>CM035837.1:397920644-403576003 GCA_020510985.1 Pholidichthys leucotaenia | reverse complement strand
AACCTAAAGGATCGTTTGGGGTGGTCACAATATTTATGGCAAGGACATCTGGTTTCTTGTCCTCTTTCGCCTCCTTTTTCCTCTTCAGTTCATCAAGTATGCGTTGAAGAGTCTCCAGGTCTTCTTGGCTGAAAATGGGCTTTTCTTTCTTCTCCCAGGGTTTGGAGTTAAACTTTCCAGGGGGAGGTCTTGCTTCCCTGTTGAAGTTTTTCTGGCGGTACGAAGGAGGTGACCACCTCCCGTGATTATGCAAGTTTCGAAATCGATATCTGTCATCCCGGGTATCCGTACCGTATTCTCGTGACTTACCTGGTGGACTCAGTCTCCGACGGTAGTCAGGTTTTGGTGATGTTGTCTTGGAACTTGGTGTCAAAAATTTTTCCGGGTCATGACTCGACTTATCTTGACTAGAGGACTGTCGTTGTTTTATTTGTGACCGAGATGCTGGAACAGGGGCTGGCCTTGGAGCGCCCTCTAGGTCCAGGGTGTCTGATGCGGTGTTGACAGCTAACACCGCAGTAGACTCGGTATGCTTCTGATTGCTTTGTCGCTGTTTCTGGAATGCATAATGTGCGAACTCTCTTAGCTGGTTTATCGAGTTTGTCTTTGGGTTAGCCATGACTCCAAGGTGGTGTCCAATCGTGGGATGGAGATTCTGAATGAACAGAGCCTTGAAATTGTGGTCTTCTTCCATCTCAGGCGTGTTTTGAGATCCGAAATATGCGCGCAGGAGTCGCTGGTAGTATGCCTGTGGGGGCTCTAAGCGACCCTGTTTCACAGCTAGGGCTGTCGCTAGCCCTGACTGTAAGCAGTCGTCGGAAAAATCACTTTCGATGGCTTCATAGAGCTTCCGGTGGTTCATCTTGATGTCAAATGGTTGCCGATCTATAAATTTTGATACCGACCTGTTGGATGTCAACTTGATCAAATAAATGCGGTCGTCAACAGTAGCATCAGGGTATTTACGCAAGTAGTAGTCGATGTCTTGCAAATAAGCCCTGGTATCAGGTGACCCACTGGTTGAGGGGTCAAATTTCGTGACGTGGCAAGCGATCTTATTGAGATCTCCATCGGATGGAATTTGCACACGTCTTTCACGTTGCCGTTCGGGTCTGAACGGGTCAGGTGAGTGTGAGCCGGGGGAGTCCCCATCCCATGAGGGGATGCCCCCCTTTGTCGAGGGAACCGGCCTGTTCATGGATTCTGATCTCAGATCCCTTTGTTTGCAGTGGTCTTCCAGCTCTTCTTGGACGTCCCAAAGACCTTGTTATGCTTCTCGTAGGAGCAGTTTGCATTTCCCATAATCGGAGCTTGTTTCGTCCAATAGACTTTCAACTTCCTTGAGTTGATTCTCTTTGTGAAGCAGGGCGGTTTTCCATTCCTCGTTTTCTTGCTGAAGTGAGGTATTGTTGTCTTCTAGTCGTTGCTTTTCTTCCTCTGCTTGTTCCAGATTTAGCAACGCCTGATCGAGCGTAGCTTGGGTGTCTTCTTTCTCTATGCGAGCTTGTTCCTGCTTTTTCACAAGGGATTTGTTCTCTTCCTGAAGAGAAAGGATGGTTGTTTGTCGTTTCACCAGTTCCTTTTTGGCGTAGAGTACTTGGGTTTCAGCTCGTTTTAGCCTTGCAACTAATGCTAGTGCAAACTTTCCTAACACACCGGAGATTTCCTTTGCTTTCGATGGGTTAGCTTCGCATTCATCCGAAAGTTTTTTGTGATTTGCTTCAAATCTTTTAGTGGAGTATCCCGAACATGTTTGGAGAAACCGGGTATAAGGTCGGAAGCCAACTCTTCCAATATTACTTGAAGGTCATTTAATTCGTCAAGTGGATTCGACATGTTTGACCGTTTGTGTAACGCTTAGCTTGAAATCAATTCGTTGATTATAGCTAAAGTTGTGCGTCAAGAGTTAACCTTGAGTGTCGTTTTACAGTGAGGGTAATTACAAGCTTCTTTTTGGAGTTTGTTTCAACTTCCAGGCTTGTAAGAAGGAAAGCAAATATTTTGGAATTCTTTAGAAATGTGGAATACGTGTTAGTTTATTTGTTGACACTGTATTTTGATTTGTATTTCACAAGACAAAAGCAAAAAAAAAAATTGTGTTGATTGACTTCTTTCAGTTCAGTTATCAAAGTGTAGTTTTGGAATAGTCCTCAACTAGGTTGTGAATTTTTTGTTGAATCTCACTTGAAAGTAATGATTTTACTTACAAAAGAAAAAGAAAGCAACAAAAATTAGAAAAGGTTAAATGCTTTAAGGCTTTAGGGTTACAGTATAAGTCTTCACTTTGTTTTAAAGTTAGAACTGGCTTGGTTCTATTTGTTAAAGCTTATCTTCATTTAAAGCCTTTCAATGTTTTAACATTTACAAGTTAGGAAACAAATGAATTGTCTTTGTGTATTGTCACTAATGCTTCCTTAGGATTAAAGTTAATGATTATTTAAAAAGAGAAGAAGAAAAAAGAAAAAAATGTTTTACAGACTAGTCAAAGTTTTCACCTTTTGACTTATTTCAAATCCTGGTGAGAAATAGTGAGTTGGTTAAATGTTTTCCTTCTCCTGGGGAGGAAATATGAATCAAAAGCAGCACTGACTGTAAATAAGCTAAAGCTTTCAAGTGTTAATTGCTGGATGTGGTTTCCTAATTTTGGAGAATTTTGGTTAAATATTGAGTAAATCACTAAATCCTTTACCAACATGCACAGGAGTAACATTAACTTGAGTTTAAATGAACATTGTCATTTATTTGAGTCCCTAAGTTGAATGGCTTCCTGTGAAAGAAATTGCACAAAGTGATCTTTAAAACAAAACACATATATATAGCTTCAAAAGTTTGCAGACTTTTAGCATAAGATGTGTGAATATATGCTTTTAACTAAAAAGATTAAAATATGTGGTTAACATATGTGAGTAAATACAAAGTCTATGCTTCTATGCTCTTTCAGTGTGTATATATGCAGTCAAAAGCTCTTCCACCAATGAGAACAAACTTCAAACCATCAAGTTTCCTTTTGGTTCTTGGGATAAAACTTTGAATTGGGTTTGAATTTAGATTGTTCCAGATAATTCGGATTGATTTAAAGTCAATTTGGAAGCTCTGTTTGATTATAAATCAGCTTAATAGATTTGCTCTGCTTTAATCCGAGTGTGCATTCATGCAAGAAATGCAACTCCTATAGTTGACCACACGATGGAGGCAGTTGTCTCTGCCCTCCCAGGGGGAGGAGACACTAGTGACGTCGCTCTGGGCGGGTCTACCGGTCTCACTCAAAATGGCGGCTAGAGAGACTCCCTCTTAGCGCCTTCAAAATGGCGTCTGCACGCTTACTCTGCTCATGCGCAGTTTTTCGTGCACGCCTTTCGGTCACGCGCGCGACTATGCGTGTTCACGTGACACGTGATGCGGGCGCGAGTCTCAGCGACAACGCCATGCCTTGCTTTTCAAAATGAGAGTTTAATCTCCGACTTTCACAAATAATGTAACCCCTTTAATTCCGGGTATAGGTTAGCGCTACTTCCCCAGCGGTTTATCCAGTGACCAAATCAAACCGCGTCCAGCTTAATCTGACGTCACCACACTTGGGTAATTAAATTATAGAACTGGCCACTCCTTTCGGGATAATCGCCGGAAGGTTAAACTGGCGAGAGACAGGACGGTTTTCTTCGCGTTTCTGTCACTCTAGGCCTCTATGTTTCTTAATCCAGCATATAATAATATAGCTTAAACTTCTTTTTGCATGCATCAAAAACTGTTGACTTTAGTGGGTGAATCGCTCACCCCCCTTTTGCAGCTATCAGCCACCAGCCTCCTCAGCGGGAGGTTAGGTAAACAAGCACAGCAGACACACAGGCAGGAGCAGACGCAGGCCTCAGCCTCTCAAACAAACACACAGACTCGCCGAATAGTGGATCAATATTTGCAGGGGAAAAAAAAATTATGATTTTGTCACCACGGGTTGAGATGCCGTCTCGGCACTCAGCCCATGTTTTCCCATTGAGCAGCGTCTCAGCAGGCTCCCAGCTGGCAGCATTACGGACGGCTGGGGCCAATTAGTCCTCATCAGCTGGGGCGCTGCCAATGAGGATAAATAGGAGCAGCCTCAATGACTCGGGGCTACGACATAAACACATTGCTAAGCTGAAGCCCCTTCGTCTGGTGTCAGCTTATACTCCTCTTGCAGCATTCCTGTGTTTGTATCCCGCTGTGAGTATGTACGTCTTGTTACCCCCACGTCCGGTACGAGCTGCTTACCTCTGCGCTGTGCAACCTGTGAGTGTACCTCTGCATGAGTATCTGTGCTCTCCTCATCCCTTATCCCTTACCCAAAATAAACCATCACGACTCACTGGCTTGTCCCTGGCTCTGATTGCCCGGCTCCCTAGGGCCGGATATGACAGATTTCAATGAATTTTCTTTTTGCATATACGTTTCCCAATTATAGAGGCCTCACAGTGGGCACACCAATAAACTGTAGGGTGAATTGCCTATAAAATATTTGTCATAAGGTACAGGAATTATTTATTTTATTTAATAGTGGGTGTGAAAGGGGGCGGAGTTAAACCGTCACTTCTACACCCGCTAAATTAAATAAAAGCACTCGTAAAAGGGGCACCAGTCCTAACGAACAATAATATTAACTTTAATTTTAATTAATTTTGTACCTTAAATTACTTAATGAATCAGTCTCAAAGTTTCAGTGAGTTTTTGTCCTGCCGTGATTAGGAAACCTGTATATGCGAAAGGAAAACGCTTCAACTGCTCTCATTCACTCTTTTGTTAAACTCATTCAGGTTACATGGCCTGTCGTTCAAATGATGAATAAACAGATTCAGATGATAACAGCGTAATATATCACATCAACTGATATTGGGTTCCTGAACATAAAATCCAGCGTTACACCTCTGTATAACCAAGGAGAAACTAGACTTATGTTTCAATGGTAAATGAGGCTGGAATGTTTTAACAAAACAACGCAATTTTATGGGGAAAATTCACAAGCTAATTATCTAAAAATGACTCCTGAATTAATCTACAAAAATTTAAGGGCAGTTACTTAAAAATGACTAAGAGTTTTCCTTCAGTTTACAGCTCTATCCTGTGGCTGAGAGACTAATTGAGCCCTGAAATACGGGCCATATTCAATTGTAATTTAATTGTTAGAACATCACGTTTTAACCCAGCAGATAGGAGAAATAAGAGTTTCACTCACAAGACAGCTGTAGGTCCACGTTTCAGTGGGTCGATACCGGCCGAGTTGGGAGTTAGGACGTCGGAGGAAGCAGCTGCTGCGATGCCTCCTCACAGCCGTGGAAGTGTAAACTCAGCTGGGGGCTCTCCAGACAATGGCAGCAGGGAATGGTCTGTCACAGAGCGGCGTGACAAGTCCTTGGAAAAGTGTCCAAATTTGCGGTCTCTTGTAGCGGGATAGACCAAAAAAACTGAAGGAAAATCTTCTCAGTCTCTGTTCACTTTAAACTAGGCAAATTAAAGGTCCACTTTAATGGCGTGAAAAGTCATGAAAAAAAATATTAGAAAGACATTTACTAGGATAAGAATGGCTTCTGAGGTGAAAGAAAAAATTTGAGAATTTGATTCTCTCAAAGGGACGAGCTCTAAAGAAAAATGGTTTCTCCTCAGTGACCAGAATATAACGAAAGACTTGACAAACACACAGAATAAAATAAAACTTCACAGGGCCTTGAAACGGTGGAATAAAATCTTCTTCTGAGATCTAGATTACTATTCTGCTTCTTTAATCTTAATTTAGTTCCTAATCCTTCTCAAAATCTCTTTCTTTCTTCTTTCTGTGTTTCTAATTCTTAATCTTATCACCATTTTCTATTTTGCTTCTTGCTAATCTTCCTGCCTGTTGTCTCTACGGTTCTCTCCATCTAACTCTTACTTTTTCCAACCCTTTTTCTTAACTAAACTCAAATCTAACTTCTCTCTTTTAAAGTTACCTCGCCGGGTCATAAAACTGATGATGTCAGTCGCAAGACTGACCAATCTACTTTTTCAGAAGCAGTTTGAAATGGCTGCTATCCAATGTGAGAACACTTCTTTGTTTGAGAGCAGCCAATCAAATGAAGACACCATCCCATGAAATTTCAGAGGGAAAATTAACACTCAGTCAGTTCTTATGAAATAAATGCTCAATATAAAATCTAACTAAATTAAATGGCTTGGCTTAATATTTGGTGATCATGCATTTATATCACTACTCCAATATGTGTTTGAATAACACTCATGAATATAACATTTCTTATACATAATTATAATACATGCATTCACATTTAGATCAAAATGCAGCAAAACATGCAGCAAACCATGGTTGGTGATAAAAGAGGGATGATTTTCAGTGTCCTTAGGATCCAGAGGATAAGCTGAAAGAAACTTAATGTTTAGAACAAATTAAAAGTCATCCTACATACTGAAAACACATTCCGTAGGTATCCACTAGGAGGTACTGTTGAGCTGTAGATGATTTCCTTTAGTATCTGGGCGAAGAAACCTGGACAGCATCGGCTATAAACCCATCAGATTAAGTTGTTTATGACTCTTAAGAACATTGGTTTCCTGTGAAAAGGTACGTTATCAAATGCAGTGTTCACGTTGAGAGGTCTGGTCTCCAGAGTTTTATGTTCCTTTGAGCCTTTAAAAGCAAATTCTGATCCTTGCAATCTCTGCAAGAGGCAACTGTTTACATTGGGGTCCTGGGAAAGCAAGCATCTTTGGTCAGGCCCGGAAGAGGCCTGGCATGAGTCGACATAAAAGCCAGTGATATTCCTGAAAAGGCAGAAAAGTGATATTCCTGTGTAATGAATAAAATGAAATTCCTATCAAATGAAGACAAGTGATCTTCTGTCTTGGTTTGAGGAGACGATGATGCTACACGAGGTATTTGAAGAAATTCAATGGCTCGGTTCAACACTGACAAGATCCACCCTATAGGGCAGGGGTGGGCAGTGAGGGCCATTCCACTGCAGGTTTTCTGTTCCACCCAGTCTCGTCAGCAGGTGTTTGCTCTGATCAGCTTCAAGGATTGCTAATCACTGAAAACACCTGCTGAAGAGACTGGGTGGAACAGAAAACCTGCAGTAGAATGGCCCTCCATGGCACATGATTGCCCACCCCTGCTATAGGGTGTAAGTACCATGTTGTGGTGTAATAAAAACACAAGGCCTAAGGAACGAATAAACTCTCAACTATTTCTCCATTTCTGAATCATTTGGAAAAAAAAAGTAATCCACACTTCAGTAAATGGAACTGATTTATTTTGTTCTTACAATCACGGTAAAAGATTAGACAAAAACAAAAAAACCTCCAATATTGTAAAACACTTTTTTTTTTTTACACACATCTACATTCTCCATGCATTCGAGTGAGGGAAAAAAACACGACCTAAAAGCACATTATACGACGATACACGTTGCGATGATTTCACTCCGGCAGTCAATTGGTTGTGGAACAAAGATAGTTTAAGTAAAAACATGCAGATTTAATTTTAAAAAAGCATTTTATTACATTTCAGCATCGGTGTTTTCCGACTCTGCGTCAGAATCGATATCAGAGTCTGTATCACCGTCCATATCACAACTCTTCTCGTTGTCAGAATCGTCCACAAAATCCTGCTCCTCCCAAAAGTTCTCACCATCCAGACGACCCTGCCAATAGTCCTTAGCTTTTTGCAAATGATGAGCCATTTTCTCATCGCCCGCAAACAGCGTTTCTGAATCTCAGAAATCTTGGGGATGATGCGTGCCGTTTGTCTAAGTTCATGAAGGAAAGCCTCTGTAATTCTGACGTATACCTGTATATGTACAAGTATACATGCAGTTTAATTTGGTCAGTCTCTGGAGCGCTGGAATGAAGCGCCTGTTCCACAGTCTTTTTGTGATCTCTTCAAAGTGGGTCAGAAAGAAATACTCTGACTCCACCAGGCAATCGTGGTGGATTTGATCCAAGTGGTTGATCCGACAACCGTGGCATATTTCTTCTCCGTATTTGCCAATGGTAACATCCAGAAATTTTATCAACTCAAATTTTACTATATCCAGAAACACGGTAAGCAGATGATCTGCCATGTGTATTGGGTCACCTTCCTCAAAAACCATGTCAAGGCCTGTAGAGGGAGAACTGTGTGGAGGGTCAGCGGCGTATTCTTCAGCATCCATAGAACAGATCCGCTCCGTTGCAGAAGGGAGGGTGGGTGAAGACGGTTGAGGAGGACCCTCGGTTTGTGAAGGCGTGTGGTCATCCTCCCTTGATATTTTCAAAGACAATAATTCTTCCCAAGGGCTTCGTTCAAAACACCCTTGGAGAGTCACAAGTGGGCTTGCCTCCTTTTTGGTTTGGGGTTAGATGGGGTGGCCGGCGGTCTTCTTTTAAAATCGTTAGGAGGGGCGGGATTGGGTGCGGGAGGTCGTGGGAGTAGCATCATCTGGAAAAGCTAGGGTTTTCTTTCACCATGACCACATCTCTCGCGGTAGGGCTGGAAATGAAGAGGGCCTTGAGCTTTTCGCCTTTCTCATCAACCATTTTGACCCACGCCATTGTAGGTAAGCGTAACGCCGTCTGGAACACACCACACTTGGAATTGAAATACTGCAAGATAAATTGTCCTCGGATGGGGCGTCACCCATTGATACCTGACAAGTGGCTCGGAAGTACCATCTGCCAGACGGGAACGCCTTTGTCTCCCAAACACTAGTAGCCAACACTCTTCCGGTAACGAATACCGATAGCTGTTCTTCTTTCACACATACAGGTGTCTGTGTCTGTTGGTCTTTTGTAGCAGGTTCATCTTCCACTCCCATCTGTTGGCGATGTACATCCATTGTTTTCAGATCGGGGTAAATCACGTTTCTCCAGTCCATTGCCAAAAGTGTGGCTTTTCTGGAGAGCGGGCCAAAAGTTTCTCTTTCATCCAACTGGTAAAAATACAGTTTGTTACTTGCATAGTTGAACACGTAACCCCATCTACCTCCGACTTCTAACTGCCATTCCTCCTGAAGACTCCCGGTTGCGGGGGACTGGATGAGCCAAAAATACAACATTCTCTTTTTCGGCGCTAATCCCAGATCACTCTGTAGCAAGGTGGAGATGGGTGTCTCGCTGATCAGATGGAGATCGCTCGGCCTCTTAGTCATGGTGGAGTTTTTTTTTTCTTTTTCACTAAGTTTTTTCATTTTTCCCAATTTCGGGCTACTTATTTATCTGATTTCCATACGCCCCACCCTTGTAGTTTCATTGGTCGACAGTAGGCGCCCTCCCGTAGACCGTTATAGGGGGACGACTCTCCCTCTCCGTTCATTGGATAGAACGACCCCGCGTTTGTTGTGTAGATGGGTGGATTCTTATACCACATTTTTCTAATGTAGATGGTAAAATGGCATGATTTAATGCGTCAAATGCTTTTTTAAAAGTTTTAAGTCCGACTTGGAAACTTGGAAAAGAAAGTAAAAGCCATCATCTTATTTTTTTTTAAAGATAAAGTTTGTTTTTTTTTTAATTGGAATTTGCCAGGGTAAATACATTTGTATATGATAAAGTTTTTGAAATAAATTGAATAGAATAATTTACCCATTGCTAAATATCATGTATGATGTTTTACCGTCTGTTTAAATGAACGACCGACGCTGAAAAATGCAAGTGGCCTTCTGACTCCAGGAGACAGATATAATGCAGCTGAGGGAGGGGGAGGGGCTTTGTTAGTGGTGTGAGATTTGAAAATTATTCAACGGCGCACATAGAATCGGTGTATTTTAAGTCGTTAAAATACAAAGACAGAAGTACTTTTTGGAAGAGCCAAGATGACGATCCGTTAAAGTGTTCATTTTTAGTTGTTTAAAGCTTATACTAGTTAAAACCGATATTTTCAGAATTCAGGTTATGTTTTTCTCTGAGCCAGAATGTGTTGGTAACACAATTCTTCAAGCAGAAGGATCCTTAACCGGTTTATAGACAACCTCAGGACTTAAGTCCCCAGTCTGAGAAATTGTTGAACCCGGGGTGGAGACAAAGTTGGTTGTGCAATATTTATTTCTGTAGGGAAAAAAAAACAACAACAACAAACTATAAACACAATGCCCAATCTAAAAGCTAAATTTACCGCATCTTGTTGTTTTCTTTAAAAAAAAAAACTACTTAAGGTTCATGCAGATGCATTTTTTCTGTACTCTTGAGGGTTTTACTGCATATGCCCATCAGTAAAATACTGTGAGGTTGTTGTTTTGTATCAAAAATTGTTTGGGTGTTTTTTTGTTGTTGTTGTTGTTGTTTGTGAGAATGAAGGTTGTTTCAAAATATTAATCAGAAACTACTCTGGAGCTTGGTGGTTGACAAAAAAATTTGCATTGTCTGTGCGGACAACTTAATTGAACTGCGTGCTGTGAAAGACATAAGTTGCAAGTTTTGCTTTTGTACAAGATCAAAAAAGAAATCTACATTGCAAAGCTTTGTCCTTTGTGAAATGTGGAGTTGTCAGATAAAAAATGTTGTTTGGATCATCCGGAAAACTGAATGGAGTATTAAATTATCAGAAAAAAAAACAACTTTTAAATAACACGAAACTGAATGACCGACGCTGAAAAATGCAAGCGGCCTTCTGACCCAGGAGACACAGTTATTATGGTGCTGCTGCTGCTGAGGGAGCTGAAACTTTGAATTGCCAAGCAACAGCCTCAAAACCTTCAGGATTTGGAGAGTATCCGTAAAGAGGAGTTGACCAAAATCCCTCCTGAGATGTGAGCAAACCTCGTGACCAGCTACAAGAAACGTCTGACCTCTGTGCTTGCCAACAAGGGTTTTCTCCACCAAGTACTAAGTCACGTTTTGGGGGTCAAATACTTATTTCCCTTGATCCAATGCAAATTAATTTATAACCCGTAATTGATACTTTTTTCTGGATTTTTTTGTTGATCTTCTGTCTCTCTCTGTTAAAATAAACCTACTATAACAAATTATGGACTGTTCATTTATTTGTAAGGGGGTAAACTTACACATTCAGCAGAGGATCAAATAATTATTTCCCCCACTGTATACTCTGTAAAAAGTCCTGAAATGGTCAACTTTGTAAAATTAGCCATTTGTGTCATTTCATTACAAGAAAATCTCTGGGATAGCCATCAAAACTATATTTAATAATTCAAAGGCTTATTTTTTCCTCCCATGATTTAGCCTTGGACCTCTGTTCAGATTTTAAACACATATTCATACAGTGAAACGGTTATAAGCACTAAAAAAAAAGTTTTTTTTTTTTTTTTTTTTTTTGTTACTTATTTGTACCCGTAGGTAGACTTGGTTTGCAGTCTGGTGACAAGCCACCGGCTGCTGGTCGCTGCGTGCGCGAGCGCCCTAAACCTACATGTTTTTGGTGTGCGGGAGGAAACCGGAGAAATCCCGGAGTAAACCCGCGCAACACGGGGAGAACATGCAAACTCCACACAGCTCACTGTTGGTCGGGGGCTGGGATCGAACCCACGATCTCATGATCCTCGCGGTCCCCCGGCCGAGGGTAAAACTGTGCTGCCACAGTGCTAAACCACTGCTCCACCGTGCAGCCAGGTTGACAAGATATTTGTTGAGTCACAGGTAAAGATAATCTGGATCTTTTGTGTGATTACTTGTAGATATTGTGATCTTTACCTATGTTTTAATACACTGAAATCCTTTCTGGGCTCACCCACTTGGGTGTCTTGATGGCATGTTTCTCTTTAACCTCAATACATTTCACCCCTGACACAGCTGTTTCGAGGGACGGTGCAGTGTGTGTGGGGGGAGGAGGGGGGTGCTTTGTAATGTGAATGGCCACTGTGACTGACGTGTGTTTGTTTGTTTGTGTGTGTGTGTGTGTGGGGGGGGGGGGGTAATCCCAGGTTTCCTTTCAGCACTGTAGCCAGGCTGACAAAGAGTGAGGACTCTGTCAATCCTAGCATTTCATTGATGGCTGCATTTGCTACAGATACACAAATAAAAAGCACATGAAAAAAAAAAAACAAGTAGCCAATTGAAGGAGAGAAGACACAGACTATAAAGTCTAAAGACTGTTTTAATATTCTCTGGAAAAATAAAGTATAACTATTTTAATGTGGTTGTTAAGTTTGAAGTCTTTGAAAACAAATCTCGTGACATTTGAGTTGCTGGCAGAGAAAAAAAAAATGCAGAAAAACTGACTTTCCATCCTCACCCTATCCCCTGAAAGATGTCTAATATGCCAGTGGGATAGTAAAAAAGAACACACAGATGCACAGACCACCAAAAACCCTCTCCAAATTCTGGTTTAAAGTTGTCATGAGTGGTTGAAAAAAAACTCTGCTTTAAAGTTATAAAACTAATTTAACCATTGGTAAATATCACGTACAAGTTGTGGAATGTTTTACAGAATTGTTTCACTCAGACAATCCTTAGAAGGCTGTTGTATGGTCATTTAAAAATGTAAACACAAAATATAAAATGCTTTTATAGAAGAAAAGTTAAATTTCCTAGTATCAGCACTAAATAAACTAATCGCCAAAAAATGGAAAATATAAATAGGAGAAATTTTAAATTTCCTAGTATCAGCACAAAATAAACTCTAATTGTCACAAGCATACAGATAAAAGTTTTTTTTTAAAAGTTGTATGTTACACTGAGGGAAGGCCCTTTTTCCCAATTGCATCCTGCTGGCACAGGGAAGCCCCGTTTTTCATCAAGAATATGATGATATTTTGGCACACCCATTTTTCCTTCTAACACATACTCCGGTACTGAAGAGAAATACTCCCACAACAGCATATTACAACTTCCATGCTTTATTGTAGAAATGGCATAATTTAAATAGTGCGCTGTATTGGCTTTCTGCCAGATGTATCATTTCGTGTTAAGATCAAGTAGGCCTGTTTGCTCAGGTCAGTGTTTGTTTGTTTGTGTCTGTGTGTGTGTGTGCGCACGCTTTGGAATGGGGATGAGCCACAGAGTATCTTCTTGTCTGCCCCATTCAACCTCAAATGTTTGGTTTCACATTGGCACCTGCTTAGAAAAGCTCAGCAAACATCCTACAGTCACTCAGAAATGCAAAATATGTGTTTAAGAAGTGGAATTTGTATCCTATCTAAAGTCAGTCAGCCTAACAAGTAAACTATTGCAACACTAAGAGTTGTGTAATTAATCACCATGAGCGATCTTCCTCTGCTTATACAACAGCAGCTGCATCAGCAAATGTGTCTGTTTCCCCAAATTTTCGATGAGGTTTAAGTCTGACTTCTGATTAAGCCGTGCAAGGACATTTACCTGTTTTTTTTGTTTTGTTTTTTGTTGTTTTTTTTCAGTGTGCTTTGGGTCATTAAGACCAAATAAGCCTGTCTTCTCAGGTCAGTCTGCCTCTAAAACCCTTTTTTTTGAATGTGCAGAAGATGACGCTGCAGTTTTGTGACTGGGTCAATGTGTGTGTGGCTTTGGAATGTGGATGAGCCACAGAGTAACACGATATCTTCCAGTCTGCCCCATTCAACATCTGTTTTGGTGTTGGTGGTTTCAAAGCCTGACACAGTGAAACACTCTGACTAATGTGTGTGTGTTTTTTGCAAATTGAAACACTTCTAGTAACAACAACATGTCACCTTTGAGCCCATCTGTTTTGGCTGAGACAGTGGTGGTGGCTGTGTTTTTAAATTGTTTTATAGACACTGATGTCTGTGTTTTTTGCAAATTGAAGCCGCTATAAACATGTCACTTCTGATGAGAGGTTTTGCCATCATTAACCCCATTCTCATGGTAACCCACATATGGACAACAGATTAAAATCACTATCTGTCTGACGAGAAATTCTGGTCAAAGATCATATTTTCAAAACACTTCTGATTGACAGCCTAATTACGAGGGTCATGGGGTCAGGGTCAGGTCAGGGGGTGTGGCACCTGTCAAAATGAGACAGGGGGTGTGTACAAGTACTACCATTCCTCTCTTCCACTGTTTGTTACAGTTCTACAACCTCTGTAATTTTAAATGAAATAAACCAAAATGAACCTTTATTCTGAAATAATAAAATGCATGAAAATCTTAATAGTGCAGAAAGCAGATCTGTCATGATGCTGTGCACGGGATCGGGGGGTGGGGGATGCACTGTGCTTATGCTCTTTTGTTATTTTGATTATTTTCTGTGTTTTCCCACTTCAGTTTAGTATTTGTCTGGTTGGTTTTGGTTGTGATTGGTTATTTCAGTTATTGTTTCTGTTTGTTCATTAGTACTCCTGTTTCTTAGTTTAGTATTCTTAGTTCTGTCAAGGTTCTTATGTCTTTTACCATCCAGTTTCATGTTAATAAATATTACTCACCTGTTTAGACATGAGCCTACCCTCACCTTTTACTCCCAGTCCTCTTTCTGTAATTTTGTTATTAGCATTCCAGTATTTGTATCCCTTGCTTTTGTTTTCGTCTTGTCCTTGCCTTTATGGTCCATTTTTTCCCTGTCTGTATTTATCTAGTCTGTTCTCATTTTTTATTCATTCCATATTTATAGTCAGTCACCTTTTACCATATTCCTCCTGTACTTTTATTTTGACAGCGCCCCATGTTTTCTTCCACTTGAGCTCAAGTTCGTGGTCTGGCACAGCTGTCATTGTTTGGGACTAATTACTCCTCGCTGATGTCATCCACACCTGCTCATCATTTGTTCATTTCCCTTGTGCCTATTTAAGGATGGCTGCAACGCTACTCGTTGCAGCGTCCTACTGTATGTATTGACGGGTGTGCTCCGTCTTAGCTAAAGCTTCTTTATTCCCTTTAATCCTTGCATTCCCGTACGCCACAACATGCTTTTTGTTATTAAACATCTTGCAACTCACAGTCCAGCATTTGGGTCTTCATCCTGCCCTGGTGGGTGATTTATGACTAAATCAGAAATTGTGGGTACAGATTTTCAAGAATGTTACCATGTAAATTTGACCTTTTATGAACGAAATTCCCTAAATATTTCTGGAATAAACTTCATTTCTTATGTGCTTTTTAAGACAATGTATTGCTTAGATCATCATATACAGTTGTGCTCATAAGTTTACATACCCTGGTGGAATTTGTGATTTTTTTTGGGGGGGGGGGCGTTTTTCAGAGAATTTGAATCTTCTTCTTCTTTCGGCTGCTCCCTTTAGGGGTCACCATAGCAAATCATCTGCCTCCATCTCACCCTGTCCCTTGCATCTTCCTCTGTAACACCAACCCTCTCCATGTCCTCCTTCATTGCATCCATGAATCTCCTGTGTGGTCTTCCTTTTTTACTCCTGCCTGGCAGCTCCATCTTCACCATGCTTTGTCCTATATATCCACTATCCCTCCTTTGCGCTTGTCCAAACCATCTCAGCCTTGCCTCTTTTACTTTGTCTCCAAACCGCTCAACCTGAGCTGTCCCTCTGATATACCCATTTCTAATCTTGTTCCCCCTTAGTCACTCCCAATTAAAATCTTGGCATCTTCAGCTCTGCCACCTCCAGCTCCATCTCCCGTCTTTTTGTCAGCACCACCATCTCCAAACCATACATCATAATAGGTCTCACTACTGTCTAGTAAATCTTCCCTTTCACTCTTACTGGTACCCTTCTGTCACAAATCACCCTTGACACTCGTCTCCAACCACTCCACCCTGCCTGCACTCTCTTCTTCACCTCTTCAGAGAATATGAATGATAACACAAAAACTTTTCTTTCACTTATAGTTAGCGGTTGGGTAGTCATTTATTACCAAACAATTGTGTTTGGTCTTTTTAAATCATAATGACAGCAGAAACTACCCAAATGACCCTGATCAAAAGTTTACATACCCTGGAAGTTTTGGCCTGATGACATACACACAAGCTGACACATGTGGGTTTAAATGGCTACTAAAGGTAACCATCCTCACCTGTGATCTGTTTACTTGTAATTATTGTGTGTGTGTGTGTGTGTATGTGTGTGTAAAAAGTCAGTGAGTTTCTGAGACTCCTGACAGACCCCTGAATGTTTCATCCAGTGCTGCACTGATATTGTTGGATTCCATGGGGAAAGCAAAAGAATCATCAAAGGACCTGTTGAAGAACAGAGTTGAACTTTATACAACAGGAAAAGGATATACATGGTGGTGGCTGTGGCACAGGTGTAGTGTGGCCAGCTACTGATTAGAAGGTCAGGGGTTCAATCCCCACTCTTTCTGCAGTCTGCATGTCGGAAATGTCCTTGAGCAAGACACACTGAACCTCCAGTTGTGCCTGGTGGGTCAGGCCAGCACCTGTGTATTCAGAAATTTTATTTGTGAATGCTACTATACGTACAGGGCATACAGGAGAATTGAAATGGTGTTTCTCTTTCTTCAGAGGTGTGCACAAATTAAAAAAAGAAAAGAAATAAAGCTGGAAAAACAACAGCTGTCTATGTACAGTAATGCAACCCATAGTGCAAATGGCGACAAAAGATAGACCCAGACCTTCCATAGTGCAAATAGAGATAAATTATTAGCATTGATGAAACCCAGCAATCCTATATACAGAAAAGTAGAGATGTAATACCCGTAGTTGCAGTTCAATGTGGTAGTGTAGGTAGGTGCAGACAGTGACAGATAGGGCTGCACATGATCAGTATTCCAAGGGCAGACAGCAGCATATATGGCATTTGTGCAAATGGTTGCAGTTAAAGTGCATAGACATACAGCAGCAAATGTATTACTGTTGGTGTGCCAGTCTTTGTGCCAACAGCTGAGGTAGTTATTGTGCGGTTGAGTGCATTATGGTCCAGTCCGGGGGGTGGGGGGGTAGACAGAGTTCAGGGTCCTGATGGCCTGATGAACAAAGCTGTTTAGCAGTCTTGTGGGAGCAGGCCCGGTGGCTCCGGTACCTTTTTCCCGAGGGGACTGAAGAGGGAGTGTGATGGGTGGGACTTGTCGCCTGCGATGTTGATGGCTCTGTGGGTGAGGCGGGTGAGGTAGATGTCTGGGGGTGGGGGGGGGGGGGGGCAAAGGGGCACCGATGATCTTGCTGGCTGCTTTCATTGTGTGTTGTAGTGTCTTCCGGCAGGAGGCGGTGCAGCTTCCATACCACACCATGATGCAGCTGGTGAGGATGCTCTCAGTGGTGCCCCAGTAGAAAGAGCACATGATGGTTGGGTGGGACTCATGCTGTCCTTGGTTTGTGGATGAAATGGAGTCGATTTTGAGAAAGTCCAGCACCCAGTTTTAGAGAGAGGTTTTGAGTCCCAAATGTCTGAGTTTTTGTATCAGGTGCTGGGGAATGATTGTGTTGACTGCTGAACTGAAATCCAAGAACAGCATTCACACGTATGAGTTCTTTGAGTCAAGGTGGGTGAGGGCTGGATGGAGAGCAGTAGCGATGGCATCTTCTGTGGATTTTTTTGACCTGTATGCAAACTGAAATGGGTTGTGGAAGGGAAGGAGGATGGACTTGATGTTGTGTATGACCAGCCACTCGATGCACTTCATTATGATTGTGGTCAATGCTAGGGGCCAGTAATCATTGTCGCTGGATGGGACAGGCTTCTTTGGGACTGGTATTATGGTGGCAGTTTTGAAACATGTGGGGAAAGCAGCTTGAATCAGGGAGATGTTGTAGATGTTGGCCAGAACATTCTTGAGCTCCTCTGCACAGTCCTTCAGGACGCGACCCAGTATGTTGTCTGGACCAGCTGCCTTGCGTGGGCTGATCATGCAGAGGGTCCTCTTCACACTAGCCGGATCAAGACTCATGGCCTGCTCGTCTGGAGGAGAGATGGTCTTCTGTGCTGATGTGCAGTTTTGTGCTTCAAGGTGGCCGAAGAAGTCATTTAGGTTGTTGAGCAGTGTGGTGTCGATTGCACTGGTCTGAGGTGGAGGTTTGTAGTTGGTGAGGGTCTGTATGCCACGCCAGAGGGAACGTGCATCTCTGGTGTTGCTGAAGTGGCAGGATATTTTCTTGCTGTACTGCCGTTTTGCCTTCTTGATGCCACAGGACAGGTTGGCCCTAGCTGTTGTTAGTCTTGCAGGGTCGCTGGCCCTGAAGACTGCATTACTGCGGTAGCATTTTAGTTCAGCTAACTGAATGGCAGAGTCCGGTATATTGTCATTATCCACGTTTCCGTAAAGATAAAAACACAGCAGTTCAGCGCATCATGTTGCGTAGTTCTCAGGAGCTGCGTATGGTCTATTTTGTTGTCTAGTGAGTGTACGTTGGCCAGAATGAGGGAAGGAATCGACAGTCTGTGCGGGCTAACGGTTAGCTTCGTTCAGATATCTCCATGATTACCTCTCTTTTGTCGCCGCTCACACCGTCTACGGCATCTCCATTTGGGATGAGACACAGCAGTCCAGTCCGGGGGTGTTGCGATCTGGTGGAGAAGACCTAGGCCTTGGAGTTCCTCTATAACGCTCTGATCCAGGATGTAATGTTTGGTCATAATCCTTATCTCCAGAAGGCTGTGGCAACTGTAGGTTGTGCGCAGCATCATATACAGCAATTAAACACATGAATACACACTTAGGCATAATTTAAACAACACTAAGTGGCACAAAACACGAAGAGAGAAGAGAGGCCGCTGCATGTTCACGAGCCACCTAGCGTAATTTCTGTAGTTGTTCTAGACAACAACTACACCTACGACGATACCCAGCTCTGCCGCCATCAGTGTGTGAATGTGTGTGTGAATGAGTGGATAGCAGGATGTGTAAAGCACTTTGGTTATCTAGAGATGAGAAAAAGTGCTATATAAGTGAACGTCATTTACCATTTAAAAGATATCCAAGGAATTGAGAATGCCAATCAGCAGTGTTCAGTCTAAATGAAGATCCACTCTGGTGGCTCTAAAACCACCTCAAAAACCAATCTGTTTTGTCCAAAATAGTATATTGTGGCTTTTTATAAACCCAAACACTTTCATTGCCTTAGAATGGCTTGGAAAGAACTTTTATGTGTTTGACGTACTTAAGTATCCACAGTACCATGAATATTCTAATTGGCTCCACCCATACTCTCGCCTACCAGTAACTGGAAGAAGATGAGGGGACATTGTACAAGGTTCCGTGAAGGTGATCTAACCTGAGGACGTACTGTCGTAGGTGAACCCACGGAAGAGTTGCTGCCCGCCCTGGCATAGAGGCTTGAACTTCTAGCCTGGAGGGCTCCCCACCAGTCTCTGGTTACCCACTCACCGTGTATCGTCTCGCTAGGGGTCTGTTACGACCCCTCACTCTAGGGGTGAGAGGGATGTAACAAATAACCAAATGGAATTGGTTGTCAAAGCAAAATAACATTTTAATGAGTTAAAAGAGGATTTCTCTGACTTCCGGTCTGGACGCCATGGTGATAGCAACTTAACGCTGAACCTCCCAGATCCAATCCAAGGAAAACATCTTCAAAATCAGACTTAACGGATTTTTGGAAGAATAAAAATCAAAAGAGAAAAACACCATGCCTAACCAAAAACAGAAGAAACTGACATTCCCCAGGTCAGGACGCGCAGCGGCCGCAGAATCTGATCCCGAGGACCTCTGTTCAGGAGACGAGGAGCTAGGCCTAGCTAACAAAAAGATTAGCTTGAAATCGCTATTTGATGAATTACGACGATTTCGGGCCGAATTTCATGAATTCAGAGAGGAACTAAAAAGGACGAACAGCAGAATGGACCAGGCCGAAAACCGAATCTTGGAAGCTGAAGAAAGAGTAAAAGTGCTTGAAGATTCTATGCTGGATTTACACAGAAAACAGTCAAGGCTGGAGGCTAAGCTAACCGACCAAGAAGGAAGACAGAGACAACATCAGAATTCACGGTCTGAAAGAAGGAGCTGAAGATAGTTTCAACACAGTGGCGGAATGTGTGGAATCCTTATTGAGAGAGAAGTTGGATATTCCACAAACCACCGATTTGAAGATAGAAAAGGCCCATTGTACATTAGCCGCAAAGCCAGCGGCAGAAGCGCACCCGCGTTCGGTGGTGGTAAGATTCTCCGATTTCAAAATAAAACAAGAGGTTGTAAGACGGGCTTGGCAGAAAAAAGGATTTATGCATCAAGAGAGAAAAGTCTTCGTGGAGCACGATTACGCCCCTGAGGTTCTTAAAAAGCGACGGGAATATAATGACGCCAAAAACGTTCTACGGGAACAGAATCTACGCTTTCAGACGCCATTTCCGGCGAAGTTAAGGGTCTTTTACGGTGAAGAGTCATGTCTCTATAATTCAGCGGAAGAAGCAACAATTGACATGGCGAGAAGAGGACTCCCGGTAACGGTGTTTAAACCCGCAGCGAATCTGAGCGAAAAGATCAGAGCTCAAACGTGGTCCACTCAGAGACCTTCAAAATCCACGGGCCAGCAGCAGGAAACCCAGCCCCAGAGCTACAAAGATAAGCTTTCCAGTTCCAGGAAGGAATAGTGACCTTTTTGTTTTTTTTTCTTTTCAGTCATTCTGAGGTGCTGAGGAAGATCAAGGCGAGGAAGGCGTCGGGACCGGACGGCATCAGCGCAAAGCTCCTCAAGTCCTGTGCAGACCAGCTGTGTGGGATTGTGACGTATATCTTCAACATGAGCCTGAAACTGGGGAGGGTACCACAGCTGTGGAAAACATCTTGTGTGGTACCTGTACCAAAAACTTCCCACCCCAAAGACCTGAACAGCTTCAGACCGGTGGCCTTGACGTCCCACTTGATGAAGACCCTGGAGAGACTGCTCCTTGCTCATCTCCGCCCCCTGGTGGAACCAGCGATGGATCCACTCCAGTTCGCCTACCAGCATGGCATTGGGGTGGAGGATGCGGTGATCTTCCTCCTTCACCGTTCTCTGTCCCACCTGGAGAAGCCCGGGAATATGGTGAGGATCATGTTCTTTGACTTCTCCAGTGCTTTCAACACCATCCAACCGATGATCCTGAAGGACAAGCTGCTGCGCGCAGGGGTGGACCAGCACCTGTCATCATGGATCCTGGACTACCTCACGAACCGGCCTCAGTTTGTGAGAACCCGGGACTGTGTTTCCGACACGATCATCAGTAGCACGGGGGCCCCCCAGGGAACGGTGCTGGCTCCCTTCCTGTTCACTCTTTATACTGCGGACTTCTCACACAACACAACACATTGCCATCTACAGAAGTTCTCTGATGACTCTGCGATCGTTGGTCTCATCTCCAGCGGAGATGAAGCTGAGTACAGAGGGCTTATCCAGGACTTTGTGGACTGGTGCCATCGGAACTGCCTCCAGATCAACGCGAGGAAAACTAAGGAGCTGGTGGTGGACTGCCGCAGGCATGGGCAGCCCCTCACAGCACCAGTAAATATACAGGGAACAGACATCGAGATGGTGACATCCTACAAGTACCTGGGTATTCATCTGAACAATAAACTAGACTGGTCACACAATACTGACGCACTCTACAAGAAGGGACAGCGCAGGCTGTTCCTGCTGAGGAGACTCAGGTCTTTTGGTGTACAAGGGGCGCTGCTGAAGTCATTCTATGACACGGTGGTGGCATCAGCCATCACTTTTGGAGTGGTCTGCTGGGGCAGTGGCATTACTGCAGCCGATAGGAAGAGACTGAACAAACTGATTAAGAAAGCTAGCTCTGTCCTGGGGCAACGCCTTGATCCGATGGAGGAGATAGGAGAGAGAAGGACGGTGGCTAAACTGTCATCTCTGCTGGAGTCCGAGTTCCACCCTATGCAGGACATACTGGATGCACTGAGGAGCTCATTTAGCAGCAGACTACATCATCCCAGGTGCACAACCGAGAGGTTTCGTAGGTCCTTCCTACCAACGGCTGTCAGACTGTACAACCTAAGCAGGGCTGCTCGCAGAGATAGCAAAAAGACGTAACAAACTAATAGTTTTTTTTGAATGCAAAAGATGCAATAGACTTACACAATGGTCCTCTCCGGCATACAACTAGGAACATACCGGTCGCTATGGAGGGTGAGAATATGTATGGGCACACAATCATACCATGTAGGATAACTAAATAGACGATTATGCTGTTTCATCCCACCTAGCAACAATGCTCTGCACTGTGTGTGTTTATATATTTACATATTTATTCCATCTAGCTACAATGCTCTGCACTGGGTGTGTTTATATTTATATATCTATATATTTATTCCATCTAGCTACAATGCTCAGCACTGGGTGTGTTTATATTTATATATCTATATATTTATTCCATCTAGCTACAATGCTCCGCACTGTGTTTTTATATATCTAACTAACTAACTAACTAACCTGCACTTATATAGCGCTTTTCTAGTCACAAAGACCACTCAAAGCGCTTTCATTAATACTAACCCTCTATTCTAAGGGCCTATAGGAAACAGATATCTAGGGACAATTTAGAGCAGCCAATTAACCTAACATGCATGTTTTTGGCATGTGGGAGGAAACCGGAGAAATCCCGGAGTAAACCCACGCAACACGGGGAGAACATGCAAACTCCACACAGATCACTGTTGGTCGGGGGCTGGGATCGAACCCACGATCCCACGATCCCCACAATCCCCCGGCCAAGGGTAAACTGTGCTGCCGCAGTGCTAACCACTGCGCCACCTTATCTTCCATCTAGCTACATTGCTCCGCACTGTGTGTGTTTATATACTTGCATATTTATTCCACCTAGCTGCAATGCTCCGTACTGTGGGTGTTTATATATTTACATATTTATTCCATCTAGCTACAATGCTCTGCACTGTGTGTTCATATATTCATATATTTATTCCATCCAGCTACAATGCTCTGCACTGTGTGTCTGTGTGTGTGTGTGTGTATATATATATTTTATAGTAATATGTACATATGTATATTAGCTGCTCTTGCTTGCTTGTTTTTTTTTTTCTTGCCTTCTGATTGTTGCTCTGAGTGTTGCTATCCCTGTGCTGTTGCAATCCTGGAATTTCCCAGTTGTGGGACTAATAAAGGCTTATCTTATCTTATCTTATCTTATCTTATCTTATCTTATCTTATTCTGCACTTCTATCCCCCCTCCTACAAGGTAACAAACATTAAAGGAGGTGCAGAATCAGCATGTGGTAAAACCTTTCATGGAGCAGTTATAGCATTAGAAACAAATGTCTTCTTAATTTAAAGGGAAAAAAAAATCTTGTTAAAATAGAAATGTGACAATGACCCACATGTTCTCTCCACACTAACAAATACTGTAATAGAGTGAATGTTTGCTGTGATGGGGGTGGGAGGGTGCACACAATCTCATAGGGTATAGGCATAAAAAAAAAAAATCATTACAAATTCGGATTGGGATCTGAAATTCACATTAAAAACATGGGACAACTTACAGGGGTAAGAGAGGGCCCTCAACACGTAACAGAGTTTGAGGAATTTCCCTCAGAGCCTACACTCCATCAGGGCTCTTACAGGGTCTTTAAAGAGACCCCAGCTCAGGAAGTTTTTTTGACAGTTTTTTGTTTTAAAGTTTCGTACACTATGTTCTTAATGTTTTTTATGTTCTTAATGTTCTTTCAGTTTCTGAGTAGCAAAAAAGAGGGCCACCACACTGTTATACTAAATAAGAAAATACAATGGAGAAACAGGGTGTAACCAAAATAGCCTCATATAATGTAAAAGGGATCCTGAATCCAGTTAAAAGATCCAAGATTCTACGCAAAATGAAAAAAGCCAAAGCAGAAATAATATTTTTACAAGAAACCCACCTAACAGACGTGGAACACACTAAACTCAATAGACAAGGGTTTAAAATGATCTCTTCATCTTCATATAAATCAGGGAGGAGGAGGGGAGTAGCGACATTGATATCAACCAAAATTACATTTGAAAAAAAATCAGAACACAAAGATAAAGAAGGGAGGTACAGTTTGGTAATTGGGCGGCTAGAGGGAGAAGATATCACCCTGCTGAATGTATATGCACCACCAGGGGCTAAATGGAAATTTTATAAAAATGTATTCAACCTAATGATAACTAAAGCCCAAGGTTTAGTGATATGTGGTGGAGACTTCAATCTAAGACTGAATCCATACTGGGATGCAACAGGTAATTCTTCACATCAAAATAACACTCAAAATAGGAAAACTCAGATGCTACTAAAAGAAATGGGAATCTGTGACGTATGGAGGGAATTCAACCCCAATGTAAAAGATTATACTTTTTATTCAACACCACATTCATCTTACTCAAGGATTGATTACTTTTTTATGTTTAATAGATACATTGGAAGAGTAAAAACATGTAAAATAGGACTGATGGATCTCTCTGACCACAGTCCGATCTATATGGACTTAAACATCCAAAAATACACAAATAATACATTTTCCTGGAGGTTGAATTCAAATGTCCTGAAAGGACCACTGAAAGATGAATTGGAATCAGATATTTTCAGATATTTGGAAGAAAACGATAATGGAGAAGTAGCCCCTTTAATACTGTGGGATACGTGCAAAGCTGTAATAAGGGGAAAAATTATTGCAAAACTGGCAACCCAAAAGAAACTGAGACAAGAAAAACTAATCACACTAGAGTCAGAACTCAAGAACCTAGAAAAAGAACACAAAGACAACACTCATTCTAATGGCTCACTCAAGATTAAAGAAATTAAAAATCAAATAAATGAGATCTACACAATAGAAATCCAGAAGAAACTTACATTTCTGAAACAAAAACACTATGAAGCAGGCAGTAAATCGGCAAAATTACTAGCCTATAAATTGAGGAAACAACAAACAGAAAGAGCAATCTACAAAATCAGAGACCCAGTATCAAAGGAAATAAAATTCAGAATTCAGGATATTCTTAAAAGCTTCGAGAATTACTACAAGAACTTATACTCCCACAAAAAACATAAAAATGCATCCGAGACATTCCTAAACACATTAAACCTTCCCCAACTTACAGAATCACAAAATAAAACACTACTGTCAGAAATACAACCTAAAGAATTGGAAAAAGCAATTATGAAACTTAAAGCTAACAAATCCCCAGGAGCAGATGGCTATACAGCAGAATGGTACAAAACCTTTAAACAGCAACTATCTCATCTCCTCCTGAAAACATTTAACTATGTCCTCCACACAGGGGAAATCCCCCCCCCCTCCTGGAGAGAAGGGGTCATTGCAGTTATACCTAAACCTGAAAAGGATAAACTAGAATGCTCCAACTACAGACCAATCAGTGTATTAAATCAGGACTATAAGCTTTTTACCATTATCCTTGCCAAAAGGTTAGAAAACATACTGACAGACTTAATTCACTTAGACCAAACAGGTTTTATAAGACAAAGACAGACACAAGACAACATTTGACGCACTTTACACATAATTCATCATATAAAAAAATATAACTTAAATGCAGTCATATTGGGATTAGATCCTGAAAAAGCATTCGATTCGGTTGACTGGTCTTTCCTATATAGAATCTTATCCAGTTTCAATTTTCATAACAACTTCATTAGAACTATACAGGCATTATATAAAAAACCAACAGCTAAAATAAGGATTAACGGTAATTTATCATCATCTTTTGAGCTGGAAAGAGAATGTTGTCAAGGCTGCCCCCTGTCTCCACTGCTCTTTGCAATCTTCATAGAACCTCTGAGCCAATGGATAAGACAAAATCAAAAAATTCAGGGTATTACACTTGGTCAGAAGGAACATAAAATAGCACTCTTTGCTGATGACATTTTAATATACCTAGGGCAGCCAGACACTTCTTTACCAGAACTAATCTCAGTTTTTTCAGACTATGGAGATTTATCGGGGTACAAATTAAACATGCATAAAACTCAAGTTTTAACATTCAACTATGACCCAAATCATTATTCACTAAGTGAACTCAAAACTAACTGGGAGTTGGAATCTATGAAATATCTGGGGGTCAATATCCAGAAACAACTCGACAAAATTATAACACTAAACTATGATCCACTGGTGACAAAAATAAAATCTGACCTAGCAAGATGGAATATGATACCATTCTTAGGTACTGCACAAAGAATTGAAGCAGTCAAAATGAATATACTTCCACATCTTCTATACCTTTTCCAAACAATACCGGTAGAACCTCCCAAAAAAACATGGCAGGAGCTGGACAGAAGGATCTCAAGATTCATATGGCAGGGCAAGAGACCTAGAATCAGATATAGAACCCTACAGCTAAACAAAGACAAAGGTGGGCTCGCACTGCCAAATATCAGGGACTATTTTATAGCTGCACAAATTAAAACTTTAGTAGAGATATGTAACCCAGTCTATACTGCACAATGGAAGGAGATGGAAGGCCAAATAACAAGTGACATCCCCCTACAGGCGATAATAGGGAACAATGCCTTACCTAAACTCTTGAACAACACTAACCCGTGGATAGAGACCCCGCTAAAAATTTGGTTGAAGATAGTCAGAGAGAATCAAGCTAAAGAGCCCTATCGACTTCTGCAATGGATTGCCTATGATCAAGACTTTACCCCCAATAAAACAGACACTAGATTTAAAGAGTGGAAAGAGAAAGGGCTGATAAAATATTACAATTTTTTTTAAGGGGCAAACTTTAAGAAGTTTTGAAGATTTGAAAAAACAAGGTCTAATAAATCAAGATCTTTACAGGTTCTTTCAGCTTAGACACCACATAAACAATATACTTAAAAAGGAGGATTTGGAAAGGGCCCAGTCAGGTGTTCTGAAGGTCTTCTTAATGGCATATAAAGGGATCCCAGGGATCAGATACATTTCTAAAATATACCAAGGTCTTCACGACTTAAAAGGAGACAACACATCATATATAAAAGACAAATGGGAAAAAGAGGGGAATTTCACTTTACAATTGGAAATATGGGAAAAGCTAAATAAACAGCAATGGAAAAGTACCTCATCCCTGCAGTGGAGAGAATTTGGATGGAAAAACTTGGTAAGATTTTTCAGAACACCTGCACAAAACAAATTTACCCATAAAGGGTTGAACTGTTGGCGCTTGTGTGGTGAAAAGACTGCAAATCATTTTCATGTGTTTTGGTCATGCCCAGTTATCCACCAATATTGGACCAATGTACAGACAATATTGGGGAAAATATTCAAAATAACAGTTCCCTTTTCTTTTGTAACTTTGTATTTGGGTTTACTACCGGGCTCACTGGAAAGACGAGGAGATAAATACTTATTCAATGTTTTAATATTGGCAAGTAAAAAAGCCCTAACTCACTTCCGGTTATGGCTGCCACGTAGGACGGACGTGTCTCGCTCTGCTCTGCTCCTGGAGAAAAAAAATCGGCAAATAACTCTCTCATTTGGGACAGAACGTATCCCAGCATTTGGGCGAGGATATGTCGGCGAAGCCTAAGGCTGGAAAACCAGGAAAAGGAAAAAGCGAGCCGCCGAAACAGTCCAAATTAACGGACTTTCAGGTCTGTGACGCAGCAAACAAAACTCCATATATGGCGGAGGAGGCTGGCGGCGGTGCGATATTTGCGGGGAATGGCGCAGATGCGCTGATGGCTGCCATGAGTTCAATGAGAGCGGACTTTTCCTCTAGATTTGATGGGATTATGACAGCGTTGGAAGGAATAAGAAAGGAATTGGGTGACTGTGTAGAACGAACGGCGCAGATGGAGCTCCGTCTCGCTAGTGCTGAAGATGACGTCACCTGTCTTCAATTAAAGGTGCGCACTTTGGAAAAAAAAAATAAATCTCTGGAAGATAATATTTTGGATTTGGAATCTCGGTCGAGACAGAATAATTTGAGGCTGGTGGGTCTTCCAGAGGAATCAGAAGGTCGGGACGTATGTTCCTTTCTGGAAAAGTGGATTCCGGAGGTGCTGGGCAGCGAGGAGTTGCAATCAGCAGTGGTTCTGGAAAAAGCACATCGTATTGGCCCACGGAGAGATAAGGGACCGCCGAGGACCTTAATTATGAAGTTTCTTAGCAACAGAGACAGGATGAAGATCTTCAACGCTGCACGTGCTAAAGGAGAGATTAAACACCAGGACCAGCAGGTGCGGTTCTACCCAGATTTGGCCACAGGAATCCAGCAATTGAGGAAGCAGTTTGATCCCATACATAAGGAGCTGCGCAACCTTGGGATTCGTCATGGTGTAATCTATCCTGCGAGACTGCTGACCACGTATGAGGGCAGAACCCACATCTTCAAGACCCCAGAGGAGGCACAGGAGTTCATCAAGAAGATCAAAGAAGAAGAAGAGACTGGTGGGAGCTAAGCATGAACAAAATATAAGGTAGAATAATTAAGCATTTGCACAGGCATCTGACTGACTTGAAGTAAATAGTAAGTTTACAAAATATAGATTGTATTATATATTAAAAAAAACAAAACAAAAACAAAACAAAACAAAACAAAAAAACTATGATGTACAAAGTTGTTAAAAATTTTGGAGTTAAGTTGGAAAACTACAGAGGAGAGTTAATGTTACGTCATTAAAAGCAGTAGAGTTGGGGTGATTGGGAGGATGAAGAAGGAGTGGCTTAGGCTGTTCCCCGTGGGTGTGGAACGGTCGATGGCTATATCGGGAGACAGAATTTTTCTTTTGATTTTGGGGGGTTTGCCACAAGTGTGGGAAGGGGAAATTTGTTTGTGTGTAGTTTGTAGGATGAATGTTCAACCACTCATGCTTTTGCTTCTCTGTATGAGCATGTTTACACTGCAAGGTAATCCTAAACTCTCTATTGATCATGGACCAAAGTGTTAATCTTAATTTAACTTCATGGAATTGCAGAGGTCTACAAAATTTAAAAAAAACTTAAACAAGTTATGAATAAAATAAAGGACATGGGTTCAAGAATTGTGTTTTTACAAGAAACTCATCTGATAGAGGAGGATGTTAAAAGAATTAGGAGTAGATGGCAGGGAAGTGTATTCACCTCTTCATTTTCATCCCGAGCCAGGGGAGTTATGACTCTCATACATAAATCAGTTCCTTTTCAGGTGAAAAATGTAATTGGAGACAAATTTGGAAGATATGTAATCATTCAAGGTTCTTTGCTATTAGAAAATATAAATCTTGTGAACTTATATGGTCCCAATATAGATGATCAGAAGTTCTTTGCTAATTTATTTCTCATCTTATCATCACTTACAGGGCAACATATAATAGCAGGGGATTTTAATTGTACATTGAATCCAGGTGTGGATAGATCAACAGGACTGGATTGTACGCACATTGGATGTAGGATGACTATTAATCATTTTATGAAAGAATTGAGATTGTTAGATATATGGAGAGAAATGAAACCACAAGTTAAAGCCTATTCTTGTTATTCCAGTACCTACAAGACATTCTCACGTATTGATTATTTTTTGATTTCCACAGAATTAAGGTCCAAGATTCAAAACTGCTTTTATGATAACATCGTGATTTCTGATCATCAGAATCAGAATCAGAATCAGGTTTATTGCCATTGTTCATGTAGTACACAAACTAGGAATTTGTCTCGGTACAATGCTGCAACATTAAACATGATAAGATAAGAGAAATAAACTATACATGTAATAAAGTAATAAAGTGCACCCTGTTGTCTAATATATGTAGATAAAAAATTGACAAAGGAATCAGGTAGATGGCAATTTCAGCATAAATGGCTTCAGGATGAGGAATTTGTCAAGTATATAGAAAAACAGATAGACGAGTTCTTTGACATCAATACTACACAAACATCAGCATGTGTAAAGTGGGAGGCTTTCAAAGCTTTTATTAGGGGACATATTATTAGTTATACAGGATCAAAATCTAAGAAGACTCGAGAGGAGAGAGCTAAATTGGAACATAAAATAAAAAGTCTTCAGGAAAAAGTGTATGCAGGAAGTGACCCAAGGTTGGAGAATGAATTACTGATTTTGAGAGCTGAATACGACAAAAAATCAGCGAATAGAGCTGCCTCGAGTCTTCTAAGATTGAAACAATCTTTTTATGAACAAGGTGAAAAATCAGGAAAATTATTAGCATGGCAGATTAAACAATTGGAAATTAAAACACCAATTACCAGTATTATAAGTAAGGGACAGGTAGTTATAGATCCTTTAGAAATTAATAGAGCCTTTAGAGATTACTATGAAAAATTATATGATACCAAAAATGAACCTGATTTAACAAAACTAAATGGGTTTTTGAACGAACTATCTATACCGTGTATTCCAAATGAAAACAGGGAGATATTGGAGTCAAAAAATTAGTCAAGAAGAAGTTGGGCTAGCCATTGATAATATGAAATCAGGAAAAAGTGCAGGACCAGATGGTCTTCCAGTTGACCTTTATAAAAAATTTAAGAATAAATTAATAAAACCTTTTTTGGAAATGGTTTTAGAAGCATTTCAAAATAATAATTTACCATCATACATAAATAATGCCTTAATTATACTGCTGCCAAAACCAGGTAAGCCCTCTAATAAATGTGAAAATATGAGACCAATAAGCCTATTAAACGCCGACCTTAAGATAATCTGTAAAATTTTAGCAAGACGAATACAAGAAATTTTACCAAATATTATTAATCAAGATCAGAATGGCTTTATAAAGGGTAGACAAGGCTTCCATAATGTAAGAAGACTATTTAATATTATTTATTTTAATAAAGAAGCACCGGATACAGCTCTCCTATCATTGGACGCCGAAAAGGCCTTTGATAGAGTTGAATGGCCCTTTCTTTTTGAAGTCCTACAAAGGTTTGGACTTGGAAATAATTTCATAAAATGGGTTCAAATAATATACAATAATGCTACAGCAGAAATCCTAACAAATAACAATATTTCAAAACCAATAAAAATCAATAGAGGATGTCGACAAGGCTGTCCACTTTCACCTTTACTGTTTACTATGGCAATTGAACCTTTAGCGATAGCGATACGTTTACATTCACAAATATATGGAATTAAAGTTGGACCAACAGAACATAAAATCTCCCTGTACGCCGATGATATAATTTTGTTTATGTCGAATCTAAAAAAATCAATTCCAACCTTGTTGAATTTAATAAAGAATTTTGGGGAAATTCAGGATATAAAATAAATAAAACTAAATCTTCAATATTAATGCTAAATGAGACCCAGAGAAATTACCCAGCCCCTGAGGTAAATCAATTCAATGTTGTAAATCAGTTTAAATATTTAGGAATCCAAATTATGCCTAAGCTAGAATCAGTCGCCAGTGTCAACTATGAAGCCTTAATGTCAGATATCAATGAGTTAACTCAGAGATGGATGTCACTACCAATGTCGATGATCGGGAGAATCAATATACTTAAAAGTAATATTTTACCTAAAATACTTTATTTATTTCAATACATTCCCTTATCACCACCTTTAGATCTATTCTCAAGAATAAAAAAAAAGTTAGTGGAATTTATATGGAACAACAGGAGGGCTAGATTACGTTTGTCTTTATTATATTTACCATTTGACCGTGGAGGTCTGAAATGTCCAAATTTTATGTTGTATTATTGGTCGGCACAACTGAGGTCTATGACATATTATTTTTCATCAAATGATCTCCCTCACTGGACTGAAATGGAATCATACAATTTACCTTTACCTCTTCCCATATTCATATACTCAGATTCGGCAAAAAAATTACAAAAACAAGTTAAAAATCCATTTGTAAAGCATATGATCAAAATATGGTGTGAAGCTAAAAACTATTTAAAAGAACCACAGTTATTGTCACAATTTAGTCCAATATGGGGTAATCAATATTTTAAACCAGGGAGAGCAGACGCTGTATTTAAAGTATGGAATTTAAAAGGGATACAAAAGATTCAGGATTTATATTTGCCATGTGCAGACAACATAATGTCTTTTGAAGAGCTGAGGATCAAATTTAATCTCAATAGAACACATTTTTTTAAATATCTTCAACTTAGAAACTTTATTCGATCAAATCAAAATAAAGCTCTCACTCGACCTATTTATTCATCCTTGGAAAAAATGATGATGAAAGATAGTAAAAGAAAGGGTATTATTTCAGAGTTTTATAACTCATTGACACTATCTTCAAGTGAAAATTCACTGAAAAGATTAAACTACTGGAAAGAAGATCTGCAAACTGAAATTTCAGAGGAACAATGGGAATTGGCTTGTACAGAAGCTCAAACCAAATCAATAAATGCACGCCTTAAATTGATACATTTCAAATGGTTAATGCGGATGTATGTTACACCGGAGGAGTTAAATAGATATAACAAAAATATACCAGATACATGCACAAAATGCATGGAAAGTAAAGGAACCCTATTTCATTGTTTATGGGAATGTAGATTAATAAGAATGTTTTGGGAGGAGGTGAGGGTAACAATTGAAAAAATAATCTCAAAACAAATCATATTGAATCCTAAACTGTTTTTGTTGGGTCTGTACCCAGAAAAGCATAATTTCAATAAAAGTGAAAGAACATTCATAGACCTCAGTTTGCTTAATGCCAAAAAATGTATTGCACTATTATGGAAAAAGACTCATAGACCAGATGTGACTCAGTGGTTAAGACAGATGTTAACAAACCTTCCATTAGAAAGAATAACATATATACTGAAATCAAAGGAAATTGTGTTTGAGAATATATGGAGACCTTTTATTGATTATGTAAAAAATTTAAACATAACTCTTGAAGAAGAAGGTGAATGATGTGTGTGGACCTTGTAAATTCCAAACTGGTGAACATAATATGTATACTAATGTATTGGATTGTCTAGACTAAACAGAGGAGCATTGTTGAAGACTTGATTTTGTTGGTGGTTGTTGGTGTTTTTAGGGTATTTTTTTTTTTGTAGTACTTTAGTGTTAGTGTTTGATTGTTTGTATCATGTTTGTTAAAAAAAAAAAGGTTCAATAAAGATATTGTGGAAAAAAAAAGCCCTAACTAAAAAATGGATGCTGAAGGACTGTCCTACACCTGAAGATTGGATTAACGTGATTCAAGACATTTACTCGATGGAAAAGTTGACATTCGCACTGAGACAGGACATGGATGGGTTCATGAACTTTTGGCAACCCTGGATCGCATATGTGCCTTCCATTAGATCTAATCTTTGACAAATACCATTTCAATAATGGTCCCGCTCTTTGTTCCAATGCTACTCAGATGCTCTTTTACTTTTAATTACTTAATTTTCTGTTTGTTTGTTTTTTGCTGTTCTGTTTGTTTGTTTATTCATTTTTTTTAATTTAATTCTCTTTAATTTCTCTTTTTCTTTCACTTTAAAAAAAAAGGGGGTGTTGTAATAACTATCCTACCAATGTTGTCAAATAGCAAAAAATAAGGGAACGTGTGATGAAAATGTAAACAATGCAATGCTGTAATGACCTGTATACCCTTTACAAAAACTTAAATTAAAAAAAGAGGATTTCTGCCAAAATGATAAATACATAAAATGGTTGGAGAACAAAGGCCTAGAAAGGTACTACTCAAACCAAAGAAAGAAATATAACCAAACTGAAATACAAGAGGGACTAGTACCTCTAAACCTAAGTGTGTCTAACAAAGGTTACCTGCAGTGATGTGTATAGAATTGCAAACTAAAGCCTTGGCCCAGTCTCTCAACTTTAAAGAAAGATAACATGGGCAGTGAGATAACGACAGAATGATGGTTAACAAAACATAACAAGTTCACATTTGCCACAGTGGAAAGACACAGAGTACTCCTGTGCAGGACAGACAACTAAAGGCACATGAATGTCACCTGGTCAACACACAAAAATACCATTCTCAACCAAACAAAGTACTTTAAGCAGGAAAACAAAAAGTCAGTTCCTTCGGAGCGTTCTCCCCAGCTCGATCCGGGGAGAGGCGAGGTGGCTGGCAGAGCACACCGGCGGGTGCTCCCGGCAAGGGAAGCCCTCCAGCCGGGCAGCAACTGCCTCTCCGCTCAACTAAGAATGATCCTTCTGCAGGTTCACCTACGACGATACTCACCCGGCTGTTGCGTCACGCACACCAGGGCTGTCTCCTCCAGCACACAGGCTGCAAACCCGTGTCCTCTCAGTATTTTAGCAGGGACACTGTGGTTTTTCCAAATAAAATTAATCATTGCTGTCCTAGTTTCATATCTGTAGGTAAGACATGTAGTTTAAAAGAGGATTTCTTGCTCACACAGCAACTGAACACGTACGCCAGGCTGAAAAGTTCATGGTGGTCAAATTTGACCAAATCTGGTTTATTTTTCAACATAGTCCCCCCTTCAGTCCACACACTTCTTCCATCGGTGTTGTAGGGTTTGGATACCCGCCTGCAGCTGAAAAATATATCACATTTGGTCAAATAGGACCACTATGAACTTTTCAGCCTATGAACTTTTCACCCCCCCCCCACTCCCTCGTATAATCTGCCATCTTTCCCAACTTGTAAAAAGCTGAGCTCCCGCTTGCTCCTTGGCTCCTCCGTCTTTCACCGAGAGAGTCAAGTAGGGGTCTCACTGCTTAGTGTGACTGATTATAACATTAACCAGTCAGGCTAAGCAGGAATTCTGACGTAGCTAGAAACACTCTGTCTAAATCTGCCTTTTTTTGGGAGGGTGGAAATTAAGCAGACATTCACACCAGAAAAAACAACCTGGTCTCAGTAAAAAACGTATCTAATAAACATTTTTCACCCCTCTAAAAATGTACATTTGCATGTTAAATCAAAAAATAACATGCCTCGGCATGTACGTATGTACAAGCCGAGTCCTCGAGTCCATGTCTTCACTCACCGCGCATGCGCAGAACAACGTCTCTTTTACTTCGGTTTCCCAATGCTTATTTGGTTGGAGGGAGGGGGATGGCAGACGGTTAATTACACAGACGTTCAAGCAATGACATAAAAACACGAGTTCACGTCCCACTCTCATCTGTGAGTGACATTTTTGTTTTTTTTTCTTTGTTTTTCACTCTGCTAATGAATATACAGTAGATTTAAGCATTACCTCTTGTGAGGTTAGGGTTAGGGATTGAGGTGTGGGTTAGTTGCTAGATGGTAAAAGACAATAAAAGTGACAAATGTTAAGCTGCCATTAGACACCTTTCTTAAAGCTGTAAATGCCACGTATCCACTGCATGTGAAAAATCTAGGGTATGTAAAGTTTTGATCAGGGTCATTTGGGTAGTTTCCGTTGTCATTATGATTTTAAAAGAGCAAACACAATTGTTTGATAACAATTTCACCCGACCACTAGCTATGAGTGAAAGAAAAGTTTTTGTATTATCATTCATATTCTCTGAAAAATGGCCAAAAAATCAAAAATTCCACCAGGGTATGTAAATTTATGAGCACAACTGTATAAGGTCTTGTTTGAATTGTAGTCTGGTAACTGTATTTATTGATTTTGCAGTCAAATATACTGTGACGTTTCATGGGGTTCACACAAATAGGGCGCATGCGCACGCAGCAACCGGCAGTGGGTGAAAAAGTTTGACGTCTTAGTTTCTGTTTTTATGCACTTTAATGTGTTTTAACGTAATTCTCTGTGCCGTTTTTGTCGTTGAATGTCTGTGGACTATATAACGAAGAGCTCTCTGGTTCCATCAGTATGGATTTTCTTCTTGTTTTTGCACTGTGGTTTCTTTCTTACCGGCTCTTTGTTTGGGATGTCAGCACGGTCACGCTGGGAAGAATGCAGTATTTCAGATACATGTTACTGCATTTAAACATGGATAATCCAGCGTCTGTGTTTGAGTCTGTGCCACAACTTCTGGACTTTATCTTAAGAGACTTTCATGGAGACAGCGATGAAAAGAGGAACAAGAGAAGGAAACGCGGAAAGCGTGGAGGAGTAAGATTAAACCTGAGAAGGCGTCAGCTTAACCGCATTCCTTTTCCTTCCATTATTATGGGGAACGTACAATCCCTGAGAAATAAAGTGGATGAAATTCAAGGAAATGTACGATATCAGAAGGATTTCAAGAACTGCTGTGTCATGGCTTACATGGAGACGTGGCTAATGGAGCATGACCAGGACCTGGACCTGTGTATTGATGGCTTTGGAGCCCCACTTCGCTTGGATCGGCAGGAAGAGGTAACGGGGAAACGTCGGGGGGCAGCGTATGTTTGTATATTAATAAACAGTACATCTGTCATGGTCAGAAAGTGCATCTGTACACCAGATGTGGAGCTTCTGTCCATATCGCTACGCCCCTTTTATCTGCTCCACGAGTTCCACCAACTTTTCATAACAACTGTGTACATTCACCCGAGGGCGGATGCTGCCTCCGCCTCCAGCACCGTCTTTGATGTGGTACAGCATTTGCAGTCGATTTCCCCAGAGGCTCCAAATTTTATCCTTGGGGATTTTAACCATGTGTCTCTAAAGAAGACACTTAAAAACTTTTATCAGTACATCTCCTGCCCAACCAGGTGAGAAAAGACATTGGACCTGTGCTATGGATCTATCGAGGGAGCCTTTAAATCTTTTCCCCTTCCTCCTTTAGGATCCTCAGATCACAACTGTGTACATTTGCTGCCCACATATAAAACTGCTCTCAGAAGAGAGAAGACGAAGACCAGAGACATAAACGTGTGGACAGATGATTCAGTGCTCTGCCTCCAGGAATGTTTTAACTGTGCGGACTGGGAGGTGTTCACACTGTCCTGCGGAGATGATTTGGACTCTTTAGTGGATGTGACATGCTCTTACATGGCTTTCTTCAGGGATATGATCATTCCACGTAAACGTGTCAAAATATATCCCAACAACAAGCCATGGGACACTAAATCAGTTAAATCCTGCTTACAGAGGAAAGCACTTGCCTTTAAACAGGGGGTTGTTTCTGAGCTGCAGGTTGCCACAAAAGAGCTGAAGGCCGAAATTTTAAGAGCAAAACAGAATTATAAATCAGAATTGGAAAGCAAGATGGAAACAAAGAAGTTTTGTTCAGCCTGGGCTAGTATGAAAACTATTACAGGCCTTCAGAGCACAGAGCGCAGCAATCGTGTGTTTTTAGATGGTTTTAATTCAGACACAGAGCTGGCTAATGCTCTTAATTGTTGTTTCATCCCATCTAGCAACAATGCTCTGTACTGTGTGTGTTTATACATTTACATATTTATTCCATCTAGCTACAATGCTCCGCACTGGGTGTGTTTATGTTTATGTTTATATTTATATTTATATATCTATATATTCATTCCATCTAGCTACAATCAGAATCAGAATCAGAATCAGAATCAGAATCAGAATCAGGTTCATTGCCATTGTTCATGTAGTACACAAACTAGGAATTTGTCTCGGTACGGTGCTGCAACATTAAACATGATAAGATAAGAGAAATAAACTATACATGTAATAAAGTGTAGGATAAGATTAAGTGATACTGGTCAACAGTTAAAATATATATTAGCCAGCAGCAGATACTGTGGAGAACTATATAGTGCAGTCGGTAATGCAGGAAGAAAACAGTGATGATTAACATGAGTCTGGTTGAGCTGCTGTACATGGTGCACGAGAGTCACTTAGTGTTCAGCAGTCTAATGGCAGAGGGGAAGAAGCTGTTCATGTGACGGGAGGTTTTAGTCTGGATGGACCGAAGTCTTCTACCAGAGGGGAGGGGGGCAAACAGTACGTGACCAGGGTGTGAGGGATCGGCTATGATCCGGCCAGCACGCCTCCGGGTCCTGGAGATGTACAGATCCTGGAGAGATGGGAGCTTGCAGCCGATCACCTTCTCAGCAGTGCGCACGACGCGCTGCAGCCTTAGTCTGTCCCTGGCAGTGGCTCCTGCGTACCACACGGTTATGGAGGTGGTGAGGATGGACTCGATGATGGCTGTGTAGAACTGCACTAACATCTTGGTGGGTAGCTTGAGCTTCCTCAGCTGCCGCAGGAAGAACATCCTCTGCTGGGCTTTTTTGATGAGTGAGCTGATGGTCAGCTCCCATTTGAGGTCCCTGGTGATGGTAGTGCCTAGGAAGCGAAAGGAATCAGCAGTGGTGATGGGAGAGCCTGAGAGGGTGAGGGGGGGCAGAGGGGTTGTGACTTTCCTGAAGTCTACAATCATCTCCACTGTCTTCAGAGCGTTCAGCTGCAGGTTGTTATTGTCGCACCAGGACGCCAGCTGGGCCACCTCTCTCCTGTAGGCGGACTCGTCGCCGTTGGAGATGAGCCCGATGAGGGTGGTGTCGTCCGCAAACTTGATCAGCTTGACAGACTGGTGGCTGGAGGTGCAGGAGTTGGTGTAAAGGGAGAAGAGTAGGGGGGAAAGTACACAGCCCTGGGGTGATCCGGTGCTGATGCTAGTATAGTCTGAGACAGTCTTTCCCAGCCGCACATGCTGCCTCCTCTCTGCCTACAATGCTCTGCACTGTGTGTTTATATATCTACATATTATTCCATCTAGCTACATTGATCCGTACTGTGTTTATATATCTACATATTATTCCATCTAGCTACATTGCTCCGCACTGTGTGTTTATATATTTACATATTTATTCCATCTAGCTGCAATGCTCCGTACTGTGTGTTTATATACTCATATATTTATCCCATCCAGCTACAATGCTCTACACTGTGTGTCTGTGTGTATATATACTGTATATATTTATAGTAATATGTACATATGTATATTAGCTGCTCTTGCTTGCTTGCTTTTTTTCTCTTGCCTTCTGATTGTTGCTCTGAGTGTTGCTATCCCTGTGCTGTTGCAATCCTGGAATTTCCCCATTGTGGGACTAATAAAGGCTTATCTTATCTTATCTTATCTCTTATCTTAATTGTTTTTATGGTCATTCTGATTTTTTTGATTTTAGCACAGAAACCCAAGATTTCTGCGGTGCGGTTGTGCAGTGGTTAGCACTGCACCAGCACAGCAACTCACCCTTGGCCATGGGATCCCTGGTTTGATCCCAGCCCCTGACCAAAAGTGATCTGTGTGGAGTTTGCATGTTCTCCCCGTATCTGCGTGGGTTTACTCCGGGACTTCTCCGGTTTCCTCCCAAAGGCCAAAAACATGCAGGTTAGGTTAACTGGAGACTCTGAAGTGGCCCTTGGTGTGAATGTGTGTGTGAATGGTTAAGTGATAGTGCCGTGCAGTGGCTGCTTCATCCATCCAGGTGGATGCCCTCAATTTCCCCTCTGGGGATCAATAGAGTATACAAAATCAAAAAAAAAGAAAAAACGATTTGAAACAGAAACACAAAGACAATCAGCACTTTAATATTGAGGTGCAGGATGTTAAAAGGGTGTTCTGTGCTGTAAAAGTGAACAAAAGTCAGGGCCCTGATAATATATGTGGACACTTGGTAAAGGCCTGTGCACATGAACTGAGTCCTGTGTTTCACTACATTTTTAATAAGTCCTTAAAGACACAACATGTGCCTAAGGTCTGGAAAGATGCTGTGGTTGTCCCTGTTCCAAAATCCAGCTGTCCTAAAAGGGTAAATGATTTTAGACCAGTTGCTTTGAGTTCAATTTTAATGAAAATTTTTGAAAAACTGGTCAGGTTTGAGGTCCTAAAGCAGACTGAGCATGCATTGGATCCTTTGCAGTTTGCCTATAGGCCTCACAGAGGAGTGGAGGATGCCACTGTCACTCTGTTTAACATGCTTTTTAAACATCTGGATTTTAATGGGACACACGCCAGGCTTTTAATCCAACCTCATATTTTAGTTGAAAGACTCCTGCAACAATTTGACTTGAGCAATAATCTGGTGGGTTGGATTCTGGATTTTTTAGCCAACAGGACACAGAGAGTAAGGGTCAGTGGTACATTGTCTGACCAAAAGTGTTCTTCTACTGGCTCTCCTCAGAGGTGTGTGTTGTCACCACTACTCTTCATCCTGTACACAAACATGTGTCAGAGCAGACATGACAGCAGACACATTATAAAGTATGCTGATGATTCAGTTGTTGTCAGTATCCTCCAGGATGGTGAGAGTGGCCATGGCCCAGTAGTTGATGATTTTGTTCACTGGTGTGAGGATTCCTACCTGCAGCTGAATATGACAAAAACTAAAGATATGATTATTGACTTTAGGAGGAAAACTCCCAGGCATAAAGTCTCTATACTAAAAGGCCAGACCACTGAATGTGTGCAATCTTACAGATATCTTGGGACGATTATTGATAGTAATTTAAACTTTGAAGAGAACTGTGAAAGGGTGTGCAAAAAGGGTCAGCAAAATTTGCATTGTTTAAGGAAACCTGCACACTTCCAAATTGACCAGACCATAATGACAATGTTTTATCGGGCTTTTATTGAATCTGTTTTATCCTTTTCTTTAGTGTCATGGTTTGGTCAGATAAAACTGAAACAGAGGAAATCCTTGGACCAGGTAGTTAGATGGTCCAGTCTTTTGCTTGGTGAGTCACAGCTGAGCCTGACATCCCTGTACACCAGACAGGTACAGAGGATTGTTACCTCCATTCTACTTTCAGCTTCTTCCCTCCAGATGGAGGTTTGTTGTCCCAAAATGTAAAACCCAGTGCTACAAAAACAGCTTTGTTCCTGCTGCTGTCAAAGAGTTGAACAAGATGTAGCAATATATTACACATAATTTGGTTATCTATTTATTCATTTTTATGTTATATTTATTTTTGTAGGCTTTTTATTTGGGTTCTAAATCTTTTATTGGGTTTTAGACTTTTATTGAGCTTTTAATCTCTTTGACTTAGTTTTTAACTTTTTAATATGATCCTTCTCTCTTATCTCTTTGTTTTTTCTTTTATCTCTTTGTCCTATGTCCTGATTGGTGGAGCCTTGAGTACTTTTATCATGTTTATAGTCAGCTTCATGTGTGCCTGTGTTTGTGTTCATGTTGAATGTAATTGTGGTTTGTAAATATGTATCTAAAAGGATGTCACCTGACTGCAAAACAAATCTACCTACGCGTACAAATAAAGTAACCTGAACCTGAACCTGAACCTGAATAATAAGAGAAGATTGTGACGCATCAGGCATTTATTTCTCACTCACTCACCACATAGAATGGAGGGGAGGTCATTCACAAGGACCCTGATCTCAATCATGGTGACACAGACACATGCTCTATCACACACAGGGAAAACAATAGTATCATGACTGGTCTTATAACACAGTTATAATGGCACAGCAATAGCACTTAGAACACATGGATAACAACAGCATTTAAATCCTCTGTGGCACAAAGCATGTTGGGAGAATCCTTTCTCACAGCCCCAACGTTACACTGTCCCCTCCTGGACTGGTTTTTATCCCCAGAATAATAAGTCCAACTCAAAAGTGTGATAAGGGATTTTATTATGAAGTGCGGTGTGATGACATTGCCCTCTGGTTACGTCATCACACCGCTCTATAACAATGGGGGTCCGCCATTCAGGCTTCCTCTTGCCCAGGATGACTCTGCCTTGATGTATTCCTTGAAGGGCAGCCACATTATTTATTAAACCTGTGTTCCAGTGCAAACCTCCTCCTCGGTCTCCTTTTGTGCCAGGTTTGTGGACATAACATTTGGCGACTCAGGATTAACTAATGGAGACGTGCGGAACACTACGGCCATTTCTTGAGTACCCAGGAGAACCAGCAGTCCTGTGGCCTCGTTGGCTGGCCGCGTTCCGTTCATTGCAGCGTTTGGCCTGGGTAAACTCAACGGAGTAAGGAAACAAGCACTTCTTGTTCACAAACTCGACGTAGACGGTCAGAGAATTTTCCACACGCTGGGGAGACATAGTCATATCCACATGCTGCTGAGCTTCTTGCTAGCTACTTTGCCGAACACACACGTAGCATGAAGCTGTGGGTTGAGCTCCTGATGGTACCAAGGGACACAAAGTTAGCTGGCACGGGGGACCTAACATCCCAGCTAGTCATCATCATCATCATCATCATCATCATAGCAGTCAGTTGGGGGCGACAATGACTGTTTCATTTAGGTCTGATCAGATTCTTCCACGCAGTTCTGTCCTTTGCCTTCTGCTGCCAGGAACTCCTGACCTTGTTAACCCAGGCGATGTCCGAGCTGGTATGAGCTGCTTTCTTACTGGCCATTTCATGAAACTGCTTGCAAAGTATTTGAGTATCGCTAGCTTTAGCTGGAGTAGCGGCACATTCTTGGCAGATAGAGGTGTTATCAGTGGCAAGGACAGGCCAAGACAAACTGACTCCAGTATCTGTTGCAGTGACTGACCGGATGATAGGTTTGTTTACTTCTGGTCTTTGTGTAGTGCATGTCACAATGCACCGACTAGCAAAAGTCCACCACAGACCTTGCGACAGATGAGCTTATCTGCCAGGATGTCCAGTCTCACCCCATGTAACTGGGAGTGGACCACTACAGACCTGTGACAGATACTGTTTTTAGTTCTGCCAGGACATCCAGTTTCACCTTCCACGCCCTGGGAAGGGCGGGGTTGCCGGTTGAGTCGCCGACGGCCCGACCCATGAGTCAAGTAGTACCGGTTTTCATGGTTATCTGGTAGCAAGCAAACCAATGCCTGACCTGACATACTCAGCTAGTAGCAACGAAGAAATTAGCCATGGGGCTACATGGGCACCAAATACAGAAGCTACCCGGACAGTTGATGCTAGCTAGCACTGTAGGTGACCACGGTGCGGAGAGCAAAGATGGCACGGAGACTGAAGATGGCATGGAGGGAGAGCAGCGACCAGACATGCCCCGTTTTCCCTGCAGCCAGAATTGGAGCTGCGGGGGGGGGGGGGGGGCAAGCATGCTGAGAGCCCTGAAGCACAGCAAAGGCAGCCGGGCACAGAGACAATGCATGACATGGCATTGCAGAACACTTCAGATGGCGGAGGGGAAGAGCCGGACTTCTCCCATTCCCTCGCTCAAAAGGCTACGGAGGTTACGACCGAGTCGACTGGTGGAGAGTCCGCTTCAACGAGTGACACCGGAGAGGCTCCGGACACCTTCCGTGCCCACGACGGGCCGCAGCCGATGACGGAGACGTGGGGTGAAGGGTCCGCAGCGAACATGGTGACAATGGAACTGCCGCAGTGTTACGACGGTGCCAGGAGAACATGGAGCTTCCGAAAGCACAGTGGCACTTCAGACCAAGTATGGTGCCACTGGGGGTCATGGACTGGGTTTGGGTTCCTGCCAGCGGGAGGCCAGGACGGCTACTGACTGGGCCGCAGCCAGCAAAACAACGGGTGCCACTGAGGATCGTGGCAAAGCTGGGAACAGTGTGCTTTCAGCTGACAGACAATTTGGTTCGGCACGCGAACAGACTACGGCATGTCTGGGTGGCGGCTCCAGATGGCGAGGCTCTGCAGGAGTTGGCTGCCACAGTGTGTGATAGAAAAATTCCATATTATCTATACTATTGATATTAATAATGTATTATTATATTCGAGAGGTATCATATCTTTTATATGCCATGTTTAATGTTTATATGTACATTCCATTTAGGATAGGTTTATATATTCTTGGCCTGTTTCTGTGAGCAATTTCAGTGAATTCAGACTGAGGATCAGTACATGCATAAGGAATGATCTAAGCCATTTATTATAATCTCTTTGACATGTCCTGTTTCGGGTCACAGGAATGCAAAGGAACTCCTCATCTTATAGATTAGTGTTTCATGGACATTCTGTTAGTTTTATGGATCTCATGTCTTCATGACCCATATTTCCAGAGTGTCTGACATCCACCTGGATAAGCTTGGTTATCAGGACTGTCCCGTTCTGTCCCTTCCCTTATCCTCATCCTCACTCTCCTTTTTCTTACCTATATATATCAGACTTAGATGAATGGATCCTTTAGAGATTCTAAGTGTGTCTGAATGTCATGCCTTGTAACCTCTCCCCCAAAGTGGCCAATGGGGTGATTGCTTATATTTTTGTAATAAATGTACATAAATTCAACTTTCCGCCTGATTGTTTGACTTTGAATAATTTAAGCTCAAAATTATTCTAACATTTTTGTGTCCCAACAGCGGATCCACATATCTCCGTCTTTCCGGCACCTCTGCTTGATCTCAGCAAGTGCACAACTGATTAAAAGACCTTCCCAGGCTGAGTGAAAAAAAAAAAGGCTCAGTGTTACTGCAGTGAAGGCATTTCAGACCGGGGCGCTGGAACTGACTGGGTGACGGATCTGAGAATCCTATAGGCGGCTTGAATGTAAGTACATTTGTTGTTGTTTATGGATAAAAGATAGTGAGATTCCCCGGACCGATCGTACACTACAAAATACTGAAAGAAGTGAAACAAGCGGCCTGAGTGCTGAGTTATTTTATCCACGGTGAGTGATCTCGTAATAATCCCTAGGGAGGAACGAGGTTTTTCCTCTCCAAATGATGAACGATATCGCAAGATCCGGGGTTATTCTTAGAAATCCGCCACTCTCTACGATCTAAGTAAGTACAGTGGAGGTCCCTTAAGTTTGCATGCAAAAAAAAAGGGAAAGATTCGTGGTCTTTTAACCACAGACGTTTGATGTCCTGTGGAAAAAAATCACGTGATCCCAGAGAAGTAAAATTTCGGGGACAGATTCGTGCCTCTTGTGACCACTTCTGCTTATGGTCCAGGGTTTGGACCTTCAGCATTTGTGGGAAGTTACGTGAATCCAGAAGGGAAAAGATTTTTTCACAGAAGATTTGTGCCCTTACCGGGTCTGCATTATCGCCCATGGGACTTCCCCTGCTACAGTGAGCTATTACAAGATGCTGGGGGAGGAGGTCTTACTTTGGGCATTAGGCACGCAGCAGAGGGGTTAACGTGACAGTTGAAATATTTTATTTTGTGAGTTTTAGATAAAAGTTACTGCAGTCTGGGTTGTTTTGTCTCTGTGTAATCTGCTCCGGTGTGGGAAAAAAAAAAAAGTGAGAGTTCTCCACGGAGGCGGAAGGAGCAGGTTGTAAAACTGTTGTTTGTGATTTTTTTTAGCATAAAAGGATTGATTAGTTAATTGTTATCCTTTTGAGAAGTGTTTAAATTTATAGGTATTTGAAAATAGTAGCTTTGAGCAAAAACAGTGGACTGGTGTTGTGTTTTTATGGCAGTGTAAAAAAAAAGGGAGCTTCACGCTGTAGTGACAGTGGGGGGGGGGGTTGCCATGTGTGAGATTTCTCCGCTAAGAGTTGCCAGTTCTGGAGATTAATTGAAGTAATTCTCATGCTGTTTTGAGTTTTGGCATGAACCTTAAAGTCTTTATTGTATGACCTTGTGGAAATAACGCAAAAGAGAAAATTTCTGTGGGCCCTGTTTTGTCTGTGAGTGTATGTGTGTCCTTAAGAGAGAAAAAAAAAGAAGAAAAAAAACATACAGAGAGAGAGAACTTGGGAAAAAATAGAAAAGGCCGTGTAACTACTGATTTCAATCAATCAATCAATCAATACATCAGATTTATATAGCGCTTTTATCATAGACATTCAAAGACGCTTTACAGAAATTAAGGGTCATCCACCACCTGGATGGATGAAGCAGCCACAATACGGCGCCATCCCTTTTAACCATTCACACACACATTCACACCAAGGGCCACTTTAGAGTCTCCAATTAACCTAACCTGCATGTTTTTGGCATGTGGGAGGACACCGGAGAAATCCCGGGGTAAACCCACACATACACGGGGAGAACATGCAAACTCCACACAGATCACTGTTGGCCGGGGGCAGGGATCGAACCCACGATCTCATGATCCCCGCGATCCCCCGGCCGAGGGTTAACTGTGCTGCCGCAGTGCTAACCACTGCGCCACCGTGGAGCCCGGTGATTTGTGTGTAAGAACTTGGTAAAAGGGAAGAGAAAAAAATATATGGGTATTTTTTGCAAAGTTTTGGGGTTTTACTTTTTCTTTCAGTCTAACTTTGTGGGTTTTCACTCTAATGTTGCGTACGTGATGAACTATTTACATATTTTTAAAGCCAGTATTTTCATTCCTCCAGTTTTTTTTCTTTGGAAAATGAAAAACATTGAGCTATTTTTTATTCAGTTTTTTGACGTATCACTGACTTTTCTTTTTTCTTTGACTGAAGCATAACAGTGCACTTTACAGGGAAAAAGGACGCAGGACTGTTGTTCCCCTTTCCCCAGCCAAAACAAAACCAGCCTCTGAGACCCAGCCTCATCACTGTGCGTGCTCTCCCCCCATCGACATCAAAGAGGCGACTGAACATCTAAGTTAAGTACAAATGCTTGCATCTTAATCAATGCTACAAGCATGGCAATGATGAGATTAACTGAACATTACAATATCATGCTGTCACTTAATAATGCCTAATCACTGAAGGCTTTATGTATACCCTATATTACATGATTCAAAGCATAGAGGTTCAAAGGATAAGGGATAAGGACCTGTGCTTATATAGCGCTTTTCTAGTCTCAAAGACCACTCAAAGCGCTTCACTAGCACTAACCCTCTACTCTAAGGGCCTATAGGAGATAGATATCTAGGGACAATTTAGAACAACCAATTAACCTAACATGCATGTCTTTGGATTGTGGGAGGAAACCGGAGCCCCCGGAGTAAACCCACGCAGCACAGAGAGAACATGCAAACTCCACACAGAAAGGTTCCTACCCCTGCCAGCCTGGGGATTCGAACCTGGAACCTTCTAGCAGATTGATAATTAATGTGTTCGTGCATATGATTTGCCAGAGACTACTGATTATCAAACAGAGGTCATGGTAATTGTATGTCATATTGTTGCTTTGTTTAAATAATACTATACTCAATTTTTAATAAATGACATATGCAATCTTATTTACATTCTGACCCTAGGCCTGTCCATGTAAAAAAAGGGGGGAGAACGCAAGAGCAGGTTCTGAGACAGTTCATGCTGTGACTTTTTTCCCTCCTAAAAGAACACAGCAAGATGAGAATTAAATTTTTTAGTATTGGGAGATGGTAAATTTAAAAAAAAAAAAAGCAGACCACGGCTTGTGGTCCTGTGCCATAAATTTCTGAAAACAGAGAATAGGCCTGCCTTTCCAGTTACTAATTCTAACTCCTGCATTGGTTTAAGGCTTCTAACATATGATACTGTCCTAAACTAGTGAATACCCATGTCAATTGGTAAAACATTTACTGACTCACAGAGTATTTAGCGAATGCTTGTTGTGAATAGCAAGAACACATTCAAATTGTGGAAGCTTTAGGTGTAATTTAAAGGTTTTTCTGCTATTCTTCATTCTTCATTTTTCAACAGGAAAGGGAAAACATTCATTTTTTTTTCTTTTTCACTAGGAATAAGATTTGCCAAATTAACAAGGAATCATAACATCACCATTACCTTTCAGTTTAATAAATCCTTGGTGACATATGCAATATGTAATAAAATAATAAAAAAAAACAATAATTCACTTGTGTTTCTTAACATTACACGTTATAATAAATAACGGGGATAAACATTTAAGGGACACAAAAAATAATGATGATCACTGGAACATTAGCAAAATCAATTAATGAGGTGATAAAATTTGCACTCCTGTTGATGTAAATACAGAAGGTGCAGACAGGGAAGCCGTCAGGCTTTCCCCAAATTTTTCTTTGCAGGATGGCACCGACATTTGATCTTTGTGGGAGATGGGAGGAGGCCGGATGGTGTGTGTGTGTGTGTGACAGGCTCATTGGCTGGGGGGACCACAGGGGGAAGGATGTCTCAGTTGACAAGCATTTTTTGAAGCAAAGTAGAAGAAATTACATTGCAAATGACATAAAGCATAACAATTTAAATGACTCTGACTTTAAAAATGTAGTGTTCATATGACTTCACACTGCAGGATACATCTGATGCCACTCACCACATAATGGTGTGACAATATCACATTTCATAAATGTGACACTAATAAGGAATGTGTTTTCCCGATGCTCAGCTGTGGCCGAGCTGGGCCTCGGGACTACAGTCCACCCCATAATTAACCAAGGAATGTATAAAATGAGGCATTCCTTGTACAAAATTAAGCCAAATTCTAATTAGGCAAAATGTCCACCTTTCCATTGACTGAAGGAGTGTGACACAACCTTTCACAAGGATTCACTTACACAAATTCAACCTGTCTGTGTTCAACTGGACAAAATGATCTTAGTTATCAATGCTAAATCATATCACATCTGTACAGACAGCTATATTGCTTTTTCCTAAATGGAATTTGTAAATTAGTTCAAGAGACATCACAAAAGGAGGAGGAGCAGATCCGGAAGTTGATGCTGTGATCACAAGAGACAATTGCGCAATAATTTGAACGGCGACTGCTGTCACCAAGATTAAAACAAACTTCTCCACAGGTAGTTTTTTTTTTTTTTTTGTAATTAATTGTCTGTGTCTTTCTTTCTTTTTTTTTTACGGAGCTGGAGGATTTAGAAAGTTATATCGACACATTTTACGACTGTTTTTGTGTCATGGAGCAGGCGAGTGTGTGTTCTGCTGCTGCCTCTGCCGCTGCTTCTCAGTCTAAGCGACCGAGACCCGCAGATTCACCCAAAATAACGCCCGAGAAATCACAACAGGGCACCGAGGTCAGTGATATCCTTTTCTCTATTGAGAGTAAACTTACCAGCATGGATGGTAGACTGGCGCTGGTTGAGCTTCTTCATAAAGAATTCCAAAATTTGCGGGAGAGCCTTGAGTTTAGTCAAGCGCAGCTCGTCTCTCTCGTGGAGGAAAATAACAGCCTGAAAAAGTCAGTCACCACACTAACCACACGGCTTGGCGTTGTTGAGAGAGAAAATCGGAAAATGAAGGAGACAGTTCTCAGTTTGCAGTCACGCAGCATGAGAGATAACCTCATTTTTTTGGGAATTGTTGAAAAAAAATAATAAAAATCCAGAACAGCTGGTCCGAGAATTTATGTCATCACAACTAAAACTATCCCCCGAAGTCACAAACTCAATTACCTTCCACCGAGTCCACCAAATAGGGCAAAAAAAATCCCAGAATAAACGTCCCAGACCTATTGTTGCCAAATTTGAACATTTTAAGCAAAAAATTTTGGTACAGAGGCAGGGCAAGCAGCTTAAAAACACCAATTATGGTCTAAATGATCAATTTCCACAGGAAATCTTGGAAAGGAGAAGGAAGCTTTTTCCCATTAGGAAACAATACATTCAAGAAGGTAAATGAGCTATTGTTTCTGTGGATAGATTGTATATAGATGGCAAGCTGTATATGGATGAAACTATATGTCCCTGGTTATTCTAGAGCCCTTTTTTATTTTTTTTTAAATTTTATTTTATTCACTATTTTATATATTTCTTTTTCTTTTAGCTACAGGTGGGAAAAAAAGAGTGGGATTGTGCGCAGGTCTCTTACTCAATTTCAGTTTAATTTGTTAACATTTGTCAAAATGTTTATTTCTTTGTTGTTGAGGTTGTTGTTTGTTTGTTTGTCTGTTGTAGGTTTTTTTTTTAAGTTTTTAGGTCATTGTTGTATGTTGTCTGCATTTTTCCACCACTTACTAACCTTCATGTCTGTTTTTTCTCATACTTCTGGTTTATAGGAAATAACTTGAAATACATGTACCCCATTTGCTTGCAATTGCAGGCAAATGGCACAGAGACATCATGTGTGCACACCCAATTATATATGCATAGGTGTATACACACAACATATATATACATATATATGCATACATTACAGACATATCACATAGGCACATATAGTTTACACATTTAGTTAGTCTTTAGTACACAACCAGTTAGTGAAAACATGTCTTCATTTAAGTTTGTCACGTGGAACATACGTGGAATTGGAAACGGGGAGAAAAGGCTAAAAGTTTTTAATCGATTGAACAATCTACAGGCAGACTTTGTTTTATTGCAGGAGACACATGTCTCTAAGTCATCTGTAGATGTGCTCACCTCACTAGAATTCCCCCATATGTACTCAGCCGGCTTTAATTCTAAGCAAAGGGGGGTAGCTATACTGGTAAATAGAAGAATACACTTTGTTATGAATAACACCATAATAGATCCAGAAGGTAGATGTATAATACTAAAAATTTCAGTCCAAAATTTGGATCTATGTATTGCAAGCGTTTATGGCCCAAATGTTGATGACCCATCCTTTTTTCACACTTTTTTCACTTCTCTTTCTGAGCACTTGGACACCACACTTATAATAGGAGGGGACTTCAACTTGGTATTAAACCCTGCAATCGACAGGCTCAGTACATCGGGGATTTACCGAAAATGGCTGGCTACTGACACTCTCAAACAGTACATGAATGATTTTGGTCTTTGCGATGAATGGCGATCTCTTCACCCAACTCTTCGGGAATATACCTTTTTTTCATCAGTTCATAGTTCATATTCGCGTCTAGATTTCTTCTTAGCCAGTAACTATTGTGAGGGACATCATAGACACTGAAATATGTTCAAATCAAGTTATTAGCGATCACCATCCAGTTTCTCTTACACTAGTAAATAGGGACGCTACAAGGGAAACTAGGAGCTGGAAATTTAATATATCACTACTGAAAGATGAAGACTTTATTAACTATTTTAATAAAGAGTGGGAATCATATCTGGAATATAATGATGTGCCAGGAATATCCCCAGGTGTTCTTTGGGAAGCAGCAAAAGTGGTCATGCGAGGTAAAATAATTTCTTACTGTTCATACAGGAATAAAAAAGAAAAAGCACTGATACTGGATTTAGAACAGAAGATTAAATTACTGGAGACAACCTGTGCCATTTCCCCACAGGAACAGTCACTTAACGATTTGAGAAAATTAAAGCTGGAATTAAAAGAAATTACAAACAAAACAGCACACTTGAGAACTTTGAACACAGTAATAAATCGGGGCGATATCTTGCGAACCAGCTTAGATTGAATAAAGAAAAAACAACTATCCATTCTATTGTAGCGCCCATAATTGTAACCTTATGTAGCTCACATATTTGACTGCATAGGCTCAAACACAAAGAGACTTTAAGCTTGCAGCGTGTATTGACATCACACCTCAGATGGACAATGGGTCTGGACCACCTGCGGACTTGGAAGGAAGACGGAGGATCGGGGGCGAGATCCTGAAAGGGTTGTCTGACCCTCTGGGGTCAGACGGAAGAGCAAAGAGGACTCTGAAGTGATTAATTGTAAATAGAAGGATTTGACTTGAGTGTGTGATTTGTTCTTTGATGTGCTGGTATAAATGTGTGGGGCTTGACCGCAGCTCCCTCTCTTTTTTCCTGACTGAGAGAGAGAGCTGGGGACATGAGATGCAATAAACCAATACTGAGAAATAATCCAGTCTCATCATTTCATGATCCTCACACTATCAAGGATATGACTGGAAATATTACCCATGTGCCTGAAGAAATAAATAACTCCTTCAGAAAGTTTTATGAAAATCTCTAATCATCACAGGTTAACCCATCAGACTCAGAGATAAATACATTTTTGGACAATATTAAGATAAGATAAGATAAGCCTTTATTAGTCCCACAACGGGGAAATTCCAGGATTGCAACAGCACAGGGATAGCAACACTCAGAGCAACAATCAGAAGGCAAGAAAAAAAACAAGCAAGCAAGAGCAGCTAATATACATATGTACATATTACTATAAAATATATATATATATACACACACACAGAGACACACAGTGCAGAGCATTGTAGCTGGATGGAATAAATATATGAATATGTAAACACACAGTGTGGAGTATTGTAGCTAGATGGGATAAATATGTAAATATATAAACACCCACAGTACGGAGCAATGTAGCTAGATGGAATAATATGTAGATATATAAACACACAGTGCGGAGCATTGTAGCTAGATGGAATAAATATGTAAATATATAAACACACACAGTGCAGAGCATTGTTGCTAGATGGGATGAAACAGCACAACCGTCTACTTAATTTACCGTCTACTTAATTTACCACAATTAAATAATGAACAGATTGCGGCTCTGGATGCACCTCTTCAGGTGTTTGAACTCCAGGAGGCACTTAAGCACATCCCAAACAACAAAGCCCCGGGACCAGATGGTTTTCCAGTAGAATTTTATAAGGAATTTTGGCCCGTGATGGCACCTACTTTTTTTAAAATGGTGAACCAAATCAAAGAAGATAATGTAATTCCTCCGAATATGAATTTGGCTAGTATTATCCTGCTCCTTAAACCTGGAAAAGAACCTACGCTTCCATCCAGCTACCGTCCCATCTCGCTTATGAATGTCGATCTCAAAATAATTTGCAAAGCTCTAGCCAAAAGACTGGAAAGGATAATCCCGTTTATTATACACCCAGATCAAATAGGTTTTATCAAGGGTAGGCACTCGGCTGATAATAAACGCAGGCTATTTAATTTAATAGACTACTGCAAGATCAATAATGTAGAAACTACAATCTTGTCCCTGGATGCAGAGAAAGCCTTTGACCGGGTTAACTGGAAATTTCTTTTTATGGTGTTAAACAAGTTTGGGTTTGGTTCATCTTTCATAAACTGGGTTAAAACACTATATAGATGTCCAGTTGCGTCTGTCCGAACAAATGATCAGACTTCCCGAAGCTTTAACCTCCAGAGAGGTACTAGGCAGGGGTGTCCACTCTCTCCCTCACGTTTTACCATCTTTATTGAACCATTAGCAGCAGCCATACGACAAAATGTTGATATCAGAGGTATTCAAACTGGAGAAAAGTAACATAAGATAAGTCTTTATGCTGATGATGTATTGATTTTCCTTGAAAACTCAGAAAGATCTCTTCTTCAGACAGTGGCGCTCATTGATAAATTTTCATCATTATCAGACTACTCTTTTAACTGGGTAAAATCAATAGCTTTACCCATAAATTGCAATTTCCCAAATACATCTACTATTCCAATCAGGAAATGTTAAATATTTAGGAATAGATATTTCCCCCAGGCTCTCAGAGTTATTGCGACTAAATCCTATCCCCCTTTTAAAAAAAAGATACAAGATGATCTTACGCATTGGAGGACACTACCTTTATCATTAATGGGAAGAGTCGCAACCATTAAAATGATGGTCCTTCCTAAAATTAATTATTTGTTCTCAATGATCCCTACCCAACCATCAATGGTCTGGTTTAAGTTTCTAGACTCAAATATAAGTAAATTTTTATGGAAGGATAAACCATCACGGATTAGTTTAAAAACCCTCCAAAAATCAAAAGAGTGCGGAGGCTTAGATTTACCAATTTTTTTTAATTACTTTTTAGCCAATAGATTGCAGTTTGTTTCAAAATGGACAAAATCAACCCCACTAGGGAACCCATGGTTAGATGCTGAACAGGCTCTCTGTGGGTGGCTAAATATCTCTGACTTACCTTTTATAAGTGCCTCTATTAAACTCCATGAGTGTTTTAAAAGTATTAATATCAGTTCCTCTCTGATGGCTTGGTGGAAATTTTTAAAAATAACAGGGTCTTCACTTGTCCCCTGTAAACTCATGCCCATTTGGAATAATCCTGATATCCTGCGACAAAAGAGGACATTGAAATTTCCACTATGGCAAGAGAAGGGAATAAACAACTTAGAACATCTTATATCAGGTGGAAATTTTATCCAATTTCAGGATCTAGTGTCACAACACGAAATCAGTGATAAAAAGTATTTTGAATATCAACAGCTTAAATCCATAATAAAAGCAAGATTTAATCTTAATCAGACAGATTTAGAAGTACCAGTTAAGGTGGCAGCGTTTCTAAATCTCCGTTCCACAAAATTGATATCGAAAATATATGGACTATTATCAAAGTTGGATGAGTCCATATCTCTTCCAATATCAAAATGGGAGACAGACTTATCGATTAATAAGGAGGAAAGTTTCTGGACACAAATATGTTTAAACACTTTTAAGATGACTAAAAACTCTAACTTACAACTTATACAGTATAAAGTTCTACATAGAATTCATTATACAGGACAAAGGATGTTCAAAATGGGCCTGAGTCACACAAATATCTGCTCTCACTGTACTAGCAATGTCCCGGATAGCTATATGCATGCTATGTGGTCCTGTGCACCGGTTCAAAAGTCTTGGCAGAAGACATGTGACAGGCTTGGGTATAGTGTCCCACCCTCACCCACACTTTGCATATTAGGTGATTTAAGTGAAATTAATATAGATGCAAGGATGTCACACATGGTTCTCACTGCCTTATGCATCGCAAAGAAAGCTATCCTCATGAACTGGAAAACAAGAAATAACTTATGCACGACTTACTATAATAACTTACTATTGGATTATATTAGCCTGGAAAGAATGTCAGCCTCCTCAAATAATCAATTGGGAGAATTCAATTCTCTCTGGTCCCCGCTTATTAATTCTATAATCTGAGGGGTGGCGGGTGGTGACTCACTCTCCTTGGCACCCCTGGCGGCTGGCTGCGCCCCGACCGCAGGTGTCCGGGGGGCCTGTTCTGGGGTGGCCGTCTGTCTGGCCCTGGGGGGGGGGGGGGGGGGGGGGGGTTGGTGGAGGAGTGGCTGTGGGGTGGGCCGGGGGGCTTGGGCTGTGGCCCCTGGCCGGCTGGCCTCACCCCTCGGGGGGGGGGGGGGTCTGGGTCTGGCCCTGGGCCCCTGGTGCTGGGGGGGGGGGGGGCGTCCCCCCGCCCCGGGCCGGGGTCGGGTGTGCACCGGCGGTGGGGGTTGTCCCTGATGCATCCTTGTGCGGTGGGGTTGTGTGTTTCCTGGGGCCCTGGTGCCGCCCTGGGGCTGGTGCCCGCATCCTGGGTCGCCCTCCCCGTTCACTGGGGTCTGCGGGTGTGGGTGTGAGTGTAGGCTTGTGTATGAGCGGATGTGGTAGTGGGTGTGTGTCGAGTGGGCACGTGGGGTTGTGTGTTTGTGTAGGTGGGTATGTGTGATGGTGGGTGGAGTTATGTGTGTGTATAGAAGCGGTTACTTGTGGGTAGATGTCTAGGGGGTGGAGGATGTGTGTATGGGTAGGAGAGCTTTGTTGGGTGGCAGGGGTTGGGCAGTCCATCTAGTGGCATGGGGGCTGGCGTTTCAGGGCTTGCTTGTCCCGGCCACCCTGCTGTTGTGTTGGGGGGTGAGGCACTTTGCTACATCACCCCTGGTGTCATTGGCAGTGGGTGTGTGTTGGTGCTTGGGGGTGGCTGGGGGGTCATTGGTGCGGGTTGTTGGTCGTGTTTCCATTGGGTTGTTCCGAGGTGGCTGTGGTTGCAGGGCGGCCTGCAGCTGTCGGTGTGTGTCTGGGGTGGGTGGTCGTGGGCCTGCGTGGGTGCTCGGGGGTGTCGCCTGTCATGTTGGGCCTATCTACAACATGGATTTCCTCTCCTCTCTCGCACTGCTGCTATCTGTGCTGTGGCTCTTTGTCCCTGAAGTAAACACGTTCGGCTCCATGGCGAGCAGAATAGCGGGCAGAATACAATATTCCAGGGACATGTTGCTACGCTTAAACACAGCTGACGCAGCGTCTGTGATTGAGCCCAAACTGCAACTGCCGGACTTTATTTTGAGAGACGGACACAGCGGTGAAAAGAGAGGTGGCAGAAGGAAGCGTGGAAGACGTGGAGGTGTGAAATTGCGCCTTAGGAGACGTCAGTTTGGTAACATTCCTCTTCCTTCGATAATTTTTGGGAATGCACAGTCTGTGAGAAACTAGGTGGATGAAATTCAAGGCAATGTACGTTACCAGAAGGATTTTAAGAACTGCTGCGTCATGGCTTTCACTGAATCTTGGCTTACTGCGCATGATCAAGATGCAGACCTGTGGATTGACAACTTTGGAGCCCCGCTGCGCTCGGATCGGCAGGAAGAGGTAACGGGGAAGCGTCAGGGTGGCGGAGAATGTTTATACATTAATAAGCAGTACTGCACATCTGTCACGGTCAGAGAGCGCATCTGTACACCCGATGTAGAGCTGCTGTCTGTGTCACTACGCCCCTTTTATTTGCCTCGTGAGTTTCCCCAACTTTTCATCAAAACTGTGTACATTCATCCGAGGGCAGACGCTGACTCCGCCTCCAACACCATCTCTGATGTGGTGCAGCGGCTGCAGTCAATTTCTCCAGAGGCGCCAAACTTCATTCTTGGGGATTTTAACCATGTTTCTTTAAAGAAGACACTTAAAAACTTTAATCAGTATGTCTCCTGCCCAACCAGGCGAAAAAAGACATTGGACCTGTGCTATGGATCCATAGAGAGGGCCTATAAATCACTCCCCCTTCCTCCTTTAGGATCCTCAGATCACAACTGTGTTCATTTGCTGCCCACATATAAAACTGCTCTCAGAAGAGGCAAGGTGGAGATGAGAGACACTGATGTGTGGACAGAAGATTCAGAGCACAGCCTCCAGGAATGCTTTGACTGTACAGACTGGGAGATGTTCATAATGGCCTGCGGGGATGATTTGGACTCTCTGGCTGAGCTCACATGCTCATACATGGCTTACTGTCAAAATAAGATTGTTCCACGTAAACGTGTCAAAATATACCCCAACAACAAACCATGGGTTACTAAATCAGTTAAATCCTGCTTACAGAGGAAAGCACTTGCCTTTAAACAGGGGTCTGTTTCTGAGCTACAGGTTGCCACTAAGGAGCTGAAGGCCGAAATTTTAAGAGCAAAACAGAATTATAAATCAGAATTGGAAAGCAAGATGGCAGCAAATAAACCTGGTTCAGCCTGGGCCAGTATGAAAGCTATTGCAGGCCTTCAGAGCACAGAGCGCAGTAATCGTGTGTTTTTAGATGGTTTTAGTTCAGACACAGAGCTGGCTAATGCTCTTAATTGTTTTTATGGTCGTTTTGACTCCTTTGATTTCAGCACAGAAATCCAAGATTTGAAACAGAAACTCAAAGACAATCAGCACTTTAATATTGAGATGCAGGATGTTAAAAGGGAGTTCTGCGCTGTAAAAGTGAACAAAAGTCAGGGCCCTGATAATATATGTGGGCGCCTGGTAAAGTCCTGTGCACATGAACTGAGTCCTATATTTCATTACATTTTCAATAAGTCCTTACAGACACAACATGTGCCTAAGATCTGGAAAGATGCCGTGGTAGTTCCCGTTCCAAAATCCAGCTGTCCTAAAACGGTAAATGACTTTAGACCAGTTGCTTTGACTTCAATTTTAATGAAAATTTTTGAAAAACTGGTCAGATGTGAGGTCCTAAGGCAGACTGAACATGCATTGGATCCTCTGCAGTTTGCCTATAGGCCTCACAGAGGAGTGGAGGATGCCACTGTCACTCTGTTTAACATGCTTTTTAAACATCTGGATTTTAATGGGACACACGCCAGGCTTTTATTTGTGGACTTTTCTTCTGCCTTTAATACAATCCAACCTCATATTTTAGTTGAAAGGCTCCTGCAACAATTTGATTTGAGCAATAATCTGGTGGGTTGGATTCCTGGATTTCTTAACCAACAGGACGCAGAGAGTAAGGGTCAATGGCACATTGTCTGACCTAAAGTGCTCTTCTACTGGCTCTCCTCAGGGGTGTGTGTTGTCACCACTACTCTTCATCCTGTACACAAACCTGTGTCGGAACAGACATGACAACAGACACATTATAAAGTATGCTGATGACTCAGTCAGTCTCCTCCAGGATGGTGAGAGTGGCCACGGCCCAGTAGTTGATGACTTTGTTCACTGGTGTGAGGATTCCTACCTGCAGCTGAATACAACAAAAACGAAAGATATGATTATTGACTTTAGGAGGAAAAGTACCAGGCACAAAGTCGCCATACTAAAAGGCCAGACCACCGAATGTGTACATTCGTACAAATATCTTGGGACGATTATTGATAGTAAATTAAACTTTGAAGTGAACTGTGAAAGGGTGTGCAAAAAGGGTCAGCAAAATTTGCATTGTTTGAGGAAACTTGCACGCTTCCAAATTGACTGAACCATAATGACTATGTTTTATCGGGCTTTTATTGTATCTGTTTTATCCTTTTCTTTAATGTCATGGTTTGGTCAGATAAAACTGAAACAGAGGAAATCCTTGGATCAGGTAGTTAGATGGTCCAGTTGTTTGCTTGGTGAGTCACAGCTGAGCCTGACATCCCTGTACACCAGACAAGTACAGAGGATGGCCGACTCGATTTTAAATGATGACTCCCACCCTTTGCACTGCAACTTTCAGCTTCTTCCCTCCAGACGGAGGTTTGCTGTCCCAAAAAGCAAAACCCAGCGCTACAAAAACAGCTTTGTCCCTGCTGCTGTCAAAGAGTTGAACAAGCTATAAAAATTATATTGTACATATTTTATATTTACCTATTTTGTAAGATGTGTGCCTGTGTTTGTGTCTATGTTGAATGTAATTAGTGGCTTGTAAATATGGATGTCACCAGACTGCAAAACAAATCTACCTACGGGCACAAATAAAGTAACCTGAACCTGAACCTGAACCTGGACGCTGTGTGGGTCCGGCCCATTGTTCACTATTGTGACTGTTGTTGTCCATGTTCATGTCTGTAAGATGAGTGGAAGTATGTTTGGCTGCCCCATCATGTTAGTGGTGCTGGAGCACCGGGGCATGATGCTGGTCGGTCCTGGGCTGTTTCCACTGGTGGCCCTCGCCCTGGGTTGGGATTTGGGGGCAGTGGGTGGCCTCATAAACCAGTCTGCAAGCTGGCTTCTGGGGAGGGACGGCCTTGTTTTTAGACCGCCTACCTCCCAGTCTTATTTCCCGCCCTCCCCCTCCCCCTGATCTTTTTTGTTACATTTAGGGCTTTGGGGTGGGAGTGTGCCGCACTGTGTCGGTGAAGGGGATACCTTTGCTGTGTGGTGGGGCTGCACTCACCTCAATTTTAATTGCATTTTAGACACTGAGGGCTTTGAGGGATGGGGGCTCTGCTGCCCATCACAGTGGCTAACGACGCTTCAGTCACTATCCCCCCAATTTTAATTGCACTTTAGTACTCCACACATTTATACACAATTACATCATATAACCGACACACACCCACCATGTTCTGTGCGGGGGGAGGAGGTGGGGGTCTTCCCCCACCCCTGTTGCCCTGCTCTTGCTGGGGGCCTAGTGGGGAGCCTGGGACCTATCATGTTGTCAAAATCCCTGGATGCTACTAAATATATAGATACAACCAAGGAAGTGATGGGGGGCTGAATATCAGTCTAAGTGTGAGTGAGAGGGTGATGAATGGAGGTGGTGATGGTGGGCCGGTTTTGTGCGGTGCTTTGCATGCCGGGTGGCATCTTGGGGCGCCTGCGGTGGTCTGCTGTTTGTTCGCTCAGATGGGTGCCGGGGGGTGGGGGTCTGCTTCTGTGGCCTGCACCGGTGGCCTCCCTGGTCACTGCCGGGCACTGGTGCATGATCAGGCTAGCTGCATCTGCTTCGCAGCTGCCTTTTGAAATAAAGGTGAATGAGGAGTGAATTTGAGTAGGTACTGGAGTGAGAGAGAATGGGTCAGTCTGGGTGAGTGAGAGGGGTGTGCATGGGAACATGTGGGTGTGAAGGTATGGGGAGGGGTGTGCCTGTGAGTCGGGAGGTGCTGGATTAAGGGGGGTAGTGCCTCTCGGCAATGTGGGCTCACCTGGACGTGGGGCTCCCCGGGGTGTGTGGCCGAGGCGCTGGGGCGGGGCCGCTGTGGGGGTGCCTGGGGGGGCTTGCACCGGGGGGTGCTGGCTGGTCTCTGTTCTGGGGGCTGGGGTCGCTGGCCTCCTGGTGCCTGGGGCCCGGGGGCGGATGTTGGCCCCGCTGGTGGGGTGGGGAGCGGGTCCAGGGGTGTGGGCTCACCACGCCGGGCCGCCTGCCCTCCAGGGGTAGATGCCTGGCTTTCCTGGGGCTTGCTGACCTCGGGGCTGGGGGTTGGTGGCGCTGCCTTGCCTGCTCGGGGTCCTCAGAGGGAATGCTGCTGCGACCGGCCCTCCGCACGTATGTTTCCTGACAAACCACTCACATGCACACACTTATTTTGTACGCGTTCTCATATATAGGCACACAGACATACATGCACAAGTGTCTCTCCTTTAACAGGTGCAGAAACCAGACTCGTGTTGAGACATCTCTGGTGGAAGAAGCAGTCTTTTGTTTGTTTAAGTTGTCGCTTTTTTTGTTTTTTTTTGTCTGTTCCCCTCCATTTTCTTTCCCCCCTTCACACACTGCCTTTCCCTCTTCCCCATCCTTTTGGGTCTTCCATGGGTAAAACAATTTAAATAAAGTATTAAAAGTTATTACAGGAGGAGTTTACAACAATATACAGTGCAAAGTTAGGTACTGTATAGGCTCCTCTTGGCAAAGTAAATCTGTTTTGGCACAGTAAGGGTGACAGATCCCTGTTCTGTTTGCCTAGCTGCCTGACAGGACAAGGGGAAAAAAAGAAAAAAAGAAAAAGAAAAAAAGAGACATCACAAAAGAAACCATGATTATTGAAACCTCATTTTGAAGGAACTGTACTACTCACAAATTTTCATCTAAATTAACTGTGTGTAACATATAAAAGTGGTAACACACTTCCTTCCAGTAAAAGACACTACCCATTAAGTGAATACCCTGTAACTTTGCTGCATGTTCATCTCCATGCATCAAAAGGGGGGTACCAAAGAAATTAATTATCAAAAAATAATTAGCAATCCTCAGAGAAATAGGTAATACATAAAAATTATCAATAGATGATCAATAATGAAGAGAAAAATATAAATGAAACCGCTTGGTAATGAAATCACAACATTCAATAGGAGAAGTTAAAAGTTACATCAATAAATTTCCAGATATTTGAGGAAATATCTGTAGATTATTGTAAAGGAAATATCATGTTTATAAGGAACAAGGTAAACTGATAAGGAAGAAAACCATGCAAATATATGAGAAAAGTTCCAAATGTCTAAGGAAAGTCCAACTTGTGCTGAATTTATGTTTACTGTGGGACTTGATTTAGAATCTACTACAAAGACAATACAGATTCTTACTCAATTAAGGGAACAATGCCTTAGGGAGCTCAAAGCAAAATAATTTGATCTTCCCTGCATAAACTTAGTTTTTTTTTTTCAAAACCTTTGCATGGATCTCATTGAACTAAATAAGGGTGAAGATAAAAAATGTTTAGAAATTATTTACACTCTTATTGAATATACAAAGGCTTTACCCTACACTAATTTAAATATTGCTACTTATTGTTTTAACTAAAACACTATCAAGATTTAAAATAGCTGAAATGATTTACTTAGATAATGGAAACAGAATACACTTTGTAAATCAAATCATGCCACATTTAAGAGCAGTTCCTAAATTATTAGTACCAAACACTTACCTAGGAGACCACTTAGCTTACCATCAACAATTTACAAGATTAATATAATATTCAAATAAGAAAATAGGGAGATTGTGAATGACAAACCATATTATTGAAGCCATTTAACTTAGGTGATGAGGAAGGGTTTCTGGGTTATTATATGCAAAGAATGATAACTGACAGCGATGTTATCCATACTGCCCTTCCCAGGAGGGACCATGTGACAAAGGAACCATGGGAGGTGCACCCACCTCTTGAGCAAACCAGGGGATCTGGTCACCAAAGGAAACTGGACCAAAACTCCCTGGCAAGGACAGCACAAAGGTTATCCTGCTGATCTAAACAGCCGCGGAAAGCGAAGGACGTGACACTTGGGTGCATCTAACGTTTTACCCCACCTGAAACCCTCAGCAAGAGACTGCTTAATATATATACTGTATACTTATTTGGTGGGGGGGGAGGAAAACAACAAATGACTGGCTAACTGTTTCTCTATGCAAGTGTCAGCTAATGACTTGGCGTCCAGTAATGACCTCTGCTAATAGAGAAGCAGGCTGTTTGTTTATAATGACAAGCGAAAAAATACAAGAGAAGGAAAGGTGTGTTTAGTGTTGTTATCCTATCATCCTCATCATCCTCTAGTAATACTTAATATCGGTTATTAAGTTGTTCCATTGCTTTTACATTGTAGAGAATGTTTGCTCCTTAATAACATTAACAGTTAGGCAAAATATCTTTATTGCTAAAATAATACAGCTACTACAGGCTGTTTTTTTTTTTTTTTTTAAGAGAGGCTATATACAGAAATAACATAGCAAACTTCATTTTGAATCACACCTGACACAACACATCACTCCACTGATTAGAAAGATGATGACACTCCTTACTCTGCGAATGCAAGATTAATTTCATCAGGGAACTCCTCTTTTTGAAGTGGGGATGTCCCCTTTTCAACAGTTTAACACTCTCTGAGTATGCAACGGCTTACAGTGCGTCTCTCCCCTGTACTGCTACCCTGCTTGACCAACGAAGCAAGCAAGTGTTATACCAAGGATTTACATTGTCAAAGGTCATTGAGTCATTGGGCTTATTCGCATCTGGCTGGACATTGGGCAGATCTGTGTACCCCGTTTTGGCAACTGACCGTACCCTCGTCATGTCGGCAGGGCAGGTGGGCAGGGTGAAGAGAGATACTTTTCTACCACATGATGCCATTCATGAAGCATGAATGCAATATCAGATGAAAAGTACAGGAGTGAGGTTTTGTTCATTGTTTCTTTGAGTGAGAGTAGAAACAAATACCTTAGGGATTAAAACACTTAATTGTAGACTACAATTATTTACAAAATTATGACAAAGGATAGAATGGTCCTTGATTGACTAATTACCACCTGTAGGGGTATAGGCCCTATTATAGGAGATTATTATATTACTTCTATCCGTGAAAATGATGCAAATGGTCATATTAATACCTCAGATACTCATAGAAGTTAGTGTTTCTCTTAATGAAGAAGTCTCATCATAAACTTGGTAATGATTTTTATAACTTCAGATTTTTCTTGTGTGAGTCCTTAATATGATGATGAGGATGGTGAGAGGGGCAATACTGGCCTGAGGATGTTTTTAAAGGTTGCAATATAATTTAAGGCTGTTTTTAAGGCTGTTTCATATTATTTTCTATGTTCTTATTTGACACTGTCTGAGATTACTTTTGGTCACATCACACATATTCACTTTTGATATATTCTATACACATTTTTAACTTGCAAAGACATGTAACAACATGTAAATTCTTACACATATCCTTATATTAATTCATTCACTTTATTGTTTTTCTTTTAATCTGATGCTTTATTAAGCAACCGGGGGGGGGGGGGGGGGGTTATAATAGAAAAATTCCATATTATCTAAGATAAGATAAGATAAGATAAGATAAGCCTTTATTAGTCCCACAATGGGGAAATTCCAGGATTGCAACAGCACAGGGATAGCAACACTCAGAGCAACAATCAGAACGCAAGAAAAAAACAAGAGCAGCTAGTATACATATGTACATATTATCTATACTATTGATATTAATAATGTATTATTATATTTGAGAAGTATCATACCTTTCATATGCCTTGTTTAATGTTTATATGTGCATTCCATATAGGATAAGTTTATATATTCTTGGCCTGTTTCTGTGAGCAATTTCAGCGAGTTCAGACTGAGGATCAGTACATGCGTAAGGAATGATCTAAGCTATTTATTATAATCTCTTTGACATGTCCTGTTTCGGGTCACAGGAATGCACAGGAACTCCTCATCTTATAGATTAGTGTTTCATGGACATTCTGTTAGTTTTATGGATCTCATGTCTTCATGCCCATGTCTCCAGAGTGTCTGACGTCCGCCTGGATAAGCTCTGTTATCAGGACTGTCCTGTTCTGTCCCTTCGCTTATCCTCATCCTCCCTCTCCTTTTTCCTACCTATATATATCAGACTTAGAAGAATGGATCCTTTAGAGATTCTAGGTGTGTCTGAATGTCATGCCTTGTAACCTCTCCCCCAAGGTGGCCAATGGGGTGATTGCTTATAGTTTTGTAATAAATGTACATAAATTCAACTTTCCGCCTGATTATTTGACTTTGAATAATTTAAGCTCAAAATTATTCTAACAGTGTGGGACCCAGGGCCCGGCATCATGAAGATTGACTCTAGGGGCGCCAACAGCTGTTTCAAAACCGCGGGGGGGGGGGGGGGGGGCAGGCCACAAACCTGCTTCAAAGTTCCAGAAAGGAGACCATCATGGGGCTGCCTCAAAAAGCCCTTAGGCTGGACTGTTTCCCCCACCTGACCCAGTATTACCGTGGAGGACTGTGCGTAAAAGACTAAGAACTGTTTGACAATGTTTAGTTAGGAGCGTGGCTGTTCCAGTACAAGTGGCAGAATAAACCACTTTGTCGTGCGGGTTGTGTGGCAGTCCACCCACCAGTCCTAGTTTAGTTTTGTTTATTTGGTGTTCTTTATGATTTTATGTTTGCCTTTTTTGTAGCGTGTTTATTTGGGGCTTGTATTTCCAGATTTGGGTGGGTTCTAATTAGGTGTATTTTCTTGTTTTATAAAGGGGGGAAGAATGTGATGGGGGGTTTTATTATGAAGTGCGGTGTGGTGACACTGCCTTCTGTTTACTTCATCACACCACCCTATAATAATGGGCGTCTGCCATTCGGGCTTACTCTTGCCCAGGACAATTCCACCTCGGTTATTTCCTTGTAGTGCAACCACATTATTTATTAAACCTGTGTTCCAGTACAACCTCCTTGTCCATCTCCTTTAGTGCAGGTTTGTGGACATAGCAAAAAGTCTAATACAAATCCATCCAGGCATCGGAGCTGCCACTATTGTTGGTGACCAACACGCACGGTCCCGACCAGTAGCTGCCAGACATGATGCTGTCCAGCTGGAGACTGGCACCGCCAATAAACAATACCCTCTTGACAGCAGAGGTTGGACCACTGGAAATGCAGGGCCTTGGTCTCAGGGTCCAGCGCAGCCACAGCCTTCCGGGCGGACTGCTGGTCGATGTCCAGCCCCTGCCAGACCCGGCAGATGACAGGATCTCCATTCTGCTGGCTCCGAAGCTGCTGCGTGTCAAGATCTTGGTGCCAATCGAAGGGCCTGCGCTGACGCTACCAGCCCTTCGATTGTGTGTGCTCCTTGGTTCCTTGTCTGGCTGTTGCCACAGAGCATGATGGTCTGTGCCCCTAGCAGAAGAGCTGGCTGTGTCGATCTTCGCACCCCATGCTGTGAGTAGGTCTAGTCCAGTGATTCACAGGTCCTGAATGTCAGCCAGCCAGAGCGGGTGGTTTGTGTTCTGACAAGGCACTCCCACCGCAAGGACTCGTCGCCCTCCCAGCCTGGCATGCTCACCGGTGTCTGTGATGACGCATCTCCTGGTGGGTTCCCACCCTTGCAGTCCAAGTCCATTCATACCATGCAACACCCCGGGTCAGATGAGGGAGATGGTAGAACCGGTGTCAACCAGTGCCCGGATTGGTGTGCTGTCCAGGTTGCACTGCATGTACAGCCCTGGTGATTGTCCAAATCAGCCCAGCCGTCCATCGGGGAAAATGTCTGTGGGAGGTGGCAGGTCCCCGTCTGTGCCACCTCACTCTTGGGTTAAAGCTGGTGAGGAGGTGGTTGTTACAGGGCGGGTGTGGGGCAGTAGCATGCGATGTGTCCTGGTTCTCCGCAGCGGAATCATCCTTCCTCGTGCTGCCATCATTGTACTCTCACCGACCGCGCAGCTGTGGTCTGGCGTAATTCCCATTCCTCCTCATCCTCACTATCAGCTGTGGCCTGAAAAGCTCTCTGACTCAGTGATGACACGTCAGCTGCATAATCCATCATCGGCTCCACCCGCTCCGCTTGCTTCTGCCACGGCCATCTCACAGCTGCTCGCTGCGTGAATCCGGATGTGTTTCTGGAACCGGGCTGGGCGGAGCCCACGGATGAAATTCTGTAGATTGAGCTTCTCCACCGCCTCCAGCTCGAGCTCCAGGTAGTCACGTTGTGTCAGCAGCTGCACGTCCACTGCATAGGCTCCCAGGCTCTCCTGGTTGTCCCTCCGGCAGCTGGCCAGGTGCTCCCGGGTGTGATTGGCATGGGTCGCTCTCCCAAACCTCCTCTGCAGCACTTCCTGTAATGCTGGCCAGCTGTAGCATTGTTCAGGCCGGAGATCAGATGGCATACTGAGAGCTCTGCCTTCCAGAGCCAATGGGACCTGCACAGGAGTCTCTTCCGGTGTCCAGCCATTCAGCGCAGTGGCCAGCTCAACCTGGACCAGGTAATTGTCCAGCAGGGTTTTGAAACCAAAGCGGGGAAGTTTCGCCAGTTGGCGGGTCGGTGGGACAGTCACCTACCTGTCGATTGCTGCTCTCAGTCGCAGAGGATTTGTCAACCCGCCCTGCCTTGAGAAAGGCAGAAAGCAGGGTCTGCTGGCTCCGTCTGATCCGCTGTTCGATTCGTTACGACAAGCAGCGCCGGGGGCTGGCATGTCTGCTCTGTCGTCCATCTCCGTCTCTATCTGTGTGATGAGCTGCTCGAGTCACCTAATCTCTGCCTTGATCCTTACTTCCATCTCTCAGATATCCCAAATAATAAGAGAAGATTGTGACGCAACAGGCATTTTTTTCTCACTCACTCACTACACAGAATGGAGGGAAGGTCACTTCACACAGACTCTCATCTCACTCATGGTGACACAGACACATGCTCTATCACATACAGGGAAAATGCTATCGCAACTGGTCTTATAACACAGTTAACACAGTTTTGTTAACAGCTAGTCAGCTGCTCAATTACCCTGACCAGTTAAGGTTATAGAGCCAGCGGTAATTGTTCTAGTTGTCTAACTTTTTCTCTCAGGAACAGTCTAGGCTAGCCCCATGCTGGGGTAGCCCAGGTGGCTAGTATTGGATGATTTGGTTGCATTAACAGCTAAGTTGCTAGAAGTTCCAGTCACATTCTGTGGTTAGCTGCAGTTTTCGCCCAGATTGCCTGGCTCTCAAATGTTACTCAGGGTTGGGCAAGCATCAGACTGGCATAGCCTGACTAGCTAGCTGTCTGGTTGCCACAGCAGAAGGAAAGTAGCTGAGCTGCTGGAAGCTCCAGTCGCATTCTGTGCTAAGCCACAGTTCTTTCCCGGATAGCTTGGCACATTGGTGTCCCCTTAAGAAGGCAGTAAGGTGGGCCTGTCTTCTAGCTTCTTGCTTCCTGGGGTTGCCAGAGGTTCTGGTCCACGTCATGTGAGCAACTCATATTTCTCACGAAGAGTTCCTGTTCCAGCCCATTGTTTTGCAGTGGGAGACGTTGTGGTCCTCCTCTTGTGGAGTTCAGCTTCAGGCCAAGGATAGCTACAAAGCATGCCCAAGATGCCTGGGTGTGACAAACCTTAGGCCCTGTGCCCACTGCATCACTGCCTCTCTCAGTGAGTAGCTACATCAGGTAGAAGGCCTATTCCTTGAGGAGGACCATCCACCCTCTGGGCTCCTTTGTAAGAGCTCTGAGTTTCACAAAAAGTGGGAGACATGCTGGGATAGGCCACGGGATGAGGCTAATGGCCCAAAGTACAAAAAAGCAAAAGAGCATGATCCCTCTCGCCAGGAGATGGAGGCTTTACAGGCAGAGATGAAGCTAATAAAAACACGGGTGCAATCCAGGCCTCCCCTGCCCTATTTCTCATGTGTTACCCTAGGGTTCTGATGAGGATGTGGAGGACGTGATGTCCACAAGGGCATCAAACTCAGAATTTCAGACTGATGAGACAGAATTCAGGCCTGGAAACCATTTTCCCCTGGCGGAAGTAAAACACACAACGCTCCCTGGTTCACATATTACCATGATCCCCATGATCACTCCTGCAGGTGATGAGCTCACTGGAGGGCGGGCGGACTCTACCCATATTAGATCCTTGTTTTAACTTCTTCATAGGGATCTTGGTCTGGCTCTTCACCCAAGACCAGTTTGCCTTGGGAGACCCTACCAGGAGCAAGTGACACTTGACAACATAGCTCATGGGATCATTAGGGGATGCAAACCCCTCAACCATGATAAGGTGACGATCCACAGAGGGAGCAATTTGTCTTCATAAGGATGGAAAAGAAAAGCTATAAGGTACACAGAGTAATTTGAATTCAATATCCAAGTGTCATGATTGTTTAAAATTATAGCAATGTATCTATATATTTTCAAGATATCATATTGTTGACACAAGGAAATTTCCAGCATAGCTACAACACTTCTGCCTATCTTAGACGATGGGCCTATACAGTGTTCAATAGAAACTGTACAAGGAGTAAATGGATCACAAGGAGAAACTCAGCCAGCCCAGAACTGGAGGAAGTGTTTGAAATTCAACAAGCATATCTAGACAGGAGTGACAAAGTCCTGTGACCTTGATTATGTAAGACCAAGTAACATGCCAGTATCCTGTATAGTGCCAAAGATAGTCTGTGTTCCTCCTGGCACCTGAATACAGTGGATGTGAATGTGTATATAAGGAGTAAAGCCTGACACATTGGAAAAAGTGTCCCACATAAAAATATTGGAGTATGTGTGAACATAACACAGAAAAAAAAGTTGCATGTAGGTAAATGGTGTCATCATATAGGCTGTCAGCAGAACTTTATACACCGTGTTCCAAACTATTATGCAAATGATACTGTATTTGTCTCCGATTTTCCTAAAGAGTCAATGCAAATGACAGTCAGTATAATTTTCAAGTCATCAGCTGTTAGAGCATAATTCAGATTTTATTGAACAAACCTCCCAATGATGACTATTTTTTTTTCAAAAATTAAAAGAATCAAAATGCACTGTTTCAAGTTATGCACGACAGAGTTTCAAAATGTTTTATTGGTTGTAAAGAACTGAAAAAGGTCATTTGTTGAATTTTCATTGCCATTAGGAGGTCATATTTACTGAAATCAAAAACTATTTCAATCAAAAACACCTTAACAGGCCAAGTTACATGTTAACATAGGCCCCCTTCTTTGATATAACCTTCACAATTCTTGCATCCATTGAACTTGTGTTTGTGGAGAGTTTCTGCTTGAATTTCTTTGCAAGATGTCAGAATAGCCTCCCACAGCTGCTGTTTTGATATGAACTGCCTCCCACCTCACAGATCTTTTGCTTGAGGATGCTCCAAAGGTCCTCAATAGTGTTGAGGTCAGGGGAGAATGGAGGCCACACCAAGAATTTCTCTCCGTTTATGCTCATATCAACCAATGGCAGAGGTTTTCTTTGGAGAATGAGATGGTACATTGTCATGCATGAAGATAATTTTGCTAAGGAAGCCGTTCTTCTTTTTGTACTATGGAAGAAAGTGGTTCGTCAGAAACTCTATATACTTTGCCTAGGTCATTTTCACACCTTCAGGGACCCTAAAGGAGCCTACCAGCTCTCTCTCCATAATTCTGGCCCAAAACATGACTCCAACACCTCATTGTTCAACACCATCCGCCCCGCTCTGCTTTCAACACCATCCGCCCCGCTCTGCTCCGGGACAAGCTGTCCCTGCTCAACGTGCCTGACTCCCTCTGCAGGTGGATCACTGACTTCCTGACGGACCGGAGGCAGCATGTGCGGCTGGGAAAGACTGTCTCTGACTGTGTTAGCATCAGCACCGGATCACCCCAGGGCTGTGTACTTTCCCCCCTACTCTTCTCCCTTTATACCAACTCCTGCACCTCCAGCCACCAGTCTGTCAAGCTGATCAAGTTTGCGGACAACACCACCCTCATCGGGCTCATCTCCAACGGCGACAAGTCCGTCTACAGGAAAGAGGAGGCCCAGCTGGCGTCCTGGTGCAGCCACAACAACCTGCAGCTGAACGCTCTGAAGACAGTGGAGATGATCGTGGACTTCAGGAAAGTCACAACCCCTCTGCCCCCCCTCACCCTCACAGGCTCTCCCATCACCACTGCAGATTCCTGGGTCGCGGAGGCAGCAGTTCAAGCAGAGAAGCCCAGACTTCCCTCTCCCCAGCCACCTGCTCCAGCTCTTCAGAGGGGATACCAAGGCGTTCCCAGACCAGCTGGGAGACATAGTCTCTCCACCGAGTCCTGGGTCTGCCCCGGGGTCTCCTCCCAGTGGGACGTGCCTGAAACACCTCAAGTGGGAGGCGTCCAGGAGGCATCCTAATCAGATGCCCATACCACCTCAAGTGACTCCTTTCAATGTGGAGGAGCAGCGGTTCTACTCTGAGCCTCTTCCGGATGACTGAGCTCCTCACCCTATCTCTGAGGGTGACTCCAGCAATCCTATGAAGAAAGCTCATTTCAGCCGCTTGTATCCGCGATCTCGTTCTTTCAGTCATTACCCAAAAGCTCGTGACCATAGGTGAAAGTAGGAACGTAGACTGACTGGTAAATCGACAGCTTTTCCTTAGAACTAAGCTCCCTCTTCACCACAACAGACCAGTACAACGTCCGCATCACTGCAGATGCAGCTCCAATCCGTCTGTCGATCTCTCGCTCCATTTTCCCCTCACTCGTGAACAAGACCCCAAGATACTTAAACTCCTCCACTTGGGGCAGGAGCCTGTCCCCAACCCAGAGAGGACAATCCACCTTTTTCCGGCTGAGGACCATGGACTCGGACTTGGAGGTGCTGATTCTCATCCCAGCCGCTTCACACTCAGCGGCAAACCGTCCCAGCAAGAGCTGTAGGTCATTGCTGGATGAAGCCAACAGGACAACATCATCTGCAAACAACAGAAATGAGATCCTGTGGTCACCAAGCATGACACCCTCCATTCCCTGGCTGTGCCTAGAAATCCTGTCCATAAAAATTATGAACAGGATCGGTGACAAAGGGCAGCCCTGGCGGAGTCCAACTCTCACTGGGAATGACTCCGACCGAGTGTTGGCAATACGAACTAAACTCTCACAACGGTCGTACAGAGACCGAATAGCTCGTAACAACAAGCTCGATACCCCATACTCCCGAAGCACCCCCCACAAAAATCCACGAGGGACGCGGTCAAATGCCTTCTCCAAGTCCACAAAACACATGTAAACTGGTTGGGCAAACTCCCACGAACCCTCAAGAATTCTCGAGAGGGTAAAGAGCTGGTCCGATGTGCCATGGCCAGGACGAAAACCACATTGATCCTCCTGAATCCGAGGTTCGACCAACGGCCGGACTCTCCTCTCCAGTACCTTGGCATAGACCTTCCCAGGGAGGCTGAGGAGTGTGATCCCTCTAAAGTTGGAGCACACCCTCCGGTCCCCTTTTTTGAAGAGAGGAACCATCACCCCGGTTTGCCATGCCAAAGGCACTGCCCCCGACCTCCACGCAATGTTGCAGAGGCGTGTCAACCATGACAACCCAACAACATCCAGGGCCTTGAGGTACTCGGGGCGAATCTCGTCCACCCCCGGGGCCCGGCCTCCAAGGAGATTTTTAACCACCTTGGCGACCTCAGCCCCTGTGATAGGCGAGTCATCCCCCTCGTCCCCAAACCCTGCTTCCTCTGTGGAAGGCGTATCAGTGGGATTGAGGTGATCCTCGAAGTATTCCTTCCACCGCCCGACGATATCCTCAGTTGAAGTCAACAGTGTCCCATCCGCACCATACACAGTGTGGACGGGGAGCTGCTTTCCCCTCCTGAGCCTGCTGCTCGCTAGTATATTTAAAAATTGCTTTGTCTAGTATTACTCATTCATATTCTACATTTTATTGCATGTATAGTTTTTTATTTCTATCTTTTATTTTTATCATGTTTAATGTTGCAGCATTGCACCGAGACAAATTCCTAGTTTGTGTACTACATTAACAATGGCAATAAATCTGATTCTGATTCTGATTGTTGATGTCACAGCCTTGTTGGGACATGGTGGCCATCCACCAACCATTCACTACTCCATCCATCTGGACCATCCAGGGTTGTGTGGCACTCATCAGTTAACAAGACCATTTGAAAATTAGTCTTCATGTATTTCTGGACCCACTGCAACCATTTCTGCTTGTGAGCATTGGTTGGGGTGGCCAAATAGTAAGTTTATGCACAAGTGCAAGCCTCTGGAGGATCCTACACCTTGAGGTTCGTGGGACTCCAGAGGCACCAGCAGCATAAAATACTTGTTTGCTGCTTTGTAATGGCATTTTAGCAGCTGCTCTTGTAATCTGATAAATTTGTCTGGCAGAAACCTTCCTCATTATGCTTTTATCTGCACAAAGCCATTTGTGCTCTTAATCAGCCACAAATTTCTTCACAGTACGATGATCACACTTTAGTTTTTGTGAAATATCTAATGTTTTCATACCTTTTCCAAGGCATTGCACTATTTGGTACTTTTCGGCAGCAGAGAGATCCTTTTTCTTTCCCATATTGCTTGGAACCTGTAGCATGCTTAATAATGTGGAGCATCCTTCTTAAGCAGTTTTCCTTTAATTTGCTTCAACTGGCAAACTAATTATGACAGATGTCTGAGATTGATATTGGCAATCCAAAGAGCCCTGAGGCACAATACAATCCATGAGTTTAATTGAAAAACAGCAAATTGAATGTTTATCACACTAAAATCCTATCTGCATAATAATTTGGAACGTGGTGTAGTTTACAGTTCATGGTACTGTTTGTAGCACATTTAAGATAAGATAAGATAAGATAAGCCTTTATTAGTCCCACAACGGGGAAATTCCAGGATTGCAACAGCACAGGGATAGCAACACTCAGAGCAACAATCAGAAGGCAAGAAAAAACAAGCAAGCAAGAGCAGCTAATATACATATGTACATATTACTATAAAATATATATATACACACACACACACACACAGACACACAGTGCAGAGCATTGTAGCTGGATGGAATAAATATATGAATATATGAACACACAGTGCAGAGCATTGTAGCTAGATGGAATAAATATGTAAATATATAAACACCCACAGTATGGAGCATTGCAGCTAGGTGGAATAAATATGCAAGTATATAAACACACACAGTGCGGAGCAATGTAGCTAGATGGAATAATATGTAGATATATAAAAACACAGTGCGGAGCATTGTAGCTAGATGGAATAAATATATAGATATATAAATATAAACACACCCAGTGCAGAGCATTGTAGCTAGATGGAATAAATATGTAAATATATAAACACACACAGTGCAGAGCATTGTTGCTAGGTGGGATGAAACAGCATAACCGTCTATTTAGTTATCCTACATGGTATGATTATGTGCCCATACATATTCTCACCCTCCATAGCGACCGGTATGTTCCTAGTTGTATGCCGGAGAGGACCATTGTGTAAGTCTATTGCATCTTTTGCATTCAAAAAAAAACAAAACAAACTATTAGTTTGTTACGTCTTTTTGCTATCTCTGCGAGCAGCCCTGCTTAGGTTGTACAGTCTGACAGCCGTTAGTAGGAAGGACCTACGAAACCTCTCGGTTGTGCACCTGGGATGATGTAGTCTGCTGCTAAATGAGCTCCTCAGTGCATCCAGTATGTCCTGCATAGGGTGGAACTCGGACTCCAGCAGAGATGACAGTTTAGCCACCGTCCTTCTCTCTCCTATCTCCTCCATCGGATCAAGGCGTTGCCCCAGGACAGAGCTAGCTTTCTTAATCAGTTTGTTCAGTCTCTTCCTATCGGCTGCAGTAATGCCACTGCCCCAGCAGACCACTCCAAAAGTGATGGCTGATGCCACCACCGTGTCATAGAATGACTTCAGCAGCGCCCCTTGTACACCAAAAGACCTGAGTCTCCTCAGCAGGAACAGCCTGCGCTGTCCCTTCTTGTAGAGTGCGTCAGTATTGTGTGACCAGTCTAGTTTATTGTTCAGATGAATACCCAGGTACTTGTAGGATGTCACCATCTCGATGTCTGTTCCCTGTATATTTACTGGTGCTGTGAGGGGCTGCCCATGCCTGCGGCAGTCCACCACCAGCTCCTTAGTTTTCCTCGCGTTGATCTGGAGGCAGTTCCGATGGCACCAGTCCACAAAGTCCTGGATAAGCCCTCTGTACTCAGCTTCATCTCCGCTGGAGATGAGACCAACGATCGCAGAGTCATCAGAGAACTTCTGTAGATGGCAATGTGTTGTGTTGTGTGAGAAGTCCGCAGTATAAAGAGTGAACAAGAAGGGAGCCAGCACCGTTCCCTGGGGGGCCCCCGTGCTACTGATGATCGTGTCGGAAACACAGTCCCGGGTTCTCACAAACTGAGGCCGGTTCGTGAGGTAGTCCAGGATCCATGATGACAGGTGCTGGTCCACCCCTGCGCGCAGCAGCTTGTCCTTCAGGATCATCGGTTGGATGGTGTTGAAAGCACTGGAGAAGTCAAAGAACATGATCCTCACCATATTCCCGAGCTTCTCCAGGTGGGACAGAGAACGGTGAAGGAGGAAGATCACCGCATCCTCCACCCCAATGCCATGCTGGTAGGCGAACTGGAGTGGATCCATCGCTGGTTCCACCAGGGGGCGGAGATGAGCAAGGAGCAGTCTCTCCAGGGTCTTCATCAAGTGGGACGTCAAGGCCACCGGTCTGAAGCTGTTCAGGTCTTTGGGGTGGGAAGTTTTTGGTACAGGTACCACACAAGATGTTTTCCACAGCTGTGGTACCCTCCCCAGTTTCAGGCTCATGTTGAAGATATACGTCACAATCCCACACAGCTGGTCTGCACAGGACTTGAGGAGCTTTGCGCTGATGCCGTCCGGTCCCGACGCCTTCCTCGCCTTGATCTTCCTCAGCTCCGTCCTCACCTGGGTCTTGGTCAGGGTCAGGATGGGGGGCTGTGTGTTGGGAGTGGGGGGGGTGTCGGTGGAGTGGGGAGTGGGTAGCAGGACTTGATTTCTTAGAGGCAGCAGTGGTTGTTGTGCAGACAGGGGGGAGGGCGGTTGGTCAAATCTATTGAAAAACAGATTCAGGTTGTTCGCCCACTCCCTGCCCCCCGTGGCCTGGGGGGAGGTATTCTGGAGCCCCGAGATGGTTTTGAGGTTTCTCCAGACCCCGCTGATGTCGCTCTGTTGCAGCTTGTCCTCCATCTTCTTCCTGAAGCTGTCCTTGCCTTCTCTGATCTTTCTCCTCAGCTCCCTCTGTACGGACTTCAGCATCTCCCTGTTCCCCGACCTGAAGATCCTCTTCTTCTCTCTCAGAAGTGTTTTTATCTCAGGGTTGATCCAGGGTTTGTTGTTTGAGTGACGCCGTATGGTCTTGGTGGGAACGGATTTGTCCACACAGAAGCTGAGGTAGCCCGTGAAGGTGTGAATGAGGCCATCGATGTCCTCACCATGTGGATCGCAGAGCTGCTTCCAGGCAGTGGCTTCAAAACAGTCCTTTAGAGTGTCCATTGTCTCCTCAGACCATAACTCCACAGTGTGCATGGCCGGAGGTTGTCTGTGCACTAGGGGTTTGTACACCGGTCGGAGATGAACCAAGTTGTGATCCGATCTCCCAAGTGGGGGGAGTTGTGATGAGGTGTACGCCTCCTTAGTGTTTGCGTAGAACAAATCCAGTGTTTTATTGTCTCTAGTGTGGCATGTGACATACTGGGTGAAAGTGGGCAGAATGGGAGACAGTGAAACGTGGTTGAAATCGCCTGAGATGAGGAGAAGAGCATCTGGGTGTTTTGTCTGCAGCCTGCTGGTTACTGAATGGATGACGTCACGCGCTGTCCCAGCGTTCGCCGTCGGATTTGCATAAACAACAATGCAGATCATGTGTGAGTGTTCTCTCGGGAGATATGTAGGCCTCATGCTAACAGCTAGCAACTCAATGTCTTTGCTGCAGTGTCGTTGTTTAACAGTGATATGTCCCGGTCTGCACCAGTTGTTGTTAACATACATGATCACTCCACCGCCCCTAGTTTTGCCACTCTCTGGTGTTCGGTCAGCTCGTATCGTGTGAAAACCCTCCAGCTCAATGTTAGCATCTGCTGCTAGTTCAGTTAGCCACGTCTCAGTAAACAAAAGGAGAGAGCACTCCCGGTAAGTGCTATCATAACGGGAGATAGCCGCTAGCTCATCTAACTTTCCCAGTATCGACCGTACATTTCCCATGACAACAGATGGAAGGGAGGGTCTGTACCTTATATTTTTTGTCCTCCGCCTTACTCCAGCCCGGCAGCCGCGGCGTTTTCGCCTCAGTTCTCTCGGTATGTCGAGTTTTTCCAGTGGGACCGGGTGGCGGTTAAATGCTAGCAGCTCTTCCCTGTTATATCGTATCCTGCTATAAACAGTGGCTCCGTCCACCGGCTCAGGAGACATTTGGGATGATCTGTGTGTCCGTGATATAAGTGGGGTGAAAAAAAAAAGTGATCAAAAGAGAGAGGAAGGGAAAAAAAACTCGGAATCGAGCCGCTGTTGCAAAAGGCAGCCGACTGGTGTGGCGCCGAGAGGAGAAAACAATACAAAACAATTTATAACAGTGGCATTAAAGTTGAGCATACACTGATAAAATGCCCCCTAGCTTAGGAAATCTTTGCATCATATTCTGGTTGGACTGTAGCTTCTCTTACAGCTGCGTGACACAGTGGTCTGTTTTGTGCCATTGTTGTTGCCCTTGCACTGGAGCCAAAAACCTCCTTTACTGTCTTTTCCTACACTATTCTTGATCTCCTTCACATCCCAGGAATATAAGCTTTGAGAACTTTTTTCTATCCCATCACACTTTATTACATGACCAGAAAAGTCTAAATTCTTAACTGTAATAATTAATCAGTAGTAGCAACATTCATTTACTTTCTAATGTCTTTAGAAGTGTGATGCCTCACTGAAGGGATTAGCAACACTGTGCGATAGCAGTTGCAGGCATCAAATTCAAAATGAGTGAATATTTGCAAATAAAAAACAACAAAGTTTGAGTTTGAACATTAGATATTTTGTCTTTGTAGTGTATTCAGTTGAATGTAGGTTGAAAAGAATTTGTAAATGATTGTATTCTGTTTTTATGTGTTTTATACAACACCCCATCTACATTGGAATTGGGGTTTGTAATACATACACTACCGTTCAAAAGTTTGGGGTCACTTAGAAATTTCCTTATTTTTGAAAGAAAAGCACTGTTTTTTTCAATGAAGATAACTTTAAACTAATCAGAAATACACTCTAATATCTAATATACATTGCTAATGTGGTAAATGACTATTCTAGCTGATAATGTCTGGTTTTTGGTGCAATATCTAGATAGGTGTATAGAGGCCCATTTCCAGCAACTATCACTCCAGTGTTCTAATGGTACAATGTGTTTGCTCATTGTGTCAGAAGGCTAATGGATGATTAGAAAACCCTTGTACAATCATGTTAGCACAGCTGAAAACAGTTTAGCTGGTTAGAGAAGCTATAAAACTGACCTTCCTTTGAGCAGGTTGAGTATCTGGAAAAAAAATATTATTTCAAATACAAATCATTATTTCTAACCTTGTCAATGTCTTGACTATATTTTCTATTCATTTTACAACTCATGGTGGTAAATAAGTGTGACTTTTCATGGAAAACACAAAATAATTGTCTGGGTGACCCCAAACTTTTCAACGGTAGTGTATATGATGTTGGTTTCGACTGGGTCTCAAACTCTTCAAAACTTGATCTCGGTATACTCTGGCCTTAATCATGTCTTGGTCTCAGTGTGGCCTTGACTACAACACTATCAAAAAGACCATGCTCCTTGTCTACAGTGATCCCTGATTTGAGTCATGGTCAGAGCACATGCTCTTTACCCTAGTTAATGTCTCTCTCTTCATAGCACTTCACTTGTCTAAATGAAGCTTAAAAGAGCAAAAATAAATCTTAAAACAAGACAGCATTGCAAAAAAAAAAAGTCAAGGCTGTTGAAGAAATGGTGGAAAAGGACAGAAGAACAAACACTAAAAGGCCCTCAGCAAATACACAAAAACATCAAACCTGGCAAGATGTGCAGAGGAAATAGAATGCAATAAGATCAGCTAAGAAAACAGTTTTGGTCAAGGAGAACATCACCAGTGGTTTATATTGGAGGTGAGTTTGTCTTGTTTTGTGGAACATTTGCATCACCATGACTGATGACAATGTTTGATTTAATACAGTAACTGTTTTAGGAACTGTTAACAAGATCCCTGAGCAGTGTGGGTGTTTTTTTTTTTACAGAGCTGATGCAGTTTGCAACAGATTACTGAGTATAAACCAGAGAGTATTGCTGTATGACAGCTGTTCAAGGGCGGCCATTCAGGAGGACTAAAGTGTGTAATCCTATGTTTTGAAAGATATTAGTTGCAAACTGGATAGCTGAAAGAAGAAAATCAAACTTGTGAATTGCAAGTTAAAATATAATAAAATGTAATATCACTGTAGGGAGGCTGGTCAGTTTGGCCCTAGGGGGGGCAGCATTTGAATACTATTTATATCTTCCTCACTTAAACATTTGCATTTTTTGACCACTGCAGCCACCATAGCCTCAGTTCTTTTCCTATGGTTTTAAGGTGAGCAGGCTGTGGAGATTCTCTAATTAATAGCCATAGAATAGAGTTTTAAACTGCACTTCTGGTTTGGTTCACACAGTAATATAAATGTTAATTGTTCAGTTATATCCTGTGCGCTTGTATTTGTGGAGAAGAGCTTTTCTGTGCCAAGTTAAGCAGAAACACTGCATGCTAATGTGGCTAATCATTAGCTCTGTGTAATTTCCTTCATGTCTGATATATTGCTCTGTAGAAATTTACGTAAGACAGACAGACAGTAAGAGTTCTTTTTCTGTCATTGTAAGGTCCATGCAAGTGAGAGATAAAGCCAAGTTGTTCCTTGATCGTCTGTTCCCACACTGTTCACATTTTAAACCAAACAACATAGAGCTGGTGACAGAGACAGAGGGTTACATCACCATGACCTAAAATGGCAAGGATGGTCATTTTAACAAGTTAGCTGTGAAATCAGAAAATTCATTTTATCTTTAGATTATATCATACTAATAAGATGAAATCTGGCGCTTCAAGTGCCCAGGTATTTATATTTCCGTATCTGCTCTAAAACAGTCCTATCAAGAGGGGTGATAATTTGGCTTGAACTGAGGACAGAACCATTGGTACTAAACAACATGACTTCTATTTCAGTGGAGTTTTCAGAAGTTTAAGGCTGCAGAATGCCTGCTAGAACCTAAAATTCTACCAGTAAGTAATCTACGACTGCTTTAGTGGAGGAGACATACGTACACACTATTACATTTGCTTATACAATGGAAAAATTGCACATATTATAGCTTCCAATTTGGTGATAACAGCCAAACCAATCCATTCATCAAACAAACAGACCTGCAACAACTGATTTAACCTTCCAGCCTTCTGTACAGTATATCATCTAATCAGGGATGTCAAACTCGATTCATTCTGGGCCAAGACCCTGCACATTTTACTTCCACCCAGTCCTTTCAGCAGGTGTTTTTGCTGATCAGCAATCAGTGGGAAGAAATTTAGTTAAATCACCTGTGGACAACACTAGGTGGAGGTAAAACCTGCAGGGTCTTGACCCGGAATGGAATGAGTTTGACACCCACACCCCAGATCTAAATGACTTCATGAAGAATTGCGCGTTTCCTTTTTTGAAAAAAAAAAAAAAAAAGGAAAAAAAAAAGAAAAAAACCCCAAAAACAAATAGGACTCAGTTTGTTGGTCTCTTGCTATAGGCACCATCATGCTGTTTGGTGCTGCAATTAAAATGCTTTGTCTCTGTGGCTATTTAAGGAAGCCTATTATCCGAGATGACTAATGCGGTTGTTGAGGCAACCTTGTTCTTCTAGATGACATGTAAGCGACTGTGCCCTGAAGTTATGCATATGAATAAACAGAAACAAAAACACAATGCAGGAAACAGTGATTATGGAGACAAATTAAAACCGCATAAATATGGGTGAAACAAAAGTAAAATACCATTAAGTAGTTTATTAGGGCATTTTCACACCAAAGTCTGGATCAAGATTCATGTTTTGTTACATTGTCTACATTTGGTCCATTTACATTTGCATTCACATCGCTCTTCATCCAGGTGAACCAAACAACTTTATGTGCTGCACCTACGTCCTGCTGTCATGACGATGTTTGTGTTGTGAGCAGGCTGCAGTAGTTAGCAAGCATGCTACTCTCCCTCTGAGGAGTTTTTTGCAGCTCTGGGTACATCAGTAACTGCAAGGCAATTTATTTGAGCTTTAACTGTAAACTCCACCATTAAGAGGTGAACTAGTTAGTGAGGCTATAATATTATCTAGATCTTTAAAAATTACGTTTGTCCTTCTCATTGACTATGATGATCTTCGTCCAATCTTTCAACTCCTCTCTATGACCTCCTCTCTGAAAACATCTGGTAAAGATTCTGATTTTTATGTTTTTTTAACAGGCCATATTTCAATTCAAAACTGGGTTTCTTCCTCTCCTTGAGTGACTCATTTTCCATAATTTTCTCTCTTTTCAGGCAGTGTACCTTTCTGTGTTTGTCCAAAAGTCTGAACCTGTCTGAAAACTGCTAGATAGATAGATAGATAGATAGATAGATAGATAGATAGATAGTTTATTTTGAACACAAAAAATATAACAAAAAACAAGCAAATAGCAAATGCAATAAAGTTACAGTATACACTGTTCGAAAGGGAGAAGGAAGAAGTGAACACTTATTAATTCCAACTCCTCTTTTCCATCGATACACCCATGTGAATTTTATACAAATTACTACCTTTAAGACCCCAAGTAAACAATTTACTGTATTTTTTACAGATCAACATTAACACCTGTCCATTCTAACATACAATGAAGTCCATATATCAAAACCAGTCTCAAATGACACAGATACACACAGTGCTGTCCCACCCACCATTCCATAGTGTCCCATAATGTCCCAGAGTGAACATAATGAATCGTACATATAAATTCTACCCTTCTAACATATATCCTTTCAACAAATGGTGCTTATACCTCTTTTTAAATTGATTTCTGTTTGTACATAGTTTCAGTTCCTGCTCCAGACTGTTCCACAAATCCACCCCACAGACAGATATGCACATACTTTTCTTGGTTGTACGTATCTTGGGTTTTGTGAAGTTTAAGTCTCCTCTCAAATTATGATCATTGTCTCTTTTTTTTAAATATTTTTTGTATATTAGATGGGAGTTGATTGTTAATTGCCCTGTACATTACTTGTGCTGTCTTAAATTTAACTAAATCGATGGACTTTATGACATGTGACTTCAAGAACAACGAATTGGTATGGTCGCTATATCCTGCATTGTTTATTATCCTTATAGCGCTTTTTTGTGATGTGCATATTGCTTGTAGGTTGGTCTTGTAGGTGTTTCCCCAGACTTCTACACAGTAGTTAAGATAAGGTAAAAACAGTGAATTGTACAATAAGACCAATGATTTATAGTCCAAGATGTGTCTTGTCTTCCCCAGTATGCCTATACATCCTATACATGCTTTCACACTCTAAACAAACAAGACCAAGATCATGTCTTTTTGCCAGACAAGATTTTGGCTCTTTGGTCTGCACCATGGTTCTGGTGAGGTTTCACATCTAAAATTTTGGTCAGAATCAAACTGAATATTCCGAAAGTCTGGAGCAAATGGGTTAGGTATGAAAACACCCTTATGATGCGTTCAGGCCAAATGTAAATTTTTCGTGTGGCACGGTTTCATGTTAACTCAATGTAAACACACAAATACACGTGAATTCATGTCTGAAGGAGATGGTAGCAATAGCTAATCAGCCTTGAGATTCCATCATCACCTGAGTAAAGGTATCAGCACTGGAGGGTAAACTACTTTGAAAATGAGACTGCCTGCAGACAGATGGGCGGGGAGGCTCTGCAGCTAAAATGGAGTGTAGGGAGTTTATTCACACACATACTCCTGTTATGAATGTGCTAATAAGGGTTAGCAGGCTAGCACTGTAAAGAAACATCATCAAGGAGCAGTTTCTGGAGGAGGCATTAACATTTTCCCAGCAGTGAGCCCCACCAAATAACATTGTAAACCTAAACATGATGGTGTTTTGGGGATTTTCCACAGCAGGTACAAAGCAGTTACAGAAGTTATAAAGGCAACCCCACCCCTCCGCAACTCACTTCGATGCAAATTTGCTTCTGTTCATGTCTTTGCATGTAATTGTGCCGTGTAAAGTAAGTTTGCACTTTTGTGTTTTGTCTGAACAGACCTTTAGAGTTTGGTAATTCTTGTCTGTGGTCCTCTGCTGAAGAGTTGTAATATTGTCCTTGTTTAGTAATGTGAAGCCACTTTTCCACTAGCCCTGCTCGCCTCGCCACGCCTCGATTCGCTACGACACGGTTCGGCCTCGGTTGTGTCTCCATAGCAGCCGGGTAAAGCGGGGTTAAGCTGGGGTGGGCAGGATTTTTTTTACAGCAAGGTGGCGCCACACAAACGTGACGTAAAACACGCGACCCAAGCAAAACATAACATAGCGGCTGTACAAGGCGACTCCTCAGTCTGTGGCTTTTTTCACCATAAATGCCAAAAAGGACCTCCAGACAAGGGTACAGGCGGCGAGACGAAACACTCTGGAATAGTTCTGCAGCTTCTGGGAGAGCCGAAGACGTGAGGATACAAACTAGGTCATATATGACGGTAAGCTAATGGTTGCTAATGCTAGTTTGCTATAAGTACGTCGTGCTACACTATAACGTCTCCAAGTTATCGCTGTTAGGTACCGTACTAAAATATGTACGCTGTGTGTGTGTGTTTCAGATGGCTCTGTTGTGGGGAAATTACCGCTTCAAACGGTCGGTCTGGGCGTTCAACACAGCCTGTCACTGATGTCACCCCAGCTTCACCAACGATCAGTGGTGGTAGAGCTTAAGAATGTCTGTAGAAACGTTTATTTCCTGTGCAACAAATTGCTCTGATCTGCTGGAAAATCATGGAGAGACTGTTGAGACATCATGGATGTACCTGCTCCAGCAGCACTGAGTCTGAGGTGGTGTAATAGCAAAAAATGATCAGCTGACACAACTTGATCGCCATGTTAATAACTATATTAGCCACAAAATATATATTCAAAAAATAAACAGTACTGAGTTACATATAATAAGATATATTTGACAGTTATGATGCATTTTAGGCCAAAACAAACTTGATCTAGGATTAAAAGCAATTAAAACTAGAAAAGCACTCGGAGAGCGCAGACCTCCGCCAAGCGCCACAGTTCCCCCTATACAGTGTTTGTGTGTACGTTTTCAGATTCCTTGACCATGAAAACATATGACTAGCAATTGGATTCACAATGATAGGATTAGTGGTTGAGTAGTTATTCACGAAAATCGCATTTTCCGTAATGGCAGTTTTCTTCTGGACGGTGATCCGGATCACCACCAAAATCTAATCATCTGTAGGATACCCCATTTCTGACAATCTGTGAAAATTCCATGAAAATCCATGCATAACTTTTTGAGTTATCTTGCTAACAAACAAACAGACAGACAGACAAACCAACGCCGATGAAAACATAACCTCCTTGGCGGCGATAACAATGCAGTCACAAGGTTACATGGAAAATACTTGATTTACTAGATACATGTACTGTAGAAATATATATTCTCTGCATCAACAATGTACTATACATGCATTCATGTAGTATTGCACTGGGAATTGCACTGCCAATAAACCTTTGAAGTTTTTGCAGATGTCTCTGTTTTATATGTGAAGGTTACCACCATGTGGCACAAATTAAATACTAACAGATTGGAAAAGCTGTCTAAGAACAATCCAGCAGTTTGAGAAATCACTTTTGGTTTGGTGTAAGTCTGTCAACAGAATTATGAACCATAAAGCAGTTTGTGTTAAAATGTTAAATCCCATTAAACCCTAACCGGGGGCTTCCAATCATGTGTCATGGAGGGCCAAGACCCTGCAGGTTCTCTTCTACCCAGTCTTTTCAGCAGGTGTTCTCACTGATCAGCAGTCAGTGGAAGAAGTTCAGTGGAATCTGCTGTTGAAGACACTGGTTGGAGGTAAAGCCTGCAGGGTCTTGGCCCTCCATGGCACATGATTGGACACCCCTGCCCAAACCCATTATGATGAAGAGCAGATGCTAATATGACCCAGAATTCCTCCATATACTGGTACTATCTCTAAAGTATGCAGGGTCTTCTGCGGTGGCACATCCAACAATACAGTCTTCAGTTAATAAAAAAATTGTTTTGGTTACTTTTTTCTTAAAAATGAGCTATTATTTTCAAGGTCACCGATAAATTCTTTGTACTGTTGACTATTTTCCCACTGGTGTCTTAACAGACAAAATAGAAAATCATGATGCAAACACATAAGTCACTAAATTGTTTATTACAATCAGCAGCAAATTCCAGATTATTCAGAATGTGCAAAATTCAAACTGTAAAAAAAAAAGAAAAAAGAAACTGTAATGGGTCACACACGCCAGCCACGCTGCCTCACTGAGAAGCAACTGGATCGGCCCCTCGTACTGGTCCTGGTTCAGCAGATCTTCAGCCTGCATCTCTGTAAATAGTAAGGCAAGGTCCAGCTGGGGTGGACCGTTTCCCTCTTGCCTAGACAAAAGACAAATGGGTGGTGGTTAATTAAAGCAAGTTTAAAACATATTTGGGAAATACACTTGTTGCTAAAAGCCAGTGGTGGAATGTGAATGAATGAACTAGAAAAGCACTCGGAGAGTGCAGACCTCCGCCAAGCGCCACAGTTCCCCCCATACAGCGTTTTACATCATAAATATTAATCCTACTTAATATTGTGTGTATGTTTTCAGATTCCTTGACCATGAAAACATATGAGTAGCAATTGGATTGACATGGATAGGATTAGTGGTTCAGTAGTTATTCCGGAAAATCGCATTTCGCATAATGGCGGTTTTCTTCTGGATGTAGCTCCATAGCTTTTAAAGATACAACAAATCTGTTGACACACTACAGATTCCACAGTGTCTTGGCTACATAATGGTGTTTGTTGAGTGATTTTAGCTTCATTTGTTCTCTTCCTATGAGGAAAATTGCAAAGATCCCCTATTTTTTTTTGATATTGTGGATCATGGTATCCGGAATTATTGCATTATCCGGATCAGTGTTGGATATATTATAGAACCTGTGGGCATGTTGTCCTGTATTTTTTTTGTTTGTTTGTTTGTTTGTTTTGCAAGTGTTCTGACGATTTTTGGCAGACTTACATGCACAAATATTGAAAATGGCCCTATCTGGCAATGTTAAAGAATCTTTTAAAAAATTCCTGGATCCAGACGGTGATCCGGATCACCACCAAAATCTAATCATCTGTAGGATACCCCATTTCAGACAATCTCTGCAAATTTCATGAAAATCCGTCCATAACTTTTTGAGTTATCTTGCTAACAAACAAACAAACAGACAGACAGACAGACAAACCAACGCTGATGAAAACATAACCTCCTTGGCGGAGGTAATGAATCTTTATTTTGGCTAGATTAAAAGTAAAGATTAAAAGAAAATAGAATAATATAACAAAGGGGAAAAAATCTAACAAGGTCAAATTAAACAATAACTCCTCTGATTATACGGTTCATCATAGGTTATCTGAAATGGGTGATGGCTGAAGCCGCAGCTTATATTGCCCACCATATTCCATCCAAGAATTCAAAAGAAAAACCAAACAGGAGCGATTACAATTTGAATGTGACAATAAAGTATTTTGTTGTTGTATTTAACCACAATTTTCATGTAGCTGCACTTCAGTAGATTTTACAAGGGCTGGGTTACATTTAAAATCATCTGTTTTTACTGTGGCCTCGGCAATCAGAATGAATTAATACATTCACTTGAATGGAATCTAGTACTTTAACTGAAGGTGTGCATCACCGAGTATGGAGTCGCTCAGTCAAAATATGGAGTTTTTATCAATAAAAGTTTGTCTTGTCTGTAAAAGTGTCTCTTCTTGCCCTGGCTTCATGTGTGGGCAGTGTTTTGTACTTGTATTGCTAAAATATAAAAGGAAGCACTACATCCATCCATCCATCCATCCATCTTCTACCGCTTTTCCGGAGGTCCGGGTCGCGGAGGCAGCAGTTCAAGCAGAGAAGCCCAGACTTCCCTCTCCCCAGCCACCTGCTCCAGCTCTTCAGAGGGGATACCAAGGCGTTCCCAGACTAGCTGGGAGACATAGTCTCTCCACCGAGTCCTGGGTCTGCCCCGGGGTCTCCTCCCAGTGGGACGTGCCTGAAACACCTCAAGTGGGAGGCGTCCAGGAGGCATCCTAATCAGATGCCCATACCACCTCAACTGACTCCTTTCAATGTGGAGGAGCAGCGGTTCTACTCTGAGCCTCTCCCGGATGACTGAGCTCCTCACCCTAACTCTGAGGGTGAGTCCAGCAATCCTACGGAGAAAGCTCATTTCAGCCGCTTGTATCCGCGATCTCGTTCTTTCGGTCATTACCCAAAGCTCGTGACCATAGGTGAGAGTAGGAACGTAGATTGACTGGTAAATCGACAGCTTTGCCTTAGAACTAAGCTCCCTCTTCACTACAACAGACCGGTACAACGTCCGCATCACTGCAGATGCTGCTCCAATCCGTCTGTCGATCTCTCGCTCCATTTTCCCCTCACTCGTGAACAAGACCCCAAGATACTTAAACTCCTCCACTTGGGGCAGGAGCCTGTCCCCAACCCGGAGAGGACAATCCACCTTTTTCCGGCTGAGGACCATGGACTCGGACTTGGAGGTGCTGATTCTCATCCCAGCCGCTTCACACTCAGCGGCAAACCGTCCCAGCAAGAGCTGTAGGTCATTGCTGGATGAAGCCAACAGGACAACATCATCTGCAAACAACAGAGATGAGATCCTGTGGTCACCAAGCATGACACCCTCCATTCCCTGGCTGCGCCTAGAAATCCTGTCCATAAAAATTATGAACAGGACCGGTGACAAAGGGCAGCCCTGGCGGAGTCCAACTCTCACTGGGAATGACTCCGACCGAGTGTTGGCAATGCGAACTAAACTCTCACAACGGTCGTACAGAGACCGAATAGCTCGTAACAACAAGCCCGATACCCCATACTCCCGAAGCACCCCCCACAAAAATCCACGAGGGACGCGGTCAAATGCCTTCTCCAAGTCCACAAAACACATGTAAACTGGTTGGGCAAACTCCCACGAACCCTCAAGAATTCTCGAGAGGGTAAAGAGCTGGTCCGATGTGCCACGGCCAGGACGAAAACCACATTGCTCCTCCTGAATCCGAGGTTCGACCAACGGCCGGACTCTCCTCTCCAGTACCTTGGCATAGACCTTCCCAGGGAGGCTGAGGAGTGTGATCCCTCTAAAGTTGGAGCACACCCTCCGGTCCCCTTTTTTGAAGAGAGGAACCACCACCCCGGTTTGCCATGCCAAAGGCACTGCCCCCGACCTCCACGCAATGTTGCAGAGGCGTGTCAACCATGACAACCCAACAACATCCAGGGCCTTGAGGTACTCGGGGCGAATCTCGTCCACCCCCGGGGCCCGGCCACCAAGGAGATTTTTAACCACCTTGGCGACCTCAGCCCCTGTGATAGGCGAGTCATCCCCCTCGTCCCCAAACCCTGCTTCCTCTGTGGAAGGCGTATCAGTGGGATTGAGGAGATCCTCGAAGTATTCCTTCCACCGCCCGACGATATCCCCAGTTGATATCCCCAGTTGGAAGCACTACAATGGGTCTCAAATATTTGTAATGTGTCCTGTTACTGCATGAGTTTATTGATGATATACTGTATAAACACATATAAAGTAAATTATATTGACAACTGAACAACTCCCATTCGCCAAAACATACAGTTATGAACATAACTCACAAAAGATCACACAAGTGATCTGACAAAAAAATAAATACATTAACAAGCGGTTTATTTTACAGTTGATGTGCCAGTCATTTTCAATTATTCTGTAATTAATATTCACACAATCAAATAAATCTCAGTTCAGTCCCTTTTATATTAAGTGGAAATTGTGCTACTTTGGTTTTGACACTTTACCTATAAAAGCAAAGGATTTCAGTACGTTCCACAGTGGCGAGGTCCGTTGTGGGGCGGCTACTTTCCTCTTGCCTAGATGAACGACAGAAATGGATGGTGTTTAGTTTCAAGCAAGTTCAACACATATGCAGGCACATCTCAAAAATTAGAATATCATGAAAAAGTTCAATATTTTTGTCACTCATTTCAGAAAGTGAAACCCATATAGAGATTCATTACAGGGACAGTGATATATTGAAAGTGTTTATTTTAATATTGATGATTATGTTACGACCCAAGCACTGGGTTCTGATCGCTCTCGGACTAAGTTCAACTCGCTGCCAGCCTTGACAGCTGTGGGCTGTATTCTGGTCTCACCGGGCTCTTATTGTGAAGGTGCTGGTCAAAGCTGGTCAGCTGTGTGTCATTACTGCTCGTTAGTGTTCGCCTTCATAAAGCGGGCACTAGTGACAGTAATGTTGCAGGAGTATAGTCAACATCTTGTCAGATTGTCAACACTTTGTCAAGCCTTGTCAGAGCATCGTTTTGACCTTCATGTCAGGTTTGTGTCTTTGCCATGTCATAGTTTGGCTCGTAGTGGCTGGGGTTAGCCCTGCGAGCCCATGTATTGATTTATGTGTGTTTTTGCCGAGAGCGGCTCACAGCCTTATCCTGTCTCGTCTTGTGTGTTAATAAACCATCATCGCAAAACTCACTGGTGGACTCTTGGCGTCTTCTGGTGATCCGCGAGGATCACCGCATGACAGTATACTCCTGCCAGGACGTCTGAACGGAGACGCCACACCGAGACGCCTTTTACCGTGAGTTTTTGCAGTAATTGGACAATTGTTCTTCCCTGTTTGGGTGTCAACGTCTGGAAGAATGCCCTCATCCAGGGGCCGTGGTCAGCGCCTGGGCAAAGAGCTAGCGAGCGCGCTGGAGTATGTCGACGGGACGCTCCTCACTGCTACCTTCGACGTCAACTCCCGCTATATGTGCTGGCACCTAGACTGCGCTGAGGATCTCCTGGACAATCTTCCCCTCCATTATGACAATCACCCGGAGGTGATTATGAGGAGGGAAGAACTCGCTACGCAGCGCAAGATACTTCGTGGGCTGGAGGAGGAAGAGAGCAGGAAGCAGAGGAGGAGGCATCCTCGCTCCCCACATTGGAGTCCCTTTCCCGTCCCGGAGCTGGTCCAGGAGTGCGCGCCGTCTGGGGGCTGGCGACGACGTCGGCGCAACGGCCCAGGTCACCCTCAGCAGAATCCCCGGCTGGACCTGCTGCCAGCGAAGTCCATCAGCGAACCGCCAAGAGCGGCCCCACCTCGTCCATCCAGGGGGCCCTCTGTCACCATCCAGCGGGGAGAAGGAGGAACAACGTCCCCTACAGCAGGAACCATCTCTGCCCTGGTAGAAAGGCAAGTGCATGATAATTTATTACATTTTGATTATAATCTGCCTTGTATGACTCCTGGGGGCGGAGTTCGGGGTTCGCAGCCCTCCGAGCTTCCTCCACCTGCTGTAGAGAATGTAACTAAACCTGCTGCCTCTGTGTCCCCCAACTGTCGAGCGGTCCGCGACGCCAGTCCAACGTCGTCGGATGAAGAGGGGGCCTGCAGTGCTGGAAAGCCTGGATCCGGCCCTGCAACCACGTCGTGGACTGAGGAGAAAAGCGGACTGCGGCCCGGAGCCTGAGCCGATGAAGAAGGGTCCCCGGGTCTCCTCGCCGGAGCGGTCCGAGCCAGTGGGTCGAGGGTCCCCTGCCCCCACGCCATACGGGTCATCGGCGTGGACAACAGCGTGGGAGGAACCTCAGGCTGCAAATGACATCCTGCCAGCTGCAGAGCCCGACGCAGCTGAGTTCAAGCCTGCTGACGAAAGTCGCCTCCCTGAACCTGGATCGTCGGAGTCCTGGGCGGCAACAGAACCCGAGTGCAGGCAAGTGCTCCCTCTTTTGTCTCTGTCCCCTGTGTTGGAGCATTTTTGCCTGCCTCTCAGGGAGGCGAGTGAGGAGCAGCCGTCTGCTGCGCCCGAGCTCGTCTCGCTGGGTTCTGTTGCTACTGGTGATTCTGATCCCGGTTTTCTTGTTTCTGAGCCTTGTTGCAGTGTCGCCGGCGTGGAACGAGTCGGAGTCACTGGGTTGGAGGTCCGAGGTTCAGGGGTGGAGATCGACAGCGGAGCTGCACCGACCCACTCAGGGTCCGTCGTGGAGGCTGCTGTGGCCCAATCGGGGTCCGACGTGGGTGCATCAGAGGCCCAATCGGGGTCCACCGTGGGTGCGGTTCTGGCCCAATCGGGGTCCAACGTGAGTGTACCGGAGGCCCAATCAGGGTCCGCCACAGGTGCGGTTCCGGCCCAATCGGGGCCCCACATGGGTGCAACTGGGACCCAATTGGGGTCTAGCGGAGGTGCAGCGCCAGCGTGGTCTGCGGACGGGGGAGGAGCTGCAGACCTTTCACCACCAAATGGATTACAGGCTCATCCTGGTCATCTGTCCCCTCTGAGTCACCGCCCCTGTGCTTCATCGCCGGGGGCCGTGGGGGCTCCTCTTCGCTCGCCCCGGCTCTCCCGAGTTTTGTCCTCGTCAGGGAGGCCGCCGCGGGCTGTTTTTCCCCGGGACTGGTGGCTGAGGGACACGGGTCGGCCGCCTGAGGAACTGTTTTGCCGGTTCGGCGCCTCAGGTCGGCCACTCGACGTGTTGTGTGTGTCTTCGGGCGACCTGGTTCGACCACCGGAGGAGCGGACGTGCTGGGCGTTGGACTCTGGTGAGCCGCCTGGTCATGTTCCGCCTCTTGTGACCACCCGCCGGCTGTTGGACGCGGGGAGACCACCTGAACTGTTCCTGTGACGCTTGGTCTCCGCCGGTCAGCATAAACTGTCAGGGGGTAGTGGTTTTTCTGGGTTAATCCATCACGGTGATTGTTCTGTCTTTTTTTTTTCTCTTGTCCTTGCTGTTCTGTGTATTTTGTGTTTTGGTTATGTCTTGCAGTTGCCCTAGTATGTGTTTTGTTCTACTGTTGCCTTGTTTTTTTTCTCCCTGTATTTTGTCTGATTTTTGAATATTTGGTTTTTTGTCATAGTCTTGTGTTTAATATTTCTGACCCAGTAGTTCAGGTTTGTTGTTTCCTCCATGTGCATTTTTTTGATTTTATTCTGAGTAGTATTCTTGTCATTGTCCTGTATGTAGTTGTTCTTGTCGTTTTGTTTCTGGGTTTGGTCTCTCTCCCTCCGTTCCTACCCCCAGCCACCCACCCAGGGGGGTAGGGGGGGCAGGGTGGTCCTTGGGGCGTTCTGAGCCCGCCCTCGGAGGGAGGGTACTGTTACGACCCGAGCGCTGGGTTCTGATCGCGCTCGGGCTAAGTTCAACTCGCTGCCGGCCTTGACAGCTGTGGGTTGTATTCTGGTCTCACCGGGCTCTTATTGTGAAGGTGCTCGGTGGGGCTTCCGCCTGTCAAGGCTGGTCAGCTGTGTGTCATTACTGCTCGTTAGTGTTCACCTTCATAAAGCGGGCACTAGCGACAGTAATGTTGCAGGAGTATGGTCAACATCTTGTCAGATTGTCAACACTTTGTCAAGCCTTGTCAGAGCGTCGTTTTGACCTTCATGTCAGGTTCGTGTCTTTGCCATGTCACAGTTTGGCTCGTAGTGGCTGGGGTTAGCCCTGCGAGCCCATGTATTGATTTATGTGTGTTTTTGCCAAGAGCGGCTCACAGTCTTGTCCTGTCTCGTCTTGTATGTTAATAAACCATCATCGCAAAACTCACTGGTGGACTCTTGGCGTCTTCTGGTGATCCGCGAGGATCACCGCATGATAGATTATGCTACAGCCCATATTAACCACCACCTCAGCGGCCAACATTTATATTTAAAAACTATTTTTTACATTTAATTTTATGTAATATTCTAATTTTTTGCCAAATTGAATTTGGGGTTTTCAGGGGCTGTAAGCCGTAATCATCAAAATTAAAATAAATAAACGCTTGAAATATATCACTGCCTGTGTAATGAATCTATATAATATATGGATTTCTCTTTCTGAAATGAGTGACAAAAAATATTGAACTTTTTCATGACATTCTAATTTTTGGAGATGTACCTGTGTTAGGGAAATACAGTTGTGAAAGTCAGTGGTGGGATGTGACAAAAATGCTTTGTTTCCCTGACAAGCATCTCAGGATCCACTCTGTACATCTACAAGTACATTATCAATCCAGGGATTTATGGTGGAACAGCACAACAACACTGTTCCAACACCTTTTATGGAAAATCCACAGAATAAGGGGGGTGGGTCTATTCTGACGCTTTAGAAAATCATATGAATCACTTTATAAATCACTGGTTTGAAAGTGCACTTTTAATATGTCGAGATTTCGGCTCCTGGGCTCTACTTGACCTGTATCCACAATATAAACACTGAGGGAGGCTAAACCCTGGCATGTGGACACACATTCTAGCATTAAATTGCACACAATTTAATGCGCAGCACCAATGTGCAGTACGTACACAAACCAGGACTTTAACCAGGATTAACATGTTTCATCGTTTTGCTCTCACAAGCGAATACTTAGGAGAAAACAAGCACGAATCAGCAGTTGGTACTAGCTAGCAACTAGCTAACACTCTTTAGCCAGCACAGGATGGCGCTGTATGGCTCAAAAAAAGTGAGCTTACCACCAACAGGGTAAATAAGCAAACAGATGCACATTATTACAAATCACTCACCATCGATGGTTCTCTCACATTCGTCTTCAGCTTGTCCGTAGTCCGGTTCTATGCTGGACTGTATCTGTATCGGTGCGGGTCACTCCTCTCACTGTGGATCTGCCACCAAGCAGAGAAAACCCCGCAGCTCTTCGTTGGACCACGGTGTAGATTTCCGCAAAACCTACAACGCTGTCTATATTAATATTGTATTTACTCCGCGACCGAGTTAGTCCATGAAATATTGCAAATGGCGGTCATGTAAATTCCACTGAAGACGGTCGCTTTCGTGATGTTACGACCTGACAAATCAGCGGCGACCAGTCTGTTGACGTCACATCTCGGCACCACTCAGCACGGTTGTACCCTGCCCTCGATCAGGCATGAAAATAGCGCCTGCTAACCGGTGCCGGGGCTAGTGGAAAAAGCTACAAACGCGGGCTGAGCCGTGACGTGTTGGGCTAAGCGGGGCTAGTGGAAAAGGGCCTTAAGTTGCTATTTATGCTATTGTGGGATAGGTATTGTTCAAACTGCATTGTGCCTTTTTGGTTTTTGTGGAACAACTGTGCTCTTTCAATGCTACTTAGGTGAAAAATAAAATTATTTCAACTGACATAGCCTAATTGTTGAGATCACCACCAAACTCTTCAGTATATTGAATCAAAGTCCATTTAATATCACCGATTGAGTAATTCTTAAAACCAACAGACAAACTACTATTTGTGAAAAAACCTAACCCCCATGGCAGAGGTAATAAATCATTATCCACCATAATGTACTGCATGTTTTGGGAATAAAGATGCATCAGCACATAATCACAAAGTTCTCCTAGACTCTGCAAACATTTCTGTATTGAATAGATTGCCTGGAGAAAATACTGTGTTGATCTATGCACATCACTTGAGAAATGCTTCCAACTCTGATGGCGCTTGGAATTTAATTCAATTCAATTCAATTCAATTCAATTCAGCTTTATTTATACAGTGCCACATCACAACAGAAGCCGTCTCGTGGCGCCAAGACCACAAGACAAGAGGAGGAATGATATATACGTATATGGGGGGGGGGGGGGGGGCTGAAAAGTTCATAGTAGTCAAATATGACCAAATGTGGTTTATTTTTAAAACACTTGAGCATGCCCGTAGAAAGCAAGCATTCTTGTCTGAAAACATGCAGCCCAATTAGGCTTTACAGGCCCAAATGTAGGCTGTGTTTGAAAGTGGAATACAAAGAGGTGTAGCCTATATGTAGGCAATCACACGTTACTTTGACAAATATAAAAGGGACTGAACACTAAGATTTATTTGACTGTGTGAATATTAATTACAGAATTATTGAAAATGAATGGGACATCCAATATTAGCGACTGTTAAGAACCCTTTTTTGTTTGTTTGTCAGACTTATTTGTGTGATCTTTTATGAGTTATGTTCATAAGTGTTGTATCTTGCACTTTGGGGAATGGGAGTTGTTCAGTCACCACTATAAATATTTTAGTTTATATGTGTACAGGGTCATTGTTTAGTCAAAGCGTGTGCATATGTGTCCGCATATGATATGCAATTGATCTGGCCATTTTGCTCCACCATCACTGGTGGTATTATTATTAACTTTTAATTTTTAGATAGCTGTGCACCAGGAGGAGCGCCATGTTGAACCTGCAGTGCCAAAAGGGATAGTGGTGGCACACGGGTGAAGCAGCAGCCGAGACTCCGGGTCGTTAATCGAGCAGGCCTGGCTTGGCTCTCTGCAAGGACTGTGATGTGGGGGGTAGCAGCCAGTCCGGCTGCTACCCTCCACGCACCCGTGCACCTCGTGTTCTCCACATATCGATGGCCAAAACGCAAAACCCCCTAACTGAAAAATCCACTTTTTTGAGAAAACTAAAAAAAAACAAAACTTTTGTTTTCTTGCAGAATGCTATGCTATTTTTTTTTCATCAGAATAATTTTCTGTCACAATAAAGGGCGGGATTGTTTTACAGACAGATATGAGCAGCCTTCTTGTTCTTATCATCCAAAGTGAAATCCGCAAATCAGAAAATCCTGCAGATAGGAAGTTTTGCATTTCAGCCATCGATACGCCAAATTATCCTTTAGAGCTACGCAATCACAGCAACATTATAGTATAATATTTTTTTAAGCATTAAATCATTAGTATTCTCTTTTTCTGGTCAAATTTGTGGCTTTTCACTTCTTTGTTTTGTTTGCAGAGCGCTCTGGTGACTGGTTGTGATGCCACATATTATTTAATCAGTACAGAGTCAATCTGAAGCCCCACCCACACTTCTAGAGGCCAGGGCAGGAAGAAATGGAGTGGTGGCTGCAACTTTTATTGATAAAAACTGTCATAATTCCTCGTGCGCAATTATGCGGCGCACGAGGGAAGGAATGAAAAACCTAATTGCGGGAGTAGAACGTGCGATTTATTAACTTAAATCATAACAAAATAACAAGTCCAGTTGACCACAAAAATACAGAGTTGCAAAAGATGGGATTAAGGCCACCAGACATATAGGGCGCCTGCCGGATGCTCTACAGCCCGGCGAGGGGAATGCCTAGTGCCACTATCGGCACAGGGAGAAAGGCAAACATGAAACGTACAGTGCTGGAGCGATCTGGGGCTGTCCGTGCAGTCTGGTGGATGAGGGAGAAAGGCAGGGTCAGCCGCTAACATCAAGAGATTTACCGAACTTGAACTGACAGGCTGAATAAACACGTAGGTAGTGAAAAACCATACGTGGAGGAACTAGCTGCCACATATGAAGGTGAATGTGCCGACAATCTCTTCCTACTAACCCCTCGTTTAAATAATAATAATCCTAACGAGGGAAGAGATCGCCGGTGTGAGAATGTGTGGGCTGGACATAATGAACCCCAGGTGTGCATGAGTGAGTGTCTGAGCATGTGAATGAGAATGAATGGAGTATGTGTGTGAAACACCCAATAACAGATCACAGCTGATGGCACTTGACGGGGGGCGGGGGTGCCCGAGCTGTCAGCAAGCAAAGGCCAATAGCTCCCTGACGTGCCTGAAGGGAAATAGAGCAAAACAACCATAAGTCAGAACTGGGTTTGGAGCTAACAAACCCAGGTTCATTACAAAAAAATACATATTTTCACTGAGCAACTCCATACTCTGGGATGCACACCCTTGTAACCTGAGGTCAGTCGGATGAACGGTTTGAGAGCTATCTGAGGAACACGCACACACACACGCACATACACACAAACAGACCATATCTTGCATTTATAGATAGATAATTTCCCCTTCGGTCCACTAGTGATGGGATCCACATTTCACTAAAATGGAATGAGTCACTTCGGTTAATTCGCTAAAAAAATCCATTGTAAAGATTAGTACACAGAATCACTCAGTGCTGTACTGGAGCTCTAACTGCTTGCCACTCACTGAACTGAAAAATGCGCTGAACTCAGTGGGCGGGGCTGGCTCCTTCACTGCTCTTCAGTATGCTCACTGACTGAACTGATGAGAACGTGAGAGAGACATCTGCTGTACGATCAGCAGCCGGTGCGTCGGTCTCTGCTCCTCAGTATACGTTCATGTACTGACAAGGTGAGGGAGGCTGCTGTACGAATCAGCGGCCAGTGTTATGCTGAGAATTGCTTGCTTGCCGTGAATTGCATCCCATCCTCCACAAACTATAAAATATAACACTACAGCCAGGCCTGTAACATTTGTGAATTTTTAGAAGTACCCGTTATCAGGGCTTTACATTAACATCGGCCAACCAGCCAATAGCTGGTGGATTTCGCAGTTGCCGGGAAGACAGCCACATCCACTAGCCACTTTGGCCAGTTGTAGTTTTCTCAAATGGCAGCTAAAATAATAAACCTATTGCAATGTGAGACTATGGAACTACAACTCCCATAAATACTGTTTTTTATCTTGGCTGAAGAGATTTCTGCTGTTAAGCTGCAGCAAAAAAACATTCTGGACCTGGTCGAGGAGGTGAAAGCGCTGCGGATCCAGAACGCCGAGAAGGACAAGAGGCTGGCGTATCTGGAGAGCAGAGTGTCGGAACTGGAGCAGAACACCCGGGTGAACGACGTGATCATCACGGGGCTCCACATTAAACCCCGATTGTACGCGCGAGCGGTGGCCGCAGACAGCGGAGGGAGGCTCGACGCGCTGGAAGATGAATCCACGGAGCAACAAGTGGCGGCCTTCATGCAGTCCAAAGGAATCCAGCTGGACTGTAACACCATTGAGACCTGACACCCTCTGCCCAGGAAAAACGTCGACAAACCGGCTGTAATCATGAGGTTTGTCAACAGAAAATACAAGACTGTGCTGTTAAAACAAGGTAGGAAACTGAAAGGAATGAACATTTACATAAACGAGCACCTTACAAAAGAAAACGCAGAAATAGTCAGAAAAGCAAGATACCTGAGAAAGCAGAAAAAGATTCAAAACACCTGGACATCAAACTGTAAAATATACATCAAATTAAATGGATCACCTGAAGAAGCCAAGGTCATTACATCCGTAATATTATGGAACTGCACAAATATCAATGAATGTTATGAACTGGAGTCACAGCAACAAGAGACAATTGTAGGACACTGAAGGGATATACTCATCTGCTACAAGACATTTAACAACATAAAACAAAAGATCAACAAACAGGAACATCAGGAACTGAAAGTTTTTGAATATACAGATCACAACCCACAGGACGTAGAATATAACATAGACCCTGATAATAATTTATTTAGCTCCATCAATAATAACTGTAGTTATTACACGGATGAACAGTTTAACACAATGGCCACATCTGATTTCAATATTTCTATGATCCACTTCAACAGCAGAAGTCTCTATGCAAACTTTAATAACATTAAAGATTATTTACATCAGTTTAAAGAGCCATTCAATATTGTGGCAATATCAGAGACGTGACTCAGTGAAGAAAAAGGAGTGGATTTTACCATGGATGGCTATGAATTAAATTATATAAATAGAAAAGTGAAAAAAGGAGGAGGAGTTGCAGTTTATGGTGACAAGAGCTTGAAATACAAGGTTGTTGAAAATCTGTCAGTAACTGTGGATGATTTATTCGAATGTATTACAATAGAAATCTGTCTGGACAATGTGAAGAATATAGTAGTGAGCTGTGTATATAGAACACCTGGATCAAACATTGACTTATTTAAGGACTGGATGGAAAAAATGTATGCAAAACTAACTCATAAAGTTATGTTCATCTGTGGGGATTTCAATATAGATCTGATGAATTCAAAACAACATAGTTTGACAGAAGAATTTATCAACACAATGTACAGTATGGGCTTACATCCAACAATTACCGGACCTAGCAGAATCACGTCACACAGTGCCACACTAATAGATAACATATTCACAAACATTATGGAAAATAATATCAGGAGTGGGCTTTTATTGAATGATATCAGTGACCACCTGCTGAGTTTTGTTGTCTATCAATGTGATTATAGGAAGAAAAAGTATACCAAAAATATTAAATATAAAAGAATAAGAACCGAAGAATCTATGTATTTACTGACAAAGGAATTATTAGTACAAGATTGGAAGATAGTTTATGATGAAAATGATATAAATAAAGCATATGATAATTTTTTACAAATATTTCAATCATTGTACAATAAAAACTGTCCTATAAAACAATACAGTGACAGACAACAAAAAAAATATATTCCTTGGGTCACCAAGGGGTTAATAAATGCATGTAAAAAGAAGAATACATTATATAAACAATTCATTAAGTGCAGAATGGTGGAGGCTGAGATCAAATATAAAAGATATAAAAAATAAGCTTACTAATATAATGAGGACCTGTAAGAAAGAATATTACAACAGAATATTAGAGGATAATAAAAATAACTTAAGAGGAATATGGCAAGTCCTCAATGGGATTATTAGTAATCGACCTAAGAATGCTAATTATCCAGAATATTTTATTTAAAATGGCAATTTGATAAATAATATGGAGGATGTGGTCAGGTTCAGGTTCAGGTTCAGGTTACTTTATTTGTACCCGTAGGTAGATTTGTTTTGCAGTTGGTGACATCCATATTTACAAGCCACTAATTACATTCAACATAGACACAAACACAGGCACACATCTTACAAAATAGGTAAATATAAAATATGTACAATATAATTTTTATAGCTTGTTCAACTCTTTGACAGCAGCAGGGACAAAGCTGTTTTTGTAGCACTGGGTTCTACTTTTTGGGACAGCAAACCTCCGTCTGGAGGGAAGAAGCTGAAAGTTGCAGTGCAAAGGGTGGGAGTCATCATTTAAAATCGAGTCGGCCATCCTCTGTACTTGTCTGGTGTACAGGGATGTCAGGCTCAGCTGTGACTCACCAAGCAAACGACTGGACCATCTGACTACCTGATCCAAGGATTTCCTCTGTTTCAGTTTTATCTGACCAAACCATGACATTAAAGAAAAGGATAAAACAGATTCAATAAAAGCCCGATAGAACATAGTCATTATGGTTCGGTCAATTTGGAAGCGTGCAAGTTTCCTCAAACAATGCAAATTTTGCTGACCCTTTTTGCACACCCTTTCACAGTTCACCTCAAAGTTCAATCCACTATCAATAATTGTCCCAAGATATTTGTACGATTGTACACATTCGGTGGTCTGGCCTTTTAGTATGGTGACTTTGTGCCTGGGAGTTTTCCTCCTAAAGTCAACAATCATATCTTTCGTTTTTGTTGTATTCAGCTGCAGGTAGGAATCCTCACACCAGTGAACAAAGTCATCAACTACTGGGCCGTGGCCACTCTCACCATCCTGGAGGAGACTGACAATGACTGAGTCATCAGCATACTTTATAATGTGTCTGTTGTCATGTCTGCTCCGACACATGTTTGTGTACAGGATGAAGAGTAGTGGTGACAACACACACCCCTGAGGAGAGCCAGTAGAAGAGCACTTTAGGTCAGACAATGTGCCACTGACCCTTACTCTCTGCGTCCTGTTGGTTAAGAAATCCAGAATCCAACCCACCAGATTATTGCTTAAATCAAATTGTTGCAGGAGCCTTTCAACTAAAATATGAGGTTGGATTGTATTAAAGGCAGAAGAAAAGTCCACAAATAAAAGCCTGGCGTGTGTCCCATTAAAATCCAGATGTTTAAAAAGCATGTCAAACAGAGTGACAGTGGCATCCTCCACTCCTCTGTGAGGCCTATAGGCAAACTGCAGAGGATCCAATGCATGTTCAGTCTGCCTTAGGACCTCACATCTGACCAGTTTTTCAAAAATTTTCATTAAAATTGAAGTCAAAGCAACTGGTCTAAAGTCGTTTACCGTTTTAGGACAGCTGGATTTTGGAACAGGAACAACCACGGCATCTTTCCAGATCTTAGGCACATGTTGTGTCTGTAAGGACTTATTGAAAATATAATGAAATATAGGACTCAGTTCATGTGCACAGGACTTTACCAGGCGTCCACATATATTATCAGGGCCCTGACTTTTGTTCACTTTTACAGCGCGGAACTCCCTTTTAACATCCTGCATCTCAATATTAAAGTGCTGATTGTCTTTGAGTTTCTGTTTCAAATCTTGGATTTCTGTGCTAAAATCAAAGGAGTCAAAACGACCATAAAAACAATTAAGAGCATTAGCCAGCTCTGTGTCTGAACTAAAACCATCTAAAAACACACGATTACTGCGCTCTGTGCTCTGAAGGCCTGCGATAGTTTTCATACTGGCCCAGGCCGAACCAAGTTTATTTGCTGCCATCTTGCTTTCCAACTCTGATTTATAATTCTGTTTTGCTCTTAAAATTTTGGCCTTCAGCTCCTTGGTGGCAACCTGTAGCGCAGAAACAGACCCCTGTTTAAAGGCAAGAGCTTTCCTCTGTAAGCAGGATTTAACTGATTTAGTAACCCATGGTCAGTGGTTTCAATAAATTTTTTGTAAACATTGGTCCTGAATTAGCAAAATCAATAGTGACAACAGAAACAAACTACAGTGGTTCTGTAAATGAAATAGAAGATAGAAATCCAAACACAATCTTTTTGGGTGCAGTTACTGAAAAGGAAATTATTGAGACTGTGAGTAAATTTAAGAACAAAAAATCAATGGAATGGAATGAAATTGACATGACAATAGTGAAAAAAGTAATTGAAGGAATTGTTAAGCCACTCACCCACATCTGTAACCTGTCATTTGAAACTGGTAAATTTCCAAACAAAATGAAAATAGCAAAAGTAATACCTCTATACAAAACAGGAGACAGTCATTGTTTCACGAATTACAGGCAGTCTCTTTACTCTCACAATTCTCCAAAATACTTGAAAAAATCTTCACTAAGAGACTGGATGATTTCATTGAAAAACACAACCTCCTTACAGACAGCCAGTATGGTTTTAGAGCAGATAAATCTACATCTTTGGCACTGATCGAACTTATAGAAGAAATTACTAGTTGTATAGATAAAAAAAGCTTGCTGTAGGAGTATTTATAGATTTAAAGAAAGCCTTTGACACCATTGACCACAGAATACTACTAAGGAAACTGGAAAGGTATGGGATAAGAGGGGTCGGACTGAGTTGGGTGGAAAGTTATTTAAGTAACAGACAACAATTTGTACAAATTGGTGAGCACAAATCACCCTTCATGGACATCACTTGTGGTGTGCCCCAGGGGTCAGTTTTGGGACCCAAACTCTTTATTTTGTATATAAATGACATATGCCAAGTATCAAAAATTCTGAAATTTATTTTGTTTGCGGATGACACAAATATCCTTTGCACTGGTGAGAATTTGCAGCAGGTTTTAGAGGTGGTCACAACTGAAATGAAAAAGTTAATGCAGTGGTTCAACAAAAATAAATTATCTCTAAATCTAAAAAAAACCCCAAAGATTATGTTGTTTGGAAATTATAAAATAAATCATGAAATAATGGTAACGATAGATGATACCAGAATAGAAACAGTACAGGAAAATAAGTTTCTGGGGGTGACGCTAGACAATAAAATCTGCTGGAAACCTCACATCAGTCACATCCGGGCCAAGTTAGCAGAATGTATAGGCATACTGGGGAAGACAAGACACATCTTGGTCTATAAATCATTGGTCTTACTGTACAATTCACTGTTTCTACCTTATCTTAACTACTGTGTAGAAGGCTGGGGAAACATCTACAAGACCAACCTACAGTCAATATGCACATTACAAAAAAGAGCTATAAGGATAATAAATAATGTAGGCTATAGAGACCATACCAATTCGTTGTTTTTAAAGTCACGTGTCATAAAGTTCATCAATTTAGTTAAATTTAAGACAGCACAAGTAATGTTCAGGGCAATTAATAATCAACTCCCAACTAATATACAAAAAAATATTTAAAAAAAGAGACAATAATCATAATTTGAGAGGAGACTTAAACTTTACAAAACCCAAGATACGAACAAACAAGAAAAGTATGTGCATATCTGTCTGTGGGGTGGATTTGTGGAACAGTCTGGAGCCGGACCTGAAACTATGTACAAACAGAATTCAATTCAAAAAGAGGTATAAACATTATTTACTGAAAGGATATATGTTAGAAGGGTAGTATTTATATGTACGATTCACTATGCTCACTCTGGGACACTATGGGACACTGTGGAATGGTGGGTGGGACAGCACTGTGTATATCTGTGTTGTTTGAGGCTGGTTTTGATGTATGGACGTCAATGTATGTTAGGATGGATGGGTGTTAATGTTGATATGTACAAAATACAGTTAATTGTTTACTTGGGGTCTTAAATGTGGTAATTTGTGTATAATTCACATGGGTGTATTTATGGAAAAGAAGAGATGGAATTAATAAGTGTTCACTTCTTCCTTCTCCCTTTCGAACAGTGTATACTGTTACTTTATTGCATTTGTCATTTGTTTTGTTTTTGTTATACTTTTTTGTTCGAAATAAAGTATCTATCTATCTATCTATCTATCTATCTATCTATCTATCTATCTAATTGTGAAGGGAACATGATAATTGGATTATGCTCCGCCCTTTGAGTTTGTTTATTGTTGTGGTTTAGTCTGCTTAGCCATTAGTTTATGCATATTTTAGTATGGTCTAGCTCAGGGGTGGGCAGCGAGGGCCATTCCACTGCAGATTTTCTGTTCCACCCAGTCTCTTCAGCAGGTGTTTGCTCTGATCACCTTCAAGGATTGCTAATCAGTGAAAGCACCTGCTGACGAGACTGGGTGGAATAGAAAACCTAGAGTGGAATGGCCCTCCATGGCACATGATTGCCCACCCCTGGTCTAGCTTCTTAGTTCTTACATTCATCAAGTCTTGCCTACCTTCTTAGTCTGTTTTTGTCATGCTCCTGAGCACGGTGGGTGCCGTGCTCAGCCTCAAAGTTGTTTTATGTCATCTTATGTATTTCTGTATCTGTTTATTTTGTATTGGTTATGGTTATCTTGTTTTTGTCATTATAATCTTATCTATGTTTTTGTGTATTATCTTGTTTTCCTATTTATTTCCCCATGTTAGTTCTTCTTTTGTAGTTTCAGTATTTATTAGTTTGTATTATTAGTTTTTCCCAATTTTCTCCATTAGTGTATTGTTCTTGTATTTGTTCCTTATTTTCTTTAGTCACATTTTGTGCTTTTACTTTGATTGTCATTGTTTACCCCTTCATGGATCATCACCTTATCGTGGTGGGGAGTTTGCGTTTGCGTGCCCTAGTGATCACAGGAGCTATGTTGTCCGGAGCAATTTGCCTCTGGTGGGGTCACCCAAGACAAACTGGTCCTGGGTGAAGGGCCAGACTAAGAAAAATCCAATAGACTCTCATGATGAATGCTAGAACAGGGATCCAGTGTACCCCGCCCGGTATGGGGTTACCGGGGCCCCACCCTAGAGCCAAGCTTTGGGGAGGGGCTCGATGGTTAGCGTCTGGTGGTCGGGTTTCCGCCCATAGGACCTGGCTGGGCTCAGTCCAAAGGAGTTACATGGGTCTGCCCTCCAGTGGGCTCACCACCTGCAGGAGGGACCATGGGGGTCCAGTGCTGTGTGGATTAGGTGGCAATCAAAGGCGGAGACCTTCGCGGCTTCCTAAACTGACTTTTGGGACGTGGAATGTCACCCCTCTGGTGGGGAAGGAGCCTGAGCTGGTGCATGAAGTTGAGAGATACCGCTAGATCTAGTCGGCCTTACCTCAACACACAGCTCCGGTTCCGGAACCAGTCTCCTGGAGAGGGGCTGGAGCTCGTCCTACTCTGTAGTTGCCCTGGGGAAGATGTGACGAGCGGGGATGGGTATTCTTGTATCCCCCTACCTTGCTGCCTCGATATTGGAGTTTTACCTGGTGGATGAAAGGGTTGTTTCCCTGCGCCTTCGGGTTGGGAAACGGGTCCTGAACATCATTTGTGCCTATGCACCAAATGATGGTTCAGAGTACCCACCCTTTTTGGAGTCACTGGAGTGCTGGAGGGTGCTCCTCTTGGAGACTCAATTGTCCTTCTGGGGGACTTCAATGTGCATGTGGACAATGACAGTGAAACCTGGGGGGGTGGGGGGGGGGGGTGACTGGGAGGAACGGCCTGCCCTATCTGAACCCGAGTGGCGTTCAGTTATTGGACTTCTGTGCTAACCACAGTTTGTCCATAATGAACACCATGTTCAAGCATAAGGGTGTCCATATCTTCCAGAGCTCCACCGTCATGGCTCTGCAGGAGGCCAGCAAGGCCTACCTGGTGGGTCTCTTGAGGACACCAACCTGTGCGCCATCCATGCCAAGAGGGTCACCATCATGCCCAAAGACATCCAGCTGGCCCGCCGCATCCATGGAGAGAGAGCTTGGACTTTCTGCTGCACATCCACCAACCACAATGCTCCGCACTGTGTGTCTATATATATATATATATATATACAGTGGAGATTGTGTGGAAAGACGAGGCTGAGTTTATTACTCAAAATCAGTTTTATTCACAACCACATTCTCCAACATCCAAAAACAGACAAGAAGGAGGCATGCCCCCACAGCTGTCCTTTTATACCCCAGGACATCAAAGCAAACAGTCGCATTGTCTTTACATCCCAAATCACAACGCACCCCACTTCAGGTCTTCTGTCTCCAGCTGCAGTCCCGGTGGTCAGGAAATCCTTCATGGCCGTCTCTCTACATACAAATCAGAATCAGAATCAGGTTTATTGCCATTGTTCATGTAGTACACAAACTAGGAATTTGTCTCGGTACAATGCTGCAACATTAAACATGATAAGATAAGAGAAATAAACTATACATGTAATAAAGTGTAGGATAAGATTAAGTGATACTGCTCAACAGTTAAAATATATATTAGCCAGCAGCAGATACTGTGGAGAACTATATAGTGCAGTCGGTAATGCAGGAAGAAAACAGTGATGATTGACATGAGTCTGGTTGAGCTGCTGTACATGGTGCACGAGAGTCAATAAGTCACTTAGTGTTCAGCAGTCTAATGGCAGAGGGGAAGAAGCTGTTCATGTGACGGGAGGTTTTAGTCTGGATGGACCGAAGTCTTCTACCAGAGGGGAGGGGGGCAAACAGTACGTGACCAGGGTGTGAGGGATCGGCTATGATCCGGCCAGCACGCCTCCGGGTCCTGGAGATGTACAGATCCTGGAGAGATGGGAGCTTGCAGCCGATCACCTTCTCAGCAGTGCGCACGACGCGCTGCAGCCTTAGTCTGTCCCTGGCAGTGGCTCCTGCGTACCACACGGTTATGGAGGTGGTGGGGATGGACTCGATGATGGCTGTGTAGAACTGCACTAACATCTTGGTGGGTAGCTTGAGCTTCCTCAGCTGCCGCAGGAAGAACATCCTCTGCTGGGCTTTTTTGATGAGTGAGCTGATGGTCAGCTCCCATTTGAGGTCCCTGGTGATGGTAGTGCCTAGGAAGCGGAAGGAATCAGCAGTGGTGATGGGAGAGCCTGAGAGGGTGAGGGGGGGCAGAGGAGTAGTGACTTTCCTGAAGTCTACAATCATCTCCACTGTCTTCAGAGCGTTCAGCTGCAGGTTGTTATTGCTTGATTGCTTGATTGAGTTGGTGTAAAGGGAGAAGAGTAGGGGGGAAAGTACACAGCCCTGGGGTGATCCGGTGCTGATGCTAGTATAGTCTGAGACAGTCTTTCCCAGCCGCACATGCTGCCTCCGGTCCGTCAGGAAGTCGATGATCCACCTGCAGAGGGAGTCAGGCACGTTGAGCAGGGACAGCTTGTCCCGGAGCAGAGCAGGGCGGATGGTGTTGAATGCGGAGCTGAAGTCCACAAACAGGATCCTGGCGTAGGTTCCCGGGGAGTCCAGGTGCTGCAGGATGGAGTGGAGGGCCAGGTTGACTGCATCGTCTACAGACCTGTTGGCTCGGTAGGCAAACTGCAGCGGGTCCAGGAGAGGGGTGGTGATGGACTTGAGGTGGGACAGGACCAGGCGCTCAAAGGACTTCATGACTACAGAGGTGAGCGCTACAGGTCTGTAGTCATTAAGTCCAGTGATCCGTGGCTTCTTGGGGACAGGGATGATGGTGGAGGATTTGAGGCAGGACGGCACGTGGCATAACTTAAGGGAGGTGTTAAAAATGTCTGTGAATACAGGAGCCAGCTGTTTCGCACAGAGTCTCAGGGTGGAGGGAGACACGCCGTCTGGGCCGGGGGCCTTGCGCGGGTTCAGTCTGGAGAACTGTTTGAGCACATCCTGCTCACTGATGATAAGGGGAGGGGGGAGGAGGGGGGGTGCCTTAAATGAAGTAGGGAATGTGGAGGCTGTGGAGCTGGAGGGAGGGGGGGAGTTGGACACAGATGACGAGGTGTCAAAACGGGCATAGTGTTGGGACAGTCTCTGACAAAGGGCTTTGTCATCCTGACCTTTAGGAGCCTTAGGTCGATAGTTGGTGATTTGCCTCAGTCCTCTCCACACGGAAGCCGAATCATTAGCAGTGAACTGCTGCTGGAGTCTCTCTGAGTATAGAGATTTAGCCCTCTTCAGCTCTCTGTTAAACCGGTATTTAACCTCCCTGTAGCAGTCCCTGTCTCCACTTTTCAGCGCTGCTTCCTTCTCCTTCCTGATCTGTCTGAGCTTAGCTGTGAACCAGGGTTTGTCATTAGAGTAACTCACCCTGGTGCGTGATGGAAGAATGTTCTCTTCACAAAAGTGGATATATGAGTTCACAGTGTCCGTATACTCATCCAGATCATGCGTGGCTCCTTTAAGCATGCCCCAGTCAGATATTTCCATGCACGTTTCCAGCTTCTCCTCAGCATCACTGGTCCGTATCTTCGTAGTGCTCACAACAGGTTTAGTGAGCTTCAATCTCTGTCTGTATGTGGGAATGAGGTGAACCATCACGTGATCAGATAATCCCAGCGCAGCTCGAGGAACAGCGCGATATGCGTCTTTCACTGTGGTGTAACAGTGATCCAGTGTGTTTAATCAAAAAGGCCAGACTTCGCATCCTCCTGCTACCCCAAGGAGGTTCAGACCTTTTGTTCCTCTGAGACGTGCAGTAAACAATAAGCATACAGTAACAAGCATGTGAAACATATGGAAACCACATATGTGCCCACATGACCCCCCCCAAACGTCTAAGATGGAACAACATCACCACAGATTGCATGTCATAATAAAATCACTATATATCAGTCCAAATGCCGCTTAGGTCTCAACTTTCTCCCATATCTGCTGAATGCAGGCTGTATCACTTCCACGGCGTCTTCCCACTGTGGATCTGCTGCCTGGGGATGAGAACTGTTAGTCAACCTCTGTGGGTGTTCTGGGGAATGCTCTCTAGGGGGTCTGCCACGCCGAGGAGCCTTCGCCAACTGCACAACTTCGTCAGCTAACACAAAAGCGGGTTTGAGCCTGTTATTGCCAATCCTTTCTTTTCTGCCCCCAAAATCTAGCAAAAAATGCTTATCCCCTGTTTCCAACACTTTATATGGTCCGTCATAAGGTGGGCACAAAGGCGGACGATGAGCACCATGTCTGACAAAAGCAAACTCCGCATTTTTCAAAGCCTTAGGCACAAAAACACGCAGAAAACTGTGGTGAACGGGGCCAGGTAGCATTCCCGGGCCCGTGCTATTCTGTAACCACTGAACCGGGGAGCGCTCTGACGCAGGATTATCTGGGAGAAATTCCCCGGGCAGCCGAAACGGCTGTGCAAAAACTAGCTCAGCTGGGGAGGCTTCTAAATCCTCTTTAGGTGCAGAACGCAACCCCAATAAAACCCATGGTAGCTTGTCCACCCAATTTGTATCCGTAAGCGACGCTCTGAGGGCCGCCTTCAATGACCTGTGAAAACGTTCGCACAACCCGTTAGCCTGCGGGTTGTACGCGGTCGTGCGGTGGATCGTTGCCCCCAGGCTGCGGGACATCGCTGACCAAAGTTCGGAAACAAACTGCGGGCCTCTGTCAGACGTAATGTCCGACAGGACTCCAAAACACGTCAAAAACGCGCATGGTTGATGACAGTGGGACCACTTCTGGCCAGCGCGTGGTGCGGTCAACCATTGTCAGAAGATGTGTGCACCCTTGTGAAGGCGGGAGGGGGCCTACGAGGTCCACGTGGACATGATCAAACCTTTTAGCCGGGATGTGAAACGGCTCCAAGGGAGCTCTCGTGTGTCTATGAACCTTGGCCCGCTGGCAGGCTGTGCAGGCTGTGCAGGCTGCCGCCCACTCTCTAACTTGTTTGCGCAGGCTCGGCCAAACAAATTTCTCTCCTACCATTTTGACCGAAGCGCGCGCTCCCGGGTGCGCCAGAGAATGGATCGAGTCAAAAACGCGGCGGCGCCACGCGGCTGGAACCACCGGACGCGGCCACCCAGTGGAGACATCGCAGATTAGGGGGGGCATACCGTCTTGCAGCACCCTGCTCTCCAGCCTTAACCCTGTCGGTCCAGACTGGAGCGCGCGCACATCCGCGTCGCTACCCTGCTCCGCGGCCATGGCTGCATAATCTATCCCCACGCGGACTGGGGTCGCGCGCACTTCCGCATCGCTAACCTGCTCCACGGCCATGGCTGCAGGATCTACCTCTGTGCGGGCGGGAGCCCCCACGGCGCTCGAGAGGCAGTCTGCTACTACATTAAGTTTACCCGCCAGATGCTGGATATCGGTAGTAAACTCCGAAATCGCGGTCAGCTGTCTCTGCTGCCGGCCCGACCAAGGTTCTGAAATCTTGGCCATCGCAAAAGTCAGCGGCTTGTGGTCAACGAACGCGGTGAAACGGCGTCCTTCCAGCCAGAACTGGAAGTGGCGAATGGCCAAGTGGAGAGCTAACAACTCCCTGTCGAATGTGCTGTATTTTCGTTCGCTATCGCGCAGGGTCTTACTGAAAAAGGCGAGCAGTTGCCAGGCTCCAGCTACAAACTGTTCCACGACCGCCCCTATGGCCACATCTGACGCGTCAGTAGTGAGCGCCATGCGGGCCGCTGGGACTGGATGTGCTAACAACGCAGTGTTTGCCAGAGCTGTTTTGACTTCGGAAAATGCGTGCTCTTCCTCCGGAGACCATTCGACTTTATTTGTGGGTTTTTGTTTTTTTAGTGCAGCATACAACGGTTGCATGAGCTGCGCTGCGCGGGGGAGGAAACGATTATAAAAATTTACCATTCCCCAAAACTCCTGTAACGCTTTGACCGTTTGTGGCTGGGGAAAATTTGTTACTGCGCACACTTTGTCAGGCGGAGGGACCGCTCCCTCTGGAGAGACGCGATGGCCCAAAAAATCAATCTGCGTCACCCCGAACTGACACTTCGCCAGATTAATTATTAACCCGTGCTCTGCCAACCTCCGGAAAACTGCTGTGAGGTGGTTTCCGTGTTCGTCTTCGGACGTGCTGGCTACCAGTATGTCGTCCAGGTAGACGAACACGAAAGGGAGATCGCGCAGAACCGCGTCCATCATGCGTTGGAACGTCTGCGCAGCGCCCTTAAGCCCAAACGGCATGTGCAAAAACTCGAAAAGCCCGAAGGGAGTTATTACCGCTGTTTTGGGTATGTCCTCCACGCGCACTGGGACCTGGTGGTAACCGCGTACCAAGTCTATTTTAGAAAAAACGAGTGACCCCGCCAAATGAACTGAAAAATCTTGGATGTGCAGGATCGGGTAGCGGTCGTGCGCTGTAGCATTGTTCAGCCTGCGGAAATCACCACAAGGCCGCCACGAGCCATCAGCTTTCGGGACCATGTGAAGCGGTGAAGCCCATGGGCTCTTGGAACGCCTGATGATGCCCAACCTCTCCAGGTTGGCAAACTCCTCGCGCGCTATGGTCAGTTTAGTTGAATCCAAGCGCCGAGCTTTTGTGAAAACGGGCGGTCCGGTGGTAGTAATAAAATGTTCCACCCCGTGTTTAGCCACTGTCGCCGAAAATGTTGGGACCGTGAGTGCTGGGAACTGAGTGAGGAGCGTGTGGAACTTACCACCCGCAGCTGTGACGTTGGCTTGTGCTGTTGGCGGGGCCACTCGAGCTGTACAGGGAATAGAAGAAAAAGAGAGTGCATTAACCAGGTGTCTGTTAGCAAGATCAACCAACAAACCATGTGAGCACAAAAAATCAGCCCCTAACATGTTGAAATTGACTGCCGCTATGACGAAAGTCCATTCGAAAGTGCGGCCGTGTAAAGACAGAAGCAGAGTCCTCTCACCGAAGGTCTTAATCACCGAGCCGTTCGCTGCTGACACCCGGGGGCCACTGGAAGGCGCCAGTCGGTCAGCATAGGAAGGTGTGATGAAACTCAGCTGGGAGCCCGTGTCTACGAGGAAGTGCCTCCCCGAGTGCACATCCTTCAAGTAGAGCAGCTTATTCTCCTCTCCGAGGGCCACAGCCGCTACCGACCCCCGGTCTTGACGTTTCCCGAGCGCTTGAAGTGGCAAGGTGGAATGCACTTGCATGCCCTCTCTGTGAAACGGCGATGGTAGAAGCAAAGGACGTCGTCTGCTCTGTGTTTCCCGGCCCTTGCCGCCGCCACCGTCAGTGATCTGGTGCTGCAGCCTCTGGCCCCCTGCCATCTCCGGCCGTCGCGCCTGGCTCCGCTGCCACAGCCGCAGCCGCAGCCGCGCGTCATTTACTGGCGTCAACGAGTCGCTGCGCCTCCTGGCCCAGCTCGTGGTAGTCTCGTTGGGCCAGCAGTGGTGAACTGGCCAGGGTCACTCTCACCTCTGACGGTAGGGTTCTGAGGAAGAGGTGGGTGAAGATGAAGTTATCATCTTCGGAGTCTCTCAAACTCAACATCTTCCCCATCAGGTCTGCAGGTCTGTCGCCCTCAAATTCAGTCAGCGCTAGGAGCCTCTCTGCTCGCTCTTGCACCGAGGGGGTGAGGTAACCGATGAGTGCAGCCTTCAACGTGCTGTACTTGTCGCTGTCTGGTGGGTGGATGATCAAGTTCGCCACACGCTGGGCTGTGTGGTTGTCCAGCTTTGCAACCACATGGTAGAACTTTGTGTCGTCCACCGAAATCCTCCGGAGGTGGAACTGTGCCTCGACTGCGCTAAACCAGGAGCGCGGATTGTTCGGCCAGAAGTCCGGTAGGTGGACTGTGGCTGCACTCGTTTGGCTGGCTCCTGGCGAGTCTGGCTCGGGAGATTCGTCTCCACTCATGATACGTCGTAGGGTCACCAGTGTGGAGATTGTGTGGAAAGACGAGGCTGAGTTTATTACTCAAAATCAGTTTTATTCACAACCACATTCTCCAACATCCAAAAACAGACAAGAAGAAGGCATGCCCCCCAGCTGTCCTTTTATACCCCAGGACATCAAAGCAAACAGTTGCATTGTCTTTACATCCCAAATCACAACGCACCCCCCTTCAGGTCTTCTGTCTCCAGCTGCAGTCCCGGTGGTCAGGAAATCCTTCATGGCCGTCTCTCTACATACAAAAGGCCAGAATTTGCATCCTGCTGCTACCTCAAGGAGGTTCAGACCTTTTGTTCCTCTGAGACGTGCAGTAAACAATAAGCATACAGTAACAAGCATGTGAAGCATATGGAAACCACATATGTGCCCACTATGTGTATATATATATATATATATATATATATATATATATATATATATATATATATATATATATATATATATATATATATATATATATATATATATAGTAATATGTACATATGTATACTAGCTGTTCTTGTTTTTTCTTGCCTTCTGATTGTTGCTCTGAGTGTTGCTATCCCTGTGCTGTTGCAATCCTGGAATTTCCCCATTGTGAGACTAATAAAGGCTTATCTTATCTTATCTTATATGTGCACCTGGCATCAGGACACCCTAGGTTGCAGGTCGATGATCAATTTTGTTATCGTGTCATCAGACCTGTGACTGTATGTCTTGGACACTCTGGTATAGAGAGGTGCAGAGCTGTCAACTGATCACCACCTGGTGGTGAGTTGGATCCGATGGCAGGGGAGGACGCCATTCAGACCTGGTAGACCCAAACGTATAGTGAGGTAGTGCTGGGAACATCTGGCTGAGGCCCTTGTCTGGAAAGTCTTCATCTCCCACCTTCAGAAGAACTTCAACCACATTCCAAGGGAGTCTGGAGACACTGAGTCTGAATGGGCCATGTTCTCCACCTCCATTGTTGAAGAGGCTGCCTAGAGCTGCGGCCGCAAGGTCGTCGGGGCATCTCGTGGTGGCAACTCCCTAACCAAGTGGTGGACACCGGTGGTGAGGGGGACCATTAAGCTGAAGAAGGAGTCCTATCAAGCTTTGTTGGCCCAAGGTACACCTTCACTGCTTCGGGAGTCCCACTAGCCAACGAAGCTTGATAGGACTCCCGAAGCAGTGAAGGTGTACCGGCAGGCCAAGCAGATTGCCGCTTGGGTGGTTGCTGAAGCGAAAACTTGAGTATGGGAGGAGTTCGGTGAGGCCATGGAACAAGACTTTCGGTTGGCCTCGAAGAGATTTTGGCAAACTGTTTGGCAGCTCACGAGGGGGAAATACAGTAGCTCCCTGTCCACACTGTGTATGGTGCAGATGGGGTGCTGCTGACTTCAACTGGGGACATTGTTGGGCAGTGGAAGGAATACTTCGAGGATCTCCTCAATCCCACTGGTATGCCTTTCACAGAGGAAGCAGGGCTTGTAGACAAGGGGGATGACTCCCCATTACAGGGGCTGAGGTTGCCAAGGTGGTTAAAAATCTCTTTGGTGGCCGGGCCCCGGGGGTGGACGAGATTCGCCCTGAGTACCTCAAGGCCCTGTATGTTGTAGGGATGTCATGGTTGACACGTTTCTGCAACATTGTGTGGAGGCTGGGGGCAGTGCCTTTGGCATGGCAAACCGGGGTGATGGTTCCTCTCTTCAAAAAGGGGACCGGAGGGTGTGTTCCAGCTTCAGAGGGATCACACTCCTCAGCCTCCCTGGGAAGGTCTATGCCAAGGTACTGGAGAGGAGAGTCCGGCCGTTGGTTGAACCTCGGATTCCGGAGGAGCAGTGTGGTTTTCATCCTGGCCATGGCACATAGGACCAGCTCTTCACCCTCTTGAGAATCCTCGAGGGTTTGTGTGAGTTTGCCCAACCAGTTTACATGTGTTTTCTGGACTTGGAGAAGGCATTCGACTGCGTCCCTTGTGGTTTTTTGTGGGGGGTGCTTTGGGAGTATGGGGTATCGGGCTTGTTGTTACAAGCTGTTTGGTCTCTGTACAACCGTTGTGAGAGCTTGGTTCATATTGCCAACACTCAGACTGACTCATTCCCAGTGAGAGTTGGACTCCACCAGGGCTGCCCTTTGTCACCAATCATCTTCATAATTTTATGGACAGGATTTCTAGGCACAGCCAGGGAATGGAGGGTGTCATGCTTGGTGACCACAGGATCTCCTCTCTGTTGTTTGCAGGTGATGTTGTCCTGCTGGCTTCATCCATTCATCTTACTGGCATACATTCATACTCACCAGCCGCTTCACAGTAATTCCAGCCGCTGAGTGTGGAGCAGCTGGGATGAGAATCAGTACCTCCAAGTCAGAGTCCATGGTCCTCAGCCAAAAAAGATGGATTGCTCTCTCTGGGTTGGGGACAAGTTCCTACCCCAAGTGGAGGAGTTTCACTATATCAGGATCTTATTCATGAGCGAGGGGAGAATGGAGTGAGAGCTTGACAGATCGATCGGAGCAGCATCTGCAGTGATGTGGACATTGTACCAGTCTGTTGTGGTGAAGAGGGAGCTAAGCTTTAAGGCAAAGCTGTTGATTCACCAGTCAATCTACGCTCCTATCCTCACCTATGGTCATGAGCTTTGGGTAATGACCAAAAGAACATGATCGTGGATACAAGTGGCTGAAATGAGCTTTCTTTGTAGGATTGCTGGACTCACCCTCAGAGATAGGGTGAGGAGCTCAGTCATCTGGGAGATGCTCAGAGTAGAACCGTTGCTCCTCCACATTGAAAGGAGCCAGTTGAGGTGGTATGGGCATCTGATCAGGATGCCTCCTGGACGCCTCCTACTTGAGGTGTTTCGGGCACGTCCCACTGGGAGGAGACCCCAGGACAGATCCAGGACTCGCTGGAGAGACTATGTCTCCCAGTTGGTCTGGGAGCGCCTTGGTATCATCTCTAAAGAGCTGGAGCAGGTGGCTGGGGAGAGGGAAGTCTGGGCTTCTCTGCTTGAACTGCTGCCTCCGCGACCCGGGCCTCCAGAGAAGCGGTAGAAGATGGATGGATGGAGTCATTGTTTACTTCCTCCTGTCAAAGCCTGTTCACGGGCTTTGACAGCTGTTTAGTCTGTTTAGTCTATTTTCTCACTCATGCCACCCACACCTGGATTCAGTTGTTCATTAGTCTGTGCTGCAATGCAGTTCATTGCAGCACCATTCTCCTTTACTGATGCTTGTGCCTCTCTACTTTCCAGACACAAGTAACCAGTCTATTAGTTAAGTCATTGTTCATTATTCTGACTGGTGATTTTAGCATCTCTGTATCCGTACCTTCCCCAGTTATTCCACCCTTATGTGTAGTGTAGTGTTTTTGTGTACTTGTGTTTTTGTCATTAAATGTGCAAACCTACAGCCTGCATTTGGTGTTCTCTATTCTGCTCCTGAAAGGGCAGATCATAAAAATCAAATCAAATCAAATCAAATCAAACTTTATTGTCATATTGCTGTACATACAACTGTAGTGCAGGCAAGATGAAATTGCGTTTCTCTCGGCATCCATATAAATAGAAGCAGCATGATTTAAGACACACTCCCACATAGCTCCCCCCCACACCCACCCCCCATCCATTCACACATCCCTGAGACATACTTGGGGAAAAAAAAACAAAAAAACCCCCAACTAACTAACTATAATATACAAATAATATACAAAATGTCCGTAGGTGCAGTAGTGTGTATGAGAGATTCCGGGTCAACTGTTCAGCACCCTGACAGCTTGTGGAAGGAAGCTGTTGATCAGTCTGGTGGTTCTGCCTCTGATGCTCCGGAATCGTTTACCAGATGGAAGAAGTTCAAAGTGTTTATGCAGAGGGTGAGAACGGTCCTTGACAATGTTCAGTGCCCTGCCCCTACAACAGTTCTGAAAAAGTTCTTGGACAGAGGGGAGGGAGACTCCAATTACCCTCTCAGCTCCCTTGAGTATCCTCTGCAGGGCTTTTTTGTCTGACATACTGCAGCTGGAGTACCATGTAGCAATGCAGTACGTCAGAACACTCTCCACCACACCTCTGTAGAAGGTCCTGAGGATGCAGATGGGGAGAGAGGCCTGTTTGAGTTTCCTCAAGAAGTGCAGTCTCTGCTGAGCCCGCTTCCTGATCTCCAAGGAATTCTTGCTCCAGGTCAGGTCCTGCGAGATCTGCACTCCGAGGAACTTGATGTTCTCTACTCTCTCCACTAAACGGCCGCCGATGCTGAGGGGGACGTGCTCAGGCTGTGACCGCCGGAAGTCGATAATCATCTCCTTCGTTTTGTCCACGTTGAGCACCAGATTGTTCTCTCTGCACCAGCCCTCCAGGTCTCTCACTGCTTCCCTGTACATTGATTCCTCATCCCTCTGAATAAGTCCCACCACCGTGGTGTCGTCTGCAAACTTAATAATCTGGTTCCCCTCGTGTCTGGATACACAGTCATGTGTTAGAAGTGTAAACAAACAACAGTGGACTGAGTACACAGCCTTGAGGGGATCCGGTGCTCAGCGTGACAGAGTTGGAGATGTTGTTTCCAACCCGGACAGACTGAGGTCTCTCAGTCAGGAAATCCAGGATCCAGAGACATGTGGCGGTGTTCAGACCAAGAAGGAGTAATTTCTCCATCAGTCTCTGGGGAATAATGGTGTTGAATGCTGAATTGAAATCAATGTACAGGAGTCTGGCGTAGGTGTCTTTCTGGTCCAGGTGGGTGATGACAGAGTGTAGGGTGGTGACTATAGCATCCTCCGTGGAGCGGTTTGAACGATATGCAAACTGGAGTGGGTCGTGTGATGCAGGGAGGCAGGCTGTAATGTGTGGTTTGACAAGCCGTTCAAAACACTTCATCACAATTGGTGTCAGTGCAACAGGACGATAGTCATTCAAACAGGACACAACTGGTTTCTTTGCCACCGGTACAGTGATAGAGGCCTTGAAGCATCTGGGAACGATGGCCTGACTCAGGGAGATGTTATAAATGTCAGTCAGGACATCCGCCAACTCGCTCGCGCAGTCTCAGAGCTCACGTCCCGGAATGTTGTCCGTACCTGCAGCTTTGCATGGGTTGACTCTGGTTAGGGTCCTCCGTGTGTCCGCTGTGTTGATGGTAAAAGCTGGTCCGACCGATGGTGGAGGTGGGCCAGCCCTCCCTCTGATTGTCGAGTTTGATGCTTCAAAAGGTGCAAAGAAGTCGTTAAGCCTGTCTGGAAGCGAAGCGTCGTCATCATCGACCCCCTGCCTAGACTTATAGCCCGTCAGTGTCCGAACTCCCTGCCACATCTGCTTGATGTTCCTAGTGTCACAGAGGTGTCCCTGGATTTTCTCTGCATAGGCGCGCTTTGCCGCCTTAATTTCCTTTGAGAGCGCAGACCTGGCTGAGCGGAGGGCGATCCTGTCCTTCGCTCTGAAGGCTTCATCTCTGGCTGTAAGCAGCGAGCGCACCTCTGCAGTCATCCAGGGCTTATGATTACCCCGCATAGTGATGGTCTTCACTGTAGTGACATCCTCTGTGCACTTCGCGATGTAGCTGGTGACTGTATCAGCATACTCCTCCACATCTGTCTTATCTTCCTGGGAGGCTGCTATTTTGAAGACCTCCCTGTCTGTGTGCAGAAAACAGTCTTTCAGTGCAGAGGTTGCACTCTCTGGTCAAATCCTGATTTGTTTCACTGCTGGCATGCTGCGCTTCAATAAAGGTTTGTAGGCAGGCAGCAGCATCACGGACATGTGATCAGAACGGCCGAGATGGGGGCGGGGTATTGCCTTATATGCATCTGTGTTTGTGTACACTAAGTCCAACATATTCTCTCCTCTGGTCTTAAAGTTTAAACTTGGGGTGCACAGTCTTTAGGCTGGTATGGTTAAAATCCCCCGCAACCACCACAAAACTGTCCGGGTGTGAAGTTTGGATTTCACTAATCGCATTGTGCAGTACCCCGAGTGGCTTCTTAGCATTAGCTTTAGCATTAGGGCTCGGCGCTATGTAAACACCAGCTACATACATGTTGCTGAATTCCCTCGGCAAATAATGTGGCCGACAATTTACAATAAGGAACTCCGCCAACGGAGAGCAGTGTTTAGACACTAACGTGGCATTGACACACCAGTTCTTGTTAACATAGATGCATAGCCCACCCCCCCGGCTCTTACCGGAGCTCGCCATTTCCCTGTCGGCACGGAACAACATATCTTCCAGTTGAATGACCTCATCAGGAATGTTGCCGTGGAGCCATGTCTCCATGAAAACAAACACACAGCAGTCTCTCCACTCTCTCCGGGTTTCTCTCAGCAGACGCAGCTCGTCCAGCTTGTTTTCGAGGTAGCGGACGTTAGAGAGAAGAAGTGATGGTACCGCTGGTCTGGAGGGGTTAGCCTTTAGCCTAGCATGGATCCCGGCCCTTTTTCCGCGCTTTTGCTTGCATTCGCTCCACTTCTGCTTCCTCCTCTCTCGGGTAGCTTCCAGCGGGGACTCCGCCAGAATTCCATGCTGGCGTAGAATGTCCAAATCACACCCGACTGCTGCGATTCTTGCAGCGTGCAGTACCTTGATGTTTAATAAGGTCTCACGGTTGTGAATTTTACAGAATGTACGTCTGGGAAGATCAAAACACTCAAAACTCTCACACTAACAGAACGGTGCTGCCAGTTAGACGCCAGCGGCTGTGGGTTTTGCTTTTTTCTATTCTCTCCTGTTATTTTTGTTAGTATCTGTTTTTTCCCGCTGGCATGGCAGCATGTATGGATTTCGGTCTGGCTGGTCTTCGTGAGGTGGAGTATTGGACTGTGGGAATATTACTCAACATCATATTGGAGGCTTCTTCTTGCACCCCCAAAGCGGCCTGGGAATGTCTAGCCGGAGTGGCACAGGTGCTCGAAGCGTGCCCTAGCCTGTGGAGCCACCCGGAGCTCACGGACCTACTCCTGTCCATTATCAGCCCACAACCCATGCTCCACAGTCCAGAAGAGACCTCTTCCACACCCATGCCAGTGCTGAAGAAGAGGAGTTCCCGGGCACGGAAGCCCCAAGCCTCTCGCTGCTTATCAGCTGCAGCCCCGCCTTCTCCTTCCGAACTGTGGTCCGCACCATTGGTCGAGGAGGTTATATTATTGGAGACAGAACTTCTGCTGGACTACAAGCCATGGCTCCTCCCTGAGTATGCTCTGCAGTCGGAGTGAGTTTCACTGAGTGCAGCGGAGTTTGAGCCGACGATTAAGCATCCCCTGACTCTGGAACTTCACCCACCTCGCCAAGAGTCCATGTCTCCACCTCCTCGCCAGACGACCTCCTCAGCTCCTGGGGGAACATCGTCTGGTTTAGCAGCAGCAGCTACAATCAGGCCCAGGAAGTAAGACAAGTGCTTTTTCACTTTTCAACACATAAAAATGAATTTTCTTGCCTTATTCCATGGTGGTGAGGCTCAGCATCAGCAGTCCACTGTAGCTGAGTCCTCACTGCCTGCTGCTGCCATTTCGTCCTCATCTGTCCCTCCCGCATCCCTCTCCATTCTTCCTGAGTGCCCACCAGTCCTGGGAGGGAGCCGCCAGATGACAGAGGGGATGCCGTTCCTGAGGGTCCTAATCCTGCTCCGCAGCTACATCCTGCATGGGAGAAGAGCGCCCCCTGGGTCCCGAAGCCTGTGCTGACAATAAAGGGTCCCCTGGTTTCACCATCAAGGGACCCGGAGCCATTGGCAAGGCGTTCCTTGGCTCTGTCACATAGGGCAGGGGTTTCATTTGCACCGAGGTTGGAGCCAACAAGGAAGCATCCCATGACTCTGGTGCCCCTTTCCCCTCACCAGAAGCTCGTGTTGCCGCCATCTTGCCAGACGACCTCAGCTATCTCCGGAGGAGCTTCATCTGGTCCTTCTACACCAGATACCATCACGCCCTGGGAGATAAGGCAAGTGTGTTTTCATTATCCTGCATTTAAAAATGAAATGTCTTGCCTTATTCCCAGTGGTGGGGCTCAGCATCAGCAGCCCACTTTAGCTGAGTCCTCACCTCCTGCTGCTGCCACCTGTTCTTCACTTGCCTCTCCCATGTCTCCTCTTGTGTGCCCTGAATGTCCGCCGGTCCTGGGGTGGAGTCGCCGGATGACTGAGGAGCCTGTGGCCCTGGAAGATTCCATTCCAGCTCCACAGCCACATCCTGGATGGGAGGATAGAGCCACCTGTGCCCTGAAGCTTCAGCTGACAGGAGAGTATCCCCTGGTTTCAGCAGTACAGGAGCCAGTGTCATCGGTGAAGCAATCTCTAGCGTCCTCCACCATGCCGGGAGTTCCACTAGCATCGGCCGTCCTGCCTGGGAGTTCTTCAGGTGCATCCACCGTTGTGCCTGTTGCTAGAATCGCTGCAGCTGAGTCGCCGGAGTCCTGGACGGCAGAGGAGCTCGAGTCTAGGCAAGAACTCTGTTCTGTGTTAACATCTGCAGATTTAGAGAAATCTTGTCTAGCTCATGGTGGGGAGAGTTGGTTGCAGACATCCTCTGTTCCTGAGCTCTCCTCGCTGGACTCCACTGCTGCCAGTAATTTTCCGGTGTTTTTCTCTTCCTCCCCATCTGAGATTGCCGAGCCAGGGTTGGAGCGTCAGATGACTGGATTCAAGATGTCTCAGCCCATGTTGCCGGATTCCTGGACGGTGGTGGAGCCTGAGTCTAGGCAAGTACTCTGTTCTGTTTCAACCAGTGTAGGGCAAGTTACTAAAAAATAATAACTAGTTACATTTACTAGTTACTTCTTTTCAAAAGTAACTGAGTTACTTTTGAGTTACTGTATGATTAAAGTAACTAGTTACTTGGAAAAGTAACTTTCACGTTACTTTTAATGCATACTTAAATCATCTTGCACACACAGCAAGATCAAGGGCCCCTTGTTCTCATCAGAAAAGAGAAGAAAAAGAAAACTGATGAGAAAAAAGTCTTATCTTACAGAGAAAAAATGTCTCAGATTTACACAAACTATTGTAATCAGTAGAAAGTCAGAAATTTACTAGAAATAATGCTGTGAATTCACAGAGAAAATTTTGGACCCCCTGGTGGGCCATATTTGGCCCACGAGCCATATGTTTGACACCCCTGGACCAGCCCATTAAAAATGCATATTTAGAGGATTTACTTCCATGAAATAGTTGTATATCACCACACCATGTAAATGAATGAGATAAAATAAAATAGAAAGCACAGATAAATGAAAGTTCACCGCTTAGAAGAAGCTGTTCGTTACCGCAACAAATCAGTCACTTTTTCTCTGTGCGTGAGAAAACTTTAAATGCATTTAATGTGGACATTAAATGCAAGCTTCTTGCTCAAAAATACTCATGTTTAACTACAGATGTAGGATCTTGTAGGGGCTACTCACTGCTCAGACAACAGGTGATCAGGGCTCAATATGAAAAGTCGCCACCACCACTACATTTCTTCACCGGGTTGTGACGTGAACTGGGGCAGGACAGGAAACAGACCCACGGAGGAGACTATGTGATGCCTGCGTCAGTTATGGCAGGGACAATTTATATTTATTTTGCTTATTTATTTGCTTGCCTTTGCCTTTGGCATGACAACCTCCAGTGGCTTGAGGCCGCTGGTGGCGCTGGGGATGGCAGTCCTGCCAATAGCCACTGAAACTATGTGTTCATCCCCAGTTGGTAGCTGATGAGAAGGGTGTCTTACAGCTGCAAGTTGTATGATTGTTTATTTGCACTAAAAATATCTGTCCATATTAATAAAACGAGTAACGCGAGTAACGAATCTGATCAAATTTCAGTAACTGTAATGCATTACTGAATTTTTAAACAGTAATTTCGTTACAGAGCATGTTACTGCAAAAGTAGTGGTGTTACAGTAACACTGGTTTCAACACCTGCAGATTTAAAGAAATCTTGTTAAGCTTGTTGTGGGGAGAGTTGGTTGCAGATGTCCTCTGCTTCTAAGCTCTCCTCGCCGGGCTCCACTGCTGCCGGTAATGTTTCTGCCGGTAATCCTTTCCGAGGATCTGAAACAAAAAATTGTTGATCTACATAAAGATGGTCTAGGCTATAGGAAGATTGCCAGCACCCTGAAACTTAGCTGTAACATGGTGGCCAAGACCATACAGCGGTTTATCAGGACAGGTTCCACTCAGAACAGGCCTCGCCATGGTCGACCAAAGAAGATGAGTGCATATGCTCAGCGTCATATCCAGAGGTTGTCTTTTGAAAATAGACGTACTATGATTGCGTTGTGTTGCAGTAACGTTACTGAGGTCTGGCATTCTGTTGTTTGCACATGCAGTTTACTTTTGAGAATTTTCTGGAGAATATTCTGGATAGTTTTTGTCATTCTGGATATGTTGAAAGCTTTAATAAACCTGCAGGTGAAGACAGTAAGCATATTTGTCCGCTCCCATGTTCATAACAGTATGATAAACTTAAAAAATTACAAACTTAAGGTATACTGTATCTGTATAGAAAAACACACAATTAGTGCGTTATTAATCGTGATTAACTCAACATTCCAAAAGATTAATCGCGATTAAAAATATTAATTGTCCAACACCACTAAAAAAATATATATACACACACACACACACGCACACCTGGAATCTGTGGGCTACAGACAACCTTTCAAATGGGAAGACCACAAAACATTATTTACTGTCAAATTCTGAACGATCTGCTGCTAATGGAGTCAGTGCTACTGAGCCACCTGCATACAGCTCTCTCAGTTTAAAGAAGCACCTGTTGTTTCTGCTGCAGTGTGATATTCTATTTGTTTAGTTTAAAAGGAAATTTTGACTTAGCGATGCAAAAACATGAGTACTTGACATGACTACTAAAATTATACTGTATATATATATATATACTACAAACCCCAATTCCAATGAAGTTGAGATGTTCTATAAAATGTAAATAAAACTAGAATACAATGTTTTGCAAATCTTTTTCAACCTACAGTATATTCCATTGAATACAAAAGCAAGATATTTAATGCTCAAACTGACAAACTGTGTTTTTTTGTAAATATTCACTCAATTTCAGTCGTATGGTTAATCATAGGTTCTGCAACTGTTTTATTTCAAATTCTTCTCACTTACTTTATTGCGCAATAGCCTGGTGGAACACCCACAGTTTTGTTGTGCTGTACAACTGTACAGTGACAATAAAGCCTATTCTAGTCTGTTGTATTTGAACTTGATTCCTGCAACACCATCCAAAAAAGCTGGGGCAGGGGCATGGTTACCACTGTGTTACATCACCTTTTCTTTTAACAACACTCAGTAAGCATTTAGGAACTGAGAACACTAATTGTTGAAGCTTTGTAGATGGAAACCATGCTGTTGTAATGTGTAGAATGTGGCTTGGCATTGCCTTGCTAAAATAACCAAGGATGTCCTCAAAAAAAAAAAGATTGCTTAGATGGCAGCATACTGTGTGTTGCTCCAAAACCTGTATGTACCATACAGCACTAATGGTGATTTCACAGATGTTACCCATGTCATGGGCACTAACACCCCCCACCCCATACCATCACAGATGCCGGCTTTTGAACTTTATGTGGATAACAATCTGGATGGTCCTTTTACTCTTAAAGAAATTTGAAATGTGGACTCATCAGACCATAGCACACTTTTCCACTTTGCATCAGTCCATCTCAGATGAGCTCGGGCCCAGAGCAACTGGCGGTGTTTATGGATGTTTTTTATATATGGCTTTCACTTTGCATGATAGAGTTTTAACTTGCACTTGTAAATGTAGGAACTGTGTTAATTGACAAGGGTTTTCTGAAGTTTTCCTGAGCCCCTGTGGTAGTGTTCTTTACAGAATCATATCAGTTTTTAATGCATTGTCCCCTGAGGGATCGAAGGTCACAGGCATTCAGTGTTGGTTTCTGGCTTTGCTGCTTACATGCAGAAATTTCTCAGAATTCTCTGAATCTTTTGATAATATTATGGACTGTAGATGATGACATCCCTAAATTTCTTGCAATTGTACATTGAGAAATGTTGTCCTTTAACTATTGGACTGCCTATGCAGCTGTTCACAAAGTAGTGAACCTGTCCCATCCTTGCTTGTGAACAACAGAGCTTTTCAGGGATGCTCTTTTTATACCCAATCATGACACTCACCGATTTCCAATTAACCTGTTCCCCTGTAGAATGTTCCAAAAAGATGTTTCTGAGCATTCCTTAACTTGACCAGTCTTTTCTTGTCCCTGTCCCAGCTGTTTTGGAACATCCTGCAGGCATCAAATTCAAAATAAGTTAATATTTGCAAAAAAAACCCAAAGTTCATCAGTTTGAACATTAAATATATTGTCTTTGTATTGTATTTAATTGGATAAAGGATTTGCAAATCACTGTTTTCCATTTTTATTAAAGTTTTACAGTGTTTGTACTTCAGTTGTTTTTATTTTACTGTCCACTGTGATTTCCACGTTTGCCTTAGCTTTCACCTTTTGTACTTTTTCATCCCTCCTTCCAAGGTTAATTAAGCCAGACCTTAAAAAAAATACATTTAAAAATTATATTGCTGTGATTAATGGCAATTTTTTTCAGTAGAGGAGTAAATATTTAGTCTGGAGGAAAAATAAATATAAAATCGTCTTGGAATTTCAATCAATCATACATAACTGCACAAAAATAAACATGCAAATTAGTCTGCGCGTGCCTGTAAAGTTTAACTGACAGAAAACATGACCAGAAAAAGAAAAAAAAAAAACATGACTTGCAATCCAATAGTAAACTGAGATGCAGAAACAAGAACTAGAAAGGAAGTAAACCAAAATAAAACTCAAACCAAACATAACTATATCACAAAACAAAAAAGTCCAAAGCAACAAAAGCACACAGAAAGACAGAATGAACATCTTCTACGAGTGGTGATTCTGTAATTTTTGCTGGAGATTGTATGCACTGAACCATCTTCAAGGATTTTAGCTCAGTCTACATCTAGGCCCTGTCTACTGTAATAAACTCCTGCTTCTGTGAGTCTTAGTGCTCATTCTTGTGTAGCAATGATGAGGGGCTCTATGCTTTTTTTAAGCAACTTCCCCATTATGCTATTAGGCAACAGTACATCGAGTGGCCTTGTCTTCCATGATATTTCCTTTTCCACCTCATCTCTCCACATTTTGCTGCCCAAGGCACTGTTGTAGCTGTCCATCTCAGGGGGTTTATCTGCCTTTTGTATTCATGCATGGCCCTTGTTTCATTCCAGGCTGTGGTTCTTACACACACTTCCTCAACCCAACTTGTACGTTTCTCTTGAGCTCGTCTTTCAACCTTGTTCTCCATGGGTTCCCTTTCTCCATGTGGAATTCTTGATCTTTTCACTCAGGGTTACTGTTGCAGTGACATGCAAAAGTTAACGGGCGATGGTGGAAGTGGTAAATTAGGGATGTGCCACGGAGGGCCAAGACATTGCAGGTTTCTTTGCAACCAGTCTCTTCAACAGGTGATTTCACTGAAATCCTTCCGACTGCCTGTGGATCAGTGAAAACACCTGCTATAGTGACTGGCTGGAAAGTTTTCAAGTCTTGGCCATCCATGCCACATACTTGCCCTTCCCTGTGGTAAATGGAAGGAGTGAATAGAAGTCTGAATGAAACATTAACAAAGGAGTCTGAATCCTGTATCCTGAATCCACTTCTACTTAGCGAGTTACCTTACCCATTAAAACAAGGAGATCTACATATTCAGGATTCTCTTCCATGGTGATCATAGACCGACGGAGGCCAATGAGTACATAACTTTCTTGCTAATCTAATCCAATCAAATCCACTACTTGTTTCCTAATGTAAATAATGAGTAATTTATTTTTCTCTGATGCCTCGATCACTCTTATTTTTTTTTTTTTTTACCTGTCCTGTCTAGCAGCTTGGCAAGCAGAACAGTTATCTAATTGCCTTGTTGTGCCCAACACATTTAGTTTGCCAAAAGGAGCTGTGCTCATATTTGACATATACTCTTTATAAATAGCATTTACAGTGGGGAAAATAGGTATTGAACACATTAACATTTTTCTCATTAAACATATTTCTGATGGAGCCATTGATCTGAGATTTTCACCAGATATCAGTAACAACCCAACTAATCCATACATACAAAGAAAACAAGGTAAGTGTGTTCGCAAAAGAAGTTATATTTAATAAAGAGGAATGACGCAGGGAATAAGTATTGAACACATTTGGTGAAATTCATTTAATATTTAGTAGAAAAGCCTTTGGTGGTAAAAGCTAGGTGCAGGCATTACTCAGGAAGGATTTTAACTCATTCTTCCACACAAACTGCATGTTTTTACCTTTGACTGCAGTCTGTACCATCAGCTGATAGGAATGCCAAAATGTCAGAACACCGAAAGGAGGTGGATTCAATCAGCTGATGAGATTGCCCAAAGCACAGAGCCCAGCTGTTTTCCATCAGCTGTTGTTGGATGATAAATCCCACTTCCTGTGCGGCAGTGGCCAGCCCTGTTGCTTTCCTTTGACTGTGGCTCTCTGCTCTTTTTGGGTCTACACTGGCGAAAGCACACTCCATGCATTATCTTTTTTTCACTTTATTGAAAATTAAATTTTTATCGCCATCAGTTTGCGTGCCTTTGTCATGATTGTTGAGCTAGGTTGTGACGACTGTCATCTGACGTACGTGACGTGTCACATCAGCTGTTTTAGGCGTAACCGACCTGACAGATTTGACAGCTCTGCCAGGTTGGTCACACCCCCTGCCATGCGATGGTCTGTGGAAGGGAGAATCATCTCGGTTGAACAGAGATAATCTCTCACACACCTCGGATTCATGGATCAGGAGGCAACGGCAGTTTGGCATGACCACGCTATGCATAAGTTAAGATAAGCTATGCATAAGTTATGCATAAGTTAGACTATTGTTGCTCGTAAGTTGTGAATGTCGGCAACACGTTAAGCATTCATTGGTATAAGTTATTTATAAGTTATCAAAACGTTCTATATAAGTTACTAATACCTTATGTATACGTCCAACTCATTATGGATACGCGATGCATATGCCCGAAATTGAAAATTTTGGGCATATGCCACCGTTTTACAGGAATTTTGATACGTCGGCAAAAGCTTCCATATTCTTCCATAGTTATATAGTTATACAATTTATCCATTCCACATTACCAGTTCATACCTAAAGGAACAGAGTATATACTGTCATAGAACTAATTTGAAATTTCTTTCAGACCTCAATAATTGGATAATGAATAGCAATATAATTTTTCTAAAAAGTACAGATCTTTGTTATACTTTCTTCAAAAGCTTTAGGATATAGTTTCACCATGTGAGGACCCAAACACAACAGAGAGACCAGAATTTTAATGCAAGGTGAATATTTATTGTAATGATCTGTGATAAATTTAGTCGGTGAAACCACTCCTGTGGAAAGAAAGGAGATGGTACATACAGTATATGATGGTTAAAAGCTAAGTTGCTGATATTGTAATATGTGTATCGCTTACTTTTTGTGGAGTGAATGACCTGCAGAGAGCCAGAAGTGAGGTGGTAACTGTTTTCACTTTCAGAGAAGGGTGGGGAATGAAGAGTCTTCTGAGTTTGGACTCAACTGGGGGTGCCCAGGCCCGGGGCTTTTCCTGTGGTGAGGGTTGGTTGGATAATTTCCACATATTATGCAATGTTTGCATAGTGAATGTCCAGTGAGAGAGGAGAAGGCCCAGCTAGGCTAAAGCAGAAGTCTGAAAAGGGTCCTGATCTGGATTTTTACAGATTTGCTGAGCAGGCTTATGTAAAAGATCCAGACAAAAGAGCACGACGAGCACCGAGAGCATGGAGGTGAGTGAGCACTGGAGAGAGCACAGTTGGATTCACAGAACAGGAGAGCACAGGAAACAATAGCAAGCTGATCAATCATGATGTTCCTATACCACTATTAGCATGCCGTGTGGGAGAAATCAGCAGTAGGTGAGGTCATGAGGAACAGCTGCAGGTAATCAATGAGAGATAATTAGATTGAATTGTGTGCATACGTATACTGGCTGATCCGAGATCAATGTCACTTTAGTTTATATTACTTAACAGTGCTAATGAAAGCATTAATAGTTTTTTATGCCTTAAATTTGACATCTCAATTTCTAGGACTAAACTGTATGCTTAAAGTCAGCACTTTGGCAATCTGTAAAAATCACAGGTTGCTGCTGTTATTTCTGTCAAAGGAACAGTGAGAAATTGTCGTAGCTTGAAAGGAGCAATAAAGATTGATATTTATAAATATAACATTGTCAGCTGTTTTTATTGACTTTGTGTTTACAGAGATACTGCATTTATTTTATGTTTCTAGCACTTATGCATACATGTTTGCCCTCATTTATATTCATATTCATGCATTTTATATTGTGGGTTTGTTGAACTTATAACCCTTTTCATTTCCAGCCTCTCCTAACTCTGCATTAAAATGCATTCATGGCCATGCACAGCACTGTACAATAAAATCTGAATAAACAGGTGCAGCAAACTGTGTTTATTAGGTTTTTTTCTATGCAGCATGACTATTATTGCTCTGCAATATACGTATATTGGTGCCTTTCTGGCATGGTAATGTAATACAACTGCTCCTTGCTCATCTCCGCCCCCTGGTGGAACCAGCGATGGATCCACTCCAGTTCGCCTACCAGCATGGCATTGGGGTGGAGGATGCGGTGATCTTCCTCCTTCACCGTTCTCTGTCCCACCTGGAGAAGCCCGGGAATATGGTGAGGATCATGTTCTTTGACTTCTCCAGTGCTTTCAACACCATCCAACCGATGATCTTGCAGGACAAGCTGCTGCGCGCAGGGGTGGACCAGCACCTATCATCATGGATCCTGGACTACCTCACGAACCGGCCTCAGTTTGTGAGAACCCGGGACTGTGTTTCCGACACGATCATCAGTAGCACGGGGGCCCCCCAGGGAACGGTGCTGGCTCCCTTCTTGTTCACTCTTTATACTGCGGACTTCTCACACAACACAACACATTGCCATCTACAGAAGTTCTCTGATGACTCTGCGATCGTTGGTCTCATCTCCAGCGGAGATGAAGCTGAGTACAGAGGGCTTATCCAGGACTTTGTGGACTGGTGCCATCGGAACTGCCTCCAGATCAACGCGAGGAAAACTAAGGAGCTGGTGGTGGACTGCCGCAGGCATGGGCAGCCCCTCACAGCACCAGTAAATATACAGGGAACAGACATCGAGATGGTGACATCCTACAAGTACCTGGGTATTCATCTGAACAATAAACTAGACTGGTCACACAATACTGACACACTCTACAAGAAGGGACAGCGCAGGCTGTTCCTGCTGAGGAGACTCAGGTCTTTTGGTGTACAAGGGGCGCTGCTGAAGTCATTCTATGACACGGTGGTGGCATCAGCCATCACTTTTGGAGTGGTCTGCTGGGGCAGTGGCATTACTGCAGCCGATAGGAAGAGACTGAACAAACTGATTAAGAAAGCTAGCTCTGTCCTGGGGCAACGCCTTGATCCGATGGAGGAGATAGGAGAGAGAAGGACGGTGGCTAAACTGTCATCTCTGCTGGAGTCCGAGTTCCACCCTATGCAGGACATACTGGATGCACTGAGGAGCTCATTTAGCAGCAGACTACATCATCCCAGGTGCACAACCGAGAGGTTTCGTAGGTCCTTCCTACCAACGGCTGTCAGACTGTACAACCTAAGCAGGGCTGCTCGCAGAGATAGCAAAAAGACGTAACAAACTAATAGTTTGGTTTTTTTTTGTTTTTTTGTTTTTTTTTGAATGCAAAAGATGCAATAGACTTACACAATGGTCCTCTCCGGCATACAACTAGGAACATACCGGTCGCTATGGAGGGTGAGAATATGTATGGGCACATAATCATACCATGTAGGATAACTAAATAGACGGTTATGCTGTTTCATCCCACCTAGCAACAATGCTCTGCACTGTGTGTGTTTATATATTTACATATTTATTCCATCTAGCTACAATGCTCTGCACTGGGTGTGTTTATATTTATATATCTATATATTTATTCCATCTAGCTACAATGCTCCGCACTGTGTTTTTATATATCTACATATTATTCCATCTAGCTACATTGCTCCGCACTGTGTGTGTTTATATACTTGCATATTTATTCCACCTAGCTGCAATGCTCCATACTGTGGGTGTTTATATATTTACATATTTATTCCATCTAGCTACAATGCTCTGCACTGTGTGTTCATATATTCATATATTTATTCCATCCAGCTACAATGCTCTGCACTGTGTGTCTGTGTGTGTGTGTGTGTATATATATATATATTTTATAGTAATATGTACATATGTATATTAGCTGCTCTTGCTTGCTTGTTTTTTCTTGCCTTCTGATTGTTGCTCTGAGTGTTGCTATCCCTGTGCTGTTGCAATCCTGGAATTTCCCCGTTGTGGGACTAATAAAGGCTTATCTTATCTTATCTTATCTTATCTTATCTATAATAACTGTATGAGGGGAGGCTGAAAAGTTGATAGTGGTCAGATTTGACCAAATGTGGTTTATTTTTCAACCTAGTCTCCCCTTCGGTCCGCACACTTCTTCTATCGGTGTTACAGTGCTTGGATCCCTGTGGTTGAAAAATAAACCACCTTGGTCAAATTTGATCACTGTGAACTTTTCAGCCTATGAACTTTTCACCCCCCCCCCCCCGTAGTTATGTAAAATTACTGCACTAAAAATTAAAAAAATAAATAAATTTAGGTACATTAATAACACAAAACAGGATGGATTTTTCCCCCAGTAGACGAGTAGTGTCGACTGTTGAAAAATGGAAAATCTGTTTTTGTTTTTAACCCTGTGTCTTCTGACATCTTGTCTATCCTTGGATTCAGGGGTCTTTTAAGGTGTGTGTGTGTGTGTGTGTGTGTGTGTGTGTGTGTGTGTGTGTGTTCTACTGAAAGCTGTTGCAGGTTCAGCAGGAGAGAAGAGGGGACTTCGGAAATGCCTTTTTCCACACATTTTGGAAGCTGCTCAGTGCTGACACTTTGTCCTGTACAGGGTGGGACTCCTCTACAAGGACCAATAGCTTTTTGTCATCTTCCTTTCTCCCAACTCCTGCCCTGAGTGAAGGATATATTTCAGGACAGTGATGGTCTTCCTCACAGCTGTGTCCAGGCTGTTCCTCTCAGCAGTTGATGCTGTTTGAGTAGAGGTCAGGGGTGGTCTAGGATCAGAGCTTTAGGGGTGCTGAGCACCCAGTGAGTTCCACCCCCCCCCACACACACACACACAATTTTATTATCATCTTTCATACATCTCCTCCCTGGCTTCTAGTGAGCATGGTACATGATGATACATAAAAACAGTGACAGCTTGGATTTAATATTTTGCTTATACCATAATGACAACAGTTTCTTTCTCTCAAATTCAAACAGCGCACAGTGGTTGATTGACAATTCAACCATTAAAGAAAACCATCTGCTACTTGCTGTCTTAGCAGGGCTGGACTGGGAAAAAAAAAAAATCAGCCCTGGCATTTTTAGTCCAATTTGTTAAGTCACAACATTCAACAATCACACTTATTGGTCTAACAGAGGTCACGGGCACGGGCTCCCTCTCCTGCAGCCCCAGCTCCGACTAAGCAGGGGATGGAGACAAGTCCAGCAGCTGCCCCCCCTCCTGGGCAGCTCTCCTGAGCGCACGGGGTGGATGGAGTGTTGTTGGTGCTGTTCTGAATTACCTTGTCGGTGTAGGTCTCGATAGGCCCAGGCTCCCCCTCCTCCAGCTCTGGTCAGGCGAGGAACGGAAGCAAGTCCGGTCGCTGTCCCTTCTCCATGACGTTTTCACCTTCTGTGCCGTATCCACTCTCTGCGCTATGCTCGCTGTCCGAGCTGTGCTCTTCGGGTGCACCCACATCTGCGAAGCCTGGATAAACTGGGCCTGGGCCGTTGACCATCTGCCCGCTGATTGTGAGAGTAAAACCCAGCTCGCAGAATAAATCCCACCCCATAACATTTTCACCCTGGCATGTCACCTGGAACCGGAATGCTGGAATCACTTTTTTGCCATACTGCACTACACATGTGACGTTCCTGCCAATGCTGGAGCTCCCGTCATCTGGTTGTTCCACCGCATCAGATCACCAGAGGGTGAGCCTCCGAACCGTGGCCTCGTTTACTATGGACTGCGTGGCATCTGGGTATGGGGTTAGCTAGCGTAGCTTCTCGTCGATGGCAGCGGGATTTCGCGCTCCGCCATATTGTTGAGTTTAACAAAGTAGCTAGTTAGCATCTCAACAGCATCCTCATAATAGTCCGTTGGACCAAGCATGTGAAAAATTCTCTGACTTTCTGCACCCAGGTGGTGGACGAGTAGTGTCAGCATTTTAATTTCATCCAGTTCCTCCAAGTCCAGCACTGTAATGAAGGTCTCAAATGCGTGCAGCCATCGTGGCCATGGAACCGTTGGTTCACCCAGGGAATCAAGAAAGGGCTGTAGCGGACTCAAGCACGCTTCCATGGTTCGCAGTTCTCGTCACCAAATATTATGTCCACAAACCTGGCAATGACAACAGAGGAGCATGCTGTAGTTGAATTCAACTTTATTACAGAACTGTAATACAAAGCACGTGTAGCAATTTCTCACACTCTAACCAGCCGACTCCCAACTCACTCTCTAACTACTCTCCAACTCCTAGAGACATGGCGGACTGCTCAATATATAGTGGTGTGGTGACGTCAGCCGCAGGCCACATCCCACTCCTAATGTTCCCTTATTCATATACCACAAGCTCTATATTGTTTTTTGCTGCCTTTGTCAGCTACCTCTGACCAGGATGCCTGTGCACTTGGAGTGGAACAGGGGGCTGGCCAGTGCAGTGGTGGGTCCCAGAGGACGGCATCAGCCAAGGCTGAGTTCATGGAGGCCGAGATCACCTTGGACTGTTTAACAGCAAAATCCATCAGGCTGGAGAGGAGAGTTTCTTTGTGCCGTAGCTCTTCGGAAAGTCGATGGATATCACCCTTGAGGTAGGTAATGTCTCTTTTTGCCTTAGGGCAGTCTTTACAAGCCATTTTTGCTGGTGTGATTTACCAGATAGTCTATTTCTTAAAAAAATTAACTGATAAAAATAGGATAAAAATATTGATGGTAATTACATGTATTGTGAAAATGTTTATAAAATAAAATAAGCATAAATAGGTGTAAAAATACCAAAAAACAGTCAAAAAAGCAAAAGACTGTGAGCGCTTTTAAAAACAAAATGGCTGTGCACACCCATACATGCATAGTCAATGCGTTCATTCTGCCTATAAATCCCCGATTCAGCATTCAATATTCACACGAGACTTCATCTGCGAGTGAGTGTGGATCATCATGGTGGTGCTGCCATCAAGTCTGAAAGCAGATATGTGACAGTATTTTGGATTCAAGAGCTGTGAAGATAGCGAAGGGCTCAACAAAATCAAAGCCACATGTAAGACTTGCAAAGTGGAGGTGAAATATAGCAGAATTACTACAAATCTCAAAAAGCATTTATGGAGGCATCACCAGGATATGAGGCTAGCAAAAACATTCAACTAGAAGCACACTGTACTGGTAAAGGCATCTGTGATGAAAAGAGCATCCACTTCTAAGCATGCCCAAAAAATAATGGAGGCCGTTGCAGCCTTCAGAGTTAGGAGTAACGCGTTACAAAGTAACACATTACTTTAATGCCACTACTTTTGCAGTAATGTGCTTTTTAATGAAATATGCTGTTTAAAAATTCAGTAATGTGTTACAGTTCCTGAAAATTGATCAGATGTGTTACTTGTTACTAATTTTATTAATATGGATAGATATTTTTAGCACAAATAAATGTGTATACAGACTGACCCTACCGTAGCTGAGACGTAGCCATTAGTCGGCGTGACCTGTTGCAAAGAGCCTGAATCTTCACTACTGAGCGGAGGAAAAGAGGAAGCTGCTTTGTTTTTGTGGAAATAGACAGATTTTTGTTCCTTTGTCATGGTTAAGGGCAAAAGCATATTGGTAGGTTGCAAGTTAAAGTGCTGGTTGACACCTACTGCAATCTTCAGAAGCACCTGAAAACAGCAACACAGCTCCGACAAAGCTAGTGCTTAAGTAATGGCTAGCTATGCTAACAACACTGTGTTAGTGGATCTATGCTATCTGAACAGTCATGGCTGGGATGTAAAGTGGAAATTCTCTTGTCTCCACAGCCACGGTTTGATTTCAAGCACAGGTATACATCTGGACAGTTTGTGACCCAGCAAGAATTAAACTGACTGATTGCCAGGTACATCGTTGCTGACCGAAGATGTGATAACAACAGTCACTTTCCATCAAACAGCTGAGACTGTGAGCCACTGAAGTTAAAACACATTTACTTGCTACGTGGATAAAGATTATTCAAAAATGGATTTTGATTTCCAAAAGGAATTTGAGGGACTGGATCATGTCTCTGTCACAGCAGACATTTGGACTGTGGATAATGGACATTTTCTTTGGATCACTGCAAATAGGATTAAATCCATACTATAAAGGTAAGATAAACATGGACAGCTTTATGCAGTGTTGCCAACTCACTGCAAAATGAGGAAATTACTGGCAATTTCATTGTCATGGTCCGTGCGCTGACTCTGTCCGCGCTCGGGTTGTTCGGTGGTTCCCCGTTCTCTTCTCGGGCATACCATATGGCCGTCAGGGCTTTTATTCTGACAGCGTCATGGCAGGGCTTCCGGCTGTCAAAGCCGAGTCATGTTGTGACAGCTGTTCAGCATTTCTCCTGATTACTTCCTCCTTTATTGATTGGGGTGTCATGAGTATTTAAGGAAGCAGCTGAGGCTTACTCCTCACTGCGACCTCGTCAAACATTCCCTCATCCAATCTCTGTCCTAGATTCGTGCCTTTCTCAGTAAGTGTATTCGTTGAGAGTCTGTTCTTCCTTTTCCATAGTCGTAGTCATAGTTATAGTGTGTTTTGCCCCTCGTGGCTCATTATTTTGTCATTTGTCTTTTGGTAATAAATTATGCAAACTCATCGGTTGGCTTTCGGCGTCTCATTGATGGCTCGTGAGGGCCATCGTTGACAGTAGGTTGCAGCCAGAAGGAGACGCCAGTCACCGTGAGTTTGTTTGGGCTTGTAGTTTTTCCTTTTGCACGTACCAGTGTGATGGGAGATGGCGTCACCACCCAAGGGCTATGCCATGAGTTTAGACTTAGTTTAGACTTAGACTTAGAGTTTAGTTTAGACTACGAGCTAGTCATGGCTCTCATCGAGATCGATGGGATCCTCTCCAGCGCTCGTAGTCACCCTGTCCTCAGCGGCTTGCGCTGGTACCTGGACCTCGCTGAGGCAACTATTTACCGCCATCCTCGCTACACCGACCACCCTGAAATCACGGCAAGGATGGCGGACATCTCTGCTCACCGGGAGAAGCTCCGTGGGCTAAAGGGAAACTCCGGCAGGAAGCCGAAGAGGAGACATTCTTGCTCCTCGTCTCGGGATCCCATTCCTGTCCCTCGTCCAGTCCCAGAGTTCACACCATCCAGGGGTCATCCCCAGTGAAGAAAGACATCAGCCTGGATTCCCTCAGAGGACACGCAGTGGACAGCTGTGATCCTCCAGGACCATGTGGCTGCGGCTCGCTCTGCTTCCCATCCATCTGAAATCATAAAGCATGTGACGGCGGCAGTTAGACTGGTGGAGCTCAGTCCGGAGCTCCATAATTATCCCGAATACGCCGAATTGCTGGATTCTGTCTCTATGCAGCAGCGGTGGTTCCCTGACCTCACCTTCGCCTCGCCCTCTGCCAGTAAACGTCGTCACAATGCCCGTCCGTGGTAAGCCTCAGCAAGAACCCAGTCTGGAGCCAGTTCCGGGTCGCCGAAGGAACTCTGCCTCCCAGGCAGCTGTTGCTCCTGCATCACGACAAGAGGAAAACACCGCAGCCTCCACCTCCGGGTCACCTGTCCCTGCTGTTCCCTCAGCTCCCCTTTCCCGGATCACCTCGGCTGTTTCTCCCTCCTCCTCGACGCTCTCTCCAGCGGCTGAGAACCCCACGAGTCCTGCTCCGGCGATGCCGTCAGCGATCCTGTGCAAACGGTTCCTCCTCGTCTTCCCGGGGGGGCCTCCGTCACCATCCAGCAGGGAAAGGGAAGAACCAAGCCCACCGCAGCAGCGTCCATTGGTCCTCAGCGAATCAGGCAAGTGTCTTTTCATTCTCTTCCTTCCCTGGGTGAATTGCCTTGTTTGAGCACTGGGGGTGGAGTTCGGGGTTCACAGTCCCCTGAGCTCCCTCCACCTGCTGCAGTGATTAATTATGAACCTGCTTCCTTTGTGTCTCCTTCCCCTGAGCGTTCTTCGGTGGCAGGTCTACGCCGTCAAACGAGGAAGGAGCCTGCGGCCATGGAGTACCTGGTTCCGGCCCCGCAGCCATGTCATGGGCAAAGGAGGAGAGTGGACTGCAATTTGAAGCCTGCGCCGACAAGCAAGCATCCCTGGGTTTCCATGGAGGGACAGTCCGACCCGGCAGGTCACGGATCCCCTGCCACCACGCCGTGCGGGCCCTTGTTGTGGACGTCAGCGTCAGGGAATCCCCGGACTGTGGACACCATCATGCCGGCTGCGGAGCCCGCCGTAGCCGACTGAGAACCAGAGGAGGACCTTCTACCTGCTGAACCTGGATTGCCGAAGTCCTGGACAGCGGCAGAACTCGAGATCAGGCAAGTGCTCTATTTTGTCTTTCTCCTGTCTATGCTGGAGCATTTTTGCCTGTCTCTCGGGGAGACGAGCCGGGTGCAGCCGCCCGCTGCATCTGAGCTTGTCTCGCTGGGCTCTGTCGCTGCCGGTGATCCTGATCCTGGTTCTCTTTCTTCTCCTGAGCCTTCTCCCAGGGTCACCGGTGTTGAGTCGATTCCGGTTGCTGTTCTGGAGGTTCCGGGTTCGGGTTTGGAGGCCGTCCCTCGTGCTGCGCCGGCCCAGTCAGGGTCCGTCGTGGGTGCAGCTATGACCCAATCAGGATCTGTCGTGGGTGTGGTTACGGCCCAGTTGGGGTCCATCGTGGGTGCTACATTGACCCAGCGCCAGTCCATGTGGAGTTCAACGAAGGAGCTGCAGATCCTCCGCCGATCGACGCCGGACTGGTCCCGCTTTGTTTCCCCGATCCCTTTTCTTCTCCACCTGGTGCCGCGGGGATTTCCCTTTTCTGACGCGGCTCTCCCTCGCTGTCCCTCTCAATAGGGAGGCTGCCTCCGAGTTCCCCCCTGCGGTCCTTGTGGCCTATTGACGCGGGTCGGCCGCCTGGGAAACTGTTTCGGCCATTTGGCGTTCTGGGTCGGCCACCCGACAAACTGGACTTTCTGTTTGGTGACCTGGTCCGGCCATGAGAGGTTCTGTTTCTCCGGGCCTGGGACTTTGGTAGACTGCCCAAACTCTTTCTTTTCCCCCTGCCAGCAATCTGAACGCTGGATGCAGGTAGACCTCCCGAACTATTTGTTTTTTGTGTTATTGTGCTCTGTTTGCCTGCATTCCTGTAATGATTTTTTTTTCTCTCCTTTTGATTGTCCTCTCTGTAGTCTGAGAGATGTTCTTTTGTTGCCTATGGCCATTTATTTGTACTGATTTAACTGTTTGTATTTCGCCGCCCTGTTGCGTGTGTTTGGGTTTTTTTTCTCCTCCTTGCTTGTGTTATTTTTACGAGATTGAAGTGTATCTTGCTGAAGCAAGACTGGACAGAAGTCTATGTATCAGATGTAAATGAAGCCTATGACACATTTATAAACATTGTAACCACTCTTTATGAAAAAAACTGCCCATTAGTAATAAAAAAGCTTAAACACAAATTTGCTAATAAGCCATGGTTAACCAAAGGACTACAAAAGGCGTGTAAAAAGAAAAATTCATTATATAAAGCTTTCCTAAAGAAAAGAACAAATGAAGCAGAGCAGCGGTATAAAACATACAAAAATAAGTTAACATATATAATAAGATGTAGTAAAAGAGACTATTACAGTAAAGAACTGGAGAAAAACAGAGACAATATTAAAAATACATGGACAATACTCAACAGTGTCCTTGGAAATAAAAGCAGAAATACAAGCTACCCAACTAATATTCCAAAAAATAATAAAACGACTCAGAGTATGAATATCGCTTCACCTGCAGATGAATTTAATAATTTTTTTGTTAACATTGGACCTAAACTGGCCCGAGAAATACCCACTACGGTGCCAACAGGTGATACAATATGCAATAACACTGCTGTAAAAGTCTCCATCTTCATAAAGAACACAGACGAAAGAGAGGTCATTGAAATTGTTAAATCGTTCAAAAGTAAAACATCTACTGACTGTGATGGTATCGACATGCTACTAGTCAAAACTGTTATCGAATGCATAGTAAAACCACTGACGTATATCTGCAACCTGTCTCTCCAATCAGGTATATTTCCCAATGCAATGAAAATAGCTAAAGTAATTCCGATATACAAGACGGGCGACAGAGGGGAACTCTCAAACTCTAGACCAATTTCACTATTACCACAATTTTCCAAGATACTTGAAAAAATATTCTATGAGAGAACTGACAACTTCATACTGAAGAATGATTTATTATGTGAGCAGCAATATGGGTTCAGACACAAGAGGACAACTGCATATGCCCTAATGGAATTTACAGAAAAAATATCAACAGCCATTGAAAATAAAGAGTATTCAGTTGGAGTATTCCTAGATCTTAAAAAAGCATTTGATACAGTAGATCATAATTTATTATTAAAGAAACTACAAAATTCTGGTATTAGAGGTGTAGCACTGTCCTGGTTAAGTAGTTACTTAAAGAATAGATATCAGTATGTATGTGTTAGCAACAAAAACTCAGAGTTGCTGAAGGTCACCTGTGGAGTCCCACAGGGTTCAGTTTTGGGACCATTATTATTCAATATGTATATAAACGATATATGTAAAGTCTCAGAAAAAATGGACTTAATATTGTTTGCCGATGACACTAATCTGCTATGCAGTGGAAACAATTTGGAACAACTTCTGGATACACTCGGGAAGGAATTAGGAAAGCTTAAACTGTGGTTTGATTCAAACAAATTAACGCTCAATTTAAGTAAGACAAAATTTATAGTCTTTAACAACCATCACAACAATCCAGTACCCAAACTCAGTGTAAATGGTGTAGAGATTGAAAGGGTATCTGAAACCAAATTCCTTGGAGTAATAATTGATAACAAACTGTGTTGGAAGTCACATATTAATTATATTAAAGGTAAAGTCTCCAAATCAATTGCAATATTACACAGAGTGAAATATTTGCTGAATCAACCCACACTATACACCTTGTATCATTCATTAATACTCCCATACATGACATATTGTAATGAAGTATGGGGAAATACATACAAAACAAACATATATCCACTCTTTATGCTTCAAAAGAGAGCTATTAGAATAATAAACAAAGCAGCTTACAGGGAACCAACAAACCCACTTTTTCTTAAACAAAAAACTCTCAAGTTGAAAGATCTGGTTGACTTTAAAACCGCAATAATAATGTTCAAAGTGAAGAATTTATCACTGCCTGCAAATATCCAAAAGTTGTTCCAAACAAGGGAGAAACGATATCACTTCAGAGGAACATGTATATTTCAAAAGCCTACAGTGAGAACAACCACCAAGCAACACTGTATTTCAGTGCAAGGAGTCAGATTATGGAACGATTATAGACCTGAATTAAAATCATGTACAACGCTTGGACAATTTAAACAAAAACTAAAGGAAGAAATACTCCAAACATATTTACAAGACGACATGTAAACTCACATAAGGATTGACATATCCAGCCTGTGTTGTGTTGTAGCTTAGTTTTTTTTTTTTTCTCTCTGTGACATTCTGTCTTAGATTTGTCTTGAATAGTAACTGCTTAACTTAGCTTAGCTTAGTTTTTTGTTTGTTTTTTTTTTCTCTCAGTCACACTTTGTCTTAGCTTTGTTCTAAATTGTAATCACTCTTGTCTTGTTTACTCTTTTTTCTTTGAATTCTTGGATGGAATATGGGTGGGCAATATAAGCTGCGGCTTCAGCCATCACCCATTTCGGATAACTCACGTGGAATAGTTTAGTAGAAGGAGTCTTTGTCTAATTTGACCTTGTTGTTATATTATACAGTTTCTTTAACCTGTACTGTATTATCCGAAATAAATAAATAAATTAAATAAATAAATAAATAAATAAATAAATAAATATTTATTGCTGTTCCTTAGCATGAGTTTTTTCACTCTGGTATTATGGTGTACGCTGCATTGTTGTGCCTGTATTTGAGTTTCCTGTATTCCCCTGTGGGTTGTGAAGATGTTTTTTCTTTTTTGCCTGCGACTTTATTGGATTGATCATGGTGTTCTGTTTGTAGCCTTTTTTTTCTCTTTCTCCGTTATTATGCTGGTTGGTTCTTGCCCGCCGAGCCTGTTCCCCCACCCCCCTCCCTAGGGCGGTCCTGTGGACCTTCTGGATGGGGGGGGGGGGGGGGGCTTGATGTTACACGATGCCTGGAATTCGCCTCGTGAACGAGGGCAACTGTCATGGTCCGTGCGCTGACTCTGTCCACGCTCGGGTTGTCCGGTGGTTCCCCGTTCTCTTCTCGGGCATACCATATGGCCATCAGGGCTTTATTCGGCCAGCGTCACGGCGGGGCTTCCAGCTGTCAAAGCCGAGTCACGTTGTGACAGCTGTTCAGCATTTCTCCTGATTACTTCCTCCTTTATTGATTGGGGTGTCATGAGTATTTAAGGAAGCAGCTGAGGCTTACTCCTCGCTGTGACCTCGTCAAACATTCCCTCATCCAACCTCCATCCTAGATTCACGACTCGTGCCTTTCTCAGTAAGTGTACTCATTGAGAGTCTGTTCTTCCTTTTCCATAGTCGTAGTCATAGTTATAGTGTGTTTTGCCCCTCGTGGCTCATTATTTTGTCATTTGTCTTTTGTTAATAAATTATGCAAACTCATTGGTTGGCTTTCAATGTCTCATTGATGGCTTGTGAGGGCCATTGTTGACATTCATGTTGATTTTCTTCAGATTTTCCCCACAATAAGAGCTCTCAAGGCAGGATTAAGCAGACTGAACATGTTCTAAAAGCTCTGTCTGAAACAGTCTGTTTTCAGCTTGGCATTAATAAACCCGTAATGTAATCCATTACTTAAATTGTCTTGCTATGTGTGCAAGTACTGTGACTAGTAACTGTAATTAGTTACTATTTTTTTAGTAACTTGCCCAACACTGTTCCTACATAAGGATATATGCTTTTTTTAAGGATAGTCTTACTTTTTTCTCTTCTGATTTTGCTGGTGGAAGGACGTTGCGCTGCTTCACTCTTCCCTCTGCTTGCGCTTTTCTGTCGATATTTTTATTCTCCCTGCAAGAAATTTATGGGCAGCACCTGCCGGATACTCATAAATCACTGAGACTATATTTCGCTGAAGATAAAGCTCACTATTACATGATCTAACACTTTTTTTGGATCTTATCACTGTTACGTGAGCATGGCCTACAAGCAGCTGAAGCCTGAACTACAGCGACTGACAAGCTAAGCCTAAGTATCAACAAGATGCCACCCCTTTCTACAGATGGCTACCACAAACTCTTACAGAAGATTACCATGCTGAAAGCTAAAATCCAGTGGCTAGAAGTTAATCTAGAAGTCAATGGCCTCTGTGAAAATGATACAACACTGCTAGTGACTAAAAACGGTGAACAAGGCCCCGCTAACTCACAGCTATCCAGCACTAACATGGCTGATAGGAGACGTGAGGATTGTGTACAGAGAAATAAATTCTCAAGTGACAGTCCTGCCTGGAGATGCCCTTGGTGCAAAGTCCAAGAATAAATCATCACAAAGGGTGAAGGGAGGACAAGCAACAGCCCAACTTGGCGAGATCTGTGACGCAGATGGCTGGCTTGGGTTATCAGGTAGACCATGAGCATCTTCAACCCTGACTGTCAGCAAGACACAACTGTGGATAGCTGTCAAAGGAAAGCATAAAAACAAGCCTCCTCCACAACTGCCAAACATGCCACTTCAGAACAGATTTGTACCGTTGCTGCAGGACCCTGGATCTCCATGTGATGGCCTGGATAAAATCTCCCCCACACGCAGCAAGGTAAATCAGAACAACTCAGAAGGTAAAAGGTGACAGAGAAAGCTAACAGCTGGGCCTGAAACTGATTGTTGTTGACTTTGCCATGAGAGATGTGAGAAACGTATGTGGTAAACACACAGAAATAATGTGGTTTCCCAGGGATATGGTGTGATGTGAGAGACAAAACTTTGCATATCATGGCGGATTATCCCACAGTGAAGAATCTCATATTACATGTTGGCTCAAATGATGTGAAACATCAGTCTGAGGTGCTGAAACAGGACTTTAAGGGACTGCTGGATCTAGTCAACTGTCTGAATCCTGAAGTGTTCATTAGTGGCCCACTACCACCGGTCAGAGGAGGAGTTGAGAGATTCAGCAACTGTTTAATTTAAATGGATGCCTATCAGAAGCTTGTACAAACAAATCACTTCATTTTATTGACAATTTCAGCTTTTTCTGGGACTGCAGGCACTCTTTTAAGGGCGATAGACTCAGCCTCAGCAGGTGCTGAGGCGCGAGGCTGTTTAACTCCAATCTGTTCTATTTTCTCCATCGCCATTCTGCTCCCCAGGACAAGGACAAGAGACAAGAGGAACCAAAACAACAGGATAAGATACAGTCCAGCAGAAACTGTTAGATAAAGCCGCCTCAGCCCCACCCTGTGCAGACCCATCCTTCACCAAAAGTCACCAGTGAGGACCCACCCCCGCTACCACTGCATACCCCCTCTTCCTCAGCTTCCTCTTCCCCATCCTTCCCACTCCTCGACTTCACTGACCAGATGAAGAAGCTGGTCACTGTGGCCACAAAACTGACCCTGTGCCCTAGTCCAATTTTCTCACCCTGGAACCTCTCACTTCATCATTCCCCCATCTCCCCCCTCCAGCAATTCGCCAGTGAGCTCTGACACAACTCCCAAAGCCCCAGAGCCCACCCCCACACCCACCCTCACAGCTGAACCAAAATCTGCAGCCTGATAGCAACACAAGCTGGTTTGACATAATGGGCCTAGACTTCAATGCTGCTGGTGCTCATGGCTCTTTCCAAGATAAGCCGGGGCCCGGTATGGAAGTAGTTTCCTTAATTCCTGTTTTAATAAGTAGCAGAAAAAGGTTGGTAAATTTACAGAGGATCAAAATCCATCCTACACATCCTGTAAATTTATCAAATCTAGTGTTCATTTCTCACCAGTCACAGCCTAAACAAAATAAAAATTTGGCAAATTATGTTCTCAACACACAGAAACTGACATATTTATCAGACCCAGGGAACACACACACAGGCTCGAGTGAATACAATAATCTTTATTTGTTCCAAGTGAGTGTGTGAGTGTGTGTATGTGTTGTATGTGCAGAGTATGAGGTGGCAAAGGATAGTGATGACATCGTGACCGGGGGACAGCAGAGCGCCATTCAGCCTGGCAACCCTATAATAACACAGAGCACAGATGTTAGCACTGTCCATCAATACAGGAGTGTGGTAATGGCTGGGGATTACTTTGCAGATGGGAGTTGGATGCTCAGGTTGGCCCAGGGGCTGCAGCCAGGGAGACAGCGTTCTCGGCCCACACCGGGGAAGGGCAGGTAGCCCTGTTGGAGCAATGGAGGCTCGTACCGCCACCGAGAGGAGGAGATTCCGCCGCCAGGGGAATCCACCTGTGCACAGGGGAAGATGACTAAAAGGTGAGTGAAAATCAGGCTTACTTGAAGCGAAGAGACGATTCAGGTCAGGGATGAAGAGACCAGGAAGTTGGCTGTTGACGAGAGACATAATTCTGTTGGCAGGACGACAGACGGCTCCATGCCAGATCTCAAGCAGCCCAGGCTATAAAGCCCGTGGGAGATTGGGAGCAGGTGTGCATGCAGCTGTAGCAGATAATGGCCCAGAGGGAGCCATGACAGTACTCCCCCCCGAGAGGTGCCTCCCAGCACCTGACCCAGCCTACCTGGGTGCGTCCGGTGGAAGTCCTTGATGAGGTGTTTGTCTAACATGAATGACGGATGTACCCAGGATCTCCACTCAGGGCCACACCCCTCCCAGTCCACCAGGTACTGCAGACCGCGACCCCAGCGGCAAACGTTCAGGATGGCGTTGACTTTCCAAGCCGGGTCGCCGTCGATCAACACTGGTGGGGGTGGAGCCTTGGGAGGGGGACAGAGAGGGCTGGAACAGAAGGGCTTCACCTGGGAGACATGGAACATAGGAACAGATATGGAGGGGGGGGGGGGGGGAGAGCCAGGCGCACAGCCACAGTGTTAACAATACACACAATAGGGAAGGGGCCAATAAAGCGTTGGGCCAACTTCCTTTTTTCAGCTTTCAGAGCAATATGCTGAGTTGACAGCCAAACCTGCTGACCCACCTGGTATTGAGGAGCCAGTCTCCTGCGGCAGTTCGCGGTCCTGGCATTGCGTTCGGCCGTGCGAAGAAGGGCCTTGCGGGTGGCCGTCCAGAGCCGGCGACAGCACCTCAGGTGGGCGTGGATGGATGGGACAGCCACGTCTCTCTCCTCCTCGGGAAAAAGCAGAGGGTTGTACCCCAGAGAGGCCTTGAAAGGGGACATGCCAATCGCCGAGGACACGGTCGAGTTGTGGGCATACTCAATCCAGGGGAGATGGCTGCTCCAGGACGAGGGACTGGAGGCGATGACACGACGTAGAGCAGCCTCCAGCTCCTGATTGGCCCGCTCGCACTGCCCGTTGCTCTGTGGGTGATGACCGGAAGACAAGCTCACCGTTGCACAACACCCTGCAAACCTGGGACATGAATTGGGGACCCAATCAGAGACGATGTCGATGGGGATCCCATGAAGGTGCACCACATGCTGCACCAGCAGGTCCACCATGTCCCGTGCTGTAGGGAGCACCTGTAATGGAACAAAGTGGGCGGCCTTGGAAAAACGATCCACGATGGTGAGAACAGTGGTGTAATGGTTGGAGGGGGGGAGGTCAGTCACGAAGTCCAGGGCGATGTGGGACTAAGGCCTGCCGGGAACCAGCAATGGGTGAAGGAGACCAGCAGGCGGAGAAGAAGATGTCTTCCCGGTGGCACACTGAGGACAGGCATAGACATAGTTGATGACATCCCTCCGAAGCGCCGGCCACCAGAACGATCTCTGAAGAAGCTTCACCGTGCGAGTCACCCCTGGATGGCACAAACAACCTGGAGGAATGGGCCCAGTGGATCACCTCGCCCCAGACCGATGAGGGGACGAACAGCCACTCCCTGGGTCCTCCACCCGGATCAGGCTCAACCTCCTGCGCCCTCAGGACCCTCTCCCTGATGCCCCACGAGAGGGCGCCAACGACACAAGAGGCTGGGAGAACGGTGTGCTCATGCCCCTTTGCCACATCCAAAGCGAACTGCCTAGAGAGGGCGTCCGGTTTGGCGTTCTTAGCCCTGGGGCGATAAGTAATAGTAAAATTGAAACGCCTGAAGAACAGGGACCAATGGGCCTGACGGGCATTCAGACGCTTCGCCGTCCTCAGGTATTCCAAATTCTTATGGTCAGTACAAACAATGAAGGGTTAAGCGGCCCCCTCCAACCAGTGACGCCACTCCTCCAGGGCGAGCTTCAGTGCCAGGAGCTCCCTGTCACCGATGTCATAATTCCTCTCCGCCGGGGACAGACAATGGGAGAAGAAGGCGCAGGGATGTATCACCTCGTCCACTGGGGAGCGCTGAGAGAGAACTGCCCCCACCCTGGAATCAGAAGCGTCCACCTCGACCAGGCACTGAAGAGAGGGATCCACCTGCGTCAGGACACGAGAGGACAAGAACTCCCCCTTGAGGGCGGTGAACACCGCTGCAGCCTCCTCCATCCACCGGAAAGCCACCTTGGGGGACGTGAGACAGGTCAAGGGGAGGGCGATCATGCTGTAATTAGGAACAAACCGGCGGTAGAAATTGGCGAACCCCAGGAACTGCTGGAGTTACTTCCTTGACGGGGGGGGAGGGGGCAATCCATCACCGCCTTAACCTTGTCGGGGTGGGGAATAATCTGGTTTTGGGAGACGATGAAGCTGAGAAATGAGGTCGTGTTGGCGTGGAACTCACACTTCTCGGCCTTCACGAACAACTTGCTCTCAAGGAGCCGTTGGAGGACCCGTCTCACGTGGACCCGGTGTTCGTCCAATGACTGGGAGAAGATAAGGATATCGTCCAGGTACAGGAAGACAAATGACCCAAGGAAGTCCTGGACGATGTCATTAATGAGGCGCTGGAAGACGGCCGGAGCATTGGTCAACCCAAACGGCATCACGAGGTACTCAAAGTGACCGCTTGGGGTCCGGAACCCCGTCTCCCACTCGTCCCCCTCCCTGAGCCGCACGAGATGGTAGGCGTTGCGGAGGTCGAGCTTGGTGAACCAAGAGGCCCCCTGGAGGGAGTCGAAAGCCATGTCCATGAGTGGGAGGGTGTACTTGTCCTTCACGGTAATGTCATTAAGGGCTCTGAAGTCAATACATGGCCACAGTAAGCCATCATTCTTACCAACGAAGAAGAACCCCGCCCCCACCGCTGAAGAAGAGGGCCGGATGATGCCCGAGCTGAGAGACTCCTTGATGTAGGTATCCATCGCCTCCCACTCCGGAGCCGAAAGGCTGTAGAGGCGGCTCGACGGCAGCGGGGCCCCAGCCCAGATATTGATGGCACAGTCATAAGATGAGATGAGATGAGATTCAACTTTATTGTCATTACACATGTATGAATACAAGGTAATGAAACGTGACTTGGCATAGGGCGGTGGGGGGGGGGGGGGACAGCGCCTGCGATTTATTAAATACCACCCCCAGGTTGTGGTATTCAGGCGGCACCTTGGACAGGTCGGGGGGGGAGCAGGGACACTGACGGAGAGCATACTGCGGACTGCAAGCATGCACTGAGGCAGAAAGAGCTCCACGAGATGATACTTCCGTACGCCAATCGAAAGAGGGGTTGTGGAGCCGGAGCCAGGGGTAGCCCAGAATGACCGGTGAAGTTGAAGTGGGTAATACAAACAAGCGCAGGTCCTCCTGATCGTTGCAGGAAATGATGACTAACACCGGGGCAGTTTGTTGAGAAACCGTTGCCAGAGGGGCTTTGGATAGGGCAACGAGCCTCAGGGGAGACTGAAGTGGATGGCAGGGAAGCCCCAGTCGGGTTGCCAGTTTCCCCGATATGAAGCTCTGCTCAGCCCCTGAGTCAATCAGTGCATGTGTGAGTAGTTCGGTCTGTTTGTAAATAAATCTAATTGGTAGGAGACACTTGGTGAGGGGATTAGATCGAGACGAGCCCGTGAGACCCCCTACTGCGATGCACGGAGCCACTCTTTTGGCCGAACGGGACAAGACTCTACCTCATGCTCATCACTACCACAGTACATACACAATCCTAATTCCTTGCGGTGCTGCTTCTTGGCTAACGAGAGCTTGGACCGCCCCACCACCATAGCTTCCGGCCCGTCTAAAGACTCAGATGAAGGCAGGGCCAATTCAGGTGGCTGAGGGGAGCGATGAAACTGGGCGCCCGAGCATCCGGAAGCTCTCTGCTTGGCTGCCCGCTCCCTCAGCCTATTATCCAAACTAACAGCTAAGGAAATTAGCTCAGTGAGTTTCTCAGGCTTATCTAGGCGGGCCAGCTCATCCCGCAGGCTAGGGCTCAAGCTCCAAATGAATATGCTACACAGCGAGGCATCCTCCCATCCAACCTCCACGGCCACCACCCGGAAATTGACAGCATAGTCCGCGACGGACCTGCCCCCCTGTTGAAGATTTAACAGCCGAGTGGTGAGCACGCTATCGCAATCAGAATGATCGAATACCTCGTGGAAATCTGAAACGAACTGCCGGTAGGTTAAGTTAGCATAGCTTGGCTTAGCCATCACGGCATATGCCCAAGCTAGCGCCCTACCCTCCAATAGGTTAGCCATGTAGCCTATACGACTATGCTCAGTGGGAAAATCCCCCGGAACCCGCTGGAAGACTGTTTCGCACTGGAGTATGAACCCACGGGCCTCCCCGAGCTTACCGCTGAAGCGAGCGGGCATGGGAACCGGTGTGAGCCGGGCCAAGGGGACCTGACTAACCTGGCTAGGAGGGGAGCTAACGGGAGCCGGCATATTCCCGGTGACCGGCGGAAACGCCTGTTGCCCATCCAGACGATCCATCCGGTTGTTTATCTGAGCTAACTGGTTGAGGACAATCTGCTGCTGGTAAGCTATTTGATCCACCCGAGCCTCTAAGTTGTTAATCTGGTGTGCTAGCACGCTGTTCGCTGGGTCGCTCTGACGGAGCCGTACTGACATATTTATCAGACCCAGGGAACACACACACATCCTCGAGTGAATACAATAATCTTTATTTGTTCCAAGTGAGTGTGTGAGTGTGTGTATGTGTTGTATGTGCAGAGTATGAGGTGGCAAAGGATAGTGATGGCGTCGTGACTGGGGGATAGCAGAACGCCGTTCAGCCTGGCAACCCTATAATAACACAGAGCACAAATGTTAGCACTGTCCATCAATAAAGGAGCGTGGTAATGACTGGGGCTTACTTTGCAGCTGGGAGTTGGATGCTCAGGTTGGCCCAGGGGCTGCAGCCAGGGAGACAGCGTTCTCAGCCCACACCGGGGAAGGGCAGGTAGCCCTGTTGGAGCAATGGAGGCTTGTACCACCGCCGAGAGGAGGAGATTCCGTCGCAGGGGGAATCCACCTGTGCATAGGGGAAGATGACTAAAAGGTGAGTGAAAATCAGGCTTACTTGAAGTGAAGAGACGATTCAGGTCAGGAATGAAGAGACCAGGAAGTTGGCTGTTGATGAGAGACGTAATTCTGTTGGCAGGACGACAGACGGCTCCGTGCCAGATCTCAGGCAGCGCAGGCTATAAAGCCCGTGGGAGATTGGGAGCAGGTGTGCGTGCAGCTGTAGCGGATAATGGCCCAGAGGGAGCCATGACAGAAACTAGCTTGATTAAATAAGTCTTTGGCAGGAAAAGCATTTTTAATTAATGATCTCTTTATAAAACAAAAACTGACATAACGTTCGGCTCAGGAGACGCACACACACAGGCTCAGAGTAGTTCAAACTGTTTAACAACAGGGATGTTTGGGTGCGTGTCTGCGGAATGTTAATGTGTTGGTGGTGGCGTCTGCTTCGGACCCAGAGGCAGGAGACCGTTCAGCCGGCAACCCTATGGGAGAAATTGGACACAGGGTGATGAGCACACACCAACACAGGAGGAGAATAGGCGAGGGAGAGAAGCTTACTTGTTTGGGCAGATGACTGGCGCTTCAAGGATGGAAGCCCGGGAGACAGCCACCTGCAGGGCTCGGTGCAGCAGCGAGGAGAGACGAGGGACGGGGTTGTCCGCCGCCGAGGAATCCACCTGTGCACAGGGGAGCAGACTGGAGAGATGAGGTAAGTGAACTTCTTACCGGTAAAGAGGATGCTGAAGAGAATGTGGTAGAAGTCCATGCAAGGAAAATGAAGTCTACGGCTTCAGGCCGAAGCTCAGGGCGAGGCGGCTTTTATCCTTCGCCGCTGACGAGTAGCAGGTGCGTGAGCAGGTGGCGCCGCTGATGAATGGCGCGGCGTGACAGTACTCCCCCCTCTAGCAGCGCCTCCTGGCGATGGCTTATCCGGGTGCGCTCGGTGGAAGTCCGCGATGAGCGATGGGTCCAACACAAACGACGGGGGCACCCACTGTCGATGCTCGGGCCCATAGCCCTCCCAGTCCACCAAGTATTGCAACCCACGACCCCGGCGCCGGGAGTCCAGGATGGAGGAGGCGGACCAGGCCGGATGGCCACCAATCATCCGGGGCGCGGGTTGCGCTGCAGGAGGAGGGCAAAGGGGGTCAGTAACCGCCAGTTTCACCTTCGACACGTGGAAAGTAGGATGAATGCGGAGGGAGGGGGGAATAGCCACGCGCACAGCCACCGGGTTGATGATCCGGGTGATGGGGTAGGGACCCATGAAGCGCTGTGCCAGCTTTCTCCTCTCGCCTTTTAGAGTGACGTCCTGGGTGGAAATGTAAACAAGCTGCCCAACTCTGTACGCCGGGGCAGGTCTCCTACGCCGGTCCGCCACAGTCCTGTTGCGCTCCGCTGTGCGCAATAGCGCATGGCGCGCGGCAGCCCAGGTGGAGCGGAACTGCCTGAGATGGGCCCTAACTGACGGGACAGTTACCTCACTCTCCTGCTCCGGAAACAGCGGGGGGTCGTAACCCAGGGACGCTTTGAAGGGGGACATCCCTGTAGCAGAAGAGCGAGCGGTGTTGTGGGCATATTCAACCCAGGCAAGATGGTTGCTCCAGGACGCGGGTTTGGATCTGGACACACAGCGGAGCGCAGCCTCCAGCTCCTGGTTGGTCCTCTCACACTGCCCGTTGGATTGGGGGTGATGGCCAGAGGAGAGGCTCACCTTGGCTCCGATGGCGTTGCAGAAAGACCTCCAAACCTCAGATGAAAACTGGGGGCCCCGGTCCGAGACCACGTCCACCGGAATCCCATGCAGCCTGACCACGTGTTGGACGAGGAGGTCCGCCGTCTCCAGGGCAGTAGGGAGGCCTCGCAGGGGGACGAAGTGCACGGCCTTGGAGAAGCGGTCCACGATGGTCAGGATGGTGTCATAGGAGTTGGAGATGGGGAGTCCGGTGACGAAATCCAGAGCGATGTGCGACCAGGGCCTGCCAGGGACGGGCAGGGGCTGGAGCAGACCCGCTGGAGGGGCATTTCCCGACTTGCAGGTGGCACAGATTGGGCAAGCCCGGGCGTAGCGGGCTGCATCCCTCCGCAGGCCTGGCCACCAAAAGGACCGTTGGAGGAGATCTATCATCCGGGAGGTGCCAGGGTGACAGGTGAGCTTGGAGGTGTGGAGCCAGTGGATGACCTCTCCTCGGACCGCGGATGGCACGAACAGCCTCCCCTCCGGTCCGCCGCCAGGGTCAGGTTCCACCTCCTGTGCCTTCCGGATCTTGCTCTCAATGTCCCACGAGATGGCTCCCACGACGCACGACCTGGGCAGGATGGAGTGGGGCGCCTCCTCCGACTCCACGGGGGCGAACTGCCTGGAGAGGGCGTCAGGCAGGACGTTCTTAGAGCCAGGCCTGAAGGTGATGGAAAATTGGAACCTGGCGAAGAACAGGGACCAGCGCGCCTGGCGGGCGTTCAGGCGCTTGGCAGACCGTAAGTATTCCAGGTTCTTGTGGTCCGTGAGGACCACAAACGGCAGGCTTGCCCCCTCCAACCAGTGGCGCCACTCCTGCAGGGCGAGCTTGATGGCCAAGAGCTCTCTGTCCCCCACATCATAGTTTCTCTCCGCCGGGGACAAGCGCCGGGAGAAGAAGGCGCACGGTCGCTTGGCGCCATCGTCCGGTGACCGCTGGGACAGCACTGCTCCCACTCCCGTGTCCGAGGCGTCTACCTCTACGATGCACTGCAGCGCGGGGTCGACCTGGCGAAGGACCCGGGAGGAGGAGAATTCCGCCTTCAGCGCCTCAAAGGCGGCAGCGACCTCTTCGGTCCACCGGAACGGGACCTTCGGGGACGTGAGGCGGGTCAGTGGTCCAACGATGGCACTGAAGTTGGGAACAAAGCGGCGGTAGAAATTGGCGAAGCCAACAAATTGCTGCACCTGCTTCCGGGATGCAGGTGTAGGCCATTCCACCACCGCCTTTACCTTCTCTGGGTCGGGGAGCACCTTATCGTGGGCGATGATGAACCCCAGGAAGGACGTACTCCTGGCGTAAAATTCACACTTTTCTGCCTTAACGTACAGACGGTTCTCCAGCAGCCTTTGGAGGACCCGCCTCACGTGGACCTGGTGCTCATCCCTGGACTTGGAGAAGATGAGGATATCGTCCAGGTAGACGAACACGAAAAGGCCAATGAAGTCCCGGAGGACGTCATTAATGAGGCGCTGGAAGACTGCAGGAGCGTTGGTCAACCCGAACGGCATCACCAGATATTCAAAGTGGCCGTTCGGGGTACGGAAGGCCGTTTTCCACTCATCTCCCTCCCGGATCCGGACGAGGTGGTAAGCGCTGCGTAGGTCCAGCTTGGTGAACCAGGTCGCCCCCTGGAGGGAGTGGAAAGCAGTGTCCATGAGAGGCAGGGTGTAACGGTCCCTCTCCGTGATATTATTGAGGGCCCGGTAGTCGATACAAGGGCGGAGGGACCCATCCTTTTTCCCCACGAAGAAGAACCCTGCCCCCACGGGTGACGATGATGGGCGGATAATCCCAGCACTTAATGATTCCTTCAGGTAGGCGTTCATCGTCTCCTTCTCCGGCGCAGACAGGCTGTAAAGGCGACCAGAAGGTAAGGGAGCCCCCTGGCGGAGGTTGATGGCGCAGTCATAGGGCCGATGGGGGGGAAGAGACATAGCTTTCGCTTTGCTGAACACCATACCCAGGTCGTGAAATTCTGGGGGCACCAGAGACAGGTCCGGGGGTGCAGCGTCCGTCGCAGGGGGAGGAGCGGACGGAGAGCAGGCAGCGGACTGAAGGCAGGTGCCCATACAGAACGTACTCCATGCCGAGATCCCAGCTGATTTCCAATCCAGGACCGGATTGTGAAGGCGGAGCCAGGGATACCCCAGGATGACGGGCGACACAGAGTTGGGAAGGACGTAAAAGGTCATCTCCTCCCGGTGGTTTCCCGAGATGATGACCGGTAGGGGAACAGTTTGATGTGTCACTCTCCCGAGGGTGGCACGGGAGAGGTGGATCAGGGAGATGGGAGTGTTGAGTGCCTGGCAGCGGATGCCCAATCGGGTTGCCAGGCTTTGTGAAATGAAGCTGCCTTCTGCGCCCGAATCCACCAGTGCGTGGGTGAGGTGCCCAGTAGGGTTATGGCAGAAACGGATGGGCAGCTTCAATTGGGTAAGAGATCCTAACCGATTGACATCCGCGAGGCTTCCAACAGTGACTCGCGGACCCCACCGACTGGCTTTCCGTGGACAACGCTCCACGGTGTGTTGGTCGCCTCCGCAATACATGCAGAGGCCCAACTCACGGCGGCGTTGTTTCTCCACAGGGGAAAGTTTAGTCCAGCCCGTCACCATCGGCTCCGACTCCTCGGGGCGCGATGCTGGCGGCGCCGCCAGGGGGCGAGCTTGGAACAGGTGCGGCGAGGCTCCACGAGGGCGAGAAGAAGAAGACCTCCGCCCCGAGGAGCGCTCGCGCAGCCTGTTATCCAAACTTATCACTAAGGATGTCAGCTCCGCTAGCGTCCCAGGGATATCCCGACCAGCCAGTTCATCCCTCAGATCACTATTGAGGCTGCGGAGGAACAGGCCACAGAGGGAGCGTTCCTCCCAGCCCAATTCCTCCGCCGCTACCCGGAAGTCGACCGAGTGGTCCGCTGCCGACCGGCTTCCCTGCTGGAGAGCGAGAAGCCGATCGACCTGGACCGTTTCGGTTTGTGAGTGGTCAAAGACCTCCAGAAAGCGCCTCACGAATTGGTCATAGGTGAGGGTGGCATAACTGGGCCTCGCCATTACGGCGTAGGTCCAGGTTAACGCACGCCCCTCCAGAAGATTCCCTATGTAACCAATTCGACTGTGATCCGAGGGAAAATCTCCGGGCACACGGTGGAACACGGACTCACACTGCATAATAAACCCCCGCGCTCCGCCGAGCTTACCGCTAAAGCGGGCGGGGGTCGGAATCGGCGTGAGCCGAACCGGTGCCACTGGAGCCGGCTGGACGGCCGCTGGAACAGCAGGAGCCGCGCCACCCTGGCGAGTCGGGAGGAACGGCTGTTGGGGATCCAAGCGGTTCAATCGGTTAGTCAGTTCCAATAATTGATTAAGAACCACCTGTTGCTGATAAACAATCTGATCCACCCGAGCCTCGAGGATGGTAAACCGGTGTGCGAGCCCGCCGTCCGCCGAGCCGCTCTGCTGAAGCCGTACTGACATAACGTTCGGCTCAGGAGACGCACACACACAGGCTCAGAGTAGTTCAAACTGTTTAACAACAGGGATGTTTGGGTGCGTGTCTGCGGAATGTTAATGTGTTGGTGGTGGCGTCTGCTTCGGACCCAGAGGCAGGAGACCGTTCAGCCGGCAACCCTATGGGAGAAATTGGACACAGGGTGATGAGCACACACCAACACAGGAGGAGAATAGGCGAGGGAGAGAAGCTTACTTGTTTGGGCAGATGACTGGCGCTTCAAGGATGGAAGCCCGGGAGACAGCCACCTGCAGGGCTCGGTGCAGCAGCGAGGAGAGACGAGGGACGGGGTTGTCCGCCGCCGAGGAATCCACCTGTGCACAGGGGAGCAGACTGGAGAGATGAGGTGAGTGAACTTCTTACCGGTAAAGAGGATGCTGAAGAGAATGTGGTAGAAGTCCATGCAAGGAAAATGAAGTCTACGGCTTCAGGCCGAAGCTCAGGGCGAGGCGGCTTTTATCCTTCGCCGCTGACGAGTAGCAGGTGCGTGAGCAGGTGGCGCCGCTGATGAATGGCGCGGCGTGACAAAAACTAGATTTTATGTTTTTAACAGAGACTTGGTTACAAAATAACAGTGGATCTGTTCTTTACTAAGCAGCCCCTCCCAACTACAGCTTTATAAGTGAACCCAGGCTGCATAAGAAAGGAGGAGGAGTAGCTGTTTTTGTCATGAACTTGGGTTTGGTGTCGCAAACCTAGTTCTGACACTAGGGCTAGTTTGTCTCTTTCTGTTGTTTATTTTCCATCAGGTGCTTCAGGGAGCTCTTTGGGTCCTCCGCTCCCTGACAACTTGGTCACGCCCCCTCCTCCTGTTAGTGCACCAGCTGTTCCTCAATACACACACACACACCTCCATTCATTGTCATTCACACGCTCAGACACTCACTCACGCACACCTGTTTCCTATTAGGTCCAGTCCACGCACATTCACACCGGCGGTCTCTTTCCTCATTAGTTTGGTTATTACTTAAGCTCCGTTTGAGTCGGAAGAGATCGCCGGATCATTGTGCTTTGTACACAGTCACTGTTCGCTCTGTGTAAGCAAGCCTCCTCTCCCTGCGGTATACTTTCAACCTGACTTAGTAGTCTTCTCTAATGTCTCCCGACGCCGCTCGTGACCTGATATTAGTGCCTGTTCCTGTTAGCCAACTCACACCGGACAGCACGGACTGCCTTGGAGAGCTCTAGCTCGTAAGTTTACATCTGCCTTTCTCTTTGTGCTGTTCATCTATTCTGCGGCACTAGGCATTTCCTCCTTCGGGCTGTTGATCGTCCTAGAGGCATCCCTGCTCTCCTGGTTCCTTCACTGACTGTTTGTCATCCTCCTGTCGATCCCATAACTGTGTGTTGGACTGTATCCCTGTTTTTGTTCATTAAAGTGCACGCACTACTCCTGCTTGTGAGTTTTTCATTCCTCCCTCTGTGCACTGCGTAATGGCGCACGAGGGATCATAACAGTTTTGTTTAATGATTCCCTCCAATCTAAGCAGATGTCTTATGATAAGTTTACTTCATTTGAATATGTGGCTCTTCAGTTGAATTCGTCCTCTCGTGTGTTGCTTCTCAATGTTTACAGACCACCTAAAAACCATGTAACCTTTTTTTGATGATTTTACAAAGCTGCTGTCTATTATCTGTGTTGACTTTGACTGTGTACAGTGATCCCTCACTTATCGCAATTAATGGGTTCCAGAACTGACCGCGAAAAGTGAAAAACCGCGAAGTAGCGTCACCCCTAATGACGTCACCCATAAATAATACGTACATTCATTCTCTCACTCTCTCTCTCATATGATACGTGTGTGTGTGTGTGTGTAAGTGTACATACAAGCATAGATGTAAATAAAGTGTACATAAATATGTTTTTAGAACTCTTTTATTCTTATAACAAGATACGTAACTCAAGATGAAGATGATTTACTGCACAGGTTAATGAGAGCTTTACTGCTCCTCAGGTGACGCCTCATCGTCAGGTGCTAGAGGCGCAGGATCATCGAGGGCAGCTTCCGATAGAGCTGGAGAAGCTGCAGGAGGCGGCGTAGTGGCTCGACGGGAAGACTATTTCGCACAAAAAGGCACAAGAGAACAGCGAAAAGTTCCACGTGCAAGACTAAGCAACACGAGCGATAAAGAACAATGAATGCGGTCTTCCTTCGCTGGGTATGGGCGCTCGGCAGGGAGAGAAGCTGGGTAAAACGTCTCGGCCAATCAACTTGCGAGATTCCCGAGCTGAGCCAACACGAGAACAGCGAACAGAGAGGTGGATTTTGAGTTGTGCGGGCTCTCCGTGTTGATACCTGATGTTCTAATGTAGTCTCCCTGCCTTCTGCTAGCGCCCGCCCATTTTTTCTCAATTTTGAATTTTTGATGAATATTTTTGAAAAATCCGCGATGCACTGAGGGCGCGAAAGGTGAGGCGCGAAGTAGCGAGGGATCACTGTAGTTATTTTTAGTGATTTTAACATTCATGTTGACAACCCTCAGGACAGAGGGACCAAAGAATCGTGTTGTGTCCTTGATAACTTTGGACTGACTCAGTATGTAACAGAAAAAACACAACAGAGGGCACAGTCTGGACCTGGTCATCTCCAAAGGTCTGAACATCTCTAAGGTTATGGTGATGGATGTTGCTCTGTCTGACCATTCTTGTGTTTTCTTTGAGAGTGGTATTAATGTCAACAGAAATATCCAGAGAGAGGTCATCAAAAATGGGACATCAATGATAATACCAGTGAAACATTCATCCAATCTTTCTCTTCCTCACCACCACTTTCTTCATCTTCAGTAAATGAGCTTGTGGAAAATTTCAATGGTAAAATTACAAATATTATCAATGCCATTGTTCCCATCAAGGTGAAGGTGGTCACTATTAAAAAGAAACCTCCAAGGAGAAATGCCAAACTGGCAAGAGCTGAAAAAAAGTGTTGAAAAGCTGAACGCAAGTGGCGAAAAAATAAATTACAGGTTCATTATGAAATCTATAATGAGAGATTGAGCATTTATAATTTGGAGCTGAGAAATGCAAGGCAAGCATATTTTTCTGACATCATTGCTAAAAACAGCAATAATGCACACACCTTGTTCACTACTGTTGACAGGCTAACAAATCCCCCTGTCTCAGTAGCTCCTGGACTTCTATCCAACCATGCCTGCAATGACTTTGCCTCTTTCTTTACTGACAAAATTCAGAAAATTAGACAGTCAGTCAGTGCCCCTATGCCAGGTGCTGGACTTGTGCTTCCTCTGTGTCCACGTAGAGAAGATGTAAACACCATGCTGAATTTTTTTCCAATCAATCATAAAATTTTGATTGACATCATACACCACCCTCCCAACAGGGTTTAAAAAAAGTTTCATATTGTATGGCATCAGATCTACCACAGATCATAAATATGTCTCTGCATTCAGGTGTCTTCCTTCAGTGCTTAAAAACAGCTGTTATCAAGTCACTTCTAAAAAAGAGAACCCTAGACACCTCACTGATGAACAGCTACAGGCCCATATTAAACCTCCCCTTTCTTAGTAAAATAATAGAAAAGGCTGTTTTTCAACAATTGTACAACTTCCTGACATTAAATAACTGTTTTGATGTCTTCCAGTCAGGTTTTTGGCCACACCACAGCACTGAGACAGCTCTAGTTAAGGTCCTCGATGACATCCACTCCAATACAGATAATTGCAACATTTCAGTCTTGGTTCTTCTGGACCTCAGTGCTGCATTCGACACGGTCGACAATAACATCTTACTAGACCGGCTAAAAAACTGGGTGGGACTTTCTGGTACAGCACTTAGCTGGTTTGAGTCCTATTTCAAAGACAGAGACTATTTTGTGTCAATAGGTAACTACAAATCCAAACCAACAAAAATAACCTGTGGAGTACCCCAAGGTTCTATTTTGGAACCTTTGCTTTTCAACATCTATATGCTCCCACTAGCTCAAATCATAAAAAAACAACAAAATATATTACCATAATTATGCAGTTGATACACAAATCTACATAACCATCTCACCAGGAGACTATGGCCCAATTAAAACCCTGATCAAATGCATTGGTCAAATTAAAGAGTGGATGTGCCAAAACTTTCTAAAGTTAAATGAAGACAAAACCAAAATAATAGTTTTTGGAGATGATGCTAAAAGCCAACAGCCAAGCCAGAAATCTGGGTGTGGTTCTGGACTCAGACCTGAATTTTAACAGCCACATTAAGACAGCAGTGAAATCAGCCTATTATAACTTAAAGAGCATAGCGAGGATTAGAGGTCTGATGTCTCAGGATCTAGAAAAACTTGTCCATGCATTTATCTTCAGTAAACTGGACTATTGTAATGCTGTCCTCACAGGTCTCCCTAAAAAGTCCATCAGACAGCTGCAGTTGGTTCAGAATGCTGCAGCTCGAGTCCTCACTGAGACCAAGAAAGTAGATCATATAACTCCAGTTCTTACACTGGCTGCTTGTCAGTCAAAGAATAGACTTCAAAATACTGCTGTTGGTTTATAAAACTCTGAATGGTATAGGGCCAAAATACATTTCAGATCTTCTAGTCAATTATGAACCACCCAGAGCCCTCAGGTCATCATGGTCAGGCCTACTATCTATGGCCAGAGTTAGAACCAAATACAGTGGGGTAAAAAAGTATTTAGTCAGCCACCAATTGTGCACATTCTCCCACTTAAAAGATGAGAGAGGTCTCCAATTTTCATCATAGGTATACCTCAACTATGAGAGACAAAATGAGGAAAAAAAATCCAGAAAATCACATTGTCTGATTTTTAAAGAATTTATTTGCAAATTATGGTGAAAAATAAGTATTTGGTCAATAACAAAAGTTCATCTCAATACTTTGTTATATACCCTTTGTTGGCAATGACAGAGGTCAAACGTTTTCTGTAAGTCTTCACAAGGTTTTCACACACTGTTGCTGGTATTTTGGCCCATTCCTCCATGCAGATCTCCTCTAGAGCAGTGATGTTTTGGGGCTGTCGCTGGGCAACATGGACTTTTAACTCCCTCCAAAGATTTTCTATGCGGTTGAGATCTGGAGACTGGCTAGGCCACTCCAGGACCTTGAAATGCTTCTTACGAAGCCACTCCTTCGTTGCCCAGGCGGTGTGTTTGGGATCATTGTCATGCGGAAAGACCCAGCCACGTTTCATCTTCAATGCCCTTGCTGATGGAAGGAGGTTTTCATTCAAAATCTCACAATACATGGCCCCATTCATTCTTTCCTTTACACAGATCAGTCGTCCTGGTCCCTTTGCAGAAAAACAGCCCCAAAGCACGATGTTTCCACCCCCTTGCTTCACAGTAGGTATGGTGTTCTTTCTCCTCCAAACACGACAAGTTGAGTTTTTACCAAAAAGTTCTATTTTGGTTTCATCTGACCATATGACATTCTCTCAATCCTCTTCTGGATCATCCAAATGCTCTCTAGCAAACTTCAGACGGGCCTGGACATTGACTGGTTTAAGCAGGGGGACACGTCTGGCACTGCAGGATTTGAGTCCCTGGCGGCGTAGTGTGTTACTGATGGTAGCCTTTGTTATTTTGGTCCCAGCTCTCTGCAGGTCATTCACTAGGTCCCCCCGTGTGGTTCTGGGATTTTTGCTCACCGTTCTCGTGATCATTTTGACCCCATGGGGTGAGATCTTGCGTGGAGCCCCAGATGGAGGGAGATTATCAGTGGTCTTGTATGTCTTCCATTTTCTAATAATTGCTCCCACAGTTGATTTCTTCACACCAAGCTGCTTACCTACTGCAGATTCAGTCTTCCCAGCCTGGTGCAGGTCTACAATTTTGTTTCTGGTGTCCTTTGACAGCTCTTTGGTCTTGGCCATAGTGGAGTTTGGAGTCTGACTGTTTGAGGTTGTGGACAGGTGTCTTTTATACTGATAATGAGTTCAAACAGGTGCCATTAATACAGGTAACAAGTGGTGGACAGAGGGGCCTCTTAAAGAAGAAGTTACAGGTCTGTGAGAGCCAGAAATCTTGCTTGTTTGTAGGTGACCAAATACTTATTTTTCACCATAATTTGCAAATAATTTTTTTTAAAAATCAGACAATGTGATTTTCTGGATTTTTTTTCCCATTTTGTCTCTCATAGTTGAGGTATACCTATGATGAAAATTGGAGACCTCTCTCATCTTGTAAGTGGGAGAACTTGCACAATTGGTGGCTGACTAAATACTTTTTTGCCCCACTGTATGATGAGGCAGCATTTAATTTTTATGTTTCTCACATATGGAACAAACTCCCAGAAAGCATCAGGGCTGCTGAAACTCTCAATTGCTTTAAATCCAGGTTAAAAACTCTCCTATTTGCCATGGCCTTTCAGTAGAACAATTGTTAATCTCCTACAATGCACTGTAAATTTTTATTTCTGTAATATTCTATTTTAGCCTGCTTTTGTTTTTCTTTAATTTACTTCTGAGTTTGCTTTTTAATTCTTATGTATTCCTTTTGCAACTTGCTCTTATGCTTTGTTTTTATGTAAAGCACTTTGAATTGTCTTGTACACGAAATGTGCTATACAAATAAACTTGCCTTGCCTGTGCAGTGTTGTTGAAAATGATGGCATCTGAAGCCTCATAAACATGCTAGAACCACACTGTTTTACTGACATGTAAACATTTCAGTGAAATAGTAATCCCAAACTTGTATGAAGGAGTAAAATACTGCATCACAACTTCACTGAAGTCAGTGGCGAGAGTTGCTCTACTATGTGACAAAATGAACAGAATTAAAAATAACTCACCCGTGAACCCACATCGTCCGTTCCTCTCCCTCGGCTCATTGTATGCAGCGATAGGGAACAGTTGCTCATCCAGGAAATCATCATGGGGAATCCGCAGCCTGGGCGCCACCACTGCAGGCACCCTGCCCGAGACAACACTGACACTGTGAGCCTCCAGACCCAACCCAGAGTCACGCGTGCAGGATGACTTTCACAGCTGTCAAACTCTTGTTTAATTCAGACTTGGACTGAAAATGTGCCCCACTATCCCACACAGCTGGTCTGGACAGGACTTGAAGACCCTGAAGTGTGAGGCTCCTACTTCATGAAAAAGGCACCAAAAACATGAAGGGTTGCAAAAAAAAAAAAAAAACATGGCACAATGTAAAAAGAAATTAAAAGGAAGTACTAGTACTAGTACCACAAAAAAAGAAACAAAAAAATGTACAACTAGAAAAATTGTAAAAATTCATTTTTGATTAAGAGACTGTCTGCTGTGTCTCCAAATGGTACTGATGAAACATTCAAGACTGAACTGGAAACTTGAAATTGTAGACGCCAACAACAAATGTTTTGTGATAATACCTGATTCTAATACCAAAGCAAGTCCTTTTCAGATTGCCATTGTTAACCCCTTGACGCCTATTGTCGCGAATTCGCATCAATCCAAAAAAAAAACAAAAAAACAACGATTTTCAATTATGAAAAAAAAATGTTAACAATTGGAAATAAATTCAGGCGTCAAGGGGTTGACTTTTTTTCTCAGTGGACACAACAGCTGCACAGTGATCACCGCTTGTGGTTGTTTTGTAATTCATAGGGATCATTATTGTAGCTGTCCCGTCCTTCAAGGTTGCTTTTGTTTCACTGCTGTATTGAATTTGCATCAAGAAATGCTACCCTTCGCTTTAAAATGGCTCTCTGATCAAAAGGTCCCTCGACTGCTTGATCTCTAGACCAGTGCCCAATAGGCCTGTTAATTAATCAATGCAAGAAAGAAATATCCTTCAGGACACAGAGGATGTGTCTAAACATGTTGGGGAATAGTGGAATTACACTCATGAGGAAACCACACATAACCCTGTTTGCTAAATATGTAGCGTTGGATGACAAGCCAGCGATACTAACTTTATAAAGCATGAATGTAGGAAATTTTACATGGAAACCCTTGAAATAGTTAATAAACACCTTTTTAAAGTTTACACATTTAAGCTTTTCTTTTTTGAGGGGAAGTTTTCAATTTTTGCATTTAAATTGCTGATTGGTGGAAGCTCCAAAAGTCAGAAGTTCAGGTCCCATATTCAGATTCCTTGACTGGAAGCTATTCTCAATGTTCATTAGTGCACATTTTGTTTCTTGTACCTCTAGAAATAATTGTACAGTGAAGCGAAGGAACAAGTCAGACAACATTTTCCTAATAAGAATCTTCATCTGCCAGAGGGAGCCGAATCTACAGCAGATGAGAGTTTACGTTTTTATCTAAGAGGCGCATCTAATGATTCTTGGTATTTAGCCTGTGGCATCAAAGCAAATGTATGCCTCTCAATTCAATTTCAAGCACACTAAGCACATTTCATTCAATGATAATATACATCAATAATCATTAGGGCGTGGTACAGACTGGAATTACCATCTGAAATTGCAGGAAGATTTTGGTCTCTGGGTGAGGAAGAATAGGATTATAATGATTGGGCTTTTTTTTTTTTTTTTTTTTTTTTTACAAGACATGTTTATAATCTTAACCAACAAATCTACATGTGTTTGGTAAACCTGAAGAAAGCATTTGACTGCATCACTCTGGTTTCTTGTGGGGAGTGCTTTAGGAGCATGGGGTTGCGGGCTCATTGCTACAAGTTATCCAGTCTTTTTATGAGAGAGTTTAGTTCATATATTGCCAACAATCAGTTGAAGTTTTCCCCAGCAAGAGTTGGACTTTACCAGGGCTGGAGTTTGTCATCAATCCTGCTCATAATTTTTGTATACAGGATTTCTAGATAGGACTTCTAGGTGCAGCCAAGGAACGGAGGACATCATGTTTGGTGGCTGCAGGATCTTGTCTTGCTTTTTGCAGATGATGTGGTCCTGTTGGCTTCATCAAGCAATGACCTACAGGTCTTACTGGGGTGGTTTGCTACTGAATATTAAGAGGCTGGGGTGAGAATCAGTAAGTCCAAGTCCATGGTACTCAGCAGAAAAAGGGTAGATTATATTGACCTGGAAGAGGATGAGCTTCTGCTCCAAGTGGTGGAGTTCAAGTATCTTGCGATCTTATTCATAAATGTGGCGAGAATGGAGGGGGAGATTGACAGACAGATTGGAACAGCATCTGCAGTGACACAGTTGTGCCAGATTGTCATGGTGATGAGGGAGCTGAGATCTAGAGCAAAGCTGTCAATTTATGTTCCTACCCATACTTATGGTTATGAGCAATTGTTGGTGACTGAAAGAATGATTTTGCTGATAAAAGCGGCTGAAACGAGCTTTGTCCGTAGGGTGGCTAGACTCACCTTTAGAGACAGGGTGGGGAGCTCAGTTATCCGGGAGAGCCACTGGTTCTTCACATTGAAAGGAGCTAGCTGAGGTGATTTGGTTATCTGATCTCGATGTCTTCTGTACACCTCCCACTTGAGGTGCCATGGGCATGTGCTATTGGAAGGACACCTTGGGGCAAACCCAGGACACGTTGGAGCAGGGATGGGCAGTCATGTGCCATGGAAGGTCCAATCCACTAGGTTTTCTGATCCACCCAGTGTCGTTATCATCTGTTTCACTGATCAGGAATCATCCTTGAAGCTGATCAGTGAAACACCTGCACTGGAGAGACTGTCTCCTGGCTGGCCTGGGAATGCCTTGGTATCTCCCTGAAGAACTGGATGAGGTGGCTGCAGAGATGGAAGTCTGGGCTTCTCTGCTTAGACTGCTGCCTCCACAACCTGCATCACGGGACCAGCAGTATACTGGGGGCGGGGGGGGGGGGGGCGGTGGTGCTGAAAAGTTCATAATAGTCAAATTTGACCAAATGTGGTTTCTTTTTCAACCACAGGGATCCAAGCACTACAACAATGATGGAAGAAGTGTGTGGACCGAAGGGGCGACTGCATTCAAAAATAAACCACATTTGGTCCAATTTGACCACTATGAACTTTTCAGCTTATGAACTTTTCAGCCCCACCGCCATAAGATGGATGGATGGATGTTTATGATTAGGATTGTGCCCCTTACCTGACTGATTCAGTTCTCAGTTATCTTATTTAAGAACAAAAGAAAATACTGTTTGCAGAAGATAATAATAATGGCTCTACTTTGTAAAATAAATGAAGTTTCAGATTTAGAGTGTCAGCGAGTTGAAAACAGGACCCACACGCTGGACTTCAAATTTAAGGAGTTTTATTTTTAGCTGGTCACACCAACACAGTTCGAAGGTCAACAGAAACAAAAAGTAGGTAGGCAAACTACTTAAAGTCAGGCAAGAACAAAATCTATATGAGACAGGACACAGTGGCGTGTTGATCACACTGTATGACTCACGAGGATACCAGACAAAACAAAGGGAGACATGGGTTTAAATAAGGCAAGGGGTAATCAGTGAATACAGAACAGGTGAGAATGCTAATCAAGACTAACAACTGACACATGGGTAGAACAGTGACAACAGATATGGGAAAACAGGATGGACGGGACAGCATCACTGACTGGGGATGCACAGAAACATGACCAGAGGATCAGGGGAGACAAGACCAAGGTAATCATAAAACACATAATGACCAAACTAAACACATAATAAAAATAATCAAAACCCAAAGCAAAGCAGGAGAAAATATAAAACAAGAACATAATTCTAAGGATCAAGACAAAACACAGAAAATTATACGATAATAAACTCGGGGCTAGGATATGGGTCCAGCCCACATTTTGACAGAGAGACGATGGCAACAAAGCAACAGCCTCTTCACCATGACTGGGTGAGATTCATCTCAGTGGAAAGAAGGCAAACGCTTTAGCTTGAGCTTACAATAGCGAGCAGACAGGGGTTGAGTGTTTTGCTCGAGGATGCTCTGTCAGAACCCATGGCTGATGACAGACACACTAAGTGCTGCAGGGAAATACATAAAAGGTATTGAGGACAGAAAAAAAAACCTACATGCACTGAGCTGAGACATTTAGATAGTTTTATAAAGCATCACTTACTTCTCTTTGAGTTCATTTTGCTACAAATGACATCCAATTTAATTGCAGCCGAGCTGATAATAGTAATTTCTCTCTTTCGAGATGAGGATTGTTTGAAATGTCTCTGGACAAACGTCTGATGCCTTATCGAGATCAGAGATTTATAGCTGAAAATAATCCATTGTGTGGTGATGAAAGACCGGCTAAATCTGTAGACTGGGTAAATGGTGAGAAAGTGGCATGAAAAAAGACTGGAATCTTTAATTAGGCAATTTTATACTAAAATGGTTTTAATTGTGTTAGATGAAGTAATCATCATCAGTGAGCTGAACTTTGCACTGCTAAAACATTGTCATATTCCTGTTCTTACAGCTTGTCTGAAATTTCTTCTCTGCTTACCCAAACTGACCCGATTAATAATCTTTGGTTGCCTCCTGCCCCAAGTGGAGGAGTTTAAGTATCTCGAGGTCTCATTCATGAGTCAGGGGAGAATGGAGTGAGAGATGACAGACTGATTGGAGCAGCTTCTGCAGTGATGCAGACATTGTACCAGTCTGTTGTGGTGAAGAGGGAGCTGAGCTCTAAAGCAAAGCTGTCCATTTACCAGTCAATCTACGTTCCTACCCTCACCTATGGTCATGAGCTTTCGGTAACGGCCGAAAGAATGAGATCGCAGATACAAGTGGCTGAAATGAGCTCTCTCCGTAGGATTGCTGGACTCACCCGTAGAGATAGGGTGAGGAGCTCAGTCATCCGGGAGAGGCTCAGAGTAGAACTGCTGCTCCTCCATATCGAAAGGAGCCATTTGAAGGGGTTTGGGCATCTGATCAGGATGCCTCCTGGATGCCTCCCACTTGAGGTATTTTTGGCACATCCAACTGGGACGAGAACTCGGGGCACACCCAGGACACGCTGGAGAGACTAATTCTCCCAGCTGGCCTGGGAACATCTTGGTATCCTCTCTGATGAGCTGGAGCAGGTGGCTGGGAAGAGGGAAGCCTGGGCTTCTCTGCTTGAGCAGCTGCATCTGCGACCTGGACCTCCAGAAAAGCGGTAGAAGATGGATGGATGCATGGATGGTTGCAAATAACACATCAGCCCTTGTTTGTATATGACCATTTTGATTTTGAGCTACTCCAATGATCTGTTTATACTTATCCTGCCTTTGCTTTTATGTTGTAAAATACTTTAAGTAGGTTATGTTTCTTAGTCCTTTGGTTTGCTTTATTTCTGTGTTTTATCTTTCTAATTTACTTTCTTGGGGGAACTGTAGGTAGAGTATGTTAAGAGATCAATTCTTTTATTATTGCAGTAATGTTCTCAGTGTGTTCTCTGGTTCCCTTTACAAAAGAGTAAAAAAAAAAAGCCTGTTTACTAAAAACTGGTACTACAGGCATCCAAAAGACTTTTATGGTTTTAGGTTCAGATTTCATTGACAACCACATAAAACACAGAAGCATTTCAAAGACTGTCTTTCTACTTTTTACAAACAATAACTGTTCTTCAACTTATTTCACTGTCTTTTTACCCAACACAAACAGGTGCATAACCCTGAATCAACAAGCCCAAAGACCAGAGCTGGTCTCAGTGGAGCTTCAGTAGGATCTGAACCACACACTTGGTTTCAGTGACTTTAAAGCTCTTGAGCTAAAGTAAACAGAAGAGTTGAGCTGTGTACAGAATGTGAAGTTTAAATCAGGGTTGCAGACTGTTTCTAGTTGGAGCTTTCTGTTGTCTGCCACGGGACCACCTCAAAGCTTCATAATGTTTTTTTTTATAACAACAATCATTGAATATATTTAGGTACATTTTGCAGAATGAGGCCAGATTTCACATTTAGCCACAATTACTAATCCATATTTAAAGACAAAAAGAAAGAAGTAAAGAGAAAAGCTACAGTTTATACTAGGGCTGTCATGATATCAGATTTTTGATATACAGTTATCTACCTTTAGGCAAAGGAAGTTACAACCCCAGTTCCAATGAAGGTGGGATGTTGTGTAAAATATAACTAAAAACAAAATACAATGATTTAAAAATCCTTTTTAACCTATATTCAAAGACAAGATAGTCAGTGTTCAAGCTGATGAACTTCATTGTTTGCAAATATTTCCTCATTTTGAATTTGATTCCTGCAACATGTTCCAAAAAAGCTGGGACAGGGACATGTTTACTACTGTGTTATATCACCTTTCCTTTTAACAACACTCAGTAAGCCATTAGGAACTGAGGACACTAATTGTTGAAGCTTTGTAGATGGAAATTTTTCCCCATTCTTGGCTGATGTACAACTTCAGTTGCCCATCAGGCTGGGGTCTCCATTGTCATATTTTGCGCTTCATAATGCGCCACACATTTTCAATGGGAGACTGATCTGGACTGCAGGAAGGCCAGTCTAGTACCCAAACTCTTTTACTACGATGCTGCACTGTTATAATATGTGCACAATGTGGCTTGGCATTGTCTTGCTGAAATAAGCAGGCATGTCCCTGAAAAAGACATTGTTTGAATGGCAGCATATGTTGCTCCAAAACCTGTATGTACCATTCAGCATTAATGGTGCCTTCACAAATCTGCAAGTTACCGATGCCATGGGTACTAACACATCCACATACCATCACAGATGGTGGATTTTGAACTTTGCACTGAAAATAATCTGGATGGTCATTTTCCTCTTTAGCCTGAAGGACACAATGTCCATGATTTCCAAAAACAACTTAAAATGTGGACTTATCAGGCCACAGCAAACTTTTTCACTTTTCATCAGTCCATCTCAGATAAGCTTGGGCCCAGAGCAACCGATGGCATTTCTGGGTGTTGTTGATACAGCGGGAAAAATAAGTTTCGAATACGTCAACATTTTTCTCAGTCATTCTGATGGAGCCATTGACCTGAGATTTTTTACCAGATATCAATAACAACCCAAGTAATCCATACATACAAAGAAATCAAGGCAACTGTGTTCACAAAACAAGTCATATTTAATAAAGTGGAATGACACAAGAAATAAGTATTGAACACACTTGGGGAAATTCGTTTAATATTTAGTAGAAAAGCCTTAGTTGGTAATAACAGCTTCCAGATGTCTCCTGTATGGAGAAACTAGGCGCAGACATTGTTCAGGAGTGATTCTAGCCCATTCTTCCACAACAACTGTCTTCAAAACTTGAAGGTTCCATGGGTGCCTTCTATGAACTCTGATCTTCACTTCTTTCCATAGATTTTCAATTGGATTCAAGTCAATGGACTGGCTGGACCATTCTAGCAGCTTTATTTTCCTTCTCTGGAGCCAGCTGAGAGTTTCCTCGGCTGTGTGTTTGGGATCATTGTCTTGCTGAAATGTCCACCCTCATTTCATCTTCAGCATCTTGGCAGATGGCAACAGGTTCCTTTCAAGGATGTCTCTGTACATCTGTCCATTCATTTTTCCTTCAACTCTATGAAGTCTGCCTGTACCATGTGTTGAAAAACACCCCCACAACATGATGGGATATGCAGTGCCATTTCTCCTCCAAACATGCTGCGCATTGTGGCACCCAAAAAATTCAATTTTGGTCTCATCTGACCAGACTATATTCTCCCAGTATTTTACTGACTTGCCCAAATGTTGTGCAGCAAGCTTTAAACACTTCAGCATGCTTTTTCTTCAGCAATGGAGTCTTGTGAGGTGAGCGGGCATAGAACCCATGTCAGTTGAATGCATTACTTATTGTTTTCTTTGAAACAGCAGTACCTACTAACTGCAGATCTTTCTGGAGCTCTCCATGAGCAGTCTTTGGCTCTTGGATAACTCTTCTGATTCTGATTCTGATTCTTTTGACTCCTCTGTTAGAAATCTTGTGAGGAGCTCCTGGTCGTGGCTGGTTTATGGTAAAATGATGTCCTTTCCACTTCCAAATGATGGCTCCAACAGTGCTCACTAGAACATTCAGCAGTGTAGAAATGCGCCTGTAACCAATACTATCATTATGTTTTGCAACACTAAGGTTGTGAAGGTCTAGAGAGAGCTCTTTGCTTCTACCCATCATGAGTTCTTTGTGGTGTGACAATCTGATATTCACAGACCTTTTTAAAGGCTATCAGTCAGGACTTAACCAGCTGATATTAATCTGCACTGAGGGGGATAAAATGGCTTCCAAACATCTGATGGATTTCAGCTGGTTTCTTGGCTTTTCTATGCCTTTTTGACGTGTTCAATACTTATCCTCCCCGCTGTATATGTCTTTCACTTTGCATGTTAGAGTTTTAACTTGTAGATGTAGCGATGATCTCTGTTAACTGACAAGGGTTTTCCAAAGTGTTCCAGAGCCCACATGGTAATATGCTTTATGGAATGATGTCAGTTTTTATGCAGTGCCCCCTGTGGGATCAAAGGTTGTGGGCATTCAATGTTGGCTTTCGTGCAGAAATGTCTTCAGATTATCTCAATCTTTTGATGATATTATAGACTGCAGATGATGAAATCCTGAAATTCCTTTCAGCTGTGCATTATGAAATGTTCTTAAACTGTTGGACTATTTGCCCATGCAGTTGTTCACAAAGCTGGGATTCTCATTCCATTCTTGTTTGTTAGCAACTGAGCCCTTTCAGGGATGCTCCTTTTTATACCGTCATGACATTCACCTGTTTCCAGTTATCCTGTTCACCTGTGGAATGTTCCCAAAAAAAGTGTTTTTTGAGAATTCCTCATCTATCCCAATCTTTCTTGCCCCTGTTCCAGCTATTTTTGGAACATGTTACAGGCATCAAATTCAAAATGAGAGATTATTTACAAAAAACAAAGTTTATCATTTTCAAAATTAATTATCTTTATTATCTTAATTATCACTCTGGTAAGGGTTTGAAAATACGAACATATCGCACCTATTCTTAAATCACTTCACTGGCTTTCCATTTACATCAGGATCAAATATAAGGTCTCCCTTTTTACTCACTAGTGCATCCACGGTAATGCCCCCCCCCCCCACACACACACACCTTAAAGAACTGCTAACTCCACTAACCACAACACGCTCCCTTCATTCCACTTACTCAATCTGCTTTCATGCACCCAGGACAAAACTCAGCACCATGGGGGACAGGGCTTTTTGTGCTGCTGCCCCACGTCTGTGGAATGCCCTCCCTGACACCTTGAGGGCATTACAATTCACAGACGGTTTCAAAAGAGGACTTCTTTTTAGCAGGACATTTGACCATTGAGTTGTTGTTTTAACCTCTTCTTTCTTATTTTGGTTTTATCTTCTTATCCCCTTTTTCTGTTATGAAATTGAGTTTTGTGCTTTTTACGTGTAGCACTTTGAGATTTTTTTAAATGCAAACTGTGTTACAAAGAAAATGTATTATTATTATTATTATTATTATTATTATTATTATTAGTAGTAGTAGTAGTAGTAGTAGTAGTAGTAGTAGTAGTAGTAGTAGTATCTTTGTAGTGCATTCAATTGAATATAGGTTAAAAAGGATTTTTAAATCATTGTATTTTGTTTTTATTTACATTTTACACAACATCCACTTCACTGGATTTTGAGTTGTGCCCTGGTTTTGCCACAAAATATGGCATGGGAGCTTTGCAAATACCAGTTCTCCAGGGCACTGTTGAAGGGGAAAGAAAGCATGGACGACACAGGAAATCCTGGCTGGACAATATCAAACAATTGTCAGACACTGGGGCCGTGATGGCCTAATGGTTAGGGATGTGGACTTGTGACTGGAGGGTCACCGATTCAAATCCTGGACCAGCAGAATCAGATCTAGGTGGGGCAGATGACATAGCAGCCTTTGCTTCACTCTCATTAATCCCACTGTGGAGCCCTTGAGCAAGGCCCTAAACCCCAACTGCTCCAGTGGAGCTGCTCAGTGGCCACAAGGTTGTACTGGGCAGCTTCAAGGTGTGAACGTGAGCAGGGCATCATTGGAAAAAGAGAGGTTGCCCCTCAGTAGACCTCCCCTGTATAAATAAAGGTTAAAAAAGACATGAATGTCCCTGTCCTTCTTCAGGTAGTCCAAGACAGAACCAATTGGAGAGCTCAGTCAGAGCACTCAGCCTGGTACCCCTACAGTTGTTCCGGCTAAGAGTTAATCTATCATGTGCGGGGTTGTTCTCAACCCCGCCCATGATCTGTGGCTGTAGGTCTTTGATTGTTGCTTATTATTTCCAGCTGGCAGATTATTTGAGCCTGGCTCTCTGCCAGTCCTATGGCCACGCTTCCTCCTCTCGCCAGACATTCACCGGCTGTGGGGCATTACCACTCACATGCACACAGGCGCGCACGCACGCATTCAGCATACACACACACGCACACACACACACACGCACACACACACACACGCACACACACACACACACACACACACACACACACACATACATACACACATTCAGTCTGCATGCTCTTGCTTAGCCACACTGCTGTGTCCACTTGCCCTCATTAGTGATCTGTGTATTTATGTGAAGCAGCGTGATCAGTCAGTGTGGCGGCTGAGTCAACATTGGACTTCCTGGCTCGCTGGTTGTTGGCTCCCTTCCCTTTTGACTGCACAGTGTTGTTATTCCAGAGCTTTCTCGCTTCAGCGCTTATGGAAGTCTTCCTTATTTTATGCCCTTCTCTCCGCACCTGTTCTGCCTGGAGCGCGTATGGCATCTCACCCTAGCCAACGTAGTTTGTAACTGGTTGTCTCATCATGACTACTCTGTTTGGACTATTACATGGACATTTTGTGTTTTACCCTTTCTACAATAAACACATTTACTTTACTGCATGTTGGACTTGTACCAATTTATTTGTTTACTGCGTAATTACACAGCGGACATGACAGTAAGCCGCCACCATAACAAAGAGCCCAAGCAGTGAAGTAGCATGTCGTTTTCATTCTTTTTTTGTGTGTGTGTTTCATACCTGTTGGAGCTGGCCATGTCTCCGGGTGGTCGACCTCGCCCAAGGTGGGGAGGGTTAGTTCCGGGTAGACCCAGTTTGGAGGAGGAATGGGCGGCGGACTTCATTCAGAGTTATGAGGACGAGGCTCTCGATGCTCTGGGGCCCAACCAGGTATAGGAAGGTTTGTGTGTAGCCATGAGAGTCCTGAAGGTGCATCCTGGACTCAGGAGTTATCCACAGTATGCAGGACTGTATTTCTTGGTCCATGCACTCCAGCAAATGAATCTTGACCTGAGGTTTGAAGCACTTCCCGCTGCGCTGAGGCGTAGGCGCACTCCCCAACAGCCGTCCTCCTTTTCTCTCACTTTGCCATCGTCACCTCCAGCAGGCATATTACCGGCTCCAGCAAGGGTGTGCCCAGCCTCGCGGCAGAACAGTCGTCCAGCCCCGGATTACCAGACAGGCACCATCTCCTCCTCACCAGCAGCTTCCTCATCTAGTGAGATCCACCCCGCGGCAGCTCACTCCTCCAGTTTTTTCCTGCCAGCTGTCCTGTCAGCCAGCGTATCCTTCCTAGCTGCCGCACAGTCCGCCTCCTCGATGGCTCCTCCCACTGCTCGGTGGCTCTCCGTGCCATCTCCGGAAGTACCGGTCTCCATGACGTTGGGGATGGTTCCTACTTCTTCCATGGTGGGGCCCAAGCTCTCCTGAGCCAGGGAGAGGGACGACAGTCCACACACTGCAGCAGCAGGCAACATCCAAGTCCGGGCAAACAGGCAAGTTTATTTTCATTCGTCTCCTATTAATAATGAAATGTCTTGCCTGATTCCTGGTAGGGAAACTCAGGGAGAGCAGTCCCCTGAGTTCTCCCCACCTGCTGCTGCCATGAATGACTCACCAGCCCTCTCTCTGCTCATTCCTGCTTGCTCTGAGGGTGCTCCGGAGCTGAACCGTCAGGACCGGGAGGAGCAAGAGGTCTGGAAGGATTCTTCCCCCACAGCAACGCTAAGCCAGATCCCAGCCACCACATCGGAGGAATTACCAACATGGGTCACGACGGCTGGGAGGAAGAAGACTGCAGAGACCATCATGCCTGCTGCGGTGGCCACCACAACACAGTCAGTGCCTGAGCTGCACCTCCAGGAGGCCAAGCCCATGGAAACATCACCTGGATCGTCGGAGTCCTGGACGGCGGTAGATCTCGAGCTAAGGCAAGTGCTCTCTTTTGTCTTCCTCCTTTCCATAGTAGAGCATTTTTGCCTAGCTCTAGGTGAGGAGAGCCAGCTGCAGCCCTACGCTGCACCTGATCTTGCCTCGCCGGGCTCCGCCGCTGCCGGCGACCCTGACCCTTCCTCCTCTGTGTCTCAGTCCTTGTCTAGGGTCACTGGAGAGAGGTCCATGTCGTCAGACGAGACTGAGGATCCAGGCTCGCCACTGGAGGTTATTATGGCCGCTGCCACCCCCGCTGTGGTCTCCATGGGTCCAGCTCCCTGTCTGCTGAAGGTCATGGGTCGGGTTCCACCTCAGTCCAGGTCTCCAGGGGTGCCTGTGATTGATCACCTCCTGGCTCAGGTTCTCGTATGGGTCGGCTAGCTCAGGGTCAAAACGGCATTGAGGTCAGCAGTGGCCCAGCCAGGTCCCACCGCAGGTGCAGCAGGGGTCCTGCCGGACTCCACAGCGGGTGCAGCCATGGCTCAGCCCGGGTCCACCACAGGTGCAACAAAGTTCCACTTTTTTTTCCTTTCTTTTCCCTTTTGTGTTGGTACGGTGGGTGTGTGGCATCCACCCCTGGTGGGGAGGGGGGGCTTTGTCATGTGCGGGGTTGTTCTCAACCCCGCCCATGATCTGTGGCTGTAGGTCTTTGATTGTTGCTTATTATTTCCAGCTGGCAGATTATTTGAGCCTGGCTCTCTGGCAATGCTTCCTCCTCTGGCCAGACATTCACCGGCTGTGGGGCATTACCACTCACATGCACACACGTGCGCACACACACACACACACACACACACACACACACACACACATTCAGTCTGCATGCTCTTGCTTAGCCACACTGCTGTGTCCACTTGCCCTCGTTAGTGATCTGTGTACTTATGTGAGGCAATGTGATCAGTCAGTGTGGCGGCTTAGTCAACATTGGACTTCCTGGCTCGCTGGTTGTTGGCTCCCTTCCCTTTTGACTGTACGGTGTTATTATTCCAGAGCTTTCTCTCTCCGATGCTTATGTAAGTCTTCCTTATTTTATGCCCATCCTCTCCACTCCTGTTCTGCCTGGAGCACGTACGGCATCTCACCCTAGCCAACGTAGTTTGTAGCCGGTTGTCTCATCATGACTACTCTGTTTGGACTATTACATGGACATTTTGTGTTTTTCCCTTTCTACAATAAAAACATTTGTCATTAGCTCGTCTGTGTGTTTTTCCTAGTGCAGGGCAAGGGGAGAAAGGACAAGGATTTAAACGCAGGGATTCACCACACACACATTTATTAACAGCACTGTACACAATGAACGACAGTACAACCCAAAATGGATGCGCTCGGGAGAGCAGGGAAGACCACAGGGAAAATTCGCTACTCGAGTGGAACGTAAACTGGGCAGAGCCCAAGTGTAATGATCGTGCAGCGGGGAGGAAACACTACCAGAAATGAAGCAGGATTGAACCGAAAACAGGAACGCTTCTGGCACAGCGTAAAGGCAGCACAAAGGATTGCTAGCAGTTTACTCACGAATGAGAGCAATCCCAAAAGTCCACTTCTTGCAGTGCGCAGAGTCCTTCGGTGACTGACGGTTAGACGGCGAGCACAGCCATCAAACACGTACAACGATCCAGCGGTGTCTGTCCAGCAAAGAGCTCCTTTAATACAGACGCCGCTGGCGTGACAAATAAGGAACACCTGGGCGAGCGTGGGAAAGATGATTACTGGGGCGAACAGCTGGCTGTCAGAAAGAGTGGGGCGTGGCCAGACAGGCCAGAGCAGCAGCTACAGGCAGGAACAGAAACAGTGCATGGACAAGAAAACAACAAGAAATCGAAACACCAACTCCACATAATAAACCCACTGCCTGAGCCACCAGGATCGATCAGAACCGAGTCCACAGGAAACACGGGCTCGGCTCATGACAACGTTTACTTTATTGTATGTTGGGCTTGTACCAATTTATTTGTTCGCTGCGCAATTACGCAGAGGACATGACGTAAACTAATTAACTAACCATCATGGCCTTGAATGTCTTAAAAATGGTACACATCCAATAGTTTATTTGGTGGAAGAAATCGCATTGCACGATGTGGTGAGTGCAGGCATGAGGCGTAACCAGGTGGAATGACAGCAAATGATTAACGCAGTGGATAATATACTCAAAGAGCTTATTCTCAGGGGAAAGAATCCCAGTTATCTTGCTGCTGAGAGCACCAAAGCTTCACCTGATGGGTGGTCAACTACCGGATTTCAGATTCTAGACAACATCGATGGCAAGTAAATTTTTGCTGATATCTTTCAAATCAATGAAAAGTATTCCTAAGAAGATTTGAGGTGACAAATAACGGGTGCAGTTAAGAAGAAGAAGCCATCTCTTTTGTCATTCAGTCCATACAGCTAATGATTTACAGTAGAACAAAATTACATTTCTCCTATCTACAATGTGAATCACATGTAGAATCAGAGGGGTCGCTGCCATGCAAAGCGCCGCCACAAACAACTTCTCCTTCCCCCATTCTATTACGCTGAGCACCAAGCTAGAAGGTGAGAAGTACCATTTTTATATGGTCTTTGGTATGACCTGGCTGGGACTTGAACCCCCAACCCCCCAGTTGTGGGGTGGATGCTCTATCAACTAGGCCACCACTCCGGCGGTGACCACTCCTAATGAATCTGTTGCTTTTTCTCATCACCCACCACTGGTTTAAACATTTAGCACATTCACTTGGCTGACACATTCAATGTTCTGGACCTCATTTGCGGGACACAGGAAAAGAAAAAAAAAACAATTTCACAGTATAACAGGTATGGGCCATATGACCCACAGCCGTCTGAATCTCTCTGCTGTAGTCTGGCCTTCATGCAAATGGGATGAGGACTATAGGTGGCAGTAGAGGTAGACGCAAGTGGAGTAATGTCCTACCTAGAGGTTGCAGAGAAGATGTCATTTTGAGCATGTGGCCAGTAGAAGTGTGAACAGGAGCATATGGCTTTGGCTGCACAGAGAGAAACCAGACACACTTCAGGTGACGCTAATTGACAGTTTTTGCCAAACTGGGAACTGTTATGTCCAGGAGACTAAATACCTGCACAGTCCTCTCCCCATTTTTAGATGATTATTATGTTAGCTACTGACTTGTCTTAACAGTGCATTTCTGTCCCCTTTCTTCTGAGAGGGGACCTGGCCTTTAGTGCCATATATTATGTACATCAGTGGCCCCCAACCATGTGCCATGGTGGCCCAAGACCCTGCAGGTTTTATCTCCAACTAGAGTCTTCAACAGGTGATTTAACTGAATTCTTCCCACCTATTTCTGATCAGTGAAAACACTCGTTGAAGACACTGAGTGGAAGAGGGAACCTTCAGGGTCTTGGGTTGCCATGGCACATAGCTAGGGACTGATTGATGTACAGTATGACACCACAGTCTAACCATCATTAGACTGATAAAACTATGCTTTCAAAGCATATGGTGGCTGAATCTTTTAAGCCAGCTAGCATTACAGAAACTGACATTAGTGAATATTGTATTTGCCTACAGTATATGCTGACGTTAATCACTAGTATTGTAGAAGCATGCTCAAATAACGAGGCTGAGTTTCAGTCATAAAACCAGCTTTATTTGACAGAACGCAGCTTCTAGCATTCTCAAAGCAGGAAAGAGAAAGAATCATACTTCAACACCCTTTTATACATTTCCAGCATCAGAATTCAAGTCACATGGTGTCTTCAGTCAACATACAGTTACAAAGCATCCCCTTGAAGCTTCGTCATTGTCTCTCATTTCTTGATGAACCGGAATACCCTCCGGGGCGTCTTCTGTGGGACAAAGAGACAAATCTCACACTTCCTTGTTACCTCCTGTAGATTCGAGTCCTTAGTCCTTGCAGACGTGACACCCCACAATACACATTCAGTCCTGTCTCTGTGGCAGCGTGAGCCCACAATGTGTGTCGGCCACACTACCCCCCCCCAAACGTCTAGTGAGGCAAAATCTAAATGGCATAACAAAAAGAAAAACACAAAGCACTCCATACATCGCTAATCAATCCACCAACTGCCTAGGTTTTAATCTTCTGCCGAATCTGCTGCAACCTGGCTTGGCTGCACCTGCAACATCTCTCTGCACCTGTGGATTAAAGCTGTTAGCACCTCTCTGTGAAGATTTTGGAGAATGTCTTCTCGGCGGCCTGCCCCGGCGGGGGGGCCTCGCGAGCTGCACCTCCTCGTCAGCCAGAACAAAAGCGGGTTTGAGTCTGTTAATGCAAATCAGCTCCCGTCTGCCCCCTAAATCTAGCAGAAAATGCTTCTGCCCGGTCTCCAGCACTCGAAACGGTCCGTCGTAAAACGGCCGCAAACTTGGACGCTGGGCGTCATGTTTAACAAAAACAAACTCTGCATTTTTTAAAGCCTTGGGCACAAAAACGTGTGGGAAACTGTGATGGACTGGGCCAGGAAGCGTGTTTGCTCCTGAGCTGCTCTGCCACGGCTGAGCGGGGGGGCCATTAGGTGCGGGATTATCAGGAAGAAATTCCCCGGGCAAACGAAGCGGTTGAGCGAAAACTAATTCAGCCGGGGAAGCGTGCAAATCTTCCTTAGGTGCAGAACGCAACCCTAATAAAACCCATGGAAGTTTGTCTACCCAATTTGTATCCGTTAACAACGCTCTGAGGGCTGCTTTCAATGACCTGTGAAAGCGTTCGCATAAACCATTAGCCTGGGGGTTATACGCGGTGGTGCGATGAATCTTCACCCCCAAGCTGCGGGCCGTCGATGACCACAGCTCGGAAGTAAATTGGGGACCCCTGTCGGACATTATGTCCGACGGTACACCAAAACGCGCAACCCATGCTGCTAAAAATGCTCGCGGAACTTCTTCCGCTGTGGTTGATGTCAGAGGAACCGCCTCTGGCCAGCGCGTGGTGCGATCCACCATCGTCAAAAGATGTGTGTGCCCGTGTGATAACGGAAGCGGGCCGACCAGGTCAATATGCACGTGATCAAAACGCTTAGCGGGGATGTGGAAAGGTTCTAACGGGGCCTTAGTGTGTCTGTGTATTTTAGCTCGCTGACACGCTACGCAGGCTGCTGCCCATTCCTTGACCTGTTTGCGCAACCCGGGCCAAACAAATTTCTCCCCCACCAACTTAATCGATGCGCGCACCCCCGGGTGCGCGAGAGAATGGACCAAGTCAAAAACACGGCGACGCCACACGGTTGGCACCACAGGGCGGGGCCGTCCCGTGGAGACATTGCAGATTAGCGGGGGCATACCGTTTTGTTGCACCCTGTGCTCCAGCCTTAACCCTGTTGGTCCAGACTGGAGCGCGCGCACGTCCGCGTCGTTAACCTGCTCCGCAGCCATGGCAGCATAATCTAACCCAACACAGACCGGGGCTGCGCGCGCTCCCGCGTCGCTGCCCGGGCCCGCGGCCATGGCTACAGAGTCTGCCCCTATGAGGCTTGGCGGTGCTACTGCACGCGAGAGGCAGTCTGCTACAACATTGTGTTTACCCGCGACATGCTGAATATCAGTAGTGAACTCCGATATTGCGGCTAGTTGCCTTTGTTGCCGGCCTGACCAGGGTTCTGAAATTTTGGCCATCGCAAACGTTAGCGGTTTATGATCCACAAAAGCGGTGAAACGTCGCCCCTCTAACCAGAACTGAAAATGACGGATGGCCAAGTGTAGGGCCAAAAGCTCCCTGTCAAACGCGCTGTATTTCCGTTCACTATCGTGCAAGGTCCTGCTGAAAAACGCAAGGGGTTGCCAGGTACCTGCCACAAACTGTTCAACTACCGCCCCCACCGCTACATCGGAAGCGTCAGTGGTGAGTGCCATGCGGGCCGTTGGAACTGGGTGCACTAACAAAACTGCGTTTGCCAGGGCTGATTTGACCTGGGCAAAAGCGTGCTCCCGCTCCGGAGACCATTCAACTTTATTTGCGGGCTTTTGTTTTTTTAACGCGGTGTACAATGGCTGCATGAGTCGTGCTGCGCTTGGGAGGAAACGGTTGTAAAAATTAACCATCCCTAGAAACTCCTGAAGCGCCTTGACCGTTTGAGGTTGCGGAAAATCCGTTATGGCACGCACTTTATTTGGAAGGGGAACCGCTCCTTCTGCCGAAACGCGATGTCCCAAAAAATCAATCTGCGCCACCCCAAACTGACACTTCGCTGGGTTAACTATTAACCCGTGCTCTGCCAACCTCTGGAAAACTGCTGTGAGGTGTTTTTCATGTTCGCCTTCGGACGCGCTGGCTACCAAAATATCATCCAAATAAACGAACACGAAAGGCAGGTCGCGTAAAACTGCATCCATCATGCGTTGGAAAGTCTGCGCGGCCCCCTTGAGGCCAAAAGGCATGCGCAAGAACTCAAAAAGGCCGAAAGGCGTTATGACCGCTGTTTTGGGTACATCCTGCGCGCGCACTGGCACCTGGTGATAGCCGCGCACCAAGTCTATTTTAGAAAAAATGCGCGCCCCCGCCAAATGAACAGAAAAATCCTGAATGTGCGGAATCGAGTAGCGGTCATGAGCTGAAACGTTGTTCAACCTGCGGAAATCGCCGCAAGGTCGCCACGAGCCGTCAGCTTTTGGGACCATGTGTAACGGCGAAGCCCAAGAGCTCTTGGAACGTCTAACAATGCCCAGTTTTTCCAGATTAGTGAACTCCTCGCGCGCGATGGCCAGTTTAGCTGGGTCCAAGCGCCGAGCCTTTGCAAAAACGGGAGGGCCTGTGGTTGTTATGAAATGTTCTACCCCATGTTTGGCCGCCGTTGCTGAAAACGTGGGGACTGTGAGTGCTGGAAACTGAGCAAGCAGAGTGTGAAACTTACCACCCGCAGCTGAGACGCTGGCATGTGCAGTTGGCGGGGCCACCCGAGCTGTGCAGGGAATAGAATGAAAGGACAGTGCATTAATCAGACGTCTATTAGCAAGGTCAACCAATAAACCATGTGAGCACAAAAAATCAGCCCCTAACATGTTGAAACTGACTGCTGCTACAATAAATGTCCACTCAAATGAACGGCCCTGTAAGGACAGAAGCATGGTCCTCTCACCAAACGTTTTAATCGTGGAGCCGTTCGCTGCTGACACTGACACCCAGGGGGCTTTAGAAGGCGACAGCCGTTCCGCGTAGGTGGGTGTGACGAAGCTCAGCTGAGAACCCGTGTCCACGAGGAACTGTTTCCCCGAGCGTGCATCCGTCAGGTAAAGCAGCCTGTTCTCGTTGCCGAGGGTCGCAGCTGCTACCGGCCCTCGGTCTTGGCGTTTCCCTGGCGCTTAAAATTGCACGGTGGGACGCACCTGTGCGCTCTCTCTGCAAAACGGCGGTGGTAGAAGCACGAGCCGTTCTCCGCTCCGCGTCGTCTGGCTCCTGTCGCCGCCGTCGTTGGTGAGTCTGGCGCCGCGGCCGCTGGACCCGCACTGTCTCCGGACGCCGTTCCCGGACTGGCCGCCGCGGCCGAGACCGCGTTCCGCTTGTGGGCGTCGACCAACCTCTGCGCCTCCTTGCTCAACCCATGGTAGTCTCGCCTGGCCAATCGGGGTGACTCTGCCAGGGCCACTCTCACTGCTGGTGGTAGGGTTCGAAGGAAAAGGTGGGCGAAAATGAATTCGCCATCCTCAGAGGCTTTGAGCTGCAGCATCTTCACCATCAGGTCCGCAGGTCTATCGTTTTCGGCCTCCGTCAGCGCCAGGAGCCCCTCTGCTCTTTGTTGGACTGAGGGGGTGAAATGGCTGATCAGCGCGTCCTTCAATGCGCTGTACTTGTCGCTGTCTGGTGGATGATTAACCAGATCTTCCACTCTCTGGACCGTGTCGCTGTCCAGCTTTGCTACCACGTGGTAGAATCTTGTGTCATCGTTGGAGATTCTCCGGAGGTTGAACTGCGCCTCGATTGCGCTAAACCATGAGCGCGGGCTGTGCTGCCAGAAATCGGGCAGCCGGATCGTGGAGGCGGCCATCAGGCTGGCTTCCACCGAGCCCCGCTCGGGAGAATTCTGTCTGCTCATTTTCCGTCGTAGGTCACCAGTGTAGAAGCATGCTCAAATAACGAGGCTGAGTTTCAGTCATAAAACCAGCTTTATTTGACAGAACGCAGCTTCTAGCATTCTCAAAGCAGGAAAGGGAAAGAATCATACTTCAACACCCTTTTATACATTTCCAGCATCAGAATTCAAGTCACATGGTGTCTTCAGTCAACATACAGTTACAAAGCATCCCCTTGAAGCTTCGCCATTGTCTCTCATTTCCTGATGAACCGGAATACCCTCCGGGGCGTCTTCTGTGGGACAAAGAGACAAATCTCACACTTCCTTGTTACCTCCTGTAGATTCGAGTCCTTAGTCCTTGCAGACGTGACACCCCACAATACACATTCAGTCCTGTCTCTGTGGCAGCGTGAGCCCACAATGTGTGTCGGCCACAGTATAAGTGGATAGAATAAGGAGTTTCCTTTACAATGGGGAAAAACACAAAAGATGCAATGGACTGACAAATTATTTCACTGATACCATTGCTTATGTAAAAATAAATGTGTTGTAAAACCCCTGCAGTTGAACACCAGCTTGCTCAGTGGTCACAGCTGCTGATTTATGAATTAAGCATGGCAGGGTTAGTCACCCTCATTTCCATGACTACTGTTCCTGTTGGAAGTGGCTGCCCTTTCTGGGTGGTGAGAATGGAGGTGTGCGTGTGTTTACGGCCAAGTCATTCATCTCACTGACACCTGTCAGAGCCGGCCAACCTGCACCCATACAAAGGTTTTAATGAACGAATCGGTAATGTGCCTCTGCCACAGGCCTCTGGATGCCCGTCACTGACTGAATGACCTCTAAAATCATGTGACCCACATCTCACAGCAGTAACCAAATAACATAGGTGTACATCAAGGGTGGTGATGGGGAATAAGTAAGAACTGCCCCCATCAATATCATCATAAACATTTCTATTTCATGTTACAGAACTGAATAAAATGCATTTGAAATGCTAAACATGAATGATATATATATATATATATATATACAGTATATATATATAATGTGTGTGTGTGTGTATGTACAAACGTGAAAAAATTAGGACACCCCATTAAATATTCAGTTCTGTGTTAAGAAATGTTCACATATCTATATTTAACTTTGTTTTTGTTTTTATTTGCATTTTTTAACATTTATTTTAGCCATTGTAAGTGGGAATGAATGTGGGGGTGTCCTAATAAAGATGGGGGGTGTCCTTATTTAGTCCTCACTATTTGTTTAGAATTACATTTTACAGAAAATTTGAAAAAAGTCTTAAATTCATTTTTAATTGTTTAGTTGTATTACATGAATCTCCCAGTGTTTTTTAACATTAATATTAAATATCCATATGTCCAAATATGTTTTAAAAAACACACAGAGTGTCCTAATTTTTTCACATGACTATATATAAGTAATGTGGAAGGCTGCAATAGGCAAGGAAGGCTGCAGGTCTGGATGACATCAGCCCGAGGCTCCTCAAGTTCTGTGCTGACCAGCTGTGCGGGATCGTGGAGCACATCTTCAGTCTGAGCTTGAAGCTAGGGAGGGTACCACAGCTTTGAAAAGCATCCTGCGTGGTAGCTGTGCCAAAGACTCCACACCCCAAGGACCTGAACAGCTACAGACCAGTGGCCCTCACATCACACCAAATAAAGACCCTGGCGAGGCTACTCCTCACCCCTCTGGTGGGACCAGCAATGGATCCACTCCAGTTTGCCTACCAGCATGGCATCGGAGTGGAGGATGCAGTGATCTTCCTCCTACATCATTCCCTGTCCCACCTGGAGAAGTCTGTGAGCACTGTGAGGATCATGTTCTTTGTTTTCTGCAGTGCTTTCAACACCATCCAATCAGTGATACTGAGGGACAAACTGCTGTGTGCAGGGGTGGGCCAGTACCTGTCATTGTGGATCCTGGACTACCTCACAGAACGACCACAGTTTGTGAAAACCCAGGACTGTGTGTCTGACACCATCATTTGCAGTACAGGGCCCACTATGGTACAGTTCTGGCTTCCTTCCTGTTCACCCTCTACACTGCTGACTTTTCACACAATGCACCACGCCATCTACTGAAGTTCTCTGATGACTCTGCGATCGTCGGCCTCATCTCCGATGGGGATGATGCGGAGTACAGAGGACTCAGAGGGTGTACCTAGTTATCATAAATGATGAGGTGCAATCTTAAAAAACTCCATTTGTTGTTTGTGCCCTTTTCCTGGCTAGAGAGGAGAGGAGAGGAAAGGAGAAAGACCATTTCTCAGACAACTGGAGCAGCCAGAGGAGGGCCTGATCACAGGGAGGCTACAGGAGACCTGCAGGAGTCGGCTTATCCACGCCAGTGAACGGGGAGTTGGCTTTGCACAGGAAACCGGATGCTGGGAGTAGCAGAAACCCATGGTGCACCCAGACTGAGGGGCGACGGGGCCGCAGGCCGGTGAGAGCGATGCTGTTTTTTTCTCTGCTTATTACGAACCGTACTTTGCCCAAGCTCAGGGTTTGTTTTTTGTGGTGACTGAAAGACAGTGACGTGCTGTTATTTTTTGGAGGGATATTATTTGGACCGTTTTCTTTTTCTTTTTTGGTGCTGGTGAAGATTTGGACATTGCCACAGACGGTTTAGTGCTGGTAATTTGGTTATAAAAAAGGACTGAATATTGTATTTTTTTCACCTTGAGTTCAATAACAACACACTAAAAATCATATTAGCTTGTCTATGGTGGAATCATTTCAAACCCGTTTTTTTGGTAATAGTCCTTATTTAATAGTGAAGTGTTGCATATGGTGGCCCGTACAGGGAAATGATTTATTGCTTTATGATTTACTGTAGTTTTAGTGAATTGATTAGGAGTGGCAACTGGAAAATATAATGTTGAAGCTGCTCAAGGTGATATGCCTAATGACCCAGATTTCACTGCGGGGCCTTTTGTTACAAGGAGGAATCCTCCAGGGAAAGTTTCATCTTTATTGAGTACTTTGTACTTGAGATGATGATAATTATGGGAATGAGGCCTGTGAAGAGCTAGATGCTGATAATGAGCCTGATACTGTTCATGGGGACAATGAAAATGTACTGTATGTGCTGATTTTGAACAACAGTATGATGAAAATGGTGAAATGAGGGAGGATGGGATACACCCTGCACAGTATGATTATGAGGGGCTAAAAAATCAGGTGGTAATTTTGACACAGCAGTTTAACCAGCTTGATAATAAAGTAAAAGACTTTATTAGCAGTACTGTTAACAGAGAGACAAATTTCCAACAGTATGTTGACCGTAGGGCAGCACAGTGGCAGAGTGGTTAGCACTGCGGAAGCAGAGCAGCTCATCCTTGGCCGGGGGATCCTGGGTTTGATCCCAGCCCCCGACCAACAGTTATGTGTGTGGAGTTTGCATGTTTTCCCCATGTCTGCATGGGTTTACTCCGGGATTTCGCCGGTTTCCTCCCACATGCCAAAAACATGCAAGTTAGGCTAATTGGCATCAAACTGGGAATTCTAAATTGTCCTTAGGTATGACTGTGAGAGTGAATGGTTGTCTGTCTCTCTGTGTTGGCCCTGCGATGGACTGACGATCTGTCCAGGTTGTACCTTGCCCCTCGCCCAAAGATGCTGGGATAGGCTCCAGCCCCCCGTGACCCAAAAAAGATTAAGCTGAAGAACATTGATGGATGGATGTTGACCGTAGTTTTGAAAAATTTAGTGATAAATTTGAAATATTGGAAAGGAGTATTGTAAATTGCCTGTTATGGAGGGATGACAAATGGAAACGGCAACTTAGCCAGTTAACACTCGCTAGCACTCCCAAAGTACAGAAAGCAGTTTCAGTTTCTACTGATACTAGTCCTGTAGCTCCCATTCCATTATTTGGTCTGCCTGGTGTACCCGCTTAATACCCCAAACCTCCCATGCGCCTGGAATTTCCTACATTTGACACTGCCAGTGACTCCACAGATGTCTTTAATTTCACTGAGCAATGTGAGAACTTTTTGAGTCTCAGACCCCTTTCCAATCCTGAATTAATGGGTGTGCTGGCCACGGTTTTAAAGGTTTAAAGTTGGTGGAAGGTGGCAAAAAATCAAATCGTTGATTACCCATCCTTCAAAGAGGCGTTCATGGGGGCTTTCCTGTCCATGGACTATATGGCTGAAGTGAAAGAGAGATTGAGGGACATGGTGCAGAAACCAGAGCAATGCCTGAGGGATTTTGCCTATGATTATCATGCCCTGCATCTCAAGTGGAAACCTGACATGTCTGAAGATGAGATGGTGAGGCGTATTTTGAACAACATTAACCCTAAGATTGCAGGGTGCCTACGAGGCACAGTGTCGACTGTGGCACAGCTAGTGAAGGTGGGGTCTATGGTGGAGAAGGACTGTTCTGGGGCTAAGGGGTACTGGCAAAGGGTCCATGCAAATGAAGACAAGTCAACAAGGAAAGTTCCAGACAAAAGAGCAAAGAGTGTGGAGGAGGTTACCTTGATGCACCAGGAATGCCAGACCAACAGGAGCCTGGACCTCTTGCTGGTTCCAGCAACCATTAGAGAGCTCCAGGGGGTTGCAGTTTTGGACACCGGGAGTACCTATACTCTGATCAAAGAGAATCTGTGGAGGCAGCTGGCAATGGTTGGCGAAACCCTCCGACCTACCGAGGAACAAAGATTTGTAATGGCGGATGGCACTGCTCACTCAGCCCTAGGCAAGACGAGGCTTCATGTGGACTGACATGGTGAAAAGGGGGCTGTGGAGACCCACGTGATGGAGGACCGCCATCTCACTTTCCCTGTCATTATTGGGTTGAACTTCCTCTTACAGACCGGGGTGAACTTAAATTTGGCCAAGAAAGTCTATGGATTGAAAGCATGTGATGGATATGGCTATTATTCATTCCTCCACCAAACTCATGATACAAGCGGGTGGTTTAAAGTGCCCATGTACACCTCCCAAAAGGACATTTGCCTTTACTATGCCTTGCCTGTAGGCAGTGTCCTCCCCTGTTGGACATCAGCCTCAAGCACTGAGCCCTCACTCACCTATGACACCGAATGCCCGGAGGAACTCCAACATCTCATCCAGGAGTGGCCCACCATCACGTCTGACATCTTGGGAAAGACCACTCTGGAAAGGCACCACGTTTTTATCCAGGATGAGGTGCCTGTGAGGCATAAGCATATTGTGTGTCTCCTTGGAAAAAAGCAAATGATTGAGGAGCACGTGGAAAAAAAATGCTTAAAGACAACATCATTGAATAATCCCATTCAGCATGGGTCTCACCAGTGGTACTGGTAAACAAACCAGATGGCTCCTACAGGTTCTGCATGGATTACCGAGGAGTAAATACCAAAACTTTACCTGATGCATAACTAATGCCCATCATTCATGACATCTTGGAATCACTGGATGGCGCCTCCTGGTTCAGCACATTGGATCTGCAATCGGGTTACTGGCAAGTGGCTATGGCGGAGGAACGCAAACCTAAAACAGCTTTCACAACATCTCTTGGCCTCTTACAGTTCAACTGCATGCCCTTTGGTCTCCGGAATGCAGTTGCAACCTTCCAACAACTGATGGAGAAAGTGTTGGCAGAACTGAGAGGAACAATCTGTTTTGTGTACATAGATGACATCATAGTGTCCTCATGCTCACGTGAACAACATCACCGGGACCTGGCAGCAGTCTTCTGGAAGTTACGGGCAGTCAACCTCAGCTTGAATATGAAAAAAAATGTCACTTTTTTAAAGGCAAGCTGAAATTCCTGGGCCACATTGTGTCACATAAAGGGGTTGAGGTTGACCCAGCCAGGACGCAGGCAGTGAGGGATTTTCCTACTCCTCTCGATGTGAAGGCCCTATAGAGGTTCCTGGGGTTGGCAGGATGGTACCATAAATTCATACTCCACTTTACGGACCTAGTAGCTCCATTAAACAATCTGAAGAGAAAGGGGGTTGAATGGAACTGGACCACAGAGTGCCAGACTAGTATGGATGCCCTGAAGCAAGCGTTAGAAAATCCTCCTGTGCTGGCACAGCCCAACCCATCCTTACCCGTTCAAGTCCATACTGATGCAAGCAAAGTGTGGCTTGGTGCGATCCTCTCCCAATGCACATCAGAGGGAGAACATGTGATTGCGTATGCCTCTCGAGCTCTTCGAGGTCTGGAGCTGAATTATTCCACCTCTGAAAAAGAATGTCTTGCTGTCGTATGGGCTGTGGAAAAGTGGAGACATTAATTGGAGGGGGTGGAGTTCAATGTGTTCAACGATCATGCAGCATTGTCGTAGGCTTTCATCTGTCTGAAAACAACCTCAAGGCTGACTCAATGGACACTGCGGCTGCAGCAGTTTAATGTCAAGATTCACTATCGCAAGGGATGTTTGAACAGGGCTCCCAATGCCCTCTCCAGAGCGTATGAACCTCTTTCGGTCCAGCCTGCGTCATGCCTTATGGTCTACACTTGGAGTTGCTCTGAGCTCCCCACCTCCTTAGCAGAAATTGTGGCAGATCAGGAGAAAGACTAAGTGGTATGTGACCTTAAACAGCACAAGTTGAACAACTCACAACCAGACCACATCAGTTTTGTCATGCACCAGGGGGTGTTGTATCAATGGGTCCCTTTAAAAGACCAAGGAGAGAAGCACCAGTTGGTAGTACCACAGTCCCTAGTCCCAGAATTCCTCCAGTACTACCATGACAATCCCCTGGGTGGGCATCTGGGTCAGTTGAAGACCCTGTTGAGAGTTTTGGAGGTAGCCTGGTGGCCTAGTGTCCGGAAAGATCTCTGGAGTCATATCAAAACCAGCATAACCTGTCAGCAATACAAAGCAGACAATACCAAGCTAGCTGGGTTATTGCAGGGCACTGACATCTTGGCTCCAGGGGAGATGATGGGAATTGACCTTATGGGCCCCTTTCCAAGAAGTAAAAAGGCCAATGTTTACCTACTGGTGGTGGTGGACTACTTCTCAAAGTGGGTGGAAATGTTCCCCTAAAGAGACAATAAAACATCTCGTCTTGTCAAGATTCTTCGAGAGGAAATTTTCACCCACTGGGGAATGCCGCAGTACCTGGTTTCTGAGAGAGGACCACAATTTACTGCCAGTCTTCTGACAGACCTCTGTAAATCCTGGGGAGTAGTGCAAAAATTAACCACGAGCTACCACCCTCAGACTAACCTCACAGAATGATTTAACAGGACAATAAAGACCATGATTGCCTCTTTCGTGGGACAGTACCACAACACCTGGGACCAGTGGATTCTGGAGTTCCGCTTTGCACTCAATACTGCCCAACAGGAAACAACAGGGAGAACTCCAGCGGAACTGGCCTTGGGCAGAAAACTAGAGGGACCACTGGAAAGGCTCATTCACAAACCACCCTCACCTGAGCAGCAAACAGCATAGAACATGGTGGAACGACAGCAGAAGATGGCCGAGAAGGTTAAGCGGAGTGTGGGGGTACACCAGGCCAGACAAGCTAAGCATTATAATTCCCGCCGTAAAGATGCACACTTTCAGCAGGGTGACTTAGTCTGGGTCAGATCACACACACTCTCCAAAGCCAATGGCAAATTCTCGGCCAAGCTAGCGCCTAAATGGGAAGGTCCAGCAAGAAATTTAAAAAAATAAGGGCCGGTCAACTACAAAGTAGGATGGAGTAACCCACCTGATAAACAGGATAATATAAATGTGGTCATTCTAAAAAGATATTATGGTATCTTACCATAGAAGCCTTCTGCTGGGGGGCGGGGGGGGGGTCTATGTAATGCTGCCACGTATGCTATTGCATCGACTTTTATCGATAAAATGTTAAATACATAAAGGGTGTACCTAGTTATTATAAATGATGAGGTGCAATCTTAAAAAAAAAAAAACTCCATTCATTGTTTGTGCCCTTTTCCTGGCTTTTCACAATGTGGTTGCATTAAGTTATGTTGGGAAGAAAAAAACAAGTTGTCAAAACGTCAGTGGGTTACGTCCCAGGCAATCAGCTGATTTCTAGCAGCTGTCCGCAGGTTAAAAGGGAGGTGGAAGCCGCGGGCAAGAGAGGAGAGGAGAGGAAAGCAGAAAGACCATTTCTCAGATGACTGGAGCAGCCAGAGGAGGACCTGATCGCAGGTAGACTACGGGAGACCTGCAGGAGACAGCTTATCCACGCCAGTGAATGGGGAGTTGGCTTTGCACAGGAAGCGGGACGCTGGGAGTACCAGAAACCCAAGGTGCACCCAGACTGAGGGGCGACGGGGCTGCAGGCCGGTGAAAGCAATCCTGTTTTTTTCTCTTCTAATTTACAGTGGGGGAAAAAGTATCTAGTCAGCCCCCAATTGTGCAAGTTCTCCCACTTAAAAGATGAGAGAGGTCTCCAATATTCGTCATAGGTATACCTCAACTATGAGAGACAAAAGGAGAAAAAAAATCCAGAAAATCACATTGAAGGATTTTTAATGAATTAATTGGTAAATTCCTTGGTAAAATAAGTATTTGGTCACCTACAAACAAGCAAGATTTCTGGCTCTCACAGACCTGTAACTTCTTCTTTAAGAGGCTCCTCTGTCCTCCACTCGTTACCTGTATTAATGGCACCTGTTTGAACTCATTATCAGTATAAAAGACACCTGTCCACAACCTCAAACAGTCAGACTCCAAACTCCACTATGGCCAAGACCAAAGAGCTGTCAAAGGACACCAGAAACAAAATTGTAGACCTGCACCAGGCTGGGAAGACTGAATCTGCAATAGGTAAGCAGCTTGGTGTGAAGAAATCAACTGTGGGAGCAGTTATTAGAAAATGGAAGACATACAAGACCACTGATAATCTCCCTCCATCTGGGGCTCCACCCAAGATCTCACCCCGTGAGGTCAAAATGATCACGAGAACGGTGAGCAAAAATCCCAGAACCACACGGGGGGACCTAGTGAATGACCTGCAGAGAGCTGGGACCAAAGTAACAAAGGCTACATCAGTAACACACCACGCCGCCAGGGACTCAAATTCTGCAGTGCCAGACGTGTCCCCCTGCTTAAGCCAGTACATGTCCAGGCCCGTCTGAAGTTTGCTAGAGAGCATTTGGATGATCCAGAAGAGGATTGGGAGAATGTCATATGGTCAGATGAAACCAAAATAGAACTTTTTGGTGAAAACTCAACTTGTCGTGTTTGGAGGAGAAAGAACACCATACCTACTGTGAAGCATGGGGGTGAAAACATCATACTTTGGGGCTGTTTTTCTGCAAAGGGACCAGGACGACTGATCCGTGTAAAGGAAAGAATCAATGGGGCCATGTATCATGAGATTTTGAGTGAAAACCTCCTTCCATCAGCAAGGGCATTGAAGATGAAACGTGGCTGGGTCTTTCAGCATGACAATGATCCCAAACACACTGCCAGGGCAATGAAGGAGTGGCTTCGTAAGAAGCATTTCAAGGTCCTGGAGTGGCCTAGCCAGTCTCCAGATCTCAACCCCATAGAAAATCTTTGGAGGGAGTTGAAAGTCCGTGTAGCCCAGCGACAGCCCCAAAACATCACTGCTCTAGAGGAGATCTGCATGGAGGAATAGGCCAAAATACTAGCAACAGTGTGTGAAAACCTTGTGAAGACTTACAGAAAACGTTTGACCTCTGTCATTGCCAACAAAGGGTATATAACAAAGTATTGAGATGAACTTTTGTTATTGACCAAATACTTATTTTACCGAGGAATTTACCAATTAATTCATTAAAAATCCTTCAATGTGATTTTCTGGATTTTTTTTTCTCATTTTGTCTCTCATAGTTGAGGTATACCTATGATGAAAATTGGAGACCGCTCTCATCTTTTAAGTGGGAGAACTTACACAATTGGTGGCTGATGTGGCGGGTTGGTACAACCCCCACAGCATACTGGGGACGGTCGGCTCACTGCTCCTGGTTTTTTCCGCTGCACTGCTGTGATGTGGTGTGCCATTCATGCATTGTGATGTTGGTGTGCCATTCATGCATCCTGTCTTTACTGTGCCTCTCATATGCAAATGCTCATACCAACTGCTGTGAATGCTCTTTGATGTATTGTCTGTTGTTGGGTATATATGCTGCACGACTCTGTAACTCATCCTCTGACTTCTACTGCTGCTGCTGGACACACACACTCTGTGTCTCTTTGCTGGAGAGCCTCCGAGCCGCCCTACGGGGCGAGCTTCGTGACGGCGGTATGATCTAATAAACCTGCTTAAAACCAACACCAACGCCGCTTTATTTCATGCCGCCGCAGCTGACTAAATACTTTTTTTCCCCACTGTATGAACTGTACTTTGCCTGAGCTCAGGGTTTGTTTGTTTTTTGTTTTTGTTTTTTTTGTGGTGACTGAAAGACAGTGATGTCCTGTTATTTTTTGGGGGGTATTATTTGGACTCTTTTTTTTTTTTTTGGTGCCGGTGAAGATTGGGACATTGCCACGGATGGTTTAACGCTGGTAATTTGGTTATAAAAAAGGACTGAATATTGTATTAGAAAGTTGTGTTTGGTTTAAGACAGTTGGGGGTGTGAATAACTTGTCAGGAAATTATTTGTTGTGTAATTATAATTTTTTCACCTTGAGTTCAATAACAACACACTAAAAATCATATTAGCTTGTCTATGGTGGAATCATTTCAAACCCGTTTTTTTGGTAATATTCCCTATTTAATAATGGAGTGTTACAGTGTGTGTGTGTGTGTGTGTGTGTGTGTGTGTGTGTGTGTGTGTGTGTGTGTGTGTGTGTGTGTGATTGGTGAAGGAATTGGCATCGTACCATATGTGCTGACCTGTCAGATATTGGGTGGGGTTATGTTCCCTCTAGTGGTGGTTTGCGTTACTGCACCTTTAATTGTAGCTACTTCCTGTTTCCTGCATAAACCCTTTTTCTTTGTTCAGTCTGCCATGATGAAAGCAATGTGAAAATGTGCTCGCCAGAAATTTGGTTATACTAACCTAGGAGTAGAACCAACAGTAAGTTAATGCTGAAAATTGTTGTAATACTTGTTTAAGATGACCATAGTTTGGAATATGATGTTAAAAACGCTAAATTTAAGCTATAAAAAGATCGCGATTAAAAGGTGTTAATGGCTAATCCTTTGCAATGGCACTTAGCTAACTGCTGAGTCATTTAGCCCTTTGTTAGCCCAAGTTATATTGTGTTGTAATGGTGCTTCGTGTGAAAGCTAGTTAGCTATTCATTTGGCTATGCTTACCTGCTTACTTAGCTGTGTAGCTGTCCTCTGTAAAATAAAAATGTGTTAGTATAATTTCGTAATACTTACCTGATTTAACTTACCTTAACTTTGTAACCTGTGGAAACTGTGAAATACTTACCTTAGTTTGAATCTGTAGAGCAAATTACTTACCTGAGTTAAGTGCCTGTAATAAGAGAAACTGTTTATATACAGAGTGTTGTATTATTATTTCTTATGTAACATTCTGTATTATGTATATTTCATTGTGTTTCAGTTTTACAAAAAAAACAAACAAGACAAAACTGATTTCAGTAAATCAGTCAACCTGGAATCAGCCTGCTGTCTTTATTGTTCGCTATCTGTCTACAATACCCAGCCGTATTACCAGGACAGAATAGTAAAATGTTGACCACGCAGCGGGGATAGGCAGCTGAAATACGGTGAACAGCACACAGAAGCAAGCCAAGATGAGCCACGCTGGTGAGGAGGACCGTCCGTCTCAGTTGGAGACAAGGTCTCAAGCCTCAAATTCACACAAGTCCTCCGGGGCATCAACCCGGTCATCTGCCAGCATCGTTGCAGCAAGAGCCAGAGCTAAGGCTGAAGCAGCTAAAGTCAAAGCATCCTTTGCAGAGAAGGAGGCAGCCATGATGAAACAAAGGGCTTCAGTAGAGGCTGCCATGATTAAAGAAAGGGCTTCAATAGACACAAATCTTCACGTGCTACAACAAGAGAAAGAAGCAACTGCAGCATCAAGAGAGGCAGCTATATTGGAAGAAGCTGCAGCAGCAGAGCTCGATCCAAGACACAGCGACTCTCTTGGTGAGCTACAGAATCTAGCCCTTGATGATCCAGTGAGACGCACACGACGCTACGTGGAAACACAGCCATTCGATGCACATGCACTACAGTTGCAACCAGGCCCAACTCCACAGCAACAAATTGATCATCAAGCACCGGTGAATTCACACCTCTTTAGCATTAAAGAACAAGATTCACTGTATGAGTCTTTCGTGGACAGAAATGAACACAAGCCCATGATGGTTGGACACAACGTTCCTCATTCTGCCCCAAGGCCATTTGTTCCAAAGCAGGAACATTCACCTGTTCTCCCTGACATTAAAAGGAAAGACACTGCAGCTAACCTTCCAGCCTCTCATCCCAACCAGGGAAACAGATCCTCACCTCCATCAACACAAACCCATGTCTTGGCCCAGTATCTCATGAGAAAAGAGATGGTGAGCTCAGGACTCCTTACCTTTGATGACTGCCCAGAAAACTACTGGGCGTGGAAGGCCTCCTTCCTAGCAGCCACAAAGGAGCTTAACCTCTCGGAGCAAGAAGAGCTCAACCTACTGATCAAATGGTCGGGGCCCAAGTCGTCAGCTCAAGCCATGAGGATCAGGTCTGTGCATGTAAACAATCCTAGACTAGGTGTGTGGACGGTATGGGAGCGCTTGGAGGAAACTTATGGAAGCCCAGAGGTGATTGAAAGTGCCCTAATGAAAAAATTGGACGCCTTCCCAGTCATCTCTAACAAAGAGACACACAAGCTCAGAGAGTTAGGAGAATTGTTAAAAGAGCTACAAGCTGCTAAGTCAGAGGGATTCTTACCTGGGCTCATGTATCTTGATACAGCTTGAGGGGTAAATCCAATTGTGGAGAAGCTTCCATTCTCACTTCGTGAACGCTGGATGACACAGGGATCCAGGTACAAGGAAGTTTACCATGTGCCTTTCCCACCATTCAGCTACTTTGTGGAATTTGTATGTTCTCAAGCTAAGACTCGCAATGACCCCAGTTTCGCATTCAACCTTTCCTCTACTCCCAATCAGTCAAAAGGTGAGAAAGACCAAAAACACATCTACAAATCCGCTGTAACAGTGAGGAAAACTGATGTCACAGCTGCAGGTGGTGCATCTCGGGACAGCACATCTGTGAAGAAAACTGAACCGGACAAAGAATGTCCAATCCACAACAAACCACATCTGCTCACAAAATGCCGTGGGTTCCGAGGAAAGCACCTGGATGAGAGGAAAGCGTACTTAAAGGAGAACTTGATCTGCTTTAGATGTTGTGCCAGCACCAAGCACATTGCCAAAGACTGTAAGACCGCACTCAAATGCAGAGAGTGTGAGAGTGACAAGCACACTTCAGCGATGCATCCTGGTCCAGCACCATGGTCGCCTCATGGGCAGGCTGGGCACTCACCTGGGAATGACCAGAGCGGGGAGCAAGGAGGGGAGCAAAGCGGGGAGAGTGAAGTTACAGCAACTCCTGTTGTCACTTCTAAGTGCACAGAGATATGTGGCGATGCACCCCAGCCTAGATCCTGTTCTAAAATCTGCTTGGTCAAGTTTTCCCATGCTGATAATCCAAGCAAGTCTCACATAGTATATGCTGTACTCGATGATCAAAGCAATAGGTCTTTAGTGAAATCTGAGTTCTTCAGTCTGTTGGGTATTAACAGCAGGGCATCCCCCTACACGCTAAAAACATGCTCAGGTAGAGTGGAGACTGCAGGAAGGAAAGCAACCAACATCATTGTGAAATCTCTCGATGGGAAGACCAAGGTCACACTGCCCACATTGCTGGAGTGTGAATACTTACCTGGTGACCGGTCAGAGATCCCGACCCCTGAGTGCGCACAATATTTCCCTCACCTCAGACCAGTGGCTGACAAAATCCCTGCACTTGACAACAGTGCACCCATTCTTCTGCTACTAGGCCGAGATGTTTTGAGCTTGCACAAGGTGCGAGAGCAGCGCAACGGACCACACGACTCGCCATACGCTCAGCGCCTTGATCTCGGCTGGGTCATAGTGGGAGAGCTGTGTCTGGGTGGCGCTCACAAGACTCAGGAAGTCAATGCTTATAAGACCCATGTCCTCCAAAATGGACGCCCTTCCTTCTTTAAGCCCTGCACTAACAGCATTCACATCAAGGAAAGACCCAGTGAACTGATTCAGTGCAGCCTTCAGTTCCCAACTCGCAGTGAGGAAGCCATTCCAGAGACATGTAGGGATGGTCTTGGTGAAAGTGTGTTCCAGACAACACCAGCCGACAACAAACCAGCCATGTCAGTAGATGACAGTGAGTTTCTGAGAATAATGAAAGACGAGGTGTATATGGACAATGAAAACCACTGGGTGGCGCCACTACCCTTTCATACTCCTCGTAAGCGTCTTCCGTGCAACAGAGAGCAGGCTGCTCAAAGACTCCAATCCCTCCAACGCTCATTCGGGAAAAAACCTGACATGAAACAGCACTTCTTTGATTTTATGCAAAAGGTCATTGACAACCAACAGGCCGAGCCAGCTCCTCCACTACAGCTCGGGCAGGAGTGCTGGTATCTGACGACATTTGGCGTATACCACCCCCAGAAGCCGGGGAAAATAAGAGTTGTATTTGACTCCAGCGCGGAGTACAAGGGGACATCATTGAATGATGTGCTTCTCAGTGGACCCAACCTGAACAACACACTAATAGGAGTCCTATTACGGTTCAGAAGAGAACAAATTGCTGCTACCGCCGACATAGAGCAAATGTTCTATGGGTTCAAGGTCAGAGAGGACCACCGCCACTTCCTCAGGTTTCTCTGGCACAAAGACAATGATCCAGACAAGGACATCATTGACTACTGGATGACTGTGCATGTATTCGGCAACAGCCCGTCTCCAGCAGTAGCGACTTATGGGCTGAGGAGAGCTGCAGAGCAAGGAGAAGCTGAGCATGGTAGTGATGCAAAGGAGTTCATCTTCAGGAACTTTTACGTCGACGATGGGCTCACGTCATTGGCCAAGGAGCATGAGGTGATCGATCTCCTGCAGCGAACCAAGGCTCTGCTAGCTGACAGCAACTTAAAACTCCACAAGATCGCCTCAAACAGTCCAAGGGTCATGGAGGATTTCCCAGTGGAGGAACGAGCAAGTGACCTGAAAGATCTCGATCTGGGAGCAGACCCATTGCCCCTTCAAAGGAGCTTAGGCCTGAACTGGGTGCTCCAGACTGACAGCTTCACATTCCGAGTCTCAAGAGACATTAAGCCATTTAGTCGGAGAGGCATGCTGTCCACCATAAACAGTCTTTACGATCCCCTTGGATTTGCTTCTCCCATCACTGTCCAGGGAAAGGCATTGGTGAGAGACATCTCTTCTGAACAGTATGAGTGGGACACGCCTCTCCCACCAGAGAAAGAGGCACACTGGAGAACATGGATCAACTCCTTAACAGACCTGGAGCAGCTTTGCATTAGCAGATCATACCTACCTACCTCCTTGTCATGCTGTAACAGGATAGAACTCTGTGTTTTCGCAGATGCTTCAACTCTAGCGATAGCTGCCGTAGCTTACCTGCGTGCCTTAGATTCTGAAGGAAGATGGCACGTAGGATTTGTTATGGGTAAATCAAAACTTGCACCTTACCCCATGCACACCATTCCACGCCTGGAGTTGTGTGCAGCTGTCTTGGCAGTTGAGCTGGTAGAAGTGATCCAGTCTGAGATAGACATAGAGCTACAGGCAGTCAAGTTCTTCACTGACAGCCGCATTGTGCTGGGCTACATTCACAACAGTTCACGAAGGTTCTACACCTACGTAGCTAACCGAGTAGCTCGCATTCGTGGATCTACTGAACCAGAACAGTGGCAGTACATCTTGACAGACCAGAACCCTGCAGACCAGGGAACCAGACCACTTTCAGCAGCTCAACTTTCATCTTCCAGCTGGTTGCTCGGTCCCCAGTTTCTCAGGCAGTCAGCCACGGATAAGGTTGAGGAGGCTGAAACGTTTGAGCTTGTTGATGCAGACACAGACAAAGAAGTTAGGCCACAAGCCACCTGTCTACTTACCAAAGTTACAGAACAGCCTCTTGGCTCAGAAAGATTTGAACGCTTCTCTTCTTGGAAGAGCCTAGTAAGAGGTATGGCACTTCTTGTTCATGTAGCCAAGTCTTTCTCTGGAGAGAATAGTGATGGTTGCAAGGGATGGCATCAATGCAGCCAGCTTCTCGCCACAGAGCGGTCCCAAGCAAAGACGAAAATCTTCAAGGCTGTACAGGAGGATGTTTATGAAGAGGAGCTGAAATGCTTAATTCAGGGTTCAACAGTGCACTGTCAAAGCTCCCTTGCAAAGCTTGACCCCTTCATCGATGAGAATGGATTGATCAGAGTCGGAGGTCGGATACGCAGGGCAGACTTGGGAGACCAAGAGAAACACCCACTCATCCTACCAGCCGGCCATCATGTGACCACTCTCCTGGTCCGACACTACCATGACAAAGTAGCCCACCAGGGTCGGCACTTCACAGAGGGTGCACTGCGTACCGCTGGTGTTTGGATAGTAGGAGGTAGGAAGCTCATCTCCAGCATCATTTTCAAATGTGTTACTTGTAGGAAGTTGAGAGGACGGAGAGAAGTGCAGAAGATGTCAGATCTGCCGGCAGATAGGCTGGCAAAGGATCCCCCCTTTACTCACGTAGGGCTCGACGTCTTTGGCCCATGGACTGTCACCACTCGGCGGACACGAGGTGGTGCCGCTGAGAGCAAAAGGTGGGCAGTCATCTTTACTTGCTTGAGCACCAGAGCGGTGCACCTTGAGGTTATGAATCCATGTCGACCTCAAGCTTCATCAACGCCATGAGGCGTTTCCTATCCATCCGTGGACCTGTCAAGCACTTAAGGTTGGATAGAGGCACTAATTTCATTGGTGCATGCCGTGAGCTTCAAATCAACACTGACGATCCTGAGATCAAGAACTATCTGCAAGAGCAGGGATGTACATGGACCTTCAATGCTCCCCATTCTTCACACATGGGTGGAGCCTGGGAGAGGTTAATTGGAGTAGCAAGACGCATACTGGATGGACTGCTTGCGAAGGATGGTGCTACCCGACTGTCTCATGAAGTCCTTACAACCTTGATGGCTGAGGTTATGGCTATCATGAATGCACGCCCGCTAGTCCCAGTCTCCAACGATGCAGAGGTACCTGAAATCCTCTCACCTGCCACTCTGCTCACCCAGAAGGCGAGTGTCAGTCCTGCACCCCTGGGAGACTTCGACCTGGATCACCTCAGCCAGGTCCAGTGGCGCCAGGTCCAGAGCTTGGCGGACTCCTTCTGGAAGAGGTGGCGGTCGGAGTACCTGGCCACACTTCAACCACGGAGGAAGTGGACCTCTGAGAAGTCCAGTCTCCAGGAAGGTGACATTGTTTTGATAAAGGACAATCAAGCAAAGCGCAACATGTGGCCTCTAGGGCGAATAGTTAAGGCCATTCCTAGTTCAGACAACAAGGTCCGTAAGGTCACAGTTAAGACCTCTAGCCAAGGGGTAGTTAAAGAGTACCTTAGACCCATCTCTGATGTTGTGCTATTGATGTCACTAGAGAAGAGTAAATAGTGGTATACATGTATACCAAGCGGGGAGTGTGCTGACCTGTCAGATATTGGGTGGGGTTATGTTCCCTCTAGTGGTGGTTTGCGTTACTGCACCTTTAATTGTAGCTACTTCCTGTTTCCTGCATAAACCCTTTTTCTTTGTTCAATCTGCCATGATGAAAGCAATGTGAAAATGTGCTCGCCAGAAATTTGGTTATACTAACCTAGGAGTGGAACCAACAGTAAGTTAATGCTGAAAATTGTTGTAATACTTGTTTAAGATGACCATAGTTTGGAATATGATGTTAAAAACGCTAAATTTAAGCAATAAAAAGATCGCGATTAAAAGGTGTTAATGGCTAATCCTTTGCAATGGCACTTAGCTAACTGCTGAGTCATTTAGCCCTTTGTTAGCCCAAGTTATATTGTGTTGTAATGGTGCTTCGTGTGAAAGCTAGTTAGCTATTCATTTGGCTATGCTTACCTGCTTACTTAGCTGTGTAGCTGTCCTCTGTAAAATAAAAATGTGTTAGTATAATTTTGTAATACTTACCTGATTTAACTTACCTTAACTTTGTAACCTGTGGAAACTGTGAAATACTTACCTTAGTTTGAATCTGTAGAGCAAATTACTTACCTGAGTTAAGTGCCTGTAATAAGAGAAACTGTTTATATACAGAGTGTTGTATTATTATTTCTTATGTAACATTCTGTATTATGTATATTTCATTGTGTTTCAGTTTTACAAAAAAAACAAACAAGACAAAACTGATTTCAGTAAATCAGTCAACCTGGAATCAGCCTGCTGTCTTTATTGTTCGCTATCTGTCTACAATACCCAGCTGTATTACCAGGACAGAATACCATGGATGCCCTGAAGTTCCCTCTGGGGATCAATAAAGTATACAAGATACAAATACAAAAAAAAAATAATAATAATAATAATAATAATAATGTTTGGTGTTTTGTACTTATAATATTGCTAAAATATAAAAGGATGCACTACAACTGGTCTCAAATATTTGTAAATGTGTCCTGTTACAGTATTGCATGAGTTTATCGACGATAAGCTATAAACTACATATATAAACTAAATTGTAATGGTGACTGAACAACTCCCATTCCCCAAAGTGCGAGATACACTATTATGAATATAAATCATAAACGATCACACAAATAAGTGATCTAAGAAAAAATAAAGAAGCGGTTCTTAAGCAGTGGCTAATATTGGATGTCCCATTCATTTTCAATTATTCTGTAATTAATATTCCCACAATCAAATAAATCTCAGTTCAGTCCCTTTCATATTTGTCAAAGTCTAATGTGTGATTGCCTACATATAGGCTACACCTCTGTATTCCACTTTCAAACACAGTCTACATTTGGGCCTGTAAGGCCTGATTGAGCTACCTGTTTCAGACAGGAATTCTTGCTTTCTACGGGCATGTACTACTTAAAAAGTTAAAGAAAATGTGACCAAAATATGTCACAAATATTTCAGTAAGACCTGTGGGAGCTGTTGAAATGCTGGAAAAGAGGGAAGACATTTATTTATTTATTTATTTACTTAGTAATTTTCATTTTAAAGGATTTGAAGCCATCCCCATTCCAAAAACATGCCCCCCCCAAACATAGTCTTGCATAGGGCCCCCAAAAAGCTAGAACCCACCACAGTGATACTTAACATTGCCCCCCTCAATATTTACTCTTGAGAACATGTTCTGTTTATTGTCCCCCAACAGTGAAATAAAACATCCGCCCATGCAAAAGAAGCCCCAGCCCAGAGAGTACATAAAACGTAGAAATAAAACATCATCAGAGGGCCAGCGGCGAGTCCCGTTTCAGCCTTATTTTGTGTTTTGTCACCAGTACTCCCACTTGTCCCTCTCTTTTTGTTTGTTCCCATCATGATGAAACCTTTAAGAGGTTGGGAAATTCTGTTTATTTCATCTGAGGCGAAAAGGTTCAGGAATCTGAGACGGTGCTTTAAAGCCGTGGATTGAAGTAATTTTCATGACAGTAATTCCGCCCCCCCCCCTTTTTCTCTGTGAGCAGGTTACCCATAACTACTCTGTCAGCTCTCTGAGAAATCCTCGGTGTGGGGATTGCCAGCTATAAAGTGTGCATTAAACAGATCTATCAAGGAAGCTGATCATTGGCTGCGACTGGCACTGGTGTCCAATAATACAGTCTGCTTTCTCCAATTTCCGATGACAGACAGGGAGATGGGGACAATAAAGACATTTTTACCTCCAGACGCTTTCCCTCTCAGTGCATCTCTCCCAGACCGATCCCATCAGATATCTTCCCTTTCACACTCAACACTGAAAGTTTTCACTTCAGCCAAACTATGGTTCTGTTTCCTTTTCTTATTATTGCAATAAAAGGGATAAAAATGTAAGTGCCATTGGTCTGTTTTGTTCATTTATTGCATTGCCATAGTCTCTCTAACCTTGCCGTTGGGACTGATTTGCTTATGAATGTTTCTTCCTTTTTCCAACATGAAAATCTTGTGCCTTCTGAAATGTGTCTATGGAACATTAATATGTGTTCTCCTTCGTAAAAAATACTGAATTTTCACCGGTCGAGGACAAAAGAAGGGACTCCTCCTTTCAGGTAGCAGGGGACACTGTTAGAGGCAGGCTGCTTGGAGAGCCCCACTGTTTCATGTTGAACGTTATCATGTGCAGGCAGACTGATGTGGGCTAAAACTAGCAATGCAGAACAACACCTAAGCAAGGTCAAGCACTTCTTCTTTGTCTTCCTGTCTCTGCAACTCCTACAGAGATTTGTTGGCGGAGGGGAAAAAAAGTGAGATGAAATGTCAAGAGCAGAGTGATTGCCTGGGAAAGGGAGATCCTAATTAACTCTCTCTGGTGGAGATCTCCAGCTACCTCCCTCATGCCACGGGTGCTGGTATGAATCTTTCATCTCCTCCTCCTCGCCTTGCCTCCGAGGACGTGGCTCTGCTCGCAAAGCCAGCCAAAGGACAGACGGATGCAACGAATGCAAAGGTCAAAAAATAAACAGTGTGGCTATGAATGACAGACTCTCTCTCAGGGATGGAGACAGGCAGCCGAGCCGATCCCTGCAGGACGAGCACAAAGCAAGAACAAGTCGTTCTGAAGAAGAGGTGACATCAACCAGTGGAGTGTCATTGAAATGGAGGATACTGACCATGGTGGCATAAATCAAGATATGGAGTTGTTTGCTTGGGTCTTTGTTTACAGTATAAATAAATTTTATGCTTAAAGAGCACAAGGTGAAATTGATTTGTAGTGAATAAAACAACTTGATAAAACAAGTTTAACTCACTGGTCAACACCAAATTTATTGTCTAAGTACGTTTTAGCTGATTTAGGACAATTTTGATGTGCTGAATGCAAAAATCACATTGGTTTTGTTCAATCAGGTCAACTTTTTGAACTATGACCACATGTTTTTTACGTTTTTGTTTACATGTACGGGTATTTAGGCTTTATATGATGCAAAATTCTTTGTTATTTCTTGAACTTCTCTGAATTTTGAACAATGATGATGTAACATTCAATTTACATGTACTTACCTTTATCATCGTCTACAATTCAAAATACAGTACAACTGTACAACTGCTTACAACTTAGCTTAAAAACCTGACCTGATCAAAAGAAATGGATGTCATTTTCAGATTCAGTGGTGCAAAATTGTCTTAAATAAACACAGACAACTTACAAAAATTTTTATTTTTGTTATGTTGTGCTATTGTAGCACCATTTTAAAAATGGGGATAATATACCTCACATCCTCTGGCCTATGTTGCTGTTTTATCCTGGTACCCGAGCTGTAAACATGGCTATCTTAGTGACGGGAATCAGCGGGACCAGGGGTTTTATGCTTCTTTGTTGTGAATTGTAGTCACTGCACTAGATCAGCTTGTTCATAAAGCCACAGGCAACTAAATACAGGATGTCCCGTAAGTCTGGACCCATAGAGATTTATTATGCTGCAGGTAATCCAGGTCAATAACTAGAGGGAGTTCAAGTTATTTTGCTGGTCAAGACTTGCAGTTGTCATGACTCAGTACAGGTGAGGCTCAAATGCAGAGCAGCCAGAACGATCACTCAGACTCGGATGTAAAGGTTCGCCAGTTTAAAGAAAAATAAAACACAACACTAAATAAAGGAGTACAACTAAGGAAAACATAACACAAAAAACGCACACAAATGAACACAAAACTGATGCCCCCTGGAGCGCACGTAGCCTACGGGGAGAGAGCAGACAGAGGTTATTAGGGACAGATTCTCCCTAAGGGGAGAGTAATGATGGGAGAGCACTCTTACTCGGTGAGCAGAGGAGCTCAGCAGAGAAATCCTGCGTGGACCAGAGGGACAGGGGGAAGGCGGTGACCTGGGTGGACGTCCGGCGTCTTCTGGTCAGGCGAACGTGATCAACCCCGGAGGGCACACCGGCGGGTGGCAGCAACCTGGGGAGCAGAAGAGCGGAGGAGTGAAAAACACAGGTCAAACCGAACAATGATAAAAGACAAGGCTTAGACGTTAAGCTGAGGTAGCAAACCCAACATGTAAACATTACTACAAATGCAGAGTAACAGAATAATGGAACAAAATAACAGAGAAACAAACAGAAAAAGACTAAAGTTGAGTTGAAGACTGGGCACAGCGCCCACCGTGCCCAAGATCATGACAGCAGTCTCAAGGACCGCTGAAGACTTTGAACACATTATGAACTAATTATGCAGTATATCCAAAACTCTGCAGTTAGGGTGATATGAACATATCACACCCATTTTTAAATCACTTCACTGGCTTCCTGTTTCCATCAGAATCAAATATAAGGACTCCCTCCTCACTCACCGGTGCATCCACAGAAATCCCCGCCCCCACTCAGCACCATGGGGGATAGGACTTTTTTGTGCTGCTGCCCCACGTCTGTGAAATGTCATCCCTGACACCTTGAGGGCATCACAATCCACAGACTGTTTTAAAAGAGGACTTAAAATCTTGTCTTTTTAGCAGGACATTTGATCACTGAGTTGCTATTTTAAGCTCTTCTGTTTTATTTTTGGTTTTATCTTCTTATCCCCTTTTTTTTCCTTTTATGAATTTGAGTTTTATGCTTTTATCCATGTAGTACTTTGAGGTTTTTTATGTAAAGTGTGTTACAAATATTGTTATTGTTATTATTAAACTTTGGCGACATTATGTAATAAATTTTGAGACTATTTTGTAATTTTATTATTTTTCCCTATGGGTCCAGCCGGTACACTCTGTATTTTTTCACCATTCTGGCATATTTTTCTATATATTTCTCTGTGACAGACAGGTAGCTTTAACAGCAAACATTATGGGGCTTGAGGGGCCACAGCCAGGAATTCTGACCAACTTCAAGCTGACTGTGGATTTATAAATGAGTTGGAACCATGGATGTCTAAAAAAAAATGTTCTAAAACCTACAGTCTGGGAGCTAGTTACGTAGCTAGCTCACTAGCTAAACTAGCTGCACTGTAGCTAGTTAAGCTACAAATTTCAAGGCTCACTGGGGACTTCCTCTTCTCTTCTGAGAAGAAGGCATGCCAGAATAGCCATGTAGAAGGTTTCAGATCTGTTAAGCAATGACCTGATAACCCCAAGGAAGAGAACATAAAATACAAACAATGGGGGCGGGACAAAAGACCGATTCTGCGATGTATCGCAATACTTGGCGCTAGCGATGATGTACGGATCCCTAAACGCATGCACCAATCTTTTATTACTTCATTATATTCATGTAAATGTTGCATACTCCTGGGTATTAATCAACCAACTGCATTTTCAGTCCAGGAGATTTGCAGCCAGATGTGCAAATTATGGAGGTTTTCCACTGATTCCAGATGTGGTCCATTACAGCTGTGCTCTGGTCTCCACAGCAAACGGTTCCCATTCTAGTCAATGATCTGCTCCCCACCTGGTCTGGACCAGTGCATAATGAATCTGGCTTGTCGGATCACTAAAAATACATAATGAGTCTATTTTTGATGGATGTCGGCTCCAATCCACAAGGAAATGCCCCATTATCTACTGTATTTAATAACTGTTTGTTTATTAAAATGGACCGCCCATTATTTTCTGAGGTCTACTCCATCACTCTGTCAGAGGAAATAAAAATTTTCCCATAACATACAAACACTTCACATAATTAAAATTAATGGACTACTTACAAATTATTAGAGCACAATAATCCAGGTGGAGAGCCCATACATCATGCCTCCTTGTTGTTATCAAGTGATTGCAATCGGTCCACCTCGATCTTGGGTCTTTCTTGAGATCTCACATTATTTTATACAATTCTCATGTGATCCTGCAGTTCGAAACCTGTTCTAATCCATGCCGCTTCAAAACACCAATGGAGTATGTAGGGATGGTGGCAAGGCTCTGTCCACATTGCATCCACAATGGCCCACATCCAGAGTCGGTGGAAATCTGGGGTTAGGAAGCAGCTGGATGCAGTGAAAAGTTAACGCAAGTGTCAGGCCTTTTTTGGATTTTATAACTAAGATGGAACAAAAGACGACATGACACACAACCTGCAAGGAGTATTGCATACACACACACACACACACACACACACACACACACACACAATCACTCTGAACACAGGGGCCGGTACGCTCTTCTCAGAGTCATTCGGCAACAGTAGCATTAGCAATGGCTAAGCTAAAAACACTCTAGCATGAGCAGCACCAACCCTGGCGAACAGTCAGCTCTGGACACCTCTCCATGGAACAAAGCCACCTCCACACTCAGAGTGTGCCAAGTGAACAACACAGTCCACCGCCCTTCTTGTATGCAGAGATGTGTCGTCACATAAAATGAAGCCCCCTGGAATAAGAAAATGTGGGCAGCAGAAAGGACCGCATCATACCATCCCAAGGATGACTGAGAAACTGCAGCCATAGAAACAAAAGTGTGCATGGTGAGTTGGGAAGACTGAAAATTTATAATAATAATGATGGATTAGATTTACAGTATATGGTGTTTTACATGTCTAGTGACACCTCAAAGGGCTTACAGTGAGTCCATTATTCATTCACTCCAGACAGACACTGATAGTGTCTACAACAATACCAAAGATCTGCAGGAGTACACAGAGTCTGTAACTGCCGACAAAGCAAAGTGCATTGATGATGTCATGGACACAAAGACCATCACTGTTCAGGCCGATCAGAAACCATGGCTCACAGGGGAGGTCTACAAGCTCCTGAAGGCTCAGAATGCTGCCTTTGGAGCGAGGGATGAGGTGGGCCTGAAGACAGCTAGGACCAACCTGTCCTGAGGCATCAGAGAGGTCAAGAGGCAGTGCACCAGGAGGATAGTCCACCGTTTCAGTGACAACAGAGACACTCGGAGTCTGTGGTGGGGTATTCAGACCATTATGGACTACAAGCCCACACCGCAGACCTGGGACAGCTCCATCTCTCTGCTGAACCAGCTGAACGACTTCTTTGCTTGTTCGAGGCGCTCAACAGTACCCCTGCAAAGAAGTCACCACCTCTTCCTGGTGACCAGGATCACCAGGAAGAGATCTTTCCTGGTGAAGGATCACCAGGAAGGGATCTCCTTACGCTGTCCGGGGACAGCGTAAGGAGATCCCTTGGCAGGACCAATGCACGCAAAGCTCCAGACCCTGACATCATATCTGGTCGCGTACTAAGAGCCTGTGCAGAGGAACTCACAGATGTCTTCACAGACATCTTCAACATTTCACTGAGACAGGCTGTTGTCCCCACGTGCTTCAAAGCCACCACCATCATTCCAGTCCCCAAGAAATCATCTCCCTCCTGCTACATTGACTACTGTCCAGTTGCACTCACTTTCATCGTCATGAAGTGCTTTAAGTGGGTGGTCATGCAGCACATCAAGTCTGCCCCCCCCCCCCCAGCCTGAACCTGTCCAGTTTGCATATCAGTCCAACCGCTCGACCAATGATGCCATTTCTACTGCCCTCCACTCAGCCCTCACACATCTGGACACAAAGGACTCCTACATCAGAATGCTGTTCATAAACTTTAGTTCAGCATTCAGCACAATCATTCCCCAACAGCTCATTCACAAACTGGACCAGCTGGGGCTTAAAAATTAACTGTGTAACTGGCTGCTGGACTTCCTGACAGGGAGACCACAGGCAGTATGGGTTGGCAGTAACACATCCAGCACCATCACTCTGAACACAGGGGCACCCAAACAATGTGTGCTGAGCCCACTCCTCTTCACTCTGCTGACCCATGACTGTACACCGACATGCAGCTCCAACCTCTTCATTAAGTTTGTGGATGACACAACTGTGGTGGGTGTCAACAACGTAGATGAGACAAACTACCTGAATTCAATTCAATTCAATTCAGCTTTATTTATAATGCGCCACATCACAACAAAAGCCATCTCGTGGTGCCACAATGCAGATAAAAAAATCACACAGTCACAGAAAGACCCAGCTATCAGACAATCCCCTATGAGCAAGCACTAGGTGACAGTGGAGAGGAAAAACTTCCATTTGGAAGGAAGAAACCTCTAGCAGAACCAGGCTCAAGGAGGGGCAGTCGTCTGCTGCGACTGGCTGGGGATGAGGGGATAGGAAGGATGGAAAGGACAGACATAAAGAACATAGCAGTAAGATGCCAAGTGCAATATTGGAGATCAACCAGCAGTATGGATCAGATAACAATAGAACAAGAGTGGGGTTAAAAGACACAAATACCCGCCTTAAACGAAAGCTATATTAAAAAGAAACCGTGCGCCACCGTGCTGCCCCGGGGGGGGGGGGGGCAGCACGGTGGCGCAGTGGTTAGCACAGTGGCAGCACAGCAAGAAGGTCATGGGATTGATTCCACCCTTGACCATCGTGGGTTCAATCCCACCCCCAGACCATCGGTGACCCTTCTGTGTGGAGTTTGCATGTTCTCCCCGTGTCTGCGTGGGTTTACTCCGGGCACTCCGGTTTCCTCCCACATGCCAAAAACATGCAAGTTAGGTTAATTGGCATCAAAACTGGGGATTCTAAATTGTCCTTAGGTATGGATGTGAGAGTGAATGGTTGTCTGTCTCTCTGTGTTGGCCCTGTGATGGACTGGCGATCTGTCCAGGGTGTACCCTGCCTCTCGCCCAAAGATGCTGGGATAGGCTCCAGCCCCCCCGCGACCCGAAAGGATTAAGCGGTAGAAGATGGATGGATGGATGGATGGATGATTTTACCCTGTTCTAAAAGACAGAGACTGAGTCTGACTCCTGGACCCTGAGTGGTAACTGGCTCCAGAGAGAAGGGGCTTGGTAGCAGAAGGCTCTGCCTCCCACTACTTTTGGAGATTCTGGGCACCACAAGTAAGCCAGCATTTTGGGAGCGTAATGCTCTGTTAGGATGGTAAGGTAAAATCAGATCTTTTATATACGGTGGGGTAAAAAAGTATTTTGTCAGCCACCAATTGTGCAAGTTCTCCCACTTAAAAGATGAGAGAGGTCTCCAGTTTTCATCATAGGTATACCTCAACTATGAGAGACAAAATAAGAAAAAAAAATCCAGAAAATCACATTGAAGGATTTTTAATGAATTAATTGGTAAATTCCTCGGTAAAATAAGTATTTGGTCAATAACAAAAGTTCATCTCAATACTTTGTTATATACCCTTTGTTGGCAATGACAGAGGTAAAACATTTTCTGTAAGTTTTCACAAGGTTTTCACACACTGTTGCTGGTATTTTGGCCCATTCCTCCATGCAGATCTCCTCTAGAGCAATGATGTTTTGGGGCCGTCGCTGGGCAACACAGACTTTCAACTCCCACCAAAGATTTTCTATGGGGTTGAGATCTGGAGACTGGCTAGGCCACTCCAGGACCTTGAAATGCTTCTTACGAAGCCACTTCTTCGTTGCCCGGGCGGTGTGTTTGGGATCATTGTCATGCTGAAAGACCCAGCCACGTTTCATCTTCAATGCCCTTGCTGGTGGAAGGAGGTTTTCACTCAAAATCTCACGATACATGGCCCCATTGATTCTTTCCTTTACACAGATCAGTCGTCCTGGTCCCTTTGCAGAAAAACAGCCCCAAAGTATGATGTTTCCACCCCCATGCTTCACAGTAGGTATGGTGTTCTTTCTCCTCCAAACACGACAATCAGAATCAGAATCAGAATCAGAATCAGCTTTATTGGCCAAGTATGCACAACACATACAAGGAATTTGACTTTGGCTAAAAACTTGCTCTCGTTGTTCAGGTGAAGGATTTAAATAAGGATTCAATGACAACCAGAGTATGTACAGTAAATTACAGTCTGTCCACGTTTCTATAAAAGGATGCAAATATATACAGGAATATATGCAGTTATTTACTCGGACTAACCACACTTGCAGAAATATATGAAAAAATATACAATCACACAGTATTTCAATGTGGACTCAGATTCAGTGATATAATGTGAATGAAGTAAAAAGCAGTGTGAGAGTTATGTGCAATGTAATAATGGATGAAAAGTCATGAGTACAGCAAACAGGTAGGACTAGGTGAATGTTAGGAGTTCATCAGAGTGATGGCTTGAGGAAAGAAACTGTTCCTGTGACGGGTGGTTTTGACCTTCAGTGATCTGTAACGACGACCAGAAGATAGAAGTTCAAACAGTTTGTGGCCGGGGTGTGATGGGTCAGCACAGATGTTTCCCGCCCGTTTCCTGGTTATGGACCGATATAAGTTCTCAATGGAGGGTAGGTCGGTACCAATGATCCTCTCCGCAGACTTAATGATCCGCTGCAGTCTGGTCTTGTCCTGTTTAGTGGCAGATCCAAACCAGACAGTGATAGAAAAGCAGAGGACAGATTGGATGATGGCGGTGTAGAAGACAACCAGCAGCTCCTGAGGCAAATCAAACTTCTTGAGCTGACGCAGAAAAAACAACCTCTGCTGGGCCTTTTTCCGGACAGTGTCAATATGGGAGGACCACTTCAGGTTCCGGGAGACTGTGGTACCCAGAAACTTGAAGGAGTCCACAGTGGACACTGTGCTGTTGAGGATGGTGAGTGGGGGGAATGAAGGGGGGTGTCGCCTGAAATCCACAGTCATCTCCACCGTTTTGGCTGGGTTAAGTTCAAGATGGTTCTGGCTGCACCAGAGGATCAGCTGCTCCACCTCCCGCCTGTATGCAGACTCATCATCATCCCGGATCAAACCGATGACTGTGGTGTCGTCCGCAACCTTCAGGAGCTTCACCGAAGGGTCCTCTGAGGTGCAGTCGTTGGAGTAGAGGGAGAAGAGCAGTGGGGAAAGGACACATCCTTGGGGGGCGCCAGTACTAATTTTTCGGGAGCTGGATGTAAATCTCCCTAGCTTCACCTGTTGCCACCTGTCAGTCAGAAAGCTGGAGATCCACTGGCAGGTGGAGGGGGGCACCTTGAGCTGGAGGAGTTTCTGATGAAGAATGCCTGGGATGATGGTGTTGAACGCTGAGCTGAAGTCGACAAACAGGATCCTGGCGTACGTCCCTGGGGAGTCGAGGTGTTGCAGGATGTAATGTAGTCCCATATTCACTGCATCATCCACTGACCTGTTTGACCGGTAGGCAAACTGCAGTGGGTCCATCAGGGGGCCTGTGATGACCTTCAGGTGGTTCAGCACCAATCTCTCCAAGGATTTCATGACCACAGAGGTCAGGGCAACAGGTCTGTAGTCGTTTAATCCTGTAATAGAGGGTTTCTTGGGAACTGGAATGATGATGGAGCGTTTGAAGCAGGAAGGCACTTCACGCAGCTCCAGTGATCTGTTAAAGATCCGGGTGAAGATGGGGGCCAACTCGTTGGAGCAGACTCTCAGGCAGGACGGAGACACACCATCAGGTCCTGCAGCCTTCTTGATCTTTTGTCTCTGAAAGACCCGGCACACCTCCTCTTCACAGATCATTAGTGCTGGTGGGAGGTCAGAGTGGAGGAGGGATGGAGTTCCTGGGGCTGCAGATAATCCTTTTGTGTGGGTGGGAGGTGAGAACTGTAGGTTCTTTTCAAACCTGCAGTAAAAGCAGTTTAGGTCATTAGCCAGCTGGAGGTTTTCCGCAGGGTGGGGGGATGGTCTCCTGTAGTTGGTGATATTCCGTAGGCCTCTCCAGACAGAAGCAGAGTTGTTAGCTGAGAAGTTTTTTTGTAACTTCACACTGTAGCTCCTCTTAGCAAGCCTGGTCTCCTTCGTCAGCATGTTTCTGGCCCGCTTGTACAGAGTCCAGTCACCAGTCCTGTAGGCCTCCTCCTTGGTCTGACGTAGCTGCTTCAGTTTAGGAATGAACCAGGGTTTATTGTTGTTGTATATGCAGAAGGTCTTGGTCTGCACACACATGTCCTCGCAGAAACAGGTGTATGACGTCACAGTGTCAGTGAGTTCATTTAGGTTAATGGCTGCAGCTTCAAAAACACTCCAATCTGTACAGTCAAAGCAGGCTTGTAACTTCAGCTTTGATTCCTCCGTCCATTTCTTCACAGTCCTTACAACAGGCTTGGAAGTTTTTAGTTTCTGTCTGTATGTTGGAATAAGATGGAGCAGGCAGTGGTCAGAAAAACCCAGAGCTGCACGGGGGACGGCATGATAGGCATTTCTTAAAACTGTGTAACAGTGGTCAAGTGTATTTGTGTCCCTGGTGGGACATTTAATATGCTGTCTGTATTTAGGAAGCTCATTTGTGAGATTAGCTCTATTGAAATCACCCAGAATGATAAGCAGAGAGTCTGGATGTTTTTCCTCCACCTCTGCTATCTGGTCAGCGAGGCGCTGCAGTGCCTCCGTTGTACAAGCAGCAGGCGAGATATAAATTCCGACCAGAATAAATGAGGAGAACTCTCGCGGTGAATAAGTTGACAAGTTGAGTTTTTACCAAAAAGTTCTATTTTGGTTTCATCTGACCATATAACATTCTCCCAGTCCTCTTCTGGATCATCCAAATGCTCTCTAGCAAACTTCAGACGGGCCTGGACATGTACTGGCTTAAGCAGGGGGACACGTCTGGCACTGCAGGATTTGAGTCCCTGGCGGCGTAGTGTGTTTCTGATGTAGTCTTTGTTACTTTGGTCCCAGCTCTCTGCAGGTCATTCACTAGGTCCCCCCATGTGGTTCTGGGATTTTTGCTCACCGTTCTCGTGATAATTTTGACCCCACGGGGTGAGATCTTGCATGGAGCCCCAGATCGAGGGAGATTATCAGTGGTCTTCTATGTCTTCCATTTTCTAATAATTACTCCCACAGTTGATTTCTTCACACCAAGCTGCTTGACTATTGCAGATTCAGTCTTCCCAGCCTGGTGCAGGTCTACAATTTTGTTTCTGGTGTTCTTTGACAGCTCTTTGGTCTTGGCCATAGTGGAGTTTGGAGTCTGACTGTTTGAGGTTGTGGACAGGTGTCTTTTATACTGATAATGAGTTTAAACAGGTGCCATTAATACAGGTAACGAGTGGAGGACAGAGGAGCCTCTTAAAGAAGAAGTTACAGGTCTGTGAGAGCCAGAAATCTTGCTTGTTTGTAGGTGACCAAATACTTATTTTACCAAGGAGTTTACCAATTAATTCATTAAAAATCCTTCAATGTGATTTTCTGGATTTTTTTTTTCTCATTTTGTCTCTCATAGTTGAAGTATACCTATGATGAAAATTGGAGACCTCTCTCATCTTTCAAGTGGGAGAACTTGCACAATTGGTGGCTGACTAAATACTTTTTTTCCCCACTGTATTGGGGGGGGGGCAGATTGTTAAGAGCTTTGAAAGTAAGAAGAAGGATTTTAAACTTGATTCTGAATTCAATGGGAAGCCAATGGAGGGAGGACAGAACCGGAGAAATATGATCTTTTTTTCTAGAACCAGTTAAAACTCTAGCAGCAGCATTTTGAATCAATTGAAGACTTTTTAAAGATACTCTAGGACAACCAGATAATAGTGATTTACAATAATCTAATTGCGAACTGACAAAGGCGTGAATCAGTTTCTCAGCATCACCCAGAGACAAGATGCTCCTGATCTTAGCAATATTGCGCAGATGATATAAGGCGGTCCTAGAAACAGTTTTAATATGTGAATTAAAGGACAAATCCTGGTCAAAAGTCACTCCAAGGTTCCTCACACAACTGTTCAGAGTGAGAGTGGCAGCATCTAAATTAAGGGCATAATCTGAAAAGGAATTTCTAAGATGTTTTGGGCCAACAACAGTGACTTCAGTCTTATCAGAGTTCAATAGTAAAAAATTACAAGTCATCCAAGCTTTGATGTCCTTAAGACAGGCATCTAGCTTGGCCAACTGATCACAATCATCGGGCTTCATTGACAGGTATAGTTGTGTGTCATCAGCGTAACAGTGAAAATGTATACAGTGCTTTCTGATGATATTGCCCAGCGGGAGCATATATAGACTAAAAAGAGTAGGGCCCAACACAGATCCCTGTGGAACTCCGTGAGTGAGCATAGAGCTGGAAGAAAATCCATCATTGACATGGACAAACTGAAATCTATCAGACAAATAAGATCTAAACCACTGCAACGGAGTTCCACTGAGTCCAACAAAGTGTTCCAATCTATCAAGTAGAATGGCATGATCGATAGTGTCAAAGGCTGCACTGAGATCTAAAAGAACAAGAACGGAGACAAGTCCATTATCAGATGCAATCAGGAGGTCATTAGAGACCTTCACTAAGGCAGTTTCAGTGCTGTGATGAGCTCCGAACCCAGATTGAAACACCTCAAACAACCCAACTCCCTGCAAATGGTCAGATAATTGCACAGCAACAACTTTTTCCAGGATTTTTGAAATGAAAGGCAAATTGGAAATTGGTTGATAATTGGCCAAAACTCCAGGATCGAGCGTCGGTTTTTTAAGTAAAGGTTTAATTACAGCAGTTTTTAAAGCCAGTGGAACATAACCCAGAGTTAAAGAAGAATTAGTGATAAGAAGAATATGGCTACTAATAATTGGGAAAATAATTGAGGTGAGGTGAGCCGCCTGGCCATGAGAATGAGGATGAGGTGAGCCGCCTGGTCATGTGGTGCAGAGACAACAATCTCTCTCTGAACGTGGAGAAGACGGAGATTGTTGTGGACTTCAGAAAAGTGCAAACCCAGTATGCTCCCCTAACCATCAACGCTGCTGCTGTGGAGAGTGGAGAGCAGCACCAAGTTCCTGGGTGTGCACATCACAGAGGGTCTCTCCTGGATCACAAACATTGCATCACTGGCCAAGAAAGCTTGGCAGCGTCTCTACTTCTTTCGCAAACTGACAAGAGCTAAAGCCCCAGTCTCCATCATGTGTACCTTCTACAGAGGCACCATTGAGAGCATCCCGGACAGCTGCATCATCAAATGGTCGTTGGTGCCTCTCTTCCCTCCCTTGAGGGCATCTACAGCACCTGCCCCACCCACAAAGCCCTCTGTATTGCAGGTGATCCCACCCACCCATCACACAGCTTCTTCAGTCTGCTGCCATCAGGGAGGAAACTGAGGAGTCTCTGGGCCAGGATCAACAGACTCAAGGACAGCGTCGTCCACCAGGCTGTCAGGAAGCTCAACTCTCTCCCTGCTCTGCCCCCTCTCCCCCTTCTGGCCCCCCCACACACACACGAATCCTGAACTCTTACCCCCACCCCCCTCCCCCATCAACAACTGAACTCCCCAGGTACTTTTCACTTCCATACACACACACACACACACACACACACACACACACACACACACACACACACACTGATTTCAGGAGCTTCAAAAACTGAACTCTGTCATCCAGGAACTGTTCACTCCAACACACGCACACACAGATCTCAGGGTTGCACCAGTCACTGTAGGCTGCGTGTCCACCAAATGCATTTTTTCCACTGTGGGCGACTATTTTCTATTCATTCTCCATTTAGTCCAGCGTTTACAGCACTGAGCGCCCTCGGCAGTGGACGCTTTTTGTCACGGTGCTCAGAGCTGAAGAAACTTTAACTTTTCAGACTATAGCTGAGCTCGTTAATGTCAGACCTTTCTAAGCAGCCAATCAGAATAGAGGGGCTGCACTGGAACAGAACTCTTGGCAGTTATAGGGCAGTTACCATAGTTACCCAGCACTGAGTGACAAACACATGTGGCATCTTTAGTTTTTATGCAGCAAAACATAAAAATCACACAAAATATTTAGTTACAGCAGTACACTGAGTACCTTTTTTTTTTTTTTACTTTACATGTTAATACTACATTGTTTACTTGACTGTAAATACCTGGAGCCTTTAAATATTTATTTAGCTATTTTTTTGTCAGTTAATGCAAGATGGAATGATAAGCTCTCCACAGTGCAGACAGGTACTCTGTGTACTGCTGTGACTGAATACTGTGTATTTTTTGTGTTTTACTGCATACACCCTAATGCTGCCACTCATTTTTGCCACTCAGTGTTTTGTAACTGCCATGAGTTCTGTTTGGTGACATCATATGCATACCCTCTATAAGGAAGGGCAGGACATAGGACACCGGTACAATCTGTACTCACCCTCCTGTTTTCCATGTTGTCATATTTTGCATCCAGAGCTGCTACCAATGCTAGAATATGTTTCCTGTCCATTGTTATTTAGAGACTGCTATTAAAAAATAAGTAGAAAGGCTGACCATAGGAAAAGCGGAAGTGCTGAGCTGTGAGTGACAAGCTCTTGCTGAGATACAGGGCACAGCCTTTTTTTTCCAGAACACAGCGCACAAGTGCTGAAAAAAAGACGTTCAGGGCGGTCGGGCGACAAAAAATGTGTTTGGTGGACAGATAGCCTTATGCAGCAATAGACTGCTCTCTTTGCACTACATGCCACTTTAACCCTCTATGTGCCTTGATATATGCCTTAAGTTACTACGTGCTGTCTTAATTTTTATCATATTAAGCTATTTTGCACACCCTTAGTATTTTTAGTTAGTTTTTGGTTGGTGGGTTGGTTTTCTTTGCACTGATGTTTGATGTTTAATGTTTAATGTTTGGTGTTAGATGTTATACTTTATATTCATATTTCCTACTTAGGGGCAGATTTACTAACGTGCTGCGCCATCGCAAAACCCTGTTTTGGCATTAAAAAACTCCTGTTGATTTACTAAAGGGTGCCGAGCAAAATTAGCAGTGGAAAGGTGTGGACTGTGTTAATTTTGCACCTGGCCTCATTGCATATGTATTTGTGGGAGTTATCATGTCAACTCACAAATTTGAGGGAGGGGAGTATTTAAATGACTGGCGCAAGGTGATTTATTAAGGTTTGAGGTTGTCAATCTCCTTCTAAATGCACCAGGATTTAACGTCCAATAAACGCTTGTCTTAATTCATCTGTATCTGATGACAGCGATCACCAGTGCCAAGACACCGGCGAGGACCGAAAGCGCATGGCCAGAGAGAGAGAAGCTTCTCCCTGCACGTGACTTGATTTGGTATGACGGAACAAATTAATATGAACAGAAACAATCTCAAAGAGATTGGTGTTGTGCTGAACTGGACATCATCCAACAGAGGAATTTTTTTTATTTCATTTGTTTATTTTATAGCCTAATAATAATCATAATAATGATGATAATAATAATTTATTTCATTTATAACACACTTTACATCTTCAGGCAAAATCTCTCCACAAGTAGGATTAAGAACAAAAATAAAAGCAAACTGTCGTGGTCTGAGCGCCAATATTGTCCGCGCTCGGGTCATGCAGTATTTTCCTCCCATCTGGTGTGTGTGTTCCCTATGGCTCCCCGAGCCTTTATTCTGACAGCGTCACGGCGGGGCTTCCGGCTGTCAAAGCCGGGTCACGTTGTAACAGCTGTTCAGCATTTCCCCTAATCTCCCTCCCCACTGACTGGGGGATCTCGGGGATTTAAGGGAGCAGCTGAGGGCTAAACCTTTTTTTTTTTTTTTTTTTTTTTTTTTTGTTACTTATTTGTACCCGTAGGTAGACTTGGTTTGCAGTCTGGTGACAAGCCACCGGCTGCTGGTCGCTGCGTGCGCGAGCGCCCTAAACCTACATGTTTTGGTGTGCGGGAGGAAACCGGAGAAATCCCGGAGTAAACCCGCGCAACACGGGGAGAACATGCAAACTCCACACAGCTCACTGTTGGTCGGGGGCTGGGATCGAACCCACGATCTCATGATCCCCGCGGTCCCCCGGCCGAGGGTAAAACTGTGCTGCCACAGTGCTAAACCACTGCGCCACCGTGCAGCCACCTTGCAGCAATCTCGTCGAACATTCCCTCGTCAAACATCCTCTCATCCTTGATTCATGATTTGTGCCTTCTCATAGTAAGTGTATTTGCTGAAAGTCCGGTCTTCTTTTCCCTTAGTCATAATCTTAGTTATTGTGTGTTATGCCCCCCGTGGCTCATTATTTTGTCGTCTGTCCCTCTTTAATAAAATGTGCAAACTCATCGGTGGCCTATAGCATCTCATTTGCGGCCCACGAGGACTGCACCATGACAGTAGATTGCAGCCAGAACGAGATACCGGTCACTGTGAGTTTTGCCTAATTTAGACTTGTTTTCCCTGTCTGGGTACCTGTGTGCTGGGAGATTATGTCGCCACTCAGGGGCCACGCTCAGAGCCTGGGCTACGAGCTGGTGGAGGCCCTCGACTACATGATAGAACCCTGTTCATCGCTCGCCTCTATGACACTCCCAGCGATGTACGCCGGCACCTGGACCTGGCTGAGGCCATCATTAACCACCATCCTCGCTACTCCAACCACCCTGAAGTCATGGCGAGGAAGGCGGACATCTCTGCGCTCCGGCAGAGACTCCATGGGCTGGAGGGAAACTCCGGCAGGAAGCCGAAGAGAAGGCACCCTCGCTCCTTGCTTCGGGATATCGTTCCTGTCCCCGATCCAGTCCAGGAGTTCGCACCACCTAGGGGTCATCCCCAAAGGACTGAGACATCAGTCGGGATTCCCCCAGAGAAGTTACAGCTGACAGCTACTTCCATCCGGGACCGAGTGGCTGCAGCTCGCTCCACCATCCACCCCACACAGATCATGAAGCATGTGACGACGGCGGTCAGGCTGGTGGAGAGGAATCCTGAACTGTGAGATTATCTGGAATACGCTGACCTGCTCGCCTCAGATACCATGCAGGTGCGGCGTTTCCCTAATCTCCCCTTCGCCTTTCCCTCAGCCAGTAAACATCATCTCCATGCAAATTATACACCTCAGCGAGAACCCCGTCCAGATCCCGTTCCGGGTAGCCACACGAACTCTGTTTCCCAGCCAGCTGTAGCCTCTGTGTCTCGCCGAAGAGGTAAAGCAGTCACCTCCGCCTCCGGGTCATCTCTCCCCGCTGTTCCGTCAGCTCCTCGTTCCCAGTTCGCCTCGGCTGTTTCTCCCTCCTCCTCAACGCCCTCTCCAGCTGCTGTGAGCTCCACGAGTCCGTCTCCGGATACTCCCGTTCCTGATCCGGTGCGAGAGGTTCCTCTTCGTCTTCCCGGGGGGTCCTCCATTTCCATCCAGCGGGGGAAGGGAAGATTCAAGTTCACTGCTGCGGGTCCCATCAGCCCTTCGGGAATCAGGCAAGTGTCTATTCATTCTTTTCCTGTATTGGGTGAATTGCCTCGTTTGATTCCTGGGGGTGGAGTTCGAGGTTCACAGGCCCCCGAGCTTCCTCCACCTGCTGCAGAAATTAATTATGAACCTGCCGCCTTTGTGTCTCCTTCCCCTGAGCGTTCCTCGGCGCCAGGACAATGCTGGCAGATGAGGAGGGAGCCTGCGGGCTTGGAGAGCCTGGATCCAGCCCCACAGCCATGACATGGGCAGAGAAGGAGGGCGGACTGCAGATTGGAGCCTGAGCCGACGAGCAAGCGTCCCCGGGTCTCCACTGAGGGACAGTCCAACCCGGCAGGTCACGGAGCCCCTGCCATCACACCGTGCGTGCCCTCAGCATGGACATTTGCGTCAGCGAGTCTCCAAACTGTGGACTCCATCATGCCGGCTGTGGAGCCCGCCGTAGCCTAGTGGGAACTGGAGGACGACCTTCTTCCGTCTGAACCCGGATCGTCGAAGTCCTGGACGTCGACAGAACTCGAGTTCAGGCAAGTGCTCTATTTTGTCTTTCTCCTCACAATTCTGGAGCGTTCTTGCCTGTCTCTTGGGGAGACGAGCCGGGTGCAGCCGTCCACTGCATCCGAGCTCATCTCACTGGGCTCTGTCTCTATTGGTGATCCTGATCCCGGTTCTTCTTCTTCTCCTGAGCCTTCTCCCAGGGTCACCGGTGCAGTCGATCCTGGTCGCTGTGCTGGAGGTCCCGGGTTCGGGTTTGGAGGCCATCCCTGGTACTGCGCCGACCCAGTCGGGGTCCATCGTGGTTGCAGCTTTGACCCAGTCGGGGTCCGTCGTGGGTGCTGCTCCGGCCCAATCGGGGTCCGTCGTGGGTGCTGCACTAACCCGATCGGGGTCTAGCAGGGGCGCAGCACCGGTTCGGTTTGAGGTTGGTGAGGGAGCTGCAGATCCTCTGCTGTCTGACACCGGACTGGTCCTTCATCCTTTTCCCAATCCTTTACCACCGGGTGACATTGGGGTTCCCCGTTTTCGGCTCTCCCTCACTATCCCTTTCTACAGGGAGGCCGTCTTCGATTTCTCTCCTGCGGTCTTGGTGGCTGAGTGACGCGGGTCGGCCACCTGGAAGACTGCCTCACCCGTTTGGCGTTCTGGGTTGGCCACCCGAACAACTAGACTTTCTGCTTGGCGACCTGGTCCGGCCGCTAGAGGTCCTGTTTCTCCGGGCCTGGGACTGTGGTAGGCCGCCCAAACTCTTCCTTTTTCCCCGGCCAGCTATCTGGACGTTGGACGCAGGTAGACCACCAGAACTAATTGTTGTCTCATTGGGCTCCACCTGCTGTTATCCCTGTTTTGTTTTCTTCTTTCCACTGAAGTATTTGGGTCGCTCTGATGTTTTGTCATTTGCACTATTTTGGACTATGTATTCACCGCTATTTAGCGTTTTTTTTTTTTCCTCTCCCCTCCTCTGTCTGAGGGATGATATGTGGTTGCCACGTTGTGTCTTATAGGCCTTGTTCTCCTGTTCTCCTGCATTTTTCTCCTGTCTATTGTGCCATCCGTGCATTATGGAGTATTGTGTTTTTTTGTTTTTTTTGTTTTTTGTTTTCCCATGCTCTGTAATTGCTTTGTGTTTATTTCCTGTGCTCTCCCTTGTCACTGTTTGCTCCGGTTCCTCGTCTTGATGGGTTTTTTTTTTCTTTTCTGGTTCTCGCCCTCCTGGCCATCCTCCTTCCCGGGGTGGTGGTGGTGGTGGTGGTGGTGGTGGGGGGGGGGGGGCTTGGGTGTCACACGGCGCCCAGAGTGCACCGTTCGGGGGGGAGTACTGTCGTGGTCTGAGCGCCGATATCGTCCGCGCTCGGCTCATGCAGTATTTTCTTCCCATCTGGTGTGTGTGTTCCCTATGGCTCCCCGAGCCTTTATTCTGACAGTGTCACTGCGGGGCTTCCGGCTGTCAAAGCCAGGTCACGTTGTGACAGCTGTTCAGCATTTCCCCTAATCACTCTCCCCACTGATTGGGGGATCTCGGGGATTTAAGGGAGCAGCTGAGGGCTAAACCTTGCTGCAATCTCGTCGAACATTCCCTCGTCAAACATCCTCTCGTTCTTGATTCACGATTTGTGCCTTCTCACAGTAAGTGTATTTGCTGAAAGTCCGTTTTTCTTTTCCCTTAGTCGTAATCTTAGTTATTGTGTGTTATGCCCCCTTGGCTCATTATTTTGTCTTTTGTCCCTCCTTAATAAATTGTGCAAACTCATCAGTGGCCTATGGAGTCTCATTTGCGGCCCGCGAGGACTGCACCATGACACAAACATTAAGTACATTTGATGACTCACAGGGCATCCCTGGTGAGAATTGCTCTCAAATATTTTACCTGGTAAAATAAGGGTCAAATAAATAAAATGAAAAAGCTTTCTTAAACAATGAATTCATATCCATAAAATAGGATGGCTCTTCCTACCTGAAGTTGACAAAATAAAAAGCACAGATCCATAACGTCCCCCGACACTGCAACATCGTAGTAACTTAATGACAGCAGTCTCTGCTGTGGCTGTCCGAGGAATAAGTGAAATTGTTAGTGTTTATTTTTATTATGTTCCAGACTTCAGAGAAGATAAAACCCACATACACTCTTTATGAAAAGTCATGGACTGGGAGACCTGTAGATTTTGTTAAAACAAAGTTATTCACATAATAAAACACCAGAGTCTCCATCAGACCATCTTAACGGTTCTTGTGTTAATAAAATAAACACGTTGGTCAATAATCAGTTTATTTATAAGTAGTCCTTAATTTATACATCTGCCATGTGAAATGGAAATCCAAACTTTGATATACAGTATGATGAACAAATATAAACTATTTGACTGGGGTTTGTGCTTAAACAAAAGCTTAAAAAAGCTTTAAAAATATATATATATTTTGCTCCTCCACACTGGCTGTGCCTGTGTTCAGCTGTGCTTGTGCGCAATTTTGTCGTGCCCTGGGTGGCTGGGTGGTCATTATTGAAATGAAGTGACTGCGACTGTGTTCATAATTTTGCGTGTTAGTAGATCACTGGAAAAATTGGCCACTCCCTGAGGTGCTCTGTCTAATTTGTGCACTCGCTAATTTGCACTGCCTTAGTAAATCTGCCCCTTAGTGTTTACCATGTTGCACTGTGGGTCTCAGAGTAAGGTAATTGCAATCTTCTGTATGTGCTGTACATATGGCTGAATTGACAATAAAGTTGAGTTTGACTTGAATTTCACTTGGCTCCAGCCTCCCCACGACCCGAAAAGGATTAAGCGGAAGAAGATGGATGGATGGATAGTGGTAAGCTACCTCTGTAGCCACAGCTGCCCTGGGGGAGACTGACGGAAACATGGCTGCCAATACATGCCAACAGCCTCTGCAACCACTACTGAACATTTATACATATTCATACCCGGTGTCATGGACACTGGAGGCAAGGTGGATTAAGTGTCTTGCCCATGGACACAACAGCAGGAAGGGTGGGGAGAGCGGGATTCTAAACACCAACCCTCTGGTTATTGGACGACCCGCTCTATCTCCTGAGCCACTGCCACCCCAGTTTATATGAAACAGATATTGATAGTTGTACTTTTGGGACAAAATTTGACATTGAAATGCAAGGAGGGGATATATAGTACAGTGATGGATCATGATAGTATTGCATTGTGACCCAAGTATCTCAGTTTGATTGGCATCGTGAGGTCCCTCATGATTCCCACTCTTCACAAATCTTAGAGTTGCAGCTCTAAATTTTTATTTGAGAAGAGAACTCCTGTGCAGGCAGACTTTGGGCTGGTTGGCTTTGTAGACCATGGTGACCACTTTGGTACATGAATACTACAAAATGCAATAAACAAGTAAGAAACTCCAAAAGCATAATAGGGTTCTTTATTATTTAATAGAAGAACACAGGTATGTCCTGAGGGAGAAATTTGCAAACTTTGAATCACATAAAACTTTTGACAAAGCCTCTAAGTTTGCTGTGAAGAATGACTTATCTTAAACAGCAACAACAAAATAATAGAGGTCTCAAAGCCGTGCACATCTGAGTGTGAGTGTAAATAGTTCTGTCTCTGTGGTGAATGATTGCCAGTGCAATCAGAACTTATAATGGAAAAGCAAAACTACTGTTATTTTTTTTTAAAGGTCGTGGCCACCAAAACTTTACTTTTGCATTACACTGCAACATCCAATTAACCTTAGCTAGAAAAAAAAACATGCAAATCAATTGGAAAAAAAATACTGGCAGCTATCAGAAGTACCCTTCAGCCTGCTGGCATTAAGAACACTGGCTGGCTGACAGTTTGTGCAAAGTGGCACAAAATCGAAATTGTCCTAGATTTGTCATAGATGCAACTATGGAATCAATATTAAAAACCAATGTTATTTCATTCACAAGTTATGACATGTACAAGGTTATTTGAGAGATGACCTGTTACCTTGCCAAAATTTAGCTCCTCCCAGATATTTCAAATATGGAACCATGGTATCAATGTGAAACATGTACGTCATTTCCTTTGTGAGTGGTCATATTTACAATGTTTTACAATGTTTCAGTCAAAAACCTTGACTTTTGACCATTTGACCCCAAAACCCCAGTTTGAGGTCAAGATCCCAAAGTGAACCTATGTACCACATTTGGTGACCCTTGCTTTCTTTGTTCTTGACATGCTGTGGCGGAAGTGGCTCCAGAGATAGAGCAGGTCATCCAGTAACTGGAGGGCTGGCGGTTCGAATCCTGCTCTCCCCAACAATCCTGCCATTGCGTCCCTGGGCAAGACACTTTACCCACCTTGGCTCCAGTGTTCATGACACTGGGTATGAATGTGAATAAGGGCCCATTCAGACAGCCACTGTTTGGTCCAGACCAAAGGACCAAACAGTGGCTTCCGTGGATAGTTTGGCGCTGTCTGAACGCGTGTTGGAACTCTGGTGTACACCAAACAAGCGAAGCCTGGTCCCCCTGAAAACAGGAGTCTCGGTTCACTTACAAACAAAGTCTGGTGCACTCCACTTGCAGTGTGAGTCCAAACAGACTATCCAGCAGACCAAAGGGTGGAAGTGCCCCTCACGTTTGTGTAGCCGTAGCAATATGTAGTCTGAGAAGAGGAAGTGGCATTTACCGTAGTACACTTTGGGTAGAAAATAACAGTAAAGACAACCACACAGATCCGAGAAATCCTTTAACTGCAGAAAGCCAAGGAGAAAAGTGAAAAAATGTCTCATTTGTGGTAGACAAACAACCCGGCTGAAGGGAATGGATTTCTGTTTTCGGTCCTGGTCAATCGATGAACCTGATTTTTCTTCTTCGCCAAGATTTTTTCTTCGTGGTCAGTGGTGGTTTTGGCTACAGCACCCCAAACGAGCAGTTATTGTAACTGCGTGACGTTGTCCAGGCAGTTTGGTCCGCTGCAGTGTGAATGCAAACCAAACCAAACGCAGGTGCGAAAATTCTTGGCATTCCCTGCCAAGTCGAACTGAGACCCCCAGACTATCCTGATCTGAATGCAGCCTAAATGTTTGGTAGTGGTCATAGAAGCTGTTAGTGCAGATTGGCAACCATGTTTCTGTCAGTCTGCCCCAGGGCAGCTGTGGCTACAGTAGTAGCTTACTACTACCAGTGTGTCTGTGGAGTGTATGAATAATGTATCCATTGTAAAGCGTCTTTGAGTGTCCATGAAAAGCGCTATACAGATCTGATGCATTATTATTATATAGTTTATATGGCATTTTGACCTTGACCTTAAGGTCAGAGGCCACCCAAATTCAAACTCATCCAAGACTTTTTTTTTTTTTATAAATATATACAATTATGGTATCAATTAGAAAAGCATCATTCCTTTCTCTAGTTTTTAGGCCCTTTACTGTTCATTTTATGTATAAATGATTTACCTGATAGCTGCCCAAGGGTTAACTGCCAGATGTATGTAGATGATGCAGTTATATACAGTATGTGACTGCAAAAACCCCTGAGATGGCAGCAGAGATACTGTCAAAAGAAATGTCTGGTGTGTCACATTGGCGCCAATATAATCATCTGACTTTGAACAATAACAAGACTGTCTCAGTGTGTTTTTCACTAAAGAGAAAGTAGATGAATAATTCAGAGTAAGGTTTGGTGAGAGAGATAAAAGAGGTCAATAAATTTAAATTTTTAGGTGTTTTAGATTCCCAACTTAAATTTGACGGTCATGTTAAGAAAGTTTGCAAAACTGTCAGAACAAACTTAAACTGTTTTTGTTTAATAAGATCATATATACCTCTAAAAGCAGCACAGCAGTTTATGCATACCATATTTTCTCACTTATCAGGCCAAACAAACAATAATAACACCATTAAGATCTTTATACAAACAGGCATTAAAAATAATGGATCAGAAATCTGTCAGGCAGCGTCATTGTCTTATCCTACAGAAATGTCATTTGACTTTTGACAGTTTAGTTAACTTTTCATTTGTAAAATTTATTTTTATTTATTTTATAATACTTTATTAGTCCCACAATGGGGAAATTGGAGGGCATCCACGGTGTGGCACCAATCCCTTCACCATTCACACCTAGGGCCATTTTAGAGTCTCCAATTAACCTAACCTGCATGTTTTTGGCCTTTGGGAGGAAACCAGAGTACACCCACGGGGAGAACATGCAAACTCCACATAGAAGGGTCACCAATGGTCAGGGGATGGAATCGAGCCTGTGACCTTCTTACTGTGCTGACATCCTTGCTCATATCCGTCCCCTGGTGGGACCAGCGATGGATCCACTCCAGTTCGCCTACCAGCATGGCATTGGGGTGGAGGATGCAGTGATCTTCCTCCTTCACCGCTCTCTGTCCCACCTGGAGAAGCCCGGGAATGTGGTGAGGATCATGTTCTTTGACTTCTCCAGTGCTTTCAGCACCATCCAACCGATGATCCTGAAGGACAAGCTGCTGTGCGCAGGGGTGGACCAGCACCTGTCATCGTGGATCCTGGACTACCTCACTAACTGGCCACAGTTTGTGAGAACCCGAGATTGTGTGTCCGACACGATCGTTGGTAGCACGGGGGCCCCCCAGGGAACAGTCTTGGCTCCCTTCCTGTTCACCCTTTATACTGCGGACTTCTCACACAACACAACACACTGCCATCTACAGAAGTTCTCTGACGACTCTGCGATCGTCGGGCTCATCTCCAACCGAGATGAAGCTAAGTACAGAGGACTTATCCAGGACTTCGTGGACTGGTGCCATCGGAACTGCCTCCAGATCAACGCGAGGAAAACTAAGGAGCTGGTGGTGGACTGCCGCAGGCAAGGACAACCCCTCACAGCACCAGTAAACCTACAGGGAACAGACATTGAGATGGTGGCATCCTACAAGTACCTGGGTGCTCATCTGAACAATAAACTAGACTGGTCACACAATATCGACGCACTCTACATGAAGGGACAGCGCAGGCTGTTCCTACTGAGGAGGCTCAGGTCTCTTGGTGTACAAGGGGCGCTGCTGAAGACATTCTATGACATGGTGGTGGCATCAGCCATCACTTTGGTGATGCCCCTCTGCTGGGGCAACGGCATTACAGCAGCCGATAGGAAGATACTGAACAAACTGATCAAGAAAGCTAGATCTGTCCTGGGGCAACGCCTTCACCCAGTGGAGGAGATAGGAGAGAGAAGGATGGTGGCTAAATTGTCATCTCTGCTGGAGTCCGAGTCCCACCATATGCAGGACATACTGAACGCACTGAGGAGCTCATTTAGCAGTAGACTACATCATCTTAGGTGCGCAACCGAGAGGTTTTGCAGGTCCTTCCTACCTACGGCTGTCAGACTGTATAACCTAAGCAGGGCTGCTCGCAGAGATAGCAAAAAAACGTGATGACCTAATAGTATTGAATGCAAAAGACGCAACAGACTTACACAAATGGTCCCCTCCAGTATACAACTAGGACAATATCAGTCGCTACGGAGGGTGACAATATGTATGGGTACATATTCATATTATGTAGGATAACTAAGTAGACGGTTATGCTGTTTATTCCATCTTGCTACAATGCTCCACACTGTGTATATACATATATTTATATATTTATGTGTACGTATGTATATTCACTGCTCTTATTTTTATTTTTATTATCTTCTTAATTATTGCTCTGAGTGTTGCTATCCCTGTGCTGTTGCAATCCTGGAATTTCCCCATTGTGGGACTAATAAAGGCTTATCTTATCTTATCTTATCTTATCTTATCTTATAGTGCAAACCACTGCCCCACCAAGCTGCCCGTTTTTAAGTGTGAGAACAACCTTGCACCAGAAATATTTTCTCAACTGGTTAATAAACAACAGTGGAATTAGAACCTGAGGACCAGTAAGTGGAAACTGTTTGGTATCAAAACGCAGAACAACCTTTGGCCAATCATCTTTTTCAGTGAGAGGTATAAAATTATGGAAAATTATACGTGTAGCAAAGGATAAAGCATATAGTGAGTTGTATGAGAGGCTGGACACTAAGGAAGAAGAAAAGGAGTTGTATCAGTTGGCTAGACAGAGAGATAGAGCTGTAAAGGATGTACAGCAGGTTAGGCTGATTAAGGACAGAAATGGTAATGTACTAACAAGTGACGAGAGTGTGTTGAGAAGGTGGAAGGAGTACTTTGAAGAGCTGATGAATAAAGAAAATGAGAAAGAGAAGAGGATGGATGAGGGAAAGATGGTGAACAAAGAAGTCCTGAGGATTAGCAAGGCAAAAGTGAGGGCAGCTTTGAAGAGGAAGAAGAATGGAAAGGTGGTTGGTCCAGATGACATACCTGTGGAGGTATGGAGATGTTTAGGAGAGATGGCAGTGGACTTTTTAACCAGATTGTTTAACACAATCTTGGAGAATGAGAGGATGCCTGAGGAGTAGAGACAAAGTGTTCTGGTATCAATTTTCAAGAACAAAGGTGATGCTCAGAGCTGTAGTAACTACAGAGGCATAAAGTTGATCAGCCACACTATGAAGGTATGGGAAAGGGTTGTTGAAACCAGGTTAAGAGGAGTGGTGACAATCAGTGAGCAGCAGTATGGTTTCATGTCATGAAAGAGTTCTACAGATGCACTGTTTGCTCTAAGAGTGCTGATGTAGACGTATAGAGAAGATCAGAAGAAGTTACACTGTGTCTTTGTGGATCTAGAGCAGGGGTGTCCAATCATGTGCCATGGAGGGCCAAGACCCTACAGGCTTTACCTCCAACCAGTGTCTTCAGCAGCAAATTCCAGTGAATTTCTTCCCACTGATTGCTGATGTGAAAACACCTGCTGAAGAGACTGGGTAGAAGAGAAAGCCTGCAGGGTCTTGGCCCTCCATGGCACGTGATTGGACACCCCTGATTTAGAGAAAGTATATGATAGGGTGCCAAGAGAGGAAGTGTGGTACTGTATGAGAAAGTCAGGAGTGGCAGAGAAGTATGTGAGGGTGGTGCAGGATATGTATGAGGACAGTGAGACGGTGGTGAAGTGCACTGTAGAAGTGACGGATGGATTCAAGGTGGGGGTGGGATTACATCAGGGATCGGCTCTGAGACCCTTCTTGTTTGCCATGGTGATGGACAGGTTGACAGACAAGATCAGGCAGGAGTCTCCATGGACCATGATGTTTTCAGACGACACTGTGATCTGTAGTGAGAGTAGGGAGCAGGTGGAAAAGAACCTGGAGAGGTGGAGGTATGCTCTGGAGAGAAGAGGAATGAAAGTCAGTAGAAGCAAGACAGAATACATGAGTGTGAATGAGAGGGAGGCAGGTTTAACAGTGAAGATGCAAGGAGTAGAGGTAGTGAAGGTAGATGAGTTTAAATACTTGAGGTCAACCATCCAAAGCCATGGAAAATGCACAAGAGAGGTGAAGACGAGAGTGCAGGCAGGGTGGAGTGGGTGGAGAAGAGTGTCAGGGGTGATTTGTGACATAAGGGTTACAGCAAGAGTGAAAGGGAAGATTTACAAGACGGTAGTGAGACCTGCTATGATGTATGGTTTGGAGATGGTGGCACTGACAAAAAGACAGGCCTCATTCATCCTCGCCGCTGTGTACGTCCCTCTCGACGCAGACACGCGCGAAGCTCAGCGCGTGCTCGCAGATCACATCCAACTTACGGAGCGGAACTTTCCAGACCCCCTGGTTATTGTGGTGGGCGATTTTAACCAGAGCAATCTGAGTCACGAGCTCCCCCGCTACAAACAGTTTATTAAATGTCCAACCAGAGGAAATAACACGCTAGATCACTGTTATACTTCAGTAAAGGACGCATATCGCGCTGTTCCCCGCGCTGCGCTGGGACTATCTGATCACGTGATGGTCCACCTCATCCCCACATACAGACAGAGACTGAAACTCACTAAACCTGTTGTGACCACCACAAAGAAATTGACCAGTGAAGCTGGAGAGAAACTGAACACATGCATGGAAATAACTGACTGGGGCATGTTTAAAAGAGCCACACATGAGCTTAATGAGTACACAGACACTGTGAACTCATATATCAACTTCTGTGAGGAGGACATTCTCCCATCGCGCACCAGGATAAGATATTCTAATGACAAGCCTTGGTTCACAGCTAAGCTCAGACGGATCAGGAAGGAGAAGGAAGCAGCGTTGAAAAGTGGAGACAGGGACTGCTACAGAGAGGTCAAATATCGGTTTAACAGAGAGCTGAGGAGAGCTAAATCTGTGTATTCTGAGAAACTCCAGCAGCAGTTCACTGCTAATGACTCGGCTTCTGTGTGGAGAGGACTGAGGCAAATCACCAACTATCGGCCTCAGGCTTCTAAAGGTCAGGATGACAAAGCCCTTTGTCAAAAACTGTCCCAACATTACGCCCGTTCTGACACTTCGTCAGCTGTGTCCAACTCACCCACTCCACCCAGCTCCACTGCCTCCTCAGCCCCTAATTCATCAAAAGCGGTCCCCCCCTCCTCCTCCTCCTCCTCCCCCCCTCCCCTTGTCATCAGTGAGCAGGACGTGCACAGACAGTTCTCCAGACTGAACCCGCGCAAGGCCCCCGGGCCGGACGGTGTGTCTCCCTCCACCCTGAGACACTGTGCGAAAGAGCTGGCTCCTGTCTTCACAGACATTTTTAACACCTCCCTTAAGCAATGTCACGTGCCGACCTGCCTCAAATCCTCCACCATCATCCCTGTCCCCAAGAAGCCACGGATTACTGGACTTAACGACTACAGACCTGTAGCACTCACCTCTGTAGTCATGAAGTCCTTTGAGCGCCTGGTCCTGTCTCATCTCAAGTCCATCACCACACCCCTCCTAGACTCGCTGCAGTTTGCCTACCATGATAACAGGTCTGTGGACGACGCAGTCAACCTGGCCCTCCACTCCATCCTGCAGCACCTGGACTCCCCGGGAACCTACACCAGGATTCTGTTTGTGGACTTCAGCTCCGCATTCAACACCATCCGCCCCGATCTGCTCCAGGACAAGCTGTCCCTGCTCAACGTGGCTGACTCCCTCTGCAGGTGGATCACCGACTTCCTGACGGACCGGAGACAGCATGTGCGGCTGGGGAAGTCTGTCTCGGACTCTGTTAGCATCAGCATTGGATCACCCCAGGGCTGTGTACTTTCCCCCCTACTCTTCTCCCTTTATACCAACTCCTGCACCTCCTCCCACCAGTCTGTTAAGCTGATTAAGTTTGCGGACGACACCACCCTCATCGGGCTCATCTCCAACGGCGACGAGTCCGCCTACAGGGAAGAGGTGGCCCAGCTGGTGTCCTGGTGCAGCCACAACAACCTGCAGCTGAATGCTCTGAAGACAGCGGAGATGATTGTGGACTTCAGGAAAGTCACAACCCCCCTGCCCCCCCTCACCATCACAGGCTCTCCCATCACCATTGCAGATTCCTTCCGCTTCTTGGGCACCGCCATCACCCGAGACCTCAAATGGGAGCCAACCATCAGCTCCCTCATCAAAAAGGCCCAGCAGAGGATGTTCTTTCTGCGGCAGCTGAGGAAGCTCAAGCTACCCTCCAAGATGTTAGTGCAGTTCTACACGGCCATCATCGAGTCCATCCTCACCTCCTCCATAACTGTGTGGTATGTAGGAGCCACTGCCAGGGACAGACTAAGGCTGCAGCGCGTCGTGCGCACTGCTGAGAAGGTGATAAGCTGCGAGCTCCCATCTCTCCAGGACCTGTACATCTCCAGGACCCGGAGGCGTGCTGGCCGGATCATAGCCGATCCTTCACATCCTGGTCAGGTACTGTTTGCCCCCCTCCCCTCAGGTAGAAGACTTCGGTCCATTCGGACTAAAACCTCCCGGCACATGAACAGCTTTTTCCCTTCTGCCATCAGACTGCTGAACATTAAGTGACTTTTTGACTCTCGTGCACTATGTACAGCAGCTCAACCAGACTCACGTCAATCATCACTGTTTTTCTGTTGCATTATCGACTGCGCTATGTGGTACTTCACATTATCTGCTACTTGCTAATTTTTTAAAACTGCCTTGACTAGTACTACTCATTATTACTAGTATTATTATTATTATTATTATTATTACTTATTTTTCTACACTTATTGCACGTTTTTAGTCCTTTAGTTTTTTAGTTTATCCCTTTTTCTCATCATGTTTTTAATGTTGCAGCATGGCACCGAGACAAATTCCTAGTTTGTGTACTACATGAACAATGGCAATAAATCTGATTCTGATTCTGATTCTGATTCTGACAGGAGGTGGAGGTGGAGGTGGCAGAGTAGAAAATTCTCATTGGGAGTGACTAAGAGGGACAAGATTAGAAATGCGTATATCAGAGGGACAGCTCACGTTGAGTGGTTTGGAGACAAAGTAAAAGAGGCAAGGCTGAGATTGTTTGGACATGTGCAGAGGAGGGATAGTGGATATATTGGACAAAGCATGTTGAAGATGGAGCTGCCAGGCAGGAGGAAAAGAGGAAGACCACAGAGAAGGTTCATGGATGTGGTGAAGGAGGACATGGAGAGGGTTGGTGTTACAGAGGAAGATCCAAGGGATAGGGTAAGATGGAGGCAGATGATCCACTGTGGCGACCCCTAAAGGGAGTAGCAAGAAGAAGAGGAATCTGTATCTATGCTAATTTCTATCATTGTGAAGTCCAATATTTTACTGTATGGATTTTAATGGCTGTAGCCTTTTAAACTCAATTTTCTGTTGTGTTTTAAATTTGAATGCCTAAACAGGGACAGGGATTGCAAATTAGCCTTGGCTAGAAACCTGTATGCATGACATCCACTTTGTATGTTTTATGGAGCAATGTTTAATGCATTTGTCCCTAATAAATAAACATGTAAATAAAATAACAGTTATGATGTTCACAAGGTAGGTGTTGACATTGCCGTCACTGCCCATCCGCTAAAAAAACTAAGTGGAATATAAATTGTACAAATTTTACCACGAATAATACAGTAAAATGCTATGTTTTGATTTTGTCAGCTGTAACCTTAAATCAGAATTTATGAAAAGAAAAACTTCTAATGAAATATAAATGGATGGAGAGAAAAGGACAAAGAGTTCCAGTCAACTAAAGCCCCTTTTAGGATACTCAGGAAACAAGTGAAATGATGGTACAAAGATTGACTACTTGAAAGGTTGAGGGCAGAAAACTCAGTTATGACCTTCAAATAAATGTAAAACATCAGACTAAACTGCCAGCCGGGTTGCCTCCAAATGAGGAAAAGAATGGAAAAAAGAAAAAAAAATCTGGATGTTTTAGAAGTCTCTCTGGGGACAGATCCCAAGAAGCCTCCTGCAGAGTTTGGAGATCAAAGCTACCAATTATAACTCAACATACGCCTCTTGATTCACATGATGCTTTAGATGACTGTAACTTTATCATTAAGTTCCATACATGTCATCATCTTTGCAGAAAATCTTAAATCTACATGTGACCATTGGTTAAGGTCATTTTTATTTTATTAATTTAGTAACATGCTAATCCTGGCCACATCATTCTAAACAGATTTTTACCCGTGTGTGTTTTTTGACAAAAAGCAATCATGTATTGAATAGATCGAGCCCTTTGCAGTGTATTGAAGTGGGCCGTGTCAATAAAGGTCAGGGGCTTCAGTGAAATGGACTGAGGTGCCAAGAAATTGTCCATCAAACAAGACATGGATGTGGCATGCATGGCTAATGACAGCAGGCCACCCGTCATGTGTATCATCAGGCTTGTGTGATGATGGATTGAATTTGCACATATTACTGTAGAAAGACATGCTTGCACTGACAATTTTGTTGAGAGCATAACTCATTCATTCATATACTATCTTTATAGATTAGATTTTTGCCACACTGATCTGCACTTTCCTCCACATTGAACATACTGTAACCTGAGTAATTTGCATAAAAACACAGAGAATGGCTGTAATGAATGGCTCAATTTTTGCTTGTCATGTTCTCTAAGACAAAGTAAACGGTAAAAATCTTGAAAATTACTACTTGGCTTCTGGTCTAAGGTAGCACTTGATTGAATGAGATGCCATCTGGAAAGGAAAAGAGTCTTCCACTGATGTTTATCAAGGAGGATATTGAAGAGGGAATGGGCTCCATATTATTTGATTTTCTCTCTGAGCCATGTTTTCCCTCTTATAGGAAAATTGCATTTCCTGCTAGGGCTTGCTGTACAAACATCCCTGCATCAATTCCTGTCAGTATTTTTAGAAATCAGAATGGAAGAGTTGCATCTACATTTGTTTCACCATTCAGACAGCATTTGACATAATACATATAGATGTGAATATATAGATTATTCAATGCATTTTCTTGTAACACTTTGTGGCACAGCCTCTGAAGTACTATGACATCACTGCATGCTTTCTGTGCAAGATACTATAAGCTCAGGGTTGTTATTGTTTGTCCGTCCTCCTCAGTGATGACCAAGGACATCACAGGGAAGAGGACTGGGTGCGGTGTGTCTGGCTGTGGCTGATCAGTCCAATGCGGGCACGGAAGGCTCTGCCACAGGTCGGGCACAGGTGGTCTGCACAGGCAGAAGATACAGGGGTGGCTCTGGACTTGCGAAGCTCACGTTTTCTCTTGGCCTTGGCAATCCTGTTCAGCTCAAAGGAGGCAGCACCTTTGCTGGTACTGCTACGCCAGTCTGGTCAGTCTAGCACTAGGGTCTCCCAGGTGTCAGGACCGATGTCAAAGCTCTTCTGGGAGGCCTTAAGAGTGTCTTTGTAGTGCTTCTTCTAACCACCTTGTGAGTGCTTGCCCTCTACTAGTTCACCGTAGAACAATCTCTTGAGTAGGCGTGAGTCAGGCATACGAACACGGTGGCCAGCCCACCTAATCTGGGCTCTGTTGAGCGGGGTTTGGATGCTAGGCAGCTCAGCTCAGGAGAGGACCTCTGTGTCAGGGATTTTGTCCAGCCAGGTGATCTTCAGGAGCTTTCTGAGGCAGTTCAGCTGGAAGCTGTTTAGCTTTCGGGCATGGCGCTCGTAGACTTTCAAGGTCTCACAGGTATACAGTAGGGAAGGCAGGACAACTGCCTTGTACACCTTCAGTTTTGTGGTCAGCCTGATGCCTCTCCTTTCCCACACTGTTGCACGTAGCCGTCTGAATGCTGAGCTTGCCTTGGCAATGTGCAAATAAACCTCGTCGTCGATGTTGACAGACCTGGAGAGTGTGCCGTCAAGGTACTTGAACTTATCGACAGCTTTGTGGGTATCCCCGTTGACAGTGATGGCTGGTTCCATGTAAGTCTTCTGCGGTGCGGGTTGGTGCAGGACTTTGGTTTTCTTCGTACTGACTGTGAGCCCAAAGTGGTCGCAAGCAGTGGAGAAGCAGTTCATGCTCTGTGGCATCTGGGCCTCTGTAGTGGTATTGAGTACGCAGTCATCTGCAAACAGGAAGTCACGCATTGAGTCCCCTTCCACCTTGGTTTTGTCTTGGAGCCACTGCAGGCTGAAGACCCTGTCGTCCATCCTGTACTTGAGCTTGATGGCGCTTTCTTCATCATCGCAGGAGGCATCAGACAACATGGCTGTGAAGATCATGCTGAAAAGTGTGGGCATGAGTACACAGCGCTACTTGACCCCATGGTGACTGGGAAAGCTTCGGAGGAGTCTTCATCGTCCAGTACTCAAGCAAGTATGCCATTGTGGAACTGGCGCACCATGCTGATGAACTTGTCTGGGCAGCCGAACTTCGCCATGATCTTCCACAGCCCCTCACGACTGATGGTATGAAAAGCCTTGGTCAGATCTACAAATGTTGTGTAGAGGTCCCTGTTCTGCTCTTGACACTTCTCCTGAAGTTGGTGTGCGGTGAAGATCATGTCAGCAGTTCCACGACGCTCTCTGAAGCCACACTGGCTCTCCAGCAGGTGACCGCCTTCCATGTGCTGAATGAGGCAGTGGAGAAGGACTCTTGGGAGGATCTTGCCTGTGATGGCGAAGAGAGAGATCCCACGGTGGTTGTCGCAACTGCCTGTTTCCTTTTCTCTTGTAGAGATGGACAATGGAGGAGTCCTTGAGCTCCTGAGGGATAACACTCCTGCTGCCACATGGTCTGAAAGGGCTCGGTGAGTTTCTGTATTAGAACTGGTCCTCCTGCCTTGTAGATTTCAGCTATGATGGAGTCAGAGCCTGGTACTTTGCCGTTCAAAAGGAGTTTGATCGCTTTTTGGACTTCTGATTCCGTTGGAGGTTCTGCCAGAGACGTGTTCACCTCTACTTGGGGCATGCGAGTGATGGCTTCTGCACTGATGGATGAAGGTCTTTTCAGGATGCTGTTGAAATGTTCTGCCTATCTTTCCAGGATTGCGTTCTTGTCAGTGAGGAGAGTGGACCCATCAGCACTGAGCAGTGGTGATGTTCCAGAAGACTGAGGCCCATAGATGGTCTTAAGGGCATCGTAGAATCATTTGGAGTTGTTGCTGTCAGCATACTGCTGTATTTCATCTGCCTTCTTGCTGAGCCAGAAGTCCTGCATCTCTCTAAGCTTTGCCTGCCCCTTTCCTTTGATGGAGTTGAAGGTTGCCTTCTTAGAGGCAGATCTGCTGTCTTGCTTGTACAGTCTATGGGCTTCACGCTTCTCATCAAGCAGCTTTTGGATATCCTCATCATTTCCATCAAGCCAGTCTTGGTGTTTGTGCGTGTTCTGGCCCAGATGAGTGAGTGAGGTGTCGTACACCATGTCTCTGAAAGCTGCCCAGTCTTGTTCTGCTCCATATGCCCCAGGGTCAAGCTGACTAAGCTTGCTGTCCAGGTCCTCACTGAGGTTCTGTCGCACAGAGTGCTGTTCCAGCTTGCTGACACTGAGTCGCTTGTTTGCCTTTTTCCCCTGTGGATGCCGTTTGGGCTGGATGTGCATGTTAAACTTTGAGAGAATAAGTCTGTGATCCGTCCAGCAGTCTGCACCACACATCGCCTTCATCACTCTAACTTTCCTGCCTGTCTCTCCTTACAATGATGTAATCATTCAAATGCCAATGCTTGCTGCATGGATGCATCCAGGAGGTCTTGTTGCAATTAGGCAAGCGGTAGACGGTATTGGTGATCAGAAGGTCATGAGGCACACGTCTTCAAGACTGTAACTGTTGCACTTTCCAACTCCATTTCTCCCAAGGACTCCCTCGTATGTTTGGTAGTCTGCACCAACACTGGTGTTAAAATCTCCAAGGACAATGAGTTTGTCTTTCTTCGGTACACCTTCAATGAGAGTCTCTAAGTCCTCATAAAACTTGTCTTTGATCTAATCTGGGTTTGTCATAGTGGGGACATATGCACTGATGAATGTGGCATGGCATTTTCCTAGGAGGGGGAGCTGCAGGGTCATGAGGCAGTTGTTGGTTCCTTTGGGGAGGTGGTAAGCTTGCTGATCAGATTGGATCTGAGTGCGAAACCCACTCCTGCTTCATGGCATCCTTCGCTGCCTTGGCTGTTCCAGAAAAAGGTGTAGCCGGCTTTGACTTCTGTCAGCTGACCTTTGTCTGCAAACCTGGTCTCGCTCAGAGCTGTGATGTAGATGTTGTACGTGCTGAGTTCTCTTGCGACAAGTGCTGTCCGTTTCTCAGGTCTGTCCGCTTTGGACCTGTCCATGAGCGTTCGCACATTCCAAGTGCCAATGGTGAGTGATGTCACCTTAGTTTATTTCTTCTGAGAATTTCGACCGCTAGGGTGGGATCTCTGCCAGCTGCGGCTTACTGGCCAGGATATAGCAAAGCAGGCTATGTTTAGGGCACCTTTTCTAGCCCCTTTCTTAGGCCATGGAGGTGAGCAGAGCGAATCCTAAAGAGGGCTGCTCAGACACCCAGGCTGCTGAACTCCACTGCTGCTTCAGTCCATTAGAAAGCGACCCTATGCCCTGGGCCACCTGTGTGTGGGATTGTGGCTACAGCTTCCAGTGTATCCACACCTGCTGCTTTGTCACTTGCCCATTGCCACAGGACTTTGGGGGGGGAGGGGTAAGAAGGAAATTGGGGGGGGGGGATGTCTTCACTTGTGCATGAATTTGATTTAAGTGAGGGAGAGTTGCGCAGGGTCTTCAGCTTAACTCTCTTGTCCCAGCCTATCTGGATCCAGTGGCAAGACGTAATCAAGACAGCTGGAGATAAGTTAGGATGCAGTGGATGGCCAGCAGTGTCCTACTTGTCTCTCTGTGCCCTATTTGCGCTCCACAACACTTTGCTGGGTCTGCCTTCCTGCCTGTTGAGCCAATCTGGTGGTTTCCTCCGTGCAGTCCGCCAGGTCCAGTCTACGAATACATAGGTAGACAAGCCCTACTTCATCAAGGGCTTCAAACCAGTCGGCTACTCTCACCTGGTTTCGTCTGCCAGTCGAAGCAGTTTACCGGGGTGTGGCCGCTGTTGCATGCAAACAGCTACTTGGAGCCACAGGTGAGAGTTGAGTGCCAAGTGGACCGACCACCCGGAGGTGTGACTGTTGCCCCATCAGGGGTACTATCTCTCTCTGTAACAACATGGTAACAACAGTTGCTTTTTGAGTAACTGCTCAGAACCCAGTATGTACAAGATAATTTTGCTCTAATTACAAAATTTGAACAAAATGGGTATTTTTTTTAAATACTTTATTTCAAATATGTGAATTAAAATAAAATACAGTAGTAAATATAAAAGAGCATTGTGAACTGATGAACAAAGGAATAAAGAGACTGAAATGCCTTCAGTGATCCTGTATCACACAATTACAAGCTCAAAAAGAGGGAAGGCCACTGTACAACCTTGTTTAATCCTACTGCTTTTACTTTATTACATGTACATACACACATGTAACCACACACAAAACTATACACACAAATATAACATAAGCCTTTATTAGTCCCACAATAGGGAATTTACAGATCTACATGACAGACAATTCACAACCCAAAATGACAATCTGCACCAGGGGTGTCAAACTCATTTTAGTTCAGGGGCCAAATACAGCCTGATTTAATCTCAAGTTGGTCGGACCAGTAAAATAATAGCATAGTATCCTAAATAATGACAACTCCAAATTGGTTTCTTTGTTTTAGTGCAAAGAAATACAGGTTCAGGTTCAGGTTACTTTATTTGTACCCGTAGGTAGATTTGTTTTGCAGTCTGGTGACATCCATATTTACAAGCCACAATTACATTCAACATAGACACAAACACAGGCACACATGAAGCTGACTATACACATGATAAAAATACTCAAGGCTACATCAATCAGGGTATAAAGACAAAAAGATGAGAGAAAAACCAGAGGTAAGAGAGAAGGGTCATATTAAAAAGTTAAAAACTAGTCAAAGAGGTTAAAAACTCAAAGGTCTAAACCCAATAAAATATTTAGAAGCCAAATAGCATCCTACAAAAATAAGTAAATATAAAATGGAGTTAATAAATAGGTACCTAAATTATGTGCAATATATTGTTACAACTTGTTCAACTCTTTGACAGCAGCAGGAACAAAGCTGTTTTTGTAGTGCTGGGTTTTACTTTTTGGGACAGCAAACCTCCGTCTTGAGGGAAGAAGCTGAAAGTTGCAGTGCAAAGGGTGGGAGTCATCATTTAAAATGGAGGTAGCCATCCTCTGTACTTGTCTGGTGTACAGGGATGTCAGGCTCAGCTGTGACTCACCAAGCAAATGACTGGACCATCTAACTACCTGATCCAAGGATTTCCTCTGTTTCAGTTTTATCTGACCAAACCATGACACTAAAGAAAAGGATAAAACAGATTCAATAAAAGCCCAATAAAACATTGTCATTATGGTTCGGTCAATTTGGAAGCGTGCAAGTTTCCTCAAGCAATGCAAATGTTGCTGACCCTTTTTGCACACCTTTTCACAGTTCTCTTCAAAGTTTAAATTACTATCAATAATCGTCCCAAGATATTTGTAGGATTGTACACATTCGGTGGTCTGGCCTTTTAGTACGGTGACTTTGTGCCTGGGAGTTTTCCTCCTAAAGTCAATAATCATGTCTTTAGTTTTTGTCGTATTCAGCTGCAGGTAGGAATCCTCACACCAGTGAACAAAATCATCAACTACTGGGCCGTGGCCACTCTCACCATCCTGGAGGAGACTGACAATAACTGAGTCATCAGCGTACTTTATAATGTATCTGTTGTCATGTCTGCTCCGACACATGTTTGTGTACAGGATGAAGAGTAGTGGTGACAACACACACCCCTGAGGAGAGCCAGTAGAAGAGCACTTTAGGTCAGACAATGTACCATTGACCCTTACTCTCTGCATCCTGTTGGTTAAGAAATCCAGAATCCAACCCACCAGATTATTGCTCAAATCAAATTGTTGCAGGAGCCTTTCAACTAAAATATGAGGTTGGATTGTATTAAAGGCAGAGGAAAAGTCCACAAATAAAAGCCTGGCGTGTGTCCCATTAAAATCCAGATGTTTAAAAAGCATGTTAAACATACAAGCACATTATGAAAGTTTTACATTTTAATGAATCATTCTTTTACAAAACCAAGAAACCAGCTGAAATCCATCAGAATTTAGGAAGCCATCACATCTTCCATCAGTGCAAATTAATTTCAGCTGCTTTAGTTCTGACTGATAGCCTTTAAAAATGTCTATGAATATCAGATGGTCACACCACAAAGAACTCATGATGGGTTGAAGCAAAGAGCTCTCTCTAGACCTTTGCAACCTTATTGTTGGAAAACATAATGATGGCATTGGTTACAGGTGCTTGTCTAAACTACTGAATGTTCCAGTGAGTACTATTAGAGCCATCATTTGGAAGCGGAAAAAAAAATCCTTTTATCATAAACTGGCCACGGCCAGGAGCTTCTTGCAAGATTTCTGACAGAGGAGCCAAAAGAATTATCCAAGAGCCAAAGACCACTTGTGGAGAGCTCCAGAAAGACCTGGAGTTAGCAGGTACGGCTGTTTCAAAGAAAACAATAAGTAATGCATTCAACCGGCATGGGCTCTATGCCTGCTCCCCTCACAAGACTCCATTGCTGAAGAAAAAGCATGTTGAAGCTCATTTAAAAGTTTGCTGCATAACATTTTGGCAAGCCAGTAAAATACTAGGAGAATATAGTCTGGTCAGATGAGACCAAAATTGAAATTTTGGATGCCACAACACAAAGCATGTTTGGAGGAGAAATGGCACTGCACATCCCGTCATGGCATGGGGGTGTTTTTCAGCACATGATATCGGTAGACTTCATGTAATTGAAGGAATGATGAATGGACAAATGTACAGAGACATCCTTGATAAGAACCTTCTGCAATCTGCCAAGATACCGAAGATGAAATGAGGGTGGACATTTCAGCAAGACAGTCATCCCAAACACACAGCCAGGAAACTCATCTGGCTCCAGAGAAGGAAAATAAAGCTGCTAGAATGGCCCATTCAGTCACCTGACCTGAATCCCATTGAAAATCTATGGAATGAACTGAAGATCAGAGTTCATTTAAGACACCCATAGAACCTTCAAGATTTGACAGTTTGTGTGGAAGAATGAGCTAAAATCCCTCCTGAGCAATGCCTGCGCCTAGTTTCTACATACAGGAGGCATCTGGAAGCTGTTATTATGAACAAAGACTTTTCTACTAAATATTAAATTAATTTCATCAAGCGTGTTCAATACTTATTCCTAGTGTCATTCCATTTTGTGAACACAGTTGCCTTGATTTCTTTGTATGTATGGATTATGTCATGAGCCGAGCTGGTGGTTCCCAAGCTCAGGCTTCATGATGGTTTCCTGTTCCATATTATCTGTGTTTTATGCTACCTTTGGCTTTCCAAATATTTTCTGTGGCTTTTGCCTCTGGTAGCCACTCCCCCCTCTCCTGTCAGTTCCTGACAGGTGATTCCAATCTGTCATCGTCTGTTCCTCTCCTTGCTCAGATTCACACGCACTCACACACACACTCTCACCCATACACACACTATCATTCACACCCGCTCCCTATCAATTCTTCAATCACTGATTTGCACCGGCAATCACGGTGATCATCAGGGCTGGTGTTACTTAAGCCATGTCCGTCCTCCTGTGCATTGTCAGTGCATTGTATTGTCATCTGCCTGCACGCAGTAAGTCGTTCTGTTCAGCCTACTCCTTGTTTTTGGACTTTTTCCTCTGGACCGTGTTTTCTGTTGTTTCCTCAGAGCCTCGCTCCGACACATCCATGTAAGTCCTCCTCCCTGGTTTTCATTTCTTGTTTTACCCCAGTGGCCAGTGTTACCCTGGGACTGATGTGAATGGTCATTCGCTAGTCCAAAACCTGACTTTACTGAACTGTATTCGCCTGCTGTGCAGCCTACCTGTAGGAACCTTATGTTGGATTTTGTTACCTTTCGATTCATTGTAATAAAACTCACTCTTCATCCGCAAGTGGGCTCATCTCTCCTCATTTGTGTGTGCGTAAAAGCACACACACATGACAGGTTATTTGGGTTATTACTTACACTACTCTCAAAAAGTGAGGGATATTTGGCTTTTAGGTAAAATTTATGGAAAATGTAAAAAAAAATCATCCTACAGTGATATTATATCATGAAAGTAGGGCATTTAAGTAGAAGCATGCAATGGTGATTTCCTCATTTTCTGTCATGAATTGCCCCTCGGGGCAGCAAGGAGCCCCAGGTGCTGGACTGTGAATTGAGATTTACTGTGAACATAAAATACAAAGCGCACAAACAAAACTATAAGGCTTGGTAGACAGACATGGAAACAAGAGCCTGAACAGAGAAGAAGGACTTATGTCCGGCAACGAGAGAGAGAGATTTGATTTTTAAAAGATCTTTAATAAACACATTTTTCCATCATTCAGTACAATTACCATACCACACTACAAAGAAGAATTATTCCTCCAAAAAATGCCCGAACAAAAGCTGCCCATCACGGACTAAACAAAGGACATCCTCAAGGGACCAGAGGGTCCTAAAACCTTCCACATCCCCATTCCCCATAAAAAACTGAAAATCCAGCCTTTTTCTGGCTTTAAGTAGCCTCACAAATAAAATTTTGACATCAACATCATTCTCAACATTCTCAAGTTTTCTTCTCTGGCTTGCATAGATAGCCTGCCCTAAAACAAAGTTCAGTAGTTGACACTTCTGTTTAAAATGATGATTGTACATAAAACCACAAATGAAAACCTGCTTGGCGAAAACTTCCTTAAAGCTGTGAAAAAGTTCTGTGAGTAGTTCAGAGACCATTTAGATGCTGACATTCAGTAAAACATTGAAAAACTGTCTCTCTAGAGGAACAGAAAACACACTGATCACTGACACTGCTGTTAATCACAGAGACAAAAGCATTGACAGCTATAATGCCATGCAGGACCCTCCACTGTAAATCTCCACGCTTCTTAGGAAGAAGGGGTTTATAAAGAGCCCTCTAGGCAGGCCGATGCCCTTTTTCCAGTCTTAAGTAGGCTCTCCATGGAGTGTCCACACAGGTGTTCAATCTGTCCTTGTTGAGTGCCATCACCACAAGTCTGTACAGCACCTTACCACTGGCTCCTCCAAAGTCCACACCAGTGGGAGCAGAGAATGCCAGTAAGGATCACTTACTTACTTCACTTACTTAGTAAGTATCACTTACTTAGTAAGTATCACTTAATCTTATCCTACACTTTATTACATGTATAGTTTATTTCTCTTATCTTATCATGTTTAATGTTGCAGCATTGTACCGAGACAAATTCCTAGTTTGTGTACTACATGAACAATGGCAATAAACCTGATTCTGATTCTGATTCTGAAGGAGCTAGGAGAAACGTCAAAGTCCATATACAGTGTGAGGGAGGGAAAAGGGGCCGTGCTTTCTGGCTGCAGCGTGCCTTTGCTAAAGTTCATGAGTAGGGCGCGTTCAAGTCCATGAAGCTCCTGTTTCCAGTGTGAAAGAAGACCACCAATGAAACGATTTGATCTAAAACTGAGATGTGCTGCTAAAGCTGAGGCGTTGTTGAGGCCAGGACCAGCCAGTTCCACTACTTGCTTCAAAGTGAGAACATTGCTGGAACACAGCCTATCAAAGAAGGTCCTTCCAACTCCAGGCAGGACAGCAAGACGACCACCAAAAACCAGCGGCTCCCTCAACAACCAGTGGAGGGAATCGCATGGCCCTCTTTGTTTTTTAAAGAGTCCACACTGAAAACAGACTGTGGTAAAAATTGGGTAAAGACAGTGCACTAGAGTTCTTAAAATCCGTTAAAAACACAGGGAGATCTAGCCCAAGCCCAAGGACTCTCTGTAAAATAACACAGGCCAAAGGCCTCCACACCAGGTCTTGGGGGCCCGTCAGTAGTCTCTGAATGAAAGTCAGTCGAAAAGCAGCACCTCTACTAACTAAATGAACCACTCCTTGCCACCCTTCCTCTCTGGGAAGAAATAACAGGGCTTGAGGGACCCAATGGAGTCCACCCCCCCCCTCAAAAAAGTCCACCATAACAGACTGAATTTTGGACAGCAAACCAGCAGGGGGGTCCATGCACATGAGGCGGTGCCACAGGGATGAGGAAAGAAGATTATTTAAAATGAGCACTCTTCCTCTAAAAGATATTTTTGGCATTAGCCACTTCCACTTATTTAGTCTCCCCTTGATTTTCTCTATGACCCCGTCCCAATTTTTTTGCTCAAACTGTTGATTTCCAATAAAAACTCCAAGATACTTGAATCCTCCTTTCTTCCAATTCAGCCCACCAGGCAGGGTAAGCTGATTTTCTAGTTTTTCCACCACCATCAGAGTCTCGCTTTTTCCCCAGTTTATTTTTGCAGAAGAAAGTTGGCCAAAATGATTAACACTCTTAACCAAAACGTCAATGTCACTCTGCTTGTTTAGCAGAATGACTACATCATCTGCATAGGCCGACAGCCTAAACGTGGTTTCACAGCCAGGAAACGTGACTCCTGATAGGTCCCTTCTCAAACGATGAAGCAAAGGCTCTATGGCGAGGGAGTACAGCATCCCTGAGAGAGGGCAGCCCTGCCGAACCCCCCTCTGGACTTTTAAAGGGGCAGACGGGCCCCCATTTATCTTCATTACACTCTCAATGTCACTGTACAAGACCAGTATCCTGGCTGTGAAGCCTGAGCTGTGTCATGCGGTGACCCTCGCGGGCCACCATAAGACGCCAAAAGTCTGCAGTGAGTTTTGCATTTGGTGTTTTATTTTAACAAAGGCAAAATGAGAACACAAAGCTGTGAGCCGCTGAGGGAAAAAAACACACACTACAGGATACAGGGGATCGTAGGGCTAACCCCTGCCACTACGCCCTTAACCATGAACATAAACAAGAACATAAACACGAACCTGACACGAACGAGGACCAGGAATGTTTGACTATACTCCAGCAATCAACTGCTGCCAGCGCCCGCTAATAAAGCCGGTCGCTAACGAGCAGTGATGCCAAACAGCTGATCGACCTTGACAGCCGGAAACCCCACCGAGCGCTGTCACAGTAAGAGCCCGGTGGAGCCAGAATGTAATCCACAGCTGTCAAGGCCGGCAGAGATGATACATGGCCCGAGCGCGGACAAGATCGACGCTCGGGTCATAACAGGCTGAACCCAAAAGCATCTAAAACTTTCCATAAATACTGGTGTTCAATCCGGTCAAAAGCCTTTTCCTGGTCTATTGAAATCAAACCAGTTTCCCCAGCCAATGAACCAGAGACCTCCAAAACATGCCGAATTAAAGTGACATTGTCACTAATCAGCCTGCCAGGCACACAGTAAGTCTGGTCTACATGAATGAGCTTGCTCATCACTTTTTTCAGTCTTCGGGCCAGAGCTTTAGAAAGAATCTTGTAGTCTGTGCAGAGCAGAGAGACTGGCCTCTTTAGGTTCTGTAGGTCCCCTTTTTTGAGCAACAGCATGATGATGGCCCTCCTGCAAGTCATGGGTAGGGTCCCCTTTTTCAAACTATCTTGGAGAACCTCCAGCAGGTCTGGACCAAGCAGGGGCCAGAATTCCTTTTTAAAGTCCACAGAGAGACCATCTATGCCTGGTGACTTTCCATTCTGGAGGCTCATTAGCGCTGCATGCAGATCAGACAGAGACAGTGGAACATCCAAGCCGGCAACAAGGTCCTCTGAGAGCACTGGAAGACCACCAAGGAAACTCTGGCCCAGTGACGTTTCTTCCCTCCACTCTGCTTTATACAGTTCACTGTAGAAACTAGCAGCATATTTCCTGATCTCTGCTGCTGTGGAGATTGTTCTCCCATCATCATCCAACAAGGAGTGAATAAACTTTCTCTGGCCATTTTTCCATTCCAGTCCAAAAAAGTACTGGGAGGGCAAGTCCATCAGGGCTACGTCCATGTAGCGTGAGCGGACCAGAGCTCCTTGTGTGGTGATCCCTAGCAAGCTAGCCAAGGCTGACCTTTTTGATTTAAGAGTGTCTAAGTGCTCTTGTTTTCCTGTAGCACTGAGTAAGTCCTCTAGCTCTACTACCTCAGTTTCCAGAGCTTTCAAGGATTTGGTCAAGCTACAAATGACATTTCGAGTGTACTGTTGACAGAGTTGTTTTATTTGTGCCTTACCAAAATCCCACCACATTTGCAAAGATTTAAAAGAGGTTTTTTGTTCCCTGTGTGACTTCCATACACCATGAAAAACTCATTTAAAACATTTAAAAGTGTATTATTAAAATGCCAAAAAGCACTCTTACACTTTACATTTTCAATAAAAACAGAACAAAACAGCAGGAAATGATCAGTGAAACCAACAGGACAGATACAACTATTTTTAAAAATATTCATTTGATGTTTAAAACCATAAAAACGGTCTAACTTAGCCATAGATAAAAGGTTGTCTTCAACATGGCTCCAGGTTTTTTGCCACTGGTCACCATGATGTGATCTCCACACATCCGCCATTTCATGTGCCTTCACCAGTTCTCTCAGCCTATTGGCAGAAGCAGGGTAAGGCTCCTGATGGTTCCTGTCTAGTCTGTGGTTTAATTTACAATTAAAATCACCCCCCAGAAATAAAAATAAAACTATTCGAATTACAGACAGGATCTAACCGTGTCCGATAACACATCAAAGAACCTGATCCTCTCTGCTCTCTGTGTTGGCACATACACATTTATAAAAACCAAGTTCACATTTTCAAACTGTACCTTTAATAAGAGTAAATGGCCTTTTACCACCTCTTCTACCTCATGAGAGACAGGCACACAACCCCTAGAGAAAAGTACAGCAACCCCCCCCCCACTGCTATTTGATTTGTGGCTTAAAAAATAACTGCAGCCATCCCACACTTTTCTGCACTGGCTCGCAATGTCTACAGTGCTGTGAGTCTCCTGTAGCATCAGCACATCAAGCTTCTTTAAATTAAAAAGCTTGTATAAAGAGGCCCTTTTTGCATCATCCCTGGCCCCATTAATATTAAGAGTGTTAATTCTAAGGTGAGGCATTAAAAAGGATAAAAATAAGGTACAGTTAAAAAAAAACATGTAGCAGAAAAGGGAAAAGACAAACTATGAGTCAACATGACTGTTAGTGATTTTTGATTTCAGTTTAAGCACAAGTTTCTTTAAGCGATATATTTCCTGATCAGTGAAAGTCTCATTCCCATCATTCAGTTTCATAAACTTGTGAGCTCATGCAATAATTCCAGATCTGGAAAGTAATTTTCTACTTTCAAAGCTCTACTCCCCTTAGTCACTTGAAGAAACTTCCTGATCTTTGTAAAAGAGTAGGAGCTTTGCTCCTCCTGTGTCTGCATCAGCTCAGACTCAGCTTCACTGTCATCAGAAGACTCTCATCCTGTCATCAGAAGACTCTCATCCAGCACTTCCAAACTCCCCATCCTACTAGATTTAGCAGAGCTCTGCAAGTTTTCAGCACTTTTCCTTTTTTGTGCAGCTTTAAAAGGATCCTCCTCAACAAAATTATATTCCTGCATTTCTTCATCAACTGCAGCGTTTGTCCTGCAGTGTTCACGCGGTGTGTCCGTCACACCCCCAGTCTGCTCCTCCTCCACCTGCAAAATCTGTTCAGTCACATTTTTTTCTTTAACTACACTCTTTTTGTCCTTCACCTCTTTACTCTGGGTGACAAGCTTGTCACAATGATCAGAGCTGCTGCCAGACAGAAACTCCCCACCATCACTGTTTAGAGGAACAACTACCATGCCCACCGCGGCCTCTCTCGCTGCGGCCGCTGCTGCCCCGACAGAAGCGGATGCCACTGCATTCACCGCATCATATGTAGCACTACCCTCTTGACCACCAGAAACACCAGCATCACCTTTCTTACTCCCAGTATTATTCGTGTTAACTTTTTCAGCACATGATCTAATAAGATGGCCTTCTACATCACACGCAAAACACTTCATAGTTTCAGATGTTGCAAAAACTGGGTCTGCAAAAACTGGGACCCAGGCACGGAGGGACCGAACCCACCCCCACCCCCCAAAAAAAACAAAAAAACAAAATACTCATGACTCGTATACTGGACAAGAGGGGCAAAATACAGGTACAGCTCAAAAAATTTGAATATCACGAAAAAGTTCAATATTTTTTGTCACTCATTTCAGAAAGTGAAACCCATATAGTATATAGATTGATTTCACAGAGAGTGATATATTTCAAGTGTTTACTTATTTTAATGATTGTGGCTTACAGCCCATGAAAACCCCAAATTCAGTTTCTCAAAAAATTAAAATATTAATAAATTTTAAAAAATAGTTTTTTAATGGAAATGTTGGCCGACTGGAAAATGAAATCAGCTTCTCCATAAAGCTTGTCAGCAGAGGGAAGCATGAAGCCTTCTTAAATTTCCTGGCAGACGACTGCACTGACTTTGGTCTTGATAAAACACAGTGGACAAACACCAGCAGATGACCTCTGTTCAGATAAAAGTAAATTTTGCATTTGATTTGGAAATCAAAATCCCAGAATCTGGAGAAAGAATGGAGAGGCACAGAATCTAAGTTGCTTGAGGTTTAGTGTGAAGTTTCCACAATCAGTGATGATCTGAGGAACCATGTCATCTGCTGGTTGACATATTATTCGGCCCAGGAAACACGCACGCAGGCTCGGACAGATTTGAAAGCTTTATTTAACAATAATGTGTGTGTGTGGATGCGTGTATGCAAGATGTGAATGTGGTGTGGGTGGAGGATGAGGTCAGGACAGATCAGTTCGCCGTTCAGCCAGGCAACCCTATGAAAGAGGAGAGCAGGGATTAGCTGGGCAACCACACGGGAAAGTGACGATGTTATTGTGCTTACTTGTAGTGACGCGGTGGCTGGCGTGGCAAGTCCCAAGCCTGGGAGACAGCGTTCTGCAGTGCGTCCGTGAAGATGCGGCAAGTGGAGGAGCAGCGTGACGAGGGAGAGTGAGTCCGCCGCCAAGGGGATCCACCTGTGCACAGGGGAAGACTGGATGGAGAAGGTAAGGCAAAATGACAGCTTACGTGTCCGATGAGGAAAACAGCTGGCCCGAACGACAGGGAAGTAGCTGTGGAGAAACGCAGGAAGACAGACGGCTCCAGGCCGCAGCTCAGGGCAGGATGGAATAAATAGCAGAGTTAACGAGGTGCAGGTGTGCGCGCAGCTGAGGTGGAGGCCCGTGAGCTGCGGGTGATGACAGTACTCTCCCCCCTACCAGCGCCTCCTGGCGCTGGTTTACCTGGGTGTGTCCGGTGGAACTCCGCGATGAGGTCAGGATCCAACACCCACGAAGAGCGCACCCAGGATCTCCACTCCGGACCATAACCTTGCCAATCCACCAGGTATTGCAGCCCCCGACCCCGACGCCGGGAGTCCAAGATGGCATTAACACCCCACGCCGGGTCGCCGTCGATCATCCTGGGCACAGGAGGAGCCCTAGGAGGAGTGCAGAGTGAATTGGAAAGCACAGGTTTAGTTTTGGAGACGTGGAAGGTGGGACACACACGAAGGGATGGGGGGAGGGCCAAGCACACAGCCACCGGGTTAATAATCCTGGATATGGTGAAGGGGCCAAGAAATCTTGGTACCAGCTTCTTCTTCTCACCCTTGAGGCAGATGTCCTGAGAGGAGAGCCACACCTGCTGACCCACCCAGTAGACAGGAGCCGGCCTTCTGTGGCGGTTGGCGATGGAGCTGTTGCGCGCTGCTGTGCGTAACAGCGCGTCTCTGGTCTTTTTCCACACGCTCCGGCAGCGCCTGATGTGCGCCTGAATAGAAGGAACAGCCAGTTCAACCTCCTGCTCCGGGAAAACAGGGGGGTCATACCCCAAGGACGCTTGAAAGGGAGACAACCCAGATGCAGTGGACCGGGCCAAGTTATGGGCGTACTCCACCCAGGTCAGGTAGGAGCTCCAAGACGAAGGGTTGGATGATGTCACGCAGCGCAGAGAAGCCTCTAACTCCTGGTTCGTGCGCTCACACTGCCCGTTGGACTGGGGATGATAACCAGAAGAGAGACTGACTGTGGCCCCCAAGGCGCTGCAGAAGCTTCTCCAAACCTGGGAGACAAACTGTGGACCACGGTCCGAGACCACGTCCTGCGGAATCCCATGCAGCCTGACGATATGCTGGACCAGGAGATCGGCCGTCTCACGTGCTGAAGGAAGACCCTGAAGAGGCACAAAATGGGCGGCCTTGGAGAACCTGTTCACGATGGTCAGGACCATGTCATAGGTGTTGGAGACCGGGAGTCCGGTGACGAAGTCAAGTGCAATGTGTGACCAGGGCCTGCCCGGAACCGGCAGGAGCTGGAGTAGACCCGCAGGTGGAGAGTTCGGAGACTTGCCGGTGGCACACTGGGGACAGGCCCGGACATAGTTGGTAACGTCCTTCTGAAGGCCCGGCCACCAAAACGAGCGTTGCAGAAAACTCACCAAGCGGGTGATGCCGGGGTGACAGGCGAGTTTGGAGGTGTGGGCCCAATGGATGACTTCACCCCGAACCGCCGAAGGAACAAACAGTCTCCTCTCGGGCCCCCCACCGGGATCCGGCTCCGCCTGATGAGCCCTCCTGATCTTGTCCTTGATGTCCCATGAAATCACCCCCACGACGCACGACTTGGGCAGGATGGTATGCTCGGGCTCTTCTGGGCCCCCCGGGGCGAACTGTCTGGAAAGGGCGTCGGGCAACCCATTCTTCGAGCCTGGACGGTACGTGATGGTAAAATTAAAACGAGGGAAGAACAGAGACTAGCGTGCCTGGCGGGCATTCAGGTGCTTCGCTGACCTCAGGTACTCGAGGTTCTTATGGTCCGTCCAGACCACAAAAGGCAGGGCTGCCCCCTCTAACCAGTGACGCCACTCCTGTAGCGCAAGCTTGACAGTGAGGAGCTCCCTGTCACCGATGTCGTAATTCCGCTCTGCCGCCGATAGTTTCCCGGAGAAGAAGGCGCAGGGCCATTTAACACCATCCACCGGTGACCGCTGGGACAACACCGCTCCCACCCCTGTGTCGGATGCGTCGACCTCCACCAGACACTGAAGAGCGGGATCAACCTGGGTCAAGACCCAGGAGGACGAGAACTCCGCCTGGAGAGTCTTGAAGGCGGTAGCAGCCTCCTCAGACCACCGAAAAGGCACCTTCGATGACGCGAGGTGGGTCAGAGGGGAGACGATGGCGCTGTAGTTGGGGACAAAGTGCCGGTAGAAAGTGGCGAATCCGATGAATTGTTGCACCTGCTTCCTTGAGGTCGGCGTGGGCCACTCGACCACCGCTTTGACCTTAGCGGGGTTGGGGAGGATCTGGTTGTGGGAGATCACGAACCCCAGGAAGGAGGTGGTTTGGGCGTAGAACTCGCATTTCTCTGCCTTAATGAACAGGTGATTCTCCAGCAGACGTTGCAGGACCCGCCTCACATGGGCCTGGTGCTCCTCACGTGACCTGGAGAAGATGAGTATATCGTCAAGATAGACGAAGACGAAAACTCCCAGGAAATCCCGCAGAACATCATTTATTAGGAGCTGGAAGACGGCAGGTGCGTTGGTGAGCCCAAACGGCATCACGAGATACTCAAAGTGGCCGCTGGGTGTCCTAAAGGCCGTCTTCCACTCGTCTCCCTCCCGGATTCTAACAAGGTGGTAAGCGCTGCGGAGGTCGAGCTTGGTGAACCGGGTCACCCCCCTGGAGGGAGTGGAAAGCGGTGTCCATGAGCGGCAGGGTGTAGCGGTCCTTTATCGTGATGTCATTCAGGGCTCTGAAGTCAATACAGGGACGTAGGGACCCATCCTTCTTGCCCACGAAGAAGAAGCCCGCGCCAAGCGGGGACGAGGAGGGGCGGATGATCCCAGCGCTGAGTGACTCCTTTATATATGTGTCCATCGCCTCGCGTTCCGGTACAGAGAGACTGTAGAGGCGGCCAGATAGCAGGGGCGCCCCCGGGCGGATGTTGATAGCACAGTCATAGGGTCGATGCGGTGGAAGGGACAAGGCTTTGGACTTACTGAAAGCTGCCCCCAAGTCGTGGAACTCCTGCGGCACCAGGGTCAGGTCCGGGGGCTCAGAGACAGGGGCCGACAGAGGGGCAGATGGAGCACAGGCTGCCGACTGAAGACAGGTACCTAGGCAGAAGGTGCTCCAGGACATTACGCTGCCGGTTCTCCAATCCAGGACAGGGTTATGCAACCGTAGCCAGGGGTAACCCAGAATGACTCGGTCCGACAAGGAGGGCAGGATGTAGAAGGTCAGATCCTCCCGGTGGTTGCCGGAGACAATGATGGGAACTGGCTTGGAACGATGAGTAACTGTACCCTGAGGAGAATGGGAGAGCATTACCAAGTTCAGGGGATTGGGCAGCTGTTGGTTGGGTATGCCCAAACGGGTTGCCAGGCTCTTAGAAATAAAGTTCTGCTCTGCCCCAGAATCCACCAGTGCGTGAGTGGAATGTCCAGTGGAGTTGTGGCAGAAACGTATGGGCAATGTACAAGAAGATAGGGGATTAGATCGGTTGGAGTCCGCGAGGCCCCCTATTGTGACTCGCGGACCTCCCCTTTTGGCTTCACTGGACACAGCTCCACGGGATGCCGGTCATCTCCGCAGTACATGCAGAGACCCCGTTCCCTCCGGCGTTGTCTCTCCGCTAGAGGGAGCCTAGTGCACCCGATAGCCATGTCCTCTGGTTCGTTGGCGGACTCCGGGGCCGGTAACGTCAGAGGGCGCGACTGAGCTGAGCGGAGGGAAGCTCCGCGCGAGCGGCTGGCAGACTTACGCTCCGCGGCCCGCTCACGCAGCCTGTTGTCCAGGCTAATCGTGAGCGAGATCAGCTCGGAGAGTCACTCTGGGAGATCCCGACCAGCTAGTTCATCCCTCAGACCAGAATTAAGGCTATGGAGGAAAATGCTGCAGAGAGAAGCCTCTCCCCAGCCCACCTCCTCCGCAGCCACCCGGAAGTCGACCGCGTACTCTGCCGCAGACCGGACTCCTTGTTGGAGACCAAGAAGCCGGTCCACGAGGACGCTATCGAGTCGGGAATGATCAAAGACCTCTAAAAAGTCTTGCACGAATCGGTCATACGAGAGGTTTGTGTAACTTGGCTTCGTCATTACAGCGTAAGCCCAAGCTAACGCTCGCCCCTCGAGAAGGTTAGCCATGTACCCGATTCGGCTATGGTCGGAGGGGAAGTCCCCGGGAATGCGCAGAAACACCGACTCACACTGAAGTATAAACCCCTTTGCTCCACCGAGTTTCCCGCTGAAGCGAGCAGGAGTTGGAATGGGTGTGAGACGAGCTGGCGCTCCCGAGCTAGGCTGGCCGGCTGTGGAAGCACCCGTAGCCGCGCCGCCAAGAGGACCCGAAAGGAAAGGCCGCGGGGGGTCCAAGCGGTCCAAGCGATTGGTAATTGAAGTTAATTGATTGAGGATGACTTGTTGCTGTTGAGCAATCAAATCCACCCGAGCCTCGAGGGTGGTAAAACGGCACGCAAGCCCGCTATCTACTGGGCCGCTTTGCTGGAGCCGTACTGACAGATTTTTCGGCCCAGGAAACACGCACGCAGGCTCAGACACATTTGAAAGCTTTATTCAACAATAATGTGTGTGTGTGGATGCGTGTATGCAAGATGTGAATGTGCTGTGGGTGGAGGATGAGGTCAGGACAGAGCAGTTCACCGTTCAGCCAGGCAACCCTATGAGAGAGGAGAGCAGGGATTAGCTGGGCAATCACACGGGAAAGTGACGATGTTATTGTGCTTACTTGTAGCGACGCGGTGGCTGGCGTGGCAAGTCCCAAGCCTGGGAGACAGCGTTCTGCAGTGCGTCCGTGAAGATGCAGCAAGTGGAGGAGCAGTGTGACGAGGGAGAGTGAGTCCGCCGCCAAGGGGATCCACCTGTGCACAGGGGAAGACTGGATGGAGAAGGTAAGGCAAAATGAAAGCTTACGTGTCCGATGAGGAAAACAGCTGGCCCGAACGACAGGGAAGTAGCTGTGGAGAAACGCAGGGAGACAGCCGGCTCCAGGCCGCAGCTCAGGGCAGGATGGAATAAATAGCAGAGTTAACGAGGCGCAGGTGTGCGCGCAGCTGAGGTGGAGGCCCGTGAGCTGCGGGCGATGACACTGGTGTTGGTCCACTGTGTTTTATCAAGACCAAAGTCACCGCAGTCGTCTACCAGGAAATTTTAGAGCACTTCATGCTTCCCTCTGCTGACAACCTTTATGGAGAAGCTGGTTTCATTTTCCAGCAGGACTTGACACCACCCCACACTTCCAAAGCCTGGTTTAATGGCCATGGCATCACTGTGTTTGATTGGCCAGCAAACTCTCCTGACCTAAACTCCATAGAGAATCGATGGGAGTATTGTCAAGAGGAAGATGAGAGGCAACAGACCCAACAATGCAGACGAGCTGAAGGTCACTATCAAAGCAACCTGGGCCTCCATAACACCTCAGCAGTGCCACAGGCTGATCACATCCATGCCATGCCACATTGATACAGTAATTAATCCAAAAGGAGCCCCTACCAAGTATTGAGTGTGTACATGGACATACTTTTCAGTCAGCCAACATTTCTATTTAAAAAAAAAACACACTATTTTTTTTAATTAATTTTATGTTATATTCTAATTTTTTGAGAAACTGAATTTGGGGTTTCCATGGGTTGTAAGCCATAACTATCAAAATTAAAATAAATAAACTTGAAATACATCACTCTCTGTGTAATGAATCTATATAATATATGGGTTTCAATTTCTGAAATGAATAACAAAAAATATTGAAATTTTTCATGATATTCTAATTTTTTGAGCTGTACCTGTATAACGAATGCTGGGAAACTAATAGCTTTCCAGAGTCCCAGCTCTACCCGATAAACCGGTGAAACATATCAAGTGGCCTTCCCGGTCTCCAGAGCCACCCATAGCAACCAAAAAGCTTGTCGGGTGGTCTCCCTGAGTCCCTTAGCCACCCAAGCAAACCAAAGAGTTCATCGGTTGGCCTCCCAGTATCCCCAAGCCAATGGATCGCGGCGCACTATGCGCCCCTCCTGGAGGCAATAGCTGGAAGCCATGCTTACCGCGGACCACAGGACCTGGGAGATGGAGACCCAGTGGGGAGGATAGCCAACCAGCAAAGAACCCCAACAAGGAGTGTGGCTGACCAGAGAATGTAAACTGAAGATCATTAGTGGAACTGGACGGAAGGGAGCGATGACCGTTGGTGAAGCCGGGCAGAGACTGAGGACCCAGAGTGGCCTTGAACAGAGGCATAGTGCCCTCGGAGGCCCTGGACTGGGGGGGCAGCACCCATTGAGGCCCCAGACTGGGGGGCAGCACCCGTGAGGAAATAGCTGGCACGTGAAAACACCAGGCTGAGGAGGCGGTCAACCAACGGGGCCTTGGACTGAGGTGTAGCACCCACAGCGGCCCCAGCTTGGGGCATAGCAGCACCCGCAGCGACCACAGACAGCAGGACAACAGCACCCTATAAGACCACAGACGGCGGGACAACAGCACCCTATGAGACCACAGACGGCAGGGAAGCCGCACCCTCAGAGACAACAGACGGCGTGAAAGCCGTACCCTCGGAGACCACAGATGGCGGGGAAGCCGCAGCCTCGGAGACCACAGACGGCGGAGAAGCCGCAGCCTTGGAGACCACAGACGATGGGGAAGCAGCACCGTGATGGCCCCAACTGGAGGAGAAGCTGCACCCACGGAGACCTCAAACAGCGGGGCTGGACCCATGAAGACCTCAAACAGCAGGGCTGGACCCATGGAGACCTCTGACAAAGTTGGATGGAACACGGTGACTCTAGGGAATGGCTCCAACAAGAAAGACATGGACAAAGGGTCAGGGTCATCGGTGGCAGTGGAGCCTGGTGAGGTGAGCTCAGGTGCAGCAGACGGCTGCACTTGGCCCTCCCCACCAACAGCCAGGAAAGATTGCTCCAAAACAGAAAAAGTGAAATCAAAGAACAGCACTTGCTTGAACTCAAGCTCCACCACCATCCAGGACTCCATCAACCCAGGCAGGGAAGTCTCTTGCCTGGTCTTCTGGAGGTCCAACTCCAGCTTTGCTGTGGAGGCCCCTATAGCAGGCATGGTGGAAGACACAGTCTTGGGCCCTTCAGACGAAATGACCCACACAGGTGGTTCGTCCAGCGTGGCAGCTGGAGATCAGCTTACTGCTGGTGCTGGATTCCACGCAGCTGAAGCCAGGGGATGCTCAGTTGTCGGCTCAGGCTTTGGGTCTCTGGCAGCGCTCTCCTTCCGTCTGGACCATAGTTGCAGGGCTGGGAACAGTTTTTCCAGGATTGCAGGCTTCTCCAGGGAGCTCCTCCGGCAGCTCAATCCCTGGACCGGCAGACACTCAGGGGAAATTGAAGTAGACACGGAGGGAACAGGTGAGGAAAAATTGTCTGCAGCAGGCAGTAAGGACTCAGTGGACTGCATAAGCTGAGCTTCACCACCAGGAATCAGGCTAGATAATTCATGTTTAGGTGATAGAGAATGAAAAACCACTTGCCTGAATTCCTGGGGAATGCTGCAGCAGGTTCAGTCTCCTCCATCTCTGTGGCTTCGGTGGTTGTGGGCCCCCCTGAGGGACATGGTGTAGCCACCCCTGCAGCCTCTATGATGGGCAGACCTGGGAAGGAGACAGCCGGACTCTCAGCAGCGAGAGGAGGCGCTGTGGAGGAGAGGGAAACAGTAGCCGCGGACCATGAAGAGGGAGCTGATGCAGGGATTTCTTGATTCAGCGACAAAGAAGCTGCTGACTGAGAGATGGAGAAATTCCTCCGGCAGCCTGTAGCAGTGTAGCAGCATCCTGGGGCTGGAGGAGTGGGAACTGGAGCCAATGAACAGAGGGAAGGGTATTGCCTGGCCTATTGCCAGCCCGGGAAATGACAGCTGGAGTGTGGAAAGGGCTGACAGCAGCTCCGCGAACTCAGGATATTTCCTCAGCCCAGAATGCGCCTTCAATCTCCTGACCACTGCCTCCACATTCTGCAGAACTTTCCTCAGGCGCAGTCCTGGATGAAGAGAGCCACCCACTGTTCTTCTAGGCTGGGGCCCCCGTCTGCCGACGTCCTCTTTGTTGCATGAGGACTGGCGTGCTGGGGACATGCTGACTGCTACTCCAAAAAAACGAAAAGGTGGATGAAACAAAAGACACAAACTCACAGCAGCTGGGTTGCAAATTGGCTGCTCCGTGCTGTCCCCATGGGGCAGCAAGGAGACCCAAGCGCTGGACTGTGAGCTGTGAGATTTTTTGTGAACATAAAATACAAAGTGCACAAACGAAACTATAAGTGTTGGTAGACAGACATGGAAACAAGAGCATGAACAGAAAACAAGGCATCAGATTTACGTCCGGCAATGTGGAGACTGCAGCAACAAATAAACGGAGCAGTCGTTCTTAAATGGGGCAAGATAGCAATGATAACAAATGATTACAATAAGGATCAGCTGTGTCACACAAGCGGGGATGAATCAGGGCTCAGAGAGAGAGAGAGAGAGAGAGAGAGAGAGAGAGAGAGAGAGAGAGAGAGAACACTTCAAAAAAATGTAAGCACACCAACATCATTCCTCCAAGTGTGTCACATGGGAAAAAGTGCAAACTGAAATGTTCCCCCCCACACACAACACAGAGCAGTCCCTGCAGTCCACCTATTCAAAGATCCAGTTCTGTGACAGTCAATTACAGTCAATTAAATGTCATATACAAGTCTGTTCAAACAATATCCCAAAAATGTGTAAAACAGGCAGAGGAACGACCGCCATTCATTCCTCCTATCGGGCGCGCTTGACCGGCGTTCCCCCTGCTGCTTTACGCAGGGCTGTCAGGTGTTTCTTGAGGCGATAACGCTTCCTTTCATCCAGAAGGTCAAGACCAACCTGCCTTCTTAGCACATCCACAGACTTAATGAATTTATCAGTGTCACTGAAGTAGTCGGCGACCCTAATGGCTTTGTTATAGGTTTCATCCAGAAATGCATTTATTTCTTCCAGTCAATACAAATTCGTGTTTGTACTGCATTTTGCCTCAATAGACTCAGCATTAGACACAGTGTCGTTCTCAGATTCCATTTCCTTGTCAGCACAACTCAGCTGACTGCTTGGTTTTCCCGGGCCAGTGGATTCATCATGGGCCACATTTTCCTGGACGCCACCCTCAGCAGCTGACTGTCGCTGTTCCATCCCCCGCTGTGTAACAGTAGTAGCCTTCGGAAGCACAGCCGCTGATGTCACACAGAGAGAGAGAGAGAGAGAGAGAGAGAGAGAGAGAGAGAGAGAGAGAGAGAGAGAGGGATGACAGACTGTGATGAACAAAAATGAGAAAGCAAGGAGAACTACAAAATAATACAGGAACCCAAAAATATCCGACAGACAATAATAAAGCAAGAAATAACGGACACTAACTCCCACTGGAAACTGGGCACAGCCCCCACTCGTGCCCCCAGATCATGACAATTTTAAACAATTTATTGAAACAAAAGCCAACAACAGTGGTGGGTATACCACAACAAAAAATGTCAGTGTCTCAATAACTTGTCATGTACCCTTGTGCATCAATTACAGCTTGACAACAACGTCTCATGATGTTCACAAGTCCACTTATTGTCTGCTGAGGCATGGCATTCAACTCTTATTGAAGAGCGGCCCTCAGGTCATTGAGGTTGTGGGGTGCAGGGTTACGAGCCTCTACATGGCGACTCAGCTGATCCCATATGTTTTCTATGGGATTCAAGTCTGGAGAAAGTGCAGGCCACTCCATTTGAGGTACCCCAGCCTCCAGCAGCCGTTCCCTAATGATGCAACCTCAGTGAGCTGGAGCATTGTGGTCTATGAAGACTAAATTAGGCCTTTGTTGTTCATGCAGGGGCACAATGACTGGATTACTGATGTTATTCAGGTAGTATTGGCTTGTCACTGTACCATTCACAAGGTGTAGGGCATGTCTGTATGGACTAGACACACCTGCACAGAGTGTAATGCCACCACAACAGTGGCTGATGCATAGCGCTCTCCTTGATGTCTCCAACATCATTGGCAGCAATCATTTCTGCTCAACATGAATTAACTTTCATCAGAGAACACCACTGAGGCCTTGTCCAGCGTAAATGCTTCCTTGCCCATGCAAGACAACGATGCCTGTGCCTGGTGTAGTCAGGTACCCTTGCAGGTCATCTAGCACACAGGCCATGCTGATGTAAATGGTTTTGAATGGTCTGACATGACACTTGGGTGCCTCTCACCTCCTTTAAATGTACCTGGAGTTGAGTGGCATTCATCATCCGGTTCTGCAGGGCACTGTTCACAGTGAAGCTGTCAGCAGCGTAGGATGTGGACAAAAGACGTCCATTTCTATGGCTTTCTGTGACTCTTCTAGTCTCTTTGTATTGCTGTTGCAACCTGCTGGTGACACTGTGACACTCTGAGCTCAGTGGCCACTTCCTGACAGCATCTTGTTTGAAGCCTCGCAATGGCAAGGTACTGTTGATCAATTGTTAGGTGTCATCTTGGTCTCATGATGTCAAAATGTGAACAGCATGTTGAAGAGGACTGTTTCAATTTCAATTCTAACTGAACCAAAAATTTTATTGGTCAATTCATGGATCAAACACCTGTTGTAAATTTTGGTGTTAAGCATCTTGTTAGAGAACAGCAAGTTATCCAAAAAAAGTACTGAAACACTGAATAGTTGGACATGTGCATTCAAAAGGTTAGAGAAGGTCAAATGAAGTTCACCTGTAAAGGTTATAGTGCATTTTAGGTACATCCTGACATTTCACCCAAAAGCCAAATATCCCTCACTTTTTGTGAGTGGTGTATATCTGGTCAAAATCTCAAGTCAGTGGCTCCATTAGAAACATGTTTAATGAGAAAAATGTTGATGTGTTCAATACTTATTTTCCCCACTGTATCGTGGGTGTGACATGTCAAATTTCAACATTTTTTGTCCAGTAGCAGTAACAACCACTGGGCATGGTTTGTCCCATGTCTGAAAAATTAGTGATGTGCTGTGTTACAAAACGTTAGAAGTTTTCCTTCTAACCTTCAAACTGCTTTGTTCCTTAAGCTTCTTTAAATTTTCTACTTAGAGCATGCACTTTCCCAACAAATACATTGGTTATTAGCAGAAATTCAGTGGTTTCTCACATGTGGTGAAGACCTCTGTGTGAGAACACTCTTGTATTATGTTGATTTGTAAATGACAGGAGACAAAAACCTCACACCAGCTTATGTCCCTGCAATTTTCTCTCTCATTTGTGTGAAGGAGAGAAAAAAAAACAAAAAACGGTACATACACTTGAGGGAGCTTTTTTGCAGGTGCTGGATCAAAAGAAAAAAGAAAACTTCATGGCTAGAAAAAGGAAAAGTCTGCAGACTACTGTGCACCCACTGTGTTTTATTAATAATTCAGAGAAACGTTTTGATCAATAGGATCTTCCTCAGGCTCTTTTTCAGCCAGACATCGTATTCATATCTCATATTGTAAAAAAGGAGTCCTCTAACAATAACAACGTTAGATGGAGGCAAGAACAATTGGTAAGGAAAAAGCATCTCCTAAGAAGGTAATGGTGGGGAACCTTTATAGATCATGCTTTTAATAGTGCATTTAGTGGCTTTTTAGTATGTGAATGCTCTTTAGCAATCACGCTATTGCTGTTCAAATTGGCCATTTTTTTAAATTTCAGCTTCTTCTGCATATTATGTGTTAGAAATGTGAGTCTGGTATTATTTTGTTGAACTTTTAAAGGACACCTGCTTCCATTTTGTACATACACTTTTTTGTTAAAAGGTCTAACAGATGTAAAAGCAGAAGTTTGTAGAGTCTCTTTAAGCGTAATCAGCTTTTAAGACTAAAAACTTCTACACATTTTCAGCAAGAAAAATAATTTGACATTTTTTACATGAATAATTTAAGCTTTTGTACTAACATTGTTCAGCTTTATAAGGAGCAGTGTTAGGGCCACATTTAAGAAAAAAAGTTTTACATTTTGAGAATAAAGTCAAAATAGTAGTTTGACAAAAAAAAGTTATGAAAGTTTTCCGAGGCTGTGGTTTTTTTTCTTTATTTCTTTTGAAAGGGCCCAATTTTCAGCACATCCCTTATAAAGTGCAAATGCTTACTACCACACTGTGTTTTTGTGCAAAAAGAGAAATAATGTCCTTGATACTAAAACCAATTCTGAAGAGCGATTTCACTAAGTCATCTATTCATAGCATTTTGTAGAGACCACTTGACTATAAGGGACAGTTTCTCTACATTAGAACTTTTTTTCCCTCAAAATGCTATTTCGACTTTTTTAAATGTGGCCCTAATACTCTTTTGTAACTTTAAGCCATTTTACCTTTTGAGATAAAAATTTTAAAGTTTTATAGTCTCCACTTCGGTCCACACACTTCTTCCATTGGTGTTGCAGCACTTGGCTCCCTGTGGTTGAAAAATAAACCACATCTGGTCAAATTTTGTAGAATTTTTGGTACTTTTTTTTTTTCTTTTCACAGCCGCTACGCATCCTCGCAGGACGGAGCCGCGAGAGGAGTCAGAGACAATTTTTTTTCTTCTCACAGCCACTGTGGATCGCCGCCAAGTTTAACGGGAAAGTCCCTCAACATCGCACATCCACAGGCAATTTTTGCGCGGCCCGGACAACTTTGCTGTCCCGCGTCGGTACTTGCTACCCCCACCCCCCTCCACCTCCTCCTGCACAGAGCTTTTCCCGCACCTCACTTCCAAAGCCGGCCGATCGCCGCCTCGTTCCCCTGCTGAGCGCTCTGGGGGGGGGGGGGGGGGCGGTGTGGGTGACCCACCACACTCTACGGGACAGGCAGAGCACTCAGCTTGAGCAATTAACAGAACAATGAGATGTATGGACTGATATCAATATGTAGATGTGCCTTGCAGCCTCTTTTGTCCTACAGCCCCGGAGCAGAGAGGAATTCCGGCGCCAGTAATCCTGCTATTGATATGTGTGACTCTCATGTAAATGTCCATGCATTCCTGCTTGACTGTTATGCTAATATGCCATGCATGCACTGTCTGTAGCTCAGTATAAAAGAGCTGACTGTATATGCCTAATTCTCTCACACTCACTCGCATTCTGACACTCTAGAGACGCAGGGCTCACACCAGCGCGCTGCCACAGCGCTGGGTGAGCCTCGTGATGGAGGAAGAATAAAGCACCCTTTTAACCTTCAGTTTGCCATGTCCGCCTGCACTTATTTGGTCCTTGCCTCCACACTGGTGACCCTTATTCATATCCTCCACACTCCAGTGTGGAGGAACGTAATAAGGGTCACCAGTGTGGTGGATAAAATAAGTGCAGGCAGACATGGCGAACTGAAGTTTAAAAGGGTGCTTTATTCTTCCTCCATCACGAGGCTCACCCAGCGCTGTGGCAGCGCGCTGGTGTGAGCCCTGCGTCTCTAGAGTGTCAGAATGCGAGTGAGAGAGCGAGGCATATACAGTCAGCTCTTTTATACTGAGCTACAGACAGTGCATGCATGGCATATTAGCATAACAGTCACGCAGGAATGCGTGGACATTTACATGAGAGTCACACATATCAATAGCAGGATTACTGGTGCCAGAATTCCTCTCTGCTCCTGGGCTGTAGGACAAAAGAGGCTGCAAGGCACATCTACATATTGATATCAGTCCATACATCTCATTGTTTTGTTAATTGCTCAAGCTGAGTGCTCTGCCTGTCCAGTAGAGTGTGGTGGGTCACCCACACCGCTCCCCCCCAGAGCGCTCAGCAGGGGAACGAGGTGGCGATCGGCTGGCTTTGGAAGCAAGGTGCAGGAAAAGCTCTGTGCAGGAGGAGGTGGAGGGGGTGTGGGGTAGCAAGTGCCGGCACAGGACAGCAAAGTTGTCCGGGCCGCGCAAAAATTGCCTGTGGATCCGCGATGTTGAGGGACTTTCCCGTTAAACTTGGTGAAGATCCACAGCGGCTGTGAGAAGAAAAAAATTGTCTCCGACTCCTCTCGCGGCTCCGTCCTGCGAGAATGCATAGCGGCTGTGAAAAGAAAAAAAAAAAAAAAAGAAAAACAGAAGTGGAGCTGTGGTACATATTTTGACCATATTTTGTGTACATGGTACATAATCATACCATGTAGTATAACTAGGTAGACGGTTATGCTGTTCATTCCATCTAGCTACAATGCTCCGCACTGTGTGTGTTTATATATTTATATATTTATTCCATCTAGCTACAATGTTCCGCACTGTGTGCGTTGATATATTTATATATTTATTCCATCTAGCTACAATGCTCCACACTGTGTGTTTATATATTTATATATTTACAGTATATGTACATATGTATACTCGCTGCTCTTGTTTTTTCTTGTCTTCTGATTGTTGCTCTGAGTGTTGCTGTGCCTGTGCTGTTGCAATCCTGGAATTTCCCTATTGTGGGACTAATAAAGGCTTATCTTATCTTATCTTAAATTTCACCACTATGAACTTTTCAGTCCCCCCCTCGTATATCACTCTGTGTGTAATGAATCTGAGTTTCATTTTTTGAATTGAAATACTGAAACAATTCAACATTTTGATGACATTCTAATTTATTGAGCTACACCTGTGTGTGTGTGTGTGTGTGCGCGCGCGCGTACATGTTCACGTGCGCAGTGGTGTGAAAAAGTGTGTGCCCCCTTCCTGATTTCTCATTTTTGTCTGGGTACATATTTGTATTCTGCAGGGTAATTTAAGAAACTGTTAATGTTGTTAATACCATCTAGCTGCAATGCTCCTGCACTGTGTATAAACAGTGGTGTGAAAAAGTATTTGCCCCCTTCCTGATTTCTCATTTTTGTGTGTTTGTCACACTTAAATGTTTAAATATTAAACAAAGATAACACAAGTAAACACAAAATGCAGTTTTTAAATGAAGATGCTTATTATTAAGGAAAAAAAAACAAACCTACATGGCCCTGTGTGAAAAAGTGCCCCCCCCCCCCGTTAAAACATAAATTAACTGTGGTTTATCACATCTTTGGAAAGCTGAGTTCAATTTCTCTAGCGACACCCAGGCCTGATTACTGCCACATCTAAGCTAGACATCATTCTGCGATCCAGAGAAATTCAGGAACAAATGAGAAACAAAGTAATTGAGATCTCTCAGTCTGGAAAATGTTATAAAGCCATTTCTAAAGCTTTGGGACTCCAATGAACCACAGTGAGAGCCATTATCTACAAATGGTGAAAACATGGAACAGTGGTGAACCTTCCCAGGAGTGGCCGACCAACCAAAATTACCCCAACAGCACAGCAACGATTCATCAAAGAGGCCACAAAAGACCCCACAATGACATCCACAGAACTGCAGGCCTCACTTACCTCAGTTAAGGTCAGTATTCATGGCTCCACCATAAGAAAGAGACTGGGCAAAAATGGCCTGCATGGCAGAGTTCCAAAAAAAAATTCAAACCTACATGGCCCTGTCTGACAAGTGATTGCCCCCTAAATCTAATAACTGGTTGGGCCACCCTTAGCAGCAACAACTGCAATCAAGCATTTGCGATAACTGGCAATGAGTCTTTTATAGTGTTGTGGAGGAATTTTGGCACACTCATCTTTGCAGAATTGTTGTAATTTAGCCACATTGGAGGGTTTTTGAGCATGAACCACCTTTTTAAGGTCATGCCACAACATCTCAATTGGATTCAGGTCAGGACTTTGACAAGGCCACTCCAAAGTCTTCATTTTGTTTTTCTTAAGCAATTCAGAGGTGAACTTGCTGGTGTGTTTTGGATCATTGTCCTGCTGCAGAACCCAACTACGCTTCAGCTTGAGGTCACGAACAGGTGGCCGGACAGTTTCCTTCAGGATTTTTTGGTAGACATCAGAATTCATGGTTCCATTTACCACAGCAAGTCTTCCAGGTCCTGAAGCAGCAAAACAAGCCCAGACCATCACACTACCACCACCATATTTTACTGTTGGTATGATGTTCCTTTTCTGAAATGATGGGTTACTTTTATGCCAGATGTAATGTGACAAACACCTTCCAAAAAGTTCAACTTTTGCCTCGTCAGTCCACAGAGTATTTTCCAAAAAGTCCTGGGGATCATCAAGATGTTTTCTAGCAAAACTGAGAAGAGCTTTTATGTTCTTTTTGCTCAGCAGGGGTTTTCGTCTTGGAATCTGCCATGCAGGTCATTTTGACCAGTCTCTTTCTTATGGTGGAGTCATGAACACTGACCTTAACTGAAGCAAGTGAGGCCTGCAGTTCTTTGGATGTTGTTGTGGAGTCTTTTGTGACCTCTTGGACGAGTCATCACTGTGCTCTTGGGGTAATTTTGGTCAGCCAGCCACTCCTGGGAAGGTTCCCCACTGTTACATGTTTTTTGCCATTTGTGGATAATGGCTCTCACTGTGGTTTGCTGGAGTCACAAAGCTTTAGAAATGACTTTATAACCTTTTCCAGACTGATAGATCTCAATTACTTTGTTTCTCATTTGTTCCTCAATTCTCAGCATGATGTCTAGCTTTTAAGGATCTTTTGGTCTACTTCACTTTATCAGGCAGGTCCTATTTAAGTGATTTCTTGATTGAGAACAAGCGTGGCAGTAATCAGGCCTGGGTGTGGCTAGAGAAATTGAACTCAGCTTTTCAAAGATGTGATAAGCCACTGTTGGTAAATTTCTATGATGCCCTTGTCTGTCTGAGAATGTTGGTTAGTCTGCAACTATGTTTCTCCAACCTTCATCCCACTTGCTTTGAGAATGTCAGTTATTCTGTAACTATGGTTTCATCCTTCATCCTGCTTGCTTCACACGCCACACTGCCGCCCTTAGATAACACCCAAGAATTTACTCACTGAAACCAGATAGAATCAGCTCGGCCCTCAGCTGAGTTGGCACATACTAGAAGGACACTGATGTACATAAGGGAAGCCCTCCCTCCTGCGTGAGGGAGTGGCAGAGTTCTATAAAAAGCATCGGACCCACTGTTGAAGTAGCGCCCTCTCTTGATACATCTTGAGAGTAGTGCTCCAGCTCTGTACCTCGTACTATATCTCAGCTTCAGTATAATAGGTGAAACTATACTTCACTTCTCTGTCTGGTTATTTGGCCTTCGTACCAAAAGAACCGGAGGTTAAGACATTTTAGACGTAATAATTTGGTGTTTCCGCCCAGTTGCGAGGCTAAATTTTAGTTTTAGTTTTGTAAACAGCGTGAGGATTTTTTCTCTACAGACTGGCAGCTGCAACATGATAAGGGGTGAGCAGAAAACCTTTTTCAATAAATTTCTGCCTGTCCCTTTGGAGACAGCCCTTTCTGTAGAGATTAAATACTCATGCACGCGTGATTTTATTTGTGGAATGAAACTGAGATATGGTCTTGAATTTATGATATGTTGTTTTAAGAAATATATTTACTGAGTTTGATGAGGAAATCTCCAAATGGTTTTAACCCCGTGGAATTAATTAATTCCACGGGGAATTCCACGGGGAATTAGTCCCCGTGGAACCGCTGCACGGTGGCGCAGTGGTTAGCACTGCGGCAGCACAGTTTACCCTTGGCCGGGGGATTGTGGGGATCGTGGGATCGTGGGTTCGATCCCAGCCCCCGACCAACAGTGATCTGTGTGGAGTTTGCATGTTCTCCCCGTGTTGCGTGGGTTTACTCCGGGATTTCTCCGGTTTCCTCCCACATGCCAAAAACATGCATGTTAGGTTAATTGGCTGTTCTAAATTGTCCCTAGATATCTGTTTCCTATAGGCCCTTAGAATAGAGGGTTAGTATTAATGAAAGCGCTTTGAGTGGTCTTTGTGACTAGAAAAGCGCTATATAAGTGCAGGTTAGTTAGTTAGTTAGTTAGTTAGTTATACGTGTTAATACTGTTCCAGAAAGTAGAGTTGGAGAGAGCTTGGGTAATTGGTTTAAACCCCGCAGTGGCAAGTATTTATTTGAGGTCACTGAAAAGTAGAGTTACCCCCATTGCGAATAGTATAGTTTGTAGCTTGGGCAATCGGTTTAAACCCCGCAGTGGAAAGTATTTATTTGGGTCCACTAAAAAAAAAGTGTTGCCCCGTTGAGCATTGCATAGCCTGGGTAAAAGGTTTTATCCCCGAGGTAACTGATATAGTGTTGCCGAAAAAGAAGTGTTACTTGGCTGATGCATAGCTTTGCCAAAAGGTTTTAACCCCTTGGAATCATTGCTTGATTTCAAAAAGTAGAGTTGGCACCCCTGGCATATTTAGCTCAGACCAAAAGGTTGTAACTCCTTGAGAAAATTGCAACGGGCGCATCTCTAAAATATAGTTGGTCTTACCACATTAGATAGGGACCTATTGTGTGTGTGAAATAAACGCATAAGTTTTAAGTAACCATAGGTGATAGGTGATATATAGTAATATAATTAAACTAATTATAGTAAAAAACATGGTGATGTGTGAGGCAATATTGTCATGAGGAAGTGGAAATAAATAAGATCATAATAATAATTTCATTCTATGCTATAAGATATTGATATTAGGCTATAATATTTAAAGATGGTTGGATTAAAATGGCAACAAAACTGGATAATGATAAAAGACAATGGTAAAATGCATAATGATAAATGCAGCTCTGAATATCCGTTGGGTACTCTGGGTTATGCTATAAATGAAATTGAGGAAGTGTTAAAAGCTACTGTGCGTCGAGAAGAGCGAAAACAGCTTAAAATATGGGTAAAATGGTCAAAAAGAGATGGCTTGTTTGGCAATATGGGGGCCCCCTACCAAATAAATCAGACAAAGCCGTTTATGTGTGGGTTGTTTTGTCTTTGTGCAGAAAAAAATGGAAGGGTGCTGCTTCGACCTTGTGGAGATAAGAGAGAGGAGCAATTCTGTGTTTGTGTCTGTGTGTGGGTGCTGATCTGTGTGACGGGAGTGGAGGAGAGGTGGTCTAGATATGGGTATTTTTGCAAAGTTTTGGGGGTTTATTTTTTCAGTCTAACTTTGCGGGTTTTTAACTAATGTTGCATACGTGATAAATTATTTACATATTTTTAAAGCAATTTTTTGACGTATCACTGACTTTTTTTCTTTGATTGAAGCATAACAGTGCACTTTACATGGAAAAAGGACACAGGACTAACGTGTGACGACGTTACCACAGGCACATAGAACTCCAAGTTAAGTATAAATGCATACATCTTAATCAGTGTTACCAGCATGACAATGATGAAATTAATTGAATATTGCAATATCATTATGTCACTTAATAATGCCTAATCACTGAAGGCTTTATACCCTATATTACATGATTTAAAGCATAGAGGTTCAAAAGAGATTGACAATTAATGTGTTTGTGCATATGATTTGCCAGAGACTACGGATTATTAAACAGAGGTCTTGGTAATTGTGTGTTATATTGTTGCTTTTTTTAAATAATGCTATATTTACTTTTTAATAAATGACATATGCAATTTTATTTACATTTCGACCCTAGGCCTGACCATGTAAAAAAAAAAGCAGGGAGAGCGCGAGAGCATGATCTGGGACAGTCCATGTTGTGGCTTTTTCCCTCCTGGAGAGCATCGTAACATGATGATGAAGTTTTTATTATAGGGAGATGGTAAATTTATGAACAGAAAAAACAGAAATACCACAAGAATTTTGATAAATTCTAAGACTGATTAGTGAGCTGTGTCAGTCTGACCTAGATAAGAATAGACAGAATCAGCCTTCAAGGGGAAAAAACACACAGGCCACAGATTGTGGTCCTGTGCCATAAATTCCTGAAAACAGAGATTAGGTTTACACCTACAGTAACTAATTCTAAATGCAACATTGGTCTAAGGCTTTTAATATACAGTGTGATATTGTTTTGTTTGAATATAATCTTAAACTAAGTGATTACCCATGTCAATTGGTAAAATCTTAACTGATTCACAGAATATTTAGTGAATACTTGTTGTGAGTAGTGAACTCACATTCAAATTGTGGAAGCTGTAGGTGTGATTTAAAGGTTTTTCTGCTATTCCTTACTCTTTGTTTTTCAAAAGGAAAGGGAAAAGCATTCACTTTTTTTTTCTTTTATCTTTCACCAGGAATTAGATTTGCCAAATTAACAAGGAATCATAACATCATCATTACCTTTCAATTTAATAAATCTTTGGTGACATATGCAATACGTAATAAAATAAGAAAAAAAACAATAACTGACATTCATTGACTGTAAGGGGCGACCTTGACATTGACATTGACTGACCACAGGAGAAAGGACCCCTAAACTGACAAGCATTTTTTGAAGCTAAGTATGACTTTGCATGACATTGTAAATGACATAGAGTATAACGATTTAAATGACTCTGACTTTACAAATGTAATGCTTATATGATTTTGCACTGCAGGATACATCTGATGTTACTCACCACATAATGGTGTGACAACATCATATTTCAGAAATGTGACAGTAATAAGGAATGTGTTTTCCTGATGCTCAGCCGTGGCCAAGCTAGGCCTCGGGACTACATTCCACCCCATAATTTACCAAGGAATGTATAAAATGAGGCATTCCTTGTACAAAATTAAGCCAAATTCTAATTAGGCAAAATGTCCACTTTTCCATTGACTGAAGGAGTGTGACACAACCTTTCACAAGGATTCAACTTGTCTGTGTTCAACTGGACAAACTGACCTTAATGCTAAATCATATCAAATCTGCACAGAAAGCTATTTTGTTTTTTTCTCAAATGGAATTTGTAAATTAGTTCAAGAGATGTCACAAAAGAAGCCATGATTATTGAAATCTCATTTTGAAGGAGCTGTACTACCCACAAATTTTCATCTAAATTAACTGTGTAACACATAAAAGTGGTAACACGATTCCTTTCAGTAAAAGATACTACTCATCAAGTAAATACCCTGTAACTTTGCTGCATGTGCGTCGCCATGTATCAAAAAGGGGGTATCAAAGAAATTATTTAGCAAAAATAATTAACAATTAACAGAAAAATAGATAATACATAAAAAAAATATCAATAGATGATCAATAATGAAGAGAAAAATACAAATGAAACCGCTTGGCAATGAAATCACAACATTCAATAGGAGAAGTTAAAAGTTACATCAATAAATTTCCAGATATTTAAGGAAATATCTGTAGATTACTGTAAAGGAAATATCATGTCTATAAGGAACAAGGTAAACTGATAAGGAAGAAAACCATGCAACTTTATGAGAAAAGTTGCAAATGTCTAAGGAAAGTCCAACTTATGCTGAATTTATGTTTACTGTGGGACTTGATTTAGAATCTACTACAAAGACAATACAGATTTTTACATTTATTAAAATTACTTTACAAAAAATTGAGTGGGTACTGGCACAAGTCCCACTGTATCAAGTGCACAGTGCCTCCAGGAACTCAGACATTGGCAGAAGTCTGTGATTCATTATCTTTGCAACGCTAAAATTCAAATCAGATGCAAAAAGATGCAAAAAGATATATGATAACAGAAATATACACTTCATAAAATTTTTGAAATTTAAAAGGGCTCTCAGAAAACAGGGAAAAATACAGTCAACATGGACAAAGAACTGTAAGGTGTGGATAAAACTAGTGATAGTAACAATGTAACTAGTAATAATGATTAGAGAAAGGGAGGAATTAGATAAATTTAAACCTTAGTTCTGATGTACGAATAATAGTGCAGTAAGATTATGAGTGGAAATTTGTGTGTTCTTTTTTCCTTAGTGTTTCTTCTTTTTTTCCTTTTCCTTATTTAATAATGGAAGTGTATTAGGGCAAATTGAAGCTGAAACCTTTGTCAATACTGAACAGCAACCACAAGACATTTTAGGGGATATTGACCCAGACAATAACTATTTTAATCATATTGTGGCCACATATGTTGGTTACATATGCTCCACAAATATATTGCTGTGTGTTTATTGTGTGCTGCACGTCTCAGGGAACAAAGGGACTGAGCCTCCGAGAGGTAACGGGAGAGTGTGAGGTTTGGCCTTTGTTTCAAGGAGATGACCTGGAGATGTTTCCGGACCACCGGAGACTAAGGGACGATGGTGTGAAGATCAGAAGAGTTACATTGTGACTGGGATTAAGTACCATGTGACTGTATGTTTGATTAAACACCATGTGACTGCAGTTTTGATGTCCGGGGTATAAAAGACAGATGTGAGAAAATTCATCCTCTTTTCCTGCTTTGAAACTGTTGGAGTATGTGATTGTGAATAAAGCTGAACCTGAGGAATAAACTCAGTCTCATCGTTCCGCACATTCTCCACACTGGTGACCTTACGACGAAGCATGAGCAGAGATAATTCTCCCGAGCGGGGCTCGGCAGAAGCCAGCCTGATGAATGCCGCCACGTTCCAGCTGCCGGACTTCTGGCAGCATAGTCCGCGCTCCTGGTTTAGCACGGTCGAGGCGCAGTTCAACCTCCGGAGAATCTCGAGAGACGACACAAAATTCTACCATGTGGTGGCGAAGCTGGACAGCCACACAGTCCAGAGGGTAGAGGATCTGGTCAATCACCCACCGGACAGTAACAAATACAGCGCATTGAAGGCTGCGCTTATCAGCCACTTCACCCCCTCGGTGCAACAGCGAGCAGAGGGGCTCCTAGCGTTGACGGAGTATGAGAACGACAGACCCGTAGACCTGATGGTGAAAATGCTGAGGCTGAGAGACTCCGAGGATGACAACTTTATCTTCGCCCACCTTTTCCTCAGGACCCTGACGCCAGCGGTGAGAGTGACCCTGGCAGGCTCACCTCTGTTGGCCCGGCGAAACTACCATGAGCTGAGCAAGGACGTGCAATGACTTGTCGACGCCCACAAGCGGAGCGCGGTTTCGGCCGTGGCAGCAGAGCTAGGCGCAACGTCCAGAGACGGCATGGGGCCAGAGGCTGCAGCACCAGACCCACCGACGACGGCAGCAACAAGGGCCAGGCGACACGGAGTGGACGACGTCCTCTGCTTCTACCATCGCCGCTTTGCAGAGAAGGCACACAAGTGCCTCCCACCGTGCCACTTCAAGCGCTCGGGAAACGCCAAGACCGGGGGTCGGTAGTGGCTGCGGCCCTCGGGGAGGAGAACAAGCTGCTCTACCAGACGGATGCACGCTCGGGGAGGCATTTCCTCGTGGACAAAGGCTCCCAGCTGAGCTTCATCACATCTTCCTACGCGGACCAGTTGACGCCGTCTAAGGGTCCCCGGGTGTCAGCAGCGAACGGCTCAGCGATTAAGACCTTTGGTGAGAGGACTCTGCTTCTGTCTTTGCAGGGCCGTGCATTTGAGTGGACTTTTGTTGTAGCGGCAGTCAGTTTCAACATGTTAGGGGCTGATTTTTTATGCCCACATGGTTTATTGGTTGATCTTGCTAACAGACGTCTGGTTAATGCACTCTCCTTTCACTCTATTCCCTGCACAGCTCGAGTGGCGCCGCCAACTGCACAAGCCAATGTCACAGCTGCGGGTGGTAAGTTCCACGCACTCCTCACTCAGTTCCCAGCACTCACAGTCCCAATGTTTTCGGCGACAGTGGCTAAACATGGGGTGGAGCATTATATCACTACCACCGGCCCGCCCGTTTTTGCAAAAGCTCGGCGCCTGGACTCAGCTAAACTGACCATAGCGCGCGAGGAGTTTGCCAGCCTGGAAAAACTGGGCATCATTAGGCGTTCGAAAAGCCCCTGGGCTTCACCACTGCACATGGTCCCAAAGGCTGATAGCTCATGGCGACCTTGCGGTGATTTCCGCAGGTTGAATAACGCCACATCACACGACCGCTACCCAATTCCGCATATCCAAGATTTTTCAGTGCATTTGGCGGGGGCGCACATTTTTTCTAAAATAGATGTAGTACGCGGTTACCATCAGGTTCCAGTGCGTGCTCAGGACATACCCAAAACAGCAGTAATAACTCCTTTCGGGCTTTTTGAGTTTTTGCGCATGCCTTTTGGACTCAAGGGAGCGGCGCAGACGTTCCAACGCATGATGGACGCGGTCCTGCGCGACCTCCCTTTCGTGTTCATCTATTTGGACGACATTTTGGTAGCCAGCACGACCGAAGACGAACATGAAAGCCACCTCACAGCAGTCTTCCGGAGGTTGGCAGAGCACGGGTTAATAATTAACCCAGCGAAGTGTCAGTTTGGGGTGGCGCAGATTGATTTTTTGGGGCATCGCGTTTCACCAGAAGGAGCGGTCCCTCTGCCCGATAAAGTGCACGCAATAACAAATTTTCCCCAACCTCAAACGGTCAAAGCGTTACAGGAGTTTTTGGGAATGGTTAATTTTTATAACTGTTTCCTCCCCAGCGCAGCGCAGCTCATGTAACCATTGTACGCTGCACTAAAAAAACAAAAACCCACAAATAAAATCGAATGGTCTCCTGAGCGGGAGCGCGCATTCTCTCAAGTCAAATCAGCCCTGACAAACGCTGCATTGTTGGCACACCCAGTTCCAACAGCCCGCATGGCCCTCACCACTGACGCGTCCGATTTAGCCGTAGGGGCGGTCGTTGAACAGTATGTAGCTGGGGCCTGGCAACCGCTCGCTTTTTTCAGCAAAACCTTGCGCGATAGCGAGCGAAAATACAGCGCGTTCGACAGGGAGTTGTTTGCTCTACACTTGGCCATCCGCCACTTCCAGTTCTGGCTGGAAGGGCGCCGTTTCACCGTGTTCGTGGACCACAAACCGCTGACTTTCGCGATGGCCAAGATTTCGGAACCTTGGTCGGGCCGGCAGCAGAGACAGCTGGCCTCGATATCGGAGTTTACCACCGATATCCAGCATGTGGCAGGTAAATATAATGTAGTGGCAGACTGCCTCTCACGTGCTGTGGTGGCTCCAGGCCCCGTGGGGGCAGACTCTGCAGCCATGGCCGCGGGCCAGGGTAGCGACTCGGAAGTGCGCGCAGCCCCGGTCCGCGTAGGGTTAGATTATGCAGCCATGGCCGTGGAGCAGGTTAGCGATGCGAACGTGCACACGCTCCAGTCTGGACCAACAGGGTTAAGGCTGGAGGACAGGGTGCTGCAAGATGGTATGCCCCCCCTAATCTGCGATATCTCCACTGGACGACTGCATCCGGTGGTACCAGCTGCGTGGCGCTGCCGCGTTTTTGATTCGATCCATTCTCTGGCGCACCCTGGGGTGCGCGCATCGGTCAAAATGGTAGGAGAGAAATTTGTATGGCCGGGGTTGCGGAAACAGGTCAAGGAATGGGCGACAGCCTGCGTAGCTTGTCAGCGAGCCAAAATACACAAACACACTAGAGCTCCTTTGGAGCCTTTTCACATCCCGGCTAAGCGCTTTGATCATGTGCATGTCGACCTGGTAGGCCCCCTTCCGTCATCACAGGGGTGCACACACCTTTTGACAATGGTGGACCGCACCACGCGTTGGCCGGAAGTGGTCCCACTGGCATCAACCACAGCCGAGGAGGTGGTGCGCGCGTTTTTAACAGCGTGGGTAGCGCGTTTTGGAGTTCCGTCGGACATAACGTCCGACAGAGGTCCTCAATTTGTGTCCGAGCTCTGGTCAGTGATGGCCCGCAGCCTGGGGGTAACAATCCACCACACTACCGCGTACAACCCCCAGGCTAACGGTTTATGCGAACGTTTCCATAGGTCAGTGAAAGCAGCCCTCAGAGCGTCGCTTACGGATACAAATTGGGTAGACAGGCTACCATGGGTTTTATTGGGGTTGCGTTCTGCACCTAAGGAGGATTTGCAAGCCTCCCCAGCTGAGTTAGTTTTTGCACAGCCTCTCCGGCTGCCCGAGGAATTTCTCCCGGATAATCCTGTGCCAAATTTCCCCCCCCCTCCCGCTCGGTGGTTGTAGAGTGACACGGAATCAAACACGCTTCCGGGCCCGGTTCATCACAGCTTCCCACGCGTTTTTGTGCTGAAAGCTTTAAAAAATGCGGAGTTTGTTTTTGTCAGACATGATGCCCATCGCCCAAACTTGCGGCCGCCGTACGATGGACTGTTTAGGGTGCTGGAAACAGGAGAGAAGCATTTTTTGCTAGATTTGGGAGACAGAAAGGAGGTAATTGGTATTAACGGGCTCAAACCCGCATTTGTTTTGGCGGATGAAGCTGTGCAGTTGGCGAGGGCCCCCCGTCGCGGCAGACCCCCTAGAAGGCATTCTCCAGAACACCCACAGAGATTGACTAACAGTTCTAATCCATAGGCAACAGTCGCACAGCAGGAGGACACTGCAGAGGCAGTAAAGCCGGCTTACAGCAAATACGGCAGAAGACTTAGGCCTAGGCAACAGGTGGATTGATATGTAGTAATGTTATTATGTCATGCATCTCTAGTTATGATTGTTCCATCTTAGACATTTGGGGGGGGGGGGTCATGTGGGCACATATGTTGGTTACATATGCTCCACAAATATATTGCTGTGTGTTTATTGTGTGCTGCACGTCTCAGGGAACAAAGGGACTGAGCCTCCAAGAGGTAACGGGAGAGTGTGAGGTTTGGCCTTTGTTTCAAGGAGATGACCTGGAGAGATTTCCGGACCACTGGAGACTAAGGGACGATGGTGTGAAGATCAGAGGAGTTACATTGTGACTGGGATTAAGTACCATGTGACTGTATGTTTGATTAAACACCATGTGACTGCAGTTTTGATGTCCGGGGTATAAAAGAGGGATGTGAGATAATTCATCCTCTTTTCCTGCTTTGAAACTGTTGGAGTATGTGATTGTGAATAAAGCTGAACCTGAGGAATAAACTCAGTCTCATCCTTCCGCACATTCTCCACAATATTAACAATAAGTGTGCTTATTATGATGAACTGAACTAGAGGTAAAATCTGTTGTTGAAAAGATTAAAAATAAATTATCTACTGATTGTGATGGTATTGATATGGCACTAGTAAAAAGAACTGTTGATGGCATATTAAAACCATTTACATATATTTGTAGTCTGTCATTTCAGGCTGGCTCATTCCCGCAGAAAATGAAAATAGCAAAAGAAATACCATTATTTAAGCAAGGAAATAAACACCACTGCACAAACTACAGACAAGTATCACTTCTCCCACAGTTTTCAAAGATTCAGGAAAAACTTTTCAACAACAGATGAGAGGACTTTTAAATAAACACGATGTGTTGAATCAGAATCAATATGGATTTAGAGCAAAAAGTATAACATCGTTGGCAATAATGGAGGCAATAGAGGAATAATAAATGCACTGGATCAAGGAAAATATGCAATTGGTGTATTTATAGATTTTAGACAACTTACTAAAATAGTTATAAAATCCATAAATTGCATATTTTTAATAAAATTATATGATTATAAAGTATAGCTTAAATCTCAAAAAAAAAATTATAAGCGCTAAAAGCTCAATTTGGCATTGACAATCATGTAGGTAGTTGGTTTGATAATGTATTTGAATGAATGAATGAATGAATGAATGAATCTTTATTTCAGATAGATTAAAAGTAAAGATTAAAAAGAAACAGAATAAAATAACAAAGGGGAAAAAAATCCAACAAGGTCAAATTAAACAATAACTCCTCTGATTATACAGTTCAACATAAGTTATCTGAAATGGGTGATGGCTGAAGCCGCAGCTTATATTGCACACCCATATTCCATCAAAGAATTCAAAAGAAAAACAAAACAAGAGCGATTACAATTCGGAACAAAGCTAAGACAAAATGTGACAAAAAAAAAAAAAACTAAGCAGCAACACAACACAGACTGGATATGACAATCCTTATGTGATTTTACATGTCATCTTGTATATATGTTTGGAGTATTTCTTCCTTTAGTTTTTGTTTAAATTGTCCAAGTGTTGTACATGATTTTAATTCAGGTCCAAAATCGTTCCATAATCTGACTCCTTGTACTGAAACATAGTGTTGCTTGGTGGTAGTTCTCACTGAAGGTTCTTGAAATATACATGTTCCTCTGAAATGATATTGTTTCTCCCTTATTTGGAACCGCTTTTGGATATTTGCGGGCAGTGATAGATTCTTTACTTTAAACATTATTACTGCAGTTTTAAAGTCAACCAGATCTTTCAACTTGAGAGCTTTTAATTTAAGAAAAAATGGGTTTGTTGGTTCCCTGTAAGCAGCTTTGTTTATTATTCTAATAGCTCTCTTCTGAAGCATAAAGACTGGATATATGTTTGTTTTATATGTATTTCCCCATACTTCAGTACAATATGTCATGTATGGGAGCATTAATGAATGATACAAAGTATATAATGTGGGTTGATTCAGCAAAAATTTCGCTCTGTGTAGTATTGCGATTGATTTAGATATTTTACCTTTAATATAATTAATATGTGACTTCCAACACAGTTTATTATCAATTATTACTCCAAGAAATTTAGTATCGGATACCCTTTAAATCTCTACACCATTTACACTGAGTTTAGATACTAAGTTGTTGTGATGGTTGTTAAAAACTATAAATTTTGTCTTAAATTGAGCGTTAATTTGTTTGAATCAAACCACAGTTTAAGCTTTCGTAATTCCTTTCCGAGTGTATCCAAAAGTTGTTCCAAATTGCTTCCACTGCATAATAGATTAGTGTCATCGGCAAACAATATTAAATCCATTTTTTCCGAGACTTTACATATATCATTTATATACATATTGAATAACAATGGCTCCAAAACTGAACCCTGTGGGACTCCACAAGTAACCTTCAGTAACTGTGAGTTTTTGTTACCAACACATACATACTGATATCTATTCTTTAAGTAACTACTTAACCAGGACAGTGTTACCCCCCTAATACCACAATTTTGTAGTTTCTTTAATAATAAATTGTGATCCACTGTATCAAATGCTTTTTTAAGATCCAGGAATACCCCAACTGAATACTCTTTATTTTCAATGGCAGTTGATATTTTTTCTATAAATTCCATTAGAGCAAATGCAGTTGTCCTCCTGTGTCTGAACCCATATTGCTGCTCACACAATAAATTATTCTTCATTATGAAGTTGTCAATTCTCTCATAGAATATTTTTTTCAAGTATCTTGGAAAATTGCGGCAATAGTGAAATTGGTCTATAGTTTGAAAGTTCCCCTCTGTCACCTGTCTTGTATATCGGAATTACTTTAGCTATTTTCATTGCATTGGGAAATATACCTGTTTGGAGAGACAGGTTACAAATATACATCAGTGGTTTCACTATGCATTCAATAATAGTTTTGACTAAGAGCATGTCAATACCATCACAGTCCATAGATGTCTTACTTTTAAACAATTTAACAATTTCAATGACCTCTCTCTCGTCTGTGTTCTTTATTAAAATGGAGCCTTCTATAGCAGTGTTTTTGCTTATTGTATCACCCGTAGGTGCTGTAATCGGTATTTCTCAAGCCAAATTAGGACCAATGTTAACAAAGTTATTAAATTCATCTGCAGGTGAAACTGCATTCACACTCTGAGTCGTTGTATTATTTTTTGAAAAATTGGTTGGGTAGCTTGTATTTCTGTTTTTATTTCCAAGAATATTGTTAAGTATTGTCCATGTATTTTTAATATTGTCTCTGTACTGTTTTTCTCCAGTTCTTTACTGTAATAGTCTCTTTTACTACATCTCATTATATATAACTTATTTTTGTATGTTTTATACTGCTGCTCTGCTTCTTTTGTCCTTTTCTTTAGAAAAGCTTTATATAATAAATTTTTTCTTTTTACACGCCTTTTGTAATCCTTTGGTTAACCATGGCTTATCGACAAATTTATGTTTAAGCTTTTTCTTTACTAATGGACAATTTTTTTCATAAAGAGTGGTTACAATGTTCATAAATGTGTCGTAGGCTTCATTTACATCTGATACATAGACTTTTGTCCAGTCCTGCTTCAGCAAGTCTTCTTTAAAAGAACTGATTGCATTTTGTGATTTGTATCTGAACGATTTTAAAAATTTTTCAGTATTGGCCTCCGTGTGGCCATGGATAAGTGCAAAGGTTGGCAAATGGTCACTTATATCATTTATCAATAATCCACTTTCTATTTTCTTATCGATAATATTAACAAACAGGTTGCCAATAAGTGTAGCAGTGTGAACTGTGATTCTACTGGGATGTGTTATTGTGGGATGTAGACTCATACTGTACATAGAATTTATGAACTCTGTAATTACATTTTGTTGATATGGATTTAGTAAATCAATATTGAAATCTCCACAAATTACTACCATTTTCTTACTAGTAATATTATTGTACAGCTCGACTAATTTATCTCTGAATGTCTCAATGCAAGTTCCCGCGTTCTATATATACAACTTATAATTAGATTTTTTTGTTTTATCTTGGTCAATCTCAACAGTAACACATTCTAAAATCCCTGGTAGTGCAAAGGACATTTCATTTACAAGCTTACACCTATACAGGTCATCAATATACAGTGCAACACCACCACCCTTTTTTTGAGATCTGTTAATATGAAACATCTGATATCCCTCTATTGCCATCAGGGGAGCCTGCTCTTCATTAAGCCAAGTTTCAGAGACTGCGATAGCTGTAAATTTTCTGTCTAGCTGTTTTAAATAGTCCTGAATCTGTGGAAAGTTTTTGTTAAGACTTCTGCTGTTGAAGTGTATTATTGATAGTTTACCATCTAGTTGCACTTGACTTTTGAATTGCTTTTCAGTGTTATATTCACAATGATTATGAATATTATTGAAAAAGTGGTTATCAGGATCAATATCATTCTCCATCTATTTGATTGTATACTAGTATACAAAGACAACAAATGACTGTTTAACTGTTTCTCTATGCAAGTGTCGGCTGTTGGCATCCGCGTCCAGTAATGACCTTTGCTAATAGAGAAGCAGGCCATTTGTTTATCATGACAAAGGAAAAGAAAAAAATAATACAAGAGAAAGAAAAGGTAACACTTATCATCCTCATCATCCTCTAGTAATACTTAATATTGGTTATTAAGTTGTTCCATTGCTTTTACACTGTAGAGAATGTTTATTCCTTAATAACATTAACAGTTGGACAAATTATCTTTTATTGCTAAAATAATGCAGCTATTACAGACTGTTTGTTTTTTTAAGAGAGAGACCATATACAGAAATAACATAACAAAACTTCATTTTGAATCACACCTGACACATCACTCCACTGATTAGAAACATGATGACACTCCTTACTCTGCAAGTGCAAGGTTAATTTCATCAGGGAACTCCTCTTTTTGAAGTGGTGATGTCCCCTGTCCAACAGCTTAACACTCTCTGAGTATGCAACGGCTTACAGTGTGTCTCTCCCCTGTACTGCTACCCTGCTTGACCAACGAAGCGAGCAAGTGTTATACCAAGGATCTACATTGACAAAGGTCATTGAGTCATGGGGCGTATTCGCATTTGGCCAGGACTGGGCAGATCTGTGTACCCCATTTTGATAACTGACCGTACCCTCATCATATCGGCTGGGCAGGTGGGCAGGGTGAAGAGAGATGCTATTCTACCACTTGATGCCATGAATGTAATTTCAGATGGAAAGTACAGGAGTGAGGTTTTTGTTCATTGTTTCTTTGAGTGAGAGTGCAAACAAAATACCTTAGGGATGAAAAAACTTAATTGTAGACTACAATCATTTACAAAATTATAACAGTGGATACACACAGCTTCATTGCTTTGCAAGCAATGATAACCAAACTAATTAAATTAGTGTTTCTCTTCATGGAGAGGTCTCATCATAAACTTTGTAATGATTTTATAGTGATAATTTTGGACTTTTCTTGTGAGTCCTTAATATGATGATAAGGCTGGTTATCGTAGACTTAGTAATATGGTTTTATATAACTACTGCAGATGATGAGGATGGTGAAAAGGAATAATACTAAGGAGCTTGAAGGTTGCAATATGATTTAGAGGATGTGTGTGAAACTGGGGGTCAAACATCTAAACTGATAATGTATTTGGTATGCCCTGCTCTTCTGTGTCTGAGGAATGTGCTGGAACTTCAAGCTCATGTAGATTAGGTTTATAGATGCTCTTTCTGTCTCTGAAATGTCTCTGGATGGTTCTGCAGATCACTCTCCCAAAGCAAAATAATTTGATATGGGGCACGCAAGGATCAGGAGGGCATTTGGCACCCCCATATGCTTTCTCTTGCAAGGATCCTCCTCTATACCAAGGTGACCAGGAAGCTGCCTACCTGCTTTCCGACTGCGAAGATAGCAATTAGGTTGTGCCATGACTGGACCCGGAAATGGACTTTGAAGACACACCAGAAATAGTTTAGGGTCTGCAATAGGGTCTACAATGCACACTTACATGATGTTAGCATTTGCTTTGCTGTGCCTGTGCCCACAGGTTTCTTTTGTGAGATATGATTTATTGGATGTAGACGAGTATAGGAGGATAGATTATTTTGATATATTTTACACAGATAGAATTGTTAGCCATATTGACCCACAATGTTTGCACCACACCTGATGTCCATTGGAGAGATGGCAACCTGAAGGGGGCAGGTCCACATGACTGCCGGAAGGGAACATCAGTTACATATAGAAACTTAGAAACACTACACTCAGGGGTTAGAGTAGGGTTATGAGATGGGTTTATGCCCATCTCTACAGGGGGAGATGCAAAAATGTAAATATAAGTTGCTATTAAGTTAGTGAGTTGCCCATTAGGACACCTCAACAGGGGGAATTGTTGGTAAATTTCTATGATGCCCTTGTCTGTCTGAGAATATTGGTTAGTCTGCAACTATGTTTCTCCAACCTTCATCCCGCTTGCTTTGAGAATATCAGTTATTCTGCAACTATGGTTGATGAAAAGTCTGGATGATTGACCTCCGTTGTCCTACAGCCTCATGGAAACAAACTTCGGCCTGTTGCATGCTATTCATGCAAACTTGATTCTGTTGCTGCAGGCCTTCCACTGTGCCTCTGTGCTGTCCGTGGCTGCAGCAGAAAGAGCCGTGGAAGCATCACATGACATAGCCCTCTCCTCTCCTCTCACTCTGTAGGTCCCTCACCTCCTAATAGAGCAAAAGTCTTCCCATCTCTCTCATGCCAGGTGGCTGAGATATCACTCCACTCTCCCTGAGTAGCCAAATCTCACCATTAAACGCTGTGCTCAGTCAGTGAACCCGGCCTCACATCTTTCTATCCCCTCCTGTGAGGAGGACAGTGATTGTGATCATGATTGCCTTTCACTGGTTCAACTAGTCACCACTCCCAGACTGGATCTTTTGGACCCACCCCTGTCCAATCCTGATATTGTCCACTATGTTGATGGCTCCACTTCTGTTGACCCATCCGTGGGCCGTAATAAAGTTGGTTGGGCAGGCTGTGATGACCACTGCACACTGCTGTCTGGCTCCTTGCCACCACATCTTTCTGCCCAGGCTGCCAAACTTGTTGCATTGGTAGAGACATGCACATATGCCTTTGGTAAATCTGTCACATTTACACTGACTCTCGCTATGCCTTTGGTGTTGTCCGTGACTTTGGCACCCTCTGGCTTGAACACAACTTCCACACACCTGCAGGCACGCCAGTAAAAAACTCTATTTATGTCTCCAGGCTTCTTGAAGCTATTCTCCTTCCCTCCTCTGTAGCAGTATGCAAATGTGCTGCTCACACTTCTTCTCATCTCAGATCTGACCTCAAAAGGAAATGGCCGTGCAGTTGCTGCCGCAAAGGCTGCAGCTCTGTCTCTCACTGCTGTTCTTTTACCTTCTCCCCCCTCTCTGTCTCCCCTCCCTTCACCCACTGATTCTCTCCTCTCTATTCAGTCTCTCTCCTCCCCACAGGAATGCCAGAAGTAGGCAAAGAAAGGATGCTACAAAGACAAGGCTGGTGTCTGGAGAGGCCCAAATGCTCTCCCTTGTCTCCCCGCTCACTCCTTCCATCATTTCTCTAAGTTGACTCATGGAAGAGATCATGTGTCAAAAGAAGGGATGATACAACCACTTCATGCTAACTGGTTTACCACTAGTTTCACTGTCTATGCTGAAAATTTTTGCAAGAAATGTTTAATTTGTGCTACTAACAAAGCTCACAGGCTCTCCAAACAGATTCCAGCTGCTCATCCAGCTCCTATAGGTCCTTTCCAGCACCTGATGATGGATTTCATTGAACTGTCACTAGCAGAGGGTAAAAAGTACTGTTTGGTAATGGTCGACATGTGGTCCAAATAGGTAGAAGCCTTTCCAGCCAAACATGCCACTAGCACAGTTGTAGCTAGGGCATTGTTGTCAGAAATTATTTCCAGATGGGGAATACCTAGGAAAATCTCCAGTGATAATGGTAGACATTTTGTAAATGAAGATCTAACTGATTTGAGCCTTACACTGGGTTTTGACCTGAGAAAACACTGTGCCTACCACCCGCAGTCAGGTGGCGCTGTCGAGCATGAAAATGGCACTTTAAAGAACAAACTGGCAAAACTTGAAGATGAAACTGGTCTGCCCAGGACTAAGTGCCTCCCGTTAGCACTCATGTACAGGCACATGCGAGTTAGAAAGAAACATAACATGTCCCCATTTGAAATCTTGTTTGCTAGTCTCCCAACTCTAGGTTTCTCTGTGGAAAAGAGACCTGCACCCACACTCACTACATCATGTTTTGAGAATGCTATGTTGGCTTATTGTTCTGCTCTGTCCTGCCAACTGCAAAACATTTCTCACGAGGAAAAAGCTCCCCTACTGAAGCCCGTTGAAGGTGCCCTGCACGGAATCCAGCCTGGTGATTGGGTGGTAATCAAAAGCTTCAAAAGAAAGAACTGGCACAGCAAACGGTGGTTGGGTCCCTACCAAGTCCTGCTGATGACATTCACGGCTGTCAAGATCGCAGAAAGGGCAACGTGGATCCACGCAACACACTGCAGAAAAGTTCCAGTGGTCAAGCCAGAAGAACCTGGGCCGGACGAGAAGCAGAGGTAAGTGATTAGCCACAATCACCACCCTACGTTGCAGACTCAGATGAGAAGTAGCCGAGTCGTATGCAGAGACCAGACTAGAAAGAGAAGAAGCCGGGCATTGTGAAAACAGAAGATTGCATAACACTTTACCTGACAGCCGTCATAAACAACCTGAGTGCACGCTGAATGCTGCTCAGCAGAAACATACAGCACACATGCACACTTATACTGATACTGATATGACGAACAATTCAGACTCAGAGCAGCATCACGCTGCTGAAGAGGAATGCCACCGAAGACGGCAGCAGTGCCATCAGTTTTGGACCAAAATGGACATGGTGTGGGTGTGCTTTCTTATCTCTTTCCTGATCGGGGTAATCATATACAGAAGTGGACAAAATTGTTGGTACCCCTCTGTTAATGAAAGAAAAACCCACAATGGTCACAGAAATAACTTGAATCTGAAAAAAGTGGTAATAAATAAAAATTCTATGAAAATTAACCAATGAAAATCAAACATTGCTTTTGAATTGTGGTTCAACAGAATTATTTTAAAAAACAAACTCATGAAACAGGCCTGGACAAAAATGATGGTACCCCTACAAAAGATTGAAAATAACGTGACCATAGGGACATGGTCAACCAAGATGTGTCCTCTAATTAACATCACTGGTGTCTACAAACTTGTAATCAGTCAGTCGACCTATTTAAAGAGTGACAAGTAGTCACTGTGCTGTTTGGTGACATGGTGTGTACCACCTTAAACATGGACCAGAGAAAGAAAAGGAGAGAGTTGTCTCAGGAGATTAGAAAGAAAATTATAGACAAGCATGTTAAAGGTAAAGGCTATAAGACCATATCCAAGCAGCTTGATGTTCCTGTGACTACAGTTGCACATATTATTCAGAAATTTAAGATCCACGGGACTGTAGCCAATCTCCCTGGATGTGGCCGCAGGAGGAGACAGATAATACAAAAGGTAACAAAAGAGCTGAGAACAACCTCTAAACACATTCAAGGTGAACTCCAAGGTCAAGGTACATCAGTGTCAGATCGCACCATCCGTCGTTGTTTGAGCCAAAGTGGACTTCATGGGAGACAACCAAGGAGGACACCACTGTTGAAAACAAATCATAAAAAAGCCAGACTGGAATTTGCCAAACTGCATGTTGACAAACCACAAAGCTTCTGGGAGAATGTCCTATGGACAGACGAGACAAAACTGCAACTTTTTGGCAAGGCACACCAGCTCTATGTTCACAGACACAAAAATGAAGCATACCAAGAAAAGAACACTGTTCCTACTGTGAAACATGGAGGAGGTTCTGTTATGTTCTGGGGCTGCTTTGCTGCAACTGGCACAGGGTGTCTTGAATCTGTGCAGGGTACAATGAAATCTCAAGACTATCAAGGTATTCTATGAATGAATGAATGAATGAATGAATGAATGAATGAATGAATCTTTATTTCAGATAGATTAAAAGTACAGATTAAAAGAAACTGATGGCTGAAGCCGCAGCTTATATTGCCCACGCATATTCCATCCAAGAATTCAAAAGAAAAACAAAACAAGAGCGATTACAATTCAGAACAAAGCTAAGACAAAATGTGACAAAAAACTAAGCTACAACACAACACATACTGGATATGACAATCCTTATGTGATTTTACATGTCATCTTGTATATACACTACTGTTCAAAAGTTTGGGGTCACTTAAAAATGTCCTTATTTTTGAAAGAAAAGCATTGTTTTTTCAATGAAGATAACTTTAAACTAATCAGAAATACACTCTAATATCTAATATACATTGCTAATGTGGTAAATGACTATTCTAGCTGCAAATGTCTAGTTTTTGGTGCAATATCTACATAGGTGTATAGAAGCCCATTTCCAGCAATTATCACTCTAGTGTTCTAATGGTACAATGTGTTTGCTCATTGCCTCAGAAGGCTAATGGATGATTAGAAAATCCTTGTGCAATCATGTTAGCACAGCTGAAAACAGTTTAGCTGGTTAGAGAAGCTATAAAACTGACCTTCCTTTGAGCAGGTTGAGTATCTGGAAAAAATTATTATTTCAAATACAAATCATTATTTCTAGCCTTGGCAATGTCTTGATTATATTTTCTATTCATTTTACAAGTCATGGTGGTAAATAAGTGTGGCTTTTCATGGAAAACACAAAATAATTGTCTGGGTGACCCCAAACTTCTGAACGGTAGTGTATGTTTGGAGTACTTCTTCCTTTTGTTTTTGCTTAAATTGTCCAAGCGTTGTATATGATTTTAATTCAGGTCCAAAATCGTTCCATAATCTGACTCCTTGCACTGAAACACAGTGTTGCTTGGTGGTAGTTCTCACTGAAGGTTCTTGAAATATACATGTTCCTCTGAAATGATATTGTTTCTCCCTTATTTGGAACAACTTTTGGATATTTACGGGCAGTGATAGATTCTTCACTTTAAACATTATTCCTGCAGTTTTAAAGTCAACCAGATCTTTCAACTTGAGAGCTTTTAATTTAAGAAAAAGTGGGTTTGTTGGTTCCCTGTAAGCAGCTTTGTTTATTATTCTAATAGCTCTCTTCTGAAGCATAAAGACTGGATATATGTTTGTTTTATATGTATTTCCCCATACTTCAGTACAAGATGTCATGTATGGGAGTATTAATTAATGATACAAGGTATATAGTGTGGGTTGATTCAGCAAATATTTCACTCTATGTAGTATTGCAATTGATTTGGATATTTTACCTTTAATATAATTAATATGTGACTTCCAACACAGTTTATTATCAATTATTACTCCAAGAAATTTAGTTTTGGATACCATTTCAATCTCTACATCATTTACACTGAGTTTAGATACTAAGTTGCTGTGATGGTTGTTAAAAAATATAAATTTTGTCTTACTTAAATTGAGCGTTAATTTGTTTGAATCAAACCACAGTTTAAGCTTTCCTAATTCCATTCCGAGTGTATCCAAAAGTTGTTCCAAATTGCTTTCACTGCATAATAGATTAGTGTTATCAGCAAACAATATTAAATCCATGTTTTCTGAAACTTTACATATATCATTTATATACATATTGAATAACAATGGCCCCAAAACTGAACCCTGTGGGACTCCACAAGTAACCTTCAGTAACTGTGAATTTTTGTAACCAACACATACATACTGATATCTATTCTTTAAGTAACTACATAACCAGGACAGTGCTACCCCCCTAATACCACAATTTTGTAGTTTCTTTAATAGTAAATTATGATCCACTGTATCAAATGCTTTTTTAAGATCCAGGAATACCCCAACTGAATACTCTTTATTTTCAATGGCAGTTGATATTTTTTCTATAAATTCCATTAGAGCAAATGCAGTTGTCCTCTTGTGTCTGAACCCATATTGCTGCTCACACAATAAATTATTCTTCAGTATGAAGTTGTCATTTCTCTCATAGAATATTTTTTCAAGTATCTTGGAAAATTGCGCCAATAGTGAAATCGGTCTATAGTTTGAGAATTCCCCTCTGTCACCCGTCTTGTATATCGGAATTACTTTAGCTATTTTCATTGCATTGGGAAATATACCTGTTTGGAGAGACAGGTTACAGATATATGTCAGTGGTTTCACTAAGCATTCAATAATAGTTTTGACTAAGAGCATGTCAATACCATCACAGTCCGTAGATGTTTTACTTTTAAACGATTTAACAATTTCAATGACCTCTCTCTCGTCTGTGTTCTTTATGAAAATGGAGTCTTTTATAGCAGTGTTTTGGCTTATTGTATCACCTGTAGGCGCCGTAATGGGTATTTCTCGAGCCAAATTAGGACCAGTGTTAACAAAAAAGTTATTAAATTCATCTGCAGGTGAAGCTGCATTCACACTCTGAGTTGTTTTATTATTTTTTGAAAAATTGGTTGGGTAGCTTGTATTTCTGTTTTTATTTCCAAGAATATTGTTAAGTATTGTCCATGTATTTTTAATATTGTCTCTGTTTTTCTCCAGTTCTTTACTGTAATAGTCTCTCTTACTACATCTTGTTATATATGTTAACTTATTTTTGTATGTTTTATACCGCTGCTCTGCTTCTTTTGTCCTTTTCTTTAGAAAAGCTTTATATAATAAATTTTTCTTTTTACACGCCTTTTGTAATCCTTTGGTTAACCATGGCTTATCGGCAAATTTATGTTTAAGCTTTTTCTTTACTAATGGACAATTTTTTTCATAAAGAGTGGTTACAATGTTTATAAATGTGTCATAGGCTTCATTTACATCTGGTACATAGACTTCTGTCCAGTCTTGCTTCAGCAAGTCCTCTTTAAAAGAACTGATTGCATTTTGTGATTTGTATCTGAACGATTTTAAAAAATTTTCGGTATTGGCCCCCGTGTGGCCATGGATAAGTGCAAAGGTTGGCAAGTGGTCACTTATATCATTTATCAATAATCCACTTTCTATTTTCTTATCAATAATATTAACAAACAGGTTGTCAATAAGTGTAGCAGTGTGAACTGTGATTCTACTGGGATGTGTTATTGTGGGATATAGACTCATGCTGTACATAGAGTTCATGAACTCTGTAATTACATTTTGTTGATATGGATTTAGTAAATCAATATTGAAATCTCCACAAATTACTACCATTTCCTTACTAGTAATATTATTGTACAGCTCGACTTATTTTTTCTCTGAATGTCTCAATGCAAGTTCCCGCGTTCTATATATACAACTTATAATTAGTTTTTTTGTTTTATCTTGGTCAATCTCAAAAGTAACACATTCCAAAATCCCTGGTAGTGCAAAGGACATTTCATTTACAAGCTTACACCTATACAGGTCATCAATATACAGTGCAACACCACCACCCTTTTTTTGAGATCTGTTAATATGAAACATCTGATATCCCTCTATTGCCATAAGGGAAGCCTGCTCTTCATTAAGCCAAGTTTCAGAGACTGCGATAGCTGTAAATTTTCTGTCTAGCTGTTTTAAATAGTCCTGAATCTGTGAAAAGTTTTTGTTAAGACTTCTGCAGTTGAAGTGTATTATTGATAGTTTATCATCTAGTTGCACTTGACTTTTGAATTGCTTTTGAGTATAATATTCACAATGGTTATGAATATTATTGAAAAAGTGGTTAACAGGATCAATATCATTCTCCATCTCTTGTAGTTTATGTTCAGCATAATGGCATATTTTCAGAGTTTGAGTTTCCTCACTCTCTGTCAAATGACTTCCTCCAACTGGGGTAATTGATGTCTACTCAAGTCAGTCATAAGTTTTTTTCTTTGTTTTGTTTAGTTTTTTTTTGTTTGTTTGTTTTGTTTTGTTTTTTTAAAGTACATTGATATGGTATGTCAAAAGAATTATTCTTGCCGTGTGTGGATATGGATTATCATTGTCTCTTAATTTTCTTAATCAGTGTTCATCTGTATTTATTTAAGTCAGTAACTTCTCTGATTATTATACTCTTTGCTTCCTCAGGTGTTCCATTTAGTTTGATCCAAACTCTACAATTTCTTGTCCATGTTGCCTGTATCCTATTTTGTTTTTTCAGCATCCGTGCTTGCCGTGCTATTTCAGCATTAGTTTTTGTTAGGTGTTCATTTAGGTAAACTTCTGTTCCCCATAGCTTTCTGGCCTGCCTCAGTATGTCATTCTTTACTCTTCTGTTCACAAAGTGCATCACAATTGATTTCTTTGTTTTATTATCTTTTCTGGGTAAAGCATAATGGGCTGAAATTGCATTTGCTTCGACCTTTATATTTCTACTATCAAGGTGGGCCTCAGCTAGTCCCCTCCGCTGCTAGTCCCGCTGCTTACCGCCACCGTAACCGAGCTCCTGTCCAGCCGGGGTACCGGCAGCTCCTCCACCGAGTCCCGCCACACACCGCCGCTGTAGCCAAGCTCCGATCCTGCTTCTGTCTGGCTGGGGTCCCGGTAGATCCTCCGCTGAGCCCCACCACCTACCGCCGTCTGCCTCAGTAGTTCCTCCACTGAGCCCCGCCGCTGTAACTGGGCTCCACTGGTCCCCGTCTCCCACCACCGCTGTACCCAAACTCCGATCCGGCTCCCGTCCACCAGTTGCCTTGGTTAGTTCCTCCGGCGAGCCCCAATCACCGGGGACAGAGTCGCTTCATGTCGGTGTTAGGTGCTACGACTAGCGTTAGCTTAGCAAACGCTTCGGGTAAAGCATAGCAGCGAACCACAAAAAGAAACGCTAATCAGTTTTCTCACAGAGCCCGGTGAAAGGTGAATAAAGGGGTATTTCAGCCAAGGTGGAAATTCAGCCCGTGCGTGTGCGTCACAAATGCCGATCGCTGTTGGTTAGTTATTTTAGTGGCAAAATCAGCAACTTTGTCTCAGCACTGAAAAAGTGTGACCATCCCTCCCGCCATGTTAAAGCGTACCTGTGGTTGTCGTGAAGACGCATTTAACTTGAAAACATTAGGAAAAGGTATTTGTTATTTGGGTAAATAATTGTTGCCAGCCATATACCACCTGAGATATATTGAAATAGGACCACGGGCATGGCCAGCCAATGAAAACTATGGGCGCCGCCATGACATATGCGGAAGTGACGTCATACCGTTGCTACTGAAAAGACAATACTCAGCGTTTCACCGGGACTACGGTGCTGTTGTCCGTTGTTTTTGTTCTATTATGGCTGAATTTTCTGACTCTGAGGAAGAATTCGTCCAACATGGCTACAGGTTTGAGCCAGAAAGGTCTTCTGAGGGTTAAAGTGACGAAGTGGTCCTCACACACAGCGCAATTTTGTCTGAAAGGATTCACCTGTGCCCTGTTCCGAGATTGCGCAATCACTTTTCCTCTATGATCTTCGGACAAGGTGAGCTGGGTTTGGGTACACAAAAGAAGTGTTTATCTTTGTTTTTTCGCTTATTATTGAGACATCCAAAGGCTTTACATTCCGCCATGTTGCGATATCCATATCGCATTGTATGTTTTTGTTTTAACAAGAGCGCCGAGTGTCTGCTGCTCTGTATAACGGCGAGGGAGGAGCTGAATCATCTGCCGTGTTGCGGCAGTTAGGACCTCAGATCAGACGAGTTGACCTGCTGAATTTAAGCATTTATTTATTTATTTTCTACTCGTTTTAGTTCCGCATTTAATATGAACCCTGAGTTTGAAATAAACGTTTGAATTTTGGTCCTCCCACACAACGCAATGCGCCGAGTGTCTGCCGCTGTGCATAGCGGCGAGGGAGGAGCCGAATCATCTGCCGTGTTGCGGCAGTTATAAGCTCAGATCAGACGAGTTGACCCGCTGAAGTTAAGCATTTATTTATTTATTTTCTACTCGTTTTAGTTCCGCATTTAATATGAACCCTGAGTTTGAAATAAACGTTTGAATTTTGGTCCTCACACACAACGCAACGCGCCGAGTGTCTGCCGCTCTGTATAGCGGCGAGGGAGGAGCCGAATCATCTGCCGTGTTGCGGCAGTTAGGACCTCAGATCAGACGAGTTGACCCGCTGAATTTAAGCATTTATTTATTTATTTTCTACTCATTTTAGTTCTGCATTTAATATGAACCCTGAGTTTGAAATAAACGTTTGAATTTTGGTCCTCCCACACAACGCAACGCGCCGAGTGTCTGCCGCTGTGTATAGCAGCGAGGGAGGAGCCGAATCATCTGCCGTGTTGCGGCAGTTATAAGCTCAGATCAGACGAGTTGACCCGCTGAATTTAAGCATTTATTTATTTATTTTCTACTCGTTTTGGTTCTGCATTTAATATGAACCCTGAGTTTGAAATAAACGTTTGAATTTGAATTTGAATATCCTGAAAGCCACTGCTCATCCGGGCACTCCAGGCTCAGCCAATATTGATCCAGATCGCGGTGCCCACTTTATTACGTCACAGGAAGTGTCCTGGCAGGCCATGTAGCCACTAGTATGGCTGCACCCATGTTTTGCTGACATAGCTGAACCAGCACATCAGCAATGGATTTATATCAAATTGCTTTGAACATGAATTTCAACTTAAACTTGAACTAGAACGGGAGACAGGGGCTCAATATAATATCTTTTTTTTCACGACCACCACAGGTACCCTTTAATTTTTTTAATTTTCATTTTTTTCATCATTTTTCATTCATCTAGAGAGAAATGTGCTGCCCAGTGTCAGACAGCTTGGTCTCAGTCACAGGTCATGGGTCTTGCAACAGGATAATGACCCAAAACACACAGCTAAAACACCCAAGAATGGCTAAGAGCCAAACATTGGACTATTCTAAAGTGGCCTTCTATGAGCCCTGATCTAAATCCTATTGAACATCTGTGGAAGGAGTTGAAAGATGCCGTCTGGAGAAGGCACCCTTCAAACCTGAGACAACTGGAGCAGTTTGCTCATGAGGAGTGGGCCAAAAATACCTGCTGAGAGGTGCAGAAGTCTCATTGACAGTTACAGAAATCGTTTGATTGCAGTGATTGCCTCAAAAGGTTGAGCAACAAAATATTAAGTTAAGGGTACCATCATTTTTGTCCAGGCCTGTTTCATGAGTTTGTTTTTTAAAATAATTCTGTTGAACCACAATTCAAAAGCATTGTCTGATTTTCATTGGTTAATTTGTATAGAATTTTTATTTATTACCGCTTTTGACAGATTGAAGTTATTTCTGTGACCATTGTGGGCTTTTTTTTTTCATTAACAGAGGGGTATCAACAATTTTGTCCAAGTCTGTACCTACTAATGCACTGTTCTACCACACCAATTACTCCTTCAAAGACAAGACACGAGGCAAGCCATCTGGAATATGATTTTGACAACCACTCAGGCGACTCATATGACAGCAATGCATGGTATCAGGTAGTGTGTTTGTCTGTTAGACAAGTTAATGTGACCAGGTCCTGCTATGTCCGTACATGCCTCCCACACCATGTCACTCTCTCCATACCTATGATTCCTTATCCCTTGAATGACTCTGACATGGTGGGAGCACTGTTGGCGCAAACAGTAATTGAACAACTGCATGGGAATGACAATAAATGTTATAAGGGATTCACTGTTGAAACTGTAGGAAATACAACCAGCTACACTGAATGGTTAAATGTCACGGTAGCAGATTTTGCCTATCGTCAAGTGAGAGTACATAATGCTTCCTGTATGAGTGAGAAGGTCCAGAAGCCTGTATTCACCACTCATCCTACACTTTTTACTGCCTCAGTGTGCTTTCGTCTTGGGTGTCATCACAATAAGTCCACATATCTGGGAACCACAGGACAATGTAACATCACTCTCAATGTCACATGTGGTTTCAGAGATAGTAGTACCCCATGTTTAAATGCATATGGTGTGCCATTCTTTACTACACCTAATCTCACTTTACCACATGCCACATGTAGACGTGCCAATAGAGCCTCATGTTTTGATAACCCCTAATTGTTTTTCCCTAGCTCAGATGGCTATGGCAGCCTTACAACCCATGTTTGCATGTGCGGGTCACAAGTCTATCAGTATTTAGATGGTGCGGCACATGTTATATGCCAAAGCTCCTTCCAACTATGCGCATTGTAACTTACCTCACTCATCATGCACGCCATTCATATTCCCATTACTTCCCACCACACCAGCATTATCGTTGGAAGCAAGGCACAAGCACAGATAGGCAGAGGGTGCATCCAGGGGTGAAGCTCCAGGGAGCATTAGTACCATCTTGGGGAACTGTGAATAATGCACACAACATCGACAGGCTAGCCATTGACCTTGAAAATCTTACGGCCTTGACAGAAATAGGGTTTTCAGCAATGTCAGCAGAAATGAGAGCTATGCGTAATGTGGTCCTTCAGAACAGATTAGCCTTAGATATAACTCTGGCAGCACAGGGTGGGGTATATCACATAATAGGCCAAGAATGTTGTACATACATACCCAATGGGAGTGACAATATGACACATGCTGTAGCACACCTGAATGACCTACTTGCACAACAGTTGCAACAAGATGTGACCCCATCCACTGAGTGGGATTGGTGGTCTTGGCTCACAGGGGAAGGATGGCCTGCCTGGCTATGGCGCACTGGGGGTCTGCTTCTGGTGATTTTACTACTATTACTGTTTTGCTCATGTTGCCTCGTCCCATTAATGCGAAAAATGGTTTCATAAATGCTTGCTGTCAACATATTGCATTACTCCTCCCTACCCACATCTGAACCTGATCCTAAATCCGTTCTCCTAGACCTATCCCAGCTCCCCAACTCCTTATATTCCTCTGATGAACTTGCAAATACCCCTTGTAAATAGATTTCAGATTTCCCCTAAATTCAACCCTTTTTCAGCTGGCCTTGATCCTGAGTGCCTATGCTCACAAAAACAGCTCCTTGTGTTCACTTACACACAGCTACTTTCACATGTTAATGTTTATGATGGTCTTTTTAAAACTGTATAACAAGATATAATAGCGGATGCTCTATATTGACATTCTTGTATATATGTGATCATATATATCTATATATGATCATATATGATCAGAAGAGGGGAAAGGACATGAAAATTCATTTATACATATGGAAATGTACCGGCACTTCTGTCTATATGATGTTTGTTTTCATCACTACGCCAACTTAGCTGATAAACAGGTTTAGTGGCTATATGTATTTACATCGTGTCTGCTGTATAATTATGGAAAAATGACTGTTAGAGTTGAATCTGTAACCACGCTCAAGGTATAGTCACATGAGGTTGATTTGATTTCTATACGTTATGTATTGAGACAGACTATGCCCATGCAACACCCAGCACAGCTAAGATCTCCATTACCATATAAGGCAGTGTGGTGGGCGCTTTGAAAACTGTATAAAGGCATTTGTCTTGTGACCTTGGGCCAGAGAGAGGAGGAGAGGGCCCCTCTGTTACACTGCTCCCACACATCAGCAGCCTCTCTCTCTCCCCTGCATGCAGAAAAAAAAGGCTCTCCAACTTGCAGATCCCTGATGTTTATTTCTTCAGGACCCAGAAAAGTGGGCAAATAAATTTTTCTATGACAGCATCCCCGTGGATCAGAGCCATGCAGAGGGCCACAGCTGGTTGCCATTCGTATTTAGCAGATATCAGGAGAATAGTAGCCACTCACACCTCAGTCTCTGTGCTCAAACATATAGAGGTAGAGGCTGGCACAACAAATGAGCCTGATGAGGCTCCATTTAGACAACACAGTGATAACATTTTTGCTGTATTGAGAGGACTGTTCCCTGTAGATCTCACTAGTGCTAAACTAACAAACATTCCTATGAAAAAAGACAAATAAGTAGGAGCCTATGTAGACAGGTGCTTGCACTTTGGACTGATATGACTGGAGAAAACCCAAGCAATAACGCAACTACACAAGCAGTATTCCACAATGTTGTTCAGACATCACTCCCACAATCTGTTAGAGCTGCTCTGGAAGCAGTTGTGGGTTTAAACACCCGCACCTGGGCAGAATGGTTGTCCCATGTGCATCAGTATGTGAGACAATACAATAAAAAGCAAGATGAAAAAGAGACAGAAACAGCAGATCTGTCTAACCAGCTGGTGAAAGCCAAGCTAAAAGCAGCTGGAGATGAGGTAAAAAAAAAAAAAAGATAGAAAACAAAAGAATACTGTACAGGCTCCAGCCATTACAGTGACAATCCCTCAGACCATTATTGGTCCTGTCCCAGCCGAGCCATTTGCGTTGGCACCCCAACAAAAGTATCCACGCCCATCACAAAGAGGGCGTGGAAGAGGTGCATACAGGGGAGGCATGAGACCAGCATCAGACCCACCCAGTGACATGCCTGTGGTGTGGCAAAAGAAGCCATTGGGCTCATAGTTGTAGAGCTCCGTCTATTGGCAGAGGAACTGTCTGGCCAAACTATGCACCCACCCCACCACTAGCACCCGGGGTGTGATCAGATCACCCACAGCAGACACAGCTGCTTTAGCAATTACACATGGCTCCCAACCACAGCATGCACAATGGGAGACAAGACTTATCATGCTATGGTGGACACAGGGGCTCGTTTTCATCAATATCAACTTCTCTACCCCTGTTCACTAATTATACATTGGTGGTTGGCATCTCTGGGACAGTACCACTGAACTGTTCACTGGCTGGACTGGATTTTGTCCACTCTTTTCTGTATTTACCAGACTGTCCTGTAAACCTTCTGGGAAGAGATGTGCTTTTGAAAGTGAGGGCACACATCTATTTTGCTTCTATTGGAACAGTTGTGTGTCTACCAGATGGGACTATGCTCCGTAGCTGCAAATACAGAAAGCAGACACAGAGGAAGATAAAACCTCTTTTGCAACTGTGTGGTGGTTGCAGCTGAATGATGCCAGCCCTGACAAAAATCAACTGGTGGACAAATATATTTCATGGGCTCCGTGGATTGACTCTGTTTGACCTTATGACCCCCCACATGATCCACTCCACTGCACAATGAACTATTAACATGATGATCAGGAACTGTATGATAATCAGTGGGAGACTTTGGTGGCAGTGCAGGACTTGGCGTGTAAAGACATTTATGTGGGTCCACAAGGAGTCGCTGCTGCAGTTTGTCTGGACAAAGACTTGTTGCCTCTGTATGTTCTCTTGGACACTGCTGCACCCCATGTCATGCCAGGGGTGTCCGCAGGGGAGGAGACAAGGGTACTGAGACCAATGGTGAATAACTGTCTTAGGTTGACTGACTGGGTTGTCACACAATGTAGAGACCTACATTACTCACCATCTGCTGATTGTTATCGCATCTCATGCAATGTCATAATTCAGGCCACTCCACAAACATTACACCTAGAAAGAACAAACGGCAGAGAAAACACTGACCATCCAGATTCTAGTGCACTTTTGGACACTCTGCCTCCCACTCTGTGATCAGACGGCTCTGCAGATGTTGATCTGATTACCTGTTCACCAGTCAAAATCTCATTGAAAGCAAATGCTCAACCAATATGGAGAGCACAATATCCTCTCACAAAAGGAGACAGGCATAGCAGGAACAATACAGGGTCTTCTCCAAGCAGGGGTTCTAGTGCCGACACAGTCCCCATGAAACACACAAATTCTTCCTGTAGAGAAGTCTGGCAAAATAGACTACAGGATGATCCATGACAAACTACACTGTTCCAAATCCTTACCTGCTCCTGAATATCATTACACCACAGCACAATTTTTTTAAAGTGGTGGGCATTTCTAATGTTTTGGTTTTTTTCTCAGTATTTCTCTACATTCAGACAGCAGGCTTTTTTCTTTTTGCATTTACCTATCAGGGTCAACAGTACACATACAGCAGGCTACCACAAGGTTTTGTTGACTCACCAGCCATGTTTAATCACATACTGCATCAACATTTGCAGGATTTATTCCTGCCCCCAGTACATTGTTGTTGCAGTATGTTGATGATCTGCTATTAGCAGACCCTACTGCTGCCTCTGTGCTTTCAGTCACGGGGATCCTCTTGAAACACCTTTAACAGAAAGGCTACAAACTAAGCCGCAAAAAGGTACAGTGTAGTCGCACCAGAGTTCATTATTTGGGCAGGCTAATCACATTTGGTGTTTCCGCGGTGTCTCCATCACAAAAGTCATCAATTCTCTCACACCCTAAATTGTGCACTGTGAGGGAACTGATGTTATTTTTGGGTCTTACTGGATACAGCAGAAATTTTGTCCCAAATTACACTGTGCTCATTCAACCCCTGCGCGATATTCTTAAAGAACCGGACACATTACCATTGCAATGAATTACTTCAGCCGAGGGTGCGTTCATTGAACTAAAACAACTGATGTGACACGCGTGTTCACTCAAACCACCTGATTACGCTTCCCCATTTCACCTAGACATCTCTGAACATCATGGAATTGTAAATTCCGTGCTATATCAGAAGGGGGAGGCATAGGGTCACATATACACTGATTCAGCTTATGCTCACCAGGCTGCACATGTTGATTTGTCACAATGGAAAAGGAAGGGATTCCTCACTTCAACTAACACACCAATTAGACCCCAAGGGCTAGTTGAGAGAGCAAATGGTACATTGAAAAGAATACTAGCTAAACAATGCATGGGGACAGGCATGCCATAGGTTGATGCACTTCCATTAGCACTGATGGCACTGCATCTACCCCCAACAGATGCTCTGCCTGACTCCTCATGAGCTGCTAACAGGGAGAAAGATGCCAGGACCATTTGTTGAGTCACCTTTGACTCCTAGAAACAGTCAAGCTGTAGAACTGACACAGTACATCAAGAGTCTTAAAAATATCTGAAGCTCTCTCAACAGGTTTCGGACATTCTCAACAAGGAGACACCATCCCATTGGAACCTAGTAACTGGGTGTGGCAAAAAGAAATGAGACTACATTGGGATTCACCCAAGTTGGCAAGGACCTTTTAAAAGTGATAAAAGCCACATCACATGCAGTATAAGTGTGGAAAAGAGGAAAGCTCAGTAATTGGATTTATGTGACTCATTGTGCTAGAGCTGTTGAACCAAATTGACCTCTACTGCAGACTGTTGCTGACATTGTCAGTGCAGATAGCAGTGATGTCACCTATACTGCTTAACTGAGACCAGATGGCCGTATTACACGTGCTATAGAGGCTTTAGAAGACCTGAGAACAGAGTTTGTTCAAAATACTGGTTATGAAGAAGATGTGTTTACTGCATGGCTGCAGTCTATCTTTGGACATTGGGCAGGAGTAGTACGCTCACTAATTCTGACCATAGTCATCTCGCTAGCAGTGAGACTCATAGTGGGCTGCGGCTGCATCCCATGTCTGAGAATGCTGCTGTAAAAGATGTATAATTACAACCCTGTCCAAACAGCCAGCCCAAAGGATGATGGCTCAAGTCCATTCCTATGTGGAGTCGAAGTCTCTCCTCCACAACAATGACCATTGTGAATCTGGGAATGACAGTGAAGAAGGAGAGGCTATTGTTTGAAATGTATATATTATGTCTTTCTGCTATCCACTGTTCTGTCCACTGTACACACATTCAACACCACACTCATGTATATGAATCTACATGAAACCTCTGGCCCCTTCTTACTTCTTGTGCTTTTTTACAGGTATCATCAAAATATTGTGCTATTTGCGGTCATGTAGTCAGAATAGATGTGAATGTTTAAAGCTCTGTTGTATGGCAGGTATTGAGGCCCGGATACAGTATATATGGACAGCAATATCTTCTGACTTGAAATGTTTTGCTTTTGTCATTTATCATTTATCAATTTTGCTGTGTCTTAATTCATTGATAAAAGCTATGTTAAAGGTCACTAGGCAGAGGGGCTGGCATGAGAATTTTTGCCTGTAAATATGCATCAGTGGGTAAAAGAAATGCATAAATATGAGCCCCCCCCCCCCCCCCCCCGCGACCCGAAAAGGATTAAGTGGAAGAAGATGAATGAATGAATGAATGAATGAATGATTGCTTCATGACATATATCTGCCAACAGGTTTTTCGCTCGTGCCATAATCAATGAATCAAGCATATCCAGGGTCTGTGTGTTAATATGCCTTCTTTAAGATGTCCGCTCGAAGAAGGAATTGTGGTAGAAATGTTTAGATAAGCTAGGATATTAAATATTGTTTACACAAATGTGTTTCTGCTTAAGTCTCTGCACTGCTTCATGCTGAACATAAAAGATTTGGGTTAGTTGCACACACACATCCCTTACTGCTTGGCAAACAATGGGCTGCTTTTGCTCACACATAATCGGGGGGAGGTGAACTTGTTCAGGGTTGCGATAAGAGATAGGAGCGTCAGCAGGATGCACCTGGCCCGGCGACCTTGGAGAAGAGAAGAGCCATTGTTTGGAGAAGACATCTGATGGCGTCAGCAATCGTGAGAAAGGGAGCCATTGTTGAGGTCTGGGGAACACCCAGACCAGAGGATATATGTTCTCAAATTTATTGTTTTTCTGTGCTGTTGGCAGGTCGTGCTGAGACAGACCACAGCTGTGATATTCTCTGCATGTTTTGAGAATAAATCAGATAAGTGTGAAATAGCATCTCTCTTGTGATTCTTAAATCTCTGATGCATTTAAAATGGTTTTGTGCCAACTGACCAATTCTTGAACACATTTTTACAGAGAGAAGAAAAACGATATTTTTACAATACCATTTCGTCTGGGGACAGTTACTCTGACTGTTAATCATACTTGCTCATCTGTTTTCTCTTTGGATTAATTGTTTGGGACTATTTATGTTAATAAACACCACTTCCTCCTGCATTTGGGTTTTGCTCGTCTCTGCTGCTTCTAAAATAGCCGCGATTCATGACAGTCCCAAAGGTAACAAAAGTGTGGACATTGTTACAGACCATGTCCAGATCATGATAGGTTATTGTTTTCTTCAACCTTTATAACAAAAGTGTTTGCAACCTTAAAAACTGTTGAACTGTTTTGCAGCCTTTTACAACCCCCGATGAAAACCAACAATCACAACATTTGTGAATGTTCCTCAGCATTCACCACTATGTGAAATAAAGTACTAGCTTGATTTTCATGAATATTTGTCAAAAAAGTTGGCGAATCCAAAAATCAATGTGGTAATCAGGATTCACGCTCAGTGAGATACTACCCCTAAGGCTTAGTTATATTTTGTAGCTGATTTTTTTTTTTTTTTTGAAACATGAACAAGGGAAAGATGGTGCTGCCTTCACTTTTAGACTGTTAAAATGTTGTGGTTAATTGGTGTTAAATTATGTCCACTAGAAAATCCTGTGTTCTTGTTTGAAAACCTTGACAGAACTTCCAGAGCAACACCAGTAAAGACAAAACAACAAAGCATCATGCATGAAAAAGCACAAAATATTACCTGGGGGAATATCTTGCATTCTGTTTTTCAGGTGAGAGACTGAACACTCTAAAAGAAATTAAACAAAAAAAAAAATGCTAACATCTTTGTTCTAATCTACCTACACAGTCCATAGTGTTTTCATGCTTGAGAAAATACTGTTTTTATGTTTAAAAAGGATCAATCTAGGTCAATCTGTACTGTGTTTAGACTTTAATTTGGGGGATCCCAACTCTCCCTGTGTCTGTACTAATTTGTCTCAGTGAAAAAAAACTCATCTCCAACTGGGAGTAACAGCATATGCAATTATTTTGGCACTGCACCTTACACTTAATCATGCTGCTAGAGCCCAATTTAAATTAGCTTGACTGTGGTATATTTGGTCTACTGGTGGCTGTTAGATTAGAGAGCTGGACTGGTGAGAATTGGAATCCACAGATCAACACCACAAAAGTAAAAAGAAAAAGCAAATGCTCAGTTATTTTCCCAAAATACTGTCATTAAAGTGATTAAACTGAAGAGTAAAACCCTTCCATGTTATTTAAAACGGACAGTCTAATTGCTTAAAACCAAGACTCTAATAGTATGATTATAATGACTCTTACTATTACTTTCCCCTCTCCTGCTGATATTGGGAACACTGTTTAATACCATCAAATCCTCCAAACAGAAAAGAAACTGCTTTATTCTCTGTGCAAAACTTTAACTCCAGAACAAACTGGAAGTGTTAAAATGATTTTATTGATATTACTGCCATTATTGAGTCTGCTTATTGATTCTTGACACAATTTCTATGACTAAATATATACACCTACATGTCTTTGGCATCAATATAACTGCTTTATTATGATGATAACCAAACTGTTGGCTATTGACAAAAGTTGGAGGCGCCTTATATAAACATGATTAAATGTGTCTCTCTGTGGGTTTCTGCTATGGAAAGTTTAGAGATTGACCCACAAACAACATGAAATTTAATAAAGTGGAATTAAAGGTGTCATTTAAACAGGCTGATAATCACTTTAATGAGCTACAACTAGGGCTGTGTGATATGACCAGAATTTCATATCACAATATAAGCAATCTTATATCATGATAACGATACATATCACAATATACATTTTCTGTAAATTCTACAGTTTAGATATAATATTCAAATAAGAACCATCTTTTTTTTTTACATTTTTTACACGTACCTTTTTCTCTCATAATTTTGGAGTGTTGTTAGATAACTGTTTTTAATGTGTATTTGAGATTTGATTCTCATAAATTTAAGGTTTTTCTTTTAAATCATATCTGAATAAAAAGTAAACAATCAGTTAAACATTTCCTGAGCCAGAGGAGAGTCGCAATAACTTGGAAAAAAAATGTCAGTCTGACAATGAGAAAATGACCCATCATTGCTATCTACAGATATAAATTAGCCTGAAGCTCAGCGGCGACCGGCCCACAGAGGGTGCTGAGCATAGACGTATAAAAAAGATGGATGAAGCCTCCTTGACATCACTCATTTGTTTTGTGCTGAGGGAGTAGGATTTTCCTTCCCCCGTCGGAGTCATGTTGAATTTTTTTGGCGCCAAGGAGGAGCTTGAGGAGGAGCAAAGGGTGGGTCCACAGTCTATGGGTGGGTCCACCTACAGTCCTCAACCACCTGAAAACGGCTGTGCTTAAAGATTAGTGTCTATATTTCAAGGTAAAAATATCACCAATAATGCTGTGCTTGTCATCTTGCTCAGTTACATGTATACAGTAATTTCACTCATAATTTTGCTGCTATTAAATGAATGAACAACTTTGTAGTTAACTGTGTGTAACTGTACACAATTGTGTTTTTTTACACAGCATATGGTAGTCACGATATCAAAAGATGTGTGCTGAAATATTTAAATACAGTGTTTAACATCTGTATATTGTGCTTTGGACCTTCAACATTGTTCATGCATTCAGCTGTTTTTTTCACCACAATACTGCAATACGAGCAGTTGTTTTAATGTCATAACCATTAGCAAACTTAGCAGTAGTAAAATGGTTCAAATTTGTTAACCACTGATGATTAACTTGGATATGACAAAATATTAAAGTAAATGTACAATTCATTTATTTTCTATGGTTAGAGGTGGACAGTAACTACTGAGTTACTCAAGTACATCTACTCATATAACTTCAGTTATGCTTTGTGAGTTGTTTTATTGCAGGATACTTTTTCCACTTGATACTTATTAAAGAAAAACTTGAACTTTTACTCAAGTATATTTTGTGGGTCTTTCAGGTAGTATTTTGATTACAGATTTGAAATGAATACAGTCACATTTTTCTCAGTTATTGATTTTTCTACTCTGTTCTGGCTCAAAACATTTCTGGCACCACACGAGTCGGCAGCCCTTTACAGCAGCGGCTCAATTCTGAATTTCTTTCTCATTTTTATTTATCTATTCTTTTTTCTTTGCCACTACTTTTCTGATCCTGTTGCCCCATATCCATCATTGATGCCAAGGACACAAATATCGCAGCACTGGCATAGATATTAGTTATCTTTCCACTCATATCGCCAATGACTACTGACCTGGTGAGTGGAGGAGCCATTGTTTACAGTAGGAGTCACTTGTTAGCATTAGGTTGCTCCACGGTGCTATTGCAGAGACTTGATATCCCACAAGAAATCAGGCAAAAATGACAGGGATGTCGAGATGGAGTGAAGCGACGTGTGAGGAAAACAAGGTGCACACCCTTCCTACCATCCGTTATTATGGGAAATGTGAGATCACTGCTTAACAAGACGGACAAACTGGCTGCTGTGTCCCAGTATGAGAGCATCTTCAGAGAGATTAGCATCATGTTGTTTACTGAAATGTGACTAACAGAACTAGCAACAGATGCTAACATTGGACTGGAGGGTTTCCACTTAATATGAACAGATTGGACACTAGATGGCGGGAAGAGCGGGGGGGGGGGCTGATAATGTTTGTGAACAATAGACGGTGTAATCCTGGACACATCATGATTAAAAAACAATACTGCAGCAAGGACATTGGGTAGCCATTAGCATGCGACCGGCATATCTTTCCAGAGAGTTCTGACATGTCATTGTGATTGTTATTTATGTGCCACCCTCAGGATCAGGTAGTTAGATGGTCCAGTCGTTTGCTTGGTGAGTCACAGCTGAGCCTGACATCCCTGTACACCAGACAAGTACAGAGGATGGCTACCTCCATTTTAAATGATGACTCCCACCCTTTGCACTGCAACTTTCAGCTTCTTCCCTCCAGACGGAGGTTTGCTGTCCCAAAAAGTAAAACCCAGCGCTACAAAAACAGCTTTGTTCCTGCTGCTGTCAAAGAGTTGAACAAGCTGTAACAATATATTGCACATAATTTAGGTACCTATTTATTAACTCCATTTTATAGTTACTTATTTTTGTAGGATGTTACTTGGGTTCTAAATATTTTATTGGGTTTTAGACCTTTGAGTTTTTAACCCCTTTGACTAGTTTTTAACTTTTAATATGACTTTTCTCTCTTACCTCTGGTTTTTCTCCCATCTCTTTGCCTTTTTATACCTTGATTGATGGAGCCTTGAGTATTTTTATCATGTCTATAGTCAATTTCATGTGTGCCTGTGTTTGTGTCTATGTTGAATGTAATTTGTGGCGTGTAAATATGGATGTCACCAGACTGCAAAACAAATCTACCTACGGGTACAAATAAAGTAACCTGAACCTGAACCTGAACCCTCTGTGAGCACTAAGGCAGCATGTGACATCATCCACACAGTCACCAGCAGACTACAGACTCAACACCCCACTGCTCTCTAGCTCATCTCTGGTGATTTTAACCAGACTTCCCTGTTCTCTATTCTGCCCACTTTCACCCAGTATGTCATGTGCCACACTAGAGACAATAAAACACTGGATTTATTTTATGCAAACACCAAAGAGGCTTATACCTCATCACCCCCGGAAGATCTGAACATAATCTAGTTCACCTCCTGCCTGTGTGTAAACCCCTGGTACACAGACAACCTCCTGTTACCTGCACAGTGAAGATATGGTCTGAGGAGGCAGAGGACACCCTGAAGGACTGTTTTGAATCCACTGCATGGGAGCAGCTCTGTGATCCACATGGAGAGGACATTAATGGCCTCACACACACCATCACAGACTACATCAACTTCTGTTAAGAGAACATCATACCCACCAAGACCATACGGTGTTTCTCAAACAACAAACCCTGGATCACCCCTGAGATAAAGTCACTGCTGAAGGAGAAGAAAAGGATCTTCAGGTTGGGAAACAAGGAGGAGCTGAAGTCTGTACAGAGGGAGCTAAGGAGGAAGATCAGAGAGGGGAAGGACAGCTACAGGAAGAAGATGGAGGACAAGCTGCAACAGAGTGACGTCAGCAGTGTCTGGAGAAACCAGACACCATCTCTGGGCACCAGAATACCTCCTCCCAGGCCATGGGGGGTAGGGAGTGGGTAAACAATTTGAACCTGTTTTTTAACAGGTTTGACCAACTGTCCTCTTCTCTCCGCCTGCCCACCAACCACTGTTGCCTCCACCTTCATCCAGTCCTGCTGATCACAGCCCTCCCCCCACCCACCCTCATACATTCCCCACTGTTTTTCCTCCCACAGACTCAACATCCCCCACTAGCACACAGCCCCCCTGCCCCAACCTGATTCTCACTAAGACCCAGGTGAGAGCTGAGCTGAAGAAAATCAAAGTGAGGAAGGATGCAGGTCCGGACAGCATCAGCTTGAGGCTCCTCAAATCCTGCGCAGACCAGCTGTGTGGGATTGCGGAGCACATCTTCAGTCGAAGCCTGAAGCTGGGGAGGGTACCACAGCTGTGGAAACATCCTGTGTGGTACCTGTACCAAAGACCCCACACCCCAAGGACTTGAACAGCTATCAGCTAGTGGTCCTCACATCACACCTAATGAAGACCCTGGAGAGGCTGGATCCACTTCAGTTTGCCTACTAGCATGGCATTGGGGTGGAGAAAGCAGTGATCTTCCTCCTACAGTGCATCCGGAAAGTATTCACAGTGCTTCACTTTTTCCACATTTTGTTGTGTTACAGCCTTATTCCAAAAGCAATTGAATTCATTTTTTCCCTCAAAATTCTACACACAATACCCCATAATGCAAACATGAAAAAAGTTTGAGACTTTTGCAAATTGGAAAAAAAAAAACCAAAGAAATCACATGTACATGAGTATTCACAGCCTTTGCCATGAAGCTCAAAATTGAGCTCAGGTGCATCCTGTTTCCACTGATCATCCTTAAGATGTTTCTACAGCTTAACTAGAGTCCACCTGTGGTAAATTCAGCTGATTACCTTCGCCAGGCCGCAGGCCGCAGGAGGTAATATTTTTGCCAGTGTTTGTCTGTCTGTTTGTCTGTTTGTCTATCTGTTGGTTAGCAAGATAACTCAAAAAGTTTTGGACGGATTTCGATGAAACTTTCAGGCGTTGTTGGAAATGGTACAAGGAAGAACTGATTAAATTTTGGGGATGATCCGGATCACTGTCTGGATACAGGATTTTTTTAAAACATTCTTTAACATTGTGAGATACGGCCATTTTCAACATGTGTGCAGGCGCAATGGAGGGCGCTGGTCGTCGTGTCTGACGAACACGAACTCCGCGTTCTTCAAATTTTTAGGTACAAAAACACGCGGAAAACAGTGGTAGGCCGGGCCCGGCAGCATGCCTGTGTTTGCGCTACGCTGCAAAAGCTGAGACGGGCAGCTGTCCGGCGCGGGATTATTTGGCAGAAATTCCCCGGCCAGCCATAGGGGCTGCGCAAAAACAAGCTGTCTGCCGGGGAAGCTTCCAAATCCTCTTTTGCCGCAGAGCACAACCCCAATATAAAACCCACGGCAACCTGTCTACCCAATTTGCATCCGTCAGTGAAGCCCTGAGTGTTGCTTTCAGTGATCTATGAAAACGCTCGCATAACCCATTGGCCTGTGGGTTGTACGCGGTTGTGCGATGAATTGCAACGCCCCCAGCCTGGGAGTTTGCAGATGGAGGAGATGGACACAACAGCAACACTTGAGTTTATTACCTCAGCCAAGGAGGTAATGCTTTTACTACTGAACCACTAATCCTATCATTGTGAATCCAGTTGCTAGTCATATGTTTTCATGGTCAAGGAATCTGAAAATGTACACACAAACACTGTATGGGGGGGAACTGTGGCGCTTGGTGGAGGTCTGCGCTGTCCGAGTGCTTTTCTAGTTGGACATGATTTGGAAAGACACACCTGTCTATATAAGGTCCCATAGTTGACAGTGCATGTCAGAGTACAAACCAAGCATGACGTCAAAGGAATTGTCTGTAGACCTCTGAAACAGGACTGTCTCGAGGCATACATCTGGGGAAGGGTACAGAAAAAATTCTGCTGCTTTGAAGGTCCCAGTGAGCACAATGGCCTCTATCATCCGTAAATGGAAGAAGTTCAGAACCACTAGGACTCTTCCTAGGGCTGGCCGGCCGTCTAAACTGAGCGACTGGGGGAGAAGGGCCTTAGTCAGGGAGGTGGCCAAAAACCCAATGGTCATTCTGTCAGAGCTCCAGCGTTGCTCTGTGAAGAGAGGAGAACCTTCCAGAAGGACAGCCATTTCGCCAGCAATCCACCAATCAGGCCTGTATGGTAGAGTGGCCAGATGGAAGCCATTCCTTAGTAAAAGGCACATGGCAGCCCACCTGGAGTTTGCCAAAAGATACCTGAAGGGCTCTCATACCATGAAAAACAAAATTCTCTGGTCTGATGAGACAAAGATTGAACTCTTTGGCGTGAATGCCAGATGTCATGTTTGGAGGAAACCAGGCACCGTTCATAGCCACGCCAATGTTGGTAGCAGCATCATGTTGTGGGGATGTTTTTCAGCGGCAGGAACTGGGAGACTAGTCCGGATAGAGGGGGAGATGAATGCAGCAATACACAGAGACACTGTGGATGAAAACCTGTTCCAGAGCGCTCTTGACCTCAGACTGGGGCGACGGTTCATCTTTCATCAGGACAACAATCCAAAGCACACAGCCAAGATATCAAAGAAGTGGCTCCAGAACAACTGTGTGAATGTCCTTGAGTGGCCCAAGCAGAGCCCAGACTTGAATCCAATTGAACATCTCTGGAGAGATCTGAAAATGGCTGTGCACCGACGCTTCCCATCCAACCTGATGGGGCTTGAGAGGTGCTGCAAAGAGAAAGGGGCGAAACTGCCCAAAGATAGGTGTGCCAAGCTTGTGGCATCATATTCCAAAATACTTGAGGTCGTAATTGTTGCCAAAGGTGCATCAACAAAGTATTGAGCAAAGGCTGTGAATACTTATGTACATGTGATTTCTTAGTTTATTTTTAATAAATTTGCAAAAGTTTCAAAAAAAACTTTTTTTCACATTGTCATTATGGGGTATTATGCATAGAATTTTGAGGAAAAAATTAATTTAATCCCTTTTGGAATAAAGCTGTAACATAACAAAATGTAGAAAAAGTGAAGTGCTGTGAATACTTTCCGGACGCACTGTACATCGTTCCCTGTCCCACCTGGAGAAGACTGGGAGCACTGTGAGGATCATGTTCTTTGATTTCTCCAGTGCTTTCAACACCATCCAACCAGTGATCCTGAGGAACAAGCTGCTGTGCACAGGAGTGGACCAGCACCTGTCATCGTGGATCTTGGACCACCTCACAAACCAACCACAGTTTGTGACAACCCAGGACTGTGTGTCTGATACCATCATCTGCAGCATGCCCCCCCCCCCCCCCCAGGGAACAGTTCTGGCTCCCTTCCTGTTCACCCTCTACACTGCTGACTTTTCACACAGCACACCACACTGCCATCTACAGAAGTTTTCTGACGACTCTGCGATTGTCGGCCTCATCTCTGATGACGATGATGTGGAGTACAGAGGACTTATCCAGGACTTTGTGGACTGGTGCCTGTAGAACTGCCTCCAGATCAATGCAAGGAAAACCAAGGAACTGGTGGTGGACTGCCGCAGGCGAGGGCAACCCTCCACAGCACTGATAAACATCCAGGAAACAGACATTGAGCATCAGATCAGACATTGTCGTTCAGGTCGTATTAAATGTACTAAACCTAACAACTTTGCACAATAAAGATTATCCCCTCCAATACACAACTAGGACAGTAACGATCATTATTGAGGGTGGCAACAACACTGTTGATTAAAATGTGAAATATACTGTCTGGGTACATATTCATATTCTGCAGGGTAATTTAACAAACCATAATACTGTTTATACCATCTAGCTGCAATGCTCCTGCACTGTGTATATACTGTGGTGTGAAAAAGTATTTGCCCCCACCCTGATTTCTCATATTTTTTGTATGTTTGTCACACTTAAATGTTTTCAGATCATCAAACAAATTTAATTTTAGACAAAGATAACACAAGTAAACACATGTTGTTTTTAAATGAATGTTTTCATTATTAAGTGGAAAAAAATCCAAACCTACATGGCCCTGTCTGAAAAGTGATTGCCCCCTAAACCTAATAACTGGTGGGCCACCCTTAGCAGCAGCAGTTGCAATCAAGTGTTTGCAATAACTGACAATGAGTCTTTTACAGTGCTGTGGAGGAATTTTGGCCCACTCATCTTTGCAGAATTGTTGTAATTTAGCCACATTGGAGGGCTGGGGGGGGGGGGGGGGGGTTTAGCATGAACCGCCTTTTTAAGGTCATGCCACAGCATCTCAATCGGATTCAGGTCAGGACTTTGACTAGGCCTCTCCAAAGTCTTCATTTTGTTTTTCTTCAGCCATTCAGAGGTGGACTTGCTGGTGTGTTTTGGATCATTGTCCTGCTGCAGAACCCAAGTGCACTTCAGCTTGAGGTCACAAACAGATGGCCAAACATTCTCCTTCAGGATTTTTTGGTAGACAGCAGAATCCATGGTTCCATTTACCACAGCAAGTCTTCCAGGTCCTGAAGCAGCAAAACAGCCCCAGACCATCACACTACCACCACCATATTTTACTGTTGGTATGATGTTCCTTTTCTGAAATGCTGTTACTTTTACACCAGATGTAATGGGACACACACCTTCCAAAAAGTTCAACTTTTGTCTCGTCAGGCCACAGAATATTTTCCAAAAAGTTCTGGGGATCATCAAGATGTTTTCTGGCAAAACTGAGATGAGTCTTTATGTTGTTTTTGCTCAGCAGTGGTTTTTGTCTTGGAACTCTGCCATGCAGACCATTTTTGCCCAGTCTCTTTCTTATGGTGGAGTCATGAACACTGACCTTAACTGAAGCAAGTGAGGCCTGCAGTTCTTTGGCTGTTGTTGTGGGGTCTTTTGTGACCTCTTGGATGAATCATCGCTGTGCTCTTGGGGTAATTTTGGTCGGCCGACCACTCCTGGGAAGGTTCACCACTGTTCCATGTTTTCACCATTTGTGGAAAATGGCTCTCACTGTGGTTCGCTGGAGTCCCAAAGCTTTAGAAATGGCTTTATAACCTTTTCCAGATAGATCTCAATTACTTTGTTTCTCATTTGTTCCTGAATTTCTTTGGATTTGCAGCATGATGTGTAGCTTTTGAGGATCTTTTGGTCTACTTCACTTTGTCAGGCAGGTCCTATTTAAGTGATTTCTTGATTGAGAACAGGTGTGACAGTAATCAGGCCTGGGTGTGCCTAGAGAAAGTGAACTCCACTTTCCAAAGATGTGATAAACCACATCTAATTTATGTTTTAACAGCGGGGGGGGCAATCATTTTTTCACACAGGGCCATGTAGGTTTGGATTTTTTCCCTTAATAATAAACACCTTTATTTAAAAACTGCATTTTGTCTTTACTTGTGTTATCTTTGTCTAATATTTAAATGTGCTTGAACTCAAACATTTAAGTGTGACATACAAAAAAATGAGAAATCAGGAAGGGGGCAAACACCTTTTCACACCACTGTATCTGTGTACATATGTACACTACTGTTCAAAAGTTTGGGGTCACTTAGAAATTTCCTTATTTTTGAAAGAAAAGCACTGTTTTTTTCAATGAAGATAACTTTAAACTAATCAGAAATACACTCTAACATCTAATATACATTGCTAATGTGGTAAATGACTATTCTAGCTGCAAATGTCTAGTTTTTGATGCAATATCTACATAGGTGTATAGAAGCCCATTTCCAGCAACTATCACTCCAGCGTTCTAATGGTACAATGTGTTTGCTCATTGCGTCAGAAGGCTAATGGATGATTAGAAAACCCTTGTGCAATCATGTTAGCACAGCTGAAAACAGTTTAGCTTGTTAGAGAAGCTATAAAACTGACCTTCCTTTGAGCAGGTTGAGTATCTGGAAAAAAATATTATTTCAAATACAAATCATTATTTCTAGCCTTGTCAATGTCTTGATTATATTTTCTATTCATTTTACAACTCATGGTGGTAAATAAGTGTGACTTTTTATGGAAAACACAAAATAATTGTCTGGGTGACCCCAAACCTTTGAACGGTAGTGTATATTTATTTGCTACTATGGCTAATCAGTTCTTATGTTATCTCATTTACTATTGCTCTGAGTGCTGCTATCCCTTTGCTGCTGTAATCCTGGAATTTTTCCCATTGTGGGGCCAATAAAAGCTTATCATATCTTGTCTTAAAAAAGAAAATTTCTCAAAAAAAAAAAAGTCACAAGCAGGTTTATGAGGAAAAAACTCACAAAATGGAGAGTCAAAAATTGAGGGGAAAATGCCCCAAATCTATGAGAAAACAGCAGGAGAATTTAGGAGAAAAATAACAAATTTATAACAAATATCTATTCACAAATTTAAAAGAAAACCCCTCAAATAAGCCAAAGTAAGCTTGTTATTAAAGTAAGGTTTTAGATTTTCTTACTAAAATAATGTTTTGGTGACTAAACTCATACATGAGTAATTATAAGTTTAATTATTATAAGTTAATACTGCTTTACTAGAGTACAATTTCTGACTACTGTACCCACCTTTGTATATGGCAGATATTAAACATCTTTGTCTCAGTTCTATTCCAGAAATTGTATCAGACCAGGATACCAGGAAACATCTATGAAGTCCCTAACTTTCCAAGGCCACATATCAGTAAAGGTTATTTTCTATTGTAAACATTCAGCTGAACAGAGGAAGTAATGTGCTTTAATGAATGTGTATTTTTTTAATCCAGCAAACATCTGTGTGATCCGTGACAACTACATCTGATATGGAGCTGAGCGCTGCAGAGACCAGGGGACCAGTCTTGGTGTCTTCAGCAGAGGTGGTCTGAGATGGAAGCATCTTCTGCCTTCTTCTTTCAGGCCGACATTAATGTTTTACATGTTTAGAATTTCTTTGGTAATCAGTCCATAAAAAGTCATTTTTCTTTGTTAACCTTTCTAATTAATTCATATTTTTACACAACTGCACCTCAGTTCATGCATTCATTGCATATTTGTTTATGGCAACACATAATATTGTATTTCCAAAGACTGTTATTTCATTATTAAATAAAGGTTTATCTCAAGTACTTTCCCTGTATTTTCTTATTTACAGTAGTTCAGAATTTAAAAAAACATTAATATATGCAGTAGTGATATCTACACTGCAGGTTTGATAGAATACGAGTTAGACTTATTCATTAAAGTGAAACATTGGGAATGATGGCTAAACATGTTGCCACAAGAGGTTCTTGTACTTGTAGACACAGTAGCTGAGAATGGTGTTTTAGGGTAGTAACTCGTTACATTTACTTAACGTACATGTACTCAAGTAACTTTGACAGAACAGTACATACACAAGTAATTTTATTGCAGGATACTTTCTACTCGACTATATTTGAGGAAAGAACTCAGTGGTCAGTCACTAAATTTTTTTAGTTCACTTATTTGAAAACTTGTTAGAAATGTCCCTGTTTAAAATGACTCATTAGTCTCAGCTGAAATGACTGCATCTTTGGTTATTTTACTAAATTTTTAATTTTATTTCACTGAGACGGGCATTGATATCGTTGGTCTTCTGTTCCAGCGCAGCTACAAAGGAACAAGTTATTTAGATAAGTTACAGATTTAAAAAAAACCTTGCAAATTAATATGTAAGAAGTGGTAAATTCATGTAAAAAAAATCACATAAAAACAGTCAAATTTATGACAAAAAAGTGACACATTTAACAGAAAAATATTGTAAATATAGAAGAACATACTCCAATTTCAAATGTACAAGAAAAAAATCACAAATTAATGGGAAAAACAGCTGCTAATTTATAAGTAAAAAATTGTGAATTTACTTGTTCATGTGAAAAAAAATCTAAGATTTACAGGATAAAAGTTGTACATTCATCTTCTTCTTCTTCTCTTAGATTTGATTGGCGGTTGGCACCCAGCTCAAAGCTGCTTTACTGCCTTCACTACCGTCTCCATTACTGCAATCAGATGCTTCCTTTGTTCCTGGTATCCTTGACATTCCAACAAAACATGCTGTACAGTTTCTGGAGAACCACAATGTGCACAGCTGCCAGTTGGGTGTTTACCTATTCTATGTAGCATCTGGTTCAAAGAAGTGTGTCCTATTCTTAATTGGGTGATGAGTGTCTCCTCTTTCCTGTTTCTGCCAACTCCCATTCCAGAGTCCATCCGCTTTTGAATGTCATAAAGATATCTTCCTGTTTCTATTGAGTCCAATATTCTTGCCACTTTTCCACTATGTACTTTTTACCTCCGCCAAGGAGGTTATGTTTTCATCAGCGTTGGTTTGTCTGTCTGTCTGTCTGTCTGTCTGTTTGTTAGCTAGATAACTCAAAAAGTTATGGACGGATTTTCATGAAATTTTCACAGATTGTCAGAAATAGGGTATCCTACAGATGTTTACATTTTGGTGGTGATCCGGATCACCATCCACAAGAAAACCGCCATTACGCAAAATGCCATTTTCGTGAATAACTACTAAACCACTAATCCTATCATTGTCAATCCAATTGCTTGTCATATGTTTTCATGGTCAAGGAATCTGAAAACGTACACACAAACACTGTATGGGGGGAACTGTGGTGCTAAACCGCCATTACGGAAAATGCCATTTTCGTCAATAACTACTGAACCACTAATCCTATCATTGTGAATCCAATTGCTAATCATATGTTTTCATGGTCAAGGAATCTGAAAATGTACACACAAACACTGTATGGAGGGAACTGTGGCGCTTGGCGGAGGTCTGCGCTCTCTGAGTGCTTTTCTAGTTAATTATTGATTTGCCTTCTGCCTTACTGAGTGAAATATGGAGATCCACTGCCTCAAATTTCAATGATTGTTTCGCTAATAAGTCCATATCCTCATTACCCTCTATTCCAACATGGGCTGGAACCCAAAGAATGTGTACTGACTGGCCTTTACTGTAGAGGTTGTAAATTAAGGAATGGATTTCTACAATTAGGTCCTGCCTACACGACTGCTATGACTGAACACTCTTGAGAGCTGCCCAACTATCTGAAGCAATAACAGCATTATTCCTATAATTTGTCTGCAACAACTGTAGAGCTAATATAATGGCAACAAGCTCAACTGTGTATACTGATAAGTGATTACTGGTTCTTTTATTGATAGGTATTTTATACGGAGGAATGTATACTGCAGCTCTACTACAACCAGTTGTAGGATCCTTGGAACCATCGGTAAATGCTATCAGCATGTCTCTGAAGTTCTGTTCAATATATTTATGCACTATAAAATCTGTTGCTGATTGCTTCCTTATGTTGCCTCCTCAGTTGTTGTATTTCAAAATCTACTAGTGGCATCTTAAACAGCCATGGAGGAATAACAGACCATAGGACTAAAATGTTTAGCACAATGTTTTAGACGTTGGGCTAAAATCTATGTGTTTTAATCCTGCCTGCTCAGCAATGGCATCACTTATGCATCCAAAGCTACTAATGTTGGACTCATTGTGTTCCCAGCAATCATTAGGAATAGCTTTTGCAAGATGTGACCTCTTATTCCCCTTCAGGTTGATCCAGTATGCCAGCATTAATTTGGTTCTTCTTAATCTTAAGGTCATTTCGCCCATCTCTACTTGGATCACTGATACTAGGGAAGTTTTAAATGCACCACAACAAATCCTAAGAGCCTTTGCCTGCTCTATGTCCAGTTGGTTCAGGTGACAATCAGCAGCCGACATGAACGCAACACATCCATAGTCTAGTGTCACTTTCATTAGACCTCGATACACCCTCAACAGAGAAGCCCTAGAGGCCCTCCAGTCCCGTCCTGCCAGACATCTCAAAATATTATTTATTTTCTTACATTTTCCTTTAGTTTTTTCAATGTGCTGCTTCCAGGTTAGTTTTTCATCAAATAACACACCTACATACCTAACTACCTATACTTGCTCTAACTTTTGGCCATAAAGTTTTAAAGAAATTTCTTTGTGACTTTTAGAGAAGCAAATCACTTGTGTCTTTGAGACCGATAACTTAAAAGCCCACCAGTTTGCCAGTTGTTCAACTTGGTCTATTGCTGCCTGCATTTTCCTCTGAATGTACACAAGATTATGTCCCCTTATCCATAAGGCCCCATCATCTGCATATAAAGCCTTCCCTATTCCCCTATCGATTCCCTCAAAAATATCATTAATCATAATATTAAACAGAACAGGGCTATACATGCTGCCTTGGGGAGCACCATTTTCAACTTGATATATTTTGGAGTACTCTGTACCAACTCTAACCGCAATCATTCTACCATACAGGAAGTCTAATACCCAATTGTATAAGTTTCCTCCAATACTAAATTGATTTAATCAGCAACCCTTCCTTCCACAGCATGTCATATGCTTTTTCTACATCAAAGAAGACAGCTATCACATTTTCCCTATTTACCTGGGCCTTCCTAATTTCAGATTCTACGTGCAAAATGGAATCCATAGTATTTCTCCATTTTCAGAACCCACTTTGAAAAGTAGAAAGACATTCCCTCGCTTCCAAAATGTAATTCAGCCTTTCAGTCACCATTCGTTCCATTGTTTTCCCTAACTGTGAGGTAAGAGCTATTGGCCTATAATTATTGGGATCTGATGAATCTTTCCCTGGCTTTAAGACTGGCACGTACTATAACTGATTGTTTCCATTCCCTAAGAATCTTTCCAGTTTCCCAAACTTTATTAAACAGCTTTAATACTGATTGAAGTGCACTGTCATCCATGTGCAACAACATCGTATAACATACGCCATCCTTTCCTGGTTGAAGACTGCTTCGATTTCAATCAATCAATCAATCAATCAATCAAAGACTTTATTCCAGACTCAAGGTCCATCAAAAAAAGTAAAAACAAGACAGTTGAAAAAACAGTTAATAAGAGAAACAATCAAAAAGTTACAAAAAAACACTAAGACACAACTGCTAAGAGAAGTACAAAGACAGTACAGACTTTAAAAAGACTTAAAAAGACAACTGTACCAGTGCCTTCTAAACTGTGACTGACAGCGAATAGAACTGAGCTTAATGCTAGACATGACTTGAATGATTTCATTTCTAGATACATCAAGCCGACAGATGAATTTATACATAAGATTCCTTATTACTGCATGCAGAGTATTTACACGTGATGAGACAAATAACTTGGAAGCACTGCACCATCGAGGCTTTTTAAGTAAAATTCTTAAGGCATCATTGTAAGCAACCTGTAATTTCTGCATACTTTGTTTCCTATAATTTATCCATAAATGAGCAGTGTATAAAGGTGTACAATAGGTTTTAAAAAGAACCAGTTTCACCTCATCTGAACAAAAACCAAATCTGCGTGCAAGAATATTTGCTTGCATGTAGATTTTGCAGCGTTGTCTGAAAATATCATCATCATCAGTCATTCTATCATTAATAAAATGTCCCAGATATTTAATTTTATCCCTGACAATTAATTCCCTGCCTGCCAATTCAAAGACAGGGAATTTCATTAACAAATCTTCTTTAGTGCGGCAAATCAGCACACAACTCTTATTTGTATTATATTTTATGTCATTTTCCTCTCCATAAGCACTACACACTCTTAATAACTCCTGAAGACCAGCACTACTTGGACTGAGAATAACTAGATCATCAGCATACATAAAATGATTCACTAACTTATTCCCTATTAAACACCCAGTTTTACAGGCATTCAGTTGTTTTGACAACTCATCCATGTAAAGATTAAATAGAATAGGGGATAATATACTGCCCTGTCTGACACCACTGCTCACACCAAATGGGGATGAATGACTCTTCCCCCATTTCACCAGCATCTTCTGATGTGCGTACCAGTAAATCAGGATACGTACTAAGTACTTGGGAACCCCCCTGTCAATCATTTTCCTAAACAATATCCTGTGATTAACACGATCAAACGCCTTGGAGGCGTCAATAAAACACAGAAAAACTGAAGAATTTTGATTTCTGTACTTATTTACAATTTCTTTTAAAGCATATATGCACAGATCTGTTCCATGATGGGGTTTGAATCCAAATTGATGATCGGTAGATTTGATGAATACATTTAATTTTTCAAACATGATTTTTTCCAGTACTTTAGATATTATATTGGCTATAGCTATGGGCCTGTAATTATCCAGGCTACACAGCTTGCCAGCTTTATCTTTAATGACTGGTACCAACACAACAGACAATAAAGATTCTGGTAACATCCCATGAATCATGAAGCTGGTGAAACAGATTGCAAGAAGAGGAGCAATTCTTGAGCTAGCATATTTAAGATGCTCAGCAGAAATACAGTCTAAACCACTAGCTTTGTTATCTGATAGCTCTCTAATGGCTTTGGTCACTGCATGAGTGCCAATCAGGAGTGAATCGTCCCTTTCTACTTTCCCTACCTTATAAGTTTCATCCTTAGTTGAATTAAATAATGAGTAAAAATGCTGCCGCCATAGATCCACAATATTTTCTGTACCTGAAATGCCTTCCAAGGTACAGGGCAAAGACGTTTTACTGTTACTAATCCGTCTAAGCTCCTTCCAAAAATCTGTGACATTCTTATCTAACAATTTCTTGGCCAAGGAATTACTTCTCATTAGCTGCTCATTTTTAGAAATATGACGAATAGCATACTTAAACTTTGCATTTGTACATTTCTTCATCTCAAATTCTGGCCCTTGTCTGGGTCTCCCAGCCACCACCCATGCTTTATATGCTTCCCTAGCTTCAGAATAAGGCACAGCTACGGCCTCATTCCAGCCAGGTCTAACATTATGTGTTTTATGTATTTTCTTATAATAAGGCTTACTGTCCTTATACAGGGAGTTAACTATAGCATTGTACAAACTACAGAGGTCTTTCTTATGCTCAACAATGCTACAGTTCACATCGCTGCACATTACAGCATCTCTAGGAAGACATATTTTACTCAAGGATTTATCTGTACGAACACAATATTCTACAATTTCTTCCTCAGAAAGAGTGTCCCAGTCTAATTTTCCCACCTCATCCTGACTGACATTTTGACAAAGTGCAGGTAGACAGTCAACATTAATTATCATCTCAAACGGTATATGATCAGACATTGCTAACCCATAATAAATACTCATGCCACCCAAAGAAGCATGTGCATCACCAGTGCTGATGCAATGATCTAGCCAGGATGTAGTGTGCCAAGCCTCACTTATATAGGTACAGTATAACTATCAGGAGGCATTAGTACCTTACTTGACAAGATTAAGTTGTTCTCATAACAAAAATGATACATATGTTTTGCAAATAAGGAGTCAGTGTCAGATATGTCTGCATTCAAGTCCCCCATAATAAAAATACAAGTATTATTATAGTCTTGCATATAAGAATTAATAAAGGCAAGCTTATATTCATCCTCATATTCATCCTCATTCTGTTGACACTCAAATGGCATATATACATTAATAATAAGGAATTCCTTATCATTACAATTAAACTGCACACCAATACACCAATCTACACCAAGTCGGACTACTTTTATCAAGGAGTCCAGCTTCTTTCTCCAGAGAATAGCCACATCTCCAGGTATCCTACCCCTGATAATCCCCTTGCTGAGGTCAGTTGTAGACTCCCCAGCACCATGGAAATCAGGGTTAAGACAGTTCAAACGTTCCAAGTCTTGTTCAGAGAGAAACGTCTCCTGAAGGCACAAAATATCACAATTGTTCAATAAATTGTCAATAACTAACCGGCGAGCTTTCTCCCCAGCACTTTGCCCCAATTTAAGGCCACGACAGTTGTAAGATATGACCTTAATACCCATCAAAAAAGGAGGAAGAGTTAAGAAAGATCACCATCATGCGTGGGTGCCCGCATATTCTCCACAGCAGCCGCTCCACTAGCTCCAGCCCTCCCAGCCCCCCGGGGCTCATAATATCGCCGCACCAATGCGCCCTCTGGCCAGAGCTCTGGCTGGTACATGTCCCCAACCTCAGAGCATTCCGCCGTTACTTTAAACGAGCCAACCCTGCCGTTCCCAGTGAGGATTTTCTGACAGAAAACTTCTCGTCCAAGCTTATCTTTAAGATATGCAGATAAAGTGTCAGCTTCCAAATCACAATGAAAATGGGTAGCAAACACACTCACCGTCGTAGTCCGAACTGTTTTAATATTACCAGAGCCCGTACCCACAACAGGAGCCGCGTTGCTGGCTTTATTCCTACGGCTGTTTGAAGCAGAGGATGGCTTGGGTTTATCCGCAGCGCGCTCAGTTCATCTTCGTCCCTTTTTCACTACTTGACTCCATGTTGGAGAGCCTGGTGAAGACGCTACTGTTCCAGAATTTTCTCCGGTTATAGGCTGATCCACCGGGTCTGAATTCACATCCGAAGCCTTCTCTCCAGCAGTCAAGTGAGATTCCCGTGCATCTCCAGGTCTTGAATCGATCATCGGGCAGGCCCCCTCCTCCGCTCCGACATCAGCGGGGCCGACAGGCCCTCCCAGGGCGGGCGCCTCATTATCCACGGCCCGTACAGCAGACTGCTCCAGGCCACTTACACGTCGGGCAATATCCGAAGTTATCGTGCGTAGATCTTCACTGGAGCTAGTCTGTAACAGCATGGTTTGTTTCATGGCACAAACCTCTGCACGTAACTGCTCCATTCTCCTCAGTAGACTTGAGCAGTCCAGGCTGGAAAATGTAACCAGCGGCAAATCATCCAGGTAATGAGAGACAAATCTAGGTAGTTTTTCACCACATTCATTCATCACCTTAAGGCAACTCTTTAAATTATTTACATCTTTCTGGGCCCCCTTGTGTGCAACACACCTTTGTGTATTGGGGCAGAGCTCAAACAGCACTTTTTTCGAGGCCTCAATCCGCTCAGAGTCAAAAGTATTAGAGGCCAATAAGATGATCTCATCCTGACTCAGAGTCTTAATTTTCACTGCAAGGAAATTTAGCAGCTCATCCTCAACAATTATTTTCCCCTCAGTAGTCTTATATACTTCAGGTTTTAAACGAGACCGTTTTACCTCAGGAGCCTCCACAGAGCCATTCCAGCCAGGACACGTGGGTTCCACCATCTTGTGCCAGCTTGTTTCACCGTCCTTTTAATCCTCTTTGTGACCAGAAACGGAATCAGAACCTTCTCCGGGTCAGCTTAGTTGTCTCACAAATATTCCTCACATTTGCTGGTGTCCAACAGAAGACTTTAGAACAGTTTTACTAGGAAGTCTCAGTTCAGGTCTCAGAGCTCCTCAAAGCACCTCTGGTCTCGTCGCCATCTTGTATATCATCCTTTCAGATCCTTTCAGAAAAAGGATCCTAAATTTATGAGAAAAAATTTAGAAATTATAAAAGGAGCAACAAATTTAGGAGAAACAGCTTACAAATTGTCAACCGTCATTACTACTCCAGTAACATTTTTATTGAATATTTTCATCCTCAGCTTTGTTGGTGACCACTCTTACTTATACTTGAACAATTACCATAACAGGGTAATGTTACTGGAGAACAATTTCTGGCTGCTCCACCCACCTCTGGTTTTAGGCAAAGATTTAGATAGAAAATTAAAAGAAGGAAGAAAAGGTATTTTTCTGCTCTGTTTAAAGTTTATTATAATAAAACAGGGAGAACAGTGCATGGTGAGGATGGGGGTCTGAAGACAGTCTGAGTCCTGGTTGGTGCGAAACATCCTGAAAAGGCTGAAGTGATCTTCTCTGCTGTCCTCTGTAAACAGAAGTGATTTTAGGTCACAGCATGGACTCTTTCCTGTACTGTAACTTTAACATTTAAGACACTGAATTTCACCTGTGATGGTTGGGGTCATGAACTGGTTCTCATCAGTCTGGGACAAGTGGTCCACACTGTCTTCAGTTTCTACATGGTGAAGATCTTCTATTAGACACACAGAGAAAGAGAACTGGACCACCACGATGTCTACTTTTTTCTGTTTTAAAAGGAACTCCGATTATATTGGCATGTTAGCTCTATATGCTTTATTTTGATGTTAGTAACATAACTATAATATAATTTTTTTGAAAATAATTCCCAGTTTTATATATTTTTAAAAAACTTTATTACGATGTAAATCGCCATTTTTGTTTACATCGCAATGCATTCTGGGTATGACGTAGACTGGTTGCAGCCGTTTTTTCCTGTCTTATACAAGCCAAGAAGTGAAGCTACGAACTACTGCCATTTGTCAGTGAAAATGCCACATTGCGCGGCTTTTGGATGTAATTTCCAATCAAAGGGAAATAAAGAGAGCGAGGTAAGCCTCCATAGCTTTCCTAAAGAGGGAAAGTTGAGGAAAAAGTGGGGCGGCAGCGGCTCAGGAGGTAGAGCAGGTCGTCTAATAACCCGATGGTTGGCTGTTCGAATCCCGCTCTCCCCAGATATCCTGCCGTTGTGTCCCTGGGCAAGACACTTCACCCGCATTGCCTCCAGTGACCATAACACTGGGTATGAATGTGTAAAAATGTTTAAATGTTCGGTGGTGGCCGGAGAGGCCGTTGGTGCGGATTGCCACGTTTCCGTCACTCTTTGAGTGTCTATGATAAAGCGCTATATCGCTCAATGCTCAAAGCGCACGCTTGAACGCACGCTTGAGCGTGCGCTTTGAGTGTCAATGATAAAGCGATATCACTCAAAGCACACGCTTGAGTGCACGCTTTAGCGAGCGCTTTGAGTGTATGATAAAGCGCTATATAAATCTGATGCATTATTAGTATTATTATTGTGTCCTGTAAGGTCAGGATGCACAGGTAAAGGCTCCCAGTTCGTTTCTTGCTTAAAACTCAATTTAGAGCTAGCGTTTTGAGCTGGGTTTGTTTTGTTACTACCGCTGGAGAATAAACCTGCTCGTGCGAAAAAAGAGAAATTGCCAGTCTCATAACTTAATATTGTAGTGGCTGGTGAAGCAATCAGGCCCCTCACACTCAGGGAGAACAAAGGGATTTCTCCCACGTGTTTTTTTTTCCCCTACGATGAATGAATGAATGAATGAATGAATCTTTATTTCGGATAGATTAAAAGTACAGGTTAAAAGAAACTGAATAATATAACAAAGGGGGAAAGAAAATCCAACAAGGTCAAATCAGACAATAACTCCTCTGATTATACAGTTCAACATAAGTTATCCGAAATGGGTGATGGCTGAAGCCGCAGCTTATATTGCCCACCCATATTCCATCAAAGAATTCAAAAGAAAAACAAAACGAGAGCGATTACAATTCAGAACAAAGCTAAGACATAATGTGACAAAAAACTAAGCTACAACACAACGCAGGCTGGATATGACAATCCTTATGTGATTTTACATGTCATCTTGTACATATGTTTGGAGTATTTCTTCCTTTAGTTTTTGTTTAAATTGTCCAAGCGTTGTACATGATTTTAATTCAGGTCCAAAATCGTTCCATAATCTGACTCCTTGCACTGAAACACAGTGTTGCTTGGTGGTAGTTCTCACTGAAGGTTTTTGAAATATACATGTTCCTCTGAAATGATATTGTTTCTCCCTTATTTGGAACAACTTTTGGATATTTGCGGGCAGTGATAGATTCTTCACTTTAAACATTATTACTGCAGTTTTAAAGTCAACCAGATCTTTCAACTTGAGAGCTTTTAATTTAAGAAAAAGTGGGTTTGTTGGTTCCCTGTAAGCAGCTTTGTTTATTATTCTAATAGCTCTCTTCTGAAGCATAAAGACTGGATATATGTTTGTTTTATATGTATTTCCCCATACTTCAGTACAAGATGTCATGTATGGGAGTATTAATTAATGATACAAGGTATAGAGTGTGGGTTGATTCAGCAAATATTTCACTCTGTGTAGTATTGCAATTGATTTGGATATTTTACCTTTAATATAATTAATATGTGACTTCCAACACAGTTTATTATCAATTATTACTCCAAGAAATTTAGTTTTGGATCCCCTTTCAATCTCTACACCATTTACACTGAGTTTAGATACTAAGTTGTTGTGATGGTTGTTAAAGACTATAAATTTTGTCTTACTTAAATTGAGCGTTAATTTGTTTGAATCAAACCACAGTTTAAGCTTTCCTAATTCCTTTCCGAGTGTATCCAAAAGTTGTTCCAAATTGCTTCCACTGCATAATAGATTAGTGTCATCGGCAAACAATATTAAGTCCATTTTTTCTGAAACTTTACATATATCATTTATATACATATTGAATAACAATGGCCCCAAAACTGAACCCTGTGGGACTCCACAAGTAACCTTCAGTAACTGTGAGTTTTTGTTACCAACACATACATACTGATATCTATTCTTTATGTAACTACATAACCAGGACAGTGCTACCCCCCTAATACCACAATTTTGTAGTTTCTTTAATAATAAATTATGATCCACTGTGTGAACGTCTTGGTGCAAGAAGCGGCGAGGCAAAATCTTCTTTTTCAATTAGTTCAATTTATTTTTAACTCACAAGTAATATCTCCAGTCTCTCAAGAAAAATCTTCTGACACAGTCTTTCAACAAATGTACTTCCTCAAAACAAGAAGCATATCAAGCAATACCGAATTCCTCAATAACCATTTCATCAATAATCATTTTACTCGATATCTCACACCTGTTATATAATGGAGAGATAATAAGAGGTGATTAGCCCCTACCATAATCCCAGGTAAAACACTCATCATTCCTTATTCTAAACACATACCCACTAACATCTAAAAATACATAAATAGTTTCCCCAAACATACACAATATAAATATATAAATAACACACAATAAATAGTAATATAAATAGTTCAATAAATAACCTTAACCCCTATTTACAAATATTAAACCACCCCCTGACTTACCAAACATATTTGCTCCCTGCTGGTGTCCTATATATGGCCCTCAACTGCTAACAGAGTCTTTTGCCTGGACACGCACAGGAAGCATGTTGGCAAAGGTATGTACAATAAATCCTTTAACCATTATTTTACCAGATTCTTAATCATACTAATTATCTCCCAGGGCATTCAAATTAACCAAGACAAATCCCAAATACTGTGTACATCTTAACAAACAATCATACAGACATTTACAACAATACAGATACACATAATCACGCAATATAACCAGACATACAGTGGTGACATCCCATCGTCACATTTCCTCCCCCCTTTCCCGAGAATACAGTACTCTATGAGTCATGTATTCTAGAGAGGCTATCAGCCACAAGGTTGGTTTTCCCTGCCACATACCGAACAGTAGAATTATATGGTTGGAGGGACACATACCACCCTGTAAGACGACTGTTCACATCCTTCATTCTGTCTAACCATTGTAAAGCCTGATGATCTGTCTCTAACAAAAAATGATGCCCTAATAAATAATATTTTAAAGACCCTATTGCCCATTTTATGGCAAGACATTCTTTTTCAACCGTAGAGTATCTTGTCTCCCGGTCCAACAATTAATGGCTCAAGAACAGTACTGGGTGTCTCTCTCCCTTCTCCTCCTGGAGAAGTACTGCTCCAATGCCAACCCCTGAAGCATCAGTCTGTAAAATGAACGGGCGAGCAAAGTCTGGACTGAAGAGAACCTTCTCCCCAGAAATAGCCCTCCTCAGATCCTCAAACGCTCTGTCACACTCCTCTGTCCATTTTACCTTATTCGGTGCTGCAGCTTTAGCGAGGTCAGTCAATACTGCGGCTCTTTCAGCAAAGTGGGGGATGAACTTACTATACCATCCTACCATTCCCATGAATGATCGCACTCTCTTCTTAGTGGTGGGTACAGGGTATGTCCGAATGGCATCCACTTTACCTATTCGTGGTCTAATGACCCCCTGACCAACCACATGTCCCAGGTACTCCACCTGCTGTTGTCCGAATGCACATTTGCGTGGGTTAATTGTCAGTCCTGCCCTCTTAATTAGCTGAAGGACCTACCTAAGGTGTATCAGATGTTCTTCCCAGGTCTGACTATAAATGACCACATCATCCAAATAGGCAGCCGCAAAGTTCGATACTCTCCTTAAAATTTGGTCCATCAGCTGCTGAAATGTTGCAGGTGCCCCCTGAAGGCCAAATGGCATGACCCTAAATTGAAAACTGCCATACGGTGTTTTAAAGGCTGTAAGTTCCTTTATTTCTGGTGCCAATGCCACCTGTCAATACCCCTTACATAGGTCCAAAGTAGAAATAAATCTAGCCTTTTTTTTTTTTTTTTTTTTTTTTGTTACTTATTTGTACCCGTAGGTAGACTTGGTTTGCAGTCTGGTGACAAGCCACCGGCTGCTGGTCACTGCGTGCGTGAGCGCCCTAAACCTACATGTTTTTGGTGTGCGGGAGGAAACCGGAGAAATCCCGGAGTAAACCCGCGCAACACGGGGAGAACATGCAAACTCCACACAGCTCACTGTTGGTCGGGGGCTGGGATCGAACCCACGATCTCATGATCCCTGCGGTCCCCCGGCTGAGGGTAAAACTGTGCTGCCACAGTGCTAAACCACTGCGCCACCGTGCAGCCTTGCCTACTTTCTCTAATAATTCATCGATCCGGGGCATGGGTTATGACTCAAATTTAGATACTGAGTTAAGGAATCTAAAGTCAATACAAAATCTTAATGAGCCATCCTTTTTTGGAACCAGCACAATCGGGCTACACCACTCACTGACCGACTCCTCAATCACACCCAGCTGTAACATCAAGTCAATTTCTGTTTTCATTTTGGGGACCAATCATTCCTGGATCCTATACGATTTTCTCCGTGGAACAGTTTCCTCTTTCAAATAAATCTTATGACGTACCAACGTGGTGAAACCAGGTCTCTCCTGAAACAAATCTGGATCCAGTAATGTCTCTACCTCTCTCCGCTGATCCACCTGCAAATGAGACACTTGAAATAAATAAGGCTCTGACACATTTGTGGGAAAGGACTGTTCCTTTTCCTCATCCACTTCCGTCGCACAGATCAAGAGCTGATGTGTCTCCTGAACAGCAGGTTGCTGCTGCTGATGGCCAGGCTGCTGAAACTCTTTCAATAAGTTAATATGGAAGGTCTGATACTTTACCTTCCTGTCAGGCATATATAGTTCATATGTCACTGCACTTAGTTTTTTTGGAAATTTCATAAGGCCCCTGCCATCAGCCAACAGCTTACTGTCACACAAGGGCAGCAATAACAGAACCAGTTGTCCTAGGTGAAAAACCCTTTAACTGGCCTTCTTGTCATACCAAGTTTTTTGTTTGGCCTGCACCGTCCTCATGTGCTCCTGAGCCAAAGCAGTCATTCAATCCAGTTTCTCTCTCATTTTAATGACATAAGAGACCACATTGTCCTGATCACTCGGTGGACTCTCCCAGTGCTCCTTTAATAAATCCAATGGGCCCCTCACCTGACGGCCATAAAGCAGTTCAAAAGGTGAGAACCCTGTTGAAGCCTGGGGCACCTCCCGGTAAGCAAACAGTAAATAAGGTACCCATTGATCCCAATCTGAGCCCGTTTCAGAAACAAATTTCCGCAGCATATTTTTAAGAGTCTGATTAAAACGCTCCACTAGTCCATCAGTCTGCGGGTGATAAGGGGTGGTCTTAATGCCCTTAATCCCCAACAGCTTATACACTTGCTGCAACAGTTTAGACAAGAAATTTGTTCCACAGTCTGTCAGAACTTCTCTAGGTATGCCTACCCTTGAAAACAACTGGATAAGGCAGTTAGCAACCTGCCTAGCCTTAATAGATTTCAGGGGAAAGGCTTCTGGGTACTGAGTCGCATAGTCACAAATCACCAGAATGTATTTATTACCCGAGGAGCTTCTCTCTAGGGGGCCAACTATATCCATCCCTATTCTGTCAAATGGTGTTCCAATAATGGGTAATGGTTGCAGTTGGGCACGTGCTACTCCCCTAGATGCTGTAATCTGACATACTGAGCATGTCGTGCAGAAGTCCTTTACCTGGGTATACATTCCCGGCCACACAAACCTTCTAGCAATTCTCTGTAGAGTTTTTTGGAATGCTCGATGACCTGCCCAAGGGATAACATGTCCTAGTTCCATGATTTTTGGTGTGAGGTCATGTGGTAAAGCTATGGCCATAACTCCACCGTGCTGTTGATATAGAATGCCCTTTTTTATGACATACAAGGCCTCAGCCAAACAATCAGTTTTTCCCTGTTTCACACCCTCAATCTCCGAAACTTTATCAAACCAGGGCTTAAGTGTTGGGTCAGCTTTCTGCAATCTAGCTATGTCAGGAGGGATGTCAAACTCTACTGACTGGCTTAATTGTGGTGTTTCTTCACCCAAATTCTTTGCTGACACTAACACCTTATCTCTTCTCTTCTGAGCCTTGGATTTGTGTTTCTTCATAGGGCCTACCTCTATCTCAGAATCATAAAAAGGTAATTCCTGAAGAGCATTGGCAACCCTCTGTGCCCTCTGTGACCTAATTGTCACCATGGTATTTACCATGGTATTTACTAATAAACCAGAACGAATAACCAGAACCTATAATCTTGTAACTGGTCTCTCAGATCATAACATGGTTCTTGCTGTCAGGAAACTTACTAAAAAGCGACTACAGTATTTTGGGGGAGTCGATATTGACAAATCAAATTTTATTATCCCCAAATCAAAAAATGAGGAGTTTGAACATTACTTAGAGAATCAAAATTGGGAGCAGCTCATGTCAACATGTGAAGTAGATGATTGTTGTAATTTTATAACTGCAACAATCACAAAGTCTATAGAAAAATTTTCAAAGCAAATTAAAAGTAGACAACAGAAGATTAGCCTACCATGGTTAAATAATGAAATAAGAAAACTTATGAAGAGACGAGACTATGCACTGAAAACATCACTAACCTCCAAACTACAAAATGATCACCTTGTGTATAAAAGTTTAAGAAATAAAGTGGTACATGAGCTGCGAAAATCAAAAATATCTTATTACAATAAACTGATAGATCATGCAAAGGGTAACAACAGTTCCCTATGGAGGCATTTAAATAACTTAACTAATAAAAAAAACGATCAGAAGGGGGTAAAGGAACTTAGAATCAATGGCAAGACCGTCAGTGACAAGGCTACTTTGGCAAATGAATTTAATTCACACTTTGTGGGCTCTGTGGAAGACTTAACAAAAATTTTTGTGCTGCCAAATGTGCTCAACAACACAAATTCCATACTTCCAACAGATACTTTTCACATCAATGAGGTAAATGAGAAGTTAATTGCTGGTATTGTTAAAACACTGTCAAACTCAAAAACTAATGATATCTACAATATGAGCACCTCCTTTCTCAAAATGCACAGCAAAATATTAATCAAACCACTGACCCATCTCATTAATCTCTCCATTAGGTCTAGTACATTTCCATCTGGCTGGAAAAAAGCTGTCGTCATACCAGTTCATAAATCAGGCAGTAAAGACGATATATGCAATTACCGCCCAATCTCTATCTTACCAGTCCTATCTAAGGTTCTTGAAAAAGTTGTAGCTACACAGCTGATAGACTACTTACAAGACAGTCAACTTCTTCATCCACATCAATTTGGTTTTAGACCAGGATACTCAACAGAAACAGCAAATTGTTGCCTTATTGAAAACGTCAAACAGTCCTTGGACAGGGGTAATGTGGTAGGAGCTGTTTTTCTAGATCTCAAAAAGGCTTTCGATACTGTAAACCACAGTTTGCTTTTATCCAAAATGGTATCTTTTAACTTCTCCCCAAATACATTAGAATGGTTTGCATCTTATCTCCAGAATAGAGAACAGTGTGTAAAAGTTCACCAGGATAAATCCTCATTTTTAAACAACCGCATGGGTATCCCACAAGGGTCCATTCTTGGTCCTTTACTTTTCAGCATTTTTATTAATGACTTGCCGTTATACTGCTCAGCTGCAACATGCCAACTTTATGCAGATGATGCAGTTATTTACACAGCTGCCAAGACTCCAGCACAGGCTGCAGATGTACTGTCTACAAGTATGGTTGATGTCCAAGAGTGGCTCCTCAAGAACCATCTATTGCTGAACCTTCAGAAAACAGTCTCAATGTGCTTTTCAATCAAAAAATGTAACCTGCAACATTTTAAAGTTAATATACATGATCATGACATCAGTTTAGCTACAGAATTCAAATACCTTGGCATTGTACTAGATCCTCAACTCAAATTTAATCTTCATATAAAGAAAATTTCAAAAACAGAAAAAAAAAATCTGAACTGCTTTAAATTAATTAGATATTACATACCTTACAAAGCAGCTGCACTGTATATGCATTCTATGGTTTTTTCTCATATATCATACTGTTTGACAGTCTGGGCTCAAGCAGCCCCTTCCACAATAAGACATATAGGTTCATTATATAATCAAACCCTAAAAATCTTGGACAAAAAGCCCATTAGGTGGCATCACTGTAATGTTTTAAAAAAATACAACCTATTGAGTTTTGAGAGCTTCATTGACCTCTGTCTTCTGAAATTAACGTTCAAATGTTTCCATAAATCAGCACCCGAGCCACTTGCTGGTTTCGTCCAAAGACAGGACAGCAGCAGAGCCACCAGGAGTTCTGTTAACAATAACTGTAAAATATTCCACCGCAGAACCACATTTGGACAAACAGCATTCTCTATAAAGGGCAGTCACATCTGGAACACAATGCCAAATGAAATTAAAATAATAACGGACTTTAAAACATTCACTAAAAATGTTAAAAACTGGCTGAAAAATAAACAAGAATGTACTCATGTATGAATTAATTGTCTGCAAAGTGAGAGTGAATGAAGGGAAGGAATAAATGTGTTTGTTTATAGTGAGTGACGGAGGGAGGAAGGCCTGAAATAGGCAAATGTGAGTTATGTTATATGTGTTAAATGTGAGTCAGGCTGTTATATTTGTGTATTTATAATATTTATAATATTTATGTTAAGTGTGAGTCAGGCTGTTATATTTGTGTATTTATAATATTTATAATATTTATAATTGTGTATTTATAATTTTTCTGCATTGATGTATGTGGTTATTGTGTATATTTTTTATTTATTTTTTTTTCCCATCTTTACTTGATTCTTTTTTCTAAAGCCCATCCAGGGACAAGAGTTGCAAATTAGCTAATAGCTATACACTCTATGTGCAACACATCAGATTGATTGTCTTTGATTAATTGTCTATGTTTATTGCACTGTCCCTGTCAAATAAACTAATCTACTACTATATTACAATTTTTCAACACAGGTGTATTTACTCTCTGTTCAACAGCGCCACCTGCCTGTCTCTCCTCCGTTTGTTCCTCTCTAACCTGTTGTATGATGTCCAACAGAGTTGGAACATCATTGCCAAGAATAACAGGATACGGCAAATCAGGCACAAGAGCTACAGGAAGGAGATAAGTTTGACCCCCTACTGTTAAATAAACCTCGGCGGTTGGGTACAGTTTCTTATCCCCACGGACACAACTGATGTTTATTCCTGAATCATTCCATAAATCCCTAGGGATCAAACTAGGTAGCACAACTGTTTGAAAACAGCCTGAATCTAACAGGGCCTCTTCACACTGACCATTAAGCAACACTTTTGTTTTATATACTCCACTATGTACTGAGGCTGAACACGTGGGTCTAGGAACTGAACATAAAAGTGACAGTTTCTGATTTCTTATGGCAGGACATGAGTATTGGGTGTGGCCGATTTTATTACAGTGATAACAACGTATATCTTTATTTGTAACCACACGTGACTTTTTACTATTATCATATCTACCGTTTGTGTTCTGACTGGGCCTGGAATACAACCTATTTCGAGCTGGGCCACCCTTTTCACCCTCAATAAACTCACTCCGAGTGGTGAAAAATCTGTCACGGCCAAGAGTAGGTCTCCTGCTCCCAGACCTGGCTGACAGAAAAACCTCTGCCAGACGAGCAGCGTCCTCTGCAGTCTTCGGGTCCCGCTCTTGAATCCAGACTCCCAGCTCCGGGTTCACCATGCGCAAAAACTGTTCCAAAATAAACTGTTCCATAATGTCTTTTAACGATCGGGTCTCTGGCTTAATCCATTTATACAACAGGTCTTTCAGGCATACATACAGTTCGCGAGGGGTTTCGTCCTGAAAAATGTCCAAGGAACGAAACCTCCTCCTATAAGTGTCAGAAGTTATTTCAAATTTACTTAAGATAGCTTCTTTAACTTTCCCATAATTGTCTGTGTCAGCCACATCCATCAAAACATAAGCGCTCCGCGCTTTACCTGTGAGTAATGGAGCAAGATGGATAGCCCACTCTTCTTCCCTCCAGTGGCAGACTGTAGCAATCCTCTCGAATGTCGTCAGGTACTGTTCTACGTCGTCCTCGGGTGACAGAGGGTTCAGCCTGGGCTCGTGGTGCATTGATGTCCTCCTTGGCTGCACCTGCAGCGGCAAATCTTCCTCCTGCGGGCCGACCCAACTGGCCGTCATCCTGGGGTCCTCCCCCGGAGCGCCATCGTCACCACCATGCTCCGCCCGGCTCCCGTACTCCTCTCTCAGCTCCGCAACGTGCGACTGTACCCGACAAATTTGTTCATTTACAGCCTGCCACCTTTGGTCATGGAGAGCAGCTTCCTCCTCCATCTGCCGGTCTCTGACCGTCAGCGAACGTACCACCAATTTCACCAGGTTCGTTAGCTCTTCGAGCTCGCCCAGTCCGCTGACTCCCGGCTCCTCCTCCGTCATGCCTGTATCCAGGTCAGACCGCTCCTCCTGCCTCACTTTTCTTCTGGCCATGGAGTCCTCCGTCCACCGAACGCCGCGGCGTCCACAGCACGGACCACCGCTGCCACCAAATGTGAACGTGTGGCAAGAAGCGGCGAGGCAAAATCTCCTTTTTCATTTAGTTCAATTTATTTTTAACTCACAAGTAATATCTCCAGTCTCTCAAGAAAAATCTTCTGACACAGTCTTTCAACAAATGTACTTCCTCAAAACAAGAAGCATATCAAGCAATACCGAATTCCTCAATAACCATTTCATCAATAATCATTTTACTCGATATCTCACACCTGTTATATAATGGAGAGATAATTAGAGGTGATTAGCCCCTACCATAATCCCAGGTAAAACACTCATCATTCCTTATTCTAAACACATACACTAACATCTAAAAATACATAAATAGTTTCCCCAAACATACACAATATAAATATATAAATAACACACTGTAGGAGCATGCTCAAATAACGAGGCTGAGTTTCAGTCATAAACCAGCTTTATTTGACAGAACACAAGCTTCTAGCATTCTCAAAGCAGGAAAGAGAAAGAATCATACTTCAACCCCCTTTTATACATTTCCAGCATCAGAATTCAAGTCACATGGTGTCTTCAGTCAACATACAGTTACAAAGCATCCCTTTGAAGCTTCACCATTGTCTCTCATTTCTTGATGAACCGGAATACCCTCCGGGGCGTCTTCTGTGGGACAAAGAGACAAATCTCACACTTCCTTGTTACTTCCTGTAGATTTGAGTCCTCAGTCCTTGCAGACGTGACACTCCACAATACACATTCAGTTCTGTCTCTGTGGCAGCGTGAGCCCACAATGTGTGTCGGCCACACTACCCCCCCCCAAACGTCGAGTAAGGCAAAATCTGCATGGCATAACAAAAAGAGAAACACAAAGCACTCCATACATCGCTAATCAATCCATCAACTGCCTAGGTTTTAATCTTCTGCCGAATCTGCTGCAACTTGGCTTGGCTGCCTCTGCAACATCTCTCTGCACCTGTGGATTAAAGCTGTTAGCACCTCTCTGTGAAGACTTTGGAGAATGTCTTCTCGGCGGCCTGCCCCGGCGGGGGGGCCTCGCGAGCTGCACCTCCTCGTCAGCCAGAACAAAAGCGGGTTTGAGCCTGTTAATGCAAATCAGCTCCCTTCTGCCCCCTAAATCTAGCAGAAAATGCTTCTGCCCGGTCTCCAGCACTCGAAACGGTCCGTCGTAAAACGGCCGCAAACTTGGACGCTGGGCGTCATGTTTAACAAAAACAAACTCTGCATTTTTTAAAGCCTTGGGCACAAAAACGTGTGGGAAACTGTGATGGACCGGGCCAGGAAGCGTGTTTGTTCCTGAGCCGCTCTGCCACGGCTGAGCGGGGGGGCCATTAGGTGCGGGATTATCAGGAAGAAATTCCCCGGGCAAACGGAGCGGCTGAGCGAAAACTAATTCAGCCGGGGAAGCATGCAAATCTTCCTTAGGTGCAGAACGCAACCCTAATAACACCCATGGAAGTTTGCCTACCCAATTTGTATCCGTTAGCGACGCTCTGAGGGCTGCTTTCAATGACCTGTGAAAGCGTTCGCATAAACCATTGGCCTGGGGGTTATACGCGGTGGTGCGATGAATCTTCACCCCCAAGCTGCGGGCCATCGATGACCATAGCTCGGAAATAAATTGGGGACCCCTGTCGGACGTTATGTCCGACGGTACACCAAAACGCGCAACCCATGCTGTTAAAAATGCTCGCGCAACTTCTTCCGCTGTGGTTGATGTCAGAGGAATCGCCTCTGGCCAGCGCGTGGTGCGGTCTACCATCGTCAAAAGATGTGTGTGCCCGTGTGATAACGGAAGCGGGCCGACCAGGTCAACATGCACGTGATCAAAACGCTTAGCGGGGATGTGGAAAGGTTCTAACGGGGCCTTAGTGTGTCTGTGTATTTTAGCTCGCTGACACGCTACGCAGGCTGCTGCCCATTCCTTGACCTGTTTGCGCAACCCGGGCCAAACAAATTTCTCCCCCACCAATTTGATCGATGCGCGCACCCCCGGGTGCGCGAGAGAATGGACCAAGTCAAAAACACGGCGACGCCACGTGGTTGGCACCACAGGGCGGGGCCGTCCCGTGGAGACATCGCAGATTAGCGGGGGCATACCGTTTTGTTGCACCCTGTGCTCCAGCCTTAACCCTGTTGGTCCAGACTGGAGCGCGCGCACGTCCGCGTCGTTAACCTGCTCCGCAGCCATGGCTGCATAATCTAACCCAACACAGACCGGGGCTGCGCGCGCTCCCGCGTCGCTGCCCGGGCCCGCGGCCATGGCTACAGAGTCTGCCCCTATAGGGCTTGGTGGTGCTATTGCACGCGAGAGGCAGTCTGCTACAACATTGTGTTTACCCGCGACATGCTGAATATCAGTAGTAAACTCCGATATTGCGGCTAGTTGCCTTTGTTGCCGGCCTGACCAGGGTTCTGAAATTTTGGCCATCGCAAACGTTAGCGGTTTATGATCCACAAAAGCGGTGAAACGTCGCCCCTCTAACCAGAACTGAAAATGACGGATGGCCAAGTGTAGGGCCAAAAGCTGCCTGTCAAATGCGCTGTATTTCCGTTCACTATCGCGCAAGGTCCTGCTGAAAAACGCGAGGGGTTGCCAGGTACCTGCCACAAACTGTTCAACTACCGCCCCCACCGCTACATCGGAAGCGTCAGTGGTGAGCGCCATGCGGGCCGTTGGAACTGGGTGCGCTAACAAAACTGCATTTGCCAGGGCTGATTTGACCTGGGCAAAAGCGCGCTCCCGCTCCGGAGACCATTCGACTTTATTTGCGGGCTTTTGTTTTTTTAACGCGGTGTACAATGGCTGCATGAGTCGTGCTGCGCTTGGGAGGAAACGGTTGTAAAAATTAACCATCCCTAGAAACTCCTGAAGCGCCTTAACCGTTTGAGGTTGCGGAAAATCTGTTATGGCACGCACTTTATTTGGAAGGGGAACTGCTCCCTCTGCCGAAACGCGATGTCCCAAAAAATCAATCTGCGCCACCCCAAACTGGCATTTCGCTGGGTTCACTATTAACCCGTGCTCCGCCAACCTCTGGAAAACTGCTGTGAGGTGTTTTTCATGTTCGCCTTCGGACGTGCTGGCTACCAAAATATCGTCCAAATAAACGAACACGAAAGGCAGGTCGCGTAAAACTGCATCCATCATGCGTTGGAAAGTCTGCGCAGCCCCCTTGAGGCCAAAAGGCATGCGCAAGAACTCAAAAAGGCCGAAAGGAGTTATGACCGCTGTTTTGGGTACATCCTGCGCGCGCACTGGAACCTGGTGATAGCCGCGCACCAAGTCTATTTTAGAAAAAATGCGCGCCCCCGCCAAATGAACAGAAAAATCCTGAATGTGCGGAATCGGGTTGCGGTCATGAGCTGAAACGTTGTTCAACCTGCGGAAATCGCCGCAAGGCCGCCACGAGCCGTCAGCCTTTGGGACCATGTGTAACGGCGAAGCCCAAGCGCTCTTGGAGCGTCTAACGATGCCTAGTTTTTCCAGATTAGTGAACTCCTCGCGCGCGATGGCCAGTTTAGCTGGGTCCAAACGCCGAGCCTTTGCAAAAACGGGAGGGCCTGTGGTTGTTATGAAATGTTCTACCCCATGTTTGGCCACCGTTGCTGAAAAAGTGGGGACTGTGAGTGCTGGAAACTGAGCAAGCAGAGTGTGAAACTTACCACCCGCGGCTGAGACGCTGGCATGTGCAGTTGGCGGGGCCACCCGAGCTGTGCAGGGAATAGAATGAAAAGACAGTGCATTAATCAGACGTCTATTAGCAAGATCAACCAATAAACCATGTGAGCACAAAAAATCAGCCCCTAACATGTTGAAACTGACTGCTGCTACAATAAATGTCCACTCAAATGAACGGCCTTGTAAGGACAGAAGCATGGTCCTCTCACCAAACGTTTTAATTGTGGAGCCGTTCGCTGCTGACACTGACACCCAGGGGGCTTTAGAAGGCGACAGCCGTTCCGCGTAGGTGGGCGTGACGAAGCTCAGCTGCGAGCCCGTGTCCACGAGGAACTGTTTCCCCGAGCGTGCATCCGTCAGGTAAAGCAGCCTGTTCTCATTGCCGAGAGTCGCGGCTGCTACCGGCCCCCGGTCCTGGCGTTTAAAATTGCACGGTGGGACGCACCTGTGCGCTTTCTCTGCAAAACGGCGGTGGTAGAAGCACGAGCCGTTCTCCGCTCCGCGTCGTCTGGCTCCGGTCGCCGCCGTTGTTGGTGCGTCTGGTGCCGCTGGACCCAAGCTGTCTCCGGACGCCGTTCCCGAACTAGCCGCCGCGGCCGAAACCGCGTTCTGCTTGTGGGCGTCGACCAACTTCTGCGCCTCCTTGCTCAACCCATGGTAGTCTCGCTTGGCCAATCGGGGTGACTCTGCCAGGGCCACTCTCACTGCTGGTGGCAGGGTTCGAAGGAATAGGTGGGCGAAAATGAATTCGCCATCCTCGGAGGCTTTGAGCTGCAGCATCTTCACCATCAGGTCCGCAGGTCTATCGTTTTCTGCCTCCGTCAGCGCCAGGAGCCCCTCTGCTCTTTGTTGGACTGAGGGGGTGAAATGGCTGATCAGCGCGTCTTTCAATGCGCTGTACTTGTCGCTGTCTGGTGGATGATTAACCAAATCCTCCACTCTCTGGACCGTGTCGCTGTCCAGTTTCGCTACCACGTGGTAGAATCTTGTGTCGTCGTTGGAGATTCTCCAGAGGTTGAACTGCGCCTCCATTGCGCTAAACCATGAGCGCGGGCTGTGCTGCCAGAAATCGGGCAGCCGGAGCGTGGAGGCGGCCATCAGGCTGGCTTCCACCGAGCCCGGTTCGGAAGAATTCTCATTGCTCATTCTCCGTCGTAGGTCACCAGTGTAGGAGCATGCTCAAATAACGAGGCTGAGTTTCAGTCATAAACCAGCTTTATTTGACAGAACACAAGCTCCTAGCATTCTCAAAGCAGGAAAGAGAAAGAATCATACTTCAACCCCCTTTTATACATTTCCAGCATCAGAATTCAAGTCACATGGTGTCTTCAGTCAACATACAGTTACAAAGCATCCCTTTGAAGCTTCACCATTGTCTCTCATTTCTTGATGAACCGGAATACCCTCCGGGGCGTCTTCTGTGGGACAAAGAGACAAATCTCACACTTCCTTGTTACCTCCTGTAGATTTGAGTCCTCAGTCCTTGCAGACGTGACACTCCACAATACACATTCAGTTCTGTCTCTGTGGCAGCGTGAGCCCACAATGTGTGTCGGCCACAACACAATAAATAGTAATATAAATAGTTCAATAAATAACCTTAACCCCTGCTGGTGTCCTATATAAGGCCCTCAACTCCTAACAACTTTTGCCTGGACACACACAGGAAGCATGTTGGCAAAGGTATGTACAATAAATCCTTTAACCATTATTTTACCAGATTCTTAATCATACTAATTATCTCCCAGGGCATTCAAATTAACCAAGACAAATCCCAAATACTGTGTACATCTTAACAAACAATCATACAGACATTTACACATTTAGACACATTTAGACACATTTAGACAGATACACATAATCACACAATATAACCAGACATACAGTGGTGACATCCCATCGTCACACACTGTATCAAATGTTTTTTTAAGATCCAGGAATACCCCAACTGAATACGCTTTATTTTCAATGGCAGTTGATATTTTTTCTATAAATTCCATTAGAGCAAATGCAGTTGTCCTCTTGTGTCTGAACCCATATTGCTGCTCACACAATAAATTATTCTTCAGTATGAAGTTGTCAATTCTCTCATAGAATATTTTTTCAAGTATCTTGGAAAATTGTGGCAATAGTGAAATTGGTCTATAGTTTGAGAATTCCCCTCTGTCACCCGTCTTGTATATCGGAATTACTTTAGCTATTTTCATTGCATTGGGAAATATACCTGTTTGGAGAGACAGGTTACAGATATATGTCAGTGGTTTCACTAAGCATTCAATAATAGTTTTGACTAAGAGCATGTCAATACCATCACAGTCCGTAGATGTTTTACTTTTAAACGATTTAACAATTTCAATGACCTCTCTCTCGTCTGTGTTCTTTATGAAAATGGAGTCTTTTGTAGCAGTGTTTTTGCTTATTGTATCACCTGTAGGCGCCGTAATGGGTATTTCTCGAGCCAAATTAGGACCAATGTTAACAAAAAAGTTATTAAATTCATCTGCAGGTGAAGCTGCATTCACACTCTGAGTCGTTTTATTATTTTTTCAGTATTCTTGGAAATACTGTTAAGCATACTGTTAAGCATTGTCCATGTATTTTTAATATTGTCTCTGTTTTTCTCCAGTTCTTTACTGTAATAGTCTCTCTTACTACATCTTATTATATATGTTAACTTATTTTTGTATGTTTTATACCGCTGCTCTGCTTCTTTTGTCCTTTTCTTTAGGAAAGCTTTATAAAATAAATTTTTCTTTTTACACGCCTTTTGTAATCCTTTGGTTAACCATGGCTTATCGGCAAATTTATGTTTAAGCTTTTTCTTTACTAATGGACAATTTTTTTCATAAAGAGTGGTTACAATGTTTATAAATGTGTCATAGGCTTCATTTACATCTGATACATAGACTTCTGTCCAGTCTTGCTTCAGCAAGTCCTCTTTAAAAGAACTGATTGCATTTTGTGATTTGTATCTGAACGATTTTAAAAAAATTTCTGTATTGGCCCCCATGTGGCCATGGATAAGTGCAAAGGTTGGCAAGTGGTCACTTATATCATTTATCAATAATCCACTTTCTATTTTCTTATCAATAATATTAACAAACAGGTTGTCAATAAGTGTAGCAGTGTGAACTGTGATTCTACTGGGATGTGTTATTGTGGGATATAGACTCATGCTGTACATAGAGTTCATGAACTTGTTACAATTCGCCGCTCATTAGCGGCGCCAGCTGAGCGCACACCTGCACCTCGTCAGCAGCGTGGCAAATAAGCCACTCTGCCCTGGGCCTCGGCCTGAAGCCGTCTGTTCCCTTCGGCTACTTGCTTCAGAGGAACCCCCTCGCCTACCAGCAAGATTTCCAGTGCAAGCATACCTCCTCTTGTGTTCCAGTTTCTCCCCTGTGCACAGGTGGATCTTCCTCGGCGGCAGACTCCGCCTCTGCATTACCATCTCGTTGCTGCTGTCAGGTGCATCGTCAGGTTACTGTCTCCTGGACTCGCCCTTGTGCACGCCTGCCACCTGCCCTGCCAAGTAAGCCAACATATCCCTTGTTACCTGTTGTACTGGTTTGGTGCCCGTCACCTTCTCCCTGTGCTCTCTCCCCAGGGTTGTCTGGCTGTACGGTTTCCTGTCTCTGTGCCTGACGCTGACGTCCGCCATCAGTACATCCACATACCACAGACACGCATCCACACACACACTTGCTGTTAAATAAACTGTTAAACCTATTCTGAGCCTGCATGTGTGTCTCCTGAGCCGTGCATTATGTCAGAACTCTGTAATTACATTTTGTTGATATGGATTTAGTAGATCAATATTGAAATCTCCACAAATTACTACCATTTTCTTACTAGTAATATTATTGTACAGCTCGACTAATTTATCTCTGAATGTCTCAATGCAAGTTCCCGGCGTTCTATATATACAACTTATAATTAGATTTTTTGTTTTATCTTGGTCAATCTCAACAGTAACACATTCCAAAATCCCTGGTAGTGCAAAGGACATTCCATTTACAAGCTTACACCTATACAGGTCATCAATATACAGTGCAACACCACCACCCTTTTTTTGAGATCTGTTAATATGAAACATCTGATATCCCTCTATTGCCATCAGGGGAGCCTGCTCTTCATTAAGCCAAGTTTCAGAGACTGCGAAAGCTGTAAATTTTCTGTCTAGCTGTTTTAAATAGTCCTGAATCTGTGGAAAGTTTTTGTTAAGACTTCTGCTGTTGAAGTGTATTATTGATAGTTTACCATCTAGTTGCACTTGACTTTTGAATTGCTTTTCAGTGTAATATTCACAATGGTTATGAATTTTATTGAAAAAGTGGTTATCAGGATCAATATCATTCTCCATCTCTTGTAGTTTATGTTCAGCATAATGGCATATTTTCAGAGTTTGAGTTTCCTCACTCTGTGTCAAATGACTTCCTCCAACTGGGGATAATTGATGTCTACTCAAGTCAGTCATAAATTTTTTGTTTGTTTTGCTTATTTTTTTTTAAAAGTACATTGACATGGTATGTCAAATACCATGTCAATGTCGATCATGTCGACCATGTCGATCACAATCAACGATCATCGGCCGGGATCATGGGTCCCAAGAAAGCTCAGCAGACTGAGGAGGTGGATGAAATTAAAAAAGCACTGGATTTCTTGGCGGAAGAGATTTCTGCCGTTAAGCTGCAGCAAAGAAACATCCTGGACCTGATCGAGGAGGTGAAAGCGCTGCGGATCCAGAACGCTGAGAAGGAAAAGAGGCTGGCGTATCTGGAGAGCAAAGTGTCGGAACTGGAGCAGAACACTCGGGTGAACGACGTGATCATCACGGGGCTCCACATTAAACCACAATCGTACACGTGAGCGGTGGCCGCGGACAGCGGAGGGAGGCTCGACGCGCTGGAAGAGGAATCCACGGAGCAACAAGTGGCGGCCTTCATGCAGTCCAAAGGAATTCAGCTGGACTGCAACACCATAGAGACCTGCCACCCTCTGCCCAGGAAAAACGGCGACAAACCGGCTGTCATCATGAGGTTTGTCAATAGAAAACACAAGACTGCGCTGTTAAAACAAGGTAGGAAACTGAAAGGAACGAACATTTACATAAACGAGCACCTCACAAAAGAAAACACAGAAATAGCCAGAAAAGCAAGATACCTGAGAAAGCAGAAAAAGATTCAAAACACCTGGACATCAAACTGTAAAATATACATCAAATTAAACGGATCACCTGAAGAAGCCAAGGTCATTAACATCCGTAATATTATGGAACTGGACAAATATCAATGAATGTTATGAACTGGAGTCGACAGCAACATCAGACAACTGTAGGACACTGAAGGGATATACTCATCTGCTACAAGACATTTAACAACATGAAACAAAAGATCAACAAACAGGAACAACAGGAACTGAAAGTTTTTGAATATACAGATCACAACCCACAAGACGTAGAATATAACATAGACCCTGAAAATAATTTATTTAGCTCTATCAATAATGACTGTAGTTACTACACGGATGAACAGTTTAACACAATGGTCACATCTGATTTCAATATTTCTATGATCCACTTCAACAGCAGAAGTCTCTATGCCAACTTTAATAACATTAAAGATTATTTACATCAGTTTAAAGAGCCGTTCAATATTGTGGCAATATCAGAGACGTGGCTCAGTGAAGAGAAAGGAGTGGATTTTACCATGGATGGCTATGAATTAAATTATATAAATAGAAAAGTGAAAAAAGGAGGAGGAGTTGCAATTTATGTTGACAAGAGCTTGAAATACAAGGTTGTTGAAAATCTGTCAGTAACTGTGGATGATTTATTTGAATGTATTACAATAGAAATCTGTCTAGACAATGTGAAGAATGTAGTAGTAAGCTGTGTATATAGAACACCTGGATCAAACATTGACTTATTTAAGGACTGGATGGAAAAAATGTATGCAAAACTAACTCATAAAGTTATGTTCATCTGTGGGGATTTCAATATAGATCTGATGAACTCAAAACAACATAGTTTGACAGAAGAATTTATCAACACAATGTACAGCATGGGCTTACATCCAACAATTACCGGACCTAGCAGAATCACGTCACACAGTGCCACACTAATAAAGAACATATTCACAAACATTATGGAAAATAATATCAGGAGAGGGCTTTTATTGAATGATATCAGTGACCACCTGCCGATTTTTGTTGTCTATCAATGTGATTATAGGAAGAAAAAGTATATCAAAAATATTAAATATAAAAGAATAAGAACCGAAGAATCAATGTATTTACTGACAATGGAATTATTAATACAAGATTGGAAGATAGTTTATGATGAAAATGACATAAATAAAGCATATGATAATTTTTTACAAATATTTCAATCATTGTACAATAAAAACTGTCCTATAAAACAATACAGTGACAGACAACAACAAAAAAATATTCCTTGGGTCACCAAGGGGTTAATAAATGCATGTAAAAAGTAGAATACATTATATAAACAATTCATTAAATGCAGAACTCATAAAATGCTCCTTATGGCGTGCGTCTCGAAAAGCCTCTGACAACTAAGTCCAACTCCTAGCCTGCCCGTGTGGTTTAGTCTCTAAGCCCGGCGGAACTGCTTTTACTAATAGGAGAAGGGGCGAGGGCGGATCTCTGGCTCCTTAAAACCAGATGCTTCGGGTAGATGGTGGCTCGTCAACCTGTGAAGGTAGCCCATCTAGGGGAAGGTAAACACTGATTTAAAACCTCTGCTGCCTTGCGGCATACCCGGTCACGGGAAAGGCTTCGGGAGTCAACCCTGAGGAAAAATCCGGAGTCGGAGCCCCTAAGGCAGTTCTATGTTGTTCTCAACATCGTTCTGGCAGCTCCTGCAACGGCGCTGGTGCCAAACTGTAGCAGCTCTGCTGTTCCTTTGGATTCATCAGTGACGTGGAGAGGGGGGACATGCTGCATGGGCAACATCTTGTCCTCCATATCTTCCTGCCCAGGCTTGAATCCTACCAACGCCCAACGCTGGAAGGTAGAACACCGGATCACTGGAGAGGACACTCCAGCTTCGCCTTTGGCGTAGACAAAACACGGGGAATGACAGTTACCGGTTATAAGCCACTGCTCAATTGGCGTAGAGCGCGGCGCCAGGGGTTGTTCCCGACGGTGGGAGGGATCATCAGATCTCACTGGACAGCTACCGCCCGCCTCAAGCTGGGCAGCCCCCAGCCAATAAGGTGTTGTCCCGCCACAGCTTGCTTTCCTCATTGGGTGCATGGGGATAAGGAGAAGTCCGAACAGCAGGCTGAGAACCTTTGCACCAGGCAAGACAATAAAACAAAAGAGACCAACTCTAAAACTGGGAACTTGGAACGTCCGCACTATGATGACAGGACTCGCTGCTAACCTCAAGGACATCAACGACACCAGGAAGACTGCCATCATCAATAATGAGCTGAAGAGACTGGGAGTAGATATCGCCACTCTCCAGGAAACACGGTTGGCTGACGCAGGCACACTGAGAGAGAAGGACTACACGTTCTACTGGCAGGGAAAGGGCAGTGACGAACACAGGGAACACGGAGTGGGCTTCGCAGTGAAGAACACCTTGCTGAAGATGGTGGAACCGGGCAGCACTGGCTCTGCACGACTCCCCACCCTCCGCCTGAACACCACTCAAGGCCCAGTCACCCTCGTCAGTGTGTATGCCCCAACTCTGACAGCCACACCAGAGGCAAAAGACGAGTTCTACGAGAATCTCGCAACAACTGTCAGAATCATCCCCAACTCTGTACAACTCATTCTCCTTGGAGACTTCAATGCCAGAGTGGGTGCTGACCACGACTCCTGGCCCTCCTGTCTTGGACCTTTTGGCGTGGGCAGAATGAACGACAACGGACAGCGGCTGCTCGAGTTCTGCACATATCACGATCTGTGCATCACAAACTCGTTCTTCAAGACCAAGCCCCAACACAAGGTTTCTTGGCAGCATCCGCGCTCAAAGCACTGGCACCAGCTGGACTTGATCCTGACCAGGCGCACCTCACTGAAGAACGTGCTAATCACCCGTTCGTTCCAGAGTGCAGATTGCGACACAGACCATTCATTGGTGTGTTGCAAGGTCAAGCTGCAGCTGAAGAAATTCCATCGTGCTAGACAACCTGGAAAGGCATGGATTGACACCAGCAAGATGGCCCAACCAGAACTTGTTGAGCAGTTTGCCTCCACCTTTGAGAAGGAACTTGGTGTACCACAAGAAGGAGAATCTGCAAAGCAGAAGTGGGAAGAGCTGCGAAACACCATCCACCGCACAGCCTTGGCTACCTTTGGAAGGAAGACCTCGAAGTCACAGGACTGGTTTGATGCCAAGTTGACCGAGATGACCCCCGTCATTGAAGCCAAGCGCTCAGCACTTGCTGAGTACAAGAAGTACCCAAACGAGAAGAATCTCCAGATTCTCAGGGCTGCGAGAAGCAAAGTTCAGCAGACTGCTCGGCGCTGTGCCAACAAGTACTGGACTCAGCTCAGCCAAGACATTCAAACCGCTGCCATAACAGGGAACATCCGTGGTATGTACGATGGCATCAAGAAAGCACTTGGTCCGGCTCAGAGCAAGACGGCCCCCCTCAAATCTTCCACTGGGGAGATGATCACAGAAAAGAACAAGCAGATGGAGAGATGGGTGGAACACTACTCCGACCTCTACTCTAAACAGAACACCGTGACACCGTCAGCCCTTGATGCCATCGACTGCCTGCCATCCATGGACGAACTGGATGCCGAGCCAACCATCGACGAACTCAGCAAGGCCATTGATAGCTTGGCCACTGGCAAGGCACCCGGCAACGACGGCATACCCCCTGACCTGATCAAGCACTGCAAGACCGCCCTACTGCTGCCATTGCATGACGTGCTCTGCCAGTGATGGAAGGAAGGTGCCGTACCACAGGACATGAGGGACGCCAAGATCATCACCCTCTACAAAAACAAAGGGGAGAGAAGCGACTGCAACAACTACAGGGGCATCTCCCTCCTCAGCGTTGTTGGCAAAGTCTACGCACGAGTTGCTCTCGTCCGTCTACAGAAGCTTGCCGAACGTGTCTACCCCGAGTCTCAGTGTGGCTTCCGCGCTGAGTGATCGACGGTAGACATGATATTCTCCATCCGCCAACTCCAGGAGAAATGCAGAGAACAGAACATGCCTCTGTACGTCGCCTTCATCGACCTCACCAAAGCGTTCGATCTGGTCAGCAGAGAGGGCCTTTTCAAGATCCTGCCAAAGATAGGATGCCCACCAAAGTTGCAAAGCCTCATCGAATCGTTTCACACCAACATGCAGGGGATAGTGCAGCACGATGGCAACGTCTCAGAGCCATTCAACATACGCAGCGGAGTGAAACAGGGCTGAGTACTTGCGCCAACCCTCTTTGGGATTTTCTTTGCTATGCTCCTGAGGCATGCCTTCAGCACAGCAACAGAGGGAATCTACCTGCACACAAGATCTGACGGCAGGCTTTTCAACCTCGCCCGCCTGAAAGCCAGAACCAAAGTACGCGAGGCTCTAGTCAGAGACATGCTGTTCGCAGACGACACTGCAGTCGTAACCCACACACAGCAGGAGCTTCAGACCCTGATGGACCGCTTCTCCCAGGCATGCAAGGACTTCGGGCTTACCATCAGCCTGAAGAAGACTAACGTCTTGGCGTAAGGCACGGAAGCACCACCAACCATCACCATCGACGACTACAAGCTGGAGGTCGTGAATCAGTTCACGTACCTGGGGTACACGATCAGCAACAACCTCTCCCTTGATACAGAGATCAACAAGATGATTGGAAAATCAGCCTTCACACTCGCTCGCCTCACCACACGAGTGTGGGAGAATCCCAAACTCTCTGTCAAGACGAAGATGGCAGTGTACAACGCCTGTGTCATCAGCACACTGCTCTATGGGAGTGAGACGTGGACAACATACGCCCGGCAGGAAAAGAGACTGAACTCCTTCCACTTGCGCTGCATTCGCCACATCCTGGACATATCCTGGCAGGACAAAGTGCCCAACACAGAAGTTCTGTCCCGCGCTGGCCTTCCCTCCATGTTCACTCTACTCAGGCAGCGCAGGCTCCGCTGGCTAGGCCACGTTCACCATATGGAGGATGGCAGAATCCCCAAAGACGTCCTCTACGGAGAACTTGCAACTGGCAGGAGAGACGTTGGCCGCCCACAGCTGCGCTTTAGAGACGTCTGCAAGAGAGACATGAAGGCCCTGGATATCAACACAGAGCGCTGGGAGGACCTTGCAGCGTACCGCTCAAAATGGAGAGGCACCCTGACCAGACAGCTCAAGGCGGGTGAAGAGAGACTGACTGCTGCAGCAGATGAAAAAAGGACCCGCAGGAAGAACCGCCACAGACCCAGCAGCACGGAGACCACCCAAAAGTGCGACCTGTGTGACAGGGACTGTCATTCGCGCATCGACCTGTTCAGCCACAGGCGGTGCTGTTCCAGCAGAGTAGACGTTTAGGATTCTCTTCCATGGTCATCATAGACCGACGGAGGCCGACGATAAAACAATACAGTGACAGACAACAAAAAAAAATATTCCTTGGGTCACCAAGGGGTTAATAAATGCATGTAAAAAGAAGAATACATTATATAAACAATTCATTAAATGCAGAACGGTGGAAGCTGAGGTCAAATATAAAAGATATAAAAATAAGCTTACTAATATAATGAGGACCTGTAAGAAAGAATATTACAACAGAATATTAGAGGATAACAAAAATAACTTAAGAGGAATATGGCAAGTACTCAATGGGATTATTAGTAATTGGCCTAAGAATGCTAATTATCCAGAATATTTTATTGAAAATGGCAATTTGATAAATAATATGGAGGATGTGGTCAGTGGTTTCAATAAATTTTTTGTAAACGCTGGTCCTGAATTAGCAAAATCAATAGTGACACCAGAAACAAACAACAGTGGTTCTGTAAATGAAATAGAAGATAGAAATCCAAACACAATCTTTTTGGGTGCAGTTACTGAAAAGGAAATTATCGAGAATGTGAGTAAATTTAAGAACAAAAAATCAACGGACTGGAATGAAATTGACATGACAATAGTGAAAAAAGTAATTGAAGGAATTGTTAAGCCACTCACCCACATCTGTAACCTATCATTTCAAACTGGTACATTTTCAGACAAAATGAAAATAGCAAAAGTAATACCTCTATACAAAACAGGAGACAGTCATTGTTTCACAAATTACAGGCCAGTCTCTTTACTCTCACAATTCTCCAAAATACTTGAAAAAATCTTCACTAAGAGACTGGATGATTTCATTGAAAAACACAACCTCCTTACAGATAGCCAGTATGGTTTTAGAGCAGATAAATCTACATCTTTGGCACTGATCAAACTTATAGAAGAAATTACTAGTTGTGTAGATAAAAAAAAAGGTTGCTGTAGGAGTATTTATAGATTTAAAGAAAGCTTTTGACACCACTGACCACAGAATACTACTAAGGAAACTGGAAAGGTATGGGATAAGAGGGGTAGGATTGAGTTGGGTGGAAAGTTATTTAAGTAACAGACAACAATTTGTACAAATTGGTGAGCACAAATCACCCTTCATGGACATCACTTGTGGTGTGCCCCAGGGGTCAGTTTTGGGACCCAAACTCTTTATTTTGTATATAAATGACATATGCCAAGTATCAAAAATTCTGAAATTTATTTTGTTTGCGGATGACACAAATATCCTTTGCACTGGTGAGAATTTGCAGCAGGTTTTAGAGGTGGTCACAACTGAAATGAAAAAGTTAACGCAGTGGTTCAACAAAAATAAATTATCTCTAAATCTTAAAAAAACAAAGATTATGTTGTTTGGAAATTATAAAATAAACTAGAAAAGCACTCGGAGAGCGCAGACCTCTGCCAAGCGCCACAGTTCCCCCCCATACAGTGTTTGTGTGTACGTTTTCAGATTCCTTGACCATGAAAACATATGACTAGCAATTGGATTCACAATGATAGGATTAGTGGTTCAGTAGTAAAAGCATTACCTCCTTGGCGGAGGTAATAAACTCAAGTGTTGCTGTTGTGTCCATCTCCTCCATCTGCAAACTCCCAGGCTGCGGGCGTTGCAAGTCATCGCACGACCGCGTACAACCTACAGGCCAATGGGTTATGCGAGCGTTTTCATAGATCACTGAAAGCAGCACTCAGGGCTTCACTGACGGATGCAAACTGGGTAGACAGGTTGCCATGGGTTTTATATTGGGGTTGTGCTCTGCGGCAAAAGAGGATTTGGAAGCTTCCCCGGCAGAGAGCTTGTTTTTGCGCAGCCCCTATGGTTGCCCGGAGAATTTCTGCCAAATAATCCCGCGCTGGACAGCTGCCCATCTCAGCTTTTGCAGCGTAGCGCAAACACAGGCACGCTGCCGGGCCCGGCCCACCACTGTTTTCCGCGTGTTTTTGTGCCTAAAACTTTGAAGAGCACGGAGTTCGTGTTCGTCAGACACGACGACCAGCGGCCTCCATTGCGCCTGCACACATGTTGAAAATGGCCGTATCTCACAATGTTAAAGAATCCTTTAAAAAAATTCCTGTATCCAGACGGTGATCCGGATCATCCCCAAAATTTAATCAGTTCTTCCTTGTACCATTTACAACAACGCCTGAAAGTTTCATCGAAATCCGTCCAAAACTTTTTGAGTTATCTTGCTAACCAACAGACAAACAAACAGACAAACAGACAGACAAATGCTTGCAAAAACATTATCTCCTGTGGCCTGCGGCCTGGCGGAGGTAATCATGAAATAATGGTAACGATAGATGAGACCAGAATAGAAACAGTACAGGAAAATAAGTTTCTGGGGGTGATGCTAGACAATAAAATCTGCTGGAAGCCTCACATCAGTCACATCCGGGCCAAGTTAGCAAAATGTATAGGCTTACTGGGGAAGACAAGACACATCTTGGACTATAAATCATTGGTCTTACTGTACAATTCACTGTTTTTACCTTATCTTAACTACTGTGTAGAAGTCTGGGGAAACACCTACAAGACCAACCTACAGTCAATATGCACATTACAAAAAAGAGCTATAAGGATAATAAACAATTTAGGATATAGAGACCATACCAATTTGTTGTTTTTAAAGACACATGTCATAAAGTTCATCAATTTAGTTAAATTTAAGACAGCACAAGTAATGTACAGGGCAATTAATAATCAACTCCCAACTAATATACAAAAAATATTTAAAAAAAGAGACAATGATCATAATTTGAGAGGAGACTTAAACTTTACAAAACCCGAGATATGAACAACCAAGAAAAGTATGTGCATATCTGTCTGTGGGGTGGATTTGTGGAACAGTCTGGAGCCGGAACTGAAACTATGTACAAACAGAAATCAATTCAAAAAGAGGTATAAACATTATTTGCTGAAAGGATATATGTTAGAAGGGTAGTATTTATATGTACGATTCACTATGCTCACTCTGGGACATTATGGGACACTATGGAATGGTGGGTGGGACAGCACTGTGTATATCTGTGTTGTTTGAGGCTGGTTTTGATGTATGGACATCAATGTATGTTAGGATGGAGGGGTGTTAATGTTGATATGTAAAAAAATACAGTAAATTGTTTACTTGGGGTCTTAAAGGTGGTAATTTGTATATAATTCACATGGGTGTATTTATGGAAAAGAGGAGATGGAATTAATAAGTGTTCACTTCTTCCTTCTCCCTTTCGAACACTGTATACTGTTACTTTATTGCATTTGTCATTTGTTTTGTTTTTGTTATACTTTTTTGTTCGAAATAAAGTATCTATCTATCTATCTATCTATCTATCTATCTATCTATCTATCTATCTATCTATCTATTATTAAAAGTGGGAGGATGCGGTTGGAAGAATCCAACTTCCCAAACACCCGCGGCTGTGCTCTCATCACTTTAGCCCTGAGGATTTTGAGGATTTTCGTCGCCCCCAGCTCATGAAAGAGCTCACAGGTGTGTCTGGCTACAAACGACGGCTTAATGCAAACGGCATCAAAGCTTTGATGTGCTGTGATACAGGACAGATCTGTAAAGCAGGCATGCATCCTGTTATACCACTTTAACAAGTGACTGAACAAGATACATGTATAGCATCAGGTACCACGAACAGCGGCAGAAATGAAGTGGAGCTCTTTCCAACAGATGCTCTACTTCTCTGTCGGCACTGGCGAACATTTGCCACAAAAAACACCCTCCAACATGACCAGCTCTAGCTTCCTCCCGGCTGCTGTCTTCATTCTCAAGTCCATTTTCACTTTGTGTGTCTTCGTCATTGTCTTTATTGCTTTGGCTTCGCACTGGTTCAAACTGAAAAGGCTGTTTACAGACCGCTGCTGCTACAACCAATCTACGTCACTACCCGGAATGCATTGCGACGTAAACAAAAATGGCGATTTACATCGTAATAACGTTTTTTAAAAATATATAAAACTGGGAATTATTTTCAAAAAAAATATATTATAGATATGTTACTAACATCAAAATAAAGCATATAGAGCTAACATGCCAATATAATCGGAGTTCCTTTTAATACTTTGCATGTTAATGATTATGAAGACACTCTATAATGTACATTTCATCAGCAATAAGGAGCCACACGTGTCTTTTTATATTTTCTTCTGCTTAGTGGGCAGTTTTAAAGCTCTAAATAAAGCTACAGTAAATCAAGGATCTACAGAAATGCTACTGTACTGTTTTGGTCTGGTCTGAGGAGGAGCCAGAGCCAGGAGAAACTTATTTTAGACTTTTAGAATAAAGGTGTAGTGTGGTTCCAAACTGTTTCAAGTTTTCATAAAAGACAGAATTTCTTCTGTATTCTCTGAGATATCTCTTGGAGCATCTCCACGACCATCAAGAAGGCCCAATCAGGTGAAATAAGATGTTTCTTCTGTGGAAATGCTGTAAGACTGCTTCAGAAGAAAAGTCTTCCAGCTGATTGTTGCTTCTGAAGCTGTTTTTGAGAACTTTTCACAGAAGAAACTCCTTCAGTCTCCTCATGTCTGTATGTTCAGTCTGAGTTTTTGGTGCACTAATAACTTTGTTTCTATAACTGAAGGTTTTCTCTTCTGGGTTTTTGGAGACTCAGACACGCTGTAGCTGTAACCAAAGCGCGGTCAGTCACAGGTGCAGACATACAGCGACGATCCTACGCTGCCTCTTGCAGTTGTTCACTCTGACTGTTCTTTGGTAAGCTGCTTGATGAATGGACATTATCAGAAATACTGGCTGTCAGGGCAGTGCCATCATGGCAGACATGTTGAACAACAAAGCTCTGTTGTGTCTTATTATGACAATGCTCTGATCAGCATCAGAAACTATTGGCAATAGATGTAACCTCCTCACAGTGATTTCCACAGGTGAGAGGACAGTCACTTTACCTTTTCAGGACTACTTACCAAGTTTGTCCTCCTTGGGGGTTTTAAAAACGGAAAAATGGTAGAACCGTTATTTTCTTCCAGAACATTTTCCCCTGAAAAATATAAAACAAATAATATTTTGTATAATATTGTACCACTGTGGCTGAATTTGTGTTTGGAAACATCATAGTTACGTTTTTTTTATATACTAAGTGTCTCTGTGGTCATCTGAATTTGGTCTTTGAGAAGAATATTTATAGAATTTTTTTCACACCAGTTAAAGTATTGATATTTTATATATGGGATTTCATTCTTTATAAGGCATAAGAAAGTCTCTTCACCTCAGAGTTCAGTGTAAAGTGATCAGATGAGAGATCTGGTTGGAGTCCACTTCTGCCTTTTCATGATCATCCACTGGCCCAGTCTGTCAGGATCATGCAACAGAAACTAACAAATACAAATAAAAATGCTTAAGTACTCAACATGCATTTGTTTTATTTCATGTAAAATGACTATGAAACACTACATGCATAATTTCTAAGCAGCAAAAATATAAAGCCTTTTGTGAGCACTCTGCTGTATAACAGTCTCTTTTACTCCCTATCATGTCCCGTGTTTTGGCTTTTAACTCAATTCCAGTTTTAAATGCATGCAAATTATCAACATTTCTATAAGCATAGCAACATACATCCAGAAGTTACACACGTGAATCAATCAGCACTTTAATATTGAGGTGCAGGATGTTAAAAGGGCGTTCTGTGCTGTAAAAGTGAACAAAAGTCAGGGCCCTGATAATATATGTGGGCGCTTGGTAAAGTCCTGTGCACATGAACTGAGTTCTGTGTTTCACTACATTTTTAATAAGTCCTTACAGACACAACATGTGCCTAAGATCTGGAAAGATGCTGTGGTTGTCCCTGTTCCAAAATCCAGCTGTCCAGAAACAGTAAATGATTTTAGACCAGTTGCTTCGACTTCAATTTTAATGAAAATTTTTGAAAAACTGGTCAGATTTGGGGTCCTAAAGCAGACTGAGCATGCATTGGATCCTCTGCAGTTTGCCTATAGGTCTCATAGAGGAGTGGAGGATGCCACTGTCACTCTGTTTAACATGCTTTTTAAACATCTGGATTTTAATGGGACACACGCCAGGCTTTTATCTGTGGACTTGTCTTCTGCTTTTAATACAATCCAACCTCATATCTTAGTTGAAAGGCTCCTGCAACAATTTGACTTGAGCAATAATCTGGTGGGTTGGATTCTGGATTTTTTAACCAACAGGACACAGAGAGTAAGGGTCAACGGTGCATTGTCTGACCAAAAGTGCTCTTCTACTGGCTCTCCTCAGGGGTGTGTGTTGTCACCATTACTCTTCATCCTGCACACAAACATGTGTCAAAGCAGACATGACAACAGACACATTATAAAGTATGCTGATGATTCAGTTGTTGTCAGTCTCCCCCAGGATGGTGAGAGTGGCCACGGCCCAGTAGTTGATGATTTTGTTCACTGGTGTGAGGATTCCTACCTGCAGCTGAATACGACAAAAACTAAAGATATGATTATTGACTTTAGGAGGAAAACTCCCAGGCACAAAGTCACTGTACTAAAAGGCCAGACCACTGAATGTGTGCAGTCTTACAGATATCTTGAGACGATTATTGATAGTAATTTAAATTTTGAAGAGAACTGTGAAAGGGTGTGCAAAAAGGGTCAGCAACATTTGCATTGTTTAAGGAAACTTGCACGCTTCCAAACTGACCGAACCATAATGACAATGTTTTATCGGGCTTTTATTGAATCTGTTTTATCCTTTTCTTTAGTGTCATGGTTTGGTCAGATGAAACTGAAACAGAGGAAATCCTTGGATCAGGCTGTTAGATGGTCCAGTCACTTGCTTGGTGAGTTGCAGCTGAGCCTGACATCCCTGTACACCAGACAGGTACAGAGGATTGCTACCTCCATTTTAAATGATGACTCCCACCCTTTGCACTGCAACTTTCAGCTTCTTCCCTCCAGACGGAGGTTTGCTGTCCCAAAAAGTAAAACCCAACGCTACAAAAACAGCTTTGTTCCTGCTGCTGTTAAAGAGTTGAACAAGATGTAACAATATATTGCACATAATTTAGTTACCTATTTATTAATTTTTATTTTATATTTACTTATTTTTGTAGGTTTTTATTTGGGCTCTAAATCTTTTATTGGGTTTTAGACTTTTGAGTGTTTAACCTCTTTGACTAGTCTTTAACTTTTTAATATGACCCTTCTCTCTTAACTCTTTGTTTTTTCTCTTATCTCTTTGTCTTATGTCCTGATTGGTGGAGCCTTGAGTACTTTTATCGTGTTTATAGTCAGCTTCATGTGTGTCTGTGTTTGTGTTCATGTTGAATGTAATTGTGGCTTGTATATATGGATGTCACCTGACTGCAAAACAAATCTACCTACGGGTACAAATAAAGTACGTAACCTGAACCTGAACCTGTGAGCAATTGATCCGGGTAAAATTATTTTACAGGGTATAAATGATATTAAATACTTCTTAAGGACATAATCACATATAAGACTATTTGTGAAATAGCTAAAATTTTGTGAGGATATTTCCAATATTTTTGTCTGAATGTTTACTAGAATTTACAATCATTTAAGATTTGTAATCCACTTCAATATAAAAACAGGATATCACTAGATAATTAAGTTACTTTCAAATATGCAAATCCTTAACTATGCCCCACAAACAACATTATTCTTGTTTTTTCATGTAATTTTTCATTCTTCCGAATGGCATTTTCCACACAATTTTATGACTTTCTTGATAATTTGCAGCTTTTTCTTGTACCGGTGGCCTTTTTTTTCTCATACATTCAAGACTTTTTTTGTTGCAAATGTGCATCTTTTTCCCACTAACTGGGTGACTTTTTCTCCTTTTATTTCATTACAACACTTTTACCGGACAAATCACGAAAAAAAATGGGACCAGACTGCAGAACGGCCCTATTTATTTAGGATTAATTGCTATTTTAACAATAAATAAGCCTTAAATTTTGTATAAACAAATTCAAGGCTTTTAACTAATGCTTTATTATACTGCACATAAAGCACATAAAACCTTTTTTTATATTAATTAAACAGAAGTGTTAGCATCTTTTGCATAAAAGCCTAACTGAAGGCTAACTGGTTATTTAGCCGTAATAATATGTAAAATAAAGGAAGAATTGCAAGCACCGGGAGAACAGGAGAACATGGACAGCCTGTTATCTGTTGTCTGCTGCTTGCAGAACATATTTGTTGCCAGAAATTCACTGTAAAAATGACAGCTAGCATCAACTGCCAAACAAGCTACATTAGGTTCACAGGATGTGACGCAGGGTTGCCAGGTTTTAAGCACAAAAAAAGCCCAACAGGCATCCTATTACACTGTGTAAAAAGAGAGGCTGCTTGATAGCGTATATGGATATATAGATTTATTTTTGTTTGCAGTGAATTGACTGTAAACACAGTTGTAGAGGAGCTGGAAATGATGAGGCGATTTTGTATTAAAAACAGAGTCTTTAATGAACAGCTCTTCTATCTTGTCTCATCTGGTGCAGAGCTTGGCAGAAGGCAAAGAGGAAGATTTCTGCCCAGCTCGCTGGTTAAATACAGGCACACATCAAAGACATGCATTCACAAGCCGACATCCCCCGTTCTCTTAATCCCCCATTGTTCTGTTATCTCCTCCCTTCGTCTTGGGAGGTGCTGGGAATTCCTCTCCTCGCCTTGGGGGGCGAAGGTGTCTAGTCCGTCTCAGCCGCCGCGTCCTGGGACGTCTTTGTTCTTCACACGGCGGGTGAGATTCCTTTGTCCTTTCCGAGGTGTGAAGTTCCTTACGTATGCTGTCTAAAACATTTCCACATGCTCTAACATATGTAAGTATGGAATATATGAGTAATATACTGTATACCACACAGTCATCATTGAATAACAGGATTTTATAAACTCTAATTAAAGGAAAATACATATGCATTCTGCATAACCAACAGCAAATTTATAGTAAACACAATCAACATAAAAAACACAATCAACATAAAAACCTTGAATTAATTCCATTTTTAAACTCTGATCAAAAGAAAAGACGTGCATTCTGCATAAGTAACAGCACTAAGCACGATTACAGTTTAGTGATGTGGGATGATGGGAATTGTTGTCCACTAGTTGTTTAAACAAAAACTAAGGTTCCAAGGTTGTCATAGCCAGGAGCGGTACTGGGGTTAAGCTCCCAGTGCTCCCTGTTTGTCAATGTTATCGATAAGAAAATAGAAAGTGGATTATTGATAAATGATATAAGTGACCACTTGCCAACCTTTGCACTTATCCATGGCCACACGGGGCCCAACGCAGAAAAAATTTCAAAATCGTTCAGATACAAATCACCAAATGCAATCAATTCTTTTAAAGAGGACTTGCTGAAGCAAGACTGGACAGAAGTCTATGTATCAGATGTAAATGAAGCCTATGACACATTTATAAACATTGTAACCACTCTTTATGAAAAAAAACTGCCCATTAGTAAAAAAAAAAAGCTTAAACACAAATTTGCTGATAAGCCATGGTTAACCAAAGGACTACAAAAGGCGTGTAAAAAGAAAAATTTATTATATAAAGCTTTCCTAAAGAAAAGGACAAAAGAAGCAGAGCAGCGGTATAAAACATACAAAAATAAGTTAACATATATAATAAGATGTAGTAAAAGAGACTATTACAGTAAAGAACTGGAGAAAAACAAAGACAATATTAAAAATACATGGACAATACTCAACAGTATCCTTGGAAATAAAAGCAGAAATACAAGCAACCCAACTAATATTCCAAAAAATAATAAAACGACTCAGAGTGTGAATATAGCTTCACCTGCAGATGAATTTAATAATTTTTTTGTTGACATTGGACCTAATCTGGCCCGAGAAATACCCACTACGGTGCCTACAGGTGATACAATATGCAATAACACTGCTGTAAAAGACTCCATCTTCATAAAGAACACAGACGAAAGAGAGGTCATTGAAATTGTTAAATCGTTCAAAAGTAAAACATCTACGGACTGTGATGGTATTGACATGCTATTAGTCAAAACTGTTATCGAATGCATAGTAAAACCACTGATGTATATCTGTAACCTGTCTCTCCAATCAGGTATATTTCCCAATGCAATGAAAATAGCTAAAGTAATTAAAATATACAAGTAAAATATACAAGACGGGCGACAGAGGGGAACTCTCAAACTATAGACCAATTTCACTATTACCGCAATTTTCCAAGATACTTGAAAAAATATTCTATGAGAGAATTGACAACTTCATACTGAAGAATGATTTATTGTGTGAGCAGCAATATGGGTTCAGACACAAGAGGACAACTGCATATGCCCTAATGGAATTTACAGAAAAAATATCAACAGCCATTGAAAATAAAGAGTATTCATTTGGAGTATTCCTAGATCTTAAAAAAGCATTTGATACAGTAGATCACAATTTATTATTAAAGAAACTACAAAATTGTGGTATTAGAGGGGAAGCACTGTCCTGGTAAAGTAGTTACTTAAAGAATGGAAATCAGTATGTATGTGTTAGCAACAAAAACTCAGAGTTACTGAAGGTCACCTGTGGAGTCCCACAGGGTTCAGTTTTGGGACCATTATTATTCAATATGTATATAAACAATATATGTAAAGTTTCAGAAAAAATGGACTTAATACTGTTTGCCAATGACACTAATCTGCTATGCAGTGGAAACAATTTGGAACAACTTCTGGATACACTCGGAAAGGAATTAGGAAAGCTTAAACTGTGGTTTGATTCAAACAAATTAACGCTCAATTTAAGTAAGACAAAATTTATAGTCTTTAACAACCATCACAACAACCCAGTACCCAAACTCAGTGTAAATGGTGTAGAGATTGAAAGGGTATCGGAAACTAAATTTCTTGGAGTAATAATTGATAACAAACTGTGTTGGAAGTCACATATTAATTATATTAAAGGTAAAGTATCCAAATCAATTGCAATATTACACAGAGTGAAATATTTGCTGAATCAACCCACACTATACACCTTGTATCATTCATTAATACTCCCATACATGACATATTGTAATGAAGTATGGGGAAATACATATAAAACAAACATATATCCACTCTTTATGCTTCAAACGAGAGCTATTAGAATAATAAACAAAGCAGCTTACAGGGAACCAACAAACCCACTTTTTCTTAAACAAAAAACTCTCAAGTTGAAAGATCTGGTTGACTTTAAAACCGCAATAATAATGTTCAAAGTGAAAAATTTATCACTGCCCGCAAATATCCAAAAGTTGTTCCAAACAAGGGAGAAACGATATCACTTCAGAGGAACATGTATATTTCAAAAGCCTACAGTGAGAACAACCACCAAGCAACACTGTATTTCAGTGCAAGGAGTCAGATTATGGAACGATTTTGGACCTGAATTAAAATCATGTACAAAGCTTGGACAATTTAAACAAAAACTAAAGGAAGAAATACTCCAAACATATTTACAAGACGACATGTAAACTCACATAAGGATTGACATATCCAGCCTGTGTTGTGTTGTAGCTTAGTTTTTTTCTTTCTTTCTTTTCTTTTTTTTTTCTCTGTGACATTTTGTCTTAGATTTGTTTTTGAATAGTAACCGCTTAACTTAGCCTAGCTTAGTTTTCTTTTTTCTCTCAGTCACATTTTGTCTTAGCTTTGTTTTAAATTGTAATCGCTCTTGTCTTGTTTTTCTCTTTTTTCTCTTTTGAATTCTTGGATGGAATATGGGTGGGCAATATAAGCTGCAGCTTCAGCCATCACCCATTTCGGATAACTCACGTGGAATTGTATAGTAGGAGGAGTCTTTGTCTAATTTGACTTTGTTGTTATATTATACAGTTTCTTTTAACCTGTACTGTACTATCCGAAATAAATTCATTCATTCATTCATTCATTCATTCATCCAGTGCTCATAAAATGCTCCTTACGGCGTGCGTCTCGAAAAGCCTCTGACACCTAAATCCAACTCCTAGCCTGCCCGTGTGGTTTAGTCTCTAAGCCCGGCGGAACTGCTTTTACTAATAGGAGAAGGGGCGAGGGCGGATCTCTGGCGCCTTAAAACCAGATGCTTCGGGTAGATGGTGGCTCGTCAACCTGGGAAGGTAGCCCATCTAGGGGAAGGTAAACCCTGATTTCAAACCTCCGCTGCCTTGCGGCACACCCGGTCACGGGAAAGGCTTCGGGAGTCAACCCTGGGGAAAAATCCGGAGTCGGAGCCCCTAAGGCAGTTCTCTGTTGTGCTCAACATCGTTCTGGCAGCTCCTGCGACGGCGCTGGTGCCAAACTATAGCAGCCCTGCTGTTCCTTTGGATTCATCAGTGACGTGGAGAGGGGGGACATGCTGCATGGGTAACATCTTGTCCTCCATATCTTCCTGCCCAGGCTTGAATCCTACCAATGCCCAACGCTGGAAGGTAGAACACCGGTGCGCATCGGCCTGTTCAGCAACAGGCGGTGCTGTTCCAGCAGAGTAGACGTTTAGGATTCTCTTCCATGGTCATCATAGACCGACGGAGGCCGATGAAATATTACACGACAGCCGAAAAGTTTAATTCGGTGGAAAATTACCTTTTAAATTGACAAACATCATATGTATAACTCGTGGCTGTTATGTCTGTATATGGAGTCAAGGACGAGGCCAAGTGTCGAACTGAACATACATCTATTCAAGGAGGGCACAGGTGCAGCCCACACAGCCGCCAGGTAGAGGATGGCCAAAGAGACTGCTCCTCCTGCCTGCAGCCCTTTTATAGTCACGGGTGGTGGCGTGACCAGAAGACGGAGCCACCACCCCATGCCTCACATTATATTATAAATAACTACACTGTAGCACCTTGGGAGAGCCAGATTTCTAGCATCTCAGACAGGAGACAGTGGATAAGCATGGGAGATCAAAGAGCAGGAGGCTCTTGGCGAGATAGCAGGAAGGAGTAAAGGATGTAGGGGGTTGAATGCAGTGTGATGCAAATATCCTGTTGTGTGTGATGTAATGCCATGAAACTTAAGAGGAGAGTCTCTGATAAAAAGTTCATTCTGTTCTGTGCTCGTGAGATGTGAATGTGCAATAAATCATTTGAAATGAATCTGCCTGTGATTTCACACACTCCACACTGGTGAGCCAAGACGTATTATGGAACACGAGGCAAGATCCCCAGAGCCGGCCCGGTCAGGAAGCTACAGCGAGGCGGCAGCCATCCCACAGACAGCCCGGACTGGAACCTCCAGCCACACGTGTGCGGTTGCAGTCAAGCTACCGGATTTCTGGCAGCACAACCCACACTCTTGGTTCCACCTCACCGAGCCCCAGTTCGCCCTCCGGGGAGTAACAGCAGATGACACCAGATTCTACCATGTGGTCGCAGCGCTCGACGCCTGCACAGCTCAACAGGTAGCGAGCCTGCTCGATCAGCCACCAGCCAGCAACAGATACGAGGCGCTCAAGCCTGCGCTCATCCAGCGCTACATGCTCTTGGACTGTGAGAGAGCAGAGAGGCTCCTGACGCGGACCGAGCTAGGAGATGGTTCGGCCGTAGACCTGATGGAGAAGATGCTGGTGTTAATGGGCAAGGACGATGGGCACTTTCTGTTTTGCCCACCTCTTCCTCCGGAACCTTCCGACAGTAGCGAGGGCGGTTCTGGCCAATTCGCCGTGGCTGGCCACGCGAGACTACCGTGCGCTAGCCCAGGAGGCAGACTGGATCATCATCACCACCAGGGCGACCACAGTCAACACGGCAGCGACGGAGCCCAGCGAGACGACCAGAGGAGGCGAGGAGCCACCAATGGTAGCAGCAGCGGGGGCTAAGGAGCGCCAGAGAGACACGCTCTGTTCCTACCACCGCCGCTTCGGAGAGAACGCACGCAGATGTGCGCTACCGTGCCAATTCCAGCACTCGGGAAAACGCCAAGGCCGGGGGTCGGCAGCAGCGGCAACCCTCGGTGAAGAGAACAAGCTGCTCTACCTAACGGACGCACACTCAGGGAGGCGTTTCCTCCTGGACACCGGAGCCCAGAAGAGCTTCATCCGGCCGACCTACGCTGACCGGCTGGCAGGATCTAGCGGCCCCGGGATGTTGGCAGCAAACAGCTCAGATATTAAGACCTTTGGTGAGAGGACTCTGCTCTTATCTCTACACGGCCGTACATATGAGTGGACTTTTGTCATAGCAGCACTGAATTACCATATACCGGGGGCTGATTTTCTGTGCGCACATGGTTTACTGGTTGACGTTGCTAACATGCGCCTAGTTAATGCACTGTCTTTTGACTCTCTCCCCTGTATAGCTCAAGTGACCCAGCCAACAGCACAAGCCAACGTCACAGCTACAGGCAGTAAGTTCCACACACTGCTCACTCAGTTCCCAGCACTCACGGTCCCGACATTTTCCACGGCCATCGCTAAACACAGGGTGGAGCAGTTTATCACCACCACCGGGCCGCCCGTTTTTGCAAGACCTCGACGCTTGGACGCAGCTAAACTGGCCATAGCGCGCGAGGAGTTCGCCAACCTGGAAAGGTTGGGCATCATCAGGCGCTCGAACAGCCCATGGGCATCCCCGCTACACATGATCCCTAAGGCTGAGGGATCATGGCGACCGTGCGGTGATTTCCGCAGGTTGAACAACGCCACGGCACACGACCGTTACCCGATTCCCCACATACAGGATTTTTCCATTCACCTCGCCTTGCTTCACAGTAGGTATGGTGTTCTTTGGATGCAACTCAGCATTCTTTCTCCTCCAAACATGACAAGTTGAGTTTTTACAATAAAGTTCTATTTTGGTTTCATCTGACCACATGACATTCTCCCAGTCCTCTTCTGGATCATCCAAATGCTCTCTAGCAAACTTCAGATGGGCCTGGACATGTACTGGCTTAAGCAGGGGGACACGTCTGGCACTGCAGGATCTGAGTCCCTGGCGGTGTAGTGTGTTACTGATGTAGCCTTTGTTACTTTGGTCCCAGCTCTCTGCAGGTCATTCACTAGGTCACCTTGTGTGGTTCTGGGATTTTTGCTCACCGTTCTTGTTATCATTTTGACCCCACGGGGTGAGATCTTGTGTGGAGCCCCAGATCGAGGGAGATTATCAGTGGTCTTGTATGTCTTCCATTTTCTAATAATTGCTCCCACAGTTGATTTCTTCACACCAAGCTGTTTACCTATTGTAGATTCAGTCTTCCCAGCCTGGTGCAGGTCTACAATTTTGATTCTGGTGTCCTTTGACAGCTCTTTGGTCTTGGCCATAGTGAAGTTTGGAGTCTGACTGTTTGAGGTTGTGGACAGGTGTCTTTTATACAGATAAAGAGTTCAAACAGGTGCCATTAATACAGGTGATGAGTGGAGGACAGAGGAGCCTCTTAAAGAAGAAGTTACAGGTCTGTGAGAGCCAGAAATCTTGCTTGTTTGTAGGTGACCAAATACTTATTTTACCGAGGAATTTACCAATTAATTCATTAAAAATCCTTCAATGTGATTTTCTGTGTTTTTTTTCCCCTCATTTTGTCTCTCATAGTTGAGGTATACCTATGATGAAAATTGGAGAGCTCTCTCATCTTTTAGGTCTGTGGTGGACCACTCCAAGTTACACGGGGTGAGACATCTGTCGCAAGGTCTGTGGTGGACTTTTGCCAGTTGGTGCATCGTGACATGCACTGCACAAAGAGCAGAGATAAACAAACCTATCATCTGGTCAGTCACTGCAACAGATACTGGAGTCAGTTTGTCTTGGCCTGTCCTTGCCACTCATAATACCTGTATCTGCCAAGAATGTGTCGCTAGTCCAGCAAAAGCTAGCGGTACTCAAATACTTTGTAAGCAGTTTCATGAAATGGTCAGTCAGAAAGCAACTCATATCGGCTCAGACGTTGCCCGGGTTAACAAGGTCAGGAGTTCCTGGCAGCTGAAGGCGAAGGACAGAGCTGTGTGGAGGAATCTGATCAGACCTAAATGAAACAGTCATTGTCTCCCCCGACAGACTGCTATGATTATATATATATATACAGTGATCCCTCACTTATCGCGGTTAATGGGTTCCAGAACCGACCGCGAAAAGTGAAAAACCGCGAAGTAGCGTCACCCCTAATGACGTCATCCATAAATAATACGTACGTTCATTCTCTCACTCTCTCTCTCTCATATGATACGTGTGTGTGTGTGTACGTGTACATACATACGTAGATGTAAATAAAGTGTACATAAATATGTTTTTAGAACTCTTTTATTCTTATAACAAGATACGTAACTCAAGATGAAGATGATTTACTTCACAGGTTAATGAGAGCTTTACTGCTCCTCAGGTGACGCCTCATCGTCAGGTGCTAGAAGCGCAGGATCATCGAGGGCAGCTTCCGATAGAGCTGGAGAAGCTGCAGGAGGCGGCGTAGTGGCTCGACGGGAAGACTATTTCGCACAAAATGGCACAAGAGAACAGCGAAAAGTTCCACGCGGCGAGACTACGTAACACGAGCGATAAAGAGCAATGAATGCGGTCTTTCTTCCCTTCATGGGCGCTCGGCAGGGAGAGGAGGTGGGTGAAACGTCTCGGCCAATCAGCTTGCGGGGTGAAACGTCTCGGCCAATCAGCTTGCAAGATTTCCGAGCCGAGCCAACACGAGAACAGCGAACAGAGAGGTGGATTTTTTGAGTTGTGCGGCTCTCCGTGTTGATACCTGATGGTCTAATGTAGTCTCCCTGCCTTCTGCTAGCGCCCGCCCATTATTTCTCAATTTTGAATTTTTGATGAATATTTTTCAAAAATCCGCGATGCACTGAGGGCGCGAAAGGTGAAGCGCGAAGTAGCGAGGGATCACTGTATATATATATATATATACTGTATATATACTGTATATATATATATATATATATATATATATATATATATATATATATATATATATATATATATATATATATATATATATATATATATATATATATATATATACGTATATATATATTCATATATATCTGTCCAGGGTGTACAGATATATCTGTCCAGGGTGTACCTTGCCTCTCGCCCAAAGATGCTGAGATAGGCTCGTAGCCATGCCAGGGGGAGATTCTGGAGAGACACATCACCAGTCCATCACAGGGCCAACACAGAGAGACAGACAACCATTCACTCTCACAATCATACCTAAGGACAATTTAGAATCCACAGTTTGGTGCCAATTAACCTAACTTGCATGTTTTTGGCATGTGGGAGGAAACCGGAGAAATTCCCGAGTAAACCCACGCAGACACAGGGACAACATGCAAACTCCACACAGATCACTGTTGGTCGAGGGCTGGGATCGAACCCAGGATCCTCCTGCCAAGGGTGAGTTGCTGTGCTGCCGCAGTGCTAACCATTCAGCCACCGTGCTGCCCAGATTGGTCATGATCTGAAAATCAAAGACACAAAAGGTAATGTAATAAAATACATGTGATGACTTCAACTTTATTCATTATCGCGCTTGACTAATTAAAATTATTAGAAATCAAGTAGATTACATTAAGAGCCAACTTGGTGCTCTGACACATTTTAATTTATTTATTATTTATTTTGTGTGTATGCACCTTCATGCACTTTTGCAACTTCAATATTTTTTTCCCACAAAACTAAGAAACTCAGCAGTAATTTAAACCTAAGAAATTATGGTCTTAAACTGTTTCCTATTAGCAACAATTTAGCATCGTCATTGAGCATTTACTGTTTTAAGAGTGAGATGGTATTAATGTTACTTACGTCCAATAAAAACAAGGTTAGAGGACTATCCTCTCTGATGCAGCACGGAAGGAAACTGTCCCAGATCCCTGGTGGCTCTTTGACTAAACCATTAATTTGGAGTTAGCTGCTGTGCTAATCACCAGAATGTAGTCTAGGCACCCACCCACACAGCTGGTTCGTTGTGCGTACAGCAGGGGAGAGGCAGGGTGCTGACAAGTTGCGTGTGAGGAACTTTGCAGAAGAAACAGGGGTAATGTATATTTTAAATCCCGATATAGTCAACAGAGTTTTAGATGAAACAATACACGTTTTTATTTCGTCATCTGATATTTATATCGTCATATTGCACTGCCCAAGCTACAACTGTGAAATTTTAGCATTATGAGAAGAATCTGGAAAAAACATTAGCAAGAGAGTCAATGTAGTCAGGACAAAAAGGACAGTGAATCAATGAGAGAGGGGTGGTATAACCGCACACGTGCAACCTGTCCCTCCTCAAAACACAGAGGATGTGTGTGGTCAGTTGTTCCCACAGGTCTTAGGAAGCCCTCAGTTGTGGAAGCTGTGCCTGGTCTTGCCCAGTGCACCCTGGATGCACAGGTACCCCATAGGCACCAGGTCCCCCAAGGACAAAAAAGCCACACTGAAAGTGAACCCCATGTTGCATACGAGGGGGGCTGAAAAGTCCATAGGCTGACTAAGGAGTTATGGTCATAGGTGCTGATCCAGTAGTATTTGTGCTTCAGTGGCCGAGGAACAAGAGGGCAGAGCAGAGCTGAGAGTGAGAGAACTGTCAACAGTATAGGTACAATAAACCACATTTGGTCAAATTTGACCACTGCATCATGGTCAGCCTATGAACTTTTTAGTCCTCCCTCATAGAACAATGTTTCAGCATGGTACTGGTGTTTCCGACATTCCACCTAGTATTTCTCCATAAAATGTATCCATGCTCTGGACTTCCTCTCTCCCATGAATGCTTTTTTTTTTTTATGACAACACTAAATGAACACATACACAACATTGTTTATTTGCAATCATTGGGCCTCATGCAAGAACATGTTAGCATCAGTATGTGTACATCTCGCATACTTTGTTAGTAAGCTGCATTAATATGAAGGAGCTACTCCAGATTCAACAAATGCACGTACAGTATGTCCTACAAAAGTGTGTAAACTGCACACGTAAAAACTGAATTTCACCTGTGTGTAAGTGAACGTGCATTCATGAGTATTGAAGATTTGCATAATTAACACCCCAAAAACTACCATAAAAGGCGATACTTCTGCAGCTATGACAGAAGTATAAGTGACAAAATGGCTTCAAAGTTTTATATCAAGAGATCCAAAACGGTATAATACATAATTCAAGTAGCGTCAGCAGCGGAATCAAAGACTGGCAAAAATGAAAGAATCTGTTAGATTATAGGAGTGTGGGTTTGCTGCAGACATTCCTCTTAACAGCAACCAACATGAAGACACGGCTATGCATCGCGCACTTTGGTCAGTTCTGCCGTTCATGGGCACTGTACTGAAAGTGCCCCACTTTGCTGAGCAGTATAGCACATTTCAACAATTTGGTCTCAAAATGTGTGTGCAAAAAAGTGGGACAAAATTGGCTTTTGTTAATTTTCACAGTAAAACATTAATTTATATGAAAATACAGTCAAGTCTTTCTGCAAAATCACTTATAAAAATGGATCCTGCTCAGCTCCCTTACCCAGAGGTGAAACCCACACCTTATATGAAGGCAGTAAAAATCAGAACGACAGCCATGTGATTTCCATTGTGTGCGACACTTCCCACTGTGCCGTTCCCCAGTATAATGAAGCTGCGCACTGCCCTGGCAACATTTAAAACTTAAGGTTAGTTTGCTTGTGCTAATAGCTCTTGCATGAGGCCCAGTGTGTCTTTCCAGCACCTTGCAGCATCGATAAAAGAGTGGACGAGGTCAGGCGTGTATGATCCTGATGCTTCAAGAAATTTGGAACCAGCTCTCAGTTCCCATCTCAATTCACATCTTCAATTGCATCTTCTCCATACTTTCTACCAGTGGTCACGTCTACAAGCAAGAAGCAAGCCAACAGATGGGTGCCCCCGTTTCATCCTGTATCCTCTGTGCTTATTCAAAGGTCTACCACACAAGAAAAACTGTCCTTTTGATTCAAAGTGCCACAGATGCAGACATTAAATACATGATAAGAAACTACATTACTCCACTTGATGAACATCTGGTCTGGTCTTTATTTCTTCTTCTTTTTTTTTTTTTAAGTGGAACAGTCTGGAGGGTACACTTAAAAAAGACAGCCTCTCTTTTGAAAACTAGGTCAAACTCTTTGGATTGATTTTCACATGTTCTGTGTTTGACTGAAAAGCCAACATGAAGCATATACAGTAACTGCTGTTACTCTCATTAAGCAACACTGAGGAAACATAGCTGCTTAGTAATAAAAGAACCTTCAAAAGTTATATTTTGGTTTTATGACCTTTTTCCTTTTATTACCTGTTGTTCTTGCAAATACTGTAGTTTTTCAGAGACATTGGAAGGTACAGGTAGCTCCAAACATTTGCAGAACTTGCCACATTCAGTAGTAGCTGACTGACTGTAATACAGAAGTCAAGGCTGCTGATGTTCTTATCACATCATGGCTTTATGACGCTTGCAGTAAAAACAGTATTTGCAGTGTATCTGACTGTTCTGAGTTTTGGGGGGGTTTAAGGTTCACAGTTAAGTGCCTCCATGATGGAACTGTAAGACTTATTAAACAAACTGTCTTAAACCCTTTGAACAAGGTTGCATCCTTTAATAAACTAGCTCTCTTGACACCTGCAAAATGTGGCACAATGACATTTGTCAAGAAAAATAAGATCTTCAGAAAAACAGAACACCCTGTCCTTAATGGGCTGTATGCATCACACTTTATTGTAAGAACAGTATTCTCAGGGAGGAGACATTCATTATTGTGCCCTACTTTTATGTTGTTGAATCGGTCATTAGGGCCTGGTCTGTCATGTAAAGTCTATCAGGGTTTGACTACACAGAGCAGTAATTATCATTGATTGTATTTTTCTGTTATAGGGAATCTTACTGCCCCAAGGAATCTCCTTTTTTTTCTTTTTAATAGTACCAGTTCCTGGTCAAAAACAACACTGAAGAACATGTGCCCAAGAGCCCTAACAATTACCATAACCATTTTTTTTCCAGATTCTCTATTAAGGTAACATGAGTCCAGCAGAATTTTCACTTTGCAGAAGCAACTAATTTAGCATCTGTAACTGTGACCTGATCCAATCCCTTGGTGGTCTGATGCTAATGCTTAATGGCATCATAAAGTCTTGTCTGGTCTGACGGCTTTCCAGGGAAAGACAGTCAAGTAAACAGCTAAAAGTCAATGCTGGCCTGAGGCATTCTGGGTACATAGGCCTCATTAATGTATGAGCCAATCTGTAGGGCAGATGTCTAGCAGGGAGCTTTATACGGACTCCACACTTTATCCTGTATTCGTGCTTGAAATGGTTAAACTTGTTATTCCTTTAGTTTACAGAAATTAATGAGCTCATGTGATGACCTAAAAACACAAAAAATGGTTTTCAAATGCTTTGCTTTTATCGTTATGTGAAGCGTGAATGAGTGCACCAAAGATCATATCAAATTGACATGAAACCAAAGAGTATTGCAGTATTGACAGACACCTGAACAAATGGCTGCACTTTTGTCATTTAAGCAATATTAATCTGTTATTTCAAAGCTCATGATTCTGTTTATGTTAAACTTTCAAAAAGGAGTTTCTGTCACGGCCACCAATTAGGCGCACCTGTGCACACACCTGTCTGCTATCTGGCTCTGCCTATTTATTCTGTGAGACCCAGAGATCAGCGCGGAGTCTTCTGCTTCCTTCCCAAGGAACCTGAACTCGCCAGCTCTACGCTGAGCTTCCAGCCTCATCTTCATTCCAGCGCTACTGCTCGCCTTTGGACTCCTCACCATCCGGCAGCCAAGTAAGCCTGCAACTTTCCCTCTCACCCTTCACCTTCCCCTGCGCATAGGCGGTGTAACCTTGGCGGCGGACTGTCTCCCACCTGGCGGCAGTCCTCCCTGCTCTGTTCACCTGCCTGCTACATCTCCTACGGGGCGACTGGCACTGTCTACCTGGCCTGGGCCGTTGTGCTAACCTGAGTGCTTCTCCTACACAGCAAACAGTAAGGACTGAATTATCTGGTGCTTCTCCTGCTGGGATTGCCCCTAATTGTCTCTCTGCTCTGTCCTTAGGGTTGCCAGGTTGTACGGTGCTCTGCTCGCCCCAAGCTGAATCATCCACGCACTACACTCACTACAGACATTCACACATGCACCCATGCACTTACATAATTATAAATAAAAGGTTAACTGTGTTTCTGTCACGCGGTGACCCTCGCAGGCCACCATAAGACGCCAAAAGTCAACAGTGAGTTTTGCATTGATGTTTAATTAACGAGAACACAAGACATGAACACAAAACTATGAGCCGCTGTGGGCAAAACACTCTATACAGGATGCATGGGATCGTAAGGCTACACCCAGCCACTTATGATCTTAACCGAGAACATGGACATGAATAAAGACACGAACCTTGACATGAATGCTGATAACACACCAGGAATCTCTCACGATGTCTGACGGTGTTTGACGACAATACTGCTGCCTCAACCTGCTGTCAGCGCCCGCTAATAAAGCCGACAGCTAACAAGCAGTGATGCAGAACAGCTGATCAGCTTTGACAGCAGGAAGCCCCACCGAGCGCTGTCACAATAAGAGCCCGGGGAGCCAGAATGTAATCCACTGCTGTCAAAGCCAGCAGAGATGATGCGTGGCCCGAGCCCGGACGAGATCGGCTCTTGGGTCATAACAGTTTCCTGAGTCATGTCTGCTTCTTGGGTCTAAACCATGTCAGTTTCATTTTAAAACACTGGACTGAAAACTAATTAAAATTCAAGACATTTCAGTGTTCATCCGAACACCATCATCAGTTGTAAGACTGCAGCAAGAAGTGTCTCTGGCCAATAAATAACCTACAAGGAAGTCATATGACAAAGGGACATAATGTCTCAATCCCAGTATTATGACAACACTAATGTTCACAACATCGTGGCACCGAGCAATAGTTAAAACCCTCTGTCCCTTATTTGGCTTTAAGGAAGTTGGCAACCCTACTGGTACCCCTCCGCTTGTCTACAACCATCTCTCCTCTGACCGTCTCTTACCACCAGGCTCTGGCAACAGCTGATAATCCACCTTCCACTGATGCTCCTGCTTCACCCATTCCAGTTTGTCCAGGCTCCGCCTGGCGCACAGCCCCTGCCGAGGTCACAGCCATCCCTTCGCTGGATGACCTGACAGCCTTTCCATCACTGAGGGCTGACTGCAGTGGGGTGGCTGGCATGGTGCTGGCCCCGTTCTGGAGCGCCCTGTGCCCGGTGTATGATCCTTTGGGAGGCTGTTCACTGGCACTCATTGAGGCCACACCGCACAGAGCAGTCGGGGAATCCCTCTTACAGCTCTGGCACCACCTCACTGTCCTGCTCATCGGCTGGAGAGGTACGGGGCCCTACACTTAGATGTTTCAGATCATTAAACAAATTTAAATAATAGACAAAGATAACACAAGTAAACACAAAATGCAGTTTTTAAATGAAGGTGTTTATTATTAAAGATAAAAAGAAAAAAGCAAATCTGCCTTGAGCCTTCAGGAATTAAAAGTGCGCTCTGTAGGTTAAATTGACTGTTAAACTTATCCTGCTGCTGTAACCAATCAGATGTCTTCTGTACATCCAGGGGTACATATAGAAGGCATTCGAGAATGTCAGCATTTTCATGTCTTTTGACTGGATGGTTAGACTCCTCCAACCACAATACAGAGGATCCTAGCTAGGAAAACGCCCCTGCAAGGACTTGCTTAAGCAGTTACAATATACTGTATCTGTTTAAATATAATAGCTGTTTTTCCACCCACAATGGCTGACAGGGGAGAGGAAAATGATTTGGATGCTGATATTTAAAAAAAAAATTAATTTTTCGGATGGTCTTTTCAAGAAAAGCTGGTCATTGTGAAGAGAGGTCGGCCAACCCCGAAACTAGTAGGCCGTCTCAGCCGGAGAAACAATTTGTCCGTCACTTCCATATTAACAGCGAACAGTATCCTTGGATTACAGGCTCCAAGGAGTGCTGCAAATTATCTTGCTGGGAATGGCTGTTGTTTGCAACTGATCGAGTAGATACTTGGAGCCAGGCAGGGTTTGCAAACTTGAGCTGTCTACTGTCACACCATGACAAGCAGCATTTGCCAAAAGTATAAAAATTGATCTAAAATGCTGGGATATGCCAAAATTTTCACTTTTGGCCATATGCAATGCGTATCCATAACAGCTTGGACATATACATAATGCATTAGTAACTTACATAGAATATTTCCATAACATAATTATAAGTAACTTAAACCAACTAATGCTTAGTGTGTTGCCGATATTCAAAACTTAAGCGCAACAATAGTCAAACTTCTATATAGCTTATAACTTCTGCATAGCGTGGTCATGGCAAACTGCTGTTGCCTCCCGATCCATGAATCCTAGGTGTGCAAGAGATTATCTCTATTCAATCCAGATGATTCTCCCCTCCAAAGACCACAACAGGGGGCGTGACCGACCTGGCAGAGCTGTCAAATCTGTCAGGTCAGTCACACCTAAAACAGCTGATGTGACATGTCAGGAACATCAGGCTCAAAGGTACAAGAACTGATGGCTATAAAAATGTTTATTTTCAATAAAGTAAAAAAAAAATAATGCATGAAGTGTGCTTTTACTGGGAGGCGCAGCCAACAGGAAAGTGTGATTTATCATGGAAAACAACTGCTGTCTGTGCTTCAGGCGATCAGTTGATAGGCTCCACCTCCTCCGGTGTTCTGATATTTTGGTATCAGAACAGCACTGGACAGCTGATGGTACAGACTTCAGTTAAAGGTAAAAAACATGGGGGAGGGCTAAATTGTGATTTGGATCTTTATCGTGTAGTTTGAAAGGGCTCAGATACATCCCTGACATGTCCCGTTATACTGACAAGTATGTGTGTTTAGCTCTCTGTGTGTGTGTGTGTGTGTGTGTGTGTGTGTGTGTGTGTGTGTGCGCGCGCGCACTGCAGGCAGTGCTCTCTACAGGTTTTTTCTGTGAACCAACTCTGTAAATGCACAATTCTAGGGTAGCTGTAAGTTAGAAACCTGTTCAGTAAGTTACACATAGGTTCAAAGAGCATTACTCATATGTTAGAAATAATTTTTGGGTATGCTAGACATTTATCTCAGTGTATTTTGACTTTTGAGTAACTATGAGCTGCTGACAAGTAACGCATGAACAAATGCATAACTTCCCTACAACCTTTGCGCCATGAATGCAGGCTATATCAGCCATATGCTGGATACGTCGGAAAATTTTGAGCATGCTGTGCTCAAAGCTCAAGCAGCTAGGTGAGCAGAACAGAAATCTGCTTCCCTTATTGTGCCAAACAGATTTACTTTGCCAAAAGGAGCTTTATACAGTACATACAGTGGGGCAAAAAAGTATTTAGTCAGCCACCAATTGTGCAAGTTCTCCCACTTAAAAGATGAGAGAGGTCTCCAATTTTCATCATAGGTATACCTCAACTATGAGAGACAAATGAGAAGAAAAAATCCAGAAAATCACACTGAAGGATTTTTAATGAATTAATTGGTAAATTCCTTGGTAAAATAAGTATTTGGTCACCTACAAACAAGCAAGATTTCTGGCTCTCACAGACCTGTAACTTCTTCTTTAAGAGGCTCCTGTCCTCCACTCGTTACCTGTATTAATGGCACCTGTTTGAACTTGTTATCAGTATAAAAGACACCTGTCCACAACCTCAAACAGTCAGACTCCAAACTCCACTATGGCCAAGACCAAAGAGCTGTCAAAGGACACCAGAAACAAAATTGTAGACCTGCACCAGGCTGGGAAGACTGAATCTGCAATAGGTAAGCAGCTTGGTGTGAAGAAATCAACTGTGGGAGCAATTATTAGAAAATAGAGGACATACAAGACCACTGATAATCTCCCTCGATCTGGGGCTCCACGCAAGATCTCACCCCGTGAGGTCAAAATGATCACGAGAACGGTGAGCAAAAATCCCTGAACCACACGGGGGGACCTAGTGAATGACCTGCAGAGAGCTGGGACCAAAGTAACAAAGGCTACATCAGTAACACACTACGCCGCCAGGGACTCAGATCCTGCAGTGCCAGACGTGTCCCCCTGCTTAAGCCAGTACATGTCCAGGCCCATCTGAAGTTTGCTAGAGAGCATTTGGATGATCCAGAAGAGGACTGGGAGAATGTCATATGGTCAGATGAAACCAAAATAGAACTTTTTGGTAAAAACTCAGCTTGTCGCGTTTGGAGGAGAAAGAACACCATACCTACTGTGAAGCATGGGGGTGAAAACATCATACTTTGGGGCTGTTTTTCTGCAAAGGGACCAGGACGACTGATCCGTGTAAAGGAAAGAATGAATGGGGCCATGTATCGTGAGATTTTGAGTGAAAACCTCCTTCCATCAGCAAGGGCATTGAAGATGAAACGTGGCTGGGTCTTTCAGCATAACAATGATCTCAAACACACTGCCCGGGCAACGAAGGAGTGGCTTTGTAAGAAGCATTTCAAGGTCCTGGAGTGGCCTAGCCAGTCTCCAGATCTCAACCCCATAGAAAATCTTTGGAGGGAGTTGAAAGTCCGTGTTGCCCAGCGACAACCCCAAAACATCACTGCTCTAGAGGAGATCTGCATGGAGGAATGGGCCAAAATACCAGCAACAGTGTGTGAAAACCTTGTGAAGACTTACAGAAAACGTTTGACCTCTGTCATTGCCAACAAAGGGTATATAACAAAGTATTGAGATGAACTTTTGTTATTGACCAAATACTTATTTTCCACCATAATTTGCAAATAAATTCTTTAAAAATCAGACAATGTGATTTTCTGGATTTTTTTTTTCTCATTTTGTCTCTCATAGTTGAGGTATATCTATGATGAAAATTGGAGACCTCTCTCATCTTTTAAGTGGGAAAACCTGCACAATTGGTGGTTGACTAAATACTTTTTTTCCCCACTGTACATATGCACTGTATATTGTTTGTATATTGTTTATAAACTCCTCTTGTAATAACTTTTAATACTTCATTTAAATTGTTTTACCCATGAATGACCTGACCGGGTGGGGGGGGGGGGGGTGAACAGGCAAAGAACACAAACAGACTAACACAACGGAAACAAAGAGAAGACAGACTGTTTTTTCTACTGAAGGGGTCTCAACACAAGTCTGGTATCGGCACCTGTTAAAGGAGAGACATGCAGTATTGTGTGTGCATACGTGTGCGTGTGTATGACAGCGCGTGCAATATAAATGTGTGCATGTGAGTGGTTTGCCAGGAAACATACGAAAAGGGTGGCCAGTCACAGCAACTCCCACTTTTTTCGCCCGGAAGCCCTGAACAAGAAGGACAATGTCACCAACCCCCACAGAGCACAAATGTTCCGAGGCCAGCAAGCCCCAGGTCAGCCAGGCATCTGCCCCATTGATTGACTGACTGATTTACATAACAATGATGCAAATAATATTACTGGCCACTACACATGTCATTAAGACATGTGAGCTGTTAAAATGTGGAAAAAGTGCAGTCAATGACCCATTTTAAAATAAGAGTTTTAAAATAATAAAATCAATGTTAAGAGTGAAATAGAGATGAAAAAATAATTAATCACCTTGCCATTGTGTCAATAATAAGAGGATGAATAGTGTCAATAAGAGCACAGATGGGTTATGGCATTAGGTAAATTACTAAAGAAATTCTAACAACACCTTTAAGAAACACAAAACTTTTAGTCAGTCCTTGGAGAAGTATAATGCTATATTCTGCAAGGATCTCACTTTAGGAGGTGCTTCAAAAAAAGCTACGTGTTTGTTAAGGAGACTCATCAGAAACATTTCAGACCTGTTGGGACTCAAAGAACCTTGCTTCTCCTTCACCAAGGCTTAGAAGACCTACTTTAGTCACTGTAAAACCAAACACTCAGGTCGAGATTAAAGCAGGAAAGGAAGATGAGAAGAAGCATAGTTGTAGATTCTGAACAGGCACTCCCTGGTGAGCACAGAGACTACAGCAGGGATGGAAACAGCAGCAGAACTCTGACGAAATACAGTCTGCATTTTAATCGTAGTTAACATACTCAAAGTGCCAGTCTTCTTGTAACATTTTCTTGAAAGTTGGCCACAAGCATGTAAAAGTCCACTACAGCAGACAGATAAGCCCTTGCTGTTCATTTGAGAACACAGCAGTCTCTCTGACACATTTGTTATCACAGCAGCACATTCCTGGTGCTGTATCACTTCATTGTTTCCTCCTTTTTTCCTCCAAAGACATTGTCCACTTCTGCTTCAGTCGGTTATTTTCTGCATTTCACAAAGTGGCAATCGCTCACTGCAAGAAAAGGTTTGATCGTGATGTTTTTCAGTCAAAGAAAGGTATGTGGGACAAATAGTCTCTGATTGCTGCCACGGCCCCTTTCTGAAAACATAAAAGCACAAAACAGCTTTTTTTGTCTTCTGAGGATTTGCCCAAAGGATAAATCTCCCTTCCATTCGGCACCTTATTTACCGAGGACTGTTATTACTATTTTTTTCCTTCTCCCATAGACAGGTGGAAAACATTCTGTGATCAGTTTTGTCTACTATGTCTGTTTGTGTACACTGTAAAAAAAATTACTGACTTAAACTTGATACCTTAGATCTACATAATTCAGTTTAAACATGACCTGGCGGGGTAAGAAGTCATTCTATATGGTGGAAGCGGCACACAAAGAAGTCACCAGTTATTATTACTATTTCTATTTAACTTTTTTAGTACTCCTGTTTTTATCACAGAAATTGTGGCACTCATTCGTTAAGCCTGTATCTCACGGGGTGGAGAATGTCGAGGAATGTTCACGAACATTACGAAGGGAGAGGTTTCATTGGGCTTTGTAAAAGGTTGGCTAACAGTTTTTATGGTAGCACTTTTTCTTCCTCCAAAAACAGGTTTTTCAGCCTGCCACCATAAAAACTGTTGGCGAAGTGTTGTGCAACCTTTCACAAACTGTGACGAAACCCCAACAATCGCAACATTAGTGAATGTTCCTCACATTCACCGCTCTGTGAGATATGACCCTTAAGGTAAGCTGTGCATAGGTATAGTTGTGTAAACACAAGGTAGCATGTGATAAAGTGAAAAAGAAGAGATGGAAGTGGCTGGTACTTTTAAGAAATCAGGCCTATACTTGGAGAGAAACCAAAAGGTGAAAGTAATAAGTCCTGTGATGTATCTAGATTTTTGGTTAAGTTAAGCTGGTAACAATTGTTGGATATTGTGTGAATTGAATATGAATGGCACTGGCTAAAACTGAATAGCATAGACCACAGGTGTTCCAGCCACTGCCACAAAAATGCACAGGTATATCTATAAGGAGATAAACAATCGAGTGTTAGATGTAATGTGTACTTGGATACAGCCAAAGTGTTCAGAAAGGTTCCGCTTCTTACTGAGGTATTGTTTGGTTTTGATGGTGGTTTAGGTGAGCAGCTGTCCTCATCACAGCTAAGACATGATTGGGTTGTGGTAATCTTAAAGACTCAGTGAAAGGTAGCATCTTACCTTAAAAACAAATTCTCTAGGAAGATTGAGCTGTAGATGATACTCAGGTCACGGTTCGGAATCTATTGTGGCAAAGTAGTTTCCTTCCCTTTTTAAAGATGAATTGAACAGTATTTCCATGAAAATCAAGCTAGTATTTCATGGGCCAGTGAATGCCAGGGAATGTTCACAAATACTGCAAATCTTTGGTTTTGTCAGGATTTGTAAAAGGCTGCAGATCAGGTCGCACACAGTTTTTAAGGTTGCCAACAGTCTTGTCATCTTAAAGGTCTTAAACAGTTGCTAGTGGTCACTATTAGGCAAACCAAAAAGAATTTTAATCAGATGTATTACAACCCTTTGCAAACACTTCAAGCTATTTTGCAACTGTTTAAAAATACATTAGCAAAAAATATTTTCACAAGAAAAACTTTAAAAACTGTTGTCAAGCTGTATGGCAACCTTTTGACGAACCCTGACAAAACCCCAAAAGAGTGTAACATTCATGAACGTTCCTCAGCATTTGCCACTCCATCAGATATGGGGAAAGGAGTGAACAACCATATTTTATCAATACTTAGCAGCCCTATAAAGCAGCTTTTGATCAACCGTAACCATTATTTTAGTTCAAGTATGGCTCTTTACTCAACCCTAAAGGGAAATCTGAAAACTCTTTTGCCTTCTCTAGCTGAATGCCTCAACAGATTTTCCCATCAGAATGACCTTTCCCTTAGCTGTGTTGAAATGGTTGAGTGAAGAAAACAAGAATTCTTAACAAGTTGGCAATGAAAGCAAAACAAAAAGAAGTTAGAGGTTAGACTCTGCTGTGACCATCCACAGCTTTATTTTTTTTTTTCTTCAGGGCATATTTTTCTGTTTGGGCATTCAGTGCTGAATATCTGATGAACATTTAACTGTACAGTACAAAATAATATAAAAGAATAAAAGTGCTGGCATTACTTCCTGTTGGAATAATGTTCTGATCGCTGACCCAAACATCCTACATACAATGCTTCAAGTGGTACTAATTAAAATGGCAGCAAAATCTACAAAAAGGATAAGAAGGCAGTCGTTTTCTCTGAGTGGGCATGCAGCTCAGTCACTGCTGATTAGAATACTGTTTGCATTTCTCTCTTAATTATCGGCTGTCCCCTCCTATGGCGAGAAGATTTCCTGCTGTATCACTTCCCAAACCTGAATTTAATTTGGCTAAACAGGGTAAATCAATGGCTTCTCGGTCAGATATTGGAATGCTTTCCTCCTGCACAACTCAGACCTTTGACTTAATAAGCAGCAGTGCTTGTGTACATATAAATTTGCCTCCGTGCATCTTGAAATAAATATTCAGACAGTCAATCTTTGAAATCTGCTTTGATGACAATGAGAAAACCAAGTCAGCATCTGCCCGTGGTCAAACAGTGTGTCATTGAGAACATGTTTTCCTGGTTGATCTGCTGGTGAACAATCCCTCGGGTCTCTTTTGATGCCCCTCTGACACTATCTGCTAGGCTGCAGTCAGGCAAACACGCAACATGACTAGGAAATCAACCAGGAGAGTCTATTTTTTCCCCTCCATCCTGATAACATCTCTCTGCTGCTTTCTTTGCTGCCATAGCATTCAGCAGCTGCTATTCAGCACTTCATCCTATTCATTCACAACCCACAGCGGATAAGAGACAGACGGAGCGTGTGCCACGTGCATTTGAAAGCAGATGAATGTGAGACTCATCTGATAATCCCCTCAAAATGCTGAGGGATGTGTCTGCTTTGGTAATACTACACCAGTTAATGCTGCACATGGGCAAAAGTGAACGAATGCTGATGATCAAATTGACATGTGGTAGAATTAAAATGAAGGGAAATATCAAAGTAAATTGACCTTCTGTGCATTTAATATTAAACATGTCTTTAGTTCCTCAACTTTAGAACCAGAACATCAATTGGCCCTTTTCCACTAGCACCACTCAGCCCAACTCTACTCGGTTTGTAGGGTTTTCGGTACTATTTTGGTACCTACTTGAGTGAGGTTCCAACCGTGCTGAGTTGAGCTGAAAATGTGATGTCAACTGATTGCAGGCCACTGATTGGCCAGGGTGTAACGTCAGTGGATCAGACTGACATCTTCACAAGATTCAAAACTGCCATTTGTGAATTTGGCTGTGAGTTTTTATTATTTATGTGATAATCAACGATCACAATCACAAAATACCCACCATCTTCCCTGTGAGCAGCCATCAGCTTGGAGACCTCCTGGTATACTTTTTCACTTCAGGTCGCTCCGCAGGCGACAGGGCTGAAAAGTTCATAGGCTGAAAAGTTTATATAGTTGTCAAATTTGACCAAATATGGTTATTTTTCAACAGTCTCCCCTTTGGTCAACACACTTCTTCCATTGGTGTTGCAGCGCTTGGATCCCTGCGCTTGAAAAATAACCATATTTGGTCAAATTTGACCACTATATGAACTTTTCAGCCCCGTTGCTGGCGGAGCGACCCGAAATGAAAAAGTATACCAGGAGATCTCCGAGCTGATGGCTGCTCACTGGCGAGATAGTGAGTAACTCCGTGCTTTGCTTGTATTTGATTCGATTTTGTATACTTCATTGATCCCCAGAGAGGAAATTGAGGGTATCCACCTGAATGGATGAAGCAGCCATGGTACGGCGCTATTCCTTTACCATTCACACACACATTCACACCTAGGGCCACTTTAGAGTCTCCAATTAACCTAACCTGCATGTTTTTGGCCTGTGGGAGGAAACCGGAGAAATCCCGGAGTAAACCCACGCAGATATGGGGAGAACATGCAAACTCCACACAGATCACTGTTGGTCAGGGGCCGGGATCGAACCAGGGATCCCATGGCCAAGGGTGAGTTGCTGTGCTGCCGCAGCGCTAACCACTGTTCCACCGCACCGCCCTTCGCTTTTGACAGCAAAACGTCAGCATATCAACAGTATAATGGGATAATGGGCCACCTTCCTGTAATGAACCACCCACCTTGAGGTGGCAGTCAGTTGTAATGGAAAACGACCTAAACCGTGTCAGGCCAAGTAGAGTCGGGGCGAGTTGAGCTGAGTAGGTGCTAGTGGAAAAGTGGCTAATCATGGAGTAGCTCATTCCAGCCTGATGAAACCTGAGAGTACTCAGATCTCCTGACCTAAAGCACAGGCTAGATGCAGACCCATCTAGGATGTGCTTAAGGTCATGGTCAACGGGCTAAGAGGAATAACGATTTTCATGAAATCATAAATGCCCGGATCTCTAGAACTTTGACAATGACCTCGAGCGCAACCTGGATGCAGACAAACCTGAGGGTCATTGTGAATGAATTTGCTGAGAATTAGGGCAATTGCCTAGGAGGAGTATTGATTTTTCTGAAGTCACATAAATGTCCAGACCTTCTGATCTTTGACCTTGGCCACACTCTGAATACAGACCCATCTTAGGAGAACTCAGTGTGTTTGACGAGCATCGAGACAACTGCCTAGGACAGGGGTGGGCAGTGAGGGCCATTCCACTGCAGGTTTTCTGTTCCACTCAGTCCCTTCAGCAGGTGTTTGCTCTGATCAGCTTCAAGGATTGCTAATCATTGGAAACACCTGATAAAGGGACTGGGTGGAACAGAAAAACTGCAGTGGAATGGCCCTCCATGGCACATGATTGCCCACCCCTGGCCTAGGAGGAGTAGCAATTTTTCTGAAATCACACGAGTGCCTAGATCTCCTGACCTTTGACCTTGACCTTGAGCAAAACTTGGATGCAGACCCACCCGAGGATCATTGTGTGCGAGTTTGATGACTGTTGAGGAAAATGCCTAGGAGGAGTAACGATACCTGTGAAATGTGGATGGACAGATGAACGATGGACGCCACATCATCACATTAGGTCCTTTCGAGAACTAAATTTTAAAAGGACATTGCAACACTGAGTAGGTACAGGAGTGAGAGAGAATGGGTGGGTCTGGGAGTGCGAGTGTGGGACTGAGTGGGGGAGTGGGTGAGCAAGAGTGAGTGAGTGCATGTGGGTGCGTATGAGAGCATGAGGATGTGAATGTGTGGGAATGGGTGTGTCTGCTAGTCGGGAAGTACTGGATTGAGGGGGTAGTGCCTCTCGGCTAAGTGGGTTCCCCTGTACGAGGGGGAGGCTTCTTTGGGTGTGGGGGTCCTCAGGGTGTGTGGCGGTGGCGCTGTGGGGGGGGGCAGCTGTGGGGGTGCCGGGGGGGGGCGCGGGCCAGTCTCCGGGCTGGGGGGGTGGGGGTGCCGGCCTCCCGGCACCTGGGGCCCAGGGGCTGGCGTTGGGGGGGTTGGAGGTAGGCGGGCCCAGTGGTATGGGCCTGTCGCACCGGACGCTTGGCGGCCTGGCTTCCCTTGGCTATCCCTCCTGGGGCAGATGCCTGGCTTTCTTGGGGCTTGCTGACCTCAGGCATTTGTGCCCTGTGGGGGTTGGTGGCGCTGCCTTGCCTGTTCGGGGTTTCCGGGGTGTGGGGCAGGGGTTTTGCTGCAACCAGCTGCCCTCTTCGTATGTTTCCTGAAAAATGTACACACTTATTTTGCACGTGCTCTCATATACACGCACACGGTTGCACACGCACAAATGTCTCCCCTTTAACAGGTGCGGATATCAAACTCGTGTTGAGACCGCTTTAAAATACTAAGCCTTATAGACATTTGGATTTAGTGTTTAATATATACCACTTAGAGAATTACAATCACATGCTCAGAAAAATATCTCTAATTAAATATAGCACAAAAAGCCCTCCGACGGAGATTAGAAGAACTCGAGAAGTGAGGGTTACCGGGTCTTTGGCCTTGTGGTCTGACAATGGAAGGGGATATCTTGACAAGAGCCCCAGGAATCTGCCAAACATAAGAAGGTGCTGTTGCTTGTTCCTGACAACACTGAGAGCTCAGCATGTCTTTGCCAGTTCAAAAGATGAGTTCTAGAGGTTGAAAATATTTATGCTAGAAAGTGCTACAAACTTGGATAATCCAAAGCAACAGCAGGACCCACAACTGGTGAAGACATCTTAAATATTAAAATAAAATACAGTATAAATCTGACATTTTTGTATTCATTTTTCCAACCAACGAGGCTCCATGATCCTGTCACTCTTCTCTCCGCAGACCCTCCCTTTCATACACATGTAAACTGCCTATCTCATCTCTAACCAACACTCATCCCTTTGTACATCGACATGTTTATTCATGACGTGACTCTCAGTGTGGCACATCAAGGGGTTGCTGGAGGAAGAGTGGCAGTGTGCGATGAATTTTCCACGCTGACAACATGTCAAAGGAAGGCAGACACAAAGGGATGGAGGAAAAAAAATGCCCAAATTCAATTGTGGTACAATGCTCGGGTTCGTGTTATAAAATGAACACTCAAGGCATTATACTTGATATGTGCACCGGAGGTACATACAAATCACCTCATCCAGGTGACAGTTGGCGCGCTACACATTTCAGAAAAATAAACACACCGTGTTCTCTGCCGCTGATTCACAGAGACAAGCCAACATAAAAAGACAAAGCAGATCAAAGACGTGCCGTGCAACAATGTCACATTCAGTCAACGAATATGGCAAATCCTGGGACTCCACCGCCTCTGGCAATGCATGCTATGTGTAACTGGGAGCTATGAAATCTTGCCTTAATTTGCCAGAGGATGGCAGAGAAGGAGAGGGAACATACAGACAGGCATAGATGTATGACTCATTCCCAGTTTCCAGCTCCCACTTCTATGTTAGTCCTGTGTTTGAACATGAAGAGCCGGGGAAATAGCTCCACTTCTCCAGCGCTAATGGGGCCGAAGGTTAGACATGGTGAATAAGTAATGTGGGGAAAGTAACACCACCATGGCCAAGGAGTGTCTTTTGAGCCTCTATACATAATTCAATCCAAAAAAGGGGGGGGAGAGGTTCTTTTGTGCAGAAGAAGGTGCTGTCAGGTTGTTGCATATTTTCTAATTCATCCAACTTTGGCAGTGGAAGCAATATTCTATTGTCTAACAAAGGGGGATACTGAATAGTAAATTTCAATCTCAGTAAAAAGAGGACAGTTGAGGATAAAAGATGAAGATTCTGTATGACTGTGTGCATGAGCGTGGCGGGGGTGTTTTGGCTCTAAGGAGGACAGACAGCTCTTTGAGTCTGATGTAGTACTACTGTATCGCTACTGAAGGATTTACAATAATGTCACCACCAAGTCTGAGAGGCACACACCAAAAAAGGCAATTTATAGCCAATACTAAATCTTATTATTATTATACTGACATCAAATATGCCCACATGCATGGCCCACAAACACATGCATGCAAAAATGGTGGAGAATGATTGAGCTGTGAGGGCCATTTGAATTTAGAGTCTGTCTGATCTGTATATCATCCAAAATATGAAGCAGCCATGGAAAGTAGCCATGCACACTCTCTCACACACACATATGCATACACAACAATGGACTGAGAGCTGTCTGGTAAGCTGTTGAAAATCGTGAGGTGGATTTAATGTAGAATAGTCTTAATGTCATCAAGTCCTTTACCTAATACGTAAAATGCACTGTATACACTCAACCTCCGAATTCGATCGTACCCAAAACAGCGCACATATGTCGGCCCAAGTTTACATCAGGGATACAATTTATAGAGGTCATTTGCACATTAGCAAGATGTCAGCGACCTGAAAGTTTAATCTTTGGGCTGCTCTCTTTAGGGGTCGCCCCAGCGTATCATTTGATATTGCAGTGATTGATTTGGCTAGGATTTTTTATGGTCTTTGGTATGACCCAGTTGTGAACCCACAACCTCTTGGCTGTAATCGTAATTTAGTAGCAGTGTTTGCCACTTTGAATAACAAAACAGTTGTAGTCTTAAAGGGGCGACCTAAATAAATAAAGGTTGTGATTAACATTTAGCTGCATAAGGCTGGAGTGGTGGCCTCATGGTAGAGCATCCACCCCACACACAAGTTGTGGGTTCACAACCGGGTCAGGAAGGGCATGCAGTGTAGAACCCTCATCAAATCAAATATGCAGATAATGATATGTTGTGGTGATCCCAAAAAGGAACAGTGAAGAAGATTAACGTGGCTGCAGCCACTATAGCTTAGATGCTGACATGTTTTGTTTAACCCCAGAACACTTTCGCTATAAAAAGTAACACCATCACTTTCGCCGGGTAATTTTTATAATATATCCAACAAAAAGTACTTGTCATAAAAAATAGATCAAAATATGACAACACATGACAAATTAGAATGGTTTTCTTTTATTTTCAACTGTGGCATGTGTAACAAAATGAAAAAAAAAATGTCATAGGATGACCCCCATAAAATGCTCCAAAATAACTGAAAAATTAGGAATTCATGAACGAAAAATTCCTAAAAAAAAAAAAAAATAATGATACTGGAAACTTGGTCTTTGGTTCACCCATTCCTGGGACATGTGAGACTTCCCTGGTGAAGGCACAGACTACTTGACACGCGAACAGCTGCAGGAGAGAGGAACAAAAAATGGTATTTTTTGAGTGGGTAAAAATGACCAGTTGACTAAAATATTGTTTTCACCATATGAATTCCCTTTGAAATCACCACTTTGTGACATTTATTCATAACCACTGCACTAAATTAGGATAGCATGCAAATTCCAGGACCACTTTTACTTACCTGTTCCTTACAAGCAGTCTCACATGTCCCAGGAATGGGTGGACCAAAGACCAAGTTTCCAGTTTCATTATTTTTTTTTTTTAGGAATTTTTTGTTCATGAATTCCTAATTTTTCAGTAAAGCATGTCCTCCTATGACATTTTTTTTTCATTTTGTTACACATGCCACAGTTGAAAATAAAAGAAAACCACTCTAATTTATCATGTGTTGTCATATTTTGATCTATTTTTTATGACAAGTACTTTTTGCTGGATATATTATATTGGGTAAAAATTACCCGGCGAAAGTGATGGTGTTACTTTTTATAGCGAAAGTGTTCTGATTTTATACACTAACACTATCACGGGGTGAAATCCACCCAAAACGTACTTGACCCTCTTTCATTAATGCCGGGTGAAAATCACCCAAAAGCATGCCTGTAGGAAAAAGTGGGCTTTGGGGTAGGGAAACACCCACAAATTCAAAGATGTCAAAAACAATGGTGAAGCTACCCAGGGACCCATGACACTCAGAAAAATGCAACATATTGAAAATCATGTAAATACATTTGCTTGGGTGAAAATCACCCGGCGATAGTGCTCTAGGGTTAATGTACTCAAAATACAGACACTGAGATGAAATCATTTAAAAGAAGAAATAGAAAAAATGTGTACTGGTGAAGAACTGGCAACCCTGCAGAGAGAGATGAGAAAAAGGTGTTTATTGTGCTATGAGACAACTGTTGTGAATATGTGCTGTATAATGAAGTTGAATTGAACTGAATATTGAATGGTGAGATATTGCGTGTAAATACTGAACTAATCTCTTCTTACAGGGGATGATGCCGTGAGGAACGGTGAGTATATTACAGGAGGGCTGCCACTCTTCATCAGGTGGAGACTGAACCAGTTTAGGCTTTGGTACTTTGCGAGTTTGAAGGAGGTAGATGTGCCCCGGGCCCAAGGACTTTGGAGGTTAGGGAATTGTGGAATAATGAGTTCTGGGCTTACTTGGTGAGTAGGAGGATTCCTGGGGTTACGGTTCTGTCTCGGAGACGATCCAAGTCCACCAAGAGATGGTAGGTTGTGATTTGTCCTGGGAGAGGTGGAGGTGAAGGAATAGGTCTTGCCAATGTGCAAATGACCTCTATAAGATGTATTGCTGATGTGAGCTAGTCAACATTGGCCCAACATATCTGTGCTGTTAAGGTATCCTTTTGAGTTTTCTGTAGTGGACATTACATTTCAGCTCATATCCCTCATACTATATATGCCACACTGTACAGTCCTACTGTCTCTTAGAAGAGAAAAACGGAACTTCAAAACGATGTAGCACGTTGGGGGTTGCAGTCTTGCCAAAATCTGTCTGCAATCTTATAAAAAAAATGGCTGCCCTCTGAGCTAGCAAATGTTATGGAAAAAAAAGAAAGGTAAGCAATATATTCATAATTAAAAGTTTTCAAAGGTTATATTTTGGTTCATTTTAGTAAACAAACATCTTAGCAACATTTCAGTGACTTTTCAGAGCTAAGCATGCAGTATTTATTTTTTCAGGAAATATAGCTGAATATATAGGCGAATATTTGTGCAATCACTTATTTCACATTAAATATTTTTATTCAACAGGCATTGCATTGTGGAAATCTATTTTTTTCTCTGACATAAAAAAGTTTTTTTTTTATTTCACTTTATTTTTTAAATTATTACCAAAAAAGTCTAATTATATTGACTATGATTCTGTTTACAGGGAAAAACAGCCAATGGGTGAACACTTTATAGACCATATGCATAGTTGGCTTTTAATTTTCTTCCTTAACACTTAATTTATGTTAGAAAATTCAAAATTTAAAACCTTTTTCCCCCTGTGTCTCAGGCGGATATGTATCATGTCAAACCAGAGATGTTCACAAGTCATTTTTTGCAAGTCCAAGTCAAGTCTCAAGTCTTGAGGCTCAAGTGGGGGTGGCTGTGGCGCAGGTGTATTGTGGCCGACTACTGATCAGAGGGTCAGGGAAAGAAGAAATAGACTTGCAGACTGCAGACTGCATATCAAAATGTAAGTGAGCAAGACACAGAACCCCGGTTGCTCCTGGTGGGTCAGGCCAGTGCCTGTACATGGCAGCTCTGCTGCCATCAGTGTGTGAATGTGTGTGTGTGAATGGGTGGATAGCAGGATTTGTAAAGCACTTTGGTCATCTAGAGATGAGAAAAAAGTGCTATATAAGTGAATAAGATTTACCAAGTCAAGTCGCAAGTCACTAACGAGCAATCCACCATCTGATGCCCGTTGTCTGATCTGCTTAGAACACTGCATTGTGATATCCAAGGAATTCACAATACTGTATACTGTACTATCCTTTATCCAATAGTATTTAGTAACAGCACTGATCAATAGCTTAAACTGTCAAATGAAATGCAATAAAAACACACACACAAAGGTTTTCCTGATAAATTTAGCATCTGTATTTCCCCCAAAATTGACATTTCTTTTCTTGCGGCCTTGGGGAGACCTTGGCACACCTTTTTCAGAAGGCTTGACAATTTATTTCTTCCTCAGAAGACACCTGGGTGTAATGAATGAGCTCAGCCCTAACAGAAGAGCCATGGTCTATAGTTTTCTTGCTGCTTTTTTTCTGGTAGCTTCCAATACTGCTGGGATGGTGACTTTCTGAGCCTCTGCCAAGACTTGCTCTAAAAGGTTTCACTATAAAATGATTTCCCCAAAATTGACATTTCTTTTCTTGCAGTTTAGGACTGGAGGGGTGGCCTAGAGGAGCATCCGCCCCACAACCCGGTGGTTGGGGTTCAAATCCCAGCTGGGTCCATATAAAAACTGAACTTCCTGCTGTCCAGCTTGATGCGCAGCAAAAATGGAATGGAGGAGGGAAATGTGGGCGGCAGTGGCTCAGGAGGGAGAGCGGGTCGTCCAATAACCAGAGGGTTGGGGGTTCAAATCCCGGTCTCCCCAGCCATCCTGCCATTGTGTCCCTGGGCAAGACACTTTACCTTCCAATGTGGCTGGATTACAACAATTCTGCAAAATTTGAGTGGGCGAAAATTCCTCCACAGCGCTGTAAAAGACTCATTGCCAGTCATCGCAAACACTTGATTGCAGTTGTTGCTGCTAAGGGTGGCCCAACCAGTTATTAGGTTTAGGGGGCAATCACTTTTTCACACAGGGCTATGAAGGCTTGGATTTTTTCCCCCTTAATAATAAACACCTTCATTTAAAAACTGCATTTTGTCTTTACTTGTGTTATCTTTGTCTAATATTTAAATTTGTTTGATGAGCTGAAACATTAAAGTGTGACAAACATACAAAAAAATGAGAAATCAGGAAGGGGGCAAACACTTTTTCACACCACTGTAAATCTAATCCATTATTATAAAATTTTTAAAAATCTGATTATTTATGACACTAATATACACTAAACACAACTGATCACAAGTAATCTTCAATATGACTGTAATATTGTGAGAAATGGATAATACGGTGTATTTGAAAACATTATTTCTTACCTATTAACATCTCCTTCACTTCATTCTTGACTTGATTTCGTGCAATGACATGACTCCAGCCAAAAGAGGCAGAATCATGGATCTTGGAGTGAAGAACTCTACCTCATGTGTAACAGTAATCTGAGGAGCCTGTAACTTTACATGGTTGACAACTTTAAAAAGTAACAATATCTGGACGGGTCATGACAGAACCAGCAGCCGGTGCCAACAACTGTGGTAAACAAATGTGTCATTCTTCTTTTGAAGATTGTCAGGGAACCAAAATCTAATTTAGTTAACATTACTGTGGTGCAAAGCTGACGTTTTTGCTGCTGTTGGGCTAAGCCCATTGCTAACATAAATGCTAATGTTAAACTTTCATATAACAAATAACTTGTGGAGGATGAATCAGACGAGACACGAGCAGCTAAAGACACACGCTTTATTTCCTCCAACAGGCAGAACAGACTGGCCTGGGTGCCAGAGCGAATCTCTTTATTACACCTTTATTCCCGCCCTTGGCACCCAGAGTACACGCATTAACATACACGACAACAGAGCATGACTCAACACAATACTTTCGCGCCCAGCATACCCAAGGTGTGAACAGCGTCTTCCACGCCACACAATAGGTTCACGCCTGGCATACCGGGAGCAAAGGCGCATCTTCATTTGGTTTATTACCCCCTCGCACTCTGGCGCCCATCCTTGGTTCCTCTCCCTTCTTCTCCTCATTTTCATCCCTCACCTCCTTCCCCCAATTCTCCAAAGTCCTGGGTGGAGTGCGATCTCCTGTTGTGTCTTCACAAACCAACCATTCCGGGTATGTTTTGGTGACAGCTTAAATTAAACGTGGCAACTTCAGTGTTCTGTATGTTTATGTCACATACATTGCAGTTTTCTATTCTTTTATTAATCCCCTATGTGAAGTTTTTAGTGCCATGACTGTTGTTATTGTTTGTGCATGGGTGTAAGCACGGGACGTTACATCAATGTTCTCATAGACAGGCAGACCAACATTAGACAGAGATGAGATCATGAAGAAAAAATTGAAAATAAAAGATTCTTCATGAGTCCGAAGTCTTTTGAGTACGGGTCCAAGTCGAGTCTGAAGTCCTCAAATATGTGACTTAAGTGCAACTTGAGTTCGAGTCTCAAATTCAAGTCCCCGTCTCTGCATCAAACCTCCACCCATCCATCCAGGAATGGTGATTCAACCTCAAATCAGCATCATCATTACTTGAACAATTTAAACCAAGCTGCTGAGAGTCTAATTTAAATACCAGCTGGTTGTTGCTCTGTTATTCACTGTCACAAAGCACTACTTTTTCATACTGTATTTAATAAAGGGATTAGTTAGCATCCACATGCGTAAAGTGACAATGAATGATCATAAATACAATGGGGTAAGCATTAATAGGGGGACAAAAATTGGGCAAGATTATGGTGACTCAGTTCTGAATGTTGGTTTTGGTTCATTTTTGGTTGATTTCCTATTAAACTGTTGTACAAACCTGAGAGGGGAATGTTGGACCGTCACCCTGTTCAGTACAAGCAATGGTACTTTACTTCTAAGAAGCTAAATAAATAGAAGATTTTTTTTCAAACATCATCATCATTCACATCATTCACAGCTCTTAGGTTAATTGGGTCTTAATCCTTCCATCACACCACCATAATCCCAAATCAAAATGTGATAATGGGTCAGTGGACCGGGCTTCTGTACAGCAATAAAGTTGAGGGGACATTTAAGACTGGTGTGATTAGGCCCAAAACTTTAAGGTCAAAGAAGGTACTGTACATACTGCATACAGGTGCATCTCAATAAATTAGAATGTCATCAAAAAGTTAATTAAATTCAGTTATTCAATTCAGAAAATGAAACTCCTATATTATATAGATTCATTACACATGGAGTGATGTAGTTCAAGTGTTTATTTCTTTAATTTTGATAGTTATGGCTTACAGTGTCATGAACCGAGCCCGTGTTTCTTGTGGGCTCAGTTCTGATCGATCCTGGTGGCTCAGGCAGCGGGTTTATGATGTGGAGTTGTGTTTTGATTTCTTGTTGTTTTCATTTCCGTACACCGTTTCTGTTCCTGCCTGTAGCTGCCGCTCTGGCCTGTCCGGCCACCCCCCCCCTCTTCCTGAGAGCCAGCTGTTCGCCCCGGTAATCATCTTTCCCGCGCTCGCCCAGGTGTTCCCTATTTGTCACGCCAGCGGCGTCTGTATTAAAGGATCTCTTCGCTAGACAGTCGCCGCTGGATCATTTTACGGGTTAGATGGCTTCTCTCTGCCGTCAACTGTCACGACACTAGGGACTGTCTGTGATTGCTCACTGTCATCGCTGTGACTACTCGGCCTGGCCCCGCACTGAGTATCTGTCTGTGCACTGTCCGCCGCTGTATTTCTCCAATGTGTGTGTTGGGAGGCCTAGAGGACTCTACGCGTATCCGAGCTGTTCTGTGTTTATTTGTGTTGTGTTAATAAATGTGTATGTGGTGTAACTCTGCGTTTAAATCCTCATCCTTTTTCTCCTCCGTGGGCTGTTGGAGAAACACACAGAGAGCTCATGACATACAGCTCATAAAAACCCCAAATTCAGTTTCTCAAAAAAAAATAGAATATTTCATAAAATTAATTTTAAAAAATGTTTTTTTTTATAGAAACGTTAGCCGACTGAAAAGTATGTCCATGTACACACTCAGTACTTGTTCAGGGCTCCTTTTGGATGAATTACTGTATCAATGGAGCGTAGCATGGAGGTGATCAGCCTGTGGTACTGCCGAGGTGTTATGGAGGTCCAGGTTGCTTTGATAGTGACCTTTAGCATTCTGCATTGTTGGGTTTGGTGTCTCTCATCTTCCTCTTGACAATACTCCATAAATTCTCTATGGAGTTGAAGTCAGGCTAGTTTTCTGGTCAATCAAGCACAGTGATACCATGGTCATTTGACCAGGTTTTGGTACTTTTGGCAGTGTGGACAGGCACCAAGTCCTCCTGGAAAATGAAACCAGTATCTCCATAAAGCTTGCCAGCAAAAGGAAGCAAAAAGTGCTCTAAAATTTTTTGGTAGACGACTGCACTGACTTTGGACTTGATAAAACACAGTGGACCAACACCAACAGATAACATGGCTCCTCAAATCATCACTGACTGTAGAAACTTCACACTGGACCTCAAATAACTTAGATTATGTGCCTCTCCACTCTTCCTCTAGACTCTGGGACCTTGATTTCCAAATGAAATGCAAAATTTACTTTCATCTGAAAAGAGGTCATCTGCTGGTGTCGGTCCACTGTGTTTATAAAGTCTAAAGTCAGCACAGTTGTCTACCAGCAAATTTTAGAGCACTTCATGCTTCCCTCTGCTGACAAGCTTTATGGAAATGCTGACATGATTCTTGACCCAGGAGACAGACAACAGACACGAGTAGGACAGTTAACAATATTATTTATTAACTCGATGAGTAGTGTGGGTGTGTGAATGTGAGGGTTAATGTGATGCTGGAGCAGTGCTGGAGCTAAGCAAGTCCCGCTGCGACCTGGCAACCCTAGGAACACAAAGCACAGGTGTTAATACTGTTCGCAGCTGAGATAGTGTAATGATGACTGCTGCTTACTTGCAGGTATCGCCAGGAGACTCTTGCTGGCTCCGGGAGCGAGTGCTGGGAGATGAGCGGGAAACTTGGCGTCGTGACGAGGTGGAGAGGTTCCGAGGAGGAGGAGGCGAAGCCCCGCTGCTTTGGGGTATTGGTTCGCCACCAGGGAGGTCCACCTGTGCACAGGGGAGAATACTTTGGCAAGGTAAGGATGAACATGGTTTACGTGACGAGGCTTGATGTGCTGGAGCTCTGGTATGAGGTCAAGAATATGGAGCGTTGCACAGTGGTGATGACAGACGACTCCGTGCTGAGCTGACAGTGGATCTGGCTTTTAAGGCCTGCTGAGGATTGGAAGCAGGTGTGTGCGCAGCCAGTGCTGATGACGGCCCAGCGGCCGCCATTACAGTACTCCCCCCTCTAGAGGTGCCTCCAGGCACCTGTCCCATCCTACCTGGATGCGCCCGATGGAAGTCGCGGATGAGCTGTTTGTCGAAGATCAACGCCGGGCAAATCGAGGAACGGTGTTCAGGACCGAATCCTTCCCAGTCCACCAGGTACTGAAGACCCCGGCCCCGCCTGCGGACATCCAAGATGGCGGTAACCCCCCAAGCCGGGTGGTCGTCGATCAACTTCGGAGGGGGAGACGCCGCGGGGGGCAGGCACAGAGGGTCAGAGATGTAAGGTTTCACCTGGGAGACATGAAAAGTGGGACAGATGCGCATGGAAGGGGGGAGAGCTAGGCGCACAGGTACAGGGTTAACAATGAGAGAGATGACAAAGGGACCGATAAAGCTCTTGGTTAATTTGCGCTTCTCGGCCGGTACATTAATATTCTTTGTAGAAAGCCAGACCCGTTGACCCACCTTATAATCCGGGGCCGGTTTCCTGTGACGGTTGGCTACCTGGATGTTACGTTCAGTGGTTCGGAGAAGGACTCTGTGGGTGATGGTCCAAATTCGGCGACAACGCCTAGCGTGAGCCTGAACCGAGGGGACAGCCACCTCCTTCTCCTCCTCCGGGAACAGTGGTGGATCATACCCCAACGATGACTTGAAGGGGGACATCCCAGTTGCTGAAGACACCGTGGAGTTATGTGCGTACTCAATCCAAGGCAGGAACGTACTCCAGGAAGAGGAGCATGAAGATATGAAGCAGCGGAGCACAGCCTCCAGCTCCTGATTAGCACGCTCACACTGGCCGTTGCTCTGTGGGTGGTATCCTGAGGAGAGGCTCGCCGTGGCCCCCAACACCAAGCAAAATGCCTTCCAGACCTGGGAGACGAACTGGGGACCCCGATCCGACACAATATCCGACAGGATGCCATGAAGGCGGACCACATGCTGTACCAGGAGATCAGCTGTCTCCCGAGCCGAAGGCAACCCACGGAGGGGCACAAAATGGGCTGCCTTGGAAAAGCGGTCCACTATGGTCAGGAATGAGGTAAAGTGGTCAGAAGGAGGCAGGCCTGTCACAAAGTCCAAAGCCACATGAGACCAGGGGCGGGAAGGGACCGGCAGGGGATGGAGAAGACCCGCTGGGGGGGAAGATGAAGATTTCCCGGTGGCGCACTGAGCGCAGGCCTGGATGTAGCTGGTGACATCCTTCCTCAAACCTGGCCACCAAAAGGCTCTCTGGAGCAAGGCAATGGTACGGGCGATCCCAGGATGGCACGCCAGCTTGGAGGCCCTGGGCCCACTGGATAACCTCACTCCTGACAGAGATGGGAACGAACAATGCCCCCCCCCCCTCCCCGGGTCGGGCTCACCCTCCTGAGCCCTCCTGACTCTATCCCGGATCGCTCACACAAGGGCGCTCACAACACAGTATGAAGGCAAGATGGTTTCCTCCTGATCTTCGGACGTCTCCGCCTCGAACTGCCTAGAGAGGGCGTCCAGCTTCACGTTCTTACTCCCAGGTCGATAGGGGATTGTGAAATCGAAACGTCCAAAAAAAAGGGACCAGTGGGCCTGGCAGGAGTTCAGCTGTTTGGCCGTTCTTATGGTCCGTCCAGACGACAAACGGCTGAGCAGCCCCCTCCAGCCAGTGTCTCCACTCCTCTAGGGCGAGCTTGACCGCCAGCAACTCCCTGTCGCCAATGCTGTAGTTCCTCTCAGCGGGTTGCAGGCGGCGAGAGAAAAAGGCACAAGGGCGAATCACTCCATCCACAGCAGAGCGCTGTGACAGGACCGCCCCGACTCCAGAATCCGAGGCGTCCACTTCCACTAAGCACTGGAGGTCCGGGGCCACCTGGGTCAAGACGCGGGACGAGGCGAACTCCTCCTTCAATTTCCCAAACGCTGCAGCAGCCTCCTCGCTCCAACAGAAGGGTGTCTTGGGGGACGTGAGGCTGGTCAGGGGTCGGGCAATAATCCCCAAATTGGGCACAAAACGGTGGTAGAAGTTGGCAAAACCCAAAAACCCCTGCAACTGCTTCCTGGAAGTGGGGGTGGGCCAGTCCACTACCGCCTTAACCTTGGCCGGGTCAGGGAGCACCTGATTATGTGCTATCACAAACCCCAGGAATGACATAGACCTAGTATGAAATTCACACTTCTCAGCCTTGACAAATAACTGATTCTCCAGGAGGCGTTGAAGGACCTGTCTGACGTGCACCTGGTGCTCTTCCAACATCCGCGAGAAGATAAGGATGTCATCCAGGTATACAAACACGAAGGAATTCAGGAAATCTCGGAGGACGTCGTTAATTAGGTGCTGGAAGACGGCCGGCGCGGTGGTTAACCCAAACGGCATCACTAGGTATTCAAAGTGGCTGCTTGGGGTTAGAAGCCCGTCTTCTACTCGTCGCCCTCCTTGATTCGCACCAGGTGATAGGTGTTTTGAAGGTCCAGTTTTGTAAACCATGACACCCCCTGGAGAGAGTCGCAGGCCGAGTTCATCAGGGGCAGCGTGTACTTGTCCTTGATGGTTATATCGTTGAGCCCCCGGAAATCGATGCAGGGACGAAGAGAGCCATCCTTCTTCCCCACGAAGAAGAATCCGGCCCCCACCGCAGAGGAAGATGGCCGAATAATTCCGGAGCTGAGGGACTCCTTAATATAAGTGTCCATGGCTTCACACTCAGGGGCTGAGAGACTGTATAGGCGGCTTGCCGGAAGCGGGGCCCCAGCCCGGAGATTGATTGTGCAGTCATAAGGGCGGTGGGAGGGAAGGGACAGCGCCCGTGACTTGCTGAACACCGCTCCCAGATCGTGGTAGATCTCTGGTACCTTGGACAGATCCGGGGGCGGTGACATGGGTGGAGTTATTGGCACAGAGGGAGCACACGCTGCAGACTGGAGGCAGGCGCTGAGGCAGAAGGAGCTTCAAGCGGTGATATTCCCCGCCTGCCAGTCAAAAGTGGGATTATGTAGCCGTAGCCATGGGCACCCCAGGATAACAGGAGAGGTGGAGGTGGGCAGCACCAGAAACCGAATGTCCTCCCCATGATTACCAGAAACAATCATTGACACGGGGGCCATCTGGTGGGAGATAGCGGTTAGCGGGGCCTTTGACAGTGTGACGAGATTGACAGGAGGGCGAAGGGGTTGACAGCTTCGCCCAATCCAGGCGGGTTGCCAGGTCTCCTGAAATGAAGCTTTGCTCAGCTCCAGAGTCAATGAGGGCATGTGTGGTATGTTCTCTGTGATTATAAATAAGTCTGATAGGAACAAGGCAACTGGTGAGGGGTTTTGATTGATCTACGTCCCTGAGTCCCCCTACTGTGACCCACGGACCTCCCCTTTTTACCCGATTAGTACACTCAGCTACCTCATGAGACTCACCGCCACAGTAGTAACACAGCCCTAAATCCCTCTGGCGCTGTCTCTCAGCCGCCAAAACTCCTGATCGCCCGATAATCATCTCCTCCTGCCCCGGTAATTCCTCTGACGAGGGCAGAGCCAACAAGGGTGAACGAGAGGAGCGGGGGCATGGCTTGCCCGAGCGGCCAGCAGCCCTTCGCTCGGCCACCCACTCCTTCAGTCTGTTGTCTAAACTAATGGTGAGTGAGATTAATTCACTTAAACAGTCAGGCTTATCCCATGTCGCTAGCTCGTCTCTTAACTCTGAGCTGAGGCTACAGACAAAAATGCTACAAAGTGAAGGATCCTCCCACCCTACCTCAGTAGCTAACACCCGGAAGTCCATAGCATAATCGGCGGCAGATCTACTGCCCTGCTGAAGGTTTAACAAGCGGTCAGATATCACCGCGTCCCTATCAGTGTGGTCAAAAACTTCAGCAAAATCGGCTACAAATTGTTGGTAGGTTAAGGCAACATAGCTGGGCTTAGCCATAACCGCATATGCCCAGGCTAGCGCTCTACCCTCGAGTAGGTTGGAAATATATCCAATCTTGCTGTGGTCAGAGGGAAAATCTCCCGGGACACAATGAAAGACCGTCTCGCACTGGAACAGAAAACCCCATGCCTCCCCGAGTTTTCCGCTAAAGCGAGCGGAGGGTAGGCACAGGGGTGTGGCGAGGTAAGGGAGGCTGGTGTACCTGGCTAGCAGGAGGATTAGCGGGGGCAGAAGGTGCCCCGGCGACCGGGAGGAATGCCTGGTTTCCTTCCAAGCGATCCAGCCGGCTATTAATCTGAGTTAATTGATTAAGTATAACTGTCTGTTGGTGAGCATTTAGGTCTACTCGAGTGCTAAGGGTGTTAAGACGGCGCGTCTGCTGGGTCATCTTGACGGAGTCGTACTGACATGATTCTTGACCCAGGAGACTGACAACAGACACGAGTAGGACAGTTAACAATATTATTTATTAGCTCGATGAGTAGTGTGGGTGTGTGAATGTGAGGGTGAGTGTGATGCTGGAGCAGTGCTGGAGCTGAGCAAGTCCCGCTGCGACCTGGCAACCCTAGGAACACAAAGCACAGGTGTTAATACTGTTCGCAGCTGAGATGGTGTAATGATGACTGCTGCTTACTTGCAGGTATCGCCAGGAGACTCTTGCTGGCTCCGGAAGCGAGTGCTGGGAGGTGAGCGGGAAACTTGGCGTCGTGACGAGGTGGAGAGGTTCCGAGGAGGAGGAGGTGAAGCCCCGCTGCTTTGGGGTATTGGTCCGCCGCCAGGGAGGTCCACCTGTGCACAGGGGAGAATACTTTGGCAAGGTAAGGATGAACATGGCTTACGTGATGAGGCTTGATGTGCTGGAGCTCTGGTACGAGGTTGAGAGCATGGAGCGTTGCACAGTGGTGATGACAGACGACTCCGTGCTGAGCTGACAGTGGATCTGGCTTTAAGGCCTGCTGAGAATTGGAAGCAGGTGTGTGCGCAGCCGGGGCTGATGACGGCCCAGCGGCCGCCATGACAGATGCTGATTCCATTTTCCAGAAGGACTTGGCACCTGCCCACACTGCCAAAAGTGCCAAAACTTGGTTTAATGACCATGGTATCACTGTGCTTTATTGGCCATAAAACTAGCCTGACTTCAACTATATAGAGAATCTATGGCGTATTGTCAAGAGGAAGATGAGAGACACCAGACCCAACAATGAAGACGAGCTGAAGGCCGCTATCAAAGCAACGTGGGCCTTTTTAACACCTCAGCAGTACCACAGGCTGATCACCTCCATGCCACGCCACATTGATGCAGTAATTCAGAGGTGACTCTAAATTGTCCCTAGATATGACTCCTATAGGCCCTTAGAATAGAGGGTTAGTACTAGTGAAGCGCTTTGAGTGGTCTTTGAGACCAGAAAAAGCGCTATATATGTAAGTACAAGTCCTTATCCCCCCCCCCCATTCATGCAAAAGGAGCCCCAACCAAGTACTGAGTGTGTACATGGACGTACTTTTCAGTAGGCCAACATGTCTATTAAAAATCAATTTTTTTACATTAATTTTATGTAATATTCTAACTTTCTGAGAAACTGAATTTGGGTTTTCTTGAGCTGTAAGCCATAACCATCAAAATTAAAAGAAATAAACACTTGAAATATATCACTCTGTGTGTAATTAATCTATATAATATAGGAGTTTCGATGACTTCCGGGAAGATGGCGGAGAGACATAACACTTAAACAAAGAGCTCTCCCTAGCCGGATTAAAAATCATCGGTAAATGGCCAACTCGACATAAACGAATCAATAAACTAAGGGATGAAAACACGAAGGAACCGGGCACAAGGACAAAAACAGGGTAAAATTGAAGAATTCCTCTCCAACAACGCAGGAAAAACCGCTGTACGCAAAGCCCAAAAAAACGAGATGTCCACAGCAGAGAAAATGGAGGACACCAGACTCGACAACATGAACGCTGGCATCGCCAGTTTGGGTGAAGAGTTGAGAGAATTCAAGCGACAGCTACAACAGGATTTAGCGGCTCTTAAGGAGGAACTGAAAAAAGAAATTAAGGAGGAAATCATGGACCTCCGAAGAGAAATGGAGCGTAAATTAACGGAAAACATGGAGGAGCTGCGCTCCCAGCGGGCGTGTATGACAGAAGCGCAGACCCGAATTTCGGAACTAGAAGATTGGAAAAGCGAGGCAAACGAACAACTACAGACCCTGACGACGCAAACGCAGAGGATGCAGGAGAAAATAAACGACTTGGAGAGCAGATCCCGACGAAGCAATATGCGCATCTTTGGAATTCCGGAGGGCATTGAAGGCAACTCGATGACAAAATTCATGGATCAGTTCTTAAAAAAAGAACTGGAAATACCCGGAGAAACGGATCTGCAGATTCAACGGGCGCACAGAACACCGGCACAGAACCCGAAAACAAACTCTCCACCCAGGTCAGTTGTGGTAAACTTTGTGAAATATGACATAAAGGAAAGAATCCTGACGCAAGCATGGAAAAAAAAGATACGAATCGGCGACAAACAGGTATTTTTTGACCATGACTACCCGACAGAAATCATGCAGCAGCGGAAGAAATATGCCAATATTAAAAAAACGCTGAAAGAGAAAAAAATTAGATTCCAAACGCCGCTAACGAAAATGAGGATTCATTGGGAGGAAGGCACAAGAACCTACAACACGGCCGAAGAGGCAGCGCGGGATATGATGGAGCGGGGCCTTGAGGTGAGCGTGCCGAAGGAGACGGCTGGAGCAGCGGCGGCCCTGAACGCACCACGACAGACGGAGTGGAGACGAGTGAACGGCGGAAGAAGGGGGAGAGACGTAGAGCAGCGGGCCCAGGACAAGCTACAAGGCTTTCAACTGAAAGCCTAGATCATAACAAAGATTAAGAAAGGCACAGAAGAAATGAAGGCCAAGAAGACAAGGTAAAAGAGAAACAGACGGCTAGGAGAGGTTTAAGTGATATTTGTTGGACATTTCTAGACTTATGACTATTACTTTGATAGTAATTAGAAGTCTAGGGAGGGCCCTTCACTCTGTGAAGACAAACCCCCCACCCACCAACAGGGACCAGTGGGCAGAAGAAAGGCCCAAAGTACGGAGGTCGAGTTTTTTTAATGTGTTTTTATATAAATATGTGTTATTTTTGTTGTTAAAGGGGCTAGGAGCACAAGTTAAAAAAATGGAAAAACATGAATATGGGTAAAAATCTTAAGATAATGACACTAAACGTGAATGGTCTGAACTCACCTGTTAAAAGGGAAAGAATAATAAGAAAATTCAAGAAGGAAAAAGCTGAAATTATATTTATGCAAGAGACACATTTGAGCAAAGCAGAACATGTGAAACTAAAGAGATTTGGCTATAAGAACTCCTACTACAGTTCATTTAAGGGAGGAGCAAAAAGGGGGGTTATGATACTAATCTCAAACAAAATACAATTTGAAAGTGATCAGGAAATCCAGGATAAAGAAGGCAGGTATGTAATAATAAAGGGAAGAATAGATGGTATGCAGATCACATTAGTGAACATCTATGCCCCACCAGAAAGTGACAAGGGTTTTTTTCAACATCTGTTTGATCTCATAGCAACACACAGTGAAGGAGTCCTAATTTGTGGAGGAGACTTAAATGCTGTCATGGATCATGAAGTTGACACAACAAGTGTTAAGAAGACAAAAAAACATGTAACAAAGTTCATAAGAACCTCACTGGCAGAAATGGGTATGGTAGACATATGGAGGGACCTACACCCACTCGAAAAAGACTATACACATTATTCAGCAGCCCATAAAGTACACTCTAGAATAGATTACTTCCTTATGAATGAAGGTGACAGACACAGGCAGACACATAATCCTATATACATGGAAATATATTTAAACAATAGAAAACGACAAACAACATGGAAACTTAACGTAGGACTGTTAAATGATGAGAAAATGAAAGAAAGAATAAAAATAAACATAAACGAATATATCCAAGAGAATGACAATGAAGAAGTGGACCCAACAATACTATGGGACGCACTAAAAGCCGTGTTAAGGGGTAAATTAATTGTTGAAACAGGAAAAGCAAATAAGACTAAACTGGAAGCGTATGAACAAAGATGTGAGAGACTGAGGGAATTAGAACGTAAACATCAAAGCACAAATGATCCAAAAATATATCAAGAAATTAAAGAAGAAAAAACAAAGATAAAAGAAACACAAATGGATGAAATTGAAAGGAAAAATAGATATCTAAAGCAAAAATATTATGAAACGGGGCCAAAAGCCACAAAACTGCTGGCAAAACGGTTAAGAAAACAACAAACAATGAATAATGTATACAAGATTAAAGACCCCACCACAAATAAAACCACAGTTAACCCAGAAAACATCGAAGAAACTTTCCATAATTTCTACCAAGAACTATACTCGCAACCTGAAGAAACAAATACTAAAGATATCAAAAAATTTCTAGACACATTGGACTTGCCATCAATAGGAAATCAACAAAATGAAAAACTAACAGCAGAAATAACAACACAAGAGATCAGAGATGTGATTAAGTCACTTAAAAACGGTAAATCACCAGGTAGTGATGGATACCCCTCTGAGTTTTATAAACTGTTTATAGAAGAACTCACGCCACAACTCCTAAAGTCATTTAATTGGACGCTGAACAACAACAAAATACCTCCAACATGGAACGAAGCAATCATTTCAGTTATTTTAAAACCAGGGAAAGATAAAGAACAATGCAGAAACTATAGACCAATCTCTTTATTAAATGTAGATTATAAAATATACACAACAATTATATGTAAACGAATAAAGACATTCTTGACGGAATTGATAGAAGATGATCAAACTGGATTCATAGAGGGACGCCAAACACATGACAATATCAGGAGAACAATACATATAATTAACCAAATACATAAAGAAAAGAAAAGCGCAGTAATAATGAGTTTAGACGCAGAAAAAGCATTTGACAGGGTTAACTGGAAATTCCTATATAGTGTACTGGAGCGCTTTGGATTTAACGAAAAATCAGTACAATGCATAAGGACGCTATATCAAGAACCTGTGGCAAGAATCAAGATAAACGGTAGCTTAACAGACAAAGTAAATATACAAAGATCAACTAGGCAGGGATGCTGCTTATCGCCCACCTTGTTTGCTCTGTTCATAGAACCATTGGCTCAAGCGATACGACAAAATAAGAAATTAAAAGGTGTAACAATAAAGGGGGCGGAACACAAGATTGGGCTATTTGCAGACGATATTATAGTTTACCTTGAACAACCAGATAAATCAATAATGGAAATGATGAACTTGATAGAAAATTTTGGAAAATTATCAGGATACAAGATAAACATAACAAAAACACAAATACTGACATTCCACTATAACCCTCTAAACCAGATAACTGATAAGATCAAACTAAACTGGAAGCAAAAAGAAATAAAATACCTTGGAGTGAACATACCTAAAGACCTAAGCAAAATATATAAAGCAAACTATGATAGGTTGGAACAAGAAATAAAAAAAGATATTGATAGATGGTCAATCTTAAATATGGATCTGAATTCAAAAATTGAGACAGTCAAAATCAGCATACAACCTAGATTACTTTACCTCTTCCAGGCTATACCAACAGAGATTCCAGATGCCCAATTCTCAAAGTGGGACAGGATGATATCGAGATTTGTTTGGGGAGGTAAAAAACCAAGAGTGAAATATAAAACCCTCCAATTACCAAAAGAGAAAGGAGGCATGGGCCTACCGAGTCTAAAGGAATATTACTACTCAGCACAAATAAGATATATCATATGTTGGTGCGACGAGGGATATGAGGCAAAATGGAAAGAAATGGAAAAGGAAATTGAGGGATTCCCAGTACAAAGCATAATAGGGGATAAAGACGCATATAAGCAAATCAAACAAATAGACCCAATCACTAAATTTACTTTAGAACTGTGGTATAAAATAGTACAAAAATATAATATAAGGGAAGACATAAAACTATTGAAATGGGTAGCATTTGACAGTCAGTTTGAACCGGCAAAACAAGATAGGGGATACAAAAATCTGGTGAACAAGGGAATCACAGCATGGGGCAATATCGGAAAAAAAGATCTCGGGAGCTTTGTAAATATCAGGAGAAAATTTAAATTAGAAAGATCGGAATTTTTCAGATATCTGCAGATGAGAGATTACTATATGAAGAAGATTAGGCATAACCTCCAAACAGATGTGAACGAGATTATACAACTTATTTTAAGCTCATATGCAGGAAATAAAATAAGAATTATTTCAAAACTATATCAGAAACTTATGACAAACAATCATGCAAGTAACTATATAAAGGAGAAATGGGAGAAAGAGCTCAATTTAAACATAACAGAAGAAAGCTGGCAGGAAATATGGAAAACACAACACACATCAACAAATTCAAGGGCATGGAGGGAATTTGGATGGAAAAACCTGATTCGCTTTTTCATTACACCACAGATTCAAGGAAAATATTCAAATACCCAATCTTTATGCTGGAGGGGATGTGGGGCTCAAAATGCAGACCACTCACATATGTTTTGGAAATGCTACAAAATATCATCATTTTGGAAATCTATGCATGTGACAATACAGAGGATATTAGGATATAATATACCAATGAACTGTAACCTGATGTACTTATGTGATCTTAAAAAAGACAGTGTTATACAGGCTGAGGACAGATATCTAGTTAAAATCTTGTTGATTGCATGTAAAAAAACTATCACAAAAAAATGGCGATCAGAAGTTCTTCCTGACCAAGAACAATGGACTGACATTGTTGAGGACATACGTATGATGGAAAAACTAACATATCGACGAAGAATGCAAGAAGGAATATGGGAGAAAAAATGGCGGAAATGGACACACTACAAAGTGCAACAACGAGGCAGAAATTGAAAGAATAACCAAAGACACTGAAAAAAACAGAAGAATTAAGAGATGGAAACTAAAAACTTGATGCTCCAACATTTGTCCCCCCCCCTTTTATTTTTTTTTTTTTTTTTTTATTTTGTTTATTTTTTTTTATTTTTCCCTACCCTAACCCCTTTGTTTTTTAAATGTAGAATGTGATCTGAATGCATTATATATGATGAAAAATGAATAAAAATCTAAGTTACAAAAAAAATAATATAGGAGTTTCATTTTCTGAATTGAATTACTGAATTTAATTAACTTTTCGATGACATTCTAATTTATTGAGATGCACCTGTACTTGCAGGCCAAAATATGTATGTAAAGACTGTATGCGCTTGTTGACAATTTAAGCGATATTCAATCTACCAAAGGCCCTAAACTAAAGCCTAATATTCACAGTCACCAATGGGTAGTTTCCTTAACACTGTTTGATCTTCTGCTGCCTTTTGAACCAGAGTGAGAAACACATGCTCTATCAGACATTTGAGTATTTTCAACATGAAAAGGGTTTCAGTGTCCTGTGGGGGTTTAGTGTGAAACTTCTACTTCAAGTCACTCACAGCGTGTGAGCAGACAGTCAGCAGGTTTACAGCTGAGCAAATTCAACACTTTGTTGCGAGATACAGAATTTTGAATAGAGGTGCAATGACACAGAAATCTTTAAAAAAAAAAATGGAATGCAGACTAGGACTGAGTTAGGAGAGGGTTTACAGTGAGCTAAAGTGGTTTGACATCACAGTTATCAGCATCTTGTGTTAGTTTTTCATTAAAGCTTTCATAAAGACTGCAAATCAAAAAACCCTTGACCTTAAGGTATACAGTCAACCTTGTTGTTAATTATTAAATTTTGCTTTCACATCTTACCTGTTTGGCCCAGATTTTCGCACTTTTCAGTTTGATCCAGACCAAAATTTTAGGAGTGAAACCTCCCAAAATCACTGCCTGGACCAAAGAGAGGAAATTTATTCGTGCAAAAAAGATGGTCTCAGTCCGGATCAAATTGAACCTTTGTCTGATTTGTTTAGAATGTTAACACAACTTTCAGAAAGGTTTGGGTTATCAGACCAAAGACAGGAAGTTAAGGCAGCTGAAAAGAAGGAAAATGAGCCATGGTAACACTTGGGGAGAGGAATAGACCCAGTTTTTAATTGAAATGTGGCCTGGCAGTGGTATAAATACTGAATTTGAAACAATCACAAAATGCAGAAACTCACTTGATATTTTCAGAGAGGATGCGACAGACAGTATATGAAAGATTGGACGAGCAATGCCACCTGAAGATCATCTTGGCCAATGGGAAGGACAGACGTCCTTTTTGATTAAGGCCCGGTAAATATTCTAGCCACAAACTAGTTCACCTCTTAATGTAGTAGAGTCTTCCTCAATTTTATCTTAAAGTGATGTGCCCAGAGCAGTAGAAAACTCCAGAGGGTGAGTAGCATGTTTGGTAACAACCGTTGTCTGGTAATGACAAACGCCTTTGTGACAACAGGACGTAGGAACGTCACATAATATTCTTTGGTTCACGTAGATAAAGAGCAGTGTGAAACCCAGCCTAACTGGATCAAATGTAGACGATGTGATGTAAAAATTTAAAATAGGACAGTTAGCAGAATCTTTTCAGTTAACCAATCAATAATGACAGAAGAAATGCTATTTCTCAGCTTATCTTTTATTGAAGGACACAGAAAGTCAGACACAGCTGTGGGCCTCTCTCCTGAGCACAATCTGACAGCAAAAAGACCCACAACAAAGGCTGCAAACAGATACATATAGCTTCAAGTTACTAGAGCCTGTTTTCCACTAGCCCAGCACACCTCGGTACGGCTCGATTCACTTCAGTACGGCTCGGAATGCTTCTGTCTCCATTAGCACGGTGTTGTGCTTGTGCTGTGATGGTTTGTTAGGAGGTTTTAGAAGCAGGGCAGCGGCAGATTCTTAGCGAGGCGGGGCCACACTCCCGTGACGTTAGGCACCCGACTGAGTCCTTATTTACACCAGACAAAAAATGGAGGATCCAAGGATTATTGCCTTGCTCGCTCTGTGGTTTTATCTCACAATTAATTTTATCTCATAATTAAGCTGCAACAACACAAGTCACTTTTGTTTTGAATTAACTGCCAAATGACCTAGAAATAATGAGCTGAAACTTGTTTTTATTCGTATTAAATAATGAGACGGTGGCACACTGTCCAACACCAAATTGTATTATTTTTTACATCCTAGGGCATTTTGGATATACTGAATTAAAAAAATTCATGTTTTTCACCTTCAGGTCAACGTTTGGAACAACAGTATTATTATTTTCCGTTTAGATGATGCTACACTCCTTCTAAAGTATTGTAAATCTCTGAATTTGGAATGCCGATAGAACATTCAATTTACATATACTTGTACCTACTTTGACTTGGTGCTAATTTTTTATGATATTTCAATAAAAAGAACAGAAAGCTTACAAAAAGATTTCTTTTTTGGTCTAGTTAAATATTACATTACCTTTACAATGGTTGACCCATGACAGGAAGATCAGCATCATTTTGATCAGACTAGGCAATGGAATTTCTATGTAATTATACTGTTTTATAATTCAGTGTTATAACAGACAAACCACACTTTCCAAAACAATTCCATTTTATTATATACAAAATATTAAAATAAAAAAAAACTTTGCAACACAACATGAAGGTTAATCGACATTTTATACACGCCGACCACTGAGTGCCTACACCAGCTTCCCAAACTGGGTCACAAAGTCTCGGTTGAATTAATCCGTCTCTGCCAGCTGTGGGTCAGGAAGGCTCGGTTGAATTAATCCGTGCGGGCTGTCACGGCGGACGCGTGGGATGATTCTACAAGGAAAATGCACACAATAAAATACAGCATGAAAGTGCAATATATACAGAAAAGACAATAGTTTTTAACAAGAATACATAAGCTTATTTCAGCGTATTGTTCACATGAATAATTAAAATAAAAGCTTTAGTCCGCAGTGTGCTGCAATAAAGCAGCGATCCATCCACAAATGAACAGCTTTTTTATTGCATAAATAAACTGAGCGTCTTACCGAATATATTTGCGAAAAAACGCACAATAAAAAAAATTAAAACTCACCGTTAAAGGACTCCGATGTCGAGACCTCCCGGTATATTTTTTCATTCCGGGCGGCTCCGTCTAACTCGCGCTGCATACGTTCGTCTGACAATGCAGTGAGCAGACACTGCACCTCCTTATTGGTCCATGGAACACCTTTATTACGCGAAGCCATTTTTGATAGAGAATAAATGAAAATAGCACAGCAATACACTGAAAAGAAACCGCCAACAGTGGTTGCGTGCTGAGTAAAGGCGGTCGTGAAGATTCTTTTTTTTTTTTTTTTTCAAAAACTTTATTGAGAAGGTCGTGAAGATTTGGTAGATGAGGAGGAGGAGAGGGGCGGTTACAACCTGACCAATCAGCGCCGGTTACGACCTGACCAATCAGCGGCGACCAGTCTGTTAACGTCACAACACGGCACAGCTCAGCACTGCTGTACCCTGCCCTGGAGCGGGGCTGAGAATCGCGGCTGTTAAACCGTGTTGGGGCTTGTGGAAAAGCGTACAAAGCGTGCTGAGCCGTCCCGTGTCGCGCTAAAGCGTGCTAGTGGAAAAGGCCCTTAGGTGTCTCCCAGTAACTTTCCAACAATAGTCGTCAGGTCCTTGTCCAAATTGGTTTCAACTGGTCTACTCAGCGTTATCCTCTCCAGATGTCTTCATTTCAGCACTTTTACGACTTTCACATCTTGTTGTTTTCCTGTCTCTCCAGCGCAACCCCTCACCCCATGCCCATGTATGGAAGAAAGAGCTGATACAAGAGCGGAGCAGGTGTCTGTAAGTGTGTGTGTGCTAATATGTGAATGCAAGCACACACACACTTACAAACACACAAGGGAGTTTTTCCTCTCCACCGTCGCCAAGTGCTTGCTCACAGGGGATCGCCCAATTGCTGGGGTCTTTCTGCAACTGTGGGGGTTCCCCCCTACAGTTGATAGTGCTATGAGATGACTGTTGTTGTGAAATGGCGCTATATAAATAAAGTTGAATTGAATTGAATTGAACTTTGTACCTGCTGGATATGGTGCCTACTTTCAGATGTGAAAATGGCCTGTTGAAAATACTACAGTGAGTTGAAATTTGATGCTGTAATTAAGAATGGCCTGCATCCAGTTGCTGATATTTACTTATCTTAAAATCTGAATCTAAAAAATAGATTCAATGGCCACACCAATGGTAAGCCCTCTGTAAGTTTTGTCTGGCCCACAAGTATTTACAGGAAAATCATTTCATCTTGGACTTGTGTAAAAAAGCTGTGCAACAATCCTGTTTTTGTTTCAAATTAACCCACTAGTTAATCTTCTTTAGTTTCTCTCTCCTCCTTTAATCAAACTTTCTTCTGACTAGCTGCTCTTTAAAACCCGCCAAATTTAAACTGCAAGTGGGAGTAGATGTATTAACTGCATGGATTCATGGGGAGGCTGTAATTGCAAAGTCAGCTGTTGCTGACATAAGAGATCCATCCATCCATCTTCTACTGCTTACCCGGGGGTCTGGGTCACGAGGCAGCAGTCCAAGCAGAGTAGCCAGACTGATACCCAATTCACACAGCACCACGAACCTCTTGGAGGTGGTCAGCCCACTGGAGGGTGGACCCATGTGGCTCCTATGGGTACACTAGGTCCTTGTTGTAACTTTTTTCATCAAGATCTACTGGACCGCTCTTGGTCTGGCCCTTCATCCAGGACCAGTTTGTCTGGGCAAGTTGCCCCTGACATCATAGCTCCTGGGATCATTAGAGCACACAGACCCCTCCAACCATGATAAGGTGGCGATCCAAGGAGGGAGACATAAGAGATGAGGAGAAAAAAAAATAGAAATCAAGCATTTACAGCCTGATGTTTGATCTCCCTGGAAGTCCTCCTGCATAATCCTACCTCATTATAAATGCAGACCATTAAAATTGAATAATATTACAGAAAATAGGAACACATAATAGGATGATCTTTTGATGTTTGACGATATAAAGCCAGATTCTTAAAATACAGTAATTTTAAATGCAGTAAGTGCAGCACTAACTGTAGAAACATGTCTGTCCATGGATGGTGGATATATTGCTATGATTTTTATAACTCGTGTTTTCAGAGTGTGGACTTTTCCCGAGAGAAATAGTTATAAGACCTTACAGTGCCCCATGGCTATTGTAACTTTTTTTCTTTTACAGGTTCATGCGGACAAAACCTGTACAATGTCCCACTGGACAAAAGGTCGACAGTTTCACCTCGCAGGAGGCTTTCTTCTCATGTCAGATTCGGTTATGAATGCCACAGTTTCCATTTTCTACACTGCAGCATGCTCCATTCGTGTGAAGAGTGCATCATTTTTACTATATTTCTCACCATCCAGAAGGACCAAATTGAAATTGTTGTTCATGTTTATCAGGATTGACCAACATCCCCTGTCTGAAATGCCACTTCCTCAGAGTTGCTATGGCAACAAGTTGTGCGCCATCCACCGTGGGACTGATGAGTACCAGGGAATATTAATTTAGTTTTGCCAGTTAACATGCATGTTATCAGCTGTGGGAAAATGTTTGATTCGTGGTGTGTAGGTTAATGAGCGGACATGTGAACAGTTGTGGGCGAGGGATGTGGGGAGAGAGAGAGTGTGTGAGAGAGAGAGCTGCACTGTGACACTCACAGCTCACAAACAGCTCACAGTCAGATATTTTTACTCGAGGAACACATAACTCTGTTAGTCTCATTCAGTATTATCCATCTATGTTCTTGGGGGTGGGGTATCGGCGCTTATCCTTGTGTCTTTGGGAAAGAGGCAGGGTTCACCACGGACAGGTCGCCAGTCCATGGCAGGGTCAGCACAGAAAGACAGACAGCCATTCACTTTCACATTCATACCTGAGCAAAATGTATCCAAGGTTAATGTCAATTGATTTAACATGCATACAATTAGGTCCATATATATTTGGACACTGACACAAGTTTTGTTATTTTAGCTGTTTACCACAACATATTCAAAATACAGTTATCAAATCAATATGACCCTGAAGTGCAGACTCTCAGTGTCATTAATCGCCCCTTCAGAGCAGAGAGGGAGACCCAGACACTGAACTGCTAATTGTGGAATTTAATAAAGAAAATACAAGTCCATACAGTGCACAAAAATAAACTTACAAATGAGATGAACAGGCGGACAACAAGATGAATGCAGGAATACACGTCGGAATAGGGAAAGGGTTCCGACAGGGAGAAGCAGATAGCAACGATGACACTCTGACAATGAGTGGGTGAAATGGCTAGTCTCAAATAAGGCAAGCAATTAATCATAACAAGTGCCATCAGGTGTGGATCACATGAGCGAGCAGGTTGATCTAATTACAGGTAGGAAACGCTGAGCAACACATACCAGATAATGACAAGGTGGGAGTGCCTGGAAGAAGAGGTGGAGAGCTCATATTACAAGGAAACAAAATATGAACATGAGAAACTAAATGACAGAATAACAATAATAATAAAGACATGAATACATAACAGAACAAGTGCACATCCTAAATCAACACACAGGAAGATGAACACACAACACTAGAAAAATGCAGGAAAACTCAGAAATAAATCAAGTGCATGAGCACGGTGAAACACCGCACTCAGCCTCATGACACTCAGCTTTAATTTGAAAGTATTCACAGCCACATTAGAGTTATGGTTTAAGATAAGATAAGATAAGATAAGATAAGCCTTTATTAGTCCCACAATGGGGAAATTCCAGGATTGCAACAGCACAGGGACAGCAACACTCAGAGCAACAATCAGAAGGCAAGAAAAAACAACATCTAGTAAACATATGTCCATATTACTATAAATGTATATATATAGACACACAGTGCAGAGCATTATGGCTGGTGAATGTGCAGCAGAAAGTCTAAGCTCTCTCTCCGCGGATGCAGCGGGCCAGCTGGAAGTCTTTGGGCATGATGGTGACCCCCTTAGCGAAGAAGAGACCCACCAGGTGGGCCTCGCTGGTCACCTGCAGAGCCATGACGGCGAAGCTCAGGAAACGCAGGACGGTCTTGAAGTCCGGAGCGATCTCCCTCACCAGGCGCTGGACGGGCAGCTTACGGATGAGCAGCTCCGTGGATTTCTGGTAGCGACAGATCTCTCTCAGAGCCACGGGCCTGTGACGGCGAGGCCTCTTCACTCTGCCGGTGGCCAGAGCGCCTCTCCGAGCAGCCCTGGTGGCTAGCTGTCTCCTGGGGGGCTTCTTCCTCCAGTAGATTTTACGGGCGGTCTGCTTGGTTCTTGCCATCGCTCTTATTATTCTGTCTTATATTTCTTTCCCGCCGCCTAAACTCCAGCCCGGCACCCGCGTCCTTTTCACTACAGCTCCCGGTATGTCGAGTTTCCCATTAGCACCGGGCGGCGGCCAAGTGCTAGCTAGCACTAGCTCCTCCCCGCTGTAACGTCTCCCGCTGCAAACCGTGGCTCCGTCCGCCGACCCGGGAGACCCCCGGGGCGATCCGTGCGTCCGTGATATATATACAGAGTGAAAGGTGTAGAAAGAAGAAGGAAGATAAAAAAAAGGCTGTTGCAACAGGCAGCCGACTCGTGTGGCGCCGCCGGTCCGGCGGAACCGGAACCGTTAAGTTTAGGAACTGCAATCATTTTTATGCAAAATCTCCTCATTTCAGGGACTCAGAAGTAATTGGACAAGCTAACATTACCATAAATAAAATGTTCATTATTAATACTTTGTTGAGAATCCTTTGCAGGCAATGGCTGTCTGAAGTCTGGAACCCATAGACATCACCAAATGCTTTGTATCTTCATTTGTGATGCTTTACCAGGCCTTTACTGCAGTTGTCTTCAGTTGTTGCTTATTTATGTGTCTTTCTGCCTTAAGTTTTGTCTTAAGCAAGTCAAATGCAAGCTCGATTTGGTTAAGATCTGATGATTGACTTGGCCATTGCAGAATATTCTACTTCTTTGCCTTAAAAAACTCCTGGGTTGCTTTCAGAGAGAAGAGCCCCAAACACTGAACTGCTAATTGTGGAATTTAATAAAGAAAACACAAGTCCATACAGTGCACAAAAATAAACTTACAAATGAGATGAACAGGCGGACAACGAGATGAATGCAGGAATATGCATCAGAACGGGGAAAGGGTTCCAACGAGGAGATAGCAACAATGACGCTCTGACAATGAATGGGTGAAATGGCTAGTCTTAAATAAGGTAAGCAATTAATCATAACAAGTGCCATCAGGTGTGGATCATATGACCGAGCAGGTTGATCTAATTACAGGCAGGAAAGGCTGAGCAGCACATACCAGTTAATGACAAGGTGGGAGTGCCTGGAAGAAGAGGTGGAAAGTTCATGTTACAAGGAAACAAAATATAAACACTAGGAACTAAATGACAGAATAACAATAATAATAAAGACATGACTACATAACAGAACAACTGTACATCCTAAACTAACACACAGGAAGATGAACACACAACACTAGAAAAATGCAGGAAAAACTCAGAAATAAATCAAGAGCATAAGCACAGTGAAACACCACGCTCAGCTTCGTGACAGAGCCCTCCCTTTAAGGGGTGGAATCCAGACACCACAGGGTAACATCAAAGGAAAAAAAGAAACAAAAGAGACAGCCCCTCCCCCAACAAGAGAAACAACAATACACCAACCTGGAGGGCGGTGGGGGAACCAGGCTAAGAGGGAACTAAAACAAAAAAAACCCTCAGGACCCACACCCAAGCAGAACCAGGAACCTACCGCCCCCCACCCCAGACCAGAGAGCTGGTCAGTTCAGGCGGTCGGCTAAAGTCCCAGACCTGGCCGATGGTGTGATGGAAAGAGTCGGGTGGCCTACCGGAGAATGTGGGCCACCCAACCCAGCAGCACAGTCTGTCAGGTGGTCTGCCAGAGTTCTTTAACCATCTGAACAGAAATGGTGGTCCAGGGGGCAGCTGCCCAATGGGAAAAACCAGTGATGAGGAGGATTGAGGAGTAGGGGAAACCACAATGACGTCAGGTGGAGGAGAGGGAACCATGATGGCCTCAGGCAGAGGAAAGGCGACCACGATGGCCTCAGGCAGAGGAGAGGACACCACGACGGCCTCGGGCAGAGGGGCGGGAACCACAACAGCTTCGGGCAAAGGAGAGGGAACCGCGATGGTGTCAGGCAGAGGGAAATGAACCCCGACGCTTTCAGACTGCCCTGCAGCACCCTCGGTGGCCCCGGACTGAGACATAGCAGCACCCGCGGTGGCTCCATACTGGAGTGAAGCAGCACCCGTGGTGGTTCCGGGCTGAAGTGGTGCTGCACCCGTGGTGGCTCCGGGCTGGGCCAGAGCCGCACCCATGGTGGCCCCCAGGCTGGAGTGTAATGCCCACGGTGGACCCAAGCTGGAGTGCAACACCCATGTTGGTTTAAGGCTGGGGTGCAGCACCCACGATGGCCCCTGACTGGGACACAACGCCTACGGGGACCTGGACAGAGGAGGAGCTGCACCCACAGAGGTCCCGGGCTGGGAAGAGCATCCGCGATGGCCTCAGCTGATGGGGAAGCAGCACCCTCAGAGGCCCTGGGCTGGGACGGAGCACCCGTGAAGGCCTCAACTGGAGGAGGAGGAGCACCCACAGAGGTCCCGGGCTGGGATGGAGCACCCGCGATGACCTCAGCTGAAGGAGAAGCTGCACCCACTGCGATCTCGGGAGGCGAGGCTGGACCCATGGAGACCTCTGGTGAAGTTGGAACATCCTCGGTGAACCTGGGGAAAGACTCTGACAGGAGAGGCAGAGAAACAGGGTCAGGGTCACCGGCGGCAGTGGAGCCCGGCGAGGTGAGCTCAGGTGCAGCTGATGGCTGCACTTGGCTCTGCCTACCAAGAGCCAGGCAAGATCTCTCCAAAACAGAGACAGTGAAAACAAAGAAGAATATTTGCCTGAGCTCAAGCTCCACCGCAGTTCAGGACTCCGTTGATCCAGGCGACAACGTCTCGGGCCCGGCCCTCAGGAGGTCCAGCTTCGGCTCTGCGGTGGCAGTCCCTACAGCAGGCATGGTGGTAGATGCAGTTCTGGGACCCCCCCAGCAAAGTGGCCCACGCAGGTGGCTCACCAGACGTGGACACAGGAGGTCAGCTCTCTGCTGGAGCTGAATCTTGCACTGCTGAGGCCATGGGACGTTCCATTGTTGGCGCAGGCTTCAGCTCTGTCATAGCGCTCTCCCTCCATCCAGACCATGGCTGCGAAGCTGGAATCAGGTTCTCCAGGGCTGCAGGCTCCTCCATCATCCGGCGGCTCAATCTTGGGGCCGGCGGACACTCAAGGGGCAAAGGAGGAGACACAGAGAGAGCAGGTGAACAGTCTATAGCTGCAGCAGGTGGTGAGGACTCAGAGGACTGCCTAGTCTGAGCCTCACCGCCAGGAATCAGGCAAGCTAATTCATGTTTACTTGAATGAGAATGAAAAAACACTTGCCTGAGTTCCCGGGGTGTGATGTCTTCTGATGCAGCTGGTTGGGAATCAGCCCTCTCCGTGACTTCAGTGGTTGTGGGCCCCTAAGAGGAACATGGAGGAGCCACCCCTGCAGACATGGTGACAGGTGGAGCCAGGAAGGAAATGACCGTACCCTCAGCAGCGGGAGGAGATGTCAAGGCGATGGGAGTCGCAGAAGCAAAGGAGGAAGAGGGGGCTGATGGGACAGCTGGCGAAGAAGGACTAGAAGAAAGAACTGCTGTGGGGACTGTTTGACTTGGCGTGGGGAAAACTGCTACCTGCTACCTTCCTTCGGCGGTCCGAAGCTGGATGGCGGTGTCTAGGAACCTGCAGAGCGGAGGCAGAAGCAGGTGAACAGGGGGAGGAGAAGGACGTCTGCCACGGAGAGCACCTCCACACTGGAAACGGCCCCATCGCCAGCCCGGGGAATAACTGCTGGACAACTGTTCTGCAAATTGGGGACACCTCTTCAGGCCAGGATGTACCTCCACTATCTCCACCACTCCATTTACACTTTCCATGATCTTCTTAGGCCCACGGGAGGTGAGAGCTTCATCCACAAACCTCTGGATGAATTCAGCGGCCCATTCCTCCTCCAGGCTTGAGGTCCCAGCTGCCGATCTTCCTTTGTTTGCTGAAGGCCGGCATGCTGGGAACATAATGACGCTCTGGACAAAAAAGGTGAGTGAAAGCAAAAAAATCCACAAACTAGCAGCAGCTGTGCTTTAAACTGGTCAGAGCCTACTGTCATGAATTGCCCATTCGGAGCAGAGAGGGAGACCCAGACACTGAACTGCTAATTGCGGAATTTAATAAAGAAAATACAAGTCCATATACAGTGCACAAAAATAAACTTACAAATGAGATGAACAGGCGGACAACAAGATGAATGCAGGAATACGCGTTGGAATAGGGAAAGGGTTCTGACAGGGAGAAGCAGATAGCAACGATGACTCTCTGACAATGAGTGGGTGAAATGGCTAGTCTTAAATAAGGCAAGCAATTAATCATAACAAGTGCCATCAGGTGTGGATCACATGAGCGAGCAGGTTGCTCTAATTACAGGCAGGAAACGCTGAGCGACACATACCAGATAATGACAAGGTGGGAGTGCCTGGAAGAAGAGGTGGAGAGCTCATATTACAAGGAAACAAAATATAAACACTAGGAACTAAATGACAGAATAACAATAATAATAAAGACATGACTACATAACAGAACAACTGCCATCCTAAATCAACGCACGGGAAGATGAACACACAACACTGGAAAAATGCAGGAAAACTCAGAAATAAATCAAGAGCATGAGCACGGTGAAACACTGCGCTCAGCCTCGTGACACTCAGCTTTAATTTGAAAGTATTCACATCCACATTAGAGTTATGGTTTAGGAACTGCAATCATTTTTATGAAAAATCTCCTCATTTCAGGGACTCAGAAGTAATTGGACAGGCTAACATTACCATAAATGAAATGTTATTTTTAATACTTTGTTGAGAATCCTTTGCAGGCAATGACTGTCTGAAGTCTGGAACCCATAGACATCACCAAATGCTTTGTATCTTCATTTGTGATGCTTTACCAGGTCTTTGCTGCAGTTGTCTTCAGTTGTTGCTTATTTGTGTGTCTTTCTGCCTTAAATTTTGTCTTAAGCAAGTCAAATGCATGCTCGATTTGGCTAAGATCTGGCGATTGACTTGGCCATTGCAGAATATTCCACTTCTTTGCCTTAAAAAAACTCCTGGGTTGCTTTCACAGCATATTTTGGGCCATTGTCCATCTGTACTGTGCTGCATTTGGCTGAATCTGAACAGACATTATATCCCTATACTCTTCAGAAATTCATCCAACTGCTTCGACATGATCAATAAACACTAATGATGCAGTGCTACTGGAAGCCATGCATGCCCATGCGTCACACAGCCTCCATCTTGTTTTACTGAAGATGTGGTGTGTTTTGGTCGGATCATGAGCCATTTCAAGCCTTCTCCATAATTTCTTCTTCCCATCATTCTGGTACAGGTTGATCTTGGTTTCATCTGTCCAAAGAGTGTTATTCCAGAATTGGGCTAGCTTTTTTAACCCTTTAAATGCCAGCTTGATTACATGATTTAACCCTCTTCTGGACAAGGTCGCAGATATGCACCTGTCACGTGGTGTGGAAAAAGTAGGTCAAAAACTCAAAAATGATCCCAGCTGTACTAACCATTTCACAATACTAGATCAGTCCAGGATTTTGCGATGTTGTGATTGCACCAATTCACGCAAAATCAGCCAATCAGTGCAACTATTGCACAACGTTACAACTTTGTCCAATCACTGCAACTTTCCTGCAATTTTGGCCAATCCTTGTCAACTTTCGCCAATTTCACCGATCAAATTTGTGTAACTGGCGCTGAAACAGTCAGTCTAATTAATCAAATGTATTCGTTCACTTCCGTGTTTACAGTGAGTAGTGAGTTTATAGTTTACAGTGAGTAACAGAACACATCAGCAAACAGAGTGTGTGATTTTAAAAAAAACACCCACCTGCGAGGTTTTCAACACCGTCCCTTCCTGCATCTCCCCCAGCCTGCCCGTGGATGCCTTGCCAAGTCTCCATCCTGACCGCATGTATGAAGTACTGGGTTTGTGTTGAAAAACATGCGCCTGCCCAAAAGCACCCCGTCGTGGGAGCGCGCGTGACGAGAGTACACTACATTACAGAGAGTGTTTGAACACTTACACATCTTTAGAGGTAAAATCATTACTACATCTGATCAATGAGCTTTAAAACTGTGAACTCCAGTGTGGACGGACAAACGCACCCCCCCACCACCACCGTCCTGCTGTAAATGAAAGATGTGTGTGTGAAGACTGATATGTAGCAGACAGACAGGTAGGCATGGAAAGAGAGAGAATATTCTCTGTATTTTTTTTTTCAGAAAAACACAGACTCCAATAGCCAATACAGTGCAACAGAATAAATTATTTATTTTATCCTCTCTGCTCGGTACCGAGCAGTTGGGAACCGTAGGGAGTTTTCAAATGAAGGTGCTGCCAATAATTTCCAAATCTATACTCTTTAACATGCATTCAATGCAATTTAGCTGTTGTAATGGATATTGTGTTAATGTTTGTACTTGCTGTCGCACAGAAGAGTTTTTCTGTATAGCAAAAGCTTCTGCTTAATTTACAAATCACTATAATGGGAAATTTTTGACAATCCTGTGCTTTTCTTGTATTGTTACATAGAATATCACTGCAGTAAACTGGGAAAAAGCATCTGCTTTAAAATTTGGATTTCTTCCCACAACTTTTAGGGAACACTCTAAAAAACATTGCAACTTTTATCGCAACTTTTTGAAAAAGCTCCCACGAATTCAGACTTTTTGGCCCCCAACAATCATAAAATCATCCCACGAATTTCAGGAGGGACTGCAAGATGGCAGACACGTATAGCACAGCCGTGGAGGACTGGGCCCATTTCACCCAGAACTGGAAGCCAGTTTCAGAACACAGAAGAAAACTGGGACAATTGCGTGACATATTTCAACACCAAGGAAGCACTTGCTCTGAATTTTATGGACTGTGATTCTTAAAGGGATTATTTAGCTTCTGAGAATGATTCCGAAGGGTAATATTTGCCTTCTGTGACAGCGCAAGATGGACCAGCGGACGGCCACCTTGCATCCACGGTGGACCGAACAGCATGTCTCAGAGAGCGCATTATTACCAGTTCAGCGGTGTTGCCTAGCCGAAATCGAGGTGGAATAAATGAGAAATGTGAGAGCTTCTGGACGTGGGAGAGAAAGTGAAAATGATTGACAGAAGACAAAATAAAGAACCAGGTTGGGCATACGGACATATGGCAATGCATTTTGCACGGTAGGTCTGATGTTTTTATCACTGTTTGTTTACATTACATTCCGAGCCATTTCTGGCTATAGCGCAGAGTAAACAAATGCATTGCCCGCCTTCAGAAACTAGGAGATAGTTTGATAGATTGTAGTTCTGTCATGGGCGGCGCGCCCCCTCCTTCCCGTTTATATCTCCGCTGTTCATCACCACACCTGAGGGAGAGGACACACCTGCACCCTCTCATTAGCCAGCGTACTTAAGGAGGCATCCTTCTGTGACTCAACGCTGGCTCGTCTGGGTATACTGCTGCTGAAAGACAGCAAGTCATCATAACACTGGTAAAAGAAGTTATTAACCTGTGTGCTTTTTCCATTGTGCAGATTGCTGCCATCGTGCGGGTATGTCACTGAGGGCTGCGCGTGCTCTTCTGCCACTTCTTCTCCCACGACGGTAATCTCCACCCGGTCAGGCTCCACCAGCAGTCCCCTACCCTGCTGGTTCATCTATTCCCCGCTGGAGTCCTGCCGGCGCTCCTTCGGAGCCCACGTAAGTGGTAATTTGGCTCGCCCATTTTCCCTTACTCCAGTCCTCTGCTTACAGCTCTCGCTTTCTCTCCACAGGCCCATTCCTCTGGCGAGTGACTGTTCTGTAGCAGTGCGGGTTTTGCTATTTAATAAAACATTCAAACGTGTGTACTGTTTGATTGTCTCCTTGTCGCTGCACCTTGCACGTGGGCTGAATTATCGAATCAGTCATGACAAGTTCATTCTACAAGTTCACTATCAACAAATTATTATTATTTTTTGGGAGGTGGGGGACGGGGAGTAAATCACCGTCAACGTTTTTTTTTCTCATAAATTTGCCATTTTTTAAATGTAAATTTTCAAATTGTTCTCATAAATTTGCAGCATTTTTCCTGTAAATTTTTTACATTTTATCATAAATTTGTGACTTTTTATCCTATAAATTTGCTACCTTTTTCTTCATAAATTTGCAGTGTTTTAGCATAAATTTCCAACTTTTAGCCTCATAAATTTGCAACTTTTTTCTTGCAATTTTGTAAATTTCCCCATAAATTTACAATTTTTTCTCATGAATTTGTACATTTTCTCACAAATTTTTCAACTTTTTCTCCTAATTTCCAAATGTTTTCTCACAAACCTGCAACTTTTCTCTCATAAATGGAGCTTTTTTCCTTGTAAATCTGCAACTTTTTTCCTCTAAATTTGTGATTTTTTTTTCACTTAAATTTCTGATTTTTTTTTCATAATAGATTACGAAGCAGTAAACCAGCTGTGTTCAAGTGTGATCAAGAAAATCAGATTATTCTGTTTCCTTTTTTCCCCCTTGTCCTGTCAAGCTGCTAAGTGAGTAGAACTGAAATCTGCTTCCCTTATTGTGCCAAAGAGATTTACCTTACCAAAAGGAGCTTTATATAGTACATATACAGTGGTGTGAAAAAGTGTTTGCCCCCTTCCTGATTTCTTTTTTTTTGTATGTTTGTCACACTTAAATGTTTCAGATCATCAAACAAATTTAAATATTAGACAAAGATAACACAAGTAAACACAAAATGCAGTTTTTAAATGAAGGTGTTTATTATTAACAGGAAAAAAAGGAAATCTGCATGGCCCTGTGTGAAAAAGTGATTACCCCCTAAACTTAATAACTGGTTGGGCCACCCTTAGCAGCAACAACTGCAATCAAGCGTTTGCGATAACTGGCAATGAGTCTTTTACAGAGCTGTGGAGGAATTTTGGCTCATCTTTGCAGAGTTGTTGTAGTCCAGCCACACTGGAGGGTTTTTGAGCATGAACCGCCTTTTTAAGGTCATGCCACAGCATCCCAATCGGATTCAGGTCAGGACTTTGACTAGGCCACTCCAAAGTCTTCATTTTGTTTTTCTTAAGCCATTCAGAGGTGGATTTGCTGGTGTGTTTTGGATCATTGTCCTGCTGCAGAACCCAAGTGCGCTTCAGCTTGAGGTCACGAACAGATATTCTCCTTCGGGATTTTTTGGTAGACAGCAGAGTTCATGGTTCCATTTATCACAGCAAATCTTACAAGTACTGAAGCAGCAAAACAGCCCCAGACCATCACACTACCACCACCATATTTTACTGCTGGTATGATGTTCCTTTTCTGAAATGCTGTGTTACTTTTACACCGGATGTAATGGGACACACACCTTCCAAAAAGTTCAACTTTTGTCTCGTCAGTCCACGGAGTATTTTCCCAAAAGTCTTGGGGATCATCAAGATGTTTTCTGGCAAAATTGAGAGAAGCCTTTATGTCTTTTTTGCTCAGCAGTGGTTTTCGTCTTGGAATTCCGCCATGCAGGCCATTTTTGCCCAGTCTCTTTCTTATGGTGCAGTCATGAACACTGACTTAATTGAGGCAAGTGAGGCCTGCAGTTCTTTGGATGTTGTTGCGGGGTCTTTTGTGACCTCTTGGATGAGTCGTCGCTGCGCTCTTGGGGAGGTTGGGGAGGCTCCTGGGAAGGTTCACCACTGCTCCATGTTTTCGCCATTTGTGGATAATGGCTCTCACTGTGGTTTACTGGAATCCCAAAGCATTAGAAATGGCTTTATAACCTTCATGACTTTGTTTCTCATTTGTTCCTGATTTTCTTTGGATCACAGCATGATGTCTAGTTTTTGAGGATCTTTTGGTCTACTTCACTTTTTCAGGTGGTCCAATTTAAGTGATTTCTTGACTGAGAACAGGTGTGGCAGTAATCAGGCCTGGGTGTGGATAGAGAAACTGAATTCAGCTTTCCAAAGATGTGATAAACCACAGTTAATTTGTTTTAACAGGGGGGCAATAACTTTTTCACACAGGGCCATGTAGGTTTGGATTTTTTTTTACCTTTAATAATAAACACCTTCATTTAAAAACTGCATTTTGCGTTTACTTGTGTTATCTTTGTCTAATATTTTAAATTTGTTTGATGTTCTGAAACATTTAAGTGTGACAAAACACAAAAAAATGAGAAATTAGGAAGGTGTCAGACACTCTTTCACACCACCCTATATGTACTGTATATTGTTCTAAACTCATCTTGTAATAACTTTTAATTTTTTTTAAAATTGTTTTACCCATGAAAGACCCGACCGGGGGGGGGGGGGGGGAGAAATGGGAGAGGAACAGACAAAGAAGACAAACAGACTAATGCAACTGAAACAAGCAGAAGACAGACTGTTTCTTCTGCTGAAAAGGTCTCAACATGAGTCTGGTATATGCACCTGTTAAACGGGAGACATGTGTGTGTGTGTGCATACGTGTGCATGTGTATGAGAGCACACGCAAAATAAGTGCATGCATGTGAGTGATCTGCCAGGAAACATACGAAGAGGGAGGGTGGCAGGTTACAGCAGCCCCCCCCCTCAGAAACCCCGAGCAAGCAGGACAATGCCATCAAACCACACAGAGCACAAATGCTCCGAGGCCAACAAGCCCCAGGATGGCCGGGCATCCGCCCCAGGAGGGACGGCTGAGGAAGGCTGGGCCACCAAGCGGTTGGCACGGCGCACCTCCACCCCTGGACTGGCCAATCCTGGCCCCTGGGCCCCAGGCGCCGGAAGGCCAGCGCCCCCATTCCCCGGGCTGGAGACCGGTCCACACCATCAGCGCGAGCCCCCCCAGACACCCCCACAGCGGGCCTGCCCCCACCCCAGCGCCACTGCTGCACACCACGGGGATCCCCATGCCCCACGCCCAAAGAAGGTGGCAGCAAGGCACAGTGGCCCCACGGGGTCCAGCCTCCCCTGTCCAGGGGAGCCCATGCAGCCAGGAGGTGCCACCCCCTCAATCCAGCACTGCCCAACCAGCACACACATCCATTCCCACGCACTCACACCCTCATGCTGTCTTACGCACCCACATGTACTCACTCACTCTCACTCGCCCTCTCCCGCACACAATCCCACACTCGCACTCCTGGACCCAACCACTCTCTCCCACTCCTGTACCCGCTCAATCTCGCACCCACTCCCACTTGCCCTCAAATTCAGATTTTTCTCATAAATTTGCAGCATTTTTCGGTAAATTTTTACATTTTATCATAAATTTTTGACTTGTTTCTTGTAAACTTGTGACTTTTATTTTCCTATAAATTTGCAACCTTTTTCCTCATCAATTTGCAGTGTTTTATCATAAATTTCTAACTTTTAGCCTCATAAATTTGCATTTTTTTTCTCGTAAATTTCTAAATTTCCCCATAAATTTTCAACTTTTTCTCATAAATTTGCACATTTTCTCATAAATTTTTAAACTTTTTTCTCCTAATTTACAACTATTTTCTTATAAACCTGCAACTTTTTTCTCATAAATGCAATTTTTCCCTGTAAATTTGCAACTTTTTTCTTCAAAATTTTAGATTTTTTTCACTTGAATTTCTGACTTTTTTCATAATAAATAGATTATTTAGCGATAAAACAGCTGTGTTTATCTGTTTTCTAATCTCAAAATAGCCTTTTTCTGATAAGAAAAATCAGATTATTCTGTTTCCGTGACTACTCAATAACTAATTATAATTGGTTTATTAGTTTGCATGTCAAGACAGCCAATGAGTGAACAACTTAACACTCAGTCTATGCTAAATCTGTTCCAGATGAGCACTGAAATCAGAAGCATATGAATATTTGAAAGACTACAATAATTTAAGGATTCAGCTCTACATTTAGCATGTAGTCTGACATGCAGCATCACTCCCTTATGAATAACCGTGATAAGCTCATGTATGAGCAGTTGGGGTACTCAGAATTAGGGCAGGCATTATTAGCCATGTTTACATGGATACAAGTTAACGGGATTAAAAGCCTGAGCGTAATAAAAATGCTTCATGTAAGATAAGATAAGATAAGATAAGATAAGATAAGCCTTTATTAGTCCCACAACGGGGAAATTCCAGGATTGCAACAGCACAGGGATAGCAACACTCAGAGCAACAATCAGAAGGCAAAAAAAAACAAAACAAAAAACAAGCAAGCAAGAGCAGCTAATATACATATGTACATATTACTATAAAATATATATATACACACACACACACACAGACACACAGTGCAGAGCATTGTAGCTGGATGGAATAAATATATGAATATATAAACACACAGTGCAGAGCATTGTAGCTAGATGGAATAAATATGTAAATATATAAACACCCACAGTACGGAGCATTGCAGCTAGGTGGAATAAATATGCAAGTATATAAACACACACAGTGCGGAGCAATGTAGCTAGATGGAATAATATGTAGATATATAAAAACACAGTGCGGAGCATTGTAGCTAGATGGAATAAATATATAGATATATAAATATAAACACACCCAGTGCTGAGCATTGTAGCTAGATGGAATAAATATATAGATATATAAATCTAAACACACCCAGTGCAGAGCATTGTAGCTAGATGGAATAAATATGTAAATATATAAACACACACAGTGCAGAGCATTGTAGCTAGATGGAATAAATATGTAAATATATAAACACACACAGTGCAGAGCATTGTTGCTAGGTGGGATGAAACAGCATAACCGTCTATTTAGTTATCCTACATGGTATGATTATGTGCCCATACATATTCTCACCCTCCATAGCGACCGGTATGTTCCTAGTTGTATGCCGGAGAGGACCATTGTGTAAGTCTATTGCATCTTTTGCATTCAAAAAACTATTAGTTTGTTACGTCTTTTTGCCATCTCTGTGAGCAGCCCTGCTTAGGTTGTACAGTCTGACAGCCGTTGGTAGGAAGGACCTACGAAACCTCTCGGTTGTGCACCTGGGATGATGTAGTCTGCTGCTAAATGAGCTCCTCAGTGCATCCAGTATGTCCTGCATAGGGTGGAACTCGGACTCCAGCAGAGATGACAGTTTAGCCACCGTCCTTCTCTCTCCTATCTCCTCCATTGGATCAAGGCGCTGCCCCAGGACAGAGCTAGCTTTCTTAATCAGTTTGTTCAGTCTCTTCCTATCGGCTGCAGTAATGCCACTGCCCCAGCAGACCACTCCAAAAGTGATGGCTGATGCCACCACCGTGTCATAGAATGACTTCAGCAGCGCCCCTTGTACACCAAAAGACCTGAGTCTCCTCAGCAGGAACAGCCTGCGCTGTCCCTTCTTGTAGAGTGCGTCAGTATTGTGTGACCAGTCTAGTTTATTGTTCAGATGAATACCCAGGTACTTGTAGGATGTCACCATCTCGATGTCTGTTCCCTGTATATTTACTGGTGCTGTGAGGGGCTGCCCATGCCTGCGGCAGTCCACCACCAGCTCCTTAGTTTTCCTCGCGTTGATCTGGAGGCAGTTCCGATGGCACCAGTCCACAAAGTCCTGGATAAGCCCTCTGTACTCAGCTTCATCTCCGCTGGAGATGAGACCAACGATCGCAGAGTCATCAGAGAACTTCTGTAGATGGCAATGTGTTGTGTTGTGTGAGAAGTCCGCAGTATAAAGAGTGAACAGGAAGGGAGCCAGCACCGTTCCCTGGGGGGCCCCCGTGCTACTGATGATCGTGTCGGAAACACAGTCCCGGGTTCTCACAAACTGAGGCCGGTTCGTGAGGTAGTCCAGGATCCATGATGACAGGTGCTGGTCCACCCCTGCGCGCAGCAGCTTGTCCTTCAGGATCATCGGTTGGATGGTGTTGAAAGCACTGGAGAAGTCAAAGAACATGATCCTCACCATATTCCCGGGCTTCTCCAGGTGGGACAGAGAACGGTGAAGGAGGAAGATCACCGCATCCTCCACCCCAATGCCATGCTGGTAGGCGAACTGGAGTGGATCCATCGCTGGTTCCACCAGGGGGCGGAGATGAGCAAGGAGCAGTCTCTCCAGGGTCTTCATCAAGTGGGACGTCAAGGCCACCGGTCTGAAGCTGTTCAGGTCTTTGGGGTGGGAAGTTTTTGGTACAGGTACCACACAAGATGTTTTCCACAGCTGTGGTACCCTCCCCAGTTTCAGGCTCATGTTGAAGATATATGTCACAATCCCACACAGCTGGTCTGCACAGGACTTGAGGAGCTTTGCGCTGATGCCGTCTGGTCCCGACGCCTTCCTCGCCTTGATCTTCCTCAGCTCCGTCCTCACCTGGGTCTTGGTCAGGGTCAGGATGGGGGGCTGTGTGTTGGGAGTGGGGGGGGGTGTCGGTGGAGTGGGGAGTGGGTAGCAGGACTTGATTTCTTAGAGGCAGCAGTGGTTGTTGTGCAGACAGGGGGGAGGGCGGTTGGTCAAATCTATTGAAAAACAGATTCAGGTTGTTCGCCCACTCCCTGCCCCCCGTGGCCTGGGGGGAGGTATTCTGGAGCCCCGAGATGGTTTTGAGGTTTCTCCAGACCCCGCTGATGTCGCTCTGTTGCAGCTTGTCCTCCATCTTCTTCCTGAAGCTGTCCTTGCCTTCTCTGATCTTTCTCCTCAGCTCCCTCTGTACGGACTTCAGCATCTCCCTGTTCCCCGACCTGAAGATCCTCTTCTTCTCTCTCAGAAGTGTTTTTATCTCAGGGTTGATCCAGGGTTTGTTGTTTGAGTGACGCCGTATGGTCTTGGTGGGAACGGATTTGTCCACACAGAAGCTGAGGTAGCCCGTGAAGGTGTGAATGAGGCCATCGATGTCCTCACCATGTGGATCGCAGAGCTGCTTCCAGGCAGTGGCTTCAAAACAGTCCTTTAGAGTGTCCATTGTCTCCTCAGACCATAACTCCACAGTGTGCATGGCCGGAGGTTGTCTGTGCACTAGGGGTTTGTACACCGGTCGGAGATGAACCAAGTTGTGATCCGATCTCCCAAGTGGGGGGAGTTGTGATGAGGTGTACGCCTCCTTAGTGTTTGCGTAGAACAAATCCAGTGTTTTATTGTCTCTAGTGTGGCATGTGACATACTGGGTGAAAGTGGGCAGAATGGGAGACAGTGAAACGTGGTTGAAATCGCCTGAGATGAGGAGAAGAGCATCTGGGTGTTCTGTCTGCAGCCTGCTGGTTACTGAATGGATGACGTCACGCGCTGTCCCAGCGTTCGCCGTCGGATTTGCATAAACAACAATGCAGATCACGTGTGAGTGTTCTCTCGGGAGATATGTAGGCCTCATGCTAACAGCTAGCAACTCAATGTCTTTGCTGCAGTGTCGTTGTTTAACAGTGATATGTCCCGGTCTGCACCAGTTGTTGTTAACATACATTATCACTCCACCGCCCCTAGTTTTGCCACTCTCTGGTGTTCGGTCAGCTCGTATCATGTGAAAACCCTCCAGCTCAATGTTAGCATCTGCTGCTAGTTCAGTTAGCCACGTCTCAGTAAACAAAAGGAGAGAGCACTCCCGGTAAGTGCTATCATAACGGGAGATAGCCGCTAGCTCATCTAACTTTCCCAGTATCGACCGTACATTTCCCATGACAACAGATGGAAGGGAGGGTCTGTACCTTATATTTTTTGTCCTCCGCCTTACTCCAGCCCGGCAGCCGCGGCGTTTTCGCCTCAGTTCTCTCGGTATGTCGAGTTTTTCCAGTGGGACCGGGTGGCGGTTAAATGCTAGCAGCTCTTCCCTGTTGTATCGAATCCTGCTATAAACAGTGGCTCCGTCCACCGGCTCAGGAGACATTTGGGACGATCTGTGTGTCCGTGATATAAGTGGGGTGAAAAAAAAAAAAAGTGATCAAAAGAGAGAGGAAGGGAAAAAAAAAACTCGGAATCGAGCCGCTGTTGCAAAAGGCAGCCGACTGGTGTGGCGCCGAGAGTTTCCCAATCTGGGTAAACACGCCAATCTGAATATTCTGACCCGATCACGCTCATTCGGATCAAAATTTCATTCCGATTGAGAGGGGTGGGTTATGCCAATTGTTAATCCGAATGGCGCACATATAAACACTTATTCTGAAACGGGTCTAAAATATGTTTACTGTGCATGTCTGTACGTCAGCCACACGTAGATGTAACATATTTCCGCCTTTACAGCAGCTAGCGGAAGACAGTGGGAGTTAAACAAAACTGGTCTGTATCGTCCTGCTGTCTCTCTCTGTTCGTCATATGCAGAAGTATGTACTTGTAGCTTCATTACGGTGACCAGCAGAAGCAAAAGTACAGTCTGAATAACACAATACGGGTCCATTTCAAAAAGAGAAAGTCACAAAGCGGGGTTTGTTTATACCGGAAGTTGCTGCTTCTACTATTTTTGGAATGTCAAAATGTCGACGTGCGCATGTCAAAATGCTTTAGTCCGTTCAAACGTGTGACACATGGAAACACACGTCCTAATCTGATCAGCTTTTTCAGGATCCATGTAAACATTAAAATTCTAATCGGAATTGTAATCAGATTGAAGAAATTTTGCTCATGTAACCGTGGCTATTATTGGCTATGTTTACATGGACACAAGTAACCGGATTAAAAGCCTGATCAGAATAAAAATGCTTGATGTAAACATGCCAATCTGAATATTCTAACCCGATCACGCTCATTTGGATCAAAATTTCATTCCGATTGAGAGGGGTGGGTTATGTCGATTGTTAATCCGAATGGTGCGCATATAAACACTTATTCCGAAACTTGGGTCGAAAATATGTTTACTGCGCATGTCTGTATGTTAGCCACACGTCGATTTGACGTATTTCCGCCTTTACAGCAGCTAGCGGAAGACAGCAGGAGTAAAACAAAACTGGTTTGTATTGTCCTGCTGTCTCTCTCTGTTCGTCATATGCAGAAGTACTTGTAGCTTCATCACAGAGACCAGCAGAAGCAAAAGTACAGTCTGAATAACACAGGTCCATTTCAAAAAGAGAAAGACACGAAGCGGGGTTTGTTTACACTGGAAGTTGCTTCTTCTACTATTTTCAGAATGTCGAAATGTTGACGTGCGCATGTCAAAATGCTTTAGTCCATTCAAACTTGTGACACATGGAAACACACGTCCTAATCTGATCAGCTTTTTCAGGATCCATGTAAACAGTAAAATTCTAATCAGAATTGTAATCAGGTTGAAGAAATTTTGCTCATGTAACCGTGGCTATTGTTGGGTTAAAAGTCCCAGCCACGTTTCACGCACCCCTGCAGCAGCACTCTCTGATGATTTGATTGACAGGTGAGCAAATGAGGGTCAGTACATGAGAGCTTCAGAGCCCAGGGATTGCAAACGAGCTCTCTGTGTGCATGCTAATCACATGCTGGCTCTCTGAGTCCAAGCTCACTCCCATGTGGTCACATTTCCATGCCCTGGGTTTCTTTCGTGGCCTTTTTTTAATGGTAAAAGCAGATTCTGCCCCAAATCACAATCTTTTATTTTTTAATATTCAAGAAGCTTTGGTGCTAAAACTGAGACAATTTTGAGAGATAAATAGAACTATTTGCAAAATAAGCTGTTCCACAAACAAAAACTGTCAAGTTGTTGCTTGTTCAAATACAACCATAGGCATAAATCAATAATTTGCTGTTTTTCTTGTAAATTTGCAGGTTTTTTCTCATAAATTTTAAACTTTTTATCAAAAAAATTACTTTTTTGGGAAAATTTGCAATTTTTCCCTCGTATTATGACTTTCTTATAAATTTGCAACTTTGTTCTGGAAATTTGCAACATTCATATGGATGCTGGTTAAATTTTTATTACGTATATATAATAGTTTATTTATTTTAATTTCCATCTATAATCATTGATCTAATGTTATTTTATTAAAAAGGTGTTTTTGTGGGTTTGAAATTTCTGAAATGCGTCTACTGGTGACGTGATTGTCAGAAAATATCTAAACACTCATTGCTGTTAAAAAACACACAGCCTTTGTCTCATTTATTTCCCCAAGAATCCATTTTAAACCTTAAGGATATTTTCCTGTATATAAAGAAATGGGAAACATCACTAAAAGGTAAACGTCACAAAGCCTTGATACTTGCCTGCTGCTCTATTATTGGCCAGCCTAGCTGTCTGTGATGTAGCTGGGGAGTGAAACGTGTTAGCTTAAGAGCTAACACTGGTACTGGGAAGCTCATGTTTATATTGCTATTTTCTGTAGACTGTTTTCAGTCACCCGAAAACAACATCCCTGTTTCCACCTGGTTCACTAATCCACAGTCGATAAAATATCCCACGTCATTCTGGCTTACAGTATTTTGGTTTTATTTTTGCCGTGAAGCTACATTGAACTGAACTTGAAGGTGGCTACTTGAAGCTAGCAGTTTAGCCACTAGTCTTGGCTCATTCATGAATGTTTCTGTGCTTACTGTACTCCAGGGACCGGTGATCCTATCGATCACTGAAATCACACCTCTGTCCACCAGTGATCCAAGCTGTAACATCCAGCCCACTAGATGGCACTGTTTGACCACCTATGTTGCCGTTATACATGTCACGAATCAAGTCTCACAAGATTCGGTGTGAAAATATGTGATATAAGATGGCTGACAAAATATAAATGAGTGACACACTACGATCGGTTTCTCAAGTGTATTTTTTGATGTTAGTTGCTACCAAAGGGTACCAAACATCACACAAGCTAGGCTCTAGCCAGCTAAGATTAGCAATGGTGACTGCTACACATGCCTCTGTGCACTGTACACTTCTGCCTTGCGCTTTTGTTTGTGTGAAATAATTTGTCTCTGTTTATCTCTGTCTCAGACGTCATTGGCTTTGGACCATAGGAGATGCCGATAAAAGAGGGCAGAGAGGGTACCGAGAGAGGCACTTCACTTCCTCAACCGCCAGCATCCACCACCAGCCCAGCTCACTCTCCGTAACTTTAAGCTGGGTTCACACTATAGCGTTTGGACCGACTTTTACAGATGTTTTGAAAAATCTGAGAAATTAGTCCAAACGTTGGTGAAATTATGTTTGTGAGCAGGATTTTTTTTTTTTTAATCCAGTGCACACCAACTTTTACAAACTTTTATGAACTTTTGCTAGTATTTGCCAGCGTTGCATTCAGCAGTGGCAAACTTTTGCTAACTTAGGCTAGCATATGTGACCCTTGCTGGCAAAATGAGTCATAATGAGGAAATTTTCAAAACTGAAGTAATGTTATTTTCATATTCTGTATTGAAAGACCTTCAAAATGATATTTAATTTGTAGGAATTGGACAAAAACTGACCAGCAACAAGCTGATTTTGTTTATATTTTGGCTGGTTTGAAAACTTGTGTTCGATTGGTCCTGAGTTACGTCTTCTGCAAAAACGTGTATTTTTAGAAAGTAGGAGTTCCAAGCTTTAAAATGATACAAGGCACTGAAGGGGGTTTTCCCAGGACTTGCCACCAGCAAACAACGAAAGAATCATGATTTATGACTTCTTGTGCCTGTAGCTCGGAATTACCCGGTGCACATTCCCACTCATTTTGCCAGCACAGGTCACATATGTGTATCTGTTGCCAACTTAGGCTGTGGCGCATATGTTGGTTACATATTCCCCACAAATGTGTTGCTGTATGTTTATTGTGTGCTTCACGTCTCATGGAACAAAGAGGACTGAGACTCTGGGATTCAGCAGGGGAGTGTGAGATTCGGCCTTTGTGTCTGGGAGACGACCGGGGAAGATTTCCGGGCCACAGAGACTAGAGGACAATGGCGTGAGATCAAAGGGGTTACTTTGTGGTTGAGATTAAGTACCATGTGACTGTATGTTTGATTAAACACCATGTGACTGCTATTTCGTGCCCGGGGTATAAAACCCCTGATGTGAGATGAAACTTCCCCTTGATTTGCTTTGAGATTTGTTGGAGATGTGCTCTATGAATAAAGCTGAATCTGAGGAACAAACTCTGCCTCATCCTTGAACACATTCTCCACACTGGTGACCTTACGACTCAGAATGAGCAGAAATAATTCTCCCGAGCGGGGCTCGGCAGAAGCCAGCCTGATGGCTGCCTCCACACTCCGGCTGCCTGATTTCTGGCAGCATAGCCCGCGCTCCTGGTTTAGCGCGGTCGAGGCGCAGTTCAACCTCCGGAGAATCTCGAAGGACGACACGAGATTCTACCATGTTGTGGCGAAGCTGGATAGCCACACAGTTCAGAGGGTGGAAGATCTGGTCAACCACCCACCGGACAGCAACAAATACGGCGCCTTGAAAGCTGCCCTTATCAGTCATTTCACCCCCTCCGTGCAACAGCGAGCAGAGGGGCTCCTGGCGTTGACGGAGTCGGAGAACGACAGACCCGTAGACCTGATGGTCAAAATGCTGAGGCTGAAAGACTCCGAGGACTGCGAATTTATCTTCGCCCACCTTTTCCTCCGGACCCTGCCGCCAGCAGTGAGAGCTACCCTGGCAGATTCACCCCGGTTGGCCAAGTGAGACTACCACGGGCTGAGCAAGGAGGCGCGGCGACTCGTCGACGCCCACAAGCGGAGCGCAGTTTCGGCTGCAGCAGCGGAGCTAGGAGCGATGCCCGGAGACGGCATGGGGCCAGTGGTTGCAGCACCAGACGCGCCAACGACGGCAACAGTCAGCACCAAGTGACACGGAGCGGGCGATGTCATGTGCTTCTATCATCGCCGTTTTGCAGAGAGGGCACACAAGTGCCTCCTGCTGTGCCACTTCAAGCATTTGGGAAACGCCAAGAACGAGGGTCGGTAGCGGCTGCGGCCCTCGGGGAAGAGAACAAGCTGCTTTACCTGATGGATGCATGTTCGGGGAAACGATTCCTCGTGGACACAGGCTCCCAGATAAGCTTCATCATGCCTTCCTACGCGGACCGGCTGATGCCGTCCAAAGTTCCCCGGGTGTCAGTGTCAGCAGCGAACGGCTCAGCTATTAAGACCTTCAGTGAGAGGACTCTGCTTCTGTCTTTGCAGGGTCGTTCATTTGAGTGGACTTTTGTGGTAGCTGCAGTCAGTTTCAACATGTTAGGGGCTGATTTCCTGTGCTCACATGGTTTATTGGTTGATCTTGCTAATAGACGTCTAGTTAATGCACTGTCTTTTCACTCTATGCCCTGCACAGCACGAGTGGCACCGCCAACTGCACAAGCCAACGTCACTACTGCGGGTGGTAAGTTCCACGCAATCCTCACTCAGTTTCCAGCACTAACAGTCCCAACGTTTTCGGCGACAGTGGCCAAACATGGGGTGGAGCATTATATCACTACCACCGGGCCTGGACTCAGCTAAACTGACCATAGTGCGCGAGGAGTTTGCCAGCCTGGAAAAACTGGGCATCATCAGACGTTCGAAAAGCCCCTGGGCTTCACCATTGCACATGGTCCCAAAGACTGATGGCTCGTGGCGACCTTGCGGTGATTTCCGCAGGTTGAATAACGCCACCGCACACGACCGCTACCCGATCCCACACATTCAAGATTTTTCGGTTCATTTGGCGGGAGCGCGCATTTTTTCTAAAATAGATTTAGTGCGCGGCTACCATCAGGTTCCAGTGCACGCCCAGGACATACCCAAAACAGCGGTAATAACTCCTTTCGGGCTTTTTGAGTTTTTGCGCATGCCTTTTGGACTCAAGGGGGCCACGCAGACGTTCCAACGCATGATGGACACGGTGCTGCGCGACCTCCCTTTCGTGTTCGTCTACTTGGATGACATTTTAGTAGCCAGCACGTCCGAAGACGAACACGAAAACCGCCTCACGGCAGTTTTCCGGAGGCTGGTAGAGCACGGGTTAATAATTAACCCAGCGAAGTGCCAGTTTGGGGTAGCGCAGATTGATTTTTTGGGGCATCGCGTTTCGCCAGAAGGTGCGGTCCCTCTCCCTGATAAAGTGTGCGCAATAACAAATTTTCCCCAACCTCAAATGGTCAAAGCGTTACAGGAGTTTTTGGGAATGGTTAATTTTTGTAACCGTTTCCTCCCAAGTGCAGCGCAGCTCATGCAACCATTGTACGCGGCACTAAAAAAGCAAAAACCCACAAATAAAATCGAATGGTCTCCTGAGCGGGAGCGCGCATTCTCTCAAGTCAAAACAACTTTTTTGAGTGGATTCACATTACAATGTTTGGACCAACTTTTACTGACGTTTTGGCTGATGTCTGTCTCTGCTGGCAAAAGTTGGTAAAAATTTAATGATAGTATAGCACCTTGGGGGAGTCAGATTATTTAGCATCTCAGACAAGAGACAGTGGTTAAGCATGGGAGAACAATGCTCAGGAGGTTCCTGGCGAGATAGCAGGAAGGAGTCAAGGACGTAGGGGGTTGAATGCAGTGTGATGCAAATGTCATGTTGTGTGTGGAGAAATACCATGAAACTTGTGAGGAGAGATTTGGGGTAAAGAGAGAGTGCCTGCTGAAATGATTCAGTCTGTTCTGTGCTTGAGAGATGTGAAGTGTGTAATGAACTGTGTGCCATGAGTCGGTCTCTTATTTCACACACTCCACAATAGTTGGTATTTGTTGGCAAACGGTGGCAAAGGTTGTGTTCCTTGAAAATTTTCAGCATGCTGAAAATTTTGGCAAATTTGGCAACGTTGGCAAATTTTCAGCATGCTGAAAATTTGCCAACGTTTGGAAATAAACATTGGTGAAAGTTGTGCCCAGTTTGTAAAAGCTCTTGAGCGCTGGGCTAAGTTATGTAGAGCTCACCAAAGTCAGCCTAAGTTAAGCTCCACTGGCAAACATTGACTGAAATGCTAGTGACAACAGATGTTTTCAGACCAAAACTCACTTCAGACATGCACGGAAGAAAGAGAAATGGACAGAAGGGGGAATTTTAAAAAAGAAAAAATATATATAATCTCCCAAAAATGAGACAGCCCAAAACAAAACAAAAAAAAATCTCCTCATTGAGAAATTTACTATTCTTAATTTTCTGATCGATGCGTAATTATTCTCTAGGATTTATTGGTTCAGCTTCCATTGTGTAGAATCAAACAGTGCTGATGTGGTGTCAAAAAGTAAATGACATTTAATGGGATTTTATGTTATTTTAATGGAGAGAGTTGTAACAGTCAAAATATAATCACCTGTCATTTTATTTATATGATCATACACTAAATACTTTTTTATTCCAGCGACATTCACCTTTTAATTGTGGACTTAGTGTTGGAATCTACAGATAGTCATTATTGTATTATTTTTTTAGAGGAATGAATGAATGAACAGGGGAAAACGGCATACAGAAGTAACTACATAGGAACATAAAATGAAAATAAATAGTGAAACATATGCTGAAGATGTGTTCATTCCAAAAGCAGGTCCAGAATGGCAGGAAGCCTCCACAAACACTGATCTTTATATGAGCTTTGCTTAACACTGATGTCAGCTGACCTGTGCTGAGTATTCGTTTGCTTAAGTTAACCTAAATTGGCAACAGCTACACATATGCTAGCCTAAGCTGGCAAAAGTTTGCCAGTGCTGAATGCAATGCTGGCAAATGCTAGCAAAAGTTTGTAAAAGTTTTTAAAGGTTGGTGTGTGCTGGATTAAAAAAAACCTGCTCATGAACATAATTTCACTGACATTTGGACTAATTTTGGGGACGAAGTTGGGGGTTGCTGACAGTCTTGTTGTCAGGCTTTCTTTCACTAGGTAAGATTCTTTTGGTTAGGTTAGGGGAGAAGGTGGAATCCAACGGCCCATTGCTGGGTTTGTTCTTGGTCTTCTCCCTATTTGTTTATTTCAGCTTTGGCTCCCACCTCCATTCACTCGGTTATGTTGTAAGCAGTGTTGGGCAAGTTGCTAAACAAATAGTAACTAGCTACAGTTACTAGTTACTTCTTTTCAGAAGTAACTGAGTTACCAATTACTGCATGATTAAAGTAACTAGTTACAGGGAAAAGTAACTTTTGTTACTTTTAAAAGCATACTTAAATCATCTTACACACATAGCAAGATAATTTAATTAATGATTTGCACTACAGGCTTATTAATGTCAGGCTGAAAACAGACTGTTTCAGACAGAGCTTTTAGAACATGTTCAGTCTGCTTTATCCTGTCTTGAGAGCTCTTATTACGGGAAAAATCTGAAGAAAAGCAACACAAAATTGCCACTAATTTCCTCATTTTGGCACGAGAAATAGGGTTTGTGAAGTGAGAGAAAGCGAAAAAGAGTGAGAATCACTCCAAAAGAGTGAGTTGGCAACACTGCATAAAGCTGCCAACATTTCTTACCCGGATTTATTCCGATGTGCAGTGATCCAAAGAAAATGTCCATTAGCCGCAGTTCAAATGTCTGCTGTGACAGAGACATGACCCAGTCTCTTAAATTCCTTTTGATGATCAAATCCATTTTTGAATAATCTTCATCCAGGTAGCAAGTAAATGTGTTTTAACATCAGTGGATCACAGTTTCAGATGTCTGATGGAAAATGACTGTTATCAGATCTTCAGTCTGTAATGATGTATCTGGCAATCAGTCATTTAATTCTTGCTGGGACACAAACTTTCCAGATGCTTACCTATGTTTGAAATCCAGCCGGTGTTGTTAGCGGTGTTCATAGCATAGCATAGCACTAGCTTTGTTGGATCTTGTTGCTGTTCTCAGGCATTTCTGAAGATTGCAGTCGGTCTCACATGGCCCACCATTATCATTCCTTTGACAAAGGAAAAATAATCTGTCCATTTCCACAAAAACAAAGTAGCCTCATCTTTTCCCAGCAGGAGCAAGCTCCATTTGTGGCTGTTGGCTGCAGCAGTGAACACACTCTTGTTTGCACTGTTGCCAACTCCTCAGTAAGGAAAGTAGCTTTTGGCTGTTCTAAAAGTCGCTAGAAGTCGCTAAATGATGTTATCGTCTAAATTGCATAATTGGTCATTTGCATGTAATTGTGTTGGGTTCTGTAGGAGAAAAGAATAATGTCGTGGGAGAGACAAAAAGTGAGTAAAAAAACACTCTAAATATCTTTAGAACTACAAATTAACTTCTGTTGATTCTTGATTTGTTTGTTTTAATTTGGCATTTACAGCCGTGGATAAAATTGTTGGTACCCCTCTGTTAATGAAAGAAAAACCCACAATGGTCACAGAAATAACTTGAATCTGACAAAAGTGGTAATAAATAAAAATTCTATGAAAAATAACCAATAAAACTCAGACAATACTTTTGAATTGTGGTTCAACAGAATTATTTTTAAAAACAAACTCATGAAATAGGCCTGGACAAAAATGATGGTACCCTTAACTTAATATTTTGTTGCACAAACTTTTGAGGCAATCACTGCAATCAAACCATTTCTGTAACTGTCAATGAGACTTCTGCACCTCTCAGTAGGTATTGTGGCCCACTCCTCATGAGCAAACTGCTCCAGTTGTCTCAGGTTTGAAGGGTGCCTTCTCCAGATGGCATGTTTCAGCTCCTTCCACAGGATTTAGATCAGAGCTCATAGAAGGCCACTTTAGAATAGTCCAATGTTTCGCTTTTAGCTATTCTTGGGTGTTTTTAGCTGTGTGTTTTGTGTCATTATTCTGTTGCAAGACCCATGACCTGCGACTGAGACCAAGCTATCTGACACTGGGCAGCACATTTCTCTCTAGAATACCTTGATAGTCTTGAGATTTCATTGTACTCTGCACAGATTCAAGACACCCTGTGCCAGATGCAGCAAAGCAGCCCCCAGAACATAACAGAACCTCCTCCATGTTTCACAGTAGGGACAGTGTTCTTTTCTTGGTATGCTTCATTTTTGCGTCTGTGAACATAGCGCTGATGTGCCTTGCCAAAAAGTTCCAGTTTTGTCTCGTCTGTCCATAGGACATTCTCCCAGAAGCTTTGTGGCTTGTCAACATGCAGTTTGGCAAATTCCAGTCAGGCTTTTTTATGATTTGTTTTCAACAATGGTGTCCTCCTTGGCCTTCTCCCATGAAGCCTACTTTGGCTCAAACAATGACGGATGGTGCGATCTGACACTGATATACCTTGACCTTGGAGTTCACCATGAATGTGTTTAGAGGTTGTTCTGCTCTTTTGTTACCATTTGTATTATCCATCTCTTCCATTTTTCATCAAGTTTCTTCCTGCAGCTACATCCAGGGAGGTTGGCTACAGTCCCATGGATCTTAAATTTCTGAATAATATGTGCAACTGTAGTCACAGGAACATCAAGCTGCTTGGAGATGGTCTTATAGCCTTTACCTTTAACATGCTTGTCTATAATTTTCTTTCTAATCTCCTGAGACAACTCTCTCCTTTGCTTCCTCTGGTCCATGTTTAGTGTGGTCACACCATGTCACAAAACAGCACAGTCACTACTTGTCACCCTTTAAATAGGCCGACTGACTGATTACAAGTTTGTAGACATCTGTGATGTTAATTAGAGGACACATCTTGGTTGAACATGTCCCATCTTTTCTAGGGGTACCATCATTTTTGTCCAGGCCTGTTTCATGAGTTTGTTTTTTAAAATAATTCTGTTGAAGCACAATTCAAAAGCATTGTCTGATTTTCATTGGTTAATTTTCATAGAATTTTTATTTATTACCACTTTTGTCAGATTCAAGTTATTTCTGTGACCATTGTGGGTTTTTCTTTCATTAACAGAGGGGTACCAACAATTTTGTCCACTTGTGTAAATAGGCCATCACTTCTGTATCAATTTTGTTGTGCTGTACAACTTCACAATGATAACTAGAAAAGCACTCAGAGAGCACATACCTCCGCCAAGTCTCCTTCAGTCTGTCATGGATCACCTCGAAAATGTAATGGGTTTGTGCGTAGGCCGAGAACCACTTGTGGTGAAAATTGCATCAAACTCTGTCCATTAGTTTTAGAGTATTGTGGCTGACACACTGTGAGAAAAGCCTTGGCTGAGGAATGCATTCCCAGATCATCACCAAAATATAATGGTTTCCTCTCTAGCCCAAGAACCACCTCTGGTGAAAATTTCATCCAAATCCATCCAGTAGTTTTTGTGTAATCCTGCTGCACAAATACAAACACAGCCCTTGGTGGAGGTATGTACTCTCAGATCATCACCAAAATCTAATCATCTGTTCCCCGTGCCATTACACACCTTTCCTGAAAATCTCGTCAAAATCCGTTCATAACTTTTTGAGTTATGTTGGTAACAGACAGACAGACAAACAAACAAACAAACCCCGGTATAAACATTACCTCCTTGGCGGAGGTAATAAAGCCCATTCTATCATCGCCAATAAACGGCTTCAACCAGCCTTTGACTGCAGGGTTTGATTCACGCTCCTTTCTGTACTTTTGAGCGTACAGTTTAGACTGTGACATGATGAGTTAGCTGCTAAGATGTCAAATGTGCTGATTTATTAGTGTGACACTGACAGTGAAGAAACATTTACATCAGTTGGGGGAGGGCTGTGCACGTGCAATTCATTTGCAGTCTGGATGTGAGCGGCATGGACGTGGGTCTCCTCTCTAACTGCAACTAACTGCTGCACAAGGCTACTGTGAAACTGACTGCTTGTGAGTGCTTTGGGATGGGGAGAAGCTAACAGTAGCGCCCGCTGCTTGCTGAGGATAGTAACTGCAGAGCAATAGTGCTTTCACATCAGCAGCACTGTGGCTAGTGATTTTCCAAAGTTACTAGCAACTCAGCCTTTTCTCTAGCCACAATTTTGTAGTTGGAAAATTATGTTTAATATGAATATTTTAATATGAATGTTTAATATGAATTTGATTATTGCATGCTAAAATTTAGTTGAATTAAATGTACAACCATTTTAAATTCAATGACCCTTGTACATACATAAAATTAGCAAGAGAAACACTGTCTGTTTAAGTAGTTATTAACAGCAGTAGATACTGTAAAACAGTTGAGAAAAATATTTGCAATGTGAGAGTGAAGTACAGGTAGATTTGGGGTCTGTCCCAATTCTCACTTCTACCCTTTCCTCTTCGCCTACCCCTTGGCTCTTGAAATCAAGAGCCCTTTGTTTTCGTCAGAATAAAGAAGAAAAAGAAAACTGATGATGTGGTGATGTGAAAATGACGAGGCAGAGTTCTCTCTCAAAGTCAGCTTTATTCACAACACCATCATCTCAAAGCAGAGAAAGAAAATGACACAGTAAACTCTCGTCCTTAAATATCAGGAACTTCACACTTCACAGATCACATGTCACACTGATATCACTTCCACTGTCTCCCATGCATCCCTTCCTTAATCCTTTAATTGAACCCCCCACAGTCTCAAACCTTGCATACCAAAGCTAAGATTCCTGCAGCTTCCTGCCTTTGTTCTGACCTAAAATGTGAGTCACAAAACAGGTCCCATGTGTGTGTCCACCACAATGAGATAAAAAGTCTCATCTTACAGAGAAAAAATGTCTCAGGTTTACACAAACTATTGTAATCAGTAGAAAGTCAGAAATTTACTAGAAATAAAGCTGTAAATTCACAGAGAAAACTTTAAACCCCCTGGTGGGCTGCTTTTGGCCCACGGGCCATATGTTTGACACCCCTGGACAAACCCATTAAAAATACATATTTAGAGGATTTACTTCCATGAAATAGTTGCATATCACAACAACATGTAAATGAATAAGATTAAATAAAATAGAAAGCACAGATAAATGAAAGTTCACCTTAGAAGAAGCTTCATTTGTTCTTCGCAGCAACAAATCATAGTCACTTTTTCTCTGTGCGGTACGAAAACTTACATTTGCACAACTGTGGACATTAAATGCAGTTTCTTTCTCTAAAGATACTCATGTTTAACCACAGAGATAGGAGCCAATGTTGGGGGCTGCTCACCGTTCGGACAGCAAGTGATCAGGGCACAATATGAGAAGTTGCCACCGCCACAGCATTTCTTCCCACTGGGTTGCAGTGTGAACTGGGGCAGGACAGGAAACGGACCCATGGAGGAGACTGATGTCTGCATCAGCTACGTAGGGTCAGTTTGAATTTATATGTGCTAAAAATATCTATTCATATTAATAAAATGAGTAATGCAAGTAATGCATCTGATCATTGCAATGATGCATTACTAATGCATTACTAATGCATTACTGAATTTTTAAACAGTAATTTCGTTACACAGCACGTTACTGCAAAAGTAGTGGCATTACTCCCAACACTGGTTGTAAGTAGCTTTTGTTTTCCAATAAAAAAAAACTGCTGATTGATATAAACTGAGTGACTCATATGTTCGGACCCTCTGAGCCATAAAAGGGCCGTAACAGTGACGTAAGAGGGAGGACTGAGTTAAATGCTGCCTGACTCTGGATTTACACTGACTCCGGATCCGGTCTGTTACGGCTCTGATCCGGTCTCTGCTGCAAATAGTTCCCATTCTCGTCAATTTTCGAATCCCCACCTCGTCCAGACCACTGTGGAACAGATTCAGTTTGTTAATGAAGCACAACAAGCCTATGATTGATGGGTGCCGGATCCAATACTCAAGGAAATGCCACAGTATCTTGTATTCTCGCGGAAGCCGTGCTCTGTCACTTAGCAACCACCAATAGATCAATTATTCTCATGGCATCAAAAAGCCACAAGGATGGTCAAGGAGAAATTCATTTTAGAAATATAAAATTACAAAATCCTGATAGGCTACTTACCCATTACTAAAAGACAGACAAATCCAGATGACAACAATGTCTGTCTTGCCAAGCTAAGTTAACCGTTTGCCTTGACAGCTTGTTGTTATCACGTGATCTTATGATCGTGTGATCGCTTGACCACCCATGTTCATTCATCTTCTTCCGCTTAATCCTTTTCGGGTCGCAAGGGCGCTGGAGCCTATCCCAGCATCTTTGGGCGAGAGGCAGGGTACACCCTGGACAGATCGCCAGTCCATCACAGGGCCAACACAGAGAGACAGACAACCATTCACTCTCACAGTCATACCTAAGGACAATTTAGAATCCCCAGTTTTGATGCCAATTAGCCTAACTTCTAGTGTGATCTAGTCATGCAAACCTTGTTCTGATCCATGCCAGATCAAAACACCACCGGAGTGGGTGAGGACCGCCACAAGGCTCTGTCCGCACTGCATCTGCAACGGACTGCATCCAGAGTCAGTGCAACTCCAGGGTTAGAGATTAAAAAAGACATGAATTGAACCAGCCATTCTCAGAAATGCTGAAAAAGACGTTAAACACTGGTCTTGTTCTTCTATTCAGACCAAGTAGAGAGCTGTTTCATACCTTGACATAGGCTACTGTCACACTGCAGGGCTTAATGCTCAATCCAGATTTTTTGCAGCGATCCAATTTTTTTGTGTGGGCATTCACATTATAATTTAAATACGACCCCTAAACTCCAGTGTGAATGGTCTATGGCTATGAAGTGATCCACATGCGCAGAAGAAAATGTAACATCAGACACAGCGTTGTGTTTATGGAAGTAAATATGAGCCCCAAACGACTGAGGGGGACAGATCTTCACCTTGATGCGGCACAGCAAAATAAAATGTTAAAATCATTCAGAAATGATAATGCACAAAAAATATGAGACCAGCTTCATTTTTAAAAAATTCCTCTACATGCCAGATGATCGCTGTGATCAGCTCTGCTTTAACAGCTGATAAGCCTTAAGCCATAAGTTTCACACTGATCAAAGTTTGTGTTTATGTGTGTGTGGGAGGGGGGGAGGTAAATTGTGCTTTATTTCAATGTGTGAAGCACGTTGTGTTCCATCTTTTTGTATGAAAAGTGCTATATAAATAAAGCTCTGATTGATCGATTGATTGATCAATCGATCAATCAATCAAATGTCAGATGACATTTTCTGAAGAAGACTGCAGGTGACAATTGAAACATGTCAAAGGTATGAAACATCTCTCTACTTGGTCTGATTAGAAGAGCAAGACCAATGTTTAACATCTTTTGCAACATTTCTGGCTGGTTCAGTTCATGTCTCTTTTAATCTCTAAGCCTGGAGTTACACTGACTCTGGATGCAGTCCGTTGCAGATGCAGTGCGGACGGAGCCTTGTGGCAGTCCTCACCTACTCCGTTGGTGTTTTGATCCGGCATGGATTCATGTCTGTTTAGAAGAACAAGACCAGTTTTATTACCAAGACAAAATGAACTTGTTTGAAATAAGATGATAAACAATTATGTAGCAATAATGAAATAATTAAAGAAAATTTTACCACAATATGTCACAAACATTTCATAAAAATGTGTGAGCTGTTAAAATGTGGAGACAGTGCAGTGAGCCTTTAATGTTTTTGTTGTGAGGGATAAGATTTTTTTTTTTTTTTCAGTTTAAAAGGTCCCCGTCACAAACATATAGCCCCCCCACAGTTTTGCATGCCCCCTCCCACTAATGAAGGATCTTATCCACAACTAATATTGCTGCATTTGTGTTTCATGTCACCAAGCAATGTACATGACTCGTGCATTTCAACAAAAAAAGAAAAAGAAGAAAAAAATATGCCAACTTTGACACCCTGAAAATGAAAACGGCTTCCATAGAAACTGGGCTCACAGCAGTCCGAGGTTAATCTAGATGTCAACACCTGCTGAGTGTGCAGCATATTGCTGTAGGGTGACATCGCCCATCTTCACTTCTGCCGTGAAAACTTAATGCGGCAGTTGATTCCTCCTCCCTGCAGGATGAAGTGTGGGGGTTTGAATTTCAGTGCTGCCATGCATGACCGTTCCTGGTGCCACCATGGCTGCTGACCTGCTTACTCACCTGCTTGATTGCTTCCCATCCACTCTGGCTGCACTCCCAAACCCCTCAATGATGTTTTCATACAAGTGCAGACATGATTGCCTCAGGAAGCCTAAATGTGTTTGTGAAAAAGGTAACAAAGATAACACCATCTGCATTTTATTTATTTTTTTAATATATATATAAAAGGTGCAAAGTAATGTTTAGGGTTTCTGTTCTGGTTGATTTGGGCCAAATACGGGCCAAAATAAAGTTCTATTTCACCTGCTTTTGAAAATTAAACATATGCTCTTTTTAATGTTGTAATGCCAGACAAAAAGGTTGCATAAAAATATAAAATATCCTGAATGAAAATTATAGGGATTTGAGATTTCCTCTATATCTAAAGAATAAAATGAAGATTTCATCAACTGCAGGTTGACAGCTTATTAAAAAAAAAAAAAAAACTATATGCTAATACTTGGTTTGATACAGTGACAAGCTTAAGGATTACTTCTCTATTAATGATACACTGGAAGTTTTAGAAATGGGAGTTTTACTCAGAACTGCAGCCCTATCCACTTCAACAATAGTCACTCAAGCAGGAGATGTGGGTTTGTGCCCTGGAGATCTCATTTTTTCACACTCGTATCTCTGTCTTAGAGGAACATTATATAATCCTGACTACTACCATTCTGAAATGGAACTCTAGTCTAAATTCAAACCAGTGCTGACTGGAGTACAGAACAATTGAGAGTTATAGTACCCTGGCAAGTGACAATGACTCCTACACAGTAAGTTGTTCTGTTTGTGTCTGGTGGAAAAAAAAATGATCTCAGGTCCTGTTGTTAGCTTGCACACCAGCCCTCATTTATCAGAAAATGCTTAGAAATCTGGACACATTCGGGTGTAGAAATGATGGAGCACCAAGGTCCACGTGGTATTTATGAAACTGTGCGTATTTGGTCAATCTCATCGTATGATCGGTCAATCATTGATGAATGAATCTGATGGCAGAAAATGATCATCATTTCAATATCATACCCGTGCCTTGACCTCAGCCTTTACAACACGGCGGAATGTAAGACTATCATGATTGGCACATGAGCCGGGACCATGCCTTCACCTTTTGTTGATTTTGACATGGTTCAGTGACCCAGTGACAACACACAGACTCCAAATTGATACAATATAGGTTATTAACAACCAGAACAGGGTGTGTGAGTGTAAATGTAATCTGGAACTGCCGGGAACAGAGCAAGACACCGTATGGCCTGGCAAACCTAGGAACACACAGAGGAATGGAATTAATGAGCGTCACAGCTGGAGTTATACAGTTACGCTGTAGCTGACTGTGGGAACAGATGATGAGAAGCTCCGGTTCAGCATGACGGCTGTGGCCAGGGAGACAGTGCTCTTGTGGAGATGGTGTGGCTCCGGCAGGTGAGTGTCTGTGGTGAGTTGATGTGGAGAAGTTGCTGGCAAAGTCCGCCGCCTGGGAGAGAGGAGGAAGGATTCCGCCGCTGCGGACTCCGCCTATGCACAGGGGTTAGCAAACAATGGTGAGTAGATAGTTGAGCTTACGTGAGAGGCTGGAGGGATTCTCCGGCGACGGTGAAGGCTGGCTAGGGTTGTGGCTTTGGTAGCAGGAAGAAGTTGGCGATGAAGCTCTTCTGGAGCACAGTGAGACATCTCTGCACTGCCAACACGGGCAGCGCAGTAGAAATAGGCTGGGCATGATGAGGACCAGGTGTGTGCGCAGCTGAGGATGATGAGCAGAGCAGACCGTGACAGTTTTTGGACTTTCGCTATTATTATTATTATTATTATTATTATTATTATTATTATCCTTGTAATTCCTCAGTAACTTTGGTAGGGTTCAGGTATTGTTTTTTCCTCATCTTGTCATTGTTTCTGAGTTGTCTTTTATTTTGGCAGTGTCTTTTGTTTACTTCCGGTTTAGCATAGCTCATATTTATTGGTTCCATTCTCTCTTTATTAGTCACAGTTGTTTCTCATTTTGTTATCTGCTTCCCTATTTATTCATGCTGCTTTTTGTCCTCATTGAGGCATCCTAGTTTATGTTCATGTTCACATACAGTCTAGCTTGGCACCATCGCATCTGGCATCACCACATGAGTCTGTAAGTTGAATCTGCCATCATGGCTCCGGCCCTCAAGCCACTTGTTAAGAAATAATGAGAAACTTTCGACCTGTGGTTGAGTCCTGTTATATGCCCTGGAGGGGCCACCTTAACAGTAGAATACCACCAGAACTGGACTTAGTGGGCAAAAAGTGCAGAAGGAGGAGGCAGAAAGGGGGAGAGCAGCCAGCTATAGACATGCTGGTGGACCTCATCACCATGGCCCACAGCTCCCTCTCCCCAGAAGACGCTGCAGACTGTTGGGGGGCTGTCACCAACATTCTAGAAGCCCACCCAAACCTGCGCTCCCTTCACTGGGTGCAGGGGCTTCCTCTTCCTTCCTTACCATCACCACCAGCCTCCTCTTCATCACCAGCTTGGCCTGACCTGCCGTTGGCTGCCGGTCTCACCGAGCCAGAGGATTACAGCGGGACTTGCTGGGCGTTTGGCAGTCTGGCCTGGGAGACGCCTCTCCTCTCGGCATTCCATTCTTTCTCCAGCCCCAGCTCCTCACCAGGCCAACTCCAGAGGGACACACCTTGTTCACCCAAGGCAGTGGCAGTGGGGCAAAGGAACAGGCAAGTATTTTCTCCTCATTTCTTAACACCTTCGAGTGAGATGTCTTGCCTGGTTCCTGGTGGGTGTCCTCAGCAGCAGTCACCTGCTACTGCTGAGCCCTCATCACCTGCCTCTGCTCCCCTCTTTGCTTACTCACCTTCACCTGCTTCTGTCTTCTCTCCTTTCCAAAGCTCTCCAGCTGCTGCATCTCCTACGCCCCAGGGAGTTTCAGCAGCTGCATCTCCTCCACTCTAGAGAGTTCCAGCAGCAGCTGCTTCACTGCAGACCTCTGCACCTGACCTCCTCGCCAACTGTTCCACCAGCTACGCCGGAGGTGGTCATCATCCTGGCAGCTATTCCTGAGATGTGTTCTTCGGCTGTTCCACCAGCTTCTCTAGTCCAGGGAGCTTCAGAGTTTCTCCTGCGCCAGCTGACATGATTTACCAAAAACAGATTCAAAAGCAGGCAGCAGAGAGAACAAGTAGTGGTTAATAATAATCTTTAATGAGTGTAAGGTGATAAGCTGTGGTGGGGAATCTGGCAACCCTGCAGTATTAGAGAGAGGACAAGGGGTAAGTATGGTAGTATTTCAGAGATGATTAATGATAATGATTTGCTTGTTTGCTTACAGGTGCTGAGGTGAAGTTGGACAGTGAGCAGGATGGCTGGAGATGTCAGCACCACAGTAGAGGATCCCTGAACAGGTAAGGCCTGTGGGAGTAGCGTGAGGTGCTTTGGGGAAGTAGGGAGATACGTTAGGGAAATGTTGGTAAGTGCACTTACAGGGTGGTGGGTAGAGAGGGCCGAGGTTGAAGGCTCCACAGAGCAAGGATCCAGTCCACCTGAAGGGAGGGGAAGATCCACAATCCACCTGGGAGTCCTGGAGAGAAGAGGGAAGAGAATACCAGAAGTAACATGCTACTTTCCTTTCAGATGTGTTGGAGGAGAGGACTGGCTACACATGCATTGGGAGGCAGCATGGAGGTAATCTAACAACCTCCTGATGAGGGGTGGATGCTGGAGCTACATAAAGGGTGTGCTGATTGCCAGCAGGTGGTGAGTACAACTGTAGGGAATGAGATGATTAGTGGAGAGAGAGCAGTGTGCAGCCAGACCACTACAGTACCCCCCCTCCCAAGGGGCGACCCCTGGCACCCGAGGCTTGTCTGGATTTCCTCTGTAGAAGTCCTGGATGAGGTGGATGTCCTCGACAAAGGACCGTTCCTTCAGACTGTAGCCCTTCCAGTCAATGAGAAACTGGAATCCACGGCCTCGACAGCGAGCGTCCATAATTCTTTTGACCGTGTAGACCAGACCGCCATCGACCATTCTGGGGAGAGAAGGCAGCTTTGATGGGGGGCACAGCAGGCTGGTGGAGGCAAGTTTGATATGAGAGACATGGAAGGATAGGCGAATGGGGTTGATGATTTTGGAGATGGGAAATGGACCAATATGCCAGGGAGACAGTTTCTTAGAATCAGTTTTGAGTGGAATGTTCTTGGTGGAAAGCTATATCTTCTGTCTGACTGTATAGGTGGGTGCCACACTCCTCCGTCGATTGGCCCATCTGGCATTCTGGTCAGTTGTCCGCAGTTGTGCTGCCCTGGTAGCCCTTCAGACATGATGGTACCTGAGGGTACCACAATTTCGGCCTCGGCGATGGGGAGCAGTGGAGGGTTGGAACCCAGCAATGCCTTGAATGGTGAGTAGCCCATGGCAGCAGAAGTGGCCGAGTTGTGGGCATACTCTACCCAGGGTAGGTGGGTGCTCTATAAAGAGGGGTTTGTGAAAGTGATGCACCGTAAGGCTGCCTCCAGCTCCTGGTTGACTCATTCCCACTGGCCATTCGATTGTGGGTGATAGCCGGAGGTAAGGCTGACAGTGGCCCCAGTGGCCTTGTAGAAGGCATGCTAGACCTAGGAACAAAACTGGGGCCCCCACTCAGAGACAATATCAGATGGTATGACATGCAGCCTTATCACGTGAGTTGTTAACAGGTCCGCTGTCTCCTTCGCTGATGGTAGTTTGTGGAGAGGGATGAAGTGAGCAGCCTTGGAAAACCTATCACCAGTCATCAAAATGGCATTGTGTCTGTTGGATGGAGGCAGTTAAGTGATGAAATCAAATGCAATGTTGGACCAGGGGTGACCAGAAATAGGGAGACGTTGGAGTAGCCCTGCTGGAGGGGTCGTGAGGGACTTCCCCATGGAGCACTGAATACATAATTTGACGAATTCCCGGATGTCCTTGTCCATGGCTTGCCGCCAGAAGGCACGCTTGAGGTGGGAGAGAATCCTGGCTACCCCTGGGTGACAGGTGAATTGCACAGTCTGCAGCCAGTTGATGACCCCTCCCCTGAGTTCTGAAGGCATGAATAGCTGACCATCCAGAACCCCCCCCCCCCCTTCCCGGGTCAGGTTTGATCTTCTAGGCCTCCCAAACCTTCTGCTCAATCTCCCACGAGTGCACCGACCACACACTCCGCTGGAACAATGGTTTCCAGGCAACTATTGGTTGGCTCTGAGGAGAACTGCCTGGAGAGAGCATCAGGTTTGGTGTTGCTGGAGCCAGGGTGATAGGTGATGGTAAACTGAAAACACCCGAAGAACAGAGCCCACCTGGCCTGCCGGGAGTTGAGTCGTCTGGCTGTCCCAAGGTACTCCGAGTTCTTGTGGTCTGTGCACACAAGAAAAGGCAGGGTGGAGCCCTCCAGCCAGTGGTGCCACTCGTCCAGTGCCAATTTCACTTCCAGCTGTTCCCGATCGACAATGTCATAGTTCTTCTCAGCCGGGCTCAAATGTGAGAGAAATAGGTGCAGGGGTGGAGTTTGCCATTGGTGGCTGACCATTGGGAGAGGACTACACCCACTCCAGAATCTGAAGCATTGATCTCCATGATGAAGTGACAGTCGGGGTCAACCTGTGCCAAGATGGGTGCATCGGTGAATCTAGCCTTTAGTAGAGAGAAGGCCTCCTAAGCTTGGAGGCTTTTGACCAAGACCGAGGGGGTCTTGGTCGATGTGAGGTTGGTGAGAGGAAGGGTGACAGTGCTGTAGTTACGGATGAAGCAGCAGTAGAAGTTGACAAACCCGAGGAATTGCTGGAGCTGCTTGTGGTTGGATGGAGTGGGCCACTCGAGCACTGCCTTGATCTTCTGGGGGTTTGGCTGGGTCTGTCCCTCAGTGATGATGAAGCCAAGAAATGTTATGGTGGGTGTATGGCATTCACACTTCTCTCCCTTGATGAACAACTGGTTCTCCAACAAGCACTGAAGGACGGTGTGGACATGGACCTGATGTTCAGCTAAGGAGCGGGAGAAAATCAGGATGTCGTCAAGGTATACGAAGACAAAGGTGTTAAGAAAGTGTCTCAGCACATCATTTATTAGTCGCTGAAATTCTGCAGGGACGTTGGGTAAGACCAAACAGCATTACCAGATACTCAAAGTGGTTGATGGAGGTATGTCCTCTGCCTCTCCCTCGTTGTCCGAGCCGGCAATGTCTGGGGTGGAGTCTCAGGAGGTCCATGCTTCACTTCTGGTGTCCTCACTTCAGGAGGCTCACCCTTTGCCACCTGTGCTCCAGGAGACTCACCCACTTCCATCCTCATTGCAGGAGTTCCAAGCATCAGCTCCCCAGTTGTTGCTGCAGGGGGTCCACGTGCCAGCTCTCTTCGAGGCGTGCGCCTCTTTGCTGGAGGACCATGAGGCACACACCACTTTCCCTGAGTCCCGGGAGGTGTACACCCATCTGTGGTCGTTTAGGGGCTCCTTTGTGGCCGTTTGGCTGGCTGGGGACTTTGGTTGTCCACCTGGAGGTGTCTGCTCCCTGACTGAGTGGGCTGCAGACTTTGGGTGGTCACCCGACACACTGTGTCCTCCTGTCTGGTGGCCCATGGACTTTGGTCGGCCACCCAGCAAACTGCCTCTTCTCGCTGGGTGGCCCAAGGCAAGAAACTATTTTTTTCCCTTATTTAGCCTTGGACTATATAGGGGAGGGAACTGTTTCTGGCCCTCCTTGTCCCAGGATTTCCACCACCCGCTCCAGGGGTCCTCTTCTATCTAGGGTTGTCTGGTATCCGCCCCTTAAAGTCAGGAGAGTGGGGGGGCACTATCATGATTGGGACATGGATCGTGACCATGTTCTCCCCTTTTGTTGTTTTTGGACATTATTATTATTATTATTATTATTATTATTATTATTATTATTATTATTATTATTATTATCATCATTGTCATTCCTCAGTTTCTTTCGTAGGGTTCAGGTATTGTTTTTTCCTCACCTTGTTATCATTTCTCAGTTGTCTTTTATTTTGGCAGTGTCTTTTGTTTACTTTGTTTAGCATAGTTTATCTTTTTTGGTTCCATTCTCTCTTTATTAGTCATGGCATCCTAGTTTATGTTCACGTTCACATACAGTCTAGCTTGGCATCATTACGTCTGTCGCCTCATGAGTCTGTAAATTCAATCTGCCTTCACGGCTGTTGTATGTCTTTGGCTCTTGAGCTGCTTGTTAACAAATAATGAGAAACTTTCACACTGCATTTGAGTTCTCCTATATGCCCCGGAGGGTCCACTGTAACAAAGACAGTGTGGAGAATGTGTTCAAGGATGAGGCTGAGTTTGTTCCTCAGATTCAGCTTTATTCATAGAGCACATCTCCAACAAATCTCAAAGCAAATCAAGGGGAAGTTTTCATCTCACATCAGGGGTTTTATACCCCGGGCACGAAACAGCAGTCACATGGTGTTTAATCAAACATACAGTCACATGGTACTTAATCTCAACCACAAAGTAACCCCTTTGATCTCACGCCATTGTCCTCTAGTCTCTGTGGCCCGGAAATCTTCCCCGGTCGTCTCCCAGAAACAAAGGCCGAATCTCACACTCCTCTGCTGAATCCCAGAGTCTCAGTCCTCTTTGCTCCATGAGACGTGAAGCACACAATACACATACAGCAACACATTTGTGGGGAATATGTAACCAACATATGCACAACAAGACCCCCCCCCAAACGTCTTAAATGGGACAAACATAACCAGAAAAACATGACATCATAACATTACTACACATCAATCCACCAGTTTTTTGTTGTTTTTTTTTTTTTTTTTTTTGTTACTTATTTGTACCCGTAGGTAGACTTGGTTTGCAGTCTGGTGACAAGCCACCGGCTGCTGGTCGCTGCGTGCGCGAGCGCCCTAAACCTACATGTTTTTGGTGTGCGGGAGGAAACCGGAGAAATCCCGGAGTAAACCCGCGCAACACGGGGAGAACATGCAAACTCCACACAGCTCACTGTTGGTCGGGGGCTGGGATCGAACCCACGATCCCTGCGATCCCCCGGCCGAGGGTAAAACTGTGCTGCCACAGTGCTAAACCACTGCGCCACCGTGCAGCCCGTGCAGCAACCGTGCAGTTGCTTAACTCTCAGTCTCCTGCCGTATCTGCTGAAAGCCAGCTTTGCTGCTGTCTGCACCTGTGGATTAGAACTGTTAGTCGATCTCTGTGGGAGTCCTGTAGAATGCCCTCTAGGGGGTCTACCGCAACGGGGGGCTCTCGCCAACTGCACCTCCTCATCCGCCAACACAAAAGCGGGTTTGAGTCTGTTAATACAAATCAATTCTTTTCTGCCTCCCAAATCTAGCAAAAAATGCTTCTCTCCTGTTTCCAGCACCTTGTACGGCCCATCGTAAGGCGGACGCAGGCCGGGGTGACAAGCATCATGTCTCACAAAAACAAACTCCGCATTTTTTAAAGCCTTCGGCACAAAAACGCGTGGGAAACTGTGATGAACCGGGCCAGGAAGCGTGTTTGATCCTGTGCCGCTCTGCAACAGCTGAGCGGGGGGGGCAATTTGGGGCAGGATTATCGGGGAGAAATTCCCTTGGCAAACGGAGAGGCTGTGCAAAAACTAATTCCGCTGGAGAGGCTTGCAAATCCTCCTTAGGTGCGGAACGCAACCCCAATAAGACCCATGGTAACTTGTCAACCCAATTTGTATCCGTAAGTGACGCTCTGAGGGCCGCTTTCAATGACCTGTGAAAACGCTCGCATAAACCGTTAGCCTGGGGGTTGTACGCGGTGGTGCGGTGGATCTTTACCCCTAGGCTGTGGGCCATCGACGACCAGAGTTCGGAAACAAATTGAGGACCCCTGTCTGACATTATGTCCGACGGAACTCCAAAACGCGCTACCCAAGCTGTTAAAAACGCGCGCGACACTTCCTCCGCTGTGGTTGACGCCAGAGGGACCACTTCCGGCCAATGCGTGGTGCGATCCACCATCGTCAAAAGATGTGTGTACCCCTGTGACGACGGAAGGGGGCCTACCAAGTTGACATGCACATGATCAAAGCGCTTAGCAGGAATGTGAAAAGGCTCCAAAGGAGCTCTAGTGTGCTTATGTATTTTGGCTCGCTGACACGCTAGGCAGGCTGTCGCCCATTCTTTGACCTGTCTGCGCAACCCCGGCCACCTCTCCCCCACCATTTTGACCGATGCGCGCACCCCCGGGTGCGCCAGAGAATGGATGGAGTCAAAAACGCGGCGGCGCCACGCAGCTGGTACCACGGGGCGCGGCCGTCCCGTGGAGACATCGCAGATTAGGGGAGGCATACCCATTTGCAGCACCCTGTGCTCCAGCCTTAACCCTGTTGGTCCAGACTGGAGCGCGCGCACGTCCGCATCACTAACCTGCTCCGCGGCCATGGCTGCATAATCTAACCCCATGCGGACCGGGGCCGCGCACGCTCCCGTGTCGCTACCCTGGCCCGCGGCCATGGCTGCAGATTCTGCCCTCACATGGTCTGGCGCCGGCACAGCACGCGAGAGGCAGTCTGCCACTAAATTATGTTTACCTGCGACATGCTGGATATCGGTGGTGAACTCTGATATCGCAGCCAGCTGTCTTTGCTGCCGGCCCGACCAAGGTTCAGAAATCTTGGCCATCGCAAAAGTCAGCAGTTTGTGGTCCACGAACGCAGTGAAACGGCGCCCTTCCAGCCAGAACTGGAAATGGCGGATGGCTAAGTGTAGGGCCAACAACTCCCTGTCGAACGCGTTGTATTTTCGCACACTATCGCGCAAGGTTTTGCTGAAAAATGCGAGCGGTTGCCAGGTCCCCGCTACCAACTGTTCAACGACCGCCCCTACCGCTAAATCGGACGCGTCAGTGGTGAGGGCCATGCGGGCTGTTGGAAATGGGTGTGCCAACAAAGCCGCGTTTGCCAGCGCTGTTTTAACTTGAGAGAATGCGCGCTCCCGCTCAGGAGACCATTCGATTTTGTTTGTGGGTTTTTGCTTTTTTAGTGCCGCGTACAATGGTTGCATGAGCCGCGCTGCACTTGGGAGGAAACGGTTATAAAAATTAACCATTCCCAAAAACTCCTGTAACGCTTTCACCGTTTGAGGTTGGGGAAAATTTGTTATTGCGAGCACTTTATCGGGGAGAGGGACCGCTCCTTCTGGCGAAACGCGATGCCCCAAAAAATCAATCTGCGCTACCCCAAACTGGCACTTCGCTGGGTTAATTATTAACCCGTGCTCTGCCAGCCTCCAGAAAACTGCCGTGAGGTGGTTTTCGTGTTCGTCTTCAGACGTGCTGGCTACTAAAATGTCATCCAAGTAGACGAACATGAAAGGGAGGTCGCGCAGCACCGCGTCCATCATGCGTTGGAACGTCTGCGCGGCCCGCTTGAGTCCAAAAGGCATGCGCAAAAACTCAAAAAGCCCGAAAGGAGTTATTACCGCTGTTTTGGGTATGTCCTGGGCGTGCACTGGAACCTGATGGTAGCCACGCACTAAATCTATTTTAGAAAAAATGCGCGCTCCCGCCGAATGAACCAAAAAATCTTGAATGTGTGGGATCGGGTAGCGGTCGTGTGCGGTGGCGTTATTCAACCTGCGGAAATCACCGCAAGGTCGCCACGAGCCATCAGTCTTTGGGACCATGTGCAATGGTGAAGCCCAGGGGCTTTTCGAACGTCTGATGATGCACAGTTTTTCCAGGTTGGCAAACTCCTCGTGCGCTATGGTCAGTTTAGCTGAGTCCAGGCGCCGAGCTTTTGCAAAAACGGGCGGCCCGGTGGTAGTGATATAATGCTCCACCCCATGTTTGGCCACTGTCGCCGAAAACGTTGGGACTGTTAGTGCTGGGAACTGAGTGAGGATTGCGTGGAACTTACCACCCGCAGTAGTGACGCTGGCTTGTGCAGTTGGCGGTGCCACTCGTGCTGTGCAGGGAATAGAGTGAAAAGACAGTGCATTAACTAGACGTCTATTAGCAAGATCAACCAATAAACCATGTGAGCACAGGAAGTCAGCCCCTAACATGTTGAAACTGACTGCAGCTATCACAAAAGTCCACTCAAATGAACGACCCTGCAAAGACAGAAGCAGAGTCCTCTCACCGAAGGTCTTAATAGCTGAGCCGTTCGCTGCTGACACTGACACCTAGGGAACTTTGGACGGCATCAGCCGGTCCGCGTAGGAGGGCATGATGAAGCTCATCTGGGAGCCTGTGTCCACGAGGAATCGTTTCCCCGAACGTGCATCCGTCAGGTAAAGCAGCTTGTTCTCTTCCCCGAGGGCCGCAGCCGCTACCGACCCTCGGTCTTGGCGTTTCCCAAACGCTTGAAGTGGCACGGCGGGAGGCACTTGTGTGCCCTCTCTGCAAAACGGCGATGATAGAAGCAAATGACGTCGCCCGCTCCGTGTTGCTTGGTGCTGACTGCTGCCGTCGTCGGTGCGTCTGGTGCTGCAACCACTGGCCCCATGCCGTCTCCGGGCGTCGCTCCTAGCTCTGCTGCTGCAGCCGAAACTGCGCTCCGCTTGTGGGCGTCGACGAGTCGCTGCGCCTCCTTGCTCAGGCCGTGGTAGTCTCGCTTGGCTAACCGGGGTGAATCTGCCAGGGTAACTCTCACCGCTGGCGGCAGAGTCCGGAGGAAAAGGTGGGCGAAGATAAATTTGCAGTCCTCGGAGTCTTTCAGCCTCAGCATTTTGACCATCAGGTCTACGGGTCTGTCGTTCTCCGACTCTGTCAACGCCAGGAGCCTCTCTGCTCGCTGTTGCACGGACGGGGTGAAATGACTGATAAGCGCATCTTTCAAGGCGCCGTATTTGTCGCTGTCCGGTGGGTGGTTGACCAGATCTTCCACCCTCTGAACTGTGTGGCTGTCCAGCTTTGCCACAACATGGTAGAATCTCGTGTCGTTCTTCGAGATTCTCCGGAGGTTGAACAGCGCCTCGACCGCGCTAAACCAGGAGCGCGGGCTATGCTGCCAGAAGTCAGGCAGCCGGAGTGTGGAGGCAGCCATCAGGCTGGCTTCTGCCGAGCCCCGCTCGGGAGAATTATCTCTGCTCATTCTGAGTCGTAAGGTCACCAGTGTGGAGAATGTGTTCAAGTATGAGGCTGAGTTTGTTCCTCAGATTCAGCTTTATTCATAGAGCACATCTCCAACAAATCTCAAAGCAAATCAAGGGGAAGTTTTCATCTCACATCAGGGGTTTTATACCCCGGGCACGAAACAGCAGTCACATGGTGTTTAATCAAACATACAGTCACATGGTACTTAATCTCAACCACAAAGTAATCCCTTTGATCTCACGCCATTGTCCTCTAGTCTCTGTGGCCCGGAAATCTTCCCCGGTCGTCTCCCAGAAACAAAGGCCGAATCTCACACTCCTCTGCTGAATCCCAGAGTCTCAGTCCTCTTTGTTCCATGAGACGTGAAGCACACAATACACATACAGCAACACATTTGTGGGGAATATGTAACCAACATATGCGCCACAACAGTAAAAAAAACTACATGGCACTCAGAAAGCGCATACTTCCACCAAGGCTCTGTCCCTCCCTCCCTTTGTCCTCCCCTCCATCCCTTTGTCCATCCATATCGCCATCCATCTGTACATTGCGAGGTAGGGGCTTGGCGAAGGTATGCGCTCACAGATCACCTCCAACATCTAATGAGTTCATCTTTGGGCCAAGGGCCACATCTGGTGAAAATGTCATCTAAATCCATTTATGAGTTTTTGCGTGATCCTGCTAACAGACAGAGAAACGTCAGCAAAAACAATATGACATTATATGACTATATAATAATAATAATAATAATAATAATAATAATAATAATAATAATAATACTTAATGTAGAATCGGTGTGTGACTTTGCCAAAACAATGTCTGCCTCTGTAGAATTCTCTGGGCCCCTCCCCAATCTGACCAGTGATGACATGTTTAGCCGCTTGTCATCCTTCAACTGCTGGCTGTCTGTGTGGTGTCCTGCAAACAACGTGGGCTACATAGACAATTGGAGCTCATTTTGGGGAAAACCTGGTCTTATGAGACGAGACAGCGTCCATCCCACTTTGGATGGTGCGCCTCATTTATCTAATAATCTGGCATCTTTTTTATCCAAATTTCCAAAATCTTGACAACTCAGAGTTGGGACCAGAAAGCAGAGTCGCAGTCTTACACGCCTCTCTGCAGCTCCTCTTCATCCGCCACCCCTCAACTTAGCCCCTGTCTTCCCCATCAGAGAATCACTGTCTGCTCCCTCCGAAGTAAATAAAAATATAATATATAAGCATCCCAAAGTGATTAAACAAAAAGTTGGTAAAACTCAAATTAAACATGGAGCCTCTAAATTGAATGATTTGGCCTCTGTTGCTCCTCATAATTTAAAAATTAAATGCGGGACTTCCGGGAAGATGGCGGAGAGACATAACGCTTAAACAGAGAGCTCTCCCTAGCCGGATTAAAAATCATCGGTAAATGGCCAACTCGACATAAGCGGATCAATAAACTAAGGGATGAAAACACGAAGGAGCCGGGCACAAGGACAAAAGCAGAGTAAAATTAAAGAATTCCTCTTCAACAACGCAGGAGAAACCGCTGAACACGGGGCCCAAAAAAACGAGGTGACCGCAGCAGAGAAAATGGAAGACACAAAACTCGATACCATGAACACTGGCATCGCCAGTTTGGGTAAAGAGTTGAGAGACTTCAAACGGCAGCTACAACAGGATTTAGCGGCTCTTAAGGAGGAGCTGAAAAAAGAGATTAAGGAAGAAATTATGGGCCTCCGAAGAGAAATGGAGCGCAAGCTAGCAGAAAACATGGAGGAGCTGCGCTCCCAGCGGGCGTGTATGACAGAAGCGCAGGCCCGAATATCAGAGCTGGAAGATTGGAATAGCGAGGCAAGCGAACAGCTGCAGACCCTGACGGCACAAATGCAGAGAATGCAGGAGAAAGTAACCGACTTGGAGAGCAGGTCCAGACGGGGCAATATACGCATCTTCGGGATCCCGGAGGGCATTGAAGGCAACTCGATGACGAAATTCATGGATCAGTTCTTAAAAAAAGAGCTGGAACTGCCCAGCGAAGCGGATCTGCAGATTCAACGAGCGCACAGAGCCTCGGCACAGAACCCGAACCCACGCTCTACACCCAGGTCAGTTGTGGTAAACTTTCTGAAATATGATGTAAAGGAAAGAATCCTGACACGAGCGTGGAAAAAAAAGATACGAATCGGCGACAAGCAGATATTCTTTGATCATGACTACCCGGCGGAAATTGTGCAGCAGCGGAAGAAATATGCCAACATTAAAAAAACGCTGAAAGAAAAAAAAATTAGATTCCAAACGCCGCTAACGAAGATGAGGATTCATTGGGAGAACGGCGTAAGAACCTACAACACAGCCAGAGAGGCAGCGCAGGACATGATGGAGCGGGGCCTTGAGGTGTACGTGCCGGAGGAAACGGTAGGAGCAGCGGAGGCCCTGAACGCATCACGACAGACGGAGTGGAGGCGAGTGAACGGCAAAAGATGGGGGGAGACGTGGCGCAGCGGGCCCAGGAAAGACTACAAGGCTTTCAACTGAAAGCCTAGATTATAACAAAGATTAAGAAAGACACAGAAGAAATGAAGGCCAAGAAGACAAGGTAAAAGAGAAACAGACGGCTAGGAGAGGTTTAAGTGATATTTGTTGGACATTTCTAGACTACTGACTATTTCTTGGATAGTAAATACAGGTCTAGGGAGGGCCCTACACTCGGTGAGGACAATCCCTCCACCCACCAACAGGGACCAGTGGGCAGAAGAAAGGCCCAAAGTACGGAGGTTGAGATTTTTTAATGTGTTTTTATATAAATATGTGTTATTTTTGTTGTTAAAGGGGCTAGGAGCACAAGTTAAAAAAATGGAAAAACATGATTATGGGTAAAAATCTTAAGATAATAACACTAAACGCGAATGGTCTGAACTCACCTGTTAAAAGGGAAAGAATAATAAGAAAATTCAAGAAAGAAAAAGCCGAAATTATATTTATGCAAGAGACACATTTGAGCAAGACAGAACATGTGAAACTAAAGAGATTTGGCTATAAGAACTCCTACTACAGTTCATTTAAGGGAGGAACTAAAAGGGGGGTTATGATACTAATCTCAAATAAAATACAATTTGAATGTGAACAGGAAATCCAGGATAAAGAAGGCAGGTATGTAATAATAAAGGGTAGCATAGATGGAATGCAGATCACATTAGTGAGCATCTATGCCCCACCAGAAAGTGACAAGGGTTTTTTTCAACATCTGTTTGATCTCATAGCAACACACAGTGAAGGAGTCCTAATTTGTGGAGGAGACTTAAATGCTGTCATGGATCATGAAATTGATACAACAAGTGTTAAGAAGACAAAAAAACATGTAACAAAATTCATAAGAACCTCACTGGCAGAAATGGGTATGGTAGACATTTGGAGGGACCTGCACCCACTCGAAAAAGACTATACACATTATTCAGCAGTCCATAAAGTACACTCTAGAATAGATTACTTCCTTATGAATGAAGATGACAGACACAGGGTGAGAAATTGTTGGATTGGAGGGGCAGAAATATCAGATCATAATCCTATATACATGGAAATAAATTTAAACAATAGAAAACGACAAACAACATGGAAACTTAATGTAGGACTGTTAAATGATGATAAAATGAAAGAAAGAATAAAAGTAAACATAAATGAATATATCCAAGAGAATGACAATGAAGAAGTGGACCCAACAATACTATGGGATGCACTAAAAGCCGTGTTAAGAGGTAAATTAATTGTTGAAACAGGAAAAGCAAATAAGACTAAACTGGAAGCATATGAACAAAGATGTGAGAGACTGAGGGAATTAGAACATAAACATCAAAGCACAAATGACCCAAAAATATATCAAGAAATTAAAGAAGAAAAAATAAAGATAAAAGAAACACAAAAGGATGAAATTGAAAGGAAAAATAGATATCTAAAGCAAAAATATTATGAAACGGGACCAAAAGCCACAAAACTGCTGGCAAAACGGTTAAGAAAACAACAAACAATGAATAATGTATATAAGATTAAAGACCCCACCACAAATAAAACCACAGTTAACCCAGAAAACATCGAAGAAATATTCCATAATTTCTACCAAGAACTATACTCGCAACCTGAAGAAACAAATACTAAAGATATTAAAAAATTTCTATGCACATTGGACTTGCCATCAATAGGAAATCAACAAAATGAAAAGCTAACAGCAGAAATAACAACACAAGAGATTAGAGATGTGATTAAGTCACTTAAAAACGGTAAATCACCAGGTAGTGATGGATACCCCTCTGAGTTTTATAAACTGTTTATAGAAGAACTCACGCCACAGCTTCTAAAGTCATTTAATTGGACGTTGAACAACAACAAAATACCTCCATCATGGAACAAAGCCATTATTTCAGTCATTTTAAAGCCAGGGAAAGATAGAGAACAATGCGGAAACTATAGGCCAATCTCTTTATTAAATGTGGATTATAAAATATATACAACAATTATATGTAAACGAATAAAGACATTCTTGACGGAATTGATAGAAGATGATCAAACTGGTTTCATAGAGGGACGCCAAACACATGACAATATCAGGAGAACAATACATATAATTAATCAAATACATAAAGAAAAGAAAAGCGCAGTAATAATGAGTTTAGACGCAGAAAAAGCATTTGACAGGGTTAACTGGAAATTCCTATATAGTGTGCTGGAACGCTTTGGATTTAACGAAAAATCAGTACAATGCAAAAGGACGCTGTATCAAGAACCTGTGGCAAGAATCAAGATAAACGGTAGTTTAACAGACAAAGTAAATATACAAAGATCAACTAGGCAGGGATGCTGCTTATCGCCCACCTTGTTTGATCTGTTCATAGAGCCACTGGCTCAAGCGATACGACAAAATAAGAAATTAAAAGGTGTAACAATAAAGGGGGCGGAACACAAGATTGGGCTATTTGCAGACGATATTATAGTTTACCTTGAACAACCAGATGAATCAATAATGGAAATGATGAACTTGATAGAAAATTTTGGAAAATTATCAGGATACAAGATAAACATAACAAAAACACAAATACTGACATTCCACTATAACCCTCTAAACCAGATAACTGATAAGATCAAACTAAACTGGAAACAAAAAGAAATAAAATACCTTGGAGTGAACATACCTAAAGATCTAAGCAAAATCTATAAAGCAAACTATGATAGGTTGGAACAAGAAATAAAAAAAGATATTGATAGATGGTCAATCTTAAATATGGATCTGAATTCAAAAATTGAGACAGTCAAAATCAGCATACAACCTAGATTACTTTACCTCTTCCAGGCTATACCAACAGAGATTCCAGATGCCCAATTCTCAAAGTGGGACAGGATGATATCGAGATTTGTTTGGGGAGGTAAAAAACCAAGAGTGAAATATAAAACTCTCCAGTTACCAAAAGAGAAAGGAGGCATGGGCCTACCGAGTCTAAAGGAATATTACTACTCAGCACAAATAAGATATATCATATGTTGGTGCGACGAGGGATATGAGGCAAAATGGAAAGAAATGGAAAAGGAAATTGAGGGACTCCCAGTACAAAGCATAATAGGAGATAAAGATGCATATAAGCAAATCAAACAAATAGACCCAATCACTAAATTTACTTTAGAACTGTGGTATAAAATAGTACAAAAGTATAATATAAAGGAAGACATAAAACTATTGAAATGGGTAGCATTTGACAGTCAGTTTGAACCGGCAAAACAAGATAGGGGATACAAAAATCTGGTGAACAAGGGAATCACAGCATGGGGCAATATCGGAAAAAAAGATCTCGGGAGCTTTGTAAACATCAGGAGAAAATTTAAACTAGAAAGATCGGAATTCTTCAGATATCTGCAGATGAGAGACTATTATATGAAGAAGATTAGGCATAACCTCCAAACAGATGTGAGCGAGATTATACAATTCATTTTAAGCTCATATACAGGAAATAAAACAAGAATTATTTCAAAGCTATATCAGAAACTTATGGCAAACAATCATTCAAGTAACTATATAAAGAAGAAATGGGAGAAAGAGCTCAATTTAAACATAACAGAAGAAAGCTGGCAGGAAATATGGAAAACACAACACACGTCAACAAATTCAAGAACATGGAGGGAATTTGGATGGAAAAACCTGATTCGCTTTTTCATTACACCACAGATTCAAGGAAAGTATACAAATACCCAATCTATATGCTGGAGGGGATGTGGGGCTCAAAATGCAGACCACTCGCATATGTTTTGGAAATGCTGCAAAATCTCATCATTCTGGAAATCTATACATGTGACAATACAGAGGATATTAGGATATAATATACCAATGAACTGTAACTTGATGTACCTATGTGATCTTAAAAGATACAATGTTATACAGGCTGAGGACAGATATCTAGTTAAAATCTGCACGGTGGCGCAGTGGTTTAGCACTGTGGCAGCACAGTTTTACCCTCGGCCGGGGGATCGTGGGTTCGATTCCAGCCCCCGACCAACAGTGAGCTGTGTGGAGTTTGCATGTTCTCCCCGTGTTGCGCGGGTTTACTCCGGGATTTCTCCGGTTTCCTCCCGCATACCAAAAACATGTAGGTTTAGGGCGCTCGCGCACGCAGCGACCAGCAGCCGGTGGCTTGTCACCAGACTGCAAACCGAATCTACCTACGGGTACAATTAAGTAACAAAAAAAAAAAAAAAAAAAAAAAAAAAAAAAAAATCTTGTTGATTGCATGTAAAAAAACAATCACCAAAAAATGGCGATCAGAAGTTCTTCCTGACCAAGAGCAATGGACTGACATTATTGAGGACATACGTATGATGGAAAAACTAACATATCGACAAAGAATGCAAGAAGGACTATGGGGAAAAAAATGGCGGAAATGGACACACTACAAAGTGCAACAACGAGACAGATATTGAAAGAATAACCAAAGACGCTGGAAAAACCAGAAGAATTAAGAGATGGAAACTAAAAACTTGATGCTCCAACATTTGTCCCCCCCCCTTTTTTTTTCTCCTTTTTCTTTTTTACTCTAGCCCCTTTGTTTTTTTTAAATGTAGACTGTGATCTGAATGCAATATATATAATGAAAAATGAATAAAAATCTTAAGTTACAAAAAAAAAAATTAAATGCGATTTGTTAAATATTAGGTCTCTAACTCCCAAGTCTCTGCTAGTCCATGATCTGTTAATTGATCATTAAATTGATTTAATATCCCTTACAGAGACTTGGTTAGGGCAAGAGGATTATGTTGGTTTAAATGAATCAACTCCCTCTGGTTATTTAAACTGCCAAAATCCCAGAAGTTCTGGTCGTGGAGGAGGAGTAGCAACAATTTACCATTCCAAATTACTAGTTAATGTAAAGCAAAAAACATGTTATAATTCCTTTGAGGGCCTGGTCCTCAGTATTGGGCACTTTAGCAATTTTAGGCTAAACCCAATTTTATTTGCCATAGTTTATCGTCCTCCATCAACCTACTCAGAATTTTTATCCGAATTTGCTGATTTCTTAGCTGATTTAGTGCTGAAATCAGATAGAATAATTATAGTAGAGGACTTTAATATACCTGTACATGTAGATGTAGATAGTGACTGCCTTAATGTGGCATTTAATTCAATATTATTATATTATAATATAATAATATATTATATTATATAATATATATATATATATATATATATATATATATATATATATAATATAATAATATATATTATATTATAATATTCAAATGGGTTTTCTCAGAAAGTAGGAAATTCTACTCATTATCTCCACCATACGTTGGACCTTGTTCTGACATATGGCATAGAAATAGAAAATCTGGTAGTGTCTCCTCATAACCCTGTACTGTCAGACCATTGTCTGTCAACCTTTGATTTTACTATTTCTGACTATTTGGCTCCTAAAGAAAAATATTACTACAGTAGGTGCCTCTCAGATGATGCTGTTACCAAATTTATGTAGATTGTTTCCTCTATGCCATGTGTCAACACAACGGAAATAAGCTATAGACAGCTTGCTCCTTCTGTAATTGATAGCATGGTAGATAGTGTTGCAGCTTCTCTGCATCAGACTATAGACTTGGTGGCCCCCTTAAAAAAGAAAAAGTCTAATCAGAGATTTCTAACTCCTTGGTTCAACACAGAAACTCGTAGCTTAAAACAGAAGATGAAATCTATTTAGCTTGGAGAAATCATCTTTTAATTGATAAAAAATCTCTTAGAAAAGCTAGAACGAGTTATTATTCTGCATTAATAGACAAGAATAATAACAAAAATAATCCCAGTTTTCTTTTCAGTACTGTAGCCAGATTGACAAAGAGTCAGGACTCTGTCAATCCTAGCATTCCCTTAGAGCTTACTAGTCAGGACTTTATGAACTTTTTCAATAATAAAATTTCATCCATCAGAGATAAAATCAATCAGATTTTTCCCACAGTTAACTTAAATACAGTAACTACTACAGCTCCTTCAATTGATGTCTGTCTTGATGAGTTTACTCCAACTGACTTTTGTGAGTTAGACAAAATAGTTTCCTCATCCAAACCTTCAACTTGTCTTTTAGACCCTATTCCTACCAGGTTATTTAAAGAAGTCTTCCCACTTATTGGTAGCTTTAAATCAATTCTTCATTAACTTTAGGCCATGTACCGCAGGCTTTTAAAACGGCTGTAATTAAACCCTTACTCAAAAAGCCAATGCTAGATCCAGGAGCTTTAGCTAACTGTAGACCAATCTCTAATCTCCCTTTCATTTCAAAAATCTTAGAAAGAGTTGTTGCTACGCAATTATTTGACCACTTGCAGGGAAATGGTTTACTTGAAGAGTTTCAATCTGGGTTTAGAATCCATCATAGTACTGAAACAGCCTTAGCGAAGGGCACTAACGACCTCCTCATCGCATCTGATAATGGACTGGTTTCTGTACTTGTCCTTTTAGACCTTAGTGCAGCTTTTTTTTTTTTTTTTTTACTTATTTGTACCCGTAGGTAGACTTGGTTTGCAGTCTGGTGACAAGCCACCGGCTGCTGGTCGCTGCGTGCGCGAGCGCCCTAAACCTACATGTTTTTGGTGTGCGGGAGGAAACCGGAGAAATCCCGGAGTAAACCCACGCAACATGGGGAAAACATGCAAACTCCACACAGCTCACTGTTGGTCGGGGGCTGGGATCGAACCCACAATCTCATGATCCCCGCGATCCCCCGGCCGAGGGTAAAACTGTGCTGCCACAGTGCTAAACCACTGCGCCACCGTGCAGCCACCGTGCAGCCAGCAGCTTTTGATACTATCGATCATAATATTCTACTTGATAGATTAGAACACTATGTTGGACTTAATGGAACTTTGTTGCAGTTGTTTAGATCTTATTTATCTGATAGGTTCCAGTTTGTTCATGTCAATAATGAGTTTTCTTTAAACTCAAAGCTTAGTCATTGAGTTCCACAGGGATCTGTGCTAGGCCCTACTCTTTTTAGTTTATATATGCTTCCGTTAGGCAACATTATTAAAAAGCACTTTATACATTTTCATTGTTATGCAGATGATACACAATTATACCTGTCAATGAAGCCAGACGATAGTAATCAATTAGCCAAGTTGGAAGCCTGTCTTGAGGAAATCAAAGCTTGGATGACTTGTAATTTCCTGCTATTAAATTATGATAAGACTGAAATCATTCTTGTTGGTCCAAAAAACCTTAGAAATACCTTTCCAAATCAAACTTTCAGTTTGGATGCAGTTACTCTTTCTCTTAATAGCTCTGTGAGGAACCTTGGAATTACTTTTGATCAAGATCTGTCCTTCAATTCACATCTTAAATTTGTTTCTAAGACTGCCTTCTATCATTTGCGTAATATTGCCAAGATTAGGAGCATCTTGTCTCAGAGTGATGCTGAGAAACTGATCCACGCTTTTGTTTGCTCAAGATTAGATTATTGTAATTCTTTATTATCAGGTTGTCCTAAAACATCTTTAAAAAGTCTTCAACTGATCCAAAATGCTGCAGCAAGAGTTTTAACAGGTACTAGAAAGAGAGATCATATCTCTCTGGTTCTGGCCTCCCTTCACTGGCTTCCCATAGAGTTTAGAATTAAGTTTAAAATCCTTCTTCTTACTTACAAAGCTATAAACAATCAGGCCCCTTTTTATATAAAAGATCTGATACTACCGTATTATCCTAACAGAGCACTACGCTCCCAAAATGCAGGATTACTTGTAATACCTAGAATCTCCAAAAGTACAATGGGATACTTTTGGGATGATCCAAGATGGGATGATCCAAGATGGCGCTCACAGTGGTCGCCATGGTGTTTCGCTGCGCCCTTCTTTTTATGCTTTTTATGCTTTTGTCTGTCAATTGTGTGTCTGCCTGCTCTTATACCCGTGAAGAGCTATTAAATATCAGGACTCTCACTCCTACGGACCTTCTCCCAGTTTTTTTAGCTCCTGCCACCGATCTGATTCATTGTTTGGCTCAAAAAGTGAGACGGCGGAAAAGAGGAAGGCGGGGGGGGGGGGCTCTCGTACGGCTTCGCAGAAGAGGCACGCGAACGGCCTTGCCTGGCATATTTCTATCCAACGCCAATTCTCTCTCTAACAAGGTAGAGGAATTGAGACTGCTGATGCGATTTAAGGACCTCGCTTCCTCGTCTGTCATCTGTTTCTCTGAGACCTGGCTCAGAGGGAATATACCGGACAGCGCGATCAGCCTCGAGGGATTTCAGCTGTTTCGTTCTGATCGTGTCACAGAGCTCTCCGGTAAGTCTACAGGAGGAGGAGTCTGCTTCTATATTAACAGCAGCTGGTGCTCTGATGTAACGGTGATTTCCCAACACTGTTCTCCCGACCTAGAATATCTTTCCATTAACTGCAAGCCATTTTATTCCCCGCGGGAGTTTGCTTCATTCATCCTGATCGCTGTGTACGTCCCTCCCAACGCGGACGCGCGCGAGGCTCAGCGCGCGCTCGCGAATCACATCCAACATGCGGAGCGGACTTTCCCGGACTCTCTGGTTATTGTGGTTGGCGATTTTAACCAGAGCAATCTGAGCCACGATCTCCCCCGATACAAACAGTTTATTAAATGCCCCACCAGAGGAGAGAACACACTGGATCACTGTTACACTATAGTGAAGGACACGTATCGTGCTGTTCCCCGTGCTGCGCTCGGTCTATCTGATCACGTGATGGTCCACCTCATTCCCACATATAGACAGAGACTGAAGCTCACTAAACCTGTTGTGACCACTACGAAGAAATTGACCAGTGAAGCTGGGGAGAAGCTGAACACGTGCATGGAAATAACTGACTGGGGCATGTTTAAAGGAGCCACGCATGATCTGGATGAGTACACAGACACTGTGAAGTCATATATCCACTTTTGTGAGGAGAGCATTCTCCCATCGCGCACCAGGGTGAGGTACTCTAATGATAAGCCCTGGTTCACTGCCAAGCTCAGACAGATCAGGAAGGAGAAGGAAGCAGCGTTGAAAAGTGGAGACAGGGACTGCTACAGGGCGGTTAAATATCGGTTTAACAGAGAGCTGAAGAGAGCTAAATCTGCGTATTCTGAGAGACTCCAGCAGCAGTTCACTGCTAATGACTCGGCTTCTGTGTGGAGAGGACTGAGGCAAATCACCAACTATCGGCCTCAGGCTTCTAAAGTCAGGATGACAAAGCCCTTTGTCAAAGACTGTCCCAACATTACGCCCATTTTGACACTTCGTCAGCTGTGTCCAACTCCCCCCTCCCCCCAGCTCCACTGCCTACTCGGTCCCTAATTCATTAAAAGCGGTCCCCCCCTCCTCCCCCCCTGCCCTTGTCATCAGTGAGCAGGACGTGCACAGACAGTTCTCCAGACTGAACCCGCGCAAGGCCCCCGGTCCGGACGGCGTGTCTCCCTCCACCCTGAGACACTGTGCGAAAGAGCTGGCTCCTGTCTTCACAGACATTTTTAACACCTCCCTTAAGCTATGCCACGTGCCAACCTGCCTCAAATCCTCCACCATCATCCCTGTCCCCAAGAAGCCACGGATCACTGGACTTAACGACTACAGACCTGTAGCGCTCACCTCTGTAGTCATGAAGTCCTTTGAGCGCCTGGTCCTGCCCCACCTCAAGTCCATCACCACTCCCCTCCTGGACCCGCTGCAGTTTGCCTACCGTGCCAACAGGTCTGTGGACGACGCAGTCAACCTGGCCCTTTACTCCATCCTGCAGTACCTGGACTCCCCGGGAACCTACGCCAGGATCCTGTTTGTGGACTTCAGCTCTGCATTCAACACGTGCCCGCGTCGTGCGCTCTGCTGAGAAGGTGATCGGCTGCAAGCTCCCATCTCTCCAGGACCTGTACACCTCCAGGACCCAGAGGCGTGCTGGCCGGATCATAGCCGATCCTTCACACCCTGGTCACGTACTGTTTGCCTCCCTCCCCTCAGGTAGAAGACTTTGGTCCATTCAGACTAAAACCTCCCGGCACATGAACAGCTTCTTCCCCTCTGCCATCAGACTGCTGAACACTAAGTGACTTATTGACTCTCGTGCACTATGTACAGCAGCTCAACCAGACTCATGTCAATCATCACTGTTTTTCTGTTGCATTACCGACTGCACTATGTGGTACTCCACAATATCTGCTACTCGCTAATATATTTAAAACTGCTTTGACTAGTATTACTCATTCTTATTCTACACTTATTGCATGTTTCGTTTTAGTTTTTTAGTTTTTATCTCTTTATCTTATCATGTTTTAATGTTGCAGCATTGCACCGAGACAAATTCCTAGTTTGTGTACTACATGAACAATGGCAATAAATCCGATTCTGATTCTGATTCTGATTCTGATTCTGGATGCAGAGCCTTCAGTTATCAAGCTCCTCTCCTGTGGAACCAGCTGCCAATCTGGATTCGGTAGTAAGACTCGATCTCTGTTTTTAAGAATAGGGTTAAAAACTTCCTTTTTGATATAGCCTACAATTAGGGAGGGATCATGTGTTTCTGAACCCTCCCTTAGTTATGCTGCTAATAGGTTTAGTCAGCCGGGGGACCTCCAATAATGCACTGGGCCTCACTCCTTTCTTCACTGAATCGCTAAATACAGCTCGGCGAAAGAAATGGGAGGAGACAGTTGCTGACCGGAGCTTTACCCACTCTAGCAGGAAATGTTGGAGCCTCATCCGTCGCCTAGGAGCTGCACAGAAGCCCCCTAGCCAAAGCCGAGCATCCGTCACACCCAACCAAGTTGCATCCCACCTACTGACTATCGCCAAAGCACCCCAAGACAAAGACACCAAAAGAGCAGTTACAACTGAGCTAAAAAAAACACCAAAAAATGCCTGTAGAGGAAACGAACCCTGAACCCTTCGAGGCTGCTGAACTGGAGAAAGTCCTACAGAGCCTGAAATGTGGAAAGGCAGCAGGATACGATAACATCTTCCCAGAATTCATGAAAAATCTTGGCCCCCGAGCCCTAACCTGGTTGACACAATTCTACACAAGGATCACACAAACAAACTCGATCCCAAAGAAATGGCGGACAGCAAAGGTCATTGCCATCCCAAAACCTGGCAAAGACCACAAATTACCAGCAAGCTACCGCCCAATCTCCCTACTCAGCGTTCCTTACAAAATCATGGAGCGCCTAATTCTGCAACGCATTTCCCCAGAGGTAGAGGATATTCTAAGTGTGGATCAAGCAGGTTTCCGCAAGGACCGCAGTACAGGAGAACAAGTACTGGCCCTAACCACCTTCATCGAAAATGGCTTCGAGAGCAGACTGAAGACAGGGGCTGTGTTTCTCGACCTTACAGCCGCCTATGATACGGTCTGGCACAAAGGCCTCCTCCTGAAACTTATAAAGGCGATCCCTGCTTGGGCAACAGAAATTATAAAAACCCTGCTGACCAACCGAAGGTTCAGAGTCCACCTCAGTCAGAAGACAAGTGCATGGAGAATGCAGAAAAACGGACTCCCACAAGGCTCAGTTCTAGCTCCAACTCTGTTCAACCTCTACATAAACGACCTGCCTACTACAAAATCCCGCAAATTCACCTATGCAGACGACATCTGTTTGGCATTCCAAGCACCAGACTTTGAACCACTGGAACGGGTGCTCACGGAAGATCTTGCCAAACTGGACCAGTTCTGCAAAATCTGGCGTCTAAAACCAAGCCCAGCAAAAACCGTCTCCAGTGTATTCCATCTCCACAATGCAAAAGCTGCCAGAGAACTAAACATCCACCTGAGCGGACTCAAGCTTAAGCATGCCCCAAATCCAACTTATCTTGGAGTGACCCTTGATAGGACCTTATCCTTCAAGGAACATCTAAAGGGGACAGCTGCTAAGGTGAAGGTACGAAACAACCTGCTCTGCAAGCTCGCTGGTGCAAAATGGGGGGCGGCAGTCTCCACCCTGCGCACCTCAGCACTGACCCTTTCATACTCTGTAGCAGAATATTGTGCCCCTGTCTGGTCCAGGTCATCTTACACACACCATGTAGACACCCAGCTCAACACAACCATGAGAACTATAACTGGAACAATCCGCTCAACACGACTCCCCTGGCTCTCTGTACTGTCAAACATAGCCCCTCCACACATCCGGCGAGCAGCATTAACTCAAAGGATGCTCCAAAAAGTTAAAGATTCTCCTCACTTACCAATCCATGCAGATATCTACACTCCACCCACTGCCCGACTTTCATCCAGACGGCCGATTTGGAAAAACCCTCCCCCAGCTGACTTTACCATCCAGACAGCTTGGCAAGAGGAATGGGAGACCAAGGAGGTCCCAAACAAACAGCTGGTGATAAACCCCAACCAACAGGTCCCGGGCACCAACCTCCCAAGGAGACAGTGGTCTACACTCAATCGCTTCAGGACTGGACATGGCCCCTGCTTGGCCAGCCTTTACAGATGGGGCAGTAGCCCTAGCCCACTGTGCGCATGTGGAGAGGAGCAAACAATGGAACACATCATAGAGGCTTGCCCGCTCCAAAGACTGGAAGGAGGATTACACACCCTCCATACAGCAAACCAGGAGGCAACTGCTTGGCTTAAGGACTTTGCATTCGCTAAATAAATAAAATGATTTTTTTTTTTTTTTTTTTTTTGCTGGTCATTAACATCTGTTTGTTCTCTCCAATAGATTGAGTCCCCATCATGCTGTTTGCTCTCTACATGTCTGTTCTTTTCATCTTCTCTGTCCTCTCACCCCCCAGCCAGTCGCAGCAGATGACTGCCCCTCCCTGAGCCTGGTTCTGCTGGAGGTCTCTTCCTGTTAAAAGGGAGTTTTTCCTCTCCACCGTCGCCAAGTGCTTGCTCACATGATTGCTGGGGTCTTTCTGCAACTGTGGGGGGCCCCCCTACAGTTGAAAGTGCTATGAGATGACTGTTATTGTGAAATGGCGCTATATAAATAAATTTGAATTGAATTGAATTGAATTGAATTGAATTAACAATACTGTCATAATTGTATTGACCATACATTGAGGCTTTGCAATTCCACCTTAAATCAGCATCATGGCTTATTAAATCTTTCAGGTAAGTTTTCGTTTTTTTCCCTCCTCTCTTCTCCATTACAGTTTACTGACAAGGTTCATAATTATTAAGCAATATGATACAACAGAGCAGTATCATTTCACTGCCGTGCTTAGTAAACGAGCATAACAGAACAGGCCTATTGTGATTTCACAAACAAAAAAAACTAAACATTGTCCAGTTCTGAAGTTTACTGTGTTTACATACCGTGTGGGTCATGTGGCTTGCATCCTTGTCTGCCGGCCGGAGTTACGGCCGCATGCACTCCAAACCCCGTCTTAAACCGCACACTTTGCTTGCTTTTTCTTGGCACCTGTTATGTCTGAAAACCCAGAAAGACCAGCGGAGAGGAGAGCTGTGCTGGAACTCGAACTTTATAACATGATGTGATAATATTACAATACAGGTTGTCTGTATACTGCACCTCTAGGTGGCTATCAGTCGAGAGAGCCTAAGATGGCCAACTCCTCCCTTATATGGGTCGGCGTGATGAGGGTACCAGCCGGCTATGTCATCACGCCGCTCTGTTATAAATCCTTCTATAACACACACACATACACACACCCCACCCAGAAAAACACAGAACACTATAACAAATTGTAACCTTCCCAAATTTGGCATAAACAACAACCTTCTGGACTAGGGTTAGCAGGTGGGCCGCCGCTCAACCTGACGCGGCTGAGTCTGAGCTCAATGTTTTCACTGAGCTCAGACTCTCAATTTATGGCTCAGTATTTTATGTCTGTTATGATTATTTTGTCTGTTTCTGTGTTATTTTTGGGTTTTGTGACTGAATGTCCTCCTTCCTTCCCAGACACTCCCACCTGCTACTCATTGTTTCCTTACCTAAAGTTACCTTTAGTTGGTATTTTGTGTTCCCTGCACAGTTTGGTTCTTATGTTCATTTTTGTTAATAAAAATCACTACTGCAGTTCACCGTGTGGGTCTGTCTCTTTGCCCCAGAGGGGCATTCATGACAGAATACTGCTGCCAGAAATAAGACCCAGCTGCTGCAGTAGTGTAGTTTTGCCCTTTTGTGTTTTTTCTTCCACTCACCTGTTCACCGGAGCTCAGCATGTCCCCGGCTCGCCGGTCTCACCCAAATAAAGGAAGATTGGCAGTGGGCTCTCCGAGCCTGGAGGAGGAGTGGGCTGTAGAGTTTATCCAGAGTTTTGTGGATGAAGCTCTCGCCGCCCATGGACCCAAGACGCCCTGGAAAAGTGTGAATGGAGCAGTGGGGATTCTGGAGGCACACCCCGGCCTCTGGAAATATCCTCAATATGCGGGACTGCTGTCCATGGACACCGTGCTTCAGCGTTCGTTCCCTAGGCTGATGATGGGGTCTCCTCCCACTGGACTGAAGCCGTCGCGGAGTCGCTCATGTCGACAGAAGTCCTTCCCCTCTTCCGGTTCGCCAGCTCCAGCTCCACCACAACACTGTCATCCTGCTCCGGACCCCCGGAGGGATCCTCCCGCCTCTCCAACAGCCATATCCTCGGCACCAAAACAGAAGCCCCTCTCAGCAGTTTCAGCAGTTCAGCCTTCCTCCCTTTCTTCTCCAGCTGGATCTTCAGCTTCTTCCAGGCCTGTAGCTGCTATTCTCCACTCCACTTCGGCGTCCTCTCCTACTGTTGAGAGGTCCTACGTTTGTTCCCCGGCTACACCCATCTCCATGACAACAGGGGCGGCTCCTCCATGATCCTCCAAGGGGCCCATTACCACTGTAGCTACAGAGAGGGATGACATTACACCTGCTGCAGCAGACAAGATCGAACAACAGGAAAACAGGCAAGTTTCATTTCATTCTATTTCAATTTATGATGATATGCCTTGCCTGATTCCCGGTAGTGAATGGGCTGCACGGTGGCGCAGTGGTTAGCACAGTTTACCCTTGGCCGGGGGATTGTGGGGATCGTGGGTTCGATCCCAGCCCCCAACCAACAGTGATCTGTGTGGAGTTTGCATGTTCTCCCCGTGTTGCGTGGGTTTACTCCGGGATTTCTCCGGTTTCCTCCCACATGCCAAAAACATGCATGTTAGGTTAATTGGCTGTTCTAAATTGTCCCTAGATATCTGTTTCCTATAGGCCCTTAGAATAGAGGGTTAGTATTAACGAAAGCGCTTTGAGTGGTCTTTGTGACTAGAAAAGCGCTATATAAGTGCAGGTTAGTTAGTTAGTTAGTTAGGGAGGCTCAGGAAATGCAGTCCCCTGAGCCCTCCCCACCTGCTGCAGTTATTAGTTGCTCACCAACCCTCTCCGTGTCTTTTCTTTTGGCCCCTGAGTGTCTGCCAACCCTGGGATTGAGCTGCTGGATGTGGGATGAGCCTGTGGCCCTGGAGGATCCAGTTCCAATGCCACCGGTGAGCCGACCCCCAGCTGCCACGCTGGACAAGCCACCAGCATGGGCCACTTCGCCTGGGTAAACCGAGACTGCAATCACCATCATGTCTGTTGCAGAGGCCACCACAGCAGAGCTAGAACCGGGCTTCCTCAGGACCAGGCCCGAGACATCGCCGTTCACTGGATCAACGGAGTTCTGGACGGCGGTGGAGCTTGAGCTCAGGCAAGGGCTCTCCTTTGTTTTTCTCTTATCTCTTCTGGAGAAATCTTACCTGGCTCTCAGTGAGGAGAGTCGGATGCAGCTGTCAGCTGCGCCTGAGTTCATCTCGCCAGGCTCCACCGCTGCTGGTGACCCTTACCCTGTCTCTTTGTCTGTGCCATCCGAGCTTTCTCCCAGGGTCACCGAGGAGGTTCCAGCACTGCCAGAGGTCTCCGTGGGTCCAGACTCGTTGCCCGAGGCCACTATGGGTCCAGCTTCCCCCACAGTGGAGGACGTCGCAGGTGCTCCGTCCCAGCCCGGGACCTCCGTGGGTGCAGGTTGTCCTCTGCCCGAGGCCGTCGTCTGGGTTCCTCTTCCCCTGTCTGAGTCTCCAGCCCGGGGGCCACCAAGGGTGCAGCACTGGCCCACTCCGGGCCCACCAAGGGTGCAGCTAGGGCCCAGTCCGAGCCCACCGGCGGTGCAGCCATGGTCCAGTCCGGATCCATCGAGGGTGGTGCAGTGCTCCAGCCCGGAGCAACCTCTTTTGCTGCAGTGCTCCAGCCCAGAGCCACCGCAGGTGCTGCAATGTTCCAACCCAGAGCCACTGCGGGTGGTGCAATGTTCCAGCCTGGAGCCACCGCGGGTGCAGCAATGCTGCAGCCCAAAGCCACCACGGGTGCTGCTATGTTCCAGTGCGGATCCACTGTGTGTGCTGCCTTGCTCCAGCCTGGAACCACCGAGGGCGCAACATTGGCCCAGTCCGGGCCCACCGAGGGTGCAACTAGGGCCCAGTCCGAGCCCTCCGGCGGTGCAGCCATGGTCCAGTCCGGATCCATCGAGGGTGCTGCAGTGCTGCAGCCCGGAGCCACCTCTTGTGCTGCAGTGCTCCAACCCAGAGCCCCCGCAGGTGCTGCAATGTTCCAGCCCAGAGCCACTGCGGGCGCAGCAATGCTCCAGCCCAGAGCCACTGCGGGTGCTGCTATGTTCCAGTGTGGAGCCATTGCGTGTGCTGTCTTGCTCCAGCCTGGAACCACCGTGGGTGCAGCTATGTCCCAGTTTTGGACCTCTGCGGGTGCAATCGTGCCTCAGTCCAGAACCACCAGGGGTGTTGCTGACCAGCCCGAGGGCGTCGATGCCTCCCCTCCACCACCAGACACCATCATGGTTCCCCCCTCTTTGGTCCTTCATCTCTTCATCGGGCCTCCCCATGGAGGAACCGCCTCTGGGGTCACCCCTCCCATCTTGGTGACTTAAGAACTCTTCCGGCTGCCCAACAGACTGAGCCACTGGATTGGGTGGCCCATATTCTCCAGCAGGCCACCCGACTCATACCACCTTGCTGTCTGTCTGACCTGAGACTTCGGCCAGCCACCTGAACAGCTTATTTCTTTGGCCTAGGGGTATCAGGGGCCTGGTGTAGGGTGGGTGTGGTTCCTGAGCAGGCTCCATATTTTTGTTCCGTCCTACCTGTTTCCCCCTCCTCCCACCTGGGGTGGTTCATTGCTGTGACGTTTCTTTTTTTGGGGGGCGGGGGGGTTCCCTTTTGGGTGTTACCTTGGGGTGTCTGGGTCCACACCTTAAAGGGGGGGCTCTCAATTTATGGCTGAGTATTTTTTGTCTGTTATGGTTATTTTGTCTGTTTCTGTGTTATTTTTGGGTTTTGTGACTGAGCACCCTCATTCCTTCCCAGACACTCCCACCTGCTACTCACTGTTTCCCCTGCCATCTCAGCTGTGAGTAGTTGATTAATTAGGTCACCTGCTCCCCCAGCTGCCCACACCTGCTGTTCATTTGTTTTCACCTATTTATACACTGCCAGCTCATCCTCTCACTGTGGCAGTATTGACTGATTCCTGATGCCGTAAGCACTGATTCAACTCAGTTCCCTCTCGCAGTGCAATTTCGGCTCTGGAGAGTCCTTTTCTGTAAGTTACCTTCCCCTCAGCACTCGCAGAGCGATTCCGGCTCTGGAGTGCTTTTCTGTTAGTTACCTTTTGTTAGTATTTTGTGTTCCCTGCACAGTTTGGTTCTTATGGTCATTTTTGTTAATAAAAATCACTACTGCAGTTCAGCATGTGGGTCGGTCTCTTTGCCCCGGAGGGGTGTTCACGACACACTCTTCTTGCCATCCACACTCCTATCTAAACAGTCCTTTTTTTTTGACAGTCTTCCATGGGGAAGGCGCTTCTGCTGGAGGGGCCATGTGGCAGGTCATGTGAACCTGCTCCTGGAGATGCTGAGTCCCCTGGAACCAAGACCAATCTTCATAATACTGTGGCCCGGGTCCTGCGTTGCACCAACTGACTCCTGTGAAGCCTCGCCGTCTGGAGCAGCCACTCGAACGCACCAGAGATGGTTTGCACGCCGTACCAAACCATCTATCAACCTGAAGCACACTGGTCCCAGCTGTGCCATGATCCTCAAGGGTGTCTGCGGTCTTGTAGAATGCGATTTTGCTAGCTGCAGGCCCAGTCGCTCATCCGTGCATACTCCCACCCAGTCCATCACTTGAAGAGGCGGTTTGCTTGATCTCACATGCCATTGAGCTCGCAATGATGCTACGTTTACCTCCATCATTATCGTGTTGGTCATGGACTCTTTACCCAATGCCCCCGCAGCAGTCTCTGGAGGCCAAAGCTGGTCATGGGTACTGAAGACGTCCGGCATCTCTCCTGTGTCACTTACCGTTACGAACTCTTCATCCGTCGGCTCAGCCGTGGCTTCCATAGACTGGTGCTGAGTGAGGATACTGAAGCGGTCCGGTTCCACTTCACCGTTGTCTGATGTATGCAGATATACTGTGTCATCCTCATTTCAGATAACATCCGTACCGAGTTGTGTTTTGAGGTTCTCTGTGTGGGTGGGCTCCCTCTCCTACAACTCCGCAGTGGCTCCCGTAGACTGCTGCTGGGCGAGGATCTGAGGTGAGTCCAGCCACTTCCCCCCCTCTGGGCGGAGCTCCTCCTGTGCACACGGTTCAATTGGTTTCTCATTGGCATCAGTCTTTTTAATCTCATCCCACACCACGTCAATGTCACCGGAGTGTGTTGCGTTCCAGCCACGATGGTCAGTCAAGCTGAGTCTGTTACTGTCACGGATGGAGAAATCCAGCTGGTGAAAATGGTCACATCCTAATACATTGTCTCCATGTGCGGTCACTTGAAAAACAAAGTCAGTAACGACTCTTGACGCGTAGTGGACCGCTAGTCTGATGGTGCCTACGTTGCCAATTCTGTGGTTGGGGAAAAATTTCTTCACCGTAGCCCAATTTAACATTGACTTCACTGCAGTGGTGTCAAGCAGGAGTGACAAAGTAACGTTGTCCATTTCCACAATGCTAAATGCATACATTGCGATCTCGGGCCTCACCATGTGGATGGTCATCGCGGGTGGATGGTTTTGCTTGGCCAGTGGGCTCAGTGGTGCCTGTCCTGCTGTTGTTACTGTTGGCGCACACCTAGCTTTGATGCTAAATTGTCTGCTGATTCAAGCTGGAATGCTAGCTCAATTGTGTTAGCTAGCATCATGTCATTTGGCACCGTTAGCATCTTCACCCGCAGCCACAGGTTGCTAGTGTGCTCAGCCAGCTGGTCCCCCACCATTTCATCTTCCAATAAACAAAACCTGCACATGCTAGCTAGATGACGCAGGTCTGCAACGAATTGCAGTGTTGTTTCACCAAATCTCTGTCGCTGTTGGTGGAATGTTAAATGCTGTGCCAGTTCGTTGTCAGGCTCAGCAAAGTAGCTAGCTAGCAGTTCTACAGCACCAGTGAACGAGTCCGTTGGTCCTAGCATGCAGAAAATACTTTGGCCTTCCATGCCCAGACAGTGAATTAACAGAGATCACTTCTGTTCCTTGTCTAGCTCATCCAGGCACAGCGCTGATATGTAGGTGGCAAACGCATAAAACCAACACTATCATGGAATGGCAGCTCTATGGGATTTTCCAGAAAAAGGCTGTGGTGGCCTCACACACGCCTCCATGGTTTAACTCATGTCACCAAATGTTATGTCTGAATTTTATTAAATGATGTGATAATATTACAATACAGGTTGCCTGTATACTGCACCTCTAGGTAGCTATCAGTCGAGAGAGCCTAAGATGGCTGACTCCTCCCTTATATGGGTCAGCGTGATGACAGTACCAGCCGGCTACGTCATCACACCACTCTCTGTTATAAATCCCTTTATAACAGTGTCTTCAGATGAAATAATGTCAATCATCACATACTATGTGGATGGAGACCACATTCCTTTTTGTTCTAAGCCGTTTTACTTTTTCTGCAGTGTTTGGTGGTAAGCGTGCACTGCTTCCGGGTTGCGGAGGTGCGTGGCCCTATGGCCTGGCCACGCACATAACTCAGTGAACATGTCTTAAAGGGGCAGTACATGAAAAGTGCAATATTAATATATAATTTTTAAAAAACTCCTGGATCCAGATCTTGATCCAGATGACCACCAAAATCTAATCATCTGTTCCCCATGCCATTCTATACTTTTCCTGAAAATGTCATCAAAATCCGTTCATAACCTTTGGAGTAATATTGCTAACAGACAGACAAACCAACCAACCAACCAACGCCGGCAAAAAGGTAAGATAAGATAAGCCTTTATTAGTCCCACAGTGGGGAAATTCCAGGATTGCAACAGCACAGGGATAGCAACACTCAGAGCAACAATTTAGCAGATACGATAAAAAAAGAGCAGTGCATAGACATACTGTATGTTAGTTAATTCCCTTCACACCATGTTGGTGTATGGGGCGGCGCCTATCTCCGTTTCTCTGACCCTAGGCCACACAGCTACTGTAAGTAGTGAAAGCTACAGTGGGGGGTCAGTCCTCTGGTAGCTCTGTGCGTAACTTTACTTTCCCCGTTCCATTATGCGGAGCACCACGCTAGAAGGCAGAAAGTACCATTTTTATATGGTCTTTGGTATGACCCGGCCAGGATTTGAACCCCTGCCTCCCGGGTGTGGGGCGGATGCTCTACGACATACTGTATGTACACATAAATATATAAATATATATACACAGTGTGGAGCATTGTAGCTAGATGAAATAAACAGCATAATGGTCTGTTTATTCAGTTACCCCACCTAGTATGAATATGTACCCATACAGCATATTTCGTATTTGAGTCAGCCTAGTTGTCACCCTCTGTAGCGATTGATATTGTCCTAGTTGTGTAATGGAGGGGACCATTATTGTGCAAGTTTGTTGCAACTTTTGCATTCAATGCTTATTAGGTCATAAAGTTGTTGTTTTTTTTTGTTTTTTTTTTTTACAACCTCTATGAGCAGCCCTGCTTAGGTTATGAAGTCTTGACAGCTGTAGGGAGGAAGGAACCGCGAAACCTCTTGGTCGCGCACCTAGGATGATGCAGCCTACCACTAAATGAGCTCTTCCGTGCATTCAGTGTGTCCTGCATGGGGTGAGACTCGGACCTCAGCAGAGATGACAGCTTAGCCACCATCCTCCTCTCTCCTTTCTTTTCCACTGGGTTGAGGCGCTGCCCCAGGACAGAGCTAGCCTTCTTAATCAGTCTGTTCAGTCTCTTCCTGTTGACTGCCGTGATGCCGTTGCCCCAGCAGACCACTCCAAATGTGATGGCTGATGCCACCAACGAATCGTAGAAGGTCTTCAGGAGCACCCCTTGTACACTAAAAGACCTGAGCCTCCTCAGTAGAAACAGCCTGCACTGTCCCTTCTTGTAGAGTGCGTCGGTATTGTGTGACCAGTCCATTTTATTATTCAAATGAACACCCAGGCACTTGTAGGATGTCACCGTTTCAATGGCTGTTCCCTGGATGTTTACTGGTGCTGGGGGGGGGGGGGGGGGTTGTCCTTGCCTGTGGCAGTCCACCACCAGCTCCTTAGTTTTCCTTGCATTGATCTGGAGGCAGTTCCATAGGCACTAGTCCATTAAGTCCTGGATAAGTCCTCTGTACTCAGCATCATCTCGTCGGAGATGAGGCTGACAATTGCAGAGTCGTCAGAGAACTTCTGTAGATGGCAGTGTGGTGTGCTGTGTGAAAAGTCAGCAGTATAGAGGGTGAACAGGAAGGGAGCCAGAACTGTTCCCTGGGGGGGGGGGGGCATGCTACAGATGATGGTCTCAGACACACAGTCCTGGGTTCTCACAAACTGTGGCCAGTTTGTGAAGTAGTCCAGGATCCACGATGACAGGCGCTGGTCCACCCCTGCGCACAATAGCTTGTCCCTCAAGATCACTGGTTGGATGGTGTTGGAAGCACTGGAGAAATCAAAGAACATGATCCTCACCATGTTTCTAGGCTTCTCCAAGTGTGACAGGGAACAGTGTAGGAGGAAGATCACTGCATTCTCCACCCCGATGCCATGCTGGTAGGCGAACTGGAGTGGATCTATCGCTGGTCCCACCAAGGGGTGGGCGAGCAAAGAGCAGTCTCTCCAGGGTCTTCATCAGGTGAGAAGTCAGGGTCACTGGTCTGTAGCTGTTCAGGTATCTGGGGTGGGAAGTCTTTGGTAGGGTACCACACAAGATGTTTTCCACAGCTGTGGTACCCTCCCCAGCTTCAGGCTCAGGTTGAAGATGTGCTCTACAATTCCACACAGCTAGTCTGCACAGGACTTGAGGAGCTTGGTGCTGATGCAGTCCGGACCCAGTGCCTTCCTTGCCTTGATCTTCCCCAGCTCTGTCCTCACCTGGGTCTTAGTGAGGGTCAGGTTGGGGCAGGGGGGCTGTGTGCTGGGAGTGGGGGGATGATGGTGGAGTGGGGGGTGGACAGCAGAATTAGATGACGGTAGAGGCAGCAGTGGTTGGTGTGCAGGCGGAGGGGAAGGCGGTTGGTCAAACCTGTTAAAAACAGGTTCAGGTTGTTCACCCACTGCCTGCCTCCTGTGGCCTGAGAGGAGGTATTCTGGAGCCCAGAGATGGTTTTGAGACTTCTCCAGACCCCGCCGATGTCGCTCTGTTGCAGCTTGTCCTCCATCTTCTTCCTGTAGCTGTCCTTACCCTCTCTGATCTTCCTCTTTAGCTCCCTCTGTATGGACTTCAGCACCTCCCTGTTTCCCGACTTGAAGATCCTCTTCTTTTCTCTCAGCAGGGACTTTATCTCGGGGTTGATCCAGGGTTTTGTTGTTTGAGCAACACCGTATGGTCTTGGTGGGTATGGTCTTGTCCACACAGAAGCTGATGTAGTCTGTGATGGTGTGAGTGAGGCCTTCGATATCCTCACCATGTGGATCACAGAGCTGCTCCCAGGCAGTGATTTCAAAACAGTCCTTTAGAGCGTCCATTGCCTCCTCAGACCATCCCTTCACTGTGCGCATAACTGGAGGTTGTCTGTATACTAGGGGTTTGTACACAGGCAGGAGGTGAACCAAGTTGTGATCCAATCTCCCAAGTGGGGGGAGTGGCGATGAGGTGTGTGCCTCTTTAGTATTTGCATAAAATAAGTCCAGTGTTTTATTGTCTCTGGTGTGGCATGTGACATACTGGGTGAATGTGGGCAGAATGGAGGACAATGAAATACGGTTAAAATCACCCGAGATGAGGAGGAGAGCATCTGGGTGTTCTGTCAGAAGCCTGCAAATGACTGAGTGGATGATGTCACGCGCTGCCCCAGCATTCGCCGACGGATTTGCATAAACAACAATGCAGATCAAGTGTGAGTATTCCCTAGGCAAGTAAACAGGCCACATGCTAACAGCTAGCAACTCAATGTCTTTGCTGCAGTGTTGCTCTTTAACCATGATGTGTCCCGGTTTACACCATCTGTTATTGACATACATTATCACTCCTCCGCCCCTTGCCTTCCCACTGTCTAGTGTCCAGTCTGCATGTATTGCGTGGAAGCCCTCCAGTTTGATGTTAGCATCTGTTGCTAGTTCTGTTAGCCACGTCTCAGTAAACAACATCATGCTAATCTTTCTGAAGGCACTCTCATAGCGGGACATGGCCGCTAGCTCGTCTGTCTTATTGAGTAGCGATCATACATTCCCTGTGATAACGGATGGGAGGACGGGTCTGTACCTTATGTTCCTGGCTCGCTGTCTCACTCCAGCCTGACATCCACGCCGTTTCCAAGTGATTTCTCCCGGTATGTCGAGTTTTTGCGTTAGCACCGTGGGCCAGTTATGTGCTAACAGCTGGTCCCTGTTGTACCATCTCCTACTATAAACAATGGCTCCGTGTGTCCGTGTGTCCATCTGTGTGTCCATGATGAACAAGGTGTAGCTGGATCAGAAGTTTGTCCAGAGAAGACAGATCGTAAATGAGAAATAGGAAGAAAAAACTCAGAATTGAGCCGCTGTTGCAAAAAGGCAGCCGACTCGTGTGGCGCCGGAAGATTGTCAAAAAAATGACTTCCTCCTTTGGTGGAGGTAATAAACTTCTCTGCAGTAGATATTGATATTATTATAAGAGGAGTGAAAAATGATAGTGTTGTGTGGCAACCTCAAAAGTGCCATTAAATGACAAAAAAAAGTTTTGGTGGAGATTAGTGTTGCAACAGCATTAGTTTGACCAGTTGAGGGTTATAATCTAAATCTGTACAGCCAACTTAATGCAGACAAAGCAGTGAATCTACCCACATTATATGACAGACACAAGTGGGGCATAAGTGAACAGTGTTTGACTAAATGTTGATCATTTTGTCATTTTAAAGCATAATTTTCAGAGAATTTATTACTTACATTTGAAAGGGTTAATGGAAAGTTAGTGCCAAAATAATAATTCTGTAGGTAATCTCCCATTATGCTCTACACATATTCCATACATATTCTGTTTGCATGCTTATGAACAAATATGTGATGCTAAACTCTGATAAACTGGAATTAGGCAGAGCTATAGAGCTCTCTCTCTCTCTATGATGTTTCTAATTGACTGTAATTGACTGTCACGGAACTGGATCTTTACTGGTCTCCTGCCGGCGCGCAGCAAGGACTTGGCCTGGCTTGAAAACGGGAGGCCTGTGGCTCTTCTTTGCCCTGACTACAAGGACACGGTTTACTCGCCTGCAAGGCATGGATGCCCCAACGTTTTCTTTCTACAATCTGGACGAGCCTGCTGCAAAGATGACTTGCTTGAAAATCCCGCATGGTCTAAGGACTACAATCCATCTGAGATGAGGAAAATGTCTCTGGGACGTACAACGGAACTGGCTGCAGGCGCACAGCGCTATCTCTGCTGCCGGAGGAAGGGGACTTGGCCTTGCTTAACAACTGGAGGCCTGTGGCTTGTCTTTGCACGGACTACAAGGAAGACTCGGACTACTGCCACTGGCAATGTGGACTGGGTGGACTGCAAGGAATACTTTGTGTTGTGTGGGGGAGGGGGATGACTTATGTTTGCACTTTTCCAATGTGAGACACTTGGTGGAATGATATTGGTGCTCTTACATTTTCTTGAATTGTGCAATAAAGGCATTTTTTTAAACTCAAACTCTCTCTCTCTCTCTCTTCTCGCTCTCTCTTTTTAGTCAGGTCTTTCACATTAGGTACACACCCAGACTCAACACCCACGCACGCTGTTGATAGCACATTCTAGAATGAAGCGTCATGTGCAGTGGATGGCCTGTTCACGCCATAGTTAGATTAGCCAATCAGATAGTCACATATAAGCCCATCCTATTGTACTGGGTTGGCCCCACCCGAGAAGATAACTGTAACCCACACGCGGAAGTCGCTGCACCAACGCTGCTTGCTTTACATGTGACTTCTAAATAAATGTTCCATCTTTAAATTGAAGAAATCTCCGGCCTGTTTTTGGATCTTTCAATCAAAGAATCGGGTATTTTTTCTAATACATTATAGAAGTGTAGAAAGGAGTCCTTGGTGCCTTATGCCCTAGCTGGGGCGAAGAAGATTAAGTAAGAAAGAAGTCCTGTCTCCATACGGCCCTGCGCTTGCGCACTGGCTCAGCTCAGCCACAGCTCTCTGGCACCCAGCAATATTGTGCAAAAACACACAGGGAAAAATAAAATAATTTCCCTACACTTTCTCTGGTGTGTTCAGCAGTATTCCTCTAGTCATCTGAAGTATTTTTTTATAATCTCGGCCCATGTGTTTCTGCATATGCAAAGCTCTGATGTGGTTTATTCAATGGAATTAAGGCTGCATGTCCACAGTGTCAAGGTTGGGGTGAACACTGGGCTCAAGCGCAGGCAGGATATGGTGCAAAATGATAATTTATTAAACAAAACTTCAAACACAAATAAACAGCAGCACATGAGCTGGAAACAAAAACCAAAACATAGCAAAGACACGGGCAAGGCAAGGCAAGGCTACAGATATGAAAAACTCATGGACTGGACTGACTAGAAAATCACAGGACACAGGCAAGGGACATTAATTCCACCACAAGAGACTAGGAATGACAAAGACTTAAATAGATGAGGGGCAATCAAAACAACACAGAACAGGTGGGAATAATTGGGGGCAATCAGAGACAGGAAGCATGAGGGACTGAGACAAAAGGGTAATCAGGAATGTACGAGAGATGAACCAGAACTGAATATGACTGACAAGGACAAGAATACAACAAAGACCATGACAATGATAAACATGCAGGACAAAGGACAAGGGAGAGATACTACGTAAATGTGGAACATAACTAGAACCATGATAGCAATACTAATAAACATAATACTAAACTACGGCAGGAATAAATACAAAACAAGATCACGGTGATACTGATAATAACCAAAAAATCACAAAAAAACAGACATGGTCCTCAGACCATGCCCAGATTCTGACACACAGGGAAAGTAAAAACACTCTCAACCTGTTTTCCTGAGTGCTTATATGTGCTCATTAAAAAAAAAAAAAGTGCTCTGCCCGGTCTTAGCAACCGTTTGACCTGTTACTCAAAGCGTGCCAGGGATTTCACAGATTTTGCGATGAAACGCTCCACTCACTGGACTAAACCACATTAAACTCATAAGAAGATGCACGTCCCTCCAAGCTTTTGGTGTTAAATATGGATCATGGTGTACTTTCAGCCAGATTCTGATTGGCTGGTGAGAGAGTTGTGCAGCTGACAAGTGCTGTGGTGTTCCAAAAGTTTACTTTTTTTTTTTTGAATGAATGAATCTTTATTTCAGATAGATTAAAAGTAAAGATTAAAAAAAGAAACAGAACAATATAACAAAAGCGAAAAAAAATCCAACAAGGTCAAATCAAACAATAACTCCTCTGATTATACAGTTCAACATAAGTTATCCGAAATGGGTGATGGCTGAAGCCGCAGCTTATATTGCCCACCCATATTCCATCCAAGAAGCCAAAAGAAAAACAAAACAAGAGCGATTACAAATCAGAACAAAGCTAAGACAAAACGTGACAAAAAAAACTAAGCAACAACACAACACAGACTGAATATGACAATCCTTATGTGATTTTACATGTCATCTTGTATATATGTTTGGAGTATTTCTTCCTTTAGTTTTTGTTTAAATTGTCCAAGCGTTGTACATGATTTTAATTCGGGTCCAAAAGTGTTCCACAATCTGACTCCTTGCACTGAAATACAGTGTTGCTTGGTGGTAGTTCTCACTGAGGGTTTTTGAAATATACATGTTCCTCTGAAATTATATTGTTTCTCCCTTATTTGGAACAACTTTTGGATATTTGCGGGCAGTAATAGATTCTTAACTTTAAACATAATTACTGCAGTTTTAAAGTCAACCAGATCTTTCAACTTGAGAGCTTTTCATTTAAGAAAAAGTGTGTTTGTTGGTTCCCTGTAAGCAGCTTTGTTTATTATTCTAATAGCTCTCTTCTGAAGCATAAAGACTGGATATATGTTTGTTTTATATGTATTTCCCCATACTTCAGTACAATATGTCATGTATGGGAGTATTAATGAATGATACAAAGTATATAATGTGGGTTGATTCAGCAAATATTTCACTCTGTGTAGTATTGCAATTGATTTAGATATTTTACCTTTAATATAATTAATATGTGACTTCCAACACAGTTTATTATCAATTATTACTCCAAGAAATTTAGTTTCAGATACCATTTCAATCTCTACACCATTTACACTAAGTTTAGATACTAAGTTGTTGTGATGGTCGTTAAAAACTATAAATTTTGCCTTACTTAAATTGAGCGTTAATTTGTTTGAATCAAACCACAGTTTAAGCTTTCCAAATTCCTTTCTGAGTGTATCCAAAATTTGTTCCAAATTGCTTCCACTGTATAATAAATTAGTATCATTGGCAAACAATATTAAATCCATTTTTTCCGAGACTTTACATATATCATTTATATACATATTGAATAACAGTGGCCCCAAAACTGAACCCTGTGGAACTCCACAAGTAGCCTTCAGTAACTGTGAGTTTTTGTTACCAACACATACATACTGATATCTATTCTTTAAGTAACTACATAACCAGGACAGTGCTACCCCCTAATACCACAATTTTGTAGTTTCTTTAATAATAAATTATGATCCACTGTATCAAATGCTTTTTTTAAGATCCAGGAATACCCCAACTGAATACTCTTTATTTTCAATAACAGTTGATATTTTTTCTATAAATTCCATTAGAGCAAATGCAGTTGTCCTCTTGTGTCTGAACCCATATTGCTGCTCACACAATAAATTATTCTTCATTATGAAGTTGTTAATTCTCTCACAGAATATTTTTTTCAAGTATCTTGGAAAACTGCGGCAATAGTGAAATTGGTCTATAGTTTGAAAATTCCTCTCTGTCACCCGTCTTGTATATCGGAATTACTTTAGCTATTTTCATTGCATTGGGAAATATACCTGTTTGGAGAGACAGGTTACATATATACGTCAGTGGTTTCACTAAGCATTCAATAATAGTTTTGACTAAGAGCATGTCAATACCATCACAGTCCGTAGATGTTTTACTTTTAAACGATTTAACAATTTCAATGACCTCTCTCTCGTCTGTGTTCTTTATGAAAATAGAGTCTTTTATAGCAGTGTTTTTGCTTACTGCATCATCCGTAGGTGCCGTAATGGGTATTTCTTGAGCCAAATTAGGACCAATGTCTCAAAAACTCAGTGTAAATGGTGTAGAGATTGAAAGGGTATCTGAAACTAAATTCCTTGGAGTAATAATTGATAACAAACTGTGTTGGAAGTCACATATTAATTATATTAAAGGTAAAGTTTCCAAATCAATTGCAATATTACACAGAGTGAAATATTTGCTGAATCAACCCACACCATACACCTTGTATCATTCATTAATACTCCCATACATGACATATTGTAATGAAGTATGGGGAAATACATACAAAACAAACATATATCCACTCTTTATGCTTCAAAAGAGAGCTATTAGAATAATAAACAAAGCAGCTTACAGGGAACCAACAAACCCACTTTTTCTTAAACAAAAAACTCTCAAGTTGAAAGATCTGTCACCATGGGTTGAGATGCCGTCTCGGCACTCAGCCCATGTTTTCCTTCATCCCTGCTTCCCATTGAGCAGCGTCTCAGCAGGCTCCCAGCTGGCAGCATTATGGACAGCTGGGGCCAATTAGTCCTCATCAGCTGGGGCGCTGCCAATGAGGATAAATAGGAGCAGCCTCGATGACTCGGGGCTGCGACACAAACACATTGCTAAGCTGAAGCCCCTTCGTCTGGTGTCAGCTTTTACTCCTCTTGCAGCATTCCTGTGTTTGTATCCCGCTGTGAGTATGTACGTCTTGTTACCCCCATGTCCGGTACGAGCTGCTTACCTCTGCGCTGTGCAACCTGTGAGTGTACGTCTGCATGAGTATCTGTGCTCTCCTCATCCCTTCCCCTTTACCCTAAATAAAACATCACGACTCACTGGCTTGTCCCCGGCTCTGATTGCCCGGCTCCCTAGAGCCGGATATGACAGTATGTCGCAGCCAGAAGAGTTGCCGGCGGCCGTGAGTCGCTGTGGAAATGTACCTTTCTGTCCGGGTGTCAGCGCTGCTAGCATGCCGTTTCCCAGGAGTCACTTCCGGCGCCAGGGCGACGAGCTGAGGTCCATCTCGGAGGCTGTCGACGGGACATTCTTCACCCTGCACGACGCCTCCAACGCGAGACGCTGGCATCCGGGCCGTGCTGAGGAACTCCTGGACTGTCACCCTCACTCTCTGTACCATCCGGAGGACAGTGCCAGGATAGACGCTGCAGGTACACAGCGAGAGAAGCTCCACGGGGTGGATGGAAATCCCGGCAGGGAGTCGAAGTGGGCGACGTCTTTCCCCGCTTCGGAGTCCCGTTCCTGCCGCTATTCCAGTCCGGGAGTTTGCGCCAACCAGAGGACTTCCCCCGACCTGCGCCACGTCACTCGGGATTCCCTTCAAGGAGCCGCAGCTGACAGCAGTTATGTCTGGGGTCGAGTGGCTGTCGCGAGCTCCACTGTGTTTCCTGTCACCACCTTCAGGCATGTGGCGGCGGCAGTGAGGTTGATGGAGAGGACTTCAGGGCTACGAAGCTTTCCCATGCTCGGCGCCTTCCTCGCCTCGATCTCCAATCTGGAGTGGCGAATCCTGGGTCTCCCCCTCGCTTCGTTCCCCGGGAATAGCCGCCATCACATCGCCGAGTCACCTCTGCACGAACCTCGTCCGGATCCAGTTCTGGGCCATCGTCAGGACAGTTCCTCCCACGCAGCTGTCACCTCTTCGCCTCGTCTGTGTGGAGATTCTACAGCCCCGTTCCCTGAGCCTCATTTCCCCGCTGTCATTCCTGGACATTCGGGCTGGCTCACCCCGGCTGTTTTCCCCTCCTCCTCGACGCGCTTCCTGACTGCTGTGTGTGCCTGGAATTCCGGTCTGGTGAGCTCTCTGCTGGAGACAACGCGAGCGACCCTCAGACGAACTCCCGGGGGGTCCTCCGTTATCGCCGGGCGGGGAGAGGAAGAAGCAGATTCCACTACAGCAGGCGATACTCAACCTCCAGGGGGCAGGCAAGTCATTGTTTTTTCACACCTGCTTAATGATTTGCTCTGTCACATCCCTGGAGGAGAAGTTCAGGGTTCGCAGCTCCCTGAACTCCCTCCACCTGCTGTAACCTGTATTCCTAATCCCGAATCCTCTGTGTCTCTCTCCGCCGAGCGGTCCCCGGCTCTGGGTCAACGTGGTGGGATATGGAGAGGGCCTGTGGTTCCGCAGCTACATTGCGGACGGAGGAGGGGGACTGACTGCTGCGTGGAGTCTACGCCGACGATTGAGCGTCCCCGGGTCTCCACGGAGGAGCGGTTCGGTCCAGCGGGACGAGATTCTTCTGGCTTCACGCCGAGTGGATCGTCGGCGGGGTCACCGGAGCTGGAGGAATCTCAAGCTGCGCTGACCATCATGCTGGCTGCGGGGCCCGACGCAGCTAGATGGGAGCCTGACAACGACCTCCTGACGACGGATCCTGGATCTTCGCAGTCCTGGACGGCGTCAGAACCCGAGATCAGGCGAGTGCTCTCCTTTCTTTTCTCTCTTTTTATCTTTGAGCACTTCAGCCTATCTCTAGGGGAGACGAGCAGGGTGCAGCCGCCCGCTGCGTCTGAGCTCGTCTCGCCGGGTTCTGGCGCTGCCGGTGATCCTGATCCCGGTTCTGTTTTCTCTTCTGAGCCTTCTTTCAGGGTCACCGGCGAGGAGTTGCTGTTCCTCGTGGTGCTGGAGGGTCCGGGTTCAACGTTGGAGGTCGGTTCTGGTGCAGTGTCCAACGTGGGTTCGCCCGAGACCCAATCGGGGTCCAACGTGGGTTCGCCTGAGGCCCGATCGGGGTCCGACGTGGGTGCTGCCCCAGTATTGTCCAGGTCCGGTGAGGAGGTGGCCGTTTTCCTGCGGCCTGACGCCCGCCACCCTCGTCATCGGCTCTCCCCTGAGCCTCTTCCACCGGGATCCGCTCTGATCCTTCGCCCGTCTCAACGGTCCTGGTGGTTGAGTGATGCGGGTCGATGACCCAACCCACAGAACTTTCGGTTCGGTGATCTGGTTCCCCCCACTGGTCTGTTTCCTTCTGGGCGGCCTGGTTCGGCTGCCGGTGGACTGGATTCCTGGGATCTGGGTCCGGAGTTCGCCGTCCGAACACTTCTCTTCCCCTGATTCGCCAGCTGGACAATGGGCGGGGAGATCTCCGGAGCCATCTCGGCTATTTTTGGACTCTGCCTGCCGTACACCTCGGGTGTCACTTTTTCTTTTATCGTTATCAAGGTCACTCGGGTGTAATGTTTTGTCCTGTTGGTGGATATGTTTTTATAGTGCTGTGTTTTCCATCTCACATACTCAGCATTTTATTTTTTGTACCATGTTTTTAGTCCCGTTTTTGCATTGTAGAGTTATGTTTTGTTTCCTTTCAGACCATGCTCTGCAGTTATCCATTTATTCCAGTCACTTTCATTTCTTTAGGTGACTGTGGGTATTTATATATTCGTGTGTGTGGGTTTTTCTTTGCCTGCACTCAGTATTTCTTTTTTATGCCCTGTTGGTTCATTATAGAGTCATGTGCCTTGTTTTCCGTAACACCATGCTCTGTAGTTGTCCATTTGTTCCTGTCACCTTCTCTTTTCTTGGTGACTGTGTATGTACTTAAATTGGCGCTGTGTATTGTGTTCCCCTTTATTTAACCATACTCAGCATTTTTGCCCTGTACCTTTTTGGTGGTTTTTTGTTTTCTTGCTCTGGGTCACGCATTGTTGGTACTCTCTGAGTAGTGTGTAACCGGTGTGCTGACCCAGTTCTTCTCCCCATTCGAACCTGGGTTGATTATTCCCTGTTTTGTTCAGTATTGTATTTGTTTTTTTTCCCTGCCACCCTACATTGCCCCATTGGTGTTGTCCTTCCCTTGGCTTCTTCCCCTCCAGTCCTGCCTCCCTTCCTCCCACCCTAGGTGGGGGGGGGGGGGGGGGCTGGGATGTTCCTGGTCGTTCAGGAGCCCGACCTTGAGGGGGGGGGCTCTGTCACCATGGGTTGAGATGCCGTCTCGGCACTCAGCCCATGTTTTCCTTCATCCCTGCTTCCCATTGAGCAGCGTCTCAGCAGGCTCCCAGCTGGCAGCATTATGGACAGCTGGGGCCAATTAGTCCTCATCAGCTGGGGCGCTGCCAATGAGGATAAATAGGAGCAGCCTCGATGACTCGGGGCTGCGACACAAACACATTGCTAAGCTGAAGCCCCTTCGTCTGGTGTCAGCTTTTACTCCTCTTGCAGCATTCCTGTGTTTGTATCCCGCTGTGAGTATGTACGTCTTGTTACCCCCATGTCCGGTACGAGCTGCTTACCTCTGCGCTGTGCAACCTGTGAGTGTACGTCTGCATGAGTATCTGTGCTCTCCTCATCCCTTCCCCTTTACCCTAAATAAAACATCACGACTCACTGGCTTGTCCCCGGCTCTGATTGCCCGGCTCCCTAGAGCCGGATATGACAAGATCTGGTTGACTTTAAAACCGCAATAATAATGTTCAAAGTGAAGAATTTATCACTGCCCGCAAATATCCAAAAGTTGTTCCAAACAAGGGAGAAACGATATCACTTCAGAGGAACATGTATATTTCAAAAGCCTACAGTGAGAACAACCACCAAGCAACACTGTATTTCAGCGCAAGGAGTCAGATTATGGAACGATTATGGACCTGAATTAAAATCATGTACAACGCTTGGACAATTTAAACAAAAACTAAAGGAAGAAATACTCCAAACATATTTACATGACGACATGTAAACTCACATAAGGATTGACATATCCAGCCTGTGTTGTGTTGTAGCTTAGTTTTTTTTTTTTCTCTCTGTGACATTCTGTCTTAGATTTGTCTTGAATAGTAACCGCTTAACCTAGCTTAACTTAGTTTTCTTTTTTTTCTCTCAGTCACACTTTGTCTTAGCTTTGTTCTAAATTGTAATCACTCTTGTCTTGTTTACTCTTTTTTTCTTTTGAATGCTTGGATGGAATATGGGTGGGCAATATAAGCTGCGGCTTCAGCCATCACCCATTTCGGATAACTCACGTGGAATTGTTTAGTAGAAGGAGTCTTTGTCTAATTTGACCTTGTTGTTATATTATACAGTTTCTTTTAACCTGTACTGTATTATCCGAAATAAATAAATTCATTCATTCATTCAATGTTAACAAAAAAGTTATTAAATTCATCTGCAGGTGAGAATGCTTTCATACATAGTTGTTTTATTATTATTTTTTTTTCTTTTTGAAAAATTGGTTGGGTAGCTTATATTTCTATTTTTATTTCCAAGCATATTGTTAAGTATTGTCCATGTATTTTTAATATTGTCTCTGTTTTTCTCCAGTTCTTTACTGTAATAGTCTGTTACTACATCTCATTATATATGTTAACTTATTTTTGTATGTTTTATACCGCTGCTCTGCTTCTTTTGTCCTTTTCTTTAGGAAAGCTTTATATAATATTTTTTTCTTTTTACACGCCTTTTGTAATCCTTTGGTTAACCATGGCTTGTCGACAAATTTATGTTTTAGCTTTTTCTTTTCTAATGGACAATTTTTTTCATAAAGAGTGGTTACAATGTTCATAAATGTGTCATAGGCTTCATTTACATCTGATACATAGACTTTTGTCCAGTCTTGCTTCAGCAAGTCTTCTTTAAAAGAACTGATTGCATTTTGTGATTTGTATCTGAAAGATTTTAAAGTTTTTTTCTGTATTGGCCCCCGTGTGGCCATGGATAAGTGCAAAGACTGGCAAATGGTCACTTATATGATTTATCAATAATCCACTTTCTATTTTCTTATCAATAATATTAACAAACAGGTTATCAATAAGCGTAGCAGTGTGAACTGTGATTCTACTGGGATGTGTTATTGTGGGATATAGACTCATACCGTACATAGAATTCATGAACTCTGTAATTACATTTTGTTGAAATGGATTTAGTAAATCAATATTGAAATCTCCGCAAATTACAACCCTTTTCTTACTAGTAATATTATTGTACAGCTCAACTAATTTATCTCTGACTGTCTCAATGCAAGTTCCCGGCATTCTATATATACAACTTATAATTAGATTTTTTGTTTTATCTTGGTCAATCTCAACAGTAACACACTCCAGAATCCCTGGTAGTGCAAAGGACATTCCATTTACAAGCTTACACCTATACAGGTCATCAATATACAGTGCAACACCACCACCCTTTTTTTGAGATCTGTTAATATGAAACATTTGATATCCCTCTATTGCCATCAGAGGAGCCTGCTCTTCATTAAGCCAAGTTTCAGAGACTGCGATAGCTGTAAATTTTCTGTCTAGCTGTTTTAAATAGTCCTGAATCTGTGGAAAGTTTTTGTTAAGACTTCTGCTGTTGAAGTGTATTATTGATAGTTTACCATCTATTTGCACTTGACTTTTGAATTGCTTATCAGTGTAATATTCACAATGATTATGGATATTATTGAAAAAATGGTTATCAGGATCAGTATCATTCTCCATCTCTTGTAGTTTATGTTCTGCATAATGGCATATTTTCAGAGTTCAAATTTCCTTTCTCTGAGTCAGATGACTTCCTCCAACTGGGGATAATTGATGTCTACTTAAGTCAGTCATAAGTTTTTTGGGTTTTTTTGTTTTGTTTTGTTTTGGGTTTTTTTTAAGTATATTGACATGGTATGTCACAAAAGAACTATTCTTGCCATGTGTGTGGATATGGATTATCGTAGTCTCTTAATTTTCTTAATCCGTGTTCATCTATACTTATTTAAGTCAGTAAGATCTCTGATTATTATGGTCTTCGCTTCCTCAGGTGTTCCATTAAGTTTGATCCAAACTCTACAATTTCTTGTCCATGTTGCCTGTATCTTATTTTGTCTTTTCAGCATCAGTGCTTGCTGTGCTATTTCAGCATTAGTCTTTGTTAAATGTTCATTTAGGTAGACTTCTGTTCCCCGTAGCTTTCTGGCCTGCCTCAGTATGTCATTCTTTACCCTTCTGTTCACAAAGCACATCACAATTGATTTCTTTGTTTTATTATCTTTTCTGGGTAAAGTATGACAGGCTAAAATTGCATTTACTTCGACCTTTATGTTTCTGCTTTCAAGGAACTGAAGCACCTGGTTTTCCAGGGAGACTGATTCACTCAGGGGAGCCTCCTCACCTCTCATTCCTGCTGTAACATTGGCATATGATTGATATTTAATGTCTAGCCCACTTATAATTAGATCATCCATACGAGAATATTGTTCAAGATCCTCGACGCGTCGCTCCAAATCTGCAATTTTTTTGTCTTTTTCCTCAATTGTTGATTTTAATTCTTCCAATAGCCCTAATAGTTTTAGCTGTTGATTGGCCACTTTGGTCAGTTCTTCTGACAAGAAGTTCAGAGATTTTTTTATCTCTTCCATTTCCTTCTTCTTTGGTGGCATTTTTACTGACCTGTTGGTAGTAAAACAATCTCTGCTAGTCCCACTGCTTACCGCCACTGTAGTTGAGCTCCTGTCCAGCCAGGGTGCCGGCAGCTCCTCCACCGAGCCCCGCCGCCCACCGCTGCTGTAGTTGAGCTCCAAGCTCATCCAGGTGAACAGATGCCACAGCCACGTCCCTCTCCAGCTACCGAAGCGCCACTGGCCCTCCGGCGTCCTTGGCTCCTGCGGTGCTCGTCTTGCTGCCCGGGACTTCAGTGCTGTGAGCACAGCAACAAAATATGCTGACCGCAGACAGCCTTTTAGCGCTGAGGGTGCTGGGCACATTAAAAACCGGACTGCATAGAAAATGAACAGAAAATAGTCACCCACAGTGGAAAAAAATGTGTTTGGTTCACACGCAGTCTATCAGAAGATCTATGAGGGGTACCCATTACCATTTACTAGATAACATATATCTTAGTTAAATAAATACGTTTTTAGAATTTTAATTTAACACAGTACTCACAAAGGAGATTACTCTCTTAAATGCAAGAATGTTAATATTTAAAAAAGAAACAAAACACACAACTCCTTGAAAAACCATGAACTCAATCACGACTGTAAAGAACCAAAAGGTTAATTCAGTTTTATCCATTCCATCAAATAACTATAGTTTTTAAAAATGTTCTGCCTAAACATTATAGACTACATTATAGCTGCAGTGACATAAATGCATATAGTGTGGTGGACACACATATGTGAACCTGTTTTGTGACTCAGATTTTAGATCAGAACAAAAGCAAAGCTTCCTTGGTGATTACAGGAAGCTGCAAGAATCTTAGCTTTGGTATGCAAGGCTTGAGACTGTGGGGGGTATAATTAAAGGATTAAAGAAGGGATGCAGGGGAGACAGTGGAAGTGATATCATGGAGTGAGGATGCATTGTTACTGTCTTTATAATGCAACGTGGTCTGTGATACATGTGACCTGTGAACTGTAAGAGTCCTGATTTTTAAGGACGAGAGTTTCCTGTGTGGCTCTTTTTTCTGCTTTGAGATGATGGTGATGTGAATAAAGCTGACTTGAGAAAGAACTCTGCCTCGTCATTCTCACATCTCCACACTGGTGACCCGAGACGTATCATGCAAGAGGAGAATTCCCCCGGGCCAGCCTCGTCAGGAGCCCCCAGCCAAGCGAATGCCACCACAGTCCAGCTACCGGACTTCTGGCAGAACAATCCGCGCTCCTGGTTCAACGCAGTTGAGGCGCAGTTCAACCTCCGGGGGATATCGGTAGACACCACAAAATTCTACCACGTAGTCGCAAAGCTGGACAACAACACGACCCAGCATGTGGAGAGCCTGATCGACCAGCCGCCGGACAGCGACAAATACGGCACGTTGAAGGCTGCACTCATCCAGCAATTCACCCCCTCGGCGGAGGAGCGAGCAGAGAGGCTCCTGGCACTGACGGAGTTGGAAAATGACATGCTCGCAAACCTGATGGAGAAGTTGTTGAGGTTGAAAAACTCTGATGACGATCACTTCATTTTCACCCACCTTTTCCTCAGGACTCTACCATCAGCAGCGAGAGCGACCCTGGACAGTTCGCCACTGTTGTCCCAACGGGACTACTGCGCGCTGGGCCGAGAGGCGCAGCGGATTGTCAACGCCACCAAGCGGCGCTCAGCCACGGCCGCTGCAGCGGAACTCGGCGCGATGACCGGAGATGACAGGGGGCCAGAGGCAGCAGTACCAGACTCACCGACGACGGCGGCGGCAGGGGCCAGGGAACGCGGATCGGACGTCCTTTGTTTCTACCATCGTCATTTGGCAGAGAGGGCACGCAAATGTGTACCACAGTGCCAATTCAGGCGTTCGGGAAACGCCAAGACCGGGGGTCGGTAGCAGCCGCGGCCCTTGGGGAGGAGAACAAGCTGCTCTACTTGTCGGACGCACGCTTGGGGAGGCAGTTCCTCGTCGGCACAGGCTCCCAGTTGAGTTTCATCACACCTTCCTACGCGGACAGACTAGCTGGTTCTGGAGGTCCCCGGGTGACAGCAGCGAACGGCTCGGAGATTAAGACCTTTGGTGAGAAGACTCTGCTTCTGTCTCTACACGGCTGTACATTTGAGTGGACTTTTGTTGTAGCAGCAGTAAATTTCAATATGTTGGGGGCTGATTTTTTGTGCTCACATGGTTTGTTGGTTGATCTCGCTAACAGGCGCCTGGTTAATGCATTTTCTTTTGATTCTATCCCCTGTACAGCGCGAGTGGCCCCGCCAACAGCACAAGCCAATGTCACAGCTGCAAGCGGTAAGTTCCACACACTGCTCACTCAGTTCCCAGCACTCACGGTCCCGACATTTTCGGCAACAGTCGCTAAACACGGGGTGGAGCATTTTATTACCACTACCGGATCGCCCGTTTTTGCAAAAGCTCGGCGCTTGGACGCAGTTAAGCTGGCCATAGCGCGCGAGGAGTTCGCCAACCTGGAGAGGTTGGGCATTATCAGGCGTTCAAACAGTCCGTGGGCTTCCCCGCTACACATGGTCCCGAAAGCTGACGGATCATGGCGACCTTGCGGGGATTTCCGCAGGTTAAACAACGCTACAGCGCACGACTGCTACCCAATCCCGCATATCCAGGATTTTTCCGTTCATTTGGCAGGGGCACGCGTTTTTTCTAAAATAAACTTGGTCCGCGGTTACCACCAAGTCCCAGTGCGCGCTGAGGACATACCCAAAACAGCGGTAATAACTCCATTTGGCCTATTCGAGTTTTTACGCATGCCATTCGGACTTAAAGGGGCTGCTCAGACGTTCCAACGCATGATGGACGCGGTGCTTCGCGATCTCCCTTTCGTGTTCGTCTACTTGGACGATATTTTAGTAGCCAGTGCGTCCGAAGACGAACACGAAAAACACCTGGCCACAGTTTTCCGAAGGCTGGGAGATCACGGGTTAATAATCAACCTAGCGAAGTGTCAGTTCGGGGTGGCGCAGATCGATTTTTGAGGACACCACGTTTCCCCCGAAGGAGCAGTTCCACTTCCTGACAAAGTGCGCGCAGTGGCAGATTTTCCCCGGCCACAGACGGTCGGGGCATTGCAGGAGTTTTTGGGAATGGTGAATTTTTATAACCGTTTTCTCCCCCGCGCGGCGCAACTCATGCATCAGCTGTATGCCGTGCTCAAAAAAAAAGAAATCTGCGGATAAGGTCGAGTGGTTCTTGGAGCGGGACCAAGCGTTCTCGGAGGTGAAAGCAGCCTTGGCAAAAGCTGCTCTGTTGGCACACCCAGACCCAACAGCCCGCATAGCGCTCACCACTGACGCGTCAGAGGTGGCCATAGGGGCGGTCGTGGAGCAACATGTAGCCGGGGTTTGGCAGCCCCTAGCATTTTTCAGCAGGACCTTGCGCGATAGTGAACGTAAATACAGCGCGTTCGACAGGGAGCTGCTGGCTCTCCATTTGGCCATCCGCCACTTTCAGTTCTGGCTAGAAGGACGCTCTTTCACCGCGTTCGTTGACCACAAACCGCTAACATTCGCGATGGCCAAGGTTTCTGAACCATGGTCAGGCCGGCAGCAGAGACAGCTGGCCGCAATATCAGAGTTTACCACTGATATTCAGCATGTGGCGGGCAAACTCAATGTAGTGGCAGATTGCCTCTTGCACGCCGTGGCGGCCCCAGTCAGCGTAGGAGTAGATTACGCAGCCATGGCCGCGGAGCAGGTTGGTGACGCGGATGTGCGCGCGCTTCAGTCTGGACCAACAGGGTTAAGGCTGGAGAGCAGGGTGCTGCAAGACGGTATGCCCCCCTAATCTGCGATGTCTCCACTGGACGGCCGCATCCAGTAGTACCGGCCGCGTGGCGCCGCCGCGTTTTTCACTCGGTTCATTCTTTGGCACACCCTGGAGTGCGCACGTCGGTCAAAATGGTAGGAGAGAAATTTGTGTGGCCGAGCCTCCGCAAACAAGTTAAAGAGTGGACAGCAGCCTGCACGGCGTGTCAATGAGCCAAAACACACAGGCACACGAGGGCTCCTTTGGAGCCGTTTCACATTCCAGCCAAGAGGTTCGACCACGTTCATGTGGACCTCGTGGGCCCCCTCCCGCCGTCACAAAGGTGCACACACCTTCTGACAATGGTGGACCGCACCACGCGCTGGCCTGAAGTGGTCCCGCTGGCATCAACCACGGCCGAGGAGGTGGCGGGCGCGTTTTTAACAGCTTGGGTGGTGCGCTTCAGCGTTCCGTCAGACATTACGTCCGACAGAGGCCCTCAATTTGTGTCCGAGCTTTGGTCGACAATGGCCCGCAGCCTGGGTGTCACAATTCACCGCACAACCGCGTACAATCCGCAGGCTAACGGGTTATGCGAACGTTTTCATAGGTCATTGAAAGCGGCTCTCAGAGCGTCACTGACGGATGTAAATTGGGTAGACAATTTACCGTGGGTGTTATTGGGGTTGCGTTCTGCACCTAAAGAGGACTTAGAAGCCTCCCCAGCAGAGCTCGTGTTTGCGCAGCCACTCCAGCTGCCTGGGGAGTTTCTCCCAGATAACCCTGCGCCAGACGCCTCCCCGTCTCAGCTGTTGCGGAGTAACATAGAATCAAGCACGCTGCCCGGCCCCGTGCACCACAGTTTTCTGCGCGTTTTTGTGCCTAAAACCTTGTAGAACGCAGAGTTTGTTTTTGTCAGACACGATGCGCATCAAACCCCGCTGCGACCGCCTTATGACAGACCGTTCAGAGTGCTAGAAACAGGGGACAAGCAGTTTTTGCTAGATTTGGGGGGTAGGAAAGAGAAAGTTGGCATAAACAGACTCAAACCCGCTTTTGTGGTGGCAGATGAGCAAGTGCTGTTGGCGAGGGCCCCGTGGCGAGGTAGACCACTGCGGGGGGCTTCACAGAGTAATGTTTCCCCAGAACACCCACAGGTGCTGACAAAAGGTTTCCACCCCCAGACAGCAAACCCCCAGCGTGACAGCGCCGCAGAGACGTTGAATCCCAGCTACAGCAGATACGGCAGGAGACTTAAGCCTAGACAGCATGTGGACTGATGTGTATTTATACTATCACGGCATGCATGTTGTTATTCTCTTGTTTGTTCTAAAATGGTGGGGGTGCTTTGTGTGGTGGACACACATATGTGAACCTGTTTTGTGACTCACATTTTAGATCAGAACAAAAGCAGAGCTTCCTTGGTGATTACAGGAAGCTGCAAGAATCTTAGCTTTGGTATGCAAGGCTTGAGACTGTGGGGGGGTATAATTAAAGGATTAAAGAAGGGATGCAGGGGAGACAGTGGAAGTGATATCATGGAGTGAGGATGCATTGTTACTGTCTTTATAATGCAACGTGGTCTGTGATACATGTGACCTGTGAACTGTAAGAGTCCTGATTTTTAAGGACGAGAGTTTCCTGTGTGGCTCTTTTTTCTGCTTTGAGATGATGGTGATGTGAATAAAGCTGACTTGAGCGAGAACTCTGCCTCGTCATTCTCACATCTCCACAATAGAGCATTTATAAGTACTAAAAGCAGTCTTTTGAATTTTATATTTTGAATTAATTAAAATACTCATGTAAATTAACACTAGGAAATCACATCATCTGAAAGGATGAACCAGTCAAGAATCTAATCAAATAATTCTTCCTCACAGCCAAGTTTGTCTGCTACACTGCAACTCTACAGCAAGAGCACATGCTCTGATGTGTCATGAAATTTGAGCATATCCTACGATTGCTGTATGTCCAGACTGATAAATACCAATTTTTGCGTTAAAATGATCATATGACCACTTTTCTGTCTTAGGCAGGTGTTTTCTTCAGCAGTTTTCCTATTTCTTATCTGGCATCGCTGGGGGTCAAAATGTGATTGGCTCTGGTTTTAGGTGTTAGTCTAGCCAACATACAACATTTGTGTGATTGTGAATTTTGTAGATAGAATGACCCCAACTCTCCATTGTTGCTAAGGGAGCCATTTTTTTCTATTTGTCATGGGAGGTGGAAAACTGAACCCAAACACAATATCCAAAGTTTGGCAAGATTTATTAAGAGCTGGCCAAACGGGCACAGCTCAAAAAAAAAAAAAATAACAAACAGCTCAGGGGCTGCAACAGAAATTACAAAACAGGCAGGATCAGGTTAGGTCAGGTCAGGATACATAACAGGAGCATGTTGTTCACGCAGTATAATGAACAACACTCATAAAGAAATACAGTTTGGGTCAGGTATAAATACACACAGGGGCAATCAAACACAATATGACACAGGTGGCAAAATCAGGGCAAACCGACACAACAGGGCATGGCAACACAGAACAGGACGGACTGGGCTGAGTAGACAATCACACAGAGAGGATACACCACAGTAAATGGGGAAGCAGGACTACAGCACATAATGATAGTAATAATAATGATGATAATAATGAGGATGAAATAAATATACAAAACAGAATAATGATAAAGACAACCCAGGATAACGATAACCAGAGTGAAACACAAAAAAATTCCAAAAATGAACTTAAAGCGAGGGCAAGGGCTGAGTCCCATGGCCAGAAAACATGATACTAGAATTATAAATAAGGTGGAGGGCATGAGACCCATCCCACGCCCTAACACTATTTAAGCAGGTCATGATTCTGAATGAGCGTGGCACATCCTCTTGTTTGGTTCCTGCTCTTTGTTGTTCTCCCTCCCCTCTCTGTTATCAGGCATGTGTGAGGAGCAGCGGCGTGATCATCTCCAACCTCCTGTGTCAGTGAAATCTTAGTTGGTTAAAAAAAAAAGTATTTTTGCACCTACCTCCTCTGTTTTGCTCACCCTCTGTTTTCTCCAGGAACCACCTCCGCTGTCCACAGTCAAACCAGCTGCTGCCTTCTCCTCAGCTGGACTCTTGCCCAACCATGGGCCATGGAGGGCAAAGACCCTGCAGGTTTTCTTTTCCACCCATTTTCTTGAGCAGGTGTTTTCAATGATCAGCAATCAATGGAAAGAAATTCAGTGAAGTCGCCTATTCTGAGATGCTACAGCCCAGCAGGAAAATGCTTGGAGTCTCAGGCCCGAAGGGTGCCACCCGAGAGCTGGCCAACTCTGAATCACTAGCGGTGACAATGTGGAGAGTTTGCAATGATGGTGGCAGGCCAGTGCAGAATTACCTAAAGGGGCCCCACCCCCACCTAATACTCTAGCAAGTAGCGGTGCGTATCTTATGTAAACAAACAAGTGAAAGCAGCTGTATCAAAATGAAGTGAAATAATCTGTCTGGCAGTGATAAAAGAAAGAAGAAAGCAAGACAGTGGTGATTAGTGCAAATAATACAGTAGTTAATTTAACTCAGAGCAGCTTAGTGTGTCCTGATGTGACCGTATTGAGTAGCTGGGTGTTGCAGAAATGTCTACATTTTACATTTTTTGTTAGTGTCAGATTATACGTATATTGTATAAGGGTAACGAAGGGGTGGGCCTCCCTGGGAATTTTTACATATAGGGCTTCAAGAGACACTACAATCACCTCTGCTCCTATTGAAGACCCTGATTGGAGGTAAAACCTGCAGGGTCTTGGCCCTCCATGACACATGGTTGGGGTCCACTGCTTCAACCTACCTTCCTGGACTCCCTGGAACTCTCACCACTCACTCACTTGGATTTTCTGGATCACTCACCCATCTCGCCTCTGGATGTTTTACTCATTTGTTATTTTGGGCATTCAGCAGTTTCAGGTTTGATTAAAACTGCTTAAGGTTATGTAACAGGTGAGTCCTGTGTTTACCTGTTATAACAGAATTATAAATTTCACCTTTTGTGAAGTCAAAAAGTCATAATGGAAAAACACCCTCACTCAGCACTAAACAGCAACCAAACAAACTTCTTTAGCACCAACCATACAGTTATTGACAGTGATAATGAAGCCAACTAAAAGAAATGTAGAACGTTTTGGCTGTCCAGTTTTTCTCAAAAAACAAAGCAAAACAACCAAAGCAAACAAAACATTCACATCAGTTTCAATCTTATGTCAGTCTAGGTAAGTATCATGACAGTTCCCTTCAAGTGAAACTTAACTTTAGTCCTGTCTTGGCTTGGCGTAACTGTACCACAGGGATGAAAGAATGACTTTGCCTCTTTTATGGTGGGAGGTCTCTGGCTTTACAGGGCCCCCAATTCACGCTTCCGCGCGATAGCTCTTTGAAATGGCGGCCGATGTGCCGTCTCCTGCTGCTCACTCAGCCGAAGCCCCTCTGTTCCGCACTTGTCACTCCCACTGGCCACACAGCTCCCCTTGCTCAGTCACTCAGCTCCACAGGCAGTCGATGTCTCCCTCACCCATCTGGAGCACTCACACTAGTCACCGCTTCCTCTCCGATCCTCTCCATCTCAGCAGCCACGGCCCTTGGAATCAGACTCCCACTGGTCTTCTTGCCGTCTCGAGCCCCACCACGTGCGCCTCTCTGTACCAATCTGCACAGCTGCCTCTCAGGTGGTTGCAAACGTGCGCTGTCAGCAGGGCCAGATCAAGGAGGTTGTGGGCCCCTGGGCTAGAGCAATTTTTAGGGCCCTCCCACATATTTATGGGAGTAGGATATACAAAATGGCAATGTTTACATGCATGGTAATAAACCATTTATAATCAGATTTCTGGAGTTATCTGATTATTGAAGTAGTCATGTAAAAACAATAATCAAATAAAAGGCAATTACTGTGTTACATAAAGTGAAATTATATTAATCCTGAGAGGATTTCTGTCACAGATCCGCACCATCTGCACGCACCCTCTGGTGGCAAAGATTTTTCTCAAGAAAATATTCAGTTTAGATATCACAAATTCCAAACACTGTAACTTGAAAGTGGTAAGAGATAATGACTTACTATAAATGAGAAAGATGTAGAATATGATTCAAAGTTTATGATAGGAGTAAATTTACATATCTAATTTGCATAATATGATGGCAGCCATATCAGATTACATAACTTTAGGTCACAGTGGACTTTGGACATTTTTACACAAAGGATGGTTTTGTTTGTTTGTCTTTGGTTTTTTTGTTGTCTTATCTTCAACATATATGAACCAGAAAATCAGTAGAATGTAAACAAACTGATAAAAACATCAGACCTACCGTTCGTCATGTGTCGTCATGCGTCCATGTGCTCATCCCCGGTCCTTATTTTGTCTTCTGTCAGTCATTTTTGCTTTCTCTCCCACATCCAGAAACAATCACATTTATCTCCTGATTTATTCCACCTCAATTTTGGTTAGATAACACCGCGGAGCCAGTAGTATTGTCCACTCCATCACGTGCAGCTTTGTCAATGATGGACGAAAAGTGTACATACTCTGGGCCATCTTGTGCTGTCACAGAAGGTAAATATTTCCCTTCAGAAGCTAAATAATCCCTTTTAGAATAACAGTTGGCAAAATTTGGAGCAAATGCTTCCTCCTCGTTGAAATATATGTTGCGCAATTGTTTATACGTCGCTTCTTCTGTGCCCCAGAAGTGATATCAGATTTGACGAGATTCTGGTGAGCTGAACTGAGTCCTCCAATGAAGAGCAGTAAGCTATATGTGTCCGCCATCTAGTGATGTGAAATGCTTGGTACAGCTGGGTTTGTTTATTTTTTTCCATACTTTTTGACCTATTACATGACAGCTGCAGATCTGTGACACCAGCCACAGGAGAGGTAGATCATGTAATCAAATTTAATCCTAAAGGGGTTAACACACATAGCTTATTGTCCAATAATCCATTTATTCAGTGCATGTAAACATGTCAAATCTGATTACCATTATCTGATTATTCCTAGTTATCTGATCATTGTGGCCATGTAGCTGGGGTTACTGATGGATCAACTTGACCTTTAAAGTCCTAAATTACTAAGCCAGTGGCTATGGCTACAGAACCATTCCCAAAGAATTCTTTTTACAGATATGGCTCGAATCTGATTGGCAAGTACGTTCCATTAGTGCATATTTTAACAGCAGCAGGCTACAGGTACAGAAATCTGAGGCATTTATTTGTTTCAAAATTTTAATCAATATATATTTACTACCTTTTTAACTGGACCCACCCCCACATCCTAAGGCTAACCTCTTAATTTTAAGTCTAAATTTTTATCTTATAGTAAAATGGTTTGGACAAGGTGCCGATAGTAATATGAAAACCAGCAACCTTCTGATCACAGACCCAACGTACTGTGTACCTAAGCCACAGCAGCAGCTGACTTGGAGCTGATCTGAAAAGGTTTAGTCGAATTGTCAACTCTTCCGTTCCAATAAACATTTCATATAGGGATACAGCTTCTGTATCCACAGCCAATGCCAATTAATAAATAAAGTGAATGACCACAAAGTTCTAGGTTTAGCTTGAATAGCAGAAAAACATAGTGCCATCAGGACTATCAACCGACAAATATCTTGTATCAACCCACAACTTTAATAATGACAATGAAAAAACACACTCAGCCGGTGTTTTCTGTTCAAGGATTAAATATTAACTATTTGAAGCCAGAACAGGGTTTTTCACTACACAGAGGAAAAAAAAAAAAGTTGACCAGTCTGCTCTACTGGGAAAACAGCTGCTCTTCTCCAAGACCCAGGAGATGAGCAGGTTACATGTGCCCAAACCCGATATTCATTATCTAATGATAACAGTTTTTACAATGTTAGCCTCATTCACTGTCATTCTTTTAAAAGAATGATTCAAAATGAAAATATCCCAACAGTTGTTTTGATATTAAATCTACAATTTTGCATTCACCAGAGCAGATTAATAGAACTCTTTCCTAGCTGAACGATAATATAACTGAAGGAAATTTTACAACTACTGAACAAGGAGAAAGACTGGCATCATCTAGCATCATGGGCGCATGCACATGCAGCGACCGGCAGCGGGTGAAAAAAGTTTGACATCTGTGTCTCTGTTTTTATGCACTTTAATGTGTTTCAACGTAATTCTCTGTGTCGTTTTTGTCCTTGAATGTTTGTGGACTATATAACGAAGAGCTCCCTGGTTCCGTCAGTATGGATTTCCTTCTTGTTTTTGCACTGTGGTTTCTTTCCTACCGGCTCTTTGTCTTGGAGGTAAGCGCGATCGCGATCACGCTGGGAAGAACGCAGTATTCCAGAGACATGTTACAGCATTTAAACATAGATAATGCAGCATCTGTGTTTGAGTCTGTGCCGCAGCTGCCAGACTTTATTTTAAGAGATTTTCATGGACACAGCAATGAAAAGAGAGACAAGAAGAGGAAACGCGGAAAGCATGGAGGTGTAAGATTAAGCCTGAGGAGGTGTCAGCTTAACCGCATTCCTCTTCCTTCAATTATTATGGGGAACGTACAATCCCTGATAAATAAAGTGGATGAAATTCAAGGGAATGTACGATATCAGAAGGATTTCAAGAACTGCTATGTCATGGCTTACACGGAGACGTGGATTACGGCGCATGACCAGGATGCAGACCTGTGGATTGACGGCTTTGGAGCCCCACTTCACTCGGATCGGCAGGAAGAGGAAACGGGGAAACGTCGTGGGGGCAGCGTATGTTTATATATTAATAAAGAGTACTGTACATCTGTCACGGTCAGAGAGCGCATCTGTACACCAGATGTGGAGCTTCTGTCCGTGTCATTACGCCCCTTTTATCTGCCCCACGAGTTCCCCCAACTTTTCATAACGACTGTGTACATTAACCCGAGAGCGGATGCTCCCTCCGCCTCCAGCACCGTCTTTGATGTGGTACAGCGGTTGCAGTCGATTTCCCCAGAGGCTCCAAATTTTATTCTTGGGGATTTTTTTTTTCCACAATATTTTTTATTGAACCTTTTTTTACACACATGGCACAGACAGTCAAACACTAACACTAAAGTAATTTAAAATTTAAAAAAAAAACCCACTAACAACAACAAAAAAAAAATGTACTAAAAACAACAACAACCATTAACAAAAGCAAATCAACAACAATGCTCCTCTGTTTAGTGTAGGTAATCTATTACATAAGTATACATAATATACATTCACCAGTTTGGAATTTGCAGGGTCCACACATATCATTCACCTTCTTCTTCAGAAGTTATGTTTAATTTCTTTACATAATCAATGAAAGGTCTCCATATATTATAATATTATTATATATAACTTCAACTGGTTCAGAACGCTGCCGCCTGGATCATTACTAGAACTCCATTCACCCATCATATCACCCCGGTTCTGCAGCACCTCCATTGGCTCCCCATCAAACACCGCATTGACTATAAAATCATCCTTCTCACTTACAAAGCCCTCCATGGCCTCGCCCCCCCATACTTGGCTGCACTCCTCTCCGTTCATATACCACCCAGAACTCTTAGATCATCAAATACCATCAATCTCATTGTCCCTTCTGCACGTATGACCACCATGGGCCTTCGATCATTCAGCTGCACCACCCCCCGCCTCTGGAACTCCCTCCCACCGGACCTCAGGAATTTAAATTCACTCTCCACCTTCAAATCCCATCTCAAGACTTTTTTGTTTACTAAGGCCTAGTCTGTGTGATTTTCTGTACTTGTGATGTGTTTTTAAATATGTTTTATTCTTTGTTCTTATTGTACGGCGTCCTTGAGTGTCTTGAAAGGCGCCTCAAATAAAATGTATTATTATTATTACCTCCGCCAGGCCGAAAGGCCAGGAGGAGGTAATGTTTTTGCCGGGGTTTGTCTGTGTGTTTGTCTGTGTGTTTGTCTGTGTGTTTGTCTGTTTGTCTGTCTGTCTGTCTGTTTGTCTGTTGGTTAGCAAGATAACTCAAAAACCTTTGGACGGATTTCAATGAAACTTTCAGGCGTTGTTGGAAATGGTACAACGAAGAACTGATTAAATTTTGGGGATGATCCGCGTCACCGTCTGCATACAGGAATTTTTTAAAGCATTTTTCCACACTGTGACATACGGCCATTTTCAACATGTGCGCAGGCGCAATGGAGGGCGCTGGGCGTCGTGTCTGACCAACACAAACTCCGCCTTCTTCAACGTTTTAGCCACAAAAGCACGCGGAAAACACTGCTGGCCTGGGCCCGCCAGCGTGCCTGTTTTTGCGCCACACTGTAAAACCTGACACGGCCACCCGTCCGCCGCCCGATTATTTGCCACAAATTCCCCGCCCAGCTATAGGCGCTGCGTAAAAACGACCTCTCTGCCAGGAAAGATTCTAAATTCTGTTTTGCCGCGGAGCGCAACACCAATATAATATAAAACCCACGGCAACCTGTCTAACCAATCTGCATCCGTCAGTGGAGGAGATGGACACACCAACACTTCAGTTTATTACCTCCGCCAAGGAGGCAATGCTTTTAAAACGGGGCTATAAGGGACGGCGGGGTAATATGGGACGCTTTTCTAAATGTAATTCTGCTTTTTTAATTTTGCTTCCGCCTAGATTTGATGAAGGATTCATGGATATTTGACAATAACAACACAACTCAGCGTCCTGCTCAAAATAAAAAAAGCAGAATTACATTTAAAACATTTCCCAGAAAAGTGTCCCTTATTAACCCGCCGTCTCTTATAGCCCCGTTTTACACTACTGAACCACTAATCCTATCACTATCACATTGATTGTCATTCATTAATTGTCTGTTTATTGCACTGTCCATGTCAAATAAACAAATAATCATTGTGAATCCAATTGCTAGTCATATCTTTTCATGCTCAGGGAATCTGAAAACGTACACACAAACACTGTATGGGGGGAGCTGTGCCGCTTGGCGGAGGTCTGCGCTCTCCGAGTGCTTTTCTAGTTATTATTATATTCTCAAACACATTTTCCTTTGATTTCAGTATGTATGTTATTCTTTCTAGTGGAAGGTTTGTTAACATCTGTCTTAACCACTGAGTCACATCTGGTCTATGAGTCTTTTTCCACAGTAGTGCAATACATTTTTTGGCATTAAGCAAACCAAGATCTCTGAATGCTCTTTCACTCTTATTAAAGTTATGTTTTTCTGGATACAGACCCAACAAAAACAGTTTAGGGTTCAATGTGAATTGTTTTGAAATTATTTTTTCAATTGTTACCCTCACCTCTTCCCAAAACATTCTGATTTTTCTACATTCCCATAAACAGTGAAATAGGGTTCCTTTACTTTCCATACATTTTGTGCATGTATCTGGTATGTTTTTGTTATATCTATTTAACTCCACTGGTGTAACATACATCCGCATTAACCATTTAAAATGTATCAGTTTAAGACATACATTTATTGATTTGGTTTGAGCTTCTGCACAAGCCATTTCCCATTGTTCCTCTGAAATTTCAATTTGCAGGTCTTCTTTCCAATAATTCAAAATTCAAATTCAAATTCAAACGTTTATTTCAAACTCAGGGTTCATATTAAGAGCAAAACTAAAACGAGTAGAAAATAGATAAATAAATAAAAGTATATACAGATCAGCAGACACTCGGCGCTCTTGTAACAACAACAACAAAAAAAAAAAAGACATAATGGGCTCAGTATAAAATGGAACGCCACCACTTCCAAATGCTGGAATGAAGTGTGAGTGACGAGTTGACAATTGCTGATATAAGATGATTGTTACATTCCAGCAGTCTTCTCAAAAAACTGTAAACATTCTTACGTATCAATTCTCCAAAAGACGGAATGTTCACAGACACAAACAACTTGCTTGCACTCGACCTTCGTGGTACATCTAACAACCTTCTTAGGGAGTTATTATATGCAATGCGGATTTTGTTCCTAACAGCAACATTGCTATTAAACCATAAAGGCGAGCAGTACATTGAGGTACAGAAGGTCTTGAACAACATACATTTGACATCAGGAGAACATCTATGGAAATTACGCAACAGTAAATTGGTTTGAGCGTACAGTTTCCTGAGATGCCTGTTGCAATCAGCATTGGTCTTATCAGATTCAATCCACACACCTAGGTATTTGACTTTTTCAACAAAGTTCAAGCTATTACCACAAAGTGACATAACAGGATTCGACGTATTGACACCCTTTGGTTTGAAAGCCATACACATAGATTTAGTACAGTTGAACAGGATGTCAATCCACACACCTAGGTATTTGACTTTTTCAACAAAGTTCAAGCTATTACCACAAAGTGACATAACAGGATTCGACGTATTGACACCCTTTGGTTTGAAAGCCATACACATAGATTTAGTACAGTTGAACAGGATGTCATTTTTTTTACCAAATTTTTCACATACAGAAAGGAGATGTTGCATCGCTGCGGTAGACAAACTTAACAAACAGAGGTCATCAGCGTAGAAAATGTGATTTAACAGTGCACCGTTAAAGGAGCCGCCCACATTAGTATTGTTCAACAGTACACTGAGATCATCAACATAGACATTAAACAACAAGGGTGACAGCATACCACCTTGTTTAACACCGTTGGTCACATGAAATTTGGATGAGGTGACATTGCCCCATCTAACAACCATAGACTGCCTTCTGTACCAGTATAGCAGGATGCTAACAATGTAAATAGGGATACCTCGATCGATCAATTTTCTGAACAAACCCCAGTGGTTAATCCTGTCAAAAGCTTTGCTAGCATCTAGGAACGTAGCATAAACACTAGTGGAGTGGCTTCTGAAGTAGTCAACAAATTCATGGAGTAGGTAAACAGCCTTGTCAGTTGAAAGAGCTGATTTGAAACCAAACTGATTGTCGTTTGTCCACAGATAATCCTCAATTCTGTTCAGGAATAAACCCTCTAACAGTTTAGATATAACATTAGCAATAGCTATAGGTCTGTAGTTGTTCATGTCAGAAAGACTGGCACACTTGTTTTTCACCAAAGGAATAATAACAGAGTCCATCAACATGTCTGGCATGTAACTATGAACAAACATACAGTTAAAACACAATGACAACAAAATACACAAGTTGAAATCGGCGTTGATGAGGCATTCACTGGTGAGACAGTCAGGGCCAGCTGATTTGCCTTTCTTGAGAACTTTGATCAGTGAATCAACTTCAACAGGAGTAACAGCAGAAATATCAGAGGCATCAAACATGTCGTTATACAGACGAATATCATGCATAACAGAATCCTTCATTGAAACATTCTTGACTGAGTTGAAAATAGCTTCATAATGACTTTTCCACTTTTCAGCAATATTAACGTCACCAGTCACACCATCAATAGTGTTTGATCTGACAGACCGGTGGGAGCTCATAGCCTTCATTTGTTTCCAGAATTCTACCATGTTCAGTTCACTCATGTGATTAGCTAGCTGGTCACATTTGATACTTTCTTCATTGCGCCTGCATGCTCGTAGAGCATATTTGAACCTAGCCCTGCAATTTTTCATGTTTTCAAATATTGGACCAGAACGTGGTTTGCTATTACTCCTCCACCACAAAAAAGCATCCCGAGCAGCTGTGTGAGCCTCGCTAACTACATCATTCCAGCCTGGGACGTTATATTGGGTGGCCACACTGTGACTAGGAATGCATTCACTCACACAGTAATTTAGAGCATCAACAATATCACTGTAGAACCTGTCGATATCGTCCCTGTGTGCCACACAATTACGGTCGTGACACCTGATGGCGTCCATAGGAGCACGGATGTTACAGAGTTTCCTACGAGTAAGTTTCTTATATCTGGACAGGTCTGACGCTGTGGCATCACGCCATTTGTATGTTCTACTGCTCGTTGTGGCTGAGGGAGCTTCCCGGGGGCCACTTACAGCACTAGATACCTCAATATCTATGGATAAAGGTACATGATCAGAACTCACATAGTCAAGCAGAACTTTGATATTGGATACGTTATCATGGCCTGAGGATGTAGTCACACAGTGATCAAGCCATGATGTAGAGCCATGAGCCAAGCTAACATGAGTAAAGGTATCACCTGGTAAGATAATCCTGTCCGAGATGTGTAGGGAGTAACTCTCACAAAAAGACACCAGTTCGTCTCCAAAACAACTTGAACGTGCTGTATTCGCGTTGAAGTCACCAATTGTGAACACATATGGAGTTGGAAAGTCCTCGGTGATACGTTTAACAAGACTCAGGCAGTGCAAGTATTCATCCAAGTTTTCAACATTGTCATAGGGGAAATATACATATAATATAAGACAGTGAAAGTCACCCAGGTTGACTTCAATACCTATAACTCTTAAGCAATCGTAAGTTTTCACAACACAACTGTTCGCAAGTGACTTCCGCCATAGGATACCAACGCCGCCATAGGGGCGACCTAAAATAACACGTTCTTCCGTATCCATAAAGGAGACACCTTGTCCTATAAAGTCACCATGTAATCTGCTCAGAATAGACAATTCGTTTTTGAATAACCAGTGTTCCTGCAACAACACAATGTCATGGTTATCACATAAACTGGAGATCTCATTAGATGAAGTTTTTACATTCTGGCAGTTAAATGAACATATTCTAAGGTTGGTCCTACTATTGAATGAGTATAATGACAAACACAATAATGACAGTCACATGTAGATCATTTCCTCTCAAAAAACTGTCGAAGGTATAAACCAGATGGCCACACATTTTTGTCAAGCAACTTCTTGCTGCAACTGGCAGGACATGTAATCTTAAAAGAGGGATAACCATCATACTTGGTTTCTAGTTGCTCAATCTTGATATTGTCATTTAATTTAACATGGGTTTTGATGTAGGACCGTACATGATGGGGTCTGGTGGTAGGGTCAAGTCGACTGACCCAGTCCACTGACTGACTGAATGAATTCAGTCTTTTCTGTGAGTTTTCACTTGAGAATGGTGTCAATGAGTTATAAAACTCTGAAATAATACCCTTTCTCTTACTATCTTTCGTCAAAAATTTTTCCAAGGATGAATAAGTAGGTCGGGTGAGAGCTTTATTTTGATTTGATCGAATAAAATTTCTAAGCTGAAGATATTTAAAAAAAATGTGTTCTATTAAGATTGAATTTAATCCTCAGTTCTTCAAAAGACATTATGTTATCTGAACGTGACAAATATAAGTCTTGAATCTTTTGAATCCCTTTTAAATTCCTTACTTTAAATACAGCATCTGCTCTCCCTGGTGTAAAATATTGATTACCCCATATTGGGCTAAATTGTGACAGTAAGTGTGGTTCTTTTAAATATTTTTTGGTTTCACACCATATTTTGATCATGTGCTTTACAATTGGATTTTTAACTTGTTTCTGTAATTTTTTAGCCGAGTCTGAGTATATGAATAAGGGAAGAGGTAAAAGTAAATTGTATGATTCCATTTCAGTCCAGTGAGGAGGATCATTTGATGAAAAATAATATGTCATAGACCTCAGTTGTGCTGACCAGTAACACAACATAAAGTTTGGACATTTCAGACCTCCACGATCAAATGGTAAATATAGTAAGGACAAACGTAATCTAGCCTTCCTATTGTTCCATATACATTCCACTAACTTTTTTTTAATTCTTGAGAATAGATCTGAAGGTGGTGGTAAAGGAATGTTTTGAAATAGATAAAGTATTTTTGGTAAGATATTACTTTTAAGTATATTAATTCTCCCAATCATCGACATTGGTAGTGACATCCATCTCTGAAGCAACTCATTAATATCTGTCATTAAGGCTTCATAGTTGGCACTGGTGACTGATTCTAGCTTAGGCAAAATTTGAATTCCTAAATATTTAAACTGATTTACAACATTGAATTGATTTACCTCAGGAGCTGGGTGATTTCTCTGGGTCTCATTTAGCATTAATATTGAAGATTTTGTTTTATTTATTTTATATCCTGATATTTCCCCAAAGTTCTTTATTAAATTTAACAAGGTCAGAATTGATTTTTTAAAATTCGACATAAACAAAATTATGTCATCGGCATACAGGGAGATTTTATGTTCTGTTGGTCCTACTTTAATTCCATATATTTGTGGATGTAAATGTACTGCCATCGCTAAAGGTTCAATTGCCATAGTAAACAATAAGGATGAAAGTGGACAGCCTTGTCGACATCCTCTGTTGATTTTTATTGATTTTGAGATATTGCTGTTTGTTAGAATTTCTGCTGTAGCATTATTGTATATTATCTGGACCCATTTTATGAAATTATTTCCAAGTCCAAACCTTTGTAGGACTTCAAAAAGATAGGGCCATTCGACCCTATCAAAGGCCTTTTCGGCGTCCAATGATAGGAGAGCTGTATCCAGTGCTTCTTTATTGGAATAAATAATATTAAATAGTCTTCTTACATTATGGAAGCCTTGTCTTCCCATTATAAAGCCATTCTGATCTCGGTTAATAATATTTGGTAATATTCCTTGTAGTCGTTTTGCTAAAATTTTACAGATTATCTTAAGATCAGCATTTAATAGTCTTATTGGTCTCATGTTTTCACATTTATTAGGGGGTTTACCTGGTTTTGGCAACAGTATAATTAAGGCATTATTCAAGAATGGTGGTAAATTACCATTTTGAAATGCTTCTAAAACCATTTCCAAAAGTGGTTTTATTAATTTATTCTTAAATTTTTTATAGAGGTCAACTGGAAGACCATCTGGTCCTGCACTTTTTCCTGATTTCATATTATCAATGGTTTGCCCAACTTCTTCTTGACTAGTTTTAGACTCCAGTATCTCCCTATTTTCATTTGGAATACACGGTATAGATAATTCACCCAAAAACCCATTTAGTTTTGTTAAGTCAGTTTCATTTTTTGTATCATATAGTTTTTCATAGTAATCTCTAAAGGCACTATTAATTTCTAAAGGATCTATAACTACCTGTCCATTACTTATAATACTAGTAATTGGTCTTTTAGATTCTAATTGTTTAATCTGCCATGCCAATAATTTTCCTGATTTTTCACCTTGTTCATAAAAAGTTTGCTTCAATCTTAGAAGACTCGAGGCAGCTCTATTCGCTGATTTTTTTATTTTTTTTTATCATATTCAGCTCTCAGAATCAGTAATTTGTTCTCTAACTGTGGGTTACTTCCTGCATACACTTTTTCTTGAAGAATTTTTATTTTACGTTCCAATTGGACTCTCTCCTCTCGAGTCTTCTTAGATTTTGAACCTGTATAACTAATAATATGCCCCCTAATACAAGCTTTGAAAGCCTCCCACTTTATACATGCCGTTGTTTGTGTAGTATTAATATCAAAGAACTCATCTATCTGTTTTTCTATGTACTTAACAAATTCCTCATCCTGAAGCCATTTATGCTGAAAATGCCACCTACCTGGATCCTTTGTCAATTTCTTATCTACATATATTAGACAGCAGGGTGCATCAGAGATCACAATGTTATCATAGAAACAGTTTTGAATCTTGGACCTTAATTCTGCAGAGATCAAAAAGTAGTCAATACGTGAGAATATCTTATAGGTATTAGAATAACAAGAATAAGCTTTGACTTGTGGTTTCATTTCTCTCCATATATCTAGCAATCTCAATTCTTTCATAAAATGATTAATGGTCATCCTGCATCCATTGCGCGTACAGTCCAGTCCTGTTGACCTATCTATACTGGGATTCAATGTACAATTAAAATCCCCTGCTATTATATGTTGCCCTGTAAGTGATGATAAAGTAAGGAATAAATTGACAAAGAAGTTTTGATCATCAATATTGGGGCCGCATAAGTTCACCAGATTTATATTTTCTAATAACAAAGATCTTTGGATGATCAGATATCTTCCAAATTTGTCTCCAATTACATTTTTCACTTGAAATGGGACTGTTTTGTGTATGAGAATCATAACTCCCCTAGCTCGGGATGAAAATGATGAGGTGAACACATTACCTTGCCATCTTCTCCTAATTCTTTTTACATCCTCCTCTATTAGATGAGTTTCTTGTAAAAATACAATTTTTGAATCTTTGTCTTTTATTTTATTCTTAACTTGTTTAAGTTTTTTTTAGATTTTGTAGACCTCTGCAATTCCATGAAGTTAAATTAAGATTAACGCTTTGATCTATGATCAATAAGGAGTTTGAGATTACCTTGCAATATGAACAAGCTCATACAGAGAAGCAAAAACATGGATGACTGAACATTCATCCTACAAACTACACAAAAACAAATTCCCTTTCCCCACTTTCGTGGTAATCCCCCCAAAATCAAAAAAATTCCATCTCCCATTATAGCTAGTGACTGTTCCACACCTGCGAGGATCAGTCAAACCACTCTCTCTTTCTCCTCTCAATCACCCTGACTCTACTACTATTTTCAATGACATTAACTCTCTTCTGTAGTTTTTTCAACGTAACTTCAAAGTTTTATAGCAACTTTGTACATCATAGCTTTTTTTTTAATACAGTCTGTATTTTGTAGACATGTTATATGTTTCAGATCAATCAGATGCCTGTACAAATGCTTAAAAGCTCTACCTTTGTCATGTTCATGCTTAGCTCCCACCAGTCTCCACTTGGATCTGCTTAATGAGCTCCTGCACCTCTTGAGGGGTCTTGAAGGTGTGGGTTCTGCCCTTATATGCGATCAGCAGTCTTGCCGGGTGAATCACTCCGTGACGAATCCCGAGGTTGTGCAGCTCTTTGCGGGCAGGGTCAAACTGTTTCCTTAATTGTTGAATTCCTGTGGCCAAATCTGGGTAGAACCTCACCTGTTGATCCTGGTATTTAATTTCCCCTTTAGCTCGCGCCGCATTGGTGACCGTCATCTTGTCCCTGTAGTTGAGGAACTTCATAATCAACGTCCTCGGTGGTGTCTTATTATCTCTCGGTGGGCCGATTCGGTGAGCTCTCTCTAAGACGACCGACGACTGCAGGTCCGCGTTGTTCAGCGCTTCTGGAATCCACTTTTCCAAAAAGGAACATGAGTCCCGTCCCTCCGCTCCCTCCGGGAGGCCCACCAGCCTCAAATTATTCCGTCGCGAACGGGATTCCAAATCCAGGACGTTATCTTCCAGACGTTTCCATTTTAATTCCAATGTTTGCACCTTTGATTGTAGGCTGGTGACGTCATCTTCAGCGCTTGAAATTCGGAGCGCCGCCTACGATACTCGTTCCATACAGTCACTTATTTCCTTTCTCATTCCTTCTATCGCTGCTAAAATCCCATCAAATTTAGACGAAAACTCTGCTCTCATAGAGTTGATGGCAGTGAGCACTGCATTTGTCCCCTCTCCAGCAATTCCCGCTCCGCCGCTGGCTCCCTCCTCCGCCATAGTCTCTGGAGTTTTTTGTGCTTCGCCTCGAGTGTGGAAGTCTGTTAGCTTGGATTGTTTTGTCAAATTGCTTTTTCCGCCACCTAATTTCCCAGCCTTGGTCTTTACCATATCCGCGCCTAAACGCTGGGATGGGTTTTTGTTCCAATTAAGAGAGTTTAAGCAAACTTTTTATTTTTAGGAGCACATGGCCGCCATAACCGGAAGTCCATTCTTGGGGATTTTAACCATGTGTCTCTAACGAAGACACTTAAAAACTTTTATCAGTATGTCTCCTGCTCAACCAGGCGAAAAAAGACATTGGACCTGTGCTATGGATCCATAGAGAGGGCCTATAAATCTATTCCCCTTCCTCCTTTAGGATCCTCAGATCACAACTGTGTACATTTGCTGCCCACATATAAAACTGCTCTCAGAAGAGGCAAGGCAAAATCCAGAGACATAGACATGTGGACAGAGGATTCAGTGCACTGCCTCCAGGAATGCTTTAACTGTACGGACTGGGAGGTGTTCACACTGTCCTGTGGAGATGATTTGGACTCTTTAGTGGATGTGACATACTCATACATGGCTTTCTGTAGAGACATGGTCGTTCCACGTAAACGTGTCAAAATATATCCCAACAACAACCCATGGGTTACAAAATCAGTTAAATCCTGCTTACAGAGGAAAGCACTTGCCTTTAAACAGGGGTCTGTTTCTGAGCTGCAGGTTAAGAAAAAAGCTGTGTGATATATTCATTTTTTGTGGTATTGTTACAAAAGTTTGACCTCAGCTGGATAACACTTGGTTCTACATTTCTGTTCCATTTTCCAGCTCGGATCTGACAGCTGTGTTTTATTTGCAAGCATTTGGTATCGAAAAAAACACCCAGGTGAAATTTATTTTCTTCAAGTTCAGTATGTTTAGATGACTGTTACTCAGTGGCAGGAGCACTTAGAGAGATTATGACTGTTTTGCCAAAAAATTCAAAGTGTTTTCTTTTAAATTAGACCAACCCCATGAAGATGCTGCAAAGGGTTGAAGAACAGCTTTTGATTTACTTTGGGTACGTTATTTTTTGGCGTTTTTAGGGAAATTGACCAGAGTGCAAGGGGTTAAAAGAAAATCCTGTCAATTTAGGAGTCTCCTTCTCACATTCCTTTTTTTCTTTCTTCTTTTTTCTCTTTGGGACGCCACTATCGTACATTCATTCATTCATTCATCCACAGATTGACTACTGGTCCATGTCCAACCTGAATCAGGCCAAATGTCAACTCTTAACCAATTAAATTAAGCAGGTGGGACAGACATACACGTCAACAAGTAAAAAGTTGAAACGCCAAAACAAACCCTCCAATAAATATTGGGCATGGTAGAATTCGCAAAAAAAAAAAGTGTTTATTTTTGGGCCCCAAACAAGGCGGAGCCCCTGGGCTCCTGTCCCAGTAAGCCCTCTTGTTATTCTGGGGCAGGCTGTCAGGCTACCTCGTGGACTCAAGCCAAGGATAAAACACAGAGATCAATTGCAGCAGCCACCTCAGACCCATCTCTGGTCGGCTTCCTTCTCCTCTCTCTGTATTCGTGCTTTTTTCTGTCACAGTGTTGCAGAAGGACTGAACTCAAACGCTGGATGTAAGTTCCAAAAATGATTTTATTAAGAGTTGGCCACACTGGCACAACCTAAGGGCTTTAAACAGAAAGTAACTGCGGCTTGAAAGCGCCACAAAAAGCAGAGGCAAAAACAGGACTGAACAAGACAGGATACTTGACTTGACTGGACATGACAGGATACCAGACTTGAAGAGTGTAATCACGCCAAATGACAAAAAGAACCCAAACCGAACAGAAGTGAAATAATCATAATAATGCTACTAAAACAGAATCATGAATCCAATACTGATCAATACAGAAAATTCAAAACACAAGGCGAGGACGTGGATTGAGTCTATGGTTTAAGGAAACACTGTTATGACCCGAGAGCTAATGTTATTTGCGCTCGGGCTATTCCTGTCAGGTCTTGACAGCGGCGTTATTATTCCGGCTCTCCGAGCTCTTATTGTGACAGCGCTCGAGGAGGCTTCCGCTCAGCCGTCAAGACCTGAACAGCTGTTCTGCATTTGTGGTCGTTAGCGGACGGCTTCTTAAGCCGACGCCAGCGGCTGCATCCTTGCAGCAGTGTCCGTCTCTGATCATCAGAGCGATTGTGCTACATGGATTATATTACACTGCCCATCTGTGGTGTGAGCGTCTAACCCTGTGGACCCGTGAGTGAGCTTGTTGTTAGCCTTACGCCTCCCTGTGTGTGAAGACTGTGTGTCATAGCCTCAGCGGCTTGTGCTGTTGTGATTTCACCGTTAATAAAGACACTAACGCAACTCTCTGGTGACGGTGTGGCATCTTATGGTGGCTCGCGAGGGCCACCGCATGACAAACACAAACAATGAATGAAAATGAAGACATGAGACTCAACCCACGTCCTGACATTTTCCCCCTTCTCTAACACGTTAAACCAGAAAGCAAACAGACACTCACTCTTCCCCACACCGCTAGTTGTGTTTAGGAGCCGGCTCGGAAAATGCAAAACTTCATGATACCCTTGGAAATTTGTAACAAAAGTGCACCATAGACCTTACATTGTGACTACACTGTCACAGTTAGAGCAACATCCATCCATCCATCCATCCATTTTCTTCCGCTTAATCCTTTTTGGGTTGCGGGGCTGGAGCCTATCCCAGCACCTTTGGGCGAGAGGCAGGGTACACCCTGGACAGATCGCCAGTCCATCGCAGGGCCAACACAGAGAGACAGACAACCATTCACTCTCACATACATACCTAAGGACAATTTAGAATCCCCAGTTTGGTGCCAATTAACCTAACTTGCATGTTTTTGGCATGTGGGAGGAAACAGGAGAAATCCCAGAGTAAACCCACGCAGACACGGGGAGGACATGCAAACTCCACATAGATCACTGTTGGTTGGGGGCTGGGCAACAATTCGGGTTAAAGTTGATTTTAAAAACTTTACAGCTGTAACACAACAACCTGTCACATTACAGCCATTTCATGTAATACATTCAGTCTATACCGTAACCCTGGGTTTCACTTCCTGGAGCAAAAAAGCTCCCGCCTCATGTGTCCTGTAACACAAAAGTGCAATGACTGACCAGCAATTTTCTACCTGTCCAGCGTGAGATCAGGCTGAGAAGTGAATGAAGTGGCTGGGACGGCATTTCTTGAGCAGACTTGAAGGTGTCATTAATCCTTAATTTCAACATCATACCTTTCCAGCCACCTTATCCCACAGACTCTGTAAGATCATAAATAAAAATATATGCCCATACTGCCTCCATTACATCTAAAAAAAAAAAAAAAAAAGAACTATCAAGCCAATATCTGACACCCACTTACTGTCAGTTACAGCACATTTAAGTAAAAAACATGCTGGAACAAAGTGCTCTGGTGAAAAAGCATGCATGAAATTAAATTAAAATTACAGCTTTTACTTTTTTTTAGCAATTAGTGGCTTAATTGCTACCTTGCTCATCACAGGGAGCAATGTTTAAAGACTTTTTAGATACAGTAAGGAAAAAAAATAGCATTTCCCCTGCATAACTGTCACCACAGGCACAAGACATAATTACCCCCACCACCCCCATATCATTATATAACCATTCAACATCAAGGTAATTAAGAGAATCAAATGCATTGACAAGCAAATATTTTTTTTTTCTAATGAATTTGTAGTTTTTAAATTTGCAACTTTCTTTCTCATAAATTTGACTTTTTCCTGGTAAACGTGGAACTTTTTTCTGGTAAATTTACCCTTTATTGTTCATTTGCAACTTTTTTGTAGTGAGTTTTGAGCTTTTTGTCCTAAATTTATGACTTTTCTCATGTAAATTTGCAACTACTTTTTCATTAAAAATTTGCATCTCTTTTTCTCGTTAGTTTGTGACTTTTTTCCTAAATTTGCAACACTCGCTGGTTACATTTTTAATCTATTTAATGGTTTACATTTCTTTCTGTTCATCTAGACAATAACCCAGTTATTTTTTAATGTTTTTCTTGGGAGGTTACAGATTTTTTTTTTTTTTTTTGCTATTACAAGGGTTGTGAACTCTACCCCGTTACGAAAACACACCCTGTTATGTATGGTAAAATACCTCTGAAAGGGTGAGGCCATGTGACTGGACAAACTCAACTTTATTAAACACTGGAACCACAACGGACATACAGCAGACACCAGGCAGAGGGCACCAGTCAAAGAGACCGTGTAATGGATGCCCTCTACTATTTATAGGGCGGTGCAGTGGTGGAACAGGAAGTGGCCGCCACTACACTGCACTTCACAATAAAGGTGTTAAACCCCAACACCACACACACCCCCAAAGAGACTCTTGCATAGGGCCTCCAAAAAACTAAAAATGGCCCTGACTACAATACTTTTAGGTCCCAGTTATTACCTTTTTCGTGGATTAATTTCAAATTTGGACATCATTAAGAACATATTGTGGTGAACACTCAATGGACCTGTTGGACCGGTTCTGTGACTCGCATTTTAGGTCAGAACAAAGGCAGGAAGCTTAGCCTTGTTATGCAAGGCTGGAGACTGTGGGGGGTTGATTAAAGGATGCGTGGGAGACAGTGGAAGTGATATGGAGGGAAATGCATTGTGACTGTCTTTATTATGCAAGGTGGTCTGTGGGACATGTGATCTATGAGGTGTGAAGTCCCTGATATTTAAGGAGGAGAGTTTACTGTTTCATTCTCTTTTTTCTGCTTTGAAATGATGGAGATGTGAATAAAGCTGACTCTGAGAAAGAACGCTGCCTCGTCATTTTCACATCTTCCACAATATATGAATATTTTAATAAACAAACAGTATCTTCATGTCATATTACAGGAGATCTGGAAACTCTCTGAGCTCTCCAAGAAGACACTGAGTTTCAGGCCTCCTTGGTGTTATGCATGAGCCCCTAATCTGATGGGGTGAAAGCTCTGTGATTGACACATGCAAGAAAACCACAAATGAGGAGGTGTAACCTCCATAGCGCTGTAAACAAAACAAGGAAATGAAATGCACCAAATTTGACCAGCTAAAGACTTTAATGAAGATCTAATGCCCATAAAACTAAAATCTAATGTGACTGTGACTGCGGAGGGTTTGAACAAATATTCAGCATATGCAATCATGCAGCATGAGCATTGGGAGGATGCACAGGCACAGTGGCATGGCACTGAGCCGGCCGCAGGGATTCAAACCCACACTGCCACGGGTCCCGCTCCCACTGTGCTCGTGTATAAAATGGCTAAACATTTGAAATCTAATACTGCCGTGATTGTGGCGAGAGTAACAGTCAAATCGATTGTATATCACATACGGCCAGACAGCGTGCGCACGGAGTGAATGCAATCACAGCGAAATGAGCAAGACACAGGACCGGTAGGGTCTTTCAAAGATCTCTATAGATTGCCATGAAATTCGTACATCAAGCTCCAAAACATTTACACAGAAAAGGCTTTTTTGAGGCTTTGTTGTAAACAGAACGAGGTGAGGGCAGGAAATGGGTCTAGAGTGAATCAGTGAGGCTGACCAATAATAGAGCTGCAGGCAGATATCAAGGCTGGGTTTATGTTTTTGTGACGTACAGCAGCAAACATGGAAGAGTTACGCCAGCTGGTCACAGACATAATTGATACAAAGGCTTCTCAGAAGCAGCAACTGCTTGTTGTATTTTCTCTTCGTTTGTTTCTTTCTTTGTCCCCCCTCCACCTCTTCCAACCACTTCATTTCACTTGAATTCCTTCCCCCATTCCTCCCTGTCAGTTCCAGCATAAGACAATGTAAACTAGAAAAGCACTCGGAGAGCGCAGACCTCCGCCAAGCGCCACAGTTCCCCCCATACAGTGTTTGTGTGTACATTTTCAGATTCCTTGAGCATGAAAACATATGACTAGCAATTGGATTCACAATGATTATTTGTTTATTTGACAGGGACAGTGCAATAAACATAGACAATTAATCAATGACAATCAATCTGATAGTGATAGGATTAGTGGTTCAGTAGTAAAAGCATTGCCTCCTTGGCGGAGGTAATAAACTGAAGTGTTGCTGTTGTGTCCATCTCCTCCACTGACGGATGCAAATTGGGTAGACAGGTTGCCGTGGGTTTTATATTATTTTGGGGTTGCGCTCCGCGGCAAACGAGAATTTAGAAGCTTCGCCGGCAGAGAGCTCGTTTTTGCGCAGCGCCTATGGCTGGCCGGTGAATTTCTGCCAAATGCGCAGCGCCTATGGCTGGCCAGGGAATTTCTGCCAAAGAATCCGTCGGTGGACAGCTGCCCGTGTGAGGTTTTGCAGTTGCGCGCAAACACAGGCACACTGGCGGGCCCAGGCCAGCAGTGTTTTCCGCGTGCTTTTGTGCCTAAAACATTGAAGAACGCGGAGTTTGTGTTGCAGACACGACGACCAGCGCCCTCCATTGCGCCTGCGCACATGCTGAAAATGGCCGTATGTCACAGTGTTGAAAAATGGTTTAAAAAATTCCTGTATCCAGACGGCGAAGCGGATCATCCCCAAAATTTAGTCAGTTCTTCCTTGTACCATTTCCAACAAGGCCTGAAAGTTTCATGGAAATCCGTCCAAGATTTTTTGAGTTATCTTGCTAACCAACAGACAGACAGACAGACAGACAGACAGACAAACAGACAAACACACAGACAAACTCCGGCAAAAACATAACCTCCTCCTGGCCTTTTCGGCCTGGCGGAGGTAATAAAGTGTTAAAGTTTTTATTTAGCAAGAGTAGTCTATAAATATTATTTTTGTACAGCAGCATATATCAAATATGAGCAAAGCTCCTTCTGGGAAACCAAATCTTTTTAGCACAGTAAGGCAAGCAGATAGCATGTTTTCTGCTTGCAAAGCTGCTGGACAGAACAGGTAATAAATAAATAAATAAATAAATAAATGTTGCATTTTTTTTTTAAGAGAAGTGAGCATTTTGATATTTCTGATAATCACATGACCAATACTAGACACATTTCAGAAGGATCAAACCAAGAAAACCGTTAATGTTCTGTTTATTGTCCCCCGTCAGTGAAATGAAATATCCGCCCTTGATCGTCACACTGTTTTAAAACCAGTTTTGCATTATGACAACAATAACAGGCCGTTGACACAATTACACACACACACACACACACACACACACTGTCATTTGTCTGCAGTAGAAGGGCTCGTCAAGAGATGCAAAGAACCGGCACAGCATCTTCGCTGAGTATCACCCACTTGACCCTGAACAATTACTCTGACCAAACACCGTATTTGGGTGGCACCTGAAGCCGCAAAATCTCATTTCTGTGGTAATTGTCCCCCATTCCCCAACAGTGGAGTCACTTAACCTCCAGAAACCTTCCTGAATCCCCACCCCCACCCTCCTCCTGTTGTCATGCTAGCTCGTCTAATCCTCCGGGCACGCCACTTCTTTTGCATTTTTTTTTTTTTTGGTCAAAATTAATTTATTTTCCCTTGCAGATCAACCTAATTAGAAGGAAGGCTTGTGGTGAAAACACATCTCTATTGCTGTCATCATCAATATCGCGCTCCTTATCTGGGTCACCGCTCGCTGATTGGCTGCATAGCAAATGGAGTGGAAATTTCCCGTTTTGTTGGGGAGCCTTTCATGTTTTTAAATGCACACCCACTGGGAAAGGATGTGCATACTGGAGAGGGTAAACACTTAACGACACACACACACACACACACACACACACACCTTGTTGTGAGAGAAAATAAAGATGCAGAAATAGAAAACAGAAAGATAAAGGTTAGCCTGTCTTCCGGGGGACTGAGGGCTCTATTCAATCGCTCTTGATAAGAAAGCCACGGGGATTAGTCAAAGGCATTCTCCCTGGGTGGCGGGAAGGCCGCTCTGGGTGCAGGTACTTGCAAGGAAAAAAAAAGGTAAGTTTTTCCCAGTGAGATAGTGCCAAGAACTGCTTCGAGGCAGAACAGAAGATTATGATTTCTAAACTTATCATAGGGAAGAAACCATTTTTGATCGCATAACAGCAGACAATTCTGCATTCAAGGTCGGTATGTTTGCCTGTGTGTCTGCAGGTGGAAAAAAAAAATGGCGCTGGATTATTTAATGAGCTTCAGTGTAGGTTCTTTTGTTTGCACAAACTCGTCCCCACAGATGAGCCTGCTTCTTCATGTTTGCACCTAGGAGCATATGCAGACAGCCCATTTCATAATCTTGTTTTTTCTTCTTCTGTTAAAGCTGCCACAGTTATCAACAAAGTCCAATAGCTGCTTATCCATGGTGAGCTGACACAGCTGTACTCACGTCAGGATTATTTTCACAAAAGAAGACGGACCAGCTCCAGTGTGGAAAGTGGATCATTTTTTTCCACCTTGTAGTCATTTTTTGTCTTTAAAAAGACCCAGATGATGCCAAGGTGAGTTCAGTTTAAAAGCAATTTAGAAAGAAAGCTCTTCCTGTATATGCTGGGATTGCCTCTCAAATTGCCTGGCTGTTGTGGCACTTGATGCTGACAAGCAATACCGGAATAACAAGAAGCAATCTGCCTAAAAACACACAGCAAACCTACAAGTGCATTCTCAGCTGGAGCCTTCGTGTCACCTGGGAGAGTGTGCAGCAGTCAAAATCGTAGGTACTGAATGGGCAAGCAAGTAAATACTGCTCTGTAACCGAGAAGCATCGATTTCCATCATGTTGGTGACCTTAATTCATCAAATGTCCAGCCCAGCCTCATTACTGCTGACAGAAAAAGTGTCAATAATATTCAGTTTTTTGGAAAAAAGCGTTGAAATATATGACCTCAACTGTGAAATCGTTCAATATCTCACATAACTAAACAAATGCCACTCCATCTGTTCTTCAGTTTTTTCCTCCAATCAGGTGATCTGCTGTCAGATCTGAGCAAGTGTGATGTCAAGTTTAACACTGTATGAGTGGTCTGTCCTTATTTTCTGTTGCTTTTATGTCATATATTTGCTGTTATGTGATTAACAGAGGTGTCATCTGGAAACTTTAGCATGATTTTAAGCTTTTCAAGTCGTCTCAATAGCATCAGATTTCAACAAATTCAGAGCCCTTGAGGAAGACGGAAGTAGTCAAACTTCTAGTCTCATTACTCTGATCTAATCAAATTGTCAAAATCATAAATCTCATTTATGGGTGTGTCCAAGTCAGTTTTAGTGACAAGTGTGGCATATTGAAATACCACCATGCACATCATGGATGTGGGGGCACATGCACGGATGACGCCACCATGCTGTGACTATATTAAAGGACTAATGGTGTCAGACTCTCTCTTTGGCGCTCCACCTGTTAGATATGTCCCCATATTAAAAATAGGCAGAACAGACGTGAAGACGCAGGCACAGGTGACGTCATCACACCGTGGCTATATTAACCCTTTGACTGCCTTGGTTCATGCACAGGTAGCGCTGTGGAGTGCCTGTGTCACAGTTCTGCGACTGTCATGTGACGTGGCCTTAAACCATAATAAAACTCCCCAGTTGTACTAAGTATTGCACTTCACAAGGTGGCAGACACATATAACTTACTGCTCTTGCCTTGGAGGACTAATGGCCCCAATGTAACCCCCCCACTTCTGGACACCAGAGAAGAAGAGTTTGTAAATAAATGTTGATTGATCGCAAGACAGATCGCAAGACGGAGGAGGCATTTGCTCCAAAATTTGCCAACTATGATTCTAAAAAGAGATTATTTAGCTTATGAAGGGAAATATCTACATTTTTTTATAACAGAGGGTGGGCGAAGCTGATTGATTTGCACCTGCCATCAACCCCCAGCGCCATGTGACTGGACAGAACAATCGCGCTGGTTCCCGTTCGTCATATGAGATAAATTGCGGCGGAATAAAAGCAAAATTGCGGTGGAATAATCATCACAGTTTCTCGATGTGGGAGAGAAAGCAAAAATGACTGAGAGAAAACAAAATAGCGACCAGGATGGACGAAAGTGGACAAAGCGCACCGCCTGGCCAGCGGTAAGTGATGAATTTCTTTGTTTGTTTACATTGTAACTGATTTTCTGGTTTATATACTTTAAAGATAAGATAACAAAATGCTCAAAACAACAAACGGTGACAAAAAAACAAAACCGTCCTTTGTGTAAATATGTTCAAAGTCCGCTTTTGACTGAAAGTTTTGTAATTCGATATGGCTGCCATGGCATTATGCAAATTAGATGCGTAAATTTACTCCTATCTCAAACTTTGGATCATATTCTACATCTTTCTAATTGACAGTAAGCCACTATCTCTTACCACTTTCAAGTTATAGCTTTGGAAATCTCTGACATCTGAACTGAATATTTTCTTGAAAAAATCTTGACCACTAGGGGCTGACGGCACAATGGCGCGCTATAGGCAGTCAAACAGTTAAGGGACTGTTGGTGTGAACTGTGGTCTTTTGGCACTCCACCCCTGTCACAGTAACAGCCTATATTAATTTAGTGTTAGCCTATAGCTATATTGATGCAACACATGTAACACCTATTGTGTGCTCTGTAATAAAGTTCGTGTTTGATTTGACTCCTGCCTCCGCTGTCCTATTTCTCAGACATAACAATTGGTGACGAGCAGAAAACTTGGTCTTCTGGAGGAAAATTAATCATTTTCCCGAAGATCGAAGCGTGTCTGGCACCACCTCCACCATTCCTCGCAACCCCATGCGAGCCACCCATTCCATGGCCCCATCTGAGTTGTTCCCCAGCTACGTGGAGGCTGCAAACTTGGGAAGATTCAGAAATCAGTGGAAAATAGCAAATCTATTCTGTAGCCTGGGTCACGAAGGGCAGTGGGTATTCAGCTATGTGGGACAGGCAGAAACATATAACGACCACGTAGCATTGCTGACCGAACACTTTGGTGTTCCACAGAGGTTCGCGTTTTACCAGCACTGACAGTGACCGGATGAATTGCTCACACAGTACGTGGATGCCCTTCACTATCTGGCTGGCACGTGCGAGTTTGGGCATGTGGAGAACAGGATAATTCAGCTGCAGCTGGAGATGACGGCTCAGGTGGCATCACAGCTAACGGGCCCCAGCACATGGCCGCTACGGCCAGTTCTGCTGGTACAGATGGTTGGCCTGGCTGTTGAGCCCGCCGACCCCACGCCTTCTTAGGAGGGCCCTGAGGGAGACACCGCAGGACAGCAGGACACCACAGTGCAACAACCCAGCAGTGAACTCAGTTTGGATCATGGTGGTTCGGGTCCGCTACACTCAGACGTGGATGCAGCCACTCCCTGCCTTGCACCGCATGCCGCACAGAATCTAGCAGAACCAGAGCAGCCACAAGGGCCCCAGTCCGCAGCCACACAGGACCTGGAGCCAGTCACCACGCAGCACGAGCATCCTCAAGCTGCAGCCTCATCACAGGAGGGAGAGTATGATTTCGGGGACGTGAGTACAGCCCGATAACACAGCACAGAGAGCGAATGCAGCATGGACAGAGAGCGCAGCACAGAAAGACAGCACAAACCAGACTCGCCTCCGATCCTTGCCCAGCATGGGTTTCAGGCAACCACCACGGAGCAGCAGGAGAGGGAGTCTGTGGAGAAAGGGGACCCCAGTGAACGACAACAACCCAGCACACGTCTTGTCACCGACGACAGCGACACATCACTGCGACCGTAACCAGCACCAGGTGAGGGAGAGAAAAAGTCGAACTTATCCAGCATCCTCGCTGAGCATCAGCCTCAGAAAGCCGTTGCAGCACACCAGGATGGAGAGATCGTGGCCCGGCAGGACCCAGCAGAACAACGCCGACCGAGGGCACGTGCTGCCACGGGCGTGGATGACACACTGGCACAGCAGCAACCAACATCAGGGACAAGAGAGCAGCAGCGCCAAGTGCAGCTCAACCGATCTCTGCACGCACTGCTTGATTGGGTTCATGTCCAACGATCCGACCGTGTGGACCCACAAATGGTCCCATCATCATGGATGAGAATCGCCACATGAAAGAGGCCAGCTGCCGTCCAGATGGTCAGTGGTTCGGGAGGGCACATCAGGCATCTGCAGAAGGCAAGAGCAGCTGCCTCGGGTCAAGACGCAGTGCTGGAGCTGATCCAGCTAGTGTGGGACCCGGGCTGAGACGTTGCTGACAAGTGGGCCGTGGCTTCAGCAAGATGGTGCCCAGGTCCGCTGTGGCTGGCGCTTCCAGGGGCGCACCCACCACAGGCTCAACTGAGGCCCCTGAAGGTGAACTGCTGAAAATTACTCTGTTTTGAAATGTTTAGGCAGAGCGTGGTTATCACATAGTGGCAGAATAACCCACTCAGGCATGCAGGGTTAACCGATAATCTACCTTGTGGCCCAGGTTCTATTTTCTCTGCTTGTTGTTTAAAAAAAAAAAAAGAGAAAGCTGTTGTGAGTGAAGCTGCTGTGAGTTCATAATGTGTGATAATGTTTTGAGCTTTTTTCGGGGGTGGGGATAAATGTTAGATACAGGCGTGGACAAAATTGTTGGTACCCCTCTGTTAATGAAAGAAAAACCCATAATGGTCACAGAAATAACTTGAATCTGACAAAAGTGGTAATAAATAAAAATTCTATGAAAATTAATCGATGAAAATCAGACAATGCTTTTGAATTGTGGCTCAACAGAATTATTTAAAAAAAAAAAAAAAACTCATGAAACACGCCTGGACAAAAATGATGGTACCCGTAACGTAATATTTTGTTGCACAAACTTTTGAGGCAATCACTGCAATCAAACGACTTCTGTAAGTGTCAATGAGACTTCTGCACCTCTCAGCAGGTATTTTGGCCCACTCCTCATGAGCAAACTGGTCCAGTTGTCTCAGGTTTGAAGGGTGCCTTCTCCAGATGGCATGTTTCAGCTCCTTCCACAGATGTTCAATAGGATTTAGATCAGGGCTCATAGAAGGCCACTTTAGAATAGTCCAATGTTTCGCTCTTAGCCATTCTTGGGTGTTTTTAGCTGTGTGTTTTGGGTCATTATCCTGTTGTAAGACCCATGACCTGCGACTGAGACCAAGCTGTCTGACACTGGGCAACACATTTCTCTCTAGAATACCTTGATAGTCTTGAGATTTCATTGTACCCTGCACAGATTCAAGACACCCTGTGCCAGATGCAGCAAAGCAGCCCCAGAACATAACAGAACCTCCTCCATGTTTCACAGTAGGGACAGTCTTCTTTTCTTGGTATGCTTCATTTTTGCGTCTGTGAACATAGAGCTGATGTGCCTTGCCAAAAACTTCCAGTTTTGTCTCGTCTGTCCATAGGACATTCTCCCAGAAGCTTTGTGGCTTGTCAACATGCAGTTTGGCAAATTCCAGTCAGGCTTTTTTATGATTTGTTTTCAACAGTGGTGTCCTCCTTGGACGTCTCCCATGAAGTCCACTTTGGCTCAGACAACGACGGATGGTGTGATCTGGCACTGATGTACCTTGAAACTTGGAGTTCACCATGAATGTGTTTAGAGGTTGTTCTGGGCTCTTTTGTTACCATTCTTCATCAAGTTTCCTCCTGCGGCCACGTCCAGGGAGGTTGGCTACAATCCTGTGGATCTTAAATTTCTGAAAAATATGTGCAACTGTAGTCACAGGAATATCAAGCTTCTTGGAGATGGTCTTATAGCCTTTACCTTTAACATGCTTGTCTATAATTTTCTTTCTAATCTCCTGAGACAACTCTCTCCTTTGCTTCCTCTGGTCCATGTTTAGTGTGGTACACACCATGTCACCAAACAGCACAGTGACTACTTGTCACCCTTTAAATAGGCCGACTGACTGATTACAAGTTTGTAGACACCTGTGATGTTAATTAGAGGACACATCTTGGTTGAACATGTCGCTATGGTCACATTATTTTCAATCTTTTCTAGGGGTACCATCATTTTTGTCCAGGCCTGTTTCATGAGTTTGTTTTTTAAAATAATTCTGTTGAACCACAATTCAAAAGCATTGTCTGATTTTTATTGGTTAATTTTCATAGAATATTTATTTATTACCACTTTTGTCAGATTCAAGTTATTTCTGTGACCATTGTGGGTTTTTCTTTCATTAACAGAGGGGTACCAACAATTTTGTCCACGTGTGTACGTCCCCATATTAACAATAGGCGGCACGGATGTGAGGAAGTAGGCACGGGTGATGTCATCATGCCGTGCCTCTATTAAGGGACTGTTGGTGGGAGCCGTGGTCTTTTGGTGCTCCACCCTGTCACAGTAACAACCTATATTAATCTAGTGTTATCCTATAGCCATATTGATGCAACACATGCAACATCTACTATGTGCTCTGTAATAAAGTTTGTGTTTGGCCTCCGCTGTCCTATTTCTCATACAAAACACTGCCTCTAGCCTGTACCTGCCTGTACCACACTCCCTTTAGCTTGTTCCATGTGTTGCTAGCAGTGTTCAATAAAGCTACCCTCAACACACAGAGCGTATCCGCTGGTCCCTACATCGAGACATAGCAACAGGGAAAAAGGAGAAGTGGCACACAGTCCCTGTTCATTCATTCATCTCACATACCCTACGTATCCCCATATCAGGGGCCCCTAATGAGAACTGAGGTGGTGTTCCTGTGGCTGTGGACTTGGCACTTTCCCTGCTAGTGATGGCTCCCTAGTGAGGGTACTTCCATATTTGGATCCTCGGTGCCCAGCCATAAGCCTTAAGCCATAAGTTTTACACCGATGAAAGTTTCTTTGTGTGTGTGTTTGTGTCTATATGTGTATGTGTGTGTGTGGGGGGCGTAAACTGTGTTTTATTTCAATGTGTGAAGCACCTTTGCATTGCATCTTTTTGTATGAAAAGTACTATATAAATAAAGCTTTGATTGATTGAATTGTGTTATGGATTTTTTTTTTATCATTGTATGTTCATTCTGTCTCCTGTAATCATGAATGAAATTACACTCTGTAATTTTCCGATGACACAACGAGGATCCAGCCCCAGCCTTGAGCACTGCTGATTCAGCATTTTCAGAACAATGCTGAAGTGTTTGGTCTATTGTATTAAAACTCTCTGCTGTGTTCTGAGATTTTGAATCTTCTCTCATGGTACTTGCCTACGTGTAGGACACAACAGTTTGTCTTCTTCTTCTTCTTCTTCTTCTTCTTCTTCTTCTTCTTCTTCTTCGTCTTCGTCTTCTTCGTCTTCGTCTTCGTCTTCTTCTTCTTCTTCTTCTTCTTCTTCTTCGTCTTCTTCTTCTTCCCCCACAACAGATGACTGCCCCTCTCTGAGACTGGTTCTGCTGGAGGTTTCTTCCTGCTAACAGGGAGGTTTTCCTCTCTACTGTTGCCAAGTGCTTGCTCACAGGGGATCGCCTGATTGCTGGGGCCTTTCTGCAACTGTGAGGTTTACCCCTACAGTTGAAAGTGCTATGAGATTGCTGTTGTTGTCAAATGGTGCTATATAAATAAAGTTGAATTGAACTGGCCAAGATGTAAAGAAATACCCAGAAGAGGCATCTTTAACTCTGCATGATTATTTATTCACCAGATCAACAAGGGACATTTATTAATATAAATAAAATCCACATGGGCTGGTAGAAAAATAAGTCCCCCTTACCAAAACTGAAACCCCTCATTTGAGTCAAAGCCTCTGTATAAATAGGAAGTCAATCCAACCAGAAATGTAGACGCTATTGTGATGACACCATAAATGGACTGAAAAGGGCACAAATCCCCCTCCAGAAAAAAAAGCAACCCTCATTAGTTTTATTTCAAAACCAAATTCGCCCAAAGTATTGATGAGTTAAAGTTTCTGTATAAATCTGAAGTCAACCTGATCAGTAATGTAGATGCTATACTAGTGACAACCGAAAATGTCAAATGAACGGACACGTCCAAAGCAAAGTTGAGGAGGGTATAATAATCTATACTGTCCTGTAAAATGAAAATGTAAGAGAAAAGACAAAAGCCATCCAGTCTTCAGAAAAAAATTTAAATGATAACTCAGGTAATGGATTTCTAAAATTCTAGTGCAGCCTCTGAGTGTGTCCTCCTTTACCCATGTCAGAACAAGGGATGTGCATGTGCACATTTTTAAATGCGTCGCCTAAAATAGCAATTGATATTGCACCACAGTCTTTAGATGTGTTTTTTGTAGGTTAAAAGCACAATGCGCAGAATGCAAAGTGCGCTCAGTCAGTTGTTAGTTGGACAGCAAGAATGAAAAGTGTGAGAATAGACAATGTGAGAGCAGACTACCGAACACCAGTGGTGGAAGACACAGAGTGATGTATTCAAACAAAATTGGAAAGCACATCATGGTATTTATTTTTATTGCTGATGATGTTCTGGCACCTTTTAGCTGTGTGAAAGTATTGTGATGTATTCAACATGTTAGAGAAAATGAGCCAAATCGTGTCAAGATCTGTCTTTTCTTAATATACTCACTGCCAATTAATGCAGCACAATTTCTGTTTAAATATTTTTGTGTCAAAAGCCTGCTGGGAGGAGGGCTTGGGTATGTCAATATCTGCTTCAGTTTGGTCAGAGATTTTGATGCGTGTCCAAAAATCATCCACTTGTGCCAGACACAACCTCATACAGTTTAAGATCGTGCATCGTGTCTACCTCACTAAAGTTTGCCTTTCCAAGATGTTTGAAAATGTTTCACCTCTTAGTGATCGCTGTCAGCAAGCCCCAGCCAATTTAGTACATATGTTCGGGCTCTGCCCTTCCCTATATACTTATTGATCAGAAATTTTTGCCTCACTATCTAAGATCCTGAGGGTAGACATCCAACTGGATCCTCTTGGTGCCTTGTTTGGTATTTTCCCTGCCTTGTCTTCTCTGTCAGCTGCCAAAAGGGACGCTGTAGCCTTTATGACTCTCCTGGCTAGGAGACTAATTGTAATTAAATGGAAATCTCCAATGCCTCCATCAAACACTCATTGGATTAAAGATTTACTTTATTTTCTTAAATTGGAGAAGATTAGGTTCTTTCTCGGGAATTCTTCGGACAAGGTCTGGAATATATGGGGGCCTTTTTTTGATCTGATGGAGAACACAGACTTCTTGTCCATCGCTGTCTGACAGTTTTGATCTAGTTTCCCTTCTCTTTTCCACTATCTCTCTTGGATAAAGCACGGCTGAGGTGGCTATTCTTAGTTTCCTTTTTTCAACTCTGGTGTGCTGGCTGAATGTAATATATATAATTTTTGTACTTTTTTTTGGAAAATAGTTTTTTTGGGGGAGGGTGTATGTTCAGAAAGTTTACTCTGTGGGTTTTGTTTCTTTTTGGTTTAATGGTTTTCTTTAGACTTTTTAAAATTGTAACATTGTCACATGTCAAAATTTTACATTTTGATATGCTGCATTACCCGTTGTGACTTGGTTCAAATGTGGATTATACTGAAAAATTAACCAATACAAGTTGAAAAAAAAAATTTTTTTTTGTGCGCATCCTGTCTGAGCTTGAGTAACAGTATTTGTATGACTCAAAACACATCTGGATCTCATTTTCAGTGGTTGTACTCACTGTCACAACTCACTGCCTTTGAGCTCTGGCTCTATAGCCCTTTTGAGCTTGTTGTTTGTTTTGGGTACTCAAAAGTCAAAAATGGGTGATTTTAAGGGGTGGTCATCTTCCCTATATAAAGATGAACAAAAATGCATAGCACTATGTTGTGAAATCTCCATGATGCCATGACTGTCATGCGGTGAACATAACTATGCTGTGGGCCTTTTGGAGGGTGGAATGTCGGCACGGCAGGTGGTGCTCCAATTGGGCTGCTGTGCATCAATCATTATTCAGTTGCAACAATGCCAGGTCGAAAGTGGGCCCTTAGCCGATAGATCATGTCCAGGACGAGCACGTCACCACCCCGAGCAAGATCGGTACATCGTCCTGCAGCACCTCTGTCAGCCAAGGATCTCCACCAAATACCCTGAGAAGGTGCCTCAGGCCTCAGGACCTATGAGCCTGAAGATCCTTTTGAGGGATGATCCGGACGGCAGAGTGGCAACAAAATTGCCACAAGTGGGCTTGTCAGCACAACAGGTGGACCCTACAGCAGTGGAACACTGTTCTTTTCTCTGACAAATCCCTATTTTGCCAGTCCATGGCCCCATGTTGTGCCCAACAGGTCAACCGACGGGGCGGCACTGGCATTATGGTGTGGGCCGGCATTTCAGGTAACTACGGGACACAGCTGGTCATCCTTGATGGCACTTTAACCACCAACGGTACATTGACCACGTTCTGCAACCTGTTGTGACACCCTTATTCCGAGACCACCCTTACTTCCAGGTGCTCCAGCAGGACAATGCTCATCCACATGCTGCTCAAGTCACTAGGGAGTACCTCCAGCAACAGAACATTGATGCACCTTCCTTGGCCTTCTTACTCTCCAGATTTATCCCCCATTGAACACTTGTGGGATTGACATGAGCGACATGTTTCAGCCAGAGTACTAATGCCACAGAACAGACAAGAACTGATTGTGGCATTGCAGAAGGAGTGGCTTGATATCCCCCAGGACAACAATGGATTGCTTGTGAAGCCCATGCAAAATGCAAATGGAGGCCATATTCCATATTGAACTTTGTTCTTAAGACAAACGTTTTGTTGTTATTTCAGAAAGTCAGAGTACTTCTGTCTTGTTCAATTTTGAAAATTGTTGACACACAGATTTTCATTTGTCAATCTCCGATATTGTTCTGAAGATGTCCATCCATCCATCCATCCATCTATCTTCTTCCGCTTAATCCTTTTCGGGTCGCGGGGGAGGGCTGGAGCCTATCCCAGCATCTTTGGGCGAGATTAAAAACAATTTTCATCCTTTAATTGACCATTTCCATAAAAATCAGTGCAAATATCAAACTTCTCTAGAGTGTTTGGTTTTCATTGGCAGTGAGTATATGAGTATAATTAGCTCCCTGTAGGAGTGCTACTCTCCGTTACACTCTAAAGAGTGGGTAGTAAGGAGTGATTTTGGACACATACCACATGTTGAAGCCCTGCAGCATCTTATATCAATGATTGTCTATAACAGGTAACTAAGAGACCCAAATATAGGATGACCTTCATCATAAGACTCTACAGGTTCTCCTGAGATGCAATTAATCCAAGGATAAAGAAGCTTATAGAAATACAAAAAGACCAAATGAGATTTAGTAATGATACACATTATTTGTACAGTGCATCCGGAAAGTATTCACAGCACTTCACCTTTTCCACATTTTGTTATGTTACAGCCTTATTCCAAAATGAAATAAATTCATTTTTTCCTCAAAATTCTACACACAATACCCTATGACAACGTGAAAAAGTTTTTGTTTTTTTTTTTAGATTTTTGCAAATTTATTAAAAATAAAAACTAAGAAATCACATGTACATAAGTATTCACAGCCTTTGCTTAATACTTTGTTGATGTACCTTTGGCAGCAATTACAGCCTCAAGTCTTTTTGAATATGATGCCACAAGCTTGGCACACCTATCTTTGGGCAGTTTCGCCCATTCCTTTTTGCAGCACCTCTCAAGCTCCATCAGGTTGGATGGGAAGTGTTGGTGCACAGCCATTTTCAGATCTCTCCAGAGATATTCAATTGGATTCAAGTCTGGGCTCTGGCCTAGCCACTCAAGGACATTCACAGAGTTGTCCGGAAGCCACTCCTCTGATATCTTGGCTGTGTGCTTCGGGTTGTTGTCCTGCTGAAAGATAAACTGTCGCCCCAGTCTGAGGTCAAGAGCGCTGTGGAGCAGGTTTTCTTCCAGGATGTCTCTGTACATTGCTGCATTCATCTTTCCCTCTATCCTGACTAGTCTCCCAGTTCCTACCACTGAAAAACATCCCCACAGCATGAGGCTGCCACCACCATGCTTCACTGTAGGGATGGTATTGGCCTGGTGATGAACGATGCCTGGTTTCTTCCAAATATGACGCCTGGCATTCACGCCAAAAAGTTCAATTTTTGTCTCATCAGACCAGAGAATTTTGTTTCTCATGGTCTGAGAGTCCTTAAGGTGCCTTTTGACAAACTCCAGGTGGGTTGCCATGTGTCTTTTACCAAGTACTTCTGTCTGCCCACTGTACCATACAGGCCTGATTGGTGGACTGCTGCAGAAGTGGTTGTCCTTCTGGAAGGTTCTCCTCTCTCCACAAAGGAATGCTGGAGCTTTGACAGAGTGACCAAGGGGTTGTTGGTCACCTCCCTGACTAAGGCCCTTCTCCCCGATCACTCAGTTTAGAAGGCCAGCCAGCTCTAGGAAGAGTCCTGGTGGTTCCGAACTTCCATTTATGGATGATGGAGGCAGCTGTACTCATTGGGACCTTCAAAGCAGCAGAAATTTTTCTCTACCCTTCCCCAGATTTGTGCCTTGAGACAATCCTGTCTCAGAGGTATTCACTGAAAAAAAAAGTTCTTTGAATTTACTTGATTTTAATGTGTACAGTGGTCCCACATGATCCAAATGTGTCCAACCGACATACTTTTCCTCTTCCTCTCAGTTAATTATTGGTTGTTAAAACAAAGTATCTCATTCCCGTCACGCTGTTCAAAATAATCATGTTGTCTGAAAATAATACTTTCCAGTTACCATAGTACTAATTGATTTTGTAAAACCATTAATCCTCTTTCCACAGCACGTGGGAGCACTTATCACCGATCCTTGGCCACATAGCTATAGTGGGGGGGTCAGTCCTGTGGTAGCTCTGTGCGATAATTTTCCTTTCCCCATTCCAGGATTTGAACCCATGGCCTCCCGGTTGTGGGGTGGATGCTCTTTCAACTAGGCCAACTCTCTCGTATTTTTAAATTACCATAACAAAAATGTATAGACTGCTTAAATCAGGGGTGTCCAATCATGTGCCATGGAAGGCCAACACCCTGCATGTTTTCTCATCTACCCAGTTTCTTCAGCAGGTGTTTTCACTTATCAGCAATCCTTGTGAAGAAATTCAGTGAAATCTGCTGGTGAAGGGACTGATTGGAGGTAAAGCCTGCAGGGTGTTGGCCCTCCAAGGCACATGACTGGACACCCCTGATTTAAGCAGTCTATGCATTTTTGTTATGGTAATTTAAAAATACCAGAGTGGTGGCTTAGTTGGTAGAGCTCAATTTTGAGCTTCATGGCAAAGGCTGTGAATACTTATGTACATGTGATTTCTTAGTTGTTGTTGTTGTTTTTTTTGTTTTTTTTAATTTTCAATAAATTTACAAAATCTCCAAAAAACTTTTTTTTCTCATTGTCATTATGGAGTGTTGTGTGTACAATTTTGAGGAAAAAATTAATTTAAGCCATTTTTGAATAAGGCTATAACATAACAAAAAGTGAAGTGCTGTGAGTACTTTCCAGATGCACTGTATTATTACTAATTTGTGCAGTTGTGTATTGGACAGCATGGTGGTGTAGTGGTTAAGTGCAGGTTAGTTAGTTAGTTAACACTGTTACCTCACACCTAGAAGGTTCCAGGTATGAATCCCAGGCTGGCAGGAGTGAGGATTTTCCTGTATGGAGTTTGCATGTTCTCCCTGTGCTGTGTGTGTTTACTCTGGGGCCTTTGGTTTCCTCCCACAATCCAAAGACCTCCATGTTGGTTAAGTGATGATTCTAAATGGTCCATAGGTATCTGTCTCTGATAGGCCCTTAAAATAGAGGTGTAACGTAGCTTCTAGTTAAGTGATTTGAGTGGTCTTTATGACTAGAAAAGCACTACATATCTAAGCACAGGTTATTACACCTTGTTCTTCCAGAATTTATTTATTTATTTTCCTGTCAGTCAGATACTCTCCTGTCAATTCAAAAAGCGTTCAAAATAATTTTCACTGACAGCATTTCTCTCATTGTCATATAAAAGCAGCTTAAATTCTTAGCTTTCTGTCCAGCTTTCCCCCTGATTTGTTGGTGCCATAAACACTTTCGCTGTACAGGAACTCCTGTTGATTAAACTGGACTAAAGGGGGTTTAGGCCTAATTATTCCTGAGAATGCATGTAACACTGAGCAATAACGCTGTGTTCCCCAACAGGCTGAGATGCATTCATATTTCTTCAATTAAAAAAATATCCACCAATGTTGTCTAATCCACAAATCAACCTTTTCCAACTTAATTTCCCAGACCATAAAACCCTCTTGGATACAGTGGGGCTCTTTTGTATCACTGAAGTTGGACAGCAGCCAGAAAACACAACCTGAAACTGGATATTTGACAGATTCCACACTAATATGAGCACACACACACACACACATAAACACACACAAACACAGAATTCTAAGCACAGAGAAACATTGGGTAATTGTAAATCAATAAACAATTATACTACCACCATCATAACACACTGCTTACTGACCTCAAGTCCCTGGGATCCAACTGTGTCTCCATTTTCTTGTAGCTATGTATGAGAGTGGTTAAGGCAGTACTGGGATGGCTGTCGTCTGGTGTGAGCCCTCGCCAGTGAAACCACAAAGTGTGTATCAAGTGTTTGTGTATATGCACTGACAGTCTGCGTGAACTCTTTTAGATTTTGTGACTACTGCAGGAAAGAGTGATTACCCACATTCAAAGGAACAAAGTACCATGTTGAAGATCCTCCAAGTGTCTGGATGTGGAGCCAGCATATCTGGGTGTGTCATTTTGTCTAATTTTTGGCAGCTAATCCTTGGTTGCCCCAACCATTATCTTGTTTGATTAGATAGAGTTTGGAGGGTTGAAACAAGGAAAATCAAAACATATATTGGCACCAGGTCAGAGGCAGTGCCATCACATATGTTGCACAGAAGTTTGCTCAAACTCCAATTCAAACTCAGTGCCAGTATGTAATCTCTTTTAAAAGAGCCACAAAGTCCTCCTAAGAAGGTGGGAGAAGTGGTGCATCGTGAAGTAAATACTTCTGCAGCTGACTGAGTAGCTTAATCTGAAACCACCTTTATGGCTTGGGTGTGCTTGGTTGCCATGAAACCTATAGGACAATTCATTCCTTTAACAGGGCAAGATTCTTCATATTTTCAGCAAAAACAGGTAGAAGTCCTTACTATGTCTACATGCAGTGGTAGACCACAAAAAGCAAGAGTTAAATGTTACTAGAGTAAAGACTCCCAGAACACCACTGGGGAAGAACAACATCTAACACCCAAGTTTGGACCTTAAAGCTAGGGTATATGTTTCAGTGCTCCAGAGCCACTTCTCCAAAAGATGGGGACATCTACTCTGAAGGATTATAGGTGATAAAGTATCCTCAGTCCCCTAAGGAAAAAAAAAATCTGAGATTTTAAAGATGCTCTACAGTGGATATAAATCCCCCATAAAAACAAATGTATGTTGTCAAAAATGGTATCTTAGGATCCTTTTTTCTATGAAAAAAACTCCTTTAATTATCTTACAGTTTTATGTCAAAAGCTTTTCACTTTTCCTCCTTCTTCAAATGCCAGGATCTGTGAATAACCCCACCCACATTCCACAAGGCTAATAGTGGCTAGCACTACATTGAACAGAATAAATCTTGTGATAACAAGACTTTCTGGTTGAAGGACATGCCCACTTGTATATATGGTGGCCCAAGATAATGACTGAAACCACATCAGACCTTAAAAGCAATTTAATGGTAAAACTCATCTTAATTTGGGTCAAGTTTTCAAAGCAGCTGTTCAGAAATGCTAACTGGCCCTGAAAGCTAACTTCAGTTAAGCCAGAGAGTCCTGATTGGCTCAACATTATGGACACGGAATGGTTACATCACCAAAAATGCTCTGTATAAACTTGTCTTTTTTTCCGGGGGTAGGGCTTAAGTGCAACTTTAAAGTAAAAAAAACAGACATGAGACATTTGAGTGATTTTGGTCGTGAAATGTCTTGTAAGTCATGAAAAACATGTTACAAACATGTTACCAACAAAAAAAATATTTTTGGTGGTGTCACTTTAAAATATGTTCAGCTGTTTTTTGTGTGGACACATCATAAATGTTTTAAATTTTGTCATCAGATAACACATTGCCAATATTTTTGCACTTGTCCAGGTGAGGTAATGCATCGCCAACAATTAAAGTTGAGGCTTACAGTTCTTCTAACCCGTCAGGCTGCTTTTCTTTTTTATATTAACAATAGGTATCAGGTATACTGATTAACATTAAATATAACAGGAGGCACTTTGGAAAATGTAGGTTTTAGTGACCCCTCTTTGGATTGCCACCTTACTGTGGTGGAGGCGTTTGCGTGCCCTAATGTTCCCAGGAGCTATGTTGTTGGGAGCAACTTGCCCCTGATAGGGTCTCCCAAGGCAAATTGCCCCTCGGTAAAGGACCAGAGCAAGAGTGGTCCAACAGATCCAGTGTACCCCCACCAGGTTTGGGGGCTCAAAGGAGCCAAGTGGGTCTGCCCTCCAGTGGGTTCACCACTTGCAGGAGGGTTCATGGGGAACATGGTGCTATGCAAACTGGGCAGCAATCTGGGCTGCTCTGCTTAAACTGCTGCCCCTGCAAACCAGATGTCCGGACGGGCAGTAGAAGATGGATGGGTTTAAGTGGTACTTTCTGAGTTGTAGCGCCAATGGACAATTTCTTAGAAAAGTTTCAGTTTGGATTTTTATTTTCAACAAAGAATACAACCTTGTAGACCTTCTCAAAAATGAATGGAGTGAATGGGGTTGCAGTAACCTACTCAAAGTTCTATACAACACTTCTACAGTTGGTGTTCCTGCCTAATGAAAGAGTCTTCAATATACAAAAATCCCAGTGCTCAGTTGAAGAGGTTCAGACTTTCTGACTTTTCAGTTTGATTCAGACCAAAATTTTAGGTGTGAAAACTTCCTTGAACCATGGTCTGGATCAAAGAGCTAAAATTAGGTCCAGCAAAAAGAGGTGGTCTCGGTCTAGATCAAACTGAACCTTGGTCTGTTTGATTTAAAGTGTGAAAAAAAATTCAGAAAGGTTGGGACTTTCAGATGAAACATGGGAAGTTAAGGCAGCCAAAAACAGGAAAATGAGATCCAAGTAACACTTGGCAAGAAAAAGAGAACTAGTTTTGAATTGAAATTTGGTCCATTATTAGCATAAACAGTCAATTTAAAATGAAAGAAATCATAAAAATGCAGAAACTTAACAGGTAGATTATCTTCAGAGAGGATACAACAGAAAGTAAATAAAAATATTGGGCACGCAATGCTACCTGAAGATCATCACTGACAATGAAAAGGACAAACATCCTTTTAAAGAGGACCTGGATAATAGTTTAGCCTCATTAAACTAGTTCACCTCTTAATGTGATGGAGTCTTCCCCAATTCCACCTTAATGTGCCTGATGTATAACCGATGTGCCCAGAAAACTCCTTAGAAGATGAGTAGCACGTTTGCCTACTACCATGGTCAGCTAACAATGCAAATACAAACATCATGACAACAGGACATAGGGGTGCCATGAAACGTTGCTTAGTTTATGAAAACAAACTTAACTGGACCAAATGAAGACAATGTAACCAAAACAGGAACCTTGGTCCAGACGTTGGTGCAGACTTTCAGCTGCGAAAACACCTTTATCGCTGTATCTCACGGAGCAGTGAATACTAAGGAATGTTTGCAAACATAATGTTTTTTGGGTTTTGTCAAGGATCGTAAAAGGTTGCCAAACAGTTGGCAAACTGTTTTTCTTGTCGTCAAAAGTTCAACAATTTTTTTGCAAATGTAGTTTCTCCAAACTTTTGCAAAATAGTTGTAAGCATTTGCAAATGGTTTTAATACATGTCGCTACAGTTCTTTTTGGTTTGCTAAGTAGTGGACATTAGCAACTGTCTAAGAACCTTTACAACAAAACTGTTTGTGACTATAAAACTGTTGGCGGACTATTTTGCAACCTTTAACAAACCCTGATGAAACCAAAAAGTGCTACTGTGGTGACACAAAGGAGATGACACTTCACCCAGACTTCGGGGTGTTGGGGGGGCCAACCAAGGGCACCAGAGTGCTGGGGGGTATGAAGTAAATAAAGATGTGCCTTTCGCCCCAGCTGTGCCAGGCTCACACCTGAGGACACAGGGGCACGAATGTATTGTACTAAACCTTGCTGTGTGAAGTGTATGTTAATGTGTATGTTGATGTGTGTTCACACTTTGTAACTGGTATGTTAATGTGTTTACCCTGAGTACCAGAGGAGGGAAGAAAATGTATAAAGCAGTCCGCTTTGGCACTCAGATCTAGGCTGTTCTGTGTTGGAGGAGAATAAGGTTGTATTCACACCAGGATAGTCCGTGAGTCTCGGTTTGACTCGGCGGGGGATGGCAAGAATTTTCACACCTTCGTTTGGTTCAGTTTGCATTCACACTTCACTCAAGTGGACCAAACTGCTTGGACAACGTCATGCAGTTACAACAGCTGCTTGTTTGTGGAACTGTAGGGCGTACATGCGATTAACTTCTTGTAGGCATGCAAAAGTTAATTTCTTCCTGAAAATAAAGCAACACATATCAAATCATATCAATAAAAACATTTCACCACAATTGTCCATCCCAGAGTTCAACAATGTCTTCAGTAGTGGATGCTGTCTTGAGAGAAAGAATATGAATTAATTTATTGTTCACAAATGCATAGATTCCATTTCAGAGAGAGAGAAAAAAAATATTCCTGCGTCATCCACCAGATGGCACTGTAAAACTGTCTGGTTGGTTAATGAGGAATCTTGAAGTCTGGATTATATCAACAAAAAATCTGTCATTTGGGGTAGAAAAGGGAGAATGACTCTAAGTCCTGGAGAAGGGATTAACTTCCACTTTATGGCCGATGGATAGTGTTACAGCTCTGGTCCTTGGGTGAGAAAAACAGTTCATGACTTTTGAGTTGAAACAATCTTCTTCAGCAAAGAATGCTTTTATAAATTGGAACCAAAAGGGGTTAATGCTACAATGGGATGCAATTCTCGGCAAGCGAGCAATTCTCAGCATAACACCATTCCCTTCAGTAAGGTGTTTATGCACCACAAACTAATAAAAATGAAAAGCTCCACTGTCTGTATAAAACCCCCATGCCATCATCATATCGCTAAACATTTTAAAAACATTGGTATTCTTGTGTGTAGCCACAAGCAGCTGAGAAATCTGGTTCTCAGACCAAATATCTATCAGAGCCTGCATCTCACTCCTCACTTGTCACTACTCCAAGTCCAAGAGACATTTTTTTAAACTTTTCTCCTCTGTTTTCCCTGGTAAAAGTACTTCTTGGAGCCACACAGTTGACTTTATTATTTTCTACCCAAAATGGAGGCTGAAGAACCAGGAGCTCTTCAGCTGAATCGGGATGTTGGATTTTATTTATTTACCCATGGATTCCTACTGTGGACATGCTGCCAGGAAACACACATCAACTTTTCAACAGGGACAACTTTTTCAGGTGAGTGGGAACTTCATCTGTCTGTATCTCATCCAGATGGTGAATTAATGTCTTTTCATGTATTTACATTGAGTTATAATGTAATCATGTTGCGAGAAAAATTTGCCTGTTCGTGTTTGATGTGACGGCACCTTTTCAGTAAACGCCACTTTCTCTGCTCACTGTGTGTTGCTGTGGTTACACAAACGCCGAGGGGCATGTCCACCCTTTGGTCCGCTGGATACTCCGTTTGCATTCACATGGCAAGCGAAGCGCACCAGACTGCATTTGCAAGCAAACCGAGACACCCCCTTTTCAGGGGGACCATAGTTCACTTGTTTGGTGCTGCACCAGAGTTCCAGGCACATTCAGACAGCACCAAATAAACTGAACTATCCACAGAATACACACTTTGGTCCTGTAGTCCGGACCAAACAGTGGCCTTGTGAATGCGCCCTGAAGTTCTTTGTTGTCAGCTCGCTGTCTCGTCTGATTCCATCTTCCACAGTTGTAACCCTGAGATGTGAAATGGAAGACAAACCGAGCACCACCACGGAGACACTCTTGCTGGAGGCTCCCACCACTGCATGAGCCATTGCAGACAGACTCCCGGACTTTTGGCTTCATGACCTGGCTGCATGGTTTATTCACGTGGAATCCCAGTTTGCCCTCCAGGAAGTCGTGGCAGATGACACGAAGTACCATCATGTGGTGGCATCGCTGGACACACGCGCCATGCAGCGCACCATGAGTCTGCTCCAAGCCCCGCCAGCCCAAGGAAAATATGGCGCTCTCAAGCGGCTGCTGCTGCATCATTATACCTTTTCAGATGCAGAGAGGGCAGAAAAGCTCCTCACCCGCTGGGAGTTAGGAGACAGATCATCTGTGGTCCTGATGGGGAGCGTGCTTGCGTTCATGGGCACGGACGACGGATCTTTCCTTTTCACCCACCTCTTCCTCAGAAACCTGCAGGCTTCTGCAAGAGCAATTCTTGCTCACTCACCACTGCTGGTGACCAGGGAATACCATGCACTGGCAGAGGAGGCAGACCACACCATCCTGGCAGACAAGGCTTTCAGTGTTCAGGCGGTGAGACCGGGATCTCCTGTGGAGCCCAGCGAGATCGAGGAGCCGAGGGTGGTGGCTCGGATGGCCACCCAGAAAAACAGGACCAGGATGCTGTGTTTTTATCACCACCGTTTTGGCAAGGAAGTGCAGCGTTGTCTGCCACCGTGCTACTTCAAGAAGCCGGGAAATGAGACAGCCAGCGGTCAATAGCAGCTGCAACTGCTGACGACAGGGAGAAGCTGCTTTTCATCACAGACACGTGTTCGGGGAGACACTCTGAGATTCTGGCTCCCAGAAGAGCCTCATTTTTCCAGTCAGCACAGACAGACTGGCAGAAGGCTGTGGCCCATCTTTAACGGATGCCAACGGATCCCGCATCAGGACATATGGAGAAAGGCCAGTGACTGTATGTTTACATGGACACAATTACCAGTGGGACTTTGTGGTAGCTGCATGTTCGGCCCCCATCTTAGGTGCTGGTTTTCTGTGTGCTTGTAGACTACCTGTTGATGTTACCAACAGGCATTTAGTGGATGGTGAATCTTTTTCCTCCTTGCCCTGCATAGCTCGGGGAGGTGGGCCACCAACAAATGCTAATTTTCTAGCTCCAGGGGGTAAGTACCAGCATTTGCTGTCCGAGTTTCCAGCACTCACGGTGTCCACTTTTTCCACTACGGTAACCAAGCACAGGGTCGAGCATTTTATCACCACATAAGGTCCGCTTGTTTTTGCGCACCCTCGCTGCCTGGATGCGTCTAAACTAGCCATTGCGTGCAAGGAGTTTGCTAACTTAGAATGCTTGGGCATCATTAGGCACTCCAACAGCCCTTGGGCATCCCTGCTGCACATGGTGCCCAAATCCGATGGGTTGTGGTGGTCATGCAGCGCCATGGAACACGATCATTACCCTATCCCTCACATCCAGGATTTTTCCGTACACCTGGCTGGGACATGCATTTTTTCAAAAGTGGATCTGGTCCGTGGTTACCACCAAGTCCCAGTGCGCGCAGAGGATGTCCCCAAAACGGCGGTAATAACTCCCTTCAGTCAGTTCGAGTTTTTGCGCATGCCGTTCGGGTTAAAGTGAGCAGCATAAACTTTCCAAAGGATGATGGACGCAGTGCTCCTTGACCTGCCGTTCATTTTTGTCTACTTAGACGATATTTTGGGGGCTAGCGCATCAGAGGAGGAGCACCTTGCCCATCTCAAACAAGTGTTTCAACAGTTGGAAGCACATGGGCTGATCATTAACCCAGCGGTCAGTTTGGGCTGCCGGTAATCGACTTCCTGGGCCATCGCATCTCGTCAGAGGGCACAATCCCACTTCCGGATAAAGTATGCGCAGTGTTGGATTTTCCGCATCCACAAACTGTGAAGGCGCTGCAGGAATTTTTGGGGATGGTCAATTTTTACAGCCGCCTAGCTGCTGCAACCGCTGTATGGCTCGCTCAAAAAATGAAACCCGCGGATAGCACTGACTGGACCCCCGATCGGGTCCAGGCCTTCACAGGTGCCAAAACAGCGCTCGCCAATGCAGCTTTACTGGCCAACCCGACCCCATCAGCGCAAATAGTACTCACCACAGACCCATCGGATGTCGCGGTAGGGGCCGTGGTGGAGCAGTATGTCTCCGGTTTGTGGCAGCCCTTCACCTTTTTCAGCCGTACTTTGTGTGACAGCGAGCGTAAGTATAGCGCTTTCGACAGAAAGTTGTTGGCTCTCCAGCTTGCTATGCATCATTGTCAGTTCTGGCTTGAAGGTCACGAGTTTACTGCATTTGTCGATCACAAACCGCTGACCTACACAATGTCCAAAGTCTTGGAACCGTGGTCAGCTCAGCAACAACGACACTTGGCAACAATTTTGGCGTTCACGACCGACATCCAACATGTAGCAGGTAAATTGAACATTGTGGCAGACTGCTTGTTACGTGTGCTGGTCTCTCCAGTATACATGGGCATCGATTTTTCCACATTGGCCGCTGACCAAACCGGGGATGCAGACATTTGCACGCACCAGTCCGCAGCTACCAGATTAAAACTTGAGAGCAGGGTGGTACAAGAAAGGTGCCCGCCTTTGCTCTGCAACATCTCTACCGGCTGCACCTGCCCCATTGTTCCGAGCTCTTGGCTTTAGTGGGTCCCCTTCCGCCATCACAGAGGTTCACACACCTTTTAACAATCATGAGCTGCACTACGTGTTGACCAGAGGCGGTTCCGCTTAGTTCCATCACGTCTGCCGAGGTAGCCCATGCATTTTTGTCAGCGTGGGTCGCACAGTTCGGATCCCAATCGGACATCACTTCTGACAGGGGTCCGCAATTTACTTCGGAACTTTGGTGCATGATGGCCGACAGCCTGGGGGTCAAAATCCACTGCACCACTGCGTACAACCCACAGGCTAACGGTTTGTACAAGTGTTTTCACCGCAACCTCAGAGCCTTGCTGACTGATGCCAATTGGGTCGATCGCCTGCCTTGGGTTCTATTGGGGTTGTGCTCCGCACCTAAGGAAGATTTGGCAGCTTCCCCGGCAAAACTCGTTTTTCTCAGCTGTTGCGGATCCTGGGGGAATTTTTGCCAGAGATCCCTGCGCCCGGCACCGATCCGCCCACGCACCTTTTTCCGGTACAGGGGCTGCCAGTGTTACAGGCCTGGCAAACCATTGTTTTCCCTCCACTTTTGTTCCAAAGTGCTTAGAGAATGCCAAATTCATTTTCGTCAGGCACGACGCCCGCAGAACCCCGCTGCATCCGCCGTACAATGGCCCGTTCAGAGTGTTGGAAACTGGGGAGAAGCAGTTTGTGTTAGACTTGGGGGGCGTAAGGAAACCCTCTGCATAGACAGGCTGAAGTCCACTTATGTATTGTCAGATGAGCAGGTGGTGTTGGCTCAAAATCCCCGGTGCGGGCGCCCACCTACAGTGGGTCCGCAGGATAGTGTTCCCCCTACAGAGGACTGTTTTCAGAAAACTAACTTTTTCCCCTCCCCACCTTTTCCCACTGCAGAGAAAGTCTTTCTCCTACCAGCTTCGACAGGAAGGTACTTCAACCGGCCCATGTTACAGCCACTACAGGTGCTTGCTCAAGCCTAAAGGTCCAGAGCATAAGGACTCCTTCTGGGTGTTCGGGATGGGGGGGGGGGGGACTGTGTGGTGACACAAAGAAGATGATACTCCACCCAGACTTCGGGGTGTTGGGGGGGGGCAGCCAAGGGCGCCAGAGTGCTGGGGTGTGTGAAGTAAATAAAGATGTGCCTTTCGCCCCCAATGTGCCAGGCTCACACCTGAGGACGCAGGGGCACAAATGTATTGTAATAAGCCTTGCTCTGTGATGTGTATGTTAATGTGTATGTTGATGTGTGTTCATGCTTTGTAACTGGTATGTTAATGTGTTTACCCTGAGTGCCAGAGGCAGGAAGAAAATGTATAAAGCAGTCTGCTTTGGCACTCAGATTTAGTCTGTTCTGTGTTGGAGGTGAATAAAGTTCTGTGTTATCAGCTCGCTGTGTCGTCTGATTCCATCCTCCACACTACATTCATAAATGTTCCTCAGCATTCATCACTCAGGGAGGTGCTAGCTTGATTTTCACCAATATTTGCCCGGAAAAGTTGGCAAATCCAAAAATCGCTGTTTGTCAGCATTCGCCCATCTGTGAGGTGCTACCCTTAGAGCAGTAGGTGATTTGAGGGAGGATGAAGGGGAGTGCTATCCCTCTTGTTATCACAATGATCCAAAAACATGTCATAAATCGAGCCCGTGTTTCCTGTGGGCTCGGTTCTGATCGTTCCTGGTGGCTCAGGCAGTGGGTTTATTATGTGGTGTTGTGTTTTGATTTCTCATCATTTTCATGTCTGTGCATCGTTTCTGTTCCTGCCTGTAGCTGCCGCTCTGGCCTGTCCAGCCATGCCCCCTCTTTCTCTATCAGTCAGCTGTTCGGCCCGGTAATCATCTTTCCCACGCCTCACCCAGGTGTTCCCAATTTGCCACACCAGCCGCATTTGTACAAAAGCAGCTCTTTGCTAGACAAGCGCCGCTGGACCATTATGTGCGTTAGATAGTCATTCCCTGCCGTCTAACCATCACGTCTCCTAAAAGGACTGTTTCTGTGTGCTCGCTGGGAGATTGGGATTACTTGGACTGCCCCCTCTCACTGTGAGTAAACTGTAGTGTTTCTTTTCGCCGCTGTGCTGCTACGCTTTCTGCAGCGTTCCCTCTGTGTAGCACAGCCGCTATGCTTTGGCTGATTGCCCAGTTTAGCCTCCGGTGTATGTGTTGGGTGTCCTTAAGGACTCTTTAGTGTACCCGAGCTGTCTTGTCTTTTGTGTGTTCCTTTTTGTATTAATAAACATGTGTTTGGTGTAACCCTGCACTTAAGTCCATTTGTCCTTTTTCTCCTCCTCCGTGCACTGTTGAAAAGCGCACGGGGAGCTTATGACACAATGGTCCAGCCGTCATAAAAGGATTTAGCGGGTTACACCCACACAAACCTTTTCTCATTTTTGGACTGTTTTATTCGTCTGTGTTTGGAGCGCATTATGTCCCTGGCTCGCCGACCACGTCCAAGAAAAGGAGGATGGGCTGTGGGGTCTCCAAGTCTGGAGGAAGAGTGGGCAGCAGACTTCATCCAGAGCTATGTGGATGAGTTTCTCGCTGCCAATGGACCCGAGAGGGATTGGTGGAGCGTTTATGGAGCGGTGGGGATTCTGAAGGCGCGTCCTGGCCTCTGGAGGTACCCTCAGTATGTGGAATTGCTGGCTTCCGTCACCGCACTCCAGCGCTTGTCCCCTGGGCTGAAGATGGAGCCATTTCCCATTGGACCGCAGCACGCACAGAGGTGCGCTCCATGGCGGAATGGCGCAGTTTCCTCCGCTCTTGCTCCAGTTACTCTAGCTCCACCACAGCGGTGTCATCCTGCATTGGAACGCCGGGAGGAGCCCTCCTCGTCTTCGGAAACCGCTGTCTCTCCAGCCGCCGAGAGGTCCTCCAGGGTTGTCCCGGCTACGCCCACTTCTACAGCTCCTCCACAATCCTTTGAAGGGGCCAAAACGGTGACGGACACGGAGGGGGATGACAGACTGTCTTCTGCAGCTGAAAACATCCGAGACCGGGATGACAGGCAAGCACTTTTTCTTTCCATTCAATCCAATCATGATAAACCTTGTCTGTCTCCCGAGGGAGAGGCCCAGTTACAGTAGTCCGCTGGGTCCTCTCCTGCAGCTGCAGAAATTAATTTATTTCCTATTCTCCCCATGTCTCCTCCTATCCTCCCTGAGTGCCTGTTGGCCCAAGGTCAACACCTTCAGATAATAGAGGAGCCAGTGGCTTCGGATGATTCCTGCCCGGAGCCAGCACGGAGAGGTCCCCCTGCAGCCACGCCAGAGGAATTCCCAGCGTTTGAGCCACTGCAGGTGGACGACGAGACTGCCAACACCATCTTGCCAGTTGCACAGGCGTCTGTGGCGGACTAGGAGCCTGATCTGGCCCTCTTGGAGGCTGGGCCCAAGTATTCATCACCAGGATCGACGGAGTCCTGGACGGCGGTGGAGCTCGAGCTCAGGCAAGTATTCTCTCTGGTTTTTCTGATCACAGTGTTAGAGAGATCTTGTCTGGCTCTAGGTGGGGAGAGTCAGGCACAACGCACAGCCGCATCTGAACTTCCCTCGCTGGGCTCCGCCGCCACTGGTGACCTGAACAACCCTGTTTCTTCTCCCGCTCCTGAGCCGTTTTCTAGGGTCGCCAGAGGGGAACAACCACCTCCAGGGGTCCACATGGAACTCGTCTCAGCGCCTGATGATGACGCGGGTCCAGCTCCCCTGAGGTCTGAGGTCGTCGTGTGGTCTCCTCCGCAGGCCGTACCACCGTGGGTCCAGTGGGCTGGCTTTGGACCCTCATGGGGGCTGCACCCCAGGATTAGCCCAATGTGGGTGCTACGCTCCTGCCCAGACCCATCATGGACACCTCGCTCTGGGTCGGGGTCCACCGTGGGTGCAGCTGAGCCTCAGCTGGAGGTCACCGTGGGTGCAGCCAAGCTTCAGCCGGAGGTCACCATGGATGCAGCCGAGCCTCAGCCGGAGGTCACCGTGGGTGCAGCCAAGCCTCAGCCGGAGGTCACCGTGGGTGCAGCTAGGCTCCCGCTGGAGTCCATCGTGGATGCAGCGGAGCCGGCCTGGTCGGGGTCCACCACGGGCGCCGTTGCGGACCACCCTGAGGACGCCGGTCTGGTTACCCACCAGTGAGCCTTCTGGTGGGCAGGCTGCCTCCTGCTTCACCCCTTCGGTCCTGGTGGCTGAGCAACGCTGGCCGGCCGCCAGAAGAAATGACTCCCCGGGTCAGATGGCCCATCTTTTCCGGTAGGCCGCCGGACTCCGTCCACCGGACCTTCTGCTGGGCCTGGGACTCTGGGCGGCCTCCTAAGCCCCAACGCCCGTGGACTTTGGGGGGTTAATTGTGGACCCTGGGTGGGGTATTGTGTTCCCTTCTTTCCTGTTCCCCCTACCTCCCACCCGGGTTCATGTGTTATTGTTGTGCCGGTGGGGATTGGTGGAGATTTCCTTATGATGTTACCGCGGGTGTCTGGTATCCACCTCTAGAAGGAGGGGCCCTGTCACGAACCAAGCCCGTGTTTCCTGTGGGCTCGGTTCTGATCGTTCCTGGTGGCTCAGGCAGTGGGTTTATTATGTGGTGTTGTGGTTTGATTTCTCGTCGTTTTCATGTCTGTGTACCGTTTCTATTCCTGCCTGTAGCTGCCGCTCTGGCCTGTCCATCCACGCCCCCTCTTTCTCTAACAGTCAGCTGTTCACCGGGGTAATCATCTTTCCCGCGCCTCGCCCTGGTGTTCCCAATTTGCTACGCCAGCAGCGTTTGTACAAAAGCAGCTCTTTGCTAGACAAACGCCGCTGGACCATTATGTGCGTTAGATGGTCATTCCCCGCCGTGTAACCATCACGTCTCCTAAAAGGACTGTTTGTGTGTGTGCTCGCTGGGAGACTGGGATTACTCGGACTGCCCCCCTCACTGTGAGTAAACTGTAGTGTTTCTTTTCGCCGCTGTGCTGCTACGCTTTCTGCAGCATTTCCTCTGTGCAGAACAGCCGCTACGCTTTGGCTGATTGCCCGGTTTAGCCTCCGGTGTATGTGTTGGGTGTCCTGAAGGACTCTTTAGTGTACCCGAGCTGTCTTGTCTTTTGTGTGTTCCTTTTTGTATTAATAAACGTGTGTTTGGTGTAACCCTGCACTTAAGTCCATTCGTCCTTTTTCTCCTCTGCACGCTGCTGAAAAGTGCATGGGGAGCTTATGACAAAACATCCCTCTTGTTAACCTGCCATCAACCCATCCCCATTTATAGGTGTAAATCAAGGGTCTACTACTGGGCAGGTGAGATTTTCCAACCTGGATACAAAGAGAGGACTGTCCCCCCATATCATCGTAAACTTTTCCATGTCATGATACATAACTGCATAAAATGACTTTGAGCCACCAGTTTTAAGCAGAAATAAAATCAAAAAATTCTTTCAGCTTTTTCTCATAGATTTGCGATTTTTTCCTCATAAATTTGCTATTTTATTCTGTACATTTATAATTTTTTTCATAATTTGTGACCTTTCCTAAAGGAAAATTTGCAACATTTTTCCTGTAAATTTGAAACTTTATCATAAATTTGATTTTTTTTTTGTAAAATTTTCCTCATAAATTTGCTCTTTTTTCTGTAAAGTTTCAACCTTTTTCAAATAAAATTGCAACTTTTTTTCTTTAATTTGTGACTTTTTTCTCAAAAATTTTACTTTTTTCTATAAATTTTTAACTTTTTTTTCCACATAAATTTGCAACACTTTTCTTATAAATGTGACCTTTTTCTCAGAAATTTGAAATTTTTTCTTCATAAATTGGCAACTTTTTAAATGCAGATTTGTACCTTTTTTTCCTAAGTTGTGATTTTTCTCATAAATTTGCAAAATTTTCTTGTAAATTTGCAACATTTTTTCTGTAAATTTGAAACTTTTTAATCATAAATTTGAAGCACTTTTTCCTCATAAATTTGCTACCTTTTTCCTGTAAATTTTCAACTTTTCACATAAATGTGCAACTTTTTCCTTTCAAAATTGTGGCTTTTTCTCAATAATTTCCTACTTTTTTCCTGTAAGATTTTCAAACTTTTTTCATATAAATTTACAACTTTTTTCTGATAAATGTGGCTGTTTTCTTCATAAATTTCCAACTTTTTTCTGTAATGTAATGTGTGGCCTTTTCTCCTAAATTTGCAAAATTTTTCTTGTAAACTTGCAGCAGTTTTCCTGTAAATTTGAAACATTTTTATCATAAAGTTGAAGCTTTTTTCATTAATTTGTGACTTTTTTCCCCATAAATTTGCTACTTTTTTCCTCTAAATTTTCAACCTTCTTTTCAGATAAATTTAAAACTTTTTTTACAGAAGAGTTTACATCTTTTTTCTTATAAATTTGTTTTTTCTCTCTCATAAATGTGCAACTTTTTTCTGCAGATTTGTAACTTTTTTCATAATTTATGACCTTTTCTCATAAATTTACAAAATTTTTCCTGCAAATTTTAAACTTTTATTATAAACTTGAAGCTTTGCCTGAGTAGTGGTCTAGTTGATAGAGCATCTGCTTTACAGCCGGGAGATTGTGGGTTCAAGTCCCAGCCAGGTCATACCAAAGACCATACAAAAATGGTACTTCCTACCTTCTAGTTTGGTGCTCAGCATAATAAAATGGGGGAAGGAAAAGTTATTTGTGGCGGCACCTGTTTTCACATAAATTTGCAACTTTTTCCTTAAAAAAATGACTTTTTTTCTCATTAATTTGCTACTTCTTTCTTGTAAAATTTCAGCTTTGTTTCAGATAAATTTGCAAATTTTTTCTTATAAATTTGTGACTTTTTCCTCATAAATGTGCAATTATTTTTGTAAAAAAAATTAGCATTTTGTCCAACTTTTTCTCGTAAATTTGCAACACTCATTTGGATGCTGGTTAATTTTTTATTCTGCGTAATTAAAGTGCAATTTATGATTTATTCAATTTTTAAATTGACATCTTTTATCATACCTTTGCACCTTTATTCTTGTAAAATTGTACATAATTGTACAAATTGTACATAAGTTACATTTATACATTTGTATCCCATGCTAAATTGGTGAATACACTCATCCCCCTTGTTAAAAAATAACAAATCACCTATGATAATTCACAAATGAAAACAAACTCAACTTATCAAAATAGTTATGGAAAAACAAAACACACACTGTAATTCCTCATAAAAAAACAATAAAAACTAAAATAAACTAAAAATAAAAGAACTTAGATGTGGTTTGTAATATCCTTGGATTAAGTTGAAGGAGGCTGACCAAAACTTGAAGAAAATAAAACTAAAAACTGTGCAAAGACTCTGTGCACATTTCTAACACTTCTATCACTTTGTGGTGGGATAGAAGCGGTGCAGACGACACGCACGTACACACACTGAACACATGCAGTTCAGCCCGGTGAGAGATTTAGATGAAGACACAATTTAGTCAAATTCACACATCTTTATAAGACAGGACAAAATGGAAAAAGGAGATCGTCCGATTGTTTGAAGACATTTTCTTAAGAGAGTCACATTAATACAAAGATCTATCATGGAATACCAGTATTTTATATACTGCAGATGTTATACCACATTTTTATATTCTGTAACATGTGAACATGGTAATATGCCAACTTTGCTCCAAAAAGTGTTCAGTTAGTTCATCCAAGAAAAAGGAAAAAAAAGAAATAAAATGAAAGAATATTCAACTCACCATGAAAGGATTACAATACCCTGCAAATGCTCACGGTTGTGTCGTAATATCTTTAAGCATTTATCTTTACCACAAGAGAATACACAAAAACTCAACGCTTTGGGTAACTCAATGGACTTTTATCCCGCCTTTCATATAAAATACTTGAAATAACTGAATGTTCATTAATGATTTACATAGTCCCAAAGGGAAAGAGAGACAACACCGTGATACTGAGAGGAGTCATGTGGCGATAATAAGGAGGAGATGTGAAGAGTTCCACTCCAAAACGCTCTATATCCAGATACAACATGGAATACAATTGTTGCCTGAGGTTCATCATTCAACATCTGAAAAATAAAAAGCTTCAGGATCCACTCTGCACAAAATAACAACTTACTGTGTCAACTGAGCACTTAATTCTGAGAGACTCGATATACTTTTGGTTTTAGGTCTTGGAACAAAACTCTTCATGATTTCCAGTTCATTTAATGGCATAATGTTGAAAAAAATGTGTTAATTTTGATGCCGGATCCACAAATGAACACACATATCAGCTTGCATCAGTCACTTCTAGCTGATGTAGTTAGAAGAGTCATTTAAGCAGCTTTCCACATTTTAGTAAAAATGCGTTTAGTCTGCTTCTTTGCTGAGAGTTGGAGGAGAACACTGTGATATCCGCATGAGCCGATATTCTATTTGACTGCTGGGAGACAAACTGAAGCTTTTCTGAAGAGTAAATATGTAGGGGGACACAAAATATTACTGTAATAAAGGCTGTTTCTTGATTTTTGGGGACCCATGTTTTTGTAATGGGGAAGAGTTCAAACCCTAAAATGGAAAAATATGTCCCCTCCCAAAAAAACATAAAAAAATTGGCTATGCAGATGAATAGAATTTTTTTTTAATTAATTTTCACCAGTGTCCACATAAATGTTGTGAATTTACAAGGAAAAATTGCACATTTACAAAAAAAAGGTCACATTTATGAAAAAAAATATGACAAAAAGTCACAGCGGTAGAAGATGGATGGATGGACAAAAAGTCACAAATTAATAAGAAAAAAAGTTGCAATTTTATTCAAAAAGTTTCCATTTTGGAGGAAAAATGTTTCAAATTTATGAGAAAAAAGGTGACAAAATTACAAGAAAAAAATTTATGAGAAAAGTTGCAAATTCCAGAGAAAATTGTCAACAATTTATGATTTACATGAATGTTTTTGCTTTTTTGTTCAAAATAAAATATCTATCTAATGTTTCAATTTTACAAGATAAAAGGGCACAAATTTATGAGAAAAAATTTTAAATATACAACTAAAGAAGTTGCGATTTTATGGGAAAAAGAAGAAAATTTATTAGGAAAAAACTGGAAGTTTATGAGGGGAAAAATGTTAATTTATGAGAAAAAAGTCAAAAATTTATAAGAAAATGTTGCAAATTTACAGCAAAAGGAGTGAATTTATGAAAAAAGTTGCAAATTTGCAAGAAAAAAGTAAATTAATGAGGAAAACAGTTGCAATTTTATGAGAAAAAAGTGGCAAAATACTCAAAAGGTTGTATGGAAAAAGATTGAAATTCACATAAAAGTTGCAAAATTACAAGAAAAAAATGCTACTTTATGATAAACAGTTGCAAAATTTAAAAAGTAGAAAACTTATGAGGAAATGTTATTTTTCAAGTTTATAAAAATGTGTAAATTAATGAGGAAAAAAAGTTCAAAATTTATGACAAAATGTTCCAAATTTATGGGGAAAAAATAACAATTCTATGTTAAAAATTTGCAAATTTACTAGAAAAAGTCAAAAATTTTTGAAAAAAAAAGTTAAAAAAAATAATGTTTATGAGGAAAGAAATTTGCTAGTTTGTGAGAAAAAAGTTTACGTTTTGAGAAAATAGTCACAAATTTATGAGGAAAAATGGTGCACATTGCAAGAAATAAGTAGTAAATCGATAAGGAAAAAAGCTGCAACTTTAACTGTTTTTGCATTTATGCTTCAAATGTATTTTATTCAGTTACGTAACATGACAGGAAGATTTATGATGACATTGTGGGGATAATTCTCTCTTTTCTATCTTGGGGGACACATAATTAATATGCAGTTTATTGCGTCTTTGTGAACTTTGTAAATAAAAGGTGAAAAAAATGGAACCAACATGCCTAAAAGTGCAGTTCATGAAGTGGCCACTTGAGACTGTCTCCAGAATGACTTTATCCCCATTGACTTCAATGTTAAAACGTCAAACTTAAAGAGAAAACGTCTTACTGCAACAAATGATTGTGGTCTCAGTTGCTTTAGCTCTCATCCATTTAACTTGCTGACAGAAGCCGAATTTCTGATTACCGCTGCACTAATTGACCACCAGTAAAGGCTGATGGGAATTGGTAATTAACATCATGCTAATTTGAGGAAAACAAATACGGGAGCATGCAAAAGTGCTTTGTTACTTTTCATAAAGTTTTATAAAAATAACAATGTTCTGACCGGATATTTCAAATATTTATAGAACTATAGAACTAACAGCAAAGGCAGAGACGCTGTGCTGTGCAATCGCTGAAAATTTTATGTTTTTGATGGCAGATGTGCCACTGTCGCTGCCAGGGTGACAGAATTTCCCATAATCCTCTGGATGAAAACACCGGACCTTCTGCTTTTCAACACAGTATCGATATGCAAACAAAGCACTGATGACGTCAATTTTTACCTGACTGGTTGGAAGGGATTAGCGTCAAGCTGTTGATTCCCTGAGTGATTTTTTTTTTTTTTTGCAAAGTTAGAGTTTAGCATTAATTAGCCTCTGCAATCATACAATCTACTGTTAGCATTTGATCCCCTTTTATACACACAACAGGCTAGGGGTTTTTATGCTACTCTGCGTAACAAGTTGGGAAAATAAGAATTAATTTCGGCATTTTCCTCAGTGTCGTTTCATCACTGCGTTACTGTATGTATTGTGATATCGTTGTCACAGGCGGAACATTTTCTCAAGAGTAAATATCACTTGATATTGTAAATACTGTTGTTTTGTAGATGTAAATTTATGAAAAAGTTGCAAATTTACAAGAAAAAGTAGAAAATTTATTAGGAAAAAATTGGAAGTTTATGAGCAAAAAAATGTTAATTTATTAGAAAAAAGTCACAAATTTAAGAGAAAAATTTGCAAATTTACAATAAAAGGAGTGAATTTATGAAAAAGTTGCAAATGTACAAGAAAAAAGTAGATAACTTAAAAAAAATTATAAACACAACAGGCTAGTTTTTTTTATGCTACTCTATGCAACAAGTAGAGAAAATAAGAATTAAAACTGTCATTTTCCTCAGAGCTACTTCATCACTGCTGCATATATTGTGACACTGTTGTCACAGGCAGATATTTTACTTCAATGATATAATCGGTTTACTCGTGACCATGTAAACATGGTCACTGTTGGGGGATAATAAACAGAACATTTTCTCATTAGTAAATATTGAGGGGGACACTATAGGTGTTACTGTACTCAGGGCCGTTTCTAGCTTTTATATTGTATACTGTATATAGGGTATGTTTACATATCAGAGTTCTGGCTGAACAATGTAATGCAGGCCCTCACCTGATGCAAACATAAACATGGCATGTAGCCAAAGGGATCAGTGTCTTTTTCAATAGGAAAAAAGTTCATCCTCAAGTCCTTTAAGTTGTTGGTTAACCTTACAGGTTAATCCTTCCTTAGATGTAGATCAAAATTGAAATGATCAAAGGTATTGATGAGCTAAAGGTTCTGTATAAATCTGAAGTCAGTCTGATCAGAAATGTAGAAGCTATACTGGCGACACACAGAATGTCAAAAGGATGAATGAATGGACGGACAGGTCAGAAACATTACACCCTCCACAACTTTGTCGCATGAGGTCTAATAAAATTGGATGTGCAGATGAATAGAAAAATGTTTACATCTGAATTTAATCCTGGTTAAAAACTGAAACAAAAAATAGAATTAAAAAAATTCTAAGAAAAAAGTTGAAGTTACAAGAAAAAGGTAGCAACTTAACATGAAAAAATATATTTGGTTTATATATATATATATATATAAATTTTATATATTTCAGCTTTTTATTTAGTTATGTAACATGATACAGAAAGGTTTATGAAGATACTGGCTCTCATTTTTCTGGGCTGGAGGGTAAAAGCCGCCACCCTCCCTGATTAATGCCTGTATTTGTTGTATTTTTTTCCAATATAAATAGGCAAACAAACAGTTTTGAGCTGTTGGTAAATTTCTACGATGCCCTTGTCTGTCTGAGAATGCTGGTTAGTCTGCAACTATGTTTTTCCAACCTTCATCCTGCTTGCTTTTAGAATGTCAGTTATTCTGTAACTATGGTTTCATCCTTCATCCTGCTTGCTTTGCACACCACACTGCCGCCTTTTAGATTACACCCAAGGATTCACTCGCTGAAACCAGATAGAATCAGCTCAGCCCTCAGCTGAGTTGGCACATAATAGAAGGACACTGATGCATGTGAGGGGAGCCCTCCCTCCTGCGTGAGGGAGTGGCAGAGTTCTATAAAAACCATAGGACCCACTGTTGGGGTAGCACTCTCTCTTGATACGTCTTGACAGTAGTGCTCTCTTTTTCTAGGCTGGAGGGTAAAAGCTGCCACCGTTCCTGATTAATGCCTGTATTTGTTGTATTTTTTTCCCCCGATATAAATAGGCAAACTAAAACAGTTTTGAGCAAACCGCTGTATATTTTCAAATCTGGATTCATAGCTAGTTGTGTAACTCAGGTGCTTTGTTTTAAAATGAGGTTTAAAGGTGACAGAGACAATGCTCTGACCTCCCGGCCAGTCGGTGTCACGCTTACTCTTGGACCAACTGGTTGGCAGAGACAAGTGACATTACGTTATTGGCCGTCACACCCTTACCGGCCATAGATACTGTATGTAAACATTACATAGGCTAGTCACATTCCAAATATATAGCTTACTTATATGATTACAATAAATACAACAAACAGTTGTTTGTGTATCCTGTTTTCACATTGCTGAAGCTGCTGTCAACCTTTACAGTTACCTAAACAATAGGGTGCCTTAGTTTATCATGAAAATGTTAGCCATGTCCTATCTAGTGTATCATATATCTATGTTAGTCTCATCCAACTGTTCAGCTGTAAATGATTGTTTCAGATCCATAAAAAGTATTTTATCATCTACATATACATATTTTTAAAGAATATAAAGACTTTAATTGTGCACCTTTCTGAACACTTTGTTGATTTATTTATTTATTTACTTATTTAAGTCCAGTGCACCTTTAAATTGCTTTGTTTAGACCTGGGCAATAAATTTTAATCAAAGATTTTATGTTTTGGTCTGGACGATGTAAAAAAAAACCCAAACAAAAAACAAAATCCAGACCGTAAATGGTGGAGGAGCTCATTCCAGCCTGACAAAATCACCCTGGGAGTGCTCAGATCTCCCGACCTTTCACCTTGACCTTAAGCACAGCCTAGATACAGACCCATCCAGGGTGTGCTTAAAGTCGAGGTCAGCGGCCTAGGAGCAGCACTGTTTTTCATGAAATCACAAATGCCCAGATCTCCTGACCTTTGACCTTGACATCAACTTGGATGCAGACCCACCTGAGGATCATGGTGAGTGAGTTTGGTGAATATCGAGGCAGTTTCCTAGGAGGAGCGATGCCTAGTGATTCCCATGAAATGTGGACAGACAGATGGGCGGATGGACGCCACGTCATCACATTAGCTCCTTTTGGCTTCGCCGGAATGAGGTAAAAATGATGGACCCCCTCCCCCAGCCTTAAATGTTAGTTTTATAAAAGATGAGTTGGAACTTTATTAATCAGAAATGTGTGGCTTCATCTTTGATTGATCAAAGTTCTATTACAAAAAAGAGTTGGCCCAATTAAAACCAGGTTTGCACTTTATTCTCAATAGGGAATCGTGTTTGTTTGGGGGGGGGGGGTGTCCTATTTGAAATGATTGCTTGTCTTCAGTCAGAAATATTGATTAAAATCGATTTGAATTTTATTTTTAGGCCCTACTTGCAGCCTCAGCCGTGTCATAAACTCAGTGTCTCCTTCAGCTTTAAGATATTCCAAAGGTAGCTTTATTGGGACCCAACTCTCAACAAGAAAGCAAACAGCCACACTACCCCTAAACGTCGAACTGCTCCTTTAACATACAGACCAGGCTAACACACACGGTGGAGGGGTGGGGATTGGGGGGGGGGGGTGCAAATGATAAGTATATTCTCAGCTACAAAAATGTTCTTCTTTTAGCAGTTTCACTCCACAAAGCTCAAAACAAGACAAAGCGTGTATGCATTTAAGGGGTGTGGCGTGAGATACCAACTCATTATTCTTCCCGTGAAAAGCAAATGAACTGGAACGTGAATCTGAGGTTCCATCACCTCTTTGGGAAGTGTCACACTGAAGCATGGCTCTGAGTCGTCCCACGGTCGGCCAAACCCCAACCCCCAAAAAGTGTCTTTGATTCGGTGTCGGCGGGCTCCGTCGCGACTGCTCACCCCGCACCGAACCTCTTAGATCTAAGAGATCGTCCTCTGGGTTAAGATGAAAACAAATACCATAGCGTTATACTTTAGCCACCCAGGTCACAGTCAGAAAAGGAACCAAAGGAACATCAAAAAAATAAGTTAACATAATTCTGACACACAGAATTTTACAATATGTACATTATCTTTTTCTCTTTTTTAAATTAAAATAGATTTGTCAGTTGTCTGATTGGGTAGGTCCTCTACAGAGTGCCGCTTCTTTTAAACCATCCAGTGTCATTCCACGGGAAGGGTGGGGTGGTTCCCCTCCGTGAGCTCAGTGCCGGCCAATCAGAGAGCAAGTAAGGCTTCCGTCATCGAGTCCCTGCCAAAAGTTTGTCGGTTGATGGCGTCGTCGGACAGGGCCGAGCCCTTAGCAACACACACACACGGCGGGCCCTCCAACACCCTGACCAAAAGAAATAAATATAAAATATATGTAATATTTCTATATATATATTCATAAAACCAACCCAGGATAGATTTGTACTCTGATGTCTTCTCTCCATATAGAATCAAACTGTGGCCATTTCCCTGCCACCAGTCCACTCCGCCTCGTTCATGCTCTCTCTCCCCATTTTTGTGTAGTTTTGCAGTTTTTCGAGGAAAAACAAAACAGAAAAAAAGTTTTCTTCAAACCTGTACATCTTATACACAAGTAAACAAAATGTAAAAGTGCATGTTTGTTTGTTTTTTTAATACATTTTATCCACTATATCCAAAAGTGTTGCAGGCACTTAAGTCCTTTCCCGAAACAATGCAGGTGTTTCCTCGACAGTGGAGCAGGTTGGTTTGGTTATTCCTGGATTCGTTTGTGTCTGTCCATCTTTCCATCTGGGCTGAGGGTCCGGGGAGGCCCTCCGCTAGCCCAGGATGTCCAGGTAAACCGGCGTGGCTTTCCCCATGGCGAAGAGGACCTTCTGAATGTCCTTAATGTTCAGTCGCTGCTGCGGCTCCCTCTGCCAGCACCCAAGCATGATGTCGTACACCTCCTTGGGGCAGATCCGTGGCCTCTCCAGCACCCGGCCCTGGGTTATGCACTCGATGACCTGCGGAGGAAGACAGGGCAGCGGAGTGAGACGGGGCTATTCTCGACTGCTGATTTGCTCATAATGAGAAAGCAGCGACACCGGGCGGACCGTCCTCGCTGCTTCGGACTGATGAGGGCGAGATGAAAGAAATGAACAGGGCACAGTCGGCCCTAAATTTGTGCGATATTAAAGCGGAAACGAGAAGCGAAATAACAATGATACTGACGGCAATCTGCGGGGCGGCTGTTTTAAGATCCTGTTAAAAGGCTGACTGATCATTTCTTTGTTGTGTTTCTGCACTAATCAGCTGGGTGAGTCGGAGCTGCTGTGACAATTTGGCTTCATTATTCCATGCCACTGTAGCCTAACAGACTGGATAGGGCTTCCATTTCCTTGTAATGATGCCGCGTATGTGTGTGTGTGTTTGCTTTTTTCTCCTTATTTACACTTCAAACTTTGTATCAATCATAACCAGCTTAAATTATCATGTTCAGGTTTTTGTTGTTCACGTTTTAAGGTGCAGAAAATTTGCCGACGCAGCCAAAGAGGAAAAAAAACCCGACCCCCCTGCCAAGGCATATTATGGTGTCATGCAATTTCACGCTCTCGCAAGCTAGCAGCAAAAACAACAGCGACAGAGCAAAAAGGGTTTGATAATCTATTGCTATCTGAAGTCTAATTTTCTGGAAGGGAATGGTGACAAAACTTGATCTGTGTTTAAATAAATATGATTTTTGCTTCATGCCCAAGTGTCTCGACAACAATGCACATTATTAGAGCACAGTCAGGGGGAAAGAAACTCTTGTTTGGCTGTTTCACCATCTGTTAGCTTTCTGTCGTTGTGTTCCATTCTGCGCGCTTTGACACTAAAGGGTAACAGACTCGGCAGACAGGCTACCGTGAAGGCCCAGGGCAGCCTGTCTGCATACATTTACCAATCGGAAGCTTTACAATTGACGAGTTATGGCAGGCAGTAGGCGATCGGGGGGGGGGGTGCAAAAACGTTGACATTTATGAGTAAAGTTGTAAATTTGCAAAAGAAAAGGGGTAACGATTTTTATCACAAAAAGCGGCAAATTTATAAGCAAAAAGTACCAGTTTTATTAGAAAAGTTACAAAATTGCCAGGAAAAAAAATTGCATTTACAAGGACAAACCTCACAATTTTTTTCCTCATAAATTTGTTACTTTTTTTCTTAGAAATTTGTGACTTTTTTTCCCACATAAATTTGCAATATTTCTCTCATAAATTAGCAACTTCTTTCTCATAAATCTCAATTTCGTTGCATTGTTCATTAACAATCGAATGACAATAAAGGCACTTTGACTTTGACTTTAAATGTATTTTATTTTTTGCTTTGTCTTGAAAATTTTCAATTTTTTTCTTGTACTTTTGTGACTTTTTAATCATAAATTTAATAATTTTTTTAAATCTAAAATTTGCTACTTTTTTCTTGAAGATATATTACTTTTTTCCTCAAAAATTTGTGATTTTTTTGCAAATTTGAAACTTTTTTCTCCTAAATTTGTGATTTTTTTTCATAAACTTACAACTCCTTTCTCATAAATTTGTGAATTTTTAATGTAAATTTGCAACATTTTTCCTTGTAAATTTGCCACATCTTATTTATGGATTTCAGCTTTTTCTTGTTCATATAAATACTTTTTTCTTTTAAATTTGTAACATTTTTTTCCAAAGTTTGAAACTTATTTTAAAATAATTAACTTTTTTCCTCAAAAGTCTGCTACTTTTTCTTGTATATTTGCAACTTCTTTCTCATGAATTTAATTTTGTTCTTTTATATTTTTTACTAATTGAGAATTTTCAGGTTTTTTGTTGTAATTTTTTGACCTTTTTAAATCACAAATCAAATCTATTATGGCTGTGTTGTGAGACATGTATATGTTGGACACTGCATATGTGATTTAACCTCACGATGAAGGAGAGCCAGCCTCCTGCGGTGCGGAGCCACAGAGCCTGGACCCCCTGCGGAGGACAGGGGACAGAAGACTTCCTGACCACTGAGGCTCGAGAGGAGAGAAGGGGGAGTTATGTAAATAAAAGGCTAATGAATGTGAATAAAGAGACTTTGATATAGATGTGTGATTTCCCCCGCGAGGGAAATGGTTTGATGTGAGAATGTTTAAATGAGAGAACTTTGGTGTGTTCACTCTCTTTTGTTCGCTGCTCAAGAATAAGAGCAGACAGTGGAATGATTTCTTGAATAAACTGGAATGGAAGACAATTCGGTTTCGTTATTCAAGTCTCCCCACATTGGTGACTGACGACGTTGAGAATGAACGAAGAAATTCTCAGGGTCCCGGACTCACAGCGCTCAGAGCTGGCGGGCGCAGTGGCCGTTAAGCTGCCTGATTTCTGGCAGGATAACCCACGGTCGTGGTTTCTGCAAGCAGAGTCGCAGTTCGCGCTCGCAGGAGTAACGGTGGATGACACTAAGTTCCACCATGTCATCGCTAAACTGGACAACAGCACAGCTCGGTGCGTGCAAAGCTTGGTGGAGCAGCTACCCGCGACCGACAGGTACGGCAAGCTGAAATCCACCCTCATCAAGTTTTTCACCCCCTCGGCTGAAGTGAGGGCGAGGAGGATCCTGTCTTTGCTAGACCAAGGTGGACACAGGCCGAGCGCCCTGATGGAGGAGATGATACAGCTGAGAGGTTTGGACAACGATGATTTCATTTTTCAGTTCATCTTCCTCTCCAACCTCCCGGCGCATGCGAGAAGCACGCTGGCCGGCAAAAAGTGTCACACCCTGGAGGAGTTCCGGGAGCTGGCCCAGGAGGCAGATGGGATCCTGGACGCCTGCGGCGGGCAAGCAACCACAGCAGCGACCCGAGACAGCGGGGAGCCAGAGGCGGCAGAACCAGACTGGCCGACGACGGCGGCAACACGACCGCGACGAGGGGGAGCCAATAGCCCGGCGGCAGAAGCGCGGGCACGACACAGCGGAGGAGAAGATCTCTGCTTTTACCATCGGAGGTTCGCAGAGAAGGCACGCAGGTGTGTGCCGCCCTGCATCTTCAGGAGTTCGGGAAACGGCAAGCCCGGGGGTCGCTAGCAGCTTCGACCCTCGGAGAACGCAACAAGCTGCTCTACATCACGGATGCGCGCTCCGGACGAGTGTTCCTCATTGACACCGGAGCACAAGTGAGCTTCATCACCCCAACATACGCGGACCGGGTGGCTGGACCCCACGGTAACGGAGCTACAGCGGCAAATGGCTCGAACATCAACACCTACGGGAGAAGGACCTTGCCTTTGTGCTTACATGGCCGCACATATGAATGGACTTTTGTAATAGCGGCGGTGAGTTTCAACATGTTGGGCGCGGATTTTTTGTGTTCACACAATCTGTTAGTTGATCTTGCTAATAGACGGCTGGTAAATGCACTCTCTCTCTCCCCTGTTCAGCTCGAGTGTCCCCGCCACCAGTACAGACCCACGTCGCTACAGCAGGTGGTAAGTTTCACACACTCCTCACCCAATTTCCAGCGCTCACTGTGCCCACTTTTTCAGCGACGGTCGCGAAGCACGGGGTGAAACACTTTATCCCTACTTCTGGTCCTCCCGTGTTTGCAAAAGCTCGGCGCTTGGATGCAGTTAAGCTCGCCATTGCGCGCGAGGAGTTCGCCAGCCTGGAGAGGCTGGGCATCGTTCGTAGGTCGAAGAGCCCGTGGGCTTCGCCGCTGCACATGGTACCGAAAGCCGATGGCTCCTGGAGACCGTGCGGGGATTACCGCAGGCTAAACAACGCTACGGCGCACGATCGTTATCCCATCCCGCACATTCAGGATTTTTCGGTGCACCTGGCGGGGGCGCGCATTTTTTCAAAGATTGATCTAGTTCGCGGCTATCACCAAGTCCCGGTCCAACCGGAGGACATTCCTAAAACAGCGGTAATAACCCCGTTCGGACTTTTCGAATTTTTACGCATGCCGTTTGGTCTCAAAGGGGCGGCGCAAACATTTCAGCGGATGATGGATGCCGTGTTACGCGATCTCCCTTTCGTGTTTGTGTACCTCGACGACATTTTGGTCGCGAGTACTTCAGAGGACGAACACGAAACGCACCTCACAGCAGTTTTTAGGAGGCTGGGAGAGCACGGCTTAATAGTTAACCCAGCCAAGTGCCAGTTCGGCGTCGAGCGGATCGATTGTTTGGGTCACCGCGTCTCCCCGGAGGGAGCGGTTCCGTTACCAGAGAAAGTACGCGCGGTAGCGGATTTTCCCCGTCCACAAACGGTCAAATCACTACAGGAATTCTTGGGGATGGTGAATTTTTATAACCGATTCCTGCCCCACGCAGCTCAAATCATGCAACCGTTATATGCCGCGCTCAAAAAACAAAAGCCGACCCAGGCGGTCGAATGGTCCCCGGAGTGGGAGCGCGCGTTCACAGAGGTTAAAAAAGCCTTGGCTGACGCTGCGCTCCTGGCCCACCCAGACCCTGCAGCACGTATCGCGCTGACGACAGACGCTTCAGATTTAGCCATAGGGGCCGTTATTGAGCAACAGGTAGCCGGAGTTTGGCAGCCTTTGGCTTTCTTTAGCAAATCTTTAAGCGCGGCTGAACGAAAATACAGCGCGTTTGACAGAGAACTGTTGGCGCTGCATTTGGCTATTCGTCATTTCCAGTTCTGGCTGGAAGGACGGTGCTTCACCGCTTATGTGGACCACAAGCCGCTCACATACGCCATGGCCAAAATTTCAGATCCGTGGTCCGGCAGGCAGCAGAGGCAGCTGGCCGCAATCTCGGAATTTACCACTGACATTAGGCACGTCGCGGGCAAATTCAATGTAGTAGCGGATTGTCTCTCACGCGCGTTCACGACCCCAACACGCGCAGAGGCAGAACGGGCCACCGTGACCGCGCCGCAGGAGAGCGGCACGGTGGCGCGCGCAGCCCCGGTGCACGTGGGTATAGATTACGCAGCCATGGCAGCGGACCAGGGGGCGGACGCAGACGTGCGCGCGCTCCAGTCTGGACCAACAGGGTTGAGGCTGGAGAGCAAGTGTTTACAAACCGGTATGCCCCCCCTGATCTGCGACATGTCGACGGGGCGCCCGCGTCCGGTGGTTCCGGCCACGTGGCGCCGCCGTGTTTTTGACTCGGTCCACTCACTGGCGCACCCGGGGGTGCGCGCGTCGGTGAAACTAGTGGCGGAAAAGTTTGTTTGGCCGTGCCTGCGCAAGCACGTGAAGGAATGGGCAAAAACCTGCATTTCCTGTCAACGGGCCAAAATTCACAGGCACACAAGAGCCCCGTTAGAACCGTTCCGCATTCCGGCCAGAAGGTTCGACCATGTGCACGTCGACCTTGTGGGCCCCCTACCGGCATCACAGGGGTTCACGTATCTTTTGACAATGGTGGACCGCACCACACGTTGGCCGGAAGTGGTCCCACTTGCGACGACCACGGCCGCGGAGGTGGCTCGCGTTTTTTTAACGGCTTGGGTGGCGCGCTTCGGGGTTCCGTCGGACATTACGTCCGATAGAGGACCGCAATTCATCTCTGAGCTGTGGTCAGCGATGGCCAACGGCTTAGGAGCCAAAATTCACCGCACTACGGCTTACCACCCTCAGGCTAATGGTTTATGCGAGCGTTTTCATAGGTCTTTGAAGGCAGCACTCAGAGCGTCGCTCACGGATGCAGATTGGGTAAATAAACTTCCATGGGTTTTATTAGGGTTGCGTTCTGCGCCTAAAGAGGACTTAGACGCCTCCCCAGCGGAGCTGGTATTCGCACAAACTCTGAGGCTGCCGGGCGAGTTTTTACCAGAGCACCCAGAGCCCCCACCTCTCTCTGCTCTGGGACCGTTAGTCGGCACGGGGGCAGACACGCTCCCGGGTCCGGTTCATCACGCTTTTCCACGAGTTTTCGTCCCCAAGGCTTTGAAAAATGCCGATTTTGTTTTTGTCAGGCGCGAAGCCCTTAAAGCAACGCTCAAACCACCTTACGAAGGGCCATTTCGAGTGCTGGAGGCAGGTGATAAGCAATTTGTGCTAGATTTTGGAGACAGAAAAGAGACAGTCAGTATTGACAGACTAAAACCTGCTTTTGTCATGAAGGACGTGTCTGTACCGGTCGCGGTGGCGCCTCGACGAGGCAGGCCCCCGCAGAGGGCAATTAACCACTCTCTTCCTCAGTCAACAGACCCGAAGCAGAACAGCACCGCAGGCAAGGCGGGGCCAACTCACAGCAGATTCGGCAGACGGCTGAAGCCCAAGCGGCGCACAGACTGAATGTTGGTGTTGATTATTCAGTAGTGAGTAAGGTGCTATTAAATTTTGGGAATTAGTCTGTTCTTCATCGTTTGGGGGGGGTTATATGGCTGTGTTGTGAGACATGTATATGTTGGACACTGCATATGTGATTTAACCTCACGATGAAGGAGAGCCAGCCTCCTGCGGTGCGGAGCCACAGAGCCTGGACCCCCTGCGGAGGACAGGGGACAGAAGACTTCCTGACCGCTGAGGCTCGAGAGGAGAGAAGGGGGAGTTATGTAAATAAAAGGCTAATGAATGTGAATAAAGAGACTTTGATATAGATGTGTGATTTCCCCCGCGAGGGAAATGGTTTGATGTGAGAATGTTTAAATGAGAGAACTTTGGTGTGTTCACTCTCTTTTGTTCGCTGCTCAAGAATAAGAGCAGACAGTGGAATGATTTCTTGAATAAACTGGAATGGAAGACAATTCGGTTTCGTTATTCAAGTCTCCCCACACTATGACATTTTTCTTCATAAATTTCAACTTTTTTCTTGTAAATATGCAACATTTTCTTAAAATTTTGTGATTTTCTTCCTCCCAAATTTGTGACCACTTCTTGTAAATCTGAAAAATTATCTCCTAAATATACGTATTACTTTTTCCCCATAAATTTACAACTTTGCTCCATAAATTTGCTACTTCTTTCAAACTTGCAACTTTAGTCTTGTAAATTAGTGAGTTTTTTTTTAAATAAATTTCTTTTTTCCCCTCATAATTTTATGACTTTCCCGCCCCACAAATTTCAGATTTTTTTCTCATAAATTTGCACATTTTTTCCTTCTAAATTTATGACTTTTTTGGGGGGGGGGCAGGGGGGAATTTCGAACTTTCTCATAAATTTGCAACTTTTTTTATACAAATTTGTGACGGTTTTAAGTTGTGAATTAGCATCTTTAATCATATTTTTGCACCTTTATTCTTGCAAATTTGTACTTAATTTGCATGTATAGATTTGGACCTTATGCTAAATTTATGAATACCCCACCACCACCATCCCTCTTGTTAAAAAATAAAGCGCCTTCTGAGTCAGAGCATTGTTAGCTGCATGTTAGTTGTCTGTAAGAGCTTTTGTAGAAAAATTATGCCTTCACAAATAAGATAACTTGGTAATAACAGACTGCTGAAAGTAAAAACAAGAGCGTGATTAATCAGCGGAGCTCTGTGTTCACAGTCGGAGCCTCTGATCGCAGCACAAAGCCCGACTCCAGCCGCCTCACTTAACAAGCGAGTTGTGAGGACAGATAAGCGGCAGGATGTGGGGGCAGACAGAACACGATTGGACGGGGATCAGCTGCCATGGGGGCAGGAGGGGCGGCGTTAAACAGCGAAGGTAGACATGTAATATCCTCAACCACTAGAACAGCATGCAGCGTTGTCCACCCTCTTCTTTATTATCGCTAATGCAGCTTTAAAGGGGACCTGAGGTTTCTTTCAGCCTCGTGTATTTCCTATTAAGACGTTAAATTGGCTCTGTGGGTCATGCGGTGTAACACTGCACTCTTCACCTCCGTCATCGAGAGTTGGGTGGAAAAGGCATGCTAGCAGGGGTTTAATAGCACGGGCCTAATGCAACTTTTCAAAAGAACAATAACAAGGGCCTCTAAATGGCTTCATGTTTGGTCCTGGATACATGGCAACCCACTGAAATAGATTAAATGGAATGCATTTTTCAATATGGAGATTCAGCATAGCTGTGTCGATCGACGTGATTACTCACTGATGAATAATGGATGTCTGAAATCAGAACCACAGACCCATAGTTTTCCACCAAAAATCACATTCTTTCAAGAAGCTCCCACTGTCTCACTGCCTTTTTTTTTTTTTTTAAATTATATACATGCAATCACAACCTAAAGTTTTGGCAATGACACAGATTTTGTATGTTTTGTTAACAGGCTTAGTTTTTATGCCAGTTAGAATATTCATTAAAGCCAGCACAGACATTGTAACTCATTAAGTGAGGGCCCCTTAACGGGCTCAATTCATGTTCACAGCCGAGGGAGGATAGCTGATCAGCCTTGAGATTCCGCCATCACCGGAGTAAAAGTATCAACACTGGAGAGTAAACTAATTTGAAAATGAGACTGCCACTCCCCAGCAGACTGATGGACAGGACCCCTGCAGTTGAAACGAAGTATCAAGCTTATCCACCCATGTACTCCTGCTACGGCTGAGCTAACAAGGGCTAGCAGTGTAAACAAACAACTATCATCCGGGTGTAGTTTCTGGAGGAGGCAGTGACATTTTCCCCACTGTGAGCTCCACCAAATAATGTTGTAAAACTAAACATGACAGCTTTTTTTTCCACAGCAGAAAGAAAACAAGTTATGAAGGCAACCCCGCCCTTCTTGGATGCAAAATTTGCATCTACTCGCATCTTTGCATGGAGTTTACATGTTAATGCAGCGCACAAAAAAAATTGTGTTTGGTCTGAATGCACCTTATGTCAGGCCTGATGAGACCTGATGGACCAGGAATATTCATCAGCAGCCAAGAAAAACTGCCAATTCTATTTTATTTTTATTTCCTACCCCTCATGTTTTAGACTTATTTTCTCAGATGGAGTCGCTTCTTTGTCCCCTCTTGTGCACTGCTCGGTCAAAATTGTCAAATGAACACTTTAAAAGTTATTGCCCTTCTCCGATAATCTGCCTGTAATCTTAAAGCGCATCAACCCCTACTTTATACTATTTAAACTCATAATATGTTGCTCTGCCTTTTAACGTGTCTCACTGCTTCATCACTGTGATGCCCATTTATAAATGTTAGGTAAGCATCTGAATAGCAAAACCCCCCAAATATATTCCATTCAAAACCATCTGATCAAAAATGACATTAAAAATGCATTATGGATTTTCAGAGTATTCCCTTATATTTTCTGAGTGGAAAGTGGAAATATCAAATCTGTTCTCTAATGTTAATAATGAAATGCTTCTATTGATGTTTCTGTTTTTGCAATATGTATGCTCACTTTACAAAAGTAATCCTAATTGAATTTTATTGATTTAAAGAAGAGGCTGAAATGAAAAGGAGGGGAAAAAAAGAGTGTTATGTAATAAGGCGTCTTGTCTACTGGCAAAACGGCATCAATTTATCACCTCATTGGGCTCGTGTGTGTTTCATGGTGGATGAATAAACATCACGAGGCGTTAGATTATGATCCAAACTGCCAGTGTTCTTTAAAATCAGCTATTCAAAACCACAGACGTTCTGCGTTCTCTCACCTCTGCTGCCCTGAATCGCTCTTCAGTAAAACCCTATTTCATGTTTGGAAAATGGAGACGCCGACTCCCTCCGTTTACCACTTTGCTGACCCGGAGCTATAATTTCCAGTGCGAGCATGATAAATCCCGCTGCCCGGCCTTTTGATTACAAATGTGCCACATGTCTCATGTATGTTTAATCTGCAGCCTCCCAGCGATCTTTTTCTTTACCTCGTTGTTACCCAGCTGAAACCAAGGCTGCTTCCCGTAGGTGAAGATCTCCCACAGAATGACTCCGAAGCTCCAGACGTCGCTCTCCGTGGAGAACTTCCTGTACATGATGCTCTCCGGGGGCATCCAGCGAATGGGTAGCATGGTGTGTCCTCCGACCTGGGTGGGGGGGGGGAGCAGAGAAAGGGGGTGCTTATTGCAAACAAACACACAAATAAAAACGTTCAGTCCTCGACGCAGCTCCCCCGTGTCTGGAGATTAACTGTGATGGCATGTAACTGATATGCCAGGCTTAACGTTTCATGAACGCCTGCTGTGCTGCTGAATGTTGACACTGATGCTACGCAGGAAACTTGCCGACTGTTATATATGAATTCAATCACTGGAAGTTCCTTAATCTGTAGCATTAAACCTCCGCTTTGCTCTTGAAGGAAAATAGCAATTTGCAGGCCATTTTTTTTTTCCTGCAGAAGTTCTGGCATTAATCACAGGATCAAAGACTCAATGCATGGAACAAAATGTGGAATTTGACCATTTTAATACATCTACCTGCTGAGGAAAACTGCCAAATGTAGGCCTAAAGATCAGGCACGTGCACAGATTAACATCAAGTGAAGCTCTAGGACTGCCTCTTTGCCCCGTTTTGCAGAGCCTTTTTTTTAAAAGGTATTACAGAGCTCAGTTTTCCCCCATGGAGACAAAAGTGTTTCAGTGTCCAATAACTACAAAGCCCCCCCATTACACACCTCACTGCAGCAGTTGCAGCCTGCAGTGTTTTTTCTCCCTCAAGGAGAGCCAGGTCAGTGTTTTAATTGTTCTCAGCTCCAGAACTTTCTGTTGCTGTTGTGAAAGTACACACAGTTGCATACGGTGCATACAGTATAAATATAATTTCAGTCCAAATTTGCAAGAATAAAAGTGCAAAAATATTATCAAAGATGCTAATATACCATTTAAACAGTCACAAATTTACAACAAACTAGTTCCAAATTTACACAAAAAAGTGACATTTCGGTGAGAAAATACACACCTTCCAAAGGCCAAACCCCCCATTTCTAAGAATAAAGTAACTCCAGTTTTTTAACCAATTTGAGAGCTTTTATTCTAAACTTTAAAATTTTTCTTGGAAAGATAACTTTTTTTAAAATACATTTGCAACTTTTTCCTGGCAAATATATTGTTTTTGTAGTAAATTTAGTACTTTTGTCCTGTAAATTTGCCATGTTTTGGCTGTGATTGTGACTTCTGGGGCCACACGAGTCGGCTGCCTTTTTGCAGCAGTGGCTCAATTGACTTTCTTTCTCGTTTTTTATTTACTATCCATTATTTTTCTTTCCACAACTTTCTGATCCTGTTACCCCGTATCTATCACGGACGCCAAGGACACATATATTGCCGCACTGGCGTTGATATTAGCCATCTTTCTGCTCATATCGCCAATGACTTCTGACCCAGTGAGCGGAGAAGCTATTGTTTACAGTAGGAGCCAGCTGTTAGCATTGGGCTGCCCCACAGTGCTAACGCAAAAACCCGATATCCCACGAGAAATCAGTCAAAAACGACGGGGATGCTGAGCTGGAGTGAAGCAACGCACAAGTAGAATAAGGTACAGACCCATCCTACCATCCGTTATTATAGGAAATGTGAGATCACTGCTTAACAAGACTGAGGAACTGGCGGCTATGTCCCGGTATGAGAGCGTCTTCAGAGAGATTAGCATTATGTTGTTTACTGAAATGTGGCTAACAGAACTAGCAACAGATGCTAACATCAGTCTGGAGGGTTTCCACTTAATACGGGCAGATCGGACACCAGATAGCGGGAAGAGCAGAGGCGGGGGGCTGATAATGTATGTGAATAACAGCTTCATCTAGTCCCGCTGTCCGCAGCCTCCCCTCAACACCCCCCCCCCCCCCAGCACACAGCCCCCCTGCCCCAACCTGATCCTCACTAAGACCCAGGTGAGAGTTAAGCTGAGGAAGATCAAGGCGAGGAAGGCTGCAGGTCCGGACGGCATCAGCTCGAGGCTCCTCAAGTCCTGCGCAGACCAGCTGTGTGGGATCGTGAAGCACATCTTCAGCCTGAGCTTAAAGCTAGGGAGGGTACCACAGATGTGGAAAACATCCTGTGTGGTACCCGTACTGAAGACCCCTCACCCCAAGGACCTGAACAGAGACAGACCAGTAGGCCCTCACATCACACCTAATGAAGACCCTGGAGAGGCTGCTCCTTGCCCACCTCCGCCCCTTGGTGGGACCAGCGATGGACCCACTTCAATTTGCCTACCAGCATCAGAATCAGAATCAGATTTATTGCCATTGTTCATGTAGTACACAAACTAGGAATTTGTCTCGGTGCCATGCTGCAACATTAAAAACATGATGAGATAAAGAGATAAACTAAAAAACTAAAGGACTAAAAACGTGCAATAAGTGTAGAAAAATAAGTAATAGTAATAATAATAATAATAGTAATAATGAGTAATACTAGTCAAGGCAGTTTTAAAAAAAAAAAGCATGGCATCGGGGTGGAGGATGCAGTGACACCGCTCGCAGCATTTTCTGTGGTCCTGAGTTCTCTCCCAGGATAAGCCTGGCTCCCTCAATTACGGCCATGTAGAAGAAGCGGAGCTGGTCTGGGGTCTGAATGAGGCCCATATAGTACTCCCTCAAGCCCAGTAGCTAGTAAATTTTAACTTTACCAGGACAGCTCCATGTGGCTTCAGCTTGCTGTTAATCCTTTTGAGTTCCGTTATTATTATAAAAAGAGGGAAAAAGTCTGGTTTAGAGATGAGAACAGAAGCGTGGGAATGAGTTTACACAGCGGTGGATGCCTGGTGCTGTTTGCTCTCTACATGTCTGTTCTTTTCTTCATCTTCTCTATCCTCTCACCCCCCAGCCAGTCGCAGCAGATGACTGCCCCTCCCTGAGCCTGGTTCTGCTGGACGTTTCTTCCTGCTAAAAGGGAGTTTTTCCTCTACACCATTGCCAAGCGCTTGCTCACAGGGGATTGCCTGATTGCTGGGGTCCTTCTGCAGTTGTGGGGGTTTCCCCTACAGTTGAAAGTGCTATGAGATGACTGTTGTTGTGAAATGGCGTTACATAAATAAAGCTGAATTGAATCTTTCTCCTACATCGTTCCCTGTCCCACCTGGAGAAGCCTGGGGGGCACTGTGAGGATCATGTTCTTTGATTTCTCCAGTGCTTTAACACCATCCAACCAGTGAGCCTGAGGGACAAGCTGCTGTGCGGAGGGGTGGACCAGCACCTGTCATTGTGGATCCTGGACTACCTCACAGACCGACAAGTTTGTGAGAACCCAGGACTGTGTGTTTGATACCATCATCTGCAGTACGGGGGCCCCACAGGGAACAGTTCTGGCTCTCTTCCTGTTCACCCTCTACACTGCTGACTTTTCACACAACACACCACACTGCCATCTACAGAAGTTCTCTGACGATTCTGCGATCGTCGGCCTCATCTGTGATAGGGATGAAGCGGAGTACAGAGGACTTATCCAGGACTTCGTGGCCTGGTGCCTACGGAACTGCCTCCAGATCAATGCAAGGAAAACTAAGGAACTGGCGGTGGACTGCCACAGGTGAGGTCAACCCCCCACAGCACCAGTAAACATCCAGGGAACAGACATTGAGACGGTGACATCTTACAAGTACCTGGGTGTTCACCTGAACAATAAACTGGACTGGTCACACAACAGCAACACGCTCTACAAGAAGGGACAGTGCAGGCTGCTCCTCCTGAGGAGATTCAAGTCCTTTGGAGTGCAAGGGGCACTCCTGAAGACCTTTTATGATTCGGTGGTGACATCAGCCATCACATTTGGAGTGGTCTTCTGGAGAGTGGCATCACGGCAGCCGTCAGGAAGAGTCTGAACAGACTGATCAAAAAAGGTAGCTCTGTTCTGGGGCGACGCCTCGACCCAGTGGAGGAGAGAGGCGAGAGGAGGATGGTGGCTAAGCTGTCATCTCTGCTGGAGTCCGAGTCCCACTCTATGCAGGACACGATGAACGCACTGAGGAGCTCATTTAGTGGTAGGCTGTCATCCTAGGTGCAAGAGGGAGAGGTTCCGTAGGTCCTTCCTACCTACAGCTGTCAGACTTTATAACCTAACCAGGACTGCTCGTAGAGGTCGTATTAAATGTACTAAACATAACAACTTTGCACAACAGAGATCATCCCCTCTGATACACAACTAGAACAATAACAATCATTACTGAGGGTGGCAACAACACTGTGATTCAAATGCAAACTGGGTACATATTCATATTCTGCAGGGTAACTTAAACCGTAATGCTGCTTATTCCATCTAGCTGCAATATGTATATACCTGTGTGCATATGTATATTCATTTACTGCTTTGGCTAACCAGTTCTTATTATTTTATTTACTATTGCTCTGAGTGCTGCTGACCCTTTGCTGCTGTAATCCTGGAATTTCCCCATTGTGGGACAAATAAAGGCTTATCTTAAATTTTTACCTTTTCCCCATACAAATTTCCAACAATATACTCATAAATTTGCAAGTTTTTTTTCCTCAGATTTCCATGATTTTTCTTGCACATTTGCTCCTGTCCTCTCACTGAAATACTAAGTCGTCTTGTTTAAACTATCTTTGCAGTTCTTATGGGGATGGAGGGGGCAGGTTAACAGGGGATGATTTTGGCTTATTTTGCTACCAGGGTGAATGGCCTTTTTATTTTATTTTTATTTTTTTAATTATTTTTTTTTTGAAAGATTTAGTTATTTGAATTGAGATGTAGTATTTATTGAAAGAAAAGCCTTTTTCAGATTTTGAACAGATATCTATTTTTTTTAATGGAAGCTGCCCATTTTTGGTCCTATAAATAATTAATGATGAAGACCATGGTTGTATGAGTTGATAATTTTGTAGAAATCTATGGAGTATTAAATATCTGCAGGAATACTGTATGTAACTGCTTTTTTCAGTATTTAGGAGTGCCCCCCCTTTTTTGGGGGGGGGTTAAGCACCTGCCCCTGAAATATCTATGCACACTGCTGCTAAAGATCTTCACAACTCTTCAATGTCTGCAAACCAACAGAACATGAAATAACCCCGCCCTTCCTTCCCGCTCCTGCTATAAATCGTCAGAGGATAGATATTAATCAATCAATCACCTATTAATCTTTGTCCTCCATTAGCAGATCTATTTCCCCATTGGTGTCAGTGGCCGGGCCTTAATCATGGTGGTATCGGGTTGAATGAGACTGATCTGAAACTGAAAGGGGAGGAACAGCAAGCTCCAACTCAGGATATGAAAACGGTATCAAGTACAGTGGTTATTGAGAGGCTCAGAAGTGTAAACGTATTAATAATAGAAATATGTTGCTGTCATGGAACTTGCTTGAGCTGCCTGGAAATTTCCCTATCGAAATGTGTTTACTTTAGTCCAAATCAGCTGATAGGTTTGTTATTTTGTGTCATTTCCCCTTTGGTTCGGTTCCCTTTCACACAGGAAAAAAATGCAAAAGTGAGTCACACCACCAAATAATGTGAGAATCACGTGAGAATATTCCCTCCTCTTTTGGGTCAGATGCTTTTGCTGCGAGAACAAGAAAAGTAAAGACAGGAAGTCGTTTTCCTTCCCAGCGTTACACGGAAATCTGCGGCCCATCAAAATGTGTACCCGCACGTTTTATATCATCTGGGTATGTGTGGTTGAAGAATAAGAACATATTTGTCTAGATTAATGTGAAAAGTTGACACGTGTGATAAGGCGCTAGATTCTGTGGGGTCACAGATTTCAGTGTAACAGGAGAACTCCTTGTTTCATTCAGTGCTAACGTACCTTTTTACCTTGGTGTGGCGCTGTGCAGCAGACCTCCCATTCATTGTCTTTGCCCATTCCCTGGTGATTTCTCGTCAATAAATCAATTTTATCACTTTCACTTATCATTATACATATTGAAAATAGTATATTGGCAGATCATTTTTTTCTTTATGGAGTTCCTGTTTCCCATTTTGATCGTTTTTGTAACCATACTGCGCCATTTAATAGTTCACCCAGTTAGCTTAGCATAGTGCAGCTATCATGTTGTTTGTGTCTCTGCCATTCCAAATACTGCTGCAGTTGTTACCCGACTTGTTTTCATATCACTTTGTGTATGCAGAATCCCTCAGTTACTGCTGTTGCCATTACAGTTAATCACCCTTTATTGTCATTCAACCATACAACCAATCATGTACAGTAGAATGAAATTGTGTTTTATCCTGTCTACAGTGTTAATCACACACACCCCATGTGTAGAATCAGAAGGGCCACTGCCATGCAAGGCGCCGCCACAGATTTCCCTCCTCCATTCCATTATTGCTGAGCACCAAGCTGGATGGCAGGAAGTTCTGCTTTTATATGGTCTTCGGCATGACCCAGCCGGGATTTGAACCCCTGCCTCCCGGGTGTGGGGCGGATGCTCTACCAACCGAGCCACCACTCCGGTTAATGATATTAGCCTTGATGGCTTCCAGTTGCTAGTGTGCTATATATTCTCGTAATAAGCTTTGACTCACTCCTAATAACATTGCATGGACTCAAATGAATGTGAATGAGCTTGCGCAAAGACTCTGCACAGCACATGTCCATTACACAAATCTATTACAGTCCATGCAGTGGTATTTGGAAGGGGAGAGACATAAACACCACAATAGCTGTGCTATGCTAAGCTAACTGGGCAAACTGTTAAATGGCTCAGTATGGTTACAAAAACGATCAAAATGTGAAACACAAACTTTATAAAGAAAAAAACAATCTGCCCATATACTATTTACAATATGTACAATGACATGTGAAAGTGATAAAATTGATTTATTGACGAGAAAGCACCAGGGAATGGGCAAAGATAATGCTGGTGGACTGGAATGTGGAAGTACGTCACTCTACATTGTGTAAGAGGTCCATTTACAAGAAAACTGTCATAAATTTATGAAGAAAAACTCATCAGATTGTCAATAATTAGAATTTGCTCTTATTCATACTCATCCAAAAAATAACAAATTTGGAAGAGAAACTGATATATCAAATAATAACATATTACTTAGAATACAAAATTAATTTTAAACCATCAAAGAGAAAACCCTATTGTTATAAAAGAAAGGGCAACAAGCTGACTCCATCAACTGAACAAGATAATAAGACTTAAAAACTAAGTGGGGTGGACAATTGAAATTTTCTAGCACTTCTGACCTCACAGAACTCTTGTCTCTCCAAATTACTTTTACCAGTTCTTCAGTGGCGATTTTACTTTACACTTTCAGCACATTCACTGTCACACTCATACAATGGAGGATGTAAGACCTTGTGATTAGTAGCACATTCAATTTCAAGGCAATAACAAACAGGAAAAAACTTCTTCCATGCCTCTGACACTGGGGGATTTAAAAAAAAAAAAACAACTCTTTTTAATACACAGTAGAAAGCACTTGATTTAATAACTGTCACAAAACAGAGAGACTTTGAAACAGTGTAATAATAAATCCAAACAGTGTCCCGGCTTGTGACATTTCCCCCTAACTGAATTATCATAAATGGGCCCATCCTCCTTTATCATGTCACTGGGTTACAAACACACCGTTACATCCACAACACTAATTGCGTGGGTTTTGTTGCCCTATCGCTCCTTGCTGTCATTTAGTTGTGCTATCTGGCTCAGGCTTTGGCCTTCCGTGGTCGTTATCGTGGCACTTCTGTCGAGATAAAAATACAGAGGGTTTTAAGCCCCTTTGAGGTTTTTATCTCTGAGCCGGTGGAAGTACCCCTGCCGTGCATCAGACACGCATCTATCATCCATCCATTGTCACAAGCGTTTCTCTGACCATGCTGCCACCTATCCGTCTGAGCTCCTTTTATGTGCTGGAACAGTGATTCTCAACCTGGGGGTTACATTAAAAATGACATTTTAGGCTGGAAGTTGCATTTGCATTAAATTGTCTTTGGCAGTGATAGAACGAGGTCACCGAGTCACACACGCGTATGATTTAGTGCTCATACAAAATGCATTATGTGTCGTAAGGACGGATAGGGCTACATGCGCTCAATTTAAAGTATTTTCTACTTCAAGTACTCTGTAAATTTGTAACTTTTTTCGCATACATTTTCAACTTTTTTCCCAATTTATTTGCTACTTTTTCTTGTAGATTTGCACGATTTTTCTTACATATTTCCAACTTTTTTTTCTGTTTTGTGATGTTTTCTTGTAAATTTCCATCTTTTTTCTCTTAAACATGGAAATGTTTTCATAGAGTTGCTGCTTTTTGTTCTTATAAACTTATTGTTTTGTTATCCAATGTTTATCTGTGACTGCAGAATTATATGTTGCATTTATCTGTACAGGACAAATAAGTGGGAAGGCATGATGACCTTCTCTGAGGCTGATTCCAGCTGGCCTGTAACTATCTTTAGGCCCTTATCTCAATAAGAAGGTCATAGGGAAGTCTGTTTATGAAAACGGCTCACATTGTTAGAATTTGGAGCTTTCTCTCACGGCTGCTACTGCTGTTGATTGCTCCTATCTGCAGAGATAATAAACTCACAAAAGGCCAGTTCTGGCGTACATTTGTCTCTCTTTTAGTCTTCACCATACCGAAGATAAATAAATTTCCACAACATAAATGTGCAGCATTTTCTCATAAATTTTCAACTTTTCCCCTTGTAAATTTTCAGCGTTTAAAAATGACATTTTCTCATAAATGTCCATATTTTTTCTCATAAATGTGCAGCTTCATTCTCATAAGTTTGCTGCTTATTTCATCAGCTAACCAAGATCATTACCGATATGAAGAATACATCCTGCTCTCTAGATGTCCTTCTCACCCATTTTCTTAAAGAAATCTTATAGGCAGTTTGTCCTTATCAGGGCCAGATTAAGGAGGCTGTGGGTCCCTGGGCTAAAGGAATTTTTTGGGCCCTCCCACATATTTGTGGGAGCGTGAGATGCAAAATGGCCATGTTTTCATGCACGGTAATAAACCATTTATAATTGGATATCTGGAGTTATCTGATTATTAAAGTAGTCATGTAAAAACAATACTCAGATAAAAGGCAATTATTGTGTTACATAAAGTGAAATTACATTAACACACATAGTTTATTGTCCAATAATCCATTTATTCAGTGCATGTAAACATGTCAAATCTGATTATTATTATCTGATTATTCCTAGTTATCGGATTATTGTGGCCATGGAGCCGATCACTGATGGATCAGCTTGACCTTCAAGGTCCTAAATTACTAAGCCAGTGGCTATGGCTACAGAACCGTACCCATAGAATTCTTGTTACAGATATGGCTCCAATCTGATTGGCCAGTACATCCTATTAATGTGTATCTTAACAGCAGCAGGCTACAGGTACGGAAATCTGAGGCATTTATTTGTTTCAAAATTTCAATCAGTATTTACTACCTTTTTAACTTTACCCACTCCCACATTCTAAGGCTAACTTCTTAATTTTAAGTCTAAATTTTATCTCATAGTAAAATGGTTTGGACAAGGTGCTGACAGTAAGACGCAAGCCAGCAACCTTCTGATCACCCAACGTACTGTCTACCAAAGCCACAGCAGCAGCTGGCTTGGAGCTGATCTGAAAAGGTTTAGTCGGATTGTCAACTTTTCCTTACCAATAGACATTGCATATAGGGATACAGCTTCCGTATCCACAGCTACTGCCAATTAATAAATAAAGCGAATGACCACAAAGTTCTAGGTTTAGCTTGAATAGCAGAAAAATATAGTGCCATCAGGACTATCAACCGACAAATATCATGCATCAACCCACAACTTTAATTATGACAATGAAAAAACACACTCAGCCGGTGTTTTCTGTTCAAGGATTAAATATTAACTATTTGAAGCCAGAACAGGGTTTTCATTACACAGAGGAAAAAAAGCTTTGCCAGACCAGTCTGCTCCACTGGAAAAACAGCTGCTCTTCTCCACAACCCAGGAGATGAGCAGGTTACGTCTGCGCCAAGATGAACGATAATATAACTGAAGGACATTTTACAACTACTGAACAAAGAGAAAGACTGGCATCATCTCTGAATTGTAGCAGACAGCTCTCATCCATGGCCAAGCAAGGCTGTGGAGTTAAAAAGCTCTTTTAAAGTTTATAAAAGTTGGTGTGCGCTGGATGAAAAAAAAAATGCTCATGAACGTAATTTTATAACATTTGGACTAATTTCTCTGATTTTTCAAAATGTCTGTAAAAGTCGATCCAAACACTGTAATATCAACCCAACTTAGTGGGGGGGGGGGGGGGGGTGCTGTATATGCGGCAGGCAAAACAATACAAACAGTTGTAGAAAGAGAAAATAGAAGCCATTGTCTTGCACGTACTCACCATTTGGAAGTTTGTGATTGAAATGGCACTTGGAGAAAAATGTTTCTGCCATTTGTAACGTTCTGCCGTTTGTAGTAACATTCAGGTGCTCTGATATCAACGTCCTTATTCTGGCAACTCTCCACTCCTTTTCTGGATCAGTATTCCTGGTGTGTATGAATCTTTATCACTTCCACAAGCGTTTTACAACTTCGACGACCTGAAGCTTCTGCCCGCTGTGACTGACGGACCTTCACACAGCGGCTCCACCAGTGCGTCCCATGTTAGCATTTATAATGCCAACAGTTTGACAAACACCTTGTTGTGATTGTAAAGTTGACACTGTCCAGTTGTATCGCAACTTAAATAAAATGCTGTCAATTTAGGAGGCTTTTTAAAACCTTCTCATGTCCCTGTTTTTCTTTCTTCTTTCTTCCCTTTCGGACGCCGCCATCGTACATTAATTTGTTCATTCGTCCACGGATTCACTACTGGCCCACGTCCAACCTTAATCAGGTCAAATGTCAACTGTTAACCAATTAAATTAAGCAGGCTGGACAGATGTACACCTCAACAAATAAAAAGGTGAAACGCCAAAACAAACCCTCCAATAAACTTCGGGCATGGCAGAATTAGCAAAAAAAAAAAAAAAAAAGTGTTTCTTTTGGGGCCTCAAACAAGCAGGGGCCCCTGGGCTCCTGCCCCGGCAAGCCCTCTTGATAATCCAGGGCAGGTCCTTACGTTGCAGCAATAATGAACTCCTTTCATCTGGCATTGTCCCTGATTATTTTAAATCTGCAATAGTTCAACCAATTCTCAAAAAACCCTCAAATGATCCTACCATTCTGAACAATTTTCACCCCATTTCTAAACTTCTATTTTTGGCCAAGGTCTTAGAAAAAAATAGTTGCAGAGCAGGTTATTTCATTCATGTCTGGTAATGGTCTCTTGAGAAATTTCAGCTGGGTTTTAGAAAAGGTCATAGCACTCAGACTGTGCTCCTGAAAGTGCTCAATGATCTATTTTTAGCAACAGATTCTGATCACTCCTCTATTTTAATCCTTTTAGATCTCTGCTGCTTTTGATACTGTGGATCATCATATTTTAACTGAGCAATTTAAAGATTGGGTTGGTATCTCTGGCACTGTTTTAGAATGGTTTTATTTGTATCTACATAATAGAAATTTTAGTGTTGTCATTGATGACTGCAGATCATCTGTGGAATCGTTACATTACGGAGTTCCTCAGGGGTCAGTCCTTGGCCCCCTGCTGTTCTCTATATACATGCTACCACGTGGATTTATTATTCTTAAACACAACATCAGTTTCTATTTTTATGCAGATGACACACAGGTGTATTTCTCCGTTGATCTTAACAATAATAATTAATTAACCACGCTCAGTGCATGCCTCAATGATGTTAAAAACTGGATGTCAACCAATTTCCTTCAACTCAACACAGATGAATCGGAAGTCATTATCATAGGTCCAGACTCTACACACTGTCAGACTGCATCGCAACTTGGCACTTCATTACATCTCGTCTGGATTACTGCAATTCTCTGTATTCATATATAAATAAACACAATGTCTCTAGACTTCAGTTAATTCAAAATTCTGCAGCTAGACTTATCACAAATTCCCATAGAAGAGAACATATATGCCCAGTTTTAGCACAATTACACTGGCTGTCTGTGCATTTTAGAATTAACTTTAAAATTTTAATAATCACTTTAAAGCTCAAAATGGACTGGCCTCTGAAAAAAAAAAAAATATCCTAACTCCTTATGCCCCAAAACGTAACCTGAGATCCTCCGATAGATCCCTCTTAGTAATACCCAGAATCATCTTCAAAACCAAGGGTGACCGGGCTTTTGCTGTTAGGGCCCCAGCACTCTGGAATGACCTTCCTGAGGAGAACAGGCAAGCCAAATCTTTGTTAGCTTTTAAACCACTTTTAAAAATGCAGTTTTACAAATGTGCTTTTGCTTAATTTTCATGGTGTATGTATATTTTTCATCTATTTTATTGCTTGTTTTTATTCTAACTGTATTTTATTTAAATGCTATATAAATAGAGTTTATTATTATAAATTATAAATTATTATTATTATTAGTGAAAACTGTGATGGGAATTTTTAATGTTTAATACTTATGCTGCATTTATAGACAGGACAGAAAATCAGGAAAAAAAACTCAGAAAAAAAAACCCTCCTTAAAAACATTTTAAGGAGGGTTGAGGCATTTTGTGTTAAAAGTTGGTAATGAGATGTTTTAACACAAGTTGGGTGTGCTGATCATGAATTTGGTGGTTAACATTCATGATTTTGAGATATAAGGCCTGAAAATTAACTTGGAAATGGTTACCCATATATGATGCCAAAATGGACAATTCATGAATGACATACAGGTATTCTCATACGAACAGTTGCAGGAACTAATTGTTTTTAATGGAAAATAGAGTAGCATATGTGGTTTATACTTACTTTAAATTTTCATAGTTTTTGCAATAGTTTAAGATAAGATAAGATAAGATAAGATAAGCCTTTATTAGTCCCACAATGGGGAAATTCCAGGATTGCAACAGCATAGGGATAGCAACACTCAGAGCAACAATCAGAAGGCAAGAAAAAACAACATCTAGTAAACATATGTCCATATTACTATAAATGTATATATATATAGACACACAGTGCAGAGCATTATGGCTGGTGAATGTGCAGCAGAAAGTCTAAGCTCTCTCTCCGCGGATGCAGCGGGCCAGCTGGAAGTCTTTGGGCATGATGGTGACCCCCTTAGCGAAGAAGAGACCACCAGGTGGGCCTCGCTGGTCTCCTGCAGAGCCATGACGGCGAAGCTCAGGAAACGCAGGACGGTCTTGAAGTCCTGAGCGATCTCCCTCACCAGGCGCTGGACGGGCAGCTTACGGATGAGCAGCTCCGTGGATTTCTGGCAGCGACAGATCTCTCTCAGAGCCACGGGCCTGTGACGGCGAGGCCTCTTCACTCTGCCGGTGGCCGGAGCGCCTCTCCGAGCAGCCCTGGTGGCTAGCTGTCTCCTGGGGGGGGGGGGGGGGGGGGCTTCTTCCTCCAGTAGATTTTACGGGCGGTCTGCTTGGTTCTTGCCATCGCTCTTTATTATTCTGTCTTATATTTCTTTCACGCCGCCTAAACTCCAGCCCGGTACCCGCGTCATTTTCGCTACAGCTCCCGGTATGTCGAGTTTCCCATTAGCACCGGGCGGCGGCCAAGTGCTAGCTAGCACTAGCTCCTCCCCGCTGTAACGTCTCCCGCTGCAAACCGTGGCTCCGTCCGCCGACCCGGGAGACCCCCGGGGTGATCCGTGCGTCCGTGATATATATACAGAGTGAAAGGTGTAGAAAGAAGAAGGAAGATAAAAAAAAAGGCTGTTGCAACAGGCAGCCGACTCGTGTGGCGCCGCCGGTCCGGCGGAACTGGAACCGGGATACAGTTTATAGACAATTTAGACTATGTTTTCCCCTAATTATACAATCTGAAGTGTAAATAAACACGAGCAGTCCACATATGTTAAAACAAGAATTTATATGCAGATTAAAGCACACATAGCGGTATATTCAGATGATATTACACCATTTTAATTGTCTGATGTAGAAAAGAATGTTTGCCACAAGGAATTCAGTGTCACTTGACTGATCTGTCATGCCACTAATATATACATATATAAATATCATGATTAATCATGATTAGTCATGACTAATCCTGATTATGCCCACCACTATTTTTTCATAATCTTTTTTAATATTTAAGTACATTTTTTGCTACCGTTTAGATGGGGATAACTCCTAGCAGCACCCTCTATTAACTAGCCACCCGAGGTTCAAAGTCATCGAAACTGAATCTAAAAATGTCCAAAAAACACCAAATATATTAGTAATTTTGTGGAATGAGACGTGAAATGATGAAGGATTTACTTATATCTTATGAAATCATAAACCATTCAAATATGTTTTCCCCCTCAGCTAGAAAGGCTGCAGGGACGTTGTCAGGCAGGCATCAAGACCTACATGTTCAAAGCAAGAGTTCAAGAAGGATGATCTGTAGGCTATTCAAATAGATACTATACTGTAGGTCTGTTTCCTAAAAATTTTGGGTGGTTTTATATTTTGCCTTATAGGCATACATATGCCATATAATCCACATTGCCATGACTGAACAAAATGAAAAAAAAATATCATATATTCAATTCACAATTCTGAAGCAGCTTAAAAGATCCTCATCAGAAACTGTTCAGGAACCATCATTTGCATTCAGGCTAACTGCACGAAAGTGCAGCTGAAATAATATGTCTGAAAGTGTAAAATTCTTAAGTGATCATTAAACACACCAGACATTTTAAAGTTTAGCGACAACTGAGCAAATGAACAATTTTCTGAAACAGAATGAAATATAATTCAATTACAAAAGCACTCAGAGCGCATACCTCTGCCAAGGCTCCTTCCATCCCTCATGGATCACCTCCAAAATATAATGGGTTTGTGTGTAGGCCTTTCTGGTGAAAATTCCATCAAAGTCTGTCCGTTAGTTTTGGAGTATTTCTGCTAACACTCTGTGTTAAGATAAGGGCCTTGGCTGAGGTATGCATTCTCAAATCATTACCAAAACGTAATAGCTTCCTCTCTAACCCATGGACCACCTCTGGTGAAAATTTCATCCAAATCCATCCAGTATTTTTTTGTGTAATCCTGCTGCACAAATACAAACAAAGCCCTTGATGGAAGTATGCACTCTCAGATCATCACCAAAATCTAATCATCTGTTCCCTGTGCCATTACACACCTTTTCTGAAAATTTCATCAAAACCTGTCCATAACTTTTTGAGTTATGTTGCTGACAGACAGACAGACAAACCAACCAACGCCAGCAAAAACATAACCTCCTCCTCTTGGTGGAGGTAATAAAGACATGATCATCGGAGTCCTGAAACTGTATGGGATGTAACCTTGTATATCTGATGGAATATATTCCCACTTTATCATGCAATTATGAGGGGGGCTGAAAAGTTCACAGTGGTCAAATTTGATCAAATGTGGTTTATTTTTCAACTGCAGGGATCCAAGCTCTGCAACACTGATGGAAGAAGTGTGTGGATCAAAGGGGAGACTATGTTGAAAAATAAACCCCATTTGGTCAAATTTGACCACTATGAACTTTTCAGCCCCCCCTCGTATGTCTTGTAAGTCATAAAAGAACATGTTACAGACATGTTAACAAGAAAAAACTTGATTTTTGGTGGAGTGTCACTTTAAAAGTACACCAATGAAGTCCTTACATGTTTTATTCACTCTAGTTTTGTTTTAAAACCAATGGGTACTATAAAAATTGGTATTTAGTGCATCACAGAAAATTAATAATTTCCCTTATTTGGAATTTTAGCTACTTCAAGATGAAAATTAAGAAATTTTCGGGGTCTATTTTAAATTTGCTTTTTCAGTGCTTAAACCCCAAAATTGAGGCTGGTAACCATCATATTCATGTTGTCATGATCTGGCTCAGGATCGCAACAAAGAAGGGAGACAAGTCAAGTGGGTAAAACAATTCAAATTGTCCTTTACTTTAACAAAACCTAATCAACTAAAATAAACATGTAAATATCAGTAAATCAGTAATGCAAGCTTGTGTTTGGATGAGTGAATATGTACGGTATGTGACAGCAAACCAAACTAGAAAATTCCCGCAGAAATTTTGATAGCGTGCCCCTACTGCCCGTTGATTGTGACTTTAAGTTTTAGGACCTACTGTAATAATAAAATTGTTGATTTGAGTGTAGATAATACCGTTATATGTGCCTTTAAATCTGGGCACATCAAAGCAATCTAAACTGTGTATTATTTCAGAATAAATTTTGAGATGGTTATATAGTGGGCTGCACGGTGGCGCAGTGGTTTAGCACTGTGGCAGCACAGTTTTACCCTTGGCCGGGGGATCGCGGGGATCATGAGATCGTGGGTTCGATTCCAGCCCCCGACCAACAGTGAGCTGTGTGGAGTTTGCATGTTCTCCCCGTGTTGCGTGGGTTTACTCCGGGATTTCTCCGGTTTCCTCCCGCATACCAAAAACATGTAGGTTTAGGGCGCTCGCGCACGCAGCGACCAGCAGCCGGTGGCTTGTCACCAGACTGCAAACCAAGTCTACCTACGGGTACAAATAAGTAACAAAAAAAAAAAAAAAAAAAAAAAAAAAAAAAAAAAATAGTGCTTCCAATGCTTCGCATTGGGCACAATAAGCTGGAAAGCCCGGAACTTCCAGCGGTTCCAATTTTCAGTAAGAAGCCTAAAGGGGGAGATGCTCTCCCTATCTGGGCTTGTAAAAGACTTGGAGGAAATCTGAAGGCTGCTCACTCATTCAAGAGTTCTCCTCCTATACTTCCATATATCTAGGGAGGCTAAAATTTTTAGGGCTTAATGGGATTAATATTAGAACCATAAAACCAAATTTTCAGCCCAGAACTCCCAGTAGTTCCGATTTTCAGTAAGAAGCCTATAAGGGGGGGGGGGGGGGGGGGCTCTCCCTAGCTGAGCTTGTAAAACACGTTGGTTTTTCATTAATATTTCGGACACTGAGCGAAAACGCTGAAATAAAAATACAAGTATAAATCTCCCGATTGAGCCGCACATTTTGATATATATTTTGTGGGGGTTTGCTCAAAGCTGTGAGAGGAGATACGAACCAAAAAACGGCGGAAGAAGAAAAAGATCTATAATAAGCTGTAATAAATTTTGAGATAGTAATATAGTGTTTCCCAATGCGAACACTATAATAAAAGGACGTAGGATCTGGAGGAAAACCTTTCCTCTCCCAAGTTAGCTGCAAAGTGCCAAGCCCCCAAGCTGCAGAAATGAGGCAGCTTTTATAGCCAGAGCACAGGTGTGACTCATGAGTACTCAGCACCTGAAAGACAATGCAGCACAGGGAGCAGACCCGACACCAAAAGTGCAAAGGGCTGGGGTCATCACACCCCTCCTCATAAAGAAAGGAGTTCCCAGTGGGAAACCCTGACCCCACTAAACCCAAACAATATTGAAATAGTTGAAGCCTACGACCTTTTTAAGCAACATTTTTACAGTTTAAATGGACATGCACACTGTACTTACAATATTTTATAATAAGCTTCCAGTAATCCAGATTTCTATCCTGAAACCCAGCAACACCAGGTACTGCAGAAAGAGTAACAGGAAAAACAATGACCTGGAAAACTCCATAAATACAGCAGTGGTGTCACATGTTACACAAAAACACACAAAAGTCATTACCTTTGCCATCAGTCCAAGTATGGCTACTGTAACTGCCATTGCAGTCCATCCTAATTTTACAGATGGGTGCACTCCTGTGCATGAAGATCTTACACACCAGAACCCTCCCTGCACGAACATCATACAGGGAGTAACCACTCTCCCCATACACAAACGCACGAGTAATCACTAATTAAAATTAATCACTAATAAACAGCATGATCAAAAGAAAATGGAACACAACCACGAACCAAAAGGATTACTTAACAAAAGTTACAACTCAAAAGTAGCAGCAAATAATCCAGACCAAGTGATTGCTGTCCCCACACACAAATGGTCACATACCAAGTGGTCCCATACTACAAATCACAAAGTGTACAAACTCATGTAACAAGCCTTCCTGTACATGTTATTAGTCATCCCAAGATATTTATACCCCAAAACCCAGCAACTCCCAACACCTGGAGAAGCACCTTTAAGAGTAACCAGGAGAAACATCTGGTGACCTGGAAAAGTAGAGCTGGCACTGGGGAGTGATGTGGAGCATAAAGCCTTATTTATGGTGCATTCCCCTCTAGTCCGCTTTGGTCTGCGTGCGCTTTGGACAAACCCGGCACAAACGGGGCGCTGTTCATGCTCACTTTTTTCATCTACCCAGGCCAAGCGGTTGACACATGTGCACAATCATCATTTGTAGTTTCAGTCCCGCCCAATAGGTAGTGCCAATGCACTGATGCACCAGGATTTTCACCAACGAAGAAATGCTGCTTGCTTTCTGGTGCTTGACTTCCCGGTTTTCACTCCTTTTCCACGAAGATGCTGCTGTTGCTGCTTAAGTATTTATGTATGATTCATGTACTGTATGTTTTTTCTCATCTTCTGCTTCCTCGTTGTCTTCTTCGTCTACTTTGTCCTGGTATGCTGTGCTGATATCGCCACCTCGTGAATGGGACGTCCAGTCTTGCGCATGCGCTTTTCAACACGTTCAGGTCGTGGGCAGGCAGCGCGGTCACAAAATTTGGGCTGCACGTGGTCGTCCGTGGTCGAGCACTGCAGACACTAGCGGAGTGGAGACGATGATGTAAATTTCGTCACACAAGGTTTCCAGTTACACGTACGCGGACAGCAGAGGTGCAGCATGAATCCAGCTTAAGAGGCTGCTGCTAATGAGGAGGCCGGGACTGCTGCCGACACCAAACCAAAAGCTACAGCATGCACCCTGAGCCACCAGAAAGTAAAATGCAGAAGCCCCTCCACAGTAGCCAAAACAACTAGACTGGAATACTGCTGTAACCACAGAAACACAACTGACTGATGTACAAACCTGACACTTCACCACAATGACCAGAACTGAATGCCCTATATTCAGTTAAAGCTGTTCTGACCCACTAACTACCTAACTATAATCTAACTACCTCCTCCCTAGTCTTCAGGTGTTAGTTGTGGAGGGTACTTATGCACTAGATCCCGTAGGCCTGGTAAGGCAACTGAGAAGCGGCGACCCACCTGTGACCTCCGATCTGTCCCCTAGACAAATGCTCCAACCACGTTCACACCGCACTAGTAGAACCCCCCAACGGACTCCAAAGGGAATCTGTCCTTCAGCCTATCAGGGACAGAACAGCAGCAAAACAATTTGCCAGGTACAGACCAAACAGAACATTAAAACCAGAGTAAAATCACAGACCCTACCAAAAAATAAAACCCAATTCAAACAAACTACAACTTTATCAAACAAGATTACTTTATATAAAGTCACCACTCGACCATCTCCCCACAGACTGTGTGTTGCCAAAGTTACTGCCAAATAAACTGCAGAATCAGGCAACAAGCTACAGCACTAACCAATTAACTAAGTTTTAGACGAGCCCCCATTTGTCACAAGTAGGTCTAAGCTCAAACAAACGGATCGGATTCAAATGACCGGACGAGCCCCCATTTGTCAAGATCTGGCTCAAGGATCGCAACAGAGAAGGGAGACAAATCATGTGGGTAAAATAATTCAAATTCTCCTTTACTTTAACAAAACCTAATCAACTAAAATAAACGTGTAAATATCAGTAGAGATGAGCCAATACCACTTTTTCAAGAACAATACTGATATGATACTGTGACTTTGAGTAGCGGCCGATACCGATCCAAACCCGAAACAGTCTCTTTTTTAAAACGACAGTACAGAACATACTTTGGTAATGACTGGTTGCATTTTGCACACATACAAAAACATAAATTTGAAAGTCAAAGAATATATTACAAATTTGACTCAGTTCAGCAATGCTGCTGTGTTTCCAAATTTTAAACTTTGCAACACTGGCAGCATTTGACTGGTCAGCACTATGTAAACATGCATTCTGAACTTTTAAGTGCAAGTTTATTGCAAAACTTTTAAAGCTGAGTATTGAAGTAAACATTAAGATGAAATTCAAAATGTCACTGTGCATGAGGTAAAAAATGCTGTAGATCTGAAAATAAAGGAACTAACCTTTAAAGTTGTATTTTTGTCATCCGTTATGCCAAAAACATGCAAGTTAGGTTAATTGGCATCAAACTGGGGATTCTAAATTGTCCTTAGGTATGACTGTGAGAGTGAATGGTTGTCTGTCTCTGTGCTGGCCCTGCGATGAACTCTCGATCTGTCCAGGGTGTACCCTGCCTCTCGCCCAAAGATGCTGGGATAGGCTCCAGCTCCCCTGCGACCCGAAAAGGATTAAGTGGAAGAAGATGGATGGATGGATTATTATAATTATCATAAGTATTCTTCAGGGGCCTCATGAAAAAAGGGTACTTACGCACAAAAACATGGTGTACATCCTTTTCATGGAAAATTTCAGATGTATCAAGAATGAAATGACTGTGGAAATATGTGCAGCCCCACACCAACTTCATGGCTGGTGTACTTTTTTTACTGTTATTGGTCCACTGGCAACACTTTGAGGTGATGTTGGGAGACTGATAATGTGAAAATTATTGTACACACCAGAGACACATGATGAACAAACATCCAAGTGTGCGCAATTATCATCAGGCTGTCCTAAAACATCTTTAAAAAGTCTTCAGTTGATCCAAAATGCTGCAGCAAGAGTTTTAACAGATACTAGAAAGAGAGATCATATCTCTCCGGTTCTGGTCTCCCTTCACTGGCTTCCCATAGAGTTTAGAATTAAGTTTAAAATCCATCTTCTCATTTACAAAGCTCTAAATAATCAGGCTCCTTTTTATTTAAAAGATCTGATTCTACCCTATTATCCTAACAGAGCACTAAGCTCCCAAAATGCAGGACTACTTGTAATACCTAGACTCTCCAAAAGTACAATGGGAGGCAGAGCCTTCAGTTATCAAGTTCCTCTCTTTTGGAACCAGCTGCCAATCTGGATTCGGAAGTCAGACTTCATCTCTGTTTTTAAGAATAGGGTTAAAACCTTCCTTTTTGATATAGCCTATAATTAGGGTGGGATCATGTGCCCCTGAACCCTCCCTTAGTTATGCTGCTAATAGGTTAAGACAGCTGGGGGACCTCCAACAATGCACTGGGCTTCACTCCTTTCTTCACTCTCAATGAAATATTTTTGCTGGTCAGTAACATCTGTTTGTTCTGTCCCATAGATTGAGTCCCTGTTGTACTGTTTGCTCTCTACATGTCTGTTCTTTTCTTCTTCTTCTTCTCTATCCCCTCAACCCCCAGCCAGTCGCAGCAGATGACTGCTCCTCTCTGAGCCTGGTTCTGCTGGAGATTTCTTCCTGCTAAAAGGGAGTTTTTCCTCTCCACCGTCGCCAAGTGCTTGCTCACAGGGGATCGCCTGATTGCTGGGGTCTTTCTGCAATTGTGGGGTTTTCCCCTATAGTTGAAAGTGCTATGAGATGACTGTTGTTGTGAAATGGCGCTATATAAATAAAGTTGAATTGAATTGAATAGATGAGTGGATATAAAAGCAAGTGCAAAGAAGAGCAGAAAATGCCTCTAACAACAGAGGATTAGAAGATATTGCAAACTGTGCAATGAAAAGGAAAAGGGTATTTAGAGACATAAGATTTTCTGGCTCAGGATGATGACTGGTTTGTCAGCCAGTTTGGGTTTCCATGGGCAGTCCCTGAGGAACTGAGCTGAACAGAGCTATGGCCACTCTTGGAGTGTGACACGGTGAGAAGCCGTGCGCTGCCCGTCCCAGTGCAGGTGCTGACAACTCTGGGGTTTCTGGAAATGGGCATTCCAGAGGGAGCTGGCAGACCAATTGGGAATTTCCCAGTCAACCCTAAGCCGAGCTATGCCAGCTGTGTGGGATGGCATTATCCGGCTGTCACCCAGGTACATCATATTCCCATACAATGCAGCTCAACAGGCCAACATCAAAGCGCAATTTGCAGCGAGAGCCAGTTTTCCAAATGGTTCTAATTAGCAGCATTATTGGAAAAAAACTACAAGCTGGCATTGTGCAGATGGGTGGCTTCTTGGTGAGTAAATTCATGTAATTGTCCTAATAATAATCCACCTCATGTGCAATGCAGTTGTGCGCCCCATAAATATCACCCTGTATTCAAGGCTTCATTGCAACTCCGTGGTTTAAGTAAGGCTACGGTCACACTGCAGGTCTTGATGCTCAATTTTTTGCCGAGATCCAATTTTTTTGTGTGGGCGTTCACATTATTATTTAAATGTGACCCCCATCAGACTCCAGTGTGAACGGTTTACAGCTATGAAGTGACCCGCATGTGCAGAAGAAAATGTAACGTCAGACACAGCATTGTGTTTGGGGGACAGAACTTCTTCACCCTGATGCAGTGCAGCAAAATAAAATGTTAAAATCATAAATATGAGACCAGCTCCCTTCCTCTACACACCAGATGACTGCTGTGATCAGCTCTGCTTTAACAGATCTGATCGATTAAACAACTGTCTTTAAAATGAGACCCCCTGTCTCAATGGGATTACCTATATAAATAAGGTTAATACTATATAATCGCGATTACAATAGGGCTCTCGCCCACTGATGTTGTCAGTGGCTTTTGCCTTAATAAACTACACGGCTCGTACCAGCGGCGTAACACCGGTCCTGCACAGGAAGGAGGAGCCGAGACTCCCCTCGCCTGTCTGTCCCCGTCTGGCCGTTCCGCTCCACAGTCATGTCCGTGTTAACCTTACATTTTAGATATTACAGCAGCCAGGACTCATGGTGAGCTGTTTACAGGGAAAAGGGAATTTGTAGTGTCCAGTAAATGTGCCGTTAGTGCATTTGTTTGTCTGGCGGTTTCAGCCCCGATCCCCCCGCCACCCGAAATTTTGAAGTTATTGTGCAGTCGGTGCTGACAAAATTACAATCCAGTGATAAAGGGAAGAAGATTGATTAAAAAGACAGCACAGATCAGCTGTGTCTGCTGTGCTTGCTGCATCCTCCGCCACAGAATTGTAGAGTCCGTCTCACTTCAATGACAAAAAAGTCGGATGAAATGCGACATGACAGTTCAGACTGAGGTTGCTTTGGAAAATATCAGATACATATCTGAATTAGTACCACATATGAAAATGGCCTGGGTCTGGTGTGGAAAAATTGGATATGTGCTGTTCAGACAGTCATTAAAAAAAATCAGATATGGGTCATATAAGATAAGATAAGCCTTTATTAGTCCCACAATGGGGAAATTCCCGGATTGCAACAGCACAGGGATAGCAACATTCAGAGCAACAATCAAGGAGACAAGAAAAACAAGAGCAGTGAATATACATATGTACATATAAATATATAAACACACAGTGCGGAGCACTGTAGCTAGATGGAATAAATATATACAGTATACACACAGTGCAGAGCATTGTAGCTAGATGGAATAAACAGCATAACCGTCTGCTTAGTTATCCTACATAGTATGAACATGTACCCATACATATTGTCACCCTCCGTAGTGACCGATATTATCCTAGTTGTATACTGGAGGGGACCATTGTGTAAGTCTATTGCGTCTTTTGCATTCAATACTATTAGGTTGCCACGTTTTTTTTGCTATCTCTGCAAGCAGCCCTGCTTAGGTTACACAGTCTGACAGCCATAGGTAGGAAGGACCTGCGAAACCTCTCAGTTGCGCATCTAGGATGATGTAGTCTGCTGCTAAATGAGCTCCTCAGTGCGTTCAGTATGTCCTGCATAGGGTGGGACTCGGACTCGGACTCCAGCAGAGCTGACAGTTTAGCCACCATCCTTCTCTCCTATCTCCTCCACTGGGTCAAGGCGCTGCCCTAGGACAGAGCTAGCTTTCTTGATCAGTTTGTTCAGTCTCTTCCTATCGGCTGCCGTAATGCCACTGCCCCAGCAGACCACTCCAAAAGTGATGGCTGATGCCACCACCGTGTCGTAGAATGTCTTCAGCAGCGCCCCTTGTACACCAAAAGACCTGAGTCTCCTCAGTAGGAACAGCCTGCGCTGTCCCTTCTTGTAGAATGCGTCGGTATTGTGTGACCAGTCTAGTTTATTGTTCAGATGAACACCCAGGTACTTGTAGGATGTCACCATCTTGATGTCTGTTCCCTGTGTGTTTACTGGTGCTGTGAGGGGTTGTCCTTGCCTGCGGCAGTCCACCACCAGCTCCTTAGTTTTCCTCGCGTTGATCTGGAGGCAGTTCCGATGGCACCAGTCCACGAAGTCCTGGATAAGTCCTCTCTACTCAGCTTCATCTCCGTTGGAGATGAGGCCGACGATCACAGAGTCGTCAGAGAACTTCTGTAGATGGCAGTGTGTTGTGTTGTGTGAGAAGTCTGCAGTATAAAGGGTGAACAGGAAGGGAGCCAAAACCATTCCCTGGGGGGCCCCCGTGCTACCGATGATCGTGTCGGACGCACAGTCCCGGGTTCTCACAAACTGTGGCCGGTTAGTGAGGTAGTCCAGGATCCATGATGACAGGTGCTGGTCCACCCCTGCGCACAGCAGCTTGTCCTTCAGGATCATCGGTTGGATGGTGTTGAAAGCACTGGAGAAGTCAAAGAACATGATCCTCACCGCATTCCCGGGCTTCTCCAGGTGGGACAGAGAACGGTGAAGAAGGAAGATCACTGCATCCTCCACCCCAATGCCATGCTGGTAGGCGAACTGGAGTGGAGCTATCGCTGGTCCCACCAGGGGGCGGAGGTGAGCAAGGAGCACTCTCTCCAGGGTCTTCATCATGTGGGACGTCAGGGCCACTGGTCTGTAGCTGTTCAGGTCTTTGGGGTGGGAAGTCTTTGGTACAGGTACCACACAAGATGTTTTCCACCTCCCCAGCTTCAGACTCAGGCTGAAGATGAGGTCCACAATCCCACACAGCTGGTCTGCGGAGGACTTGAGGAGCTTTGCGCTGATGTCGTCCGGTCCCGACACCTTCCTCGCCTTGATCTTCCTCAGCTCCGTCCTCACCTGGGTCTTAGTGAGGGTCATGTTGGGGGGCTGTGTGTTGGGAGTGGGGGGGGGGTGTTGGTGGAGTGGGGTGTGGGCAGCAGGACTCGATGTCTTTAGAGGCAGCAGTGGTTGTTGTGCAGTCGGTGGGGGGGGGGGGGGGGGGGAGGTTGGTCAAACCTATTAAAAAACAGGTTCAGATTGTTCGCCCACTCCCTGCCCCCCATGGCCTGGGGGGAGGTATTCTGGAGCCCAGAGATGGTTTTAAGGTTTCTCCAGACCCCACTGATGTCGCTCTGTTGCAGCTTGTCCTCCATCTTCTTCCTGAAGCTGTCCTTGCCTTCTCTGATCTTCCTCCTCAGCTCCCTCTGTACGGACTTCAGCATCTCCCTGTTCCCTGACCTAAAGATCCTCTTCTTCTCTCTCAGAAGTGTTTTTATCTCAGGGTTGATCCAGGGTTTGTTGTTCGAGCAACACCGTATGGTCTTGGTGGGTATGGTGTTGTCTACACAGAAGCTGATGTAGTCCGTGATGGTGTGAGTGAGGCCATCGATGTCCTCACCATGTGGATCGCAGAGCTGTTCCCAGGCAGTGGTTTCAAAACAGTGCAACATATTTGTGCAAAAAAATCAGAATTGAGCATTAAAAGCTGCAGTGTGACCGTTGCCTATGTGACTTACTTTTTTTTGCTGATTAAACTATAGTTTCACAGCATTCTACCAAGCCCCCAATTGCTTCTATGTGTACAGTAGTTATGTCAATAAACACATACGTAAAGTTTGAAATGCAACAGTCTCACCTGTTCCCCGGTGCACTTCATTCATTTACAATAGTAGTATGTGTAATCCATGTAAGTTGTATATAACTATAAAGGATGAGATTTGCATTTTGGACGTAAAATACGTACTTGTCAAGTATAATAAGATCTGCTTTCAACTGACAGATGATCTTGGCTTCCCACTAAATAGTATTGTCTTCTTTTTCATGACCGTTTTCCTTTAATTCAACCAGCTGATGCTCCCGGGTGGTCACAAATTGATTGATCAATTTATTCATTGTTTAAAATAACATAGTATAAAAGATACAACATACATTTAAAAACAACACAATGACACAAGAAAGTGCGCACACTTATTTCCATTGGGGTCCCCAAAAAAAAGGTCACGGCTGGTCTTGTACCTGTAACCTTCTGCATTGACAACTAGCAGATTAACCACTGAGCTATATACGCTACAACTCACAGTGATCAGCTGATGCTTCTGAGGACGACTGCAGACGTTGGTCTAAAGATGTCAAAGTTGAAAACATCTTCTTATCCCTGTCTGAATAAAGGAAACAATAAAATAATCTTCTACAGCTGTGAGCAGGATATTAAATTACCTGTATCTGGCACTAATGCTGAAGGACAGCGTGCCAAACAAAATGTTTTTACGTGCCTCTGCCTCATTCAGCAGCACTTCTAGCTCACAGTCCATGAAATTCCATTAAATCCATTATTTTTGATAGTGGATACAGGAGAATCAAACGTGCAGGCTTGTATATATCTATTTGCATACCTATTTGCATCTAATTGCATATTCAAATAGAGGCATGTCAAGGGAGGAGTTCGGTATTTCCTCATGTGCGTCCAGTTTCAAGCAGATCGGTATGTGCTTGGATTCCTGCGTACGGACGGTTTCATACATCTGGATTTTTTTTTTTGCTTACGGCGTTTTCTTGATTTAAACGTACGTCATCTTTCAGCAGGAAATCCACACAAGTTTTTGTACATGAGGCCCCTGGTCCTCAGTTTATTAAGTAGTTTATTCTCTGTCCAGTTTTTAGGTTTGCTCTTATTTTGAAGTCATCCCTGTTCCATTTCATGTAGCCTTGATAGTAATTGTTAGTCTTGCTTCTAATTCACCAGTTATAATTTGCTATTTATGTTTCTGTCGCCTATCTCTCATCAGCTGTAACTGTCCATCTAAAGGAAAGCCCATGTTGTGTCTTCATTCCTGCTCCTCTGGTTTTTACTTTGTTTCATTCTTTTAGTTTCACTTTTAGTGTATTCCAGCAGTAAAAGAGCACTTGCTGCTGCACAACACACGTCCTTCTGCTCGGTTCTTGACAGAATTCAGCATACTCCTGTCATGAGGCGGAGCGCGATGTTTCCACTGTGGTGACGCTCTCGGGGTTCCTGATTATTTTCTATATTTTCCCAGTTTTGTGTTATTATTTGACTGTATGGTTGGTTATATGTTTTTGAGTATGTTGTTGTAGTTTCAGTTTTCAACTGTGTTTAGATCTGCTTGTTGACATGAGCCCTCACCCACTCCTTAATTATCATTTGTCATTTCCTGTTTGAGCTTTTATTTTGTGCTTTGTTGTCTTCCTGTGTTAGCTTGGTTTGCAGTCTTGCACATGTGTCATTTATTTCCATCACTCCTCCCTCTGGTGAGGGAGGGGCAATTCATGACAGAAGACCGCAGCCAGTTCGTGATCCAGCTGCTGTGGGTTCGTGTTTTTTTTTGTTTCTCCTGCCTTTCCGTTTTCCTGAGTAGCGGTCAGCATGTCTCCAGCACGCCGGTCCTCATTCAACAAAGGGGGTTCGGAAGATGGGGGCTCGAGCCTGGAGGAAGAATGGGCGGCCGACTTTATCCAGGGTTTTGTTGCTGAAGCTCTTGCCTCCCATAGCCCTAAGAAGATCTTGGAGAATGTGGATGGGATTGTGGAGGCACATCCCAGGTTGAGGAAATATCCCCAGTTCGCGGCGCTGTTGTCCACTGTCTCCTCGCTTCAGCTGTCATTTCCCGGGCTGACGATGGGGCCGCTTCCAGTGGGACCGAAGCCAATGAGGAGGCGCCCTCTGCGACAGACGTCCTTCTCCTCCCACTGTTCGCCAGCTTCAGCTCCCGCTTCACCGGCTCCAACATGCCGCTATCCAGCTACAGGCCGCCGGGAGAAGTCCTCCACCTCCATGTCAGCAGCTCTTCTTTTGCTGAGGCAGAAAATTCCCGCAGCAGTTCCCTCTCTTGTTTTTCCTTACAGCCTGTCCCTTCAGCTTCCTCCTCCTCCGTTGCTGCTGCTTCCCTCTTCTCCTCGGCATTTCCTCCCGCTGCTGAGGATCCAGTCATCTCTTCCCCAGCTCCGCCTGTCATCGTGTCTGCAGGGGCGGCTCCTCCATGTTCCTTAGAGGGGTCCATCACCACTGTAGCCACGGAGAGGACAGACTCAAGGCCTGCTGCAGCAGAAACCATCATGCCACTGGAATACAGGCAAGTGCTTTTTCAGTCTTGTTTACCTAAAAATCACTTATGTTGCCTGATTCTCAGTGGTAAAGCTCAGCCACTGCAGTCCACTGCGTCCTCACCCCCTGCTGCAAATATAAATTCCTCACCAGCTACCTCTGTGTCTCCTCCTATATCCCCTGGATGTCCATCGATCCCTTGATTGAGCCGCCGGACGATGGAGGAGCCTTCGGGCTTGGAGGACCAGGTCCTAGCCCCGCAGCCACAGTCTGGACAGAGGGCGAGTGCTGCCAGCAACCTGAAACCTGCGCCAACGTTTGAGCGTCCCCTGGCTGGGGGACGCTCAAATGTTGGATCCAGTGCCAGTGGTGAGCCCACCTCCAGCTGCCATGCCGGAGAAGCCACCTGTGTGGGTCGCGTCGCCTGGAGGCCCCAGGACTGCATTCTCCACCATGCCTGCTGTGGGGCCCATCGCAGCAGAGCCAGAGTTGGACATGGGTACGGGGATGTTTCGTACCTGGTCCTCCGGGTACGAGACATCCCCACCTGGATCGATGGAGTCCTGGATGGCAGTGGAGCTTGAGCTCAGGCAAGTGCTGTTCTTTGTTTTCACTGTCTCAGTTTTGGAGAGATCTTGCTTGGCTCTTGGTGGGGACGGCCAAGTGCAGCCATCAGCTGCACCTGAGCTCACCTCACCAGGCTCCAGTGCCACCGGTGACTCTGACCCTGTATCTTTGTCCCTTCTGTCGGAGCCTTTCCCCAGGGTCACCGAGGATTGTCCAACTTTGCCAGAGGTCTCCGTGGGTCCAGCCTCACTGCCTGAGGTCTCCATGGGGGACCTCCGTGGGTGCTGCTCCATCTCCAGTCGAGGTCTTCGCGGGCGCTTCATCCCAGTCCGCGACCTCTGTGGGTGCGGCTTCCCCATTGTTTGAGGCCTCCGTGGGTGCTGCTTCCCCTCTGGCTGAAGTCTTTGCGGGTGCTTCGTCCCAGCCAGGGACCTCCATGAGTGCGACTCTCCCATCGTTTGAGATCTCCATGGGTGCCGCTTCCCGCCTATCCGGGCCATCATGGGTGCTGTGCCCCAGTCGGTGGCCGTCGTGGGTGCTGCGCTCCAGTCTGAGACCATCATGAGTGCTGCACCCCAGCTTGGGTCCGCCATGGGTGCTATGCCCCAGTCTGGGGGCCACTGTGGGTGCAGCTACGCCCCATGCTCCAGTCCGGGGCCAACGTGGGTGCTGCCATGCCCTAGTCAGGGGCCTCTGAGGGTGCTACGTTCTTGTCCAAAATCATTGTGGTCCCGCAGTCCCCATCCATTCCCACCGAGAGTTACTCGTCTCCACCCGAGGTTGTCATGGGTTCCTCTCCTTCGCCCGAGGCCATCGTGGGTTCCTCTCTTCCACCCGAGGCCGTCATGGGTTCCTTTCCTCCACCCGAGGCCATTGTGGGCTTCCTGAGGCCACCAAGGATCCCGTTCCTTCCCCTGAGGTCCCCACTGGCTGGCCATCCTCTCCATCCAGTACCCCTGCTCTTCAGCCTGCCTTGTCACCAGCTTTTCCTGCTGGGCAGTCGCCTCCTGGAGTCCATTTATTTGGGTAGCTAAAGCACTCTGGCAGACCGCCCGACAGACTGTGCCGCTGGGCTGGGTAACCCACGTTCTCCGGTAGCCACCCAACTCATTCCATCGCACCATCTGCCAGGTCTGGGACTTTAGCCAACCGCCTGAACTGTCCAGCTCTCCTGTCCAGGGGGCCTAGGGGTCCGGTTTTGCTCTGTGTAGGTCCCTTAGCGAGTTCCTTGTTCTTTTTGTTCCCCCAGCCGGGATTCCCTCACCACCCTCCCAGGTTGGGTCATGGTCCTTCTCCTGTTTTGGGGGAGAAGTTTTCTTTCATCCCTTTTTTCTTCCTTGGGGTGTCTGGAATCCACCCCTGGGGTGGGGTGGGGGTGCTCTGTCATGAGGTCCATGGAGCGTGGTGTTTCCACCATGATCACGCTCTCGGGGTTCCTGATTATTTTCTATATTTATTTTCTATATATATTAGGGGTGGCAGTGGCTCAGGAGGAAGAGCAGGTCATCCAATAACCAGATGGTTGGAGGTTTAAATCCAGCTCTCCCCAGATGTCCTGCCGTTGTGTCCCTGGGCAAGACACTTTACCCACCTTGCCTCCAGTGTTCATAGCACTGGGTATGAATGTGTATAAATGTTCTGTGGTGGCCGGAGAGGCCGTTGATGTGGATTTGCAGCAATGTTTCAGTCAGCCTGCTCCAGGGCAGCTGTGGCTACAGTAGTAGCTTCCCACTACCACTATCTGTCTGGAATGAATGAATAATGTATCTATTTGTAAAGCATCTTTGAGTTTCTATGATAAAGCGCTATATAAATCTGATGCATTATTATTATTATTTTCCCAGTTTTGTGTTATTATTTGACTATATGGTTGGTTATGTGTTTTTGAGTATGTTGTTGTAGTTTCAGTTTTCAACTGTGTTTAGATCTGCTTGTTGACTTGAGCCCTCACCTGCTTCTTAGTTATTGTCAATTCCTGTTTGAGCTTTTATTTTGTGCTTTGTTGTCTTCCTGTGTTAGCTTGGTTCACAGTCTTGCACACCTGTCATTTATTTCCATCACTCCTCCCTCTAGTGACCTAAACCTGCAATCATTTATTATCATTGTATCATGCCCTATTTAAGACCTACTCCGCCGCTCATTCTTCGCTGCGGTCTTCACGTGAACAGACGTAAGTGTGACGTGCTGTTTTCATCCATGTTCTGTGTTATCTTGCCTGTCTCCTTTGCATTGTAGTTTGTTTGTGCACTTTGTATTTTTCGTTTGCAATAAACCTCACAACCCACAGTTCAACGCTTGGGACTTCTCTCTCTGCCCCGGAGGGGCAATTCATGACAACTCCTTTACTGTGATACTTTTGTAAGTGTTTTATCAAGCTGGTGGTGCAAAATTGTAAATGCTGGTACCACACAGCAACATACTGAGACTAGTCCCACAGACAGGCTCCAGTGATTTGACACATTGCTGGTGTTCACAGAAGCCATGTGCGGCACGACTGAGAACATGATTGCGCCTTCATATTAATGTTATTAGTTTGGGTGTTTACAGCGCTGAGTGCCCTCAGGGCTGAAAAGCTTTGAGCGGTGGCCGTTTTTTGTTGCGGCGCTCAGGGTACTCAGCATTGAGAAAATTTCAACTTTTCAGACTGCAGCTGAGCTCATCAATGTCAGACCTTTCTAAGAAGCCAATCAGAATTAAGGAAGGACGGGACATGGGATGCCGATACAGTCTCTACTCAGACTCCTGTTTTCTGTGTCATCATATTTTACATCCAGAGCTGCTAAAACACGTTTCCTGTCCATTGTTATTTAGAGACTGCTATTAAAAAATAAGAAGAAAGTCTGACCATAGGAAAAGCAGAAGTGCTGAGCTGAGAGTGACAAGCTGCTGCTGGGATACATTGCACAGACTTTTTTTTTTTTTTTTTTTTCCCCAGAGCGCAGCGCACAAATGCTGAAAAAAAAACCAACAAAAAAAAATGCTCAGGGCAGTCGGGCAACAAAAACGCGTTTGGTGGACACACAGCCTTAATGTATCGGATTGGTAAATTACTTTTATTCCTTACCAATATCGATCCAGCCATTTTGCCTGGATCAAACCTGATACGACGGACCGGATCGGTTCATCCCTAAATATCAGTAAATCAGTAATGCAAGCTTGTGTTTGGATGAGTGAATATGTATGTGACAGCAAACCAAATAAAAAGACGTAGAGTCTGGAGGAAAACCTTTCCTCTCTCAAGTCAGCTGCAAAGTGCCAGGCCCCCAAGCAGCAGAAATGAGTCAGCTTTTATAGCCAGAGCACAGGCGTGACTCATGAGTACTGATAGCCAATCAGCACCTGAAAGACAAATGCAGCTCAGCCAGGGAGGAGGAGATAACACCAAAAGTGCAAAAGGCTGGGATCGTCACAATGTTCAGCATACTCAAATTGTGTTAAAACACCAGGTTACCAACTTTTAACAAAAAATGCCTGAAGGTGTCACATTTTCTCAAAATCCATCCTGTCTATTAATGCCTACTCAGTGTTTGAGACTGCAGAATTGTAAATACCCCGTGATGCTCAAGGTAAACTCATCTATACAGGACAGATAAGTGGGAAGGCATGATGACCTTCTCTGAGGCTGACTCGAACTGGTCTGTGTGATCTTCAGGCTCTTATTTTAATAAGGTCAGAGGGAAGTCTGTTTATAAAACACCTCACAATGTTTTGGATTGGAGCTTTTCTTTCACTACTTCTGCTGCTGTGTGGAATCGCTCCTCTCTGCGGAGAAAAGAAACTCACTTCAGTTTTCACCATACTGAAGACAAATAAATTTCCACAACATAAACTTACAGCATTTTTCCTCATAAATTTGCTGTTTTTTTCTTGTACATTTGCAGCTTTTTTCTTATGACTTTCAAAATTTTTCTCATAAATTTTCAGCTTTTTTCCTCACAAATTTCTAAAAATTTCTTGTAAACTTCCATCTTTTTTCTCTTAAACATGCACTTTCTCAAAAAAATTCCACTTTTTTCTTGTAAAATTGCAACTTTTTGTAACTTTTCAACTTTTTCTTCAGAAATTCTCACATTTTTTTCATAAATGTCACATTTTCTTGTAAATGTTCATATTTTTTCTCTAACTTCCAACTTTTTTTTATCAAATCTACAACAATTTTCTTGTAAATTTGAAGTTTTTTTCTTGCAAATTTCCAGTGTTCATATAGATTCTTTTTTTTTTATTCTGTATTAAAAGCAGTCTGGTAGATATTAAAGGAGAAGGAGAAGATGAGGAGGAAAAGCATGAGCATCAGTATAATAGTGTGGTGATTGGAAGAGGTTGAGAACCACTTTACTTGTGGACAGAAAAAGACAAAAACCTCTTAGCTTGTAGCGACGTTCACCCTTGCGTGATACATCCAATCTTTACTTCCAAGTTAGCACACAATCAGACCCATTTCATCATGATAAGCTCTTCGCCCAACCCCATTTACAAGTTCCAACATCTGTGTGCCCTCAGCTGTAAGTGCTGCTTCGCATTTTAAGTACTGAGGATACTAAAAAAAAAAAAAATCAACTCAAGTCTTACTAATTACCTTCCAGTTCCATCGCACGCTTACTACACATTTCCTTTGAAAGTCAAACACAATCTCCATGTGTCAGCTTGACGCAGTAGATGGATCTTGGAGGATGTCTTTTTTAAAGAAACATGATATTTGTCAAGCTGCCAAAACGCCGCTCGTTCCAGAGCATTTATTCAGCGCGTCCTCCCACTTGAACACTTCATCAAATTTAGTTGCTGAGTACAAGCCCTCTGTTTGTTTGCCTTTGCTCGACCTTCATCTGCAACCTTCTATGAATACAATTCAATTATATGTCTATAGCACATGTTCGCAACAGCAGTCATCTTTAAAGTGCAAACAGAAGGCGCCACAGCGTTAGAAGAAGGACATTAATGATGTGATGATCCTTATAAGCAAGCACTTTTCAGGGGTGGGAGTTAAAAACAGGCGGCTGAAGGTTTGGCGTTCCAGATTAACAAGAGCACTCTGAGGCAAGTGCAATATCCCTGCCTTCGTTTTCTTTGAAGATCTCAATACTTACTGACGGAGAGCAGTTTCCAACTTTTCAATATACGTAATTACTGTGGCAGAACCAAATTACAATAAGCCCATCATCCACGAATATACAAAGGTGAACCCATGTAGCAAGTATGGTGACTCTAGAGAGCTTTATACATTCTATAGTAAGAGATCTTCGGGAGTGCCAACCTTCACCTTTGGACCCCAAACCTGTTGTCAGAAGTTATAGTCTCAGAGTGAACCAATATACTAGGTTTGGTGGCCCTAGCTTTCTTTGTTGTTGAGATATACTTTATAAGGCATTTTAATGTTGACCTTTGACCTTGCGATCCCAAAATCAAAATCACATTTCAGGGTCACAGGGTGAACCTGTGTACCAGGTTTGGTCACCCTAGCTTCATGCGTTGTACAGTAAGGAGGCGTAAGGAATGTTAATTTCCCCATTGTGGGACTAATAAAGGCTTATCTTATCTTAACCTTGACCTTTGACCTTTTGACCCCAAACCCACAGTCAGAGGTCAAGATCCCAAGGTGAACCTGTATACCAGGTTTGATGGCCCTAGCTTTACTCGTTTTATAGTAATAGTGCAAATGGAAAGCTAACCTTGACCTTTGACCTGTTGATCCCAAACCCAGCGTCAGAGGTCAGGATCCCAAGGTGAACCTGTATACCAGGTTTGGTGGCCCTAGCTTTACTCGTTATATAGTAACAGTAAATGTAGCATTTACCATTTACCGTTGTGCAACTGCAATGTTAATTTTGAACTTTGACCTTTGAGCCCTTGACCCCAAACCCATAGTTAGGTAAGGGTGCAAGTCATCCAAGATGTGCATCAGATACAATTACTGCATCGATTTGAAAAGCCTACATAATTTCTTTCAGTAGTTGTTGTGTTCAGAAGATTTAGGGAAAAATCTGACCTCTGACCTCAAGATCATCCGATGAGAATGAAATTGTAATATACACATCAGAGTATCTCAAACCATGGTACCAAGTTTCAAAACAATCGTAACAAAACTGTAGGAGGAGCTGATTTCACAAAAGTGGGACAGACGGACGGACGGACGGACAGACTGACTGACCTATAACATCATCCACCTTCGGTCGTCGCCCAAAGGGGTTGAAGAGCCCTTTGAGCTTTGACCGGTGGGGGATAAAAATGCACCACAACCAAGTATGTTTGCACGACCTGTTAAGAAATACACAATTTAGAAAACCAGGTCACAAAAATTCATATACTGTTAATCTGTTGACAGGACATAGAATAAATCTCACAGGATAGCTCTAACTTGTAGGTTGTAAACAGGGCCGTTTCTAGCTTTTTTGGGGGGGGGGGGGCTCCTATGCATGATTGTGTTTGGGGGCTCCTGTGTTTTTAATGAGAAATAGCTCAAACCCTTTAATCTCTCTCCCACAAACAAAAAAATTTAAAAAATAAACTTGAGTCATTGTCTAGATGAGCGGAAAAAATAAACCATTACACAGAATAAAAATTAACCAATATTCATATGACTGTTGTAAATTCAAAAGAAAAATAATTGCAAATTTATAAGAAAAACATCACAAGTTTATTAGAAAAAAATCTGAAAACAAACAAGAAAAAAGTAAAGGGTTTCAGAGAAGTTTTCACACCTGAAAGTCTGCATCAAGGTCTGGACTAAGGTTCATGTTTTTGTTACATTGTCTACATTTGGAATGATTAGCTTTGGTTTTACACTGCTCCTTTTCCAAGCGAACTTAACAACTTTATGTGACATGCCTCTGTCTTGTTGTCATGGCGATGTTTCTATGGTTAACACAGACCGGGAGTTAGCAAACATGCTACTCCCTAACTGAGGGGTTTTCTATGCAGCTCTTGAAAAAGTTGGTAGCTGCACTTTAAGTTGAAACTGGTTCAGAATCCATCATATTAGTCAGGGAACTGGTTTGGTCTTCATTAAAAAACGACATTTGTGGTTCTCATCAGCTGTGATGACTATCAAGTGGCATTGTCAATCCATTTTTTGATTTCATAAACTCTGTCACACCCTCTCTGAAAATATCTGGTAAGTTTCTAGATTTTTAATTTTTTTTTCCCAGTGACTATTTATTCCACTAACGGCCATATTTCCTCTCTCCAAGTGCTACTGCGGCCTACTTTCCCTTTTATCGACTGCCTTAACTTCCTATCGTTGGTCCAAAACTTTCTGAAAATTGCTTTCACATTCTAAACCAGGGATGGACCGTCACGGCCATTCCACTACAGATTTTCTGTTCCACTCAGCCTCTTCAGCAGGTGTGTACACTGATGAGCTTCAAGGACTGCTAACTGGAGAAAGCAACTGCTGAAGGGACTGGGTGGAACAGAAAATCTGCAGTGGAATGGTCCTCCATGGCACACAGTTGCTCATCCCTGCTCTAAACAAACCGGACCAAGGTTCAGTTTGATCCGGACTAAGATCACTTCTTTTTGCTGGACCAAATTTTGACTCAATGGTCTGGACTGTGGTTTCAGAGAGGTTTCACAACTAAAATTTAGATCCAAGTCAAACTGAAAAGTCTGAAAGTCTGGACCAAAATGGGTTAAGTGTGAAAGCAGCATAAGAGAAATAAAAAGTTGCAACTCAATACGCTGCTTCTTGTTGGAAATCACTGGAGCCATTTGAACTTTTGGGTTTGGGTTAAGTGTTATGTAGGCACTCCATGAAGTTATTAATTTTGGACTCATGGTTATGTTGGTTTTGTGATGATGCCAAGCACGGATCTGTACCGCGCTCGGGTCTTTGTTATTATTCTTTTTCTGTGTATATATTTATTATAGTTCTGTCCCTCTGTTGTTTGGGTTGTGCTTTTATTTTGACAGCGCCACTACAGGACGTCTGCCTGTCAGTCTGTTCATGGCCTGTCATGGCTGTTTATGTTTTCCTAATTGCTTTCACTTAACACCTGTTGGTCCTTTGTGTTTAGTGGCACTATTTAAGCTGGCCAGCGAGGCTTATTCCTCACTGCATCCTTGCCTAACTCAGGCTGGAGTCCCCTACCCTGATTCCAGTCCATTTTCGGCATAAGGTTTCGTCCTCGCCAGTATATGTAAGTTGTTATAATGACTCTTTACTCTTTGTGTACTCATTATCACCCCACTGGGGTTCATCCTTAGTTTTTGTATATCCGCCCCTCGAGGCGAGTGTTTGTATTTACTGTTATTTCTTATTAAATCACCAAACTCACTGCAGGCGAGTGGTGCCTCATTTATGCTCTGTATGGGCCAAACATAACAGGTTTATTCTCTTCTAGGTCCTAGTTATGTTGTAATACAGCCGTGGACAAAATTGTTGGTACCCCTCTGTTAATGAAAGAAAAACCCACAATGATCACAGAAATAACTTGAATCTGACAAAAGTGGTAATAAATAAAAACTTCTATGAAAATTAACCAGTGAAAATCAGACAATGCTTTTGAATTGTGGTTCAACAGAATTACCTTAAAAAACAAACTCATGAAACAGGCCTGGACAAAAATGATGGTACCCCTAGAAAAGATTGAAAATAATGTGACCATAGGGACATGTTCAACCAAGATGTGTCTTCTAATTAACATCACAGGTGTCTACAAACTTGTAATCAGTCAGTCAGCCTATTTAAAGGGTGACAAGTAGTCACTGTGCTGTTTGGTGACATGGTGTGTACCACACTAAACATGAACCAGAGGAAGCAAAGTAGAGAGTTGTCTCAGGAGATTAGAAAGAAAATTATAGACAAGCATGTTAAAGGTAAAGGCTATAAGACCATCTCCACGCAGCTTGATGTTCCTGTGACTACAGTTGCACATATTATTCAGAAATTTAAGATCCACGGGACTGTAGCCAACCTCCCTGGACGTGGCCGCAGGAGGAGACGGATAATACGAATGGTAACAAAAGAGCCCAGAACAACTTCTAAACACATTCATGGTGAACTCCAAGGTCAAGGTACATCAGTGTCAGATCGCACCATCCATCGCTGTTTGAGCCAAAGTGGACTTCACGGGAGACGACCAAGGAGGACACCACTGTTGAATACAAATCATAAAAAAGCCAGACTGGAATTTGCCAAACTGCATGTTAACAAGCCACAAAGCTTCTGGGAGAATGTCCTATGGACAGAAGAGACAAAACTGGAACTTTTTGGCAAGGCACATCAGCTCTATGTTCACAGATGCAAAAATGAAGCAAACCAAGAAAAGAACACTGTCCCTACTGTGAAACATGGAGGAGGTTCTGTTATGTTCTGGGGCTGCTTTGCTGCATCTGGCACAGGGTGTCTTGAATCTGTGCAGGGTACAATGAAATCTCAAGACTATCAAGGTATTCTAGAGAGAAATGTGCTGCCCAGTGTCAGACAGCTTGGTCTCAGTTGCAGGTCATGGGTCTTGCAACAGGATAATGACCCAAAACACACAGCTAAAAACACCCAAGAATGGCTAAGAGCGAAACATTGGACTATTCTAAAGCGGCCTTCTATGAGCCCTGATCTAAATCCTATTAAACATCTGTGGAAGGAGCTGAAACATGCCGTCTGGAGAAGGCACCCTTCAAACCTGAGACAACTGGAGCAGTTTGCTTCATGAGGAGTGGACCAAAATACCTGCTGAGAGGTGCAGAAGTCTCACTGACAGTTACAGAAATCGTTTATTTGCAGTGATTGCCTCAAAAGGTTGTGCAATAAAATATTAAATTAAGGGTACCATCATTTTTGTCCAGGCCTGTTTCATGAGTTTGTTTTTTTTTTTTTTTTAATAATTCTGTTGAACCACAATTCAAAAGAATTGTCTTATTTTCAGTGGTTAATTTTCATAGAATTTTTATTTATCACCACTTTTGTCAGATTCAAGTTATTTCTGTTACCATTGTGGGTTTTTCTTTCATTAACAGAGGGGTACCAACAATTTTGTCCCCGTGTGTATTCCTTGTCTGATTTTGTCAAGCTTGCTTTTAGCTTAATTATTTCCTGGAACATTTCTGCTTCTATTTTTTAATCTCATTTTGATATTGGGTTTATTGTGAAAGCACTTCTTGTTTTGGTTCTGTTTAATTTTAATTACGTAGGGCAGGGGTGTCCAATCATGTGCCATGGAGGGCCAAGACCCTGCAGGTTTTCTCTTCTACCCAGTCTCTTCAACAGGTGTTTTCACTGATCAGCAATCGGTGGGAAGAAATTCAGTAAAATCTGTTGTTGAAGACACTGGTTGGAGGTAAAGTCTGCAGGGTCTTGGCCCTCCATGGCACATGATTGGACACCCCTGACGTAGAGTGTACCTGTTTATGCTGTACTTACTACTTTACCTTTTGTGTTATGTAACCCGTTTAGTTGATCCTCCACTGCTGTCTCCCCAGCTGTCTCCACTTGCGTAATTATTATTACCTCCGCCAAAGGGGGAGGTTATGTGATCATCGGCATTGGTTTGTCTGTTTGTTTGTCTGTTTGTTAGCAAGATAACTCAAAAAGTTATGGACGGATTTTCATGAAATTTTCACAGATTGTCAGAAATGGGGTATCCTACAGATGATTAGATTTTGGTGGTGATCCGGATCACCGTCCACAAGAAAACCGCCATTACGCAAAATGCCATTTTCGTGAATAACTACTAAACCACTAATCCTATCATTGTCAATCCAATTGTTGTGAATCCAATTGCTAGTCATATGTTTTCATGGTCAAGGAATCTGAAAACGTACACACAAACACTGTATGGGGGGAACTGTGGCGCTAAACCGCCATTACGGAAAATGCCATTTTCGTCAATAACTACTGAACCACTAATCCTATCATTGTGAATCCAATTGCTTGTCATATGTTTTCATGGTCAAGGAATCTGAAAACGTACACACAAACACTGTATGGGGGGAACTGTGGCCGCCATTACGGAAAATGCCATTTTCGTGAATAACTACTGAACCACTAATCCCATCATTGTGAATCCAATTGCTTGTCATATGTTTTCATGGTCAAGGAATCTGAAAACGTACACACAAACACTGTATGGGGGGAACTGTGGCCGCCATTACGGAAAATGCCATTTTCGTGAATAACTTGTTGTGGGCTGCATGGTGTTGACTTCTTGTGACTTGTGACTTGTTGACATGGTGTTGACTTGTTGTGGGCTGCATGGTGGCGCAGTGGTTAGCACTGCGGCAGCACAGTTTACCCTTGGCCGGGGGATCATGGGGTCATGGGTTCGATCCCAGCCCCCGACCAACAGTGATCTGTGTGGAGTTTGCATGTTCTCCTCGTGTATGCGTGGGTTTACCCCGGGATTTCTCCGGTTTCCTCCCACATGCCAAAAACATGCAGGTTAGGTTAATTGGAGACTCTAAAGTGGCCCTAGGTGTGAATGTGTGTGTGAATGGTTAAGGGATAGCGCCGTATCGTGGCTGCTTCATCCATCCAGGTGGTGCATGACCCTCAATTTCCCCTCTGGGGATCAATAAAGTATAATAAATCTAAAAAAAATCTAAAATCTAAACTACTGAACCACTAATCCTATAATTGTGAATCCAATTACTAGTCATATGTTTTCATGGTCAAGGAATCTGAAAACGTACACACAAACACTGTATGGGGGGAACTGTGGCCGCTATTACGGAAAATGCCATTTTCGTGAATAACTACTGAACCACTGCTTGTCATATGTTTTCATGGTCAAGGAATCTGAAGACTGTATGGGGGAAACTGTGGCACTTGGCGGAAGTCTGCGCTCTCCGAGTGCTTTTCTAGTTTCAAGTATAAGATTGGTTTGGGCTGCTCCTTGCAGCAACATTGATCCTGTTGTGGTGTTATTTCCCTGTATCTGGGTGGATTATTCCCTGGTCTCCTATCTCTACTGTTCCATCTGGTTTGGTGCTCTCCAGTTATCTTGTATTTAAGTTTAGTTACGTAGGTGTATTTTCAGCCCCTGGACTGTTATGTATTTTCTATTGGCTAATAAAGCTTGTGAACTCAATATAAAGCTTGTGAACTCAAATATTTGCCCAAGATGTTAAACAGTTCATTATTACATCTCAACTGTTAATCTGGACAGCTGTGTAATAATCATTTACACAGTAAAATGCAGTACAAGAAATATCATTGATGCTCCATCAAACAACAAAGTCTATAAATAGTGACATACATGACGGTGTTATATTTTAAGGCATAAGGATGAATAATATTATGACCATGTTATATTCAAAACCATCTAAAACTTTGGGAGAAAAATAAGAGATCACTGTAGAAGTATCAGTTTATCTGATTATACTATTCATAGGTACTGAGTCTGTTTGAGTAATTTGAATAAGTTTTATTCTTTAAACTACTGAAAAAACCCAAATTCCAAGTCTTTGGAATTTTAATTTTAGAAACAATCTGGTCCTCATCAAGTATGAAGGGGGTTTAAAGGAAGAAATTTCAGCTGCTGTTCATCTGCTAGATATTTTTGGGCCTGACAGTTCTTCTGTCCTCAATTTGTCTAAAAATCAAGAAAACTGCACAATATTTAAGCAAGACTAGACCAAAAAATGAGGGAAAGTACAGGCAATATCCAAACAAAGACTTTGAAAGACCTTTGAAAACCTGAAGAACTAATGCTCAAGACCACAGCACTTTACTGTATGCCCCAGTCACACAGGCCTATATGCATGAATACACATGAATACAGCCATAAAAGATGTAAAAGCAAAAACTTTAATAGCCTTAAAATTTGTCTGCCCGCTTATACCATATAACTGCAGACATTCAGAAAAGAAAACACATAAGTGAACACTTTTCAATCTTGGTATGGCTCAACATATATTAACAAGTGTTCCCAAACTGCAATCACACACAAATAACATGAAAGCAAAGTGTATTTTTTTCTACATTTGTTAATTGCAATTTACATTTCTATGTGAATGTGCCGTTGCATAGAAACACCTACCTCGACGTAAAGACTTAATGCATTCTGGATCTTGAAGCTGCTAAATGTGCCTCCTTTTGTCAACTGCCGTGAATAAGTCAATTTTATGTGCAGTGTTTACAGTGCACTGGCATACTTTCCTGTATTTTTTCCCTTACATTCAGCACAAATCGATATTTGTACACAGGTCCTGTGGGTCAACGAGACTGTTAGAGACACTTTCATCCACCAGCACCTATATGCTGACTGAGAATCAAAACCACACTCCATTAACCTCTAGGATGTCAAACTGGAGGACATCATTTCCCATCATTTCCCTCCTCACTGAAAACACATCAATCTGTCTCTCCAACACCATTCTTCTCTCATATGGAGGAGAAATATAAAACACTGCTGGTAATGTGTGTGTGTTTATATATATATATATATATACTGTATATACATACTGTATAATGTACAGGCAATTTCACATGAGTCTTGACCATTTGCAAAGACAAAAATAAAATCCCTGTTATGACTGTTTTGTAAAAGCATAACTACACTTTTTTTTACTGTAACAAATAGTCTTTCTGACTGCATTGGTTAAAAAAAATGAATTTGCAATTAAAAAAAACTGGCTACTTATGTGGAAAAAGTCACAAACTTATAAGAAAAAATGTTCAAATGTGCAAGAAACAAAGTAGCAAATTTCTGAGAAAAAAGTTGCCAATTTATGAGAAAAAAGTCAGAAATTTACAGGAAAAAAGACAAATGTACAAGAACAATGTAGGAAATTTTGAGGAAAAACTTACAAATTTATGGGAAAGAAAACAAAAAATATGACAAATATTTCAAATTTATGATAAAGTTGCAAATTGATGAGAAAAAAACATTACAAATTTATGAGAAAAAAGTTGGCAAATTAACTGGAAAAAGATTGAGAAATTGAGGTAAAATGTTACAAATTTATGCAACAAAAACTCAAATTTATGAGAAAAAAGGCTGCAAATTTACAAGGAAAAAGGTGTAAATTTCTGAGGAAAAAGTTTAAACTTATTGAGAAAAGTTACAAATTTATAATAAAAGAGTCAGGAATTTATGAGCAAAATGTTGCAAATTTATGAGAAATAAGTTTAAAGAGTTTCCTTCTGATTTTTTTTTTTCAAAATTTATGAAAAACTACAATTTTTCAAGAAAAAAAGTTACAAACTTATGAGAAAAAGTTGCAAATTTATGAGCAAAAGTCAGTTTTATGAGAAAAGAATCTGAAACTTTTGGGAAAGAAGTTTTAGAGGAAAAAAGTTGATAATTTAAGAAAAAAAAAAGTCATTTTAACTCTCCCCCCACCCCCTTCCCCCCAAGGGTGAACTTGTAGCTTGGGGGCGTAGCATTTGAGTACTCCGCTTTATAGCCTGAACAAAAATAATCCTCCACCAATCTCTAGACAACTGAAGCTGTTTTTCCCCTTCATATAAATCAGTAATTAAGATAAACATCAATTCGAAAGTTGTTCAGAGTTAAAGCACCTGCTCTCAATACTTTGAACACGTATTTATCGATGTTTTCCACAGTCGGGTGGGGGTGGGGGTTCAGTACTTCCCCCCCGTGTGCACCCTCAGACGTTCTCCAGTGTTTGGGCGGCCAAATGAACAGTGGCTTACCCCCCCTCCCCCCCGCTCTCATTACTCATGACACATTTTAGCATTGTACACAACGTTAAGCCAATACTGACGCCCCCGTTGTGTGTAACACCTCCGGGTCGATCTTGGCTTGCTGGGCCGGGTGTGAGGTGAAGGAGATGGCGGGGGGTTGTATACCAATCTGCCCTTCCCCCTGTGCAGCTTTATAAAGATTAAACACCATTAATTAAGTTCCGGTTAGTCTAAATGACTTATCTGTGGTGCTCCCTGCCCACCAAATGCAAGGCTCAACCTCAGCAGATGCATACTAATGATTCGACACCATGAAGGAGGAGTTGGGGGAAAAAAATGGCTGACTCGCCGTTTCCCAAAAGATTGCATGCCATCACCTTGGGTTTTGGTGACAAGGCCACGGTAATTAGCTTGGAACACGGGGAAAAAGAGGAGAAAAAAGCTGAACACGTAATAAAAATAAAATAATTGCCCCTGTAATTATCCTCATCTTTCTCACTCAATGTCACGTGGAGAAGCCGGCGACGCTCTGCGGGGAGTGAGGAATGAGTCTGGGGCCTTTTTTGTTGTTGTTGCTGTGTAAACTGGATTAGTGCTCTGCCTGTTCCACCATGGCAGGGGAGTGATTGGATTAACGGTGTGGAGAGCACGGCGGCGTGGCGGGGGGATAGATTACCGGCCCGGGAGAGCACTTCGATGGGTGCTCGGCGGCCCGCGGGGGTGCCCCCTTCCCCTGACATCTTTAAGGGCCGCCGATAACCATCTAGATACACACTCTCCCCCCCAGTTCCAGCCGCAAGTGCTATCTCTGCTCTCCCAGCTCAAACGGCGGCGAACACAAGTTCACTTTTCCAGACTGTGATGTCCATTAGGTTTCTACCTGCTGCGCCGCTGCCAAGTGGAGATAAAGTGGTATCTACTCTGGCCGCAGCATGCCAGTGGGTGGTGAAAGTTGCTGTAGGTTTTCACACACACACACACACACTGCACCATCGCTATCTTGTGACTTTCTGTTTTCTGTATTTAGCTTTCTGAGATGACGGCGGTAAGCAGAGGGAGAAAGCTCCTCAGTGCTGTTCCTGTGTACGGCGGCACACCGAACAGAACATATCTGAGACGAGGAGGGAGGGGAAAAAAAAAAGAAGAGGATTTTACATCTGAAGACTTCAGCGACTCCAGCAAACACAGCTGTTTGTGGCTACGAAGCAGAGTACACAGAAGCGCATTTATGAGAAACGTCTGCACCTTTTTCTAATAAATGAACAACTTTTTTTCATAAATTTGACACTTTTTTTTTTTGAAAAACTTGCAACTTTTCTTCTCAGGAATTTGTGGCATTTTTGAAGAGAATTGGAAACTTTTTCTCGTAAAGGTGTTAGTTTTTTTTTCTAAATTTGTATTTTTTTCTCATAAGATAAAAACTTTCTCTCACACATTTGTAACATTTTTTCCTCATAAATTTGTAACTTTTCTTATAAATTTTCAACTTTTTTTCTTATAAATTTGTTAAAATTTGTTTTTCTCCTTAATTTGCGACTTTTTTCTTTCACATTTCAAACTTTTTTTACCTTGTAACTTTGAAACTTTTATTCCGTCATAAATTTGATTTTTTTTTTCCTCATAAATTTGGGACTTTGCCTTAAAAAGTGGAAACTTTTTTGTTATAAATTTGCAACTTTTTATTGCAAATATGCAATTTTTCTCTCATAAATTAATGAATTTTTTCTCTTAAATTTCTAGCTTTTTCTTATAAATTTTCAACTTACATCTCATAAATCTAAAACGTAAATAAAACGTCATCAGCTTTGAGGAGGTAGTAGAGCTAATGGTGAGATACTTTCGCACACTGGAAAACGTCATTGTCCGGTGCATCCAGTTTCAACAGAGTCACCAGCGGACTGGACAGTCGGTGAAGAGGTTTGTGGTAGACCTACGTCAGCTGGCGGCGGAGTGTAAATTTGGAGCTCTACAGGATGAGATGGTCCGGGATCAGTTAGCGGAGCACGTTCACTGTTCTGCTGCCCGGTCACGGCTCCTGATCTACTCAGGTGAATTGACGCTGGCTACCGCTATTGAGATTGTTCAGCAGTTTGAGGCGGCTGAAGTTTTAGCGAGGGGCCTCAGCAGAGAGTCTTCCTCAACGCTAAATGAGCCTTGGTTAAAGACACTGACAGCGGGCTCTGATGATGAAGACGACATTGAGGAAGAAGAATACACCTCCGTTGTCAAGATAACGTCTACTCCGGGAACACCAAGATGTTACGGCTGTGGGTCCGCTAGACATAGATACAAGTCCAGAGAGTGTCCGGGGAAAGGAAAGCGCTGTGGGAAATGTGGCCTGCTGCACCACTTCGCGCGGTCCTGTAAAAACTTTGAGCATGGGGAATGTGAACAGGGAGGGGGCTCCTTCACTGTTATTCACACGGTTGCAACGGAGACGGGTGGCCGTATCTACTGCACGGTATCTCTAGATGGAGTCGGGGTATCGATGCTGGTGGATATGGGAGCGGTGGCCTCAATACTGTATCTACAAACGGTGAAGAGTTTGTTTCCCCAGTACCACATCCAGAAGACAGCAGCCCCATTTATGGCTATGGAAGTAGTAGGATCGCCTTATTGGGGTACATAGTGTTAACGGCAGAGTACAAGACGCGGAGCACTGGCGGATGTCCAGCTGGTGGTGACTGCTACGGGATCCAACATTATCGGATGCGACATGTTTTACGGCCTGGGCTTCTCCATTGCCAGTGACACCAGAGAGGAGTGGTCGGGTGGCGGTTTGTGGGACTGACCTCTGCCGGATGTGGATGATGATGCGGTGTGGGACGCCAACTGGTCCGGATTGGGAGAAGACAGCAAGGAGGAACGTCACGGGACGCCTTCCCGGGATGGACCTGATGCCAGAGCCCAGGCTACCCTTGGTGTGGGAGCTGGGCGGCACGGCGGGGCCCCTGGGTCGGTAGGCGGGACCGGGACATCAGCACTGAACAGCACAGGGGCTAGACCAGCGGGTGTGCGTTTAAAATGCACCAGAAGAAGGCCTTCGAAAAGGGCTTCAGGCCAGACTGGTAAACGGACCAGTTCCAAATGGGAAGCCCCCCCATGACAGAAGATCCGTGGAGACCTATTACTCCATGGGTGGGGGGGTTCCCCGGGGTGTGTAAAGTGACTGTGGAGTGTTTAGTTGGTGTGTTTGTTGCCACATGTCATTGTGTATATAGCTTTCTACTACTGTGTCTGTGCCCCAGATATGTCCATTGAGAAAAGAAAATTGATATAATTGTTTGGATTGAGTATGTAAAAAAAAAAAAAAGACAAAGACTAAAGGAAGAAGTATAATTAACTTGAGTGAATCTGGTTTGGTAAATTGTGTGTGCTATATACAGTATATATATTTAGTCAGCCACCAATTGTGCAAGTTCTCCCACTTAAAAGATGAGAGAGGTCTCCAATTTTCATCATAGGTATACCTCAACTATGAGAGACAAAATGAGAAAAAAAAAAATCCAGAAAATCACATTGAAGGATTCTTAATGAATTAATTGGTAAATTCCTCGGTAAAATAAGTATTTGGTCACCTACAAACAAGCAAGATTTCTGGCTCTCACAGACCTGTAACTTCTTCTTTAAGAGGCTCCTCTGTCCTCCACTCGTTACCTGTATTAATGGCACCTGTTTGAACTCGTTATCAGTATAAAAGACACCTGTCCACAACCTCAAACAGTCAGACTCCAAACTCCACTATGGCCAAGACCAAAGAGCTGTCAAAGGACACCAGAAACAAAATTGTAGACCTGCACCAGGCTGGGAAGACCGAATCTGCAATAGGTAAGCAGCTTGGTGTGAAGAAATCAACTGTGAGAGCAATTATTAGAAAATGGAAGACATACAAGACCACTGATAATCTCCCTCGATCTGGGGCTCCACGCAAGATCTCACCCCGTGGGGTCAAAATGATCATGAGAACGGTGAGCAAAAATCCCAGAACCACACGGGGGGACCTAGTGAATGACCTGCAGAGAGCTGGGACCAAAGTAACAAAGGCTACATCAGAAACACACTACGCCGGCAGGGACTCAAATCCTGCAGTGCCAGACGTGTCCCCCTGCTTAAGCCAGTACATGTCCAGGCCTGTCTGAAGTTTGCTAGAGAGCATTTGGATGATCCAGAAGAGGATTGGGAGAATGTCATATGGTCAGATGAAACCAAAATAGAACTTTTTGGTAAAAACTCAACTTGTCGTGTTTGGAGGAGAAAGAACACCATACCTACTGTGAAGCATGGGGGTGAAAACATCATACATTGGGGCTGTTTTTCTGCAAAGGGACCAGGACGACTGATCCGTGTGAAGGAAAGAATGAATGGGGCCATGTATCGTGAGATTTTGAGTGAAAACCTCCTTCCATTAGCAAGGGCATTGAAGATGAAACGTGGCTGGGTCTTTCAGCATGACAATGATCCCAAACACACCGCCCGGGCAACGAAGGAGTGGCTTCGTAAGAAGCATTTCAAGGTCCTGGAGTGGCCTAGCCAGTCTCCAGATCTCAACCCCATAGAAAATCTTTGGAGGGAGTTGAAAGTCCGTGTTGCCCAGTGACAGCCCCAAAACGTCACTGCTCTAGAGGAGATCTGCATGGAGGAATGGGCCAAAATACCAGCAACAGTGTGTGAAAACCTTGTAAAAACTTACAGAAAACATTTGACCTCTGTCATTGCCAACAAAGGGTATATAACAAAGTACTGAGATGAACTTTTGTTATTGACCAAATACTTATTTTACTGAGGAATTTACCAATTAATTCATTAAAAATCCTTTAACGTGATTTTCTGGATTTTTTTTTTCTGATTTTGTCTCTCATAGTTGAGGTATACCTATGATGAAAATTGGAGACCTCTCTCATCTTTTAAGTGGGAGAACTTGCACAATTGGTGGCTGACTAAATACTTTTTTTCCCCACTGTATATATATATAGAATAATGACAGAAGAAAGATATTTTGATACTGTATTTGAATTGGATGTTCAAGGAAATTGTTTCTGATGGTGCCTTCCAACACAGTAAATTTTATGGTGTGCCTGAGTGTGGGGTGGGCGTGTTGGGGTGGGGGTCTGCCAGTAGGGAATGTTGAAATTGTGTAATGGAATTATTTATTGTTGGCATTACTATGTATATGTTCTTGTATAAAATGTTCTGGGATTAATTTTTAGACACACGGCTACATTTTGGTTTGGACTGCTAGGGACAAGGCGGCAGAATAATCCGCCTGGCCGTGTAGGGGGCGCTGGTAGTCTACCCAGTCCCCCAGTCTTGGTTGTGTGAATGGATAGGTTATTCATTTATTTTGTACATACTGTTTTCCCCTGTTAAGAGTGTGAGTCTGGTGACAAATTTGGGTGGGTCAATCTGTATGCCTGATTTTTTTTTTAAAGGGGGGAGGGATGTTACATATGGAAAACAGGGGTAAGATGGCGGCCTGAGAGTTACCGGGGAATAGAGGGGGTTGGCGGCCCACCTTTCCGGTGACGGCTGGAAGGAGCACGTCCTCTTTCGCCGTTGACGCCTGGATAGGGAGCGCTGTAACCCACTGTTGTTCTGTTTGTGTGTTTGATAATAAACCCTGTTAACTGTCTTCCACTTTCCTCTTCATTTCAACAATTATAGACACAAAAGGTTTATTATGTGTTTTTTTATTTATTTTTCTATATGTCTTTTTTTTTTTTTTTGGTAATCCTTTATTAGTGCCACAGTAGGGAAATTCAGAGCATCCACCTGGATGGATGAGGCAGCCACGGGGCGGGGCTAATCCCTTCACCATTCACACACACATCCACACCTAGGGCCACTTTAGAGTCTCCAGTTAACCTAACCTGCATGTTTTTGGCCTGTGGGAGGAAAACGGAGTACCCGGAGTAAACCCACACAGACATGGGGAGAACATTTAAACTCGAGGGTCACTGATGGTCACGGGGTGGGATGGTCTTGTCTTGAATTAGAATGTTATGGTGGGAATGGCACAGCTGATCATGTGAAGACCCTGACTGCATGGTACGCAAAAATAATGGAGTTGAAAATGTCAAAATTAGTGATTGCAGAGTTTAGGTTGTGTCCACAAAAAGACTTTTGGGTTTTTTTTTTTCTACTGTAAGACTATTTTCTATTAACTTTTTGTCAGTGCCACAGTCTCCAAACCATACATCATGGCAGGTCTCACTACCGTCTTGTAAATCTTTCCTTTCACTCTAGCTGCTATTCTTCTGCCACAAATGACCCCTGACACTCATCTCCACCCTGCCTGCACTCTCTTCATCTCTCTTGTGTTTATTCCTTGTATCTTCAGTATTACATCTGCTACTTGCTCATTCACACACATTTATTCTGTCTTGCTTCTACTGACTTTCATTCCTCTTCTCTCCAGAGCATACCTCCGCCTCTTCAGGTTCTCTTCCACCTGCTCCCTATTCTTGCTACAACTCACAATGTTGTCTGCGAACATCATAGTCCATCACTATAGCAAACATGAATGGGCTCAGAGCCAATCCCTGATGTAATCACACCTCCACCTTGAATCCATCTGTCACTCCTACAAGCACACCTGAGGACTGATAAACTGACACCCTGTTGCTCTGATATGATGCCGTGTTCTCTCGTTACTGAGTTCTCTTCAAGTACCAAGACCTAGATTTGTTAATTAATAGTGACTGGATGCTTTTTTCCACAGACTGAGTGTAACCCCGGGTAAGCAGTTAATTTTGGTAATGCTCTTTTAGTAAAATATATTAATCACTTTCATTTCTATAGTGTCTAATTGTGCCAATGTAAAAAGTAAATGCTTTTTATATTGTAAAAGCTTAACAACAATTACAGTATAGCAAAAAAAAAAAATAAAAAAATAAAAGTTTTAAAGCCCCTCTAGTTTCAGTTATCATGCCATACTAAACTAAAAAGCCAGTATAAAAGAGCCACTGGTCTCCTCTTCTAACTCTCATCAACAAAGCTAAGGAAGTTCTGGAATTCTCACTCCCTAAGAGTCATGTGGTAAGCTGAAACAGACCATGAAAAAAACTAAACCTAGGGGAAGAGGCGTACTAGACTTTATTCATTCCTTCTTGAAGTAGTAATAAATATGGCCTGTGTACTCATTAGCACCTTGCTGCCTACAGTTTTGAGAGGCTTGTGCTTTATAAATAATGCAGCAGAGGAGTGCCTGTTTGATTCTTGAAACTGAGAAACCGGAGGGACTATTTTTCTTCAAAGAGCAGTGGTGCAGGTAAGCGGGGCTTTCTGGCTGAGTCACAAAGAACGCTATATCCTTGAAACCAGACTGTAACACTGCCTCAGTGCTTGATAGCCCTTAGACCATGATTTGTGCTTCTCTTTGTGGAAAAAATATTTATTTTCCCCTACAAAATGTTTAGTGTTTTTCTATCTGCAATGGAGACAGTGGCCCTCATTTATCAAAAGTGCGTAGTAATCAGTGCAGTTTTGGGTGTAGATGTGATCGTATGAAAAGGTCCACGTGGTACTTATGAAACTGTGCATATCTGGTCAATCTCGTGGTACAATGTTTAGTTGATAAATCTGGTGGATGGAAATGATCTAACCACGGCCAGCAGAATTTACAACACAGCAGAACATGAGACAGTGAAAAGAGAAACCTTTGGAAGTAAAAACTGACGTTATAAGAGAAGTGAAAAATAATAAAGTAATATAGTCTGGTAACATCAAAAGTCATTTAAATGCGTAAGAACCATGATATGGAGGAAACTGGTGCTGCAGAACACCTTTGGTTTGATCAGCTGATCTCCAGCTGAGCATTATAATATATATCTGTAGCCTATTGTTTGACTTAGATAACTGTTTGACTAAATGTTGTCCATTTTGTCATTTTAATACATACTTGTCAAACATGAGAATTTATTACTTAGTATTCAGAAGTCCCCTCTTTAGAAGAGCTGTCTGATCCCACTGTGTGCATCAGCTCAGCCCAGCCACACTCTCTGGCATCCCACAATAATGTGTAGGAACCTACAGGGCAAAACAGATTAATTTCCCCACGCCTTTTCATGCACACTTCTTCATGCACACTTCTGTGCATGACTTTTTTACAGCATAATACAGCACCTTTTTTTTTTTTTTTACAGTACGTAGAGCTGAACTGTAATAAAACAGCAGTTACTGAAAAAAACACGTATTCAGCAACTACACCATTTATTCATCACCTCAATTGTTTTCACACTATTTTTGCTGTTTAGTTTTGCAGAGGAAGGATGAGGTAAAACGCATTTAAAACTTGCTAAAAACTGCAAGTCCCAACATTCCTTACCCACAAATGGTCGCAGTGAACTGTGCATGCACCCAGAAACTCCCACCAGAGGGAAGTTGTGTTGTCCTCAATACATGTTCTGAGTATATTTTGACAAGCAGTTGAACACCTTTTTCTCGTCAAGACTTTGAAGACGTTGTGCAGTTGTCATCAGGTTTATTGACAAAAGGAAAGGGTGAAACTTAAAAAGAAAATAAAGCATACGATGAAAAGCATGCAGTCCATATCAATTTTAAATGTACACAATCAATATGACTTTTCCTTAAAGGCCAAGTGTCACGTAATTTTTTTTTCTAAATGACAACGAATTTTGATAAAATACACATAGCTTAAACCAAATATTCATACCGGAGACCATATCACCCACCCGTATTTACATAATTGCACAAAATACACCAGGCGAAGTCCCCGCCTTGCACGCTGGCTTGTGACAGCCAATCCAGACCACGCCCATGTTTTTGACGTCACAAATTTCACCCTGGCTGCCCTGCCTATCCACATTCACACTTATCAACATTAGACAATCATGACGGAAAGTGACAGCGATTGTGAACAAATTAGTTTAGTTTTGTCTTTTTTTTTTGTCTTTTTTTTGTCAGTGGTTCAGACAGTGACAGGGGCATAGAACCTTACAGGTTCGAGCCGTCCGAGACGGAATCAGATGCTTTGTCTGATGACAACAGTTCCGACGATGACCAGAGAGCAGAACCAGTGGAAAATGTCATTGAATTGGACATTAATCGCCTCCAGAATTGGGAAGCCGAAGGGGGTCTGTCGAGGGCGCCCCATAAATATTGATTTTTCGAAAGCCATTATTATTACAGTGGAGGAGAGCCGCTGCTGTCAAGAAATTTACCAGATGAATATGAGAATGGAGGCGCATACATGTCAAGAGAGATGTTTTCGCCGTATTTTAATACGGGGAAAATGCAATTTTAGCAAATACGGGCGTATTGCCATTTCTGTACGCTCAAAAGAAAAATATACGGGAAAAAAAAATTGAGTGTGTTGAGGAACACGTCGTGTGTGTGAGACCCACAGCTAGGGTGCTGGCAGATGGCTCAGCGGGAGCTATTCTCACTACATTGAGAAGTGTGGACTCAATCATTAGGCTGATGGCCGCCCCGGGCAGATCGCTCAGCGGGAGCTATTATCACTACAATGAGAAGTCATTAGGCTGATGGCTTAACACTTTCAGCTGTCCTGCGGCTGCGGAACAGAGAGGAATCACCTTCCAAATCCAGAATTCTGCTTTTTTTATTTTGAGCCGGACGCTGAGTTGTGTTGTTATTGTCAAATATCCATGAATCCTTAAAATATTTGACAATAACAACACGAATTACATTTAAAACATTTCGCAGAAAAGTGTCCCTTATTACCCCGCTGTCCCTTATAGCCGCGTTTTACGGTATTAAAATACAGCGAAAACGTATCACTTGACAGGTATGAAAACATTTCGCAGAAAAGTGTCCCTTATTACCCCGCCGTCCCTTATAGCCCCGTTTTACGGTATTAAAATACGGCGAAAACGTATCACTTGACAGGTATGAAAACATTTCCCAGAAAAGTGTCCCTTATTACCCAGCTGTCCCTTATAGCCCCGTTTTAAGGTATGGGTGAAATATCCAATTTCTTCTTTCTTGTTGCTCACTTCAATCTTCCAGTCTCCATATAAACAATCAATCGGGATACCCCAAGCATCAAACTAAGGTACAATCAATTTCGTCACTTCCGCCTTCTTCCCCAGGCGATTCCGGGGGCCGTGAGTAGGAACGTCAGGCCAAGCGCGGCAGTTTTAAATTAACGAATATTCCGGCGTTACTGAAGCATATGCACCAAGACCCGAACGGATCGGTTCCCTTTTATATCTAGTTTCAAGAAATTTAAAGTACACTGTTACGTGACATTTGGCCTTTAAAGTTTAACTGTACACGCTGTCACAGCTAACAGACTAGCCAAAACAACCACATTTAAAAATGCCATTCTCTTCTGTGCATAATGGTACACAGTTATTTTCTCAATGTAGAATGAACTAACAACAAGCATTTAACATCATGAAGTACATACCAACGATGCAACCACAAGGCTCTGAGTGCATTCAGGGGCCGCTGGTTCATGCATATGTACACAGAGGCAGCAACTAACCATTTGTCACGACGTGCTTCACTTCCTCAATAAAGTCTGTACAGATTCAAACATCTCTATACTATACCTATTAAAGCCAATAGGTGGCAGCATTGCTTCACCAACAATATAGCCCACAACTCAGGTGACCAACAAATACTTTCCAACTCAATTTAAATATTTTTTTTTAATTAAACTTAAACTGTAACATCACAGAAGTACTGAGCAATCCGCCAATACTGGGTGAACAAATGTTCGTCTTTTTGCCCGTCTGTTTTTTTCCTCTGACACTAAACAGCAAAAGCTCCTGTTCGTCGATTGTCATTGTATTCACATACTTCCATCACTTCAGCCATTTAAAAGTCCGCCATCGTGTTCTTCTTTTGTGTTTGGATTGCAGCTGTTCAAATAAGTGTGGTGGCTCTTGGCTGCTGCTGACAGTACGGGCATGTGAACTGCAGATTATTTTCACTGCACATGCGTGTACTCCAAAACTACTGGATGTACAGTCATGTGAAAAAAATTAGGACACCCTGTATAAGCCTGTGTGTGCTTTTTTTTTTTTTACATATTTGGACATATGGATATTTAATATCAATGTTAAAAATACTCTGAGATTCATGTAATACAGCTAAACAATTAAAAATGAATTAAAGACTTATTCAAATTTTCTGTAAAATGTAATTCTAAAATAGTGAGGAATAAATTAGGACCCCCCATCTTTTTTAGGACACCCTCACATTCATTCCCACTTAAAATAGCTAAAATAAATGTTAAAAAATGCAAATAAAAACAAAAAGAAGGTTAGACATAGATATGTGAACATTTCTTAATAAAGAACTGAATATATAATGGGGTGTCCTCATTTTTTCACATGACTGTATTTGGATGAAATTTTTTACCAGAGGTGGTCCTTGGGCTAGAGAGGAACCCATAACATTTTGGTGATGATCCGAGAACGCGCACCTCCACCAAGGCTGTGGCACCGAGGCATAAGCACTTTGGTGCTTTTATTTTAACACAGTGTTCACACAGAAGACTCCTTATAGTACAGATATATACAGCCATAAAATGACAACTAAAAAAAAAACAAAACCAGCAGCTCAACTGAAACCGTAAAAAATATTTCAAAAACTAAATTCAATAATATACATTAGCTCAAAAAACTTTTTTTTTTTTTAAATCATGCTTAACCCCTTGCACTCCGGTCAATTTCCCTAAAAACGCCTAAAAATAACGTGCCCAAAGTAAATCAAAAGCTGTTCTTCAACTCTTTGCAGCATCTTCATGGGGTTGGTCTCATTTAAAAGAAAGCACTTCGAATTTTTTGGCAAAGCAGTCAGAATCTCTCTAAGTGCTCCGGCCACTGAGTTACAGTCATCTAAACATACTGAACTTGAAGAAAATAAATTTGGCCTGGGTGTTTTTTTGGATAGAAATGCTTGCAAATAACACACAGCTTTAGATCCGGGCTGGAAAATGCAACAGAAATGTAGAACCAAGTGTTATCCAGCTGAGGTCAAAATTTTGTAACAATACCACAAAAAATGAATATATTACACAGCTTTTTCCTCAGGTAGTTCCAAGGCGTTTTTGAACTGTGCCAAATTGTGCCAAATGGCACAGTTTGGAAAAACGTCTGTAACTTTTGAATGATTCAATATAGAAGCTTCATCTTGGGCTCTAATGAAAGGTCACACTCAGGGCTGTGTGTGTGTGTGTGTGGGGGGGGGTTTGTCCCCCCCCCCCCCGCTACAGAGGACGGACATCGGCCATCGCTACATGACGGAATAGTCATGTGGTGACTGCAGCGCAGTCACCGCAGCTTCCCCCCCCTCCTCGCTACAGAAGAGTAGCGGGGGGGGGGGCGTTCACGGTCCGGACGCAGCGCACGAACCGTGTACCACGGCGCACGAACTTCGGACTTCGTGCGCCGCACAGTTGTAATTTACCGATCGGTCAAAAGTAATTTTTGATTACAATTTTCAGGGATAAAGAATAATTTAGCTTATAACACTTACCTCTTCACAGCAGCAGTATCCTGGCGAACTTCTCTTCCTCATTGTCAGACGAACGCGACGCTGGTCCCTTGTTACGGACTCGTGGTTCTGGTCTCAGCGACCCGGTCAAAACATAATTCCATTATTGCGGTTTTGCGCTTCCATGATTGCGGTTTTGGTGAATGATTTACGACCTTCGTCGTCGGCCTCCGTCGGTCTATGATGACCATGGAAGAGAATCCTAAACGTCTATTCTGCTGGAATAAAAAAAAAAAAGCACCGCCTGTGACTGAACAGGCCAATGCGCAAATGGCAGTCCCTGTCACACAGGTTGCACTTGTGGGTGGTCTCCGTGCTGCTGGGTCTGTGACGGTTCTTCCTGCGGGTCCTTTTTTCATCTGCTGCAGCAGTCAGTCTCTCTTCACCCAGCCTTACACAAAACAGCTTGCAAACTTCTGTGCTTCAATTGGCTCGCTGCATTCACAGCGTTGGTAGGCGGGTCCTTCTTGCTAGGTTTTCAGTCATTGGTTCTTCAAGGTTTCAGAAACCCAATTCAAGGCTCTTATTAGTCGAATGAGAGGTCAATCGGATGAACTAATCTGTTCGCGGCTGTGTCTGTAGTGGAAGAACGGAAATGCAGCTTTTTTTTTCAGTGCGCGCTTGGACGCAGCGCCCTCATGCGTCCTAGAGCGCACGAGGGCGCTCTCGTGCGCCCTCGTGCACTCTGGGACGCAGAGACGTGCCCGTCCGCGGTACACCGGAGTGCTAGAGGTTAAATCTCCTTTAATACTTACTGCAGTGACATAAATATGGATAAAAGGTTTGTAATTAATAAAACAGCCTCTTTAGTCTTTAAAGTAAATCATCATACCTGGATCCAGCTAGTTTTGATAGCTACAGTATTTTCTATAAATTCTATTCACCCCCACTGGAATCCTTGTTCAGCTAACAGCACTTGACCATATTCATAATTCTTAGACATTATTTTAGCTTATTTCCTTGTAGTATTATATATAACCATGACTAAAGGTGGCTAGGTGAAGCTACCAGTTTTGCCACTCATTCACCAACATTTCTGTGCTTATTCTACTCTGGGGACCAGTCATATCCTATTGAGTAGTGACCTGTGATGCTTTATCTTATTCATTCTTTGAAACAAATTTACGTTAGCTGGCAGCTAATGTTAGCAATAGAGATGTAAGAGGAAGGGCGGAGTAAATGCCGTCAGGGATTTCTTAAAGTGACAAAACACTGAAATGAAACATTCTCAGAAAGGCTGGAAAAAACAAAAACTAATTTGCTGCAATAATTAAATTAAAGAAAATGTGAATAAAATACGTCACAAACATTTCATTAAGACATATGTGAGCTGTTAAAATGTGGGGGAAAAAAGCACAATCAATGACTCCTTTAATGCACAGTCATCCATTGCTGTTTATTCTGAACAAGGGAAAAGAAAAACTGTTAAAACTTCTGTTGCATTTATTTACACACCCAAAGTGAACCGGACATGTTTCCTCCTCCTTAAAGCCAGACTGCTTTACATTCAGACAAAACTGCACTAGCTGAAATGAAGAACAAGCCCTGCCTTTGAGCCTCAGGAGAAAAGTCTGAATAAGTTTTATTAACATTCGGCAAAGAAGAAGAGAGAAAAAAAAGTAGCCTTTTGGGTCTTTTCCTCTGAGAAGAACCTCCATTTCAGGGGTGCCTTATCTAGCACCTTTCAGACAACCAATAAATTCTTTCACTATCTCAGGAATGAATTACAGCGCACAATACAATTAATCAGCAGTACAAATCAGGTAGCAGATGTTCTGGATTTCGCCGTCATCGTAACATTGGAAGAGATCCTGCACTATCCACCCCATCTGTATGGAACATACTGTTTCTGAGACGCACAAAAAGCAAGCAAGGAAAAAAAAAACCTTTTCACTCAAGCACCTTATAGGTATAGCCACTTTTAGAGCACCTACTCTCATTTTGCCATGCATAATTCAATGGTTTACTCTCTGTACTCAGGCACAAGTATAAAACATCTTCACAGCCTGCTGCTATCGGTCAGAACTGGGTTCTGCAGTCGTCTGTGAAACAACACAAAGGAGTATTATTCAGTCCAAGGATGGTGGATAAATGTGATTTAGGGCAACGTTCATCTCTTTGTTGAAGTTGCTCTGTCCTGGTGCACCGAGTCTCTGGAAATCCCAAAGGCCACTGAGCGTTGACGTGACAAGTCAGCGATGGTGGGATTGTACTCTTGGCGAGATGCTGCTATTTATAATCACTCAACACAGGGAAAATGTCCAATAGCGTTAGGTACTCTTTATCTCTGGGCTCTGTCAATATTCCTCTATGTAGGCGGGCAGTGATGCTATCACCATGCAGCAAACAGCAGCTTCACACAAACAGCACAGCCAAATACACACAAATGCACTCTGAATTCAAAGCCACGCTGGTTTCTTGTTACAAACCCTTTCTCTGGTTTCATGCCTAATCCAACACACAGATGCACTGCATTGCTTGTACGTGTGTGCTGATTTATTCAATAAATTATTCAACTGTCTAAAACGTTGTCAATAAATTCACCACTGAGTTTGGTAAAAGGGGAAGAAGAACACTCAGTTGCCCAACCTGCTCAGAATGACTCATTCTTCCTCCCAAATACAGCTGCTGGAAGAGCTATTTTCTTTCTGATATGTAGCCATAAAGTCTGTTTCGATGGGGTTTTTTTTGTTAATAAATAAAAGGAGCACTTGTGACCTCGAATTCACCTGAAGGTGGACCTCACCCACTGTCATTAATCATTGGTAGTGGCCAAAATAATGAGACTGCAGATAGAAGCGGCTAAAAATGAGTTGTCCCTGCAAGGTGACGGGGTCTTTTTTACAGGTCAATCAATCAATCAATCAAACTTTATTTGTATAGCACTTTTAAAACATTAGATGCTGCACAAAGTGCTTTACACAGATAAAAACAATAGACATTTAATTATATATTTTACATGATACAGCCCCACCCCTTCCAACCCTCCCATAAACATGCCCACAAACACAACACACACAGGCACATACATCACCCCCTACTTCTCTTATACACATAAGTGTGTAAGAGAAGAGTGAAGAGTTTGGTCATTCTGAAGGGAGTCGGACTACAACCACTGCTCCTTCAGATCAAAAAGAGCTCCTACAGTTGGCAAGGGTATCTGAGAGGATGGCTGCTGGACACCTCATAGGTGAGGTGTTTCGAGAACTGCATGTCCAACCAGAAGGACACCTCAGGATAGTCCCAGAGTAGAAGGGAGGGATTGTGTCCGCTGGGTGATTTTGGAAGGGTAAGAACTAGCACCTCCAGTAGACAATTTGTTACTTTTTAACAAGGGGTATTTTGTTTTTTGTATATTTTATTAATCCCAGAGGGAAATTCAGGGCATCCACCTGGATGGATGAGGCAGCCACGGTGCGGTGCCAATCCCTTCAATATTCACACACACATTCACTCCTAGGGCCACTTTAGAGTCTCCAGTTAACCTAACCTGCATGTTTTTGGCCTGTGGGAGGAAACCGGTGTACCCGGAGTAAACCCACACAGAAGGGTCACCGATGGTCGGGGGTGGGACCAAACCCACAATGTTCTGGGATGGAATCGATTCTGTGACCTTACTGTGCTGCCACAGTGCTAACCACTATGCCACCGAGCTGTATGGGGGGGGGGGGGGGTTATTCATAAATTCAGCATAGGGCACAAATGTATAAATGTAAATTAGGTGCAAATATGCAAGAATAAAGGTGCAAACATATGATAAAAGCTGCCAAATTAAAAATGACAAAAACGTGCAAATTACAAATATCATAAAAATGTAATCAACTTCCAGATGAACATTGCAAATTTATAAGAAAAAAGCTGAAAATTTTCAGGAAAAAAGTTGCAAATTTACAAGAAGGAAAACAAACATGGTTTTGGGTTATTGTGGTACACAATAACATATACATATACACACACACATATATTATATACTGTATATATATACACACATACATACATACATACACACACACACACACATATATATATATATGTATGATGTTCGTCCTTCGTGCTCGAAGATGACCAATGACATCAATTTGACGTTGAGCTGCTGCAGTGAGTCCGGAGGTGGCTGGTGAGGCCAATCCGGGCAACGAATCCTCTCCTACAAGTAGGACAGAAGTGGGAAGGGGTTGTGATGTAGCTAGTTGCTCTGCCCTTCCGCATCTGGTGTTTCTGCTCTGCATGCTGTACTCACTGCTCCTCTGCTCTTTGGGCTCCTGTTGTGATAGCACTGCACCAGGAGGGGCGATCAGCAGCAAGCGTCTCCCAGGACTCTGTGTTAATGGAGAAGTCTTTAAGGTTAATCTTCAGGTTGTCCTTGAAGCGCTTCTTTTGTCCTCCGACTCTGCGTTTCCCTTGGGCGAGTTCTCCATAGAAGAGCTGTTTTGGGATGCAGTCGTCTGACATATGGGAGATGTGGCCTGCCCATCTCAGCTGAGCCTTGCGCATGGTGGTAATGGCGCTGGGGATGTCTGCCTGCTTTGGCACCTCCGTGTCTGGAACTTTGTCTTGCCAGCGAATGTGGAGGAGGTTGCGAAGACACCTGAGATGGAAGTGGTTGATCTGTCGCTCACGCCTTCTGTATGCAGTCCATGTTTCGCAGCCATAGAGTAGTGTGGTTAGGACGACTGCACGGTAGACCTTCAGCTTTGTTGTGAGGCTGATCCCTCTCCTCTCCCAGACATTTTTTCTGAGTCTCCCAAATGTGCGGCTTGCTTTGGAGATCCTGTTGTTGATCTCAGCGTCAATGGTGGCATTACGGGAGAGGGTGCTACCCAGGTAGGTGAAGGTCTCTACCGCCTGGAGGGTCTGTCCATTTACCTGTATCTGTGGCTCGTGGTACTGGTTTCCCAGGGCTGGCTGGAACATCACCTCGGTTTTCTTGGTGCTGATGGTAAGGCCAAAGTTGTCACAGGCTGAGGAAAATCTGTCCATCTGCGGCTGCATTTCCTGCTCGGCACCAGCAATGAGTGCACAGTCATCAGCGAAGAGGAAATCTGTGATGACAGTCTCCTTCACCTTCGTGATGGCTTGCAGACGCCTGAGGTTGAAAAGTCTTCCGTCACACCTGTACCTGATGTCGATGCCAAGCTCACAGTCTCTGAAAGCATCTGAGACCATTGCCGAGAACATCATGCTGAACAGTGTCGGGGCCAGAACACAACCCTGCTTGACTCCATTGGTCACTGGAAAGGCTTCGGATGGTTCACCATCATCCAGGACTCTGGCTGTCATTCCATTGTGGAATTGGCGGACAATTGCAATGAATTTGCGGGGGCAGCCAAATTTTTTCATGATTATCCAGAGTCCCTCGCGACTGACTGTGTCGAAGGCCTTGGTCAGATCGACAAAGGTTGTGTAGAGGTCGCGGTACTGTTCCATGCATTTCTCTTGGAGCTGGCGGGCGGCAAAGATCATGTCGGTGGTCCCTCGACCTGCACGGAAGCCGCATTGACTTTCAGGGAGGAGACCCTGCTCCAGGTGTTCCAGCAAGTGGTTGAGGAGGACGCGGGCCAGGATCTTGCCTGCTATGGACAGAAGGGATATTCCTCGGTGATTGTCACAGGACTGGCCATTTCCTTTCCGCTTGCAGATGTGGACAATTGTGGCATCTCTGAGCTCTTGTGGTAGCTGTTCCTTGCTCCACATGGACTGGTACAGGCTGGTGAGCTGTCTAAGGGTGGTTGGGCCGCCTGTCTTGTAGACTTCTGCAGGGATGGCATCAGAGCCTGGGGCGTTCCCAGTGGAGAGCTGTTTGATGGCTTTGCTGACCTCATCTTCCGAAGGTGGGATGTCCAGCTCGTAGTTTATTGGCACCTGGGGAAGGTGAGCAATGGCTTCGTGGTTGATCTGTGCAGGCCGATTGAGCAGGCTGATATATATATATATATATATATATATATATATATATATATACACACACTACCGTTCAAAAGTTTGGGGTCACTTAGAAATTTCCTTATTTTTGAAAGAAAAGCACTGTTTTTTTCAATGAAGATAACTTTAACCTCTTGCACTCCGGGATACCGCGGGTGGTCACGTCTCTGCGTCCTAGGGCGCACTGAAAAAAAAAAAGCTGCAGACACAGCCGCGAACAGAAACCCAAAGGAGTGCTTTGATTGGTTTAGATTTGATTGCCCTCTCATTCGACTAATAAGAGCCTTGAATTGGGTTTCTGAAACCTTGAAGAACCAATGACTGAAAACCTAGCAAGAAGGACCCGCCTACCAACGGCTGCGAATACAGCGAGCCAATTGAAGTTCCACGATTGAAAGCGTGCGTCCCGTGCGTAAAATCTGTTTTGTGTAAGCCGCTGGGTGACACACACGCGTTCGCCAGTCTTTTTTTCTTATTACTCTTCTTATTTGTTTTAAAAAATCGTTCGCCAAAACCGCAATCATGGAAGCGCAAAACCGCAATAATCGAATCATGGTTTGACCGGGTCGCATGACCAGAACCACGAGTCCGTAACAAGTGGACCAGCGTCATGTTTGTCTGACAATGAGGAAGAGAAGTTCGCCAGCGACACTGCTGTTGTGGACAGGTAAGTGTTATAAGCTAAATTATTCTTTATCCCTGAAAATTGTAATCAAATTGACTTTTGACTGATCGGTAAATTACAACTGTGCGTCATCGCAACATGACGGACTGCGGCGCACGGACTGGACACGGTCCGTGCGCAGTGTCCGGACCGTGAACGCCCCCCCCCCCCTCCCGCTACTCTTCTGTAGTGGATTGCAGATATTATTGCAGATATTTTAGTACAACTGTGCGTAGTAGACCGCGGCACACTGTCCCCGCGGTCCGTCATGTAGCGATGGGCGATGTCCGTCCTCTGTAGCGGGGTGGGGGGAGTTGTTATCTTCAACATTACAGATATTTTAGTATAATTTTCAGTGCACTGTGGGTTATTTTTTCTTGTAAAAAAAAAAAAAAACACATTTTTTACGTGGCATGCTTCATTGTGTGTGGGGGCTTGTTTGTTCATTCATTCATTCATGAATGAATAAACAACCCCCCCCCCACACACACACACAGCCCTGAGTGTCACCTTTCATTTGAGCCCAAGATCAAGCTTCTATATTGAATCATTCAAAAGTTACAGACGTTTTTCCAAACTGTGCCATTTGGCACAATTTGGCACAGTTCAAAAACGCCTGGGAACAACCTGAGGAAAAAGCTGTGTAATATATTCATTTTTTGTGGTATTGTTACAAAATTTTGACCTCAGCTGGATAACACTTGGTTTTACATTTCTGTTGCATTTTCCAGCCCGGATCTGACAACTGTGTGTTATTTGCAAGCATTTGTATCCAAAAAAACACCCAGGCGAACTTTATTTTCTTCAAGTTCAATATGTTTAGATGACTGTTACTCAGTGGAAGGAGCACTTAGAGAGATTATGACTGTTTTGCCAAAAAAATTCAAAGTGTTTTCTTTTAAATGAGACCAACCCCATGAAGATGCTGCAAAGGGTTGAAGAACAGCTTTTGATTTACTTTGGATACGTTATCTTTAGGCGTTTTTAGGGAAATTGACCAGAGTGCAAGGGGTTAAACTAATCAGAAATACACTATATACATTGCTAATGTGGTAAATGACTATTCTAGCTGCAAATGTCTGGTTTTTCGTGCAATATCTACATAGGTGTATAGAGGCCCATTTCCAGCAACTATCACTCCAGTGTTCTAATGGTACAATGTGTTTGCTCATTGCGTCAGAAGGCTAATGGATGTTTAGAAAACCCTTGTGCAATCATGTTAGCACAGCTGAAAACAGTTTAGCTGGTTAGAGAAGCTATAAAACTGACCTTCCTTTGAGCAGGTTGAGTTTCTGGAGCATCACATTTGTGGGGTCGATTAAACACTCAAAATGGCCAGAAAAAGAGAACTTTCATGTGAAACTCGACAGTCTATTCTTGTTCTTAGAAATGAAGGCTATTCCATGCGAAAAATTGCCAAGAAACTGAAGATTTCCTACAACGGTGTGTACTACTCCCTTCAGAGAACAGCACAAACTGTCTCTAACCAGAATAGAAAGAGAAGTGGGAGGCCCCGCTGCACAACTGAGCAAGAAGATAAGTACATTAGAGTCTCTAGTTTGAGAAATAGATGCCTCACAGGTCCTCAACTGGCAGCTTTATTAAATAGTACCCGCAAAACGCCAGTGTCAACATCTACAGTGAAGAGGCGACTCCGGGATGCTGGCCTTCAGGGCAGAGTGGCAAAGAAAAAGCCATATCTGAGACTGGCCAATAAAAGAAAAAGATTAATATGGGCAAAAGAACACAGACATTGGACAGAGGAAGATTGGAAAAAAGTGTTATGGACGGACGAATCAAAGTTTGAGGTGTTTGGATCACACAGAAGAACATTTGTGAGACGCAGAACAACTGAAAAGATGCTGGAAGAGTGCCTGACGCCATCTGTCAAGCAAGGTGGGGGTAACGTGATGGTCTGGGGTTGCTTTGGTGCTGGTAAGGTGGGAGATTTGTTCAGGGTAAAAGAGATTTTGAATAAGGAAGGCTATCATTCCATTTTGCAACGCCATGCCATACCCTGTGGACAGTGCTTGATTGGAGCCAAATTCATCCTACAACAGGACAATGACCCAAAGCACACCTCCAAATTGTGCAAGAACTATTTAGAGAAGAAGCAGGCAGCTGGTATTCTATCTGTAATGGAGTAGCCAGCGCAGTCACCAGATCTAAACCCCACTGAGCTGTTGTGGGAGCAGCTTGACCGTATGGTACGCAAGAAGTGCCCATCCACCCAATCCAACTTGTGGGAGGGGCTTCTAGAAGCGTGGGGTGAAATTTCTCCAGATTACCTCAACAAATTAACAGCTAGAATGCCAAAGGTCTGCAATGCGGTAATTGCTGCAAATGGAGGATTCTTTGACGAAAGCAAAGTTTGAAGGAAAAAATTATTTCAAATACAAATCATTATTTCTAACCTTGTCAATGTCTTGACTATATTTTCTATTCATTTTACAACTCATGGTGGTAAATAAAAGTGTGACTTTTCATGGAAAACACAACCGGGGGCTCCGGTTTCCTCCCACAATTCAAAGACATGCATGTTAGGTTAATTGGCTGTTCTAAATTATCCCTAGATATCTGTTTCCTATAGGCCCTTAGAATAGAGTGTTAGTACTAGTGAAAGCGCTTTGAGTGGTCTTTGTGACTAGAAAAGCGCTATATACATAAGTGCAGGTTAGTTATATATATATATACAGTATATATATATATATATATATACAGTGGGGTAAAAAAGTATTTAGTCAGCCACCAATTGTGCAAGTTCTCTCACTTAAAAGATGAGAGAGGTCTCCAATTTTCATTATAGGTATACCTCAACTATGAGAGACAAAATGAGGGAAAAAAAATCCAGAAAATCACATTGTCTGATTTTTAAAGAATTTATTTGCAAATTATGGTGAAAAATATGTATTTGGTCAATAACAAAAGTTCATCTCAGTACTTTGTTATATACCCTTTGCTGGCAATGACAGAGGTCAAACGTTTTCTGAAAGTCTTCACAAGGTTTTCACACACTGTTGCTGGTATTTTGGCCCATTCCTCCATGCAGATGTCCTCTAGAGCAGTGATGTTTTGGGGCTGTCGCTGGGCAACACGGACTTTCAACTCCCTCCAAAGATTTTCTATGGGGTTGAGATCTGGAGACTGGCTAGGCCACTCCAGGACTTTGGAATGCTTCTTACAAAGCCACTCCTTCGTTGCCCGGGTGGTATGTTTGGAATCATTGTCATGCTGAAAGACCCAGCCACGTTTCATCTTCAATGCCCTTGCTGATGGAAGGAGGTTTTCACTCAAAATCTCACGATACATGGCCCCATTCATTCTTTCCTTTACACGGATCAGTCGTCCTGGTCCCTTTGCAGAAAAACAGCCCCAAAGTATGATGTTTCCACCCCCATGCTTCACAGTAGATATGGTGTTCTTTCTCCTCCAAACACGACAAGTTGAGTTTTTACCAAAAAGTTCTATTTTGGTTTCATCTGACCATATGACATTCTCCCAGTCCTCTTCTGGATCATCCAAATGCTCTCTAGCAAACTTCAGACGGGCCTGGACATGTACTGGCTTAAGCAGGGGGACACGTCTGGCACTCCAGGATTTGAGTCCCTGGCGGCGTAGTGTGTTACTGATGGTAGCCTTTGTTACTTTGGTCCCAGCTCTCTGCAGGTCATTCACTAGGTCCCCCCGTGTGGTTCTGGGATTTTTGCTCACCGTTCTCGTGATCATTTTGACCCCACGGGGTGAGATCTTGTGTGGAGCCCCAGATCGAGGGAGATTATCAGTGGTCTTGTATGTCTTCCATTTTCTAATAATTGCTCCCACAGTTGATTTCTTCACACCAAGCTGCTTACCTATTGCAGATTCAGTCTTCCCAGCCTGGTGCAGGTCTACAATTTTGTTTCTGATGTCCTTTGACAGCTCTTTGGTCTTGGCCATAGTGGAGTTTGGAGTCTGACTGTTTGAGGTTGTGGACAGGTGCCTTTTATACTGATAATGAGTTCAAACAGGTGCCATTAATACAGGTAACAAGTGGTGGACAGAGGAGCCTCTTAAAGAAGAAGTTACAGGTCTGTGAGAGCCAGAAACCTTGCTTGTTTGTAGGTGACCAAATACTTATTTTCCACCATAATTTGCAAATAAATTATTTAAAAATCCTTCAATATAATTTTCTGGATTTTTTTTTTCTCATTTTGTCTCTCATAGTTGAGGTATACCTATGATGAAAATTGGAGACCTCTCTCATCTTTTAACTTGGAGAACTTGCACAATTGGTGGCTGACTAAATACTTTTTTGCCCCACTGTATATATAAACATCATACACACCATGTTATCACCAAACAAATACTGTACATTGTCCTCTTACATATATATTTTCTTTTTTTAATTCCCCCTTCTCTCTATTTCTCTTTCGTTCCTGCATGTCTGAACTGAGTTTTGATCTAAAAACATCTGTTTTCACCAGCATTTCAGTCAACATTTGCCAATAGAGCTCATCTTAGGCTGACTTAGGTGAACTTTGCATAACTTAGCCCAGCGCTCAGGAACTTTTACAAACTGAGCACAACTTTCACCAACGTTTATTTCAAAACTTTGCCAGATTTTCAGCATGCTGAAAATTCTCAACAAATACAACTTTCTCCACCATTTGCCAACAAACACCAACTATCAACTTTTATCAACTTTTGCCAGCAGAGCCAGACATTTGCCAAAATGTTTGTTAAAGCTGATCCAAATAATGTAGTGTGATCCACCCAAAAAAGCAGGTCCAGGATGGCAGGAAGCCTCCACAAATGCTGATCTTTATATGAGTGACGCCTGACGCTGATGTCAGCTGAGCTGCGCTGAGTATTTGTTTGCTTAAGTTAACCAAAGTTAGCAACTGCTACACATACGCTAGCCTAAGTTGGCAAAAGTTTGACAACACTGAATACAATGTTGGGAAATGCTAGCAAAAGCTTGTAAAAGTTTGTAAAAGTTGGTGTGTGCTCACAAACATAATTTCACCAACGTTTGGACTGATTTCTCTCATTTTTCAAAACATCAGTAAAAGTCAGTCCAAACATTATAGTGTGAGCTCAGCTTTAGAGTTCTTCTCTCAGGGCTTAAATTTTTATGACACCGTGCCGGATTTCCCGCATGTGCCTTTTTGTGTGTGTGTGTGTGGGGGGGCTGCTGGGAAATTTACTTCCCATTTCCTATTTCTGTACGCAGAAACACTTTTTGTCCAAGCGGAGTTGCCGTATCTAGCATTCCAAGATGGCGGAACGTATTGAGTGATATTGAGCTTGCGCGCGCCACTGATCTCTGTAGAAAACCTAGATAGCTCACGCCCCATTAGCGAGTACAGAGCTGAGTGAAGCCACTTGGCCGCCATATTAGTACACCCAAAACAATCAGTACTAATATAGTGGCAAGGGTGCTTCACTTCTGGCAGCCAATGATCCATCCAGTTTTTCTATAGAGATCAGTGGCGCGTTCCCAATTGGATAGTGACAGTGAAAGTAAGTGACTGGAAACGCGAGTGTTTCATCCTTCAACATACACAAAACCTTTCATACATTCTGTAGGATGGAGAGTAAGTTTTTGAAGCCTGGGGAAGATATCCTAATTGGCAAAGGACTTAAAAACAAATGGCGCTGGGCATGCATCTAAGAAATGGGCAGAGACGGCAAGCCATGTGGTAGCTGGTGTTAAAAAAATGAGAGAACCAGGAGCTTGTTTCTGCATGTTGTGCTCAAAAAAGCTCATGTATGCAACTAGCGGTAAAAAAAAAAAAGTCACCACGTCATAAACTAGATCCCGGTCACAGAGCAGCTGTCCATTTTTGTTAATTGAATTAAACTGTAGTTTTCTATAGTAATCTGGCTTTGTGCATTTCCCTTTTTATGTTTTGTAGTATTTAATTTACTACTTATTTCTTTTGAACAAAAGTATTATGGAAATAACACAATTTAGAGTATTGTATATAGTTCACTGTTGCTGTTTACAATCTGTTATTAAAAATACTGTATATGGTGCAAATGTTGCACATTCCATTAAAAAATAGTAAATCAGTGGCCTTTACATATATCCTTTACTGAATGGTTGCTAATCAAATCTTATTCGACCAGTGAATTAGTTCACTCTACTAAGTCTCACATACCCTGATTCATAAATTTCATGTTATAGATTGTAGGTCATTCTGTACATAATTTATTTAACTTGATAGCAACAGCATCCTAAATGTTAGATGTCTGCACCATATTAGAGTGAGATGGAGTACTATTGCCACCTACTGACCTTCCTTGGTATTGCTGTTTCAAACAGTCCATCATAATTTAGTCTGAATTTATCAATGGGTATGGCAGATATGTTACTAGCTAGTTTCAAGGAAAATAATTTACACACACACACACACACACACACACACACACACACACACACACACACACACACACACACACACAGAGAGTCATGTGAATAAAATTAGGACACCACATTAAATATTCGGATCTTTATTAAGAAATATTCAGATATCCATGTCTAACCTTGTTTTTGTTTTTAATTTGCATTTTTTAACATTTATTTTAGCCATTTTAAGTGGGAATGAACGTGGGGGTGTCCTAAAAAAGATGATGAGGGTGTCCTAATTTATTCCTCACCATTTGTTTAGAATTACATTTTACAGAAAATTTGAAAACTGTCTTTAATTCATTTTTAATTGTTTAGTTGTATTACATGAACCTCCGAGCGTTTTTAACATTGATATTAAATGTCCATATGTCCAAATATGTTAAAAACACACACACACAGGCTTATACAGGGTGTCCTAATTTTTTCACATGACTGTGTGTGTGTGTAAATATATACTGTATATACACGCCATATATATATATATATATACGTATATACATATATATATATATATATATATATATATATGGCGTGTCCACCTCCCGCAGCAGCCACCCTTCTCTCTTCGTGTTTTGTGCCATTTAATGTTGTTTCAATAACGCCTAAGTGCATATTCTTGTGTTTAATGACCGCATAGAATGCTGCGGACAAGTTACAGTCGCCACAGCCTTTTGGAGATGAGGAATATGACCAAACATTATGTCCTGGACCAGAGCATTACAGAGGAACTCCGTGGCTAAGGAATTTTCCACCAAACCTCCACACCCCCGGCCTCGACTGCTGTGTCTCATCCCAAATGGAGATGGAGCAGACGGTGTGAGTGAAGACAAAAGTGAGGTAAATGTGGAGGTATCCAAATGAAACTAGCTGCTAGCCGACACAGACTCCCGATTCCTTCCCTCATTCTGGCCAACGTACGTGCACTAGACAACAAAATAGACCACATACAGATCCTGAGATCTACACGTGATGCGTAACACTGCTGTGCTTTTATCTTTATGAAAACGTGGCTAAATGACAATATCCCGGACTCTGCTATTCAGCTAGTGGGGCTAACATGTTATCGTACTGATCGGGTGTCCATGGCAAGAGGGAAGACTCAAGGAGGAGGGTTGTGTGTTTACATAGTGACGTTTGGTCCCGAGATGTGACTGTTGTGAACAAACACTGTTCTCCGTTGGTCGAATTTATGATCATCAAGTGCCAACCATTCTATTTACCGAGGGAAATTACATCTATCCTGCTAGTCGTCATGTATGTCCTGCCCACCACCATTGGCGAGAGGAGTAATGCACTAAATGAACTCTAACAGGCCATCAGTGAAACACAAACAGTGCATCCACAGATTCCTCATCACGGCAGGAGACTTCAACCATGCAGATTTAAAGGCCCTCCTATCAAAACTACACCAATATGTGGACTTTCTAACAAGAGGAGACTGTCATGGTTCAAGCGCCGATCCCGTCCGCGCTCGAGCCATGCACTATCTTTGCCCATTTGACGGCTGTGTGCCCCTTTTGGCTCCCCGAGCCTTTATTGTGACAGTGCTCGGAGGGGTTTCCAGCTGTCAGATTTGACAGCTGAGCCGCATTTCGTCTCATCAGCGGCTCTCCACTTAAGAGGGCAGCTGAGAACGGAAAGACACGGCAGTCTCGTCAAAAATCTTCCCATTGTCTGACATATCGAGCATCCCTCAGCTCAGACGTTGACTACTCGTCTTCTACGTCTGTAAGTTTACTCCATTGTGAACCGGTTCTCGTTGTAGTGTGTTTTAGCCCCCCGTGGCTTGTTATTTTGTGTTCCTTTTCTGTTCACTAATAAACTGTGCAAACTCACTGGCGATTTGTGGCGTCTTATGATGGCTCGTGAGGGCCATCCTTGACAGTAGACTGCCGCCAAACTAAGACGCCTGTCGCCGTGAGTTGCCGTGGTTTGGAGTATTTCCCCTTCGCTTGGGCTTGTGAACAGGATGTCCGCCCTTGAGTGGGTTCTGCCCTGAGTGGTTTGAAGAGATCGACGGCTATCTGGCTAAGGCCCATCGTCTCATGCCCACTCCAGCGGCAGGTGACTACTTGTTCCTCGCCCAGAGGGCCTTATTGAGATACCACCTCACCTCCTTTCCGGAAGGAAAGGAGAGGGTAACATGGATTGTGGCACAGCGTGCGTTAATGATAGAGATGGCCCAGGAACCTTCTCCTTCTCCCTCGAGTACAGCGTCCCCGACGAGAGTGGAGATCCGTAGACTGGAGGGAAATCCCGGCAGGAGGCTGACGGAGAGGCTTGCCCGCTCCACGTTTTGGAATTCAGCTCCTGTCACCCGTCCAGCCCCGGCGCCATGTGTTCCTGGTCCCCTCGCCTCACCATCAGCCAGTAAGCATCGTCGCCGTGTCATAACCAGGCCCCAGCAAGAATCCCATCCGGATCCAGCTCCGGGTTGTTGGAGAAACCCAGCCTCCCAGTCAGCTGCATCTCCCACGTCACGACAGGAGGGAATCCCTGCAGTCACCTCCCCCAGGCCATCTGTCTCAGCTGTTCCATCAGCTCCTCGTGCCTGGACCACCTTGGCTGTCTCCCCCTCCTCCTCAACGTCATCTCCGGCTGCTGCGAGTGCTGTGAGTCATGCTTCGGCGAGGCCCGTCTGCAGCCCACCACGAGTGGCTCTTCCTCGTCTTCCCGAGGGGCCTGCCGCCACCATATGGAGGGGAGAGAGAAGAACTCCACCCGCTGCAGCAGGCACCATCTACCCTCTGGGAAACAGGCAAGTGCAAGTTCATTCTTCTCCTCATAGTTGTGATTTGCCTTGTCTGACTCCTGGGGGTGGAGTTCAGGGTTCGCAGTCCCCCGAGCTCCTACCACCTGCTGTATGTCTCCCTCTGCTGAGCGGTCCATGACGCCAGGCCTACATCGCCGGATGAGGAGGGGGCCTGCGGTTCTGGAGAGCCTGGTTCCAGCCCCGCAGCCACATCATGGGCAGAGGAGGAGAGCGGACTGCAGCGTGGAGCCTGCGCCGACGATGAAGCGTCCCCGGGTCTCCACAGATGAGCGGTCCGGTCCAGCGGGTCGAGGGTCCCCTGCCACCACGCCGTGCGAGTCATCGGCGTGGACGTCAGCGCCGGAGGGTCCTCAGACTGCGGGAACCAACATGCCGGCTGCGGAACCCGCCGTAGCCGAGTGGGAGCCAGACGACGACCTTCTTCATCCTGAGCCTGGATCATAGAAGTCCTGGACAGCGACAGAACCCGAGTGCAGGCAAGTGCTCTACCTTATTTTCCTTCTTTCAATTTTGGAGCATTTTTGCCTGCTTCTCGGGGAGACGAGCCAGGGGCAGCCGTCCGCTGCACCCGGGCTCGTCTCGCTGGGCTCTGTCGCTACCGGTGATTCTGATCCCTGTTCTTTCCTTTCTCCTGAGCCTTCTCCCAGGGTCACCGGTGCGGAGCAAATCCCGGTCGCCGTACTGGAGGTTCCGGGTTCGGGGTTGGAGGTCATCACTGGTACTGCGCCGACCCAGTCGGGGTCCATCGCGGGTGCAGCCGTGACCCAATCGGGGTCCATCGCGGGTGTAGCCGAGACCCAATCGGGGCCCGTCGTGGGTGCAGCACCAGTATGGTTCAAGGTCGGTGAAGGAGCTGCAGACCCTCTGCTGCCTGACATTGAACTGGCTCTTCATCATCTTCATCCCCCTCATCATCATCACCATCCCAGCTCATCGCCACCGGGGGCCGTTGGGGGTCTCTACGTTCGGCCCGGCTCTCCTACGTCTTTCCCCTCGCCAGGGAGGCCATCGACAATTGTTTCCCCATGGTTCTGGTGGCTGAGGGATGCGGGTCGGCCGCCTGAGGAACTTTTTCGCTGGTTCGGCGTCCTGGGTCAGCCACCTGACGTACTGTGCTTTCAACTGGGCAACCTGGTTTGGCCGCCGGAGGTTCTAACTTTCCGGGCCAGGGACTGGGGTAGGCCGCCCGAACGTTTCCTTTTCCCCCAGCTCACCAGCTGGACTTTGGACACAGGGAGACCACCAGAACAATTCTGGCTTTGTTGGACTCTGCCTGCCGTCATCCCCGGGTGTCGCTTATTTTCACTTAATATTAAGGTCACTCGCATGCATTGATTTTTCCCTGTCGATCTGTATATGTAGCGCTGTGTAGTGTTTTTTTTGTAAACCATACTCAGTAATTGCCTCATTTGTGCCCTGTTCAACGTTTCATTTGTGCGTTATGGAGTATTGTGTTTTCTTTTGACCTTACTCTGTAAGTGCCTCATTTGTTCCCTGTCTCCATCATGGTTGTTTTTTTTCCTGCCCTGTCCTAATTATCATGTGTGCGCTATGGAGTATTGTGTTTTTCTTGCTAACCGTACTCTGCAATTATCTCAGTTGTTCCCGGTCTTCGTTATGGTGTTTTGTTTTGTTTTTTTCTCTCTCTTGCTGGTTCTCACCCTCCGGCCTTTTCACCCATCCGCCCACCCTGGGGGGAGGGGGGCTTGGGTGTCATAGGGATCTCGTAGTTCATCCTTGGGGGGGGGGTACTGTCATGGTTTGAGCGCCGATCCCGTCTGCGCTCGAGCCATGCACTATCTTCGCCCATTTCACGGCTGTGTGCCCCTTTTGGCTCCCCGAGCCTTTATTGTGACAGCGCTCGGAGGGGTTTCCGGCTGTCAGATTTGACAGCTGAGCCGCATTTTGTCTCATCAGTGGCTCTCCACTTAAGAGGGCAGCTGAGAACGGAAAGACGCGGCAGTCTCATCAAAAATCTTCCCATTGTCTGATGTATCGAGCATCCCTCGGCTCAGACGTTGACTACTCATCTTCTACGTCCGTAAGTTTACTCCATTGTGAACCTGTTCTCATTGTAGTGTGTCCCCCCCCCCCACCCCGTGGCTTGTTATTTTGTGTTCCTTTTCTGTTCATTAATAAACTGTGCAAACTCACTGGCGATTTGTGGCGTCTTATGATGGCTTGTGAGGGCCATCCTTGACAGAGACAACTTGCTGGACCTGGTGTACACAACTCACAAGAGAGCATACAGAGCCTCCCCCTCCTCCACCTGGGTCTTTCTGATCACATCACCATCTTGTTAAGGCCTGCATACAGACCCACAGTGAAAGCCATCAGACCAACAAAAAAGCAGGTACATGTGTGGCCAGAGGGGGCCTTGGGTGTTCTGAAAGACTGCTTCAGCACTACAGACTGGGACATTTTCAAGCATGCAGCCAGTCACGATGGACACACCAACATAGAGGAGTACACTGAGGTTGTTGTAGCATACATAGTTAAATGCATTAACAATGTCACTCACTTCAAAACCATCACTGTTCATGCTAACCAGAAGTCATGGATGACAGCAGAGGTCCACAGGCTCCTGAGGGCTTGGGACGGAGCCTTCAGGGCCGGTGACACTGCAGGACTAACAACAGCTAGGGCCAACCTGTCCCGTGGTATCAAGGAGGCAAAACAACAGTACAGCAAGAAAATATCCAGTCACTTCAGTAACACCAGAGATGCACACTCTCTCTGGCGTGACCTACAGACTCTCACCAACTACAAACCTCCACCTCAGACCTGTGCGAGTGACATCACACTGCTTAACAACTTAAATGACTTTGTTGGCCGTTTTGAAGCACAAAACAGCACATCAGCACAGAAGACCACTCCTCCCCCAGACGAGCAGGCTATAAGTCTGGATCCAGCTAGCATGAAGAGGACCTTCTCCAGGATTAACCCACACAAGGCAGCTGGACAAGACAACATACCAGGTCGCATTCTGAAGAACTGTGCAGAAGGGCTCAAGAATGTCCTGGCCGACATCATCAACATCTACCCAAGTCAAGCTGTTGTCCCCATGTGTTTCAAAACTGCTACTGTGATACCAGTCCCAAAGAAGCCTGTCCCATCCAGCTACAATTGTTCCTGGCCCTTAGCACTGACCTCCATCATAATGAAGTGCTTTGAGTGGCTGGTCATGCAGAACATCAAGTCCACCGTCCTTCCCTCCCACAACCCATCTCAGTTTGCATAGAAGTCAACCAGATCCACAAAAGATGCCATTGCTGCTGCTCTCCATCCAGCCCCCACCCACCTGGACTCAAAGAACTCCTATATGCGAAAGCTGTTCTTGGACTCCAGCATTCAACACAATCATCCCCCAGCACCTAATACAAAAACTCAGACACTTGGGACTCAAAACCTATCTCTGTAACTGGGTGCTGGACTTTCTCACAGGGAGGCCACAGAAAGTGTGGGTCGGCAGCAATACCTCCAAGACCATCACACCAAGCAAAGGGGTCCCACAAGGGTGCGTGCTCAGCCCGCTGCTCTTCACCCTACTGACCCACGACTGCGTACCAGCCTACAGCACCAACCACATCATCAAGTTTGAGGACAACATGACAGTGGTGGGCTTCATCACCAACAATGAAAAGGCCAACTACAGAAATGAGGTGAGCCAACCGGTCCAATGGTGTAAAGACAATAATCTCTTCCTGAACGTGGGGAAAACCAAGGAGATTGTGGTCGATTTCAGGAGAGGACATACGCAGCATCCCCCTCTGATCATCGAAGGAGCAGCTGTGGAGAGCGTGAGCAGCACCAAATTCCTGGGGGTGCACATCTCTGAGGAATTCTCCTGGTGCAACAACACCACATCACTAGCCAAGAAGGCTCAAACTCGCCTCTGTTTCCCCCACAAACTGAGGAGAGCACAAGTCCCACCCCCCATCATGTGATCATTCTTCATGAGTACCATTGACAGCATCCTCACCAGCTGCATCATGGTGTGGTATGGAAACTGCACTCTGCACTGCTTCCTGCCGGAAGACATTACAACGCACAGTGAAAGCAGCCAACAAGATCATCGGTGCCCCTCTGCCCCCCCCCCCGAAATCTACCACACCCACCTTGCTCGCAGAGCCATCAACATCACAAGTGACATCTCCCACCCCTCACACTCCCTCTTCAGCCCCCTGCCCTCAGGGAGAAGGTACTGAAGCCTATGGGCCCGCTCCACAAGACTGCTAAACAACTTTGTTCACAAGCCCATCAGGACCTGGAACTCTGCCTACCCCCCCCCCCCCCCGCCCCCGGGACTGTAACATATTCACCCACACAATAGCTACTTCAGCTGTTTGCACAGAAAGACTTGGTACACCAACAGTAATCCATCTGCAGCTGTATGTTTCTACACCTTACTGCAACCATTTGCACAAATGCCATACCTGCTGCTGTTTGTTATTGCAATATTGATCATGTGCAGTCCAATCTGTCCACCGTCTGCACCTACACTACCACACTGAACTTGCAATTACGGGTATTACAGCTCTATTTTTTCTGTATATAAGATTGCTGGGTTTTATCCTTTATCTTTATTTGCACTGTGGGTAGCATGACTGTACACAGACTGCTGTTGTTTTTCATCCTTAGTTTCTTTTCTTATATATTGCACACTCCACTATGAGAGAGAAACGGCATTTCAGTTCTCCTGTATGTCCTGTATGTATAGAAGTACAGACAAATAAAAATCTTTGACTCTTCAGCGCGTGTGTGTGTGTGTGTGCGTGTGTGTGTGTGTGTGCACGTGTGTGTCTCCACCCCTGTGACCCTGCCCTCAGAAAAAAGTTCAGGCTAAGGATTTTTTTTTTTTTTTTTTGCTTTAGCCCCTGTTCTCTGTAAATTCTAGTCACCCCACTAGACAGCCATGCTCCCAGCTCATTCACAGTTGATAATATACTGTATATCATGACATTCTGGCCTAATTTGTTATTTTTCAGGGCATATGGACTCTGGCGCTCTTAGCACTGCTTGCTTTGCGAAGCGAATCAGCTCTTCTTTTTAGTAAACTGTAGTCACTGTACTAGACCAGCTCATTCATTAATCTACAGCTGATTACATGTCTCATGCAATTTTGGCTTGTTTTGATACATTTTGGCCTTGATAGCTGGGTATATTGGGCTGCTAACATTAGCTGGTCTTCTGTACTTACAACCAAAGGACCAGTCATATACCATCAACCACTCAAACCACACACCCCTGTCTCTGATAAGGCTTTATTTGGGCTTTTAAAGCCTCACATTCAGCCAGCATTTCGTAGTATGTCACTTAGTCCTACAGCCAAAGCTAAATGCTAACATTAGCCTAAAAAGCTAAGGGAAAGGGAGGGTGGGGAGATCTGGGGTTCATTAGCATTTGAATCATGCCGTGTTCCCCAGGTGGGACTACGGGATGAGGGGAAGTAGCAATAGAAATTGTAGCTGGTTTAATGGGGAGAGACTGGAGAAGTGGGAAAACTGGGGATTTTAACTAAAATGGGGGAAAATGGAAAAATAAAACAAACACAACTAAAGAGGGGAAAAGAAAAAAACTGCCACCTGCCATAAACTAAAACCTCACAATCACCCAGAGGTGTTCCCTTACTGGCAACAAGATAGTAAATGCCAGCCCGGAGCAGGTTTTTCTGCGCTTAGATGCTCTTACATGCTGCCATAAAAACAGCTCGATTTGAGGACAGCTTCTTTGTGTAAAAAGGTGCCGCAGTAATTAAATCCTGCAGTAGCTTTGACCAAAGCATGCCACAGACATTGCAGTAACACCTCTGGAAGCTGCATCAACATATGGAAAAATAGAATCTTAGGGGCTCTTTAAAACTAAGTATGTGAGACTGTTCATTTTATAAACTGAACTGTGCATAGGGCACCGTGTAAGTCTGAAGAAAGTGCAACCGCACATGCAGTTACACCAGCTGTTTCTCAGAGGACGGGGGCTCACCTTTTCAACCCTGGTCTACCTCCTTCTGCACAAACACCCCACAACCAGCAGGCGTCTCGAGAGTCAAGGACGTTATCCCTCAATGGCTTTCCACTAACGAATATTGCTGGTGTGAGGAGGACTGGAGCCAGAACCCTGTACATGTAGACTGGAGCCTTCACTCCACATCACCTGGAGTCACTTATGACACTATATCCTTTGCTCTCCCTCACACGCAAAACACAGACACTTGATTCTTTGTTTAGCTTTATATCGGTTAATACTCCTGTCTGTCAGAGACTGAGCTGTTAACTCTCACCACTTATGTATCAGGCTGATAATTGTTCAGACAAGAACAGCCAAGTTATGCACTTAATTTCCCAACAAATGGTATCTGCCTGCTAAATCAGCTGTGACTGTGAATGATAAAGAGAAATAAGAAAACACACCAAACTTTAACTCCAGAGGCAGATTCGAGCTACTCAGACCACCAAACTCACAACCTCTTTGTAAAAGGGAAAGGAATTTGTAAAAAGACGTGTACAGTGAAGTTTTGACACAGTTCACAAGGCCAATTTGGTGTAAAGACTCTATCATAATGACATTGGGGTGTGACATTCGCAATGAATCACCCAACAAATGGTGGTGGTGAAGCCTGACAGTGGCGGGTAGTAAACTCTAAGGAGCCACTTTGGTGGGTGGCAGATTTTGTTTAGTAGTTTTTTTCTAAAATAAAAACCCAAAACCCTGAGGTAATACACCCTTTACATCAATGACACTAAAATCTATCTGCAGAGTTTGCTCAGTCAGTGTCACTTTCACTTTGATGAAATATTACACAACTTCACAAGTACAAACTTCGAGCTAGTGAAAATGCTTAGTGGCTAGTCACTTTAGAAAGTCACTGGTCACGAAGGCTGTGTGAAACTCTGACTCATATAGACAAGGTACATAGCATAGTATATTATTTATTTTCACATACAAGAAACATGTAGCGTGAAATTTGTTTTGATCTGTCAAGAATAAAAGAAAGAATAAATAATAAATAACACATAGCTAAACAACAAGATGGCTCAAAGGACATCCTAATAAAATGGCTCAAACAAATACACTGAATAACAGATAGGAGGATTATTCAACATACGAAACACCATTTAACCTGTTGAACTCCGCGGGTGGTCATGTCTCTGCGTCATAGTGCATCTCAGTGCGCACTGAAAAAAAAAAGCTGCATTTCCGTTCTTCCAGTACAGACACAGCCGCGAACAGAAAGCCAAAGGAGTGTTTGATTGGTTTAGATTTGATTGACCTCTCATTCGACTAATAAGAGCCTTGAATTGGGTTTCTGAAACCTTGAAGAACCAATGACTGAAAACCTAGCAAGAAGGACCTGCCTACCAACGACCGCGAATACAACGAGCCAATTGAAGCAGAGAAGTTCGACGATTGCAACGCGTGCATCGCCGTACGTAAACTCTTTTTTGTCTAAGCCGCTGGGTGACACACATTGAGACCTGTGTGTAACGGCAGTGTTAGCCACTCTCAGCCGTTAGCCAGTCTTTTTTTATTACTACTGTTCTTATTTGTTTTGAAAAATGGTTCGCAAAAACCACAATCATGGAAGCAGAGATGGTTTGACCGGGTCGGGTGACCAGAACCACGAGTCCGTAACAACCGGACCAGCTTTATGTTTGTCTGACAATGAGGAACAGATGTTCGCCAACGACACTGCTGTTGTGGACAGGTAAGTGTTATAAGCTAAATTATTCTTTATCAATGAAAATAGTAATAAAAATGACTTTTGACCGCTTGGTAATTACAACGGTCCGTCATGGCCACAAGTTTTTTTGTGTGCCGAGCTCCTCTGTAGCGGTGGGGGTGGGGGGGAGTTGTTATCCTCTACATTGCAGATATTTTAGTATAATTTTTATTTCACTGTAGGTCATTTTTTCTTGTAAAAAAAAGGCCACACATTTTTTACGTGGCATGTTTCTTTGTGTGTGTGTGGGGCTTGTTTGTTCATTCATTCATTCATGAATGAACAAACAACCCCCCCCCACACACACACACACACAGCCCTGAGTGTCACCTTTCATTAGAGCCCAAGATGAAGCTTCTATGTTAAAGCATTCAAAAGTTATAGACGTTTTTCCAAAACTGTGCCATTTGGCACAGTTTGGCACAGTTCAAAAACGCCTGGGAACAACCTGAGAAAAAAGCTGTGTAATATATTCATTTTTTGTGGTATTGTTACAAAATTTTGACCTGAGCTTGATAACACTTGGATCTACATTTCTGTTGCATTTTCCAGCCAGTATCTGACAGCTGTGTGTTATTTGCAAGCATTTGTACCTAAAAAAAACCACCCAGGCGAACTTTATTTTCTTCAAATTCAGTATGTTTAGATGACTGTTACTCAGTGACAGGAACACTTAGAGAGATTATGACTGCTTTGCCAAAAAAATCAAAGGGTTTTCTTTTAAATGAGACCAATCCCATGAAGATGCTGCAAAAGGTTGAAGAACAGCTTTTGATTTACTTTGGGTATGTTATTTTTAGGCGTTTTTAGGGAAACTGACCAGAGTTCAAGGGGTTAAAAAGTGAACAGCAGTGGGATAAAAACTGTTCCTCAGGCGGACAGAAGTAGTCTTAATTGACCTAAAATTGGAACTCGAAGATCTATGACTAGACTGGAACAGGTGATTAGCAGGATGATGAGCATCTTCCACAATTGCTCGTGCTCATTTGAGTACTCGATTATGGTGTAGTTCATCCAGTGAGGGGAGGCAGCAACCAGCAACACCCTCTGCAGTGGATACAATGCATTTGATGCCTTTCTTCTGCTCTACAGTCGCACTGCCGTACCAGACAAGGAATGATTGTGTCAAGACACTCTCGATCACTGCCCTATAAAAGGACATCAGCAGATGTTGACTGACATGAAATGCCCTCAAGCGACGCATAAAGTAAAGCCACTGCTGAGCTATCTTTTAAATCCGGTCCGTATTGTACCCCCACTTCAAGTCCTCAGAAATATACAGTACGAACCAAGAAATTTGTGCTGCTGAACAATTTCAACTTTAGCCCCCATAATTATAAGAGGTTGAATCTCAGCTGGGCTCACATAGAAGTACACAGCAATTTCCTTTGTCTTCTGAACATTAAGTTCAAGATCATTGTCTGAACACCACTGAACAAGAGATGAAACTTGGCTGTGAAACTCAGATTCTAAATCGCAGATTCTGCTTATTTACATGCTGCTCTCAGTAAGTATTTATATGCATTAGGTGGAATGGTTTATTTCTTTTTATGCAGATAACATGGTTCCATCCATCTTCTATCGCTTTTCCGGAGGTCCAGGTCATGGAGGCAACAGCTCAAGCAGAGAAGCCCAGACTTTCCTCTCCCCTGGCCACCTGCCCCAGCTCTTCAGAGAGGATACTAAGATGTTCCCAGACCAGCTGAGAGATGTAGTCTCTCCAGCATGTCCTGGGTCTGCCCCGGGATACGCAGAGACATGGTTCTCCATTACCAATTCACTAGATTGGGATAACATCTTAAAGTTCATGATGTCTTGCAAGATTTTGCTTTTTATGCCTATTAAGAGTAGCAGTGATCAGAGTACAAAACCATGGAGTGTTCCTTTTTGCAGGACACAGGATAGGCTAATATAGTCATGTGCTAAAAAGGTATTAACATAATCACATTGTTGGAAATGATATGCGGTATGACATTTGCATACATGTTTGTATACTTCTATAGGCCTGATTTTCTCTTACACAGAGAAATTGCAAATTATTCCTGCTGGCTCATCCTAAAATGATCACTCCACACACAAACAACATCGATTCATTGTTGCATTACAATTTCAACAAGCTGTTCAAATTTTCCTTACATATTTGTAGCCTGCATGATGCAAACAACCACACACAAAATACTAAAGCCATCTCCCTTACTCTTCTTTATAAATGATTGTATGTATGCAGAAGATCCCACCCAGCATGCAACTACTTTATCACTGTTGATGTTGCCCCAAGCAAAGTCTGAAGCAGCCCCACTGTCATGCCCCCAAAACAGAATCAGGCACACCTAAAGTCCTTTCACAAGAGCAGGCTGTTTAAAGCAGCCAGATCTGTAGCTGCTATGACTGCACTTATTTATCTATTTTTAGCCAAACATGCTAAATTGCTCAGCCCTGCAGTTGCTGCCTTGTTTGTGGCATTCAAACTCAACAATCATGTTAAACAGCAGTGAAATCCTGAATCACAAGCAATCTAAACAAGCCTTTAAGCATTATGCTGGGGGCTCAGAAGGTTTTTTCCATCTTCAGCGCTGTTAAACAGCTTTATTCTCATCTGTACTTAGAAGGGCTGCTTTGGACAGTGGGGTGTCCTGGGAATGGGGGAGCTGATAACGGTCATTATAAAAGAAAATAAGTAAATAGCCACAAAGCATTCAAAATATGAACACCCTTCACTGCCAGCCACAATATCTTCTTATAGAGTAGCTGTAAATTCTGTGTTAATTAACCATTTTTATATTTAAACTGAATCTGAAAGTCAGGTTACTTTGGTAGAAATAACCTTTAACACCAACCAAGTCAGGGCTGGCAGCCCTTTTTTTGAGAGACAGCCAATCAAAAAGTAAGACAGATTGACATTCAAGGTAGAAGCACTAAAAGGGATGGTTTCCTACATAGGAAGACATGTATATTACTCTAGTATAATTCTGGTTGGAAATAGGAACAGGAAATGTGAAATGAAACAAACATCCATTTCTATAGAATGGACATTTCTTTGAATAGCCAAAAGGGAAGCACTTTTAACAAGCCAAGCCTTACTGCTAACCCTGCAGGTGCAATAGGTGACGCTTCACTGAAATGGTGCAAAGCAGGCGGAAACAATGAGCTCAGAGAGGCATACCCTGTAGTAATCGCTGCTGTAGATGTCCCTCGACATGCCGAAGTCTCCAATCTTGACCAGTAAACCATTGCCCACCAGGCAATTGCGGGTTGCCAAATCTCTGTGCACAAAATGCTGGGATGCCAGGTATACCATGCCTGAGGCGATCTGGGTGGCGATGTGCAGCATCTGGGAAAGGCTCAGCTCCCCATTGGACTGCAACGGCTGGCCATCTACGAGGATCATGGCATCAGGACCATGGGCTCTGTGATAAAAAAAGAATTAATTTATTTGGTGCACTAGTGAGGGATGACTAGATTTGTATGCCCCTTTTTGTCATCTCAAAGACCACTCAAAGTTCTAACACTAACCCGTTATTCTAGCAGTGTATCATGATATCTAGGGCTAATTTATGATTACCAAATAAGCAACAATAAAGCATAGCACCAGAAAGTAATTAGCTGGAGTGCTACTCTAAAATTGTACAGTCTTTCAGTTCCCTGCCTTTAGGAGAAATTACTTTATTTTTAAATTTTGCAGCCCTCAGAGCTCCCTTCCCTCAGAAAACTCTCCTAAACCTCTGTGCCCCCCCCCCCCCAACCCACGAGTCTGCGCATAGACAACTATTGCAGACTGCCTGGTCTCTATAACAATACTCTAACATAAAAAGACAGATGGAAAAATATGTGACCCTAACTGGAAACAGGAGTTCAGTGTTTCCTCTGACTTAAAGACCTTGGCATGGTGGCAACATATTTTTTCAGGAATGGGGGGTGGGGGGGGAGACACATGACACTATTGTAACCAGAATGTTAATTTTATACTACTTATTTCTTCTTTTTTTTAAATTTTGCACAGTAACTTTGCATATGGAACATACCCTTTGAAGTACTGTACAACCAAGGCTTGAATGTTGGAATATTGGGCCAGTTGGGGTCCCATCCAGACCTCCTGTGTTTGGATTTTTTTTTACTGGTGTTATCCTTCTCTATTCATAATAGTAATTTACTCATGCATACTTAAATTATATGATCAGATGGGTATACACAAAGTTCCAAATTATTATGCAAATAGGATTTTAGTGTCATAAACATTCAGTTTTTTGTATTTCAATTAAACTCATGGATGGTATTGTGTCTCAGGGTTCTTTGGATCACTGATATCAATCTCAGAAACCTGTCATAATTAGTTTGCCAGGTGAGCTCAATTAAAGGAAAACTACTTAAGAAAGAGGTTCCACATTATTAAGCATGCCACAGGTTTCAAGCACAATGGGAAAGAAAAAGGATCTCTCTGTTGCCGAAAAGCATCAAATAGTGCAATGCCTGGGACAAGGTATGAAAACAGATATTTCACAAAAACTTAAGAGTGATCGTCGTACTGTGAAGAAATTTGTGGCTGATTCAGAGCACAAACAGGTTCGTGCAGATAAAGGCATAATGAAGAAGGTTTCTGCCAGACAAATTCATTGGATTAAGAGAGCAGCTGCTAAAATGCCTTTACAAAGCAGCAAACAGGTATTTGAAGCTGTTGGTGCTTCTGGAGTCCCATGAACCTCAAGGTGTAGGATCCTCCAGAGGCTTGCAGTAATGCATAAACCTACTACACAGCCACCCCTAACCAATGCTCACAAGCAGAAACGTGGCAGTGGGTCCAGAAATAAATGAAGACTAATTTTCACAGTCTTGTTTACTGAGTGCCGTGCAACCCTGGATGGTCCAGATGGATGGAGTAGTGGATGGCTACCATGTCCCAACAAGGCTGTGACATCAGCAAAGAGGTGGCAGAGTCATGTTTTTGGCCGGAATCATGGGGAGAGAGCTGGTAGGCCCCTTTAGGGTCCCTGAAAGTGTGAAAATAACCTTGACAAAGTATATAAAGTTTCTGATTGACCACTTTCTTCCAGGGTACAAAAAGAAGAACTGTGCCTTCAAGCAGAAGCAAAATTACCATCATGCATTACAATGTACCATCTCGTGCTGCAAAGAATACCTCTGTGTCATTGGCTGCTATGGGCATAAAAGGAGAGAAACTCATGGTGTGGTCTCCATTCTCCCCTGACCTCAACCCTATTGAGAACCTTTGGAGCATCTTCAAGCAAAAGATCGATGAGGGTAGGAGGCAGTTCACATCAAAACAACAGCTGTTTGAGGCTGTTCTGACATCTTGCAAAGAAACTCAAGCAGGAACTTTCCAAAAACTCACAAGTTCAATGGATGCAAGAATCGAGAAGGTTATCTCAAAGAAGGGGTCCTATGTTAACATGTAACTTGGCCTGTTAAGATGTTTTTCACTGAAATAGCTTTTGATTTCAGTAAATATGACATCCTAATGTTGCAAATTCAACAAATGACCATTTTCAGTTCTTTACAACCAATAAAATATTTTGAAACTCTGTTGTGCAGAATAATTTAGAACAGTACATTTTGAGTTTTTTTTATTTTTATTTTTTTGCAAAAAAAAAAATAGTTATCACTGGGAGGTTTGTTCAATAAAATTTGAATTGTGCTTTAACTGCTGATGATGTGAAAATTATACTGACTGTCATTTGCATCGACTGTTTAGGAAAATCAGAGACAAATATCATTTGCATAATAATTTGGAATACAATGTAGTAGCCAGAAATTCTACTCATGTAAAAGCAGTGCTATGAAATTAATGATTAAAAGCAGACAACCAAAAATTTCTAGTAGAGTTAAGGATGCAAAAAGCACCCACTTAAAAACTTGGGTAATGACTTTAGTCATGAAGGTTTGAGGATTTTCTCCAAAATTTATAACTAGAAAAGCACTCGGAGAGCGCAGACCTCCGCCAAGTGCCACAGTTCCCCCCCATACAGTGTTTGTGTGTACGTTTTCAGATTCCTTGACCATGAAAACATATGACTAGCAATTGGATTCACAATGATAGGATTAGTGGTTCAGTAGTTATTGACGAAAATGGCATTTTCCGTAATGGCGGTTTTCTTCTGGACGGTGATCCGCATCATCACCAAAATCTAATCATCTGTAGGATACCCCATTTCTGACTGTGTCTGTGAAAATTTTTTTTTTTTTTTGTGAAATTTTTTTTTTTTTTTTGTGTGAAATTCTGTGAAAATTTCATGAAAATCCGTCCATAACTTTTTGAGTTATGTTGCTAACAAACATACAGACAGACAGACAAACCAACGCCGATGAAAACATAACCTCCTTGGCGGAGGTAACAATTTTCTTAGTTTTCTACTTTTCTCTGTAAATTTATCTAAATTTGCAAAGTTTTCCTCATTTGTAATTTCCTCTTGTAAAATTATGACTTTTCTTGTACAGCCGGGTAAGTAAGTATTGAACACGTCAACAGTTTTCTCATTACCTTCGCCAAGGAGGTTATGTGATCATCGGCGTTGGTTTGTCTGTCTGTTTGTTTGTTAGCAAGATAACTCAAAAAGTTATGGACGGATTTTCATGAAATTTTCACAGATTGTCAGAAATGGGGTATCCTACAGATGATTACATTTTGGTGGTGATCCGGGTCACCGTCCAGAAGAAAACCGCCATTACGGAAAATGCAATTTTCGTCAATAACTACTGAACCACTAATCCTCCATCCATCCATCCATCTTCTACCGCTTTTCCGGAGGTCCGGGTCGCGGAGGCAGCAGTTCAACCAGAGAAGCCCAGACTTCCCTCTCCCCAGCCACCTGCTCCAGCTCTTCAGAGGGGATACCAAGGCGTTCCCAGACCAGCTGGGAGACATAGTCTCTCCACCGAGTCCTGGGTCTGCCCCGGGGTCTCCTCCCAGTGGGACGTGCCTGAAACACCTCAAGTGGAAGGCGTCCAGGAGGCATCCTAATCAGATGCCCATACCACCTCAACTGACTCCTTTCAATGTGGAGGAGCAGCGGTTCTACTCTGAGCCTCTCCCGGATGACTGAGCTCCTCACCCTATCTCTCAGGGTGAGTCCAGCAATCCTACGGAGAAAGCTCATTTCAGCCGCTTGTATCCGCGATCTCGTTCTTTCGGTCATTACCCAAAGCTCGTGACCATAGGTGAGAGTAGGAACGTAGATTGACTGGTAAATCGACAGCTTTGCCTTAGAACTAAGCTCCCTCTTCACCACAACAGACCGGTACAACGTCCGCATCACTGCAGATGCTGCTCCAATCCGTCTGTCGATCTCTCGCTCCATTTTCCCCTCACTCGTGAACAAAACCCCAAGATACTTAAACTCCTCCACTTGGGGCAGGAGCCTGTCCCCAACCCGGAGAGGACAATCCACCTTTTTCCGGCTGAGGACCATGGACTCGGACTTGGAGGTGCTGATTCTCATCCCAGCCGCTTCACACTCAGCGGCAAACCGTCCCAGCAAGAGCTGTAGGTCATTGCTGGATGAAGCCAACAGGACAACATCATCTGCAAACAACAGAGATGAGATCCTGTGGTCACCAAGCATGACACCCTCCATTCCCTGGCTGCGCCTAGAAATCCTGTCCATAAAAATTATGAACAGGATCGGTGACAAAGGGCAGCCCTGGCGGGGTCCAACTCTCACTGGGAATGACTCCGACCGAGTGTTTGCAATACGAACCAAACTCTCACAACGGTCGTACAGAGACCGAATAGCTCGTAACAACAAGCCCGATACCCCATACTCCCGAAGCACCCCCCACAAAAATCCACGAGGGACGCAGTCAAATGCCTTCTCCAAGTCCACAAAACACATGTAAACTGGTTGGGCAAACTCCCACGAACCCTCAAGAATTCTCGAGAGGGTAAAGAGCTGGTCCGATGTGCCACGGCCAGGACGAAAACCACATTGCTCCTCCTGAATCCGAGGTTCGACCAACAGCCGGACTCTCCTCTCCAGTACCTTGGCATAGACCTTCCCAGGGAGGCTGAGGAGTGTGATCCCTCTAAAGTTGGAGCACACCCTCCGGTCCCCTTTTTTGAAGAGAGGAACCACCACCCCGGTTTGCCATGCCAAAGGCACTGCCCCCAACCTCCACGCAATGTTGCAGAGGCGTGTCAACCATGACAACCCAACAACATCCAGGGCCTTGAGGTACTCAGGGCGAATCTCGTCCACCCCCAGGGCCTGGCCACCAAGGAGATTTTTAACCACCTTGGCGACCTCAGCCCCTGTGATAGGCGAGTCATCCCCCTCGTCCCCAAACCCTGCTTCCTCTGTGGAAGGCGTATCAGTGGGATTGAGGAGATCCTCAAAGTATTCCTTCCACCGCCCGACGATATCCCCAGTTGAAGTCAACAGTGTCCCATCCGCACCACACACAGTGTGGACGGGGAGCTGCTTTCCCCTCCTGAGCCGCCGAACAGTTTGCCAGAATCTCTTTGAAGCCGACCAAAAGTCTTGTTCCATGGCCTCACCGAACTCCTCCCATACCCGGGTTTTTGCTTCAGCAACTACCCGAGCTGCACTCCGCTTGGCCTGCCGGTACACCTCAGCTGCTTCGGGAGTCCCACAAGCCAACCAAGCTTGATAGGACTCCTTCTTCAGCTTAATGGCCCCCCTCACCACTGGTGTCCACCACTTGGTTCGGGGGTTACCACCACGAGATGCACCGAACACCTTGCGGCCGCAGCTCTGGGCCGCCGCTTCAACAACAGAGGTGGAGAACATGGCTTTTATTTATTTATTTATTTTTTTTATTCACTAATCCTATCATTGTGAATCCAATTGCTAGTCATATGTTTTCATGGTCAAGGAATCTGAAAACGTACACACAAACACTGTATGGGGGGAACTGTGGCGCTTGGCAGAGGTCTGCGCTCTCCAAGTGCTTTTCTAGTTAAACATATTTCTGATGGAGCCACTGACCTGAGATTTTTACCAGATATCAGTAACAACCCAAGTAATCCATACATACAGTACAAAGAAATCAAGGCAACTGTGTTCACAAAACAAGTTATATTTAATAAAGTGGAATGATACAGGGAATAAGTATTGAACACGCGTGGTGAAATTAATTTAATATTTAGGAGAAAAGCCTTTGTTGGTAATACAGTATCTCACAAAAGTGAGTACACCCCTCACATTTTTGTAAATATTTTATTATAGCTTTTCATGGGACAACACTGAAGATATCACACTTTGATACAATGTAAAGTAATCAGTGTACAGCTTGTATAACAGTGTAAATTTGCTGTCCCCTCAAAATAACTCAACACACAGCCATTAATGTCTAAATCGCTGGAAACAAAAGTGAGTACACCCCTAAGTGAAAATGTCCAAATTGTGCCCAAAGTGTCAATATTTTGTGTGGCCACCATTATTTTCCAGCACTGCCTTAACTCTCTTGAGCTTGAGATTCACTAGAGCTTCACAGGTTGCCACTGGAATCCTCTTCCACTCCTCCATGTTGACATCATGGAGCTGGTGGATGTTAGAGACCTTGTGCTCCTCCACCTTCCGTTTGAGGATGCCCCACACATGCTCAATAGGGTTTAGGTGTGAAGACATGCTTGGCCAGTCCATCACCTTTACCCTCAGTTTCTTTAGCAAGGTAGTGGTCGTCTTGGAGGTGTGTTTGGGGTCGTTATCGTGTTGGAATACTGCCCTGATCATGCTCTGCTTCAGTATGTCACAGTACATGTTGGCATTCATGGTTCCTTCAATGAACTGTAGCTCCCCAGTGCCGGCAGCACTCATGCAGCCCCAAACAATGACACTCCCACCACCATGCTTGACTGTCGGGAAGACACACTTGTCTTTGTACTCCTCACCTGGTTGCAGCCACACACACTTGGCACCATCTGAACCAAATAAGATTATGTTGGTCTCATCAGACCACAGGACATGGTTCCAGTAATCCATGTCCTTAGTCTTCTTGTCTTCAGCAAACTGTTTGTGGGCCTTCTTGTGCATCAGCTTTAAAAGGGGCTTCCTTCTGGGACGACAGCCATGCAGACCAATTTGATGCAGTGTGCGGCATATGGTCTGAGCACTGACAGGCTGACCCCCCACCCCTTCAACCTCTGCAGCAATGCTGGCAGCACTCATGTGTCTATTTTCAAAAGACAACTTTTGGATATGACGCTGAACACATACACTCAGCTTCTTTGGTCAACCATGGCAATGACTGTTCTGAGTGGAACCTATCCTGTTAAACTGCTGCATGGTCTTGGCCACTGTCCTGTAGTTCAGTTTCAGGGTGTTGGCAATCTTCTTATAGCCTAGGCAATCTTTATGTAGAGTAGCAATTCTTTTTTTCAGATCCTCAGAGAGTTCTTTGCCATGAGGTGCCATGTTGAACTTCCAGTGATCAGTATGAGAGAGTGTGAGAGCGATAACACCAAATTTAACACACGGGCTCCCCATTCACATCTGAGACCTTGTAACACTAATGAGTCACATGACACAGGGGAGGGAAAATGGCCCATAGGGCATTATTTGGACATTTTTACTTAAGGGTGTACTCACTTTTGTTGCCAGTGGTTTAGACATTAATGGCTGTGTGTTGAGTTATTTTGAGGGGACAGCGAATTTACACTGTTATACAAGCTGTACAGTGACTACTTTACATTGTATCAAAGTGTCATATCTTCAGTGTTGTCCCATAAAAAGATAAAATATTTACAAAAATGTGAGGGATGAACTCACTTTTGTGAGATACTGTAACAGCTTCCAGACACCTCCTGTATGGAGAAACTAGGTGCAGGAATTGCTCAGGAGTGATTTTAGCCCATTCTTCCACACAAACTGTCTTCAAATCTTGAAGGTTCCGTGGGTGTCTTCTATGAACTCTGATCTTCAGTTCGTTCCATAGATGTTCAATTGGATTCAGGTCAGGTGACTGACTGGGCCATTCTAACAGCTTTATTTTCCTTCTAAGGAGACAGTTGAGAGTTTCCTTGGCTGTGTGTTTGGGATCATTGTCTTGCTGAAATGTCCACCCTCATTTCATCTTTAGCATCTTGGCAGATGGCAACTAGTTCTTATCAAGGATGTCTCTGTACATTTGTCAATTCATCTTCCCTTCGATTATATGAAGTCTGCCTGTACCATGTGCTGAAAAACACCCCCACACCGTGATGATCCCACCTCCAAACTTCACTGTTGGTATGATGTTTTTGGGCTGAGGTGCAGTGCCATTTCTCCTCCACACATGCCATGTGTTGTGGCATCCAAAAAGCTCAATTTTGGTCTCATCTGACCAGACTGTATTATCCCAGTATTTTACTGGCTTGCCCAAATGTTGTGCAGCAAACTTTAAATGAGCTTCAACATGCTTTTCCTTCAGCAATGGAGTCTTGTGAAGTGAGCAGGCATAGAGCCCATGTTGGCTGAGTGCATTACTTATTGTTTTCCTTGAAACAGCAGTACTTGCTAACTCCCGGTCTGTCTTTGGCTCTTGGATAACTCTTCTAAAAATTATTTTGACTCCTCTGTCAGAAATCTTGCAAGGAGCTCCTGGCCATGGCCGGTTTATCGTAAAATGATGTTCTTTCCATTTCCTAATGATGTCTCCAACAATGCTGACTGGAACATTCAGCAGTTTAGAAATGGCCCTCTAACCAATGCCATCATTAGGTTTTGGAACAATAAGGTTGTGAAGGTCTAGAAAGAGCTCTTTGCTTCTACCATCAAGTTTTGTGGTGTGACAATCTAATATTCACAGACCTTTTTAAAGGTTATTAGTCAGGACTTAACCAGCTGAAATTAATTTGCACTGATGGGGGATGGGATGGCTTCCTAAATTCTGATGAATTTCACTGGGTTTCTTGGCTTTCTATGCCTTTTTGTACCGCTTTTTCTTTGTGTGTTCAATACTTATTCCCTGTATCACTCCACTTTATTAACTGTAATGTGTTTTGTGTACACAGTTGCCATGATTTCTTTGTATGCATGGATCACTTGGGTTGTTACTGGTATCTGGTGAAAATCTCAGGTCAGTGGCTCCATCAGAAATATGTTTAATGAGAAAAATGCTGACATGTTCAATACTTATTTTCCCCACTGTATATTTGAGACTTTATTATAAACTTGTGTTTTATTGTATAGCTAATTTTTGTCTATTTTTTTTATAAAATTATCACTTATTTAATAAATTTGAAACATATCGTGGTAAAATTTTGACTTTTTTTTCCTTATACAATTTACACTTTTGACCATAATTTTGCAGAGCCAGAACAGAATAATAATTTAACTCTGATTTTAAAGAAAAAAATATTAATAAATTTTTATTTAATGAAATAAATCAACTTAAATTACCAAAGATGCAGTTAGATCTCTTATAATATTTCTATATATTTATAGGTTTTTTAGAACTCTCCTTACCAACCAGACAGCAGGAAAAACCTCCCTTATTTTGAAATCCAAATGTTGGCACGTTTGGTTTGTTTGAAGGCTGCTGACAGGTTAAAGTCAATGACTTTGTGAATTTCGGTCATCTTATCTTGTCAGGTACATAATAATGAAAATATATGAGTTAATATTGTAGTGGCTGGTGAAGTAAATCCTCAGCAATTCATCAGTCACCCTTGCCTTTCCCTGCATATGAAGCCTAACCACACCTGTTTGCTAAGTGACTCTTCATTATTGTTCCTGTTACCAGTGGGTTAAAACCATCATAAATGCCTCCACTGCTTACACACCACTTCTGCTTTTTTTCTGCATTTAAAGTACTTTAATAAGCTTATGTTTCTCTCGGACAGGGACGCTAGAGAGACACTCTGCCTGCCCACTGGAATAGTCACACGGGGTGGGCGCTTCCCAACGCCGACGCGCGGATGACTGTCATGCACATTGTTTGTGTGCGTGCTTGTGGAGTGTCATTCCTTCATTTATTTTTCTTTAATTTATTTTTCCTCTTAGCATGGCGGCATAGTTTCAGAGGTGGCGGCTCACCACCCTGGAAGTTTTAAAAGGAACACCACACAAAACAAGCTTTATGAGTTTGTGCTATGATGAGTTGCTGTTGGAAAAAAAATTTCTCTGACCTGCTGAGGCATGCCACATATCACACACATTTCTCAAAACCCGCTAATGAAAAAGACATCTACGGTACTACTGAAAACACAAAAAAGTGCATTTCGAAATTCTTATACATGCTGCCTTTCATTGCACATGAATGAAATGTCTGTGGTTTAACAGCAAACCACTTGAGAAGATCCAAAATTGACAATGAAAAAATACTAATACAATTTTTAAGGAATTAGCCACCATCAATTACTGGCCCACCTATAAAAACAAATGTTTGTAACTTGGTGGAATCTGTAGGGAAAGGATGAGGATTTTTGCCCTTTAAAGCTTAGATCTGCTATCTACTCATCGTCCCAGAGCTATACACTAGTCAGCTTCTGGCAGGCTTTCAGAAGAGCAAAATAAGTGCAACAATTGAAAATGGATCAGGAAACCATTAACGACTGGTATCTTTAAAATATAGCAAATTTGGTTTAAAATGCGTAAAAAAATTATCAGCAGAGTATAATCTTTTAATTCTACAGCAACAGTTCCAATTGTGTATGGTATTGCTTATGAAACTGACACTGTTATTTCTTAGTTCAAAAGTTTAATTGTCTTCCTTTCACATGGGGATGTGGAACCTTTAGCGTATTTAAAGGATGGCAAAATATAGAATAATGCTGCCCCTTTAAGAACTAATCCAAAGCTCCTTATAGTACTAATAACCCTTATCTTGGTATAATATGTGCCTTTTTGTGTCTATTGAGGTTAATTAGCATAATAAAAAGGGACTGTTAGAAATATTACCAAATGAGCTATACCCTGCAAGCACCCAAGCTGCTTAACTGACAGAGATAAACTGTTATACGTCTGTAGTTTTTTTTTTTTTTTTTAAATTAATTCTGTGGTCATAAGCTTCTAAACTTTCACATACTCCAACTTTCACCAAGGTTTTGGGATTTCACTGGGCAACAGTACCCAAACAGGCTGACTGCAGCAGGTTTCTGGGTGATGGCAAAGAAGTCATTTCCTGTGAAGACTGCCTGCTGTTCTCATCACCTTCTCATCTCTGTGATTACAGACCGTGCACCACGCAGCCAGGATGACAGCTCTCATTTTCTGTCAAGTTGTCTTTTAATTTCCATCTCAGAATTTGACTGCAATTCAATTTTCCTTTTTTTTTTTTTTTTTTTGAGTGTGTGTTTTATAACTCCACTCCACTGTGGGGGGTGTTGGTGACACTTTTCCTCAGTGTGTGCCTTCCAGCTCCGCTCTTCTTATTTTAGATGCTCAGTAATGGCTGAATAAGTGCTGTCTTTATCTGAAGGCTGAACTGGACCCGCACACTCGCCTTTTTTTTTCCCACACCAATTGATTCCCAGCACATCTCATCTCTTAAATGTGACCAACAGGACCGGCAGACCAAAAATCAGCCACGTCTTGCACCTTGCATGAAAGAATTTCATCATTCGCGACATTGCCTTTCATTTCAGGAATGATTTCCCAACTGAAAGTCTTTACGCACTTTTGAACACGCACACACACACACACACACACACGCACGCACGCACGCGTTTTCACTCACGCTCAATCGCAACGTGTCATCTTTTCAGCTATTGCTCAAAACTCAAAAAACAAGACAGACCACAAGCTCACGCAAATACACAGACGTGCGCGCGCACACACACATGCCGCTTCTGTCAGCGCACTTGAAACAGCACACTTCTATGCCAGGCTCCTTCTTTGCACACTGACATCAATTCCAGCGAAGCTTCCCATTACCAAAGAGCCCGCTGTACCGGCATTGTGTCGCTTTTGTCGAGGCTTATCAGAGGTCACTTCCCCTGGTGCAGTCTGACATTATGGAACAAAAGCACTAAAGCACTCGTGTTTGCTAACGCGGAAAGATGTGAGGCGGGCGGGGTATTACACGTGCTGCAGGACTGAGAACAAAGAATTGTAGTTTTTTTTTTAAATTTGTCTTAATGTTTCATATTTCCATACTGCTGTAGAACACTCACCCTCGTTCACATTGTAATTAGGGTTTCACATTCACATCCACACTCACCAGTATGATGACTTACCTGAGGAATTTGTTGAGGTCCCCGTGCTTCATATATTCAAACACCATGATGAGTGGGTCGCCGTCTACACACACCCCATAGAATTTAACGATGTGGTCGTGCTGCAGGTTGGTCAGCAGCTCCGCCTCCCTCTGGAAGTCCTTCCTGGCTGACAGGTTTGGGTCTTTCAGCGTCTGAAAGTCAGGTTTGCACAATTAAGAAAGGTCCACACTAGCAGGGATGCTTTGGCTTGTGGTAGTAAGAAGAGCAGAGATCAGTCTCAGTAGAATAAAAGAAAGCACCAAGAAGAGATTCCCAGCACCAAATAACAGCTGCTGATCACCAGAGTGGCTGCATCAGTTTGACAAAGCCCAGCATATTCTGACTGGTTGAGTAGGTTGAGACCAACTAAAACAGGGAGGCTTAGAGAGTTCTCCAGTGTGTGTTTTCTGAGAGACTGTTGTGTCTGGATATAATTTGTTAATTACATTTTGTAATTATCAAAGACAATGAAAATGTACCAAGTATTTGACTGCAAGATGGGAAAGACCACAACTCAGCTACATATAGACAATGGACTGGGCCACCTATTTTTTTTTTTTTAGATGTCACACAGTGTGATTAAATATAAAAACAACTATTTCATCCACACTCATGAATATGTAGTATTAATCTTTTGAAATGTTGTTGATGTTTTAATTTAAAATGTATCAACTGTGTATCGACTGTGTTGACAGCCACACTAATGCTATAAGACGTAAGGCCGCTACCGTCTTTTTGGTTGTGGTTCCTTCATGTTTACTTTTGTGGTCATTAGGTTGCCCCAGCTTGAGCCATTCATGTTCATAATAACTAAGGGTTATTATGTGAAATCCGTGCAGTACCTGGAGAGTATGTTAGCCCATTAATGTTAGCTAGCTGAGCATTGGTATGATATTGTATCGTTTGCTTTGTATGTGTTTCTCTTTGTTTCTCTTTTTTTATGCTGCCTCTTGGCCAGGTCGTCACTAGAAATGAGAATTGGTTCTCAACTGACCTACCTGGTTGAATAAAGGTTAAATAAAAATTAAAAAACATTTTTGAAACATTACTGTTGGATGATAAGCTAGGTAGCTGCATGCTAATTATTTAGCTGTTGTTATTGGGAACAAAATCGTTACAGTTAACAGTCTTCACCTCATTCTGTAAAGCATCTGTGTCCACTGAACACTCTGGTAATCTGTGTAAACTGTCCAGTCTCAGACAGGGGCATAGGTACAGTAAAGGCTTGCATATTTTGCATCCTGCCTTTTTTTTTTTTCCACAGTTGAAGTGACGGAGAATCTGAGAACTGCATTAGTTCATCCAGCTTGCCTTGGCATTTCTGTCAAACAAAAGGAAAAATAAAAAAGAAACTGCAGTGCTGTGAGGACAACTTGTGCTCAAATAGGTGCATATTTTTGGAAGTGGTCACCACAGTAATGGTGGCCTGCATATTTCTGGTATTTTGCTGCAATGGTTTGTATAGAAGCTGAACAACCCCTAACCTGGAAACATGGTACGTTGGTAATGGATGATCTGGTTGGTTTATAACAAAGACTTGATTTTGGACTTTGACAGAACAATCAGGTTGTCTTGGAATCCATACTTCCTATCATGCTAAAGATTAAATCAGTAGTTAATAATAATTAGTTTGCAACATTTTCAGGTTTTATCTTTGAGATTGCTACTTTTAATGAGTGTTAGCCACACGTGTGTTATGATAAAGTTATTTATGTGGATAAATATAATCTTTTTATCATATAGTGAGTTTAGGAATAAGCAAAATACTGAAACTGTTACTATTTCTACACCACATATACAAGGGGGGGCTGAAAAGTTCATAGTGGTCAAATTTGACCAAAAGTGGTTTATTTTTCAACATAGTCTCCTCTTCGGTCCACACACTTCTTCCATCAGTGTTGCAGCGCTTGGATCCCTGCAGTTGAAAAATAAACCACATTTGGTCAAATTTGACCACTATGAACTTTTCAGCACCCCAGTAAAAGGATGAAGCAGTGAAAGGCCTAGAACCATATTAAGAGTCACTACTATCAGAAGTATCAAATTAATTCGATAACATCATATTGCAGTTTCTCCTGGAAGGGTAAAATTAGTCTTGACACTTCAGTGCCAACAGGAAAATATCCAAGTCGGTGTTCTTGATCTCCTCAGCATTCAGTCGTGCTTTCCCAGGCTTCCACTGACATTACTACAGACAGAATGACCTTGGGATGGAACACACTTACTCACTTGTGCTCCCCCAGCAGTGAAGTGCTGGAGGTGGTTGGGATGTATGGCGGAGAAGGTAAAACGGCCATAAAATTCTATTACCAAATCAAACTGCACTCTTAAGGAAATGTTTCTTGTCTGGGCAATCCTCCAAAACAATACCTTCAAAGTGCTCGACGACGTAAATCGAAGCAAAGCACTCGCAGTGAGTTTTCCCTTTCCTGACCTTTAAGTGTATTCAGAGAGTCTCTTCCTGTTTCATCATGGGCAGAGACATGTTCTCGTTTAAAAAAAAAAAAAGCATGTTGCCTTGTGTTTTAAAGAGGTCAAGGTCTATTATAGAAGACAGTGGCTGTTTTGTTAATTCTGCAATAGTAAAATTAAATTACTCTGTCACCTTCATGTGAACTCTTTCAACCAGTTTCTCCCACTGTCAAGGTCAGCATCTTTCTCCCTGCTCCGGTAGTTTTGCTGAGTCCACAACCTCATATTCACATCCACTCTGCTTTACACTCAGGCCCGTCTTCACCCCCCACTCATCCCCCAAGTACAACTTAATTTTGGGCTGTGTGATTGAACTGATAGATCGTTCTCAATGCTTGACCCTCTTAAAACAAACCATTGATTTCAGTGGAGTATTACCTCTGCTTCCACATAGCATGTGAGAAGCCGACATTTCATTTTGACAGGCAACCATTCTACTAGGTCGACTGGTTTTAGATGGCAGATGTTAGAGCGTCTAATAGAACACATGGCAGAATGTTGTACAGCAACAGAAAAGTCTTTATTATGATCCAGATAAGAGTCATCTTTGCTTAAAAAGTCCTCAAGCCTTTCTTGTTATCCTCATATAAAGATTGGAACAGTATTCGTATGAGGTTTTTCAAGTCTCTTCACTCCAAGAGCATCACAGAGAAAACTGTGACCATTTAGCCAGTCAGTGCTCATTCTGCAGACATGGCTGAACAACCACAGTCTGCATTTCTGGACTTGTTCTTCCACAGTTTGAAGATCTTGGTGAGAGATCGCCAAGATCTCTCAATGATCTCTCATGACCTTCTAGTGAGTTTCACGGTCTCCACAGTTGAGAGAATGTTAGGGACAGGGTCAATACAATCTCTCAACTGTAGAGACTATGGAGATCACTAGAAAATCAATAAAAAGATCTTGGTAATCGATGGGAGATCAATGAAAGACTGTTGAGAGATCTGGGCATTTTTTCCATCTATCAGTGATCTCTTAAAGATCTCTATTCCTTTGTAAAGGGGGTAAAAGAGCACTAGAAACCTCTGACCACCCAACAAACCCTCAATGATCTCTCAGCAATCTCTCCTGATCTTTCAATTATCTCTCAAGGATCTTTCAAAGATCTCTATAGATCACCAGGAAACTCTTACAACGATTTCCAAAATATTTACACAGACAGAAATCATTGAGAGATCAGGTATATATTTTATCTTTCAATTTTATCTTTCAATGGTCTCCCAACAAGGCAGCATGGTGGCTGAGTGGTTAGCATTGCGGCAGCACAGCAACTCACCCTTGGCCGGGGGATTGTAGGTTTGATCCCAGCCCCCGACCAACAGTGATCTGTGTGGAGTTTGCATGTTCTCCCCGTGTCTGTGTGGGTTTACTCCGGGATTTCTCCAGTTTCCTCCCACATGCCAAACACATGCAAGTTAGGTTAATTGGCATCAAACTGGGGATTCTAAATTGTCCTTAGGTGTGACTGTGAGAGTGAATGGTTGTCTGTCTCTCTGTGTTGGCCCTGCGATCTGTCCAGGGTGTACCCTGCCTCTCGCCCAAAGATGCTGGGATAGGCTCCAGCCCCCCCCCCCCCGCCCCGGCGACCCAAAAAGGATTAAGCGGAAGAAGATGGATGGATGGATGGATGATCTCCCAACAATCTCCGTGCTGTGTAAAGGGGCCCTTAGAACAAAGAGATAAGAAAAAAAATGAATGTCTGGCACTTAACTTTATTCACTACTCTTGCCGGCACATAAACCTGTAAATACCATAACATTATTTTCATGGTGATTCCCCTCAATCCTTATAAAGAAGGGAATCTTTCTCACAGAACTATTTCTAATGTTGATTTTCAGTTACTGTTCTGGAAGCAAATTGTGGGGTCAAGTACTCTCTCTGACAAAAAAATGCATTTGCATACCTGTCATCCATCCATGTAATGAATCTATATACTATATGGGTTTCACTTTCTGAAATGACTGACAAAAAATATTGAACTTTTTCATGATATTCTAATTTTTTGAGATGTACCTGTACTTTAAGTGTCATCAGGCAGCAGCTACAACTTAATACTAGTTTAATATCTAGTTGGTGAAACTGTGCTGTTGTCCCTTTTAAAGCCTAGTCTCAATGAAAAGTGACTTATACACAGGTAAAGTACAAAGCATGTGAAAAAAGTGGACTCTGGTTCTTATGTAAGACTCAGAGCACAGGTATAGTTTCACATCCTACTCACTGTGTCACTCCTGTGACCGTGTCAGTCATATGCACAACACATACAGTAAAAGCATAAATTTTTCCTTTTGACTCACTCCCTGTTTGTTGTTTTCACGAGTGTCTTTGTCTGGTGTTATCAAATCAAAGGAGTGCAACTAGACTTGGAAACTAGCAATAAAACTGAAGCTGAATTCTCAACTCACGTTACGAATTTAAGCTTACAAACACAGTGACCAGATAAAACAGAGCACTTGAGGAAAACAGGGAGTGGCTTTGAATGAGGCCAACATCTATGATGGGTGCACTGATTTTCTGGCCACTTTTTCATGGCTGTGAGTTTGCCAGGCCAAATGGAAGAGAGCAGGAAGTGAAAGCAGCCAGCCAACATAATAGTCCAGCACTTAATTAACCCCATTGAAACCTGCTATAAAACTTGCTGTTACACATTGGATTTTTTTTGTACATGTTTAATGGGCAGGAATGTTTTGTCCAATGTGACCACCCATTTCCAGTGTTATCCAAAAACTAAACTAGTACGTGACTGTGCCCAATGGTGAAACCACCTATTTTACTTGCTGGCAGCCAATATGAGGATTGTGATTGGGAGAGGGCCCAATCTGGCCCTCCAATCAAGTGGAGTCAATATGTGCCAGAGAAGCGCAATTTGGGATGGATGTGTTAAACTGTGAGCAGCCTCGACTCTTTTAGTTGTACAATAAACTTGTTTACAAAAGTCCAAAAAGTTCGGTGTTGTTTCTTGTGCTATTTTGCACCCTTTGAAGACACTGGTAAATTAATTCTGTAACTTTGGACAGAAGTGGGAAAACCATTTCTATTTGGAAGGCTAGAGGAACTACAGGTCCATGGTATGAAGCCCTCGGGCTCCCCATAGGATGTTGTCCCACTCTAGGTCCCCCTGAGCTACAGATTAACATGTTAACAGCAGCCTGAACGCTAGTGTGGTACCTAGCAACTTCAAGCATGCAGTGTTGCAGACACTGATGAAAAAATGCAGTTGACATCCTCCCATTTTACGAAATTTTAGGCCCATCTCAAAGCTAACGTTCCTGTCCAAAAGCGTGGCAAAGACAGTCTTCCTGGAAAGGGCAGCTACTCTTAAAATGCTCCAGTCTGGGCATAAGATCCACCACAGTACAGATAATACTGGTGCTTCTTGACCTAAGACTTGCTTTTGACATTGTGGACCATGGTCATCCCGGGAGGCAGATTAGATCTTCCATCCATCCATCCTCTACCGCTTTTCCGGAGGTCCGGGTCATGGAGGCAGCAGTTCAAGCAGAGAAGCCCAGAGTTCCCTCTCTCCAGCCACCTGCTCCAGCTCTTCAGAGAGGATACCAAGGCGTTCCCATATCAACTGGGAGACATAGTCTCTCCAGCGAGTCCTGGGTCTGCCCTGGGGTCTCCTCCCAGTGGAATGTGTCCGAAACACCTCAAGTGGGAGGCATCCAGGAGGCATCCTGATCAGATGCCCAAACCACCTCAACTGGCTCCTTTCAAAGTGGAGGAACAGCGGTTCTACTCTGAGCCTTTCCCGGATGACTGAGTTCCTCACCCTATCTCTAAAGGTGAGTCCAGCAATCCTACGAAGAAAGCTTCTTTTGGTCATTACCCAAAGCTTGTGACCATAGGTGAGGGTAGGAACGTAGATTGACCGGTAAATCGAGTAAACTGACTGGTAAATAGAGCTTGGCTCCCTCTTCACCACAACGGACTGGTACAACGTCCGCATCACTGCAGATGCTGCTCCGATCTGTCTGTCAATCTCTCGCTCCATTCTCCCCTCACTCGTGAATAAGACCCCAAGATACTTAAACTCCTCCACTTGGGGAAGGAGCTTGTCCCCAACCCGGAGAGGACAATTCACCTTTTTCCAGCTGAGGACCATGGACTCGGACTTGAAGGTGCTGATTCTCATCTGAGCCGCTTCACACTAAGCGACAAACCATCCCAGTAAGACCTGTAGGTCATTGCTGGATGAAGCAACAGGACAACATCATCTGCAAGCACAGAGATGAGATCCTGTAGTCACCAAGCATGACACCCTCAGTCCCCTGGCTGCGCCTAGAAATACTGTCCATAAAAATTCTGAACAGGATCGGTGACAAAGGCCAGCCCTGGCAGAGTCCAACTCTCACTGGGAATGAGTCTGACTGAGTGTTGGCAATGATGCCCTCAATTTCCCCTCTGGGGATCAATAAAGTATACAAAATCAAAAAAAAAATAATCAAACTCTTACAACGGTAGTATAGTGACCGGATAGGTTGTAACAACAAGCCCAACACCCCATATTCCCGAAGCACCCCCCACAAAAAACCACAAGGGACGCAGCCAAAGGCCTTCTCCACATCCACAAAACACATGTAAACTGGTTGGGCAAACTCCCACGAACCCTCGAAGTTTCTCGAGAGGGTAAAGAGTTGGTCCAATGTGCCATGGCCAGGATGAAAACCACATTGCTCCTCCTGAATTTGAGATTCGACCAACGGCCGGACTCTCCTCTCCAGTACCTTGGCATAGCCCTTCCCAGGGAGCCTGAGGAGTGTGATCCCTCTGAAGTTGGAGCACACCCTCGAGTCCCCTTTCATGAAGACAGGAACCACTACCCCGGTTTGCCATGCCAAAGGCACTGTCTCCGACCTCCACGCAATGTTGCAGAGGTGTGTCAACCATGACAGCCATACAACATCCAGGGCCTTGAGGTATTCAGGGCAAATCTTGTTCACCCCCGGGGCCCGGCCACCAAGGAGCTTTTTAACCACCTTGGCAACCTCAGCCCCTGTGATTGGTGAGTCCTCTCCCTTGTCCACAAGCCCTGCTTCCTCTGTGGAAAGGGTGTCAGTAGGCTTGAGGAGATCCTCGAAGTATTCCTTCCGTTGCCCGACGATATCCCCAGTCGAAGTCAGCAGCGCCCCATCCACACCATACACAGTCTGGACAGCTGCTTCCTCCTCCTGAACCGCTGGACAGTTTGCCAGAATCTCTCTGAGGTCAACCGAAAGTCTTGTCCCATGGCCTCACCAAACTCCTCCCACACCAGAGTTTTTGCTTCAGCAACCATCCGAGCTGCATTCCGCTTGGCCTGCCAGTACACCTCAGCTGCTTCGGGAGTCCCACAAGCCAACCAAGCTCAATAGGACTCCTTCTTCAGCTTAATGGCCCCCCTCACCACTGGTGTCCACCACTTGGTTTGGGGGTTGCCACCACGAGATGCACCAATGACCTTGCGGCCACAGCTCTGGGCCACTCTGGGCTTCAACAATGGAGGTGGAGAACATGTTACAACATCTTACCTCTAAAAAATGCTTCTGTGTAGCAATTTTGTTTCCAGCTCTGCACCCTTCCCATGGGGGTGGGGGTGGGGGGTGGGGGTAACCGCAAGGTTTTGTTCTCAGACCCTTACTATTTACTTTGTACCTACTACCCCTTGGATTATTCAAGGCATGGGATTTTTTTTTCCACTGTTAAGCAGATGACTATAGAATCTTTGTTCCACTGAAACATAATGATCCGGGTTGTACCACAACACTTCTTGGTTGTCTCAGCCATATCAGGGGGTGGATGGCACTGAACTTTTTAAAATTTATATATAAAAAAAGACTGAAGCCATAAATTGTTTGGCCCTGGTGGGATCAATAGCACCTCTTCAGTGGAGCTGTGCTCATTGCCTCTGTATTCCAAATCTGGGTGTGAAAATGGGCACCAATTTTAGATGTGAGAGTCAAATTAATGCAGTGGTAAAATCTAGCTTTCTCAAATTGAGACAGCTTTCGGTTTCTGATTTTTATCTAAAAAAGACTTTGACACAGTGATCTATGTTTTTATAACGTCTTGCCTTGACTACTGTAATGTACTGTAGTATGTCAAGATAAGATAAGATAAGATAAGATAAGCCTTTATTAGTCCCACAACGGGGAAATTCCAGGATTGCAACAGCACAGGGATAGCAACACTCAGAGCAACAATCAGAAGGCAAGAAAAAAAACAAGCAAGCAAGAGCAGCTAATATACATATGTACATATTACTATAAAATATATATATATACACACACACACACACAGACACACAGTGCAGAGCATTGTAGCTGGATGGAATAAATATATGAATATATGAACACACAGTGCAGAGCATTGTAGCTAGATGGAATAAATATGTAAATATATAAACACCCACAGTACGGAGCATTGCAGCTAGGTGGAATAAATATGCAAGTATATAAACACACACAGTGCGGAGCAATGTAGCTAGATGGAATAATATGTAGATATATAAAAACACAGTGCGGAGCATTGTAGCTAGATGGAATAAATATATAGATATATAAATATAAACACACCCAGTGCTGAGCATTGTAGCTAGATGGAATAAATATATAGATATATAAATATAAACACACCCAGTGCAGAGCATTGTAGCTAGATGGAATAAATATGTAAATATATAAACACACACAGTGCAGAGCATTGTTGCTAGGTGGGATGAAACAGCAAGATAAGCTATGCTTCTGCTGCCTGCCTACAGCTGGTGTAGAATGGGGCCACTAGATTTTTAAACCAATACACCTAAGGGAAAGAACATCACTCTGATTTTAGCTTAGCTTCACTTGCTCTCTGTTCACTTTCACTGTAAAATCTTTTCATTTGTTTTTAAGTATCTGACTGGTCCCCTGTCCCCTCCATACCTGGCAGACCTGCTCCACTCTTACATCCCATTACGTGCAGTCATGTCTGCTGACCGTTTGCTTTTAGCTGTGCCTAAGACACGGTGCAGGCTCAGTGACTGTAAATTTTCAGTTGTGGCTCCAAAGCTGAGGAATGAGTTACTACCTCACATTCACCCTCAGGGCACCTTCAAATATTAGTCACACTTGTACCACTTAGCACAAAAAAATGTGCTTTTTATAAGAGCCATAAAAAAAAATATTCTACTTTCATTGAGCTAATTATTTTTGCCTACATCTGAACAAGTTAATGATATCAAATATTCAGATGAGGTAAGCCTTTATTCGTCCCACAATGGGGAAATTCCAGATTAATTAAGTTTTAAAAGATTTTAAGCCAATTATGTCATGATGCCACCATGTTTTTAGATGGAAAAAACAGAAACAAATGAATCATTTTCAGTACACATAAAGCAAATTTTTTGTGTCAAATTATTACAACCTGATGTGTCAATGGTTAGAAGCAAGGGGGTTATGACATCTAGTGGAATTAGCATGTTATTCTCCATATGCCAAATATGGTTGACAAATGGCGCCATCTAGTGGAGAGCGGCAAAAATTATCAATTACAAGGCAAAAGCCCAGATTGACACCCAGATATAATAAAATGCATATGTTGTGTTTTGATGGCAGCGAGATAAAAAAATTGCCGTTCGAATGGGTTTCATTGGCACATTTTTTGCACCCAACAGTATGAATGTAACCACTGCTTGTACAGTGTATTTTTGACTTACTGTAGGAGCTGAGCTAAAAAACAAGACCAAATTAAAATACACAATCTTTCCAAAATTCCTGCCATATGCACGAACACAGCCAAAATTATCAAAAATGAAGAATCCCTGAGGGTTAAATTGGCTTCTTCACTCACTGTTTTTAAATTTTGCTTGAAAGCACACTTACTCCTCGGCCTCTGGCGCAGTGTGAGATGTTGACGATTGTTTTTTTTCTTTTTCTTACATATCTCTTTTACCTCATTTTACTCCTGTGTATTAGCATTTTGTTTAATGTACAGAACTTTGGTCAGCTTTGTTGTTTTTAAACTGCTTTATGAATAAATAAAACAGAAATGGAGAAATGGAAAGTCTAAGTACAAAGTTAAGTTTTCAGTCTTGGACGTATGAAATAAACTGATGTAGTCCACAAAGCATGAGTCTGACATTTTGGCATAATTTCTGGGTTTGTTGGAGGTGAAAGCAATACGTTCTTGGGTGGTTTTTACTCTAAATATGATCATAACTAGACAAAAAAAAGAACATTCTGGCCAACGAGACCAACATCAAGAAAGTGTTCTCAAAGGTCGTGGATCAGTTCCAAAGTGGGTGATCCGTGCCAACTGTCTCCTAGAGAACATTTGTAATTAGCACACAAACATGAAAACGGCCTCAATCCACACCTTCAAATCCTTCCAGCTATTCATTTGATGCTTTTTATGCAAAAAACTCACAGATGAAGCATCACACGCTGAAGATGTACCTTGACAGCCACCAGCATCTTATCCTTGGTGGGACTGAGGTTGTAGCATTCTGCCAAGAAGACTTTACCGAAGGCTCCCTCGCCCAGCTCCCTCTTCAGGATGATGTCTCTCCGTTTTATGTGCTGCACAACTGGGAAAAAAAAAGCAGAGAGAAATGGTGATACATTCTTAGAAAGCTCCTTTAATTATTAAAAAGCACAAAAGAACTCCAACTTTGTCACCTTAAAGTATCCTCATTAGGGATGTTAATGATTAATTGACTTTTGATTAATTGTCGATAAGAATTTAGTCAGCTAAATTAAATTAGCTGTCAATTAATTGATAACTCAGCAGTCATTTTCAATGGGCGCTTATTCTATGAAATGTAGTGGTATTGCCATCCAGGCGGAGGCGGATGCAGTCACCCACTGCTGCCTTTCAACTGAAACTAAAGAAAAAGCAGAAGAAGACACCAAGCCCCCAGAGTGCATGCATTGCGCACAGTGAAAAATCTCATCCTCCGTGTTATGTTGGAGAGCCCCAACAAGTTCTCATTGCGTGCCATGAGAACTTGTTGGGGCTCTCCAACATAACTCATCCCTGCTGCCTTCAACCCGCCGCTAGATGGGAGAACAGACCGGACATACTGAGGTAACATTTCAACCCACAGCATCAGAGGAGCCCAGCGTGGACTAAAGCTGGGGTCATGCTGCACCTCCACTCTCCGTGTCTGCTCGACCGCAAGGCTTGTGTGGCAAAAATTACGTCGTCTCCAGTCTGTTCTCCAGGCCAGATCGTACTGGGTTTTCTTGGATTGCCGTGGCACTCTGATAATGTTTAACATGTAACAGATGAAGCAGCTCACAGTTTATTTTCCCGTTAAAACAGTCTACTAACGCATCTCAGTAAATTAGAACAATATGAAAGTTATTTTTTGATAATATTAAAAAAGGTAATAGCTTTTAAAATCAATTTAAAAAATCATGACATTTGTAATTTACTGAGCTGTACCAGCACATAGTACACACTACACAGTACAGAATTTGTTAAACTACAAAAAATGCCATTGTCTGGAATGAAAAAAAAATGCAAATAGTACAATAAATCATTGAAGAATATAATGTTTATGTTTTTTTTAAGTATATCAAAAACAGTAATTAACTTTTTATATGTTAAAGATAGAAAGGCCATATTGTATCGAGGGAAATTCAGATTCTCTGGAAAATTGTCGCTTATCAATTAATCGATAATCAACTAATGATTAATGAATTAATCGATAACTTGCATCCCTAATCTTCACCCCTTCCTGTCATTTCTTGCAAGATTTGTGACCTCAGAATTGATGGTTATTTTTCTCATGACTCTGGTGGATGTTGCATTTTGTCCACAGAATAACTGGCGGAATGTGTGAAAATGAAAAAGAAAAGGGTAGAAATAGCAGGACAGAGAAGTCAGTATGGAGGAGTTGAGGTGGTGTGGGAGTTGTTGGCGATGGAACAAAACCACTCCATGTGCCTCACTCAGAATAAAACATGGCAGCTGCTGCTGTATTGTAAATCTGCACACATGGTTTCTACAACACATATGACACACATAAGTGGTGTATGCATGTGAATGAAAATAAGCATCCAGCTGTCCATCTGCTACCACTTATCCAGAGGTCTGGGTCACAGGGACGGCAGTCCAAGAAGAGAAGCCCAGACAGCCACCCAATCCACAGAGCACACATGATCTCGATGATCCGTCTTGCAGGTGGTGAGCCCATTGGGTGTACCCATGCGACTCATCGGGGCTGAGCCTGGCCAGATCACACGGACAGAAATCTGATCACCAGGAGCTTGCTGTTGAGCCCCTCGCCTGGCCCCATATTCCCCTGGCCTGGTTCCTTGTTTTTAATCACAATTAAATGTCTTTTCTGATACTTGTGGATGTTAAAAAGCCTAAAAATATGCTGTACACTGAGAGGCGCTGCATGTCTGCAGGCAAGATACAAAAAGCTTGAGGCCCCAGGCCAGAAGGGGGCCTTTGAAGGCTGATCAATTTTGAATCACTTCAGCAGTGACAATAAAGAGAGTTTACAATGACCATGGTAGGCCGATGGAGAACTCCCTAAAGGGGCCACATCCCCACCTCTCACTCCCACAAGTACCGGCATGTATTATGTAAACAAACAAGTGAGAGAGGCTGTATCAGAATGAAGTGAAGTTATCGTTTGGCAGTGACAAAAGAAAGAAGAAAAAAGATGAAGAGGAGAAAAGAACGCAAGACAGTGGTAAGTAGTGCATATAATACAATAGTTAATTTAGCTCAGAGAAGCTTAGTGTGCCCTGCCTCTACTGGTCCCGATGAACAGTGCTGAGTACCTGATTGTCGCGGTCAGGACACCGGTACTCATCTTGTTTGCTCAGTTATAAGGCTGAAAATAACAACAGCTAACTTGGACAAGAGTTTTTCTTTAGTTATCAAATGAAAGCTGTGTCCAGTCAATGTTAACTGTCAAGCTAAGAATGCTAAATGGCTATGTCAGATCATTTATTATATATAAAGGTAATTAACGCTGGTTGGAGGAGCAGCCTGTGAATTTTTGCCTGGGGCCCCAAGAGACTCTAGAACTGTATATACTACCCTCATTTTGCTGTGTTGGCAGAATACTGGAGTGGTTTGCCATTGCCTTCCTTGTTCTCCTATCAGCAACCCAGGGATGTGCTCGGTATCACCAGCTATGCCCCATGTCAACCAAGTCGATGACAAACTGGACATTTGATGCAGAAGAGATAGAAGCTGTCATAGATGGAGTGGTGAATAAACAGATGCTAAAATATTTTGGATACTGAAACTGGAAAGTGACAGTCTTGAGAAAGATATTATAATAGGTGTGATTTCTGGAAAACGAAAGGGAGGAAGTCTGAAGATGAGATGGTTGGACAAGATATGCGAGATGATGGGGAAGAAGCAGAACAAGCTGAAGAAGAAGTCCTGAATCAGAGACAATGGCATGTTTATGCTCCTCTTTTGTCACGGTTGTTCACAACTTAATAGATGATTGATTATCATATTATAATAAATTTTCAGAATATATTTCAAGGTATACTTGTATCCCTTAAATGTGTTTTCCTGTCTTTTCCTTCATGGTAAATGACTGAGAGAAGATATTCTCTTGGTTATATTTGTATCCCAGTTAAACAAATTCAACTCGTAAACATGCTTCAGTTACATGTGTTCACATTTAATTTCCTGGGGTGCCAGTAACTGTGGCAAAGGTATTTTCATTAAATAACAATTTCTTGATGGGAGATTTGCAGTTGAAAAAGAAGCTACTACCCCATTACTTCATAATGTTTTATACTAGCCCACTACGGGGGACAGTAATGGTGTGGGGGCAAAGAAACAAAGCGTTTATATGGCAGTTTCGTGTATATTGTTTCAACATAGTTATTAACTAATCTCAAAATCAAAAGGTGAGCTTAATTAAAATGTATCTGAGGTGTTGTTGTACAACAATAACCCAGTTGTCACACCTCCAGGTGACAGTTAATTTGTGAATTTGTACACTTCTGATGCCATTATGCATCTTTCTTTGATCTTTCTCACAGCGAATAAAGGGGGCTGTTGCTGTAGCTCACAGCACATTTTTAGGACATAAAACAGCAAAAACCTCTGTGGACGGAAAGAATTAAAACTTCTAAAGTCTTTTATATTCAAATAGGTGATTACAGCTTGGATCTTCATTTTCTGTGCTTTGTTCAAACACCTGACACCTTTATCAAACTATGATTTTTCCCAAGAGGAGTTTGCCAAATGCCCCACCAGTTCACAGACAGAAATCACTAGTTTAATCTGACCATCCCTGTTTTTCTTAGGCTCATTGATTGGCCAGGACTGGTGTTATGCCGAGAATTGCTCGCTTGCCAAGAATTGCATCCCATGCACCAATACTATAAAATTTAACAGCCAGGCTTGTAACCATTTGTGAATTTTTAGAAGTACCCATTATACATTTTTAGAAGTAAAAATTGTTATTAGCTCTTGCAAATTATCTTTAAATTATGTTTATTCGACGATGGGATGCAATTCTCGACAAGTGAGCAATTCTAGGCATAACACCGTTACCTTCAGCTGGGGTGTTTATGTGCCACAAACTAATAAGAATGAAAAGCTCCACTGTCTGTATAAACCCCCCGCGCCACCATCATGTCACTAAACGTTTCAAAAACATCGGTATTCTTGTGTGTAGCCACAAGCAACTGAGAAATCTGGTCCTCAGACCAAATGTCTATCAGAGCCTGCATCTCCTCCTTACTCCTCATTCCTCCAAGGCCAAGAGACATTTTTTAAACTTTTCTCCTCAGTTTTCTCTGGTAAAAGTATTTCTTGGATTTGCGCGGTTGTCTGTTATTTTGTACCCAAAAGGGAGGCTGGAGAACCAGGAGTTCTTCAGCTGAATCGGGGTGGTGGATTTATTTTACCCACGGATTCCTTCAACGGAAACACACATGGAGTTTTCAACAGGGACAACTTTTTCAGGTGAGTGCCAACTTCGTCTGTCTGCATCTCACCCACACAGCGAATTCATGTCTTTTCATGTATTTACATTGAGTTATAATGTAATCGTGCTGCACAAAAAATTTGCCCATTTGTGTTTGATATGAAGGCACCTTTACAGTAAACACCACTTTCTCTTCTCACTTGTGTTGCTGTGGTTACACAAACGCAGAGGGGCACGTCCACCCTTTGGTCCACTGGATGCTCCATTTGCATTCACACAGCAAGTGAAGTGCACCAGATTGCATTTGCAAGTGAACCGAGACCCCCGGTTTTCAGGAAGACCAGAGTTTGCTTGTTTGGTGCTGCACCAGAGTTCCAGGTGCATTCAGATGGTGCCAAATGAACCGAACTATCCACGGAATACTCACTTTGGTCCTTTAGTCTAGAACAAGCAGTGGCCATGTGAATGTGCCCTTAGGCTGCATTCACACCCGGATAGTCCAGGTGTCTCAGTTCGATAGGGTGGGGAATGCCGAGAATTTTCGTACCTTCATTTGGTTTGCATTCACACTGCAGTGGCGCAAACTGCCTAGACAACATCACGCAGTTACAACAGCTGCTCGTTTGAGGCACTGTAGCCGAAACCACCACTGACCAAGAAGAAAAAATCTCATTGAAGAAGAAAAACCAGGTTCATTGGTTGGCCAGGACCGAAAACGGAAATCCCTTCCATTCAGCCAGGTTGTTTGTCCGCCACAAACGAGACATTTTTTTAACTTTTCTCCTCGGCTTTCTCCAGTAAAAGGATTTTTCGGATTTGCGCGGTTGTCTTTATTGTCATTTTCTACCCAAAATGCACAATGGTAAACATCACTTCTCTTCTCAGACTACATGTTGCTATGGTTTGCCCTTTGGTCCACTGGATAGTCCATTTGTATTCACACTGCAAGCGAAGCGCACCAGAGTTCATTTGCAAGTGAACGGAGACCCCCGTTTTCAGGTGGACCGGAGTTTCTTTGTTTGGTGCGCACGAGAGTTCGAATGTGCATTCAGAATGCATCAAATGAACCAAACTATCCGCGGAAGCGGACCAGATTTCCTTTGGTCGGGAACAAACAGTGGCCGTGTGAATGCGCCCTTATTTAGCCATGAACCTCTTAACCCATATTGTGGTAAGATTTCATGGACAGATAGTGCCCCCACTGGCACAGGTGCAAAGCGGCACCTGTCATGTGATGTTGTATGACGTGGACAAAAACTCCCCAGTTGATTTAAGTTGTACAAAGGATTCCACCTCACAAGGTGGCAGACACGTATAACTTACTGCTCTTGCCTTGGAGGAATTATGGCGGACATAGAACCATCCTGAAACCTCACCAGAGAAGAAGAGTTTGTAAACAAATCTAGATCTTACTCGATCACAAGACTGAGGAAGACTGAGGAAGCATTTGCTACCGAATTTGCCAACTATGATTCTAAAAAGAGATTATTTAGCTTTTGAAGGTAAATATATACATTTTGTTACAACAGAGGGTGGGTGAAGCTGGTTGATTTGCACCTGCCATCGCCCCCAGTGTCATGTGACTGGAGAGAACAATCGCGCCGGTTCCGTGTTGCCATATAAGATAAATAGCGGCGGGATAAAAGCGAAATTGAGGTGGAATAATCATAATAGTTTCTGGATGTGAGGGGGAAAAATAAAATGACTGACAGAAGAGAAAATAACAACCAGGATGCCGCAAAAGAATGAAGTGAGCGAGCTGCCCGGCCAGCAGTAAGTGACAAATTTGTTTGTTTACAATGTAACTGATTTTCTGGTTCATATACTTTGAAGATAACAAAATCCCCAAAACAAACAAAAAAAAAAAACGGTGACAAAAAACAAAACCATTCTTTGTGCAACTATGTCCAAAGTCCACTTTTGACTGAAAGTTCTGTAATTCGATATGGCTGCCATGGCATTATGCAAATTAGTTGCATAAATTTACTCCTATCTCAAACTTTGGATCATATTCTACCTTTTTTCTAAATGACAGTAGGTCATTATCTCTTACCACTTTCAAGCTATAGCCTTGGAAATCTCTGACATCTGAACTGAATATTTTCTTGAAAGAAATCTTGACCACTAGGTGCTTATGATGCAACAGAGCACCTGTGGCAGTCATTGGGTTAAGAAGGCGATTCTTAAAAAAAGTCACCTGCTCCCAAGTGTTTCTCTCAGACAGCATTATGACTACTGTTTCTAAAAATCTGTTAAATATGAAGAAATGCCCCAGTTTTAAAGTAGATCAGAGCAGAAATGTCTGCAGAATCCGGCAGCAAGTCTGCCGGGTGAGAGCCCCACCAGGGACACTAAGACATCACCGCTGTCAAACTGTCTTGAAAAAGCTGCTTTCCAAGAGTTGAGAAAAACATCCCAAAGTCGATTCACATACATTTTAATTCAAAATGTGTTTTGACGGGATGTGATAGGCCAAATGGCTGTGACACTTCCTCAGCTGATAAAGGTCTGCAGAATTTCAAGACTCACCCAACGTTTATTCCCCACGGAATCTCTGCTTTTACACCTGTGCTTTGCTAAAAGCTGCTCTAAACGCCACTCTGAGCCACCGGAAAGCAGCTTGTAGGGCTCTCACTCTCAGTCAGGCCAGGCCATTGTTAATCCTCTTTTTTATCCAAAAACGGAGTTTCTTTGGTGGAGAATATTCTAAAAGGTCACCTCCAACTGAATATGGCTGCAACATCCTAAAAGCAACTTTCACCACTTGGCAGGCATTATTTTTAAACACGTGTGGCCACTCAATGCATTCCATTGTCCCCCTGGTAGTTAAAGGCACTTACATTAACTTTTTCCAGTGCAGTACTCCTATCACTTTTAACTGGAGCTGCAGCAGGTCCAGTTGTTTTTTGTCACTTAGCATGCCTTACTGTTGATGCTACTGTAGCACCAACAGTAAGGCATGAATAACATTTAAGATAAGATAAGATAAGATAAGCCTTTATTAGTCCCACAACGGGGAAATTCCAGGATTGCAACAGCACAGGGATAGCAACACTCAGAGCAACAATCAGAAGGCAAGAAAAAAAACAAGCAAGCAAGAGCAGCTAATATACATATGTACATATTACTATAAAATATACTGTATATATATACACACACAGACACACAGTGCAGAGCATTGTAGCTGGATGGAATAAATATATGAATATGTAAACACACAGTGCGGAGCAATGTAGCTAGATGGAATAATATGTAGATATATAAACACACAGTGCGGAGCATTGTAGCTAGATGGAATAAATATATAGATATATAAACATAAACACACCCAGTGCGGAGCATTGTAGCTAGATGGAATAAATATGTAAATATATAAACACACACAGTGCAGAGCATTGTTGCTAGATGGGATGAAACAGCACAACCGTCTACTTAGTTGTCCTACATGGTATGATTATGTGCCCATACATATTCTCACTCTCCATAGCGACCGGTATTTTCCTAGTTGTATTTATTTTCTTCTTCTCTGACATAATCGCTACAGTAGCCCCTGCTTCCTCCATGTCATCAACAAAAAGACAGTGACGCTCATCGTTTGTAGACTTTAGTTTGGTGTCATTTCTCTTATCTCTTAGGGTAGTATTTCACGGACGGGCAAATGCTGGGGAATGTTCATGAATGTTGCGATTGATGCAGTTTCATCAGGGTTCATAAAAGGTTGCACAACAGTTTGCAAACAGTTTTTTACTGTGGCAAACAGTTGCGAAAGAAAAACTATTTCTGTGGCAAGAAAACTGCCACCTTAAAAATGGTTGTGCAATCTTTTATGGACCCTGACAAAACCACAACAGTTGCAATGTTCGTAAACAATCCTCAGCATTCGCTGCACCGCGAGAAACGGGCTTAAGGGTGCTTTCACACCTTAGCTTGTTTGCTCTGGTTCAAATCACTTGGAGATTTTGTTAAGCTGGATCATTTTCCCCTTGGTTTAGTTTCCAAAGAGGTAATATGATCATGTCGGTTTGTTTGTCTGTCTGTTAGCATGGTTACGCAAAAACGCCTGGACGGATTTTGATGAAATTTTCATCAGAAGTGGCCCTTGGGCGATGGATGAACCCAACAGATTTTGGAGGTGATTCGTGTGAGGAAGTTCAAGATACAGCCTTGGAACTTCTGGACCCAGTTCACCTCCAAAATCCAGTGGGTTCATCCGTAGCCCATGGGACACCTCTGTTGAAGATTTCATCAGAATCCATCCAGTAGTATGTGCTCTCTGAGTGCCCTCTAGTTTTAATATGTTTTCTCACCTGGACAACAGCACCAAAGTTCACCAGGTGACTCGGTTCAAAACCACTTCTTTTCGGGGTCTTGGTCCAGGTTATTTGGCGTGCACCTGAGTATGATTATTGTGTTCACACTAGATGAAATGAAGTGTACTAAGTAGGGACATTTTCAGTTTTTTCGAGGGCCTGTGCAAGATTGGATTTGGGGGACCCTGTTTCTGTAATGGGGAAAATTCAAAGCCTTTAAAATGAAGGGGAAAAAAAACGGTCCATATTAAAGAATGCATTAAACATTACAGAATAAATTTGGGCCATTGTATAGATCAGTGATCCCTAATCACCGGGCTGTGGACTGGTACTGGTCCATGGAGCATTTGGTACTGAAAAGCACAGAAAATAAATATTTTGTTCCTCTTTATTTTTTTTCCACAATATTTTTTATTGAACCTTTTTTAACAAACATGACACAAACAATCAAACACTAACACTAAAGTAAATTAAAAATAAATGTTCTAAAATGTTGGGCTGCATGGTGGCGCAGTGGTTAGCACTGCGGCAGCACAGTTTACCCTTGGCCGGGGGATTGTGGGGATCGTGGGATCGTGGGTTCGATCCCAGCCCCCGACCAACAGTGATCTGTGTGGAGTTTGCATGTTCTCCCCGTGTTGCGTGGGTTTACTCCGGGATTTCTCCGGTTTCCTCCCACATGCCAAAAACATGCATGTTAGGTTAATTGGCTGTTCTAAATTGTCCCTAGATATCTGTTTCCTATAGGCCCTTAGAATAGAGGGTTAGTATTAATGAAAGCGCTTTGAGTGGTCTTTGTGACTAGAAAAGCGCTATATAAGTGCAGGTTAGTTAGTAGTTAGTTAGTTAAAAACACCAACAACCATTAACAAAAGCAAGTCAAACAATGCTCCTCTGTTTAGCCTAGGTAATCCATTACATACAGTGGGGTAAAAAAAGTATTTAGTCAGCCACCAATTGTGCAAGTTCTCCCACTTAAAAGATGAGAGAGGTCTCCAATTTTCATCATTGGTATACCTCAAGTATGAGAGACAAAATGAGAAAAAAAAATCCAGAAAATCACATTGTCTGATTTTTAAAGAATTTATTTGCAAATTATGGTGGACAATAAGTATTTGGTCGATAACAAAAGTTCATCTCAATACTTTGTTATATACCCTTTGTTGGCAATGACAGAGGTCAAACGCTTTCTGTAAGTCTTCACAAGGTTTTCACACACTGTTGCTGGTATTTTGGCCCATTCTTCAATGCAGATCTCCTCTAGAGCAGTGGTGTTTTGGGGCTGTCGCTGGGCAACACGGACTTTCAACTCCCTCCAAAGATTTTCTATGGGGTTGATATCTGGAGACTGGCTAGGCCACTCCAGGACCTTGAAATGCTTCTTACAAAACCACTCCTTCATTGCCCGGGCGGTGTGTTTGGGATCATTGTCTTGCTGAAAGATCCAGCCACGTTTCATCTTCAATGCCCTTGCTGATGGAAGGAGGTTTTCACTCAAAATCTCACGATACATGGCCCCATTCATTCTTTCCTTTACACCAGGGGTGGGCAGTGAGGGCCATTCCACTGCAGGTTTTTTGTTCCACCCAGTCTCTTCAGCAGGTGTGTGCTCTGATCAGCTTCAAGGATTGCTAATCATTGAAAACACCTGCTGAAGAGACTGGGTGGAACAGAAAACCTGCAGTAGAATGGCCCTCCATGGCACATGATTGCCCACCCCTGCTTTACACGGATCAGTCGTCCTGGTCCCTTTGCAGAAAAACAGCCCCAAAGCATGATGTTTCCACCCCCATCCTTCACAGTAGGTATGGTGTTCTTTCTCCTCCAAACACGACAAGTTGGGTTTTTACCAAAAAGTTCTATTTTGGTTTCATCTGACTATATGGCATTCTCCCAATCCTCTTCTGGATCATCCAAATGCTCTCTAGCAAACTTCAGACGGGCCCGAACATGTACTGGCTTAAGCAGGGGGACACGTCTGGCACTGCAGGATTTGAGTCCCTAACGGCGTAGTGTGTTACTGATGGCAGCCTTTGTTACTTTGGTCCCAGCTCTCTGCAGGTCATTCACTAGGTCCCCCCGTGTGGTTCTGGGATTTCTGCTCACCGTTCTCGTGATCATTTTGACCCTACAGGGTGAGATCTTGCGTGGAGCCCCAGATTGAGGGAGATTATCAGTGGTCTTGTATGTCTTCCATTTTCTAATAATTGCTCCCACAGTTGATTTCTTCACACCAAACTGCTTACCTATTGCAGATTCAGTCTTCCCAGCCTGGTGCAGGTCTACAATTTTGTTTCTGGTGTCCTTTGACAGCTCTTTGGTCTTGGCCATAGTGGAGTTTGGAGTCTGACTATTTGAGGTTGTGGACAGGTGTCTTTTATACTGATAACGAGTTCAAACAGGTGCCATTAATACAGGTAACGAGTGGAGGACAGAGGAGCCTCTTAAAGAAGAAGTTACAGGTCTGTGAGAGCCAGAAATCTTGCTTGTTTGTAGGTGACCAAATACTTATTTTCCACCATAATTTGCAAATAAATTCTTTAAAAATCCTTCAATGTGATTTTCTGGATTTTTTTTCTCATTTTGTCTCTCATAGTTGAGGTATACCTATGATGAAAATTGGAGACCTCTCTCATCTTTTAAGTGGGAGAACTTGCACAATTGGTGGCTGACTAAATACTTTTTTGCCCCACTGTAAGTATACAAATTATACATTCACCAATTTGGAATTTACAAGGTCCACACACATCATTCACCTTCTTCTTCAGAAGTTATGTTTAGTTTCTTTACATAATCAATGAAAGGTCTCCATATATTGTCAAACACATTTTCCTTTGATTTCAATATGTATGTTATTCTTTCTAGTGGAAGGTTTGTTAGCATCTGTCTTAACCACTGAGTCACATCTGGTCTATGAGTCTTTTTCCACAGTAGTGCAATACATTTTTTGGCATTAAGCAAACTGAGGTCTATGAATGTTCTTTCACTCTTATTAAAATTATGCTTTTCTGGATACAGACCCAACAAAAACAGTTTGGAGTTCAATATGAATTGTTTTGAAATTATTTTTTCAATTGTTACCCTCACCTCTTCCCAAAACATTCTAATTTTTCTACATTCCCATAAACAATGAAACAGGGTTCCTTTACTTTCCATACATTTTGTGCATGTATCTGGTATGTTTTTGTTATATCTATTTAACTCCACCGGTGTAACATACATCAGCATTAACCATTTAAAATGTATCAATTTAAGACGTACATTTATTGATTTGGTTTGAGCTTCTGTGCAAGCCAATTCCCATTGTTCCTCTGAAATTTCAATTTGCAGGTCTTCTTTCCAATAATTCAGTCTTTTCTGTGAGTTTTCACTTGAGGATAGTGTCAGTGAGTTATAGAACTCTGAAATAATACCCTTTCTCTTACTATTTTTCGTCAAAATTTTTTCCAAGGATGAATAAGTAGGTCGGGTGAGAGCATTATTTTGATTTCATCGAATAAAATTCCTAAGCTGAAGATATTTAAAAAAATGTGTTCTATTAAAATTAAATTTGGCCCTCAGTTCTTCAAAAGACATTATGTCATCTGAACGTGACAAATATAAGTCTTGAATCTTTTGAATCCCTTTTAAATTCCATAATTTAAATACAGCATCCGCTCTCCCTGGTGCAAAATATTGATTACCCCATATTGGGCTAAATTGTGACAATAAGTGTGGTTCTTTTAAATATTTTTTGATTTCATACCATATTTTGATCATATGCTTTACAATAGGATTTTTAACTTGTTTCTGTAATTTTTTTAGCCGAGTCTGAGTATATGAATAAGGGAAGAGGTAAAGGTAAATTGTATGATTCCATTTCAGTCCAGTGAGGGAGATCATTTGATGAAAAATAATATGTCATAGACCTCAGTTGTGCTGACCAGTAATACAACATAAAGTTTGGACATTTCAGACCTCCACGATCAAATGGTAAATATAGTAAGGACAGACGTAATCTAGCCTTCCTATTGTTCCATATAAATTCCACAAACTTTTTTTTAATTCTTGAGAATAGATCTCAAGGTGGTGGTAAAGGAATGTATTGAAATAAATATAGTATTTTGGGTAAGATATTACTTTTAAGTATATTAATTCTCCCGATCATCGACATTGGTAGTGACATCCATCTCTGAAGTAACTCATTAATGTCTGTCATTAAGGCTTCATAGTTGGCATTGGCGACTGATTCTAACTTAGGCTCAATTTGAATTCCTAAGTATTTAAACTGATTTACAACATTGAATTGATTTACCTCAGGAGCTGGGTGCTTTCTCTGGGTCTCATTTAGCATTAATATTGAAGATTTAGTTTTATTTATTTTATATCCTGATATTTCCCCAAAGTTCTTTATTAAATTTAACAAGGTCAGAATTGATTTTTTAAGATTCGACATAAACAAAATTATGTCATCAGCATACAGGGAGATTTTATGTTCTGTTGGTCCTACTTTAATTCCATATATTTGTGGATGTAAACATACTGCCATCACTAAAGGTTCAATTGCCATAGTAAACAGTAAAGGTGAAAGTGGACAACCTTGTCAACAACCTCTATTAATTTTTATTGATTTTGAGATATTGCTGTTTGTTAGGATTTCTGCTGTAGCATTATTGTATATTATCTGAACCCATTTTATGAAATTATTTCCAAGTCCAAACCTTTGAAGAACTTCAAAAAGAAAGGGCCATTCGACCCTATCAAAGGCCTTTTCAGCGTCCAGTGATAGAAGAGCTGTATCCGGTGCTTCTTTATTAGAATAAATAATATTAAATAGTCTTCTTACATTATGGAAGCCTTGTCTTCCCATTATAAAGCCATTCTGATCTCGGTTAATAATATTTGGTAATATTTTTTGTAGTCGTCTTGCTAAAATTTTACAGATTATCTTAAGGTCAGCATTTAATAGGCTTATTGGTCTCATGTTTTCACATTTATTAGAGGGTTTACCTGGTTTTGGCAACAGTATAATTAAGGCATTATTTATGTATGGCGGTAAATTACTATTTTGAAATGCTTCTAAAACCATTTCCAAAAATGGTTTTATTAATTTATTCTTAAATTTTTTATAGAGGTCAACTGGAAGACCGTCAGGTCCCACACTTTTTCCTGATTTCATATTATCAATGGCTAGCCCAACTTCTTCTTGACTAATTTTTGACTCCAGTATCTCCCTATTTTCATTTGGAATACACGGTATACACTCACCGGCCACTTTATTAGGTACACCTGTCCAACTGCTCGTTAACACTTAATTTCTAATCAGCCAATCACATGGCAGCAACTCAGTGCATTTAGGCATGTAGACATGGTCAAGACAATCTCCTGCAGTTCAAACCGAGCATCAGTATGGGGAAGAAAGGTGATTTGAGTGACTTTGAACGTGGCATGGTTGTTGGTGCCAGAAGGGCTGGTCTGAGTATTTCAGAAACTGCTGATGTACTGGGATTTTCACGCACAACCATCTCTAGGGTTTACAGAGAATGGTCCGAAAAAGAAAAAATATCCAGTGAGCGGCAGTTCTGTGGGCGGAAATGCCTTGTTGATGCCAGAGGTCAGAGGAGAATGGCCAGACTGGTTCGAGCTGATAGAAAGGCAACAGTGACTCAAATAACCACCCGTTACAACCAAGGTAGGCAGAAGAGCATCTCTGAACGCACAGTACGTCGAACTTTGAGGCAGATGGGCTACAGCAGCAGAAGACCACGCCGGGTGCCACTCCTTTCAGCTAAGAACAGGAAACTGAGGCTACAATTTGCACAAGCTCATCGAAATTGGACAATAGAAGATTGGAAAAACGTTGCCTGGTCTGATGAGTCTCGATTTCTGCTGCGACATTCGGATGGTAGGGTCAGAATTTGGCGTCAACAACATGAAAGCATGGATCCATCCTGCCTTGTATCAATGGTTCAGGCTGGTGGTGGTGGTGTAATGGTGTGGGGAATATTTTCTTGGCACTCTTTGGGCCCCTTGGTACCAATTGAGCATCGTTGCAACGCTACAGCCTACCTGAGTATTGTTGCTGACCAAGTCCATCCCTTTATGACCACAATGTACCCAACTTCTGATGGCTACTTTCAGCAGGATAATGCGCCATGTCATAAAGCTGGAATCATCTCAGACTGGTTTCTTGAACATGACAATGAGTTCACTGTACTCAAATGGCCTCCACAGTCACCAGATCTCAATCCAATAGAGCATCTTTGGGATGTGGTGGAACGGGAGATTCGCATCATGGATGTGCAGCCGACAAATCTGCGCCAACTGTGTGATGCCATCATGTCAATATGGACCAAACTGTCTGAGGACCTTGTTGAATCTATGCCACGAAGAATTGAGGCAGTTCTGAAGGCAAAAGGGGGTCCAACCCGTTACTAGCATGGTGTACCTAATAAAGTGGCCGGTGAGTGTAGATAATCCGTCCAAAACGCCATTTAGTTTTGTTAAGTCAGTTTCATTTTTTGTATCATATAATTTTTCATAATAATCTCTAAAGGCACTATTAATTTCTAAAGGATCTACAACTGCCTGTCCGTTACTTATAATACTGGTAATTGGTGTTTTAAATTCTAATTGTTTAATCTGATATGCCAATAATTTTCCTGATTTTTCACCTTGTTCATAAAAGGTTTGCTTCAATCTTAGAAGACTCGAGGCAGCTCTATTCACTGATTTTTTGTCATATTCAGCTCTCAGAATCAGTAATTCATTCTCTAATTTTGGATTACTTCCTGCATACACTTTTTCTTAAAGAATTTTTATTTTTCGTTCCAATTGGACTCTGTCCTCTCGAGTCTTCCTAGATTTTGAACCTGTATAACTAATAATATGCCCCCTAATAAAAGCTTTGAAAGCTTCCCACTTTATACATGCTGATGTTTGTGTAGTATTGATATCAAAGAACTCATCTGTTTTTCTATGTACTTAACAAATTCCTCATCCTGAAGCCATTTATGCTGAAAATGCCACCTACCTGGAACCTTTGTCAATTTCTTATCTACATATATTAGACAGCAGGGTGCGTGATCAGAGATCACAATGTTATCATAGAAACAATTTTGAATCTTGGACCTTAATTCTGTGGAGATCAAAAAATAGTCAATACGTGAAAATGTCTTGTAGGTATTAGAATAACAAGAATAGGCTTTGACTTGTGGTTTCATTTCTCTCCATATATCTAGCAATCTCAATTCTTTCATAAAATGATTAATGGTCATCCTACATCCATTGTGCGTACAGTCCTGTCCTGTTGATCTATCTATACTGGGATTCAATGTACAATTAAAATCCCCTGCTATTATATGTTGCGCTGTGAGTGATGCTAAAGTAAGAAATAAATTAACGAAGAAGTTTTGATCATCTATATTGGGACCATATAAGTTCACCAGATTTATATTTTCTAATAACTAAGATCCTTGGATGATTAGATATCTTCCCAATTTATCTCCAATTACATTTTTCACTTGAAATGGAACTGTTTTATGTATGAGAGTCATAACTCCCCTGGCTCGGGATGAAAATGATGAGGTGAACACATTTCCCTGCCATCTACTCCTTATTCTTTTTACATCCTCCTCTATTAGATGAGTTTCTTGTAAAAAACACAATTTTTGAACCTATGTCTTTTATTTTATTCAAAACTTGTTTAATTTTTTTTAGATTTTGTAGACCTCTGCAATTCCATGATGTTAAATTAAGATTAACGCTTTGGTCTATGATCAATAAAGAGTTTGAGATTACCTTGCAAAATAAACATGCTCATACAGAGAAGCAAAAACATGGATGGTTGAACATTCATCCCACAAACTACACAAAAACAAATTCCCCCTCCCCACATTCGTGGTAATCCCCCCAAAATAAAAAAAAAAAAATCCGTCTCCCGTTATAGCCAGTGGCTGCTCCTCACCCGCGAGGTTCATTCAGTCAAACCACTCACTCTTTCTCCTCTCAATCACCCTGACTCTACTACTTTTAATGACATGACAATAACTCTCTTCTGTAGTTTTTCCAACTTAACTCCAAAATTTTATAGCAACTTTGTACATCATAGCTTTTTTTTTTGCTTTTTTTTATATAATACAATCTATATTTTGTAGACATGCTATATGTTTCAAATCATGCAGATACTTGTACACATGCTTAAATATTCTACCTTTATATCTTGTTCTTGCTTAGCTCCCGCCAGTCTCTCCTTGGATCTGCTTAATGAGCTCCTGCGCCTCCTCAGGGGTCTTGAAGACTTGGGTTCTCCCTTTATACGTGACCAGCACTCTTGCTGGATGGATCACTCCGTGACGAATCCCGAGGCAGCGCAGCTCTTTACGGGCGGGGTCAAACTGTTTCCTTAATTGTTGGATTCTTGTGGCCAAATCTGAGTAGAACCGCACCTGTTGATCCTGGTATTTAATTTCTCCTTTAGTATGCGCTGCGTTGGAGACCGTCATCTTGTCCCTGTAGTTGAGGAACTTCATAATCAGCATCCTCGGTGGCGTCTTCTTATCTCTCGGTGGGCCGATTCGGTGTGTGCTCTCCAAGACGACCGATGACTGCAGATCTGCGTTGTTCAGCGCTTCTGGAATCCACTTTTCCAAAAAGGAACATGCATCATGTCCCTCTGAACCCTCCGGGAGGCCCACCAGCCTTAAATTATTCCGTCTCGACCGGGATTCTAAGTCCACGACGTTATCTTCCAAACGTTTATTTTTTAATTCCAATGTTTGGACCTTTAATTGCAGGCTGGTGACGTCATCTTCAGCATTGGAGATTCGGAGCTCTGCCTGCGATACTCGCTCCATACAGTCGCTTATTTCTTTTCTCATGGCTTCTATCGCTGCTATAATCCCATCAAACTTAGACGAAAAGTCTGGTCTTATAGCGCTGATAGCAGCAAGGACCACATTTGTTCCCTTGGCAGTCACCGCCCCGCCGGTAGCTCCCTCCTCAGCCATGGTCCCTGGAGATTTTCCTGCTTCGTCACTAGCGTGGAAGTCTGTTAACTTAGATTGTCTCGACGAATCAGTTTTTCCTCCGCCTGATTTCACAGCCTTGGTTTTTACCATATCCGCGCCTAAACGCTAGGATAGGTTTTTGTTCCATTTGGGAGAGTTTTAGCCTACTTTTTTATTATTAGGAGCAGAGCAGAGTGAAACACGCCTTCCTACGTGGCCGCATAACCAGAAGTCTGTTCCTCTTTATTGACTATCAAAGGCTGCCAGGTGCTTTGTTTTTAAAAATTGCCAGACATTCTCTCTCTTCCCGTGCCTGACTTCCCACCTTTCATGTGTGTCCACATGCCTTGACACACGTTTCTCAGAAATTAGCAGTGATGCTCAAATATTCAACTCACAAGCTAGCTAGCTAAAATGAGTAAAAAACACTTGTCTTTTAAGATAAGATAAGATAAGATAAGCCTTTATTAGTCCCACAACGGGGAAATTCCAGGATTGCAACAGCACAGGGATAGCAACACTCAGAGCAACAATCAGAAGGCAAGAAAAAACAAGCAAGCAAGAGCAGCTAATATACATATGTACATATTACTATAAAATATATATATACACACACCCACACACAGACACACAGTGCAGAGCATTGTAGCTGGATGGAATAAATATATGAATATATGAACACACAGTGCAGAGCATTGTAGCTAGATGGAATAAATATGTAAATATATAAACACCCACAGTATGGAGCATTGCAGCTAGGTGGAATAAATATGCAAGTATATAAACACACACAGTGCGGAGCAATGTAGCTAGATGGAATAATATGTAGATATATAAAAACACAGTGCGGAGCATTGTAGCTAGATGGAATAAATATATAGATATATAAATATAAACACACCCAGTGCAGAGCATTGTAGCTAGATGGAATAAATATGTAAATATATAAACACACACAGTGCAGAGCATTGTTGCTAGGTGGGATGAAACAGCATAACCGTCTATTTAGTTATCCTACATGGTATGATTATGTGCCCATACATATTCTCACCCTCCATAGCGACCGGTATGTTCCTAGTTGTATGCCGGAGAGGACCATTGTGTAAGTCTATTGCATCTTTTGCATTCAAAAAAAAAAAAAAAAAAAAAAAAAAAAAAAAACTATTAGTTTGTTACGTCTTTTTGCTATCTCTGCGAGCAGCCCTGCTTAGGTTGTACAGTCTGACAGCCGTTGGTAGGAAGGACCTACGAAACCTCTCGGTTGTGCACCTGGGATGATGTAGTCTGCTGCTAAATGAGCTCCTCAGTGCATCCAGTATGTCCTGCATAGGGTGGAACTCGGACTCCAGCAGAGATGACAGTTTAGCCACCGTCCTTCTCTCTCCTATCTACTCCATCGGATCAAGGCGTTGCCCCAGGACAGAGCTAGCTTTCTTAATCAGTTTGTTCAGTCTCTTCCTATCGGCTGCAGTAATGCCACTGCCCCAGCAGACCACTCCAAAAGTGATGGCTGATGCCACCACCGTGTCATAGAATGACTTCAGCAGCGCCCCTTGTACACCAAAAGACCTGAGTCTCCTCAGCAGGAACAGCCTGCGCTGTCCCTTCTTGTAGAGTGCGTCAGTATTGTGTGACCAGTCTAGTTTATTGTTCAGATGAATACCCAGGTACTTGTAGGATGTCACCATCTCGATGTCTGTTCCCTGTATATTTACTGGTGCTGTGAGGGGCTGCCCATGCCTGCGGCAGTCCACCACCAGCTCCTTAGTTTTCCTCGCGTTGATCTGGAGGCAGTTCCGATGGCACCAGTCCACAAAGTCCTGGATAAGCCCTCTGTACTCAGCTTCATCTCCGCTGGAGATGAGACCAACGATCGCAGAGTCATCAGAGAACTTCTGTAGATGGCAATGTGTTGAGTTGTGTGAGAAGTCCACAGTATAAAGAGTGAACAAGAAGGGAGCCAGCACCGTTCCCTGGGGGGCCCCCGTGCTACTGATGATCGTGTCGGAAACACAGTCCCGGGTTCTCACAAACTGAGGCCGGTTCGTGAGGTAGTCCAGGATCCATGATGACAGGTGCTGGTCCACCCCTGCGCGCAGCAGCTTGTCCTTCAGGATCATCGGTTGGATGGTGTTGAAAGCACTGGAGAAGTCAAAGAACATGATCCTCACCATATTCCCGGGCTTCTCCAGGTGGGACAGAGAACGGTGAAGGAGGAAGATCACCGCATCCTCCACCCCATCCTTTAGAGAGCTTCTTTACAAAAAGGAGGGAAGGCCAAATGATGACACAGCAGCTGGGACCATCTCTGTCATGAATTTCCCCTCGGGGAAGAGAGGAAGACCCACGTGCTGAACTGTGAGCTTGTGAGAGTTATTGAAAACAACAAAACAAAAAGTCCAAACAATGCTCCAACACAAAATTCAAACAAACGAGTAAACTTACGGATTAGTGCACCAGAATGAGGGCTGCATTCTGGTGGAGATGAGGAAAGGGAAACTCAAGACTGCGGCACGGGAAATGAAAATAACTGCCCGTAAATAGGATCAAAAACAAATCACTTAAGTAATGACAGGTGTGGGTCACATGAGCGGGCAGAAGGAAATAAATGATTCATCATTGGACCAGCTGGGAGCAATGAGAGGGGAGCGACCAGAGCTGACAGCTGACGGGGTGATGCCCACATGGAGCACAAACCAGGAAACGCCACTGACAGCTGTCAACCCAGAGGGAGAACACAACAGTAAGGATATAAAGAATAAAATATCAACAAATGCAGACTGAGATCTAAATACAAATTAATACAAACTAAGAGTGTAACAAATGTGTTGATACAGTTTAAATATATTTGTTCGTCCAGTCCTCTAGAGGGCGCTAGACTCTGTAGTAGCTTTAAGCTTGCCAGTAGGTGACGAGAAGAAGAGACCTAGCATACTGAATGTCAACAGGAACACGAGTCTGCGTCGCTGTTCCTTCTAAAGCCATCCGCTCACTTCCAGCCCTTTGAGTGGCAATATGAGTAAGTTTAGTAGTTTATTGTGATGAGTAGATAAAGTATAGTTGATTATTAGAATAAGTTTGATGAATTTTATAGACGCTAATCGGCGATGTGTTTATGATAGCGAAGCCGTATCCGAGTTCGTGTGATGACACTGTTTAGCTAGTATTGATCTTTTAATGTACCGTTTGTAGATATTGTCTTTATTTTCTAGTCTCTAAATATTTCTTTGTGTCTGTGTTTTTCAGTTTCACACTTTTTTGCATTAAATCCTAGTCCAAAACGACACCTGCCTGTTCCTTGGAGGAAGTGATGCAAGAGAGAGTTTAGCTGGCTGTGAATCTCAATATACGACACGAGTCACATTGGGTGCAACAGTACAACAAAACTAAGACATAAACAAAAAAATGGAAAACAGTATGAGAATAACAGAAACCAAAAAGCACAAAATACAACAAATATATAAATATAGAGAAAAAGCCATGAGACTGAGCATGGCAGAAACTTCCAGTGCTCAGCTCATGACAGAGCTCCACTCTCAAGGGGTGGATACCAGACACCCCAGGGTAATATCAAAAGAAAAAAATGAAAGCCCCCCCCCCCCCCCAAATAGGAGCACAACAATAACCCACCCTGGGTGGGTGGTGGGGGGAACAGGCTAGGAGGAAACAAAACAAAAACCCGCTCAGGACCCACACCAGGCAAAACCCCAACCATCTAAACCCCCTGGACCAAAAAGCTGGACAGTTCAGGTGGGCGGCCAAAGTCCCAGGCCCAGCAGATGGCATTATGGAAAGAGTCGGGTGGCCTACCAGAGAATGTGGGCCACCCAACCCTATGGCACAGCCTGTTGGGTGGTCTGCCATAGTTTTTTAGCCACCTGAACAAAAAAGGTGGTCCAGGAGGCGGCTGCCCACCGGGAAGAACTAATGGCGGGCAAGATAGAGGAGTTGGGGAAACCATGATGATGTCAGGGTGAGGAGAGGGAACCACGACGGCCTCGGGCAGAGGAGAGGGAACCACGATGGCCTCGGGCAGAGGAGAGGGAACCACAACGACCTCGGGCAGAGGAGGGGGAACCACGATGACCTCGGGCAGAGGAGGGGGAACCACGATGGCGTCGGGCAGAGGAGGGGGAACCATGGCGGCATCGGGCAAAGGAGAGGGGACCACAGTGGTTTTGGACTGCTCTGCAGCACCCTCGGTGGCCCCGGACTAGGACATCACAGTACCCACAAAGGTTCCGGGCTGGAGTGGAGCTGCACCCACGGTGATCCCAGACTGGGACATAGCTGCACCCTCGGTGGTCCCGGACTGGGCGAAAGCTGCACCCTCGGAGGACCCAGGCTGGGTCAGAGCTGCACCCACAGTGGACCTAGACTGGGCCAGAGCTGCACCCACAGTGGACCCCAGGCTGAAGCGTAACATCCACAGCAGGCCCACACTGGAGCGCAACACCAAAGTAGGTTTCAGGCTGGGGTGCAGTACCCACGCCGGTCCCCAACTGGGACACAGCACCCACGGAGACCCGGACTGAGGAGGAGCTGCACCCACGGAAGTCACGGGCTGGGAAGGAGCACCTGCAAAGACCTCATTTGGAGGGGGAGCAGCACACACGGATGTCCCAGGCTGGGATGGAGCACCCGCAACGACCTCAGCCAATGGAGAAGCAGCGCCCTCGGAGATCCTGGGCTGGGACGGAGCACCCGGGAAGACCTCATCCAGAGTGGGAGCGGCACCCACGGAGGTCCCGGGCTGGGACAGAGCACCTGCGACGACCTCAGCCAACGGAGAAGCTGCACCCTCGGAGGTCCCGGGCTGGGACGAAGCACCCACAACGACCTCAGCCAACGGAGAAGCAGCACCCTCCGAGGTCCTGGGCTGGGACGGAGCACCCGCAATAACCTCAGCAGGGAGAGCTGCACCCTCGGAGATGTCAGGCAGCCAGGCCGGATCCACGGTGATCTCTAACGAAATTGGACAATCCTCAGTGATCCTGGGGAAAATCTCAGGCAAGAGAGGCAGAGAAACAGGGTCAGGGTCACTGGCGGTAGTGGAGCCCGGTGAGGTGAGCTCACGTGGAGCTGACGGCTGCACTTGGCTCTCCACACCAAAAGCCCGACAAGATCTCTCCAAAATTGAAACAATGAAAACAAAGGTGAGTACTTGCCTGAGCTCGAGCTCCACTGCTGTCCAGGACTTTGTCAACCCAGGCGACGATGTCTCGGGCCAGGCCCTCTGGAGATCCAGCTCCGGCTCTGCTGCGGTGGCCCCTGCAGCAGGCATGGTGGTTGGTGCAGTCCCGGAACCCCCCAGGAAGTTGACCCACGCTGGTGGTTCGTCCGGCGTGGATTCAGGAGGTCAATCTTCTGCTGGCGCTGGATACTGTTCTGCTAAGGCCAGGGGACGCTCCATTATTCAGCTCGGTTGCAGCGTTTTCCCTCCGTCCAGACTGTGGCTGCGGGACTGGGACCAGGTCCTCCAGAGCCGCAGGCTCCTCCATCATCTGGCGGCTCAATTATGGGGCCGGCGGACACTCAGGGGGGAAAGGAGGAGACACGGAGAGAGCAGGTGAAAAGTCTTTAACTGCAGCAGGTGGTGAGAGCTCACAGGACTGCGGGGGCTGAGCCCTACCACTGGGAATCAGGCAAGATAATTTATATGTTGGTAATAGAGAATGAAAAGGCACTTGCCTGTGTTCCTGAGGCACAATGTTTTCTGCTGCAGCAGGTGTAGAATCAGCCCTCTCCATCGCCACAGCGATTGTGGGCCCTTCAGTTGAACGTGGAGGAGCCGCCCCTGCAGACACGGTGAAGGGCAGAGCCGGAGGAGAAACAGCCGGCCTCTCAGCAGTGGAAGGGAATGTCGATGAGAAGCGGGAAACAGCAGCTGCGGAGAGAGAGGAAGCTGGTGGAACAGCTGGAGAGGAAAAACACAAAGGGGTACTGCTGCGGGAGTCTTCTTCTTCAGCAAAGGAAAAACTGCTGCCTGGGAGGTTGAGGCGTTCTTTCGGCGGGATTTCCCTGGATAGCAGCATTCTGGAGCAGGTGGAGCGGGAGTGGGAATGGATGCCAGAGACTGGTGAGGAGCTGATATTACAGAGGCCCGGGAACGCCTCCCCTTCAGCGCGGGTCCAGGTTTCCTCGGAGAATTGCTCACCATCTCACCGTTCTCACGTTGCAGTGCCGCCACCAGAGAAATCCTTTTCACCCCCCCCCCCCCCCCCCCCAGCATGCTCCTGAAGCTGAGGGCACTGACGAGCAGCTGCCTCCGCGAGACCCAGGTACCACAATGCATCTTTTGGGGTAGGATGGATGTGCGCTGCAGAGATTATCCCATCCATCTCCATCAGTGCTTTGCAGCACTCCCACCCCAGGCTCATTGGGTAACTGCGCCCACCTGCAGAGGCCGTATGGACTGGGAACATGATTCGCTCCAGAGAAACAGGTGAGTAAAAAAAAACAAACAAACCACAATTCACAGAAGCTGGGTCTTTTACTGGCTGCAGTCTTCTGTCACGAATTGCCCCTCGGGGCAGAGAGGAAGACCCACGTGCTGAACTGTGAGTTTGTGAGATTTATTGAAAACAACAAAACAAAAAGTCCAAACAATGCTCCAACACAAAATTCAAACAAACGAGTAAACTTACGGATTAGCGCACCAGAACGAGGGCTGCATTCTGGTGGAGATGAGGAAAGGGAAACTCAAGACTGTGGCATGGGAAATGAAAATAACTGCCCTTAAATAGGATCAAAAACAAATCACATAAGTAACGACAGGTGTGGGTCACATGAGCGGGCAGAAGGAAACGATGATTCATAACTGGACCAACTGGGAGCAATGAGAGGAGAGCGGCTGGAGGTGACAGCTTCTTCTCCTCTTCTTCTTTTAGATTTGATTGGCAACCAGCTTAATGGTGCATTACCACCACATACTTCACTCGATATCATCACTCTATATCTTTGTATAAGGAGTTCTTATAAGGAGTTCTGAACAACTCCTTATGTGTGAAAAAATTATCCGTCCTTGGACTGTGCCTGGCAGGGGCAACACCCACACGGAGCACAAACTAGGAAACACCACTGACAGCTGTCAACCCAGAGGGAGAACACAATAGTAAGGATATAAAGAATAAAATATCAACAAATGCAGACTGAGATCTAAATACGGACATTTTGTATATTATTTGTATATTATAGTTAGTTTTTTCCCAAGTATGTCTCAGGGATGTGTGAATGGATGGGGGGTGGGGGTGGGGGGGTGAAGCTATGTGTGAGTGTGTCTTAAATCATGCTGCTTATATTTACATGGATGCCGAGAGAAACGCAATTTCATCTTGCCTGCACTACAGTTGTATGTACAGCAATATGACAACAAAGTTTGATTTGATTTGATTTTGATTTGAAATACAAATTAATACAAAATAAGAGCGTAACAAAACTAAGACATAAACAGGAAAATGGAAAACAGTATGAGAATAACAGAAACCAAAAAGCACAAAATACAACAAATATAGAAATATAGAGAAAAAGCCATGAGACTGAGCATGGCAGAAACCTCCAGTGCTCAGCTCATGACAATCTCACTGTAGGGAAACGGGCTCAGGGCTCCCATTGATTCTGTATTAAGGTGAGTTTTTTTAATCACACACTTTGTTTTATGTTGATGTGTTAATTTTGATTTGAAAAAACAAATTTATGAGAAAAAGTCAGTTTTACAAGAAAAAGTTGCAAATTAAAAGGAAAAAAAGTTACAAATTAATGAGAAAAAAAATGAAGGCAGTTTTAATTCCCCCAGTGGCTGAAATGGCAATAGCACTTGTGTACTCTGCTTTATAGATAGAAACAGCTTTGGTACTAAGGGAGACAATAGATTAGAGTTTGACTGAAATGGACTAAAGCCCATAGGAGTGAAAACCCTCAGAATATGTCCCATTTTAGATATGTGAAAGACCAACATTTTTGAAGGTAACAACTCACAGTCACAGATGTGCACACACAAAGCTGCACATAAGAACTGCCAAAAGTTTGAAAAGAGAAAATCAAATTCCAACATGGACCAGAGAGTGACATTCGTCTTTGAAGTGTATAAAAAAGATGGCCAGAGACATCAAGATGCCAGACGTGAAAATCAATGTGTAGATCTAACTGAGGACCCAAACACACTGCTTATTATCATGGTGTGTAGTTGCCAATCATTAGGAAGCCACAGGAAAGATTTACTGAGCTCATCAATCAAGCAAAGAAATTCAATCTGATTTTTTTTAACAACCAGAGAACAAATGCACATTTCTTCTTCTGCAGTAGATTTTTTTTTTAAACCCAGAGGCCTATATATAGGCCTTTTCTGTTAAAAACGTCAATACTATGCGACTAAGTCTGTGTCAGAAATCGTTACATGCTGCAATATTAACATTCAAACTGTTCTGAAATATCATACATAAAAAAAACATTTCTCTTTTTTTTCCTTTCAGGATGAGAATTGGCCTTACTATCACACTGTCATCATCCAGCTATTGAAGCATGTTCTATTGTTGCACCCATCATTAAGCTTCTCTGGAAGAGATAGTTGGTGGAATGCCATAAATGTAAAAAAACTGAAGGACGTCATCAATCAGCAGATGGAGGCTCGGAAAGGTATTAAACCACACAATACCAGAAGCAGATGCATGAATGTTTGTGCTTTTCATGTTGAGTTTTGAGTTATCTTTTACTGGATTTATTTTTGCCTGCTGCTTATATCTTGATCAGGTTTGGATGTGATTTAATAATATTTCATCAGTTTTATCATAATATCTTTATATCTGTTATAGACATTATGTAAATTTATCTGAAAAAACAGACGGTTAACCGTCAAAACACAAAATCCAGTGTTTTTCAAACCTTTTTTGAATTAAAAAAAATCCTGTGGCACCCCAACAATCTAAAATGTTATAAAATGACACATGTAGCCTTTTACAGCATAAAATGTATTCCAAATTGTTATGCAAATGATATTTGTCTCTGATTTTCCTAAATCATCGATGCAAATGACAGTCAGTATAATTTTCATGTCATCAACCATTAGAGCATAATTGAAATTTTGTAGAACAAACCTCCCAATGATATATTTTTTTTGCAAAAATAATAAAAAAAACCCCTCAAAATGCACTGTTCCAAATTATTATGCACAACCGAGTTTCAAAACCTTTTGTTGGTTGCAAAGAACTGAAAATGGTCATTTGTTGAATTTGCAGCATTAAGAGGTCATATTTACTGAAATCAAAAGCTATTTCAATCAAAAACATCTTAACAGGCCAAGTTACATGTTAACATAGGACCTCTTCTTTGATATATCCTTCATAATTCTTGCATCCATTGAACTTGTGAGTTTTTGGAGAGTTTCTGCTTGAATTTCTTTGCAAGATGTCAGGATAGCCTCCCACAGCTGCTGTTTTGATGTGAACTGCCTCCCACCCTCATAGATCTTTTGCTTGAGGATGCTCCTAAGGTTCTCAATAGGGGTGAGTTTCTCTCCTTTTATGCCCATAGCAGCCAGTGACACAGAGGTATTCTTTGCAGCATGAGATGGTGCATTGTCATGCATGAAGATAATTTTGCTACGGAAGGCACAGTTCTTTTTTTGTACCATGGAAGAAAGTGGTCAGTCAGAAACTCTGTATACTTTGCGAGGTCATTTTCACACCTTCGGGGACCCTAAAGGGGCCTGCCAGGTCTCTCCCCATGATTCCGGCTCAAAACATGGCTCCGCCATCTCTTTGCTGACATCGCATCCTTGTTGGGACATGGTGGCCATCCACCAACCATACACTACTCCATCCATCCGGACCATCCAGGGTTGCACAGCACTCATCAGTAAACAAGACTGTTTGAAAGTAAGTCTTCATGTATTTCTGGGCCCACTGCAACCGTTCCTGCTTGTGAGCATTGGTTAGGGGTGGCCGAATAGTAGGTTTATGCACAACCTTGAGATTTGTGAGACTCCAGAGGCACCAGCAGCTTCAAATACCTGTTTGCTGCTTTGTAATGGCATTTTAGCAGCTGCTCTCTTAATCTGATGAATTCGTCTGGCAGAAACATTCCTCATTATGCCTTTATCTGCATGAACCTGTCTGTGCTCTGAGTCAGCCACAAATTTCTTCACAGTACGATGATCACGCTTAAGTTTTCGTGAAATATCTAATGATTTCATACCTTGTCCAAGGAACTGCAGCATTTGATGCTTTTCGGCAGCAGAGATTCCTTTTCTTTCCCATTGTGCTTGAAACCTGTGGCATGCTTAATAATGTGGAACACCCTTCTTAAGTAGTTTTCCTTTAATTGAGCTCACCTGGCAAACTAATTATGACAGGTTTCTGAGATTGATATCAGTGATCCAAAGAACCCTGAGACACAATACCATCAATGAGTTTAATTGAAAAACAAAAAACTGAATGTTTATGACACTAAAATCCTATTTGCATAATAATTTGGAATGCGGTGTATTTAATGCCAATTTAGTCTTGTCAATGTGAACTAGGGCACAATTACATACAAAGTCTATGGAAATATATATAGACACACACACAGTGAATATAAAAGAAGTCTACACACCCCTGTTCAAATGCCAGATTTTAAGGGGAAAAATAAAAAACTTACAATAACCTGGATACATAAATATGCACACCCTTAAACTAATACTTTGTTGCAGCACCTTTGGCTTTTATTACAGCACTCAGTCTTTTTGGGTAGGAGTCTATCAGCGTGGCACATCTTGATGTGGAAATATTTGCCCACTCTTCTTTGCAAAAATGCTCCAAATCTGTCAGATTGCGAAGGCATCTCCTGTGCACAGTCCTCTTCAGATCACCCCACAGATGTTCAATCGGATTCAGGTCTGAACTCTGGCTGGGTCATTCCAAAACCTTAATTTTCTTCTGGTGAAGTCATTCTTTTGTTGATTTGGATGTGTGCTTTGGGTCATTGTCGTGCTGAAAGATGAAGTTCCTCTTAATCTTCAGATTTCTAGCAGAAGCCTGAAGGTTTCGTGCCAACACTGACTGGTATTTGGGACTGTTCATAATTCCCTCCACCTTCACTAAGGCCCCAGTTCCAGCTGAAGGAAAACAGCCCCAAAGCATGATGCTGTCACCACCATGCTTCACTGTAGGTATGGCATTCTTTTGGTGATGAGCAGTGTTGTGTTTGCGCCAAATACACCTTTTGGAAATATGGCCAAAAAGTTCAACCTTGGTTTCATTGGACCATAACACATTTCCCCACATGTGTTTGGGAGATTTCAAATGTGTTTTTGCAAAATGTAGCCGGGCTTGGATGTTTTTCTTCGTAAGATAAGGCTTCCGTCTTGCCACCCTACCCCATAGCCCAGACATATGACGAAGACGGGAGATTGTTGTCACATGTACTAAACAGCCAGTACTTGCCAGAAATTCCTGCAGCTACTTAAATGGTGCTGTGGCCTCTTGGCAGCCTCCCTGACCAGTTTTCTTCTTCGCTTTTTATCAATTTTGGATGGACGTCCAGTTCTTGGTAATGTCGCTGTTGTGCCATATTTTCTCCACTTGATGACTGTCTTCACTGTGTTCCATGGTATATTTAATGCCTTGGAAATTCTTTTTGTACCCTTCTCCTGACTGATACCTTTGAACAGTGAGATCCCTTTGATGCTTTGGAAGCCCTCTGAGGACCATGGCTTGTGTTGTAAGATGTAACTACAAAAATGTCAGGAAAAGCCTACTAAAACAGCTGGACTTTATTTGGGGTTAATCAGAGACACTTTAAATGGTAGCAGGTGTGTGCCGACTCCCATTTAACATGAGTTTGAATGTGATTGGTTAATTCTGAACACAGCCACATCCCCAGTTATAACAGGGTGTGCATATTTATGCAACCAGGTTATTGTAAGTTTTTTTTTTACTTTTTTCAATTGGGTTGTATAGGTTATAGGTCACATTAATGGTGGAAAAAGTTTTGAAGTGATTTGTCTTGGTCTCATTTTTTAACATCACAAAAACCTGGCATTTTGAACAGGGGCGTGTAGACTTTTTATATCTACTGTATATACTGTATATAGCATATGAAAAAAACATTTTTCCTAACATGCATGATTTCAACTTAGTATGACTGTATTTTACTACAAAACTGTCAAATGATTACATCACAAGCAAAAGCTCTGTAGATGATGGTTCCTACTGCCAGAACTGGAGACACGGTGGTTTGGAGTACCAGATACAGACAGCTTCTGCCCCTTAAAAATGTTTCCCAGTTCCTGCAGTGGAAATAGGGCTCTATTTACCTGGTGCAGAACTAAGAGAAGAACAACTCTGCAAATTTCCAATTGTTGATATTTTTTCCCCCATGGGGGTGCATTATTAATTTAAAAAGAAACAACCCCTACTAGTGCAGCCATATTGGAAACCTGTTCAGCTCTTTGTGATAACAAGTGGCCTCCTCTTCCTTATTTCCTGGATGTGAATATTTCATCCAGCTTGTTTTGCTCAGCCGATAAATAGCCAGCAACTGCCTCATTCCTCTCCCAGTGATGGGATTGAAGCCGCTATTATGGAGTGCGCCTATTGACAGTGGCGAGGACAAGTTACTTTAACCTTCAGTTTCCTCTGCAGGCAGACTCTGGCGGCATCTTGCAGCCTATTTACCCGGAGTGGCACGCTGAAAAACCCAGAGATTAAATCTCTATCCTGCAGCTCACCGTCATTCATTTGTCCTGGCTCACCTGAGGCCTCGATGCCAGCAAACATTCTCCCTGGAGGCCGAGAGGCAACGCGGCACAGAGATTTACTCAGCTAGTCAGGTCAGACTGCTGGGGGAGCACAGATGTTTGGAGGGCTTTGTTCTCTAACAGTGTGTGTGTGTGTCTCTTTCTCTGTGTGTGTGTGTGTGCATTTCACCACAACTACCTGCCAACTTTCTCCAGTGTCAGTATGTGTCTGCTTGATGGTGTGTTTGTCTCCAGCTGCCAACATTGTGCATTCATGTGTGTGTTTATCCCTCACAGGTGTGGGAGTGAGTATTTTTCAGCCTGGCAGCCTCCCTGAGAGAGAGACAGAGAGCGAGAGAGAAAGTGCGTGCGTGCGGCTGGCCGATCAATGTGCATCTCCTGGTCACTGACAACGCATATTTTGCAGGCTATCTGCTGTGATACTGAGAAGCGGCGTCTCAATCACCGATGCTAAAGATGTCCACACAAGCTCCCGTTTCCAGCTTAATATCCCTTTGCGCACAAAGTCGCTCATCTGTTTTATTTCACATTTTCTTTCATTAGTTCAGACTGCATAAAATACCAACGCCACAAACTGAAATTAAAGCTTACTAAAACTTGTGAATTAATGTTTCACAATTTCTTTTTTTTTTTTTTTTTGATTGATGCACCAAAGCTTAATAGTAACCATTAAAAGGAAATATCACGCTCAGGCTCACATGCAAAAAAGGAGTCAATTTTTCCTCCCGTCCTCACGCAGGAGATCCTTTTATGGAGATTGCTGTAATGCACCTGTAGCTGAGGTGGTCCGCAAAAAAGACGGGGAGCCCGGCATGGGAAGGATCAGATAAGAGGCACTCATCCAGCAGCTAATAGCATACAAAAAGCTCACCGCCATTAAATTCACTGCAGCACAGGGGCTGCGTGTCTGCTGGCATCGTTGGGCAACTGTGACATGAGCACCCGCGTTTCCTGTTGACTCTCAGCGGGTATCCACTTCCAACCTGCCATGGCTGGCTGAATGCCGGTCTCTGTGTGCCCGCTACTGCTGCTGACTGGCTAAGGGGAACACTGCGGCGTATGTAAAAAAAACAGAAAAAAACACTTGCACCTGAATATTAGAGCATATGTGCTGCCTAAAATGTCATCCTTGTGTGTGTGACCAGTAGGTGATTCGTTGATTTTTAACAAGGGTGGTGGTGGTGGTGGGGAGGTACACAAATTTAGCAAAAGGTTCAAAGGTAGAGATGTAAATTAAGTACAAACTTGCCAAAGTAAAGGTGCAAAATGTGATAAAACATGCTAATTTCCACTTTAAAAAAGTCTCAAATGTATTATAAGAGTTACAAATTTATGAAAAAGAATTCATAAAATGAGGAAAAAATATTGATTTATTTTACTAATATAAAATCACAAATTTACAAGAAAAAAAAAAGCTGCAAATGTGCAACTTCTTACTGGCAAATTTGTGACTTGAAAAACAGTTAAGTCCTATTTTAATATATAAATTTGCCACTTTTTGTGACAAATTTGTTATATTTTTCCACACTAATTTCCATCTTTATTTTCATACATTTATTTTTCTATGAAATTTGAAACTTCTTTTCTTTTAAATTTTCAACACATTTTCTACATTTGCATCTATACTCACACTGACTCATTTTGCTAACAAGGGGCCTGGCATCCATAGTTGCCAAGTCCGCTTATTATAAGCAACTTTGGGCTTGTTTTGCTCTAAAGTTGCTTGCAAATCTCGTCAGTCACGGGTGGTGGGTTTTTGGGCTTGTTTTTTAATGTGTAGTTGCTTATTTGGGCTTGCTTTGCTGTCTGTGTGACAGCTCTCCCAGCTCCCCACAAAACATGAGTGCGACAGTTTGTTTACAGGACCCATCCACACCCCCATTTCCTGGTTACTGTGCCCGCCCCGCTGATCTCTATAGAGAAACTAGACAGATCTTTGGCCACCAGAAGTGAAGCCACCTGGCCATCATATTAGTACTCCCAAAACACTAGTACATACAAATGGACGACTGATTTCTATAGTTCACCAGTTGCGCAAGATTATAAACTGTGTCTCCACACCAAGAAGTTCAAAATCTGTTAATTTTTGGAGAGGTTATTGAGGTACAAGTGACCGGCCAGGGGCTTCACTTCTGGCGGCCAATGATCCATCCAGTTTTTCTATAGAGATCAGTGGCCCGTCCGACTCCACTCGGCTCTGTACTCACTAATGGGGCATGAGCTATCCAGGTTTTTTTTTTTTATACAGATCAGTGCATATGGGACCTTAAATCAAAAAAAAGTCTCCATTGAAATGACTGGCAAGAGCAACATTATCTATTGATCCCAATCAAATTTTGCCGCGAGTTACACATATGATGTTTGTCAATTTAAAAGATCATTTTCCACGTAAATAAAGTTGTCGGCTGTTGTATAATAACAGAGTAATATTTAGTTTTTGTTTAAACGACAAGCAGACAACAACTCCCATCATCCCACATCACTAAACTGTAATCGTGTTTAGTGCTGTTACTAATGCAGAATGCACGTCTTTTCTTTTGATCAGACTTTCAAAATTTAATTAATTCACAGTTTTTATGTTGACTGTGTTCATTATAAATTTCCTGTTGCTTATGCAGAATGCATATGTATTTTCCTTTAATTAGAGTTTATAAAATCCCGTTATTCAATGCTGACTGTGTTTACAATCAATTCACTGCAAACAAAAATAAATCTATATATTGATATATGTTATCAAGCAGCCTCTCTTTTACAATGGGGCAGGATGCCTGCTGGACTTTTTTGGGCTTGTTTCCATAGAGCTGGTTGCCTGTTTCTCTCATGAAACCTGGCAACACTGCTGGCAGCACCCCACCCCCCCATCCCCCCTCCAACGACCTACTGTGTGTGACCTACTGTAGGTGCTTGCCTCTTGGACAAAGCTATAACCCTTTAAAAGATATGCAGAGGTTTTGAGATTCTGTGCATGTGTGCATTTATTTGGGTGTGTGGTGTGGCTATCAAACGAAAACCCCGTCACTTTGTTAGGGTCAGCATTCAGGTTCAGGTTCAGGTTCAGGTTACTTTATTTGTACCCGTAGGTAGATTTGTTTTGCAGTCTGGTGACATCCATGTTTACAAGCCACAATTACATTCAGCATAAACACAAACACAGGCACACATGAAGCTGACTATAAACATGATAAAAATACTCAAGGCTCCATCAATCAGGATATAAAGACAAAGAGATGAGAGAAAAACCAGAGATAAGAGAGAAGGGTCATATTAAAAGTTAAAGACTAGTCAAAGAGGTTAAAAACTCAAAGGTTTAAAACCCAATAAAAGATTTAGAACCCAAATAAAAATCCTACAAAAATAAGTAAATATAAAATGAAATTAATAAATAGTTAACTAAATTATGTGCAATACATTGTTACAACTTGTTCAACTCTTTGACAGCAGCAGGGACAAAGCTGTTTTTGTAGCGCTGGGTTTTACTTTTTGGGACAGCAAACCTCCGTCTGGAGGGAAGAAGCTGAAAGTTGCAGTGCAAAGGGTGGGAGTCATCATTTAAAATGGAGGTAGGAACCCTCTGTACTTGTCTGGTGTACAGGGATGTCAGGCTCAGCTGTGACTCACCGAGCAAATGACTGGACCATCTAACTACCTGATCCAAGGATTTCCTCTGTTTCAGTTTCATCTGACCAAACCATGACACTAAAGAAAAGGACGAAACAGATTCAATAAAAGCTCGATAAAACATTGTCATAATGGTTCGGTCAATTTGGAAGCGTGCAAGTTTCCTTAAACAATGCAAAGGTTGCTGACCCTTTTTGCACACACTTTCACAGTTCTCTTCAAAGTTTGAATTATTATCAATAATAATCATCCCAAGATATTTGTAGGATTGTACACATTCGGTGGTCTGGCCTTTTAGTACGGTGACTTCGTGCCTGGGAGTTTTCCTCCTAAAGTCAATAATCATATCTTTAGTTTTTGTTGTATTCAGCTGCAGGTAGGAATCCTCACACCAGTGAACAAAATCATCAACTACTGGGCCGTGGCCACTCTCACCATCCTGGAGGAGACTGACAACAACTGAATCATCAGCATACTTTATAATGTGTCTGTTGTCATGTCTGCTCTGACACATGTTTGTGTACAGGATGAAGAGTGGTGGTGACAACACACACCCCCGAGGAGAGCCAGTAGAAGAACACTTTTGGTCAGACAATGTACCATTGACCCTTACTCTCTGTGTCCTGTTGGTTAAGAAATCCAGAATCCAACCCACCAGATTATTGCTCAAATCAAATTGTTGCAGGAGCCTTTCAACTAAAATATGAGGTTGGATTGTATTAAAGGCAGAAGAAAAGTCCACAAATAAAAGCCTGGCGTGTGTCCCATTAAAATCCAGATGTTTAAAAAGCATGTTAAACAGAGTGACAGTGGCATCCTCCACTCCTCTGTGAGGCCTATAGGCAAACTGCAGAGGATCCAATGCATGTTCAGTCTGCTTTAGGACCTCAAATCTGACCAGTTTTTCAAAAATTTTCATTAAAATTGAAGTCAAAGCAACTGGTCTAAAGTCGTTTACCGTTTTAGGACAGCTGGATTTTGGAACGGGGACAACCACGGCATCTTTCCAGATCTTAGGCACATGTTATGTCTGTAAGGACTTATTGAAAATGTAATGAAATACAGGACTCAATTCCCGTGCACAGGACTTTACCAATCGCCCACATATATTATCAGGGCCCTGACGTTTGTTCACTTTTACAGCACAGAACTGCCTTCTGCACCTCAATATTAAAGTGCTGATTGTCTTTGAATTTCTGTTTCAAAACTTGGGTTTCTGTGCTAAAATCAGAGAAATCAAAACGACCATAAAAACAATTAAGAGCATTAGCCAGCTCTGTGTCTGAATTAAAACCATCTAAAAACACACGATTACTGCGCTCTGTGCTCTGAAGGCCTGCAATAGTTTTCATACTGGTCCAGGCTGAACCAAGTTTCTTTGTTGCCATCTTACTGTCATGCGGTGGCCCTCGCGAGCCACCTATAAGACGCACACAAGTCACCAGTGAGTTTTACAGTGAGTTTATTACGGTGAAAAAAGGTGTTTACACAAGCTGCTGCGATAATGACAGAGTCTTCGCAGAACAGGAAGCATAGGGCTGTACAGCACACTACAGGTCCAAAGCAGGAGACAGTCTCACACAGTCAGGCTTGGTAATAATTAGCCACACGGGCTGCTAAGGCAGGGACTTACAGAACAGTTAACACCCGGGGGGAATAAGGCTAACGAGCTCACTACTGGTCCCGGTGAAAGACGGTCAAGCCCCAAGGCAGCCAAGGTGTGAATATAGTCCAGGCATCCGTGACGATGGGTGAACAGAATAGCGATCAAATAACGATCATGCGATCAGATTAGTGACCATAGCAATCAGACACTGCTGCGGCATACTGACGCTAGCACACAGCTTAAATAACCCAGGACTGATGACAGAATGACAGACAGCTGGCCGACCGTTGACAGGCGGAAACCCCTCCGAGCACTTTCACAATAAGAGCCCGGAGAGGCCAAAAATACCGCCCGCAGCTGTCAAGGCCGGCAGCGAGACATAACTTTAACCCGAGCGCGAATAAGAACCGACGCTCGGGTCATAACAGTACCCTCCCTCCACGGGTGGACTCCGGACGCCCCAAGGGACCACCCTGCCCCCCCCCCCAGGGTGGGAGGTAGGGGGACAGGTACGGAGGGAGAGAAACCAACCAACAAAAACAAGACAAGACCAAAACAAGAAATACATACAACACATGACTCAGGAAAAAAAAAACAAGACTAGGAAAAGAAAAACATGACTCTGGGGAAAAACAAAACTAAGACCAGACAAGAAAAACATACAGGAAATACATGACTCTAGGAAAAACAAGACTAAACAAGGCTATGACAAGACTCAATACAGGAAATACATGACTCAGGGGAAAAAAAACAAGACTAAGACAAAAGAAAACACAAGACAAAACAAGGCTAAGACAAGACTGAGACTCAAGGGAGAAAAAAAAAAAAAAGAGACAAAAAAAAAAATGCTCTAACAAGACTATGGCAAGGACTCACAAGGTAACAAGAAAAAACAAAAATTGCTCGGACTTAACTAAGACTAAGACATACTAAGAAGCAAAGGGTAAACAAAAATTGCTCGGACAAAACCGTGAACAAGACTGTGACTTTGGCTACAACAAAAAACAAGAGGCAATCTAAAATTGCTCAGACCAGACTAAGACTATGACTAGGAAACAAGAGGTAATCTAAAATTGCTCAGACTAAGACTATGACTAGGAAACAAGACAAAACAAGAGGCAATCTAAAACTGCTCAGACTAAGACTAGGAAACAAGAAAAACAAGATGTACAAGACAGGATTTGGCACCAAATGGGCCCACAGAAAATCTCACAGTACATGAACGGTCAGGTGGCCTGCCCCAGTCCCATGCCCCCAGGAATACGTCCTCTGGTGGCCGAACCAGGTCACCCCGTAACCCACACAGTATATTGGGTGGCCAACCCAAGATGCCGAATGCTCCAAGCAGTTCCTCGGGTGGCCGACCCGCATACCACAACCAGCAGGACCGTGAAGGGATTGCGTGCAGCCGCTCACCTGAAAACAACACAACAGGAGAGCGCCGATCTGTCCAACAAAACCCACTAATGGCCCCCAGCTGGTGGCTCCTGAGAGGGGGACAACCAAAACCCTGGGCCCCCTCGAATCCTGATTGGGTCGCAGCCACACCTGCGCTGGACCCCCACTGGACCTCGTCGGACCCCGATTGGGTCAGGACGGACCCAGATTGGGTCACCGCTGCACCCACGTTGGACCCCGACTGGGTCTCCTCGGCCCACGCGTCGGACCCCGACCGGGTCAGGACGGGTCCCGATTGGGTCACCGCTGCACCCACGTTGGACCCCGACTGGGTCACCTCGGCCCATACGTCGGACCCCGACCGGGTCTCCTCGGCCCACACGTTGGACCCCGACCGGGTCTCCTCGGCCCACACGTTGGACCACGACTGATTCAGGACTGCTCCGGCGACGACCTCCATCTCCGAACCTGGAACCCCCGGTCCCGTGACCTTGACTGGCTCCGGACCGGCAACTCTGTGGAGGTGCTCAGAACACAAGGAAGAACCGGGATCAGTTCCACCGGCAGCGCCAGAGCCCAGCGAGACGAGCTCGGGTGCAGCGGCCGGCTGCCCCTCACTCGCCCCCCCCATGAGGCAGGCAAAAATGCTCTAACACACCATATAGGAAAACAAGAAAGAGCACTTGCCTGCACTCGAGCTCTGGAGCCGTCCAGGACTTCGCCGATCCAGGTTCAAGAAGAAACTCGTCGTCGGGCTCCCACTTGGCTGTGTCGGGTTCCACAGCCAGCCTGATGGTCTCTGCAGCTGGATCCTCATGCGCTCGCGTCCACGCCAATAACCCGTATGGCGTGGGGGTAGAGGACCCTGGACCTGCTGACTCGGGCTGCATCCCTGAGGAACCCTGGGGACGCTCTCTCGTCGGCTCTGGCTCCTCACAGCAGTCCGTTCTCCTCCTCTGTCCAAAGCAAGGCTGCAGCACCGGGACATCTCCCAGAGCTGCAGGCCTCCCCCTCGTTCGACGGCGTGGGACTGACGCCGAGGACCGCTCCGCAGGAGGAGACACAGAGGCAGCAGGTTTAATATAACAGGCTACAGCTGGGGAAAGAAACTCAGGGAGCTGCGAACCCTGAGCTTCACCCCCAGGAGTCAGACAAGACAGATCACTGTTATTACTAGGACAGTGAACTTGGACTTGCCTGTCTCCCGGGGGGAGGATGTTGTCAGCTGTAGTGGGCGTTGCTCCTTCCCTCGCTCGCTGGATGGAAAAGGATCCAAGAACGGAGCCCACCGGCACAGGACTCAGCTCACTCTCAGCAGCTGGCTGGTTGAGGGGGTCATCCCGGCGGCCCGGAACTGGATCCGGAGCTGGAGCTTGCCGAAGATGCGCCCGGCCGTGATGCCGACGCCTTCGCCGGCCCCCAGATGGTGCGAACTCCCGAAATGGATCGGAAGCAGGATCAGGATCCATAGGTGAAAAGCAGGTGTGCCTCTTCACCTGCTTCATGCCGCGTTCCTCCTCCATCATCAGGAACAGCTCGCGTTGTGCGGCAATGTCCTCCCTCCTCGTGTCGACTTCCGGGTGGTTGGCGTAGCGGGGAGAGAGATTACCGAGCACATCTTCGGCGGCGTCTAGGTACCAATGTATGCCGTGGTTATAGTCCAACATGGAAGCGGAGATGAGTAGCTCATCCACAGCTTCCAAAACACTCGTCAACACGTGGCTCTTCGGTGACGGCATTCCTCACATACACAGGTCCCAGACAGGGACAAGCAACGTCCAAAACTCAAACTCACCGGTGAAAAGCGTCTCAAAATGGCGTCACCGTAAAACGCCGTTTGGGCAGCAGTGTACTGTCATGCGGTGGCCCTCGCGAGCCACCTATAAGACGCACACAAGTCACCAGTGAGTTTTACATTGAGTTTATTAAGGTGAAAAAAGGTGTTTACACAAGCTGCTGCGATAATGACAGAGTCTTCGCAGAACAGGAAGCATAGGGCTGTACAGCACACTACAGGTCCAAAGCAGGAGACAGTCTCACACAGTCAGGCTTGGTAATAATTAGCCACACGGGCTGCTAAGGCAGGGACTTACAGAACAGTTAACACCCGGGGGGAATAAGGCTAACGAGCTCATAACTGGTCCCGGTGAAAGACGGTCAAGCCCCAAGGCAGCCAAGGTGTGAATATAGTCCAGGCATCCGTGACGATGGGTGAACAGAATAGCGATCAAATAACGATCATGCGATCAGATTAGTGACCATAGCGATCAGACACTGCTGCGTCATACTGACGCTAGCACACAGCTTAAATAACCCAGGACTGATGACAGAATGACAGACAGCTGGCCGACCGTTGACAGGCGGAAACCTCTCCGAGCACTTTCACAATAAGAGCCCGGAGAGGCCAAAAATACCGCCCACAGCTGTCAAGGCCGGCAGCGAGACATAACTTTAACCCGAGCGCGAATAAGAACCGACGCTCGGGTCATAACACTTACTTTCCAATTCTGATTTATAATTCTGTTTTGCTCTTAAAATTTCGGACTTCAGCTCTTTTGTGGCAACCTGTAGCTCAGAAACAGACCCCTGTTTAAAGGCAAGTGCTTTCCACTGTAAGCAGGATTTAACTGATTTTGTAACCCATGGCTTGTTGTTGGGATATATTTTGACACGTTTAGGTGGAACGATCATATTTTTACAGAAAGCCATGTATGAGCATGTGACGTCCACCAAAGAGTCCAAATCATCCCCGCAGGACAGTGTGAAAACCTCCCAGTCCGTACAGTTAAAACATTCCTGGAGGCAGTGCACTGAATCCTCTGTTCACACATCTATGTCTCTGGTCTTCACCTTGCCTCTTCTGAGAGCAGTTTTATATGTGAGCAGCAAATGTACACAGTTGTGATCTGAGGATCCTAAAGGAGGAAGGGGAAGTGATTTATAGGCCCTCTCAATGGATCCATAGCACAGGTCCAATGTATTTTTTCGCCTGGTTGGGCAGGAGACATACTGATAAAAGTTTTTAAGTGTCTTCTTTAAAGAAACATGGTTAAAATCCCCAAGAATAAAGTTTGAAGCCTCTGGTGAAATTGACTGCAACCGCTGGACCACATCAAAGACGGTGCTGGAGGCGGAGTCAGCATCCGCTCTTGGGTGAATTTGTGTTAGCATTAGAAAATTAACATTATTAATTAACAATATAATAATATAATAATATGCAATATACGTATATACAATATATATACAGTGGGGCAAAAAAGTATTTAGTCAGCCACCAATTGTGCAAGTTCTCCCACTTAAAAGATGAGAGAGGTCTCCAATTTTCATCATAGGTATACCTCAACTATGAGAGACAAAATGAGAAAAAAAAATCCAGAAAATCACATTGAAGGATTTTTAATGAATTAATTGGTAAATTCCTCGGTAAAATAAGTATTTGGTCACCTACAAACAAGCAAGATTTCTGGCTCTCACAGACCTGTAACTTCTTCTTTAAAAGGCTCCTCTGTCCTCCACTCGTTACCTGTATTAATGGCACCTGTTTGCACTCGTTATCAGTATTAAAGACACCTGTCCACAACCTCAAACAGTCAGACTCCAAACTCCACTATGGCCAAGACCAAAGAGCTGTCAAAGGACACCAGAAACAAAATTGTAGACCTGCACCAGGCTGGGAAGACTGAATCTGCAATAGGTAAGCAGCTTGGTGTGAAGAAATCAACTGTGGGAGCAATTATTAGAAAATGGAAGACATACAAGACTACTGATAATCTCCCTCGATCTGAGGCTCCACGCAAGAGCTCACCCCGTGGGGTCAAAATGATCACGAGAACGGTGAGCAAAAATCCCAGAACCACACGGGGGGACCTAGTGAATGACCTGCAGAGAGCTGGGACCAAAGTAACAAAGGCTACCATCAGTAACACACTACGCCGCCAGGGACTCAAATCCTGCAGTGCCAGACGTGTCCCCCTGCTTAAGCCAGTACATGTTCAGGCCCGTTTGAAGTTTGCTAGAGAGCATTTGGATGATCCAGAAGAGGATTGGGAGAATGTCATATGGTCAGATGAAACCAAAATAGAACTTTATTGTAAAAACTCAACTTGTCATGTTTGGAGGAGAAAGAACACCATACCTACTGTGAAGCATGGGGGTGGAAACCTCATGCTTTGGGGCTGTTTTTCTGCAAAGAGACCAGGACGACTGATCCGTGTAAAAGAAAGAATGAATGGAGCCATGTATTGTGAGATTTTGAGTGAAAACCTCCTTCCATCAGCAAGGGCATTGAAGATGAAACGTGGCTGGGTCTTTCAGCATGACAATGATCCCAAACACACCGCCCGGGCAATGGAGGAGTGGCTTCGTAAGAAGCATTTCAAGGTCCTGGAGTGGCCTAGCCAGTCTCCAGATCTCAACCCCATAGAAAATCTTTGGAGGGAGTTGAAAGTCCATGTTGCCCAGCGACAGCCCCAAAACATCACTGCTCTAGAGGAGATCTGCATGGAGGAATGGGCCAAAATACCAGCAACAGTGTGTGAAAACCTTGTGAAGACTTAAAGAAAACATTTGACCTCTGTCATTGCCAACAAAGGGTATATAACAAAGTATTGAGATGAACTTTTGTTACTGACCAAATACTTATTTTACCGAGGAATTTACCAATTAATTCATTAAAAATCCTTCAATGTGATTTTCTGGATTTTTTTTTCTCATTTTGTCTCTCATAGTTGACGTATACCTATGATGAAAATTGGACACCTCTCTCATCTTTTAAGTGGGAGAACTGGCGCAATTGGTGGCTGACTAAATACTTTTTTGCCCCACTGTATATATACTATATATATATATATATATATATATACACACTACCGTTCAAAAGTTTGGGGTCACCCAGACAATTATTTTGTGTTTTCCATGAAAAGTCACACTTATTTACCACCATGAGTTGTAAAATGAATAGAAAATATAGTCAAGACATTGACAAGGTTAGAAATAATGATTTTTATTTGAAATAATAATTTTTGTCCAGATACTCAACCTGCTCAAAGGAAGGTCAGTTTTATAGCTTCTCTAACCAGCTAAACTGTTTCAGCTGTGCTAACATGCTTGCACAAGGGTTTTCTAATCATCCATTAGCCTTCTGACGCAATGAGCAAACACATTGTACCATTAGAACACTGGAGTGATAGTTGCTGGAAATGGGCCTCTATACACCTATGTAGATATTGCACCAAAAACCAGACATTTGCAGCTAGAATAGTCATTTACCACATTAGCAATGTATATTAGATATTAGAGTGTATTTCTGATTAGTTTAAAGTTATCTTCATTGAAAAAAACAGTGCTTTTCTTTCAAAAATAAGGACATTTCTAAGTGACCCCAAACTTTTGAACGGTAGTGTATATATACTGTATATATATTACAATATACAATATAATAATATATTGTATATTATAATATATTGTAATTATATTATAATAATAATATATATTAATATATAATATAATAATTAACATTAATTAACAAAATTAGCATTTGTGTCAGTACCCCTCTGTAAATGAACACTTTTGATTTTGCTCCTGGCTCTGAAAACCAGAGCTCCCTTCCAGCTTCTTCTTCACCTATTTCAACCACGGTGGAAGGATCCACATGAATGTCCTAGCCATGCACTGACAGTACTACTATGGCTGCTATCCTGTTAAGGAGTTAGCTTGGCGATGGCGGGTATAGTGCTATCTTCTTTAAGTTCTAGTCACCCCATTAGACATTCTTGCTCCCACCTGCTTCATTATTCCACAGTCAACAATATATCTCACCTCATTCTAGCTTATTTTGTTATTTTTTGAACATAATAGGCTGGCACATCTGCGCTCTAGCACCTTGACTAGTTGGCCTCAATGAGGAGAAGGTGATGGATGAGACCACCCAGCGCTCGCTTAGCTGTTGGAATGATCAGGTCCTAAAGCTTTTATATTCCATCCACCCATACCAGACATCAGTTTCCCCACCTGGTTTACTAATCCACAGTCAATAATACATCTTGGTGGGCAGAGGGCAATAGATAAGCCCGCCTAGCATTAGCAGCGTTAGCCATTCACTCATGCAGGGTTGTTTCAGTGCTTGCTTTGCACCCCAGGGACCAGTCATATCCTTTTGACCACTCACGTCACACACCCCTGTCCCTGATTATGCTTTATCTGGGATTGTACATAATTACAATCAACCATTAGTTACAGATAACCAGCTAACATTAGCCTCAAAGTGGCGCCTGCCTCGGCATGAACTGGGGCTCATGAACATTTAAACAAATATGAATTGAAACTTAAAATGGGTTAAAATGGTGCTGAAATGATGATGTATTTTGACCAAAGCATGTCACAGACATTTCATTAAGACTTCTGGAAACTGTGTCAACACGGAGGAAAAAATGTATAATATGTCCCAGTTAATCAAAGATCTTTTTAACCCAAAATATGATTTTCTTAGCGTTACTTTAATTCCTCGATGGCAGTTACTGTGTGAAATAGGCATAGGGAATGATCCCCTCACCAAAGACTGAATCATGGCTACTAAGAATGCAAAAAGCACTGCAAAGAGCACAGACTGTATATGTAAAATAAGAGGGAATTTATTTTTGAAACCTGTTTATTTCCTATAGCGAATCTTATTCATTAAAACACCTTGTGCCAAACGTTTACTGCCAGTATTGCTGTTACACAGACAAATATGTGAATAATCAAGATTTTCTGAACGTAATATAGTAGGTATGGTTGTAAACACCAAAAAGCCAAGCCCATACGATGATAAAGAGTTGTTAAAGCTTATAAATGAAGAGTAAATATGTTGAAGTGATTGTATGTGTAAAGGCTGACATCACATCACAGCCATTTATCATGAACTTGGTGATTTTGTCAGACAGTGTCATAGTAATGACATACAAGGCACTCTTTAAAATTTGTTAAAATCTCAGCTTGTCCACTTGACATCCCTCTCCATCACAGCACTAATAATCATAATTTAATGACTCTATTTTACCCATATAGCCCAAGGAAAGAGTTGGGGTTTTGCAATATGACAGATATGAGTTCCTTACTTACTTCTAACTTTCTCTTGAGTGATCACAGCATGGGCAGCATGCAAGTCATTGGCATTCTAGTTTGTTGGTTCAGGATCAGGTTTGTATATGCTAAATATGGAAGAAAGTGAAGAACTTATTAATCAAATGTGTGTAAAACAGAAAAGTGGTCAAAAAGTGGTCCAATCATCACCAACGTGCAGATCGGTATTTATCAATCTGAACGTGATTGTACGGTGCACTCAAATCCTATGAGAGCTCCGTGGTTGTGTACGCAAATTTTCAAGTCGCTGTAGACTCGCAGTGCAGCAGAAAAACCTGTCTGAGCGGGAAAATATATTTGATCAAATTATAATATTTTTTTGTTTTTCTTATTTCAGACAAGGATGAAAAGGAGATGTTTTGACTTTACCTTGAAATGTTTCGACTGGCCTCTGCAGTCTTCCTCAGAAGCATCAGCTGATCACTGTGATGTGTTGTATATCAGCTGTTTTTCCTAGGCGTGGCCAGCCCAGCGGAACTGTCAGATCCACTGGTCTGGCCATGCCCCCTGTCGTCCAATGGTCTCTGGATTCACATACAAAAATTCACACACGAAGAGGAAGCAAATGGGACCATAGCTTTTCTGGACATAAAAGTCCATCACAAAGATGATGGCAGTATAAAAATCTCAGTTAACAGGAAACCAACCGACACGGATCAGTACCTACTATGGACATCACAACACCTCACAGCACATAAACTATCATTGTCAGGACACTACACTGGTGTGAAAAAGGGATTGCCCCCTAAACCTAATAACTGGTTGGGCCACCATTAGCAGCAACAACTGCAATCAAGTGTTGGCGATAACTGGCAATGAGTCTTTTACAGTGCTGTGGAGGAATTTTGGACCACTCATCTTTGCAGAATTGTAATTCAGCCACACTGGAGGGTTTTCGAGCATGAACTGCCTTTTAAAGGTCATGCCACAGCATTTCAATTGGATTTAGGTCAGGACTTTGACTAGGCCACTCCAAAGTCTTCATTTTGATTTTTTGAAGCCATTCACAGGTGGACTTGATGGTGTGTTTTGAATCATTGTCCTGCAGCAGAACCCAAGTGTGCTTCAGCTTGAGGTCACAAACAGATGGCCCGACATTCTCATTCAGGATTTTTTAGTAGACAGCAGAATTCATGGTTCCATTTACCACAGCAAGTCTTCCAGGTCCTGAAGCAGTAAAACAGCCCCAGACCATCACACCACCACCACCACCATATTTTACTGTTGGTATGATGTTCCTTTTCTGAAATGCTGTGTTACTTTTACACCGGATGCAATGGGACATACACCTTCCAAAAAGTTCAACTTTTGTCTCATCAGCCCACAGAGTATTTTCCCAAAAGTCCTGGGGATCATCAAGATGTTTTCTGGCAAAACTGAGATGAGCCTTTATGCTCTTCTCGCTCAGCAGTGGTTTTCGTCTTGGAGCTCCACCATGCAGGCCATTTTTCCCAGTCTCTTGCTTATGGTGGAGTCATGAACACTGACCTTAACTGAGGCAAATGAGGCCTGCAGTTCTTTGGATGTTGTTGTGGGGTCTTTTGTGACCTCTTGGATGAGTCGTCACTGCGCTCTTGGGGCAATTTTGGTCAGCCGGCCACTCCCGGCCGAAACACTGTTCACTGGAAAACACCATTCCATGTTTTCGTCATTTCTGGATAATGGCTCTCACTGTGGTTTGCTGGAGTTCCAAAGCTTTAGAAATGGCTTTATAACCTTTTCCAGACTGACAGATCTCAATTACTTTGTTTCTCATTTGTTCCTGAATTTCTTTAGATCACAGCATGATGTCTAGCCTTTGAGGATCTTTTGGTCTACTTCACTTTGTCATGCAGGTCATATTTAAGTAATTTCTTGATTGAGAATAGGTAGTGGCAGTAATCAGGCCTGGATGTGGCTCGAGAAATTGAACTCAGCTTTCCAAAGATGTGATAAACCACAGTTAATTTATGTTTTAACGGGGGGGGGGCATCACTTTTTCACAAAGGGCCTTGTAGGTTTGGATTTTTTTTCCACTTAATGATAAACACCTTCATTTAAAAACTGCATTTTGTGTTTATTTGTGTTACATTTGTCTAATATTTAAATTTGTTTGATGATCTGAAACATTTAAGTGTGACAAACATACAAAAAAATGAGAAAACAGGAAGGGGCAAACACTTTTTAACACCACTGTATATACAGTAAATGGGCCACCATCATCACAGAACAAGAAGACAGACAGGAGGAGGAAAACCGCATAAGACATACACTCACACGCTGCCAATATCCGATATGGGTCATAAATAAAGGGAAACAGCAAGTTAAACGCAAAGAAAACAAACAGAAAACAAGACACAGACCAAAAGCCGAAATCAAAAACAAGGACATCATAACCATACCATAGATCCAAGGGATAACAGAACCAATTCAGAAGATCATGAAAAAACACAAAATAAACAGTGGTAAAACCACACAAAAAATTAAGACCGTTATTAGTACACCCCAAGGACAAAATAGAATAAGGCAAAAAGTGCAACGTAATATATGAAATATCATGCAGTCATGTAACAAAACTTACACTGAAGAAACGGGAAGATCATTCACCACAAGACGAAAAGAACACCAGAAGGAATGTGAGAAGGAAACACAAGGATGGCTCACAAGATCACAAAAAGAAAAGGCAGAACAAGTGACACTAAAATCAGCAAAATCAGATCACTGCAAAAGAAATAATCACATCATGGACTGGGATAATGCAAAAATCACTGGATCAGAGAGTAACAGACACAAACATTGGGTCAAGGAGGCTATAGAAATCAGGAAGTGGGGCAAAGACAGCATGATTGGGATGAGGAGGCATTTACAGTCACGTGAAAAATTAGGACACACCATTAAATATTCAGTTCTTTATTAAGAAATGTTCACATATCTGTGTCTAACCTTCTTTTTGTTTTTATTTGCATTTTTTAACATTTATTTTAGCCATTTTAAATGGGAATGAATGTGGTGTCCTAATTTATTCCTCACTATTTGTTTAGAATTACATTTTACAAAAAAATTTGCAAAAAGTCTTTAATTCATTTTTAATTGTTTAGTTGTATTACATGAATCTCCGAGTAATTTTAACATTGATATTAAATATCCATATGTCCAAATATGTTAAAAAAAACACACACACAGGCTTATACAGGGTGTCCTAATTTTTTCACGACTGTATGCTTTCTCACACCTGGGATTACATTCTCCAGAGACCATTGGATGGCAGGGGGCATGGCCAGCCCAGTGAATCTGACAGTTCCGCTGGGCTGGCCACGCTTAGGAAAGGCAACTGGTATACGACACATCACAGCAATCAGCTGGCACTTTTGAGGAAGACTGCAGATGCCAGTCGAAACATGTCCAGGTAAAGTTAAAACATCTCCTTTTCATCCTTGTCTGAAATAAGAAAACCAAAAAAACTATAATTGAAAAAGAAGACAGAACGAACCTACTCGAACTACAAATTATAATGAGTAGCACAACCTTTCATATGATATGTTTGCCTTGTGTTGTATTTAGATGAGGGATTTGACGATTCTCTGTGTGAGAACTGTGTTAAAACACTATTCTAAAAAGTATTTCTTCAAGTTTTCTGTTATATAGTACAGTATCTCATAATAGTTAATCCCTTACAAATTATCCGTTAACTAAACATAACACAGCTTTACGCACAGAAGTGCACAGCCAAGGTGGTCCGCTGCTTCTAGGTTTAAAAAAACAAGCAATAGCACTCTGAGGAAAGTGCACTATCCCCCACCTCTGTTTTCTTTGAAGATCCCAGTACTTACTGACAGAGAGCAGTTTTCCACTTTTCAGTATAATTACTGTGGCAGAACCAAATTATGATAAGCCCATTATCCACAAATATACATCAAAGTATACAGCCCATAGTTGTAGGTCAGGATCCCGAGGTGAACCTCTGTAGCAAGTTTGATGACCATAGAGAGCTTTACGTGTTCTATAGTAAGAGAGCATAGGGAGTGCCAACCTTGATCTTTGACCTTTTGACCCCAAACCTGTAGTCAGAAGTCTCAGAGTAAATCTGTGTACCAGGATTGGTGATCCTAGCTTTCTTTGTTGTTGAGATATAGTTGATAAGCCATTTTGATGTTAACCTTTGACCTTGCAATCCCAGAACCAGTGTCAGACGTCCGGGTCACAGGGTGAACCTGTGTACCAAGTTTGGTGACACTAACTTTACTCATTGTACAGTAATAAGGCATAGGGAACGTTAACTTTGACCTTTTGACCCCAAATCCATAGTCTGAGGTAAGGATCCCTAGGAGAACCTGTGTACCAGGTTTGGTGGCCCTAGCTTTACTGGTTTATAGTAATAGTACAAACGGAAAGCTAACCTTGACCTTCTGACCCCAAACCCATATTCAGAGGTCATGATCCCAAGGTGAACCTGTGTAGCAAGTCTGGTGACCCCAGCTTTCTTTGTTGTTGAGATATAGTTTATAAGCCATTTGATATTGACCTTTGCCCTTGCAATCCCAAAACCATAGTCACACTTCAGGATCCCAAGGTGAATCTGTATACTAGGTTTGGTGGCCCTAGCTTTATTCATTTTATAGTCAGTAAATTTAGCATTTACCATAGTGCAAATGGAATGTTAACTTTGACCCCTTGACCCCAAACCCATCGTTAGGTCGGTGTAAGTTGTCTAAGACGTGTATTAGATACACCTACTATATCAATTTGAAAAGCCTAGATTATTTCTTTCAGCAGTTACTGTATTTAGAAAGTTTAGGTAAAATCTGACCTCTGACCTTTGACCTTGTCATCCGATGACAGTGAAACTGCAATATGCTACCTGGTGCTATGATTCTTTCCCAACAGGGTTTTTAAAGAACGTTTCACGTTGGATGGCCTCAGATCTACTACAGATCATAAATATGTCTCTGCATTCAGGTATCTTCCCTCAGTGCTTTAAAACAGCTGTTATCAAGTTACTTCTAAAAAAGAGCAACCTAGACACCTCACTCATGAACAGCTAAAGGCCAATATCAAATTTCCCCATTCTCAGTAAAATAACAGAAAAAGCTGTCTTTCAACAATTGTACAACTTTCTGACATTAAATAACTGTTATGCTGTCTTCCAGTCAGGTCTTTCTGCCTCACCACAATACTGAGACAGCTCTAGTTAAAGTCCTGAAAGATGCTGAAAGGGTAAATATGCTGGAATGGCAAGGTATGGACGAATAGTGAGAAAGAAAAATAAAATTCAAGCAACATGGGTGAGAAATGGAAGAGTGTTCATAAAAGTAAACGGACCACCAGAACAAGACAAGATGATGGTGGTGCAGAGTCAAAGGGATTTGGATCAATTCAAGTGATAATGGACATGGACTGGAAGGAGAACTGCACAGTGAACAAGAAATGGCCAAGGACACAGTAAATTGTGAGACAAAGACATCACAAAACCATCTATTTGGGTTTGTAAATATGGTCATGTTGTCTTGATATATCTTAAAGATATTGATATATTCTTTAAATGAGCTTGCAACTTAAATTACTGTGATTTATATTATTTAAATGTTTTTCCTTTTTCTTTCTGGTATGATGGATGAAAATGGAGAGTTTCCTTTGCAAGATATACAGATATGTGATTCTTTTGAGAATGAAAATACTTTAATTGAGATTAATTGTACACCAAAAATATGAAGAGTTAAATTTGAGTTATTGACACTTAAAAAGGAATACATTATTTAATTTTGAGAATGATACTGATCTGGATGTTAATTTCTATAATGATTACAAACCAAAGGCTGAATATTATTGTGGGAGTCAATTCAACAATCTTAATAGAAGTCATTATATTAATTAAAGAATGAATGAATCAATGAATTTTAATGAATCAAAAAGGTATTTTTCCAAATAAAATGAAATTGGCAAAGGTAATTCCAGTATATAAGAATGGGGATATGCACCGCATGACAATTACAGACCAGTATCCCTTCTTCCTCAATTTTCCAAAATTTTAGAGAAATTATTTGAGAAACAATTGGGTTATTTTATAGGTAAACATAAATTATTAAGTGATAATCAGTATGGATTTCAACAAAATCAAACTACCACTTATGCAGTAATGCAAAAGGTAGAAGAAATTGCAAGGGCCAGAGAAAATGAAGAATGTTCTCTAGGTATTTATGCTGATCTCCAGAAAGCCTTTGATACTATTGATCATGTACGTTTGTTAAGAAAACTTGAGAATTATGGAGATAAGTGGCCCAGCTCATTCACGGATAAAAAGTTATTTACAAAGCAGGCAGCAGTGTGTACAAATTAAAGATGCAGTGTCAGGATTTAGTGAAATTACTTGTGGAGTACCACAAGGATCAGTGATTGGTCCAAAATTATTTATTCTTTATATTAATGACAATCAGAATGTTGCAGATTTGTTAAAATTTGTTATTTTTGCAGATGACGCCAATTTATTTTCTGGTAAAAAACAAAAGAACTTATAGATCATATTGAAAAGGAGCTGGAAATACTCAAATCTTGGTTTGATGCAAATAAACTGCTTAATAATATTAAGAAAACTAAATTTATGATTTTTGGAAGTCGAAAAGATATCGATAATATTGAATTAAAAATTTGTAACACAAGTATTGAAAGAGTTTTTGAGAAAAAAATTGCTTGTGTTATCACTGATCATAAATTAACATGGAAACAACATATTGATTATATTAAAGGAAAAATTTCAAAGTCAGTAGAAACATTGTATAAACTTAGAAATGTATTAAATAATAGTCTTGTGCATACTCTACTGTTCACATATTTTACCTTAAATTTCTTACTGTGTAGAACTTTGGGGATCAAGTTTAAAAAAAAAAAATCCAATAATTGTTCTTCAAAAATGAGCCATACGTATAATAAATAAAACCGATTATTATGCACATACACAGCCGTTGTTTCTAAATTCCTGTATAATGAAATTTAATCCATCCATCCATCTTCTACTGCTTTTCCAGAGGTCCGGGTCGCGGAGGCAGCAGTTCAAGCGAGAAGCCCAGACTTCCCTCTCCCCAGCCACCTGCTCCAGCCCTTCAGAAAGGATACCAAGGCGTTCCCAGACCAGCTGGGAGTCTCTCCAGCAAGTCCTGGGTCTGCCCCGGGGTCTCCTCCCAGTGGGACATGCCCGAAACACCTCAAGTGGGAGGCATCCAGGAGGCATCCTGATCAGATGCAGCACGGTGGTGCAGTGGTTAGCACTGTTGCCTTACAGCTAGAAGGTTCCTGGTTCGAATCCCCAGGTTGGCAGGGGTTGGAACCTTTCTGTGTGGAGTTTGCATGTTCTCCCTGTGCTGCGTGGGTTTACTCTGGGGGCTCCGGTTTCCTCCCACAATCCAAAGACATGCATGTTAGGTTAATTGGTTGTTCTAAATTGTCCCTAGATATCTGTTTCCTATAGGCCCTTAGAATAGAGGGTTAGTATTAGTGAAAGTGCTTTGAGTGGTCTTTGTGACTAGAAAAGCGCTATATAAGTGCAGGTTAGTTAGTTAGTTAGTTAGATGCCCATACCACCTCAACTGGCTCCTTTCAATGTGGAGGAGCAGCGGTTCTACTCTGAGCCTCTCCCGGATGACTGAGCTCCTCACCCTATCTCTGAGGGTGAGTCCAGCGATCCTATGGAGAAAGCTCATTTCAGCCGCTTGTATCCGCAATCTCGCACTTCCGGTCATTACCCAAAGCTTGTGACCACAGGTGAGGGTAGGAACGTAGACTGACTGGTAAATCGACAGCTTTGCCTTAGAACTCAGCTCCCTCTTCACCACAACAGACTGGTACAACGTCCGCATCACTGCAGATGCTGCTCTGATCCATCTGTCAATCTCTCACTCCATTCTCCCCTCACTCGTGAATAAGACCCCGAGATACTTAAACTCCTCCACTTGGGGCAGGAGCCTGTCCCCAACCCGGAGAAGACAATCCACCTTTTTCCGGCTGAGGATCATGGACTTGGACTTGGAGGTGCTGATTCTCATCCCAGCCGCTTCACACTCAGTGGCAAACCGTCCCAGCAAGATCTGTAGGTCATTGCTGGATGAAGCCAGCAGGACAACATCATCTGCAAACACAGAAATGAGATCCTGTGGTCACCAAGCATGACACCCTCTGTTCCCTGGCTAAGCCTAGAAATCCTGTCCATAAAAATTATGAACAGGATCGGTGCCAAAGGGCAGCCCTGGCGGAGTTCAACTCTCACTGGGAATGAGTCTGATCCGAGTGTTGGCAATACGAAACAAACTCTCACAACAGTCATACAGAGACCGAATAGCTCATAACAACAAGCCCGATACTCCATACTCCCGAAGCACCCCCACAAAAAACCACGAGGGACGCAGTCAAATGCCTTCTCCAAGTCCACAAAACACATGTAAACTGGTTGGGCAAACTCCCACGAACCCTCGAGGATTCTCGAGAGGGTAAAGAGCTGGTCCGATGTGCCACGGCCAAGACGAAAACCACATTGCTCCTCCTGAATCCGAGGTTCGACCAACAACTGGACTCTCGTCTCCAGTACTTTGGTATAGACCTTCCCAGGGAAGCTGAGGAGTGTGATCCCTCTGAAGTTGGAGCACACCCTCCGGTCCCCTTTTTTGAAGAGAGGAACCACCACCCCAGTTTGCCATGCCAAAGGCACTGCCCCCGACCTCCACGCAATGTTGCAGAGGCATGTCAACCATGACAGCCCTACAACATCCAGGGCTTTGAGGTACTCAGGACGAATCTTGTCCACCCCCGGGGCCCGGCCACCAAAGCGATTTTTAGCCATCTTGACAACCTCAGCCCCTGTGATAGGCAAGTCGTCCCCCTCATCCACAAGCCCTGCTTCCTCTGTGGAAGGTGTATCAGTGGGATTGAGAAGATCCTCAAAGTATTCCTTTCACCGCCCGATGATATCCCCAGTCGAAATCAACAGCACCCCATCCGCACCATACACAGAGTGGACAGGGAGGTGTTTCGCTCTCCTGAGCTGCCGGACAGTTTGCCAGAATCTCTTTGAGGCCGACCGAAAGTCTTGTTCCATGGCCTCACCGGACTCCTCCCATACCACCCGAGCTGCACTCCTCTTGGCCTGCCGGTACACCTCAGCTGCTTTGGGAGTCCCACAAGCCAACCAAGCTTGATAGGACTCCTTCTTCAGCTTAATGGCCCCCCTCACCACTGGTGTCCACCACTTGGTTCGGGGGTTACCACCACGAGACGCCCCAACAACCTTGCGGCCGCAGCCCTGGGCCGCTGCTTCAACAACAGAGGTGGAGAACATGGCCCATTCAGACTCCATGTCTCCAGATTCCCTCGGAATGTGGTTGAAGTTCTTCCGGAGGTGGGAGTTGAAGACCTCCCGGACAGGGGCCTCAGCCAGACGTTCCCAGCACACCCTCACTATACGTTTGGGTCTACCAGGTCTGAATGGCATCCTCTCCTGCCATCGGATCCAACTCACCACCAGGTGGTGATCAGTTGACAGCTCTGCACCTCTATTTACCCGAGTGTCCAAGACATACGGTCGCAGGTATGATGACACAATAACAAAATTGATCATCGATCTGCGACCTAAGGTGTCCTGGTGTCAGGTGCACATATGGACACCCTTATGCTTGAACATGGTATTTGTTATGGACAAACTGTGGTTAGCACAGAAGTCCAATAACTGAACACCACTCAGGTTCAGATCGGGCAGGCCATTCCTCCCAATCACCCCCTTCCAGGTTTCACTGTTGTTGGCCACATGCGCATTGAAGTCCCCCAGTAGGACAATGGAGTCTCCAAGAGAAGCACCCTCCAGCACCCCAGTCAGAGACTCCAAAAAGGGTGGGCACTCTGAAACATCATTTGGTGCATAGGCACAAATGATGGTCAGGACCCGTTTCCCAACCCGAAGGTGCAGGGAAGCAGCCCTTTCGTCCACCTGGGAAAACTCCAATATAGAGGCAGCAAGGTTGGGGGATACAAGAATACCCACCCCTGCTCGTCGCCTCTCGCCCGAGGAAACTCCAGAGTAGGCCAAGCTCCAGCCCCTCTCCAGGAGACTGGTTCTGGAACCAGAGCTGTGTGTTGAGGTGAGGCTGACTATATCTAGCCGGTATCTCTCAACCTCATGCACCACCTCAGGCTCCTTCCCCACCAGAGAGGTCACATTCCATGTACCAAAAGCCAGTTTAGGAAGCTTGGGATCAGTCCGCCAAGGTCTCCGCCTTTGACCGCCACCTGATCCACATAGCACCAGACCCCCATGATCCCTCCTGCAGGTGGTGAGCCCACTGGAGGATGAAATTTAATGACTTATATTATTTTAAAATTATGCAGATAATGCCTAGAGCTAAAGATGGATTACTTCCAGACTCTGTACACAAATTCTTTACAATATGGGAAAGTAAATATGACTGAAGAAGTGCTTTTAAGTTTATTGTGCAAAAAGCTAAAAAAGGTTTTATAAAGAAATGCATTTCTATTATTGGGGCAAAGTTGTGGAATGATTTAAGTATGGATTTAAAAATGAAATGTGTAACTCACTTCAAATTTGCAAGAGATTGGTTTGTAAATTTAATTTGTGAATTTAGTTTGTAAATTTAATTTGTGAATTTAGTTTGTAAATTTAATTTGTAAATTTGTGTCATGAACGGCCTGGCCCGTTCACGGGGCAAACAGATGACACCAAGTGCAAGAAGTGAGTTTGCATATTTAATAAGTGACACATGTACAAAAACATACACTACAGAACAGACAAGTAAGCTACAAATTCCCAGCAGAACTGGACATACGAGGAGGGAGAAATACAAACTACAAATTCCCAGCTGAGCTGGACTTACAATACTGAGAACCACGGAGACAGGAGCGCCATCTCAGGACGAGGAAAGATGAATAAAATGACCCAGAGATTAGCAAGCGGAGGAACAAGGCTTAAGTAGGCAGTGAGAGTGATTACACAATTTGAATCAGCTGTGAGTCATGAGAGGAGAGGAGACGGGACTGACAGCTCGACAGGAGCACCGCCCACTACCAGAGCAAAACCTGGAAGTGCCACTGACAGCTGTAGCCCCAGAGAGAGAGAAAGAGCACAGGATCAAAAAGGTGCTCGTAAAAATACAAATATAGAGCAAGAACTAAAATAATGGCACATAATAAACTGAAGGATAAATAGAGGTAATACCACATATATAAATAACAAGACTGTGATGAACGTGAACAGGAGAATGAGTACAACTAAGAAATGAGATATATGAAGACCAACCAAGGATAAAATGACAGGAAACTAAGAACCCAAAAATACAACAAATATACAAATATAGAAAAAGACAATGAGACTGAGCATGGCTGCACCCCCCATGCTCAGATCATGACAATTTGTAAATGTTTCTTTGAGAGTTACAACTGTAGCCCCCAGAAATAGCTAAAACTTGTTTAGCTATTTTTGTTGTTTAGCTTGTTTAGCTAAAACTTGCTTGTTCTGTTGTTGTTTTTCTCTTGTCTTTCTATTATGAATGGCAGCTATAATAGATGAGAATATAGGGTAGGCACATTGATAAGTATGTTGCTTCTGCCTAAGCCTGTTCAGTCACTGCATTGTATGTAGAATCCATCCATCCATCCATCTTCTACTGCTTAATCCTTTTCGGGTCGCAGGGTGGTGGTGGGGGGCTGAAGCCTATCCCAGCATCTCTGAGCGAGAGGCATGGTAGACCCTGGACAGATCGCCAGTCCATCGCAGGGCCATGTATGTAGAATAATTACCTTAATTATTTTGTTTTTGTTGGTGTTCATTGCATTTGTTATGGTGACTTAATAAAATACTACTACTACTAGCTGGTTTGAGTCCTATTTAAAAGACAGGGACTATTTTGTGTCTATAGGAAACTACAAATCTGAGTGAACAAAAATAACCCGTGGAGTTCTCCAAGGTTCCATTTTGGGACCTTGGTTTTTCAACGTCTAGTATATGTTCTCACTTGCTGAAATCATAAAAAAACAACAAAATATATTACCATAATTATGCAGATAATACACAAATCTATATAACTGTCTCACCAGGAGACTAAGGTTCAAATAAAACCCTGATCAAATGCACTGATCAAATTAAAAAGTGGACGTGTCAGAATTTTCTTCAGTTAAATGAAGACAAAACTGAAATAATAGTTTACGGAGCAAACAAACTAAAGTTTCTGATTGGTTCATAGCATGTTAGGCCCAAAACACACCTCTAAAAAATTAAGAAAATTAGGAAAACACATTTTTCTACATCTTGTCAGCTTTCCAAAGAGGTACAACATATAGTATGCAGTTTACCATTTCACATTGTTTACAGTTTAATTTTTACTAAAAGTATTTTATTTATTAAAATATATACAGTCCACCTGGTCTTTTAATCATTAAAAACTGTGCAGAATCTGTGCAGAACGTGTCAGTTCTATATAATTTGGTTCAGTTGCCTAAATAATTCAGTGACATCACTGCAGAGATTTACTGTTGTAATGGTGTTTTAAACATTGAAATAATAATAAAAAAAATTAGGAAAGGATAAAACAATTCTAATTTCTTGTTTGGTTTATCACAGTTTACTCAGTCACAGGAAAATATACAATGCTAATTATGCTAGGGGTGTCATGTACGCCTCTATGAGGTGGAGAGAGACAGACTCAAGAGCTGGATACACTCATGACATTTTATTAAAGAAAAGAACAAAAGTCCAAAAACTGTGCAAAAATACAAAAATATAAATAATGGAAGAACTTGGGCAGTGTGGTGGCGGAGTGGTTAGCACTGTGGTAGCACAGCAACTCACCCTTGACCGAGGGATCCTGGGTTCGATACCAGCCCCTGACCAACAGTGATCTGTGTGGAGTTTGCATGTTCTCCCTGTGCGTGCGTGGGTTTACTCCGGGATTTCTCTGGTTTCTTCCCACAGGCCAAAAACGTGCAAGTTAGGTTAATTGGCATCAAACTGGGTATTCTAAATTGTCCTTAGATATGACTGTGAGAGTGAATGGCTGTCTGTCTCTCTGTGTTGGCCCTGCGATGGACTGGCGATCTGTCCAGAGTGTACCCTGCCTCTCGCCCAAAGATGCTGGGAAAGGCTCCAGCCCCCCCGCGACCCAAAAAGGATTAAGCGGAAGAAGATGGATGGATGGATGGAAGAACTTACAGCTGGTGTCCCTGGGCTGGCATCACCCAGCGGATGCGGGAGTCAAACAGGTGAGCAATCCGAATGAAAGTACGGATAGACAATCACAATGACATCCAATAGTGCAGCAATAATAGTGCAGATAGGCAGTCCTTAAATAGCAGAATAACCATTAACATGAACGATCACCGGTGTGGGTTCGCGCGACAAAAACAAGGAAAATGGAAGGCAGTATAATACTCAAATGGCAAAACCATAAATCAGATAAATATGGAAACAGAGAAAAGCCATGAAACTGAGCTTGGGAGACCATCCAAGCTCTATTCATGACCGAGCCCCCCTCTCAAGGGGTGGGACCCAGGCACCCCAAGGTAACATCAAAAGAAAAAGAAAACCTGCCCCCCCCCCCCCAGCAGGAAACACAACGATCTACCCAGGGCAGGTGGGGTGGGGGGGACAGGCTAGGATGGAACAAAAAAAAGAAAACAAACCTGCTCAGGACCCACACCAGAAAACACAGAAAAAAGGCCCCCAGACCACAGACCCCTAAAGTTCAGGGGAGCCGTCCAAAGTTCCAGGCCCAGTAGACAGCAAGGTGAACCCAGTCAGGTGGCCTGCCGAAGTCCCAGGTCAACCGGAAGGTACGAGTCCAGTGGTACGAGTTGGGTAGCCTGCTGGAGAACATGGACCACCTGACACAGCAGCTCAGTCTCTCTGGCGGCCGGCCCGAGTGCTTCAGCCACCTGAACAGGTGAGGCGGCTCGGGAGGGAGCTTCCCCACAAGGAGACTCAAAGAAGGAGTGGAGAGCCGAGGAGGGGGAATCATAACGTCGTCTGGCAGTGGAGGAAGGGGGACCATGATGACGTCTGGCTGAGGAGAAAAAGAGGCAACTGCGCCCTCGGTGGTCTTGGACGGGAAAGTAGTAGTAGGACCCTTGGTGGCTCCGGGCTGGAGCACTGCAGCACCCTCGGTGGCTCCGGGCTGGAGCACTGCAGCACCCTTGGTGGCTCCGGGCTGGAGCACTGCAGCACCCGCGGTGGCTCTGGGCTGAAGCACTGCAGCACCCTTGGTGGACCCGGGCTGGGCCAATGCTGCACCCTCGGTGGACCCCTGGCGGAGGGGTAGTGCCCATGGTGGGCCCATGCTTGAGCGCAGCACCCATGTCGGGCTCATACTGGGGCGCAGCATCCATGAGGGTCCCCAGCCGGGACGCAGCACCCACGGAAACTCAGGCTGAGGAGGAACCCACACGATGGCCTCGGGCAGAGGGGAAGCTGCACTCATGGAGGTCCCGGGCTGGGACAGAGCAGCTGCAACGGCCTCCTCAGCAGTCAAGATTGGACCCTGGATGACCTCGGGCGGTGCGCCTGGATCCACGGAGACCTCTGGTTGCGTTGGATCATCTCCGGTGACCCTGGGAAGAAGCTCAGAGGAAACAGATAAAGAAGAGGGGTCAGGGTCACCGGCAGTGGTGGAGCCTGGTGAGGCGAGCTCAGGTACAGTGGGCGGCTGCACCGGGCTCTCCTCACCAAGAGTCAGGCAAGATTGCTCTAAAACAGAGAGAAGGAAGACAAAAGAGAGCACTTGCCTGAGCTCGAGCTCCACCGCTGTCCAGGACTCCGACGATCCAGACGATGGCAACGCTTCGGGCTCGGCCCTTGGGTGGTCCAGCTCAGCTGCAGACTTTGCTGTGGCGGCTTCCGCAGCAGGCATGATAGTGGTTGCAGTTATGGTGCCCCCAGAAAAAATAACCCACGCTGGTGGCTCCTCCAGCGTGGAAGCTGGGGGTCGGCTCCATACTGGCACTGGATTTGGATCCTCTAGGACCACGGGCTTCTCCGTCATCCGGTGGATAGATTCTGGGACCAGCGGACACTCAGGGAAAACCGGAGGAGACACGGAGAGGACAGGTGAGGAAATGTTGGCTGCAGCAGGTAGGGAGAGCTCAGGGGACTGCATTTCCTGAGTCTCCCTACTGGGAATCAGGCAAGACATGTCATCAACAATAGGCATAGAATGGAATGTAACTTGCCTGTCATCCCGGTGGGCGATGGAATCTGCTGCAACTGGTGAACAGTCATCCCTCTCCATGTCTATGGGCCCCTCAGAAGATTGCAGAAAGACCGCCTCAGCTGACACGGAAGTGGGCGTTACCGGGGGAAGCCTGGAGGACCTCTCGGCAGCAGGAGGATTTGTCGAGGTGACGGAGATTGCAGCATTGGCAGAGGGAGATGAGGCTGGTGAAACAGCTGATGAAGAAGAGTGAGAGAGGAGCCCTGCTGCGGGAACAGTCATGCTCAACATGGGGGAAATGGCTGTCGAAGAGGAGGAATGCTTCCTCCGATGGTTAGCTGCGGGATGACGTTGCCACCGCAGGGTAGATGGAAGAGGCGGAAGCATAGGCAGCAGTGGAGGCAGACAGGGGTCAAGCACCCGGGGATGGAAGCGCACGCTGGGTCTGACCTCCAGCAGATTAGCCACTCCACCCCAACACAGCATTACGTCTTCCCGGGATCTGCAGCTCCGAGCGGCAGCTGTCATGTCCTCGACCATGGCCACATACCTCAGCTCGTCCCGACTCCACCTTCTCTTCCTTCCTGCTGAATCCATCGCAGGCTCCCACAGGCAGGTGAGTGAAAAAGGCACACAAAAAGGAAAAAATGCACGAGTGTACAGCTGAGTCCTTTTTTCTGGCTGTACTATTCTGTCATGTACGCCTCTACGAGGCGGAGAGAGACAGACTCAAGCGCTGGATACACTCGTGACATTTTATTAAAGAAAAGAACAAAAGTCCAAAAACTGTGCAAAAATACAAAAATAAAAATAATGGAAGAACTTACAGCTGGCATCCCTGCGCTGGCATCGCCCAGCGGACGCGGAAGTAGAACAGGTGAGCAATTCGAATGAAAGTACGGAGAGATAATCACAATGACATCCAATAGTGCAGCAATAATAGTGCAGACAGGCAGTCCTTAAATAGCAGAATAACCATTAACATGAATGATCACCGGTGTGGGTTCATGTGAGCAGGAGAAGGGAACAAAAACTAGTAATTAAGATCAGCTGGAGATAATGACAGGGGAGTAGTTAGACTGGCAGAGTGACAGGCAACGCCCACGCAAAGTGCAGACCAGGAGAAGTTGCCTGACAACTGCCAGCCCAAGGAACCAATTAAAGAAATAAACAAACTCAGAACAGACTGGACAAAAACAAGGAAAATGGAAGGCAGTATAATACTCAAACGGCAAAACAATACATCAGATAAATATGGAAACAAAGAAAAGCCATGAAACTGAGCTTGGGAGAACATCCAAGCTCAGTTCATGACAAGGGGAAAATTCTGTGAGGTCTTGCTGATCTGTAGAGACAAGATTACGCATGTAGTGTCACGCTTTGGTATTGAGTTAGACCCAAATGCAGTACTTAAAGTTCGGCAAAGATTTATTTATGAGCTGACCAAACGAGCGCAGCTCAAAAAACACAAAAGACACAAAATAACAGACAGCTCAGGGGCTGTAACAAGACTTACACAAACGGGCAGGATCAGATCAGGATACACAGGTCAGAAGGGTGTTGTTCACACAATACGACGAATGACACTCATAATGACACACAGATAGGGGCAGGTATAAATACACACAGGAGCAATCAAACACAATGCAAAACAGGACGCACAACCAAGACAAACTGAAACAGCAGGGCACGGTTAGAGATACAGGATGGGTGGGGCTGAGTGGACAATAATACACAGAGGATACACAAAAACTTGATCAGAGGGAGAGCAAAAGCATGGCATATAAGGATGATTATAAAAAAATACTAATTAACTGAGAAACTGAACCACAGAGAAATAACTGCACGGAACAGAATAAAAATGGCAATCCAGAAAAATGATAACAACCAGAATGAAATACAGAAAATACTAAAAATGCAACTTAAAGCAAGGGCCGAGGCCCATGCCCCAAAGACAAGACAACAACTAAAAATCAGAATGAGGACACGAGACCCATCCCACACCAAGACATGTAGACTTCAGCCTTGTAGAGTTACATCAGATTTATTTTGGGTCTGTGTGTTATGGAGAAGGGGTTAAGTCTCAATGTTTTTTTTTTAACTAATATCAAACCAATTATAAGCATTAGACAACCCATATGAATAAATCTTGCAGCTGCTAAATTAATAATGAAAACACCAAGGTGCTGTGCTTTGGTGCCTGTGGTATGGTAGCATGGGGGGGCTGTAAAAAGTGGTACTCCGACCTCTCCTTGCCCAGGATAGTTATTACAAGACCTTTTTTCGCGGCTGCATTGACAGAAATGGTGAGTTAAAACCTCTTGACTGTCTGTGGTGCATTTTTGCACAGGCCAACCTCCCCCCCGGTGGTCAAGATTGTTTTCAAGAAAATATTTAGTTTAGATGTCAGAGATTTCCAAGGCTATAAATTGAAAGTGGTAAGAGATAACGGCTTATCGTCGATTAGAAAGATATAGAATATGATCCAAAGTTTGAGATAGGAGTAAATTTATGCATCTAATTTGCATAATGCCAAGACAGCCATATCGAATAACATAACTTTCAGTCAAAAGTGGACTTTGGACATATTTACACAAAGGATGGATTTGTTTTTTGTCACTGTTTTTTTTTTAATTTTATCTTCAAAGTATATGAACCAGAAAATCAGTACAATATAAACAAACAAAGAAATTCGTCAGACTTACTGCTGGCCAGGTGGCTCGTTTAGTCCATTTTCGTCATCCTGGTCGTTATTTTGTTTTCTGTCGGTCATTTTTGCTTTCTCTCCCACATCCAGAAACTCTTGTGATTATTCCACCTCAATTTCTCTTTTATTCCACTGCAATTTATCTTATATGATGACACGGAACTGGCACGATTGTTCCGTCCAGTCACATGGAGCTGGGGTTGATGGCAGGTGAAAATTAACCAGCTTCGGCCACCCTCTATTATAACAAAATGTAGATATTTACCTTCATAAGCTAAATAATCTCTTTTTAGAATCATAGTTGGCAAATTTGGGAGCAAATGCCTCCTCCATGTTGCGATGGAGCATATCAACATTTGTTTACAAACTCTTCTTCTTCTGTGTCCCAGAAGTGAGGTTTTTAGGTTGTTCTTTGGGAGACATCAGTCCTCCAAAACAAGTTAGTTAGTTAATTCCTTTCACGCCATGAAGGTGCATAGGGCGGCGCCCATCTCTGTTTCTCTGACCCTAGGCCACACAGCTACTGTAAGTAGTGAAAGCTACAGCGGGGGTCAGTCCTCTGGTAGCTCTGTGCGTAACTTTACTTTCCCCGTTCCATTATGTGAAGCACCACGCTAGAAGGCAGAAAGTACCATTTTTTATATGGTCTTTGGTATGACCCGGCCGGAATTTGAACCCCTGCCTCCCGGGTGTGGGGCGGATGCTCTACCAACTGAGCCACCACTCCGGTCCTCCAAAGCAAGAGCAGTAAGTTATACGTGTCTGCCACCTTGTGCGGTGGAATAAGTAGAACTGGGGATTTTTTATGGTTTATGGCCACATCACATGACAGGTGCAGAACTGCGACAGACAGTGAGGGCGCTGTCTATGTCCATGAAACCCGGACACAAGAAGGGTTAAATTCATGTTTATTTTGAAAACAAAGCCTTCTTTAATTCTGGCAAATTAAAAGTCGAGAAAATATGGCGATACAATGAAACAAGCCTTTAGTTCCACTTAACAGACAGAAACACACACACACAGCCACACACAGACACATTAAGTGATTATCGTTTACCTTCGTTGCACGGAGGCATAATGAGAAAATACTGAGTTTTTTTATTTCCTAAAAAAACATTTGTTTTGGAGATATGAGGTTTGCCCTGAACAGCAATAATATAAAAATACTACCTAATATTTGCTTAGTTAAGGTCTTACACAGCTTACTATAGACTTAGGCATATTGAATAGCACCTACTGGGTGTCTAAGAACAGCATCATCAAAGTGCTCCCATACTTTAACTCTTATATACATCGAGATAAAACTGTGATTGATTTCTTTTTGAGAACAGCTCCCCCCCCCCCCCATGCACAACCTTAGTGTTGCTGGATTAAGGTTTAAGCTTTAAGTACACTTAAGCACTAAGTACTTCACACTTGCTGCTCAGGGGAGTTCCTTTAAAAGTCTCGACTAGTTATATTTGACTTCCTCGAGGAAATGAGGCATGTTATCCACCTTCAGCTGCTTGTCCCTGTAGATACCATCTAAATTGTGATTCTATTATAAAAGCGGAAAAGTGCATTTATGTAAGTTTTCTCAGGGAAAAAAATGCTATTCTAGGTTTGTTTTGTCTTTCAGCTGCTGCACGCTGGGTCCACAGCGATGGGAATTAACTATTCATTATGATGCTCACCTGTCATCAGTCAAGAGATGTGCCATTTGATTTCAAATGTACAGCTCTTTGCTCCCACGTTAATATGATAACAATTTAATGCTGTAGCAGTGCATTATAAGCTCTCTCTGCACGGCACATGTCCCAAGTTGCATTGTTAAAAGCTTTTTATTGCTATGTAATTTAGAGCATGAGGAGCAGAGAAATTTAGAAAACATTTTTTTCTTTTTTTGCACTGATGTGTTAAATGAATGCTGGTTATGGGGAGCATCAGCTCTACTGGCTGATACTGCAGTCCCTTCCCATTTCTGAGTGTCAACGCTGTTTTGTCCCCTTGTTTATGTAATTTATGCACAAGGTGTCCTTGTGACACAGCATATTAGTAATTGCATTTGTGCAAAGGGTCTGTCACTCCCAAATCATTGTTTTACAGCGAGTTGTGAAGTATTTGAAGTCCCATATGGTGCACAACAGTCTTTTGTGAATTTTAACCTCAAAATATATGATTAAAGGTCACATCATAATGTTTGACTATTTAAACTATAACTTCACAAAGTAATACAAACAGCCGTTGTTTAGATAAACTCTTAAAGAAGTGTCTGGATGGCACTTACTGGTTTTAAAGGCCTTGTCCGGACGAAAATTCAATATCGCTAAATCATATCTTAAATTTTTGTGTGAGACGAGCTAATTTGAACCGCACATGTTTTGGTGTCAACAAATGTCACATAAGGTGACAATGCGCTCTTGAAGTACGCTGTCCTTGAGAGCTGTCTGACTCAGCCGAGCGATCAGCGGCCAAGATGGCCACTGACTGTGTGACATCATCACAGGGAGAGACACGCACACGCTCGGCGGACATTGTTTGTTGTTTACGTTTTAAAATCGGCGAATACGGATATTTCTCGGAGTACTTGTGGATTACAAATAGATTATTTATTAAGATTAGGATTTCAGGAATTGAATTAATTATGGTTTGGCGTTGTGTTGTCTACGGGTGCGACGTTATACCAGCGGAGCATGCGGTGAGTGTTTTTGAATTTCCCGTCCTTGGGAAAATCAGAACGGCATGGGTGAAATTCGTTCAGAAAACGCGAAAAAATTGGAATGATGTCGGTAACTCACCCAACATGTGCAGTAGACATTTCGTTGACAGCAATTTCGAGAATAAGATGCAATTTGTGTCACGACTCGCCGCTCATCAGCGGCTTCAGCTGCGCGCACACCTGCGTAGTACAAATACAAAGATGCAAGCACTACATACGATCCCGCAGCTCCTGAGAGACTGCAACCTAACACAAAAAACAGTTTCACACAATGAAACAACAGTGCATGTATTATATATATATATATAAAATTATTATCCCATTGATTTTCATCATTTTTGGTCACATATCTCACACCTACAATTTATTTATTTCAGGGACAAAGGGCTGTGAAAAAGTTGTTGATATGATCAACAAAACACGGGTCCTCAGGGATGTGCGAAAGCTGAGTCCAGGGCAGCAAACTTCAAATGTGGAGGCTTTCCACAGTCTGATTATTCATTTTGCACCAAAGAGTGTACACTTCTCATTCCTTGGAATGTTGACAAGGTGAGGAGATGCAATATGTGACCAAAAATATGAAATGCAATTATAATAACAGTGCCAATTACATAGAGTTTCTGCTGATAGACAGATCACTTATATGTCCAAACATAAATCATTGTGATAATATTCTAATTACAGACTTTGTTTAGCTGCAATGCACTTTAATGAAAATGCAGGCCGCAAGCAGGCACAGAATCGTGATGTGAGCCGGTCTTCATCATCAGGTACCCAAAATTCAAAAAAGGCGGATATACACTGCAAGCAAAGAAAGTTAATCCAACTTTCGGGGACTATAAGAAATATTAGTATCATTTTCTAGGCTTGTATATGATATTTACAGTGGGTGGAGGGTTGGTCTTCATTCAACTTTCACATTTCATAGCTTTTATCAAATTATGTTAATTTGGGTCAAATTTGTATTTCATACTTTAGTCAAATGGATGTCTAATTTTTATTGAATATATTTTTTTTTCAGAATATGTGGATGATCTGATGAATACTCTGTTCAACAAAACCTTGGTTGATCCAACCCACTTATGGGAGCAGTGGCACTATGTACAAGCCAGAGTTCCTGCCACACTGAGTGCCAAATTTCAGCGTCCCATCAAAGCTGATGCTGTTGAGCAACATGTATCTAGATTTTCAAAATCAAACATGTAAAAGTAGAAGAAATTTCCAATTAGCAATGAAAGTTCAGCTTTCAATTGTTAGGGAAGCAACATATTTTGCTAAGACAAACAAATATAAGCCTAAGATTTTAAGAGAAATGTGCTTTTAAAAATGGAACCCGAATTGTATACCATAAAATGGTAGAAAAATGATTCAAATGTATATGACATGCAACTTTGATGAATGCTGAAATATTAGAATTATAAAATTGACATGGACATTAATAAACTCAATATATGATTTTACAAAACTTTATCTAAATATCATTTTTCACAAATCTAATCTTGGTAGGCAAAATGCCTTGTAGTGATCTGATGGGAATGTTTCTCTGATGAGGCTCACAGCACAGGCAGGCAATATCACCCTCACTTCTTCCTGTGCTGACGACACTGCTGCCTGCCCCTATCGACAGATGGCGGTACTGCAGCATCACTAAGTGAAAGATGGGCTATTACCAAATAAAGTCATTTATGGAGGCTGGTGACACATATTATTAAATCATGGGAATGGCCAGAATGGAATATTTTCATACAATCAGTTTATTAGTTCAATAAAAAAATGTCACCGTACAAGGACTTTAAGGACAAAACTACAAACCCTGTTTCTAATGAAGTTGGAACATTGTGTAAAACATAAATAAAACTCAACACAATGATTTAAAAATCCTTTTCAATCTATATATTCAATTGAATACACTACAAAGACAAGATATACAAACAGATCAACTTTGTGCATGGCAGCTCTGCCGGCATCAGTGTGTGAATGTGTGTGTAAATGGGTGGATAGCAGGATCTATAAAGCGCTTTGGTCACCCAGAGATGAGTAAAAAAGTGCTATATATGCCTGAATGGCGAGAATTTTCACACCTTCGATTGGTTTGCATTCACACAGCACTTCACTCAAGCAGACCAAACTGCTTGGACAACATCATACAGTTAGAACAGCTGCTCGTTTGTGGCGCTGTAGCCCAAACCACCGCTAACCAGGAAGAAAAAATCCCGGCGAAGAGGAGAAATCCGGCTTGTGGTGGCACTGTGTGGTGGGTTCTCCACCCAGAGTCGGAAGCCGGGGGGAGAGATGGAACAGAGGACTGAAGGAGGAAGTGGCACCGGGGGGTCTCAGATGTAACAGAAAGGACTAGCCGCCCCCTGGGGAGTTCAGGAGACACTGGAGTTCGCTAGAGGAAGAGAAGGTGTGAGAAGCAGGGCTAGTGTTGTATGATGTTAATGTGCCAGACATTCTTTGTGCACTGAGTGTACCATCTGTGGCTCCCTGGGTCTCATGGGGCAGAAATAAAGAGTATTTTCTGTACATGATGTTGGAAGGTGAATAAAGTTTGTGTGTCGTCCAACTCGCTGCCTCGTCTGCTCTCATCTTCCACATTAGTGACCTGAAGACGTGCGATGGAGAACGAGTCGAGCACAGCCCCGGAGACAACCCAGAGGGAGAACACCAGCGCCGCATGCGCTGTCACAGTCAAGCTCCCAGACTTCTGGCTTCACAATCCAACCGTGTGGTTCTTACATGTAGATGCCCAGTTCGCACTCCGCGGGATCACGACGGACAGCACTAAATATTAACATGTGGTTGCTGCGCTGGATGTGCGCGCCACGCAACAGGTAACGAGCCTGCTCCAGGAGCCGCCGGCCCAGGGGAAATATGAGGCGCTCAAGCGGATGCTACTCCAGCATTATACCCTGTCGGGCAGTGAGAGGGCAGAGAGACTCCTAATACATTCAGAGTTAGGTGACAGATCGGCCATGGAGCTGATGGAGAGCATGTCAGCATTGATGGGGAAGAACGATGATTCCTTGCTGTTTGCCCACCTGTTCCTCAGGAACCTACCTGCTACAGCAAGGGCGATCTTGGCCAACTCGCCGCTGCTGGTAACCAAGGACTACTGCGCCCTGGTGCAGGAAGTGGACCGCATCATCCTAGCAACCAGAGCTCTCAGCGTGAATGCAACGGCACCGGCATCCAGGAAGGACTCCAGCAAGGTCAAGGAGCCATTGGTGGTAGCTGGGACGGACGCCAAGAGGCACAGGAACGGGGCACTCTGTTCCTATCATCGGCGCTTTGGCTCCAATGCCCAATGATGTCTGCAGCCGTGCCAATTCAAGAAGCCGGGAAAATGGCACGGCCAGCAGTCAGTAGCAGCTGCGACCACTGACGACGGGGACAAGCTGATTTTTATTATGGACACACGTTCAGGGAGACATTTTTTGGATGGACTCCGGCTCCCAGAACAGCCTCATCCTGCTGGTCAGCGCAGACAGGTCGGTAGAAGGCAGTGGTTCTGACCTCACAGCTGCCAGTGGATCCACCATCAGGATTTTTGGCGAACGGACGCTGACGATATGCTTACACGGACATAATTACCAGTGGGACTTTGTGGTAGCTGTATTTTCTTCTCCATTTTAGGTGCAGATTTTTTATGTGTTTATGGGTTGTTAGTCGATGTTGCCAACAGACGTTTAGTGGATGCTGTCTCTTTTTCCACCTTGCCCTGCACAGCTCGAGAAGCTGGGCCATCAACACTGGCTAACGTTATAGCTCCAGCGGGTAAGTACCAACACTTGCTTTCACAGTTACCAGCACTCACGGTCCCGACATTTTCGGCTACGGTAACCAAACCCAGGGTCGAACATTTCATAACCACAAAAGGCCCGCCGGTGTTTGTGCGCCCACAGCGCCTGGACACGGCTAAACTGGCCAGCGCGTGCGAGGCGTTTGCCAACTTGGAGCAGCTGGGCATCGTCAGGTGCTCCAACAGCCCATGGGCATCCCCGCTACACATGGTGCCTAAGGCCAACGGGTCGTGGTGATCGTGCAGCGATTTCCGGTGCTTGAACAACGCCACGGAACACAATCAGTAACCCATCCCGCACATCCAGGATTTTTCTGTGCACCTGGCCGGGATGTGTGTTTTTTTCGAAAGTGGATCTGGTCTGCGGTTACCACCAGGTCTTGGTGCACGTGGAGGACATTCCCAAAACAGTGGCAATAACTCCTTTTGGCCTTTTCAAGTTTTTACGCATGCCATTTGGGTTAAAAGGCACGGCACAAACCTTACAGAGAATGATGGACGCGGTGCTCCGTGACCTCCCTTTCATTTTTGTCTAGTTAGACGACATCCTGGTGGCTAGCATGTCTGAGGAGGAGCACCTCACCCATCTCAAAATGGTTTTCCAGAGGTTGGAAGGGCATAGGCTTATATTTAACCCGGTGACGTGCCAGTTCGGTGTTCCCGTGATTGATTTTTTTGGTCACCGCATTTCGCCTGCCTGATAAGGTGCGGGCCGTGTCGGATTTTCCGCATCCGCAGACCGTGAAGGGCCTACAGGAATTTTGGTGCATGGTCAACTTTTATAACCGTTTCCTCACCCGGGCAGCCCAGCTGCTGCAGCCATTGTACACCGCACTTAAGAGAAAGAAGCCCACGGAAAACATCGACTGGACCCCCAGCCCGAGTCCAGGCTTTCGCAAACACCAAAACAGCACTTGCCAACGCCGCTTTGCTAGCCCACCCTGCCCCGTCAGCATGAATAGCGCTCACCACGGATGCATCTGATGTTGCCATAGCGGCAGTGGTGGAGCAGTATGTCTCCAGTTCGTGGCAGCCACTTTTCAGTCGTACTTTGCGCGACAAGGAACGCAAATACAGTATATTTGACAGAGAATTGTTGGCCCTCCACCTGGGGATGCGCCACTTCCAGCTTTGGCTAGAAGGGCACAAGTTCACCGCATTCGTTGATCATAAACCACTAACGTACACAATGTCCAAAGTCTCGGAACCGTGGTCGGCTCGGCAGCAACGACATTTGGCCGCGATCTCGGAGTTCACAACCAACATTCAGCACGTTGCCGGTAAGCTTAACATCGTGGCCAATTGCCTGTCGCGGACGTTAGTCTCCCCGGTCTACATGGGAGTAGATTTCCCTGCCATGGCCGTGGAGAAAACTGGGGACACGGACATTTGCGCACTCCAGTCCGGGCCTTCTGGGTTAAAGCTGGCGAGCAGGGTGGTGCAAGAAGGGTGCCCCCACTTGCTCCGCAACGTCTCCACTGGTCACTCACTGTGTGGTGGGTTCTCCACCCAGAATTGGAAGCCGGGGGGAGAGATGGAACAGAGGACTGAAGGAAGAAGTGGCACCGGGGGGTTTCAGATGCAACAGAAAGGACTAGCTGCCCCCCTGGGGAGTTCAGGAGACACCTGAGTTTGCTAGAGGAATAGAGGATGTGAGAAGCAGGGCTGGTGTTGTATGATGTTAATGTTCCAGGCATTCTTTGTGCACTGACTGTATTGTCTGTGGCTCCCTGAGTCTCATGGGGCAGAAATAAAGACTATTTTCTGTACTTGATGTTGGAAGGTGAATAAAGTTTGTGTCTCGTCCAGTTCGCTGCCTCGTTTGCTTACATCTTCCACAGGCTCATCGATTGGCCAGGACTGAAAAGGGAAATCTGGTGTTATGCCGAGAATTGCTCGCTTGCCACGAATTGGATCCCATCCACCAAAACTATAAAACAGAACACTACAGCCAGGCTTGTAACCATTTGTGCACTTTAAGAATTGCCCATTATACATTTTTAGAAGTAAAAATTGTTATTACCTCTTGTAAATTATCTTTAAATTATGTTTATTTGCCAGATGTTTTAGTGTTTCAAAGAGGGTTAGAAATCATAGTGATCCAACTCAACCTTTTACAATCTTCAAAGTTGAGATTTTGCATTTATGCATTATCGGTAAAAAGGGAAATCACTTTTCAAAGTTGTTTGACTTTGACTAACACTAAACACCTGCTTGCGATGATGGAATGCAATTCTTGGCAAGCGAGCAGTTCTCGGCATAACACTGTTCCCTTCAGCCGGGTTGTTTATCTGCCACAAACAAATAAAAATAAAAATCTCCACTGTCTGTATGAACCCCTGTGTTGCCATCAGGTCGCTAAATGTTTTAAAAACATCAGTATTTTTGTGTGCAGCCATAAGCAGCTAAGAAATCTGGTCCTCAGACCAAATGTCTATCAGAGCCTGCATCTCCTCACTACTCACTCCTCACTACTCCAAGACCAAGAGACATTTTTTTTAACTTTTCTCCTTGGCTTTCTCCGGTAAAAGTACGTATTTCTTGGATCTGCGCGGTTGTCTTTATTGTTATTTTCTACCCAAAATGGAGGCAGAAGGACCGGGAGCTCTTCAGCTGAATCGGGATGTTGTATTTGTTTACCCACGGATTCCTGCCATGGACATGCTAACACGGCTAGCAAGCTAGCAACGGAAACACACATCAAGTTTTTAAGGCAGGGACAACTTTTTTCAGGTGAGTGGCAACTTTGTTTGTCTGCATCTCACTCAGATAGTGAATTCATGTCTTTTCATGTATTTACATTGAGTTATAATGTAATCATGCTGCGCAAAAAATTTGCCTGTTTGCATTTGATGTGAAGGCATCTTTACGGTAAACGCCACTTTCTCTTCTCACTACATGCTGCTGTGGTTACACAAATGCCGAGAGGCACATCCGCCCTTTGGTCTGCTGGATACTCCGTTTGCATTCACACGGCAAATGAAGCGCATCAGACTTTGTTTGCAACCAAACCGAATCCCCCCCCCCATTTTCAGGGGGACCATACTTCGCTTGTTTGGTGCACACTAGAGTTCCAACATGCGTTCAGACGGCACCAAATGAACCGAACTATCCACGGAATACACTCTTTGGTCCTTTAGTCTGGACCAAACAGTGCCCGTGTGAATGTGCCCTTCGTGATCATCTACTAGCGCACACGTGTACCGCTGAACTGCGTGCTAGGCTATTAATGGCGCCTAATGAATTGACGTTAGCTAAAGCTATGGAGCTATCTCTCCGATGGGAAGCTGTCGATAGGCTAGCTTGGGAACTAAATTGGCGCCAGTCACAGAAAAAAACAGAGCCGCTTGCCTCAGGTAATGTTGCGGACCCTGATAGTGAGGATAGCTCGCACGAAGATTTTTGGGAAGTCAATGCTGCCAGTCAAAGGTCTGCCCTGGGAAACTCCCGTTGCAGGGGTTGTGGGTCCATGATGCACCGCCATAAAGTAAAGAATTGCCCGGCTAGGGGAAAATGTTGTAGCAATTGTGGACGCTTGAATCATTATGCCAGGACGTGCCGTTTGTTTTACCCGGGGAACCCACGGGAGAAATCGCCCCGCTCGTCCCCGACGGACACTAGGAGTGAACAGTACGAAGAGGTAACAGATGCCACGGCAGTCAAGTCGACCAGTTTTCGCCCAGGGTCGGTACCCATGCTGACAAGCGATACCATGCTAGCCCCAGACGCCTCTGGTACTTGGCCACATTTGACTGGGGGGTCTGCAGCTACAACGGTGAACACTACAACATTTATAGAAGAGGACGGGGCCAGACCGTCAAGCATGGAGTTACCACATGCTCAGCAGCAACACATTGGGCCAAGAAAAATTCCACTCTGGGCTATGGACTTGGTGTGGGTTCGGGGTGAAGGACATCCACGACAAAGATGGGCCAAACGACGGCCAGCAAAACATTGAGAGTGTCTGCCCATTGTGGCTGAGCTGGGTGCAATGTGCTTCAGGTTGTCAGACGGCTTGTCGAGGCACGCCAATCAGCTTCGGCGTGTCCGGGGAGATGTTCCAGGTGGTGAGGCTGGATGGGAGTCGGTGATGGCGGTGTGAAATCCAGTCTCCGCCATCCAAAAGATTGGCCATCACTCCGGGGGTCTGCGGTCTCCAGGGGCGTGCCTGCTGAGGTGCCCTGGACCCCCCCATGCAGGTTCCAGTTTTTTTACCCAAATGACCGTGCGGTAGCATTTTATTTATAGTTCTGATGTTTTAATGCATGCATATAGTGATATGGGGTTATTTTATGTGTTTTGTTTTTAGTTCGGAGCACGGCTGTGAAGAGAAAGAACTGACCACTGCATGTTCCAAAAAGGTAGGTTTTTTTTTTTTAGGATTTGTCAACATTCCGAATCTTTCCTTCCCCCTGTCCCAGCTTGTTTGGAGCATGTTGCAGGTATCAGTTTCAAAATGAGTTAGCATTTGCAGCAAAACAATAAAGTTTATTAGTCTAAACATTAAATATCCTGTGTTTGTAGTGTATTCAATTGAATATAGGTTGAAAAAGGATTTGTATAATGTTTTGATTTGCATTTTACACAACGTCCCAACTTCATTAGAATTTGGGTTTGTGAGAAGCCCCACCTTCAATACTTTACTTTAACTAAGGCTACGGTCACACTGCAGCTTTTAATGCTCAATTCCGATTTTTTTGTTCAAATGTAACCCATACAGTATCTGATTTTTTAATGAAAGTCTGAATGGCACAGATCTGATTTTTTTTTTCCACACCAGACCCAGGCCACTTTCATATGTGGTCCTAATTCCGATACGTATCTGATATTTTCCAAAGCGACCTCAGTCTGAACGGTCATGTCACATTTCATCCAACTTTTTCCTCATTGAAGAGAGACAGATGCTACAATTCTGCTGTGGAAGATGCCGCTGGCATGACAGACAGCTGACTAGTGCTCTCTTTTTTATTTAATCAATCTTCTTCCCTTTATCACTGGATCATAATTTTGTCGGCTCCCACGGCACAACAAAGTTGCGGGGGGGGGGGCACACAGTAATGGCACATTTTTTAAAAAAAGTAACGGCACATTTACTGGACGCTGTAAACAACACCATCCTGGCCACTGTGATATGTAAATGACTGTGGAGCGGAATGGCCAGATAGGGGCATACGAAAACACAGTCCAGGAGAGGGGAGTCTCTGGCGGCTCCTGTGCAACACCGGTGTTACGCCGCTGGTATGATCTGTGCTGTTTATTAGGGCGAGAGCCCTATTGTAATCGCTAGGATTACTTATTATTAACCTTATTTATACAGGTAATCCCATTGAGACACGGGGTCTCATTTTCAAGAGAGCTGTTTAATGGATCAGTTCTGTTAAAGCAGAGCTGATCACAGCGGTCATCTGGCGTGTAGAGGAAGGAAGCTGATCTCGTTTATTTTGTGTATAAACATTTCTGAATGCTTTTAACATTTATTTTGCTGCGCTGCATCAAAGGTGAAGAAGTTCTGTCCCCCCCCCCCCCGCCAATTGTTCGGGGCTCATATTTACTTCCGCAAACACAACGGTGTGTCTGACGTTACTTTTTTTCTGCGCATGCAGGTCACTTCATAGCTGGAGACCGTTCATATTCCAGTCTGATGGGGGTTGCATTTAAATTATAATGTGAATGCCCACACAAAAAAATCGGATCTCAGCAAAAAATCGGAATTGCACAATAAGACCTGCAGTGTGACCATAGCCTAACGCACCCCGACTTCCACCTTGTTCCAATCAAAAAACCTTTATCCAGCCCGATTAACGTCTTAATAATATCACTAAGCAGGTTTAACAAACACTGATTTAAACAGAGATTATGGGTGTTTTCACACCAAAGTTTGTTTGCTTTGGTCCAAATCAGGTGATGAGTTTGTTATTTTGCATCATTGCCCTCTTAGCTCAGTTCCCTTTCACACAGGGAAGAATCCAAGAATGAGTTCTTGTCAAATCATGCACAAATCATGTCAGAACATTCTCACCTCTTATGTTTTTGTTGCAAGGACAAATTAAGCAATAAGTACAGGAAGTTGTTTTCTTTGCCAGAGTTACAAGGAAATCTATGACTCATAAGAATGTGTACCAGCACAAAAAAGCTTTTTGAGACAGACAATTAGGCTGCGTGTCCACTGAGAGTATTTTTTTCTGTTCATTTCCCTTTTTGCCCCCCCTTGTCCCATCAGGCAGCTAGGTAAGCAGAACAGAGATCTGTTACCCTTATTGTGCCAAAACAGATTAGCTTTGCCATAAGCAGCTTTATACAGTAACTATCTATGTACTGTATATTGCTGCAAACTCCTCCTGTAATAACTTTTAATACTTGAATTATTTTACCCATGAAGGACCCGACAGGATGGGGCCTGGGGAAAGGAAGTGTGTGGAGGGGGAAAGAAAAGAGAGAGGAACAGTCAAAAAAGACAAACAAACCAACAACTAAAACAAACTGAAGACAAACTGCTTTTTCCACCAAAGAGGTCTCAACCTCCAACCTCCCCCACCCCCCCAGCGGGGCCAACGCCAGCCCCCAGGCTCCAAGCGCCGGAGGGCCAGCACCCCCACCCCCCAGGCCGGAGACCGGCCCACGGTGTGAGCACCCCCCAGCGCCACTGCTGCACACCCCGGGGATCCCCACACCCAAAGAAGTCCCCCACCCTCGCCCAAGGGAGCCCACATAGCCGAGAGGCATTACCCTCCTCAATCCAGCACCTCTCAACTAACAGACACACTCATTCCCACGCCACACCCTTTTGCTCTCATATGCACCCACAAGCACTCACTCACTCTCACTCCCCCACTCAATTCCACTCTCGCACTCCCGAACCCACCATTCTCTCTCACTCCTGAACCCACTCAATCTCGCTCCAGCTCACCCTCAGGGTCACCCACACTCTCTCACGTTCACCCACACACGCACTCACTCCCACTCTGACCTACTCACATCCATTTATGCTCTCCCCCTCACACTCACCCACCCTCATTCGGCGACTTTAACCAGAGCAATCTGAGCCACGATCTCCCCCGCTACAAACAGTTTATTAAATGCCCCACCAGAGGAATAAACACGCTGGATCACTGTTACACCACAGTGAAAGACGCATATCGCGCTGTTCCCCGCGCTGCGCTCGGATTATCTGATCACGTGATGGTCCACCTCATTCCCACATACAGACAGAGATTGAAGCTCACTAAACCTGTTGTGAGCACTACGAAGAAACGGACCAGTGAAGCTGAGGAGAAGCTGGAAACGTGCATGGAAATAACTGATTGGGGCATGTTTAAAGGAGCCACGCATGATCTGGATGAGTACACGGACACTGTGAACTCATATATCCACTTTTGTGAGGAGAGCATTCTTCCATCGCGCACCAGGGTGAGGTACTCTAATGACAAACCCTGGTTCACTGCTAAGCTCAGACAGATCAGGAAGGAGAAGGAAGCAGCGTTGAAAAGTGGAGACAGGGGCTGCTACAGGGAGGTTAAATATCGGTTTAACAGAGAGCTGAGGAGAGCTAAATCTGTGTATTCTGAGAGACTCCAGCAGCAGTTCACTGCTAATGACTCGGCTTCTGTGTGGAGAGGACTGAGGCAAATCACCAATTATCGGCCTCAGGCTCCTAAAGGTCAGGATGACAAAGCCCTTTGTCAAAGACTGTCCCAACACTATGCCCGTTTTGACACCCCGTCATCTGTGTCCAACTCCCCCCCTCCCTCCAGCTCCACAGCCTCCACGATCCCTACTTCATCAAAGGCGCCCCACCCTTCCTCCCCCCCTGCCCTTGTCATCAGTGAGCAGGACGTGCTCAAACAGTTCTCCAGACTGAACCCGCGCAAGGCCCCCGGTCCGGACGGCGTGTCTCCCTCCACCCTGAGACACTGTGCGAAACAGCTGGCTCCTGTCTTCACAGACATTTTTAACACCTCCCTTAAGCTATGCCACGTGCCGTCCTGCCTCAAATCCTCCACCATCATCCCTGTCCCCAAGAAGCCACGGATCACTGGACTTAACGACTACAGACCTGTAGCGCTCACCTCTGTAGTCATGAAGTCCTTTGAGCGCCTGGTCCTGCCCCACCTCAAGTCCATCACCACCCCCCTCCTGGACCCGCTGCAGTTTGCCTACCGAGCCAACAGGTCTGTAGACGACGCAGTCAACCTGGCCCTCCACTCCATCCTGCAGCACCTGGACTCCCCGGGAACCTACGCCAGGATCCTGTTTGTGGACTTCAGCTCCGCATTCAACACCATCTGCCCCGCTCTGCTCCGGGACAAGCTGTTCCTGCTCAACGTGCCTGACTCCCTCTGCAGGTGGATCACCGACTTCCTGACGGACCGGAGGCAGCATGTGCGGCTGGGAAAGACTGTCTCAGACTCTGCTAGCATCAGCACCGGATCACCCCAGGGCTGTTTACTTCCCCCCCTACTCTTCTCCCTTTATACCAACTCCTGCACCTCCAGCCACCAGTCTGTCAAGTTGATCAAGTTTGCGGACGACACCACCCTCATCGGGCTCATCTCCAACGGCGACGAGTCCGCCTACAGGAGAGAGGTGGCCCAGCTGGCGTCCTGGTGCAACAACAACCTGCAGCTGAACGCTCTGAAGACAGTGGAGATGATTGTGGACTTCAGGAAAGTCACAACCCCTCTGCCCCCCCTCACCCTCACAGGCTCTCCCATCACCACTGCTGATTCCTTCCGCTTCCTAGGCACCACCATCACCAGGGACCTCAAGTGGGAGCCGACCATCAGCTCCCTCATCAAAAAGGTCCAGCAGAGGATGTTCTTCCTGCTGCAGCTGAGGAAGCTCAAGCTACCCACCAAGATGTTAGTGCAGTTCTACACAGCCATCATCGAGTCCATCCTCACCACCTCCATAACCGTGTGGTACGCAGGAGCCACTGCCAGGGACAGACTAAGGCTGCAGCGCGTCGCGCGCACTGCTGAGAAGGTGATCGGCTGCAAGCTCCCATCTCTCCAGGATCTGTACATCTCCAGGACCCGGAGGCGTGCTGGCCGGATCATAGCCAATCCCTCACACCCTGGTCACCTACTGTTTGCCCCCCTCCCCTCAGGTAGAAGACTTCGGTCCATCCAGACTAAAACCTCCCGTCACATGAACAGCTTCTTCCCCTCTGCCATCAGACTGCTGAACACTAAGTGACTTATTGACTCTCGTGCACTATGTACAGCAGCTCAACCAGACTCATGTCAATCATCACTGTTTTCTTCCTGCATTACCGACTGCACTATATGGTTCTCCACATTATCTGCTGCTCGCTAATATATTTTAACTGCTGACCAGTATTACTCTCTTATTCTACACTTTATTGCATGTATAGTTTATTTCTTTTATTTTATCATGTTTAATGTTGCAGCATTGCACCGAGACAAATTCCTAGTTTGTGTACTACATGAACAATGGCAATAAATCTGATTCTGATTCTGATTCATTCACCCCTATTTCTTAGGGCGACTGTGATGCAGATGCAGCGAGCCTGAACGTGCACCAGTTCCCGGCAGCGGCTGGGGAGACCGCCAGCAAAGGCCAGCGCCACCCTACCCCCCGGCCCACCCCAGGGTGGCCGCGGCCACAGAAGCAGACCCCCACCCACAGCGCCCACCCAAGTGACTGATCAGGAGATCACCACAGGCACCCTGAGATGCCACCCGACACGCAAAGTGCCACACAAAACCGACCTACCAACATCATCTCCATTCATCAGTCCCTCACTCTCGCTTACTCTCTTATTCAATTCCTCTCTCACGCCCTTGCTTGTATCTATTCATTCAGCAGCACCCAGAGATTTTGACAACATAACAAGCCCCCCGCCGGGCCCCCAGGCCCCCTGGCAGAAGGAGGGCAGCAGGGTTGGGGAAGACCCCCCCCCCCACTGCACAAAACATGATATGTGTGTGTCAATTGTATGATGTGATTGTGTGTAGGTGTGTGAACTACCATGGTGCAGTTAAAATTGGGGGTATTGTGGTTGGAGCACCACTAGCCACTGCGATAGGCAGCGGGGCCCCCATGCCCCCAAGCCCTCAGTGTCTAAAATGCAAATAAAATTGAGGTGAGGGCAGCCCCACTGCGCAGCAGAGGTGTCCCCTTCACCGACACAGTGTAGCACACCCCCGCCCCAAAGCCCTAAGTGTATCCAAAAATATGTATATTCCACCCAGAATTGGGGAGGTGAAAATAAGACTGGGAGGGAGGCGGTCCTAAAGCGAGGCCGCCCCCCCCCCCCCCCAGAAAACAGCTCACAAACTGGTTCAGGAAGCTCCCCACTGCCCCCAAATCCCAGCCCAGGGCGAGGGCCACCAGACCGAGCAGCCTAGGACCCACCAGCATCGTGCCCCCAGCACCACAAACATGATGGACCAGCCACACCCATTCCCACTCATCTTGCACACACAAACATGGACAGCAACAATAATCACAATAGTGAACAATGGGCTGGACCATACGGCACCCCACATGCCAAGTAACACCCCCGAGCGCCCACCGCAAGCCCACCGACCACCCACCCCAGACGCACACTGACAGCAGCAGGCCGCCCCATAGCAACAGTCAACAGCCCCCCCCCAAGCACCCACACACACCCGACGCCAAAGACCCCAGGGGCAATGCGACTAAGCACCCCGCCCCATGACACAACGGCAGGGCTGCCAGGACAAGCAGACCTCAAATCACCAACCCCTATGCCACTAGGTGGTCCACCCCACCCCGCCACCCAACGAGGTTCCCCCACCCATACACACATCCTCCACCCCCACACATCCACCCACAGGTATCCGCACCCATACACACACACACCCCTGCCCGCCATCATGTGCATACTGCACATACACACACTCGCCATCACATATGCCCACCTACATACACACACAGCCCCACATGCTCACACACAACACACACACACACTCACGTACCCACTTCCACACACACACACACACACACCCCCATACATACACACACACACACACACACATGTACATGCACACCCACAGGCCCCGGAGGACGGGGAGGGCGACCCCCCCAGGATGCAGGCACTCACCCCAGAGCACTGCCAGGGCCCCGGGGAGGGCACGACCCTGCTGCGCAAGGGCGCGCCGGGGCCGGCCTGCACTAGCAGCGCACACCCGATCCCGACCCAGGGGGGAAACGCCCCCCCCCCCCTTCCCCCAGCACCAGGGGCCCAGGGCCAGACCCAGCCCCACCTGGGAGGCAAGGCCAGCCGGCCCGGGGCCACGACCCAACCCCCCCCCCCCAGCCCACTCCACAGCCCCCCTCCAACCAACCCTTCCCGGGCCAGACGCACAGCCGCCCCGGAACAGGCCCCCCCGCGGTCAGGGCACAGCCAGCCGCGCCAAGGAGAGCGAATCACTGCCCACCACCCCTCAGGTTATATAATTAATAAGCAGGAACCAGAGAGAATTGAATTCTGCCAATTGATTTTTTGAGGAGGCAGACATTCTCTCCAGGCTAATATAATCTAATAGTTATGATAGTGAGTCATGCATAAATTATTTCTTGATTTCCAATTCATGAGGATAGTTTTCTTTGCGATGCATAAGGCGGTGAGAACCTTTTTTTTTTTTTTTTGTTACTTATTTGTACCCGTAGGTAGATTTGTTTTGCAGTCTGGTGACAAGACACCAGCTGCCGGTCGCTGCGTGCACGAGCGCCCCTTAACTCCCTAACCTGCATGTTTTTGGCGTGTGGGAGGAAACCGGAGAAATCCCAGAGTAAACCCACACAACACGGGGAGAACATGCAAACTCCACACAGATCACTGTTGGTCGGGGACTGGGATCGAACCCACGATCCCCGCGGTCCCCCGGCCGAGGGTAAAACTGTGCTGCCACAGTGCTAACCACTGCACCTGTGTGACATCCTTGCCTCTACATTTATTTCACTTAGATCACCTAATATGCAAAGTGTGGGTGAGGATGGGACACTATATCCAAGCCATGCCGACAAGTCCTCACATGTCTTCCGCCAGAACTTTTGAACCGGTGTGCAGAACCACATAGCGTGCATATAGCTATCCAGGCGCAGTAGGAGCAGATATTTGTGTGACTCAGGCCCATTTTAAACATCCTTTGTCCTGTGTAATGAATTCTATGTAGAACTTTGTACTATTAACTATTTCCAAGCCTCTACATGTTGTAGCTAATTTTGTTGAAGTTGTTATAGGAAATAACTTCCTATAAACCAGAAGTAAGAAAGAAAACAGACATAAAGGTTAGTAAATGGTGAAAAAATGCAGATAATATACAACAATGACCTAACAACTTCAACAAAATTAGCTACAACATGTAGAGGCTTGGAAATAGTTAATAGTTATGTAAAAGGTGCTAAAAAGACATTTGGATAAAACAAAAAAAAACAGGCACCCCTACAATTTTTATTTTATTCTTTAATTGTTTTATTTTTCTTCAATGCATTAGTAATTCATCTGGTTCCATTATAACTCATGTGAGTTGAGTGCAGTTCCGTACGCCGACCGATAGATGGCGCATGTCGCACAATGGTAGAGAGTAGACTCGCGCACCGGAGGATGAAGAATAAACTCCTCTGTGTGAAGTTAACGGCACGAAACGTGTGCTCTGTCTATTCTTCTATCACAGGTTGGTAAACACTAATAATTCAAGAGTGCAATATAAACTGTAAGAGTCCTAAGATGTCCGAGATTATATTGTGATAAGTGTGAGACAAAAAACGGGTTTGTAAGGGTATTTCTGTTAAAGTTGATGTGGTGTTGTATAAGCTAACCTGCTAATGCTAACGATCGAGTGTATGGGACGTGCAGGAAGGGTGAAGTCCGCCACATGTTAGGAACCATTTGATTACTTTATTTAAAGACATTTATGAAACGGTTTTCATACAGTATGACATTTACTGGTTTTATTTGTCACCAAGTGTGCATATGTCTGGTTTATTACCGAATACCAGGAATACTATCGTAAAAGTGTATTAGATACACAGTGGCCAGGTTAATGCATTGTTAAGAACAACGCCACATACTGTACATTTATGACAGTGCTTAAAATGATTAATTTAAATGTAAATTCATGGGTTATTGTTTAAAATATAAACATTTGAACAAGTTAAAAGCTATATACATGGGAAGGAGATATAAAAACAATAATTCATTTCATGTTAAGATAATTTGTTAAAAATGTTAAGTATACAGTTAATGTCACAATGAAAATTGTGATAAATGGACATGATTGTGTTTTGTTTAATGGTGATGTGATCAGATAATAAGAGAGAAACTATGGACTTTGATAGTAAATACTAGTCAGTCGATGTTGGTCATGTGAATGATTTGGACGAAGAATAAACTCCTCTGTGTGAAGTTAACGGCACGAAACGTGTGCTCCGTCTATTCTTCTATCACAGGAGAGTTGACTTCTACATACACGTTGCCTCCTCCTGGGCCGCTACCCAGGGGAGCAACAAACAGACCAGCAAACAAATGACACCCTCAGCAAAAAAGAAAAACATTTTGACAAATGTTAACAAATTAAACCGAGATCAAATAAGAGACCTGCGCACAATCACACTCTTTTTCCACCTGTAGCTAAGAAAACAAAATAGGCTCTAGAATAACCAGGGCGTTATAGTTTCAGCCATAAACAGCTTGCCATCTATATACAATCTATCCACAGAGACAATAGCTCGTTTACCTTCTTGGATGTTTTGTTTCCTAATGGGAAAAAGCTTCCTTCTCCTTTCCAAGATTTCCTGTGAAAATTGATCATTTAGACCATAACTGGCATTTTTAAGCTGCCTGCCCTGCCTCTGAACCAAATTTTTTTGATTGAAATGCTCAAATTTGGCAACAATAGGCCTGGGACGTTTAATGTGGGATTTTTTTTTTTTTTGCCCAATTCGGTGGGATCGGTGGGAGGTAATTGATTTTGTGACTTCGGAGGATAGTTTCAGTTGCGTTGACATAAATTCACAGACCAGCTGTTCTGGATTTTCATTATTTTTTTTCAACGATTCCAGAAAAAACAAGGTTATCTCTCATGCTGCGTGACTGCAAATTGAGAACTGTTTCCTTCGTTTTTCGTTTTTCTTTTTCAACAGCGACAAGCCGTGTGGTTAGTGTGTTTACTGACTTTTTCAAGCTATTATTTTCCTCTACGAGAGAGATGGGCTGCACCTGACTGTACTCCAGACTCTCCCGTACACTTTGGAATTCTTTATGAAGCAGCTCAACCAACGCCAGTCTACCATCCATGTTGGTAAGTTTATTCTCAATAGAGAAAAGGATGTCACTAACCTCGGTGCCCTCCCGTGATTTCTCAGATGGTAAATTTGGAAAATTTGCCAGTCTGGGGCGCTTGGACATGGAGTTGGAGGAAGCAGGACTGGGAGATAGGTTCTCCATGACACACCAGCGATAATAAAACTTGTATATATAATTCGCAAGTTCCTCCAGCTCCGTCGAGAAGATGGCAAAATGAAATACGAATGAACAGATAATCAATTAGCAGATTAATTTCAAAAGAAAAGAAACTACCTGTAGAAAATTCTTGTTCATGCTCTGTCGTCGTTTTAGATTATTGCGCAACCATCTTGGGACGTCTCACAATCACAGCGTCATGCACACCCACATTAAATTTCTGATGCTTGTTGTTAGACCTCCTCGACAATCCAGACAAGTATTGACTTTTCTGTTCATTTCCTATGTAGTTGAGCATTTATTGTGCTCAGTGCTCATGGCAGTCAATGGTTTTCGTTGCTGCATTCAGGGCACTTAAAGTTGAAAAGTAATACCCTTTTGGAGTGCCACACCACTCATCAGTGGCACACCTCTGTATCCAGCCAACCAGAATTTGACTTAAAAGTCCATCCATCCATCCATCTTCTTCCACTTAATCCTTTTTGGGTCACGGGGCGGCTGGAGCCTAGCCCAGCATCTTTGGGCAAGAGGCAGGGTACACCCTGGACAGATCGCCAGTCCATCACAGGGCCAACACAGAGAGACTGACAACCATTCACTCTCACAGTCATACCTAAGGACAATTTAGAATCCCCAGTTTGATGCCAATTAACCTAACTTGCATGTTTTTGGCATGTGGGAGGAAACCGGAGAAATCCCGGAGTAAACCCACGCAGACACGGGGAGAACATGCAAACTCCACACAGATCACTGTTGGTTGGGGGCTGGGATCGAACCCAGGATCCCCCGGCCAAGGGTGAGTTGCTGTGCTGCCGCAGTGCCAACCACTCCGCCACCGCGCTGCTGAGTCACCACGATCAAAATTTAAAAGCAAAAACTTGGATGGGATGTGTTTTCTTACCAGTCTGATGTGATGTAGTGTAGTTAGTAGAGCGTTTCAGTGCAAAATGTGAGCTGTGAGTGATAGGTCAAGTAGTTGCTGGCAAACAGGGCGGAGATCTTTTTTAAGAGCATCTGTGAAGGGCCCAGAAAAATAGGTCCAGAGTATTTTTATGCGCTCAGTGGACACGCAGCCTTAAGTGTGTAAAGTGCTGAATAAAACATGGATTTCTATTGTTACATCGAAAATGTTGACCCCTTACAATGTGGCACCTTATCACTTAATCTGTTTAATAAATAATTCAAACATCAAAATAATGAATTTTGAGAGCTCTGTCTGCCTCTCACATTATTCTAGACACATCTACTCTGATATTTTGAACAGATTTGCGGACAATGTTAACCATCACCATAAGCAGGTACGCATTCTGATGGGTCACACATTTTCATGTAAGGAAGACATTGTGTATTCAGTCTCCTTGTTCTCACGGCAAAGGCATGTGACCAATAAAGAACGTTCTCTCACGTGATCCTTGTGTGATTTGATGTGACTCACTTTTAGATTGTGTAAAAAGAAACTGAACCGGGGGGGGGGGGGGGGCGTCACACTTGTGCTCAAAGTTCAGTCTGTGTATCACTAGTGCCGGTTGACTTCTGTTTTCACTTTGACCATGCTTGAGTTGTGGTCTAATGGGATCTTGAGCAAATATTGATAAGCCTTCCAGTTCTCACAAGCAGCCAATCAAGTGCATCCATGTAGAACTTTTCTTCCAAGAAGTTAAAAAGCTCTTCTTTTCTGAGCTGACAGGATACTCTTGGACTTCTTGCGTAACAAACTTAAGTAGGTTGTTTGAATTCAAGACTGTCTTGCCCGTGGGCTTGTTCTGACTCAGACTCTAATTCATGGAACTGTAGCCCCAAAACATTTCAATCAATCTGCTTTGCATTCCCAGTCATTTGCTTGACTTTGCGGCCAAATTAGTCGCTCGTCGTCTCTGCCGGAAACACTTTAATCTTCAAAAACATCACCTTAACAGTAATTATGTCTTGGTTACAGCAAAAGTTGAGGGGACAAAGAGAGGTTTTGTCCAACCTGTGCCCAGAAGTAATATCCCTAATTACGTGGATATAATGGAAGGCTATATGCTACACTCCAACATCAAAAGCTATTGTTTAATTTTGGCCCGCGGGATGTGACAAATCCGTAATTAAAATAGCAAGCCAAGTGATAAAACAAAGCCACTTGCTAGGAGACAGCAAATCTGGCTAGATATAGATCTGTCATTAGGCTAAAGAATGGTCCTTTGCCTCTTCTGCCTTTATCTCCCCAATGTGGCTACATTTCCCCAGGATTGGCCTTTTTCAGTGCGGAAAGAAGAAAAAGAAAAAAAAGCTGATCTCAACAAACGTCCTCATCAGTCATGGCTCGCCTGTTTACGGCAGCAAGAGCCGAGGCCACCGGTTCAACTGGAAGACGAAGCAATTGCATGACGGCTGACTGTCTTTGTAAATCGGCATTGGAGTTACAGCTGTGCTGTGCGCGTGTATGTGTCGGTGGTTCAATCAGAGGGCAACTGTAAGACGATGATGCTTATGTTTGGTGGGGTTTTTTTATGTTCTCTCCTGCAAACAGGGCATGACGGCAGCCGTTCATCTGATTTCAGGTGCTACAGCCGAAAGAGCCAAAACTCTTCTATGCTTCATTTACAGTGTGACTAGAACTACTTAACCACCGGTGCCAGTATTTATATCCTTTTGTCAGGTGTGACTTCTGGATCAAGCGCTCATGAGTATTACATGTGGTAAGGGCACAGCATTGTCGTGAACTCTGCAGTGTGCAGTTTCTCATCGATGCAGCTGTTCTAATAGAAGCCAGCAACAGCAGCAGCAGTGGTGGCGGCGGCGGCGACAGCAGACTACCTCGCTCCTTCTCATTGTTATGACTGGAGTTAGCTTCAAAATGCACACAGCACAACAGCAGGGGACACCATAAATTACACTGAGTTAGTGGAAGCAAAGTGGGCTGACCATCACATTAGTGAACTCCTGATGGGCACAGGTAAAGAGAAGTGTTTAAATTTATGTATGTGTGACACAGTAGTACCGCTGCTTGACTCAGCCGGGGACGAGTGTGTGTGTGTGTTTTAGAGACCCAGACAGCAAGCTATTCTCCTGGATAAGAAGCTTTCAAGTAAATGAATGAATACATTAAGGATTAGTGGCCGAGCACAGTAAAGCGGCCACGCTGTATCTGAGCTGAGCAAAGCTTTTGGATTGGTATGTGAAGCTGCAGAACAATCAGGTTGAGCAAAGCCAGTGGAAAATGGGGGACCCTGGGTGGGTGGGTGGGGGGGGCTGGTATTGCACCTGAAGGGACACATGCTGAAAATTTCACTTTTCTGTGCTTTTGCACATCAGCTTGGGTATCTGGAGAACATTACCCTGTCACTTTGTTAGGGTCAGCCTTGGTCTCAGTACCTCTCACTTAGGCCCGTGTCTCACAGAGCGGTGAATGCTGAGGAACGTTCATGAACATTGTAATTGCAGGAGTTTCTTCAGGGTTTGTAAAAGGTTGCCCAACAGTTCTTAAGGTTGCAGTTTTTTTATAACGAAAATTTTTCTGCAACAAAAAGAACCGTTTCTGCTATAAGAAAAAAATGTTGGCAGACTGTTGAACAACCTTTTACAAACCCTGATGCAACCCCAATGATTGCAACATTCTTGAACTTCCTTAGCATATCTCACCATGGGATACAAACCTAAATGAGCAGTTTTGAGTTTGCTCAGAGTGTGACGTGAGAACCGAAGCTCACTGGAATAAATACCAACCTCCCAGCTTCATCTCCACCCTTTTTAACAATGGGCGGTCCATGCGAATGTCCAAACCCACATTGACAGCATTACTACGGCTGCTAGCCTGCTTTGGAGTTAACTTGGCAGCCACAGTTTTTATTATTGCTATTTTCTTTAAATTCTAGTCACCTTACTGTACATCCCTGTTTCTCCCTGATTCACCAATCCACAGTTGACATATGTATCTCTTGAATAATTTAGACATAATAGCCCGGGACATCAGCCAGCCAACCAGGGGGCTAGCAGGTTGAGCCGCCTACTGCTCTGGAGACTGCCTCGGGGACGTGAAGCCTATGGATGACCCAACTAATGCTAGGTTAGCGATCAGATCGCAGTCAGCGGAGACACAGCAACATATTGCCTGGTCTTGCGTTAGCAGAGGCAGCCCTAGATTCATTCACAGTTGTTTCTGTGCTTATTGTATGCCAGGAATTGGTCATATCTTTGACCACTCACACCACACACCCCTGTCTCTGATGGTGCTTTATTTGGACTTTTACATTATAACATTTAGCCCTTAGTTAGCTCCGTCTGTTTTCACTAGAGCTAACAGCTAACAAGCTACCAAAATGGCACCTGCACCGCCTCAATCAAACTTTCTGGTGACAAACTGGAGCTCATGAGGATTTAAAGAAACGTGCACTAAAACAAGAGATTCTGAGGATGCCTGATTAAAATGGGATGCAAATAGTGCTGAAGTAATTAAAGGTTGATTTTGACCAAAGCATGTCACAGATATTTCATTAAGCCCTCTGGGAATGGAGTCAACACAATCCAGAGATGGGGACCCGAGTGAGAGACTTGGACTCAGGTTGGTAAAAACGTGACTTCAGACTTCAACATTTTTGACTCCGACTTGACTCGGACTCTTTTAATATGACTTGTGAACATCAAGAGTCTTTTATGCTCCACAGACAGTTTCATCGGGTCTCTGTAGCACGTCTGGGTACTCACACACACACACACACACATTGTGCAGCGTCTGGCCAAGAGCACCTGTGAAGCTCAGTCCAGATGCCTCTCATCAACCGGGATAAACTTTATCAATGACAAACTCACTGTTCTCTTTTGTTACAAACTCTTTCCCATTTAAATATCATTTATAAAGGAACATAACTACAGTAATAATAATGCCAGTGAGCAGCAGATGATTGCAGCAGTTGTCTCTGTGAGGCTGAGCTTTTCTTTTACTGTGGTGTCTTTCCTACATATTAAGAGTTAAGCTACAAGATACTATGATGACCAAAATCGCTATCTTTATCTCTGGTCTATCATCTGGTCTATCGTTTTGTTGCCGACCGCTGTCTGGGACATCAGCCGGGCAAACAGGATATCCGACTAGATCAGTTCTGTATGGGGACCAAGTGACCGCTGGCTAATTAGCCTTTGGGGATTATTGCCTGTACCTGGGACTCTACAGATCAACTGTTTATTGTTAACAATAAGGAAAAATGATTAAAGAAACCAGAGGACTGCATCTACCTTCAGGACACACCTGGACGGGTGAGTGGTGAAGCTTAGCTTTAGCTAATGCTAATAAACATTTATTATCACTCAGATGTGTTTTAGAATTATTTTCCTCACCAACAATATTATTGGTAACATCCTTTTGTAGTCCTGCTTTTCTCCAGCTCATCTAACTTTTTTTTTTCCCAAATAAGGGAAACTACATTATTTCAGCAGAGGGGAAGAAAATACATTATACCATTTACATATCCATAAATCAGTATGAACAAAAGTTACATTGTAGTATGAAACACCCATACCAATAATGATATGATTACATTTCATATTTTCCCGTTGAAGTTTTTTGTTAAAGTTCTATAGAATATAAAAGTGTTTAGAACATTTCTTATGCTCTAAGGGATGTTGCTTATGTTGCTTTTATTAATGGAGCTCATTTTCTTAATATCAGTATATACACTAGTCTCTGTTTATGCTAATCTAGACAAAATATATGTTAGAACTTTCAAATATAACAAATCTGGTGATGTCCTTAATTTTGGCTGAAACTTATCTTGCTGAAAATGTCAGTCTATACATGAGATAAACTTCAGAAACAACTATTACCAATCACCAAATTGTAGTGTATTATTACATTATGGATATTTTTGTCAGAGCAGCTGGCGAAGCCTGTGAAAATGGGTTGAAGATGGTGTTGATGTATTTTGATCGAAGCGTGTCAGACATTTCATTAAGACCTCCTTGAAAGGTGTCAACATGTGGAAACCGTGCACCACATGTCCTCTTAAAGGGACCTCCTGACCAGGGACCACGAAACATGGTACACAGGCATAAACATAAGACCACAGGCAGTAACAGAAATACTTACTATAAGGACAAAATTTAAAGGGATTCAAACTCACCACTGCTGCCAAAAAAAACAGCTTTCATTATGAACATGAAGTCCGTTGCAACCAGTGATTTTTTGACACTTCATCATTAATCCAAGCTCACTATGAAACGCTTAGATAGACCCCTGCTTCCTTCACAAACAGCTGGACCCCCCAAAAATTGTGGGGAAAAACCTCTGGGGTTAAAAGTGATTATTTTTTAGAGATAGAAGCTCCTATTTATTCTCTACAGTTGAACAAATATGAGTTTTGATAGGGTAGAGGAAAAAATAAATACAGCATTCTTGTATTTTTTTTCTCATGAATGTATATTTTTTTCCCACAGAATACAGCTTTTCCATTAAATTTCTGACTTTTTCCACTTACAGTCGTGTGAAAAAGTATTTGCCCCCTTCCTGATTTCTCATTTTTTTTTGTATGTTTGTCACACTTAAATGTTTCAGATCATCAAACAATTTTAAATATTAGACAAAGATAGCTCAAGTAAACACAAAATGCAGTTTTTAAATGAAGGTGTTTATTATTAAGGGTAAAAAAAATCCAAACCCACATGGCTCTGTGTGAAAAAGTGACTGCCCCTAAACCTAATAACTGGTTGGGCCACCCTTACCAGCAACAACTGCAATCAAACCTTTGCAGTAACTGGCAATGAGTCTTTTACAGCACTGTGGAGGAATTTTGGCCCACTCGTCTTTGCAGAATTGTTGTAATTAAGCCACATTGGAGGGTTTTCGAGCATGAACCGCCTTTTTAAGGTCATGCCACAACATCTCAACCGGATTCAGATCAGAACTTTTGCTAGACCACTCCAAAGTCTTCATTTTTGATTTTCTTAAGCCATTCAGAGGTGAACTTGCTGGTGTGTTTTGGATCATTGTCCTGCTGCAGAACCCAAGTGTGCTTCAGCTTGAGGTCACTTGAGGTCATCAACAGATGGCTGGACATTCTCCTTCAGGATTTTTTGGTAGACAGCAGAATTCATGGTTCCATTTGCCACAGAAAGTCTTCCAGGTCCTGAAGCTGCAAAAAAGCCCCAGACCATCACACTACCACCACCATATTTTACTGTTGGTATGATGTTCCTTTTCTGAAATGCTGTGTTACTTTTACACCGGATGTAATAGGACAAACACCTTCCAAACAGTTCAACTTTTGTCTCGTCAGTCTACAGAGTATTTTCCCAAAAGTCTTGGGGATCATCAAGATGTTATCTGGCAAAACTGAGATGAGCCTTTATGCTTTTTTTGCTCAGCTGTGGTTTTTGTCTTGGAACTCTGCCATGGGGGCCATTTTTGCCCAGTCTCTTTCTTATGATGGAGTCATGAACACTGACCTTAACTGAGGCAAGTGAGGCCTGCAGTTCTTTGGCTGTTATTGTGGGGTCTTTTGTGACCTCTTGGATGAGTCCTTGCTGCGCCCTTGGGGGTCACCACTGTTCCATGTTTTTGTCATTTCTGGATAATGGCTCTCACTGTGGTTCGCTGGAGTCCCAAAGCTTTAGAAATGGTTTTATAACCTTTTCCAGACTGATAGAATCCAATTACTTTGGTTCTCATTTGTTCCTGAATTTCTTTGGATCACAGCATGATGTCTAGCTTTTGAGGATCTTTTGGTCTACTTCACTTTGTCAGGCAGGTCCAGTTTAAGTGATTTCTTGATTGAGAACAGGTGTGGTAGTAATCAGGCCTGGGTTTGGCTAGAGAAATTGAACTCAGCTTTGCAAAGATGTGATACACCACAGTTATGTTTTAACAGGGGGCGGGGGGTATCACTTTTTCACACAGGGCCATGTAGGTTTGGATTTTTTATACCCTTAATAATAAACACCATTTAAAAACTGCATTTTGTGTTTGCTTGTGTTATCTTTGTCTAATATTTAATTTTTTTTGATGATCTAAAACATTTAAGTGTGACAAACATACAAAAAAAATGAGAAATCAGAAAGGGGGCAAACAGTTTTTCACACCACTGTATATTACAGATTTTTCATGTAAATTTGACACTTTTTCTCATCAATTTTCATCCTCTTCTTTTTTTTTCTGTCAAAAGGTGATTCATTTACCTTAAGGCCATCAGTGCCTACAGATGGAAGCAGCCCTGAAGGGGTGTGCCACGCCTCCGGGGTAGTTTTCAGCCACTACTCATTGTAACCTGATGTCAAGAGCCAAGGGGTTGGTGGAGCAACAGTCGCCTATTTGAAAAACCAGTTCTCAAAATTAACTGGTAAATGTGCACCTGGATGCACAATTAGTAGCTGACTGTCTTTCTCTCTCTCTCCCTTTATTTCTCTGTTTTTACGTGTATTGCTGAAGAGTAGGTCGAGCCTGCGCCCTGGGCCTCACCGGTTCCGCGGTCCATGCTCCTGACTGATAATAAATCAATCATCAGTCGTGACGCAAGGAATACAGAAAGGTAAGGAGACATAATCGACCAATCCTGTGTACCTACAGACCGCACTAACACCTATACACATGCTGCAGATGTACACATAAATACACAGAGACATTTCCTTTCACCGTGCGCGTGTCCTCGGGGAAAGAAACGCATTCATATTCACTGAATGATCGGCAGAGGCAGAAGTCGTTCAGATCCATTTTGTTTTCCTAGCCGTTGGCAGAAAACAGTGGCCATTATGACCTTGTGATGAATTCAGGGTTCATTTCCTATAGCTTCCTTTTCTGTGCACGCACGTAGAATTAAATCTAAAAAAAAACATAAGCGAGAGAGAGAGACAGGGGTGCTGCATACAGAATGGCAGAACACCAGTAAGGACTAAGCCGATGCTGTCATGGGCTGACTTTCAATTCCAGGTGCACCGTGGTTCAGGGAAAGTTTCATTTGTACCCACCGTCATTTATTCATTAGCCCACAATCAGATCTCCTGTGCAAGGCCTGAGATGTTATAAATCAGTCACTGGCTGGTTATTAACTATTCATGCAATTCATAATACATAAGACCAGTCATTTATTTATCACCTCTAAATGGGATTTCCTCTCTTCCCATTGGCTCCAGCAGAGAAGTCAACTTCTGTTAGCCTGAGCGGCAGCCATATTGAGGCAGAGCCAAGACGTAAACGATGCGGAGCTGAGTTGGACACAGCTGCGGAGGCGGCGGTTGCGCTCGTTCAGACAGGAAGAGAGCCATTTCCCCGCCTGAATCTGGTCGTCCTGACTGGTATCGTCTGGATAAAAAGCAGCAGGCGCCAGGCTGCGGCGGGCTGCTGGCACAGTTGTTTTCTGCTGATTCTCTCGAGCAGCCAATGTAATTGTGAGTAATTAGGCCTTAAAGTGGTCTTGTCCTTCCCCACCCTGGAACATGAGTCCCGCGGGAGGAAGGAGGAGGATGGCGGGGGGGGGGGGGTAGGTATCAGAACACCAGTCACCGATATCCAGACAGCAGCTTTCATCCACACAAATCCTATATGAAAAGCCTGGCCCCGCGCCATTCTACGCTACCGCCATATGATCACACCGACACTCTGGATGAAACTGAATTATACCTTTGCCCTGAGGGCCCGGGCGATGCTCATTGAAAAGATAAACAGCTAATTAGAATGGATATGCAATGGTGGGAACGAGCGCATAAAGATGAGGAGTCTGATATCGAGGCACTCCGTCCAGATGTTGCACTCTTCTTTACATTATGCACACTTCAGGCCTGGTTTTTTTCCTCCACACCTTACATTTTCGGGTATAATTAGCACTACAGTTGAACAACACCGCCTCAAGCGTCCTTTGTATTTTCATTACAGGAGGTCAAATAATGTGCAGTAATGGTCACCAGAGGTAATGAGGGCCATGCCACCGTGATAAAGGGGCGCTATCTGAAGGCTCGTTCAGTAATGGAATGTCTTGATGCATTTTCCTAATGGTTTTATTCCAACATGGTGTTAGTGATAAAGAAAAAGCCACAATGTAAATACACGCCTGAGAATTAGAGCTGTAAAAAAGGTGTATTATCTGTATTATGCGTATCATCATCGTCAAAAAAAATTTATGTTTTCACATGGATATCAAATAAAGTGCATTTTTTTAAATTAAAATGCGATTGTGTGTAGATTATAGAACAGTGTATTTTTTTCATTTCACACTAAAAAAAATTCTGACTTTTTCTGTACATCTTTTTTGTGTAACAATTTTCCATTCATCTGAATTTAAGCGTTTTCACACAAGACAAACTAGTGAAGCTGACGTCATGCTCATGTGTCAGTCAAACATAAATAAATTGCACAGAAATAACAATTAAAAACTCGTTAAAACTAAGGCAACTCAGTTTAACAGTAACGAGTTGATGTTTTTGGTTATAAATTAGTTTGATTTTGTTGTAACTTCACACTCTGTTCCTTCTCCTTCTGGCTGCTCCCTTCAGGGGTCTCCACCGCGGATCATCTGTCTCCATCTCACCCTATCCCTTGGATCTTCCTCTGTAACACCTCCACGTCCTCCTTCACTACCTCCATGAATCTTCTCTGTGGTCTTCCTCTTTTCCTCCTGCCTGGCAGCTCCATCTTCAACATCCTTTGTCCAATATATCCACTATCCCTCCTCTGCACATGTCCAGACCATCTCAGCCTTATCTCTCTTTGTCTCCAAACCGCTCAACCTAAACTGTCCCTCTGATATACTCATTTTTAATCCTGCCCCTCCTAGTCACTCTCAGTGAGAATCTTAGCATCTTCAACTCTGCCAACTCCAGCTCCACCTCCTGTCTTTTTGTCAGTACCACCGTCTCCAAACCATACATCATAGCAGGTCTCACTACCGTCTTGTAAATCTTCCCTTTCACTCTAGCTGCTATCCTTCTGTCACAAATCACCCCTGACACTGCTCTCCAGTGTCACACTACCTGCACTCTCTTCTGCACCTCTCTTATGCATTTTCCATTGCTTTGGCTGGTTGACTCCAGGTATTTAAACTCATCTACCTTTACTACCTCTGCTCCTTCCAGCTTTACCATTACATCTACCTCCATCTCATTCACACACTGTCTTGCTTCTACTGACTTTCATTCCTCTTCTCTCCAATGCATACCTCTACCTCTCCAGGTTCTCTTCCACCTGCTCCCTACTCTCACTACAGCTCACAATGTCATTTGCGGACATCATGGTCAGTGGACAATCCTGGCTGACCTCGTCTCTCAGCTTGTCCATCACCTGTCCATCACCACGGGAAACAAGAGGGGGCTCAGAGCCGATCCTTGATGTAACCATGCAACCCCACCTTGAATCCATCTGAGACAATGCAACTCCTTCTGATCTTCTCTATATGGATGTGGCTATCTGAATGATTGACAGTAATAGTTATGACAGAAAAGCAGAGAATAAAATATGAGTCCATTGTAGGCCCTTTTTTAAAAAGCCAAATTATTTTGTCATCAGTGTGAATGATGATGAAAAAAATCCAAGACAATTCCTGTTTCAAGTCAAACCCTCTTTTTTTGAATTATTAATGCTGTCACTTCCTAAGATTGTGTAACTTATGACACAGATTTTAATTTCTCACATAAACATGTATATCGTAGTCTTATGCATGCCCGTCTGTCAGCATGACAACATTTACTCAAACCCGCAAATTCACACTGACACAGCTCTAAGTCTGATGTAAAATGTGTAAAAAGGTGAACAGGGTACTGTGGATTTGGGTGGCATCATCAGATTAATAATAATAAAAAAAAAGGACTTACGAGTGGCTGGCTTGTTGCAGTTGTGACCATGTCGGAAGTACTGAGGATTCTCCACCACAGGAATGCGAGTCATCCCTATGACAACGGCATCAGGGCCTGCATCCAAAGTACAGGGGGTAATAATTCCATGGTTGACGTGATGAAGAGGGCTGGCAGAGTCTTCCTCACCGCTGATGACAGCTACAGGTCCTGGAGAGAGCCAGAACAATGATAGCTTAGCTTACACATTATGTTCACAACTGTAAGTACATGATAAATGATAAAAAAAAGACTCATTTGCAGATAATGAATATTCCTGATGGAGACTGAGTTGATGCAATTGCAACTAGTACCTATCCATAGTATAATATTCTTCTTTTTCTTATAACATGTGTGTAAGAGATCTTTTAACTACAGTCATGGTCCATGTGGCAGATTATACTCAGGTTATACTATGGCTGACTGTTTTGGATGTGGGTGGCTTGTTTTCAGTTTGCCTTGAGATGCCAGAGAAAAGTTCATTACCCTTACAAAACACTCAACGTAAGTTGTTTATTTAAGCAGTTAAAAAAATACAGTGATTCACATTTAGACAAAAGATTTGAAAACAAAGTCATTAAATACCTCCAGTGGTGGATTTATAGTTTTCTTATCTATATAATCACCAACAATATGGCTCAAAAGCATGAATATTCCTGTGCATATCTGCGAATGATATTTTACCCTCCAATTTAACTATTGGTTGAAAGCATTGTGACATTTATTTGTAATTAAATGTTTAACGGGATATTTAGAAACAAAAAAGAAAGGTCAATGCTGCGATGTTCTTTTAAAAGACTACATGTTTGCTTTTAAGGCAAAACATTTCCTACAGCCAGTCTTATCCGATTTTCATATCATGATGGAAAAAAAGCAGAATTAATTTAAAATCTAACTGGATGTTATAATTTATATAGGATTTATTTTTTTCTTGTTCACAATGGACTATTTATACACACAGAATTCACTTATGGAGACCCACAGGGATCTATCTTAGATCCAATACTCCACAATATACTGTATGTGCTCCACTTACAGTAGGTTATAACATCAGAGAACACCAAGTTTGTTTTCACTGTGATGCAGACAATACAAACCTATTTGTCAATGAAACCAGAAGACACAAACCATTTGGCAACATTACAGGCATGTCTTAAAGACATAAGAAATTGAATACGGTGCAATGTAAGATTCAGATAAGACTTAAGTTATCATAATTGGCCCCAAAATGTAGAAATTCTGTCTTTGATCAGATATGTAGCTTAGATGATTTCACCCTAGCCCCTAACATCACTGTTAGACCACCTTTCCACAGGGTTGGCGATCATTGAGAGAGCTGGCCAGTTTTTGATTTATCAATGATCCTCACTGGTTTCTAGTGAAGATCACCACATCTCTTGAAAGTTTTGAGTCAGTCCAAAACACATGAGGATCTACCAAATGATCTCAAAGATAAAAAACTGACCCAATCTCTCAACGATCTCTGTGCTGTGTAAAGGGGCTGTCATGAATGGCCCCCCTCAGGGCAAAGAGACAGACCCACGCGCCAACTGCAGTTTGTGGCGTTTAATAACAAAATACAAAAGTTCCAAAGTGCATAAGGCAAAAATCCAAACAGAAGACAAGGTGAACTTACAGATATTGAAACAGCACAAACTCACCAGAACGAGGAAGGAGTTACTGGTGATGAGGAGAAAGTTAAACTAAGACTGCGGCAGTAAACAGAAAAAACAACAGTCTATAAATACTGAGGACATAATTGATGGCAGGTGCGGATTCAAATGAGCGGGCAGGTGATCTAATTACTAACACAAAGCACACGGACGAGACAATGACAAAGTGGGAGTGCCTGGAACAGGTGCGAAGCTCATGCCACGAGGAAACAAAATATAAACACTGAGAGCCAAGATAAAACAGGAATCTAAAAATACTGACAGAATCATAATCGTAATAATAAGGGCAAGAAGACATCATAAAGCAGCTGACAGCAAAGAACACATCTAGAATCAATGCACAGGAAAATAATACAATGCTGGAAAAATACAGAACATACTCAGATGTAAATTAAGAGCCTGAGCCCGGTGACGCACCGCACTCAGCCTCATGACAGGGGCCCTTCGTCATTACTGAATACGATTTGTCCTTTAATTCACACATTAAACTAAACCCCAAAACCTCTTACCTTCACCTTTGTAATACTGATATAACTTACAGTAGTGTGAAAAAGTGTTTCCCCCTTCCTGATTTCTTATTTTTTGTATGTTTGTCACACTTAAATGTTTCAGATCATCAAACAAATTTAAATATTAGACAAAGATAACACAAGTAAACACAAAATGCAGTTTTTAAATGAAGGTGTTTATTATAAAGGGTAAAAAAAAATCCAGACCTACATGGTCCTGTGTGAAAAAGTAATTGCCCCCTAAACCTAATAACTGGTTGGGCCACCCTTAGTAGCAACAACTGCAATCAAGCATTTGCGATAACTGGCAATGAGTCTTTTACAGCACTGTGGAGGAGTTTTGGCCCACTCATCTTTGCAGAATTGTTGTAATTAAGCCACATTGGAGGGTTTTCGAGCATGAATCGCCTTTTTAAGGTCATGCCACAGCATCTCAACCGGATTCAGGTCAGGACTTTGACTAGGCCACTCCAAAGTCTTCATTTTGTTTTTCTTAAGCCATTCAGAGGTGGACTTGCTGGTGTGTTTTGGATTACTGTCCTCCTGCAGAACCCAAGTATGCTTCAGTTTGAGGTCACGAATAGATGGCTGGACATTCTCCTTCAGGATTTTTTGGTAGAGAGCAGAATTCATGGTTCCATTTACCACAGCAAATCTTCCAGGTCCTGAAGCAGCAAAACAGACCCAGACCATCACACTACCACCACTATATTTTACTGTTGGTATGATGTTCCTTTTCTGAAATGCTGTGTTACTTTTACGCCAGATGTAATGGGACACACACTTCCAAAAAGTTCTCGTCAGTCCAGAGTATTTTCCCAAAAGTCTTGGGGATCATCAAGATGTTTTCTGGCAAAACTGAGATGAGCCTTTATGTTATTTTTGCTCAGCAGTGGTTTTATTCTTGGAACTCTGCTATGCAGGGCATTTTTGACCAGGTTCACCACTGTTCCATGTTTTCGTCATTTGTGGATAACGGCTCTCACTGTGGTTCGCTGGAGTCCCAAAGCTTTAGAAATGGCTTTATAGCCTTTTCCAGACTGATACATCCCAATTACTTTGGTTCTCATTTGTTCCTGAATTTCTTTGGATCGCAGCATGATGTCTAGCTTTTGAGGATCTTTTGGTCTACTTCACATTGTCTTGCAGGTCCTATTTAAGTGTTTTCTTGATTGAGAACAGGTGTGGCAGTAATCAGGCCTGAGTGTGGCTAGAGAATTGAGCTCAGCTTTCCAAAGATGTGATAAATCACTGTTAATTTATGTTTTAACAGGGGGGGGGGGGCACTTTTTTCACACAGGGCCATGTAGGTTTTTTTTTTTTTACCCTTAATAAACACCTTCATTTAAAAACTGCATTTTGTGTTTACTTGTGTTATCTTTGTCTAATATTTAAATTTGTTTGATGATCTAAAACATTTAAGTGTGACAAACATACAAAGAAATGAGAATTCAGGAAGGTGGCAAACACTTTTTCACACCACTGTATTTCAAAGTGATGCAGAGAAACTTGATCCAAAATGCTGCATCAAGAGTCTTAACAGGCATTAAGAAGAGAGATCATATTTACTCCATATTAACCTCTCTCATTTGGCTCCCTATAAAAGCTAGATTAGATTTTAAAATCCTCCTCCTGATATATAAAAATCTGCATAATCTGCCCCCATGTTATGTTTAAGGCCTCAGTGTTTTATATTATCTTAAAAGGAAATTACATTCTCAGAATCGGGATTTTTAGGAGTTCCAAGAGTTTCTAAAGTACTATGTGAGGTAGAGCTTTCAGTTATCAGGCCCCCCTCTGATGGAACCAGTTAAGAGCCCGAGTCCATGAGACAAACACTTTCATCACTTTTAAAATCAAGATGAAAACCATTTTATTTGACAAAGCTTTTGAAAAGACTTTACATGTGTTGTACTTAATTGAATGCTATTTGTTCTCTTTTCTTTTTCATCCTTTCATCCTCATCCCCTGGAGGATCCGAATAAACATTATTTTTGGAGGGGGGAGAATTAAAATTATGGGTGTCTTTTTACTCTTACACTTTTATCTCATAAATTTGTAACTTTTTCTCTTAAACTTGCAATGTTTTTCCAATTAAATTCACTACTTTTTCCTTGTAAATTTGTCACTTTTTTTCTGGTAAATTTGCAGCTTTTTCTTATAAATGTGTGATTTTTTCCTTGTAAATATGACTTTTATTGTAAATTTGTAACCCTTTTTCTTTTAAATTGTAACTTTTTTCTTGTAAATTTGCCACTTTTTTCATAGTAAAGCTCCCACTTTTTTTCTTGAGAATTTCTAATTTTTTTCTAATAAATATCCAGTGTTTCTCTAAATGTGTGTGTGTTTGTTATTATTATTTTAAAGGGTTTAAACTCTTCCCCATTCCAAAAACAGGGATCCTCCAAACACAATCTTACCACAAAAATGCTAGCAACGGCTCTGTTAAAGGGATAATTGTCTGAAAAATGGTGTGTTTGTAGGTTTTAACTGTCTGAAATGAGTCTACTCATCACCTAATTGTAAAAAAAAAAAAAAAATTCAAAGCAGTCAGTTCTCTTAAAAAGAAACCGAAAAAAAGACAAAAAACCACATCCTTTTTCTCTCCCAGAAACGGCAGAAACATTTTTGACCCTTCTGTCTAAACTGTACAGTATACGTCACATTTAGAAAAGGCCAACTCACCACCGTCCTTGAGACCCTCCCACTACTCTATTATTGGCCCGCCTAGCTGTCTGTCATGTAGATGGAAGGGGTGCTAAAGGTAGCTGATTAGCCCCAAGCTAACACTGGTACCATGAAGCTCAAGCCAAGCGTGGCTTATATCGTTATTTTCTTCAGATCTTAGTCACCCCAATAACCATCCTTGTTACCACCTGGTTCACCGGTCCACAATATGCTTCGTGACGCACCGGCCTATCTCCCAGTAGTTTCACCGTAATTCCGCAGCAGGTTGCCTGCGCCGGCAGGCCGGTCACGGCAGCCACCTACGCAGCGACCCGAGGCTGCTGCCTGGAGCTGCTGGCTCTCACGGCCAGCTCCCCCTCCATCCTCCACGACTCCGCTCTACTCTTGCAGGCAACGTACGGGAGCCGCTTCATGACAGGGCATCCCCCAGCTGGCCGTGGGAGAGGAGCGGAGTACTGCGGAACGAGAAACTGCCCTTTGAGATCCTGGAGCTCTGCAACTTGGCTCGGGTTGCAGTGAACAGTGGGGCGCCCAGCACACGGTGCTGGCGATTTGTTGTGGCATCCCGGCGAGGTTGTTGGGAGGTGGGCTGGAGTGAGATGAGATACGACTGCAGATCAGTGAAGCAGCGCTGCTCATCCAAGCTAGAAAGACGCTAGAAGCTGCTCAGGTAATGGCTAACTGACGTAAGAGGGAGGGCGGAGTTGAATAGTTGAAGGATGTTTCTTAAAGTGACAGGCTTTAAATCAGTGTTTCAAGAAAGCCAGGAAAAATAAAAAAAACAAAAAACAAATTTGCTTCAATAATTAAAACATTTTAAGAAAATGTGAACAAAATATGTTGCAAACACTTCATCAAGACATGAGTGAGCTGTTAAAACGTGGAAAAAGTGCAGTCAATGACCCTTTAACAAGTTATACAACAATAGACCAAGGAAATCATTTGTCAGTACAGGCTGCACAGGAGAAGTAAGCCTAACTGTATTCAGAATTTATGCTGTCATTCAACACGTTCCTGTCAATGGTGGGCATAATTTCTTTTCTTTAATCAAAATTCATGAAAAGACCCTCGACAAGATTTACTGTAAGCCAACGCTATTCACTTTCCTGCTCTATCACTGCCGTGTCAAAAGCATCGCGGAGCTCTGACAACTGCAATCTTCAGAGTGGAATGAGACAAAAGAAGAGGGAGGGGGAAGAAGGGGGAGAGATGAAAACGGCGAGTGGAGCTACGAGTCGACGGCGGAGCGGTGACAGTCAATCTGTTTACTCTCCACGCTGAGCCCCTCCGCTCACCTTGACAACACTAAATAGTAATCAGGACCCAGCCATATCAAATTATAGACACTCGGTAGAAAGGTGAGGGGGGGGTGACGGGATGTCATATGTGGGCGAAAATTTATTCACAACATTTACTCCCATAGCAAGGATTTCATATCAGTGTGTGTGTGTGTGTGTGTGTGTGTGTGTGTGTGTGTGTGTGTGTGTGTGTGTGTGTGTGTGTGTGTGTGGAGGGCGGGGGCACTAAAAGTATGACTGTAGCCGCTGCATTTTCAAGCTTTTTAGGAGCCTTTGGCAAAATTGTGTTTGGGGGGCATGTTTTTGGAATGGTCAGGAGTTCAAATCCTTTCAAATGGAGAAAAAAATAATCTGTCCCCTCCCAACATAAACATTAAAAACAAACCGGCACTACTGTCTTGATTAAAAGAAAAAAAAATGCAGAGTAAAAAAAAAAAATCCTCAACCAACATCCTTATGAATGTGGCAAATTTACAAGAAAAAAGTTGCAAATTTATGAGAAACTGTTGAAATGTTACAACAAAAGAAGCAATAAGTTTGTAAGAAAAAGTTGAAAAAGTACAAGTAAAATTGAAAATTTACAAGAAAAAGGTAAGAAATTTATGAGGAAAAAAATACAACATTTACACGGTTACAACAAAGTCACAAATTTAAGGGTAAATTTTAGATTTCTGACAAAAAAGATGCAAATTTATTAGAAAACAGTCACAGATATATGAGGAAATGGTTGCAAATGTATAAGTTAAAAAGTAGCAAATTTATGAGGACAAAATGTGCAAAATTGGAAGAAATAATGTGTAAATGTACAAGAAAAGGTCAAATTTAAGAGAAAAGGGTGCAAATTTACAAGAAAAAATGAAAATTTACAAGAAAAAAGTTACAAATCTAGGAGAAAATGTTGCTAATGTATGTGAAAAAAAGTTGCAAATTTATTAGAAATAAAGTCACACATTTCTGAGAAAAAAGGTACCAAGTTTATAAGTAAAAATTACAGTTTTATCAGGAAAAAATATGCAAATTTACTAGAAAAAAAATGTAAATTTATAGGGAAAACAAACTAGGAAATTCATGAGAAAAAACTGCAAATTAACAAAAAAGTCACAAATTTTTAAGAAGTTGCAAATGTAGAAGAAAACAGTAGCAAATCTATGAGGAAAAAGCTGCAAATTCATTTAAAATAATCAGATTTATTAGAGCAAATGTTGAAAAATTTATAATTAAAAACTAGCAAATTTCTGAGCAAAAAAAGGGAGAAAATTTAGAAGAAAAAAAGTAGCAAAGTCGGGAGAAAAAGGTTGCAAAATTCCTCCTGAGCCAGCCGCTGGGAACAGGTGTGTGACTAAATCTCTGCCGACGTCTCCGACCCCCCCACTGCACGGGCGCCCAGATATATGAGCAACATAGAGCTGCAAACATCGCTGCAGGTGATGGTCTTGGAAATAAAATCATTACCCAGACCATCTTCATGATTCATGTCTAAGTCTTTTAAAAACGAGAAGAGATGCCTCAAAAGGATCCCAGGATTATGTCCTGCTTTTTAATACAATATGAAATGGAATGGAAACCCATCTGATCAGACTCGGGGGGCCTGATCGATGACCCCCCCCCCCCCCCACGGGGCGACGCCTGGCCCTTCTCCAATACCGCAGAGCTCAAAACTACACGGAAACCCTCCCTCCCGATTCCTCGGGAGATGAAGGTTTTCTGAGGAGTGAGGGGGGAAATTGGACTCCTTGACTTGAGAACATCCTAAAAATTGCATTTACGCTACCTGAGTGATGAAAAGGCCCAACGGCATCACAGAGAGGTTTTATCATCTGAGACGCAGAATGGAATTCAGCACCGGACACTTTCCTCCCCCCACCCGCCCCACCCCAAACGGCTATCTGAGAGCAAAGTTCCCCTCTATTAAACCAACTTTGATTTATTCGGGATAACTGGAAAATGAAATGAGCCAACTCTCAACTCTCTCCCCCCCCCCCCCCCCCCCCCCCATTCTCATCTTCTCTGCCATGTCTCACAGCGAGCAGATTCAGCCAGGCTCTGATTGGCTGTGAATGTTTCGGGGGCTGTAGTATTTCATATTCCTTGGGTTAATGTGGCCATTTTTGTTCTGCCCAATTTGTCTGGTACATCCATCAACTTCATGACGTGAAGCACGGATTTTGTATTAAAAAGGTAGCTTAGCAATTGGAGGCTACAGCTGGATAATCACGGTTCAGTTAAGGTTACGTCTGAAGCTCAAAAACAGTTACTGAGGTCACTGTGATGCAGAAAATCTCTTCTTCTGTAGTCATATAACATGCCAGCTCTCTCACACTAAATGGTACAGCTCAGTTGCCCATTAACTACGAGCGCTAATGTGCCAAACTAGTGAAAAGCTGCAAAATCATGAGAAAAATGCCACTAATTTACAGGAAAGTTGCAAATTTACAAGAAAAGAGCAGCAAATCTATAGGAAGAAAAGTGGTATGTTAATGAGAAAAAAAGAAGAAGAAGTTGTATGTTTAAGAGAAAAACTTGAAGTTAAAGGAAATGTTCTATTCCCTCCCCCCCCCCCCAAAAAAAAAATGTAGAGGGAACATTTCAGACTACAGTTTCCCTCTCTGCTCCCAGCCAGAAGACTGTCGGAGGTTATTCAAAGGTGCCATTTACTGCACTGTTTCTTGGTGCACTTAATATGGCGGATACCCTACGCAGTCCACTTTGGAGTGCACTACTGGGCGATGAGAGCATAAGATTGGTACCCTGCATGCGTGGAAATACGTCACACCCCGACACTCGGCGTGTAATCCATTTACGCATGTCATGACAAATTTATTTCATTTACAGTTGGATAGATATGGGTTCGAATAACCTGCCGATTTTTATTAACATTTTCACATCTTCAACACACAAATGTATAATTTCTGAACAATATTCTGTCTACCGATGTCTTTGGTGCAGGGTACCGCGCTTGCTTCCGGGTACCGACCTCGCAGTGACGCTCTAGCACTGTTAGACAGACTGACTCCCACTTCCTGGCCAAGCTAATGCTAACGGTCCTCCATCAAGGCGAAGACAAACTAAATTAGCCAGAATAATGCAAGACACATTATTTTTTCCTCATATTTTCAACCTTTTTACCCATAAATTTTCAACCTTTTTCCTGTAAATTTTTAACTGTTTTCTTCATAAATTTGCAACTTTTTTTCCTGGAAATTTTCATCTTTTTATTCTCATAAATTTGTGACTTTTTTTTTATGTGTGTTTGCAACTGTTTTCTCAAAAATTTATGACTTCTCTTCTTTGTAAATTTTCAACTTTTTTTCCCCTCAAAAATTTGTCTTTTTTCTTAAAAAATTGCTACTTTTTCCTCATAAATTTTCAACTTTTTCCCCTCATACATCTGTGACTTTTTTGTAATTTTGCAACTTTTTTCTCAAAAATTTGAGAAAAATGACTGTACTTCCCTATAAATTTTCATCTTTTTTTTCTCATAAATTTGCAACTTTTTTTCTGAGAAATGACTTTTTTCTGTAATTTTTCTCAAAAATTTGCAACTTTTTTTTCTCATTAATTTGTGACTTTTTAATTGTAATTTTGCAATGTTTTACTTCGTGGATTTGTGACTTTTTTCACTCATCTGGATGTTAGTTAAACTTTTATTCTTTGTCACTATTCTTGCACATTTGCGCCTAATTTATATTTATACTTTTGCACCTGCTAAATCGGAGAACACCCTCCATCCCCTTGTTAAAAAATAACAGCTCGCCAACTGACTGCAGCCATATGACCCAAGAAAGCTTTTTAGAAGGTTAAAACCCACGAACGCAGCCTGTTTTACACAACGGGACCTGTTGTGTTTTTCCCTATCCTTCCCCCCCTCCCCCCCTCTTCACCCCCCCCCTATATGACAGGCGCCCTTCATGGCTGCCGTGTCATTGGGATGCGCCTTTCGTGCGCGCCCAATGTCAAGTCAAATTCCTCGTATGTTTACTTGTTTACTTGTAAATGTGCTTGGCAATAAATCTGATTCTGATTCTGATTCTGATCCACGTCCCAAAGAGACGGGACATCAGGTGACACCGTCAAAAAGGCATAAAACGCAAACTCTGTTAACTCACTCCAACATCCACCTGACAATACCTCGACACCGACTGGTCCTGTTCTCTCTGAATCCCAACACGGCCGTTTTCTTCACTGCACGCAGCACACATTCACAGGGTTGTTCCAATCATTTCTGGGTGAACTTGCCACAGTTCTTCTGTGGATTTACACTGCCTCGGCGTGTTCTGTCATTTCATGTAATCCCGGGCTGACACAGCGATGATGAGATCGGGGCTCTGCGGGGACAGCACCATCTGCTGCAGGACTCCCCGCTGCTCCTGTGTCTTAAGACGGTCCTTTCTCCTAAATGATCAGATGCCCTCCCAGAGGCGTTGCGCGATGGTGGATGATCTAAAACTTTCACAAACTGCCGCATGTTCCTTTGACACACAAGGCGGCAAAAAAACGTAACTGATTATCAAAGGGGGGGGGGGGAATTATTTAACATGTTCAGAGCAACCGATGACACTTTGTCCCCCCACCCGGGACCCCTTCGGGAAAAAGCCTCAGATCACTGTACCATGACGCAGCTTGAAGATTAGATGAAGCTCATTTCTCACATCCTTCTACCAGTTTCTCCAGCCAATACCGTCTGTTTTTTTTTTTTTTTTTTACTGAAATGTGTCAACCCTGCAAGACTTCTAGATGATTCCCATGCCACTCTGGGCTGCATTACTCACCGCTCCGTGACTGTAACATCCCGGTTCTTGGCATGGGGTGTGGCGGCGGATGTTTTACATTCATGTAGGGCTCGCAGGTACATTAGCTAATTTGGCCAAATCAATTGATCAAGTGGGATGTTTGCATCATCTGTTTCTCGAGGTTTAGAAGTCAATCTAATTTACTCAACCGGAGCACAGACAGCGTAGCTTTCCCCCTCCCGGGTTTTAAAGTGGACTCGTAAATTAAAGCATTGTCCAAGCGCCCGGCGTCGATGATGAATTAGGAGAACAGTCGCACTTTTGAACTAACCACTTTTCAGACATGAAGCCGCTTTCGTCTGCAAAGTTTGTCACCTTGCAAGTGTAATTGCAGCAAACCCAAACCTTTTAACAAGGCGAAATAAAACAATTCTCAATAGTGTTAAAAGGATTTCATTACACCTTATGACTGAACACTAACAAGGGACACCTACAGGGCTTTTCAGTTGTAGAAAAATACAGCTACAGTGGTGTGAAAAAGTGTTTGCCCCCTTCCTGATTTTTCATTTTTTTGTATGTTTGTCATCTAAATGTTTCAGATCATCAAGCAAATTTAAATATTAGACAAAGATAATACAAGTAAACACAAAATGCAGTTTTTAAATGAAGGTGTTTATTATTAAGGGTAAAAAAAAATCCAAACCTATGTGGCCCTGTGTGAAAAAGTGATTGCCCCCTCCCTGTTAAAACATAAATTAACTGCGGTTTATCACATCTTTGGAAAGCTGAGTTCAATTTCTCTAGCCAGACCCAGGCCTGATTACTGCCACACCTGCTCGCTATCAAGAAATCACTTAAATAGGACCTGCCTGACAAAGTGAAGTAGATCAAAAGATTCTCAAAAGCTAGACATCATGCTGCAATCCAAAGAAATTCAAGAACAAATGAGAAACAAAGTAACTGAGCTCTATCAGTCTGGAAAAGGTTATAAAACCATTTCTAAAGCTTTGGGACTCAAGTGAACCACAGTGAGAGCCATTATCCACAAATGGCGAAAACATGGAGCAGTGGTGAACCTTCCCAGGAATGTCCGGCCAACCAAAATTACCCCAAGAGCACAGTGACAACTCATCAAAGAGGTCACAAAAGACCCCACAACAACATCCAAAGAACTACAGGCCTCACTTCCCTCAGTTAAGGTCAGTGTTCATGCCTCCACCAAAAGGAAGAGACTGGTAAAAATGGCCTGCATGGCAGAGTTCCAAGACGAAAACCACTGCTGAGCAAAAAGAACATAAAGGCTCGTCTCAGTTTTGCAAGAAAACATCTTAATGATCCCCAGGACTTTTGGGAAAATACTCTGTCGACTGATGAGACAAAAGTTGAACTTTTGGAAGGTGTGTGTCCCATTACATAGGGCATAAAAATAATGCAGCATTTCAGAAAAGGAACATCATACCAACAGTAAAATATGGTGGTGGTAGTGTGATGGTCTGGGGCTGTTTTGCTGCTTCAGGACCTGGAAGACTTGCTGTGGTAAATGGAACCATGAGTTCTGCTGTCTACCAAAAAATCCTGAAGGAAAATGTCTGGCCATCTGTTTGTGACCTCAAGCTGAAGCGCACTTGGATTCTGCAGCAGGACAATAATCCAAAACACACCAACAAGTCCACCTCTGAATGGCTTAAGAAAAACAAAATGAAGACTTTGGAGTGGCCTAGTCAAAGTCCTGACCTGAATCCAATTGAGATGCTGTGGCATGACCTAAAAACAGCGGTTCATGCTCGAAAACCCTCCAATGTGGCTGAATTACAACAATTCTGCAAAGATGAGTGGGCCAAAACTCCTCCACAGCGCTGTAAAAGACTCATTGCCAGTTATCGCAGATGCTTGATTGCAGTTGTTGCTGCTAAGAGTGGCCCAACCAGTTATTAGGTTTAGGGGGCAATCACTTTTTCACACAGGGCCATGTAGGTTTGGACTTTTTTCCCCCTGAATAATAAACACCTTCATTTAAAAACTGCATTTTGTGTTTACTTCTGTTACTTTGTCTATTTAAATTTAAATTTGTTTGATGATCTGAAATATTTAAGTGTGATAAACACAAAAAAATGAGAAATCAGGAAGGGGGCAAACATTTTTTCACATCACTGTAAGATCACCCATGATCAGGGAAAGTAGTTTCTGCCATTATTACAAACTTCCCTACATCCGTCCATGTTCATTAGTGGTGGGCGATACCAACGTGGGTATTGCTATTGATCGATACTCGTGTAATGGGATCGGTACTCTGCGTCTGTCCCGTCACAGCATGGAGCGGATACACTTTGCTCCCCTTCTTCTTCTTGTGGTTTTATGGCAGTTGGCAACCAGCGTTTGTGCATTACCGCCACTTACCTGCTCCTTACTTCCTTCTCCTCCCTCTTGTTTTACCGTCACATAACTCAGCAGCAATCTAAGCTAGCAAGCAGCACCTGGCAGCGTGCCGTGCACAGTGTGCGCACGCACACACACACAAACAGCAGCACACAAAGCAGAAGAATGGCAGAGAGGAAGCGGAGCTCCGTGTGGCTCTGTTTTCAAGCTGAAAATGAAACAACGGCAAGCTGTACAACACGTTAAAAGGCTGTGAAATACAGTGGTAGCACAACTAATTTATACAAACATATGAAAAATCACCCCAAAGAAAACGCTAAGCTACAGAAATGGAGAGAGGGTCGGGGGTCTGGGGAATATTTCTTTAAACTTAAGGCGTCGGGGGTTGTTTAGTTATTTACACTTTATTCATTGTATTTTCACTGCTTGTTTTTTTTATTTTTCATTATTTTTCAAAGTCAGAAAAGAAGTACAATAAAGGGGAGAAGTTTAGTTTTATTTTTGTATTGCATTTCCTGACCACATATTCTACTGGGGAAAAAAAGAATTGAAGTATTCTATATCATTTGTTGTGGAGTGGTCATTTTGCAGACTTTATTTAAGAAAAAAAAGTTACTGTTCTATTGTTTCTGAACAAAAAGTTTTATTATCATAAAATGTTTTCTGTTTACCTATAAATTTTGGCCAAATTCTGTCCTGGGTTTTAGCTAATTAATAATCCAAAGGGAAAATCACAAAGCACTTAAAGGCCATGAAAATTCATTCAGATTTAGTAATTTGATGATGCATCCACCTTAATTCTTAAAAAAGTATCGTATCAGATCAGTATCGGCGATACTGGCCCTGTATTTACTTGGTATCGGATCGATACCAAATCTTGCAGTATCGCACACCACTATTCTTCATGCTGCTAACAAGTAGAAAAGTTACATAAATTTCCACTGAGACATGACATAATATATCAATATTTGGAGTTGTAGCAGTGGAATGACAAAGATTTTTCTTGAATAAAACAAGACATTAGATGTGCAGTCAGAAAACACGTGTGATTTTCTGTCTAATAAAGTTGCAACTTTTTCCTGTGAAATTTGTTATATTTTTTCTCTTTTTTTGCTCTTGTAAGATGAATAGACGATTAATCAATTAAGGTGTCGGTTAATAGTCTGTTGATTGGCTAGACGATTCATTTACTAATCGCTGTAGCACTAGTTATGACTACAATCGTTTTCATTGTACACACTGCTCTTGAACTCGCTGTAGTAACTACAGAGGCATAAAGTTGATCAGCCACACTATGAAGATATGGGAAAGAGTTGATGAAGCCAGGTAAAGAGGAGAGGTGACAATCAGTGAGCAGCAGTATGGTTTCATGCCAAGAAAGAGTACAGATGCAATGTTTGCTTTCAGAGTGTTGATGGAGGAGTATAGAGAAGGTCAGAAGGAGTTGCACTGTATCTTTGTGGAAAGCATATGATAGGGTGCAAAGAGAGGAAGTGTGGTAATGTAGGAGAAAGCCAGGAGTGACAGAGAAGTATGTGAGGGTGGTGGAGGACATGTATGAGAACAGGGAGATGGTGGTGAGGTGCGCTGTAGGAGTGACGGATGATTTAAGGTGGGGGTGGGGTTACATCAGGGATCAGCTCTGAGCCCCGTCTTGCTTGCATTGGTGATGGACAGGCTGACAGACAAGGTGAAGCAGCAGTCTCCGTGGACCATGATGTTTGCAGACGGCACTGTGAGCTGTAGTGAGAGTAGGAAGCATGTGGAAGAGAACCTGAAGAGGTGGAGGTATGCTCTGGAGAAAAGAGGAAGGAAAGTCAGTCGAAGCAAGACAGAATACATGAGTGTGAATGAGAGCGAGGCAGATGTCAATCAATCAATCAACTTTATTTATAAAGCACTTTAAAAAGCAACACTCGCCACAAAAAGTGATGTATGACAAGAAAGTGCATGAAAACATAAAAGAAAGGAGCAGGACACTAACATAGAAACAATAAAAAAACCAACAAAACAATATAAAACTTGGCATGAGCAGAAACCGCAATCAATAGAATCAATAAAATAAAAGGTAAAAGAAGTAAACATGATAAAAATCAATTTCATTCAATAAAATCAATGTCTCCCACTGGGTCGAAGGCCAGGGAGTAAAAGTGTGTTTTAATATGGGTTTTAAAAATGGACAGTGAAGGTGCTTGTCTGATGATCCAGGGTAAATTGTTCCATAACCTGGGTGCCGTAATAGAAAAGACTCTGTCCCCTCTGAGCTTCCGCTTCGCCTTTGGTACCCTCAGGATCAGCTGTTCAGCTGACCTGAGGGACCGGGTGGGAGCGTAGGGATGCAGAAGCTCAGAGAGGTAAGGCTGAGCAAGACCATTCGAGGACTTAAAAAGGAATAAAAGAAATTTAAAATGAACTCTAAAATGCACGGGCAGCCAGTGGAGCAAAGCTAAAATGGGTGTAATGTGATCTGTCTTATGTGCACCTGTTAAAAGACAGGCAGCGGCGTTTTGTACTAGCTGCATACGCAAAACAGATGACTGGCATTATAGTAAGGCTGCGTGTCCACCAAACGCGTTTTTTTTTTGTTGCCCGACCGCCCTGAGCTTTTTTTTCAGCGTTTGTACGCTGCGCTCTGGGGGAAAAAAGTCTGTGCCAGTATCCCAGCAACAGCTTGACTCTCAGCTCATCACTCCCGCTTTTCCTATTGTCAGACTTTCTACAGATTTTTTAATAGCAGTCTCTAAATAACAATGGACAGGAAACGTTTTCTAGCAGTTCTGGATGTAAAATATGATGACATGGAAAGCAGGAGACGGAGTACAGACTAGTACCGGTGTCCTGTGTCCCGCCCATGCAGCAGTTCTGATTGGCTGCTTAAGGTCTGACATTGACAAGCTCAGCTGCAGTCTCTGAAAAGTTGAACTTTTTTCAACTCTGAGCGCTCTGAGCGCCGCGACAAAAAAAGGGCCACCGCCGACAGCGTTTCAGCGCCGTGGGCGCTCAGCGCTGTAAACGCTGGACTACATAGAGAATGAATGGAAAATAGCTGCCCAGAGCTGAAAAAACGCGTTTGGTGGACACGCAGCCTAATCCAGCTGAGGTGAAATAAAAGCATGGATTATCGTTTCCAGGTGTGGTCTAGACAGAATTGGTTTTACTTTTGCTAAACGCCTTAGATGAAAAGAGCTGGATTTTACCACAGAACGAATCTGAGTGTTTAATTTAAAATCACTGTCCATGATAAAACCAAGACTCTTGACTGTGAGTTTCACATAAGGTGTGAGGGGGCCCAAGTTGACAGGAGGGGGCTCACAGGGTCCACTAGGTCCAAACACCATCACTTCTGTCTTCATCATTAAAAGTTAGAAAGTTAAAAGTTAGAAAGTTAAAAGCCATTCAAGACAAGATGTCTTCAGTGAATGACAGGTGTCATGACAGGTGTAAACGTGAGGAGCAAAGGAGTAGAGGTAGTGAAGGCAGATGAATTAATACTGTAGCTGGGGTCAACCACCAGTGTGCAACCAAAGTGAAGAATGGAGCTCAGGCAGGGTGGAGTGTCAGGGGAGACTTGTGACAGAAGGATAGCAGATAGGGTGAAAGGGAAGATTTACAAGACGGCAGTGAGACCTGCTATGATGTATGGTTTGGAGACTGTGGCGCTGACAAAAAGACAGGAGGTGGCGCTGGAGGTGGCAGAGTTGAAGATGCTAAGATTACCAATGGGAGTGATTAGGAGGGAGAGGGACCATAGCGAAGATTCATGGATGTAGTGAAGGAGGACATGGAGAGGGCTGGGGTGAGATGGAGGCAGATGATCCGCTGTGGAGAGGAGGAAGAAGAAGCAGCTCTTGAACTGCAGCTGTAGAGTGAGCTGTGTTTGGATCTGGATCTGAGCACCGCCTGTTTCCATGGCATATTGTCGTTTTTGGTAACTTCTGCTGTAATTAACATGTCTGCTGCCCTCTATTCGCTACTGTGAGGGCCGGTTTTAACAACATCCTCTGGCTTTTTCTGCTTCCGCCTCGTCACCTCATTCATTCCACCTCAAATTTCTCTTTCATTCTAAGTCCCAATATCCTAATTATTTCTGCAAATATACCAGACCGGAGGAGAAACCAGCAGGAGTGTTTGTCTGGGGACGCCTGACTGTTTGTGTTTGTGTTTCCCTAAGATAGAAAGTGAGTTCTGAAGGTGATTCTCAGGACAAGGAAAAAGAAAAAAGCCAGCAGGTGACTCTGCGGGGTTTTCCCGGTGGTGAGAAATAAATTTTGCAGAGCGTGATTGCCTCCGTTCCACCTCTTCGTGGTAATTATCGCACAGATTCTTTTTCAAAGGTAGTTAATTAGGAGCGGAATTAACTTGAGGACACGAAAAAATGAACATGAGAGAACGGGAAGGATGAGGCGACGGATCTGAAGCAAATTAAATACGTATGGTACGTGGGAAGGGTTGAAGGTTGAAAAGTGTGAAGCCGAGGCTGATGACATGCTTGTGATGAAGGGAAGACAATGAGTCTGTAGGACATAAATATTAACCACCACACTCCTCGGGGCTTTTTTCATAAATCTATCAGAGCTGGTCTCTTGGTATTCAGCGGTGTGACTCTACAGCATTTTAATTCACTGATACACCACGATCACTATTGCCAGCAAATGTCTTGCAGCTAATTGCAGCTTCTTTAAGTTGCCTTACTCTAAATCAAACTTTTTGCAAATTTACAAGAAATTTTTTCTCATAAATTTGTGACAGTTTGAAATTTATAAGAAAAAAGTTGCAAAATTACAAGAAAAAAGTTACAAATTTACAAGGAGTTACAAATTTATGACAAAAAAAATTGCAAAATTGCAAGAGAAAAAGTTGAAAATTTATGGGAAAAAAGTTGAAAATTTACAAGAAAAAATACACAAATTTACAAGAAAAAAGCTGCAAATCTACAAGAAATGCTTGCAAAATTACAAGAAAAAAGTTAAAAAAAAATTAAATAGATCACCAGAAAACTCACAAATTTATGAGAAAAAATGTACAAAGTTGCAAGAAACCCCCCCCCCCCACACACACACACACAAATTTACCAGAAAAAAAAATTACAAATTAGCAAGAAAAAAGTCACAAAATTATGGGGGAAAAAGTTGCAAATTTATGAGAAAAATGTTTCAAATATGAGAAAAATGTTGCAAAATTACAAGAAAAAAGTCACTAATTTGTATGGGAAAAACTTGCAAACTTACAAGAACAACCCGCACAAATTTAGCTGAAAAAAAATCACTAATTAACAAGAAAAAAGTCACAAATTTATGAGAAAAATGTTTCAAATATGAGAAAAATGTTACAAAATTACAAGAAAAAGGTCACTAATTTGTATGGGAAAAACTTACAAGAACAACCCGCACAAATTTACCAGAAAAAAAAAATCACTAATTAACAAGAAAAAAGTCACAAATTTATGTGGAAAAGTATCAAACTAATGAGAAAAAAACAGATTTGTGAGAAAAACTTCACAGTTATTGAGCGATTATATGATGATAAAGGTTTATGCTCTTATTAGGGGACGAGTTTCACCCCCCGCAGAGCTCCAAACTGTGGGCGTTACAGCGCCATGGAAAGGTCGGCTAATTGCCAAATGTCACCGTGGTGTGGAGAGGCCTTGAGGCTATGAGCAAAACTCTGACGGCAACTCGTCTGGCGCCGCTGAAGACCACATGTAAACAGTTCCTCTGACAAACAGCCCCAACCCGATGACTCACCCTCCCGTTCAAGCATGGCGGGCGCGTGACGTTCCTACGGCGAACGGCCCTCAGTGTAGCAGAAGCTGCGGAGTGGAACCAGCTGTGGCGGAGCACCGGGACGGCTGATATTTATGGGCTATCGACGATTTACAGTCAACCCACACGGCTCGGTGTGCTCTCGCTTTATTGTGGCATAAACAACGGCGAACGCTGAGGGGAAGGACGGCCGAGTCGAGACAGAAATAAACACACATTTGAGATGTGCCGTAAACCTATCAGTCACCACATCTAAAGCACGGGCGGATAGTTCATTTCACTGTTGGGGGGTAAATAAACAGAACATTTTCTCAAGAGTGAATATCGAGGGGGACACTACGAGTATCACTGCAGTTAGGCTAATGTCTTGATTTGTGGGGCCGTGTGGAAGACAACAGGGAAGAGTCGAAAAACACAATCCCTCACTAACAAAACCATTACAAAATAAAACCGCGGCTCATCTAAATAAACAGAAAAAACATTCAGTCATTACAAAGAATTAAAATGTAACCAGCAGCTGTATGGATGTTGTAATTTTACAAGAAGATTTATGAGGGGAAAAGTTGCAAATTTACAAGAAAAAAGCCACAAATTTAAAAGAAAAAAGGAGCAAATTTACAAGAAAAAAGTCAAAAATTTACCAGAAAAGCTTACAAATTTATGAGAAAAAAGTTGCAAAATTACAAGAAAAAAGTCACAAATTTACGCAGAAATAGCTGCAGTTGACAAAAATAGTTATAAATTTATGAGAAAAAATTGCAAAATTACAAGAAAAAAAATCACATTTATGAGAAAAAAGCTTTAAATTTATATCAAATAATTTGCAGATTTACAAGAAAAAAGTAACAAATTCATGAGAAAAGAGTTACTAATTTATGACAAAAAAATTGCTAAATTACAAGAAAAATAGTCACAAATTTACCAGAAAAAAAGGTGAAAATTTACAAAGAATACTTGCAAATTTATAAGGAAAAAAAAGTCAAAAACGTACCAGAAAAGCTTACAAATTTATGAGAAAAAAGTTGCAAAATTACAAGACACAAATTTATGTGGAAATATTTGCAAATTTACAAAAAAAAGTTAAAAATGTATAAGAAAAAATCACAAATTTACGAGAAAAAAATGTACAAATTTATGATAAAAAATGGCAAAATTGCACGAAAGTCACAAATTTATGGGAAAAATGTAAATTTAAATACTTGCATATTTACAAGAAAAAATTACAGTTTCAAATTTATAGAAAGTTTCAAATTTAGGAGAAAAAAGTCACAAATTTACAAGAAAAAAAGTTGTAAATTCATGGCAAAAAGTTGTAAGTTTCCCTGGAGAAGTATTTTGTGTTGAGCCTGAGTGCTTGTTAAGCATTTTATTCAGTGATGCAACCAGACAGGGAAAGGTCAGGCTGCTTGGACGCACGTCCCGGTGGAGAATCAATGGCCGACAGCACGCCCAGCATCATCAGCAACGGACCAATCACAGTTAGTGTGGCTGTGGATCCGCGGCTTTGATGCTCAGAATGATGGTGATGGTGGGGGGGACATGCCCCCCCAAATTGGAAAATAAACCTTTCTATATCAGGTTCCATAACTGCATTTGAAGCGCCAATGCTAAGCAGAAATTTAATTTTTCTCATAAATTTGCTACTTTTTTTGACATAAATTTACACATTTTTTTTCTCATGAGCTTCTGATTTTTTTCTCCACATAAATTTTTCACTTTTTTATTGCAATTTACAACTTTTTCCCTTCATATATTTGCTACTTTTACATGGAAATTTACACTTTTTTCCTCATACATTTGCTATTTTTTCTTGTAATTTTGCAAAGATTTTCTCATAAATTTGTGATATTTTTCCTCATGAATTTAGTGTTTTTCTTGGAAATTTGACAGTTTTGGGGGGTAAATTTTTATTTTTTTTTCTTGCAAATTTTCATTTTTTTTTTTCCTTTTATGTTTGCATCCTTCATATGAATAAATTATTTATTTTATTGATTATTTTTTCTGTGTGTTTTTCTGTGACCAAGTATTTAACCAGCATCCATATGAATGTTGCAAATTCATAAGACAAAGAGTTGCAAAATTAAAAGAAAAAAAGTCACAACTTCATAACAAAAAGTAGCAAATTTACTAGAAATAAAGTAGCAAAATCACAAGAAAAATGCCAGGAATTTACAAAAAAAAAAAAAGGTGCAACTTTACAAGAAAAAAGTTGCAAATTTATGAGGAAAAGGTAAAAAATTTTTGAAAAAAAAATTGCAAAATTACAAGAAAAATGTAAAATTATAAGAAAAAAGTAGTAAATTTAGGCAAAAAGTTGCAAATTTACAAGAAAAAAATGTAACAAATTTTTGAGAAAAAAGGTGCCAAATTGCAAGAAAAAAGTCTCAAAATTGTAAGAAAAAAGTTGCAGCTTTGCAAGAAAAGACTGCAAAATTGCAAAACAATGTCAAAAATGCACAAGAGAAAAGCAGCAAATTTACAAGAAAAAAGCTGCAAATATATGAGAAAAAGCTGCAAATTTGTGAGGGAAATGTAGCAAATTTACAATAAACATTTTTGCGTTAGTGCTTCAAATGCATTGTACTCAGCTCTGCAACATGGTCTAAAAGTTCATTATGATACTGGGGGGAGCAATTCTCCCTGTTTTTACAGTGTGAGGGGGACACGTCCCCCCCTCCCTGGGTTTACACCTATGAATGATGAGACACATTTACAAGCAGAGGCTCCCCCCCCCCCCCCCCGAGCTACACCATCATCAGGCAGTTTTGTTGGCCATGACGGCTAAATGTGGCTCGGCGTCTCCTTTGTGATTTACATACAAACTCTGCCAGATGCTCGACGCTGGGGAACCGTTTCATATTCTATCGCCATGACAAGAAATATATCCATCTCGCGCGCGACCGCTGCGTGCATACATTTGTGCTGCGTGTGTGCACGCACGCCTTTAGCGCCGAGTTTATGATGCAAACCAGTTGCCGTAACAATGCCACCGCTGGCTTTTCATTTGGCCCCTTTCTGATTGCATTGCGGCGAGAGACGAATGAAGTCCAGACGCGCAGAGCGGAGCCTTGTATGACTCCGAATATCTTCCCAGATTGCTGTGTGTTTGGTTTTCAATTTGCGTCCGGGTGTATAACGTGTACTGAAAATGCAGGTCTCCGGTCCCGGGAAAGATCCCCACTCCTGTGTTCGTCATAAATCAAGGAACGGGCTTTGGGCGGCTTTGGCTGCTGATGCATGGGTGGATATTTCATGCAACTGTTGGGGGATAATAAACAGAACATTTTCTCAGGCGTGTTGATGGGGAAACGATGAGTATTGCTATCGTCAGGGCTGTTTCGAGTTTTTCGGGGCCCTGTGCAGGATTGTGTTGGGGAGTTGGGGTGCTATTTTGATGCGGAGAAGAGCGCAAATCCCTGATCTAGACAGTGATGCACGTTTATTCTGTAATCTTTTTGCTTCATTTTAAAGGGTTTGAACTCTTCTCCGTTACAAAAATATGAGCTCTTGCATACGCCACCCACAAATGAAGAAGCGGCCCTGACTACAAAACACGCTTCTACTGTCCACCTCAGCGTTTCCTCTATATCCCCGCCGTCATCTCACACCCCACACGTCGTCCACAGTCACAGGGACCGCTAAGATATTGTGATTTCTTCATTATGTAAAACGTGGCGGTGAATTTGAAGACGGTTGACTTTGCAGGCATATATAGTGACTCCAAAATAAATCAGTTCAAGTGTGGCATTGAGCCTGAATTAATCCCTGTTTATTAATATTTATAGCTGCTGCCGTAGATGTGGCGTTCCCAAGAGAAAAGCTGTTTTCACAGTCTCCCTGAGGAACAGCAGCAGTTGGCTGCACACAGTATAGATATGCACGAGAGTAGAAAGACAGGTGGAAACCCAGAGGACACAACCCAGTGCATCTTCAGAATTCAGTGAAGGAGAATAACAGTGTGCACCTCATTGGCTCTGTTTACATCAACATTAATAAACCAGCTATAATCAGATTTGTGGCGTTATCTGATTATTCAAGTAGTCATAAAAAGAGCATAATCTCATTTTTTTTTTTTTTTGTAAGGTAATGACCATTATTGGGTGATGAGAAATGAGATGACTCACTTTCTTCTTTTGGCTGCTCCCTTCAGGGGTGGCCACAGCGGATCATCTGCCTCCATCTCCCCCCATCATCTTCCTCTGTAGCACCAACCCTCTCCACGTCCTCCTTCACCACATCCATGAAGCTCCTGTCTGGCAGCTCCATCTTCAACATCCTTTGTCCAACATATCCACTATCCCTCCTCTGCACATGTCCAAACCAGCTCAGCCTTGCCTCTCTTACTTTGTCTCCAAACCGCTCAACGTTAGCCGTCCCTCTGATTTACTCATAGTCACTCCCACTGAGAATCTTAGCATTTTAAGTGCATGTAAACATGTAAAAAAGTGACAAATTTACATTAAAAAATTGTTTATCTGTGTGAAAAAAAAATTGCAAATGATGAGGGAAATTTTTTTGCAAATATATGAGAAAAAGTTCCAAATGTGTATAGAAACATTACTAATTAACAAAGGAAAGCAGATGCAAATTTATATTGGGGAAAAAAATGCAAATTTACAAGAAAACAAATTGCTAAATTTACACAAAAAAAGTTTCAAATTTATAATTAAAACATTACAAAATCATAAGGAAAGGTTGCAAATGTATGTGGGGAAAAAGCTAGTACTGATACTGCTGTAAATGAGTGTCTGATGTGATACTAATTTTCAGTAGTGATTAGTATCCAAGTGCGGATCTTGTTGACAAACCCCCCCCCCCCCACCCTTCTTTTAGATTTGATTGGCGGTTGGCAACCATCTTACAGGTGCATTACCGCCACGTACCCCACTCTATATCAGTCTCTCTCTCTCTCTCTCTCATTACTCTCAGCTGACCCCAGTTTGTAATCATTGTTACCTCCTGCCCACTCATGTGAGCCACACCTGCAATCATTTGTGTTCATTGGTTTCATGCTCTATTTAAAGACCACTGTTTCCTTCACTTGTTGTTGGAGCCTCATGTAATCCACTCACTCGCGTCAGAACCCTTTCCCCGTTCTGTTGTTTATTCCTGTGTTCATCCTGCCTACTCCTTTTCCGCCTCAGTTTGCAAGTTTCCTTTGTGCACTGTTTGGACTGTTGTATTTCTTTATTAAATTCCACAACCTGCAGTTCAGCGCCTGGGTCTTTCCTCTCTGCCCTGAGGGGCAAATGGTGACACAGGGCCCAGTTCAGAGTCTGAATCTTTCCCTTTTCAAATATTTATAAACTGCTATTTTTCATCTACTCACCACAACCTAACAGGTCTTAACAAGGTTATTAACCTCCGTAAAGCACATGAAGAAGAAGAGAAGGCAACCATACTGAAACTTACTGACATGGAAGAGCCACTACAGAACACATGAAAAACAACAGCCAATTAATTGCAACTTTTTTGACCAATTAAGTAATGAAATTAGACAACTTCCCACAGAAACTCTGAACGGTCTCTCATAGAACCTCCAGGTTCCTAGGAAGCCTGGTTGAAAATCACTTTCCTAACTCTGAAAAAGTGAAACTTTTATGTACGAGTAGAACTTCTTCTTCTTGCTTTAGGGGCCGCCTCCAACTCACCATATCTCTTGTATCCTCATCTGTGACACCAACCATAAACCATCTCAGCCTTGCCTGTCTTTGTCTCCAAACCGCTCAACCTGAGCTGTCCCTCTGATATACTCGTTTCTAATCCTGTCCCTCCTAGTCACTCCTGCTGAGAGCCTGAGTGTCCTCCATCTTTGGCCGACAGCATCACGATTTCCAGGCCTCACCCGATCCAACGTGGAAATGTCTTTCTCAATGGTCTGCATATTGTGGAGTACACTGCTATGTGAAAAACTGCTCTTGAAAGAAATTTACAAGAAAGTACAAGGTGAAAATGCGCCAGATGTAATGACAGCCATCTAATAATTTGCTATGAAAACCAGCGGTTGTGTCTACCCAGAATTCTCCTTCACTGATGGGTAATTTTTAGCAGTGATGGAAAATTCTCAAGGCTGTCTGTCATTTTGTGATTTATCTCCTATTCCGTGTAATTTTAGAGCTTCATCTGTCTGCTGACTCGGATTCAGTTTGAGCATGAAACACGGGAATCATTGCCCCCGCTAGTGTTTTAAATAATATCGGATTACCTTAAAAGCCGGGGATATGCAAGCAGGGAGGCTTGTCCACTGCGTCAAAATTGACACAATTAACAAATAAAACCCTGATCCAAAGGAAATTTTGTCTCCTCTCTGGGAATCCTTTTTCTCTGCCACTGAAATTAGTCCCCAGTCCAGGTGAGCCCTGTCTGTTTTCTGAACATTGTTTTTTAACCTTTATAAGCATTTTTTTGTTAGAAAAAAAGTAACAAAATCATTATTAAATAATTTCGTCTGCATCAATTATCATCATTTTATTAATTGAATAGCTGGAGGTAGTTGTAATTCAAAGACCATGCTCCTGTGGTGATTTATGGCACATTTTCTTTCAAAAATACACCAAAAATAATTATTTACAAACAACATACTGTTTATTTTACTAATTAGACTGCTGTGATGGTGATGATGATGATAATGAGCAGCTCTGAGTATAATAAGGACTTAGTCATCCACATAAATTTGTCTAAATTTAACCCAGAAAATTCCTGTTTGGCAATATTTGTTTCAGCAGCAGACACAGTCAGAGCTCAGTAGGGGAGGACTGTGAAAAGCCGAGCCGCCGCTAACCGCAGCTGTTCCCAGCAGGCCGAAGTAACAGATGAGCAGTGGAAGGTCATCGTCCGCCATCTTTCCCTGCACCCCGTCGCATTAAGCTACCGTATGGCTGTGTTGTGAGACATGTATATGTTGGACACTGCATATGTGATTTAACCACGATGAAGGAGAGCCAGCCCCCTGCGGTGCGGAGCCACAGAGCCTGGACCCCCTGCGGAGGACAGGGGACAGAAGACTTCCTGACCACTGAGGCTCGGGAAGAGAGAAGGGGGAGTTATGTAAATAAAAGGCTAATGAATGTGAATAAAGAGACTTTGATATAGATGTGTGATTTCCCCCGCGAGGGAAATGGTTTGATGTGAGAAGGTTTAAATGAGAGAACTTTGGTGTGTTCACTCTCTTTGTTCGCTGCTCAAGAATAAGAGCAGACAGTGGAATGATTTCTTGAATAAACTGGAATGGAAGACAATTCGGTTTCGTTATTCAAGTCTCCCCACATTGGTGACTGACGACGTTGAGAATGAACGAAGAAATTCTCAGGGTCCCGGACTCACAGCGCTCAGAGCTGGCGAGCGCAGTGGCCGTTAAGCTGCCTGATTTCTGGCAGGATAACCCACGGTCGTGGTTTCTGCAAGCAGAGTCGCAGTTCGCGCTCGCAGGAGTAACGGTGGATGACACTAAGTTCCACCATGTCATCGCTAAACTGGACAACAGCACAGCTCGGTGCGTGCAAAGCTTGGTGGAGCAGCCACCCGCGACCGACAGGTACAGCAAGCTGAAATCCACCCTCATCAAGTTTTTCACCCCCTCGGCTGAAGTGAGGGCGAGGAGGATCCTGTCTTTGCTAGACCAAGGTGGACACAGGCCGAGCGCCCTGATGGAGGAGATGATACAGCTGAGAGGGTTGGACAACGATGATTTCATTTTTCAGTTCATCTTCCTCTCCAACCTCCCGGCGCATGCGAGAAGCAAGCTGGCCGGCAAAAAGTGTCACACCCTGGAGGAGTTCCGGGAGCTGGCCCAGGAGGCAGACGGGATCCTGGACGCCTGCGGCGGGCAAGCAACCACAGCAGCGACCCGAGACAGCGGGGAGCCAGAGGCGGCAGAACCAGACGGGCCGACGATGGCGGCAACACGGCCGCGACGAGGGGGAGCCAATAGCCCGGCGACAGAGGCGCGGGCACGACACAGCGGAGGAGAAGATCTCTGCTTTTACCATCGGAGGTTCGCAGAGAAGGCACGCAGGTGTGTGCCGCCCTGCAACTTCAGGAGTTCGGGAAACGGCAAGACCGGGGGTCGCTAGCAGCTTCGACCCTCGGAGAACGCAACAAGCTGCTCTACATCACGGATGCGCGCTCCGGACGAGTGTTCCTCATTGACACCGGAGCACAAGTGAGCTTCATCACCCCAACATACGCGGACCGGGTAGCTGGACCCCACGGTGACGGAGCTACAGCGGCAAATGGCTCGAACATCAACACCTACGGGAGAAGGACCTTGCCTTTATGCTTACATGGCCGCACATATGAATGGACTTTTGTAGTAGCGGCGGTGAGTTTCAACATGTTGGGCGCGGATTTTTTGTGTTCACACAATCTGTTAGTTGATCTTGCTAATAGACGGCTGGTAAATGCACTCTCTTTTTACTCTCTCCCCTGTTCAGCTCGAGTGTCCCCGCCACCAGTACAGACCCACGTCGCTACAGCAGGTGGTAAGTTTCACACACTCCTCACCCAATTTCCAGCGCTCACTGTGCCCACTTTTTCAGCGACGGTCGCGAAGCACGGGGTGAAACACTTCATCCCCACTTCTGGTCCTCCCGTGTTTGCAAAAGCTCGGCGCTTGGATGCAGTTAAGCTCGCCATTGCGCGCGAGGAGTTCGCCAGCCTGGAGAGGCTGGGCATCGTTCGTAGGTCGAAGAGCCCGTGGGCTTCGCCGCTGCACATGGTACCGAAAGCCGATGGCTCCTGGAGACCGTGCGGGGATTACCGCAGGCTAAACAACGCTACGGCACACGATCGTTATCCCATCCCGCACATTCAGGATTTTTCGGTGCACCTGGCGGGGGCGCGCATTTTTTCAAAGATTGATCTAGTTCGCGGCTATCACCAAGTCCCGGTCCAACCGGAGGACATTCCTAAAACAGCGGTAATAACCCCGTTCGGACTTTTCGAATTTTTACGCATGCCGTTTGGTCTCAAAGGGGCGGCGCAAACATTTCAGCGGATGATGGATGCCGTGTTACGCGATCTCCCTTTCGTGTTTGTGTACCTCGACGACATTTTGGTCGCGAGTACTTCAGAGGACGAACACGAAATGCACCTCACAGCAGTTTTTAGGAGGCTGGGAGAGCACGGCTTAATAGTTAACCCAGCCAAGTGCCAGTTCGGCGTTGAGCGGATTGATTTTTTGGGTCACCGCGTCTCCCCGGAGGGAGCGGTTCCGTTACCAGAGAAAGTACGCGCGGTAGCGGATTTTCCCCGTCCACAAACGGTCAAATCACTACAGGAATTCTTGGGGATGGTGAATTTTTATAACCGGTTCCTGTCCCACGCAGCTCAAATCATGCAACCGTTATATGCCGCGCTCAAAAAACAAAAGCCGACCCAGGCGGTCGAATGGTCCCCGGAGCGGGAGCGCGCGTTCACAGAGGTTAAAAAAGCCTTGGCTGACGCTGCGCTCCTGGCCCACCCAGACCCTGCAGCACGTATCGCGCTGACGACAGACGCTTCAGATTTAGCCATAGGGGCCGTTATTGAGCAACAGGTAGCCGGAGTTTGGCAGCCTTTGGCTTTCTTTAGCAAATCTTTAAGCGCGGCTGAGCGAAAATACAGCGCGTTTGACAGAGAACTGTTGGCGCTGCATTTGGCTATTCGTCATTTCCAGTTCTGGCTGGAAGGACGGTGCTTCACCGCTTATGTGGACCACAAGCCGCTCACATACGCCATGGCCAAAATTTCAGATCCGTGGTCCGGCAGGCAGCAGAGGCAGCTGGCCGCAATCTCGGAATTTACCACTGACATTAGGCACGTCGCGGGCAAATTCAATGTAGTAGCGGATTGTCTCTCACGCGCGTTCACGACCCCGACACGCGCAGAGGCAGAACGGGCCACCGTGACCGCGCCGCAGGAGAGCGGCACGGTGGCGCGCGCAGCCCCGGTGCACGTGGGTATAGATTACGCAGCCATGGCAGCGGACCAGGGGGCGGACGCAGACGTGCGCGCGCTCCAGTCTGGACCAACAGGGTTGAGGCTGGAGAGCAAGTGTTTACAAACCGGTATGCCCCCCCTGATCTGCGACATGTCGACGGGGCGCCCGCGTCCGGTGGTTCCGGCCACGTGGCGCCGCCGTGTTTTTGACTCGGTCCACTCACTGGCGCACCCGGGGGTGCGCGCGTCGGTGAAACTAGTGGCGGAAAAGTTTGTTTGGCCGTGCCTGCGCAAGCACGTGAAGGAATGGGCAAAAACCTGCATTTCCTGTCAACGGGCCAAAATTCACAGGCACACAAGAGCCCCGTTAGAACCGTTCCGCATTCCGGCCAGAAGGTTCGACCATGTGCACGTCGACCTTGTGGGCCCCCTACCGGCATCACAGGGGTTCACGTATCTTTTGACAATGGTGGACCGCACCACACGTTGGCCGGAAGTGGTCCCACTTGCGACGACCACGGCCGCGGAGGTGGCTCGCGTTTTTTTAACGGCTTGGGTGGCGCGCTTCGGGGTTCCGTCGGACATTACGTCCGATAGAGGACCGCAATTCATCTCTGAGCTGTGGTCAGCGATGGCCAACGGCTTAGGAGCCAAAATTCACCGCACTACGGCTTACCACCCTCAGGCTAATGGTTTATGCGAGCGTTTTCATAGGTCTTTGAAGGCAGCACTCAGAGCGTCGCTCACGGATGCAGATTGGGTAAATAAACTCCCTTGGGTTTTATTAGGGTTGCGTTCTGCGCCTAAAGAGGACTTAGACGCCTCCCCAGCGGAGCTGGTATTCGCACAAACTCTGAGGCTGCCGGGCGAGTTTTTACCAGAGCACCCAGAGCCCCCACCTCTCTCTGCTCTGGGACCGTTAGTTGGCACGGGGGCAGACACGCTCCCGGGTCCGGTTCATCACGCTTTTCCACGAGTTTTCGTCCCCAAGGCTTTGAAAAATGCCGATTTCGTTTTTGTCAGGCGCGAAGCCCTTAAAGCAACGCTCAAACCACCTTACGAAGGGCCATTTCGAGTGCTGGAGGCAGGTGATAAGCAATTTGTGCTAGATTTTGGGGACAGAAAAGAGACAGTCAGTATTGACAGACTAAAACCTGCTTTTGTCATGAAGGACGTGTCTGTACCGGTCGCGGTGGCGCCTCGACGAGGCAGGCCCCCGCAGAGGGCAATTAACCACTCTCTTCCTCAGTCAACAGACCCGAAGCAGAACAGCACCGCAGGCAAGGCGGGGCCAACGCACAGCAGATTCGGCAGACGGCTGAAGCCCAAGCGGCGCACAGACTGAATGTTGGTGTTGATTATTCAGTAGTGAGTAAGGTGCTATTAAATTTTGGGAATTAGTCTGTTCTTCATCGTTTGGGGGGGGGGGGGGTTATATGGCTGTGTTGTGAGACATGTATATGTTGGACACTGCATATGTGATTTAACCACGATGAAGGAGAGCCAGCCCCCTGCGGTGCGGAGCCACAGAGCCTGGACCCCCTGCGGAGGACAGGGGACAGAAGACTTCCTGACCACTGAGGCTCGGGAAGAGAGAAGGGGGAGGTAAAAGGCTAATGAATGTGAATAAAGAGACTTTGATATAGATGTGTGATTTCCCCCGCGAGGGAAATGGTTTGATGTGAGAAGGTTTAAATGAGAGAACTTTGGTGTGTTCACTCTCTTTGTTCGCTGCTCAAGAATAAGAGCAGACAGTGGAATGATTTCTTGAATAAACTGAAATGAAAGACAATTCGGTTTCGTTATTCAAGTCTCCCCACAACCGTATCTTTAGCATTTGTTCAGATTATAATTATACACACCAGACACACACTCCTCTTTGGTTTCCTTCCAGTTTGCCTGATTACTTTCGTTTCCACCCTCAGTGGCTTTTCGTCAGGACGTTGGACATGTAGCCCGAGTAAGTTCACCTGCTGGAAACCAAACTAATACAGATTATAATAGAAAAAGACAGCAGCAGCAGCTGATCGCAACCTAAACTCCCCCATCAGCATGTTTTAGTCGCGCAACTGCTGCTTCATCATAACTTAAAAGCACTTTTTTTTTTTTTAAAGACCTGCTTCATTTGTTTCATTTCACTCTCCACTGTGCCTCTCTGTCCCCGACTCCCCCCCGTCGTCTCTTGTTTTTAGCCTCGGGGGTCTGGATTCCTGCCTCCCTCTGTCGGACACTTCAGAACCAAACAGATTAGCTTTTCCCTGGAGGTGGCGGAGCGAGAGGAGGCGGGCTGGAGGAGATAGTGGAGTGTGAGTGTGTGTGTGGGTGCCCGTGTAGGAGATGGAGGGTCACTCTAATTACACATTTAACCGTGACACATGAACGCAAAATCAACCTTCACACTCCTCTACCTAATGCGTACGTCTCCTGCAAACTAATGCTACTACTGTATTAGGAAATTACGCAACTGGTTTACAGCAGGGTCTCTGAAGGTACGAGCAAGTTGAGGTATAAAGAAGACGTCTGCTGCACTTCTCTGAACGTGCTGACACGGTTAGCAGAGGTTGTAGTGGCACGTCTGTGACAGCTTTGGCCAAAATGCCTCAGGGTTTAACTGAGAGCAGGCGTCTGCAACCTGTGGCTTTGAAAAACTCACAAAGTTACGGGAAAAAAAAAAAAAACAGTCACAAATTTATGAGAGAATAATTCACTAATGTGCAAGAAAAAAAGGTGCAAATCAAAGAAGATAAACTCCAAAATATGGGAGAAAATTGACACAAATTTAGGAGGATATGTTGCTTCTTTATAAGAACACAATTGTGAATTTGAAAGAAAAAGTTCCCAATTAAAAAATGCAAATTCACATGAAGGTTTGTGTGTTTAAAATGTATGAGAAAAAAGCTACACATTTACAAGAAAAAAAGCCCCAGATTTTTTTTTTTTATTTTTTTTTTTAAAGTTACACATTTTTTAACCTCTAAAAATTCCAGTGTTTCACCGGCGGGATGCTTCAGATTTTCTGCTGCCACTCAGTGAAGAAAGAATTTCATTTTCTTTGCTCTGCTAAATGTAGGCATTTTGGGGGAAAATTGGCAGGAATGCTAAGGGCTTAAAGCCACAAGTTTATTTGGAAAAATGTTGCAAATCTGCAGTTAAAAAGCTGCAAACCACAGAGGACACGGCCACAAATTTGAGAACAATTATGCACATTTTCAAGAAATAACTTTCACTCCAACGAGAAAAGCTTTGCCAATTTCTGTGAAATAAGTTGTATACTTTTAAGACAGCAGCTGCATATTTATGAGGAAAAATGCCACAAATTTAGAAAAAAAGTTGCAAATTTAAGCGAAAAATGTTGTAAATTTACATGAGGAAAAAAATTGTCAGTTTTCACTAAATGATCTGCAAATTTATTTCGTATTTGGAAGGAAAAAAATCAGAAATTCAGAGGGGGAAAAAAGCTTCAAATTTATGAGAAAAAGCTGCAATTTTAAGTGAAAAACAGTAAATTTATCTTTAAAAATGTTTATTTTTTTTAAGTGCAAATTTACAAAAGAAAAGTAAAAAGCTGTTTATGACAGAATAATCTTGCAATTTTATTTGTCTCTTTTACCTCTTTTTTTTTTAAAGACTCAAATAAGTTTTGTGGCTCCATGCAGATTTTTTGGACAGAAACAGCTTAAAATGACTCTTTTTATGGTAGAGGCTGCTGACCCATGATTGAGACCCGTCTTTTCCATCCTTCTTCAGAACGGCTCATTTCAGTGCATGTCTCTGTAAATGCTCATGAGCCCCAGGCCACCCCACCCTCCCTTATCACTTATAAGGCCAGTTTTTGGTGCAAATATTGCTAACGTTAGCTGTCTAGCTCCTAGCTCCGGTACCGAACACAGCCTGAGCTAGCTAACATAAATTCAGAAAATAAAAGGCAATCCTTAAACTGTTTTTTTTATAAATGAACATACAGTTGATACTGCAGCATTTCATTGTGTGCTGGATGTGGCATCCTTCAAGAATAGCCTTGTTGTGTATTTTTAGTGATCCACCATGGCGAACTGGATCTATTCCGCAGCATACCGTATCTGGTGGAGAGTAAAACATTGACTAGAATGGGAACAATTTGTTGCGGCGACCGTACTGCACCAACCGGAGTCAGTGGAAATCAGAGGTAATCTCTGAGGAGACAAAAATGATGGACCCTGGAACACAAGGGTAAAACCTCCAAAAATCACACACTCAAGCGCAGGATGCAAGCAAAAACACAAGCCACAATCCAATGGCAAACAGAATGGAATTTGTGAGCAAACAACAAAAACTTTGGAACTATGAAGACTATTTTGTAATCCTTTAGTCCATTTACTATACTATTGTAAATCCCTGTGTGTCTGTTTTCTGCCCTCATATGTGCGGAGATGTGTCTCATGAACACGGTTAACAACTGTAGTAACAAATGGGTGAATAGCAAGCATTGTTTTTTAGTATCACTTTTAACACCATGTCCAGAACAATTCATTTAAACTGTGTATAAGCGAGTCCATTTTTGCAATTATTTTATGATGAATGTCACCTGGAGAATGCTATTTGTCAAGCTACTAGAGGGTTTTTAAGCAATTCTATTTCACATTTTGTGCAAATGATGAATTGATTTTTTTCAGTTTGTATGGGCAAATTAAATCACATCAAATCAAATAAAATGGCTTGAAAGCTTGATATAGAGAACAAGATAATTTGGCAACAGGGAGAAGTAAAGTGTATATAAACACTGGGGAGAGAAATGATCTGATTAAAAATACTGTATGTGGAGAAAACTCAAAATGATTAAGTCATTAAGGCAGTGAAAATATATAAATTGTTTTCCATAATTTTATTAAGCGTTAGCAACTGCTTAGAATATGGTCTAAAAAGGTGCTAAAATATTTGTTACTGTATTTTTTTGTGATTTTGTGAATCAAAGGTTGATGGACCATCAAAATAACTATGAACACACTATTTTAAGATGAAAATCTTACATAGTGTTGCTTTAAATTTCTCTCAGCCAAGGTTTGAATTTGCCATTACAGAAAATAATAGACTGGCCTCAGCATGTGGTGGTCAATGATTTTAAATCCAGGAATATAACGTTAAGCACCGGGCTCCCCCAGGGCTGTCTCCTATCTCCTCTCCTTTTTCTCCATCTACACAAATAGCGGAACCTTCAACGGTGATGACATTCCTTTTTTTTAAATATGCAGATGGCACAGCTCTGGTGGCCCACAACAAAGACAACATCTCCCTGTCAGTGTACCATCAGCAGATCAGCACACTGATGCTGTGGCTCGAGGAGAACTCCCTAGAACTTAACACCTCTAAAACCAAGGAGTTGTGCTGTTGGGGGAGGTGGTCTGCTAACCCTTTCCGATCTGTCTTTGAAATCACATGACAAGGTTCTCTTGGTCAGATGTTTTTTCCCTTGGGAGCAAGAAAAGTGACTGCAGGAAGTCATTTTCCTTGCCATAGTTACACAGAAATCTGTGACCCATCAGAATGTGTGACTGCATGCAGTGATCTTGTACACTGTCTGCATGTGTGTGGTCAAAAAATCCAAATAGAAGTGTCTATATTAATGTGAGAGATAAACAGAGCTTCCAAAAATTATCATTTTGATGTTTGCATTATTTATTAAGCAGCTGAAGTAATCACGTGGCAGATTGTGAGGGGTCACAGATTTTTGTGCAATGCCAAAGCTCCCCATTTCATTCAGTGCACTTTACACTTCATTATACTCCTCACAGAGCTTTTTAGAATTGCTGTGGCATTGAGCAGCTGATTTCTGAATCCCCCTATCTCCGGACCATTTGCTAACGAGTCATTTTCTCTATTTTTTCTGTGTTTTGGATAGAGCGTTTAAGTGATCATTTGACCAGTATGCTTCGCCTCACAACTCCCTGTTTGTACGCGAGTCATCCTGCTGTGTGTTTTAGGTGTTTGAAAGAAATAATTATCAAAAGCTGGTCGACACCACCGAGCTTCTCCCAGAAGAGGACAGTCCAAGGACGAATAATTTTTTTACACATAAGGAGTTGTTCAGAACTCCTTATACAAAGAGAGTGAAGTATGTGGCGATAATGCACCTGTCAGCTGGTTGCCAACCGCCAATCAAATCTAAAAGAAGAAGAAGAAAATCTGCTATTAATAGAATGCCCTGAATTCATGTGTTTAGTTTGGGATGCTTTCTCAACTTAGAGTACTGCACCCGAGGTCACCAGATGATTCGGATTGAGACCACCTCTAGTGTGGTTGTTTTGGTGTGCACCCGAGTGCGATTGCCGTGTTCTCACCAGACAAAATGAACCGCACAAACGGAGAAAACAAACCTGAGTTTGACTGAAACAAACTGAAGCCTGCAGGTGTGAAAGCGCCCTAAGAAAGCTGAACAGTGCCTGTACTGCTGAGGAAACTCCGGAGCTCTGACATCAGACAGGACATTTTAACAGCTGTGTACAAATCATTTATTGACTCTATCCTCAAGTTTAATAGGCAGTCCTGGTTCACAGTCATTCCTGAGAGACATAAATCAAAGCTCTCTTGGATCATCAGTCAGGCTAGTAAAATGTCAGGTAAAACCCAAACTCCACTAACACCCAAGCAGTTAAGGGAAAGCTAAACTCATCACAGAGGGTCCCGCCCAATCCACCCCTCCACAAGTCATATCAGCTTCTATCACCAGGCCGCCCCTATAAAGACCCTCGAGCCAAGAAAAACACAAGAACTCATTCATCCCCACTGCCACAAATCTCTGGAACAAACAAACAAGGAACGAAACTTCTATGCACAATGCGACTTTATCCAAATTTATGTAGCCACTCCTTTTACCTCTGTTCACTGGTTTTCATTCTTGTTTTAGAAATATACAGTGATTTGGTGTATTTAGGAATTTGTGACGGTCGCACTGTGAGCCATGTCAACGAAAAATTTCTGATGGGCACACCAGACCATACAGGTTTCTTTCTGATTCTGGTTCTAATTTGGATAGCCAGCATTGCAGGAATAGACATGCAGAAGCAATATTCTATATGAAATCAATGGTTCTGCACTCCTATCACCCACCTCAACCTCAACACTAAACTTGCATCCCCTGCATAGCTAAATAAAGGGCACACTACTTCTTGCACTGGCACCAAATACTAGCATTGGACAAATATAGGATGCAGTGGTGCTGCGGTGGTGTTTTGTTACAGTATTGGCTCCGGTGTCCTGCACGGTGATGCACGGCAGGGAGCGGTGACTCCTCCGGTACTCTTTTTTTTTTTTTTCCATTGCTACAAGGGCGTCACTTTCATAATAACAAGATGTATTTATACCCTTTGCAGTTTTTTAGTTCAGTCCTTCCCCGGCAGCAAATGTGATGTACTGCAGGCAGGCCATGTCAGTCATGAATGTATGGATAAATATATCAAGGGACTGATGGTAATATGTCCATTACTGCAGAAATAATCTTCTGTTCTTGCTTCACCTTGGTCTCCATCCGTTAACGGTTCCACTGTACCCGTGACATATACTACAGCGTACAGCCCAGCTGCTCCGTGCTGAGGCGCAGCAGCAGGCCAGCAGACAGGCTCTTTAATATTTCAGTCAGACTCCCAGCAGACTGATGGCTTACAGGGGCAGCCATGCAGGGCGCATAGCCAAGGTTAGCTCGAACATCAACCTCCCTTCATTTGAACCTGAACGCGGTGCTGCTGCATCCAGAGGAAGGACGGCTGCATTCCATCATGTCTTTAGTTCGGGTTGGCGGATCTTCTTCGCATAATGCCACCCCCACCCCCCCACCCCCCACACACAAAATAATGTTTTTAATGTACTATGCGTGATTCAGAGCAAAATTCTTTTCATTTTTCATCTTTTAAGCTCTTAAATGAGTCCCTAAAGCACAAGTACATCTATTCCAGTGCCATGCTGTCACATGTGTGACAAACTGCAATTAAGAGGATTATAATAAGTAGTCATTTAAGTGTTATCTGTTCTCCAATTAGGTCAACGCAAAAATGAATGAAAATGCATATTTGAATGTACAAAGTAAATTTCAGGCTTTCATCAGCCTCTAAACAGAGTCTCTAAGGTCAACTCTGCATTTCAGTAACTAACGATTAATTTAATTCAGAAACAAACATTAAATTATACTGAATGCTATAATTACTAAATATAATTTCCTGGAATCTTTTTTTCTCACTTTTTAAAAAAAGTGTTCTTGTAAACAGAGTATATTTGAATTCAGCTTTAATTTTGTCAACAAAAGCTCTTATTAATGGAACAGCCTTTAAAATAAAATAAAACAGAAGCATTTCAAGGGAAAACCTGAAGGAAGCTTCACATGATTTTGATAGTTCAGCTTCATTTGTATAAGCACCAATTCACAAGAATAATTATCTCATAGCACTTTCAATTATAGAGCAGCGACCATGCAATCTCAGACAGACACCCCAACAATCAGACGATCCCTTATGAGCAAACATCTGTGGAAGGTGGAGAGGAAAAAAACTCATTTTTAACAAAAAGAAACTTCCAATAGAAACATGCTCAGGGATGGGCAGTCATCTTCTGTGACTGGCTGGGGGGGAGACATACTATATCGAGAACAAACAACATGGCAGGAATTACAATCCAAGGGAGGGAGAAATGAAAGAAAGAAAAGAAAGAGGTGAAAGTCCAGTGCATCATGTGAAGTCCCCCAGCCATTTCCAGCACCAAAACTAAAGGTGGATTCACACTATGTGTGGATCGACTTTTACTGACGCTTTGGCAAACGTCTGGCTCTGCTGGCAAATGTTAATGATTGCTAGCGTTTGCTGGCAAACGCTGGCGAAAGTTGTGTTCTTTGAAAATTTTCAGCCTGCTGAAAATTTACCGATGTTTGGAAATACACGCAGGTGAACGTTGTGCTCATTTTGTAAAAGTTCCTGAGCACTGAGCTAAGTTATGCACAGTTTACCTAAGTCAGCCTAAGTAAAAGCTGGGTTCACTCTATAGCGTTTCGACCAACTTTTACAGACGTTTTGAAAAATCAGAGAAATACTCAGCACAGTTCAGCTCACATCAGTGTCAGGTCAGTGATTGTGATTAAAGATCAGTTTTTGTGGAGGCTTCCAGCCGTTCTGGACCTGCTTCTGGAGTGAACACATCTCCTTTGGGCATATGTTTCAGTATTTATTTTCATTTTATATTCCTATGTAGTTACATCTGCATACCCTGTTCCCCTGTTCATTCATTGATTAATTTAAAAAAATAATAATGCTATAGACTCCAACACTAAGTCCGCAATTAAAATGTGAATGTGGATGGAATAAAAAAAAAAAAAAACCCTTAATGAATCATCACATAAATAAAATGACAGGTGATTATATTTTGACTGTTACAACTCTCTCCTTTAAAAAAAAAACATAAAATCCTATTAAATGTCAGAATCAGAATCAGAATCAGAATAAAGTTTATTGCCAAGCACATTTACAAGTAATAAACAAGTAAACATACGAGGAATTTGACTTGACATTGGGTACGCCTGATAGGCGCTTCCCAATGACGCAATGTCATTTACTTTTTGACACCGCATCAACACTGTTTGATTCCTCACAATGGAAGTGAACCAATAAATCCTGAAGAATGATTAGGCACTGAGCAGAAGATTAAGAACAGTAAATTTCTCAAAGAGATTTTTTCTTTTGGGCTGTCACATTTTTGGGAGATTATATATATATATAAAATCAGCTAGGCCACCGGAGTGGTGGCCTAGTTGGTAGAGCATCCACCCCACAATCGGGAGGCCAGGGTTCAAATCCCGGCCGAGTCATACCAAAGACCAGGTAAAAATGGTACTTTCTGCCTTCTAGCTTCGTGGTCAGCATAATAGAATGGGGAAAGGAAAGTTAACACACAGAGCTACCAGAGGGTTGACCCCCCCCCCACTGTAGCCTTCACCACCTACAGAAGCTGTGTGGCCTAGGGTCTCGAAACCGAGATAGGCGCCACCACACGTCATTGGCATGGGAATAACTTAATATAATATATACAGTATATATATATATATATATATATATATATATATATATATATATACACTACCATTCAAAAGTTTGGGGTCACTTAGAAATGTCCTTATTTTTGAAAGAAAAGCACTTTTTTCAATGAAGATAACTTTAAACTAATCAGAAATACACTCTATTCATTGCTAATGTGGTAAATGACTATTCTAGCTGCGAATGTCTGGTTTTTGGTGCAATATCTACATAGGTGTATCGAGAGGCCCATTTCCAGCAACTCTCACTCCAGTGTTCTAATGGTACAATGTGTTTGCTCATTGTGTCAGAAGGCTAATGGATGATTAGAAAACCCTTGTGCAATCATGTTAGGTCTGCAATGCTGTAATTGCTGCAAATGGAGGATTCTTTGACGAAAGCAAAGTTTGAAGGAAAAAAAATATTATTTCAAATACAAATCATTATTTCTAACCTTGTCAATGTCTTGACTATATTTTCTATTCATTTTACAACTCATGGTGGTAAATAAGTGTGACTTTTCATGGAAAACACAAAATAATTGTCTGGGTGACCCCAAACTTTTGAACGGTAGTGTATATACACTACACTGCAGGCAGACAGTAGACAGACAGTAGACAGACTCTGACTGAAAATTTCCCAAAAACCTTTATTCCACGAACCAAGAAAATATTTTTTCAGACAGCAAAAAAAAAACAAAAAAACAAAAAAACAATGACTGTTGTTTCCAAGGCAACCAGTAATCCGTACTGGCAAAAGACACATTTGCGCAACAGCACAGCCTGGTGGTAGAAAAATAACACTGCAAAGACACAAAACCACCCACCAAACCACACCCATCACCTGCAAACAAACCCACAAATGTGGGTGTTAGTATTTCCAATTCAGCTTCTAAAACATGGTCACTTGAAATATGAGTATCTCAGACATAATAAAGCAAAAAATCGAACATCAACTCAGTTACTTTTTGGCAATTTATTAGTCCTTTTTTTTTTTGCAAAAAAAGTCCACAAGCCATTCTTTTGCAAAAACAGACATGTCCCGAAAACCATGCTAGTTTGTCTGGAACACACTTGAATGTCTATAAGCATCAATGTAGTATGATTGACACACTGATTTAGGCATATCCTCTAAGTAAAATGGTATAATATAGCTATAAATAAAGCTATAATTCAAGATTCAAAGATTTTATTGTCAATACTACTATTTGAACAGGACATACTACAGGAGAAGTGAAATGGCGTTTCTCTCTCTTCATTGGTGTGCACAGTATAAAAAGAAAAGGAATAAGGCTGGAAAAAAGAAAACAACAACAGCAGCAGTCTAATATACATTATGTACAGTAATGCAACCCGTGGTGCAAATGGCGACAAGAAAGACCCAGACCTCCCATAGTGCAAAACTGAGATAAATGATTAACGTTGATAAAACCCAGCAATCCTATATACAGACAACTAGAAATGCAATACCTGTAGTTGCAGTTCAGTGTGGTAGTGTAGGTGCAGATAGTAACAGATCAGACTGCACATGATCACTATTGCAGAGACAGACAGACGGCAGCAGATATGGCATTTGTGCAAATGGTTGTGGTTAATGTTAATGTGCAGAGACATACAGCAGCAAAGTAGCAAGAATTCTAATAGAAGATAATAGTGGCAAGAATTCTGAATATTGTTCGCTGTTCTGACCTCGTTTGCACCCTCCTGGTGGACGCATCACTGGTTCATCTGCTTCATCCAAATTATCCATATTTGACATAAAATGCAACAAAATTGTAAAAACAAAAAAAAAACTGCCAGGGAAATCACTCACAGCAAGCAGGTGCTGTGTTCGAAATGTTCACACCTTCTCCATATAGTGTACTATATAGTGAATGTGCAACCAGCGGAGCAGTGAGAGAAGAGCTTCACATCACAATATAAACTACCTTAAAGTATTTATGTTTAATAATTCAGCAAAAATGATTTGATTTAATACATATTTACTACAAATTACATGCAGTTATTCATTTTTTTTGACACTGTTAGTGTGTTACGTTTTACTGTCTCATGTGATTATGTCATTAACCGTGCCACGAAAACAAGCCAGTAGTGTCCGAAAGCAATTAATTTTATTGGTATATTGAGTTTACTGTATAGTCCACTATATCTAAATTCACTATATAGTGAGTAGGGAGGGAGTGAGTGAGTGAACATTCCGAACACAGCCTGGGAAATCAGTCAGAGCGAGCAGACCGAGAAGGCAGTCAAGATGAGTCACGTGACCAAAATACCAAGTGCTGATTTGCCGTATGGAGTTATCTGCGTTTGTAAAAAAAAAAAAAAAAAACGCTCCCGGCCTTTATTGGCTTTTGAAAAAAAAAACAAAAACATGAATTTGTAGTGTCTATAACAGGACATATCGGCTTTTGAGAAAAAACAATTTGAACTTCCATAAGTAGATAATGCTAACAGTTGTTAGATGTAAAGAGTGAAATTTTCTTGGAAGTTGCATTTATAGGTTTTTGCAAACAAATTCTTCATATATTTATATATACATATACAGTATATCCCCCATACATTAACAGTAAAAAAGAAAACATGTCGTACACACCATGTTATCACCAAACAAATGCTCTTCAATGTCCACTTACAAATACACTACCATTCAAAAGTTTGGGGTCACTTAGAAATTTCCTTATTTTTGAAAGAAAAGCACTTTTTTTTCAATGAAGATAACTTTAAACTAATCAGAAATCCATTCTATACATTGCTAATGTGGTAAATGACTATTCTAGCTGCAAATGTCTGGTTTTTGGTGCAACATCTACATAGGTGTATAGAGGCCCATTTCCAGCAACTATCACTCCGGTGTTCTAATGGTACAATGTGTTTGCTCATTGCGTCAGAAGGCTAATGGATGATTAGAAAACCCTTGTGCAATCATGTTAGGTCTGCAATGCTGTAATTGCTGCAAATGGAGGATTCTTTGACGAAAGCAAAGTTTGAAGGAAAAAATTATTATTTCAAATACAAATCATTATTTCTAACTTTGTCAATGTCTTGACTATATTTTCTATTCATTTTACAACTCGTGGTGGTAAATAAGTGTGACTTTTCATGGAAAACACAAAATAATTGTCTGGGTGACCCCAAACTTTTGAACGGTAGTGTATATTTTCTTTTTTTTTTTTTTAATTCCCCCTTCTCTCTATTTCTCTTTCGTTCCTGCATGTCTGAACTGAGTTTTGATCTAAAAACATCTGTTTTCACCAGCATTTCAGTCAACGTTTGCCAATAGAGCTCAACTTAGGCTGACTTAGGCGAACTCTTCATAACTTAGCCCAGCACTCAGGAACTATTACAAACTGAGCACAACTTTCACCAACGTTTATTTCCAAACGTCAGCAAATTTTCAGCATGCTGAAAATTCTCCACGAATACAACTTTTGCCAGCATTTGCCAACAAACACCAACTTTTATCAGCTCTTGGCAGCAGAGCCAGACATTTGCCAAAACGTCAGTAAAAGTTGGTCCAAACGTTGTAGAGTGAATCCACCCAAAAAAGCAGGTCCAGGATGGCAGGAAGCCTCCACAGCGCAGTTCAGCTGACATCAGCGTCACCTGACGCTGATGTCAGCTGAACTCCACTGAGTACTCATTTGCTTAAGTTAACCTAAGTTGGGAACTGCTACACATACGCTAGCCTAAGTTGGTAAAAGTTTGACAATGCTGAATGCAATGCTGGCAAATGCTAGCAAAAGTTTGTAAAAGTTGGCGTGAGCTCACAAATGTAATTTCACCAATGTTTGGACTGATTTCTCTGATTTTTCAAAAGGTCAGTAAAAGTTGGTCCAAAAGTTATAGTGTGAACCCAGCTTCAGGGATGGTTTTACCATACGCTTTCTATCATTAGGCCATGACAGCTACAGTAGCCATGATTATAGTTATTGCTAAGCTAAGGCTATGTGCACTACTGTTTAAAAGCTTGGGAAGAAAATTTTCCTGTTTGCATTAAAACAAATTTTTCCCCATTAGAAAAACTTTAAATTAATCATAAATATAGGACAGACAGTGATGCTGTTGGCACGGTCACAATAATCCGATAACTGGGACTAATCAAATCACGGTAGTAATCACATATGACTGCCAGCTTTCTCCTTTTACAACTTTTGCAATACATTTTGTGCTTTTTTCCCCTCTTACATTTGTCCACTTTTTTTTCCACAAAAATTTACACCTACATACTGACAAAGCTGCAGTTAACAAACATGCTACTCAGCCTCCAAGGTGTTTTCTGCAGCTCTGGACACATCTGTAATCACACTTTCAGCTAAACTGGGGAAGACTCCACCATATTAGTGAGGCTAGAATATTATCCAGGTCTTCATTAAAAAGGACGTCTGCCCTTCTCATCAGCCATGATGAAGACATTGCTCGTCTATTTTTAACATAAACTCTGTCACTTCTTCACTGAAAATAACTGGTAAGTTTCTGCATTTTTAGGATTTTTTCAAGTGACTATTTATGCTGCTAACAGCCATATCTCCTCTCTTGAAGTGCTACCACAGCACAGTTTCCCTCTGTTAACTTCCTTTGGTTTGCCCAAAAGTCTAAACCTTTCTAAAAATTACTTTCACACCCTAAACAAACTGGACCAGGGTTCAGTTCGATCTGGAGTGAGGCCATTCTTTTTGTCGGACCAGCTTTCGGCTCTTTGGTCCAGACAGTGGTTTGGGGTAGGTTTTACACCTAAAACTTTGGTATGAACCAAACTGAAGAGTCTGAAAACACCCTTAGAAGTTGTGTTTTGGACTAAATCTGGTAAGTCCATCCAAGCCTTAATTTAGCCCAAACACATTCATTTAAAATTGGGCTGTGCCTAATATAGACCCTATTGAACCAAGAATAGTCACATTTTCAACAGCCTGAAAAAGACGACTTCTTATCTTTCACTTTTAAACCAAATCCAGACATTGTTCAGACGGTTGGGGAAGTAATCTTTTCAACATTTTTTTAACCAACTGCTGCTGGCTGGGTCATTTTTAACTGCAAACTGTAAAAGTTTCAGCTAGTGATGGTGCACAGAAGCAGATATATTGGAAGACCAAAAAAAGATCAACAGTGTCTTCCCCAGCATTCCCTTTAAACTCATCCCCAATATGTCTGAGTCGACTGGCTTTTTCCACACGGCAGCTTGAGCCTACTCAAACATACTGCAGGAGACACCGCGCTGGATGGATGTACATGAGCATATAGGCATTTCAAACAAAACAAACATCAAAACCTCTCCGAGGGCGACTGCTGCCGGAGACATGTTGTGAAACGGAATGCATCATTACCCATGGCAAGCTGTCAATCAGTGTCACATACATGGAGATCAAGGTGCTAAATTTAACTTCCCCCGTAGTCAGCATATGAGCACATATCAGTGGGAATGCAGAGGGATTGTGGACTTTAGCATCAGGAGGTCTCACTCCTTATCTTTTTGTTTACCAGCAAATCAAATAAGAGAAACTCATTCCAAGTGAAAAGGAAGAATGATCCTTCAAATAAAGCTATAAGCACTCATTACAAAGACTGGTCGCTGTGAGTGAAAGTGGGAAGAAGAAAAAACAAAAATGTAGGTCATCTAATCTGCCTCAATGGGACTTGGGGGCACCAAGAACAAGAAAAAGAAGCAAATCAACTAATACAGCCAATTAAACTTCCCCTTCCCCTTCACTCCACCCCCACTCTCCTTCAGCTAACACTTCAAAGTGCTGCCATCAGCGGATGGCAATAAAGCGAATGAGCTGGCTGTAAATGGACTTGGATGCTGAGGATGCAGAGGCAGGGGGACTGTCAAATGATGTTCGACACACTGGGAAAACGGCACTCCCGTGTTGTAAAAGCGAGACGGGAGTCCCACACCTTTCATCCCGGAGAAACAGACCCCACTGAGTCTGGAAAGATTGCACATCATACAGGACAGCAGCCGGTTATTGAGGGAATGGACCTTTCTCCTGATAGCTGGTGAGCTGATGGCTGTTTCCGTGTTAGGAAAAGAAAGCCACGTTATTAGAACTCGGTGTCGGAACATCCTGGAAGACAGAGCCATTCCCTGGCAGGAGCTCCGAAATGACACCTTCTCCCAAACGATCAGGCCGATGACTAAATCTGACAAAACACAGAGGATAAGTACTTTTGTGAAATGGAGGCTAGGCTGACTGTAAGCGGAGAATGGCGGGCTCCACGGGGGGCGGGCAGAGGGAGAGATTTTTATTTTCCACCTTCAGGTACCACCGTTTCAAAGAGCAGAATTGGGGCGTCTCATTACACAAAATACATTTCACGCAAATCCCTTCCTTTACATAAAACCCTCAAGTTTTCTCCCTGTCTTCTTCTTTCCCGCTCCCCTTCAGTCCTTTCAGAAAGACTCTCTCTCTCTTTCTTTTCTGTGTTTGCCTTCCAGAGCCCAGCTGTTTAGTGTCCTGCTGGGCATTCGCAATGGGATGATTTCAACGCCGATCTGAGCGCCATTTAAATAAACATCAACAGAGGATGTCAGGGGGAGACTGAATAACACTAGGGGCTTATCCACTTCCACCAGCTTTAAAAGGGAGAGAGAAGTCATCCAATTCCTTCATTTCACTCTGCAGATGCCCTTTGAAATAAGCAGCATCCGGGCACTGCTGGCTTTGCCTGCATTTGTTTCTGGAAGCCAGTAAAGGCCAGTGCTTTGCTGCTGGTAGAGCTGGCTCTCAGCTCCCCAGGAAGGCTTTCTTGTAATGAACAGATTTATTTCAGCGTTCACTTGCAGTCCTCTTTGCTGTGCTTGATTTGTTTGTTAAATACAACATGATTCAAAAATACTGAATACCCACTGACATCTAGGCTATCGGTGGTGTCCTACCTGACTTCTGCTATGCGTCCACCTAGGCTGCTTCCGACACTGCCTTCACTTAAGAGATCTGTCAGGAGCATGAATGGGGCGTAACACTGCAGCCACAACAAATGATTGACGCATGTATGTGCTGCTTATCAAAACATGTGAGCTGCACCTCACTGGTCGACGCGTCCTCCGCTGGGCGGTCCGATTAAGTCTGTTCCACATCCAAGATGGCACTGGGACTTTCTCTAACATCTTCAAAAGAAAACTGTGAAACATATTTCTGAAAACGACCGAGGCGAGAAATAAATGGTGCAGTTGCAGCATATGAGAGAAGTTGCAAAATGAAGAGAATAATTAATAAATCCTCATGGAACAAATACAAGAAAGTAGGGTGTAAATGTTGGTCAGTGATTCTGATAGAGTTTAGGTCTGCTACTACTGTACATCTCTAGAAAGCATCACTAGAAATCAGAAGTTGCTTATGGGTCTAGGTTGAAATCAAGCATAAAAATATAGACTGAAATGCTTCTGGTGGCTCACCACTTCAAAAGAATGCATTTGTAAAAACAAGACCATTTCATACTCCAACATAAATCATCTCCCAACCCTTCCAAAGATCAATCAAAAGCATCTTCATCTGCAAGCTCGGGACCTTCGCACAGCTGGAGCTCAGCCTCCTTCACAGACCTCCACAATCCCCACTCCTTTCTTCTCCTGTATTTGCATCACTAAGCTGTTGGCAGAGTTTGTCATTTTGCTCCATAAGTGATATCAATTACTTGTGTAGCACCCGGGATCAAAGAAACACCAAAAGGAGTTTTTTTTAGACGAGAGAAAACACCAAACATTGTTCCCCCTCCTCTGTTTACACTGATAGAGGCTGAGGCCTGGGAGGCAGAGTGGATGTGATTGACAGAATGGGAATACACCTCCTGCTTTTAATCCAACAGTAGGGGCAGAGATGCAGGGAGGGAAGGAGGAGAAGAGAAGATGAGGAAAAAAGAGATGAAAGATTTTTCTACTAAGGGGCAATCCATACCATAACCCAGGGACCTCTCTTCTGCTTACACTGGCATAATTACTGATTCCTTTTTAGGTCTGAGAGATCTGGGCGCATCCATCCATCCATGAGGAGGGGGGTCCTCCAGAGGCTCGTTTCAACGCCTCAAACCAGTCTATGGTTGAGTCTCGATGTGTTTTGATTCACTTCTATCCATGATCTCATTCTGTTCATCTCTACCTCGAGTCTGTAGCCACAGGTCAGGTGAGGAACGCGGGCCGACCGACGAAACTAAAGCATCGCCTTCACCTGCCGAGTCGTCACTTCACCACAACACATCAGATCGCCGCAGATGCTGTTCCACGGGATGAGCAAGGAAAGGTTACGAAGCAGCAGAAAAGCTGAGCTGAGCCAAGCCTCAACAGCTGTTGGGTTCACTGATAATGATTTGTAGCGTGCAGCTTCTTCAGATGACACCAACACAGAGAAATAGGCGTGCTGTGAACGAGATGCTTAGAGGTACAGTAAGCAGAGCAACATGATGTGGACTCGTTTCAGAAATAACACTGTTGGGTTTCTGTTAATTCTCTTCTTATGACAATGACAATAAAATACAAAAGAATACGAATTTATAGTATTGGCCATAGGGTATTCCATTTTTTAAAATGTCCTCATTGTGTTTTACAAAAGCTGTAGGGCAGCATGCACAGATGTGGCGACGACCTCAAGCTAGGAGTGCGAGGGCTGCTCATTAAAGATTTCACCTGACTCATTTCCCATGGACTGAGAGGAACCAAACCACTCTCTATAAAGGTACCGCCAAGGGTCACACACGTTTCCCATGACTTCATGCATCTGTGGAGACCTCACCTCTAGGCTGCGTCAGAAACTACAACTTATCCTACGATATCAGCGTTTTGTCGCCTTGGAAGTGCGTGCCCTTCAAAAATGATTTCATGGTTGGAAAGAGGTGGGAGTCAGAAGGTGTGAGGTCAGGAGAGTAAAAGAGGGGTGAGGAAGGATTTCATAGTGCTTCCTTCAGGGCACCATGTGAGTTGTGAACCGGGACATTACTCCTTGCAGGAGGCGGACACCTGTGGTCAGCATGCCACACCTCTCTGTTTTGATGGCCGCCAAGGGTTGGACATGTACCTTCTTCTGAGATGGTGAGTCATAATGCTTCAACTGGATTTTAGTCTCTGGATCATAGTGATGGACCCATGTTTCGTCCTGCATGATTAGTCCTTGAAGAAGTCCTCCTGGTTTTCTCAGCAAATGGACAAAAGATCCTGTGAGCACATGGCTTTTTCCTGTTTCCGGAAAGGTGTGAGTAACCAGGGAATTCATTCTGCAGACAAGTTCTGCATGTGCAACTTTTCATGGATGATTGTTTCCACAGACCCTACGCTGATCTTGACATCTTTGGCTAACTGGCGAATGGTTATGTGACGATCCTCCAAAATGGTGGCTCCACTTGCCGGATGGCGTCTTCATCAATGGCACACTGTGGGTGCCGTTTCCACCGGTGTCCGACCACACTTGAACTGTCGATGCTAGTGTTTGACTGTGTCACACGATGGGGCATCGTCCCCATTCATCAAACGTCTCCCGTGGTGTGCGGCCTCTCAAGCACAGGAACCTGACGACCGCTCTGCATTCAACTGACCTCCATTAACACACCTTACTCCACCTTGGCAGCTGTAAAAGAGAAACTCTTAGCAGTTCAGAGCTGCAAATTACCACATTACCAATAGAAATATGTGTTATTATACACGTGCAATTTCAGCCTCCTACAATCACTAGAAGTGGGTGAGAGGAAATTTTTAATGAGCAGCCCGAGCACCACCAATCAACAGGAAAAGGTGCAAAAGAGAGACCTTCACTTTCAACCACAGTTTTTGAGCAGCAGTAAGTCCAGTATGATGCAATATCAGAAATAGTTACCGTTTTGTACAAAAGTCATCTGACACCAGATTTGCCAGACTGGTCACTGCTCTACTTAAGGCCCTTTTCCACTAGCCTCACTTGGCCCTACACCGCACCACTCAGCCCGCTTTAGGCGCTTTTCCATTAGCCCCAGCACCGGTTAGCAGGTACTTTTTTCGTACCTGATCCAGGGCAGGGTCTAACCGGGCTGAGTAGGGCTGAGTAGGGCTGTGATATGACTTTAAGAGACTGGTCGCCGCTGATTGGTCAGGTCGTAACGTCATGAAAGCGACTTTTTCTGCTGAATTTACTCCAAGACCGCCATTTGTAATTGTTCAGCAGTGAACACAGTGCGCCCCTTTAATACAGTATATTATATTAATATACTGTATAATATACTTATATAATAATATACTCCTAATATTATATATTAGGAGGTGCGCAATTTTCTTTCTATATTAGGTGACAATCGCATCCAGCGCGAGTTGGAGGGATCTACTCGAAATGCAGGTGTCCGAGCAGATGGCTTCCCAAGGGCACATCCTTACTGCCAAACAGTGTCGGGAGAAGCTGAAAAAGCTGAAAAGCGATTACCGAGCAGTGAAGGACCACATTGCTCGAAGTTCAGCGGATGGAAGGAGTGGAAGTGGTTCGCTGAGAGACATTGGGCTCCACACGGTCACCGTCACCGTCACGGCCCTTGGAAACCGTGGATGGTGAGTGTTTATTTGATATTGTGCATCTGTTCGCCACTTGATCCTTTCTGTGCCAAGCTCACTGTTTTTAAGAAATAGGAAGGTTGTTAGATTGTGGGTAATGGTTGTTACTGAGGCTCGAGTATTGTTTTGCAGCCAACTGCAGATTCACGCTTGCTTTGTGTTAAGTCTTAGCGCGAACAAAACGCTGAATTACGCTTATTGTATTCCGGTTAAAAACTTGAGAGTGTTGTGTACATGTTCCACTTTGGTGTTAAGTTTTAAATTGCGTGCATTTTCTTTCTAGAATCGCATTTCATATCACAGGGGTCCACCTCAGTGGACATGATGGACACAGCGGACTCTCCTGGCGCTGCGTCTGCGTGTGCGTCTGGCTGAGCGCCAGCTGGATCGGCTCCACATCACCAGCTCCATCTGGATCACGTTCAAGTGCCGGTAAGGCACAATAACCACGATTTTTTATTTTGGTTGAAACAGGTCCAGCAGCGGAAACCAGGGTCGAAAATCCATCCATCCATCCATCTTCTACCGCTTAATCCTTTACAGGTCGTGGGGGGGCTGGAGCCTAACAAGTTATGTACCAAATTGATTAATGCAATTTCCTGTAGCTGCATATTAATTAATTGAAAATGTCTTTTTAAATGTGCAAAAAGGTTATTCTTTGGTCTTCACTTATCGGTGTTCCACAACCATTTTTAGGTGTGGTGATTGAAGTGCTGTTGTAACTCCTGTTTTAGACAAACAAATAAAGCTCATGAACTGCCGTTGAAATCAACATGCTTCATTGAAATGCTTCGTGTCAGCTGACTGTATTAACCCATTCAGATTTCTGCGGCCACACTACAAGCAACTAGTTTAAACATTACCCATCCATCCATCCATATTCTTAATCTTAATCGTTTTTAGTTTTGCAGGGGGGCTGCAGCCGAAGACAGCACACTGCATGTTGCAAAATCTGCTCTACTGAGGGGCAGCAACATGACAGTTCAGCTTATATACAGCAATGAAGCATAATATAATAGTGACATTCCACCACAGACTTTCACCTGTGTAATTCCATAATATATGTAGTAATCCAGCTTTAACAACCATGCCTTTCTGTCTTTCCATCTAGGCAAGACGAAAACAGACAACTCCCATCGCTGACCTTACATTAGCGATGGTCAACATGTATGACGAAGAGATGCGGCTCTTGGAACGGCAACATGACCAGCGGCAAGAATCAGGAGTACATGCAGCATTTGTGACAGGTGGCCGCAGATGTGCGGGCAGATGCACATGAAGCCCTGGAACAGGACGCTGCGTTACGAAGGGAAGAGCTCGCAGAGATGTCATCGCCCAGTCTGTTTTTTTGTTTGTAAATTTTGCTTCTGGAATAAAATTGTATTGTTTGCATCAAAAGTCTGGTTTATCTGTTATGACACCGTATGAGAAAAGCCAATAATTACATACACATTCCATTCTCTGTTCACTCCACATGCTGCTGTTCATCAGGTCAGGTGTATAGCCTTCTAATGGTAATTTAATTTTTAACAACACAACGAAACGTAATGTCTTGGTAGGTTTTTTTTTTATTTTAAACAAATTTGCAATGCGGAATCCATTTCTCTTGAACGGGTACATTTTTACCTCCGCCAGGCCGAAAGGCCAGGAGGAGGTAATGTTTTTGCCGGAGTTTGTCTGTGTGTTTGTCTGTTGGTTAGCAAGATAACTCAAAAACTTTTGGACGGATTTCAATGAAACTTTCAGGCGTTGTTGGAAATGGTACAAGGAAGAACTGATTAAATTTTGGGGATGATCCGCATCACCGTCTGCATACAGGAATTTTTTAAAGCATTTTTCCACACTGTGACATACGGCCATTTTCAACATGTGCGCAGGCGCAATGGAGGGCGCTGGGCGTCGTGTCTGACCAACACAAACTCCGCCTTCTTCAACGTTTTAGCCACAAAAGCATGCGGAAAACACTGGCGGCCTGGGCCCGCCAGCGTGCTTGTGCCAGCCATAGGCGCTGCGCACATTGCGCTGGTCGTCGTGTCTGACCAACACAAACTCCGCGTTCTTCAACGTTTTAGGTACAAAAGCACGCGGAAAACACTGCTGGCCTGGGCCCGCCAGCGTGCCTGTTTTTGCGCGACGCTGCAAAACCTGACACGGCCACCTGTCCGCCGCCCGATTATTTGCCACAAATTCCCCGCCCAGCTATAGGCGCTGCGTAAAAACGACCTCTCTGCCGGGGAAGATTCTAAATTCTGTTTTGCCGCGGAGCGCAACCCCAATATAATATAAAACCCACGGCAACCTGTCTAACCAATCTGCATCCGTCAGTGGAGGAGATGGACACACCAACACTTCAGTTTATTACCTCCGCCAAGGAGGCAATGCTTTTACAACCGTAAAATGGGGCTATAAGGGACGGCGGGGTAAAATGGGACACTTTTCTAAATGTAATTCTGCTTTTTTAATTTTGCTTCCGCCTAGATTTGATGAAGGATTCATGGATATTTGACAATAACAACACAACTCAGCGTCCTGCTCAAAATAAAAAAAGCAGAATTACATTTAAAACATTCCCCAGAAAAGTGTCCCTTATTAACCCGCCGTCCCTTATAGCCCCGTTTTACACTACTGAACCACTAATCCTATCACTATCACATTGATTGTCATTCATTAATTGTCTGTTTATTGCACTGTCCATGTCAAATAAACAAATAATCATTGTGAATCCAATTGCTAGTCATATCTTTTCATGCTCAGGGAATCTGAAAACGTACACACAAACACTGTATGGGGGGAACTGTGCCGCTTGGCGGAGGTCTGCGCTCTCCGAGTGCTTTTCTAGTTTAGGTTATAAGCAGTTGTACAGGTGTGCTTGAACTTGTAGACACTGATAAAGGTAAGTACGTGTAAGTTGAATGTTGCATCACCAGTCAAAATTTAATAAATTAAGAAGGAATCTAGCAAAAATTTGGCACTAATAACAGTAGACAAATCGGACAAGGATACACAACTGTGTTTTTGTTGCACACAACTGTTGTTACCAACAAGTGCAAAATTTATATTCCCTTTTCCCAAAAATTAAAAATCAATTTATAAGTAAAAGTGGGAGACCTTTACATGGGAAAATATGACATGTATCAGCACATGATTTATAGTTCAATTTGCATTTCCACCTAAGCAAAAGTGGCTTGTCGAGCTGGATTTTTGTGAAGATGGCCTGTGCGGTGTTTCTGCATGTAATTACATACCTGTCAAGTGATACGGTTTCGCCGTATTTTAATACGGGGAAAATGCAATTTTAGCAAATACGGGCGTATTGCCATTTCTGTACGCCAAAGAGAAAAATATACGGGAAAAAAATTTGAGAGTGTGGGGAGGAACACGTCGTGTGTGACCCCCACAGCGTACAGGCGGGCAGAGCGCTCAGCGTGAGCAATTATCACAACAGAAGTGTGGACTCATCATTAGGCTGATGGCTTTGCACCTTCTTAACAGATAAGCGTTATGAACAAGAGGACAGGTAGATGGACCATGCACAACATTTTATTTACAAAAAACATTTTTGAAATATGTATGCACATAAATGTGGACAAAATAGACAAGTATTGCATCACAGCATCTCGTATTATATTGTAACATGCAGCTTGACATGGCGACGTCCCACCGGGAGGTTTGAACTCACGCCTCCCGCTCCAGAGTCCCGCACTCTACCTGTGTTGCCAATAGGGTCAACCCACTTGACAAGCCAAGTAGGGTGCTTATATTGAGTTCACTACAATATCACCACCCTGCTCCTCTGCTCTCTGTGCCGCTGCCACCACTGGTTCATCTACTGCATCATCCAATGTAGTGTCAAACGTCTCTCCATGACTCTCACACAGATTGTGCAGAGCACAACAAGTCAGCATCATAGATTTAACCAGTTTCATGTCACAGTCATTCCTCCTTCCTTCTCTCCTCGTCATCAGCCATGTTTGTTGTGGAGGATTCAGTCGCGTGTGTTTCACGTCACGAGGGTGTGGCGCCGCCTGCTGTTCAACAAATCCCACCCACAGCAGGTGTGCCAGCAGGTGTGCCAGCAGTAGTTGAAAAGCAACTGAGGCTGAACCGAACCGAAGTGAGTAGAGCCGGGTTTTCAAATCGGGGCTGAGTGGGGCTAGTGGAAAAGGGCCTTTAATGATCAGTTAAAAGAGAAGTTCTATAAATACAGTATGTTAATCACAGCCCTATTCATGCTGAGTGTCAGTGCAAGTATTTGTATAAAATCTCTGACACCACCGACACCTGATTCCATGATCATTTCTGATACTTTATGAGATGAAAATTTCAATTTGTATATTTCCAATATGTCCAAAGCTTCCATTTTTAAGCAAACACTGCTGGAGTGTGCCCATTTTTATCACAGCAGGATGCAGAAAGGCTCTTTCATGCTTTTATTTATTCTACACTAGATTACCTCAGTGCCCTCTTCAATGTTTTGCAAAAAAAAAAAAAAAAGACAGTTGAAAAAATTCTACCTATATCAGAACTCAGCAACAAGACTAGGCTAAGTGACTGGATATTTAAAAACGTTTAATGGTCAAACTGAAAAACCTTAACACAAAACCCCTCTTTTTTATGCATATTAGCTGATCATTTAAACGTAAAAAAGTACTCTCTGCAGATGTTAATTAGTTCCCAGTTAATGCACACTTTTGGATTCCATTAATCATTGCACTGGGTCGAGATCCAGTGATGCCAAAGACAAAGTTTGCTGTGCACGCAGTGTCACGTTGAAAGGTCCTGCCGAAGGTCACCACTGAATGGGTAACATTTAACAATGAGGTCTGAGCTTTACTACAGTATTACTCTTTTCCCTTGTTCACAGGCTTTAATTTAATTTCAGCTTGGGGACAGTCTCTCAAAAAAAGTCCAACTTGAACTGTTTGCAATGTTGGCAAAGTGATGGTTGACATAAATTAGAGTGACTCTGAAAAAGGGCACGAGCTAATAGCCTGCAATGTAAATTAAAATGCTGTTGCCCTGGTCATGATACTTGTGCTGTGGGATTAATCTGCCGCATGGTGACAGGCCCAGTTGAACAATGTTCATCGCCTCCCCTCTCTACTCCCCGGACAATTCTCCCCGACACGTGGAGGACAGCTTCCTGGCCCCTCTTCCTCTCACTGTAATGGAGGTTGGATGCTACTTTTCCGCATTTCTGCCCACATTAGCATCTCCGACTAATTGGCACCATTTGCTCAATGGCAACGCTTGAGTTTGTAAATTTATTTTACAATTGTCGCTAATTATCAAGCTGGGTGAGTGGAATTGGCACGATGGGTCCCCAGTGGAGCAGAAACACAACAGGCGGAGGAAGGATTAAGACTCTGGGGGCAATGAGAGGGGTTGGCTAGCTGAGACGTACAGTAGCACTACATGCTAATCAACAGAGGATTACATACAGATGGTGCTACTGTAGCTCTGGCTCTCCGTGCTGCATGCTTGATGAACTTCTGTGCACGCACTTTGGCTGCATTTTCACATTCAAGTTGTCATTTCCCATTTCAATTACAGTGGCATGAAACTGCTGAGGAGTTGACAGCTAGTCATGCATTAATGTGGACAGAGGCGCATGTGAACGCCCTGATGGTTCGGGAAAAATCACCATCTCCACAGAAGAATGTGTATTTTCGCTATATCTCTGAAGTTGAGCATCACTACATCGTTACAAAATAGTTTTGTGTTTCAGCAGTGGATATCACTGGATATCTGACTGAAACAGCAATAGCTAACAAGGCAATAGCATTACCAAAAGGATCACTTTTTACATGTATTATCTTCAGTTTAGTGCTGTCATTTGATTTAAATATTTAATCACAATTAATCATATTGCTCCTACAGATAAGTCATGATTAATTGCATATTAATCCCATTCTCCTGTACAAAAAGACAGGTTTAAATATGCAGGGGTTTTTTCTAAAATTTTAATTTTACTTGTAATGGCTCATCAGTCTGGGCTGATATATACTTGTATGCTGATTTTTCTGTAGAATTAAACAATATTACAGTGGAGGGAGTGTGGTATCAATGAATATAGTAACCGTGGTGAGTCGATGTGAAGCAGAGGGTCGAAGACATCACTGTAGTTACTATATCACGATACCGCACAACCTCAAGTGTAATATTGCTTTAATACAACAGTTCCACAAGCACAGTTTATTAAATGACAGCAATACTGGACAAAATATTATTTGTTTAACCAGTTATTTTGCTCCACAGAGAAAGTTAGGCCGCATTCACACCAGGAGAGTCCGGGAGTCTCAGTTCAACTTGGCGGGGAATGGTGAGAATTTTCACACCTTCGTTTGGTTCGGTTTGCATTCACACACCACTTCACTCAAGCGGCCCAAACTGCTTGGACAACGTCACACAGTTACAACAGCTGCTCGTTTGTGGCGCTGCAGCCGAAAAATCTCAGCGAAGAAGAGAAATCTGGCTCATCGATTGGCCAGGACCGAAAAGGGAAATCCAGTGTTAGAATTACTCGCTTGCCAAGAATTGCATCCCATCCACCAAAACTATAAAAGATAACACTACAGCCAGGCTTCTAACCATTTGTGCATTTTTAGAAGTAAAAATTGTTATTACCTCTAGTAAATTAGCTTTAAATTATGTTTATTCGACAATGGTCCTGCGATGGACGCAATCTGTCCAGGGTGTACCCTGCCTCTCGCCCAAAGATGTTGGGATAGGGCAGGGACAACTTTTTCAGGTGAGTGGCAACTTCGCCTGTCTGTATCTCACTCGGATGGTGAATTCATGTCTTTTAAGATAAGATAAGATACGATAAGATAAGCCTTTATTAGTCCCACAATGGGGAAATTCCAGGATTGCAACAGCACAGGGACAGCAACACTCAGAGCAACAATCAAGAAGACAAGAAAAACAAGAGCAGCGAGTATACATATGTACACATAAATATATAAATATATATACACACAGTGCGGAGCATTGTAGCTAGATGGAATAAACAGCATAACCATCTACTTAGTTATCCTACATAGTATGAATATGTACCCATACATATTGTCACCCTCCGTAGCGACTGATATTGTCCTAGTTGTATACTGGAGGGGACCATTGTGTAAGTCTATTGCGTCTTTTGCATTCAATACTATTAGGTTGTCACGTTTTTTTGCTATCTCTGCGAGCAGCCCTGCTTAGGTTATACAGTCTGACAGCCGTAGGTAGGAAGGACCTGCGAAACCTCTCGTTTGCGCACCTAGGATGATGTGGTCTGCTGCTAAATGAGCTCCTCAGTGCGTTCAATATGTCCTGCATAGGGTGGGACTCGGACTCCAGCAGAGATGACAGTTTAGCCACCATCCTTCTCTCTCCTATCTCCTCCACTGGGTCTTTTCATGCATTTACATTGAGTTATAATGTAATCGTGCTGCGTGAATAATTTGCCCGCTCGCGTTTGATGTGAAGGCACCTTTACAGTAAGCGCCACTTTCTCTTCTCACTGTGTGTTGCTGTGGTTACACAAACACCGAGGGGCACGTCCGCCCTTTGGTCCGCTGGATACTTTGTTTGCATTCACATGGCAAGCGAAGCACACCAGACTTCGTTTACAAGCGAACCAAGACCTCCCGTTTTCAGGGGGACCAGACTCCGCTTGTTTGGTGCGCACCAGAGTTCCAACGCATGTTCAGACGGCACCAAACGAACCGAACTATCCATGGAATACACTCTTTCAACCTTTAGACCGGGCCAAACAGTGGCCGTGTGAAAGTGCCCTTAGTCCCTTCTAAACATACCCAGTTAACTATTGTTAAGCACCTCAATGAGCATAATACAGAAAGGAATAGGCCTGTTGTCATTTCTCACACACAAGTAAACAAATTAAATATTCCTCACTGCGGAAGTCAGTGTTTATAATACATGCAGGTGACCTGTTGAGTCGGGTTTGTGGTTACCATCAAGTCATGCCGGTGGCTAGTTAGCATGCTAGCAATTTGGCTCCAACACACTTTGTTTGCTTTCTCTTGGCATTTTCACGTGGAATAAAGAGTCCATCACCACAAAGATATTATGGTTGGCTAATTGAGATGATAAATCCAACTCTAGCTTGTCTATTTTTTCAATAAATGTGAACTATCTTGCAGCTGTTTACAAGAGTAGGACTTCTTGGTCACGGAGGTATGATTTCTTTGTAAACAGTGCCTGAATATTGTGTCCTGTATTGCTGGCATTTAATAAACTGTGCTTGTGGAACTGTTGTATATAGGTCAGGCCTGTCGTTTCTTTTCCTTTTCTGTTGGTGTGTGTCTGTGTGTGTTGCAGGTTTGGCATGGAAGCCCCACCTCCTCATCAAGGAACTGGAGACAGCTGGCCACTGTCTCCACTCCCAATAAAGGCGGCTCCAGTGTGGATCTCTGTCTGGCCCGAGACATCATGATTGGTTTTTATGCCTCGGTGAAACGGAGGCATACAGTAATTGGTTAGTGTGTCTGTTTGTGGCTGTGTGTATCTGTCCATCAGTCCGCCTCTCTGTTTCAGCTCGCCTGGTCAAAATTAAGTGGAACTAAAGGCTTGTATCATTGTATCACCATATTTTCTCAACTTTTAATTTGCCAGAATTTCAAAATAACACTGTTTTTTTAAATAAACACAAATTTAACTCACCATTTCTGTCAATGCCGCAGCAAATAAAGGTATTGTAATGACTATCCTGGGCCAGTAGAGGTTGGAGTGCCACTTTTTTACAGCCACCCATGCTACCATACCACAGGCATCGAGGCGCAGCACCTTGGTGAGTTCATTTTGTTGTGTGTATTCTTTCTGGCATATTTTTCTGCCAGCTTCCTGATTTTTGATTATGTTTAAGTTAATTTTCTGATAATAAAACTACTTCATAAAAGCAATTTCCCAGTTGCTCTGTTATTTGTTGTGGTCCATGAGCCAGACCACAACAGGCTTCGAATCGGGCCTATGATGAATCATCGCAGTTATATATTCATTGATACTGTGCTCCCTCTTGTGTAATATTGCTTAAAACTAATGTTGGGTTATGACTCGAACATGTTTTAGCTTCCACCTCATGTAAACCTCTCCAATAAGGAGCAAAATCCAAAAATTAACAAGCCTGTCAATGTAACCCGAATGTTGCATTTCCTGATGTTCAGGCTCGATAGGCTCCTGCTGACCTATAAGTAAGTGCAGCCTCCCGTCCAGGCTGACGCTGTGACGAAGTCTGGTGGCGAAACCTAACAGCCGCATCGCAAGTCGTCCCGCTTATCTGTGGCCGATGACAGACGTGCACGGCCTGGGGAACAATAAGTTCAAAGAAGCCTAATAATTGAGGCTGGCGCAGTAATCTGAGAGACTGTTTTGTGTGTCTTGTCAGTATGAGCTAGACAGTCCGGCCTTCTAAAAGGCCAGACAATTTGCGCTCCAAATGTCATGTTGCGAGAAGGCAAACATGGCCTGGTGGAAGAAGGCCAGGGAGAGACAAAGGCTCAGGTTAAAGATGTGCCAGACAATTATTCTTCTAAAAAAATCGACTGAGAGTACATACAAAATATTAGCTGCTATATTTTGCCTTACTTAAATATGCAAAAGATAAAGAGCCATCTCCTGCAAAGCATTAATCACTGATTATATTAAAAAAAAAAGTGTTTTGCTCTCATTTTGTTTTGTCTTTTTTTCCCGGCAGTCTGGAGGAAATTGGATTTTGCCCTGTGGCACAGCGGCAGGATCAGATTGTGGCTGCAGTAGCGTGGATCTTATCCCGGCTGCAGCACTGGTCCAAAACATATTGCACCCTCTCGGTGGAAATAGGCTTCAACTGGGCTTTAGTGTCGACACAGCAAAGGCGGCGAGCAGAGGAACAAACAGGCACATCATAAAGCCACGATTTATTTTGCCTTCGAACGTACTCTCCTTTTCCCACATTGTAATAAGTGAAAATGTGTGCGTTGTGTTAGGAGCGGACGCATAAATCTAAAGGATGCTGTCTCTCACATGACCCAGAAAAGTGCTTGTTGCTGTGATTGCAGAGGAGACACTCTTAAATAAGAGCACAGCCCCAGAGGTGGCATTAAATCATGTGCCTACACACGTCATATCTAATGTTCAGAGGACATGATATGAATTAATGGATGTTTATAAGGCATTGTGTCTTTGATGCAATGTCACTGTCTCTTAAGCTGCTTATGCCAGCCTCAGTTTTACGCCGCCGATGTTTCACTCCTAATATGGGGAGCTAATCATGGGCAGCTCGGTGGCACGGTGGGTAGTACTGCGGCAGCACAGCAAGAAGGTCAATTTTTCTCCAATTTGCAGTATTTTCTAATACATATGTCTTTTTTCCAGTAAATTTGCAACTTTTTTCTCATAAATTTGCAATATTTTTTCTTGTAAATTTGCAGCTTTTCTCCTCATAAATGTGCTACTTATTTCTTGAATTTTTGTAGCTTTTTCTAATAAATTTGTAACTTTTTTTCTCATAAACATATTATTAAATATTTTTCTCCTGAATTTCAAACCTTTTTCTTGTCAATATGCAACTTATTTACTCATAAATTTGCAATATTTTTGTCCTAAATTAGTGACATTTTTTCTTGTAAATTTGAAACTTTTTTCGCATAAACTTGCACATTTTCCCCCTCACAAATTTGCTACTTATTTCTTGTAAATTTGTAACATTTTTCTTGTAAATTTGCATCTTTTTTCCACATAAATTTGCTACTTACAGTATTTCATGAAATTTTGTAGCTTTTTGTAGTAAATTTGCAACTTTTTTCTCATAAATGTGCATTTTTTTCCCTCATAAATGCCTTACTTGTTTTTCTTGTAAATTTACAACATTCATGCTTGTTAGTTTTTTTTTTTTCCTAGTGAAATTCAACCAGGCTTCCTGGCGACCCCAATGTGCTGAAAAAAAAATTGTCCACGTCCAGAAAACTGTGCAGCTGTCCCAAAAAACTGGCCAGTTTTTGAACCAGTCAAAACAAACCCAACAACCCTCCTGAACCAGACAAAAAAAGCTGAAAATTCCGAGAATGACACAGTTTTATTTTTTCATGTTGGGAGGGGAAAGATCCCCCCGCCAGAAAAAAAAATAAATTAAAAGGTTCGAACTCCATCCATCCATCTTCTACCGCTTTTCTGGAGGTCTGGGTCGCGGAGGCAGCAGTTCAAGCAGAGAAGCCCAGACTTACCTCTCCCCAGCCACCTGCTCCAGCTCTACAGAGAGGATACCAAGGCGTTCCCAGACCAGCTGGGAGACATAGTCTCTCCAGCGAGTCCTGGGTCTGTCCCGGGGTCTCCTCCCAGTGGGACGTGCCCGAAACACCTCAAGTGGGAGGCGTCCAAACTCCTCCCCATTAAAACACAGAACAAACAAGGAAAAAAAACAACAAAAAAGCAAAGGGCACCAACCACAATCTTGCCTCGGGGCCCCCCAAAAGCTATAAAAGGCCCTGACTACGGTCATATATTTAGTGCCCCCCCCCCCCCACATTTAGAAAAAGTTCCGTTTATTGTCCCTCCCACAGTGAAATAAAACATCCACCTCTTGGTCAGGACAGAGCAGATTTTATTTAGAGACCCTCAGTTGCCCCTGGGCCAAAATAATTGAAGCTGCTCCGGTGAAATGTTCATTGCAGAGACGAGCGTCAGCAGAGTAGCCACTCACCCATCAGCTAAAACACAGCTGAACCAGCCTGCCCGAGCTCCCCGAACACCTCCCTCCCTGCTCTCCCCCTCCCCTTCACACTGGCACCTCCTACCCCCCCTCCGTCATCCATCACTCTTCCTCCCCATGCTTAAAGAGCACTCTCCGCTGGGCTCGCTCTGCTGTGCTGCAGTGCTGTAGCGCAGTTAGCCTGTTTGTTTAGCTCATCATCGCCGAGCTCCCCTGGGCTGCACACAGTTTATCTCCCTGCCAGTTAGCTGCCATAAAGCCCAAACAAAGAAATAAAGCCAGTCTGCTAAGGAGCTGGAATGCATTATTACAGCTTCAATACAATTTTATAGCACCTATTGGGTTTGCAGACATGTTTTCAAAAGCGCCTTAAACGAAAAAGAAAGGTGGAACCTCTTCTTGGGATGCTTCGTTTGTTTCACTCAGGACTTTACCACCCCCCCCCCCCCCAAAAAAAAGGCAGAGCTTATGTGCCCAAAGATGTGTGTCCAAATGGGCATTGAAAAGAGGAAGGACAAATACGCTATTAGCATGGTGGAAGCATTAGGACATGCCTGATTAAGAGACGCCCACACCCCCAGGCCCTGCAACGTTGGTTTGAAATGCAAAAATCAAGTGAATTCAAATCAAAAAAAAAAACCACACATCAGAATGTACCAGCAATGATCCAACTTATTAGCACTATAAGCTACAAAATGCATAACCAGTCTGGAGCGGCGGCCTGATGGGGGATTCACGATATACACATTTAGCTAATGCCACATCAGAAAACAAGTGAATGACACAGCCCATAAAAAAAAAAAAACATGGCATGAGAAAGAAAAGATTATTCATGCTTTGAAAAACACATCACAGGTTTTCTTAATTGCTTTGCCACGTTTGCCACAGTGGTGAAGATGGATTTTTCAAAACCGCTCATAAATTCAGCAAAATACAGTTAACCTTCAAAAGGATGCAAATCCTGCAAAACCTTGAGCTCGTGTATTTCGACATCACTTTGCTGTATCTAATAATCTGTTTCTATTCTAATCAGCTAATCAGCCCACAGCACCTGTTTTTTTTTTTTTTTTTTAATTCAGGCCATTCACTATGCAGCCCTTTCATCTCATCTAAACCATCTAAAGCATTTAATAAAAGTCTCCAAAAACATCCAAATACTTGGGGGTCCAGTCTCTATTACAAAGTCAACATAAATAATCACATTTTAAATATCACAACAGAAAAATGGTAAGTTAAAGGGGTCATTCACTGCACTTTTCGCACATGTTGACAACTCCCACAGGCCTTAATGAAATGTTAAATGCCCAAGAACAGAAGTTAACTCTGTCCTCCCTCTTGCAACAATATTGCTAATGTTAGCTGGCTCGCTCCTAGCTTGGCTCCATGTAGCATCATGGCAAAAATACAACAAAATAACCCAGTATGACATGTGATATATTGCCAACTGTGTATCAGTAAACAAAGTGGAAACAGGGATGTCTATTAGGGTGTCTAAAACCTAAAAGAAATAACAATATAAACCACGCTCGGTAAGTAACTCCTGGTAGCACTGCTAGCTCTGAAGCTTGGGTCCCGCTTCCATCTACGCGTCTGCACGCAGACAGCTAGGTTGGCCAATAACAGAGCAGTATCAAGGCTCATCTTACCTTTTTTTGACATGCAGGAACAAACCCAGAACAGTAAAAACAACTAAACAGAAATAATATAAAGGCTGTGTGTGCTTTAAGAGAAGTGAGTGTTTTAATATTTTTTTCGATAATCAAATGACCAAAGATGCATTTCAGAAGGTTGAAACCTGCAAAACAATTTTTCAGTCAACGACCCCTTTAATATGGCTCTGATATTTGAAGAAGAAGAGGTTTTCAACCTCCTCAACAAAACAGGGTACTCACATTTGTCAGTAATAAGAGAGCATTTTAATGTGATGCAACATAATGAAAAATACAATATACAGTATAAACACTTGGGTTGAATGATATTTGATATTGTTGCTTATCCTCCGGGCAGTTGCCAGCGTGTAAAATCTGAAAAGGACCCAGCTTTTCAAGCGAGGCTATGTCCGCTTTTAACAATAAAGCTCTGTGTACTTTAGTGGGGAAGGGGAGCAGTGTTTGAGAAAAACCAATGTGGATTTTCACTAAAAAAAAAAAGAAAAAAAAAGAAGAAGAAGCAGCTTTCATTATATGGCACCAAACAACCTCACTACACTAAGTCACCTCTAAGAACCTCCAAACCCCTGCGGGGGATTAATTTGTAAAATTTTCCCTTGATTTTTGCACAAAATGACAAAACCTACAGTCCACTAAAAAAAAAAAAAGCTGTCAAGGGATGAGATGCTCACTGGCCGACACCCAAACAGCATGTGGCTCTGCTGGATTAGAATAGGGTTCGGGTTAGTGGTTAGACTAACCAAGGTTAAAATGCCCAGGACGACTAGATGCAAGTTGTGCACCTGTACTAGCAGGATCGGTGATCACAGTGGTTTCACACACATAAAATCACAATCTACCAAGAGAGCCATCGCCACAGTTGTGGTTACTCTGGCAACAAGAAATGACATCCCGTTGCCATCTGGCTACATCTAATCATTGCCGGTGACACCCGTTCAGCTGCTGCTCCAGAGCACTGCGGCCCCTTAACGCACATTTCAACTCCAGACACTTCTGGACTCATTACCAAAAGTTAAGGTGTCACGGAGACAAAGAGGATAAAAAATGTCGCGGCCCACAAGACTGTGGCCTATAAAACTGACATAATCCCCTGCCTTTGAGGAGCAGGTAATGACCTCTCATCGCCGGGTGACACACTCTCCATCTTCATTTCACACTCCCTTAGAGCAGCAGAGATGGCCTTTGCATTTCCCTAGCAGCCTTGGAAATCTTTTGTAACCCAAGCAGCAAGTCTTGTGCATCTCCTGTTGCGTAGACAACACAAGAAAATGCACGGAGATGACTGCAAAGTAGGGCTGGGCAATGTGACCTCAAGTTTCATGAGTTCTAAAATTTCATAATGTAAAGATGAAGCAGCCATGTCTAACAGTGCAGCTCTACGTCCCTAAACGGACCTTCTGTTGGTCTAATATTAGCACTTTTGTTTTTATCAGGATAGATCAAAAAGCAAAGAGAGGTGAGATAATCAGGAAACCGCTGCTGCACTTTGCATGGACTCATTAAATACATTGAACATCAGCTTGTACCACATGGTTGCTCCTTTATTAACTGTCATAGCATGAATATTTTTCAAAATGAATTAACTACAGTCTTTATTTAGGTAACACACAACGTGGAAAATTTTAAGGGTGAAGGTGGGGGTGTCATAGGGCTGGGCAATATAGCAAAAAAAAGTATCACATTTATTTCACGCACTGAATGTGCTTTAAAATTTGAGTTTACTTACATTTTATTAGAAAAAAATAAAATTTCATATTTAATGCACACACACACACACACACACAATTGTAAGGGTTTGGTTATGGCTGTAATCACGTCCTCACTTTACGTTCATATTTGCCGCGAGACCCACTATGTACTCCAGTATGGGGACCCATGGACTTGGGTAGGCCCCTGGATCCACCTTGGTCCCCAGTCCGGTGGTCGTGGGCTGATGGAAGATCACCCGACCCGTCTTGTTTATTGGTTTGGAGCTTGGGGCTTTCTTTGGTTCTCCAGGCTGCATTTTGTTCTGGACAATGTGGGGAGGGGGGGAAAGGACTTGTTTTGGCCCACCTGGCCTTGTAACCCCACCATCCACCCTGTGAGGGTCTTTTGTTGTTGTTGTTGTTGCCCTTTGGGTTGTCTGGTATCTGACCGTTGAGAGGGGAGTACTGTAAAGGTTTGGACATGGCTGTGCTCATGTCCTCACTTTATAGTCACTTTATGTTATGTCCTCGATCTTTGTTAGTTTGTTTCTCTGTGTTTCCCCTGCCTCAGTTCAGTTGGTATTTTTGAATTCTCCGTATTGATTGTTGTTTTCTATTTTGATCTGGGGTTTGAAGTTAGTTTTGTATGATTCTCTGTTTATTATTATTATCATTATTCGTCATGGTTATGTATTCTCTGGTCCTGTGTTCATGTCTCTGGTTTACCTTTTGTCTCAGTCCCTCATGTTTTCCCTGCCTATAGTCACTCCCTGCTGTCTCTGACTACCCCGATTGCTCCCACCTGTCTTGTGTTGTCTTGATTACTCCCATGTCCATATATACCGCTGTCAGTCTGTGTCAGTTGTGGTGTCCTTGTCTCGTGTTGGCGTGATTACATGTTTCAGTCTAGACTGTTTGTACCTTGTCCAGAGTTATCCTGCCTGTTGGAAGTCTGCCGTGTTTTTGCCTTTGTTTCAGCCCACTCGCTGCTTTATTTTCTGTTCAGTCCCCATGTTAATAAATTATGGTTTACCAGATTCGCCTCGCAATTGGGTCCTCTTCTTTGCCCCAGACAGGCTCTTGTGACAACAATAGAAGCACAGAGTTTCATTTCACTTATGAAACAGCTGCATAATAAAATAAAATAAAAGCTCACGTATGAGAAAGTTCTTCACAACCATATGTAATTGATGAAAGTGTCTTTTTTCCTGAGTTAAAGCTCACATTATCGGGGTTTCAACTTTATCCACATAGGTAGAAATATTTCAGTTTACCACACATAGTTAATACTTCTTGGTCTAATAGGTGACAAGAATAATTTGTCGCTTTTTTTTTTGTTTCTTATGTGTCTACATTTCATGAGTTCTTTAGTTGGCCAGTTGCTCACTCTTATTTTGAAAGTTTGCGAGACCAGAGAGGAGCTTTTATTTTGAAAGTTCGCTCATGAAGAAAGCTTGCATTTCATACCTGCAGACTTCGTACTGGAAATGCTAATCTTCATCTGGATTCCCCCTATTTCATGTGCTTTAGACGGACATACTTTTATTCTGCTTTTTTAACTTTTCTAGCTCTGTGGGCAGCCGCAGAGTCACTGTTGAGTAGTGGCAGCTTTAAAGAGAGACAGACAGTGCATGGAGTGAAGTCCTGGCTCACATTACTATGACAAACTATACTTGACATGTGTGATACAGGCATTTTATGTACCGTGGGTGGCCAAATGTATCGATATATCAAATATATTTGGTATGTCCCCCCAGCCTTAGGGCGTCATAATACACAGGCAAAATCACACTGGTTTCAGGGTATAAATGTTTGTTTCGGTCAATTTTTGATTAATCGCCCAGTCCTACTGCAAGGTAATACATTATTCTGCACACTTGTAGCCTGTGAAGGCTAACAGAAGATATCTGACTGGTACTGAACCATAAGAGAAGTTAGAAAGAGACCTAACTCTTTCCTGAACTTAATGCTCGCTCTGTATCTCTGTGGAATTACTGTTTACTAACAGGGCTTCTCCATGGGTTAATACGCTGGTTAATGAGGAAGGACAAGGCCACTGTAAAATGCCTGCTAAACCAGCCATGCGGAGTAATTCGTCTTGCCTCAGAAGCTTCAGCCAGCCGCCGCCGCTCTCTGCTCTTTAATTCATTCAAATGAATTTAGTTTTAATTGTTTTATCCTCGGTGCTCGCTAACTCCATTAGCCAGGAAAAAGACAGAGAAGGGGATAGAGAGACATACATAGGGAGAGAAGGTGATAGGGAGAGAGAGAGAGAGAGAGAGAGAGAGAGAGAGAGAGAGAGAGAGAGAGAGAGAGACAGTGGAGCAAGAAAAGCAGAGACAAGGAGACAAAGACACAGATTGAAGGAGATTCACTTTGTGTGAATGTGTGCATGCTGCTATGAATAATTAATTTCCTGGTTGTGATTACACGACAGTTACTCTTCAGACTTGAAACCTAAACCACCCATATAAATGACGCAGGCTTGCTTTCTGTCAGTCCCATAGGTGTATTAATGCAAACTGTGGATGGGCTAATGGGAATGTGGGCTGATGGGACACATGGGTAGAAGCTAGTGGTGGAACAGGACCATAGTAGACTGAAGAAAAGGCTTCCTGACTGGGATGACTATCCAGCTGAGCGGGGCACTGGACGGACCGTATTCCAGCAGTGTTTCTGCTTTAGTTAACAGGAAGCGTTGCCTTGCATATTTAACATATAAACTGTAAAAATAAAGTACATGTATTGTATATCTATTTGGCTAAAGTCCTCTTTCGGGATGTCTGTAAACATGTGTAATAATGGTGATGATATATACAACAGGTAAAAATGAACATCTTAAATGAGTATATTTTCAATGCTTTCATGAGTTTACAGTTGCAGACCGTCACCATCTGTGTGTGCTTCCATTATGGGTTGAAGTATTTTGCCAAACATAGGAGTCATGTAATTACTTTTCCAAATATCTGTCGGCTATTAAAAAAAAAAAAAAAAAATCACAGTAATTACAAACCATCAACAGAACCTTAATGCTGATGAAATGTGATGGAAGGGCACTGTGGGGAGTTACTGGAAAAGCTAAATCAATTACAAATATCATTTCTGTTGTTTTGGTTCTTTTCTTCCTTTCACAAAGAATCTGACACACTTCTCTGAAATCATAATAATGTCAAAAATAATAATATAATAGTGCTAATTGTACCCTGCCAGTCATCTGTTTGACTTTTTGGTATGATATTAGTTTTAGATTTCTACCTTAAGGCTGATGCTGTTATTACTCTTCCCTGGTCTCAACTAAGTATTGAACTCCAAATTGACCTCGATATATTACCTGCCAGGAGACTGTGAGTGGGATAGATGGAGTGTTTAAATGCATGCAGCAAAGCACCGTATTAATGTATGTGGATGAATGAATCTGAACAGAAGTGGAAAGTGCTTTCCGATGTCAGTATGATTTTAAAAAATGCCAAACAGCAGGTCCATTCACTAAGCTACAACAGATGCAAGCTGATACTTAAACATAAATGCAGGTCCACTGCCTTTTAACGGTAACATACTATATCTCTGTACTGTATATGACATCTTTAGGGCACAAGATGCAAACTGTTCAGCAAAAAAAAAAAAAAAAGAACAGAATGACAATATTGCAATTTTCAAAATTTTCCTGCAGAATTAAGATGAGACCAAAATAAACCAAAAGAGTGACAAACACAAAATGTAAGACTAAAAGGAACTTCCCACAATGCAAAACATTCACACCATTTGTAAAACATGGTGGTGGGATATCATGATTTGGGCATGGTGAATTCAATTCAGTCATAGTATTTTTTTACAGTGTAAATTCATATTAACAGCCATCTTAAAGTGCTTGAAACTGTAAGGTAAGCCTGGGGATTCAAACCTGGAACCTTCTAGCTGTTAGGCAGCAGTGCTAACCGCTGTACCACCGTGGTGGGGCAGCCGTCTGCTGTGACTGATTGAGGGGAGGGTACTGGTGCACTTGTTTTCAGTGGAGTACTGCTGACCGCAGTTTCACAATGAATTCTGGGGTGTATAGAAAGACTGCATCTGTTCAAATTCCAGGCAGCACTTGCAGATTCACTGGGTGGTGTTTCACCCTGCAAGAAGATAAAGGTGCCCAACATACTGATAAGACAACGCAAGGGCTTTTCAAAGGCAAAAAGGGAAAAGAAGCGAGGCATTAATTCAATTCAAATCCAATCAAGGAGGACTTCCATATGATGAGAGTTGAAGATGACTGCAGTTAAAGACTGTACTCATAACCAGGTGATAACTGCACACATTAAGCAGCCATTTGCTGCAAGGACGGGATACACAACAAAACACTAAAAATGACTGCTAAACACTGTGGCGCATGATGCTGCTGCATTATTGACACAAAATGCTTCCTTGTGGTAACACCCAAATTTATGTAAATATGGCGGCGCGGTGGAGGAGTGGTTAGCACTGCGGCAGCACAGCAACTCACTCTTGGCCGGGGGATCCTGGGTTCGATCCCAGCCCCCGACCAACAGTGATCTGTGTGGAGTTTGCATGTTCTCCCCGTGTCTGCGTGGGTTTACTCTGGGATTTCTCCGGTTTCCTCCCACATGCCAAAAACATGCGAGTTAGGTTAACTGGCATCAAACTGGGGATTCTAAATTGTCCTTAGGTGTGACTGTGAGAGTGAATGGTTGTCTGTCTCTCTGTGTTGGCCCTGTGATGGACTGGCGATCTGTCCAGGGTGTACCCTGCCTCTTGCCCAAAGATGCTGGGATAGGCTCCAGCCCCCCCGCGACCCGAAAAGGATTAAGAGGAAGAAGATGAATGAATGAATGAATGAATGAATGGTTAAAGTTTCAGTACGTCTGAATCTTCTCTGTGGTCTTCCTCTTTTCCCCCTGCCTGACAGCACCATCTTCAACATCCTTTGTCCATCATGTCCACTATCCCTCCTCTGAACATGTCCAAACCACCTCAGCCTTGACTCTCTTACTTTGTCTCCAAACTGCTCAACCTGAGCTGTCCCTTTGATATACTCATACCTAATCCTGTCCCTCCTAGTTACTCACAGCGAGAACATGAGCAACTTCAGCTCTACCACCTCCAGCTCCATCTCCTGTCTTTTTGTCAGCGCTACAGTCTCCAAACCATACATCATGGCAGTTCTCACTACCATCTTGTAAATCTTCCCTGTCACACTTGCTGCTACCCTTCTGTCACAAATCGCCCCGACACTCGTCTCCACCCACTCTACCCTGCCCGCACTCTCTTCTTCACCTCTTTTGTCCATTTTCCATTGCTTTGGATGGTTGACTCAGGTATTTAAACTAATGTGAAGACAAGAAGATCCCAAAATGGAAGGTACTGTATACAGTATGGTACTATTAAAAATAACACTGTACGTTTCAATAGCAATTGTGCTTAATCAATATTTAACCTATATTTAGTGCTGCAAAAGATGTGATAGCAATGATTAAAAGAACCACCCCATTTAATGCTACTTTTGACTTGCAATTAACACAAATGCAGACACATTTTTGACCCTGACACTGTAGTTCAGAAAATCATGCCATTGCCAGCAACCCAGGGAAAAAAAAAATCATCCATGAGCCAAAATGGATTAATGCGAAGCTAGCTAGCTGCTAACCCTCACTGGCACACTGGTAGCAGGAGTATGCAGGGTGTATATAGCGGATACAAACTACAGACACTATGTTTCAGGTGCAGAGCTCCAGTCCATGGGTCTGCAGGTTAGTGGCAGTCTCATTTTCAAACTAGTTTACTCTTATAGATTTCTTTTTATTATTGTCCGTTCATTCTCTCTCCTGTAATCATAAACAACATTACACCCAGTACTTTTCCCATGAGACAGCGAGGATCCAACCAAGCCTTGAAGCCTTGGAACACTACTGACGCCGCATTCTCAAAACAATGCTTATCTGTTTGGTCGAGTGTATTAAAACTCTCTGCTCTGTTCTGAGACTTTGAATCTTCTCGTGGTATTCGCTTGTGTACGGGACATGATATTTTCCCTTCTTGACAAGATGTAATAATAAATACCCAGAAAAAGGCATCTTTGACTCTGCACTTTTAGTTATTGACCAGATCAAAAGGGACATTTATTTATATAAAGAAAATCCATGACACTCTCTAGTGTTGGTACTTTTACTCTGGTGATGGTGGAATCTCAAGGCTGAATAGCTATGGTGACCAACTCGCTCAGACCTGAACTCGCTTGTTTATGTTGACTTTATATGTAATTGCGCCCAGCAAAAAAATTCATCTTCGCATTTACATTATAACTGATATAAAATGTGTGATTAAAGTGCGATTAATCAAGAGTTAACTATGGACATCCTGTGATTAATCATGACTAAAACTGTCAGCACTACCTATTTTTGGATATTCTGTAGGAAATGTGTCTATATCTAATGTTACCACATGCCGTCACATTCACTTTGATTTTCCTAAGAAATCAATTTCACTGCCTGGGGTGGCATTTTATATTTGTCAGTATAAAACAGTCTCAATCCTGTCCAGCGTAGGAGGAGTGAGCATGTGGCACCCTACATTTGGCTCTTACATAATATGAGCTGTTTCCTGGGCCGGTGGCTAAAATTCACACCGAATTAACAAGCGGTTAAAGTGGGGGGCTAAAAGGCTCCATTGTCCGCTCCTCTCCATCAGTGTTGTGATTTGAAAAATTAGAGAGGAATATCATCGCAGACCTCGAACACCCCCACCCCCACCCCCCCAACCTCTGAGTGGATGCTCCCTCATGCGGTATAATGAGCAGGGCATCATCCTTGACATGTGGAAAAAAACACGCTGGAGCCATGCCAGGGGTTTCCCGGGGGTGGGAGGTGGTTGGGGGGAACAAAGAGCTGGAATGCTGAGCGGCTTTGGTTGGAGGTTTATGACTGAGCAGCACCTCTTTATTCAGCACAGCTCTTGAGCTATTGTTACAATGCAGGCTACAGTCTCCACAGTCAGTTGGCCAGTAATCTCTATAAACAGATTCAGTGTATAAAAAAGGAGGAATCTGCAGGCGGGGAAGAAGACTTTTGGTGCCGGAAGCTTTCTAGTATCCCTTGTTTGTAATGTGAATGTGGTTGTCCCATTGTTTTGGAGCAGACTTTGGTTCTGTGCAAGTGAAGAAGGAAGGTCACATCAGATGCAAATGCCTTTTCTTTTCACCGTGTGAACACAAGTAAGACCTTTTGCTCTTGAAATCCATACTTCCACGGTTTACATTTACAGCTTCATATTCTAGATACCAATCTGACAACCACTGACAAGATTAGCCATGGCAGCAAGGAGATTGTTTGGATTTTATCCTTTGTTAATCACGAAATAACACATCAATGGTAAGGCAGACTGGTTCAAAACACTCCTTATCTATCTTGTATTGGCCCCTTGGTGCAACCAATCAGAGATGAAAAAAAATCTTTTAAGTCCTTCTTCTTTTATGGCCACCCTCCTTTGAGGAAAACCTTCCTCTGATTACTTTGCTTGTTACAGACACAGTATCTGAACAGCTTGTTTGGCCAGTTGTGTTCAGTGTTGGTGGTGTGTACCTGATGTAATCACATTTCAACAGAACTTTCTCTAGTATTGTGCCAAGAGTGGCTTTGCAAATCTACTTGGGTGTTTGGAATGGCTACTACCCTGAAATCTGAAAAAACACACAACCCTGTCACTTTGTTAGGGAGCTGCCATTGTCTCTCTCTAAATGAGCGGTTTTGGTTTGGGGATCTCCTGTCACAGCTGAAGCTCACTAGAATGATACCTGCCTCGCAGCTTCATCTCCACCAATGTTAACGACGGGGGAAGGATCCCAGAGAACGTCCACACCCACACTGACAGTGCTACTATGGCTGCTAGCCTGCTATGGAGTTAGCTTGGCAACTGCACTTTATGTTGGTTTTTTCTTTAAATTCTACTTACCCAACTAGATATCCCTGTTCTCTCTTGGTTCATTTATCCACAGCTGATTATAGGTCCTGTGCCCTTCTGGCATGATTTTGTGATATATTCAATGTAATCCAGCAGCTAACCTAGCGCTAGGTTAGATGTTGGATTGTGGTCAGGTCTAAAAGTTCTTTTCAATATTTCTATCAACCTTCACTAAACACCTGGTTCACTAATCCACAGTCAATAATATATTTTGTGTCATTATGACTTATCTCACTATATTTTGGCTGAATGCATAGGCATATAACCCTGCTAGTACCCGCCTAGTGTTAGCAGAGTTGGCCATTCACTCATTCAGGGTTGTTTCTGCGATTGTTGTAGCCCAGGAATCATTCATACCCTTTAGACCAGTGGTTCCCAACCTGGGTTCCTTGGGTGCACAGGTGTCCACAGGACACATGCTCAACAATGGCAAATTATTTGCATTTTTTTGGACCAATTAAGAGGTGAAATTTGAAAATTTCCCAAGGAAACCTCAAAGTTCCAGGGACCCAGGTTGGGAGCAACTGCTTTAGACCACTTGCATTACACCCTTGTCCCCGATAATGCTTTATTTGGGTTTTTACATAATCCTATCTAGCCATTAGTTAAAGGCACACTGCAGTGGATATAAAGCCCCTTAAAAACAAATCTATATTGTCTAAAATTGTGTCTTCTGCCCTTTTTTCCACAAAAACCTTTCATTGTCTTACAGTTGCGTGTGAAAATTTTTGCCCTTTTCTTCCTCCTTCAAAGACCAAGATCTAATTAGGCCCTCCCACATCCCGCCCACGAGGATGCCAACACACCGCCTCTCCTCTAAGACCATTATGGACTTTTTTTTTTTATAACTGTGCATTCATTCTGTCTCCTGTAATCTAAATGAAATTGCACTCAGACTTTTTCCCATGCAACAATGAGGATCCAACACAACCTTTAACACTGTAACAGAACATGTAGATGTAGCTCTAAGAGACTGCTCACTCCGCGTTCTCAAAACAATATTCATCTGTTTGGTCTACTGTACAGCCGTGGACAAAATTGCTGGTACCCCTATGTTAATGAAAGAAAAACCCACAATGGTCACAGAAATAACTTGAATCTGACAAAAGCGGTAATAAATAAAAATTCTATGAAAATTAGCCAATGAAAATCAGACAATGCTTTTGAATTGTGGTTCAACAGAATTATTTTAAAAATCAAACTCATGAAACGGGCCTGGACAAAAATGATGGTACCCTTAACTTAATATTTTGTTGCACAACCTTTTGAGGCAATCACTGCAATCAGATGATTTCTGTAACTGTCAGTGAGACTTCTGCACCTCTCAGCAGGTATTTTGGCCCACTCCTCATGAGCAAACTGCTCCAGTTGTCTCAGGTTTGAAGGGTGCCTTCTCCAGACGGCATGTTTCAGCTCCTTCCACAGATGTTCAATAGGATTTAGATCAGGGCTCATAGAAGGCCACTTTAGAATAGTCCAATGTTTTGCTTTTAGCCATTCTTGGGTTTTTTTAGCTGTGTGTTTTGGGTCATTATCCTGTTGCAAGACCCATGACCTGCAACTGAGACCAAGCTGTCTGACACTGCACAGCACATTTCTCTCTAGAATACCTTGATAGTCTTGAGATTTCATTGTACCCTGCACAGATTCAAGACACCCTGTGCCAGATGAAGCAAAGCAGCCCCAGAACATAACACAACCTCTTCCATGTTTCACAGTAGGGACAGTGTTCTTTTCTTGGTATGCTTCATTTTTGCATCTGTGAACATACAGCTGATGTGCCTTGCCAAAAAGTTCCAGTTTTGTCTCGTCTGTCCATAGAACATTCTCCCAGAAGTTTTGTGGCTTGTCAACATGCAGTTTGGCAAATTCCAGTCTGCTTTTTTTATGATTTGTTTTCAACAGTGGTGTTCTCCTTGGTCGTCTCCAATGAAGTCCACTTTGGCTCAAACAACGATGGATGGTGTGATCTGACACTGATGTACCTTGACCTTGGAGTTCACCATGAATGTGGTTAGAGGTTGTTCTGGGCTCTTTTGTTACCATTCGTATTAGCCGTCTCCTCCTGCGGCCATGTCCAGGGAGGTTGGCTACAGTCCCGTGGATCTTAAATTTCTGAATAATATGTGCAACTGTAGTCACAGGAACATTAAGCTGTTTGGAGATGGTCTTATAGCCTTTCCCTTTAACATGCTTGTCTATAAGTTTCTTTCTAATCTCCTGAGACAACTCTCTCCTTTGCTTCCTCTGGTCCATGTTTAGTGTGGTACACACCATGTCACCAAACAGCACAGTGACTACTTGTCACCCTTTGAATAGGCCGACTGACTGATTACAAGTTTGTAGACACCTGTGATGTTAATTAGAGGACACATCTTGGTTGAACATGTCCCTATGGTCACATTACTTTCAATCTTTTCTAGGGGTACCATCATTTTTGTCCAGGTCTGTTTCATGAGTTTGTTTTTTCAAGTAATTCTGTTGAACCACAATTCAAAAGCACTGTCTGATTTTCATTGATTAATTTTCATAGAATTTTTATTTATTACCACTTTTGTCAGATTCAAGTTATTTCTGTGACCATTGTGGATTTTTCTTTCATTAACAGAGGGGTACCAACAATTTTGTCCACGTCTGTATCTCTCTGCTCTGTTCTGAGATTTTGAACATTTATCGCTGCACTGCATGCATGCGGTGCTGCATAACATTTTTCCTTCTTTGTCAAGATGCAAATAAATACCCAGGAAAGGCATCTTTGACTCTGCACTTGATTTATTAACCAGATCAACAAGGGACATTTATTAATACAAAGAAAATCCATGACACCACAGCACACAGAAGTCTGCAAGCTGGCAAATTTGAACCGCCAGTACTTAATCTTGATTGGTTCACCTGTTATTGTGACGTCACGAAAATTCTCTTTCAAAACTTGCCTTTTTCCAAGAGGAGGAGCTTAACTGAACTTTCACAGCAGAAAAAAAGATGGCACATGACAGGGATTTTGTTCTTGATATGTCTCATAAGGCATAAAAACATGTTACAGACATGTTAACAAGAAAAAAAAAATGATTTCCACCAGTGTGTCACTTTAAGTTAATTAATATTTCATCTTTCAGTGATGAAAGAGGGAGGGTGGGGTGAACTGGGGCTCATGAAGATTTAAAGAAACAGCCACTGAAATGATTATTCTGAGGAAGCCTGATGAAATGGTGAAAAAATGGTGCTGAAATAATTAAACACTGATGTACTTTGACCAAAGCATGCCCAAAACATTCCATGAAGACCTCTAGGAATAGTGTCAACATGTAGAAAAAGTGCATCATGTGCCCCTTTTAATGAAGTTGAATATGATTATCTACCATTTTTCTGTGACTACATACACTGTCGGTCAGAAAAGAAGAAAAGACATTAAAGTTCCTCTGTTTTCAATGAAGCAGACTGAGGAACCTGCATATAATCTGGCTCATTTAATAGAAACCATAAAAACACTGCTTGCTGACGTGTAGCCAAAGGGGAACTGTGAGTTCTGTATTAAAAGATGTGGAAACTGCTGTCCAAGCTGACTTCACTATACTCCAAGAGGGTGAGATTCAGTCCCTTAATGTTCATTAACTGGGAAGAAACTCATCAGCACTATACCGCATGAGTCTATTTCAAGGCCTCATGTAAACTGAAGACAAAAAATAAATGAGTGCAATAATCATTAGCGGAGCCCTCCAGGATGAGGAATGTACTGTATGGTTGGGAGGTTGAATTAAAGTTCAAGGCAGAAATAAATGTGTTTATGATTATTTGCTCTACACAGTCGATCAGAATTCTCTTGCAACCAAAAATGGGACAAAAAACCCCCAAAAGAAAAAAAAAAAACAGCCGAGGGCTGATAAAGAGCTCTGATTGTGCAGCAGGATGAACGTTATAAGATGTGATGATGAATAAAGGCGTTAAAGTGCTGATGACACGTTTTTGACTTCATCTAATTTTTCAACACATAATACAATATGACGAAATAGGGTGGTCTGTGCAGTTCTAAGTCAGACAGGCTTTTTTCACGCAAATATCCGACGTTTTCATGAGCGCCACGTCACCAATTGCGTCAGTGGCTTGAAAACCCCCCGGCCATGTTGTAACGTCATCAACAGAACACAGCGCTTGGCTGCCCATTGTACACACAGGATGGAAGCGGTAGAAAACATCGACGATGGTTCCAGCACATGTAGTCTGGAATTGGTTTGTGTTGCCCAATCTTCAGACGATTATAGTTCCGAAGAATGGGATGACAATGAAGAATCTGGGGGCATCAAATTGTATAGGTTTGAGCCGTGCCAAGCGGGCATCGTGCCTAGCGAGTCAGACTCAGAGAGGGACAGTCAGCTGTTCATGTTTTGTGTGCATCATCCGCCGTGTTGTCAGCCAGCCAATACTGCCAACACGCCCTATATAATATTGCGTCCCTTGAAGCGATGTCGGCTCTGGGGCGCAACCGTGGTTAACATGTCTCCTCTCCATGTTCACTGGGCGATGTCAGCCCCAAACGCCTACTGTTTGTGTTTCTGTGTATTTTTGTAAGTCTTCACCTTTTGGGATCAGTCTTTATGTTCAATGCATGTGCTGTGGTGAATCATGCGCGTAAATCCATTCTTCCTTCCCCTCCTCGTGCGCTCCTTGTCATGACCCTCTCTGCGCTCTTATGCAGGGCACGGAGAGGGAGGATGAAATAATGAGGATTTACGTGCAGGGTTCACCACAGCACATTTAATACAGAAAGACAGACAATTCCCCAAAAGGTGAAGACGTACAAAAAACACAAACACACTTACTGATGGCGTTCGAGGGCCGGCATCATCCAGAGAACGAATGAGAGGAGACGTGTTAGCCACAGGTGCGCCCCAGAGCCGACATCGCTTCAAGGACGCATGAGAACCACAGCGAACATGGAGTGACTAACACGTCATGAGTGCTGAAAATACTGTCGGACAAACAGCACAGATGACAATACTATGGACCAGCAGTGCGTGACTGGCAAATGGCCACTAATATATACACGTACTGCTGGTGATGGTGTGATGAGAAGCACCTGGGCGAGGACCAGGAAAGATGATCAGTGAGAGTTTGAATCAGCTGGTGATAATGAGAGAGGGGACGTAGCCGGACCGGTGAGATGTCAGCATGTGATCGCAGAAAGTAGGTCAAAGCTGCGCATCAATCCATTAATCCTTCCCCTCTTCGTGCGCTCCTCCTGCGTAAAAGCGCATGAGAAGCGCACAAGGAGGCTTATGACAGTTGGAGCTGAAGTGCGTGATTTCACGGCCTGCTGTTTATCTAAGCCTGTGACACAACGCGAAGGCATAGCCGTAAAATTAAAACAAGAAACCAGAGAAACTGTGAGCTACAAAGCTGCTGGCATTCCAGTTAACAACACTGAAGTCCGTTCTGTCAATTACGTCATTGGGGTGCCGCCCTTAATTTGGTGGGCGGCACCACAGTCCAGTCAGCGGCTGCGGTTTTTTGATGATAACTAGTTTATGTAGGCACTGTTGTAAATATTATATTGATCATAGACAATGACTTTTGGGTTTACACAACATGCTAAAAAATGTCAAAAACGTGTCATCAGCCCTTTAAAAGTGGAATGGTGAAAATCAGAAATATTAGGCATCTCCACAAGGAGAATACTAATGACTGAATTGGTATTGCAGCCACGGTGCTGATCTGCAATTTATGCTTTCACGCTATGTTTTTATTTTTTCTTAATTTGATGCAAAGAAAAACAAAAATAAAGAACAACACTAACTGCAACACAAGGCATTTTTATTAAAGGTCACAAATTGGGCATTTTCTAGGTGCTAAATTTAAGTTTTGACATCTTCAAGGGCAAAGAGGATATAGTTAAGAAAACTAAAAATCATTTGTGTTATTTCATAGCTCCTCAAAAAGGCTATTTGTAAATCTCCATGTGAAACAGTCAGTTTGCAGCCGGCTCCCTAAAAGATCATTGACCCCAAATGTGATTGGGTGAAGTTTCTTTTGAATAAGGTGCTGCCAGCAAATCCCGTGGGGAGGCGTAGGCTACAGCAGAGGCAGAGTTTAGATTTAACAGCCAACACCGCTGTGACTGGAAGGAAACGGAAGGCATGACTTGTTCGTTTGCCACATCACAAAAAAAGAGTGCATGCCTCTGCCAAGACTCTGTCTGTGCCTCTGTCATTCTGTATAGTGCAAGATAGGAACCTGGTGGAGGCATATGCTCATATATCACCTCCAAAATCTAATATTTTCATCCATAGCCTAAGGGCCACCTGTGGTGAACACTTCATCCAAACCCGGCCAGTAGTTTTTTTTGTTAATCCTGCTAACCCTTTGGGAGAAGATAAGGTCTTGGCGGAGGTATGGAGTCTTAGACCACCTTCAAGATCTAATGGGTTCATCTGTAGCCCAGGGGCCTTCTGTGGTGAAAATTTCAATAAAATTCATCCAGTAGTTTTTATGTAAATCTGCTAACAAACAGGCAGACAGCGGCGGCGGTAAAAAGGACAATTTGCTCATTTATTTTAGAATTTAACTAAAGGTAGTGTACATTTCTTTTTGAAGTGACCTTTTAATGTTTTAATGATATATATACAGCACTGGAAAAAAAAGAGACCACTACAAAATCTTTCCTGAATGAGCATCTCTACATACATGGCAGACATTAAATTTGACTATGTGTTGATTAGGTGATCATCTAAAGATGGCAAAATGCATGAAAACTGTGAATAATAATCAGTGTTATTCCAAAAACACAGAATATTCTGAGTTCTTCTGCACAGGGACCCTTTACACAGCATGGAGATCATTGAGAGATCTGGACAGTTTTTGATGTTGGGGATCATTTGGGAAATCCTTGTGTGTTTTGGACTAAGTCCAAATTTTGTGGTGACCATGGCGACTGTGGGGATCACTGAAGGTCACTGATAGATCAAAAATTGGCCAGATCTCTCAACGATCTCTCAGTGATCTCCACCCCTTTGTAAAGGGGGTATAAGTTCTTTCTCTTGACATCCATGTCTCGAAGAGGCGATGGTGAAGCACGTCTTGTCAAAGATTGACACAGTGCCTGGAGTGGCTGTGTAGACCAATCCTTGAGTGGCAGTCTTTGTTGCAGTTGGCGCAGATGAAGGCTGATGGGTGTTGTTCCGCCCCTGTGCGTTTGTGTCTTGCAGTATGCCTCCTCTCCTGCTCTTCCCTCCAACTTGCTTCAGCCCTGCTCATTCCTTCTCTTACAGAGCGGCGCCAAACGTCACATTCCACGGCCACCTCTTCCCAGTGATCGGTGTTTATTGCTGCATATCAGAGATCGCGTTTGCAGACGCCTTTGTACCTCAGCAGAGGTCGTCCTACCAGACAAACGCTTTCCCACAGTTCACCGAACATGATTTCTCTGGGCAGGCAGTTTGGCTCAATGCGGTGCACGTGGCCAACCCATCGAAGATGCATTAGGCTGAGAAGTGTGGGCACACTGGGTAGGCCAGCGCGCTCAAGTACCTCCGTGTTGGTGATTCTATCTTGCCATTTGATGTGTAGGAGGCATCGAAGGCAGTGCAGATGGACTCCATGGAGCCATTTCTACCTTCTGGCATAGGTTGTCCAGGACTCGCTGCCGTACTGGAGAGTTGATGGGACACAGGCTTGGCAGACGCAGAACATGATCCTCTTGCTCAACGGATCATTGCTCCACACTTGTTTGTTGGGTTTTGCCATCACAGCAACTGCTTTGGCTGTTCTGGAATTAATTTCAGCATCTAGGGAGAGGGAGTTGGTGACTGTGGACCCCAAGTAGGTGAAGCTGTCGACCACAGCAAGCTGAGTATTGTCGATGGTGATGACAGGGGGAGTATGAGCGTCTTGTGCCATGATGTTGGTTTTCTTTATACTGATGGTGAGCCCAAACTCTTTGCATGCATGGGATACCCGGTCAATCATGCGCTGGAGGCCATCTTCGCTGTGTGATGTAAGGGTTGCGTCATCCACAAAGAGTAGCTCTCTGATTAGGACCTCTGTCACTCTGGGTCTTGCATGCAGTCACGCAATGTTAAATAGTTTTCCGTCCGATCTTGTGCGAATGTAGACACCTTCAGAGCAATCATCAGAAGTATAATGGAGGAGCATTGAGAAGAAGTTTCCAAACAGGGTTGGTGCCAGGACACAGCCCTGTTTCACTCCACTGCTGACTGGGAAGGTGTCTGAAGTTGCACCAACGAAGAGGACAGTACTATGCATGTCTTTGTGAAATAAGGTGATTATCCCCAAAAGTTTTGGAGGACAGCCTATTTTCTGCAGAAGCTAAAAGAGCCCACTTGTTATGACCCGAGCGTCGGTTCTGATCGCGCTCGGGTTAAAGTTATGTCTCGCTGCCGGCCTTGATAGCTGCGGGCGGTATTTTGGCCTCTCCGGGCTCTTATTGTGAAAGTGCTCGGAGGGGTTTCCGCCTGTCAACGGTCGGCCAGCTGTCTGTCATCTGTCATCAGTCCTGGGTTATTTAAGCTGTGTGCTAGCGTCAGTATGACGCAGCAGTGTCTGATCGCATGATCGTTAAACTGATCGCCTATGATCATTATCTGATCGTTATCTTGTTCACCCATCATCACGGATGCCTGGACTAACCTCACCTCGGCTGCCTAAGGGCTTGATCATCGTTTCACCGGCTTAGTAAGTGAGCTGTATAGCCTTATTCCCATCGGTGTATTCGGTGCTGTAAGTCCCTGCTTTAGCAGTCCAGGTGCATTTATTGCCTAGCTTGTCTGTGTGTGACTGTTTCCTGCCCTGGACCCGTAGTGTGCTGGATAGCCTATGCTTCCTGTTTTGCAAGGACTCTGTCATCAGCTCAGCAGCTTGTGTAAACACCCTTATCACCGTAATAAAACTCACTAAAACTCACTGGTGGACTTGTGTGCGTCTTATTGGTAGCCCGCGAGGGCTACCATGACAGTACACTGCTGCCCAAACAGCGTTACGGTGACGCCATTTTGAGACGCTTTTTCACCAGTGAGTTGAGTTTTGGACGTTGTTTTCCCTGTCTGGGACCTTTGTATGCGTGGAATGCCGTCACCGAGGAGTCACGTGCTGACGTGTGTCTTGGAAGCGGTAGATGAGTTACTCATCTCCGCTTCCATGTTGGACTACGCCCCCGGCATACATTGGTACCTGGACGCCGCCGAAGATGTGCTCTGTAACCTCTCTCCCTGCTTCGCCAACCACCCGGAAGTCGACGTTAGGAGGGAGGACATCGCTGCCCAACGCGAACTGTTCCTGGTAATGGAGGAGGAACGCGGCATGGAGCAGGTGAAGAGGCACACCTGTTTTTCGCCTAAGGATCCTTTTCAGGAGTTCGCACCATCTGGGGGCCGGCGAAGGCGTCGGCGTCACGGCCGGGCGCATCTTCGGCAAGCTCCAGCTCCAAATCCAGTTCCGGGCTGCCGGGATGACCCCCTCAACCAGCCAGCTGCTGAGTGTGAGCCGAGTCCTGCGCCGGTGGGCTCCGTTCTTGGGTTTTTCAGCATTCAGCGAGCGAGGGAAGGAGCAACGTTCGCTACAGCCGATAACATCCTCCCCCCGGGAGACAGGCAAGTCCAAGTTCACTTTCCTTGTAGTAATAGTGATCTGTCTTGTCTGACTCCTGGGGGTGAAGCTCTGGGTACGTAGCTCCCTGAGTTTCTTTCCCCAGCTGTAGCCAATTATACTAAACCTGCTGCCTCTGTGTCTCCTCCTGCGGAGCGGTCCTCGGCGTCAGTCCCACGCCGGCGAACGAGGGGGAGACCTGCAGCTCTGGGAGACATCCCGGTCTTGCAGCCTTGTGTTGGACAGAGGAGGAGAGCGGACTGCAGTGAGGAGCCAGAGCCGATGAGAGAGCATCCCCAAGGTTCTTCAGGGATGCAGCCCGAGTCAGCAGGTCCAGGGTCCTCTGCCTCCATGCCAGACGGGTTATTGGCATGGACGTCTGCGCAGGAGGATCCAGCGGCAGAGACCATCAGGCCGGTTGTGGAACCCGACACAGCCGAGTGGGAGCCGGACGACGAGCATCTTCTTGAACCTGGATCGGCGAAGTCCTGGACGGCTCCAGAGCTCGAGTGCAGGCAAGTGCTCTTTCTTGTTTTCCTATATGGTGTGTTAGAGCATTTTTGCCTGCCTCATGGGGGGGCGAGTGACGGGCAGCCGGCCGCTGCACCCGAGCTCGTCTCGCTGGGCTCTGGCGCTGCCGGTGGAACTGATCCCGGTTCTTCCTTGTGTTCTGAGCACCTCCACAGCGTTGCCGGTCCGGAGCCAGTCAAGGTCATGGGACCGGGGGTTCCAGGTTCGGAGATGGAGGTCGTCGCCGGAGCAGTCCTGAATCAGTCGTGGTCCAACGTGTGGGCCGAGGAGACCCGGACGGGGTCCAACGTGTGGGCCGAGGAGACCCGGTTGGGGTCCGACGTATGGGCCGAGGTGACCCAGTCGGGGTCTAACGTGGGTGCAGCGGTGACCCAATCGGGACCCATCCTGACCAGGTTGGGGTCCGACACGTGGGCCGAGGAGACCCAGTCGGGGTCCAAGTGGGTGCAGCGGTGACCCAATCTGGGTCCGTCCTGACCCAGTCGGGGTCCGACGAGGTCCAGTGGGGGTCCAGCGCAGGTGCGGCTGCGACCCAATCAGGATTCGAGGGGGCCCGGGGTTTTGGTTGTCCCCCTCTCAGGAGCCACCAGCTGGGGGCCATTAGTGGGGTTTGTTTGACGGATCGGCGCTCTCCGGTTTTGTTTTCAGGTGAGCGGCTGCACGCAATCCCTCCACGGTCCTGCTGGTTGTGGTATGCGGGTCGGCCACCCGAAGAACTGCTTGGAGCATTCGGCATCTTGGGTTGGCCACCCAATATACTGTGTGGGTTACGGGGTGACCTGGTTCGGCCACCAGAGGATGTATTCCTGGGGGCATGGGACTGGGGCAGGCCACCTGACCGTTCATGTACTGTGAGATTTTCTGTGGGCCCATATGGTGCCAATTCTTGTCATGTATATCTTGTAATTTTTTCTTGTTTTCCAAGTCATAGTCCTAGTCTGGTCTGAGCAATTTTAGATTGCCTCTTGTTTTCAAGGTCATAGTCTTAGTCTATTCTAAGCAATTTTAGATTGCCTCTTGTTTGTCATTGTCTTAGTCAGGTCTGAGCAATCTTAGATTGCCTCTTGTTTGTCATAGTCTTAGTCAGGTCTGTGCAATTTTAGATTGCCTCTTGTTTTTTCTTGTTTGTCATTGCCTCTTGTTTTTTCTTGTTTTCCAAGGTCATAGTCCTAGTCTGGTCTGAGCAATTTTAGATTGCCTCTTGTTTTTTTTCTTGTTTTCTAGTCTGGTCTGAGCAATTTTAGATTGCCCCTTGTTTTTTGTTGTAGCCTAAGTCTTAGTCTTGATCACGGTTTAGTCCGAGCAATTTTTGTTTCTCCCTTGTTTCCTTGTATGTCATTGTCTTAGTCAAGTTCGAGCATTTTTTGTTATCTTGTAAATCCTTGTTTGAGTAATTTGTGTTTGCTTCTTGTTACCTTGTAAATCTTTGTCTGGTCCGAGCATTTTTCTTGTTACCTTGTAAATCTTTGTCTAGTCTGAGCAATTTGTTTGCATCTTGTTACCTTGAGTCCTTGCCATAGTCATGTTAAAGCATTTTTTGTCTCTTGTTTTTTTTTTCCCGTGAGTCTCAGTTTTGTCATGTATTTTCTAGTCTTGTTTTTTTCCCCAGAATCATGTAGTTGTATGTATTTCTTGTCTGGTCTTAGTCTTGTTTCCCAGAGTCATGTATTTCCTGTATGTTTTTTTTTTTTTTTTTTTTTTGGTCTGGTCTTAGTCTTGTTTTTTTTTCCCCGTGAGTCATGTGTTTGTATGTATTTCTTGTTCTGGTTTTGTCTTGTTTTTGTTGTTGGTTCTCTCCCTCCGTACCTGTCCCCCTACCTCCCACCCTGGGGGGGCGGGGGGGCAGGGTGGTCCCTTGGGGCGTCCGGAGTCCACCCGTGGAGGGAGGGTACTGTTATGACCCGAGCGTCGGTTCTGATCGCGCTCGGGTTAAAGTTATGTCTCGCTGCCGGCCTTGATAGCTGCGGGCGGTATTTTGGCCTCTCCGGGCTCTTATTGTGAAAGTGCTCGGAGGGGTTTCCGCCTGTCAACGGTCGGCCAGCTGTCTGTCATCTGTCATCAGTCCTGGGTTATTTAAGCTGTGTGCTAGCGTCAGTATGACGCAGCAGTATCTGATCGCATGATCGTTAAACTGATCGCCTATGATCGTTATCTGATCGTTATCTTGTTCACCCATCGTCACGGATGCCTGGACTAACCTCACCTCGGCTGCCTAAGGGCTTGATCGTTGTTTCACCGGCTTAGTAAGTGAGCTGTATAGCCTTATTCCCGTCGGTGTATTCGGTGCTGTAAGTCCCTGCTTTAGCAGTCCAGGTGCATTTATTACCTAGCTTGTCTGTGTGTGACTGTTTCCTGCCCTGGACCCGTAGTGTGCTGGATAGCCTATGCTTCCTGTTTTCCAAGGACTCTGTCATCAGCTCAGCAGCTTGTGTAAACACCCTTATCACCGTAATAAAACTCACTAAAACTCACTGGTGGACTTGTGTGCGTCTTATTGGTAGCCCGCGAGGGCTACCATGACACCACTTCGACTAACTAAGTCAAAGGCTTTTGTCAGGTCCACAAATGCGATGAAGAAAGGGGGTATAAGTTAAAACTTAAGTATCGTAGTGTTTAAGAATGAACACAGTCTTGTTTTCTTTGAATTATTTGATCTAAAAGCATCATCGCTTTTGTTGTTTTGGCCAGTTGTCATTTTCTGCAAGTAAATGCTCTAAATGATGGTATTTTGACTAGGTTCATTCATTTTACTCAAACACATACATATAAATAATAAAACAAGATAAACTGATAATTTTTCAGTGGTCTTGTTGGGCTCTTAATTTTTTTTCCAGAGCTGTATGTCACAGCTAAAAACTAAGCTGGGCTGGAGGATTTTTCCTCTTAATGAAAAAAAGAGAATTTGGGACACTGCAACTTGACCTTACAGCACATGAAAATGTTTGTTCTTCATGAAGGGAAATGCTAGTGGCTCACACATAACTTGTAATACCCCTTTGGCTGGAAAAAAGGAGCAAACATGATATTTAGAAAAATATTCCCGGCAGGGATTCTGCCAAATTGCTGTAGAAATCCAGAAAGCCTTCTTCTATCCCCGAAGTCTGTATCTCGCCATTTTCAAAAGGCTATATTAAGCTGCTGTTAAACTCAGAGGACCATGGACAGCCCTCTCAACTATTAACAGCAATCACTTAGAAGGAAAGAAGCTTCCCGAACACCCGGTCAAAGTGTGTTCATCAGGACCACTCTGCAACGCCTAGACCTTTTTACTGCGAGTCACCATGTTCACTACAGTTGAGCACCGTCCATCTGCGCAGAAAGAGCACATGGGGCACTTAGCTATTAGCAGACTAGCACTCAAAGTCCAAAATAAAACGGAACAAAAAAAAGAAATCCTGTTTGTATGAGGCACACTGTTTTCCACGGCAACAACCCCAGGCCACCTTGGCACTCTGCATCCACTTGGAGACGAGCGGCGCCACGGCCAAACTCCTCAGGATGGCTCTCATGCAACTTTTAAATTAGATAAATAAGTAAACAGCCCTTTTTTGTATTTTCATTTTCTATACAAGCTGGAAAAGAGAACTGACAAAGGACATGTGAGACCGAGCTGTTGCTGAGAGGTCGCAGGCAGCATCCGAATCCTTTTAGGGTTTAACTAAAAGCGTTGGCAGTCCATGTCATGCATCAGTGGCGGAGATGGGCTGAAAAACAACACAATGTGAAGACAGGGATGATGGGGCAATGAACTTCCGGAAAAAAAGCCTCCTTTTTCAGGGAATAGATATAACAGGGAAAAAAAAATGCACTTCCCCAAGGATCTGTAAGATGTTTTCTTAGCAGTCTCCATCTGTCGTATGTGTTCAGCTGAATGAATTACAGCCAATTAAGAGGACGGTGCTGTAGCAACTGAGCAAAGGGTAAACACAGTTTGTGCAGCTAAGACACCAGGTTTCTTTCTTTCTTTTTTTTTGTATTTTTTATGACGTGCTGTTTCGAATTTAAAAACCTGAGTTGAGGAGGGAAATCTGTGCAACTACAAGGATAAAACTTGCCACTATGGCTTGATATTTTCAAGCCTTACTTTCATCACATTTCATATTATATATAGAGCTGCAATCAAAATTGCTCAACCCCACTGCAAATTAGGCTTATTGGCAAAATGTACAAACTAGAAGCTGTTTGCAATGAACAGATCAAATAAGAATAATTTAAATAGCTCAACACAACTAATATTACAAGCGGTTTCTCCAAATTCAACACAAAATGCCACTTTTAATGACTACTGCAGTCTCAAAATTATTCAAGCCCTTCATGACAAGCATCGTTAGTACTTAGCAGAGCACCCTGTTGCTGTTATGACCCGCTGCAAACATGATGCATAGCCAGATAGCAGCTTCTGTCAGCGTTCCTGAGGAATCTTAGCCCATTCCTCATTAGTGAACCTCCAGTTCACTAATATTCTTGGGTTTGCGTACTGCAACTGCCTCTTTTAAATCCCACCAGAGATTTTCAACGAGGTTCAAGTCAGGTGACTATGATGGCCACTCTAGTATCTTCCAGGACTTCTTCTGAAGCCAAGCCCTGGTGGACTTTGAGGTATGCTTTAAGCTGAAGGTTGCATGAAATAGAAAAAACTGCTCATTTTAAAGTAAAGTTGACACTTTTTTGTCTCTGGGTGTTTTTACACCTAACCCCTTTGATCTTGACTTTCAGACTGGATCAAAGAGCTAAAATTGAGTCTGGGAAAAACAGGTGGTCTCAGGCCAGATCAAACTGAACCTCAGTCTGGTTTTGTTTAAAAGTGTGAAAGCAATTTTCGTAAAGGTTCAGACCAAACACAGGAAGTTAAGGCAGTCTATATGGCAGCATTCAGACCAGGATAGTCCGGGGGTCTCAGTTTGACTGGGCGAGGAATATCGAGAACTTTCACACCTTCGTTTGGTTTGGTTTGCATTCACTCCGCAGTGGACCAAACTGCCTGGACAACGTCAAGCAATTACAACAACTGCTCGTTTGGGGCACTGTAGCCAAAACCACCACTGACCAGGAAGAAAAAATCTCGGTGAAGAAGAAAAATCCGGCTCACTGATTGGCCAGGACCAAAAACGGAAATCTGTTCCCTTCAGCCGGGTTGTTTGTCTATCACAAATGAGACATTTAACTCTTCTCCTCAGCTTTCTCCGGTAAAAGGATTTCTCGGATTTGCATGGTTGTCTTTATGGTTATTTTCTACCCAAAATGCACTACGGTAAATGCTACTTCCTCTTCTTAGACTATGTGTTGCTATGGTTACACAAATGCCGAGGGGCACCTCCACCCTTTGGTCCACTTGATACTCCGTTTGGATTCACACTGCAGGTGAAGGACACCAGACTTTGTTTGCAAGTGAACCAAGACCCCCGTTTTGAGGCGGACCAGACTTCACTTGCTTGGTGAGCACCAGAGTTCAAACGAGCATTCAGACGGCACCAAACAAACCAGAGTTCCTTTGGTCCAGACCAAACAGTGGTCGTGTGAATGCGCCCTAAGAGAGAAAATGACCCGTGGTAGCACATGGAGACAGGCGATATGTTAGTTAGTGGCATAGTAGTCACTTGGAAAACTCATTACAATGCAGAAACTTACAAGATATTTTTGGAGAAGATGTGACAGAGTTTACGAAACAAAATTGGATGAGCAATGCCACCTGAAAATCATCACAGCTGATGAGAAGGATAAGCGTCATTTTTAATGAAGACTTGGACAATATTCTAGCCTTACTAAACTAGTTCACCAATATGATGGAGTCTGAGCCAGTTTCAACTTAAAGTGCAGTTACCCATGTGTCCACTGCTGCAGAAAACACCTTGGAGGGTGAGTAGCATGTTTGCTAACTAAGGGTTTGTGCTAACAACACACACGTTATGACAACAAGACACAGGTGCATCATGTAAAGTTCTTCAGTTCACTCGGAAAAGGAGCAGCGTGAAACCAAACCTAACGGAACCAAATGTCGACAATGTGGTCCGGACCACGGTGAGGACTTTCAGGTGTGAAAACAACTTTTATTGACGAATATCCACATTCAGTGAGTGGAGTGAAAGACTTTTAGCTGACAGTTGTACAGACGCACAGAAGGAGTGTTTGTCAGCAGACGGACACGTCTCACTGCATAGCAGCAGAGCTCCGTCTGGTCACTGGAGGCCGAATGAGGCAGTGATGCAGTAAACACTGCTCTGTGTGTGTGTGTGTGTGTGTGCATGTGTGTGTGGGCTGATCATCCCCAGGCCTGGTTCAGGTAATGTAGCGGAGAGGAGAGTAAGTCACCCTGACACGCACGTCTGGATCACAGAGGCAAGCTCGCCACTCCGGGCTACAGTTTGTGTGAATGTGTGTGCTCAGTGGCCGTGGCCGTGTTGGCGAGGAGGGAGCCATCTCTCAGATTTATCTACCCGTCTATCTGCCTGTCTAAAAAATGTGAAAACTGTTAATGTTGATGGAGTGATGATTCTAATAAGAGAGGATGGGACCAAAGTTTTAAAAATGTCACGGGGTAGTTCTCATCCTAATGCTGCGGCGACGACTACAAAACACTTAATTGTGGACTCTGGTAAAAAACAAACAAACAAAAAAACTCATTCAGTACGATAAAAAACTCACTGGCTAATTCATGTCATTTGTGTACTTTAGTGTCTTACTGATACTGCGCAGCCAATGTAACACAAACCAGTCCATAAAAGCATAGAAATATGTTAATGTCATAAGTAACAGCTGTGAAACGGGCCTACAGGGCAGCCATTTGTTATTTACGAGTAGGATTCAACAGAGACGATTCTGGCTATAAAGCAGAGTCTGCAAATGCTACGGCCCCCTAAGCCACCAGGGGACCTCCAAAGCTACAAGTTCACCCTGAACATTTTTTTTTTTTTTTGAGGATTCAAATTGCCTCCGACTTTTTTTCTTGTAAATTTGCAACTTTTTTTTTCCTTTTAAATTTGTTACTTTTTCTTGTAAATTTGTGATTTTTACCTCGGTGAAGGAGGTAATGTGATCGGGGCAGTTTGTTTTATCTTTGCCTGTTTGCCTGTGATTTGATGACATTTTAACCAGAGGTGGCCCTTGGGCTCCGGATAAGCCCCATTACATTTTGGATGTGATCCATGAGCGCATACCTCCACCAAGGCCTTATCTTGCAATGTAATGTGATCATCCATCCATCCATCCATCAGCAGGAATACTCAAAAACTACTGCACAAATTTGGAGGGACAGATGGAGGGACGAAGGGAGGGCCAGACAAATGAAGGTATGGAGCCTTGGCAGAGGTATGCACTCTCTGCGTGCCCTCTAGTTTCTCCTGTAATATTGCAACTTTTTTTTCTCATAAATTTGAAACAATTATATGGATTCCGGTTAAATATTTATGCTAACAAATGGCTTTATTTTTTTCTCTTCATCCAGACCAGAGGTCAGCAACCTCCACTACACAAAGAGCTGGTTTGAGAGATTTTTTACCAGCAAAATCTGCATGGAGCATCATAATACCTGAGCATTAAAATGTAAAAAGGCGATGTAACCAGTACAACCTGGCCTGACACCATCAATGTTGAGAGGTTTGACCTTATAAAATTGTAACTTTTTTCCAAAATTTATGAGATTTTTGATACAAATTTTCTAGTTTCTAATAAATTTGTCATTTTTTTTTGTATATTTTTTTTTTTGGGGGGGGGTAAAATTGCAGCCTCTTTCCATATAAATTTGCGACATTTTTTTCCTCGTAAAAATCCAACGTTTCCAGGAAGCTTCTGATTTTTTTTTTTCAGAAATTTTGTGATTTTTTTAATTTCAGATTTGTAAAACTGTTTTTCCCCATAACATTGCAACTTTTTTTCTCTAAATTTGGCACATTTTTGACATCAACTTTTTGCTTTTAGAATAAATTAGTTCTATTCTCCGTTGTAAATTTCTTCTCTTTTTCAGGTAAATTTGCAGCACTTTCACATAGATTGTGACATTATTCTAAAAAAAAAAAAAAGAAAAAAAAAGTAAATTTGTGTGTTTTTCCCCCAGAAATTTTGCAACTATTTCTTGCAAATTTGTTGTTGTGAGAATTGTTGGCATACACTTCCAGCTTTGCTTACAAATTTCTTATTTTTTAAATAGATTTACAATTTTTTTCCTGACAAATTTATGTCCTCTTTTCACTGAAAGCTTTTGAATTTACTGTCAAGGCCATAAGGAGCCACTGGCCACGAGCAAAAGAGCCACATGTGGCTGCAGAGCCGCAGGGTGAAGACCCCTGATCTAGACAGTTACCCAAGTTTATTTTTTGCAATGGTTTTGTGGGGAAGGAAGGTTTTAATTTTTCTCATTTAAATAGTTTGAACTCTTCCCTACACAAAAATAGGATCCGTCAAACACAATCTTGCATAGGGCCCCCAAATAGCAAGAAACTGCCCTGGGATTAAAGACAGATAATTTTTCCTGATTATTCTTGCAGTTTATTCATGGTGAAACTTCACCTGTAGCCTATGCATTGAAGAAGAAGAATCCTATCCGCAGCTTATCTTTATGAATATTAACTGCTACTCTAAGGCTTAACTGAGTGCAAGACATGTCGGCTTCACCAAACTTTAGTCATTTTAAGTGGATTTGTTTGCCTTGTCTCAAACATGTCACCCTTCACAACCTCAACATGTCTCCCGACACAAACGCCGGCGATTTACCCCCGGACCAGTAACACCGCTGATCATTCTGACGCACGCAGATAACATTTGACATTTGCTATTCACACACCTGTGGTTACATATTCAAGTCTCGTTTTAGCATCTACACCTACCATGGCTGGAGGCAGAAGCCAGGCCTTGATGATTGCGATGATTGACAGCCGTGATTGACAGCTAGCTCGCCTCCTGCTCTCCTGGGTTCCTGTCTTGAATCTTTTTTTCTTTTTTTTTTTTCCAAGAGACGCGGCTCTGCTGTGTTTGTGGTTCAGTGGAGGTACAGTAATGAAACTCCCACAGGATGCAGTCACATTGTTATAGTGAATTTAATTTAATTCTTGTACTTCATTAGTATTATTACTTCCCTCTTAGCATAATGCACGTCACATACCAAGTGGGGGTGGCTGTGGCTAATTCCCCATTTGCTGCTGTCAGCATTTGGCTGAGTCTATTGCTGGTTGGCTTAAACGACTTCTTTTGAAGCTTTATTTTCACTAATTTAGTGGAATGTGTCCTTGAGAAATTAAGTGATAAAAAACTGATGCCTCTTTTGCTTTTGTTGCACTGAAGTAGAGATGGGAGGTGGATATGAACGCTCTCTACCAACGTGAAATGACCAGACATGGCATAGTATAACAGTGCCACAGCTACAACTACATACCTCTGTTGGTTAGCTTTTAATCTAGATGAAGGCTGCATTCACACCAGGATAGTCCAGGGGTCTCGGATTGACTGGGCGGGGAATGACGAAAATTTTCACACCTTCGTTTGGTTTGGTTTGCATTCACACTGCAGCGGACCAAACCGCGTGGACAACGTCGCACAGTTACAACAACTGCTCATTTGGGGTGCTGCAGCCAAAAAACACCACTGACCAGAAAGAAAAAATCTCGGCGAAGAAGAAAAATCAGGCTCATCGACTGGCCAGGACTGAAAACGGAAATTCATTCCCTTCAGCCGGGTTGCTTGTCCACTACAAATGAGACATTTTTTTTAACTTTTCTCCTTGGCTTTCTGCAGTAAAAGGATTTCTCAGATTCGTATGGTTGTCTTTGTTATTTTCTACCCAAAATGTGCTACGGTAAACGCCACTTCCTCTTCTCAGACTATATGTTGCTGTGGTTACACAAACGCTGAGGGACACTTCCGCCCTTTGGTCCGCTGAGTAGTCCGTTTGCATTCACACAGCAAGCAGAGCACACCGGACTTCATTTGCAAGAGAACCGAGACACCCATTTTCAGGGGGAAAAGACTTCATTTGTTTGGTGCGCACCAGAGTTTCAACGCGTGTTCAGACAGCACCAAATGAACCGAACTATCCGTGGAAGCCACTGTTTGGTCCTTTGGTCTGGACCAAGCAGTGGCCATCTGAATGCACCCAAAGTGTCACTCTGAGAGAAATGAACATGCTCAGAGCTGAATATAAGGCGGATGGCAACCCTACATGATGTGGATATCATCACATCTTTAAGTGATAGGGTAAATACAGTACAAGTGTACATGTTAAGCAGGGTGCTCATCCTCTGGCAATGGTAAAGTACTGTCATGCATTAATATTTTAACCACTAAAAAGCTAACAAAACAGATTATTTTCTGCCAAGTCCGAGTCCATGGTGCTCAGCTGGGAAAGGGTGGACTGTCCTCTCCAGGATGAGGACAAGGTCCTGCCCCAAGTGGAGGAGTTCAAGTATCTCGGGGTCTTATTCACAAGTGAAGGGAGAATGGAGCGGAAGATCGACAGCTGAATCGGAGCAGCATCTGCGGTGATGCGAATGTTGTACCGGTCTGTTGTGGTGAAGAGGGAACTGAGCTCTGAAGTAAAGCTGTCGATTTACCGCTCAATCTATATTCCTACCCTTACCTACGGCCATGAACTTTGGGTAATGACCGAAAGAATGAGATCACAGATACAAGCGGCTGAAATGAGCTTTCTTGGTAGGGTTTCTGGACTCTGGACCTTCAGCGATAGGGCAAGGAGCTCAGTCATCCAAGAGAGGCTCAGAGGTGAGCCGCTGCTCCTCCACATTGAAAGGAGCCAGTTGAGGTGTGTAGCAGCCAATAATGTAATATCAGCCAACAACAACAACAACAATAATAATAATAATAATAATGGATTAGATTTATATGGCGCTTGACATGTCAAGTGACATCTCATAGTGCTTACAGTGGGTCCATTATTCATTCACTCCAGACAGACAATGGTAGTGGTAAGCTACTTCTGTAGCCACAGCTGCCCTGGGGCAGACTGACGAGTGCCCAGGGACACAACGGCAGGATGTCTGGGGAGAGCGGGATTCAAACCGCCGACCCTCTGGTTATTGGACGACCCGCTCTACCTCCTGAGCCAGTGCCACCCACATTTCACTCCTCTGTTCCATTTTTGCTGAGCACCAAGCTGGACGGCTTGTAATGTAATAATTTTGGCCATTTAAAATGTAACAAAGCCAATAACATGATAAGTTATTACATTACTGGCTGGTTATTAGGTTATTGGCCTAACTTATTACATTATTGGCAAAATGTTATTACAACTTAACAATAACAACTGTTAATAACAACTGTTATTGGCAACTTATTATGTTATTGGCTTTATTACATTTAAAATGGCCAAAATTATTATGTTCTTGGCAGGTATTACATTATTGGTTGCTACAAGGTGGTCTGGGCATCTGATCAGGATGCCTCCTGCACGCCTCCCACTTGAGGTGTTTAGGGTACGTCCCACTGGGAGGAGATCCCGGGGCAGACCCACGACACACTGGAGAGACTATGTCTCCCAGCTGGTCTGGGAACACCTTGGTGTCCCCTCTGAAGAGCTGCAGGACGTGGCTGGGGAGCGGGACGTCTGGGCTTGGACTGCTGTCTCCGTGACTCGAATCCCTGGAAAAGAGGCAGAAGATGGATGGATGGATGGACGGACTGATGGATGGATGGATGGCTCTTTACCTGTAATTTCCCAGTTTGGGATCAATAAAGTACATCTATCTATCTATCTATCTATCTATCTATCTATCTAAAAATTCTTTGCAGGATCAGTTATCCTTTGTGAATCAATCCAACTTTTGTTTATGATACTTTAGGGGGAAAAGTTTAAAGCAAAAACCCGCTTCTGGTCAGGCTAAATGGCTTAAAATTAAGTGATCAGATAAAGGTCTTTGCACTGTAACCCTAATTTCAGCTTCATAAAATAGCAACAAGTCAATAACTTTGCTTATGAAACAAGTTTACTATTATAGTTAATATGCCAGTTATAGTGGATCTTCAAAACTGATTCTGTCGACAAACTAGATCTTTACATTGTGTATGAATTATTTAGTACTGTTCGATATGAAAGAAACAAATGAAACAAAACAATGTGCCTCAAAGACAGGTATGAATTGAATACAGAATCTGGAACAAATTCGGGGAAACTTTAAACCTTCCATCACTGATAAATAAATAACTTCCTAGTTCAGCCCTGTTCCTTCAATCATCTGGCACTTCCATCTGACACGTTTCTTTGTTCACTGTACATTTTCAGTGAAAACTTTTGTAGTGAAACGAAGCCAGAAATAGTGCCTGTATCATCTGCTCCTTACGTAAACACACAGCAGCTGCCAAAAACCATTGTGGATGAGCCTGGATATGCGCAGCACACTGATTCCCAAACTCTACTGGGACACTCACAGTTGGTTTGAAATATTTCATTTACAAAATCCAGAATATTCACAGAATGTTACAGTATTATAATGATGAGGAAAAACATTTTAGACAACGTGTCGGAACACAAATAGGAGCATATGAAGTTTTGTTATGTTTATCTACAGATTTAATTATTTTCTAAGCGTGTCAGTGACTCTTCGGTTTCTTTTTAAAGTCTAATTGTGCAATGCTGCTAAGCATTCACACCATTTACTTTTTTGTCATCATCTCCTTCTGCAGACTCAAACTACATTCTGGTTTCTTTTCAGCTTTTTAAGGACATTAATGCTTCCATTTCTTCTACTTTGTAACTTTCATACTTTTCAGAATATTTATACTTTTTTTCAGCTAAAAATATAAGGGAAGTGGATGGAGAAGTTCTTCAAAATCAGTTTAAGTTCCGTAAGGTTTTAAGGCTAAAAAAAAAAAAAAGTGTTGCCAGATCTCACAAGAGAAACAAGTAACAAGCTATATGGAAACAAGCCCCAAAAAAGCCCAACAGGCAACCTAGCTACTATAGAAATCGAACTGACATTATGTTTAGCAGCCGTCGATTTCTATAGTTCAGCAGTTGCCCAAGCTGTGTCTCCATACCAAGAAGTTCAAAACCTGTTAATTTTGAGGGAAGTTATTGAGGTAGAACTGGTACCGTTTACTACTAAACCCATTCATTCTCCACTGACTCGCTGAGTCTTTTGGGTCAGGGCTGGAGTGAGACCAGTTTTCAGCCTGAACGTTTCATACCCAAGACCAGCCCACTTTTTTTTTTCTTTTTTTTTTTGCCAGGTGGAAGAAATTGGAGCAAAAGTTCTATTTCTAGCCAATAGTTTTTATTGCAGACATGTTTTGACAAGAATATAGAACTTAAATAATAGTTCGCCTCAGTAAACCATCTGTCAAATAAATGAGAAACTGAAGATTGATGACAAACTGGAAAATCAATTCAGTGACATAACAATTTTATGGACACAAAACAGCTATTCATGAGACAACATTACTAGCATTAAATTAATAATTTTAGTTTTTTTTTAGGGTTAGGCTCTTGGCAGCTCAGTGGAGCAGCGGTTAGCATGGTGGCAGAAGGTACCCTGGGTACTCCGGTTTCCTCCCACAGGCCAAAAACATGCAGGTGAGGTTTATTGGAGACTCTAAAGTCACCCTAGGTGTGAATGGTGAAGGGATTGATGCTGTACTCTGGCTGCTTCATCCATCCAGGTGGATGCCCTGAATTTCCCTCTGGGGATCAGTAAAGTCCACAAAATACAAATGCAAAATATTTTCACAGTTTGGGTTTATGAATTTGAAATATGCTGTACACAAAACTGATTCAACTAGATATTAATTGACCAAATCTGAAGTTGCTTGAAAGGCCTCTGTTTTCATTTTAATTCACAATGTCTGAACATTTGAGTTTCCTATAGTACATCGATCAGTTGCGACCTGTAGATTTCATTAATACACAACGAACAAGGAGCAACATAGTACCTTAGCTTTTAAATCTCATTATCTTTGAGTACACAGTCATGCATGTATGTGAACAGGACAAAAATCTATATGGAGAAATTACACAATGATATGATATCATTACTGACACTGAACTGGCATGACGCTATTAGAAATGTCGTCCGACTGAAAAGTATTATTATAATTATACTTTTAAAAAATCCATTTTTTTAAAATTAATTTTATATATTCTAATTTTTGGAAAAACCGAATTTAGGGTTTTCATGAGCTGTATCACTGAATTTAAAAGAAATAAACACTTGAAATATACCACTGTGTGTAATGAATCTACAGTGGTGTGAAAAAGTGTTTGCCCCTTCCTGATTTCTCATTTTTTTGTATGTTTGCCACACTTGAATGTTTCAGATCATCAAACAAATTTAAATATTAGACAAAGATAACACAAGTAAACACAAAATGCAGTTTTTAAATGAAGGTGTTTATTATTAAGTGGGAAAAAAATCCAAACTTACATGGCCTTGTGTGAAAAAGTGATTGCCCCTAAACCTAATAACTGGCTGAGCCACCCTTAGCAGCAACAACTGCAATCAAGCGTTTGCCACAAGTAGCAATGAGTCTTTCACAGCCCTGTGGAGGAATTTTGGCCCACTCATCTTTGTAGAATTGTTGTAATTCAGCAATATTGGAAGGTTTCAAGCATGAACCGCCTCTTTAAGGTCATGCCACAGCATCTCAAATAGATTCAGGTCAGGACTTTGACTAGGCCACTCCAAAGACTTCATTTTATTTTTCTTAAGCCATTCAGAGGTGGACTGGCTGGTATGTTCTGGATCATTGTCCTGTTGCAGAACCCAAGTGTGCTTCAGCTTGAGGTCACGAACAGATGGCCGGACATTCTTCTTCAGGATTTTTTGGTAGACAGCAGAATTCATGGTTCCATTTACCACAGCAAGTCTTCCAGGTCCTGAAGCAGCAAAATAGCCCCAGACCATCACACCACCACCACCATATTTTACTGTTCGTATGATGTTCCTTTTCTGAAAAGCTGTGTTACTTTTACGCCGGATGTATTGGGACACACACCTTCCATGGGTTTGAACTCATGATTCAAGAGGGTTGACCCCGCCATCCCCTCATGGATCGTCAACTTATTGTGGTGGGGTAGTTTGCGTGCCCTAGTGTTCCCAGGAGCTACTATATTGTTGGGGGCAATTTGCCTCTGGTAGGGTCACCCAAGACAAACTGGTCCTGGGTGAAGGGCCAGACTAAGAACAATCCAACAGACTCTCATGATGAATGCTAAAACAAGGATTCAGTGTACCCCGCCTGGTATGGGGTTACTGGGGCCCCACCCTGGAGCCAGGCCTGGGGTAGGGGCTCGATGGCTAGTGCCTGGTGGCCAGGTTTCCACCCATGGGACCTGGCCAGGCTCAGCCCGAAGGAGTTACATGGGTCCGCCCTCCAGTGGGCTCACCACCTACAGAAGGAACCATGGGGGTCCGGTGCTATGTGGATCAGGTGGCGGTCAAAGGCGGAGACCTTGGCGGTCTGATCTCAGGCTCCCTAAACTGGCTTTTGGGACATGGAATGTCACCTCTCTGGTGGGGAAGGAGCCTGAGCTGGTGCATGAGGTTGAGAGATACGGGCTAGATATAGTCAGCCTCACCTCAACACACAGCTCTGATTCTGGAACCAGTCTCCTGGAGAGGGGCTGGAGCTTGGCCTACTCTGGAGTTGCCCCGGGTGAGAGGCAGTGAGCAGGGGTGGGTATTCTTGTATCCCCCCACGTTGCGGCCTCTATATTGGAGTCTTCCCCGGTGGATAAAAGGGTTGTTTCGCTGCACCTTCGGGTTAGGAAACGGGTCCTGACCATCATTTGTGTACATGCACCAAATGATGTACCCACCCTTTTTGGAGTCTCTGACTGGGGTGCTGGAGGGTGCTCCTCTTGGAGATGCCATTGTCCTACTGGGGGACTTCAATGTGCAAAGCCTGGAGGGGGTGATTGGGAGGAACAGACTGCCCGAGCTAAACCCGAGTGGTGTTCAGTTATTGGGCTTCTGTGCTAGCCACAGTTTGTCCATAACGAACACCCTGTTCAAGCATAAGGGTGTCTACATGTGCACCTGGCACCGGGACACCCTAAGTCGCAGGTCGATGATTGATTTTGTTATCATGTCATCAGACCTCCGACTGTATGTCTTGGACACTCAGATAAAGAGAGGTGCAGAGCTGTCAACTGATCACCACCTGGTGGTGAGTTGGATCCAATGGCAGGGGATGATGCCATTCAGACCTGGTAGACCCAAACGTATAGTGAGGGTGAACTGGGAACGTCTGGCTGAGGCTCTTCTCCAGGAGGTTTTCAACTCTCACCTCCGGAAGAACTTCAACCACATTCCGTGGGAGTCTGGAGACATGGAGTCTGAATGGGCAATGTTCTCCACCTCCATTGTTGAAGCGGCTGCCCAGAGCTGCGGCCACAAGATTGACAGTACATCTCATGGTGGCAACCCCCGAGCCACGTGGTGGACACCAGTGATGAGGGGGACAATTAAGCTGAAGGAGGAGTCCTATCAAGCTTGATTTGCTTGTGGGACTCCCAAAGCAGCTGAGGCGTACAGGCAGGCCAAGCGGGGTGTGGCTTGGGTGGCTGCTGAAGCAAAAACATGGATATGGGAAGAGTTCGATGAGGCCATGGAACAAGACTTTTGGTTGGCACTGAAGAGATTCTGGCAAACTGTTCGGCGGCCCAGGAGGGGGAAGCAGCTCCCTGTCCACACTGTATGGTGCGGATGGGGCGCTGCTGACTACGACTAGGGAAATCATCAGGCGATGGAAGGAATACTTCGAGGATCTCCTCAATCCCACTGGCACGCCTTCCACAGAGGAAGCAGGGCTTGTGGATGAGGGGGACGACTCACCCATCACAGGGGCTGAGGTCGCCAAGGTGGTTAAAAATCTCTTTGGTGGCCAGGCCCCGGGGGTAGATGAGATTCACCCTGAGTACCTCAAGGCCCTGGATGTTGTAGGGCTGTCATGGTTGACACGCCTCTGCAACATTGCGTGGAGGTTGGGGACAGTGCCTTTGGCATGGCAAACCGGGGTGATGGTTCTCCTCTTTAGAAAGGAGGACCGGAGGGTGTGCGCCAACTTTAGAGGGATCACACTCCTCAGCCTCCCTGGGAAGGTCTATGCCAAGGTACTGGAGAGGAGAGTCCAGCCGCTGGTTCAACCTCGGATTCAGGAGGAGCAATGTGGTTTTCGTCCTGGCTGCGGCACATCAGACTGGCTCTTTACCTGCTTGAGAATCCTCGAGAGGGTAAAGGGTTCATGGGAGTTTGCCCAACCAGTTTACATGTATTTTGTGGACTTGGAGAAGGCATTCGATTGCGTCCCTTGTGGTTTTTTGTGAGAGGGTGCTTCGGGAATATGGGATATTGGGCTTGTTATTATGAGCTATCTAGTCTCTATACAACCGCTGTGAGAGTTTGGTTCGTATTGCCAACACTCAGTCGGATTAATTCCAACTCAGAGTTGGACTCCGCCAGGGCTGCCCTTTGTCACCAATCCTGTTCATAATTTTTATGGACAGGATTTCTAGACGCAGCCAGGGAACGGAGGGTGTCATGCTCGGTGACCATAGGATCTCATATCTGTTGTTTGCAGATGATGTTGTCCTGTTGGCTTTATCCAGCAATGACCTACAGGTCTTACAGCGGCGGTTTGCCACTGAGTGTGAAGCGGCTGGGATGAGAATCAGTACCTCCAAGTCCGAGTCCATGGTCCTCAGCTGGAAAAAGGTGGATTGTCCTCTCCAGGCTGGGGACAAGCTCCTGCCCCAAAGTGGAGAAGTTTAAGTACCTTGGGGTCTTATTCACGAGTGAGGGGAGACTGGAACGAGAGATTGACAGATGGATGGGAGCAGCATCTGCAGTGATGCTTACGTTGTATCAGTCTGTTGCGGTGAAGAGGGAGCTAAGCTCTAAGGCAAAGCTGTCGATTTACCGGTCAATCTACGTTCCTACCCTCACCTATGGTCACGAGCTTTGGGTAATGACCAAAAGAATGAGATCGCGGACACAAGCGGCTGAAATGAGTTTCCTTCGTAGGATTGCTGGACTCACCCTTAAGAGATAGGGTGAGGAGCTCAGTCATCCGGGAGAGGCTCAGAGTAGAACCGCTGCTCTTCCACACTGAAAGGAGCCAGTTGAGGTGGTACTGGCATCTGATCAGGATGCCTCCTGGACGCCTCCCACTTGAGGTGTTTCAGGCATGTCCCACTGGGAGGAGACCTCGGGGTAGAGCTAGGACTCGCTGGAGAGACTATGTCTCCCAGCTGGTCTGGAAAGGCCTTGGTGTCCTCTGAAGAGCTGGAGCAGGTGGCTGGGGAGAGGGAAGTCTGGGCTTCTCTGCTTGAACTGCTGCCTCCGCGACCTGGACCTCCAGAAAAGCGGTAGAAGATGTATGGATGTATGGATTTTTTTACATAATAAAAATCATATCTTTTCTGTTAACTTTAGAACTTTTTAATGTAAAGTTTTCACCATAAACATTGTAGCTTTTCTGATAAATTTTCAAAATAACATAGGTTTATGTATTTTTTCCCCCTTGGAAACAGAACTTTATTTAAAAATCTTCTTAATGAGTTTTTCATTTACATGAGAAAAGGATGTTGAAGTCAGAGAAGTGTGAACTGTCTGATGGCAGCAGAACATTTTATAAGTTGTTCTGATCAGTTCACTAACCTGAGAATCTCATGGCCTGTAGCAGCTGGAGAAGAACACACTCCTCCGCTGCCTCCTCTCCCCTCACCTTCTGCATCATTTTTCTTTCTGGCAAAATAGCCTCTTGTATCCATCTATGCCTTCTTACTTGTCAACCACCGAAATATGAAACCAACTTCAGGAGTCCCGCGCCTTGTCAAATGCAGTGTGTCTTTCAATTGGACCAATCATTATCCACCTCCAGGTGCTGTCGAAGGATGCTCAGCAGTATAGGTCAGGCAGATATGGGACAATTCCAAAAACATCCGGGTAGTGCTACCGACGCTCCTTATCAGATTATAATAATATTTACGTTAATTAATTTTGTTTCCGACTAGAACATTGGCTCATTAGTGAAACGGCCCAGCTCTCCCTATGGCCCACTCCGGGCCTGTTTCGGGTGTACTAATATTGTGGCCAGGTGGCTTCACTTCTGGTGGCCAATGATCCATCCAGTTTTTCTATCCACCTTATTCCTGGGGGTGCCACTGTAGGAACGATTATGGCCAGAGCCTCCAGTTTTGATTGACGTAGTGTTAAATCAGTCCATAAGAGTGGAGTAGCAGGGGCATTTAAAATAGCGTTTTTAAAAGTTTTTCAAATTCATTTTAATGTATAGTCCGCATATGTGTTTTGCACTCAAGTGGCAGCTAATTTCAGCGCTTGTACAGTAGTTTTAGTATTTTTGAATGTTTTTGCATAGTTCTGGTACTTCCTGCTGTTCGTGGTGTGAGGCTCCTCACAGATAAGCACAGCTAAATCTGTGCCTTCAACAGCAATGAGTAGATCATGCACTGAAAACTGAAGGATTGTTCGTGTGATCAGTGGTACAGACACAGCAGCACCAGGTATGTTTTCACTTGTATGACTGTCACAGATCTGACATTTTAAAAATGGGGCTTGTTTGTGCGAATTTAAAACGCCCAAGCACAGTGTTGTGGCTCTTTGTGGCTCTGACCAGACTATGTCTGTCCTGAGGTAAATTTGATTATGTCCAACATCCATCCATCCATCCATCTTCTACCGCTTTTCCGGAGGTCCGGGTCGCGGAGGCAGCAGTTCAAGCAGAGAAGCCCAGACTTCCCTCTCCCCAGCCACCTGCTCCAGCTCTTCAGAGGGGATACCAAGGCGTTCCCAGACTAGCTGGGAGACATAGTCTCTCCACCGAGTCCTGGGTCTGCCCCGGGGTCTCCTCCCAGTGGGACGTGCCTGAAACACCTCAAGTGGGAGGCGTCCAGGAGGCATCCTAATCAGATGCCCATACCACCTCAACTGACTCCTTTCAATGTGGAGGAGCAGCGGTTCTACTCTGAGCCTCTCCCGGATGACTGAGCTCCTCACCCTATCTCTGAGGGTGAGTCCAGCAATCCTACGGAGAAAGCTCATTTCAGCCGCTTGTATCCGCGATCTCGTTCTTTCGGTCATTACCCAAAGCTCGTGACCATAGGTGAGAGTAGGAACGTAGATTGACTGGTAAATCGACAGCTTTGCCTTAGAACTAAGCTCCCTCTTCACCACAACAGACCGGTACAACGTCCGCATCACTGCAGATGCTGCTCCAATCCGTCTGTCGATCTCTCGCTCCATTTTCCCCTCACTCGTGAACAAGACCCCAAGATACTTAAACTCCTCCACTTGGGGCAGGAGCCTGTCCCCAACCCGGAGAGGACAATCCACCTTTTTCCGGCTGAGGACCATGGACTCGGACTTGGAGGTGCTGATTCTCATCCCAGCCGCTTCACACTCAGCGGCAAACCGTCCCAGCAAGAGCTGTAGGTCATTGCTGGATGAAGCCAACAGGACAACATCATCTGCAAACAACAGAGATGAGATCCTGTGGTCACCAAGCATGACACCCTCCATTCCCTGGCTGCGCCTAGAAATCCTGTCCATAAAAATTATGAACAGGACCGGTGACAAAGGGCAGCCCTGGCGGAGTCCAACTCTCACTGGGAATGACTCCGACCGAGTGTTGGCAATGCGAACTAAACTCTCACAACGGTCGTACAGAGACCGAATAGCTCGTAACAACAAGCCCGATACCCCATACTCCCGAAGCACCCCCCACAAAAATCCACGAGGGACGCGGTCAAATGCCTTCTCCAAGTCCACAAAACACATGTAAACTGGTTGGGCAAACTCCCACGAACCCTCAAGAATTCTCGAGAGGGTAAAGAGCTGGTCCGATGTGCCACGGCCAGGACGAAAACCACATTGCTCCTCCTGAATCCGAGGTTCGACCAACGGCCGGACTCTCCTCTCCAGTACCTTGGCATAGACCTTCCCAGGGAGGCTGAGGAGTGTGATCCCTCTAAAGTTGGAGCACACCCTCCGGTCCCCTTTTTTGAAGAGAGGAACCACCACCCCGGTTTGCCATGCCAAAGGCACTGCCCCCGACCTCCACGCAATGTTGCAGAGGCGTGTCAACCATGACAACCCAACAACATCCAGGGCCTTGAGGTACTCGGGGCGAATCTCGTCCACCCCCGGGGCCCGGCCACCAAGGAGATTTTTAACCACCTTGGCGACCTCAGCCCCTGTGATAGGCGAGTCATCCCCCTCGTCCCCAAACCCTGCTTCCTCTGTGGAAGGCGTATCAGTGGGATTGAGGAGATCCTCGAAGTATTCCTTCCACCGCCCGACGATATCCCCAGTTGAAGTCAACAGTGTCCCATCCGCACCATACACAGTGTGGACGGGGAGCTGCTTTCCCCTCCTGAGCCGCCGAACAGTTTGCCAGAATCTCTTTGAAGCCGACCGAAAGTCTTGTTCCATGGCCTCACCGAACTCCTCCCATACCCGGGTTTTTGCTTCAGCAACCACCCGAGCTGCACTCCGCTTGGCCTGCCGGTACACCTCAGCTGCTTCGGGAGTCCCACAAGCCAACCAAGCTTGATAGGACTCCTTCTTCAGCTTAATGGCCCCCCTCACCACTGGTGTCCACCACTTGGTTCGGGGGTTGCCACCACGAGATGCACCGACCACCTTGCGGCCGCAGCTCTGGGCTGCCGCTTCAACAACAGAGGTGGAGAACATGGCCCATTCAGACTCCATGTCTCCAGACTCCCTCGGAATGTGGTTGAAGTTCTTCCGGAGGTGGGAGTTGAAGACCTCCCGGACAGGGGCCTCAGCCAGACGCTCCCAGCACACCCTCACTATACGTTTGGGTCTACCAGGTCTGAATGGCTTCCTCCCCTGCCATCGGATCCAACTCACCACCAGGTGGTGATCAGTTGACAGCTCTGCACCTCTCTTTACTCGGGTGTCCAAGACATACGGTCGCAGGTCTGATGATACGATAACAAAATCGATCATCGACCTGCGGCCTAGGGTGTCCTGGTGCCAGGTGCACATATGGACACCCTTATGCTTGAACATGGTGTTCGTTATAGACAGACTGTGGTTAGCACAGAAGTCCAATAACTGAACACCACTCGGGTTCAGATCGGGCAGGCCGTTCCTCCCAATCACCCCCCTCCAGGTTTCACTGTCGTTGCCCACGTGCGCATTGAAGTCCCCCAGTAGGACAATGGAGTCTCCAGGAGGAGCACCCTCCAGCACCCCAGTCACAGACTCCAAAAAGGGTGGGTACTCTGAAACATCATTTGGTGCATAGGCACAAATGATGGTCAGGACCCGTTTCCCAACCCGAAGGCGCAGGGAAGCAACCCTTTCGTCCACCGGGGAAAACTCCAATATAGAGGCAGCAAGGTGGGGCGATACAAGAATACCTACCCCTGCTCGTCGCCTCTCGCCCGGGGCAACTCCAGAAAAGGCCAAGCTCCAGCCCCTCTCCAGGAGACTGGTTCCGGAACCGGAGCTGTGTGTTGAGGTGAGGCCGACTATATCTAGCCGGTATCGCTCAATCTCGTACACCAGCTCAGGCTCCTTCCCCACCAGAGAGGTGACATTCCACGTACCAAAAGCCAGTTTAGAAAGCTTGGGATCAGTCCGCCAAGGTCTCCGCCTTTGACTGCCACCTAATCCACATAGCACCGGACTTCCATGATCCCTCCTGCAGGTGGTGAACCTACTGGAGGGCGGACCCATGTAACTCCTTCGGGCTGAGCCCGGCCGGGTCCCATGGGTGGAAACCCGGCCACCAGACGCTAGCCTTCGAGCCCCTCCCCCAGGCCTGGCTCCAGGGTGGGGCCCCGGTAACCCCATACCGGGCGGGGTACACTGAATCCTTGATATACAATTTATCATGAGAGTCTGTTGGATCGTTCTTCGTCTGGCCCTTCACCCAGGACCAGTTTGTCTTGGGAGACCCTATCAGAGGCAAATTGCCCCGGACAACATAGCTCCTGGGATCACTGGGGCACGCAAACCCCCCCACCACGATAAGGTGACGATCCATGAGGGGGTATGTCCAACATATTTTAACAAAATGCAGCTGACTTTATTGCGGTGGAGACATAGATATCAGAGCTTTTATTTGTTTACTGCATTAGCATATTAGCAGTAGCGCTAACAAACAGAGCTACAGTCTGCCAGGCCACTTTTTAAGGTCATCTTCCTATCCCTAGATAGTCGTGGGAAGTGGTATGATTATGTTACTGTTTCTGAGGCGCAAAAGGCCGTGCACCCGCATTTCTGATGCCGAAGTCTTTGTTTTTTAAAAAGGAAAAGTGTCCCGTTTCAGTGACAACCGTATGTTCTAAACTAGTACCGGAAGTTGCTACCATAATTCACGCAAGGCATCATGGGGCCTAGGAATAAGGTGGATCGAGAGCAGTGGGGCGCGCGCGGTAACCAGGAAACAGGGATGTGGATGAGTCCTGTGAACAAACTATCACGCTCATGTTTGCTCTATTGTGGGGAGCTGGGAGAGCTGTCGCACAGACAGCAAAGCAAGCCCAAATAAGCAACTACACGTTAAAAAACAAACCCCAAAAAACACAACCCGTGACTGACAAGATTTGCAAGCGACTTTAGAGAAAAACAAGCCCAAAGTCGCTTATAATAAGTGGACTTGGCAACATTGCTAAAAAACTTCTGTATATTTTCAGGTAGAAAAAATTCTAATATTAATATACTAAATTGCAGATTTTAGGAAAAAAAACCTGTTCAACTTTAAGTCATTTCAGCTCTTAAGCTAGCATTTTAAACTGTCTCCAGCTTTAAGCTACTTTATGCCAGCACTGTGTAACGTTGGGTCAGTTTAGCTTTTAAGCTAACATCTTGATCCTCTTCAGCTTTAAGCTATTACCATGTTTACACTAAAGACGCAAAAATTTAGTTCAGTTTCTAGGTGTTTTAGCATTTTAAGCTAATTTTCCTGTCAATTTTTACCTGCCAATCAAAGCTTTCCTTCAGGTTTTACAGCCTGCTCTGAAGCTCTGCACTAAATGCACTAAACGGCATCAAATCGGTAAGAAAATATGCATTACTTCAAGATTTTGCTGTTAAATATTGATCATGTATCCTTTCAGCCCGATTCTGATTGGCTGATTAGTGAGGTGGGCCGCTGATGAGCTCCAACAGCTGAACTTTTTTTAAACTTTCAGCACCATGCATGGAGCAACACAAAAACACTCACAGCTGGGAGCACTTTTGCACTGAGGGCAGCGAGCACATTAAACGGCTGGATTACATTGAAAACGGCCAGTGGAGCAAATATAGCACACATAGTCACTGAATATCCCACTGATTGTGGGGTTTAGCGCCATTATCAGACATGTCATCTTTTGGGAGGGCGCTTGGCGTGTTCCGGGTCGGGACCCAGCTGCTTAGACGCGATCCAGCACGGATAAGCAGCAGGAAGGCGAGTGGTCTCCCGCACACCGAGCCACAGTACAGACAGTACCCTCAACTGACCGAGAAACAAAACTCTGAGGCGGAGTTTATCAGCAGTTTGATATGGTTCTGGATCCTTCTGGCACGACCCTGCGCAAGTGTTGGGTCACTTCCCCTGGCCAGATGCTTCCCAATGGACAGATGAGGAACTTGGTACCCCCCCCCCCCCCCCAGATGATGAGGAATGAGGTCACCACAAAGGATTCATCCTGCTGGGCAAGACGTAAAATATTCAGGAAATCACTGTTGTACATACAGTAGACCAATAAAGCTCTTTAAATTATACTTGTCTCATTGAAATCAAATCAGTGCAATTCCCATGCAAAATAAAATGTTTTTTAAAAAAAGAAAATTAACAGAAAAATAATGAATTAAATCATTTTTATTTTGATATTTACTGAAAAATGGGCACCGCTGATAACGCCAGCTGCAGTCAAACGGTCCTTCTGTTAGTTTGATTGATTACAGTTTCAAAAAGCTTTTGATAACCAACTATTGCTAAAGTATAAAGGAATATGTTAAAATGGGTCTCAAATATTTGCAAAAGTCTCCTGTTTGTTGCCTTGATGTTCCATTTGGTCTCTTCATTATGATTCCTTGTCTTATTTGGGCATTTTGTGTCCACCTCATTACGACAAAAATGCCCATTTGTGCTTAAATTTAAAAATAAAAATAAAATAAAATAATGATTTAATTTATTATTTGGGCATTTGGTGTCCTGTTTGGTCTCGCTCATCATTTAGTCAAAGCCGATAAAAACAAGCTCTGTGGATACGCAGCGTTACACTATGAAGGGGGATAAATTTAAACTTTCCATCTAACATAAGCTTAAATGGGTGCACTTGCCAGATATGAAATGTTGACTACAAATTCTTGCTCACTTGGCAGCCCGTTCTCACGTGTGACAGCAGTGTATAATCCAGAGCTTTCTGTCAGAACGTGAGTTGAGCTCATGTCCTCATCTTGTGTTATAAATTATATTTTCTTGTTTCAGGACATGAGTCAACTCACGCCCTCGCCTTGAGTTCTCCTTGTGGAGTTTTTGTATTAATCATTATTATTATCAGTATTATTATTATTATTATTATTATTATTATTATTATTATGTCCTTGGTTCTGTATTTGTTTCCTTTTCCACAGCTTCAAGTTTCACCTTATTACCTCCGCCAAGGAGGTTATGTTTTTACCAGGGTTTATTTGTCTGTTTGTTTGTCTGTCTATCTGTTACCAACATAACTCAAAAAGTTATGAACGGATTTTGACGAAATTTTCAGGATCCAGGAATTTTTTAACCTGTTGCACTCTGGGATACCGCGGGCGGTCACGTCTCTGCGTCCTAGTGCGCACTGTGTGTCTCAGTGCGCACTGAAAAAAAAAAGCTGCATTTCCGTTCTTCCGGTACAGACACAGCCGCGAACAGAAAGCCAAAGGAGTGTTTTGATTGGTTTAGATTTGATTGACCTTTCATTCGACTAATAAGAGCCTTGAATTGGGTTTCTGAAACCTTGAAGAACCAATGACTGAAAACCTAGCAAGAAGGACCTGCCTACCAACGACAGCGAATACAACGAGCCAGTTGAAGCAGAGAAGTTCGACCATTGCAATGCGTGCGTCCCGTGCGTAAAATCTGTTTTGTGTAAGCCGCTGGGTAACACACCAGTGTGGAGGATACGAATAAGGGTCACCAGTGTGGAGGCAAGGATCAAATAAGTGCAGGCGGACACGGCGAACTAAAGGTTAAAAGGGTGCTTTATTCTTCCTCCATCACGAGGCTCACTCAGCGCTGTGGCAGCGGCTGGTGTGAGCCCTGCGTCTCTAGAGTGTCAGAATGCGAGTGAGAGTTTTGTGTAACAGTAGTGTTCGCCAGTCCTTTTTTATTACTACTGTTCTTATTTGTTTTGAAAAATCGTTCGCAAAAACCGCCATCATGGAAGCTGAGATGGTTTGATCGGGTCGCGTGACCAGAACAACGAGACGTAACAAGCGGACCAGCGTCATGCTCGTCTGACAATGAGGAACAGATGTTCACCAATGACACTGCTGTTGTGGACAGGTGAGTGTTATAAGCTAAATTATTCTTTATCACTGAAAATAGTAATAAAAATGACTTTTGACCAGATCGGTAATTACAACGGTCCGTCATGGCCACATGACCCCATGAAGATGCTGCAAAGGGTTGAAGAACTGCTTTTGATTTACTTTGGGTACGTTATTTTTAGGCGTTTTTAGGGAAATTGACCGGAGTGCAAGGGGTTAAAGGATTCTTTATCATTGTGAGATAGGGCCATTTTTAGCATATGTGTATATAACTCCACAATAAATGGTCAGGACGCTTGCCAAAAAAATACAGGATAAAATCCCAATAGGTTATAGGAAATATCAAAGACTGATCCGGATCCTGCAAAAAATCCGGATACCGTGATCCAGAACAGGAAATAATAGGGGATCTTTGGAATTTTCATCACTGTAAGGTAACAAATTAAGATATAAACATACAACAAACACCAAAATATAGCCAAGACACTGAGGAATCAGTAGTGTGCCAATGGATTTGTTGTATCTTCAAAAGTTATGGAGCTACTGTATATCCAGAAGAAAATCGCCATTACCGAAAAAGTGATTTTGGTCAATAACTACTGAACTAATAAAGATATCAATGTGAATCCAATTGCTAAAGGTATGTTTTCATGGTCAAGGAATCTGAAAATATAGCTAAAATAAATGTAGGACTATTATATTTGGGGAAAATCCCAATATTAGGGGGAACTGAGGTACTTGGCGGAGGTCTGCGCTCTCCGAGTGCTTTTCTAGTTCATTTCTGTCGTCATGTTGGTTTGGGCTCTTATATTGACACCGTTTTTTGTTCATTTCTGTTTTTCACCTAGCTTGTTTGTCTTGTCTTGCCAAGTTCCTTATTATTCACAGCTGTTTATTATTTCAATAATTATTCTTGTCTTATTTTCGAGGTGACGTCCTACTAGCCATGCTGCCGTGGACCACACGCTTCTGTCCGTCCTGTCCTGCCGCAGCCTGTCTGTCTGTATCCTGCCTGTTTTCTGATGAAGTCCTTTGAGTTTTGTTCAAGTTTTCTTTGTAGATTATTTTGTGTTTCTTTATTAAAACTGCAGCCGAAGTCCAGCATTTGGGTGTTGCATTCCACCCCTGGAGGGGATCATTTATGACACTTTCTCCTTTCAACTTCCTTGGGAAAGCGATAAAATAAAATTCCTTTGGTGCTAAAATGATTAGCGCAACCCACAGCAACACAAGAAGACATGATGATAATATAAAATGTTGCTAACAATCACAAATCTGTGCAATTTAATGTTTTTTTTTTAATCATGTGTGCCTTATGATACTCAATATGGTGATGACAACAGCTTGACTTTTGATGGGGGGGGGGGGTGTCAATCTGGACTGAGCTTCAGCGTGTAGAATGTTTTATTGAAAAGGTAGGGAAGATAAACTGATATACATTTAGTTTTATTCTGGCTGCATTTACAGCAGCAGGGGTGGGGTAATTTTCCACCAGACCATAAGAAAAGATGACAGGGGAGCTCAATACTTATTACTGACATGCTGAGTGTCTTTTTCTAAAGAAGCTTTATTGATTCCCTGCTGACAAAAATCTGCGTGAAAGACACTTCAAAGCCCACTGGTGTGAGTCACACTTTGAAAGATGAGCCCGATGCTTAGGCTGCAGGATGTTTCAGCCGGGAGGCAAGTTGACAACATATTGATTAGTGCAACAGGTTACCCACACTAGTAGATATGCACACACCGACGCACACGCGGGTGCCACATCTTTCATAAAACCACAATTACAAGCACATAAAGTGAGCTGCAGCGTATCAGACAGAGCTGTAAATGCAAGGCGGCCAGCAGACAGAGTTGGCTGCAAGCCTCGAAATGCCAGCAAATCAACTAAATGCAGCTCACACACACGCACACACACACACGCACACGCACACACACACTCACACAGAGCCACAATCCAGCCGCAGAGAAAAAAAAATAAATAAAAAAAGGGTTTTTTTTATTGGATGCCCAGAAACGGTTGGTGATCAAAACTCCAACAACCAAAAGAGCCACAGTGATTTAGTGGAGCTAAAATCCATTATGGCTTCATCCAAAGGTAATGACTTCTTCAAGCCTTCCAGCCAATTCTCCAGAACAAGAGCGGGAGGGGTAAAACAAGCCGCACACACACACGCGCACACACACACACCACGGGTCAAATCACGTCCTTGTTCAGAAGAGTGTGGCGTCCTGAAAGAGTCCACGCTGACATTACCTTTCTTTGAGCCTTTTATACTCTTATTGGCTGACAGTGGCTGTGCTGACATGACTGTCTTCAGCTGAACTGACTCATCTGCTACCAAGAGTCTGCCAAGACAAACTACAGTCACTACAGTACGAACGTCTTCTTTGTCATCACTAAATTAGGATATAAGTGTTGTTGTATCCTTAACCCTTTCCCACCAGAGCATTATGTTTAGATTTCGGGGGGGGGGGGGGGGGGGGGGTTCCACCAAATCTGCATATTTTCCAAGTTGTCCAAAACATTCTTTTTTTTCCGTGCTCAAAACCACATAATACTGGTTGAGAAGAAAACTTTTGGGGTCTTGATGACACACGATTGATGATCCCTGACCGAGGCCATCAAACACTCACGCCACCGTCTGGCTTGTCCTAAATCCTAACACCGACAATGGTGGTTCACACGTAATCGGTGATGCCCTTCTTGAAAGTCAGGTGCCTTCAGTTTACCTTTAGTTTGTGGTATCTCTGTGATCCAGAAGAGCCAGAGATCTAGAATGTGCTGAGGCTACTGCAAACTTCTGCCTCACATCTCATAAAGAACAGCAATAAACACTTTTTCTTTTCCACACATGGCATCTTGTCTTTGCAAAGGTCTTTTTGTCTCTCCCATCTTTTATGCATTATCCGTTGTTGAAGGTGACGAGGTTTCCTGCTGCGTCGTCAGACTCTTTGAACTGCGTCCTTTGTTGGATTTTTCAGTGTTTAATCAGATTCTTTGTCTTAACACAGACAATACTGATGCAGAAGTAAGACTATAGTACTTCTTTTAGCACCGTTCATCTCAAAACTGTTTTAATCAACTGACAGTCCTCTTTCTCCGCCTTCCTGCTCAGTTAATGAGATGCTGGTGTTCTATTATGCTAAAGTGATTGCTTATAAGTGGTTTTTTGATATCCGAGGGATATGAGCGCGGATGGTGGAACTGGCATCTGGATGTGTAAGATTTCAGCAGGGACTCGTCTGAGATTAAAACAAAACAAAACACTGCACCCTGCTACTCTATTAAAAACATATTTTTAATTACAATAAACTTTTTAAAATTTTTGTTTTATGTCAACATACTGCAATAGGTTAAACCTAAGAAAGATAAATATATCTTAAATCAAAAGTACTGTTGCTCTTTTATGTGACAATAGATTTCTTCTTCCCATGCAGTTTATTGTCCCTCCTCTGCACATGTCCAGACCATCTCAGCCTTCCCTCTCTTACTTTGTCTCCAAACTGCCCAACCTGAGCTGTCCTTCTGATATACTCATTTCTAATCCTGTCCCTCCTAGTCACTCCAAACGAGAATCTTAGCATCTTCAACTCTGCCACCTCCAGCTCTGCCTCCTGTCTTTTCGTCAGCGCCACCGTCTACTAATGATACATCACAGCAGGTCTCACTACCGTCTTCCAAACCTTCCCTTTCACTCCTTCAGGCACAAATCACCTCTGACACTCGTCTCCACCCACTCCGCCCTGTCTGCCCTCTTTTCTTCACCTCTCTGTTGCATCTTCCATTGCTTTGGACGGATGACCCCAGGTATTTAAACTCATCTACCTTCACCACCTCTACTCTTTGCGTCGTCACCGTTACACCTGCCTCCCTCTCATTTACACACATGTATTCTGTCTTGCTTCTACTGACTTTCATTCCTCTCCAGTGCATACCTGCACCTCTCAAGGTTCTCTTCCACCTGCTCCTTACTCTGACTACTGATCATTTTGTTGTTTGTGAACATTATAGCCAACGGAGAATCCTGCCCAACCTCGTCTGTCAGCCTGTCCGTCACCACGGCAAACAAAAAGGGGTTTTGGTTATTTTACCAATATAAGCAAGATTTTCTGCAAACAGAACAAGGCAACTGAGGCTTAAAAAAATGTTTAAAACAAGTAAAACATTTTTTGATGCAAGTAAAATGGTCTTATGTAAAAAAAAAAAAAAATACATGAGAAAAAGAAATATCTTGTCATCAGTGGCCTTGAAAGATATTTTATCTTACTTAGATTTTCACTTTTTGCAGTGCATTTATAAAGTAACTGAGCATTCTGAGGTGAGTGCAATATCCCCCGCCTCTGTTTTCTTTGAAGATCCCAATATCTCACTGAAGGAGAGCAGTTTTCAACTTGTCCATGCGCATCATCAGTGTATTTCAAACCAACCCTGGTACCAAGTTTCAAAACATTTGGAACAAAATTCTAGGAGGAGCTGATTTCGCAGGACAGTTGCTGTCTATTAACTGAAGTAAAATAGGACATCATAAGTTAGGGTCTATAACTCCTGCAAAAATCATTCAATTGGAGCCAAACTGTAATATGCACATCATCAGTGTATATGAAACACTGGTACCAAGTTTCAAAACATTTGAAACAAAACTGTGGGAAGAGTTGATTTCACAAAAGTGTGCCAGACGGACACATGTCTCCCTAACATAATCCCTTTGGTCTTTGACTAGAAGGTGATAATAAAAATCAGTTCATTGTCATTTGGAAAATGCCTCAAGAGAGGTGGATAATCTTAACATGATTCAGATCTGGTTGAACGGCATCTCTTGGTAGCCACCATCAAGGATTTCTTACTTCCCCTGCTTTGAGCGTTAAAAGGGAGCTTGAGACACCCTTGCATACGAGCTGTCACCTCGTAGAAATCTGGGTCCTCCAAGCACCGATACATGGTAAGCTCTCAATGCCGGCGATACGAAGCAGCGCCTCTTCCTTTTGTAAAATTAAGGCAGTACTGTGACACAGGCTTCTGGCAGAGCGAATTTCACTCCCGGAATCACATTGATTCTCTGATGCTGCAACACACAGGATTGTGATTCAAATAAAAATCACAACAGCAACTCATAGTTTGTGGGTGGAAATAAATATCAGACAACTCCGCTGTTGTGTATAATGCATTTCCTCCTCCTGAATAAAAGCGCTTTAATGAAAAGGAATGAAAAAGTCGGCGCGCAGCAGAGGCATCATTACCAAGCAGGTGTGATTGAATCGCAGCTCATATCAAAACGCACAAGCTCCAACTGCCTGTTACGCTTTTATTTTATAAACTAGTTTGGGAGCCCATTTAAAAAATCCTATGACATTTCAAAGGGGGATTGTAAAGCCTCATTAACTAAAAGACTCATCCCTGATTAGAGCCAGCTTTAGGCCAATGCAATAATTGGCACCTAAATAATTGCTGCACTGAGTTCTTCACTGAGCTAAGTAACAAACTCTAATCCTGTAAAGTGGCTAATTAAAAGGTGGAAGAAGCTAATGCTGTTTTTACTCTATACTTACAGTACATGGAATAGAACACGCAGAGTTTGAGGTGTGGGTTGATATGTTAGTGAAACATGATTCGATTAAAGAAACTCTGATTTCTGAAGGTTGACAGTAGGATTCACTCAGAAGCAACTGAGGAAAAAAAAAAAACTGGTGCATCAGCCGCGTACCTTGTTGTGAAGGGACACAGCGATGTTGTTTAGCTGTGTGAGTCATGCACAAACTCGCCCACCACAAACCGAAAAAAACAAAACAAGCCAACGCTCAGGCTGCCAACCAGTCAGGAGCGGCGGCTGGTGTCCGAAGGGGCAAACGCTTGAACCTGAAATAGCAGGACCTGAGCCTCTGCCGCCCCCCCCCCCTCCTCTCCTCTGCTCTCCGCCGTGCTCCGGGAGCGCTTGCCTCTTCCGCGACGCCAACGCCGGCGAGATAAGCAAAAACCTGGAGCTGACCCAAAATGAAAGCTCAGCATGCACAAAAGCCACAGTAATCCTATTGAATTCCTCATCATGATCGACAGCGCCAAGTCCATTAATTAATTCCGGATCCCTTCTGCAATCACCCTACGTACTGTAACAGACACTAAATGTGCAGATGGGTGACAAACTAAAGGGGGAAATGGAACGCTTGAACCCTACAGAGAGTTATGGGGAAGTTTCACCAGAACAAGTTGGGTTCATTTATGAACTTATCCAGTGGGAGGACGATGCCGTTGACAATAACATGAATCATATCCCCTTTTCAGCAGAGGTGGGCAGAGTAGCCAGAAATTCTACTCAAGTTAGTGTTACTTTATGATGTCAGTTATTCAGGTAAAAGTCGTCACAACAAAGTTACCAGAGTAATAGTAACAACTTTTCTGTCACCAAATTTCAAAGCTTTTGTCGTCATTTTGCAACATTTTTTCATTGATACCACACTCCCACTCTGTAAGACTGCTTAATTATGAGCTTTGTCAGTAAAATATAAGGGGGAAGAAGAAAGGAAGAAAAAAAATCCTGAAAAAATGTGAAAGATTGAATTAACCGTGACGCCGATTTGAGGTCAAATCGCCCAGCCCTACCTGGTATACACTTTCTGCACACTTCGTGTTGTTCATAAAAGTTGTCAACAGAAACAAGACAATACAGAAAAGATGGAGAGAGCCACTATGTCTGCAGCCGGGTTAGTACCAGTACACTAAGCTTCACGGTGTTATTTTAAAGCCAGAATGATATGCGAGGGATTGATCCAATAGAGAGACGCTGCCTGGTGGACAGCAGTGGTAGGTGTATGGTTCTCTCTATCCTTAGTATAGAGTATTATTGACTTTATCACACTAACAAGCCCCCAATTTCTGAACCAAGAAAAGCCAAGAAAATGGCATTCAATTCCACCAGAGCAGTTTGAATGACCTGAAGAATCAATGCCGTGGCCTATTAAAGCAGTTGTGATGGAACAAAATGGCTCCACAGCTGACCGGTTTGGCTTTTATCCATTTATTTAGCTTTTACTAGGTAGGTATGACATGTACTGTAGATACTGTGCATGGATGAGATTTTCTTGCACACTTCCATCCAGTACTGCTCTTATATTGTGAGTAAATGCACTGTATATATACAGTATATATGTGGCTACATGTATCATAAACCACCACTAAATAATCCTCAAGGCAACCATCATCACTGAGCATTCAGGAAAGAAGTAGGACTTCTACAGCAGATATTCATGAACATTATCTGACTAACAAAGGCTCAGACAAGAAAATTAGCTTCAGGGACGGATCGTGCACGGTGACACAGCTGCCAGAAAAGGCGAAAAACAAAGCTAGCTGTCTGCCTGCCGATGTGCTGGCCCAACTTATTTGTGCAGACATACCTTTCATACCGAATTTGGAGCGCCGGCCGTATTTGTTGATGAGCACAAAAAGAACGAGGAGGAGGACACAAGCGAAGCCCGCCAGACCCACGGCGATGGAAACCTGGGGAGAACGAAACACCGTGTCAGACTCAGGCAGTCATCATCAGAGGAATGTGCTCCCCATCGTAATCTCTTCCAGACTTCTGATCACCTTAAACACTGCAAATGAGAGTTTGAGCCACCAGATTGTGACGACTGTTCCCTCACAGATTAGGCTGCGGAGGGAAAAAAGCCAACACCTGTCTGGTTTGTGATGTATCCCGGTTGACAGAATGTAATTTAAATGTGATTTTCATCTACAGCCAGACTTACTGTATGATGTGACTCTAAGTATCTGCTGCTTTGGAAGATCTAAGCTTATCCTCATCACTGCAGCCTGATATTACCGGTTTAAACTCTACAGACCTTGGTGGCTAGAAATGAATACTTTATATAATTTAGATTATGCCTGCTTTCTTGGCATCATTTCATTACCTACGTTACTTTATGCTGCCATGTTTTAACTCAAAATCTGAAATGTTCCCAGACATCTACAGTACATAGCTGAAAACAAAAGAAAAGAAAATGTCCTGGTGATTTACAAGATTTGGATAATTTGACATTGAGCCCACAATTACAGTTGTCAAGTCTGATGCAGTTGTGATGTTTTCTAAGATTTTTGCTGTTGATTGACATCCGTCTGCTCTCTCCTACAGACTGTGACTGTGGGCTCCTTGCCCTGTGGCTGAAACTACTATCAGATGACTGTCGCTGTGAATTGGTACTATATAAAGAAAGTTGAATTGAAGTGGAGGGCCATCAGTTTTTGTCTGTAAATATTCTCAGTAAAGACAACGTGAGTTTGATCCATCAAGGATCGGTTACCCCCGTATCTCATGGAGCGGCAACTACTGAGGAACCTTCATGAACGTAGCACTTTTTGGGTTCTGTCAGGTTACAGAACAGTTCCCACACAGCTTTTAAGGTTGCAAACAGTTTTGTTATAAAGGTTCTTAAACAGCTGCTAGTGTTCACTATTTAGTGAACAAAAAAAGAACTTCATCAACACGTGTTACAACCGTTTGCAACTGTTTATGACAAAATACATTCACAAAAAAAAAAAAAAAATTCCAAAGCTTAAAAATTTTTTTGATGACAAGAAAAACTGTTTGGGACCTTAAAAACTGGGACCTGTTTGGCAACTTTTTACGAACCCTGACAAAACCCCAAAACTGCTACATTTGCTCCTCCATCAGATACGGGGGTTATGTTCCTTTTGTTCACCAGGTAGTGAACACTAGCAACTGTTTAAGAACCTTTAGGGTAGTATCTTATGAGGTGGCAAAAGCTGGCAAACGTGACGATTTTTAGAGTCTCCAACTTTTCTGACGGATATTGGAGAAAATAAAGCCAGTATCTCCTAGCGTGGCGAATGCTGAGGGATGTTCACAAAAGCTGCGCTTTCTGGGTTTTGTCAGGGTCTGTTAAAGGTTGCAAAACAGTTTTGTTGTAAGGGTCTTAAAGAGCCGCTAGTGTTCACTACTAGGCGAACGGAAATGAACTTTAGTGACACGTGCTACAACTGTTTGTGGAAAAATACATTCACAAAAAAATTTTGAACATGCTGAAAAACTGTTGGCGAAGTTAGAAACTGTTGGTGAACTGTTTGGCAACCTTTTACAAATTGTAACAAAACTCAAAAAACTCCATGCTCAGCATTTGCCACTCCATGAGATATAATACATGGTCTTTGGCATGACCTGGCCAGGATTTGAACCCACAACCTCCCAGTTGTGGGAAAGATGTTTACCAACTAGGCCACTATTCCAGTACCCTTAAGGTTAGGGCTGATGTATGTACCGCAATCTGTACAGTTTTGTTTTTTTTTAAACAATTGTCCCTGTACAGTGGCTTTCTTTCTTTGCGACCTACTCTGAATGTTAAATAAAAGACAGGACTCTTCCTAAATGAGATGAGGACCCCTGTTTATCCCCGAATCTCATGGAGCAGCAAATGCTGGTGATCCTCATGATTTTGGGGTTTCCTCAGGGTCTGTTAAAGGTTGTCAAACAGTTTTTAAGGTCCCAAACTGTTTTTCTATCGCCAAAAAGTTCAGAAAGAATTCAGTTTTTTTTTCTTTTGCAAATGCATTTATTTATTTTTCCAGAAAAAAAACCTTCAATACAAACATAAGATTTCACACTTGAATAAAAAGGAGCAGAAAGAAGAAAAATCTTATATGGTCAAACTGTTAATTAAACTATTAATTAAATTAAAAACAGCTGCCGGCCAACATGCCACATGTTCAACTTCATTCATTTAATATCGCCACAAAACAGAGCCAAACTCAAGTTAATCTTTCATGATTTTTTTTCTTATCATAGTGGCTTTATTCAGTTTTTTAAACACAGTTTTTGATTTTTCTTCTTCACTTTTTTTATCCAGATTGTTCCGTAAACTGACTCCATTCACAAAAGCACAACACTCCATCAATGTTGTTCTGAATCTCCTTTTTTTTTAAAAAATATCTCACATCCTTGTATATCATAATGGTTTTGTCTTTTTTCAGATCTTTTTTCCAAAATCAGTTGTAAATGGTTGTAAGATGTGTCGCTAAAGTTCTTTTTAGTTCACCAAGTAGTGAATACCAGCAACTGCTTAAGAATCTTAAAACTGTTGGGGACCTTAAAAACTGTGTACGAACTGTTTTGCACCATTTTACAAACCCTGACGAACGCCAAAAAGTGCAGCGATCTTAAATGTTCCTGCGCATTCGTTGCTCCGTGAGATACTAGCTTTGCTGGCAAATGCTAGAATTGCTACACTGGTCAGCATTCACCACACCACGAGATACTATCCTTCAGGATACAAGGTTAAAATGAAAAAATATCTTTGGTAACCAGTAAGTTCCAGCATGTTTCAGTCAGTACAGGCTGGCCAGTTTGCTGTTGACGCATCTCTAGTGACTCTTGTCTCATGGACAAAGTCCAGTTCCACCATTTTAGACTGCAGGAACATTAGCATCTGACAGCACTTCCCAGGATGAGTTCTGTATTTTAGGGGCTCGGACGTCTGTGAGATCAGGGTGGGAGCAGCAGAATGACACAAAGAACCTGAATTCCAAAGGAGAGTGAAAAGTGAGCCGGGCCAGACGTCAAGAGTTAGACGTGACCCAGCTGTAGAAAATGAAATACTTCCATATAGCACCTTTAAATCTAACACACATCCGACTCCAATGGCGTGAAGGTTTCCATCACTGGGCGTTATTAAGCCAGCTGAATTTAACAGGACGTGAACATGAGCCGGGCCCAGCAGGAACAGCAAAGGTGCGATCAATAACACCCAGAGTGACTAACTTTAATTCAGATATTGCAGTATAAGGCATGTCAGTGACCCAGTATTGAATACCCAGGAAACTTCACACCTCAACAGCAGGAGCCATTATTAATGTTATTAATTACATCTAAGTTTTCCCTGCTATCATATGTCAAAATGTCTGCCATTTAAAAAGTCTATTAAAAGCCCATTAGGTGGCTATTGAAGTACAGTGGAATAACTCACACCAGCACCGGCTTCAGGAACCACAAACTCCCCCTCCCGCCACGTTACGCAACATTTCAAAACACTGCAGGATTATGTTGCCATCATCAGAATCATTAGCGTTCAAACATAAAGCTCTGACTGCCACATTGTTAGCGGCGCCACAGCCTTTGTACCCCGGCGCTGCACGTCAAGGCGAGCAAACACCCCTACAAGGTCCTTTGGCAAATAAAAAAAGCAGCTCAGGCCCGTGTTCATACGCCACGGCGGCTGTCTGTTGAGACCAGGGGCGCCATCTTTAACAGCTGTTTCATCAACATCATTAGCGAGGAAGACTCACCCCGAACGTGTCTTCATCTGGCCGTCCCGAATCAACGTCCTCCGGCGGATCTGAAACACGGAGGCACAAAAAAAGAAAAAAAACAACACACATCAGCGGCTGTGGATGGGAATAAACCTTTAATGGCGTTGGTTTACTCTCACGCTCATTTACAGTAAATATGTGCAACGGCTTCACACATCTTTTTATTTATGCAGAGCATTTTCTCGGAAAATCTATTTTAAGCGCAAAACATGGGAAATGCAATAGCTTTTTTTATTTTCAGTGTACAGCACACTGTACACTGTGATGTAATGGTGTAATTTCACCACATAAACCCATTTATGCACCTGTTATCACATTAAGTAAGTGACACATTTACAGGGGTTAATGCATAGCCTTAAAGCAAATAAATAGACTTGATGTGATTTTCAGTGTTTCTACAGCGCCAAGTGGAGGCAGTAATGATTTCAGATCAGTTTCAGTCCATCTATCATGGAGAAGACTTTCAGTATAGGCAGCAGGCAGTGAAGGGGGGGTGGGGGGCATGGCATCCCCCTTGTTAGCAAAATGACCCCAAATCATCCCCCTTACGGCCCTGCCATTCCTCCCCATCACCACCAAGACCACTGCATGCACTCAAGCCGCTTTTCTACAAAACTGCACTTTCACGGCTCCTGCGTGGAGTTTGTCAGATCGACATTTCAAAGAGGAACATGTCACACACGGGTGAGAGAATACGGGCAAATTTACAAAAAAATGTGAGAAACTAACAAGGAAAGAAGTCACCAATTTAATAGAAAAAGTTTCAAATTTGTGTATGTGGGGAAAAAGGCAAATTTAACACCAAAATGTTAAATTTGTAGGGAGAAAAAGTACAAAATTTATTCAAAAAGTCATAAATTTTCTTGGAAAAAGTTGCAAATTTTATCAGAAAAACATGTGCATTTTACAAGTGTTATTAATTGGCAGGAAAACTGGAATTTTATGAGGGGAAAAAGTGGAAAAAAGATATACAAACGTGCAGCTTTTTTTTTCTGGTAAACACAAGAAAAAATGTAATTTGAAAGAAAAAGAAGCTAATTTATTTGGAAAAAGTCACAAATTTATGAGAAAAGTCTCAAATTTACTATTTTTTATTACAATCCAAGTTAAAAAAAAAATGCGGACCATTTTGCAATTTTGGAAATGGGATTTATGGTGGAAAAAGTAAAAATATATATATATTTTTTTTTCTTGTTTTTTCCTCATTCACAATATTTTTTTCTCATGAATTTCTAAGCTTTTATCTATATTTGTGAAATGCTTATGGGAAATTTGTGAGTATTTAAAATCTAAATTAGGATTTGAAATATTATTTTTGCACTTTCACTCTTGCACTTAACTCACATTTATGCATTTGTAGCTCACGCTAAACTTGCGGCTGCCCTCCGCCACCTACTGAGGACCGGCTAATGGTGCCCGGCTGCAGAACCTGGCAAACACAGACAGGAACAGTGCTGCCTTCTCCTTTCCTCTGATCAAACATTGCTGCAAACCAAGTCAGCAAACGCTGGATTGTGTTTGTTTTGGGGCAGATAAAAGGCTCTCAGTGAGAAGAGCCTGCACAGCCACAGATGCATATTCATAAATGACACCTGTCACAAAGTTCCTGCCGAAGCCTGAAATTCGCCGTCCAGCCAGACACGAGTCTCAGATGAAGATAACAAGAAAGGCGCGCTGGGAATTTTTTAATACAATTACTCAAATGCATGCCGGTGCTTGTACATACAAAAGACGGAATAATTAAAGCAAGCTGCTTAGCAATTAAGACACAAGAATGACTGTGAAACACAGAAATGATCTCGCAAAAAACAGTAAGTCAGATGGAATTAAAGGAGCTGGAAACAGGCACTGAACTGGCTTGTATCTAAGGGAAACTCAGACTGGAATTTTACTGGCTCCACCTGGGAATGTTGGACTCGGATCCAAGGAAGCAGGACTAATTTCTCGACGTTTAATTGCTTCGTGTCACACCTAGAAAAGCACAAGTGTTTTGGCAAACAGGGGAGGTGTGGGGAGTGTCATGAAACCGCAATGAAATGAACTCGTGCTCCAGTCCGAGGCCTCCAGCCAGCACATCAGAGAGTAATTGTGGGCAAATTAATGGCCGCATGGTAGACTGGCTGCCACTGGCTCCGACGCTGAAGTGTGAGAGCGTGTGCCCTAACTGCCACCCGCCGCCCCCCCCCCCCCCTCGCTGCCATCCCTCTGCCCTCCTCCCTCCTCGCCGGTGCTGTTATCAGCCGGCGTGTCAGTCTCCTCTACACCGCTGTGCTCCCCTGGCACGCTTCTCACTCCAAACACCTCTCCCCTCTCTTGCCTCACGCCTGCGGTGGGGAAGGGGAAGGGGGGCAGGACTGTGTGCGAGCCTCACGCGGTACGCCCCGCGGTCGCCGCCCGTCCGTCTCCATCCCCGTCCATGCTGCGGTTTCATAACAACGCAGCGGATTAGAAAGAATGGCCTGGTGTGGAGAGGGGAGAAGACTCTGATGAAGGTCAGGGATCGCTACGGCCCACTTTGTTTACGCCGTGGACGGCGAGGCTGCCACAACAGCCCGGGGCCAAACGCACCGCTTTATGAAGCAGTGTGAGAATCCGCCCAAGCTCTTTGAATACATGTAAACTGCTGCTCAGGCATTTTTTATGCATGAAGCAGCAGCAGCAGGCTTTCTCACACCATCTTTGGTCAGTGAGGGGTTAGAGAAGCGGTGCTGAACTGAACACAGCACACCGGTATCCAAGGGGGACAAGACCGCTGGTTTGAAGGCGCGCCCTTGTTCTTATACGGAACAGTTAGTATGGCGAGCTAGCCGCGCAGCTTTTTTTCTTTCTCTTCCCAGGAGAGCCGCGCCGCCTCTCTGCTCCTCCTGCTCAGATGTAATTGAAGGAGAGGGAGGAGTGTTGGGATGCAGGCGAGATCGACCACACGGGCGACGGCTCTTCTGCCAACATGGAGTGAGGACTTGACTCGTCTCTGAAGTAGTGGGTGGCAGCGGAAGCCTGACAGACACCTCTTTTGGTGTGAGTGTGAACCAGACCTGGATCAGTCGCATGCGCTTGATTAGGAGGCGATCGAACGTCTCACACACTGTCAGTGTGTAGATGGTTAAGTTTGATAAGAAGACCGAGACACTCCACCACTCATTCTCTCTTAAAGGAAAAGCTGGACGTTTTAGGATGCACTGCTTTCTTACTGAGGGTTGGATAGTCCCCGTGTATGCTACCGCATTCAGTTGACTAACTGAGCTTAGCACAAAGAACAGAACTCGTTAAGTTCAGAATTTGTGGAGACTGAGTAATGCAATAACTAAGTCCAAAATTCTGCTCCCTTTAGGGGTCTCCACAGCGGACCGTGTGCCTCCATCTCACCCTACCCCTCGCATCCTCCTCTGTCCCGCCAGCCCTCTCCATGTCCCCCTTCTCTACATCCGTGAATCTTCTCTGTGGTCTTCGTGGCAGCTCCACCTTCAACATCCATTGTCCAATATATCCACTATCCCTCCTCTGTATATATATACAGTATATCCTCTGTTCATGTCCAAACCATTTCAGCCTTGACTCTCTTACTTTGTCTCCAACCTGAGCTATCCCTCTGATATACTCATTTCTAATCCTGTCCCTCCTAGTCACTCCCAATGAAAATCTTAGCATCTTCAACTCCACCTCCAGCTCCACCTCCTGTCTTTTCATCAGTGCCACCGTCTCCAAATCATACATCATAGCAGGTCTCACTACCGTCTTGTAAATCTTCCCTTTCACTCTAGCTGCGATCCTTCTGTCACAAATCACCCCTGGCACTCGTCTCCACCCACTCCACCCTGCCTGCACTCCCTTCTTCACCTCTCTTGTGCATTTTCTATTGCTTTGGATGGTTGACCCCAGGTATTTAAACTCATCCACCTTCACCAACTCTACTCCTTGCGTCTTCACCATTACCCCTGCCTCCCTCTTATTCACACTCATGTATTCTATCTTGGTTCTCCTGACTTTCATTCTTCTTCTCTCCAGAGCATACCTCCACCTCTCCAGGTTCTCTTCCACATGCTCCCTACTCTCGTTACAAATCACAATGTCGTCTGCAATGTGATTTCATGGCATGAACAGACAAACTTTCTGAACTGCACTCCTTACAAGAGATCTGGGAGTAATGTAGAATCCCAGCACACAATGATAAAACATCTTTGGGAACTGGACTGAAATATCGACAGTTCTGGTGATCCATCTTATTGTGTCCAACAGACAGTTGCACGGAATACATTTTTTTTTCTAAAATTGCATTCATTACTAGCTCATTCAAATTGTGTGTCTTAGCAGCTCTGTTTTTTTCCTCTTTAGACTTAAAGAAGTCTCTGCTCTCGTAACCCTGGCCAACATTCTTCAAGCCCTTTCTCTTGTGACATTTAGAGGGGAAACAATGAAGTATAAATCAAAACCTCTTTGTAGCCCTGCTCCTGCACCAAAACAGACAAGGAAAAAAACAGGCATCTCTTTCACGTCGACCATCACGGCGTATTCCACTGTCATACTTTTGTCTATCTATCTTTTTGAACATTTGGCTGCTGACACATTTTTCTGCACCTTCTCTTGAAACGAATCAGCTTGCAGTATTTAAATCTGCAAACTTTAAAGAGGCAATCAAGTAATTAACATGGTGATTAATTCTGGAAGTCCAGGACTAATGAGCAACTATTGCTCAATTTTATTTCACCCGTCTCCCATGTTAGAAGATACACCCACAGCTATAATTGCTCACAACCTACAACTTTTTTTTTTTTTCCAGTTTGTCACTCCATAAAAGATTTGGTGAAGCCACTTTGAATATTAGTTCTATCATTAACTTCATATCTGTGCCTTTAAGAAAATATAATGTTTGGTGGCCCTGAACTGCAAATCCTACTTGCCATAAACAAAATTCAGACTGTGAATATTAACATATTAATTTTTTTTTTGATTAATGTGGACAAATTAATGCATTAAAAAATGGCGCTGTCAGGTCACTCCCTGAGGTAGTTTGGCATTTCCAACCGTTTCTTTCTCAGCAGCTAGCTAACTTGGTCTTGTTTTTCAGTGTTTAAATTTACACCACACTAAACCGATCCTCTGGTAGTCGGGGCGACTTAATACATAATTAGCATAATTAGCAAAGTTACCTTAAATAGAAGCACTGGCTTCCTCGTTGACTATTTCAAAATAAAACAGGAAATGTGGCAACAACATAAAAAATGGTAGTTTTGCAGAGAAATCAATTCCCGTTTTATAATGAACTGAAAATTAATATTACAAATTGCAATCATATTTAAAAAAACTGGATATACATTTATGATGATTAAGTGTTTTATGCTGCTCTAGCAGTGATGTTGTTGAATATGAGGGTCACTGGTATAAATTATGAAAAAAAAATGCAATTAAAAATACTTTTTCATTTCTTCATTGAAATTTTAGCCAGCAATCACAGTTAGCTGCAGAAAATGTGCAATTAATTAGTTAAAATTTTAATCAGTTCCAGCCCTAAACAAAACACAACAGCAAAAGTGAAAACTACAAGACTGACTCAAACTGGAAAAGGCAGCTACCTGCTACTGACAGTCATTGCTGATTGGTCGGACGTGCTGTCCATCTTTTAAACAGGAAGTAAAAGGTGCTTGTGCGCTTTAATCGGCAATGATCCCTGTCAATAGCAGGTGCTTACCTCCTGCAGCCTCAGTTAAGGTTGTTGTGCTTTTGTTTGCTGCTGTGCTTTAATATTTACTGCTGATCTGTTTTCCTTTTGTGGTCGTGTTTTGTTATTTGCTGTTGTCTGACTCTTGCGTTTCCTCTCTTGCTGTTATGTTTTGCTAATCACCACTGTGATTTGCACTTTGGGGCCACCATAGAAAAAGACAACAAAATGAAGCAGTGGCTGACATCACGGTAGCTGTATTTTCTTTTCATATACACTCTGTAGTAAAGCATCAACATCAGCAGGATGAATAACTGTCACATGCGTTATTAGATTGAGAAGGAAGATCCAAGTTAGAATGCCCCCCCCCCCAATCCAGTTTTTAGGGGTCCTGAGCATATAATATATACAGTGATTAATTAGAAAAGCTGTCTGAGAGTCCTGACACCGACAGTTTTGTATGTACTGCAACACAAAGTGAGCAGCTTTCTCTATTGAAACAATCAGAGACAAACAAAAAGGTGACGTGTGTGTCTTTGTCTGCGTGCACAACGGCAACAAGCAAGCAACAGAAAACTAAGTCAGAAAAATGGCAGCGTACATCATAAAACAAAGACACTCACCTGTTCCCACTGGGTCTGCAAAAGAGAAGACAGAGACAGAGTCATGATATGTCAATAAATTGACACAAGGTATTAACCTTAGAATATTGACCATGGGGGGAAATTGGCCGGGCTTCGTGGGTTTATTTCCCCTCCCTGTGAACTCGGCATGGACTGCGAGCGAACAATCTACCTGACTGAACTGTGGCTGAACCCTGGCGGCTGCACAGCCAGCAGGGATCAGACGCGCAACCTGTGCCCGGAGAAGAAAGATTTTAATAAGAACTAAAAGCTCCCAATAGCCCCCCACCCCTGGCCCCCACCTTTGTGCCTGGAACCTGTTATTCATACAACAGGTAGTCAACACGAAGAAATTCAGCCGGTCTGCGAGCTTGTTCCAACTGTGACGCCGGCTCCTTAAAAGTGGGCCATGCTACGTCTTGTGGGAATTACAGAGTTACTTGGCAGGATTTCTAATTCCTCCTGTGCTTTGATTCTTATTCAAATTTGGAAGAATGAAGGCAATATTCAAGCAGTAAAAATGTGCTAGTAACCTTGTATAAACACCACTTTACCCACGAGTACACTCTCAGTTGTGATTATATAGGCACTTGCAGTTTCTTCTGCCAACAGCACCTACAGTGGGGAAAAAAAAAGTATTTAGTCAGCCACCAATTGTGCAAGTTCTCCCACTTAAAAGATGAGAGAGGTCTCCAATTTTCATCATAGGTATACCTCAACTATGAGAGACAAAATGAGAAAAAAAAAATCCAGAAAATCACATTGAAGGATTTTTAATGAATTAATTGGTAAATTCCTCGGTAAAATAAGTATTTGGTCAATAACAAAAGTTCATCTCAATACTTTGTTATATACCCTTTGTTGGCAATGACAGAGGTCAAACGTTTTCTGTAAGTCTTCACAAGGTTTTTACACACTGTTGCTGGTATTTTGGCCCATTCCTCCATGCAGATCTCCTCTAGAGCAGTGATGTTTTGGGGCTGCCACTGGGCAACACGGACTTTCAACTCTCTCCAAAGATTTTCTATGGGGTTGAGATCTGGAGACTGGCTAGGCCACTCCAGGACCTTGAAATGCTTCTTACGAAGCCACTCCTTCGTTGCTCGGGCAGTGTGTTTGGGATCATTGTCATGCTGAAAGACCCAGCCACGTTTCATCTTCAATGCCCTTGCTGATGGAAGGAGGTTTTCACTCAACATCTCACGATACATGGCCCCATTCATTCTTTCCTTTACACGGATCAGTCGTCCTGGTCCCTTTGCAGAAAAACAGCCCCAAAGTATGATGTTTTCACCCCCATGCTTCACAGTAGGTATGGTGTTCTTTCTCCTCCAAACACAACAAGTTGAGTTTTTACCAAAAAGTTCTATTTTGGTTTCATCTGACCATATGACATTCTCCCAATCCTCTTCTGGATCATCCAAATGCTCTCTAGCAAACTTCAGATGGGCCTGGACATGTACTGGCTTAAGCAGGGGGACACGTCTGGCACTGCATGATTTGAGTCCCTGGCGGCGTAGTGTGTTACTGATGGTAGCCTTTGTTACTTTGGTCCCAGCTCTCTGCAGGTCATTCACTAGGTCCCCCCGTGTGGTCTGGGATTTTTGCTCACCGTTCTCGTGATCATTTTGACCTTACGGGGTGAGATCTTGTGTGGAGCCCCAGATCGAGGGAGATTGTCAGTGGTCTTGTATGTCTTCCATTTTCTAATAATTGCTCCCATAGTTGATTTCTTCACACCAAGCTGCTTACCTATTGCAGATTCAGTCTTCCCAGCCTGGTGCAGGTCTACGATTTTGTTTCTGGTGTCCTTTGACAGCTCTTTGGTCTTGGCCATAGTGGAGTTTGGAGTCTGACTGTTTGAGGTTGTGGACAGGTGTCTTTTATACTGATAATGAAACAGGTGCCATTAATACAGGTAACGAGTGGAGGAGAGAGGAGCCTCTTAAAGAAGAAGTTACAGGTCTGTGAGAGCCAGAAATCTTGCTTGTCTGTAGGTTAACAAATACTTATTTTACCGAGGAATTTACCAATTAATTCATTAAAAATCCTTCAATGTGATTTTCTGGATTTTTTTTTCTCATTCTGTCTCTCATAGTTGAGGTATACCTATGATGAAAATTGGAGACCTCTCTCATCTTTTAAGTGGGAGAACTTGCACAATTGGTGGCTGACTAAATACTTTTTTCCCCCACTGTATCTTAGGACAGCACGATAGGTACCAGCTGGAAGATGTCGTCCACTCACCAGGGTCCACAAGGAAGTGACCGTAAACTGTCTTGGTGACCGTTCCCAGAGAATTGCTGGCCTCTAGGGTGTAGTTGCCGTTGTTGATGTGTGTCGGGTTCCTTAAGATCAGGCAACCCTCCAGATAGTCCTGGTAGAAGTCCATGTCAGTTCGGATGTACTCGTTCTGCTGGATCTCCTTCTGTTTGTGGAACCAGCGCAGCTTCGGGTGGGGGTATCCCCGAACCGTGAATTCAATGCAGGTGTCAAGGTGCTGCTGGGGCTCAGCCAGTCTCAGGATGACAGGGGGAACTGCGGAGAGGATGGAGACGTTTTAGTTGTACCCAGTAGGCCAGTTTGAGCAAAGGGGTCTGAGGTAGTCACCAATTTAGTATAAGGTACAAATGTAAATTAGATACAAATTTGCAAGAATAAAGGTTCAAAGATATGATAAAAGATGCCAATTTAAAAATTTTAAAGTCCCAAATTATAATTTAATTATACAGAATAAAACTTTAACCAGCATTCTGATGAGCATTGAAAATTTTGAAGAAAAAAGCTGAAAATTTACAGGGGAAAAATGCAAAATTTTGAGAAAAAGGTTACAAATTTACAAGAAAAAAGTTGCAAATTTATAAAAAAAAAAAAAAAGATGAAAATTTACAGGGAAAAAGCTGTAAATTTATAAGAAAAAAAAGTCCCAAATTTTTTAGGAAAAAATTGTAAATCTATAACAAAAAAATGAAAATTTTAGAGGAAAAAATTGCATACTTTTAAGAAAAAAGTTGTAAATTTTTGAGAAAAATGCTACAAATTTATGAGGGAAAAAAGATGAAAATTAATGGGGGAGAAAGCTGCAAATTTATAATAACAAAAAGTCATACATTTTTAGGAAAAAACTGTAAACCTATAAGAAAAAAAATTACAGGAAATAGTTGCATATTTTTGAGAAAAAAAAATGAACATTTATAAGGAAAAAAAGCTGCAAATTTTTTTTAGAAAAAAGTTGCAAATTTATCAGAAAAAAGTTCAAAATTTTTGAGAGAAATGTTACAAATTTACAGTAAACAAACTGCAAATGTACGAGAAAAAAGTTGCAAATTTTAGACAAGAACTTGCACTTTTTTTGAGGAAAAAAAGTTGCAAAATTACAGAAAAAAATGTAAATTTACAAGGGATAAAAGGAAATCTATGAGAAAAAAGTTGCAGTTTAATGTGGAAAAGTCACAAATCTATGAGAAAATTTTTTTTGCATGTCATGTTATTCAGTAACATGATAGAGAAAGGTTTAGGTTTAGTTACTGCATCAGTTGCTCCTCATGATGACTCCCACAGTCGTCAGTAACCTTGTTTTTTGTGTGTGTAAGCTGAAACATTATCAAAGACCTTGTGGTTTACAACCCTTGGGGTGGTGACAACATTTCTTAATTTGTTGAGTAACCTTAAAAAATGCAGAAGCAGACTAAACACAGTAGCCTTGTAGTAGGAAAAATGACATTTAAGAGGCAGGGTTTTTTTTTTTTTTTTCTTTGCCAGGGAGTGTCTGCAAGCCTTTTGCTGTATGTTACACAGTATAGCGGAGCACTGGATGGTGAGAAGAACAAACAGAGAGAGGGAACTCCTTCTGCTCGAACACAAAAGAGAGCAACACACCTCTGAATCAACAACGCCGCCAAGCCGAGAGACAATTTATCACTTTAATACCATCAGATATATTTCATAAACAATTCATGGGCTGATTTGTCTTTGCAATGAGTCACTTTTGCTGCTGCATCATCAAAAGGAAATATTTGGCAGACGGAATCACCTGGCAGTCTCGCTGCGTGTGTCTGCTCTACACACCAGCACTCCTCCTCCAGCCACCTCCACTACTAGCATGAGCGCACACTCACGATACAGAATTGATAATCCTATTTATTCAAATGGATCAGTGTTTGATGTGCAGGTTAATGCTGCCATTTGGGAGCCCTGGCAAATCCATAACCTGACGTTCCATGCAGCGCAATGCTGAAGAAGTGATTCCTAGTGGGGCTGATCTGCATTAAATATTTTATACATAAATTAGGCTTGACAGGCATTTCTGGATTAAAGCATTATAGAGGCAAAAGTTTACATGGGCCCGTGCTAACGAACCCACGCCAATCAATCACCAATAAAGCTGCCCACATTTAACGTATGCCAATTTATTTGAGAAAAATGATTAAAAAAATATAGATACAACTGTAAGACTGTACTCGTGTGAGCTGGTTCAAAGATTTCAAAGAACTTTGAGACATTTTACTTTCGGCGCCGTTCAAACTGGATGAAGACCCCGCTACCTACACAACCATTAGAATATAGCAGGATTGCAGAAAAAACTGGAAGACTTCCTTCAGTGTCAAAGCAATCATGACACACTTTTTCCGTGCAATTTTCCACTATTTTCCACTTCCCCAAGATGCTCTCCTGTGCTCCTCCACCACGTCCGTTATGTCAGCAGTAATGCTATGTGTCCACCTAGGCACGCCCCGCATGCACTCTGGTAGCATGACATCAAGAATCTCGGGCCGTCGCTTGGAGGTGCCCGCTCCTCCTTCTGAATACCCGCTCCGGTCCATAATGCACAAGGCATGTGGAGCCGATCGCTTCCTGGAGCGTGTGCTGAACTATTAAAATAATGATTGTTAGTAAAAAGTTAACACATGTTTGACAATTACACATTTATTTCTCACCTCGACTGTTTTCAGAAAAATGTTTGACTTTTTACTTTTAAAGATATAGGCAAAAGTTTAACATCCAAATGCGTCATGAACAGATTAGAGCAACCCACCCACCAGGAGTCACGGTGACCAATACTGTGCAGACTGTGCAGGTCCTGGAGGACAGAGCTGGTTGGGGTAGAAAAAAGCTCATCATGCACTTTTGTAGCCGAAAATAAGGCTTGAAAACTGGCCAAAGTTCTCTGACCATGTGGTGATACTCCCTGTGCAGCTTGCAGCTATAAAGTATTTGCAGCTACGGAGTATTGGTTATGCCCTTTTCACGCTCCAGACGGATCCCGATGCGGAGGAGGCACAGGGATAGGGTTGCCAACTGTCCTGTTTTAGCCGGGATGTCCCATTTATTGGGCTAAATATGTTTGTCCTGAGTGGGACGTGCGCTGGACCATATATTCAAAAAACCATGTAAACAGGGTGTTTACATGGTCACGAGTAAACCGATTACAATCAGCTTTCTGGAGTTACCTGATTATTCAAACTGTCATGTAAACAGAGTAATCTGATTACCTTTATGGGTTTACTCCAGTAATCGGTTTACTCATGACCATGTAACCAGGGTCAAAGGCTCATTAACGGTTTATGAGAAAACAGATTAACGCACCTGGTTTATTTGCCCAGTAAACCGTTTACTCAGTGCATGTAAACACCATAAGCTGTTTATTACCTTTATTGGTTTACTCCAGTAATCAGTTTACTAATGACCATGTAAATATGGTCAATGAGTTTTAAAGGGAAAACTGTAAATTTTACGGGTCTTAAACAAAAACCTGCGAATGAGGGAAAGTGTGAAAGTTGAATGTTTCTGTTGAAATGTTCAGGCAAGCATAGGCGTAATTTATGAGTGGGATGGGGGGGTTGTAACCCCCCCAAAAATCAAATCTAGTCAATATAACCCCCCCCCAATATTCATCTATTATAATAAATAAAAAATGTATATCTACAAGTGAGTATGAAGAAGTTGTCGGGGTTTTTTTTTATTTGCAAGCAATGAAAAGTAACCTTTCTAATAATCAGAATATATCCCCTATGCCCCTTCCCTGCAGACTTGGTATTGCCCAACCGGTCCATGCGCCTTCTCTGGTCAATACTCAGAGTCATTTGTAGGGGCGGCAGGTTAGGACGCTCGTCTGCTTCTAGAATGCATTCAGTTCACGTGAGACAAAATGAAAAGAGCTCCACAAGGGCAACAAACCATTTTAAATTGTTGGTTGTCAAATAAAAGGACAAATCCCTCTGTCCAAAAGGAGGTAAATATATTATTAATTTAGCTGGTGAATTGTTGTCTGAAGTTAGCTGGTTGCTAGTTTGCTAATATGAGTTAAAGCTATGGGAGTATACCAAAGAATAAATGCTGCCTGGTAGGATTTAGCTGATCTGAGAAATGATAAGCTTTTCTCATGCAGATTTGGTCTTTATATTGTATTAATCATTCATGAAATGTGATCAGAATGGATTTGTTCGTCAACTGTTAGGGTGAAATTTATGTGTTTCAGCGTTCATCAAAATGTTAGCAGCTCCGAACATTGATCAAGTACAAACAAAATGTACTCCGACCACTGGTCCTTAAATACAAATGTGTTTAAATATTGCTTGTCATCCCCCCCTAAATTTAAGTTAACCTGAAACCGTTCTGTATTTTTAAAATGTCATGATTATGATAATTATAAAATTCAATTAAAAGGCAAGTTTTACCACTTTCAATTATAGACTAAGTCACTCTGAAAGCTATTCTTAAATATCCATGTTAAAAGAAAATGATTATTTTCCCTGCAGATCATTTTCAGATCGTCTATTCTCTGTTAAAATACCACAACTGCACAATAGTATCTAAACAAATATATAAGAAATAAACACCAAATAGATGAATGAAAGAATAGATGCATTTCATTGGCTGAAACTTTTTAAAATACTATCTCATTAAGGAAAATACAGCACTCTAAATTTATCCATATGCATAATGCAACCTGGCCTCAGTAAAAAAAACATATCTAATAAACGTTTTCCACCCCTCTAAAATCGTACATTTGCACTTTAAATCAAAAAATAACATGCCTCGCCATGTATTTACAAGGCGAGTCCCCAAGACCGTGTCTTAACTCACTGTGCATGCGCAAAACACTCCTAAACAGTCCTCACCGCACATGCGCAGAACAACACCTTTTTTACTTTGGTTTCCCAGCGCTCATTCGGATGGCGGAGGATTAATTACACAGACATTCAAGCAACAACATAAAAACACGCCAGTTTGAGTCCAACTCTCATCTGTGATTGACTTTTTTGTTCATTTTTTTTTCCTTAGTTTGTTTTTCACTCCACTAATGAAAGGTTCCTGTGAGGTTAGGTTAGGGATTAAGGTGTGGGGTTGTTGCTTGATGATGAAAGACACGTGACAGGAACACAAACTGGCAAATGTTAAGCTGCCGTTAGACACCTTTCTTAAAGCTGTAAACGCCACGTATCCACTGCACGTGAAAAATCTTTTTTCCGTGTCTGTCTACGATTTCTCTGAGTGACAAAACATGCAATTTGACTTTTTTTGGGTGAGGCTGGGCTGGCATAATGTGTTAAAATGAGTTAAAAAGCACTACAATACAGCATCACTGATTTACTTGGAATTTAATTATTGAGCTTAAAATTCCATTTCTAGTTTTCTGTTCCCATTTTATTTAATCAGGAGACAGTATTACACAAATTCGGCAGTGATCAAACACTGTATTGATGGCATATTATCATCACTGTATAGTGATTTAGCTCCTAGTATAACGAGATTCATCACCTTAACACTGTGCCTTTTGAGTTTGTTGGTGTTTAAAGGTCCATTTGCAAAAAAAGATGTGCTAAAAAAGTAATAAATTGATAAATAAAAGATTGCAATGCTTCTTCCAGCATTTTTTCTTGCAGCATTTGTCACCTCCTCCAGCCTGTTGTTTTTCCTGTATTGTCACTTCAGGACCGAATATATGCATGTGCATGTGTGTGTGTGTGTGTGTGTATATATATATATATATATATATATATGTCGTACTGCACGGTGGCGCAGTGGTTAGCACTGCGGCAGCACAGTTTACCCTTGGCCGGGGGATTGTGGGGATCGTGGGTTCGATCCCAGCCCCCGACCAACAGTGATCTGTGTGGAGTTTGCATGTTCTCCCCGTGTTGCGTGGGTTTACTCCGGGATTTCTCCGGTTTCCTCCCACATGCCAAAAACATGCATGTTAGGTTAATTGGCTGTTCTAAATTGTCCCTAGATATTTGTTTCCTATAGGCCCTTAGAATAGAGGGTTAGTATTAATGAAAGCGCTTTGAGTGGTCTTTGTGACTAGAAAAGCGCTATATAAGTGCAGGTTAGTTAGTAGTTAGTTAGTTAGCACGGTGTTGTGCTTGTGCTGTGATGGTTTGTGTTAGGAGGTTTTAGAAGCGGGGCAGCAGCAGATTCTCAGCGAGGCGGGGCCACACTCCCGTGACGTTACGCACCCGACTGAGTCCTTATTTACACGAGACAAAAAATGGAGGATCCAAGGATTATTGCCTTGCTCGCTCTGTGATTTTATCTCACAATTAATTTTATCTCATAATTAAGCTGCAACAACACAAGTCACTTTTGTTTTGAATTAACTGCCAAATGACCTAGAAATAATGAGCTGAAACTTGTTTTTATTCGTATTAAATAATGAGACGGTGGCACACTGTCCAACACCAAACTGTATTATTTTTTACATCCTAGTGTGGCCGACACACATTGTGGGCTCACGCTGCCACAGAGACAGAACTGAATGTGTATTGTGGAGTGTCACGTCTGCAAGGACTGAGGACTCAAATCTACAGGAGGTAACAAGGAAGTGTGAGATTTGTCTCTTTGTCCCACAGAAGACGCCCCGGAGGGTATTCCGGTTCATCAAGAAATGAGAGACAATGGTGAAGCTTCAAAGGGATGCTTTGTAACTGTATGTTGACTGAAGACACCATGTGACTTGAATTCTGATGCTAGAAATGTATAAAAGGGGGTTGAAGTATGATTCTTTCTCTTTCCTGCTTTGAGAATGCTAGGAGCTTGTGTTCTGTCAAATAAAGCTGGTTTATGACTGAAACTCAGCCTCGTTATTTGAGCATGCTCCTACACTGGTGACCTACGACGGAGAATGAGCAATGAGAATTCTTCCGAACCGGGCTCGGTGGAAGCCAGCCTGATGGCCGCCTCCACGCTCCGGCTGCCCGATTTCTGGCAGCACAGCCCGCGCTCATGGTTTAGCGCAATCGAGGCGCAGTTCAACCTCCGGAGAATCTCCAATGACGACACAAGATTCTACCACGTGGTAGCGAAACTGGACAGCGACACGGTCCAGAGAGTGGAGGATTTGGTTAATCATCCACCAGACAGCGACAAGTACAGCGCATTGAAAGACGCGCTGATCAGCCATTTCACCCCCTCAGTCCAACAAAGAGCAGAGGGGCTCCTGGCGCTGACGGAGGCAGAAAACGATAGACCTGCGGACCTGATGGTGAAGATGCTGCAGCTCAAAGCCTCCGAGGATGGCGAATTCATTTTCGCCCACCTATTCCTTCGAACCCTGCCACCAGCAGTGAGAGTGGCCCTGGCAGAGTCACCCCGATTGGCCAAGCGAGACTACCATGGGTTGAGCAAGGAGGCGCAGAAGTTGGTCGACGCCCACAAGCAGAACGCGGTTTCGGCCGCGGCGGCTAGTTCGGGAACGGCGTCCGGAGACAGCTTGGGTCCAGCGGCACCAGACGCACCAACAACGGCGGCGACCAGAGCCAGACGACGCGGAGCGGAGAACGGCTCGTGCTTCTACCACCGCCGTTTTGCAGAGAGAGCGCACAGGTGCGTCGCACCGTGCAATTTTAAACACCAGGACCGAGGGCCGGTAGCAGCTGCGACTCTCGGCAATGAGAACAGGCTGCTTTACCTGACGGATGCACGCTCGGGGAAACAGTTCCTCGTGGACACGGGCTCGCAGCTGAGCTTCGTCACGCCCACCTACGCGGAACGGCTGTCGCCTTCTAAAGCCCCCTGGGTGTCAGTGTCAGCAGCGAACGGCTCCACAATTAAAACGTTTGGTGAGAGGACCATGCTTCTGTCCTTACAGGGTCGTTCATTTGAGTGGACATTTATTGTAGCAGCAGTCAGTTTCAACATGTTAGGGGCTGATTTTTTGTGCTCACATGGTTTATTGGTTGATCTTGCTAATAGACGTCTGATTAATGCACTGTCTTTTCATTCTATTCCCTGCACAGCTCGGGTGGCCCCGCCAACTGCACATGCCAGCGTCTCAGCCGCGGGTGGTAAGTTTCACACTCTGCTTGCTCAGTTTCCAGCACTCACAGTCCCCACTTTTTCAGCAACGGTGGCCAAACATGGGGTAGAACATTTCATAACAACCACAGGCCCTCCCGTTTTTGCAAAGGCTCGGCGTTTGGACCCAGCTAAACTGGCCATCGCGCGCGAGGAGTTCACTAATCTGGAAAAACTAGGCATCGTTAGACGCTCCAAGAGCGCTTGGGCTTCGCCGTTACACATGGTCCCAAAGGCTGACGGCTCGTGGCGGCCTTGCGGCGATTTCCGCAGGTTGAACAACGTTTCAGCTCATGACCGCTACCCGATTCCGCACATTCAGGATTTTTCTGTTCATTTGGCGGGGGCGCGCATTTTTTCTAAAATAGACTTGGTGCGCAGCTATCACCAGGTTCCAGTGCGCGCGCACGATGTACCCAAAACAGCGGTCATAACTCCTTTTGGCCTTTTTGAGTTCTTGCGCATGCCTTTTGGCCTCAAGGGGGCCGCGCAGACTTTCCAACGCATGATGGATGCAGTTTTACGCGACCTGCCTTTCGTGTTCGTTTATTTGGACGATATTTTGGTAGCCAGCACGTCCGAAGGCGAACATGAAAAACACCTCACAGCAGTTTTCCAGAGGTTGGCAGAGCACGGGTTAATAGTGAACCCAGCGAAATGCCAGTTTGGGGTGGCGCAGATTGATTTTTTGGGACATCGCGTTTCGGCAGAGGGAGCAGTTCCCCTTCCAAATAAAGTGCGTGCCATAACAGATTTTCCGCAACCTCAAACGGTTAAGGCGCTTCAGGAGTTTCTAGGGATGGTTAATTTTTACAACCGTTTCCTCCCAAGCGCAGCACGACTCATGCAGCCATTGTACACCGCGTTAAAAAAACAAAAGCCCGCAAATAAAGTCGAATGGTCTCCGGAGCGGGAGCGCGCTTTTGCCCAGGTCAAATCAGCCCTGGCAAATGCAGTTTTGTTAGCGCACCCAGTTCCAACGGCCCGCATGGCGCTCACCACTGACGCTTCCGATGTAGCGGTGGGGGCGGTAGTTGAACAGTTTGTGGCAGGTACCTGGCAACCCCTCGCGTTTTTCAGCAGGACCTTGCGCGATAGTGAACGGAAATACAGCGCATTTGACAGGGAGCTTTTGGCCCTACACTTGGCCATCCGTCATTTTCAGTTCTGGTTAGAGGGGCGACGTTTCACCACTTTTGTGGATCATAAACCGCTAACGTTTGCGATGGCCAAAATTTCAGAACCCTGGTCAGGCCGGCAACAAAGGCAACTAGCCGCAATATCGGAGTTTACTACTGATATTCAGCATGTCGCGGGTAAACACAATGTTGTAGCAGACTGCCTCTCGCGTGCAATAGCACCACCAAGCCCTATAGGGGCAGACTCTGTAGCCATGGCCGCGGGCCCGGGCAGCGACGCGGGAGCGCGCGCAGCCCCGGTCTGTGTTGGGTTAGATTATGCAGCCATGGCTGCGGAGCAGGTTAACGACGCGGACGTGCGCGCGCTCCAGTCTGGACCAACAGGGTTAAGGCTGGAGCACAGGGTGCAACAAAACGGTATGCCCCCGCTAATCTGCGATGTCTCCACGGGACGGCCCCGCCCTGTGGTGCCAACCGCGTGTCGTCGCCGTGTTTTTGACTTGGTCCATTCTCTCGCGCACCCGGGGGTGCGCGCATCGATCAAATTGGTGGGGGAGAAATTTGTTTGGCCCGGGTTGCGCAAACAGGTCAAGGAATGGGCAGCAGCCTGCGTAGCGTGTCAGCGAGCTAAAATACACAGACACACTAAGGCCCCGTTAGAACCTTTCCACATCCCCGCTAAGCGTTTTGATCACGTGCATGTTGACCTGGTCGGCCCGCTTCCGTTATCACACGGGCACACACATCTTTTGACAATGGTAGACCGCACCACGCGCTGGCCAGAGGCGATTCCTCTGACATCAACCACAGCGGAAGAAGTTGCGCGAGCATTTTTAGCAGCATGGGTTGCGCGTTTTGGTGTACCGTCGGACATAACGTCCGACAGGGGTCCCCAATTTATTTCCGAGCTATGGTCATCGATGGCCCGCAGCTTGGGGGTGAAGATTCATCGCACCACCGCGTATAACCCCCAGGCCAATGGTTTATGCGAACGCTTTCACAGGTCATTGAAAGCAGCCCTCAGAGCGTCGCTAACGGATACAAATTGGGTAGACAAACTTCCATGGGTGTTATTAGGGTTGCGTTCTGCACCTAAGGAAGATTTGCACGCTTCCCCGGCTGAATTAGTTTTCGCTCAGCCGCTCCGTTTGCCCGGGGAATTTCTTCCTGATAATCCCGCACCTAATGGCCCCCCCGCTCAGCCGTGGCAGAGCGGCTCAGGAACAAACACGCTTCCTGGCCCGGTCCATCACAGTTTCCCACACGTTTTTGTGCCCAAGGCTTTAAAAAATGCAGAGTTTGTTTTTGTTAAACATGACGCCCAGCGTCCAAGTTTGCGGCCGTTTTACGACGGACCGTTTCAAGTGCTGGACACCGGGCAGAAGCATTTTCTGCTAGATTTAGGGGGCAGAAGGGAGCTGATTTGCATTAACAGGCTCAAACCCGCTTTTGTTCTGGCTGAGGAGGAGGTGCAGCTCGCGAGGCCCCCCCCGCCGGGGCAGGCCACCGAGAAGACATTCTCCAAAGTCTTCACAGAGAGGTGCTAACAGCTTTAATCCACAGGTGCAGAGAGATGTTGCAGAGGCAGCCAAGTCAAGTTGCAGCAGATTCGGCAGAAGATTAAAACCTAGGCAGTTGGTGGATTGATTAGCGATGTATGGAGTGCTTTGTGTTTCTCTTTTTGTTATGCCATGCAGATTTTGCCTTACTCGACGTTTGGGGGGGGTAGTGTGGCCGACACACATTGTGGGCTCACGCTGCCACAGAGACAGAACTGAATGTGTATTGTGGAGTGTCACGTCTGCAAGGACTGAGGACTCAAATCTACAGGAGGTAACAAGGAAGTGTGAGATTTGTCTCTTTGTCCCACAGAACACGCCCCGGAGGGTTTTCCGGTTCATCAAGAAATGAGAGACAATGGTGAAGCTTCAAAGGGATGCTTTGTAACTGTATGTTGACTGAAGACACCATGTGACTTGAATTCTGATGCTAGAAATGTATAAAAGGGGGTTGAAGTATGATTCTTTCTCTTTCCTGCTTTGAGAATGCTAGGAGCTTGTGTTCTGTCAAATAAAGCTGGTTTATGACTGAAACTCAGCCTCGTTATTTGAGCATGCTCCTACACTCCTAGGGCATTTTGGATGTACTGAATTAAAAAAATTCATGTTTTTCACCTTCAGATCAACGTTTGGAACAACAGTATTATTATTTTCCGTTTAGATGATGCTACACTCCTTCTAAAGTATTGTAAATCTCTGAATTTGGAATGCCGATAGAACATTCAATTTACATATACTTGTACCTTTGACTTGGTGCTAATTTTTTATGATATCTCAATAAAAAGAACAGAAAGCTTACAAAAAGATTTCTTTTTTGGTCTAGTTAAAAATTACATTACCTTTACAATGGTTGACCCTGACAGGATGATCAGTATCATTTTGATCAGACTAGGCAATGGAATTTCTATGTAATTATACTGTTTTATAATTCAGTGTTATAACAGACAAACCACACTTTCCAAAACAATTCCATTTTATTATATACAAAATATTAAAATAAAAAAAAACCTTTGCAACACAACATGAAGGTTAATCGACATTTTATACACGCCGACCACTGAGTGCTGAGGCTCGGTAGAATGAAGGCGTCTCTGCCAGCTGTGGGTCATGAAGGCTCGGTTGAATTAATCCGGACGGGCTGTCGCGGCGGACACGTGGGATGATTCTACAAGGAAAATGCACACAATAAAATACAGCACGAAAGTGTAATATATACAGAAAAGACGATAGTTTTTAACAAGAATACATAAGCTTATTTCAGCGTATTGTTCACATGAATAATTACAATAAAATCTTTAGTCCGCAGTGTGCTGCAATAAAGCAGCGATCCATCCACAAATGAACAGCTTTTTTATTGCATAAATAAACTGAGCGTCTTACCGAATATATTTGCGAAAAAACGCACAATAAAAAAAAATTAAAACTCACCGTTAAAGGACTCCGATGTCGAGACCTCCCGGTATATTTTTTCATTCCGGGCGGCTCCGTCTAACTCGCGCTGCATACGTTCGTCTGACAATGCAGTGAGCAGACACTGCACCTCCTTATTGGTCCATGGAACACCCTTATTACGCGAAGCCATTTTTGATAGATAATAAATGAAAATAGCACAGCAATACACTGAAAAGGAACCACCAACAGTGGTTGCGTGCTGAGTAAAGGCAGTCGTGAAGAGTCTTTTTTTTTTTTTTTCAAAAACTTTATTGAGAAGGTCGTGAAGATTTGGTAGATGAGGAGGAGAAGAGGGGCGGTTACAACCTGACCAATCAGCGCCGGTTACGACCTGACCAATCAGCGGCGACCAGTCTGTTAATGTCACAACAGGGCACAGCTCAGCACTGCTGTACCCTGCCCTGGAGCGGGGCTGAGAATCGCGGCTGTTAAACCGTGTTGGGGCTTGTGGAAAAGCGTACAAAGCGTGTTGAGCCGTCCCGTGTCGCGCTAAAGCGTGCTAGTGGAAAAGGCCCTTTACATCCTCCAAAACTGTCCATGATGTACCTCTTTTAAACTATTTGAAAATTAACTGAGCTTTTTTTTTTTTTATATATATCAGGAGCAAGAATGTGGCAGCAGCAGGGTGAACCAAGAAGGAGGGGAGAGAGGAGGTAGAGGTAACCAGAGAATTGGCACAGGTATCCAGAGGGAGAGAGAGAGCACTGATGACTAGAGAGAGAGGAGGCATAGGAGGCACACATAACCAGATAACAATAATCAAAAACTTGATTTCTGCCAGTGCTGAAATACTTAACACATAAATGGAATTCACTTATATAGTGCTTCTATTCTCATCTCTTGATGACCGAAGTGCTTTACAGATCCTGCTAGCCACCCATTCACACACTGATGGCGGCATGCTACCTAACATGGCGCTTCCAGACCAACCAGGAGCAATTGGGGGTGAAGTGTCTTGCCCAAGGACACAACGGTAGGATATCAGGGGAGAGCAGGATTCGAACCGCCAACCATGTGGGTATTGCATGACCTGCTCTACCTCCTGAGCCACTGCCACCCCACATAAGTATTAAGTAGGCCTGCTGCTTCATAGTGGTATAGATTATTACTACAAGGCTGAACACAGATTTGGGAAATAAGGGAAATAATTTTTACAACTGTTACTAATATGGAAATGCCAAAATAAAGACGTAAATTAGCCTTATCATTTTAGCAAAGTTAATGATTTTGCGCTCTTCCTCAACACTAATATACATATACTGTATTTTTTCCATCTATCTTCTACCACTTTTCCGGAGGTCCGGGTCACGGAGGCAGCAGTTCAAGCAGAGAAGCCCAAACTTCCCTCTCCCCCACCACCTGCTCCAGCTCTTCAGAGAGGATACCAAGGCATTCTCAGACCAGCTAGGAGACACGGTCTCTCCAGCGAGTCCTGGGTCTGCCCCGGGGTCTCCTCCCAGTGGGACATGCCCAAAACACCTCAAGTGGGAGGCGTCCAGGAGGCATCCTGATCAGATGCCCAAACCACCTCAACTGGCTTCTTTCAATGTGGAGGAGCAGCAGTTCTACTCTGAGCCTCTCCTGGATGTCCCGGATGCTAGTTGCTGTTAATTTCCCTCCCAGCTCCAACAGCAACAGGAGTGAGGCACTGAATGAACTGTACCAGCACATCAGTGAGCAGTAGACAGCCCACCCTGATGCTTTTCTCATTTTGGCTGGAGATTTCAACCACATAGACCCTCAGGCTGGGTTTCCTGAAATACACCAACACATCAACTTTCCTACACAGGAAAACAACACACTGGACCATGTTTTCACCAACCAGAGAAAAGCGTATAAGGCCCTGTCCCTCTCCCACCTCGGTGCCTCTGACCACATCACTCTTATGCTAATTCCAGCATACAGACCACTGATTAAAGTCACCAAACCAGTTCAGAAACAGGTACGTGTGTGGCCAGAAGGGTCCTTAGACGGACTTCAAGACTGTTTCAACACTGACTGACTACAGCATATTCAAGAAGGCTGGCACCTACAACACCACCACAGATCTGCAGGAGTACACAGAGACTGTTACTGCCTATATCGCAAAGTGCACTGATGATGTCACGGACACCAAGCCCATCACTGTTTGGGCCAATCAGAAACCATGGCTCACAGGGGAGGTCTACAAGCTCCTGAAAGCTTGGAATGCTGCCTTCAGAGTTGGGGAGCATTCAACACAATCATCCCCCAACAGCTTATTCACAAACTGAACCAGCTGGGGCTCAACACTTCACTGTGTAACTGGCTGTTGGACTTCCTGACGGGGAGACCACAGGCAGTAGGGATTGGCAGTAAGACAAAGACATCCAGCACCATCACTCTGAACACAGGGGCACCCCAAGGATGTGTGCTGAGCCCCCTCCTCTTCACTCTGCTGACCCTTGACTGTACACCAACACACAACTCCAACCTCTTCATCAAGTTTGCGGATGACACAGCTGTGATGGGTCTCATCAACAACAGGAGTGAGGCGAACCACCTGGCCATGTGGTGCATAGACAACAATCTCTCTCTGAACGTGGAGAAGACAAAGGAGATTTTTGTGGACTTCAGAAGAGTGCACACCCAGCATGCTCCCCTGACTATCAATGGCGCTGCTGTGGAGAGGGTGAGCAGCACCAAGTTCCTCGGTGTGGACATTACAGAGGCCCTCTCCTGGATCAACACTATATCACAGGCCAAGAAAGCTCAGCAGCGTCTCTACTTCCTCCTCAAACTGAGAAAGAGCCAAAGGCCCAACCCCCATCATGTGTACGCCGCAAGACCCTCCAGTGCATAGTGAGAATAGTTGAGAAGATCGTCGGTGCCTCTCTCCTCTCCCTTGAGGCCATGTACAGCACCTGCCTCACCTGCAAAGCCCTTTGCATTGCAGGTGATCCCACCCACCCATCACACAGCTTCTTCAGTCTGCTGCCATCAGGGAGGAGACTGCGGAGTCTCTTGGCCAGGACCAGCAGACTCAAGGACAGCTACATCCACCAGGCTGTCAGGAAGCTCAACTCTCTCCCTGCTCTTTTTTTTTTTTTTTTTTTGTTACTTATTTGCACCCGTAGGTAGATTTGGTTTGCAGTCTGGTGACAAGCCACCGGCTGCCGGTCGCTGCGTGCGCGAGCGCCCTAAACCTACATGTTTTTGGTATGCGGGAGGAAACCGGAGAAATCCCGGAGTAAACCCACGCAACACGGGGAGAACATGCAAACTCCACACAGCTCACTGTTGGTCGGGGGCTGGGATCGAACCCACGATCTCATGATCCCCGCGATCCCCCGGCCGAGAGTAAACTGTGCTGCCACAGTGCTAAACCACTGCGCCACCGTGCAGCTCTGCCCTCTTCTGCACCCCCACCCCACCCACAAATACATACACACACGAACCCTGGACTCTGACTCCCCCCCACCCTCAACAAATGAACTCCAGGTACTGTTCACTCACTCACTCACACACACACACTCACACACACACACACACACACACACACACACACACACTGATTTCAGGAGCTTCAAAAACTGAATTCTGTCATCCAGGAACTGTTCACTCCAACACATGCACACACACTGATCCCAGGGCTGCACCAGCCACTTTATGCAGCAATGGACTGCTCTCTTTGCACTAGCTGCCACTTTAACCCTCTATGTGCCCTGATCTATGCCTTAAGTCACTACAAGCTGTCTTAATTTTTGTTGTATTTAGTTATTTTGTGCACCTTTAGTATTTTTAGATAGCTTCTGGTTGGGGGGTTAGTTTTCTTTGCACTGATGTTTGGTGTTTAATGTTTGGTGTTAGATATACTTTATATTCATATTTCTCACTTAGTGTTTATCTTGCTGCATCATGGGTCTCATAGTAACGTAATTTCAATTTTCTGTATGTGCTGTACATATGGCAGAATTGACAATAAAGTTGACTTTGACTTTTCCTTTAAAAATGAAAAAAGAGGACATTGGAGACAAGTGCCTGCACTGATGTGCTGACGGTCCTATAATAAAAAGATTTTTTTTAAAATCCTTATACGGGTAGAGATCTCAACCCCCCGAATGTTTGAAACAATGATATACCCTTGCAGGCAAGTACTTACATGTTGAATGAAAATATATGCAGAAAATATATTGTACCAGTCCCACCAGGGTTTCACATGATTTTTTGGGGATTGTTGCAGCTCTAGTTGTGGGGCTGTCCTGGGGATTTGCCTGAATCACGCGTTGGTCCGTGTCCAGACTGGAGATTCCCAGCTTTAAGTCTGCTCTGTTTTTTTTTGCTCGCAGCCTCTCCTGCCTTTGAAAAGATTCTCTTGGTACAGAAGAAGCAACAATTTCCAGGTAACTCTCTGCAAGTCTGCTTAGGATTGGGAAGGTTTGTTCATGCGCTTGCCACCAAACCAATGGAGCCTTATCTAGGGAAATCAATTCTTCCTCTGAGGACTGGCATACTTCAATGAGTGTACTTCAATGTGCCACATTTAGCTGTATTTCGCATATTACTATGATAGGCAGAAGAAATAGTTCCTATCAACTGGGTATCATTTAGACAAGATCCCAGTAGTATAGTTGCTTTCCACTGTGTTCCTGTTAATGATAGTCTACATATTTACCCCAAATGACTAAAATATTAATAATATGTAATAAATAATTTTAATATGTGAATTGATTCTAAAATATAACTATCTGGTCTCGGAGATATGGATATTTGAGTATCGATCCGCACACCACTACCCTCGGACCATGTCAGGATGCAGCTACATGCTAGAAGATCACCTCACGTTCGCATGCAGCTACTACCATGTTTATCAGTGTGGTCAGGCCTGCTTCAAATTCTTGCTAACCCAACCCACCCCGGTGTGCGTGGGCCCCACAACTTTGATATGATTTCACTGCTGATGCTATGCTCCAGTCAAGACCCTGACACAACACCACCACAATCGTTAACCTCCAAAAAACCTCACCACAAAATTTTTTGCATGTTCAAAACTCTCTACAGTCTATCACTCTCTCTCAGGCATAATGGGGATCCCGGTAGGTTCTTAATACTAGTGCTGAAGTGAAGTCCATGTCAAGATCAGTCTCTCAAGACCAAGGTAAGAGGTCAAGATCAAGTTGAGACTAAGTCAACACCAAGATCACCATACACAGTGGTCTTGGTTTTGACTTGGTCTCAACCCCTTCAAGTCTTGGTCTTTCCACGCACTGGTCTCTGTCTGATTTCAGTCTGGTCTCGACCAAACACTACTTAATACGCTCCCGAAGTTCTCGCCAAGACCCTGAAAAAACCATTGACATTCAGGCTGATTTTTTAGGTTGTAGAACTGTCATCATCCAGTGTGAAGGTGGTTTAAACAAGGATAACACGGATATTGGGAGAACCATCAGGAAAATCAAGGGTTTCCCAGAGTAGGCGGGTTAATCTTCTGGGGGCTATATTAGGGGTGGGGAAAAATGTTGATATATCACAATACTTTGTGGTGGTGATACTGTATAGATTGAGAGACACAGTATTGTGATACTTTATTAGAAATTATTAATAAATTTTATAAACACAAACTTACCTATTTAGGTACCAGAGTAATAAAAAAACTGCTGACTTTTCAGTCTTTTAAATGGTGCTAGAGATGGAACAAAAAATTGATTTGGTGTAGTATTGCAATACTTGACACTTGCGATGATGCATCAATCCCTAAATACACATAACAATCTTTAATATATATCTCTATGTGTGTGTGTGTGTGTGTGTGTGTGTGTGTGTGTGTGTGTGTGTGTGTGTGTAAAATATGGTATCGCAATACTTATCAGGCAGAGTATCGTGATTGTATTGCATCGTGACTAAAGTATCACGATACGTATTGTATTGTGAGGTCCCTCGTGATTCCTACCCATAGACCTTATATACTGTACATGTAGTACTGGGTCTCAATGAGTGATCAATGTAACAAATACACCTACATTTATTTCCGACAGCCATATTTTAAACCCACCCATCCTCTTATTCATATATCACGTGCTGGGGGAAGACCAGAGGACTCCCTCATTGGAGAGTTCATCCAATATCTGTCTGCTGGATACTGAGATATTCCTATCAGATTTGACTTTTAAATGCTTTAGTGAGCTTTGGATCTACAAGGAGTTATCAACTGGATGGACCTTCTGGATGTTCCTTCATGGAAGGTGCCTTAGATGCTTTCGGATCAGATGCCCAGAATCACCTCAGTAGCTTCTTTTTGACGCAGACAGATAAGAGTGAGGAAGGAGGAAATTAATTTTGGGCCCAATATGCCTTCTGAGCTTTTGCTAGGCCCAAAGCTCAAAGAACTGAAACTGCTTTACACTTAGCACTAACTCAAAGTGCTGATTCCCATATTACGGAGCCAACGGAACCGTATCATCAACAAAAATAAAATATAATTTTGAGGTTCTTCAGACCAGACTTGAATTGTGCCCACGAAGAAAAAAAAAAAAAAAAAGACCAGACAGCATTTATACCACATAGTCTTTTTCTAGTCGACTTGGCAATATACGGTTTGTGTCTGAGTGCTTGTCAGACTGTCAGAAAAAGTTCCAGAAATCCATTCCCCCACACCTTTCACTGTCAGAAGTGGGAAAGCTGCGTCAATTCTTTTATCTTTTTCTAACAAAAAAAAAAAAAAGACAATCCGACTTTCACACCCACTTCATGTCTTGACTAGCCAGCTGTGTGGGGGTAAGAGAGAATTAAAAAAAAAAAAAAAACTATTTCTGTTTTGCCACTTTTCATGAGGACAACTGAGATCAACAGCATAAATCCTCTTCAGAAATGCTATTATAGCACTTTATCTGTGGTGATGCTGCCTGTGTTTGCCCATTCTGAACATCCATAAACACATTTGCGCAACTGTTAAAACTGAAATTGCGCTAAATGATTAAACACAATTTAATCACAAAGCAATTCACAAAGCCTGACAGATAATTTGATAATAAAAGTTGCTGTCAAATCCCAGGGATGCCGTCGATCGCTTGCGTTTTAAAACCAAATGATCATCTGGTAGAGACGTGAACAAACTATTTATCAGCACGCTGAAGCTGTCATTTGATAAATTGTTTTGGTGACAGACAATAGTGACAATAAAGTTGTTAAATTGAAGTAATGGCTACGGTTAGTGGATGGATGTGTGAATGGGATGGTGTGGGGGTGTGTGTGTGGAGCTGCGAGTTAGGAAAAAAAGGAAAAGAGAACAGATGACAGTAAAGGAAGACAGAGGAGGAAGGAGTGAAGCGACGGCGTCTGTAGAGCTGCGCGGTTTAAAGGGAAAATGGAGAGAGAGTGATAAAGGAAAAATAAATTCTCCTGTTGATGGACAGTTAGGGACTGATCCATTTTCCCCTCGGCTCAGCTGTCAGCCCAGCCCCGGTCAATACACTACAAGTCATTACAGCACTACATACGGGTCTATAACAACACTGTGTCCTCATGGTGCTCGTACAGATGACAAGCTTTGATAACTACACGTTTTTGATCAGTAAGAACACTGAATACAAGGTTAGCTGTGCAATGTTATCTAGTGGGAACACTGGTGGCTCATTTCAAACGCCATGTTCCAGCCAGACTAAAGACAGGACATCATGGCTGCCGGTGACAGGGGTGGTAACAGCTTCATGGGACTGATACTGCTACATATCCCACCTCCCGCCCCACGATGAGCCGCTTTGCTATTCAGATTTCCTTTCTGTGCAGCCCAGTCTTTAGCCCAGTCTTAAAGGTCCCATTCACTGCACTTCTGCCACATTTTGACAGCTCCCTCAAGCCTTAATGAAGTGCTTGTGGCATTTTTTTTGTCAAATTACCTTTAAATATTTAATTATTGCAGCATCATTGTGGATCATCTTTTGCAGCCTAACACATAACGGCTCATGTCGATGTCTTTTTAAACTCCTGATGCTACATGTCCACTGGTTCCGTTGTTTTTGCACTTCCCATTCATTGTGTATAGGAAATGCAGCGGAAAGCATTTGGGTGTGGAGTGGTTGAAAACCGTACTTGTGCCGAGTCGCCCGGGGGTACCCTACAGCTCATTTGGGTAAAGATCTCCCTTGGTAAAGATTTTTTCCGTATGGTCATGAACCGGAGGCTGCACTCTCGTCCTGAAGTTTTAAACTAGCGGTTTTTCATGTCAAATAACGACGGATTCATTAACTGAACCTACTATTAACTGAACCTACATTAACTGAACCTACTATTTCTCCTATAAATTTTATACTATTTAAATTTCTACTATAAATGATGTTAGAAACACTTTTCGCCAGTTTGTTTTAAAGATATTGAGACCAAGGATGTCATATTGTCTGGTAGCAGCAGACAGCTGAAGACTGCCCACAGCCGGACCCGTCGACCAATCCAGTGAACCAGCCAGCTGGAGGAGAAGATGAGAGGGAAGGGAAAGAGAAGCAGATCTGTACGTTACCTGTTGTTGTGAAGACATGAAGGAGAAATTAATAACCGCTGTTTCAAGCAACCCACTACTATATGACCACTCCTTGCCGTCATATAGAAACAACATACAAAGGAACGAGGCATGGAGAGCAGTGGAATATGGACTCATCCAGCTGAAGCTCACGAACCAGTCGGTCAAATTTGACATGCATAGTGCCGGTCTGTAGGATTGGGTAAACCCAAAACTGGCGGCGACGATGACAAAGTTGCCTTTTGTAGCGCAAATATACAAGCACTATTAAAAACAATCTGCTTATGGTTAATAGTAACTATTCCAGTATTTCCTCCCTCATTGCTCGACTCCGCCTAGCTGAGAACTACGCTACACGCCCCTTTTCCGCACCTCAGAGGTTGCGGTATGCGTATTCCTTTCTGAAAAATCCGGACCAGTAGACATGTAGCATAAGGGTATTATCTCACAGAGAGGCAAATGCTGACACGCATAGCGATTTTTGGATTCGCCAACTTTTCTGACGAATGTTGGCGAAAATCAAGTGTGTATGTCACGGCGCGGCAAATATTGAGGGACAGTCATGAACGCTGTGGTCTTTGGGTTTCATCAGGGTTCTCCTATAAAACAAATCTACATTGTCTAAAATGGTATCTTATGCCCTTTTTTCAAAAAAAAAAAAATCTTTTATTGTCTTACAGTTTTATGTGAGAATATTTTCAATTTTCCTCCTCCTTCAAACGCCAGGATCTGTCCACCCACATTCCACAAGACTAATAGTGGCTAACGCTACATTAAACAGAATAAAACCTGTGATAAAATGACTTACCGGTTGAAGGACATGTCCAGCTGTATGCACGGTGACCCAGGATAATGACTGAAACTGCATCAGTCCTTGAAAGCAGTTTAATGGTAAAAACTCATCTTAATTTGGGTCAAGTTTTCAGAGCAGCTAGCCAAAATGCTAACTGGGCCTGGAGGTAAACTTCAGTTAGGCCAGAGAGTCCTGATTGGCTCAACACGACAGACCGGTTACAGTTACGTCACCAAAAACATTCTGTCCACATTCCCCTTTTCTCAAGGGGCGGAACTTAACTCTTTGAGTGTGTCTGTCATTGAATTGCGACATAACCCCTAGTGGTCAAGAGTGATAAATATTTTTTGTCAATAAAATAGTTCAGATTTCCAAGGCTATAACTTGAAAGTGGTAAGAAATAATGGCTTACTGCCAATTAGAAAGATGTAAAATATGATCCAAAGTTTCAGATAGGAATAAATTTATGCATCTAATTTGCATAATATCACGGCACCCCTTTAAATTCCATAACTCAGTCAAAACTGGACTTTGGACATTTTTACACAAAGAATGGTTCAGTCTTTTGACACCTTTTTTTGTACAGAGGTACCTCATCATTTAATCTTCAAAGTATATGAACAAGAAATCAGTACAATATTAAAAAAAAAACAGAAATTCCTCGCTTACTGTTGACAAAGGGGGGCTGGGTGGCTGACGCGGTCACTGCGTTTTCACCCATCGTGGTCGTTATTTTGCGTTCTGTCGGTTATTTACGCTCTCTACCACATCTACAAAGTCTTATGATTATCCCACATAAATTTCACTTGCATCCTGCGGCTATTTTCCACGTACAAAGCTGACTAAGTGACAGTGACGATGACCGATCGTGGCCATATTAGCTTTCTGAGCTAAAAGAAGGGAATACAGGAAAAGGAAATGAGGAGTTCTTCTTCTTTGGTGTATTACGTGCCATCCATTGAGTCCTCCAACGTATGTCTGCCACCTTCTGAAACTGGCAGATCAGTACAAATCAGTACAAATCCTCAATGGAGCCGATCATGTCAGAATGAGATGACATTTGAGTGATTTTCCTCTTGATATGTCTTGTAAGTCATAAAATACCATGTTACAGACATGTTAACAAGAAAAAAAAATGTGATTTTTGGTGGAGTGTCTCTTTAAAAGGTTGCAAAACAGTTTTAACTCCACCATCCCTCTTACATCCCTATTGCTCGTCTTAGCTGGCTAGCTCCTAGACTAGTTAGCAAGCCTGAGCCAACTACCATAGATTTGTCTTAATAAAATAATGCATCACTGGTGCACAGTTGTGTGTGGTGTCAGTGGTTGATAGGATATGACCGGTCCCTGGAGTACGATAAGCACAGAAACATCAGTGAATGAGTGGCTAAACCGTTAGCTTCAGCTAGCCGCCGACCATCTAGCCAAACTAATGCTAAGAGATCGATGTAGTATCACAGCAAAAATCTAACAAACTAAGCTAGAATGATGCATGATATATCAACTGTGGATTAGTGAACCAGGTGGAAACAGGCGTGCCTATTAGAGTAGCTAAAATCCAAAGGAAATAACAATATAAACCACGCTTGGTAAGATAACTCCCTGATACTGTTAGCTTGGGCGTGCCTGCCATCTATATTTTCAGACGGACAGCGATGCTGGCCAATAACAGAGCAGCAGCATGTACTGAGACTGGGCTTACCGTTTCCTGATGTAGACAAACTAACCCAGAAGAGTTAAAATGGCTAATTAGACACACAAATGATAGAAAGACTGCGTGTGTGCGTTTTTTTGTTTTGTTTTTTTGGGAAGGGAGCGTTTTCATGTTTTTTGATAACCACATGATCAATAGATGCATTTTAGAAGGTTAAAACCTACAAAAACACTATTTTTTTTTTTCAGCGAATGGTACCTTTAAGCAAGGATTCAATCACACAGTTTCCTCATTAATTACTCTTAATTAGAGATTATGCCTTGCACCACCTGTAGAGCTAATGAGGGAACAGGACTACTAATCCAGGTGTAAATTAGTGGTGTACTCTTAATAAAGAGCTACACCTTGGATGCGGGACCAAAGGAGGAAAACACGATAAGTTATGTGAGTGCACGCTGCTGTAGAGCTTCCATTGTTCCGGGCCGCAACAGAACAATGGCCCAGCAGAATTTGCATTGTGGTTAATTACGATTTTGCTAAAATAGGGAACTCATCTTTGAATGCAGGGAATGTCACTTGACGGCTGGTGATTTCACTGTCAATCAGATTACTCCCTAATCAGAGCAGCAGTTTAAGCTATTTTATGACATTTCCAGAGACAATAGGCTGCACAGGGGAGGAAATGTAATTACCACCAGAGCATGTGGTGAAAAATTAATAAGTTAATTTGCAGCACCAGCGGAGTGTCAACAGGAAGAGAAGGGGGGGGGGGGGGACGTGCCTGGAGATGTACATCCATAGAGTGTCCACGTGAAGGAAGCCCCGAAGACGAGATGGTGCAAAGTCAATCTGTCATTCTGCTGCGGTCCTTAGCAGCTGGGCTCCAGTGGGGAGTGTTTGAATTGGTGACAAATCTCCCCTGTCCTGTAGTGTGATGCATTGCAAACAGCTACAATAGATTGAGCTCTTAGAGAGGAGGCTTGCTACAAAAGAGAAAAATGTCAGGCAACCTTTGATAAATATTGGCTTTGAATACAGCCTCTCCCAAATCTGCTCAGGGCCAAACCACTGGGTAAACTTATGTAATAGCTGAAGGATATACTGTAACTCATGGTCTGAATGGTTACCAAATCACTGCTTTATCATAGCTCAGGGTTAGATCCACCACCCCACCCCTTTCTTTTTCCACTCAGATCAAGGCTGAGCTTTCATGTGGGCTGGAGGGTATATTCTTGCTAATTGGCTACATCAATTTCACTTGGTTTGTAACTGTGCAACACCTCATTGCATTCTAAATGTACCTGCATAATTTGGCTGTTCCGCTTGAAAAAGGGATTCTTTTTTTCCTGTTGTAAATTATTCTCTGAGACTGTCTGTGTCATTAATATGTGATTAATTTCTGCCCCCCAACATAAGCCCGTCAAATCTGCCATGAAAAGAATTTGACGCAAACGAAAAGCGTGACGAATGCCCGGCTTCAAACATTCAAGCTGCCCCTTCGATGTTACATAGTTTACTGGAATAAAGTGGTCTTCAAAGCAACTTATTGTTTTTGTCATTATTTGTCTTATTATGCCTTAGAGATATTTTGATAAATTGCACTCAGTGGTTGTTCAGTAAGGCTGCAATATTTATGTGAGCAAATAACGTGGAGGACAGTGAACGTCAACGTCAACCGGCGGCCATCAGAGCTTTCCATCCGTCTCTCAGAATATTACTGCATTCAGGGAGAGTTTTGTTGCACATTAGGAACACAGGCGGGCCCTGTTAATGTGCCCCACCCCCCAAAAGTCCCAGACTAACGTGCCATCCACCCCAACCCTACAAAGATAACTATATAACAGTTTAGTAAAAATCATTCTAACTCAAATGGACCCACATGCAGCTGCCGTGTGCCCTCTACAGCTACCAAGACCCAGCACCCATCAGGATGGATCTGGTCAAAACTGCCAGAGTAAACAGATCTAATCTGATTTAATTTAATTTAATTTCATGTTTATTTGAAAGGGACAAAGCAGATTAATGAACAAGAGTACAGAATACTAGAGTAAGCATGCCAAAGTTGGCAGACTGCTAATTAACATTCATAGTCCCTTGGCAGGTTGTTGAACACAAAAGGTACGCCATAAAAGAAGACGAAGCTACACAGGTGACAAAAAACACAGATGAGTGAACAATGCATATTAATGCAATAATATCAATAAGATATACTAGTGTAAACGTCTGGAAGTTGGCAGATGCACAATAAGCGGGAACAAAAAATTTGTAATCAGTACAATAAATGGATAAATACTTGATGAATAAATTCTGATTCTGGAATAAATAAGTCCAGTAGTCTAGGAGGAGCAGTAGTGAGTAGATAAAGATAAAACCTTTATCTAAAGGAAATTTCTTCTCCCCTCTGGGAACTGATTTTCTCTGCATGACTGAAATTAATCCCCAGTAAAGGTGAGTCCTGCATGTGTTCTGGATCATATTTTTTTTTCTGTATTTATAAGTATTTCTTTCATTAGAAAAAAAAAAACTACTTTTTTCATTAGAAAACAGTATATTAAAACAAACTTATTATTAAATAAATTCATTTGTATCAGATATTATCATTTCATTAATTAAACAGCTGGAGGTAGTTGACTTACGGTACATTTTCTTTCAAGGGCACACCAAAAATAATTATTTAAATTGTGGGGCATGGTGTGGGGGTTTTCTCCACCCAGAGAAGGCAAGGGGAAGGGAGAACAATGGACTGAAGGAGGAGGCGTCACCGGGGGTGTATCAGACAGGACAGTTAGGTCTATGCACCCCCCGGGGAGAGTAAGAATGACCAGAGCCATGGCGAGAAGAAAGGTGTGAAAGCGGGGCTGGTGTATGTTATGTTAATGTGCCACACATTCCTTTGTTAAACAACAATGAATGATGGTCGGAAGCTCCTGGTCTCGATGCATGGGATTAAAGATATGAAAGGGGAATGCACAGAGACCCGTTAGCGCTGTTTTGCTGTTATGTTGTTGGAGAAAGAATGAAGTCTTGTGTTGTTCAGCTTGTTGCCTCGCCTATCCCTTTCTCCTTTTGCTAGTTGGGACAAGATATAAGGTCCTGCTTTTTCTAGTCACAAAGGTCACTCAAAGGCCTTAACTAGTAAGTGCACTATTCTAAGGGCCTATCAGAGACAGATATTGAGCGACAATTTAGAGTCACCAATTAACCTAACATTTAATTCAGCTTTATTTATCTGGTACCATTTCACAACAACAGTCATCTCATAGCGCTGCCAAACTGTAGGGAAACCCCACAATTGCAGAGAGACCCCAGCAAGACCCTATGAGCAGCACTGGGCTTGCCTGTCTTTGGACTGTGGGAGGAAAACCAGAGACCGCAGAGTAAACCCACGCAGCATGGGGGAGGGGGTGCATGTAAACTCCCCACAGAAAGGTTCCCACCCCAGCCAGCCTGGGGATTCAAACCTAGAGCCTCCTAGCTGTAACAGTGCTAACCACTGTACCATACTGGCAACTTTGAGTATAATAAGGAGTATAATTTTTTTATGACAGATTATAGTGGGTCATGATGGAATTTTTACAACCCTCTCCATCATCTTGATGGACAGCAATAAATCCTAACACAAACTCTGAGTACAGTATATACAAAATATCAATCACAACACTCAGGATGTGATTAAAATCTTCATTTTACTTCAGCAAAATCATATGTATGTGTTATTTTTCACCAAAATGCAGAAGATTATCACTGGCTGTCATCCATTCATGCAGTAAACACTAGAAAAAGAAATCACTTCCTCACTTAAAAAGCACCAGTGTTTTCAAACTCTCTGCCCTTTTGGAATATTGGATTATTATGTGAACTAAACTCTGGCAGATTTTTGCCAAACCATGACAGTCTCCAGATAAGCTGACAGCCTCCAGCGTGGATAAGCCACTTGCTCAGTGGTAAGTAACACGATTCCATCCCAAGTAATCACCACAGCAGCAGGACTCACCCAATAAAGCCTTTAACGACAGAATAACATCATTCCACATTTGAAGGCTTTGAGACTTCCACTGAGTCTCCTGAACACATAAGTAAATAAAATAAATGACACACAACTCGTGAGGAGCACAAAACCGAAATCGGGGTGACATAAGTGGTTCTGTTCAGTTTCTGTATGGTCTATACGAATTGTCTTTTCTCTTAGGAAGCAAACAGAATCACAAATTAGCATATTTAGAATTGCCATCAGCAAGGTTTTATGACATATCAATGTGAACTTTTGCACAGACATTCATAAATTCTTAAAGAACAACTTCTGTTAAATTTGTTGACCACAGGACTGAATTGTAAAAATGGCATTTAATGAACTGTGCAATTAAAGGTCTTTGATCATTGTGGGTTTCTGTGATAAGAATTGTTTTCTTTACATTGAGTGGAGCTGATCAGCCTTGAGCTTGGACCAGGGCTTTGTCCTAGCATAGCGTCCCTGTCCGGCACAAATCTCTCCAAATTTAGTGGTTTCATTTTTTTTTTTAACCACTTATAAGCATTAGAAAACCCATGTGAATAAATCAGGTGGCTGCTAACGTAATGAGAAACAAACTTACAGTATCTCATTTGCTGAAAAAGGTCTGTTTTGGATATACGAAGTCTGCGCCGGACAGCGATGACAAGGCACACATGCATAAATGAGAATTAGGCACAAATTTGCGAGAATGAAGGTGCAAAAACATAACAAAAGGTGCCAGATTAAAAATGAAAAAAAGTCACAAATTACAATTTAATTACATAGTAAAAGAATTTAACTAGGACTCAGATGAAAGTTCCAAATTTAGAAAGAGTTGAAAATTTACAAGAAAAAAATTAGAAAATTTTTGAGAAAAAAAGTTGCAAATTGATGAGAAAAAGTTGTATATTTGAAAGAAACAATCACAAATTGATGAAGAAAAAGTTGCTAATCTATGAGAAACAGTTACAGATTTACGAGAAAAAACAGTTGAGAATTTATGAGGAAAAAGTTGCAAATTTATGAGAAAAAGTTGTACATTTATGAGAAAATTTAAAAAAAAAATCTACATGAAGAAAGTGGCAAATTTTAAAGAAAAATGTAAATTTGCAAGAAAAAAAATCACAAATTTATGAGAAAAAATTGCAAAAATTATGAGGGAAAAAGTTATACATTTTTTTCTTTCAAAAAAAAGAAAATTATAAATTTAACGGGAAATTTAAAAAAAAAATATGGGAAAGAAGTTGCAGATTAATGAGATTTTTTTTTTCTTTTTCTGCATTTCTGCTGCAAAGTGGTGGTTCAAAGTCATTTTATTCTGCTCAATAACATGACAGAAGAAGGATTATGAAGACACCGGAGAGACAGTTCTATCTTTTTCCAGGTTGGGGGGGGGGGTGTTCCCACCTTGATTTACAGCTATGAATAGGGATGGGGTGATGAGGTTAACGAGGGGTCTGATCTGTGGTCATTTTGCTAACAAAGGGGATGCCCCCCCCCCACCCATACCCCCTTCACATCACCAAACTGTTGCATGGCTCCCCAAGACCTACAATATCCAGAGCCTCAAGCTACAAGTTTAAACTAAGATAACAAACATCACGAACATTATAATTCCTTGAAATTAGCATGTTTATTCTATGCTAGCGAGCTAAAATTAGCAGTTCACATAAAAATTTGCCACCAAAACATACAAAGCTAGTATCTCACAGAGTGGTGAATGCTGAGGAATAATGCAATTTTCAGGTTTCATCAGCATTCGTAAAAGGTTGCACAGCAGTTTTTTTCTGCCACAGAAACTGTTTTTCTTGTCGCAGACAAATTGTGAACATGTTCAAAATTCTTTTGCAACCAGAAAAACTGTTTGCCCCTGTAAAAACTGTTGGCAAACTCTTGTGCAACCTTTTCCAAACCCTGACAAAACCCCAACAATCGCAGCGTTTGTGAATGTCCCTCAGCAGTCTTTGTGAGATACACTGAACTTTTTGGTTCATCAAGTAGTGAATGCTCATAACTGTTTAAGAACCTTTATGAACCCTTAAAATCTGAATGCTGGGGAGGGTTTGCTCACCCTTCTTATAGGGTTGGCTCCAAGATTGGCCAGACAGTCACCTGGTATTTTACTTGGAGTTGGGAAAAGGTCCCAAACACTCCCAAACAGTGGCAAATAGTTGCCAATCGCCGCACACACTGATGCTAACATTTGTTAATAGTTGCTAATGTTCACCAAAAGTCTTTTGCAAACACTTTTGGAAGCATTTGCGCAAATGTTGCCAACTAAATGTCATGAACCTTGATTTTTGTGAACATTTGTCAGAAAAGTTGTCAAATCCAAAAATCGTAGCGTTAATAGGATTTGACACTCCCTGAGATTCTAGCTTCACCATTGTGTCCCGATACATTACTTGGACTTTGACATCTGATATATAGACCCAATTCTGTTTTTGTTCTAATCTCCCATTATGTCTGAAATTGTAGCCGATTTCCTTGTACAAATGAGTCAATTTGGACAGACTCTGTGGCTTGATGGTCCTGTCTGTGTGTCCTCTGTGTGACATGATGTAAGCCAGAATTACTTTGTCTCACTTCAGTTGAGGTTCCAGTGTACAAGAAAAACATCCATCCACCAAAGACAGCGAGAGAAAGAGGGGGGCACACACACACACACATCAACTGCTTAAAAAATGATATCTGATCTACCAGGAAGTATCAGGATGTTAAGACACCTTTAAGCTAGTGTCTACAGTTTTTCCTCTTTTTAGTGATGTTGGCGTAGACTGCGTGTTAATAAAGGGGCCGTTGAGTCATTTGTCTCAGTAAGAGAAGAATAACGTCTCTTTGAACTGTGGATAAACCTCTGTTTGAAGCAATACGTTTCACTTAATAGTTGAGATTATGATGATTAACATGAGGTCATCTCCGACAAAGTTATATCCTGACAGTATCTGGAGTTTAATTAATAACCGAGGACATTAAGAAAGCTTTAAAGCACTAAAGTTCATATTAACCATGATCCGTTTAACATTAAAACCCTTGTTTTTAATAACACAAGTCAATGGATAGAATTATGTGAGTTAGTTCTGGTAGAAAGTCTGAGCTATGCCGTGTCAGCACAGTTTTCACACCACAGGTCACATTTTAAACTTGCACAGCATCAGGATCTGGCCCCTCTCCCTCTGATATCGCCCTGTTGTTTCAGCCCCTCCACCACCCCAGCAGCCAACTGATATTTTCAGCTATTATTAAAGCAACACTCCGTGACTTATGCTTATAATATAATTGTTAGAAGTTTGAAAGCAATACTATGTAAAATTTTCACCTTAAAATGACCGGAAGGGGCCTGCGTTGCCCACAACTAGGGCTGAAACGATTAGTCAACGTTGTCTACTATGTCAATTATAAAAAAATTGTTGACGCAGAATTTTATAATTGACGCGTCGTTTAATTTTAAAGTTCACAGACATGCCGTGGAAATGTTCAGGTATAACTGCTATGCACGAGTGGAACTGCTGCGGGCAGTAGCACTTCTGTTGTCTGGCATGCGTGGACAATTTCCAGCAAAGAAGAAGAGGAGCACAGCATGGCGAAGCGGAAAGACGAGCAACTCAATGTGGAGCTTAAAAAAAAAAACCAGACCCAAACTTTCTATAGTATGGGAACGTTTCACAGAAAACCAAAAAATGAAACAAGTAAAATGCAGAGTGCAAGGCAGACCTTTCCTATCATGGCAGCACTACCACGATGCATGAGCATCTGGAAATGACGACACCCGAGAGCCGCGACATTAACCGTTGCTTCTGCTTGGTAAGTTTTAGCAAGTAAAGAAAGTTAGCGCCGCCTATTTTCAATGGCCAACTGTTTCAAGCTTTAGAAAAACGACAATACTGTTAGTATGTGCTGCTTATGTTAGCTTACCTGTTTGACAGTAAGCTCTCTTAGGGGATGGTTGCTGACCACTGAACTGCTTCACTGTTACCAGCAGTAAATGAGTGAATTACCGGAGCAGCTTACTCTTTTTCACCTTCTCTATTATTGTCGTGGTAATATCAGCCTTCATTCTGAATATCAGTGCATCTAGCTTGCTATTTTCTTTTTTTACTTTAATGGAGTTGAATATTACTCCAGTTTGTTTTGAACATGCAAAGTTCCAACAGCTGTTTATGGAGTAGCAGAGGCTGCTATTTGAGTTTTTGCACTTTATTTTGGGGGTTAAAAGACCAAACTTTAATGTCTGTTATTTAATTGTGTTGCTACAAACACTAATGATTAAGCTGTCAAGTTTAAGTTTCCAACTCGTGTTTGATGGGTCATTATTTTATTTAGCTATGGGAACTTTTTTGTAATAGGCTACATTATATGAAATCCGAGACTGACAACAAAGTGATGTGCAGGCTTAAACAGGTGAGGTAAAACATGACCTGGAGCTCTGAACAGGAGCTGTTCCAGCAGGAAGCAGAGATGGTGGACACGAGAGAAATAATGGTTATTAGTCGACGAATCAGAAAAATAGTCGTGAGATTCGCCGACTACGAAAATAATCATTAGCTGCAGCCCTACCTGCAACAACTCCGTTTTTGGTAGGAACACTGAAAGGACCTCAGACCAAAAATCACGGGGCACAACTTTAGCCACCAACAACAAAGCGCCTTGTGTGTCTTTTCAGTGTTCCTATCCAGGAACAAAAAAGTTACTTAATGCTGCTTTAAGCCTGGAGTCTATACCCTCAAACTGTTAACATATACGCTATGGAAAAAAATAATTTAAAACACAAGTTTCCTGACATTTTTAATTTTGATTTTTGTTGTTGCTGATGGGTGATACTCATCCACAGAGTACACGCTTTCTAAGCAAAGCTGTTTACCTGTCAAACAAAATACATACAAGATCACTAATGCTCCATCATTAGAAGATTAGCTAAACTAATTACTTGCAAAAAGCAAACACTTAAAGTCAACATACTTCCCATTACATAACATGGTCAGGATTAATATCAAGACAGAGATTATGTTCTTATTAATGCAAACATCAGCACATAGCCATTTCCTCGACAAGGCAGTGGATGCAAATGCAATGAGCCTCGAGTCACCCATGGCGCATAAAAGTTAAAACAGAAATATCACAGCATCCATTCCTTGGACATATTTACAACAGTAACACAGAGTACAGTTACAGTCTAAGGAGATGTTGATGATTTTCCAACATGTAACATTATCTGCAAGGGCTGCTGGGAAATGGAAAGGCTGCTTTTTTCTTGTTACTAGACTGATGCACTCGGAGGCCCCAAAGTGCAATCTTGATAGGGCTCCCACCAAAACCAGGAAACAGCCCTGCTTCAACAGACAGTCAAGCTGAAGGAGATACCATAAGCATGTTTTGTTAATTTTACATTGCTCTTGAGTTACCGTAGGGCAGGGGCCTGCAACCTGTGGCTCTGGGGCCACATGTGGCTCTTTTACTCAGAGATATTGGATCCCTGAGGCTGAGAGAAAGAAAAAATCTTTTATATTTCAAAGAAAAGATGCAACAAATTTACAAGGAAAAAAGTTGTGCATTCATGAGAAAAATATCCTAAAAAGCAGAAAATGAGAAAATCTGAAAACCGAGGCAAAAAATCTTACAAATTTAAGGTAAAATGTTGCATTTTTCTGAAGAAAACATACCCATCAATTCTTAAGAAAAAAGTCACAAATTTACTGGAAAAGTTGGAGTTTTATTAGAAAAAAATGAAAGAAATTTATGTAAGAAATGCTGCAGTTTTACCCATGGAAGCTAATACTGTAAATCTACAAAGAAAAATATAATAAATTTATGAGAATAACTAAAAATTTATGAAAAAAAGTTGTTCAAATTTTAAGGAAAATGTTGCAATTTTACAAGGGGAAAAAAAACACAAATTGGTAAGAAAAATGTCACAAATTTACCAGAAAAAAGCTACAATTTTATTAGAAAACGGCTGCAAATTTATATGAAAAAAAGCAGCATTTTTACCTGAAAAGGGTAAACGTCAGATAAAACAATTTTATGAGAAAAGCAGAAGATTAAGTCAAAAATACCACAATTTATGAAAAAAGCTTATAACTTTATTGTGGAAAATGTCACAAATTTACACGGAAAAAGTTTTCAGTTTTACTTGATAAAGGTTTTAAATTTGAAAAAAAAAGAGGCAAATTTAGGGGAAAAAAGCTCAACATATTTATGCCACAAATATAACACATTCTGGTAAAAAAACACGACAGTTTCATGGGGAAAACACCCACACAATATTGCAAGAAAAAAAGACAAGTTTTTTTGCAAATAATCAAAAATTTACGAGACAAAGTAACAATTTTGGGAGAAAAAGCTAATAAATTTACAACTAGAAAAGCACCCAGAGAGCGCATACCTCCGCCAAGGCTCCTTCCATCCCTCATGATCACCTCCAAAACGTAATGGGTTCGTGTGTCGGCCACGAGGCAGTTCTGGTGAAAACTGCATCAAAGTCTATGCAGTAATTTTGGAGAATTCTTGCTAGCACACTATGAGAAGATAAGAGCCTTGGTGGAGGTATGCGTTCTCGGATCAGGCCAAGAACCACCTCTGGTGAAAATTCCATCCAGTAGTTTTTTGTGTAATCTTGCTGCACAAATACAAACAAGGTCCTTGGTGGAGGTATGCACTTTCAGATCATCACCAAAATTGAATGGGTTCATTCTTGGCCCAAAGGCCACTTCTGGTGAAAATTTCATCAAGATCCATACAGTACTTTTTGCGTAATCCTGCAAACAAACAAACAGACAGACAGACAAATCGCCCTGATTACCTTACCTCCTTGGCGGAGGTAATAAAAAAAGCTGCAAATTTATAAGAAAAATCCTCTTAATCGTGGTGCTGTCAGACCACACTGTAGTTGCAATTATGTTGTTATACCGCAGTTTTTGGGCTCACATATTTTTGAGGCTCCATGCAGACTTTTTTTTATTTTTTATACACAAAAATCACTCACAGTGGCTCCTTGCTTCGTACAGGTTGCCGACCCCTGTTGCAGGCCTACAGTCGACAGCATTCGCATCACACATCAATGCTTCATCAACAGCAAAAATAACCCCCACCCCCCCAACTCACATTGCACATTGAGCTGGATGGAGGAGTTGGTCATCCCCACCACGTTCTCTGCAATGCAGGTCAGCTGGAAGTTGTTATCGTCTCGGCTGATGTTGAAGAGCGTCAGGTTGATGGAGTGGATGTTGGGCCAGTACACGTTAGACTGCAGACGGAGACGGAGAGAGGCACATGAAGGATGTACTGTACAGAAAATACTGTTATACTACCGGGGTATTAAATGTTTAATTACTTAATTAAAATCAAGGTCAATTATTCATTAGTTAAATTCTTGTGGAGGGAAAAACGGAACAAAGTCAAGGAGCGCTCGATACCTGTGGGAATTAACCGCTCTGTTTTCTGGTCCTCCTACCACAGGGTTAGCTTTGCATTAAAGTATAAAATAATCAAATTATGCCACCACCAAACAGACTAATTAATTTGCAGCTTTTCACCATTCAGTGCTCAATTCAATTCTCTTGCTTTCCTTTTGCTTTTTTTTTTTTTTTTTTTGGCTTGCCACCACTCGGCTAGACTCCCGCTCCCCCACACCTCCCTCGTTCCAGAAGAGCATCCGTCTACCCCAAAACATCGAGCCCGAGGCTGACACAACTTTCATCTGTAAAGTCACGGCGAGCATGAGAGACAGAGATGACAAACACAGCCAGGCCACAGTTTTCACAGGCTGCTGTTCGCCTCTTCTCCTCGCTGCTTATCTCTGCGGTTGTTATTTGCTGTGAGGTCCCTGGGGGCCCGTCTCACGGAGCGCAGTTAGCAGGTTAGCAAGCTCACCACAGGTTCATCCCACACCTCTTAGTCGTGGAAAATTTACTGATTTGGAACATTTTTTTTTTTTCAAAATATGGTAATTTAGGCTGAAATATAATCACTGAATTACTTTGCTGGTTTCTGGTCTTGTTATTTATATGGCGGTAAGTCTTTGGTCAGGGTTTATTCTCAAAGCGTATGAAGGGAGATAATCTGCTGCACAAAATCTACATTTTAAAGGATAGCACTTCACTAGCAAACAGTCAGCTTGAAAGTCTATTGTGTTTTTGATTTTCTGTCACAGTACATAGAGCTGTTTCTGGCTGTAGGGCAGAGTATGCAAATGCAATGGCCCCGTCAGATACTAACCCCCCCGCCCCATCCCAAATTAGAAGTTCAGCCCCAATTTTTGTTTTCTTTTTAGAGAGAATTAAAATTACCTTCAGAACCAAAGGATGTTTTTACACCTGAAAGTCTGCACCAAGGTTCATATTTTTGTTACACCGTGTACATCTGATCCGGTTAGGTTTGGTTTCACACTGCTTTACGTCACGGCACCTACGTCTTGCTGTCATGGCGACGTTTGTGTTAACAGCACAGACCAGTGCCCAGCAAAGATACTACTCACTCGTCAAAGTGTTTTCTGCAGCTCTGGACACACAGATAACCACACTCTACGTTGAAACTGGTTCTGACTATCAGTCGGTGAACTAGTTTAGTGAGGCTAGAATATTATCCAGGTCTTCATCAAAGAGGAACGTTCGTCCTTCTCACCACCTGTGATGATTTTCAGGTGGCATTCCACATCCTCCCCGAAAGTATCTGATAAGTTTCTGCATCTTCATGATTTTTTTTTTCAAATGTCTATTTATACAACAGTTAGTTCCAACCGAGCAATTTGATTGGACAACAGGGATTCCAGGAGTTAGCATAATCCATGATAACTGCACTCCAGTGTTTCACTGGATATGTATCACTCCGCTTCAAAGGTGTTCATGAAACTGTTAAAATTACTAACAGTAATTTACTGTCAACTCTGCAAACCTGAGAAGCGCAGCACTGTGTTGGATGCCTTAATTTCCACAATGAGGCGCTGTTTGAAAAGCAACTACAGTTTCTTCCGGCGACATATTTTACATTTGTTTAAACAAAAGAGACAGGCCAGAGTTGAATTTATCTATCTATAAATTCAAGGGATCTCTGTTTGTGTGTGTTCCTCAGATATCTCTCAAACCGTCCGTCACACTGACCTAAGATTTTAAACATGCTTTGCTGAAGCTACAAGGGTGTGCATCCCCGAATATTGAGTCACTTGGTCAAAATATGTAATTTTTATCAATAAAAGTGTAGCCACCGCTGTGTGACCACTCTATGCGTTCATCCCCTGGCTTCAAGAAGTGTGAGTGGGGTTTCGGATTGACTCCGTGTTCATTGGAGAATACGCCACAAGAGAACACGAGGTGCGGGGGGGGGGGGGGGGTGATGGCTGCCGGGGACCCACACATACCACGAGTATGGAGCCGCTCAGTCAAAATATATACCATATTGCATATTACATGCAGACACATGCTTTGACTAAACGACAACAACACGCAGAAATGTCCAAATAACCAAATAAATCATTTTTATTTAAATATTTACAGACAAATGGGCAACACTGATGCGAGATTTGCAGCTAAATGGGTCATTCTGCTCTCTCTGCGTGTGTGTGTGTGTGTGTGTGTGTGTGTGTGTGTGTGTGTGTGTGTGTGTGTGTGTGTGTGAGACACAGGATCGGCGCTGTACGTGGATGACCTGAATTTCCCTCTGGTGATCAATAAAGTATACAAGATACAAATACAAAAAAAAATAATAATAATGTTTGGTGTTTTGTGCTTATAATATTACTAAAATATAAAAGGATGCACTGGTCTCAAATATTGGTAAACGTATCCTGTTATAATACTGCATGACTTTATTGACAATAGACTATAAACTACACATTTAAACTAAATTATAATGATGACTGAACAACTCCCATTCCCCAAAGTGCAAGACACAACATTTATGAATAGAAATAATAAAAGATCACACGGATAAGCGATCTGACAAAACAATAAACAAGCGGTTCTTCAACAGTGGCTAATAGTGGATGCCCCATTCATTTTCAATTACTAGTGCATGTCCGTAGAACCAAGTATTCCTGTGTGAAACAGGGATCTCAATCAGGCTTTCCAGGCCCAAATGTAGGCTGTGTTTGAAAGTGGAATACAGAGGTGTAGCCTATATGTAGGCAGTCACATGTTAGACTTTGACAAATATAAAAGGGACTAAATGGCACTAAGATTTATTTGACTGTGTGAATATTAATTACAGAATACCTAATTATTGAAAATGAATGGGACATCCAATAATAGCGACTGTTTCAGATCCCTTGTTTATTTGTTTGTCAGATTGTCATGAACCGAGCTGGTTTGTCCTTCGGGCTCGGTTCTGACCTTCTGTGTCTCAGGTTCATCTGTGTATCTGTGCACTGTTTCATCTTTTGGGTTTTCTTGTAGTTTCTATGTTTCCCAGTTTTGTTTCCATACCTGTAGCCACTGTTTTCTGGCCGGCAGCTGTGAGGCAGCCTTCTTTGGCCTATACTTGTGTGGGCACTGTCTGACAGCTTGCTGGTCCGACCACGCCCCCTCTCTCTTGACAGTCAGCTGGTTCCACTCCCGGTAATTACTCTTCCCGCTCCTCGCCCAGGAGCACCTAATCTCTCTCTGCCATTAGTGTTTGTACTTAAGCAGCTCATTGCCAGCCAAGCATTGCTGGATTATTGAATTCGTCATGTATCTGCCTCGGCCACGTTCTGCCGTGGTCTGCCCTCGCCACATTCCGCTGTGGTTTGCCCGCACACGTCCCATCGTGTGATCCGTAAGTGTATCCTGTTGCCTTTTTTTTGTAAGTCTGCACTTTTTGGGAACTGCTAGTCTCTGCTTTAATAAATGTGTCTGTGGTGTAGCCTGCCCATAAGTCCGTCTCTCTTCTTCTCCGTGCGCTGCGTAAAAGCGCACGGGGAGATTCATGACACAGATCACTTAGTTGTCTGATCTTTTATCACTTATATTCATTATAGTGTATCTTGCACTTTGGGGAATGGGAGCTGTTCAGTCACCACTGTGATTATTTTAGTTTATATCACTGTTCAGTGATGGAGTTCAGTGGAATATTGAATTTCTTCTGAGTATCGTCAATAAACTCACGCAGTGCTATAACAGGACACATTTACAAATATTTGAGACCCACTGTAGTGCATCATTTTATATTTTAGCAATATTTTGTTATTAAACGTGTTTTTAAAACTGTAATCAACCGAATTCACTTCAAAACAGCCAACATCAATAAAGTACATCTAGCTATTATTATTCACAGCAGAAGGACCCGTTTTACTGCAACTGTTGCATCAGTGTTGCCCATTTGTCAGTAAATATTTAACTAAAAATGATTTATTTCATTATTTGGGTGTTTCTGTGTCATGCATTTGGTCGTTAAGTCATTCCGGCCTTTCTGCTCCACAATCAGGGCAGTATTAAGTTTTTAATTTTTAGATACTTGCGCGGGAGGGGGGACTCGCAGTCCTGCAAAGCACAGTGGTACCACACGGGTGACACACAAGCAGGTACTCTCGTCTACTAGTGACTGGGCAGGCTGGGCGTGCCTCCCCGTGAAGGACCGTGGTGCGCCCGGTTAGGCTGCTGCTTCTCCCGGCATGTTCTGTGTTGCTACACCGGCATTCTTTGGAAGGATCACACAAATAAGTGATCTGACAAACAAATAAACAAGGGAACTGAAACAGTCGCTATTATTGGATGTCCCATTCATTTTCAATAATTAGGTATTCTGTAATTAATATTCACACAGTCAAATAAATGTTAGTGCCATTTAGTCCCTTTTATATTTGTCAAAGTCTAACATGTGACTGCCTACATATAGGCTACACCTCTGTATTCCACTTTCAAACACAGCCTACATTTGGGCCTGGAAAGCCTGAACGGGATCCCTGTTTCACACAGGAATACTTGGTTCCACGGGCAATGCACTAGTTTAATAAATTTTGCTGGCGGAACTGTTGTATAAAAGCAATATTACACTCAAGATTTTACAGTATCAATGAATATACTAACTACGGGTGTGATACATCTACACATTGGGCATTAGACGTATCACACCTGCAGTTACTATATTCATTGATACGTATGACCTTGAGTGTTATATTGCTTAATTATGCCACTAACAACCATATTTCCTCTCTTTGAATGCGACCACAGATTTAAGAGGAGAGAGTCAACAATGAAAAGGGAAGATCCTCCCTACAATTTATGTGGCAGGCAATTTTTTTTGATGGATGCTTTCATATTTAAGCATTGTTTGGAGACTACAATTAATATCATAAGGTTCACTAATTTTACTTGGTACAATATTTGACTAATTTACCAAACTCTGCTTATATTCCAACTAGTTTTGTACACATATTTGGTTAAACAAGAAATCACATATTTTACAGTTTACATCTTCTCAAACCAATGGGATTTAGTTCTTTTCAAACTACAACATAAGAATCGGTTCTCTTGTGGCTTTACTTTTATTTTTTTGCACTATTAAAAACAGTGGTGTGAAAAAGTGTTTGCCCCCTTCCTGATTTCTCATTTTTTTGTATGTTTGTCACACTTAAACGTGTCATGAATGCCCCTTGCAGGGCATTAGTGAGACGCCAGATGCCAAACAGTAAGTTTGCTTGTTTATTTACAAAAAGACAAAATGACAAAATAAACAGCCACGTGGGGCAAAACACGAACATATAGGAAAGCACAAAATAATAGACTCTGAAGACAAACGAGAAGTGGCAGCGAGGACGGAGCCTGCGCTGTACAAAAAGACTTACAAAGACGAGCACGACGAATCCAAGGCACAGAATGAAGACTGGAGTCGGAATAGGAACTCCAGTCCAACAACACGGAGGTGTCTGAGCGTGTAGGTCGCAGCGAGGAGTAAGCCTCAGCTGCTCCCTTAAATACAAACAAAGGCCAACCAAAAACAGGTAAAGTAATTTGTGAAAATGACCAACAGCTGTCACGATGCCGGCTCGGCTTTGACAGCCGGAAGCGCGGCCATGACGCTGTCACAATAAGAGCCCTTGCAGTCCTAATAATAAACCCCAGAATACTATGGTGGAAAAGGGGAGATACTGAGTAACCCGAGCGCAGACGGGATCAGCACTCAGATCACCACAAAATGTTTCAGATCATCAAACAAATTTAAATATTACACAAAGATAACACAAGCAAACATAAAATGCAGTTTTTAAATCAAGGTGTTTATTATTAAGGGGAAAAAAAAATCCAAACCTTCATGGCCTTGTGTGAAAAAGTGATTGCCCCCTAAGCCTAATAACTGGTTGGGCCACCCTTAGCAGCAACAACTGCAATCAAGCGTTTGCGATCATTGGCAATGAGTCTTTTACAGTGCTGTGGAGGAATTTTGACACACTCATCTTTGCAGAATTGTTGTAATTCAGCCACATTGGTGGGTTTTTGAGTATGAACCGCCTTTTTAAGGTCATGCCACAGCATCTCAATTGGATTCAGGTCAGGACTTTGACTAGGCCACTCCAAAGTCTTCATTTTGTTTTTTCTTTAACTATTCAGAGGTGGATTTGCTGGTGTGTTTTGGATCATTGTCCTGCTGCAGAACCCAAGTGTGCTTCAGCTTGAGGTCACAAACAGATGGCCAGACATTCTCCTTCAGGATTTTTTGGTAGACAGCAGAATTCATGGTTCAATTTACCACAGCAAATCTTCCAGGTCCTGAAGCAGCAAAACAGCCCCAGACCATCACACTACCACCACCATATTTTACTGTTGGTATGATGTTCCTTTTCTGAAATGCTGTGTTACTTTTACGCCGGATGTAATGGGATGCACACCTTCCAAAAAGTTCCACTTTTGTTTCGTTAGTCCACAGAATATTTTCCCAAAAGTCTTGGGGATCATCAAGATGTTTTCTCACAAAACTGAGATGAGCCTTTATGTTCTTTTTGCTCAGCAGTGGTTTTTGTCTTGGAACTTGGCCATGCAGGACAATTTTGCCCAGTCTCTGTCTTATGGTGGAGTCATGAACACTGACCTTAACTGAGGCAAGTGAGGCCTGCAGTTGTTTGGATGTTGTTGTGGGGTCTTTTGTGACCTCTTGGATGAGTCGTCACTGTGCTCTTGAGGTAATTATGGTCGGCCGGCCACTCCTGGGAAGGTTCACCACTGTTCCATGTTTTCACCATTTGTGGATAATGACTCTCACTGTGGTTCGCTGGAGTCCCGAAGCTTTAGAAATGGCTTTATAACCTTTTCCAGACTGATATATCTCTATTACTTTGTTTCTCATTTGTTCCTGAATTTCTTTGGATTGCAGCATGGTGTCTAGCTTTTGAGGATCTTTTGATCTACTTCCCTTTGTCAGGCAGGTCCTATTTAAGTGATTTCTTGATTGAGAACAGGTGTGGCAGTAATCAGACCTGGGTGTGGCTAGAGAAATTGAACTCAGCTTTCTAAAGATGCAATTAACCACAGCTAATTTATGCTTTAATGGGGGGAGGCACATCACTTTTTCACACAGGGCCATGTAGGTTTGGATTTGTTTTTACCCTTAATAATAAACACCTTCACTTAAAAACTGTATTTTGCGTTTACTTATGTTGTCTTTGTCTAATATTTAAATTTGTTTGATGATCTGAAACATTTAAGTGTGACAAACATACAAAAAAACGAGAAATCAGGAAGGGGGCAAACACTTTTTCACACCACTGTAGCTAGCTAGGTATGTGACTTTTCTCAACAGAGGAGGATTTCTTATTTTGTTCTCCAACAGTGCTGGTAAATGTTTGATTTCCTTCCACATTCCAAATTTTACATACTGTATTATAAACCATACTATTAGAATAATTAGGACCACAGGGGCAGTTCTACTATTTTCATGCGCTTATGTGTATGAGTCATGTAAAAAAGATTTTTAAATATGTATAAATAAATAAACAATCAAAATGCCAGAGAGAACATGGAAAAAAGAATCAAAGCTGTGCATTTACATATCAGGCCCACATGCTCATACAGTGGGGCAAAAAAGTATTTAGTCAGCCACCAATTGTGCAAGTTCTCCCACTTTAAAGATGAGAGAGGTCTCCAATTTTCCTCATAGGTATACCTCAACTATGAGAGACAAAATGAGAAAAAAAAATCCAGAAAATCTCATTGTCTGATTTTTAAAGAATTTATTTGCAAATTATGGTGGAAAAATAAGTATTTGGTCACCTAACAAACAAGCAAGATTTCTGGCTCTCACAGACCTGTAACTTCTTCTTTAAGAGGCTCCTCTGTCCTCCACTTGTTTCCCGTATTAATGGCACCTGTTTGAACTCGTTATCAGTATAAAAGACACCTGTCCACAACCTCAAACAAAGACCAAAGAGCTGTCAAAGGACACCAGAAACAAAATTGTAGACCGGCACCAGGCAGGGAAGACTGAATCTGCAATAGGTAAGCAGCTTGGTGTGAAGAAATCAACTGTGGGAGCAATTATTAGAAAATGGAAGACATACAAGACCACTGATAATCTCCCTCGATCTGGGGCTCCACGCAAGATCTCACCCCATGGGGTCAAAATGATCACGAGAACGGTAAGCAAAAATCCCAGAACCACACGGGGGGACCTAGTGAATGACCTGCAGAGAGCTGGAACCAAAGTAACAAAGGCTACCATCAGTAACACACTACGCCGCCAGGGACTCAAATCCTGCAGTGCCAGACGTGTCCCCCTGCTTAAGCCAGTACATGTCCAGGCCCGTCTGAAGTTTGCTAGAGAGCATTTGGATGATCCAGAAGAGGATTGGGAGAATGTCATATGGTCAGATGAAACCAAAATAGAACTTTTTGGTAAAAACTCAACTTGTCATGTTTGGAAGAGAAAGAATGCTGAGTTGCATCCAAAGAACACCATACCTACTGTGAAGCATGGGGGTGGAAACATCATGCTTTGGGGCTGTTTTTCTGCAAAGGGACCAAGATGACTGATCCGTGTAAAGGAAAGAATGAATGGGGCCATGTATCGTGAGATTTTGAGTGAAAACCTCCTTCCATCAGCAAGGGCATTGAAAATGAAACGTGGCTGGGTCTTTCAGCATGACAATGATCCCAAACACACCGCCCGGGCAATGAAGGAGTGGCTTCGCAAGAAGCATTTCAAGGTCCTGGAGTGGCCTAGCCAGTCTCCAGATTTCAACCCCATAGAAAATCTTTGGAGGGAGTTGAAAGTCCGTGTTGCCCAGTGGCAGCCCCAAAACATCACTGCTCTAGAGGAGATCTGCATGGAGGAATGGGCCAAAATACCAGCAACAGTGTGTGAAAACCTTGTGAAGACTTAAAGAAAACGTTTGACCTCTGTCATTGCCAACAAAGGGTATGTAACAAAGTATTGAGATGAACTTTTGTTATTGACCAAATAATTAATTTTCCACCATAATCTGCAAATAAATTCTTTAAAAATCAGACAATGTGATTTTCTGGATTTTTTTTTTTTCTCATTTTGTCTCTCATAGTTGAGGCATACCTATGATGAAAATTGGAGACCTCGCTCATCTTTTAAGTGGGAGAACTTGCACAATTGGTGGCTGACTAAATACCTTTTTACCCCACTGTATTTAATAATGTATCCTTTCATAGAGAGAAAGTTTTCTCAAAACATTTCAAATCAAATCAAACTTTATTGTCATATTGCTGTACATACAACTGTAGTGCAGGCAAGATGAAATTGTGTTTCTCTCGGCATCCATATAAATAGAAGCAGCATGATTTAAGACACACTCTCACATAGCTCCACCCCCCACCCCCACCCCCACATCCATTCACACATCCCTGAGACATACTTGGGAAAAAAAAAAAAAAACTAACTAACTATAATATACAAATAATATACAAAATGTCCGTAGGTGCAGTAGTATGTATGAGAGATTCCGGGTCAACTGTTCAGCATCCTGACAGCTTGTGGAAGGAAGCTGTTGATCAGTCTGGTGGTTCTGCCTCTGATGCTCCGGAATCGTTTACCAGATGGAAGAAGTTCAAAGTGTTAATGCAGAGGGTGAGAACGGTCCTTGACAATGTTCAGTGCCCTGCTCCTACAACGGTTCTGAAAAAGTTCTTGGACAGAGGGGAGGGAGACTCCAATTACCCTCTCAGCCCCCTTGACTATCCTCTGCAGGGCTTTTTTGTCTGACATACTGCAGCTGGAGTACCATGTAGCAATGCAGTATGTCAGAACACTCTCCACCACAGCTCTGTAGAAGGTCCTGAGGATGCAAATGGGGAGAGAGGCCTGTTTGAGTTTCCTCAAGAAGTGCAGTCTCTGCTGAGCCCGCTTCCTGATTTCCAAGGAATTCTTGCTCCAGGTCAGGTCCTGCGAGATCTGCACTCCGAGGAACTTGATGTTCTCCACTCTCTCCACTAAACAGCCGCCGATGCCGAGGGGGACGTGCTCAGGCTGTGACCGCCGGAAGTCGATAATCATCTCCTTCGTTTTGTCCACGTTGAGCACCAGATTGTTCTCCCTGCACCAGCCCTCCAGGTCTCTCACTTCTTCCCTGTACATTGATTCCTCATCCCTCTGAATAAGTCCCACCACCGTGGTGTCGTCTGCAAACTTAATAATCTGGTTCCCCTCGTGTCTGGATACACAGTCATGTGTTAGAAGTGTAAACAACAGTGGACTGAGTACACAGCCTTGAGGGGATCCAGTACTCAGCGTGACAGAGTTGGAGATGTTGTTTCCAACCCGGACAGACTGAGGTCTCTCAGTCAGGAAATCCAGGATCCAGAGACATGTGGCGGTGTTCAGACCGAGAAGGAGTAATTTCTCCCTCAGTCTCTGGGGAATAATGGTGTTGAATGCTGAACTGAAATCAATGTACAGGAGTCTGGCGTAGGTGTCTTTCTGGTCCAGGTGGGTGATGACAGAGTGTAGGGTGGTGACTATAGCATCCTCCGTGGAGCGGTTTGAACAATATGCAAACTGGAGCGGGTCGTGTGATGCAGGGAGGCAGGCTGTAATGTGTGGTTTGACAAGCCGTTCAAAACACTTCATCACAATTGGTGTCAGTGCAACAGGACGATAGTCATTCAAACAGGACACAACTGGTTTCTTTGCCACCGGTACAATGATAGAGGTCTTGAAGCATCTGGGAACGATGGCCTGACTCAGGGAGATGTTATAAATGTCAGTCAGGACATCCGCCAACTCGCTCGCGCAGTCTCGGAGCACACGTCCCGGAATGTTGTCTGGACCTGCAGCTTTGCGAGGGTTGATTCTGGTTAGGGTCCTCCATGTGTCCGCTGTGTTGATGGTAAAAGCTGGTCTGACCGATGGTGGGGGTGGGCCAGCCCTCCCTCTGATTGTCGAGTTTGATGCTTCAAAACGTGCAAAGAAGTCATTAAGCCTGTCTGGAAGCGAAGCGTCGTCATCATCGACCCCCTGCCTAGACTTATAGTCCGTCAGTGTCCGAACTCCCTGCCACATCTGCTTGGTGTTCCTAGTGTCACAGAGGTGTCCCTGGATTTTCTCCGCATAGGAGCGCTTTGCTGCCTTAATTCCCTTTGAGAGCGCAGACCTGGCTGAGTGGAGGGCGTTCCTGTCCTTCGCTCTGAAGGCTGCATCTCTAGTAATTCTTGGAAATGTGGTGTCAACTGTTTGATCTGTAACAAATATTAAAATTCATGTTTATGTTTAGAATATATTAAAAACAGACAAAAATGGATACCCAGCGGCTACGCTAGCTGACTCTAAAGGTGCGTTCAGACCAAATGTGAAAGCATGAATTTTTCTTGGGGTGCGATTATGTTAACTCAATGTAAACATGCGAACTGACACAAATTTTTGTCCAAGCGAGTTGCAGAGGGGCAGGTTTGCCTTCATTACTACAGCTGCTTTCTACCTGCTGTGGAAATCCCCAAAACATCGTCATGTTTAGGTTTACAACATTATCCGGTGGGATACACAGATGGGAAAACGCCACTGCCTCCTCCTAAAACTGCACCTGGAAGAACGTTGTTTACACTGCTAGCCCTCATTAGCACATCTGTGGATGGATAAACAACAGGCACTCCGCTTCTGCTGCAGAGCTCCCAGTCCATCTGTCTTCAGGTGAGTGTCAGTCTCATTTTCAAACTAGTTTACTCTCCAGGGTTGATACTTTTACTCCAGTGAATCTCAAGCCTGATTATGAGCTATCACAACCAAATCCATTGGACGCAAATTCTCATGTATTTGCATGTTTACATTGAGTTGACATGTATTCACCTTATGCACCTTTAATTTGTACCCAACAGTTTGATCTCAAAGTCGGTCAGTCGCTTAGACAAGCTAATATTAACAATTCAACTTTTTAAAAAAAAAAGTTACAGCCAAAATATAGCAAAATAAGCTAAAACAGTGCTAGATATAATCAACTGCTGAAGGACTACAGGCTGTGGATAATGAATTAATGGTCTAATATGGTGACTTGCATTTACAAAAAAAGAGCCAAAAAAATCCTGTTACCCTGAACTAGCAATGCAAACGACACCAATACCCATGTTGTGCCAGAAAACAAATAGGCCAGAACGATGTAAAATAGATTACTGACTGTGGATTAATGAAGAGGCTGGGACTAGGGGTGGGCGATGTGGCCCAAAAATGATATCACAATATTTCTGTGAATTTTCATGATAATGGTATTCTTCACAATATCATAGAATACAGTTTTTTCTTGTAAATTTATAAAGCACAGTTTCACAGGCCATTATTAATTATGTTCAACATATTCCGTAAAAACATAAACTCTTATTTGTCCAGTTTATAAAGAGCAGTTATATTACCAGAAAATATTATAGACCACCACATCTTTACTGTACCGAGGGGTGGACTGGGACAAAAATTCAGGCCGGGAATTTGACTTCATCCTAGGCCACCCCGTTGTTGGAAACCAGAAACCACCACAGTTTTAGTTGGCCAACATTTTAAAATAACAGATATCAAACTAGCTATAAATGTAATTATAACCTTCAGCTGGGAGGAAAATTATAAATTTGGATTTTAATAGTCAACTGACCTACTGATTATTAAAATAACCGATTGACTAATCTTAATTTTAATCTGAATAAAAACCCAAGTATAGAGGCTTTAGGTAAAAAGTTACAATTCTGCATGAAAAAGGTCACAAATTTGTCACCAAAAACGGTGAAAATTTTTTTTAAAAAGTACCCTTATGAAAAGATGTTTAAAAATGAGAAAAAACAAATTTAGGAGAGAACAGTAACAAGCAGATGAGAGTGAAACTGATAATGCAAACTACATATAGCCTGTAGTTTTGAAAATTATAAAGGTTTTTCTTAAAACATCTGAATAGTCCTAAAAACATTGCCTTATGAATGTAAGAGCAGTTTAACTATGGTTAATGCAGCCTATTTATTACATTTAAAAACGTAAACCCTAAGCTACAGCAGTATCGGGGGGTTGCACGCGATGTCAGTGGTCATGTACCACATTGTTTTTCTGCCATTTTGGACAGCATATAGCGTGGACCCTGTGTTGAGAATAATAATAATTGCACTAGCATGTACTCAGTCCGACTCGCCACGGTGTTGTTAGTTTTCCATTACGACTGAATACCACCTTAAGTGAGTGAGATCTTTACAGCAAGGCGGCCCAACACTCCCATGACATCGTTTGTATGTGACAAGTAAAACACAAGATGGATATCAAGGTGAGCCTGCAGCTCACTGGCTTTTGTCAGAGTAAAGGCAAAAAAGGACAGCCAGAGATGGCTACAGGTGGCCAGACGAAATACTGGAAAAGTACTGGAGAACTCAAGAAGCCATGGGACAGTGGAAGACGTGAGGATACGAACTAGATCACATATGAAGGTAAGCTAATGATTGCTAATTCTAGTTTGCACTAATAAGTCCCTCGTACTACATTGTAATCACGGCAAGTTATTGCTGTTAGGTACTAAAATATGTATGCTGTCTGTGTTAGTTAGCTCATTGTCTGCATACAGGAGATAATGGTGTCGTTTGTTCAAAGTGAGCTTTCCACCACTGGGATAAATAATGGCAAAGATGCATAATATCACATCACTCACCATCCTCTATCACTGTTTTCAACAATGATGATGCCATGGTTGGGTCTACGCCACTCTGCCTCCTGTCTGCTTCCACCGTCGCCGTGAATTCGTTTCAGGTCACTCCATCCAGCTCCCTCTGGATTTCTTTAATCAGCTACCAAGTACAGAAAAGTCTGCACCTCAGCGGTGGACCACGGTGTTGATTTGTGTGTTGCCATTCATCTCGTTGATTACACTCACTCACGCTTGCTGTTGGCGATTTGACTGTTCGTCACCGTCCAAAATGGCGCAGTGGCGCAGTAAACAAAAGACAGGTGACCCGTGTGACGTTGGTGCAACCCCACATCATTCACCACATTACTTCTGTCTTCATCTCATTTCTATGCTCTGGGGCATGAGGGGATTTTGGTCATTTTAACATAATAAATTAATTTAGTATGTTATTTCACCGGGTCAGGAAGAGAGTCTAAATAAAACAGGGAGGAGTGGGCTTATTTAAAAGTATTATTTCATCATTTGGCCTACCTGTCTGCCGTTTCGCCAAACAAGACCTCCCGTCTCTCTCTCTCTTTCTCTCAGTTTAACCGTGTTAGAAATCTCCGTTGCACAGACAAGTCCTGGGGCTGTTAAGGGATTTTTTTTCTTTCGGTTGGTTGACTAAATCAATCTGGAGCAGCCACAAGGGAACGAAAATAAACCTCTGGACACTTCGGATTCCGGACGTCAACAACACTCCTTCAGGGTGAAGTAAAACTTTTCATTGAAGCCGTGTTATTGACGTGCAGAAAAAAATGTGGACAGATTATCCGCATCACTGCACCAATTTATTTAAAGAAGGCAGCAGTCTGAAACAGCCTTAACACTAAATTACTTCCTCACAACTAGATGCAGACATTCCAAGCACAGAGCACCGCTTCTCGCGCCATTTTTTTGTTGCCGTTTCTATGGTAGCGCGTAACTTCCGGTGGCAGCGTAACAGACCCCAAATATTGCGATATTCATTTTTACACCGGTATCACCAATTATACCAGTATTATCAAGAACGATACGATATGGCACACCCCTAGCTGGGACCGTGGCTAAATTGGGATGACTAGAATTCACAGAGAAGAGCTCTAAAAGCCACAGTCAGGCTAGTAGCTTTACTGTAGCTATCTAAACTCTGAGGCTCAGTGCGAGAATTCCTCCACTATTACAACCCACTTTCTGGACCAAGGCCAGATTTGCTTATTCAGTCTGGGATTGTCAAGTCTGTTTTAGTTGTTTTCCACCCTCAGGCAAAGTGGACATACACCTACGTCAGGATTTGAACCCATGACCACAAAACATCCTACTCTACCACTGAGCCAAAGAGGAATCCCTCGCTAGCACTTGGCTAGTAATGGAGGTGTACCCCAAGGTGTCAGGGACTGCACCACTGACTAACTCCTTATGGAAAGGGATCCGTAACATCCACCCAAGGCTAGTCTGGTGTGCCATACAGGCCAGGGTTGTATCGGATCTATTAAGTAATGACATGATAATCTCAAAGAAGGGAACGGCCAATCCAAATGAGGCGTTTCAGGCTTAGTTGCAGTCTGAGTTTCTGCTGGAGAGGAGTACTCACGTGCAGGAGGACTTAAGGCAGGAATGTCCAATCATGTGCCATGGAGGTCCAAGACCCTGCAGATTTTCTCTTCTACCTAGCCTCTTCAGTAGGTGTTTTCACTGATCAGCAATCAGTGGGAAGAAGTTCAGTGAAATCTGCTGTTGAAGACACTGGTTAGAGGTAAAGCCTGCAGGGTCTTGGCCCTTCATGGCACATGATTGGACACCCCTGACTTCAGGCATAGTAGGGGTGCTTTAAGCGAAAACAAAACAAAACAAAACAAAACAAAACAAAACATTCTTCAGCCTGTTGGTCTTTATGACCTGTTACAATGTGGGAAAGCAAAAACAATTTTTTTTAATATACTGGGCTTTGTCATCAGTCATAGCTCCATTCATAATTAGCATTCCACTTTAAAAAGAAACACACACCTCAAAGGCTTCATGAAAGTTTGACTTGTTGACACCAGACGAGCAGAGATTTAAACAGTCCAAAAATAGTTCAGATATCTGTTTTTGTTGATATTTTTAGAAGCGTTTTGCAGGAGCGTGTCTGCGTGTCTAACCAGGTGGGTGTTGATGGAATGCAGCCCGCTGACAGTCCAGTCCACTTCGGGCAGCGGTGATCCGGATCCGTTACAGCTCACCGTCACGTTGTCGCCCTCTATCACCAACACACTGCTGTGGCTCACGCTGATCTCCGGCAAGTCTGAAAACACACGTACGAACACACACACACACACACACACACACACACACACACACACACACACACACACACACACACACACACACACACACACACACACAGGGGCACACGTTAATTTGTGCCTGTCACCGCCAGTGTCTACATATTTTCACACCAAATCAATTAATCACTTTTCATTAATGTAATAAAATTAGAACAAAGGAACCGATGGGACGCACACCCACACCCACGCATGGGGGATGAGTCACCGGCAGGAGACGGCATGGCAGAGTCTGCAGCCTCTGTCAGAATCAACACGCTGCTCCTCACATCAGATTCACTCTCTGAACTCTGTCACACCTCCTCCCCTTGCTGCCTCATCTCATCTCCACGCTCCTCTTCTCCTTCCACTACTTCACCTTTAACCCCTCCCCCGCCTTTCCTGTCGCTGTTCGTCAGCCAGTCTACTTTTCCTCTTCTCCTGCTCACTAGCTCCTGACTTCATCCTTTTCTTTCTCTAATTTAGCCCCCCCCCCCCCACTACCACCACCATCCCTTACTTACCACAGTTGTGGATGTACATGTTGTGCAGTCGAATCTTAGAAGCTCCGTTCCTGCAGTACAGTTGCTGTGTGTGAAGCCCGGCCTCTTCCCTCTGCTGCCACAGCTGGATCCAGCGGATGTCACAGCCGCAGTCAAATACCACGCTGTCCAGACGCCTTAAAACACAATTAGGACATGTCCAAATTAGGAAAAACAGGAATAGAATAATCAAAAACCACAACAACACTTCCGGTTATGGCTGCCACGTAGGACGGACGTGTCTCGCTCTGCTCTGCTCCTGGAGAAAAAAAATCGGCAAATAACTCTCTCATTTGGGACAGAACGTATCCCAGCATTTGGGCGAGGATATGTCGGCGAAGCCTAAGGCTGGAAAACCAGGAAAAGGAAAAAGCGAGCCGCCGAAACAGTCCAAATTAACGGACTTTCAGGTCTGTGACGCAGCAAACAAAACTCCATATATGGCGGAGGAGGCTGGCGGCGGTGCGATGTCTGCGGGGAATGGCGCAGATGCGCTGATGGCTGCCATGAGTTCAATGAGAGCGGACTTTTCCTCTAGATTTGATGGGATTATGACAGCGTTGGAAGGAATAAGAAAGGAATTGGGTGACTGTGTAGAACGAACGGCGCAGATGGAGCTCCGTCTCGCTAGTGCTGAAGATGACGTCACCCGTCTTCAATTAAAGGTGCGCACTTTGGAAAAAAAAAATAAATCTCTGGAAGATAATATTTTGGATTTGGAATCTCGGTCGAGACAGAATAATTTGAGGCTGGTGGGTCTTCCAGAGGAATCAGAAGGTCGGGACGTATGTTCCTTTCTGGAAAAGTGGATTCCGGAGGTGCTGGGCAGCGAGGAGTTGCAATCAGCAGTGGTTCTGGAAAAAGCACATCGTATTGGCCCACGGAGAGATAAGGGACCGCCGAGGACCTTAATTATGAAGTTTCTTAGCAACAGAGACAGGATGAAGATCTTCAACGCTGCACGTGCTAAAGGAGAGATTAAACACCAGGACCAGCAGGTGCAGTTCTACCCAGATTTGGCCACAGGAATCCAGCAATTGAGGAAGCAGTTTGATCCCATACGTAAGGAGCTGCGCAACCTTGGGATTCGTCATGGTGTAATCTATCCTGCGAGACTGCTGACCACGTATGAGGGCAGAACCCACATTTTCAAGACCCCAGAGGAGGCGCAGGAGTTCATCAAGAAGATCAAAGAAGAAGAAGAGACTGGTGGGAGCTAAGCATGAACAAAATATAAGGTAGAATAATTAAGCATTTGCACAGGCATCTGACTGACTTGAAGTAAATAGTAAGTTTACAAAATATAGATTGTATTATATATTAAAAAAAACAAAACAAAAACAAAACAAACAAACAAAAAAAAAAACTATGATGTACAAAGTTGTTAAAAATTTTGGAGTTAAGTTGGAAAACTACAGAGGAGAGTTAATGTTACGTCATTAAAAGCAGTAGAGTTAGGGTGATTGGGAGAATGAAGAAGGAGTGGCTTAGGCTGTTCCCCGTGGGTGTGGAGCGGTCGATGGCTATATCGGGAGACAGAATTTTTCTTTTGATTTTGGGGGGTTTGCCACAAGTGTGGGAAGGGGAAATTTGTTTGTGTGTAGTTTGTAGGATGAATGTTCAACCACTCATGTTTTTGCTTCTCTGTATGAGCATGTTTACACTGCAAGGTAATCCTAAACTCTCTATTGATCATGGACCAAAGTGTTAATCTTAATTTAACTTCATGGAATTGCAGAGGTCTACAAAATTTAAAAAAACTTAAACAAGTTATGAATAAAATAAAGGACATGGGTTCAAGAATTGTGTTTTTACAAGAAACTCATCTGATAGAGGAGGATGTTAAAAGAATTAGGAGTAGATGGCAGGGAAGTGTATTCACCTCTTCATTTTCATCCCGAGCCAGGGGAGTTATGACTCTCATACATAAATCAGTTCCTTTTCAGGTGAAAAATGTAATTGAAGACAAATTTGGAAGATATGTAATCATTCAAGGTTCTTTGCTATTAGAAAATATAAATCTTGTGAACTTATATGGTCCCAATATAGATGATCAGAAGTTCTTTGCTAATTTATTTCTCATCTTATCATCACTTACAGGGCAACATATAATAGCAGGGGATTTTAATTGTACATTGAATCCAGGTGTGGATAGATCAACAGGACTGGATTGTACGCACATTGGATGTAGGATGACTATTAATCATTTTATGAAAGAATTGAGATTGTTAGATATATGGAGAGAAATGAAACCACAAGTTAAAGCCTATTCTTCTTATTCCAGTACCTACAAGACATTCTCACGTATTGATTATTTTTTGATTTCCACAGAATTAAGGTCCAAGATTCAAAACTGCTTTTATGATAACATCGTGATTTCTGATCATGCACCCTGTTGTCTAATATATGTAGATAAAAAATTGACAAAGGAATCAGGTAGATGGCAATTTCAGCATAAATGGCTTCAGGATGAGGAATTTGTCAAGTATATAGAAAAACAGATAGACGAGTTCTTTGACATCAATACTACACAAACATCAGCATGTGTAAAGTGGGAGGCTTTCAAAGCTTTTATTAGGGGACATATTATTAGTTATACAGGATCAAAATCTAAGAAGACTCGAGAGGAGAGAGCTAAATTGGAACATAAAATAAAAAGTCTTCAGGAAAAAGTGTATGCAGGAAGTGACCCAAGGTTGGAGAATGAATTACTGATTTTGAGAGCTGAATACGACAAAAAATCAGCGAATAGAGCTGCCTCGAGTCTTCTAAGATTGAAACAATCTTTTTATGAACAAGGTGAAAAATCAGGAAAATTATTAGCATGGCAGATTAAACAATTGGAAATTAAAACACCAATTACCAGTATTATAAGTAAGGGACAGGTAGTTATAGATCCTTTAGAAATTAATAGAGCCTTTAGAGATTACTATGAAAAATTATATGATACCAAAAATGAACCTGATTTAACAAAACTAAATGGGTTTTTGAACGAACTATCTATACCGTGTATTCCAAATGAAAACAGGGAGATATTGGAGTCTAAAATTAGTCAAGAAGAAGTTGGGCTAGCCATTGATAATATGAAATCAGGAAAAAGTGCAGGACCAGATGGTCTTCCAGTTGACCTTTATAAAAAATTTAAGAATAAATTAATAAAACCTTTTTTGGAAATGGTTTTAGAAGCATTTCAAAATAATAATTTACCATCATACATAAATAATGCCTTAATTATACTGCTGCCAAAACCAGGTAAGCCCTCTAATAAATGTGAAAATATGAGACCAATAAGCCTATTAAACGCCGACCTTAAGATAATCTGTAAAATTTTAGCAAGACGAATACAAGAAATTTTACCAAATATTATTAATCGAGATCAGAATGGCTTTATAAAGGGTAGACAAGGCTTCCATAATGTAAGAAGACTATTTAATATTATTTATTTTAATAAAGAAGCACCGGATACAGCTCTCCTATCATTGGACGCCGAAAAGGCCTTTGATAGAGTTGAATGGCCCTTTCTTTTTGAAGTCCTACAAAGGTTTGGACTTGGAAATAATTTCATAAAATGGGTTCAAATAATATACAATAATGCTACAGCAGAAATCCTAACAAATAACAATATTTCAAAACCAATAAAAATCAATAGAGGATGTCGACAAGGCTGTCCACTTTCACCTTTACTGTTTACTATGGCAATTGAACCTTTAGCGATAGCGATACGTTTACATTCACAAATATATGGAATTAAAGTTGGACCAACAGAACATAAAATCTCCCTGTACGCCGATGATATAATTTTGTTTATGTCGAATCTAAAAAAATCAATTCCAACCTTGTTGAATTTAATAAAGAATTTTGGGGAAATATCAGGATATAAAATAAATAAAACTAAATCTTCAATATTAATGCTAAATGAGACCCAGAGAAATTACCCAGCCCCTGAGGTAAATCAATTCAATGTTGTGAATCAGTTTAAATATTTAGGAATCCAAATTATGCCTAAGCTAGAATCAGTCGCCAGTGTCAACTATGAAGCCTTAATGTCAGATATCAATGAGTTAACTCAGAGATGGATGTCACTGCCAATGTCGATGATCGGGAGAATCAATATACTTAAAAGTAATATTTTACCTAAAATACTTTATTTATTTCAATACATTCCCTTATCACCACCTTTAGATCTATTCTCAAGAATAAAAAAAAAAGTTAGTGGAATTTATATGGAACAACAGGAGGGCTAGATTACGTTTGTCTTTATTATATTTACCATTTGATCGTGGAGGTCTGAAATGTCCAAATTTTATGTTGTATTATTGGTCGGCACAACTGAGGTCTATGACATATTATTTTTCATCAAATGATCTCCCTCACTGGACTGAAATGGAATCATACAATTTACCTTTACCTCTTCCCATATTCATATACTCAGATTCGGCAAAAAAATTACAAAAACAAGTTAAAAATCCATTTGTAAAGCATATGATCAAAATATGGTGTGAAGCTAAAAACTATTTAAAAGAACCACAGTTATTGTCACAATTTAGTCCAATATGGGGTAATCAATATTTTAAACCAGGGAGAGCGGACGCTGTATTTAAAGTATGGAATTTAAAAGGGATACAAAAGATTCAGGATTTATATTTGCCATGTGCAGACAACATAATGTCTTTTGAAGAGCTGAGGATCAAATTTAATCTCAATAGAACACATTTTTTTAAATATCTTCAACTTAGAAACTTTATTCGATCAAATCAAAATAAAGCTCTCACTCGACCTATTTATTCATCCTTGGAAAAAATGATGATGAAAGATAGTAAAAGAAAGGGTATTATTTCAGAGTTTTATAACTCATTGACACTATCTTCAAGTGAAAATTCACTGAAAAGATTAAACTACTGGAAAGAAGATCTGCAAATTGAAATTTCAGAGGAACAATGGGAATTGGCTTGTACAGAAGCTCAAACCAAATCAATAAATGCACGCCTTAAATTGATACATTTCAAATGGTTAATGCGGATGTATGTTACACCGGAGGAGTTAAATAGATATAACAAAAATATACCAGATACATGCACAAAATGCATGGAAAGTAAAGGAACCCTATTTCATTGTTTATGGGAATGTAGATTAATAAGAATGTTTTGGGAGGAGGTGAGGGTAACAATTGAAAAAATAATCTCAAAACAAATCATATTGAATCCTAAACTGTTTTTGTTGGGTCTGTACCCAGAAAAGCATAATTTTAATAAAAGTGAAAGAACATTCATAGACCTCAGTTTGCTTAATGCCAAAAAATGTATTGCACTATTATGGAAAAAGACTCATGGACCAGATGTGACTCAGTGGTTAAGACAGATGTTAACAAACCTTCCATTAGAAAGAATAACATATATACTGAAATCAAAGGAAATTGTGTTTGAGAATATATGGAGACCTTTTATTGATTATGTAAAAAATTTAAACATAACTCTTGAAGAAGAAGGTGAATGATGTGTGTGGACCTTGTAAATTCCAAACTGGTGAACATAATATGTATACTAATGTATTGGATTGTCTAGACTAAACAGAGGAGCATTGTTGAAGACTTGATTTTGTTGGTGGTTGTTGGTGTTTTTAGGGCATTTTTTTTTTTTTTTTTTTGTAGTACTTTAGTGTTAGTGTTTGATTGTTTGTATCATGTTTGTTAAAAAAAAAAAAAAGGTTCAATAAAGATATTGTGGAAAAAAAAACCCCACAACAACAATGAAAACAGCTGTTGCCGGATGAAGGAGGGTCAAGGCCCCTGGGAAAGAGACCTATTTTATGAAAGGCGGTGGCAACATGAACTCTAGACATATCAAACTCAAGGTGTAGGACTTACACAAAGTATCATAAAGGAATCCAGCACAGTCTTAAATTCAAAATGAGAGGCTAAAAGGAAGTATCAATTGATACTTCATCAATTGATACTTCATTTTTCATATAAAGGCTTATCTTATCTTATCTTATACTTATAATGGGTATCGATCAGGTATTAAGGGATGTAATGAAATATTAATGGAAACTGCACAAGACAGGTGTAGAAGAGAGTGCATGAAGGGTGGAGTGGGTGGAGGCGAGTGTCAGAGGTGATTTGTGACAGAAGAATAGCAGCTAGAGTGAAAGAGCAAGTTTACAAGACGGCAGTGAGACCTGCTACAGTGTATGGTTTGGAGACTGTGGCACTGACAAAAAGACAGGAGGGCGGAGATGGAGGTGGCAGACTTGAAGATGCTAAGATTCTCATAGGGAGTAGCTGGGAGCTGTCAGAACGTGGGTTGGGCCCATGTCCTTGCCTTGTTTTATAGTTTGTATTTTCTTGTCATGGGGACAGGGACTGAACCCACGTCCTCGTCTTGAGTTACTATTGTATGATTTTCTGTTTTTTGTTCTTGCTCATTATTCGTATTATCTCGGTCTCTGTTGGTTATTATCATCTCAGCTTTAGCTTCAGTTCCGTTTGGTCATTATGTTCTAGATTATTTATCCTGCCTTGTCTGTTTGTTGTCCTAGTCATGGTCCTGTCTCTCCTGTTTCATGTGTATCCTCTCCTTTTGGTTACCCTTTCTGTCTCAGCCCCTCATGCTCCTGTATCTGTAGCCACTTCCCTGCTGTCTCCAGTTGTCCTTGATTGTTCCCACCTGTCCTGTGTTCATTGATTACCTGTTGTCTGTTTATGTCAGTGTGAGTCTTTGTCTTGTACGGTGTCCTTGCGTCATACTGCATGTTTGACACACTTCATGCCATGCTTGCCATGCCAGGTCTTATTGTTGCCACAGTCTTGTTTTGCCTTGCCATAGCCGTGCCTTTTGTTTGGCTTTGAGCCCTTGAGCTGTATCAGGGTTAGACCAGCTCAAATAAAAGTACTGAACTTGAGTCCTGCGAGTGGATCCTACTTCCTAATACCAACCGTGACTTGAGCGGCAAGATCAGAAATAGTATATCAGAGTGACAGCTCAAGTTTGGAGACAAAGTAAGAGCGGAAAGGCTGAGATGGTCTGGACATGTGCAGAGGAGGGACAGTGGATATTCTGGACAATGGATGTTAAAGATGGAGCTACCAGGCAGGAGGAAAAGAGGAAGACCACAGAGAATAAGAGGAAGAAGAAGAACTGTAGTGAGGTCGTGGTGACTATCATATCAGGGTCCTGGGTGGAGCACAGTGGCAGCGGTGGCATTGTATCAAAGCTGGCTTGGTCGTCACAAATTCAAAGTGGGACTGACCACGCTGATAAATGCGGAAGTAGAATTGTGCTAGCATTGTGTGACCTTTGGGGGGTTGTGCCAGAGTGTGTCCAGAGAGTGTGGTGCGATAAAGTACGTGGTATGATTGCCGTGAGAACATGCTGCTGATGTGTAGAGCGTCTGGAGCATCATGACTGCCTTCATACTGAAGGAGGTTTTCCAATTTTTCCTCAATCCAGCCATGTTCTACGTCATGGAGATCATAGTGGGGGTCTTCATCCAGACTGGTATTCGACAGTACTCCATAGTGGCACCACACCAAAACACAACATGAGAGGGGGCCACGGTCCATATACTCATAAAACAGTTTAGCAACTACTCTTTCACCATCCCTTGACTAGTGAGTACAGCAGTGATGAAGTGAGAAGCTGGGAAGTAATTTACAACCAAAGATGACAAACAAAAACAGGACGGATAAACAGGGCCTAACCGTCCTGGGCCCTGGACTACTGCCTTGTAAAACACTTGCTAAAGTCCCGCCATGAAAACAGCTAACCTGTAAGCTACGTCTTCCATGTGGAGCTGAGCTATGGACAACATGTGCAACAACAGCACATACACTTTACATTTGTATTATTCATATCATTTCAGAATTCATGAGAAATTCGGCTGTGCATATTTCACATAGTGTATTACTTATGTGGTACATGAAATATGTAATAAAAATATTGTGTTAGGTATAAAAGCTGTGCTCTATAAAATAGCTGCAACATTGGGGATGCACTACTGACTGTTCAACTGTAGCAGTTTATTTAATTTTTCTTTTCTTTCTGGACTGGCAGCTGGTTGTTTATCAACTAAATTCTTATTTTTTTTAAGAAATAAGGATGATATAAGCAGACAAATCATGCTTGGATAGCTGCAACAATGGTATAATCACTCTGTGTGTTTTTGCTCTTAAAATAGCATGCCATGAAGAGAAAATCTGTTCTCCTTCAAAACATGCTGAAGGAAAAAGCTAATGCATGCCACTTCATTTATGAATGCTTGTGTAAAATGTAGAAAAGGGGTTCAGATATATCAGGAAGTGATCATTTATAAATCTTTAACGCTTATGCTAACCTTTGCCACGAGCAACAACAGGAGCAAGAGCAATATAACAGCTGCAGCAGAAGCAGCCACACTGCCAACACTCTCAACCTAATTAGAAGCATTTCTCAAAATATCAACTAAAGTACATAATTATAATTCACGGATTAAAAAGAGAACAACAGTGATGTGTTTTTTTTCTAGCAGAAAATGGTAAAAAAGGCTGCAGTGACGGAATGAAATGTGAGGAGGTCAGAAGTCAGAGCGGTATTCTGGCTATCAGTCTCATTCTGCAATAACACCAGACAGGTGTCATTAAGCTACGCCGTGCATACATTTTATCCCCTCTGTGGTATGGAGTGATGGAGGGCCACATTACTCATAGGGTGGACACTACCCCTGCATTTTGCATATGTCCAATTTGGAGGCTGTGATTGGCCAATTTTGTCGAGATGAATGCCTGTCCATATGTCCTTGGCAAAGGTCAATAAGACATTGCATAAAGCATGAATAATGTATGGCCCCCATCCAGCGCTCTCTATAAAGTAATGAGAATAGATTCCCGCAGGTGAATCTTGCTTATTATCAGCTGCCCATCTGATCAAGAAGTTAAAATCGAGCCTTTTCACACTCGCCATGTGGCATTGTACTCCTTCAAGTAACTGCTAACACTGTAATTGTTACATTTCTTCACCATTTCACAATTTTTATCTATGTCTAAAACTACTTTTATTGCATTTATACTTAAAAATAAAAAAAAAATCATAATTTTTCAATTGAAGGTACCATGGTAGCCATTTTACAGGGATTAGTTTTAACCCTTTAACATCTCCACTGCTGCTGTGAGCATCAGGGCTGTTCACCAGGTTAGGATAACCTGTTTTAGCTAGCTACCGTAGCTAGCCACTTCTCACCTGGAAAGCCATGGCTCCATCCCAGACGTGTGTCAGCTGTGTGTCCCTCTTTAAGAAGGTTTCTGAGTTGGAATTGAGACTATCCAACCTCTATAAGATTCGGGAGGCTGAAGACCACCTTGATACTATAATTTTTGGGCAGACATCGGCCCTGGCAACCGACTCACAACTAGCAGAGATGGCAACTTACCTGGGTGAAATTAGCACATCGCCATCCACTTCCACCCCTGCTCCGGTCACCTCAGCTATCCAGGACCCCAGCAATAAACACTGGCTTCAGCTCGGAGCTAAACCCAAAACCCCGGGTGGTTCTTCACAGCCTCAAAGCACTCCCTGGACCTTGGTTGGGCCAACTAGCAAACGTCTAGCAATTGGCAAACGTCGGGGATTGACCAGACATGGCCACGCCTCCTCCCTTCCCCTTTTGCTGGAAAACAGATTCGACATCCTTTCCCTGGAAGATTTCCCCCACCTGGACGTCGATCTTCCTCCCACGGCCGCCCCTCCTCCTTCAGCAGCGGCCCAAACCCGCAAGCCCCGGATTAAAACTACTTTAGGTGTGCCAAACTGTACAGCAGCTCCAAAAAGAAGAGAAAGCATCACCCCACCATCACTGCAACAACTACGGCAAAATTATCCACCATTTCAGAAGCCACCGACAAAGCCCCCCCCCCCCCCCCCCCCCCAGACGACGCTGGTAATTGGTGATACGATATTGAGAAACGTCAGAAGCAGGTACTGTGTCACTAATTTTTTTCCTGGGGCTAAAGTGTCAGATATTGAGGCTCTTACCCCTGACCTATTAAATGAATACCCCCACGCTAAAATTGTCATTGTGTATGTAGGATGCAACAACATCCCAGATGAAGCGTTGGAGATCTTAAAGAGTGACTTCAGGAGTCTTCTGTCCACTCTTATGAACTGTGGCAGATGTGTGTTTATTTCTGGGCCATTGGCACCTTTTAGAAGAGGTTGCAATTATTTTAGCAAAACTCTCAGCCTTAATACCTAGCTGTGTTAGACAATTTCAACCTGTTTTGGAACCGCCCATCATTTATGAGGCCAGATGGCATCCATCCAAATAGACCTGGTGCACGTGTTTTAAGGGACAATCTGTTCTATTCCATTCAGTGTTTTTTAGTACAGTGACTGAAATCTGGTGCATTAACTCACCCCAAAGTTCCTGGGTCTGCCAACCAGCCCTTCTTTGCTTCCACTTCTCATATTAATCCTATTAATCCAAATAATTCTCACTGCTTAGATCAGTCTTCAATTCATAACCCCATAGAGATTGTATCTGTCTCCCGTTACCCAAAACATTTTAACACAAGACAAATACAACATAACTTGATAAATTACACGCCTCTCTGCAGCTCCTCCTCATCCACCACCCCTCAACTTAGCCCCTGTCTTCCCCATCAGAGAACCTTTGTCTACTCCCCCCAAAGTTAATAAAAATATAATGTATAAGCATCCCAAAGTGATTAAACAAAAAATTGGTAAAACTCAAACTAAACATCAAGTCTCTAAATTTAATGATTTGGCCTCTCTTCCTCATAATTTAAAAATTAAATGCGGTTTGTTAAATATTAGGTCTCTAACTACCAAGTCTCTACTAGTCCATGATCTGTTAATTGATCATCAGATTGATTTAATATCCCTTACAGGGACTTAGTTAGGGCAAGCTGATTATGTTGGTTTAAATGAATCTACTCCCTCTGGTTATCTAAACTATCAAAATCCCAGAAGTTCTGGTCGTGGAGGAGGAGCAGCGGCAATTTACCATACAAATTACTAATTAATGTAAAGCCAAAAACATGCTTTAATTCCTTTGAGGGCCTGGTCCTCAGTATTGGGCATGTTAGCAATCTTAGCTTAAACCCAATTTTCTTTGCCATAGTTTACCATCCTCCCTCAGCCTACTCAGAGTTTTTATCCGAATTTGCCGAATTCTTAGCTGATTTAGTGCTGAAATCAGATAGAATAATTATAGTAGGGGATTTTAATATATATGTTGATGTAGAAAGTGACTGTCTTAATAAGGCATTTACAGTAATTCAATATTAGACTCGATGGGGTTTTCTCAGAAAGTAGAAAATTCTACCCATTATCTCTACCACACATTGGACCTTGTTCTGACATATGGCATAGAAACAGAAAATCTGGTAGTGTCTCCTCATAATCCTGTACTGTCAGACCATTGTCTGTTAACCTTTGATTTCACTATTCCTGAGTATTTGATTCCCAAAGAAAAATATTACTACAGCAGATGTCTTTCAGATGATGTTGTTACCAAATTTATGCAGATTGTCTCCTCTATGCCATGTGTCAACACAACGGAAACAAGCAATGGAGAGCTTGTTCCTTCCATAATTGATAGCATGGTAGATAGTGTTACAGCTTCTCTGCATCAGACTATAGACTTGGTGGTCCCTTTAAGAAAGAAAAAGTCCAATCAGAGATTTCTAACCCCTTGGTTTAACACAGAAACTCATAGCTTAAAACAGAAGACTTGTCAATTAGAAAGAAAATGACTCATGTCAGGTCAGGCACTGGTTTGCTTGCTACCAGATAACAATGAAAACTGGTACTACCTGTCTCACGGGTCGGACCATCGGCGACTCAACCGGCAACCCCGCCCTTCCGAGGGCATGGAGGGTGAAACTGGACATCCTGGCAGAACTAAAAACAATATCTATCACAGGTGGCAGTAGGACACAATCCAGGGACGGATAATTTTTTCACACATAACTCTACATCCCCTTATGCGGGGATGTAGAGTGATGATAATCAAGTCAGTGGCGGTGGTGCACCTGTAGGCTGGTTGCCAACCGCCAATCAAATCTAAAAGAAGAAGAAGTCTATGGTGGACCACTCCCAGTTATATGAGGTGAGACTGGACATCCTGGCAGATAAGCACATCTGTCACAAGGTCTGTGGTGGACTTTTGCCAGTCAGTGCATCGTGACATGCACTACACAAAGAGCAGAGATAAACAGACCTATCATCTGGTCAGTCACTGCATCAGATACTGGAGTCAGTTTGTCTTGGCCTGTCCTTGCCACTGATAATACCTCTGCCAAGATTAATATTTTGCAAGCAGTTTCATGAAATGGTCTGTCAGAAAGCAACTCATACCGGCTCGGATGTCACCTGGGTTCACAAGGTCAGGAGTTCCTGGCAGCAGAAGGCGAAGGACAGAGCTGCATGGAGGAATCTGATAAGACCTAAATGAAACAGTCATTGTTGCCCCCGACAGACTGCTATGATGATGAAGATGATGACGGCGTTCCACTAATTTAGATGAAATCTATTTAGCTTGGAGAAATCATCTTTTAATTTATAAAAAAATCTCTTAGAAAAGCTAAAACAAGTTATTAGTCTGCATTAATAGAAGAGAACAAGAATAATCCCAGGTTTCTTTTCAGCACTGTAGCCAGGCTGACAAAGAGTCAGGACTCTCAGGTCAATCCTTGAATCCCCCTAGAGCTTACTAGTCAGGACTTTATGAACTTTTTCAATCAAAAAATTTCATCTATTAGAGATAAAATCAGTCAGATTCTTCCCACCGTAAACTTAAGTACAGTAACTACTACAACTCCTTCAACTAATATCTGTTTGGATAAGTTTACTCCAATTGACCTTTTAGAGTTAGATAAAATAATTTCCTCATCCAAGCCTTCAACTTGTCTTTTAGACCCTATTCCTTCCAGGTTATTTAAAAAAGTCTTCCCATTTATTGATAGCCATATTCTTCAAATAATCAATTCTTCTTTAACATTAGCCCATGTACCGCAGGCTTTTAAAACTGCTGTAATTAAACCCTTACTCAAGAAGCCAACGCTCGATCCAGGAGTTTTAGCTAACTATCGACCAACCTCTAATCTCCCTTTAATTTCAAAAATCTTAGAAAGAGTTGTTGCTATGCAATTATTTGACCACTGGCAGGGAAATGGTTTATTTGAAGTGTTTCAATCTAGGTTCAGAATCCATCAAAGTACTGAAACAGCCTTAGCGAAGGTCACTAATGACCTCCTTATCGCATCTGATAATGGACTTTTTTCTGTACTTGTCCTTTTAGATCTTAGTGCAGCCTTTGATACTATTGACCATGGTATTCTACTTGATAGATTAGAACACCATGTTGGACTTAATGGAACTTCGCTGCAGTGGTTTAGATCTTATTTGTCTGATAGGCTTCAGTTTGTTCATGTCAATAATGAGTTTTCTTCCAACTCTAAGCTCAGTCATGGAGTTCCACAGGGATCTGTGCTAGGCCCTACTCTTTTTAGTTTATATATGCTTCTGTTAGGCAACATCATTAGAAAGCACTGTATACATTTTCATTGTTATGCAGACACACAATTATACTTGTCAATGAAGCCAGATGATAGTAATCAATTAGCCTGTCTTAAGGAAATCAAAGCATGGAATACCTCTAATTTTCTGCTATTAAATTCAGATAAGACTGAAGTCATTCTTGTTGGTCCAAAAAACCTTAGAAATACCTTTCCAAATCAAACTCTTAGTTTGGATGCAGTTACTCTTTCTCTGAATAGTTCTGTGAGGAACCTTAGAATTATTTTTGATCAAGCTCTGTTTTTCAATTCACATATTAAATTTGTTTCTAAGACTGCCCTCTATCATTTGTGCAATATTGCCAAGATTAGGAGCATCTTGTCTCAGAGTGATGCTGAGAAACTGATCCACGCTTTTGTTAGCTCTAGATTAGATTATTGTAACTCTTTATTATCAGGTTGTCCTAAAATATCTTTAAAAAGTCTTTAGTTGATCCAAAATGCTACTGCAAGAGTTTTAACAGGTACTAGAAAGAGAGATAATATCTCTCCAGTTCTGGCCTCCCTTCACTGGCTTCCCATAGAGTTTAGAATTAAGTTTAAAATCCTTCTTTTCACTTACAAAGCTCTTAACAATCAGGCCCCTTTTTATTTAAAATATCTGATATTACCCTATCATCCTAACAGAGCACTATGCTCCCAAAATGCAGGATTACTTGTAATACCTAGAATCTCCAAAAGTACAATGGGAGGTAGAGCCTTCAGCTATCAAGCTCCTTTCCTGTGGAACCAGTTACCAATCTGGATTCGGGAGTCAGACTCAATCTCTGTTTTTAAGAATAGGGTAAAAACCTTCCTTTTCAATATAGCCTACGATTAGGGAGGGATCATGTGTCTCTAAACTCTCCCTTAGTTATGCTGCTAATAGATTTAGACTGCCGGGGGACCTCCATTAATGTACTTGGCTTCACTCCTTTAATGTTTGCTCTCTATATGTCTGTTCTTTTCATCCTCTCTATCCCTTCACCCCCCTGTCAGTCGCAGCAGATGACTGCCCCTCCCTTAGCCTGGTTTTGTTAGAGGTTTTTCTTCCTGTCAAAAGGGAGTTTTTCCTCTCCACCGTCGCCAAGCGCTTGCTCACAGGGGATTGCCTAATTGCTGGGGTCTTTCTGCAATTGTGGGGGTTTCCCCTACATTTGAAAGTGCTATGAGATGACTATTGTTGTGAAATGGCGCTATATAAATGAATTTGAATTGTATTGAATTTAATTTCTGGCTGTCATAAAACATGCATGTCACCTGCTGCCTATGTGGCAGGTCCGCACCTGTCACATGATGTGTCCCAAAAGCACAGAAAACCCAGTTGTAACAAGCATTTCACATCACAGGTTGTCAGGCACGTACAGTGGTGTGAAAAAGTGTTTGCCCCCTTCCTGATTTCTCAATTTTCTTGTATGTTTGTCATACCTAAATGTTTCAGATCATCAAACAAATTTAAATATTAGACAAAAATAACAAGTAAATACAAAATGCAGTTTTTAAATGAAGGTGTTTATTATTAAGGGTAAAAAAAAAAAAAATCAAGCCTACATGGCCCTGTTTGAAAAAGTGATTCCCCCCCTTGTTAAAACATAAATTAACTGTGATTTATCACATCTTTGGAAAGCTGAGTTCATTTCTCCAGCCACGCCCAGGCCTGATTACTGCCACACCTGTTCTCAACCAAGAAATCACTTAAATAGGACCTGCCTGACAAACTGAAGTACAGCAAAAGATCCTGATCAGCATGATGCAATCCAAAGAAATTAAGGAACAAATGAGAAACACAGTAACTGAGATCTATCAGTCTGGAAAAGGTTACAAAGCCATTCATAAAGCTTTGGAACTCCAGCAAACCACAATGAATGCCATTATCAACAAATGGCAAAAACATAGAACAGTGGTGAACCTCCCTAGGAGTGGCTGGCCGACCAAAATTACCCCAACAGCACAGCGACGACTCACCCAAAAGGTCACAAAAGACCCCACAACAACATCCAAACAACTACAGGCCTCACTTGCCTCAGTTAAGGTCAGTGTTCATGACTCCACCATCAGAAAGAGACTGGGCAAAAATGGTCTGCATGGCCGAGTTCCAAGACGAAAACCACTGCTGAGCAAAAAGAACATAAAAGCTCATCTTAGGTTTGCGAGAAAACATCTTGAAGATCCCCAAGACTTTTGGGAAAATCCTCTGTGGACTGACGAGACAAAAGTTGAACTTTTGGGAAGGTGTGTGTCCCATTACATCTGGCGTAAAAGTAACACAGCATTTCAGAAAAAGAACATCATACAAACAGTAAAATACGGTGGTGGTAGTATGTGATGGTTTGGGCTGTTTTGCTGCTTCAGGACCTGGAAGACTTGCTGTGGTAAATGGAACCATGAATTCTGCTGTCTACCAAAACATCCTGAAGGAGATTGTCTGGCCATCTGTTTGTGACCTCAAGCTGAAGCGCACTTGGGTTCTGCAGCAGGACAATGATCCAAAACACACTAGCAAGTCCACCGCTGAATGGCTTAAGAAAAATAAAATGAAGACTTTGGAGTGGCCTAGTCAAAGTCCTGACCTGAATCCGATTGAGATGCTGTGGCATGACCTTATAAAGGTGGTTCACGCTCGAAAACCCTCCAATGTGGCTGAATTACAACAATTCCGCAAAGAAGAGTGGGCCAAAATTCCTCCACAGCACTTATGGCAAATGCCTGATTGCAATTGTTGTTGCTAATGGTGGCTCAACCAGTTATGAGGTTTAGGGGGCAATCACTTTTTCACACAAGGCCATGTAGGTATGGATTTTATTTCCCCTTAATTATAAACACCTTCATTTCAAAACTGCATTGTGTGTTTACTTGTGTTATCTTTGTCTAATATTTAAATTTGTTTGATGATCTGAAACATTTAAGTGTGACATACAAAAAAATGAGAAATCAGGAAGGGGGCAAACACTTTTTCACACCACTGTATAGCTTACTGCTCTTCACTGGAGGACTGGAGGACTTCACCCAAATGAGCCGCCTCAAAACATCATTTCCGGAAATGCGAAGAAGAGAATGTAAACAAAGGCTCCATCCAAACATATATTTCCACACGGAGGAAGCGTTTGCTCCAAATTTTGCCAACTATGACTCTAAAAAGAGATTATTTAGCTTCTGAAGGGAAATATTTACCTTTTGTGACAGCAGAAGATGTTCTGGAGTGTGTACACTTTCATCTGCCATCGACGGAGCTGCACGTGACGACAGAGAATAAAAGCGCCGGTTCGGCGGAGTAATGTAACCAAAATAAACGTGAGAGTTTCTGGATGTGGGAGAGAAAGCGAAAATAACTGGCAGGATGAAATAAGGACCGTGGATGACGAAAATGGACGAATGAAGACACGAGTGGTAAGTCTGATTGGTTTTTATCGGTACGTGTACATTCTACTGATTTTCTGGTTCATATACTTTGAAAAATGACAAAAAAACAAAAACAAAAACGGTGACAAAAAAACCAAAAAAACCCCAAAACAAAATCATCCTTTGTGTAAATATGTCCAAAGTCCACTTTTGACCAAAAGTCATGTTATTTGATATGGTTGCTGTCGCATTATGCAAATTAGATGCATAAATTAACTCCTATCTCAAACTATGCATCATATTCTACATCTTTCTAATGGACAGTAACTCACTATCTCTTAACAAATTCAAGTTAGAGCCTCTGGAATTTGCCATATCTAAACTGAATATTTTCTTCAAAAAAAACTTTACCACCAGAGGGAGGTGAGTTGACGGGAGCACTGCTGCGCCATAGACAGGTAACAGGTTAAGTTTTGATCTTTTTAAAGGTATATATGTATAGTCTTAAAGACCAAAACATTTCTGGTCTGTTCTATTCTTCTCATTAAAAATGCAACAAAGAGCTATTAGCCTAGCTCAGGGGTGTCCAACCATGTGCCATGGAGAGCCAAGACCCTGCAGGTTTTACCTCCAACCAGTGTCTTCAACAGCAGATTTCTGTGAACTTCTTCCCACTGATTGCTGATAAGTGAAAACACCTGCTGAAGAGACTGGGTAGAAGAGAAAACCTGCAGGGTCTTGGCTCTCCATGGCACCTGGTTGGACACCCCTGGCCTAGCTGGTACTATCAGTGAACCAGTAATCTGATTGGGTAAAGGCTTTTTGAGTGGGACAATCACAAGTAAGGAGGCAGTCAAAGCACATTTGTTCCGCTAACTAAAGGGGTGTTAACACCAAACACAAACAGGCAAATTTTTCGCACGGCACGATTACATTATAACTCAATGTGAACACACGAACAGACATGAATAGTGAGATGCAGACAGGCAAAGTTGTCTTTAAAACTTCTGCAGCTGTGTTCAACCTGCTGTGGAAATTCCCAAAATAACGTCATGCTTAGGTTTACATTATCCGACGGGGAGCTCACCTGAAAATGTTGTCTCAAACCTCCAAAATGTCACAAGATGATGTGTGTTTACATTGCTAGCTTGCTGGCAGGAAACCATGGGTAAATAACTCCCAAATCCCGATTCAGCTGAAGAGCTCCCGGTTCTCCTGTCTCTAGGTGAGTGAGTCAAATTTTCAAACTAGTTTACTCTGCAATGGTGATACCTTTACTCCAGTGACAGCAGAATCTTAACGCTAGCAGCTAGCTAGCTAGCTAGCCTTGGACGTGAACACGCGACTGCGCAAATTCGGGTGTACTCGCGTCTTCCCATTCACATTATATGGATTTGCGTCGCCTGTTCGCGTTTGGTGTGAACGCACCTTTAGATAAGAGAAGGTGGGGTTTGTTAGTCTGTGACATTATAAAACCCAGGAAGTGCAATGTGTTTAAATTCCTTAAATACAGGCAGCGTATACGGGCTTCATTGTGAAGTAATTATTTAATTTCTTTATGGGACATACATACAGTATATGAGCCATGACTATATTTTATAAGGTTAAAATCTTCAAAAACACAATTTCGGACAACATGGGACATTTAAGTCTTGCTCCTCTTTTGTTGTTTCTTAATGTAATTTTTGATCACATTGACAAGTAAAAATCAGCCAGCACTAGGAGGTGTCAATCACCAGAGGCCCCACAATACAATATTATCACAACACTTGGGCCGCGATATGATACTATCACGAACTTGCGATACACCAAGTAAGGCAATATCACATGTTGTGATTTCCCAACCTGATCTTTGTCTTGCTTAACTCCTGGCTCGATCTCAGGAGTCACTCCTTTGCTGTGTTGACCTAGCCAGAAAGTGAGCATTTAGCACCATCTAGTGGGCTGAAAAGTCAATTGGTTTTTATAACTCTGGTACCTAAATGTGACCAGCCATGGAAAAACCAGGAACAAGTCTCCCAAAGGGTATTTTGAACTATTTACAGATTATGAAAGTGTGGAATCTAAGCTTTCCAATGATGTCTAACACATGGAAATCTGAAAAGATAGAAAGAAAATGTGGCCATTTTAATGTTAGCACCTCTCAAACTACTAAATCAGGTCCAAAGTTTCCAAGGATTGTCACCTTCCAGGGGAACAAGGTGGGAGGGCTGTAACAAAAGCTGGCAATTGCATGACTTGGCATGAACCCAAACCCAGTGCTTATCAAAAGGAGCTCTGGAAACCCTTCTTAAGCTACTTAAGTAGCCATGTGCTTCTACCTGAACATGCTGCTGATTGGCCAAAATGAATAACAAAGACATGTGAATAGCCAAACAAACCAGATATGTAAATCAGCTGTGGTATCCACGCCCCTGAAACTAGGAAGCGGTCTTGGTGATATTTCCCTCTGAAACTACTCTATTTCAAATACAAAGTTTCATTCATTCATTCATCTTCTTCCGCTTAATCCTTTTCGGGTCGCGGGGGGGCCGGAGCCTATCCTAGCATCTTTGGGCGAGAGGCAGGGTACACCCTGGACAGATCACCAGTCCATCGCAGGGCCAACACAGACAGACAGACAACCATTCACTCTCGCAGTCATACCTAAGGACAATTTATGGTTTTAAAATCTCCCACACTGTTATTTGAAGCATGGAGTAGCTTCTTCATGATTTCAACTGCAAAAAAAATGAAAATCACAAATTTTTCAAAAAAAAAAGTATTTCTGTTTCTTTAGGAATCATGTCAGGCCGACTTGTTGCTGGTTTACTCGTGGCGGGTCACAAATAGGTAAGTTTGTATATGGAATATTTATTAATAATTTTTAATAACATACCACAATACTGGTGTCTCTGAATCGCTACAGTATTACCACGACAAAGGATCATGATGTTACAAGGTACTGACTTCTTTTAAATTCTAAGTAATGATTAAAAGACGTCTAGCCTAACATAAGGCAATGTCACACTAATGTCAAATATTCACACATAAGCTTGGCCGTAATGTGATACTAAGGGCACATTCACACGGCCACTGTTTGGTCTGGACCAAAGGACTATCCGCGGATAGTTTGGTTTGTGTGGTGCCATCTGAACATGCATTCGAACTCTGGTGTGCACCAAACAAGCAAATTCTGGTCCGCCCGAAAACTTCGCTTGCAGTGTGAATGCAAATAGACTATGCAGCGGACCAAAGGGCAGAAGTGCTCCTCGGCATTTGTGTAACCATAGCAACACGTAGTCTGAGAAGAGGAAGTGGCATTTACTGTAGTGCATTTTGGGTAGAAAATAACAATAAAGACAACCGCGTGAATCTGAGAAATTCTTTTACGGAAGAAAGCCGAGGAGAAAAGTTAAAAAAAATATCTTGTTTGTGGCGGACAAACGACCCGGCTGAAGGGAACGGATTTCCATTTTTGGTCCAGGCCAATCGATGAGCTGGAGTTTTCTTCTTCGCAGAGATTTTTTTCTTCCTGGTCAGTGGGGGTTTCGGCTACAGCGCCCCAAACGAGCAGTTGTTGTAACTGCGTGATGTTGTCCTGGCAGTTTTGTCCACTGCAGTGTGAATGCAAACCAAACGAAGGTGCAAAAATTCTCAGCGTTCCCCGCCCAATCGAACCAAGACCCCCGGACTATCCTGGCGTGGATGCAGCCTAAGGAGGTTGTGGATTACTTCTGACCACAGAGAGATCTGACTGGTTAGCTGGTGGCAAGCAGGGAGGGAGGTTGGGTAAACCACATGGTCACAAAAGAAGCCAAGACGTCTTTACAGAGAAGAACCCTGAACAGCTGCCAACGGGAGTTTCCCCTCCAGAGGAGCACATTTTGCTTTTGTTTATTTTCCCACTTTTGTTCACTGCCAAGACAATTTGATTAGGAAGAACAGCAAGGACCCAGAGGCATAATGATCCCACCATCCAGATTACTGCTCAGGGCCCACACGTTTGGAGAGTGATGGCAAGGCAGCTAAGAGGTGAGTCTGCACTCCTACATGCTCATTGGCAGCCAGCAGAGTAGCTCTTTTTAAAATGCACACTGCACCCCACTGGATGCCCCTAGAAAGTTAAAAATGTGATTTCTTGGTAAATAATAGTGCACATTGAAAGGAGGGTTTGTGACTGTGACAGCAACAATGCAAATCTTCTTTCTGTGAGGTGAATATTTGGGGGTAAAGTGAAAGGTACGTTTTTTTACATTCTTTTATACAAGCAAAATAAACATGCAGCTGTTCTCAAACAATATAGCCTTCAGCCAACATCCGCATAAATTAAAAACAAAAACAAAACAAAAACCTTGCCGATACTTAAGTTCAGGACATCAAACTTCAGATTCTAATGAAGGAATGTGAAACACATAACAACACAAGACAGAACACAGAGCCAGTCCCAGCTTGTTAGGTCATGAAATAAATAGACCTTACAAAGATTAAGTTCTAGATATAATGCATTTCACAAACATAGGTAAAATCTACTTAAAAACAAGAAAAACCACCTAACAGATAACCATATCTAAAGTTTTGCAAAAAAAAAAACAAAAGAAAGAAAAAATAAAAGGAAAACTGAACTGTAGTGCATAGCAACTGCATAAAAGCAATAGGAACAAGAGCACTCTGAGACGAGTGCAATATCTCTCACCTCTGTTTTCTTTGAAGATACCAATATTTACTGACAGAGACTACTACTAATAATAATAATTTAATAATTACTGTGGCAGAACCAAATTATGATAAGCCCATCATCCACATACAACAAAGTATACAACCCATAGTTGTAGGTCAGGATCCCAAGGTGAACCTGTGTAGCAAGTATGGTGACCCTAGAGAGTTTTACACGTTCTATAGTAAGAGATCATAGGGAGTGTCAGCCTTGACTTATGATCTTTTGACCTCAAACCTGTAGTCAGAAGTTATGGTCTCAGAGTGAACCTGCATATCAGGTTTGGTGACCCTAGCTTTCTTTGTTGTTGAGATATACTTTATAAGGCATTTTGATGTTGACCTTTTACCTTGCAATCCCAAAACCATAGTCACACTTCAACGTCACACGGTGAACCTGTGTACCAAGTTTGGTAGCCTTAGCTTTACTCGTTGCACAGTACTGAGGCATAAGGAATGTTAACCTTGATCTCTGACCTTTTGACCCCAAACCCATAGTCAGACATCAAGATCACAAGGTGAACTTGTGTACCAGGTTTGGTGACCCTAGCTTTCCTTGTTGTTGAAATATAGTTTATAAGCTATTTTGATTTTGACCTTTTGATCTTGCAATCCCAAAACCATAGTCACACTTCAGGGTCACAGGGTGAACCTGTGTACCAAGTTTGGTGATCCTAACTTTACTTATTGTACAGTAATAAGGCGTAGGGAATGTTAACCTTGACCTTTGACCTTTTGACCCCAACCCCATAGTGTGAGGTCATAATCCCAAGGTGAGACTGTGGACTCGGTTTGGCGGCCCTAGCTTTACTTGTTTTATAGTAATAGTGCAAATGGAATGCTACCCCTGACCTTTGACCTTTTGACCCCAAACCCATAGTCAGCGTTCAGGATCTCAAGGTGAACCTGTGTACCAGGTTTGGTGGCCCTAGCTTTACTCGTTTTATAGTAATAGTCAATGTAGCATTTACCATAGTGCAAGTGCAATGTTAACCTCTTGCGCTCCGTTGTACCGCCGACGGGCAAGTCTCTGCGTCCTAGAGCGCACGAGGGCGCTCTCGTGCACTCTAGGACGCATGATGGAGATTGTGATGTAGGTGGTGTATGGCGTCCAAGCGCGCACTGAAAATAAAAGCTGCAGACACAGCCGCGAACAGATTAGTTCATCTGATTGACCTCTCATTCGACTAATAAGAGCCTTGAATTGGGTTTCTGAAACCTTGAAGAACCAATGACTGAAAACCTAGCCAGAAGGACCCGCCTCCCAACGCTGTGAATGCAGTGAGCCAATTGAAGCAGAGAAGTTCGCGAGCTGTGTTTTTTAAGGCTGGGTGAAGACTGGCTGCTGCAGCGGATCAAAAAAGGACCCGCAGGAAGAACCCCACAGACCCAGCAGAGAGACCATCCACAAATGCAACCTGTGTGACAGGGAGTGCCATCGGCATGTTCGGCCACAGGCGGTGCTTATTTTGTTTTGGTTCCAGCAGAGTAGACGTTATGATTTCTTCCATGGTCATAGACGGACGGAGGCTGACGACGAAGGCTGAGTGACACACACGCCTTCGCCAGTCTTTTTTTTATTACTACTGTTATTTGTTTTGAAAAATTGTTCGCCAAAAACCGCAATCATGGAAGCACAAAATCGCAATAATGGAATTATGTTTTGATCGGGTCGCGAGACCAGAACCATGAGCGGACCAGCGTCGCGTTCGTCTGACAGTGAGGAAGAGAAGTTTGCCAGGACTCTGCTGCTGTGAAGAGGTAAGGTGTTATAAGCTAAATTATTATTTATCCCTGAAAATTGTAATCCAAAATGACTTTTGACCGATCGGTAAATTACAACTGTGCGGCGCGGCACGGCGCACAAACTGCACAAGGGGTTGTTCGCCGCGTACAGACCGTGAACGCCCCCCCACCCCCGCTATTCTTCTGTAGCGAGGGGGGGGGGAAGCCGCGGTGACTGCGCTGCTGTCCCACATCGCCACATGAGGCTAATCCGTTGTGTAGCGATGGCCGATGTCCATCCTCTGTAGCGAGGGGGGGGGACAAACCCCCCCCCCCCCCCCCCACACACACAGACAGCCCTGAGTGTGACCTTTCATTAGAGCCCAAAATGAAGCTTCTACATTGAATCATTCAAAAGTTACAGATGTTTTTCCAAACTGTGCCATGTGGCACAATTTGGCACAGTTCCAAAACGCCTGGGAACTACCTGAGTAAAAAGCTGTGTAATATATTCATTTTTTGTGGTATTGTTACAAAATTTGGACCTCAGCTGGATAACACTTGGTTATACATTTCTGTTGCATTTTCCAGCCCAGATCTGAAGCTGTGTGTTATTTGCAAACATTTGTATCCAAAAAAACACCCAGGCCAAATTTATTTTCTTCAAGTTCACTATGTTGAGATGACTGTAACTCAGTGGCCGGAGCACTTAGAGAGATTATGACTGTTTTGCCAAAAAATTCAAAGTGTTTTCTTTTAAATGAGACCAACCCCATGAAGATGCTGCAAAGGGTTGAAGAACAGCTTTTGATTTAATTTGGGCACGTTAATTTTTGGCGTTTTTAGGGAAATTGACCAGAGTGCAAGGGGTTAACTTTGACCTTTGACCGCTTGACCCCAAACCCATAGTTAGGTGAGGGTGTAAGTCGTCTAGGATGTGTATTAGATACAATTACTGTATCAATTTGGAAAGCCTACATCATTTCTTTCAGTAGTTATTGTGTTTAGAAGATTCAGGGTAAAATCCGACCTCTGACCTTTGATCTCAAGGTCATCCAATGAGAGTGAAATTGCAATATGCGCATCATCAGAGTATATCAAACCATGGTACCATTTCAAAACAGTCGGAACAAAACTTTAGAAGGAGTTGATTTCACAATACAGTTACCGTCTATGAAGTGAGGTGAAACAGGAGGTCATAGGTCAGGGGCTACAACTCCTGCAAAAATCATTTGATCAGAACCAAACTGTAATATGTGCATCCTCAATGTATATCAAACCATGGTACCAAGTTTCAAAACAATCAGACCAAAACTGTAGGAGGAGTTGATTTCACAAAAGTTGGACAGACGGACGGACAGACTGACCCATAACATCATCCCCCACTGGTCGAAGCTCGAAGGGGTCGAAAGCCCTTTGGGCGCAGACCAAAGGGGGATAAAAAATGATAAACTACCAAAAAAACAAAGACAATACTGTAGGATAATTGGTTTGGGTTAGCTGTTAAAGATTATAAAAATTAACCTCAAATGAATTTTAACCACAATAATATGCATCCGACTTCCTTTTTTCCCCTGTGAACTACACTGAAGCATTGATTCTGTTTTTACTGGAGGAACACAGGTAGTTCTCTTACATGACAGTGTGAAGGAGAATTTCAAGGTTAAAGGTTTTCAGTTAACGCTGAGCAAGCTGAAGCACAAGGGATCGAAACTCACCGGAGCACAGCGGCCCAGGTTTCCCCCCACCCACCTCACTACTGTAATTATGACCATTATTAATACAACCCCACCTCCATACATTACCCACTTTTCCTTTGGGTAAAACTGATTGGTACATCAACAGTCAAGAAAAAAAAAAGAAAGAAAGAAAATGTGTGGCTATCACACTTAAAGTTCCCATTCACTGCACTTTTTCTACATGTTGACATTTCCCACAGTTCTGAATGAAATGTCTGTGATGTACTTTAATCATTTAATTATTGCCCCATCATTGTGCATTCTCTTTTGGAGCCTTCCTCAGAATGCAGGGCCGGCTCTTGGAATAGGTCATATACAGTAGGCAGTTGCCTACGGCGCCACCTGCTGTAGCAGGTTCTCAGAGGTGCTGTGTGCCGGCTGGCAAGGCAGGCAAATGCTTAGGGCTGACCAATTTTGAGCCACTACAGCAGTGACAATGTGTAGAGTTTGCAATGACAGTGGCAGGCTGGCGCAGAACTCCCACCCCCACCTCTCACTCTTGCAAGTACCCGTGTGCATATTATGTAAACAAACCAGTAGGAGCGGCTGTATCAAAATGATGCAAAGTTATCTGTCTGGCAGTGATAAAAGAAAGATGAAAACAAGGTAAAGGAGACAAGGAAGGAAAACAGTGGTAAGTAGTGCAAATAATACAGTAGTTAATTTAACTCAGAGCAGCTCAGTGTTCATTTGTGATTCATTTCAGAGTAACACACTCATAGGAGTAGACAGCAGCATTTTTTTCAAGCTGGAATATGACTCTGAATCCTAATCTCGCCTAGGGTGCTAAAATGGCAACATCTGGCCCTGTCAGAATGGCTTGTTTCAGTGCATGTCTAAATGCTCATGAGCCCCAATGTTAACTGGCTAGCTCCTAGCATGGGTTGTTAACACAGAGTTAACTAAAGTAAATCTGTCTGAAAGAATAAATGAAATAATGCATCAATGGTGAACGGGGTGTGTGGTTTCAGTGGTGGATATGACCGGTCCCTGGAGTACAATAAAAACAGAAACAATTGTGAATGAGTGAATGGCTAAGCTGCTAGCATCAGCTAGCCACCTTGGGTCTTGGTTAGAGTACAATAAACTATATCAAAATAAGCTAAAATAATGTCTGAGAGCAACATATACAGTATGGCCAAGCGTTGGTAGATGAACAAGGATTTCACTGGGGATGGAAAGAATTTATACAAAACAGCAATCGAAACCAGATGCGATCAGACAGGAAAGCTATCTCCTAGATGGCCTGACCTGTTAGCCTCTCCCCACTAAGGTGTACCCTACAGACCGACTCCAACTGGCTAATACTAACAGTTCATCTACCATCACAGTCAAGCCAGAATTACACAAGATATATTATGGACTGTGGATTATCAGAGCAGGTGGAAAGAGTGACGTTTAGTGGGATGACTGGAATTGAATAAAAATAGCAATGAAAAACTGTGCTTGGCAAGTTCACTCCATAGTAGCACTGTTAGCTCTGAAGCTAATGCCTTGGGCTCTGAAACTCAGGGTGGGGACTGGACCAATATCACAGCCAAAAGCACGGTGATGGGTTGTAACTGAAGACGCAGAGAAATGGAAGCCGGAAGAGTGACACTGGCTTCTGTCCAATCTGACGAAATGTCAAAATATAAATATTTCTAATATTTATCTCTAGGCTGCACGGTGGCGCAGTGGTTTAGCACTGTGGCAGCACAGTTTTACCCTCAGCCGGGGGACCGCGGGGATCATGAGATCGTGGGTTCGATCCCAGCCCCCGACCAACAGTGAGCTGTGTGGAGTTTGCATGTTCTCCCCGTGTTGCGCGGGTTTACTCCGGGATTTCTCCGGTTTCCTCCTGCATACCAAAAACATGTAGGTTTAGGGCGCTCGCACACGCAGCGACCAGCAGCCGGTGGCTTGTCACCAGACTGCAAACCAAGTCTACCTACGGGTACAAATAAGTAACAAAAAAAAAAAAAAATATATATATATATATATATAAATATTTCTAAGCAAAGAGAGATTTAAATAATTTTTACTCTAGTCATGTGACCCAAGAAAGCATTTTAGAAGGTTAAAATCCACAAACACACCATGTTTTTGTTAATGGGACCTTTAAAAAGAAACGTGTGGCTGACCTGTACAGTACAGCAGCAAGGACAAGCGTCTAAACAAGCAAGAAGACTACAGAAGGGAAACAGAGCAAACTGACTGACTAGCAACCAAGACCAAGATGGCGCCCACAGCGGTCGACATGGTGCTTCGCTGCGCTCTTTGTTTGTTTTTGTTTGTCAATTGTGTGTGCTTGCACTTATACCCGTGAAGAACTTCTAAATATCAGGACTTTCACCTCCACGGACCTCCTCCCAGTTTTTTTTAGCCCCTGCCGCCGATCTGGTTCATTGCTTGGCTCGGAAAGTAAGACGGCGGAAGAGAGGTAGACGAGCGGGCGCTCTCGTGCAGCTTCGCAGGAGAGGCTCGCAAACGGCGCTGCCTGGCATATTTCTGTCCAATACCAACTCTCTCTCTAACAAGGTAGATGAACTGAGACTGCTGATGCGTTTTAGGGACCTCGCCTCCTCAGCTGCCCTCTGCTTTACTGAGACCTGGCTCCGGGAAAATATACCGGACAGCGCGCTGCGCCTCGACGGCTTCCAGCTCTTCCGTGCTGATCGTGACACAGAGCTTTCCGGCAAGACCACAGGAGGCGGAGTCTGCTTCTACATCAACTGCAGCTGGTGCTCTGATGTAACGGTAATTTCCAAACACTGTTCTCCCGCCCTGGAATTTCTTGTTATCAACTGCAAGCCTTTTTATTCCCCGCGGGAGTTTGCTTCTTTTATACTGATCGCTGTGTACGCCCCTCCCAACGCGGACACGCGCGAAGCTCAGCGCGTGCACGCGGATCACATTCAACACACAGAGCGGAGTTTCCCAGACTCGCTGATTATTGTGGCTGGCGACTTTAATCAGTGCAATCTGAGCCACGATCTCCCCCGCTACAAACAGTTTATTAAATGCCCCACCAGAGGATTAAACACACTGGATCACTGTTACACCACAGTGAAAGACGCATATCGCGCTGTTCCTCGCGCTGCGCTGGGATTATCTGATCACGTGATGGTTCACCTCATTCCCACATATAGACAGAGATTGAAGCTCACTAAACCTGTTGTGAGCACTACGAAGATACGGACCAGTGAAGCTGAGGAGAAGCTGGAAACGTGCATGGAAATATCTGACTGGGGCATGTTTAAAGGAGCCACGCATGATCTGGATGAGTACACGGACACTGTGAACTCATATATCCACTTTTGTGAAGAGATCATTCTTCCATCGCGCACCAGGGTGAGTTACTCTAATGACAAACCCTGGTTCACAGCTAAGCTCAGACAGATCAGGAAGGAGAAGGAAGCAGCGCTGAAAAGTGGAGACAGGGACTGCTACAGGGAGGTTAAATATCGGTTTAACAGAGAGCTGAGGAGAGCTAAATCTGTGTACTCAGAGAGACTCCAGCAGCAGTTCACTGCTAATGATTCGGCTTCCGTGTGGAGAGGACTGAGGCAGATCACCAACTATCGGCCTCAGGCTCCTAAAGGTCAGGATGACAAAGCCCTTTGTCAAAGACTGTCCCAACACTATGCCCGTTTTGACACCTCGTCATCTGTGTCCAACTCCCCCCCTCCCTCCAGCTCCACAGCCTCCACAATCCCTACTTCATTAAAGGCACCCCCCCTCCTCCCCCCCTGCCCTTATCATCAGTGAGCAGGATGTGCTCAAACAGTTCTCCAGACTGAACCCGCGCAAGGCCCCCGGCCCGGACGGCGTGTCTCCCTCCACCCTGAGACACTGTGCGAAACAGCTGGCTCCTGTCTTCACAGACATTTTTAACACCTCCCTTAAGTTATGCCACGTGCCGTCCTGCCTCAAATCCTCCACCATCATCCCTGTCCCCAAGAAGCCACGGATCACTGGACTTAATGACTACAGACCTGTAGCGCTCACCTCTGTAGTCATGAAGTCCTTTGAGCGCCTGGTCCTGCCCCACCTCAAGTCCATCACCACCCCTCTCCTGGACCCGCTGCAGTTTGCCTACCGAGCCAACAGGTCTGTAGACGACGCAGTCAACCTGGCCCTCCACTCCATCCTGCAGCACCTGGACTCCCCGGGAACCTACGCCAGGATCCTGTTTGTGGACTTCAGCTCCGCATTCAACACCATCCGCCCCGCTCTGCTCCGGGACAAGCTGTCCCTGCTCAACGTGCCTGACTCCCTCTGCAGGTGGATCACCGACTTCCTGACGGACCGGAGGCAGCATGTGCGGCTGGGAAAGACTGTCTCAGACTCTACAAGCATCAGCACCGGATCACCCCAGGGCTGTGTACTTTCCCCCCTACTCTTCTCCCTTTACACCAACTCCTGCACCTCCAGCCACCAGTCTGTCAAGTTGATCAAGTTTGCGGACGACACCACCCTCATCGGGCTCATCTCCAACGGCGACGAGTCCGCCTACAGGAGAGAGGTGGCCCAGCTGGCGTCCTGGTGCAACAATAACAACCTGCAGCTGAACGCTCTGAAGACAGTGGAGATGATTGTAGACTTCAGGAAAGTCACTACCCCTCTGCCCCCCCTCACCCTCTCAGGCTCTCCCATCACCACTGCTGATTCCTTCCGCTTCCTAGGCACTACCATCACCAGGGACCTCAAATGGGAGCCGACCATCAGCTCACTCATCAAAAAAGCCCAGCAGAGGATGTTCTTCCTGCGGCAGCTGAGGAAGCTCAAGCTACCCACCAAGATGTTAGTGCAGTTCTACACAGCCATCATCGAGTCCATCCTCACCACCTCCATAACCGTGTGGTACGCAGGAGCCACTGCCAGGGACAGACTAAGGCTGCAGCGCGTCGTGCGCACTGCTGAGAAGGTGATCGGCTGCAAGCTCCCATCTCTCCAGGATCTGTACATCTCCAGGACCCGGAGGCGTGCTGGCCGGATCATAGCCGATCCCTCACACCCTGGTCACGTACTGTTTGCCCCCCTCCCCTCTGGTAGAAGACTTCGGTCCATCCAGACTAAAACCTCCCGTCACATGAACAGCTTCTTCCCCTCTGCCATCAGACTGCTGAACACTAAGTGACTTATTGACTCTCGTGCACTATGTACAGCAGCTCAACCAGACTCATGTCAATCATCACTGTTTTCTTCCTGCATTACCGACTGCACTATATAGTTCTCCACAGTATCTGCTGCTCGCTAATATATTTTAACTGCTGACCAGTATCACTTACTCTTATTCTACACTTTATTGCATGTATAGTTTATTTCTTTTATCTTATCATGTTTAATGTTGCAGCATTGCACCGAGACAAATTCCTAGTTTGTGTACTACATGAACAATGGCAATAAACCTGATTCTGATTCTGATTCTGATGGTTGGAAGCTGATAAATGTCTGAACTAGAGCAGATTAAACTAAAAAAAAAAAAAAAAAAAAAAAAAGAAGAAGAAGAAGAAAAGCAAACAGCGGTGTGACCCCAGATCCAGACAGCTAACAGCATGGTTTTTCCTTGAAGCAAGCTAACGATCCACCCTGCTACTCCAGAGAAAAGGTAATGATCACCACCAGAGGCTGTTTTTCTGGGAAATGTACACACAGGTGCTTTAGCTGTGGAGCCGTGGATCACAAGCTACAATAAGCCATATACTGCACTGCTGCCTGCACGCTTTGATCTCAGCTTGAATGTGCGGCTTCCTCTCCTTTTACTGTTGTCAGGAATTATTTTAGGTTTTTAACAATCCTATGTGTTTAATAACTTGCCTTATTTGGCTTATTTTTTCTATCATGGTGCCAGGCTCTTGGGCTTGACTGTGCGTTGTGTGTCTGGTTTTGCAGTGATTCAGCTCAGCGGTGTTCTTGTTAAGTGCTCTGCTTATACTTGCTTTTTTTCTTCAGTTTTTCCTCAGTTTTTCCTCCCTTACTTTTTTACATGCTTCTACTACAACACATTTATATGTTAATGCCTATAAATAAGGTGTTGGGCACAAATATTTCTCAGCTGAGTGCAGGCTGCATTTATTTAATGCGGCCTGGTTACAGAACAAAATGCCTTCAGGGAAAGCTGATCTCACTTCCAACAGTTGCATAATCGTGCTCATTTTAGGACCCCTCGGCATCACATTTTTACACACTGGACAGTCCAGCAGATTTCTGTCCAAGTCCATATGCACTCCTGAAAGACAAGTTTAGACATCTTTCATAGGTTGTGTACTGGTGTAACTGCAGTATCTACAGTCAGGCCAGGCAGCTCTTCTAAGATTTGGGCCTCCCAAATGTTGCATGTCGTGATGCAGCAGCTGGCACTGTTGCCTGACAGTGGGAAGGTTCTGGGTTCAAACCACACGGCTGGTGGAGGACTTCTGTGCCTATGTGGGTTTACCACAGGTCATACCTGCCAACATTTGGACTTCCAAGTATAATCTACAGCTCCAGAAAAAAATTAAGAGACCACTACAACATCTTTCCTAAATTAGCATCTCTACATGTATGGATGGCAGCCATTCAGTTTGAGTATCTGTCGAATTCCAACTCAAGGACATGTCGGTCTACTTAAGGAGGTACTGATCTAAGCATTTTTAAGACGTATGAAAGCTGTGAAAAAAAATCGGAGTTATCAATCTATAAATGCACCAAATATCTCTCTCGCTCTCTCTCTCTCTCTGTGTTCCCCAGGTATCTCCCAAACTGTTTGTCAGACTGACCTCAGATTTTATAAGTGCTTTGCTGAGGTTACGAGGGTGTGCATCCCCGGGTATGGAGGCACTCAGTCAAAATATGTAATTTTTATCAATAAAAGTTTAGCCACCGCTCTGTCACCACTCTGTCTCGTCATGCCCTGGCTTCAAGAAGTGTGGGCGGGGTTTCAGATTGACTCCGTACTGATTGGATAATACACGGTGACACGACCAGTCACCACAGTACTTTGCAAACAAAAAAAAAAGGAAGTGAAAAGCGATAAATTTGACAAGAAAGAGAGAATAGTGAAGATGTAATGCTTAAAAAAATTATACTATAATGTTGGCGTGATTGTGTACATTTAAAAGATAATTCAGGGAATGCCAGCGGAGACCCAGGATCTGCCTAAAGAACACCGGTGTTGGAGAAGCAGCGGGCGGAACATGTTCCTTCGCAGGGAAGCAAGCCCAGCCCGCCTAGTCAGTGGTAGATGGGAGTCCCTTTGCAGGACCACGACTCATCGTTGCCAACGGCACTCCTCTCAGTGTGCTTGTACGGCTATCTAAAAGTTAAAAGTTAACCCTTTTTGTGTCTTGGTTTCATGGACAGATAGTGCCCTCACTGTCTGTGTCACAGTTCTGCGCCTGTCATGTGACATGGCCATAAACCCTAAAAAATCTCTAGCTGTACTAAGTATTCGACCTCACAAGGTGGCAGACACATATAACTTACTGCTCTTGCCTTAGAGGACTAATGGCTCCCAAATAACCATCCAAAAACCTCACTTCTGGACACCAAGGAAGAAGAGTTTGTATACAAATGTTGATGTGAGCCATCACAAGATGGAGGAGGCATTTGCTCCCAGATTTGCCAACTATGATTCTAAAAAGAGATTATTTAGCTTATGAAGGTAAATATCTACATTTTGTTATAACAGAGGGTGGCCGAAGCTGGTTGATGTTCACCTGCCATTGACCCCAGCGCCATGTGACTGGACAGAACAATCGCGCCAGTTCCATGTTGTCATATAAGATAAATTGTGGCGGAATAAAAGCGAAATTGAGGTGGAATAATCATAAGCGTTTCTGGATGTGGGAGAGAGAGTGAAAATGACCAGGAGGACAAAATATATGACCAGGATGGCGAAAATGGATGAAACAAGCCACCTGGCCAGGGGTAAGTCTGATGAATTTCTTTGTTTGTTTACATTGTACTGATTTTCTGGTTCATATACTTTGAAGATAAGAACAAAAAACCCAAAACAAAAAACGGTGACAAAAAACAAAACCATCCTTTGCGTAAATATATCCAAAAGTCCACTATTGACCAAAAGTTATGTAATTCGATATAGCTGCCGTGGCATTATGCAAATTAGATGCTTAAATTTACTCCTATCTCAAACTTTGGATCATATTCTACATCTTTCTAATTGACAGTAAGCCATTATCTCTTACCATTTTCAAGTTACAGCTTCAGAAATCTCTGACATCTGAACTGAATATTTTCTTGAAAAAACCTTGACCACCAGAGGGGTGGAGGCTTACAGCGCAACGGAGCACCACAGACAGTCATAAGGTTAATAACAATACCACCATGATTGTGGAACAGAATGCCCAGATCAACTGCATATCATATACGGCCACATGCACGGTTTGATTAAATGACGACCTGTCATGCGGTGACCCTCGCGGATCACCATAAGACGCCAAGAGTCCACCGGTGAGTTTTGCAATGATGGTGATTTATTAATAACACAAGACAAGACTATGAGCCGCTCAGGGCAAAAACACACATTAAGAAATACAAGGGCTCGTAGGGCTAACCCCGGCCACTACGAGCTAAACTATGACATGACATGAGACACGAACCTGACATGAAGGTCTGACGACGCTTTGACGAGGATAGTTTGACGATACTCCTGCGAGTTAACTGCCGCTAGTGCCCGCTTTATAAAGGTGAACACTAACAAGCAGTAATGACAAACAGCTGACCAACCTTGACAGGCGGAAGCCCCACCGAGCGCCTTCACAATAAGAGCCCGGTGAGGCCAGGATACAACCCACAGCTGTCAAGGCTGGCAGCGAGCTGTGCTTAGCCCGAGCGCGGACAGAACCCAGCGCTCGGGTCGTAACAGTACCCTCCCTCCAAGGGCGGGCTCAGAACGCTCAAGGACCACCCTGTCCCCCCCCCCCCAGAGTGGGTGGCTGGGGGTAGGTGCGGAGGGAGAGAGACCAAATCCAGAAACAATCAAAACCCCACAAGAACAACTAAGTACAGGACAGTGACAAGATACCAACTACTCAGATTAAATCAAATGTTTGACTAACATTCACAAAAAATTGCATAGGATAACATGGACAAAACAAAAAAAAAAACAGAATCACTGGGTCAGAAAAACTAAATACAGGACAGCACGAGAAAATTAAATCTTGACCCACATGTTACACAAGAAAATGACTTCCCATCTGTGTGAATTCTCATGAGAGTTTTCAAAAAACCAAATACGGAAAACAGAGCACTTACTGGCTCATACCTGACTACACACAATACAAACTAAGGCAACTGCAAGACATAACCATAACACAAGGCACACATGATAGCAAGGGAAAAAAAAACAAAACAATCACTGGGACAGATCATCACCAGAAAAATGACCACTACCCCCCCAACAGTTTATGCCAACCGGCGGAGACCAGGCGCCATAGAACAGTTCAGGTGGTCTCCCCGCGTCCAACGGCCGGCGGGTGGTCATGGGAGGCGGAACATGACCAGGTGGCTCACCACAGTCCAACGCCCAGCATGTCCGCTCCTCTGGTGGTCGAACCAGGTCGCCCAATGAAACACAACACGTCGGGTGGCCGACCCAGGGCGCCGAACCGGCGAAGCAGTTCCTCAGACGGCCGACCTATGTCCCTCAGCTACCAGTCCCGGGGAAAAACAGCCCGCATCGGCCTCCCTGAACAAAACTCGGGAGAGCCAGGGCGAGCAAACAGGAATCCCCATGGCCCCCAGCGATGATGCGCAGGGGCGGTGACTCAGTGGAGAGGAAAGAAGGCAAGGATGAGCCTGTAATCCGTCCAACGGCGAAAGGACTGCAGCTCCTCCCCCGTCCGCGGACCACACCGGCGCTGCACCTCCACTGGACCCTGATTGGGTCCCAGCTGCACCCATGTCGGGCCCCGATTGGGCTAGAACCGCAGCTGCGGTAGACCCCGATTGGGTCTCTGGCGCACCCACGTCGGACCCCGATTGGGCCACAGCAGCCTCCACGGCGGACCCCGACTGGGTCGGTGCAGCTCCGCTGACGATCTCCACCCCCGAACCTGGGACCTCCAACCCAGTGACTCTGACTGGTTCCATGCCGGCGACACTGCAATGAGGCTCACAAACAAGAAGGAAACCGGGATCAGAATCACTGGTAGCAACAGAACCCAGCGAGACGAGCTCGGGCGCAGCAGACGGCTGCTCCTCACTCGCCTCCCCGAGAGGCAGGCAAAAATGCTCCAAAACAGGCGACAGAGACACAAGAGGGAGCACTTGCCTGCACTCGGGTTCTGTTGCCACCTAGGACTTCGACGATCCAGGTTCAGGGCGGCGACTCTCGTCAGCAGGCTCCAACTCAGCTGTGTTGGGCTCCGCAGCTGGCAAGATGTCGTCTGCAGCCTGAGGTTCCTCCCGCGCTGCTGTCCACGCCGATGACTCGTATGGCGTGGGGACAGGGGACACTCGACCCACTGGCTTGGACCGCTCCGGCGAGGTGACCTGGGGACGCTTCATCGTCGGCTCAGGCTCCGGGCCGCAGTCCGCTCTTCTCCTCCGTCCACGACGTGGCTGCAGGGCCGGATCCAGGATTTCCAGCACTGCAGGCCCCCTCTTCATCCGACGACGTTGGCCTGGCGTCGCGGACCACTCAACGGGGGGGACACAGAGGCAGCAGGTTTAATCGTTATTTCTACAGCAGGTGGAGGGAGCTCTGGGGGCTGCGAACCCCGAACTCCGCCCCCAGGAGTCAGACAAGGCAGGCTACAATTATGATGTAATAAATTAACATGCACTTGCCTTTCTCCCAGAGAAGAGATGGTTCCTGCTGTACGGGACGTTGTTCCTCCTTCTCCCCGCTGGATGGCGACAGAGGGCCCCCTGGAAGGACAAGGTGGAGCTGCTCTCAGAGGTTCGCTAACGGGCTTCGCCGGCAGCGGGTCCAGCCAGGGATTCTGCTGAGGATTGCCTGGGCCGAGGCGCCGACGTCATCGTCGGCCCCCAGATGGCGCAAACTCCTGGACCGGGTCAAGGGCAGGAGCGGGACCCCAGCAAGGGGAGCGAGGATGCCTCCTCCACTGCTTCCTGTCGTAGTCCTCCTCCAACATACGGAGTATCTCGCGCTGTGCGGCGATGTCAGCCCTCCTTGCGCCGACTTCAGGGTGGTCAGCGTAGCGGGGAGAAAGATGATTCAGCACATCCTCAGCGCAGTCCAGGTACCAGCGTACCTTGCTGTCGTAGTCGAGGAGGGAAGCAGAGATGAGCGTTTCATCCACGTATTCTAGGACGTCCACCAGCTCGTGGCTCGGACTCCGAGCGCGGCCCCTCCGCGACGGCATTCCTTCAGCACACCGTACCCAGACAGAAAAAGAACAAACGTCCAAAAGCAAAAACTCACGGTGAAAAAGGCATCTCGGTGTGGCATCTCCGTTTAGACATCTGGCAGGAGTATACTGTCATGCGGTGACCCTCGCGGATCACCATAAGACGCCAAGAGTCCACCGGTGAGTTTTGCAATGATGGTGATTTATTAATAACACAAGACAAGACAAGATAAGAGCCGCTCAGGGCAAAAACACACATTAAGCAATACAAGGGCTCCTAGGGCTAACCCCAGCCACTACGAGCTAAACTATGACATGACATGAGACACGAACCTGACATGAAGGTCTGACGACGCTTTGACGAGGATAGTTTGACGATACTCCTGCGAGTTAACTGCCGCTAGTGTCCGCTTTATAAAGGCGAACACTAACGAGCAGTAATGACAAACAGCTGACCAACCTTGACAGGCGGAAGCCCCACCGAGCACCTTCACAATAAGAGCCCGGTGAGGCCAGGATACAACCCACAGCTATCAAGGCCGGCAGCGAGCTGTGCTTAGCCCGAGCGCGGACAGAACCCAGCGCTCGGGTTGTAACACGACCGTTACCAAACTGCACACAAAAACACCCAAATAATGAAATAAGTAATTTTTTTTTAAATATTTACCGACAAATGGGCAACACTGATGAAACAGTTGCAGGCAAACAGGTCATTCTGCTGTGTATAAGAATGTTTGCTGTTTTGTACTTATAGTATTCCTAAAATATAAAAGGATGCACTAGAATGTGTCTCAAATATTTGTAAACGTGTTCTGTTATACAGGTACATCTCAAAAAATTAGAATATCACGAAAAAGTTCAATATTTTTGGTCACTCATTTCAGAAAGTGAAACCCATATATTATGTAGATTCATTACACAGAGAGTGATATACTTCAAGTGTTTATTTATTTTAATTTTGATGATTATGGCATACAGCCCATGAAAACCCCAAATTCAGTTTCTCAAAAAATTAGAATACTACATAAAATTAATTTTAAAAAATAGGTTTTTAATAGAAATGTGGACCGACTGAAAAGTATGTCCATGTACACATTCAGTACTTGGTCGGGGCTCCTTTAGGATTAATTACTGTATCAATGTGGCGTGGCATGGAGGTGATCAGCCTGTGGCACTGCTGAGGTGTTATGAAGGTCCAGGTTACTTTGATAGTGACCTTCAGCTCATCTGCATTGTTGGGTCTGGTGTCTCTCATCTTCCTCTTGACAATACTCCATAGATTCTCTATGGGGTTTAGGTCAGGAGAGTTTGCTGGCCAATCAAACACAGTGATGGCATGGTTATTAAACCAGGTTTTGATACTTTTGGCAGTGATGGGGCGGGGTTCCAAGTCCTGCTGGAAAATGAAATCAACATCTCCATAAAGCTTGTCAGCAGAGGGAAGCATGAGGGGCTCTAAAACTTCCTGGCAGACGACTGGGCTGACTTTGGTCTTGATAAAACACAGTGGACAAACACCAGCAGATGACATGGTTCCTCAAATCATCACTGACTGTGGAAACTTCACACTAAACCTCAAGAAACTTAGATTCTGTGCCTCTCTACTCTTTCTCCAGACTCTGGGACTTTGATTTCCAAATAAAATGCAAAATTTACTTTTATCTGAACAGAGGTCATCTGCTGGTGTTTGTCCACTGTGTTTTATCAAGACCAAAGTCAGCCGACCTCCGACAGTCAAAGGGAAATTGGCAGCAGGACTCCCGAGTGTGGAGAAGAAATGGCCTGCCGAGTTTATCCAGGGATTTGTGGATGAAGCTCTTGCCTCCCGCAGCCCAAAGAAGATCTGAGAAAAGGTGGATTCCGTGACTGCCACTGTCGAGGCGCATCCGGGGTTGTGGAAGCATGCCCAGTTCGCAGACGTGTTGGCTACACTCTTCGTCCTCCAGCAATTCTTCCCTGGCCTGAGATGGGGACTGCCTCCAGCGAGTCCAAGGACGACGCTGAAACATGCTCTACAGCCAACTACAGGGTTGAGCCGCCGAACGATGGAGGAGCCTGCAGTTATGGAGGACCTAGTCCCAGCCCCGCAGCCACCGTCAGGATGGAGGGAGAGTGCTGGTACCGAGCTAATGTCTGCGCTGACGAGGAAGCATCCCCGGGCCTCAGCGGAGCAGGACCCAGTGCCAGCGGGAAATCGACCTCCTATTTTTAAAAAAATACAACCTATTGAGTTTTGAGAGCTTCATTGACCTCTGTCTTCTGAAATTAACGTTCAAATGTTTCCATAAATCAGCACCCGAGCCACTTGCTGGTTTCGTCCAAAGACAGGACAGCAGCAGAGCCACCAGGAGTTCTGTTAACAATAACTGTAAAATATTCCACCGCAGAACCACATTTGGACAAACAGCTTTCTCTATAAAGGGCAGTCACATCTGGAACACAATGCCAAATGAAATTAAAATAATAACGGACTTTAAAACATTCACTAAAAATGTTAAAAACTGGCTGAAAAATAAACAAGAATGTACTCATGTATGAATTAATTGTCTGCAAAGTGAGAGTGAATGAAGGGAAGGAATAAATGTGTTTGTTTATAGTGAGTGACGGAGGGAGGAAGGCCTGAAATAGGCAAATGTGAGTTATGTTATATGTGTTAAATGTGAGTCAGGCTGTTATATTTGTGTATTTATAATATTTATAATATTTATGTTAAATGTGAGTCAGGCTGTTATATTTGTGTATTTATAATATTTATAATATTTATAATTGTGTATTTATAATTTTTCTGCATTGATGTATGTGGTTATTGTGTATATTTTTTATCTTGATTCTTTTTTCTAAAGCCCATCCAGGGACAAGAGTTGCAAATTAGCTAATAGCTATACACTCTATGTGCAACACATCAGATTGATTGTCTTTGATTAATTGTCTATGTTTATTGCACTGTCCCTGTCAAATAAACTAATCTACTACTACTACTACTACTATTACCACACAGGGTGAGCCACCTGTGTGGGCTGCATCACTGGAGGGTCCCAGGACTGCATCGACCATCATGCCTGCTGCTGGGGCTGCCACAGCAGAGTTCGAGCTGGATCTCGAGAGAACCGGACCTGAAACACTGTCGCCTGGATTGACGGAGTCCTGAACGGCGGCGGAGCTCGAGCTCAGGCAAGTGCTCTCCTTTGGTTTCATTGTCTCAATTTTGGAGAGATCTTGTCAGGCTCTTGCTGGGGAGAGCCAAGTGCAGCATCAGCTGCTCCTGAGCTCACCTTGCCGGGCTCCACTGCTGCCGGTGACCCTGACCCTGTTTCTCTGTCTCTCTTGCCTGAGCTTTCCCCCAGGGTCACCAAAGATTGTCTAGCTCAGCCAGAAGACTCCGTGGGTTCCGGCTCACCGCAAGAGATCCCCATAGGTCCAGCTTCTCCCGCTGAGGTCATCGCGGGTACTCCGTCCCAGCCCGGGACCTCCAAGGGTGCTACTGCCCCTCCAGATGAGGTTGTCGCAGGTGTTCATCCCAGCCCAGGACCTCCGAGGGTGCTGCTTCCCCGTTGGCTGAGGTCGTCACGGGTGATCCGTCCCAGCCCGGGACCTCCATGGGTGCAGCTCCTCCTCAGTCTGGGTCTCCGTGGGTGCTGTGTTCTTGTTGGGGGCCATCGTGGGTACTGCGCCCCAGCCTAAAACCAACTTGGGTGCTGCACTCCAGTGTGGGCCCGCCATGTGTGTTAGGGTCTAGCCCGGGGGCCACTATGGGTGCAGCTATGGTCCAGTCCGGGCTCACCATGGGTACAGCTATAGCCCAGTCCAGGCTCACCATGGGTGCAGCTCCGCTCAAGTCCAGAGCCACTGCGGGTGCAGCTTTGCTCCAGCCCAGAGCCACTACAGGTGCAGCTTTGCTCCAGCCCGGAGCCACCGCGGGTGCAGCTTTGCTCCAGCCTGGAGCCACCGCAGGTGCAGCCCTGCTCCAGCCCGGAGCCACCACGGGTGCTGCAATGTCCCAGTCCAAGACCACTGAGGGTGCTACAGGCCAGTCCGAGGGTGTTGAGGTTCCCCCTCCTATGCCTGACACTGTCGTGGTTCCCCTCCTCTGCCTGATGCCATCGTGGTTCCCCCTCCTCTGCCAGATGCCGTCATGGCCCCCCCTCCTCTGCCACACACCATTGTGGGCCCCTCTCCGCTGCCCGAGGCCGTCGTGGTTCCCTCTCCTCTACCCGAAGCCATTGTGGTTCCCTCTCCTCCACCTGACATTGTCTTGGTTTCCCTGACTCTTCCATTGTGCCCACTATTTGCCCTTCCCGTTGGGTAACCGCCTCCTGGACAACCTCTTCTGTTCAGGTGGTTGAAAAACTCTGGCAGACCACCCAACAGACTGTGCCGCAGAGTTGGGTAGCCCACATTCTCTGGGAGGCCCCCCGACTCGTTCCATCATGCCATCTGGCGGGCCTGGGACTCTGGTCGCCCGCCTGGACTGTTCAACTCCTCGGTCCAGGGGGCTTAAGGGAGTTGAGGGTTTTCCCTGGTGTGGGTCCTGAGCAGGGTTTTGTTTCATTCTCTCCTAGCCTGCTACCCCCAACACCCTCCCAGGGTGGGTTATTGTTGTGTTCTATTGGGGGGGGGGGGTCTTTCTTTTTGATGTTACCCTGGGGTGTCTGGTCTCCACCCCTTGGGAGGGGGCTCCGTCATGAGCCAAGAGCTAGAAATTTCTGCCAGGCTCGGTCTCATGGCTTTTTCATTATATTTACATATTTGTTGTATTTGGTGCTTTTTGGGGTTCTGTTATTCTTGCACTGTTTTTCATTTTCCTTTTTATGTCTTAGTGTTGTTATGCTCTTATTCTGTATTAATTGGTATTTATTTCTCAGTTTGTACTTTATATTCCTTATTGTTGTGGTTGACAGCTGTCAGTAGCTTTTCCTAGTTTGTGCTCCGTGTGGATGTAGCCCCTGTCAGCTGTCAGCCTGTCACTCCCCTCTCATTGCCCCCAGCTGGTCCAATTATGAATCATTGTTTCCTTCTGCCCACTCATGTGACCCACATCTGTCACTACTTGTGTAATTTGTTTGCTAAGCTTATTTAAGGGCAGTTGGTTTCGTTTTCCTTCGCCACTGTCTTGAGCAAGCTTCTCTTCGTTTCTGCCAGAGCCCTGTCCCTGCTCTGGTGAGCTGTATCAGTAAGTTTTTTAATTGTCTGTATTTTCCATTGAGAGCACTGTGTGGACTTTATGTTATTTTCAATAAATTTCATGAACTCACAGTTCAGCGTGTGGGTGTCACCTTCCTACCCTGAAGGGCAATTCATGACAATAGGTAAGGGTAGGAACATAGATTGACCGGTAAATCGACAGCTTTGCCTTAGAGCTCAGCTCCCTCTTCACCACGACAGACAGGTACAACATCCGCATCACTGCAGATGCTGCTCCAATCCGTCTGTCAGTCTCTCACTCCATTCTCCCCTCATTCGTGAATGAGACCCCGAGATACTGAAACTCCTCCACTTGGGGCAGGAGCTTGTCCTCAACCTGGAGAGGACAATTCCCCCACAAAAGACCACGGGGGGCACAGTCAAATGCTTTCTCCAAGCCCACAAAACACATGTGGACTGGTTGGCCAAACTTGCACGAACCCTCAAGGATTCTCGAGAGGGTAGAGTTGGTCCGATGTGCCCCGTCTAGGATAAAAACCGCATTGCTCCTCCTGAATCTGCGGTTCAACCAACAGCCTGACTCTCCTCTCCAGCACTCAGAGTACAGGACTCACCCAAGTTCCAAGTCAAAATATTGTCATTTAAATCATTTATTAATAGAAAATGACAACTGGTCAAAACAATAAAAAAAAAGAAGTTGCTTGTAGATCTGCTTTTAGATCAAATAATGCAAAAAAAAAAAAAAAGAAGAAAAAGTTCATGTTCATTCTTAAACACTACAATACCTAAGTTTTAACTTATGAAACATTTTGTGGTGGTCTCTCATTCTTTTCCAGAGCTGTATATAGTCTATCGGGTGATGTAAATATACAAAAATTTTGGGTAGAATTTTCAAAAATGCATTTTATTTATACTAAATACTCCATACCGAAGTGGTGGCCTAGTTGGTAGAGCATCCACCCCACAACCGGGAGGCTGGAGTTCAAATCCCGGCTGGGTCATACCAAAGACCATATAAAAAATGGTACTTTCTGCTTTCTAGCTTGGTGTTCAGCATAATGGAATGGGGAAAGGAAAGTTAACGCAGACAGCTACCAGAGGACTGACCCCCCCCACAGTAGCTTTCACTGCTCACAGTAGCTGTGTGGCCCAGGGTCAGTGAAACAGGGATAGGCGCTGCCCCATACACCACAGGTGTGGAAGGGATTCATTTAACTTAAATACTCCATGGAATAGAAAAATTCATGTTGCATTTTTTTAAAAGATGTTTAGGGTACTGTTCAAAATCAATTAAATTTTGTCATGAAAAAGCTGATGGAAATCATCAAAAATCATTTATCACTGAGATATTATGCTTATTATCATAACTGAAAACACAAATATTTGCTATCAAGTCATTAAATTGTACAACACATGTAAAAGTATTGCTCTCTATATGTCTGTTTGCGCTCTACATGTCTGCTCTTTTCTTCTTCTTCTCTATCCCCTCGCCCCCCAGCAGATGACTGCCCCTCCCTGAGCCTGATCCTGCTGGAGGTTCCCCCAGCAATGATTGCTGGGGTCTTTCTGCAATTGTGGGGTTTTCCCTGCAGTTTGAAAGTGCTATGAGATGACCATTGTTGTGAAATGGCGCTATATAAATAAAGTTCAATTGAACTGAACTGAATTAAAAGTCATACAGCATCACTGCAAACATGTCTGATTGGTTCTGTTTCATCCATATGTTGCCCTTTAGCTATAAATGTTCTTTAGCCAGAAGCTATGAGATTCTCATCATCTTCTTTGTCATCCTCTGGAGGTAGAAAAGAGGTATTGGCATATACTGTATATCCTCATCACCTCCACAATGACAAAGTTCTGTGCAAACCACCTTCTGTTTTTTTGCACGAGCCCCTCCAGCACATTTTGTTTTTTGACTTGCTGTTTCCGCCACAGGCACACTTAACTAGCTGCGGCACACAATCAGATGTTGGGGTCTCTCTTGACAGCACAGGCATCAGTCTGCCATCTTCTTTCCATTATAGACTGAGTGAACTGAGAAAAACTGGATCATGAACAATGTCCTGGGACCAGATATTTGCCTGGAGATGAGCTCGCCAGATCTGTTCCTTCCAAACTCCTGGTGTTGGGGGAAGCTTGTCTACACCCTGGTCAGGTTTGAGTTGCATAAACAGTTTCCACCTCAAGTTTCTTAACTGTGTGATTTTCTCTCTCTTTGGACAGAATAGAGCACAAATAAATTCCTCACAACCTTTCACCACTTTTGTTGTTGGTTCACTGCCAAGACCTAGGTTGCTTATTGCAGAAATTACATCAGGGCTGGCAGCCATGAAGGTATTGAAGCATGTTGTCTTCCCCTTGCTTCTGATGTGTCCTGTGGTATTGCACCCTGTTAGTGCATGCCAGTTGATCAGGGCTGCTGCTTTCCTGGGACCAAGAGCATCATAAATAGGCTGCAACAGGATTGTGCGACGGCGTTCTGCAGTAATCATGACCAGGGCAGAATTTCTGCCAAGTTTTGGAACTCTACGGAAAGTCAACAGGAGAACATCAGTGCCCTGTATGTAGATATGGACAGTGGATCAAGAAGCTGCAATTTCCATAGCATGCAGTATCATGATTGTATCTGCTTCCTCTTGGGTGCTCACATTAGTAGTTATCTGACTATCATGGTTTACCATCACATTCTCGTGTGCGACAGTCACAATATCCACAGTGCTGTTATCAATCAGTTATTAAGCCAGGTAGAGAGTCTTTTGTGGTGCTACTTGCAAGGAACATGGATTTGTCCTTTATTTGGGTTGAATCCTTAACTTTGAAGGATCTGGTTTCTTTTGTTTTAGCTCAATGTCATTCTTGGGTGCCTTCTTTCAGAGAGTTGGCTTTGGTGTAGTTGTCAAAGATAACCTGAACTGCAGCATAACCTTGAGCTTTTGTGTCAATAAGCTTGACATATGCCCAGGCAAGATCCTTGGCACTCTTGAAGTTCCTGACAGCCATTAGTTCTTGAACTACAGCCATAACATCAACTACTAAGGTAACCATAGTGTGCTCTTCAAGAGAGATTTTGCTGCTGTCTTTCTTCTACTTCTTCTTTTAGATTTGATTGGCAGATGGCAACCAGCTTACAGGTGCATTACTGCCACTGACTTGATTATCATCACTCTATATCTTTGAATAAGGAGTTCTGAACAAACTCCTTATGTGCAAAAAAATTATCCGTCCCTGGACTGTGTCTGAGGTGCGGCTTAGCCTAGCTGCTGTCTTTATGGACAATTCCTTCTAGAAGGTGAATAACAGTGCTCTTGTCATTGATTGGATGAAGGGCTGCATCTGCTTTCATCAGAGTCCCATTGATGTATGAGAATTCATGGGTACAAATGACCTCCTCCAGATTTATGTCATCACAACCAGATCTGGCAATCATCACCATCCTAGCAAAAAGGATAGAGGTGGCTTTGAGAGTCAAAACTTCTGAGCCAGACTTCATCTTGATTTCCTAGGCTGATGCATTCTAAGTCACGAACTTCAGCTTAGACATTCAGTCCCAAAGATTCCCTGTTCCAGTGATACACTCTTCTACAAACTGTGTGACGACTTTCTTGCCTACTTGTTCTGTTGATAAGATACTTTGTTGTACTTTCTCATCAACAATTTCCTTAGACATGAGTTTGAACATATGACCATGAGTAGTCTTGTTTTTGTCAGCAGTTGGAACAAGGCACTCTGTCTCCTCAGAGAGGCATGCCAGCTCCGGTCCTATGAGACAGAACTTGAGTAAAGTTTGGGGGGAAGAAATTATTCCTGATATGCCTCCCTGGCACTTGGTGACCTTGTGCAGGTGTTCTATGGCTTGATCAATGCCAATGTGAGTGAAGGGCACACTGTTGCATGTGTTGACAATGAAGTTCCCATTGATGAATTCCTCCCAGGTTTCTGGATCGGTAGTTTTTGAGTTGCTCCATCCGGACAATGTACTCAGGGATGTTATGTGTTCTACATTCATGAAGTTCTTCTTCTTTGCGCTTGGCATCATACTTTACTCCTTGGCAGTAGAAACAACAGTCCCGACTGAAGGCCTGGACATGGGATCACATGAGTCTTCCAGAGGAAGGTGCTGCTGATGTGTCCTCTGGTGCAGATGTACCTGACACTGTATGGCCAACTCCCCTGGTAGATAATAGGCTGGAGTCCTGTGCATGAAGGACCTTCTTCCACCTGGCCTTGTCTCGTTCAGTATGCTGTTTATGGGTAGCTTCAGCATAGCAGGACCTGTGCCAGCTTGCATGAGTTTGTTCTAAGTCTTGTGGGCTCAGGCCATGCAGCTGCTGATTCAGTTTAATGTATTCAGAATTCCCATATTCAGCTCTTTCACTTACACATGCCAGAAATTTCTCATATGCAAGAAGGCCTGGCTGTGCTACCAAATTAGCTTTTCCTTGACACTTCAAGCAAAGGCTGAAATTGATGGCTTTTCTTTTGGTTGGTGGTTCGTCAGATTTAGTTGCAGCCATTTTGACCTGACAAAAACAAATTTTGGGTTAAAATACCATATGACTTAATGCACCACATTAATCATACGGTGACCTTACAGGTGCAATGGGGTTAAATGAGCATCATATAATAGCTGCTCCATGGAAATGGCCCATATCATATCACCCCTTGTTCCAACACCACCACCACTGCTGCTAGTTCACCAGTAAAATGCTAATGATAATGCTAAATTCTACTCTCTGCTGTACCTCATTATGGTAAGTGAATGAATATTGGGCAATGTACATTAAATTCACAAGTGCTGTAACAAAATATCTTATTGCACCAGCTATGGCTGCACGGTGGCGCAGTGGTTTAGCACTGTGGCAGCACAGTTTACCCTCGGCCGGGGGATCGCGGGGATCGTGAGATCGTGGGTTCGATCCCTGCCCCCGACCAACAGTGATCTGTGTGGAGTTTGCATGTTCTCCCCGTGTTGCATGGGTTTACTCCGGGATTTCTCCGGTTTCCTCCCACATACCAAAAAAAACCAACATGCAGGTTAGGGATATGGGGCGCTTGCGCACGCAGTGACCGGCAGCTGGTGGCTTGTCACCAGACTGCAAAACAAAATCTAGCGACGCGGGTGCTGGGCTGGAGTTTGGGCGGCATGCAGGAAATATAAGACAGAATAATAAAGAGCGATGGCAAGAACCAAGCAGACCGCCCGTAAATCTACTGGAGGAAAAGCCCCCGGGAAGCAGCTGGCCACCAAGACTGCTCGAAAAGGCGCTCCGGCCGCCGGCGGAGTGAGGAGGCCTCACCGTTGCAGGCCCGGTGCCGTGGCTCTGAGAGAGATCCGTCGCTGCCGGAGGTCCACGGAGCTGCTCATCCGTGGGCTGCCCTTCCAGCGCCTGGTGAGGGAGATCACTCAGGACTTCAGGACCAACCTGCGCTTCCAGAGCTCCGCCGTCATGGCTCTCCAGGAGGCCAGCGAGGCCTACCTGGTGGGTCTCTTCGAGGACACCAACCTGTGCGCCATCCATGCCAAGAGGGTCACCATCATGCCCAAAGACATCCAACTGGCCCGCCGCATCCGCGGAGAGAGAGCTTAGACTTTCTGTTGCACATCCACCAACCACAATGCTCCGCACTGTGTGTCTATATATATACTGTATACTGTATATATATATATATATATATATATACTGTATATACATATTTATATTAATATGTACATATGTATACTAGCTGCTCTTGTTTTTTCTTGCCTTCTGATTGTTGCTCTGAGTGTTGCTATCGCTGTGCTGTTGCAATCCTGGAATTTCCCCATTGTGGGACTAATAAAGGCTTATCTATCTATCTATCTATCTATCTATCTATCTATCTGTCTATCTATCTATCTTCTGGTTACTAATTCAAACCGTACATCTGTACAATGACAGTAAAGCCTATCCACCTTATTCCTAGGCCCCATGATGCCTTGCGTGAATTATGGTAGCTGTGGTGTAATCTAGGCATTACATATGTGGAGCCACTAGGGGGCGACACAGACCGGATGTTGTCAGGTGTACAGCATGATAGAGAATAATATGGCGGAGTTCGTGTGTTAATGTGTTCCAGCCAGTCAATAAAGGAGGCTCCGTGTTCACCCAAAGCAGCAGTCTTTATTTATAAAAGAACCCAACACAACATGGTGTCAGAAGTTGGTGCGCTTTGAGGTGAGAAAAGTCAGCTTTGCAACCGGCTAGCGGCTATGCCAGACGAAGTTCAAAGAGCTGCAACTGCACCAATTGATCCAGTAATGGCGGCGGCTAGTCCAGCGGCAATCTTCACCATTAAACCACCAGAGCCCTTCGACTTTGCGAAACCCCAAGAGTGGGAAAAGTGGATAAGACGTTTTGAGCGTTTTAGACTGTCAAGTAACCTGAATAACTCAGCAGAGGCGAACCAAGTAAATACGCTGGTTTATTGCATGGGAGATGAGGCTGACGACGTGCTAAGAGGGCTCGAGCTAATGAGTGTGCAGCGCCAGCAGTACGATGCCGTTAAAACAGTCTTTGATAGACATTTCGTTCCCAGAAAGAACGTGATTTATGAGCGAGCAAAATTCAACAAGCGAGTGCAACAGCCGGCAGAACCAGTAGACTCGTTCATAACAGCACTCTACGCGCTGGCAGAAAACTGTGAGTACGGTGCACTTCATGATGACCTCTTGAGAGACAGGCTTGTAGTGGGTCTGAAAGATTCGTCGCTGTCAGAAAGAATGCAGCTTGACAAAGATCTTACCCTAGCTAAAGCTATAACAATGGCAAGACAATCTGAAGAAATAAAACGACAACAAACTGACCTAAGAGGTGAAACTAGCATTAACAGAACAGCCGTGGATGCGGTACACATCAGAAAAGCCAAGCCAAACAAGTTCATAATCAAGGAACAAAAACAGATTAAGTCCTCAAGGCCTCAGCAGACAAAACAAGACAGTAAAGTTTGTTCCAAGTGTGGCAAAGCACCAGCACATGCAGCAGTACAGTGCCCAGCTAAAAACACGGAATGCCATAACTGTAAAAAACGTGGACACTATATTAGAGTCTGTAGGTCCAACCCAACTGTGAATGAGGTCACTGACAATGCAGATGGACTTTTTCTGGGTGAAGTGGATCTAGGGGAGGATCCATGGCTGGCAGACATAAACGTGAGAGGAAATAAAGTGACTTTTAAGTTAGATTCCGGAGCGGACGTCACAGCGGTTTCTGACCAAACATTTGAAATCTTCAAGAAGAAAAATGAACAGTTGGAAAAGGCACAAAAACCACTCTACGGACCGGGTGGAACTGCACTAACCGTGTTGGGGTCTATGACAGAGACTATTACATACGGTGACAAGAGCGCTACTGAGAAAATCTATATTGTCAAAAATCTGCGCATGGCACTACTGAGTAGAACAGCTTCCGTGAGACTGAAACTAATTGCCAGAGTTGACACTATAGACCAAGAGACAGTGAGAAAAGCGTACCCCAAGTTATGCGATGGACTTGGGCTTGTTCAAAAGCCATACACAATTAAACTGAAACCTGATGCTAAGCCCTTTTCGCTCAAGGTGCCAAGGCGTGTGCCACTGCCGCTCATGGGTAAAGTGAAAGAAGAGCTCGAGAGGATGGAAAAGTTGGGAGTCATCAGTCGCGTGGAGCAGCCAATAGATTGGTGCTGTGGCATGGTTGTAGCTCCCAAAAAGGACAAAGAAAAGGTGCGTATCTGTGTGGACATGACACCTTTAAACGAGTCAGTGTGTCGCGAAAGATACATCCTCCCGTCTGTGGACCAAACGCTAGGCATGCTCACAGGTGCTCAGTATTTTTCAAAGCTTGATGCAAATATGGGATTTTGGCAAATACCACTGTCTAAAGAGTCGGCCTTTCTCACCACATTCATTACGCCATTTGGCAGATACCACTTCAACCATTTGCCATTTGGTATTTCCAGTGCTCCTGAACATTTCCAAAACATGATGGTGACAGAGGTTACATCGGGTCTCGACGGAGTCGTCTGTCACGTGGATGATATCCTGGTCTGGGGATCCACCAAGGAGCAGCACGACGCAAGACTGCACGCTGTCTTGAAGCGCGCGGAGAAAGCCGGCGTTACGTTGAATATGTCAAAATGTGAGTTTGGCAAAAGAGAGGTTAAATTTCTTGGGTTTATTGTTTCAGCAGAAGGAATGAGGCCAGATCCAGACAAAACCCAAGCTGTTCAGGACATGAAAGAGCCAAGCAACGTGAGTGAGCTCAGGAGCTTTCTCGGAATGGTGAACCAGCTGGGGAAGTTCATTCCGAACCTTTCTGAAAAGGACAAACCATTGAGAGACTTGCTTTCAACAAAGAACATGTGGTACTGGGGGCATGAACAACAAAATGCGTTTTGTAATCTCAAACAAGAACTGTCCTCTGCTCCTGTATTGCAGCTCTATGACCCAAACAAACCACAGAAAATATCTGCAGATGCCTCTTCATATGGATTGGGGGCAGTCATGCTACAGAAGGAGAGAGACGTGTGGTCACCAGTTGCTTACGCGTCCCGATCATTGACACCTACAGAGCAGCGCTACGCACAGCTGGAAAAAGAAGCGCTGGCTCTCACGTGGGCCTGCGAAAGATTCAATGACTTTATCCTGGGTCTGCACTTTGAACTAGAAACTGATCATAAGCCACTAGTGAGCCTACTGGGAGGACAAGCTTTGGATGCGCTTCCACCGCGTATACAGAGATTTCGTATGCGCCTAATGAGGTACTTATACACTATAAAGCACATCCCAGGCAAAAGTCTCACCACTGCCGACACGCTCTCACGCTTACCGCTCACAAACAGTGTTACTCACACAGACACAGATCTTATGGAGGACACTAACATTTATGTTGACTCTGTGCTAGAGGGACTCCCTACAAGCAGCAAATATCTTGCAGATCTCCAAGAGCAACTGCAGTCCGACAGCGTCTGTTCACAAGTCATGAAATACTGCACAGAAGGCTGGCCGGATCGTAACCAGCTACAGGGAGCGGTGAAGTACTACTGGTCTGAGAGAGCCGTTTTGAGTGTGCATAACGGACTACTACTGAGAGGCACGAGGTTAGTTATCCCCGCTAACATGAGAAATGCAGTTTTGGACAAGATACATGAGGGCCACCAGGGGGTGGTTAAATGTAGAGAGCGCACCCGTCAGGCTGTATGGTGGCCAGGTTTAAGCAACCAGATTAGTGAAATTGTACTCAAATGCAGAAAGTGCATACAGGAAAGAGTTAATGTGAGAGAGCCTTTAACGCCCACAGATTTACCAGAAAGGCCATGGCAGAAGTTGGGAGCTGATTTGTTCACGCTACAAGACAAAAACTACCTGTTATTAGTGGACTACTTCTCTAGGTATATAGAGATTGCCCAGCTCAGCCCAACTCGCTCTGCCAATGTCATTGTGCATTTAAAGTCTATGTTTGCACGTCACGGAATACCGGAGATACTGATCACGGATAACGGCCCGCAGTTCGCAAGTCAGGAAATGGAAGACTTTGCAAAGGAGTACTGTTTTGAGCACGTGACCAGTAGTCCCAGGTACCCCCAAAGTAATGGTGAGGCAGAAAGAGCTGTCAGAACAGTCAAAAACCTAATTAAGAAAGCCAGTGATCCATACCGAGCACTGTTAGCCTACAGAACCACAGCGTTGGCAAATGGCTACAGCCCAGCACAGCTTCTCATGGGGCGTAGGCTTCGTACCACCCTGCCAATGCTTCCAGAGGCCTTGCAGCCATGCGTGCCGAATCTGCGACAAATTCGTCACGTGGAAAAGGAGAGACGGATGAGGCAAACAGAATGTTTCAACAAAAGACACAGAACGAGAGATTTGGATAAACTGTTACCCGGAAATTCTGTTTGGATTACAGATGCGAAAGCACAGGGCACAGTGACATGTGTCCACAAAACTCCACGGTCCTATGTCATCAGTGGACCACAAGGGACAATCAGGAGGAACCGCACTCATCTTGTGCCTATGTCGATACCAAAGACTGAGATGGAACCACAACGGACCCAGTCAAATGGAAAAGACACTCCTACAGAAACTGTTTCTGAGCCCAATGCACAGGAAACACCAGGTGTTGTTAGAACCAGGTCTGGTAGAGAAGTGATAAAACCAAAGAGACTGGATCTGTAGAGTTGCATGTTAATATTCGTGAAAGCAGAGTTGAGTTCTAAAAATGCCTTCCTTAAATAGAAAATAAGAGGCCTTTGCATAATATGTTCTTACATGGCAACAGTGTGAAAAAAAAAAGAAATGTTACAGATTTGTTAAAGGGGGTGATGTGTTAAATTTATGCTGTCATAGTTAGTTGACAAAAGGGAACGGAAAAAGATCTCATATAAAAATGTATTTTGTGTTTTCAGCTAAAAGGGGTCAACCTAGCTTCAGTAAGGGGGATGTGGTGTAATCTAGGCATTACATATGTGGAGCCACTAGGGGGCGACACAGACCGGATGTTGTCAGGTGTACAGCATGATAGAGAATAATATGGCGGAGTTCATGTGTTAATGTGTTGCAGCCAGTCAATAAAGGAGGCTCCGTGTTCACCCAAAGCAGCAGTCTTTATTTATAAAAGAACCCAACACAACAGTAGCAACTTCTGGTACTAGTTTAAAATGCATGGTTGTCACTGAAAAGGGACACTTTTCCTTGTTAAAAAACAATGACTTCGGCATCAGAAATGCGGGAACATGGCCTTTTGCACCTCAAAAACAGAAATATAATCATACCACTTCCCACGACTATCGAGGGATGAGAAAATTACCTTAAAAAGTGGCCTGGCAGACCATAGCTCCGTTTGTTAGCGCCACTGCTAAGATGCCAATGCTGTAAACAAATGACCTGTGCTGGCAAAATGAGTCACTATGAGGACATTTTCAAAACTGATGTAACTTTATTTCCATATTCTGTATTGAAAGACCTTCAAAATGATATTTAATTTGTAGGAAGTGCACAAAAATGGATGGAAAAAGATGATTTGTTTATATTTTGGCTAAGTTGAAAACTTGCATTCGATCGGTTGGGAGTTACGTCTTCCGCAAAAATGTGTATTTTTAGAAAGTACGATTTCTAAGCTTTCCAATGCACTTGGGGGTTTTCCCGGGACTTGCCGCTAGCAAACAAAGAAAGAGTCATGATTTATGACTTTTCTGCCTGTAGCTTGTCATGGCATGGTGCACATTCCGACTCATTTTGCCAGAACGGGTCACATATATCAATGTCTCCACCACAATAAAGTCGGTTGCATTTTGTTAAAATATGTTGGACATAATCAGATTAACCTCAGAGCAGATGTAGAGCCACAAAGAAGCCTCCCTTTATACATTCTGTGGCACAACTACGAACACCAGCAACAAGTACCGTAACTGTGCCAAAACTTTCAAAAAATACAAAAACTACAAGTGCTGAAATTAGCTGCCACTTGAGTGGAAAACATGTATGTGGACTATACATTAAAATGAATTTGAAAAACTTTTAAAAATGCTATTTTAAATGTCCCTGCTACTCCACTCTTAAAGACTGATTTAACACTACTGCAGCCAAAACCGGAAGCTCTGCCCATAATCATTCCTACAGCGGCACCCACAGGAATAAGGTGGATTCTATTCTAAAATATACCTATGAGTACTTCTTGTCTTAATCTTCATAGCAATGACGTGAGAAAAAGAGGGTTCATAATACACAATTTTGAATTGATCCAGGCAAACCACCTAAACCATAAAAGAAAAATTGGCAACATCATTTTCTTGATTCAGTATTGTCCAAAGATGAATTTTAGCATTGTTGCCAAAATTCTACCCGAAATTTTTACAACCACATTTGTTCAAACATAAACCAATGGACTAATAAGTAAATATTGCAAACTCTTGCGTGTTAATTAATTCACTGAGTTTTTAGTCCACTACATAGTGCAAAGCAATACACATTGACAGCTGAATTCATAGCACGAGATTTGTTGAAAGGTGTGCAAATTAAAAAGTCCTTAGAGAAACATCTTTGGAGGAAGAACTGAGAAAGTTAACTCAAATTTCAGGACTTTTTGGGATATTTTATAAAAAAAACTAGTGCAGTGCCCGGTTACATGACCATATAAGGAGTTGTTTGGTTCCTGCTGAACTGAACGACATCTTATAAGGAGTTGTTCTTAACTCCTTATAAGGAGATAAGAACACAGACACACTGTGTTCCGATATGAGGTCATAGAATTCCGGTCACATGACCATATAAGGTGTTAAACCACTCCTTGTAAGGTGTTGTTCAGTTATAGAATTCCTGTCACATGACCATATAAGGGGTTGTTCAGTTCAGCAGGAGCTCCTTATCTTAAAAGGAGTTCATAGATAGATAGATAGATAGATACTTTATTTCGAACAAAAAAGTAAAACAAAAACAAAACAAATGACAAATGCAATAAAGTAACAGTATAAGATAAAATAAGATAAGATAAGCCTTTATTAGTCCCACAATGGGGAAATTCCAGGATTGCAACAGCACAGGGATAGCAACACTCAGAGCAACAATCAGAAGGCAAGAAAAAACAAGAACAGCTAGTAAACATATGTACATATTATTATAAATATATATATATATATAGACACACAGTGCGGAGCATTATGGTTGGTGAATGTGCAGCAGAAAGTGTAAGCTCTCTCTCCACGGATGCGGCGGGCCAGCTGGAAGTCTTTGGGCATGATGGTGACCCTCTTAGCGAAGAAGAGACCCACCAGGTAGGCCTTGCTGGCCTCCTGCAGAGCCATGACAGCGAAGCTCAGGAAGCGCAGGTCGGTCTTGAAGTCCTGAGCAATCTCCCTCACCAGGCGCTGGATGGGCAGCTTACGGATGAGCAGCTCCGTGGATTTCTGGTAGCGACGGATCTCTCTCAGAGCCACGGGCCTGTAACGGTGAGGCTTCTTCACTCCGCCGGTGGCCGGAGCGCTTGTCCGAGCAGCCTTGGTGGCTAGCTGCTTCCTGGGGGGCTTTTTCCTCCAGTAGATTTTACAGGCGGTCTGCTTGGTTCTTGCCATCGCTCTTTATTATTCTGTCTTATATTTCTTGCACGCCGCCTAAACTCCAGCCCGGCACCCACGTCGTTTTCGCTACAGTTCCCGGTATGTCGAGTTTCAATCCGTTAGCACCGGGTGGCGGTTGAGTGCTAGCTAGCACTAGCTCTTCCTGCTGTAACGTCTCCTGCTGTAAACAGTGGCTCCGTCCGCCGACTCGGGAGACCTTTGGGGCGATCTGTGTGTCCGTGATATATATAGAGTGAAAGGTGTAGAAAGAAGAAGGAAGATAAAAAAAAGGCTGTTGCAACGGGCAGCCAACTCGTGTGGCGCCACCGGTCCGGCGGAACCGGAACCGGAAAAAAAAGTATAAAGTAAAGTATACAGTGTTCGAAAGGGAGAAGGAAGAAGTGAACACTTATTAATTCCAACTCCTCTTTTCCATAAATACACCCATGTGAATTATATACAAATTACCACATTTAAGACCCCAAGTAAACAGTTAACTGTATTTTGTACATATCAACATTAACACCCATCCATCCTAACATACATTGATGTCCATACATCAAAATCAGCCTCAAACAACACAGATATACACAGTACTGTCCCATCCACCATTCCATAGTGTCCCAGAGTGAGCATAGTGAATCGTACATATAAATACTATCCTTCTAACATACAGTATATCCTTTCAGCAAATAATGTTTATACCTCTTTTTGAATTGATTTCTGTTTGTACATAGTTTCAGTTCAGGCTCTTAACAACTCCTTAGAATGCCTTCTAAGGAAGATCCGGTTCTGGAGCTCGGATTGGGCCCAAATTTTTATCATTTTATCCCACCGGCCTCCAGAACCTGTCCTATGAATTTCAGCCTCAAGCTCCCAGCAGTTATACCTCTTCCTCCTCTGTGTTCATTTAATAGCGTCCCTATGGACGTTCAATAAAGATTTCCCCTCCTAAACTTCCACATATCCGGAGAGGCTGATATTCAGGGGTGCACACTCTCTTAACCTCAGCAAAGCACGTATCAAATCTGAGGTCAGTCTTACAAACGGTTTGAGAGATATGCGAGGAACAGACACAATGACACACACACACACACACACACACACACACACACACACACACACACACACACACACACACACACACACACACACACACACACACAGAGACTCATTGCATTAAGATAAGATAAGATAAGCCTTTATTAGTCCCACAATGGGGAAATTCCAGGATTGCAACAGCACAGGGATAGCAACACTCAGAGCAACAATCAGAAGGCAAGAAAAAAAACAAGCAAGCAAGAGCAGCTAATATACATATGTACATATTACTATAAAATATATATATACACACACACACACAGACACACAGTGCAGAGCATTGTAGCTAGATGGAATAAATATGTAAATATATAAACACCCACAGTACGGAGCATTGCAGCTAGGTGGAATAAATATGCAAGTATATAAACACACACAGTGCGGAGCAATGTAGCTAGATGGAATAATATGTAGATATATAAAAACACAGTGCGGAGCATTGTAGCTAGATGGAATAAATATATAGATATATAAATATAAACACACCCAGTGCTGAGCATTGTAGCTAGATGGAATAAATATGTAAATATATAAACACACACAGTGCAGAGCATTGTTGCTAGGTGGGATGAAACAGCATAACCGTCTATTTAGTTATCCTACATGGTATGATTATGTGCCCATACATATTCTCACCCTCCATAGCGACCGGTATGTTCCTAGTTGTATGCCGGAGAGGACCATAGTGTAAGTCTATTGCATCTTTGCATTCAAAAAAACTATTAGTTTGTTACGTCTTTTTGCTATCTCTGCGAGCAGCCCTGCTTAGGTTGTACAGTCTGACAGCCGTTGGTAGGAAGGACCTACGAAACCTCTCGGTTGTGCACCTGGGATGATGTAGTCTGCTGCTAAATGAGCTCCTCAGTGCATCCAGTATGTCCTGCATAGGGTGGAACTCGGACTCCAGCAGAGATGACAGTTTAGCCACCGTCCTTCTCTCTCCTATCTCCTCCATCGGATCAAGGCGCTGCCCCAGGACAGAGCTAGCTTTCTTAATCAGTTTGTTCAGTCTCTTCCTATCGGCTGCAGTAATGCCACTGCCCCAGCAGACCACTCCAAAAGTGATGGCTGATGCCACCACCGTGTCATAGAATGACTTCAGCAGCGCCCCTTGTACACCAAAAGACCTGAGTCTCCTCAGCAGGAACAGCCTGCGCTGTCCCTTCTTGTAGAGTGCGTCAGTATTGTGTGACCAGTCTAGTTTATTGTTCAGATGAATACCCAGGTACTTATAGGATGTCACCATCTCGATGTCTGTTCCCTGTATATTTACTGGTGCTGTGAGGGGCTGCCCATGCCTGCAGCAGTCCACCACCAGCTCCTTAGTTTTCCTCGCGTTGATCTGGAGGCAGTTCCGATGGCACCAGTCCACAAAGTCCTGGATAAGCCCTCTGTACTCAGCTTCATCTCCGTTGGAGATGAGACCAACGATCGCAGAGTCATCAGAGAACTTCTGTAGATGGCAATGTGTTGTGTTGTGTGAGAAGTCCGCAGTATAAAGAGTGAACAGGAAGGGAGCCAGCACCGTTCCCTGGGGGGCCCCCGTGCTACTGATGATCGTGTCGGAAACACAGTCCCGGGTTCTCACAAACTGAGGCCGGTTCGTGAGGTAGTCCAGGATCCATGATGACAGGTGCTGGTCCACCCCTGCGCGCAGCAGCTTGTCCTTCAGGATCATCGGTTGGATGGTGTTGAAAGCACTGGAGAAGTCAAAGAACATGATCCTTACCATATTCCCGGGCTTCTCCAGGTGGGACAGAGAACGGTGAAAGAGGAAGATCACCGCATCCTCCACCCCAATGCCATGCTGGTAGGCGAACTGGAGTGGATCCATCGCTGGTTCCACCAGGGGGCGGAGATGAGAAAGGAGCAGTCTCTCCAGGGTCTTCATCAAGTGGGACGTCAAGGCCACCGGTCTGTAGCTGTTCAGGTCTTTGGGGTGGGAAGTTTTTGGTACAGGTACCACACAAGATGTTTTCCACAGCTGTGGTACCCTCCCCAGTTTCAGGCTCATGTTGAAGATATACGTCACAAGCCCACACAGCTGGTCTGCACAGGACTTGAGGAGCTTTGCGCTGATGCCGTCCGGTCCCGACGCCTTCCTCGCCTTGATCTTCCTCAGCTCCGTCCTCACCTGGGTCTTGGTCAGGGTCAGGATGGGGGGCTGTGTGTTGGGAGTGGGGGGGGTGTCGGTGGAGTAGGGAGTGGGCAGCAGGACTTGATTTCTTAGAGGCAGCAGTGGTTGTTGTGCAGACAGGGGGGAGGGCGGTTGGTCAAATCTATTGAAAAACAGATTCAGGTTGTTCGCCCACTCCCTGCCCCCCCGTGGCCTGGGGGGAGGTATTCTGGAGCCCCGAGATGGTTTTGAGGTTTCTCCAGACCCCGCTGATGTCGCTCTGTTGCAGCTTGTCCTCCATCTTCTTCCTGAAGCTGTCCTTGCCTTCTCTGATCTTTCTCCTCAGCTCCCTCTGTACGGACTTCAGCATCTCCCTGTTCCCCGACCTGAAGATCCTCTTCTTCTCTCTCAGAAGTGTTTTTATCGCAGGGTTGATCCAGGGTTTGTTGTTTGAGTGACGCCGTATGGTCTTGGTGGGAACGGATTTGTCCACACAGAAGCTGAGGTAGCCCGTGAAGGTGTGAATGAGGCCATCGATGTCCTCACCATGTGGATCGCAGAGCTGCTTCCAGGCAGTGGCTTCAAAACTGCCTAACATATTATCATTATAATATGATATGGAATGAAAGACCTTGACATGGAATACTTAAACACAAGGAGTAGTGCACGAAAACACACACACACACACACACACACACACACACACACACACACACACACACACACACACACACACACACACACACTTGGGGAATACTTTGAGCACAAGAGCTGCTGCCCACCCCTCTCGGCAATATCCAGCAGAGGCAGCGGTAGTGACAGTTGAGCCAAAACCACTCTGTAAACACCCAACCAAGCAAAGCCACCTCCAAACTTAGAGTCGAGAAGACAGCAGTCCACCGTGTACCCCACGTACCCCATGACCTGAGTCAGCGCAGAAAACAAAGTCCCCTGCAACATGATGAGGATGCTGGTGCCCAGGCATATGACCCTATCCCGCTGCCATGGTGGTCCTGAAACTCCACTGGGAAGTGAAGCCCCAAAGCCGATGAGCCACAACAGCACACCACCCCATGGAGGACTGAGAGCTTCCAGCCACCAAAACAAAAGCAACTACAGTGAGTTGAAAAGACTGAAAACTTATATGAAACAGATACTGAAAGTTGTACTTTGGGGACATTGATGTTGAATAAAGGGAGGAAAAATACGGTATATGGTACTGCAATACTCAATCTACTGTGATATCGCCCTACTTGAATCATAGTATCATGGCTGTATTGTATCGTGACCCAAATATACAATAGTATTGTATCATGAGGCCACTCACGATTCCCGCCCCAATATATCATAATGCATTCCAACTGAAATTACTACATCTTTGGTCATTTTAGATAGATAGATAGATAGATAGATAGATAGATAGATAGATAGACAGATAGATAGATAGATGTACTTTATTGATCCCAAACTGGGAAATTACAGTGTAACAGCAGCATGACAGTTGACAGCCAAACAGAAATACAACTTTATAGTATGACTACCCTAATAAATGCTTTATAAATACCGTAGTTTATAGTTAGGCAAGTTAATTCCTTTCTATCTGTTAATTTCCTTTTCCCAATTCTGTCATGCTGAGCATTAAACTAGATGATGGAAAGTACAATTTTTATATGATGTTTGGTACGGCTGGACTGGAGTGTGAACCCACATGGACTGGGGTGTGAACCCACATGAACTACTGACTTTCATCCCTCGTCTCTCCAGAGCATACCTCCACCACTTCAGGTTCTCTTCCACCTACTCCCTACTCTCACTACAAATCACAATGTCATCTGCAAACATCACAGTCCATGGAGACTCCTGCCTGACATCGTCTGTCAGCCTGTCCATCACCATGCCAAGCCAGAAGGGACTCAGAGTCGATCCCTGATGTAATCCCACCCCAACCTTGAATCAATCTGTCATTCTTACAGCACACCTCACCACTGTCTCGCTGTCCTCATACACGTTCTGCACCACCCTCACATACTTCTTTGCCAATCTTGACTTCCTCATGCAGTACCACACTTTGTATCTCTCTTCCTTTCTCTAGATCCACAAAGTCACAGTGCAACCTTCTCTATTATTATTATTATTTTTATTATTATTATTATTATTATTATTATTATTATTATTATTTAAAAGCTATTTTCAGAATTTCACTAATAATTAGATCTTCCCTGCAATGCAAAATCCCCCTATTTGCCTTTTTTTTTGGTCCATTTGTGGACTCATTCATGTTATAGAAAATGGCAGTGGAATAAAGGTAATTCCTGATACTTAGCAGCTCGGTGGAACAGTGGTTAGCACTGTGGCAGCACAGTAAGAAGGTCACGGGATCGATTACACCCCTGACCATCATGGGTTCAATCCCACTCCCTGAACATCGGTGACCCTTATTTGTGGAGTTTGCATGTTCTCCCCATGTCTGCATGGGTTTACTTTGGGTACTCCCGTTTCCTCCTACTGGCCAAAAACATGCAAATTAAGTTAACTGGAGACTCTAAAGTGGCCCTAGGTGTGAATGTGTGTGTGTGTGACTGGTGAAGGGATTGGCGTCGCACCGCGGCTGCCTCATCCATCCAGGTGGATGCCCTGAATTTCCCTCTGGAATTAATTCCTTAAGGATTAAATTTGATTACATGATGTAACTCTCCTGCGGTTGGTGTTGCAGATATGCACCTGTCACGTGGTAGGTCAAAAAGTATGTAAGAAAAAAAACCCAAAATAAACCCAAATGTACCAACCATTTCACATCACTAGATAGCAGACACATATAGCTTACTGCTCTTCTCTGGAGGACTGAGTTAAGTCATCCAGAACTTCTTCGAATCTCATCACCTCTGGGGCCCAGAAGAAGAGACGTACAAACAATTGCGCAAGATATATTTCAACAGGGACGAAGCATTTGCTCCATATTTTGCCAACTATGATTCTAAAAGGGATTATTTAGCTTCTCAAGGGAAATATTTACCTTCTGTGACAGCACAAGACGGACCAGAGCATGCACAGTTTTCGTCCGCCATTGACGAAGCTGCATGTGACAGAGAGGAGAATGCTGCCAGTTTGGCGGCATTGTCTAACCAAAATCGAGGTGGAGTAAATCAGAAGATAAATGTGAGAGTTTCTGGACGTGGGAGAGAAAGCGAAAATGACCAGCAGAAGACGAAATAAGGAATCGGGGTAAGGAAATGGACACATGAAGATGCATGACACGCGGTAGGTCTGATGTTTTTACCAGTTTGTTTACATTCTACTGATTTTCTGGTTCATATACAGTGGTGTGAAAAAGTGCTTGCCAACTTCCTGATTTGTCTTTTTTTTGTATGTTTGTCACACTTAAATGTTTCAGATCATCAAACAAATTTAAAAATTAGACAAAGATAACACAAGTAAACACAAAATGCAGTTTTTAATTGAAGGTGTTTATTATTAAGGGTAAAAAAAGAAATCCAAACCTACATGGCCCTGTGTGAAAAAGTGATTGCCTCCCTGTTAAAACATAAATTAACTGTGGTTTTGTCATGATCTCGAGTGCGGTTCTGTACTGTGCTCGGGTCCCCTGTTTATTATCCTTTGTCTGTGTATGCATTTAGTCATGTTTATCTGTCTTTATGATTGTGTTTTTATTTTGAAGGACTTCCACCTCTCAGTCTGTGCCCGGCCTGTCACAGCTGATTGTGCTTCAGTAATTACTTTCTCTCCACACCGGTTTGTTATTTGCTTTGTACTATTTAAGGTCGCCAGCAAGGGTCATTCCTTGCTGTGACCTCGCCCTACTCAAGCTGGAAGCCCCTACCCCTGATTCCAGTCTACTCTCTACTTTTGGACTGTGGGCTCTCTTACTGTTCGTGAGTTACCTTTCATGGTTTTTTCAGCTTTCATATGTTTCCCGTTGTTCCCCCTCGAGGGCGTATTGTAGTTGTTTGTATTTTGCCCCTCGTGGCACATTCCTTTGTTCTTTATTATTTAATAAATTAGCAAACTCACTACTGGCGATTGGTGCCTCATTTATGCCCTGCAAGGGGCAGACATACAGTAACAGTAAGTCACAGCCAGATAGGTGCCAATGGTAGTGAGTTTGTGGCTCATTTTTTTTTTTCTCTTTCAGGTACCTGCGTTTTTTGTTTTTTTTTTGGATATGGCATCATATGGAAAAAGGTATCCTGTGAGCCTGGGGTTTGAGCTTTGTCAGGCTCTTATGGAAATAGATGATCTCCTCGCCATAGCTCACCATTATTCCACGCCAAAAGATGCTTTATGGTACCTGGACTTCGCGGAGGCGGCTGTGCAGCGTCATACTCGCCTTTTTGAGCATGCTGAGGGAAGGGAGAGGATTTCCCTGTTATCAGCACTGCAGCAGAAGAACCGTGAGTTGGAGAAGGCCTCAATCAGGAAGCCTAAACCGGGCCGACGGCGAAGCACTCATGTCCCTCGGTTTGCCATGAGGTTTCTGCTACGGCTCCAGCTCCGGTGTCCCCTTCGCTGAAAAGCCGTCTTCCAACGTGTCATAGGAGGAGGGCAGCCGAGGCTCCCAGCAAAGATGAACAGTGGGCAGCTGAATTCATCAGGGGCCATATGGCTGAAGCACTCTCTTCCTGCAGCCCGGGTAGGGTTCTTAAGCGCGTGGTGGCAGCTGTTAACCCTTGTATTATGTTGAAAAAAAAATTACATTGATTATGTTGTGGGTCATTTTGACCCGTACTGTGTAAACCCACTCAAAACAGTCAAAAAACTGTTTAAACCAATAACAACTTTATTTTAGATTATATAAACATTTATTAACATTATTAACATTTAAAAAAGGTGGATTGTCCTCTCTGGGTTGGGGACAGGCTCCTGCCCCAAGTGGAGGAGTTTAAGTATCTTGGGGTCTTGTTCACGAGTGATGGGAAAATGGAGCGAGAGATTGGCAGACGGATTGGAGCAGCATCTGCAGTGATGCGGACGTTGTACCGGTCTGTTGTGGTGAAGAGGGAGCTTAGTTCTAAGGAAAAGCTGTCGATTTACCAGTGAATCTACGTTCCTACTCTCACCTATGGTCACGAGCTTTGGGTAATGACCGAAAGAACAAGATCGTGGATACAAGCAGCTGAAATGAGCTTTCTCCGTAGGATTGCTGGACTCACCCTCAGAGATAGGGTGAGGAGTTCGGTTATCTGTGAGAGGCTCAGAGTAGAACCGCTGCTCCTCCACATTGAAAGGAGTCAGCTGAGGTGGTATGGGCATCTGATTAGGATGCCTCCTGGACGCCTCCCACTTGAGGTGTTTCAGGCACGTCCCACTGGGAGGAGACCCCGAGGCAGACCCAGGACTCGGTGGAGAGACTATGTCTCCCAGCTGGTCTGGGAACGCCTTGGTATCCTCTCTGAAGAGCTGGAGCAGGTGGCTGAGGAGAGGGAAGTCTGGGCTTCTCTGCTTGAACTGCTGCCTCCGCGACCCGGACCTCCGGAAAAGCGGTAGAAGATGGATGGATGGATAAACATTTATAAAAGAGACATAACAATACATTTTTAATTTCAACACTAAATATTTTGTTCAAGTTTTTCCCTCTGCATTTTTTTTTTCATTCAACTTGCCCCTTTTTCTCACATTTTCAATGTTCAACATTTTCAATGCTCTCCACATGATGGACAGAATGTAACTGTGTGCTTTCTGCAGATGTAATTCTTGCATTTCACACAAGAGGTACTTGTTTTACTGTCCTCTCGGGAGCGACAGACCTGGCATCTTTTCCGTTTCTTTACACCTGTGTCCACTGGATCCATTGCAGATTGGTTGGATGGCCTGACCTTGACTTTTTCAATGACAGCTGCAGCTGCTGGGGATCGAGCTGGCCTGGCTCGCCTCTGGATCTTGGGAGTGACAAGTGCTTTGCCGAGTTCTTCCAGGAAAAGCCAACGTCGGTACAATTTGCCGGCATTCCATTGCTGGTTGATTTCAGTCCACAGGACATAGGCACTGTAAGCAGACACATCGACAATGTTGTAGAAAATCACCAAGGGCCAATGGGCAGTCTTGCGCTGGCAGCTGTATGTTGTTGTGACTTTGTCCAGATTGTCAACTCCTCCTTTGGTGGAGTTGTAGTCCAGGATCATTTGTGACTTCATGTCTTCTCTTGTGCTCAGAGATGCATCTGTGTGCATTGTGCTCATTACAAGAACATTCTTGTTTCTCTTTGGGCAGTATGAAACAACTGCTGCTTTCTCAGTGAAAACAAATATTGAGGAATGCAGAGGTCTGCCCTGCATCTTCAGAATTTCACTGGGAAGTTCTGGCTTATTTCTTCTGACTGTTCCCAACATAGTCAGCTTTCTCTTCTGAAGTTCATCTCCAAGGCGGTAGGATGTAAAGAAGTTGTCACATGTGATGTTATGACCTTGCAACCCTTCACTCATCTCCAGCACCACACACATCCCCTGATTCTTCTCAGATGCTCCTCCAGGTAGCTTTCCAGTATACACTTGCATATTCCATGCATAGCTAGATTTTGCATCACAGGCTACCCACATTTTGATGCCATACTTGGCAGGCTTGTTGAGCATGTACTGCCTGAACGGACAGCGCCCCCTGAATGGTACAAGGTGCTCATCTACAGTAACATGGGGACCAGGATTGTACAACAAAGGTAGAATTTCAACCCATTTATCCCATACATCTCTAAATGCAGCTAGTTTGTCTCTTTCATATCGACCAGCTCTGGTGTCACAGTTGTCAAATCGGATCACACGAGATATGTGAAATGTCTCCAGAGACTTTGTTGCTCGAAAGATTGGCCTTCCATACTCTTCATCCCATAGACTTGCAGTTGCTTCTCCCTTAGACCTGTACACTCCAGCTAATACCAGAATTCCAATGTAAGCATGCAAGTCAGTCTGATCCAGTGGCTTCCATTTCTCCTGAAATACACGCCTCCCATCCAAATTGGTCATTTCCAGTATAATCTTCTCTATTGGTGGGGATATGAAGAGATGTACATATGAAGAGATGTACATCAAAGTACATTCAATCAGCATGATTGAATATCATCAACTCGTGTGACAGCAAATCTTGTAAGACCGGGAGTCATTTTGATGACATTGGAAGGTGACAGTCTACCTCGGCTTTGGTGTGGTGATGTTGACCATTTTATATTACCATCTTTAGATGCCCATGTCCCCTCTGTGGATGATGATTGCTGCATTCCTTGGCTTTCATCCGATGGAGACACAACAGCAGGCTCATCCTCTGAATCCTCCTCATCGTCGGAAAATTGACAATCTGGATCATCAATTACATTGTCCTCGGTCTCTGAAATCTCTTCCTCTGAGTCACTATCCCAGTTCAAAATATGTGATGAAGCTTCTTCAGCTGTAAACCTTCTGGAGCTCATTTTTGGTGTGTTTGTCAAAGAGATGGCATGAGAAAAGTGACAAGGACAAGGGAGAGAAAGTCCCTCTTCGACACACACCTGGGTCTCTGGCAGTCAAAATACAATTAACTGAGCAGTCAAAATAAAGTACATCAAAGAGGCATGTTTATTTTGGATCTGTACAGCTACTTACCCACATAAAAGTGTCCGGATCAAAATGACCCACAATATCATCTTTGTATACAAACTCTGCACATACTGTACATTCCACTACACATCAAAGTGTCCAGATTTTACACTCCAGTTCATGACCCTAGATGAGGAAAAGTCACAAAAATTCATGAAGAAAAAGAATGGATAACCCGTACTTTGGTCAACACAAAAAACAAAATGGGTCAAATTGACCCTTAACATAATACAAGGGTTAAGATTGCGGAGGCACATCGCAGTTTAAATAATTTTTCAGAATTCGCATCTGCTAGCCACCGTCTCAGCGCAGCAGCGACATTTTCCTGATTTGTCGATCAGTTCGCCTCCAGCCCGAAGACGCCGCCGCCCGACACAGAACCCTTCTCCTCCCCGCGACATGGCTGTCTCGAAGTGGAAGGAAGAGAATCACCGGGTCAACACGCAGTGAGGCTCCCGTTCGGATCCAGCTACGGGCAGCCAGAAAAATTCCTTTGTCTCCCAGCCAGCTGTTTTTTCTTTGCCACGGCAGAGAGTGAGGACAGCAGCTTCAGCCTCCAGGTCTCTTTTTTCAGCTGTTTCGCCAGCTCCTTTACCCCGGACTGCCTCGGCTGCTCCTGCCTCCCCCCCAGCGATTTTTCCAGCTGCTGTAAGCCCTGTGGTTTCTTCTCTGGATGCCTCAATCTTCAATCCTCCTGGAGCAGCTCCTCCTTGTCTTCCTGAGGGGCCCGCCATCACCAGCACAACGGGAGAGAGAGGAAATGAGCCTGCTGCAGCAGTCACCATCGTACCCCAGGAAGACAGGCAGGTGTTTTTTTCATTCTATAGCACAATTTGGTGAATTATCTTGTCTGATTCCTGGGGATGAGGCTCAGTTATTGCAGTCAGCTGAGTCCTCATCACCTGCTGCAGCCACAAATGTATTTATTGCTACATCTGTGTCTCCTCCTATACCCAACAAGTGTCCGCCAGGTCCAGGATCTAGCCGCCAGACGGAGGAGGAGCCTGCGGGTCTGGAGAGCCTGGTTCCAGCCCCGCAGTGGGGGCACCAGTGCCCACTACCGGGCACTAGTGCGCGTTCAGGCTCGCTGCATCTGCTTCGCAGCCGCCTTATGAAGCAAAGGTGAATGAGGGGTGAGTTTGAATGGGTACAGGAGTGAGACAGAATGGGTTGGTCCGGGTGAGTGAGAGTGAGTTAGTGCATATGGGTGTGCATGGGAGCATGTGGGTGTGAAGGTGTGGGGAGGGGTGTGTCTGCGAGTCGGGAGGTGATGGATTAAGGGGGGTAGTGCCTCTCGGCAATGTAGGCTCCCCTGGGCGGAGGGACTTCTTTGGGCATGGGAGTCCCCGAAGTGTGCGGCAATGGTGCTGGGAGGGGGTGCCTGGGGGGCCTCGCGCCAGGGGGCGCGGGCCGGTCTCCAGCCCGAGGGTCAGCTAGCCACCTGGCGCTTGGGGCCTGGGGTTGGGTGTTGGCCCCGCTGGGGGGATGGGGGAAGGCGGGTCCGGGGGTGTGGGCTCGCCGCGCCGGCCACCAAGCAACCTGGCCTCCCTCGATCGTCCCTCCGGTGGATGCCTGGCTTTCCTGGGGCTTGCTGACCTCGGATGTTTGTGCCCTGTGGGGGTTGGTGGCACTGCCTTGCCTGCTCGGGGTTCCCGGGGGGAGAGCTGCTGCGACTGGCCCCCCGCTTCGTATGTTTCCTGACAAACCACTCACCTGCACACACTTATTTTGCGCACGCTCTCATATATATGCACGCAGACGTACACGCACAAGTGTCTCTCCTTTAACAGGTGTGGAAACCAGACTCGTGTTGAGACATCTTTGGTGGAAGAAGCAGTTTATCTTTTGTTTGTTGTAGTTGTTGGTGTGTTTGGGTTTTTTTGTCTGTTCCCCTCCCCTTTCTTTCCCCCCTCCATACACTTTCTTTCCCTCTTCCCCATCCTGTCGGGTCTTCCATGGGTAAAATAATTAAAATAAATTATTAAAAGTTATTACAGGAGGAGTTTACAACAATATGCAATACATAGGTACTGTATAAGCTCCTCTTGGCAAAGTAAATCTGTTTTGGCACAGTAAGGGTGACAGATCCCTGTTCTGCTTGCCTAGCTGCCTGACAGGACAAGGGGGAAAAAAAAGGTTTAGGGGGCAATCACTTTTTCACACAGGGCCATGTAGGGTTTTTTTCCTTAATCATAAACACCTTCATTTAAAAACTGCATATTGTGTTTACTTGTGGTTTATTTGTCTAATATTTGAATTTATTTGATGATCTGAAACATTTATGTGTCACAAACATACAAAAAAAAGAGAAATGAGGAAGGGGCAAACACTTTTTCACACCACTGTATTTTGAAGATAACAAAAAAAACCAAAACAAAGAAAAACAAACAAAACCATCCTTTGTGTAAATATGTCCAAAGTCCACTTTGACTGAAAGTTGTGTACTCCGATATGGCTGCCATCACATTATGAAAATTAGATGCATAAATTTATTCCTATCATAAACTTTGGATCATATTCTACATCTTTCTCATTTACAGTAAGCCATTATGTCTTACCACTTTCAAGTTACAGCCTTTGGAATTTATGATATCTAAACTAAATATTTTCTTCAAAAAAATCTTCGCCACCAGAGGGTGTGTGCAGATGGTGCGGATCTGCAACAGAAATCCTCAACTGGTTAATAAAGTATACAAAATACAAAAAAAAAAAAAATATGTGCGGTGAACATAAATTGTATTGTTGCATCTTTATTTCAGAACCATATTACATCCTCATGCATTGTGGAAGATTTTACTCCTCACAATGAATTCCAAAATATGTCAACTGTCAAGGTACACTTTTAAAATAAAACGTGCTTGACAGGTATGTCACATTCTTATTGGATATAAACTGGGGTTTATTTATTGTTTTCTTTTAAAATCATATTTGCTGTTTGGTGTAGAACAGTCAAACCATTTTTTTCCCTGCTGCACTTACATAGATCGTCTGTCAATCAATCTGTGCAGCTAGTCCTGTCTTCATTATTATTATTAGTAAAGCATGGAAAAGAGATAATAGAGCTGTCATGTCATCAGACCGGATTCTGTTTTTTTCTGAAGCACTTGACTGACAAAAGCATTTTTCTTCCTCAAGGCAGTGGCTTCAGCTAACAGATGTAGTGTGGACCAGCCTCACATCTGCTGAGTTGTTCCAGTAGCATCAGATTATGATCACTGTCCCTGCGAAGCAGAAGGTGGATAGAGTTCTGGGAAAGAGTCGAACAAATCAATCAGGGGAAATGAATGTCTTTCCACCAAGTGGAAGTCAGATTTACGACATAAGCCATTCCACCCTGACCCGGCCAAAACAGTTGCCTTTTCCACACCGTGCCAAGCATGTGTCATTACTTCACCACACTCCTGCTCGTTGCTGGAGTGCCTACATCTTTCTGCGTGCTGCATCCTCTGCTTGTGTCATGGATAAGGTGGAACACTGCAAGGAAACAAATCACCATTTTGTCCCATCACTGCTTTTTTGTGAGGTTGCAAAAGTCTGGTCGGTCAGTGTGACTGCAGGGTTGAGTTAGCGCTGCCTTTTACTATCCCCCCTCCCCAAGCCACTGGGGCAATAATTTGTCTCAGGGGACAGACTTGATTTTGGCTTATTGACAAGAACTCTTGCAATCACAGAAAAGCGATGGTACAGCTGAGCCAGAGAAGACTGGAAAAATGGACTGAGTGAGAAGAAGCTCACGTCAGTTTTTAAAAATTGATTTTAACTGTGACTCTGCACTGTTTTCAGTTTTATTTTCTGAGGTGCTTAAAGCATATCATGATAATTACCTCCGCCAGGAGGTTATGTTTTTGCCGGGGTTTGTCTGCCTGTCTGTTGGTTAGCAAGATAACTCAAAAAGTTTTAGACGGATTTCGATGAAACTTTCAGGCGTTGTTGGAAATGGTACAAGGAAGAACTGATTAAATTTTGGGGATGATCCGGTGGCCGCCATTACGGAAAATGCCATTTTCGTCAATAACTACTGAACCACTAATCCTATCATTGTCAATCCAATTGCAAGTCATATGTTTTCATGGTCAAGGAATCTGAAAATGTACACACAAACACTGTATGGGGGGAACTGTGGCCGCCATTACGGAAAATGCCATTTTCGTGAATAACCACTGAACCACTAATCCTATCATTGTCAATCCAACTGCTAGTCATATGTTTTCGTGGTCAAGGAATCTGAAAACGTACACACAAACACTGTATGGGGGGGAACTGTGGCGCTTGGCGGAGGTCTGTGCTCTCCGAGTGCTTTTCTAGTCTACTGTAGTGTATTGGCTGCACAAAGTTTGCACTTGAGCTTCACAGGCTGGAACCAGGGCCACTTCTAGCTTTTTGGGGGCCTTATGCAAGATTGTGTTTGGGGGGCTAGTTTTTGTAATGGGAAAGAGTTGAAATCTGTTAGAATGATAAGTAAGCAAATAAATACATAAAAAACAAGAAGAATATTTAAAAAAATATATACTTTGGTCGCAGAAAAAAAGATACAATTTAAGCTAAATTTTAACTAAATATTAGTATTGCTATCATTTTTTGCCATATTTGAGAATATCTATAATACATTTAAGAAAGAACCAAAAAACATGACTATTATTTTGTTATCACACCATCACAGAAAATTAGCACTTCTAGGAATCGTGGTGGAGAGGTTTGTGTGTCTTAATGATCCCAGAAGCTATATTGTTGGGGAAACTTGCCTCGGGTACGGTCTCCCAAGACAAAGTGGTCCTGCGTGTCAAGGTTTGGTGGCACAGGACTCAAGCGCAGGCAGATATGGTGCAAAATGATAATTTATTAAACAACACTTCAAACACAAATAAATGACAGCACGTGGGCTGAAAACAAAACAAAAGCTAGACAAACCGACTGACAAGGCAAGACTAGGCTGGGAGAATACATGGACATGAAACACTCACTGACAGGATTGACACAGGACATTAAACAGGCAAGGGACAATCAAAGCAACACAGAAAATGTGGGAACAATCAGGGGCAATCAGAGACAGCAGGCAAGTGGCTACCGGTACTGGAAAACATGAGGGACTGAGACAAAAGGGTAAACAGGAACATACGAGACATGAACCATCGACCGGGGAGGAACATAACCATGCCAACTAATGATAAATAATAAACAACTAAGAACCAGTCAGGGGCAAATCTTAGGGAACAACAAAAGAAACGTGATACTGAAAATAAACACAAGGACCAAACTTCGGCTGAGGCAGGGAAACACAAAACTATGAGCAAAAATAAACACAGGGCGAGGGCATGGGCTGAACTCATGCACCGATAATTACAGCAAATGGACATATAAGCAAATATAAACACAAAATGAGGACATGAGCCGAGTCCATGTCCAAACCCTTACACTGGGTGAAGGGCCAGATCAAGCGTGGTTCAGCGGGTCCCCTTGAAAAAAAAAGTTACAACAAGGACCCAGTGTACCCAAAGGAGCCATGTGGGTCCCCTCCAGTAGGCTCACCACCTACAGGAGAGATCATGGTGCCACATGAAGTGCAGTCTGGTCTACTGTCTTTGGACTGCTGCCAAAGCATAAGCAGTAGAAGATGGATGGATGGATGGAATCATTGTAAGCTCAAGACTGCCATGACATACATGTATTTTACAAGTGTGCGCAAACTTTTGACTAGTGCTGTCGTACGCAAGATCATTCTTCATCTTGAGACCGGTCTTGAACGATCACAGTTTCAAGGTCTCAGTCTCGTCTCATAATTGGAGTCATTTTTACTTGGTCTGATCTCAGTCTTGGAAAGAATGTACTTGCAATTTTAAATGAAGACCATTCAACAATTGGGAAGTTGTGGGTTCAAGGCCCTGCTGGGTCATACTAAAGACCACATGAAAATGGTGCTTCCTGCCTTCTAGCTTCGTGCTCAGTATAATAGAATGGGGGAAAGAAAGCTGGTTACCCAGCAACAGGGGGTGCGCAAGCCAGTGTACTCCTTGTATCGGTCCCAAGCCCAGATAAACAGGGGAGGGTTGCGTCAGGAAGGACATCTGGCATAAAAATCCTTGCCATATCCACATTGGGATCATTGAGATCGAGTGATGATATGCTGTGGTGACCCTGATTCTCTTGGTCTTGATTTGGTCTTTAACCCTAAAAGTCTTGCTCATGTTTTGGTCTCAGTTAGTGCAGTCTTGACCACAATGCTAATTTTTGCATCAACTGTAGGTAGGGCATTGTTTGGCTGTTTAATTTTACATTTTTTCCAATCCACCTCTACCTGCTATTTTATCAGTTATTGGATAAAATCAGCTAAGACCAACTATTACTCACCACGATAATATTTGCCACGATCTGAGTGATGCTTACAGTAAAGACTAGTTTATTAGTGTAAAACTGAATGTTTGCTCCAAAAACAAAATGAAAAAGGATCAAGGACGGTTGTTAATAATCTTAATTTCTTGCTATAAAAATGTAAAAAGAATAACAATAATAAATTTACTGGGTGTTAGAAATAAATGGATTATTCAGAGGATAGGCCTGCGTTAGACTGACCATCTGTTCAGGGGACCTCTCGCCTGCAGACAGCTGGGGATAGGGTTGATAATCATGAATTCATATTTTATATTTTAAAAGTTACACTGAGATCTCCACTGGTAAAATAAAATAAAATAGCTGAATGCTTTGAGGACACCTCAGCCCTCACCTTAACCAAAGTTGTCCCCATCACATGACTTCAGTATAACATCACCATATCAGTTTAATAAAAGAGCATCTGTTTGTTGATGATTATTAACTACTATATCGTCAAGATTTTTGGAGGCTAACATACACAATAATACTGTATTAACCAAGATTCAAGGGTTGGATATGATCAAATAAAATGTCAACAATTTTTATTAAATCTAGTTGATCTGTTTTGATAGTAGAACAATAAAGCTCATGCTGCTAGTTCTCAAAACTTAAAACTTCATATTTGTTTTTTTTTTGTTTTTTTTCACTTCATGAAATGATGACAAACAGAAAGGCCTGGTCGATGATATCATATAAAGAAGTGCTGTCAAAGATTGATAATGACAACTTAATGCACACTCCGTTTGCCACTGCTTTTTTTTTTCCTTTTTTGTACATGTAATTAATGTGCATGCTAGTCACAGGGCAAAAGATCGATTTGGCAATGTATCCTGGTACTTGGCACTTGGGATGATGCATCGATCCCTAAAGATGTGAACTGATCTTTTATTACACACACACACACACACACACACACACACACACACACACACACACACACACATATAGATATGTATGTACTGTAAGTATGTATGTATGTATGTAAATGTTGCCAACTCTTGGGTATTAATCCACCAGCTGAGTTTTCAGTCCATCAGATGGTGCAAAGTAAGCGGCATTGCCAGGTGAAGCCATAGCTTATCTCGTGATATTTGCTGCCAGGCGTACAAGTTATGAAGAAGTTGGACGCACTGAAAAGTTAACTTAAATGTCAGCTTTTTTTGGAATTTATAGATGGAATGAAAGACCTTGACATGACACACTTAACTCGGCAGAAGGGCAGCATGAAAGAAAAAAAGAAACACTCAGAACATGCACACTCCACTCGGAGCCATCCAGCAACAGCAGTTTTAGCAGATGACTGCTAGCTAAAAACACTCCACGGGCAGTCAAGCTGGCAAAAATCAACCAACTCTGGACACCCCCTGTGCAACAAAGAAACCTCTAAACTCAGAGTGAGCCAAGAACACAGCACAGTCCACCGCCCTCCCTGTGTCCAGAGATGTGTCGGAACATGAAGCCCCCTGGAACAGGAGATGCTGCAGCCCAGGCATGTGGACAGCAGAAAGAACCATAACAGCACACCCTCCCACAGAGGACTGACAGCCTCCAGCCACTCAAACAAAAGCGGCTGCAGTGATCTGAAAAGAGTGAAACTTATATGAAACAGATATTGACAGTTGTACTTTGGGGACAAAATTTGACATTGAATGGGGGGGGGGTATGGCATACTAAAGGAATTGTAGTATTGTGATAGTATTGCATTATGATCCAAGTATCGCGATAGGTACAGTATTGTGAGGTCCCTCGCAATTCCCCTAGTGCATGAGGACTCGTGTTTTTGACCCTGATGACTTTCCATACTTAAAGGCCAAATGTCACGTAACAGGGTACTTTAAATATCTTGAAACTAGATATAAAAGGGAACCGATCCGTTCGGGTCTTGGTGCATATGCTTCAGTAACAACGGAATATTCGTTAATTTAAAACTGCCGCGCTTGGCCTGACACGGCTCCTGGAATCGCCTGGGGAAGAAGGCGGAAGTGACGAAATCGATTGTACCCTAGTTTGATTCTTGGGGTATTTCAATTGATTGTTTATATGGAGACTGGAAGGTTGAAGTGAGCAACAAGAAAGAAAAAATTGGATATTTCACCCATACCTTAAAACGGGACTATCAGGGACAGCTGGGTAATAAGGGACACTTCTCTGGGAAATGTTTTCATACCTGTCAAGTGAGACGTTTTCGCCGTACTTCAACACCGTAAAAAGCGGCTATAAGGAACGGCGGAGCAACAAGGGACACCTCTCTGGGAAATGCCCCAAATGCAACTCGTGTTGTTATTGTCAAATATTTTAAGGATTCATGGATATTTGACAATAACAACACAACTCAGCGTCCGGCGCTAAATAAAAAAAAAAAGCAGAATTCTGTATTTGTCAGGCGATCTCTGTCTGTTCCGCAACCGCTGCACAGCTCAACGTGTTAAACCATTGTCCTAATGACTTCTCATTGTAGTGAGAATAGCTCAAGCTGAGCGATCAGCCCGCCCAACAATTAGACTAATGAGTGACTCCACACTTCTCATGGTAGTGTGAATAGCTCACGCTGAGCGATCAGCCCGTCCAGACAATCAAACTGATTTACTCCACACTTCTCATTGTAGTGATAATAGCTCAGGCTGAGCGATCTGACAGCACCAGCTGTGGGTGATCACACACAGGACGGGCTCCTCAACACACTCAGTTTTTTTTCCAGTATATTTTTCTTTTGGGCGTACAGAAATGGCAATACGCCCGTTTTTGCTAAAATTGCATTTTTCCCGTATTTTCCTTAAAATATTTGACAATAACAACACGAACTACATTTAAAACATTTCCCAGAAAAGTGTCCCAAACCACTCCGCCGTCTCCCACAGCCGCGCTTGGCACCAAAATACGGCGAAAACGTCTCACTTGACAGGTATGCGCCTCCATTTTCATATTGATCTGGTCAATTTCTTGACAGCAGCGGCTCTCCTCCACTGTAATAATAATGGCTTCCGAAAAATCAATATTTATGGGGCGCCCTCGACAGACCCCCTTCGGCTTCGCAATTCTGGAGGCGATTAATGTCCAGTTCAATGACATTTTCCACTGGTTCTGCTCTCTGGTCATCGTTGGAACTGTTGTCATCAGACAAAGCATCTGATTCCATCTCGGACGGCTCAAACCTGTAAGGTTCTATGCCTCTGTCACTGTCTGAACCACTGACAAAAAAAAAAGACAAAACTAAACTAATTTGTTCACAATCGCTGTCACTTTCCGTCATGATTGTCCAATGTTGATAAGTGTGAATGTGGATAGGCAGGGCAGCCAGGGTACAACTGGTGATGTCAAAAACATGGGCGTGGTCTGGACTGGCTGTCACAAGCCAGCAAGCAAGGTGGGGCCTTCACCTGGTGTATTTTGTGCAATTATGTAAATACAGGTGGGTGATATGGTCTCTGGTATGAATATTTGGTTTAAGCTATGCGTATTTTATCTAAATTCGTTGTCATTTAGAAAAAAAAATTACGTGACATTTGGCCTTTAAGGCCCTTGGCCTTCCTCACAGTTTGGGAAATCTGGAAGCAACGCAGCACACCACTGATCGCAAAAAAAAGCCTCCATGAGCCAAAATGGGCAAAGAAAAGGTCATTTTGAACAGCAAGTTCAGCTTTATATTTCCATTACTGTATAACAGATGGAAAATGTGTGATTCAAGTGCGATTAATCATAAGTTAACTATGGAGATCATGAGATTAAAACCTGCTAAACCCCAGAGGCCCCAAATTTGGGCCTGGTATCACCGTCCATAAAAACACTCATATCACATAAGACATGCTTGGCACAGACCAAACAGTTGGACTTATATGGAATGAATATCTGTAGTAATATATAAGTGAAATATAATTATTTATGTTGTTTGGTACCTGGGAAATCAAAAATGACACAAATGGTGCTAACTGTGTCCAGTGGCACAGATGGCACAGTCCACCTAAATATCTCCTCACTAATGCCTCTCTAAAAATTCTATTTTTCATTATTTTTGCAAGAACTTTGGTGTAGGTAATGGTTACATGCACTGTTTTGATTAGCTAGAAGGTCTGGGCTACGGCAGCATTATTCTAGAAGGATATTTAGTGTAAAAATGTCAATTTATTTTAGGCGACAATGAAATTTTTCATGTTCTGCTGTGTCCCATCTTCATTTACTCTGATCCAGTAGCATATACAGTGATTCTCACACCTCTGAAACAGTCTCATGTTACCTTTACTGTGATGCCAAGATTATACAAATAAACCTTGTGGTTGCTGAGATATACTCTGTTAATTTTGGACATGATATTTTTTTTTTTTAGCAGGATCTACAAAAATAGGCCTGGGGCTTAACACGTCACCTGACAGCACTACATCTAACACCTGACACGTTCTGCAAACATCTCCACATATTAAATAAATGTCAGCTGTAGCACAGTCATCCATCCATCCATCTTCTTCCGCTTAATCCTTTTGTATTAATCAGTGCACAAAATTTGAATTCCACAAGGAAACATAACATTTTTAAAACCAAACTTAACCTGCTATTACCACAAAAAAATGTTTTAAGACACCATTCTTTAATGCCCATCCAATGCAATTTGTATAACATATGATTAATTTTTCCAAGGTGTGATGTCGCAGATGTGCATTATTCCATCCAACACCATTTATTTTTTAAACTATCTTGCATTAAAGGGTTTTCTATGTGAACATTTAACACAGTTGTGTGACCACAAATCTCCTTATATAAGCCACTGGTTTGTTTATACGGCAAATTAGAGATAACAGGGGACCGTTATGACACCCCCTTATTTTAATGTGCTCTCATTAATGTAAATGTATTGTTGTTTTAACTGAAAATGCTTTGTGTTTTCCATTTTAACTTGTGGGTTTTTTCACAAAATCTGTCTTGACAACTTGACAAGTTTCCCTCCCGTCACAGAGATTGTACCCAGCAGTCGCAGTTTTTAAGCTAGTGACCTCTTTAAAGTCTCGGCTGCTGCTCGCCGCCAGTCAAGTCTTTTCTACCACATTTAACATTTTAATACTTTCATTTCCTTCAGCCAACCAGCCTTTGATATTTTTTGAAGGGTTCATGCAAATGTCGTGTATTTCAGCAGAAATATGTCCCGAGTGTAGCCGGGCCCTAATAAAACAAAGGTTAAACTTGAGTAGTTTTTACCTGTCATGGAGCCATTTGGTAATTTCATGTTTAATGCATCCTAATCCACAGGCAGTCATCACAAGATTACAAGTCTGATCCATTCATATTTCACAGTTTCAAAGAAAACTCCATTTTTGCAGCGAGGGGCGTAAATGTTTGACTTTGTGCCGGCCTCTCTTCTAAGAGAGCTAGGATTAAAGAAGCACTAACAGAATAAATGGATTGGGAAGGCACGTCGCCTCGGGCAGCTGCTAAAGAAGGAGAATATTTGCTGCCTTCTCTGGCTCATGATTGGCTGGGCCGCGCAGCACCACCGCGGCAGCTCCAGTCCTTCGGCTAAAGGGCACGCAGACAAAGAGGCAAGAGGCGATTATCCGTGTCTCATCCAGCGGCGGCACACAGCAGAAGTCTATTGTGCGGCTTCAATGTGATGTTGGAGCCTTTCACAGGAGCCACAAAAGACTTGAGATTATTGAGATTTCCCTGATAGCACTGCCATTGTTACTGATATTAAGATATTGCAGGGAGTGTGAAATATCTGTGCAACCAACCTGCAAAACAAAGCAACTGTTTTGGAGTTACACTTTGCCGAGCTTGATAAGGAGTCCCTGATAAGGAGAAAAAGAGGCACGAAATGCAGTGTTCACTGCTATAAGAGCCGCTAACACCTGTTTACTTCTTAAATGTTGCCTCATCCTCAAGGGTCGTTGTCATAACTGACGAATGAGCTGCAGATTGAAATCATCCAACCCACAGGAATCAATGACACAGTAGTAGATTCCTGTGCTATCGCTATGTTGTAGTACAGGAACTGATAATGCAAACATTTATCAGGCTGGTGTGGTGGCTTTGTCTTTCTAGAATAATTACTTGTCACACCGATCATAGCACACTCTATTGAAAGTCTAAATTGAATATAAAAATAGTTTTAATTTAATTTGCAGGTTATCCATTTTTTCAATTCTAACTACCCTTGTTATTTGAAACTCAAATAATGACAGACTTATAGCCAATACTCTGTTTAATTGAGCTTTCAGCTTAATCTGGCAGGAGCTGCTGCTCTGTAAAACAAAGAAAAAGGTGAAATTTTAATTATAAATTTATTCAAACAGGCATCATTGGGGGGGGGGGCATGTTTGGAGGCAGAGAGAAAAGGAAAGGTAGGATTGTGGAATTGAGAGTAGGGACTTTAAATGTAGGGACTATGACTGGTAAAGGGTCAACCATCCAAACAACAACAGAAGACAGTGCAGGAAGGGTGGATCGAGTGGAGACGAGTGTCACGGGTGATTTGTGCCGGAAAGATAGCAGCTCGAGTGAAAGGGAACATTTACAAAATGGTAGTGAGACCTGCTATGATGTATGATTTGAAGACGGTGGCGCTAATGAAAAGACAAGAGGCGGAGCTGGAGGTGGCAGAGTTGAAGATGCTAAGATTCTCATTGGGAGTGACTAGGAGGAATGAGCATATCAGAGGGACAGCTCAGGTTGAGTGGTTTCGAGACAAAGTAAGAGAGGCAAGGCTGAGATGGTTTGGACATGTGCAGAGGAAGGATAGTGGATATATTGGACTAAGGATGTTGAAGATGGAGCTGCCAGGTAGAAGGAAATGAGGAAGACCACAGAGAAGATTCATGGATGTAGTGAAAGAGGACATGGAGAGGGCTGGTGTGGAAGAAGAAGAAGAAGAAGAAGAAGAAGAAGAAGAAGAAGAAGAAGAAGAAGAAGAAGAAGAAGAAGAAGAAGAAGAAGAAGAAGAAGAAGAAGAAGAAGAAGAAGAAGAAGAAGAAGAAGAAGAAGAAGAAGAAGAAGAAAAGGCATACAGAAAAAAATGGTGTCATGTTTGAGTTCACATCATCCAGCATGGCACACGGTTGGGAAAATGTCACTTCCTCCTCTACAAACTGCATTTTGATGTCAGTTGTTTTACCATGAATAAGTGGACTGGTGTTCAGCTTCATGAGCTGTTAGCCCTTGTTAGCAGATTGGTAGCAGCCTAGCATAATGCCACGAGTGGATACAAACTACAGACACTCTGTCTCAGCTGTGGAGTGCTAGTCTATCTGTCCCTAGTGAGCAGTGACTCATTTTCCAACTAATTTACTCTCCGTTGTTGATATTCACTCCTGGTGACAATGGAATCTCAACTCTGATAGACTATTGTGACCAAGCAACAAGCAAATTTTTCACCAGAGTTAAACAAAATCCAGATTGTGTGGACTTGAATTTGCTCAGAGCAAACAGAAGTGTGTTTGTGTCTTTCTGTTGACTTTGTATGTGATCGCGCCACATGAAAAATTCCCTCCACGTTCGGTCTGAACACACCATATTACATTCACAGCTGATGCACTAAACACAGTAGATGGGGGAAAAAAAAGTCCTCACCCAGATAAGTCAGCACACCATTTTACATACCTCAGCAACAAATAATCCCCAATAACCCGGATGTAGAGTTAGTTTGAATGCACATTAAAATTTCATAACGGCAATAAGTTAAAGTAACAATTTGTGACACAACGAATTTTCGACAGTTGGCGATTCATGCCCTTCTAGCACCAGTGCTAACACTGTCCCATCTGACCGTTCTTCTGCTAGCTTAGCATTAACCTGTTTTGTTTTGATGCCAACTGCTAATGAAATCCCCGCTGGGAGACGTGCCCCGTACAGGCTCGGTGTAATCTAACAAAAGTCTTGCCAGAAAATAAGTTTGGGAAAGTTTGCAAGTTTCCAAAGAAAGACAGAAAGACAGACTCACTACCAGCTGATTATATATCAGTTACTCTGTCACCTACTATTATACTGCTGTTCAACACAATTTAGGCAAGTGTTTTTGTGCTCGCTTCACACAAGCAAATGGACACACTTCCACACAATTACAAGTAAAATCTCATCTTGTGGTTTCCCACAGAATGACACTGGCTGTTTTTTTTGTTTTTTTTTTTTTTTTCAAGCGTATTTAGTTCCCCCTGCAGCTAAAAATAACAGATCAACCCTGAAAAGAGACAGATGAGAATTCAGTCTGATGAGCACATACTCATCAAGTAATCAACAGCACTAATTAAAAAAAAAAATCTTCACAATCTGTTAAATGTATCGAGGCACTTGCCTTTTTAAAGATATATGCCTATGAAAATATAAGGCTCATCCTTGAAAAAGTTTTCCACTATAAAACATGTAATTTGTGATTTACTGTCAAGGTGCGTCCTCTGCAGTTTTTTCAAAAACACATACACCACAGAAAGGCAGAGCTGAGGTTCAGACTGTAAGTTTAGGTAAAGTAATAATATAGAGCACATCAGAACCTCTGTGTGAGGTCCTTTAACACATTACCTGTTCATCGGACCACTTAAGCTGTTGGTAGGGGGACAAATGATGCACTTGTTCCACACTGACACCGTTCCTAGAGGTCTTGATGACATGTCTGACATGTTTTCCATCAAAATACACCAGGCTTTCATTATTTTAGCACCATTTCAAACCCATTATATCAGGTTTCTTCAGAGCGGTTCATTTCAGTGCAAGTTTCTTTAAATGCTCATGAGCCCCAGTTTACCCCCACCCTCCTTCTATCATCACCTCAAGACGTTTGGTTGAGGCGAGGCAGACGCCATTTTCAGGCTGATGTTAACTGGTTAGCGATTAGCTCTAAATGGCAAAGACAGACTGAGCTAACAAACATAACTAATGGCTAATTGTGATTATGTAAAAGCCCAAATGAAGCATTATCAGGCACAGGGGCGTGTGGTGAGGGCGGTTGAAACAATATGACCAGTGCCTGGGGTACAAAAACCACTGGAACAACCCTGAATGAATGAATAGCTAATGCTAGCTGGGCTAATCATATCGTCATCTCTCTGCCGAGGTGATTTCCAAGGCCCGACCTTGGCTAGCTATAGCCAAGGTGCTAGCAGCCTGATGTAGCAGCCTATTACATTCAAAATATTTTTATAAAGCCAGAAAGATGTGAGATATATTAGCAAATGTGGATCAATTAACTAGAATTTAAAGGTCTTGTTTTTTAAGAGTTTTTCCACTCCAGATGCGCAAATAAATGTGCAAAAGCACTGAAAAAAATCATGACTGAAATGGCATAATCCATTAAAGCAACACAAACAGGTTTGATCTGAGTTATCTACAGTCTTTTTGAACTTCCATCCATCCATCTTCTTCCGTTTAATCTTTTTCGGGTCACGGGGGGCGGAGCCTATCCCAGCATCTTTGGGCGAGAGGCAGGGTACACCCTGGACAGATCGCCAGTCCATCGCAGGGCCAACACAGAGAGACAGACAGCCATTCACTCTCACAGTCATAGCTAAGGACAATTTAGAATCCCCAGTTTGATGCCAATTAATCTAACTTGCATGTTTTTGGCATGTGGGAGGAAACCAGAGAAATCCCGGAGTAAACCCGCGCAGACACGGGGAGAACATGCATATGTAGTAGCAAACACTGTTTTTCTGTCCTGTTTCTCTCAAAAACCATAGGAGTGGAAAGCAGGAGTAATACACTGACAACAATACATGAGTACAACTATTTGACCAGCCATTTAAGGATTTCTTTTGTTTGTTTTGGAAGAAGTGCATCAGGCTTAAATCAAATCATGTGTGCATTTCTTACTCATCACAGGCCACGAGCATGTTACAGTTTTGATTCTGGTCCACTTTCACTTGCAAAGACAAGATATAATTACAGTAACAGTGCCTAGAGTGACTGAGATAACATGGTGTAGCAGCACCATCATGGCAAAGGGCCATGCTTCTCTTTCGTCACACAAAACGGAAATTATTCCAGCCAGTTTGATCTTCCTCTATTTACATAATATCAGTGTGGCTGAGCAGCTTGGGTGGCCACTTATCACTGATACTGCATTGTGTGTTATTCCAACAGTTAAAAGAAACTGTAGCATGATGAGCATGCTCCGTTTGACACAACCGAATGATTGGCACTTCCCAAGCCAACACAGCTCCGGGTAACCAAAAGAGAGGAGAGTAATGATGTCAGGGCCATGTTGCAGACTTTTGCCCGTGATGGAGTGACTCATTTCCTATTAGCGAGGCCTGATTCCACATGGCTTCCTTTCTGCATAGTGCCTCGGCCCACGTCCGTGCCGCCACGCCACTCTGACTGACACCTCTTAACCAAACACACCAAATGGAATAGACATAAACCCTCACTCCTCATCAGCATTCAGCAGGAAACACGGGCATTACCCCAGCCCTGCTTTTCATGTAGGAAAACAAAGACACCATTTGTACGCATCCAGAATGGTTGCTTAGGACGAAATGGGATTGCACATCAGAGCAACGCTGCGAGCTGTGAGTTATAACTGTGATTTGGTCAAGGAAGAATCTGAGCTGACTATTTTAGCTTTCTGGAGGAAATATACACTGCCATTTCTTTCTTTAGTCTTCTTCGGTATTTAAATGGCCATAAAAACAGATCTAGGGCAAAACTAAGTTGCATTAGATTCTATATCAAATAGCTAGTTTTAATTAAACTTTATTTATATATATATAAAAGGGACTCTGCAGTGTGGGTATGTATGCATGGGGCATAAACTAACTCAGGGGCCACTTGACCACAGGCCCTCATCGCTTGCCTGGTGATGCCACGATACCAGATGAGTGCTCCTGACATGGTTTCACTGACCGCTTGACAATAAAAGAGGTCAAAGGTGACCTTTTTTACTAACCAACCTTTACCGGTGGAGGCGTACACTGGGGAGGGGGGGGGGGGGAATTGAGCGCACCTGACACGGTCGGCAGAGTTTAGCATCCGCAGGTCTCTCTACACAATACAGGCGTTGTGGACTGACAGGAAGACGGAGGCACAGGTTACCGCTGGGTGCTGGGACACTGAAACTATATTTACTTTTACATTAATCCGCTCATATAACCCCTGCTGAGGTGTACACCGGTGATAGGATCGAGTGCACCCTGACCATTCATGTCAGGGTGTGACAGCGAGACGGAGGCTGGAAGCTGTGACACTGAACTTACATCTAATCCACTCATTTCTATTTGTGCGCTGCTTTGAATGCATACTTGCATTGCCAAAATGTTTTTTTCTGCTGTGTCCAGTGATTTGTGTTCAAACTGTGTCTTTTGGTTTAAAAAATAGCAAATAGCGAATAGCAAAATAGCAAACATCTTTTCCATGTGATCGCTGCAACGAGAAAAAGGGCAAGACGACAAAACGGTATACACACCCACTGCCGCTGCTGCCATCTGACAATCTATGTAATTATTAGGGTTAGGGCGAGTCATACAAATGCTCTGTGTCTGCTAATTTCCTCAATATTCTTTTGAATTTGGACTGGCTTTGGAAGTGTGGGAAAGGGGAAGGACACAATTGTCTTCAATTAAAAATAATGTGTTTAAACAACATTTGTATACTGATAAAAAGTGTGAATTTTGTGGAATTATTGTGGATTATTGTGGATTTCAAATGTTTGTAAAAAAAAAGAGCCAGGAAGATGTCTTTTTAATGAAGATCCATCCATCTGTCCACCAAAATCTTTAAAATGGGCCAATGTATGGGGGGATGAAGGCAGGGAGGTACAAACAGATGGATGGACAAAGGGAGGGAGGGAAGGAGCCTTGGCAGAGGTATATGGTCTCTGAGTGCTTTTCTAGTTGTTAATGTGTCAGTCTTCCATGTCGGAGCTCAGAGCTGTGACTCTGTAATCAAGCAATGTTTGGAGCAGATGTCTGGTTGAATAAAAACATCCATATTTGGTACCTGTGTACCAGTTACTATGATGCCAAAGATGATACCATAAAAAAGAGTTAACATAACCACCCTGTTTGACAGAGCTACTTTTTTTGATATGCGGACTTGTATTTTTGACCCTGAGGCTTTCCATACTTATGGCAATTATTTTTCACATTTCTGCATAGAAATTTTATGCATATTTGTGCTTCAAAGTCATTTTATTAATTTCTGTAATATGTTACGCATAGCATTTTTTGCAAAATTACAACTTTTTCTCATAAATTTTCTTCTTTTTTGGTCGTAAATTTGCACGGATTTTATTCCTGCAACTTTTTTGTCATAAATTAGCATTTTTTTTCCTGTTAGTTTTCAACTTTTTTCTCAAACTTGTGATTTTTCTCTTATAAATTTTTCAGCTTTTCCATGTAAAATGTGGAGCTTTTTTTCAAAATTGCAACTTTATCATAAATTTGCAGTTTTATTCCTGTAAATTTTCAACTTTTTTCCTCATGAATTTGAAACATTTTTCTCATAAATCTACTTTATTCTCATGAATTTTTGATTTTTCTCTTGTACAACTTTTTTCCTCGCAAATGTGGGATTTTTTTTTTTTTTTACAGAATTGCAAATTTTTTCCTCAAAATTGCTACTTTTTTCTTGTAAATTTACAGTTTTTTTTCCTTTTAACTTAAACTTTTTTTTCTCATAAATTTGCATCTTTTTCTCAGAAAAAATCTCAAAATTTTCTTTGCAAAACTTCATCTACTTTTCTTGTAAGTTAGAAATTTTCTTTCTGGAAATTGTCATATTTCTTCTTGTAACTTTGCACTGTCCATCTGGTAGCTGGTTAAATTTTTTATTCAATATAGTTAAATTGTAATTTGCAACTTTTTGTCAATTTTAATTTGGCAGCTTTTATCATAATTTTGCACCTTTATTCTTGCAAATTTGAACCCAGTTTACATTTATACATTTGTACCTTATGCTAAATTTGTGAATGCTCCCCATCCCCCTTGTTAAAAGGGGGAGCAATACAGCACACCACCAACAAAAACTACCTTCATGAGCCAAAATAGACAAAGAAAAGGCTACTTTGAATGACAAGGTCAGCTTGAAATTTACATTATAACAGAAAATGTGTGATTAAAGTACGATTAATCAAGACTTAACCATTCATATCATGTGATTAATCATGATTAAAAGATTTAATCGACTGACAGCACTAATTTAAAGATGAAGCAGTACAATAAATTTCTTTATCAGTATCTCCACCTCAGCACTGGTGAACCTTTGGTCCAGTGTATGAAGTCATAGCTGCAAAAGCTCTGAAGACGTGGAAGGCAGAATATGTTGATTTGGAGCCCCTGAGAATCTTAACATGCACTTGGCTTTTTAAGGAGTTGTTTAGAACTTAATATATTCACGAATGAATAATACAATCAAGGCTGAAAAAAATGAGAGTTCACAGAGAAAAACACAAATAGAGAAATCTCCAGTGAGAGAAAAAAAAATGTTCACTCGGGACCTCCAATTAGAATGTCTTCAAGGCCTTTAACAGTTATATACAGAGTACTATGATGGGAAATTGTTACATAAAAGTTCGAAGTACTTCCTCTGACCCAAGACAATTTTTCAGTCCAGCTATGGAACATTGTCTTTTTGTTCATTTTAATGGGGTCAGGATGGGCCGCTCCAATTTTCTAAAGCCCTGAACTAAATGACATTTTATTATATCGAAGATTCAAGCAATTCTGATGTAGTGAAAGGTAAAAGGAACTATTTGTATAAACAACACAATAATGCTAATAAGTAAATAACTCAATGATCTTTGGCTGATACAAAGTCGAGATGCTAGACGAGTAACAGAAGCCAAAATGCCAAACTGGAAGCAGAACTGGACAGCTGGCGAGATAACTAAAGTACACAAGTTGTTCACTGCAGGGAAGAAAGAAAATTCACAACCCAATCACAGGCACAATGAGGGATTCAGAGACCCATCTGCCTCTGATGAGGGCCCGCAGTGAGATGACACTTGTGTCGCTCCGGTATGGGGTCTGATGTGAGCTGCTTCCTACACAGAGAAACTACAAATTTTCTTTAAAGGAAAAAAATCTGTTTTGACTTCATGCTCCTTGTTTATATTGGTGGATTCCAGTAAGAGCAGCTTTACATGTCTTTTTTTTTTTTTTTTTTAAATATTGGGCAAAGATACAAGTTGTTTTCAGCTGTGATCCGTTAAGGCCATCTCCTGCTAAGTAATCTCTTCTTCTGATTGGCTGATGCTTGCAAACAGAAGTCAGGAAAATGTAGAGCAGATCTTATCCATTTATCATATATTGTTTGTCTTACAGTTTTCCCACAAATTACAAACTCCAATTCCAATGAAGCTGGGATGTTGTGTAAAACATACATTAAAAAAAAGGAATACAATTATTTACAAATCTTTTTCAACCTGTTTGTGTGCAAATATCCACTCATTTTGAATTTGATGCCTGCAACACGTTCCAAAAAAGCTGGGACCGGGGCATGCTTACCACGGTGTTACATCACCTTTCCTTTCAACAACACTCAATAAGTGTTTAGAACTGAGGACACTAATTGTTGAAGCTTTGTAGGTGGAAGACTTTCCCATTCTTGCTTGATGTACGACTTCAGTTGCTCAACAGTCCGGCATCTCTGTCGTATTTTGCACTTCAAGCAGGCCAGTCTAGTACCTCCACTCTTTTAATACAAAGCCACGCTGTTGTAACACGTGCAGAATGTGGCTTGGCATTGTCTTGCTGAAACAAGCAGGGATGATCCAGAAAAAGACGCTGCTTGGATGGCAGCAGATGTTGCTCCAAAACCTGTATGTACCGTCCCACATTAATGGTGTCTTCACAGATGTGCAAGTTACCCATGCCATGGGCACTAACACACTCCCATACCATCACAGATGCTGGCTTTTAAACTTAATGCTGATAACAATCTGGATGGTCCTTTCCTCTTTAGCCCAGAGGACACGACTTTCGGGATTTACAAAAACAATTTGAAATGTGAACTCACCAGACCAGAGCACACTTTTCTACTTTGCATCAATCCATCTCAGATGAGCTCGGGCCCAGAGCAATCAGAGGTGTTTCTGGGTGTTGTTGATATATGGCTCTCACTTTGCCTGGTAGAGTTTTAACTTGCACTTGTACAGTCATGTGAAAAAATTAGGACACCCTGTATAAGCCTGTGTGGGTTTTTTAAATATATGGACATATGGATATTTAATATCAATGTTTTGAATACTGGGTGATTCATGTAATACAACTAAACAATTAAAAATGAATTAAAGACTTTTTTTTTCAAATTTTCTGTAAAATGTAATTCTAAACAAATAGTGAGGAATAAATTTGGACACCCCCTATCTTTTTTAGGACACGCCGACATTCATTCCCACTTAAAATGGCTAAAATAAATTTTAAAAAATGCAAATAAAACAAAAACAAGTCTAGACATAGATATGTGAACATTTCCTAATAAAGAACTGAATATTTAAAGGGGTGTCCTAATTTTTTCACATGACTGTAGATGTAGCAACAAACAGTGTTAACTGACAATGGTTTTCTGAAATGTTCCTGAGCCCATGTGGTAATATCCTTTACAGAATGATATTTTTTTATGTAGTGCCGCCTGAGGGACAAAAGGTCACAGGCATTAAAAGGTGGTTTTTGGCCTTGCCACTTATGTGTAGAAATTTCTCCAGATTCTCTGAATCTTTTGATGATATTATGGACTGTAGATGATGAAACCCTTGAAATTTCTTGCAACTGTGGGTTGGAAATGCTGTTCTTAAACTGCTGGATTATTTGCCCATGCAGTTGTTCACAAAGTGGTGAACCTTGCCCCATCCGTACTTGTGAACAACTCAGCCCTGTGGGGATGCTCCTTTTATACCCAATCATGACACTCACCTATTTTCAATGAACCTGTTCATCTGTGGAATGTTCTAAAAAGATGTTTTTTGAGCATTCCTCAACTTCCCCAGGCTTTTGTTGCCCTGTCCCAGCTTTTTTGGAATGTGTTGCAGGGGTCAAACTCAAAATGAGTGAATAGTTGGAAAAAAAAAAAAGTTTATCAGTTTGAACTTTAAATATCTTGTCTTTGTAGTCGATACAATTAAATATAAGTTGAAAAAGATTTGCAAATCATTGTATTCTGTTTTTATTTGCATTTTATACAACCTCCCAACTTCACTGGAATTGGGGCTTATAAAGAACAATACTGTGTAAAACTCCTGAGCCACCTTTTTTTCTTTTAAGTTTCACAAGGAAATAGGAAATACAGTATATGCAGCATTTCACTGAAACATGCAAACATTCTGGGGAATGCAGTTCATAGTAAAGGGAAAAACAGTTTCTTTTTCAACTCTAAAGAGTTTGAAAGTCAATATCTGGTCTGACTATCTTTATTTTTCACTACAGCTTGAACTCTCTTCAACAAGCTTTCTTCTAAATCATTTAAATAGTTTTCAGGAATCTTTGCCCAGTCTTCTTGATGGATATTTTAAAGGTATTCTTTGGATGTTGGTTGTTTTTTCTGGCTTTTTTTTTTTTTGGTGGAAAGCCTTCTCTGAAGAGTTGAAGCTGCTACAGCTGCAAAGGGTGGCTTTCCACAAGGTTTAGGGGTGTGTTTGTGGGAATTTTTGGCCATTCTTCCAGAAGCACACTTGTGAGGTGAGGCACTGATGTTGGACGTGAAGGCCTGACTCACAGTCTCCGCTCTAATTCATCCCAAAGGTGTTTTATCGGGCTGTGGTCAGGGCTCTGTGCAGGACAGTCAGGTTCCTCCACAGAAAACTCGCTCATCCATGTCTTTATGGACCTTGCTTTGTGCACTGGTGCCCATTGATTTGGAGGGGTGTTCAAATAGTTTCTTCTTCTTCTTTTAGATTTGTTTGGCAGTTGGCAATCAGCTTACAGGTGCATTATCGCTACATACACTACCTCTAGATCATCACTCTACACTGGGAGGGAACTCTCGTTCCAATAATTTTGGCAATACAGCCTATTTGAATATATTAATTAGCCCCGTGTCCAGAGCCGACCCTTATCAAGTTCCTGTCCCCTTAAATTAGTTCCTGGTTCCTGCAGTGGGAACAGGGCTAATGCCTGGTGGGTGTGAAAATGCGAGGGATAATCTTCGAGCTAAATACATGTACCCAACTACAGCATGGAGGTGAGCAGGCCTTTCCGTCCTCTCCGCGTCGCTGTTTTTGCGGTGTACCAGCCCAGATCAGCATTGTGCTGTGCTCTCTTAGGGCCTGCCCCGCTTCTACCTCTGAAAATAGCACAATAAGGAGGCCTGCCTGAAATAGGCTCGTATCACGTCCTAGCTATAATATAGTTTCACATTCCGGGAGGCGTGTGTGCTCAGAGCACAGCCAAGGTTCAAATGATGGACAGCGCTGACAGGCGTAATGATGTGTAAATTACAAGCGGGTCGGCATCGCAATGTTCTCCCCGGTGGTGAAAGAGCAAACTCATTTCATAAACACAATGATCGCTAAAATATTCATAACAAACAAGGAAACGGGGTCAGACTCCCTCCTCCTGCCAGGCCATTAAGCTTCCTTTGTGTGTGTTAATTAAGTCAACAAATGACTTATAAGACCACAGTGCCACTATGCTGCCTATAGGATCAGTCTTTGGCGTGTGCTCAGACAAATTAGAGGATTTGTGCAACAAAGACAGGAATTATAATGGTATGCAGTGAGGACAATTTGTATTGAGGCTGATAGTGCACAGGGAGCGATGATAAAGTGCCATAATAAAATACAAACAAAGCCAGAGAGACAGATCAGACGCCACTTACAGCTCGGAGAGTTGGAGGTGCTGGAAGAGCTGCCATGACAGAGTGGTGAGAGGATTCTTTGACAAGTTTCTGTGGAGGAGAGAAGAAAAAACAAAGGGAATGTTAAATTGAGTTGGTTCGTGTGAATTATTCCTGGTCCCTTGCTTGATGTCATATCTGTTCTGCTCTTGTTCCAATTTCCACTCCAATATTGTTCATGTTCTTTGGTTCAAAGAGCGAGTCTTTCCACGAGGTCATTCTGACACTTTCTTCTTCTTTTGAGGTGAAACGTTATAATCTTTGGGTTTTCTTTTGATCGATGTTTGCTTTCGAAAATATCACAGACTCTACCACTCTTGATTATGATTTGATGGTATATCAATGGTAACCCCTCATCAGTCTACACCAACTACCCCAAAAGTTAAGTGTTCTTTTGCTTAAAAAATAACAAATCATACATCCCCCCACCCTCATATTAATGCAAATCTGGTTAGATTTCCAACCTAATTCTCTCAACACTGTTAAAATTGAAAAACTTGAGAAAACTCAAAATTTCAAGGCAACATGATGCAAGACATTTCTGCAGTTTGGAATTAAACCTCCAGACTGTAATTTACTGTACATACTCTGTTGTCATTGAATCCTTATTTAAATCCTCCACCTGAACAATGAGAGCAAGTTTTTAGCCAAAGTCAAATTCCTTGTATGTGTTGTGCATACTTGGCCAATAAAGCTGATTCTGATTCTGAGTCTGATTCTGATTAATGTGCAAGATCACATGCCCCACATATCTGCATATCAGTGGACCCTAAACAGAACCGTGATCAACATAGAATAGACTAGAAAAAAATAAGTCCCACTCCCCCAAAATGGGATCCCTCACTTCAAAGTTTTTGTATGAATAGAAAGTCAAACCAATCAGAAATGTAGACGCTATAGTGGAGACAACATAAAAGCCCCCCCCCCCCCCGCCCGCCGCCATTAGATGTGTCTGAAAATCAAATGAGTCAGCAGTATTGATGGGTTATAGCTTCAGTAAATGTGAAATTCTGATCAGAAAAGCAGAAGCCAGAGTGGTGACAACATAAAGGGGCCCGGCTTCATTGTGTAGGCTATAATAAATAATAATAATAATAATGATCCCCATACAGCTGTATCAACTATATTTTGTTTAGAAAATTTTAATTTCATATGTATGTAAGAACTTAAAGTTCTGATTTCTACACACTAAGAACTTCAAATGATAAATGTTGTGCCAACTATTTTTACTTTGTGAGCCTACCACATAAAGCCACTTCATTTAATATATTTATTTTAAATAAAGAACTAAATAAACAAAGGGTATGCTATTTTTTTCCTTTCTTCACAAGATACGATTATCATGTGAAGGACACCTAGACATAAGTCTATTGGTTTAAAGGGGTCACTGACAGAAAAATTGGGTTTTTGCAGGTTTTAACCTTGTGAAATGAAATCTATTAAATTATCAAAAAATATCAAACCACCATTTCTCTTTAAAAAACACACAGCCTTTAACTCGTTTTTGTCTCCAAAGAGCTGTTTTCCAGGTTTGCTACAGAACATCATAAACATGGTAAGCCCGCCCGCTGCTCTTTTATTGGCTAGCCCAGCTGTCTGTCTACAAGCTTACCAAGCATGGTTTATGTTGTTCTTTTTTTAGATTTCAGCATCCCTATTAGACATCCATCTTTCCGCCTGGTTCACTAATCCTCAGTCAATAATATATCTCGTGTCATTCTGGCTTATTTTGTTATAGTTTCATTGTGATGCTACATCGAACCGTTAGCACCGTCAACGGGGCTAGCTGAAGCCAGCAATTTAGCCACTCATTCACGAATGTGTCTCTGCGTATTTGTACTCCAGGGTCTGGTCATATCCTGACGACCACTGAAACCACATACCTCTGTCTACTGATGGTTTATTTCCATAATTCTTTAAGACAAATTTACGTTAATTGGCTCAGGCTCACCGTCCAAGCTAGGAGCTAGCCAGCAAACATTAACGATAGTGACAAAAAAATGGCTGAAGCCTATTCCAGCGTCTTTGGGTGAGAGGCAGGGTACAATAATTGAATCATTAAAGGCAATTTGGGAGAAGTATGTCACAAACCTTTCATTAAGACTTGTGAGAACAGTCAACATGTGGAAAAAAAGTGCCGTAAATGGGACCTCTAGGACATCTGCTTTATAACATAAGCAGGAAGTTTGGGGATTGAATCCATCCACATCTAACACCTCTGCTAGAGTTAGACGACACTGGTGAGGAAGGTTTGAAGAGTAGCTGCTGCTCCTGGTTGGGTGAGATCCACAAAGATACTGTGTATGAGATAAACAGTGTTTTCTCTGGTTTAAAGACATTGGTGTGGTGGCAACATATTTTTCCAGGAAGGGGGGGCAGAAAACACATGACACTATTGTAACCGGAATATGTTCATTTTATACTATTTATTTATTTTTTTTTTTTTATTTTGCACAGTAACTTTGCATGTGGAACTTACCATCTGAAGTATTGTACAACTGAGGCTTCAATCTTGGAATAGTTGGGGCCCCACCCAGACATCCTGTGTTTGGACTTTTTACTGGTGTCATCCTTCTCTCCTTCCTCTGCTCTCACCTCTCCTGGACCCTTTGCCTGAACACTTTCCTCTCCTTGGCTCCTCTCTTCTGTCTCATCTTGCCCTCTCTGAGCCCTGTCTGATTCAGGTTCTCTCTCTGTCTATGGTGGTATACAAAATGGCTAGAAAATATCAAGTGTCTTGTTTTGTCCTGCAGGATTTTTTTTTTTGTCATGGTTTACATAAATGACAAAAATATGTGTATTTTTTGTATTTTTATTCAAGTGTTTCTTTTTTTTTTTTTCCTTGAGAGAGTAGGGAAGGGAAAAAAAAAACCATTCATAATAACAACTTACTCATGCATACTTTGATTATATGATTAGAGGTGGGTATAGTTGCCAGAAATTCTACTCATGTAAAAGCAGTGCTATGAAATTGATAATTAAAAGTAGACAACCAAAACTTTCTAGTTGAGTGAAGGGTGCAAAGAGCACCCACTTAAAAACTTGAGTAATGACTTCAGTCTTGAAGGTTTGAGGTTTTTCTCCAAAATTTATAACAATTTTCTTATGGTTTTCTACTTTTCTCTGTAAATTTGTCTAAATTTGAAACCATTTTCCTCAAATTTGTAATTTCCTCTTGTAAAAATTGACTTTTCTTGTACATTTGAGACTTTATTATAAATCTGGATTATTTTATGGCAAATTTTTGTCAATTTTTTAAAATAAAATGATTGTTTTTAATAAATTTGAAACAGAGTGTGGTAATTTTTTTTTATTTTTTTCCTTATAACAATTTATATTTTTGACCATAATTTTGAGAGAGGCAGAACAGAACGATAATTTAACTCTGATTTCAAAGAAAAAATATTAATAAAATTGTATTTCATAATAATAATAATAAATTAATATCCATCCATCCATCCATCTTCTTCCGCTTAATCCTTTTCGGGTTGTGGGGGGGCTGGAGCCTATCCCAGCATCTTTGGGCGAGAGGCAGGGTACACTTAAATGACCAAAGATGCAGTTATTTCTGTTATAATATTTCTATATATTTATAGTTTTTTAGAAATCTCCTCACCACCCAGACAGCAGGAAAAACCTCCCTTATTTTGATATCCAAATGTTGGAACGTTTAGTTTGTCTGAAGGCTGTTGATGGATTAAAGTCATTGACTTCACAAATTTTGGTCATCTTAACTTGCCAGGTACATAATAATGAACATAAATTAGTTAATTAATATTAACTAAGGTAAAGGTAAAAACATCTCCTTTTTATTCTTGTCTGAAATAAGAAAACCAAAAAAAACTAATAATTAAAAAGAAGACAAAATGAACCGACTCGAGCTCTTAACCACACCTGTTAGCTAAGCGACTCTTCCATTATTGCTTCCGTTACCAGCGGGTTAAAACCATGATAAACACCTCCAGTGCTTACATACCTCTTCTGCTTTTTTCCATGTTTAAAGTACTTTGATAAGCTCATGCTTCTCTTGGATAGTGACACTAGCAAGACACTCTGCCTGTCAACTGGAGTGGTCATGCAGGCGAGGCGCTTCTGAACTCTGCATGGATGACGGTCACGCGTGTTGTTCATGTGCGTGCTTGTGGACCATCATTCCTTCATATTTTTTTCTTAAATTTATATTTCCTCTTAGAGTGGCGGCGTAATTTCAAGCATGGCAAGCCACCACCTGGAAATGTTACCAGAGGAAAACCTGGATAAATAAAGGATTATTTGTATAAAATTAGTTAGCAGGGATTATTCTTTAAAATTATTAGTATGTAGAACTCAGAATTGTACAGTTTTAGGCTGGAGTGGTGGCCTAGTTGATAGAGCATCTGCCCCACAACCGGGAGGTTAGGGGTTCAAGTTCTGGCTGGGTCATACCAAAGACCATACAAAAATGGAACTCCCTACTTTCTAACTTGGTGCTCAGCATAATAGAAAGGGAGACGGTGGATGTGCCTTGCATGGCAGTGACCCCTCTGATTCTAGATGTGATTAACATTGTAGATAGGAAAAATGTAATTTTGTTTGGCTGTATGGACTGAATGGCAATAAAATTGGCTTCTTCTTCTTTTATACATGTGAAACCTCATTTTCTAAAGAAAATATAATTAGGTGATACAACTGTCGGCAATTTTCTTCAAAACTCAGAAATTTCGGTTCACCTCAATACTCAGATTGAAATGTTGACTTCTCTTCAAAATTAAGACATCTCTTCCTTCATACTGCTTTGAAATTTTGGGTGTTCTTAACTGTTTATTTTCTACAGTAAAGAAGTCATCTCAGCTTGGGTTTGAAGCATCGACGGACTGCCATCTTCAGTTCCACCGTCTTAATGGAAGCCAGAAATGTGCCCCAAGGCTGCCCTGGCACTGTAGACTGAACACTTCAGGATGCTTTTTAACCTAAAATCCGAACGACTGCACCTGTCTCAGGTCACTTATCCTCTGCAATGGTGTTCATTTTCCACTCAGGTCCAAAGATCTCCTCATCCTGTCACTACCTTCCTTCACCAGACAAATACTGAAGTATTCACCAAATTTACAGACTAAATGTACAAAATTCACCAATGTACAATATGGGCCTAAAAGAGAACTGAGAGCAATTACAGCAATTCTAAAAAAAAAAAAAAAAAAAAAAAATGCATCCAGTGTATCCTACATATATCATCAATAACCACGTCTAACCTGGACTTCAAACCAGTTGCAGTATTGTGGATAGTGCTACTGTATGTTATATTAGTCCGGCATTGGCCTGCTCTCAACTTTTCATAACTTTCTTGTTAAATCTTTTTTAATGCCTCCTCCACTGATTTTTGCCCATCACCAAAATGTTTCTTAGTGTATTAATGTTACCTCCTGAACTGGTTGAACGTTAGAGCTCAAAAAAAAAAACAAACAAAAAAAAAAACACCTTAACTTTGCAATCATACTGTTTGTAAAGATGGTGACAACAGTGGCATTGTGTCCTGGTAAATTTCTGAGCTGAATGAAAACACTGGTACAGCTACCAATTTTGAAAGAATCCCGTAGTACTTTCATGGACTTTGTAAACAAGAAATAAAACCTATAGAAACAATTTTTAAAAGAATTTGAAACAAGCCTCTGAATCAGCCGAGGGGAGGCTATTCCAGAGTCTAAAGGCACTGATGGTCCTTCAACAGCTAACTGAACCTTTGTGAGCCTTAATCTACAGTCTTCACAGGTGTGTATGATTAAATCACTGTTTTATTTTATGGGTAGAAAAATTGATGACACTTACTAAGAGATACTGGGAGATCAAAAATGTATCTGATCTGTCAGCAATTTCCCAATGCCTCAAAAAAGTGAATGTTTGGAAGATCGTTGGACCACTTTCATGGCAATCTATAGAGGTCTTTGAAAGATCATTGACAGATCACATAGAGACCAAGAGAGATTGAGAGTTTGTTGGGTAAAGAAAAAGGTATATATACTGTATATTTGAGAGGTTTCTAGTGCTCTTTCACCCCGTTTACTCAGGGGTGGTGATCTCTCAATGATCTTCCAGTTGAGATAGCTTTGACTCAGTCCAAAACAATTGCTCAACGATCACCAAAGGAAAGTGATCTCTCAAAAAACTCTCAATGAACTCTCAAGGAGTACACAACAATCTCATTGATCTTCCAGTGATCTCTCAGTGATCTTTTAATGGACACCAAATTTTTCCACCCTGAAGGTAGAGATGGCTGAAAGATCAGTGAGGGACCACTGAGAGTTTGATGAAAGACCAATAGAGTACATGGAAAGATTGCTGAGAGATCATTGGGAAATAACTGGGTGATCAACGATACTGTTGAGCACTCACTGAGAGATTGCTGAAAGATCACTTCCCTTTGGTGATCGCTGGGAGGTTATTTTGGAATTAGTCAAAAATTTTGAGGACTTTGGAAATCACTGAAGATCATTAAGAGATCTTGGTGATCTCTGAGAGATCACTGACAGATCATTTGGAGATGTGGCCATTTTGTCATCACTCAGCGATCTCTCAGTGATCTCCACCTCTTTGTATAAGTTAGTTGCAAACTTACTATTTTGAAATACCACAAGAAAAGATCCAAGCACTTTGCAACATTACGAAATATAGTGTAAGTAAAACAAAAACATGTTTACTTTGGAAGCACTGGTGATTGGCAGGAAAATTACATGATTACATGTTCAAATTATCCCTAAATAACTAAGTGTACAAAACAAGAGGGTCAAAATGCTTTTCTGTGAGTAATTAGAACTTGATGAAAAAAAGAAACAAGCAAATTTCAAATCAAATCCTAGAAGAAAAGCAGACAAAGGTAATGGAAAAACACAGACACTGTGTGGATCTTCCTGGCTCAGCCAACTCAATAAAAGCAAGTTGACCAGTTTCAAGTCAAATAATTTAATTGACTTAAGGAACCCCCCTCTGGCTCAGGAAGCCACTAAATCCAATATCAAGCAGCCCAGAGACTCGTGAGTGGTTTCACCAGATCCTTAAATGTGTTTAACCACGAACACCAGACATCTGTGTAAACACTCGGTGAGTAATATTAGGGCCTGCACTTAGTATATAGCGCTTCTCTAGTCTCAAAAACCACTCCACTAGTACTAACCCTCTATTCTAAGGGCCTCTAGGAGACAGATATCTAGGGACAATTTAGAACAACCAATTAACCTAACATGCATGTCTTTGGATTGTGGGAGGAAACTGGAGCCCCCCGGAATAAACCCACGCAGCACAGGAAGAACATGCAAACTCCACACAGAAAGGTTCCTACCCCTGCCAACCTGGGGATTCGAACCTGGAACCTTCTAGCTGTTAGGCAACAGTGCTAACCACTGCACCCCGTGCTGCCCCCATATTAACAAAGGAGTTTGTTATAAATGGGCAACATTACAGCTGTTACCAGTCCAGGAAGCATCTCAGAACGTCCTTGCATCACAAGAGCAATATTTTATCTACTCTTGTTTTTGTTTTTTTTCTTTGCTGGATGAATGGAATTGGTTAAATTTCCACATACATGCAGCACTTTCAGCAGACAGTTTTTACCTGATAACAGTTAAAAGCCTGTCTGACAGAAGCAGGAAGTCATGACAGTCTCATCAGCTAAATGAATAGGTAAGTTTATTTTTCTCCAAAGCATTTTCAGCTGATCTAATATGCTGCAGTAGACTTTTAACAGGTACTTGAAAGAGAGATTGTACTGTATCTCTCCTGTTTTGGCCTCCCTTCGGTGGACTCCTATAGAATCTCTAAAATTTAAAATCCTTCTTTTCACTTACAGAGTTGGAAATGATTAGGCCCCTTGTTATTAGAAAGCTCTCACAATACCATGCCATCTTAACACAGCACTATGTTTCCAACATGCAGGAATCTCTAAAAGTGCAACTGGAGTCGCAGCTTTAAGTTATCAGGCTCCTCTCCTATGCAACCAGTTGCCTGTTTTTTTAAAAAAAAGGGTTAAAACTTTCCTTTTTGGGAAAGCTTGAAGTTTGGCTGAGATAAGGAGACCACAAACCTTCCCTTAGTCATGCTGCCATAGGTTTAGACAGCTGTGGGACCTCCCATGATGCACTGGGCTTTCACTCTGTTTTAACTCTCATTTTGCTGCTCATTAACATCTGTTTTCTATCTCCTGTAGATTCTAAGTCCACGGTGTGTTGTTTGTTCTCCACATGTCTGTTCTCCCACCAGTCGCAGCAGATGACTGCTCCTCCCCGAGCCTGGTTCTGATGAAAATTTCCTCCCACTAAAAGGGAGTTTTTCCTCTCCACAGTCACCGAGTGCTTGCTCAAAGGGGTGGGGGGTGGGGGGAATGATTGCCCTTCAGCTGAAAATGCAATGAGAAGACTGCTGTTGTGAACTGTCGCTATATAAAGTTGAAGTGAATTGTTGCAGCAAAGGCAATCAATTTAAACATTTTTTTCTCATCTTTCCAACATTATAATGTTGCAATCATGCAAAAGATTATACAGTTAAAACATATAAGTAATCAAGTTTTAAACAGACCCATTTACATACACACAGTTCACAGCATGCTAATTTGTATGGAAGATATGCCTTTAACTAGACGTGTAGCCATAGCAACAGGGAGCTAAGGATGCAGCAGGTCTGCCTTATTTCCTGTGATATCACCACATGGAATCGCACACACACACACACACACACACACACACACATACAAACGCACACTTCCAGATTATTTAAAAAAAAGTACATCTGCATGCACCCACACCTACCGGCTAAACACGTTCAAAATGTGTGCCGTGTGAAAGCACAGGCTGCTCTGAATACATGGGACGAAGCGTGTGAGAATACGGAAAGATGCTGCATGGAATTTCACCTCCCAAAGAAAAGCTGCACTCCCAAGGGGGTTGTATTATGCTGCTGAAAGAATAGATTACAGGAGGAGAGAGAGCGCGAGGGAGAGGAAGAGAGAGCGTGAAAAGGTGGGCGAGCAAACAGCAGCTCATTAGGTGATGCAGAACAGGGCCGCTCAGCACTCACATCAAATCACACACCCTGAAATAGACACGCGTTTAGAGCGCAGATCTCCAAAGAGACGTGCGGGAACTAAAATAAACACACAGGAGACCACAGATCTTCAACATTTTATACATTAGACCCCCAGAACCAAAAAAAAAAAAACAGACGAAGCCACAGCAGTTGACTTCAAACGGACCCACGTCAATGAGTGACGTTTTGTATTTGAGCAGTTAATTCTACATAGAAACTTCTGAGATGGGAAGGTATACGATAGTAAAGTCTATTGTGGTGAAAACACTCGTGAATGATTTGTGGCAACAAATTTCTTTTAGCGAGATGACTGCCAGATTGTCATACTCCAACAGCACACATATGTCGGGCTAATGTCGGCAAGTTTACATCGGGTTTACATCTTATAGAGGTCAATTTGCTCATTGGCAAGACATTGGCTAGATGTCGGCCAATGAGCAAATGACCTCTATAAGATGTATTCCCAATATAAACTTTGTACATTGGTGTGACGAGTGAGTTCAGGAAGCTCTTGAAGTATAATCCCGGGGTGTATTTCCCAAACGAAAATACGCAAAGGTAAGCCAAGGCAGTACGGCGCATTGTGCAGCTAACCAACATCTAACTCACAACTGTTTCCCAAAGCATCTGGAACAAAGTCAGACTATCTTAGCTTGAACTAAGCACCACGTGTGTCTTTGATGCTGAGCTGGGGAACGTCACAACATGTGGCGTGTCTAGTTCTCAAAGATTTATTGAAATAATAACAAACTGACTCAAAAACTGAATTTACTAAAAAAAAAAACACAGCACAGCATGGAAACAAGAAACAAACTAAGCTAATATTGAACACAAGAGGAATAAACTAAGGAGAAACAATGGAGAAACTGAATCTGAACACACCATGGGAACCAAAGAGAGCCAGGGAAAACACAAGCAGAATAAATCCACATCTGAACATGTATATAATGTTAAAACTAAACTAAACTAAACTTATACACAAACCACTAACTACTCTTGTTTTAAGCTGAGCCAGCTGCTGTGCCAAACCAGTCTCCACTGCCACCACTTCTGGGCAGGGCTGTTTGATATGACAATATATATTAGGTGACGTAATAAAAATATTTATCATTTCATATAGATCTGTATCGTTTATATCGGGATTTAAAAGACACATACCCCATTTCTATTTGTCACTGCCCCACGTCTCCCCCACGGTGCGCCTGGTGTGTGCAGTAGTGGGTTCCGGTGGTTAGCACAGCAGCTAACACCAAGCTAATGTTTTGGTCAGATAGCCACTACTTCTGTTTGCCAGGAATGTGGGACTTTTTCCCACCGTGCTGCATCAGACAGACTAGTCCTCTAACCTCGTTTTAACTGGAGGTAAGTAACATTAACACCATCTCTCTAATTGCAAAACAGCAAATGCTAAATGACGATGCTAAGTTGTTGCTAGCAGGAAACATTATAGTGTATCAGACCATCACTCCTTTGGTTTCTTAATTTTGTCGGGAAAAACATTACTAAAGCGGCAAAAATGTGTGACAGCGGCCGCATACACACTAAATAAATAATTAATTAATTAAAACATGTAGGAGAAACAAATTGGCTCTTAATGTAGCTTCATTTCTAATAATTCTTAATTAGTTAAGTAGTGATAATGAATAAAGTTGGAGTCATCTCAAATGCGTATTAAAAAAACAATTTTATAACAACACTGCAAAATTAAGAGGTAAAAGAGGTGCATAAAATTAATGACAGATCAATTTGTATAATTATTTTTTTCAGTATGTAATTTAAATAAAAAAAAGAGTTGGTCCTTTTTATGTGATTATTATATCTTAACTATAGAATTTACAGAGAATGTATATTGTGATATATATCATTATCATCAAATAAGAGTACTTCTATTGTGATATGAAATTTTGGTCATATTGCACAGCCCTACTTCCAGGTAGTTCACACTGCCACACAATTTGCCACATTCCAGACCACAAGGCTACAGTACTGTTTACTGACTGGAAAGTGCCTCAGTGTTGTTTTATCATTGTTATGATGCATATAAGATATTTCATTGTACTTTTCACATAAAGAGGCATTCACTTGAAGTGCAATAAAATAGTCTTCAAACAAAATGCACTATAAAGTAATTCCATTACGTTTCCGTGACATATTCAGTGTTTTAATACCAATTTGACGAGCGCCACGACAATATAGTAAATTCCAATTATTTTAGCTAGAATAATGTTGAGACGAAATTTTAAGATTGTCCTTTTGCTTAATCACCAGTGAATAAACACATTTTCAAACCGTTTCCACCACCCCTCTTTAACTGACATGTACTGTAACTCCAAAGACTAAAATGCTTCTGACGCAAAGAATTCAGCAAATAAAACGACATCAATGCTAATATTTGTAAAGCACGAACACACACACACACACACACACACACACACACACACACACACACACACACACACACACACACAGGGCCTTTCAATGAAGTGACAGATGTGTTTTGGTCGCTGTGCCCCGGCATACCGATGAGTGGAGGGGAGAGAAGAGGAGGAGTGTTTTCTGAGCACAGAGTGAGACCTTCTTCACATCTCTGCCAGGAAGTGTTCCATTTTCAAAGGTCATCCTCCGCATCTCGACAAGAAATGTCAGCTAAAATTGGATTGGTGGGGAGCTGGGGGCGGGGGGAGGTAAATGAATTAATAAACATACAAACAAATCAGAAAATAAGCAATCAAGGTAGAGGGAACGGCGGAAGATGGGAGGTGAGGAGGGACGGGTGCTCTGATATACCGACGTGGGGAAAAACAGAAAATCCAATCGCATGTTACATCACTGAATAAAACGTATTTAAGAATTATTTTATTTTCATCAAAGAAGATAAATTTATGGCTTTTTGTTTTTGCAAATTTGCTACTTATTTTCTTTTAAATTTGTGACATTTTTCTTGTAATATTGATACTGTTTTCCTCCAAATTTACAACTTTTTTCTCAAAAATTTTTAACTTTTTTCTTAAAAAGTTTTCATCTCCTTCCTGATGAATTTGCGATGTTTTTCTTGTAATTCCGCATCTTTTATTCTTGCAAATTTTTAACTTTTTTCTTGTAAATTTAGGACTTGTTTCTGATGAATTAGCATATTTTTTCTGTTAAATTTGTGACTTTTGCCTCTCAATTTTGCAGCTTTTTTCTTGTAAATGTGTGACTTTTCCTTGTAATTTTGTTACTTCAGGTTAGATTTTTATTCTATCTGATGGTTCAGTTGTTGTTGTTGGTGCAGTGGTTAGCACTGTTGCCTCACATCTAAAAGGTTCCAGGTTTGAATCCCAGCTTGGCAGGGGTGGAAACCTTTCTGTGTGGAGTTTGCATGTTCTCCCTGTGCTGTGGGTTTGCTCGGGGTGCTCAGGTTTCCTCCCACAATCCAAAGACATGCATGTTAGGCTAATTGGTGAAATGCAAACACAATCTTGCAAAGGGCGCCAAAAAGCCAGAAACAGCCCTGATTACAATAATACTTATAGTCTACGGGCGTCAAACTCATTCCATGGAGGGCCAAGGCCCTGCAGGTTTTACCTCTAGCCAGTGCCTTCAACAGCTGATTTCACTGAATTTCTTCCCACTGATTGCTGATCAGTGAAAACACCTGCTGAACAGACTCTGGGTGGAAGTAAAGCATTGGCCCTCTGTGAAATGAGTTTGATACCCCAGTAAGTGATTTGTTATTTGTTAATAAGGGGAAAGGGGGGGTATTCACCAATTTAGCATAAGGTACAAGCAAATAAATGTAAATTAAGTACAAATTTAATAATGGATTAGATTTATGTGGTGCTTTACATGTCAAGTAACATCTCAAAGTGCTTACACTGAGTCCATTATTCATTCACTCCAGACAGACATTGATAGTGGTAAGCTACCTCTGTAGCCACAGCTGCCCTGGGGCAGACTAACGGAAACATGGCTGTCAATCTGCACCAGCGGCCTCTCCGACCACTACCAAACATTTATACACATTCATACCCAGTGTCATGGACACTGGAGGCAAGGTGAGTAAAGTGTCTTGCCCAGAGACACAACGGCAGGATGGCTGGGGAGAGCGGCATTCAAACCAACAACCCTCTGGTTATTGGACAACCTGCTCTACCTCCTGAGCCACTGCCACCCACCACCATAATGGCTTATAAACTATATCTCAACGGCAAAGAAAGTTAGGGTCACCAAACCTGGTACACAGGTTCATCTCAGGATCCTGACCTCTCACTATAGGTCTGGGGTCAAAAGGTCATTTTTGTAACCATACTGATCCGTTTAATAGTTCCCCAGTTAGCTTAGTGGTGAGCAACTATCGTCTTGTTTATGTCTTTGCCATTCCAAATACCACTGCATGGGCTGTAATAGACTTGTGTAATGGACATGTATTATGCGAAGTCTTTACACGAGCTCATTCACGTTCATTTAAGTCCATGCAATGTTACTAGGAGTGAGTTGAAGTTTATTACGAGAATAAATAACACACTAGCAGCTGGAAGTTAACTAAGCTAATATCAATAACAGTAATGGTAACATCAATAACCGAGGGATTCTGCATACGCAAAGTGATATTAAAAGAAGTCAGGTAACAACTGGGAGTCTGACATATGTTTCAGTGAGTTTCACAGCTCTGTCACAGCCCATGCAGTGGTATTTGGACGGCACAGACATAAACACGATAGCTGCTAAGCTAACTGTTAGTTAGTTAATTCCCTTCACACCATGTTGGTGTATGGGGCGGCGCCTATCTCCGTTTCTCTGACCCTAGGCCACACAGCTACTTTAAGTAGTGAAAGCTACAGTGGGGGGTCAGTCCTCTGGTAGCTCTGTGCGTAACTTTACTTTCCCCGTTCCATTATGCGGAGCACCACGCTAGAAGGCAGAAAGTACCATTTTTATATGGTCTTTGGCATGACCCGGCCGGGATTTGAACCCCTGCCTCCCGGGTGTGGGGCGGATGCTCTACCAACTGAGCCACCACTCCGGTTAAGCTAACCGGGGAACTATTAAATGGCTCAGTATGGTTAGAAAAACAATCAAAATGTGAAGCATGAACTTTATAAAGGAAAAAAAAAAACATCTGCCCACACACTATTTTCAGTATGTACAATGATAAGTGAAAGTGATAAAATTGATTTATTGATGAGAAAGCATCAGGGAATGGGAAAATATAATGGAAGCGGAACCGGAACTGGAAGTAGGTGACTCTACATTGTGCAAGAGGTCCGTTGGTCGTTTGAAGTCATGCTACCTAACATGATATACAAAGGTTCATGATGATATTGGGGGGAGGGGAGAGTCTATGGCAAGCCGTTTTAACATTACAACTAACCACTTTGCTATCTACAATGAACTTTTATTTATCTATAATTGCCTTCCTCCCAGTCAAAATTAAATTCTTACTGTTTACAATTGTAAATACAGATATCCACAATAATATTCATGCTAGTAAAAATTATATTTCAAGATATCTAAAATGTAGGTTGTACTTGTCAAAAGTAATTTCACGATGTCTGAAAAGCTTGAAAAAGTTTAAGTGGCCATTTTACCATTTAATAGGTAGCCTGGATATGTATTGTAGATATCAATAATTCAGTTTTCCCTAGTAAAAACAAATATTTCAGATATCCACAATGAAATTCTTCCTCTCTATAAGGATCTTTTCAGATATCTATGACATACAGTAATTCTTCCTAGGAGAAATGATGTCACTTTTCCCCCATTCATGTGTATTGGATTTTCACTTCCAGATATCTACATTTACTTTCTTCTATCTAGAATGAACATTCTGGATATCTGAAATAGAATTCTTACTAGGAGAAACTCTGATTTGAGATATCTACAATCCAATTGTTACTAGTCATGTTTTCCATTTTGGATATCCACAATGAAAAAACGTTCCAGATACCTATAATGTAATTTTGGATATCCAGAATACATTTTTACTAGTAGAAACAATATTATAGATATCCACTATAAATATTATGACTATCTAATATCCAATTTCAGATATCTGTAATTGAAATTGTGACTAGTAACAATATACTTACAGACATCTGTAAACATATTTTGGATCTCTACTGAGAAATATTGACTATCTCAAACGAATGAATGGTAAAACGGCTTGCCATACAAGTCTCTCTTTTTTCCAGGTTGTGAGTGGTGACGCAACCCCTCCCCCCCCCCCCTTTGATTTACACATATGAATGGGGATGAGGATGGGGAGATAGCAGGTGAACGAGGGGGACACTTTTGGGTGATTTTGCTAACAACGGGGATAGCATCCCCCCACCACTCCCCCTTCCACCTACTGCTTATAGTGCCCCCGTCAATAGTTCCTCTTGAGAAACTGTTCTGTTAATTGAAATGAAATATCCACCCATGGGTGGGTGCAATATCAGATTAAAATTAGCGAGGTAGAAAATTAATCTGTTCAAAACTAGGTAGCCTCGTTACCGGGGGGCTGCAGCACATACAGTAAATACAGACATGTGATGGACACACAAAGACCTGCCGCCGCTTTGATTAGACTCCATAACAGCAGCATCCACACAACAGCAACCGAGCCTCACATCGTCTCCCTCAGACGACCCTCATTTGAATAAGGAATGATAATTATGTGATTCACATGAAACTTTCATTAGGTTGGGGTAAAGCTACGGATGTATCTAGGTGTTAATATTGATGATAGCACCAGCTCCCCCCCAGCCAGAGGGCGACGGAGCGAATGCTAAACTGAACCTGGGTGTTTTGCTCTCTCTCGCTCTCTCTCTCCTCCTCTCCCCTCCTCCTTTAATAATTCTGTTTGGCACGGATGCCACTGGGAGGACTCGGCCACTCCAGAGGGCTGGCTAATTAGTGCGGCATTACTGGTAGCTACTGTCTGAGTGTGGGGGAGCTCAGCAAGCCGATTGAAATTCAGAACCACGCGGAGGAGAACCAGACAGTCGCCGAGCGGGGTGTCGCAGCAGATCAGCGGGACGGGGGCCATGGTGGAGTCCGATCGTGATCCACCGTGTCAAGGAGGAGTCGATGATATTTGCCGCACAAACACAGTCTAATTGTTTCCTTTATTCCGCTCATTTTGAGAAGAATTTTCATCATTATATAAAACACGTTCCTCTCGTTCAAAGTCATCTCCAGCTGTACGCAGCAGGCCCCCGAGGTACATGTTCACCCTCAACATTTGTGACCCGTGCTGGCAAAATGAGTCGGAATGCGCACAGCGTCATTATGAGCTGCAGGAAGTAGAAGTCATAAATCATGACTCTTTCCTTGCTAGCGGCAAGTCACGGGAAAAAAAAACAAAACAAAACTATGAGTGCCTGGTATCATTGGAAAGCTTAGAAAACGTACTTTTTAGAAAGTACGTTTTCTAAATCGTCTTCTTCCGGTGTCCATTTTTGCACACTTCCTGCAAATTAAATATCATTTTGAAGGTCTTTCAATACAGAAAATGGAAAAAAAACTTTACTTCAGTTTTAATAATTTCCTCAAAGTGACTCATTTTGCCAACATGGGTCATATTTTTGGGGGGTGAATTAAAATTGTCTTCAACTTTTTTTTCCCATAAGCTTGAAACATTTTTCTTGCATCTTTTCAACTTTTTTTTTTTAGTAATTTTTATATTTTTTTCTGAGAATGTTGTGACGTTTTTTCTTATAAATTCACATTTCTCCTGTGCATTTGCATTTTTTCTTGTAAATTTGTAATTTTTTTTTCTCCTTTTCTTTTTTTCTCTTGAATTTGCAACCTTTTTTTTATCATACATTTGAAATCTCTTGTAAATTTGCAATTTTCTTTGTTAATAAGTTGTGATTATTTTTTCTCAAGTAAAATGGCACAAATTTTTTTCACAAATTTTGAACTTTTTCTCATAAATTATACAATTTGTTATTTTAATTTTGTGACTTTTTCTCAGAAATTTGGAACTTTTGTTTCTCATACATTTGCTGTTTTCTCATAAATTTGACCTTTTTAGAATAATGTACTGCTTTCTTCTCATAAATTTGTGATATTTTTCATGAATTTCCCAGTCAGTTTCTTGTAAATTTCCAACATTTCTCCTGTAAATTTCCAAATTGTTCCTAGAAATTTGTGATTGTTTTATTTGTTACTTTGTAGATTTTTCCTGTAAATTCCATCCATCCATCTTCTACCACTTTTCCAGAGGTCCGGGTCACAGAGGCAGCAGTTCATGCAGAGAAACCCAGACTTCCCTCTCCCCAGCCACCTGCTCCAGTTCTTCAGAGAGGATACCAAGGCGTTCCCAGACCAGCTGGGAGACATAGTCTCTCCACCGAGTCCTGGGTCTGCCCCAGGGTCTCCTCCCAGTGGGACGTGCCCGAAACACCTCAAGTGGGAGGCGTCCAGGAGGCATCCTAATCAGATGCCCATACCACCTCAACTGACTCCTTTCAATGTGGAGGAGCAGTGGTTCTACTCTGAACCTCTCCCGGATGACGGCGCTCCTTACCCTGTCTCTAAGGGTGAGTCCAGCAATCCTACGAAGGAAACTCATTTCAGCCGCTTGTATCCACGATCTCATTCTTTTGGTCATTACCCAAAGCTCATGACCATAGGTGAGGGTAGGAATGTAGATTGACCGGTAAATCGACAGCTTTGCCTTAGAACTCAGCTCCCTCTTCACCACAACAGACTGGTACAACGTCCACATCACTGCAGATGCTGCTCCAATCCATCTGTCAATCTCTCGCTCCATTCTCCCCTCACTCCTGAATAAGATCCAAAGATACTTAAACTCCTCCACTTGGGGCAGGAGCCTGTCCCCAACCAAGAGAGGACAATCCACCTTTTTCCGGCTGAGGACCATGGACTCGGACTTGGAGGTGCTGATTCTCATCCCAGCCACTTCACACTCAGCAGCAAACCGTCCCAGTAAGAACTGTAGGTCATTGCTGGATGAAGCCAGCAGGACAACATCATCTGCAAACAACAGAGATGAGATCCTGTGGTCACCAAGCATGACACCCTCCGTTCCCTGGCTGCGCCTAGAAATCCTGTCCATAAAAATTATGCAAAGGATTAATGACAAAGGGCAGCCCTGGCGGGGTCCAACTCTCACTGGGAATGAGTCAGATCGAGCGTTGGCAATACAAACCAAACTCTCACAACGGTTGTACACAGACGAAATAGCTCATAATAACAAGCCCGATACTCCATACTCCCGAAGCATCCCCCACAAAAAACCAGGAGGGGCACAGTCAAATGCCTTCTCCAAGTCCACAAAACACATGTCAACTGGTTGGGCAAACTCCCACGAACCCCCGAGGATTCTCGAGAGGGTAAAGAGCTGGTCCGATGTGCCATGGCCAGGACAAAAACCACATTGCTCCTCCTGAATCTGAGGTTCAACCGACGGCCGGGCTCTCCTCTCCAGTACCTTGGCATAGACCTTCCCAGGGAGGCTGAGGAGGGTGATTCCTCTAAATTTGGAGCACACCCTCTGGTCCCCTTTTTTGAAGAGAAGAACCACCACTCTGGTTTGCCATGCCAAAGGCACTGTCCCTGACCTCCACACAATTTTGCAGAGGCGTGTCAACCATGACAGCCTTACAACATCCAGAGCCTTGAGGTACTCAGGGCGAATCTCATCCATCCCCGGGCCCAGCCACCAAAGAGATTTTTAACCACCTTGGCGACCTCAGCCCCTGTGATAGGCAAGTCGTCCCCCTCGTCCATAATCCCTGCTTCCTCTGTGGAAGGCGTGCCAGTGGGATTGAGAAGTACTCCTTCCACCACCCAACAATATCCCCAGTCGAAGTCAGCAGTGCCCCATCCGCACCATACACAGTGCGGACAGGGAGCTGTTTCCCCCTCCTGAGTCGCCAGACCGACCAAAAGTCTTGTTCTGTGGCCTCACCAAACTCCTCCCACACCTGAGTTTTTGCTTCAGCAACCACCCGAGCTGCAATCCGCTTGGCCTGCCAGCACACCTCAGCTGCTTCAGGAGTCCTACAAACCAACCAAGTTTGATAGGACTCCTTCTTCAGCTTAATGGCCCCCCTCACCACTGGTGTCCACCACTTGGTTAGGGGGTTGCCACAACGAGATGCACCGATGACCTTGCGGCCGCAGCTCTGAGCAGCCGCTTCAACAATGGAGGTGAAGAACATGGCCCATTCAGACTCCATGCCTCCAGACTCCCCCGGAATGTGGTCAAAGTTCTTCCAGAGGTGGAAGTTGAAGACCTCCCAGACAGGGACCTCAGCCAGATGTTCCCAGCACAACCTCACTATATGTTTGGGTCTATCAGGTCTGAATGGCATCGTCCTCTGCCATCGAATCCAACTCACCACCAGGTGGTGATCAGTTGACAGCTCTGCACCTCTCATTACCCGAGTGTCCAAGACATACAGTCGCAGGTCTGATGACACGATAACAAAATTGATCATTGACCTGCAACCTAAGGTGTTCTGGTGCCAGGTGCATATATGGACACCCTTATGCTTGAACATGGTGTTCGTTATGGACAAACTGTGGTTAGCACAGAAGTCCAATAACATCACCACTCTGGTTCAGATTGGGCAGGCCGTTACTCCCAATCACCCCCCTCCAGGTTTCACTGTTGTTGCCCATGTGTGCAGTGAAGTCCCCCAGTCGGATAATGGAGTCTTCAAGAGGAGCACCCTCCACCACCCAGTCAGAGACTCCAAAAAGGGTGGGTACTCTGAATCATCATTTGGTGAATACGCACAAATGATGGTCAGGACCCATTTCCCAACCGAATGGCGCAGGGAAACAACCCTTTCATCGACCAGGGAAAACTCCAATATAGAGGCAGTGGAGGGGGGGGGGGGGTTACAAGAATACCCACCCCTGCTCATCGTCTCTCACCTGGGGCAACTCCAGAGTAGGCCAAGCTCTAGCCCATCTCCAAGAGACTGGTTCCGGAACCGGAGCTGTGTGTTGAGGTGAGGCCGACTATATCTAGCTGGTATCTCTCAACCTCATGCACCAGCTCAGGCTCCTTCCCCACCAGAGAGGTGACATTCCACGTCCCAAAAGCCAGTTCATCCTATAAATTTGTGATATTTTTTTCTCTCAAATCTACAAATGTTTTTTTCTGATACATTTTCCTTTTTTATTCTTGAATTGGAAACGCTTGAGACCCCTTTTCACATAATTTAGCAATTTTTTTTCTCATAAATTTGACCATTTTAAAATAATTTATTAATTTTTGATCATAAATTTGTAATATTTCTCTTGCATTTCCCGCTCAATTGCTTGTAAATTTTCAGCTTTTTCTTGTAAATTTGCAACATTTTTCCTGTATCTTTGCAACTTTTTTTCTTAAAATTTTGTGTCCTTTTTTTGCAACATCTCACCTGTAAATTTGCAAATTTTTCCTATAAATTTGATTTTTTTTCCTGGTAAATTGGTATGATTTTTCTCATTAATTTTCAACATTTTCTCATAAAATATGCAATTTTTTCTTCTATTTTTGTGACTTTTTTCATAAATTTTCAATTTGTATTTCTCCCACATTTATTGTTTTCTCATTTCCTCATTTTTTACTCACAAATTTGATATTTTTTGCATAATTTAGCAAGTTTTTTTCTAATAAATTTGCACTTTCAAAAATTGCACTTTTTAAAATAATTCACTACTTTTTTCTCATAAATTTGTGATATTTCTCATGAATTTTCCACTCAGTTTCTTGTAACTTTGCAACATTCCCATGCTTGTTACATTTTTTTTCTACATAATGGTTTAACTTTTTTCTATTAATCTAGACAGTGACCCAGTTTAATTTTTAATATTTTAGTTGGGAGTTTTTCTCAGAGGCCCCAAACGCAATCCTGCATAGGACCCCCAAAAAAGCTAGAAATGGGCCTGCTCTCCTTGAAAAACCTCAATGCGTTTGACTAATGCTGATGACTGTAAGCTGCAAAGACAAAACACTTGCTGAAATGTGATGCCTAGCTTTAAAATATCATGGGTGTCAATCTTAAAAGAATGTAATTTTCTTTGGTGCTGAAGAGCTGACATTTCAGGGAAGGGGGATTCGTGTTGTGCAGCAGCCACGTGAGCGCTGTGAAACTGGGGAGCATTAAAAATGTAAAGGCAGAACTAATTTCCTCTGTCTCAGTGTCAACTACAGTGTCAGAACATTATGTTTCATATTACTAAAACAGTAATGACAGTGTTGCATTAAAAAGGCCTGCTCTACTTTCAGAGAACTTACTGAGAACTAGAGGTGGGTAGAGTAGCCAGAAATTGTACTCAAGTAAAAGTCGCATTACCTTATGGTATGATATATCAGTGACAACTTGACTCTTCAATTTGTGCATGTTTTCTCTTAAATATGTGATTTTTTTTGTTTTTGTTTTGATTTAAAGATGATCAGCTACACTATGAAGATGTGGGAAAGAGCTGCTGAAGCCGGGTTAAGCGGAGAGGTGAGAATCAGTGAGCGGCAGTATGGTTTCATGCCAAGAAAGAGTAGTACAGATGCAATGTTTGCTTTAACAGTGCTGATGTGGAAGTATAGAGAAGGTCAGAAGGAGTTGCACTGTGTCTTTGTGGATCTAGAGAAAGCATATGATAGGATGGCACTGGATGAGGAAGTCATGAGTGGCAGAGATGTATGTGAGGGTGGTGCAGGACATGTATGAGGACAGCAAGATGGTTGTGAGGTGTGTTGTAGGACTGACAGATGGATTCAAGGTGGGGGTGGGATTACATCAGGGATCAGCTCCGAGCCCCTTCTTGTTTTCCATGGTGATGGACAGGCTGACAGACAAGGTCAGGTAGGAGTCTCCGTGGACCATGATGTTTGTAGATGACATTGTGATCTGTGGTGAGAGTACAAAGCAGGTGGAAGAGAACCTGGAGAGGTGGAGGTATGCGCTGGAGAGAAGAGGAATGAAAGACAGAATACATGAGTGTGAACAGTGTAACGGCGAAGATGCAAGGAGCATAATAAATTTACAGTTATTTTTCCTCTTAAATTATAATTTTTTCGGGGGGGGGCAAGTACATGCAACCTTTTGTCTAATAAATTTTAGTTGCTTTTATCCTCACAAATTTGATTAAAATGTGACTAGAATGAATCAACAGACAGAGCTTCTTCAGTTGTCTGAGCCTATACATTTTCAGGTCTATTTTTAATATCTCACACTTTAAAGAAATAATTGAAAAAAATGATCCAGAATTCACATCTGGATCTGGATCTGCACCCTTCACACTGGATGAAGCCCCACTACACTCTCCATGACATCAGAACAAGCTGGATCCTGGAAAAAATTGGAAAACCTCGTTCAGTGTGAAGGCAACTGTGATACTGCTGTGGTTTTTCCCTGTTATATTCCACCATGTTCATGTCCCAGAGATGCTCTATGTCATCAGCACGGTCCCTCAACAATCCTACCATATACACCCACGATCGCACGCCCTGGCACAACTCCCCTCGGGTCATGTCGGGATGCAACGACATCACGAGAAGATCACGCCATGTTAGCACAATGCTACTGCCACAGATTTCGGCATTCTGATTCTAATTCCTGACAACACTGATCTGCTTGGGCCCCATAACTTTGATACAACGCCACTGCTGCCACCGCGCTCCACCCAGGACCCAAATGCAATGCCACAAACATCATTAACCACCATAACCTCGCTAGAGAAGTTCCATGCATTCTCAAAACTCTCCATGCTCTTTTCATTCAGTGTGGGTTTTTTACAGACATTGGTTTGCTTGCTACTGGATAATCATGAAAAGCGGTACTACCTGTCTCATGGGTCATGCCATCTGTGACTCAACCGGCAACCCCGCCCTTCCAAGAGCGTGGAGGGTGAAACTGGGCATCCTGGCAGAACTAAAAACGATATCTGTCACAGGTCTGTGGTGAACCACTCTCAGTTACACAGGGTGAGACTGGACATCCTGGCAAATAAGCACATCTGTCGCAAGGTCTGTGGTGGACTTTTGCCAGTCGGTGCATCGTGACATGCACTACACAAAGAGCAGCAATAAACAAACCTATCATCTGATCCGTCACTGCAACAGATACTGGAGTCGGTTTGTCTTGGCCTTTCCTTGCCACTGATAATACCTCTATCTGACAAGAATGTACTGCTAGTCCAGCAAAAGCTAGCGATACTCAAATACTTTGCAAGCAGTTTCATGAAATGGTCAGTCAGAAAGCAACTCATATCGACAAGGACGTCACCCGGGTTAACAAGGTCAGGAGTTCCTGGCAGCGGAAGGCGAAGGACAGAGCTGTGTGGAGGAATCTGATCAGACTTAAATGAAACAGTCATTGTCGCCCCCAACAGACTGCTATGATGATGATGATGATGATGATGATGATAATGATGATGATGATGATGATGGGTTTTGGTGAAAATTTCATCAAAATCCATCACATAGTCTTAGCCTCATCCTGCTAACAGAATAACAAGCTGCAATGATCACATTAGCTCCTTGGTGGAGGTAAAAAATTCCCTCTTCACCTTTTATATGCTCCCTCTTTCAGTTTCAGAGATGCCCTACATCTCATGTTGATCCACAGCCGAAAACTTCAAAGACATTTCCGCTCATCACTAATGACACCGCTGCAATAAATAGCTCTGTTCGTTTTCAGAGGTTGAACTCGCTGCGATCCCCAAGACGCTCTGACAGCTGGAAGGTCACCAATAAAGAGTCAACCCCACAGTGAAAAATGCGAGCTTAGGCTCCCAATGAGGTGTGCAAAAGTCTGTGCTGCCGCAGCTGTCCGTGTGTCTCCACCTGATAATGCTCAGAACTTATTTCATGCTTTTCAGCCCACTTGGTGTAACTATGCATTTCACGGTCCACCGGTCTGTCCCTCTCCAAAGCTTAAATATAGTGCACACAGCCCCTCTGAACGCGGCCAGTGATGAGGCGCCCAATGTATGTTGATGTGCATGTTCCGCCACGCCAGTCATCATATATCTCAGCTCCTCGCACCCCCTTTTAGACTGGAGGATGGAGGTGGGGGGGGCTGTGTTATTTCAACATTATCTGCACTGGTCAATGATTTATTATCCAATCATTTTTCAGCTCCACCACAGTAATAATTACAGTCACAATTGCCTTTTCAGTGGGTAGATGACTGGATCAATAAGTTTCTTCTGCAGGAAGAGATGCTATTGCCTCTGCTGTATTTATTTTTTTATTTAATGAGCTCAGGGAGAAATTGGACTTTTGTCAGAAAATCTAACTGTGTCTGTGTGCTTTAAGAAGACGCTTAAACAATGTGTGTTTGTGGCATTTCACATTTAAATAGACACACAAAAAACCCAACCTGTAAGTCACAGGTGCATGTATAGCAGGGGTGTCCAATTATATGCCATGGAGGACCAAGACCCTGCAGGTTTTCTCTTCTACCCAGTCTCTTCAGCAGGTGTTTTCACTGATCAGCAATTAGTGGGAAGAAGTTCAGTGAAATCTGCTGTTGAAGACACTGGTTGGAGGTAAAGCCTGGAGGGTCTTGGCTCTCTATGGCACATGATTGGACCTGATGTATAGTGTGCACAATAGTGCTGTAGTCAAGACCACACTGACCTGGGACCAAGGGTTTGAGACCAAGTAAGATGGAGACATGAGTTGAAACCACAACCTTATATTTAATATTAGTTCCAGTGTACTGAAATCAAAATACCCATTTTTAATTGACTCAGACATTCATTTAACATTAAAAAAATAAATCACCCCCCCCAAAAAAACCCTATAGAAATAAACTTGGATAACTGTCTAGATGAGCAAAAAAAACAAAACAAAAAAAAAAAAACAACCTTAAAGGTCTGATGACACGATTTTGACTTCATCTAATTTTGCAACACATAATTTCAATATGATGAAATAGGTTGGTCTGTGCAGTTCTAAGTCAAACAGGCTTTTTTTCACGCGAATATCCGACGTTTTCATGAGGGCCACGTCACAAATTGTGTCAGTGGCTGGAAAACCCCCCGGCCATGTTGTGACATCAGCGGCAGAACACAGCACTTGGCTGCCCATTGTACACACAGGAAGGAATCGGTAAAAAACATCGACGATGGTTCCAGCACATGTAGTCTGGAATTGGTTTGTGTTGTCCAGTCTTCAGACGATTATATTTCAGAAGAATGGGATGATAACGAAGAATCTGGGGGCATCAAACCGTGTAGGTTTGAGCCGTGCCAAGCGGGCATCGTGCCTAGCAAGTCAGACTCAGAGAGTGACGGTGGAGAGGCACACATGCCTGCCGCAGTAGCAGCGGCGAACACACGGCAGTGGAACACCGAGTGTTATGCTTTTGTTACAGATATCGCAACAAATTATTTGTTCATAAATATAATTTATTTAAACCCGATTTTTCAATAAAATCATAGCAGTGTATTCTCTGTGGCTCAGGCATTGGGTTTATTTTGTATTATCTTTTTAGTTCTTGTTGTTTTTATATTTTGAACATGTGGTTTATGTGCCGTTTTGAACCACTTTCAGCTGGGCACTGTCCAAGATTCGCCGTCCGACCACGCCCCCTCTCTCTTTGACAGTCAGCTGTTCATGTTTTGAGCGCATCATCTGCCGTATTGTCAGCCAGCTAATATTGTCAACACTATCACAACGTGATAGCCAGTCCACACAGCCGTGGTTCTGTTGCGCCCCTTGAAGCGATGTCGGCCCTGCGGCGCAACCGTGGTTGACACGTCTCCTCTCCATGCGTTCGCTGGGCGATGTCAGCCCCGAACGACAACTGTAAGTGTTTCAGTTTATTTTTGTAAGTCTTCACCTTTTTGGGAACTGTTGTCATCAGTCTTATGTTCAGTACATGTGCCGTGGTGAATCCTGCACGTAAATCCATTCATCCATCGCCTCCTCGTGCGCTCCTTGTCATGACCCTCCATGTGCTCTTATGCAGTGCACGGAGAGGGAGGATGAAATAACGAGGATTTACATGCAGGGTTCACCACAGCACATTTAATACAGAAAGACAGACAATTCCCAAAAAGGTGAAGATGTACAAAAAACACAAACACACTTACTGATGGCGTTCGGGGGCTGGCATCGCCCAGCGAACGAATGAGAGGAGACATGTGCGCCCCAGAGCCGACATCGTTTCAAGGACGCATGAGAACCACAGCAAACATGGAGTGACTAACACGTCGTGAGAGTGCTGAAAATACTGGCAGACTAACAGCACAGATGACAATACTATGGACCAGCAGTGCGTGACTGACAAATGGCCGCTAAGTACATACACTGCTGGTGATGGTGTGATGAGAAGCACCTGGGCGAGGACCGGGAAAGGCGATCAACGGGAGTGGGAATCAGCTGGTGATAATGAGAGAGGGGACGTGGCCGGACCGGCGAGCTGTCACCATGCGCTCACAGAAAGTAGGTCAAAGCAGCCGTCTAACAGCTGCCAGCCAGACAGTGGCTAAGGAGAGGAAAGCACAATGAAATACATACTATACATACATAAACAGCGGCACCTAAACCCACAGAGAGGTCTGGACCGAGCCGGGGGAAACCAAGCCGGCTCGGCTCCTGACACTCGTCCTGTATAAAAGCACACGAGGAGCGCACGAGGAGGCTTATGACAGTTGGAGCTGAAATGTGTGATGTGGTTTTTCATAGCCTGCTGTTTATCTAAGCCTGCGACACAACGCGAAGGCATAGTCGTAAAATTAAAACAAGAAACCAGAGAAACTATGAGCAACAAAGCTGCTGGCATTCCAGTCAACAACACCGGCGTCCGTTCTGTTGTTTACGTCATTGCTGACTCCTCCTTCATTCGGTGGGCAGCACCACAGTCCAGTCAAAGGTTGCGGTTTTTTGATAACTAGTTTATGCAGGCGCGGTTGTAAATATTATACTGATCATCAACAATGACTTCTGGGTTTACACAACATGCTAAAAAATGTCAAAATCGTGTCATCAGACCTTTAAATAAATAAAAAGCTAAACAAATATCCTTATGAATGCTGCAAATTTAAAAGAAAACAAGTTGAAGGCAATTTTAATTCTCCCTCCCAAAATGTTGGTCAAGGTGCCCCATTTATCGTGGGTTCAAATCCCGCTTGGGTCAAACCAATTAGCATATAAAAATGGTACTTTCCACCTTCTAGCTTGGTGCTCAGCATAATAGAACGGGGAAAGGAAAGTTATGCACAGAGCTACCAGAAGACTGACCTTCCACTACTCACAGTAGCTGTGTGGCCTAGTGTCAGTGAAACGGAGATAGGTGTCCCACATGCTGTGGAAGGGGATTTGTGTACTCTGCTTTTATTGCCAGAAATGACTCTGATGACATCCATCCATCTTCTTCCGCTTAATCATTTTTTGGGTCGTGGGGAGGCTGGAGCCTATCCCATCATCTTTTGGGCGAGAGGCAGGGTACACCCTGGACAGATCGCCAGTCCAACACAGAGAGACAGACAACAATTCACTCTCATATTCATACCTAAGGACAATTTAGAATCCCCAGTTTGATGCCAATTAACCGAACTTGCATGTTTTGGGCATGTGGGAGGAAACTGGAGAAATCCCGGAGTAAACCCGGAGTAAATCCATGCAGACACAGGGAGAACATGCAAACTCCACACAGATCACTGTTGGTTGGGGGCTGGGATCGAACCCAGGATCCCCCGGCCAAGGGTGAGTTGCTGTGCTGCCGCAGTGCTAACCACTCCGCCACCGCGCTGCCCAACTCTGATGACATTAATATGCATTTTATATCCAGTATTTAGCCATGACTCTGCTGGGTGTTTGTTGGGTAACCTAACAGAAAGCAAAATGAATGAACAGCAGACACAATTATATGTAAATTTGTCCCCCCCCCCCCATAATTTTGCTACATAAATCTGTGTGTTAACTTTCCTTTCCTCATTCTATTATGCTCAAAACCAAGCTAGAAAGTACCATTTTTTTAATGTGATCTTTGGTATGACGCAGCCAGGATTTGAACTCACAACCCTGCACTTGTGGGGCATATGCTCTATCAACTAGGCCACCACTCTAGTAGAGTACATAAAGACCATACCAAAGACTATAAAAAAAATGGTACTTTCCGCCTTCTAGCTTGGTACACCAATACACCACATGATGTCCAACATGCTGTGGAAGGGATTAAATTAACTTCCACATAAATGTGTTACTTTTTTTTCTAATAAATTTGCAAGATTGTTCTTGGTAATTTGTGACTTTTTTCTTGGCTAATTTTAGGAATTTTACATGAACACATTAATCCTTTAGTGGCTGCATCAATTCAGGAAAAGTGCCAGCTTATTATGAGGTGGACTGATAGCCCAAAACTTGCAGTGACTTCAGTTGTACACAAAAGCTATTTTTAAAGTTCTATTTTGTGAATGTGAGGTCTTAAATTTAATCAGGAAGCCTTTAACTGTCTTAAATGTAACCTCTTCATAGCTGCAGATACTACACATTTTGCTTTCTGTCTCTTCTGTCTAGACCTATAGTTTTCCTATTACAAATCATATCTTATAATGGTAATCGAACTGCAGCCTGGAACAAGAAATCTATTTTCCGTTTTATCACCAGCCTCATATTGTTTGCCCAACAATGCCGTTAAAATCTGTTCCCTGCTTCCCTCCTGAGATGCAGAAACGCAGGAGAACAGCTACTTCACCACCACAAACTGCTACATCACTGGAAGCACATTCATGACCCTTTGGGGAAGTTTCTGCGTGGGTGCTGTTATGTAGCAGAGCAACAGGCTGGTGGGCATGTGGGAATGCAGCAAAACATCGCCGCACAAGTGATTTCTGTTGAAGCTCATTGTGGATTTATTCCCCTTCTATTTTTTTTTTTTTTTTAAAACATCCAAACTGGAATCTGGGCCCTTTAACCGGGATGGGTGCCTGAGCTGATCTCACATTCTGCTTGAATTCCTCATGGATCGGATGGTGCCTCTTGTCCTGTGTTCAATCAAGCCTCTTCAGTCTGGGCGGTGGCTTTTAAAAGTGGGACTAATCTGTCAATTCATTGTAGCCGTGATTTAATGTGACCAGCTCACCTCCAATCCCTGGTGTAACTGTAATCACTTTCTGGTCGATACTCGTGGTCTTTGTGCATTTCCATAATGACTTACTAGGGGCTACCTGCAACTTGGAGCATTTCGGTATCGGCTTGCTTGAGTTTGCACCTTTTGTTACTCTCGGGCATTATTAGGTCAACAAGGATAAGGGATGATGCCGGCTTTGTATATCACTTTCTACACATTTAGTAGCTACTTTTAAATGGCTTAGACAAACTAAACATAAAATATAGCTGCAAGCGGCAATTGTCAGGTTCCAAGCAGTTGTAGACTTCAAGGTCTTTTACTGTTAACCAACAAAAGACCTAAGATGCATACATTAGGTCTGAAAATGCACAGGAGAAATGTGTTGTACTTCAGAAGAAGGAGACTTTGCTGGGAGGATTAGAACCTGGCTCTCCAGCATATACACACGTGGACAAAATTGCTGGTACCCCTCTGTTAATGAAAGAAAAACCCACAGTGGTCACAGAAATAACTTGAATCTTACAAAAGTGGTAATAAATAAAAATTCTATGAAAATTAACCAATGAAAATCAGACAGTTCTTTTGAATTGTGGTTCAACAGAATTACTTTAAAAAACAAACTCATGAAACAGGCCTGGACAAAAATGATGGTACCCCTAGAAAAGATTGAAAATAACGTGACCATAGGGACATGTTCAACCAAGATGTGTCCTCTAATTAACATCACAGGTGTCTACAAACTTGTAATCAGTCAGTCGGCCTATTTAAAGGGTGACAAGTAGTCACTGTGCTGTTTGGTGACATGGTGTGTACCACACTAAACATGGACCAGAGGAAGCAAAGGAGAGAGTTGTCTCAGAAGATTAGAAAGAAAATTATAGACAAGCATGTTAAAGGTAAAGGCTATAAGACCATCTCCAAGCAGCTTGATGTTCCTGTGACTACAGTTGCACATATTATTCAGAAATTTAAGATCCACGGGACTGTAGCCAACCTCCCTGGACGTGGCCGCAGGAGGAAACTTGATGAAAAATGGAAGAGACGGATAATACGACTGGTAACAAAAGAGCCCAGAACAACCTCTAAACACATTCAAGGTGAACTCCAAGGTCAAAATACATCAGTGTCAGATCACACCATCTGTCGTTGTTTGAGCCAAAGTGGACTTCATGGGAGACGATAAAGGAGGACACCACTGTTGAAAACAAATCATAAAAAAGCCTGACTGGAATTTGCCACACTGCATGTTGACAAGCCACAAAGCTTCTGGGAGAATGTCCTATGGACAGACGAGACAAAACTGGAACTATTTGGCAAGGCACATCAGCTCTATGTTCACAGACGCAAAAAATGAAGCAAACCAAGAAAAGAACACTGTCCCTACTGTGAAACATGGAGGAGGTTCTGTTATGTTCTGGGGCTGCTTTGCTGCATCTGGCACAGGGTGTCTTGAATCTGTGCAGGGTACAATGAAATCTCAAGACTATCAAGGTATTCTAGAGAGAAATGTGCTGCCCAGTGTCAGACAGCTTGGTCTCAGTTGCAGGTCATGGGTCTTGCAACAGGATAATGACCCAAAACACACAGCTAAAAACACCCAAGAATGGCTAAGAGAGAAACATTGGACTATTCTAAAGTGGCCTTCTATGAGCCCTGATCTAAATCCTATTGAACATCTGTGGAAGGAGCTGAAACATGCCGTCTGGAGAAGGCACCCTTCAAACCTGAGACAACTGGAGCTGTTTGCTCATGAGGGGTGGGCCAAAATACCTGCTGAGAGGTGCAGAAGTCTCATTGACAGTTACAGAAATCGTTTGATTGCTGTGATTGCCTCAAAAGGTTGTGCAACAAAATATTAAGTTAAGGGTACCATCATTTTTGTCCAGGCCTGTTTCATGAGTTTGGTTTTTAAAATAATTCTGTTGAACCACAATTCAAAAGAACTGTCTGATTTTCATTGGTTAATTTTCATAGACTTTTTATTTATTACCACTTTTGTCAGATTCAAGTTATTTCTGTGACCATTGTGGGTTTTTCTTTCATTAACAGAGGGGTACCAACAATTTTGTCCACGTGTGTATAGCAATGGCCTTGACCACTGCAGTTGCAGCTCACACCCTAACACTCTTGAAACAAAGTGTTTCACTGACAAGACACAAAGGCTGATGGACAATTCATAAAGAGAATTTTTGGGGGGCACATGAACAGAATCACATGAAAGCTGGTGTGATTCTGAAGAATGCTGTTGGGAGTGTGAGTGTGAAGTTTCATCAACCTTGGGTCATTACATCACAAGATCAATCAGAAGACACAGGCCAAAGAGAAACTGTATAACTTCATTGGCTTATAATATCAAATGGATGGATATTTGTTGATCATTTCAACAAATTTTCATTATCAACATCCGTAGATGATTTGTGTTTAATTTCAAGCAATTTGGATGAAGGACCTTTGAGGAGTTCATTTTAACTTCACTTGCACAGTTTTTACAGTATGGTGAAGAAACCTTTATTTTTAGAGCATAAGACCAGTAGAGAACAGTTGTGGAAAATTTCAGAGATTAGAAAATGTTGAGTCTAAACCCAGCCATTGTTGAGCTATTTCTAAAAAATGTAAACTGATTATTATAGTACCACCTATTGATTTTTTTTCTTTTCACTATAAAACAGACCAACAACCCGCTGACAGTGTCGACAGGCCTCCACATTTGTTGATGTTCTGAAGTCACGTTTGATCTTGTGAGAGCTCATGTCACTACATGAAATCAGTGTTCTCCCTGTCAGCCTGAATCATCTAGTGTGCGAGTTTGTTGTAGTTTTTACAACCAAAGTATTTTAGTTCATTTGTTTAATGAACTAAAATCGATATAAATATTTACTGTGGTGGCCAGTTCATGATTTTTTTTTTTATTTCATTAGGCAAAGCTGAAGCAGCTATCGCCAACAATAGCGCAGCTCTACAGGGTGGGGGGGGGGGGGGGGGGGTGGGGGGGCTGGAAAGTTCATAATGGTCAAATTTGACCAAATGTGTTTTATTTTTCAACATAGTCTCCCCTTTGGTCTGCACACTTCTTTCATCAGTATCTCAGCGCTTGGATCCCTGCAGTTGGAAAATAAACCACATTTGGTCAAATTTGACCACGATGAACTTTTCAGTCCCCCCCTCCCCCACCGCATATTGCTTCAACAGATTGTCTGCTTGTCCAGCAGTCACATTTGTTTTTTTAGCAGGTTGAATTTGAAAGAAAACAGGCTCAGACAGAGCTGCTGCTGTGCTTTTGTTATTCCTGCACTTTGTATGGAGAGACTCATTAAATATATTAAATATCAGCTTGTACCAGATAACTGCTGCCTTATTTACTGTAACAAAGCACTATTATTTCATACTGAATTAAATAAACTGTGTCTGTGTGTGCATGATTGTCCAGTGCATGAACATGCACAGAGGGGAAGTATTAAGAGGAAAATAACTTACATGATAGACTATGATAGACCAGACAAGACCAAGACTATAAGGGGTCATGAACAAATCAAGACAAAGTCCAACATACGTCGTGGTCTTAGTCTCGACCCCTGAAAATTTTGTTCTCTCCGCACTCAGGTATCGGTCTGGTCTTGACTACAGCACTAGTTTGGAGGACAATAATGTTAAAAATCGACTGAAACTGTACTCATGTCAGTGTTCTCCCACATTTTCAGGTGTTGTTAAAATGACACAGTTTGTTAACACCATGCCACTTTCCTTTGAAGTTTGTCCAGCATCACTAGTCGTCACAGTAAAACAAACGCAGCACTGAATAAAAGTACTGGCATATTTTCAGTAATGGTCCTTTTAAAATGACCAAGCAAAGTATTGGCAGACTGGCTCCCATTCTTGTGACTGACAAGTTGCTACCTTTTTAGTGTGTTCATTCAAAACAGAAACACAGTGACAACATCAGTAGGCAGCTTGAGCTTCCATACATAGCCAATATTTAGATCATGTCATGTTCGGGGTCACCACCCCGAGCATGACTTGTGGCTGTTGGGTTTAATTATTGATTATTAATTCCAGCTGATGGATTGAGCCTTGCTCTCTATCAGTCCCACAGCCATGCCTCCTCCTCACCAGGCATCCACCAGCGGTTTGGTCCACCACATACACACTCATGCACGCACGCACATATACACACACACTCACATTCACACTCACGCACACACACACCTAGTTCAATCAGTCGCACCTGTTGCCACATGGCTGGGTCTACTTGCTGTCATTAGGCTTTGTACAAATAGCTGTGCAGTACGACCAGCCGGTGTGGCAGCTTAGCAGTGTCTACCCTGGACATCTGGACTCGCTTCTGTTGGTTTACCCCTGGATGGAATCATGTTGTTCCCTCAGAGCCTTTCCGCTCCGACATTATAGTAAGTCTTTCCCTGTGCCTTTTTCTCCGCTCCTGTTTAACTGGAGTGCGTTAGGCATTCCTGTAGACCAACCAAGTTTGTAGCTGGGTGTCTTTCTTTTGTTCCGTGACTGTATTTGGACTTTCTATACATACACCCATTGTAAATAAACACGTTACTTACTCTGCATTTTGGGCTTGTTGCTATTCCCTACGTTCGCTGCGCAGTTTGCGTAGCGGACATGACAGATCATAGACTTTTTCCATCCATCCATCCAAGGCCCAGACTGTCAGCCAGTTCACATCACTCTATAAATTCAAGAAATTGTTTGTGTGTCTGTCTGTCTGTGTGTCATGATCATAGGACTTCATAGGACGGCTTATGATGATGATCCTATGATCTCAGGCTACATAGGACTAATGATGATCCTATGAGCTCAGGACTCGCGATGCCATCATATAGGCGATGCCGTCATATAGACAATAGCACTGGCTACCTATGATGTAGTGTCCTATGATGCCTGCGTTGACGTCTTTATGATGTCATATAGACCATCACTCATCAAAGAAGAGATACTGATCACCTGATTACGAATAGGACACAGCACTTTAAACCACACCCGCAATTAAAAAGCACGTAAACTGTGGAATGGGAGTTGCCATAGTGTGATGTCGACGCCGCCGAGGACACAGTCCAAGAACGGATCATTTTTTTCACACATAAGGAGTTGTTCAGAACTCCTTATACGAAGAATCAAGTCAGTGGCGGTAATGCTGGTTGTCAACCGCCAATCAAATCTAAAAGAAGAAGAATTAAAGATTGAAGTACGTGGCAGTAATGCACTTATAAGCTGGTTGCCAACCGCCAATCAAATCTAAAAGAAGACGACCAAGAACGTGAGTTGCCAGAAACAGGAAAGAAGAGATACTCATCACCCAATTAAGAATAGGACACACTAATTTAAACCAGACGCTACATAGATGGAGAGCAATAGAGTGAGGAGAACTGCTGCACGTCAGGAAAGATCCCGTGAAGATGACACAGCTGAGGTTAGGTTAATTGGTTGTTCTAAATTGTCCCTAGATATCTGTCTCCTATAGGCCCTTAGAATAGAGGGTTAGTACTAGTGAAAGCGCTTTGAGTGGTCTTTGTGACTAGAAAAGCGCTATATAAGTGCAGGTTAGTTAGTTAGTTAGTTAGGTTCGAGTAGTACCTCTCAGGCATGACTGTGTTGCACGTCAGAAAAGATGCCGTGAAGATGCAACACCTAAGGTTCCAGCAGTACGTCGCAGGCATGACTGTGAACAACACACTCGTCTCAGACTGGAAGAGACCCTTCACCAGCATAGGGTACGACAGACAAGGGATGCACAGACAGACAGGAAATATGTGGCAGTGCACCATGCACGTGCTGAGTCACTTGAAGCCCGAAATGCCCGCAAAGCGAGCAACGCTGCACGCCAGGCAAGGCACAGACAAGCTGAGACCCAGGAGATGTGGAATAGTCGGCTGGCCGCCGATGCTGCACGCCAGGCAAGGCACAGAGAAGCTGAGATCAAATAGGACACACTACTTTAAACCACACCCATTCAAAGCAGTAAATCTGGAAATCTCACTCAATAAGGCAGAAGGCACTCGATAAATTCAAGAAATCTCTGTCAGTGTGTCAGTCTGTCACCCCATTAAGAAAAGGACACACTACTTTAAACCGTACCCATTTGAAGCAGTACCCATTAAGAATGGCAGTCTATACTACAAATGTGTAAAATGCCAAGCAAAGCGCTGATTTTCTCTGGGTGCTCCGGTTTCTGGGTTTCAACGGGGATACACAGGTCTTCCTGAACAGGGTCGAAAGCCACTTTTTGCTTAGATCTATTTTCATGATCCTGTACATGAACTGGAGTTACAATGAACCTATCCCTCAACCAGTGGTCTGAACAAAGAAGAAAACAAGAAGACCCACTAGATAGAGAGCAATAGAGTGAGGAGAACTGCTGCATGTCAGAAAAGACTGCACGGTGCTGCACGGTGGCGCAGTGGTTTAGCACTGTGGCAGCACAGTTTTACCCTCGGCCGGGGGATCGCGGGGATCATGAGATCGTGGGTTCGATCCCAGCCCCCGACCAACAGTGAGCTGTGTGGAGTTTGCATGTTCTCCCCGTGTTGCGTGGGTTTACTCCGGGATTTCTCCGGTTTCCTCCCGCATACCAAAAACATGTAGGTTTAGGGCGCTCGCGCACGCAGCGACCAGCAGCCGGTGGCTTGTCACCAGACTGCAAACCAAGTCTACCTACGGGTACAAATAAGTAACAAAAAAAAAAAAAAAAAAAAAAAAAAAAAAAAGATGCCGTGAAGATGAAAGACCTCAGGGTCGAGCAGTACGCCGCAAGCATGACTGTGAACAACACAGCCGTCTCAGACAGGAGGAGACCCTTCAGCAACGGGCATGCAGAAATACTTGCTTATATTTGGTTTCTACGGGCATGGATAGGTATGCACGGGTATGTACTAGTAGAATAGAATAGAATAGGCTTTATTGTCATTGTACAGTTGTACAGTACAATGAAATTGTGAGTGCTCCACTAGGCTACTGTGCAATAAAATAAGAGAGAAGAATTTGATAATTAACAGTTACAGAACACACGATTAAACATAAAAATATATTAAAAATAGCCGATAGGTATATACTGTACACAGGTATGGTAGTGGCTACACAGATGGAAGTATATACATAAGAGTGGGGAGTGCAGAACACACAATTGAACACACAATTGAGTAAAATGGCCAAAGGATTATGGAAAATATACATAGTAGTGGTTTCACAGATAGACCAATGTACGTGAAAGTGTGGAGTGCAAAGACAGGTGTGTTATTGTGATAATTAAAAGGTCCTCAGTTCTGTGCACGTGAGTGTTCAGAGGGAGGGGGGTGGGGCTTCTGACTGTTTGCAGTCCGGATGGCCCAAGGGAAGAAACTGTTTGTTAGTGTGGAGGTGTGGGACCTGGTTGATCTAAACCGTTGTCTAGAGGGAAGCAGGTCAAACAGGTGGTGGGCGGGATGTGAGGGGTCTCCTGTGATGGCCTCGATACTTCTGAGACAGGAGGATCTGGAGATGTCTTCCAGGGAGGGCAGAGGGCTGCTGCTGATTTTTTAGGCGGTGTTGATGACCCTTTGTACAGCCTTCCTGTTCTCAGCCGTGGAGCCAGCGTACCACACACCCAGATAGTAGGTGAGCATGATCTCCACTGAGCAGCGATAGAAGGCCAGTAGTAGCTTCTGGTCCAGGTTGTTCTTCCTCAGGATATGGAGGAAGTGCTGCTGCTGGTGAGCTTTCTTCACCAGGGCCTTGGTGTTGACAGTTCAGGAGAGGTCAGAGGAGATGTTGGTGCCCAGGAACCTGAAGGTGGGAACAGTTTCCACGTGGTCGCCATTTGGGGGGGAGGGGGGGGTGTCCCATCTTTTCTTCCTGAAATCCAGTATGAGTTCTTTGGTTTTTTGTACATTCAGTTCCAGGTTGTTTGCTTGGCACCACAGCAGCAGATTCTCTACCTCCGCCCTGGTTGGGCCCAACCGATGAGCCCAACCACCTTGGTTGGGCTCTTCAGGTGGTTTTGTCCGCGTACGGTTGGGTGGATTGGAATACAGTCAAAGGTATACAGGGAGTACAGTAGCGGGCTTAACACACAGCCCTGGGGTGAGTCAGTACTGAGAGACAGTGTGAAGGAGTGGTGAGAGCTGGGTCTGACTGTTTGTGGGCGGTTGGTGAGAAAGCTTTTTATCCAGGAGCAGGTGGGGGGGAGGGATCTGGAGGAGGTGCAGTTTGTTGATCAGGATGTCCAGGATGATGGTGCTGAAAGCTGAGCTGTAGTCCACAAAGAGCATCCTCACGTAGCTCCTTGGGGTCTCCATGTGGTTCAGCGCTCTGTAGAGAGTGGTGGTGATGGCGTCTTTATAGCACCATGATCCTCCATCATCCCTCTTGCAGGTGATGAGTCTACTGGAGGGTGGACCCATGTGGCTCCTTTGGGTACATGGGGTCCTTGATGTAACTGTTTTCATAGGGATCTACCGTTTACTCACTTTAAACCCACTGGGTTCCACGTGGGTTTAACATGGGTGAGCAGGTTTCAGTAACTCTTGTGCCATAGGCAACATTAAGCAAAAAAACTCACAAATTTATGAGAAAAAAATGTGAAAATTTACCAAAAAGTATCAAATTTATGAGGAAAAAAAGTCACAAATTTACTAGAAAAAGTCACATTTTTATGAGAAAAAAGTGAAAATTTAGGAGAAAAAAGTTGCAAATTTACAAGAAAACAATTGCAAAATTACTTGAAAAGTGTCACAAGAAAATAAGAAAATTTTTAAAAATATACAAGAAAAGTCACAAATTTGTGAGGAAAAAAAATTAGAAAAACTTGCAAATTAACAAAAAAGTAGCAAATATATGAGCAAATAAATTGAACATTTCTGAGAATAAAGTCCCAAATTTATGATGAAAAGCTGTAAGTTTACAGTAAAAGAAGTTGAAAACTTTTGAGAAAGTTCCAAATTTACAAGAAAAATGTTGCAAATTTAAGGGAAAAAGTCACAAATTTACAAGAAAAACAGTAACAAATTTATGAGAAAAAGTTATAAGTTTACATTAAAAAAGTTGCAAATTTATGAGAAAGTTTCAAATTTTAAAGAAAAAAATTATCAAATTAGGGGGGGGGGGAGTCACAAATTTAGAAAAACATAGGAAATGTATGAGAAAACCAGTTGAAAAAAGGTAAACAGGTAAAGTCCAAGTGGGCGGACACAGATGGGGCCAACATGGAATCCATTGCCAAACCCACATGGAACCCATAAGAGAGCCCAGATTTTAACCTTTGGTGGGGCCCACATGGACATGCTGGCGAGCTGCCCCCGACAACATAGCTCCTGGGATCATTAGGGCGCCCAAACACTGAAACTGCATTCACTTAGGGGGCGACTTTATACAGTCTATGGATATATATATATATATATATACTATATATATTTACTGAGACGTGGCTTTTACTGAGACGTGGCTAACTGAACTAGCAGCAGATGCTAACATTGAGCTGGAGGGTTTTCACATGATACGAGCTGACCGAACACCAGAGAGTGGCAAAACTAGGGGCGGTGGAGTGATAATGTATGTTAACAACAACTGGTGCAGACCGGGACATATCACTGTTAAACAACGACACTGCAGCAAAGACATTGAGTTGCTAGCTGTTAGCATGAGGCCTACATATCTCCCAAGAGAACACTCACACGTGATCTGCATTGTTGTTTATGCAAATCCGACGGCGAACGCTGGGACAGCGCGTGACGTCATCCATTCAGTAACCAGCAGGCTGCAGACAGAACACCCAGATGCTCTTCTCCTCATCTCAGGCGATTTCAACCACGTTTCACTGTCTCCCATTCTGCCCACTTTCACCCAGTATGTCACATGCCACACTAGAGACAATAAAACACTGGATTTGTTCTACGCAAACACTAAGGAGGCGTACACCTCATCACAACTCCCCCCACTTGGGAGATCGGATCACAACTTGGTTCATCTCCGACCGGTGTACAAACCCCTAGTGCACAGACAACCTCCGGCCATGCACACTGTGGAGTTATGGTCTGAGGAGACAATGGACACTCTAAAGGACTGTTTTGAAGCCACTGCCTGGAAGCAGCTCTGCGATCCACATGGTGAGGACATCGATGGCCTCATTCACACCTTCACGGGCTACCTCAGCTTCTGTGTGGACAAATCCGTTCCCACCAAGACCATACGGCGTCACTCAAACAACAAACCCTGGATCAACCCTGAGATAAAAACACTTCTGAGAGAGAAGAAGAGGATCTTCAGGTCGGGGAACAGGGAGATGCTGAAGTCCGTACAGAGGGAGCTGAGGAGAAAGATCAGAGAAGGCAAGGACAGCTTCAGGAAGAAGATGGAGGACAAGCTGCAACAGAGCGACATCAGCGGGGTCTGGAGAAACCTCAAAACCATCTCGGGGCTCCAGAATACCTCCCCCCAGGCCACGGGGGGCAGGGAGTGGGCGAACAACCTGAATCTGTTTTTCAATAGATTTGACCAACCGCCCTCCCCCCTGTCTGCACAACAACCACTGCTGCCTCTAAGAAATCAAGTCCTGCTACTCACTCCCCACTCCACCGACACCCCCCCCACTCCCAACACACAGCCCCCCATCCTGACCCTGACCAAGACCCAGGTGAGGACGGAGCTGAGGAAGATCAAGGCGAGGAAGGCGTCGGGACCAGACGGCATCAGCGCAAAGCTCCTCAAGTCCTGTGCAGACCAGCTGTGTGGGATTGTGACATACCGTATATCTTCAACATGAGCCTGAAACTGGGGAGGGTACCACAGCTGTGGAAAACATCTTGTGTGGTACCTGTACCAAAAACTTCCCACCCCAAAGACCTGAACAGCTTCAGACCAGTGGCCTTGACGTCCCACTTGATGAAGACCCTGGAGAGACTGCTCCTTGCTCATCTCCGCCCCCTGGTGGAACCAGCGATGGATCCACTCCAGTTCGCCTACCAGCATGGCATTGGGGTGGAGGATGCGGTGATCTTCCTCCTTCACCGTTCTCTGTCCCACCTGGAGAAGCCCGGGAATATGGTGAGGATCATGTTCTTTGACTTCTCCAGTGCTTTCAACACCATCCAACCGATGATCCTGAAGGACAAGCTGCTGCGCGCAGGGGTGGACCAGCACCTGTCATCATGGATCCTGGACTACCTCACGAACCGGCCTCAGTTTGTGAGAACCCGGGACTGTGTTTCCGACACGATCATCAGTAGCACGGGGGCCCCCCAGGGAACGGTGCTGGCTCCCTTCCTGTTCACTCTTTATACTGCGGACTTCTCACACAACACAACACATTGCCATCTACAGAAGTTCTCTGATGACTCTGCGATCGTTGGTCTCATCTCCAGCGGAGATGAAGCTGAGTACAGAGGGCTTATCCAGGACTTTGTGGACTGGTGCCATCGGAACTGCCTCCAGATCAACGCGAGGAAAACTAAGGAGCTGGTGGTGGACTGCCGCAGGCATGGGCAGCCCCTCACAGCACCAGTAAATATACAGGGAACAGACATCGAGATGGTGACATCCTACAAGTACCTGGGTATTCATCTGAACAATAAACTAGACTGGTCACACAATACTGACGCACTCTACAAGAAGGGACAGCGCAGGCTGTTCCTGCTGAGGAGACTCAGGTCTTTTGGTGTACAAGGGGCGCTGCTGAAGTCATTCTATGACACGGTGGTGGCATCAGCCATCACTTTTGGAGTGGTCTGCTGGGGCAGTGGCATTACTGCAGCCGATAGGAAGAGACTGAACAAACTGATTAAGAAAGCTAGCTCTGTCCTGGGGCAACGCCTTGATCCGATGGAGGAGATAGGAGAGAGAAGGACGGTGGCTAAACTGTCATCTCTGCTGGAGTCCGAGTTCCACCCTATGCAGGACATACTGGATGCACTGAGGAGCTCATTTAGCAGCAGACTACATCATCCCAGGTGCACAACCGAGAGGTTTCGTAGGTCCTTCCTACCAACGGCTGTCAGACTGTACAACCTAAGCAGGGCTGCTCGCAGAGATAGCAAAAAGACGTAACAAACTAATAGTTTTTTGAATGCAAAAGATGCAATAGACTTACACAATGGTCCTCTCCGGCATACAACTAGGAACATACCGGTCGCTATGGAGGGTGAGAATATGTATGGGCACATAATCATACCATGTAGGATAACTAAATAGACGGTTATGCTGTTTCATCCCACCTAGCAACAATGCTCTGCACTGTGTGTGTTTATATATTTACATATTTATTCCATCTAGCTACAATGCTCTGCACTGGGTGTGTTTATATTTATATATCTATATATTTATTCCATCTAGCTACAATGCTCAGCACTGGGTGTGTTTATATTTATATATCTATATATTTATTCCATCTAGCTACAATGCTCCGCACTGTGTTTTTATATATCTACATATTATTCCATCTAGCTACATTGCTCCGCACTGTGTGTGTTTATATACTTGCATATTTATTCCACCTAGCTGCAATGCTCCGTACTGTGGGTGTTTATATATTTACATATTTATTCCATCTAGCTACAATGCTCTGCACTGTGTGTTCATATATTCATATATTTATTCCATCCAGCTACAATGCTCTGCACTGTGTGTCTGTGTGTGTGTGTGTGTATATATATATTTTATAGTAATATGTACATATGTATATTAGCTGCTCTTGCTTGCTTGTTTTTTTTCTTGCCTTCTGATTGTTGCTCTGAGTGTTGCTATCCCTGTGCTGTTGCAATCCTGGAATTTCCCCGTTGTGGGACTAATAAAGGCTTATCTTATCTTATCTTATATGTATATATATGTAATAAGCTTTCTTATTTTACCCTCATAGTGTCCTGCTGTTTACCTTTAGCTAAGCTGAGATGCTTCAATATTTCTGCCACAGCAAAGACATGACGCTTGTTAACGTTGAATTTAATCTTTCCTTTAATTAGACCAATGTTGACCTTTCTAGATTGCATCTAAGAGAAACACAAATGTGCCTTCCAACTGCCAGAGCTTTGTCATAATCATTAGAACATCACTTCTGACCTCAGCAAATGATGTATCTTAATTAAAAATAAAAAAGACTGCAATCTAGCAATATATATTTTTTAACAAGAGCAGTGTGTGCAATTCCTCTTAAATGCTACATGAGTGAAAAATACTGTTTACAAAATACTTACAAAATACATATTATTTTCCTTAAAATGCGTCTCGCCTGGTCTCTGCCTCCAAACAGCCACATCCAGTATTTTAACTCCTCTGTGTGCCCAGAAGAGCCATTTCCTAAAATGCCTCAAAAAATCAAATCTTTTCAGTGACACACATCATCTAAGGAAGTACAACGGCCACAGTCAAAGGCCACTGCTCCTTTGGTGCTTTCGTGTGGATGCGCTCAGTCGATTGTTGATGTCGCCGAGAACCCGTGCTTTCATGTGAGTGTGTATTGTCTGTGTAGCTCTGGAGGGTTTTGTGGATGAGGATGGGCTCTAAGTGAAAGGCTTGTTCCTGGAGAGATGCAGAACTTCAAAGGGCCTTTCAGCCAGGTCTAATTCTGCAAAAAATAAAAGGTCGGCTTATTGATGGTGTCACTATGATTAGAATGACACCGAGCAAGGGTTATAGAACTTTACAGAAAATATTATTAAATTTATATGTAACCTCATTCCTATCATTGGGCAACAGTTGCAGCAGTGAAAAAATATACAAAATAGAGAGAATTTGATTGAAAATGGACAGAGTAGAAACTAACAGGCCTTGTAAAGCATTTTCCATAACATTTTATGGCCTTTGTTTCTCATTTCAGATCCTCTTCAGTATAACACGGTGCTTCTTATGTAAATTATAGGCTAGCCCCGGGCTACCTTGTGATGGACAACAAGCTGCCATCTGAGCACGCAGAGCCCTTCTGTTCTTCAGTTGTCTTCAAACCTCCCCTGTGATGTCTGGCTTCAAAACGCTGAGACCACGGAAGCCAGAATGCTTCGGCAAAGTCTTAGGAAACAAATGTGTAACAACACTGTGGCCATGTCTATTACTTGGGGAAAAAAGCCACCACTTTTATTCATTCAGCTACCACATTTTTGGCTACATAGAAATATGTGCAAAATAGGTGGTGTTATTTTTGACTAAAATTACAAATTTCAATCCTATTTAAACTTTCTTTTTTAGACAAAAAAAATGCCTTCAAAAATCAAATTGTTTTAACTTGTGTGTACCTTGTCTTTCTAGATTACTGCCACCCTTTACACATCCAAAACCCAGTTCTCCTTAACCTGCAGTTGTCGTATTCCTCTTCTTCTTCTGGCTGCTCCCTTTAGGGGTTGCCACAGCAGATCATCTGCCTCCATCTCACCCTATCCCTTCATCTTCCTCTGTAACACCAACCCTCTTCATGTCCTCCTTCACTACATCCATGAGTCTTCTCTGTGGTCTTCCTTTTTTCCTCCTGCCTGGCAGCTCCATCTTCAACATCCTTTGTCCAATATCTCCACTATCCCTCCTCTGCACATGTCCAGACCATCTCAGCCTTGCCTCTCTTACTTTGTCTCCAAACCGCTCAACCTGAGCTGTCCCTCTGATATACTCAGTTCTAATCCTGTCCCTCCTAGTCACTCCCAGTGAAAATCTTAGCATCTTCAACTCTGCCACCTCCAGCTCTGCCTCTTGTCTTTTCGACAGTGCCGCCGTCTCCAAACCATACATCTCACTATTGTCTTGTAAATCTTCCCTTTCACTCTTGCTGCTATCCTTCTGTCACAAATCACCCCGACACTCGTCTCCACCCACTCCACCCTGCTTGCACTCTCTTCGCAGCCTCTGTTGTGCATTGTCCATTGCTTTGGATGGTTGACCCCAGGAATTCAAACTCATCCACCTTTTCCGCCTCGACTCCTTGCATCTTTACTGTTAAATCTGCCTCCCTCTCATTCACACACATGTATTCTGTCTTGCTTCTACTGACTTTCATCCCTCTTCTCTTCAAAGCATACATCTACCTCTCCAGGGGCCTCGTGTACAAAGACATGCGTGGATTTCCTGCTGAAAGATGACGTATGTTTAAATCAAGAAAACACCATAAGCAAAAAAATAAAAAATAAAAAATCCACATGTATGAAACCGTCTGTACGCAGGAATCCAAGCACATTTCCTTTGTACATCCCAGTCTGCTTAAAACTGAACACACGTGAGGAAATACTGGACTCCTCCCTTGACATGCCTCCATTTGAATATGCAATTAGATGCAAATAGATACGCAAACAGATATATATAAGCCCTGCATGTTTGATTCTCCTGTATCCACGATCAAAAATAAGGGATTTAATGGAATTTCATGGACTGTGAGTTGGAGGTGTTCCCGAATGAGGTAGAGGTGCGTAAAAGCGTTTTAGTTGGCACGCTGACCTCCGGCATTAGCCCTGGATACAGGTAATTCACTAGCCTGCTCACAGCCCTATAAGATTGGTTTATTGTTTTCTTTTATTCAGACAGGGATGAGAAGGAGATGTTTATTTAACCATGACATGTTTCCACTGACGTCTGCAGTCATCCTCAGAAGCATCAGCTGATCACTGTGATTTGTAGTGTGTATAGCTTAGTTGTTAAAGTGCCAGATTACAAAGCAGAAGGTTCCAGGTACAAAACCAGCTGCAACTTCTTTTAGGGACCACAATGGAGTGGTCGCGTACTTTCTTGTGCCATCCCATTGATTTTAAAAATATGTTGTATCTTTTATACAATGCTATTTTAAACGATGAATCAATCAATCAATCTGTGACTAGCCGGGTGGATCAGCTGGTTGAATAAAGGAAAACAGTCACGAAAAAGAAGACGATATGAACCTGTTTAGTTGGTAGCCAAGGTCACCTGTCAGTTGAAAGCAGATCATATCAGACTTGACAAGTACATATTTTATGTCCAAAATGCAAATCTCCTCCTTTATAGTTACAGTGGTGTGAAAAAGTGTTTGCCCCCTTCCTGATTTCTCATTTTTTGTATGTTTGTCACACTTAAATGTTTCAGATCATCAAACAAATTTAAATATTAGACAAAAATAACACAAGTAAAAACAAAATGCAGTTTTTAATTGAAGGTGTTTATTATTAAGGGTAAAAAAAATCTTAACCTACATGGCCCTGGGTGAAAAAGTAATTACCCCCTGTTAAAACATAAATTAACTGTGGTTTATCACATCTTTGAAAGGTGAGTTCAATTTTCTAGCCATTTCTAAAGCTTTGGTACTCCAGCGAACCACAGTGAGAGACATTATCCACAAATGGTGAAAACATGGCACAGTGGTGAACCTTCCCAGGAGTGACCAGGTGATCAAAATTACCCCAAGAGCGCAGCGACGACTCATCCAAGAAGTCACAAAAGATCCCACAACAACATCCAAAGAACTGCAGGCCTCACTTGCCTCAGTTAAGGTCAGTGTTCATGACTCCACTATAAGAAAGAGACTAGGCAAAAATGGCCTGCATGGCAGGGTTCCAAGACAAAAACCACTGCTGAGCAAAAACAACATAAAGGCTCGTCTCAGTTTTGCCAGAAAACATCTTGATGATCCCCAAGACTTTTGGGAAAATACTCTGTGGACTGATGAGACAAAAGTTGAACTTTTTGGAAGGTGTGTGCCCCATTACATCTGGCGTAAAAGTAACACAGCATTTCAGAAAAGGAACATCATACCAACAGTAAAATACGGTGGTGGTAGTGTGATGGTCTGGGCTGTTTTGCTGCTTCAGGACCTGGAACACTTGCTGTGGTAAATGGAACCATGAATTCTGCTGTCTACCAAAAAATCCTGAAGGAGAATGTCTGGCCTTCTGTTTGTGACCTCAAGCTGAAGCGCAGTTTGGTTCTGCAGCAGGACAATGACTGAAAACAAACCAGCAAGTCCACCTCTGAATGGCTTAAGAAAAACAAAATGAAGACTTTGGAATGGCCTAGTCAAAGTCCTGACCTGAATTTGATTGAAATGCTATGGCATGACCTTACAAAGGTGGTTCATGCTCGAAAAACCTCCAATGTGGCTTAATTACAACAACTCTGCAAAGATGAGTGGGCCAAAATTCCTCCACAGCGCTGTAATAGACTCATTGCCAGTTAAACGCTTGATTGCAGTTGTTGCTGCTAAGGGTGGCCCAACCAGTGATTAGGTTTAGGGTGCAATCACTTTTTCACACAGGGCTATGTAGGTTTGGATTTTTTTTCCCCTTATTCATAAACAGCTACATTTAAAAACTGCATTTTGTGTTTGCTTGTGTTATCTTTGTCTAATATTTAAATTTGTTTGATGATCTGAAACATTTAAGTGTGACAAACATACAAAAAATGAGAAATCAGGAAGGGGGCAAACACTTTTTCACACCACTGTATATACAACTTACATGGATTACACACACCACTATTGTAAATGAATGAAGTGTGCTGAGGAAAGGGTTAGACTGTTGCATTTCAAACTTTACGCATGTGTTTATTGACATAACTACTGTACACACAGAGGCAATTGGGGGCTTGGTAGAATGCTGTGAAACTGTAGTTTAATCAGCAAAAAAAGAAAGTCACTTACTCGACCCACTCACTTGTAATGAAGCCTTGAAGACAGGGTGATATTTATGGGGTGCACAGGTGCGTTGCACATAATGTGGGTTATTATTAGGACAATTACATGAATTTACTCACCAAGAAGCCACCCATCTGCACAGTGCCAGCTTATAGTTTGTTCCCAACAATGCTGTTCATTAGAATCATTAGGAAAACCGGCTCTCGCTGCAAATTACGCTTTGATGTTGGCCTGTTCAACTGCATTGTATGGGAATATGATGTACCTGGGTGACAGCTGGATAATGATGCCATCCCACACAGCTGGCATAGCTCAGCTCAGGGTTGACTGGGAAATTCCTGGCCAGCTCCCTCTGGCATGCCCCTGTTTCCAGAAACTCCAGAGTTGTCAGCACCTGCACTGTGACGGGCAGCGCACGGTTTCTCTCCGTGCCGCGCTCCAAGAGCAGCCGTAGCTCTGAGCACAGTTCCGCAAGGACTGCCCGTGGAAACCTAAACCAACTGACGAGCCAGTCATCATCCTGAGCCAGACCATCTTCTGTCTCTAAATACCCTTTCTCTTCTCTGTGCGATCTGCAATATCCTGTAATCCTCTGTTGTTAGAGGCATTTTCTGCACTTCTTTGCAATTGCTTTTATATCCACTCATCTAATTGTGCACACTTGGATGTTTGCTCATCATGTGTGTCTGGTGTGTGCAATAATTTTCACGTCAAAATCAGTTCCCAACATCACCTCTAAGTGTCGCCAACGGATCAACAACAGTAGAAACGTACGTACGCCAGCCATGAAGTTGCCGTGGGGCTGTGCATATTTCCACAGTCATTTCATTCTTGATAGATCTGAATTTTCCGTGGAAAAAGATGTACGCCATGTTTTTTGTGCATAAGTACCCTTTGAACATGAGGCCCCAGGTTCTCTTCCATCTGCTCACTACTCTCACAACAGATCACAAACATCTCCCAGTTATCCCACCTCCATTTATTAGCTTCCAGTGCCAAACCAAACCAAAGCCTTGCATCTATGTTGCATTCTTTTATCAGAAGCACTTTGCGGGTCCAGCCATCTGATTAAGTCTATTATTTCCTCCTCACTCTTTTCATATGTAACCAGAGATGACAAAGATTTTGAGATTATAGCTCCTAAAGTCCTTAGTCCAGCCGATCCACTGAATAAAGCCTCATTTCCACTGACTGCAGCTGTGTTTATTTGTAGATCAGTCTTGCGGCACTCCCCATCAATTGAATTTGTTTTTGGGAGCGGCACAGATCAGAGCAAGGTTCGCATGACAAGCTCACATGAGAATTCCATATTAAATAACATGAGTGCTCAAGACTGACCGAGCAGGACCAATCATTGTCATGTGATAACAACAAGGAAGCCGTCCGCCCATTCATCTGGATCCATGTGCTTTAATAATGTGTCAGTAGCCTTTAAATGTTAATTCTGTGAAGTGTGTGTATGTTTTGTCAAAGTTTTTATCTTCTATCACACAGAGATGGAGGAGCAGACCTCAGGAACTGGTAATCTTTAGATAGTTTTTTAATGAACAGCCAGTTATTGAATGAGGTAGATACCACAGCGGGTCCTTTTGTGATGGATACACCATCTGACAAAATAGGCTTTTTGCGGCTCTGTGCCCTAGCGTACCATATAGTGGAGAGTAGAAGACTGACAAGAATGGGAACTATCTATAGCATCGCAGCTGTAATGACTACAACTGCCCAGGTAGCCAAAATGTTTTGGCCTGAATCTGGCCCGAATTCAGCAGGCCAGAAGGCTGGAGTCACACCAGACATGGGAGTGAAGGACATGCTAGAATCCATCCGACACACCGGGACAGATGCAGGCCAAGTTTGCCTGCATGTGGTGGGCAAGTATTAATAATAGTAATTCATAGAATAAATACTGATTAAATTCATGAATGTGTATCATTGTACATAAACACAGTCTAGGGAAATCCCCTCCCCATCCCAACATCATCACCAGATCTGCATCTTGGGCAAATAAGGTGACCACAGTCTGTTCTCAATGTGCCATATCTCAACCGTCAGTGGGCCTGATCCAGGCACCCAAAACCCAGCCGGATCTGGCAACCGTTAATGGCCCAGATCGGGCTGGGTTTTGGCGAGCTGTTACCAGAGCACAATGGAAGGTGCCAGAACTCAACCAGAATCATCCCGATTCCATAAGCTACATGGGTAGAGTCAGTGGAAATGGGAAGTTGGGGGGGGGGGGTAAGTTGTTTGCTTCACACGTGTTCTGAAAACTCAGATTTGCAGGTTGGATTTGGAAAAACCTTCATCCTCTTTGTTTTTGGATTGTATTGTTAATTAGAAACACTAACACATTTATGAGGAAAAAAAGTTAATTTACAAGAAAAACGTGTTTATGGGAAACTAGAGGGAATACCACCACCAAGGCCCTAAAATCCCCATCCTGACCCATATCACCTTCAAAATCCAAGAGCCATCTCTGGTGAGAATTTCTCCAAAATGCGTCCAGTAGTTTTTGTGTAACCCTGCTAACAGACAATCCACACCGATTACATTACCTCCTTGGTGGAGGTTAAAAAAAGCACATTTACAAGAAAAACATATTTTTGGCATTGGTGCAAATAAATGTAACATGATACAGAAAGGTTTATATTGATATGGGGGGGGGATTCTCTCCTTTTTCCAGGTTGGGGGGGGGGAACATTCCCACCCTTTGATTTGCACCTATGCTTCTCCATACAAAAAACAAAACCTCAGGAGTGTCAGCAGACAAATTCACACTCTGTTGACTCTTTAGCATAATTTGTACCGCAGAGATTCTTGCTGTGCCGCAGAGTAAAAACCCTCTAGGTTTCACTAGTTAAATGAGCTGCTGTTGTTCTTACCAAACTGTGAAAGAAAATCCCTGACCCAGACTAAACAGAGGATTCTCATGCAAGCGAGATTTTACTCATCAATTAACGATATTTCTTCCACGCTGTAGATTTTATACTTGGACCCCTTTGTGACTTACACACTGGTTATATTTGGCAGAGTTTTCATCCTTGCTTATTCACAGATGGCTATTTGTGAAGTACTCTGAATTAACACAATGAAATCCAGATTATGAAAAATGAATGCACGCAAATGCTATACAGACATGAAAGGTTGAAAGACGGTTTTTAACCGCTTCTTAAGTTTCTCACCTCTTCAAGCCGTTCATCGCAAGAGAGGAGGAAATGTTAATGTGCAGTTTTTCACATGTAATGTTCTTCACGCCTTGAGCTAATGCAGACGATTTTTGGCTTGACACTTCATTATACAATGCATTTCATATAGCTGACAGTGTACTCAGTGATTGTCTCATTTGTTTACAGTAATTACCCAAATGCCGCAAAATCAATGAGGTAATCATTAATTAAAGCCAAAATATGGGAAGCAATTAAAAATAGAATAATGTGTGAGAAGCAAATGAGGTCTGTCTTTTTCACCCTGGTTAAACTTTCAGTGCATTTTTACAGTAAAAGAAGCAGAAGAAAGAGCCCTAAGAGCTCAGAGTTGGAGAGCAAGTCATGTACCTGTCACAGTTGGTAAAATATTTAAAGACTCTACTCTCTTTTGTGGAAAATTGTAATCTAGAACATTTTTGGTATGGCGCTCGTCATTGCTTTTAAACAGCCGGCCCTAATAAAACACCTTCAGTTGCTCTTCCAGCAGTCCAGACACTGTACAGGAAAATCATCCAGCCACAGGAATGAAACCCTCTCATGACATGGCGCCCCGGAAAGACTCCGCTTGTAAAGCATTACCGATGAAGGAAGTAGAATGAATGTGCTTGAAAGCTCTCTCCTTAGGCTGTTCAATCACTGAAAATACAAAGCAGGGGGAAAAAGGAAGGAGTTCCGTAAACTGTGTTGGAGGTACCGTATGGAATTCATTTAATCAAAAACAGCCGAGGAGAAACTTCAAAAAGCCACCGCTTCATTATAATTGAGAATATTATTCACCCCAAATCTGCATCAAACATAGGTAAGGTTGGCTCAAGGGAAGGGGGATAAAAATAGGCAATTCTTTAATCTCGGAAAAATCCCCCGGTTGGAGCGTATGTGTGCATGTGTCGCACTAATCGCACGGCACAGTTCCTCTCATCTGCTTTTAAACCTGTTTATTCCTCCTCCATATCCAGCCCGGTTAAATAACATCAAACTGATACCAGTGTACACCTGAACAAGGTACATACTAACTCTCCGCTGCTCTAATCAGTGTAACTGCTTGTCAAAGATAAAAGCAGCTTTACACCTGAACTGGGCAGCTTTTTTTTGTTTCCAAAGAAATGGATGCAAGTAAACCAGAGCCAGGAAATAAGGATAAAGATTGCATTTCTATAGTGCATTTACTAGTCTCAAAGACACTAAGTGTGCTTAGCTAGTAAATATGCTAACAATCTATTCTGAGGGTGTATCAGAGACAGACACCTGGGAACAATTTAGACCCACCAATTAACCTAACATGCTTCTATTTGGACTGTAGAAGGAAACCAGAGAACCTGGAGTAATGTTCATTCATTCATTCGTTTTCTGCTACTGGACCACGTGATCAGGGCTAACTAACAGATCATATTTGGTTACAAACCAACAGTTATAGAACAGAGGCAGTTGTAAAGTAGTTTGGACGCTTCCTGTGGTAACGTATCGTCACTTCCTGTGTTGCTGGCAGTCGGTGTGGTTTGCTCTGTGGTTAGCTCTCCTCACTCTCCTGAGGATTGTTGCCTTTAATTGTATTTTAATTGCTTTTTCCCCCATCTACCGTCACCTCTCACTTCTGATTAACAAGCCTCTTGCATCTGCATGCACACTCAGTGTCACCTAATCCCCCTCTTTAGCCTTCTGTTCACCTTTCATCAGTGTTTGTGTTAGCTCCAGGTAAACCTCTAGCTATGGCTACTAGCTCTCCTTCCCCTTCTCCTCTGGTGTGCTCTCTGTGTCAGATGTTTAGCTACACCTCTGCCTCTTTTAGTGTTAATGGTAAATGTAATAAATGTTGTCTTTTTGAGGCACTCGAGGTGAGGTTGTGCGATATGGAATCCCAGCTCTGCTGCATTGAAACACCGTCAGCGCCAGTTAATGACGGACGCCCCTTAGCTGCAGTGGAGCACCCTAGCATAGGGCCTGCTAGCCGTCCCCCGGCTTCCACCCCTTCCTGAGCAACCAGGAGAGAATGTGTGGGTGACGGTGAGAAGGAAGCATAGTTGCAAGCCCCTGGTTCACCATCAACCTGTTCATGTTTCTAATTGCTTTTCCCCGCTCAGCGACACACCCGCTGAGGATAAAACTCTGATCATTGGCAACTCTGTTGTCAGAAAGGTGAACCTAGAGACTCCAGTGGCCATAGTCAAATGCATTCCCGGGGCCAGAGCAGGCGACATCGAGTCAAATTTGAAAATGCTGGCTAAAAGTAACTGTAAATACTCCACAATTGTTATCCACGCCGGCATTAACGACATCCAACTCCAGCAGTCGAAAGTCATAAAACTAAGTGTGGAATCGGTGTGTAACTTTGCAAAAACGATGTCTGCCTCCGTAGTATTCTCTGGGCCCCTCCCCAATCTGACCAGTGATGACATGTTTAGCTGCATGTCATCCTTCAACCGCTGTCTGTCTGTGTGGTGTCCTGCAAACGATGTGGGCTACATAGACAATTGGAACTCATTTTGGGGAAAACCTGGTCTTACTGTATTAGACAAGATGGCATCAATCCCACTTTGGATGGTGCGTCTCTTTTATCTAACAATCTGGCATCATTTTTATCCAAATTTCCAAAACCTTGACAACTCAGAGTTGGGGCCAGGAAGCAAAGTCGCAGTCTATCACACGTCTCTGAAGCTCCTCTTCATCCATCATCCCTCAACTTAGCCCCTGTCTTCCACATCAGAGAATCATTGTTTGCTCCCTCCAAAGTTAATAAAAATATAATGTATAAGCATCCCAAAGTGATTAAACAAAATGTTGGTAAAACTCAAATTAAACATGAAGCCTCTAAATTTAATGGCTTGGCCTCTGTTCCTCCTCATAATTTAAAAATTAAATGTGGTTTGTTAAATATTAGGTTTCTAACTCTCAAGTCTCTGCTAGTCCATGATCTGTTAATTGATTATCAGACTGATTTAATATTCCTTACAGAGACTTGGTTAGGGCAAGAGGATTGTGTTGGTTTAAATGAATGAATACCCTCTGGTTATTTAAACTGTCAAAATCCCAGAAGGTCTGGTCGTGGAGGAGGAGTAGCGACAATTTACCATTCCAAATTACTAGTTAATGTAAAGCAAAAAAACATGTTATAATTCCTTTGAGGGCTTGGTCCTCAGTATTGGGCATGTTAGCAATTTTAGGTTAAACATAGTTTTATTTGCCATAGTTTATTGTCTTCCCTCAGCCTGCTCAGAGCTTTTATCTGAATTTGCCAAATTCTTAGCTGATTTAGTGCTGAAATCAGATAGAATAATTATAGTAGGGGACTTTAATATACATGCAGATGTAGATAGTGATTGCCTTAATACAGCATTTAATTCAATATTAAACCCGATGGGGTTTTCTCAGAAAGTAGGAAATTCTACCCATTATCTCCACCACACGTTGGACCTTGTTCTGACATATAGCATAGAAACAGAAAATCTGGTAGTGTCTCCTCATAACCCTGTACTGTCAGACCATGATCTTTTAACTTTTGATTTAACTATTTCTATTTGGCTCCTTAAGAAAAATATTACTACAGTAGATGCCTCTCAGATGATGCTGTTACCAAATTTAAGCAGATTGTTTCCTCTATGCCATGTGTCATCACAACGGATATAAGCTATGGAGAGCTTGCTCCTTCTGTAATTGATAGCATGGTAGATAGTGTTAAAGCTTCTCTGCATCAGACTCTAGACATAGTGACCCCTTTAAAAAAGAAAAAGTCTAATCAGAGATTTCTAACTCCTTGGTTCAACACAGAAACTCGTAGCTTAAAACAGAAGACTCGTCAATTAGAAAGAAAAAGGTGTTCCACTAAATTAGATGAAATCTATTTAGCTTGGAGAAATCAACTTCTAATTTTTAAAAAATCTCTTAGGAAAGCTAGAACAAGTTATTATTCCGCATTAACAGAAGTGAACAAGAATAATCCCAGGTTTCTTTTCAGCACTGTAGCCAGGCTGACAAAGAGTCAGGACTCTGCCAATGCTAGCATTCCTAGAGCTTACTAGTCAGGATTTGATTAACTTTTTCAATAATAAAATTTCATCCATCAGAGATAAAATCAGTCAGATTCTTCCCACCGTTAACTTAAATACAGTAACTACTACAACTCCTTCAATTGATATCTGTTTGGATAAGTTTACTCCAACTGACCTTTTAGAGTTAGATAAAATAATTTCCTCATCCAAGCCTTCAACTTGTCTTTTAGACCCTATTCCTACCAGGTTATTTAAAGAAGTCTTCCCATTTATTGGTAGCTCTATTCTTCAAATAATCAATTCTTCATTAACATTAGGCCATGTACCACATCCTTTTAAAACTGCTGTAATTAAACCCTTACTCAAAAAGCCAATGCTGGATCCAGGAGTTTTAGCTAACTATAGGCCAATCTCTAACCTGCCTTTCATTTAAAAAAAAACTTAGAAAGAGTTGTTGCTACGCAATTATTTGACCATTTGCAGAGAAATGGTTTATTTGAAGAGTTTCAATCTGGGTTTAGAATCCATCATAGTACTGAAACAGCCCTAGTGAAGGTCACAAATGACCTCATCACATCTGATAATGGACTTGTTTCCATACTTGTCCTTTTAGACTTTAGTGCAGCTTTTGATTCTATCAATTATAATATTCCTACTTGATAGATTAGAACACCATGTTGGACTTAATGGAACTTCATTGCAGTGGTTTAGATCTTATTTATCTGATAGGTTCCAGTTTGTTCATGTCAATAATGAGTTTACTTCTAACTCAAAGCTCAGTCACGGAGTACCACAGGGATCTGTGCTAGGCCCTATTCTTTTTAGTTTATATATGCTTCCGCTAGGCAACATTATTAGAAAGCACTGTATACATTTTCATTGTTATGCAGATGACACACAATTATACCTGTCAATGAAGCCAGATGATAGTAATCAATTAGCCAAGTTTGAGGTCTGTCTTGGGAAATCAAAGCTTGGATGACTTGTAATTTCCTGCTGTTAAATTCAGATAAGACTGAAGTCATTCTAGTTGGTCCAAAAAACCTTAGAAAAACCTTTCCAAATCAAACTCTCAGTTTGGATGTGGTTACTCTTTCTCTTAATAGTTCTGTGAGGAACCTTGGAGTTATTTTTGATCAAGATCTGTTTTTTTTTTAAATTCACATATTAAACTTGTTTCTAAGACTGCCTTCTATCATTTGTGTAATATTGACAAGATTAGGAGCAGCTTGTCCCAGGAGTGATGCTGAGAAACTAATCCACACTTTTGTTAGCTCTAGATTACATTATTGTAACTCTTTATTATCAGGTTGTCCTAAAACATCTTTAAAAAGTCTTCAGCTGATCCAAAATGCTGCAGTAAGAGTTTTAACAGGTACTAGAAAGAGAGATCATATCTCTCCGGTCCTGGCCTCACTTCACTGGCTTCCCATAGAGTTTAGAATTAAGTTTAAAATCCTTCTTCTCACCTACAAAGCTCTAACTAATCAGGCCCCTTTTTATTTAAAAGATCAGATACCACCCTATTATCCTAACAGAGTACTACGGTCCCAAAATGCAGGATTACTTGTAATACCTAGAATCTCCAAAAGTACAATGGAAGGCAGAGCCTTCAGTTATCATGCTCCTCTCCAGTGGAACCAGCTGCCAATCTGGATTTGGGAGTCAGACTTCATCTGTGTTTTTAAGAATAGGGTTAAAACCTTCCTTTTTGATATAGCCTATAATTAGGGAGGGATCATGTGCCCCTGAACCCTCCCTTAGTTATGCTGCTAATAGGTTTAGACAGCTTGGAGACCTCCAACAATTCACTGGGCTTCAGTCCTTTCTTCATTCTCAATGAAATATCTTTGCTGGTCATTAACATCTATTTGTTCTCTCCCATAGATTGAGTTCCCGTCATGCTGTTTGCTCTCTACCTGTCTGTTCTTTTCTTCTTTTCTGTCCTCTCACCCCCCAGCCAGTCGCAGCAGATGACTGCCCCTCCCTGAGCCTGGTTCTGCTGGAGGTTTCTTCCTGTTAAAAGGGAGCTTTTCCTCTCCACCGTCGCCAAGTGCTTGCTCACAGGGGATCGCCTGATTGCTGGGGTCTTTCTGCAATTGTGGGAGTTTCCCCTACAGTTGAAAGTGCTCTGAGATGACTGTTGTTGTGAAATGGCACTATATAAATAAAGTTGATTTGAACTGAATTGAATTAAAGTAGAAAAGAAGTTTAGAAGTCCCATTCACAAAAAAAAAAAAAAAAATGTGTTTTTTGCAGATTTTAACCTTCCAAAATGCATCTATTGGTCATGGGATTATTGAAATAACATCAAAATGCTTCTTTAAAAAAGTGTTAATATAATTTCTGTGTCAGATGAGCTGCTTAATGTCTTCTGGGTTTGGTCTTCTACGTCAAGAAAATGTAATCTCAGCATCGATATGTGTCACTGCTCTATTATTGGCCAGCCTAGCTGTCTGTCTGCAAACGTAGATTAGTTGGGAACCCAACCAAGGTGTTAGCTTCAGGGCTAACAGGGATACTAGGGAGCTTGCTTACAATGCACAGTTTAAATTGTTATTTTCTTTAGATTTCAGTCACCATAATATTCATCCCTGATTCACTAATCCACAGTCAACAATATATCTTGTGTCATTCTGTCTTATTTTGTTAAATTTTACCGTGATGCTACATCGAACTGTTAGCATCAGCTTGGCTATGTGTCTCGAGCTCACCTCAATTGGAATACACTGACAGACAGACATCCCACTGGAGCAGCTTAACTTTCGATCTGGCTGGTTTTGATCACTGTTTTCTACAAATTCTGTTCACCCCCAGCTGGGATCCTTGTTCATCTACTAACACTTGACCACATTTTTTGCTCTCAAACCTTATTTTTAGCGGCTAGCTGACACCAACAGCTAGCTAGCATCAGTTAGCCTCTTTGGGCCACCATTCACCAATGTTTCTGTTCTATTTGTACCCCAGGGTCATATGCTATCAACCAAATAAACCACACACCCCTGCCCACCAGTGGCGCTTAATTTCATTCATTCAGACAAATTAATGTTAGCTGGCTCAGGCTCGCTATCCGAGCTAGGAGTAAGCTAGCTAATATTAGCAATAGTGACATACAGTAAAAGGGAGGGCAAAGTTAACTGCAGCTCTTGGGCACTTATAGAGACATGCCTTGAAACAAGCTGTTCTCAGGAAGGCTGCAAAAGATGATTCACAATGATGCTGTAATTATTAAACAATTAAAGGCAATTTAACCAGAATACATGGTGTGCCAGAAAAGAAACAGGACTGGTGTCACAAAAAATTTAATTCAAATGTAAAATACAAACTATATGTTTTCCCCTTCAAAATAATCCCTTTTGGGTCTAACAGACGTTCCCATCCTTCTCCACCACCCCTCCATGTACTCCTGGAAGGATTCTTCCGGGATTCCCCGCAGCACTGTCGTCACGACCCTCTTGACGGCTTCCATGTCTGGAATACGTATCCCCTTGATGACCGCTTTGAGCTTGGTGAAAAGGAAAACAAATCACTTGGAGCCAGGTGAGGTGAGTAGGGAGTGTTGCCCCAGCATGGCAATGTGTTTCTCAGCCAGGAACTGCCAGATAATAGAGGCGTCGTCAGCAGGTGCATTGTCGTGAAGCAGCCATGAGTTGTTCTGGCACAACTTTCACCTTTTCTCATGCATCAAACAAAGCAAACACCATGGGATCTCTCTGTAGAGCTGCTGGTTGATTGTCTGGCCCTGTGGTAATGTGTTAATCGCCACCCCAATCATAGCTCACACAGCACGCTAAGTCCTGTTACTTTTCTGACACACCTCATATGTCACAAACATTTCATTAAGACCTGTGGGAGCTGTGGGAAAACTGAATGGAGCTTTAAGAGCAGAGATACTACATCCAAACATACCTTTATTCTGCATGTGCTTCAAAAGTTGCACACAGTAATTTAACTTGTTAATGCTGTTCTTTTGTGTGTGTATAATGTTTTAAGCTACTCATTTGTACAGGCACATTACCGGTGATGTGTTAGAGTTCTGATACTAATGTGCACTAACGTTCCTGTTATGTTGACATTTCCATTATTGTAACAGTTTAAAGATATTGTTTCTTTATTTCTTATTTTTTTGCAGTGTTGACTCAAGGCAGAGAGAGAAATTAAAACTTTAAAGACATCAGTGTGATAAAATTATTCCATCCGACCTGTGCAGTTACATTCAGAGCACTGCTTTTTCACAGTATTCTGAAAATCCGCCAAAGCTTTGAGCGCTTGCTTTTTTCTTGGTTGCTAAGAAAATTTAAAAAAAATGTCCTTCTGGCTCTTTATACTTGAATCTGCAGTGGCTGAGCAACAGAAGAAATACATATTCACTTCTCACTTGACAACAATGGCTGAACAGCAACAGAGGAGATGCTGCTTCTGGTTTCTGCGCGTGTGCATGCGGGTCACGTCGCCGGACAACAGCAGACAGTCAGACACCTCTAACACAACTTGTTCAGATAGTGCACATCACAGGAAGCCTTAAACAATGTACTCTGAAGTCTAAACAGCCCCCACACAGATAAGCATTTTTTTTTTTTTTTTTTTTTTTTGTAGCTGGGAACAATGACCAGGCTGAGACTTCCTGTTCCAGGACCCCGCCATCATGAACAAATGGATTTAAAAAAGAAGAAAATAGTCAATTCATCATCCGATATTTCAAGACCATACAGTATTTGGGCAGTTATAATAACTCTATTTTCCTGTGGGCTGTTTAGATGCAGGCAACAAAGGCCTGCTGTAATGTGACTGATCAAGTCAAACAAAACCCAGAACACATCCATTACCAAAACTATTATCCTTTTCTGGAAGACCATTCTGCCTATCCCCGTGTAGATCTGTGCATCGCCGTTTTTTGTCAGTGTTTATTCCGCACCTTTTCAAATGCCTTTTCACTCTTTTTTTCCCTCTGAAAACATATATAGGATTTATAAAAAGTTTTTTGCTTAAACTTAAATTATCTACCTCTTTTGTATTTTAGCAAAAGCCTGAACCCAATCATGCTCACAATTGTGGGTAACCATGGTGCACAATATCTGCTCCACGTCCATCTGCTACTATGCTAGCGCTGAAAAGGCAACCATGGTTTCCACTCCAGCAGGATTGCTACAATGCAGCAGTCCTGTTATTTATTACCTCGGGCAAGGAGGTAGTGCTTTTGCAGGCGCTGGTTTGTCTGTTTGTCTGTTCGCAACACAACTCAAAAAGCTATGAATAGACTTGATGAAATTTTCAGGAAAGGTGTGTAATGGCACGGGGAACAGATGATTAGATTTTGGCGATGATCTGCGAGTGCATACCTCCACCAAGGGCTTTGTTGTGTTTGTGCAGCAGGATTACACAAAAAACTACTGGATGGATTTGGATGAAATTTTCACCAGAGGTGGTTCTGGGGCTAGAGAGGAAGCCATTACATTTTGGGGATGATCTCAGAATGCATACCTCCACCAAGGCGCTTATCGTTTCACAGTGTGTTAGCAACAATATTCCAGAACTACCGCACAGACTGCAGTTTTCACCAGAAGTGGCTCTAGGCCTACACACTAACCCATTACATTCTGGAGGTGACGGAAGGAGCCTTTGAGTTCATAATCAGCTGAAATATTAACACAGAAACATTAATGACTTTTTTATTTTTATTTATGTACATTTATTTGACATGGTTAAAATAATAGATATAGAAAACAATCTCTCAGCTGTGGAGACCGTGGCGATCACTGGAAGATCATTGAGAGATGAAAATCACACACACATTTACACAGAAGCAGCTTTTTCTAGGCTTTGGGAGACTGTTGAGAGATCTGACCAATTTCTGACCCCTCAGTGGTCACCCAGTGATCTCCATCTGTGTAAATAGGCCCCTGACAACAGCACAAACAACAAAAATGTGCCGTCAGTCAGGGGAACGTTCAACACTCGACAACAGATGAATTCATCTTTAGCTCTGTAACTATTTTGTAAACACATACCTTACGGTGGCTTCTGGTGAGCCCACCTTTGTATCAGTTACTTTCATTACCGCAGCAGCTGTGACTGACGAGGAATGATTACTTTAAATACGGTTTTAATCCCGCCTTTTTCAGCGGCTTTTTTTTTTTTTTTATGAATCCTGCAATCAGCATAATAACACCAACAAATTAGTCTCTGCATGGCGGAATGGTTTGGTTTATTTGAATGTCAAGCAGCGTTTCTGTGCTATTTTTATCCCAGCCGACGTGAGTGACGTGACTGAATGAAGCCAGGTGAACGGAAAGAAAGATGTATAAATGTAGGAAAGTAATGCGGCACATCTCTGAGCTTGGTTAACACAACGACAAATGCGAACTAGAACATATCACTTGAGATTCTGGTTTATCGGTAATGAATGCAAGACAATATTGTGCACAGTCATCCGTCTGAGCTACTGACTGCAAGTGAGGAATGTAAGTCAACGTTCCAAGACAGAGAACGAAGCCTTTGAGCCACGATTGTGATTATTTCTCCTGATAGGCATGGAGATCTCAATACAGACAGGGTTATGTAATGAAAATTGTAGTTGGTGTAAAGAGATGAGCAAAAATGAGAGCTGCCAGCACGGTCTGACAGGTAGATGTGAAGCGCTTAAACATAATTTTGAGGGGTTTTAATTATAGAGAAGAGGGGAAAATGCAGAGTCTGACAGAATGCAATCCAAAAACATCTTTGTGCTAAAAGACAGCGCGAGGGAGGGACGCAGGAGGCCCTTTTTATGATGGAGAACCGAGGGCTTAAGATTCCCATGGAGGAAAGTTTGCTGCTTGCTCAGCTGAAGGTACACACTGCCAACCTGTGCTGGCCTGCTGCTTTATGAAATGCCTCTTGCTGAAATCGATAAAATGTTAGACTTGATTAAAACACCAATAAAGATACCCATGAGTATTTCTCTCCAGATGATGGCAAGAAACATTTTCAGCCTCTCCTCTGGCCTTGTTTCCTTGAGTGCTTTTCCCCCCAACAAGCAGGTCAAGAGAGAGTGACTGTAATAAATACACAGCGTATTTGTGTTTGTTTGCATCATTGTAGCCCGTCAGCATCTTTAAGAGAAAGGAAAACTACTTTTCTCCGAAAGACTGATGAAAATGACTTTTTCAGAGCTTTTGCACATCTGTTTGGGCATGTGGACCGGCTACCAAAAGAAAAAAAGGAAAAACTCTGAAAAGCACAACCCTGTCGCTGTGTTAGGGTCAGCCTTTGTCTCAGCGCCTCTCTCTAATTGAGCAGTTTTGATTTCACTCTGGTTGAACTTTAGCTCGCTGGAGTGACGCCACCCTCCCAGCTTCAGCTCGGTCAGAGTCCAAACCCACACTTACAGCGCTACTATGGCTGCTAGCCTGCTATAGCGTTAGCTTGGTGACATCCCTGCTTTTACCTGGTTTCTAATCCACTGTTAGTAATCTATCTATCTGTGGTCTATATTAATCATATATCCCATAACCTACATATGTATAAGCATGTGAGAATGTTTGGTGATTACATATGTAAAGCGACTTCACACCTCAGAACAGGACAAAGAGGTCTCAACTGTCAGCGGAGATCAAAGAGCATCCGAGGCACTGCGGTGGAGACCAGATCGATTGCCCTGACCTCCCAGGGCCAGGTGGAGGGATACGAAGACAAAGGAGGGGGATTAAGATAATGCGGGATGTCAGCTTTGATATGCATGTCTTTTGTTATGTGTAGGTATAAGTATGTAGAGCTGAATGTGTTCTTTCTCTTTTCTACTTCTGCTTCTGCACTGAGATGAGACTTGTTAGAGGAGCAAAGCTGATAATAAACTTTGGTTTATAAGTCACATCGCCTCGTTATTCCAAGCTCTTCTACACTATCTATCTATCTATCTATCTAGCTATCTATTGTTATAATATTGTGGCCATAACAGGCTGGCACATCAGACTGTTAGCACTTCTGCTAGCTGGCAGTGGTCTGTTTAGGACTGTTTAGCGCCTCGGAATGTGTGCTGAAGGGGAGAGGCCGATGGATGAACCAGCTAGTGCTAGGTTAGCTGTCGGTTTGTAGGTACTGTATATTCAAACTACCCTCGCTGAACATCTGTGCTCCCACCTTGGGCTAGAAAGTCTGACCTTAAATCAGCATCACAGCTAATTGACCATTTCATGTCAGTTTTTTTTTCTGCTTTTTCCCGCACTTCTTCTTACTGACAAGGCTCATAATTAAGCAGTATTACACAAGATTGTGGTATCATATCACTGGTGTGGGTCCTTCCCTCACTCCTCGGTGCGCTGCGTAAAAGCGCACGAGGAGGGTCATGACACATACCTCTTGAGGGTTTGTGGGTCACATCACGTGTGCTGTGGCTAATTAGCTTGTTAGCTGTGTTGGGGGAGACCTTTGCACATCCTTGATTGTGTTACCACCACATAGTAATCATAAATCTCTTATTGGGTTCTTAAATACAGCCTTAGCTTGTCCATTCCCTCTGTAAAACAGTTGAGATGATGTAGATAGCCGTCAGAGGCTAACAGCGAATTAGCTTCTGCACCTTTTAGTGTTATTATCCACACATTTTGCTCACTTTTTCTTGGCATCTTCAGATGAAATAAAGAGTCAATCATCACATACTATGTAGATGGAGACCACAATTGTTTTCATTCCAAGCCGTCTTTAATTGTTCTGGTCGTGTTCTGCTGCATCTGAACAGCATTGACTGCACTGCCTCTGCCGTGACATGCCCACGCCTGTAACTCCGTGGACACGTCTTAAAGGGGTGGTACATGAAAAGCTCTCACATACATGCACACATCAGAGAGAGGGAAAAAAAAAAGAAAAACTAAAATGAATGAGATTATGTTGGATCTACATCCCCAATGTCAGGTCAGGTTTAATTTAGGTTAATCGCCCATCCCTATCACCTAGTTCACTAATTCACAGTTAATAACATACTGTATCTTTCATCATTCTGGCTTATTTTCCTATATTTTGGACATAATAGGCCAGCACATCAGCGTGCTAGCACCTTGGCTAGCCAACCAATGCCACTCTGTCTACTGCTTTGGTGATCAGCTTGGCAGGGAGACAGTGGCCGCGGTTACATGGGCAAAATTTCTTCAATCTGATTACAATTCAGATCAGAATTTTACTGTTTACATCACAGGTGTCAAACTCATTCCATGGAGGGCCAAGACCCTGCAGGTTTTACCTCCACCCAGTGGCTTCAACAGGTGTTTTCTCTGAATTTCTTCCCACTGATTGCTGATCAGTGAAAACACCTGCTGAAGAGACTGGGTGGAAGTAAAACCTGCAGGGTCTTGGCCCTCCATGGAATGAGTTTGACACCCCTGGTTTACATGGATCCTGAAAAAGCTGATCTGATTAGGATGTGCGTTTCCATGTGTCACACGTTTGAACGGAATAAATCATTCTGACATGCACACATCAACATTTCGACATTCCGAAAATAGTAGAAGAAGAACCAACTGCCGGTGTTAGCAAGCCCCGCTTCGTGTCGAAATTGACCTGTATTGTGTTATTCAGACTGTACTTTTGCTTCTGCTGGTCTCCGTAATGAAGCTACAAGTACATACACGTACTTCTGCATATGACGAACAGAGGGAGACAGCAGGACGATGCAGACCAGTTTTGTTTTACTCCCGCTATGTTTTCCGCTAGCTGCTGCTAAGGTGGAAATACGTCACGTCGAAGTGCGGCTGGTGTACAGACATGCGCAATAAACATATTTTCTGCCCTACGTTCAGAATAAGTTTTTTCACGCGCACCATTCCAATTAACAATCGGCATAACCCACCCCTCTCAATCGGAATGAAATTTTGATCCGAATGAGCGTGATCAGGTTAGAATATTCAGATTGCCATGTTTACATGAAGCATTTTTATTCTGATCAGGCTTTTAATCCGGTTACTTGTGTCCATGTAAACATAGTCAGTGATACATTAGCCCACCTAGCATTAGTGGAGTTACCCATTAGCTTATTCAAGGGTTTTTCTGTGGTTATTGTACCCCAAGGACTGGTCAAATCCTTTCGACCACTCACAACAGAAACTCCTGTCCCTAATATAGTTTTATTTGGACTTGAATATAATCACCTTCAACTATTAGTTAATGCCAATTAGCGAAGCCTGTCTTCACTATCTGGAGCTAATAGCTAACCAGCTAACATTAGCCTCAAAATGGGGCATGCCCTGCCTCAAACCAAACTTCTGGTGGTGATGGAGGAGTGAGGGTGGGGTGAACTAGGGCTCACATGGATTTAAAGAAACATGCACTGAAACAAGTCGTTCTGAGGTAGCCTGGGTAAAGTAGGTTGAAAATTGTGCTTTTCATTAATACCTCTATGAAAGGTGTCAACATGTGGAAAGAGTGCATCATATCTCCTGTTTAAATTTATTTCCAATAATTTCCATGAAGAACACAAAGACAAAAGCTAGTCAAGGAGATTAAATAGAGTCTGACTTCATAAATCCTCTCCCAGAAGCCCCATCAATAGAGTTCTTTTTAAGTCATGAACCAGATGTTTCAAAGAAGTAATCAAGGCATTCCTGTGAGGAGGACCTGCATGCAAATCCATCACAGCCTGCAGCTGAAAACCAGACTTTAGTGCTATGCTGGGCTGCAGCTTGGCCCAATTGTTACCCCCCCAACCCGTCTTGAGGACTGGATTAAGCACTGCTTCACTTAATTAAAACATTTCTACTGAGCCACTAGCCTGGCCCGTGTCTGTCTTTGCCTCAGTGATTGTTTCTTCCCACCAATAACAGAGACAATAATAGCCACGGGAGCTGCAGCAAAATGGACACGACACTAAAAACCACCAAAGTCTTTTGCTGTCAAAATCCATCTTCATCTAGATGTGGAACAAAGAGAATCATATGCTGCTGTTGGGAATTAGCATCACAGTTTTTACATTTGTTGGGAGTCGTAAAAGAAGAAATGTGGTTTGGATAAATCTTTATTAATAAGGGCTAAAGTAAGCTAAATCGAACTGTTTAATTTTAATATTTTTTGGGGGGGATTAATCCAATTTTTTTTTTTTTTATCTTGCTCAGTAGGAGTATATTGCAGTTTCATCCATACTAATCTGCACCCCAGGGAGTCTTGCGGGAAACTGCAAGTGCCAGCAAAAAGGGATGAAAAGAAGAAAAATCAGGAATGAAACAATTGTTCTTTGATTGACAGACAGACAGACAGACAGACAGACAGACAGATAGACAGATAGATAGATAGATAGATAGATAGTCATACTTAAATGTTTCGGATCATCAAGCAAATTTTAATATCAAAGATAACCCAAGTAAATAGAAAATTTAGTTTTTAAATGATGATTTAATTTATCAAGGGAAAGGAGCTATCCAAAACTACCTGGCCCTATGTGAAAAAGTAATTTCCCCCTAAACCTAATAAGTGGCTGTGCCACCTTTGGTAGCAACAACTGCAATGAAATGTTTGTGATAACTGGCAATGTGTTGTTGATGAATTTTGGCCCACTCTTCTTTGCAGAATTATTTTAATTCAGCCACACTGGAGGGCTTGAGCTTGAGGTCACGAACTGATGGCCGGAAATTGTCCTTCAGGACTTTCTGCTAGACAGCAGAATTCATAGTTTCATCAGTTACGGCAAGTCGTCCAGGTCCTGAAGCAGCAAAGCAGCCCCAGACCATCACACTACCACCACCATGTTTGACTGGTGTAATGAAATCATTATTTAAAAACTGCATTTTGTATTTACTTTGGTTATCCGTGTCTAATATTAACATTTATTTGATGATCTGAAACATTTATGTATGACAAATATACAAAAATATAAGAAACCAGGAAAGGAGCAAATACTTTCTCATGGCACTGTAGATTTATAGGGCTTCAAAAGGAAGCACTATGAGAATCCACTTAACAGAAGAATGAGAGTGCATGTGATGGATTCAATAACCAGGTAAAAAAAACCTGTCAAGACAAAAACAAACTATTTCAGACTATGAAATACCGTGTAAAATAACAGTTTAATGGTGGCAAATCCCACTGTTAATACCAGCAATATCAATATCAAGTGAAATTAAAGCTGCGAGCAGCGAGAAACGAGCCCTCACTTCCTCGGTAGCCATTCAGCGCGTGCAGCTCTGCACAGGCTCCATTCCTTCCTCCCCAACTCTCTCCCTCCCACTCTTTGTCCATCCCTCCATAATGCCATACGCTCTTCCATCCGCCATCCATTCGTCCATCAATCCATTCGCCCGTCCATCTGTCCATACCGCCACCCATCATCAGTCCGTCCATCTGTACATTGCAAGAGAGCGCATCAGCAGAGGTACTGTATAAGCTCGTGGATTACCTCAAAAATCTAATATGTTTATCCACAGCCTAAAGGCCACTTCTGGTGAAAATTTCACCAGGAAATTTGTTTGAATTTAGACAAGCTATGCCATCACTATAAATGTTTTTTGTTATTTTTTTTGTTTGTTTTTTTTTTACCTATGGGGCACTATAGCTATATGTGGTATAGTCATATAAATCTGTTCTGAGTGGTACTAGTACCATGTATATCAAGTTTGGGTCCATTTGGATGACATATGTGTGAGTTATGACAACTTCCTGCCCACTGGCGGTAGGGGGCGCTACTGCTGCGTCTCATTGTATATTATAGAAATGTTCACCATAGGCCGCCTATTCAACATGCTAAATTTGGTTGACTTCAGACAAAGTATGCCGGAATTATTAAGCTTTGTTTTTCTGCTAGGGGGCGCTAGAGCTATATGTAATTGTTCATTATAGAAAGGTTCAGTGTTGGTTAACCACGCACCACACAAAATTTGGTTGAATTTGGACAAAGTATGCCTGAGTTATAAAGCTTTGTTTTTTTTCCTAGAGGGTGCTATAGCTATGTTTGTTATCATTACAAAAATCTTACTTGACTAGTAGCATATATATACAGTATATAAAGTTTAGCAGCAATTGGGCATTCTACATGTGAGTTATAGCAACTTCCCGTCCATTGGTGGTAGGGCGCGCTGTTGCGATGTGTCATTATTTTTATAGAAATTATCAGTATTGGCTACCTATTCCCCACACAAAATTTGGTTGAAATCAGTCAATGTATGCCAGAGTTAAAGCCATTGGAAGGGTGATGGTGATACTGCAAACTTGGCCACGCCCCTTCCGCCAAACCGTCAGGTATTTGGAAAAGTATTCAACAGCTTTTGATGGCATATGGGTATAGATGATTGTCACCATAAATGGTACCAATCAGACTATTTATTTCAGAGATATTGAAGAAAACCTTTGGTGTAGCCTTCATGACTCCAAGAGAGGGCACTCTTGCTACTCATGAATATTCATAGATATATTTGTTTGGAGACATATCCATATACATCATACCTATCTTGGTGCCAATCCGACATTCCATTCCAGAGGTATTAAAAAAACAACATGATGCAAACTTTCTCATACAAAACTTCCTGTCTCCTCTTGGTGGTGCTGTAGATTTCTATGAATATTGTTCTACAGAGCTGTTTGGAATTGGACTAATATCCATAATATTGAATTTGGTTGAAATACGACAATGCATACCAGACTTATTGCCATCAGAATGGTCATAGAATGATAATGGCGAGGCATCAAGCCTTGCTACGCCCCTACGGCCAAACCGTCAAGTGTCATGAAAAGTTTTCAATAACTTTTAATGGCACATGGATATAGATGAATGTCACCACAAATGAGCTCAATCAGACTAAAACCTTAGGACAAGTTTGATCAAATGCGCAAGATGGAATTCTGGTCACCGCCACTTCCTGCCAAAATGGCCGACTTCCTGTTGGGTGTGGACTTCTATGGAGTTTTTTGCATGTCTTGGCATGATCAGAAACTCACCCGATTTTCATCTTCCTATGCAAAAGAAAGTGTGTGCCACTCCCTATTGACTTCACATGTTAGGTGGCGCTGTTACGCCATTTTTGTGGGGTCATTCATATTTCCTCCAAAATATTAAATTTTTTGCCACTCTTGAGGACCCTGCAGAAAATGGTGAGTTTTTGTGCACGTTTACCCCAAAAAGGAGATCTTAGATGGAGAAGAAGAAAGAAAGAAAGAAAGAAAGGAAGAAAGAAAGAAAGAAAGAAAAATACTAACAAATACAATAGGGCTCTCACCCAGAGACGCTGTCAGTGGCTCAAGTCCTAATAATCTCTCAAATTATTAGACTTCCCTCTCAGTGATGCAGCGGAGTGGTGTATATGCACGAACTACTAGAACATACATATTCTTCATTTTGGGAGTCCAGATAAACCTCTAAAGTGAACATGTACTTTTATTTTCTGTCACAGACGGGTCCGTGGCTGCGAACAGACTCCGCACTGACCATCTTGTTATGTAGAAAAACGCACCTCATCTCATCTTTTGTAAAATGCAAATCAAAGCCTGTGAGGATTACAGCCCGCTTTACAATTCATGCATATCATCAAGAGCCCACTCTACAATTTTATCTCTGGTCACTGAAACACACCAAACAAAGATGAATGCATGCGTCGATCACTAAAGCTGGTGTTTTCCGCCGTGATGGCGACGCCAGCGGGACGACCCTGTGCCATAACACAATGCCAACGCATTGCCAGCGCTCTGTAGTAATGGAGACACTTTCATTCATTTCAAAGGAGGGGCTTCCTTCTTTGGCTGCAGAGGAGCTTAGCCTCTCATCTGCGGATTCTGGTGTGTATTGGTTACCGTGGAAACCAAAACACCGGCTGCATTAAACACAGAGATACGCAGTCACTCTGTTAGGTTTATAAAAGCTGTTCTGGACGACAAAATGCAGTTTTCAGACAATGACAGACATGATCTATATATCATGAGTTTGTTTTTTTTTTTTTTTCAAATAAAGACTCATGAAGTCAGAAGGAAGGTTTTCCTCTATAATAGACTGCTTATGCGGTGACGCTACTCAGCATATGTGTATCTTGGAAGCATCTGTTCAGCGTAGCCTTCACTTCCTATGAAATATCTGGACAGCTTATTAACTGCTCATATCAGGCGCGAGCAGCGCAGCTTGGAAAAGAGTGGCCCAGGTTGTCAGACCTGATGCATGGAGGGGGGAATAAAAGATCATCCACGCCCCCTTTTCTGTTTGTCAAAATAAATAAATAAATAAACGCTTAAAATACAGAAAGGAGAGCAAAATGAAGCCAGAACTCAATCTAAAGCGTGGGTTCTCCTTGACGGCTCAAAAACACCAGCCTCAAGGACGCTCAAGTTTCTGGTGCCCCACTTACTGAGACAAAACACGGATGCAAATTTATGTAAATGCAGGGAAGAGTGTGTGAGGACTGAAGATTTACTGTCAAAGCATCTTCAGATATTATGGTGTTATTGTAAAGTGACAGCCTGCCTCCCATTCTTTGGCAGCTCCCGTACACGCACAGCAGAGAGATTTAAGGGAAGGTCAGGCTGGTAAAGGTCACCAAAAATGAGAGGACTGATAGACTGGATTCAATATGGCAAACACAGGAATTATTTGGAAATTGTCATAACTCTGGCTCTCACGAGCCAGGAAAGGAGATACGAGGGCGACCAGTGAGTTGGCGTAGTTTATTGACAAAGCACACACTACACTAAATAACGAACAGAAAAGTAAAGAGCCACGTGGGGCTAAAACACACACAGAACTAAGGGTAACATACCACCCAGGGAGAAAGGCTAGAGAGGCGGCGAGGGAAAAATACACGCCGAGTCGCAACACTTACTTTGGGTGAGGCGCCGAGGTAACGGCGGACTGAAGCTAGACGTAGGAGCTAACAGTCGTGGGAAACACAAGGAACGTCTTCCCATAGCGAGGTCGCAGCGACCGGTAACTCTCGGCTGCTCGCTTAAATGGGGGAGATGATTTGGGAATAGGAGACAGCTGTCCCAGCGCAGCTGAACTAGACAGCTGGCAATCAGCTGGGCGCTGTCAAAGAGCGGGCCATGGAAGACCCGGCACGGACTACCCCGGAGCAGGAGCGAAACTGGACAACCTGAGCGCAGAGAAAAGATAGCGTTCAGGTCGTGACAGTACTCCTCCCCCGAGCCGCGCCTCCTGGAGCGGCCTAAACCCCCCCCCCCCCCCCCCCCGAGGGAAGACCAGGGAGGGCGGTGGGGGCCAGATCTGGGAGAAAGGGAGGGACCAGAAAAAGGAGGCAGGGAAGAAAAAAAAAAACCTAGATACAGTATAGGGTCAGATACCATAATAATCTTAACCCCCCCCCCCCAAAAAAACCATCACCCCCTCCCCTGCAGAGGCCAGACGGTCTGTGCAGGTGACCACAGGAGGTGGGGAGAAACGACAAGAACCAAAATGCAGAAACATAGCGACACAGTCATGGAAAAAGTTCACAATAACTTAGGGTGAGGACAATAAAAAAAAACTCATGTCCCGAAGGCCAAAAACTACAAAACTCTGAACATATGGTTAAAATAGACTTACACAAGTAAACCCCGACCAAAACAGAATATACAAAGGATGCAAACCGGGCATAAGATCCAAAAATAGAGCCTGGAACTGCAAATTGGCATGAAGATAAAAATACAAAAGGAACAACTCCTCAAACACATATTAGCACAAAAGTGTCACTAAACAGTCTGGAGGAGGATATAAATACAGAAAAACAAGACTACTCGGAATGAGGCCAGGCAATGTGAAGCAAATGCTACTTAAGGGAGAAATTAGAATAGGATCATACTGGGATTATAAAACAAAGAAAATAGTCCAAGGAAATTTTAACTGGGATAACCCCACAATAAGGACTCTAGGGCAGAGAGTTCTTTGATGTCCTGAAAAGTATTAAATTAGGGAGGACAATCAAACGCAAGGCAACAAACAGTCAGTCAATTCTTCCAGGACGTCAGCAGGTGGAGCGGGGCAGGCGATGACAGCTTGTCCGGCGGGCGGCCCGAACTCCACCAGGCCAGGAACCACAACACCAGTTCGGGTGGCCTACCCGAGTCCCAGGCTAGGAGACACAGTTTCTCCGGAGGCCGACCCAGATCACCGAACCAGCCAGATGGCTTCCCAGGCGGTCGTCCCGTGACCTCAGACCACGGAGAGCTGAGGGAGAAGTCTTGGTGCAGCTTCCTCCCTGAGGGAAAAGGCAGGAGGAAACTGACCCAGGTGAGAAAACCCCCCACAGTAGTAGGGGGAGAAGAGATGGAGGCCAGGGGCAAAGTTAGCCTGCCATCTAATGGCAACAAGGGTAGGGGGAAACTGGCCCGGGTGAGAGGAACCCCAACAGCGGCAGGAGGAGAAATGATGGAGGCAAGGGACGAAGTCAGCCTGACGTTAGGCGAACACAATCCTCCAGCTCCCACACTAACCGTTACCCGGACCGGCGCAGCACCCCCGGTGGACCCCGATCGGGCCGGCGCAGCACCCCCGGTGGACCCCAGCTGGACCGGCGAAACACTCCCGGTGGACCCCAGCTGGACCGGCGAAACACTCCCGGTGGACCCCAGCTGGACCGGCGAAACACTCCCGGTGGACTCCAGCTGGACCGAGACAGCACTCCCGGTGGACTCCAGCTGGACCGGCGAAACACTCCCGGTGGACCCCAGCTGGACCGGCGAAACACTCCCGGTGGACCCCAGCTGGACCGGCGAAACACTCCCGGGCGCAGCATCTGAGGCGAACACCGTGCAGGGAACCGGAACCTCCGAGATGGCACCCAGAGCAGGTTCGTCTCCGGTGACCCTGGGGAGAGGCTCAGAGGGACAAAAGGAACCGGGATCAGGGTCACCGGCAGCGGCAGAGCCCGGCGGAACAGGCTCGAGCGCAGCAGACGGCTGCACCCGGCCCGCCCCCCCGAGAGACAGGCAATAATGCTCCGGAATAGAGAAGAGAAAAACAAAATAGAGCACTTGCCTGATCTCGGGTTCTACCGCCATCCAGGACTTCGATGCTCCGGGCTCAGCGTGCAGGACTCCGTCCTCCGGCTCCAACTCGACTGCGAATGGCTCCGCAGCTGGCATGATGGTTTCCACAGTCAAACGACCTCCAAACGCCGAAGACCGCGTCGACAGCCCACCTGGCGTGGGGGCAGGAGATCTGGACTCTGCTGGGCCGAACCATTCCTCCGTGGAGACCCGGGGACGCTTAATCGTCGGCGCTGGCTCCAACAGGCAGTTCGACCTTCTCCTCTGCCCATAACGTGGCTGCGGGGCTGGGGCAAAACCCTCCAGGGCCGCAGGCCGCCTCCTCCTCGCGCAGCGGTGTACACCTGGCACCGGGGCACACTCAAGGGGAAGAGACACAGAGGACGCAGGTTCATATTCAGTTTTTGCAGCGGGAGGAGAGAGCTCAGGGGACTGTGAACCCTGAACTCCTCCCCCAGGAATCAAACAAGGCAATTCACTCATAATGGGAGGAGAATGAAAGGACACTTGCCTGATTCCCGGAGGGCCGGTGGAACCCGCTACAAGGGACTCGAGTCTCTCTTCTCCCAACCGGATAGAAGTGGGGAACCCCCCGGACAGATGAGGCGGTGCTACCCGCACCGGATCGGGACGTGGAACACCTGGAGATGAATTTGCGCTTCTCCCAGCGGCCGGAGTGAATGACGAAGAGGGGGGGTGAAACAGCTGAGGAGAGCTGGGGGCCCAAAGCTGACGGGACAGCGGGGAGAGCGGGCCCAGGAGCGGGAGCAGCTGATTCACTTCTTCGGCGAGACACGGGAGCAACAGCAGGCTGGGAGGCGGAATTCGTGTGGTTTCCTGGAGCGGGATCCGGACGGGACTCTCGCTGAGATGAGTGGGGAATTTGGGAGCGACGTCTTCTGAACGTGAGGTCGGGAAAACGCCGCTCCTGTGCGATGAGCGAAGCCAACAGGTCAGCGTATTCCGGATAATCGTTCAGCTCCGGGTTCTTCTCGACCAGCCTGACCGCCGCAATCACGTTCTTCATGGCTACGGGGGGAACGGCGGCAGAAGAAGCGGCTGCCACTCGATCCGCAATGCGCATCGCTGTCATTCTCATCTTCTCCGGGGGAAACCCGGTTGACATCACTCTATCCTGGGGATCACCCCTGGGTGAGGCAAACTCCTGGACTGGACCGGCGGCAGGAGCGGGATTCCGAAGCGAGGAGCGAAGGCGTCCTGTCCTCGGCTTCCTGCCGGAGTTCTCCTCCAGCCTACGGAGCCTCTCCCAGGCCACAGAGATGTCTGCCCTCCTCGCCTTAACCTCGGGGAGAAGGAAGTAGCGAGAAAAGCAGTTAAGCATACCCTCGGCGAGCTCCAGGCGCCAGCGTATCTCGCTGAGGGCATCGTAGAGGTCCGTGGTGAACAACGTTCCGTCCACAAGGTCCAGAGTCTCTGAGAGATCGTGGCCTGGGTGCCGCATGAGTCTCTTGGAAGGAGACATGATACTGGCTCGCCCGTACCCAGAGGAAGAGAAAAAAAGGCGTCGAGTCCTTACAGCCAACTCACGGTCGCGGCCGTCTCACTATGGCTGCGACCTACTGTCATAACTCTGGCTCTCACGAGCCAGGAAAGGAGATACGAGGGCGACCAGTGAGTTGGCGTAGTTTATTGACAAAGCACACACTACACTAAATAACGAACAGAAAAGTAAAGAGCCACGTGGGGCTAAAACACACACAGAACTAAGGGTAACATACCACCCAGGGAGAAAGGCTAGAGAGGCGGCGAGGGAAAAATACACGCCGAGTCGCAACACTTACTTTGGGTGAGGCGCCGAGGTAACGGCGGACTGAAGCTAGACGTAGGAGCTAACAGTCGTGGGAAACACAAGGAACGTCTTCCCATAGCGAGGTCGCAGCGACCAGTAACTCTCGGCTGCTCGCTTAAATGGGGGAGATGATTTGGGAGTAGGAGACAGCTGTCCCAGCGCAGCTGAACTAGACAGCTGGCAATCAGCTGGGCGCTGTCAAAGAGCGGGCCATGGAAGACCCGGCACGGACTACCCCGGAGCAGGAACGAAACTGGACAACCTGAGCGCAGAGAAAAGATAGCGTTCAGGTCGTGACAGAAATTAAGTTATGGAGATATCTGTAATCAACCAAAACCGATAAAGGCTACTAAAAATCTGCATTCTGGTTGTATAACTACCTGCTTGATGGCTAAAACAACACAGCTAATTTGCTACATATAGCCAGTAGGCAATTTCTTATTTTTTAACAAGGGGGAGGGGGTGTTCAAAAATTTAGCATAAGGTACAAACATATAAATGTAAATTAGGAGCAAATTTGCAAGAGTAAAGGTATAAAATTATCATAGATGTCACCAAATTAAAAACTGCAAAAGTTGCAAATTATATAATTATAAATTTTCATTATACGTTATAAATAAATGATAATTTAAGCACATAGAAAAAAAAAACAGCTTCCAGATGAACATTGCAAACTTAGAAGAAAAAAGCTGAAAATCTACAGGGGAAAAAAGTTACAAATTTATGAGGATAAAAAGTTTAAGGTTTACACAATAAAATGCAATTTTGCAAAAAAAAGTGTCACAAATTTATGAGAAAAATGTTGCAAATTTACTATTAAAAACTTGCAGGTATGTGAGAAAAAAGTAATTTTACAAAAAAAGGCACAAATTTACTAATAAAGTTGCAAATTTATGAGAAAAAAAGTTGAAAATCTACAGTAAAGAAATGTTAAATTTCTGAGAAAAAATTGCAAATCTATGAGAAAAAAGTTGCAGATTTATGAGAAAAAAAGATGCAAATTTTTGAGAAAAAATTGCAAGTCTACAAGAAAAAAGTTGAAAATTTACAGGAAAAAACACAAATTTATGAGAAAAGAGTTGCAATTTTGCAAAAAGAAGTCAGAAATTTACAAAAAAGTTGCAGATCTATGAGAAAAAAAAAGTTGAAAATTTACAAGAAAGAAATTACAAATTTCTGAGAAAAAAGTTGCAATTGTTCAAAAAAGTCACAAATTTATGAGAAAAGAAGTTGGGGATTTATGAGAAAAAAATGCAAATTTATGAGAAGAACGTTGCAAATTTACAGGAAAGAAATTACAAGTCTGTGAAAAAAAAAGCTGTCAGTTAATGAGGAAAAACTCAAAATGCATGCAAAAAAATTGCAAGTTTATGAGAATTAAGGACACCGATACAGTCTGCACTCAGACTTCTGTTTTCCGTGTCATCATATTTTGCATCCAGAGCTGTTAGCAATGTTAGAATATGTTTCCTGTCCATTGTTATTTAGAGACTGCTATTAAAAAATAAGTAGAAAGTCTGACCATAGAAAAAGCGGAAGTGCTGAGCTGTGAGTGACAAGCTGTAGCTGGGATACAGGGCACAGACTTTTTTTTTCTAGAGCCTAGCGCACAAACACTGAAAAAAAGACGTTCAGGACAGTCAGCTGACAAAAAAAGCATTTGGTGGACACGCAGCCTTAAAGGGCCATCCACACCGAGCACTATAAAGAGAACTACAACTACAAAATTATATTTTTGAAAATTGTTCTAACTCAAGTGAATGGCAGAGTCCACACTATACCAGTGTGGACTGCTGTAGAGTTTTCAGTGAAATTAAGCTAGCCTTAAAATGTGGAAGACATGTTATAGTACACCCTAGATTTATAATTTTATTGGAAAGCTCTATCTGTAGTCTTGAAAAAAACACCTTACTTTTAACGACAATTGTGGCCTACAAGTAAATTGCAGTAAATTGCCTCAAACAGGTGGCAAATTCAACACAAGGTTGTTCACAGAATTTAAATGGCTGCAGTTCACTTAATGACCACAGTTGCCACTAAATGGTTTTCTAGAGGAATAAAAAGAAGACTCTACATTTTATTGGTGGTTTAAAATTGCTCCTCTACTAGGCCAAGGGCAGAATCACCTATTTACCCAGGTACTCTTGCTGTACATTTCGACCCAATAGCTGTGAGCTAGTAATGGAGGTGAGTCTTAGGGCCGTATTACAAGGATGCGGCCAGTTGTCAGTTGTGGGTGCGTTATGGGCATTTCCAAGTTCATTTCCTTATCACAACAGTCCAGAAACCAATTTTTGCGCTGAGCGCAAATTTGAAAAGGACTGTCTTAATGCTCTTAATTATTCAGAGGTGTGTTTGGGGCGTAATGTGAAATAAACCAATCGCTGCCTTTGCTCTCATTCCCTTTAATAAACAAGGGCACAAGATCAAAGACTTGATGCTAACATGAAAGCGGGTTCAGTGGAAGGACAATTCCATTTTGCACTGAGGACAATGCGGGCTCATTCACAAAGTGAAAATGCATGTAAAAGCAAAGAGCTTTTTAATTCCACAGCCTTGCTTGCCCATGGATGAGAGCTGTCGACTACAATTCAGAGATAATACCAGTCTTTCTCTTTGTCCATGAGGTTGACAGTGTTTCCTTCAGTTATATTATTGTCAACGCGATCTGATTAAAAAGACGTATTACACTGGTCAACACCAAATTTATTGTCAAAGTTTTTTTAGCTGATTTAGGACAATTTAGATGTGCTGAATCCAAAAATCACATTGGTTTTGCTCTATCAGGTCAACTTTTTGAATTATGGCCACATGTTGTTTTATATGTTTTTGTTCACATGTACAGGTATTTTTGCTTTATATGATGCAAAATTCTTTTTTATGTCTTGAAATTCTCTGAATTTTGAACAATGATGACATAACATTCAATTTACATATACTTACCTTTATATAAAGGTAAGTACATGCACAGTACTAAGTAAGTACTAAATAAGTACAGGTTTTTACTTAGCACCTGATCGAGAGAAACAGATGTCATTTTTGGATTTAGTGGTGCAAAATTGTCTTAAATCAGTTGAAATAACACAGACAACTTACAAAAAAATTATTTTTGTAAATATGTGTTATCATTCATCAGAGCATCTCTTTTAAACCAAGAAATAGGAGCTGCTCATCGTGGCCTGAACTGTATTAATCCTCTTTGGTGAATGCAGAATTGTAGATTTAATTCAAAACAACTGCAGACATTTTTATTTTTTTTATTATTTTGAACCATTCTTTTAAAAGAATGATAGTGAGAGAGGTTAACATTGTAAAAACTGTCATCATTAGATAATGAATAATGGGTTTGTGTGGCCATACTAGCTCTTCTCCTGGGTCATGGTGACAGCTGTTTTCCTGGTAGGACAGACTGGTCCAGCTGCGGTCCAGTAAAAAACTGAATCATAAACCCACATATCTTTTTTTTCCCCCTCCGTGTAGTAAAAAACCCTGCTCTGTCTTCAAATAGTTCGTATTTAACTATGCTCATTCTAACAGAAAACACCGGCCGAGTGTGTTTTTTCATTAATCGGGACGTGCAAGCACAAAAAGACACGAGATATGATGATGGGATATGATGATGCGATATGATGACATATATGTATTGCGATATGTTAACACGACAGTTTAGTGGACAAAACATTTTCAAAGAAGAGGTCTGTAGTTTAAAATTTTCAGACTGACAGTCGCCCCACCACCCCCACCAACGCACCCACACCGGAACACACACACATTCCCTTTTCATTCATTCACTCCACTAAAAAATTCATACATTAATGCCTACTTTTTAGACGCCAACATTGTCTGCAATTAAAATGAGAATGTAGATGGAATAAAAAAAATTTAGTGTGATCATATTATAATTAAAATGAGGGGCGATTATATTATGACTGTTACAACTCTCGCCATTAAAATAACAGAAAAAACCCAGCGCATGCTGTTTCCCCATGAGCTCTGGAGCTGCGCGATTTCAAAACACACCACTGAAATATCATTAAACAATGTGCTTCTGACAACAGACCTCCTTTATCCTGATCAAAAGCGCATTGGCGTAACATGCACCATAATAGTGATGCGCCTGACACTGCGTGCTGCCACACCTCTCTGAAATGAGCCTCCTCCTCACAGCGCAAAGCGGGTGCACTGTCTACTGGTAATTAGATGGTGTGATGCAAAGCATAAAAAACAGACAATGCACTGATAGAAACTAACAAAAACACTGGCGTACGGCGGAAAGTCTGTGGAAAAGTCCGCTGATGACTGTCAAAATAGGGCCCTTAGTGTATCAGGAAACTGCACTGCTGATGGAAGGATTTGTAACACCTCCCCTTTAAGGAAGTGGCGCATTTGAGAGATTCCGGACAAGCCCCCATTTTTTGTTACTGCCGTACGAGGTCCATTTAGCTAGGAAGTTTTGTTGTCATCCGTATAATGTCAAGGTGGACTAACCTGTTAACTTTCTCACCTTCAGTTAAGGTAGACTCACACCTAGACTTGAACCCCTGACCCTGTGATTTAAATCCTCACACTCCAACCACTAGTCCAGAGGAATTCCTCCACTAGCTGTCAGCTCGTAGCAGAGGCGAACCTTAGCGTGACAGGAATCTGCACCACTGATTAAGTTCTTACAGAAGGATTCGTAACACTGCCCAACCCTTGTTTCTGGCAGGACTTTGACTTTGGTCTTTATGATGCCTGGGGAGGAATTTCTGCCAGTGAAAATGGCAAAAGACAACATTAAATTGTAGAAATGACATTTTTTGAGTTTTAAAAAAAAAAGGTCAGGGGTCATAAATGATCTGCAATCTATTTTTTTAAATGAAGTAGTTGAATATTTTAGAATGCACTAGTATGTGCCCCCTTTAACTTCCCAAATCATTATCCAGGAAAACAGCACTACATTCCTACTGATCAAATGATTATGAAAAATAATAAGTGCGGCAGCAACAGTCATAGGCAGCTAGACCATTTGCAAACACAACGCTCCAACACAACTGCAGCTGGCTGCAAATGAATCCACTGTGAATTATTTTCACTAAGGCAGCAATTCAGGAAATTCATTTCAAAGGAATAATCAAATTAATCCAACAGGAGGCATTTTCAAAAATTCACCAAGGAACTGCATCAAAATGAATAACATTCCAGAGGCAGTCAACTGGAAGTAATTACTTGACCAACTCCCACAATAATGATTAAAATGGCTCATAAAAGAATAATAAGAGCAGATTAAAGTGGAGGAAACAACTTTGCATTCGAGTAAAGTTGCAGCCTGCCTGATGCCAAGAGAAATATAATTAAGAGGTCTTTACAGGAGTTCAGCAGAGAGGGAAACAGGGATTATTGGAAAAAAATGGCAGGTAATCCTAACATCGAGCGCCTCGGCACAACAGTTGATTGACTCAGCATAAAAGAATTGGTCTTCATGGCCAGCAGATACAAGCCCGGGCTCAGCCAGCAGCAGCTGTTTGTCTGATCGGCCCATGCTGTCGTGTCTAACATCTGCACAGCTGGCGGCCTCTCCATGGAGCGAGTGAGGCGCCGGGGCCCACGGGCAGAATGGCGATAATGAATTCAGGTGTGCGGACCTCGTGTTTCAGAAACATAACCCTAGCAGGTGACATCCAAATCGTCCACGCTCTCGCCGACCGAAATAAGCGCAGCGACATTCAGGACATGAAAAGCGGCTCCGCCGCCCAGCCGGAGAGCTTCCTCCCGGCATGCGGTGCAGCTGGCTCCACTCAGCGGGCAGGAGGTTGCGCCACTTCCCTCCATTAGCCTGGAGGATTTATTTATCCTTTCATCACGGCTAACGCCATCACCTCGCTGTGTGTCACTCATGACGGGTGGCTGCGACCAAGTGGCGTCTCTTCAGCGCTTCCCGTAATCAGTGATGGTTTTAAGAAGAAGAGGAGCAGAGCTAATCACGTCGGCTCAGGTGTGCAAGGATTAAACGCCTCTTGAGGGAGCCAGGAGGATGGGAGGTTGAAAGACTTAGTGTATGATGAAAAGAGGAAAATGACGATGGCGTCACCAGTTCTCACACCTGAGATAAACTACTCTGACTTCCTGATTTCATCTTGACTATGCATAAATATATGATGGCAAAAGAATCTTGGGAAGACAGTCACAAGCAGGGTCATGACAGGCAGTTACGGAATCCTAGACGCCCATTTTAGACCAGAGTGGCTTTACCGGAAACTAATTATCCACAAACAGATGCTGAAGTGACCATGTCATACTGAAGTCATGTAAGGGGCACAGACCGAGATCATTGGGCGACCACTGAGAGATCAAATATTGACCTGATCTCTCGATGATCTCCTAAGGCAGGGGTTGGCAACCCCCATACTGCAGCTCCCTGCAGTTATATCTCAAAACACATGGAAATTAATGAAGCTCATTTTAATTATTGTATTTTTATTTTGCATTATTGATTATTGGACACATTTCTCAACAGAAACACATACGTTCATGAATGAGAATATATATTTTTAAAATTATTTATTATGTTGTCAACCATGCGTGACATCCAAAAGTGGCTGGAGAGCCTCTGAGCCTCTGTGCAGCGCATGTGAAGAGCAGAGAGCAGCAGCTTCCTGCTTCTCCTCCCCACCATCGGTAAGACATGGACTGATCCAGAACAAGTAAAGTCAAAGAGGAAAATAGAGAGTCTAATTCTGTGTGGACAGATTATTTGCATTCATGTATGGTTGTTGTGGAGAGAATTTCTCCACGAGAACACAAACAAGGAGAAAAACAGCCGTCTCATTAGTGTCTACTGGTCCATAAAAAGTCTGAAATGTGATTATCTAAAATCAACGCCTTAATTGTCCTTAAAAATGAGAAACAATCCTTGAATTCTTGCTCAATAACCTTATAGTCACCTGTGCTATAAATGCTGGATTTATCAGACATGACCGAAGTCTGAATTAGTGTAAATTTATTTTCACCATCACAGTGCAATACTTCCTGAATTATAAAAAAAATAAAAGCCTTTTATAGCAATTCCATTTTAAGAATAGTTGTGTCTATTATGTGCTTTTATTATAAAACACCATCAACCGGCTATACTTGTCTGAAATCAACAACATACAGCTGACAGTTTTTCCTCACAATCTGTAAATAAAGAAAAAAAGAGAGGAGAGAAGATTCTGCGACAGGGATGTAGTAGAGGTGAGCCTTTTATTTTAAGGATGTTTACAGCTTTTTGTCTGTAGGATAACTGCTAGTTTGTTACCTGTGGGGTTTTGCACAGTGAGTTATATGTGCAGATTGTCTATTAGTGCCACACATTTTTTTTAATTATAACCAACATTTAGCCCAGCAGAAGATTTTTTTTTTTAAACTTTTTTCCCACTCTGCTGTAATTATTTCTAATTTAGTATGTGTGCGTTTATTCGGGGACTGTTCACAGTGGAACTTGCACTGCTTTTTGGACTTTTTTTGCCAAAGGCTACCTGAGCAAATGCTGCAGGTGTGTGACGCTGCTAGCATGGCGCTGCGCTACGCTGCAGTGTGAGGCAACCTGCAGTTGTCTATGCACGAGACACACTCCTGGCTCGCCGAACAACACCGAGCATTGTTTCAACTCCAGCTCAGCTGCTGGCTCATATACTGAGGGAGCTGGTGAGATCAGCGTGCTGGCGGTGGAGGAGATCCAGAGAGACGGGCGCCACTCATGATCAGACCCGACGGAGGAAATGCGGAAGACGGGGGGGAATTAGAAGGAGACTGAGAACCAGGAAATTCAGACCGGCACTCCCCGCTATAATTCTGGCAAATCTTCGCTCCATTCAGAGCAAGATTGACGAATTGAGGACACTTACAAGGTATTCTTTTGAATTTTGGAGGCAGCTCTTTTGTGCTTTTCTGAATCCTGGCTAAATGCTGCTGTACCTGACTCTTTGTTTGATATCAGTGGTTTCTCATTTATTCAGGCTAACAGAACTGAAAGCTCAGGAAAAAGCCGGGGAGGAGGAGTCTGTGTTTACATAAATGAGCGGTGGTGTCGTCAATATTCCATTAAGCATGTTATTTGTAATAGTGACTTTGAACTCTTGGCCATTGGATTAAGACCCTTCTATTTACCCCATAAATCTGGTTGCATTTTGCCATTTATGGTTTACGCTCCACCAAGCAGCAAAGTACACCACGCTGCAACTGGAATAGTGGACTGTGTATGCAATTTGCAACAGCAATTCCCTGATGCTCCCGCCACTGTCCTTGGAGATTTAAACACCTGCAACCTGGAGAAAGCCTTGCCAGGGTTTCATCAGGTTGTAAAATGTGGCACAAGAAAAGAGAATATGTTGGACAAATGTTATATAAATATCAGAAATGCCTATCAGTCTAGAAGCAAGCCACCTGTCGCCGGGACATGCTCCGGGAGCATGTTTTGATTGCACTGACTGGGAAATGTTGAGGGAGGGCACTGCAGACTCTGCATGTACAGTTACAACTGATTATATTAATTTTTGTGTAGAGTCCATTATTCCTACTAAAACAGTGAAGATGTAGCCAAACAATAAAATCTACATCACCAAAGATATCAAACAAATCTTGAATCACAAGAAAGCAGCTTTCAGAAAAAGGGATACACTGGAGCTGCGCAGGGTAAATAAGGAGCTGAGGGGTAAAATTAAGAAGGCAAAAGAGGTTCATAAGAGACACTTGGAGAACATGTTTAAGGCTGGTGACTCCAGAAGGATGTGGAAGAGCATGAAAAGCACGGCTGGAATGCCAAGCAAGCAATCTAATCCTGTCATCTTGAATGACGAACTGACAACTGCGTCTGAGTTAAACACCTTTTTCACCAGGTTTGAGACCATCAGGATAGAGGAGAAATGTGAAGAGGTGTTGAGGTCCATTTCTGTTCAGCCAGAGGACAGAATGGAAATTTCAGTAGGACAGGTGGTCAGTGTGTTTCGACATCTTAATAATGTTGAATTATTCGGACCTGACAACATTGGTGCCTCTCTCCTCAGGACCTACAGTGAAGAGCTAGCTCAGGTGTGGCAGCCCATCTTCCAGCTGTCATTGGACACCCACGCCGTCCCTAAGGCCTGGAAAATGTCACACATCATCCCAGTCCCAACAGTCCCAGCACTGGGAGACACCGTTCCGCTCAACGCCACAGACCACCACCTGCTCCTGCTCCGCTGGCTCCATCCGTTCCACGACGCTGTAACCCAGCTTCGGACCGCTGGAGGGTTACTCCTGCCTCTCAGCCAGCCACTCTCCCTTCGCCGAGGCAGAAGACTCCTGCAGCAGTGCATCCTCTACGTTTTTTTCTCTTCAGCTGTTCCGTCAGCCCCAGTTTTTCTGGAGCTGCTGTTCCTCGCTTCCCCTCACCATTCTCTTCTACTGCTGAGCGGCCACTTGTTTCCTTTTCGGCTCTGCCCGTTGTTGTGACTGCAGGGACAGCTCCACCACATCCCCTTGGGAGGTCCTCTTCAACTGAAGTCACAGAGAGGGTTGACCCTACACCAGCAGGAAACATCGAACTCCGGGATAACAGGCAAGTGTCTTTTCATTCTCTCACATATTATGATAGTATGCCTTGCCTGATTCCTGGTAGTGAGGCTAAGGGTATGCAGCCCCCTGAGCTCTCACCACCTGCTGCAACTATTAATTTCTCACCTACCCTCTCCGTGTCTCCTCCTGTCACTCCTGAGTGTCTGCCGGCCCCAGAACTGAGCCACCGGGCGATGGAGGAGCCTGCGGCTCTGGAGGACCTGATTCCAGCCCTGCAGCCACGTAATGGATGGAGGGAGAGCGCTGAATCCGAGCTGACATCTGCACCGTCCAAGGAGAGTCCCTGGGCTTCAGTTAAGCAGAATGCAGCACCAGCAGGGAGCCGGCCTCCTGTTGCCACGCAAGGCAAGCCACTTGCGTGGGCCACATCACTAAGGGGTCCTAGGACTGCACCGACCACCATGCCTGCTGTAGGGGCCACCGCAGTAGAGTTGGAGCTGGATCTCTAGAGAGCTGGGCCCGAGGCACCATTGCTTGGATCGATGGAGTCCTGGACGGCGGTGGCGCTCGAGCTCAGGCAAGTGCTCGCCTTCGTTTTTCTGGTGTCTGTTTTGGAGAAATCTTGCCTGGCTCTTGGTGAGGAGAGTCGGGTGCAGCCGTCAGCTGCGCCTGAGCTCACCTCCCAGGGCTCCGCCGCTGCCAGTGACCCTGACCCTGACCCTGTTTCTCTGCCTGTTTTGTCTGAACAGGCGGAGGGTTGCCGAGGTATTTCCCCAGGGTTGCCGAGGTATTTCCTGATCTGCCAGATGTCTCTGTGGGTCCAGGCTCGCCGTCTGAGATCACCGTGGGTCCAGCTCCCCCTGCTGAGGTCGTCGTGGGTGCTCCATCCCAGCCCGGGACCGCCGTAGGTGTTGCTCCTCCTCCTGCTGAGGTCATTGTGGGTGCTGCTTCCCCTCATGTTGAGGTCGTCGCAGGTGCTCTGTTCCAGCCCGGAATCTCCGTGGGTGCAGCTCCTCCTCAGTCTGAGTCTCCGTGGGTGCTGTGTCGCAGTCGGGGACCGTCATGGGTGAGGCGCCCTAGCCTGAGACCTATTTGGGTGCTGCGCTCCAGTGTGGGCCCACCATGGGCGTAAAGCCCCAGCCCAGGGGCCACCATGGGTGCAGCTTTGGCTGGGTCCGGGTCCGTCGTGGGTGTAGCTCCGCTCCAGCCCGGAGCCACTGACGGTGCAGCTCCGCTCTAGCCCGGAGCCGCTGTGAGTGTAATTCCACTCCAGCCCGTAGCCAACGCGAGTGCAACTTTGCTCCAATCTGGAGCCCCTGTGGGTGCAATTTTGTCTCAATCCGGGACCACCACGGGTGCAACCTCGCTCCAGTCCGGAGCCACTGCAGAAGCTACTATGTCCGAGACCACCGAGGGTACTGCTGGCCAGTCCAAGAGCATCGTGGTTCCCCCTCCTTTGCCAAACACCATCGTGGTCCCCTCTCTTCTGCCAGACGCCATCGTGGCTCCTCCTCCTCGGCTCTCCTTCCCTTCGCTGGGCCTTCCCGTGGGAGAGCTGCCTCCTGGGCCACCCCTCCTATTCTGGTGGCTAAAGAACTCTGGTCAGCTGCCTGACAGATTGTGCCGTTGGGTTGGGTGGCCCTTATTCTCCGGTAGGGGCCGAACTGTTTAGTTCTTTGGTCTGGGGGCCTAGGGGCCTGGTTTTGAATGGGTGTGGGTCCTGAGTCGGATGTGTGTTTTTGTTCCCTCCTAGCCTGTTCTCCTCTACCTCCCACCTGGGTTGGTCCATTGTTATACCTTTATTTTTTTTGAGGGGGGGAGGGCTTTTTTCTTTTTCTTTTTTGGTGTTACCTTGGGGTGTCTGGTATCCACCCCTTAAATGGGGGGGGGGGGGCTCTGTCATGAGACTGAGCATGGTGTATTACTGAGCTCAGGCTTTTAATTTATTTCTCAATATTTTCTGTATTTTTCCAGCTTTGTGTTGTTTTCCTGTGTTTTGAGTTATGATGTTTCATAGGTGGTTTATCGTTCTGTTAGTTATTTATGTCCTTAATATCATTATTATTTTGTCAGCCTCAGTAGTTAGGAATTATATTTTGTTTCTGTATGACATGAGTGCCTTACCTTTCCTTCCAGACACCCCCATCCTGTTATTTTCTCACTGTCTGTTTCCTAGTCACCCCAGCTGTGAGTTGTTGTTAATTAGGTCACCTGCCTGCTCATGCTGCCCGCACCTGACGCCCATTGTTTCATCCTGTTCCCCAAACTATTTAAGGACTGTCAGACTGCTTTCTCACTGCGGCAGTCTTAACTATCCCCTCTCGTCACCAGAAGCCCTAATCCTGCTCTGGCGATTGTGCCTGAAGTAATTCCAGTCTGTAAGTTTCTTCTGTGTTTATTTTTGGATTTTTGTGTTGTGCATCTTGAAACTTCATGTTTTTCTGTAATAAATTCTACAAACTGCAGTTGGCGTGTGAGAGTCTGCCTCTCTCTGCCCAGAGGGGCATTTATGACATAAACAGTCCCCCTCTTTTAAATATCTGGGGGTGCATGTGGACAGTGCCCTCTCCTGGTCAATCCATGTTGACTACATTTGTAAAAAAAAAAAGTTCAACAGAGGATTTATTTTTCTGAGAAGACGCTGATCTTTTGGAGTGGGAAAGGACATTTTTCATCTGTTCTACTCTTCCACAGTTCAAAGTGTCCTTCTGTATGGAAGTCAAGTCTGGTTCTGGGGTTTTACTGTACAGCTGAAAGCCAGAATACAAAGACTGTTGAACATCTGCTCTAAGTTGGTGGACCACTCAGTGGAGAGTGGATTTTTCCAGAGCAGTACTGATCACTGTCTGAGACTGACAAATAAAATTGCTGTGGATTTGTCACATGTCTTGCGTGAGGAGTATCAGCTTCTGCCCTACGGGAGACATTTCAGGATACCAAGAAGCAAAAGGAATAGACTCAAGTACTCCTTCATTCCTTACTCCACAACCTTATTGAACAAACAGTGGAATATAAAGAGATGACCTCCCCTGCCTCCCCTTCCATTGCACACACATATTTACACATACATATAGACACTGTAGTATGTTCTGTTAATGTTAGTTTACCTGTTTGACAATAAGCTCTCTGGTTGCTGAGGGTTGAGCTGTCATGGCTAACGTATTGAATGCAGTGACTGAATTGCAGGAGTCGCTATCGCTTTTTCATCTTTGTTAATATTAGCTCTCATTCTGAATATTAGTTACACTGTGTTACACTGTGTCCAGCTGAGACAAGATGGCATTTAAATGCCTCCCGCCCACAGGAGATGGAACGTTAAGAGGTATTAGACAGTGGCTGAGGTAAAATATGCAGCCTTAACATGAAGCATAGATGGACAAGAGAAAAATAAACGCAACCAGTCAACTAGTTGAAAAAAATAGTCGTTAGATTAGTCGACAACTAAAATAATCTTTAGTTGCAGCCCTAGTTCTAAGGCCTCAAAAAAGCCATTTCTGTGTAAATGTTTGCGAGATCGTTGTACGATTTTCATGGTGAGTGATGGAAAAATTTCATATTTGTCTTATATTTGGGAACTGCTTTCTCTCAGAACCTGTCTCAGAGTCTGTGTAAAAGTGTCAAGGCTGCAGCTGCACTAGTTATCATCTTGTTTTTAGTCCAGCCTGTGTGGTTCCTGTGTGACTGGTACAGAGTGCGTGTCATGGTTCTTGAGAAAAGATAATCTGTACACCAAGTTTTGACCAGATGTACTGGACCAACCATGATGGACAATTTGCCCCTCCACCTTTCAGGTAACAGAGGGCTTAAAGAACTGAGTGATGTGCGTTTGAGTCAGAACGATGCACGAATAGGCTCCGAGACTATTTTTGTCTTGTTCTCCACTGGCCAGTGTAATTAAATTTGCTGAAACTCTGATTGAGCCTGGTTTTTGACTGAAGGTTAACAAAAAATTTTCAAACATACTTGGTGCCCGAACAGCAACTCCACATATCTCTCCTCTGCTTCCGGCATTTTTGGACCACAGACAGCTGTGCATGGCTGTGGAGAAAGCCCTCCCCCTCGTCCCCAGTGGGTCAGCTTTGTGGAAGTGAGGCACGGTCCGGAGACACTGGGAGCCAGAGAGTGACAAAGCCAACCCACAGGTGGATCACAGTGAGTAAATTTAATTGGTAATGACGCTCGGTAAGCGTCCGCAGTCAGTCTGAGAATACACGTAAAAGAGTTGTAAGCCAAGCGTTTGATACCGCAAAGTCTAAATCAGGTTCTAGATGAGGTAGAGGATTGGTGGTGGTCCCAGCTCGAGGCCGTAACAGGAATGTACATTTCCACTGCTTTAAGTGGACAAATAGAGGTGCACGGGGACATAAAAATCAATGCGAGATCTTTTTAATATCACAAGTGAGCATAGATTAAGAAAAAATGTCAATGCAAGATCTTTACATCACAAGTGAGCATCGATAAAGTAAGGGTTAACCTTAAAATAAAGGTAAATAGCGCTAATATAATAAGGGTAAACTCTAATGTGATAATAAGAACCAAAATACCTTAAGGCATCATTTAAAACAGGTCTAAAATAAAGCAAAATAATTCCTTAAAAATATATACATGATAAAATAACCCCAAATTATAATAAAATAAAATAAATACATCAAATAAATAACTGCAGTTTGTTTGTCTGGTTGTTTGCATGCTTGTTCATGTGTTTTTAATGTTTCATGGTTTACTTTGTTGAAAGGGAAAAAAAATGGGTAACTGTTGCAGTAGAGGGACAGATCCTGAGAACGCAAACGTCAGACAATGAGGCAGAAATCGAGGTCGGTTGTCTTGTTGTTGTGTGGTGCAAGAGAATGAGAATGAGATTTTTGTGTTGTCAGGCGATGGTAAATTTATGCATAGGAAGGACAGAAGTACCACGAGATTTTTGGCCAAATGGAGAAAGAGGTTTAAATTTACAGGCAGGCTGAGGGTAGCTGACTGTGAAGCTCTTGTAGATTATATAAAGCAGGCAACAGATGGCAGCAGACGAAAGCAAGAGAAATGTTAGCTGAAAGAGGCGGAGCAGTGGCTTGAGACAGCAAGGAAACGACAGACTGACTTAAAGCTTGTGACGGTAAAAAACAAAATTAAGGATACTCAACACTCTGACAATGGTAAGAAAAGAGACTTGTCTAACCTATGTCCTATCTCCTCCACTCTCCAAGTGGACGAGAACGATGAAAAGCCGCTGGGTCGTGCTCCTCCCCCTGCCCCTCCTCCGCTGTATCCTGACCTCACCAACATGGCGGCGGACACGTCCTCAACCGAAGAGTCTCCTCCTCCTCCTCCTCCCACTGACGTCAGACCGAAAGTCACGAAGGACAAGGACTGGGGTACCAGAGAACAACCACAGAGGGGCACCAAAGAGTTAAGTAAATACGCACCATCTTACCACACACTTCCACACTCTCCCACAATTCAACCTACCAAACCTGAGAATTAAGATGTATATGCTGTCACTGAACAGTACCCTATGATTGAACTTTCAAATCCAGCTTATGCAGGGCCACCTGGCCGTGATGAGGCAAACCCACAGGCCACACAGTTTCAATCCACAATCTTAGTCTACAGGCCATGGACTGATGCTGATTTTTCAGAGGCAGTTAAAGAAATCCCACATCCAAAAGATAAACCCACACAGTTTTTTGAATGGATGGCAAACCTCTTTGATAGCTTCAAACTAAATGGTCATGAGACAGAACATGCTTACAGAAAAGTTTTAAAAGTTGATTGGTGTGCTGTGTCGAGTGATTGGAGCTCAATAGACACCACAGGTAATATTTTGCCTCCAACAAATGCCGAGTTACAACAAGGGGTGAGACAATTAAATGACCGCATTGGGAATAAATGGCGAGTGAAGCATGACTGGACCAGAATTCAAAATACAGCTCAAAACAAAGGTGAAGGTGTGGAAGATTACAGGAGTAGATTGCAAGAAATTTTTGATAGCCATTCCGGTTTAATTAAGCCTGCTAATGATACAGGTGCAGGACTTTATTGGCAGCATTTGAAAGGTGCTTTCTTACAAAACATGCACCCACATTTGGCACACTACATTCACAAACATCTGGTTACATATCGCACTTGTGCATTTGGTGATGTACTAACATATGCTAAACATGCCGAGCGATTGGAAGAGAAGAAGGTGGAAAAGGAGGAAAAGAAATCAAAAACATGACCAACCCTGTTTACATGATTGCTGACCCCACAGGGGGAGCCGAGGCTTCCCCCACCATTGTCTTTTACCGGGGTCCACCAAATGGGGGAGGAGGATGAGGGCAGAGGAGAGGGCGTGGTGGCGGAGCCACCTACCCACAGCCATGGGGACACGACGTTTGTCACCAATGTGGGCAGCGAGGGCACTGGCAAAGGGATTGCTCCGGGCGCCCGCTGAGTTGGGGAGAGGGGGGAGGACCTCCCACCCAGCCACCACCGCAGCATCCACGGGACCACAACATGTGACTAACTGACCCGAAGCACAGTACAACACATGGCACTGACAATGATACAGCAGACATTTTTCATTTACCTGATTTTGATTTGATGCTAACAATGCAGAGTTTGCCTGAAGTGACATTGGAGGCTCAAGGTGTCCCCATAAGGTTTCTCTGTGATACAGGTGCGTGCAGATCAGTGACTGCAGGGACAGATGTCGAAGGTTTCACAAAATCAGATCAAACAGTAACTGTCAAATCTGCAAACGGTAAATTAAAAACAGAACACCTCTCCAAAACTCTAAAGGTAAAACATCCTGTCACAGGTGACATTGCAGAAGGTTCATTCATATTATCACAGGCATGTCCCGTTAACCTTTTGGGCAAAGATTTGCTCACAGCTCTCAACATTGTATATGTCATAATCCCAGTAGAGAACGTTCCGGCCGGGCCGAGTGCAGTGACCGCAGACCTGCATGCAACAGCTATGCAATATTTTAAGTCCAATATCCCCACTACACAGCAGGCCACAGACCAATATTGTTGCAGTATGTATGGCAGGCATCTGAGTGGTCCAGATCCAAACTATGAAAAAACATTCCTTGTAAATCCATCCTCCAGACTGGTGATCAAAAATCTCTGTTGGTCACCAAGGGGCTATGTGGGAGCATCTGTTGTGTTATGTGATAAAGACAACAGACATTTTAAACACTGGCTGTCATAGCCACATCGATGGCAGTGCAGGCCTCAGCGGGGCTCATTCTTTTTCATCCCTTGACCCTGAAGGTCACACATGCAGTATCAGTCATTTTGTCACAAAGTAAAATGTCAGTCCTCTCACCATCCAGACACCTTGCATGCATGGCAGTGCTATTATCACAGCCTCATTTAACCATTGAACGTTGCACAGTAACAAATACAGCAAGCTTTTTGCCAATCTCAACAGAAGGTGAACTTCATGATTGTTTGGCAGAAATTGAGAGTGAAACACTACCACGCCCTGATTTACAAGACACACCTTTGGAGAAGTGTGATCTCACACTGTTTGTTGACGGCTCCTCTAAACGTGACTGTACTGGTTCAAACTTATCTGGTTTTGCAGTTGTCACCCATGATACTCTTTTAAGAGCACAGAAATGCCCATCACATTACTCTGCACAGGCAGCTGAATTAGTTGCTCTAACTGAAGCTTGTAAATTAGGCCAAGGGAAAGCACTCACGGTGTACACTGACAGTCAGTATGCATTCTCTACTATCCATCACTTTGCACAACAGTGGAAAAAAGAGGCATGATTACATCAACAGGGCAGCCAATCCAACACAAAAACCTCAATTTTGAAACTGCTAGACAGTGTAAAACTTCCATCTAAATTAGCAATATGCAAATGCGCAGCACACACCAACGGCACAGATCCGGTTTCTAAAGGCACTGGCTTTGCAGATCAAACAGCTAAGGCCGCTGCACTCAGCCTGACTGCAAAAGACACAACTCCAGGTTTTCTTTTGACGCTGACAGAAGATTTATCTCATGACATTCTCACTGAGGCTCAGCAAATAGCACCACATGCCGAAATTTACAGATGGATCAAAAAGGGAGCGATTTTTGGCAACACCTCCAATCTTTACAAATGCAGTAAAAACAAACCCATTTTACCAAGCAAACTGTTCCACCAGGCCTCCATTTCGCTTCATGGGGTTTCCCATGTATCAATGGGGGGTATGATCTCTATGCTAAATAAATCTTTTACTGCTTATGGGTTTAGTCAATTTGCAACTCAATTTTGTAAGAAATGCCTACTTTGTGCAGAAAACAATGCTCAAGGGAACTTCAGGTCTGAAAAAGGCACCTTTCCGGCATCAACTTATCCATTTCAAAACAATTGCATGGATTTCATTGAGCTAAATAAGTGTGAAGGCAAAAAATATTGTTTGGTTATTTGTGACATGTTTACCAAACGGACAGAAGCCTTCCCTTGCACTCACCTAAATGCTGCTACAGTAGAAAAGAAACTGTTAGCAGAATTTGTGCCCAGATTTGGAATACCTGAAAAGATTTACTCAGAAAATGGAACACATTTTGTAAATCAGATTATATCAAATTTAGGTACAGCACTCAACATAAACCTAAAAAAACCCCCATTCAGCTTACCATCCACAATCTGCAGGATTGGTGGAACGCACAAATAGAGCCATTAAAGAAAGGCTTAGAAAAACAATGGAAGAAACAGGACAAAATTGAATATATTGCCTACCCCTAGTTTTGTTTTATATGAGGATAGTTCCCACCAAAGGGGGGTTATCCCCATTTGAAATAACGTATGGCAAACCCTACCTACTCCCATCATTAAGGCCATTTAATCCAGGTGATGAGGAGGTGTGCTTAGCTGATTACATGCCAAGAATGTTGACTGACAGAGATATTATTCATGCTGCTAGGAGGGACCACAGGGAAGCACCCATCTTGGCCAAGCTGGGGGATCTGGTCCTTATCAAAGTCATCAGAAAGAAAAACTGGGCCGATGCTCCCTGGTAAGGACCACACAAAGTCATCCTGATGACACCAATAGCTGTGAAAGTCGAAGGGCGTGACTCCTGGGTGCATTCAACACATTGCAAACTATACCCCACACAAAAAAACCCAGCAACAAACTAATTAATCCCCATTCCCTCAGCAAGACTGTTTCTATTTCAATCCCCATTGCAAACCACATCAAAAAAAAAAAAAAAGGTATCCTCAAGTGACTGTTCAGCAAGTGGCTTTTTAACTGTTTAACTGCCTGACTTTTTTTCTGTTGTTTATCATGGAGAGGCAAAATGCCAGAGAGAGAAGGTTGGCAGCTGAAAGACGTGAATGGTCCACCTGTTTTTTCATCGTCATCATCCTTGTAATAACACTTTTATTTTGGTTACTTTTAGGGACACCACTACCTATCTATCGCAGGGCTAGATGCATTACACACACACACACCATGACTGGCTGGAAGGTCCAGGTCATCAGGATCATGTTTATGCTGGTAATGTGTGGTGGAAGCATGCTAATTACACAGCCAAATCAGCTAATCATTCAAATTGCTATGTGTGTTCTTTGCTCCCACTCTCAGCTGGTCAAATATCTGTCACTGCTAAACTAATGCATCTATCACAAGCTGTTTGTTTCTTGCAAGAGGCTATGTGTAGAAATAGTACAGCAAGCATTACTTTGAATCACACCTGTCACATTGCTTATTGACTCCAGTGACCGGAAACACGATGACACCCCTTACTCGGTGAAGGCAAGGTTAATCTCGCCAGGGAACTTCTCCTTTTGTCTAAAAGTGTGTGGAAATGTCTCTCCAGGCAGCTTACCGCATTCTAAGTGTGCAACCTTTTTGTCAGTCTAGAAGTCTGGAAGGCAATGTCACCCTGCAGGAGCTCTGTAGCGCTGCCATTTGTGATTCTTACAAGCATGGCACACATATGGTGACAGGGGGATGGTGGCTGTGTGGCCATTGTGCCTACTCACACCTGCCCATGAATTGGGGAGGGGTGTGTGCCCCCGTAGTTGTGACTGACCACATCATCATATTGTTGGCAGGACAGGTGGGCAGGGTGAAGAGAGATGTCTCCTTTGCACCACATGATGCCATCTGGGGCACAGATGTGCCGAAGGAATTTAACCTTTTGAGTGTGAGATTTTGCGTGCCCCTAGTGGCAGAGTGTGGCGCTGCACCTGTCATCTTACTCTGACATGATTAGCTCCATTGGGCATTTGTACTGATTTGTACTGATTTGCCAGTTTCAGAAGGTGGCGGAAATCCATTGGAGGACTCAATGGATGACATGTAATACACCAAAGAAGAAGAACTCCTCATTTCCTTTTCCTGTTTTTAGCATTTTAGCCCAGGATGCTAATATGGCTGCCGTTCGTCATCGTGCACCGTCACTTAGTCGGCACTGTATGCAGAAAATAGCCGTGGGATACAAGTGAAATTTATGCGGGATAATCATAAGACTTTGCAGATGTGGTAGAGAGTGTAAATGACTGACAGAACGCAAAATAACGACCACGATGGGTGAAAACGCAGTGACCACGGCAGCGAGCGAGTCCCCTTAGCCGCTGGTAAGTGAGGAATTTCTGTGTTTTTTTTAATATTGTACTGATTTCTTGTTCATATACTTTGAAGATAAGATGATGAGGTACTTCTGTACAAAAAACAGTGTCAAAAGACTGAACCATTCTTTGTGTAAATACGTCCGAAGTCCAGTTTTGACTGAGTTATGAAATTTAAAGAGGTGCCGCAACATTATGCAAATTAGATGCATAACTTTATTCCTATCTGAAACTTTGGATCATATTTTACATCTTTCTCATTGACAGTAAGCCATTATTTCTTTTCACTTTCAAGTTATAGCCTTGGAAATCTGAACTATTTTATTGACAAAAAATATTTACCACCCTTGACCACTAGGGGTTATGTTGCAATTCAGCGACAGACACACTCAGAGAGTTAAGTTAGAAACTACAAGGCAGAAGGTACTTCATGCACTGTTTCCCTGGGGGTGGGGGGTGGGGGGCGAAAAACACCTTGTGGATTGAAACAACTAATTATAGATTACAGTCATTTGTGAATTTTTCTGCTTTTTTCTAGTATAGATGAGGAATTAACGGCTCTTAGACTTATGCTGACCCAAAATAGAATGGTTCTTGATCAAATAACTACCGCCCGAGAGGGCGTGTGTGCAGTTGTAGGTGATTATTGTTGTACTTTTTTCCCTGAAAATGATGCAGCTGGTCATGTGATTGCCTCGGCCATATGCAACTTCACTGCCTTACAGGCTGCCGCGGCCAACGATAATGTTGCTGATGAACAAACCTGGTTAAGTTGGTTACTTTCTTCATGGAGAAGTCTCATCATGAACCTGTTAGTGATTTTGGTGGTATTCTGAGTGATTTTGGTCATTCCCTGTATCCGTAGTACGATGATGAGACTTGTTCATGTTAACTTAGTGATGTGTCATAGTGCGGTTACTGGGGATGGTAGGGATGATGAACAAACAGCGTGAACTCAAGGTGTCTCTCCATGACCCAAGTACAGAGTAAAAGTATGACTGACATGCACAAATCCGAAAGGAGTTGCATGATCATGATGTGAAGTTGAAATGTACTACTTGTAAATACATTTATGAAGTTTGAAGCATTACTTTTATTACTTTTATTTTTATTTTGTTTTTATATAAGCTGCAATGACACATAACTATAACACACATATACCCTTATTATATCCTTTTTTCATCATTTTGCTTTCACTGTTTTTACCATTAATGATTTTCTTTTTTGATCAATGAGTTTATTGTTTCATTTCTCCTCCTAAAGGACTAAAACGTTTAGCCGGTGCCTGGTGCAGCAGGGCCAATGGCAGACTTTCCCAGTCGATAGCTAGTTAGGATCTGTTGCAAACAAATGCACTGGAGATTAGCAGAGCTGCCAGATAGGGTTTTAGATGCCATAAACCTTTTTTTTTTTTTGATGCCTTGCATGGCATCAAAGGGGGAAGAATGATTTTTGAATTTCATATTTGTCTTAAATTTGTGAATTGCTTTGTCTCAGAGTCTGTGTAAAAGTGTCAAGGTTGCAGCTGCACTAGTTACCATCTTGTTTTTGGTCCAGCCTGTGTGGCTCCCATGTGACTGGTACAGAGTGAGCGTCATGGTTCTTGAGAAAAGATAATCTGTACACCAAGTTTTGACCAGATGTACTGGACCAATCATAATGGACAATTTGCTCCTCCACCTTTCAGATAATGGAGGGCTTAAAGAACTGAGTGATGTGTGTTTGAGTCAGAATGATGTGCGAATAGGCACCAAGACTATTTTTGTCTTGTTCTCCACTGGCCAGTGTAATTAAATTTACTGAAACTCTGATCCAGCCTGGTTTTTGACTGAAGGTTTACAGGAATTTTTCTAACAGTGAGCTACAGAGATCTTTGAAACATCCTTGAAAGATCCCTGAGAGAGCATGAGAGATCCACTGAGACACCAGGAGAGATCACTGAAGGATCACTGGGAGTTTGTTGGGCGAACAAAGATGTCAAGGAGATCATTGAGAGATTGATGAAAGATGAAGAAAATTGCCAGATTTCTCAATGATCTTTTGATGATTTCTCTGTGATCACCAAGATCTCTCAATGACCTCCCAGTGATCTCCATGGTCACCATGGTAAAGACATTGTTTTGATTCAATATAAAACAATCTCTCAACAATCACCAAAGAAAAGTGATCTTTTAACAAGCTCTCAATAAACTTTCAGGGCACGCTCAACAATCTCATTGATCTTCCAATGATCTCTCAGCGATCTGTCGATGAAATCTTTTGGTCTTTCAATGAAAACAATCTCTACCTTCAAGGTGGAAAAATCTGGTGTTCATTGAAAGATCTTTGAGAGATTGTTGGGAGATTGATAAGTGGTCAAAGAAAGCTCAAGGAGAATTGCAGTATTATTTTACTTTACATCTTTGTTGTAACTGTTCGATGTTATCTCAAAATTGCTAAAACATATTCAATAAATATTAAATAACAGCTATTTGGTTGTGATTCCTGACAATTACCTTTAATCCAGTTTGAATGCAGTCAGCTGTGGTGAGTCTGATCTTATTGGATGTTTAATATGGTCCATAAATATTCTCTTGTTTAACTACAATACATTGAATGTTAATCTGTTTTGTACTTAAACACATGCTAAGTTATTTTAGGAATAAATATACTGAAGAATATTCTAAACTCTGATTTATACTAACAGATTAACACATGCTGTACAACTCAAGATTTTCGAAGAACCTTCACGAATACTGCTGAATCATGCCACTTGTCTTTTGAACTTTTAAGAACGTCATCGACAAAGTGCATGAAGCGCAGCCTGAAAAGTGCAACAGCTTGAAGGTTTGTGCTTTGATTCCCCAGGTTAAACCCATTAAACACTTTCATCAACTGAACCATTTATTCCTCACCTCAAATTCTGCCTGAAACACGTTGTGCTGTTTTGTGCGGTTTTAACCCTTTAACTGCCCAGATTAAATGGATGGATTGCGTGCCCCCAGTGGCACAGTGCAGCAACTGTACGTGTCAACTTATTGACTGAGTTATGTCATTTATATAGCTGCCGTGACATTATGCAAATTAGATATGTAAATTTATTCCTTTCTGAAACTTTGGATCATATTCTACATCTTTCTAATTGTCAGTAAGCCATTATCTCTTGTAACTTTCAAGTTATAGCCTTGGAAATCTGAACTATTTTATCGAAAAAAATTTTTTCCACTCTTGACCACTAGGGGGGCCTTGGATTGCCTTGCATTGCCCCAGGCACCACATGGCACCTAGGGCAGTTAAAGGGTTATTAATGGTACTGGATAGGAGAACGTCTATCATCCAGCCGCCATCTTGAATGTGGATAAACTACTTGAACAGACTGCCCACTGGGTAGACATGTTATACAATCAGGCAAATGCCACTCATTTGTTGTGTTTCCTACTGTTTCACTCCATACATGCTTACACTGTGTATGATCTTTTCATCCAAAAAAAAAAAAAGAAACCTGAGGTGGGCGTTTACCATTAAACCACATTTTCCCTGTGGTTGCACTAGTTTATTATAGGTAACTGTGGTTTACTCCCCAAAATTCCCATTTATATTAAGCAGTGCTTCTAAATTGGCTAAAAGTCAATTCAATCTTACCATTGAAAGTAAAGCTATATGGTCAAAAAGATTCTTACGAACGATGGGTTCGTAAGAATCTCCCACTTCCTACCAATTCTGGAGTTTGCAGACATTTGTGGAAGGGGGGCATAGCTTTCTACGGCTGCCATTCAATTTGTAAGACCAACATGAGGCATTTTTGAGAGAGATGAGGTGTTTTTCTGACGTACAGTGGCCCTAGAGTTCTTATGTTCTTTGTGAGGGTGCATTGGGATCTTTCTACAGCATACTTACTGCCATCTAATGAAAATTTTTGTGCAACTCACAGCACTTTCAAGTTGTTGGTAGGAAGATCTTACAGCTTTCGGCACATTTTGTCAGGACAAATGTCGCATGGATGACATACTTTTGCCTTATGAGCTTATTATCATGCTGTACAATCTCCGTACAAACAGGGATTCGTACAGCGTTTGACGGGTTTTCGTGGGGCATTCGTAGAAATCTTGGACAAGACCATCAACTTGGCCACGAACTTATGAACGGTCTGCAAATGCTGGATTCTCGTATGGCCGCCTTAAGAAGGCCATATGAAATGGTCCAAAAATCACTCATATGATGCTGGCAGCCGTTCGTAAGAGTACAGTGCATCGAAAAGTATTCACAGCGCTTCACTTTTTCCACATTTTATGTTACAGCGTTATTCCAAAAGAAATTAAATTAATTTTTCCCCTCAAAATTCTGTACATAACACTCCATAATGACAACATGAAAAAAAAATTTGAGATTTTTGCAAATTTATTAAAAATAAAAAAACTAAGAAATCACATGTACATAAGTATTCACAGCCTTTGCTCAATACTTTGTTGATGCACCTTTGGCAGCAATTACAGCCTGAAGTTGTTTTTTTTTAATATGATGCCACAAGCTTGTCACACCTATCTTTGGGCAGTTTTGCCCACTCCTCTTTGCCGCACCTATCAGGCTCCATCAGGTTGGATGGAAAGCGTTGGTGCCCAGCCATTTCCAGATCTCTTCAGAGATGTTCAATTGGATTCAAGTCTGGGCTCTGGCTGGGTCACTCAAGGACATTCACAGAGTTCTCCTGAAGCCACTCCTTTGATATCCTAGCTGTGTGTTTCGGGTCATTGTCCTGCTGAAAGATGAAACGTCACCCCAGTCTGATGTCAAGAGTGCCCTGGAGCAGGTTTTCATCCAGGATGTCCTTGTACATTGCTGCATTCATCTTTCCCTCTATCCCAACGAGTCGCCCAGTTCCTGCCACTGAAAAACATCCCCACAGCATGATGCTGCCACCACCATTGGTGTGGTAATGAGCGGTGCCTGGTTTCCTCTAAACATGATGCCTGGTATTCACGCCAAAGAGTTCAATCTTTGTCTCATCAGACCACAGAATTTTGTTTCTCATGGTCTGAGAGTCCTTCAGGTGCATTTTGGCAAACTCCAGGCAGGCTGCCATGTGCCTTCCTTCTGCCCACTCTACCATACAGGCTTGATTGGTGGATTGTTGCAGAGATGGTTGTCCTTATGGAAGGTTCTCCTCTCTCAACAGAGGAATGCTGGAGCTCTGACAGAGTGACCATAGGGGTCTTGGTCACCTCCCTGACTAACGCCCTTGTCCCCCGATCACTCAGTTTAGACGGACGGCCAGCTCTAGGAAGAGTCCTGGTGGTTCCAAACTTCTTCCATTTATGGATGATGGAGGCCACTGTACTCACTGGGACCTTCAAAGCAGCAGAAATTTTTCTGTACCCTTCCCCAGATTTGTGCCTTGAGACAATCCTGTCTCGGAGGTCTACAGATAATTCCTTTGACTTCATGCTTGGTTTGTGCTCTGACAAGCACTGTCAACTGTGAGACCTTATACAGACAAGTGTGTGCCTTTCCAAATCATGTCCAATCAACTGATTTATTTATTTATCTTTTGTTCATATGAAAGACAAAAAATAAAATAGAAAGATGGCTTTACCTTCTTTACATGTTTCAACTGCACTGCAGCCTTCGTCAGAAGAATCAGCTGATTGCTGCTAGGTGGCATTTATCAGCTGATTTTCGTAGGCGGGGCCAGCTCAGCAGATCTGTCGGATCCACCGAGTCGGCCCCATCTCCCGCCGTCAGATGGTCTCTGGAGAATGTGGTCCCAGGTGTGGGAAAGCGTAAAGGCTCCCTCATCTCGGTTCATGGTGTCTTTTCCCCGCTTCCTGATCTCTATGGTCTCCTTGATCCAGCGTTTGTGTCTGTTGCTCTCCGATCCAATAATTGTTGTGTTGTCCCAGTCCATGATGTGATTATTTCTTTTGCAGTGATCTGATATTGCTGATTTTAATGTTTCTTGTTCTGCCTCTTCTTTTTTTGATCTTGTGAGTCGTCCTTGTGTTTCCTCCTCACATTCCTTCTGGTGTTCTTTTTTTCTTGTGGTGAATAGTCTTCCAGTTTCTCCAATGTAGGTTTTGTTGCATGATCTGCATGATATTTCATATATTACATTGCATTTATTGTCTTGTTCTATTCTGTCCTTGGGGTGTACTAACAACTGTCTTAATTTTTTGTGTGGTTTGACTGCTGTGTTTATTTTGTATTTTTTCATGATCCTTTGAATTGGATCATGAAGAAAAGGCAGAAAAGGCCTTTCTGCCTTTCAGAAAAGGCAGAACAAGAAACATTAAAATCAGCAATATCAGATCACTGCAAAAGAAATAATCACATCATGGACTGGGACAACACAAAAATTATTGGATCGGAGAGCAACAGACACAAATGCTGGATCAAGGAGACCATAGAGATCAGGAAGCGGGGAAAAGACACCATGAACCGAGATGTGGGAGCCTTTATGCTTTCCCACACCTGGGACCACATTCTCCAGAGACCATCTGACGGCAGGAGGTGGGGCCGGCTCGGTGGATCCAACAAATCTGCTGAGCTGGCCCCGCCTACGAAAATCAGCTGATAAATGTCACCTAGCAGCAATCAGCTGATTCTTCTGACGAAGGCTGCAGTGCAGTTGAAACATGTAAAGAAGGTAAAGCCATCTTTCTATTTTATTTTTTGTCTTTCATATGAACAAAAGATAAATAATTAAAAGAAGACAAAATGAACCTATTTGACGGTCCAATCAACTGAATTTACCACAGGTGGACTCCAATTAAGCTGTAGAAACATCTCAAGGATGGTCAGTGGAAACAGGATACACCTGAGCTCAATTTTGAGCTTCATGGCAAAGGTTGTGAATATTTTTGTACATGTGATTTCTTAGTTTTTATTTTTAATAAATTTGCAAAAATCTAAAAAACCTTTTTCATGTTGTCATTATGGGGTATTGTGTGTAGAATTTTGAGGAAAAAAATGAATTTAATCCCTTTTGGAATAAGGCTGTAACGTAACAAAATGTGGAAAAAGTGAAGCGCTGTGAATACTTTCCAGATGCACTGTATCTGTAACTGTAGCATTACCAGTAGTTAAAAGCATTTTGACTGATCATTAAGAGTAGGAAAGCACTACAAACAAGCCTTCTTCTTTTCTGCGCTCCAGAGTAGATTCACTGTGCCGTAGCCCCAAGCTGCTCCAGAGCTGAACTGCCATCCCCTTCCAGCAGTGAGGCTGGTGGAGAGGGCAGCAGCTTGCTCCAAGTCCGTCTCACAGCTGGGAAGGTGTTGAGGTGGTTTTATGATGAAACACCAGCCCGGGCCTGCTTGGATGATTGCCACAGCCACACAGCAGCTCTCAGCTCCCCCCCTTCCCCACCACCACCGCCGTATCTGTCATACACAGCCACCTGGGACTGCCATCTTGACTTGCTTTGACGAGGCTTGCCGAGCGGAAGGAGGTGCAGGGGCAGATGGCGCCGTTAAACTGGCAGGGGGTGACGTGGCTGGTGTTGCGTCGGGTGTCCCTGTGAGTCTCAGACAGCAGGAAGCCACCTTGACCCAGCCGGGGCTGCCAGATCTTGATTCCCATCAGCCCAGCGGAGGCGAGAGGGCCGCAGGCCATGCAGACCCGGGCCTCGGTGAGCAGAGCTCAGCTAGCCGAGTTTCCCAGCAGCCCCTGGGTCACTGACTAACCCCCGTCAGTGATCATTTTGTGAGCCAAGAAAAGTTGGGGGGGTATAGCAATCTATTAATGTGAAATATGAAACACAGAAAACATCATTACCTTGCATTTTTAATTTTATTTACTTATTCTTTAAGGAAGGGGGTATTAGAGAAATAAAATGTTGTACAGATGTTGAGAATGTCAAACTTTTAGAATCATAACAAGTTAAGATAAAACATTATATATGAGCAGATTTCATCAACCATTTTGTCAGAACATCTAAAGTTATGTCGGGGACACAGTGAGTATTTATGGAACAACTCTGTGTAGTTCACTGCTGTACATGGTCTGTGTCGGTGACCTGGAGGATGCCTGTTTGGCAACAATGATTTTGAACCAAGCTTGTTGTCTCTTTCACTGTGACTGATCTGAAGCATCACAGCAGAATGTGTTCATAAAGGTTCCCATGACAGAAGCCATCTTGTACATTTGCAAGTTTAATGTTGTAAATTTCCTTTACCCATCATCCATCTTTCTATCAGTTAGTGCAATTTCATCGTACACTGTGAAGTGTTCATTACAACAAACAAGACAAGATAAAAAGACAAAAGTATTCAAGAATAACAAACCTAGAGGTAACATTACTTCAATTCAGCATTTTTTGGTCTTCTTTTTCAATTTTGTTCTTATATGTTATTTTACTTTGGTAGTTAAGGGCAGACTGCTTCCATTTGAACCACCCTGTTGTAATTGCTTCTTTCGAAGGCTGGATGATTAACTGAAAACTAAAACCGACATTCATGGTGCAAAACCATAATCATGCCAATTTTTTCCCATTTTTTCCCTCTCCCTTGTGTGTGTGTGTGTGTGTGTGTGTGTGTGAGCTTTTCATGTACCGCCCCTTTAAGACGTGCAGCGGAGCGCCCGTTAACGTAACTCCACACTGGGTCAGCAGCACAGTTAGTGACATTCAGAAACTGCACAAAAATGCAAGATGGCCTGTGACAAAAAGAGACGTGGTGCCGTCCACAAAGTATGTGATGCCTGAAGCTACTGAAGCTATGTCACTGTTAGCCTCTGACATTTAGCTCATCTCAACCATTCTTCTGCCGGGATGGACGACAAAACGGACAAGCTAAGGCGGCCATCGTGAGTCACGTGACCCACAAACGATATGTAAACACAGAGACTTCTGCACTGGACAATGTTTAATTTGTGTGAGAGATGGCAATATGCCTATTCTTTATTATATTATACTCAGTTACTACCGCACTGCAGTGATAAAATACCACATTCTTGTGTAATATTGCTTACTGTAATTTCAAGCCTTGTCAGTGAATTATAAGGAAGAAGACAGGAGGGAAAAATCGTACAGATTTTTATGGAACTTTTTTGTTGTATTTATCTTTAAAGAATACAGTTATGATAAAAAATAGATTTAACTCTTTGAGTGTGACTGTCGCCAAATTGCGACATTGTGGAGAGCGTGAAAAGATGAGGCTGAGTTTATTTCTCAAATCAGATTTATTCACTTGTCTCCAACATCCTCCAAACAGAAAAAGAGGCACATCCTCCCACATCTGTCCTTTTTATACCCGGGACATCAAAGTACAGAGTCACATTGTCTTTAAATCCCAAGACACAATACATCATCCTCCAGGTCTTCTCCCCTCCACCTAAAACCACTGGTGGTTAGGAAATCTCTCAAGGCCATCCCTAAAGATCACATTTCGCACCCTCCTGTTATCCCCAGGAGACCCAGACCTATTGTTCATTCTGAGACGTGAAGCAAGAGTAATATACATATGCAGCCTAAGCAACTCACATATGTGTGCCACATGACCCCCCCCCCCCCCCCCCCAAATGTCTAAGATGAAACAATACAACACAGTCTGCATATCATGATAAAATCACAAACATCAGTCCACGTGCTGTTTGGGCTTCAATCGTCTTCCAAACTTGCTGTAAGCGGGCTTTACCACTCCCGCGGCGCCATCCTGCTGTGGATCTGCTATCTGAGGATGAGAACTGTTAGTCAATCCCTGTGGGAGCTCTGAAGAATGCTCCCTAGGAGGTCTGCCGCGTCGAGGAGCCCTCGCCAACTGCACAGCTTCATCAGTCATCACAAAAGCGGGTTTGAGTCTGTCTATGCCAATCATTTCCCTTCTGCCCCCCAAATCTAGCAAAAAGTGCTTATCACCTGTTTCCAGCACTCTAAATGGGCCATCATAAGGCGGTCGCAAGGTTGGGCGATGAGCATCGTGTCTGACAAAAACAAACTCCGCATTTTTTAAAGCCTTAGGTACAAAAACGCGCGGAAAACTGTGATGAACGGGGCCAGGAAGCGTGCTCGCTCTCGTGTCGCTCAGTAACCGCTGAGCAGGGGGGCACTCTGGCAGAGGATTATCTGGGAGAAACTCCCCAGGCAGCCGGAGTGGCTGCGCAAAAACCAATTCAGCTGGGGAGGCTTTTAAGTCCTCTTTAGGTGCAGAACGCAACCCCAATAAAACCCATTGTAGCCTGTTTACCCAATTTGCATCCGTAAGCGACGCTCTGAGGGCTGCTTTCAATGACCTATGGAAACGTTCGCATAAACCATTAGCCTGGGGGTGGTACGCGGTAGTGCGGTGGATCGTTACCCCCAGGCTGCGGGCCATCGCTGACCAAAGCTCGGAAACAAATTGAGGACCTCTGTCGGACGTAATATCCGACGAAACTCCAAAACGCGCTACCCAAGCCGTTAAAAACGCGCGCGCCACCTCCTCGGCTGTGGTTGATGCCAGCGGGACCACTTCAGGCCAACGCGTGGTGCGGTCCACCATTGTCAAAAGATGTGTGCACCCCTGTGATGGCGGGAGGGGGCCTACGAGGTCGACATGCACATGATCGAACCTCTTAGCCGGGATGTGAAACGGCTCCAAGGGGGCTTTAGTGTGTTTGTGTATTTTGGCTCGCTGGCAAGCCATGCAGGCTCTTGCCCACTCCTTAATGTGCTTGCGCAGGCTCGGCCATACAAATTTCTCTCCTACCATTTTGACCGACGCGCGCACCCCCGGGTGTGCCAGAGAATGAATCGAGTCAAAAACGCGGCGGCGCCACGCGGCCGGCACCACGGGACATGGTTGTCCCGTGGAGACATCGCAGATTAAGGGGGGCATACCACCTTGCAGCACCCTGCTCTCCAGCCTTAACCCTGTTGGTCCAGACTGGAGCGCGCATACGTCCGTGTCGCTAACCTGATCTGCGGCCATGGCTGCATAATCTATCCCCACGCAGACTGGGGCCGCGCGCACCTCCGCGCCGCTAGCCTGCTCTGCGGCCATAGCTGCACAATCTACCCCTACGCAGACTGGAGTAGTTACGGCGCGCGAGAGACAATTTGCCACTACATTTAGTTTACCCGCTACGTGTTGAATATCGGTAGTAAACTCGGAGATTGCAGCCAGCTGCCTCTGCTGCCGGCCTGACCACGGCTCTGAAACCTTGGCCATCGCGAAAGTCAGCAGCTTGTGGTCGACGAACGCAGTGAAACGGCGTCCTTCCAGCCAGAACTGGAAGTGGCGAATGGCCAAGCGGAGCGCTAACAACTCCCTGTCGAAAACGCTGTATTTTCGCTCGGTATCGCGCAAAGTCCTGCTGAAAAAAGCGAGCGGCTGCCAAGCTCCGGTGACCCGCTGCTCCACAACCGCCCCTATGGCCACATCTGACGCATCAGTGGTAAGCGCTATGCGGGCCTTTGGGTCTGGGTGTGCTAACAACACAGCGTTTGCCAAAGCGGTTTTAACCTCCGAGAATGCGCACTCCCGCTCCGGAGACCATTCGATTTTATTTGCGGGTTTTTGTTTTTTAAGCGCGGCATACAGTGGTTGCATAAGCTGTGCTGCGCGGGGGAGGAAACGGTTATAAAAATTCACAATTCCCAAAAACTCCTGTAATGCTTTGACCGTTTGTGGCTGGGGAAAATTTGTTACTGCGCGCACTTTGTCCGGCAGCGGAACTGCTCCTTCTGAAGAGACGCGGTGCCCCAAAAAATCAATCTGCATCATCCCGAACTGACACTTAGCTGGGTTGATTATTAACCCGTGCTCTCCCAACCTCCGGAAAACTGCCGTGAGGTGTTTTTCATGTTCCTCTTCGGACGCGCTGGCTACCAAAATGTCGTCGAGGTAGACGAACACAAAGGGGAGATCACGCAACACCGGGTCCATCATGCGTTGGAACGTCTGCGCAGCGCCTTTAAGCCCGAACGGCAAGCGCAAAAACTCGAAAAGGCCAAACGGAGTTATTACCGCTGTTTTGGGTATGTCCTCAGCGCGTACTGGGACTTGATGGTACCCGCGGACCAAGTCTATTTTAGAAAAAATGCGCACCCCCGCCAGATGAACGGAAAAATCTTGGATATGCGGGATTGGGTAGCGGTCGTGCACTGTAGCGTTGTTCAACCTGCGGAAATCACCGCAACGTTGCCACGAGCCATCAGCTTTAGGGACCATGTGAAGTGGGGAAGCCCATGGGCTGTTTGAACGCTGGATGATGCCCAACTTTTCAAGGTTGGCGAACTCCTCGCGCGCTATGGTCAGTTTAGCTGTATCCAAGCGCCGAGCTTTTGTAAAAATGGGGGGACCGGCGGTAGTAATAAAATGTTCCACTCCGTGTTTAGCGACGGCTGCTGAAAATGTGGGAACCGTGAGTGCTGGGAACTGAGTGAGGAGTGTGTGGCACTTACCGCTTGCCGTAGCGACGTTGGCTTGTGCTGTGGGCGGGGTCACTCAGGCTGCACGGGGAATAGAGTAAAAACAGAGTGCTTTTCCCGAGCTCTTGAACTGACACGGTGGTATACACTTGCGTGCCCTCTCTGCAAAGCGACGATGGTAGAAACAGAGGTCATCTCCTCCGCGATGTTTGGCCTTCACCGCCGCCGTTGCCGGTGGGTCTGCTGCTGCAGTGGCCGCGCGCTGTCTGCTGGCGTTGAGAAGCCGCTGTGCCTCTTGGGCAAGCACGTGGAAGTCTCGCTGGGCCAACAACGGTGAACCGGCCAGGGTCGCTCTCGTGGCCGACGGTAGGGTTCTCAGGAAAATGTGGGTGAAGAGAAGGTCGTCGCCGTCTGAGCCCCTCAGCCTCAGCATGTCTTCCATCAGGTCGACGGGTGTGCTGTCTCCCAAGTAGTTCAGGGCCAGGAGTGTCTCCGCTCTTTCGTAGACTGAGGGAGTGAAATGCTGGATGAGCGCAGCCTTCAACCCGCCGTATTTGTCTTCGGCCGGTGGGCGCTGCCCCAGGCTCTGCACATGTCGAGCCGTGCGGTTGTCGAGCTTGGCGATAACGTGGTAGAATTTTGTGTCATCTGCCGTTATTCCCCGGAGAGCAAACTGAGCTTCGGCCAAGAGGAACCAGGAGTCCGGGTTGTCCTGCCAGAAATCTGGTAGTTTGACTGAGACTGCGTTCGCCTGGCTGGTTCCTGGCGAGTCCGGCTCGGGGGAATTTCTTTCGCCCATGATACGTCTTAAGGTCACCAGTGTGGAGAGCGTGAAAAGATGAGGCTGAGTTTATTTCTCAAATCAGATTTATTCACTTGTCTCCAACATCCTCCAAACAGAAAAAGAGGCACATCCTCCCACATCTGTCCTTTTTATACCCGGGACATCAAAGTACAGAGTCACATTGTCTTTAAATCCCAAGACACAATACATCATCCTCCAGGTCTTCTCCCCTCCACCTAAAACCACTGGTGGTTAGGAAATCTCTCAAGGCCATCCCTAAAGATCACATTTCGCACCCTCCTGTTATCCCCAGGAGACCCAGACCTATTGTTCATTCTGAGACGTGAAGCAAGAGTAATATACATATGCAGCCTAAGCAACTCACATATGTGTGCCACAACATAACCCTTAGTGGTCAAGAGTGGTAAATATTTTTTGTCAATAAAATAGTTCAGATTTCCAAGGCTATAGCTTGGAAGTGGTAAGAGATAATGGCTTATTGTCAATTAGAAAGATGTAAAATATGATCAGATAGGAATACATTTATGCATCTAATTTGCATAATGTTGCGGCACCTCTTTAAATTCCTTAACTCAGTCAAAACTGGACTTTGGATGTATTTACACAAAGAATGGTTCAGTCTTTTGACACTGTTTTTTTTGTACAGAGGTACCTCATTATCTTATCTTCAAAGTATATGAACAAGAAATCAGTACAATATTAAAAAAAAACAGAAATTCCTCACTTACCAGCGGCTAAGGGGACTCGCTCACTGCCGTGGTCGCTGCGTTTTCACCCATTGTGGTCGTTATTTTGCGTTCTATCAGTCATTTACACTTTCTACCACATCTACAAAGTCTTATGATTATCCCACATAAATTTCACTTGTATCCCACGGCTATTTTCCATGTACAAAGCCGACTGATGGTGCACAATGACGGACGGCAGCCATATTAGCTTTCTGGGCTAAAATGCTAAAAACAGGAAAAGGAAATGAGGAGTTTTTCTTCTTTGGTGTATTACGTGTCATCCATTGAGTCCTCCAAAGGATGCCTGCCACCTTCTGAAACTGGCAGATCAGTACAAATCAGTACAAATTATCAACGGAGCCGATCATGTTAGAGTGAGATGACAGACGCAGCACCACGCTCTGCCACTAGGGGCACGCAAAATCTCACACTCAAAAGGTTAAAAAGCCATGTTAGTAGCTATGTGACACTGTTGTCGAACTTTTAATCTGATGCCAATATAGCAAAGTAGCACACTTACTATGCCAGATGTTTATGTTGGATTTTTTTCAATTGGAACTACAGTATTTAATGTTTATTATAATACTGTAGATGGCATGATGGACATTTTTAATGTTCAATTCTTAAGCTCTGTTAAATACTTATTCAGTGTTTTGTTTTGTTTTGGGGTTTTTTCTCTGTAGAATTCTACATGTCTTGGGATGCTCAAGGAAAACTATCAGTTCACAGATGAGTGGGAAGGCATGATGACCTTCTCTGACGATTGCTCTCCGACTGTCTTTAGGCCCTGATCTAAATTAGAGGGAAGTCTGCCTGTAAAAATGGCTCCCATCGTTAGAGTTTGGAGCTTTTCTCTCACTCTTGCTGCCGCTGTGTGGAATCACTTTTCTCTGCAGAGATAATAAACTCACAAACAGCCAGCTCTGGTGTAAGTCCTTATTTCAGTCCCCACCATAAGGAGACAGATAAATTTGTACAACAATGGAAAAATACAGAAAATCTGATGTGGGTCAAAAAGACAATGGTGTAGATTTTGGTCTTGTTAGGAAGCCAAAAATTGGGTGTATTGGGTCAATATGTCTTCTGGTTTTATTCCCCCATCATAGAATTTTATTGATCGAGTTTCAAACAAGCAGGTCAGCATTACACTAGTACCTATTGGGTCCACTGGGAAATAAGCAATGGAAGGTAAATCCCAGTCAATTCGACCAGATGCATTCTCCCCCACACTTTGTTGCTTTTCTTTTCATGCAGCCCTTTTTCTTGTAAGTCTGAACTGTAAAAAGACAAGGATTCTGAGTTGGGCATCTATAAGATTAACGGAGACAGTGCAAGAGTGAGCAGTCTTGAGCTGAACACGAGGAGGAGTGATGCTGGATTGTGTTATCGCACAACAGCACCATTCAAACCACAGGCCAGGGCAATTCTCGCCAGTTAGCCAGTAAGCCAACTGTGAAGCCGGTGGAGGCTGTGCCAACATTTTACTCTCTGCTGACATGACTTAATTAAAGTGCCATAGCCTTTCTTTAACTTGTTCTCACTTAATTGGCTCATTAGCGGGGCAGATTTAATTACAGCCAGAGCCGAGCGGTTTGCATTAAATCTGCACCCGGAAAATTTGGTGGAATATCAAAAGCTGAACAAGGATGGACGAATCCATCGGAGGAAGGCAGTGCGACGGAAAGGTGCGTGCACTTCAGCTCGGAGTGGGTTCGTCTACCATGGCCAAATACGTGTATGTGCATTACCAACTGATTTACAGGTGCCATTCAAGAAGTGATGTCAACTTGAGTCTCAACAGAAAATGGGCCAGCTTTGAAGCCAGTGTTCCAAAACGGAAGGAGAGGCATTCACCATACTGCATGGAGAACCAGACTTAAGAAGAATCTCACCAAATCAGTGCCTCACTCTGCCTAACCTTATCAGAAGACTGGAAGTTTCAGGAACAATCACTGTGAGACAACTCTCATGAAGCATTTGTGAGGCAGTGTCAAAAGAGTGTTGGCTGGACGCCGCCTACGTATGGAAGACACCTGGTGAATTCACACAGGCTCAGAAGGACAAAGAAAAACAAGGAGTAACTCAACAATTCTTTGATGTTAACTTGAGGTATCACCTGAAATGTTTGTTGTCAGCCAAGTCAAACCAATTAAAACACCTCAAAGCTGAATTCTTTCTAATGTTCACTCATTTCTCAGGACGCAACAAGATGTCTCAAAGTACAGGAACAGATTTGGAAACGGCTCCGCCAGTCTCCTTCATGACCTTGCTTCTTGTGGTTTAATAGCTAGCCTTTAAATCATACATGCTGTTTATATCGTGAATTGTTGTTCTCCTCAAAAAGAATAAGTAGGGCTAGGACTGGGCAATTCAACCTTAAAACAGCATCACCATTAACTGACCCTTTCATGTTGGTTTCTGTTTTTCCTCCATTCTTCTTATTGACAAGGCTCACATTTAAGCAGAATTACACAAGAGTGTGGTGTCATATCACTGTGGTGTGGTAGAAAATGAGCATAATATAATAAAGAACAGATCTATTGTCCAGTGTTTACAACACATGCCAACTGAGGGTTTGTTGGTCACGTCACATGCACGGTGGCTAATTAGCTTGTTAGCTGCACTGCCTTTTATGCACCCATGATTGTGTTACCATCACATAGTAATTATGAGTCTCTTATCGGGTTCTTAAGAACAGCCTTGGCTTGTCCATTTTGCTGTCCAGTAAAACAGCTAAGATCATACCTATAGCCGTCAGAGGCTAACAGCAACTTAGCTTCTGCTCCTTTTAGTGTTAGCATCTGTTCACTTTGCTCACTTTTTCTAGGCATCTTCAGATTAAATAAAGAGTCATTTTTCACACACTATATCGGTGGACACCAAGTTTGTTTTCATTACAAGCGTCTCTAATTGTCGCCCCCCCCATGTTCTGCTGCATCTCAACAGCGCTGACTATGCTGCTTCTGGAGTTATGTGCCTGCAACTGCACAGGCACATCTTAAAACACTGACAGGAACAAGATTACATGGATCTACACCCCTACACCACTAGCCTTGGTGGAGCGCTTGACATGAACTTTTTTGCTCACTAGCCATTGTGGCTAGTGAGAGTGGTTGTCTTACTGGCCACTGCCACAAAACCAATACTCAATAGTAGCCACTGATTCAATTAACAAAACTGCTTTGAATCATTTATTACTGCAACAAACCATCAGTAGTGTGTTTAAAGCCTATTCACGCATCTCTGTCAAACATTTTTTTAAGAAAAAGCTTAAAGCACAAGTGAAGAAGATGAAATTCGAAGGCTCAGATGTGGACGGAGATAATGCCGGCAGATTGTGGGTGCGTGCAGCATGGCACGCTCATGCCGACGTTTGTGTGAGAAGGCTCCACTGATTATCAGAGGCTTCAGCCAGTCTTACGCTATGATTGCTAACATCACTTCAGAGCCTTTTAGACATTTGGAGGGAGGCAGGGAGTTAGCACCTCTGAAAATTATCACTCACTCAAGCTGTCTCATCTCTGCCGACCCAAGACGAGCTTCAAACAGAAATTTTTCTGTGAAGAACTGGCTTTTTTTTTTTTTAAGATTGCAGGCTGCGGTAAAGAGTAAGTCATTATAAATGCCGTGGTGGTAATAACATACACACAGACGCCTAATCAGTTTAGTAAAATAATAAAAACTAATGGATGGTCTTAAACAGGGTAACCCAGAATGGAGATCTGATGCATTTCAGTCAGAAAACCTTAATAAAGGGTTTGTGTGTCTTTAGCTTTTACACTTTAACATAAGCTTACCATCATGGTTATGCTTTACTAGTCAACACATACTTCAGCTGTTTCCTCCACAGGGCAGTCTACACGAACGCTGTGAGCCCTGACTGACTGAGGAGACCCCGGTGAGTGAGGCTAGAATGGTGCACAGAAGTTATCTAAAACTCAGACATCACAGCATCCAAACACTAAAGGGCCGTCCACACCAAGAACTATAAAGGAAACTATAACTATAAAATCACTAAACTATATACTGTAAGTATGATATAGTTATAGCTATCTTTATCGTGCTTGGTGTGCATGGCACTCAACACAGACTACACTTACAGTCTAAACTAATACTCCCTTTACACAAGGGTGGAGATTGCTGAGAGATCACAGAGTGGTGACAAAATGGTTGGATCTCCTAGTGATCCCTCACTGATCTCCACGGTTCTCAGAGTTCTGACTCATTCCAAAGCAATCTCTCAGCGATCACCAAAGGGGAGTGATCTTTCATCAATCTGTCAACGAGTGCTCAACAGTCTCATTGATTTCTCTATGATCTCTCAGCAGTCTTTCAATTTCAACTCTAGTGGTCTTCCACTGAACGCTCAGCAATCCCTCACTGATCTGTCAGCCATCTTGAGATAATGGGATCCTTGACCGCTCAACAATTTAATCAATCTCCCAATGATTTCTCTAGGATCTTTCAATGGAGGCCAAATTTTTCCACCCTGAAGGTAGAGATGGCTGAGAGATCAGTGAGGGATCACTGAGTGTTTGATGGAAGACCAGTAGAGATCATCAAAAGATCAATGAGAGATCAGTGGGAGATTGATGAGATTGTTGAGCGGTCCTTGAGAATTCACTGAGAGTTTGTTGACAGATTACTTTCCTTTGGTGATCGCTGAGAGATTGTTTTGGACTCAGTCAAAACAATCTCTCAACTGTGGCAACCGTGAAGATCACTGGAAGATCACTGAGAGATCATTGAAGGATTATTGAGAGATCTGGTTATCTTCTTCATCTTTCAACAATCTCTCAACAGCCTCCACCCTGTGTAAAGAGGGTAGAAGAACACTAGAGACCTCTTAAACATATATACCGTTTTGGTCATCCAACAAACTCTCAATGAGCTCCCAGTGATCTCTTCTGGCCTCCCAATGATCTCTTAAGAATCTTTCAAAGATCTTATACAATTATCTCGCAAATATTTACACAGAAACAGCTTTGTTGAGGTGATCACTCTGAGATCAGAGTGAGATCACTCTGATCTCACAGTGATCTCACAGGGAGATCACTGTGAGATCAGATCAATTTTTGATCTCTGAACGGTCCCCCAATGATCTCTGTCCGTGTAAAGGGGCCTTCATAGTGTTGTATTGCTGCTGCAACAGACTCACACCATTCCTTTTGATGAAAGCATTTTTTGAATGAGCACAAACAACCTGCACAGAGCAAATTAGCTGGTTCACAGTCAAGAGTTTATTATTTGTCATTTTGCCAGCATGCAGAATTAGCATCAATTAACCAGAGCTGAGTAGAACAACGGCAAAAGTTGTCATTACATGGAGTTAACAGTCACATGTGTGATGGGGCGACAACACTCTTCTGAGTTCTGGCTGTTCTAAATTGTCCCTAGATATCTGTTTCCTATAGGCCCTTAGAATAGAGGGTTAGTATTAATGAAAGCGCTTTGAGTAGTCTTTGTGACTAGAAAAGCGCTATATAAGTGCAGGTTAGTTAGTTAGTTAGTTAGTTCTGACTTCAAAACGATGACTCGCTCAACCTCAGCACAGATGGAATGATATGGGCCAAACCACCACTGCCCTTCCTGACTGCATTTGGGGAAACAAAATCATTTTTTTTCCTCCACAAAACGATATTAAAGTTGAAATCTGCGATGATGTGAATCTTCTTAAGCAGAGAGCCGTGAAGGTGGAGCCAGGCTGGAGCTGCAGAACTCAGAGTAGCAATCTTATCAGTCTCCCTGGACACACACACGGGAGGGGGGGGGGGGGCGAGGGTTATTTCCTTTTTCACATGATCAAAGTCAGCCTCTGCTGTCTGTCTCTGTCACGGTGGAATCAGCCCAGCACCGCATGCTCCCCCGGCGCCACACGGCTTCGGAGCAGGAGAGGCTGCAGGCTCCATCCAGAGGGCACGCAGAGAAGACACAGATATCCCCCACCACCACCACCACCACCACCACCAGTGTCGTCTGATTGACATCCCTGAGTCGGAGGGCTCAGCGCTATGTACACCGAATGTCAGGCCCCGGCCAGACGACAGCCTGTCAGTTTGTGGGATGCTGAGTGAGTGGTGAGTGATGGGGGGGGTGGGGGGACTCAGGACTGTGAGTCCTGAGGCTGCTCCGGGGTTCGGCTGCGTGCTACGTCCACCTCAGCTTTCAACGCCGGGCATCAACTGACGCGCCATCCGGCCAGCACAGCAGGCAGCCGAGTGTGGTGACGCCGTGTGCCCGACCCCCCCATCCCCACGCACCGCAGCTGTAAGGCACTCCACACGTGTCACTAATCACCGATCCTTCCTTAGAGTGGGGGTCAGCAACCCCCGCTCTAAGGAGAGCAGGGGTTGCTCTCCTTGGAGGGGAGAGTACAAAGAATCCGTGTGAGGGAGCGTGGAGCACCAAAACACGTGAGGCTAAAAACTGCAGAAAAACAGCAGAGTTACTGTCACAGTCTGGCCTGACGACACCACCTCATAACGCTGCAGCTTTTTTACTGTAAATTTGTTCCCTTTTTCCCACAAAATTCCTACTTTTTCTGGTAATTTTTTTGATCATTTGCAAAAAGTTTGTCTTTTTTCCTGCATAATTGTGTGAGTGATTTCCTCATTAAACTGTAGGTTTTTTCCAGAATGGGTTTTGTTTGGGGCATAAATGTGTTTTGCTTTCTTTCTAAATTCGGCACATTTTTCTTTGCAAATTTATACCTTTTCATGAGTAAAATTTATGACTTTTTTCTTGTAAATATCTGACATTTGTCCCACTAAAGTTATAAATTTTGATTTTCAGATAAAAATGCTGTCATTTTCATATGCTGTAAGTTTGCATCTGTTTTTTAATAAAATTGTAGCTTTTTTAGGTAAATTTGTGACTTTTTTTCTTGGAAATTTATGTTTTTTCCCCTCAAAAAATTGCAAAATTTTCCTAACATTTTGAGAATATTTTATCATAAATATAATGAATGATAAAATATGATAAAATGATAAAATGATGAATTATATAATTCATTAAGCTCTCTTAATATTTATAAGCATAAATGAATTATATTTTTCTGTGTAAATTTATTAGCTTTCAGGGGCATTTTTCTTACATAAATTTGTTACATTTTTCTCAGGAAACTCCAACTTTTTTGAGAAATTTTGTGACTTTTTCCTACAAATTCGTGGCTGTGTCTTCTTCAGAAAATTGCTAAAATTTCCCTAAATCAGCATTTTTTTTTAAATAAGTTTTCAGATTTTTTCATTTTCTCCTTTTCAGGATATTTTTTCTCATGAATGTACAACCATTTTTCTTGTATATGTATTGCTTTGTTTCTTGGAAATCTATGATTTTTTTTCCCTACATTTCCTACATTGATCATTTCTAACCCCAACGCTAACAAATTCCATGATGAGGCCAGGAATGAAAACCAAAACAGCGAGGTAAGGACGCGGGGCTCAGCGGGCAGCGGTCTGAACCTGAGGTGTTGGCTGTTCTAGACTGCATCGATCCAGTCATGCCGCTGCACACGGAGACCACTGAGACCGAATTTCGCACCACAGACTAGCCACAGTCGTGATTCCTCTCGCTCACCACCACCCGTTGCCGTCTCTGGACGAGCACAGCCGTCATAAAGCATTAGCCTGTCTTGGAGTGCCACGTTTACAGATGCGAGGCTCCGTCACTCTGAAGGAGCCCCCGAGGTGAACGCCTCCCCGTTCCCCCACCAGCACCTTCATGCTGATTTCTCCACCTCTGTTTTTCACCTCCTTCTCATTACCTTTCGCAGTCACCTCTCCTTCCAGCCCCTGTCTTCTCTGCTCACTTTTGCACTTGTTAGAGCCGCTCTCCTCCTTCCTCTGTTCCCTCTCTTCGCCACGTTGTCTCCATCCTCTTGCATCGCTTTGATTTAGTGTCAAATGACCATTTGTCAAACGAGAGAAGAATGCCTTATGAGCGCTGCGTCATTCCCCAGTGTTCATGCAGAATATGCCCGGCCGCCTCGCACAGCCATGCATCACTCCCACATCAGTTTGGTCTGGACGTTGACTGAGTGAAGCCAGAAAAGTAATTAAGACGCTAAAGAAACTGAGAAACACACTCACGCTCAAACACACACATCGATTTGCCGCCTGCAAATCCATTAAGCGATTTTGGAACACAAGTAGGTATGACGTCTCAAAACAACACCAGCTTTCCACAGATTTCTGGGTCTTGCTTGGTTTTAAGTAAATTGCTGCTGGTTTTGGAAACACTGCAATAAATAGATGTGGAAAGAAAGAATGAAGGTGGAAGTAGAGGTTCAGTCTGGACAGGATTAGGATTGCAACAACAGCAGTCTGAGGCGAGTGCAATATCCCCGCCTCCATTTTCTCTGAAGATCCCAATACTGACAGAGAGCAGTTTTCAACTTTTCAATAGAATTACTGTAGCAGAACCAAATTATGATAAGCTCATCATCCACGAACATACAACACAGTATACAACCCATCGTCAGAGATCAGGATTCCGAGAAGAACCTGTGGACCAGGTTTGATGACACTAAAGAGATTTACACGTTATATAGTATGAGATCATAGGAAGTGTCAACTTTGACCTTTGACCTTTTGACTCCAAACCCATAGTTGTAGGTCAGGATCCCGAGGTGAACCTGTAGACCAGGTTTGGTGGCCTTAGCTTTACTTGTTTTACAGGAATAATAAATGTAGCATTTACCAGAATCACCAAAGCCACTGCTGTCATGACAAGACTGAACAAGCAAGTGTGGAGCAACAGCCAGTTCACTGACAACACCAAGCTACGCGTCTATCAAGCTAGCCTACTCAGCACCCTCCTCTATGGCAGTGAGTCCTGGACCACATGCGCCAGTCACGAGAGAAGGCTCAACAGCTTCCACCTCCGCTGTCTTCGACGCATTCTGCACATCAAATGGAAGGACAGGGGGACCAACACAGATGTTCTACATCATGTTCGACATCCCCAGTTTCCATGCACTGCTCAGCCAGTGATGTCTCAGATGGCTAGGTCATGCAAGACACATCCCAAAGGACATGCTGTGTGGCGAGCTGTGTGAGGGGTCCCGCCCAGTTGGATGTGCACGGCTCCGCTTCAGAGATGTCTGCAAACTTGACGTGACATGAAGCTGACAGACATCAATCCCAACACCTGGGAAAGCACAGCAGACCACCGCGAAGCCTGGAGGGCCACTGTTAAGGACAGACTGAAGTAGGCAGAGGATGCCAGGAAGATCCAGCTTGCTGACAAGCGAGCCAGGAGGAAAGCAATGGCAGCTTCTGTCAGAGCACCTCCTCCTTCGTGTGCAACCACTGTGCAAGAGACTGCCATTCTAGAGTGGGACTCCACAGCCTAGAAAATGTCAACCCAACTCCTAGCGCTACACAATCGTCTCCCAAGACGGCAGATGCTGACGATGAAGCCATCCTAGATTTGTATCAGATACAACTACTGTATTGATTTGAAAAGCCTATATCGTTTCTTTCAGTCATTATTGTGTTTAGAAGATTTAGGGAAATCTGACCTCTGGGGGAAAATCATTTTTTTTCTATAGTGCATCATGGCGTGGATGTAAATGATTCTGAATCGATGCACAAATGTCAAGAAGTTGATTCTTCAAAATCCTTTAATATCACAACTGAACTAATTTTAATGGAATGTAAAAAAGAGAAACCTCGGAAACACAGAAGCATAGCATCAGACAGTTTATTGCGCGAGACGAGACAGAGACCCAGTGAACAGGACAGGCGACCATGAAACCACCAGGAGGATTACTTCCAATCTTCATTACAAGTCGAATATTTAGGCTGGCTTTTTTCCACTGTCGTTGTCTATTTTCTTTTAATTATCCCCCGCCGGATGAAGCCCAAAGAGGGCTAATGATATGGGTCAGTCCGTCTGTCCATCTGTCCCACTTTTGTGAAATCAGCTCCTTCTACAGTTTTGTTCCAATCGTTTTGAAACTTGGTACCATGGTTTGATATACTCTGATGATGCGCATATTGCAATTTCACTCTCATTGAATGACCTTGAGGTCAAAGGTCAGAGGTCGGATTTTCCCTAAATCTTCTAAACACAATAACTACTGAAAGAAATGATGCAGGCTTTTCAAATCGATACAGTAGTTGTATCTGATACACATCTTGGACGAATTACACCCTGACCTAACTATGGTTTTGTGGTCAAAAGGTCAAAGGCCAAGGTTAAGCTTCCCTATGCCTTTTTACTGTACAACGAGTAAAGCTAAGGTCACCAAACTTGGTACAGTACATATGTTCACCCTGTGACCCTGAAGTGTGACTGTGGTTTTGGGATGGCAGGGTCAAAATCACAATAATAATGCATCAAATTTATATATAGCGCTTTTTCATAGACACTCAAAGACTCTTTACAATGGCCACATTATTCATTCACTCCAAAGACAATGGTAGTGGTAAGCTATTGCTGTAGCCACAGCTGCCCTGGGGCAGACTGATGGAAACGTGGCTGCCAATCCGTTACAACGGCCTCTCCGGCCACTACCGAACATTTATACGCATTCATGCCCAGCGTCATGGACACTGGAGGCAAGAGGAGTAAAATATCTTGCCCATAGACACAACAGCAGGAAGACTGGGGAGAGCAGGATTTGAACCACCAACCCTCTGGTTATTGTACAACCTGCTCTACCTCCTGAGCCACTGCCACCCACCCTCATAATGGCTTATAAACAATATCTCAATGACAAAGAAAGTTAAGGCCACCAAACCTGGTCTACAGGTTCACCTCAGGATCCTGACCTCTCGCTATGGGTTTGGAGTCAAAAGGTCAGAGGTCAAAGTTGGCACTCCCAATGATCTCTTACACCTCAAGATCCTGAAATACAACTATGGGTTGTGTACTCTTGTATATTCGTGGATGATGGACTTATCATAATTTGGTTCTGCCACAGTAATTCTATTGAAAAGTTGAAAACTGCTCTCTGTCAGTACTGTACGTACTGGGATTTTAAAAAGAAAATGGAGGCGGGAGATATTGCACTCACCTCAGAGTGCTCTTGTTTCCTATTTGTCGCTGCGCCCACAGCACTTAAAGATGAAAAAAATTCAACTTATCATCTCTAACCAGACAATCAGATTCAGGTTAAAATGACACCATGATCAATATTTAACAGCAAAAGCTTGGAGAAAATATGTTTTCTTCTACCCACTTTACAAAGGGGTGGAGATCGCCGAGAGCTCGAGTGACGACAAAATGGCCACATCTCCAAACAATGTTTCGATGATCTCTCACCCATGTACCTTACAGAGCAGCGAATGTAGCAGTTTTGAGATTTCAAAAGGGTTTTGCCTGGGTTTGTAAAAGGTTGCCAAACAAGGGGCAAACAGTTTTTCTTATCGCCCCAAAAATTTGAACATGTTTGAATTTTTTTGGCAAATGTATTTTTCTGCAAACAGTTGAAAATATTTGCAAAAAAGTTGTAAGTATTTGCAAATGGTTGTAACAAATGTTGCTACAGCTCTTTTTGGTTCACTAAATAGTGAACATGAATCACTAGACGGTCTGACAGATAGTTTGGAGTTTTATTATGTGAAAAACTTTGAACAAAATCTACATGCCTCCCAGTCCATGACTTTGTGTTTTATTTTTTCTGATGTCTGAAATGTATTAAAATAAAACACAGATGATTTCAGAGCATTTATTTCTTGAACTGCCACCCGCTGTCATTTAAACCACAGCTGATCACGGCTGTGACCATATAAGGAAGTATCTCCATGTAAGGAGTGTTTCAATTTCTGGGGATATTTTCACAGTCTGTGCTTTTTAAATTTTAAATCCTGCAGGTGGTGAGCCCACTGGAGGGCGGACCCATGTAACTCCTTCAAGCTGAGCCCGGCCGGGTCCCATGGGCGGAAACCCGGTCACCAGGCGCTAGCCATCGAGCCCCTCCCCCAGTCCTGGCTCCAGGGTGGGGCCCCGGTAACCCCATACCGGGCGGGGTACACTGAATCCTTGTTCTAGTATTTATCATGAGAGTCTGTTGGATCGTTCTTAGTCTGGCCCTCCACCCAGGACCAGTTTGTCTTGGGTGACCCTACCAGAGGCAAATTGCCCCGGACAACATCACTCCTGGGATCACTAGGACACGCAAACCCCCCACCACAATAAGGTGACGATCCACGAGGGGATTTTTGTTGTTGTCTTCCACCTAAAATTACATTATACAGTGGTGTGAAAAAGTGTTTGCCCCCTTCCTGATATCTCATTTTTTTTTTGTATGTCACACTTAAATGTTTCAGATCATCAAACAAATTTAATTTTTAGACTAAGATAACACAAGTAAACACAAAATGCAGTTTTTAAATGAAGGTGTTTATTATTAAAGAGAAAAAAAATCCAAACCTACATGGCCCTGTATGAAAAAGTGATTGCCCCATAAACCTAATAACTGGTTGGGCCACCCTTAGCAGCAACAACTGCAATCAAGCCTTTGCGATAACTGGCAATGAGTCTTTTACAGCGCTATGGAGGAATTTTGCACCACTCATCTTTGCAGAATTGTTGTAATTCAGCCACATTGGAGAGTTTTCGAGCATGAACCGCTTTTTTAAGGTCATGCCACAGCATCTCAATCGGATTCAGGTCAAGACTTTGACTAGGCCACTCCAAAGTCTTCATTTTGTTTTTCATAAGCTATTCAGAGGTGGACTTGCTTGTGTGTTTTGGATCATTGTCCTGCTGCAAAACCCATGTGCGCTTCAGCTTGAGGTCACAAACAGATGGCCGGACATTCTCCTTCAGGATTTTTTGGTAGACAGTAGAATTCATGGTTCCATTTACCACAGCAAGTATTCCAGGTCCTGAAGCTGCAAAACAGCCCCAGACCATCACACTACCACCACCATATTGTACTGTTGGTATGATGTTCATTTTCTGAAATGCTGTGTTACTTTTACGCCAGATGTAATGGGACAAACACCTTCCAAAAAGTTCAACTTTTGTCTCGTCAGTCCACAGAGTATTTTACCAAAAGTCTTGGGGATCATCAAGATGTTTTCTGGCAAAACTGAGATGAGCCTTTATGTTGCTTTTGCTCAGCAGTGGTTTTCACCTTGGAACTCTGCCATGCAGGCCATTTTTGCCCAGTCTCTTGCTTATGGTGGAGTCATGAACACTGACCTTAAATGAGGCAAGTGAGGCCTGCAGTTCTTTGGATGTCGCTGTGGGGTCTTTTGTGACCTCTTGGATGAGTTGTCGCTGTACTCTTGGAGTAATTTTGGTTGGCCGGCCACTCCTGGGAAGGTTCACCACTGTTCCATGTTTTCGCCATGTGTGGATAATGGCTCTCACTGTGGTTCGGTGGAGTCGCAAAGCTTTAGAAATGGCTTTGCAACCTTTTCCAGACTGATAGATCTCAGTTGCTTTGTTTCTCATTTGCTCCTGAATTTCTTAGGATCGCAACATGATGTAAAGCTTTTGAGGATCTTTTGGTCTACTTCACTTTGTCAGACAGGTCCTATTTAAGTGATTTCTTTATTGAGAACAGGTGTGGCAGTAATCAGGCCTGGGTGTGTCTAGAGAAATTGAACTCAGCTTTCCAAAGATGTGATAAACCACAGTTAAGTTATGTTTTAACGGGGGGGGGGGGGGATCACTTTTTCACTCAGGATCATGTAGGTTTGGATTTTTTTTACCCTTAATAATAAACACCTTCATTAAAAACTGCATTATGTGATTACTTGCGTTATCTTTGTCTAATATTTATATTTGTTTGATGATCTGAAACATTTAAGTGTGACAAACATACAAAAAATGAGAAATCAGGAAGGGGGCAAACACTTTTTCACACCACTGTATAGCTTGATCACCAGAGAGCAACAAACAAATATAGATAGAGAAAAAACTCTGAACAGACTCCGAGCCTGTAAAACCTCCAGGTAAAAAAGCTCACTGTCTGCTGACACGTTAGTAGGCCCTTGTCCACTGCAGGTAGAAAGCGCTACTAAATATTATTTTGTGAATACAAATTGATTTAGTATACATGTAAACAAATGAAATTGCCCTCATGAAAAAATAATTATAGTCGGAACAGTGCAACCATCCGACGCCAGCTGCTGTCCTTCAGCACCACACCTCCAGTTTCTATAAGACTATTTAGGATTGCATTATTTACAGGTCGAATATTTGTAAAGGATCTAGACTTCTATTATAATTCCAAACACAACCATAAAGTTAGCAAAGCCAAAAATAATAATATCAATCCAATAAATCTCAACAAATTCAACACAGTGGCTCTCCCGATGAGCGCTTGCACACCATCTCCAGATGAAGGTAGGGCTCCCTATATTTACATGCTGACTTATAAAAAATATAGTGTACCCTATATTTAGTCTAAGTGTGTGTGGTTTATCTTTGTGTTTTGCAGTGTGGAGCTCATGTGAGTAGGGATGAGGTGGGAAGCTTCTGCCCCAGCTGTGTGCCGTAGATTTTGGCCTGTGTTGCCACAGTAAATGCTCAGTCAAACCAGGAGTTATGTCATGTTTATGTTCATATATTTTGTTATTCAGTATATGTTCTGTAGCTTCTGTCTGTCTTCCACAGTGGCCAGGAGAAAAAAAAAATTGCTGGGGAGAGCTTATGCACCCTGTCTTATCAGGTTGGATACTAGATTCACCTGACATTAACCTGGTACTTTACTGGGAGTTGCCAAAGGTCTCAAACATTCTCAAACAGCGTCAAAAGAGTTGTAAATAGTTACTAATCATTGAAAACACTGCTGCTAACATCTGTTAATAGTTGTTAATGCTCACCAGCTGCTTTCACAAACACTCTTGCAAACACTTGTATCAAAAAGCTAAATGATCCATCACTGATCTCTCCTTGAGCTCTCCTTGACTGCTCAACAATTTCACTGATCTCCCAACAATCTCGCAGCGATCCTTCAACAAACGCCAAATTGTTCTACCCTGAAGACAGAGATTGCTGAGAGTTTGATGAACAACAAATAGAGTTCATTGAAAGCATGCTGGGAGATCAATGGGCAACCACTGAGATCATTGAACATTCTTTGAGAGCTCATTGAGAGACTGCTTTCCTTTGGTGATCACAGAGATTGTTTGGAAGTCAAAAAAATGTCTCAACTTTGGGGACCGTGGAGATCAATTGAAGATCACTGAAAGATCTTGGCGATGGCTGAAAGATTATTAAAAAATCGTTGAGAGATCTGGCCATTTTCTTCATCTCTCAATAGTTCTCCACCCCTGTGTAAAGGGGTTAGAACAGCACTAAAAACCTCTCATATACACTACTCACAAAAAGTTAGATATTCGGCTTTCAGGTGAAATTTCAGGATGCATCTAAAATGCACTATAACCTTTACAGGCACATTTAAGGGAGGTGAGAGGCACCCAAGTGCCACGTTGGACCATTCCAAGCTGTTAACATCAGCATGGTCTGCGTGCTAGATGGCCTGCAAGGGTACCTGACCACACCACCAGTCACATGTGTCATTGTCTTGCATGCACCAGGGAGTATTTATGCTGGACAAGGGACCGTGTGGCCTCAGTGGTGTTCTCTGATGAAAGTCGATTCCCATTAAGCAGAAATGGTAGCCGCCAACAACGTTGGAGACGTCAAGGAGAGAGCTATGCATCAGCCACTGTTGTCACCTTGTTACAGTCTGGGCAGATATGTCTAGTTAATACAGAACTGCCCTACACCTTGTAAATGTTACAGTGACAAGCCGATACTACCTGAATAACATCATTAATCCAGTCATTGTGCCCCTGCATGAACAACACAGGCCTAATTTCATCTTCATGGATGACGATGATCCAGTTAATCAAGGTCGCATCATCAGCGAATGGCTGCTGGAGGCTGGAGTACCTTAAATGGAGTGGCCTGCATGTTCTCCAGACCTGTATCCCATAGAAAACCTATGGGATCAGCTGAGTCACCGTGTAGAGACTCGTAACCCTGGACCCTACAACATCAATGACCTGAGGGCTGCCCTTCAAGAAGAGTGGAATGCTATGCCTCAGGGACAATAAGTCAACTTGTGAACAGCATGAGACATCATTGTCAAGCTATAATTGATGCTCAAGAGCACATGACAAGTTATTGAGACATTGACATTTTTTGTTGTGGTATAACCACCACTGTTGTTGGCTTTTGTTTCAATAATTTGCTTGAGATGTGGAAATCACCATTGCATGCTTCTACTTAAATACCATACTTTCATGATATTATACCACTGTAGCGTGAACTTTTTACATTGTCCATAAATTTCACCCGAAAGCCAAATATCCCCAACTTATTGTGATTAGTGTATGTATATGCATGCATATATACTGTATATATGCATGCATACTGTATATGTGTGTGTGTATGTATATATATATATATATATATATATATATATATATATATATATACATACACAGTGGGGCAAAAAAGTATTTAGTCAGCCACCAATTGTGCAAGTTCTCCCACTTAAAAGATGAGAGAGGTCTCCAATTTTCATCATAGGTATACCTCAACTATGAGAGACAAAATGAGAAAAAAAAAAATCAGGAAAATCACATTAAAGGATTTTTAATGAATTAATTGGTAAATTCCTCGGTAAAATAAGTATTTGGTCAATAACAAAAGTTCATCTCAATGCTTTGTTATATACCCTTCGTTGGCAATGACAGAGGTCAAACGTTTTCTGTAAGTTTTCACAAGGTTTTCACACACTGTTGCTGGTATTTTGGCCCATTCCTCCATGCAGATCTCCTCTAGAGCAGTGATGTTTTGGGGCTGTCGGTGGGCAACACAGACTTTCAACTCCCTCCAAAGATTTTCTATGGGGTTGAGATCTGGAGACTGGCTAGGCCACTCCAGGACCTTGAAATGCTTCTTACGAAGCCACTCCTTCATTGCCCGGGCGGTGTGTTTGGGATCATTGTCATGCTGAAAGACCCAGCCACGTTTCATCTTCAGTGCCCTTGCTGGTGGAAGGAGGTTTTCACTCAAAATCTCACAATACATGGCCCCATTCATTCTTTCCTTTACACGGATCAGTCGTCCTGGTCCCTTTGCAGAAAAACAGCCCCAAAGTATGATGTTTCCACCCCCATGCTTCACAGTAGGTATGGTGTTCTTTCTCCTCCAAACACAACAAGTTGAGTTTTTACAATAAAGTTCTATTTTGATTTCATCTGACCATATAGCATTCTCCCAATCCTCTTCTGGATCATCCAAATGCTCTCTAGCAAACTTCAGACGGGCCTGGACATGTACTGGCTTAAGCAGGGGGACATGTCTGGCACTGCAGGATTTCAGTCCCTGGCGGCGTAGTGTGTTTCTGATGTAGCTTTTGTTACTTTGGTCCCAGCTCTCTGCAGGTCATTCCCTAGGTCCCCACATGTGGTTCTGGGATTTTTGCTCACCGTTCTCGTGATAATTTTGACCCCACGGGGTGAGATCTTGCGTGGAGCCCCAGATGGAGGGAGATTATCAGTGGTCTTGTATGTCTTCCATTTTCTAATAATTGCTCCCACAGTTGATTTCTTCACACCAAGCTGCTTACCTATTGCAGATTCAGTCTTCCCAGCCTGGTGCAGGTCTACAATTTTGTTTCTGGTGTCCTTTGAGAGCTCTTTGGTCTTGGCCATAGTGGAGTTTGGAGACTGACTGTTTGAGGTTGTGGACAGGTGTCTTTTATACTGATAACGAGTTCAAACAGGTGCCATTAATACAGGTAACGAGTGGAGGACAGAGGAGCCTCTTAAAGAAGAAGTTAAAGGTCTGTGAGAGCCAGAAATCTTGCGTGTTTGTAGGTGACCAAATACTTATTTTACTGAGGAATTTACCAATTAATTCATTAAAAATCCTTCAATGTGATTTTCTGGATTTTTTTTTTCTCATTTTGTCTCTCATAGTTGAGGTATACCTATGATGAAAATTGGAGACCTCTCTCATCTTTTAAGTGGGAGAACTTGCACAATTGGTGGCTGACTAAATACTTTTTTGCCCCAAAGTATATATATATATATATACACTACCGTTCAAAAGTTTGGGGTCACCCAGACAATTATTTTGTGTTTTCCATGAAAAGTCACACTTATTTACCACCATGAGTTGTAAAATGAATAGAAAATATAGTCAAGACATTGACAATGTTAGAAATAATGATTTGTATTTGAAATAATAATTTTTTCCAGATACTCAACCTGCTCAAAGGAAGGTCAGTTTTATAGCTTCTCTAACCAGCTAAACTGTTTTCAGCTGTGCTAACATGATTGCACAAGGGTTTTCTAATCATCCATTAGCCTTCTGACGCAATAAGCAAACACATTGTACCATTAGAACACTGGAGTGATAGTTGCTGGAAATGGGCGTCTATACACCTATGTAGATATTGCACCAAAAACCAGACATTTGCAGCTAGAATAGTCATTTACCACATTAGCAATGTATATTAGATATTAGAGTGTATTTCTGATTAGTTTAAAGTTATCTTCATTGAAAAAACAGTGCTTTTCTATCAAAAATAAGGAAATTTCTAAGTGACCCCAAACTTTTGAACGGTAGTGTATACATACATACATACATACATATATACATATACCACATATTTTTGTAAATATTTTATTATATCTTTTCATGGTACAACACTGAAGATATGACACTTTGATACAATGTAATGTAGTCAGTGTACAGTTTGTATAACAGTGTAAATCTGCTGTCCCCTCAAAATAACTCAGCACACAGTCATTAATGTCGAAACAGCTGGCAACAAAAGTGAGTACACCCCTAAGTGAAAATGTCCAAATTGTGCCCAGTTAGCCATTTTCCGTACCCGGTGTCATGTGAGTTGTTAGTGTTACAAGGTCTTAGGCGTGAATGGGGAGCAGGTGTGTTAAATTTGGCATTATTGCTCTCACACGCTCTCATACTGGTCACTGGAAGTTCAACATGGCACCTCAGGGCAAAGAACTCTCTGAGGATCTGAAAAAAGAATTGTTGTGCCATATAAAAATGGCCTAGGCTTTAAGAAGATTGCCAACACCCTGAAACTGAGCTGCAGCATGGTGGCCAAGACCATACAGCAGTTTAACAGGACAGGTTAGGCAGAGGTTGTCTTTTGAAGATAGACGAATGAGTGCTGCCAGCATTGCTGCAGAGGTTGAAGGGGTGGGGGGGTCAGCCTATCAGTGCTCAGACCATACACCGCACACTGCATCAAATTGGTCTGCATGGCTGTCGTCCCAGAAGGAAGCCCCTTTTAAAGATGGTGCACAAGAAAGCCCACAGTTTGCTGAACACAAGCAGACTAAGGACATGGATTACTGGAACCATATCCTGTGGTCTGATGAGACCAAGATAAACTTATGTGGTTTAGATGGTGTCAAGCATGTGTGGCAGCAACCAGGTGAGGAGTACAAAGACAAGTGTGTCTTGCCTACAGTCAAGCATTGCGGTGGGAGTGTCATGGTTTGGCATCCTCCAAACATTTACACATACACAGCTTTTTTGAGGCTTTAGGGGCTTGTTGAGAAATCGGGTCAATTTTTGATCTCTCAGTGGTCACCCAACGATCTCTGTCTGCATAAAAGGGACCCTTACAAGTTTTATGTGGATTAGTCTCTTCAGTAGAAAGTTTCACAGCAAACTGTGTGAAACGCCAATGTGAGTGACAGGTCAAGTGGTTGCTAGGATACAGGGCTGAGACCGTTTTTTAAAGAGTGCCTGTGAAACACATGTCCAGAGCATTTGTACTTTAAGTGCTTGGTGGACAATTTGTTGAGATTTAGTGCACTCTGTGCTGCGGCAGCTGCACTTTTCATGTTGATTTTTCAAAGTCATCATAACATTTTCCTCATCTTATTGTTTTCTTTCCCCCCCTTTCTCCTCAAAAAAGTTACTGTACCACCAGGCAGACCAAATGCAAAGGAAAAAATGTCCTTGAATTTGTGTCTGAGGAACTTCCCAGTTGGCATTTACCTCCAGAGAATTCCTCCAGCTCTGAGTCATCCGAAAGGGTCTTTTCCTGGAAACAATCTTTAGCTGCAGATTCAAAGAGTGTCATTTTCCAGTGAGGTATAAGATCATGACGGTTCACCCCTCACACACCAAACACTCGTCATTCTGATGGCAGATATGGGGTCTGCAACCTGTGGCCCCAGAGCAACATCTGCCTCTTTGGTTATAACCACCAACTCACTCTGACTTTTATTAAGAAAAATCAAATCTGATTTAAACACAAAATTGGAAGCAATTCTGTGAAGATAAGCAGAAAAATTAGAATTAAAAAGTTTAAAAAAAATTACAGCTAAAAAAGGTTTACAAGAAAAAGTAGCAAAATTATGATTAAAAAGTTCCAAATTTACAAGAAATACAGTGAAAAGTTTTTGTGTGTGTGTTTGGGAATCTATAGTGATAAAGAAGTGAGTTTAGGATAAAAAAGTCAAATCTACGAGTGAAAAAAAATTGCAAAAGTATGAGTAAAATGAAGCAAATTTGAGAAGATAAATTCACAAATTCATGGTTAAAAAGTTGTGAAACTGCAAGTGAAAAAGCCAGAAATGTGTAAGTGAAAGTCATTAATTTATAAATAAATTGTATATTTAGGAGAAAAAACTTTCAGTTTGCAACACTGCAAAATTGGAGTAAAGAGGAAATAAAAAATGGAGGTAACATCCGTGCTGTCTGGGGTGATGTTTTAGACCTCAGAGGGTTATGGGGGATTAGTGGATCATGACGCTAATGGAACATCGGGACTCATCCTACGACTGACTCGGCGCAGCAGCGACCTGAGGAGTGCCGGCATTCCATCACATCCGACGAGCCTTCACACCACTTAGCTGCACGTGAGCCCCAGCCAGCGTGTCCATGTGGGCCCCACCAAAGGTTCAAACTGGGCTGGGTGTGGGTCCCATGTGGGTCCCATGCTGGCCCCATTTGTGTTTTCCCACATGGACTTAACCTGTTATCAACTGATTTTCTCAGAAATTTGTTATTTTCTTGTAAATTTGTGACTTTTTTCTCGTAAATTCCATACATTTTTCTTGAAAATTTGAAACTTTCTCATAAATTTTCAACCTTTTTTTTTTACTGTAAATTTGAAACTTTTTCTCACAAATTTGTTAGTTTTTCTTGCAAATTTGCTAACTTTCTCTAGTAATTTTGGAATTTTCTCATAAATTTGTCACTTTTGTACTGTAATCTTACAACTTTTTCTCATAAATTTGTTACTTTTTTCCTTGTAAATTTGTGATTTTCTTGTATATTTGTGACTTTTTCCCATAAATTTGTGACTTTTTTCTTGTCCATCCATCCATCCATCTTCTACCGCTTTCCGGAGGTCCGGGTCGTGGAGGCAGCAGTTCAAGCAGAGAAGCCCAGACTTCCCTCTCCACAGCCACCTGTTCCAGCTCTTCAGAGAGGATACCAAGGTGTTCCCAGACCAGCTGGGAGACATAGTCTCTCCACCGAGTCCTGGGTCTGCCCCGGGGTCTCCTTCCAATGGGACGTGCACAAAACACCTCAAGTGGGAGGCGTCCAGGAGGCATCCTGATCAGATGCCCAAACCACCTCAACTGGCTCCTTTCAATGTGGAGGAGCATCGGTTCCACTCTGAGCCTCTCCCGGATGACTGAGCTCCTCACTCTATCTCTGAGGGTGAGTCCAGCAATCCTACGGAGGAAGCTCATTTCAGCCGCTTGTATCCGTGATCTCGTTCTTTCGGTCATTACCCAAAGCTTGTGACCATAGGTGAGAGTAGGAACATAAGGCAAATCGACAGCTTTGCCTTAGAACTCAGTTCCCTCTTCACCACAACAGACTGGTACAACGTCTGCATCACTGCAGATGCTGCTCTGATTCGTCTGTCAGTCTCTCGCGCCATTCTCCCCTCACTCGTCAATAAAACCCCAAGATACTTAAACTCCTCCACTTGGGGCAGGAGCCTGTCCCCAACCCGGAGACGACAATCCACCTTTTTCCAGCTGAGGACCATGGACTCGGACTTGGAGGTGCTGATTCTCATCCCAGCCGCTTCACACTCAGCGGCAAACCGTCCCAGCAAGAACTGTAGGTCATTGCCGGATGAAGCCAACAGAACTTTTTTCTTGTAAATTTGCTAATTTTCTCTTGTAAGTTTGTAACTTTTTCAAGTAATTTTACTATTTTTTTCTCATAAATTTGTGACTTTTTTTTCTGCTAGTTTTGCCCATGGCGCCAGCGTTACAAAAACCTGCTCGCCCACATTAAACCCCCGTAAGGGCCCAGATGGGTTTAATGCGGGGACGCAGATTCGCTGCTTACCTGTACCACAGGTAAAGTCCATGTGGGGACAGCCCAGGTTTAACCTATCGTGGGGCCGACATGGGCCTGCTGGCTGTGGCTGTATATCAGTCTCTCTAAGCTTCGTATAGTTGCTTCCTGACCACACAGCTCACTCACCACTCAGACTTGGAGCACGACCTGTTGCACTCCACTCACAACCCCGGCATCTCAGTGCTCAGGCCGTGGCGGACAGCCGGTCGATGAGCAGCCGAGCGTTTCTCCTTGCTGCACGATGCTGCTATCAGTGGACGGTGAACCTCCGTGTTTATTTACAGTGAGATTAGCCGCACGCACATGCGGGCACCAGAGCATGAGGACGGAACGTAAATGTGAAATCTGTGGATGTACCGACTTGAACTGCTCGTTTGTGGTCTCAAGCCCCTACATAAGGGAAAGCAAATTTCTATATGCCTTGCTTAATTGGTGCATCTAATGCACTCATCTCTGATGTTAAGCTGCAACTTTTTCCTCCACTGGTGAAATCCTTTAACCCGACTGCTGAGCCCCAACTGGAGATCCAGGCGACTGACATTATTAAACACTGAGTGGCTCCCCCCACCGGCAGAGCAGCAATGCATCCACAGTGGGGAACGACTTCATGCGGTGCATCGTGGGTGGTGAGGCTTACAGAAATGGTGGGGGAGATCTACTCCAAAGCCTACCGTTAGAGGGGGATCCTGAAGTACCCTTCACTTCCCCATCAGCTCATGTGGCTTCAGCAGCGGCAGAGTCAGAGCTGCGGGCCGGCCTGTGGGAAGCAATCAGGTGCATGCAACCTTTACCCACAGAGTAACGCCAACTTCCAATTTAACAGACTCGGAGAGCAGAAACCCGCCCACGCACAGCGCAGTGGGCAGGATCCGTCAGAGTGCGGTCTCAGCTGAATTTGTTAGTGTTGATTCAGTGACGCTTTCTGCAGTGTGATGAGAAAGTGTTTCCTTGCAGCGCTGGGACGTATTACAGCACATGCATCAATTTAATAATGCATCCATATTCTGAGCCACCGGAATGAGCGGCGTTGTTCTCCGAAGAGTTCAGCGCGAGTGTGGGAGGAAGTCCTCCTCCAGAGCCATGCTAATTTGAGAAGAGGAAAGGATGGGGAGAAATAAAGAGCCGCTCTGCATTTCTTTAAGGGAACAGAAGTCATGTGGACACTCCCACAGAAGCGAAAGTATGTGAGGCAGCCCACACTGCTGCGCTCACAGCTACACCTCTGCAAACACAGCTGAATGGCCATTTGAAATCATCACAAGGAAATAGCTTCCTCTGGGGAGTTTAATCGTAACTTCAACAGTGTAGTAGGGGTGGGAAAAAACTCATGCATCGTAGTACCGTCATGCTTTGTGATGGTGATACTGTATCAATTCAGACACATGAGTATTGTGATACTTTATTATATGAGCAGGAGTGCAGCATCAATGAATATATTAACTGCAGTGATTCGTCACAGGTGTGTGTGTGGACACTGATTTCTGCCCTGGACAGTGTTTAGTTTGGTTGGCTGTATGTGTGGGGGCGACAGTGAGCCAATTCTTACATTATGTCACTCTCGTGATGTAATTAAGAGCATCATTAGTGCACTATAAGGGAGAAGAAAACTTGAAAGCTTCAGGTAACTGTTGTGCTGGTTTAAGGTCCAGCATTTCTAAAAGCTGGTACTATGAATACATACTTATCAGCCCATTCATTTTCTACATCAACTTTCCGCTCAAGGCTCTTGGACAGCGCCCTTTTTCTCTTGCTTGAAATATGTTCAGAAGGCCTTTCTCCTGCCAGTGTTCTCCACAAACTACGACACTACACATGACAGCAATGGACAGCTTGACGGCCTCACAAATATGAAGCCTAAAATATCACGATCGCCCCCTAGTGGCTGGCTGCAGTACAGGTAATATATGAGTCTGTTAACTCTTTGAGTGTGTCTGTCGCCAAATTGTGACATAACCCCTAGTGGTCAAGAGTGGTAAATGTTTTTTGTCAATAAAATAGTTCAGATTTCCAAGGCTATAACTTGAAAGTGGTAAGAAATAATGGCTTACTGTCAATTAGAAAGATGTAAAATATGATCCAAAGTTTCAGATAGGAATAAATTTACACATCTAATTTGCATAATGTCATGGCACCTCTTTAAATTCCATAATGCAGTCAAAACTGGACTTTGGACGTATTTACACAAAGAATGGTTCAGCCTTTTGACACCGTTTTTTGTACAGAGGTACCTCATCATCTTATCTTCAAAGTATATGAACAAGAAATCAGTACAATATTAAAAAAAACAGAAATTCCTCAGTTACTGTTGACAAAGGGGGGCTGGCTGGCTGGCATGGTTGCTGTGTTTTCACCCATCGTGGTCGTTATTTTGCGTTCTGTCAGTCATTTACGCTCTCTACCACATCTACAAAGTCTTATGATTATCCCACATAAATTTCACTTGTATCCCACGGCTATTTTCCGCATACAAAGCCGACTAAGTGATGGTGCACGATGACGAACGGCAACTATATTAGCTTTCTGGGCTAAAATGCTAAAAACAGGAAAAGGAAATGAGTTCTTCTTCTTTGGTGTATTACGTGTCATCCATTGAGTCCTCCAACGGATGTCTGCCACCTTCTGAAACTGGCAGATCAGTACAAATCAGTACAAATCCTCAATGGAGCCGATCATGTCAGAGTGAGATGACAGGCGCAGCACCACGCTCTGCCACTAGGGGCACGCAAAATCTCACACTCAAAAGGTTAACACTGACAAAGGCTAAAAAGTAACATCAATTTGGAAGGGAAATTAATATATCAAACAATATATTACTTAGGAGACAATATTAATTTTATTTTACTGTAGTTTACTAGAGAATCCAGAGCTATAGTCCATAGCATTTGTGTACTCGGCCCTATAGCCAAAAACAGCCCTGACCATACTTGCTAACATTAGTTGGTGAATTGGCATCTCTAAATATGATCACCCTGCAGCTTTAAGATGAAGAGATGCTAAACGCAGGTGATGACATTACAGTGGCCATGTCTATTGATAATGTGTCATTGTCACGTGTCTGTCGTCTCTGTGACTAGAACAGTTGCTGCTGTAACAGATGCATTAGTCCTTATTAAAGCATCTAAAGCTGTCACGAGTTTTTTTTGTGTTGTTGTTGTTTACTAGAGAGTTAATTTGTTTTCTCCAAAGATAAGCTCAGCATGGATGCCGTTTCTTCACAGCAGCCTACTTCATATCCATACAGTTACATAAATGCACTCACCCTATGAGCTCATCGCCGCAGCTGAGTGTCTCTATTGAAGGACTTGTGGTGAGGTTAAGGGAAAATCTGTCTCATTTCTTGTTCACAGAGGTTACAGTTCTCTTTTCTAACTGCTGTGCTTTTTTTTTTTTTTTTTGTAGAGAGAAGTAGCAGCGATTTAACACTGATGTGACACGGGGCTTTCCTTGCCTTTGAGACCTGCTAAAAAGCAAACATTAAATATGCACTTGTGATAGAAATATTTAGATAAGTTAGGATATTAAATATTTTTACACAATGTGCTTGCTCTAAATGTCAGTTAAAAGATTTCACAGCTTACAGCAAACATAAATAGGATGTGGGTTTTTAAGCTCTGCACACAAACACCCTCTATTGCCTAGCAATGAAGTACTTGTTTCTGCTTACATATAGAAAAATAGAAAGATGAACCTGGGTTAAGGACTGCGATATAAGGAACCGAAAGGAGACAGAGGAACCAAGAGGAGACAGTGGAGCATCAACAAGAAAGCATCTACCAGAGAATGTTCCAGAGGAGGGTGGCATCTGATGGAGTCAGCAGTCCTTACCAGCTCAACGAGAAGATAGCCATTGTGGGGGTGGCGGGAGAAGGACCCCGGACCAGAGACTTTAAATACCTTTTGCTGTTGTTTTCAGGGGTCTTCTCTATCAGATTGTGCTGGGACGAAGACCTCACAGCTGCGATATTCTCTACATGCTTCAATAAACAGATAAGTTGAGAAATAGCACTTCTCATGTGATTTTTAATCCTGTGGTGTATTTTAAATGGTTTTGTGCTAACTGTCCAATTCTTAAACACACTTTTCAGAACAAAAAGTTTTACACACTTGAATCACGGCTGCAGAGCCCATCTAACTGAACAAAGATTATAAAGCTTGGTCCCTTCAACCGCCGGTGACTCAAGAGCCCGTCATGTTTGGTCAGGATGACCAGCAGCGTTTCTCTGAATCACAGTGCTGGCTAACTGCCTCCACTGTGGAAGCAAAGACGCTTGACACAGACGGGTGCATCATGGTTTAGCATTCATTTGCACTTTGGAGATCACGGCTCTATTTTTACTCGCATGTGGAAGTGCGAGACGGGAATGCAGCAGAAGACTGCAGGTGTCATCTGGGGAACCGTTTCATCTGACAGTCAGCTGTTGCCTGAGGTGCCTGGGATACCTGTAAAACCCGATGGAGAAACTCTCTCTCTCTCTCCAAAAAAGAAGGTGCACAGGCATAGGCATAAATCAAGGGGGGGACAGGGGGGATATGCCCGCCCAACCTGGAAAAAAATAGAGAATTGTTCCCCCCTTCTCAATATCATCATAAACCTTTAATAGCGAGACTCTGAAGAACCAATGCTAAATGCAAAAAATCTGGAACACTTCTTGTAAATTTGCACATCTTTTTCTTGTAAATTTGAATTTTTTTTCCTCATAAATTTGCAATTTTTTTCTTATAAATTTGCATTTTTTTAAAAAAAAAAAATCTGGATTTTTTTCTCATAAATTTGCAATTTTTTTTCTTTAAAATATGCAACTTTTTTCCAATAAATTTACAACTATTTTTTTCATAAATTTGATTTTTTTTTTTATAAATTTGCAACTTTTTTTCTCATAAATTTGCATTTTTTTAAATGTTGAACCTTTTCTCATAAATATGCATTTTTTGCTTAAAATCTGCATTTTTTCACATAAATTTGCAGTTTTTTTATTTTAACTCTGCCTTTTTTTCTCATAAATTTGCATTTTCTTTAAAATTTGCAACTTTTTTTCCCATAAATTTGCAACTTGTTTCTCATAAATTTGCTGTTTTTTTTAAATCTGCCTCTCATGAATTTGCAATATTTTTCTTTCAAATCTGCAACCTTTTTCTCATAAATTTTATTTTTTTGTTTAAAATCTGCATTTTTTTCACATAAATTTGCAGTTTTTTTATTTTAACTAATTGGTGGTTTATTGTTCTGTTAGTTTTAATGGCGTTAGTATTATTGTTATTTTATCAGTCTCTGTAGTTTAGGATTTATATTTTGTTTCTTTTGTGACATGAGTCTTTACCTCCTCTTCCAGACACTCCCACCCTGTCACCTTCTTGCATGGACTGCGTATGTTGTTTCTGTTTCTTAGTTGTCTCAGCTGTGAGCTATTCTGTAATTAGGTCACCTACCCGCTCAAGTGATATGCACCTGCCATCAATTGTGTCATTTTGGTTTTCAGCTATTTAAAGACTGTGATTTTGCTTTCTTATTGCGGCAGTCTTGATTTTCTCACATTGTCTCCACCAGAACCCAGCCTCTGTTCTGGTGAGTAAATCACGTAAGTCTGTTGTTTGTCAGCTTGGAATTTTGTGTTGAGCACTGTTTGGACTTTGTTATTTTCAATAAATCTCACAAACTCACAGTTCAGCGCGGGGGTCTCACCTCTCTGCCCCGAAGGGCAATTCATGACAATTTTTCCCAATAAATTTTCAGCTTTTTTCTTTTAAATCTGCATCTTTTTCTCATAACTTTTTGCAACTTTTTCCTCATAAATCTGCAACTTTTTTTCTCGTAAATTTGCAACTTTTTTCATAAATGTGCAACTTCTTTCTTTTAAATCAGCAACTTTTTCCACATAAATTTGCTACTTTTTCTCATATATTTGCAACTTTTTTCCTCATAATTTTGCTACATTTTTGTTGTACAGTTGCAACTTTTTAAATCAAATTGTGACTTTTTTTCACAAATTTTCAACTTTTTTCCTCATCAATTTCTAATTTTTTTCTTGTAAACATGCAAATTTTTCCTCATGAATATGCTATTTTTTCTTGTAAATCTGCAAATTTTTGCCCTGAAGCTGTGACTTTTTCCTTTTAAATTTGCAACCTTCATATGAATGCCGGTTAAGTTTTTATTCTATGTAATGCCTTAAATTTTCTCTCTTCATCTGGACAGTGACTCAGATTTGTTTTTATAACGTTTTTGTTTGAAAGGGTTTGAACTCTTCTCTGTTACAAAAATAGCAGCCCCCAAACACAATCTTGCATCGGGGCCCCATCACCGCGTGTCCCCCTTAATCTTTATTCTGGAGAAAATGTTCGATTTATTGCCCCCTCACCCAACGGTGACATGAAATATCTGCCCATGTGCACCCAAAAAAAAGGGGGAGCCTAGTTTAAAAGCTTTGCCAAAGTAAACAGAGAATAATCAGACTTCTAATTAAAGGTGGTCTCGGATGAGCTGACCAAATGACCCGAGTATGAAAGTGACATTTAGGGGAAAAAACACACATAGCCAAGAAGATTTAATGAGGGAGTCTCTCCACTTCCCCCATCCCTGCGGGGAGTGACCTTTCCGACTCCCTGGTGACAACGCTCCCTCTAGATTTATTGGGCCTCTCCCTCCGCCGCACCGGAATAAAGAGAAGAGTCGCCTCGCCATCCAGACGCTGACCTTTAATTTGACACAGGCGGTGGGGACAAGCACACTGCATGATGACTGGCGGACCGGCGGCATCAAACGGAAAACTGGACCCAGCAGTGGTGGCGATGATTTGAAAGCCTGGGACCTTGTATCGGCGCCTTTTGCTGATCGACTTCATTTCCACCTGGTGCAATGTGGGGCGCGATAAACGCGTGTGAGATGAAAGCCAGAGTAGTAAAGAAAAAAAAAAAAAAAAGGAAACACCCAGACACAGGAAGGGATCAAAGGGAACACTCTCTGAAATGAGCAACCGGCAGCCAGATATTGTCTCTGACTGCTAACTAGACATCCGAGCCGTGCTGCCTCGTGTGGCAACAAGTGACGAATCAGAAGGAGCAGATCTGAGGGTTTACTTTGGGAAATTATCAGCTTTACCATGAGACACATGAGAAGATCAATACCACTTTCATGTCTGTACTGTGAATATGGAGACAGAGCTAACGTGGCTGTTAGGCTTAGCTTAGCACTATGACTGCAGATGGAGGAAAGAGTAAAGGATAGAAAAAAACACACTTCCAGCAGCTCAAATGTTTTTACTGCAGATGGGAAATGAAACTGCCATAACTTAATTTGTTAATAGGGCTCTGCTGCTAAGTGGATTTTATAACCTTTGGACAGAGACGGGCTGATCATCTTACCCCTTCATCTTTTGTCTTTGCTCTACACACACTGACGTCTTTACAGTCACAGTCCTTGATATAAAATACTCACCTATCAGAAACTTATGATACTGGCCCAGATGCAAAAGAGAGCAACATCAAACAGGGTTGCAGTTAAACTGCGTGCATGAAGATTTCTGTTCTGCAGCAAGACAACATATTATAGAGCTGGGCGATTAACCCAAAACTATCCAAGACCAACATTCACGCACTACGATCAATGAAATTTTGGTTATTATGAGTTCTCCCCTCTAAATTCTTTACCTCAGTGTACCATGTGTCCATGCATATCCCCTTAAGTATTTGATTCAAAGATCCCATTTACAACACTTTTTCCACATGTTGACAGTTCCCAAAAACGTTAATGAAATGTTTGTGACATACTACGGCCAAATTGCCTTTAAATATTTAATTACTGCAACATCATTGAGAATCATCTTTTGCAGCCTTCCTCAGAACATCTCATTTCAGTGCATGTCTCTTTAAATGCTCAAGAGCCAAAGTTAACCCCACCCCACCATCGTTATTGCTAATATTAGCTTCTATCTCAGGACGTGAGCCTGAGCCAACTAAATGCATCTTATTCCTGTATCTCATGGAGCAGCGAATGCTGTGGAATGTTCATGAACATTTTGCTTTTTGGGTTTCTTCAGGGTTTGTCAGAGTTAGTAAAAGGTTGCCAAACAGTTTGCCAACAGTTTTAAAGGTTTCTAAATAGATTTTTCCACAAATAGTTATGAAATAGTTGTGTTTGCAAACAATTGCAAATGTTTGCAGACGGCTGTAAAGCATGTTGCTAAAGTTCGCCAGGTAGTGAACACGAGCAACCTTTTATGACGCTTTACGATAAAACTGTTGGTGACCTAAAAAACTGTGCATGAACGGTTATGCAGCCTAACCCTGATGAAACCCAAAAAGTGCAGCATTCCCAAATATTCCTCAGCATTTGCCGCTCCATGAGCTATTAGCTTGATTTTCACCAACATTCGTTTGAAAAGTTGACAAATCCAAAAATCGCCATTTTTGCCAGCGTTCACCACTCTGTAAGACTCTAGCTTTAAAGAATGAATGAATGAAATGATGTGTCACTGGTGGACAGGGGAGTGTGGTTTCAGTGGTCAATAAGATATGACTGGTCCCTGGAGTACAATAAGCACAGAAACATTCACGAATGAGCGAATGTTGGTCCAAGGTGGCTAGCTAATGCTAGCATCAGCTAGCCTCTTGGGTCTCAGAGAAATTAAACCACAGAAAACTAAGCTAAAGTAGCATCTAAGAACAACGTATATGGTTAAGTGTTGGTAGAAAAACAAAAATTCCAATGGGGGTGTGAATAGAATTTATAGAATATAGGGGTCAAAACCAGCCGGATCGAGAGTTAAGCTGGCACCAGGCGACTACATTTTGTTGCATATCTGTATGTCCACATGATCTGAATTTGTGCACAACTTTTTTTTTTCTCTTGTCCTGTCAAGCAGCTAGGTAAGCAGAACAGAAATCTGCTTCCCTACTTGTGCCAAACAGATTTACCTTGCCAAAAGGAGCATTATACAACACATATCTATGTATATTATTTATAGGCTCCTGTTGTAAAAACTTTTAATACTTTATTTAAATTGTGTTACCCATGATAGACCTGATGAGGGGATGGGGAAGGGAGGAGTGGGGAGGGGGAAGGAAAAGAGAGACAAACAGACAGAAAAAACAAACAACCTGACACAACTGAAACAAACTGAAACATCTGAAAAGGTCTCATCAAGAGTCTGGTACCTGCACCTGTAAAAGAAGATATGTATGTGTGCATGTGCGTGTATGAGAGTGCACACAAAGTGAGGGTGTGTGTGTGAGTGGTTTGCCAAGAAACATACAAAGAGGGCAGCATTTCACAGCAACAACCCCCCCCCCCCCCCACCACGGAAACACAGAGCAAGCAAGACAACGCCACCAACCCCACAGAGCACAAATGCCCTGAAACCAGCAAGCCCCAGGACACCCATGCAACTGCCCCAGGAGAGACGGCTGAGGGAGGCCGGGTCGTGAACCGCTCCTGGAACGGCCTGCCCCCACCCCCCAGTAGGGCCAACGCCAGGTGCCAGAAGGCCAACGACCCCACCCCCACCCCCGCCTGCACCGTCGCCCAGAGATGCCACCTGTTGTGCACTAATATCCATTAGCTAATAAAGATTATGAAGTGTATTTTTATTTACGTTTTATTCAATGCCAACTTGCACTGCTTTTTGAAATTGATACAATGAACCCAGTTACATGGTGACAATAAACCGATCACTAGGAATAAACTGATAATGGCAATAATCAGGTTTGCATGTTTACATGCACTGAATAAACTGATTATTGGAGGGTAAACCACTGGAGTTAATCACCACAGTTACTCGGATTATTCTGTTATGCCTCTCAGTATATTTGGAACTGCTCTAAAGAATCACAGGATCTCATTTTAGATTTTAATGTATTTGTGAGAAATGTATTTCCATCCATGATTATACAGTATTTATAAATCTGCAGTGCATGTAAAATCAGTCTCATAATATAATATGAAGAGGTCGCAGACGTGAAGTAGCAAGCAGTGGAGAATTATAAAATTAGACATTCACAACAGCTGGTAACCATTTAAATAGTGCATAAACACAAGTGTTGCCCCACAATTAAATTTAGGTTTTATTTTAACCAAAGGTCAGTTAATTATGGTGGGATCTGTGGGGTCAGAGGGCACTCTAAAGCAGGTTCTGTGCTTGACAGAGAAAATGGCATAAGACCATCATTTATAGATACAATTACTTGTGAGTTGCTGTTGAGCATTTTAAAATCCGTTCAGTCTTTATTAGCCTTTTGTATCTTTAGAAGTGTTTAATTCAAACACTTTAACAGCCAGTAGCTTGTGACTACCTGTACTAGGTGTTCTCCTGCTACGAAGGAGATAAATTTCTGACGAGCGAAAGCAGGTCACAAAAGTTTGCTGATATTTAGAGCCGAGGTAAATCATCGGTTGATCAAGAAAATCAAGGATTCAGTGCTTGCTGTGCTTTATGTCAGTAGCAAGAGCACCTTCAACAGGCCTCACATGAGAATCAACGAGCTGAAAGAACAAAAACAACTGGTCTGGGATTGAATACGTCGCCCTTATTGTTTGGCACCAGAACTTTTGCAGACACAGCTGTTTTTATTGCTATAAAGCAGTGTACGCAAATGCAACAGGTCCCTTGAGTCACCAGGGGGCCTCCAAACTACTAGCTGACCATCAACATTTTTTGAGGGAGAATTAAAATTACCTTCTGCTTATCTATCTATAAATGTAACAGATCTCTGTCTGTGTTTGCTCCTTACATCTCTCAAACCGTTCGTCAGACTGGCCTCAGATTTTATAAGTGTTTTGCTGAGGTTACTAGGGTGCCCCAAGTATGGAGTCGCTCAGTCAAAATATGTAATTTTTATCAATAAAAGTTTAGCCACCGCTCCGGTTCCTCTTGCTCTGGCTTCTAGAAGTGTGGGCGGGGTTTCGGATTGACTCCGTACTGATTGGATAATAGGCAGCATCACGACCAGTCACCAGAACGCTCCATACACAAAACAAGGAAGTGAAAAGCCACAAATTTGACCAGAAAAAGAGATGACTGAAGATTTAATGCTTAAAAAATTATACTATAATGTTGCTGTGATTGCGTAGCTCTAAAGGATAATTCGGCATATGTGGAGAACACGAGGGTTGCTGGGGAGAGTCGGGGGGGGGGCAGCCGGACTGCCTTACCGCAGCCCTTCGCAGGGAGCCAAGCCCAGCCTGGAGCTGGGAGTCTCGGCTGCTGCTTCACCCGTGTGCTTGGCGGCACCGTGGGTTCAACATGGCACTCCCGCTGGTGCTGGTGTCCTCGTACAGCTATCTAAAAATTAAAAGTTAATAGTAATACCACCATGACTGTGGAGAGGAATAGCCAGATCAATTGCACATCATACGCGGACACATATGCACGCTTTGTCTAAACAATGACTGTGACCAAACAGGACACAAAAATGCCCAAATAACAAAATAAATCATTTTTTTACTTACTGACAAATGGGCAACACTGATGCAACAGTAGCCAAATGGGTCATTCTGCTGTGTATAATGATGTTCTGTGTTTTGTACTTATAATATTGCTAAAATATAAAAAGATGCACTACAATGGGTGTCAAATATTTGTAAACTTGTCCTGTTATAATACTGCATGAGTTTATTGACGATGGACTATAAACTACACATGTAAACTAAAGCAGTTATAATGGTGACTGAACAATTCCCATTCTCCAAAGTGCCAGACACACTTATGAATATCAGGCTGCGTGTCCACCAAATGCATTTTTTCAGATGTGGGAGACTATTTTCTATTCATTCTCTGTGTAGTCCAGCGTTTACAGCATTGAGCACCCTCGATGCTGAAACGCTCTCGGTGGTGGTCGCTTTTTGTCTCGGCATTCATGGCACTCAGAGTTAAAAAAAAAAAAAAAAAAATTCAACTTCTCAGACCACAGCTGAGTTCGTCAATGTCAGATCTTTCTAAGCAGCCAATCAGAATAAGGAAGTGTGGGACGTAGGACGCCGGTACAGTCTGCACTCAGACTCCTGTGTTCTGTGTCATTATATTCTGCATCCAGAGCTGTGACCAATGCTGGAATACGTTTCCTCTCCATTGTTATTTAGAGACTATGAGTAAAAAATAAGTAGAAAGTCTGACCATAGGAAAAGCGGAAGTGCTGACCTGTGAGTGACAAGCTGTGGCTGGGGTACAGGGCAGACTTTTATTTTCCAGAGCGCAGCGCATAAACGCTGGAAAAAAAAAAAAAGAGACATTCAGGGCGGTCGGGTGACAAAAGATGCATCTGGCGGATACACAGCTTTACTCATACAAGATCACACAAATAAGTCTGACAAACAAATAAACAAGGGTTTTTAAGCAGTTGCTAATACTGGATGCCCCATTCATTTTCAATAATTCTGTAAATATTCATCACGCAATTAAATACATTTTAGTGTTCAGTCCCTTTTATATTTGTCAAAGTCTAACGTGTGATTGCCTGCATATACATAGGCTACATCTCTTTGTTTTCAACTTTCAGACAGCCTGCATTTGGGCCTGTAAAGCCTGATTGGGCTCCCTGTTCTCAGACAACAGAGTGATGATATAGAGTGATGTACGTGGCGGTAATGCACCTGTAAGCTGGTTGCCAACCGCCAGTCAAATCTAAAAGAAGAAGAAGAATACTTGATTTCTACAGGCATGCACTAGTTTCCTTTAGATGTGCAATTTTTTTTAATTAATTTGCAACTTTTTTCTTGTATATTAGCATTTTTTTTCTTATAAATTTGCATCTTTATTTACTTTTTAATTTAATTTTTTTCACATAAACTGCCTTCATTTTTCTGGTAAGCTTGAAACTTTTTTCCTTCTAAATTAAAAAAAAATCATAAAAACACAACTCTTTTCTCTTAAATTTGAAACTTTTTCTGGTGAATATGCAACTTTTTTCATGTAAATTTACAGCTTTTTCCCTAGTAAATTTTCAACTTTTTCTAGTATATTTATAATTTTTTTTCATGTAAATTTATAACTTTTTTCATTTATATTTGCAACTTTTTCTCATAAATTTGCATTTTTTTCACCAATTAATTTGTAACTATTTTTGGAACCTTACTTTTTTCTGGTAATTTGCATTTTTTTTCTGTTAAATTTGTAAAATTTTCCATAAAATTGCAACATTTGTTGCAATTTTACTCGTTTCTTGTTAATGTGCAGCTTTTTTCTCATAAATTTGCAACTTTTTCCTGTACACTTACAACTTTTTTCTTGTAAATTTGACATTTTTATGTGGATGCTGGTTAAATTGTTTTTCTTTCAGACAATGATCTAAGTATTTTTTTTTATTTTTATTTTTTTTTTTACATTTAAGTTGGGAGGAGAGTGTTTCTTTTATTTCCGTTTTAAAGGGTTTAAACTCCTCCTCATTACAATCTTGCATAGAGCCCCTAAAAACCAGAAACGGCCCTGTTTGCAGAGGATCTTAACTTCAGGGTGGGGTCTGTGTGAATTGTATGAGTTGCAGCACATCCCATCGATGCTTAGATTGCAGTCTAGTCTTGAATTATTCGTCGTGTTCCTGGAGCATTCCTCAGTATTTTTGCAAGATTTGGCAGGATGAATATTTATCCTGGGGGGGAGGGGGCTACTGCCGCAGGGCTGTTCTGTCACATGTGCTATGCCTGCAGCCATGTTTAGGTGAGTTTAGATGGGTGCCAGGAGCCGAGGTTTCCCAGTGGAATATTACTTTGTTCCTTTACCTATTAGTGTATTTTTCATATTTTGGCTTATCAGTCTAGTGTTAAATAATGGCAGGTTGTGTTAGAGTTTAGCCTGCACAGAATTCTCATACAATCCAAACCACAAGTGGGCAGTGAGTCTGGGTGGGAGAGGCTAACAGGAAACATTCTACATTGGGCAATAAACAATCATGGTTTAATAATAATGAAGTGAACCCACCACAGCAGCATTGCCATTCTGAGGTAACACAATTAGTTCCTGTAAAATATATCTCCATAACAACAGAGCACAAGCTAAAGTCTTTTAATGTGATCACTGCTGTGGTGGCAAAGCATGATCTAAAGGACTTTTAGCGGTGTTTGGGTACATCTGTGTGTGTGTGTGTGTGTGTGTGTGTGTGTGTGTGTGTGTGTGTGTGTGTGTGTGTGTGTAATCTCAGTAAAGGGTCCTATGAAGGACATTAAAGCTTTCTCAGGTATCTAAAGGCATTATACAAGGGCTCTTGGGCACTCTATCTCCACCATCAAGACAGGTAAGCTCCCGTGGCCAATCAGACGCAATGTAACGCTTTAAAAAAGAGACAGTTTTTTTTTTGGTTTTTTTTTCGGACAAAGTTGTGGTGAGAATCCAGTCTGAGCTCCTGGATCTCTGCTCTGTTTAGAAGATTAAAAGCTCTTAAATTAAACATATCAAAAAGTGTGGCCTTTGTAGGATTTGTAAGGCTTTGGTTATTATTAGGGTGTCAGACGGGGGGGTAACGCTTTAACTTACTACCTACGGACCTGTGTGCAGGTGCATGGGTAGTGAGATGGTATTATGCCCTTGATTATAATGGTGTCAGAATCGGAGCAAAAGCACAAACACATTCAGCAGCATAACACGAGGCAGAGTATGGTAAATGAATATATCACTGCGGCAATTCCAACACGCAGTGGAGGAATGAAGACATCCCCATGGTGATAAATTCATGATACCGCATGACCTTGAGTGTAATATTGCTTTTATACAACAGTTCCACAAGCCCCATTCATTTGCCAGGACACTCTTGGAAAAGAGATTTTAAAACTCACCGAGGTTTTCCTGGATAAATAAAGGTAAAAAAAAAAAAAAAAAACTTCACTGGCAACAATACACCACAAAAAAATGTGATTTTTGCATGTTTCACCAGTTATTTTACTCATTCGAGAAAAATACTCCCTCCCAACTGTACTCAGTGAACTGTTGCTAAGCACCTAAATGAGTATAATATAAAACAAAATAGGACGATTATCATTTCTCACTCATACCATACCGGGCAATGAAAATAGATATTGTACAGGGCTCAAGTCATTGTTTATATACAGACCCCGTCCTCCTGTGGAGCCGGTTGTATGGATCACATGACTCACACTGTCTTGACAGCTGTTAGTTAGCTTGACGGTTGTGCTGAGGAAGTCCTTAACAAAGCCACCATTACATTATCACCTCAAAAGTACAGTATCTCACAAAAGTGAGTACACCCCTCACATTTTTGTAAATATTTTATTATAACTTTTCATGGGACAACACTGAAGATATGACACTTTGATACAATGTAAAGTAGTCAGTGTTCAGCTTGTATAACTATACATTTGCTGTCCCCTCAAAATAACTCAACACACAGCCATAAATGTCTAAACCACTGGCAACAAAAGTGAGTACACCCAGAAGTGAAAATGTCCAAATTGTGCCCAGAGTGTCAATATTTTGTGTGGCCACCATTATTTTCCAGCACTGCCTTAACTCTCTTGGGCATGGAGTTCACTAGAGCTTCACAGGTTGCCATTGGAAACCTCCTCCACTCATCCATGACGACATCAAGGAGCTGGTGGATGTTAGAGACTTTGCGCTCCTCCACCTTCCATTTGAGGATGCTCCACAGATGCTCAATAGGGTTTAGGTCTGGAGACATGCTTGGCCAGTCCATCACCTTTACCCTCAGTTTCTTTAGCAAGGCAGTGGTCATCTTGGAGGTGTGTTTGGGGTGGTTATCCTGCTGGAATACTGCCCTGTGACCCAGTTTTCGAAGGTCGGGGATCATGCTCTGCTCCAGTATGTCAAAGTGCATGTTGGCATTCACGGTTCCCTCAATGAACTGTAGCTCCCCAGTGCCAGCAGCACTCATGCATCCCCAAACAATGACACTCCCACCACCATGCTTGACTGTAGGCAAGACACACTTGTCTTTGTACACCTCACCTGGTTGCCGCCACACACGCTTGACACCATCTGAACCAAATAAGTTTATGTTGGTCTCATCAGACCACAGGACATGGTTCAAGTAATCCATGTCCTTAGTCTGCTTGTGTTCAGCAAACTGGGGGCTTTCTTGTGCATCATCTTTAAAAGGGGCTTCCTTTGGGGATGACAGCCATGCAGACCTATTTGATGCAGTGTGTGGCGTATGGTCTGAGCACTGACAGGCTGACCCCCCCCACCCCTTCAACCTCTGCAGCAATGCTGGCAGCACTCATACATCTATCTTCAAAAGACAACCTCTGGATATGACGCTTAGCATGTGCACTCAACATCTTTGGTCGACCATGGCAAGACGTGTTCTGAGTGGAACCTGTCCTGTTAAACCACTGAATGATTTTGGCCACTGTGCTGCAGCTCTCTTTCAGGGTGATGGTAATCTTCTTATAGCCTAGGCCAGGGGTGTCCAACCATGTGCCATGGAGAGCCAAGACCCTGCAGGTTTTCTCTTCTACCCAGTCTCTTCAGCAGGTGTTTTCACTTATCAGCAATCAGTGGGAAGAAGTTCACAGAAATCTGCTGTTGAAGACACTGGTTGGAGGTAAAACCTGCAGGGTCTTGGCTCTCCATGGCACATGGTTGGACACCCCTGGCCTAGGCCATCTTTATGTGAAGCAACAATTCTTTTTTTCAGATCTTCAGAGAGTTCTTTGTCATGAGGTGCCATGTTGAACTTCCAGTGACCAGTATGAGAGAATGTGAGAGTGATAACATCAAATTTAACACACCTGCTCCCCATTCACACCTGAGTCCTTGTGACACTAATGAGTCACATGACACCAGGGAGGGAAAATGGCTAATTGGGCACAATTTGGACATTTTCACTTAGGGATGTACTCACTTTTGTTGCCAGCAGTTTAGACATTAATGGCTGTGTGTTTAAATTTACACTGTTATACAAGCTGTACACTGACTACATTACATTGTATCAAAGTGTCATATCTTCAGTCTTGTCCCATGAAAACATATAATAAAATATTTACAAAAATGTGAGGGATGCACTCACTTTTGTGAGATACTGTATTATGAGACTCTAATTGAGATGGTAAATCCAGCAACAGCTCATCCATCTTGTCTTTAGCACATCCAGAATATTAGATAGTGGTTAAAGACTAACAGCAATTAGCTTAGGCCCATTTCAGCATTGGTGTCTGCACACTTTGTCCGCGTCTCCTTCGCAGTGTCAGATGAAATGAAACCGATGTGAGAGTTGGAAATTTGAAGCAAACATGGTGGCTATTTATTAGAGATGTGAACAACACACCAGGCACTGGTACATCTGCATCTGAATTTTGAGGACTGTCTCTTTTCAGATAGCACCTCACTCCGGAAACAAATTTACACAGCACAGCATTGCAGTTCTCACATAATTAGCAAATAACAGTTACTTTAATTTAACGATTAATAGAACACATCTGAAGCATATACTATACACATGGTCAAACGTCCAAGTGCGGTTATTGGGGAATATAGTCACCTGTACTCATGATATACACAACCAAAGTATAATGGTGCATAAAAGTTATCTAAAATTCAAATATTAGCATCCAAACTGCTTTTAATAAGATGCAGCCACATATTTTAACTGATCATTTGTCTCTTTATTTTAGGTTATCCAATCAAATTTCATTATTACTTTCAAACTTTTTAACTGACTGGGTTCAGCGGGTTTGTGTTAATGGTCTCATGTCTGATCTTATTATTTCAAACACAGGTTCCCCTCAGGGCTGTGTCCTTTCACCTCTGCTTTTTTATCTTGTATACTGACAGCTGCAGATCTTCTCAACAGGACAGCTATCTGGTTAAGTTTTCTGATGACACAGCCTTGCTGTCTCTTCTTCAGGGATCGCAGACTGATCATGGCTCTGCCTTGTCTTCATTTGTGGAATGGTGTGACATTTGTGGAATGGTGTGTAAATGTCACAAAAACTAAAGAGATGATTATTGACTTTGGGAAAGACAGACGAGAACTTAAACCTAGTATTATACATGGAGAGGAAGTTCAACTAGTGGAGACCTACAAATATCTGGGAACAGTGTTTGACTCTCAGCTGAAATTCACGGCTAACACAAAGTCAGTTGTTAAGCGTGGACAACAAAGAATCTACTTGTGAAAACTGAACTCTTTTAATGTTCCTAGTGTGGGGCATGGTGTGGGGCTACTCCCCCCAGAGAAGGCAGCTGGGATAAGGGGGAACAATGGACCGGAGGAGGAAATGACACCGGGGGGGTCTCAAACGGGACTGTATGGACTATGCACCCCCTGTATGGACTATGCACCCCCCGAGGAGAGGAGGAACAAGCGGAGCCACTGGAAGAGAGAAGGGTGTGAGAGCAACGCCGGCGTTATGATGTTAATGTTCCACACAGGTCTTTGTTCTAAATAACAATGTATTATGGTCGGAAGTTCCAGGTCTCAGTGCTTGGTATTGGATATAAAAGAGGAATGCACAGAGACCCGGAGATCTTTTGCTGTACTGTATATTGGAGAAAGAATAACGTTTATGTGTCGTCTAGCTCGTTGCCTCGCCTGCTTCCTTTCTCCACATTGGTGACCCCAAGACATGCCATAGAAAGCGAGCCAAGCACAGCCCTGGAGACTACCTGGACGGAAAGCACCAGCGCCATGTGCGCTGGCTCAGCCAAGCTCCCAGACTTCTGGCTTCACAACCTGACTGCGTGGTTTTGCACGTAGAAGCTCAGTTCGCACTCCGCGGGATAACAATGGACGATACCAAGTAGTACTACGTGGTCGCTGTGCTGGATACGCGCGCCACGCAACAGGTGATGAGCCTGCTCCAGGAGCCACCGGCCCAGGGGAAATATGGAGTGCTCAAGAGGATGCTCCTCCAGTGCTATACCCTTTCTGACAGTGAGAGGGCAGAGAGACTCTTAACGCGTTCAGAGTTAGGTGACAGATCAGCAGTGGAGCTCATGGAGAGCATGTTGGCGCTGAGGGGGAAGGACGACAAATCTTTCCTGTTCGCCTACTTGTTCCTCAGGAACCTACAGGCTACGGCGAGGGCAATCCTGGCCAACTCGCCGCTGCTGGTTGCCAAGGACTACCGCACCGTGGCACAGGAAGCGGACCGCATCATTTTGGCGACCAGAACTCTCAGCATGCAGGTAGTGGCACCGGCATCCATGAGGGACTCCAGCGAGGTCGAGGAGCCATTGATGGTAGCCGAGACGGACACCAGGAGATGAAAGAACGGAGCGATCTGTTTTTATCATCGCTGTTTCGGCTCAAATGCCCAACAATGCCTGTCGCCATGCCGATTCAAGATGCCAGGAAGATGGCATGTTCGGCATTCAGTTGCAGCTGCAACTGCTGGCGACAGGAACAAACTGCTTTATGTCATGGACACACGTTCAGGGAGACGGTTTTTGGTGGACTCCAGCTCCCAGAAGAGCCTCACTCTGCCAGTCAACACAGACAGTGTGGCAGGAGGCAGTGGTCCCGAGCTCACGGCTGCCAACGGATCCACCATCAGGACATTTGGCAAGCGGACACTGACGATGTGCTTACACGGACACAGCTTTCAGTGGAACTTTGGGGTAGCTGCATGTTCCGGCCCCATTTTAGGTGCAGATTTTTTATGTGCTTAAGGGTTGTTAGTAAATGTTGCTAATAGGCGATTAGTGGATGCTGTCTCTTTTGCCTCACTGTCCTGTACAGCTCAGGGAGCTCGGTCAACAACACTGGCCAACGTTATAGCTCCCGGGGGTAAGTACCAACAGTTACTCGCACAGTTCCCAGCACTCACGGTCCCGACTTTTTCGGCTACTATAATGAAACACAGGGGCAAATATTTCATAACTACAAAAGGCCCACCGGTGTTTGCGCGACCTTGGTGTCTGGACGCAGCTAAACTGGCCAGCGGGTGAGGAGTTTGCCAACTTAGAGCAGTTGGGCGTCGTCAGGTGTTCCAACAACCCATGGGCATCCCTGCATGGTGCAGGGATGCCCGAGAACAATGCCACGGAACACAATCGCTATCCTATTCTGGACATCCAGGATTTTTCCGTGCACCTGGCCGTGGCACATGTTTTTTCCAAAGTGGATCTAGTCCGCGGATACCATCAGGTCCCGGTGCGCATGGTAGATGTTTTGAAAACAGCGGTAATAACTTCTTTCGGCCTTTTCGAGTTTTTATGCATGCCGTTCAGATAAAAAAGCACGGCACAGACTTTCCAGAGGATGATGGACGCAGTGCTTCGTGACTTGTCCTTCGTTTTCATCTACTTAGACGGCATTCTGGTGGCTAGCGCATCCAAGGAATAGTACATCGCCCATCTCAAGATGGTTTTCCAGAGGTTGGAAGCGGACGGGCTGATAACCCGGTGAAGTGCCAGTTCGCTGTGGCAGTGATTGATTTTTTGGGCCACTGCATTTCGCTGGAGGGCGCGATTCCTTACTGGATAAGGTGCGCGCTGTGTCAGACTTCCCGCGTCTGCAGACCGTGAGGGCACTACAGGAGTTTTTGGGAACGGTTAATTTTTATAACCGTTTCCTTCCTCGGGCAGGCCAGCTGATGCAGCCGTTGTATGCCATCCATCCATCCATCCATCTTCTTCCATTCAATTCTTTTCGGGTCGCGGGGGGGCTGGCGCCTATCCCAGCATCTATGGGTGAGAGGCAGGGTACACCCTGGAAAGATCATCAGTCCATCGCAGGGCCAACACAGAGAGACAGACAACCATTCACTCTCACAGTCATACCTAAGGACAATTTAGAATCCCCAGTTTGATGCCAATTAACCTAACTTGCATGTTTTTTGGCATGTGGGAGAAAACCGGAGAAATTCCGGAGCAAACCCACGCAGACACGGGGAGTACATGCAAACTCCACACAGATCACTGTTGGTCGGGGGCTGGGATCGAACCCAGGATCCCCCGGCCAAGGGTGAGTTGCTGTGCTACCGCAGTGCTAACCACTCCGGCACCGTTGTATGCCGTGCTTAAAAAAAGAAGCCCGCAGAAACCATTGACTGGACTCCTGAGCGAGTCCAGGCTTTCACAAATGCCAAGACAGCGCTGGTGGATGCCGCTTTGCTAGCCCACCCGGATCCGTCTGCACGGATAGCACTCACTACGGATGCGTCGAATGTTGCCATAGAGGCAGTGGTGGAGCAGTACATCTCAGGTTCGTGGCAGCTGCTCGCATTTTTCAGTTGAACTTTGCGTGACAATGAACGCAAATACAGCACATTTGACAGAGAATCGCTGGCTCTCCATCTGGCCATGGGCCATTTACAGTTTTGGCAAGAGGGGTGCAAGTTCACCGCGTTCATGGACCATAAGCCGCTGACGTACACAATGTCCAAGGTCTCGGAACCATGGTTGGCCGAGCAGCAACAGCATTTGGATCTACTACCGACATTCAACACGTTGCCGGTAAGCTCAACTATGTGGTCGATTGCCTTTCGTGTGCATTAGTCTCCCCGGTCTACATGGGAATAGAATTTCCCTGCCATGGCCACGGAGCAAGCCGGGGACGTGGACATTTGCATGCTCCTGTCGGCGGCGCCTATTGGGTTAAGGCTGGAGAGCAGGGTGGTGCAAGAAGGGTGCACCCCTTGCTCTGCGATGTCTCCACTGGCCGACCACGCCCGGTGGTTCCAAGCTCTTGGAGTCAGTCCATTCCCTTTCGCACCCAGGCGTGCGCTCCTCGGTGAAGCTAGTGGGGGCAAAATTTGTCTGGCCGTTTTTGCGCAAGGACGTGAAAGAGTGGGCTGCAGCTTGCATTGCGTGCCAGTAGGCCATAGTGCACAAGCACACCAGAGGTCCCCTCGAGCAATTCCAAATCCCGGCTTGGAGGTTCGACCACGTCCATGTGGATTTGGTGGGACCCCTCCCGCCATCACAAGGTTTCACGCGCTTTTTGACAGTCGTGAACCGCACCACATGCTGGCTTCTACCACGTTCGCGGAAGTGGCTCGCGCTTTTTTGTTGGCTTGGGTTACATGTTTCGGATCCCCATCGGACATCACTTCCAACAGGGGTCCACAATTTGTTTCTGAACTCTGGTCCACGATGGCCCAGAGCCTGGGGGTCAAAATTCCCCATATTACTGCGTACAACCCCGCAGGCTAACAGGTTATGCGAGCGTTTTCATAGGTCGATTAAAGCAGCGCTCAGAGCTTCGCTCACGGACACAAATTGGGTCGACCATCTGTCCTGGGTTCTTTTAGGGTTGTGCTCCGTGCCTAAGGAGGATTTGACAGCCTCCCCGGCAGAACTCGTTTTTTCTTAGCCGCTGCGGATCCCCGGAGAGTTTTTACCGGAAAACCCCGCGCCCAAGGCTGATCTGCCCATGCAATTTTTGTACAGTACAGAGGCTTTGAACGTTCCAGGCCCGGCCCATTATTGTTTTCCCCGCACCTTCGTCCCAAAAAGCTTGAAAACGCCAGTTTTGGTTTTGTCAGGCACAATGCGCACCGGACCCCAGTGCACCCACCGTACGACAGACCGTTCAGGGTGTTGGAACCTGGGGCGAAGCATTTTGTGTTAGACTTGCGGGGGCGTAGGGAGACCGTATGCATCGACAGGCTGAAGCCCGCTTTTGTGTTGGCAGACGAGCAGGTGGTGTTGGCCCAAGTTCCCGGCACGGACGCCCACCGTTGGTGGCTCCGCAAGTTGGTGATCCTTTGGCAGGGACCTGCGCTTGCAAAGCTAATGTGTATTCCCCCCTCCCTTTTTCCCTCCACAGACTGATGTGCCCTGCTATACACCTCGCCAGCAGGGTGGTTCGACTGGATCAGCGACCCCCCGCTACAGCCGCTAATGGGCACCAGCTCAAGGCCAAAGGAAGGGGGGGTTAGTGCCCTTTCTGGGTGTTTGGGGGAGGCTGTGTGGGGGCATGATGTGGGGATTCTCCACCCAGAGAAGGCAGCTGGGATAAGAGGGAACAAAGGACCAGAGGAGGAAGTGCCACCGGGGGGTCTCAAATGGGAAAGTATGGACTATTCACCCCCCGGGGAGAGGAGGAACCACCAGAGCCGCTGGAAGAGAGAAGGGTGTGAGACCGGCGCCGGCATTATGATGTTAATGTGCCACACAGGTCTTTGTTCTAAATAATAATGTATTATGGTCGGAAGTTCCAGGTCTCAATGCATGGTATTAAAGATATAAAAGAGGAATGCACAGAGACCTGGGAGATCTTTTGCTGTACTGTATGTTGGAGAAAGAATAAAGTTTATGTGTCGTCCAGCTCGTTGTCTCACCTGCTTCCTTTCTCCACACTAGGATAATTTTATGTAGTTTTTAATCGCTCCTTTACTGAGAGTCTTTTATTTTTTTCTTTTATCTGTTGGTATAATGAGCTCTCTGTGAAGGACAAGAACAGCCTTAATACAGTATGAATGTCTGCTCGAAGATCACTGGAGTCCAGTTAGATCATTTAAGCTCACTGTGGAGTAAACATGTGTTACAGAAGGCGAGTGATATCATTAGCCAGTCTGACAATGTTTTAAATAGTGAATTTGTTTTAGTGCTGACGCTACCTTGCACCCCGGAGGAGGTCTGGCCATTACTCCAATTCTCTTAGTCCTTCAGCTATTAAGCTGTTGAATGCCCAATGTTAAAAGAGGTTGTGTGTTTCCCCACCTTCTGACTTGCTTAGGACCCTACATTGAGCTGCTTCTCAATGAATACTGAATGTTAGTCATGAGTATGAATGCAGATGTTATTGTTTGTATTTTTATGGCTGGGACTGTAAACTGAATTGCCCAACAAGGGACAAATAAAGTTATCTGAATCTGAATCTGAAACCTTAGGCATATGTACAACAGTAACACAGAGAAGACACAGTCTAACTAAGGAGACAATGCTTATTTTCAAACGTTTAACATCACCCACAAGGGCTGCTCGGAAATGGGAAGCTGGTTTTCTTCTTGTGTACCTGACTGATAGACTAGGGGACCCCCAACGGCAATCTTGCATAGGGGCCCCCAAAACCAGCAACCCTGATAGTCACTTCTGGAATCCTCATTGTCCAGCCAGGTTGCTTGGTTGGAACTAACTGTGGCATATAAAAGTGACACTCCACCCTGGGCTGGATTATCCAGCGGACTTACTGGGGTAGAAGCCCAGGGGCCCTGCCTCTTTGGAGCCCCGAAGGAAACACTATTTTTAATTTTTTTATTACCTCCGCCAAGGAGGTTATGTTTTTACCGGGGTTTGTTTGTCTGTTTGTTTGTCTGTCTATTACCAACATAACCCAAAAACTTATGAACGGATTTTGATGAAATTTTCAGGACAAGTCTGAAATGGGCAAAGGAAGAAATTATTAGATTTTGGGAGTGATCCGGATCACCGTCTGGATCCAGGAATTTTTTAAAAGATTCTTTATCATCGCGAGATAGGGCCATTTTTAGCATATGTGTATATAACTCCACAATAAATGGTCAGGATGCTTGCCAAAAAAATACAGGATAACATCCCAGTAGGTTCTAGGACATATCAAAGACTGATCCGGATCCTGCAAAAAATCCCGATACTGTGATCCAGAACAGGAAATAATAGGGGATCTTTGGAATTTTCATCACTGTAAGGTAACAAATTAAGATATAAACATACAACAAACACCAAAATATAGCCAAGACACTGAGGAATCACTAGTGTGCCAATGGATTTGTTGTATCTTCAAAAGCTATGGAGCTACTGTATATCCAGAAGAAAACCGCCATTACCGAAAAAGTGATTTTGGTCAATAACTACTGAACTAATAAAGATATCAATGTGAATCCAATTGCTAAAGGTATGTTTTGATGGTCAAGGAATCTGAAAATATAGATAAAATAAATATAGGACTATTATATTTGGGGAAAATCCCAATATTAGGGGGGACTGAGGTACTTGGCGGAGGTCTGCGCTCTCCGAGTGCTTTTCTAGTTTAATGTAATTTTATTTTTTGCTAATTCTGCTGCGCCCAACATTTATTGGAGGGTTTGTTTTGGCGTATCAACTTTTTATTTGTTGAGGTGTACGTCTGTCCTACCTGCTTAATTTGTGACATTAAAGATTTGACATTTGACCTGATTGTTAGACGTGGGCCGGTAGAATCATATGGCGGGCATTCGAAAATATGATAGCGGTGCCCAAAAAAGAAAAAAGAGAAAAGAAAAAGGAGAATGTGAAAAGGAGGTTTTGAAAAAGACTCCTAAACTGACCTTTTTTTAAAAAAACAAAAAACAAAGTAGCAATACAGCCGGACAGACGTCAACTGGACAGTCAAAGCTAGATGTCTGTCAAACTGTTAGCACTGGAAGTGCTAACACAGACGTACTGGCGGAGCCGCTGTCTGATAATCCGTCAGAGGGCATCACTTTACCGGCCACAGAAGCGCCCCCTGGTCAGCAGAGTTGCAAAACACTCGTTGGAAGGGTTAACGGTTCCTACAGCAGTGATCCTGCTCTCTGGGGAAATATCACTGATGCTGTCCGGGAATACTAGGCCAAAAAAGGACCGGACAGCCGCCAGGATATAGATGCCGATTTCGGAGCATGTGAAAAGCAGCAGAAAAGTTTTTTTTCAAAGTGTCACTTTGATCGCAAACTTGCAAACGGTGAGTCTGTGTCAAGACAATGGCTTCTCTATTCTCCTTCCACTGGCTGTTTATATTGTTTTGCCTGCCACATATACAGCAATGACAAGTTTGGCAACTGTCAATCATGCTTTGAAACTGGATTTAGTGACTGGAAAGATGCAACAGAGCGCATTTGAGACCACGAGAACAGTGAGCATCATAAAAAGGCAATTTTGACCTATGTCAGCCTTGCATCCTGTAGAGGAAGAATAGACACTGAGTTGCAAAAACAGTTTGAGTCTGAATGTGGTTACTGGAACAAAGTTCTGAGAACAGTGGTGGCTGTTGTCAAATTTTTGGCAGAGAGGGGGTAACTACATGGGCATTCAGGAAGTGATAAGTGAGGTTGATCTGTTTTTGAAATCTTACATTGAGAAATAAAAAAAAAAAATCAATCGCAGGTCGATGATCAATTTTGTTATCATGTCATCAGACCTGCGACCGTATGTCTTGGACGCTCAGCAAGCTCAGCTCAGCAGAGCTGTCAACTGATCACCACCTGGTGGTGAGTTGGATCCGATGGCAGGGGAGGATGCCATTTAGACCTGGTAGACCCAAACGTATAGTGAGGGTATGCTGGGAATGTCTGGCTGAGGCCCCTGTCCAGGAGGCCTTCAACTCTCACCTCCGGAAGAACTTCAACCACATTCCGAGGGAGTCTGGAGACATGGAGTCTGAATGGGCCATGTTCTCCACCTCTATTGTTAAAGCGGCTGCTCAGAGCTGTGGTCGCAAGGTCATCAGGGCATCTCGTGGTGACAACCACTAAGCCATTAAGTTGAAGAAGGAGTCCTATCAAGCCTGGTTGGTTTGTGGGACTCCTGAAGCAGCTGAGGTGTACCGGCAGGCTAAGCAGAGTGCAGCTCAGGTGGTTGCTGAAGCAAAAGCTCAGGTACGGGAGGAGTTTGGTGAGGCCATGGAACAAGACTTTTGGTCGGCCTCGAAGAGATTCTGGCAAACTGTCCAGTGGCTCAGGAGGGGGAAGCAGCTCCCTGTCCACAGTGTGTATGGTGCGGATGGGGCACTGTTGACTTCGACTGGGGATATCGTCGAGCGGTGGAAGGAATACTTTGACGATCTCCTCAATCTCACTGATCCACCTTCCACAGAGGAAGCAGGGCTTGTGGACGAGGAGGATGACTCGCCTATCACAGGGGCTGAGGTCACCAAGGTGGTTAAAAATCTCTTCGGTGGCCGGGACCTGGGGGTGGATGAGATTCGCCCTGAGTACCTCAAGGCCCTGGATGTTGTAGGGCTGTCATGGTTGACATGTCTCTGCAACATTGCGTGGAGGTCGGGGCAGTGCCTTTGGCATGGCAAACCAGGGTGGTGGTTCCTCTCTTCAAAAAAGGGGGCCGGAGGGTGTGCTCCAACTTTAGAGGGATCACAATCCTCAGCCTCCCTGGGAAGGTCTATGCCAAGGTACTGGAGAGGAGAGTCCGGCCGTTGGTCGAACCTTGGATTCAAGAGGAGCAATGTGGTTTTCGTCCTGGCTGTGGCACATTGGACCAGCTCTTTACCCTCTCGAGAATCCTCGAGGGTTCTTGGGAGTTTGCCCAATCAGTTTACATGTGTTTTGTGGACTTGGAGAAGGCATTCGACCGCATCCCTCGTGGTTTTTTGTGGGGGGTGCTTTGAGAGTATGGGGTATTGGGCTTGTTGTTATGAGCTATTCAGTCTCTGTACCACCATTGTGAGAGTTTGGTTTGTATTGCCAACACTCGATCGGACTCATTCCCAGTGACAGTTGGACTCCGCCAGGGCTGCCCTTTGTCACCGATCCTGTTCATAATTTTTATGAACAGGATTTCTAGGCGCAGCCAGGGAATGGAGGGTGTCATGCTTGGTGACCACAGGATCTCATCTCTGTTGTTTGCAAATGATGTTGTCCTGCTGGCTTCATCCAGCAATGACCTACAGTTCTTGGTGGAACAGTTTGTCGCTGAGTGTGAAGCGACTGGGATGAGAATCAGTACCTCCAAGTCCAAGTCCATAGTCCTCAGCTGGAAAAAGGCGGATTGTCTGCTCCGGGTTGGGGACAGGCTCCTGCCCCAAGTGGAGGAGTTTAAGAATCTTGGGGTCTTATTCACGAGTGAGGGGAGAATGGAGCGAGAGATTGATAGACGGATCGGAGCAGCATCTGTAGTGATGCGGACGTTGTACCGGTCTGTTGTGGTGAAGAGGGAGCTGAGTTTTAAGGTAAAGCTGTCGATTTACCAGTCAATCTACGTTCCTACTCTCACCTATGGTCACGAGCTTTGTGTAATGACCGAAAGAATGAGATCGCGGATACAAGCGGCTGAAATGAGCTTTCTCCGTAGGATCGCTGGACTCACCCTCAGAGATAGGGTGAAGAGCTCAGTCATCCGGGAGAGGATCAGAGTAGAACCGCTGCTCCTCCACATTGAAAGGAGCCAGTTGAGGTGGTATGGGCATCTGATCAGGATGCCTCCTGGACCCCTCCCACTTGAGGTGTTTCGGGCATGTCCCACTGGGAGGAGACCCCGGGGCAGACGCAGGACTCGCTGGAGAGACTATGTCTCCCAGCTGGTCTGGGAACACCTTGGTTTCCTCTCTGAAGAGCTGGAGCAGGTTGCTGGGGAGAGGGAAGTCTAGGCTTCTCTGCTTAAACTGCTGTCTCCACGACCCGGACCTCCGGAAAAGTGGTAGAAGATGGATGGATGGATGGACATTGAGAAATATGGAAATGCAGGAAGATGGATCCCTTCATATCTCTCCACAAAAACATGCGAGGAATTTATTCAGCTGATGGGGCACCGTGCAGTGGCAGTTTCAGATATGGGCCACTTGGGAGGTTGCCCAGGGCGGCATCAACTATTGTGTTTTTTTTTTAATAGTTTTTACTTTGTAAGCTTTAACAAGCTAAATAGAAATACTGCATAGAAAGACTATTTCAATAAAGTAGTTTTTTTTAAGTTAATGTCTTTTTGCAAGATAATTCAATAAGCATTGTCAACATTCATTACAAGCAGAGTGAAACATTTCAGACCGTTCTGATTTAATATTGATGATTATGATTATAGTTTTTAAATTTAAATTATAAACCATGATACTGATGAAGAACCTCTTTACTGGTCTTGCAGTCATCAGTATTAACCATGCCATTGCTGATCAACTTTCATATGATGATGTCATTGACAATTTTGGATCAAGGAAAACAAGAAAGGTCAGTCTTTAGATTAAAGTTGTGTTTGTGGGGGGGGGGGGGGGGGGGAGCAGGGAGTCACACAAGCTAGGACCGCCCCTGGGAGCGTGTTTTGTCAGAGATTGTCGGTGAAGTAAAAATGGCCAAATACTTTTCAGTCAGTGTTGATTCAACACCAGATGTCTCACATGTGGATCAGCTGACATTCATTTTACATTATATCTCACCTGATGGACACATTCAGGAATGCTTCCTAAAATTTCTGCCTATTGAGAGCCACACAGGAGAAGCTTTATGCAAGTCTGTGCTGCAGGTTTTGAAAGAGTTGAATATTGACATCAGCAACTCCGGGGACAGTGCGATGACAATGCTGCTAACATGTCTGGGGCATATAAGGGCTTACAGGCCCGTATAAAAGAGATCAATCCACTGGTTGAGTGGGTTCCATGTCATTTTCCATGACATTTTTACATGCACTGAATAAACAGGTTACTGGACAATAAACTATGTGTGTTAATGTAACTTCTCATAACACAATAATTACAATAAATCTCATAACACAATAATTACACAATAATTACAATAAATTATATAATTTATTATATAATAAATATATCTTATTATTGTTTTTGCATGACTGCTTTAACCACTTGCGCTCCGTTGTTCGGCGGGCGGGCAAGTCTCTGCATCCTAGGGCGCACAAGGGCGCACTCGGACGCATGGTCCTCATGGTGGTGATGTAGTTGGTGTTGGCGTCCAAGCGCCACTGAAAAAAAAAGCTGCAGACACAGCCGCGAACAGATTAGTTCATCTGATTGACCTCTCACTCGACTAATAAGAGCCTTGAATTGGGTTTCTGAAACCTTGAAGAACCAATGAATGAAAACCTAGGAAGGAGGACCCGCCTACTGTGAATGCAGGAGCCAATTGAAGCACAGAAGTTCGGGCTGGGTGAAAAGAGATTTATTGTTGCAGCAAATGAAAAAAAGCATGCTGGACGAACCTGCTACAGATCCAGCAGCATGGAGAACACCCACAAGTGGGACCTGCACTCATTCCAGCAGAATAGATGTTTAGGATTCTCTTCTGTCATCATAGACCGACGGAGGCCGACGACAAAGGTCGTAAATCATTCACCAAAACCGCAATATTGGAATTATGTTTTGACCAGGATCCACGAGCGGACCAGCGTCGCGTTCGTCTGACAGTGGGGAAGAGAAGTTCGCCAGGACTCTGCTGCTGTGAAGAGGTAAGGTGTTATAAGCTAAATTATTATTTCTCCCTGAAAACTGTAATCCAAAAATGACTTTTGACCAATCGGTAAATTACAACTGTACGGCGCACGAAGTACGAAGCGCGTGCGCCGCGATAAACGGTTCATTTGCCGTGTTCGGACCGTGAACGCCCCCCCCCCCCCGCTGCAGAAGAGGAGCGGGGGGGGGGCGTTCACGGTCCGAACGCCCCCCGGTCCGCGGGGGGAAGCCGCGCTGACTGCGCAGCGGTCGCCACATAGCCATATGAGTCTATTCCATCATGTAGCGATGGCCATCCTCTGTAGCGAGGGGGGGGCAACCCCCCCCCACACACACACACAGTAGCGAGGGGGGGAAGCCGCTGTGACAGCGTTGCTGTGGAAACATGCAACGAGTGTAATCCGTCATGTAGCGAGGGCCGAACTCCGTCCTTTGTAGCGGGGGGGGGGACAACCCCCCCCCCCCACACACACACACAGACACAGCCCTGAATGTGACCTTTCATTAGAGCCCAAAATGAAGATTCTACATTGAATTATTCAAAAGTTACAGACGTTTTTCCAAACTGTGCCATTTGGCACAATTTGGCACAGTTCCAAAACGCCTGGGAACAACCTGAGAACAAAGCTGTGTAAAATATTCATTTGTTGTGGTATTGTTACAAAATTTGGACCTCAGCTGGATAACACTTGGTTCTACATTTCTGTTGCATTTTCCAGCCGGATCGGACAGCTGTGTGTTATTTGCAAGCATTTGTATCCAAAAAAACACCATGGCCAAATTTATTTTCTTCAAGTTCAGTATGTTTAGATGACTGTAACTCAGTGGCCGGAGCACGTAGAGAGATTATGTTTTTTTTTGCCAAAAAATTCAAAGTGTTTTCTTTTAAATGAGACCAACCCCATGAAGATGCTGCAAAGGATTGAAGAACAGCTGTCGATTTACTTTGGGCACATTATTTTTTGGCGTTTTTAGGAAAATTGCCCGGAGTGCAAGGGGTTAATAATCAGATAATTCTTGAAATCTGATTATAAACAGTCTATTACCGTGTATGTAAACATAGCCATTTTGCATATCATACGCCCATAAATTATATGTGGGAGGGCCCCAAAAATTGCTCTAGCCCAGGGGCCCACAACCTCCTTAATCCAGCCCTGACTCTGCCAAAAATCTAGTTTTTTTTTTTGTTAGCATGTCTGTAACATGTTTTTTTTTTTATGGCTTACAAGACATTTCAAGAGCTAAATCAGTCAAATGTCTCATGTCTTTGTTTTTTGCTTTAAAGCAATTAGTGGCCCGCAGGCCACATGCGGCCTAGAACCAACCCCTGAGCGGCCCAGGCCGAGTCCATGGCCCAGCCAGAAAAGCAAAGGCCATCATGCCCCACAGAATCACAGAAATGCAGCAATTACCACAGACCGCAAATGCAACACTCTGCGCAGCCCAGCCCCAAAGTGTGGGCTCTATTATTATGACTGTGGCTAACGGTGCCAGCAGCAAGACACCAAGCCCACACCAAACACGAACAGGTGGCACAAATGCACACAAAGTCAATGGAAAGAGGTGATCACATGCAAAAACATGCACTCATGTCCAAGGGACAGCGCCAGCCCCGTGATGTTAGCATCACTGGAGCAATAGCATCAACACAGGAGAGCAAACCAGCTCAAAAATGAGACTGCCACCCACCCGGAGAAACAAGGACTGAGAGCTTCCCAGCAGAATCGGGACGCGACTGCCACCCACCCATGGACATGCCAACAAGGCCAGCAGGCCAGCAATGCAAACGCTCTGATTTCAACAGCAAGTTGAACACAGCTGCAGATGTTGTAAAGGCAACTCTGTCTGTCTGCATCTCACTCAGATGGTGAATTCATGTCTATTTGCGTGTTTACATTGAGTTATAACGTAATTGTGCTGTGCGAAAAATTCGCCCATTCTTGTTTGGTGTGAAGGCACCTTAAAACATGTCATTGTCAACTCTGAAACGTAAAATCATCAGTTTAACCCTACCTGGACTGAGGTGTGTGTAATGCAATGTGTAGTTATAAAAAGAGGTTCCTACTTACACATGTGGTGATTTAAAACAAAACAAACCACAATAGTGGATGTGCAATGTTTGTTAATGTTATCAATCTTTTCTTGGGGGGTTTGTGCAATGAAGTGTTTGACAGTTCCTTTTTTATTCAGCTAAATGCATTTTGTGATGTGCCATGGTCAGTTATGATCTGGATGTAGTACATTTTATTTCAAAAGGGAAACAAATGTTAATGCTACTAATAGTGCACATTGAGTTTTTATGCACTTTGAGATATGCCTGAGTAAGATGTGACCAAAATGGTTATTTACAGAATTTTAATATTTCATTCTATTTCTTTAATTGTTGTTCAAGAGGAAAATATTTCTACTACTTCAGGTCCTGCTCAACCCCAGCACTGTTACTGTGTTTTTAGGCACTTTTGATGTGCCTTTGTCATGTGCCAAGCGCACATTTAAAACCAAGACAATGAATAAAAAGTGCATATTTTTCATCAAATTAAGCTGTGTTGGTTTGAAACTAGTCATATTCAACAGATCGCTTAACATGTGCGGCCCAGTTACATGTCTTGATTTCAAATTGTGGCCCAACTGATTTTGTAATTGAATAGCCCTGCTTTAAAGTTTCACCTAAGCCCTGCCCCCTGAAAAAAGGTGAGTTGAAACAGAGCTTTTTCGTGACATACCGTAGCTATGCACAGCTATTGGCACGTGAGTAGTGTTGAGCCAATCAGGACTCTGGCCTAACTAAAGTTAGCCTTCAGCTAGTTAGTAATTTTGGGCTAGCTGCTTTGAAAACTTGACCAAAATTAAGATGGGTTTTACCATTAAACTGCTTTTTAAGGACTGATGCAATTTCAAGTCATTATCCTGGGCCACTGTGCATAAAACAGGGCATGTCCTTCAGCCGGTAAGTCTTTTTATAACAGGATTTATGCTGTTTAATACTGGAGTGGTGGCCTAGAGGTAGAGCATCTGCCCCACAACCGGGAGGTCGGGGCTCAAGTCCCGGCCTGGTCATGCCAAAGACCATATATAAATGGAACTTCCTGCCGTCCAGCTTGGTGCTCAGCAAAAATGGAACGGAGGAGGGAAATGTTGGTCACCCAGCCACAGGAGGTGCACAAACCAGTGTACTCATTGTGCCAGTCCCAAGCCCAGATAAAATGGGCAGGGCTGCATCAGGAAGGGCATCCGGCATAGAAAACTCAGCTCCAACCTATATCCTATATGGATATGGCAGACATATCGGTGTCTGCCACAGCAACCCCACCAGAACGTGGGAATAGCTAGCAGAAGAAGAAGAATTTATGCTGTTTAATGTAGTGCTAGCCACTGCTAGGCTTGTAGTATGTGGTTTGGGCCTAGTCACTGATTCTGGTGTTTGAGAGGGGGTGAAAAGATTTTGACACAAAACTGGAAGACAAGTTTTGTTAGTAGAAAAAAGATCATAAGATACCATTTTAGACAATGTAGATTTGTTTTTATAGCCACTGGAGTGCACATCCTCAGCTTTTCCAACAGGATGTTTAACATGCAACAAAAATATCAAAAAAAAGGTTTGAAAGCACCATCAGTCTTACGGTAAGAGCCCTGTTCCAGTTACTCTCACAGAAGTTTTGCATATCAGAGTCATGATGGAGTCCCTCATGTTTCTGATACACTTAGCTTCTCTGGCCACACTTCCTGCAGAAAAAGATGAAGAGTGACTGTCAGCTTTAAAAACACACCACACTGGGGCTTAAAACGAGAAGGCACATAGCTACTCTTTCATGTCAGCGGGCCCTCGGTGTGCTGACACGAAAGAGTAGTTACATGCCTTCTCGTTTTAAGATATTGGATTTCCGTGTTTGTCGGAAATCTGGATTTGTCCACAGAGTCCATGTGGTCCAGTGGGGAGGGGAAAGGGAATCCATCAGAGGAACTGCTGGGAGAGTTTTAAAAGGTGTAGTCAGAAGTAAATTTGGGGCAACGGAGCCTGTGCTTATTCTGTAACGATTCATTTAACACAATAGTGAGTGCGGCTGTTTAACCTTGTTATTATGCTCGGATTAAACAGACCGAGCGCTGTGTGGTAAACTGATTTGTGCTCAGTGAGCTGATTATCATCAGTTTATTTATTATTCACCACCTCTATATCATAGTGAGTATTAAAGTGTTTCTCCATGCTATCTCTGTATATATCAGAGAAAATTTGATGGGTTTATTGTCACTGGGCTTTAATATAACAGCTGTGTATTTACAGACAGCTGTGGCTCTTCCACTCCGCTGGCCTCCTGTTGGTGAAGGGACTGATTGCTGGTACTTGTTTGTAAAGTAACTAAATGGCCCAAGGTCTAAATGCACTTCTGATCGATCAAAACATCCCAGCATCCCATCTGGCTCAGGTACATTCTAATCAGAGTTAACGAGATCAACACAAAGCGAGCTAAAGCTGCCACTAGTTTCAACGGGGAAGATTCTGAACCCGAGCTCTGCCAAAAAGTCATTTAAATTAAAAAGCTTAAGCATTACTAGAAAGTCAAATAATTCAGATACATAACCTTTTTTAAAAATACACTGCATTAACATACCACATTTGTGTACTTATAAATTCTATTTAAGCATATTTTTAAGCATTTATGATATTTATTTGCCTGTACTTTTGCCATTACTGCATTTGCATTTTAATATTTTTAACCTTTTTCTTCTTTGCAACAACATTTTAACTCATTGTGTAAAGCTATTTGATTTTTTCATTTAAAAAAATGTGCTGCACAAGTAATCCTGGCATGCCATTTAATCATCTTACTGAGCAAAATTGTGCATTATTGGAATACTGTTTTTCTTTCGATGAAGCTTTTTGAGAGGGCCTGCATTATAATTACAGGTATAAATGAGAAGCATAATTGCAGCGCTTCATCAAAAGTGATTAACAGCTAATTTTAATAAGGCCAGAGATCTACTCAATTACACCAAATTAGCCAAATTCTGCTTTTTGAACTCGAGCCAGGCCACAGGAGTAGCCATCCAAGGCCACAACCAGTTTATCCAGTCCCATTAAAACTGATACTGCCTCCTACTATTTCCTCTCATTTGATTCATTTTAACATATCCTGTAATCATAAATGAAATCACACCCAGTACTTTTCCCATGAGACAGCGAGGATCCTACCCAGTCTTTAACACTGGAACAGAACATTTAGACGTGGCTCTGACAGACTATTCACTCAGCGTCCTCCAAACAATGCTTATCGGTTTGGTCTACTGTGCTTGCATGCGAGGCTACATAACATTTTCCCTTCTTGGCCAAGATGTGAATAAATACCCAGAAAAGGCATCTTTGACTCTGCACTTTATTTATTCACCAGGTCAGCAAGGGACATTTATTAATATTGAGAAAATTTATGACATAGTATTACAGACGTTTAGTTTTGCTCTGTACTGTACATGAATGAAAATATCAAAGCCTAAACTTTATGACTGAACTTTAAGATGGTGTGTGGACACAACCCAGAATTATTGATCCACATATTCTCCAAACCTTGATAGGGTATCAGCAGGAGTGAAAGTAGGTCAATAAGATCAGGTACTGAATACTATTAAAAGAGATGGTGGAGATACGCTGTACTGGAAAAAAAAAAAAAGGACAGAGCATCTGCCAAAACCCACACTCAAACCACACACAGTTACATTTGAGCAAGAAAACACTGGTATGAAGTCGTCCTGAATTTCTTCTGAACTTTTTTGCTGGATGGAACCTAGGTGTCTTCCATTAAGGTGGATTCACACTACAACATTTGGACTGACTTTTACTGATGTTTGGCAGACGTCTGGCTCTGCTGCCAAAAGCTGGTAGAAGTTAATGATTGCTTGTGTGTCTTGGCAAATGCTGGCGAAAGTTGTGGTCTTTGAAAATTTTCAGCATGCTGAAAATTTACTGGCATTTGGAAATAAACATTGGTGAAAGCTGTGTTCAGTTTGTAAAAGTTCCTGAGTGCTGGGCTAAGTTGTGCAGAGCTAGCCGAAGTCGACCTAAGTTAAGCTCCATTGGCAAACCATCCATCCATCTTCTACTGCTTTTCCAGAGGTCCAGGTCGCGGAGGAAGCAGTTCAAGCAGAGAAGCCCAGACTTCCCTCTCCACAGCCACCTGCTCCAGCTCTTCAGAGGGGACACCAAGGCGTTCCCAGACCAACTGGAAGATGTAATCTCTCCAGCGAGTCCTGGGTCTGCCACGGGGTCTCCTCCCAGTGGGACGTGCCCGAAACACCTCAAGTGGGAGGCGTCCAGGAGGCATCCTGATCAGATGCCCAAACCACCTCAACTGGCTCCTTTCAATGTGGAAGAGCAGCAGTTCTACTCTGAGCCTCTCCCGGATGACTGAGCTCTTCACCCTATCTCTGAGGGTGAGTCCAGCGATCCTACGGAGAAAGCTCATTTCAACCGCTTGTATCCGCAATCTCGTTCTTTCGGTCATTACCCAAAGCTCATGACCATAAGTGAGGGTAGGAACATAGATTGACTGGTAAATCTACAGCTTTGCCTTAGAGCTTAGCTCCCTCTTCACCACAACAGACCGGTACAATGTCCGCATCACTGCAGATGCTGCTCCGATCCGTCTGTCAATCTTTCACTCCATTCTCCCCTCACTCATGAATAAGACCCCAAGATACTTAAACTCGACTTACTTCAACTTGGGGCAGGAGCTTGTCCCCAACCCAGAGAGGACAGTCCACCTTTTTCCAGCTGAGGACCATGGACTCGGACTTGGAGGTACTGATTCTCATCCCAGCCGCTTCACTCTCAGCAGCAAACCGTCCCAGTATGACCTGTAGGTCATTGCTGGATGAAGCCAACAGGACAACATCATCTGCAATCAACAGAGATGAGATCCTGTGGTCACCAAGCATGACATATATATATATATATATACTGTATATATATATATATTTATGATCAGGTGAGCACGCTCCCCCTCCTTCTCTGTGGGAGGTTCTCCATCAGACTCCCGGCTCCACAGGTCATCAGCACACCTGCGTGAGTGGATGCACCTGCTGCCTCTTCACTAACAGTGCTTAAAAGGACCTGTTCGTGAACACTCCGGCGCTGGCTCATTGGTTATTGCTGCCTCAAGCGAGAGTTTAAAACTGAACTAAATCTTAGGAACTCAGCCTAACGCTTCTTCTCCTCCTCTCTCCTCAGGTTGCTGCCATCTCTGTGGTGCATCTCCGGGGTTGCTGCACGCTCACCTGCCCCATCATCGTCTATGTTCCAGATTGCCTCTCCACCTCGCCAGACTCTCCTCCCAGCTCCACAACTCTCCTACTCACTGCCAGCTTTGCCCCGCTGGTTCGTCCGTTGCCACTGGGTTCCTCTGCCGGGCTCTCTGCTCATCTATAGTAAGATCTACCCTCATTCATTCATTACTCTCAGCCTCCCACCTCAATCCTAACCCGCTCTCTTCTCCCTCTTTTCACAGGGTGTGCGTTCCTCTGGCAAGTGACGCTTTTTCTAGAACTGATTTTATTTTCAATAAAGTTGTGTTTAACGTTGCCCCTCTGTGTCATGTGCATTGTCTGGTGTTGGCAGCCTGCATGTGATCTTATCCTTAACTCAATCATGACATACAGTATATACTATGTATATATATATATATATATATAATCTCCCCAAAATATGACAGCCCCCCCACCAAAAAAATATAGCAAAATTTACTGTTCTTAATTTTCTGCTCCGTGCATAATCATTCTCCAGGATTTATTGGCTCAGCTTCCATTGTGGAGAATCAAAAAGTGCTGATCTGGTGTCAAAAAGTAAATGACATTTAACGCATTTAAAAAAAACTGTGGGCCGTATTTTGACAGTCATCAGCGGACTTTTTCACCAGACTTCCCGCTGTACGCCAGTGTTTTGTTAGTTTCTGTCAGCACATTGTCTGGTTTTTTTTGCTTTTGTGTCACACCATTTAATTACCAGTAGACAGTGCGCCTGCTTTGCAATGGGAGGTTGACAGTCATTTCAAAGAGGTGTGGTGGCGCACAATCTCATGCGCATCAGTATGGTGCATGTTATGCCAATGTGCTTTTGATCAGGAAAAAGGAGGTCTGTTTTCAGAAGCGCTTTGTTTAATGTTATTTCAGTGGCTTTTTGAAATCGTGCAGCTCCAGAGTTCACGAGAAAACAGCATGCACTGGGATTTTGTAATTTTAATGGACAGATTTGTAACAGTCATAATATAATCACCTGTCATTTTATTTATATGATACAATAAATAGATTTTTATTCCATTCAAATTCTGTCATTTTATTTATATGATACAATAAATAGATTTTTATTCCATTCAAATTCTCATTTCAATAGTGGACTTACTGTTGGAGTCTATAAATTAGGCATTAATGTATTATTTTATAACGGAATGAATGAATGAATGAATGAATGAATGGGAGCCTGGTGTGTTCTGGTGAGAGTGCTGTGCATGGGGGAGGTGGTGGGATAGGCTACTGTCAATCCGAAAATTTTAAACTACAGATATTTCTGTGAAAACATTTTGTCCACTAATCTGTTGTGTGTTGAGTCATCTTACCATATCATCATATTTCTTGTCCGTTTGTGCTCAGAGCAGGTTATGTGCACACAAACCCGATATTCATTATCTCATGACAGTTTTTACAATGTTAACCTCATTCACTGTCATTCTTTTAAAAGAATGACTCAAAATGAAAATATCCCGACAGTTGTTTTGAATTAAATCTACAATTTTGCATTCACCAGAGCATCAGAGCGCCATTGGTTCAATACATGAATGTAAACTTCTGCATTTTGGTTTAGTCATAACTAATAGTTTGAACATATTATATTTCTTTCCCAAACTGTTCCTTTTATGTCTTCTTGAGTCTACCCTGAGGGGCACTCAGCTACACACAAGCATCCCGGGAGGAAAAGGCTCTCCATAAATCAACCAATCACTGTGCACTGATGTCAGGACGCTCCCAACATTCTCCCTACTGGTGTCAGGTTTCATTCCAAGAGGGCAGCAGAAACACAGACAGAAGCGGTACCGAGTGGTACACAGAGTGTTCAGCTTTGTTGTGCATAGTAATTTGGGCTTCAACAATAACGGCAACGAAGAAAACAAAATGTTAACAAAAGTGTAACTGTCTGTAAGCGCTGTCTACTCAAAAGAAAATACTTCCACCATGACCAGGTATCTGCGCTGCCATCGCCCAGCTGTCACCATCTGGTTTCCATCATACAAACACATTTATTATATTAATTTATATTTGGGCTGGGCAATTAACTGAACTAAAACTGAAACCAATGTTCAGGACCTAAAACCGGCGTAATCTTGCTCATGTTGAATTTTTCACTTTTTCCCCTCTCCATGTTGTGTACCTGTGTATATGGGAGGTTCACGTCCTGCCTCTTTAATGTGTGCGGCCACTTTCGCACCCCAGAAGATGTGCAGTTAGCACTGTTTGGATGCAGCAAAACACGGCAGAAAAATTAAAATGGCTTGGACCGAAAAGAAAAGTGGTGTCTGTCCACATAGGATGTGATGACTAACTCTTTATTTCATCTGAAGATGCCAAGAAAAAGTGAATGAAGTGCACTTAAACTAGCAGGGAATGCCACAAAGCTAAATCACTGTTAGCCACTAATGGCTCTCTGTGTCAGCTCAATCATTTTACAGCAGGATTGGTCAATAAAATGAACGGGCTAGGTTGGCTTTAAGAAGCGGATCAGAGACTCGAAATCCCTATGTGATGGTAACATAGTCAAAGCTGCATAACGGACTCCCCCAACAAAGCTAATAAGGTAATTAGCTACCGCGAGTCACGTGACCCACTAACCCCCAAGAGGTATGTATATAAACACTGACTTCTGCCCAGGGCAATATTTAATACATTGCTGATCTTATTTGGTATAAAAATGTTGTTGAAGATCTTTTGTCTACAGTGTTTCTTTTTTAAATTTCCATGTTCATTCATTCATTCATTCATCTTCTTCCGCTTAATTCTTTGCGGGTCACGGGGGGGTGGGGTGGGGGGGTGGAGCCTATCCCAGCATCTTTGGGCGAGAGGTAGGGTACACCCTGGACAGATCGCCAGTCCATCGCAGGGCCAACACAGAGAGACAGGCAACCATTCACTCTCACAGTCATACCTAAGGACAATTTAGAATCCCCAGTTTGATGCCAATTAACCTAACTTGCATGTTTTTGGTATGTGGGAGGAAACCGGAGAAATCCCGGAGTAAACCCACGCAGACACGGGGAGAACATGCAAACTCCACACAGATCACTGTTGGTCGGGAGCTGGGATCAAACCCAGGATCCCCCGGCCAAGGGTGAGTTGCTGTGCTGCTGCAGTGCTAACCACTCCGCCACCGTGCCGCCCAATTTCCATATTATCTTGTTATTTTCTTTTTCACATGTTTGAAATAAATAAACCGGTGACGTGTGTGTGAAAATATTATATTATGCTCATTTACTACCAAGTCACCACGGTGATACATTCATTGATACCCCACTCTTGTGTAATACTGCTTAACTACAAGCCTTGTCAGCAGTGTTGAGAGTAACGTGTTACTGTAATGCCACTACTTTTGCAGTAACGTGTTGTGTAACAGAATTACAGTTTAAAAATTCAGTAATGTGTTACAGTTACTGAAATTTGATCAGATGTGTTACTCATTACTCATTTTATTAATATGGATAGATATATTTAATGCAAATAAATGAATATACAAACTGACCCTACCGTAGCTGAGATGCAGCCATCAGTCGAAGTGACCTGTTGCAGAGAGCCTGAGTCTTCACTACTGAGCAGAGGAAAAGATGAAGCTATTTTGTTTTTGTGGAAATAGACAGATTATTTTTCCTTCGTCGCGGTTAAAGACAAAAGCATATTGGTGGATGGCAAGCTATAATGCCGGTTGAGGCCTATTGCAATTTTCAGAAGTGCTTGAAAACAGCAACAAAGCTCCAACAAAGCTAGTGCTAAGTAATGGCTAGCAATGCTAACAACTAACACCATTTTTATCTGAACAGCCACAGCTGAATGTAAAGTGGAAATACTCTTGTCTCAACACCCACAGCTGGATTACAAGAACAGGTATGCCTCTGGACAGTTTGTGACCCAGCGAGAATTAAAACGACTGATTGCCAGATATGTCGTTACAGATTGAAGACGTGATATAAACAGTCATTTTCCATCAGACAGCTGAGGCTGTGATCCACTGAAGTTAAAACACATTTACTTGCTACCTGGATAAAGATTATTCAAAAATGGATTTTGATCTACAAAAGGTATTTAAGGGACTAGATCATGTCTCTGTCACAGCAGACATTTGGTCTGTGGATAACGGACATATTCTTTGGATCAATGCATATCAGATTAAATCCATATCATAAAGGTAAGATAAACACGGACATCTTTATGCAGTGTTGCCAACTCTCACTCTTTTAGAGTGATTCTCACTCTTTTTCCCTCTCCCTCACTTCACAAACCCTATTTCTCACTCCAAAATGAGGAAATTACTGGCAAAATCATGTTGATTTTCTTAAGATTTTTCCCACAATAAGAGCTCTCAAGGCAGGATAAAGCAGATGGAACATGTTTGAAAAGCTCTGTCTGAAACACTCTGTTTTCAGTCTGACATTAATAAGCCCGTAATGTAATCCATTAATTGAATTATCTTGCTATGTGTGCAAGATGATTTAAGTATGCATTTAAAAGTAACGTGAAAGTTACTTTTCAAAATAACTAACTACTTGAATCATGCAATAATCAATAAAGTAATTCAATTACTTTTGAAAAGAAGTAACTAGTAACTGCAATTAGTTACTATTTTTTAGTAACTTGCCCAACACTGTTTGTCAGTGAACTATAAGGAAGACGAAAGGAGGAAAAAAACATAACAAATAATCAAAAACGACATGAAGGGTTTAATTAGTCATGATACTGATTTAAGGTCAAATTACTCAGCCTTAATCTATATCATACAAAATTTGAGGAATTGTAAAAAGAAAATGCATTTTTTTCCTCCTAACCACTTATTGTTGTATAAAATTTGCCTAAAAAATACCCCAAATAGAATACAATGATTTTAAAAAACTGCAATATATACCAAACAGTGGACTATCTGAACCATTGCACCCCTAGTGGTAACACCTGAAAATTAAATCTTAAAGGGGTCACTGACTGAAAAATGGTGTGTTTGAAGGTTTTAACTGTCTGAAATGTGTCTATTAGTGATGTAATTATCAAAAAAAATATCAAAACAGTCAATTCTAAAAAAAAAAATAAATAAAAAAAATGAAAAAACACATAGCCTTTATCTTGTTTTTCTCTCCCAGAAACACCAGAAATGTTTTTGACTCTTCCGGGTAAATCATATATGTCACAGTCAGAAAAAGTCAACCCACTGCCATCCTTGAGGCCCGGCCACTGCTCGATTACTGGCCCGCGTAGCTGGCTGTCATGTAGATGAAAGGGGTGCTAAAGGTAGCCTATTAGCCCCTGAGCTATTAGCCCACTCAGCTAACACTGGTACCAGGAGGCTTGCACCAAGCACAGCTTATATTGCTATTTTCTTCAGATCTTAGTCACCCTAATGACCATCTCTGTTACCACCTGGTTCGCCAAGCCACAGTTAACAATACATTTCACATCACTCCAGCCCATCTCCCAGTAATTTCGCCGTGATTCCACAGCAAATCGTCAGCACCAGTCGCTGCAACCAACCTGGGACCCGAGGCTGCCGGCTGGAGGCTGCTGGCTCTCACAGCCAGCTCCCCCACCATCCTCCGGGGATCCATGCAACTCCGCTCCGCTCTTATAGACAGCGTTTGGGAGCCACCTCGTGACAGGGCTGTGGGAGTGGGGCGCAGTCCCGCAGAGCGAGACACTGCCCTTTGAGATCCCATGGCTCGGCAGCTCGGCTCGGCCAGCAGCCTCGGGTCAGGCCAGGTCGGTTGTAACAATTGAGGGGCCACCCGGTGCTAGCGTGGGTGGCCAATTTGTTGCTCGCGATTTGTTGTTGAATCACAGCAAAATTATTGTGAGATGGGCGGGACTGGAGAGAGATACACATTCAATAGTGGATCAGTACCAGTGCTGTTCATCCGAGCTAAAAGGAGGCTAGAAGCTAGTCAGCTAATAGCTAAGTGATGTAAGAGGGAGGGCGGAGTTGAACAGGTGAAGAATGTTTTAGTGACAGGCTTTAAATCAGAACGTTTCAAGAAAGCCAGTGAAAACACAAAAAAGTGTGCTTCAGCAACTAAAAAAATTAAAGAAAATGTGTCATATACGCCCCTACAGGGCAGGAAGGCAGACCCAGGCGCTGAACTGAGTTTGTGACATTTATTAACAAAAATAACATAAAGTCCAAAAATAGTGCTGACAATACAAAAATGCAACAAATAATAACTTACAAGGATGAGCCTCAGAGCAGGGAGCGCTCTGGAGAAGCAGAAGAGACACTTCAGAGGCTGGGAGAAGTGGCGTGATCAGAAGTAAATCCAATATTGCCGCAATGCAACAGTGAACAGGCAGTGCTTAAATATACAAGGGAAAATGAGCTGCAGGTGTGAGTCGCTGAGCGAGCAGGTGACCTAAATTGACCAACTGCTCACAGCTGAGCTGAGAGGGGAGCAGACTGTGAGCAGTTAGAGGGAGTGTCTGGGAAAGGGGAGGCACAAGAGTAAACAATTCCAAAATATATACAGAAAACTAACAAAATCAAACTAATCAGGCATACAATACTTAGGAATAAAGTGAGGGCTAGGTTTTAAGGCTAGGTTTCTTTTTGATATTCTACAGAAACTATGTTTTCAATTAAAAGCTACAGTATTAGTCAATGGGAGGCCACATTTTTGCATACCACTGTAAATAGAAACAAAAGAAGATGTGACATTAATGGTTACCTTAAAACAGATCATCAGCAGGTGGTTCAGTTCATTTCTGCCCATACAAGTTTTCAAACACTGAAAGATTTTGTTCAAGAATTCAAGAAGCTGAGGAGAGCAGTGAAGAACATGAAGCGACGATGGCCATGGTATAACAAATGCTAGAATCTAAAGCTGCTTTCCCCCCTCAGTATCATGTGATGGTGTATAAGCAGCACAACAGTTGGGCTACATTTTATTAAAGTTCCATATCCACACATTACTGATGTTTAGATATGGAAGACAGAAAAATTAGAGCCAGGATCTGGGTTAACGAAGTGTAAAAGTTTTATAAGCAAGCTTTGGAAATCTGCAGCCACTTGCCTTCAGTTACTCAAAGATAACGTGAATAAGTGAACAGGAAATAAATCATAGCTGCACTTTTAAACACCAGTCAAATCTGATGATGAACAACAACAACAACAGCTTAATATGTCTGGTGACTTCACCCACTTTTCCTCCTCGCCAGTTTTACGTCTTCCACGGATGTGCACAGTTTCTCATTATTAAAGCTTCATTAAGGACCGAATCCCAAGTGCAGATGCAATCATCGTCTCTGACTTACCCCACCTCAGCTCTAACTCGGTCACGGACACAGTGAGCCAAGAAAAACAAACACACACACCTAGATCTCAGCACTCATATGATCACACAGCTGAAATGGCCACCAACCTTAACTGTGCAAGTGACTCAGAAGAGCACTCTAACGTTCTCTCATGTCTTGAGCGTTATATCATTCTGTTGTAGTGTCACTGTTGTTGTGTACGGACAGAAAACACACATAAAAGTATTAAGACAACAATGTGAAACCATTGTCCTTTGCGATGCTGAGAAGAGGCATCGTATAACAAACCATTTTCTATGTTGTCTGGATGCTGTCCCCACATGCTCATGACACTGTGCAAATTCGGGGGGGGGGGGGGTTGCACGTTTGCAAAATGAAATATGGAGTCAATACAAGACTCCTTGTTGACAAAGCGTTGAATCTCAGCAGTCACTGATAACGTTTGACTTACTGGCACACAGACTGGTCATTTTCTGCAGCGACAGTGCAGAAGCATTACTGATGGCTCATTTAATGTCCCCTTATGGTACTTAGGAGGTTTGAGGCTATTTTTTTCTCCGCAGCTTTCTCCAGCCACAACAATCGGCGAGATGGGACTCACGGTTGCGTCACCGGCGCCAGCGAGACAAACACAGTAACATGCTTACTTGATGAGTTGTCTCTTTGAAGGCAGAGCCCCTGCTGAGAAATATTTAAACTGCTTGACTAAAGCAAAGTTTTATGATTGTTGTAATAAATAAAAACTTAGCAGCAAAGTTGCTTCAGTTATGTACACACAGTAAATTATTACAGTTTCTTAAACCAAATGTTTCATTTCTTTCCCCCCAAAACAACAGGAAAGTTACAGACAACTGAATATTGATCAAAACTTTATCATTTAATTAGCTTTAATAAATTAGTATATACAGTATTTCTGGGTGCTGTCAAAGACAACATGATAACGCGTTAACACACCACTCCATTTAACTCCACTTTGTCTGATGTTTTGTTTGTTTTTTGATGCGAGTCGGTCTGGATCAAGCTGAACCTTCAGTGTGAAAACAATTTTCAGAAGGGATCGGACGTTCAAACCAAATGCAGGAAGCGAATGCAGCCAATCAGAGGGAAAATTAACCGTGGCAGCACTCAAAGAGAGGAAATATAGTCATTAGCAGCATCAATAGTCACTGGAAAATATTATAAAAATGCAGAAATTTACCAGATATTGCCAGAGAGGATGCGGCAGACTTTCTGTAGAAAAGAAATGAATGAGCAATGCCTCCTGAAAATCATCCGGGCTGAAAGAAAACATCCAGGCCTTCATTAAACACGTCCTTTTTAAATGAAGGCCTGCATGATATTGTAGCCTCGCTAAACTAGCTCACCGACTAATATGCTGGGGCCTGAACCAGTTTCAACTTAAAGTGTGGTTACTGGTCTGTCCAGAGCTGCAGAAAACACCTTGGAGGGTGAGTTGCATGTCTAGTAACTACCCTCCCTGCTAACGACATGGACCTCATCATGACAACAAGAGGGAAAGTGATTTAGTTTGCTTCAATAAGGACTTTCATGTGTGAAACTGTCCTTTGTTTTCTCAACAGCAAGATTCATATTATCAAATATTTGTCAATAAGTCATGAGTATTTACACACTGTTAGCTAGCCTAAAGGTCTCTCCGTGTTGCCAAATAGTGATCCAGCACAGAAGTATGAAATATGTCCTATAACCTTTCTTATAAATTCTAATAAATGACTTCTAAAGCATTTGCAAACTAATAAATTGCCTACTTATAAACTATAAATTCTTTATTAGGATATAGTCTTATTGCAAAGTGGTACTGTTTACTTCTACATGAATAATTTTGCAGTTTTATCCTCTTTACTCTAACAGCAACTGTAAATAACCCAGCATAAGACATGTGTTTAAAATGCAAATGTTCGAAGTTTGTTTATTTCATAATTGTGTCTTAATTCAAAGTGCTGCCCAAATATTTGCCCATGTTGCACATATTTAACGCTGGAGAGTTAATCACATTTGGGAGCCTAGCGCAGCTCATATTTACCTTTACGCCACTCGGCTGATGCTCCAGTCTCAGTTGCCTTGGTAGAAAATTAAAGGTTCTCTGTCTTTTGTGCTCCAGGGCACATCAGCAGGACGGAAAGTTTTTTTGGACATATTTGTTGCTGCATGGAAAAAAAAAAAATGCAATGCAACATCCCGATGATGAGATTAAAGCACTCTCTCAGGCTATGGTATACTGTAATTACAGCCGTGGACAAAATTGTTGGTACCCCTCTGTTAATGAAAGAAAAACCCATAATGGTCACAGAAATAACTTGAATCTGACAAAAGTGGTAATAAATAAAATTCAATGAAAATTAACCAATGAAAATCAGACAATGCTTTTGAATTGTGGTTCAACAGAATTACTTTAAAAAATAAACTCATGAAACAGGCCTGGACAAAAATGATGGTACCCCTAGAAAAGATTGAAAATACTGTAATGTGACCATAGGGACATGTTCAACCAAGATGTGTCCTCTAATTAACATCACAGGTGTCTACAAACTTGTAATCAGTCAGTTGGCCTATTTAAAGGGTGACAAGTAGTCACTGTGCTGTTTGGTGACATGGTGTGTACCATACTAAACATGGACCAGAGGAAGCAAAGGACAGAGCTGTCTCAGGAGATTAGAAAGAAAATTATAGACAAGCATGTTAAAGGTAAAGGCTATAAGACCATCTCCAAGCAGCTTGATGTTCCTGTGACTACAGCTGCACATATTATTCAGAAATTTAAGATCCATGGGACTGTAGCCAACCTCCCAGGACGTGGCCGCAGGAGGAGACGGATAATACGAATGGTAACAAAAGAGCCCAGAACAACCTCTAAACACATTCATGGTGAACTCCAAGGTCAAGGTACATCAGTGTCAGATCAAACCATCCGTCGTTATTTGAGCCAAAGTGGACTTCATGGGAGACGGCCAAGGAGGACACCACTGTTGAAAACAAATCATAAAAAAGCCAGACTGGAATTTCCCAAACTGCATGTTGACAAGCCACAAAGCTTCTGGGAGAATGTCCTATGGACAGACGAGACAAAACTGGAACTTTTTGGCAAGGAACATCAGCTCTATGTTCACAGATGCAAAAATGAAGCATACCAAGAAAAGAACACTGTCCCTACTGTGAAACATGAAGGAGGTTCTGTTATGTTCTGGGGCTGCTTTGCTGCATCTGGCACAGGGTGTCTTGAATCTGTGCAGGGTACAACAAAATCTCAAGACTATCAAGGTATTCTAGAGAGAAATGTGCTGCCCAGTGTCAGACAGCTTGGTCTCAGTCGCAGGTCATGGGTCTTGCAACAGGATAATGACCCAAAACACACAGCTAAAAACACCCAAGAATGGCTAAGAGCGAAACATTGGACTATTCTAAAGTGCCCTTCTATGAGCCCTGATCTAAATCCTATTGAACATTTGTGGAAGGAGCTGAAACATGCCGTCTGGAAAAGGCACCCTTCAAACCTGAGATAACTGGAGCAGTTTGCTCATGAGGAGTGGGCCAAAATACTTGCTGAGAGGTGCAGAAGTCTCATTGACAGTTACAGAAATTGTTTGATTGCAGTGATTGCCTCAAAAGGTTGTGCAACAAAATATTAAGTTAAGGGTACCATCATTTTTGTCCAGGCCTGTTTCATGAGTTTGGTTTTTAAAATAATTCTGTTGAACCACAATTCAAAAGCATTGTCTGATTTTCATTGGTTAATTTTCATAGAATTTTTATTGATTACCACTTTTGTCAGATTCAAGTTATTTCTGTGACCACTGTGGGTTTTTCTTTCATTAACAGAGGGGTACCACCAATTTTATCCACGTGTGTAGGTTTATTTTGGGCTCATAAGGTATAGTGGGTCCACAGAGGTCGCCTCGTAATGACAACACCGGCGCTTTGACGAGAGCTGCTGGGAAGTTAAAGTCGGCTACAGTAAAGGATATTGAATATAGCACGGTATGGGGGACCCATGCTGTGGTATTCATCTCAGACTGAAAGACATGGAGATGCAGTAATTTCCTCTGACGGAAGAGCATGGAGATTAAAGGGCTGGGGGACAAAAGGAACTGTCATGCGGGAATGAATTGTAATGCAGGACCTCGGGTATCAGGGATGTGTGAGTGTTGTGATATATAAGAGAGTCCCTGCTACATGATGTTAATGTTTTCTGATTCTGGAAGATGTGAGAGAGTGAGTAAAGTTTATCTGCTCTGAACGTTCAGCCTGGTTATTAATCTCTCCACACGGGTGACCCTTGACGAATAATGGAACACAAGGCAAACACCCCGGAGATGACCCGGACGGGAAGACCCAGCAATGCGTGCGCCGTTTCAGTCAAACTACCAGACTTTTGGCTGCCCAACCCGAAGTCTTGGTTCCTCCACACCAAGGCCCAGTTCGCGCTCCGGGAAATAACGGCAGATGACACCAGATATTACTATGTGGTCACTGGACGCTCGCACGACTCAGCAAGTAGCGAGCCTGCTCCAACAGTCCCCAGCCCGTGACAAATATGGGGCTCTCAAAACCGCGCTGACCCGGCACTACACACTCTTGGACTGCGAGAGAGTGGAGAGGCTCCTGACGCGCTCCGAGTTAGGAGACGGGTCGGCGGTCGAACTGATGGAGAAGATGTTGGCGTTGATGGGCATGGACGACGGGCATTTTCCATTTGCCCACCTTTTCCTCCGGAACCTCCCAACGGTGGCCAGAGCAGTCCTTGCCAACTCACCGTTGCTGGCCGCGCATGACTACCATGCGCTAGCCCAGGAGGCAGATTGGCTCATCCTCACCACCAGAGCCCTCACAGTGAACGCAGCGGCGTCAGGACCCAGCGAGACGGCCAGCGGGAGCGAGGAGCCAGCGATGGTAGCGGCAGCGGGGGCCAGGAAGCGCCAGAGAGACACGCTCTGCTCCTACCACCGCCGTTTTGGAGAGGACGCACACCGATGCGTGCCACCGTGCCAATTCAAGCGTTCGGGAAATGCCAGGACCAGCAGTCGATAGCAGCTGCGACTGCCGGTGAAGAAAGCAAGCTGCTCTACGTGACAGACTCATACTCAGGGAGACGGTTCCTCGTGAACTCCGGCTCCCAAAAGAGCTTCATCCTGCCGTCCTACGCCAACCGGCTAGCGGGAACTAGCGGCCCCGAGCTGACGGACGCAAACGGCTCAGACATTAAGACTTTTGGTGAGAGGACACTGACTGTAACCCTGCACGGCCGTACGTACAAATGGACATTCGTCATAGCGGCATGCAGTTTCCCAATCTTAGGCACTGATTTTTTGGGTGCACACGGACTAAGATAAGATAAGTTAAGATAAGCCTTTATTAGTCCCACAACGGGGAAATTCCAGGATTGCAACAGCACAGGGATAGCAACACTCAGAGCAACAATCAGAAGGCAAGAAAAAAAACAAGCAAGCAAGAGCAGCTAATATACATATGTACATATTACTATAAAATATATATATACACACACACACACACAGACACACAGTGCAGAGCATTGTAGCTGGATGGAATAAATATATGAATATATGAACACACAGTGCAGAGCATTGTAGCTAGATGGAATAAATATGTAAATATATAAACACCCACAGTACGGAGCATTGCAGCTAGGTGGAATAAATATGCAAGTATATAAACACACACAGTGCGGAGCAATGTAGCTAGATGGAATAATATGTAGATATATAAAAACACAGTGCGGAGCATTGTAGCTAGATGGAATAAATATATAGATATATAAATATAAACACACCCAGTGCTGAGCATTGTAGCTAGATGGAATAAATATATAGATATATAAATATAAACACACCCAGTGCAGAGCATTGTAGCTAGATGGAATAAATATGTAAATATATAAACACACACAGTGCAGAGCATTGTTGCTAGGTGGGATGAAACAGCATAACCGTCTATTTAGTTATCCTACATGGTATCATGGTATGACTACTAGTTGATGTTGCTAACAGACGCCTGATTAATGCAATGTCTTTTGATTCTCTCCCTTGTACAGCTCGAGGAACCAGGCCAACAACGCTAGCCAACGTCACAGCTCCAGGTGGTAAGTTCCACACACTGCTCACCCAGTTCTCAGCACTCACGGTTCCGACGTTTTCGGCAGCCATCACTAAAAACGGGGTGGAGCACTTTATTACCACCACCGGGCCGCCTGTTTTCGCACGTCCTCGGCGCCTGGACACAGCTAAACTGGCCATAGCGCACGAGGAGTTTGCCAACTTGGAAAGGCTGGGCATCATCAGACGATCAAACAGCCCATGGGCATCCCCACTACATATGGTCCCTAAGGCTGAGGGATCGTGGCGACCTTGCAGAGATTTCCGCAGATTAAACAACGCCACAGCGCACGACCGCTACCCGATCCCCCATATTCAGGATTTTTCAGTTCACCTCACCTGGGCACATATTTTTTCTAAGATAGACCTGGTCCGTGGTTAACACCAGGTCCCAGTGCACGTGGAGGACATACCTAAAATGGCAGTAATAACCCCGTTTGGTCTGTTTGAGTTTTTACACATGCCTTTCGGGTTAAAAGGCGCGGCACAGACATTCCAACGCATGATGGATGCGGTGTTGTGCGATCTGCCGTTTGTGTTCGGCTACCTGGATGACATCCTGGTGGCCAGCGCGTCCACGGACGAACACGTAACCCACCTCAGGACGGTTTGCAAAGTGGTACTGTTTACTTCTACATGAATAATTTTGCAGTTTTGTCCTCTTTACTCTAACAGCAACTGTAAATAACCCAGCATAAGACGTGTTTAAAATGCAAATATTCTAAGTTTGTTTATTTCATACTTGTGTCTTAATTCAAAGTGCTGCCCAAATAGCCGGTCCACCCCTGCGAGCAGGGGTGGACCAGCACCTGTCATCATGGATCCTGGACTACCTCACGAACCGGCCTCAGTTTGTAAGAACCCGGGACTGTGTGTCCGACACGATCATCAGTAGCACGGGGGCCCCCCAGGGAACGGTGCTGGCTCCCTTCCTGTTCACTCTTTATACTGCAGACTTCTCACACAACACAACACACTGCCATCTACAGAAGTTCTCTGATGACTCTGCGATCGTTGGCCTCATCTCCAATGGAGATGAAGCTGAGTACAGAGGGCTTATCCAGGACTTCGTGGACTGGTGCCATCGGAACTGCCTCCAGATCAACGCGAGGAAAACTAAGGAGCTGGTGGTGGACTGCCGCAGGCATGGGCAGCCCCTCACAGCACCAGTAAATATACAGGGAACAGACATCGAGATGGTGACATCCTATAAGTACCTGGGTGTTCATCTGAACAATAAACTAGACTGGTCACACAATACTGACGCACTCTACAAGAAGGGACAGCGCAGGCTGTTCCTGCTGAGGAGACTCAGGTCTTTTGGTGTACAAGGGGCGCTGCTGAAGTCATTCTATGACACGGTGGTGGCATCAGCCATCACCTTTGGAGTGGTCTGCTGGGGCAGTGGCATTACTGCAGCCGATAGGAAGAGACTGAACAAACTGATTAAGAAAGCTAGCTCTGTCCTGGGGCAGCGCCTTGATCCGATGGAGGAGATAGGAGAGAGAAGGACGGTGGCTAAACTGTCATCTCTGCTGGAGTCCGAGTTCCACCCTATGCAGGACATACTGGATGCACTGAGGAGCTCATTTAGCAGCAGACTACATCATCCCAGGTGCACAACCGAGAGGTTTCGTAGGTCCTTCCTACCAACGGCTGTCAGACTGTACAACCTAAGCAGGGCTGCTCGCAGAGATAGCAAAAAGACGTAACAAACTAATAGTTTTTTTGAATGCAAAAGATGCAATAGACTTACACAATGGTCCCCTCCGGCATACAACTAGGAACATACCGGTCGCTATGGAGGGTGAGAATATGTATGGGCACATAATCATACCATGTAGGATAACTAAGTAGACGGTTATGCTGTTTCATCCCATCTAGCAACAATGCTCTGCACTGTGTGTGTTTATATATTTACATATTTATTCCATCTAGCTACAATGCTCCGCACTGTGTTTTTATATATCTACATATTATTCCATCTAGCTACATTGCTCCGCACTGTGTGTGTTTATATACTTGCATATTTATTCCACCTAGCTGCAATGCTCCGTACTGTGGGTGTTTATATATTTACATATTTATTCCATCTAGCTACAATGCTCTGCACTGTGTGTTCACACTGGCTTTTCCCTGCACTGTGTGTTCATATACTCATATATTTATTCCATCCAGCTACAATGCTCTGCACTGTGTGTCTGTGTGTGTATATATTTATTTTATAGTAATATGTACATATGTATATTAGCCGCTCTTGCTTGCTTGTTTTTTTCTTGCCTTCTGATTGTTGCTCTGAGTGTTGCTATCCCTGTGCTGTTGCAATCCTGGAATTTCCCCGTTGTGGGACTAATAAAGGCTTATCTTATCTTATCTTATCTTATCTTATTTGCCCATGTTGCACATATTTAACGCAGGAGAGTTAATCACATTTGGGAGCTTAGCGCAGCTCATATTTACCTTTACGCCATTCGGCTGATGCTCCAGTCTCAGTTGCCTTGGTAGAAAATTAAAGGTTCTCTGTCTTTTGTGCTCCAGGGCACATCAGCAGGACGGAAAGTTTTTTTAGACATATTTGTTGCTGCATGAAAAAAAAAAAAAAAAGCTCCTCACCTCCATGGTGCAATGCAACATCCCGATGATGAGATTAAAGCACTCTCTCGGGCTATGGTATACTGTAATTAGGTTTATTTTGGGCTCATAAAGTATAGTGGGTCCACAGAGGTCGCCTCGTAATGACAACACCGGTGCTTTGATGAGAGCTGCTGGGAAGTTAAAGACGGCTACAGTAAAGGATATTGAATATATAGCGCGGTTCATTTTAAATGAAAGGGACAGATGTTTTCCTCACATTATGGTTGAGTTCATAAGACGTGTTTTTTGTTTGTTTGGTTTCCCATGCTTGACTTCCTGCCTTTAGTGTCACACACCTGTCTCAGTAATTAGCAGTGCTGCTCAAATATTAAACCCACAAGCTAGCACGCTAAAATTAGTCAAAAATAGAAATTTACAACGAAAAAGTAGCAAATTTATTGAGAAACAAGTTGCAAATTTATCAGAAAAAGTCACAGATTAACAAGACAAAAGTAGCAAATCTACCAGAAAAAAGATGCAAATTTACATTAAAAAGTTGCAAATTTAAAACAAAAAAACTGTTAAATTTACATGAAAACGTTAAAAATTTATCAGAAAAAGTAGCAAATTTATGAATAAAAAGGCTGCACATTTAGGAGGAAAACGTGTCAAATGTACACAATAAAGTTGTAAATTTACAAGGAAAAAAGTTACAAATACTAAGGGGAGGTGCTGTATTAGTGTGGGCCGTTTTCTAGCTTTTGGGGGGCTCTAAGATTGTATTTGGGGGTCCATGAAGAGTTCAAACCCTTTAAAATGAAAAAATCCCTATTCTACTACAGCAAAAACATTAAAAAGTAAAACTGTTATTAATATTATTGATGTTCTCTCTCTTCCTTTGCTTGACTTCCTGTCTTTCATGTCACACACCTGTCTCAGTAATTAGCAGTGCTGCTCCAGTATTAAACCCACAAGTTAGTGTTATGTCTAAGAAATGACGGAAAAGGAGGCAAGTCTTCATGCAGCAAATAACTAACTTTATTACTCGGAACTGGGGTTTATATACAGAGTGGGCCGTGCCCGCCTGACATCACCCTGTGGGTGGGCACGGCTTCCCAGACACACATATCTCACACACCACAGTTAGCTCGTAAAAATTAGTTTAAAAAAAAAAAGTCTTTAGGGAGGTTGTTTAAAAAAGGAGAAAAGGCCAAATGAGGACACAGCAGATGTGTCATTGTAGGAAAATAAGATGACCCCACCCCAATTCTGCTTTAAGATCAGTTTTTTTAATCCCACACTTTGTTTTAATGCTGATGTATTCCCTTAATTACCTCCACCAAGGAGGGGATGTTCTCATCCATGTTTGTTTGTCGGTTTGTCTGTCAGCAGGATTACGCAAAAACTACTGCATGGATCTGGATGAAGTTTTCACCATAGATAGCCCTTAGATGACGGAGAAACCATTAGATTTTGGTGATGATCTGAGAGTGTATACCTCCGCCAAGGTCCTTGTTTGTATTTGTGCAGCAGGATTAGACAAAAACTGCTGGGTGGATTTGGATGAATTTTGAACTTTTTTACCAGATGTGGTCCTTGGGCTGGAGAGGAACTCATTACAATTTGGTGATGATCCGAGAACGCATACCTCTGCCAAGACTCTTATCTTCTCACAGTGTGTTAGCAAGGATACTCCAAAACTACTGGATAGAGTTTGCAATTTTCACCAGAGGTGGCTCTTGGGCTACAAACAAACCCATTAGATGTTGGAGGTGATCCATGACAAACGGAAAGAGCCTTGAAGGAGGTATGCCCTGAGTGCTCTTCTAGTGTTTCATTGGTTCACTTACTTCTGGGAAGAATGAGTTATAGGCTAAAGTAAAAACAAGCAGATATGTAACCAGTTTTCTCTCTGTGCAGGTATATGCTGTATAGAGTATATATATATATATATATATATATATATATTTTTTTTTTTTTTTTTTTTTTTCATGGATGCACCAAATTCAAATAACTCAAACTGTACAACTCAGTGTAACTGAGCAATAGTACACTTTTGTTTATGAATGTATTCAAGTAACTGAAAAATATCCTTCAACAAAACAGCAAAGTAAAGTACAATACCGCTTCAGTCTTTTAGAGGCTGAGGGTAGGCCTTCAATGATACTGTAACTGCTAACATGATAAGAAAAAACGGTCACTATAGATGTCGGGCCACAACCGATTTGACTGTGACCGTTCTTACCATCATTACCTTAGTCGTTTTACAACATAGCGGCTGTATTAGACAGTGCTACCAAAATAGACGTGGAAGTCCTTTAAGTTGAAATGTTCACTATGTAGTTCACTAATGTGCCGTCTCAGATGCACATATTGTAAACAAACGACGCCTACCAATGATGTAAAGCCACGTGTCTCAGTCGTCCATGGCAACACACACGGTAATGGCCAAAACAATTTTATTTATTGTTCTGATTAATTTTGTTTATGTTTTATTTATTTAGAATATTTTTTTATATTTTTCCACATTTCTATTCCGATGTTTAAAGTGACACTCCAGCAAAAATCAAGCTTTTTTCTGTTGTTAACATGTCTGAACACGTTTCTTGTTATCTACAAGACATATCAAGAGCAAAATCATTCCAAACTCCCAAGTATGTGTTTTTCTGCTGTGAATGTCTGCTTAAGCTCCACCCCCCACCAAAAAAAGGCAGATTTGGACAGAGCGTTTGTAGCTACTATACTACGTCAGTATTCCTGCTTAGCCTGACTGGTTATAACATTAACCAATCAGGCTATGCACTGAGACCCCTACTTGACTCTCTCAGGGGAAGAGAGAGGAGCTGAGGAGCAAGCAGGAGCTCAGCTTTTTACAAGTTGAGAAAGATGGCAGATTATATGGAGGGGGACCTGAAAAGTTCATAGTGGTCAAATTTGACCAAATGTTTATTTTTCAACCGCAGTGATCCAAGCACTGCAACACCGATGGAAGAAATGTGTGGACCAAAGGGGAGACTATGTGGAAAAATGAACCACATTTGGTCAAAATTTACCACTATGAACTTTTCAGCCTATGGACTTTTCAGCCCCGCGTACATGTTCAGTTTTTGGCTGTGAGCAAGAAATCCTCTTTTAAATTGCATGTCTTACCCACAGACATAAAAATACAACAGCAATGATTAATTTTATTTGAAAAAACCTCAGTGTCCCTGCTAAAATACCAGCGAGGACACGGGTTTGCAGCCTGCATACCAGGGGAGACGGCCCTGGTGTGTGTGGTGCAACGGCCGGGCGCGTATCGTTGTAGGTGAACCTGCGGAAGGATCATTCTCGGTGGAGCAGAGAAGCAGTCACTACCCAGCTGGAGGACTTCCCTCGCCTCACCGGGAGCACCCGCCAGTTGCCTTGCCTCTCCCCAGAGCGAGCCGGGGAGAACACTTCAAAGGAACTGACTGAGTGCTCCTCGGCTCCCCCCTCATCCCCCAAAGGAGTGGTCTCTGGTTACCCACTCACCACGGAGCAGTTCGAAACAAGGTAAGCTCCGAAGGAAGGAGGCCGGGGAGCACCTTGGAGGCAAGCCGGCTGGCAGGCGCACCGGACCAAGGCGAGCTGTTCACCAGCCCACAGCGAGGCAATCCATGGTGAGTGGGTAACTAGAGACTGGCGGGGAGCCTTCCAGCCTCCATGCAGGGGCAGGCAGCGACTCTTCCGTGGGTTCACCTACGATGGTACTTCCTCAAGTTCGATCACTTTCTTAGAGCCTTGTACAATATCCTCGTCTTGTTCCAGCTACTGGTGGGCAGGAGTATGGGTGGAGCTAATTAGAATATTCATAGATCCGCACATACTTAAGTAGGTCAAAGACATAAAAGCTCTTTCAAAGCCATTCTAAGGCAATAAAAGTTTTTTGTGTATAAAAAGCCACAATTGTCATAATCCGCTGCATGGGTGGGGGCCAAGCATGGTTAATAGATTTATTTTGTCTTTTTCTGTTTGCTTATTTTTCTGTTTGACTGTATTTGGTTTCTGTTTTTGGTTATTTCGTTATTAGAGTCTGTACTTCCTTCTTTGTGTTTTGTTTTGATTGTTGCCGGAGGTGTGACAGCTCGCACGTCACTTCCTGCTGTCAAACTCTGTTTGCGCTCTGTCACGGCTGCCACCGATAATCGCCACTCAGCTGTTTGTGATTGGGGTGGCCTATTTAAGCCGTGGGCACCATTTCCCTGGTGCAGCGGCATCGACTATCATTCACGTCTGGAATCCCCTGGTCATCCTGTAAAAGTTAAGTCATTGTTTGTCCTGTTCTTGCTCACATCCTTGTTTTTTGCATTTATCACTTCAGCCTCTGTGCTGTGTTTTGTTGGTTTATGTTCAGCATTTTGTGTTCCTTTTGTTAATAAAGCTGAAAACTCACAGTCTGCATTTGGCATCCTGTTTGCCTTTGGGGAGGGCCAGTTTATGACAGAATGCCGCTGCCACCCGGACGCCAGTGGACTGTGAGTTTGTTTTCGTTTGCTTCCTGTTTTTTTCTTTAGTGTGCATTCTTCTGCTGACATGGCAGCATCACTGGACTTCAGTCGAGTTGGGCTTTACGAGGAGGAGTGTTGGGCAACTGAGGAATTGTTTCTATCATATCAGATGTTCGCTTTACCCACACTCCGGAGGAGGAGCTCCAGGTCTGGGACTGTGTGGCACAGGTGATTGAGGGGTTTCCCCGCCTGTGGAGCATCCTGGAATTCACAGACCTCCTCATCTCTGTTTTTTGTGCTCAACACCGGCTTCACGGGCTGAGAAGAGCCCTTCCGCCACCTGAGCCTGTGCCGCAGAAGAAACGCTCCCGGGGTCAGAAGCCCCGAGCTCAGGGCTACTGGCCAGCTATGATCTCGCCTCCCTTGCTTGAATCTAGTCCTGAAGCTGGCTGCATTGTGTTTGCAGCCTTCACGCCTCCTGAGGGACCCAGCGCGGAGGAGCTGGAGGAGCGGCAACGGATGGTGGCAGCTGAGATGGAGCTTCTGGTGGGTTACAAGCTGTGGCTCTGCATGGAGCTGCTGTCACAGCTGGAGAGAGCACCACCAGCCCTGACAGAGCCCAAGCCTATGATGGCGGCCATCGCCAAACCCCGGGAGTTAGGGCAAATGTCTTTTCATTCCTTGACAACTAATGATGAAATGCCTTGCCTTACTTCCAGTGGGGAAGCTCAGCCACAGCAGCTTGGGTGAGCTTTCACCATCAGCTGTCGTAACATCTACCTCTCCTGTTCCTCCTCTTTCATTCTCGGAGGGTCCGCCGGCCATGGGAGGGAGCCAGCATGTGCTGGAGAGGTCTGCAGTGTCAGAGAGTCCAGCGCCAACCATCCAGCCAGAGGTCTGGACCACCATGGTGGAGTCGTCAGAGTACTGGATGACAGTGGAGCTCGAGCGCTTTTGTAGCCCCAAAAAATCTTGCCTGGCTCTTGGTGGGGAGAACCAAGTGCAGCCCTCGGCCACACTTGAGTTTTCCCCGCTGGGCTCCACTGCTGCTGGCGACCCTGATCTGCTGTGTATACCTGTCTGTGTTCCCTCATCTGAGCCGCCATCTAGGGTCACCGGGATCACCGTGGATGCTGCTGCCTCTCCATCCGAGACCTCCGTGGGTGGTGCTCCCCCTCTGCCAAAGACCTCCATGGGTGCTGCTCCCCCTCTGCCCAAGATCTCCGTAGGTGCTGCTCCCCTCCACCCGCGATCTCCATGGGTGTTGCTCCCCCTCCGTCCAAGGTCTCCATGGGTGCTGCTCCCCCTCCATCTGGGTCATTGTGGGTGCTGTGCCCCAGCCTGGGGCCATCATGGATGATGCACCCCAGTCAGAGTCCATCGTGGGTGCTGCACTCGAGCTTGGGTCCATTGGGGGTGCTGTGTTCCTGCCTGGGAATCACCGTGGGTGCAACGCCTCTGCTCGAGGCCATCATGGGTGCGACGCCTCTACCCAAGGCCACCATGGGTGCAACGCCTCTACCCGAGGCCACTGTGGGTGCGACGCCTCAGTCCGAGGCCACCGTGGGTGCGATGTCTTGGACCAAGGCCACTGAGGGTGCTGCCAACCTGCCGTCTATGGTCCCCGAGGATGCTGCCGACTCGTGATCTATGGTCCCTGTGGGTGCAGCTATGCCACAGCCCGGGGCCGCCACGGTTCTGCTATGCCCCAGCCCAGGGCTGCCGTGGGTGTATCCTGGGTGGTTCCTGCTGGTCAGCCACCCTTCTTAGACAAACAACGCCTTTCGGCTCCTGCGATCCAGGGAGGCCGCCTTGCCCGGCTGCCGCCCCCCCAGGGGGCGGGGCACGTTGTGTGCTCTGGCTCACTGGCTTAGGGACTGCCCTTCCTGCTTGGGTGGTTCTGGGTCTCGGGGAGACCAGCTTGGACGCCGGCGGTCCTGGGACTTTGGCGGTCCTGGGACTTTGGTAGGCCTCCTGAGCTGCCTCAGCTTCTCCCCCTGAGGCCCTGGAACGTCTGTCACCTGTTGTTTTTGGTTGGGGGTCTTGAGTGGTTTCTTTGGTTTTCCTTTGTTTTGGGGTTGTTTGTTTTTGTTTCGATCCCTCCGTGCCTGGGTTCCCCCCCCCGGGGTGAGTTGTTTTTCTGTTTATTTCATGTTATTTGTTTTCCTATAAGTGCAATGTTTTTTTCTGGATTCTTCTTCTGTTTATGCTTGGTTCTTATTTCTCCTTGCCTTCGAAATGTTGAGTTCTTGCTAGTCTACAAACTGTTTTGTTTTTGTTTATTTGGTTTTGCTGTTATTGTTTTTCTATTCCTTTTGTTTCTTTTCTTTTGGTAACTGAATAAATTTATTTGCTAATTTGCTTTGAGTTATTATCTCTAGTTTGGAACCTGTGTTATATTTCATTTTGGTCCGGCTTTATTTTCTTTTTGTTACAGTTTGGAATATACACCTGCTGTTTCATTATGTCTTGGTCTCAGTCTATTCTTGTCTTATATAATAGTATTTATTCTATGTCATAGTTATGGATAGGTTTGGGCTATTTTTATTTCTGAGTCTGTTCTGTGCCCTCCTGAGTCGTCCTCAATTGATCTACCGTTGAGGAGAGTGCGTTGAGCTCTGACCAGGTTTTGTCCTTTCCCCTGTTCCAACAGCTGTTGAGCCCCACTGTGCTCTGGCTGAAATTGTCTCAGGTTTCCCAGAGTATGGGTGCGCCTCAGCCGCGGTGTTCCGGGCTGTTCTATCTCCCCCTGGTTGTGAGCTCCACCCTTCTCCGGTATGTACATTTTTTTCCCTTGTTTTAGTTTTGGTCATAGTGTCATGTTGGGTTTTGTTTTGTATTTGGGGGGGGGGGTCTTCTGTGTGTGGGGGGGTGTTTTTTTTTTGATTGTGATGGTACCCTGGGGTGTCTGGGTCCACCCCTTGAGGGTGGCGCTCTGTCATGATCCGGTGCACGGGCGGGGGCCGTGCTTGGTTTGTTTATTTTTCTGTTTGACTGTATTTGGTTTCTGTTTTTGATTATTTCTTTATTAGAGTCTGTATTTCCTTCTTTGGATTTTGTTTTGATTGTTGCTGGCGGTGTGACAGCTCGCACATCACTTCCTGCTGTCAGACTCTGTTCATGCTCTGTCACGGCTGCCAGTAATAATTGCCACTCGGGACCCCACAGGTGTTTGTGATTGGGGTGGCCTATTTAAGCTGTGGGGACCATTTCCCTGGTGCAACGGCGTCAACTATCATTCACGTCTGGAATCCCCTGGTCATCCTGTGAAAGTTAAGTCACTGTTTATCCTGTTCTTGCTCACGTCCTTGTTTTTTGCATTTATCGCTCCAGCCTCTGCGCTGTGTTTCTGTTGGTTTATGTTCAGCATTTTGTGTTCCTTTTGTTAATAAAGCTGAAAACTCACAGTCTGTGTTTGGCGTCCTGTTTGCCCTCGGGGAGTGCCGGTTAATGAAAACAATATACCATTTTGGGCAAAACACATTGGTTTTCGAGCCGCCGGAGTGCATCTTTGATATTAATCATAAATAAAAGTTCAAAGCTCTTTGGAAAGTTGTGCTATCATTACATCACCATATCCTGGGCAAAAAATGGTCTTAATGATGACAACAATAATATCATTTATCATGATAATTTTGGGAAAATTTATCGTCCATCAAAATTTGTTATCGTTACAGGCCTTGCTGAGGGGTTAAAATGTACTAATCACAATAATAATAATCATTTAAATGCATTTTATTTGGTTATGTAACATGATACCAGAGTGGTGGCCTAGTGGTAGGGCATCCACCCCACATCCAGGATGTTGTGGGTTTAAATCCCGGCTGGGTCACAACAAAGACCATATAGAAATGATACTTTCTGCCTTCTAGCTTGGCGCTCAGTATAACAGAATGAGGGAAGCAGAAGCTCCCCCCTGTGCCGGTCCCAAATGAGGAGGGTTGTGTCAGGAAAGGCAATATGGCCTAAAAATGGCATCATGAGATTTCTGTGAATTTTCACAACAGCGATATTCTTCATGACATCACAGAATACAGTTGTTTTTTTAATCTGTCAAAGGACAGTTTCAGAAGCCAGCAGTTATTTACGTCCAACATACTTTGTAAAAACAAAACAAAAAGTCCTGTATTTCTTCTGATTATAAACAGCAGCTCAGATTCAGTTTCAAATATTTTTTATTCTGCATCAAATATTACAAGGAAATAATATAAACCCCCGCACTTAGATGCCGGAGTTTTATGCTGAATCAGTTTACCTGTAATAAAAGCCTCGTTGCACGGACATGTCCCGGGGCTTTTTGGCTCTTCTCGCACTGAACCCACGTGTTTCGTTTTTTATTCCCCCCCCCCAGGTAGATGAGTAAAATCAAGCTGAAGCAGCTGAAACGGAACATAAATAGAACTGCGGACACTTTTGTTGTCATCACCCTCTGACTTTAACACCGCACCAGAGCGGTTACTGGTGTGCGGGAAAAAAAAATAACGGGGACAGATCCTCCACATTGCTGCACCGTTAACATGGCAGCAGTCTGAAAGAGCCACAAAACTTAAATATTTCCACACAACTAGACGCTCCAACCACGGAGCAGCAGCTTCCCGCACTGTTTGTTTTACCCTTTCTATGGTAACACGTCAGCAGCGTAACGGTGTGGCATCATCACACCTTCCCCCCTTTGATTTACGCCTTTGTAAATAAAATATAAAGTAAAAGCTCTGCAGGAAGTGTTCACGTTGAGATGTGCTAATGTTCTTACATACTGTATGCACAATATTGCAATATTTTAAGACTTAGGACTTAACATCGGTGGGTGACACTCGTGATTACAGCACGTGGAATTAATTACATCTTTACCATAAATAACTGCGCCCATTTTGGCGTGAACACTTGATGAAGATGACGGCTTCAGTTCCCGCGCCCCGAGCGGACCCGCCTGACACAAACATCAATGAGGTCGCTCTTCTGAGGCCAAGCACAGGCATAATAATTAATCTTCTTTGACATCACCGCGCTCAGAGTCACCTAGCAACTGTCCACCTGCGTTAACCAGACTACAATAGAGGCCTGTCATCGGCTGCCTGTGGTGAGGGGGTGCTCACTGTTTACAACACAAATGCCTCCATGCCGGCGCGGTGGGGAATGTAAAGCGGCCCATATGTGGCTTTAAACACATCACCATCATCATAGTTTCTTTTAAAATGGCATTCACTACTTTGCAGCTTTCATCTATATTAATTAAATATGGATGCTACAAGCTCTTTGAAGAAAGAAACGCGTTTTTCTCCTGTGTTTCAAACCCTTTTATGCCTGTTTAAAAAGCCATCCCACTGCACCACAATTATGTTTAGTGGGAGAAAAGGAGGGAGAGGTGAGAAGGTTACAATCATTTCTTTGTTTTCAGTCTCCCTTAAGCAAATCCATCTTCTGGAGAGAGAATTAAAGTGAAAGCAGGATTTAAATAACTTCCATTAAATGTTGATAGGCTCGATTAGCTCAACCAATCACCTAACCAGATAAAGAGACAAGCAATGCCAATTTTATTTTCCTTTTTTTTTCCCTTCGGAGAAGTCTGCACCCAGAAATTTCCACACTTTCTCACATGCCAAAAAGTCAGGCTGTATGACAACGTAGCCCGACAAGTATTTTCCGCCTCAGTAAAAGGCGAGATTAAGTTCTCAGCTGAAAAACACAGGGGTTTTTTTTTAGTTTCTACATTATGGACTGCTCCCTCTGCCACACTGCCGGAATCACACAGGCACAGATTCAAGCCCGACAGCAGTCATCTGTGGCAGAAAAGGGAGACCAAACTGCCTATCACTCGACAACTGGAAATTGCAAATGGCACTGTGTTTAGGTAAAAGACTGTGAGTGAGTTCCTCAACGTGTTTACTCCTGGAAAATTGGGGAATAACAGGCTGTCATATGGTGACACATCAGCCTTTGTTAAAGAAATTACTTTGCTCGTCGCCCGGCTCTCTGATGCTCGGCCTCCTGGACAAATTGTCCATTTGGCGAGGGCGGACTAAATGGAGCCACGTCTTCAGCGTGTTGCTCTAGCGGAGCACAAAGAGACCGGGGCAGATAGGAATCCAATTATCCAAGGCAAATAATGGATGTCTCATTTAAGATGTGCGGCTGTTGCGACAGTAATAACGGTGCCACAATTTTCCCGGAGCCAGTCTCTATCAAGCGCATCATCTTCTGCTCAACACTAACTCATCTACAGCCATACAGCCCACTACAAGCTGTCAAACGTCACATAACATAATAAATCTCTGGAAAGCACAAGAAGCACAGCCTCAGAGATGGAGTGTTTACTCACATGTAGCGTAGGTGTGGGTTCTGAGCAAACGCTCGGGCCTGGATCACCCTCAGGTTACAATTCATGATAGTTCTGAAATGAAAAAAAAAAAAAAGATCAAATAGAGATGAAACGATGTAGAGACCACCAAAACAAAACATCCATGTTCTTCCTGTGTGGTCACATCCAGCTACATGGCTGAAATTGAAGACATTTTACATGTTGTACATATTTCATTTCTCTGCTGGGGAGACAATAAACAGATCATTCTCTCAAGAGCAAATACTGCGGGGACACTAAAGGTGTTATGGTGGTGAAGGTCATTTCTTGATCTGTGAGGGCCTGACGCCACGGATTCAAACAAAAATTCAACCATTACTTACAGCAAAAAATTAACCTGCATGCAAATGAATGGTGTGAATTTACAAGAAAATTTATCGGGAAAAAAGTAGCAAATTTAGGAGAAAATAAAGAAATTTACACGAAAAAAGTAGCAAATTTATGAGAAAAAGTAGCAAAGTGATAAGAAAAAAGTTGCAAATTTATATCAAAAAAGTGTCAAATTTACACAAAAAAGATTTATCAGAAAAAGTAGAAAATTTACGATAAGAAAAACAGCAAATTCATGAGAAAAAAAGTTGCAAATTTACAAGAAAAATTTTGCAAATTTACCTTAAAAATTGCAAATTAAAGAGAAAAATGCTGCAAACTTACACAAAAAAGAGCAAATTTATGTAAAAAAGGTGGCAAATTTATGAGAAACAAGTTACAAATTCATGAGAAAAAAGCAAATTTATGTGAAAAAAAAGTAGCAAACGTTTGAGAAAAAAGTAGCAAAATGATGCGAAGAAGGCTGCAAATCTACGAGAAAAAAGTTGCAAATATCAAAAAAGTGCCAAATTTATGACAAAAATGTGTCCAAATTACATGAAAAAGATTTAAATTTATCAGAAAAAAGGTAGCAAATTTACGATAAGAAAAATGTAGCAAATTGATGAGAAAAAAATTTGCAAATCTAAGATGCAACTTTGCATGAAAAAGATGCAAATTTACAACAAATAAGTGGAATTTTTTCCCCCTTGTCCTGTCAGGCAGCTAGGTGAGCAGAACAGAGATCTGCTACCCTGATTGTGCCAAAACAGTTTTACTTTGCCAAAAGGAGCTTTAAACAGTACCTATCTATGTACTGTATATTGTTGTAAACTCCTCCTGTGATAACTTTTAATACTTTATTTAAATTATTTTACCCATGAAGGGCCCGACAGGATGGGGAATGGGGAAAGGAGGTGTGGAGAGGGGAAAAGAAAAGGGAAAGGAACAGACAAAAAAGACAAAGCAACAACTAAAACAAACAGAAGACAGACTGGTTTGTCCACCGAAGAGTTCTCAACACAAGTCTGGTATCTGCACCTGTTAAAGGGGAGGCATTTGTGCATGTGTGTCCGTGTGCACACGCAAAATAAGTGTGTGCATGCGAGTGGAAAATAAGTGGAAAATTTATGAGAAAAAAAGGAAATTTACAAGAAAAAAGTAGCAAACTTATGAGAAAAAATTTGCAAATCTATAAAGATGCAAATTTACATGAAAAAAGGTGCAAATTTACAAAAAATAAGTAGAAAATTTATGAGAAAAAAGGAAATTTACAAGAAAAAAGTTACAAATTTATGGGGGAAAAAGCTAGCAAATTAATCAGAATGAGTCACAAATTTATAAGAAAAAATTAGCAAATTTATGAGAAAAAAGTAGCAAAATGACGAGAGAAAGTGTCAAATATACATGAAAAAGATTCAAATTTATCAGAAAAAGTAACAAATTTACTATGAGAAAAATGTAGCAAATTGATGAGGAAAAAGTTGCAAATTTATGAGAAATCTGAAAAATTTTGCAAATCTACATGAAAAAGTTGCAAACTTTTGAGAAAATTTAGAAAAAATTTGCAAATGTATATGAAAAAGTTGGAAATTTACATGAAAAAAGTGTGAATTTACAACAAATAAGTGGAAAATTTATGAAAAAAAGGAAATTTACAAGAAAAAAGTAGCAAATTTATGAGAAAAAAATTGCAAATCTATAAAGATGCAAATTTACATGAAAAAGGTGCAAATTTACAATAAATAAGTGGAAAATCTATGAGAAAAAAGGAAATTTACAAGAAAAAAGTCACAAATTTATGGGGGAAAAAGCTAGCAAATTAACCAGAAGGAGTCACAAATTTACAAGAAAAAAGTAGCAAATTTATGAGAAAAAAGTAGCAAAATGATGAGAAAAAGTGTCAAATATACATATACAAAAGATTTAAATTTATCAGAAAAAGTAACAAATTTACTATGAAAAAAATGTAGCAAATTGATGAGGAAAAAGTTGCAAATTTATGAGGAATTTGAAAAATTTTGCAAATCTACATGAAAAAGTTGGAAATTTACATGAAAAAAAGTGTGAATTTACAACAAATAAGTGGAAAATTTAGGAGAGAAAAGTTACAAATTCATGAGAAAAAATCAAATTCATGGGTGAAATATAGCAAATTTCTAAATGTATTTACTGTGTGCTATGCATTTTGGGTGCTTGGAGTGGATTTTAGGCTTATAATGATATTTTTTTTTGGGGGGGGGAATCCCCTCTTTCTCCCAGTTTGGGGGGGGGGGCTGTCCTCCCTGTCCCCCTTGATTTACACCTTTGGGTGTTGCAGTAGCAGAATCTCTTCATCCGCCTTCTTCTCGTCTTCCAGCTCATCGTGTTTTGCCTTTCATCAGCATGCATTCGTACACCCTGCAGAGCTAACAGCTACATCAATTTTCACTTTGAACCACCAAGATTTGTGTGTCTGTGTGCCTTTATTGTGAAATCAGATGAACTGCTGGTTAGCGCACGTATTCCCCGTTGAACAACGAAATCAAGCTAACCCTCATTTCGCTTGGGACCCGAAGGACTTCATTCAAGGACTCCTGAAAATCTCACCGCCCCAGTTTGGGAGCACTGTTCTGGGGCTACAATGGTAATGACTTCTAATCTCACAATCACAGATGTCTCTTTCCAAAAATGTCACCGAGATCCTCGGTGAGCGCCTCGTAATGTCGCATGGTGATTAGACCCAGCTGTTGGTGCCAATTACCTTCCAGAAGTCTGATCACGCCTGTGTGGTGTTTGACTGGGATGTGGCGTTTCATCAACCAAAAAGATCCCAAAGCGGGAGTCTGGGACACAGAAGGGTTTGGAGGCCCCTGGAAACAATGCAGCCAGTTCCCAAGCAAATCAGTCAATGGCAATATTATAATATATAAGGAATAATACCTTGCCTAGGGCCCCCAAAATGCTAGAAAATTTGTTATTCTAGCATTTTGAAATGAAGTATCCATCCATGACGCCACAGTGAGACAATAAGAAGGTGAGAGATGGACTTTACTCATTTGGATCACTGGTGACACTGTTGGCTGCTCGTAATTGAAACCAACACTCAACCAGGACGGCCACAGCCAGCCTCGGCAGTGACGTGCCCTCCATTCGGGTTTGTGCCGAGCGAGCCCACAACCATGACGATGATCCAAAGCACACTTTTGGGGTCTGTGAGGTTTATTTGACCGTGGAGAAGAGTAAGGGAGTACTGCACCATATTGTGCAATTACCTAACGTGAGCCAAAATTGGACGGTTTCAGATGAGCTGGGCTGCAGAGTGTGGGGAAAGCAGCCAACAAGTGCGCAGCATATGTGGGAAGACAGTTGGAAAAGCATTCCAGGTGACGACCCCATGAAGGTGGTTGGGATGAGCTGTTATTACGGCAGAAGGCGGCCATCATGAATATTCACAAATATCACAGAATCATTTCACTCTGTTTAAAATGTGGATTTTTTTTTTCTGAATACAGAATATTTCTGCTATTGCAATCATGCGCTAGTAAATGTGCAGTCGGTGCTGCAGGTTGGCAAAAACATATAATATGCAAAGTAAAATGTTAACAAATACACACTTAGTCATTTTGTTAGTACACCTGAGAACTTAAACGTATTTCTAAAACATTAATTCCTACTTTTGCAAAGCTTCTAGATTTTCTGTCAACATTGGTCAAAAATTTGATGAGTCTGTACACAATGAACCTAACAGAAAGACGACAGCGGTAGCCCTGACCAGTGCTGGGAGTGATGCATTAAAAAGAAATGCATTACTGCAACGCCGCTACTTTTGCAGTTATTGTCACCTCTGCAAAGTAGGTATGTTTTCCCCAGCGTTTCTTTGCTTGGTTTTTAGTAGGGTTACATAAAAACTACCAGATGGATTTGGATGAAATTTTCACCAAACATGACGCTTGGCCTAAGGATGAACCCATTACAATTTGGAGGCGATCCACAAGTGCATACCTCTGCCAAGACCCTACATTCTTGCAAGGTATTAGCAGGATTACACAATAACTGCTGAAGGATCTGGATGGGGTGGGATGAACCCATTACATTCTGGAGCTGATCCACGAGCACATACCTCCACCAAGGCACTATCCCATAATGTACAGATGGATGGAGGGACGGGCGGGCCCTTGGCAGAGGTATGCGCTCTCTCAGTGCCCTCTAGTGTAACAAATTAAGTAACACCATTTCAATTACTGAAATTTTAACAGAGTCGCTACTCATTATTTTTACTTTACATAACACAGACAAATGCACAAATGCACCCTACCACACGCCGACATGCAGCTGTCACCCGACGTCACCTGTCACACAGAGCGTGGATCAGTGACCTAGGGTGAGGTTCACGGCTGGTGAGGCTGTGATGCTTTCAGAGTCAGATTTACAAATTGGATTTTATAAATAATTTTAACAAAACAAGCATAAGGTATTTTATTGAATTACCTCTTAATGGAACACACAGAAAAGGCAGTAATAAAAGTCCATGTTTTCATTTTGTAACTCTAATTGAATATAGACAACATGCAAAGACCCTCGGATTCACAAGTATAAAGTATTAAGTTATTTTACCAACCAGTTTTTTGGTCACAAAATGGATTATACTTTGTTTTGGCCAAGGAATAATGTTAATTATAGTGGCTCAGAGTGCTGCATCTCTCTCTGTGTTGCAGCTCCACAATTTACACTCATTATTATAAGTTATTAGTAGTATTTACAACTACTATGCACGCATGGTCTTACATTTACTTGTAAATGAAGTAAATTTGCCTATCCTTCTGGACAAAAACAGCTGTGACTTTGTAAAAAATGTCCTTCTTCTAGTTTAAAAAAAAATAAATCCTGTGCTAACAGTGCTCAAGCACCCCTGCTCTCGTTGGGGTAATGGTACTGTGCAGCCTCTTGTTGTTCTCCGCCTCACCTGCCTCTCCTGACTGCACGTCACTGGTGTGAATCAGTTTGATAGTGACCGAGGGACAAAAAGTAGCGAGTTTCTTCCCATGGAAATAACAGTTTTTCCTTTCCCAAGGTTAAGGGCAATAATATATTGGTGAGTTGCAAACTATGTGCCAGTGTGAAGACCTGCTCCTAGGGGTGGGACAAAAGGCCGATTCAGTGATGTATTGCAATACTTGGCACTCACAATGACGCACAAATCCATAAATGCACATTTTGATCTTTTGTTAATTATATAGATTTATGTAAATGTTGGAAACTCTTGAGTATTCATCAACCAATTGCATTTTCAGTCCACAGGATGGCGCAAAGTAAGCGGCATTGCCAGGTGAAGTCATAGCTTGTCTGGTGAGATTTGCAGCTAGGTGTACTAGTAAGGAAGCATTTGGATGTGCCAAAAAATCAGCTCAAATGTTGAACCTTTTTAGATTTTATAACAAAGATGGAACGGAACGCCTTGGCATGACACACTCAACCAGCAAGGAGTGCCGCACGAAAATAAAAAAAGCACTCGGAGTAAGCAGGCCGGCACACTCCTCTCAGAGCCATTTAGCAACGGCAGCTTGGCAAACACTGCTAAAAACACTTCAGTGGGAGCAGCGCCGACCCCAGTGAACAACCAAGTCCAGACACCTCCCGCGCAACAAAACCACCTCCAAACTCAGAGCGAGCCAGTACACAACAAAGACCACCGCCCTCCCTGTGTGCAGAGACGTGCCACCATGAAAAATGAAGCCCCCTGGAATATGAGAGCAGCAGAAAGGACCACAGGAGCACATCATCCAACAGAGGACTGAGAGCCTGCAGCCACAGAAACAAGAGTGGCCATAGTGAGGTGGAAAGAATGAAAACTTATATGAAACAAGTTTTGACAGTTGTACTTTGGGGACAGAATTTGAGGTTGATATGGGGGAGTTACTGTATGTTATCACAATACTTACTTACTCCACAATTTCGCTGTGCTGTACAACTGTACAATGACAATAAAGCATATTCTATTCTTAGAAATTGTAGCATCGTGACCCAAGTATCCTGAGACATATCATATCATGAAGTCCCTCGCGATTCTCACCCCTACCTACTCCACATCAAAAAACAGTAATTTGCATCTTCAGAAGCACCTGATAAAGCAAGGTGCTCTGACAAAGCAAGTCGCTAAGGAAAGGCTCGCTACGCTAACACCACAGGTTGATGGAGCCACTGCATACAACAGCTGGCTGGATTTCAAACCCTGGTATGTATCTGGACACTATGTAACCCAGCAAGAGTTAAACCAACTGAACACCAAATACATCGCTGAAGACATGCCATCGTTGCCATCAGTCGAGTCAGTTGCCTTCAGACAGCTGATTAGCAAAATACCGGTGACAACTAAAGAATATAAGCCACTGCAGAAAAAAACTTTTCCTGCTACCTGGTTAAAGGTTATTAAAAAATGATCTTTTTTGATCTCAAAAAGACATTTGAGGAACTGGATCATGTCTCTGTCACAGCAGACATTTTGGACTGTGGATAATTTAACACGGACAGTTTTCACGTCCCACACACTGACACACGTGCAGCAACACCAAACCAATACAACATGCAGGATAATTTAAGGATGCATTTAAAAGTAACTAAATACTGTAATCATGCAGCAGTTATAGTTACTTTAGAAAAGACCTAACTAGTAACTATAATTAGTGACTAATTTTCAATAACTTTCCCAACACTGGTCTTGACTGAATTGTATTTAAAAAAAAAAATACCCAAATAAGGATATTAGGAACATTCATGGAATTTCTGATCAGGAGCAAAAGTTACAAAAAGTCATGAAATATGCGTCTTTTTTCTCTGTAGATGATATGTTTCCTTCATTGTGTGGAAAAATGAGCATTTGTTCCTGGGTAATAATGAATTATGCCCTGTTTTCTATTTATTGATGTTCAGTGTTTTCAGACCATATTGTGTTTGCTCGTGACTCACATGGGCGTCGGTAAATCATGTTTTGTTTGCAGGGTTTTTGTCAGGAAATTGGCTGAATATATAAGAGATACTTGGACGAAACTAGAAAACATGAGCACGCAATCATGAGTAATGGCTCTATTTTTAAAGGGATGTTGGGATAATATGTTGTGCTCCTTACAATGTGCAGCTTCTCTTTCTGGAGGTGTTCGGTTATATAACAGGTTGAATCATTCTTTTAATGAATTATTTTTGTCTTTTTTTAATTTTAAATAAATAATGAAGGTGATGATGGAAGGTGATGTTAGAGTAACATTTTCCTGACTAATTCCTCCCACGCGGCCAGCGGCCCCGCAAGGCAGCATCACAACAGCCTTCGCCGGGAAGGCCCGAGTCCAGGTGGGGAGGAGCCAGTGTCCCCAGTCAAGGCAGCGGTGGTAATGAGAAAAATGTTAATTTAGCAGTGGAGATATTGCACTTGGCCTCCCTGATGAGGGATCCAGGGGATCAGGGGAGAGGCCAGTTCTTCCTTTGGATGGGCACAGGATAATACGTTTCTACGTGATGATGGGGAGGAGCAGACAGGGAGGCATCTGTTGACTGGTGAGTGGAAGATGCTGGAGAAATTAAAGGAAGTGCCCTCCCAGTGCATGGCAGCAGAGCAAGAAAGAAAGGAGTGTAACATTGTTTTAATAGGTAACGAGATGAGAACGCAGAAAAAATCCCAATACTCCAGCAGGGTCCTGTAATTACATTTTCCCTGCTGCTTTGCGGCATTATTTGATCAGAGGCTAAGCAAAGCAAAAGGGGGATGCTCCGCCAGCATGTGACTGTTGACAATTAAAAGGCTGTTTAACATCGGTTTGTGTTAGGATCAGGAGCTCTCTCTCGACACACCTTGTCTTCAGTGTGCAACACTGGGGTCTGAGATGAACTGCCGTTCTAATCTCTGAGAGGAGAACCGTCGGCCTCTCTGCAGCGAGCAGGCAGGCCACCTGATGGAAAACAGGGATTAACAGCGGTACAGTTCCACTGCTCTTTTCCAGAATCAGTGACACAGCAGGACTACAGTGGAGTTTCTGTCCACTCCTCACTCCCCACCATAGCCCCATTTCAACTATAGGAACCAGACTGTCAGTGATAGAGTGGCTCATTCAAGCCTGACTAAATCACCTTGAGAGTGCTCAGAGCAGTGGTGACCTTGATCTTAAGCAAAGCCTAGATGCAAGCCCATGTTAGGATCATTGTGCACGAGTTTGCAGAACACTGGGGAAATTGCCTACCAGGAGTAATGATTTTCATGAACTCATCAATTCCCAGATCTCCTGACCTTTGACAATGCTCTTGACCTTGAGGTCAACCTGGATGCGGACCCACCTAAGGATCCTTGTGAGTGGGTTTGGTGAGCATCGAGGCAATTGCCTAGGAGGAGTAGTAATTCCTGTGAAAAGTGGACAGACGGATGAATGGACACTGCGTCATCGCATTAACTCCTTACGGCTTCACTGGAATGAGCTCACCAGGAACCAGTTTTACAAGAACTACACCCATGGTGTGTGTGTCTCCACTACAAGAACCTCATTGATAGGGGAGTTTTCAGGAACTCGTAGTGGCCAAAATAAGGTCCTGGTCAGGGGTAAGTACTTCAGACTGCCCCAAAAACTGCTGGGTGGGCTTTAGGATTCATCTCAGCATTGCAACATAAACAAAACAGAAGGATATGTCTATCTGTTCTCTTTCCGGTGCAGATATCAGGCCCGTGCGAAGATCTTGTCAGAAGCAGCATCTGTTTCTTGTGTTTTCTCTTCGTTTGTGTTTCTTTCTTTCTCTCCCACTCCTCACTCCTTAACTCCCCCACCTCTTCTAACCACCTCATATCCCTTCAACTCCTTCCCCTATTCCTCCCTGTCAGTCTCAGCATAAGTAAGACAATATAAATAAAGTATTAAAGTTATTATATAGCAAGAGGAGTCTATAAATACTATTTATATATAGCATATATCAAATATGAGTAGAGCTCCTTTTGGCGAAGCAAATCTGTTTGGCACAATAAGGCAAGCAGATATCTCTTCTGCTTTTCTCTTAAGATTGCTTTATCTGGTTGTTACCCTTTTCAGGTGAAAATGTGTCAAGATCCGGGGCACGGGTGTTCGCCATGCCCAGTCTCCAGTTTTAGTTAGTTTTTTTGTGTCTGTGTGTTTCATTACTTTCCCTGTTTACTGTATTTGGTTCCTGTTTTTTGCCATTCTGTATTTGTTGTGTTATTATTTACATTTTGGGTTTGCGTTGCTCCTGTGTCATTATGGTTTCGGGTTAGTGTTTTATTTTGACAGTGCTGCGCAGCTCCCAGCTGTCAAACTAGCTCATGGGCTGCGCAACTGTCATTGATTGTATTCTTTGCCCCACTCATGTTCCACCCCTGCTGCCTATTTTGTAAACTGTATTTAAGGGCACCACAACCCATTCCTTTTGTCGTGTCCTTCTACACCATTGGATGTCCTCAGCTGTACTTTACTCTGAGTGTTTTGAGCTGCTGTCGAGGAGAACGGGAGAGCTCCATCCAGGTCAGTGTTTTGTGCAAAACACACAGTGAGTGTTTGGTGTCCTTCCACAGCCCCTAAAGGGCAGATTATGACAGAAGGACACAACCAGGGTGTGGACACCAGCCACTGTGTGTTTGCAGTTTCTTTTTCTTCCTTCCTCTCTCTCTTTTTGTCTTTTACCCCACATCTTGCCCAGTAGTTTCAGCATGTCTGGTTACTTGGACCAGTTGGGATAGACAAGGAGGAGTGATGGGCAGCTGGTCGTCTGGAGGACATTGTGTCGGACATTCCTTTAACCCACACTTCCGAGGAGGAGCTGCAGGTGTGGGATAGCGCGGCACAGGTTGATTGAGGCATTCTCCAGCCTGTGGAGCTATCCTGGACTGACAAACCTCCTCACCTCCGTTCACCAAGCCCAACATCGGCTCTGTGGGGTGGGGAAAACTTCCCCGTCAACTGAACCTGTGCTGTGGGGGAGGCGGTCCCGGGGGCAGAAGTCTTGTGCCCAGTGCCATCAGCCAGCTGTGGGTTTGCCTCCCCCCACCGATCTGAGTCCCGCAGCCTGCCGGATTGGGCACACAGCCTTCACACTTTAAGACGGCCCCAGCATGGAGGAGCAGGAGGACCGCCAGTGAGTTTTGGCGGCTAAAACAGAGCTCCTCCTGGAATACAAACCGTGGCTCCATCCGGAGCTCCTGCCGAGGCTAGAGGGAGGGTCATTGGAGAACCCGGAGTTAGTGCCACTAAGCCAACACTCCCGGACCCCAGTGTATCATCAGTCTCCATCTCCTCATCGGTGGATCTCCGCTGCTCCTGGGGCAGCAGCTACAGACTCCATCGTGCCCTGGGAGATAAGGCAAGTGTTCTTTCATTCTCTTGTACATTACAGTGAAATTCCTTGTCTTATCCCCGATAGTGAGGTTCACTCACTGCAGCCCCATCCCTCCTGTGTTTCCTCCCGCCATCCTCGAGGGTCAGCCGGTCCTAGGTCGGAGCCTGACGCAGTCCTGGTGGACACTATGCTAGCCCCGCAGCCACGTACCGGACAGGAGAGGGCGGTCCTGGATCCCTGGAGCCTGAGCCGACAGAGGAGTGTCCCCTGGTTCCAGCTGCCTGGGACTCGACACCTGTGCCGGGGCTACCTCCAGCTGGAGCCACTATGTTGGCAGGCCTACTGGCATTGGTCGCCATGCCTGGAGGCCTGAGGGCTGCACCCACCACCATGCCTGCTGCAGGGGTTGTCGCAGTGGAGTCGTCGGAGTCCTGGATGGCAGTGGAGCTCGAGTCCAAGCAAGTACTTAATTCTGTTTTGGCACCTACAGATGTAGAGAATTCTTGCTTGGCTCAGGGGGAGGCAAATCAGTTGCAGATGTTCTCTGCTCCTGAGTTCTCCTCACTGAGCTCCACTGCTGCCGGTGATCTTTCTCTGGTGTTTTTTCCCTCTCCTTCTCATGAGGTGACTGGCTCCGGAGTGGATGCCCAGATGGAGAGAGCCGGGACGTCCCAGCCTGGATCGCCGGAGTCATGGACGGCAGTGGATTTGGAGCTCAGGAAAGTTCTCTTTTTTGTTTTCACTTTATCAGTTCAAGAGAGATCTTGCCTGGCTCTTGGTGGGAAGGGCCAAGTGCAGCTGTCAGCTGCACCTGAGCTCTCCTCGCCAGACTCCACTGCCGCCAGTAACTTTGACTCGGTGTGTGTTTGTGCTTTATCTCAGTCTTTTCCCGAGGTTACCACGGGTCCTCCATCATCGTCAGAGGTCTCCAAGGGTCCTGCCTCTCCATCTGAGGTCACCATGGGTGTGACACCTCCATCTGAGGCCGCCGCGGGTGCTACGCCCCACTCCGAGGTCTTCGTTGGTGTTGCGCCCCAGTCTGGGGCCTCCCCAGGTGCTGCTACCCCTCCGTCCGAGGTCTTGGTCTCCGTGGGTTCCTCTCCCCCTCTGTCTGAGGTCTCCGTGAGTGCTGCTCCCCCTCTGTCCAAGGGCTCCGTGGGTGTTGGGCTCCAGTCTGGGGTCGCCGTGGCTGCTGTGCCTCAGCCCGGGGCCTCCATGGGTGTCAGACCTCGGCCCGAGGCCTCCATGGGTGCTACACCTCAGTCCGAGGCCTCTCCCTCAGCTGGTGCTCCGCTGGTCGATCACCTCCTTAACCTGGTGCTCTCGCGGTTCAGCCTGTTCATTGTGGGTGCTATGCGCCAGTCCAGGGTCAGTGTGGGTGCTACGCTCCAGTCTGGGGCCGCTGTGGGTGCTTTGCCCAAGTCCAGGGCCTCAGTGGTTGCTGTGCCTCAACCCAAGGCCTCCGCGGGTGCTGCGTCTCAGCTCAAGGCCGCCACGGGTGCCACGCCTTCGTCGGAGGTCATTTTGGATCCCCTCTCCTCGTCGAAGGTCCCCGCGAAGGTGCCTCTTCCCTCATCTGGTTCCTCTGCTGGTCAACCACCATTGTCATTGGGTGCTACCGCTGGCCAGCAGGGGTGGTTGGGGGCTAACCTGCCACCTCTTGGGGGGGGGGGGGTGCATTGGGCTCGGTGGCAGGGTGACCCATGAACTCTGGGAGGCCACCCGAAGGTCTGGGCTGTCTGCGCAGCTGGCTCCAGAACTCGGGAAGACCGCCAAACGGACTGCATCGTGGGGTCGGGTGGCTCATGGACTTGGGGAGGCCACCCGACGGGCTGTACCATCAGTGCAGTGGGCTCTGGGACTCTGGGAGACCACCTGACGAACTGCATCGTGGGGTCGTTTGGGCTCCTGCGGCGGTCAGCTGGGAGTCCATGGGTCCTGGGCCACCACACTGGCTCAGGTTGTGGATCATGATTGTTTTTTGAGTTTCTTTGTCTTTTTGTTGTGTCTCCGTCCCTCCGTGCCTGGGTTTCCCCTCCTACCCCCCAGGGTGGGTTGTTTTTTCTTGTTGGGGGGGGTCTGCTTTGTGTGTGTGGGGGGTCATCTTTTTCTTTTTGTTGTTGCCCTGGGGTGTCTAGGGGGGTGGGCTCTGTCATGATCCAGGGCATGGGTGGGCGCCATGCCCAGTCTTCAGTTTTGGTAGTCTTTTTTCTGTCTGTGTGTTTCATTATTTTCCCTGTTTGCTGTATTTGGTTCCTGTTTTTGCCATTCTGTATTTGTTGTGTTATTATTTACATTTTGGGGTTGTGTTGCTCTTGTGTCATTATGGTTTCTGGTTAGTGTTTTATTTCGACAGTGCTGCGCAGCTCCCAGCTGTCAAACTGGCTCTCGGGTTGCGCAGCTGTCATTGATTGTATTCTTTTCCCCATTCATGTTCCACACCTGCTGCCTGTTTTGTAAACGATATTTAATGGCACCACAACCCGTTCTTGTTGTCGTGTCCTTCTACACCATTGTATGTCCTCAACTGTACTTTACTCTGAGTGTTTTGGGCTGCTGTCGAGGAGAACAGGAGAGCTCGGTCCAGGTCAGTGTTTTACCCTTTTTGCCCGGCATTCCCAGGCTTCCCCCTGCCTGTTGACGTCAAGCCCCACTCTCTTCCAGCGTCCTAGCCATCCGTTATTTGTATGTATAATGAGTTTTTGTCTGTCTTTCTTTAATAAATGTGCAAAACACACAGTGAGCATTTGGTGTCCTTCCACAGCCCTTAAGGGGCAGTTTATGACAAAATGTTGCTTTTTCATATAAATTTGCAACCATTTTCTAATAAAATTGCAGCTTATTGGGGTAAACTTTTGACTTTTTTTTTTTGCCAATTTCTGTCCCCCCCACCTCATAAAATTGCAACATTTTTCTTAAATTTTGAGAATGTTTTTTCATAAATTTTCAGCTATTCTCTTAAATTTATTATATCTTTCTTTGCGAATTTATTAGCCATCATGGGCAAAACTGCAGCATTTCTTACATAAATTTATGACATTTTACTCATAGAACTCCAACTTTTACCAGTAAATCAATAATTTCTTTTCCAGAAATTTTATGACTTGCAAAATTTTGCAATAGATTTGTGAGATTTTTTTTTTAAGTTTTCAATAAGTTTTCAAATTTTCTCATTTTCTGCTTTTTAGGATAGTTTTTCTCAGGATAGATTTTCCTCATGAATGTGCAACCTTTTTTTCTTGTAAATTTATTTAATCTTTTCTTGGAAAAACTGAGTTGTTTTTTTTTTTTTCAAGGCCTCAGGGAGCCCCTATCTATGGTTGAAGATGAATGAACGAATGAAAAATTCTGCCATGATTGCAGAGGGTCTGAACATTTGGCCATGCAGTGTGAGCTTCAGGAGGAAGTGAGCATTACAGTGGAGCAGCACGGTGCATAACATGAGCCGCTACCACTGTCGTTTGACGGAATTTGAGCCCTCAGCCGGCCAACAAGAGCTTCTCCTGGTGCGTTCCTGCAGCTATCATGTATAATGCTTAAAATTCAAAAGTTAATACTGCCATGAGTCAGTCCCTCCTGGATTTTGCGATGTTGCGATCGCACCAATTCACGTGAAATCAGCCAATCAGCGCAACTATTGCACAACCTTGCAACTCTGTCCAATCACCGCAACTTTACCGCAATTTTGGCCAATCGTCATCAACTTCCCCCAATTTCACCAGTCAAATTTGTCTCTAACTGGTGCTGAAACGATCAGTCTAACCAATCAAATGCATCGCTGCGCCGCGTTCACTTCCGTGTTTACAGTGGGTGGTGAGTTTATAGTTTACAGTGAGTAACGGAACACATCAGCAAACAGAGTGTGTGATTTTAAAAAAAACACTCACCCGTGAGGTTTTCAACACTGTCCCTTCGTCCGTCTGCCCCAGCCTGCCTGTGGGCGCCTAGCCACGTCTCCGTCCTGACCGCATGTACGAAGCGCTGGGTTTGTGTTGAAAAACATGCACCTACCCAAAAGCACCCCGTCGCGTGAGCGCGCATGAGGAGAGTACACTACACTATAGCCAATGTTTGAACATTTATACGTTTTTAGGGGTAAAATCATTACTACATTTGGGCAATGAGCTTTAAAACTGAATCTCCAGTGTGGACGGACAAACGCATTCATCCCCACCACCCACCCCCACTGTAAATGAAAGATGTGTGTGTGTGTGTGTGAAGACCGACATGCAGCAGACAGGTAAGCATGGAAATAGAGAGAATACTGTCTGTATTTTTTTTTTTTCAGAAAAACACAGACTCCAATAGCCAATACAGTGCAACAGAATAAATTATTTTTTTTCCTCTCCACTCGGTACTGAGTGGTTGGGAACCGTAGAGAGTTTTCAAATGAAGGTGCTGCCATTACTTTCCAAATCTCTACTCTTTAACATGCATTCAGTGCAGTTTAGCCGTTGTAATGGATATTGTGTTAATGTTTGTATCTGCTGGTGCACAGAGGAGTTTTTCTGTATAGCAGAAGTTTCTGCTTAATTTACAAATCACTATAATAGGAAATTTTTTGACAATTCTGTGCTTTTCTTGTAATGTTATATAGAATATCACTGCAGTAAACTGGAAAACACCATCTGCTTTAAAATTTGGAATTCTTCCCACAACTTTTAGTGCAAAAAACACTCTAAAAACATTGCAACTTTTATCGCAACTTTTTAAAAAAGCTCCCGCAAATTAAGGACTTTTTGGCCTGCAACAATCATAAAAACATCCCCATTACGTCGTTTTGGGGACATATTATTGTGTGACACGGGTGGTGGCTCCACCTTTCCGGTTCCGCTGCCACCCGGGGCATAAGAGGGCTGTGAGGAAGAGGGGCGGTCTCTTTGGCCTCTTCTCAGCCTGAAGGCAGCGCCTGTATTGTGAGAGTGAGTCACAAATAAAGTCGTGTTCAGTTCAACGCTCAGTCTTGTCCTTTGCTCCCTTTTACCGACATAACAATCCCGCAAAATCCTGCAGGGACTGATGAGTGGGGAGAGCGTAGAGGCAAGGCCAGCAGCTCGGGCTGTTTGTAGCTGGAGAGTGGACACACGGTCCGCCAGCTGGTGCTATTCATGCAGCTGTGCTGTATAATCCATTCATTGCTCTCTGCAATTATTAAACAACAACGTTGGCAAGTTGGTCCCATGCACACCACTCTACATTCATTTTGTGCATAATCATTTTGGTATGAGTTCAGCTTGTTTTAAACATATTTTACTCTGTGGTGCTGCGTCATGAAATCCTCTGGAGACTGATGGTTCCTAACCCCGTAATGGAGACACAACGTGGGACAGGGCCAGACACAGGGTTGGCCCTGATCAAGTTCCTGTCCCCTAAACCTGGCTCTTGTAGTGGAAGCGGGGCACGTGTCACACAACGGCACAAAAACTCACAGTCTCTGCAGTCCGGTATAGAGCTCCATATCGACGTCTCTCAGAGTCTGCAGTCCTGTCCAGTTCTCTATGTGTCTGCAAACACAAAGAAAGAGAATAATAAATGAGACACTCCTGCTCATCCAAGGAGAAAAGAAAACAAACCATGAGACACGACAGACGAAGGCTCTTCCCCCCCCCCCCTCTCCGAAGTCCCAAGTTGCAAATTAACTGGCTGTGTGTTGTCAAAAACTTTCTGAATCCATATTCATTCAAACTGCAATTATTGGAGCAGCTCTGACAGAGCACTCTCTGCTGCCCTCTGATAGATTTAATTGCCAAGAGGCAGCTTCTGAACCTTAATCTCAATGAGGGGAAGATTGTGGGGGGGACACACCAAATAAACACAGCAGATGACTTTACTTCTGCTAATACTATCACACTCCCGGGGGATGTCTATGTGGTGGGATAAAAAGGAATGAAGCCGGTGCCTTTAAATTAGCTCCAGGAAGAGGAGCATTCATAAATGATGTGTTTCTTATGGTTTCAACTGAGCTGTGGAACTGAGGAGATGCTGCAAAGAACATGGGAAAGGATGCCCTCCTGGGAGCTTGGTCCTAAACGTCAAAATCTGTTCAACGCATAAAGGGAATGAAGGCTGACCCGGAAAACACTGTTCAGACTCCCCCGAATTATATCCATGTAAACTGAAACCTCTTGCAGTCATGGAGCCTTAAGCGTATTAGTTCTGTGATCAGATAACAGCTTGTGTTTTACAACAACAGCAGGAAAATAATATTCCTGCAAGTCGGTTTTTGGCTAAACCTGCACTTCTGCATATCTGCTGGGTCCCATGCATCTGCTCTATTGTGATGAGGCGGGGCATTCTGTTCATCTCAATTCTGTGCTCCGGGGTGCATCGCTTTATTTATTTATCTCTCTATCTATCCATCTACTTCATGGCGAGGAGAACGCAGGTCTGCCAAATGCAAGCCTGCACTGCAAGAACCCCGCCGTGCCTGATTTTATTGATGGAGGCCATGTTGCCAGGTTTTATGTGGAGTCTGCCAGGTGGGAGCAGTTAGTGATCAGGGAGCATAAGTGACACCGCTCCTGGGATATGTTTTCCAGTAAATGAGCTTTAGCGTTACAATTGCATGCAAAATGCCATTAATCCTGAGAGCAATATGAGCTGCAGGCATGGGAAATCAAGCTTGGATGCGCTAGAGTTTAAATTTAGGCCTGTTTTTGTCTGGGTTACATAGTGAGCAGGTTAGGCATTTTTTAAATAGTTTCCTGGGAATTTTTCAAGTGCCATCATCAACCACTTATGCACACTGTTGGAGTGTCTCTTACAAAAGGAAATACTTTTTGTGGAAAAAAAAATACTGGCATGCATCTTCATCCTGTTCCATGTGTTGGTAACACCACACCTACAGTTGTTCAGTCACAGCCAAAAAATTAAGAACCACTCGGTCAATAACCAAAGCCTAAGGCCAAGGACACACCAAGCTGATGACTGGCCATCTGGTAAGTCTCGAGGCGACGGCGAACCTAGCCAGCTCAATACGGTCGGCACCTTTGGCACAAGACAGAACTTGTCTTCATATTTTTGGAGTCATCTGTGATTGGCTGTTGTGTGGAGCAAATGAATGAGCATGAAGACAGACGGCTTGACGCAGGTGCAGAACATGCGTGTCTGTGTCCATGCGCAAATTCAGCAAAACAGGAAGGTGTAGCATAGGGCTGGGTAATTAACCGGCTTAAAATCGAAACCAGCAGTTGGGACGTAGAACATAGATAATCTTGCTCATTTTTTTTTTCAGTTCTTCCCTTCTTGCTGTTCTGTGCATGTGTATACAGGTACATCTCAAAAAATTAGAATATCATGAAAAAGTTCAACATTTTTTTTGTCACTCATTTCAGAAAGTGAAACCCATATATCGATTCATTACACAGACAGTGATATATTTCAAGTGTTTATTTATTTTAATTTTGATGATTATGGCTTACAGCCCATGAAAACCCTAAATTCAGTTTCTCAAAAAAATATAATATTACATAAAATTAATTTAAAAAAATAGTTTTTAAATAGAAATGTTGGCCGACTGAAAAGTATGTCCATGTACACACTCAGTACTTGGTCAGGGCTCCTTTTGGATTAATTGCTGTATCAATGTGGCGTGGCATGGAGGTGATCAGCCTGTGGCACTGCTGAGGTGTTGTGGAGGTCCAGGTTGCTTTGATAGTGACCTTCAGCTCATCTGCATTGTTGGGTCTGGAGTCTCTCATCTTCCTCTTGACAATCCTCCATAGATTCTCTATGGAGTTTAGGTCAGGGGAGTTTGCTGGCCAATCAAACATAGTGATACCATGGCCATTAAACCAGGTTTTGATACTTTTGGCAGTGTGTGTGTGTGTGTGTGTGTGGGGGGAGTCCTGCTGGAAAATGAAATCAGCTTCTCCATAAAGCTTGTCAGCAGAGGGAAGCATGAAGTGCTCTAAAATTTCCTGGTAGACGACTGTGCTGACTTTGGTCTTGATAAAACACAGTGGATAAACACCAGCAGATGACCTCTGTTCAGATAAAGGTAAATGTTGCATTTCATTTGTAAATCAAAGTCCCAGAGTCTGGAGAAAGAGTGGAGATGCACAGAATCTAAGTTGCTTGAGGTTTAGTGTGAAGTTTCCACAGTCAGTGATGATTTGAGGAACCATGTCATCTGCTGGTGTTGGTCCACTGTTGTCCACTTCCTGTCACTTTAAGAAACATCCTTCACCTATTCAACTCCACCCTCCCTCTTACATCAGTTAGCCATTACCTGACTAGGTTCTAGCCTTTAGCTTTTAGCCTCCTTCTAGCTCAGATGAGCGGCGCTGGTTCATTGAGCCACAGTCAATGGTGTATCTCGTGTCACTCCGGCCCATCTCCCAACAATTTTGACATTATTTCATAACAGACCGCTAGCACCGAGCCCCCCAGAGGTGTTTCAAGAAAGCCAGGAAAAATACAAAACAAATTTGCTTCAATAATTACAAAAATCTCAGAAAATGTGAACAAAATATGTCACAAACATTTCACTAAGACGTGTGAGCTGTTAAAATGTGGAAAAAGTGCAGTCGATGACCCCTTTAAAGCTGCGGTTTTCTGCATCAACTTTCCACTCAAGGCTCTTTGAGAGTGCTATTTTTCATGCTTGAAATATATTCTGAAGGCCTTTCTCCTGCCAGTGTTCTCTACAAACTATGACACTTGGTGGTGCAGTGGTTAGCACTGTGGCAGCACAGTAAGAAGGTTGTGGGTTCGATCTCATCCCCTGACCATCAGTGACCCTTCTGTGTGGAGTTTCCTCCCACAGGCCAAAAACATGCAAGTTAGGTTAACTGGAGACTCTAAAGTGGCCCTAGGTGTGAATGTGTGTGTGAATGGTGAAGGGCTTGGTGCCGCACTATAGCTGCCTCATCTATCCACAAGGATGCCCTGAATTTGCCTTTGGGATTAATAAAAGAATACAAAAAAAAAAAAAAAAAATGCTGCATGTGACAGTGATGGACAGCTTCACAAATGAAGCCTAAAATATCACAATTGCCCCCTAGTGGCTGGTTGCAATACAGGTAATATGAGCCTGTTAACACTGACAAAGGCTAAACAAAATATAACATCAATTTGGAAGGAAACTTAAAATGTTAAATAGTAATATATTACTTAGGATGCAATTTTGATTTGATTTTATGAGAGCTTCTGGGGCTGACAGTGGCCATGTTTACATAGACACAAGTAACCGGATTAAAAGCCTGATCGGAATAAAAATGCTTCATGTAAACATGCCAATCTGAATATTCTAACCCGATCACGGTCATTCGGATCAAAATTTCATTCCGACTGAGACGAGTGGGTTATGCCGATTGTTAATCCGAATGGTGCGCATGAAAACACTTATTCCGAAGGTTGGGCAGAAAATATGTTTACTGCACATGCCTGTACACCAGCCATACATCGACGTGACGTATTTCCGCCTATACAGCAGCTAACGGAAAACACAGTGGGAGTAAAACAAAACTGGTCTGTATCGTCCTGCTGTCTCCCTCTGTTCGTCATATACAGAAGTAGGTACTTGTAGCTTCATTACAGAGATCAGCAGAAGCAAAAGTACAGTCTGAATAACACAATACAGGTTCATTTCGACACGAAGCGGAGCTTGCAACATCGGAAGTTGCTTCTTCTTCTACTATTTTCGGAATGTCGAAATGTCGACATGTGCATGTCAAAATGATTTATTCCGTTCAAACGTGTGATACATGGAAACACACGTCCTAATCGGATTAGCTTTTTCAGGATCCATGTAAACAGTAAAATTCTGATCTGAATTGTAATCAGATTGAAGAAATTTTGCCCATGTAACCGTGGCCAGAGTCTGCTGAGAAAAAATTCTGGCCCCTGTTGTAGAGCTTTGACAATCATGTCACGGCCAACACATATGATCAAGTTTGAATTCATCGTCGAATCAAAACTGGCCCAAACAGCTTTTTCTCCTAACACTGCCCGAGGGAGGCCTCAGAGTGGGGTCTTATTGAGGAGTGAGGGGATATGAGGTGAGCAGACAGTCTGAGGCAGCGTCTGCAGACCGTGATCACAAAGGTGGCAATTTGTTGGTCAATCTGCATTCCTACAATCAGCTATAACCACAGATTTTTGGGTAGTGACCCAAACAAAGAGTAGTCTGCGGATGTATGAGATGGAAATGAGCTCTTGTCACAGTGTGGCTGGAGCTCAGTCAAGCAGGAAGAGCCCAGAGGAGAGATGCAGTCACTCCTCCAGGTTAAGAGGATCGGGCATGACTAGGATGGCTACAGAACACCTAATAGATGAGGGTTTTTTTGTTTTTTTTGGGGGGGGAGGGGGGCATGTGTAACCAGAAACATACTCCAGGGCAGATGTCTCTCAGCTGGCCTCAGAATGCCTCATGGTGTGTATCCACCACTGCATTTTTTAGTTAAAAGGATCGTGCTGCTTCCTAAGATAGAAGCCAGTAGGTGCATGCCTTCACAACAAACGACTGACATATAGTGTCTGCTGCATGGCCAAACACAGGCCACACCACGCTGGTTGGTTCTAGTAGTCTGTCTGTGTCCAAGATGGCGGCCAGCCAGTAAATTTTTTCCTATGTCTTCAAAAATAAGTAGTTGCACATGTTCCTGGAAACACTTGAAAAGAGAAATAAATGGTTTTGTTGCTGATTACGTGTTTACCATGAGCTCCTCGAAACGATCGCCGCAATTTGCAGAAGAGAGGAACCTCAGCTTTATGTTAACAAAAAACAAGGTGATACAAGACCAGCTATCACTAATCGAGATGCGACCCACAGAAGAAACACACACCTAGGTTGACAAGTCCCATCAGTGTCCTTCAAGAGACTGCTGGAGAGTAGAAGGCCTGGGTATCGTCTGCTCAGCCTGGCCACACGACAGGACTTTCAAATCTTAACCAATTTCTTAAATTATGCAACACTGCAGATATGAAGACAGTTTAAACTGATTATCGACATCACAATTCTCCAAAAGTATGCACTAACTGATTCAGTGAGACAGGCAGCCACACGCACACCTGCGATTTCACACAGCGACGCCACCGAAGCAAGCTCTCACAAAATGTCACGTGACCAAACGTTACCACATGAGACTCCAGTGTGACTTTAAAATAGAAACAGATATGGAGAGCTGTCAACGCCGTCAGCTGGCGACACCGCCGCCCAGAGGAGTGACAGAAAATGGATGGATGGATGATTATTGGGAAAATGCAAACGTGAGCTGTAAAACATGTTTATTCAAAAACTTTGAAAATGAAAAAAAAGTGATGCTAAATTGTCAACCAAATTTGAGCCACGATACTTCATTTTCTTTGTCCACTCAGAAACAAATGCACCAGCCTAGACTAAAGTTCACTGTTGTCACTATGACACAGAAGCTACATGACAAGACTTAAAACAAACAGTACAGTTTGGTGTTTGTAGTCTGGTGTGTAAGTCTTCTTCCACCATTTTGTTTTGTGCATGATTCTCCCACGGCTACACGCTCATGACTCTCTGAGTGTCGAGTCTAACTCGTGTAAGAGATCCTGCTGACATCCCTGGTGCAGAAAAGCCTCGCGAGGCCACTGACAACACCACACAATAAACACCGGGACATTTTTTTGAAACCTGGTTTGCGTTAGCAGATATACGCGACGACACCTGCCAAATAAAGCAACAGAAACATGTGGATGAGTTGCTTTTATGAACTGCAGAAAGTCATCTTCACACGCTTCACTGAAATCATTCTGTGCTCATGAGCTAAGTGTTGCAATCGCTCTGAGCGCCTTCTTTAAGTGGGTATGTGCTGGAATTACAGAAGCCATGTTCTCCTGTCACTGTAACGAGACGAGCAGAACAATGGCTAATTTCAGCATAATTGCAAGGGTACACTTCCACATGCCATTTACCGATGTGTATGTATGCTTACTGAAGCAATGGATGCAATTACTCTTTTCTTCCTCCTCCTGACTGTAATTGCAATTCAGTCTTCAATCTCAAATGCTTAAATTGAGCTTTGAAAATATCTGATAGAAGTAGTTCAATGTAAACGGGGAGCTGAGCAACAGCGAATCAACAAAGGTGAGCTGATAAACGGTCTGAAATTAAGGGATAGGGCGGCAGTGGTGGATGCTAATAAACACAGCCGGCGCTGTAGTGTGGAAAGTCATTTACCCGCAGACGCCGCGGCACAGGTGTTCGTAATATTGTGTGGAGACACTGAAAACCGGCTATTGTGAGCGCAAATGTGACAGCATTACAAAAGAGCGTGCAGCAGCCGTAACTGCTTCACGGTGACAGAGTCACGGCGCCGATGTTCAGATTAGCACTGGACTGCGGGCAGCTCACTCTCAAGGCAGAGCGCTGAGTCATTAATGTGACCTGCAAGCTGAAAAGATGGATTCCCCATGTGAGGCTTGTGCTGGTTCACAGTACTGCTGCGTTGCCCCAGAGACGGCGGGAGGGGGCGGGCTGAGAGACGGAGCTAAGTACACACACTGGGCTCTGGTGTGATACCAGGCTGAAGTCTTCAGAGGAACTAAACACACATCAAACACATTTCCACTGGCAGCTGAGTGGCTTTACGGGAGCTCTGCATGGGAATCCTGTAAAAATGACTAGATGATCACCATAAAGGTTACATTAGAATAGTTACCTGATTCTTCTGAATTTTCTAAATATGAAAATGTGCATGAATCAATGTCTAAATATTAATGCATTAAATATAATTCAATATACAACATACAATATCTGTTACAATATGAGATCATTTGCTAACTTAGATGACCATGAATATGAGTAAAGCTCCAGTAGGCAGACTAATTTTGTTGAGATATGAATATTTGTGCTGAAAATATTGACATGTTAATGCAGTTAATCCCAGTAGTTCCATTAACAGATTAAAAAAAATATTAATGCAAATTAACACCCCCACGGCACGTTCTGTTTTAGCAGAACTTAAAACGTGTAACAACAGTCCCGTCCAGACAGTCTTTAGAATGTTAAGTAATCAAGCACGTCATTTTATTTTAGTCTGATTGTTCAAATCAGTTTGCTGGAGTATCGCTGTAATACAATGTAATACAACCCGTACATTTGGACCATAGGTTATTTGGACTATAGATTAATCGTGTGTTTAATCGTGTGTTCTGTAACAATCCTTCTCTCTTACTTTATTGCGCAGTAGCCTGGTGGAGCACCCACAATTTTGTTGTACTGTACAACTGTACAATGACAATAAAGCCTATTCTATTCTATTCTATTTAATTAGACATTAAAACGCGCAACCAATGTGAATAAATCTCTTCAGCTTGTATTGCGCTAACAGCTAACTTCCAGGTCCAGCTAGCATGCGCTGTTTTGAAAATGTTCACTCGTTCCCTACAGAGTGCCCTATATAGTTAACCAGTCATTTGTAGTCCTGGTTGAAATCTTTAATGATAATTTCATTCACTATTTAGTGCACTAAAAAATGTCTCCCAATGTATTCTGAAAAGTACAACCAACCCCGGGGCAGACCCAGGACACGCTGGAGAGACTACGTCTCCCAGCTGGCCTGGGAACGTCTTGGTATCCTCTCTGAAGAGCTGGAGCAGGTGGTCAGGGAGATGGAAGTCTGGACTTTTCTGCTTGAACTGCTGCCTTTGCGATCCAGACCTCCAGAAAAGCAGTAGAAAATGGATGGATGGATGGATGACCAGTGGTTGCTACATTAGCCTACATATCCCATAATGCAATGCACAGACAAAGAAGCAGTCAGAAGAGCACTTCACAACAATCTACCTTAAGGTATTTTTATTTATTAATACTGTAAAATCGCTTTGATTTAATATGCATTTACTACAAAATACATTCAGGTATTCACTTTTAACACCATTAATCTGTAACGTTTTATTGTCTCACCATGATGATGTCATTAAAAGCTCAATTTTTAGTTGTTATTTTGAGTTCACTATATAGTCCATCGGCTTCTGAGCTTCTTTTAAGGGCTAAGACATTTAAAGTTTACAATTTTATATTATCAGTCGCTTGGAATCAAATGGGCATGAGCAGTTCAGTATGGCCCTTTAGTATTTCCCATTGGATCAGTAAATTTATACTTACTAATTTATCTTTACTAAATATTAGGCTAGGATACTGTGTGCAGTTATCAACATTACATCAGTGTTGCCAGCTCTCACTCTTTAATGAAGGTAACTTCACTCCTTAAAGTAAATATGTACAAATTGGACAATAATTCTCAGGATGTTAAATAATTGACTCTGTAAGACTCAATAACCTTTATTCAGTTGTATTTTGATAAAGCAGGGCATTTTGTTGTAGACTTGCTCACTGGTCCTGAGAAGGTTGCCCTGGAAGAAATGGATATTAGTGAGCTAGTCACAAGGATATATGTAGAAAAGACATGGCACTGTGGAAAGCATGAGTGATGTTACGCTCAACACCGCCCACTCAACACTGATTCGAGCAATATAAAGTGGAAGTGTCATGAGCAGTGCATCAAGCGCTGTTTCAGCACGCCCACAGTCACGTGACCGTAGCAAGCGAGGCCTCGTTATGTTGGTCACATCGCGTGACTTGAGGGCTCGCGGGAAGTTTGAGAGGGTTCTATTGGAATTATTTTTTTTGTTTGCTTTGTATTGTTTGTTCTTGTCATCCAATTTTGAAAAGACCTCAGATGGCCAAATGCTCAAAAAAAAAGTAATGAGATTTTTTCAGGTCTTCCACTCAGACGCAGTTCTGACAGTCAGTCAGCAGATGGCCCTCTTTATTAAATATTTCATAACACCATCATGAAGCAATTGTCTTAGAGTTGTTCATTGTTTCATAAGGCCTCAGTTTCACCATCACTAGAAAGCATGGTTGCATGTTACTTCCTGTACCTTGTGTTTCTCCTGTGTCCTCAGGTGTGCGTGACAAGAGTCCCCTGGTACGTGAACACACTTATATTGGTTCCAGTTCACACAAAATTACTGATAATGGAGGGGAGTTTGATATATATTTAGCTTTCAAATTACATGTGAAATTAAACGGTTACATCTGTGCTGTGATAAGACTAAAGATTTGGAATTTTTAATATAGTTGTGCATATTAATAAATGAATATACTTTGTTAGGTGTGTGTTTTTTTTAAGAATGTTTGTTAGATATCTTCCTTTTTAAGGATGGACCATCTAGAAGGCAGTCAGTGGCAGGCTTTTAAAGGTGCCAATTAACACCTGAAGCTTGTTGCTGGAACATGCTGCTGAGAGAGGGGGACAGTCTTTTTAAAATTGCTGTTACCATTTTTATTATTTGTCCAAATAAATGTGTAAGTGGTCTATAAGTCATCTCAGTCTCCAGACTCCTGCTTGCCTCCTGCCACAAGGTCATTCTAACACACTCTTTTACCGTCTGTCTCACACCACAAACCTTATTTGTCACTCCAAAATAAGATAAATACTGCCAGTATCATGTTGACCTCCTTCACATTTTTACACAATATGAGCTCTGAAGGCAGCGCTGTCAAGGTATGGTCAAGGCTGATGCCATGGCAGGCAGACTGAACATGTTTTAAAACTGATTCTGCGGTAAAGAAGTGCATGTGTTGAAAAAGATAACTGTTATTGTGTATTGTGCCTATCCACATTCACTCCGCCCCTACCCCGCAGTTTCTCTGTGATTAATTGCAGTGAACTAGTTAACGTTTTTAATCAATTCCCAGCACTAAGATGATAGAGAGATAGAAAAATGCTCTAACAAGACAACTACGCCACAGCATCTCCTGTAGGTTCTGTTCAGCCTGCAGAAAGTTTCACACCTGTGATGGATTTGCTATTAGCCGCTCTACAAAAGCTGATGTGCCTCATAGACGTACAGTTACGGTGGAGAGTGGCATAGGACAGGGAAGGAAGGGGGAGCTACAGAAGGCAATTATTTTATTATTTCAGGCAGTTTTTTCGGGCTTCTCGGATTTCTACCTACTCCAGCTTCAATATCAGCTAAGGTTCAGTTTCAGTACATATACGCATTTCCAATGAGGCAACTCGCATGAAATTTTCACCAGACTGGTATTTCCTCAAGAAGTCCACACATATAAAGAAATCAAAGCATTTAAGCTCATAAATAAATGCAATAAAGTGGAGTGAAAACAGGAAAAAACATATTGAATATACTAGAAAAAAAAGCAGTACACCAAGGCACGGTAAGGTAAGGAGCCAGCTGAAATCCATAAGTCATTAGAAAGTACTTTTACCTCCTATCCGTTGAAATCAACATCAGCCGGGTAGGTGCTTTATGAGTGGCTGTGAAAAGGTTTTTTGTTACCAAGGTGTCATCCAAGAAACATCTCATGATGGGTAAATGCCAAGAGCTCTGCCAAGACCTTCACAACCTGACTGTTGCTCAACACACTGATGGATCTGATTACAGATGTATACATCACAACTTCTTCTATCTGCACAGGAGCTGATTCCACCTGAGCGCTGCAGGTTAGTTTCTGCATAACAGGATGTGTCATAAAACTGTTACATTGATGCATATACACGTAATCAAGTAATTCCAGATTATTCAAAGATTGTAAAATGCAGAGGAAAAGCTTTTAACTTCATTTTCAAAAAACCCCAAATCTCTGCAGTTGTTACTCACACTCGTGTGGCCTAACTTCATGCGATGAAATACTGACAGTTTTATAGTGTGTCTCTGGGAAACTTTTGTTTCTGATTTTGACATTTACACTGAATTAAATCAAATGAGCAACACGACCAGCCTGCATCGACGGGACATGATTTCAGCCGTATTGCTTAACAAAAATACTGATGCGATATTATCCTACGAAATATAATTTATATGTTTTCATTTTGCGCCTCGCCTTTATGCGTCAAGATGTGATTTTGCACTCCTTGCATTTTCATCAAGCGGCTGTCAACAAACAGCACAGAGGAAGTAGGCAACACCTCCCCGAGGACATGGGCGCGCTGTCTAGCTCAGAACCCCTGATTGTCCACGGCGCGCTGAATATGCATGTGGATTAGGCTGCTGTGAAAAGATGGATATGAATAACAAAGATGCCGTGGTGATACCGGAGGACTCATTCTCTGCCCTGTTATTCACAGTTTTTCATGGAGAAAACCAAAAATCAACATAATTCGAAAAGTAATGGAGACGCTAACGCTTTACATCTCGGGCGTTTGAGCAGGCTCTCGACGTGACTCACAAAGACTGAGACAGAACAATCATTTAAATTGCTACTTTGCCAGGATGAATATTATGCACAAGAAAGGACGTTTGGTGGAAAGGAAACTTTTTCTTGACAGCATAATTAAAATTAAAGTCTGTACTTTATTTCTGCCTCTCCTCTCTTATCAGCCTTTGAATTATTTCTCCTCTGTATATTACCTTCTGATCCTATTTTCTTAAAGTGCTTTCTAAATAAATTTACGCTGACATGACCTACACAATAACCTCTTAAGTGCAGAGTTAATGAGCGGGGTACAATCAGAATGAACCACAAAAGAAGGACTTCCAGCTCTCTCTCTCCCTCCCTCTCTGACATACAAGCCTCTGAAATTACAGCCACCTTCCATCTGCTTCATAAAATGGCCTCCATCAAAGTACAATCTGAACTGGGTGGCAGGGCTGTTTGCTGCTTGAGGAGAACACCCTGGAACCAAACAGTAACAGATTCCATCTCAGCGACAGCCATCTGTTGTGCTGGAGTGGCCCTGGGCTACGCACTGAACCCCTACCTGATATCTTGTCCTGAGCTTCTGTGACTAGTAGAACCAGAAAAAAAAAAGCATTTCTTAATAGGTAAACACTAGAAATTACATTAAAAAGCAAACATTTGGTGAAAATATGCTAATATGGACACCAAAAGTCATGGTTAGATGAAAACAAGAAAGACTTTGAAACCAATCTCTTTTAAGACTGGAAAAATAACCCTGGAAAACCGTCCACAGCCTGGGTTTTGTCTGCAGTTTGGCTAAGTTGACTCCACGGTGGATGTGAGTTGTTGTGCCCTCACCTCTGATCGGCAGCACAGCAGCGCATCTAGGTTAACACAAAGTTGCATCGCTATCACCGTGTTACAGTATAGCAACAGAAACTGATTTTTAAAAAATCTGAAGGTTTTCCATCATTTTGACACATCACACTGAAGGTGGTCAATTGTCATTTAGAACCGTTACAACAGATCACCCTTAAGCGGGATTTATGCACCCGCATCACGTCGACATCACTACCGACGTCTGTCGCCGACACAGTGATCGGCATTTTTTTTTTCCTGTTCCATTGCCAAAACAGGTTTCAGCCGATGTGTAGAGTGACTTGTGTTCATTGTGTGTATTTGTTTATGAAATAGCGACAGATATGAACAGATTGTGATGGAGTTAGAACTGATAAATGTTAAGAAAAAACAACTTTTCATACGATCGTTGCACAGAGAAAAAGTGAAGAAGTCAGAGAAAACGGTGCATGGGACCACTGCCGCTGCCGTTATATGACAATCTATGTACTTACTGGGGCTAACCGACGTGCCTCGGAAGTTGTGCCGCTGTGAACGGGCAGAGCGCAGCAGCAGCTAGAACCAGGAAATGTGAAGGAGGAGACAAAGCGGGCCAATCACAGCTCTTATGGCCTGTGTCTCCGACGTGCCCCTCTCCTTCTCCTTCTCAAGTCGGGCAACACAACAGGAATGCACGTCGCTGCTGCGTCAACGCCGTCACAGCTGCGTCATGTCGACGCGGGTGCATAACTTGCGCTTTAATGCCCACAATTAGAAAACTTTGTGAGAACTTTTTTTGAGAACATCATTTTTCAACCAATCAAGCATGAGTGGGTGTGGGTGCCAGTGGATGTATATGGATCCTCAAAAAAATCTTTTATGTATACAGGGAAGGTCCATTAAGAGACAGCCTCTCTTTTTCAAGGTCACCCTGTTCACGTTCACATTCACACCAGGAAAGCTGCCCAGTACAACCACAGACTGACCTGTGGCCACTGAGCAGCTCCACTGGAGCAGCTGGGGTTAAGGACCTTGCTCAAAGGCACCACGGTGGGGTTAATGAGGGTGGGGCAAAGACTGCTATGTCATCTGTTCCACCCTGATCTGATCCTGCAGGTGCAGGGATTGAACCAGTGACCCTCCAGTCACCAGTCCACATCCCTAACCATTAGGCCACCCACTGCCTAATGAACAGGGGTCTTTCCACAGCACTGGTTATGCACAGCGCTGTGAAAAAGTATTTGCCCCCTTCCTGTTTTCTTATATTTTTTGCATATTTGTCACACTTAAATGTTTCAAATCATCAACAAATTTTAAGATGTAACAAAGATAACCTGAATAAATACAAAATGCAGTTTTTAAATGATGATTTCATTTATTAAGGGAAGAAAACTATCCAAACCTACTTGGCCATATGTGAAAAAGTAATTGCCCCCTAAACCTAATACCTGGTTGTGCTACCTACCCTTGGCGGCAATAACAGCAATCAAGCGTTTGAAATAACTGACGAGTCTTTTACATCGGTGTTGAGAAATTTTGGCCCACTTGTCTTTGCAGAATTGTTTTATTTCAACCATGTGGAGGGTTTGAGCTTGAGGTCATGAACTGATGACCGGACATTCTCCTTCAGGATTTTCTAGTCGAGAGCAGAATTCATGGTTCCATCAATTACAGCAAGTCGTCCAGGTCCTGAAGCAGAAAAGCCACCCAAGACCATCATGCTACCATGACCATGTTTGACTATTGGTATGATGCTCTTTTTATGAAATGCTCTGTTAGTTTTATGCCAGATGTAACGGGACATACACCTTCCAAAAGTTCCAACTTTTGTCTCATCAGTCCACAGAACATTTTCTCAAAAGGCTTGGGGATCATCGAGATGTTTTTTGGCAAATGTGAAACGAGCCTTTGTGTTATTTTTGGTCAGCAGTGCTTTTTACCTTGGAATTCTTCCATGGATGCCATTTCTGCCCAGTCTCTTTCTTATTGTTCCATCATGGACCAGTGTCCAAACTGAGATAGGTGAGGCCTGCAGTTCTTCAGATGTTCTTCTGTTTTGTTTTGTTTTTTCCTCATCTGTTTTTCAGTTTCTTTAGATCGCAGTATGATGTGTTACTCTCTGAGATCTTTTAGCCTACTTCACTTTGTCAGACAGATTCTATTTAAATCATTTCTTGATTCAGCAGGTCTGGCAGTAATCAGGCCCAGGTGTGGCTAGTGAAATTGATTTCAGCTTTCCAAAAAAATGTGGTTAATCAGTCTGTTCATTTGTTAGCAAGATTACCCAAAAACTTCTGCACAGATTTTGATGTTAATTTTCACCACTGTGACCCTTGGGCTAGGGATGAACCCATTAAGTTTTGGAGGTGATCTGTGTCAGGATGAGGATTCTGGTAGTGATGGCAGAAATGGAACGTTCGAGAGATTGAATCATTTGGAACAATTGATTAAGAAAACGAATTGATCTTTCGGAACATTTGAAACATCTCTCCACAGCGACATCTGGTGGCCAAATGTTATAATACTACACTCAAACAGTCGAGTGTTTTCATGTTTTTATCTCTTAATGTTTCATGTTTTGTTTGGGTTTATAGTTTTATCTGTATGAATTAATTAGTATTTGAAGGGGGTGCTTGTGTACAAAATAGACAGTCAGTATTTGTAGAGGGTGCTTGTGTACATTGAAGTATTTTTATTCAGAAAAACAATCTTTTCAACTGTGCTCGGACTTAGACGGTTTCTTCTCTTGTTTAAAATCTCTCCTGCTTTTGAGAATATTCTCTCGCAAGGGACTGATGTGGCTGGAATGGAGAGATATGTCTTGGCCTGCTGGAACATTATTATTATTACACTGGTCAGCACCAAATTTATTGTCTAAGTTTTTTTAGCTGATTTAGGACAGTTTTGATGTGCTGAATCCAAAAATCACACTGGTTTTGCTCAATCAGGTCAACTTTTTGAATTATGGCCACATGTTGTTTTATACGTTTTTGTTTACATGTATGGGTATTTTCGCTTTATATGATGCAAAATTCTTTATTATGTCTTGAAATTCTCTGAATTTTGAACAATGATGACGTAACATTCAAGGTGCATGTACTTGCCTTTATTTAAAGGTAAGTACATGCACAGTACTAAGTAAGTACTAAGTAAGTACAGGTTTTTACTTAGCACCTGATCGAGAGAAACGGATGTCATTTTCGGATTCAGCAGTCAAAATTGTCTTAAATCAGTTGAAAAAACACAGACAACTTACAAAAAAATTGTTTTTGTAACCCTGTGAAATTATTTGGTCGCCTATGAGGTGAACGACCACATCTCGGTCGCTTTACAAAGCTAATACAGGGCAGGGGTCACCACTCCCCACTGCCCAGCTGGAACAGGTGAGGGAATATAGCAGCATGTTGTTTCCAGTAATCTTGAGGGTCATCTCGTCTGGGCAAGTATGGGGCTGAGAGATAGCGCTGAATCTCGATTGATAGATAAACAGACAGACAGACAAGTTACATAACAATAAATGAGAATCAAACACAATGACCACCTCATTCAATCATTCTGAGCATAGTGGGTGTCTGGTGGTTGCCTACCTATGGTTTCTTTTAGTGAGCAAATGCATAATTATATTTTTTGTAAATAATAATGAAGGTGTAGGTTGACGTGATCTCAGACAGCTGACCTGGGACGCTTTCTACTCCCATCCATTTCCAAATAGTGTAAATCCAAAAGCACGCTCAGTACAAGACACTCAGAGAAGCAAGACTTCGCAAACAAACCACTTTAGAGGAGCTTTTAAATGTTTTAGGCATGTGGGATGATGAATCAGCAGCCAGTCAGGCAAGGACACGAGAAATTAGTATTTTACTTATAAAGTACGTATATTGTGCATAGAATCGGCATTTTCATATTGTGTAATGGTAGTATTTTATTTATTATTCCATTTTAGAAACGGGATAACAAAATCACCGCATATTTACTTGTGTTTCACTGATATAAAACAACTGTGACGTTTCAAAACAGTTGGTGACGTAATGGAATGCGGCATGGAACAGTCACGTGACATCCTCTTTCTGATACAGACCTCGGAACAATGGTTCGATTCAGAAGTTCCGCCTAGGTTTCGGTACGTACTAAAACACTGTTTCGACTTTGCCATCACTAGATTCTGGATCACTTTTTCATCTTCTATAACATTGTGGGATTGGGCTGTGGTGGAGGTGTGCGCTCAAAAGTGCGAGCCTAACAAAAACGCTGGTGACCACTGTCTTAGCAGTTTTCAGGCTGACTGGTGCGCTCGTGTCACCTCAGAGAAGACTTCAAACTTGACACACCAGAGAAGCACAACCTCATGTGCAGGGAATCAGAGCCTGGTCTGCTGGCACGAGTGTTTAGGTGTTAATTCATGGTATTCATGGAACCAGCGATTATACCTCAACAATGTTGGCTTCAAAGTGGCTAGACTATCAGTGTTTAAGGTAACTGCATCAACTACAGCTGGGTTCGTATCCTCATTTTTTTTTACAAGGAATCATAAAGAAGAAGGGAATGATCACTGTGTGGCGGTTCGGTTAACCCCCACAACAGATTAAGGACACTCAGCTCTCTTCTCTTGGTTTTTTTCTGCTGCACTACTGATATGTAGATGTGCTTTGGTGTAACCCCCACAAACAGACTGGTCAAACACAGCGCTCGGCTAGAGCAAATAACAGAACAGTGGAATGTGTATTAATGTCTACAGGCAGACTCGTTTCGTCTGGCTCACTTCTGTGATGTTAATGTTGCCTTTCATGCATTGTGCTCATGCGTCCTGTCCTCACTGTGACCTAGGGACTGAGATCAATATGTCTCTCAAATGCAAATGTCTTATGCCTGTTCTGTTATCTCTTTGATCATACCAACTGCTGGGGTATGCCCTTGATGTATTGTTGTAGTCGAGTATATATGCTGCAACTCTGTAACGCAAACCCTCTCATTCTCTCACTCTCATTCCCACTTCTGCAACTGCTGCTGCTGGACACAGACATTGTGTCCTCCTTCTCTGAGAGCCGTGGGCTCACTCCCGGCGTGCATGCACGGCGCCGGGAGCGTAGCCCGTGACGGCGGTATGATAATTAAACTCTACTTAAAATCTTCAACAACGCTTATTTTTTCATGCCGCCGCAACTGCATCGTAACACAATCATGGCTCCGGTACTCTGATGTGTTTGGAGTTGAATTCGTAACTGAAAACTCTTAAACATTACAGCTTTTCTCAGACTTGAGTGTTTTAACCAGAAATAACAGAAATCAAAGCACAATTTGGCTAACTATTACGGGCAATAGCAGCATATGGCAATATTACATAATTCATTTAACCAAACCTGCAATATGTCTTTTCTCAGCTTCTGTTCAGGCATGCCTTTATTTGCAGCAACAGAAGAGCCATTCTCAATTAAAAAAAAAAAAAAATCTGCAAACTGTTGACGTTTAGGTAAACACTATTTCACTCCAAAGCTTGTCCGACGTAGCATTAACTAGTAGCTTAGGAACAATGATGACTTCTACATGACAGCTGTGCTATGACTGCCATGTAATCCTCTCAATGAGCTTTATTTTTGTGTTTAACCCTCTTCCTGTGCGCTGAGACTACACTTCCACTTTTACAGACTCGGCAGCCCTTTGAGGCCTTGAGAACAAAAATGACTGAATCAGTCTTGGTTTTAGAAGGGAAATGCATGATGGATGGAGTCTATCAATGAAAAGAAGCACTAATTGAATCGTAGGAAAGCAGCTGATCAGTTGATGGCTTTCATTGTATATTGCATCACAATATTCAATTTGATCTTTTTAAAACAAAGATCAAGACAGTATTTCTTCATCACTGCTAACAGGAAGAACAGAACAACGGATATTTTTTTTAGTATTACTACTTCTGATGTGAACAGGGATCATCAACAGGACCCAGGTAGCCAAATCAAATCCTGACGGCAAACTGCTGGTCTGTTTATTCATGCACATAATTTGTGATAATGATGTTGATTGATCATGGCCATTATTAACATTTTATTTCAAAATAATTGCATTTTTATGAGAAGCCTGTGGGGAAGTCTGCATGAAATATTCTTGTAGTGATTACTATGGGACATATGCGTCATTTTAATGGAGCTAATAGGCTGACAAATAAGCTCAGACTAGTTTTAACTTTTTGATTGATCGGAGCAAAATTGTTGCACATGGTGACATGCAGTTGTATTGCCTGTTGGCCAAACAATTTAGGGTAATGAGAAGATACAGATGGATGACTAATTAAAGTGGGGGGGAGGGGGTGAATGAGAGAGAAAAAATACCAAATGCCAATATTTCAACACAGTTGCTGCATAATAGAATAATCCAGTCTTGATCTGTGGTCTTAATGAAAATTCTAAGCAGGCCCACTGGGTTTTGATTTTGTAATAAAACTGCGTAAGGAAAGTTTTGTGACGTTTTGACTCTGGTGTGAAGCTTAAAAAACAGAAAAAAAATGTGCATTTTTATTTATCTCATAGAGTAAATAAAAACTTCAATTGACAGCACAGATTTGATAAATGTGGTGCTTTTGTAATAGTACCATAAGTAAGGAAAATCAAAAGAGCAGCACTTTCTAAGCTCACTGATGTCTTGATTTGAACAGTTCCAGCAGCAGTTCATCCATTACTGAAATGGAATTTTATAGCAAAAGGTGCTGTAAGGAACTTTTGCAAACAAAGCAGGCTATCCCCTCCACTGATTTCTGAGAAGGACAACCAGTAGGAGCTCCTGAGTTATGGTAAATGGCGTTCACCTATATAGCGCTTTTTCTCATCTCTGGATGACCAAAGCACGTTACAGATCCTGCAGTCCACCCATTCACACACTGATGGCGGCAGAGCTGCCATGTAAGGCGCTGGCCTGACCCACCAGGAGCAGCTGGGGGTTCAGTGTCTTTCTCAAGGACACCTCGACATGCAGACTGCAGACAGAGAGGGAATCGAACCCCTGACCCTCCAATCAGCAGTCGGCCACATTACACCTGCGCCACAGCCACCCCCAGTTGGTGAACCAAACTTAACATAAGGATAAGGGATAAGGACCCGTACTAATATAGCCAGCAGGTCCATCCATCCATTTTCTACCACTTTTCTGGAGGTCTGGGTCACAGAGGCAGCAGCTCAAGAAAAGAAGCCCAGACTTCCCTCTCCCCGGTGACCTGCTCCAGCTCTTCAGACAGGACAGCTCTTCAGACAGAAACCAAGCCGTTCCCAGGCCAGCTGGGAGACGTAGTCTGTCCAGCATGTCCAGGGTCTGTCTCAGGGTGGGGCACTTGACGCCTCCCACTTGATGCATCCCAATCAGATGCCCAAACCACCTCTGTTGGCTCCTTTTGATGCTGTCTACTCTGAGCCTCTCCCTGATGAATAATAATAGTAACTAGAGGGCATTCAGAGAGTGCATACCTAAGCCAAGGCTCCCTCCCTCCCTGTGTCCATCCATGTCGCCAACCACCTGTGCATTGCGAGATAGGGCCTTGGCAGAGGTATGCAATCACAGATCACCTCCACCATGTTATGAGTTCATCTTTGGGCCAAGGGCCACCTCTGGTGAAAATGTCATCCAAATCCATGTATGAGTTTTTGCGTGACCCTGCTAACAGACAGAGAAATGGCAGCAAAAACAACTAGAAAAGCACTCAGACAGCCAGACCTCCGCCAAGCAGCTCATTTCCCCCAAATGACACTGTTAGAAATGCAGCAGTTTTCTAAATGCAGCATTTCTGCATGTGATATTGATGAAAAATACTAATTCAAGTTTCCTTCTATAAGATTTTTTGAAATAACAAATAAATAGTATTAGATAACTTAGCTACAGAAATTCTGGTGTACCAGCAAAAGTAAAATTTAACCAAGTTGATGCTGATTTCTCCTAAAAATTCCTGGATCCAGGTGGTGATCCAGATCACCAGAAAGATCTAATCATCTGTCCCCCGTGCCATTACACACCTTTCCTGAAAATGTCATCAAAATCCATTCATAAATTTTGGAGTAATGTTGCTGACAGACAGACAGACAAAGCAATGCAGAAGTCGTGGCAAAAAGTGATCAGCTGCCAAAAATTGGTCACCAGGTGCCTTATTGTAGGTATGGGGTTATATTATCCATGAAATATATATTTCAACAGGTAAACAGTACTGAGTTAGGTATAAGAATACATGTATATATTTAACACTGATGAAGCATTTTGAACTGAAAACAAGCTTGATGTAGGATTAAAAGCAATTAAAATAATGCAGTCACAAGGTTACATGGAAAAATACATACATTTACTGGATATATACATGTAGATACTGTATAAATACAGTGAATATAAAAAGTCTACACACCCCTGTTCAAATGCCAGCTTTTTGTGATGTAAAAAAATGAAACCAAGATAAATCATTTCAAAACTTTTTCCACCATTAATGTGACATTTAACCTGTACAACCCAATTGAAAAACAAACTGAAATCTTTTAAGGGGAAAAATAAAAAATAAAAAAAACAACTTACAATAACCTGGCTGCATAAATATGCACACCCTATTATAACTGGGGGATGTGGCTGTGTTCAGAATTAACCAATTGCATTCAAACTCATGTTAATGGGAGTCAACACACATCTGCCACCATTTAACGTCCCTCTGATTAACCCCAAATAAAGTACAGCTGTTCTAGTAGGCTTTGCCTGACATTTTTGTAGTCACATCTTACAGCACAAGCCATGGTCCGCAGAGAGCTTCCAAAGCATCAGAGGGATCTCACTGTTCAAAGGTATCAGTCAGGAGAAGGGTACAAAAGAATTTCCAAGGCATTAAATATACCATGGAACACAGTAAAGACAGTCATCATTAAATGGAGAAAATATGGTACAACAGTGACATTACCAAGAACTGGACGTTCCTCCAAAATTGATGAAAAGACAAGAAGAAAACTGGTCAAGGAGGCTGCCAAGAGGCCGACAGCAACATTGAAGGAACTGCAGGAATTTCTGGCAAATACTGGCTGATTAGTACATGTGACAACAATCTCCCATCTAGGGTGGCAAGATGGAAGGAAGCCTTATCTTACGAAGAAAAACATCCAAGCTCGGCTACATTTTGCAAAAACACATTTGAAATCTCCCAAACGCATGTGGGAAAATGAGTTACAGTCCAATGAAACCAAGGTTGAACTTTTTGGCCATAATTCCAAAAGGTATATTTGGTGCAAACACAACACTGCTCATCACCAAAACAACACCATACCTACAGTGATGCATGGTGGTGGCACCATCATGCTATGGGGCTGTTTTTCTTCAGCTGGAACTGGGCCCTTAGTCAAAGTGGAGGGAATTATGAACAGTTCCAAATACCAGTCAGTATTGGCACAAAACCTTCAGGGTTCTGCCAGAAAGCTGTAGGTGAAGAGGAATTTCATCATTCAGCACGGCAATGACCCAAAGCACACATCCAAATCAACAAAAGAATGGCTTTACCAGAAGAAGATTAAGATTTTGGAATGGCTCAGACAGAGTCCATACCTGAATCCGATCAAAAATCTGTGGGATGATCTGAAGAGGGCTGTGCACAGGAGATGCCCTCGCAATCTGACAGATTTGGAGTGTTTATGCAAAGAAGAGTGGGCAAATATTGCCACATCAAGATGTGCCACGCTGACAGACTCCTACCCAAAATACTGAGTGCTGTAATAAAAGCCAAAGGTGCTGCAACAAAGTATTAGTTTAAGTATAAGTTTTGCCGCAATTTTCCAAGATACTTGAAAAAATATTCTATGAGAGAATTGACAACTTCATACTGAAGAATAATTTATTGTGTGAGCAGCAATATGGGTTCAGACACAAGAGGACAACTGCATTTGCTCTAATGGAATTTATAGAAAAAATATCAACTGCCATTGAAAATAAAGAGTATTCAGTTGGGGTATTCTTGGATCTTAAAAAAGCATTTGATACAGTGGATTATAATTTATTATTAAAGAAACTACAAAATTGGGGTATTAGAGGGGTAGCACTGTCCTGGTTAAGTGGTTACTTAAAGAATAGATATCAGTATGTATGTGTTGGTAACAAAAACTCACAGTTACTGAAGGTTACTTGTGGAGTCCCACAGGGTTCAGTTTTGGGGCCATTGTTATTCAATATGTATATAAATGATATATGTAAAGTTTCAGAAAAAATGGACTTAATATTGTTTGCCGATGACACTAATTTATTATGCAGTGGAAGCAATTTGGAACAACTTTTGGATACACTCGGAAAGGAATTAGGAAAGCTTAAACTGTGGTTTGATTCAAACAAATTAATGCTCAATTTAAGTAAGACAAAATTTATAGTCTTTAACAACCATCACAACAACTCAGTATCTAAATTCAGTGTAAATGATGTAGAGATTGAAAGGGTATCCGAAACTAAATTTCTTGGAGTAATAATTGATAATAAACTGTGTTGGAAGTCACATATTAATTATATTAAAGGTAAAATATCCAAATCAATTGCAATACTACACAGAGTGAAATATTTGCTGAATCAACCCACACTATATACCTTGTATCATTCATTAATACTCCCATACATGACATATTGTACTGAAGTATGGGGAAATACATATAAAACAAACATATATCCAGTCTTTATGCTTCAGAAGAGAGCTATTAGAATAATAAACAAAGCAGCTTACAGGGAACCAAAAAACCCCACTTTTTCTTAAATTAAAAGCTCTCAAGTTGAAAGATCTGGTAGACTTTAAAACTGCAGTAATAATGTTTAAAGTGAAGAATCTATCACTGCCCGCAAATATCCAAAAGTTGTTCCAACTAAGGGAGAAACAATATCATTTCAGAGGAACATGTATATTTCAAAAACCTTCAGTGAGAACTACCACCAAGCAACACTGTGTTTCAGTGCAAGGAGTCAGATTATGGAACGATTTTGGACCTGAATTAAAATCATGTATAACGCTTGGACAATTTAAACAAAAACTAAAGGAAGAAATACTCCAAACATATATACAAGATGACATGTAAAATCACATAAGGATTGTCATATCCAGCCTGCGTTGTGTTGTAGCTTAGTTTTTTTGTCACATTTTCTCTTAGCTTTGTTCTGAATTGTAGTCGCTCTTGTTTTGTTTTTTCTTTTGAATTCTTAGATGGAACATGGGTGGGCAATATAAGCTGCGGCTTCAGCCATCACCCATTTCGGATAACTTATGTTGAACTGTATAATCAGAGGAGTTATTGTCTAATTTGACCTTGTTGGATTTTCTTTCCCCCTTTGTTATATTATTCAGTTTCTTTTAACCTGTACTTTTAATCTATCCGAAATAAATAAAGATTCATTCATTCATTCATTCAAGGGTGTGCATATTTATGCAACCAGGTTACTGTAAGTTTTTTATTTTTCCCCATGAAAGATTTCAGTTTGTTTTTCAATTGAGTTGTACAGGATATAGGTCACATTAATGGTGGAAAAAGTTTTGAAATGATTTATCTTGGTCTCATTTTTTTACATCACAAAAACCTGGCATTTGAACAGGGGTGTGTAGACTTTTTTTTATATCCACTGTACTTTTTGGCACAACACTGGCAAAAACATTACCTCCTCCTCTTGGTGGAGGTAATAAAAATGAAACGTTGTCCAGTGCTGTGTGTTTACATACCATGTGAGTAACGTGCCTCGGAAGACATCCTTAACTTGCCTGCCAGTACTCTGTTCCTCGTGCCATTACACACCTTTCCTGAAAATGTCATCAAAATCCGTTCATAAACAGTCTGTTCACAGTTTGCTTGCTTTTTTCTTGACATCTTCAGATGAAATAATGTCAGGTTCAGGTTCAGGTTTAGGTTCAGGTTACTTTATTTGTACCCGTAGGTAGATTTGTTTTGCAGTCAGGTGACATCCTTTTAGACACATATTTACAAACCACAATTACATTCAACATGAACACAAACACAGACACACATGAAGCTGACTATAAACACGATAAAAGTACTCAAGGCTCCACCAATCAGGACATAAGACAAAGAGATAAGAGAAAAAACAAAGCGATAAGAGAGAAGGGTCATATCAAAAAAGTTAAAAACTAAGTCAAAGAGATTAAAAACTCAATAAAAGTCTGAAGTCTAAAAACCAATAAAAGATTTAAAACCCAAATAAAAAACCTACAAAAATAAACAAATATAAAATAAAAATTAATAAATAGATAACTAAATTATGTGCAATATATTGCTACATCTTGTTCAACTCTTTGACAGCAGCAGGAACAAAGCTGTTTTTGTAATGCTGGGTTTTACATTTTGGGACAACAAACCTCCGTCTGGAGGGGAAAAGCTGACAGTGGCAGTGCAAAGGGTGGGAGTCATCATATAAAATGGAGGTAGCAATCCTCTGTACCTGTCTGGTGTACAAGGATGTCAGGCTCAGCTGTGACTCACCAAGCAAACGACTGGACCATCTAACTACCTGGTCTAAGGATTTCTTCTGTTTCAGTTTTATCTGACCAAACCATGACACTAAAGAAAAGGATAAAGCATATTCAATAAAAGCCCGATAAAACACTGTCATTATGGTTCGGTCAGTTTGGAAGTGTGTGAGTTTCCTTAAACAATGCAAATGTTGCTGACCCTTTGTGCACACCCTTTCACAGTTCTCTTTAAAGTTTAAATTACTATCAATAATCGTCCCAAGATATTTGTAAGATTGAACGCATTCAATGGTCTGGCCTTTTAGTACAGTGACTTTGTGCCTGGGAGTTTTCCTCCTAAAGCCAATAATCATGTCTTTAGTTTTTGTCGTATTGAGCTGCAGGTAGGAATTCTCACACCAGTGAACAAAATCATCAACTACTGGGCTGTGGCCACTCTCACCATCCTGAAGGAGACTGACAATAACTGAATCATCAGCATACTTTATAATTTGTCTGTTGTCATGTCTGCTCTGACACATGTTTGTGTACAGGATGAAGAGTAGTGGTGACAACACACACCCCTGAGGAGAGCCAGAAGAAGAACACTTTTGGTCAGACAATGTACCATTGGCCCTTACTCTCCGTGTCCTGTTGGTTAAAAAATCCAGAATCCAACCCACCAGATTATTACTCAAATCAAATTGTTGCAGGAGCCTTTCAACTAAAATATGAGATTGGATTGTATTAAAAGCAGAAGAAAAGTCCACAAATAAAAGCCTGGCATGTGTCCCATTAAAATCCAGACGTTTAAAAAGCATGTTAAACAGAGTGACAGTGGCATCGTCCACTCCTCTGTGAGGCCTATAGGCAAACTGCAAAGGATCCAGTGCATGCTCAGTCTGCTTTAGGACCTCAAATCAGACCAGTTTTTGAAAAATTTTCATTAAAATTGAAGTCAAGGCAACTGGTCTAAAATCATTTAGTGTTTTAGGACAGCTGGATTTTGGAACAGGGACAACCACAGCATCTTTTCAGACCTTAGGCACATGTTGTGTCTGTAAGGACTTGTTAAAAATGTAGTGAAACACAGGACTCAATTCGTGTGCATAGGACTTTACCAAGCGCCCACATATATTATCAGGGCCCTGACTTTTGTTCACTTTTACAGCACAGAACTCCCTTTTAACATCCTGCACCTCAATATTAAAGTGCTGATTGTCTTTGAATTTCTGTTTCAAATCTTGGGTTTCTGTGCTAAAATGAAAGGAATCAAAACGACCATAAAAACAATTAAGAGCATTAGCCAGCTCTGTGTCTGAATTAAAACCATCTAAAAACACACGATTACTGCGCTCTGTGTTCTGAAGGCCTGCAATAGTTTTCATACTAGCCCAGGTTGAACCAAGCTTCTTTGTTGCCATCTTGCTTTCTAATGCTGATTTATAATCTGTTTTGCTCTTAAAATTTCGGACTTCAGCTCTTTTGTGGCAACCTGTAGCTCAGAAACATCCCCCTGTTTAAAGGCAAGTGCTTTCCTCTGTAAGCAGGATTTAACTTACTGTATTTAGTAACCCACGGCTTATTGTTGGGATATATTTTGACACATTTACGTGGAACAATCATATCCCTGCAAAAAGCCATGTAAAAGCATGTCACATCCACCAAAAGATTCCAAATCATCCCCACCAGACAGTGTGAACACCTCTCAGTCCGTACAGTTAAAGCATTCCTGGAGGCAGAGCACTGAATCATCTGTCCAGACCATTATGTTCCTGGTCTTCATCTTTTCTCTTCTGAGAGCAGTTTTATATGTGGGCAGCAAATATACACAGTTGTGATCTGAGGAACCTAAAGGAGGAAGGGGAAGTGATTTCACATATTATGTGTATGAGTGTGGAGGTGAACATAACTCCGTGGACACATCTTAAAGGGGAAGCTCAATATTATTATTGTTTTCCCAAAAAAAATTCCTGCATGCACATCGTGATCTGGATCACCACCAAACTCTAATCATCTCTCCCCCGTGCATTACACACCTTTCCTTAAAATTTAATCAAAATCCGTTCAGAACTTTTTGAGTTATGTTGCTAACAGACGAACCAACAAATCGACCAACCAACCAACACTGGTAAAAACATTACCTCCTTGGTGAAGGGAATAATAATAATACTAATGGATTAGATTCATATGGCACTTTACATGCCAAGTGACATCTCAAAGCGTTTACAGTGAGTCCATTATTCATTCACTCTATACAGACATTGAGAGTGGTGAACTTCTACTGCAGCCACAGCTGCCCTGGGGCAGACTGATGGAAACGTGGCTGCCAATCCACGCCAGCGGACTCTCTGACCACTACCAAACATTTATACCAGGGGTGTCCAATCATGTGCCATGGAGGGCCAAGACCCTGCAGGTTTTCTCTTCTACCCAGTCTCTTCAGCAGGTGTTTTCACTTATCAGCAATCAGTGGGAAGAAATTCATTGGAATCTGCTGTTGAAGACACTGGTTGGAGGTAAAGCCTGCAGGGTCTTGGCCCTCCATGGAACATGATTGGACATCCCTAATTTATACACACTCATACCCAGCATCATGAACACTGGAGGCAAGGTGGGTACAGTGCCTTGCCCAGGGACACAACAGCATGATGACTAGGGACAGCGGGATTCAAACCGCCAACCCTCTGGTTATTGGATGACCCGCTGTACCTCCTGAGCCACTGCCACCCACATTTCCTTCCTCTGCTCCATTTTTGCTGAGCACCAAGCTGGACAGCAGGAAGTTCCATTTTTACAGTATATGGTCTTTGACATGACCAGGCTGGGACTTGAACCCCAACCTCCCGGTTGTGGGGCGGATGCTCTACCTCTAGGCACCACTCTAGATGACTGAGCTCCTCACCCTGTTTCTAAGGGTGAGTCAAGCAATCCTACGAAGAAAGCTCATTTAAGCCACATGTATCCGTGATCTCATTCTTTTAGTCATTACTCAAAGCTCATGACCATAGGTGAGGGTAGGAATGCAGGTTGACTGGTAAATCAACAGCTTTGCTTTAGAGCTCAGCTCCTTCTTCACCACAACAGACCAGTACAACGGCCACATCACTACAGATGCTGCTCCGATCCATCTGTCAATCTCATGCTGCACTCTCCCCTCACTCATGGATAAGACCCTGAGATACTTAACCCTTTAACTGCCCAGATTAAATGGACGGGTCGCACGCCCCCAGTAGCACAGTGCAGCAACTGCACATGTCAACTTATTGACGTCCCCCGGCTATACTGAGAATTTGTACTAATCTCTATTGATCTGACAGTTTAGAAGGTGGCAAACAAACGCCAAAGGAATCATGGCTGACATGGAATATAGCAAAGAAGAAGAAATCATCATTATTATTCTTCCTTTTTCCGCTTTGAGCTCACAGCACCAATGTGGATGCCGCCATGTTTGGTCATCGCTGCCACGATGATGACTGAAACTGCATGAAACGTGAAAAATAGCCGTGTAATACAAACGAAATTCACGTGGGATAATCATGAGTTTGTAGATGTGGAAGCGGGTGTAAATTACTAAGTAAACGCGATACATTGACCACAGTGGACGAAAAACTGAGCTACCAGTACCAAGATGGCAGCGCCCACGATCGTCACACATTCTCACAGGAAAACTGCATTTTACAGGGAAAATAGCCGTGTAATACGAACGAAATTCACGTGGGGTAATCATAAGAGTTTGTAGATGTGGTACACAGTGTAAATGGCTGAGCAAATACACAAACATCAACCACGATGGACAAAAATGGACCGGTCACGTGGGCGGGCGAGCCCCCCCACCCGGCAACAGGTAAGAGAAATATTTTTTTTTTTTGCATTTTATTAATTTTCTGGTTCATATACTTTGAAGATTAGATAAAAACATACCCCTGAAGACAAATCGGCGTTAAAAAAAAATGGACCATTCTTTATGTAAATGTATCCAAAATCCATTTTTGACTGTGTTATGTAATCTATATAGCTGCCACGACATTATGCAAATTAGATGCGTAAATGTATTCCTATCTGAAACTTTGGATCATATTCTACATCTTTCTAATTGACAGTAAGCCATTATCTCTTGTAACTTTCAAGTTATAGCGTTGGAAATCTGAACTATTTTATTGAGAGAAATTTTTACCACTCTTGACCACTAGGGGGTGGGCTTGAGTTGTCTTGCGTTTCCCCAGGTGCCACATGGCACCTAGGGCAGTTAAAGGGCAGGAGCTCAACCCCAACCTGGAGAGAACAAGCCACCATTTTTCCGGCTGAGGACCATGGACTCGGACTTGGAGGTACTGATTTACCTACTGGCTATTTGTTAATTTTTAAACAAGGGGGATGGTAAAAATGTATATAAGCATCAGGTACAAATGTACAAATGTAAACTGAGTATAATAAATTTGCAAAAATAAAAGTGCAAAAATATGACAAAAATACTCATTTGCAATTTAATAAGTCACATATTTACAAGAAAAAAAAATTACAAATCCATGAGAAAATGCAACTCATGAATGCAGGGGGGATAAAACATTACCAAGAAAAAAAAATCCATCAGTTCACAAGGAAAAAAATGCAAATTTACAAGAACTAAAGCAGCACATTTGTATACATTTTGGACTTTTTTCCTAATAAATTTTCCAATTTGTGAGGGTTTTTCTTGTAAAATTGTACCATTCTTGAAAAATTCATAACCCTTTTCTGTTAAATTTGCAACTTTTCCATGGCAAATATTGGATTGTTTTTAAGTAAATGTAGTAATTGTTTCCTATAAAGTTGCTATTTTATGATAAATTTATTAGCATTTTTTGACACAGATTTACAGAGATGTACTCCTAAATTTGACACTTTTCACGATTAAATTTGGAACTTATTTCTCATAAATTTGTGACATTTGTAGATTTGCAGCTATACTCACCAATTTGGGACATTTTTCTCATAGAAGTGTTAATTTTGGGAAATCATACAAACTCCACACATGAGTCACTAAAGTACAATTTTGTCAAAAAGCTACCTGAGCACATGTAGTAACTGTCAGGGCCCCTTTAGACAGTGCAGAGATCATTGAGAGAATGGGCCAATTTTTGATCTTTGGGACGGTAGCCCCCAGAGTAAACCCACACAGCACAGGGAGAACATGTAAACTCCACACAGAAATGTTCCCACCCCTGCCAGCCTGGGGATTCAAACGAGGAACCTTCTAGCTGTGCGGCAACAGTGGTAAGCACTGTGTCACTGTGCTGCCAGTAGGACCCTTGTACAGAGATTGTCAGCTCTCCCAATGCTTGTGTGTGTTGTTTTCACACAGTCCAAAGTCATGCATCAAAGCAGTTAGTAGCTGGTACGCCCACCGTGAGTCTGAACGTGCACATGAAAGCCTAGGGAAACACAAGCACCAAGGACAAGGAAGCCATCAAGGAGTACCTTAAGCTGTGCAGCATACGGACTGGAGAACTGGAGGCAGCAGCTGGTGACCAAACGCTGCCAGGCAATAATTCAATCCGATTTCACTCGCTGTGAAGTCAATCAACACTAAACACTTGAAGCCATCGGGGAGAGACGCCACAGAGGTGCATCCATGATTTATACAACCACAGAGTTCGAGACTGTGCCAGAATCTGCACTTCTAGACCTGGACTGCAGAATCACCTCAGTTGAATTCACTAAGATACTGTCTTCTTCAAAAACCGAAGGACTACCACTAAACTACAAGAGCAATTTAGAACCACTTGGCTTTTCAGTCCCGTAGATGGTGTTAAATGGTCACTGTCTGGTTAGGTCAGCACAGCAAAGGAGTGACTACTGAGATCGAGTCAGGACTTGAACAAGACAAAGTTCAGAATGGATCATTGCAATGTTTGTTAGAATACACAACAAGATCCTGATAGAATCCTGCTGTGGTCCAAGTATTAGGATACTAATGTGTTGTGGTGCTCCTGGTGATTGCCACCACTTGTATACACCTTGTTGTATGGTCTGAATGACACAACTTCACTGTCTTAAATGAAAGGAATGAATAGGGCTGCACTGTAATAAGCATAGCTAGAAAGGTTCATTCTCAGAGTATTAAAGAGGACCATCAGGTTTGTCTGACAGTCTTATCACTTCCTTTTCCAATGTGAATTCATTCATTCATTCACTCATTCATTCAAATGGTTACAGATGTAAGGAAGCACAGGTTAACCCAGACCTCAGCATTTCCAAAAACATAAAACTCTTTAATGCTAAGAAATGAGTCAAAATAAGAGGCATAAAAAAGAGAACAGCAAAAAAACCAAAGGTTTAAATGAGGATCCAATCAGGTTCTCCTTGGTGATAAAAATGTGACTTTGAGGACTTTACAGGGCCATATAACCACAGTAATCTCTTAATAGCCAATATTGTTGCAGCAGGCGCTTCAGGGCAATGATGTTAAAGGACATCTTGTGTGGAACAGGGCAGACACAGGACGCATCCAACAAAAAAAATTAATTGATGCCAGAGGGATGAAAATGCTTTAGCTGATAGGTTTGGAGGGCAGAAACGGGAGAGGCTATACAAGCAGAGGTGGAGTGGCCAGAGACTGTACCCAAGTAAAGGCAGCTTAACCTGGTGATTTTAGCTGCTCAGGTACAGGGAAGACCAGTCACAGACAGAGGAAGAGCAAGAGCAAGAGAGCAAGAAAGGGTGCTCGAGTAATGAGTAACAAGATTACCTTCCTGCCAGTTTGTGACATTTTCCTGTACATTCATAACATTTTCATGCTTTTATATGTCTTTTAAAAAGTTATCTTTATTTGGCATGTACTTATTTGTAATAAATTTGTGGCTTTTTCACACCAATTTGTTAATTTTTACTTAGAAATGTGCAGCTGTTTTAATCTTAACTGCAACTGTTTTCTTGTAAATCTGACACTTTACGTGCCAGTTCCTGAGGTTTTTCTCGTAGATGTGTTAATTTTAGCTAACTACATGGGCCCTCGACAATCCATCCATCCATCCATTCATCCATTTTCTACCACTTATCTGGGGGTCCAGATCACGGGGGCATCAGTCCAAGCAGATAACAGACTTTTCCCACACAGTCCAGATTTAACCTCTAGTGGGGCCCACATGGACACGCTGGCTGGGTAGATTCGTAAATGTAGCTAGTTACTATCCACCGCTGAGTATAAAGATGTGTGTGGAAAAATATCAAAATGAAATATCACAATTGAATTATCAGGTCTGTATCTTGTATTTTTACCCATTATTGACAGACTGGCGCTACATAACCCATGTTTGCACTGTAACTTCTAAGAATGATTTAGCCATGAGGAAACTCGACCCTCTAGATATGGGTTTATATGAGTTGTAAACACAAGCCTCCCCCAAATATGAATGCACACTTGAGAGTTTGGCGGTACGAAAGCCAAAAGTCTGCCGGGATGCGTCACAGCCCGATGAGTCATCTGTCAACGTGTTCTTGACAAGTGAGTGGCAGCGAACCAGAGGACTAGTACTGGGTTTTTTTTCCTGTTAATTTCTCACACATCTACAACTATGCGGTGCCCTTCATATTTCGTGACTCAAAAATATAAGACAAAGGCTTTCCCAGTGGTGCCATGGTGTCTTTAAACACAGCGCGGTTGTGATCCCACACCATGACTAAAGCATTCCCCCCACCCGATACGTGCGGCAAAATAAAAACACGATGCTCCGGGCTCCCAGTGGCACCCACAGCAAATAGCTTCTGTTCCTTGGTAATCTCTCCTGATTCTCAGCATTGTTTCCAATACTCTCTGTCTGTCTGTGATTTACAACTTTGTCGGGATGATCTACAACGCTCGCGCCACAGCCCTTAATGGGAAAACGTTTAATAAAATAGAATGTCTCTGGTGTGATCCCCGGGTATTGATCTACATCCTGCCTCACTCTCTGTTTTCATAGAGGCAAAAGCAGCGCTCTCCACAGCCCAGACACTCCAGAGCGGGGACGCAGCGGTGAAGTAGCACTCCTCCAGATTAAAGCACTCGCCTAGCATCAGTCAGATAACCTGTTTTTCTGCTTTTTTTGTGTTTTTTTTCCCCCCTCATGCATGACTCATAAGTGTTTGTGAGCTGCACTGCAAAGAGGAGAGATGCAGGAAAAGGACACAGAGGAAGTAGCGGCGATGGGAAACAGAGGAAGGATGCCATTTCTCTTCAACACTTACTGCAAGTGGGGGGTAGGAACAAGTCATCCTCCAAACCAATCATGAGGGACATTTGGCATTCGAGGCTTGTAAATGGGACTGTAGTAGTACGATCTTGGCGGTTTCGCTGGCTGAGACAAACCAACGCCTGTTTATCTTTATGCAAATGCAATCAGATGCACGGGCAGACAGATGCACCGGTTTCCCTCCCAGTGTACGAGCCCATGAAATTGTGTCGACTTTCCATCTGTTGGTCCAGTTCTGAATTACAAAATGGCCTCCAACAACAGGCCTGATCGGCACAAGCCAACTGGAGTGTACCGGGTGCTTTTCATTCACCACTGTGTTGATGCATCGTGCTTTATGAATGTCAACATTGTAATAATAGAATTAGCTATAGGAATCTTTCAAAGACAAAAAAAAATGTAACACATTGTCCAAAACATGAAACAGTTTACATCAGTGCAATATAATTGTTCTATGGGGGAAAAGGAAGAAGATTTAATGACTTTTTATTGACACTGTTACCTCCACCAAGGTTTTATTGTTGGTTTATCTTTTAGATTCTGGAGGCGTTCCACATCAGGATGCAGATTCTGGATCACTTTTTTACTTTTTTTTAACATCGTGAAATAGGGCCTTGGTGGAGGTATGAGCTCTCTGAGTGCCCTTTACTTTTTTGAACAGGCTACCTGAACTTGATATGCATAGAGGAGCAGTTCTTAGAAATTCAAAAAACAAACTTTCATATACTTAATGTAAATTCTCGTCATGTCAGCATTAATTGCATTAATCGTGTCAATCATATAACGCATAATTAATGTGATAATTTTAGTGCAGTAAACATGTGATTAATGTGATTAGATGCGATTGAAACTGACACCACTAGTAAATTTCTGATTCTCGTTAGCTGTCAATTTGACAGACAGGGTTGTAAAAATTCTATAATAATCTGCTATTACCTGTCGCTTAAATTTTTAAATAAGACACAGAATAGCCTTTGCCTTTGTTCACATGTTGAGTTTAAATCAGGAACCTACAGGATACAGCCTGGTGAATATGCATTTATTTATTGAACTGATGAACAGAGATTGCTGCCACAGTACTAGATAATCACTGTTGCACTATTATAATGCAGTGTAATTTGTCAAAATGGCAGACAGCTTTTGGATTTTTCTGTCACTGCTAAAAAAAAATTGTCAGTGACAGACAATATTCGATTAACATACCTTCTGGTAAATTTTTTTGTATTGATTTAGAACATTAAAGCTTCTAGCTTCTCAAACCATGCTATAACCTTTTTCGTGAACCTCTGTATGAACTGGAGGGCTCTCAGAGAGCACATACCTCCCCCAAAGACCTATCTCACAATGTTAAAGAAAGTGAAAAAGTGATCCAGAATCAGCATCCTGATCCGGATCACTTCCAAACCTAATGGGTTTGTCCGTAGCCAAAGGGCCACCTCTGGTGAAAATTTCATGAAAATTTGTCCAGTAGTTTCTGTAGTCCTGCAAATAAACCGACAAACAAACTGCCATGATTACATAAACTTCTTGGTGAAAGCAATAATGGCTACTGTAGTTTATGGCAATATAATAAGTATTAAAAGACAATTAAGCAGATGAGAAATAAGTCATGACCCAAACGACCCATAGCCTTGTTACCCACACTTTTTGGCTCACATATTACATTTGCATTTGTTTGCAATTACTATTAATTTCATACAGTGTACAGTGAAGTTTAGGTTCTAGCAGAAGTCTTCTAGCACAGAATTAAGAAAAAAGAAAAGGAAAAAATACAAAAAAGTTTGGTTAAGAAAAAAACAACTATAGACTGGATATAAAGATGAACAGCATTAAAGTTCTCCAAAAGTGACGCTTGTGCATCTCTATCGCCCTCTGGTGGCTGACCGCAGTAAGACGATAAGCGTCTACCTCCCATTATTGTGTGTGACATTTTGCCCAAGTGAAAACTAAAAATTATTCTCGAATAAATGTTTAAAAAGCACTCCATGAACACAGGTCCTTATCCTGATGGCAGAGGACTGCAGCTTCTGAGCCCACTAGCTGGTACAGTAAGGCACCTGCTGACGTCTTATTACAGCTGCTGTTTATGGGCTGACAACATCTGGATCAGGTGATGCATTTATAACTGTGGTTAGATGAACAACAGTCCCGCACATGCACACACAGTGAAACACAGATGTACACTGAGAACGACTGATTGCGGTGCACTAGCAGATGTCGTCCATAAGAAGCCTGAAATGAATAAATGAATTCATTCTGCTCGCTCATTACATCCACGTGGTGGCCAAATGCGGACATGTAATGAGCACTCAGGCTCAGTGGGTCTTCCACTCATAAATAAAGGTTAAAATTAAATAATGATTCACTGCTCATATGGTGACTGGTAATATAGACACAGACGGGGCATAGGGCAGTCCCCCACCACACTTTCACCGAGAAAATATGAAAACTCGGCAAATTGTGTCAATTTGTCTCAATTACATTAACAGCGGATGGGCGAGCTAGAGAATATGATACTGACATAAAAGTGAAAGGAAAAACTGACCAGATTACAGTAATATTAAAAAACGATTCACCCCTCGTAGAAACGACAGATTCGGCATGAAAGATAAAGTCCAGTTTCTCCAGCAACTGCAACTGAAAATCCATGAGAGGAGACAACTGGAGGGAGACACAGATCGAGACAGGCCTCACAAAGGGATTTTGGTTCAATAAGGAGCAAAATGAAAAAAAAAAAAAAAGCAAGAATGAAATTTCGATTGATTGTTATCTATGGTTTCCCGGGGACGGATCCTCTCAGGGACAAATGCTGTGAATTATGAGCCGATCAGCCACAGAGTTGCCTCTACTAAGTGCTGGTCTCTGTGGATCTGCTCATTACTTAGGCTACAACACTGCCATCCTTTTAAAGGGACTATAAAGACTGTGGGCAGATGCTGACTGACTGTATATCGATTACAGTAGTCAGTAATCATGCCTATCTTCTTCAATGCCTTTGCTTAGCCGTGCACCTGTCAATACTCCTCATGCTGGAAACAACATTTAGCAACAGACTGCATTAGTTTTCTACTATTTCCACGAGGTTTTATAGCCCCAAATTAATTCCTTTGTTCAGATCAATCATCTTTCTTTCTCTGCAATCTTAAAATCTAGAGTGTTGCCGTACTCTGAGAGTGCTCATCCTCATGATAGTTCATTCAACACTTTCAAAGACCAGCAAACACACAAACTCTTAATGTTTGAATATTCAGTCTGTCTAAAGTGTTTTACTACGCTCACTGACTGCTGCATCTGAAAATCGTTTCAGAGCATTTTGGTTTCATACAAATTTTTTGGATGCCACTCCTTGAATTTCAATAAAGAGAGAGTTTATCTTTTTATTGTCCTTTTGCTGGACAAAAATGGAACAACCAGGGCTTAATTTGAGCTGGAACCTGCCAGAACAAGATCCGGAACCTCCCGCATCGGATCTAGCGACTCTTGTTTCACTATGAAAATATCTCAGTAAGTTTTTGTGTGTGAATTAATGTTTTCTGTGTTATTAGTCTTTATTCATTTGTTGCACACAAAAAAAATAAAAATCCCTCACCTATTTTATTTGCATTTTGAATTGGATTTTATCAATGTGTGGGTGGATGGACGGCACTGGGCAGCTCAGTTCAGACACAGCGGGCGGTTTGAATTAGCTCTCAGCATCAAGAAGGAAAGGAAAGGAATTGCCAAAAAAGACGGGCAACTTTACTGAGCTCCTTTAAAGCAGCAGAACAGTCGGCTTCTAAGGGGGGCAAACCCTTTGGTGGATGTGGACGGCACCGTGGAGACAGGAGGACAGGCAACTAGTGAAGACCACAGACTGTATGTCAGACTCACAAAGACTGGTAAAGAAAGAAACAGGAAGAATTAAGATAAGATAAGATAAGATAAGCCTTTATTAGTCCCACAACGGGGAAATTCCAGGATTGCAACAGCACAGGGATAGCAACACTCAGAGCAACAATCAGAAGGCAAGAAAAAACAAGCAAGCAAGAGCAGCTAATATACATATGTACATATTACTATAAAATATATATATACACACACACACACACAGACACACAGTGCAGAGCATTGTAGCTGGATGGAATAAATATATGAATATATGAACACACAGTGCAGAGCATTGTAGCTAGATGGAATAAATATGTAAATATATAAACACCCACAGTATGGAGCATTGCAGCTAGGTGGAATAAATATGCAAGTATATAAACACACACAGTGCGGAGCAATGTAGCTAGATGGAATAATATGTAGATATATAAAAACACAGTGCGGAGCATTGTAGCTAGATGGAATAAATATATAGATATATAAATATAAACACACCCAGTGCAGAGCATTGTAGCTAGATGGAATAAATATGTAAATATATAAACACACACAGTGCAGAGCATTGTTGCTAGGTGGGATGAAACAGCATAACCGTCTATTTCAGGGGTGTCCAACCATGTGCCATGGAGAGCCAAGACCCTGCAGGTTTTACCTCCAACCAGTGTCTTCAACAGCAGATTTCAGTGAACTTCTTCCCACTGATTGCTGATAAGTGAAAACACCTGCTGAAGAGACTGGGTAGAAGAGAAAACCTGCAGGGTCTTGGCTCTCCATGGCACATGGTTGGACACCCCTGGTCTATTTAGTTATCCTACATGGTATGATTATGTGCCCATACATATTCTCACCCTCCATAGCGACCGGTATGTTCCTAGTTGTATGCCGGAGAGGACCATTGTGTAAGTCTATTGCATCTTTTGCATTCAAAAAAAAAAAAAAAAAAACAAAAAAAAACTATTAGTTTGTTACGTCTTTTTGCTATCTCTGCGAGCAGCCCTGCTTAGGTTGTACAGTCTGACAGCCGTTGGTAGGAAGGACCTACGAAACCTCTCGGTTGTGCACCTGGGATGATGTAGTCTGCTGCTAAATGAGCTCCTCAGTGCATCCAGTATGTCCTGCATAGGGTGGAACTCGGACTCCAGCAGAGATGACAGTTTAGCCACCGTCCTTCTCTCTCCTATCTCCTCCATCGGATCAAGGCGTTGCCCCAGGACAGAGCTAGCTTTCTTAATCAGTTTGTTCAGTCTCTTCCTATCGGCTGCAGTAATGCCACTGCCCCAGCAGACCACTCCAAAAGTGATGGCTGATGCCACCACCGTGTCATAGAATGACTTCAGCAGCGCCCCTTGTACACCAAAAGACCTGAGTCTCCTCAGCAGGAACAGCCTGCGCTGTCCCTTCTTGTAGAGTGCGTCAGTATTGTGTGACCAGTCTAGTTTATTGTTCAGATGAATACCCAGGTACTTGTAGGATGTCACCATCTCGATGTCTGTTCCCTGTATATTTACTGGTGCTGTGAGGGGCTGCCCACGCCTGCGGCAGTCCACCACCAGCTCCTTAGTTTTCCTCGCGTTGATCTGGAGGCAGTTCCGATGGCACCAGTCCACAAAGTCCTGGATAAGCCCTCTGTACTCAGCTTCATCTCCGCTGGAGATGAGACCAACGATCGCAGAGTCATCAGAGAACTTCTGTAGATGGCAATGTGTTGTGTTGTGTGAGAAGTCCGCAGTATAAAGAGTGAACAAGAAGGGAGCCAGCACCGTTCCCTGGGGGGCCCCCGTGCTACTGATGATCGTGTAGGAAACACAGTCCCGGGTTCTCACAAACTGAGGCCGGTTCGTGAGGTAGTCCAGGATCCATGATGACAGGTGCTGGTCCACCCCTGCGCGCAGCAGCTTGTCCTTCAGGATCATCGGTTGGATGGTGTTGAAAGCACTGGAGAAGTCAAAGAACATGATCCTCACCATATTCCCGGGCTTCTCCAGGTGGGACAGAGAACGGTGAAGGAGGAAGATCACCGCATCCTCCACCCCAATGCCATGCTGGTAGGCGAACTGGAGTGGATCCATCGCTGGTTCCACCAGGGGGCGGAGATGAGCAAGGAGCAGTCTCTCCAGGGTCTTCATCAAGTGGGACGTCAAGGGATAAAGAGAAATAAGCATGAAGGTAAGATGAAATTTTACAATTTTAGCCATTGAGCCTGGCTATCATTAATGCTATATAAGCTGTTGTGCTGTGTGTGTGTGTGTGTGTGTGTGTGTGTGTGTGTGTGTGTGTGTGTAGACATATTTCAGTGTACAGTTACAGCAAACCCCACAAGCTACTATGTGTCATAGTAGGTGTTAAGGTGCTGTTCCGCAGTGCTGAGAGTGTTTTTTCTTCGTGTGTTTAGTCATTTTGGTATCAGTATTCTGTTCCGCGATTTTACAAGTGAGAACTGGGAACACCATGTGCTGCGTGATGAAACGACATACAATACATGACCTGCAGGGCGTGGCTGCACACAAAACGAACCAAAATTACCTCAAATGAAACAAAATTTGATCTCGCTGACGGACACGAGCAACAGGTAAAGCAGCAGTATGCAAAAAAGATGTATCACCTCACGTAATATGTTAAAGTAAGTGATATGAAAGCAAATTCTACACCTGCTCATCCTCTGGCCTTCTGTTTACAAGCAGCAGAAGGTCAAGAGCATGACTCCCATCAGTATGGGGCATTAATGCACATAAACGCTGTTAACCACTAATTAAAACACACAAGCAAAACAAGGGAGAAGAAGAAACATTTCTCAATAGACTAACTTCTCAGGAACAGAGCATTCACAATGACTTTTCTACCCATAAACCAGCCAGTATGTCCCTTCCTACATAGGAACAGTTTTGGTGATGTTAAAAGAGCTAGATGTACTGTAGCTGTTCCATGTTAGAATATTCAAAAATTACCTACCACTTAATTAGAAAGTTTAGAAAAACAATGTACTGCATTACAGAGGTCTACAGTCAATTATCCTTCATGGTAGAGCTGTCCCTTCCTGCCATACCACCGTTATGCCACAAGGGGGAGTCCTGAGTTGTGACCGTCATGCAGACATGCACTTTTGTAACACAATACTGCCACCTGGTGTTCATAGTGTGAATTATTTCAAAGTTACATATTCATTCATTCATCTTCAACCGCTTAATCCTTTTCGGGTCGGGGGGCTGGAGCCTATCCCAGCGTCTTAGGGTGAGAGGTGGTTTACACCCTGGACAGATCGCCACTCCATCGCGGGGCCAACAGACAAGCATTCACTGTCGCATTCATACCTAAGGACAATTTATCCCCATGACCTTCTCACTGTGCTACCCCAGTGCTAACCGTGGCACCACCGAGCTGCCCTGCTTATATTTTATTTAATTCCTGCAGAAGCTGCTAGCCCACCGCTGCAAACAACTGCCTATGCTTTCAGATATGAAAAAAAAACAACAGATATTACAATGGAATCCAGCAAAGCACATGCCAGAAATCAATGTTATAATTATAGCATCAGTCTAATGTGTGATTTGGCCTTTACCATTACTCTCCCAGATAGGTGCGCTCATAACTTTTGGAGGAGTTGTTTGCATTGCGTCAGTAGATTCACCTAGAACTGTGGTCAAGTACCGTTTTTCTTTTTGCACATTACCAAAAGTAATGGATGCCATTGTTGTAGTCAAGACCCCACCAAGACCAGACCAAGGAGTTCTGAAATGCCAAGATCTTACAGGGTCGAGACCAAGTCGTGACCAAGACCACTGAGGTAGTACAGGAACTGATCTCAAGATTTAGTCCTGGGACAGTCCAGTCTCAGTCTGGTCTTGACGTGGTCTTGACTACAACACTAATGGATGCACGGGGGGGTTGGACTGAGAAACATAAACACAACTAATCTCACATACTGCTGCTTTGAGTTTGATTTTCAAAACACTTCTTCTAAAGTTTGGGGAATTTACCCTAAAATTAGCTGTTCATAATTTATTTCTTCTTGATACTTAACCTTCTAACAACTTTTGAGTTCTACAATTTTTCTGCAGGTTTTAATTAGGATTCTTCATGTAAGAGATTACTCTTCACTCACACAACATCACTGCTTACAGTGAAAAAAGGCCAGAGGAGCAGGCTCACCCTTCAATACACAAGACAAGCAAACAATTTAAATGGGAGTATATTAAAATACCATAACACGTGTGCACCCCCAGATAAACTGTGACTTTGCTGGCTGATCGTTTCCTTTACACCTCTAGTTGGTTAAAAATGGTTCCAAAATAAAATTGCGCCAACATCACATCGTTATCTGCTGGATATCCTTCGTTGACTTTCTTGAAAGTTAATGTCCAAACATCTGTGGCCAGATATCAACCCATTTTCGTAACTGCCTGCTCCAGCTGTTATGGGGGTGGGAGGTAGGGTACATTTGAAGGGCCAAGGCAGAGAGAACTGCACACCTTCACCATTTAAAAGCACCAGTCAGCATGAGTTTGGACTGGGACGTTGTCTTCAGAGAAACCTTGCATGGTTTCCATTTTAGCCATTATACCACAGAATTAAACAAAACTTTTACCAAATTCTAAAATGCATTTAAAAAAAAAGGCATTTCTTGATTTGTAGGAAAAGCTCTAAATGCCGATGGATGTAGCACAAAATGTCCCATCTGGCTGTTCTCCTCATGAATAACTTGTTGTTGGCCTCCAACCACCACCATTTTTTAGCCAAGAACACAACACAACACTATCTCAGTAATGTCTGCTGCATTCTATGAATGAGGTTTTAAATTCTAAAGTATTACGACATTCAGTTTCAGAAATAAGCATCATTTTTATTACGTATCAGGGGTCCGAATACCTACCCAGACCCAGTCCTATCTGGACCCAGAGCTGCAGGCAACAAATCACTGGGATCTGTTCAATTTTAGCCAAGATTGCTTTTTAGTTGGCACCTCTTTTCCTGTTTAGGTAGCGTGCGTTAGCGCCACGGGCTATATGGTAAGCTCACTATGCACTGCTGCTGTGGCTGCGAGGACAAATGGTTGTAGCGTCCATATAAGCGGTCAGAGAAATACTGTGACTTAAAGTGAACAAATATGACGTGCTGTGCTCTAAAAAGCTCAGAGTAGACAGCAGAAACAGAGCTTTTAATCCAGAATGGGCAGTCAGGTTTGTTCATCCTTCAGCTCTTTTAGGAGCACAGAGACATGAATATATGTCTCAAATTTCCTCACAGACAGTGGTAATAGTAAAAATGAATGATGGAAGGTGAAATCTCACATTTTTGATTGTAAATTAACAACTTTTATCATATTTTCACACCTTTAACTTGCAAATTTGTACTTGATTTATGTTCATATCTTTGTACCCAGAAGGCAGTTTATTACTTTTTAGCAAGGTGGATGGGGGTATTCACCAAGTTAACATAAGGTATAAAAGTATAAATGTAAATTAGTTACAAATCTGCAAGATTAAAGGTGCAAAGATATTATAACAAATGCCAATTTAAAAATTAAAAAGTCACAAATTACAATTTAATTACATAGAATAAAAATTTAACGAGCATCCAGATGAGCAATGCAAATTTATCATAAAAAATTGAAAAGTTACAGCAACAAAAATTGCACATTTTTAAGAAAAATGATGCAAATTTATGAGAAAAAGTCACAAATCTGAAAAAAAAGTTGCAAAATTACAAGAAAAAGTCACAAATTTATTAAAAAAAACATGAAAATTTATAGGAAAAAGTCCCAAATTTATGAGAGAAAAAATTCAAATTTATGAGAAAAAAAATTTAAATTTGAGGAAAAAACGCTGAAAATTTCCAGGAAAAAAGTTTCAAATTTATGTGAAAAAAGTCACAAATTTATGAGAAAATTCAAAAAAAAAATTTTAGAAAAATGTCGCAAATCTATGAGAAAAAAAGTTGCAGATTTATGAAAGAAAAAAAAGGCAAATTTATGAGGAAAAAAGTCCAAAATTTATAAGAAAAAAGTCACCAGTTTCTGAGAAAAAAGCCACAAATTATAAAAAAAAAGATGAAAATTTAAAGGAAAAAGTCAAAAATTTATGAGAAAAAAGCTGAAAATTTACAAGAAAAACATCACAATTTTATGTGAAAAAAGTCACAAATTTATGAGGAAAAAAGCTGGAAAATTTCCAGGAAAAAGTCCGAAATTTATGAGAGAAAAAATTCTAATTTATGAGAAAAAAAAATTAAATTTGAGGAAAAACGCTGAAAATTTCCAGGAAAAAAGTTTCAAATTTATGTGAAAAAAGTCACAAATTTATGAGAAAATTAAAAACATTTTTTTAGAAAAATGTCGCAAATCTATGAGAAAAAAAGTTGCAGATTTATGAAGGAAAAAAAGGCAAATTTATGAGGAAAAAAGTCCAAAATTTATAAGAAAAAAGTCACCAGTTTCTGAGAAAAAAGCCACAAATTATAAAAAAAAAAGATGAAAATTTAAAGGAAAAAGTCAAAAATTTATGAGAAAAAAGCTGAAGATTTACAGGAAAAACATCACAATTTTATGTGAAAAAAGTCACAAATTTATGAGGAAAAAAGGTGGAAAATTTCCAGGAAAAAGTCCGAAATTTATGAGAGAAAAAATTCTAATTTATGAGAAAAAAAAATTAAATTTGAGGAAAAACGCTGAAAATTTCCAGGAAAAAAGTTTCAAATTTATGTGAAAAAAGTCACAAATTTATGAGAAAATTAAAAACATTTTTTTAGAAAAATGTCGCAAATCTATGAGAAAAAAAGTTGCAGATTTATGAAAGAAAAAAAAGGCAAATTTATGAGGAAAAAAGTCCAAAATTTATAAGAAAAAAGTCACCAGTTTCTGAGAAAAAAGCCACAAATTATAAAAAAAAAGATGAAAATTTAAAGGAAAAAGTCAAAAATTTATGAGAAAAAAGCTGAAAATTTACAAGAAAAACATCACAATTTTATGTGAAAAAAGTCACAAATTTATGAGGAAAAAAGCTGGAAAATTTCCAGGAAAAAGTCCGAAATTTATGAGAGAAAAAATTCTAATTTATGAGAAAAAAAAATTAAATTTGAGGAAAAACGCTGAAAATTTCCAGGAAAAAAGTTTCAAATTTATGTGAAAAAAGTCACAAATTTATGAGAAAATTAAAAACATTTTTTTAGAAAAATGTCGCAAATCTATGAGAAAAAAAGTTGCAGATTTATGAAGGAAAAAAAGGCAAATTTATGAGGAAAAAAGTCCAAAATTTATAAGAAAAAAGTCACCAGTTTCTGAGAAAAAAGCCACAAATTATAAAAAAAAAAGATGAAAATTTAAAGGAAAAAGTCAAAAATTTATGAGAAAAAAGCTGAAGATTTACAGGAAAAACATCACAATTTTATGTGAAAAAAGTCACAAATTTATGAGGAAAAAAGGTGGAAAATTTCCAGGAAAAAGTCCGAAATTTATGAGAGAAAAAATTCTAATTTATGAGAAAAAAAAATTAAATTTGAGGAAAAACGCTGAAAATTTCCAGGAAAAAAGTTTCAAATTTATGTGAAAAAAGTCACAAATTTATGAGAAAATTAAAAACATTTTTTTAGAAAAATGTCGCAAATCTATGAGAAAAAAAGTTGCAGATTTATGAAAGAAAAAAAAGGCAAATTTATGAGGAAAAAAGTCCAAAATTTATAAGAAAAAAGTCACCAGTTTCTGAGAAAAAAGCCACAAATTATAAAAAAAAAGATGAAAATTTAAAGGAAAAAGTCAAAAATTTATGAGAAAAAAGCTGAAAATTTACAAGAAAAACATCACAATTTTATGTGAAAAAAGTCACAAATTTATGAGGAAAAAAGCTGGAAAATTTCCAGGAAAAAGTCCGAAATTTATGAGAGAAAAAATTCTAATTTATGAGAAAAAAAAATTAAATTTGAGGAAAAACGCTGAAAATTTCCAGGAAAAAAGTTTCAAATTTATGTGAAAAAAGTCACAAATTTATGAGAAAATTAAAAACATTTTTTTAGAAAAATGTCGCAAATCTATGAGAAAAAAAGTTGCAGATTTATGAAGGAAAAAAAGGCAAATTTATGAGGAAAAAAGTCCAAAATTTATAAGAAAAAAGTCACCAGTTTCTGAGAAAAAAGCCACAAATTATAAAAAAAAAAGATGAAAATTTAAAGGAAAAAGTCAAAAATTTATGAGAAAAAAGCTGAAGATTTACAGGAAAAACATCACAATTTTATGTGAAAAAAGTCACAAATTTATGAGGAAAAAAGGTGGAAAATTTCCAGGAAAAAGTCCGAAATTTATGAGAGAAAAAATTCTAATTTATGAGAAAAAAAAATTAAATTTGAGGAAAAACGCTGAAAATTTCCAGGAAAAAAGTTTCAAATTTATGTGAAAAAAGTCACAAATTTATGAGAAAATTAAAAACATTTTTTTAGAAAAATGTCGCAAATCTATGAGAAAAAAAGTTGCAGATTTATGAAAGAAAAAAAAGGCAAATTTATGAGGAAAAAAGTCCAAAATTTATAAGAAAAAAGTCACCAGTTTCTGAGAAAAAAGCCACAAATTATAAAAAAAAAGATGAAAATTTAAAGGAAAAAGTCAAAAATTTATGAGAAAAAAGCTGAAAATTTACAAGAAAAACATCACAATTTTATGTGAAAAAAGTCACAAATTTATGAGGAAAAAAGCTGGAAAATTTCCAGGAAAAAGTCCGAAATTTATGAGAGAAAAAATTCTAATTTATGAGAAAAAAAAATTAAATTTGAGGAAAAACGCTGAAAATTTCCAGGAAAAAAGTTTCAAATTTATGTGAAAAAAGTCACAAATTTATGAGAAAATTAAAAACATTTTTTTAGAAAAATGTCGCAAATCTATGAGAAAAAAAGTTGCAGATTTATGAAGGAAAAAAAGGCAAATTTATGAGGAAAAAAGTCCAAAATTTATAAGAAAAAAGTCACCAGTTTCTGAGAAAAAAGCCACAAATTATAAAAAAAAAAGATGAAAATTTAAAGGAAAAAGTCAAAAATTTATGAGAAAAAAGCTGAAGATTTACAGGAAAAACATCACAATTTTATGTGAAAAAAGTCACAAATTTATGAGGAAAAAAGGTGGAAAATTTCCAGGAAAAAAGTTACAAATTTATGAGAAAAAAAGTCAGATTTTTTTTTTAGAAAAACATTGCAAATCTACAAGAAAAAAGTTTCAGATTTATGAGAAAAAGTTGAATATTTATAAGGTTTTCTCTTTTTTTTACATTTCTGATTAAAACTGGTGGTTCAAAGTCATGCTATTCAGCTACGGAACATGATATAGAAAGGTTTATAATGATCTTGGGGGGGGGGGGGGGGCAATTCTCTCTTTCATCCAGGTGGGAGTTCGGGTCCCCAGTTGATTTCTACCTTAGAATGGGGATGGGGGGATGGCAGGTTAAAAAGGGGGATGGTTTGGGGTCGTTTTGCTAATAAGGGGGATAGCATCCCCCACCCCCTCTCAAATCCCCTTCTGTTTGTACCTGATGCTAAATGTTTGAACACCCCCAGCACCACATCCATCCCCTTCGTTAAAAATCAGAAATCACCCAGCGGACTAAGCAAAACCATGAATATCATCGAACACGGAGATTCATGCAGCGTTTTCAAGCTGAACTGTAAGCACAGCTCTGCAGCGTAAAAAGGACTTTCCTACTTTGCTATTCATTTCACTTTTCCTCAGCGTGAGAGCAGTCCTGTTCAGAAGCCAGGCCAGAGCCATCAGCTCAAAGTGTTTTAACGCTGCTAATATCCCCCTCCAGGATGCCATCCCAAGGCTGCCCCCGGACCGTTCTGTGTCAACGGTTTGCCGATGCAGCCTTGGGTGGAAACTATCTAAGCCTCTGAGTGTCACCGCTCGCTACAGGCTCAGCCAATCTGCGGTGGAGATTTTGGCAGGGCTAAACGTCGTGGGAGCATTGGTCCGTGCTCTGAGAGGAATCAACACTTCGCACATGACTAAGCCCAAGCGTTTCGGCCCAAAATGAAAATGACTATAATTAGAAGGCCATTTTGCCAAGTGTCATCAGGCTATGATCCTCTCCGGATTCGGGCCCCGCACTGGAGCGGCTCAGCGGTAGCTCGGAAAGGCAATGGATCTGCACATCAACGAATGTCACTTTGAACACTGTACACCTCCATCTGCTCAGGATAATAAGCGGACTACATTAACACCGTCAAATCACAGTTATTACACCATTAAATTACTTCAATCTTAAATACGGGCCATTTTCAAAGTGCAGCAGTGCCCTTTTAAACAGCCCACTCAAATAATTCTAAAAATTTATATGTAACATTTAAAAAAAGTTGATCTGTTTTATTCTAAAGGCAATGAGCGGTTGTAATTGATGACATTTGGGCCACTTGGTGGGAGCAGAAAAAAAAACAACACTGACAAATTAACACTATAAAGAGCTACATTATCATTAATTTGGCCAAGTGAGAAAAGTCGTATTGTGTTTCCTTCATTGTGAGCAGCAAGGGCTCTTCACCAACCATTGTTACAGCAAGTTTTACTCTGGTGAGAACCTAGCCTTGCCTTCAGCTGATTTCTATTCTATAAAAAAGTCATGAGCTGAGTGAGAGTCGATTGAAATGTTGAATTTGCTTGAAGGACCAAACCAAAGTACTAAGTTTAAACAATGTGAATCGGGGCCATTTCTAGTTTTCTGAGGCCCCTATGCAAGATAATGTTTTGGGGGCCCTGTTTTTGCAATGCAGCATAGTTCAAACCCATTAAAATGGGGAAATAAAATCTCTTCCCTCACAATAAAACATTAAAAATTAAACCTGAGTCACTGTCCAGATGAAGAGAAAACAATAAACCATTACAAAAAACCAAAATTTAACCGGCATCAAAAAAAGCTGAAGGTAATTCTAATGCCCCCCCCCCAAAAAAAAATGTTGAGGGTGTAGAGGGTAAAAGGGAAGGATGTGGAGGTGAGGCACGAGTGTAGGTCGACACAGAATCTTTATTGACCCTCTATCATATATGTACAGCCTGTGGCCCCCAGCGTGGCCGCTGGGGCCGAATCTCTGTAGAAAAGCCTCCCCAGTCTCACTGCGTTCTCTTCATATAACTTTATTGACGTCCCATAGAGACTGGGGCTGGCGCATTACGTATTGGGTATGACAAAGGAAATGTGTGGCGCGATTATCATAACAGGTTACTATCATCACAGTACATTCGCCTCCCTGCGCTCCATGCTGCAGTTTGGAGCAGCAGGGGGTGAAGGCGCCTTGTCGTCTGGTCTAGTTACCTCCTGAAGGGGCTTTAACCCTTCAGTCCATTATTCTGCCCCTCTTCCTGCTTCTGGGTGTGAGAGAATGTCCACAGGCTGTGTCTAGTGTCACCACACAGCCCCCCCCCCCCCCGAACACCCAGAAGAGGCTGTAACGCCCCCAGTCCTTTGGGCTTAAGTCGGCGTCCATGGCGGCTGCAGCGGGGAGTTGCCACTCCGATCGAACTGTCCTGCTGGTGAAGTGTGTCGGAGGGCATGTCAGTCCATGGGGGGAAAGGGGGAGGGGTGAAAAGCACTTTCTTCCCCGCTCCAAGTTGCAACACGTTGAACGGCCGTGGTTCGTGGGTGCACGGGGGCCGGTGTGCGTCGTGCTGACGGAACAAAGCCGGCAAACGGCAGGTTTTTGGGACAGAGGTGTGGGAAGAACGATGTGGAGGACGAGGGGGAGGTGGGGGAAAACAATGGAGTGCCGGCCCAGGAAGTCAAAAACGTCTGGGCCGCGCAAAAATTGTGTGCAGATCAGCCTCGGGTGAGGAACTTTTCAGGTAAACTCTCCGGTGATCCGCAACAGCTGTGAAAAAAAATAAGTCTCTGACGACTCCTCGTGCGGGCCCGGTCCTGCCAGGATCTGGGGAAGGCGAACGGCCCAATTGCCCGAGGGTGCGTCGCGGCCGTGAAACAAACTCAAGCTGTGTCAGGGAACTTGACAATCTTGCTTTAGGTGCGGGGGCAGTCCTAAAGGCTCCAAGGAAAGCAAGTGGCTTAATTCCCTGTTGATGCGCAGCGGCTGAGAAACAAATACAAGTCCTGTGGGCGGGCTGCCCGGCTGCTTTAGGTGTTATACGCAAAGCCTAAAGGATCCGAGGATGGCGACCGGCCATGTTCCCCAGGAATGTGCAGCGTCTGAGGACGATGTGTGAGTTCGTGGAGCCGGCTTGTTCCTGGTGCGTGGCGCACGCCGTGGCCACATAGCTTTAACTTGCGCTGTCCTTGTAATCCTGCGGTGTGAGCACGGGGCTTCTGTGCACCAAAACCCCGTGAAGTCAAGGTCGGGGAGCTTGATGGGAACCAACGCAGACAGCGCTGATAATCCCCTTTCAGGCCGTTTCTGTGGTGTGCTCATCTCACTGATCCTGGTGCGTCTCAGTCCCCGCGTCGCATGCTCTCTCCGGCCCTTGAGGTCGCCATCGTGGAGAGAGGAGCAGGCGTGCGCGCTCCAGTGTGGATGAAAAGGATGCAAGCGATCCCTGATACTCCAGAGTCCACAGCGCAGTGAAAGAGAGTAGACGGTCCATCTCACTTCAGGTCACCAATGTAGAGGGTTAAAGGGAAGGATGTGGAGGTGAGGCACGAGCGTAGGTCAACAAAGAATCCTTATTGACCTGCTAACATATATGTACAGCCTGTGGCCCCCAGCGTGGCCGCTGGGGCCGAATCTCTTCTGGGTGTGAAAGAATGTCCACACGCTGTGTCTAGTGTCACCACAAGGGTGAACTTGTAGCTTGAGTGCCCCCTAATGGCTGAAGGGTCCTGTTGCATTTGAGTATTAGTGCTTTATAGCCAAAAAACACTCTGATCCAAACATACTATGTACTCCTGAGGGTGAATTAGTTAAATTCATACAATTTACATAAATGATGGATACAGCCATTACAGTGTCACAGTCAAGGTGACACCCACGCTCAAACGATTACAAAGTGTGGCTGAAGCAAGCCCGGATTTATTACACTTTCTAATATTAATTGAGATGGCAGAATATCTTTTAATAAAAATGTATTGTATTCAGTTTGATTTAAAACTAGTGACTAGGCCATAAACTCAGAAAAAAAAAAGTTTAATGAGGCTTTGTCATTCAGAGGCTGATGTGTTGTTTGCCACAGCCTCTGGAACTCCCCCTAATGGCCGCTTCACTGAAAGAATGCATAAAGCACCTCAACATTGGTGTCACTTTCAGTTCCAGGATTTCCACTCAGCCTACACAATTTTCAAGAGTTGTTTTGATATGAATAAGATATCAAATCTGTAGATGTGCAGGTTAAAATTAAAAAGCCTCTGTTCTGCTTTTGGAAATTGTCCCTTTATTTTAGTGTATTATGAAGGACTACTGTGACATTATAAGGTATGTAAAGTCAAACAGCACAAAGTGCACAGGTGTTTACATTGAGTTATAATGTAAAATTTGCCCGTTCACATTTGGTCTGAACGCACCTTTAGAGGTCAACCTGTGGGGTACCAACTGAGTGAGGAGTTTGCTGGAGTCCATTTATGCCTTTTTTTAATCCAATTTTTTGTTGCTAGACACCTGATTTCCCAGTCAGATTATCTATCAGCCCTTGATGATATATTTCATAAATATACATTTGTGGCATAACATTATGTAGCTCACATATTCCTTGGCAGAGACCCAGATATGAGGGAACTTGGAGCTCGCAGTGTGTATTGACGTCACGCCTCAAACGGACATTGAGTCTGGACCCCCTGCGGACTAGAGACGAAGTGAGAAGATCTGAGAGTGGACCTGAAGAGACTGTCTGACTCCTAGGGTCAGACAGGGAAGCCGAGAGGACAATAGGAGGATTAGATATGAATGGAATTCTGTGTTTGATGTGAATGTGATTTGTGTCTGATGTAACATTATAAAGGTATGTGGTTTATCTCAGCTCACCCTCTTCATTCCCTGACTGAGAGAGGAGCTGTAGGACTTGAGATGGAATAAACCAATACTGAAAAATCATTCAGTCTCTTCATTTCGAGTTTCCTACATTGGTGACCCACACGTGAGAAATATGGAAAGGCTAAACTCCATTAGACTCCCCGAGTTCTGGCAAGAGGACCCGCACTCATGGTTCCAACACGTGGAATTACGGTTCGTGCTTAACGGGGTATCAGAGGATGACGTTAAGTTCCACAATGTCATCGCAAGACTCGACAGCCGCACAGCCCGGTGTGTGCGGAGCCTGGTGCAGCAGCTGCCCGCTGCTGGCAAATACGACGCCCTGAAAGCTGCCCTCATTCGGAGCTTTGTGCCATCAGCCGAGGTGAGGGCCAGAACACTCCTGGACCTGCGCGACAGAGGAGGACGCAGGCCGACCGTCCTCATAGAGGACATGCTGCAGATGATCGGGGCAGACAACGGTGCATTTTTATTTAAGCACATCTTTTTGAGGACCCTTCCAGCGCACATGAGGGGCTCCCTGTCCAGCATGAGGTGTGTGGACCAGCAGGACTTCCGCGCACTGGCTTTGGAAGCGGAGCGGCTCCTGGACGCATGCGGCGAGCAGGAGACGGCAGCGGCAGCAGCAGACCTCGGCGCGGCAGCCCAGGGCGACGGAGAACCGGTGGCAGCAGAGCCAACCCCAGCGACAACAGCGGCAGCGCGGTCCCGGAGCAGAGGAGAGGACGAGATGTGCTTCTACCATCGACGATTCGCGCACAAGGCTCACAGATGCGTCCCGCCATGCAACTTCAGGAAGCAGGGAAACGCAAGAGCCGGAGGTCGTTAGCAGCTTCGACCCTCGGCGAACGGAACAAGCTGCTCTACCTGACGGACGCGAGCTCCGGACGGCAATTCCTCGTTGACACCGGAGCACAGAGGAGTTTCATCACCGCAACCTACGCGGACCGGGCGGCCGGTCCCCGCGGAGATGAAGCAACAGCCGCAAACGGCTCGTCGATCAAGACGTTTGGCGAAAGAACTCTGTGCCTGTCCTTGCATGGCCGCAGCTATGAATGGACCTTCATAGTAGCGGCGGTGAGTTTCAACATGTTGAGCGCCGACTTTGTGTGCTCACATGGCTTGTTGGTAGATCTGGCTAATAGACGCTTGGTTAATGCACTCTCTTTTTGTTCTATTCCCTGTGCAGCACGAGTGTCCCCGCCGTCAGTACAGGTCAACACCGCCGCAGCAGGAGGTAAGTTCCACACTCTCCTAAACCAGTTCCCAGCACTCACAGTTCCCACGTTTTCAGCTAAGGTGGCGAAGTGCGGGGTGGAGCACTTTATAACCACAAGCGGCCCACTGGTTTTTGCGAAGGCTCGGCGCTTGGATGCAGCTAAGCTCTCTATTGCGCGGGAGGAGTTCGCCAACCTGGAAAGGTTGGGCATAATTCGCCGCTCGAAGTCCGCTTGGGCTTCCCCCCTCCACATGGTCCCTAAGGCGGATGGCTCGTGGAGACCATGCGGCGATTACCGCAGGTTAAACAATGCCACAGCGCAGGACCGCTACCCAATTCCACATATCCAAGATTTTTCGGTGCATTTGGCCAAGGCGTGAATTTTTTCTAAAATAGACCTGGTCCGCGGTTATCATCAGGTCCCGGTCCGACCAGAGGACATTCCCAAGACAGCGGTAATAACCCCTTTCGGGCTTTTTGAATTTTTACGCATGCCTTTTGGCCTTAAAGGTGCTGCGCAAACCTTCCAACGCATGATGGATGCCGTTTTGCACGACCTCCCTTTTGTTTTTGTCTACTTAGACGATATTTTAGTCGCCAGCGCCTCTGAGGAGGAACACGAAAGTCACCTCAGAACTGTTTTTCAGAGGTTGGGAGCGCATGGGTTGATAATCAACCCAGCCAAGTGCCATTTCGGCGCAGCACAGATCGATTTTTTAGGGCACCGCGTCTCCCCAGAGGGTGCAGTTCCGCTGCCCTCCAAAGTACGCGCAGTGGCTGAGTTTCCCCAGCCACAAACGGTAAAAGCGTTGCAGGAATTTTTAGGTATGGTAAACTTTTACAACCGTTTCATACCTCATGCGGCGCAGCTCATGCAACTGTTGTATGTCGCGCTAAAAAAACAGAAGCCCTCCAATGCGATCAAGTGGTCCCCGGAGCGGGAGCGCGCATTCACTGAGGTTAAGAAAGCACTAGCAAACGCAGCACTGCTGGCTCACCCAGACCCGGCAGCCCGAATAGCGCTAACCACAGACGCGTCAGATGTGGCCATAGGAGCCGTGGTAGAACAGCAAGTCGCCGGGGCTTGGCAACCACTCGCTTTTTTTAGCAGATCCCTACGCGATGCTGAGCGAAAATATAGCACGTTTGACAGGGAACTGCTAGCGCTCCACCTGGCCATTCGCCATTTCCAGTTCTGGTTGGAAGGGCGGCGTTTCACCGCATTTGTCGACCACAAACCGTTAACCTTTGCAATGTCCAAAGTCTCTGAACCATGGTCAGGCCGACAGCAGAGGCAGCTGGCCGCAATTTCAGAATTCACCACCGATATACAGCACGTAGCCGGTAAATTTAATGTGGTGGCGGACTGCCTCTCGCGAGCGGTAACAGCGCCTGTCCGCGCGGATGGGGGCTGTAGCGCCGCAGACGCGGAGCGCGGTAACAGCGCGGACGCGCACACGGCTCCGGTGCACGTAGGGATAGATTACGCGGCCATGGCAGCAGAGCAGGGCGAGGACACAGACGTGCGCGCGCTCCTGTCTGGACCAACAGGGGTAAGGCTGGAGAACGTAAGTTTACAAACCGGTTCACCCCTGCTTATCTGCGATGTATCCACCGGGCGACCTCGCCCAGTGGTACCGGCCACGTGGCGCCGTCGTGTTTTTGACGCGGTGCACTCCCTAGCACACCCGGGAGTACGCGCTTCGGTGAAAATGGTAGCAGAGAAGTTTGTTTGGCCGAACCTGACCAAGCACGTGAAGGAGTGGGCGAGAGCCTGCATGTCCTGCCAGCGGGCCAAAGTTCACAGACACACAAAAGCCCCTTTAGAACCTTTCCACATCCTGGCTAAGAGGCTTGATCATGTGCACGTAGATCTAGTGGGACCCCTGCCGCCCTCGCAGGGGTTCACACATCTCCTGACAATGGTGGACCGGACCACGCGTTGGCCGGAAGTGGTCCCATTGCAGTCTACCACAGCAGCAGAGGTAACTCGCGTTTTTTTAACAGCCTGGGTAGCGCGGTTCGGAGTCCAGTCGGACATTACGTCCGATAGGGGTCCGCAGTTCGTTTCAGAGCTATGGTCAGCCATGGCCAGCGGCTTAGGGACAACAGCCCATCGCACCACCGCTTATCACCCACAGGCCAACGGTTTATGCGAGCGTTTTCACAGGTCGCTGAAGGCAGCCCTCAGAGCGTCGCTCACGGATACAAATTGGGTAAACAAACTGCCATGGGTTTTATTGGGGTTGCGTTCGGCACCCAAGGAGGATTTAGATGCCTCGCCTGCTGAATTAGTTTTTACTCAACCTCTCAGGCTGCCAGGAGAATTCCTGCCAGCCCATGCAGCACCCGACACCCCCCCCCCCCCCCCCGGTGCGGGGACCTCTACGCGGCACGGGGGCAGAAATGCTCCCGGGCCCCGCTCATCACACTTTTCCGCGGGTTTTTGTTCCCAAGGCTTTGCAAAACGCAGAGTTTGTTTTTGTCAGGCACGACGCCCAGCATCACAGCCTCCGCCCACCTTACGATGATCCGTTCCGAGTGCTGGAAACCGGGGAGAAATATTTTATACTGGACTTGGGGGGCAGGAAAGAGACAATCAGTGTTGACAGATTAAAGCCTACTTTTGTGTTACGTGACGAACCTGTACGGCCGGCGGGGGCGCCTCGACGCGGCAGACCTCCCAAGGGACAGCCCCTAGTTCCCCAGCAGGGGGCAAATAACCCTTCTCCCCATCATTCCACAGGCGCACAGCAGGACGGCACAACACAGGCTGCAAAGCCTGCGTTCAGCAGATTCGGGAGGAGATTGAAGCCTAAGCAACGGGCAGAGTGATGTGTATTTTGATCAACCCGTGTAAATTGTGCTGTAGATCCTGCAAAGTGGGGGGGGGGTGATGTAAGGGTGTAATGTGTATGACTGCCCATTATGGACATGAAGTCGGTGTGTGTGTGTCCATTCTTGACATAGTGTGTATGACTGTCCATTATTGACTTAAGGTTGGTGTATGTCCGTTCTTGGGCGTTTCAGGGGGAGTGATGTGGCGTAACATTATGTAGCTCACATATTCCTTGGCAGAGACCCAGACATGAGGGAACTTGGAGCTCGCAGTGTGTATTGACGTCACGCCTCAAACGGACATTGAGTCTGGACCCCCTGCGGACTAGAGACGAAGTGAGAAGATCTGAGAGTGGACCTGAAGAGACTGTCTGACTCCTAGGGTCAGACAGGGAAGCCGAGAGGACAATAGGAGGATTAGATATGAATGGAATTCTGTGTTTGATGTGAATGTGATTTGTGTCTGATGTAACAGTATAAAGGTATGTGGTTTATCTCAGCTCACCCTCTTCATTCCCTGGCTGAGAGAGGAGCTGTAGGACTTGAGATGGAATAAACCAATACTGAAAAATCATTCAGTCTCTTCATTTCGAGTTTCCTACACATTATTATTTAGCTTTTTTTGTAGTTCATTATACTCTGGAACAGACGCCTCATCGATTAACATTGATTAGCTGCTGTTAACAGAGTTAGCCATTCCTTATTTATGGTTGTTTCTGTACTTATTACATGCCAGAGACTGGTCAATGCTATCAACCACTCAAACCACACACCCCTGCCTCTGATAATGCTTTATTTGGGTTTTTAAACTCGGACATTCAGCCAGCATTTGCTAGCATCTTACTTAGGCCAACAACTGAAGCTAAACGCTAACATTAGCATCAAACATGGTGTGAAACAATTAAATCCTGTGGTAGTTTTGACCAAAGCATGTCATGGACACTTGAAGACCTCCAGGGGCTGTGTCAACATTAGGGGTGGGAGAAATACACTGTGCTCCAAAGTATTATGCAAATGATATTTGTCTCTGATTTTCCTAAATAGTTGATGCAAATGACAGTCAGTATAATTTTCAAGTTGTCAACTGTTAGAGCATAATTCAAATTTTATTGAACAAACCTCCCTATGATAACTATTTTTTTGCAAAAAAAAATCAAAATGAACAGTTCAAAATTATTATGCACAACAGAATTTTGAAACATTTTATTGGTTGTAAAGAACTGAAAATGGTCATTTGTTGAATTTGCAGCATCAGGAGGTCATATTTACTGAAATCAAAAGCTATTTCAACCAAAGGCATCTTAACAGGCCAAGTTACATGTTAACATAGGACCCCTTCTTTAATATAACCTTCAAAATTCTTGCATCCATTGAACTTGTGAGTTTTTGGAGAGTTTTTGCTTGAATTTCTTTGCAAGATGTCAGATTAGCCTCCTGCAGCTGCTGTTTTGATGTGAACTGCCTCCCACCCTCATAAATCTTTTGCTTGAGAATGCTCCAAAGGGTTGAGGCCAGGGGAGGATGGGGGCCACACCATGAGTTTATCTCCTTTTATGCCCATAGCAGCCAATGACACAGAGGTCTTCTTTGCAGCATGAGATGGTGCATTGTCATGCATGAAGATAGTTTTGCTATGGAAGGCACGGTTCTTCTATTTGTACCATGGAAGAAAGTGGTCAGTCAGAAACTCTATATACTTTGCCAAGGTCTTTTTCACACCTTCAGGGACCCTAAAGGGGCCTACCAGCTCTCTCCCCATGATTTCAGCCCAAAACATGACCCCGCCACCTCCTTGCTGATGTCACAGCCTTGATGGGACATGGTGGCCATCCACCAACCATCCATCTGACCATCCAGGGTTGCACGGCACTCATTAGTAAACAAGACTGTGTGAAAATTAGTCTTCATGTATTTCTAGGCCCACTGCAACATTTCTGCTTGTGAGCATAGGTTTGGGGTGGCCGAATAGTAGGTTTATGCACAACTGCAAGCCTCTGGAGGATCCTACACCTTGAGGTTCATGGGACTCCAGAGGCACCAGCAACTTCAAATAGCTGTTTGCTGCTTTGTAATGGCATTTTAGCAGCTGCTTTCTTAATCCAATGAATTTGTCTGGCAAAAACCTTCCTCATTATGCCTTTATCTGCACGAACCCATCTGTGCTCTGAATCAAAAACAAATTTCTTCACAGTACGATGATCACGCTTAAGTTTTCATGAAATATCTAATGTTTTCATACCTTGTCCAAGGCATTGCACTATTTGATGCTTTTTGGCAGCAAAGAGATCCTTTTTCTTTTTCATATTGCTTGAAACCTGTGGCATGCTTAATAATATGGAACATCCTTCTTAAGTAGTTTTCCTTTAATTGGGCTCACCTGGCAAACTAATTATGATCAGTGATCCAAAGAGCCTTGAGACATAATATCATCCATGAGTTTAACAGAAAAACAAAAAATTGACTATTTATGTCACTAAAATCCGAATTGCATAATAATTTGGAATGTGGTGTAGTCATTTTTCAAATGCATCTTGATGTAGACGTGAACAATTCTGAATCGATGCACAAATGGCAAAATCCTGATTCTTAAATATGTATTTATAACATAATTTTGTGTAGCCGGAATGAAATAAATGCAGAACCTTAAACACAGAAGTTGGCACCCGCCTGGACGGTCTTTGCGTGACGCGCAACACTGAAGAGAGACATGTGCTGTGTTCAAAATGTTCTCTCCTTCCCCATATAGTGTACTATATAGTGAATCAGCCATTTTGTAGTGCTGTTCGAAATCTTAACTGAAAATTTCATTCACTATATAGTACACTCAAAATATCCCACAACGTATTTTGAAAAGTAGTGTACAATGGATGCTCACTACATTAGCCAAAATATTCCATAATACAATGTGCAGCTAATGAAGCAGTGAGAGGAGAGCTTCACATCACAACATAAACTACCTAAACTACCTTAAGGTATTTATATTTATTAATCCATGTTCTGTCTATGGCACAGCAGTGCTCCTGTCTGCTCTCCATCATCTAGCGGTCAAGTTTTTTTCATGAAAATATTTAGTTTAGATATGACAAATTCCAAAGGCTGTAACTTGAAAGTGGTAAGAGATAATAGCTTACTGTCAATTAGAAAAATGTAGAATATGATCCAAAGTTTGAGATAGGAGTAAATTTATGCATCTAATTTGCATAATGCGACAGCAGCCGTATTGAATTACATAACTTTCGGTCAAAAGTGGACTTTGGACATATTTACACAAAGGATGGTTTTATTTTTTTGTCACCGTTTTTGTTTTTGTTATCTTATCTTCAAAGTATATGAACCAGTCAATCTGTAGAATGTACACAAACCGATAAACAATCAGACCTACCACTCATCATGTCTTCATTCGTCCATTTTCATCATCCACGGTCCTTATTTCATCTTCTGCCAGTTATTTTCGCTCTCTCCCACATCCAGAATCACATCCAGAATCCAGAATGTTATGATTTATTCCACCTCAATTTCGGTTACATAACACCATCGAACTGGCTCTATTGTTCTCTGTCATAACGTGCAGCTCCGTCGATGGCAGACGAAAGTGTACATGCTCCAGACCGTCTTCTGCTGTCCCAAAAGGTAAATATTTCCCTTCAAAAGCTACATAATCTCTTTTTAGAATCATAGTTGGCAAGATTTGGAGCAAATGCTTCCTCCATGTGGAAATATATGTTGCGATGGAGCCCTTGTCGAGCATTTGTTTACATTCTCTTCTTTGGCGTCCCGGAAGGATGTTTCGAGATGTTTTTTTGGGTGACATCAGTCCTCCAGTGAAGAGCAGTAAGCTAAATGTGTCTGCCATCTTGTGATGTGAAATGCTTGGTACAACTGGGTTTTTTCTGTGGTTTTTGGACACATCACATGACTGGCGCGGACCAGTCATGTGATGTGTCATGTTTTATGACAGCCACACAGCAAAAGGGTTAAATCAGCAAAAAGGATTTGATTTAATTTACTACAATTAATTCATTTACTACAAATTGCATGCAGGTATTCATTTTTTACCACAGTTAGTCTGTTACATTTTACTGTCTCACCATGATGACATCATTAACCACGCTACAAAAACAAGCCCAGTAGTGTCCAAAAGCTGTTAATTTTATTGTTATATTGAGTTTACTATATAGTCCACTATATCTAAATTCACTATATAGCGAGTAGAGAGGGAGTGAGTGAGTGAACATTCCGAACACAGCCTTGCTGTGTCTCAATTCAGGTTCTGCGTTCTCCAAGTGCACATTTCTAGGCCAGATACGTCATTGTCCTGCGCCCAAGGCTGTCCCATTCTGTGGGCTCCTTCAAATGCAGCCTTCAAAACCCCGAAAACAAAGGATACATGAGAGTATCCTTGTGGCCCTAACATGTCCCAGCATTCAGCGTGTGGCTCAGTCTGGCTTTTTTTTTTTTCTCGGCTCAGGGAGAAGCAGAACGAAGTCAGAAACAGCTCAAAGTAAGTTTTTTGCTTGAATTCTGCAGTGGTTTGAACATTAAAAACAACAATAATGCAGAAAACAGCAACATCTGATTATTTAAGCTTATGTTACATGAAATTATTTTTTCTGATGTGCTGTATGCTTTGCTTAATGTATTAAATAAACATGTTGAACTGTTATTTTTTTCTGAAGGCAAACCTTTTTTTTTCATTAATGTCAGTTTATTAACTAATGTAGTAATATAAAAATACAGTAGGACATGGTTGAAATAACTTGCTGTAAGACAACTTTTAAAGTCCTGTAGAGACATTGGGAAGTCGATGTTATTTATTTGCTTATGTGGTGCTGTTAAAAAAAAACAAAAAAAAAAACAAAAAAACACCTGCAGTTATTTTTAGAGAAAATGGAGCAGTTAATGAAGCTGAGGAGGGACAGGACATCTGAAACAATTTGATTATGCTGATCTTAAAAATGTCCATCACATCTGAAGTGATAATCAGATTTTTCTGATATTCTTTCTTTTTTCTGCTTTATTTCTGTGGTCCACAGTGGAGAACCTGCAGGAACCGAGGGTCACCTGTGGAGAGAACGGGCTGGACTCAAGATTTATAAAACGGATATTTGACTGAAATAACTACAATAAAAAAGATTTGATGAATTGTTTTATTGATTGTGACTTTTTTAGCAGTTTACTTTGCAAACTGAAACAAGCTAAATACAAATATTGCATGTTAACTGTTAACAGTTAGAAAAATTGCATTTCAATGAAGCAGTTTTTTGAAAAAGATGATTTTTTTTTTGCAAGATAATTCCAAAAGAGACTGATATATTTATTACACACAGAGTGAAACATTTTGAACCTGATTCAATATTGATGATAATGATTATAGTTTTTAAAATTAAATGACATCACGATTTTCTAGTTTACAGAGGTGGTGCAACTGAGATGAAGCTGACGATGGAATTAGTTCTGCTGCTGCTGAAAGTCACTGAGGATCATCATCCTACAGTACAGGACTGTGGTCTGCTTTAGAACATTAAAAACTAAATGTCTGAGCTGATACAAGGCAGAACATTTAATTATTTAGCTACATAATGGTCATAAATGATAACAGTAAACTTTCATATTCTCCACTGCTCATGTAATTAAGAATATTTTAGAACTGATATACATATTTAAAATAACAATTGATCTGTTTTGTGGCTTTCATTTACCTTAATTTTACCTGCTGACTTTAACATAAGTTGAAGTCTTATTTTGGCTGGTCACGGTTCTTTGTCTGTCTGGTGAAGATTATTCAGTAAAAGGTAAAGAAAATACAAAAATTAAAAAAAAAGTTCTATCTCTGTCAAAAATGTCAGCAAAAAAAACAAAAAAACTCCACTGACGCTGTCATGGTTGCTATGCAACAAGGTAGTTTGTGGTCACGCAAACATACACTACGTTCAAAAGTTTGGGGTCACTTAGAAATGTCCTTATTTTTGAAAGAAAAGCACTGTTTTTTTCAATGAAGATAACTTTAAACTAATCAGAAATACACTCTAATATCTAATATACATTGCTAATGTGGTAAATGACTATTCTAGCTGCAAATGTCTGGTCTTTGGTGCAATATCTACATAGGTGTATAGAGGCCCATTTCCAGCAACGATCACTCCAGTGTTCTAATGGTACAATGTGTTTGCTCATTGCGTCAGAAGGCTAATGGATGATTAGAAAACCCTTGTGCAATCATGTTAGCACAGCTGAAAACAGTTTAGCTGGTTAGAGAAGCTATAAAACTGACCTTCCTTTGAGCAGGTTGAGTATCTGGAAAAAATTATTATTTCAAATACAAATCATTATTTCTAACCTTGTCCAATGTCTTGACTATATTTTCTATTCATTTTACAACTCATGGTGGTAAATAAGTGTGACTTTTCATGGAAAACACAAAATAATTGTCTGGGTGACCCCAAACTTTTGAACGGTAGTGTACGTCCTCCAAAGACTAGACCGTCTGATTTAACAGTCATAAGTCAGCCTTTAGATGCAGTCTACCAACCTTTGAGTCTTTAGTATTCATCTCAGGTAGAATAATGCAAAATGTTTCCTGAGGTTAAGTGTTTCATTCAGTTGCAATTGAATCTAAGACATGGCTGCTGAAACGCTGAAGCAGAGTTGTAGGAACAGACAAAATTAAATAATTTAATCAATTGCTTGTCTGATGTCGGTATGTTCAGACAGAACTGCAGATGACAGTTTTATGTATAATTTTCATTTAGGCTTACATCTGACAATTTGAAAGAGTTCTTCACCTTAATAAATCAACATTTATTCATCCGGACAAAAACCAGAACAATACAGCATTCTTTTAATTATACTAACAGGCAGTTTTTACATGGTTGAAGCCTATAAAACACTAAATAGTGCAGCGGGGAGATGATCTCCTTCGTGGCCAGAACTGAACCATAACATGATTCACGAGGCTTTCTGCTGCTGTCAGCAGTTACAGGTTAACTTTTCTCAGAGCTCCACCACCCTGCTGAGTATGATAATGTTTAATCAAATAAGTGATTGTATGGCACTGGATTTCTGCCAGATACAGGCTACCATACTGCATGCAAATGCGGCAGACCTTTAGCACAGAGATATATGCAGCGTACTCAGAAGTCACACCATCGAGACACATATGCACAGCCATTGTGTGGTATATAGGCAAAAGGTTTTATTTAATGCCACCATCTGCAGACACTTAAGCAGTCACATTATGAAGGAATAATATTCATGGATGTATTTTCATGATATTACGGAGTCACTGCACAATGAGGAAGAGTATAAAATGAGAGGAAAGACTGCAGAGTGATAGGGCAGAATGGTAGAGCCATAATATGACAGGAATAAGAAATAACTTGAAATAGAATATGAGCTGCGATGCAGTCACAAAGAAGTGTAGTAGTGGTTTAAGTGCCAGACCACACTAAAGATTCATGCAAGACCAGGCACATGCTTGATTCATCACTCCTGCCCAAGGTTACACTGTTCGTACAATAGAAGATTTACACACATTAGTCAAGTATTACTGACCATAAGATCAAACGTTGCACTGGCCTCACGAACAGCTGATGTGCCTCATCTCCATCGCTTCCGGTCTCACCATTTCTATCAAACACAAGGCTACTCGTATCCTCACATCCCACTTTTCTCAGTAGATCTCTGATACAGTCTGTCTGGCCTTCATTTAGGTGTGCAACAATCACACCTGAAACAGTTGTCAGTTGCAAAAGGGTAAACAGTCTATAGCAGTGTTTTTCAACCCTTTTTGAGCCAAGGAGCCCTTTTTTACATTGAACAAATCTCATGGCACCCCACCAACCAAAAATGTTACAAAATGGTACATAGTATCCTGTTACAGCATATGTAATAACATTTTAATTTTGGAATTAGTTTATACTCACTCAGTGTGAAACCTGGGCCTGTTTAGTTGAACACAAAGCTGATATCCCGGCAGGAACTGAAGAAAGGCATAAACAAAGCTCTTCCTCCACGGCTCTCAGTCTCTCTCTTGTTTTAATTTTTATAGCAGTCAGGCTTGAAATTCCAAAGTTTTTCTCATTAAAGTTGCCATGTTCTCATCTTGAAGTGATGGGTGTTTTGTTTGGAGATGACCCTGGTACTGTTAAACAGCTTTTCCCCACATACCAAGCATTAACGGCTTGGTGCAGTGGGATCCCCAGTGGAAGTAAACCCAAAGGAAAGGTAACTTTTGCTGTACTGCCTTGTCTTCACTGTCTTAGTTTTCTTCAACCACTCGGCCTATCACCTGGGTTAGAATTTTGTCCAGGTCCAGCTCAGAGTCTGAATAAGGCCATTAACCTCCAAAAAACACATGAAGAAGAAGAGGAGGAAGAAGAAGAAGACAGTAACCACACTGTGTTCATACTGCCACCTACTGACATGGAAGAGCCACTACAGAATCGATGCACAACAGCAGCAAATTATTTGCAATTTTTTGGACCAATTAAGAAGTGAAATTAGACAACTTCCCAAGGAACCCTGAATGTCCTCTCACAAAACACCCAGGTTCCTAGAAACCCTGGTTGAAAAACTCTGGTATATATAATCATATGTACTGTAAAAGGAGTGAGAATGCATTTGCAGTGTCACAATGGGTCACAGGAATCCATTGTGTTAATCACTAACTTAATAACTTGACTACTGATAAACAAACAAGATAGTAGCATTAATGTCAAATTTTGTATTAAAGAATTAGCCTCTATGCAGGACTGTAAAATGTAATTACTTAACCTTACAAAGAAAAAGCATGCAGATTGATTGCCTTCAAAAAATAAGTGGAATAGCAATTGTGTTTTAGCTTATTTACAACATACAACTTTGACTCCATTAAAGTCTTTTCAAGGCAACATGTTTGCATGCTGTTTTTAAAGTAAGGTTAACTAACTGGATTTTACAGTGTGAGAAGATTCAACTGATAATTTGCCTGAGAAAAATGTGTAAAAAAGAAGTATTTGTTTTCCTGAATTTTACTGACAACACATTCTTCCTACATCAAGCATTCCATGTTGACACTCCATCTTGTGTATTGCTGTCAACAATAGATTACATAGATAATATATAACATTATACGGGACGTGGTTCCGGATAATATGCATAATGCAGTTGATGGCGAGTGTCATCATTTACTGGCTTACTCGCATGACATACAGTTGTGGTTCTCATGAGGATGTAAAGGAGTTATGGTGAGTATATGAAAGGCAGATTTTTATTTCCTCTCTTGGAAGTAAGGATAGAAGAACAGGCTATAATAGATATTGGTGCATAATAAACAATGATTAATGAATAGAATATTTTATGGAAAATGCATAAAGGACATGACACTATAGGAGACAGAAGAGGAAAAGAAATAATAAGATAGGATATACTACTACTACTACTACTACTACTACTACTACTGCTACTACTACTGCTGCTGCTGCAACTAATTCAAAGTACTACCTAACAATAGAACATATTTTATATTACTTAGTATATAATATAATAGATTGCAATAAAAGAAAATCTGACACAAAGAAAAGAGTGAGAGGATAAAATGGGATACATTATACTAAACTATAAGATCTAGAATATGATAGGAAAGATGGAGAATACAGGACATAGTACCAATAAGAATAAAGTGTATAGAAAGATATGAAATTAAACAGAATTAGAAACAATACAGGATTGTACATGGATTTTTAAAGGATAGGAGCATCATGTGACATAATAACCCTAAGATTAACAATGGACATTGATATCACATTTTAACAATACCAATGCAATTATCACGCCCACTGACAGGCCTGATTCGTTATTGATTGCCTCTTTGATTACAGATTAATAATAAATGTAGCCTATACAGTTTAAAAGCATTAATAGAACACTTTTACTATATCTGAATATGTTGTCAATTGTTTTGTAATGAGCCATTATAAGCAAACTATTTCATTTGAATAAACTTGGACAGTTCAGTAGACTGAACAAATGGTTCCCTTTCTTTAATCCCCTATACCTACAATGAAATAAGAAGATTAATAGGACACAGGATATGATAGAAGATAAAAACTGCAAACAGACTTAGAATATTCTACCTCAGGTATATTAAATTTTAGATAATCAGATCTGACACAATGTAAGATATATGTGATGATAAAACACAGGGAGAAGGCCTGATATGCCACACGAAGATTGCCTGCATGGAGATACAAAACTGGTGCAGCACTGGCAAAACAACTGTTGAGGCTGTAGAAAACATTTGTCAACAAAGATACAGTGCTGTACACATCAATCAGCACGCTACTTCCGCCCAGGCCGGCATACAGTGCAACTGATTTGGCAGACCATTCTTTCCAGGGCAGGTCTGGTCATGCACATTCAAGCCTGCCAAGTCTAATTTTACACTTGGGTCACTTAGGTCTGTTAAGAAGGAAACAGACACCAAAAGGACAGTTGGAAGTTACAATGTATAATATAATAGGAAATTATGCAGAAAAAAAGTATTATTTTAAATGATGGAAAAGGGTTAAGAATTGCCATCCATTTACTTGGCTGCTTATCCAGTCATGGAAGGGATAGAGCCTATTCTAGTTGTTACAGGCAAGGGACTATGGGCCCTATTACGATGATCCATAGCGCATTTGTGCCTTTCGCCAGTGGTATTGATACTTTCTCGTGACACACCCACAAGCTTTGTACCCACGCCATCCCAATAACAATTGACTGTGCACACTATGCTCCTAGGACAGGACTCAGTTAAAAGGGGTGCAGCTTGGCACAAAGCTGTTGCACTGCTACAGTATTTTCTGGCATTGCTCTTTTGACCGGCAAAACTTCATTTAAAGTCAATGGTGTATCATCAATCGCTATTTAAGCAGCACATTTTTAAAATGTGTACATGCATGTCCCTTGTTGTGACACGGGCATATAAGGACACATGCAGATGCTGCACTGGAATTTGTCATTGTTTATTATTTTGATGGACAGAGTTGTAAAACTTAAAATCCAATCATAATGCTTTATTATGCATAATTTTAGTTGTCATATCACAAAAAGCTTTTGTTTTTGTTTAAAATTTTAAAGGTGACAGGGACAACATTCTGACCTCATGGCAAGTAGGTGTCACATTTACTCTTGCCCTTGCAGAGCTTGGTAGAGACACTTGACATCAAACCCAATTATTCTGTTATCTGTGGTTGACTCTGACATCCTTACCATATATACAGTATATATATACAGCAGGGAAGATAAGTATTGAACACATCAACATTTTTTTCATTAAACATCTTTCTGATGGAGCCATTGATCTGAGATTTTCACCAGATATCAGTCCCAAGTAATCTATACATACAAAGAAATCAGAGCAACTGTGTTCACAAATCAAGTTATATTTAATAAAGTGGAATGACACAGGGAATAAGTACTGAACACATGAAGAAAAAGAGGTGCAAAAAGACATAGAAAGCTAAGAAACCAGCTGAAATCCATCAGAATTTAGGAAGCCATCCCATCCCCCATCAGTGCAAATTAATTTCAGCTTTAAGTCCTGACTGATAGCCTTTAAAAAGGTCTGTGAACATTAGATTGTCACATCACAAGGAACTCATGATGGGTAGAAGCAAAGAGCTCTCTCTAGACCTTTGCAACCTTATTGTTGGAAAACATTATGATGGCATTGGTTACAGGTGCATTTCTAAACTGCTGAATGTTCCAGTGAGCACTGTTGGAGCCATCATTTGGAAGGGGAAAAAACATCATTTTTCCATAAACTGGCCACAACCAGGAGCTCCTCACAAGATTTCTGACAGAGTAGTCAAAAGAATTATCAGAAGAGTTATCCAAGAGCCAAAGATCACTCATGGAGAGCTCCAGAAAGAGCTGGAGTTAGAAGGCACTGCTGTTTCTGACATGTTTGGTTGACCCAGAAGCAGACGCCAACTCGAAATAGACACAATTATCTTTTATTATAAAGATTGTGAGTGTGAATGTGTGCGTGTGTGCAGGAGTGAGGCAGCTGGGTGAGCAGAGCACAGTCAGACTGGCAACCCTAGGAGAGAGCACAGACAGGCAGATGAGTGCACAGAGATTAGGAGGGATGCACCAGTTAATGTACAGTCTTACGAGTTGGTTGGAGAGCTGAAGCACTGAAGAATTCCCAAGGGCTCCGGGCCAGCTGCTCCGCGTCCAAGCTGCCTTTGCTGACAAGGTGAAGCAGTGCAGGTTTATACAGTGCTGGTGAAGTGCAAGTTGTGCTTAGGTCCGCCGCCAGGAGGCTACCACCTGTGCACAGGGGAGAAGGAGTGGAGCGTAGATGTGCAGGAATAATGAGGCCTTACTTATCGGTGGGGTGTTCAGACTCCCAGTAGAAACGATGGCCAGGAAGAAGCTGAGAAGACGGAACTCCAGAGCAGGATGAGTTGAAAGGACGAGGAGGTCCTACCAGATCGTTGGAGCATTGACGTCTCCGTGCAGACCAGAGGGCAGCACGGCTTAAGTAGGCTGCTTGATGAGGTGATCAGGTGTGCACGCAGCTGTGGAGGTAATTAGAGCAGCAGGCACGCAGAGCGGATCATTACAGTTTCAAAGAAAATAAGTAATGCATTCAACTGACATGGGCTCTATGCCCGCCCACCTCGCAAGATTCCATTGCTGAAGAAAAAACATGTTGAAGCTCGGTTAAAGTTTGCTGCACAACATTTTGGAAAGCCAGTAAAATACTGGGAGAATATAGTCTGATTAGATGAGACCAAAATCAAACTTTTTGGATGCCACAACACACAGCATGTTTGGAGGAGAAATGGCACTACACATCAGCCCCAAAACACCATAGCAACAGTGAAGTTTGGAAGTGGAAGCATCATGGCGTGGGGGGGTTTCAGCACATGGTACAGGCAGACTTCATATAACTGATGGAAAGATGAATGGACAACTGTACAGAGACATCCTTGATAAGAACCTGCTGCCATCTGCCAAGATGCTGAAGATGAAACAAGGGTGGACATTTCAGCAAGACAATGATCCCAAACACACAGCCAAGGAAACTCTCAACTGGCTCCAGAGAAGGAAAATAAAGCTGCTAGAATGGCCCAGTCAATCACCTGACCTGAATCCAATTTAAAATCTATGGAACGAACTGAAGATCAGAGTTCATAGAAGACACCCACGGAACCTTCAAAATTTGAAGACAGTTTGTGTGGAAGAATGGGCTAAAATCACTCCTGAGCAATGCCTGCACCTAGTTTCTCCATACAGGAGGTGTCTGGAAGCTGTTATTACCAACAAAGGCTTTTCTACTAAATATTACATGAGCTTCACCAAGCATGCTCAATACTTATCACCAAGCATGCTCAAAACTTATTCCCTGTGTCATTCCACTTTATTAAATATAACTTGTTTTGTGGACACAGTTGCCTTGATTTCTTTGTATGTATGGATTACTTGGGTTGTTTCTGATATCTGGTGAAAATCTCAAGTCAATGGCTCCATCAGAAATATGTTTAATGAGAAAAATGTTGGCGTGTTTAATACTTATTTTCCCTTATGAGGAGTACATACTGAAGCTATTTTGCCTCATTTAATACACCTCTACAGTGGATATAAAAAGTCTACACACCCATGTTCAAATCCCAGGTTTTTGTGATGTAAAAAAATGAGACCAAGATAAATCATTTCAAAACTTTTTTCCACCATTAATGTGACCTATAACCTGTACAACCCAACTGAAAAACAAACTGAAATCTTTTAAGGGGAAAATAAAAAATAAAAAAATTACAATTTTTCTGTAATTTCCCAGTTTGGGATCAATAAAGTCTATCTATCTATCTATCTATGTAATTACCTGGTTGCATAAATATGCACACCCTCTTATAACTGGGGATGTGGCTGTGTTCGGAATTAACCAATCACATTCAAACTCATGTTAAATGGGAGTCAGCACACACCTGCCACCATTTAAAGTGCCTCAGATTAACCCCAAATAAAGTTCAACTGTTCTAGTTGGCTCTTCCTGACATTGAAGGAGCTGCAGGAATTTCTGACAAGTACTGGCTGTTTAGTACATGTGACAACAATCTTGTGTATAGGGTGACAAGATGGAAGCCTTATGAAGAAAAACATCTAAGCCTGGCTACATTTTGCAAAAACACATTTGAAATTTCCGAAACACAATTGGGAAAATGTGTTGTGGTCCGATAAAGCCAAGTTTGAACTTTTTGGCCATAATTCCAAAAGGTATATTTGGCGCAAACACAACAATGCTCATGACCAAAAGAACACCATACCTACAGTGAAGCATGGTGGTGGCACCATCATGCGTTGGGGATCTTTTTCTCCAGCTGGAACTGGGGCCTTAGTCAAGGTGGAGGGAATTATGAACAGTTCCAACTACCAGTCACTGTTGGCACAAAACCTTCAGGCTTCTGCTAGAAAGTTGAAAATGAAGATGAAGAGGAACTTCATCTTTCAGCACGACAATGACCCAAAGAACACATCCAAATCAACAAAAGAATGGCTTTACCAGAAGAAGATTATGTCACAATCTGTGCACGGGGGGGGATTCCACCGTGCTTTGTCTCTTTGGTTTTTTGTTTTTCCTTATTTGTTTAATATTGTATTTTGGAGTTCTTTGCCTGTGGTGTTATTTCTAGTTTGTTTTCACATTTTTGGTATTGTTTCTTTGTATGATTTATTTTTCCTAGTTACGTTCAGTTGTCCTTATTTGTTTCCACTTTATTTTTGCCATCTTATTTTATTTTCTTTCGGTTATATTCTCCCTCTGGGTTGGCAGCAGTCAGTGACATTCCCGGACTTCTGTTCCATGTGGGCTGGGTCCCTGTCAGCTGTCAGCCTGTTCTCTCCTCTCTCATTGCTCACAGCTGATTGTCATTTTCTCCCCAGCCTGCTCATGTGATTCACACCGGGTACTATTTGTGTTTGATTGTTTCTAGCCTTATTAAAGGGTTGTTATTTTCATTTCTCTTTGTCAGTATCTCAGTTTTTGTCTCCACCAGAATCCTGGCCCTGTTCTGGTGTGCTGTAAGTCTGCTTAGTTTTTCAGTCTGAATTTTCTGTTTTGCACTTTTGGGGATTTTGTTTTGTTCTTAATAAATATCACAAACTGCAGTCCAGCATGTGGATCTCTCCTCTCTGCCCTGAAGGGCGATTCATGACAGTTTAAGGATTTGGAATGACCCAGCCAGAGTCCAGACCTGAATTCAAGATTCAAGATTCAAAGATTTTATTGTCAATACTACTATACGTGCAGGACATACTGGAGAATTGAAATGGCATTTCTCACTCTCTTCATTGGTGTGCATTTTATAAAAAAGAAAGGAATAAGGCTGGATAAAAAAAGAAAAACAAGAACAAACAGTGACAGCAGCAGTCTATGTACAGTCTACATACAGTGATGCAACCCGTGGTGCCAATGGCAGCCAGAAGGACTCTGACCTCCATAGAGATAAGTGATTAATTTAGGTAAACGATTAGTGGTAATAAACCCAGCAGTCCTATATTCAGACAGCTAGAGATGAATACCCGTAGTTGCATTTCAGTGCGGTAGTGTAGGTGCAGATAGTGACAGATATGATTGCACATAATCAGTATTGCAGTGACATACAGACAGCAGTAGATATGGCATTTGTGCAAATTGTTGTGGTTAATGTGGAGAGACATATAGCAGCAAAAGTACAACAGAACAACAGTATTATTGTTGGTGTGCCAGTCTTTCTGTGCCAACAGCTGAGGTAGCTATTGTGCAGGTGTTACCGTCTGGGGTGGGTGGGAGGTGAACAGAGTTCAGGGTCTTGATGGCCTGATGAACGAAGCTGTTAAGCAGTCTTGTGGAGCAGGACTTTTCCCAGAGGGCAGGGGGCTGAAGAGGGAGTGTAGGGGATGGGAGGTGTCGCCTGTGATGTTGATGGCTCTGCGGATGAGGCGGGTGAGGTAGATGTCCGAGAGGGGGGGCAGGGGGGCACCGATGATCTTGCTGGCTGCATCCACTATGCGTTGTAGTGTGTTCCGGCAGGTGGCGGTGCCGCTTCCATACCACACCGTGATGCAGTTGGTGAGGATGCTCTCAATGGTGCCCCGGTAGAAAGACTGCATGTTGTGGAGTGGGACTTGTGCTCTCCTCAGTCTGCAAAGGAAATGGAGGTGAGTTTGGGCCTTCTTGGCCAGTGATGTGGTGCTGTTGGTCCAAGTGAGGTCCTCAGAGATGTGCACCCCCAGGAACTTGGTGCTGTTCACCCTCTCCACAGCTGCACTGTCGATGATCAGAGGGGGGTGTTGTGTGTGACCCCTCCTGAAGTCGACCACAATCTCCTTAGTTTTTCCTATGTTAAGGAAGAGGTTGTTGTCTTTACACCACTGGACCAGTTGGCTCACCTCGTTTCTGTAGTTGTCCTCGTCGTTGTTGATGATGAGGCCAACTACTCTTCACTTCCGCCCTCCAAAGAGAGCAGACGCTTCTCTTCCCAGCTCTGGCTCCTTATCTCTCTCCTTCCCTAACTGACTGGATCCCAGCTTGCTATCGTCTGTCTGCGTGTCTTTACTGCTGATTTATCGAACAAAATTATGGATTTAATAAGCTGGGCTTTGAACGCAATTGACACTGTTTTTTCAACGAGAAAATCTGGCCTGGGGGAGCCGATCTGTCCCACAGGCACTGCTGCTGCGGGTTATTTGAAGGACACAAGTAATTGGAAACTCTTGTGCCTGTGTGATCTTTCTATTGAAGATATTGAAGAGTTATATCTTTTCGGAGCAATGGTCATCGGAATTCTACTGATTGGATTTGGAATTGTTCTGGTGTACCGCAAACTGAAGAAGATGGATAGAGCTTATCAAAAAGCGGACCCGGCGAAGCTCACCCATCAAATTGATCAACTGGGCAGGACTCTGACAGCGGCCAATGGAGAACTGTACAGGAAAATGGATTACATCACGATCACGCTGAGAGCTGTCCATGAATCGATTTCAATGCCTGGCCATGAAGGATTGGAGCACTGAATCCGTAAGAGAATAGAAAGTTTTTTCTCTGAAGTCAGTGCTATTCGACCTGTTTCTTTCGACTCCCTCAGCACTCAGTCCTCCAGATAATCAACAGTATATTTGTTTTCATAACACTGGCGGGCAGCATTTGACTCTCAAGGACAGCTGTCTGGCAAAACTATTCCATCTGCTGTGTTCAAGGACACGGGCCTTTGCTTCAGACTGTAGTCATAACATCTGCTGAGGAAGAGACTATTGTTGTCCTCCTACTGATTGCCACTGATTGCACCCAACTCACACAACTGATCCACTATACTGACTCGAAGATATACACTCACTGGTCTCTTGTGTCATTGTGTGGATTCTATTGTCTGCTAATTGTGCATTGAGAGTTTTTTTCTTGTAATCATAATATCGGTCATATATGAACTTTATTCTGATAAACAATGCTTTTTTCTCTCTCCTACTGTGCCCACCCCTCCCTCCTCCCCATTGCCTTCTGTTCCCCTCCTGCTGACAGGCGCCTCCACGGCTCGCCGCGTCACTGAGAATGTCATTTATGACGTTCCAGTGTCAAGTCATATTCCTCATATATTTACCTGTTATTTACTTGTAAATGTGCTTGGCAATAAACTTATTCTGATTCTGATTCTGATTCTGAACTACTGTCATGTCGTCCACAAACTTGACAATGTGGTTGGTGTTGTAGGCTGGCACGCAGTCATGGGTCAGCAGGATGAAGAGCAGTGGGATAAGCATGTACCCTTGTGGGGCCCCTGTGCACACTGTGACGGTCTGGGAGCTGTTGCTACTAACCCACACGTTCTGTGACCTCCCTGAGAGAAAGTCCAGCACCCAGTTACAGAGAGAGGTTTTGAGTCCTAAATGTCTGAGTTTTTGTATCAGGTGCTGGGGGATGGTTGTGTTGAATGCTGAGCTGAAGTCCAAGAACAGCATGTGCACGTACAAGTTTTTTTAATCCAGGTGGGTGAGGGCTGGATGGAGGGCAGCAGCCATGGCATCTTCTGTGGATCTGTTCGACCTGTATGCAAACTGGAATGGGTGGTGAGAGGGAGGCAAGGTGGACTTGATGTGTTGCATGACTAGCCACTCGAAGCACTTCATTATAGTGGGGGTCAGTGCTACCGGCCGGTAATCATTGTAGCTGGATGGGACGAGCTTCTTAGGGACTGGTATTATGGAGGCAGTCTTGAAGCATGTGGGGACAACAGCTTGACACAGGGAGATGTTGAAGATGTCAGCCAGAATTTTCTTAGGCTCCTCTGCGCAGTCCTTCAGGACGTGACCCGGTATGTTGTCTGGGCCAGCTGCCTTGTGTAGGTTGATCCTGCAGAGGGTCCTCTTTACACTAGCCAAATCCAGACTTAAGGCCAGCTCGTCCGGAGGAGGAGTGGTCTTCTATGCTGGTCTGCTGTTTTATGCTTCAAATCGGTCAAAGAAGTTGTTTAGGTTGTTGAGCAGTGTGATGTCACTCGCTGAGGTCTGAGGTGGAATTTTGTAGTTGGTGAAGGTCTGTGTGCCACACCAGAGAGAATGTGCATATCTGGTGTTGCTGAAATGTCCGGATATTTTCTTGCTGTACTGTCGTTTTGCCTCCTTGATGCCACGGGACAGGTTGGCCCTAGCTGTTGTTAGTCCTGCAGTGTCACCAGCCCTGAAGGCTGTGTCCCGAGCCCTGAGGAGTCTGTGGACCTCTGCTGTCATCCATGGCTTCTGGTTGCCACAAACAGTGATGGTCTTGCAGTGAGTAACATCATCAATGCATTTGGCTATGTATGCCACAACAACCTTCGTGTACTCCTCTAGGTTTGTGTGTTCATTGTGAGTGGCTGCATGCTTGAAAATGTCCCAGTCTGTGGTGCTGAAGCAGTCTTCCGATCGATCCGTTTGATCGAACGAATCCGATCGAACATATGTGGGGTGATCTGAAGAGGGTTGTGCACAGGAGCATTTTTGCAAAGAAGAGTGGGCAAATATTGCCACATCAAGATGTGCCATGCTGGTAGACTCCTACCCAAAAAGACTGAGTGCTGTAACAAAAGCCAAAGGTGCTGCAACAGAGTATTAGTTTAACGGTGTACATATTTGTGGTACCAGGTTATTGTAAGTTTTTTATTTTTTATTTTTTCCTTTAAAAGATTTCAGATTGTTTTTCAATTGGGTTGTACAGGTTATAGGTCACATTAATGGTGGAAAAACATTTTGAAATGATTTATCTTGGTCTCATTTTTTTACATCATAAAAACCTGGCATTTGAACAAGGGTGTGTAGACTTTTTGTATCCACTGTATATGGGCACCATTAGTTGCATGAAGCACATTAAGACAGTACTCGATTTCTTGCCATGCTCGCTGTAGTATAGCCTCATCGGTGGTGGCAATGGCATCAATGATCTTTTGTTTCAGGTCATTGATGTCCCGTATCTTTGTTCGATACATGACATCTTTAACATAAACTCATAGAAAGAAGTCCAAGGGAGTAATATCTGGTGAATGAGGTGGCCAGGAATTGGGCCATCCCTTCGAATCCACCAGTCTGGAAATGTTTGATTTAAGAACGCACGAACATTGAAATACACAAATTCAATGTGATTAAAAACTTTGCTAACCACTGAGTACACAGAAAAAATCTGATTAACATATCTCATTAACTGTAAAGATATATATACAGTATATATATACATATATATCACATGGCTAACGTGACTAGCCTGGTCACATTGATGGAGGACGGTGGCTGCTGAAGATACGTGGATTTTCTGTTCCATTATTCTTCTAGTGAATGGAGTAAAAGGAAAAAAAATCTGAACACCACACAGATTGGAACCTGGAACCCTCTAGAAGTGAGGTGACAGAGCTAACTACTGCTCCACCCCAGGAATAACTCAATGATTTTCGAAAAATGTGACTCATGGATAGCAATTTATCAGTTCTACATAGAAGCCATGGTTCTTTATTTATTATGATACATTTATATGGTTTATGGGAGGAAAACCAGGATTATCCAGCCAGCCATCTATTCATTTCTATCGCCTCACCGGAGGTCTAGGCATATTTCCCTCTCCCCGGCCTCTGCATTTAGTTGCTCTGCAGTGAGGCTGAAAGATGTGTTCGCTCCAGAATGTCCTGCGTCCACCCTAGGGTCACAGCCCAGTGGGACATGGTTGAAACACCTCACACAGGAAACATTCAGGAGGCATTCCGGGCAGATGCCCGCACCACTTCATCTGGCTCACTTTGACATTAAGAAGCAGCAGCTCTGCTTTGGACCTCTTGCGGTTTTAGCCATTAACACAAATAAATGATTAGAGGCATCAACTCTACAACAAGCCACTGTCAGGGAAAAAAAAAACAAAACACATCAGCCTTGATAAGAGTTTGAAATTTAGAGGCTCCAGGCGATAAAACACTTTGGCTCTACTTTTTCAGCTGGAACCGATTGCCATTCCTGGAGATATGAGAGTAAATGGGGTATACCGTGGGAGAAGATAAATAAATATATACAGTAGTAGGATGTAGGAATGAGATAGGCTGGAAAAATATATAGAATTATACAGAATAGGATTTTGTGGCACAAACATTTATATCAAAAGCATGCTGAAATCCTAACCCAAAAAGGGTATGTGGAAAAAAAATGACAGAATGTGATATAGAACAGAATATTGGATGGGACTGGGGAAAGAAGAAAATTATACAGGTGTATATGGCAAGACAAGGTAGAAGGAGACGGGGGATGACAAGACTGGGGATAATTTCTACACCATAAAGCAAAATAACGAGAGCTAGGCTTCATGTGATATTTTCCTGTCATGGGAAGACGTGATTCTGCCAGTGCAACATAAAGCTCAACCATTTAAATTCCCTTCCTGTACATTCCCGTCCGCCACTACTGTCTCCTCTTTATAATTCACCTACTTATCTGAACTCCATCTTTATGTTAACAAGACACCCTGTCCTACTTTCGACAACCTTTCTGATGAAGTGGCTTTGAAAAACAATTCTCCCGGTTATCTTATCTTTGATGTCAAACTCATTCATTACTACAATATGAGGAAGAAAGCAAAAAAAGGAAGGAGGCAAGGGAAAGGAAATGCTGCAAAGAGGAAAAAGAAATGTAGAGGTGGGGGAGAAGGAGAGGACAGACATATTGTAAGCTGAGCTGCATTTAAGGGGCTTTGATTATAGATTACGATGCCATCTGTTCAGAATGCTGGTCACACTATACATGATAGGCAGCACATTTGATATCGGCTGCACGCGCCTCCTGCTGCTGCACCTGTTCACCTCGGGCAGCAACGATAAAGACACCTCTCTGAAGGCCAATGGTCCACCGTGGGATAAGTCTGGTCTTGGCAGGGAGACGGCGGCAGCGGCAATGGCGGCGTGCTTACGGCAGCAGGAGTGGATTAAATGTTCTGCACACATCCTTCATGGGAGCTAGTCTCCTCCAATTTCAGGATATGATAAATCTGCAGCTGAGGGGCATCTCTCCTGGAGAATTCAATTAGGTAAGAAAAGAGAAGAGGATCACAGCGATATTAGAGAGCTGATTGGAGAGCTCCATGGCCCTCCCAGTAATGAACCGCTCCATTCCTCCGCCACGACTAGATTGATTTGACTAGCCAAGCTCAGAGTTCATCCTCGTCTTAAAGCAATCTCGAAAAAGTCTGGGTGTCATCGTGCAATGGGTGGGAGGAAGGATTGATATGTAAAGTCGGATTGAAATATGAGTGAAGCTTTTGGGTTGAAGGCTGGGGAGTGAAGTTCCTACCTTCCCCATTCACCTGCCAACTTGTGGATATAACCTTTAAGAAGAGTGCGAGACCTTTGAAATCTGACAGGTCTCGACAGGGCCTTTGTACTCTACTCCTGACTGATAACGCTGCTCCGTAATTACTTCACTGGGTGATTAACAAAAAAAAAAAAAAAATTGAAACTGACGTTTGGCACAGTTAACCCACTTACTCATGACAATTTTTTTGTTTTGTTTTCCCCTCTCCCTGTTGTGTGCATGTACACTACCGTTCAAAAGTTTGGGGTCACTTAGAAATTTCCTTATTTTTGAAAGAAAAGCACTTTTTTTCAATGAAGATAACTTTAAACTAATCAGAAATACACTCTATACATTGCTAATGTGGTAAATGACTATTATAGCTGCAAATGTCTGGTTTTTGGTGCAATATCTGCATAGGTGTATAGAGGCCCTTTTCCAGCAACTATCACTCCAGTGTTCTAATGGTACAATGTGTTTGCTCATTGCGTCAGAAGGCTAATGGATGATTAGAAAACCCTTGTGCAATCATGTTAGGTCTGCAATGCTGTAATTGCTGCAAATGGAGGATTCTTTGACGAAAGCAAAGTTTGAAGGAAAAAATTATTATTTCAAATACAAATCATTATTTCTAACCTTGTCAATGTCTTGACTATATATTCTATTCATTTTATAACTCATGGTGGTAAATAAGTGTGACTTTTCATGGAAAACACAAAATAATTGTCTGGGTGACCCCAAACTTTTGAACAGTAGTGTACATATGAGAGTTTGCCCCTTTACATTGTTTCCTGTATCTCCTGTGTGCATGGTCAAGTGACTCCGAAACCAGGAAGCAGCAAGGTCATATTACACAGTGCTCCTCAGAAGCAGGGAAACACAGTGGAAAAATTAAAGCAACCTGTACCGAAAAGAAATGCGGTGTCCATGTGCATAGTATGTGGTGACTGACTCCTTATTTCATCTGAAGATGCCGAGAAAAAGTGAGCAACGTGTGCGGAAACTAACACGGAAATATGCCCAAACTAACTTACCGTTAGCCTCTAACCACCATCTGCGTCAGCTCAATCATTTTACAATGGAGGAGCGGATGACACAATGGACAAGCCGAAGTTAGCTTTATCATCCGGATCAGAGACTCGTAATTCCTATGTCATTATAACATAATCATGGCTGTGTAAAGGACTCCCCCAATGCAGCTAACAAGCTAACTAGCCAGCAGCATGAGTCACGTGACCCACAAAACCTCAACAGGTATGTATATATATATATATACTGACTCCTGCATTGAACATTTAATTTGGTTACATGTGTGTAAAATGACAATAAGCCTATTCTTTTTGTATTATACTTTTATGACTAAATCACTGCAGTGATATATTCACTGTTACTGCACTCCCTCTTGCGTAATAAATATTAGTTATGAGCCATGTCAGTGAACCAAAGGAAAAAAACCCATCAAACTGATGTGAAAAGTTTATTTATCACAATGTTAATTTCACTCGTATCTCATGGAGTGGCAAATGCTGACAAACGCTGCAATTCTGGGGTTTCATCAGGGTTCATAAAAGGTTACAAAACAGTTCACAAACAGTTTTTAAGGTCACAAATTGTTTTTCACTTTTTATTTTTCAACAAACATTTGCAAACATCTGCAAAATAGTTGTAAACCTTTACATGACATTTGCCTAGTATTTTACCTGGAGTTGGCAAAAGGTCCCAAACGTTCCCAAACAGTGGCAAATACTTGCTAATGCTCACAAACACTGTCGCTAACATTTGCTAATGTTTGCCAGCTGTCTTTCACAAACATTTGTGCAAACGTTGCTGTTGCTAAACCTCACTACATGTTGCTAATGACATAGGTGAACTCTGATTGTTGTGAACATTCATCAGAAAAGTTAGCAAATCCAAAAATGGCAATGTTCGTCAGCATTGGCCACTCCATGAGAAACTAACTTTAAGGTCAAATCACACAGTCCTAACTCTGAACAGTGATTTCTAATGTATGGGTCGGTGAAATTCATACATGAAAATAGCATATTTACTCTCTCAAAATGCATATGTTCCCCCGTCTAAAGCTGAGACGGGTTCACAGTTCATAGTCCTCAAAGTGAGTCTCAAGGATGTACCTAATTGTGCAGGTATAAATACTATAATATCTGATATATAATATCTGATAGAAATCTCCATAATGATATTACGTGACAAAGGGCTGTCACGATAACTGCAATTATGTAGTACCACGCTATGGACAAGCCTACCGCAGAGGATAACGAGCAACCGTAATAACTCCAGTGTTCACTTTTTTTTTTTTGCTTGTGTGGCTAAATCTTGTTGTTCACTTATGTGCCTCTATTGAATATTAAATAAACTGTTAAATGTTAAGTGTATTTTTATTGCCAGCAGCATGTTTGCAGGGCATAAAGCATGTTATTTGTATTACTTTTGGTGAGATCAGATTGCTTGTGGCAGATTGGGGGAGGGGGCCAGGTGAGAAAATATCCTAAATTTAATAAAATAATGGCTGAATGGGCTCCTTCTGAGTGGAGTGTTTATGATCTTGATGATCAAGCTCTGCTACTGCATAGTGCATTGCTTGTTTGCTGTGTGAACGTGATTTTTCGGACAGCGGCATTGTCCCAAAAAATCACTATGGAGAGACACGGAGACAAGAGCCGTGTGGGGTCCTGCAAGGAGTCTGTCCTGTTTAAATAAGATGAATGTTGCAGCTGCCTCCAACCAGTCCACACACCCTGTAGTTGAAATGCTGGAGTTACCACCACTGCTTTATGAAAATGATCTTTTATTTTTTTTTTTAACAGAATCAGCAGTTCATGACTGTGGGAAGACCTGAGCTCCACACAATTGTCACACATGCGCAAAAGTTGAGAGCGGAGCTCCAGCTGCAGCGATTCTCAACATAGCTTCCATCATTTGCCACATAAGTTATGAACCCTGTCTAAATTACGAGACCACGGGGTCCGAAAAACATTCGCAATAATACCGCATGTCGCACTGTTGAGCTATCCATCATCACCGCAGGGGAAATTCCTCCACCGTGACAGCCCTAGGTGGGACCATCATAACAATTAAGAAATGGAGAAATTAACTGGGTTAAGCATGTCTGTCTTTCACACTTCTAATGTTTATCCCCCCTCGCTTCATCAAGAGTGCGCCACATAGGCATCAGCCCCAGTTGGGGTTTTTTTCACAACATGCAATGCCAAAATCTGTACACATATTCAAGTCATGTAGGTAAAAGGGGGATAATAATTACTGTCAAGTTGTAACTAAGCAGCAGATGTCACAAAATGCCAGCATTTCAGCATTCAAGCCACTGTTATTTTCCATCCCTTAAAGCTTAACAGTGATAAATTTTAATATTCTTCAAGGTTCTGCAGCTCTCTCCATTTCAGAATGCCAAGGCTTCACGCTGAGAAATTCAGGGCATTTACAGACTTTAAAAAAAAGATGATCAGCATCTCACCTGCATTATCAAGGCAGTGCTCATCAGCTAAGGAAAAAAAATAATTTATGCTGAGATACACTTCAGTACTCTCTGTTAAAGTCGCTATTTTCTAGGCTTTAGTTTACAATAAGAAACAGTCATTTAGAGATCTTTTTTTACTTCTCTGTTCATGCTGCAGTTCTTTTAATTTTAGTAATATCTAATGCTTACCCTTGTCGGCTTAATGATGCTTGTTTTGTTTTCTATATGCAGCACAACTACAACAGCAGCTGTAGTGAGAGTCAAAATAAGGGGTTAAGGTTAGAAATTCAGCTGCATTCCCAATGAACAGTTTTATTCTTTTGTTTTTCTTGCAAAGATATAAAGTTATCTTTGTATCCCCTGAGGACTTCAGTTGATTCATTAAAGTATTCATGATTATTTCCCCTCACTTTGTGGTAAAGAATGAGTGCAGAAATTAATTGGACAATGTTATACATGGCCTATGGGGTGGTAATAAATCAGACAACATTATCGTAGCAGCCACTCAGAGATGGAATAATCGAGCAGGGAGCTCAAAACTATAATTGCATGGAAATTTTAGCTTTTTGACTAAGACTCAAGAAAACGTTAACAGCAGAACAGTGTTTTACTGAGCAATAGTTTATTATAGTGGAATGGTACAATTTTTAAGATCACTGGCTGTCATGAAAGTAACTCTAACCTGCATATTTATAATGGTTTCAAATGCACTTTTGAGAATTTATTTTTCATTGACTGCAGATAAAGCATTTAAAATGCAAAATTATTATGTCTTTAAAGGCCCAAACACACCCATAGTCATCTCCATCGGATTTGAATGACTACCGACCAGTTGCCCTCACATCTCATGTGATGAAGGTCCTGGAGAGACTGGTCTTAGCCCACCTGAGGCCACAGGTGAAGACGTGGCTGGACCCTCTGCAGTTTGCATATCAGCCCCATTTAGGAGTTGAAGATGCTGTCATCTACCTGCTGCAACGAGCCCATCTGCACCTGGATGGTGGAGGAGATACTGTGAGAATCACTTTTTTTGATTTCTCCACTGCTTTTGACACCATCCAGCCACTGCTGCTGGGTGAGAAGCTGCGGGTGATGAGGAGTTGACAACTCTGTGATCTCCTGGATTACTGACAACCTGACAGGCAGACCACAGATTGTCTGGCTGGGCAATGTCTTGTCTGGAGTGGTGGTTAGTGATATGGGAGCTCCACAGGGGACTGTGCTCTCTCCTTTTTCTTTTTACCTTATACACCACTGACTTTCAGTACAACACCGAGTCATGCCACCTGCAGAAATTCTCTGATGACTCAGCTGTTGTGGGGTGTATAAGAGGACAAGAGGAGGGGGAGTACAGGGCACTGGTAGACAGATTTGTGGAGTGGACAGAGCAGAATCACCTGAGGTTGAATGTCAGCAAGACCAGAGAGATGGTGATTGACTTCAGGAAGAGGAAGACTCCTTCTCAGCCACTGCAGATTAAGGGGGAGGATGTGGGAGTGGTTGAGGACTGCAAATATCTGGGTGTCAGGATCAGCAGCGGGTTGGACTGGAGATCCAACACCGATGCTGCGCACAAGAAGGGGATGAGCAGACTTTACTTCCTGAGGAAGTTGAGATCTTTCAACGTGTGCAGCAGGATGCTGGAGCTTTTTGTCACCAGCGCCATCTTCTTTGCTGCTGTCTGTTGGAGTAGCAGTATTAGGGCCAAAGATACCAACAGACTTGACAAGATTATCAAGAGGGCTGGCTCTGTAATTGGTCTCAGACCAGAAACCTTTGAGACAGTGGTGGAGAGGAGAACACTAAATAAACTGCAATCCATCATGGACAATCCTGATCACCCCCCCCCCCCCCCCCCACACACACACACACACCACACACTAGATAGACAGCGAAGCACTTTCTCCAGTAGACTACTTCAGCTTCGTTGTCGAACGGCCAGGTACAGGAAATCTTTCCTGCCACATGCAATTTTACTGTACAATAACTCACTATGATGTTGTATTCTGGTCATAGCTATGTTGCCACACTGCACCTTACAGACTAACTGGTACATCACATTTTCACTCTGCTCCTGATAGTCCTTCTTTGTGCAATGGGATGATTCATGTGTTTATACGGGTCATCATATATTAAGCTATGATGTATATAGGTTTTCTATAGTCGTGTTAGTTTTACTTTCCATGGGTAATCCCTTTGTCTGTCATGTGTGTGTTTCTGTTGTTTGGTTGTCTACTGTCATGCTGCTGTTACACTGTAATTTCCCAGTTTGGGATTAATAAAGTACATCTATCTATCTATCTATCTATCTATCTATCTTCTAATCACAAGATGTCCCTATAGTAGACTATGTCACCTCAGTTTCATGAACATGTGTAGAAGTAGCACTTTTGTCCACCCTAAGAAAATTTGGACTACATACAGTACGCTACAGGGAAAAACAGCCTTTTTGCATGTCAATGGTACAGTACTACTTCATGTTGGCAGAGAAACAGTGCCATCAAGTGGTTGTAAATATAAGTGCATGCAGTGAGATCAGAGGAGTGGTATGAGACAAGTAGTAAAAATATTTTAAACTGAGCCCCTTACACTACCATAACCCTAATTCCAACCATCAGTGTAAAGAGTGCCTCACCCTGACCTTGTCATTAACCGTAATCATGCAAAAATGTGTACAGAATTCGAAAAAAAAGTGTAGTGCAAAGTCAGGAATGAAGGTAAACACAGAAAGTCTACTTTATAGGAACTTGGGTTGTGTTGAATTAGGGTGTGGTTTTTAACCCTTTAAGCCCCAAGGGCAATTTGATGTGTTCCTTGCAGGACCCGGTACTGGGTCTGTGGGGCTTTAATACCATCAACCATTTTCCACCCAACTCCGAATGAGGATTTGAGAGCTTGTGAAAAGTAGAAAGAGGTGATACAACCAAGACAGTTGCACACACGTGTATGACAACCACACACTGCAAGGAGAGTGATAACGGTGAGTGACAATGATAACAGTGCCTTGTAGATGACCAACAGGTCAATTATATGTTTGGCCATGACACCAGGGTGACTGCAATGTTGGTGCATGACAGCAATATGACAGCTAACTGATTCCCATCTTATTTCATATGGATGCCTGAGAAAACATCCATGGCATCACATGTAAATGTGCTGTGTGAGTGGGGCTGGGCAGTTTTTTTTTTGTTTTTTTTTCCTCCTGCCTTCCTTCTCTCATATAGTTCACTGACAAGGCTCTTAATTAAGCCACGAGAATGTGGCATCAATGAATTTATGTGATGCGACTGGCTTCTAGCGCATTTTCAGTACAAACCATTTGAATTTTTCCATCATGTTTTGCTGTTTCCGGACAGCGTTGGCTGTGCTGCTACTGCAACCACATTGCGGAGTCATGTGACTACGTGCATGTGGCACATCTTAAAGAAGCAGTACATGAAAGCTCTCAAAGACACACACAGAGAACAGGAAGAAGAAAAGAACCGAAAAAAGCGACATGAGCAAGATTATGTTGTCTCTATGTTCCAACGGATGATATTGGTTTTATTCAATAAATCACACATCCCTATACATGAACCTAGATAGATAGATAGATAGATAGATAGATAGATAGATAGATAGATAGATAGATAGATAGATAGATAGATAGATAGATGTACTTTATTGATCCCAAACTGGGAAATTACAGTGTAACAGCAGCATGACAGTAAACAACCAAATAAGAGAAACACACACTGCATAATAGACAAAGGGATTACCCATGGAAAGTAAAACTGCTAAAAAAAAGCTTATATACATCATAGATTAATAGATGGTGACCCTTATACAGTAAATACATGAATCATACCCGCTGTACAATACAGGACTATCAGGTGCAGAGTGAAATGTGAGGTACCAATTAGACTGTAAGGTGCGGTGTGGCAGCATAGTTATGACCAAAATTCAACATCAGAGTGAGTTATTGTACAGTGAAATGGCATGTGGCAGGAAAGATTTCCTGTACCTAACCGTTCGGCAGCAAAGCTGTAGCAGTCTGCTGGAGAAAATGCTCCGCTGTCTGTCCAGTGTGTGGTGGAGGGGGTGATCAGGATTGTCCATGATGGACTGCAGTTTATTTAGTGTCCTCCTCTCCACCACAGTCTCAAAGGTGTCTGGCCTGAGACCAATTATAGAGCCAGCCCTCTTGATAATCTTGTCAAGTCTGTTGGTGTCGCTGGCTCGGATACCGCAACCTCAACAGACAGCAGCAAAGAAGATGGCACTGGCAACAATGGTCTGGTAGAAAAGCTCCAGCATCCTGTTGCACACATTGAAGGATCTCAGTTTCCTCAGGAAATAGAGTCTGCTCATCCCCTTCTTGTGCGCAGCATCGGTGTTGGATCTCCAGTCCAGCTCATTGTTGATCATGACACTCAGGTATCTGTAGTCCTCAACCACCTCCACATCCTCCTCCCTAATCTGCAATGGCTGAGAAGGCATCCTCTTCTTCCTGAAGTCAATCACCATCTCTCTGGTTTTGCTGATGTTCAGCCTCAGGTGATTCTGCTCTGTCCACTCCACAAATCTGTCTACCAGTGCCCTGTACTCCCCCTCCTCTCCCCCTCTTATACACCCCACAACAGCTGAGTCGTCAGAGAATTTCTGCAGATGGCATGACTCGGTGTTGTACTGAAAGTCAGTGGTGTATAAGGTGAAGAGAAAAGGAGAGAGCACAGTCCCCTGTGGAGCTCCCATATCACTAACCACCACGTAGACAAGACACTGCCCAGCCGGACAAACTGTGGCCTGCCTGTCAGGTAGTCAGTAATCCAGGAGATCACAGAGCTGTCGACCCCCATCACCTGCAGCTTCTCACCCAGCAGCAGTGGCTGGGCTTAAAGGCACTGGAGAAATCAAAGAATGTGTTTCTCACAGTGTCTCCTCTGCCATCCAAGTGCAGATGGGCTCATTGCAAAAGGCAGATGACAGCGTCTTCAACTCCTAAATGGGGCTGATATGCAAACTGCAGAGGGTCCAGCCACGTCTTCACCTGCGGCCTCAGGTGGGCTAAGACCAGACTCTCCAGGACCTTCATCACATGGGATGTGAGGGCAACTGGTTGATAGTCGTTCAGGTCCGATGGAGATGACTTCTTGGGGACAGGAACCAGGCAGGATGTCTTCCACAGTACCGGCACTCTCTCCAGACTCAGGCTCAGGTTGTACAGGTGTTTCAGTACCGAAGCTAGCTGGTTGGCACAGGTCCTCAGGATCCTGGGGGAGATGACATCAGGGCCTGCCGCCTTCCACTGACGGAGTCTCTCCAGCTGTTTCTTAACCTGGTCTGTAGTCACAGTGGTGGTGGTGGTGGTGGTGGGGGGGGGCTAATGTCCACAGCGGAGGGGCAGGGGGGAGGGGGAGATGAAGAGAGGTGCTGCACAGGAGGGTGGGAGGGGAGGGGTGTGCAGAGGTCTGGCTGTGTTGCAGGGGTGACAGACGGTGAGTTGAATCTATTAAAAAACAGATTCAGCTCATCAGCTCTCTGAAGGCTCCTAGATGTCTGTCTATCTCTCCCCTTACACCCAGTTATTTGTTTCATTCCCATCACACATCCTCAGCGTTGTTTTGCCTGAGTTTATCCTCCAACTTCCTCCTGTAATTGTCTTTACACCTCCTCAGCATCTCTCTCAGTTCATGCTGCACTCTCCTCAGCTTCTCCTTGTCTCCAGACCTAAAAGCTCTCTTCTTCTTGTTCAGAAGTGCTTTCAGGTCACTGGTGACCCATGGTTTGTTGTTGGGGAAACAGTGTACGGTCTGAGCTGGTATGGTTGTCTTCACAGAATCTGAAGTATTCTGTGATGCAGTCGGTCATATTGTCTATGTCCACCCAATGTGGTTCACAGAGTATGCCCCAGTCCATCGTCTCGAAGCAGTCCAGTAGTGCATCAGCAGCCTCCTGTGTCCACCTCCTCACAGTTCGTGTATAAGCACGCTGTTTTTGCAAAAGGGGAACATACTTGGGTGAAAACATGACCATGCAGTGATCCGATTTGGCAATGGGGGTAGCGCTATGGCACTATATGCATCTCTTGGATTGGCATACAATACAGCCAGTGTTTTATTTTCTCTGGTGGGACAGTCAATAAACTGGTGAAAGCTTGGTAGTGTTTTTCCCAGTGAGACATGATTAAAATCACCCGTGATGGCCATACCGGAGTGGTGGCTCAGTTGGTAGAGCATCCGCCCCACACCCGGGAGGCAGGGGTTCAAATCCCGGCCGGGTCATGCCGAAGACCATATAAAAGTGGAACTTCCTGCCATCCAGCTTGGTGCTCAGCAATAATGGAATGGAGGAGGGAAATCTGTGGCGGCGCCTTGCATGGCAGTGGCCCTCTGATTCTGCACTAGGGAGTGTGTGATTGACACTGTAGATAGGTAAAGCACAATCTCGTTCTACTGTACATGATTGGTTGTACGGTTGAATGACAATAAGGGTGATTTAATTAATAAATGCTTCAGGGTGCTTCTCCAGTAATGTGGCCATAGTGGAGCTGATGACATCACTGGCCACTGCTGTGTCAGCTGATGGAGGGACGTAGACAATAATTACCATGGCACACGTAAATTCTCGCGGCATATAATAGGTTTGCATACTCACAGCCAGCAGTTCAATGTCCGGGCTGCAGCGCTTTTCCTTCACATAAATGTGTCCAGGATTACACCACCTTTCGTTCACAAGAAGTGCCAAACCTCATCCCCTCTTTTTCCCGCTACTTATAACACCACAGTCCCACCAGATAGTCTTAAAGCCAGGTATCGTTACGTTGATATCCGGGATCTGTGAATGTAACCACATGTCTGTAAAACACATGATACTCCACTCACGATATTCCTTTTGCATCCTGACCAGTGCCGTGAGCTCATCTGCTTTGTTTCCCAGCAACCTCACGTTCCCGGGTGATGAACATCAGTATAAGATAAGATAAGATAAGATAAGATAAGCCTTTATTAGTCCCACAATGGGAAAATTCCAGGATTGCAACAGCACAGGGATAGCAACACTCAGAGCAATAATTAAGAAGATACGAAAAATATAAATAAGAGCAGTGGATATACATAAGTACACATAAATATATAAATATATATATACAAAGTGCGGAGCATTGTAGCAAGATGGCATAAACAGCATAACCGTCTATTTAGTTATCCTACATAGTATGAATATGTACCCATACATATTGTCACCCTCCGTAGCGACTGATATTGTCCTAGTTGTATACTGGAAGGGACATTTGTGTAAGTCTGTTGCGTCCTTTGCATTCAATACTATTAGGTCGTCACGTTTTTTGTTATCTCTGCGAGCAGCCCTGCTTAGGTTATACAGTCTGACAGCCGTAGGTAGGAAGGACCTGCGAAACCTCTCGGTTGCGCACCTAGGATGATGCAGTCTACTGCTAAATGAGCTCCTCAGTGCATTCAATATGTCCTGCATAGGGTGGGACTCGGACTCCAGCAGAGATGACAGTTTAGCCACCATCCTTCTCTCTCCTATCTCCTCCACTGGGTCAAGGCGTTGCCCCAGGACAGATCTAGCTTTCTTGATCAGTTTGTTCAGTCTCTTCCTGTCGGCTGCTGTAATGCCGTTGCCCCAGCAGACCACTCCAAAAGTGATGGCTGATGCCACTACCGTGTCGTAGAATGTCTTCAGCAGCGCCCCTTGTACACCAAAAGACCTGAGCCTCCTCAGTAGGAACAGCCTGCGCTGTCCCTTCTTGTAGAGTGTGTCGGTATTGTGTGACCATTCTAGTTTATTGTTCAGATGAACACCCAGGTACTTGTAGGATGTCACCATCTCATAGAGGCTTGCCCGCTCCAAAGACTGGAAGGAGGATTACACACCCTCCATAAAGCAAACCAGGAGGCAACTGCTTGGCTTAAGGACTTTGCATTCGCTAAATAAACTAGAAAAGCACTCGGAGTGCGCAGACCTCCGCCAAGCGCCACAGTTCCCCCCATACAGTGTTTGTGTGTACGTTTTCAGATTCCTTGACCATGAAAACATATGACTAGCAATTGGATTGACAATGATAGGATTAGTGGTTGAATAGTTATTCACGAAAATGGCATTTTCCTTAATGGCGGTTTTCTTGTGGACGGTGATCTGGATCATCCCCAAAATTTAATCAGTTCTTCCTTGTACCATTTCCAACAAAGCCTGAAAGTTTGATTGAAATCAGTCCCAAAGTTTTTGAGTTATCTTGCTAACCAACAGACAAACAGACAAACAGACAAACCCCGGTAAAAACATAACCTCCTGGCGGAGGTAAAAATCAATAAAATAAAACTAAGTTCGACGAGCTTCAATAGCATGTGGGGATAGCCCTTGGCTGAGTCGCTGCATTTCTTCTCTCGCTGCAGCACGGTGATTCTCCACATCCTCTGTGTTATCTCCCTGCCTTTTTTTCCTTTCTCATGCACTCTGCACTCTGTTGCCTTCTCTGTTTCACACTTTTAGACTTTGAACGAGACATGACTGTCACGCCGCGCCATTCATCAGCGGCGCCACCTGCTCACGCACCTGCTACTCGTCAGCGGCGAAGGATAAAAGCCGCCTCGCCCTGAGCGTCGGCCTGAAGCCGTAGACTTCATTTCCTTGTATGGACTTCTACCACATTCTCTTCAGCATCCTCATCTCCGGTAAGAAGTTCACTTACCTCATCTCTCCAGTCTGCTCCCCTGTGCACAGGTGGATTCCTCGGCGGCGGACAATCCCGTCCCTCGTCTCTCCTCGCTGCTGCACCGAGCCCTGCAGGTGGCTGTCTCCCGGGCTTCCATCCTTGAAGCGCCAGTCATCTGCCCAAACAAGTAAGCTTCTCTCCCTCGCCTATTCTCCTCCCGTGTTGGTGTGTGCTCATCACCCTGTGTCTGATTTCTCCCATAGGGTTGCCGGCTGAACGGTCTCCTGCCTCTGGGTCCGAAGCAGACGCCACCACCAACACATTAACATTCCGCAGACACGCACCCAAACATCCCTGTTGTTAATAAACAGTTTGAACTACTCTGAGCCTGTGTGTGTGCGTCTCCTGAGCCGAACGTTATGTCAGTACGGCTTCAGCAGAGCGGCTCGGCGGACGGCGGGCTCGCACACCGGTTTACCATCCTCGAGGCTCGGGTGGATCAGATTGTTTATCAGCAACAGGTGGTTCTTCATCAATTATTAGAGCTGACTAACCGATTGAACCGCTTGGACCCCCAACAGCCGTTCCTCCCGACTCACCAGGGTGGCGCGGCTCCTGCTGTTCCAGCGGCCGTCCAGCCGGCTCCAGTGGCACCGGTTCGGCTCACGCCGATTCCGACCCCCGCCCGCTTTAGCGGTAAGCTCGGCGGAGCGCGGGGGTTTATTATGCAGTGTGAGTCCGTGTTCCACCGTGTGCCCGGAGATTTTCCCTCGGATCACAGCCGAATTGGTTACATAGGGAATCTTCTGGAGGGGCGTGCGTTAACCTGGACCTACGCCGTAATGGCGAGGCCCAGTTATGCCACCCTCACCTATGACCAATTCGTGAGGCGCTTTCTGGAGGTCTTTGACCACTCACAAACCGAAACGGTCCAGGTCGATCGGCTTCTCGCTCTCCAGCAGGGAAGCCGGTCGGCAGCGGACCACTCGGTCGACTTCCGGGTAGCGGCGGAGGAATTGGGCTGGGAGGAACGCTCCCTCTGTGGCCTGTTCCTCCGCAGCCTCAATAGTGATCTGAGGGATGAACTGGCTGGTCGGGATATCCCTGGGACGCTAGCGGAGCTGACATCCTTAGCGATAAGTTTGGATAACAGGCTGCGCGAGCGCTCCTCGGGGCGGAGGTCTTCTTCTTCTCGCCCTCGTGGAGCCTCGCCGCACCTGTTCCAAGCTCGCCCCCTGGCGGCGCCGCCAGCATCGCGCCCCGAGGAGTCGGAGCCGATGGTGACGGGCTGGACTAAACTTTCCCCTGTGGAGAAACAACGCCGCCGTGAGTTGGGCCTCTGCATGTATTGCGGAGGCGACCAACACACCGTGGAGCGTTGTCCACGGAAAGCCAGTCGGTGGGGTCCGCGAGTCACTGTTGGAAGCCTCGCGGATGTCAATCGGTTAGGATCACCTTCTCAATTGAAGCTGCCCATCCGTTTCTGCCATAACCCTACTGGGCACCTCACCCACGCACTGGTGGATTCGGGCGCAGAAGGCAGCTTCATTTCACAAAGCCTGGCAACCCGATTGGGCATCCGCTGCCAGGCACTCAACACTCCCATCTCCCTAATCCACCTCTCCCGTGCCACCCTCGGGAGAGTGACACATCAAACTGTTCCCCTACCGGTCATCATCTCGGGAAACCACCGGGAGGAAATGACCTTTTACGTCCTTCCCAACTCTGTGTCGCCCGTCATCCTGGGGTATCCCTGGCTCCGCCTTCACAATCCGGTCCTGGATTGGAAATCAGCTGGGATCTCGGCATGGAGTACGTTCTGTATGGGCACCTGCCTTCAGTCCGCTGCCTGCTCTCCGTCCGCTCCTCCCCCTGCTACGGACGCTGCACCCCCGGACCTGTCTCTGGTGCCCCCAGAATTTCACGACCTGGGTATAGTGTTCAGCAAAGCGAAAGCTATGTCTCTTCCCCCTCATCGGCCCTATGACTGCGCCATCAACCTCCGCCAGGGGGCTCCCTTACCCTCTGGTCGCCTTTACAGCCTGTCTGCGCCGGAGAAGGAGACGATGAACGCCTACCTGAAGGAATCATTGAGTGCTGGGATTATCCGCCCATCATCGTCACCCGTGGGGGCAGGGTTCTTCTTCGTGGGGAAAAAGGATGGGTCCCTCCGCCCTTGTATCGACTACCGGGCCCTCAACAATATCACGGAGAGGGACCGTTACACCCTGCCTCTCATGGACACTGCCTTCCACTCCCTCCAGGGGGCGACCTGGTTCACCAAGCTGGACCTACGCAGCGCTTACCACCTCGTCCGGATCCGGGAGGGAGATGAGTGGAAAACGGCCTTCCGTACCCCGAACGGCCACTTTGAATATCTGGTGATGCCGTTCGGGTTGACCAACGCTCCTGCAGTCTTCCAGCGCCTCATTAATGACGTCCTCCGGGACTTCATTGGCCTTTTCGTGTTCGTCTACCTGGACGATATTCTCATCTTCTCCAGGTCCAGGGATGAGCACCAGGTCCACGTGAGGCGGGTCCTCCAAAGGCTGCTGGAGAATCGTCTGTACGTTAAGGCGGAAAAGTGTGAATTTTACGCCAGGAGCACATCCTTCCTGGGGTTCATCATCGCCCACGATAAGGTGCTCCCCGACCCAGAGAAGGTAAAGGCGGTGGTGGAATGGCCCACACCTGCATCTCGGAAACAGGTGCAGCAATTTGTTGGCTTCGCCAATTTCTACCGCCGCTTTGTCCCCAACTTCAGTGCCATCGTGGGACCACTGACCCGCCTCACGTCCCCGAAGGTCCCGTTCCGGTGGACCGAAGAGGTCGCTGCCGCCTTTGAGGCGCTGAAGGCGGAATTCTCCTCCTCCCGGGTCCTTCGCCAGGTCGACCCCGCGCTGCAGTGCATTGTAGAGGTAGACGCCTCGGACACGGGAGTGGGAGCAGTGCTGTCCCAGCGGTCACCGGACGATGGCGCCAAGCGACCGTGCGCTTTCTTCTCCCGGCGCTTGTCCCCGGCGGAGAGAAACTACGATGTGGGGGACAGAGAGCTCTTGGCCATCAAGCTCGCCCTGCAGGAGTGGCGCCACTGGTTGGAGGGGGCAAGCCTGCCGTTTGTGGTCCTCACGGACCACAGGAACCTGGAATACTTACGGTCTGCCAAGCGCCTGAACGCCCGCCAGGCGCGCTGGTCTCTGTTCTTCGCCAGGTTCCAATTTTCCATCACCTTCAGGCCTGGCTCTAAGAACGTCCTGCCTGACGCCCTCTCCAGGCAGTTCGCCCCCGTGGAGTCGGAGGAGGTGCCCCACTCCATCCTGCCCAGGTCGTGCGTCGTGGGAGCCATCTCGTGGGACATTGAGAGCAAGATCCGGAAGGCACAGGAGGTGGAACCTGACCCTGGCGGCGGACCGGAGGGGAGGCTGTTCGTGCCATCCGCGGTCCGAGGAGAGGTCATCCACTGGCTCCACACCTCCAAGCTCACCTGTCACCCTGGCACCTCCCGGATGATAGATCTCCTCCAACGGTCCTTTTGGTGGCCAGGCCTGCGGAGGGATGCAGCCCGCTACGCCCGGGCTTGCCCAATCTGTGCCACCTGCAAGTCGGGAAATGCCCCTCCAGCGGGTCTGCTCCAGCCCCTGCCCGTCCCTGGCAGGCCCTGGTCGCACATCGCTCTGGATTTCGTCACCGGACTCCCCATCTCCAACTCCTATGACACCATCCTGACCATCGTGGACCGCTTCTCCAAGGCCGTGCACTTCGTCCCCCTGCGAGGCCTCCCTACTGCCCTGGAGACGGCGGACCTCCTCGTCCAACACGTGGTCAGGCTGCATGGGATTCCGGTGGACGTGGTCTCGGACCGGGGCCCCCAGTTTTCATCTGAGGTTTGGAGGTCTTTCTGCAACGCCATCGGAGCCAAGGTGAGCCTCTCCTCCGGCCATCACCCCCAATCCAACGGGCAGTGTGAGAGGACCAACCAGGAGCTGGAGGCTGCGCTCCGCTGTGTGTCCAGATCCAAACCCGCGTCCTGGAGCAACCATCTTGCCTGGGTTGAATATGCCCACAACACCGCTCGCTCTTCTGCTACAGGGGTGTCCCCCTTCAAAGCGTCCCTGGGTTACGACCCCCCGCTGTTTCCGGAGCAGGAGAGTGAGGTAACTGTCCCGTCAGTTAGGGCCCATCTCAGGCAGTTCCGCTCCACCTGGGCTGCCGCGCGCCATGCGCTATTGCGCACAGCGGAGCGCAACAGGACTGTGGCGGACCGGCGTAGGAGACCTGCCCCGGCGTACAGAGTTGGGCAGCTTGTTTACATTTCCACCCAGGACGTCACTCTAAAAGGCGAGAGGAGAAAGCTGGCACAGCGCTTCATGGGTCCCTACCCCATCACCCGGATCATCAACCCGGTGGCTGTGCGCGTGGCTATTCCCCCCTCCCTCCGCATTCATCCTACTTTCCACGTGTCGAAGGTGAAACTGGCGGTTACTGACCCCCTTTGCCCTCCTCCTGCAGCGCAACCCGCGCCCCGGATGATTGGTGGCCATCCGGCCTGGTCCGCCTCCTCCATCCTGGACTCCCGGCGCCGGGGTCGTGGGTTGCAATACTTGGTGGACTGGGAGGGCTATGGGCCCGAGCATCGACAGTGGGTGCCCCCGTCGTTTGTGTTGGACCCATCGCTCATCGCGGACTTCCACCGAGCGCACCCGGATAAGCCATCGCCAGGAGGCGCTGCTAGAGGGGGGAGTACTGTCACGCCGCGCCATTCATCAGCGGCGCCACCTGCTCACGCACCTGCTACTCGTCAGCGGCGAAGGATAAAAGCCGCCTCGCCCTGAGCGTCGGCCTGAAGCCGTAGACTTCATTTCCTTGTATGGACTTCTACCACATTCTCTTCAGCATCCTCATCTCCGGTAAGAAGTTCACTTACCTCATCTCTCCAGTCTGCTCCCCTGTGCACAGGTGGATTCCTCGGCGGCGGACAATCCCGTCCCTCGTCTCTCCTCGCTGCTGCACCGAGCCCTGCAGGTGGCTGTCTCCCGGGCTTCCATCCTTGAAGCGCCAGTCATCTGCCCAAACAAGTAAGCTTCTCTCCCTCGCCTATTCTCCTCCCGTGTTGGTGTGTGCTCATCACCCTGTGTCTGATTTCTCCCATAGGGTTGCCGGCTGAACGGTCTCCTGCCTCTGGGTCCGAAGCAGACGCCACCACCAACACATTAACATTCCGCAGACACGCACCCAAACATCCCTGTTGTTAATAAACAGTTTGAACTACTCTGAGCCTGTGTGTGTGCGTCTCCTGAGCCGAACGTTATGTCAATGACTGGCAATATCAAGCAGATCTTCTTTTTTTTTAAAAAAAACATAACCTCCTGGCGAAGGTAATAAGAAAAAAAATAAATAAAATAAATAAATAAATAAAACTAAGCTCGATGAGCTTCAATAGCATCTGGGGATAGCCCTTGCCTGAGTCGCTGCATTTCTTCTCTCGCTGCAGCACAGTGATTCTCCGCATCCTCTGTGTTGAAAATGGCCCTATCTCACAATGTTAAAGAATCCTTTAAAAAATTCCTGGATCCAGACGGTGATCCGGATCATCCTCAAAATTTAATCAGTTCTTCCTTGTACCATTTCCAACAACGCCTGAAAGTTTCATCGAAATCCATCCAAAAACTTTTTGAGTTATCTTGCTAACCAACAGACAGACAAACAGACAGACAGACAAACCCCGGCAAAAACATAACCTCCTGGCCTGCGGCCTGGCGGAGGTAATAAATAAACCATCTCAATGTCTGTTCCCTGTATGTTTACTGGTGCTTGGAGGGGTTGTCCTTGCCTGCGGCAGTCCACCACCAGCTCCTTAGTTTTCCTCGCGTTGATCTGGAGGCAGTTTCGATGGCACCAGTCCACAAAGTCCTGAATAAGTCCTCTGTACTCAGCTTCATCTCCGTTGGAGATGAGGCTGACGATCGCAGAGTCGTCAGAGAACTTCTGTAGATGGCAGTGTGTTGTGTTGTGTGAGAAGTCCGCAGTATAAAGGGTGAACAGGAAGGGAGCCAAAACCGTTCCTTGAAGGGCCCCCGTGCTACTGATGATCGTGTCAGACACACAATCTCGGGTTCTCACAAACTGTGGCCGGTTAGTGAGGTAGTCCAGGATCCATGATGACAGGTGCTGGTCCACCCCTGCGCACAGCAGCTTGTCCTTCAGGATCATCTGTTGAATGGTGTTGAAAGCACTGGAGAAGTCAAAGAACATGATCCTCACCGCATTCCTGGGCTTCTCCAGGTGGGACAGAGAACAGTGAAGGAGGAAGATCACTGCATTCTCCACCCCAATGCCATGCTGGTAGACGAACTGGAGTGGATCCATCGCTGGTCCCACCAGGGGGCAGAGGCGAGCAAGGAGCAGTCTCTCCAGGGTCTTCATCATGTGAGACGTCAGGGCCACTGGTCTGCAGCTGTTCAGATCTTTGGGGTGGAAGTCTTTGGTACAGGTACCACACAAGATGTTTTCCACAACTGTGATACACTCCCCAGCTTCAGGCTCAGGTTGAAGATGTGCTCCACAATCCCACAAAGCTGGTCTGCACAGGACTTGAGGAGCTTCACACTGATGCCGTCTGGTCCCGAGGCCTTCCTCGCCATGATCTTCTTCTGCTCCGTCCTCACCTGGGTCTTAGTGAGGGTCAGGTTGGGGGGCTGCGCGCTAGGAGTGGGGGGGGTGTTGGTGGAGTGGGGTGTGGACAGCAGGTCTTGATGACTTTAGAGGCAGCAGTGGTTGTTGTGCAGTCAGGGGGGAGGGCGATTGGTCAAACCTATTAAAAAACAGGTTCAGATTGCTCGCCCACTCCCTGCCCCCCCTTGGCCTGGGGGGGGGGTATTCTGGAGCCCAGAGATGGTTTTAAGGTTTCTCCAGACCACGCCGATGTCGCTCTGTTGCAGCTTGTCCTCCATCTTCTTCCTGAAGCTGTCCTTGCCTTCTCTGATCTTCCTCCTCAGCTCCCTCTGTATGGACTTCAGCATCTCCCTGTTCCCCGACCTGAAGATCCTCTTCTTCTTTCTCAGAAGTGCTTTTATCTTAGGGTTGATCCAGGGTTTGTTGTTCGAGCAACACCATATGGTCTTGGTGGGTACGGTGTTGTCCACACAGAAGCCGATGTAGTCCGTGATGGTGTGAGTGAGGCCATTGATGTCCTCACCATGTGGATCGCAGAGCTGCTCCCAAGCAGTAATTTCAAAACAGTCCTTTAGCGCATCCATTGCCTCCTCAGACCATAACTTCACCGTGTGCATGACCGGAGGTTGTCTGTGTACTAGGGGTTTGTCTCCTGCTGGTTCATCACCGGCAGGAGATGAACCAAGTTGTGATCCGATCTCCCGAGTGGGGGGAGTGGTGATGAGGTGTACGCCTCCTTAGTATTTGCATAAAATAAGTCCAGTGTTTTATTGTCTCTAGTGTGGCATGTGACACACTGGGTGAGCGTGGGTAGAATGGGGGACAGTGAAATATGGTTGAAATCACCTGAGATGAGGAGAAGAGCATCTGGGTGTTCTGTCTGCAGCCTGCCAGTTACTGAGTGGATGACGTCACGCGCTGTCCCAGCGTTCGCCGTTGGATTTGCATAAATAACAATGCAGATCACGTGTGAGTATTCCCTCGGGAGATATGTAGGCCGCATGCTAACAGCTAGCAACTCGATGTCTTTGCTACAGTGCTGTTCCTTAACCATGATATGTCCCGGTCTGCACCAGTTGTTATTGACATACTGTACATTATCACTCCTCCGCCCCTTGTCTTCCCACTGTCTGGTGTCCGGTCTGCCCGTATTGCGTGGAAACCCTCCAGTTGGATGTTAGCATCTGTTGCTAGTTCTGTTAGCCACGTCTCGGTATACAACATCAAACTACTCTCTCTGAAGACGCTCTTGTAGCGGGAGATAGCCACTAGCTCATCAGTCTTATTGAGTAGCGATCGAACATTCCCCATAATGACAGATGGGAGGACAGGTCTGTACCTTATATTCCTCACCCGCCGTCTTACTCCAGCTCGACATCCACGACGTTTCCGACTTATTTCTCCCGGTATGTCGAGTTTTTGCGTTAGCATCGTGGGCCGGTTAAGTGCTAACAGCTGGTCTCTATTGTACTGCCTCCTGCAAGAAACAGTGGCTCCGTCCGCTGGCTCAGGAGACATTTGGGCGATCTACGTGTTTGGATGGAATAAAGGTGATGCTGGATCAGAAAGATTGGCAAGAGAGCCAGATAGTAAATAGAAATAGGCAGAAATTGATCCGCTGTTGCAAAAAGGCAGCCTACTCGTGTGGCGCCGGAAGATGGATGGTTTATGCTTTCTTCTCCTCATCCTTACTTTAGTTCCAGCCCTTCTTCTGCAGCGTTCCCTCCTGAGCTCATGCAGGATGAGGGGCTTCGCTCTGGACAGTACTGCTGGCCTTCTCATCACGATCAGCTGGTCGCGTGTGTAAACAATGCATTCACCCCCACCTCTGTTGTTCTCCATTGCCCCGAGGAAGAAAAAAAAAATAAGCGAAAGACTGGGGATAAAATAGAAAAAACTTGGTCGAGTCGTTACTCCGAGTCTTTCTACTGAGCCCTGGTGAAAAAAGACATACTATATACAAGAATAAGCAGATAAAAACACAAAGACACGAGAGAGCTGCTGCTGATACGGCCGCCTCTACTTACAGCACCTTAAAAAAAACTTATCTTTTAATTAGTAATGATGTGGAAAGTTTTATTTTAACTCAAACCATGATCATCTCATAAGCCTACTTGTTTAATGTTTGGTACCTAAATCCTATGAGGTACTGAATGAAAAATAAACTAATAAAGAAAAAGAGCAAAACACACAGCTCCTAAAGTTGACACAGACCTCAGGTTCTGAGCTCATGAACCTCATCCTGACCGATCCCTCTTCAAGACCACTTTAAGGCACTGATGCCTAAGGACCCTTCGTGTGCATCTCACTGATTCCGACAGTCTTCTTACCCACATGTCACTGATGCAGAGTGAGCATTAATTGTGCACAATACTGCGAAATGCTACTAGTTGCCAAATTTGCATGATTCATCAGAGCACAGCCAGGTTTCTGATGAAATGCAAATTCAACATTTAGTTCAGCAATTGTAGAAATGGAGTTTGACATTAACTGTTACTTACACGCCACTGTAGCTTCAAGTATTCAAGAGGTACAAGTCAATCCATCTATATTTGGAAGGTTATAATTTCAAGCTCCGATTACAAAGGATACTGCCTCGACAGGTAAGCTCACGCTTAATTTGCTCATGTATCCAATCCAGCTGAGTATTGGTGGACAAACACTGGTCTGTTGTAGTGTACTGCTTATATCAGTCAACTCCTGTTTTCATAGTGAAAAATGTCTGTCAGATCTTGCTTTTCATACTGTTCTCTTCTCCTGAGGAGTGAGACAATCATCCTGACAGGTAGGCTTCAGGACGAGTTTCTTTTTGAAAAACAAATCAGGCTCCAGGTACAAAGGTTTCGGTGCATAACAACTTCCTCAGAGAATGGAGGAAAAAATAAACTAATTAAAGGTCCCATTTTCTTTCGCCTCGTTCTTTTCCTCTGAAACGAATATTCACTAATCTGGGGGCATTATGTTTAAAGTCCCACACCAGCCTCTTACAGCGTGTTTTTGAAGTTATTTTAGTTGAACAGCGTATTATGTCGTATGGAAGAGGACGCATTTCTAAAGGCTGGTATAAACAGGCCTAGTGAGTTTAAATAATTTTGATTTCAGATAGCAAAACAGCACCTATGGGACCCAGAGTTGGATAAGCGGCCAATAAAAAAAGGATGGTGGTATTAAATGAGGGGATTTAATTATGAAAGGCATTTACATAGGCTGCCCAGGGCTCTGTCCAGTCATATGTTAAAATCAGTAAGTTTAATCAGTATTACTGACACCTACAACCTGTCTGCAATCTAACAGCAAAAAATGTGGTTTGTGACCAGCTAAAATAACACAAAAACACATAGAATGCAGTCAGCTATTTCACTCAGTGCTCACTACCACTAACACTCATCCTTTTTTACCTATAACTCTATTGTCTAACTTCTAATGTAAAACTGAACTAAAATAGCGTCCTTTAGCTAACGTAGTCATCAATATCTTTTATTGGCACACATGGAGGAGTGCACAATTGCCATTTCCAAACATCAGAAAGCCATTGCGTTGAACACCCCTGTTGTACCTTCTCATCCTCGTTTATTGTTGTGGACTCTGTGGTATTGCAGAGGTCACTCACTGCAGGGATTTACAACTTTCATCCATAAACTGTATATTAAAGGATTGATGTAGCCATCGTGGCAGGGCCCATTTCTTATTAATCTCTGGATGTTTTGCCTTGAGGTTAACATTTTCATTGTTGCTGTCTTGATACAGTATATTGAATCAAAATGTTCTAAGAGCTGCATCGGACTGAGAAATTGAACGCTAAGAACCAGTAAGAAAGAAGCTGCTATGCCAGACACTGATGGGCATACAAATACACAATTAACATGTGTATTCAGTTAGCTCATGGTGCTATATACACAATGCTGTGAAAAAGTATTTGCCCCCTTCCCAACATCTTATTTCTTATTTACATATTTGTCACACTTAACTGTTTCAGATCGTCAAACAAACTTTAATATTAGACAAAGACAGCCTGAGTAAATACAGTTTTTAAATGATGTTTTCATTTATTAAGGGAAAAAAGCTATCTAAACCTACCTGGACCTACCGTATGTGGAAAAGTAATTGCCCCCTAAACCTAATAACCGGTTGTGCCACCTTTAGTGGCAGCAACTGCAATCAAGCATTTGCCATAACTAGCAGTGGGTCTTTTACATCCCTGCTGAGGAATTTTGACTCACTCTTCTTTGTAGAATTGTTTTAATTCAGCCACATTGGAGGGCTTCAGCTTGAGGTCAGGAACTGATGGCTGGGCATTCTCCTTCAGGATTTTCTGGGAGAGTAGAATTCATGGTTCCATTAATTACCTCCGCCAAGGAGGTTATGATTTTACCGGGGTCTTTTACCAACATAACTCAAAAAGTTATGAACAGATTTTGATGAAATTTTCAGGAAAGGTGTGTAATGGCACGGGGAACAGATGATTAGATTTTGGTGATGATCTGAGAGTGCATACCTCCACCAAGGGCTTTGTTTGTATTTGTGCAACAGGATTACACAAAAACTACTGGATGGATTTAGATGAAATTTTCACCAGAGGTGGTTGGCCTACAGAGGAACCCATTACATTTTGGTGATGATCTGGGAATGCATACCTCAGCCAAGGCTCTTCTCACAGTGTGTCAGCAACAATACTCCAAAACTAATGGACAGACTTTGATGCAATTTTCACCACAAGTGGCTCTAGGCCTACACACAAACCCATTACATTTTGGAGGTGATCCATGAGAGACTGAAGGAGCCTTGGCGGAGGTATGCGCTCTCTGAGTGCTTTTCTAGTTACAGCAAGTCATCAAGGTCATGAAGCTGCAAAGCAAAGCAGCCCCAGACCATCACACTACCACCACCATGTTTGACTGTTGATATGATGTTCTTTTTTTGAAATGCTGTGTTAGTTTTACTCCAGATGCACGTAACAGGATGCACGCCTTCTGAAAAGTTCAACTTTTGTCTTGTCAGTCCACAGAATATTTTCTCAATAGTCTTGGGGATCATCAAGATGTTTTTTTTTTTTAGAAAATGCTAGACAAGCCTTTGTGTTTTGCTTTGTTTTTTGTAAATTTCAGGCCCTTACCAACAAAATTAATGAACTGAGGAAGGATTATTATCCCACTCAGCCCCTCAGACTAGCTGTGTGATGATAGCACAATCATGGCTTCATCCAGGAGCACAGCTTTACCGGAGTGGTGGCTCAGTTGGTAGAGCATCCGCCCCACACCTGGGAGGCAGGGGTTCAAATCCCAGCCGGGTCATGCCGGAGACCATATAAAAGTGGAACTTCCTGCCTTCCAGCTTGGTGCTCAGCAATAATGGAATGGAGGAGGGAAATTTGTGGCAGCGCCTTGCACGGCAGCTGATGACATCACAGGCCACCACTGCATCAGCTGATGGAGGGACGTAGACGATAATAATTAATGCACACTTCATTTCTCGCGGCATATAAGAAGGTCTCATACTCACAGCCAGCAGTTCAATGTCCGGGCTGCAGCACTTTTCCTTGACATGAATATGTCCAGGATGACACCACCTTTCATTAACAAGACGTGCCACTCCTCCTCCTCTCTTTTTCCTGTTGCTTATCACATCTCTGTCCCCCCGTACAGTCTTGAAGCCAAGTATCGCTACGTTTACATCCGGGATCTGTGAGTGTAACCACGTCTCTGTAAATCACATGACGCTACACTCAAGATATTCCTTTTGCGTCCTGACCAGCACTGTAAGCTCATCTGTTTAATTTCCAAGCGATTGCACGTTCCCGGTTGTGGTAGACTGCAAGTCTAATTTAAAACATTACTGGCACATGCCTCTAGGGGGAACTACCTGTATTGTTCAGCACTACTACTAAGGGGACACATTAGAACAAGAGTGTGAAAACCCCGCGCAGAATCCATGTTCAGTCATATTATGTGTGTTGCAGAATAAACGGCAGAGTTAGCCAAAGAAATAACTCAAGTGTGATCATTGCTACACGGTAGGATATCACACAATTGGCGACGAGGATTAAAAAAAAAAAAATTAGCGGCGAGAAACAGAGAACATTGCAAGTGTGGCGAACTCAAGTGACTCCAGTAGTTCGAGTGCAAGTTCAGAGGAGGAAAAACGAGGTTTCCCCACCACGACGAGCAATGGCGGCTGTAATCGGAATGGTAACCCCTTTTGATAACTCGACTCAGTCATGGGAAGAATATGGTGAAATGTTGGACTTTTTCTTCGAAGCTAATGACATTGAGGAGCCAGACAAAAGGAAGGCTGTACTGTTGAGTGGAGTTGGTGCAACTACTTACAGTTTGTTGAGAAATTTAATAAGCCCTGCATTACCGAAAGATAAAACGTACGACCAGCTTACTGCTGAGCTTCAGAAGCACTTCAGCCCCAAACCGAGTGAAATCGTGCAACGATTCAAATTTAATTCACGCATAAGGAGGAACACTGAGTCCATAGCAGAGTATGTGGCAGAATTGAGGAAATTAACACTGCACTGTGATTACAAAGACTCATTGGAAGAAATGTTAAGAGACAGACTTGTGTGTGGAGTGAATGATGACCGAATGCAATGGCGACTTTTATCTGAAACAAAACTCACTTTTGCGAAGGCTTTGGAATTATGCCAAGCGATGGAAACAGCATCTAAAGATGTGAGAGAGATGCAAGGGAAGCTAACAGAGGACACAGCAACGCATGTTCGTGTGCCTAAGACCCAAGTAGGTGTCCACAAAGTGTCGACTGACAAAACTCAGCACAAATTCCCCAGTTGTTATCGCTGCAAAGGCCAGCACAATGCCGCCGAGTGCAAATTTGCCACTGAGCTGTGTCATAATTGTGGCAAGCGAGGGCACATTAAGAAAGCATGTAGAATAAAGGTGGACAGCGCACAGGTGCTGAAAGCAACAGTTAATGGGCAAAAGTATGAAAACAAGGGCCCAGGAAAGGAACAGCGAGCGAATCAACTGAGAGGGGAGGGAGAAAGTGATACAGAAGACATGGGTTTTCACACAATTTACAACACGTCAGAGGAGCTGACCAAGGTAGCGCCCATCACGCGTACCATGAATGTTAATGGAATGAAAGTAACATTTGAAGTTGATACAGGCTGTGGAGTAACCATATTAAGTAAACAGCAATATACACAACTGTGGAAGAAAACAGACACAGCAGAATTAAATCCCTGTTCATTAAAATTAAAAACATACACAGGAGAGAAGCTAGACGTGCTAGGCATGGCACAAGTGAAGGTGCAGCACGAAAACAAAGAAAAGGACTTACCTGTAGTAGTAGTTGGGAGCGAAGGACCAAATCTACTAGGGCGAAGTTGGCTACAAGAACTGGCCATGATTGATCAGTTGGTGAATAAAGTGGAATCTCAGCCCAAATTGCAGCTGGAGGAGATCCTCGAAAGACACGCTGAGGTGTTCAAAGAAGGCTTAGGACAGCTAAAAGGTGTCACTGCAAAGATTAATGTGGACAAGGAGGCCCAACCACGATTCTGCAAACCCCGACCGGTACCCTATGCAGTCAAGCCACTGGTTGAAAGCGAGCTACAGAGGCTGCTGGATGACAAGATCATTGAGCCAGTGCAGGTTGCAGAATGGGCGGCGCCCATAGTCCCAGTGAGAAAGCCGGATGGCTCCATTAGAATATGTGGAGATTACAATCTCACTGTCAATCGAGCATCACGGGTGGATCAGTATCCAATTCCTAAAGTGGAGGACCTCTTCGCACAGCTGAACGGCGGCCGACACTTCACGAAATTAGACATGAGTCACGCCTACCAACAAGTAGTCCTGGAAGAAGAATCAAGAAAGTATGTAACCATCAATACACACAAAGGCTTATATACCTACACACGCTTACCATTTGGAGTAGCTTCCAGTCCTGCTATATTCCAGAGAACTATGGAGGGCATCCTAGGTGGAATTCCGAATGTTGCCATTTATTTGGATGACATCCTTTGTACAGGACCAAATGAACAAGAACATCTGAAAACGCTGGAGGAAGTGCTTCAACGGTTGGAGAAAAGCGGTCTGAGGTTGAAAAGAAGCAAGTGTGAGTTCATGGGAAAAGAGGTGGTGTTCCTAGGCCACAAGATCAACGCCAGTGGTCTACACCCTCTAACAGACAAAGTGGAAGCCATTGCGGAGGCGCCTGAGCCACAAAATGTTACTGAGTTAAAAGCCTACCTGGGCTTGTTGAACTATTACCATAGGTTCCTCCCAAAGCTCTCCACGCTGCTGGCACCACTACATACCTTACTTAAGAAGGAAGAAAAATGGTCATGGGGGGTCAAGCAGCAGAAGGCGTTTGAAGAGTCCAAAGCGCTACTTCAGTCCTGTAGTGTGTTAGTGCACTATGATTCAAACAAACCACTCATCCTGGCGTGTGACGCATCACCCTACGGTGTGGGTGCTGTACTCTCTCATCGTATGGAGGATGGCTCAGAGAGACCCATAGGGTTCGTCTCAAGAACTCTTAGTGCAGCTGAGAAAAACTACTCCCAGCTAGACAAGGAGGGCCTTGCAGTAGTATTTGGTGTAAAAAAATTCCACAAATACCTGTACGGGAGACAGTTCGCTATAGTGACTGACCACAAGCCACTAATTTCACTGTTCAGTGAAATGAGAGCCATACCCCAGATGACATCTCAGAGAATTCAGAGATGGGCCGTTACATTAGCAGCGTATGAGTACACCATCGTTTACAAAGCCGGACGGGAGCATACGAATGCTGACGCGATGAGTAGGCTACCCTTGGATGGAGGAAGAGACAGCACGCCTGAGGAGGAGGAGAGAGTGCTATTGTTTGAAGATATCGGCGTGCCCCTGGTGAACGCACAACAAATAAAGAAGTGGACAGACAAAGACCCTGTTCTAGCAAGAGTGCGAGAATACATCTTGCGAGGATGGCCGAAGATGAACAGTCCTGAGTTCATTCCCTATGCCCGACGACAGGATGAGCTCAGCACCCAGGAAGGTTGTATCCTGTGGGGAGGACGCGTGGTTGTTCCACCACCTGGTAGGAATGCCTTACTGCAACAACTACACCAAGCACACCCTGGCATCACTCGCATGAAAGCGTTGGCGAGGAGTTACATGTGGTGGCCCAACATGGATGCAGAGGTGGAGGCGCTTGTGAAGTCATGTGCGGCATGCCAGGAGAACAGGAACAGTCCTCCAGCAGCCCCACTACATCCCTGGGAAGTTCCAGATAAACCATGGAGAAGAATTCACATTGACTACGCAGGTCCATGGATGGGAAGAAAGTTGAGGTCAACATTTGACTTAATACATCCAGACTTCAGAAACAAAGTGCATGACAAACAAGAGAAACAAAAAGGTTATCATGACATGCATGCTAGAGAGAGAATACTGAGAGAAGGAGACGTGGTCTACACCCGCAATTTTGGCTCAGGACCAGCCTGGGTACCAGGAGAAATAACAGAAAAGACAGGCCCTGTGTCATTCAAGGTGACATTAGGCCATGGACAAGTGGTGAGGCGACACATCGACCAAGTTCATGGTAGGAGCTCCATTCCCCTGCCGATGGCACCAGAGGTGTTGTCTAACAACCATTCTGAGGAGAGCATCAACGAACCACCACTTCAGGTGAAACCTGAGGTAACCGTCTCTGCAGATTCTACGGGCAGCACTGCAGCAGCCGAAATAGTGGAGCAGTCTGAGTCTTCACCTGCAGTTGGCTCACCAGCCGTGAGAAGATCTCAGCGAGCTAGGAAAGCTCCAGACTACTTGAAGGACTATACTTAGTCAGTAGTGAGTTCCCCAGCCACAGGACAAGAATGCGTCCTGGAACCTCACTGGGATGCGGTAGTCAAACCAATTCCCCAGTTAGACTGTTATGTGTGTTATACATGTGAAAAAAAAAAAAAAGAAAAGAAAAGAGAAAGAAATTATATGTATGGCACATGTGTTTAAGAAGTTAAAAGTAACTGTGATTGTTTAGGATTAAATGGGAGTTCCAGGATGTCTAGCATAATTGGCTAGTGTAATTAAAAGTAGTTTAATCTAGAGGGGAGGGATGTGGTAGACTGCAAGTCTAATTTAAAACATTACTGGCACATGCCTCTAGGGGGAACTACCTGTATTGTTCAGCACTACTACTAAGGGGACACATTAGAACAAGAGTGTGAAAACCCCGCGCAGAATCCATGTTCAGTCATATTATGTGTGTTGCAGAATAAACGGCAGAGTTAGCCAAAGAAATAACTCAAGTGTGATCATTGCTACACGGTAGGATATCACACCGGTGATGACCATCGGTACAGTCGGCTTATGCTTCCTCCTCCTCCTCCTCACCTTCTCTCCAGCCCTTCGCCCGCGGCGTCAACTCTTTAGCTCATCTGTGATGTGGGGCTTCACTGCCGGCTGAAGCTCTCCAGGCTCCAGCCTCCTCAGCGCAATCAGCTGTTCGCATGTGTAAACAATGCGTCTGCCCCCACCTCTGTTGATCTCCATTGCTCGAGGAAGAGAAAAGAAAAGAAAACTAGAGAAAGCCCGGGCTAAAATAGAGAAAAAGTTGGTCCAGTCTTAATCCGAATCTTCCTACCGAGCCCTGGTTAATAAGAGACACACTATATACAGGAATAAGCAGATTAAAACACAAAGACACGAGAAAGAGTTGCTGCTGGTACGGCAGCCCTTCTTCCGGCGTCATTAAAAAAAAAATGAATTACTGTTGAAACTATTGACTATTACTATTGACTGTTAGCAAATGTCACTGAACTTATGTGTGAAATCACATAATGCCACGCTCCCTCTCATGTAATATTGCTTAAGCGTCATTTTCCACAGACATCTATAACACCAGAGTTCACAAAAAAATTTTTATAAAAAGAAGCGTCGCAATCTACAAGCTGCTCAACAGATTGTGTGTTTAGGTCTTTCATCACAATATGCACTGTTTCTATGTGCAATTTTAACTTTGTCCCGAGGTACACAAAAGGAAACACATAGTTATAATTGGGGGGGAAAACATTAAGGCAAAATGATCCTACAAATAAGCTTTTGTTATGAACAAGAGCAAGTATATTAATTTGAACCACACATGAGCCTGAGAAGTGATTTCAAAACGATGTGCGTCATGTCAGAAGCCATGGGGCCAAACAGAGTTGTTTTCCTGCAAATACCAGGAATCAAGCCGGAGGGAAATCAAAGCAAAAGGTTAAGCTGAATCATGTGTGTGACACCTCTCCACCTGAGTCCTCGTGCTAATTAGAGCTAGATTAACATTTCCATGTTGACGAAGAACTCTAACGGGAGGAATTCACACCTGCAGCAAAAGAACGAGGCTGGCAGCTGGAATTAAACTGCGAGCCATGGTGATATTTAGCAAGGTGTCAAAATAACTACTATTCTTACAGGAACCACCGACACTGGTTAACAACGTTAATGGAGAGCAACGGTTTCTGAAGGGCAGAGATGTGGAGGGAAAAATAAAACCACGCCAAATCTTGAAATCTTGTAAAAACAAAAAAGTTAGTGAGGTTTTAATCATTAACATTATTATTAATATTATCATTGTTTTGTTACTGTTATTTCAAAAATAAATTAACATTAAATAATTTACAGGAAAATGTTTCAACGTCCTGTCCAAGAACAAATGTCTGCAAATAAGCAAAAAATATCAGTTGGAAGTAGGTGTGGGGAAAAAAATATTGTGATACTTTGTGGTGGTGATACTATATTGATTCAGGGGCACCAGAGCCATAATACTTTATTAAAAGTTATTAATAAATGTTGGTAAATACAAACTTATGTATTTAGGTACGAGAGTACTAAAAACCAATTGACTTTTTTGTCCACTAGATGGTGCTAAATGCTCACTGTCAGGTTAGGTCAGCACAGCAAAGTAGAGACAAGTGATAATCTAGTCGGGAGTTACACAAGACAAAAATCGATATTGGAAATCACAATTCATGATATCACAATGCTCACTATATCATAAGACGGTGATAATATTGCATCGTGGCCCAAATATTGCAATAACATTGTATCATGTGGCCTCTGGTGATTGCCAGCCCTAGTCTGAGTAGCAGCTTGTTTATTGCAGAATTAGGAGTTAACACGCTCAACAAGCTGATTCAGGAATTGAATTCAAAGACTTAAGTCACATGAATAAAAATGTACAACAGAAAGGCTTGAAATAGCTCATTTTACATCAGAAGAATACAGAAAACAGACATTTGTGATGCACTAGTACTTGAGGGAATGGACAAATAAAGAAGGCAGCAGGTGGAGGGTTAAAATTAAGGTTAGACAGAAAAAAAGAAAACACTTGTAATTTTACATGATTAAACTTGTAATTTTAGAGGGTAAAGAGCTCGTTTAAATGCAATATAAAACAAATAACAAAACGTAAACAGTCATATTTAACAGGTAAACTTTGTAGTATGCCAGCAGGACACTGTTGATGCTTGAAGGGATTTGGGGGGCACTGATACATTTAATGGGCAGAAAGTTTGTTAAAAATCGGTCTCACTCTTCCAGCAGTTGTACATCAAGATCAGTGTTCCCATCTCTGGAGCACAACTGTTTAAGAAAAACTGTTTAAATTTGTGATTATTTTTCTTTTTAAACTGCAACAAGAAATTAGCAAAGTTGCATTTTTCTAGCACTGATTAATGATGTCCATAGTTAACTCTTGATTGATCGCAGTTCAATCACACATTTTCTGTCTGTTATAATGTAAATATAAAGCTGAAGTTGCTGTTCAAAATAACCTTTTAGTCGTGATCTGGACAGGGCTGCAGCCCCTTTCCACTGTTTGTGTTCTCTTTTGAGCCATTTGTCATGTTTGGTGTGTATTCCCTCTGTGTTTGTCCAGCCCTGCCCGTCCTGTGCTACCTGATTGCCCTTGATGGTGCTCACCTGTCCTGTATTGTCTTGATTGCTCCACTGTCTATATATGTGCGTTTTCAGTCTGTGTCCTTTGCGGTGTCCTTATGTTAACACCACCTAGCTGTACCCCGCTGTTTGGGGTTATTATTGTTTGTTACTCTACTTGGTCTGGACTTTTACACTCGTTTTTGCTGTTTTTGGTCTTACATTATTTCTGCCACGGGCAGCGTTTATTTTCTGTCCTTGTAATAAATCAAGGTTTACCAGATTCGCCTGGTGATTGGGTTCTCTCCTTCACCCCGAAAGGGCAGTTATGACACTTTTCTTTATCCATTTTGCCTCATGGAAGTTTTTTTTCCCCAAGGTTGCTCCCTGATTCCACAAACTGCTGCACATGCACAAGCCAAGTTCCTTAAGCATGGAAAGTAGCAGTCAAAAACACACATCCACATGTGCGTTCATGTGTAAAAAAAAATAAAATAATGGCCTCAAACAGGGTGGTAAGCTAACTCATTATTATCGTGTCAACTTTTACAGCACAAGTTTTTTTCTCATAAAATTGCAATTGTTTTTATCATGAATTAGCATATTCTTTGTGTTCCACAGTATGATTCTCTCTCACCAGTTATTATTTTATAACAAAGATGGAAAGAAAAACCTTGACACGACACTTAACCCACAAGAAGAACCAGATGAAAAAAAAAAAAAAACCTGGGGAACACTGCAAACATGAGGGCCACCGCCCAACCATCTCGTCAACATCCAGCGGCAGCACGGTTAGCGGACAACAGCCAAACCAACACTCGGGGAATACCTTGAACCCATGGGCCTAGCACACCCCTGTGCATAATCCAGCGGCGGCAGCAGTAGCAGGTGACAGTCAAGCCAAAATAGCACCAAGAAAAATCAGTTATCTCTGGACACACCCAGCCCGACAAACCCACCATCAAACTCAGAGTGAGCCAAGAAGACGACATGTGACAACCTATGTGAAGAGACCTGTGTCACAGTGGAAAACCAAGGCCCCTGCAGTATGAGTAAGATGCTGGAGTCCCCAGACATCAAGAAGAAGAAGAAGAAGAAGAACTTTATTTGTATCCACCTTATTCCTGGGGGTGCTGCTGTAGGAACGATTATGGGCGGAGCTTCCGGTTTCAGCTGATGTAGTGTTAAATCAGTCAGTAACAGTGGAATAGCAGGGGCATTTAAAAATAGCGTTTTTAAAAGTTTTTCAAATTCATTTTAATGTATAGTCCACATATGTGTTTTGCACTCAAGTGGCAGCTAATTTCAGCTCTTCTAGTTTTTGTATGTTTTGGCGTAGTTCTGGTACTTGCTGGTGTGACAGAGATCATCCTGCGCAGTTCGCCCCACACGGGACACGAACCCGCGACCTCTCAGTCAACTACACACAGTTCGAGCATGGGAGACACAGCACGATCGCGCTGAGCTAAAGGTCCGACCGATAGCTCAGCGCTACCGATACTGTATGAGGCTTTTTTTTTTTTTCGGGAGGGAGGTTTTTACTAACGTTCTACGCCGAACAGTGCTAGTTGGCATCCGTTACACTGGTGTTCGTGGTTGTGCCATAGACTGGATAAACGGAGGCTTCTCACCACACGGTGACAGACAACATCCAAACACGGTGTTGTGGCGTACGTCTGCGCTAAGCTAAATTTGATTATGTCCAACATATTTTAACAAAATGCAGCCGACTTTATTGCGGTCGAGACGTGCTGGTTGAAATGTGCACCGCGTCATTATGAGTACAGGCAACGAGAAGTCATAAATCATGACTCTTTCTCTGTTTGGTAGCGACAAAGTCCCAGAAAAACCCCATGAGTGCCTGGTATCATTGGAAAGCTTAGAAATCGTACTTTCTAAAAAATACCTATGTTTTTGTGGAAGACGTAACTCCCGACCGATCGAACGCGAGTTTTCAACCTAGCTAAAATATAAACAAATCGTCTTTTTCTGGGTCAGTTTTTGCGTACTACCAACAAATTAAATATCATTTTGAAGATCTTTCAATGCAGAATATGGAAATAATGTTACATCAGTTTTGAAAATGTCCTCATAGTGACTCATTTTGCTAGCATGGGTCATTTGTTTACAGCGTTAGCATCTTAGCAGCAGCGCTAACTAATACAGCTACTGTCTACGAGGCCACTTTATAAGGTCATCTTCCCATCCCTCCATAGTCGTGGGAAGTGGTATGACTATGTTACTGTTCTGAGGTTCAAGAGGCCATGTTCCTGCATTTCTGATGCCGAAGTCATGGGTTTTTTTAACAAGAAAAAGTGTCCCATTTCAGTGACATCCATATGTTCTAAACTAGTACAGGAAGTTGCTACCATAATTCATGCAAGGCATCATGGGGCCTAGGAATAAGGTGGATAGCACTTCACAGATAAAAACCACAAAGTGCTTGAACAATAAAAATGCAGAGCGATATAAAACAGGGAAATTAAAATAACACAACAATTAAAATACATAAAAAGAGCATAAAAGAAACAAAAAAAACATGTCAATAATATAATAGAATAAAATAATAAAACCAGGCCACCAGTCAACTAAAAGCTTGCCTAAATACAGTAACAGTGTCTTCAGCAGTTTTTTAAAAGAGTCAACTGACTCAGTCAGATGCACAGACAGAGGGAGAGCCTTCCACAAACGAAGAGTAACAGACTGGAACAACAGGTCACCTCTGGTTTTATAGCAGGTTTTAAGGACCAATAAGAGATTCTGACCTGAACATTTGAATGATCAACCTGAAGAACATGGGATTAAAGCTCATTAATGTATTTTGGGCTTGGCCATGAATTGCTCTCAAAGTCAAAACTAAAATGTTAAAATTGGTACAAAATTTGACTGGTAGCCAGTGAAGAGTAGCTAAAATTAAGATGATGAGGTCCTGTTTATGAGCTTCCATTAAAAGCGTGGCTGCAGCATTCTGAACAATCTGCAGACAGTTTAACAAACCCTTGTTAAAACAGGTGAAAAGAGAGTTGCAGTAATCAACTCTGGATGAAATAAGTGTGAATAATCATCTCTAGATCTGAGCTTGATACTACATTCTTGAGTTTAGAAATGTTCCTTAGATAAAATGAGCAGTTTTTGACTAGTTGCTCTGAATGTCTCTCCAAGAATATTGAATTGTCAAGCAGCACCCCCAGGTTTCTGATATTCGACTGCACTGTGGAGCTCAGAGATCCAACGTGCTGCTTGATGAGAGGAATTCTCACGTCCGGTGCAATGATCAGCGTCTCAGTTTTTTCAGAGTCTTGCTGTCACGGTGGTCCCCAAACTCCACCGAGAATGTCATGATGCTTAGCGCGGTGAGCTCACCATGCTCATGCTTTCAGTTCACTTCTGATTATTTCCTGTATTTCCTCATTTTAGTGTTATTATTTAATTCTATGTTTGGTTTTGGCTGTATTATGTGTGTTGAGTGTGCCAGTTGTTTCTGTTTATGTAGTTTGTGTTCTTAGTCTTGTTATCACCGTTCTGTCACTTACATTAGGCATCCTTGACCATTCAGTTTTCAGCATTATTATTATCTGCCTGTTTGACATGAGTCCCTCATCTTCAGTCACCGTTTGCCATTTCCGGTCTGGGCTCTTATTTTGACAGTGTGATTTGTAGACTTCCTGTACTAGCTCAGTTTGCGGTCTTGCACAGCTGTCATCATTTTTTTGATTAATTACTCCCCGCTTGTGTGATCCACATCTGTAATCAGGGATTCATTCTTCTGTGCCTTATTTATTGGGCGTTGCAATGCCACCAATTGCTGCACTCTACTCTCAACATTCAGGACGTAGGTTCCTCTTTATGCTACTCTGTTTAATTTTGTGTTTCTCAGTGTTTGACGAGTGTGCTCCGTTTGGCTGTTTTTTTCCTGGCATCCCCGTGCACCTCAGTCTGGCTCCTTCCAGACTGTTCTCCTGTTTAGCCCTCTACATGAGCCCCGTCTTCCTCAGCGTTTCTACACGCCGTTATCTCCTGTCCTGTCTACCTAGTTGTTGTAGTGTTGTATGTTATTTTGTGGTTATTAAATTCACCAGCAACTCACAGATTAGCACCTGGGTCTTCATTCCTGCCCCGGAGAGGCAATTTTATGACAGAGAAGTGAAGCCCAAAGTCAAGGAATCCCCGAGCACAGCAGAAAGAACCCCACAACAGCACACCATCCTATGGAGGACTGAGAGCCCCTAGCCACCGAAACAAAAGTGGCAACAGGAAGATGAAAAGAGTGAAAACTTGTATTAAAGAGAGAAGATAAGAGCAGGATGTTCCTTCTGAGGAGACTCAGGTTTTTTGGAGTACAGGGGACACTCCTGAAGACCTATGACTCTGTATATTTCGCAGTTGAATGAGTACACAGTGTTGTTATAGATATTAACAGTGGATTTGAAAAGGAACATTCCTTATTTGTGCAAAGTAGTCGTGTTATAGTATGTGCAGTCTCTATGAGCAGCACAGAATGTAAAGTCTGACAGCAGCAGGTAGGAAGAACCTGTGAAACCTCTCCCTTCTGCACTTTGGATGGAGCAGACTGCCGCTAAACAAGCTGCTCAGTGCACTCAGTATGTCCCATTTGGGAAGGGACTCAGACTCCAGCAAAGATGATAGCTTACCAACCATCCTCCTCTCTCCTACCACCTCGACTGGGTGGAGGCAGCACCCCAGAACAGAGCTGGCCTGTCATGTTTGCCCCTTCGGGGCAGAAAAAAACAGAAAAAAAAACCCAGGCGCTGAATGATGTTGTGCATTTTAATTAACAAAAGAATTAACACAAGGTGCTCCAACAAACAAACTGGCGAGCAAGTAAAGGAAAATAAAGAATTTACACAAAGCGCTCCAACAAACTAAGTGGCGAGCGAGAAGAGAATTAGGAATAACCACAAAATGCTCCAACAAACTAACTGGCAAGCAAGAAGAGAATTACTTACAGGTGATTCACCAGAGCAGACGGTGCTCTAGTGGAGATGAAGGTTGACAATATAATGTAACAGCGAGCACAAGGTGAACAGACTGAACTTAAGTAATAAGTGAAATAACATGAGTGATCACAGGTGTGGGTTGACCTGAGCAGGAGAAGAAAAACAATAATCAGTTATTGGAACCAGCTGATAATAATGAGGGGTGAGGGAGGAGTGGCTAACAGCTTGACAGGTGCCCACACAAACCTGGAAGTCCAACCTGACAGCTGACTAAATGTAAACAAAACCAAATACAGACTAGAAAATAATTACAAATGAAGCAAAACATAGCTAACACAAACTGAAACATAAACAGACAATAGAAGACAGAGCCAACTCAAAAAGGGCACCAAAAATACAACAGATAAATATAAATACAGAGAAAAGCCATGAAACTGAGTTTGGGAGAAAGTCTAAACTCAGTTCATGACATGGCCTTCTTAACTGGCCTGCTCAGTCTCTTCCTGTTGGCAGCTGCGATGCTGCTGCTCCAGCAGACCACTCCATACAGGATGGCTGATGCCACCACTGCTAATAGATGTATTGTGCTGAATAATTTAACCACTTCCTAGTACTGCAAATACTGTTTAACTTATTTTAATTTTGTAATTATTGTTTTAACTTTTTTCAATGTGTATATACTATTTTGGTCTATTTTATTTTTTATTATTGCTGCTGTCTCTTTGCTGCTGCAATAATGTAAATGTTCCCGTCGTGGGACTAATAAAAGATTACCTAATTTTATGTTGACAGTTGTACTTTGGGGACACAATCTGGCATTGAATGGGGGTATACTGTATTGTGATACTTAATTTATCGTGACATTGCAATACTTAAGGAATCATAGCACTGTGATAGTATTGTATAGTGAGGTCCTATTTCTCCAAGTGCTTTAGCACATCATCATAGGCAGAAGAAAAATGCTTAGTGCTTTGGGCAGAAGCTTCAGGTAGTTTCGCAAAAGAACCATTCATGTTAATAATAATAATGGATTGCATTTCTATAGCACCTTTCAAGATACCCAAAGCGCTTTACAGTCCATTATGCATTCACTCCACAGACAGACAACGGTAGTGGTAAGCTACTGCTGTAGCCACAGCTGCCCTGGGGCAGACTGATGGAAGCATGGCTGCCAATCCACGTCAACACCTTCGCCGACCACTACCTAACATTTATACACATTCATACCCAGTGTCATAGACACTGGAGGCAAGGTGGGTAAAGTGTCTTGCCCAGGGACACAACTGTAGGATGGCTGGGGAGAGTGGGATTCAAACCGCCAACCCTTTGGTTATTGGATGACCCGCCCAACCTCCTGAGCCACTGCTGCCCAAATGTTGCATATAGAAAACAAATGAATATAATTGTAAAATAGCAATCTAAAGAGTAACAGCATGTCAGATCTGTTTGAAACTGATGCTGGAAGGTGTAATGGTGCAGTCCTAATAACTGCTCAAAGAGGTGAAGTGCAGTTGACAACCGTCAGAGTGGGGTAAAAGAATCATTTTACTACCGCACCCCACAATAGGGCTACCAAGCTACACCTCTACAATTCTGTCAGTGGGTGAATGCATAAACATCAGCTTTCTCTGCTTTAAAAGGGAGGTTCTTGTTAAATTTATCCAAAAGTTGTCTTCCTGTTTTCTGACTGAGATGTGAAGCACAATAACATCTCATCCTCACAGAGTACAGATCTCTACAAGTCTACAATGTCAACCAATTACCTCAAGAAGGAGAGACGGGGACTGGGGAGGAGACGGGGGCTCAAGGTTGTTGAATATTTGATTTGTTTGCCATTTTTCATCCTGCTTCCATTAAGAAACTGCGTTGCACACTCTCTCCCTCACTCACACACACACACACACAGTTTTACTCAAATACGCACTCTCTGTTTTATTAAAATGAGGGTCCGTGAGCTCGATCTTAATCCTCTCAGCCATACAAGGTAACCTCAGGACATGTTTCATCAGTCCCCCTCCAGGCATATAGCCTTGGCAGACACCCATCACCACTCGGTGATATGCAGTCTACGGATTACTGACGAGGCCTACGTGTTGCAGTGTAGGTAGGGAAGACGATGTGTCGAGACAAGACGACCTGTAGTTGACACTTGCCCATAGCAGGATTGAAACAACCACAAAAAGACATGAAATATCTAGAAATGCACTCAAAAAGTGGCCTACCCCCCCCCCCCCCCATAACCTGCCATCCCCATAAACAGGCAAGGATAGTACAGTACAGAGTTACAGGTTACAGTTACTACATGTACTCAAGTAGCTTCTTCAGTAAATTTCACTTTCATGACCCATGTGTGGATTTGTATGATTTTCCTCAGACTGACACATAAGTGGCAGCTCGGTGGTACAGTGGTTAGCACTGTGGCAGCACAGCAAGAAGGTCACAAGTTTGTTCCCACCCCCTGACCGACGGTGGCCCTTCTGTATGGACTTTGCATGTTCTCCTGTTGTCCTCCTGGGTCTTCTCCGGGTACTCAGGTTTCCTCCCACAGGCCAACAACGTGCAGATTAGGTTAACTGGCATCAACTGGGGATTCTAAATTGTCCTTAGATATGACTGTGAAAGTGGATGGTTGTCTGTCTCTCTGTGTTGGCCCTGCAATGGACTGGCGATCTGTCCAGGATGTACCCTGCCTCTCGTCCAAAAGACACTGGGATAGGCTCCAGTCCCCCCACAACCCAGAAAGGATTAAACGGTAGAAGATGGATGAAAGAATGAATGACACATACAAGAGGAAAATGTCAAAAAATGGGGAAAGTACTGTAGCAAATGTGCAAGAAAAGTGATGAAAATTTATGAAGTGGGGGGGGGGGATTGAAAATCGAACAGAAAAAAGATTCAAATTTATATATAGATGTAAATTTCTGTGTAACAAATTTATCATAAAAAGTGGCACATTTGTAGGAAAATGTACTGAATTCATTTTTTTAAGTTACAAGTTTACAATGGAAAAAATGCTAATTTACTAGAACAAAAAATGTTACAAGTTCAAAAAAAAGCCTCGCAAATTGTCAAGAAAATGGGAAGCTTACTAAAAAAAATCAATATATAAATATGCAGTTTTTATTCTTATAAATATGCATTTTTTTTCTTGTAAATTTGACATCATTTTTCACAATTTATGATCACTTTTTTTTTAATCTTTTCCTCTCATTTACGAGTGTTTATTTTCTCATTAATAAGTAACTTTTTCACGTAAATTTGGAACTTGCTTATGGTAATCAATAGGGGTGGGGGGGGATGAGAATTTTTCTGATGCATCACGATGCGGAAGTGAACGATTCTGAATTGATGCACAAATGTCAAAAAGCTGATTCTTAAATGTTAATTAATAACATGATTTTGATGGAACGAAAACAACTGGAACTCAGAAATGGTGAACTGCAGTGTCTGGACAGATTATGGCGTGACACAAAACAGAGACGCATAACGGAGGCGCGGCACCCTCTTCATTAAAAGTAAGCTTATGGCAGCATTTCGGCTTCTTTGAAGTTAAAGGAAAAGGCGCAAGTGATGTCAAAGCTTCCACCCAACTTAGAAATGGTACCCGTATTTCATCGCCAAAAACAAGGGCTTTGTGCTATGTTGTGCAAATTAGAAATCATGTGAAATGTCCCATCAGGGAGATATTTTATGAACACAGTGATCCCCACACTCTACAGCAGACCTGGGCATTGTACAGCTCCCGGGCCGCATACGGCCCTTTGGTTGACTCCGACGGCCCGCGTGAGGTTAATTGTAAAGTTCAAAATAAATACATTTTCTAATTTAACCTAATGCATGGACTAAAGCTACGCTGCTTTTATTTTGAAGTTGTTTTTTTTTTTATTCCCGCGCATAATGACGCAACACGTAAATCAATACTGCACATGACTGAATCTACCTTGTCATAAGCAGACGACTTTAGCCCTCAAAAATGCCCTCGCACGCTAAAAAAAGAAAGGTAGATGCCGAATCCAGGGTTTTCAACAAAACATGGACTGCTAGGTATTTATTTACTTGGCTATGGACGAGAGTTGTGATGTCCGTGACACAGCCCAGTTACTCGTATTTGTCCGTGGGATAAGAGACTTCAAAATTACGGAGTTGCTGGCAGCAATGCGGTCAATGAAAGGGACTACAGCAGGGAGCGATCTGCTCACAGAGGTAAATGCATGCATGGACACGCTGGGGCTGAAATGGGACAGACTGGTAGTTTTCAAGGCGATTTGAAGATCTCGGAACAATCGAGGATGAAATGCACATGATTTCCTCTCCCTTTACCTGCAGCGTGGATAATGCACCCAGTGATGTTCAGCTGGAACTAACTGACCTGCAGTCTGCTGCGATACTGGCAGAGCACTTTAAGTCAGGATCACTGCTGGAGTTTTACTCTTCTCTCAAGGAAGAGAACTTTCCAAACATGAGGAGACACGCTCAGAAGATGTTGGTTCTCTTTGGTTCTACCTACACATGTGAACAAACATTCTCAGTGATGAAGTTGACCAAACCCAGGTATAGATGCTCTCTCACTGATGATCATCTGTCAGCTGTGCTTCGCATCTCCACCTCAGACATTCAACCTGACTTTGATGCACTCGTTAAAGCCTAGCAGAGACTAGACTTCTCTCACTGAACAAGAAAAAAAGAACTGAAAAACACCAAGTGAGGTGGTTAGACTACAAATGGAGGCATGTAAATGCACCAACTAGCAGTGAACTGGGATACTTTCTTTGGAGGCCTTTTTCTCAAAATCACAGTTCAGTGACAATTATTACTATAATATGATGTATCTTGCTTAATATTTGGAGTACAAAGACAATATTGTGATGTCTTTACAAAGCTAAGAACCTTTCCAACAGTATATGAAACGCAAAATGTGTTTTGGGGTGAATGCGACTGAAAATGATTACTAATATAATGAGTCACAATGGTAAAAATGTTCACATTTTGTTTACCATTGTTTTGTGAAAACTGATTGAATAAATGACATTTTTTGTAAGGCAACTTCACTTTTTCACTGCTTAATCATGACATATACTCTTACCAGCTTGTCAAAACAATGCTATGTGCTGCTTTTTATAAAGAAATGCAATTAATATTATGCAGAATTGAGTTCGGCCTTTTGGTCCGGCCCTCCACAATATTTTCTGTTTCTCTTGTGGCCCCATGGAAAAAATAATTGCCCACCCCTGCTCTACAGAAAGATGAAAACTGAAGTCATGGACTCACTGGAGACAGCAGGTAGGATTACTCTCATTTCCATTAGAAGTCTAATATTTATATGTTCAAAATTCTGAGTATTTTTCACTGAAGGACTGTGTTTACTTATTGCACAGAACAAGAGAATGCTCTTTAGAAGTCTATTATTTGTTGAAAGTCAGGATCAAAAAGATACGGTATGCTGCTACAAGTGCCCTTTTCATTGGTTGAAGTGCTGGAATATATGCTGTGAAATGCAACATTCCATGTGACCTGCCACATTTCTCTGCTCTTTGTTTTATTAAAAGATATTGGAAGTAAAGTCAGCTTTAAATGTGCCAAGTTGTCACACAGTGGGGAGAAAAAAAATCTTAATAATAATAAAAAAAAAGATGCACCAAGAACCGCTTTAAAATCCCATCAGAGCCCCCTGAACTGTAATCAACCAGCCCTAGTAAATATATTATATATTGTAACTTTGCATCTTTTATTATATTTTTACACCTTTTATCTCGCATATTTATTTATACTTAATTTACATTGTGAATACCCCCCATCAAAACCACCAGCTACCTTTGCTAAAAAATAACAAGTCCCCTACTGCTTGTGTGGTAAAAAAGTACAGACACTGGGTTCAAAATCCAAAGACTACAGATAAAATGAGGCAAAAAGACCACAAAAATAAAAGAAAAGTACCTCAAAAAAAGAAAAAAAGGCAACAACAAATATGATGCAAAACAAAGAAAACCTTATAAAAATGCTCACAAATGAGATGGAACACAGGAAAGTGACATTTTTTGGCAAAGACTCAAAACAATCACAAAGAAAGAAGAGGGCTGCAATTCAAAAGCAAAAGCGCTGCAGAGGGACGAACTGAGAGCAAAGGAACGTGACAGATGGCCACTGCACGTCTGCATCTAGCAGCACTGCTCATAATGCGGCCCGCCTACATTAAACACCGAGATGGCAGATAAAAACCTGGAAAACGTCTGCAGAAGAAGAAGGGCGTGTGTACATAAATCTACAGAGCGCTGACATTCTCGTCTCCCCGTGTCCTCTGAAGCAACTGGAGGGGAAGTACCTCATCTTTTCCGGCAACAATAAACACATTAGTGATGCCTGACAGCTGACGGCTTCCTCTGGAAACGACAAGCATCCCCAGTTCGCCGTGTCAGACGCAGACAGCTGCTGACGCAAGTCACTCCTCCCGGCTGACGCGGTCGTCCGGCATCCCCATCAAAGACTTATCAAAGAGGCGGCGGCTTTTCCTCGCCGTGCAGGCACGTTTTCTCAAATTAATTCGACTCCCAAAGGTGAGGCAGCTGCTCGTAATGTATGCATGTGCTGTTGTTGTTGTTTATCCCTGTTGACTCCACTGACATTGACTTGTATGACGTGGGGGCCCTGTGCTGTTAATTAATTACACGCCAACCTCTGTTTCGCCAAGTGCTTGATATATGGGGATGATGAAATTTGCTGAAATCTCCTGTGTCTTCATTATGGTGGCATGAGGTCAATATTTGCCAAATGTTCAACTGCTCACCGACTCAGCTGTGCATAATTGTGAATGCCATTAACGTCAATATTAAGGGAAAAAAAAAGATTTAAAAAAAATGCTAATAAATATTAAGAAATTCCACTTAAAGCGATATTAAAAGCATTACACTCTCAGCTGTTAACCCAGATGTCCTGTAATAATGCCAAGTGTGGAGGAACATGTCAGACATTCCTTTCTTTGTTGGCCTCGTCAGTAAAAATGTTAATCACAGCAACAGCTACAGTAACGCACCAACAAAAATCCAATTTCACCCTCTGAAGTTCGTTAAAAAATGGAACTCTGCAACTGAATAGCAAACTCCACAACAATCAGAGAAGTGCACGTTGTGCCAGATGGACTCACGAAACTAAAGACTTCAGTCATGAGAACAAGCTGGCCCCCACACCTCCCCCCTGTTAGTACACTTTATTTTACACTCAGTTCCACCTGAAGGCCCCGGGGTAAAATACCTGGCCTGCCACTGCAATACAGTAAATTAAAATACAGAAAATTATAGGCCGACAGGTTGACTATATATACTGTACACATAGGTGTAAGTGAGGAGCATTTCCTTTAACATCACGTTACACAAGACTTTGAAGCACCAATGCTAAATGAAAAAAAAAAAAGCTTGCAGATTTGGAACATTTCTTGTAAATTGACAGTTTTTTATTTTATATCTGCAACTTTTTTCTCATAAATTTTCAACTTTTTTCTCATAAATCTGCAACTTTTTTCTTCTAAATCTGTATTTTTTTTTCTTTTAAATCTGAAACTTTTTCTCAGAAATATGCAACTTTTTTCTTGTAAATCTGCAACTTTTCCCACATAAATTTGCAACTGTTTTCTTTTAAACGTGCAACTTCTTTCATAAATTTGCTATTTTTCATAAATGTGCTACATTTTTGTTGTAAAGTTGCAACTTTTTTTAATCAAATTGATACTTTCCCTTGTAAATTTGTTACTTTTTCGCATGAATTTGCTACTTTTTTCATGATTTGCAATTTGTTTCTTTTAAATCTGCAACTCTTTTTCTCATAAATTTGCAGCTTTTTTCCTTGTAAATTATGCAACTTTTTCCACCTAAATTTGCAACTGTCTTCTTTCAGATTTGCAACTTTTTAATAAATTTGCTACGGGAAGGGGGGGGGCTGAAAAGTTCATAGGCTGACTAAGAAGGAGTTATGCATTAAATTCAACCTTTTGTGATATTAACGGCTTTGTTTCTTTTCAGATACACTGACACTGGAGACTGTGTTGAAAAATAAACCACAGTGGGTCAAATTTGACCACTGCATCATGCTCAGCCTATGAACTTTTCAGCCCCCCCCCCCACCTCGCACTTTTTTGTTGTAAAATTGCAACTTTTTTTAATCAAATTGTAACTTGTTCTTGTAAATTTACTTTTTCACATGAATTTGCTACTTTTTTCATGATTTGCAATTTTTTTTTCTTTTAAATCTGCAACTTTTTCCACATAAATTGGCAACTGTTTTCTTTCAAATTTGCAATCTTTTCATAAATTCACTACTTTTTTCCATCATAAGTCTGCAACTTTTTTGTTGTAAATTTGTGACATTTTTTCTTTTAATTTTTGCAACATTCATATGAATGCTGGTCTTTATTTTATGTAATAGTTTAAACTTTCTCCCTTCATCTAGACAATGATTCAAATTTGTTTTTATAAAGTTTTTTGTTTTAAAGGGTTTGAACTCTCCCCTATTACAAAAATAGGGACCCTAAACACAATCTTGCATCAGCACCGACTATCTACAGCTTTCCCCTCAGTCTTTACTCTGGAGAAAATGTTCTGTCTACGCCCCCCACCACCACCACCACCACCACCACCACCAAGCAGTGACATGAAGTATCCGCCTATGACTGTACAGTAAAACTGCAGGTTATCATCCTGTTATGCACATCTATATCCTTTTCTCCCTTTTAAAATATACTGTCTGCAGGTCACAAGCCATTAATTTTCATGACTATCTCACAAGCAACCGTGGAAATACTGAAGGTGTTCAAGTCAACTTGTCCCAGTTCAGCGTCCCTAACTGTTTGGAGATATAGCACAGTACTGTTTTTTGGGTTTTTTTTTTCTTTTTTTTTCTGCTGCCTAGCAACAATGCAACGCTCCCCAAAGACAGGTAGCAGGAAAGCATGAATATGATTTGTATTTATTTTATCCATATGTTGCATAGAGCAGGTTCATCCTTTTCTGCACACGCACATCACATCATGCATCCTCTTCCTCTTTTGTTATCAAGACTTATCGATTTTAGGTTATCGAGACTGCATTTTTTAGGAAAAATCAGCCCAATGTGAGGGACAATTAAAGGGTGACAGCAAAGTTTATGAATAACTCATCTCTCATTATGCATTTGCAAAAAAGGTTTGACAATCTATAGGCTTCAAAAATGCATTTAAAAGCATCATCATGTCTGGGTCAGATTTGAGATAAAACAAATGTTCAGTTTAAGCAAGAATGACAGTGGAATCAGCGTCTAATACTGTAAATAATGTGTGTTTTTGGTGCACTGGCACTAACAGAGTATGTAATGTTGTAATATGTTTTCCCTATAGATGCTACCACCCAGCCAGTGTACAGAGAGGTGGACTATGAAGCTGAGCCAAGGCTGCTGACTCAGAGGAAGAGCATGAACACCACTGAGTTTGTGGCTGTCCCAAGCGCCGAGAACATCGTGGAGATCGTAGGAAAGCAGGGTGAGTGGGTTTTGTCGTTTTGGCTGGGGTTGGACAAAATTCTAAGCTAAGATTTAGCTGCTAATAGCAGCACTATGAAACTTGGTCAGAAGATTGTTTTGCACGGTTACTGTGGGTTAAATGAACATATCAGTTTGTCCCTCCTACCAGCGCCATACAACCAATGGCAGCACGATAGTTCACCATATTTACAACCTTTTTCTGCTGAACATGGTGGCGGCTTCACCTCCAACATGGCCAGTGTGTGATGTCATACTAAAACTATCAATACATGTACAAACGTACAAACAAAGTAAAATTTAATAAAGTCCTAGCTTGAAAACTGGAAGGAGTTAGCCAGACAAACCATGTACTCTGAAATTCAATCAGTGATGGAGTAGCTCATTCTGGCCTGACGAAATCCTCCAGCAGTGCTCAGATCTCCTGACCTTGACCTTAAGCCCAGCCAAGATACAGACCAACCTAGGATGTGCGTAAAGTCAAGATGAACAGCTTAGGAGGAGCAATGGTTTCCATGAAATCCTAAATGCCCAGATCTTCTGACCTTTGGCGGATGACTGGATGAACGATGAAGAGATGGACAAACGACAGACGTCGTCATCCCATTAGTGCCTTTTGGCTTTGCTAGAATGAGCTAATGACAAAGTTCTAAAACCTGTATTTTTGACATAAATGGTCCAAAATCAAAATCCTTGTAATATGCACATCTTCGATACACGAACAAACACTGTGTGAAATAAAAAAAGTTGAAAACTGTGAGAGGAGTTCGCTGGACAAGTCAGACGGACGGACAGACGGACTACATCCCATCTTTAGAGATGGATGTATAATAAAAATGGAACTGAAAGACCCACGATAGCATTGCAAATTAATTTAAAAAGTCTTTGTGCTTTTAATCTGATAACAATAATCAGTGCTGCCAGCTCTCTCTTTTGGAGGGTGTCTCACTCTGCTGCCCTCTCTCTTTCTCAACACAAACCTCATTTCTCTCTCCAAAACGAAGAAATTACTGCCAATATCATGTTGACTTTCTTCACATTTTTTTTCCACAATAAGTGCTGGCAAGGCAGCATAAAGCAGACTGAACACGTTCTAAAATTTATTCTGAGGTAAAAATGTATGCGTTGAAGAAAAAAAAACTGTTTATGTGTCTTGTGGGCATGCACGCTCATTCCACCCCCAACCCCTCAGTGCACAATTCTCTCTAAACCGCACTCCTAGCTTTTCTGAAAAGCTGGCAATACTGAATAATGCTTTAGGTTTATGCTTGAACATAAAGCATTCAAGCATAAGGGTGTCCATATGTGCACCTGGCACCAGGACACCCTAAGACGCAGGTCGATGATCGATTTTGTTATCGTGTCATCAGACCTGTGACTGTATGTCTTGGACACTCAGTAGAGAGAGGTGCAGAGCTGTCAACTGATCACCACCTGGTGGTGAGTTGGATCTGATGGCAGGGGAGGATGTTATTCAGACCTGGTAGACCCAAACGTATAGTGAGGGTGTGCTGGGAACGTCTGGTTGAGGCCTATGTCCGGGAGGCCTTCAACTCCCACCTCTGGAAAAACTTCAACCACATCCCGAGGGAGTCTGGAGACATGGAGTCTGAATGGGCCATGTTCTCCACCTCCATTGTTGAAGCAGCGGTCCAGAACTGCGGCCGCAAGGTCGTCGGGGCATCTCGTGGTGGCAACCCCTGAACCAAGTGGTGGACACCAGTGGTGAGGGGGGCCATTAAGCTGAAGAAGGAGTCCAATCAAGCTTGGTTGGCTTGTGGGACTCCCGAAGCAGCTGAGGCGTACTGGCAGGCCAAGCAGAGTGCAGCTCGGGTGGTTTCTAAAGCAAAAACTCGGGTATGGGAGGAGTTCGGTGAGGCCATGGAAGAAGACTTTCGGTCGGCCTCGAGGAGATTCTGGCAAACTGTCCAGCGGCTCAGAAGGGGGAAGCAGCTCCCTGTCCACACTGTGTATGGTGCGGATGGGGCACTGTTGACTTCGACTGGGGATATCGTCGGGCGGTGGAAGGAATACTTTGAGGATCTCCTCAATCCCACTGATACACCTTCCACAGAGGAAGCAGGGCTTGTGAACGAGGGGGACGACTCGCCTATCACAGGGGCTGAGGTCGCCAAGGTGGTTAAAAATCTCTTTGGTGGCCGGGCCCCGGGGCTGGACGAGATTTGCCCTGAGTACCTCAAGGCCCTGGATGTTGTAGGGCTGTCATGGTTGACACGCCTCTGCAACATTGTGTGGAGGTCGGGGGCAGTGCCTTTGGCATGGCAAACCGGAGTGGTGGTTCCTCTTTTCAAAAAAGGAGACCAGAGGGTGTGCTCCAACTTTAGAGGGATCACACTCCTCAGCCTTCCTGGGAAGGTCTATGTCAAGGTACTGGAGAGGAGATTCCGGCCGCTGGTCGAACCTCGGATTCAGGAGGAGCAATGTGGTTTTCGTCCTGGCCGTGGAACACTGGACCAGCTCTTTACCCTCTCGAGAATCCTCGAGGGTTCATGGGATTTTGCCCAACCAGTTTACATGTGTTTTGTGGACTTGGAGAAGGCATTCAACCACGTCCCTCGCGGTTTTTTGTGGAGGGTGCTTCGACAGTATGAGGTATTGGGCTTGTTGTTACAAGCTATTTGTCTCTGTACGACCATTGTGAGAGATTGGTTCATATTGCCAACACTCGATCGGACTCATTCCCAGTGAGAGTTGGACTCCACCAGGGCTGCCCTTTGTCACCAATCCTGTTCATAATTTTTATGGACAGGATTTCTAGGCGCAGCCAAGGAACGGAGGATGTCATGCTTGGTGACCACAGGCTTGGTGACCATCTCTGTTGTTTGCAGATGATGTTGTCCTGCTGGCTTCATCAGCAATGACCTACAGTTCTTGCTGGGATGGTTTGCCGCTGAGTGTGAAGCGGCTGGGATGAGAATCAGCACCTCCAAGTCCGAGTCCATGGTCCTCAGCCAAAAAAAGGTGGATTGTCCGCTCCGTGTTGGGGACAGGGTCCTGCCCCAAGTGGAGGAGTTTAAGTATCTTGGGGTCTTATTCACAAGTGAGGGGAGAATGGAGCGAGAGACTGACAGACAGTAGCATCTGCAGTGATGCGGACGTTGTACTGGTCTGTTGTGGTGAAGAGGGAGCTGAGCTCTAAGGCAAAGCTGTCGATTTACCAGTCAATCTACGTTCCTACTCCCACCTATGGTCACGAGCTTTGGGTAATGACCAAAAGAACAAGACTGCGGATACAAGCGGCTGAAATGAGCTTTCTCCGTAGGATTGTTGGACTCACCCTCAGAGATAGGGTGAGGAGCTCAGTCATCCGGGAGAGGCTCAGAGTAGAACCACTGCTCCTCCACATTGAAAGGAGCCAGCTGAGGTTGTATGGGCATCTGATCAGGATGCCTCCTGGACGCCTCCCACTTGAGGTGTTTCGGGTACGTCCCAATGGGAGGAGACCCCGGGGCAGACCCAGGACTCGCTGGAGAGACTATGTCTCCCAGCTGGTCTGGGAATGCCTTGGTATCCTTTCTGAAGAGCTGGAGCAGGTGGCTGCAGAGAGGGAAGTCTGGGCTTCTCTGCTTGAACTGCTGCCTCCACGACCCGGACCTCCGGAAAAGCGGTAGAAGATGGATGGATGGATTTAGGTTTACGTTTAAAAAAAACAAACCTCTTAATTACTGTTTTTTATTTTTTTTTCAGTATGAATTCTGATATTGCTATAATTTATTAACGTGAAAACATCAGTAGCTTGCTAGGTTAGCTTAGCATGAAGACTAGCATAAAGCTAGCTGTGGCGCTGTATTTGTTTGCTCTTTTGTTGGTGGTTTGGTGATTGTATAACAGTAAACAATCTTTTGGGGATTCTTGAAAAAAAAACATGAGAAGAATGATACAGCTACTTGTGTTTTTCTCAGTATTAAACTACATGAAAAAGAAAAATATTGAAGAGGGCTGGAAGAGTATTGCTAGCCCTCATGCTCCAAAGCTTACAAAGAGCATTTATCCTATTTAATTCATTAAAAAAAAAATCTACCTGGGAAATGGACTGCTTGTGATGTTGAAGCATTGGACAAAATCACACTTTACACAGAGGAGTTAAATATGAAAATTAAAGGTAGCGTGCTTTAAGGCTTCAAGAGGAAAGCATATAATAGAGAAGAGAAATCGACATGAGTGAGGCGATGAGGTTCAGCAATAAGAGAGGGTGCTGTCAGGTCGCTCTTAAAAAGATGAGTTTTTTAAGTCCAAGAGGGAAGCTGGAGAGCGACTGTGATATTCTGATTGGAGTAACAAGGTCATTGCAGCAGGAGAGAGTCAGTAGGAGGGGGCGCCGAGTCCCGGCGGCCCATTTACTTTTAATGCGTTCTCATCTGCTGTCACACGAGGCCCTGTCAGGGTCTTAAAACAAAAAGACAAACCCCGTACTGCCACCTCCTGTGTGGCTACAGAGTCCACGGCTCGCTGACAGCTGAATGGTGTGTCAGGTCCCTCATATCTTTGATGTAGTGCAGTGGCAAATATTCTGCAGAACAATGCTGCTAAATAGAGACTCATCTGGTGCTCAGCATGTATACATCACATGCGTCTTATTGCTTTCTGGGAAAGTATGAAGACACATCTGTGCAGCTATGTTTTCGTCTGTCCTCGCCGGCGATGACGTTAAGAGCTAAGCAGCCGGGACTGCAGAGCCAATAATTCATTATGAGTGTTTACCAACCAAACACCGGCGCACATATTGCCTTGAACACATCTCGCCGGTTTGCACAGATGGAAAAACTGACGGACAGATGTGGGCAGGAAAGGCCGTCTCGCTGCGCTTTTTATGTCGGTAATGTACTGCTGTGCTTTGTCAAAGCCAGACAAGTATTTAAGTGCTTTAAGTCTTTCAAGAAAGCTGCGCCGGTGCAGAGCTTACTTTACACAGATGGAGATCGCTGGGTGACTATTGAGAGATCAAAAATGTACTCGGTCTCTCAATGATCTAAAGCTTCAAAAATGCTGTTTCTGTGTAAATATGTAGAAGATCATTGTACAGTTTTCATGGTGATCTACAGACATCTTAGAAAGATTCTTGAGAGATCGCTGAGACATCATTGAGAGCTTGTTCGGCAACCAGTGAGGTATCTATATATTTGAGAGGTTTCTCGTGCTCCTCTATCCCCTTTACACAGCGGTGGCGATCAATGAGAGAACATCGAAAGATGGAACAAAATGGCCAGATCTCTCAACAGTCACCAAGATCTCTCAATCTTCAAGTGATTTCCACGGTCTCCACAGTTGAGAGATCATTTTACTCAGTCCAAGGGAATGTAGTTTAAAAGTTACAAACATAAAAAGACTCATCCAGCACAGAGCTGGGAAGAAGTCCAGCCTTCAAATGACTCTGAACCAAACCCGCATGGGGTTATGGCCAAGTGGAATTTTGATGCAGGCAATTACGAACAATGCGGGACGGCAGATGAATGAAAATACGTGGTGAGATGAACAAATTGTTCCAGACGCAGAACTTTGCAATAATGACTGATTTTTTTTTATTTTTTTTTACACAAAACAGGAGAAAGAACAGTGCTGAATAGCTTCCATCAACATGCACGGCGAGTAGGACAACATGGCTGAAGCTGCGGCAGAACGGAGACAGCTGCATTATTCACAGCGCTCTGCCAGTCATCGCTGACATGGAGGACAGTGGGGTGGCTCATCCCACTTGATAATACATGATTGATGTTTTTTGAAACGCTAAACATCCCACGTGAATAATAAGCAGAAGCCTTATTTGGTGCCCGGAGAGACAGCAGGAAGGTGCCTTTTTTTCCCCCTTCCCCACAACAGTGATGGACACCGCAAGGGTCAGACATACATCCTCACCTGGGAGGAGGTTATCTCTGAGGGAATTAATGGCGTGTGTGAAAGACAAAGGAGGGAGAGATACACAGAACGTGAGATGGGTGGACAAAGAGAAAAGAGAGAGATCTAAGAGTATTTCCATGGCTCACACAGTGAATCATCCATCAGATTCACACAGAAGAGGGAATTAGCTCTAATGCTGCCGTCACTGTGCCTCCTCTGAGCCTGGAGATACCATGTTTCAAGATGATTAGCTGTAATAATGCTGCAGTAAAGCTCATGGTGCCTAATTAGACATGAAAGTGACAAGTCATGTGATCAAAGTGGATATCTGAGAGCAGCAGGTGTTCGCCGAGTGTTCCTTACAAGTGAGCAATCACAAAGCACAAAAGCCACACATGTAAATAGATGTAAATTGATCAGAGACGCACAAACACACAAGTCGGTTTGGATTATTTTTTATGCGGTGTTTTTCAAGCCACCCTGGGACAAACTGCTGCTTTAACAAGTAGATGCATGATCTTCTGAGTATGACCCGATAAAGTGTTGCACACAATGGCAGGACTGGCTCATAATCTGCTGTGTTAAAGCAGAAGCTGAACTAAATGTCAACAGAAAGCCTCTGGAATGGTGCTGCGAGACTTTAAAGAGTTTTTTTTTTTTTTTTTAAGCTTGGCTAAAACATCAGAGCCTTCAGACTGGTCTCACCCCCCTATCTTCAATGCATCATTTGATTTTTAGTTAGTATGCAACTTTTTAAAGATGCGAGGGGAGCCCACGGATGCCAGGGCCGGGGTGGTGGAGGCGTGGGAGAAGATGGGCTGGCGTCACGGCCGACACTTCTCACAAGCATCACGGCGTGCAGAGGATCTGAACGAAAGCGGCACTCTCTCCTCCGAATTCTCAGATGGCAGCCGTGACCCACTTTCCACAAAGACAGGCTCATGCAAACTTGATGATATGCTTATAACAGAGGAGCCTGTAGTGCGGCGCCTGAGGTGAGCCTCGCAATGCGGCAGCAGCAGGGGGTCGGTGTGGCAAGGACCAACAGGCAGGAGGTGTGCCAGTGCCCCGTCCTGGATGATTAAACAGCATTAGTGCTGGCGACGATGAGACGGACCAAAAAAAACTGTTTACAACATGAAAAGTTTCATGTCAAACATATTTGACTCATGGGGCAACAACTGTAACACTTCAGAACTCAGCCTGTAAAGTATTATGACATTATGATGTACTTTGGTGTAAGTAGACTGTAAGTTCAAGGAAGACCATAAAAGTAGCTTGTTAACATTTAAGCACCCATACTTATCACAGCAGCACCTTCTACTTATCATGCAGGTACCCTGTAGTCAGTAGGTGATTTATTTTTTTAACAAGAGGGAAGAGCGGTATTCACAAAATTAGCATAAGGTACAAATGTTTAAATGTAAATCAGGTACAAATTTGCAAGAATAAAGGTGCAAAAACTTATAAAATCTGTTGAATTTAAAAAGTTGCAAATTACAACTGAATTACATAGAATAAAAATTTAACCCACATCCAGATAAACACTGCAAATTTACAAGAAAAAAGTTGGAAATTTATGAGAAAAAACTCGTTTTGCAAAAAAAAAAAAAGGTCACAAACCTATGGCAGAAAGAAATGCAAATTTATGATGAAAAAAGTCACAAATCTACAAAAAAGTCACAAATCTATAAAAAGTTATAAATCTGTGTAAAAAATTTGCTAATTTGCATATATACATATACATAACAAATCTATGAAGGAAAAAAAGTTGCAGTCGTGCAAAAAAAATTACAAGAAAAAGTTACAAATTCTTCAGAAAAAAGTTACAAATTTTCAAGAAAAAAGTTGGAATTTTGAAAAAACATCACAAATCTATGAACAAAAAGATGCATATTTGTAAGGTTTTGGTTTTTTACATTTTGTGTAGAATTGGTGCTTCAAAGTCATATTCTTCAGTTCTGTAACATGTAGAAATGTTTATGATTATATGGGGGGGTTATGGGGGGATGATTTCGGATCATTTTGCTAACAGGGAGATGCCCCCCATCCCCCCCCCCCAAAATCACCTACCATCTGTCGTTAATATCAGGGCTGCACAATGAATCCAATCGAATCACATCTGCAATGTCAGTCTCTGCAATCCCATAATCCCACAAAATGCTGCAAAGTAATAATAATGTTATTTTGTAAACAGTACAATACAAACTTAAGTTTCTATAATTTTTATGCAACTTAATATTTGTGCTGAGAAATAAACATTTCAAGATGACTACATTTACTCTGCATTTTCCTTGATAACAAAGCAACTACACTCATAAAACCATCTAATTTAGTAATTACCCACAAAATACTCAGTGCTTCCTGGGTAATTTGCTGTATGTAATGTACGTTATCAGTGTTAGTGTTTATTTGGTGCACAAAAAAAACAATTGTTTACCTCTTTTAATCTGCATTTTAAATTGGATTTTAGTGTGTGTGTGTGTGGGGGGGGGGGGTGCCAGGCCTTCAGGTGGCATAGAGTGTGGTTTGAATTAGCTCCTAGCATCAAGGGGGAAACGGAATTGCCAAGACAAGGAACGTCATTGAATTTTGGACTCTACAGGCCCGTCCACACCAAGCAGAATAAAGACAACGATGGCAGAGTCCACACTCACGGTTATCGCTGTAGCGTGGACTCTGACATCCAGCTGAGTTAGAGCAATTTCTATTTATCATTATCTTTACCGTGCTTAGTGTGGATTTGGGGGGGGGGCTGTAAATCTTTCGGCGGATGCTGATCAACAGTGGACAGGTAGCAGTGCCAAGGTAGGAGCGCAGCAGCGTAACTAGCCTAGCAGCGCCTGTTGTTAGCAGAGAATAGCGGTGGACAGCGATGGAGAATTTATTCCTGATGGACTGAAATAGGGCTGTGCAATATGACAACAATTTCATGTCACGATATAAGTCATCTTATATCACGATAACGATATATATCACGATATACATTTTCTATAAATTCCACAGTTTATCACATAAAAAGGACCAGCTCTTTTTTTTTTACTTTTTTTTACATGCACCTTTTTCCCCTCATAATTCTGCAGTGTTGTTACAGTTTTTAGACTTGATTCTCATAAATTTCAGATTTTTCTTCTAAATCATATCATATGAATAAAAAGTAAACATCATATTTCCTGAGCCAGAGGAGAATAGCAAAAAAACAAACAAAAAAGTCTGAAAATGAAAAAAATACCCATCACTGCCATCTACAGATATAAATTAGCTGTTAGTTAAAATCAATGAAAATTTAAGTGTGGCGCTGGAGCCTTTGTGTGCTTCTTAGTAAAAATATTTCAGATTGGTCATGATCTAAAAATCAAAGACACAAAAGCTAATGTAATAAAATACATCTGATGACTTTAACTTTATTCATTATTGCTACTTGACTAATTAAAATTATTAGAAATCAAAGAAATTACATTAAGAGCCAACTTGCTCCTCCAACCCGTTTTAATGTATTTAATATTTATTTTGCGTGTATGTGCCACCATCATGCACTTTTGCAACTTTAATACATTTTTTTTAAACAAAACTAAGAAACTCAGCAGTAATTTAAACCAAACAAACAATGGTCTGATGCACTATTATGTTTCCTATCAACACAACTTAGCATCATTTAGCATTTGCCATTTTTTAGTTAGACATGGTGTTAATGCTACTTACCTCCTATTAAAATGAGGTTAGCGGACTATCCTCTCTGGAGCAGCACGGTGGAAAACAGTCTCACATCTCTGACAAACAGGAGTAGCAGCTATTTGACCAAACCGGTAGTTTGGAGTTAGCAACCGCCAGAGAGCCTAGCCACCCACCACCCACCTGTTCCGCTGTGCACACTGCAGGGGGAGAAGCGTGGCACTGACAAGTAGTGGGTGAGGAGCTGTGCTCAAGAAACGGGAGTATGTGCATTTTAAATCACGATATAAACGGTGAAGTATTCTATGAAATGATAGACGTTTTTATATCATCATCCAATATATGTCGTCATATCGCACAGCCCTAGACTGAAGGATCTCTGAACTGATGCCATGTCCCGAGTGATGCAGTGCCTTGTCGGCCTTCCATCTCCATTCCACAAGTGAAGTCACAGATTACAAGAGGACACCAAATGAAGGCACTGAGATTAATGAAAAAACAAACAGCAGAAATTAAGTTGAGGATTCTGTAGGTAATGTATGACCTGATATGGTCAAATAAGCCTAAAGGTAAGAGGAAATTTTAGTGTTACTGTTAACTACAACAATTATTTACGTAGCATCATCTTATAGTCAGCAGCCGAATAAAATGCAGTCTGTGGTTGGCTATTGGGATGCAGGCTGCAGACTGTGCCAGTTGTAATCTTTTCAGTGTTGCCATCCGAACAGAAAAGCCAAATAGTGCTGTTGCAGCAGATCCCAGCCCGCTGTTTCAATGTGAAAATCCTTCCACAATATTACCTTAAAGCAGTAACAAAAACCCCTCTATATGGTATTATACTGCAATAGCTACAAAACAATACTATAGCAGCTACTAAAAGCACTGTAAATAAGAAAAAATACTGTTATGTTTTGCACAGCAGGCAGACAAAAAGGACCCAAATGCAGGTGGTAACAGTCCACAAGGATTTATTAAATAACAAAAATCAAAAGCAGCACAGGGGCTAAAAACAAACCCAAACTAAACTTAGACACAAAGAAAATAAACTAGAAAGTTCCACAGAAGGCAGGACAAAAACAAACCTTAAAAAGAGAGACTAGATGAGACTGAGAGAACAACCAGACTTCTGTAGAGGGGAATAGATATAGATAAGGCAGAGAAGGACCAAACTGAACTTATAGGCACCGACAAACAGAAAACAGGTGAGGAACACAAGGGTGGAGAAACAACTGATGAGGAGGTTGCATAACCTAAACAGTAAAGCTGAGGATCAACACAAAGGACTAACAGAAAATAACCTTTCATCAAAAAAAACAAGGAGGCAAATTACAAGAGACTAGATGAAACCAAAACAAGAATTTTCAAAACCAAAGATCAGATAGAAATAAGCACAAGGATAATACAGGAGATATTCTTAATAAACTGAGAACAAGAGAGACCAGATAAGAATGGAACAAGAAATACTTGCAGGATAAATGAAGAACCACAGAGCATAAATGAAATAAGACAACATAACTAGACAACTAGAATAATCATCATCATAATAATCAATTCAAAATAATACAACAACAAAACTAGAAAAGCACTCAAGCGAGTGCATACCTCTGCCAAGTCTGCTTGAAGGGCCTTATTGGGAGGTATGCAGTCTCAGATCATCACCAAAATGGAATGGGGTCATCCTTGGGCCAAGAGCTAAAAATTCACCAAAATCTGTCCAGGAGTTTTTGTGTAATCCTGCTAACAATCAGACAAACAATCAGACGGACAAACCACCCCGATTACATTACCTCCTTGGTGGAGGTAATGACTATATTACAGATATAGTAATGTAACATATTTGAGTAGCACAATATTTTAAATAAAGTTACAGTAAAATTACTATGCCTTACTGATAACCAGCTGCCACAGTTTAAAGTGTAACTGGATTTGGTAACTTAAAATAACTATGTAAAACTGTAATCATCAAAGAACTTAAATTTTCTGATTTGTCTCTTTTTTTAAATTTGCAGTACTCAAATATGATTCTGTTTGTAATAGTTAGAATTACTTAATTTTTCCAGAGAGCAGTACTTCAAAAAGCTATGCAAACTTGTTGCCTTTGAAAAAAATTCTAAAAGTCCTTTAAAAAGTTGATCATCAAATAGAGAAACCCAAGTAACATATTTCTATAAAGTGAGCTTAGTTATCAACTTCAAGGGCATCTTGTTAAATTAGAATATTGTGGAAAAAGTTGATGACGTTGTTTTCTCAAAAGATAAACGCTCATATCGTCAACACTCATTTCCTTCGGAAATATTTCAAACCTTCTTTATTGAATTTTTTATTACAATGGGAATATTTTTCTTTAATAAATTACAGATCATGATATTTTATCTTTCTGAGACGCACTAGCGCAGACTGGGGATGGATGATTAACCGAATTAAAACTGAAACCAAGCATCGGGACATAGAATCAACATAGTCTTGCTCACATCGGTTATTTCGGTTCTTCCTTTCTTCCTGTTCTGCGTGTGTGTAAATGAGAGCTTTCATGTACTGTCTCTTTAAGAAGCATGACTCCGCAACCCAGTAGCAGTAGCAGCACAGTCAGCACTGTCTGGAAGCAGCAAAACACAAGAGATCAATAATAACAAAAAATTAGTAGCTTGCACTGAAAATGTGGTGTCCATCCACATAGTTTGGGATGATTGACTCTGTTTGATCTGGGGATGCAGAGAGAGCATGAACGAGGTCAGAACCTATTCTTTATTATATTGTGCTCATTTACGGCCAAATCCCCACAGCGATATATTCACTGATGCCGCACTCTCCGTGGCTCAATTAAGAGCCTTGTCAGTGAACTATAAGGGAGAAGAAAGGAGCAAGAAACAAAACAAAAGCTTCAAATAGCCATGATGCTGATTTAAAGCCAGATTGCCCAGCCCTAGTACAGATGACCCATGACAGCCTTTCTTTTTAAAGCACAAACCATATTCATTTCCAAGGTTACAGTTCCAGTTGGGATGGATGAGAAAAAATAGCTGTCATTATTTAATCAAAATAAGATCATGAATAAACCAAAATTCTCACCAGTAGACTCTCTACCTGAATAATCACCACACCACCTCCGCATAGCTGACTATCAGCAGCAGCATTAGTATAAAATCTGAATAAACACTCTGTTTCTAAACTGTTCCTCCCCTGCTGCTTACTTGGATTTGATCAACTTCCACCCAAACTAAATAGAAACCAAACAGAAATTTTAAAACGCACAAACCAAACGTGAAAAGGATCTTTTTTTTTCCCATAACAGGTTCAAGTAGTCATTCGTCAAAATTTCAATACATGCTCATTTCTCAAATCCCCATAATGCAGCCTTACACACACTTAAGACAGCAGATGCACAGATTTTTACACCGCTGCTGGCCACAGTCTTATGGACACAAACACACTCACGCACGCAAAGTATGTGGGCAGCGCAGGAGTTATGAGAGGTTAAAAAAATCTCTGAATTTATGTAATGCAGCACTATTCAGTGTCTAAACTAGGGGACACCTGCAGCCTACACAAGCCACCTAATCAGACCTTAGAAACATTCCTGAATAAAACAGGCTTCTTTGGCAGCATCAGCAAGCCGGTTTCATGGAAAAACACGTAGCTGACGGTGTGCAAAGATCGATAGTTTAAAACTGAGCAGCGCTGTTTCAAATTCTGAAAAACAAAACATCTTTCAAAGGAGCAGCAAGTCACCGCAATGCAGAATGGTGGATAAAAATAAGAAATAAGAAACAGATGCAGAAATGACACATTTGGTTCATGTAGATAAATATAACATTAATACTGTAATTTAAAGGAAAACTTAATCCTTTAGCAATAGGGGGATAGAAGACGGTCCCATCCAGATTTTAAACTATTAAAAAAGATGAACTTCAAACCATATTTGGCAAAGTAGATAAGCAGTAAACCGTTTAAAAGCGCGAGACTCTTGGTTTGTTTGCAGATAAACAGATGGCAATTTTACAAATCGCATAAATCTCTTTGATTGAAAAGGGAGTTGACATTAAAGACGATAAAGCTGCAATACTTTTAGAGGAGACTTTTTATTTCAAAGGCAAATAAAGGCTGTCTGTTTTTTTCATGTGGAAAGAACAGATCTGGCAACAGTACAAACAAAAACCAATAATATAGTAAATAAATAAATCATGCATTCTGATGACATCATTAGATATGAAGAGATGGGGGGGCAATTATACATAACAAAAACGGTCTTCTCATGGACACTCAAAACTGTAAGCAGACATACACCTGTACACAGAGAAAAGTAAAGCTTCACAGAGAGAACTAAAGTCTTCTTCTGAGTAATGCCATAGAAACCATTCTGGGTGCCACAAAGAACCTTTTAGCAACTGGAAATGGGTTTTGTGGAAAGTGGAAACAGTCTAATTTCACTTCTTAATTGGTCCAAAAAAAAAAAAAACTGCAAACAACTGCTGCTGCTGCATTAGTGCCTGCAGTGGCTCCTCTGTGGAGGCAGGTGGCATCACCGACGCATTCCCTCCTCTCGATGGAAAATGCTACCATGCCTGAGCCCACACCACCGTCTGAACGGGAAACCATCCCCCCCACCCCTCCAAAAAAACCCACATCCCGACGTTGGCCACCCCAGCACCAAACACGCAGCGGACAAAGACCGCTACAGGTGTACCAGCGCTGTGCTGAGAAAAGCACATCCGCCACAAAAGCAAAACCCTTTTGCAGGACCACGCGTCAGTAAGTGGCTGTCCCATTTTCAAACTAACTCACTCTCCCGGCAACAGCGGAGCACCAGCGCTGAACGGCCATCATGTCCAAGCATCAAGCGAACTCCTGGCCTGAGCTGAACAAAATCCATTTTGTGTGGACGTGAACTCACGTGCACTCACGTCACCCGGAGTACGTGATGCGTCTTTCCTTTGGCTTTGTAGGTAGTCGTGCTGCATTTTTACACAAAAACAAATTACAAGGCTAAGTTTTCATTACACAGGCCATAGCCGGCCACAGCGTGTTAGCATATAGCATTCCATGGCTCACAAAAGGTGAAAAACACTGGTTTGAAGAACCTTGTTCAGAAACGCCCAGTAATCTGCCTCCACACAAATTCAGCAGAAATGAACAACTTATAGTTCTTTGAAGAACCATATAAGGTATGCATATAGAACCATCCTCTAAATAAAGAGGGTCTTCAATAAGTGATTGCTCTCTAAAGAACCATGGTGATCTGGAAACAGCCATGTGAGAACCAATGAACTGCCCTCTTTGGGATTAATAAAGTTGTCTGAATCTGAATATTGTTCTGTGTGTTGGATGTTCCAACACACCCCGTTTCACAGACCCTCCACACCTTCACCCTCAGGACCCAAAAGTTCTACTAATAATCTAACAGCTACAGCTCGTTTGTAGTGTTTCCATCTTGACTCCTTAAACTGGCCATTTAGCTGTTAGCTGTTAGCATCCTAGTTCTTATTTTACTAGACTATTAAGGGAATGCTGCACTTTCATAAACACTCATAAGTTGGAACCAAAGCACCCTGATTTAGCATCATTGTGGACTCTTACAGGGACATTAGTTTACAAAATTTGCATTATACATTCAATGAGACTGGACACTAGTGACTTACATTGCAACCTAAACAAGACTGTGGTCAGTTTAGCCCACGTTACACATTTTGAGGCATGTGTACCAAAGCTGCATAGCGCATTCAGGTGTTTTTCCTTCCCTACAACATCTATAGCTCTAATACAAAGCCATGCTGCTGACTGTATATCTATTTATACCATACGCTACATCAGCAAAGTGCACAGACATGTTGAGGGGCTGTTGCTCTAACCTCAACCAAAAACACCCCCCCACACACCCCCCCACACACCATCTTATCATCTTCAACCCTGCCACCTCCAGCTCTGCCTCCTGTCTTTTTGTCAGCGCCACCATCTCCAAGCTATACATCATAGCAGGTCTCACTACTGCCTTGTAAATCTTCCCTTTCACTCTAGCTGTGATCCTTCTGTTACAAATCACCCCTGATACTCGTCTCCACCCGCTCCACCCTGCCTGCACTCTCTTCTTCACCGCTCTTGTGCATGTTCCATTGCTTCGGATGGTTGACCCCAAGTATTTAAACTCATCTACCTGCACTACCTCTACTCCTAGAAAATAAATTGTGGAAATTTTGGCAACAATAGCCTGTACCTGTGCACATCTTTGTACTACATTACTGTAAGTTTTATTGAAAATATCTAGTAATACAAATATGCATGTTTGAAATTAAAAGAAATATACAGAGGAATGGGGAATTTTACTTTCTCTGCCATCCAACCAAAAACAACTACAATCTTCTTATTTCCTGAGCTTTTTTTATTGCCTCCCAAAATCCTGCCATAGGAAACTTTTTTTTAGCTTTTCCTCAAGAGTAGACAGTCTCCAGTAAAACAGGAAAGTTTGTGAGACAAGGTGGCACATGTTACACCTCATCACACACAGCTGTCATCTGTGTGTCACCTTTGAAGGCACACACCAGAACCTCGACTTCTACAGCAACAACAAATCCAACAGGAAAAAAAAAAAAAAAAAAAAAAAACAAGAGAAAGGAAAAATGGGCCAGTAAAGCTGCCATTCCTGTAAGACCTTAATTAATGGCCAGAAGTCCACCTATAAGAGGTTCCAATACGGTTTTGGCGGAAAAACTCCTTATGTAATTATCCTAAATGATAATAGGTTTTGCCAGACCTGGGCATCAGTCGACTCTTTTCGCACTGCTGGGAAACATTTTTTGTGTTACGGGACCTGCAGTATTTCATGCAGCCTCCACCCTTAAAGGTCAACCCAACACATCATTAGGGTCCCAAGATGCAGAAAACACGGCTGGAATCGCAGTTCGTCAATGGAAATGGAATCAGTATGCAGGTTAGGTTAACTGGCATCAACTGAGGATCCCAAATTGTCCTTGGGTATGAATGTGAGAGTGAATGGTTGTCTGTTTCTCTGCGTTGGCCCTGTGATGGACTGGCGATCTGTCCAGCGTGGACTCTGCCTCTTGTCCAAAGACGCAGAGATAGGCTCCAGCCTCCCCGCAACCCGAAAAGGATTAAGTGGTAGAAGATGGATGGATGGATAAGCAGAGTTTCTAGGTCTTTCTTTTCCATTTTGTGTTTGGTTTTTTTTTTTTGCTTTACTAAAGTGGGCTTGACCTGACATGGTGCCATAGAGCCTGGCTTTATTCTAAACTGAATTAACTTATCTTAAACCTGGTTTCATCAATCTAATCCTAGATTAAATTAAGCTTTGTTTGTGTAAACCAGCCTTAGTGTTTTTAGCTGGGATGATTCTGAAGCTGAAATTTTGCATTTAATTGCATTTCTGCCTTTGTGCTGATGTAGCATTTAAAAAAAAAAGTCCTGCCCTGGTTATTTTGGCATAAAAAATCAGGGGTAAAACAGTAAAGTTGCAGTGTTCATCCAAAAGCTTTTGACGTGTCAGATATAACTGAAGTTTTCCTCGCCACCGTTTTAATTAATTAAGGATTTGGATTCGGTTTCCTACAGTCTCCGTAATTACTTCTGCTTGTTCTCTATTCTAGAGATTCAAAATAGGTCATGTGTTTGGCTCCAGGAGTTTAGCTACAGACTCGCGTCCCTGTATGTGTTGGAGACTGTAGCGTGCATCTGTCAGCCACATCACTACAGTCACATTGTTTGGTTCCTCTCATGTTACCAAAGACTGTTTGCAGAGGCAGAATGTCTGTGGTTTCAAACCAGAGGCCATTGTAGAAGTGCCTGAATCCCATATTTATGTATTTGTTTATTTATTTATGCAAGCAGCAATTAATTACTGTGGTTGCAAAAAGCTATCTTATTTGCAGACATTTCATAATTAGTAGCTGCCCGCGGCATTCTGTAGGATATAGGATGTCATTTTAAGCACGTGTGTTTATGCTGCTACATTCCATAGAAAGATCAACCCGAGAGAGAACAGAAAACGGATGAAATTGTTTGGCATGGCAGTGATTATAAAAGAGCACTTGTCCTTCATCAAGATAATGCATTAACCTGACAGGCATCACACACTAGATGCTGATTAAACACCATCATTTAGGGCACTCTGAAATCATTTTTTCCAGATGCTTTTTTCAGTTTGTTTTTCTGAATTTTGTGTTTTAATGACCTAACCAGTGCTGTAGCAAAGACCTCATCAAGACCACACTGAGACCAGAGTCTGCCAAGACCAAGCGCCTACACACTCAGTAATCTTGGTCTTGAGTGGGTCTTGACCCCTTGACGCCTTGGTCTTCCTACACTCTGGGCTCGGTCTGGTCTTAACTACAACACAAGAACTAACCACATTTTGACAAATGAAGAGAACATGATCTTGTGATGATGAAAAAAACACCAGAAAATCCAAACAGTTCAGCGGTAAAATATCCTTAATTTGATGCACAGATCGCCAGTCCGTCACGGGGCCAACACAGAGAGACAGACACCCATGCACTCTCACATTCATACCTAAGGACAATTTGGGATCCTCAGTTGATACCAATTAACCGAACCTGCATGTCTTTGGCCTGTGGGAGGAAAGCGGAGTACCTGGAGCAAATTCATGCAGACACGGGGAGAACATCCAAACTCCACAGAGAAGGGTCACCGATGGACAGGAGGTGGGATCGAACTAGTGACCTTCTTGCTGTGCTGACACACTGCTAGCTACTGTTCCACTGAGCTGCTCAGCTCTGCTTTTAATGACACAAAATGGCTGCCTACATGGAGGGGTACCCTCTTCTTGTGCATAAAAAGTAACCTTACAATGCAGAAAATACAACAAATTTTACTTAATAATGACCACATACCGATAAAAATACAATTATGAGACAATGCTGGGGTAAATTTCAGAATTCAGATCACCCAACAGCACTGCTAAGCCATGATCTAATCAGGTTTAAAGTTATCTCTCGTTTCTGCAATCCAGCCTCAGGGCAGGTGTTTGAAGGCCTTGAAAGGTGAAACATTTTAAAATTGTTCAAAAGAAAAAAAAAAACACTGATTATTTCAATTTTTACATGAATATCTGCAAAAACCACTAAGTTTCTACAGGATTATTACTGCAGATATTACATTTTGCTGTCAATTTTTTTTATTCTACTATACAGATTATAGCAGTTAGTCTCACTTTCAGCACACAGTCTCACTCTTTCTGCCACAGTTTGCTATTTTCCACTGATCATTTTCACAGCCGGCCTTCTTTTTTTTTTTTTTATCATAGCTGTAAAAACAACAGGTGGTTTTAAAACGAGGAGCTGCTTTATTATGTCTTCCTACAATCTATCAAAGTGACGCCTCTGTGTGGAAAGCAGCCATCGTCGACACGAGTGACTGAGACCTGCGCTTTTGCTGCAGTTACGCGTCAAAATGTCTGCCGTGAAACATGCGTGCTGCGCCAAGGTGTGCAGCGGCTCCAGCCGAGACCGCGAGCGCACGGATGAACTGTTGAATGCAACGTTCGGGTTTTGGCACACAGCAGAGGGGAAGGGGCGCAGCACACGTTGGAGACGTTGAGCAGCTGGCGTCACTGTAATAACTGGCCCAACACTCACAAACCAGGCTTTAAAAAAAAAAAAAAGGTTGGAACTAAACAAAATGGCACCAAATGTCCCCCCCCCCCCCCCACTCAGAGGTGGAAAAACCTGATTGGATTCTGAAGACAAGTATGCACCTGCGCTCAGAGCCGCACTTGGGCGAACCTGCCAAACGCTTCAGCTGCTCTAGGAAAAGACGCTTTTTCCCCCTCAAGTATAACAGCAAGGCCTTATCTGATCCACTTCAAGCAGTGATGCCTCTTGTGATGAATTTCTAATGTGAGAGAACTGGAAAACTATTATCTGGTCTTGGCAGTTTTCTTTGGCTGGCCAGCCCCCCACCAGCCCCCCCCCCCTCCACAGTTCCTGCTAGGAGCTTTCTGCCTCCACAAATTGCCCCCTTTTCTCTGAGCATCTTTTTGAGGTGAATGCTAGCAGAATGCATGTATCTTCCCCCTTACAGAGAGAGGCAGGATCATGGACCCGTCGTGCTAAATGCAACCACAGATATGGACTGTTTTTTATTAGTACAGATACCTTATTTTAAAGGACCCATTCACTGCACTTTTCCCACACGTTACCATGTTTCTGACATATTTTGGTCAAATTACCTTTAATTATCTACTTACTGCAGCATCACTGTGAATCATCTTTTGCAGCCTTACACAGAGCGGCTCGTTTCAGTGCATGTCTATTACTACCCTCCCTCTTACGTTACTATTGCTAATCTTAGCTGGCTAGCTCCTAGCCCGGGCAGCAAGCCTGATCCAGCTAATGTAAATTTGCCTCAAGGAATTAATAAAAATAATGCATCATTTATGGACAGGAGTGTGTGGTTTCAGTGGTCGAAAGGATAGTCAAGCAAATGCTAACGGATTTTGTAGCATCACAGTGAAAATATAACAAAATAAGTCAGAATGACGTGAGACATATTATCGACTGTGGATTAGCGAGCCAGGTGGAAACATGGCTGTCTATTAGGGTAACTGAAATCTAAAGAAAATAAAAATATAAACTACGCTTGGTAAGCTAACTCCCTAGTAGCCAGTAGGTGATCTGAGGGGGGAAGCGGGTGGATGCCATGACCTTTGTTAGCAAAATGACCAAAGTCATCCCCACTGTAAAGCTGCCATCCCCCCAATTCCTATAAAGAGGGCAAGGATAGCATAGTATTGAGGAACATTTTACCCATAAATTGGTGAGAGCAGAGTAGCAAATGTACAAGAATAATGTTGACAATTTATGAGGGAAAAAGTTGCTAATTTAATAAAAAAAAAATCTAATTTATTTATAAAGTTGTGCATTTTTGTGGAGAAAGTCATAGCAAATTTATTACCAAAAATGTTAAATTTATAGGGAAAAAGTAGTAAATATGTTAGAACAGTCACAAATTTGCCAGGAAAACACTGCCAATTTATCAGAAAAAAAGTCTGAAATTTCTGATTTGAAATTTTCCAAGAAAAATCTTACAAGTTTGCAAGAAAAAAACCTCACAAGAAGGCACAAAAGTGACAAATTAACGTGAGACAAACATTACACAAATCTACAGCTTTCTTTCTTGTAAAGTTGCAATTATTTTCTTGTACATTTGGAACTTTATTCTTGCAAATTTATTACTTTTTTATAAATGTGTTTCCCCCCCCCCATTCATGAATTGCTAAAATTGTAAATTAGCTTCTCTTCACACTGATTTCACCTTAATTATTGCACATGTGTACATTCAATTTAAATTTATATATTTGCATCTTGTGTTAATTTGTGAAAACCCACCACCTGCATCCCCCTAACTGAACATTGAATCACCTACTGCTAGAAGCGCTGTTAGCATCGCAGCTAACACCACTGGCACCCTGCTAAGCCACATGACGGACACCTAGACCGGCCAATAAGACGTCAGCGGGTGGGGCTTAAGGTGGGCTTCCCTTTTCCTGCCTTACAAGAAAAAACATGAAGAGTTACATCACTGCTCAAAGCAATATAAAGGATGATTTATTATTATTATATCATCATCATCATTATTACTTTTATTAAAGAGAAGTCACCATTGTGGATTTTTTTTTTCAAACCACACATGATCAACAGATGCTTTTCAGAAGGTTAAATCCTACAGAAACACATTTTTTTCAGTGAATGACACTTTTAAACTGCAAAGTAAAAGTAGCCTAGTCTTGTGCCGGAAAATACACCGGAATCAAGCAATGAAACATTTCTATGCTGGGAAAAAAAAAGCATGTAGAGGCATAATTCATGTTTGTGCAGTCTAAATGAGCAGATGATGTGACATTGGGTAAAATATGCTCCAGTTTACCCCCTGAGCTGCTGCTGCTGGTGGGAGGATGACGCCATCCATACCGAACAGCCAAAGGATCTTTTTTTTTTTTTTAAGAAGTCACTTGGCAAAGAGCCGTAAAATGCACAATTAGTCCTGGGTCAGTTGCAGGTTTCCTCAAAGGTGGAACCAAAAAAATGCAGTCGGTGTGTGACTTTGAACTTGTTACAAATGGCTATTTGGGCATTTTTCAGTCCAAGAGGTTGTTGATCTCCAAGGATGAAAGTGCATGGCGATGAATGTGAACTGCGGCGCCTTTCATAATGAAAAGGAAATCTTTATAAAGGGGTCAACCTGGGGGTCACTTTAATCACCTGTGAGCCCTGACCCATGACCCCTTCACCGTTCGCTCCCTCCTCTTTAATGCTGCTGAGCTTCAGACTTGACTACTCACTCCTGCCTGGATGAAAAACGAGAAAGAAAGAAAGAAAAAAAAAAAACCCTCTCCCTGATAAAACAGTCACGTAAACGACTCCTGTGGTGGAAAGAGGGGGCTTGATTTGCAGATTATAGAGGGTACCAGGCTACCCTCTAGCGGCGCAGCGAAGCGCTGAACCGTGGCGCGCAGCGAGTCGCCTCGCCTCCACGGCGTAAAGGGGGAACCGGGATGCCAGAACATGGTGGGGAGGAAAAGTCCTCAGTGGCTGTAAGGGGGGGACGCTCCGGGACCGGGGGCAGGGACGCCCGGCGCCTTTAAAGACAGGCGAGATGTTTGCTTTAGATGCAAATCAGTGCCATCCACGCCGCGGGTGTCATCTCAAGGCCTGGGTTAGGATTTTTCTCCCCGTTTTTCCCTCCCTTGACTTTTCAAGAAAGAAAGCTTTGATGTTGGCAGGGAGGAGAAGAGAGGAGGAGGACGCAGAATGAAAATGTACTTCTGGGGGGGGGGGGTGATGGTTTGGGCGGGGGGGGGAGGTCTGCCGTCATCGTAGCTCTTCTCTTTACAGCCTTTATGAAACCCATCAAAAAAAAAAAAAGCCACAAGTGATGTTTTACGCATCATCTGGATGCGATAAAGTTTGTCTGGTGCGTCTTCGCTCGGAGGACTGACCCTGCTGCGCCATTTATTTCTCTTTCATTTAGCGCAATCTGTCGAAGCTGTCGCCGCGCACCACGGCGGAAATCAGGCGGACGGGGTGACGCGCGGCGGTTTCCCCGCAGCATCCTTCTTTCGGCTTTTTTTTTTTTTTTTTTTTTTGCGCCGGGGCGCGCAGGCCTGCGGTACCGCTGCGGTGAAGCAACTTTATGGGGGAAGGGGGGGGGGGGACGCTGAGGAAAGAGGGGGGGGGGGAATCCACCCGACTTTCACTGGCGAGGCTCAAGCGCAAACTGCGAGAACGCACATGATTTGTCTAATTGCGCGCCGCGGGTAAACGGCGCATTTCTACTCCTATTACAGAGAAAGGGAGACTTGAGGGACTGTTTGAAGTGTGAAACATCAGCTAACAAGTCAAATGTGGGCAAAGGAAGCGGCGCAGAGGGATGAGAAGCAATCAGTGATTCCTCACACAAAAAAAAAAAAAAAAAAAAAAGCGCGTCATGATCCGCATCTACTTACATGGAGGTGATGTTCTTGAATAAGTCCGCTATGTCCACGCTGGTCCCGTTGGTCCCAGTGTCCTGCAGGGCGAGCAAAGGGAAAAACCTGCCATTGTCGGACTTATTGCAAAAGATCTCTGTCTGGGAGCAGCTGCAGGTCGGCGGGCAGTCCAGCATGGAGCTCAGATAGTCCTGGAAAACACTCATCAGGAACAAAACCCTCCACCAGCAAATCCGGATCGAAAGAAACCATAGATCCATGTCTCCGGGCGAAGTGAAGGGGGGATAGAAGAGGTCCCGCTGTCCTCTGGGTTAGAACCGAACCAGGGGGAGAGAGAGAGAGAGAGAGAGAGAGAGAGAAGAGGAGAGGAGGAGAGTGGGAGGAAAGAGGGGGAGGACGGCTGGTGCGTCTGTACAGAGGATGCTCTATGCCGGCGCTCCTGCCGTGGATGGATGCTGTAGTGTCCTTGCGCGTCAGAGATTGGGTGAAAAGGAGGAGGAGGAGGAGGAGGAGGAGCGGGGTTTGGGGGGGGGAAGGAAGAAAGAAAAGACGCAACAGAAAGAAAATAACGCAAATCAAAGATAAGAAATGGAAATCATGCGAGCGTCCTGTGGTGCTGTCAGCGTCAGATGCAGCATGGTGCTCCCCGGAATGCCACCGCTGCCGCTGCCGCCGCCGCCGCCGCCGCTGGGGTCGTCGTCGTCTCTCTTTCTCTCTCTCTCTTTCCAAGCAGGACCAGGACAGCTGGCTGGAGAGCAGACACACAAAACGAGAAGTTGGAGCATCAAGTCCCTCCTACCGGCTACGGTCACTCTGACACCTGCAGAAGCTGCGTGCGGTCAACAGTGATTACAGGAGGACGCGCAGCAGAACCTGTCGAAAGAAGACAAGTGACATAATTTTATCTTGCAGCGTGTGCTAAATTATTTGGGTATTTGAGCGATAATTGCAAGGATATATTGCTGGGGGCATTTTCAAGAACACTGCAGTATCAAAGTACACATAATACTCCAATAACCATGTGCTATTTTTAAGTCAACATGTTCAATTGAAATACCCAAAAATGGCAGCAGCCTGTCCCTGCCCTCAGAACACGCGAGTATGCAAATGGCCATCATGTTCTGGCTGATCTATTTGAGGCCTGTGAGGTTCAAATAGGCCAACATGGCCAAAGTTTGTGAGTATACAGAAACTTTCCCCCATTTCAGAAGATGGGCCCTTTCAAAGTCAGACTTTACTGGAGTTTACTTTGCATTTTCCACCTCATACAGGGATGATTCTGGCTTTTTGAGGACCCTATGTAAGACAATAAAAACATTAAAAAAAATAAATGGGTCATTGTCTAGATCAGAGATGGACGACTTTGGTGGTAGTGAGGGTCACAAAATTTTTCCTCACTTCCCGAGGGCCAGATTTACATGGTAACCTTCCGTTTGGGGAGGGGGGTAATTATTTCCCCCAAAGTTAAAAGTTTCACAATTAAAACTGAAAATGCAAATTAAAGATACTCAGTGTTTTATCATATTAAAATTAAAATTACTGACAAAATTATATCTGCCCTGCAATGGACTGGCAATCTGTGCAGGGTGTACCCTGCCTCTCACCCAAAGATGCTGGGATAGGCTCCAGTCCCTTCCCCTCCTCCGTGACCAAAAAGGATTAAACAGTAGAAGATGGATGGATGGATAAAATTATATCATGACCTAATTTTAAAAACTCTCCATCAAAATGAGGAGCAAAGAGAAATTCCGGACGATAATTAAAAAAAAAAGCCAAGAACAAAAGGAAATATGAGGAGGCTTAGCTTGCTTTTGGATTCATTGTGGGTGTGGAGGGGCAGAGAAATTGCTGTGTGTGTAGGTGGGGTTGGTACAGACATGGACAAAATTGTTGGTACCCCTCTGTTAATGAAAGAAAAACCCACAATGGTCACAGAAATAACTTAAATCTGACAAAAGTGGTAATAAATAAAAATTCTATGAAAATTAACCAGAGAAAATCAGACAATGCTTTTGAATTGTGGTTCAACAGAATTATTTTAAAAAACAAACTCATGAAACAGGCCTGGACAAAAATGATGGTACCCTTAACTTAATATTTTGTTGCACAACCTTTTGAGGCAATCACTGCAATCAAACCATTTCTGTAACTGTCAATGAGACTTCTGCACCTCTCAGCAGGTATTTTGGCCCACTCCTCATGAGCAAACTGCTCCAGTTGTCTCAGGTTTGAAGGGTGCCTTCTCCAGATGGCATGTTTCAGCTCCTTCCACAGATGTTCAATAGGATTTAGATCAGGGCTCATAGAAGGCCACTTTAGAATAGTCCAGTGTTTCAGTCTTGCCATTCTTGTGTTTTGGGTCATTACCCTGTTGCAAGACCCATGACCTGCGACTGAGACCAAGCTGTCTGACAATGGGCAGCACATTTCTCTCTAGAATACCTTGATAGTCTTGAGATTTCATTGTACCCTACACAGATTCAAGACACCCTGTGCCAGATGCAGCAAAGCAGCCCCAGAACATAACAGAACCTCCTCCATGTTTCACAGTAGGGACAGTGTTCTTTTCTTGGTATGTTTCATTTTTGCATCTGTGAACATAGAGCTGATGTGCCTTGCCAAAAAGTTCCAGTTTTGTCTCGTCTGTCCATAGGACATTCTCCCAGAAGCTTTGTGTTTTGTCAACATGCAGTCTGTCAAATTCCAGTCTGGCTTTTTTATGATTTGTTTTCAACAGTGGTGTCCTCCTTGGTCATCTCCCATGAAGTCCACTTTGGCTCAACAACGACAGATGGTGTGATCTGACACTGATGTACCTTGACCTTGGAGTTCACCATGAATGTGTTTAGAGGTTGTTCTGGGCTCTTTTGTTACCATTCGCATTATCCGTCTCCTCCTGCGGCCACGTCCAGGGAGGTTGGCTACAGTCCTGTGGATCTTAAATTTCTGAATAATATGTGCAACTGTAGTCACAGGAACATCAAGCTGCCTGGAGATGGTCTTATAGCCTTTACCTTTAACATGCTTGTCTATAATTTTCTTTCTAATCTCCTGAGACAACTCTCTCCTTTGCTTCCTCTGGTCGATGTTTAATGTGGTACACACCATGTCAACAAACAACACAGTGACTACTTGTCACCCTTTAAATAGGCCGACTGACTGATTACAAGTTTGTAGACACCTGTGATGTTAATTAGAGGACACATCTTGGTTGAACATGTCCCTATGGTCACATTATTTTCAATCTTTTCTAGGGGTACCATCATTTTTGTCCAGGCCTGTTTCATGAGTTTGTTTTTTAAAATAATTCTGTTGAACCACAATTCAAAAGCATTGTCTGATTTTCATTGGTTAATTTTCATAGAATTTTTATTTATTACCACTTTTGTCAGATTCAAGTTATTTCTGTGACCATTGTAGGTTTTTCTTTCATTAACAGAGGGGTACCAACAATTTTGTCCACATCTGTAATTGTCTGACTCCCCAAAATGGGGAACAGAAAAAAGTTAAAGAGCTGCTAGTATACATGAACAAAAAATCAGCAGATTTAAACCACACCTGAACTTTCACAGCTGACATGGGATTGAAACAGTGTAAGTGCTTCAGTCACACTCTTTAGAAAGGAACCTCAAAGCTTTGAATCTTTTTCTGCACAATTAGAAGGAAAGTCTCTGAGCTCCATGAGGCCTCACCTGCCAAACAAGAATAATTGCTACAGCTCCTACTGAGGAGCTGTAGCAATTATTCTTGTTTAAAAGCAGATTTACTTTATACATTTACTGCTGTTTACAGCCTATTAATGCAGTCTCAGCATGCAACACATACCTTACAACATGTTCTCAGGTGCATACTACTTCCTCACTCTCACTCTCTCGCTTAACCACTAGCACCAAGCACCTAGGTTTTGATTAGCGCTCCCTCTGCTGGCAGACTCTATAATTGCATTTAAGAATGCAGTTCCAAATACGGTCAAACGTGATATAAATAAATAATTGATTTTTGGAAATGGACTGGTGGGTAGTAGTGGATGAGGATGCAGGCCACATCCAGCCTGCGGGCCGCCAGTTGCCCATCCCTGGTCTAGATGGAAAAGATAAAAAACTAGATGGCACTCAGAGAGCGCATACATAAATCAAGGCACCGTCCTTCCCTCCCTTTGTCTTCCCCTCCGTCCCTTTGTCCGTCCATATTGCCAGCCATCTGTACATTGCGAAATAGGGCCTTGTTGGAGGTATGCACTCAAAGGTCACCTCCAACATCTAATGAGTTTATCTTTGGGCCAAGGGCCATCTCCGATGAAAATTTCATCCAAATCCATCTAGTAGTTTTGGAGTACCCCAGCCACAGGGGGTGCACAAGCCAGTGTAATCCTATTGCTGGTCCCAAGCCCGGGTTAATGGGGAGGGTTGTGCCAGGAAGGGCATCCAGCATAAAACCTTTGCCAAATCAAACGTGTGGATCATGACGAATGAGACTTTCATACCGGATCGGTCGAGGCTCGGGTTAACAATGACTGCCACCGGTGCTGTTACCCACAGGGTGCCAGGGGAAATCGGGCTACTGTTGGTTGAAGATCAAGGAGGAGGGGAGGGGAAAGGCGTGTTAGGAGGGAGAAAGAGAAAAGGAAAGGTAGAAATGTGGAGGTGAGAGTAGGGATGTTAAATGTAGGGACTATGACTGGTAAAAGCAGAGAGTTGGCTGACATGATGGAGAGAAGAAAGGTAGATTTACTGTGTGTTCAAGAAACCAGATGGAAGGGACGCTAGGCTAGGGGCACTGGAGGTGGATTTAAACTGTTCTACCATGGTGTAGATAGGAAGAGAAATGGAGTAGGAGTAATTGTGAAGGAAGAGTATGTGAAGTGTGTTCAGGAGGTAAAGAGGGAGTCAGACACAATCATGAGTTTGAAGCTAGAAGTCAAAGGTGTGATGTTGAATGTTGTCAGTACGTATGTCCCACAAGTTGGATGTCAGGTAGAAGAGAAAGAGGAGTTGTGGAGTAAGTTGGATGAAGTGGTATGTTCCCAGGGGGGAGAGAGTGGTGATTGGAGCAGACTTTAATGGACATGTAGGTGAAGGGAACAGAGGGTATGAGGAGGTCCTGGGTAGGTATGGTCTTAAGGAGAGAAATGTGGAAGGACAGGTTGTTGTGGATTTTGCTAAAAGGATGGAGATGGCTGTGGTAAGCACATACTTCAAGAAGAGAGAAAAACATAGGGTGGCTTAAGAGTGGAGGAAGGTGCACACAGGTGGACTACATCTTATGCAGAAGCAGAAATCTGAAAGAGCTAGGAAACTGCAAGGTGGGGTCAGAGGAGAATGTAGCTAGACAGCATCAGATAGTAGTCTGTAGCATGACTTTGCAAAGCAAGAAGAGGAAGACAGTGAAGGCAGAGCCAAATATTAAGTGGGGGAAGTTATAAAAGGAAGAAGGTTGCACAGAGTTCAGGAAGGAGTTGATACAGGCTCTGGGTGGTAGGGAAGAATTACCAGATGACTGGGAAAATACAGCAAAAGTATTGAGGGAAATGGGTAGAAAGTTATGTGGTGTATCCAGTGGACAGAGGAAGGAAGACAAGGAGACTTGGTGGTGAAATGAGGAGGTACAGGGAAGTATTCAAAGGAAGCGGTTAACAAAGAAAAAGTGGGATAGTCAGGGAGATGAAGAAAGTAGACAGGAGTATTTGGAATCTAGGTGTATGGCAAAGAGCGAGGCGGCAAAGGAAAAGGCATATAGTGAGTTGCATAAGAGGCTGGACACTAAGGAAGGAGAAAAGGACTTGTATCGATTGGCTAGACGAGAGATTGAGCTGGAAAGGATGTACAGCAAGTTAGGTTGATTAAGGACAGAAATGGTATTGTACCAATAAATGACGAGAGTGTATTGAGAACGTTGAAGGAGTACTTTGAAGAGCTGATGAAAAAAGAAAATGAGAGATAAAGGAGGGTGGATGAAGGAAAGATAGCAAACAAGGAAGTCCCAAGGATTAGCATAGTGGAAGTGAGGGCAGCTTTGAAGAGGATGAAGAATGGAAAGGCAGTTGGTCCAGATGACACACGGACCTGTGGAGGTATAGAGATGTTTAGAAGAGATGGCAGTGAACTTTTTAACCAGATTGTTTAACGCAATCTTAGAGAGTGAGAGGATGCCTGAGGAATGGAGAAGTGTTTTGGTACCAATTTTCAAGAACAAAGGTGATGCTCAGAGCTGTGGTAACTACAGAAGCATAAAGTTGATCAGCCACACTATGAAGGTACAGGAAAGTGTGGTTGAAGCCAGGTTAAGAGGAGCAGTGACAATCAGTGAGCAGCAGTATGGTTTCATGCCAAGAAAGAGTACTGCAGATGCAGTGTTTGCTTAAAGAGTTTTGATGGAGAAGTATAGAGAAGGTCAGAAGGAGTTGCACTGTCTTTGTGGAGCTAGAGAAATCATATGATAGGGTGATAAGAGAGGAAGTGTGGTACTGTATGAGAAAGTCAGGAGTGGCAGAGAAGTATGTGAGGGTGGTGCAGGACATGTATGAGGACAGCGAGACGGTGGTGAGGTGCGCTGTAGGAGTGACAGATGGATTCAAGGTGGGGGTGGGATTACATCAGGGATCAACTCTGATCCCCTTCTTGTTTGCCATGGTGATGGACAGGCTGACAGACGAGGTCAGGCAGGAGTCTCCATAGACCATCATGTTTGCAGATGACATTGTGATCTGTAGTGAGAATAGGGAGCAGGTTAAAGAGAACCTGGAGAGGTGAAGGTATACTCTAGAGAGAAGAGGAATAAAAGTCAGTAGAAGCAAGAAAGGATGCATAAGTGTGAATGAGAGGGAGGAAGGTGCAATGGTGAAGATGGAAGCACTAGCGGTAGTGAAAGTAGATGAATTTAAATACCTGGGGTCAACCATCCAAAGCAATGGAAAATGCACAAGAGAGGTGAAGAAGAGAGTGCAGGCAAGGTGGAGTGGGTGAAGATGAGCGTCAGGGGTGATTTGTGACAGAAAGGTAGCATCAAGAGTGAAAGGGAAGATTTACAAGATAGTAGTGAGACCTGCTATGATGTATGGTTTGGAGATGGTGGCGCTGACAGACAGCAGGTGGAGCTGGAGGTGGCAGAGTTGAAGATGCTAAGATTTTCATTGGTAGTGACTAAGAGGGACAAGATTAGAAATGATTATATCAGAGGGACAGCTCAAGTTGAGCAGTTTGGAGACAAAGTAAAAGAGGCAAGGCTGAGATGGTTTGGGCATGTGCAGAGGAGGGATAGTGGCTATATTGGACAAAGGATGGTGAAGATGGAGCTGCCAGGCAGGAGGAAAAGAGGAAGAGCACAGAGAAGATTCATGGATGTAGTGAAGGAGGACGTGGAGAGGGTTGGTGTTACAGAGGAAGATCCAAGGGATTGTCATGTTCAGGGTTGTTTTCAATCCCATCCATGATCCGTGGTCATAGGTCTTTGATTATTGCTTATTAATTCCAGCTGGCAGAGTAATTGAGTGTGCTCTCTGCCAGTCCTACGGCCACGCCTCCTTCTCATGCCAGACATTCACCGGCTGTATTTTTTCACCACGTGTACACACACGTACGCACACAGGCACGCACACACACTCACACTTGCACACACACACACTGTCCGATCAGTCATGTACCTGCTTGCCGCACGGCTGTGACTACTTGCCGTCATTAGTGATTTGCATACTTATGGGAGGCAGTGGGATCAGTCAGTGTGGCAGCTTAAGTCAATCTTGGACATCCTGCCTTGTGATTGTTGGCTTCCCCCTGGACTGTACCGTGTTGTTTCCTCTGAGCCTTTCCGCTCCAACATGTACGTAAGTCTTCCCTAATTGTGCCTTCCTCTCCGTTCCTGCTCAGCCTGAAGCGTGTTTGGCATTTCCTCCATGCCAACTCAGCTTGTAGCCGGATTGCCTCATAATGACTGACTGCGGATTGTATATGGACGTTTGTATATTTTTTCCATCTGTTAATAAACACGCGACATAACTGCACTTTGGGCTCATAGCAATTCCTGTGTTCGCTGCGAGATTAATCAGCGGACATGACAGGGATAGAGTGAGATTGAGACAGGTGATCCACTGTGACGACCCCTAAAGGGAGCAGCTGAAAGAAGATGAAGAAGAAAAAGAAGAAGAAGATTGAAACAAGCAACCGAGGAGAATGAATCTTAAGCACAATCGACTAAGTGGAAGCTAGCGCAAGGCTTGCCACAGCCAGATACAACACTGTTTCCCCCTTTTTTGCTGGCAAATGAGCTACCTGTGGGTGTGGATAAAGCGGTAGAGTTAGGTAAAAGGGCATCAGATTAGTTCACTCCAGTGGACCACTTTTATTTTCCATCAGTGGTGGATCATGGAATGCAAAACAGTTCTCAGAAGTTAGCAACAACCACTAACATCATCATGGAGTTACAGTGGAATGGATTAGCTCTGAGCAACTTTTAATGGATAAGACATTTAAAGTTTATGATTTTATATTATTAGCACATCAGAATGAAATGAGCATCAGCAGTATGTTTTTTTTTAATATTTCCCACTTGATTAGTAAATTTAACCAACATTAATAAGTAAAATATACAGCTACAATACTGTGTACCATTAGCGACACACTCTTGGTGAGTGAGTCTCATTCTTTTACCCTTTGTCTCACACCATAAACCACATTTCTCTCTCCAAAATAAGGAAAATACTGCCAATATCGTGTTGATCTCCTTCAGATTTTTACACAATAAGAGCTCTCAAGGCACCGCTGTCAAGGTGTGGTCAAAGCTGATTGCTATTGCAAACAAACTGAACATGTTCTAAAACTTATTCTGAGGTAAAGAAGTGTATGTGTTGAAAAAAGTAATTGTTTATGGTATGCACACTCACCCCCCACCCTTTTCCCCAGTTTCCTCTGCGATTAATCGCTGTTAACTGGGTAATTAGCTCAAAAATTAATCAAGATGGATCATGATTAATTTTAGATAATCTGTGATTAATTATTCATTTCAAAATATTTTTATATGTTAATTTTTCTTCAGTTACTTTTTATTTTCAACTCACTGCATTGACTCTCATCATCTATTTTCTAGAGAATGTTCTTGAAATAATCTTTGTCATATTTAATCTTCACTAAAGTTGACCTGAGAGCTGCATTTGAAATGTCTCATGCATTCAAAGCAATTCTTTTCAGGCAGAAAGGCTGGCTGATTGTGACAACCACCTGTCATTGTCTCCCTGACCTAATCAAAGAGGAAGTTTAAGTCTTCAAAAACTAAACAGTTTTGAAACCCCTCTGAAAACCGTCTTTTCAAGTGTCATCCGGTGAGGTACAAAAAAGTGTGGCTGGTTCCTGCAATGCCTCTCAATCCCTTGATCCCATCCCAAAGCTCTTTTCGTTCTTGTCTTTGAATATTTTCCATTAATCAGATTTGAAAAGCTCATAAAATATCTTATTAAGCACATGACAGTTTTCCATCTCCATTCAAATGAGAATGAGCAAAGCTGTCACCTGTTGCATCCATTCATCTTTTGTGAGGGATCAGCGGACTCTGAAACCTTCTAGGCTGTCTTCACCTCCTCCTTTAAACACCACCATGGGCTCCATCTCTCACTGGGAAAGTCAATCTAAACCAGACGTTCTGCAGCCTGAAAACCTACCTCCATCTTGGCCCCCCCAGCCCAGTCAGTTATCATCACTTGATGATCGTCAATTGGAAAAATCTCTCTGTAGCTTTGCTTTTCTTCTCTAAAGCTCATTTGGTCTGCTTGGCTAAATCAGGCACAATGAATGTGTTTTCAAAGAGCCAAGCTGTTGATGAAGGGCTGCATGAGTTTGGCTTGGACTCTTAGAGGACTAATTAAGTTGAAAAAAAGTGTTTTGCCATGTCTTCAATCTGAGCAACTTGAAAGGCGACATACCTTCAGATCTCCCACATCAGAGAGACTAGCAATAGGCAAGACTTAAAATTGAGCAGAACACTGGGCCTGTTCTGACCAACATGACCAAGTAACTAGTGTCCAGACTCGCTTATTTCTGCACATGTTCTCTTTAAGTTCACAGAGCTCCAGGGATATAAATTAGGTGTAATGCAGAGATGTAAACAATAAATTGTGCTACAGGTTTTAAAGAAGGTTTTAAAATGCACAGGACATGCATATTGTACGAAGAATAAGACTACCCTGGGAAGGGTTGAACACCTGAACCCACCACAACACAGGACTCTCAAAACAAAATGCTCCACTGAGAAGACACAAAAGCTGACAGTTATTACGCAAAGATGATTATTGACACATGAACAGAATCGCATGAAATTTTGGGTGATTGTGAGGAAGACTGTTGTGATTGTGAATGTGAAGTTTCATTATGTTTGGATGGCTACATTAGAAGATAAATCAGAAAATACAAGCCAAAAGGAAACTGTACAGCTTCATTGGCCTATACAATCAAAATCCGTTGATATTTTTGGATCATTTTAACAACTTTTCATTATCATTATCTGTTGATGAGTCATGCTTAATTTCAAGCAATTTGAATGAATAATCTTGGAGGAGTTCATTTTATCTTCACTTGGACATTTTTTACAATATGGTGGAGAAAACTTCATTTTTGGAGCACAAGACCAGTGGAGAAAATCAGATGTCAGATATTAGAAAATAGAAGAATTCTAAGTCTAGGCCAAACCATTCTTGAGATATTTGAAAAAAAGAAAAAAAAAAGATTATTATAGTGCCACCCAGGAGTGCAATGCCTTGATTTTTGGGTCTCTGAGTAGTGGGGACAATTTCTGATCTAACTATAAAAATTAATTTCTCTGTGCCTTGTGATGCTAGTCCAGCAAAAGCTAGCGGTACTCAAATACTTTGCAAGCAGTTTCATGAAAAGGTCAGTCAGAAAGCAACTTACACCGGCTCGGACATCACCCGGGTTAACAAGGTCAGGATTTCCTGGCAGTGGAAGGCGAAGGACAGAGCTGCGTGGAGGAATCTGATCAGACCTAAATGAAACAGTCATTGTCGCCACCGACAGACTGCTTTGATGATGATGGTGATGTACTTTCAGTTAAGAAGAAGAAGAAGAAGAAGAAGAAGAAGAAGAAGAAGAAGAAGAAGAAGAAGAAGAAGAAGAAGAGCAACAGGTTTCCCAAAGCTGTGCTGCTTTGAGCCCCATAAAAACACAATTCATGAAAATATTGCACATGAAACTAATAAAATACTGTAACACATAAGAAAATGATGCGTGAAATAAATGGTTGCTCAAAACTTGTTGAATCTCTAAACCACCTCCATGGTTTTAAGTGCAAAACTCCTTTCACTTTAAAGGATGGAGGTATGTTACCACTTGTTACGAGTGCTACCGGATGTGTGTTTTTGTCATGATCCTGGGGCATGGGTTAGAGTCGTGCCCAGCTTTTCTGTCCAGTGAGCATTTTTCTGTCTGTATATTATTATTTGTAAGATTATTATGGTTTTGATTGTGTTCGTATTTGTGTATTTCCGGTTTGTTTATTTTGACAGCGCTGTGCAGCTTCCGGCTGTCAATTCCTTTGAGGCTGCACAGTTGTCGTCTATTCTGTCACTCATGAATTACACCTGTCTTTGATTATGTGTTGGGTATTTAAGAGACATGACAACCCCTGGCTGTTGTCATGCCCTTCTTCAATCTTCATCTATGCCCTCTTCTTCTCCTGCCATGATCTGCTTTCATGGTTTAGGTCCCGTTGTCGAGGTGAGTTGGTGTGCGCTGTCTTGGTGCCTTTTTTTCTGTTTTTCCTCAGCCGTCGAGCCACATAGCCCTCGGGACCTCTGGCATTTCCTGACTTTGTACTGCTGAAGCTGAGCCCAACTCTCCTCGAGCGTTTGTGTTATTTCATTTCATTTACTGTATTTGTATGAGACGTTCTTGTTTGTGTTTTTGTTAATAAATGTGCCAACCTACAGCAAGCATTTGGTGTCCCACTTTACGCCCATGAAACAGGCGCGTTATGACAGAAGGACACGACCAGTGTGGACACCAGCCGCTGTAGGTTTTGGTGTTTTTTCATTTTGTATTTTTGTCTGAGGTTTAGAAGAGTATTACCACCATACACTTCAGGGCTTTTGGGATTAAGTGAGGAGGAGTGTGGGGTGGCAGAACTTGCTGTGGATTTTGCCTCTAAGGCTCAGGTCACCCACACTCTCGAGGTCGTTTTTGGCTTCGTGAACTTTGCACCCGGGTTGATTGAGACTTGCCCCAATCTCTGGAGCTACTCAGGTCTGACTCCTCTTCTCACAGTGATATTCAAACCCAGACGACGTATTGGGGAGCTGTTGGAAGATTCTCCCTCAGCGCAACCCGGGCTGAAGAAGTGTTCACAGGGGCGGAGGGCTTGCCACTCCCGCCTCAAGTCCACGCCATCACCCTCTACCCAGACAGCTCTCGAGACTGCCAAAGAGACGGAATCTGATGCCGGAGCAGCAGCTGTTTCCATCACCTCCCAAGAATTCAGGCAAGTGAACTATAGTTCTCCATTACTAAAAAATGAAAATTCTTGCCTGGTTCCTGGAGAGAAAACCCATTTCTGCAGTCCACTGGGTTTTCTCTGCCCGCTGCTGAGAGGTCCTCCAGGTTTTCCCCGGCTATGCAGACCTCCACATCTACAGAGGCGGCTCTTCCACAATCCACAGAGGGGCCCAGGCTCACCATAGACAAGGAGAGGGATGACTGTGCACCTGCTGCAGCAGAAAACATCGCACACCAGGGTAGCAGGCAAGTGTAATTGATTTCTTCTTCAATTCATGATTATGTGCCTTGCCTGATCCCTGGTAGGGAGGCTCAGGAAACGCAGTCCCCTGAGCTCTCGCTGCAGCAAATAATTTCTGACCTGTCCTCTCCGTGTCCTCCCCATCTGTCCCTGAGCTTCCGTCGGTGCCTGAACTGAGCCGTCGGACGATGGAGGAGCTTGTGGCACTGGAGGATCCAGTTCCAGTGCCAGCAGAGAGCCAACCCCCAGCTGCCATGCTGGATGAGCCACCAACATGGCAGCCTGTGGGCACCGGGACTGCACACACCATCACGCTTGCTGCGGAGGCCGCCGCAGCAGAGTTACAACCGGTCCTCCAGAGGACTGAGCCCAGAGCATCAACACCTGGATTGATGGAGTCCTGGACGGCGGTGGAGCTTGAGTTCAGGCAAGTGCCCTCTTCTGTTTCTATTGTTCCTATATTGGGGAGATCTTGTCTGGCTCTTGGGGAGGAGAGCTAAGTGCAGCCATCAGCTGCACCTGAGCTCACCTCGCCGGGCTCCGCTGCTGCTGGTGACCCTGACCCTGTTCTTTTGCCTATTTTTCCTGAGCCGCCTCCCAGGGCCACCGAGGAAGATCTACCTGAGCCAGAAGTGTCCGCGGGTCCAGGCTCGCCACCTGAGGTCATCGCTGGCACTCCATTCCAGCCAAGGCCCACCAAGGATGCAGCATTGGCCCAGTCCAGGTCCACCGTGGGTGCTGCAAAGCTCCAGCCCGGAGCCACCACGGGTGCTGCAGAGCTCCAGCCTGAAGCCACTGAGGGTGCAGCTCCGCTCCCGTCCGGAGCCACTGAGGGTGCAGCATTGCTCCTGTCCAGAGCCACTGAGGGTGCGGCGTTGCTCCCATCCAGAGCCACTGAGGGTGCGGCATTGCTCCAGTCCGGGGTCACTGAAGTTGCAGCGTTGCTCCCCTCTGGGGTCACCGAGGGTGCAGTACTGCTCCCATCCAGAGCCACCAAGGGTGCGGCGTTGCTCTCGTCCGGAGCCACCGAGGGTGCGGCATTACTCCCATCTGGAGCCACCGAGGGTGCAGCGTTTCCCCAGTCTGGAGCCACCGAGTGTGCAGCGTTGCTCCAGTCTGGAGCCCCTATGGGTGCAACTCAGCTCCAGTCCGGAGCCACCGTGGGTGCATCCTGTGAATTTCCCCTTGAACAGCCACCCATTGCTGGGGGATGCTGCCTCCTAGCTCCAGTGGCTCGTTGGCCTAGGGGTGCTGGGAGACTGACGGAACTGCTCCTGCTGCTTTGCTGATTCTGGGATACGGGGAGGCCACCAGACATGTCCCAGCACAGATGCCGGTGGTCTTGGGACTTAGGAAGACCGCCTGAACCTCCCCTGCTGCTCTGTGGGTTCCGGGGCATTGGGAGGCCATTGGTTGTGTTCCAACACAGACACCAGTGGTCGTGGGACTCGGGAAGACCATCTGAACTGCTCTGCCCACTGATTGGTCCAGCTTAGAGTCCCATTTGGCCACCTGATAGACTGAGTGTGATTCATGAGTGTTTTCTTTTGGTTTTCTTTTTGTTTTTTCCTCTGGTTAAGGTCCCTCCATGCCTGAATTCCTCCTCCGTCCCCCCCAGGGTGGGTCGTTTCTGTGAGCGAGAGATTTTGTTTTTCTTGTCTTCCTTGTGATGTTATACAGGGGTGTCTGGGCCCACCCCTTGAGGAGGGGGCTCTGTCATGATCCTGGGGCACGGGTTAGTGCCGTGCCCAGCTTTTCTGTCCAGTGAGCAATTTTCTATCTGTATATTATTATTTGTAAGATTATTATTATGGTTTTGATTGTGTTTGTATTTGTGGATTTCCGGTTTGTTTATTTTGACAGCGCTGTGCAGCTTCCAGCTATCAATTCCTTTGAGGCTGCACAGCTGCCGTCTATTCTGTCACTCATGAATTACACTTGTCTTTGATTTTGTGTTGGGTATTTAAGAGACACGACAACCCCTGGCCGTTGTCGTGTCCTTCTCCAATCTTCATCTACACCCTTTTCTTCTCCTGCCATGACCTGCTTTTATGGTTTAGGTCCCGCTGTCAAGGTGAGTTGGTGTGCTCCGTCTTGGTGCCTTTTTTTCCTCTGTTTGTCTCAGCCATTGAGCCCTATAGCCCTGCCCCATAGCCCCATTTCCCCTGGTCGGGCATTTCCTGACTTTGTACCGCTGAAGTTGAGCCCAACTCTCCTCCAGTGTTTGTGTTATTTCATTTCATTTATTGTACTTGTATGAGACGTTCTTGTTTGTGTTTTTGTTAATAACTGTGCCAACCCACAGCGAGCATATGGTGCCCTATTTTGCGCCTGTGCAACGGTCACGCTATGACAGTTTTCACGTGTTGCCGGATGTTTGAGTTTCATTTTGAAGTAATTTAAACACCCCAAAGCAGAATTTAAAAGATTTCAGTCTGAAAAAATGTAAGCCTATTCCTTGTCAGGTCAGGCATTGGTTTTCTTGCTACCACATAACCATGAAAACCAGTACTACCTGTCTCATGGGTCGGGCCGTCGGTGACTCAACCAGCAACCTTGCCCTTCCGAGGACGTGGAGGGTGAAACTGGGCATCCTGGCAGAACTAAAAACAATATCTGTCACAGGTCCTGGACAACTCCCAGTTACACGGGGTGAGACTGGACATCCTGGCAGATAAGCACATCTGTCGAAAGGTCTATGGTGGACTTTTGCCAGTCGGTGCATCATGACATGCACTACACAAAGAGAAAGAGATAAACAAACCTATCATCTGGTCAGTCACTGCAACAGATACTGGAGTCAGTTTGTCTTGGCCTGTCTTTGCCACTGATAATACCTCTCTCTGCCAAGAATGTGCCGCTAATCCAGCAAAAGCTAGCGGTACTCAAATACTTTGCAAGCAGTTTCATGAAATGGTCAGTCAGAAAGCAACTCATACCTGCATGGACGTCGCCCAGGTTAGCAAGGTCCGCGCTGATCTGTTCACAGTCCAACAAGCAGAGAAAAGTATGTTAGGAGCAGGAAGAAAGAAGAAGAGGAAAACAGCAGCCTTGAGTGTAGCAGAATGGAATGCAAGCACTCTGATGGACAGATCAACATCACAGTGCCCAGAAAGACAGACCGCGCTTGTGGCCTTGGAAATGAAAAGGTACAGTGTAGACATAGCTGCACTTAGAGAAACAAGATTACCTGGATATGATAGTTTGGAAGATCATGGGTACATCTTATTTTGGAGTGGGAAATCAACTCAAGAAAGGAGAGAAGCAGGTGTAGGCTTCGCAGTTAAAAAGGAGATAGCAGCAATGCTTGATGAGGAACCATTGCCAATCAGTGACAGGATAATGACTATGAGACTCCTACTACAGTGGAAGATGTATGCCACACTCATCAGCGTGTATGCCCAAACAATGACCAACACAGAGGAGGCGAAGGAAGAGTTCTACAGTGATTTACATGAGACTATCAGGCGTGTACCGTCTGATGACAGGCTGAGACTCGTTGGAGATTTTAATGCTGGAGTTGGTTCGGACACTGAGAAATGTAAAGGAGTGCTAGGCAGTCATGTAGTAGGCAATTGCAATGTCAATGGAGAACTTCTACTTGCACTATGTTCAGAGTACAACCTTGTGAAAACCAACACCCTATTTAAGCACAAGGATACACACAAGAAGACATGGATGTGTCATGATTGGTAATAATTGACAGCTCACGTGCAGGGAGTGACACCAGAGAAAACACAGATAAGTAAATTGATTTGGATTTTTATTCATTCAAAAGGGAAAACTTCGTTAATGAAGGACGTCACTCGCCAGAGGAAAACCCAGCCTGGAAGGAGAGACGAAAGCAGGTTAGATAAGGAGATAGGCTGAAAAGGAAAAATAGGACTGCACTCACGTGGGTGAAACAGAGAACCCGGCAGCGAAACCCAGCACCAACAGCAAACCAGGAGCTGAAGCTGGAAGGCGGGAGTAGAGCTGGGTGAGGTGTCTGACCGGGTGGATATGGCTGCTCAGGTGCATCCTGTTTCCACTGATCATCCTTGAGATGTTTCTACAACTTAATTGGAGTACACCTGTGGTAAATGCAGTTTATTGGACATAAGGTCCCACAGTTGACAGTGCATGTCAGAGCACAAACCAAGCATGAAGTCAAAGGAATTGTCTGTAGACCTCCGAGACAGGGTTGTCTCGAGGCACAAATCTGGGGAAGGGTACAGAAAAAATTCTGCTGCTTTGAAGGTCCCAATGAGCACAATGGCCTCCATCATCCGCAAATGAAAGACGCTTAGAAACACCGGCACTCTTTCTAGAGCTGGCTGCCCATCTAAACTGAGCAATCGGGGAAGAAGGGCCTTAATCAGGGAGGTGACCAAGAACTCAATGGTTACTTTGTCAGAGCTTCAGTGTTCCTCTGTGGAGAGAGGAGAACCTTCCAGAAGGACAACCATCTCTGAAGCAATCCAACAATCAGGCCTGTATGGTACAGTGGCCAGATGGAAGCCACTCCTTAGTAAAAGGCACATGGCAGCCCACCTGGAGTTTGCCAAAAGGCACCTGAAGGACTCCCAGACCATGAGAAACAAAATTCTCTGGTCTGATGAGACAAAGATTGAACTCTCTGGTGTAAATGCCAGGCGTCATGTTTGGAGGAAACCAGGCACCACTCATAATCACCCCAATGTTGGTAGCAGCATAATACTGTGGGGATGTTTTTCAGCAGCAGGAACTGGGAGACTAGTCAGGATAGAGGGAAAGATGAATGCAGCAATGTACAGAGACATCCTGGATTAAAACCTGCTCCAGAGCGCTATTGACCTCAGATTGGGGTGACGGTTCATCTTTCAGCAGGACAACGATCCTAAGCATACAGCCAAGATATCAAATGAGTGGCTTCAGGACAACTCTGTGAATGTTCTTGAGTGGCCCAGCCAGAGCCAAGACTTGAACCCAATTGAACATTTCTAGAGAGATCTGAAAATGGCTATGCACCGACGCTTCCCATCCAACCTGATGGAGCTTGAAAGGTGTCGCAAAGAGGAATAGGAGAAACTGGCCAAAGATAGGTGTGCTAAGCTTGTGGCATCATATTCAAAAAGACTTGAGTCTGTAATTGCTGCCAAAGGTGCATCAGCGAAGTATTGAGCAAAGGCTGTGAATACTTTTGTACACTGTACATGTGATTTCTTAGTTTTTTTTATTTTTAATAAATTTGCAAAAATCTCAAAAAAACTTTTTTTTACATTGTCATTAACAGGTATTGTGTGTAGAATTTTGAGAAAAAAATGAATCTAATCCCTTTTGGAATAAGGCTGTAACATATGTAGCATCATCTCACTTTGGCTCAACAATAATTATTCTTCTGCTTAAAGACATTTTGTTTCACCCAGGAGTAAGACAGTCAAAAAATGGATTTTCTTCCTCCAGGCCACAGCTGAAATCCCATTCCTTTGTTAAAACCAGCCTAAGGAATTTCCCCAATGTCCGGCTCTGGTTTATTGCCCCCATAAAACATGCAACAGACCTGGCCACACAGACCCACAACTCAATAACATTTCCTTAAACTCTGGGACATGCTGGATTTAACCAGTGAACTTTAAAGTACATTATTACAAACACAATTCTAAACCTTCTTCTTTTCAGAACTATGAAAAGCAAATGGACTCTGATGTTTTAATGTGGAAAATCAATAATATGTGTGAAATGCATTAATCTGTGATTTTATATATATATGCATGTTAATGTTTAAATGAATGTTTATTCCTGCATGTTGATTTAGAAGCACTGCTTATAAGATACACTAAGGTTAGTTTAGTTATACATAAGTGTGTATATTCCAATGTATTTAAAATTGTGTGTATTCATTTGGACTGATATCACATTTCATCAGTCTTCAGAGAGACCCCACCTTCTTCATCTCATTGGTCCCTTTAGACTGTTTGTTATTGGACTAAAAGTTCATCGAGGACACCCACGAAGGACACTCATTGGCTGAGATCCCGGAAGCCCGCGAAGCTCAACAGAACTTATAAAAGGTGAAAGACTCTTTGCTCTGCCTCTTTTGGCTCTCTTTTTGCTCTCTTTCCGGATCGTCTCTTTCTTTTTTTTCTCTTTGCCTTCTCCACTGATCTTTTTTTTCTTTCGACGTTCATCTCTCTATTGTCTACACACAGCAAGGAAGAACAAAGGACCGTCTGAACAAAGACTCAACCACGTGTCGCTTTTCTGAACACAGAGCAGATAACTCGTAATTTGTTTATGTAACTTTGTATTTTAATGTTTTTCCTTTTTCTCTTAAATGCCTAGGAATTCCTATTTCTTTGAGCTCAATTCTTAATCGGAGTTAAACTCCAATTTTTACTTATCTCTTTTTCTTTGTTAAACTTTCTGTAAAATCACTGTTTGTTTAATTTTAATGTAAACTTTAATCTTGACTTTATTTTTATAATATTTTTCTTGACCAAGCACACACCAGAAGCTATTAGTTTTATCTAAAGTCCGAAGCTTTTAATTTGAGATTGGATTAGATATCTTTAATTATTATCGAAGGCCTCTTAGAAGACGCAGCTCTCCACATCACGTGCAGCTGAGGAACCAACGCGCAGCTGTTCATCACACGCTGAAGAAGCGTCGGCACCATCTGGCGCCAAGCCCAGTTTCAACTGTGGGTCATACAGCCCAGAATCCAGCCTCTTCGACCGCTTGACTTTTAAAGGTCGAACTGTGGATCCTGAAATATCTGCGGGCAGATATTTCCTCTAACATCTACGAAATCTTGGGCTGAGGACGACGCCGAACTAGGAATCACGTGAGCTGCAAACTTTAATTCATCTGCTGAATTAAAACGTCTGAGGTTTGGTAATAATTTGTGTATCTAATCAGATGCAAATTAAGAAGCCCTTAACATAACTCTTCTTTTCATTAAAATTCCGTTCTTATTTTCTTAAGATTAATCCAGAACTTTTCATATAATTAGTAAACTTTCTCCATAAATTTGCGTTGTTTCCATAATCTGTTAACTCAAACTGATAGAGATTCATTTCTCAGTTTAATCCTGGTTCCGAAAATATTGACATTGTTAATCTATCATTTACAAGATTGATTTTATGATTAATGAAATTAATGCAATGTCTGTTAATCATTCCCAAGTCTCTGTTAGTCCATGATCTGTTAATTGATCATCAGATTGATTTAATTTCCCTTACAGAGACTTGGTTAGGACAAGAGGATTATGTTGGTTTAAATGAATCAACTCCCTCTGGTTATTTAAACTGTCAAAATCCCAGAAGTTCTGGTCGTGGAGGAGGAGTAGCAGCAATTTACCATTCCAAATTACTAGTTAATGTAAAGCAAAAAACATGTTATAATTCCTTTGAGGGCCTGGTCCTCAGTATTGGGCACTTTAGCAATTCCAGGTTAAACCCAATTTTATTTGCCATAGTTTATCGTCCCCCATCAACCTATTCAGAATTTTTATCCGAATTTCCTGATTTCTTAGCTGATTTAGTGCTGAAATCTGATAGAATAATTATAGTAGGGGACTTTAATATACATGTGGATGTAGATAGTGACTGCCTTAATGTGGCTTTTAATTCAATATTAGACTCGATTGGGTTTTCTCAGAAAGTAGGAAATTCTACTCATTACCTCCACCATACATTGGACCTTGTTCTGACATATGGCATAGAAATAGAAAATCTGGTAGTGTCTCCTCATAACCCTGTACTGTCAGACCATTGTCTGTTAACCTTTGATTTTACTATTTCTGACTATTTGGCTCCTAAAGAAAAATATTATCACAGTAGATGCCTCTCAGATGATGCTGTTTCCAAATTTATGCAGATTGTTTCCTCTATGCCATGTGTCAACACAACGGAAATAAGCTATAGACAGCTTGCTCCTTCTGTAATTGATAACATGGTGGATAGTGTTTCAGCTTCTCTACATCAGGCTCTAGACTTGGTGGCCCCCTTAAAAAAGAAAAAGTCTAATCAGAGATTTTTAACTCCTTGGTTCAACACAGAAACTCGTAGCTTAAAACAGAAGACTCGTCAATTAGAAAGAAAATGGCGCTCTACTAATTTAGATGAAATCTATTTAGCTTGGAGAAATCATCTTTTAATTTATAAAAAATCTCTTAGAAAAGCTAGAACGAGTTATTACTCTGCATTAATAGAAGAGAACAAGAATAATCCCAGGTTTCTTTTCAGTACTGTAGCCAGGTTGACAAAGAGTCAGGACTCTGTCAATCCTAGCATCCCCTTAGAGCTTACTAGTCAGGACTTTATGAACTTTTTCAATAATAAAATTTCATCCATCAGAGATAAAATCAATCAGATTCTTCCCACAGTTAACTTAAATACTGTAACTACTACAACTCCTTCTATTGATGTCTGTCTTGATGAGTTTACTCCAATCGACCTTTGTGAGTTAGACAAAATAGTTTCCTCATCCAAACCTTCAACTTGTCTTTTAGACCCTATTCCTACCAGGTTATTTAAAGAAGTCTTCCCACTTATTGGTAGCTTTATTCTTCATATAATCAATTCTTCATTAACTTTAGGCCATGTACCGCAGGCTTTTAAAACGGCTGTAATTAAACCCTTACTCAAAAAGCCAACGCTAGATCCAGGAGCTTTAGCTAACTATAGACCAATCTCTAATCTCCCTTTCATTTCAAAAATCTTAGAAAGAGTTGTTGCTATGCAATTATTTGACCACCTGCAGGGAAATGGTTTATTTGAGGAGTTTCAATCTGGGTTTAGAATCCATCATAGCACTGAAACAGCCTTGGTGAAGGTCACTAACGACCTCCTCATTGCATCTGATAATGGACTAGTTTCTGTACTTGTCCTTTTAGATCTTAGTGCAGCTTTTGATACTATTGATCATAATATTCTACTTGATAGATTAGAACACTATGTTGGACTTAATGGAACTTCGTTGCAGTGGTTTAGATCTTATTTATCTGATAGGTTCCAGTTTGTTCATGTAAATGATGAGTTTTCTCTCAGCTCAAAGCTTAGTCATGGAGTTCCGCAGGGATCTGTGCTTGGCCCTACTCTTTTTAGTTTATATATGCTTCCGTTAGGCAACATTATTAGAAAGCACTGTATACATTTTCACTGTTATGCAGATGACACACAATTATACCTGTCAATGAAGCCAGATGATACTAATCAATTAGCCAAGTTAGAAGCCTGTCTTAAGGAAATCAAAGTTTGGATGACTTGTAATTTCCTGCTATTAAATTCAGATAAGACTGAAGTCATTCTTGTTGGTCCAAAAAACCTTAGAAATTCCTTTCCAAATCAAACTTTCAGTTTGGATGCAGTTACTCTTTCTCTTAATAGCTCTGTGAGGAACCTTGGAGTTATTTTTGATCAGGATTTGTCCTTCAATTCACATATTAAATTTGTTTCTAAGACTGCCTTCTATCATTTGCGTAATATTGCCAAGATTAGGAGCATCTTGTCTCAGAGTGATGCTGAGAAGCTGATCCACGCTTTTGTTAGCTCGAGATTAGATTATTGTAATTCTTTATTATCAGGTTGTCCTAAAACATCTTTAAAAAGTCTTCAGCTGATCCAAAATGCTGCAGCAAGAGTTTTAACAGGTACTAGAAAGAGAGATCATATCTCTCCGGTTCTGGCCTCCCTTCATTGGCTTCCCATAGAGTTTAGAATTAAGTTTAAAATCCTTCTTCTTACTTACAAAGCTCTAAACAATCAGGCTCCTTTTTATTTAAAAGATCTGATACTACCGTATCATCCTAACAGAGCACTACGCTCCCAAAATGCAGGTTTACTTGTAATACCTAGAATCTCCAAAAGTACAATGGGAGGCAGAGCCTTCAGTTATCAAGCTCCTCTCCTGTGGAATCAGCTGCCAATCTGGATTCGGGAGTCAGACTCGATCTCTGTTTTTAAGAATAGGGCTAAAACCTACCTTTTTGATATAGCCTACAATTAGGGAGGGATCATGTGTTTTCTGAACCCTCCCTTAGTTATGCTGCTAATAGGTTTAGTCAGCCGGGGGACCTCCAGTAATGCACTGGGCCTCACTCCTTTCCTCACTCTCTATGAAATATTTTTTTTTTTGCTGGTCATTAACATTTGTTTGTTCTCTCCCATAGATTGAGTCCCCATCGTGCTGTTTGCTCTCTACATGTCTGTTCTTTTCTTCTTCTCTATCCCCTCACCCCCCAGCCAGTCGCAGCAGATGACTGCCCCTCCCTGAGCCTGGTTCTGCTGGAGGTTTCTTCCTGTTAAAAGGGAGTTTTTCCTCTCCACCGTCGCCAAGTGCTTGCTCACAGGGGATCGCCTGATTGCTGGGGTCTTTCTGCAACTGTGGGGGTCCTCCCTACAGTTGATAGTGCTATGAGATGACTGTTGTTGTGAAATGGCGCTATATAAATAAAGTTGAATAAATAAAGTTGAATCATTTCGTTTAATAAATATGTGAAAATGAGAGAAGTTGTTGAGAATTTATTTCATTCTGAGTCTGTTTCAAGCACAGGTATTGAATTCACGGAAAAATTCTTGAGACTGATTATTAATTAATTTATTGAGTGATTAAACAGGTATAAAGTGAAATTAAAATTAAAATTGCTTCTTAAAGATAGAAGCTGGTGCCCCTACGAGTGTTATTAACTTTTCTGATATATATGAAACGAGATTTGATCTCGGATTCCAATACATCAATATAAATTAAATAATTCATACCTGATCATATTTATTATTTATTAATTTTCCATATTTTACCCTACACATAACAAAATGTGGAAAAAGTGAAGCGCTGTGAATACTTTCCGGATGCACTGTAGTATACCCAATGAGCCAGCGCTGAAGCATTGAAATGAAGGTCCTTTTAAGTGCTGGCGAGGCAGAGTCAGCAGGTGCGTCTCATCTGCAGGTGAGGTGATTGCCTGCGGAGTCGGGGAAAGTTGAACAGGAAGGGAGGGGGAGAGTGCTCTCACCAGAACATGACAGTGCTCCCCCCCCCCCCCCAAGGAACGCCTTCTGGTGGTCCACCGGTCTTGTTGGGATGTGCCTTATGAAAGACCTGGACCATCCCCTTGTCGTATAAGTAGGAACCGGGGATCCACAATCTTTCTTCTGGTCCGTAGCCCTTCCAGAGGACAAGATATTGAAGCCCCCGGCCCGACGGCGTATGTCCAGAATTCTCTGGACCGTGTAGGTGGTTTGACTGTTGAAGACCCGAGGGGGAGGAGGCGTTTTTTGGGGAGGGCAGAGAGGGCTGGTGAAGAGGAGCTTGATTTTGGAAACGTGGAAGGTGTGGTGAATCTGCATCGCCGGTGGGAGCTTCAGGTGGACCGAGACGTCGTTAATGACCCTGGAGATGGTGAACGGGCCCAGGAAACAAGGAGAGAGTTTCCTGAATTCCATCTTCAAGGGCACCTGGTCTGCTGACAACCACACTTGCTGCCCGATGGAATACTTGGGAGCAGGAGTATGCCTGCTGTCTGTGTACTGGGGGTTGCGTTCAGCTGACCGGACGAGGACAGCACAAGTGGTCTTCCAGAGCCGGTGACAGCGATGTGCAAGGGCCCCCACCGATGGTACAGCCACGTCCCTCTCTGCCATTGGTAACAGGGGGGAGTGTACCTCATGGGTGCCTCGAATGGGGTCAATCCAGTGGCCGTTGAGACAGCAGAATTATGAGAATACTCCACCCAGGTCAGATGAGTGCTCCAGCTACTGGGGTTGCAGGCTGATACGCACCTAGGGGTGGCCTCCAGGGATTGGTTGGTGTGTTCAGCCTGCCCGTTGCTCTGAGGATGGTATCCAGAGGTAAGGCTGACGGTGCCTAGGGAGCGGCAAAAGGCTTTCCAGACTTGAGAGGTGAATTGAGGGCCCCGGTCAGACACAATGTCCACAGGAATGCCATGCAGGCGGATGATGTGGGTAGTGAGGAGGTTTGCTGTTTCAGAAGCAGAGGGTAATTTGGGGAGGGGCAACAGGTGTATCGCCTTAGAGAAGTGATCCACACAGGTGAGGATAACGGTGTTGCCTTGAGAGGGGGGGGGGGGTTCCAGTGATAAAGTCCAGGGCAATGTGGGATCAAGGTCGGCTGAGGATGGGAAGTGGGTGGTGTCACGAACTGGGGCTGGGATTCCTGCCAGACCCTGCCTTGTAGCATTTTCTGTGTAGTTATTTATCTATTGTATTATTGTACTCCTTTTAGTATTTAGTATTATTCTGCTTTTTATTTTCTCCAGTTGTGTTGCAGTTATTTTGACCATGCTGTGTTAGAGTTGTAATTCTTTTGGATCATGTTTATTTCTCATTTTTATTCTGTGGGCTGGCAGCTGTCAGATGTCTCCTAGGGTTGTGCCCAGCGTGGGCGTCATCTGTCAAGCTGCCAGATCAGCTGCTCCTCCCTCACCTCTCATTACTGTCAGCTGATTCCAATAGTGCTTCTTTTGCCTGTTCATGCGAGCCCACACCACTGCTAATTTATGTCATTAACTTCACCTGTATTTAAGCTCTGCTGTTTCTTTGTCTCTTGCCGCTTCGTTGGATGTACCACCTTCATTCCCCTCTTGATCTACAATCGTATGTGCTGATTTTCCCTCCAGAGCTTCCCCACTCCGAGGCACATGTTGTAAGATTTTTCCTCATTTGCCATCTGGTATTTTGGGCACATTTTGACTGTTATGTTCTTCAGCGCGTGGGCTGTCTCTTTCCGCCTCGCAGAGGCGCACATGACAGTACGAAGCGGCCAGATAAAAGCCCAGCTGTGGTGTCAGCGTGCATTTTTTTTTTCTTTTTGTGTTTTGTCCACTAACCTGTCTCGGAGCGCGCCATGTCCAACCTGGACAACATGGAGCAACAGGCGATGCGCTTCCTGGAAGGCATTTTGGTGCAGACACAGGCTTCCCTTTCTCCCAAGACGGTCCAGGAGAGTCGGGATGGCGCAGCGCAGCGCAGGTAATGGAAGCGTTCCCCAGTCTGTGGAATCACCCGGAGGCAATGGACGTACTCCTCTCCATATAATCCTTGGCGTGTGATGAGCCGGGGAGAGAAGCTCTGAAGCCTGAGCTGTCTCCTGTGAAGAGTGAATGCTCACGCCATAAGAAGCCTTCACTCTCTCACACCTCTCCCGCAGCAGCTCCGCCTCCTCTTCCCGAGTCCTGGCCTGCTCCATCGGCCGAAGAGTTGGAGGAACAGAGACAGGTTTTGTTGGCTGAAACTGACCTCCTCCTAGAAGTGAAGCCGTGGCTCCTCCTGGAATTGGCCCTGGAATTAGAGGAGCTTTCTCCGAGGGAACCTGAGTTTGTGCCAAAGGTTGAGTGTTCCCGGATCTCGGAGCCTCCTCACCTCCACAACAAGCCCATGCCTTCATCTCCCACTCGTCGCGGCCATTCCCAGAGGTCTTGGCAGAAAATCATCACCACCTCTAGCCAGCAACCCCTTCTTCTTTGGGGGAAGAGAATTCTGCAGCAGAACCTCTTCCACAATTTTCCCTTCAAGGTGCCTTGCCAACACCCATTCCCTTCGCAGATGCTGTCTCCTCCTTCTCCTCCGTGTGTTCATTCAGTGTTGAGGGGTTGGCCGTTATTTCCCCGGCTCCACTCGCCTCATACCTGCGGAGATGGCTCCTCCACAATCCACAGAAGAGTTCAGGCCCACCATGGACACGGAGGGGGATGAATATGCAGCAGACGCAGCAGACAACACCACACACCAAGAGAACAGGCAAGTTCCATTTCGTTCTGTTTCAGATTTTGATGATTTGTCTTGCCTGATCCCTGGTAAAGAGATTCAGGCCATGCAGTCTCCTGAATTCTCTTCACCTGCTGCAAATAATGAATTCTCACCTGCCCTCTCCGTGTCTCCTCCTCTCACCCCTGAGTGTTCGCCGGCCCTGACACCCAGCCGTCGGACAATGGCGGAGCCCGTGGTGCTGGAGGACTCCATCCCAGCCCCGCAGTCTCCCTATGGACAGAGGGAAGACATTGAATCCAAGCCTGCCACACTGAGTCCAGTGCCAACGGTGAGCCAAACCCCAGCCGCCTTGTTGGAAGCACCACTGGCGTGGGTCGTGGCGCCTGGGGAGATATGGACTGCTACGACCATCATGCCTGCTGCGGAGGCTACCGCAGCAGAGTGGGAGCCTGAGCTGTGTCTCCTGTGGGCTGAGCCAGAAGAGCCATCGTCGCCTGGATCGTCAGAGTCCTGGATGGTGGTGGAGCTCAAGTTCAGGCAAGTGTTCTCTTTTGTTTTTCTCCTCTCAGTGCTTGAACAATCTTGCCTGGCTCTTGGTGAGGAGAGCCAGGTGCAGCCATCCGCTGCACCTGAGCTTGCCTCGCCGGGCTCTGCCGCTGCCGGCGGCCCTGACCCCCTTTCACTTTGTACTGTGTTTGAGGTCTCTCCCAGGGTCTCCGGAGAGGATCCTACAGTGCCAGATGTCTCCGAAGATCCAGGTTCACCACTGAAGGTTGACCAGGCTCCAGCTCCTCCTGTTGAGGTCATCGCGGGCATTCCGTCCCAGTCCAGGACCTCCATGGGTGCAGCTGTGGCCCAGGCCGGGTCCTCTGAGGGTGCAGTGTTGGCCCAGCCCGGGCCCACTGTGGGTGCAGCATTGGCCCAGCCGGGGCCCACCATGGGGGCTGCAAAACTCCAGTCCGGAGCCACCGCAGGTGCTGCGAAGCTCCAGCCTGGGACCCCGTGGGTGCACCGATGTCCCACAGCGGGACCCCCACGGGTGCAACAATGTCCCAGACCGGGACCCCCGTAGGTGCTACCTGCCTTCTGTCCAAGACTACTGATTGCATCAGGGTCCCCCCTCATCCTCAGCCTGATGCCATCGGGGTACTCTCCCCTCCTCAACCTGATTACATCGTGGTTCCCTCTCCTTCACTGCCAGACGACGTTGGGGCTTCCCCTCCTCAGCTCTCTTCTCCAGTTGTGGGTCTTCCTGTGGGGGGTGGGGGTGGGGGGGCTCCTGGGCTGCCTCTCTTGAGCTGGTAGCCGAAGAACTCAGGTCAGCCTCCTGATAGACTGCTGTTGGGTTGGGTGGCCAATTTTCCCTGGCAGGCCACCTGACTCATTGTACCTGGCCGTCCGGCTGGTCTGGGACTTCGACAGGCCACCAGACTGGGTGCACCATGCCATCGATTGGGCCTGGGACTCTGGGAGGCTTCCCAAGTCTTCTAGCTTTTGGACTTGGAGGGTCTAACTCTGTGTTTTGTTTTGTTTTTTCCTGGTGTGGGTCCTGGGCAGGCTTTTTTGTGCCCTCCTAGCCTGTTCCCCCTACCACCAACCCTGGGTGGGTTATTGTGTGTTCTGCTGGGGGGGGGGGCAGGTTTTTTTCTTTTTTCTGTTGGCGTTACGTTGGGGTGTCTGGAATCCACCCCTTGAGGGGGGCTCTGTCTCGAACTGGGGCTGGGATTCCTGCCAGACCCAGCCTCGTGGCTTTTTCTGTGTAGTTATTTATCTATTGTATTATTGTGCTCCTTTTAGTATTATTTTGCTTTTTATTTTCTCCAGTTGTGTTGCAGTTATTTTTGACCATGCTCTGTTAAAGTTGTAATTCTTTTGGATCATGTTTATTTCTCATTTTTATTCTGTCGGCTGGCAGCTGTCAGATGACTCCTGGGGTTGTGCCAGCGTGGGCGTCATCTGTCAAGCTGCAAGATCAGCTGCTCCTCCCTCACCTCTCATTACTGTCAGCTGATTCCAATTGTGCTTCTTTTTCCTGTTCATGCAGTGCTCATTTATGCCATTAATTTCACCTGTATTTAAGCTCTGCCGTTTCTTTGTCTCTTGCCGCTTCGATGTGCCCTTCATTCCGAGGCACACGTTGTAAGTTTTTTTCCTTGTTTGTCATCTGGTATCTTGGGCACATTTTGACTGTTATGTTCTTTGTCTAATAAATGCACAAACACCATCCAGCGTGTAGGTTGTCTCTTTACGCCTCGCAGAGGCACACATAACAGGTGGAGGAGACCAGAAGGGGGTGAGGAGTCAGATTTATTGCGGTTGCAGATTTGACAGGCCTTTACCTAATCCCAGACATCGGTCTACAGGGTGGGCCACCAGAACACCTGACGGATGAGGTTGATGGTGCGAGTGATACCAGGATGGCAGGTGAAATGGCTAATGTGGCCCCACCTGATGACATTGTTGCGGAGAGTGGCCGGGACAAACAGACAACCATCAGGGCCCCCTTCCGGCTTGAGTTCCATGGATAAAGCCCGCCAGACCCTCTGCTCAATGTCCCATCTGAGAGCTCCAAGGAAGCAAGAGGGTGGGACAATGGGTTGGGAAAGGGAATGAAGGGTAGGAGGGTCAGGGCAGAACTGGCAGGAGAGACCGTCCGGATTAACATTACGGGAGCCAGGCCTGTACGTGATGGTAAGCTTAAATCTAGCAAAAAAATAAGGCCTAATGGGCCTGCCTGGCATTCAGCCCGTGGGCCGACCAAAGATATTCAAAATTTTTGTGGTTGGTCCACACAATAACGGCCTAGGCCGCTCCCTCCAACCAGTGTCTCCACTCCTCAAGGGTCAACTTAATGGCCAAGGGCTCTCAGTCCCCTACGCTGTAATTCCTCTTGGCAGGCATGAGCCACCGAGAGAAATACACGCATGGATGGAGCTTCTGATCTGAAGCTGAGCACTGTGATAGGACAGTGTCCACCCCTGATTCAGAAGCATCCACCTCTAGAATAAACTGGAGCTCAGGGTTGACCTGGGCCAAGATGGGGGCATTCCCTTCAGTTTGGAAAAAGCCTGTTCAGCTGCCTAGGACCAACTAAAGGGCACTTTAACCAAGGTCAGCTGGGTAAGAGGTTATGCTACCCCACTATAGTTTCTGATGAAACGGCGATTAAAAATTTGCAAATCCCAAGAAGCGCTGGAGCTCCTTGTGGGAGTGGGGTGTAGGCCAATCTTGCAGAGCCTTCACCTTGGCCGGGTTGGCCCTCAGTCCCCCTCAGGTACGATTAAACCGAGGAATGAAGTGGAGCGGGTGGAAAGCTCACAATTCTCGGCCTTAACATAAAGCTGGTTCTCCAGGAGCCATTGTAGAACGGCCCTGACGTGAACTGCGTGTTCCTCTGGCGTGTGGGAAAAAATCAAAATGCCGTCAAGATAGACAAAAACAAACTGATTAACCATATTGCGGAGGATGTCATGGATCATACGCTGGAAGATGGCGGGGGCACTGATGAGCCCGAACGGCATCACCAGATATTCAAATTGCCCCAGGTGTGTTTTAAAGGCCGTCTTCCATTCATCCCCCTTACGAATGCGCACCAGATGGTAGGCGTTACTCAAATCCAATTTGGTGAACACTTGTGTGCGCTGAAGGAGCTCAAACGTGGAGTTTATCAGGGGCAGAGGATACTTATCCTTAACAGTTAAGGCATTAAGTTCCCGATAATCAATGCACGGGCGCAAGGAACAATCCTTCTTCCCGACAAAAAAGAATCCTGCCCCAAGAGGAGCCGATGAAGGCTGAATGAGGCCGGCGTTCAAAGAATCTTTAATATAGCTCTCCATCGCCTCCCTCTCTGGCCCAGAAATACTGTAGAGCTGGCTGGACGGCAGCCGTGCACCCAGGAGAAGGTCTATAGCACAGTCGTAAGAGCGATAGGGAGGTAAAGAAAGCACTCTCGAATTGCTGAAGACCTCTCCGAGGTCATAGACCTTGGGTACTAGGCTGAGGTCCTGCGGCTCTGCCGGAGGGGAAGAGATGGGCAGTGATGGTGAACAGTCGGCCGAGCTAAGACAGGATGCCAAACAATACGGGCTCCAGGAAGAGATGGAGTTACAGATGTGGACAAAATTGTTTGTACTCCTCTGTTAATGAAAGAAAAACCCACAATGGTCACAGAAATAACTTGAATCTGACAAAAGTGGTAAAATATAAAAATTCTATGAAAATTAACCAATGAAAAGCAGACAATGCTTTTGAATTGTGGTTCAACAGAATTATTTAAAAAAAACAAACTCATGAAACAGGCCTGGACAAAAATGATGGTACCCTTAACTTAATATTTTGTTGCGCAACCTTTTGAGGCAATCACTGCAATCAAACAATTTCTGTAACTGTCAATGAGACTTCTGCACCTTTCAGCAGGTATTTTGGCCCACTCCTCATGAGCAAACTGCTCCAGTTGTCTCAGGTTTGAAGGGTGCCTTCTCCAGACGACATGTTTCAGCTCCTTCCACAGATGTTCAATAGGATTTAGATCAGGGCTCATAGAACGCCACTTTAGAATATTCCAATGTTTGGCTCTTAGCCATTCTTGGGTGTTTTTAGCTGTGTGTTTTGGGTCATTATCCTGTTGCAAGACCCATGACCTGCCACTGAGACCAAGCTGTCTGACACTGGGCAACACATTTCTCTCTAGAATACCTTGATAGTCTTGAGATTTCATAGTACCCTGCACAGACTCATGACACCCTGTGCCAGATGCAGCAAAGCAGCCCCAGAACATAACAGAACCTCCTCCATGTTTCACAGTAGGGACAGTGTTCTTTTCTTCGTATGCTTCATTTTTGCATCTGTGAACATAGAGCTGATGTGCCTTGCCAAAAAGTTTCAGTTTTGTCTCGTCTGCCCATAGGACATTCTCCCAGAAGCTTTGTGGCTTGTCAACATGCAGTTTGGCAAATTCCAGTCTGGCTTTTTTATGATTTGTTTTCAACAGTGGTGTCCTCCTTGGTCGTCTCCCATGAAGTCCATTTTGGCTCAAACAACGACGGATGGTGCGATCTGACACTGATGTACCTTGACCTTGAAGTTCACCATGAATATGTTTAGAAGTTGTTCTGGGCTCTTTTGTTACCATTCGTATTATCCGTCTCCTCCTGCGGCCACGTCCAGGGAGGTTGTCTACAGTCCTGTGGATCTTAAATTTCTGAATATTATGTGCAACTGTAGTCACAGGAACATCAAGCTGCTTGAAGCTTGATGATCTTTGAAACTGATTATAAAACATGAAATGACTCTTCATAGTGAATGAAGAGTATAGCCTTTACCTTTAACATGCTTGTCTATAATTTTCTTTCTAATCTCCTGAGACAACTCTCTCCTTTGCTTCCTCTGGTCCATGTTTAGTGTGGTACACACTATGTCAACAAACAGCACAGTGACTACTTGTCACCCTTTAAATAGGCCGAGTGACTGATTACAAGTTTGCACACACCTGTGATGTTAATTAGAGGACACATCTTGGTTGAACATGTCCCTATGGTCACATTATTTTCAATCTTTTCTAGGGGTACCATCATTTTTGTCCAGGCCTGTTTCATGAGTTTGTTTTTTAAAATAATTCTGTTGAACCACAATTCAAATGCACTGTGGGATTTTCATTGGTTAATTTTCATAGAATTTTTATTTATTACCCCTTTTGTCAGATTCAAGTTATTTCTGTGACCATTGTAGGTTTTTCTTTCATTAACAGAAGGGTACCAACAATTTTGTCCACGTCTGTATGTGCCCAATTAATAACAGGGTTGTTTCTGGAGCCACGGGTACCCAAGAACCACCGGGTGACATGATTTAGAGAAAATAAAGAACAAAATAGTGTCCCGGTGGTTACTGGAAAGAAGGACGGACACTGGCCCTGTGCTTTCGGTAAACGTGGCTACATTTCCACCCGATAATGTAGTAACATTGAGGGGCATGGGCAATTTGGTCGTGGTGATGCCTACATCCCCTTTGTAGGTTCCGGAACCGGAACCTTTTTCTGGTTCCGGTTCCGCCGGACCGGTGGCGCCACACGAGTCGGCTGCCTGTTGCAACAGCCTTTTTTTTTTTTTTTTTTTTTTTTTTAATCTTCCTTCTTCTTTCTACACCTTTCACTCTGTATATATATCACGGACGCACGGATCGCCCCGGGGTCTCCCGGGTCGGCGGACGGAGCCACGGTTTGCAGCGGGAGACGCTACAGCGGGGAGGAGCTAGTGCTAGCTAGCACTTGGCCGCCGCTCGGTGCTAATGGGAAACTCGACATACCGGGAGCTGTAGCGAAAACGACGCGGGTGCCGGGCTGGAGTTTAGGCGGCGTGCAAGAAATATAAGACAGAATAATAAAGAGCGATGGCAAGAACCAAGCAGACCGCCCGTAAAATCTACTGGAGGAAGAAGCCCCCCAGGATGCAGCTAGCCACCAGGGCTGCTCGGAGAGGCGCTCCGGCCACCGGCAGAGGGAAGAGGCCTCACCGTCACAGGCCCGTGGCTCTGAGAGAGATCCGTCGCTGCCAGAAATCCACGGAGCTGCTCATCCGTAAGCTGCCCGTCCAGCGCCTGGTGAGGGAGATCGCTCAGGACTTCAAGACCGTCCCGCGTTTCCTGAGCTTCGCCGTCATGGCTCTGCAGGAGACCAGCGAGGCCCACCTGGTGGTCTCTTCTTTGCTAAGGGGGTCACCATCATGCCCAAAGACTTCCAGCTGGCCCGCTGCATCCACGGAGAGAGAGCTTAGACTTTCTGCTGCACATTCACCAACCAACCATAATGCTCTGCACTGTGTGTCTATATATATATATTTATAGTAATATGGACATATGTTTAGTAGATGTTGTTTTTTCTTGCCTTCTGATTATTGCTCTGAGTGTTGCTATCCCTGTGCTGTTGCAATCCTGGAATTTCCCCATTGTGGGACTAATAAAGGCTTATCTTATCCCGCACGAGGCACGCAGAAATAAAGTTCTGCTCTGCCCCCAAATCAATCAAAGCCATGGCTCTCCTCTCGACCCCCAGCAACTGAATGAGGGCCGAAATGGAGAAGTTACTGGGGGGATGAATAGATTTTCCACCCGTCAGACCCCCCATGGCTGCTGACAGGCGTTTTGGCTTCAGATGGCACTTTTGCAGTGTGTGCTTTAAGGAGCCACAATACATGCATGCACTGGCTCGCCTCTGCCACTGGTGCTCTTCTGGAGTGAGACAGACTCGGCCGAGCTCCATAGGTTTGGAGGGGGAGCCGGCTCCCCCTGTGTCAGTAACTGAAGAGGGCGTGCGCGCACTGGGGGCCTTGCGCTCCCTCGCATGCTCACGGTATCGGTTATCTAAACTGACAGCCTGATCGATAAGACCATCCAGGGATGAGGGAACTGCATGAACTGCTAGGTCATCGTGGAGGTTTTCGTTTAAACCCCGGAGAATGATGCTGCGTAGCGAAATGACATTCCATCCAGAGTCCACTGCGGTGACACAGAACTCTGCAGAGTAGTCGACAACAGACCAACTCCCCTGACGGAGTGACATCACTCGGCTCATGATGTTCCCTTCACTCTCTGTCTGGTCGAATGCGCAAGCGAATTCATTAACAAATCTCTCAAATGAATAATTAGGGCCCTCCGGACTGTCGAGAATGGATTGGGCCCAGCTGAGGGCCCTATCTCGCAGCAGGAGGGTCATAAAATGAATTTTAGCTGTATCGTCTGGGTATTCCCCACCAACCTGGCCCAAATAAAGCCAAATGTGACACAAAAAGCCCTTACATTTCCCCACCTCCCCAGCATACGGGCAGGTGAGGGAATGGAGGTAGTTCGGCGCATGGTGGAAGAAACTAGGGCTACAGGTGGAGGGGTGGAACCTGGACAAGACAAATGGACCAAATGTTCGGCGACCTTGCCCAGCTGCTGCGTAATCATCTGCAGCTACTGCGTAAGGACGGCCACCTGCCTCTTTGTGGCATCTAAGCGATCTAAAGCGGAGTGTTCCACTGATGTCGCTCCTGCTGAGCTTGCGCTTTGGCTGGCTCGTTCTGTCATGATTGGTAATAATTGACAGCTTACGGGAGTGACACCAGAGAAAACACACGATGACACAGAGAAGTAAATTGATTTGGATTTTTATTAATTCAAAAGGGAATGCTTCGTTAATGAAATACGTCACTCGCCAGAGGAAAACCCAGCCTGGAAGGAGAGACGAGAGCAGGTTAGATAAGGAGGGAAACTGAAAAGGGAAAAAAGGACTGCACTCACGAGGGTGAAACAGAAAACCCAGCAGTGAAACCCAGCACCAACGGTGAACCAGGAGCTGAAGATGGAAGGCAGGAGTAGAGCTGGGTGAAGTGTCTGACTGGGTGGATATGGCTGCTGAAGTGGTGATGATGATGAGGCAAGTGAGCGCACAACAACCCCGGAGATGCACCACGAAGATGGTAGCAACCTGTAGAAGAGAAGATGAGAGGAATTAAAAATTTTCCTCAGAGAGGGAGAATATAACTTACTTGCTGTAGTAGGTAGTATACCCAACGAGCCAGCACTGAGGCATTGAAGTGAAGGTCCTTTTAAGCACTGGCGAGGCAGAGGCAGCAGGTGCATATCATCATGCAGGTGAGGTGATTGCCTGCGGAGTCGGGGAAAGTTGAACAGGAAGGGAGAGGGAGAGTGTGCTCACCAGAACATGACAGGATGCACCCAAGATCCAAGCACTGGCACTTGTTAGACTACGTCATAGTAAGGCAGAGAGACATAAGGGATGTATTGGACACCAGAGCAATGAGAGGTGAGGACTGTGGAACTGATCATGTTATGCTGAGATCTAGACTAAGCATTTGCAGATGAAAACAGCACTCCAGGACAGGTGCGAAGCCACCACGGAAGCTAAACACTAGTGCACTGAAAGACCAAAAGAAGCAGGAAGAACTTACCCAGGAAATGGATGAAAACTTGAAAGACTGTGACAGCAACAACTCAGAGAATGACATAGAAGAGAAATTGGCAACACTGAAGGAGACAATGTATCAGACAGCAAGTGATGTTTTAGGCCACCCTGAGAGGAAACATCAAGATTGGTTTGATGAGCATGATGAACATCTGAAGAAACTACTAGAAGTGAGGAATACAGCTAGGCAGGAAAATCTACAGTGTAACACAAGGTCAAAGAAAAAGAAATACTCAAAGGCTCAGAGTGAGCTACAGAAGCACACCAGAGAGATGAAGTCCAACTGGTGGAATGAAAAAGCGGAGGAACTTCAAACTGCAGCAGACATGGAGGACATGATTCACAGATCTGAGAGAAATCTACGGCCCTAAACCAAGAGGACTGATTCAACTAAAGGCTACGGATAGTGAAATGGTTTTGCAGGAGAAAGTCAAGATGCTGGATAGATTTGCAGACCACTTTGACCAACTACTAAACAACCCTGGAGATCTCGCTGAAGAGGCTAAAGAAGCTCTAGTGCAGTGACCGGTTGTATCAAGTCTGGATGAACTACCAAATCTTGATGAACTAATGGCAGCTATCAGAACAACACAGAATGGTAAAGCTCCAGGAAGGGATGGAATTCCAGCAAAAGTGTGGAAATTTGGTGGTGTTCAGCTGACCAACTGCCTGCACAAGCTCATCCAAGAGATATGGGATGCTCAGAAAGTACCTCAAGACTGGAAAGATGCAAGTATTGTGCCTTTGTTCAAGAAAGGCGACATGAAAGATTGTGGAAATTACCGAGGTATAGCACTACTAGCCACTATTGGTAAGATTCCCTCACGTATACTACTGAACAGACTCAATGAACACATCTCGCAGAATGTACTTCCGGAAACCCAGTGCGGCTTTACAAGTGGAAGAAGCACAATGGATATGATTTTCTGCTTGAAACAGGTTCAAGAAAAGCGTATCGAACAGAACATGCCGCTTTATGTGGTCTTCATTGACTTCAGTAAAGTCTTTGATATTGTATCACGACAAGGACTCTGGCAGGTACTCAAGAAATATTCCTGTACAGAGAAGTTTGTCAATCTGATCGAGGCACTCCATACAGGTATGCAAGAAAATGTGGCAATGAGTAGTTCAGTGTCTAAAGACTTTTCAGTAAGTAACGGGGTGAAAAAAGGGTGTGTGCTGGTGCCTACACTCTTCTCGCTATATCTGTCAGCCATGCTTGAGGTAGCCTTCAAAGATACTTCAGAAGGAGTATACATTCAAACAAGGAAAGAAGCAGACTTGTTCATTGTGGCACAGTTTAAAGCCAAGAGTAAGACATCGATAAAGGTAGTCACAGAAATGCTCTTTGTCAATGACAGTGCTCTAGTTGCTCACAGTGTGGAAGATATGCAATCTGTAGTGGAGAAATTTGCAAGAGCAGCTAACCAATTCAGCCTCAAAATCAGCATCAAGAAGACAGAGTGCCTCTATCAACTGCCAAAGTTCAAGATTTCAAAATCACTACCAGAAGAGATCAGCACTGGTACAGAGCCACTAGTGAAGTGTAAGACTTTCAAGTATCTCGGGAGTACTGCTTCAGAGAATTCTAGACTGGAGGATGAACTATCTCTCAGAATGGGAAGAGCAAGCTCTGTGTTTGGAAACTTGAGGGAGAGACTGTGGAACAATCAACATGTGTCTATCTGCGTGAAATGCAGTGTACAGAGCGACAGTACAGGCTACTCTATTGTGTGGTGCTGAAACTTGGACTGTCTACAGGGCACAGGTAAAGAAACTTCACACGTACATGATGAGACACCTTTGAGCCATAATGAATATCTCATGGAAAGACAAGCTAACCAACATAGAAGTGCTGAAACGAGCTGGTCTACCATCAATGGAGGACATGCTAATACAGATGAACCTGAGGTGGCTCGGACATGTTGAAAGGATGGATCATTAGTGTCTCCCTCAACAGTTACTCTACTCAGTTATGCGAGGGCAAACACAATCAGGGTAGACCAAGGCTCAGATCTAAAGACACTGTAAAAAGAAACCTGAAGACGTTGGATATAGACAGGAGTTCATGACAGCGGAAGGCGAAGGACAGAGCTGCATGGGGGAATCTGATCAGATCTAAATGAAAAGTCATTGTCGCCCCCGATAGACTGCTATGATGATGCAAGACTGTGTTTGGTGGCCCCTGTTTTTGTTTTCTTTTTTGAAGTGTAAGAGTTCAAACCATTTAAAAAGGGAGAGGGGGGGAATAAAATATCTCCCCTTTCACCAAAATCATTTAAAAAAAGAAACTTGGGTCACATTTTAATAAGCATTATTTTAAAATGCTATTTTTTTTTAAATCACAAATTTAAAGCAAAAAGGTTTCAAGTTTACAAGAAAAAAGTAGCAACTTCACACAAAATTCACACATTTATGAGAAACAAGTTTCACACTACTGGTTGGTTTGCTAGCTACCTTTCAGACTGGACTAAGAGTGTGCAGGAAGATGGTTTGACTTCTGGCTCACAAAGAATAACTAAGGATGTACCTCAAGGGCCAGTTCTGGTACCGCATTTATTTAGTGAATACATTAACAACATAATTTTAATGTTTCCAGTGAGAAAAACTCATTGTTATGCTGATGATACTGCACTATACAGCTCTGTATGCAGACTACATCAGGCTTCATTTTAGCTGAAACTGGCTTTTAACACTGTTCAAAGCAACTTAAAATTTGTCTTAAATGCAGACAAATCAAAGCTATTTTTTTTCATATTCTCAATCAAAACCAGTAAAACTACCATCCATCATTGTGTTTCAAGGCTCTGCAATTAAATTTGTAACTCAGTACAGATATCTCAGCATTTTACTGTCCTTTAAACCCCATTTTCAGCAGCTGGTAAAGACACTGAAAATAAAATTGGGTTTTTAATTTTGAATCAAGTCCTGCTTTTTATGAGGCCAAAAATAAATAAATAAATAAATAAACAAATACATAATTTTTGTAACATTTCTGTTTGTGTTGGACTACAGTGATATGATGTACATCTCTGGGGAAAAAATAATAATTAAGAGAACAGAGAGACCACTGCAAAATTATCACCTTATCTGGTTTTACTCTTCATTATACGTGTGTTTGAGTAAAATGAACAATTTTGTTTTATTCCTTAACCTACTAACAACAAGCCATCCACATTCCAAGTCAAAATATTGTCAATTAGAGCATTTATTTAGAGAAAATAACAACTGGTCAAAGCATCAAAAAAGCTGTTGTTTTTAGATGTGCTTTTAGATTAAATAATGCAAAGAAAACAAGTTTGTGTTCATTCTGCATTAATAATAATAATAATAATAATAATAATAATAATAATGGAGTCGATTTATATAGTGCTTTATGTTGTATAGGGATTTGACCTTTGGGGCTTGCCAAAGCCAATGCCAGGCAGTCGACGTGGTGACGTCAGGTGGGCTACGGCCAGTATGTATATTGAGTGTGAATCTCAATAAAGTCCAGTTCATTGCTCGTGTAACCCAGCTGAGAAAATGACCCTTTTTTTTCTCAGATGTCAATTGTATTAATACAATTGTGTGATTTTATTTTGAAAACCGACTATCTTGGGGAAGAGGAAGTGCGATCCTCGTCATCCAACTTTTAAATTTCCGTTTCATGGTCACGTTGGGTGATCTGGGTCTTTCCATTCGTTAAGAGTGATATTAGCCCCGCCTTCCGAGTAGAGGCAGCAAGCGCGCACTCGGAATTCAGTCTTTCACGATATGAGCGCAGACGAGAGAGGTTGTGAAACGATCTGATTCACACAGATACCTCTTCTTGGTGAGTTTCATTCAGAAAGATGCTATAAATGGATCTAAACACTCTCCAAATGCTAATTTGCAACCTTTATTATCCTAAGTTGACGGGAGCACGAGCGTGAGGGGCATTGTGGCTGTGTTCTTTGCTGTATTCACACTGAAACCTCATCTTGGTGAGTCAGATACATGCTAATGTTATGCTAATGTTAGCGCTATGCTAATGCTAATCGCGAGTGGATTTTTTCCTGTTTAAAAGCAATGGAAAAGGCTGTCTTTGTGTCTGTATGGTTTTCCTAAATGTGATTTCAGTTCCCAACAGTATGCTGAAGTACTTTTAGTTCATATGCACTATTTCTGTCGAATGCAATGTGTAGTTTGATGCTAAAAGCACATGGTGTTGGTCTACTATGTAAAAGCATAGGTTATGGTAAACCCAGTAGCTCAGACAGGGTTTTACTGATTTTAAAAGGAAATATTGGAAGTAATAGGACGGTATATTCCCTGGTTATGTGATAGATTAATTGTATTTCATTTCATGATTTACAAAGACAAGGTTGAAAGGGATTAATCATAATTTCATGGTTAAATGATGTAGAGATGAACAGAGGAATTCATCTAATTGGTTACATGAAAAAAAAGGGTATTTCATGTGCTACCAGAGAGATTGTGAGAAAAAAGAACACGTGCATGTAAGATGTAAGATGTGAAATGTAAGATATTACTATATTGCTGGATTGTGATAATAGTAATATGAGAGAAGAATTTAAACACTAAGCTATGGTGTTATATAAGAAGGGATTGGAAGACGAATTACTCTAGCTGTAAACAATAATACTATTATTGTCGTGCAGGCTAGGTTTTTTTGGTTGCCGATCAAGAACCTTCTGGATCCTGGATTCTCTCCGAATGGAGATGGCGAGCCTGACCCGAGACTGAACCGAGATTGATCTGAGATCTAACCAAGATCTCGACTGAAGAGCACCCTTCCTCTCTCCAGTGCCCAGGATTCAAAGTGGTAATAACCCAAGTCGCCACTTTAAAAGAGGAAAAGAAACCTGAGTCTGGAGATACGAGATATCTTGACTGGTCAAACGACTAACCCGAAAGGAGAAACAAACACTGAGCTCAGTAGGACATCTTTGGGGTTTTATTTCATACCGGCCATTGTATTTTTGTATAGTGGTAAATTGTCTGTATATATTGCTCACTTTTTCCCTATAAATAACAACCATTATTGCTCATTTCTTGCCTCCAGCTATTTCATTCCACACTCACTTTAATTCCCTATAGCAACCCTTACGAACCTAGAAACTGGTCTACACTTAATTATTTCCCTTACATAATTAACATAAGGCAAGGGTTACACTCGGTTCAACATGGCTCAGGTCTCCCATTATTAGGACGTAACAACAAGGATAAACCATGGAGGCGTGTATTACACCGCTTCAGCCCTTCCTGGAGCTCCTGGGTGAGCTCCCTGTGCCCTGGCCAAGATGGTTGGTGGCCTTTCAAAACCACATCACCGCGGCTGGCCTGGACGGCTCCGACAAAGAGAAATGGAGGAGCCTGTTCATTCACTACCTTGGTGAGGAGGGCCAATGAGTATTTTGCGCGCTGGGTGGCAAAAGCTCGTTGAAGGTGTGTCTGGACATAATGGACAATTTCTTTAGGGACCAGTCCATCACAGCGTGAAGATATAAATTCTTTGACCATCGAGAACAAGCTGGTGAGTCCATCCAATGTTTCTTAATGGAACTCCATAACCTAGCAAGCAAGTGCACCTTCGGGCCGATTGAGGAGGAGCTAGTCCGTGACAAGTTAGCACATGGTACGAGCACCGAGTGGCTCAAAGAAAAGCTAACACTAACTACGGATGTCTTCACGCTGAAGAAAGTGTTTGAATTGACAAGCCAGATTGAGTCCGCCACCCAGTTAGGTCTACAAGTGCTAGCTAAAGAGAACCTAGCCACCCAATCTTCTCCTTCACGTCAAGCCGCTAGCAGCACAGCTAATCCTTTGGGGCGGACCCCCAAAAGGCGGCAGACTGTGGCAAGGGCAGGATCAGGAGCTCAGGGTCTGTGTAGTGGCTATGGCTATCCCCGTCACTGGGCGGGCACGCCCACATGCCCCGCCAGAGGGAAAGAGTGCCATAACTGCGGCTGTTCTAATCACTGGTCCAGGGTCTGCACCACCACTATTAAACCATCAGCTGCGGAGCCAGAAAGCATGATGCAGGTGTGTGTGGAGGGCACCAGGAAGGGGCCATTAAAGTGGTATGTCTTGCAGCTAGATGGGGTCGATGTGCAGCTTATGGTGGACTCAGGGGCTGGTAAATCCATACTGAGCATGACCACATTGAAAAGGCTTTTCCCGGGCAAAACCATCAAAGCAGGGGCGGTGAAAATGTTTGGGTACAGTCACACTAAAATTGACATGGCGGGCACAGTCAGCTTCTTGGTAAAATGTGGGTCAAGGATTACTCTCGCATTTACCTTCCAAGTTTCGCGCCAGGAGCCTACTTGCTGGGAATCGACCTGCTGGGTGAATTAGGATTCTTCATCACAGACCCAGTGCTGACGGTGCCCCCCTGAATGGCATGTTTGGTGGCTGCCGTTGTTTGTGGGCCTAGGATGTATTAAAGCGTTCAACCACCGCCCGCTCATCGACCCAAGTGTGACGCCCAAGATCCAGCCATTACGGGGGCTTCCCCTCTCCTTGCAGGACGCCATCACAGCAGAACTGAACAAACTGCTTAAAGCTGGTGTCATCGAGAAAGTGGATGCCTCACCGTGGATTTTGAACATCGTGGTGGCCAAGAGGAAGATGGGTGGCATCCGGCCATGTATTGACCTCAGGATGGTTAATAAAGCGATTATCCCAGACAAATACCCGCTCCCCACGATGGAGGAACTCACCGCAATGTTCAGCGGCTCAAGGGTGTTCACAAAGCTAGATCTCTGCCAGGGTTATCTGCAGGTGCCCCTTCACCAAGCCAGCAGGGAACTGACGGTGTTCGTGACCCACATAGGCGTTTTCAGGTACACCCGCATGCTTTTTGGTCTGAGCTCAGCACCTAGCTGCTTTCAGAAGATTAGGTCCACAATTCTGGCCGGTCTCAGGGGTGTAGTGGTGTACCTGGATAACATCGTGGTCCACAGCTTGTCTTGGGAAGAACACAACAGTCATTTGAGACAAGTGATGGAGGTGCTCCTGGAGCACAGAGTCACATTGAATGGGGAAAAGTGCATTTTCGCGGTGGATTCCATTGAGTTTGTGGGATTCCAGCTGGCGGCAGAGGGCCTGAGCCCCCTGCACTTGAATGTGGAGGAGGTCCTGTGTCTCCCCGACCCCACGACACCTGCACAAATCTCCTTGTTCCTGGGCATAGTGAACTTCTACAGGGATTTTATTCCCCATTATTCAGAGACTATCAAACCTCTCTGGACCCTTCTGAAGCAGGACACGCCGTGGCAGTGGACCCCGGCCTGCTCAGCGGCAGTCACTAGGCTGAGGTCCCAACTCACCTCCCCACCAGTGTTGGCCCAGTTTGATCCAAAATGGACGACTTTTGTGACTTGTGACGCATCTGGTTCGGCGGTGGGGGCGGTTATGTCTCAAGTGCAAGACGGTACCGAGCACCCAGTGGCGTTCGTGTCGAGGTCCCTTTCAGCGGCTGAACAGAAATATGCCGTGGGTGAGAGGGAGGTGCTCACTTGTGTCTGGGCATGTGAATGGTGGCACATCTACCTCTACGGATGCGATTTCTCCCTGCGAATGGACCACCGGGCACTGACGACACTGCTGGAGATGACAGGCTCAGGACACAGGCCCCTACGGATCCACAGGTGAACTGAGCGGCTGAGGGCCTACAACTTTACTACCCAGTTCACCCCTGGGAAAGAGAATGTCGTGGTGGTTCTCCTGTCCCGTGCCATGGCCAACACCGCAAAACTGGATGATGATGACCCCACGGAGGCAGATCTGGTCAGTGTGCTGCACGGACCCCTCCAGGATGTGGTGTCTCTCCAGGAGCTCCGGATGGAGTTGGAACGAGACTCCATGTTGTCACAGCTATGCATTATCAGGGAGGGTTGGCCCACAAAAGTACGGGGTGATCTGGCGCCTTTTCACTGGCTCAGAGATGAACTGAGTTGCTGGAACGGGGTATGTGTGGCAAGGGGACACTACACATTGATCCCAGTGTCTCTGAGATTGTGAGTTCTGACAATGCTCCATGAGGGTTACCTGGGTGCGGTCAGGTTGAAGCAGCGTTGCAGGGATTCAGTCTGGTGGCCTGGTATCGATAAGGACATTGAAACTATGGTAAAGAACTGTGTTCTGTGCTTGGAGAGCGGACGGACCGGCGGGCCACCCCCCACCCCCACCCCTGCAACCACTACCGTACCCAGAGGGCCCTTGGAAGCACTTCCAATTGGACATCTGCGGTGAATTACATTCGGCACCCCCACAGCTGTCTTTTGCTAGTGGTCTACGATCTGTTCTCCAAATGGCCAGAGGTGCTACGCACTAATTTGGTCACGACAGATGTGGTTATGGGTTTTCTCTTGTCACTGTTTGCCCGATGGGGGGATCCCAGTTGCCATCACTACAGACAATGGCCCACAGTTCACCTCTGGGGGGTTTGAGGAGTTTTTGAGTGTCAGGGGGTGGAACACATCAAAACTGCGTTCTACCACCCCCAAGCCAATGGGGGCGTGGAGCGTTTACAAGACTCTGAAAAATGGTCTGAGAGCCCATTTAGCGGACAGCTTCAAGTTCCCTGACACCCTCCAGAGCACACTCCTCCACTACAGGGCAATGGCCCACTCCACGACAGGGTGCCCCCCAGCAAAACTCAAATTCCAGCAAATTCCACCTGCCCCTAGACCGACTGAGGCCCCCCACAACCTCCCCTCCGGGAAACACAGACCCTCCACAAGACCGGGTCATTACCCAACAGCGGAAGATGAAAAGACGTTTTAACAGGAAGCACAGCACGAAGGCCCACAGACTCAATGTGTCGGACTGTGTCTGGATAAAGCATCCCAACTGCACACATAAACTGCAGCCTTTCTGGACAGGGCCACTATAGATCATGAGGCGGCGGGGCCGGGACACGTTCGAGCTCTCGGACGGATCACGGTGGCATTCCAGTTGACTCAGGAAATCGTCGCCTGCACAGGGTTCGGGAGCTGCGGCGACTGACGAGGGTTGGGACTTATCTGATGGGGGTGTTGTGGACCCTCAGGTGCGGCCGACGGCACATGGAGCAGGTCCTCCTCTGGTGAAGCACTCGGCTAGGACACTTCAGAGGTCAGAGGCCCAAATACCTCAATGACTTTGTATTTAAAGTAGCTTTAGCTGAACCGTGTTGGGAATGGACAGCAGAATAATCTGCCCCAACACGGGAGGGTACCCTGGCAGTCTATCCAGGTGCCCATTTAGCTAGCCTTGTTGTTCTGTGTGTTGCAAAAGAAAGAAAGAAAGAAAGAAGGCAATGTAAAAAACAAAAAAACAAAAAACCAAACTATCTATATTGCATGTGTTCTAAGGGGTTTTCTTGCTCAATTTAAAGGGGGGGTCCATTTTGTATATATATGTTCTTTATGGTGCTTTCACGTTTTGTAAGGGGGGGTGTTGTAAAGGGATTTGAACTTTGAGGCTTGCCGTAGCCTACGCCAGGCAGTCAACGTGGTGATGTCAGGTGGGCTACAGCCAGTATGTATATTGAGTGTGAATCTCAATAAAGTTCAGTTCATTGCTCCATTCAACATGGCTCAGGTCTCCTATTATTAGGACATAACACTTTACCAAGTCAAGTGGCATCTCAAAGCACTTACAGCGAGTAGCCACAGCTGCCCTGGGTCAGACTGACGGAAACGTGGCTGCCAATCCGTGCCAACGGCCTCTCCAACCACTACTGTACTCTGTAATAACTCTTGTTTTTATTCTCAGCTTTCATGCGTCTCACCATGCTTAGATCACCACCTAATCAGTATCTGTAGATTGGGGTGTCCTTGTGCTGGAATTCAACAGGTACTCAAATTGAATGGCTGCCACACATGTAGAGCTGATAATTTAGGAAATATTTTGCAGTGGGGGCAGTGCGGTGGAGGAGTGGTTAGCACTGCGGCAGCACAGCAACTCACCCTTGGCCGGGGGATCCTGGTTTCGATCCCAGCCCCTGACCAACAGTGATCTGTGTGGAATTTGCATGTTCTCCCCGTGTCTGCGTGGGTTTACTTTGGGATTTCTCCGGTTTCCTCCCACATGCCAAAAACATGCAAGTTAGGTTAATTGACATCAAACTGGGGATTCTAAATTGTCCTTAGGTATGACTGTGAGAGTGAATGGTTGTCTGTCTTTCTGTGTTGGCCCTGCGATGGACTGGCGATCTGTCCAGGGTGTACCCTGCCTCTCGCCAAAAGATGCTGGGATAGGCTCCAGCCCCCCCGCAACCTGAAAAGGATTAAGCGGAAGAAGATGGATGGATGGATGGATGAATTTTGCAGTGGTCTCTTATTTTTTTCTGTAGTTGTATAGGCATACATCTTCTCATTGCTCTGGACACTGTTTACAATGGGACATTGAGGTTTATTACAAACTTTTTTTGATTGATTGAATATTTTTATTTCAAACATGTAAATGTAAAATCAGTAAAACACAAGGCAAAAATAGAGCATAATAAATTACAATTTTCTCTCTTCATTCAGATGAATCACAATCTACATGCTCAAAAAGGAGTAGGATGAAGTCAACACATATTTAATCCTACCCCTTAAATCATAGACTCATTTTAAACTAAAAGCTCTCAAACTTTAAATACAATAACAAAAATTCAGAAAAAATATATACCACAACCAAACAACAGAAAAATACATTGTAACACCCATGCTGCAGCTAACGTCTTCCATTTTCCTCAAATCTGGTTAAAATAATGTTTTTCTAATTCATTTTGAATTGGATAATGTTTGGACATTGTTTTAGGGACTCGTTTAACTGGTTGCAAAGCTTTACTCCACATATCGAAATAGAAAAACTTTAATGCAAATTTATAATTGAAAAAAGCTGCACATTTACAAGAAAGAAAAGGTCATTTAAATTCTGCTCTCCAAACATTTTGAGCTTGCAGCGGCCCTAATGACTAAGGGGGTCCGTAGCATTTGTGTACTCTGCTTTATAGCCAAGAACTCAAACGATTCTGTAAGTTTAAACATGTGATTCTGGAAGCAGAATCACATGTTTAGAATCACACAGCAGGTAGTGAGATGTAGTTCACATTTTGGCCACAGGTGGCACAATAAACAAGGATTACACTGTTGATAAAATAGAAACTTTGATTAAATACAAAGTTAATATTTGTATTCATTAAAAAAAGAACAAGTTGTTCAATAACAACTGCACAGGTTAAACAAAGAAATCACCCAACTGGACTAGAAACATGAATTTCTACCTAAGAATATATTTATTCAAAAGCAGAGCTGACTCATTAAGTAGCCCTCACTATGAAATAGTTATTAATGAAAAAGCTAAGTGGATAAAACACTACTGTGGATTCCACAGATCAACAGTGAAACATATAGTCTACAGACGAACAGCACTATTTTAGACCACATCAACAACACATCTATGAAGCCCCAAATCATCCAAAGAATACGTCCAAAGAACTGCTCCAGCCCCATCTCTGCTCAGTAAAAGTAATGTCTCCACTATGTGAAAGACGCAAGACAAAAAATTTAATTCACAGAAAGATAGAAGGGCGAAAACCCAGAAGAAGAATATGGCTGTGCCGAGACACCATAATGACCCTAAAACCTTTTGGGAGGTTTTATGGACCTATGAGTCAAAAGTTAAAGCGTTTGGAAGACAGGGCTACTGCTATATCTTGTGTAAACCTTGCACAGACTTCCATAAAAAGGACATTATACTTCCCATGAAGCAGGGGGTGGCAGTGCAATATTGTAGGGAGTCTGTGCTGCTCCGTAGTCGGGGTGACTCCAGATAATTGGGAGAAACATGAATTTCTGCTCTCTGACAGGAAATTGTGAGGCAGAATGTCAGGTTAGTTTGTGAGCTGGTGCTCAAGTGTATCTTTAGATTGTGACAATTCAAGCCTCAGAATACAACACACATTTAAAATTATTAATTCAATCTAAAATATTTACAGTTTGGTATATAGACTGTGGCAATTTTTTGAATTATACCAAAATACAGAGCCCCCATCTAGGCCGTTAACTGCTTTTTGGGAACCCTTTGCAAGACTCTGTTTAGGGCCCCTATTTTTGTAATGGGAATGAGCTAAAACCCTTTAAGATGGAAAAAAAACCCTACCCTCCCATCAAAAACATTTTATAAAATTATGGCTATGCATTGATTAAAAAATTATAACTAATTAACCTGACATTTTTCTTTAATTAATATTGCTGTCACATTTCTTCTTTTATTTTAAAATGGTCAAAGAGGAAGTGAGTGCATCAACTTAAGGCAACATTCCTAATTATCTCACTCCTTAAAAGCACAAATAAACAGAGCAATTCTTAACTGATTCTCAGAGCTCTTGACCTTAATGTTGAGTTAGGAGCCTTATTCACTTTATAGTTCCGTGTTTTTTCTCTCTTCTCACTCTGACAGAAACTCTTCCTCTTTTTATACTTTTGAGCGAGCAGCCCCAATCAATGATGCTAGATCAGGTGCGTGCACATGTATGTGTGTGTGTGTGTGTGTGTGTGTGTGTGTGTGTGTGTGTGTGTGTGTGTGCACGCGCACATGCGCATTGTGTGCGCTTTAGGTGGGGTGTGTGGGCAGAATGAGGTCGCCCTGAATACCGGAGGATCAGTTTAGCGTTGTATAAGTTATTATAAACTGGAAAACAAAACTACTCTTTTTTTAAGTTGAGCCAGCTGCTGAAACAAACCAGTCACCACTGCGACACCACCTCGGGGTGTGAACTGACAGTATCAATTTTTTTTAATACATTCATTGACCCACAGTAATCAAAAAACTTTATGTGTTAATATTCCCAGCTCTAAAAGAAAAAAAAAAAAACAACTTGAATCACTGTTTGGATGAAGGGAAAAAATTAAACCGTTAAATTGAAGATAAGTTGAAGTTTCACTTTTTTACAAGAAAAAAAAGCAAATATATGAGAAAAGTTGAATATTTAGAAGAAAAAAGTCCCAAATCTATAAGAAAAAAGTTATAACTTTACGAAAAAAGTGTATATTCAAAAGAAAAATAAATCAGTAATTTATACTAAAAAGTTTAAAATTTAGAAGAAAAAGTCACAAAGTCAGGAGAAAAAAGTTGCAAAGTTGTGAGAAAGATGTTGCAGCTTGATGAGAGAAAAATCCCATTATAAGAAAAAAAAAGCCTCAAATTTACAAGAAACAAAGGTGTATATTTATGAAAAAAAGTGCAAATTTACAAGAAAAAAGTCAGTAATTTATATGGTTGAAGTTGCAAATTCATGAAAAAAGTGACAAACTTGTGACAAAATTTGGATATTTACTAGAAAAAAGTTGCAAATTTATGAGAAAAAAGTTGTAAATTTAGGAAAAAAAGTGCACATTTATGAGGAAAAAGCTTGCAAATATACTTAATACGATTAAAAATTATGATTAAAAAATACAAATTTATAACAGAAAAGTTGCAAATATATGAGGAAAGAGTCATAAATTTAGAGGAAAAGGTGGCACAATTACATGGAAAAAAAAGTCACAAATTTACCAGAAAAAAAGTTGAAGGTAATTTAAATTCTCCTCCCAAAAACAGTTGAGGGTGAACTTGTAGCTTAGGGCCCTTAAGGCGCTTTTCCACTAGGGTCAGTACGGTATGGTTCGGTACGGTTCGGCACGGTTTGTCCGCTTTTCCATTCGGCACCGGAAGTTCTGTTTGAACTGTTTTTCTAAAACAGTTCTGTTTTATTGGAACTGTCTCTCTTTTTTCGAACTTGATCCAGAGCAGGTCCGAAGCGTACCGGCACTGTTACGTCAATCCACTGGTGGCCCCTGATTGGTCCGGGCGTAGCGTCATGAGAGTGGGCGTTACACTGACGTTCCAGAATCGCTGGCTGGCCGCCATTTGCAATTTTTTGTCCGTGAGCCTGCGAACAAGTGATATTATAAACAACAACGATAGAATGGCTGAACAGAAATCAGCAGAAATCAACACAGCGGTCCAGTAGAGTTTTCTGTGCGTAAGTATAGGTAAACCGGTGGCTTGACCGGTGGCTTGTCACCAGACTGCAAACCAAGTCTACCTACGGGTACAAATAAGTAACAAAAAAAAAAAAAACAAAACAAAAAAAAAAAAACGCTTGTTTATTTATTTATTTATTTTATCAGATCATTTCTGTGGTCCTTTATGAGTTATAGTCATAATAGTGTATCTTGCACTTTGGGGAATGGGAGTTGTTCAGTCACCATTAGAATTTAGTTTATATGTGTAGTCTATAGTATTTCATCTTTAAACTCATCCAGTAAAAGAACACATTACAAATATTTGAGACCCATTGTAGTGCTTCCTTTTATATTTTAGCAATACAAGCACAAAACACCACCCACACTTGAAACCAGGGCGACACAGCGGTGGCTAAACTTTTATTGATAACATTATTTCACAACATCACAACAACTCAGTATCTAAACTCAGTGTAAATATAATGATAATGATAATGATATATCAATATCATTATCCCCGCAACTTACTTGGGCTTTGGTGCCGGGTGTTAACTGTGGAACCCCTGCGGACGCTGCCTGTGATGGTCGACTGGCCGAAGAGGAGTTCTGTTGGAGGGACTTGGAGGAAGAAGCATGGATGGATGATCAGCCCTATTCCACCACCGTCGCTGGAATTAACGTATTGAACCACCTGAACTCCAACGGTACAGCTGCTTCAGAGACTGCTGCGAAATGACCAATGTTACATCCCGGAGGAATGCCGATGAAAATGTTATCCAGTGAATCCTGCATATTTGCAGGGTTGAAAGAACCCAGGGTCGTTGCCTCTGTCACTGGGGTGAGTCCTGAGGTTTGCATTCATGTGTTATCAGACAGTAAACACATTGACTCATCTGGGGCAGAATGTAAACAACAACGGAATCCGTAGTTTCCGGATTCCGGAAACTACGGAACTACGGAACTTTTGTCCCGCGAGGGACAAAAGGACTTCTTATCAATGTGCATTGTCAAAACAGAGAGAGCACAAGCTCTTCCAAACAGTAAACCACACACAAGTTATTTGGAACCCAGAATCCAAATGTAAAGGTTTGCTAGGGGGTCATTTAAATATTAGAAGCATATTACCAAAAATGGATCAGATACGGAATATGCTTATTGAGTCTAATTTGGATTCAATCAATCAATCAATCAATCAATCAATCTTTATTTCGGATAGATTAATAGTACAGATTAAAAGAAATTATTATTAGGCAATAACTCCTCTGATTATACAGTTCAACATAAGTTATCCGAAATGGGTGATGGCTGAAGCTGCAGCTTATATTGCCCACCCATATTCCATCCAAGAATTCAAAAGAAAAACAAGAGCGATTACAATTCAGAACAAAGTTAAGACAAAATGTGACAAAAAAAAAACTAGGCAACAACACAACGCAGAATGGATATGACAATCCTTATATGATTTTATATGTCGTCTTGTATATATGTTTGGAGTATTTCTTCCTTTAGTTTTTGTTTTAAATTGTCCAAGCGTTGTACATGATTTTAATTCAGGTCCAAAATCGTTCCATAATCTGACTCTTTGCACTGAAACACAGTGTTGCTTGGTGGTAGTTCTCACTGAAGGTTTTTGAAATATACATGTTCCTCTGAAATGATATTGTTTCTCCCTTATTTGGAACAGCTTTTGGATATTTGCGGGCAGTGATAGATTCTTCACTTTAAACATTATTACTGCAGTTTTAAAGTCAACCAGATCTTTCAAGTTGAGAGCTTTTAATTTAAGAAAAAGTGGGTTTGTTGGTTCCCTGTAAGCAGCTTTGTTTATTATTCTAATAGCTCTCTTCTGAAGCATAAAGACTGGACATGTGTTTGTTTTATATGTATTTCCCCATACTTCAGTACAATATGTCATGTATGGGAGTATTAATGAATGATTCAAGGTATATAGTGTGGGTTGATTCAGCAAATATTTCACTCTGTGTAGTATTGCAATTGATTTGGATATTTTCCTTTTAATATAATTAATATGTGACTTCCAACACAGTTTATTATTAATTATTACACCAAGAAATTTAGTTTCGGATACCCTTTCAATCTCTACACCATTTACACTGAGTTTAGATACTAAGTTGTTGTGATGGTTGTTAAAAACTATAAATTTTGTCTTACTTAAATTGAGCGTTAATTTGTTTGAATCAAACCACAGTTTAAGCTTTCCTAATTCCTTTCTGAGTGTATCCAAAAGTTGTTCCAAATTGCTTCCACTGCATAATAAATTAGTGTCATCGGCAAACAATATCAAATCAATTTTTTCCGAAACTTTACATATGCGGCGGCATAAAAAATAAGCAGCGATGCTGAGGTTTAAGTTGGTTTTATTAAATCATACCGCCGTCACGAGCTCCGCTCCCGGCGCCATGCATGCGCGCCGGGAGCGAGCTCAGCGGCTCTCAGGGAAGGAGGACACAAAGTCTGTGTCCAGCAGCAGCAGTTGAGGAAGTGGAATTGAGAGAGTGAGTTACAGAACCTGTGCAGTATTTATACCCAACTCAGACAATACATCAAAGCGGATTCACAGCAGTTGGTACGATCAAAGGGACTGCAGAACAGGCATGAGACATTTGCATTTGAAAGACCTACATAACAATAGGCAGATTGCTGTCCTCTGCTCCAGCTTGCAGGACAAAGAGGTTACAAGGCACATCTACATATTGATCTGTCTCTAGGTCACAGTAAGGACAGGACGCATGAACACTATACATGCATGGCACATTACATCACAATACATGAATGGCACATTACATCCCAGTAGTGCAGCGGGAAAAACCAAGAGAAGAGAGCTGACTGTCCTTAATCTATTGTGGGGGTTAACCGAACCACCACACATATACGTCAAACAGGTTCATTTTGTCTTCTTTTAATTATTTATCCTTTTTTTTTTTCCTTTGAAAGACAAAAGTAAAATAGAAAGATGTCTTTACCTTCTTTACATGTTTCAACTGCACTGCAGCCTTCATCAGAAGAGTCAGCTGATTGCTGCCAGGTGACATTTATCAGCTGATTTTCGTAGGCGGGGCCAGCTCAGCAGATCTGCAGATCATGCAACAAAACCTACATTGGAGAAACCGGAAGATTATTCACCACAAGAAAAAAAGAACACCAAAAGGAATGTGAGAAGGAAACGCAAGGACGACTCACAAGATCACAAAAAGAAAAAGCAGAACAAGAAACATTAAAATCAGCTATATCGGACCACTGCAAAAGAAATAATCACATCATGGACTGGGACAACACAAAAATTATTGGATCGGAGAGCAACAGACACAAACGTTGGATCAAGGAGGCAATAGAGATCAGAAAGCGGGGAAAAGACACCATGAACCGAGATGAGGGGGCCTTTATGCTTTCTCACACCTGGGACCACATTCTCCAGAGACCATCTGACGGCGGGAGGCGGGGCCGGCTCGGTGGATCTGACAGATCTGCTGAGCTGGCCCCGCCTACGAAAATCAGCTGATAAATGTCACCTGGCAGCAATCAGCTGACTCTTCTGATGAAGGCTGCAGTGCAGTTGAAACATGTAAAGAAGGTAAAGACATCTTTCTATTTTACTTTTGTCTTTCAAAGGAAAAAAAAAGGATAAACACCACACATATATCATTTATATACATATTGAATAACAATGGCCCCAAAACTGAACCCTGTGGGACTCCACAAGTAACCTTCAGTAACTGTGAGTTTTTGTTACCAACACATACATACTGATATCTATTCTTTAAGTAACTACATAACCAGGACAGTGCTACCCCCCTAATACCACAATTTTGTAGTTTCTTTAATAATAAATTATGATCCACTGTATCAAATGCTTTTTTGAGATCCAGGAATACCCCAACTGAATACTCTTTATTTTCAACGGCAGTTGATATTTTTTCTATAAATTCCATTAGAGCAAATGCAGTTGTCCTCTTGTGTCTGAACCCATATTGCTGCTCACACAATAAATTATTCTTCAGTATGAAGTTGTCAATTCTCTCATAGAATATTTTTTCAAGTATCTTGGAAAATTGCGGCAATAGTGAAATTGGTCTATAGTTTGAAAGTTCCCCTCTGTCACCCGTCTTGTATATTGGAATTACTTTAGCTATTTTCATTGCATTGGGAAATATACCTGTTTGGAGAGACAGGTTACAGATATATGTCAGTGGTTTCACTAAGCATTCAATAATAGTTTTGACTAAGAGCATGTCAATACCATCACAGTCCGTAGATGTTTCACTTTTAAACAATGTAACAATTTCAATGACCTCTCTCTCGTCTGTGTTCTTTATGAAAATGGAATCTTTTATAGCAGTGTTTTTTCTTATTGTATCACCTGTGGGTGCCGTAATGGGTATTTCTCGAGCCAAATTATTACCAATGTTAACAAAAAAGTTATTAAATTCATCTGCAGGTAAAGCTGCATTCACACTCTGAGTCGTTTTATTATTTTTTGAAAAATTGGTTGGGTAGCTTGTATTTCTGTTTTTATTTCCAAGAATATTGTTAAGTATTGTCCATGTGTTTTTAATATTGTCTCTGTTTTTCTCCAGTTCTTTACTGTAATAGTCTCTTTTACTACATCTTATTATATATGTTAACTTATTTTTGTATGTTTTATACCGCTGCTCTGCTTCTTTTGTCCTTTTCTTTAGGAAAGCTTTATATAATAAATTTTTCTTTTTACACGCCTTTTGTAATCCTTTGGTTAACCATGGCTTATCGGCAAATTTATGTTTAAGCTTTTTCATTACTAATGGACAATTTTTTTCATAAAGAGTGGTTACAATGTTCATGAATGTGTCATAGGCTTCATTTACATCTGATACATAGACTTTTGTCCAGTCTTGCTTCAGCAAGTATTCTTTAAAAGAACTGGTTACATTTTGTGATTTGTATCTGAACGATTTTAATTTTTTTTCTGTATTGGCTCCCATGTGGCCATGGATAAGTGCAGAGGTTGGCAAATAGTCACTTATATCATTTATCAATAATCCACTTTCTATTTTCTTATCAATAATATTAACAAACAGGTTGTCAATAAGTGTAGCAGTGTGAACTGTGATTCTACTGGGATGTGTTATTGTGGGATATAGACTCATGCTGTACATAGAATTCATGAACTCTGTAATTACATTTTGTTGATATGGATTTAGTAAATCAATATTGAAATCTCAATATTTTCTATGTATCTCTGGAAGCTGGCTGAATTGTAATGTATCAACTGATCTAGTTAGTATATCAGGATACTTATGTTATAGAAATGATAGAACCACAAGTAAGGGAGGGGGTGTCCTAATTTATATAAGGGAATGTCTTAAATGTGTCGAACTCGAACTGAATATAAATTTGGAGTGCCTGGGACTTAATGTAATTCTATCACCAAATATGAATTTTAGCATTGTTGTAGTCTATAATCCCCCATCTCATGGTGCTGAGTTTTACAATGAATTTAAGAGTCTTCTTTCCATCTGTGATAAATGTAATGAATGTATTGTATTTGGTGATTTTAACATTAATTGGATGGATAAAAGTGCCAAAGGCAAATTGAAATTAGCTACGGGGAAATTTAGATATGTACAATTGATTGATAAACCCACCCGTATCACAAGGACATCTGAAACTCTTATTGACTTGATTTTCACTAATAGGCCAGAGAGAGTCGTAAAAATATATAATTTGATTACTGGACTTTCAGATCACAACATGATGCTGGTTGTAAGAAAGCTATCAAAACAACGCCTTGTCCACCATATTAAAAATGAAAATCAATCTAGGTTCATAACAGGAATTTCTAAATTAAACATGGTTCACTTCGAACAGGACTTAATGAATGCAAATTGGGAGAATGTAACCAAAGTGTCGAACTTTAAAGAGTAGTGTCAGTAATTTTATGTCAACCTTAAGCAACTTACTTAGTAAATACACAAGAACTTGGAAAAGCAGACCTAAGAAATGTTCCCTCCCATGGTTTAATAAGGACATTCTTCAGCTTATGAAGAAGAGAGATCTTGCTCTCAAAAGGTCTCTGGTCACTAAAACCAACACTGACCATTTTACTTTCACTAGTCTAAGGAACAAAGTGGTGTCTGAGCTTCGGAAGGCTAAGACTAATTACTTCCTTAAACTAACTGAGGAGGCCAATGGGAGCAGTTCTAAACTCTGGCAACACATTAATAGATTAACAAATTCGAGTAAACAAAAGCATCCAAAAATAAGTAGTCTCAAGGTAGATGATAACCTCATCGATAGTAATGAGTCCATGGCCAATGTCTTTAACTGTTTTTTCACTGAATCCTTTCGTAAACTGGCTAGTTATTCTAGACCACCTGAGTTATCCTCTAAGGAACATGTTAATGTTCACAACAGTTTTCGCATTAAAGAGGTATCCAGTGATGCAGTTAGAGATTATTGGGAAAATGAATAACTTTATGGCAAAGGATGTTGATAACTTAAATGCTGCCTTAATTAAGAAACACCAGAATAGTCTGTTGGAGCCTATTACTCACTTAGTTAACTTGTCAATAAGAACAAATACCTTTCCAGAGAATTGGAAGACAGCAGTAATCACCCCGGTCTATAAGTCGGGAGACAAGGACCTAGCAAGCAACTACAGGCCGATTGCTATATTGCCTGTAGTTTCAAAAATTCTGGAGAAGATTGTTGCTGCTCAATTGATAGAACATTTAGAGCCCAACCAATTACTTTATCCACAGCAATTTGGGCTTAGACCTAAGTATTGCACAGAAATAGCTAACTGTTATTTTATCGAGAAGGTCAAGGCTTTATTGGTTAAGGGGCGTGTTGTGGGGACCGTGTTTCTGGATCTAAAAAAGGCCTTTGACACGGTAAACCACACTGTCCTATTGTCGAAGTTAAAAGATCTCAAGATTTCAACTGAGTCAATACAGTGGTTTAGGTCATACCAGGAGGGGAGAGAACAATGTGTCAAGGTCAATGGGGAGAAATCTGGGTTGCTCACCAATAACATGGGAGTACCACAAGGATCTATAGTAGGGCCATTGTTGTTCACAATATACATCAACGACTTGCCCGATAGTTGCCCAGGTGCCAGCTGCCAGATGTATGCTGATGACACCGTAATCTATCTGTCTGCCAAAATGGCTAGCATGGCAGCTGAGCACCTGACCCAGGTTTTACAGAACATCTCTAAATGGCTTGTGTTGTCGCATTTAACCTTGAATGTCAAAAAAACTGTTGCTATGTGTATCTCTATTAGAAACAGGCCTATGAATGATGTTTTTGATGTTAAAATTGGAAATGAGGTGCTTACTGAAGTGAATGAGGTCAAGTATTTAGGGATCATTCTAGACAGGAACCTGCGATTCGACAAGCAGGTGCATTACATTTGTAAGAAGGTCAAACCCAATTTAAATTGCTTCCGTCTCATTAGAAGGGATTTGTCATTCAGAACTGCTCATACATATATGCACGCGATGATTCTTTCACATCTGTCATACTGTATCACATCTTGGTCACAAACATTTCAGATTACACTAAAACCCATAACTGTAATATATAAACAGGCTATAAAAGCTTGGACCGCAAACCAATGCGATGGCATCACTGTGGTATTTTAGTCAAGCACAATCTTTTTACTTTTGAAAATTTTATTATCTTCTGTAATATCAGACTGGTTTTTAAAGTAGAACTGAACTGAACGGCATTGAACGGCACTGGGTGATAGTACATACAATTATAAAGATAATTTATTATTGGCACCCCCTCCACAAATCCCGGAATCTTGGAGAAAATCGCGATTTTGAATTTCCCGCCCTGAAAAATCAGACAAATCTGCCGATTAACCGGAAGTGCAGCCGGAGTTCCGTGTGACGTCACGAGTGTGACACAGTCCTCCATGTTTATCATTGCGAGCACGTCGACACTGGTTGTTTTTGGTGCATTTTGTCGTGATAGTCGGCTACAAAACACTTCCAACACCTGGGAAGATCTGTTCAGTGGCCAAGGAAAGCTGTCAGGGCGACGAAAGAAAAGAAAGGGGGAGGAAAAGCGACCGGGAAGCGATGCGTTTCTAGATATAGATATTGCAGTGATCCCTCGCTACTTCGCGTTTCACCTTTCGCGCCCTCAGTGCATCACGGATTTTTCAAAAATATTCATCAAAAATTCAAAATTGAGAAAAAATGGCACAAAAGTTGCCCGGGCGCTAGCAGAAGGCAGGGAGAGTACATTAGAACATCAGGTATCAACACGGAGAGCCCGCACAACTCAAAATCCACCTCTCGGACCACCGCTCCACTCCTCTCCGCCCACCTCTTCACCGCTCGGGAATCTCGCAAGCTGATTGGCCGAGACGTTTTACCTCGCAAGCTGATTGGCCGAGACGTTTTACCCAGCTTCTCTCCCTGCAGAGCGCACATACCCAGCGAAGGAAGACCACATTCATTGTTCTTTATCACTCGTGTTGCTTAGTGGCACTTTTCGCTGTTCTCTTGTGCCTTTTTGTGCAAAATAGTGCTTGTGACGCCCTTGGGGGGGGAGGGGTGACGCCACTTCGCTGTTTTTCACTTTTCACGGTCGGTTCTGGTTCCCATTAAACGCGATAAGTGAGGGATCACTGTATTTATAAATAGCACAGTCAAATGCAGAGGCCAGTTCTGTTCATGTGTATTGCCGCTATAGTCTGTAGAAGTATTGTAATTCATAGCCCAATTTTTGGAATGAATGAATGAATTTATTTATTTCGGATAGTACAGTACAGGTTGAAAGAAAGTGAATGATATAACAACAAGGTCAAATTGAACAATGACTCATCTGATTATACAATTCAACGTAAGTTATCCGAAATGGGTGATGGCTGAAGCCGCAGCTTATATTGCCCACCCATATTCCATCCAAGAATTCAAAAGAGAAAACAGGCAAGAGCGATTACAATTCAAAACAAAACTAAGACAAAATGTGACAGAGAAAAAAGAAAACTAAGCTACAACACAACACAGGCTGGATATGTTACAACCCGCCGCTCATTAGTGGCGCCAGCTGCGCGCACACTTGCGCCTCGTCAGCAGCGTGGGATATAAGCCACTCTGCCCTGGGCTTCGGCATGAAGCCGTCTGATTCCTTCAGTCCTCTTGCTGCAGAGGAACCCCCTCATCTCCCAGCAAGATCTACAGCGTAAGCATACCTACCTTTGCCTTTCCAGTCTCTCCCCTGTGCACAGGTGTATTCCCCGGCGGCGGACCTCGCCTCTGCATCGCCGTCTGCCAGCTGCTGTCACAGGTGCATCAGGTCGCTGTCTCCCGGGCTCGCGTGCACGCCTGCCACCTGCCACACTCCTGCATCCTCCTCTGTCTCGTCACCGATCCTGAATGCCTCTTCACTCTGAAAACTCTGGTGTTCTTGACTGCTGGAACTGCTATCATCTGCCATTGTTGTTTTGTTTAGGGATCACACTCGTGACGTCACGCAGCGTCGTCTGCACTACTTCCGGTTTGTTTGGCACTGCCAGCCAGAGGCAAAAGTTTATCGGCTTATAGCTTGGCCATTGCATGGCCTAAAAATTTCTTTTATGTGTTGAAAAATACAATAGGTAATAAGGAATTAATCTGCTATTCTACTTTTTGTGCCAAAAGGTGGGTTCAGTTCTACTTTAAATGTCTATACAATCTTGTTTCACCTCCTTTTTCTGGTTTGGTGGCTAGACGCTCGAGCTCTAGCAGAGCAAGCACATGAGCTTCTATCAACGGTGACTGCATTGTCACCATGTCTAGAACTTCATTTGGTCAGTCTGCTTTCTCCATAAAAGGGGCAAACTTATGGAACTCTCTGCCAACTCACTTAAAATTGGAGACAAATGCCAACCTCTTCAACAGAGGCGTTAAAGATTGGCTAAAATCCCACCAGCAATGTGTACATATCTAGTTTGAATTATTATGTTTGTTGTGATCGTGGATCTCTTGCTCTATTTATAATTTGTAATGTATTTGTAATTTTAATTAGTTTATAAATTTTGTATGTATAGGCTAATTTATGACCTATATAAGCCACCTATGGACTGGTGTTGAGAATTAGCTCTTGTGCTATATACACCTATGCAAAACATCTGGTCTCTCCTTGTGATTGTACTAATGTAGATTAGATTCAACTTTATTGTCATTACACATGTATGAATACAAGGTAACGAAACACAGTTTAGCATCCAATCAGAAGTGCAAAGGACAGCAGTGCAGTATATACGGTAATTAACAGTATGTGCAATTTAAGCAAATATATGCAAATATATGCAGCAGTGCAGAAAGTTAAAAGTACTGTTATGTGTAAGTAAATGTAATTTATGTCCATATTAAATAAAGAGTAGGAAAAAAAATGGTGAAATTAAAATCCTTGGCGTAATAATTGATAATAAACTGTGTTGGAAGTCACATATTAATTATATTAAAGGTAAAATATGCAAATCAATCGCAATACTACACAGAGTGAAATATTTGCTGAATCAACCCACACTATATGCTTTGTATCATTCATTAATACTCCCATACATGACATATACACATAAAACAAACATATATCCAGTCTTTATGCTTCAGAAGAGAGCTATAAGAATAATAAACAAAGCTGCTCACAGGAAACCAACAAACCCACTTTTTCTTAAATTAAAAGCTCTCAAGTTGAAAGATCTGGTTGCCTTTAAAACTGCAGTAATAATGTTTAAAGTGAAGAATCTATCACTGCCCGCAAATATCCAAAAGTTGTTCCAAATAAGGGAGAAACAATATAATTTCAGAGGAACATGTATATTTCAAAAACCTTCAGTGAGAACTACCACCAAGCAACACTGTGTTTCAGTGCAAGGAGTAAGATTATGGAATGATTTTGGACCTGAATTAAAATCATGTACAACGCTTGGACAATTTAAACAAAAACTAAAGGAAGAAGTACTCCAAACATATATACAAGATGACATATAAAATCACATAAGGATTATCATATCCAGTCTGTGTTGTGCTGTTGCTTAGTTTTTGTCACATTTTTTCTTGGCTTTGTTCTGATTTGTAATCACTCTTATTTTATTTTCTTTTTGAATTCTTAGATGGAACATGGGTGGGCAATATAAGCTGCGGCTTCAGCCATCACCCATTTCGGATAAGTTATGTTGAATTGTATAATCTGAGGAGTCGCTGTTTAATTTGACCTTATTGGATTTTTTCCCCTTTGTTCTATTATTCTGTTCCTTTCTTTTAATCTAATCTATCCAAAATAAAGATTCATTCATTCATTCATTTCTCAAATATGTTTTAAACTTGCTTTAATTATCCACCACCCATTTCTGTCTTTCATCTAGGCAAGGAGAAAACGATCCACCCCAAACCAGACCTTGCGTCACTATTTACAGAGATGCAGGCTGAAGATCTGCTGAACCAGGACCAGTACGAGGGGCTGATCCAGTTGCTTCTCAGTGAGGCAGCGTGGCCGGCGTGTGACCCATTCCAGTTTTTTTTTTTTTGTTTTTTTTACAGTTTGAATTTTGCACATTCTAAATAATCTGTAATTTGCTGCTGATTGGAATAAACAATTTAGTGATTTATGTGTTTGCATCATGATTTTCTATTTTGTCTGTTCAGACACCGGAGGGAAAAGAGTCAACAGTACGAACCATTTAACAGTGACTTTGAAAATAATGGCTCATTTTTAAGAAAAGTAACCAAAACAATTATTTGCTGAAGACTGTAAAACAAAAGTAGAGACACAGCTGCAAAAGTACAAAGGTTTATTGTCAAAATTCCCAGAGCAATACTACATGAATACATGTATAGTTCACTGTTGATGCAGAGAATATATATTTATACAGCATCTACATGTAGTCAGCAATACTCAATACGATATATTTCCAGTAAATCCATGTATTTCTCCATGTAACCTTGTGACTGCATTATTTTAATTACTTTTAATCCTAGATCCATTTGTTTTGGCTTAAAATGCATCATAATTGTTAAATATATCTTATGCCTCACTCAATACTGTTTACCTGTTGAAATATATATTTAACGGCTCATATGCTACAATATGGCACCTGATCCATGTTTTGCCACGACACCACTGGCTGGAGCAGGTAAATTCCGTAACGTCTCAACAGTCTCTCCATGATTTTGACACAGATCAGAGCAATTTGTTGCACAGGAAGCTAAACATTTCTACAGACATTATAGCCACTTCACGTTCGTGAAGTTGGGGTCACATCATTGTGTTGAACGTTAACCCCCAAGGTTTGAAGCGATATTTTTGCCACAAGAGAGCCATCTGAAACACACACACACACACAGAATACATATTTTAGTACCTAATATTGATAACTTGCCGACATTACAATGTTGTACTGCGGACTTAAAAGCAAAGTAGCATTAGCAATCATTAGCTTACCTTGATATGTGATGTTGTTTGTATCCTCATGTCTTCTCCTTTATATTGCTCTATGGATTCCTAACCGCTCAAGTACTTTTCCAGAGTGTGTAGTTTCGCCACCTCTGCTTTCTGTTCTCCTTTTTTGCATTTATTCAGGCAAAAAAAAAAACAGAAGGCAGACGCCACGTAACCTGCCAGCTTGTGTTTTGCGTAACATTACGCTTGTTTTACGCCAGTTACACTGGTTTTACGTAATGGGAGGGAGAGGGTTGCGCCGCCTCCCTGTAACCATATTCCCACACACTTCAAATGGGACCTAGTGCAGTGGAAAAACAAAGCGGGCCGAACTGTACCGTCCCGTCCCGTACCAAACCGTACCGTACTGACCCTAGTGGAAAAGCGCCTTTATTAGTGGCTGGGGGGCACTGTAGAAGTTTCCAAGTTTGTTCTGAAAACAAAAAAACCCAAAAACATCAAAACAACACACCACTGGCATCCTGGACCGAAGCCAGGGTGGAGCATCCCGAGTCCGCCACAGAATCATCGGAGGCCCCTGCTGCTCACACTTTTGACCTGGAAGCAACAACAAGGTGCTGGAGCGGACCAGACACATGGAACACTCAGGCACCCAGTAGCAACTCATGGGTGATCCCACCGAGGAGGCAAATTAATCATGAACAGACACACACCTATACTTGTGAGGACCCTGAGTCTTTAGCTCCACAGATATTAAATGCAGCTCTTGCAAAGCCCCAAGAAAACATCATTATTTGCGTACCCTGCTTCATAGCCAGAAACAGTTCTGTCCTGGAGTAAGGATACGCTGGAAGTGTTATGACTTTAGCCCACTGCCATGGAGGGGCTCGCTATGTTAGACCTAATAAAACAAGAGCAATGACGTCAGAACAAACTTGGAAGCTTCAGAAACTTTGTATCAAGATTGTTTATCACCTGTTTATTTAAAGATGCTTTTAAGTTTAGGAGGTGCACTTAATATTTTTTTCATATTAGTGATTATGCCTCGGTGAAACAGAGGCACACAGTAATCAGTTAGTGCGTCTGTTTGTGACTGTGTGTATCTGTCCGTCTATCTGTCTGTCTGTCTGTCTGCCTCTCTGTTTCATCTCGGTCAAAGTTAAATGGAACTAAACGCTTGTATCATTGTATCACCATATTTTCTTGACTTTTAATTTGCGAGAATTTTGAAGTAACACTTGGTTTTTGAAGTAAACACAAATTTATAGTGTCCGTGACACGATGTAGGAACTATGGATCAATATTCAGTATGAATTTATCTTCAATCGTCCACACAGTTGGTTCTATTGACTTTGAACACTAAATAAGTGGAAAAATATTTCTAAGTGAATTCAAATTTAGTGCCGTATTGCACTAACGCGATATCCTGAGACGTGTCTCGTTTCCGGATATGACGTCATGAAGTGAATTTCCTCTCAGCTGATCCGTGTGCTATCAATGTAAACAAGCAGTGCGGTGCAGTTGCTGCGGTGCAGCAACTCACCCTTGGCCATAGGATCCCTGGTTCGATCCCAGCCCCTGACCAACAGTGATCTGTGTGGAGTTTGCATGTTCTCCCCATATTTGCGTGGGTTTACTCCGGGATTTCTCCGGTTTCCTCCCACAGGCCAAAAACATGCAGGTTAGGTTAATTGGAGACTCTAAAGTGGCCCTAGGTGTGAATGTGTGTGTGAATGGTTAAGGGATATCATCGTACCATGGCTGCTTCATCCATCCAGGTGGATGCCCTCAATTTCCCCTCTGGGGATCAATAAAGTATACAAAATCAATACAAAAAATACAAAAAGCTGTTTAGCTTCTGTATCAGCGAAGATATGTCGAAATGTTGCATGGCGGCTGGGTGTTGTAATTGCTCCAGTGAACATATAAGCCTGTTCTCATTCCCAAAAGATCCCGATCTTCTCAAAAAATGGGCGAAACAAGTACAGAGAACAAGGGACAAATGGCAACCAACACCATCTTCTGTACTCTGTAGCGATCATTTCACTGCAGACAGTTTTGAGGAGGCGCCTGCTATACAGCAATCTTTAGGCTTGAAAGTTCTTTACAAACGGGTTCTAAAACCGACTGCCATACCTACGGTTTTCAAATGAAAACCCACAGCTCAAGACGATCTCAACATACTATATCAAAGCAGCGCAGAGAAGCAAAAGTGTCAAAACTCGCCTGGAAAAGAGTAAGTCCCTTTGTTTGTATGTTTTAGGGTGTGATAGAGGTGTGTGTACACATCAGATAGGCAAAACAACTGGGGTGTTTAGTTACAAGCTCAAAACAAGAAACACATAATGGATATTTTATCTGTAGTTTTGTCATTAGTATCGTTATTTCTTTAACCTGTAAACCCCTCATATATATATATGTATATATATATATATATATATATATATATATATATATATATATGAGTTTGTTTTCTGGGTGAAATATTTTGGACTTTTGTCCCTGCTTAACAGTGTGTAATATTGCAATTAATTATTTCATTTAGGAAGTCTCAGAACTGCTGACAAAAAAAGCCAGAAGCGATGGTCACTAGTGAAGAACTTCAAGAGGAACATGAAGAAGCAGGCTTATCTTCAAGCGACATTTTTCAACCTACATATCTGCACATTATGAAGGTAAAGACCCATAAATAATGTCATATAACATATGATTCAAGACTTTTAACAATTAGGCGATTGTTATTTAATAGCTTTGTTTACAAACCTGCCGATGTGACCAGAATTTCCCTGCCAAGAGAAAAAAAATTAGCACACTTGATTTTATTTTATTTTTTCTGCCGAAAATAAAATCCTCCCCTTGTAGAAGAGCTTGAAATGATGAGACGATTTGATATATAAACCAAAGTTTAATTATCAGCTCTCCTAACAAGTCTCATCTAGTGCAGAGGTAGCAGAAGGAAAAGAGACCGAATATCTCCGGCTCACTGACTTTATACTTGCACATAACAAAAGATATGCATAACAAAGGCTGACATCCCTCATTATCTTAATCCCCCCATTGTCTTGGCATTTCCTCTCCTCGCCCAGGGGGTGAGGATAGCTCCTCCGGTCTCCACCGCAGTGTCTGGGAACGTCTTTGTTCTTCACTTGGCGGTTGAGAGCCTTTGTCCTTTCAGAGGTGTGAAGTTGTTTTACATATGTAATTACCAAACATTTCCACATGCTTCAACATATGTAGGTTATGGAATATATGATTAATATAGCCCACAGCCCCCCCCCAAACGACTAAGAAAAGACAATAGAAAGGTTCACAGTCTAAGATAATTACTATGACATACTAAGTGTTACATCTCTTGCCACAGAAGAAACTTTCCAGCAGCCATGCCCCTAAGAGAGTTCAGTGGTAATCATAACAGCATAGTAAAATCATAAGTCAGTCCTAAACTGTTGCAGCACAATTAGTGAACAATTGTGGAGTAGTTTGCATCAGTCCCTGTGCTGTCTGGGTTTTAATCTTCTCCCAAAACTGCTGTGGGTTTGTTTAGGCGTCCTGCTGGGACCTTCTTGTGAGGAATCTGCAGCGTGGGAAGGAGAGTGGTTAATTGTTCCCTGTAGGGGGGCTGAGTCTTTTGGGGGGTCTACCCCGCCGAGGTGCTCTCGCCAACTGTGCAGGCTCGTCTTTCAACAAGAAGGCAGGTTTAAGTCTGTCAATGCTGACTGTTTCTTTTCTATCCCCAAAATCAAGCACAAAGTGTTTATCACCATGTTCCAGCACTCTGAATGGCCCATCGTATGCTGGGCGGAAGGTTGGTTTTAAAGCTTCATGCCTAACAAAAACGAACTCAGCGTTTTTTAAAGCTTGAGGGACAAAAACCCGTGGAAAGGAGTGATGAGCTGGACTGGGGAGAGAGTCCGGTCCATTGCTGCCTAAAAACCTTGGGACTGGAAGATGCCCTGGCTCTGGGTTCTCTGGTAAAAATTCACCTGGGAGCCTGAGAGGCTGTGCAAAAACTAATTCTGCCGGAGAGGCGTCTAGATCCTCTTTAGGCGCAGCACGCAACCCCAATAAAACCCAGGGAAGTTTATTTACCCAATTTGTATCCGTTAGTGAGGCTCTGAGGGCAGCCTTTAAAGACCTGTGGAAACGCTCGCATAACCCATTAGCCTGAGGGTGATAAGCGGTGGTGCGGTGAATTGTTGCCCCTAAGCTGCTGGACATGGCTGACCAAAGCTCTGAGACAAATTGAGGCCCCCTATCGGACGTGATGTCCGGTGGGACGCCGAAACGTGCTACCCAGTTTGTCAAAAAGACGCGAGCGACTTCCTCCGCTGTGGTTGCCGCTAGAGGGACTGCCTCCGGCCAGCGTGTGGTGCGGTCTATCATTGTTAACAGGTGTGTGAAACCTTGGGAGGAAGGTAGTGGCCCCACGAGGTCGACATGAACGTGGTCGAACCTTCTAGCAGGGATTGGAAAAGGCTCCAGAGGGGCTTTTGTGTGTCTGTGTATTTTGGCGTGCTGACAAGAAATGCAAGTTTTTGCCCATTCTTTTACGTTTTTGCGCAGGCCTGGCCACACAAACTTTTCGGCGACCATTTTAACCGAGGCGCGCACACCTGGGTGCGCGAGGGAGTGAATTGCGTCGAAAATACGGCGGCGCCATGTAGCTGGTACTAACGGGCGAGGTCGGCCGGTTGAAACATCGCATATTGGGGGGGCACGCCGTCGCGTAAACCCTTTTTCTCCAGCCTTAACCCTGTTGGTCCAGACAGGAGTGTGCGCACGTCCGCGTCACTGCTTTGTTCCTCTGCCATGGCTGCATAATCTATCCCTGCATGGATAGGTGCTGCGTATGTGTCTGCGTTAGTGAAGAGTTCTGCTGTTGAGGCAGTATAATCTGTCTCCTCGCGCTCTGGCGGTGTCACAGCGCGAGAGAGGCAGTCTGCTACCACGTTAAGTTTGCCTGCCATGTGTCGAATGTCTGTGGTGAACTCTGAAATCGCAGCCAGCTGTCTTTGTTGCCTGCCTGACCATGGTTCTGAAATTTTAGCCATAGCAAAGGTGAGCGGTTTATGGTCTACAAAAGCCGTGAAACTCCGCCCTTCTAACCAGAACTGGAAGTGGCGGATGGATAAATGAAGCGCTAGCAGCTCCCTGTCAAAAGTGCTGTATTTACGCTCAGTTTGGTTTAGCGATTTGCTAAAGAATGCTAAAGGTTGCCAGATCCCACTGACATGTTGTTCTACAACTGCCCCTATAGCCAGGTCTGAAGCGTCTGCGGTTAGCGCGATGCGGGCCGAGGGATCTGGGTGAACTAACAATGTGGCGTTAGCTAGAGCGCTCTTTACTTCCGCGAAGGCGTGTTCGCGCTCCGGAGTCCATTCGACCGCGTTGGAAGCTTTCTTTTTTCTGAGCGCGTCATATAGGGGCTGCATGAGCTGAGCTGCGTGGGGGAGGAAACGGTTGTAAAAATTAACCATTCCTAAAAATTCTTGTAGTGATTTGACCGTCTGTGGCCGTGGGAAACTTTTTATCGCGTGAACTTTGTCTGGAAGTGGAACTGCCCCCTTCGGAGAGACTTTGTGTCCTAAAAAATCAATTTGTGACACGCCGAATTTGCATTTGGCTGGATTGATTATTAGCCCGTGCTCTTCTAGTCTCTGAAAAACCGTAGTGAGGTGCTGCTCGTGTTCTTCCTCAGACGAGCTGGCTACCAGCATGTCGTCGAGGTAGACGAAAACAAAAGGAAGGTTGCGTAATACCGCGTCCATCATCCGCTGAAAAGTTTGAGCAGCGCCTTTGAGGCCAAAAGGCATTCGCAGAAATTCAAAAAGGCAGAAAGGGGTTATTACAGCTGTTTTAGGAATGTCCTCCGCTCGGACTGGGACTTGATGATAACCGCGGACTAAGTCTATTTTTGAAAAAATGCGCGCATCCGCCAGATGTAGTGAAAAATCTTGAATGTGAGGAATTGGGTAGCGGTCATGCGCTGTAGCATTGTTTAATCTGCGGTAATCTCCGCACGGTCTCCAAGAACCGTCGGATTTCGGAACCATGTGAAGTGGTGAGGCCCAAGGGCTCTTCGAGCGTCTAACAATGCCCAATTTTTCAAGGGTAGTAAACTCGTCCCGTGCTATGTTGAGCTTGGCCGCGTCTAAGCGGCGAGCTTTGGCAAATGCGGGTGGGCCCGTTGTGGGAATAAAGTGTTCAACCCCGTGTTTAGCCACAGTGGCTGAGAATCTGGGAATTGTGAGTGCTGGAAATTGGGTGAGGAGTTGCTCAAACTTACCTCCTGCCGTGGTGACGTTAGCCTGCACAGGTGGTGGAGAAACTCGAGCTGAGCATGGAATAGAAGCAAAGGACAGTGCATTAACCAAGCGCCTATTTTTTTTTCCACAATATCTTTATTGAACCTTTTTTTTTTTTAACAAACATGATACAAACAATCAAACACTAACACTAAAGTACTACAAAAAAAAAAAAAATGCACTAAAAACACCAACAACCACCAACAAAATCAAGTCTTCAACAATGCTCCTCTGTTTAGTCTAGACAATCCAATACATAAGTATACATATTATGTTCACCAGTTTGGAATTTACAAGGTCCACACACATCATTCACCTTCTTCTTCAAGAGTTATGTTTAAATTTTTTACATAATCAATAAAAGGTCTCCATATATTCTCAAACACAATTTCCTTTGATTTCAGTATATATGTTATTCTTTCTAATGGAAGGTTTGTTAACATCTGTCTTAACCACTGAGTCACATCTGGTCTATGAGTCTTTTTCCATAATAGTGCAATACATTTTTTGGCATTAAGCAAACTGAGGTCTATGAATGTTCTTTCACTTTTATTGAAATTATGCTTTTCTGGGTACAGACCCAACAAAAACAGTTTAGGATTCAATATGATTTGTTTTGAGATTATTTTTTCAATTATTACCCTCACCTCTTCCCAAAACATTCTTATTAATCTACATTCCCATAAACAATGAAATAGGGTTCCTTTACTTTCCATGCATTTTGTGCATGTATCTGGTATATTTTTGTTATATCTATTTAACTCCTCCGGTGTAACATACATCCGCATTAACCATTTGAAATGTATCAATTTAAGGCGTGCATTTATTGATTTGGTTTGAGCTTCTGTACAAGCCAATTCCCATTGTTCCTCTGAAATTTCAATTTGCAGATCTTCTTTCCAGTAGTTTAATCTTTTCAGTGAATTTTCACTTGAAGATAGTGTCAATGAGTTATAAAACTCTGAAATAATACCCTTTCTTTTACTATCTTTCATCATCATTTTTTCCAAGGATGAATAAATAGGTCGAGTGAGAGCTTTATTTTGATTTGATCGAATAAAGTTTCTAAGTTGAAGATATTTAAAAAAATGTGTTCTATTGAGATTAAATTTGATCCTCAGCTCTTCAAAAGACATTATGTTGTCTGCACATGGCAAATATAAATCCTGAATCTTTTGTATCCCTTTTAAATTCCATACTTTAAATACAGCGTCCGCTCTCCCTGGTTTAAAATATTGATTACCCCATATTGGACTAAATTGTGACAATAACTGTGGTTCTTTTAAATAGTTTTTAGCTTCACACCATATTTTGATCATATGCTTTACAAATGGATTTTTAACTTGTTTTTGTAATTTTTTTGCCGAATCTGAGTATATGAATATGGGAAGAGGTAAAGGTAAATTGTATGATTCCATTTCAGTCCAGTGAGGGAGATCATTTGATGAAAAATAATATGTCATAGACCTCAGTTGTGCCGACCAATAATACAACATAAAATTTGGACATTTCAGACCTCCACGATCAAATGGTAAATATAATAAAGACAGACGTAATCTAGCCCTCCTGTTGTTCCATATAAATTCCACTAACTTTTTTTTTATTCTTGAGAATAGATCTAAAGGTGGTGATAAGGGAATGTATTGAAATAAATAAAGTATTTTAGGTAAAATATTACTTTTAAGTATATTGATTCTCCCGATCATCGACATTGGTAGTGACATCCATCTCTGAGTTAACTCACTGATATCTGACATTAAGGCTTCATAGTTGACACTGGCGACTGATTCTAGCTTAGGCATAATTTGGATTCCTAAATATTTAAACTGATTTACAACATTGAATTGATTTACCTCAGGGGCTGGGTAATTTCTCTGGGTCTCATTTAGCATTAATATTGAAGATTTAGTTTTATTTATTTTATATCCTGATATTTCCCCAAAATTCTTTATTAAATTCAACAAGGTTGGAATTGATTTTTTTAGATTCGACATAAACAAAATTATATCATCGGCGTACAGGGAGATTTTATGTTCTGTTGGTCCAACTTTAATTCCATATATTTGTGAATGTAAACGTATCGCTATCGCTAAAGGTTCAATTGCCATAGTAAACAGTAAAGGTGAGAGTGGACAGCCTTGTCGACATCCTCTATTGATTTTTATTGGTTTTGAAATATTGTTATTTGTTAGGATTTCTGCTGTAGCATTATTGTATATTATTTGAACCCATTTTATGAAATTATTTCCAAGTCCAAACCTTTGTAGGACTTCAAAAAGAAAGGGCCATTCAACTCTATCAAAGGCCTTTTCGGCGTCCAATGATAGGAGAGCTGTATCCGGTGCTTCTTTATTAAAATAGATAATATTAAATAGTCTTCTTACATTATGGAAGCCTTGTCTACCCTTTATAAAGCCATTCTGATCTCGATTAATAATATTTGGTAAAATTTCTTGTATTCGTCTTGCTAAAATTTTACAGATTATCTTAAGGTCGGCGTTTAATAGGCTTATTGGTCTCATATTTTCACATTTATTAGAGGGCTTACCTGGTTTTGGCAGCAGTATAATTAAGGCATTATTTATGTATGATGGTAAATTATTATTTTGAAATGCTTCTAAAACCATTTCCAAAAAAGGTTTTATTAATTTATTCTTAAATTTTTTATAAAGGTCAACTGGAAGACCATCTGGTCCTGCACTTTTTCCTGATTTCATATTATCAATGGCTAGCCCAACTTCTTCTTGACTAATTTTAGACTCCAATATCTCCCTGTTTTCATTTGGAATACACGGTATAGATAGTTCGTTCAAAAACCCATTTAGTTTTGTTAAATCAGGTTCATTTTTGGTATCATATAATTTTTCATAGTAATCTCTAAAGGCTCTATTAATTTCTAAAGGATCTATAACTACCTGTCCATTACTTATAATACTGGTAATTGGTGTTTTAATTTCCAATTGTTTAATCTGCCATGCTAATAATTTTCCTGATTTTTCACCTTGTTCATAAAAAGATTGTTTCAATCTTAGAAGACTCGAGGCAGCTCTATTCGCTGATTTTTTGTCGTATTCAGCTCTCAAAATCAGTAATTCATTCTCCAACCTTGGGTCACTTCCTGCATACACTTTTTCCTGAAGATTTTTTATTTTATGTTCCAATTTAGCTCTCTCCTCTCGAGTCTTCTTAGATTTTGATCCTGTATAACTAATAATATGCCCCCTAATAAAAGCTTTGAAAGCCTCCCACTTTACACATGCTGATGTTTGTGTAGTATTGATGTCAAAGAACTCGTCTATCTGTTTTTCTATATACTTGACAAATTCCTCATCCTGAAGCCATTTATGCTGAAATTGCCATCTACCTGATTCCTTTGTCAATTTTTTATCTACATATATTAGACAACAGGGTGCATGATCAGAGATCACGATGTTATCATAAAAGCAGTTTTGAATCTTGGACCTTAATTCTGTGGAAATCAAAAAATAATCAATACGTGAGAATGTCTTGTAGGTACTGGAATAACAAGAATAGGCTTTAACTTGTGGTTTCATTTCTCTCCATATATCTAACAATCTCAATTCTTTCATAAAATGATTAATAGTCATCCTACATCCAATGTGCGTACAATCCAGTCCTGTTGATCTATCCACACCTGGATTCAATGTACAATTAAAATCCCCTGCTATTATATGTTGCCCTGTAAGTGATGATAAGATGAGAAATAAATTAGCAAAGAACTTCTGATCATCTATATTGGGACCATATAAGTTCACAAGATTTATATTTTCTAATAGCAAAGAACCTTGAATGATTACATATCTTCCAAATTTGTCTCCAATTACATTTTTCACTTGAAAAGGAACTGATTTATGTATGAGAGTCATAACTCCCCTGGCTCGGGATGAAAATGAAGAGGTGAATACACTTCCCTGCCATCTACTCCTAATTCTTTTAACATCCTCCTCTATCAGATGAGTTTCTTGTAAAAACACAATTCTTGAACCCATGTCCTTTATTTTATTCATAACTTGTTTAAGTTTTTTTAAATTTTGTAGACCTCTGCAATTCCATGAAGTTAAATTAAGATTAACACTTTGGTCCATGATCAATAGAGAGTTTGGGATTACCTTGCAGTGTAAACATGCTCATACAGAGAAGCAAAAACATGAGTGGTTGAACATTCATCCTACAAACTACACACAAACAAATTTCCCCTTCCCACACTTGTGGCAAACCCCCCAAAATCAAAAGAAAAATTCTGTCTCCCGATATAGCCATCGACCGTTCCACACCCACGGGGAACAGCCTAAGCCACTCCTTCTTCATCCTCCCAATCACCCTAACTCTACTGCTTTTAATGACGTAACATTAACTCTCCTCTGTAGTTTTCCAACTTAACTCCAAAATTTTTAACAACTTTGTACATCATAGTTTTTTTTTTTGTTTGTTTTGTTTTTGTTTTGTTTTTTTTTAATATATAATACAATCTATATTTTGTAAACTTACTATTTACTTCAAGTCAGTCAGATGCCTGTGCAAATGCTTAATTATTCTACCTTATATTTTGTTCATGCTTAGCTCCCACCAGTCTCTTCTTCTTCTTTGATCTTCTTGATGAACTCCTGCGCCTCCTCTGGGGTCTTGAAGATGTGGGTTCTGCCCTCATACGTGGTCAGCAGTCTCGCAGGATAGATTACACCATGACGAATCCCAAGGTTGCGCAGCTCCTTACGTACGGGATCAAACTGCTTCCTCAATTGCTGGATTCCTGTGGCCAAATCTGGGTAGAACCGCACCTGCTGGTCCTGGTGTTTAATCTCTCCTTTTTTAGCCCGTGCAGCGTTGAAGATCTTCATCCTGTCTCTGTTGTTAAGAAACTTCATAATTAAGGTCCTCGGCGGTCCCTTATCTCTCCGTGGGCCAATGCGATGTGCTTTTTCCAGAACCACTGCTGATTGCAACTCCTCGCTGCCCAGCACCTCCGGAATCCACTTTTCCAGAAAGGAACATACGTCCCGACCTTCTGATTCCTCTGGAAGACCCACCAGCCTCAAATTATTCTGTCTCGACCGAGATTCCAAATCCAAAATATTATCTTCCAGAGATTTTTTTTTTTTTCCAAAGTGCGCACCTTTAATTGAAGACGGGTGACGTCATCTTCAGCACTAGCGAGACGGAGCTCCATCTGCGCCGTTCGTTCTACACAGTCACCCAATTCCTTTCTTATTCCTTCCAACGCTGTCATAATCCCATCAAATCTAGAGGAAAAGTCCGCTCTCATTGAACTCATGGCAGCCATCAGCGCATCTGCGCCATTCCCCGCAGAAATCGCAGCGTTGCCAGCCTCCTCCGCCATATATGGAGCCCTGTTTGCTGCGTCACAGACCTGAAAGTCCGTTAATTTGGACTGTTTCGGCGGCTCGCTTTTTCCTTTTCCTGGTTTTCCAGCCTTAGGCTTCGCCGACATATCCTCGCCCAAATGCTGGGATACGTTCTGTCCCAAATGAGAGAGTTATTTGCCGATTTTTTTTCTCCAGGAGCAGAGCAGAGCGAGACACGTCCGTCCTACGTGGCAGCCATAACCGGAAGTCACCAAGCGCCTATTTGCTAGATCCACTAATAACCCATGTGCACACAAAAAATCTGCGCCTAACAAGTTAAAACTCACCGCCGCTACAACAAATGTCCATCTGTAGTTGCGGCCGTGGATGTGGAGGTGCAGGCTCTTTTCGCCAAAAGTGTCGATGTTAGAGCCGTTGGCTGCCACCGCTCCGTTGCCCCGGGTGCCCATGGCTCGATCTGCGTGGGAGGGCGTGACGAAACTCAGCTGAGCTCCTGTGTCGATGAGGAACTGCTTGCCGGTGTGTCCATCCGTCACATACAACAGCTTATTCTTCTCGCCGAGAACCGCTGCCGTTAACGGCTCTTGGCTTTGACGTTTAAATTTGCAGGGGGGAACACATTTGTGAGCCTTCTCGGCGAAACGGTGGTGATAATAACAGACATCGCTCTGTCTGTTACGTTTTGGCCGTGTCGCTGTCACCGCGGGCTGGATCTGCTCAGTGGGTTGTGGCTCTTCGTGGTTCTGGGCATCAGCGTTGAGGTCTGCGGATGCTGCTGTGGGTGTCAGCTCCTTGCAGGCGTTGACGAGCCGTTGAGCTTCGTTGGCGAGCACGCGGAAGTCTTGCTGGGTGCTGCATCTCATGTTGGCGAGTGTCCCTCTCATGTGTGGCGGCAGCGTGCTGAGGAATATGAATTGGAGGAGGAAGTTGTCGTTGTCCTCTTCTTTCAGCTGCAGCAAATTCTCCATGAGGGCTTTAGGTCTGCACCCTCTGTGGCCGTAGACCGCCAGGATCTTCTCGGCTCTCTCTTCAGCTGAGGGGACGTAATTTGCCACGATGGTTGCTTTCAGTATTTCATATTTGTCTTGGGCCGGCGGCCGCCGGATCATGTTCCGCACACACCTCGAAGTGGCGGCGTCGAGTTTGGAGACGATATGATAGAACTTCGTATCGTCAGCTGTGATGCCCGCCAGTGCAAACTGGGCTTCAGCTTGCTGAAACCACGAGGCGGGGTCTTCTTGCCAGAAGTCTGGCAGCTTGACAGCGACGGCATTCGTGTATACCATCACTGCTGTGTCCGCAGGGTGAGAGTGCCTTGCTTCGGCTCTCACAGCGGTGCTGGTGCTCGGTTGAGCCCTCTCAATCCCTTCTGCCGGGGGGGAAAGTCGTCCATCTATTCCCCCGTCTGCGTGGTCGCTGGCGTCTGCCTGGGTCGCCACGGATGAGTCGATTGCGGGGGAACGCCTCAGGTCCATACTCGCGTCAGGGGTCACCAGTGTAGAAGAGCTTGAAATGATGAGGCGATTTGATATATAAACCAAAGTTTAATTATCAGCTCTCCTAACAAGTCTCATCTAGTGCAGAGGTAGCAGAAGGAAAAGAGACTGAATATCTCCGGCTCACTGACTTTATACTTGCACATAACAAAAGACATGCATAACAAAGGCTGACATCCCTCATTATCTTAATGCCCCCATTGTCTTGGTATTTCCTCTCCTCGCCCAGGGGGTGAGGATAGCTCCTCCGGTCTCCACCGCAGTGTCTGGGAACGTCTTTGTTCTTCACTTGGCGGTTGAGAGACTTTGTCCTTTCAGAGGTGTGAAGTTGCTTTACATATGTAATTACCAAACATTTCCACATGCTTCAACATATGTAGGTTATGGAATATATGATTAATATAGCCCACACCCTATGAATTTTGAAGCTGAGTGTTGACTTTACTCCAAATGGAACGACTTTGTGTTAAAAACATTATACTACTTTTTTCAGTTTTCATTTTTATAAATCTCATGACTTACTGAAGCTGAATATCTGAGGATTTTTTTTTTAATTTCCCCGACCACCCGATCGGGGAAATAAAAAAAAATAAATTGAAGCCAAAATTTCTTAAAACCAAATGATTAAATAACGATCCCCTTAAGTGGAAAAAAAATACACAAATGCATGATTGTTACGTATAATTTTTTTAATTTTTAATTTTTAGAATACTCACAGCCCACAAACCTGCCCCACTGGAAGAAGTGTTTGGGTACAAGTTAGAATCCGAGAAGGCACAAGAAAAAAAGGTATTTTAGATATGTCAGTTGCTATTCAGCAAAACAAACCAAAACATGTAATTATTGATTTGTAGTACTATTACATGTATTACACTTCTAATGAAATTGTTAAGACAATTTTTACTACTTTTTGGGCAGATGTAGTTACAGAGGTACTTGCTCTCTGCCAAAGTGGAGACGAGAACCAGCCTGTGTATCAGACAGAAGAACCTCTTCTTCTGAGCAGCGACTTCCAGCACCCTGACAAAGATTCGGCTGTTGCCGAAAGACTATCAAGATACCAGCCTCATTCCAGATGAGGGAACTGGAAGCCAGTATAATCTGTTGCAGGAAAAGTGTTGCGGATCTTATTAACCACACAAGATGGAAGTGATACTCTGTGATGTCTTCCCAAGTGTCCCCAGCATATTCGTACAAACTGTCTGTATGCTATGTACCAATACTTTCTGAAAAAAGAATTGAGATAATATGTGATTAATGAAGAAAGAATTTACATGTTCATGTATCATTATTTTGTTTTACTGTGTGAATGTAGTAGATTTCTTACTCATGTTGTTGAGTATGCTCATCATCATGCCTCCTGTACTGATCAGTGTAGGCAAAGTTTGCTATTCGTAGCGCATCAATATTGACACAACATGTCTCAAAGCTAGAGAGCTGTGTAACACATCTCACATCTTGGCCTTTTCTCAATAATTCATCTTGCACTTGTATTTCTCAAAAACACTGGCATTCGATAACCTGTGGCATAGCCTGGCAGTTGTTACAGGTACACCCGAAAAATAAGTATCTTATTATTTTAGCTGGTGAATAAATACGTGTATGCATATATAGTAATGTATGTATGTTAAAAGGTACAGTATAGTATTACTATGAAAAAAGTGGCAAACTGGAGAGGCCACTCCAACGGCATCGCAAGATTCCAACACAACAGGGGACGAGGCAGTTACTGGTTATAAGCTCCAACCGACTGGCGTAGGGAGGAGCGCCAGGGGTCTCGTCCGACGGTGGGAGAAGCCTCCGCAGCTTCATTGGGCAGCTACTGCCCGCCTCAAGCTGGGCAGCCCCCAGCCAGTAAGGTGCCGCCCCACCATGGCTTGCCTGCTCTACTGGGTGCGTAGAGCTTAGGGGTCTCTCCCGACAAGCAAGCGTCAATCTGCACCAGGCAGTCAAAATGAGAAACATGCGAAGACTCCAGCTGTTCACTTTGCAAGCTGGAACATTTGCACCATGTGCCCCAGACTTACCGCTCATCTCCAACAAGTGGATGACTCTCGCAAGACCACCATCATCAATGAGGAACTGGCACAACTTAACATCGATGTTGCCTGCCTTCAGGAAACCCGCCTGGCCAACAGCGGCTCTCTTAGAGAATAAGACTACACCTTTTATTGGCAAGGCCTGTCCCAGGACGAGTCCAGGGAGCATGGTGTAGGTTTTGCAATGAGGAACTCGCTGATCACCACCACAGAAACCCCTACAGGAGGGTCCGAAAGAATCCTCGCCCTCCACATGAAGACATTGTCGGGCTTTGTGAACATCCTTTCTGTGTATGCCTCGACCCTCACGTCCACTCCAGAAGCCAAAGATCAGTTCTACGAGGCTCTAGAGGAAGTGCTATCTAGAATCCCCTGCTCTGAAGGCTTATTTTTGCTAGGCAACTTCAACGCTCACGTCGAAACAGACTGGCAAGTGTGGCCATCCTCTTTTGGCCACTTTGGCCACTTTGGCATAGGCAGGATGAATGAGAATGGACTGAGGCTGTTGGAATTATGTTGTCATCACGGCCTCTGCATTACAAACTCCTACTTCAAGTGTAAAGAGCTGCGGAAAGTGTCTTGGAGACACCCCTGTCACTGGCACAAGCTAGATCTTGTCATCACCAGTGTTCTTCACACGAGAAGCACTGATTGTGATACAGATCATTCCCTTGTTGCCAGTAAGGTCAGACTGAAGCCAAGGAAGATCCACCATGCCAAGACTAAGGGTCGCCCCCGCATCAACACTTGCGGAATTTCCGATCCGATCAAGGCTCAGACCTTCGTTGACAGCTTTCAGAGGAAACTTGAAGCTCACCTCAAGTCCGATTTCCCAGGAAACGTGGACGCCAAATGGAACCACCTTCGCGACGCCATCTACGTCTCAGCCATGACCGCATCCGGAAAGAAAGAACGCAAGAATGCTGACTGGTTTGAGGCTCACTGGAACAAAATGCAACCAGTCACAGAGACCAAAAGAGAAGCACTGCTGGCTCACAAGCAGAACCCTTGCCCTTCAAGCAGCAAGGAGCAAGGCCCAGCAGATTGCCCGCTGTTGCGCCATTGAGTACTGGCAGAATCTGTGCACCAACATCCAGATAGCTGCCAATTGCAGGTACACCAAAGGAATGTATGAGGGCATCAAAACAGCTATCGGCCCCACAAGTATCAAAACAGCACCGCTCAAAGCTAAGACAGGCGAAGCCATCACCGACAAGAGCAAGCAACTCCGGCAATTGGTCGAGCATTATCTTGAATTGTACTCAACCCAGAACATCGTGACAGACGTTGCCCTCGATGCCTTGCCTGGCCTACCAGTCATGGAGGAGCTTGACAAAATGCCCACGCTGGAAGAGCTCAGCAAAGCCATAGACTGCCTCGCCTGTGGCAAGGCTCCAGGGAAAGACGGTATCCCCCAGAAATTCTGAAACATGGGAAAACAGCCATCTTACAACCACTATACAATCTCCTCTGCCTTTGCTGGGAGCAAGGTCACATTCCCCAAGATATGAGAGATGCCAACATAGTCACGCTGTATAAGAACAAAGGCGACTACAGTGACTGCAACAATTACCGCAGCATCTCTCTTCTGAGCATAGTTGGCAAAGTCTTTGCACAGGTCACCCTGTTCCGCCTGCAGAGCCTCGCTTCACGAGTCTATCCTGAGTCCCTGTGTGGCTTCAGAGTCGGAAGGTCCACAGTGGATATGATCTTCTCCCTCCATCGGCTGCAGGTGAAGTGTCGAGAGCAGCAGCAGCCATTGTTCCTTGCGTTCGTGGACCTGACCAAAGCCTTTGACTTAGTTAGTCGAAGCGGGCTCTTCCAGATCCTGCGAAAGATCGGTTGTCCCCAAAAGCTTCTTGCAATCATCTCCTCCTTCCACATGGACATGCATAGTACTGTTTGCTTTGATGAAACCACCTCAGATGCCTTCCCAGTCAGCAGTGGATTGAAGCAGGGTTGCGTTCTAGCACTGACTCTCTTTGGGATTTTTTTTCTCAATGCTCCTCCACTACGCCTTCGCCGACTGTCCTGAAGGTGTCTACATCCGCACAAGATCAGATAGAAAACTCCTCAACATTGCAAGACTTCGTGCTAAAACCAAAGTCTACAAGATCCTCATACGTGAGCTTCTGTTTGCAGATGATGCTGCTCTAGCATCGCACAGCGAGGAGGGCCTGCAGCACCTGGTCACCAAACTGTCCCACACCTGCAAGGAGTTTGGGCTCATGATCAGCATTAAGAAAACCAACATCATGGCCCAAGATGCTGTCTCCTCTCCTGTCATTACCATTGACGACACACAGCTGGAGGTTGTGGACACCTTCACCTACCTAGGGTCCACTGTTTCAAACACGCTCTCGCTGGAGAGATCAGCTCCAGAATCGCCAAAGCAGCTGCTGTCATGGCCAAACTCAACAAGCGTGTGTGGAGCAACAATCTGCTGCCTTCATCCTCTGAAACGTGCGAGTCATCGTCGCTTCTTGAACGATATGGTTCATGTAAATAGGGTTGCAGTCCTGTGTTAGAACCAACTCGCTCCTCTTCATCACTCGATCCTGCTTCTTCCTCAAAAACTATCGACAAATCGCTCAGATCTTCGCTGAAATTGCTCACAACTTCCTCCGCTTCAGTGTACTTGTTTACATCTTTGGTTCACCTCATTACGTCACAAAATGGTGGCGGCGTCTGACCCAATTTTGACAAATGAACATCGCAGTTGTCTGCATCATGATGTAATTTATGGTAATATATGGAAAAAAAATTTATTGAATTTTTTTGTCTACACAGAATAATAACTAGTTCTTTCTAATGATGTCTTGTTTGAATTATGACACAGACTCTTTAACTCACCATTTCTGTCAATGCTGCAGTGAAAAAAAAGGTATTGTAATAACTATCCCGGGCCAGTAGAGGTCATCGTGCCACTTTTTTACAGCCGCCCATACTACCATGCCACAGTCACCGAGGCACAGCACCTTGGTGCTTTCATTTAAGTAACTGTAAGTAGCTGCTTCACTGTAAAAACTCTTTAAGGGGTGCTGTCCATATGATTATATTTTAATAAGTATATTTACTGCAATAAATTATTTTTTTGAAAGTTTATTTTAAGTTTCCCACAAACAAAAAGTGTGGCTGTTTTCACAGCTTACATCTTTCTATCACAAAACTGATTTTGTTAGACTCCAGTCATAAATTGATTTGAGCGCGGTGGTGGAGTGGTTAGCATTGCGGCAGCATAGCAACTCACCCTTGGCCGGGAGATCCTGGGTTCGATCCCAGCCCCCGACCAACAATGATCTGTGTGGAGTTTGCATGTTCTCCCCGTGTCTGTGTGGGTTTACTCCGGGATTTCTCCGGTTTCCTCCCACATGCCAAAAACATGCAAGTTAGGTTAATTGGCATCAAACTGGGGATTCTAAATTGTCCTTAGGTATGACTGTGAGAGTGAATGGTTGTGTGTCTCTCTGTGTTGGCCCTGTGATGGACTGGCGATCTGTCCAGGGTGTACCCTGCCTCTCGCCCAAAGACGCTGGAATAGGCTCCAGCGCCCCCACAACCCGAAAAGGATTAAGCGGAAGAAGATGGATGGATGGATGGAATTTAACAGCTTGTCTCAGAAGTAAAATGACAGGACTGCCCACCTGCTGCAACAAAACAAGTCTGAACAAGTCCGTGTTCCTGTGTAAGGCTGACGCTGCAGGAGAGACCCACGCATTTGTTTGGGATTCTATCAGGCTAATACTTGAGACAGCACATGTAAGTAACTGCTTTTATTGTTTAGAGTTAGATTTTACCTGAATTACCATCTTGTGTGACTGTCTGCCATTTGCAAAAACTTAAATATGTTTCCTCCATTATGCTTGCTAATTTAGCATCACTAGACCTTACCAAATGTGCTCTTATCTCAAATAGTTTATTGTCAGGAGCTGAGCCGGCTTGGTTTCCCCCAGCTCGGTCTTGACCTCTCTGTGGGTTTAGGTGCCACTGTTATGTGCTTATTATGTATTCTGTGCTGCTTTCTTACCCATAGCCGCTGCTCTCTGGCCGGCAGCTGTGAGTCAGCGCTCTTTGGTTCATTCCTGTGTGATTACTGGCTGACAGCCTGCTGGTCCAACTATACCCCCTCACTCTTCACCATCAGCTGTTCCCAGCCCCATTAATTATCTTTCCTGGTCCTCGCCCAGGTGCTCCTAATTACATCATTACCAGCAGTGTGTGTACTTAAGTGCCTTTCACCAGTCATGCACTGCTGGGTCATTGACTGGATTGCCGACTGAAGTTCATAGTCGTGAGTAATCTGTGTACCATGGAGGATTAGCCACCTCCACTGTAGCCGTGGTTCTCTGCGCCCTTCGAGCGATGTCGGCTCTGGGGCGCTTCAGTGGTTGATCACTTCCCCTCATGCAATGGAAAAGCGCATGGGAAGGTTTATGACAGTTTATTAACTTCAGCAAAACATTATTTATACTTTGTGTAATTTTTGTTATTAACAAATGTTATTCCCTTGCTCTCTTGAATGTGAGACTTTAAATAAACTGACCATTGCTCTCTGTTTCCGGTACAGGCCTGGTTAGCAGGCTACTGAGGCTAGGCTAATAGCAGTTGTATTCCCTCCTCTTTCATCCATCCTCTACACTTAATCCTTTTTCAGGTTGAGGGTGGTGGGGTGGGGGGGTGGCGCTGGAGCCTATCCCAGCATCTTTGAGCAGGGGCAGGGTAATCCCTGGACAGATCTCCAGTCTATCACAGGGTCACCTCCTCTTTTCCCTCCAAAAATTCATGCGTTTGTTTTTCAAAATTACACCAAATTTTGCTTTTTACGTGCCAAAATTTTCTCTGAAGTAGGCAGAATTGATATGAATTTACTCCTTAAAAATGTGTGTTCACTATATATTATAGTGTGGTGGACACAATTCACATGACACTCCACCCAGGGCAACAGGGTTGGCGGGAGAGAAGATAGTTAGGGATGCTAATGGAGAAAGGTGACAGGAGCTAAAGAAACAAAGATGTGCCTTTCGCTCCCCGCCGCGCCAGGTTCACACCTGAGGATGCACGGGTGCGAATGTATGATAGCAAGATCTGCTCTGTGACGTGTGTGTCAATGCCATGTTAATGTGTGTACATGTCTTTCATGTCTGTATGTTAATATGTTTACCCTGTGTGCCGGAGGTGGGAATAAAAGTGTATAAAAGAGTTTGCTCAGGCACTCAGAGGGAGAGTTTCTGTTTTATGTTGGAAGAGGAATAAAGTTTGTGTGTTGTCTAGCTCACTGCCTTGTCTGCTTTCATTTTCCACAATGGGGATCCTAAGACATGCAATGGAGAACGAGCTGAGCAGCACCCCGGAGACAACCCAGAGGGAGAACAGCAGAGCGGCATGTGCTGTCACAGTCAAGCTCCCAGACTTCTGGCTTCACAATTCAACCGCTTGATTTCTACATGTGGAAGCCCATTTCACACTCTGTGGGATCGCAACGGATGACACCAAATATTATCATGTGGTCGCTGTGCTGGATGTGCGTGCCATGCAGCAAGTGATGAGCCTGCTCCAGGAACCGCCAGCCCAGGGGAAATACTACGTGCTCAAGCAGATGCTAATTCAGCGGTATAGCCTGGCGGACAGTGAGCGAGCAGAGAGACTCCTAACGTGCTCAGAGTTAGGTGACAGATCAGCTATGAAGCTGATGGCGAGCATGTTAGCATTAATGAGGAAGAACGACGAATCCTTCTTGTTCACTCACCTCTTCCTCAGGCACCTACCTGCTACAGCGAGGTAGGTACAGCGATCCTGGCCAACTCGCCACTGCTGGTAACCAAGAACTACCGCGCTCTGGCACAGGAAGCGGACCGCATCATCCTAGCGACCAGAACTCTCAGCGTGCATGCAACAACACTGGCATCCAGGAAGGACTCTGGCAAGGTTGAGGAGCCATTGGTGGTGGCTGGGGTGGACAAGAGATGCAGGAACGGGACACTCTCTTTGTATCACTGCCACTTCGGCTCGAATGCCCAATGCTGTCTGCCACCATGCCCATTCAAGAAGCCAGGGAAACGGCACGGCCAGCAGTCAGTAGCAGCTGTGGCTGCTGGCGACAAGAACAAGCTGCCTTTCATCACAGACACATGTTTGGGGAGACGTTTCTTAGTGGACTCCGGCTCCCAGAAGACCCTCATTCTGCTGGTTAGCGCAAACAGATTGGCAGCTGGCAGTGGTCCCGAGCTCACGGCCGCCAATGGATCCAACATCAAGACGTTTGGTGAACGGACGTTGACGGTGTGCTTACACAGACGCAATTACCAATGGGACTTTGTGATGGCGGCATGTTCTGTCCCCATTTTAGGCACAGATTTTTTATGTGCTTATGGGTTGTTAGTCGATGTTGCCAACAGACGTTTAATGGATGGTGTCTCTTTTTCCTCCTTGCCCTGCACAGCTCGGGGAGTTGGGGTAACAACACAGGCTAATGTTATAGCTCCAGGGGGTAAGTACCAGCATTTACTTTCACAGTTCCCAGCACTCACGGTTCCGACATTTTCTGCTACAGTAACCAAACACGGGGTTGAACATTTCATAACCCCAAAAGGCCCACCGGTGTTCACGTGACCTCGGCGTCTGGACACGGTTAAACTAACCAACGTACGCGAGGAGTTTACCAACTTAGAGCAGCTGGGCATCGTTAGGTGCTCCAACAGCTTGTGGGCATCCCCACTACACATGGTGCCTAAGGCCGATGGGTCGTGGTGACTGTGCAGCGATTTCCAGCGCCTGAACAACGCCACGGAACATAATCAGTATCCCATCCCGCACATCCAGGATTTTTCCGTACACCTGGCCGGGACGTGTGTTTTTTCGAAAGTGGATCTGGTCTATGGTGCGGTTACCACCAGGTCCCAGTGCATGTGGAGGACATTCCCAAAACAGCGGTAATAACTCCTTTTGGCTTTTTAGAGTTTTTATGCATGCAGATCGGGTTAAAGGGCGTAGCGCAAACTTTCTAAAGAATGATGGACACGGTGCTCTATGGCCTGCCTTTCGTTTTTGTCTACTTAGACGACATTCTGGTTGCTATCGCGTCCTAGGAGGAGCACCTCGCCCATCTCAAACTAGTTTTCCAGAGGTTGGAAGCGCACGGGCTTATCGTTAACCCGGCGAAGTGCCATTTTGGTGTGCCAGTGATTGAATTTTTGGGTCACCGCATTTCACCGGAGGGCGCGATAAGGTGCCTGATAAGATGCATGCTGTCGGATTTTCCACGTCCGCTGACCGTGAAGGCCCTGCAGGAATTTTTTGGGCATGGTCAACTTTTATAACCGTTTCCTCCCCTTAGCAGCCCAGCTGCTGCAGCCATTGTACGCCGCACTAAAAAAAAAAAAAAGCCCGCGGAAAACATTGACTGGACCCCCGAGCGAGTCCAGGCTTTCGCAAATGCCAAAACAGCGCTCGCTAATGCCGCTTTGCTAGCCCACCCTGCCCCATCAGCGCAGATATCACTCACCACTGACGCGTCTGACGTTGCCGTAGGGGCAGTGGTGGAGCAGTACATTTCTGGTGCGTGGCAGCCACTCACATTCTTCAGCCATACTTTGCACAACAGCGAATGCAAATACAAAGAGTTGTTAGCCCTCCACCTGGCGACGTGCCACTTCAGGTTTTGGCTGGAAGGGCGCGAGTTCACTGTGTTCACTGATCATAAGCTGCTAATGTACGCAATGTTCAAAGTCTCGGAACTGTGGTCGGTCCGGCAGCAACAACATTTGCCCGCGATCTCGGAATTTACAACTGACATCCAGCACGTAGCCAGTAAACTTAATGTTGCGGCCGACTGCCTGTCGTGCGTGCTAGTCTCCCCGGTCTACATGGGAATAGATTTCCCCGCCATGACTGCAGAGCAAATGGGAGACTCAGGCATTTGCGCGCTCGAGTCTGCGCCTACTGGGTTAAAACTGTATAGCAGGGCAATGCAAGAAGGGTGCCCCCCCTTGCTCTGCAACGTCTCCACTTGTCACCCACGCCCGGTGGTTAAGAGCTCTTGACGCTGCAACATTTTTGAGTCAGTCCACTCCCTTTCACACCCCGGCGTGTGCGCCTTGGTTAAACTGGTGGGGGCAAAATTTTTCTGTCCACACTTACGTAGGGACGTGAAAGAGTGGGCTGCAGTGTGCATCGCGTGCCAGCGGGCCAAAGTGCACAAGCACACCAAAGCCCCCCTTGAGTCATTCCAAATTCCGGCCAGGAGGTTCAACCACGTTCATGTGGATTTGGTGGGCCCCCTCCCACTGTCACAAGGTTTCATGCACCTTTTGACAATTGTGAACTGCAGTACACATTGGCCTGAAGTGGTCCCTTTGGCTTCCACCACATCCATTGAAGTGGCTCGTGCTTTTTTTGTTGGCTTGGGTTGCACGGTTCAGATCCCCCTTGGACATCACTTCTGACAAGGGTCCGCAATTTGTTTTGGAACTCTGGTCCACAATGGCCCAGAGCCTGGGGGTCAAAATCCACTGCACCACTGCGTACAACTCCCAGGCTAACTGGTTATGCAAACGTTTTCATAGGTGCAAATCGGTCGACCGCCTGCCCTGGGTCCTGCTAGGGTTGCACTCCGCGCCTAAGGAGGATCTGGCAGCCTCCCTGGCAGAACTCGTCTTTTCTCAGCCGCTGCGGATCCCCCAGGGAATTTTTACCGGCAAACATCTTCCACAATAGACATATTGCGTAAACCAGTTTCAAGTGTTGGTTACAAATGCCAACCTTTAATCTGATAATATATATGTCTGAACTATGTTGACATTTTAAAACCATTTGTTCAAGTGAAAGGATTTTTTTTTTTAAATTGTGAATAACTTTTTTGCTTTAGGATCTTTCTGATATCACTGTTAACTGTATTTTTTCCATATATTTCTTCAAGAAATCATCACCTCTAGCCACTGGGAGAAGTAGTTTAACTTTAATGTCTCATCAGGTTCATTTGGGTAAGTTCCTCAGTGAGTCAAACAAACAAGATAAGCTTTTGTGTCAAATTTTTATCTTTTTTTAAAATAAATGAATGAATGAATGATTTTGCAGTGGGGATGTATGAGATGCATCCCTTCATTAAGGACATGAGAGGAACAAATTTTACCCACTAAAATCGGCTCATCTCAAGCATTAATATGAATTTAAGCTATGTGTACAGGTGCTTCTCTGTAAAATTAGAATGTTATTGAAAAGTTAATTTATTTCAGTGATTAAATTCAAAAAGTGATTTTTCCCCGACATGTTTGTGTTAGCAAGATTATGCAAAAACTTCTGGACAGATTTGGATGGAATTTTCACCAAAGGTAGCCCTTGGCCTATAGATGAACCCATTAGATTTTGGTGATGATTTGAGAGTGCATACCTACTTGTGCAGCAGGATTACAAAAAAAACTACTGGATGGATTTTGATGAAATTTTCACCAGAGGTGGTCCGTGGGCTAGAGAGGAATCCATTAGACTTTGGTGATGATCTGAGAGTGCATACCTCTCCCAAGGCTCTATCTTCTCATAATTGTTAGCAAGATTACTCAAAAGCTACTGGATGGATTTTGATGAAATTCTCACTAGAGGTGGCTTTTGGGCTACACAAAAACCCATCACATTTTTGAGGTGATCCATGAGTGCATACCTCCACCAAGGCTTAATCTTCTAGCAAAATTTTAGCAGGATAGTGCAAAAAACTACTGGATGGATTTTGATGAAATTTTCACCAGAGGTGGCCCTTGGCCTATAGATGAACCCATTAAATTTTGGACGTGATCCATGAGCACATACCTGCACCAAACCCTATCTTACAATTTATGGAGAGATGGAAGCAGGGAGGTACGGACAAATGGAGTGACATAGGGAAGGAGGGAAGGAGCCTTGGTGGAGGTATGTGCTTTCTGAGTGCTTTTCTAGTATATTTAGGTTTATTACACACAGAGTGATATTTTTCAAGTGTTTATTTATTTTAATTTTCATGATTACAACTTAACAGGTAATTAAAACCCAAAATTCATTTTCTCAGAAAATTACAATTGCATAAAGCCAATTAAAAAAAGGTTTTTAATAGAAATGTTGGCCTGCTGAAGAGTATGCCCATGTATTTATTCAATACTTGGTTCTGGCTCCTTTTGCATGAATTACTGTGCCTGTGGCTCAAAACCATAAGGCTTGTCAGCAGAGGGAAGGATGAAGTGTTCTAAAATTTCCTGGTAGACAGCTGCACTGACTTTGGACTTCATAAAACACAGTGGACCAACACCAGCAGATGAAATGGCTCCCCAAATCATCACTGACTGTGGAAACTTGACACTGGACCTCAAGCAACTTGGATTCTGTGCCTCTCCACTCTTCTTCAGACTCTGGGACCTTGATTTACACATGATAGGACTTGACGCTTGATTTGGGGAGCCATGTCATCTTCTGGTGTTGGTCCACTGTGTTTTAACAAGTCTAAAATCAGTGCAGCTGTCTACCAGGAAATTTTAGAACACTTCATGCTTCCCTCTGCTGACAAGCTTCATGGAGATGCTGATTTCATTTTCCAGCAGGACTTGGCACCTGCCCACACTGCCAAAAGTACCAATATGTAGTTTAATGACCATGGTACCATGGTATCACTGTGCTTGACTGGACATTTGAGCTTTCATAAGCTGTAAGCCAAAATCATTAAAATTAATAGAAATAAACGCCTGAATGACGCTACTCACAAAAAGTTATGGATTTTTGGCTTTCAGGTGTAATTTATGCAAAATGTAAAAAGTTCACGCTACAGAGATACTGTATATCATGAAAGTAGGGCATTTAAGTAGAAGCATGCAATGGTGATTCCCTCATCTCAAACAATTTATTGAAACAAAAGCCAACAACAGTGGTGGGTCATCATCATCATGATCATCATAGCAGTCTGTCTGGGGCGACAACGACTGTTTCATTTAGGACTGGTCAAATTCTTCCACACAGCTCTGTCCTTCACCTTCCGCTGCTTTCTGACTGACCATTTCATGAAACTGCTTGCAAAGTATTTGAGTACCGCTAGCTTTTGCTGGACTAGCGGCACATTCTTGGCAGATAAAGGTATTATCAGTGGCAAGGACAGGCCAAGACAAACTGACTCCAGTATCTGTTGCACTGACTGACCAGATGATAGGTTTGTTTATCTCTGGTCTTTGTGTAGTGCATGTCACGATGCACCGACCAGGCATCTGTCTCCATTTAAGATGCAACGGTTTATATTATTTTCTTGGGTATACCACAACAAAAAATGTCAGTGTCTCAATAACTTGTCATGTGCCTTTGAGCATTAATTACAGCTTGACAACGACATCTCATGCTGTTCACAAGTCGATTTATTGTCTGCTGAGGCATGGCATTCAACTCTTCTTGAAGGGCGGCCCTCAGGTCATTGAGGTTGTGGGGTGCAGGGTTACAAGCCTCTACATGGCAACTCAGCTGATCCCACTGGTTTTCTGTGGGATTCAGGTCTGGAGAAGGTGCAGGCAACTCCATTTAAGGTACCCCAACCTCCAGCAGCTGTTCTCTAATGATGTGACCTTGATGAGCTGGAGCATTGTCTTCCAAGAAGATGAAATTAGGCCTGTGTTGTTCATGCAGGGGCATAATGACTGGAATAATGGTGTTATTCAGGTAGTATTGGCTTGTCACTGTACCACTGACAAGGTGTAGGGCAGTTCTGTATTGGCTAGACACACTTGCCCAGACTGTAACATGGTGAAAACAGTGGCTGATGCATAGTGCTCTTCTTGACGTCTCCAACATCATTGGCGGCCATCATTTCTGCTCAACGTTAATCGACTTTCATCAGAGAACAGCACTGAAGTCCACTGGTCCCTTATCCAGGGACTTGTCCGGGGACCTTGAGTTTTTAATTAGCTATTCTACAAAACCCGACATTTGTCATAGATTTACATTCAGATAGAAAATGGTAGGGAGGGGGAGCTGCAGGGGGGCAGACTTTTTTCCCCTCAAATTAGGATTGTTCTGTAATTGTTTAGTTTTTGAGATGGTCTACACAAGAGTCATTAAATCACACTAGTGCATACCTGTGCATGCGCGTGCATACCCGTGCATGCCCATAGAAAGCAAGTGTAAGCAAACATTTCTGCATAGCTGTAGAAAGTTACTGTTACCATGGCAACAGCAACCATGGTGAAACCTGCCTTGGATCTTTGACGTCACCCCTCGTTCGTTGATGCCTGCCTTTGATCTGTGATGCCTGCCTTTGATCTCTGATAATGTCATAGTGAGTGCTATGATCATGAGTAATGCCTGCCTTTGATTGTTGATGATGTCATAGCGAGTCCTATGATCGTGAGTGCAGCCTGCCTTTGATCTCATAGCAAGTCCTATGATGTTTTTGCGAGTCCTATGATCGTGACATCATGACATCGTGACAGACAGATTTCTTGAATTCTATATAGAATGATATTCCTTGTCTCCAAGGTATGGGTCCCAGCCCACATCCTCGCTTTAAGTTGGGATTTTCTGTATTTCACCTTATCATTATTATCCTGGGTTGCTATTATTGTTTTTATCATTATTGTTCTGTCTTGCATATTTATTTCTTCATTGGTCTTCCTCTTAGTATAAGTTTATCAGCATTATTATTATTATTATTATTATTATTATTATTATTATTATTATTATTATCGTCATTATCATTATCATTATTGCCTTGGTCTTGTCTCCCCTCTGGTCCCCTGTGTGTGATTATATGTGCAGCCCCGCCCATGGTGTTTTCTGTAACCATGCCCAGCCGTCTCTGTTTGCCCCTGTTTGTTACTGTTCTGTGTTATGTTGCTTACCTGTGTCTATATACAGTATATGTCTTTTAGCGAGTCCTGCAGTCTGTGTGACATCATACCGACGTCCTTCAGAGATCATAGGAACATCAGCCTTACGGTTTATCTGACGTCATATAGACATCATGTAGACAGTCCTATGATCGCCGACATCATAGGAACATCATAGGATATCATGCAGACATCATAGGAACATCAAAAACAAGCTTCTGTCATGACTGCTGGTCCTACAATTATGAATGACTGTTGTATGATCTTGTTCAAGAATGTATACCTTTGTCAGATTATAATACGTTGGATTTTTCAGAATTCCTTGTGCTGGTATGTTCCATGGAAAAAAAATCTCAAACTGCAGGTCATAATTCCTGGTATGTAAATTATTATTGTCATTTTTATACACACTAAAAATACACATAACATTGCTGAGCTGCACTTGAACAGCTGAGAACTGTTTAAAAGGAACTCCGATTATATTGGCATGTTAGCTCTATATGCTTTATTTTTATGTTAGTAACATAACTATAATATATTTTTTTTGAAAATAATTCCCAGTTTTATATATTTTTAAAAAACTTTATTATGATGTAAATCGCCATTTTTGTTTACGTCGCAATGCATTCTGGGTAGTGACGTAGAATGGTTGCAGCCGTTTTTTCTGTCTTATACAAGCCAAGAAGCGAAGCTACTAACTACTGCCATTTGTCAGTGAAAATGCCACATTGCGTGGCTTTTGGATGTAATTTCCAATCAAAGGGAAATAAAGAGAGCGGGGTAAGCCTCCATAGCTTTCCTAAAGAGGGAAAGTGGAGGAAAAAGTGGGGCGGCAGCGGCTCAGCAGGTAGAGCAGGTCGTCTAATAACCCGATGGTTGGCGGTTCGTATAACGCTCTCCCCAGATATCCTGCCGTTGTGTCCCTGGGCAAGACACTTCACCCGCATTGCCTCCAGTGCCCATAACACTGGGTATGAATGTGTAAAAATGTTTAAATGCTTGGTGGTGGCCGGAGAGGCTGTTGGCGTGGATTGGCAGCCACATTTCCGTCACTCTGAGTGTCTGTGATCACGCGCTATAGCGCATGCCTGATAAAGCTGACATGTATTAATCACGCTGTGATAATAGCACAATATCGCTCAAAGCACACGCATGAGACTTGTCTGTGATCGCACGCTATAGCGCATGCTTGATAAAGCTGACATATGTATTAATCATGCTATGATAAAGCACAATATCGCTCAAAGCGCGCGCATGAGACATGTCTGTGATCGCACGCTTGTGTTGACCGTTCCTGCCTTTCGTCTCCTAACCCTCAACTCCTAACCCTGCCCCATCCAAACACACGCACCAGACACATCCCACAACACTTGATAGAGCTGACATATGTATTAATCACGCTATGATATCGCTCAAAGCGCACGCTTGGCTTGACATGTCGAAGATCTGGCTGGCAACAATCAGAAAAAAAAAAAAAGTCTGGAACGACTGTGGAGCACTGCTTATGGACGTTCAACCCGCAGTCTGAGAAAGAAACAGAGAAATTGCTTTATGTTGCTCAGAGTCCATGTTTATCAGTTCAGTGCCCATTATGCTTGTAAACAATTTTTTGTGTTTGAGCATTCTATTGTAAGTAAATCAACAATATATAAGTTTCACTCCGCTCCGCAAGTGTCTCTCCACTTTGAGTGTCTCAAGCGTGCGCTCGAGGAAGCATTATTTTAAGGTGAAACTTATATATTATTGATTTACTTACAATAGAATGCTCAAACACAAAAAATTGTCTACAAGCATGATGGGCACTGAACTGATAAACATGGACTCTGAGCAACATAAAGCAATTTCTCTGTTGCTTTCTCAGACTGCGGGTTGAACGTCCATAAGCAGTGCTCCACAGTCGTTCCAGACTTTTTTTTTTTTTCTGACTGTTGCCAGCCAGATCTTTGACATGTCAAGCCAAGCGTGCGCTTTGAGCGATATCATAGCGTGATTAATACATATGTCAGCTCTATCAAGTGTTGTGGGATGTGTCTGGTGCGTGTGTTTGGATGGGGCAGGGTTAGGAGTTGAGGCTTAGGAGACGAAAGGCAGGAACAGTCAACACAAGCGTGCGATCACAGACATGTCTCATGCGCGCGCTTTGAGCGATATTGTGCTTTATCATAGCGTGATTAATACATATGTCAGCTTTATCAAGCGTGCGCTATAGCACGTGATCACAGACACTCAGAGTGACGGAAATGTGGCTGCCAATCCACGCCAACAGCCTCTCCGGCCACCACCAAGCATTTAAACATTTTTACACATTCATACCCAGTGTTATGGGCACTGGAGGCAATGCGGGTGAAGTGTCTTGCCCAGGGACATAACGGCAGGATATCGGGGGAGAGCGTGATGCGAACCGCCAACCATCGGGTTATTAGACGACCTGCTCTACCTGCTGAGCCGCTGCCGCCCCACTTTTTCCTCCACTTTCCCTCTTTAGGAAAGCTGTGGAGGCTTACCCCACTCTCTTTATTTCCCTTTGATTGGAAATTACATCCAAAAGCCACGCAATGTGGCATTTTCACTGACAAATGGCAGTAGTTAGTAGCTTCGCTTCTTGGCTTGTATAAGACAGAAAAAATGGCTGCAACCATTTTACGTCACTACCCAGAATGCATTGCGACGTAAACAAAAATGGCGATTTACATCGTAATAAAGTTTTTTAAAAATATATAAAACTGGGAATTATTTTCAAAAAAATTACATTATAGTTATGTTACCAACATAAAAATAAAGCATAAAGAGCTAACATGCCAATATAATCGGAGTTCCTTTTAAGCTGAGATGTGTCAGTTCACACAGATGCTACTATAGTGTTCTGCTAAGTTCCACTTTAGTTTAAGGTCAGATGTTACTGTATGTGAAATTTTACAGTCCCACTTTTGAACCTTACCCCTGTCAGAATTAGAAATGTGGACTAAAACTCCCTGCAGTTGTTGCTGGTCTTCTGCAATCAGTGATGCCAGACAGTGTTACCAGATATATAATTATCATATTTATATGATACAGTAGTTTTAAGGCCTATACGATCAATAGTTTAAAAAAAGGCAAAATATGCAATAGTTTTGGCATTTCTGTGCCCCCCCCCCTCCTAAACACCCCCCCAAAAACATCATTTTGACTTATGTGAACACCCACACATCATCTGAAACTGATGCCTGCTCATAGCTGATCAGCTCATACCTGGCTGACTCCTCACCGCCAAATGTACCAATCACATCAGCAGCACTTAGCTCATGTTTGTTTGCACAGCTGCACTGGCACCAAAACAAATAAAAAAAAATCAGTGAACATGAGTTTGGACTCAGAGGAAAAAAGTACTAAAAGAAAAGAGACCGGGCTTCAGGTGTGTTGGCAATGGAGTAGGTGTGTGCGTTGCTGGCTCCTGCTATATTTTTTTTCAGTCTTACTTTTTAAACCCTACTTTGCTGTAAGCTGTCAACGTTTTTGGACGTTTAATACGTGCAGAATCTGTTTTGAGTTGAGAAATATGTCCAAAACAAGAAAGCAGACTGAAAAGGAGGCAGCAGTGAACAATGCTAACACCAGCTTAGCTCAGGATGCTAATATAAGCCTTAACCCTGCACTTGTTGCCTTGCTTGAGCAACACAGAATGTCCATAGCTGCCGACTTTAAAGCTTCATTTGAACTTATTAATGGTAAGCTAGACAAGATTCAAGCAGATGTGGCGAACCAGGAGCAACGAATTGGCGACCTTGAAAGCAACGCGGAGGACGTCAGCCAGCGCCTAGCGGCGCTTGAAGCTACGTGTGAGTCAATACAGGAGGAGAACAAGCTTTTGAAAAACAAACTTTCTGACCTGGAGGGAAGAAGCAGGAGGCTGAATATTCGTCTGATGGGTCTGCCGGAGTCCTTTGATGTGGGTCCATGGCCATCTGAATTTTTTTCTCGGCTGTTGGTGGACGTCTTTGGCACACAAACTTTGCCATCTCCCCCAGAGCTGGATAGAGCCCACCGCAGCCTCACGCTCAAGCCGGGTCCAAACGGGAAGCCGCGCGCTGTCATTATTTGTTTCCATCGGTTTCGGACCAAAGACTTGGTGATGAGAGAAGCGCGGAGACGCCGTGGGACTTTGGAATATCGTGGACATAAACTTCAGTTCTACGAGGATTATAACGCCAACGTTCAGAAGCAACGAGCCGAATATAAGGAGGTTATGTCCGAGTTGTACAAGAGAGGTTTTCGTCCTCTTCTCTTCCCCGCCAGGCTCCGGATAACTCTTCCAGACGGCAAAAACCAGTGGCTGGCGTCCGTCTCGGAGGCCACCCGCTTCATGCAAACCATGGAGAGAAATCAGTGATTTTCGCCCTGAAATGGACATTTCTGGGTTGACCAACTACTACACTGGACTACTTGATTACTACTTCATTAAAGCTGCATTGACTGGACATTGATGCATTTTTAGATGTTCAAAAACAAGGTAAAATACATTGCTATACGTTGTTGTTTACTTAATTTTTTTTTTTTTTTAGGGTAAAATGTTCATACTATGCAGGATTGAAGCCAGTTGTATGGGAGTATTTTGTTAGGATGAGAATAGAGCAGGAGATGGAGCAGTTGCTATTCTTTGCAACTGGCTGGAGTGTTGTTATAGGTTTGGTTATTGAATTTTTTTGTTGTTGTTGTTATTGATTTATTAACACCCCCCTCACCCCCTCCGCTTTTTTTTTTTTTTTTTTTTTTTACCCGTACCTCACCCTATTCTTTTTTGGGCTACACAACACAATATATAAATTTTACTCTTTGAATGAATAGTAATCTTACTTTGGTAAGCTGGAATGTGAAGGGGTTGAACCATCCAATTAAACGAAAGAGAGTCATGTCACGTCTAAAGCAATTTAAGCCTGGGGTACTGTTTTTGCAGGAAACCCATTTGCAGGATTCCGACCACTTGCGCTTGTCAAAATGTTGGTCAGGACAATTTTTTCATTCAAATTTTAAAGCTAAGGCCAGGGGCGCTGCTATTCTTATTGATCGAAATATCCCATTTATTCCCTCTAATGCTGTATTAGATAAAAATGGACAATTTGTAATAGTATCAGGTAAACTTGGCAATAAACATGTCACCTTGGCTAATCTGTATGCGCCGAATTTTGATGATGTACACTTTTTTCGCAACCTTTTTTCGCAGCTTCTAGATTTAAATACTCATTCTCTAATTCTTGGGGGTGACTTTAATTTGTATATGGATCCGATCTTAGACCGCTCATCCTCAAAACCTGCTAGTCTTAATAAATCTGCAACTTATGTTAAGTCTTTTCTTGAGGAATATAGCCTTACAGACCCTTGTGACATAACGTTCGGCTCAGGAGACGCACACACACAGGCTCAGAGTAGTTCAAACTGTTTATTAACAGCAGGGATGTTTGGGTGCGTGTCTGCGGAATGTTAATGTGTTGGTGGTGGCGTCTGCTTCGGACCCAGAGGCAGGAGACCGTTCAGCCGGCAACCCTATGGGAGAAATCAGACACAGGGTGATGAGCGCACACCAACACAGGAGGAGAATAGGCGAGGGAGAGAAGCTTACTTGTTTGGACAGATGACTGGTGCTTCAAGGATGGAAGCCCGGGAGACAGCCACCTGCAGGGCTCGGTGCAGCAGCGAGGAGAGACGAGGGACGGGGTTGTCCGCCGCCGAGGAATCCACCTGTGCACAGGGGAGCAAACTGGAGAGATGAGGTAAGTGATCTTCTTACCGGTGACGAGGATGCTGAAGAGAATGTGGTAGAAGCCCATGAAAGGGAAATGAAGTCTACGGCTTCAGACCGAAGCTCAGGGCGAGGCAGCCTATATTCCTCGCCGCTGATGACTGACAGGTGTGTGAGCAGGTGGCGCCATTGATGAGCGGCGCGGCGTGACAGTACTCCCCCCTCTAGCAGCGCCTCCTGGCGATGGCTTATCCGGGTGCGCTCGGTGGAAGTCCGCAATGAGCGATGGGTCCAACACAAACGACGGGGGCACCCACTGTCGATGCTCGGGCCCATAGCCCTCCCAGTCCACCAAGTATTGCAACCCACGACCCCGGCGCCGGGAGTCCAGGATGGAGGAGACGGACCAGGCCGGGTGGCCACCAACCGTCCGGGGTGCGGGTTGCGCTGCAGGAGGAGGGCAAAGGGGGTCGGTAACTGCCAGCTTCACCTTCGACACGTGGAAAGTGGAATGGATGCGGAGGGAGGGGGGAATAGCCACGTGCACAGCCACCGGGTTGATGATCCGGGTGATGGGAAAGGGACCCATGAAGCGCTGTGCCAGCTTTCTCCTCTCGCCTTTTAGGGTGACGTCCTGGGTGGAAACGTAGACAAGTTGCCCAACTCTGTACGCCGGGGCAGGTCTTCTACGCCGGTCCGCCACGGTCCTGTTGCGCTCCGCTGTGCGTAAAAGCGCATGACGCGCGGTGGCCCAGGTGGAGCGGAACTGCCTCACGTGCGCCCTAATTGACGGGACAGTTACCTCGCTCTCCTGCGCTGGAAGCAGCGGGGGGTCGTAACCCAGGGACGCCTTGAAGGGGGACATCCCCGTTGCAGAAGAGCGGGCGGTATTGTGGGCGTACTCCACCCAGGCGAGATGGTTGCTCCATGACGTCGGCTTGGATCTTGCAACACAGCGGAGCGCAGCCTCCAGCTCCTGATTGGTCCTCTCACACTGCCCGTTAGACTGGGGGTGATGGCCGGAGGAGAGGCTCACCTTGGCTCCGATGGCGTTGCAAAAGGACCTCCAAACCTCGGATGAAAATTGGGGACCCCGGTCCGAGACCACGTCCACTGGAATCCCGTGCAGCCTGACCACGTGTTGGATGAGGAGGCCCGCCGTCTCCAGGGCGGTAGGGAGACCTCGCAGGGGGACGAAGTGTGCCGCCTTGGAGAAACGGTCCACGATGGTCAGGATGGTGTTAAAGGAGCTGGAAACGGGGAGTCCGGTGACGAAATCCAGTGCGATATGCGACCAGGGCCTGCCGGGGACGGGCAGAGGCTGGAGCAGACCCGCTGGAGGGGCATTTCCTGACTTGCTGGTGGCACAGACTGGGCAAGCCCGGGCGTAGCGGGCTGCATCCCTCCGCAGGCCCGGCCACCAAAAAGACCGCTGGAGGAGGCTGATCATCCGGGAGGTGCCGGGATGACAGGTGAGCCGGGAGGTGTGGAGCCAGTGGATGACCTCTCCTCGGACCGCAGATGGGACGAACAGTCTTCCCTCCGGTCCGCCGCCAGGATCAGGTTCCACCTCCTGTGCCTTCCGGATCTTTGCCTCGATATCCCACGAGATGGCTCCCACGACGCACGACCTGGGCAGGATGGAGTGAGGCGTCTCCTCCGATTCCACGGGAGTGAACTGCCTAGAGAGGGCGTCAGGCAGGCCGTTCTTAGAGCCAGGCCTGAAGGTGATAGAAAATTGGAACCTGGCGAAGAACAGAGACCAGCGCGCCTGGCGGGCATTCAGGCGCTTGGCAGACCGTAAATACTCCAAGTTCTTGTGGTCCGTAAGGACCACAAACGGCAGGTTCGCCCCCTCTAGCCAGTGGCGCCACTCCTGCAGGGCGAGCTTGATGGCCAAGAGCTCTCTGTCCCCCACATCGTAGTTCCTCTCCGCCGGGGACAAGCGCCGGGAGAAGAAGGCGCACGGTCGTTTGGCGCCATCGTCCGGTGACCGCTGGGACAGCACTGCCCCCACTCCCGTGTCCGAAGCGTCTACCTCGACGATGCACTGCAGCGCGGGGTCGACCTGGCGAAGGACCCGGGAGGAGGAGAATTCCGCCTTCAGCGCCTCAAAGGCGGCAGCGACCTCTTCGGTCCACCGGAACGGGACCTTCGGGGACGTGAGGCGGGTCAGTGGTCCAACGATGGTACTGAAGTTGGGGACAAAGCGGCGGTAGAAATTGGCGAAGCCAACAAATTGCTGCACCTGCTTCCGGGATGCAGGTGTAGGCCATTCCACCACCGCCTTTACCTTCTCTGGGTCAGGGAGCACCTTATCGTGGGCGATGATGAACCCCAGGAAGGACGTACTCCTGGCGTAAAATTCACACTTTTCTGCCTTTACGTACAGACGATTCTCCAGCAGCCTTTGGAGGACCCGCCTCACGTGGACCTGGTGCTCATCCCTGGACTTGGAGAAGATGAGGATATTGTCCAGGTAGACGAACACGAAAAGGCCAATGAAATCCCGGAGGACGTCATTAATGAGGCGCTGGAAGACTGCAGGAGCGTTGGTCAACCCGAACGGCATCACCAGGTATTCAAAGTGGCCGTTCGGGGTACGGAAGGCCGTTTTCCACTCATCTCCCTCCCGGATCCGGACGAGGTGGTAAGCGCTGCGTAGGTCCAGCTTGGTGAACCAGGTCGCCCCCTGGAGGGAGTGGAAAGCAGTGTCCATGAGAGGCAGGGTGTAACGGTCCTTCTCCGTGATATTATTGAGGGCCCGGTAGTCGATACAAGGGCGGAGGGACCCATCCTTTTTTCCCACGAAGAAGAACCCCGCCCCCACGGGTGACGATGATGGGCGGATTATCCCGGCGTTTAATGACTCCTTCAGATATGTGTTCATCGTCTCCTTCTCCGGCGCAGACAGGCTGTAGAGCCGACCAGAAGGTAACGGCGCCCCCTGGCGGAGGTTGATGGCACAGTCGTAGGGCCGATGAGGGGGAAGAGACATAGCTTTCGCTTTACTGAACACCATACCCAGGTCGTGAAACTCCGGAGGCACCAGGGACAGGTCCGGGGGTGCAGCGTCCGTTGCTGGAGGAGGAGCGGACGGCGAGCAGGCAGCGGACTGGAGGCAGGTGCCCAGGCAAAATGTACTCCAAGCCGATACCCCAGCTGATCTCCAATCCAGGACCGGATTGTGAAGGCGGAGCCAGGGATACCCCAGGATGACGGGCGACACAGAGTTGGGAAGGACATAAAAGGTCATTTCCTCCCGGTGGTTTCCCGAGATGATGACCGGTAGGGGGACAGTTTGATGTGTCACTCTCCCAAGGGTGGCACGGGAGAGATGGACTAGGGAGATGGGAGTGTTGAGTGCCTGGCAGCGGATGCCCAATCGGGTTGCCAGGCTTTGTGAAATGAAGCTGCCTTCTGCGCCCGAATCCACCAGTGCGTGGGTGAGGTGCCCAGTGGGGTTATGGCAGAAACGGATGGGCAGCTTCAATTGAGTAAGTGATCCTAACCGATTGATGTCCGCGAGACTTCCAACAGTGACTCGTGGACCCCACCGACTGGCCTTCCGTGGACAACGCTCCACGGTGTGTTGGTCGCCTCTGCAATACATGCAGAGGCCCAACTCACGACGGCGTTGTTTCTCCACAGGGGAAAGTTTAGTCCAGCCCGTCACCATCGGCTCCGACTCCTCGGGGCGCGATGCTGGCGGCGCCGCCAGGGGGCGAGCTTGGAACAGGTACGGCGAGGCTCCACGAGGGCGAGAAGAAGAAGACCTCCGCCCCGAGGAGCGCTCGCGCAGCCTGTTATCCAAACTTACCGCTAAGGACGTCAGCTCCGCTAGCGTCCCAGGGATATCCCGACCAGCCAGTTCATCCCTCAGATCACTATTGAGGCTGCGGAGGAACAGGCCACAGAGGGAGCGTTCCTCCCAGCCCAGTTCCTCCGCCGCTACCCGGAAGTCGACCGAGTGGTCCGCTGCCGACCGGCTTCCCTGCTGGAGAGCGAGAAGCCGATCGACCTGGACCGTCTCGGTTTGAGAATGGTCAAAGACCTCCAGAAAGCGCCTCACGAATTGGTCATAGGTGAGGGTGGCATAACTGGGCCTCGCCATTACGGCGTAGGTCCAAGTTAACGCACGCCCCTCCAGAAGATTCCCTATGTAACCAATTCGACTGTGATCCGAGGGAAAATCTCCGGGCACACGGTGGAACACGGACTCACACTGCATAATGAACCCCCGCGCTCCGCCGAGCTTACCGCTAAAGCGGGCGGGGGTCGGAATCGGTGTGAGCCGAACCGGTGCCACTGGAGCCGGCTGGACGGCCGCTGGAACAGCAGGAGCCGCGCCACCCTGGCGAGTCGGGAGGAACGGCTGTTGGGGGTCCAAGCGGTTCAATCGGTTAGTTAATTCTAATAATTGATTGAAAACCACCTGTTGCTGATAAACAATCTGATCCACCCGAGCCTCGAGGATGGTAAACCGGTGTGCGAGCCCGCCGTCTGCCGAGCCGCTCTGCTGAAGCCGTACTGACATAACGTTCGGCTCAGGAGACGCACACACACAGGCTCAGAGTAGTTCAAACTGTTTATTAACAGCAGGGATGTTTGGGTGCGTGTCTGCGGAATGTTAATGTGTTGGTGGTGGCGTCTGCTTCGGACCCAGAGGCAGGAGACCGTTCAGCCGGCAACCCTATGGGAGAAATCAGACACAGGGTGATGAGCGCACACCAACACAGGAGGAGAATAGGCGAGGGAGAGAAGCTTACTTGTTTGGACAGATGACTGGCGCTTCAAGGATGGAAGCCCGGGAGACAGCCACCTGCAGGGCTCGGTGCAGCAGCGAGGAGAGACGAGGGACGGGGTTGTCCGCCGCCGAGGAATCCACCTGTGCACAGGGGAGCAAACTGGAGAGATGAGGTAAGTGATCTTCTTACCGGTGACGAGGATGCTGAAGAGAATGTGGTAGAAGCCCATGAAAGGGAAATGAAGTCTACGGCTTCAGACCGAAGCTCAGGGCGAGGCAGCCTATATTCCTCGCCGCTGATGACTGACAGGTGTGTGAGCAGGTGGCGCCGTTGATGAGCGGCGCGGCGTGACACCTTGGCGTTTTTTACATCCTAACGGCAGGGACTATTCTTTTTTCTCTCACGTACACCATACTTATACCAGAATAGATTATTTTTTTGTTGACAATTTATTAATTAATAACCTTAGCTCTTGCAGTTATGATAGCATCTCGGTTTCTGATCATGCCCCTCTTGTACTTAAAATGATCCTCCATGGATGTGAATCCATGAGAAAGCATTGGAGACTGGATCCATTATTACTTACAGATGAAAAATTGGTTGCGAATATTTCTTCTAAAATTAATTTTTTTTGAAAGAAAATAAAACTCCTGGTATGCCCAAAAAAACGATATGGGAAGCCATGAAGGCATTTCTTAGGGGGGAATTTATCTCATCGGCAGCATTGAAAAGATGATCCACAATACAGGAACAGAAGGCTATTTTAGATCAAATCTTGGACATTGACAGACAATATGCTCAATCTCCATCACCCGCTCTGTACAAGGAACGTATGACATTACAAACTAAACTTCATTTACTTTCCACTCGACAAATTGAAGGTTGTTTAATAAGGAACAAGAGTGAATTTTATGAACATGGCGAAAAAAACGGTAAACTTTTAGCTAATCAACTGCGTGGTATTAGAGCTAAGCAAATTATTACTGGAGTTAGGACAGATAAAGGAGAGGTGACATCTGATCAACAAGTGATTAATGATATTTTCAGGTCATTTTATTCCAAATTATATACCTCAGAATACACAACAAACTTAAAGGATTTGCAAAATTTTTTTGATTCTAATGATATCCCTTCGATTTCCTCAGAATCTCGGCAAATTCTAGAAGCTCCCATCACAAAAGAAGAAATTCAGCTGGCAATACCATCCATGCAATCAGGAAAATCTCCAGGACCTGATGGGTTTTCCACTGATTTTTTCAAAAAATTCTCTGACGACCTTGCCCCTTTCTTTTGTCAAGTTTTTACAGAGTCACTTGACTCCGGTACACTTCCTCCTTCATGTTATCAGGCCTGTGTCACTGTGTTGCTTAAAAAAGACAAGGATCCTGTTGATTGTGCTTCTTATAGGCCTATTTCCTTGTTAAATACCGATGTTAAAATTTTGTCAAAGTTGTTAGCTTCAAGGTTGGAAAAGATTCTTCCTTTTGTAATTTCACAGGACCAAACCGGTTTCATTAAAAATCGCCATTCTTTTTTTAACTTGCGACAGTTGTTTAATATTATTTATACTCCTCACCTCAACATACCTGAATGTCTTATTAGTTTGGACGCTGAAAAGGCATTCGATAGGGTTGAGTGGGAGTATTTGTTTTTTACTTTGGAGAGGTTCGGTTTTGGTCCTTCCTTCTGTTCCTGGATTAAACTTCTCTATGCTAGTCCTTTAGCTTCAGTGTTAACTAATTGTCGCTATTCTGACTATTTTAGACTTTACCGTGGTACGAGGCAAGGCTGTCCTTTGAGCCCGTTGCTCTTTGCCTTGGCAATTGAGCCGTTAGCTATTGCAATCCGTGGGAGCCGGGACTTTCTAGGCATTTGTAGGGGTGGCATCGAGCATAGGGTTTCACTCTATGCCGACGATCTTTTATTATTTCTCTCCAACCCACTTACTTCAGTACCTGCTATACTCAACATTTTGGATAGTTTTAGTAGGTTTTCTGGTTATAAAATTAATTTTAATAAGAGTGAATTTTTTTATTTAATTTTTTTTTGTTACTTATTTGTACCCGTAGGTAGATTTGGTAGGTCATTTGGAATTGTTTCCGATTAATGAAAAGATTCGAGTTCAGGATCTTGAAAATTTTCCTTTCAAGGTTGTTATTGATCATTTTAATTATCTTGGGATATGTGTTACTAAACAACTTAATTACTTGTTTAAAAATAATTTTCTACCCTTATTTGACCAGTGCAAGCTAATACTTTCCAAATGGTCCCCATTATCCTTGTCCTTAATTGGCAGAATCAATTCTGTAAAAATGATGTTACTTCCAAAGTTTTTATATTTGTTTCAATGTCTCCCCATTTTTATTCCTAAATCATTTTTTAAGTCTTTGGACTCTCTGATTACCTCATTTATTTGGAATGGTAAACATCCGAGATTGAGGAACGTTTTTCTTCAAAGACCCAAATCAGTGGGTGGCATGGCTCTGCCTAACTTTCAATATTACTACTGGGCAGCAAATATCAGGTGCATGTTATATTGGAAACATTTCTATCTGGAACCCAAATCACCCATTTGGATCCTTATGGAGTCACATGTGGACAATCAAACCTCCCTACCGGCAATTTTAGGTTCACCACTTCCCCTTGCTTTGTCTACACCGGGTGATAACAAAGTAGTTTGTCAGTCTCTTAGAATTTGGTCTCAATTCAGGAAAAATTTCGGTCTTCAGTTTTTCTCCATTAGAAGTCCAATTGCCGCATATCATTTATTTACCCCATCGACTATTGATAGTGCATTTCATATATGGCACAGAAAAGGTTTAAAATCTTTTGCAGATTTATTTTTTGATGGACAATTTGCAAGTTTTTCTCAACTTTCCACTAAATTCGACATCACTTCTACACATTTTTTCCACTTCCTCCAGGTCAGACATTATTTGCAAACCATGACAAAACAATTCCCTCAAAAACCTTCTGATAATCCTCTAGATGATTTTTTATTAGTTAAACCAACTTCTAAGGGGGTAATATCAGTTTTATATAATTTAATTTCAAACTTACAATCTTCTTCTCTGGCCGCTATTAAATTGAATTGGGAACAAGATCTTAATTTTACTTTTACTGATGAACTGTGGGACTCTATTCTTGGCCAGGTTCACACTGCATCAATGTGTGCTCGTCACGCTCTTATTCAATTTAAGATCGTACACCGGGTGCACCTGTCCAAGGTTAAGTTAACACGTATTTACTCGGATATAGACCCAACTTGTGAAAAGTGTGGTAGCGCTCCTGGCACTTTGCTTCACATGTATTGGTCCTGCCCTTCATTGATGAATTTTTGGCATTCTGTTTTTATCACTATGTCTGAAGTCCTGCAATATCAAATTAAACCTGATCCATTATGCAGCATTTTTGGTGTGGCTCCAGAACTTGTCTTGCCAAGTTCCAAATTAAAAGTATTCAAATTTTCATTATTATTGGCCAGACGTGCTGTATTACTGAAGTGGAAAGACTCTTCGCCCCCTTCACATTTACAGTGGATAAAAGATATAATGTCCTGTTTGGATTTAGAAAAAATCAGATATACAGTTCGTGGCTCTGAAAACAAATTCTATAAATTATGGCGCCCGTTTCTTGATTTCTTTGAAAGACCCACGATTATAGTTTCTGAGTAGCTCATATTCCCTTTACCCCACCCCCACCTCACACACACAATTTTTCTTTTTTTTTTTCTTTTTTTTGTATTTTTTATTATTATTATTGTTTATTTAAAGATTTTTGTGTTTTGAAGCATCCACATTTGTTAGTTTTAAATTCTAGTTTTGCACTGTTTGGTTAAAACAAAAATTAAAATTTCCAATATTTTGTATTGTATTGATACTTCAATTAATAATAATAAAAAGACCTTTGAAAGAAAGAAAGAAAAGAGTCCAGCCGCACGGACACCAACACCAGTAAGAAAACAAAGCAACTCCACCGGGCACAGCAATTTTATCACCCTGCCTGGAGTTAGACCCTACTTTTAAGGACAGAAGCAGTGGTTGTGCAAAGACATGCAGTTCACTGTGTGGGTGGGTGTGTTTAAGTGTGACAATGCATAGAGCAGTTGTTTGAGTCAAATGACCGAGCTTCTGCATTTATTCCTTAGGTTGCTGCAGTTCCATACATATAGAGTAGCTTTGTTTTTTAAATGCACTGCCCTAGCCTGTGTTTTTTCAAGCTATTTTAGTACATATAATAGTTTGGGTCAAAATACGATAATTTTAAAGTGACAGTATGATATTTCTTCATTTCCCATCTGACAACACTGATGCCAGATGATACATTAGTTGAATGATGGATGTGATGTTGAAAATGGACAGTTTACCTTTTAAGATTATGTACACAGTACTATGAAAGTGTTTTACTAAGCTGTATTTTATAAGTTGAGGTAAAAATTGCCTGTTATTGTAATGTTAAAAAAGTTTTAATGTTATATGCACAGTGATAAACATGTATCATGAATTTGTTTTATTTAGCAGCACTGAATAACCTGAGATCATAAGTTCTGGTATGTACTGAATATTGATGTACTTAAATGTTCAATGTTTGTGTAGTAATGACTGAATAAATGTTGGAAACAGATATGTCTCATTAATTTTTGGTAATGCTATTTAATTATTGTAAGCAATATGTAGTTTAAAAACATAGAATCAAAGAATTAGGTAAACTTAATAAAAATTAAATACATACATCATGGCTATACATTAAATGTTACTTATTTTAATTAGGTCTGATACACTTAGTACACTGACATTTTTACTTTGGTGTTACTCAATTTTTTTGCTGTTTCACTTTGAGCCTACTTAGTTTTTTAGCATAAAGTGAAATGCATATTATTAAGTTTTCCTACCTTAAAATACCAGTTAGTTCACTAAACAACAAAAAATTGCTTGGAAAATGTTGCCTTAATTTTTTTGTTAGATCTAGGTGACAGTTTTTACAGTGTTCAATAAAGAGGGATTTTTCACATTCCTCTAACTGAAACAAGAAGTTGATTAGTGCTTGAGAGTTTCAAGAGGTAACCTGAAACTGCAATATGTGGTGGTTATGATAAAGGAAATGAAAGCATTCACAGCATGGCAGTAAGTGGACACCAAAGTCAAGTAGGTGTTTTAAACAGAGCAGCACTTTGTCTTAACATGATGTTTCATATTAAAAGGGAAGCATAAATTCTGCTCTCAGCAGTTCAACAGCTTATTTCTTAGATTTACTGCCTTACACTCTCTGTCATGAATAAAAAGAATCTTGCTGCTAGCTGGTTGGTTTAACAACTTCATTAGCACATTGTCCTTTCATTATTACAGATTCTGCTCTCAGTCACATAATGCATTACTGATATAACTGTCTACCATTTGCAGCTGCAATGGCCTGTACAGTGGTGAGCCACAGACTACATTATATGGTGTTACTGCCGATGCAAATGGCTGTAAAACAATTGCAGTCAGCGGCATCTTTCTACAACCACTGGAGCAACAATTTAAGGTCCCACTGACTAAAGCATAGTGTGTTTGTGGGTTTTAAGCTTCTAAAATGCTTTCTTGAAAAATATTTAAATCTTCCGTCACTTAGAGATAATTATATTTCAATATTTCAGCAGACTGGGCAGAAGCTCCTCCAGGTTTCATTTCTCTACATCACTAACAAATGTTTCAGCCCTGAGTTACAATCCATCACGATGCTCAGGGTCACTTCCTGTTTTGTTTTTTGTTTTTTGCGGGGGGGGTATGCAAGATTGTGCTTTGGAACCCCCTAGTGCATCGGTCTAGTGACAAAAACAAAAGAGACTTCCCATTGACTGAGAACAGCACGAGTCCCAACCCACATCATGCAGTCTTTCTACCGGGGCACCATTGAGAGCATCCTCACCAACTGCATCACGGTGTGGTATCGAAGCTGCACCGCCACCTGCCGGAAGACACTACAACGTATAGTGGATGCAGCCAGCAAGATCATTAGTGCCCCCCGCCCCCCCTCTTGGACATCTACCCCACCCACCTCATCCTCAGAGCCATCAACATCACAGGCGACACCTCCCATCCCCTACACTTCCTCTTCAGCTCCCTGCCCTCGGGGAAAAGGTACCGTAGCCTCCGGGTCCACTCCACAAGACTGCTGAACAGCTTCGCTCATCAGGCCAACAGGACCCTGAACTCTGTTCACCCCCCACCCTTCCCCAGACGGTAACACCTGCACAATAACTACCTCAGATGTTGGCACGGAAAGACTGGCACACCAACAATAATATTGTTGTTCTGTTGTACTTTTGCTGCTATATGTCTCTGCACACTAACCGCAACCATTTGCACAAATGCCATATCTGCTGCTGTCTGTATGCCACTGCAATACTGATCATGTGCAATCATATCTGCCACTATCTGCACCTACACTACAGCATTGAAATCCAAATACGGGTATTCATCTCTAGCTGTCTGAATATAGGATTGCTGGATTTATTATCACTAATTGTTTACCTCTATGGAGGTCAGAGTCCTTCTGGCTGCCATTGGCACCACGGATTGCATCACTGTATATAGACTGTACATAGACTGCTGCTGTCACTGTTTGTTCTTGTTTTCTTTTTTATCCAGCGTTATTCCTTTTCTTTTTATAAAATGCACACCAGTGACAAGAGAGAGAAACGCCATTTCAATTCTCCTGTATGTCCTGCACGTATAGTAGTATTGGCAATAAAATCCTTGAATCTTGAATTTTCCCAGCACCCCTTGCGGGTGATGGGACACGTTAAAGACACAGTCCAGTGGCTATAAATCCCCTATAAAACAAATCTACATTGTCTAAAATGGTATTTTATGCCCTTTTTTCTTCAAACAAAACCTTTTATTGTCTTACATTTTCATGTCAAAATCTTTTCACTCCTCCCTTCAAACGCCACAATCGGTGACTAAGCCCAATCCACATACCACAAGGCTAATAAGATAAGATAAGATAAGATAAGATAAGCCTTTATTAGTCCCACAACGGGGAAATTCCAGGATTGCAACAGCACAGGGATAGCAACACTCAGAGCAACAATCAGAAGGCAAGAAAAAAAAAAAATAATAATATATATAATAATATAAATATAATTATATATATATATATATATATATATATATATAATTATATAAATATAATAATAGTGGCTTGCGCTACATTAAATAGCATAAATTCTGTGATACAAAGACTTACTAGTTGAAGGACATGCCCTGTTGTAGGGACGGTGGCCCATGATAATGGCTGAAACTGCATCGGTCCTTAAAAGCGGTTTAATGGTAAAACCCATCTGGCCAGAGGCTAACTTCAACTAGGCCAGAGAGTCCTGATTGGCTCAACACTATTCACGTGCCAATGGCTGTACATATCTACGGCACCAAAAACATTCCGTTTCAACTTGCCTTTTTTGAGGGGGTGGGGTTTAGGTGAAACTTTAAAGCAAAAAAACAGACACATGAGGCATTTGAATGATTTCACTCTTATGTCTTGTCAGTCAAAAAACATGTTCCAGACATGTTAACAAGAAAAAAACTTGATTTTTGGTGGAGTGTTACTTTAATGTTGGAAAATAAGCATCAGCTCTGTAATTAGACTGTAAGTGTCCTCTGTGTTGCTGTGGTTCATAGTCCAAGGTATGGATGCTGTCATATTTCAGTATTTCTGTAACTTTTATTCACCGTTGTCATTTTGCTGCACCATGCATACAAGAGCTATGGCAGCCCAGACTTTGTCCTGGGCTGAAGAGAAAAAAACAAATAATTAATTTTGGTCCTCTGTACTGATTAGGTCTGCTAGGTATTTCATTTTGAAAAACTGCCGATATTCGCTCTCTTCCCGTGCCTAATTTCCTGCCACTTGTGTCTGCCTGCCCGTCTTGATACACACCTATCAGTACTTAGTGGTAGTGCTCAAGAATTGAACCCACAAGTTTGCTAGCCAGTTTGGCAGGCTGGTTTGGGCATCCCCTCTACCAGCAGCTGCATGATCACCTATCTTTGCTTTGTGGAGGAAGACCAGGTGCCAGGGACCACAAATTACAGTGGAGCTGAAAATGCGCCTGGGGCAGAATCCCCACTGCTGACATCCTGGACCAAAGCCAGGGTGGAGCATCCCGAGTCCGCCACAGAATTATCAAAAGCCCGCGCTGCTCACACTTTTGACCTGGAAGCAGCGACACCCACCTATACTTGCAAGGATCCCAAGTCTTCAGCTCCAAAGATATTAAATGCAGCTCTTGCAAAGCCCCAAGAAAACATCACTATGCTGACCAACAAGTTATTCAAGACAACACAACACCAGTCTCACTCAGCATGACAAAATAACATCCTTACCCCAGCACCAACAGCAAACAGGATCAAATGAGACACAAAAAAGCCAAAAATAATGACATCAAAGTAAAAGGAATGTATTGTAAGTATTTATAAAATTGTCACAAGTATTTGTAAAAGTGTCCCTTTTGTTGACTTGATGTCACTTGGTCCTGTTAGATATGATTTAATGTGTTTTTTTAAGTGTTGTGTGTTTCATTAGTTACTACAAGAATGGCCATTTGTTGTTAAATATTAACATAAAAATCATTTGATTTTTTGGGGGAACGCTTCATGGGTCCCCATAGTCCAACTGAGCACCAATGAACAATATTTCCCACAATCATTTAAAGAGTTGAAAATAAAATAGCATACAGGAGAGAAACATATTTTAACTCACCAGTTACCGTGTCTTTACATAGAGCTGGATAACTCTTCCTGTCATCAAATCCAGTTTTAGTAAATTAGTGGTTGCAAAATGCAAAGCCAATGCTAGCAGGGTGTTGCTTAGCGTGTTAGCTCCACTCGTCCAGGTATCTTCCTGAGCGCTGTCCAGCTGCACCCTGACTTCTTTATAATGTCCAGTTTAGGGGAGGCCTTGGACTATTTTTAGCCAAAGCTGGTGTTCAAATTGTAGTTTCCTAAACTTGTTAAAAAAGTAAATAGTACTGCTAGATACAAACATCTGTTGTATTAGTCCATGAGCCAGACCGAATATGACTATCAAATTAGTGAACAGATCCAACCTTGATTTTTGTTTAGTATGATGCCTGAAGTATATGAAAACTGGCCTTGGATGTTTCAGCTCGGTAGCTTTGTGCTCCAACGGCAGCCATTTTGAAGAATGGCCAACGTTTTTGAGCTCACACGACATGTACTTGGAAATTTGCCCATACCTTCTAAACGGATCAACCAATCTTAATGGGATTGGTCTTATTTTACTCAGAATCAAATTCCACAGACATTCATGTATAATTGATACAATTGTTATGCTACACTACCTTTCAAAATTTAACGTTTTAGGTAAGAAAAATGCGTTTTTAACACTATTTTTGATAGGAAGTTTGCTGTAAAACAGTAAATGGTAATCAAATGATTAATTTTGTTCATGAAATATCTATAAGGATTCATTCAGCATCAATAAACAATTAGCAATGATGTTATTGCCACTAGTATGACTTAGGGAAACACAGAAGTCATTTAAGACCTAGAGCACTCATATCCGCTGTATCCTGAAATTGCATTCAGGCCTTACTCAACGTCATCATCTGAGTCACTTCCATCCTTGTCGGGAACTATTTCCATCTCATCCTCCTCTCTCATATTGTCACAGTCCTGCAATTTACAGGCTGGCGTGCAAGGTAACCCATTGTCAATACATGGACAACTGCCAACTTTGCACACTCTGACACATTTGCATGACATCAGTGAAAGTACTATGTCGGGTGCAGGTGCTCCTGTTATCCATTCGATGCCAATTTGCCCATCCCTTTCAACTTTCCATCCATGTCCATCTGCAGCTTCTGGAATCGTGGGCGAGTTTTCAAGGCATCATCTCCAAATGGCCGCCTGGTAGTTTGCCCTTTTGGTGTGCTGATGGAGAGCATCCTTACAAGGAGGCAATTGTCCTGAAGACACATCACCATTTCTGGACCGGAATATTTCATATCTCAGGTCGTTCACGGTTGTACTCTTTGCACTGCATGAATACATGCTGCAGGCAAATCTTTCCAGGGTTGAAAATAGCTCATCTGCAACATTCCACTCTTCCCCAAGACGAGAGAATGCTTCACGAAATGTGTCGTTTGAATGAATTAAGTTAACTGCCTTGATCTTTCCTTGGCCAGAGAAAGCGCTTACAGAATCACAGCCAGTCCAAGCATGAACACCCAACAAAGCAGTGCACGCATCCCTACCAATGATAGTTGCCAATCTGGAGATATCAATGATTCTGATTTTGTTCTTCTTTCCTCGTCTCAAGAGTAAGTGTCCACCTATCTGAGTGCTGAAGGCTAGAAGCATCACAAACATGTCCGTATCTTCCGAAATAACTATCACATGTCTGTGTGCCTGTTGCATGCCTTGCGTGGAGAGCCAGTCTTGTATCCGCTTTAAGATGCGAATGAGCTCAACATTCCCAGAGAGAGTCTTGATGACCCAAGGCAAGAGGACATGTTTCGGCGTGATGACCTGCGCGTTGGTTACAGCAGACAAGATGTCCTGACCTAAAGACCATGCCAGTCTGTTTGCCCGATCAGAAGGCAAAGCCTGCCGGCCACCAATGAGTACCTGCAAAAAGTCAGTAAGGCAAGCTGGCAGATCGATATACTTTTCTGTCAGTTCATCAGGTTTTGGAGGCCAACTCTGGTCTTTCATCTCGTTTCTGACTTGCTCGCGCAAAATGAGAGCTGTTTGATTTATCATCTGTTCACATTTTTCCCCATAACACAGCTCTGCCAAGTCACTTTTAAGGTCTAGGTAATCACAGGCAATCGCGTCCGTAGTTAGCGTGTTAGGACGAATGTAAACCCTGCGCTTATGCGTAAAAAAGTGCAAGGTCTCGCCGAATTCTGATTTGAGATTTCGGCTGAGGTTGTTCTTTGTTGATTCACTAATTTCGACACCCTTTTCACTTAAGAGAGACTCCAGTTTTGAAATTTGGTCTGAAAGCGGAATGATGCGTGGTTTCGAAAACAGATCACTACGGATGTATCTGTACAAGTCAACCCTCGCTGCATCAACTTCAGTTTGTTCATTGATTTTGTCCACAACTGGCTGTTCCTTCACGTATGCTTTGTAGCAAGAGGAATGGTAATGGGCCTCAGCCGCCACGATATCTCTTGAGGTAACTGACAAAATCCTTACATCTGATTTTTTAGTTGCAGCATCTCGTATTCGTGTATCAGCACGCAAATCCAGCGCTTGAATCAGTCTTTCCCGTGTTTTCGAACCCTTTGTGTATTTTGACTGTTTTTCACAGAATATACAATTCTTGTCATATACACGTGATGATGTATCGGATGTCCTCTGGCGTTTCGATTGCCTTGGTTGTTCATCCTTCTGCTCATCTGCAGCAGGATTAGGATCAGTCAGTTTCGCAAGAGTTTTCTTATGCGTGAAGTCTGATCTGCAACTACTATGGTAGAGAATGTCAGGAACTTTATTCATATCATCACTGGCAAGCTTCATGATTGGTTCAAAGTGTCAAACTTTTGCTGTCTCATAGAGTGTTTTCCAAGCAGAAGCAACCGTCAACCGAACAAGCTCATCAGGCAAAGCCAGCTTTCCACACAGAATGCACGGAACTTTCTCTGCTGCTCGTCTTTTCTTCTTAGGTTCAGACATGGTGATGCCGTCTCATTGACTGTACTGAAGATGGTTACACCTGTAATATAAAATGATTTGATTAGTATAACTGGAGAGAAGGACAAGTGTTTGGGTGATATGCAAGTGTTTGGGAAAAATCCTCCACGTTTGAATATGATAAATGGTTAAAACACTGTTTTGAGCATTAAAATGTAATTTTATTACAGCAATAACTTACATAATTATATAATGAGCATCTGCAGTAAGTAATTCTGAACAAAATAAGACTGATTCCATGAAGATTGGTTTACCTATGAGAAAGTTATGACCAAACATCTGACCAGATGTCATAGAGCTAAAAATATAGACGACCTTTAAATATGGCTGCTGTTGGGGCACTAAGCTACCGAACCAAAACGTCGAAGCCCTGTTTTTGGACACTTTAGAAACCAGGCTAACCAAAAATCATGATTGGGTCTGTTCACTAATTTGATTGTCAAACGTCAAAATATTGGGGCTGGCTCATGGACTATATTCAGCGCATTGAAACACTTTGACGGGATGTCGTCAAAAGATGGACTGTGATTGATTAAAGGTTTGCCTCCTTCCGGGTTTTTTTTTCCAATGCAAGGAGATAGTGAATTTTCCATAGTAACAAATATAAACTGATTTCTCCATCCATCCATCCATCTTCTACCACTTTTCCAGAGGTCTGGGTCGCGGAGGCAACAGTTCAAGCGGAGAAGCCCAGACTTCCCTCTCCCCAGCCACCTGCTCCAGCACATCAGAGAGGATACCAAGGCGTTCCCAGACCAGCTGGGAAACTGATTTCTGATTGGCTAAATAATTTCAGTGTGGTGACCCACCACAATCTACAGGGACATTCATCCTCACACTCAGAAGGTCCGGAAGAAGCAGAGGACCATTCACATACGGACAGAGAGTCCCTGGGGGGACAACCAGAACAATGGACTATTGTTTATACATCCCCGGATTAAGGAGAAGATGTCCGGGCACCAGTTGGTCAGGCTAATCATATGTATTGACTGATATGTATATCAATATGCTAATGTGTCATGCATTCTCTCTGTTTGTATAACATATAAAAGAACACAACACAGCACAGACAACACAGCGCAGTACAGCACTGTAGCGCACAGCGCTACAAGTGCGTCTCATTATGTTGGAGGAAATAAAACTCTGCAACCTTCCAGCTCGTCATATCTCGCCTGAACTTATTCCTCCACATCAGAAAGTATTCTCACCTCCTTAGTTACAAAAACAAACTAATTTCTGATTGACTGATTAAGGGCATATTCAGACAGCCACTGTTTAGTCTGGACTAAAGGATTGGACCAAACACTGGCTTCTGTGGATAGTTTGGTTCATTTGGTGCCGCCTGAATGCACGTTGGAGCTCTGGTGTGCACCAAACAAGTGAAGTCTGGATGGGGTCTTGGTTCGCTTGTAAACGAAGTCTGGTGCGCTCCGCTTGCAGTGTGAATCTAAACGGAGTGTCCAGCGGACCAAAGGGCGGAAGTGCCCCTTGGCATTTCTGTAACCATAGCAACACGTAGTCTGAGAAGAGGAAGTGGCGTTTACCGTAGCACATTTTGGGTTGAAAATAACAATAAAGACACCTGCACAAATCTAAGAAATCCTTTTACCAGTGAAAGCCGAGGAGAAAAGTTAAAAAATGTCTCATTTGTGGCAGACAAACATACCGGCTGAAGGGAACGGATTTCCGTTTTCGGTCCTGGCCAATCGATGAGCCTGATTTTTCTTCTTCGCCGAGATTTTTTCTTCCTGGTCAGTGGTGGTTTCGGCTAGTGTGCCCCAAACGAGCAGTTGTAACTGCATGATGTTGTCCAGGCAGTTTGGTCTGCTGCAGTGTGAATGCAAACCAAACCGAAGGTCTGGAAATTCTCGGTATTCCCCGCCCAGTCGGACCAAGACCCCCAGACTATCCTGGTCTGAATGCAGCCTAATGTTCCCTCAGTGGCAAGCCCGTTTTTAACTCCTGCTGACTTCTGACAGGATTCTGACTACATGTTACTCATTAATATACATATAATATAAAATATATTTATTATCACCATGTTTGAATCATTTCTTCTCCTTTTTTTCTCAGATTTCTGAGGAAGCTCCACCTCCTTTGCCTCCTCCCACCAGCTGCCACAGCAGGTGCCGCTCCCCCAGATGGGACCATCGCCCTGCAGAGAAACAAGGCCATGCCTCTTGTGGAAGGTCAGTTTCTTTAATTACACACTTTGGAATTCCTTAAGCCCTGAAGCTGTGCTGCTGCTCAGTTTTCTGTTGGGAGAATAAACGGAAGTCTTGAAAAGAAGTTTGTCAAAGATCTCAGCTGGCTCCCCTGTGCTCATGGACAGAGTGATGAAAAAGCACCACATTCACTAAAATTAATGAACACTGATCACACAGTACTGGGATGAGTGTAGTTGACATCTTGTAATGCAAAATTGCCGGTGGCTAATTGCACAAACAAAACAAAACATGACAAAACATGAGAAACAAAATGTGAAAGGCTTGGCTTTCTTAGTTCTAGCTGGTTTACTGTTCTCTTTCTGTCAACATCTCTCTCTCTCCGTGTTAATAAGCTATGATGGCTGCTCATTAAAGATTTCCCCTAACTCAGTTCCCATGGACTGAGAGGATCAAAACTCAGCACATTTATTAGTCTTTCTCTACACAGGTACCACCAAGGGTCACACACTTCTTCCATCGCTTTATTCAGCTGCGGAGACCTCACCCGTAGAAGTCTGGATGTTGTGTCAGAAACCACGACTTGAGCTTGGAAATCAGCGCTTCATTATCTTGGAAGTACTTTCCCTCCAAAATGACTTCATTGTTTGAAAGAGCTGGAAGTCAGATGGTGCAAGGTCAGGAGAGCATGGGGAAGAGGAAGGGTTTTGAAGCTGCGGGACCGTGCTTCTGTCTGGGTAACATGCAAGTAGTGAACCGACATTGTCTTGCAGGAGAACGACACCTTTGCTCAGTGTGCCACGCCTCTCGGTTTTGATGGCCTTCTGTAATTTCTGCAGCAGTGAAGTTTGGTACATCCTGGTAATTGTGGTACCCTTTGCCAGGAAATCCATCATCAATATTCCATGCTGGTCCCAAAAGACCATGACCAAGACTTTGCCTGCTGAGGGTTGGACACATGCCTTCTTTGGAGGTGATGAGTCATAATGCTTCAACTGCTTTGTAAGAACCCGATGGCCACTTTGCATTCACCTGGCTCCGTTATCACCATCACCTTAGCAACTGTAAAAGAGAAACTCTTAGGAGTTCAGAGCTGCAAATTACCACTTCAGTTATAGAGATATGCATTATTATACATATGCTATTTCAGCCTCCTACAATAACTGGAAGTGGGTCAGGAGGAATCTTTAATCAGCAGCCCTCATACTAGATGCCTAGATTTGTATATCTCATTTGTTTTATTTTGGACGTTAATATTAAAATTTAGGGGATGTTTTTCCAAGCCTGTGTCTGTGTTAATATAGTTGCTGAAAAGAATAGGCCTAACTCATTTTAAAGTTAAAAGTAAGAAAAAAGAATAAAAGTGCATTTGAAGCCCTCTAATTAGCTTATCAAAGGGGACCTATGATGCATTTTTCCACATGTTGACACAGTTCCCAGAGGTCCTAATGAAATGTCTGTGGCTTGCTTTGGTTAAAGTAGATTTGGCTTTAATTATTTCAGCACCATTTTAACAGGTTCAGAACAATTCACTTCAGGGCATATTTCTTTTAATTGCCATGAGACCCAGGCCACCCCACCCCTCCCTTTATCGTCACGTTGAGAAGTTTGTTTGATGTGGGACAGCCACCATTTTGAAGCTAATGTTAGCTGATTACCATCCACGTTCATCTTTCTTTCTTTTTTTTTTTAACTTTGCACCAACTTTACTTTGTTTCTCCTCCTTGACCTTCGCTTCACACCTTTAAGCACAACATTCAACAATCTTCATAAAACTATTTACATTATGTAAATCAGCTCGGGAGTTCTTCAGTACAGATCATGCTCTTATTCACTCACACATAAAAAAGTCAGACAGCAAACCTTCACCCATTCATCTTTAACTAGCTGATAATAGCTAGAAAGTGGCTTTTGAATGAGCCACTGATACAACGTGGCCTTCACTTCATCATGTACTGAATACATTCCTACCAAACAGGCACACGTGTGAGCACAAGCCAAACCACAAAGTGACAAAGATGCCAGTTATGCTATCAAGGCTGGGGAAAAAAGAAAGACGGTACAGCCAAAGACAACAAGGACAACTGCATGAATGACGTCGGCACGTCTGTGACAGATCACTTAAACAAACAGAGAGTGAGAATTTCCCCAGGTTGCGTGTGCACAAATTAGATGTTCCTCTGACAAACTATGATAGGATCCTAAATTAGTCTTGGCTTGCTCCCTGGAAAAATAATCTTTTAAACTTTTAAAGCAATGATCTTAATAATGCAATGTACAGTACATGATGATTTCATCTAATTTCATGGAACTATAACTGGCATCTACTTAAAGGGGAAGTTAAGATTTTTTCTGCACCACACAATGACCCTGTTTACATGGTCATGAGTAAACTGATTACTGGAGTAAACCGATAAAGGTAATAAACAGCTGATGGTGTTTACAAGCACCGAGTAAACGGTTTATTGGGCAAATAAACTAGGTGTGTTAATCCGTTTTCTTGTAAATCGATAATGGTCTTTATCTGATAAAGATAATTGGATTACTCTGTTTACATGACAGTTTGAATAATCAGGTAACTCCAGAAAGCTGATTATAATTGATTTACTCGTGACCATGTAAACAGGGTCAATGACCATATTTACATGTATACTAATAAACCGGTTATAATTGGATCTCTTAAGTTATCTGATTATTCAAGCGGCCATGTAAACAGAATAAGCTGATAAAGGCCATATAATTGGGGTCATTAACTCAAGTGGTTTACCCTCCAGTAATCAGTTTATTCAGTGCATATAAACACGAGCAAACCGATTATTGGCCACATCAGTTTATTGCCAGTAATTGGTTTACTCATGACCATGTAAACAGGGTCATTGTCAGACTGGAGCTCTGCTGTCAAATCAAATCAAAGCTGCAGTTTGGCTACACTTCCTGATGGCAGCCAACGCTGCTTCCTTTTCCACCTTCCAATTTTCTGCCAAATACTAGCAAAGTCCTTGCTAACGGCTAACTGCTAGTGTGACCCCGTTTACATGGTCACAATAATTTGAAAACTGACAATAATCAGATTTGACATGTTTACGTGCACTTTCGTAATGATTTTTTAGAATAAACCTAATTTACATGATTTCTATCTGTAGTTTAATTTCCTCCCACAATTCCATGACATAAAACTTAAAACTCTTGTAAATGTGATAACATCAGTTGGAAATGATGCAGGCTTTCCACAAAATGAATATCAAAACATGCAACTCAATCAGGAGAGGTGCGCTTCTACTCAAAACTATCATTTTTTTGGCTCAGTTTCCAAAATATTCCTGAAAAACAATATATTTTTTTTCCCCCCCATGGAAATGAATGGAGATTTTCCCTGAAAGAGCAAAACTAACTCTAACTCAAGAACACGTAAAGCTAGGGTCACCAAACTTGGTACAGCAGTTCACCTGGGGACCCTGACCTCTGACTATGGGTTATGGGTCAAAGGTTAAAGGTCAATGTTAATATTCCTTTTGACCTATTACTATAGAACGACTAAAGCTAAGGTTGTGGAGAGATAAATAACCAGGCCAAGCGTTCACGGTATAAGGGACTTTATTCTCACTCCATCTCTCTCACATCAAACCAGAGTCAAAAGAATTAAACACACACGTTGCAATCACTCCCTTTTATCACCCCACACCTCCACTACGAGAGGTGCTGCATTTACATATTAATCCCCCATTATTCTCTCTGTCCCCCAGCACCTTTGATCCACTAAGCCGTTCAGTCTGAGGGGAAAACTACTGCGTGGGTCGTCCCCCCCCCAGAGTCTGAGTCTCAGACTGAGCCTTAACCCCCATGTCCTTTGGGCTTCAGCTTCCGCCCATATCTGCTGTAACGGGGAATCTCCGGCTCTGAGGCTCTGCTGTGCCGGTGGGGGGTTCCTGGGGGTATGTCCGTCTGTGGGGGGACAATGGGGGGGGACCTTCAGCATGCTCATGTGACTGGTCTGAAGAGTCATTTACCTGGGGAGTTCTCAGTGGGGGTCTTCCACGCCGAGGAGCTTGGGCCAACACCACCTGTTCATCTGCTAAAACAAAGGCAGGCTTAAGCCTGTCTATGCAGACTGTTTCCCTGCGTCCCCCCAAGTCTAACACAAAATGTTTGTCCCCGGGTTCCAGCACTCTGAACGGGCCATCGTAGGGTGGGCGCAAGGGGGTCTGGTGGGCATCATGCCTGACAAATACGAATCCTTCAAGGTCTTTGGCACAAAAGCGCGTGGAAAACAGTGGTGGACCGGAATGGGTATCGTCCCTACCACTGCGTTACAAGATGAAAGCGGGGATGGATCGGTGTTCGGCGCGGGGCTGTCCAGCAAAAATTCCCCTGAGAGCCGCAGAGGCTGGGAAAAAACCAGCTCTGCTGGGGAGGCTGCCAAATCCTCCTTCAGTGCTGAACGCAACCCTAATAGAATCCACGGCATTCGGTCCACCCAATTTGCATCCGTAAGTGAAGCCCTGAGCGTTGCTTTAAGCGATCTGTGGAAACGCTCGCATAATCCATTGGCCTGGGGGTTGTACGAGGTCGTGTGATGGATTGTGATGCCCAGGCTCCGGGCCATGGTGGACCATAGGTCGGAAACAAATTGTGGGCCCCGTTCGGACGTGATATCTGAAGGGGCGCCGAAACGTGCCACCCATGTCATCAAAAAAGCGCGTGCAACTTCTGCGGACGCCGTGGAAGCTAGCGGGACTGCTTCAGGCCAGCGTGTGGTGCGGTCCACCACTGTCAGGAGGTGCGTGAACCCCTGCGATGGCGGGAGGGGGCCCCCGAGATCCACGTGAATGTGGTTGAACCTCTTAGCCGGGATATGGAACGGCTCCAAAGGGGCCTTTGTGTGCCTGTGCACTTTGGCTCATTGGCACACTACGCAGGCTGCAGCCCACTCTTTCACCTGTTTGCGCAGGCTCAGCCAGACGAACTTCGCCCCCACCATTTTGACAGACGCGCGCACTCCTGGGTGCGCCAGGGAGTGAACGGACTCAAAAACGCGGCGGTGCCAAGCGCGTGGGACCACCGGGCACGGGTGGCCTGTGGCGACGTCACAGATTGGGGGGGCCCCCGTCTTGCAGCACTCTGCTGTCCAGCCTTAACCCTGTTGGTCCAGACTGGAGCGCGCAAACGTCCGCATTGCCGATCTGTTCCATGGCCATGGCTGTGTAATCTATCCCTACGTAGACTTGGGCTACTAATGCGCGCGAGAGGCAGTCCGCCACCACGGTGAGTTTACCAGCCACATGCTGAATGTCGGTCGTAAACTCCGAGATTGTGGCCAGCTGTCTCTGCTGCTGGCCCGACCATGGCCATCGCGTACGTTAGCAGCTTGTGGTCCACAAACACAGTGAAGGTGCGCCCTTCCAGCCAGAACTGGAAGTGGCGTATGGCCAGGTGGAGAGCCAGTAACTCTCTGTTGAATGCGCTGTATTCACACTCACTGTCACGCAAAGACCTGCTAAAAAAGGCGAGCGGCTGCCAAGAACCGGCGACGCATTGCTCCATGACGGCCCCTATGGCTACGTCTGAGGCGTCGGTAGTGAGCGGTATCCGAGCCGCCGGGTCCGGGTGTGCCAGCAGTGTGGCGTTTGCCAGGGCTGTTTTAACCTCAGAGAATGCCTGCTCTCGCTCAGGAGTCCAGTCAACTCTGTCCGCCGGTTTCCGTTTCTTGAGCGTGGCGTACAACGGCTGCATGAGCTGGGCTGCGCGGGAGAGGAAACGGTTATAAAAGTTAACCATCCCCAAAAACTCCTGCAGCACCCTGACTGTCTGAGGCAGGGAAAAATCTGCCAACGCACGCACTTTGTCCGGTAAGGGTATCGCGCCCTCCGGTGAGGGGCGGTGGCCCAAAAAATCGATCCCCGTCACCCCGAACTGGCACTTCGCCGGGTTGATTATTAATCCGTGCTCCTCCAACCTCTGGAAAACTGTCCTGAGGTGGGCTACGTGTTCGTCCTTGGACGCGCTGGCCACCAGGATGTCATCCAGGTAGATGAACACAAACGGCAGATCGCACAACACTGCATCCATCATGCGTTGGAAAGTCTGCGCTGTGCCTTTTAACCCGAATGGCATGTGTAAAAACTCAAAAAGACCAAACAGGGTTATTACTGCCATTTTAGGTATGTCCTCAGCACGCACCGGGACCTGGTGGTAACCATGGACCAGGTCTATCTTGGAAAAAATGCGTGCCCTGGTGAAGTGGACGGAAAAATCCTGAATATGGGGGATCGGGTAGCGGTCGTGCGTTGTGGCGTTGTTCAATCTGCGGAAATCTCTGCACAGTCACCACGATCCCTCGGCTTTAGGAACCATATGTAGCGGGGATGCCCATGGGCTGTTTGAGCGTCTGATGATGCCCAACTTTTCCAAGTTGGCAAACTCCTCGCGCGCTATGGCCAGTTTAGCTGCGTCCAGGCGGCGAGGTTGTGCGAAAACGGGCGGCCCCGTGGTGGTAATGAAGTGTTCCACCCCGTGTTTAATGACGGTCGCCGAAAATGTCGGGACCGCGAGTGCTGGGAACTGGGTGAGTAGTGTGTGGAACTTACCCCCTGGAGCTGTGACATTGGCTAGTGTTGTTGGCCCGGTTCCTTGAGCTGTACAGGGCCGAGAATCAAAAGACACTGCGTTAATCAGGTGTCTGTTAGCCACATCGACGAGTAGTTCGTGTGCATACAAAAAAATCAGCGCCCAAAACGGGGAAACTGCATACCGCTATGACGAATGTCCATTGGTATGTACGGCCGTGCACGGATACAGTCAGCGTCCTCTCACCAAAAGTCTTAATGTCTGAGCCATTTGCGGCCATCAGTTCGGGGCCGCTAGTTCCCGCCAGCCGGGTCGGCATACGATGGCAGGATGAGGCTCTTTTGGGAGCCGGAGTCCACGAGGAATCGTCTCCCGGAGCGTGAGTCTGTCACATAGAGCAGCTTGCTTGCTTCGTTGGCGGTCGCAGCTGCTACCGACTGCCGGCCCTTGCGTTTCCCGAGCGCTTGAATTTGCACGGTGGCAAGCATAGGCGTGCGTCTTCTCCAAAACGGTGGTAGAAACAGAGCGTGTCTCTCCGGTGCTTCTTGGCCTCTGCTGCCACCACCGTCGCTGGCTCCTCACCTTCGCTGGCCGTCTCGCTGGGTTCCGACGCCACTGCGTTCACTGTGAGGGCTCTGGTGGCGAGGATGATCTGATCTGCCTCTTCAGCTAGTGCCCGGTAGTTGCGCGCAGCCAGCAGCGGCGAATTGGCAAGGACCGCCCTGGCCGCTGTCAGGAGGTTCCGTAGAAAAATGTGGGCAAATAGGAAATGCCCGTCATCTGTGTCCATCAACGCCAACATCTTCTCCATCAATTCGACCACCTACCCGTCTCCCAAGTTGGAGCGTGTCAGGAGCCTCTCCGCTCTCTCACAGTCCGAGAGCATGTAGTGCTGGGTCAGCACGGTTTTGAGAGCACCGTATTTATCGCTGGCTGGGGGCTGTTGGAGCAGGCTCCCCACCTGCTGCGTTGTGCGTGCATCCAGTGCTGCAACCACGTAGTAGTATCTGGTGCCATCTGCCGTTATTCCCCGGAGCGCGAACTGGGCCTCTGTGTGAAGGAACCAAGACTTCGGGTCGTGTAGCCAAAAGTCTGGGAGTTTGACCGAAACGGCGCACACGTTGCTGGCACTTCCCGTCCGGGTCGTCTCCGGGGTGTTCGGCTCGTGTTCCATTATGCGTCTAGGGTCACCAGTGTGGAGAGATGAATAACCAGGCCAAGCGTTCACGGTTTAAGGGACTTTATTCTCACTCCATTTCTCTCACATCCACCAGAGTTAAAAGAATTAAACACACACGTTGCAATCACTCCCTTTTTTCACCCCACACCTCCACTACGAGAGGTGCTGCATTTACATATTAATCCCCCATTATTCTCTCTGTCCCCCAGCACCTTTGATCCGCTAAGCCATTCAGTCTGAGGGAAAAACTACAGCGTGGGTTCCCCACAAGGTCACCAAACTTTGTAGACAGGTTCACCCTGTGACTCTGAACTGTGACTATGTGACTGTGGTTTTGGATTGGAAGGTCAAAGGTCAAGGCCAAAGTGCCATATAAACTGTATCTAAAGAACATAGAAACTTAGGGTCACCAAAACTGGTATACAGGGTCACCTTGGGATCTTGACCTCAAATTATGGGTCTGGTGTCATAAGGTCAACCGTCAAGGTTTTTGATTTTCAATTAAATTCTATTGATTTTTTTATGATTTTTCAGAGGTTATCATGGGTTAAAGCCATTACCATTGGCACACTCTTAAAATCAACATTGGGAATTACGTTGATTAAAATTACATTGTAGTTGTCATGAACTCCTCGTGCACTTTTCCACAGCACAGAGAGGAGGAGAAAAAGGATGAGGATTTACACGCTGGGTTACACCACACACACATTTATTGAACACCGCACCAACAAACAGTACTAGTACATACAATTCACGTTGGCTCAAGGAGTCCTCCAGGATGCTCCACAGTCTGGGTGAGAATACTGGGGAAGGAACACACACAGAAAATACTCATGAGACTGGAGCTGTCCGAGTAAGTCCGAATAAGCACACAGTGAACACAGTCCTCTGATGTGACTTCATACGATGAGCGCTGATCGTATATGAAGTGCAATGACCCAGCAATGCATGACTGGACAAAAGCTCCTTAAGTACATGCATTGCTGGATCCACAAATTGATCACACCTGGGCGAGGAGCGGGAAGATGGCACATGGGAGTGGGAACAGCTGACAGTGATAGAGAGGGGGCGTGGTCCGACCGGCAGACAGCTAGACAGCGCTCACACCAATGTGAGCCCAAGAGGCTGCCTCACCACTGCCGGCCAGACAGCAGTGGCTATGGGTACGGCAGAGTACACAGAAATACATATAAACATACATACAACGTGGCACGTACCCACAGAGAGGCCAGGGCCGAGCTGGGGGAAACCAAGCCGGCTTGGTTCCTGACAGTAGTTGACAAATCTGAGACAAGTTTGAATTTAGGTGACATTGATCTTAATGACGTATATGAATTGAATGATGCATATGTTTGACACTGATACCACAATTGTATCTTTGGCAAATCTGGAGTGAGTTTGAATGTTAGCGACCTTGACCTGAGGTCAAAGTCAGAGGTCAATTCTCAAAAAACTTTGAAAATGTGATAACTTGTAAATGAAATATTATATTGATACCATAGTCGCATCTATGAAAAATAAGGGACAATTTCAATTTCAAGTGACTTTGCACAAAAATTCAGCCAGCCAGGGCTCTTAATGCCAGCGGGCTGAAGGGTCCCACTGGCATCTACCAGTATTTTTTTTTTTTTAAATTGCAGCTCTATTGTATTTTTTTCTTGGAAATTTACAGCTTTCTTTTTTTATAAATTTTGGAAAAAAAAAAGTTTTCCCACACATAATTGAGATTTTTTTTCTTTGTCCATACAAAATAGAGATTTGATACATCCACTCTCACTTGTTTGTTTACATAAGACGGCACCGGTAGCTCGAGTGAGAGGGACAGTGGGGCCCCTTTAGGGAGTTCTGTGCTGGCCTACCACTGTCACTGAAAACTCTCCACACTGTCACTGCTGCAGTGATTCAAAGTTGTTTGGAGCCCCCTTCTAGCCTGGGGCCCCAAACATTTGCCTGCCTTGCCTGCCAGCATGCAGTATCTCTACTGAGAAGACTAGGAGCTTCTACCAGTGATGTCAGCAAAGCTTATTTATTCCTATTAGTAACTTAGAGTTTTGATTTCTTTACTTGATGCTTGCTCATCACTGCTCCTGTTACGGTTAAGTAAAAGGTGTATCATCTGTATACAGAATATACTATACATAAAAAATAGCAAGAGAAACACTGTTTAATTATTTATGAAGAGTAGTGAATACTGTAAAATGGTAAAGAAAAATATTTGCAATATGAGAGTGAAGTACAGGTAAATTTGGGTCCATCCCAATTCTCATTTGCACCCCTACAACTTTGCCTACTCCTATGAATTGGGACACCCCTTCATGGCTGCACGACGTCCTTAGCAGTTGCTGATGGATTTAACCTAAATGGACACTACCTGTTTTCACAAGAAAAAAAGAGAAAGAAAAAGAAAACTGCTTAGAAAAAAAAAAAAAAACAGTACTAAAAGGAGTTGTTTCATATTCTCACATTGCAATAGGTTTATTGTTTTAGATGCTGTTTGACAAAACTACAAGCGGCCAAAGTGGCTAGTGGGTGTGACTGTCTTACCGGCCACTGCTGAAATCCACCAGCCATTGGCCGGTTGGCCGGCGTTGATGTCAAGCCCTGCTTATGAAGCTTTCACACCCAACCCATTTGGTCCGGACTTTCTGACTTTTTAGTTAAGTTTGAACCAAAATTTTAGGTGTGAAACCTCCCCCTGAAACACAGTCTGGACCAAAGAGCTGAAATTTGATCTGGCAAAATGAGGTGGGCTTGGTCCAGATCAAACTGAACCTTGGTCTGGTTTGTAAGCGATTTTCAGAAATGTTTGGCCGTTCAGACAACACGGAAAGTTAAGGCAGCTGATGGGAGGGAAAATTAGCCATAGTAGCACTTGGAGAGAGGAAATATGGCTGCTAGTCATTAATAGTCATTTGAAAAAATAATAAAAATGCAGAAACTTTCAAGATGTTTTTTGGAGAGCATGAGACAGAGTTTTTGAAAAATGACGAAGACCTTGATAATATTCTAGCGTCCCTAAACTAGGACACTGACTAATGTGGTGGAGTCTTCCTCTGTTTTTGTTACGACCCGAGCACTGGTCCTGTCCACGCTCGGGCCATGCATAGCTCACTGCCGACCTTGACTGCTGTGGGTTATATTCTGGCCTCACCGGGCTCTTATTGTGAAGGCGCTCAGTGGGGCTTCCGCCTGTCAAGGCCGGTCAGCTGTCTGTCATTACTGCTCGTTAGCGTTCGCCCTTATAAGGCAGGCGCTGACGGCAGTCTAATTGCGGGAGCATAAGTCAACAATCAGACATTCATCGTTCTGGTCTGGTCAGGTTCGTGTATATTCTTGTGCTTTGCTTGCTCATGCCATGTCATGTTTTAGATCGTAAGTGGCTGGGGTTAGCCTTATGGTCCCATGCTCTGTTTAGTGTATCTTCGTCAGTCTATCATAGTCTTGTGTCTTGTTAATAAATCACCATCATTGCAAAACTCACTGACTTGTGGCGTCTTATACTGGCTCGTGAGGGCCAGACATGACAGTTTTGTTGTAAAGTGTGGTTACTGATGTGTCCGTAGCTGCAGAAAACACCTTGGAGGGTGAGTAGCATGTTTGCTAATTACTGGTCTGTGCTAACAACACAAATGTCATGACAACAAAACGTTATTGTGACACGTAAAGTTGTTTAGTTTGCTTGGAAAAGACACAGCGTGAAACCAAACCTAACCAGACCAAAATGGATACCACGTAACAAAATATGAACCTTGGTGTGGTCTTTAAAAGGTGTGAAAACACCCTTACTGTCTGGTTACAAGAGCCCAGTTATTTGTACACCCACTACACACCAGGTCACATGCTTACAACTGTTATTTATTTCTCATAATGGAAAGAATTTGGTAAATCAGTGCGTGGTTGAACATTCTTGGATGCTGCACACAAAGCACATTCTGAGCTAATGTATTTTGTTTTTATGCGTCATTCTTTATTTAAGCTGTTTCCATTTTGCAAATCAGTTCTTGGATTTCACACCTGGATCTGCTCAGTGTGTATGAGGAAGTTCCCACTTTATTTGTGAGTTGCTTGTTGAGTCATTTAGGTGTTAAACACACTGCTTATTGACAATTTGACAGGGGATAGATGTGTGATGTGAAGTTAGTGCTCATCCTTTTTTCCAGCACCGGACACCCCAGCTGCTCACAGATCCGGACACACAATATTAGGCTGATGAGGTCACATTTTTAAGCGAGTTGTCGACGCTTTTCACTCCAGCCACAGCAAGTGGGCTTACTGTGTGTCAGCAGTAAGTCTGGTTCTTGTCTGGTCTTATCTTGAAATACTTTATTTTATGCTTGTACAGCACTTTGTAACTGTGTGTTTTAAAAAGTGCTACATAAATAAAGTTTTACTTATTACTTACTGTGGGCCATCAAAAAAATCACTTGTTAATACATCCAGTCATCCATCTTCTACCTCTTTTATGGGGTCTACAGAGGGGTAGTTAAATAGCTAGATTTGCAAAATGAATGTGTTATTTTGAGGTTTTTGTTGTTTTTTTTTTATAAAAAGTACACTGTTCTCTAACTTTTGCGAATTTGCCAGATGTCTGAGTCAACCACTAGGCATATCTACAGTTTGTTTCTGCGAAAGAAACTTTTTTGAATTTCAGCAGAGCATATTCAAATACTTGGATGTTGTAATAGCATGCATATTCAATCTCAGTCTAAAAGATTACCAACTACTTCAAAGAGCAGAGTCGCATTTGCTGAAAAAAGGCCTTTTAAAAGCTCTTCTCTGCTCTTGTGTGTTCATGGTCATATCTATCAATGCTACATAAGAGCATTTGAAAAAAGAATAAAAAAAGACAGGACTGGAGCCTGGCAGCTAATGATTTTGAACAAACTGGCATGCGTTAAATACTGAATATAAAACAGCATAGGACTTTTGGATGAATTCCTTTGCTGCTCATGCACATTAATAATATGGTAATTTACAACATGTGTTCATCCTGGAACCTGCTGAAGAAAATTTTTTATACCTACAAGGCTGTCACACAACGGGCCTTGGCAAGGCCGCCGCCGCCGCCGTCACGGGCTTTAAGGGTGTGAACGACGCCACGGTGTCATGGCTGTGCTAATTTGAAACATCTAAAAAAACCTTTGTGCCTCATTCAGATCTATCAACGCCTGTGATGTAATTACACTTTAAATAGGCTGGGGGTGATAAATTGAATCTCTATACTGTTCTGCCCCTTCCCAAGCTTGATTAATCCATTTTTAATCAGCTGGTGACAGGAAGGTGTCTTGATGTTTCATTTAACCAAGGATGACGACTCAGACAGGCAGGCCTCTGTCGCAACTGTCCTCTCCAAAGCCGAGACGAAAGGATGGAGATTTTCTAACCGTCCACACTCTGCAAAAGGCCATGCTGATTTGTTTTGTCTAAATGCTCATCCTAATGGTGCCGTGTTTTTGTTTGCCTGTGCGGGAGGCGGGGAGACCTTTAAGGATGACTGCTAAAAAGCCACTTGCTCCCTTCAGTTGCTCTACTGTAGGTGGGTGAGACAACAGTCCGGCTTAGAAGAATTGCTTCTAATTATAGATGACAGACTCATTCTAGCAGTGCCTTCCTCCTCCCAGTGGCCATGCTGGGAAAAGTGCTACTCTTAACAAAAGGAACCTTTGCCCTCTCATTTTAAAACAAAAGCTGCAAGCAGTACATGGCTGTGACTACAGTGTGTGCTCAGTATAGAAATAGTTGCACTGTTTTCTGAGGCAAGCATTTATTGAAGTACTAAAGTGTACTTATCACAAATTGGTAAGATTTTTTTCCTTGAGCATTTCTACTTTCAAATATATCCATTGATGATTTCCATGGAAATACTGTACAGTGCTGTGAAAAACTATTTGCCCCTTCCTGGTTTCTTATATTTTTGTATATTTGTCACACTTAAATGTTTTAGATTATCAAACAAATTTTAATATCAGACAAAGATAACCTAAATAAATAGAATATGCAGTTTTCAAATGATGATTTCATTTATTAAAGGAAAAAAAACTATCCAAATCTACCTGTCTCAATGTGAAAAAGTAATTGCCCCTCTTGTTACATCATTAACTGTGATTAACCATATTTTTTGGAAAGCCGAGGTCAGTTTCAATAGCTACACCCAAGCCTGATTACTACCAGACTCGTTGAATCAAGAAATCACTTAAATAGAACCTGCCTGACAACCTGAAGTAGGCTAAAAGATCTCAAAAAGCAACACATCCCACTGTGATCTAAAGAAATTCAAGAACAGATGAGAAACAAAAACCCAGAACAACATCTAAAGAACTGCAGGCCTCATTTGCTTCAGTTTGGACACTGGTCCATGATGGAACAATAAGAAAGAGTCTGGGCAAAAATGGCATCCATGGGAGAGTTCTAAGACAAAAACCGCTGCTGGACAAAAAGAACACAAAGACTTGTCTCACATTTGCCAGAAAACATCTAGATCAGGGGTGTCCAATCATGTGCCATGGAGGGCAAAGACCCTGCAGGCTTTAGATAGATAGATTTGTTTATTTGACAGGGACAGTGCAATAAACATAGACAATTAATCAATGACAATCAATCTGATGTGTTGCACAGAGTGTATAGCTATTAGCTAATTTGCAACTCTTGTCCCTGGATGGGCTTTAGAAAGGAGAAACAAGTTAAGAAAAAAAAAAAAAAAAAAAAAAGGAGTCAACCGCCAACCAATGTCCTCAATAGCAGATTTCACTGAATTTCTTCCCACTGATTGCTGATAAGTGAAAACACCTGCTGAAGAGACAGGGTAGAAGAGAAAACCTGCAGGGTCTTGGCCCTCCGTGGCACATGATTGGACACCCCTGATGTAGATGATCCTCAAGACTTTTGTGAAAACATTCTGGGGACTGATGGGACAAAAGTTAAAGTTTTTGGAAGACGTGTGTCCTGTTTATCTGGCATAAAACTAACACAGAATTTCATAAAAAGGACACCGTATCAACAGTCAGACATGGTGGTGGTAGTGCCATGGTCTAGGGCTGCTTTGCTGCTTCAGAATCAGAATCAGAATCAGAATCAGAATCAGGTTTATTGCCATTGTTCATGTGATACACAAACTAGGAATTTGTCTCGGTGCCATGCTGCAACATTAAAAACATAATGAGAAAAAGGGATAAACTAAAAAACTAAAGGACTAGAAACGTGCAATAAGTGTAGAAAAATAAGTAATAATAAGTAATAATAATAATAATACTAGTAATAATGAGTAGTACTAGTCAAGGCAGTTTTAAAAAATTAGCATGTAGCAGATAATGTGAAGTACCACATAGTGCAGTCAATAATGCAACAGAAAAACAGTGATGATTGACATGAGTCTGGTTGAGCTGCTGTACATAGTGCACGAGAGTCAAAAGTCACTTAATGTTCAGCAGTCTGATGGCAGAGGGGAAAAAGCTGTTCATGTGCCGGGAGGTTTTAGTCCGAATGGACCGAAGCCTTCTACCTGAGGGGAGGGGGGCAAACAGCACGTGACCAGGATGTGAAGGATCGGCTATGATCCGGCCAGCACGCCTCCGGGTCCTGGAGATGTACAGGTCCTGGAGAGATGGGAGCTTGCAGCCTATCACCTTCTCAGCAGTGCGCACGACGCGCTGCAGCCTTAGTCTGTCCCTGGCAGTGGCTCCTGCGTACCACACAGTTATGGAGGAGGTGAGGATGGACTCGATGATTGCCGTGTAGAACTGCACTAACATCTTGGTGGGTAGCTTGAGCTTCCTCAGCTGCTGCAGAAAGAACATCCTCTGCTGGGCCTTTTTGATGAGGGAGCTGATGGTTGGCTCCCATTTGAGGTCTCGGGTGATGGTGGTGCCCAAGAAGCGGAAGGAATCTGCAAAGGTGATGGGAGAGCCTGTGATGGTGAGGGGGGGGCAGGGGGGATGTGACTTTCCTGAAGTCCACAATCATCTCCGCTGTCTTCAGAGCATTCAGCTGCAGGTTGTTGTGGCTGCACCAGGACACCAGCTGGGCCACCTCTTCCCTGTAGGCGGACTCGTCACCATTGGAGATGAGCCCGATGAGGGTGGTGTCGTCCGCAAACTTAATCAGCTTAACAGACTGGTGGGAGGAGGTGCAGGAGTTGGTATAAAGGGAGAAGAGTAGGGGGGAAAGTACACAGCCCTGGGGTGATCCAATGCTGATGCTAACAGAGTCTGAGACAGACTTCCCCAGCCGCACATGCTGTCTCCGGTCCGTCAGGAAGTCGGTGATCCACCTGCAGAGGGAGTCAGGCACGTTGGGCAGGGACAGCTTGTCCTGGAGCAGATCGGGGCGGATGGTGTTGAATGCGGAGCTGAAGTCCACAAACAAAATCCTGGCGTAGGTTCCCGGGGAGTCCAGGTGCTGCAGGATGGAGTGGAGGGCCAGGTTGACTGCGTCGTCCACAGACCTGTTAGCACGGTAGGCAAACTGCAGCGGGTCCAGGAGGGGTGTGGTGATGGACTTGAGGTGAGACAGGACCAGGCGCTCAAAGGACTTCATGACTACAGAGGTGAGCGCTACAGGTCTGTAGTCGTTAAGTCCAGTAATCCGTGGCTTCTTGGGGACAGGGATGATGGTGGAGGATTTGAGGCAGGTCGGCACGTGACATTGCTTAAGGGAGGTGTTAAAAATGTCTGTGAAGACAGGAGCCAGCTCTTTCGCACAGTGTCTCAGGGTGGAGGGAGACACACCGTCCGGCCCGGGGGCCTTGCGCGGGTTCAGTCTGGAGAACTGTCTGTGCACGTCCTGCTCACTGATGACGAGGGGAGGGGGGGAGGAGGAGGAGGAGGAGGGGGGGACCGCCCTTGATGAATTAGGGGCTGAGGAGGCAGTGGAGCTGGGTGGAGTGGGTGAGTTGGACGCAGCTGACGAGGTGTCAAAACGGGCATAGTGTTGGGATAGTCTTTGACAAAGGGCTTTGTCATCCTGACCTTTAGAAGCCTGAGGCCGATAGTTGGTGATTTGCCTCAGTCCTCTCCACACAGAAGCCGAGTCATTAGCAGTGAACTGCTGCTGGAGTCTCTCAGAATATACAGATTTAGCTCTCCTCAGCTCTCTGTTAAACCGATATTTGACCTCCCTGTAGCAGTCCCTGTCTCCACTTTTCAACGTTGCTTCCTTCTCCTTCCTGATCCGTCTGAGCTTAGCTGTGAACCAAGGCTTGTCATTAGAATATCTTATCCTGGTGCGCGATGGGAGAATGTCCTCCTCACAGAAGTTGATATATGAGTTCACAGTGTCTGTGTACTCATTAAGCTCATGTGTGGCTCTTTTAAACATGTCCCAGTCAGTTATTTCCATGCATGTGTTCAGTTTCTCTCCAGCTTCACTGGTCAATTTCTTTGTGGTGGTCACAACAGGTTTAGTGAGTTTCAGTCTTTGTTTGTATGTGGGGATGAGGTGAACCATCACGTGATCAGATAGTCCCAGCGCAGCGCGGGGAACAGCGCGATATGCGTCCTTTACTGAAGTATAACAGTGATCTAGCGTGTTATTTCCTCTGGTTGGACATTTAATACACTGTTTGTAGTGGGGGAGCTCGTGACTCAGATTGCTCTGGTTAAAATCGCCCACCACGATAACCAGGGAGTCTGGAAAGTTCCGCTCCGTAAGTTGGATGTGATCTGCGAGCACGCGCTGAGCTTCGCGCGTGTCCGCGTCAGGAGGGGCGTACACAGCGACGAGAATGAATGAGGCAAACTCCCGCGGGGAATAAAATGGCTTGCAGTTAATGAAAAGAAATTCCAGGGCGGGAGAACAGTGTTTGGAAATCACCGTTACATCAGAGCACCAGCTGTTGTTAATATAGAAGCACACTCCTCCTCCGATAGACTTACCGGACAGCTCTGTGACGCGGTCAGCACGAATCAGCTGGAAACGAGGACATGGACAACTTGCCCTAACTGACAGAACCATGAATTCTGCTCTCTACCAAAAAATCCTGAAGGAGAATGTCCGGCCATCAGTTCATGAGGCCCTCCAATATGACTGACTTTAAACAATTCTGCACAGAAGAGTGGGCCAAAATTCCTCAACAGCGATGTAAAAGACTCTTTGCCAGTTGTTGGCACCAATGGTGGCACAACCAGTTATTAGGTTTAGGGGGCAGTTAGGGGGCAATTAGTTTAGTTTAGTTTAGTTTATTTGAAAAGGGACAATGTAATTTCATAAAACACATGATTACACATGGTTAAAAAAAGCCAGAATTAGCCAAAAGGCTAGTTTTCATCTGTAGTCCCCTGGCCAAGATGTAAAAAAGCAGTAAAATGCATCTACAAAAAAAAAAACATGGTTAGACATTTAAGAGGGCACTAATGAAACAAATAACATATACATAACAAACCGTACATTTAAACACAACATCAAACATCACAGCAGACTATCTTTTAGTGTTGGCAGCTGTAGGTGTTTATAAGCCACATTTTCAATTTTTTTGTGAAGGCCTTGAATGTTGTGAGCAGTTTAACCTCCTCAGGTACTGAGTTCCACTCACTAGTGCTCCTCACTGACCAGGCTGACTTACTGAAAGTGCTCCTGCGCAGAGGAATGAAACAGTCACCTCTGACAGAGCCTCGAGTGACACGCTCAGAGCTGTTTCTTTGGCTGATGATCTCTGCCAGAGGATCTGGAGCCAAATCATGCAGTACTTTATAAATCAAATTTAAATTTGCAAATGTATGAAGACTATCCCAATTTAAAAGACTGTATTTTTTAAAAATTGCACAATGATGATAATGCCTAGGTTTTTTTTATCCATAACTTTAACTGCTTGTTTGTACAAAACTTCCAATGGTTTTTTTGCACTCAAACCCGCCTGGGACCAGCTAGTTAGGCAATAGTTGAAGTGACTCAGAAACATTGAATGCAAGTATATTTTTGCGGCTTCAGTTGACATTTCATTTCAAATTGCACGAAAATTTGCAAGATTTAACTTGATTTTTTTTTACACAATTTAGCAATATGGGCTTTAAAGGAAAGCTGTGAATCTATTATTAACCCAAGATATTTATATTGGCTAACAATTTGTATTTTTCCTCCATTAACATGTATGTCAATTACTTTTTCACATAGGGCCAGGTAGGTTTGGATAGCTTTTTTCCCTTAATAAATGAAATCATCATCTAAAAACTGCATTTTGTATTTACTCAGGTTATCGTTGTCTAATATTTAAATTTGTTTGATGATTTGAAACATTTAGGTGTAACAAATATGCAAAAATATAAGAATTCAGGAAGGAGGCAAATACTTTTTCACAGCACTGTATATGTGAGTCTTTGTTTGCTGTTCATTGAGAGGTCATTGTCGTCTTACCCCTCCATGTATCCGTGCTATGTATGCCGGTTTATGTGAGTTTACCTTTGCCTTAAGTGCTGCCAAGTTTTTGTTTTGTGTTAGCTTGGTTTCCAGCACACGGGTTGCTTTGCTTTGCTCTTTGTTTTGTTTAATAGATCTTCATTGCACTTGATCCTGCCTGCACATGAGTCCTCCTTCCAAAGTGTTATCTGCCCGAAGGGCAGAACATGACATTGGTGAGAATCACAAAAAGTACAACTAAAAAAAAATGCACGTTTAAGAATAATATTCACATCTAAGAGGGAAAAATTGCAAAGTTACTATATGAGAAAAAGTCACAAATTCACAAGACATAGTCCCAAATTTGCAAGAAGAATAAAATTTGTTAAAATTGATTAATTAAAAATTAATCTGCTCAATGTTTTCTTTTATTTGAAAATAAATAAATGATCACATACAGCTGAAACCAGAACTTTTCATACACTGTATAAAAAGACACTTAACCTTTTTTACTCACTTTCTGACATTAAATTAGACTAAACTTTTCCTGTTTTAGCTCAGTTAGGAATACCAGAATTATGTCTATTTATTAAGTAATTCTTATCATTGCTAAATATTTTTTAGAGAGACGGAGCCAATAATGCTCCTAAAAACTAACTTGTTCTCCCCGTGCGCTTAATGCTCCAGTCTGCCAAGTTTGTTGGCTCAGCACTAGTGGACTCCGGGGCTGAACAAAATTTTATTTCTGAGAGTTTGGCGACCAAGTATAAATATCCCCTGCACTCAGTTATCTCAGCCCCAGAAACTCTTAGCTCTGTCACGCCAGCCTATCACTCAAGTTACAAAACGTACAGCCCCCATAACTGTAATAACCTCAGGTAACCTGGTGTTAGGATATCCCTGGCTATACATCCACAACCCTGTCTTTGACTGGAGTCGAGGGGTTATTCGCTCCTGGAGCACCTTTTGTATGTCTGTCTATCTCCAGTCACTGGCGCGCTCTCCATCCATTTCGCTTCAGCCTCCTGCCCTAGAGCCCCCAGATCTCTCAAAAGTTCCCCCAGCCTACCATGACCTAGCTCCCGTTTTCTGTAAGGTAAAAGCCACGTCACTTCCCCCTCACCGACCATATGATTGTGCCATAGAACTTCAGCAGGGAGCCAAATTACCCACCAGTCACCTGTACAGTTTGTCGGCTCCTGAAAAGGAGGCCATGGAGAAATATATTAGGGAGTCACTAAGTACTGGGTTAATCCGTCATTCCTCATTGGCCCTGGGTTCGGGTCAACCTGGGTTAGGACCCGGGAGGAAGAGAACTCCGTCTTCAGGGTCTCGAATGCGGTTGCTGCCTCCTCGGTCCACTGGAAGGGCACCTTGGGGAAAGTGAGGCGGGTCAGGGGAGTAACGATGGTGCCAAAGTTGGGGACAAAGCGACGGTAGAAATTGGCAAAGCCGATGAATTGCTGCACCTGTTTCCTGGAGGTAGGCATGGGCCACTCAACCACCGCTTTAACCTTGGCGGGGTCGGGGAGAATCTGGCTATGGGAAATAACAAATCCCAGGAAAGAGGTGGTCTTGGCATAAAACTCGCATTCCTCCGCCTTGATGTAAAGCCTGTTTTCCAACAACCGCTGCAGAACCCGCCTCACATGAGCCTGGTGCTCCTCCCGAGACCTGGAGAAGATGAGTATGTCATCCAGGTATACGAAGACGAAGACCCCCAGGAAATCTCGTAGGACGTCATTGATGAGCCGCTGGAAGACGGCGGGGGCGTTGATGAGCCCAAATGGCATTACAAAGTACTCGAAGTGGCTGCTGGGCATCCGAAAGGCCGTCTTCCAACTAATCGCCCTCCCGGATCCGGACGAGATGGTAGGCGCTGCGGAGATCTAACTTCGTGAACCAGGTCGCCCCCTGGAGGGAGTGGAAAGCGGTGTCCATAAGAGGCAGGGTGTAGCGGTCCTTCACCGTGATGTCATTAAGGGCCCTGAAGTCGATACACGGACGAAGGGACCCATCTTTCTTGGAGACGAAGAAGAAACTGGCACCAAGCGGGGACGAGGAAGGGCGAATGATCCCAGCGCTGAGCGACTCTCTGATGTACGTGTCCATTGCCTCACGTTCAGGGGCAGAAAGGCTGTATAGGCGGCCAGATGGTAATGGCGCCCCCGGGCGGAGGTTTATGGCACAATCATACGGCCGGTGAGGAGAAAGAGACATCGCCTTGGACTTGCTGAACACAATTCCCAAGTCATGGAACTCCTGGGGCACCAGGGTAAGGTCCGGAGGAGCGGAGACCGGAGCGGGCGGAGGAGAGGATGGGGCGCATGCCGCAGACTGGAGACAAGTGCTCAGGCAGAAGGAACTCCATGAGAGGACACTACCAGATTGCCAGTCGAGGATGGGGTTGTTCAGGCGCAGCCACAGGTAACCCAGGATGACGGGAGCCGCAGAGGAAGACAAGACATACAGGCAGAGGTCCTCACGGTGGTTGCCAGAAATTATTATTGGCACCGGCTTGGTGCGGTGTGTCACTACTCCCAGGGGTGAGCGAGAAAGGGTGACAAGGTTGAGTGGAACTGACAATGGCTGACAGGGTATACCCAAACGGGTTGCCAGGCTCTTGGAAATAAAGTTTTGCTCTGCCCCCGAGTCCACCAGTGCATGAGTGAGGTGCCCAGTGGAGTTGTGGCAAAATCTAATGGGCAGAGTGCAGTTGGAGAGGGGATTTGGCCGGTTAGAGTCCGTGAGGCCCCCTACAGTGACTTGCGGACATCCCCGCTTTGGCTTGGTCGGACATTGCTCCACGGTATGCTGATTGCCTCCGCAATACATGCAGAGGTCCAGCTCCCGTCGGCTTTGTCTCTCCGCTAGAGGGAGCCTGGTTCGCCCGACCAACATAGCCTCTGGCTCATCGGCGGACTCCGGAGCGGGTAACGCCAGGGGGCGAGACTGAGGAACGTGGGCGGAGAATCCGCGCGGGCGGCTGATAGACTTCCGCTCTGCGGCCCGCTCCCGTAGCCTGTTATCCAAGCTAATAGTTAGAGAAATTAGCTCGGACAGCTGCCCTGGAAGGTCCCGGCTGGCCAACTCGTCCCGCAGACCAGAACTGAGGCTACGGAGGAAAATGCTGCAGAGAGATGCCTCACCCCAGCCAACCTCCTGCGCTGCCACCCGGAAGTCAACAGCGTAATCCGCCGCCAACCGGCTACCCTGCTGAAGGCTAAGGAGCCGGTCGGCGAGGACGCTGTCACGACGCGAGTGGTCAATCACCTCGAGAAAGTCCCGCACGAACTGGTCATAGGAGAGGCTCGCGTAGCTGGTCTTCTACATGACGGTGTAAGCCCAAGCTAACGCTCGCCCCTCCAAGAGATTAGCCATATAGCCAATTCGGCTGTGGTCTGAGGGGAAATCCCCGGGAACGCGCAGGAACACCGACTCACACTGCAAGATGAACCCCCGTGCCTCACCGAGCTTCCCGTTGAAGCGAGTGGGTGTTGGGATCGGAGTGAGCCAGGTCAGCACTCCCGAGCTAGGCTGGCCAGCCGCGGAGGCGGCCGAAGCTGGTCTGCCCTGATGAGCCGGGGGAAACGCCTGCTGGGGGTCAAGACAGTCTAACCGGTGAGTTAACATAGACAATTGGTTGAGTATCACCTGCTGTTGATGAGCTATCATATCCACCCGAGCCTCGAGGGTGGAAAAACGGCGTGCGAGCCCGCTGTCCGCTGGGCTGCTTTGCTGGAGCCGTACTGACATAATTATCAGCCCAGGAAACACGCACGCAGGCTCAGGTAAGATTTGATAGCTTTATTTAACAGCAAAGGAGTGTTTGGGTGCGTGTATGAGATATGTGTGTGGATTGTGGGTGGATGATGAGAGTCGGGAACAGAGCAGCACGCCGTGCAGCCAGACAACCCTATGGGAAGAACAGAGACAGGGAAATTAGCTGGGCTTAACCACACGGGGAAATAATACAGAGTGATGCTCACTTGCAGAAGGGAAGGTGGCTGGCGTTGGCTAGGCTCTTCGGCCTGGGAGACAGCGCCCTGCTGCGCACACGACGAGACGTGATGATGCGGGAGAAAGAGATGGCGAAGAAGGGAGAGTCTGCCGCCAGGGAATCCACCTGTGCACAGGGGAAGACTGATAGACAGGCAAGTGGCAAACAGCTTACGTGTCGTAGCGAAGAGTGGCAGGATGGGAAGAGACGATCCTGCTGAGGGTTTGAGCGCGTAGTAGAACAGACGGCTCCAGACCGATGCTCAGGGCGGAGTGGAATAAATAGCCCATCACTGATGAGGCACAGGTGTGGGCGCAGCTGAGGTGGATGCCTGAGAGCGGCGAGTTGTGACACTGTCACAGGAAAAAGAGAAACAGAGGTGCATGTGAAGCAGGGACTGGGATGCATGGACAAGCACAGGGAGGAGCTGAACAGGGATACTGCCTCACGCAGCAGCTGGAAGAGGGAGCCACTGCATACTCCGCAGGAGTGAGTGATGAAATGCGCTTAAACCTCTCACTCTCAGCCACTGTGATATTTGTGCAACTGTGGCACACACAGTTGTCTGCTGCAGCTTTGAAATTAATATAATCTGTCAGAAAAATGATCGACAACCTTCAGCTTCATTTCCACTCTCTGTCACTCTGCTGTGACATGGTGAGGGTGACACCTACTTTGTCACACGTTCATCCACAGGTCAGCTAACCCACATCACTTGCTGGGTCATTTAGCCCATGTTAAGTAGTGCAGGTAACCCTATTCAGACAACAGAGGGATCCCGGATCATACTGGGTTTACCAGGATTGCCGGGGTACTCTGAAAGGGGCTTAAGAGTTGCAGTTACTCCAGCTTCACTGAGTTCCTTCACTCTGCCATTCAGGGCAGAAACTATATCAAACTATATCCTTTGACAAGCTTTGCTGTAATTGAATCCTCCAAGGAAGAGATGTTTTTGCTGCTGTTTGTCTGTTTGTTAGCAGGATTATGCAAAAAATGCTGGACAGATTTTAATGAAATTTTCACCAGAGGAGGCTCTTAGATTTTGGAGGCAATCTAGGTCAGGATGTGGATTCAGGATCACTTTTACACTTTCTTTATCATCTTGTCATAGAAAGAACACAGAGCGCATACCTCCACCAAGACCCTATCTTTGTTGTGACTTGCTATAGACAAAAAAAAAAAAAGAAAAAAAAAACCCTCTTGATCACATGGCTCATTTTGACCGATGAAAGCTGCTCTTACTGTATATGTCCTATGTTTTGATTTGATGGTAAATTAATGGGGGAAAAAGTTTCAAATGAAAATTAAGTTTAATTGTGTGTGTTTCTCTCTTGATTAATTATGATATGGGCATGCCTGCCTGCTCCAAGAAAAAAAAAATGCAGAGGATAAAACTGATATTCATGGAGACAAATAAAAATAGTCACAGCATAATTTGTAGCCATAACAGCTCACACTTAAGTTTATCTAATCATTCCACTGTGTGAATTTGTACATAATAAGAATATTGTTTGCCTGTAGTATCACTGCCTGCATGCAGGCCTGTTGTATTTGGCTGTGAGCAAACAGTTCAGTGAGCAGTTATCGCACTGCTGCATCTCTGCAGCTGGACGGCTGACTGAAGAGGATGAACACAGAATTTCAATCTTAACAAATGCCTAAGTGGAGTCTTTTTTAGAATCTTAAACCAGACGTCAAGGGAGGAAAGAGCAGAGGGACAGGTAGGGGTTTTAAGGTTGTTTTTTTTTAATGATTATTTATATGCACAAAAATGTGCAATTAACAGTATGTTAACCATGCCTGATTCTACCAAAAGTTGAAACAACTTGGAGATTGTTTTTCTTCTCTCCACAGTCATCAGCTGCTTCTTTATAGGACATTTACTGCAATATTGCTGGGAAGTGGATCTCTAAAATAAAAACTGATTTGAGCGTGTGCAGAAACACTCATTACGGATTCAGATGTAAAAAAATACCTGCAGGGTGATGCAACACACCAACTGCTCCTGTTTTGCATTGAATAATGCAAACCATGTTAGAGAAGGAGACTCCGCATGATGTGCACAGTAAATGATGAGGCCATCATCTAAATATGAAATGCTCTTTTTTGAAACAAATCAAGATGATAATAGTAATAATAATAATTGGGGAAAGTGCTGTTTCAGTAACTATCAGTATTGGACAAGAAATTAAAAAAATAGTAACTAGTTACTAGTTACTTCTTTTCAAAACTAACTGAGTTACTTACCAGTTACTGCATGAGTAAAGTAACTAGTCACTTGGAAAAGTAACTTTCACGTTACTTTTAAGTACATACTTAAATCATCTTGCACACATAGCAAGATAATTTAATTAATGGATTACATTGCAGGCTTATTAATGTCAGGCTGAAAACAGACTGTTTCAGACAGAGCTTTTAGAACATGTTCAGTCTGCTTTATCCTGCCTTGAGAGCTCTTATGGGAAAAATCTGAAGAAAAGCAACACAAAATTACCACTAATTTCCTCATTTTTGAGTGAGAAATAGGGTTTGTGGAGTGAGAGAGAGCAAAGAAAGAGTGAGAATCACTCCAACAGAGTGAGTTGGCAACACTGCATAAAGCTGTCAATGTTTCTTACCTTTAATATTATGGATTTAATCCGATGTGCAGTGATCCAAAGAAAATGTCCATTAGCCACAGTCCAAATGTCTGCTGTGACAGAGACATGACCCAGTCTCTTAAATTCCTTTTGGTGATCAAATCCATTTTTGAATAATCTTTATCCAGGTAGCAAGTAAATGTGTTTTAACATCAGTGGATCACAGTTTCAGCTGTCTGATGGGAAATGACTGTTATCAGATCCTCAGTCTGTAATGACGTATCTGGCAATCAGTCATTTAATTCTTGCTGGGACACAAACTGTCCAATGCCTACCTATGTTTGAAATCCAGCCGGTGTTGGTAGTGGTGTTCATAGCATAGCATAGCACTAGCTTTGTTGGATCTTCTTGATGTTCTCAGGCGCTTCTGAAGATTGCAATCGGTCTTACACGGCCCATCATTATCTTTCCTTTGACAAAGGAAAAATAATCTGTCTATTTCCACAAAAACAAAGTAGCCTCATCTTTTCCCAGCAGGCGCAAACTCCATTTGAGGCTGTTGGCTGCAGCAATGAACAGGCTCTTGACTGCACTATTGCCAGTTCCTCAGTACAGAAAGTGGCTGTTGGCTGTCCTAAAAGTCGCTAGAAGTTGCTAAATGATGTTGCCTAATTTGCATAATTGGTCATTTGAATGTAATTGTAATGGACGTTGTAGGAGAGAAGAATAATGTCGTGGGAGAGACAAAAAGTGAGTAAAAAACACCCCTAAATATCTTTAGAACTACAAATTAACTTTCTTCTGTTGATTCTTGGTTTGTTTGTTTTAATTTGGCATTTAAATAGGCCATCATTTCTGTGTCATCTCCAATGAACGGCTTCAACCAGCCTTTGAATTCAGGGTTTGATTCACACTCCTTTCTGTATTTTTGAGCATACAGTTTAGACTGTGACATGACGAGCTAGCTGCTAGATGTTTAGCTTATGTCACAGACACACACACAGTGGATGAAGTGAGTACGTGACTGAGGCTGTTAGTCAAATGCAGCGATTTATTAGTGTGACACTGACGGTGAAGAAACATTTACATCGACTGGTGGTGGTGGTGGGGGGTTTGCAGACGCAATTCATTTGCAGTCTGGACGTGAGTGTCATGGCGCCCTCAGGGCCATCATCAACCTCAGCTGCTCGCACACCTGCTGCCAATCATCAGCGGGCTTTAAAAGCCAGACCTGCCTGTGACTCAGCACGGAGCTGTCTGTCAAACTCCCTATGACACGCCTCTCATCAACAGTCACGTCCTGGCTCATCGTCTGATTCTCAGACCAACGCTTCACCACACCTAAGCTAAACATTGACTTACCTTGTCAAGTTCATCCTCCCCTGTGGACAGGTGGATCTCGCTGGCGGTGGATTCCTCTCTCCCCGGCGGCGGTTCAGCTCCACTCCAGCCACAGGGTAACGTGCACTCTTCCCTGCACAAGAACCAGACGCTGTCTCCCTGGCTGTCGCCCTCAAGGCCAACCTGAGCTCACCACCACCATCTGCAAAGTAAGCTGTCATTCATTATAACGCTCTTTGCCCAGGAGCTGAGCTAATACTTATGCTTTGTCATTTTAGGGTTGCCAGGCTGAATGGCGTCCTGCTCTTCCCCCAGCACGAGTCCGACACTGCACGCATTGTACATACACACACGCATACTTGAGCACTGTTAGCTAATAAAAGGATAATTGTAATTCCCTCGAGTCTGTCTTTTGTTCCCTGGGTCCAGAATTATGTCAGTACGGCTCCGTCAGAGCGACCCAGCGGACAGCGTGCTTGCACGCTGGTTTAACAATCTAGATGCTCGAGTGGAGCAGCTAATTTACCAACAAGGTGTTATCCTCAATCAGCTAACATTAATTCACAGCCGGTTGGATCATCTGGATGGATAGCAGGCGTTCCCTCCAGTCTCCGGGATTCCGCCGGCTCCCGCTAGCTCCCCTCCTAGCCAGGCTAGTCAGGTTCCCTCGGCCCAGCTCACACTGGTCCCCACACCCACTCGCTTCAGCGGCAAGCTCGGGGAAGCCCATGGATTTATCTTACAGTGTGAGACGGTTTTCCAGCGAATGCCGGGGGACTTCCCCACAGACCATAGTAGAATAGGCTAGGTGGCTAATCTGCTAGAGGGTAGGGTGCTAGCTTGGGCTTACGCCATGATGGCTAAACCTAGCTATGCTAATCTCACTTAGCGGGGGTTTACTGCCAATTTCCTCGAGGTATTTGACCATTCCGATTGGGATAGCGTGCTGACCACCCCGTTGTTAAATCTCCGACAGGGCGGTAGGTCCGTGGTGGACTACGCTGTCGATTTCCGGGTGGTGGCCTCTGAGGTCGGGTGGGAGGATGCCTCGTTGTGTAGCATTTTCATCAGGAGCTTAAGCCCCGGCCTACAGGATGAGCTAGCTAGGTTGGATAAGCCGGAGAAACTCACCGAGCTGATTTCACTCACCATTAATTTGGATAATAGATTGAGGGAGCAGGCAGCCAAGCGAAGAGCTTCCAGTCGCTCGAGCGCGCAGCTTTTCCGCTCCTCCCAGTCACCTCGTTTGGCCCTGCCACTGCTGGAAGCGCTAGACGGGCAGGAGGATATGGTAGTCAGGCGCTCCAAGATTCCTTTAGCGGAGAAACAGCGCAGCAGGGAGTTAGGGCTGTGCATGTACTGTGGGAGTAGTGAACATGAGATAGAGAGTTGCACCATTCGGCCAAGAAGAGGGGGCCCATGCGTCGCGGTAGGTGGACTCACGGACACGTCTCAATCAAAACCCCTCACCAATTGCCTCGTGCCTATCAGGTTCATCTACAAGCACAAAGAACACACCACACATGCACTGATTGACTAAGGGGCTGAGCAGAGTTTTATATCAGGGGACCTGGCAACCTGGTTAGGGCTTCCCTGTCATACTCTCCAGCCACCACTCAGACTAATAGCCCTTTCTAAAGCCCCCTTAGCGACTGTCTCTCAGCAAACCGCCTCAGTGTCTGTGATTGTTTCTGGGAACCATCGGGAGGACCTACGCCTGCTGGTGCTGCCCTCCTCCACGTTCCCGGTCATCCTGGGTTACCCCTGGCTGCAGCTCCACAACCCGTCATTTGATTGGCGGACAGGGAACATCACGTCTTGGAGCTCGTTCTGCCTCAGCCCGTGTCTGCAGTCCGCAGCATGCGCCCCGTCAGTGTCTTTGGCCCCCCGTGCCCCCCCTCCAGATCTGTCCAAGGTGCCACCTGAATACCATGATCTGGGGGCGGTATTCAGTAAGTCGCAGGAGCTGTCACTTACCCCCCACCGCCCCTATGACTGTGCTACTAATCTCCGGGCTGGTGCCCCGCTGCCGTCGAGCTGCCTACACAGCCTGTCAGCTCCGGAGTGGGAGGCAATGGATACATACGTATATTAAGGAGTCGCTCAGCTCGGGCATTATCCGCCCATCCTCCTCGGCGGTGGGGGCAGGATTCTTCTTCGTCGGCAAGAAGGATGGCTCCCCGCAGCCATGTATCGACTTCAGACGGCTCAACGACATCACAGTAAAGGATAAGTACACTCTGCCCCTCATGGACACGGCTTTTGACTCCCTCCAGGGGGCCTCTTGGTTCACCAAGCTCGACCTTCACAGCGCGTACCACCTCGTGAGGATTAAGGAGGGAGATGAATGGAAGACAGGATTCCGGACCCCAAGTGGCCATTTCGAATATCTCGTGATGCCATTTGGGTTGACCAATGCGCCGGCCGTCTTCTAGCGCCTGATAAATAACGTTCTCCAGGATTTCCTGGGCACCTTTGTCTTCGTCTACTTAGATGACATCCTCATCTTCTCCCTGTTGTTAGATGAGCATCGGGTGCACGTTAGACGGGTCCTCCAACGACTCCTGGAGAACAAGCTGTTCGTGAAGGCCGAGAAATGTGAGTTCCACACTAACAAGACCTCATTTCTCGGCTTTGTTATCTCCCACAACCAGGCTCTCCCCGACCCGGTGAAGGTCAAGGCGGTGGTGGATTGGCCTCCCCCCTCATCCAGGAAGCAGCTCCAGCAGTTCCTGGGGTTTGCCAACTTTTATCGCTGCTTTGTGCCAGGTACAGCATGGTTGCCTGCCCCCTGACCTGTCTCACGTCCCTGAGGGTCCCTTTCCGTTGGACAGAGGAGGCTGCATTGGTGTTCGGCGCCATCAAGAGGGAGTTCTCATCATCCCGCGTCCTCACGCAGGTGGACCCGTCCCTCCAGTGCTTGGTTGAGGTGGATGCATCGAACTCCGGGGTGGGGGCAGGCTCTCCCAGCGCTCTCCAATAGACGGGGTAGTCCGCCCCTGCGCCTTCTTCTCGCACCGCCTGTCTCCAGCAGAGAGAAACTACAACATTGGCGACAGGGAGCTCCTGGCGGTGAAGTTCGCGTTGGAGGAGTGGCGCCACTGGTTGGAGGGGGCCGCACAGCCTTTTATGGTTTGGACTGACCACAAAAACTTGGAATACCTGAAGACCTCCAAGTGGTTGAATTCCTGGCAGGCCCGCTAGTCCCTGTTCTTCGGTTGGTTCGACTTTACGATCACCTACCGCTCCGGGGCCAAGAACGCCAAACTGGACGCCCTCTCCAGGCAATTCTCGGCGGAGGTATCAGAGGACCATGGGCAGTCCATCCGTCCACCATCCTGTGTCGTTGGCGCCCTCTCGTTGGACATCAGGGAGAAGGTCGTGAAGGAGCAGGAGGCGGAGCCCGATCCTGGAGGTGGCCCCTCAGAGCAGTTGTTCATCCCCACATTGGTCTGGGGTGAAGTGATTCAGTGGGCCCATGCCTCGAAATTTGCATGCCATCCTGGGGTGTCCCGCATGGTAGAATTCCTCCAGAGGTCGTTTTGGTGGCCGGGGCTGCGAAAGGATGTCACTGCCTACATCCGAGCCTGCACTCAGTGCACCACCGGGAAGTCATCTTCTTCTTCACCGGCCGGGCTCCTTCATCCCCTGCCGGTCCCCAGCCGCCCCTGGTCCCACATCACCCTGGATTTTGTGACTGGTCTCCCACCGTCCATCCACTTCACTACGGTCCTTACCATTGTTGACCGATTCTCCAAAGCTGCCCACTTCGTTCCTCTCCGGGGACTGCCTACAGCACGAGACACAGTGGACCTATTGGTGCAGCATGTCATACGCCTCCACGGGATCCCCACTGACGTCGTCTCTGATCGTGGGCCCCAATTCGTGTCCCAGATCTGGAGGGCGTTCTGTAATGCACTGGGGTCAATCGTAAGCCTGTCGTCCGGATACCACCCGCAGAGCAATGGGCAGTGCGAACAGGCAAATCAAGAGTTGGAGGCCGCTCTACGCTGCGTCATCACCTCCAGTCCACCTTCTTGGAGCAGCCACCTGCCTTGGATCGAGTATGCCCATAATTCTACGGTTTCCTCGGCGATCGGCATGTCCCCCTTCAGGGTCTCCTTAGGATACGACCTCGCACTGTTCCCTGAGGAGGAGAAGGAAGTGGTGGTGTCTTCTGTCCACGCCCATGTGAGGCGCTGCCGCCGGCTCTGGACCACCACCCGCAGAGCTCTCCTTTGGACCACTGAACGTAACACCAGGACGGCTAACCGCCGCAGGAGGCCATCCCCTGACTACAAGGTGGGTCAGCAGGTATGGCTGTCAACTCAAAATATTAATCTGAAAGCTGAGAAACGGAAGTTGGCCCAGCGCTTTATTGGGCCCTTCCCCATTATTTGTGTGGTTAACCCTGTGGCTGTACGCCTAGCTCCCCCCCCCCGCATCTGTCTGACCTTCCATGTCTTGCAGGTGAAACCCATCTGCTCCAGCCCTCTCTGCCCTCCTCCCAAGGCTCCACCTCCACCAGTGGTGATAGATGGCGACCCGGCATGGAGAGTCAATTCCGTCCTCGACGTTCACCACCGGGGTTGCGGCCTGCAGTACTTGGTGGACTGGGAGGGGTATGGCCCCGAGTGGAGGTCCTGGGTATGTCCGTCATTCGTACTCGACAAACAACTCATCAGGGACTTCCACCGGAGGCACCCGGGTAAGATAGGACAGGTGCCAGGAGGCACCTCTAGAGGGGGGAGTACTGTCATGGCGCCCTCAGGGCCATCATCAACCTCAGCTGCTCGCACACCTGCTGCCAATCATCAGCGGGCTTTAAAAGCCAGACCTGCCTGTGACTCAGCACGGAGCCGTCTGTCAAACTCCCTACGACACGCCTCTCATCAACAGTCACATCCTGGCTCATCGTCTGATTCTCAGACCAACGCTTCACCACACGTAAGCTAAACATTGACTTACCTTGTCAAGTTCATCCTCCCCTGTGGACAGGTGGATCTTGCTGGCGGCGGCTTCCTCTCTCCCCGGAGGCGGCTCAGCTCCACTCCAGCCACAGGGTAACGTGCACTCTTCCCTGCACAAGAGCCAGACACTGTCTCCCTGGCTGTCGCCCTCAAGGCCAACCTGAGCTCACCACCACCATCTGCAAAGTAAGCTGTCATTCATTATAACGCTCTTTGCCCAGGAGCTGAGCTAATACTTATGCTTTGTCATTTTAGGGTTGCCAGGCTGAACGGAGTCCTGCTCTTCCCCCAGCACGAGTCCTACACTGCACGCACTGTACATACACGCACACATACACGAGCACTATTAGCTAATAAAAAGATAATTGTAATTCCCTCGAGTCTGTCTTTTGTTCCCTGGGTCCAGAATTATGTCAGTGAGTGGCATGGGCGTGGGTCTCCTCTCTGACTGAAACTAACTGCTGCACAAGGCTACTGTGAGACTGACCACTTGTGAGTGCTTTGGGATGGGGAGAAGCTAATGGTAGCACCCGCTGCTTGCTGAGGATAGTAACTGCAAACCAATAGTGCTTTCACGTCAGCAGCCACTGTGGCTAGTGATTTTCCAAAGTTACTAGCAACTCAGCCTTTTCACGAGCCCCAACTTTGTAGTTGGAAAATTATGTTTAATATGATCAAATTTGATTATTGCATGCTAAAATGTAGTTGAATTAAATGTACAACCATTTTTAAATGCAATAACCCTTCGTCAGCCTCCGTCGGTCTATGATGACCATGGAAGAGAATCCTAAACGTCTACTCTGCTGGAACAGCACCGCCTGTGGCTGAACAGGCCGATGCGCGAATGGCAGTCCCTGTCACACAGGTCGCACTTGTGGGTGGTCTCCGTGCTGCTGGGTCTGTGGCGGTTCTTCCTGTGGGTCCTTTTTTCATCTGCAGCAGCAGTCAGTCTCTCTTCACCCGCCTTGAGCTGTCTGGTCAGGGTGCCTCTCCATTTGGAGCGGTCCGTTGCAAGGTCCTCCCAGCGCTCTGTGTTGATCTCCAGGGCCTTCATGTCTCTCTTGCAGACGTCTCTAAAACGCAGCTGTGGGCGGCCAACGTCTCTCTTGCCAGTTGCCAGTTCTCCATAGAGGACGTCTTTGGGGATTCTGCCATCCTCCATACGGTGAACGTGGCCTAGCCAGTGGAGCCTGCGCTGTCTGAGTAGAGTGAACATGGAGGGAAGGCCGGCGCGGGACAGAACTTCTGTGTTGGGCACTTTGTCCTGCCAGGATATGTCCAGGATGTGGCGAATGCAGCGCAAGTGGAAGGAGTTCAGTCTCTTTTCCTGCCGGGCGTATGTTGTCCACATCTCACTCCCATAGAGCAGTGTGCTGATGACGCAGGCGTTGTACACTGCCATCTTCGTCTTGACAGAGAGTTTGGGATTCTCCCACACTCGTGTGGTGAGGCGAGCGAGTGTGAAGGCTGATTTTCCAATCCTCTTGTTGATCTCTGTATCAGGGGAGAGGTTGTTGCTGATCGTGGACCCCAGGTATGTGAACTGATTCACGACCTCCAGCTCGTAGTCATCAGTGGTGATGGTTGGTGGTGCTTCCGTGCCTTGCGCCAAGACGTTAGTCTTCTTCAGGCTGATGGTAAGCCCGAAGTCCTTGCATGCCTGGGAGAAGCGGTCCATAAGGGTCTGAAGCTCCTGCTGTGTGTGGGTTGCGACTGCAGCGTCGTCTGCGAACAGCATGTCTCTGATTAGAGCCTCGCGTACTTTGGTTCTGGCTTTCAGGCGGGCGAGGTTGAAAAGTCTGCCGTCAGATCTTGTGTGCAGGTAGATTCCCTCTGTTGCTGTGCTGAAGGCTTGCCTCAGGAGCATAGCAAAGAAAATCCCAAAGAGGGTTGGCGCAAGTACACAGCCCTGTTTCACTCCGCTGCGTATGTTGAAAGGCTCTGAGACGTTGCCATCATGCTGCACTATCCCCTGCATGTTGGTGTGAAACAATTCAATGAGGCTTTGCAACTTTGGTGGGCATCCTATCTTTGGCAGGATCTTGAAAAGGCCCTCTCTGCTGACCAGATCGAACGCTTTGGTGAGGTCGATGAAAGCGACGTACAGGGGCATGTTCTGTTCTCTGCATTTCTCCTGGAGTTGGCGGATGGAGAATATCATGTCTACCGTCGATCGCTCAGCGTGGAAGCCACACTGAGACTCGGGGTAGACATGTTCGGCAAGCTTCTGTAGACGAACGAGAACAACTCGTGCGTAGACTTTGCCAACAACGCTGAGGAGGGAGATGCCCCTGTAGTTGTTGCAGTCGCTTCTCTCCCCTTTGTTTTTGTAGAGGGTGATGAACTTGGCGTCCCTCATGTCCTGTGGTACGGCACCTTCCTTCCAACACTGGCAGAGGACGTCATGCAATGGCAGCAGTAGGGCGGTCTTGCAGTGCTTGATCAGGTCGGGGGGTATGCCGTCGTTGCCGGGTGCCTTGCCAGCGGCCAAGCTATCAATGGCCTTGCTGAGTTCGGCGATGGTTGGCTCGGCGTCAAGTTCGTCCATGGATGGCAGGCAGTCGATGGCATCAAGGGCTGATGGTGTCACGGTGTTCTGTCTGGAGTAGAGGTCGGAGTAGTGTTCCACCCATCTCTCCATCTGCTTGTTCTTTTCTGTGATCATCTCCCCAGTGGAGGATTTGAGGGGGGCCGTCTTGCTCTGAGCCGGACCAAGTGCTTTCTTGATGCCATCGTACATACCACAGATGTTCCCTGTTATGGCAGCGGTTTGAATGTCTTGGCTGAGCTGAGTCCAGTACTCGTTGGCACAGCGCTGAGCAGTCTGCTGAACTTTGCTTCTCGCAGCCCTGAGAATCTGGAGATTCTTCTCGTTTGGGTACTTCTTGTACTCAGCAAGTGCTGAGCGCTTGGCTTCAATGACGGGGGTCATCTCGGTCAACTTGGCATCAAACCAGTCCTGTGACTTCGAGGTCTTCCTTCCAAAGGTAGCCAAGGCTGTGCGGTGGATGGTGTTTCGCAGCTCTTCCCACTTCTGCTTTGCAGATTCTCCTTCTTGTGGTACACCAAGTTCCTTCTCAAAGGTGGAGGCAAACTGCTCAACAAGTTCTGGTTGAGCCATCTTGCTGGTGTCAATCCATGCCTTTCCAGGTTGTCTAGCACGATGGAATTTCTTCAGCGGCAGCTTGACCTTGCAACACACCAATGAATGGTCTGTGTCGCAATCTGCACTCTGGAACGAATGGGTGATTAGCATGTTCTTCAGTGAGGTGCGCCTAGTCAGGTTCAAGTCCAGCTGGTGCCAGTGCTTTGAGCGTGGATGTTGCCAGGAAACCTTGTGTTGGGGCTTGGTCTTGAAGAACGAGTTTGTGATGCACAGATCGTGATATGTGCAGAACTCGAGCAGCCGCTGTCCGTTGTCATTCATTCTGCCCACGCCAAAAGGTCCAAGACAGGAGGGCCAGGAGTCGTGGTCAGCACCCACTCTGGCATTGAAGTCTCCAAGGAGAATGAGTTGTTCAGAGTTGGGTACGATCCTGACAGTTGTTGCGAGATTCTCGTAGAACTCGTCTTTTGCCTCTGGTGTGGCTGTCAGTGTTGGGGCATACACACTGATGAGGGTGACTGGGCCTTGAGTGGTGTTCAGGCGGAGGGTGAGGAGTCGTGCAGAGCCAGTGCTGCTCAGTTCCACCATCTTCAGCAAGGTGTTCTTCACTGCAAAGCCCACTCCGTGTTCCCTGTGTTTGTCACTGCCCTTTCCCTGCCAGTAGAACGTGTAGTCCTTCTCTCTCAGTGTGCCTGCGTCAGCCAACCGTGTTTCCTGGAGAGTGGCGATATCCACTCCCAGTCTCTTCAGCTCATTATTGATGATGGCAGTCTTCCTGGTGTCGTTGATGTCCTTGAGGTTAGTAGCGAGTCCTGTCATCATAGTGCGGACGTTCCAAGTTCCCAGTTTTAGAGTTGGTCTCTTTTGTTTTATTGTCTTGCCTGGTGCGAAAGTTCTCAGCCTGCTGTTCAGACTTCTCCTCATCCCCATGCACCCAATGAGGAAAGCAAGCTGTGGCGGGACATCACCTTATTGGCTGGGGGCTGCCCAGCTTGAGGCGGGCGGTAGATGTCCAGTGAGATCCGATGATCCCTCCCACCGTCGGGAATAACCCCTGGCGCCGAGCTCTATGCCAATTGAGCGGTGGCTTATAACCGGTAACTGTCATTCCCCGTGTTTTGTCTACGCCAAAGGCGAAGCTGGAGTGTCCTCTGCAGTGATCCGGTGTTCTACCTTCCAGCGTTGGGCGTTGGTAGGATTCAAGCCTGGGCAGGAAGATATGGAGGATAAGATGTTGCCCATGCAGCATGTCCCCCCTCTCCACGTCACTGATGAATCCAAAGGAACAGCAGGGCTGCTACAGTTTGGCACCAGCGCCGTTGCAGGAGCTGCCAGAACGATGTTGAGCACAACATAGAACTGCCTTAGGGGCTCCGACTCCGGATTTTTCCTCAGGGTTGACTCCTGAAGCCTTTCCCGTGACCAGGTATGCCGCAAGGCAGCGGAGGTTTGAAATCAGGGTTTACCTTCCCCTAGATGGGCTATCTTCCCAGGTTGACGAGCCACCATCTACCCGAAGCATCTGGTTTTAAGGCGCCAGAGATCCGCCCTCGCCCCTTCTCCTATTAGTAAAAGCAGTTCCGCCGGGCTTAGAGACTAAACCACACGGGCAGGCTAGGAGTTGGACTTAGTTGACAGAGGCTTTTCGAGACGCATGCCATAAGGAGCATTTTATGAGCACTGGGAGCTTAACCCCAGTGCCGCTCCTGGCTATGACAACCTTGGAACCAATAACCCTTATACATACATAAAAATAGCAAGAGAAACACTGTCTGTTTAAGAAGTTATTAACAGCAGTAAATACTGTAAAACAGTCAATTAAAATATTTGCAATGTGAGAGTGAAGTACAGGTACAGTGGGGAAAAAAAAAGTATTTAGTCAGCCACCAATTGTGCAAGTTCTCCCACTTAAAAGATGAGAGAGGTCTCCAATTTTCATCATAGGTATACCTCAACTATGAGAGACAAAATGAGAAAAAAAAAATCCAGAAAATCACATTGAAGGATTTTTAATGAATTAATTGGTAAATTCCTTGGTAAAATAAGTATTTGGTCAATAACAAAAGTTCATCTCAATACTTTGTTATATACCCTTTGTTGGCAATGACAAAGGTCAAACGTTTTCTGTAAGTTTTCACAAGTTTTTCCACACACTGTTGCTGGTATTTTGGCCCATTCCTCCATGCAGATCTCCTCTAGAGCAGTGATGTTTTGGGGCTGTCGCTGGGCAACACAGACTTTCAACTCCCTCCAAAGATTTTCTATGGGGTTGAGATCTGGAGACTGGCTAGGCCACTCCAGGACCTTGAAATGCTTCTTACGAAGCCACTCCTTCGTTGCCCGAGCAGTGTGTTAGGGATCATTGCCATGCTGAAAGACCCAGCCATGTTTCATCTTCAGTGCCCTTGCTGATGGAAGGAGGTTTTCACTCATAATCTCATGATACATGGCCCCATTCATTCTTTCCTTTACACAGATCAGTTGTCCTGGTCCCTTTGCAGAAAAACAGCCCCAAAGTATGATATTTTCACCCCCATGCTTCACAGTAGGAATGGTGTTCTTTCTCCTCCAAACACGACAAGTTGAGTTTTTACCAAAAAGTTCTATTTTGGTTTCATCTGACCATATAACATTCTCCCAATCCTCTTCTGGATCATCCAAATGCTCTCTAGCAAACTTCAGATGGGCCTGGACATGTACTGGCTTAAGCAGGGGGACACGTCTGGCACTGCAGGATTTGAGTCCCTGGCGACGTAGTGTGTTACTGATGTAGCCTTTGTTACTTTGGTCCCAGCTCTCTGCAGGTCATTCACTAGATCCCCCCCCCCCCCGTGGGGTTCTCGGATTTAGCTCACCGTTCTCGTGATCATTTTGACCTCACGGGGTGAGATCTTGCGTGGAGCCCCAGATCGAGGGAGATTATCAGTGGTCTTGTATGTCTTCCATTTTCTAATAATTGCTCCCACGGTTGATTTCTTCACACCAAGCTGCTTACCTATTACAGATTCAGTCTTCCCAGCCTGGTGCAGGTCTACAATTTTGTTTCTGGTGTCCTTTGACAGCTCTTTGGTCTTGGCCATAGTGGAGTTTGGAGTCTGACTGTTTGAGGTTGTGAACAGGTGTCTTTTATACTGATAATGAGTTCAAACAGGTGCCATGAATACAGGTAACGAGTCGAGGACAGAGGAGCCTCTTAAAGAAGAAGTTACAGGTCTGTGAGAGCCAAAAATCTTGCTTGTTTGTAGGTGACCAAATACTTATTTTACCGAGGAATTTAACAATTAATTCATTAAAAATCTTTCAATGTGATTTTCTGGATTTTTTTTTCTCATTTTGTCTCTCATAGTTGAGGTATACCTATGATGAAAATTGGAGGCCTCTCTCATCTTTTAAGTGGGAGAACTTGCACAATTGGTGGCTGACTAAATACTTTTTTGCCCCACCGTAGATTTGGGGTCTGTTCCAATTCTAATTTCTATCCTTTCCCCTTGGCCCTTGAAATCAAGGGCCCTTTGTTCTCATCAGAAAAAAGAAGAAAAAGAAAACTGATGAGCAAAAAGTCTCATCTTACAGAGAAAAATGTAAAAATTTACACAAACTATTCTAATCAGTAGAAAGTCAGAAATTTACTAGAAATAAAGCTGTAAATTCACAGAGAAAATTTTGGACCCCCTGGTGGGCCGTTTTTGGCCCACAGACCATATGTTTGACACCCCTGGACCAGCCCATTAAAAATACATATTTAGAAGATTTACTTCCATTAAATAGTTGCATATCAAAACAGCATGTAAATTAATAAGATAAAATAAACTAGAAAGCACAGATAAATGAAAGTTCACCTTAGAAGAAGCTTCATTTGTTCTTCACAGTAACAAATCACAGTCACTTTTTCTCTGTGTGGTAAGAAAACTTACATTTCCACAACTGCAGACATTAAATGCCAGCTTCTTGCTCTAAAAATACTCATGTTTAACCACAGAGGTAGGAGCTTGTGTTGGGGGCTACTCATCACTCGGACAACAAGTGATCAGGGCTTGATATGAGAAGTTGCCACCGCCACGGTATTTCTTGCCACCAGGTTGTAGTGTGAACTGGGGCAGGACAGGAAATGGACCTGCGGAGGAGACTAACAGCTGAGTCAGCTACGTAGGGTCAGTTTGTAATTTATTTGTACAAAAAATATCTATCCATATTAATAAAACGAGTAACGCATCTGATGAAATTTCAGTAACTGTAACGCATTACTGAATTTTTAATTCATTACACAGCATGTTACTGCAAAAGTAGTGTCGTTACAGTAACACACTACTTTGTAACGCATTACTCCCAACACTGGTAACTATTAACGGTATGTGACAAATGTAAGCTCAGGTTGCTCAAAATATTGCATCCCTACATTGATTAAAAACTACTACAACAAAGACATGCTGAAGAATGAGATCACTTTATTTATTTTACTTTTCTATTTATTATTTAACAATTTCCCTATCATATCTCCTGGTATCTTAGCAGGGAAAGCAGAATATTTTACTTATGGGCAGTGCTTGACATTAACTTTTATGCTTAACAGCCACTGTGGCTATTGATTTTCCAAAGTTACTAGCCACTCATCCTTTTCACTAGCTACAATTTTGTGATTGAAAAATTATGTTTAATATGATCAAATTTGATGATGGCATGCTAAAATTTACTTCAACTAAATTTACAACCTTTTTCAAAGAAAATTACCCTTGTACATACAGTATAGGGGAACTCATAATTGAAAATAATATATATATATATATATATATATATATATATATATATATATATATATATTATATAATATATATAATATATACAGTATATATATAATAATATATAATAAGATGTAGTAAAAGAGACTATTACAGTAAAGAACTGGAAAAAACAAAGACAATATTAAAAATACATGGACAATAATCAACAGTATCCTTGGAAATAAAAGCAGAAATACCAGCTACCCAACTAACACTCCAAAAAATAATAAATCGACTCCGAATGTGAATATAGCTTCACCTGCAGATGAATTTAATAATTTTTTTGTTAACATTGGACCTAAACTGGCCCGAGAAATACCCACTACGGTGCCAACAGGTGATTCAATATGCAATAACACTGCTGTAAAAGACACCATCTTCATAAAGAACACAGACGAAAGAGAGGTCATTGAAATTGTTAAATCGTTCAAAAGTAAAACATCTACTGACTGCGATGGTATTGATATGCTACTAGTCAAAACTGTTATCGAATGCATAGTGAAACCATCCATCCATCCATCTTCTACCGCTTTTCCGGAGGTCCGGGTTGCGGAGGCAGCAGTTCAAGCAGAGAAGCCCACACTTCCCTCTCCCCAGCCACCTGCTCCAGCTCTTCAGAGGGGATACCAAGGCGTTCCCAGACCAGCTGGGAGACATAGTCTCTCCACCGAGTCCTGGGTCTGCCCCGGGGTCTCCTCCCAGTGGGACGTGCCTGAAACACCTCAAGTGGGAGGCGTCCAGGAGGCATCCTAATCAGATGCCCATACCACCTCAACTGACTCCTTTCAATGTGGAGGAGCAGCGGTTCTACTCTGAGCCTCTCCCGGATGACTGAGCTCCTCACCCTATCTCTGAGGGTGAGTCCAGCAATCCTACGGAGAAAGCTCATTTCAGCCGCTTGTATCCGCGATCTCGTTCTTTCGGTCATTACCCAAAGCTCGTGACCATAGGTGAGAGTAGGAACGTAGATTGACTGGTAAATCGACAGCTTTGCCTTAGAACTAAGCTCCCTCTTCACCACAACAGACCGGTACAACGTCCGCATCACTGCAGATGCTGCTCCAATCCGTCTGTCGATCTCTCGCTCCATTTTCCCCTCACTCGTGAACAAGACTCCAAGATACTTAAACTCCTCCACTTGGGGCAGGAGCCTGTCCCCAACCCGGAGAGGACAATCCACCTTTTTCCGGCTGAGGACCATGGACTCGGACTTGGAGGTGCTGGTTCTCATCCCAGCCGCTTCACACTCAGCGGCAAACCGTCCCAGCAAGAGCTGTAGGTCATTGCTGGATGAAGCCAACAGGACAACATCATCTGCAAACAACAGAGATGAGATCCTGTGGTCACCAAGCATGACACCCTCCATTCCCTGGCTGCGCCTAGAAATCCTGTCCATAAAAATTATGAACAGGACCGGTGACAAAGGGCAGCCCTGGCGGAGTCCAACTCTCACTGGGAATGACTCCGACCGAGTGTTGGCAATACGAACTAAACTCTCACAACGGTCGTACAGAGACCGAATAGCTCGAAACAACAAGCCCGATACCCCATACTCCCGAAGAACCCCCCACAAAAATCCACGAGGGACGCGGTCAAATGCCTTCTCCAAGTCCACAAAACACATGTAAACTGGTTGGGCAAACTCCCACGAACCCTCAAGAATTCTCGAGAGGGTAAAGAGCTGGTCCGATGTGCCACGGCCAGGACGAAAACCACATTGCTCCTCCTGAATCCGAGGTTCGACCAACGGCCGGACTCTCCTCTCCAGTACCTTGGCATAAACCTTCCCAGGGAGGCTGAGGAGTGTGATCCCTCTAAAGTTGGAGCACACCCTCCGGTCCCCTTTTTTGAAGAGAGGAACCACCACCCCGGTTTTCCATGCCAAAGGCACTGCCCCCGACCGCCACGCAATGTTGCAGAGGCGTGTCAACCATGACAACCCAACAACATCCAGGGCCTTGAGGTACTCGGGGCGAATTTCGTCCACCCCCGGGGCCCGGCCACCAAGGAGATTTTTAACCACCTTGGCGACCTCAGCCCCTGTGATAGGCGATCCGGCCGTTGGTCGAACTCGCATAGTGAAACCACTGACGTATATCTGTAACCTGTCTCTCCAATCAGGTATATTTCCCAATGCAATGAAAATAGCTAAAGTAATTCCGATTTACAAGACAGGCGACAGAGGGGAACTCTCCAACTACAGACCAATTTCACTATTACCGCAATTTTCCAAGATACTTGAAAAAATATTCTATGAGAGAATTGACAACTTCATACTGAAGAATGATTTATTGTGTGAGCAGCAATATGGGTTCAGACACAAAAGGACAACAGCATATGCCTTAATGGAATTTACAGAAAAAATATCAACAGCCATTGAAAATAAAGAGTATTCAGTTGGAGTATTCCTGGATCTTAAAAAAGTAGATCACAATCTATTATTAAAGAAACTACAAAATTGTGGTATCAGAGGGGTAGCACTGTCCTGGTTAAGAAGTTACTTAAAGAATAGATATCAGTTTGTATGTGTTAACAACAAAAACTCAGAGCTACTGAAGGTCACCTGTGGAGTCCCACAGGGTTCAGTTTTGGGACCATTATTATTCAATATGTATATAAATGATATATGTAAAGTTTCAGAAAAAATGGACTTAATATTGTTTGCTGATGACACTAACCTGCTATGCAGTGGAAACAACTTGGAACAACTTCTGGATACACTCGGAAAGGAATTAGGAAAGCTGAAACTGTGGTTTGATTCAAACAAATTAACGCTCAATTTAAGCAAGACAAAATTTATAGTCTTTAACAACCATCACAACTACCCAGTACCCAAACTCAGTGTAAATGGTGTAGAGATTGAAAGGGTATCCGAAACTAAATTCCTTGGAGTAATAATTGATAACAAACTGTGTTGGAAGCCACATATTAATTATATAAAAGGTAAAGTATCCAAATCAATTGCAATATTACACAGAGTGAAAAATTTGCTGAATCAACCCACACTATACACCTTGTATCATTCATTAATACTCCCATACATGACATATTGTAATGAAGTATGGGGAAATACATATAAAACAAACATATATCCACTCTTTATGCTTCAAAAGAGAGCTATTAGAATAATCAACAAAGCAGCTTACAGGGAACCAACAAACCCACTTTTTCTTAAACAAAAAACTCTCAAGTTGAAAGATCTGATCGACTTTAAAACCGCAATAATAATGTTCAAAGTGAAGAATCTATCACTGCCCGCAAATATCCAAAAGTTGTTCCAAACAAGGGAGAAACGATATCACTTCAGAGGAACATGTATATTTCAAAAGCCTACAGTGAGAACAACTACCAAGCAACACTGTATTTCAGTGCAAGGTGTCAGATTATGGAACGATTTTGGACCTGAATTAAAATCATGTACAAAGCTTGGACAATTTAAACAAAAACTAAAGGAAGAAATACTCCAAACATATTTACAAGACGACATGTAAACTCACATAAGGATTGACATTTCCAGCCTGTGTTGTGTTATAGCTTAGTTTTTCTTTTTTCTCTGTGACACTATGTCTTAGATTTGTTTTTGAATAGTAACCGCTTAACTTAGACTAGCTCAGTTTTCTTTTTCTCTCAGTCATATTTTGTCTTAGCCTTGTTTTAAATTGTAATCGCTCTTGTCTTGTTTTCTCTTTTTTCTCCTTTGAATTCTTGGATGGAATATGGGTGGGCAATATAAGCTGCGGCTTCAGCCATCACCCATTTCGGATAACTCACGTGGAATTGTATAGTAGAAGGAGTCTTTGTCTAATTTGACCTTGTTGTTATATTATACAGTTTCTTTTAACCTGTAATGTACTATCCGAAATAAAAATCCATTCATTCATTCATTCATTCATTCATTCATTCAAAAGCACAGGACAGCTAGGAGAACAATCAATAGCTGAACAATGCACATGAGGGAAGGTGGCTACAGGTATGGAAACAAGAGGAGCTGGGGACAATAGGGACACAAGCACACACACCAGACCATAATAATGACACTGAGGACAGACAAGGGATGACATAACAAGACTAAACACACAAAGACAATAACACTAACAATAAACATAAATGGGAATCATGCAAAAGACAGCCACAAAACAACAGGGGATGAGCACAGTGGACCAGGGAAAGCACAGAAGACACACATGTCCCAAACCAGCCCCTTCAGGGCAGAGAGGAAAACCCAGACTCTGAACTGCTAGTTGTGGAATTTAATAAATAAAACACAAGTCCATGCAGTGCACAAACATAAACTTACAAATGAGATGAACCGGCGAATAACAAGACGAATGCAGGAACACACGTCAGAACGGGGAAAGGGTTCTGACGGTCCCTCACTAAGACCCAGGTGAGGACGGAGCTGAGGAAGATCAAGGCGAGGAAGGCGTCAGGACCGGACAGCATCAGCACAAAGCTCCTCAAGTCCTGTGCAGACCAGCTGTGTGGGATTGTGGAGTACATCTTCAACCTGAGCCTAAAGCTGGGGAGGGTACCACAGTTGTGGAAAACATCTTGTGTGGTACCTGTACCAAAGACTTCCCACCCCAAAGATCTGAACAGCTACAGACCAGTGGCCCTGACGTCCCATATGATGAAGACCCTGGAAAGACTGCTCCTTGCTCACCTCCGCCCCCTGGTGGGACCAGCGATGGATCCACTCCAGTTCGCCTACCAGCATGGCATTGGGGTGGAGGATGCGGTGATCTTCCTCCTTCACCGTTCTCTGTCCCACCTGGAGAAGCCCGGGAATGCGGTGAGGATCATGTTCTTTGACTTCTCCAGTGCTTTCAACACCATCCAACCGATGATCCTGAAGGACAAGCTGCTGTGCGCAGGGGTGGACCAGCACCTGTCATCATGGATCCTGGACTACCTCACAAACCGGCCTCAGTTTGTGAGAACCCGGGACTGTGTGTCCGACACGATCATCGGTAGCACGGGGGCCCCCCAGGGAACGGTTTTGGCTCCCTTCCTGTTCACCTTTTATACTGCGGACTTCTCACACAACACAACACACTGCCATCTACAGAAGTTCTCTGACGACTCTGCGATCGTTGGCCTCATCTCCAACGGAGATGAAGCTGAGTACAGAGGGCTTATCCAGGACTTTGTGGACTGGTGCCATCGGAACTGCCTCCAGATCAACGCGAGGAAAACTAAGGAGCTGGTGGTGGACTGCCGCAGGCAAGGACAACTCCTCACAGCACCAGTAAATATACAGGGAACAGACATCGAGATGGTGACATCCTACAAGTACCTGGGTGTTCATCTGAACAATAAACTAGACTGGTCACACAATACCGACTCACTCTACAAGAAGGGACAGCGCAGGCTGTTCCTACTGAGGAGACTCAGGTCTTTTGGTGTACAAGGGGTGCTGCTGAAGTCATTCTATGACACGGTGGTGGCATCAGCCATCACCTTTGGAGTGGCCTGCTGGGGCAGTGGCATTACAGCAGCCGATAGGAAGAGACTGAACAAACTGATCAAGAAAGATAGCTCTGTCCTGGGGCAGTGCCTTGACCCTGTGGAGGAGATGGGAGAGAGAAGGATGGTGGCTAAACTGTCATCTCTGCTTGAGTCCGAGTTTCACCCTATGCAGGACATACTGAATGCACTGAGGAGCTCATTTAGCAACAGACTACATCATCCTTGGTGCACAACCGAGAGGTTTTGCAGGTCCTTCCTACCTACGGCTGTCAGACTGTACAACCTAAGCAGGGCTGCTCGCAGAGATAGCAAAAAGATGTAACAATCTAATAGTATTGAATGCAAAAGACGCAATAGACTTACACAATGGTCCCCTCCGGTATACAACTAGGAAAATACCGGTCGCTATGGAGGGTGAGAATATGTATGGGTACATGATCATACCATGTAGGATAACTAAGCAGACGGTTATGCTGTTTCATTCCATCTAGCAGCAATGCTCCACACTGTGTGTGTTTATATATTTACATATTTATTCCATCTAGCTACAATGCTCCGCACTGTGTGTGTTTATATATCTACATATTTATTCCATCTAGCTACAATGCTCCGCACTGTGTGTGTTTATATATTTACATATTTATTCCATCTAGCTACAATACTCCGCACTGTGTGTTTATATACTCATATATTTATTCCATCTAGCTACAATGCTCCGCACTGTGTGTTCATATATTTATATATTTATTCCATCTAGCTACAATGCTCCGCACTGTGTGTCTATATATATATATTTATATTTATATGTACATATGTATACTCACTGCTCTTGTTTTTCTCTTGCCTTCTGATTGTTGCTCTGAGTGTTGCTATCCCTGTGCTGTTGCAATCCTGGAATTTCCCCGTTGTGGGACTAATAAAGGCTTATCTTATCTTATCTTAACTTACGGGGAGAAGCAGAATGCAACGATGGGGGTCTGACAATGAGTAACAGAAACAACGGTCTTTAAATAGAGAGTGCAATCAATGAACATGAATGATGGCAGGCGTGGATCACATGAGCGAGCAGGAGGTGACAGAGATTACCATATTCATCAGTTGTGAATAATGAGAGGGGGGGGAAGACGGGACTGACAGCTTGACAGGAGCACTGCCCACTACAGGGCAAAACACAGAAGTGCTCCTGACAGCTGCAGACCCAGAGAGAAAGAGCAAGAGAGAACACAACAATATAAAACGATAACTAAATGATCAATCGTCAGCCTCCGTCGGTCTATGATGACCATGGAAGAGAATCCTAAACGTCTACTCTGCTGGAACAGCACCGCCTGTGACTGAACAGGCCGATGCGCACCGGTGTTCTACCTTCCAACGTTGGGCGTTGGTAGGATTCAAGCCTGGGCAGGAAGATATGGAGGACAAGATGTTACCCATGCAGCATGTCCCCCCTCTCTACGTCACTGATTAATCCAAAGGAACAGCAGGGCTGCTATAGTTTGGCACCAGCGCCGTCGCAGGAGCTGCCAGAACGATGCTGAGCACAACAGAGAACTGCCTTAGGGGCTCCGACTCCGGATTTTTCCTCAGGGTTGACTCCTGAAGCCTTTCCCGTGACCGGGTGTGCCGCAAGGCAGCGGAGGTTTGAAATCAGGGTTTACCTTCCCCTAGATGGGCTACCTTCTCAGGTTGACGAGCCACCGTCTACCCGAAGCATCTGGTTTTAAGGCGCCAGAGATCCGCCCTCGCCCCTTCTCCTATTAGTAAAAGCAATTCCGCTGGGCTTAGAGACTAAACCACACGGGCAGGCTAGGAGTTGGACTTAGTTGTCAGAGGCTTTTCGAGACGCACGCCGTAAGGAGCATTTTATGAGCACTGGGAGCTTAACCCCAGTGCCGCTCCTGGCTATGACAACCTTGGAACCGATAACTAAAAATGACAACAAATAAAGATGGAAGGATAAATACTCAATAAATAAATAGCAAGACTACAATGAACATAAACAGGAGAATGGGTGGAACTAAGAAACAATACAAGATGTATGAAAACCAGCCAAGGATAAAATGACAGGAAACTAAGAACTCAAAAATACAACAAATATACAAATATGGCAAATGACCATGAGATTGATTACGGCGGAAACCCCTGTGCTCAGACCATGACAACTCAAAACAAAAAATAACACATAGAGGATGACTGCTGAAATTAATAGCGATCAGGGAGCACATGATGACCAGAACAAAGGACAAGGCATGAAAATGAATACGACAGAACCAAGGCCATGGTGATGATAATGATGCTTAAAGGAAAAAACCAAGAAGCCAAAAGAACATAAAGTGTGGGCACGATCCCTGACCGTACCCCAATCATGACACCCAAGTTTTTTCTCATATACAGTATGTTTTTTCTTTTTAAAAAATATTGTTAGGGGAGCTGAAGCCTACACATTTGCATATACAGTGCTGTGGAAAAAGTACTCGTCCCCTTCCTCCATCTATCTAATTTTGATTTTCATTTAACATGGCAAACTCTTTTGTTTAATATGTATAAATGAAGCATTTGTTGACATGTTTACCAGACCCAGGCAACAGACACAGGCTCGGAGTGGATTCAAACATCTTTATTGATAAAATGTAAGGTGTGTGCGTGCGTATGTATGTAGTGTGTGAGGATGTGGCTGGAATCGTCTGCTGACTGATCAGTAGGAAAATCCCCTGGGACCCGCTGAAAAACTATCTCACACTGTAGTAGGAACCTCCGGCCTCTCCTAGCTTACTGCTAAAACGTGAGGGAGTAGGAACAGGTGTATGCCAGGATAAAGGGGCTGGAGTGGCCTGGCTAGATGGTGAGCTAACGGGAGCCGGGGCACTAGTCAGAGCCGGTAGAACCGCCTGCTGTCCCGCAAGACGATCCAACCGACTGTTAATTTGGACTAACTAATTCATGATGACCTGTTGTTGGTAAGCTATCTGGTCCACCCGAACCTCTAACTTGTTAATTTGGCGTGCTAGCGCGCTGTTTGCTGGGTCACTCTGACGGAGCCGTACTGACATGTTTACCAGACCCAGGGAACAGACACAGGCTCGGAGTGGATTCAATTATCTTTATTGATAAAGTGTAAGGTGTGTGAGTGCGTGTGTATGTAGTGTGTGAGGATGTGGCTGGAATCGTCTGCTGTAGCGTTGTGGCTGGGGGTGAGCAGAGCGCCGTTCGACCTGGCAACCCTATAACAAAGCAGAGGCACAGATATTAGCACAGCCCAACAGAGAAGTGTTAAGGGATTGACTGGAGCTTACTTCACAGGTGGGAGAGATGCTCTCAGGTCAGCCCAGAGGCTACAGCCAGGAAGACAGCGCCTGCTGTTACGAGGCCGTCATGGACAGGTGGACCGCTGGGATGAGGAGGGGACGTTCCGCCACAGGGGAGGAATGGTACCGCTGCCGAGGAGGAAAGATTCCGCAGCCAGAGGTGTCCGCCTGTGCACAGGGGAAGAAGCTGGAGAGGGTGAGTAGTCATTTGCGCTTACTTGGCTTGATGAGGCTGAATCCTTCCAGAGGATGAAGCCGAGGCTTAGAAGGGCTTAGGCAGGAACGAAGAACCCAGGATAGAAGGCTTTGAAGACGAGAGTCGGGCTTCTGCAGCCAGGGGAGACAGACGGCCCCGTGCTGGTCTACAGGCACAGCGGGTTAAATAGCCCGAGAGTGACTGGGACCTGCTGTGCGCGCAGCTGTGGGAGATAATGACACAGAGCGAGCCATCACATTTGTATCTTAAAAAAAGGACTATTCATGAATAAATTGATTATTTGACCAACGTGTTTATTTTATTAACACAAGAACCGTCAAGATGGTCTGATGGACCTTTGGGGTTTTATTATATGAATAACTTTGTTTGAACAAAATCGACAGGTCTCCCAGTTCAACTTTTTATAAATATGCGTTTTATGTTTTCTGAAGCCTGGAACATAATAAAATTAATACACACAATTTCACTTTTTTCTCAGACCGCAGAGACTCCTGTCATTGAGTTACAGTGTTGCAGTTTCTTGGGACGTTTCTATGCATTTGTGTTCTTTTTGTTAATAATGTCATTGTTGTATTCCTTCTATATTGTGTATCCTGAACTGGGAAAGGGAAATAGAGAGAAGAGGGAACTGAATTACCATTTTATATACACAGCAAAAAGAAATAAATATAGAAATATGGCTCGAGAAAAAAACGAAGAAAACTGACAATGTGGATGATTTTACTTCAAGAGGGATGGAAAGCTGATGGATAGAGAGGAGAGGAAAACTCCAGAGTCTGAGTCTGAACCTCCGCAGAAAAGAGAACAAAAGATCACTATCAGCTGACACCATCTGTATGTCCACTGCAGGTAGGAAGGGCTCCTATGTGCAGTGGTTAGCAGTGCTGCCTTACAGCTAGAAGGCTCCTGGTTCGAATCCCCAGGCTGGCAGGGGTAGGAACCTTTCTGTGTGGAGTTTGCATGTTCTCCCTGTGCTGCGTGGGTTTACTCCGGGGGCTCCGGTTTCCTCCCACAATCCAAAGACATGCATGTTAGGTTAATTGGTTGTTCTAAATTGTCCCTAGATATTTGTCTCCTATAGGCCCTTAGAGTAGAGGGTTAGTACTAGTGAAGCGCTTTGAGTGGTCTTTGAGATTAGAAAAGCGCTATATAAGTACAGGTCCTTATCCCTTATCCATATATCCTATTTTATGGGTACAAATTCATGTAGTAGGCTAAATATAAACAAATGAAATAAAAAAAAACCTGCCAGCTGATGTCCAGTTCAGCATAACACCAATCTCTGTGAGACCACTGATATTCATATAATCTGTTTTTCTGTCATGTCAAATAAAGTAACGCACAAAAAGAAGCTTCTGTCTCTTCAGTCACATGCCCTCGGTTCTCACCCGTGTCTCCTGGCAGCAACGATCATTATCATGTCAGGCGCAGGTGAATTAAGACATGCTTTTTTTGGGCATTAAATCCTGGTGCATTTAGCAGGAGATTGACAACCACAAACCTTAGTAGATCACCTTGCACCAGCCATTTAAATAATCTCCTCCCTCAAATTTACGCTTTCATATGACAACTTCTACACATGCATATGTGATGGTGCCAGGCACAAAATTAACATAGTCCATGCCTTTCCACCCCTAATTTTGCCTTGCGCCCTTTAAGCCCCATTTCCACCAGTATCACCTTGGCTTTACTTTTTTTTACTTGGTTCTGTTTTTCGCCATTTCCACCTAAGTCCTCACGGTTTAACCGGTACGATTTTCGTGCCTGTTCAGAGGCAGGGTATAGCCGAGCGAAAAGCGAGGTGTGATTTGACGTCAATCGACTGCTAAACGCTGATTGGTCAGGGCGTAACGTCACAAAACGCGTCCGTTTTCTGTTTTCTGTTGAAGCTACACGACCGCCATTTGTAATTTCAGCGAGTAACCGCGGTGACTGGATTCACAATTGTGTTCTCATATAACGATGTCCACGCGCAAGTTTATTCCATGAACAAACGAGGAGGTGCGGACTTTTCTGTCCCTCGTAGCCGATGACTACATCCAGAGCGAGTTGGATGGGGCAACTCGCAATGAAAAAATATACCAGGAGGTGTCCGGCCTGCTAGCAATGGCAGAGAATTTGGATTCGACACGGCCACGCAATTGGAAAACGGTGACGGTGAGTGTTGTTTTGTTATTGTCCGTCTTCTCGCCTTTCGGTCAAAAGCGCACTTTATTTAAGCAATAAAGAAAGTTGTTTGATTGTGGGCAATTGTGGTGATGGCTAGCCCGCTAATAGCTAGCTACCTCTGTACCTTGCTGCTACCTCGCATCAAGCTGCTGAATCGCGCTTTTATTTCAGTATTCACGTGAACAAAACGCTGACGTAAGCTTATTGTATCCTGGTTAAAAAGTTTTGTGTTTGCGGTACATGTTGCACTTTGTTTGTGAGCTTTATTGTGTGTTTTTTCCTTCTATACACAGTTTTCAAATCCCGGGGGTCCGCCTCACTGGACCACAAGCTCCATCACCATCCGGCATCTTCCGGTCAAGTGCTGGTAAGGCACAACAAACTGAAAATTACCACCCGGTTGTTTTTATATGTGATTGTTATTTTCTATAGACGCATAAGGAATTTAAAATGTCTTTCTACGTTTATAAAAATACTAGATTCAGGGGTGTTCATAGCCACAGTGGCCCAGTGTTATAGGTGTGTTGGTGGTGGAAATACTGTTGTATTTTCACAAAAAAAAAAAAAAGGAGCACATGTACTGACTTCAAATCAACATGCTTGATTGAAATTCTTCAAGTCAGCTAACACTATTAACCCATTCTGATTTATGAGGCCACAGTACAAAGAAATTCTTTTAAAAATAACCCATTAAATCAAAATACTTTTTACAATTAATCCTTTTTGAAATGAAGGGGGGCCTAACCACAGCACCACAGAAGTTGCACAGTCCACTCTACTGAGGGGCAGCAACATGACAGTTGAGCTTAAATACAGCAACGAAGCATCCCACCACAGGCTTTCAACAGTTTAATTCCATAATATTTTTTCTGACATGTTTTGATCCAGTGTTATCTAAATACAATGACTTCTGTCTTTCATATAGGCAAGCTGAAAAGGTCCAACAACATTGCAGACCTTGCATCACTGATGGCCCAGAATCATGCTGAGGAGATGCGGATCCATGAAAGGATGCTCGAACAGCGTGAAAGGATGCTCGAACAGCATCAACGGCAGCATGAACAGCACGAAAGACACCTGCAGTAAGCCCAGGAGCAGGAAGCTGCATTAAGAAGGGATGAGCTGACAGAGACGGCTTCCTTCCACGGAGCCTTCCTAAACCATTTTGGCAATCTGGTCGAAGTACTGAAAGCTCCCCATTTGTAAACATGTTTTGGGAATATTTGTAGTGTAATAAAATGTTAGTCTTTTGGATAAAAGTGTGGTTTGTATATTATAACACTGGATGATAAAGGCGAATAATTACATACACATTCCATTGCCTCATATGACCCTAATCCTGCTGTTCAGCCATAAAGGTGTCAAGATTTTTAATGGTAATGTAATTGTTATTGTTAAATTTAATAAATATTACCACTGCTGTATCCATTGCTCTACATTGGGTACAGTTTTTAAGTAAAATTGTAAGCAGTTGCACAGGTGTAATTTACATTCAGCAGTAGACACTGATAAAGGTAAAAGTCGAATTAGGTAAGAGGTAAGTACATGTGAATTGAATGTTCTATCGGCATTCCAAATTCTGAGAATTCCAATACATTATAAGCAGTCTAGTATAATATAAAGCGAAAATACCCATACATGTAAACCCAAATATAACATTTTCGATGTTGTAAACGTTGACATGAATATGATAAACCTATGCTATTGTGATTCAATAGATCCATAGTGATCTTTGGTTTGAAAAAGAAAATTATAATTTGGTGTTGGGCAGTGTGACAATGTCACAGTATTTAATAGGATTAAAAAAAGTTTCATCATAAAATTTCTAGGTTCATTGGCAATTCCATCAAACCAAAAGTGAGTTGTCTAGCTGCAGCATTTTTTTGAGTCATTTCTACGTTGTTTTAGTGTGTAATTAGCCACCACTGAACAGATAACCGTTATAAATAACAATAGATGGGAAAAATGATACTCAAATGATACACAATGGGCCTAGATTTGGATTGGCTTTTTTATAATATTTTTAATTATTTTGTAAGTTAAAGTTAACTGGAAGTATAACAAGTTTCCACATATAATTCCAAGGTCAATCGGCAATTCCATCAAACCAAAAGTGCGTTGTTTAGCTGCTGCTTTTTTTGGGAAGTCAGTTTATCATCAGTGTATCATTATTACACAATACACAAAATGGGCCTAGATTTGGATTGGCTTTTTTATAATATTATAAATTATTTGGTAAGTTAAAGTTAACTGGAAGTATAACACGTTTCCACATATAATTCCAAGGTCAATTGGCAATTCCATCAAACCAAAAGTGAGTTGTCTAGCTGCAGCATTTTCTTTGCAGTCATTTTCTACGTTGTTTTAGTGTGTAATTAGCCACCACTGAACAGATAACCCTTATAAAGAACAATAGATTGTCAAATGATACTCAAATGATACACAATACAAAAAATGGGCCTAGATTTGGATTGGCTTTTTTATAATATTTTTAATTATTTTGTAAGTTAAAGTTAACTGGAAGTATAACAAGTTTCCACATATAATTCCAAGGTCAATTGGCAATTCCATCAAACCAAAAGTGCGTTGTCTAGCTGCTGCTTTTTTTGGGAAGTCAGTTTATCATCAGTGTATCATTATTACACAATACACAAAATGGGCCTAGATTTGGATTGGCTTTTTTATAATATTATAAATTATTTGGTAAGTTAAAGGGGTTTAGGATTAAGCTTCTGCATTATTTTAAATTACTCCGGTGTTTTCGCATTTAATTAACCGTCTGTTAACATTTAACCGTTTTGAACAACAGAGGCGACGTAGATGAAAAGTGCACAACATTTTATTTAAAAAACACGTTTGACATATGTATGCACATGAACACTGAACAAATGAAATGATCTCTGAATGATCTCTGCTTCATATGCAGCTGCTTCAGAATCCTCCTGGGCAACCGCTATTCTCCTCTCCTGCTCCAACGTGTGTTGTCTCAATCCACGTCGTCTTCTCCTGTAAAATTCTCTTGTCTCGTTAAAGACATTCATTGTGTTAAAAACCCACAGAAGAATAGTGACCACCGTGGAAATCCTCCGCTCGTAATCCGCTATTTTTTTCTTTGTTGTGGAGGAGTCGGTCGCGTCCTTTACGTCAGCAGAGTGTGGCACCGCCTCAATCCCGCCCACCCCCAGCAATACTCGGCTTTCCGCGGTTGTGATGGAGGCAGAGCCGCGGGAGAAACAAGTAGTAAAGAAAAGAAAAGAGTAGAGCAGAACTATATAGTGGAAATGTGGCATTAGTAAATCTCAACAGTAGTTTTTTAATGCCAAAACAGGGTTTTGCGATGGCGCAGCATGTTAGAAAATCTGCCCCTTGGTCTCTCCAGCGTGTCCTGGGTCTGCCCTGGGGTCTCCTCTCAGTGGAAAGTGCCCAAAACACCACAAGTGGGAGGCATCCCGGAGGCATCCTGATCCGATGCCCAAACCACCTCAACTGGCTCCTTTCAATGTGAAAGACCAGTGTTTCTATTCTGAGCCTCTCCTGGATGACTGAGCTCCTCACACTACCGCTAAGGGTGAGTCCAGCAACCCTATGGAGAAAGCTTATTTCAGTTGCTTGTATCCGTGATCTCTCATTACCCAAAGTTCATGACCATAGGTGAGGGAAGGAATGTAGATTGACTGGTACATCACCAGCTTTGCTTTAAAGCTCAACTCTCGCTTCACCATGACAGATTGGTACAACGTCCGCATCACTGCAGATGCTGCTCCAATCCGTCTGTCAATCTCCTGTTCCAGTTTCCCCTTACTTGTGAATAACACCCTGGGATTCTTAAACTCCTCCACTTGGGGCAGGACCTTGTCCCCAACCTGGAGAAAACAATCCACCTTTTTCGGGCTGAGAACCATGGACTCAGACTTGGAGGTGCTGATTCTCATCCCAGCTGCTTCACACTCAGTAGCACACCATCCCAGTAAGACTTATGAGTCATTGCTTGATGAAGCCAACAGGACAACATCATCTGTGAACAGCAGAGATGAGCTCCTGTGGTCACTGGATATGACATCCTCCGTTCCTTGGCTGTGCCTAGAAATCCTGTTCATAAATATTATAAACAGGATCAGTGACAAAGGGAAGCCTGAGCGGAGTCCAACTCTCACTGGGAACAAGTTTGATTGTTGGCAGTATGAACCAAACTCTTGCAAAGGTCGTATAGAGACTGGACAGTTCATAGCAACAAGCCCGATACTGCATACTCCTGAAGCACCTCCCACAAGAAACCATGAGGGACATGGTTGAATGCTTTCTCTAAGTCCACAAAATGCCTGTAGAAAGGTTGGGCAAACTCCCATGAATACTCAAGGATCCTTGAGAGGGTGAAGAGTTGGTCTGATGTGCTACGACCAGGACAAAAACCACATTGTCAAGTCTGATCGACGGCTGAACCTTCCTGATCTCTTATACAGTAATTTTGCATGTTTGTCACACTTAAATGTTTCAGATCATCAAACTGATTTTAATATTAGACAAAGAAAACTCAAGTAAATACAAAATGCAATTTTTAAATAATGATTTTATTTATTAAGGGAACAATGGTATCCAAACCGACCTGGCCCTATATGAAAAAGTAATTGCCCTCTAAACCTAATAACTGGTTGTGCCACCTTTGGCAGAATTTTGGCTCACTCTTCTTTGCAGAATTGTTTTTATTCAGCCACATTGGAGGACTTCAGCTTGAGGTCAAGAACTGATGGCTGGACATTCTCCTTCAGGATTTTTTGATAGAGAGCAGAATTCTTGGTTCCAAAAATTACAGCAAGTTGTTCAGGTCCTGAAGCAGCAAAGCAGCCCCAGACCATCACACTACCACCACCATGTTTGACTGTTGGTACAATGCTCTTTTTATGAAATGCTATGTTAATTTTACACCAGATATAATGTGATGCACACTTTCCGAAAAGTTCAACTTTTATCTCATCAGAATATTTTCCCTGAAGTCTTGGGAATCATCAAGTAGTTTTTTTTGTTGTTTTTTTTCCCCAAATGTGAGGCAAGCCGTTGTGTTCTTTTTGGTCAGCAGTGGTTTACTTCTTGGAACTTTAACTTTGTCAGACAGGTTCTATTCAAGTGATTTCTTGATTCAACAGGTCTGACAGTAATCAGGCCTAGGTGTGGCTAGTGAAATTCTGTAAAATTCAAAAATGTTGTTAATTACAGTTAATTCATGATGTAATGGGGGACAATTATTGTTTCACATAGGTCCAGGTAGATTTTTTGATTTTGTATACTTTATTGATCCCCAGAGGGGAAATTGAGGGCATCCACCTGGATGGATGAAGCAGCCACGGTACGGCGCTATCCCTTAACCATTCACATACACATTCACACCTAGGGCCACTTTAGAGTCTCCAGTTAACCTAACCTGCATGTTTTTGGCCTGTTTGGAGAGCGTTTTCCCTTAATAAATTAAATAATCATTTAAAAACTGCATTCTGCATTTACTTAGGCTATCTTTGTCTCATGTAAAAATGTGTTTGATGATCTGAAACATTAAAGTGTTACAAATATGCAAAAGAAATCAGGAAGGGGCAAATACTTTTTCTGTACACTGTAGGTCCTGCTCTGCTGTCAAGATGCAGAAAAATTCAGAAGTCCAGAGACATATGCACATTGCAATTTTCAGTTGATGGTATTTGATTATTTTTATTAAAAAGATGTTTTTTATTTGGATAATTAAAAAAAAACATTAAAATACCTATATATATATACACACACACAATACGATATATACAGTCGGGCAAAAAAGTATTTAGTCAGCCACCAATTGTGCAAGTTCTCCCACTTAAAAGATGAGAGAGGTCTCCAATTTTCATCATAGATATACCTCAACTATGAGAGACAAAATGAGAAAAAAAAATCCAGAAAATCACATTGAAGGATTTTTAATGAATTAATTGGTAAATTCCTTGGTAAAATAAATATTTGGTCACCTACAAACAAGCAAGATTTCTGGCTCTCACAGACCTGTAACTTCTTCTTTAAGAGGCTCCTCTGTCCTCCACTCGTTACCTGTATTAATGGCACCTGTTTGAACTCGTTATCAGTATAAAAGACACCTGTCCACAACCTCAAACAGTCAGACTCCAAACTCCACTATGGCCAAGACCAAAGAGCTGTCAAAGGACACCAGAAACAAAATTGTAGACCTGCACCAGGCTGGGAAGACTGAATCTGCAATAGGTAAGCAGCTTGGTGTGAAGAAATCAACTGTGGGAGCAAATATTAGAAAATGGAAGACATGAATGGAATGGAAGACCACTGATAATCTCCCTCGATCTGGAGCTCCACGCAAGATCTCACCGCGTGGGGTCAAAATGATCACGAGAATGGTGAGCAAAAATCCCAGAACCACATGGGGGGACCTAGTGAATGACCTGCAGAGAGCTGGGACCAAAGTAACAAAGGCTACCATCAGTAAAACACTACGCCGCCAGGGACTCAAATCCTGCAGTGCCAGATGTGTCCCCCGCTTAAGCCAGTACATGTCCAGGCCCGTCTGAAGTTTACTAGAGAGCATTTGGATGATCCAGAAGAGGATTGGGAGAATGTCATATGGTCAGATGAAACCAAAATAGAACTTCATTGTAAAAACTCAACTTGTCATGTTTGGAGGAGAAAGAATGCTGAGTTGCATCCAAAGAACACCATACCTACTGTGAAGCATGGGGGTGGAAACATCATACTTTGGGGCTGTTTTTCTACAAAGGGACCAGGACGACTGATCCGTGTAAAGGAAAGAATGAATGGGGCTATGTATTGTGAGATTTTGAGTGAAAACCTCCTTCCATCAGCAAGGGCATTGAAGATGAAACGTGACTGGGTCTTTCAGCATGACAATGATCCCAAACACACCGCCCGGGCAATGAAGGAGTGGCTTCGTAAGAAGCATTTCAAGGTCCTGGAGTGGCCTAGCCAGTCTCCAGATCTCAACCCCATAGAAAATCTTTGGAGGGAGTTGAAAGTCCGTGTTGCCCAGCGACAGCCCCAAAACAACACTGCTCTAGAGGAGATCTGCATGGAGGAATGGGCCAAAATACCAGCAACAGTGTGTGAAAACCTTGTGAAGACTTACAGAAAACGTTTGACCTCTGTCATTGCCAACAAAGGGTATATAACAAAGTATTGAGATGAACTTTTGTTATTGACCAAATACTTATTTTCCACCATAATTTGCAAATAAATTCATTAAAAATCCGACAATGTCATTTTCTGGATTTTTTTTCTCATTTTGTCTCTCATAGTTGAAGTATACCTATGATGAAAATTGGAGACCTCTCTCATCTTTTAAGTGGGAGAACTTGCACAATTGGTGGCTGACTAAATATTTTTTTGCCCCACTGTACACACACACACACACACACACACACACACACACACACACACACACACACACACACATACAGTATATACTGTATATTACAGTATTGCTTGTGATTTGACAGGCATGCAGAGACAAGAATGTAATTCTGGAGAGAGCTGAAATTCTGCTTAAAGGGGTCATTGACTGCACTTTTTCCACATTTTAATAGCTCACACATGTTCAATTCAATTCAATTCAACTTTATTTTTATAGTGCTATTTCACAACAACAGTCATCTTATAGCACTTTCAAATGTAGGGGAAACTCCCACAATTGCAGAAAGACCCCAGCAATCAGGCGATCCCCTGTGAGCAAGCGCTTGATGACGGTGGAGAGGAAAAACTCCCTTTAAACAGAAGAAACCTCTAGCAGAACCATGCTCAGGGAGGGGCAGTCATCCGCTGCGACTGGCTGGGGGGTGAGGGGATAGAGAAGATGAAAAAAAACAGACATGTAGAGAGCAAACATTAAAGGGGAGAAGCCCAGTACATTATTGGAGGTCCCCCGGCTGTCTAAATCTATTAGCAGCATAACTAAGGGAGGGTTTAGAGACACATGATCCCTCCTAATTGTACGCTATATTGAATAGGAAGGCTTTTACCCTACATTACATGTCCTCATGAAATATTTGGGATTTTGTTCACATTTTCTTTCTTTTATTTAATTATTGAAGCCAATTTGATTATTATTTTTCCTGGTTTACTTGAAAAGCTCTAATTTAAAGCCTGTCACTTTAAGAACTATCCTTCACCGTTTCAACTCCGCTCTCCCTCTTAGGTCAGTTAGCCATTATAGCTGACTAGCTTCTAGCTTCCCAGGTCAGTTGAGCAGCGCTCTGGTTCACTGATCCACAGTTGATGGTGTATCTTGCCCCAGTCCGGTCTATCTCCCAATAATTTTGCTGGGATGCCACAACAAATTGCTAGCACCATGCCCTTGATGCCCCCCCCCCCCCCCGATTGCCTCAACCCGAGGCAAGCTACCAAGCCAAGGGATCTCAAAGGGCAGTGGGACTCTGCGGGACTCCACTCTGCTCTCACAGCCAGCTGAAAGTTTGAGCGACTATGCTGCCCACGAGAGTAGAGTGGATCCATGGAGGACAATGGGTTTGCTGGGCGTGAGAACCAGCAGCATCTGGTCCCTTTACATTTTGATTGCAGGGAGCCGGAGGCTTTGTCGTGATTCCGCGGCCGATCGCCTGTACTGGCTTGTGTCTTGCACGGCCAGCTAAAGGCTAAAGGTAGCCTATTAGCCCCTGAGCTATTAGCCCATGAGCTAACACTGGTACCAGGATGCTGGCTGTAATCGTAGCTTATATTGTTATTTTCTTCAGATCTTAGCCATCCCTTTTACCACCTGGTTTGGCAGTGTGCCTCACATCACTGCGGCCCATCTCCCAGTGGTTGCCTTGTCCAATAGCCCTGTCCCAGGCCACCAGGCCATAAATGTGACCAGTGTGTTAGTGTAGGTACCAGATGGGCTGGTATCATGACAAAACCACTGGCATATATATATATATATATATATATATATATATATATATATATATATATATATACTACCGTTCAAAAGTTTGGGGTCACATAGAAATTTCCTTATTTTTGGAAGAAAAGCACTTTTTTCAGTGAAGATAACTTTAATCAGAAATACACTCTATACCAGTGATTTTCAACCTATGTGCCACGGCACACTAGTGTGCCGTGAGAGATCATTAGGTGTGCTGTGGGAAATTATCCAATTTAACTTAATTACTCAAGTGAGTGGCTATGTTTACATGGACACAAGTAACTGGATTAGCAATTGGAAAAGCCTGATCGGAATAAAAATGCTTCATGTAAACACGGCAATCTGAATATTCTAACCCGATCACGCTCATTCGGATCAAAATTTCATTCCGATTGAGAGGGGTGGGTTATGCCGATTGTTAATCCGAATGGTGAGCATGAAAACACTGCGAACACAGGGCAGAAAATATGTTTACTGCGCATGTCTGTACACCAGCCGCACGTTGACGTGACGTATTTCCGCCTTAGCAGCAGCTAGCGGAAAACATAGCGGGAGTAAAACAAAACTGGTCTGTATCATCCTGCTGTCTCCCTCTTTTCGTCATATGCAGAAGTCTGTACTTGTAGCTTCATTACGGAGACTAGCAGAAGCAAAAGTACAGTCTGAATAACACGAAACAGGTCAATTTCGACACGAAGCGGGGCTCGCTAACACCGGAAGTTGCTTCTTCTTCTACTATTTTTTGAATGTCGAAATGTCGACCTGCGCATGTCAAAATGATTTATTCCGTTCAAACCTGTGACACATCAAAACGCACGTCCTAATCAGATCAGCTTTTTCAGGATCCATGTAAACAGTAAAATTCTGATCTGAATTGTAATCAGATTGAAGAAATTTTGCCCATGTAACTGTGGCCAGTGTCAGAGTAATACTCTTTTATGTCACTGGATGGCAGCAGACAGCTAATTGCCTGTAAAAAGACAATAGAATTAGAGCTGCATGTGACAGGTCACAGTGACAGTGATGGAGAAGTTTTTGACAAGGGGAAAGGCTAAGTCCGAACAAGGCTCTGGACAAAGTTCTGACCAAGAAGAAGGCCCTAGCATGAGTGGTACACAGTATATCTGTGTGAGCTGAGCTTTTCAAGCTTGACTGTGATAAAAACTAAAAACAGAGAGAGACTGAGAGCTGTTGAGGAAGAGCTCCGTGTGTGTCTTTCTTCCATTCCTGCCAGGATATCAGCTTTGTGTTAATCTAAACAGGCCCAGGGTTCACACTGAGTGAGCATAAATACATTTAGAAACTGTATTGCTAACTATATTTTATTATTTTTACTGTGTTAGGCTATAGAGTGTCATTTTGTGTCATTCTGGTTGGTGGTGTGCCCCTGGATTTTGTCAATGTAAAAAATGTGCCGTGGCTTAAAAAAGGTTGAAAAACACTGCTCTATACATTGCTAATGTGGTAAATGACTATTCTAGCTGCAAATGTCTGGTTTTTGGTGCAATATCTACATAGGTGTATAGAGGCCCATTTCCAGCAACTATCACTCCAGTGTTCTAATGGTACAATGTGTTTGCTCATTGCGTCAGAAGGCTAATGGATGATTAGAAAACCCTTGTGCAATCATGTTAGGTCTGCAATGCTGTAATTGCTGCAAATGGAGGATTCTTTGACGAAAGCAAAGTTCATTCATTCATTCATCTTCTTCCGCTTAATCCTTTTTTCGGGTCGCGGGGGTGCTGGAGCCTATCCCAGCATCTTTGGGCGAGAGGCAGGGTACACCCTGGACAGATCGCCAGTCCATCGCAGGGCCAACACAGAGAGACAGACAACCATCGAAAGCAAAGTTAGAAGGAAAAAATTATTATTTCAAATACAAATCATTATTTCTAACCTTGTCAATGTCTTGACTATATTTTCTATTCATTTTACAACTCATGGTGGTAAATAAATGTGACTTTTCATGGAAAACACAAAATAATTGTCTGGGTGACCCCAAACTTTTGAACGGTAGTGTATATATATATATATATATATATATATATATACTGTATATATATATACAGTTAGGCCCAAAAATATTTGGACAGTGACACAAGTTTTGTTATTTTAGCTGTTTACGAAAACATATTCAGGATACAATTATATAATCAATATGGGCTTAAAGTGCAGACTCTCAGCTGTAATTTGAGAGTATTCACATCCAAATTGGAGCAAGGGTTTAGGAATTACAGCTCTTTAATACGTAGCCGCCGCTTTTTCAAGGGACCAAAAGACAATTGACTCAGAAGGCTGCAAAAAATCCCAAAAAAACAACAAGGCTGCATGGGCTCTTCCCTCGTTAACCTGTCATCAATTAAGCAGTTAAAAGGTCTGGAGTTGATTCCAGGTGTGGCGTTTGCATTTGGAAGCTGTTGCTGTGAACACACAACATGCGGTCAAAGGAGCTCTCAATGGAGGTGAAACAGACCATCCTGAGGCTGAGAAAAAAGAAGAAATCCATCAGAGAGATAGCAGAAATGTTAGGAGGGGCCAAATCAACAGTTTGGTACATTCTGAGAAAAAAAGAGTGCACTGGTGAGCTTGGGAACTCAAAAAGGCAACAGTGGTGGATGATCACAGAATCCGTTCCATGGTGAAGAACAACCCCTTCACAACATCCACTCAAGTGAAGAACACTCTTCAGGAAGTAGGCGTATCAGTATCTAAGTCTACCATAAAGAGAAGACTTCATGAGAGTAAATACAAAGGATTCACCACAAGGTGCAAACCATGAATCAGCCTCAAAAATAGAAAGGCCAGAATTGACTGCCAAAAAACACCTGAAGAAGCCAGCCCAGTTCTGGAACAGCGTTCTTTGGACAGATGAGACTAAGATCAACCTGTACCAGAATGATGGGAAGAAGAAAGTTTGGAGAAGAATTGGAACAGCTCATGATCCAAAGCACTACATCTTCTGTAAAACATGGTGGAGGCAGTGTGATGGCATGGGCATGCATGGCTTCCAATGGCACTGGGTCACTTGTGTTTATTGATGATGTGACAAAAGACAGAAGCAGCCGGATGAATTCTGAAGTGTATAGGGATATACTTTCTGCTCAGATTCAGCCAAATGCAGCAAAGTTGATTGGACGGCGCTTCACCAATGATCCAAAACATATTGCAAAAGCAACCCAGGAGTTTTTTAAAGCATCGAAGTGGAATATTCTGCAATGGCCGAGTCAATCACCAGATCTCAACCCAATCGAGCATGAATTTCACTTGCTCAAGACAAAACTTAAGGCAGAAAGACCCACAAACAAGCAACAACTGAAGACAGCTGCAGTAAAGGCCTGGCAAAGCATCACAAAGGAGGAAACCCAGCGTTTGGTGATGTCCATGGGTTCCAGACTTCAGGCAGTCATTGCCTGCAAAGGATTCTCAACAAAATATTGAAAAGTAACATTTTACTTAGGGTTATGTTTATTTGTCCAATTACTTTTGAGCCCCTGAAATGAGGAGCGTTTGTATAAAAATAGCTACAATTCCTACATGTTTAATCATATATTTTTGTTCAACGCCTTGAATTAAACCTTAAAGTCTGCACTTCAATTCCATTGTAGTTGTTTCATTTCAAATCCAATGTGGTGGCATGCAGAGCCCAAATCATGAAGATTGTGTCACTGTCCAAATATTTCTGGGCCTAACTGTATATGATCACATTGACTTTTCAGTAAATTAACACAATACAAATTGTAAAAGCACACTTTTTTTTTTTTACCTCTTCCAGCTCTTACTTCCAGCTGTGGCCAAAAAGACAAAAACAACTAACGAAACCAGATCCGTTATCCTGTTTTAGCTCAATTCCGATTTTATTTTGACAAGGCCAAAACCATATAAAGATTATTTCCAGTTGTTTTTTTGTTTGTTTCAGAAACGAAATATTGAAAGAATGAATAGTATACAGACTGATCTTAAACATCTACTCTGGTTTGAATATTTGCTTCAACTAATCCACACTCATGGCTGTCTTTGTGAAACTAGCCCATGGCGTTGTTCCTGTTTTTCTCTATTAATGTTGAATGACATGCTCTGCTGGCACCGCACACAGCTTTCTAGGCGAGAAACTGTTCTATTTAGAGGAAAGGCACCTTCTTTCCAGCTTTGTTGATGTCTGCTTATGAGTGCGTTACCGCCATGAGTCAACCACACCTGTAAAGCCATGCTAGCCGACACTGACTGACTTCAATCGACCGATTACTCACTCTGTCAATGTTTTGTAAGTGGGCTGAATGAGTTGTCAACTGTGCCACCGAGGAGGCTGTGTTGTAATCTACGGGTAGGATCAAATGGGAATGAGGGATTCGGCTGGGGGAGGGTGAAGGTGGGTTTCCGCCATTGTTGCGGGGCTGACAGATGCGGCGGACAGCTCGACGCACAGCTTGGCGAACATCAGTGCTCCAACCTGCGTGCCGCAGCAGAGACAGGTCACCACCAGGACCTTGAGAAAATAAGGGAGTCAGACTCCATTTGTTTCCCATCGCTGTTTCCCCGGGGAATCAAAGAGGGGGGCGGGGGGAGACATTTCCAGCCGTCCCGCCTGACTGGGCCCAACTCACTTAAGAGGTCCGTTTTCGCCTCGCTCCCTCCAAGCTTTGTTCACACATCCAGCAGACATGGCATGTGGGACAGTTGTGGCTTAGCTTGGCCGGAGAAGCAGGAAAAGCCGGGGAAAGGAACAGGCAGAGCTGTAGCTGGCAGGGAGGCACCTCGGAGGACAAAACATGGTGGAGAAATGAGAGGAAACATTACAAAACAGACCTAAAACAGGGCTCTTTTTCCAGGGGCGAGAAAATTGTCTGTATGCAAGTGTTTAGGGCCTCTTCACGCATACATTTTGTTCAGCTTTTGAACACTCAGCACTGTAAATCACCTCTGGCTATTCCTTATTTTTTTAAAGCACTAGTGAAAAAAGAAAAGATTTAGCTCCTTTTTTTTTCTTTTTGGGGTTGGAGCAAAAATGGAAAAGCAATTCAAGTGAAAAATGTCACTCTTTAGATGATTAAGAGCACACAGTCCTGGACACTAAAGGCAGGCAGAAGAACTGGTGTCGGTGGCAATGAAAGACAACGTGAGATAGGGTCTTCAGAGCTGTAAGTGAGACAGGTGTTGAGGGGAAAATGCGGTGTCTGTCACCTCCGCTGCACTTCAACATTCACAACAAGATAAGGTGGCAAGTGTGGGCAGCTTAGCAATTTTAGGGCCCTCTCCGTGTCGAGACATTTGTCTTCCTTTTTGACAAATAGGATAGTGGCCCTCAAAGAATGACTGCTGTCATGTAAGTGGATATTTATGTCTCTGCCTCCTTCATCCTGGGTTTTCTCATGTAACTGCACACGGGTTGCATTTTCATCATCTGTTGTATATCCTGCATAATAACATCAATAATTCTTTATGTGATTTGGATTATATTAGAGGGTTTATAGTTTGTCTGTCTACCCACCTTAGAACACAACATTAAAAGTAATCTCACTCTGAACTAAATTTTGGTCTTTACTTCCTCCCACTCGAGCATCATTTAAAGTCATTTATCTTGCGGCTTGTGTGATGCTCCATTTGAGGATTTCAGTATTCAAGTCACTGCCTGTCTAACCGGGGCAACCACACCGATGCTAGTTTAACTCATGTTACAACCAGTGTTTTGCTTGAGGGTGAAATCCTGCTCTTATGTGGGGATATTTTACTAAACTCATATGACAGGCATCAACAACTTGCATACCTTCATTTGACATTGATTTCTCTCTTTCTCTCTGGCATGACAGTTTAAGGGAAACAGTACTGCCAAAGGATCAAAATGCAAAATGGACAATGAAAATAAGATTTGGCTCGGTATTCTTTAGAAATAATGCTATACAGGCATGCATATGAGTGTATCCAGATCATTCACTGTCCCTCAGGTTGTGGCATGTTAATATACACTGGGCAGCCACGTATGCCATGTCCTCTTTTCCCAACGTGCTGCATTTACCTTCGCCAACGAGGCAATGTGATTGGGGCAGTTTGTTTTATATGCAAGATTATGCCAAAACTACTGGATGGATTTTGATGAAATTTTCACCAGAAGTGGCTACACATGAACTCATTAGATTTTGGAGGCTGGTGTATTCCAGGTTGGTGCACACTTTTTCTCCGTTGCATCTTCACTGATTGCTTGATCAACAGCAGCTGCCTTGATCAATCTCCTGTGACTCTTTAGCAGCTCTTTATATAAGCTGTCAGTTCTTCTCCCTCTGCATGGGAATGTTGGACTCAACTTGCCAACTGTGATGATCCTTCCCCTCCTACCCATGTGTGCCCACCTGGGGTGCCCTCACGCCTGTCATGAATGCCCCTTGCAGGGCATTAATGAGGTGCCAGATGCCAAATAGTAAGTTTGCTTGCTTATTAAACAAAAGGACAAAATGACAAAGTAAACAGCCACGTGGGGCAAAACACATACATAAACTAGGACACAAAATAATAAGCACTGACATAGAATATGAGGATGAAGCGAGGATGGAACCTAACGCTATCAAACATACACTTACAGGAGTTGAAGCGAGGAAGAATCCAACACAGAAAGAAGACTGGAGCCAGGGTTAGGGACTCCAGTCCTGGAACACAAATGTAGATTGCAGTGAGGAATGAGCCTCAGCTGCTCCCTTAAATACTCCACATACGCCAAAGGGGAATGTAATTAATGAAATGCCAAACAGCTGTCACAACGCCCACTCGGCTTTGACAGCCGGAAGTTCGGCCGTGACGCTGTCATAATAAAAGCCCTGGAAATGCCCAAATAGCAAAACCTGAATTAAAATGGGAGAAAAGGGAAAATACTGAGTAACCCGAGCGCGGAAGGAATCAGTGCTTAGATCACCACAACGCCTACCTTTCCTGCTCCTATTGCTGGAACTTGTAAGAATGATTACAATATTTTACCTTCAACTCTGTCTCCTACCTTCTCTTCAGGAAAGCCCCCTGAGCTCAGTTTAGTTTAGTTTAGTTTAATGTTTTCTTGAAAGGGACATCACATACTAATGAACATTAATACAAATGTTAGTATGCCAGATTTAGCAGTACTGCTAATTTGCATCTGTAGTGCCCCGGCGGGTCACAAAAATACACAAACAAACAATCATACACGAGCAGCGATGGATCCACTCCAGTTCGCCTACCAGCAGGGCATTGGGGTGGAGGATGTGGTGATCTTCCTCCTTCACCGTTCTCTGTCCCACCTGGAGAAGCCCGGGAATGTGGTGAGGATCATGTTCTTTGACTTCTCCAGTGCTTTCAACACCATCCAACCGATGATCCTGAAGGACAAGCTGCTGCGCGCAGGGGTGGACCAGCACCTGTCATCATGGATCCTGGACTACCTCACGAACCGGCCTCAGTTTGTGAGAACCCGGGACTATGTGTCCGACACGATCACCGGTAGCACGGGAGCCCCCCAGGGAACGGTGTTGGCTCCCTTCCTGTTCACTCTTTATACTGCGGACTTCCCTTCCTGTTCACTCTTTATACTGCGGACTTCTCACACAACACAACACACTGCCATCTACAGAAGTTCTCTGATGACTCTGCGATCGTTGGCCTCATCTCCAATGGAGATGAAGCTGAGTACAGAGGGCTTATCCAGGACTTCGTGGACTGGTGCCATCGGAACTGCCTCCAGATCAACACGAGGAAAACTAAGGAGCTGGTGGTGGACTGCCGCAGGCAAGGACATCCCCTCACAGCACCAGTAAATATACAGGGAACAGACATCGAGATGGTGACATCCTATAGCAGGGGTCACCAACCTTTTTGAAACCAAGAGCTACTTCATGGGTATCGAGTCATGTGAAGGGCACCAGCTTGACACACTCCTCTAAAATAACAAATTGTGTGTGTGTGTATGTATGTATGTATGTATATATATATACAGTATATATACATATACACACACACATAAATAAATAATTATCAATAACTTAGAGCGGGTAACAGACAAGATCAATATTCAACACTTTATTTTTATTAATCTCAGCAATTGTTCAGATGATCACTTCTACATTTCATAAAAAAATGTCCAGTTTTCACCAGTCCCTTTTAACCATAAAAAACTAAACCCTTTTAATTCATGAACTATGTTGAACCATGTTTGAAAAAGTTATGCAACATTTAAGAAAAATCAACTTTCATATTAAATAAATCTTATCACATTTTTAACTGAACAAATCTGCTGCAATTCTGCTCAAAATCTGTTACATTTAATAAACACACTTTTGTGTGTTCTTCTTCACTGGAATTATATCCATACAGCTCTTGCCAAGAATCATGCTTGAGTAAAACCAGCACTGTCCTTTCATGAGAAGAAGCTAAACAGCACTGAGTGCTTATATGCACGGTGGCGCAGTGGTTAGCACCGCGGCAGCAGTTTACCCTCGGCCGGGGGATCGCGGGGATCGTGGGTTCGATCCCTGCCCCCGGCCAACAGTGATCTGTGTGGAGTTTGCATGTTCTGGTGGTGCATGTTCTCGTTTTTCATGCAAAAACATGCAGGTTAGGGAGTTAAGGGGCGCTTGCGCACGCAGCGGCTGGTGGCTCGTCACCGGACTGCAGAACAAATCTACCTACGGGTATAAGATAAGTCCCCCCGCCCCCCCAAAAAAAAGAGTGGGTAGTGAAGTGGCGCTTCGCCATCGCCCCGCAAATGAAATACACGCAGCTTCCTTTCACGGTAGTAAAAAAGAACTCTTCCTCCCGCTCACTTTGAAAATGATAAATTTTCTGTCTTTTTTTTGCCATGTTTTTGGGCTTGGAAACTGCACTCCGCTCACTATCTTCACCGCCCGCTAGCTTATGCTCCACAAGCGCAAAGGTTTTGTTATGCGCACAATACTGACCTTTGAACTAGGTCAGAGTTCACCTTAACTTTACGTATAATAAACATATTTTCATTTTTTTTATTTTTAAGACATTGTCATTTTAAAATCTATATAAATGCAAGTGTGATTTTAAAAAATATAAAATAAAAAATAGCGGCTGAAAAAATTACATCTTAGACGCAGCTCACTTGCGAGTTGTGCTATTTTTAGAACAGGCCTGCGGGCGACTCATGTGGTCCCTGCGGGCGACATGGTGCCCGCGGGCACCGCGTTGGTGACCCCTGTCCTATAGGTACCTGGGTGTTCATCTGAACAATAAACTAGACTGGTCACACAATACTGATGCACTCTACAAGAAGGGACAGCGCAGGCTGTTCCTACTGAGGAGACTCAGGTCTTTTGGTGTACAAGGGGCGCTGCTGAAGACATTCTATGACACGGTGGTGGCATCAGCCATCACTTTTGGAGTGGTCTGCTGGGGCAGTGGCATTACCGCAGCCGATAGGAAGAGACTGAATGAACTGAACAAACTGATGAAGAAAGCTAGCTCTGTCCTGGGGCAGCGCCTTGACCCGGTGAACGAGATAGGAGAGAGAAGGACGGTGGCTAAACTGTCATCTCTGCTGGAGTCCGAGTTCCACCCTATGCAGGACATACTGAATGCACTGAGGAGCTCATTTAGCAGCAGACTACATCATCCCAGGTGCACAACCGAGAGGTTTTGCAGGTCCTTCCTACCAACGGCTGTCAGACTGTACAACCTAAGCAGGGCTGCTCGCAGAGATAGCAAAAAGATGTAACAACCTAATAGTTTTGAATGCAAAAGATGCAATAGACTTACACAATGGTCCCCTCCGGCATACAACTAGGAACATACCGGTCGCTATGGAGGGTGAGAATATGTATGGGCACATAATCATACCATGTAGGATAACTAAGTAGACGGTTGTGCTGTTTCATCCCATCTAGCTACAATGCTCTGCACTGTGTGTGTTTATATATTTACATATTTATTCCATCTAGCTACAATGCTCCGCACTGGGTGTGTTTATGTTTATATTTATATATCTATATATTTATTCCATCTAGCTACAATGCTCTGCACTGTGTGTTTATATATCTACATATTATTCCATCTAGCTACAATGCTCTGCACTGTGTGTTTATGTATTTAGATATTTATTCCACCTAGCTGCAATGCTCCGTACTATGGGTGTTTATATATCTACATATTTATTCCATCTAGCTACAATGCTCCGCACTGTGTGTTTATATCCTCATATATTTATTCCATCCAGCTACAATGCTCTGCACTGTGTGTCTGTGTGTATATATATATATATATATATATATATATATATATATATATATATATATATATATATATATATTTATAGTAATATGTACATATGTATATTAGCTGCTCTTGCTTTTTTTTCTTGCCTTCTGATTGTTGCTCTGAGTGTTGCTATCCCTGTGCTGTTGCAATCCTGGAATTTCCCCATTGCGGAACTAATAAAGGCTTATCTTATCTTATCTTATTTATTAACACAAAAGGCAAACAGTTCCAAAAATAAAGACATACAAAAAGGCAACGGGGTGCACCAAAGGGCTCACACGTTAGATGTGCAGCAGGGCACACCACGGTGCACAGTGGCCACAAAAAACAGTACAAAATAATAAAACAGCTCGGGTTACTTAGAGTCCTCCAGGACGCTCAACAGGTAAGGGAGAATTAACTGGGCAACAGTACCAAAGTGTAGTAGTGAACTGCACAGAGAAATGCAGACAGTTTTTTACTCACAGCACTGAAGCAGTCCGAGTAGTCCAAGATAATCCGACGAGCACACACAACCAGTAACCACACTGAGGGGAGTAGCGGCAGTGTAGTTCCTGACTCCCTCATAGACAGTACATCCATACGGCAGTTCAGGTCGATATGACTGTGCACAATGGTCCAGAAATGCTTGACTGGCAAAGGCCACCTAAATACAAGCACTGCTGGACAACAGATTGGGTGCACCTGGGCGAGGCACGGGAAAGACAATTACCGGAGTGGAATCAGCTGGCTGTCAAGAGAGAGGGGGCGTGGTCGGACCGGCAAGTGTTAGACAACACCCACAAGAATGTAGGTCAAGGAGGATGCCTAACAGCTGCCGGCCAGAGCGGTGGCTACAGGCACAGAAAAAAAAGGAACAAAGACATAAAAACAACAAGAACTCAAACGATAGCACAATACATAAATAACCCAATACCTGAGCAACAAAGAACGGTCAGAACCGAGCCTAAAGGACAACACTGGCTTGGTTCATGACATTATCAGGTTTGCCAGGTCCTTTCAGGGTCATCATTACTATAGATTGTCTGCCTATCATCAGTGTCTGCGTTTGGGTCTATGACTGAAATTGTCATGATTGGCAATAATTAGACAGCTCACATGCAGGGAATGACACCAAAGGAAACACACAATGACGCAGAGTAACTAGTTTGATTGAATTTTATTAATGCAAAGGAACGCCTCCACAAGAGAAAAACGCTACTTGCCAGGGGAAACACACAGCCTGAAACAAGAGACAAGAGCAGGTGAATTAGGAGGGAGACAAGACAAAGGGAAAATAGGACCACACTCACGTGGGAGTAATAGAGGGGTCGGCAGAAGAACCCAACACTTACAGCGAACCTCCTGATTATGCAGGATGGCAAAGAGGAGCTGGGTGAGGTGTCTGACCAGGTGATGACGGTCGCTGATGTGGTGATGATGACGGGGCAGGTGAGCACACAACAACCCTGGAGACACACCACAAAGGAGGTAGCAACCTGTGAAAAGATAAGCAGAGGATTAAAGGGTTTTTCAAGTTTAAGGAAAATAGAAATGTACTGCTGAAGCAGATAGTCTACCCAATGAGCCAGCACCAAGGCTTTGAAGAGGAGATCTATTTAAGCACTGGTGAGTCAGAGGAGGAGGTGCATCTCATCATGCAGGTCGAGAAGATTACCCGCGGAGTAGGTGAAGGTTGAACCGGATGGGCGGGGTGAGGAGTGCGCTCACCAGACCCTGACAGAAATCATGTCAGAGGTAATCCATAGAGCACATACCTCTCCCAAGGCCCTATCACAATGTTAAAGAAAGTGGTAAAGTGAACCATAATCTGCATCCTGACCTGGATCACCTCCAAAATCTAAAGTGTTACATCCATAGCCCAAGGACCACTTCAGTTGAAAATTTCATCAAACTATGTCTAGTACTTTTTGTGTATTCCTGCCAACCTTGGCAGAAGTGTGCACTCTCTCAATGCTCTAGTTATATTTTGGAAATGTCAATTTGTGACCAAGGACCAAGCCCAAGTAATCGGATTTAAATGGGGGACCAAAGGCACAATCTCCCACATTGGAGTCATGTATGGTTGATCCAATTGGCAAGCCGATTTGGAGGAAGTACAGGCTTTATTATTGTCTACTCATGGATGGACCATAGGGTGGAGCAGTTGCACCAGTGATCTGATCACTGGACTTGTGTGTTCACGAAGACCACGGGAGCTGGCGTTGGTTGAGAGGTGCACAGATCGGTGACGTTCTGGGTACCTGTCTGAGCATCGCTGACCCTCCGTGTTGCTGTGAGGTGATCCCACTGTGGATGGGAGTGGACTCCGCTGTGGGCTCCATACAGAGGAGGCCTCAGGCAGTGGTAGACTCCCATGTCAGTCAGTCACACCAAAGTGGGACTGGTCTCCTGTCCTGCATTTCCTCACACTACAGCCCAACAGGGAGAAGTTCCATGGTGGATGACAGACAATGAGTGCAACCTCCGCTACAGATATATCCAGTGTGTTTAAAATATGTTTTTGGAATAATCTCACAATGTAGATCATCCTTATAATGGCAGTCAGTCACAGAAGTGATGATATGATCAGACTGCATTAAAATAGTTGTCGTAAGGTTACCATTTAGAAAAATGGGTGAACACATATTTATACACATCTTTCTTTTCATTGCTCGATTCTGCAGCCATCTTGATGAAAAATGACAGTGCTTTATGGAATACTCTTTGGTTTGCTGAGTGCTCCTGATTATGCTCCATTTCAAAGGATAAGTACTGTATGTAGCCCTACCCCTTCCCCTACGCTTTACACAGAATTGGGGAAACCCCCTATGCTTATGCATAAAAGCGCAAAACAGCTTCACAGGGTGAAGGGGCCTTAGTCCATTAGGATTTCCACCTACCAACTACATCACCACCAGTGAGTCTTACGTGCAACATCTTGTGGGTGGGACCAAGAACCACTCCTTGGATTAACACACTGATATGATACTGATACTGATATGCTACCAGTAAGTCCTGCCAGCAAAGAAAAATTGTGACCAAGCCCAACTGGTGGCATCTAAATGAGTGATCGAACCCAAGGTCTCCTGCATTGGAGCTATGTATTCTACCTATATTGCCAAGAGGGTGAACTTGGTGCCAAGTAGGAATGCTCTTCATACTATCATGGATAAGCTAATTGAAATTTGGGAAGACAGAATTAAATTTGTTAAAGTAAATGTCCCCTCTCTCACTGAATAGTTCACATTTTTGGATGAAGTACATCTCTGTTTCAATCTCACCTGTTGACCAGTGACTGCATGTTCTGTTTTCTTTTGGTTGCCAAGATTTTTTGTGTCTTTCTTGACAGACTGCCAGTTTGTTTATCTGTTGCTGCTTTTTATCTCTTACATTTAAAAGTGATTATGCCAGATCATAATTTCTGTCAAGGGCCAGATAACATGCTGTCTATTTTAACTGTTAGTGTTTTTTTTCCAGGGTTTAAGATACATTTCTTTGCATCGTGTTTGAATTTGCTTTACTTTGATTGTTGTTTGTTGATTGATGTGAGATTAGTTAGGATGAGTTTGGGAGGGGGTAGTTGGTCTCAGCACTCCATTCTCTGGGCCAATTTTTGGGTTTGACAGGCTTTGGGGTGCCTGGGGTTTGGTGCCTGCTTTGGGGTTAGAAGATGCATCACTAGTCCTCCTAGGATATTACCTCGAGTCTCACCAAACTCACTCACCAGGATCCTCAGGTAGGTCTGCATCCAGCTAGAGGCCAAAGTCAAGGTCATGTCAAAGGTCAGGAGATCTGAGCATTTATGATTTCACAAAAACTGTTACTTCTCCTAGTCCACTGACCTTGGCCATAAGCACATCCTAGATGGGTCTGCATATAGGCTGTGCTTAAGGTTAAAGTCGATGGTCAGGAGATCTGAGCATTCCCAGGGTGATTTTGCCATGCTGCAATGAGCTACTCCATCATTGACAGTCTGGTTGAAGGATGACACTGGTTTTCTTCACATTTGCTGCCTTTTCTTTCTCTTTCTTTCTTGGCCAGCAATCCTACCAACAATATACAAATATTTAAGACATAATAAAAGCATTTCCCCTTCTATGTCTCATGGTTTTAGTGTTTCAGGGTGTCCTCATTTTATTATTTATAGATTTCATGTGAAAACAGCAACGTCAAGTTATGGCTGTCTAAGAGGATAATTTAAAACAATTGCACGTCTGTCAGAAGTTTAGCACTTGACACTTCTGTATACAGTACTTACATCACAGCGAGTGGTGACACACAATGTTCCACCTAGTTTCCATGCAATTAGCCCCCTGTGACTTGAGGAGCGTGTTGGGAACAAACAGACCCTGTCAGTCATTGTTTGACTCCAAGTATGATCTTTTGGATATGAGTTGTCTCTTTCTTTGTTAGAATAAAAAAGCAACACTTCTCTTGCCACCTACATGAGAGCTTAACAATCCTTCATTATCGCATACATTGTCAAACATATTTTTGTACCTGTGAGGACATTATCCACTGGTTCAGATACTTGTCATGGCCTGGAACTGAACTCAACTAGTCTGCTGACAAAGTAACCATATCAGGCAGTATATAGACCTCTACTGATGTGCACAAAGAAGAAGACAGAGAAGAAGAAAAGGCCACTTCATAAGCGATAGCCCATCATTATGCGTACCCATAAGAGCCGAGGATCAATTATCCAGCAGAGGCAGGCTATCTGTGTGGTAATGTTCACAAAATCAGCCTGACCAGAACCAAATGGAATGAAGAGAATAAATAGAAATTAAAGCCGGGAAATGAAAAAGTCATGACCTTGTTCAATCTGTGGTGACATGAGTGCTACGATAACTGAAATTAGAGTTTAATAGAAGCTTGTGTGGGGGTGGAGGTGTATTCAGAGAGTACTTCACTCTATTATCTGTCTCTCTATTCCATCTATTTTAAGATCTTGCCTTCTTTTTTAAATTATATATGTATATACTATGCCTTGCAATCCATACTGACTGGCATGTTTTGAATATTAGATGGTAATAAATATTTGATTTATTCTGAAATATTCTTCTTCTTCATTGTTCAGAATTTGACAGAATATCAGCTGTGGCTATACCACTGCTGTACTTGCATGTGTGTGTGTTTTTTTTTAAAATAACCTTGGTACTTCAACACAAACATTTATTTTGTAAAAAAACAAAACAAAACATTGAGCAAAATGAGAGAACAGTGACCACTGTGTCAGAAGAGAAGATTTACACAATGTTTTTTTTTTTAGGGCTATAGGATTCAAACATTAATAGGAAGTGTAGAGGCCCTTGCTTTGAATGACTTCAGCACATCTGTGCCCACAGGACATCATTAGTTTCTCACACTGCTCTGGTTTCAGCTTGGTCCATTCTTCTTGCAGTCTCTCCCACAGTTCAATAACTGTAGTGGGTTTCTTAGCTATTACTTTGTCACCAAGGATTTTCCAGAGATTCCCTGTGGGGTTTAGATCTGGACTCTGGGCTGGCCATTTACATAGATGGTTATGCTGTTTATTGCATCTAGCTACAATGCTCCACACTGTGTATATATATTTATATATTTATGTGTACATATGTATATTCACTGCTCTTATTTTCTTATCTTCTAAATTATTGCTCTGAGTGTTGCTGTCCCTGTTCTGTTGCAGTCCTGGAATTTCCCCATTGTGGGACTAATAAAGGCTTATCTTATCTTATTGTTAGATTCAAGGAACTGTTTAACCCATGTTGCAGTGTGACAGGGTGCATTTTCTTGCATGAAAATTGCGGGCTGATTGGCAAACAATTGCAGTGAAGGAATTGCATGTTGCCGAAGGAGGTTCACATAAACATTTGCATTTACCCTGCCATGTAGCTGTACATGAGGTCCAACTCCTGCTGCAGAAAACATCCCCCAAACTATGATACTTCCTCCTCCAAATTTAAGTGACTTCTTTATACACTGGGTTTATACACTCAGCATCCCAAAAGTCTTGGGGATAGTCAAGATGTTTTCTGGCAAAACTGAGACGAGCCTTTATGTTCTTTTTGCTCAGTAGTGGTTTTTGTCTTGGAACTCTGCCCTGCAGGCCATTTTTGCCCAGTGAACATTGACCTTAACTAAGCCAAGTGAGGCCTGCAGTTCTTTGGATGTTGTTGTGGGGTCTTTTGCGACCTCTTAGATGAGTTGTCGCTGCACTCTTGGGGTAATTTTGGTCGTCCGGCCACTACTGGCAATGTTCACCACTGTTCCATGTTTTTGCCATTTGCTGATAATGGCTCTCACTGTGGTTTGCTGGAGTCCCAAAGCTTCAGAAATGGCTTTATAACCTTTTCCAGACTGATTGATCTCAATTACTTTGTTTCTCCTTTGTTCCTGAATTTCTTTGGATGGCAGCATAATGTCGAGCTTTTGAGGATCTTTTGGTCTACTTCACTTTATCAGGTAGGTCCTATTTAAGTGATTTCTTGACTGAGAGCAGGTGTGGTAGTAATCAGGCCTGGGTGTGGCTAGAGAAATTGAAAGCTTTCCAACGATGTGATAAACCACAGTTAATTTATCTTTGAATGGGTGGGGGTGGGGGGGCAATCACTTTTTCACACAGGGTCATGTAAGTTTGTTTTTTTTTACCCTTTATAATAAACACCTTCATTTAAAAACTGCATTTGGTGTTTATTTGTGTTATCTTTGTCTAATATTTAAATTTGCTTGATAATCTGAAATATTTAAGTGTGACAAACACAAAAAAATAAGAAATCAGGAAGGGGGCAAATATTTTTTCACTCCACTGTACTGTATATACACAGATACTAATGAGAAATAATAAACAGCTGGGATTAAATAAGCGAGAGGAGGAGAGGGTGAGAGGGAGAGAGACACAATCAGGTCCAGCCGTGAGGAGTTAACAAAAAAAACGATGGCAGAATAAAGAGAGCGCGCCAATCCATGGGACCCCAAACTGGAGTACATGATGGGTCTGGTGGCCTTCCAAAGTCTAATGGTCACAGGAAGGGTGAACACGGGGTGTCAGGTGGCCTACCAAAGACCATGGGCCACCAGACAGGAGAAAACACATGAACCTCATGCTCAGAAAATAACACACAAACCTTTTGCCCTGAAAATAACACACAAGACCTTAACTCTGGGAAAAATACAGAACTTTCTTGGTCAAAAGAAAACAAACATAGAGGTTTTAAACTCAGGAGATGACATGGAAACTTTGTGTTTGGGAGAAGATGACATAGAACCCCCACACTCAGAAAATGACAACATGTAACTTTATATTCAGGAAAAGTCATCATGGAGCCTTTAACCTCAGGAAGTAACGTGGAACTTTTAAACACAGATGATAATAACATAGAGGCTGCAAACCCAGGATCTAACATGGGAGGCTTCAGCTCTAGGAGTAACATCATTAGGGTCTCTTGCTCAAAAAAAAGATGACTGAGGTGCACTGATCTCAGGATGAGACAGCTGGGAAGTGCTGCCCTCTGGATGACATGAATGCACTGCACTGACCTCTAGATGAGATGACTGGGGAGCGCTGACCTCTGGATCAGATGACTGAAGCGCGCCATCCTCATGTGCTGATGGTTTGAGTGGGCTAATTCCTGAATGAGACAGCTGGGGCACGCTGACCTCAAGCTGAGATGGCAAGGGTGCATCGGACCCAGATGCCCAGGAATCCTCCTCCGACGCTGCCACCTTGGACAGGGAGGAAGAAGTACAGGTTGAAACAGGCATCACACCAAAACAGTCAGCAGAAGGGCTTGGCGGGGAGAGCTCAGAAGCAGATGGATGCTGCAACTGGGTCTCCCCACCAGAAGTAAGACAAGACCTCCCTAAAACAGATATTAAGAAAACAAAGAAGAGGACTTGCCTTAACTCCTGCTCTTCCGCTGGCGAGGACCTCGATGCAGCTGATGTTGGAATGATGGCCTCAAGAGGAGAAGTCTCTGCAGGAGTGCGCACATGAGGTGGAGCAGTCTCTGAAGAAGCATGCACGTGAGGCGAAACAGTCCCTGATGAAGTGTGCACATGAGAGGGAGCAATCGTTGCTGGTGCATGCACATGAAGCAGGACAGTCACTGCTGGAGTGTGCACCTCGGAATCAGCTGGAGCTCTGGTGTGCACCTTGGAGTCAGTTGGAGCAGTGGTGTGCACCTCATGGTCAGCTGGAGCTGTGGCGTGCACCTCAGACAGAGAAGGAAAAATACAGGTGAGTGCCTTGCAAATACCAGGAAAAATGGCAGCAGAGACAGGCGGTGGAGGCTCAACAGTGATTGGTGGCTGCCACTGTGAACCCCCTCCTGGTACCAGGCAACACCCCTCCCCAGTACGTGTAATGAAAGGAAAAGGTAATTGCCTGACCTGCTCTGCCGTTTTAGAGGCCAACCTTGGCGATCCCGATGAGGAAACAGCTGCGGGCAAGGGCACCAATGTTGAAGGTGGTGGAGCCGGCACTACAGGCATGATGACAAGTAAAGCAGCTGCGGTGGAAACCTCAGACGAAGCTGCATGCTTGGTGACAGATGACACTGCAGACGTGTTGACAAGCTAGAGCTGCAGGCTTTTTCACAAGCTGAACTGCAGGCTTATTATCAGGCTGCACTGCAGGCTTAATGACAGGAAAAGCTGGTGTGTGCGCCATGGAGAGGGCTGGTGCTGGCGAATGGCATCGAGGGGGGCGGCACCTTCTGGAGCTTTCCTTCCATCCACGACTGCCAGACGCCAGCTTCAATCCCCAAAACTGCTCCCTCTTGGAGGCGGAAATCTCCCATGGCACCCGTGGTGCAGAAGGCTGCTGCTTGGGAGGTGGAGGTGGGGCTGGAGCTGGTGATTGGTGAGGAGTGGGAGGTGCCAAAGCCAGGGAATGCTTCTTCGTTGGCATAGACTTCAGCTTGTTTGGTGAACTCCTCACCATCCCGTGGTTTTCACTCTGCAGGTCGGCCACCAGGGTGATTCTTTCCACCCCTTCAGCGTGCTCCACGAGCCGTGTATGGCGGCGAACAGCCGCCTCCGTGAGCCCCAGGTACCACAGAGCTGATTTTGGGGTGAGAGATGTACGAGCACAAGAAATAGATAGATAGATAGATAGATGTACTTTATCGATCCCAAGCTGGGAAATTACAGCGTAACAGCAGCATGACTAGATGACCTAAATGATCGAAACACACAGCATAATAGACGAAGGGATTACCCATGGAAAGTAAAACTGCCTAAATAACTTATGTATATCATCATAGATGAATAGATGGCGACCCATATAGGTACATGAATCATACCCACTGTACAATGCAGGACTATCAGGTGCAGAGTGAAATGTGAGGCACCAATTACACTGCAAGGTGCAATATGGTAGCATAATTATGACCAGAATACAACATTAGAGTGAGTTATTGTACAGTGAAATGACATGTGGCAGGAAAGATTTCCTGTATCTAACTGTTCAGCAGCAAAGATGTAACAGTCTGCTGGAGAAAGTGTTGCGCTGTCTGCCCAATGTGTGGTGGAGGGGGTGATCAGGATTGTCCATAATAGATCGCAGTTTATTTAGTGTTCTCCTCACCACCACAGTCTCAAAGGTCTCTGGCCTGAGACCAATTACAGAGCCAGCCCTCTTGATAATCTTGGCAAGTCTGTTGGTGTTGCTGGCTCTGATACTGCTACCCCAACAGACAGCAGCAGAGAAGATGGCACTGGCGACAACGGCCTGGTAGAAAAACTCCAGCATCCTGTTGCACATGTTGAAGGATCTCAGCTTCCTCAAGAAGTAAAGTCTACTCATCCCCTTCTTGGGCGCAGCATCGGTGTTGGATTTTCAGTCCAGTCCGTGACTGATCATGACACCCAGGTATTTGTAGTCCTCCACTACCTCCACCCCCCACCCCACCCCCCAATCTGCAATGGCTGTGAAGGTGTCCTCTTCTTCCTGAAGTCCATCACCATTTCTCTGGTCTTGCTGACGTTCAGCCTCAGGTGATTCTGCTTGGTCCACTCCACAAATCTGTCTACCAGTGCCCTGTACTCCCCCTCCTGTCCCCCTCTTATACACCCAACAACAATTGAGTCATCAGAGAATTTCTGCAGGTGGCATGACTCGGTGTTGTACTGAAAGTCAGTGGTGTATAAGGTGAAGAGAAAAGGAGAAAGCACAGTCCCCTGTGGAGCTCCCTTATCACTAACCACCACATCAGACAAGACTCTGCCTAGCTGGGCAAACTGTGGCCTGCCTGTCAGGTTGTCAGTAATCCAGAAGATCACAGAACTGTCGACCCCCATCCCCTACAGCTTCTCACCCAGCAGAAGTGGCTGGATGGTGTTAAAGACACTGGAGAAATCAAAGAATGTGGTTCTCACAGTGTGTCCTCCACTATCCAGGTGCAAATGGGCTCATTGCAGCAGGTAGATGACAGTGTCTTCAACTCCTAAATGGGGCTGATATGCAAACTGCAGAGGATCCAGCCATGTCTTCACCTACAGCCTCAGGTGGGCTAAGATCAGTCTCTCCAGGACCTTCATCACATGAGATGTGAAGGCAACTGGTCGATCGTCATTCAGGTCGGATGGAGACGACTTCTTGGGGACAGGAACCAGGCAGGACATCTTCCACAGTACCGGTATTCTCTCCAAATAAGATCATCTATCTCCATTAGTGTGTTGCAAAGCTCCCACCCAAGGCTCATGGGGTACCAACGTCCGCCTGCTGAGTCCTTAACAGGTGGCGTCATCTCGCTGAGTCGTTTACTGGTCGAGTCATACTGTCCTGTTCAGCTGTCGCGAAGGCAGCAAGAACGGGCCCAAACGCAGAGATGACTTCAGCAGGTTTAATAACAAAAGACGCAGCACAGGGCTTGATAATTACTGACACAGCATATAACATGAAAACAAACTGGGCTAATGTGGATGAGGAATACAAGTGTTTACGAAGCGACAGTGAGCTGAAAACTGAGTGGAACATATATACACAGATACTAGTGAGAAATAATAAATGGCTGGGATTAATTAATAGAGAGTAGGAGAGGACAAGAGGGAGAGAGACACAGTCAGGCGCAGCCGTGAGAAATTAACAAAGAACCAATAACGATGGGCAGAATAAACAGAGCATGCTGTTGCAAAGAGTAAACACAAGATGACATAATAAGGGTGATGATGATATGCAGAATGAATCAAAAACTAAAGATGAGGGCAAAATAACCATACTGACAAATGGAGAGAAACATAACTTAAAGAGTGGGACATGTTTGCACACATGTCCCCCCATGATAGTGTTATCCTCAGTTTCTTAGTTCAGTTATTGTTTTCTAGTCTCTCCAGTCATCCTCCCATTCCTCCAGCCACTCATGTGTGTTTTCATTTGACCCTAATTACTTACCCAGCTGTCCTGTGTTAGTTGATTTCTGCATCCCTATTTATACCCGCTGTTTTCATTTCTCCCTGTGGCATTATTATCAGAGTTTCCCTCCAGTCTCTCGTCATCTTCTGGTAAGCCTTTTCTGCATATTTTATGTTTGACAGCCCTCATGCTGTAAGTTATTTTTCACCCCATAAATAAATATGTTACACTGGAGTTCTACTCACCTAAAGGTGGTCATTAATTTCTGTTCTGCCGGAGGTTCGAACTGACAGAGTGATTGACCGTATCAAAGGCTTTACGTAAGTCTAAAAAGATGTCTCCTACCACCCCACTTTTGTCCAGATTTTCTTTAATCATTTCAATAAAGTAACAGCAACACCTATAGGAGTCATCAATTCCTGTTCTGCCAAAGGTTGGATCTGACAGAATAATGCCACCACAAGACTGTGGGTATGGACTTTAGTGTTTACGGCCTGGACGAGGAGGAGTGTTGGGCTGCGGGATTAGTAGAGGATTTTATCTTGGATGCTCGCACTTCCCACACTACCAAGGCAGCCCTGAGATTTCTGGACAGCGCGGCGGAGGTAACAGAGTCACACCCCAGCCTGCGGAGCTATCCGGGACTCACGGGTCTCCTCATCTCTGTTCTGAATCTCCAGCATATGCTCGGCGGGCTGGTGAGAAGCTCTCCCCCGTCTGTACCTGTGCCAACGAAGAAGCATCCCCTGGTGCAGACGCCTTCAGCTTCTCGCCGCTCGCAGGCTCCAGGATCCTCTCCATACCACCCTCCAGCTGCGGTGCCTCCTCTCCGACTTCCGCCAGTTTCAGCCCCCACTCCTCATCGTTTTCCGATACCCGCTCATTGCCACCTCCTGGCTACTCTCCGCCAGACGAACTTCGCTGCCATAAGGAGCATTTCATCTGGTTTTCCCGGGGCAGCCCCAGCGGCAGTGGCAACTTCAATGGCAGCGGAGCGGGAATTCAGTTCTAGTCCTCCAGCAGTAGTTCCTTCACCACTCCAGAGAATCATAGCAGCAGCCTCCTCTTTGTTCCTGTGTTTTTCTTCATCAGCTGTCCCGTCAGTTCCTTCTTCCTCTCCCTCTGTTGCTGCTGTCCACCTCTCATCAATGGCATCGGCGCTCACTGCTGAGCTTCTGACAATCTCATCCACTGTATCACCGGCTCCATGTCATTCTCCACCTGCATTGCCGGCTCTCACATCTGCTGCATGAGTGCTCACGCCTGCTGCTCTGTCAGCTCCAGTACCTGCTCCAAGGCCCCTCCCAGCCCCAGTGCCGGCTCCTCATCCCCCATCAGCTCCAGTACTGGCTCCACGTCATTCTGTGCCTCCAGTGCTGGCTTCACGATGTGCTCCATTTTCTGTGTCCACCTCTGATGTTCACCAGCAACGGTTCCATCAGGACCTTCACCAGCAGAGGAGCAGCTCTTCTGCCTGTGGTTGTGTTATTGACCAGATACCAACCTGTATTTCTTCCTCTTTGTCTGAGATGGCTGCGTCAGGGATGGAGAACATTTTAACCTCTGCAGTCTCAATGAACAGTGTACCCCAACCATCAGTCCTAGAGGACTGTCTTCCTGAAATCACCTTGATGTCTTCCTGAGGTCAGAGCTCCACAGCTACTGGTTCCTGAGCCTAATGCCGCTGCACTGAAGGTCCCTCAGGTACCATCTTTGGAGCAGAAAGCTCCCGTGTGGTTATCTTCAAGGCAAAAAGCTTCCATGTTGTTATTTTCAGAGCTAAAGGCTCCTGTATTATTTTCAGAGCAAAGGGCTCCTGTGCGATTTTCAGAGCAAAAGGTTTCTTTGTTATTTTCAGAGCAAAGGGCCTCTGTGTTATTTTCAGAGCAAAACACTCCTTTGTTATCGTTAGAGCTAAAGACTTCAGTGATGTTATTTTCAGAGCAGAAAGCTCCTATGTTTTCTCCTGTCTGGTGGTGCATAGACTTTGGTAGGCCGCCCAACACATCGTGTTCATCCATCAGGTGGCTTTTGGACTTGGGTAGGCCCCCTGACCCACTGCGTTCTCCCGTTTGGTGGCTTATGGACCTTTGTAGGTCATCTGACGCACCGTGTTCATCCGTCAGGTGGCTCATGGACTTAGGTAGGCTTCCTGACCCACCTCACACCCCGGTCTGGTGGCCTTTAGACTCTGGTAGGCCACCTGATGCACCATATTTCTCCGTCTGGTCGTCCATGGACTTTGGTAGGCCACCAGATGTGCTATATTCCTCCTGGTGGTGGTCTTGGGACTTTGGCCGACCACTTGATGAACATTTTTCTGTTTGTGTCCTTGTTTTTGCCCTGCCGTGCCTCCCCCCCCCCCCCCACTCCTCCTGCCTGACTGAGGTGTTCTTTGTTTTGTTTTTGAGTGTCTAGAATCCACCCTTGGGGGGGGGGCACTGTCATGGTCTGGACATTTTGTTCATGCCTTCTGCTGTGTTTGAAATGTTTGCACACTTCTTTTATCATTAGTTTGTTGGGTTATCCTCAGTTTCTCAGTTCAGTTATCGTTTTCTAGTCTCTCCCATCATCCTCCCATTCCTCCAGACACTCACATGTGTTTTCATTTGACCCTAATTAGTTACCCAGCTGTCCTATTTAAGTTGGTTTCTGTGTCCCTATTTTTCCCACTGTTTTCATTTCTCCCTGTGTCATTATTATCAGAGTTTCCCTCTGGTCTTTCCTTATCTTCTGGTCAGCCTTTTCTGCATAATTTGTGTTTGACAGCCCTCGTGCTGTAAGTTATTTTTCACCCTATAAATAAATATGTTACTCTGGAGTTCTACCCACCTATAAAGGAGTCAGGAGGTTGGATCTGACAGAGTGAGTGATCCTATCAAAGGTTTTACTTAAGTCTTAAAAGATGTCTTCTACACCCCCTTCCCCCCGCCTTTGTCCAGATTCTCTTTAATCATTTCAATAAAGTAAACATATGCAGTCTCCATTGAGTAGTTTGGCCTGACATCAAACTGCATGGGATGCAGCAGATGGGCAGATTCGAGATGTTCTACCAGTTGATCTGCTACCACCTTTTCAATGGCTTTTGACAAAACAGGAAATATACTTATCGGCGCCACATGAGTCAACAGCCCTTTTTGCATCCCCCGTTGTTTTTCCCTCCACAGACCCAACACCAACCCCCCTCCCAGCACCAAACCGAGGAAGATCAAGGCGAGGAAGGCTGCAGGTCTGGACAACATCAGTTTGAGGCTCCTCAAGTCCTGCACAGACCAGCTGTGTGGGATTGTGGAACACATCTTCAACCTGAGCCTGAAGCTGCGGAGGGTACCACAGCTGTGGAAAACATCATGTGTGGTGCTCGTACCAAAGACCCCTCACCTCAAGGACCTGAACAGCTACAGACCAGTGGCCCTCACATCACACCTAATGAAGACCCTAGAGAAGCTGCTCCTTGCCCACCTCCGCCCCCTGGTGGGACCAGCGATGGATCCACTTAAGTTTGCCTACCAGAGTGGCATCATGGTGGAGGATGCAGTGATCTTCTGCCTACATCCTTCCCTGTCCCACCTGGACAAGCCTGGGAGCACCGTGAGGATTATATTCTTTGATTTCTCCAGTGCTTTCAACACCATCCAACCAGTGATCCTGAGGGACAAGCTGCTGTGCCAGGGCTGGACCAGCACCTGTCATCATGGAACCTGGACTACCTCACAAACCAACCACAGTTTGTGAGAACCCAGGACTGTGTATCTGACACCATCATCTGCAGTATGGAGGCCCCACAGGGAACAGTTCTGGCTCCCTTCCTGTTCACCCTCTACACTGCTGATTTTTCACACAGCGCACCACACTGCCATCTACAGAAGTTCTCTGATGACTGCGATTGTCAGCCTCATCTCTGATAGGAATGAAGCTGAGTACTGTCACGATGGCCCTCACGGACCATCACAAGACGCCTCAGTCACCAGTGAGTTTGCAGTGATGTTTATTTACAGTGCAGGTTTAGACAGGCATAGGAATACACACAAGGAATGAGCACGTCTGAGCCGGGGAGCGCCCGATGTGCCAGACGAATAACAATGAATGTTAGTCACACTGAACGTACCTTACACACAGGACCGTTAACCGATGGGATTACGAGATACCCGAGTCGGCTAACAGCGGACAACGGAGGTCAGCAGGAACACAACAGGGATTAACAGAGATAACCAGAACATAGCTGAACATAACAGGAACATAACAGAGCATAACAGAGACTGCCGCATTGGAGGACATTCAGCACCAGCTTTTATCTCTGGCGGCCAATGACCCCAATGCGGCGTAGCTGCTCCTAATGACAGCGGCGCAGCAGCTGACTTTGACAGCAGGGAGCTCCCCCGGGCGCCTTCACAATAAGAGCCCGAGGAGCTGGAAGGAATCCTCTGCTGCCAAAGCCAGGGAAATATGATAAGAGACCCGAGTGTGGACAGAACCGACACTCGGGTTATGACAGTACCTCCCCCTCGAGGCCGAGCTCTGAGCGGCCCGAGTAACACCCAAGCCCCCACCCCACCCCACCCCTAGGGCGGGTGGATGGGGCGCTGGCAGGAGGGAGAGAGGCAAAGACAAGACCAACAAGGCAGTAGAGACAGGAAAAAAAAAAACATACTCCCTTGAATGTGGATGACAAGAACAGAGACAAAGTAGGCAGTACACCTATTGGCAAAAACAAATTGACATAAGGTGGAGGGAAAAAACCACCAAACACAGAAACAAAGTAGTGAGCCACAAAAACACAAATCAATCCCCCCCCCCCCCCCCGCACACCCCAACAGTCCCACAGACGAAATCAGAAACCCGGGGAGGGTGCAGTCCTGACCCGGAGGGATGGGGGCAAAAGGTTCGGGGGGTCATCCGGCATCAAGAGGCCACAGAACAGGGAGGGGAAAAGAGGACAGTTCGGGCAGCCTACCCCAGTCCCATGCTCGGAAGCAGAGAGTTTCAGGCGGCCGGAGCAGGTCGCCACACAGGGAGTCAAAAATGTCAGGGGGCCGGCCCAGAGAACCAAACCGGCGAGACAGTCCTTCAGGCGGCCGCCCCGCAATGCCAGCCCACCAGGACCGCTGGGAAGAAGCAGCCGGCGGTCCCCCTGAAAAGGGGGAACCGGCGGAGCGTTCGGGACCCCAACGGCCCCAGGTGGAGATGGGTAGCGCTCCTCAGGGAGACGAGGAGGATGACGGTGGTGATGAGGGTGACGAGGGGAATGAGCCTGCCCAGCATCCGGTGGCCGGGGATCTGCAGCTCCCTCACCGAATCCAGGACATGCTGGTGCAGCGCCCACGTCGGACCCCGATTGGGCCCCCGGGACCAAACCCACGGTGGACCCCGATTGGGCCTCCGGAACCGAACCCACGGTGGACCCCGATTGGGCCTCCGGAACCAAACCCGCAACGGACCCCGACTGGGTCGGCGTGGCACCAGACTCGACCTCCAACCACGAAACCAGAACCTCTGGCGCAGCAGGCGAGAGCAGCCCCTCGCCGGCGACCCTGGGAGAAGGCTCAAAAGAGAGAGAAAACCCGGGATCAGGATCACCGGCAGCGCCAGAACCCGGCGAAATAAGCTCGGACGCAGCGGGCGGCTGCACCCGGCTCATCTCCCCTTGAGACAGGTAAAAATGCTCTAAGAGGTGAAGAAGAAAGATAAAACAGAGCACTTGCCTGAGCTCGGGTTCTGACGCCGTCCAGGACTGCGAAGATCCGGGCTCAGATGTCAGGAGGTCGTCCTCAGGCTCCCACTCAGCTGCGTCGGGCTCCGCAGCTGGCGTGATGGTGTGCGCAGCTTGAGAGTCCTCCGGCAACGAAGTCCACGCCGATGGCCCGCACGGCGTGGTGGCAGGAGAACCTCGACCCGCTGGACCGGACCGCTCCTCCGTGGAACCCCGGGGACGCTTTCTCATCGGCGATGGCTCCATGCTGCAGTCCGCTCTCCTCCTCTGCCCACGGCGTGGCTGCGGAACCGGAACCAGGCTGTCCAGAACCGCAGGCCCCCTTCTCATCCAGCGACGTTGGCCTGGCGTCGAGGACCGCTCAGCGGAGGGAGACACAGAGGAAGCAGGGTTAATACTTTCATCCACAGCAGGTGGAGGGAGCTCGGGGGGCTGCATACCCCGAACTCCACCCCCAGGAGTCAGACAAGGCAAAACAATATCGAGATGAGAGAAATTATCATGCACTTGCCTTTCTCCTGAGGGTAAGATGGTTCCCGCTGTGGGGGACGTTGTTCCTCCCTTTCCCCGCTGGATGGCGACAGAGGGCCCTCTGGGAAGACGAGGTGAGGCCACTCGAGACGGTTCCGGGATGGGGCTCGCCGAAACGGAGCTCCTGAGACACACAGCAGCCAGGATAGGCGACGAGGAGGAGGGGGCGACAGCCGGGGTCAGTCGGGCATGGAGCGCTGATTGGACAGCAGGCGAAGGCCCGGAAAAAGACGAGGCTGCGGGGATTCCCCTCTGATGAGGCACAGGAGTGACAGCTGTGTGGTGGGTTGAGCCCTTGCGGCGACCCGGAACAGCATCCAGACGGGGTTTCAGCTGAGGATTCTGCTGAGGAGAGCCCGCGTCGTTACGCTGACGTCATCGTCGGACCCGAGACGGTGCATACTCCTGGTTCTTCTCTGGGACGGGGACAGAACAACCACGCAGGGAGCGTGGATGCTTTCTCCCTTGCTTCCTGCTCCTCTCCTCCAGCCCACGAAGCGACTCGCGTTGGGCGGCGAGTTCTTCCCACCTCGCCATCACCCCCGGGTGACTGTCAAGCTCGAGGGGGAGATTGAGCAGAAATTCCTCAGCGTAGTCCAAATGTCTTAGCATGTCGCTGGGAGCATCCCACAGCGTAGCGGAAAAGATGGTGTTGTCAATATCTTCCAGAGCTTCCGCTAGCTGCCTGCCCAGGCGCCCGCTACGGCTCCTGGATGACGTCATACTCCCAGCTGCAGACACTCAGACAGGTAGGAACAAACAGTCCACTACTGCAAACTGCACGGTGAATGGCGTCTCGATACAACGCCTCCTCTCCGGGCGTTTGGCAGCAGTCTACTGTCACGATGGCCCTCACGGACCATCACAAGACGCCTCAGTCACCAGTGAGTTTGCAGTGATGTTTATTTACAGTGCAGGTTTAGACAGGCATAGGAATACACACAAGGAATGAGCACGTCTGAGCCGGGGAGCGCCCGATGCGCCAGACGAATAACAATGAAGGTTAGTCACACTGAACGTACCTTACACACAGGACCGTTAACCGATGGGATTACGAGATACCCGAGTCGGCTAACAGCGGACAACGGAGGTCAGCAGGAACACAACAGGGATTAACAGAGATAACCAGAACATAGCTGAACATAACAGGAACATAACAGAGCATAACAGAGACTGCCGCATTGGAGGACATTCAGCACCAGCTTTTATCTCTGGCGGCCAATGACCCCAATGCGGCGCAGCTGCTCCTAATGACAGCGGCGCAGCAGCTGACTTTGACAGCAGGGAGCTCCCCCGGGCGCCTTCATAATAAGAGCCCAAGGAGCTGGAAGGAATCCTCTGCTGCCAAAGCCAGGGAAATATGATAAGAGACCCAAGTGTGGACAGAACTGACACTTGGGTTATGACAAGTACAGAGGACTTATCCAGGACTTCGTGGACTGATGCCTACGGAACTGCCTCCAGATCAATGTGAGGAAAACTAAGGAACTGGTGGTGGACTGCCACAGGTGAGGACAACTCCCTACAGTGCCAGTAAACATCCAGGGAGCAGACATTGAGATGATATATCTTAGAAGTACCTGGGTGTTCACCTGAGCAATAAACTGTACTGGTCACACAACACCAATGTGCTCTACAAGAAGGGGCAGTGCAGCCTGTTCCTCCTGAGGAGACTCAGGTCCTTTGGAATGCAAGGTGCACTCCTGAAGACCTTCTATGATTCGGTGGTGGCATCAGCCATCACATTTGGAATGGTCTTCTGGGGCAGCGCCATCACAGCGGCTGACAGGAACAGACTGAGCAATCTGATCAAAAAAGCTAGCTCTGTTCTGGGGGTGACACCTCAACCCAGTGGAGGAGATAGAAGAGAGGAGGACAATGGCTAAGCTGTCATCTCTGCTGGAGTCCGAGTCCCACCCCATGCAGGACACACTGAACGCACTGAGGAGCTCATTTAGTGATAGGCTATGCCATCCTAGGTGCACAACGGAGAGGTTCCGCAGGTCCTTCCTACCTACGGCTGTCAGACTTTATAACCTAACCAGGGCTGCTCGTAGAGGTCGTATTAAATGCACTAAATGTAACAACTTTGCACAATAGAGATCGTCCCCTCCAATACACAACTAGGACAATAACAGTCATTTCTGAGGGTGGCAACAACACTGTGATTCAAATGCGAAATATACTGTCTGGGTACGTATTCATATTCTGCAGGGTAAGTTAACAAAGCGTAATGCTGTTTATTCCATCTAGCTGCAATGCTCCTGCGCTGTGTATATATCTGTGTACATTCATCTACTGCTTTGGCTAACCAGTTCTTATTAGCCTATTGACTATTGCTCTGAGTGCTGTGGGACTAATAAAGGCTTATCTTATGCTATTGGTCTATAATTACTAATTTCCTGTTTGTCTCTGGCTTTGTGTATGGCGGTTACAATGGTAGGTTTCCATGCATCAGGAAATATATTTTTATGTATCGATTGATATTTTAGTTCTGTAATTGGAATTAAAGTATCGTTTTGTTTTTTCAAGAATACAGTGTTTCATCCATGAATATCCTTAGCTCTGGAACTTGATAGAGATGATAACATTTTGTTAAGCTTTACCTCATTTGCGGGTTTAAGATTTAGATCAGTTTCATGATTTATTTTAAATTTGGTGCGGGTATGTTTGGGTGAAATTCAGACCCAGTTCTTGTACCGATTTGATAAAATACTTATTAAAATTCCTGGCTATAACTAAACTAAGTGAAGTTTTCTATTTAAATTGAGTTGTATGGCCCCCCCTTTTTTTTTTTGCATTTTTTTCCTGTGAGTTTATCAATACATTTCCAGAGTTTTTTGTTGTTCCCCCTTGCATTTTGATTATGGCTAAGAAGAAATTTGCTTTTGCTGTTGCTTTACAGAGCAGCATGGCGACTTCATTTCTAATAATAATTTGTAACAATGAGTGTAAATTGTGGCACAGCAATACAGAGAGAGATGCAGCTCTCTGAGCCACTGTAATTTGCATTCTTCCTTGGCCATAAACAAAGTATTGTGGGGAACCCCCTCAGTAGTTTTCCCTCAGACTGAAAGGCATGGCATGGCATGGCAGATCAAAGGTGCTGGGGGACAAGGGGAATTGTTCACACTGGTGACCCTAGATGCACAATGGAACGCGAGGTGAACACCCCAGAGACGATCCAGATGGGAAGTGCCAGCAATGCATGTGCCATTTCGGTCAAACTCTCAGACTCTTGGCTACACGACCCGAAGTCTTGGTTTCTCCACACCGAGGCCCAGTTCGCACTCCGGGGAATAAAGGAAGATGACACCATATACTACTACGTGGTCGCAGCACTGGGCGCACGCACAACCCAGCAGGTGGCGAGCCTGCTCCAATAGCCCCCAGCCCGCGACAAATACGGTGCTCTCAAAACCGCGTTGACCCAGCGCTACACGCTCTCGGACTGTGAGAGAGCGGAGAGGCTCCTGACGCGGTCTGACTTGGGAGACGGGTTGGCGATTGAATTGACAGAGAAGATGTTGGCGTTGATGGGCACAGATGACGGACATTTCCTCTTTGCCCACCTTTTCCTCCGGAACCTCCCGACAGCGGCCAGGGCGGTCCTTGCCAATTCGCCGCTGCTGGCCGCGCGTGACTACCGGGCTCTAGCCCAAGAGGCAGATCAGATCATCCTCACCACCAGAGCCCTCACAGTGAACGCAGTGGCATCGGAACCCAGCGAGACGGCCAGCGGAGGTGAGGAGCCAGCGACAGTGGCTGCAGCGGAGGCCAAGAAGCACTGGAGAGACACACTCTGTTTCTACCACCGCCGTTTTGGAGAGGACGCACGCCGATGGGTGCCACTGTGCCAATTCAAGTGCTCAGGAAATGCCAGGGCAGGCAGTTGGTTGCAGCTGCAACCACCGGTGAAGCAAGCAAGCTGCTCTATGTGACAGACTCACGCTTGGGGAGACGGTTCCTCATGGACTCCAGCTCCCAAAAGAGCCTCATCCTGCTATCCGACGCTGACCGGCTGGCGGGAACTAGTGGCCCCGAACTGATGGCCGCAAACGGCTCAGACATTAAGACTTTTGGTGAGAGGACACTGACTGTATCCATGCACGGCTGTACATACCAATGGACATTTGTCAGAGCGGCATGCAGCTTCCCCATTTTAGGCGCTGATTTTTTGTGTGCACACGGACTACTAGTTGATGTTGCTAACAGATGCCTGATTAACCAACGTCTTTTGATTCTCTCCCCTTTATAGCTCGAGGAGCCGGGCTCATAACACTAGCCAACGCCACAGCGCCAGGGGGTAAGTTCCACACACTACTCACCCAGTTCCCAGCACTCACGGTCCCGACCTTTTCGGCGACCGTCACTAAACATGGGGTGGAGCACTTCATTACCACCATGGGGCCACCCATTTTCACACGACCTCGCCACCTGGACGCAGCTAAACTGGCCATAGCGCGTGAGGAGTTTGCCAACTTGGAAAAGTTGGGCATCATCAGGCGCTCAGACAGCCCATCGGCATCCCTGCTACATATGGTTCCTAAGGCCGAGGGATCGTGGCGACCTTGCAAGATTTCCGCAGATTAAATAATGCCACAGCGCACGACTGCTACTCCATCCCACATATTCAGGATTTTTCCGTTCACCTCACTGGGGCACACATTTTTTCCAAGATAGACCTGGTCCACGGTTACCACCAGGTCCCGGTGCGCACTGAGGACATGTCTAAAACGGCAGTAATAACCCTGTTTGGTCTTTTTGAGTTTTTATGCATGCCTTTCGGGTTAAAAGGTGCGGCGCAGATATTCCAATGCATGATGGATGCGGTGTTGCGTGAACTGCCGTTTGTGTTCGTGTACCTGGACGACATCCTGGTGGCTAGTGCGTCCGAGGACGAACACGTAGCCCACCTCAGGACAGTTTTCCAGAGGTTGGGGGAGCACGGATTAATAATCAACCTGGCGAAGTGCCAGTGGGGGGGACGGGAATCAATTTTTTTGGGCCACCGCATCTCACCGGAGGGTGCAATACCGTTACCGGACAAAGTGTGCGTGGTGGCAGATTTTCCCCGGCTTCAGATGGTCAGGGCGCTGCAGGAGTTTTTGGGGATGGTTAACTTTTATAACCGTTTCCTCCCCCGCCAGCTCAGCTCATGCAGCCATTGTACGCTGCGCTTAAGAAACGGCAACCGGCGGACAGAGTCGACTGGACTCCTGAGCAAGAGCAGGTGTTTTCCGAGGTTAAAACAGCCCTGGCGAACACCGCACTGCTGGCACACCTGGACCCGGCAGCTCGGATAGTGCTCACTACTGACGCCTTGGACGTGGCCATAGGGGCTGTCGTGGAGCAGCATGTCACCGGTTCTTGGCAGCCGCTCGCCTTTTTTAGCAGGTCTTTGCGCGACAGTGAGCGTAAATACAGCGCATTCGACAGAGAGTTACTGGCTCTCCACCTGGCCATAAGCCACTTCCAGTTCTGGCTGGAAGGGCTCACCTTCACTGCATTCGTGGACCACAAGCCGCTAACGTCCACGATGGCCAAGGTTTCGGAACCAAGGTCGGGCCGGCAGCAGAGACAGCTGGCCGCAATCTTGGAACCTACGACCGACATTCAGCATGTGGCTGGTAAACTCAACGTGGTGGTGGACTGCCTCTTGCGCGCATTAGTGGCCCCAGTCTATATGGGGATAAATTACATGGTCATGGCCACTGAGCAGCTCGGCGATGGGGATGTTTGCGAGCTCCAGTCTGGACCAACAGGGTTAAGGCTGGAGAGCAGAGTACTGCAGGACGGCCCCCCCCCCCCTAATCTGTGACGTCTCCATGGGCCACCCGTACCCGGTGGTCCCACGCGCTTGGCGCCGCCACGTTTTTGAGTTGGTTCACTCCCTGGCATACCCAGGAGTGCGCGCGTCAGTCAAAATGGTGGGAGTGAAGTTCGTCTGGCCGAGCCTGCGCAAACAGGTGAAACAGTGGGCGGCAGCCTGTGTAGCATGCCAATGAGCCAAAGTGCACAGGCACACAAATGCCCCCTTGGAACCGTTCCATATCCCAGCTAAGCGGTTCTACCACGTTCACGTGGACCTTGAGGGCCCCCTCCCACCATCGCAGGGGTTCATGCATCTCCTGACAGTGGTGGACTGCACCACGCGCTGGCCCGAAGCAGTCCCGCTAGCTTCCACTGTGTCCGCAGATGTGGCACGCGCATTTTTGACAACATGGGTGACACGTCCGATTGGGGCCTGCAGTTTGTTTCCTACCTCTGGTCCACGATGGCCCAGTAGTTTTCCCTCAGACTGAAAGGCATGACAGATCAAAGGTGCTGGGGGACAAAGGGAATTGTCATAGGGAATTGATATGTTAATACAGCACCTCAGGTAGCGGAGGAGTGTTGTGTTATAAAAGAGAATGCCCGCAACCTGAGTTTTTAAGTCTTTTGATTCTGGTGGATGTGAGACGAAGAAGAATAAAGTTTCCTCTGCTCTGAACGCTCGGCCTGGTTATTCCTCTCTCCACAGTATCATGAATTTTGTGTCCAAAAAAGTTGTTTCCAAAATAATTTAATGCATTGTATTTGTAACTCAGGGTCTTTGCATACTGTCTATACTCAGGAGAGTTATAAAATGAAAACATGGAATTTTATTACTGTCTTTTCTGTGTATTCCATTAAGAGGTAATTCAATAAAATACCTTACACTTGTTTTCTTAAAATATTTTATAAAGTCCGATTTGTAAATCCAACCGTGAAAGCATCACAGCCTCACTGGGAATGAAACTCACCGCACGTCACTGACTTACATCCAAAAATGAATGGAAAGAAGTGAACACATGCACATTTGCTCTGGGCAATGCAAATTTGCATCCATGTGAGATGGATTTTATTCAACTCAGGACAAAAATTTGCTTGATGCTTGGTCCCGATAGCCAATCATCATTGATATTCCACCATTACCAGGAAAATAAATTAGCTTGAAAATGAGACATACCAGAGACAGATGGACCAGCGGAGGTCCCTGACAGTGTGTATCCACCACTTTTTTTAGTGCTGAAAACAGCCAACATCAAGATGCAGTGTCTGGCGGAGGTAGTGACATTTTCCACACTGGTGTGCCCCTCCGGATAATGCTGTGAACTCAAACAAGACTTTTTTGGGTGGGATTTTAATGGCAGGTACAAAGCAGCTGTATAAGTTATGAAGGTAACCCTGCATCTCCACAGACGAATATTGTCAAGAAGAAGAAATAGAAAGATTGCGTTCAGACTGTGCCCCCCCCCCCCCCGACATACAAGGGTCACTACAGGTGCACAACAATGGCAAAATATTAAATATTTTTTGGACCAATTAAGTGAAATTCGACCATTTCCTACTGCACCTATCTGTCATAGCACCTTAGTTTAAAAACAATGAGTTAGAGGATGGATACACAGACAGATGGACAGATACGCAGAGTCAGGCGGCCGCCCTACCCACATCTCCTGGGTAAAACCTGTGGTTGCTCGCCGAAGCTAAGCTAACTGTTTATCAGAACTGTAAGAGTATGGGTTTGGATGCTCATACCCACCATCATGTAGAGCCTAACTGAAGCTGCTCCTTTAATGAAGCAGTATAGCAACACAGACCCCAACAAAGTGACAAAATTGTTTCTTTTTTCTGAATTTTTGCATTGGTAGCCACTCCAAATGCCCATATTCACACACAAATTGACTGAAAAGTGAAAATTTATTTATATGTCCCTTTAAATATAATTAATGAGTGAAGTATGGATGTGCTGGCAAACTCAGGATAGTATTGGTGGCTGGACTTAGTTTCAGTAACTGAACTTGGAGCCATTACTGTAAAATCCTGTGACGCAACAAGGCAACTTTCTCTGGGAGAGAATTTACCCTCTGCCTAAAAAAAAAAAAAAAAAAGAAAACACTTCACCACCACATACTTTTCAATTTCCAGCTTGAAAGAGGAGGTTTAACATAATACTACCAGTTTCTATGATCATAGTTATATTTTTAGAAAAAAAAAGGAAAAAAAGAGTTAATCTAAAACACCTTTCCCATAAATCCTACTCTGTGTAAAAAGATGCTGTTTTCTCATTTGCACCGCGGTGCCCATCCAAGAGAGATGCTTGTTCAGCAAGAAGACGAGGCAGCAATTGGAGTGCGACATGCAGACAAGCAGACAAGGTGTAATCCATAGATAAACACTGACAAGGAGCAGGCAAACAGGAAGCCTGCAGGAGTAAAAGATGGCTGAACCTACAATACACAGAGCTGGCCAGCCAAGTCAAACAAGCCAGCTGGAGACTGCTACCACAGCTCCATTTACATTACATTTTACATTCACTGTTTAACTGACATTGAGGGGCTCTGTCAAGGATAACGCAAGTTCATGTTTTATAGCTGCAAACATATGCATTATTAAAAAAAAAACCCCCACCTTACTACTACTCTGTCACGCAGCAAAAAGAAAGGAAGGCATGCAGATGTGTGTGGCACGCAGTGTGTTAATGTTTCATTAATACTTCATTATAATGCCATTAATATCCCATCCAATCAGTAAGCATGTGGGTCAGAGTTCCTGTGGAGCCCAGTCTCTTGTAGGTCAGCTCCTGGGGAGGCTGCACTGTTCACAAGACTAAACATAAAACAGGAAGGAAGTGGAAAATTAGCTTTTTAAAAGATGATCCAGGTAAAAGTACTGAGGTCAATAATGAATTAATGACAGATTATAATTCTCTTCAGCTGTCTGTAATTCTTTCTGCCCCCCAAAACAAAACACTTTTTTTTCTAGTTTCCGTCAAGTCTTTAAATAACACATTTCCCCCCCAAAGATGGCAGCCATTTTCATTCTGCACTAGCTGTGACTCTGGCTGGATAAGCTAATCAGCGCTCGCCTCAGGGATTACATTCCTTATCATATCTCTGCCACCAGTCAGGTTAAGCATGCTGCCACATTGTAACTCTTTTTAATAAAGCTCCATTTTAAATCAAGATTTGGGTAAAGCCACCCACTCGGTTAATTGGTTTCTATTATATTAGGAGGGACTGTATGGCAGCCAGCAGAGTAGGACTGGTTTGGGCTGTAAGTGCAGGCTGCACTGCTGACTCACACATGCAGACCTCACACCATAAATTTGTTCCATCATTGCAAAGCACTTGGAACCCTCTTTAATGCATGTCTGATAAGTGCAGGGATGGAAGGCTTGACTTTTTTGTGAGTGTCATTACATGGGTTGGGGTGACGGTGTGAATGGATGTTATCAGACTGGCTGAAAATATCTCAACTAGAACTACAGACTGGTGGGGTTGTGAAGAACAGTTTTTCCTTTTTTATGTGGAGAGTATGAATTAGAAAAAAAGGATCTTAAAGTAGCAAAAGTACAGGTTACACTGCATCCGAAAAGTATTCACAGCGCTTTACTTTATCCACATTTTGTGATGTTACAACCTTATTCCGAAGTGGATTGAATTCATTTTTTTCCCCTCAAAATTCTACACACAACACCCTATAATGACAATGTGAAAAAAGGTTTTTTGAGATTTTTGTAAATTTATTAAAAATAAAAAAATCCCGAAGAAATCACATGTACATAAGTATTCACAGCCTTTGCTCAATACTTTGTTGATGCACCTTTGGCACCAATTACAGCCTCAAGTCTTTTTGATGTGATATGATGTGATTTGATATGATGCCACAAGCTTGGCACACCTATCTCTGGGCAGTTTTGCCCATTCCTCTTTGCAGCACCTCTCAAGCTCCATCAGGTTGGATGGGAAGTGTCACTGCACAGCCATTTTCAGATCTCTCCAGAGATGTTTAATTGGATTCAAATCTGGGCTCTAGCTGGGCCACTGAAGGACATTCACAGAGTTGTCCTGAAGCCACTCCTTTGATATCTTGGCTGTGTGCTTAGGGTTTTTGTCCTGCTGCAGGTTTCCATCCAGGATGTCTCTGTACATTGCTGCATTCATCTTTCCCTCTATCCTGACTAGTCTTCCAGTTCCTGCTACTGAAAAACATCCCCACAGCATGACACTGCCACCACCATGCTTCACTGTAGGGATGGTATTGGCCTGGTGATGAGCAGTGCCTGATTTCCTCCAAACATGACGCCTGGCATTCACACCAAACAGTTCAATCTTTGTCTCATCAGATCAGAGAATTTTGTTTCTGATGGTCTGAGAGTCCTTCAAGTGCCTTTTGGTAAACTCCAGGCAGGTTGCCATGTGCCTTTTACTAAGGAGTGGCTTCCGTCTACCATACAGGCCTGATTGGTGAATTGCTGCAGAGATGGTTGTCCTTCTGGAAGGTGCTCCTCTCTCCACAGAGGAACGCTGGAGCTCTGACAGAGTGACCATTGGGTTCTTGGTCACCTCCCTGACTAAGGCCCTTCTCCCCTGATTGCTCAGTTTAGGCAGCCATCCAGCTCTAGGAAGAGTCCTGGTGGTTCCGAACTTCTTCCATTTACGGATGATGGAGGCCGCTGTGCTCATTGGGACCTTCAAAGCAGCAGAAATTTTTCTGTACCCTTCCCCACATTTAAGATAAGATAAGATAAGATAAGATAAGCCTTTATTAGTCCCACAACGGGGAAATTCCAGGATTGCAACAGCACAGGGATAGCAACACTCAGAGCAACAATCAGAAGGCAAGAAAAAAAACAAGCAAGCAAGAGCAGCTAATAAACATATGTACGTATTACTATAAAATATATATATATACACACACACACAGACACACAGTGCAGAGCATTGTAGCTGGATGGAATAAATATATGAATATATGAACACACAGTGCAGAGCATTGTAGCTAGGTGGAATAAATATGCAAGTATATAAACACACACAGTGCGGAGCAATGTAGCTAGATGGAATAATATGTAGATATATAAATATATAAACACACCCAGTGCTGAGCATTGTAGCTAGATGGAATAAATATGCAAATATATAAACACACACAGTGCAGAGCATTGTTGCTAGATGGAATGAAACAGCATAACCGTCTACTTAGTTATCCTACATGGTATGATTATGTGCCCATACATATTCTCACCCTCCATAGCGACCGGTATGTTCCTAGTTGTATGCCGGAGGGGACCATTGTGTAAGTCTATTGCATCTTTTGCATTCAAAAAACTATTAGTTTGTTACGTCTTTTTGCTATCTCTGCGAGCAGCCCTGCTTAGGTTGTACAGTCTGACAGCCGTTGGTAGGAAGGACCTACGAAACCTCTCGGTTGTGCACCTGGGATGATGTAGTCTGCTGCTAAATGAGCTCCTCAGTGCATTCAGTATGTCCTGCATAGGGTGGAACTCGGACTCCAGCAGAGATGACAGTTTAGCCACCGTCCTTCTCTCTCCTATCTCCTCCATCGGATCAAGGCGCTGCCCCAGGACAGAGCTAGCTTTCTTAATCAGTTTGTTCAGTCTCTTCCTATCGGCTGCAGTAATGCCACTGCCCCAGCAGACCACTCCAAAAGTGATGGCTGATGCCACCACCGTGTCATAGAATGACTTCAGCAGCGCCCCTTGTACACCAAAAGACCTGAGTCTCCTCAGCAGGAACAGCCTGCGCTGTCCCTTCTTGTAGAGTGCATCAGTATTGTGTGACCAGTCTAGTTTATTGTTCAGATGAATACCCAGGTACTTATAGGATGTCACCATCTCGATGTCTGTTCCCTGTATATTTACTGGTACTGTGAGGGGCTGCCCATGCCTGCGGCAGTCCACCACCAGCTCCTTAGTTTTCCTCGCGTTGATCTGGAGGCAGTTCCGATGGCACCAGTCCACGAAGTCCTGGATAAGCCCTCTGTACTCAGCTTCATCTCCATTGGAGATGAGGCCAACGATCGCAGAGTCATCAGAGAACTTCTGTAGATGGCAGTGTGTTGTGTTGTGTGAGAAGTCCGCAGTATAAAGAGTGAACAGGAAGGGAGCCAGCACCGTTCCCTGGGGGGCCCCCGTGCTACTGATGATCGTGTCGGACACACAGTCCCGGGTTCTCACAAACTGAGGCCGGTTCGTGAGGTAGTCCAGGATCCATGATGACAGGTGCTGGTCCACCCCTGCGCGCAGCAGCTTGTCCTTCAGGATCATCGGTTGGATGGTGTTGAAAGCACTGGAGAAGTCAAAGAACATGATCCTCACCATATTCCCGGGCTTCTCCAGGTGGGACAGAGAACGGTGAAGGAGGAAGATCACCGCATCCTCCACCCCAATGCCATGCTGGTAGGCGAACTGGAGTGGATCCATCGCTGGTTCCACCAGGGGGCGGAGGTGAGCAAGGAGCAGTCTCTCCAGGGTCTTCATCAAGTGGGACGTCAAGGCCACCGGTCTGTAGCTGTTCAGGTCTTTGGGGTGGGAAGTTTTTGGTACAGGTACCACACAAGATGTTTTCCACAGCTGTGGTACCCTCCCCAGTTTCAGGCTCATGTTGAAGATATACGTCACAATCCCACACAGCTGGTCTGCACAGGACTTGAGGAGCTTTGCGCTGATGCCGTCCGGTCCCGGCGCCTTCCTCGCCTTGATCTTCCTCAGCTCCGTCCTCACCTGGGTCCTGGTCAGGGTCAGGATGGGGGGCTGTGTGTTGGGAGTGGGGGGGTGTTGGTGGAGTGGGGAGTGGGCAGCAGGACTTGATTTCTTTAGAGGCAGCAGTGGTTGTTGTGCAGTCAGGGGGGAGGGCGGTTGGTCAAATCTATTGAAAAACAGATTCAGGTTGTTCGCCCACTCCCTGCCCCCTGTGGCCTGGGGGGAGGTATTCTGGAGCCCCGAGATGGTTTTGAGGTTTCCCCAGACCCCGCTGATGTCGCTCTGTTGCAGCTTGTCCTCCATCTTCTTCCTGAAGCTGTCCTTGCCTTCTCTGATCTTTCTCCTCAGCTCCCTCTGTACGGACTTCAGCATCTCCCTGTTCCCTGACCTGAAGATCCTCTTCTTCTCTCTCAGAAGTGTTTTTATCTCAGGGTTGATCCAGGGTTTGTTGTTTGAGTGACGCCGTATGGTCTTGGTGGGAACGGATTTGTCCACACAGAAGCTGAGGTAGCCCGTGAAGGTGTGAATGAGGCCATCGATGTCCTCACCATGTGGATCGCAGAGCTGCTTCCAGGCGGTGGCTTCAAAACAGCCCTTTAGGGTGTCCATTGTCTCCTCAGACCATAACTCCACAGTGTGCATGGCCGGAGGTTGTCTGTGCACTAGGGGTTTGTACACCGGCCGGAGATGAACCAAGTTGTGATCCGATCTCCCGAGTGGGGGGAGTTGTGATGAGGTGTACGCCTCCTTAGTGTTTGCGTAGAATAAATCCAGTGTTTTATTGTCTCTAGTGTGGCATGTGACATACTGGGTGAACGTGGGTAGAATGGGAGACAGTGAAACATGGTTGAAATCGCCTGAGATGAGGAGAAGAGCATCTGGGTGTTCTGTCTGCAGCCTGCTGGTTACTGAATGGATGACGTCACGTGCTGTCCCAGCGTTCGCCGTCGGATTTGCATAAACAACAATGCAGATCACGTGTGAGTGTTCTCTCGGGAGATATGTAGGCCTCATGCTAACAGCTAGCAACTCAATGTCTTTGCTGCAGTGTCGTTGTTTAACAGTGATATGTCCCGGTCTGCACCAGTTGTTGTTAACATACATTATCACTCCACCGCCCCTAGCCTTGCCACTGTCTGGTGTTCGGTCAGCTCGTATCATGTGAAAACCCTCCAGCTCAATGTTAGCATCTGCTGCTAGTTCAGTTAGCCACGTCTCAGTAAACAAAAGGAGAGAGCACTCCCGGTATGTGCTATCATAACGGGAGATAGCCGCTAGCTCATCTAACTTTCCCAGTATCGACCGTACATTTCCCATGACAACAGATGGAAGGGAGGGTCTGTACCTTATATTTTTTGTCCTCCGCCTTACTCCAGCCCGGCAGCCGCGGCGTTTTCGCCTCAGTTCTCTCGGTATGTCGAGTTTTTCCAATGGGACCGGGTGGCGGTTGAATGCTAGCAGCTGTTCTCTGCTGTATCGTATCCTGCTATAGACAGTGGCTCCGTCCACCGGCTCAGGAGACATTTAGGACGATCTGTGTGTCCGTGATATAAGTGGGGTGAAAAAAAAAGACGGATCAAAAGAGAGAGGAAGGGAAAAAGACTCGGAATCGAGCCGCTGTTGCAAAAGGCAGCCGACTCGTGTGGCGCCGAGAGAAAAAAAAAAAAAAAAAAAAACGCAAATGCCCCAAATGACTTGGGGCATTTGTGCCCCAAGTCAATCCTGTCTCGGAGGTCTACAGACAATTCCTTTAACTTCATGCTTGGTTTGTGCTCTGACATGTACTGTCAACTGTGGGACCTTATACAGTGTAGACAGGTGTGAGCCTTTCCAAATCATGTCCAATCAACTGAATTTACCACGGGTGGACTCCAATTAAGCTGTAGAAACATCTCAAGGATGATCAGTGGAAACAGGATGTACCTGAGCTCAATTTTGAGCTTCATGGCAAAGACTGTGAATACTTATGTACATGTGATTTCTTAGTGTTTTTATTTTTAATAAATTTGGAAAAATCTAAAAAAAAAACCCAACCTTTTTTCATGTTGTCATTATGGGGTATCGTGTGTAGAATTTTGAGGAAAAAAATTAATTTAATCCATTTTGGAATAAAGCTGTAACATTACAAAATGTGGAAAAAGTGAAGCGCTGTGAAGACTCTCCGGATGCTCTGTATATTGTTGCAATTTTTGCTACGGTGTAATATAGACATCCAGAAAAATACACAGTAAAAACAATTTTACTGTTTACAGCCAACAGAAAAAATAAACAAAATAAGAAAGACCTCCCAAACAGGAGGGCCCCCTCTAAAACTCTGGTAGAGGAGATTGCCTTGACTAATAACATACAGTAGATCTCCCATTAATGAAGTGATGGAGAGGGTTTTTCCTCAAGCCTTCCTCAAGCCCATCTCTCATGGAACATTAAATGCTGAGGAATGTTCATGAACATTGCGGAGGGGTTTCATCATGGTTTGTAAAAGGTTGAACAACAGTTCAACAGTTTTTATGGTGGCATACACTTTTGAATATGTTCAACATTTTTCTGCAACATGAAAGATGGTTTCTGCAACAAGAAAAACTACCAATGTAAAAACTGTTGGCAAACTGTTGTGCAACCTTTCACAAACCGTGACGAAACCCCTCCTTTTGCAACATCTGAACTTTTTCAGCATTTGCAGCTCCTTGAGATACCCTAAGCCCCTGTCTCACTGGGCTGGGACTGCTGGTGCAAATTGCAAATAGTATTTGTGGATTAGTTTCCAAAATGTTTCAAAATGTTTATGGGGGTTCTCAATTTCTTCCTGTGAGTCCCAAGAAGAAGAAAAGAAAAAAGACAGCTGCAGCTGATGGGGACAGGCAGTACAAAAATAAATCTGTTGTAAGTACCAATTCAGTCTGATTCCAAGCGGGAAATTGTTGCTGATTCATGTAGTTTCTTGCAATTTTGTATCTCCAACTAGTCGTAAGTTGTTGCAGCCTAGTGAGATAGGGGCTTTAAGGATTAAGTTGAATTGAATTGCAGTCAAAGTGGTACAAGATGACTATTAATTGATGCTATATAAATAAAGTTAAATTGAAAACTGAATTAGATGCCATTTTTCAAAGGATTTAATTGGACAAAGGGCAGTGGTTTTATACCCACTGATCTCTTATCTGGATCTTATGGTGCATTTCTAAACCTCAGAAAAATGCAAATTGATGCATGTCAAACAAGTAGTAGTGAACCATTAAGTTGGATTTTTTGCTGTTGAGGGAGGGTAAACCTCTTGTAATGAATGATCAGGTTGGACTGCTCTTAAAGTCAGAATAATCCCCATTCTTGTTTCAGAAAGACTGTCTAAGGGTGGATTCACACTACAACATTTGGACCAACTTTTACTGACGTTTTGGCAAGCGTCTGGCTCTGCCGCCAAAAGTTGATAAAAGTTAATGACAGTTGGTGTTTGTTGGCAAACGCTGGCGAAAGTTGTGCTCTTTAAAAATTTTCAGCATGCTGAAAATTTGCCAACGTTTAGAAATACACCTTAGTGAAAGTTGTGCTCATTTTGCAAAAGTTCCTGAGTGCTGGGCTAAGTTATGCAGAGTTTACCTAAGTCGGCCTAAGTTAAAGCTGGGTTCACACTGTAGCGTTTGGACCGACTTTTCCAGACAGTCAGAGAAATTAGTCCAAATGTCAGTGAAATTACATTCGTGAGCAGGTTTTTTTTTTAATTGACACACCAACTTTTCCAAACTTTTGCAAACTTTTGGTAGTATTTGCCAGGATTGCATTCAGCATTGGCAAACTTTTGCCAACTTAGGCTAGCATATGTGTAGCTATTGCCAACTTAGGTTAACTTAAGCAAAGGAATACTCAGCGCAGGTCAGCTGACATCAATGTTAGGTGACGCTCATATAAAGATCAGCGTTTGTGGAGACTTCCTGCCATTCTGGACCTGCTTTTGGAGTGAACACATCTCCCTAGGGCATATATTTCAGTATTTATTTTCGTTTTATATTCCTTTGTAGTTACTTCTGCATGCCCTTTCCCCTTGTTCATTCACAAACATACACTAGCCTAAGTTGGCAAAAATTTGCCAATGTTGAATGCAACGTTGGCCAATGCTCGCAAAAATTTGCAAAAGTTTGTAAAAGTTTGTAAAAGTTGGTGTGCGCTGGATTTAAAAAAAAATAAAACAAAACAAAAAAACCCTGCTCATGAACATAATTTCACCAATGTTTGGACTAATTTCACTGATTTTTCAAAACGTCTGTAAAAGTCAGTCCAAACTGTGATGATCAGGTGAGCGTGCTTCTCCCCTCCCTTCCTGTTTCTGTGTTTCCCGGCTCCGGAGCTCATCAGCGCACCTGTGTGATTGACACACCTGCTGCTTCCTGATCTACCAGCGTTTTTAAGAGCCAGTGTGTGAAGAGCTCACTGCTGGATCATTGGATATTGCTGCCAGAGCAACTCCAATTCATGTTGTTTGGCAAATTTATTTTCCCTGTTGTCTTACCTCCTCTATCTTCTTCTCCTCAGGTTTGCTGCCACTCCAGCGGTGTGTCTCTGGGGCTGTGTGTGCTCGCCTGTACCAATCCTCTCCAAGACAACAACGTCTTCACCCAGGTCACCCAGTCATTTCCTCATTCTCATCTTCCCCTGCAGTCTCCAGTCTCACCCCTTTATGTTCCACGCTGGAGTTCACTGTCAGGCCCTCTGCTTGTGTTGTAAGACTCACCTCCTTAGTTATTATTCCCCGTTTGATAATCTCAGTCATTAATCACCTTTTCTCCTTTCCTCCCTTTCAGGCTACATGTGGCTCCAGCGTGCACCTGTCTTCATTATATTTAAGTTGGCATTGTTTGCATTTTTCATTAGTTGTATCGTGTGTGTATGTTTATTTAGTTGGTGTGTTGGTGTATTTTGGGTTTCATTAAAGTGGAGTTAAACTTTCTTCTTGTGTCTGAGTGTTCATCTGAAGTGGTTTGCCCTGCTCTTAAGTCTCCTTGGTATTTAGTCATGACAGAACAATCCAACCAAGATCAAGACTTAGCGGGCGCTGCCTCAGGTGAACAGTCAGCGCTTTTGTGTTTGGATGCCATGGAGTGCCAGGTCATGTTTTTGTCCAAGCAGCTCCAAACTATTACGCAACAATTGGTTACTGACACAGAGCATTTGTGTTGACTTCCTGGTACTGCTGCTCCCCCTCCCGCAGCTGCTGCACCGACAGCTCCTCCTATCCACAGGACCATTTCCATTCCCTCGCCTGCCCATTATGCGGGGGAGGTGGGGAGATGTAAAGGCTTCCTGCTACATTGTCGGTTGCATTTTCAGCAGGTGGATGGAGGGTACAGGGACGATTCGGCTAAGATTCAGTTCATGACCATGCTACTCCGCGACCGGGCACTTAAGTGGGCCCAGTCCGTCTTAAGTGGTACAGAAGGGGCCCAATACACATTTGAGCGATTTGTGCAGGAATTCACCCTGGCGTTCGACCACTCGGAAAGCGAGGGGAACATCGCTAGCCAGTTGCTGGGACTTCGGCAGGGAGGTCGGTCAGTTGCCGACTACTCGGTCGAGTTCCGGGTTGCCACGAGTCTAAATGCCAATCTTCACGACAAATTGACTATCTGCATCAACCTCTCCTCTCTGGATGAGCTGGTTTTACAGGCAGTGGCCCTTGATAACCAGTATCGGGAGCAAGCGAGGGAGCAGAAGGTTGCTGCTTCTTCATCTGTTCCGCAACCGGTTCCCCTGCTCTCTTGCGCGGCCCAAGAGGCATCACCTCCGGAGCTGATGGTCCTTGGGTGGGCGCATCTGACTCTGGAGAAACGCTGGTGCCGAAAAGAGGTGGGGGCTTGCATGTATTGTGGGGCCACTGATCACATGGTTTCGAAATGCCCCAATTCAGCCAAAAGAGCCAGCCCGCCAGTAACCGTGGGGAGTCTGGTGGGAGGTTCTTCTCAAAATTCCCCCAATTGTTTTACACTTCTGGCCCTCATCCAGTTACCGGGGGCTGAGTGCAAAACCTCCGATCTGGTGGATTCCGGAGCGGGGCAGAACTTCTTCTCCCTCTGGGGCAAAAAACAAACCCAATCGCTTGACTGCAGTGAGACAATTTATTCAGAGAAAAAACATGACAGTCCAAAATTATGATGCAAACAAATGCCAAAAAGCCAACAAGGAAAACTTACACAGAGTAGGTGCTCCTGAGTTAGGAACTCAGGAGAAGAGGAAGGGGAGACTGAGCTGAGAGACGGAGTTCAGTCCGAACATAGTTGTGACTGCCACAGGGACAGAGAGGAAAAGCAGAGTTTAAATACATGACCAGTAAATGGGCAGCAGGTGTGAGAGTCAAGTTGGCAAGCACTCATACCTAACTGCTCTCAGCTGGTGGGTGAGTGGGCTGAGAGCAGTGGGAGGGAGAAAATAGCAGGAGAAAGCAAAAACACAATCACTCGCAGCTGATGGACTGGAACAGACTGCAAGTGAAAGGCTGTGCCTGGAGGGGCTCAAAACACCCAAACAAAATAACAGAACTAACAGGAAAAATAATAATGAACAGAAAAACACTCAAAATTACAAAGGAAGTCTGAGCGCTGAGAACAGACGCTGAGGCATATAACAAGTTTACATCACAGGTGTGGAAAGCCTTCTGCCGATCCCTGGGTACCACCATCAGCCTCACCTCCGGTTATCATCCGCAGAACAACGGTCAGGTCGAGCGTGCCAACCAGTCCTTGGAGGCCACCCTGAGGTGTGTTGCATCCTGCAACCCATCCACCTGGAGTTCCCACCTGACCTTGGTGGAGTACGCGCTCAACATGGCCGTCTCCTCCACTACCGGCCTGACACCCTTCGAGGCTTCCATGGGGTACACACCACCGCTACTGCCCATGGCAGAGAGGGAGATTGCTGTGCCATCGGTGGAGGCTCACGGGCGCTGCTGCCACCATCTTTGGAGTTCCACTTGGGCTGCCCTTCTCCGTTTGTCCAAGCGGAGCAGCCTCTATGCCAATCGCAGATGTGCGCTGGTGCCGAAGTACACCTTGGAGCAGAAGCAAAGGCTTCTGAATTTGTTGGTTTCTTATGCAAAAGATTGGAAACAAATAAACATGGCCCACAACACAGTTATTAACAGTGGTAAGAAGCATTTGCACTTCACATCTGCAAGGAGACCTGGTGAGCAGTTCTTCTTCAGTGTTGCTTTAAAAAAATATAATTTTACCAGAATTTAAATTGAAAGATAAGGGCCACCAATTTGGAAAACTGAGAAGTAGAAAATTTAGGGTTATAGGACCTGGGGGAAGTCAGATTATTTAGCACCTCAGACAGAGACAGTGAATAAGCATGGGAGAACAATGCCCAGGGAGTTCCTGGCGAGATAGCTGGAAGTAGTCAGGGACATAGGGGGTTGAATGCAGTGTAATGTAGATGTCATGCTGTGTGATGAGAAATTGCCATGAAATGTGTGAAGAGTGATTTGAGTGAAGAGAGGAGAGCTTGTTGAGATCATTCATTCTGTTCTGTGCTTGTGAGATGTGAAGTGTGTAATAAACCGTCTGTCCATGGATCTGCCTCTTATTTGACACACTCCACACTGGTGACCCAAGACGTATTATGGAACACGAGGCAAGAACCCCGGAGCCGGCCCGGTCGGGAAGCCCCAGCGATGCAGCAGCCATCCCACAGACAGCCCGGACTGGAGCCCCCAGCAACGCGTGTGCGGTTTCAATCAAGCTACCAGACTTCTGGCAGGACAACCCGCGATCTTGGTTCCACCACACCGAGGCCCAGTTCGCCCTCCGGGGAGTAACGGCAGACGACACCAAGTTCTACCATGTAGTAGCAGTGCTGGACGCTCCCACAGCCCAGCAGGAAGCGAGTCTGCTCGACCAGTCTACAGCCCACAGCAAATACGAGGCGCTCAAGGCTGCGCTGACCCGGTGCTACACGCTCTCGGAATGTGAGAGAGCGGAGAGGTTCCTGGGGCGGACCGAGTTAGGAGATGGTTCAGCCGTCGACCTGATGGAGAAGATGCTGGCGTTAATGGGCACGGACGACGGGAACTTTCTGTTTGACCACCTTTTCCTCCGGAACCTTCCAACAGAGGCGAGAGCGGTTCTGGCCAATTTGCCGTTGCTGGCCGCGTGTGACTACTGTGCGCTAGCCCAGGAGGCAGACAGGATCATCCTCACCACCAGGGCGATCACAGTCAACGCGGCAGCGGCGGAGCCCAGCGAGACGACCAGAGGAGGCGAGGAGCCACCGACAGTAGCAGCAGCGGGAGCCAAAGAGTGCCAGACAGACACGCTCTGTTTCTACCACTGCCGCTTCGGAGAGAACGCACGCAGATGTGCGCCACCGTGCCAATTCAAGTGCTCGGGAAAACACCAAGGCCGGCGGTCGGTAGCAGCTGCGACCCTCGGTGAAGAGAACAAGCTGCTCTACATGACGGAGGCGCTCTCGGGGAGGCGTTTCCTCGTGGACACCGGAGCCCAGAAGAGCATCATCCTGCTGACCTACGCTGACTGGCTGGCAGGACCTAGTGGCCCCGGGATGTTGGCAGCAAACGGCTTGGAAATTAAGACCGTTGGTGAGAGGACACTGATCTTATCTCTACACGGCCGAGTAGAGATGAGGGAGGCACGAGTGGACTTTTGTCGTAGCAACACTGAATTACCATATTCTGGGGGCTGATTTTCTGTGTGCACATGGTTTACTGGTTGATGTTGCTAACAGGCGCCTGGTTGATGCACTGTCCTTTGACTCTCTCCCCTGTATAGCTCGAGCAACCCAGCCAACAGCACAAGCCAATGTCACAGCTCCAGGCGGTAAGTTCCACGCACTGCTCACTCAGTTCCCAGCACTCACGGTCCCGACGTTTTCGGCGGCCATCGCTAAACACGGGGTGGAGTACTTTATCACCACCACCGGGCCGCCCGTTTTTGCCAGACCTCGGCGGTTGGACGCAGCTAAACTGGCAATAGCACACGAGGAGTTTGCCAACCTGGAAAGGTTGGGCATCATCAGGCGTTCAAACAGCCCATGGGCATCCCCGCTACACATGGTCCCTAAGGCTGAGGGATTGTGGCGACCGTGCGGTGATTTCCGCAGGTTGAACAACGCCACAGCGCACGACCGCTACCGGATTCCCCACATACAGGATTTTTCCGTTCACCTCGCCGGAGCATGCATTTTTTCCAAAATAGACCTGGTCCGCAGTTACCACCAAGTCCCAGTGCGCACGGAGGACGTACCCAAAACAGCGATAATAACTCTGTTCGATCTATTCGAGTTCCTGCGCATGCCATTCAGGTTAAAAGGAGCGGCACAGACATTCCACGCATGATGGACGCAGTGCTGCGCGATCTCCCGTTCGTGTTTGTCTACCTGGACGATATCCTGGTAGCCAGTGCGTCCGAAGACGAACATGAAACCCACCTCAGGACGGTTTTCCGGAGGTTGGAGGAGCACGGGTTAATAATCAATCCGGCGAAATGCCAGTTCGGCGTGACGGAGACTGATTTTTTGGGGTACCGCGTCTCTCCGGAAGGAGCGATCCTGCTGCCCGACAAAGTGCGTGCCATGGCGGATTTTCCCCGGCCTCAGACGGTCAGGGCGCTGCAGGAATTTTTGGGGATGGTTGTGGGGAGCGTGAAATGAAGAAGCTGAGTGATTTTATAATTCAGATTTAATGTCGGCTTCGCATCCCCAACATGTCTCACCAAAGGCAGAAAGCAGAAAGAGGCTGATCGCAGTCAGACCCCCATACTTATACATCACACAACAATAGCCAACATCACACATCCTTGTCATATCCTTCTAATCATCCAATGTCTCCTTCCAATGTCCTCCCGTTCCTTCGCCTGACCCTAGGGGGTCAGGAAGTCTTTTCAGGTCTTCACCGCCGCGCCTCCATCTCCTCGTTGTTCTCCGCAGGCGGTCCAGACCTATTGTCCTCTTCTGAGACGTGAGGTCATTCCACACATGCAATCACAAAACATCCCCCTGTGTCTATACATATGCAGATATGGATATATGAACTACAATGGTGAACTTTTATAACCGTTTCCTTCCCCGCGCGGCGGAGCTCATGCAACCATTGTACACCGCGCTCAAGAGACAGAAACCCGCGGATGGGGTCGAATGGAACCCGGAGCTAGAGCGGGCGTTCTCAGAGGTTAAAGCAGCCCTGGCAAACGGCGCACTGCTGGTGCATCCGGACCCGGCGGCCCGGATAGCGCTCACCACCGACGCTTCAGACGTGGCCATAGGGGCTGTCGTAGAGCAGCGCGTCGCCGAGGCTTGGCAGCCGCTCGTTTTTTTCAGCAGAACTTTGTGCAACAGCAAACGTAAATACAACGCGTTCGACAAGGAGTTACTGGCCCTTCACCTGGCCATACGCCACTTCCAGTTCTGGCTGGAAGGGCACAGCTTCACCGCGTTCGTGGACCACAAGCCACTAACGTTCGTGATGGCCAAGGCTTCAGAACCGTGGTCGGGCCAGCAGCAGAGACAGCTGGCCGCGATCTCAGAGTTTACTACCGATATTCAGCATGTGTTGGGTAAACTGAATGTGGTGGCAGACTGCCTCTCGCGCGTCGTGGTGGCCCCGGTCTACGTGGGGATAGATTATGCAGCCATGGCCGCGGAGCAGATTAGCGATGCAGACGTGCGCGCGCTCCAGTCTGGACCAACAGGGTTAAGGCTGGAGAGCAGGGTGCTGCAAGACGGCATGCCCCCCCAATCTGTGATGTCTCCACGGGACGCCCGCGTCCGGTGGTCCCGGTCGCGTGGTGCCGCTGCATGTTTGAGTCGGTTCACACTCTGGTGCACCCAGGAGTACGTGCGTCGGTCAAAATGGTGGGAGAGAAGTTTGTGTGGCCGAGCCTACGCAAACAAGTAAAAGAGTGGGCTGCAGCCTGCGTGGCGTGCCAATGAGCCAAGGTACACAGACACACGAAGGCTCCCTTGGAGCCGTTTCGGGTACCGGCTAAGAGGTTTGACCACGTTCACGTGGACCTCATGGGCCCCCTCCCGCCATCACAGGGGTGCACGCACCTCCTGACAGTGGTGGACCATACCACGCGCTGGCCAGAAGCAGTCCCACTGGCGGCAACCACGTCCGCAGACGTAGCACGCGCTTTTTTAACAGCATGAGTGGCGCGTTTTGGAGTCCCATCGGACATTACATCTGACAGGGGCCCTCAATTTGTTTCCGAACTCTGGTCCGTGATGGCCCGCAGCCTGGGGGTTGCAATTCATCGCACAACCGCATACAACCCACAGGCCAACGGGTTATGCAAGCGTTTTCATAGATCACTGAAAGCAGCACTCAGGGCTTCACTGACGGATGCAAATTGGGTAGACAGGCTGCCGTGGGTTTTATTGGGGTTGTGCTCCGCGCCAAAAGAGGATTTGGAAGCTTCCCCAGCAGAGCTTGTTTTTGCGCAGCCCCTACGGCTGCCCGGGAAATTTCTGCCAGATAATCCCGCGCTGGACAGCTGCCCGTCTCAGCTTTTGCAGCGTAGCGCAAACACAGGCACACTGCCGGGCCCGGCCCACCACTGTTTGTCACGTGTTTTCGTGCCTAAAACTTTGAAGAACGCGGAGTTCGTGTTCGTCAGACACGACGCCCACCGCCCTCCATTGCGCCCACCCTATGATGGACCGTTCAGAGTGTTGGAAACAGGGGATAAGCATTTTTTGCTAGACTTGGGGGGTAGACGGGAGAAAATTGGCATAGTCAGACTCAAACCTGCCTTTGTAGCGGCGGACGAGCAAGTGCTGTTGGCTCGGGCCCCTCGGCGTGGAAGACCCCCACGGAGAGCTCCCCAGGGAAACGATTCACCAGAGCAGCCACACGGACAGAGCGAAGTTTCCCCCCCCCCCTCGCCACGGCTCACCCGTAGTCAGACACACTCCCAGCAGCCCCCCACCGGCACAGCAGCACCACAGAGGCGGTTAACCCCAGTTACAGCCAATATGGGAGGAGACTGAAGCAAAAACGGCGTGTGGACTGATGTTCTGTCTTAAGATGCTGGGGGGGGGGGGCGGTATAGGACCTGGGGGAAGTCAGATTATTTAGCATCTCAGACAGAGACAGTGAATAAGCATGGGAGAACAATGCCCAGGGAGTTCCTGGTGAGATAGCTGGAAGTAGTCAGGGACATAGGGGGTTGAATGCAGTGTAATGTAGATGTCATGCTGTGTGATGAGAAATTGCCATGAAACGTGTGAAGAGTGATTTGAGTGAAGAGAGGAGAGCTTGTTGAGATCATTCATTCTGTTCTGTGCTTGTGAGATGTGAAGTGTGTAATAAACCGTCTGTCCATGGATCTGCCTCTTATTTGACACACTCCACAGGGTAACTTTAAAGTTTACAAACTGTTGGATTTAAAGTTATAGAGTGTAAAATTTTAGGTAATCTGAACTACAACATAAATTTGCTTTCATTGGTATATAATCACTTTAAGTAAAAGTTGCTGCATATCACAAACCATAAAATACACTTTTATAGGAGTAGGAGGGTTCTTCTCTTCTCCATGTAGGTGGCTGTCTTGGACCACCATAATGTCTTTGCAAGTTTTTAAGTCAAGATTATATTTCACAAAATGCTTGTGCAGATTCTACTCTACGCTTTGGGTGAGAGTGGTGACTGATAAAATATGAATTGGTTGCATTTTGAAGAATTACAGCTGGTGGACCATGGCCATTGTGACCATTGTGACCATTGTGACCATGACCATTGTGTTGCAGATTTGAGCCATCCAGTGTCAATTTTTAACTTTGAAATTCTGATTACACCACTGCACCCAGCACTGGTACAAGCTGCAGTTTTGCATGTACTCTGTGCAGCAACTTCGTCCTCTGAGATGTGAAGTGGGAGGAATAATCCAAACCATAAGAAGCTCCTACATAAATTCAAAAAAGGCCTGTCACTGAGTGCTTGCTGAGTCATTATCAACAGAGAATGAGGAAAGGAAATGAAATATAACACAAAACAAAAGAATGCATTGTTAAGGCCAATGCTGGATTTTCCATGCCAATAAAGATTTATTAGGGCATTGTTAGCTGCATGTTGTTGGCAGCTTTAAGGCAGAACTGCTGCAAGCTGGAGTGGCCTGAAGTGACGGAGGATACAGAGCTCACCTGATGCCTCTCAGGAAATGAGAGATCTGCTCCGATGCCACCTATCACTGGTCACCCTCATCTCCTTCCCACGGCCCTCTCAGTATCCCCAGAGAAGATTAATTGTTTGCCCACAGCGGACATACAGCACACAGTCAGCCGTTCGGTGCAGCCTTTAAGCTCAATATCCGCAAAATCTTTCTGTGCTGGGCTGAAATGTAGTTATATATAAAGCCGCACACATCAGACTGTAGGCCGTGACATGATCCATGATAATACATTTCAAAGTTCCTTAAGCATAAGGCCACAAAGTAGATTTACTGCACATAGTACTTAGCTGGGGTTTTGCTCCGACTGCCTACCAAGGCTTTACTGCACAAGTGATGCAAGAGCCTATGGACTTTTCTTTTTTCTTTTTACTACATGGCTTTGGCCTGAAAGTGTTTCTTGAGATTGAAGGCAGCATCTAGCAGCTTGAAGAGGTATACATAAATATTAATATTCTGTATAGTACCAGATGCAGTGATAAACTGTATTAACATATTCAGGCTGACAGTCAAGAAATACCTTATAAAACTAAATCCCTCAAGTGCAATCAATACAAATAAATGTTTTTTTTTTTCTTTTAAATAAAGAAGAAGAAGAAGAAGAAGAAGAAGAAGAAGAAGAAGAAGAAGAAGAAGAAGAAGAAGAAGAAGAAGAAGAAGAAGAAGAAGAAGAAGAAGAAGAAGAAGAAGAAGAAGAAGAAGAAGAAGAAGAAGAAGAAGAAGAAGAAGCCAACTTTATTGTCATCCAGTCCATGCAGCCAATTGTCATTCAGTCCATGCAGCCAATCATGGACAATTGAACAAAATTATGATTCACCTATCTATACAATTAAATGTTAATCACATCTAAAATCAGAGGGGTCACTGCCATGCAAAGCGCCGCCACAAACAACGTCTCCTTTCCCCATTCTATTATGCTGATCACCAAGCTAGAAGGCAGGAAATACCATTTTTATATGGTCTTTGGTATGACCGGGACTTGAACCCCCAACCTCATGGTTGTGGGGCGGATGCTCTATCAACTACAGTCGGCCACCACTTTGGTCTGCACATATATACATGTATCGTCACTTCCTTGTGGTAACGTATCGTCACTTCCTGTTTTGCTGTCTGCCTGTGTGGTTTGCTCTCCAGCTCTCCAGCCACTAGCTAGCCACTAGCTATGGCTACTACCTCTCTTTCCTCTCCTCCTCTGGTGTGCTCTCTCTGTCAGATGTTTAGCTACACCTCTGCCTCTTTTAGTGATAACGGTAAATGTAATAAATGTTGTCTTTTTGAGGCGCTCGAGGCGAGGTTGTCTGATTTGGAATCCCGGCTCCGCTGCATTGAAACACCGTCTGCGCCAGTTAATCTCGACGGACGCCCATTAGCTGCAGCGGAGCTAGCTAGCTTAGGTCCCACTGTCAGCGGTTCCCCGGCTCTCCTCAGCAGCGAGGAGACTGGGTGGGTGACGGTGAGAAGGAAGCCTAGTCGCAAAGCCCCGGTTCACCACCAACCTGTTCACGTTTCTAATCGTTTTTCCCCGTTCAGCGACACACCCGCTGAGGAAAAAACTCTGATCATTGGCGACTCTGTAGTCAGAAACGTGAACCTAGAGACTCCAGCGGCCATAGTCCAATGTATTCCTGGGGCCAGAGCAGGCGACATCGAGTCAAATTTGAAAATGCTGGCTAAAAGTAACTGTAAATACTCCACAGTTGTTATTCACGCCGGCATTAATGACATCCGTCTCCGGCAGTCGGAAGTCACGAAACTTAATATAGAATCGGTGTGTGAGTTTGCAAAAACGATGTCTGCCACTGTAGTATTCTCTGGGCCCCTCCCCAATCTGACCAGTGATGACATGTTTAGTCGCTCGTCATCCTTGAACCGCTGGCTGTCTGTGTGGTGTCCTAAAAATGACGTGGGCTACATTGACAATTGGAGCTCTTTTTGGGGAAAACCTGGTCTTATGAGACGAGACAGCATTCATCCCACTTTGGATGGTGCTTCTCATTTATCTAACAATCTGGCATCTTTTTTATCCAAATTTCCAAAACCGTGACTACTCAGAGTTGGGACCAGGAAGCAGAGTCGCAGTCTTACACGCCTCTCTGCTGCTCCTCTTCATCCGCCACCCCTCAGCTTAGCCCCTGTCTTCCCCATCAGAGAATCACTGTCTGCTCCCTCCAAAGTAAATAAAAATATAATGTATAAGCATCCCAAAGTGATAAAGCAAAATATTGGTAAAACTCAAATTAAACATAAAGCCTCTAAATTGAATGATTTGGCCTCTGTTCCTCCTCATAATTTAAAAATTAAATGTGGTTTATTAAATATTAGGTCTCTAACTCCCAAGTCTCTGTTAGTCCATGATCTGTTAATTGATCATCAGATTGATTTAATTTCCCTTACAGAGACTTGGTTAGGGCAAGAGGATTATGTTGGTTTAAATGAATCAACTCCCTCTGGTTATTTAAACTGTCAAAATCCCAGAAGTTCTGGTCGTGGAGGAGGAGTAGCAACAATTTACCATTCCAAATTACGAATTAATGTAAAGCAAAAAACATGTTATAATTCCTTTGAGGGCCTGGTCCTCAGTGTTGGGCACTTTAGCAATTTCAGGTTAAACCCAATTTTATTTGCCATAGTTTATCGTCCCCCATCAACCTATTCAGAATTTTTATCCGAATTTGCTGATTTCTTAGCTGATTTAGTGCTGAAATCTGATAGAATAATTATAGTAGGGGACTTTAATATACATGTGGATGTAGATAGTGACTGCCTTAATGTGGCTTTTAATTCAATATTAGACTCGATTGGGTTTTCTCAGAAAGTAGGAAATTCTACTCATTACCTCCACCATACATTGGACCTTGTTCTGACATATGGCATAGAAATAGAAAATCTTGTAGTGTCTCCTCATAACCCTGTACTGTCAGACCATTGTCTGTTAACCTTTGATTTTACTATTTCTGACTATTTGGCTCCTAAAGAAAAATATTATCACAGTAGATGCCTCTCAGATGATGCTGTTTCCAAATTTATGCAGATTGTTTCCTCTATGCCATGTATCAACACAACGGAAATAAGCTATAGACAGCTTGCTCCTTCTGTAATTGATAACATGGTGGATAGTGTTTCAGCTTCTCTGCATCAGGCTCTAAACTTGGTGGCCCCCTTAAAAAAGAAAAAGTCTAATCAGAGATTTTTAACTCCTTGGTTCAACACAGAAACTCGTAGCTTAAAACAGAAGACTCGTCAATTAGAAAGAAAATGGCGCTCTACTAATTTAGATGAAATCTATTTAGCTTGGAGAAATCATCTTTTAATTTATAAAAAATCTCTTAGAAAAGCTAGAACGAGTTATTACTCTGCATTAATAGAAGAGAACAAGAATAATCCCAGGTTTCTTTTCAGTACTGTAGCCAGGTTGACAAAGAGTCAGGACTCTGTCAATCCTAGCATCCCCTTAGAGCTTACTAGTCAGGACTTTATGAACTTTTTCAATAATAAAATTTCATCCATCAGAGATAAAAATCAATCAGATTCTTCCCACAGTTAACTTAAATACTGTAACTACTACAACTCCTTCTATTGATGTCTGTCTTGATGAGTTTACTCCAATCGACCTTTGTGAGTTAGACAAAATAGTTTCCTCATCCAAACCTTCAACTTGTCTTTTAGACCCTATTCCTACCAGGTTATTTAAAGAAGTCTTCCCACTTATTGGTAGCTTTATTCTTCATATAATCAATTCTTCATTAACTTTAGGCCATGTACCGCAGGCTTTTAAAATGGCTGTAATTAAACCCTTACTCAAAAAGCCAACGCTAGATCCAGGAGCTTTAGCTAACTATAGACCAATCTCTAATCTCCCTTTCATTTCAAAAATCTTAGAAAGAGTTGTTGCTACGCATTATTTGACCACCTGCAGGGAAATGGTTTACTTGAAGAGTTTCAATCTGGGTTTAGAATCCATCATAGTACTGAAACAGCCTTAGCGAAGGTCACTAACGACCTCCTCATTGCATCTGATAATGGACTAGTTTCTGTACTTGTCCTTTTAGATCTTAGTGCAGCTTTTGATACTATTGATCATAATATTCTACTTGATAGATTAGAACACTATGTTGGACTTAATGGAACTTCGTTGCAGTGGTTTAGATCTTATTTATCTGATAGGTTCCAGTTTGTTCATGTAAATGATGAGTTTTCTTTCAGCTCAAAGCTTAGTCATGGAGTTCCACAGGGATCTGTGCTAGGCCCTACTCTTTTTAGTTTATATATGCTTCCGTTAGGCAACATTATTAGAAAGCACTGTATACATTTTCATTGTTATGCAGATGACACACAATTATACCTGTCAATGAAGCCAGATGATACTAATCAATTAGCCAAGTTAGAAGCCTGTCTTAAGGAAATCAAAGCTTGGATGACTTGTAATTTCCTGCTATTAAATTCAGATAAGACTGAAGTCATTCTTGTTGGTCCAAAAAACCTTAGAAATTCCTTTCCAAATCAAACTTTCAGTTTGGATGCAGTTACTCTTTCTCTTAATAGCTCTGTGAGGAACCTTAGAGTTATTTTTGATCAGGATTTGTCCTTCAATTCACATATTAAATTTGTTTCTAAGACTGCCTTCTATCATTTGCGTAATATTGCCAAGATTAGGAGCATCTTGTCTCAGAGTGATGCTGAGAAGCTGATCCACGCTTTTGTTAACTCGAGATTAGATTATTGTAATTCTTTATTATCAGGCTGTCCTAAAACATCTTTAAAAAGTCTTCAGCTGATCCAAAATGCTGCAGCAAGAGTTTTAACAGGTACTAGAAAGAGAGATCATATCTCTCCTGTTCTGGTCTCCCTTCATTGGCTTTCCATAGAGTTTAGAATTAAGTTTAAAATCCTTCTTCTTACTTACAAAGCTCTAAACAATCAGGCTCCTTTTTATTTAAAAGATCTGATACTACCGTATCATCCTAACAGAGCACTACGCTCCCAAAATGCAGGATTACTTGTAATACCTAGAATCTCCAAAAGTACAATGGGAGGCAGAGCCTTCAGTTATCAAGCTCCTCTCCTGTGGAATCAGCTGCCAATCTGGATTCGGGAGTCAGACTCGATCTCTGTTTTTAAGAATAGGGCTAAAACCTACCTTTTTGATATAGCCTACAATTAGGGAGGGATCATGTGTTTCTGAACCCTCCCTTAGTTATGCTGCTAATAGGTTTAGTCAGCCGGGGGACCTCCAGTAATGCACTGGGCCTCACTCCTTTCCTCACTCTCTATGAAATTTTTTTTTTTTTTTGCTGGTCATTAACATTTGTTTGTTCTCTCCCATAGATTGAGTCCCCATCGTGCTGTTTGCTCTCTACATGTCTGTTCTTTTCTTCTTCTCTATCCCCTCACCCCCCAGCCAGTCGCAGCAGATGACTGCCCCTCCCTGAGCCTGGTTCTGCTGGAGGTTTCTTCCTGTTAAAAGGGAGTTTTTCCTCTCCACCGTCACCAAGTGCTTGCTCACAGGGGATCGCCTGATTGCTGGGGTCTTTCTGCAACTGTGGGGGTCCCCCCTACAGTTGATAGTGCTATGAGATGACTGTTGTTGTGAAATGGCGCTATATAAATAAAGTTGAATTGAATTGAATTGAATATAACTGTACATTTTATGGTGCATTTATGTTCTGCATAAAGCCAACATATCCATCCATCCATCTTCTACCGCTTTTCCGGAGGTTCGGGTTGCGGAGGCAGCAGTTCAAGCAGAGAAGCCCAGACTTCCCTCTCACCAGCCACCTGCTCCAGCTCATCAGAGAGGATACCAAGGCATTCCCAGACCAGCTGGGAGACATAGTCTTTCCACCGAGTCCTGGGTCTGCCCCGGGGTCTCCTCCCAGTGGGACGTGCCTGAAACACCTCAAGTGGGAGGTGTCCAGGAGGCATCCTAATCAGATGCCCATACCACCTCAACTGACTCCTTTCAATGTGGAGGAGCAGCGGTTATCCTCTGAGCCTCTCCCGGATGACTGAGCTCCTCACCCTATATCTGAGGGTGAGTCCAGCAATCCTACGGAGAAAGCTCATTTCAGCCGCTTGTATCTGCGATCTTGTTCTTTCGGTCATTACCCAAAGCTCGTGACCATAGGTGAGAGTAGGAATGTAGATTGACTGGTAAATCGACAGCTTTGACTTAGAGCTCAGCTCCCTCTTCACCACAACAGACCGGTACAACGTCCGCATCACTGCAGATGCTGCTCCAATCAGTCTGTCAATCTCTCGCTCCATTTTCCCCTCACTCGTGAACAAGACCCCAAGATACTTAAACTCCTCCACTTGGGGCAGGAGCCTGTCCCCAACCCAGAGAGGACAATCCACCTTTTTCCGGTTGAGGACCATGGACTCGGACTTGGAGGTGCTGATTCTCATCCCAGCCGCTTCACACTCAGCGGCAAACTGTCCCAGTAAGAGCTGTAGGTCATTGCTGGATGAAGCCAACAGGACAACATCATCTGCAAACAACAGAGATGAGATCCTGTGGTCACCAAGCATGATACCCTCCATTCCCTGGCTGTGCCTAGAAATCCTGTCCATAAAAATTATGAACAGGATCGGTGACAAAGGGCAGCCTTGGCGGAGTCCAACTCTCACTGGGAATGACTCCAACAGAGTGTTGGCAATACGAACCAAACTCTCACAACTGTTGTACAAAGACCGAATAGCCCGTAACAACAAGCCCGATACCCCATACTCCCGAAGCACCCCCCACAAAAAAAACCACGAGGGACGCGGTCAAATGCCTTCTCCAAGTCCACAAAACACATGTAAACTGGTTGAGCAAACTCCCACGAACCCTCAAGAATTCTCGAGAGGGTAAAGAGCTGGTCCGATGTGCCATGGCCAGGACGAAAACCACATTGCTCCTCCTGAATCCGAGGTTCGACCAGTACCTTGGCATAGACCTTCCCAGGGAGGCTGAGGAGTGTGATCCCTCTAAAGTTGGAGCACACCCTCCGGTCCCCTTTTTTGAAGAGAGGAACCACCACCCCGGTTTGCCATGCCAAAGGCACTGCCCCCGACCTCCACGCAATGTTGCAGAGGCATGTCAACCATGACAGCCCAACAACATCCAGGGCCTTGAGGTACTCAGGGTGAATCTCATCCACCCCCGGGGCCCGGCCACCAAGGAGATTTTTAACCACCTTGGCAACCTCAGCTCCTGTGATAGGCGAGTCATCCCCCTCGTCCCCAAACCCTGCTTCCTCTGTGGAAGGCGTATCAGTGGGATTGAGGAGATCCTCAAAGTATTCCTTCCACCGACCGACGATATCCCCAGTCGAAGTCAACAGTGTCCCATCCGCACCATACACATTGTGGACAGGGAGCTGCTTTCCCCTCCTTAACCGCTGGACAGTTTGCCAGAATCTCTTCGAGGCTGACCGAAAGTCCTGTTCCATGGCCTCACCGAACTCCTCCCATATCCGGGTTTTTTCTTCAGCAACCACCCGAGCTGCACTCTGCTTGGCCTGCCGGTACACCTCAGCTGCTTTGGGAGTCCCACAAGCCAACCAAGCTTGATCGGACTCCTTCTTCAGCTTAATAGCCCCCCTTACCACTGGTGTCCACCACTTGGTTCGGGGGTTGCCACCACGAGATGCACCGGCCACCTTGCGGCCGCAGCTCTGGGCCGCCGCTTCAACAACAGAGGTGGAGAACACGGCCCATTCAGACTCTATGTCTCCAGACTCCCTCGGAATGTGGTTGAAGTTCTTCCGGAGGTGGGAGTTGAAGATCTCCCGGACAGGGGCCTCAGCCAGACGCTCCCAGCACACCCTCACTGTACGTTTGGGTCTACCAGGTCTGAATGGCTTCCTCCCCTGCCATCGGATCCAACTCACCACCAGGTGGTGATCAGTTGACAGCTCTGCACCTCTCTTTACCCAGATGTCCAAGACATACAGTCGCAAGTCTGATGACACGATAACAAAATCGATCATTGACCTGCGACCTAGGGTGTCCTGGTGCCAAGTGCACATATGGACACCCTTATGCTTGAACATGGTGTTCGTTATGGACAAACTGTGGTTAGCACAGAAGTCCAATAACTGAACACCATTCAGGTTCAGATCGGGCAGGCCGTTCCTCCTAATCACCCCCCTCCAGGTTTCACTGTCGTTGCCCACGTGCGCATTGAAGTCCCCCAGTAGGACAATGGAGTCTCCAAGAGGAGCACCCTCCAGCACCCCAGTCACAGACTCCAAAAAGGGTGGGTACTCTGAAACATCATTTGGTGCATAGGCACAAATGATGGTCAGGACCCGTTTCCCAACCCGAAGGCGCAGGGAAGCAACCCTTTTGTCCACCGGGGAAAACTCCAATATAGAGGCAGCAAGGTGGGGGGATACAAGAATACCCACCCCTGCTCATCGCCTCTCGCCCGGGACAACTCCAGAAAAGGCCAAGCTCCAGCCCCTCTCCAGGAGACTGGTTCCGGAACCGGAGCTGTGTGTTGAGGTGAGGCCGACTATATCTAGCAGGTATCTCTCAACCTCGTACACCAGCTCAGGCTCCTTCCCCACCAGAGAGGTGACATTCCACGTACCAAAAGCCAGTTTAGAAAGCTCGGGATCAGTCCGCCAAGGTCTCCGCCTTTGACCGCCACCTAATCCACATAGCACCGGACCCCCATGATCCCTCCTGCAGGTGGTGAGCCCACTGGAGGGTGGACCCATGTAACTCCTTCGGGCTGAGCCCGGCCGGGTCCCGTGGGTGGAAACTGGGCCACCAGACGCTAGCCTTCGAGCCCCTCCCCCAGGCCTGGCTCCAGGGTGGGGCCCTGGTAACCCCATACCAGGCGGGGTACACTGAATCCTTGATGAGATGATGATGAGATGATGAGATTCAACTTTATTGTCATTACACATGTATGAATACAAGGTAACGAAACGTGACATAGAATCTGTTGGATCGTCCTTAGTCTGGCCCTTCACCCAGGACCAGTTTGTCTTGGGTGACCCTATCAGAGGCAAATTGCCCCGGACAACATAGCTCCTGGGATCACTGGGGCACGCAACCCCCCCCCCCCCCCCCACCACCACCACCACCACGATAAGGTGACGATCCATGAGGGGGACATATAATTACCAATTATTAAAGTCATTAAAGCCAATTATATGTTGGTTTATAATTAAGCCAACATATAATTACATATTAATCAAAGTTGGATATTAACATGCAAAAGTTAAAGGCACTTTTCATGAAGACTAGCTAATTATGGCCGTAGTTTTTAGCATACTTCAAGAATATTTGTTTTTGCTATTTACACTTTTAACATGAGAAAAGTTGATATAGGATCATAAATATCTGACATCAAAACACAATGCCCAAGAATTTTCTAGCTTTGAGGGAGCTCTATGCAAAATTGTGTTTGGGGAAGGCCCTATTTTTTTCACAGAGAATAATTCAGACCCTTTAAAGTTGGGGGAAAATTCTCTCCCCTCCCAACAAAAAAACAACAACAACAAAAACCCATTTCACATTTACAAGGAAAACTTAAAATTACAAGAAGACAACTGCAAATTTAGTTGAAAAAAATCATTTAAAATTCCAAGAAAAAATTTGAAAATCTACCTTAAAAAATTGTTTGTTTTTTTTAAACAAGTTTATAGGCCACAGTCAGTGCACAAGCCAGTGTACTCCCTGTGCTGGTCCCAAGCCTGGATAAATGGGCATGGTTAAGAATAGAATAGAATAGAATAGAATAGAATAGGCTTTAATGCCATTGTACAGTTGTAAAGTACAACAAAATACAAGTACAGCCCCCCAACCTGACCCTCACTAAGACCCAGGTGAGGACGGAGCTGAGGAAGATCAAGGCGAGGAAGGCGTTGGGACCGGACGGCATCAGTGCAAAGCTCCTCAAGTCCTGTGCAGACCAGCTGTGTGGGGTTGTGGAGTACATCTTCAACCTGAGCCTGAAGCTGGGGAGGGTACCACAGTTGTGGAAAACATCTTGTGTGGTACCTGTACCAAAGACTTCCCACCCCAAAGATCTGAACAGCTACAGGCCAGTGGCCCTGACATCTCACATGATGAAGACCCTGGAGAGACTGCTCCTTGCTCACCTCCGCCCCCTGGTGGGTCCAGCGATGGATCCACTCCAGTTCGCCTACCAGCATGGTATTGGGGTGGAGGATGCGGTCATCTTCCTCCTTCACCATTCTCTGTTCCACCTGGAGAAGCCCGGGAATACAATGAGGATCATGTTCTTTGACTTCTTCAGTGCTTTCAACACCATCCAACCGATGATCCTGAAGGACAAGCTGCTGTGCGCAGGGGTGGACCAGCACCTGTCATCATGGATCCTGGACTACCTCACAAACCGGCCACAGTTTGTGAGAACCCGGGACTGTGTGTCCAACACGATCATCGGTAGCATGGGGGCCCCACAGGGACGGTTTTGGCTCCCTTCCTGTTCACCCTTTATACTGCGGACTTCTCACACAACACAACACACTGCCATCTACAGAAGTTCTCTGACGACTCTGCGATTGTTGGCCTCATCTCCAACGGAGATGAAGCTGAGTACAGAGGGCTTATCCAGGACTTTGTGGACTGGTGCCATTGGAACTGCCTCCAGATCAACGCGAGGAAAACTAAGGAGCTTGTGGTGGACTGCCGCAGGCAAGGACATCCCCTCACAGCACCAGTAAACATCCAGGGAACAGACATTGAGATGGTGACATCCTACAAGTACCTGGGTGTTCACCTGAACAATAAACTAGACTGGTCACACAATACTGACACACTCTACAAGAAGGGACAGCGCAGGCTGTTCCTACTGAGGAGACTCAGGTCTTTTGGTGTACAAGGGGCGCTGCTGAAGACATTCTAGGACACGGTGGTGGCATCAGCCATCACTTTTGGAGTGGTCTGCTGGGGCAGTGGCATTACAGCAGCCGATAGGAAGAGACTGAACAAACTGATCAAGAAAGCTAGCTCTGTCCTGGGGCAGCGCCTTGACCCAGTGGAGGAGATGGGAGAGAGAAGGATGGTGGCTAAACTGTCATCTCTGCTGGAGTCCGAGTTCCACCCTATGCAGGACACACTGAATGCACTAAGGAGCTTATTTAGCAGCAGACTACATCATCCTAGGTGCACAACCGAGAGGTTTCGCAGGTCTTTCCTACCAACGGCTGTCAGACTGTATAACCTAAGCAGGGCTGCTCGCAGAGATAGCAAAAAGACGTGACAACTTAATAGTATTGAATGCAAAAGACGCAACAGACTTACACAATGGTCCCCTCCGGTATACAACTAGGAAAATACCGGTAGCTACGGAGGGTGACAACATGTATGGGTACATAATCATACCATGTAGGATAACTAAGTAGACGGTTATGCTGTTTCATTCCATCTAGCTGCAATGCTCTGCACTGTGTGTGTTTGTATATTTATATATTTATTCCATCTAGCGACAATGCTCCACACTGTGTGTTTATATATTTACATATTTATTCCATCTAGCTACGGTGATCCGCACTGTGTGTGTTTATGTGTTTGCATATTTGTTCCATCTAGCTACAATGCTCTGCACTGTGTGTGTGTTTATATATTTACATGTTTGTTCCACCTAGCTACAATGCTCTGCACTGTGTGTTTATATATTTGCATGTTTGTTCCATCTAGCTGCAATGCTCCGCACTGTGTGTGTTTATATATTCATATATTTATTCCATCTAGCTACAACGCTCCACACTGTGTGTGTGTTTATATATTCACATATTTATTCCATCTAGCTACAATGCTCTGCACTTTGTTTATATATCTATATATTTATTCCATCTAGCTGCAATGCTCCGCATCGTGTGTCTATATATTTATGTTTATATGTACATATGTATACTCGCTGCTCTTGTTTTTTTTTTTTTTTCTTGCCTTCTGATTGTTGCTCTGAGTGTTGCTATCCCTGTGCTGTTGCAATCCTGGAATTTCCCCATTGTGGGACTAATAAAGGCTTATCTTATCTTATCTTATCTTAAAATTGTGGGGTCAAGTGTCAGGAAGGGCATCTGGGGTAAAAATCCTTGCCAAATCAACATGCAGATCATTGCAATAAAAGGTGATGATATGGTGCAGCGACCCTGAAAGGGAGCAGTCAAAAGACAAAAAAAAAAAAAAAAATAGGAGAGGGAATCACCCGAGGGCACACAGTACATTACTATCACAATCCTTGGTCTATGATGCAATATTATATTGTGATATTATATATTGCGATTTCCCATCCCACTCTTTGTCTTGGTCAGCTTCTTTGCTGTGCCGACCTAACCAGACAGTGAGCATTTAGCACCATCTACTGGACTGAAAAGTTATTGGTTTGGTACCTAAATAGGTAAGTTTGTGTTTGCAACTTTTATTAATAGTTCTTAATAAAGTATCACAGTACTGGTTTCTCTGAATTGACACAGTATCATGGACACAAAGTATTGTGATACTGCAATGCGTTGAATTTTCCCCCACCTCTAAAAAATTACTAGAAAAAAAATAAAAATTTATGAGAAAGTTTTACGAGAAAACAGTTGCAAATTATGAGAAAGAAGAAAGTAGTTTTAATGCTCCCTCAAAAATTGTTGGGTTGAACTTGTAGCTTGGGGCCTCCAAGCGGCTGATGGGGCCTGCTGCATTTGCGTACTCTGCTTTACAGCCGGGAGCTGCTGTGTTTGGGAATGCTATCTGGTGCCAGGTCTTCATTAAATAAAAATTGTCCTTCTCATCAGCCATGATGATTTTCAGGTGGCATTGCTCATTCATTAAAAAAACAAAAAAAAAAACCAACAACAAAAAAAAAAACTGTCACATTTGAAAGTATCTGGTAAGTTTCTGCAAATTTTATGATTATTTTGCAAGTGATTATTAATGCTGCTAATGACCATATTTTCTCCCAGTGCTACCAAGGCTCATCTTCCCTCTCAACAGCTGCCTTAACTTCCTGTGTTTGGTAAAGTCCAAACCTTTCTGAAAATTGCTTTCACACTCTAAATTAACTGGACCAAGGTTCAGCTTGATCTGGACCGAGGCCACCTCTTTTTTGTCAAACCAGATTTTGGGTCTTTTGTCCAGACTGTGGTTCAAGGGAGGTTTCACAACTAAAATTTTGGTCAAAATGAAACAGAGACGTCCAAAAGTCCAGACCAAACAGCTTAGGTGTGAAAGTATCACTATAGTCTGTTCCCTCTCCCCTAAAAAAACCTCTATCCATCCATCCATCCATCCATCCATCCATTAATTTTCTACTGCTTTTCCAGATCCAGGTCACAGAGGCAGCAGTCTAAAAAGAGAAGCCCAGACGTTCCTCTACCCAGCCACCTACTCCAGCTTTTCAGAGAGGATACCAAGACATTCCCAGGCCAGCTGGCCAACAGATTCTCTCCAGTGTGTCCTGAGTCTGCCCCAGGATCTCCTTCCAGTGGGACGTGCCCGAAACACCTCAAATGGGAGGTGTCCAGGAGGCATCCTGATCAGATGCCCAAACCACCTCAACATCTGCACCACTACAGATGCTGCTCCAATTTGTCTGTTAATTTCCTGCTCCATTTTCCCATCACTCATGAAAAAGACCCTGAGATACGTACTTGAACTCCTCGACTTGGGGCAGGACCTTGTCCCCAACCCAGAGAGGACAATCCACCCTTTTCCAGCTGAGCACCATGGACTCAGACTTGGTGGAACTGATTCTCATCCCGGCCGCTTCACACCCAGTAGCGAACCATCCCAGTAAGACCTGTAGGTCATTGCTCGATGAAGCTAACAGGACAACATCATCTGCAAACAGCAGAGATGAGATCCTATGGTCACCAAACATGACCCCCTACGTTTCTGGGCTGCACCTAAGAATCCTGTCCATAAATATTATGAACTGGATCGGTGACGAAAGGCAGCCTTGGTGGAGTCCAACTGTCACTGGAAATGCGTTTAACTGATTGTTGGTAATACGAACAAACTCTCAAAATGGTCATATCGAGACTGGAAAGCTCGTAGCAACAAGCCCCAAACCCCGTATTCCTGAAGCACCCCCCACAAGAAACTTTGACAGATGTGGTCTAATGCTTTCTGGGCAAGCTATCACAAACCCTAGAGGATGCTTGAGAGGATAAAGAGTTTATCTGTTATGCCACAACCAGGACGAAAACCACAGTGTTCCTCCTGAATCCAAGGCTCCACCAACAGCCACATTCTCCTCTCCAGTACCTTGGCATAGACCTTTCCGGAGAGGCTGAGGAGTGTGATCCCTCTCAAATTGGAACACACCCTCCGGTCTCCCATCTTAAAAAAAGGAACCAACACCCCAGTTTTCCATACCAAAGGTACTGTCCCCAACTTCCATGTGATGTTGCAGAGATGTGTCAACCAAGACAGCCCACAACATCCAGAGCTTTGTGGTACTTGGAACAAATCTCATCCACCCCCAGGGCCCTGTCACCAAAGAGTTTTTTTTTTAACTACTTCGGTAACCTCAGCCCCTGTGATGCGCAAGTCATCTTCCTTGTCCTCAGACTCTGCTTCCGCTATGGAAGACATGCCAGTGGGATTGAAAGATTGAGATCCTCTTAAGTATGCCTTCCACTGCCCAACAATGTACCCAGTCGAAGTCAGCTCGCCATCCGCACCATACACAGTGTGGAAGGGGAGCTGCTTCCCCCTTCTGAGTTCAATTCAAGATTCAAGTTTCAAAGATTTTATCATCAGTGCTACTATACAGTATGTGCAGGACATAAAGGAGAATTGAAATGTTGTTTTTCTCTCTTCATTGGTGTGCATTTTATAAAAAAGAAAGGAATAAGGCTGGAAAAAAGAAAAACAAACAGCAACAGCAGCAGTCTATGTACAGTAATGCAACCCGTGGTGCCAATGGCAGCCAGAAGGAGCCTGATCTCCATAGAGATAAACGATTAGCTGTAATAAATAATAAACCCAGCAGTCCTATATACCAACAGCTAGAGATGAATACCAGCAGTTGCATTTCAGTGCGGTAGTGTAGGCGCAGATAGTGACAGATATAATTGCACGTGGTCAGTATTGCAGTGACAGACAGAAAGCAGCAGATATGGCATTTGTGCAAATGGTTGCAGTTAATGTGCAGAGGCATACAGCAGCAAATGTACAACAAACAACAGTATTACTGTTGGTGTGCCAGTCTTTCTGTGCCAACAGCTGAGGTAGTTATTGTGTGAATGATTGTGTTACCGTCCAGGGGGTGGGGGTGAACAGAGTTCAGGGTCCTGATGGCCTGATGAACAAAGCTGTTCAGCAGTCTTGTGGGGCAGGCCCAGGGGCTTCGGTACCTTTCCCCCAAGGGCAGGGGGCTGAAGAGGGAGTGGAGAGGGTGGGAGGTGTCGACTGTGACACTGATGGCTCTGCGGGTGAGGCGGGTGGGGTAGATGTCTAAGAGGGGGTGCAGAGGAAGGGCCAGGGGGCTACCGATGATCTTGCTGGCTGCTTCCACTATGTACTGTAGTGTCTTCCGACAGGCGGCTGTGCAGCTTCCATACCACACCGTGATGCAGTTGATGAGGATGCTCTCAATGGTGCCCCGGTAGAAAGACTGCATGATGGTGGGTGGGACTCATGCTCTCCTCAATTTGCAGAGGAAATGGAGGCGAGTTTGGGTCTTCTTATTCAGTGTGTGAATGTGTGTGTGAATGGGTGGATAGCAGGATCTGTAAAGCGCTTTGGTCATCAAAAGATGAGAATAAAAGCTCTATATAAGTGAATGCCATTTACCATTTCTTGGCCAGTGATGTGGTGTTATGCATTCTTATGGGCTGTGTATGTCATGAACTCCTCGTGCGCTTTTCCACAGTGCATGGAGGAGGGGGAAAAAGACGAGAATTTACGCGCTGGGTTACACCACACACACACCTTTATTAAGTTCAACACCCTGATAAACAATAACAGTGTCTACAAATCACAGTGGCTCAGGAGTCCTCCAGGACGCTCATCAGTCAGAGGTGAGAATACCGGGGAAAACACACACACTCAGATTATACTCACATGACTGGAGCCTGTCCGAGTAAGTCTGAAAGCACCGAGTGACACAGTCCTTTAGACAAGACTTCATACGATGCACAATGACCATTAATGAAGTACAATGGCCCAGCAATGCATGACTGGGAAAAAGGCTCCTTAAGTACATGCATTGCTGGATCCACAAATTGAGCACACCTGGGCAAGGAGTGGGGAGATGGCACATGGGAGTGGGAACAACTGGCAGTAATAGAGAGGGAGCGGGGTCCGACCGGCAGACAGTTAGACAGCGCTCACTTCAGTGTGAGCCCAAGAGGCTGCCTCACCGCTGCCGGCCAGAAAGCAGTGGCTATGGGTACAGCAAAGCACACAGAAATACATACTAACATACATACAACGTGGCACGTACCCACAGAGAGGCCAGGACCGAGCCGGGGGAAACCAAGCCGGCTCGGTTCCTGACAGTGTACACCAGATCCAGCAGATTGTGTCCTCTTGTTGCAAAGTTTACATGTTGATATAGGTTTGGTCAGGGGGCCTTTAAATCTGCATGGTTAAAGTCTCCCGCTGTGATGAGAAATCCATCTGAATGCGCTGTTTGTGTCTCACTTATAGCCTGATAGAGTACTTTCAGAACTTCCCTCCTTTCGCTGATGCAAATGGGTGGGACATACATGGTGGCAAGTAGAACAGATGAAATTTCTCTAGGCGTGTAAAATGGTCTGCACTTGATGATCATAAACTCCACTAAGGGAGAGCAATGACTGTGAACAACAACTGAGTCACGGCACCAGGCATCACTGATGTAAACACACATGCCTTCACCCCTGGTTTCCCCTCCTACCGTTAGCACTTTGTTGCTACAATAGCATGTTAGCCCAGCTAGCTGAATAGCAGAGTCCGGTATATTGTCATTTAACCATGTTTTGGTAAAGATAAAAATACAGCAGTTCCGCACATTACGTTGTGTAGATCTCAGGAGCTGTATGTGGTCTATTTTGTTGTCTAGTGATCGCACATTGGTCAGAATCAGTGAAGGGATTGGGGGGGGGGGGGGGTTGTGAGGGTTAGCTAGCTTCGCCCGGATACCTCCACGTTTACCTCGCTTCCGCCTACACTCACACTGTCTACAGCATCTCTATCTGGGGTGGGGCACAGTAGTCGAGTCCAAGGATGTGGAGGGCTCGTGGAGAATTCCTAGGCCACGGTGCTCCTCTTTGATGCTCGGATCCAAGATGCAAACCCTTGTCGTATTCCTTATCTCCAGAAGGCTGTAGTGACTGTAGCTGTGGAGTTGCCAGACACTTTGCCAGAATCTCTTCGAGGCCCACTTGACGTCTTGCCTGATGGCCTCACCAAACTCCTCCCACACCCAAGTTTTAGCCTCAGGAACTGCTCGAGCTGTACTCCGCTTGGCCTGCCGGTAAAACTCAGCTGCTTCAGGAGTCCCACAAGCCAACTGAGCTTGGTAGAACTCCTTCTTCAGCTTTTAAGGCCCCCCTCACTTTTGGCATCCACCATTTGGTTCAGGCGTTGCCGCCATGAGAAGCAATGATAACCTTCCGGCCACAGCTCTGAGCAGCCGCTTCAGCAATGGAGGTGGAGAACATAACACATTCAGATTCCAAGTCTCCAGTCTACTTCGGGATTTGATGGAAGTTCTTCCAGAGGTGGGAGTTGAAGATCTCTTGGACAGGGGCCTCAGCCAGACGTTCCCAGCAAACCCTCACTATGTTTGGGTCTACCGGGTCTGAATGGCATCCTCCCCCACCACTGGATCCAATTCACTGCCAGGTGGTGATCGGTTGACAGCTCTGCACTCTCTTCACCCGACTCTCCAAGACATATGGTCTCAGGTCTGATGACACGATACCAAAATTGATCATCGACCTGTGACCTAGGGTGTCCTGGTGCCAGGTGCACATTTGAACATCCTTACGCTTGAACATGGTGTCCATTATCAACAAACTGTGATTGTCACAGAAGTCCAATAACTGAACACCACTTGAGTTCAGACCGGGCAGGCAATTCCTCCCAATCACACCCCTCTAAGTTTCGCTGTCGTTGCCCATGTGCACATTGAAGTCCCCCAGTAGGACAATGGAGTCTCCAAGAGGAGCGCTTTCCAGCACCCCAGTCCGAGACTCCAAAAAGGGTGGGTACTCTGAACCCTCATTTAGCACATAGCACAAATGATGGGTCAGGACCCGCTTTCCAACCCAAAGGTGCAGAGAAACAAACCTTTCATTCACTGATTAGAACTCCAACATAGAGGAGGCCAGATGTGGGGATACAAGAATACCCACCCCTACTTGCTGTGTATTGCACAGAGCAACTCCAGAAAAGGCCAACCAAACGCCAGTTTAATAAGCTGGGGGTTGGACCGCCAAAGTCACTGCCTTGAACTGCCACCCAATCCACATAGCACCGGACCCCCATGGTCCCTCCTGCAAGAGGGATAATGAAACAATGAAACCAATTCTGTTGAAACGGATTCTACTCCTCTGTGTTTCAAAGAAATAAAAAAGCACTGCCACAAAAGTGTGACCAAATTATAAATAGAAAATATCTACATATGAAAATCCACCCAGCATATGAACGAAGTTGAACAGCAACAACAGAGTTTATTGGCCTCAACAACTCCCACATGTTGGTCAGGTCATTGCTGACCTTGTCTGTCCGAAAGTGCTCTCTATATTAGCAGTGGCAGAAAAACAAACTTCACTTGCTAAGAGAGAAAAAACATGTCCTACTTTGCATGAGCAGAGATGGACAAGAGGGCAGAACTGCCACTGCCATCCAGTGGGTGGATTTTTTGTTTCTTTTTTGAAAGGTTGTTTTTGTAGCGCTTCATCTACAGCTACAGGGAGGAACCAAAATATCTGTAAAACTTCTGGCACCTCGCTGCAGTAAGAGAATCCTGGCTTGCCAGTCGCACATATGCTTGGCGCTGAGGCATTTGATGTGCCCCTTCTGGGATAAGCTACTGTCAGCAGACCAGAGAATGACAGCTAATGGAGCTTAAGACAGAGCTGATTGAGATGTATTTATGATTGTGTGGGTAAAGATAAGTTGTGACAGGTTGTTGTGAAAACTGGATAAAGAGCAGAACATGTGAATCAGCAACACGTTAAAGCTGTAATAATTCACATTTTTCACTGAAATGCCAAAATGTTAACTCAGCCACTTTAGCATTTTAGCTGTGGCACTTTTCTCAGCTGCTCATTTTGCAGTTCTTCCAGTGTTATTAATTTGATTTCACCAAAATACCTCAGACACTTCATTAAAAAATACAATAGTAGGTGAACATATATTTTTTTTTTTATTAGCCTCACAGATACTTGAATTTTAAATATCCAATACTCATCAAGTTATGACACATTTTCTGGTGATTAATTGTATGTTTCTAAGGAGATATATCTATATTTTTAAAGAAAGAAAAAAGCTGCCCGTAATGTTCTGCCTGAGACAGTTTGTTTTCAGCCTGGTCATTAATATTAATGAGCCCCCAAATCAATTGCTGTCTGTGTGCAGAGGATTGGTGGCGGCCTTCCCTCCAGGCTGCACGGAGGCTCAGCAGGCATGTGTTGAATGACAGCTGCAGTATCAACGGTGGTGGCTGGTATGGAACATTTGGATGGCAGCAAAGCAGGGGCCGGAGGTCGTTTCAGAATCATATGGATGATGGAGCGGATTCTCCTACCTCCTTTTCTTGAGTTTTTCATGGATAGGCCAGGGAGAGGGCCACCAATTTGGATGTGCGTAAGCTGTGATCTACCGATGCTGCTAACTGGGGTCGGAGCGATGAAGAAGGGACTGTGGTTCGCGTTCAGGTGTGGTGCATTTCGTGGGTGCTCGGTGGGCAGAGTGCACCGGGAACACCTTAGATGTGGGTGGGAGCTGACCCAACCAAGCTCTGCTCCACCAATGAGCTCCATGAACATTCTGTACCCAGGGTTGCTCACAAAGGTGCACAGAGGCTTCGCCCTAGATTGGGGCTCCCTCAAATGGCGGACCCCGGTCTGCACCTGGACCCTGAGTCTTCCGTCCGGGCTCCGAAGCCTTTTGATACAATTTGAAAAAAAAAAACCCACACACAAACAAATCAAACAAAAATGCATGTTTCGTTTTGACGGAATGAAAAAACGGAACTCAAACATTGTAATGGCCACCACCTGGACAGTTTATGGTGTAGGGACAGCCCTGAATGGAGCGAGGTCTTTGACAAGGCCCCGTCAAAGCAGGGCAAAATGCGCAGTGATGGCAGGCAAGCACAAGAAACCACACTGTGCACCTCAAGTGGAGGAGGGAAGAAAATGGTCACAACGGCTGCTGGCGACCGGACAACTGCAACCTGGAAAGGGCGCCGGCATTCTGCCTCTGATAATCAGGGCCCCCGCCAGCTCCACGCTGCGGCACACCACACCACCACACTCCACAGAGCAGCAATCCAAACATGATGTTTGCAACTGTGGGGGTCCCCCCTACAGTTGATAGTGCTATGAGATGACTGTTGTTGTGAAATGGCGCTATATAAATAAAGTTGAATTGAATTGAATTGAATGTGAAAACGAAATCCACCATCAGACAGCGGTAGGGTTGTTTCCAGTTTATATTAGAAGTCTGATATTTATATATTAGAAATTCTGTGTGTTCTTAACTGAAGGACTACATTACTTGTTGATTTTATTTCACCTTTATTTAATAGATGAGCTTCTCTGTGCTTTTACCAATGTTGCTGTGCTGCCTGTGTCTGACTGAATCAACGCTGCATACCCACATTGACTGACACCTGTGCTCGTGATCATTTTGTTCCAAACACAGCCGCCTAACCACTACCACCAAGTGTGTAAATTTTCTACTTTTTCTTGTAAATTTGCCACTTTTTCCTCATAAACATGCTGTTTTTGTATCATAAATCTGCAGAGATTTTTTTTATTGTAAATTTGTAACGTTTTTCTAATAAATTTTTGAGTTTTTTTTGTAAATTTGCATAATGTTTTTCTCATGAATTTGCAGCTTGTTTCTAGTAAGCTTTTTTGTAAATTTGCAGCTGCTTCTTGTAAATTCGTAATTTCATTCTCACAAATTTATGAGATTTATGAGTTTTTTCTTGTAAATTGGCAGCTTCTTTCCCCACAAGTGTACGTTCATACATTCTTCCTCATAAATTTGTAACTGATAACAATGCTAATACTTATAAACTGTCCCGACAATATTTACTCAGTATTTACTCAGGAGAAAATTTTCTGCTTATTGTCCCTCCCAACATGGAAATGAAATATCCACCCGTGCATCATGTTAGCACTGCTCTAGACCTCTGGCCCACTGGAAAAGACAAATGCGGACCCCTAGTTAAAACATTTGAGGACCCCTGCCCTAGATGATGTTAGCTCTGAGACCAGGTCTGGGAAGGAAAAGAGGACGAACGTCTGCATTGGTGGTTTGGTGGGAGGTAGCACAAGCCCACAAAACAGAATTCTGTCTAGGGTGGAGGAGAGATGGATCATTCTCCCTGCAGTTTCTCAGTGGCGTGGTGAGGGAAAGAAGTGGGGTGTACGACATACCAGCTGGCAATAGGTGGTGGGCTAGCCCCCCGATACTCATGGTTGTCCTTCACCATAGAGGCTGATATCCATCAGAAAGGGGGTTATATCCTCACTGCTGAGGTTTTTTTCGCAAATGAAACATGGATCCAAAGCATGGACTGACAGCTCACTGGAGAGGGAGCATCCGCTGGAGTTCCTGAGCACTGGGAGCACATGGAACAGAGCCAGGGACAGGGGAGCGGACCGTAGTCTTAACATGGTGCACCCAGCTTCTTGTGGAGTGTAGAGTGGGAGGTTTTTGCTGTGAAGTGTGCAGGAGCTGGCTGAGGAGGCTAAATAGGCAGTTCATAATGAGCAGCCTCATTTGTTCCCAGAGTTTCTCAGCAAATGACAAGTGGTGCCACAGGGCAGACTGGCATAGGTTGCTGGAGCGGGAGCATCTGCTGGAGTTCCTGAGTGCCCATCATGCATGGAGTCAACCCATACAGACCTTGGGGCTCACAATGTCTTAGCCACAATCTGGGGACAGTCTGAGCAGCAGACTTCTTCTTTATACACCTATGCCAGCTTGCCAACCAACAAGGTTGGATTCACAAGGTGAAGAGCGTGAGGACTGACTGGGAGTTTTTTAGGGCAAGAAGGCAGGAGCCCCACCGGTTCCATCAAGCTCAGTCTACCTGATAGACAGGGATAAAGGTTTGCTTCAGTGACATGCGTGCGGAACATGTTTTCCTCATGCTCAGTTGTACAGAGTGGACCGAGCGTAGGTGAACTAAAGTTGGAGCTTGCCGGTTTGAGACATAAAGGCCAGGAATTCTTTAAGAGTTCTTTAAGAGTGTGTGTTTCCCAGTGAAGTGAGTGATTTAATATTTTAAGAGTAGGACACAATACCATATTTTTAAATTTAAAAACTCAAGAAAATAATATTTTTCACTATACACCCGTATGAGAACTGTAAGGTCGAATGATTTATACCAAACCATACATAAACCAAAACATTCTTAAAGGGAACACTCTACTATTATGGTTTTAGTTTTATAATTTTCCTGTTTAATTTGTTTTTTTTTAAATCATCTGTGCTCTAAAAGTTACTATAGTCAACCTTGTTTTACCTCTGGTCTGAAAACTCAGACATGATATGTCTCTAGCCTTTCACAGCTTCTGTATTTCTATTTCCTTTGTGGATAAATCCCCTCAGGCTTTCTCTGATACTTTGTTGAAATTCCACCTACAGCACTACTTTGCAAAATGTCACAAAGATATTCACCAAAAGGCTCATGCTGAATTATGAAAATGCAAAAGTTTGTAATTCATAGGAATTATAATGGGTCAGCCTTACCAGTTCTGCGGAGGATTATTCAGTGCCACTGAACCATCTGGTCGCAAACACGCTGGAAAGGTGATTCATGAGAAATGCCATCTGCCCCTCTGGCGTTTTAGTCAGACGGTATATTACTGCTATTTCTGAATTGGTGCTAAGCATGACAGAAACCTCAGGAACGTGTGACTTTCCCACCACCTCCTCACTTAATGTCCTGAGCCCTGCTGATGATAATTCTGACAGCCACCATTGCTACAAAGCAGCACAGAAGCAGCGGGCTATGTGTCAGAGGAGAAAAATCTGGTGTAGAAGAGTTCTTTTCATTAGATAAGTTATTATTTAGAAGAGGAAAAGGTCATTATAATGATGATTACTGTTTCAAAGGTCAGTTTATAGTTAATGCTTATTGTTCGTAATCAGGGCTGCATATAGCTTTTTGGGAGCCATATGCAAAAAAGTTGCAAATTTACACAAGTAACATATTTATGAGAAAAAGAAAAATCAAATTTATGAAAAGGCACTGCAAATTTACAAGAAACAAAGTTGTAAAATGATAAGAAAAAAGACAAATTTAAAAGAAAAAAGAAGTAGTAGGAAACGTAAGAAGTTGAAATTCTGGGGGGATAAGGTTGAAGATTTAGGATAAAAAATGCAAATTTACAGTAAAGACATGCAAATGTACAAAAAAAAGATACAAATTTATGAGGGAAAAAGTTGCAAAATTATGAAAAAAAAAGTTGAAGGTAATTTTAATCATCTCCCAACATACACCAAAAAGTTGAGGGATCCACTATTTTCTCGCTGGGGCTATCCAACTTATCTAGCATTTGATCAGATTTGGACGTTTCACTCAGCTTGGATATTTAGCTCCTGAACCCCTTGTTTGTGTGGCTTTAGTGTTTTTTTGTGGTATGGTGGTGTATTATCCTGCTGAGGCTGCTCCTATGGGGTATCCATCTCAAGGAGGAGTGCACTTAAAAAAATAAAATCGACCAATGTCAATCCTTCCACACATCAAATGAAATGCAGTGTAAGTCCAATAATCAAATTAGACTTGATGTAACAAACAATGTCTTGCTTTGCAACACATTTTTTTTTTTTTTTAATCTTCCAAGTGATCTCTCCTTATGGAGCCACGGGTTGCCATTAATACCGTGGTTTTACTTGAAACAGTTTTTGGAATCCTGACGATTCTTGTTCTACCACTGCTGTGTAGTCACGGATGGCTGCAGTTTTCATGCCATGTAAGCATTCCTTCCCCTGTCAATACTAGTTAAATTTATACACCTGGTTGGCAAGTTAAAATCTTTTGGGGGGCATAGAGAAGTAGAAAACTAAACATTGAACTGATTTAAAGTTTGCATTTTGTTCAGTAGGTGACTCAGTAAGATGGGACCAAATGTGACCTACCTATCTGGACTGGCTTTTGTCTGTGGTGGGACAGTAGTCTCCCTGTATTCAGTCAAGGGTTAAATAATTCTGCAGTGGTCACTGGTTTTTATTAACTTCACCTCTGATCAGCAGTGATGCAAACAGCTAACCTAGGTAAAAGCAGAAATTTGCACAACCACGTAGGCATCACTGAGGACCAGAGGTGGCTTGTAACTAGTTACATTTACTCAAATGCTTTTTCCGAGTACAGTTTCTGAATACTACACACCTCTACTGAGGCCCAGAACAATTGAACCTGCATGAAACATTATAGGTTGTGGGTTCAGTTGTTGCTGAGTTTGTACTGTTTAACAGAGGGACATAAGTGCAAGACATGAAAAAAACTGGTAACCACATCTCAGTGGCTCCCTGGACTGGATCATTTATGACATCAGCAATGTGATGATGAAAGGCATAATGCAACAGAGTGAAAAAAAGAAAAAAAAATGTGTCAAAATCAAATTCAGACTTGGACCCAAAATTTCAACAGTTGTGAGAAGGTTTACAGGCAAATGCAATCGACACAAAATTAAAAATAAAGCACACGTTCAGGATAAAACTAGACTAAAACACACATCCAACAAATTATTCACTCTGGGTAAAGGCCACAGAAAACAAGCATGTCGTTAAATGTGATTAAAAAAAACAAGAAGTGGGGGGGACTCTACCTGATGCAAAGTGGCAGTTAGTTCCACGGTTTAGGAGCTGCCACGGCGAAAGCCCAGTCCCCTCTACGCTTTAGCCTTGCTTTCTGGACCACTAACAGCAGCAGATCTTAGTGGCAGAGAAGGAACATGGGGCTGGAGCAGCTCATTAAGACAGGGTGGAGCAAGGCCACAGAGATTTAAAAACAAATAAAAAAAATCATAAAATCTATACTGTAGCTCACAGGGGGCCAGTGTAGGGAGGACAGTATAGGGGTGATGTGTTCATGCCTGCAAGTTGCTGTCAACAGGTGATCAGCGGCATTCTGGACAAGTTCCAAATGATTTATTGATGCCTGATTTACCCCTGATTTACCCCCAAATAAAGGGCATTAGAATAATCCAGGCAAGTGGCAATAAAAGCATGAATCAGTTTTTCCAGATCAATCCTTGGTAAGATGGATCTGACTTTGGCGATTTCGCAAATCTGATAAAAGCAACCTGATCTGTTTATCAAATTTAAAATCACTGTCCAATTTAACTCCCAGGTTTGTAACAGTGTTTCTAATATTAGGCACCGAGGGCCCTAGGTTAACACGTTTGCTGTCTGAAAAACTGCTAGGGCCAAAAAGTATTTTCTTTTCATTGAAACTGAGGAAGCTGAACACCCTTCTTGTTTTGATGTCACTGAGACAATTTAAGAGGGGTTGGGCATTCTTTCTCAGAGAAATATAAATTTAGCAATCATCCATGAAGCAACGTATTGAACAGCCATGTTTTCTCAAGCTAGAACCCAAGGGGAGTTAATAGAGAGAAAGTAGTAGGGGCCCTAGGATTGAACCCTGTGGCATCTCACAGGAGAGAGAGGCTATAGAGGACACCAAGTTGCCTAGATGAACTGAAAAGGTCCTCTAAGACAGGTAGGTGCTAGTGTGAAGAGGGTTTAAGAACTAAGCAGAGCAGCTTTCCAGGACAGAGATGCACTCTGTACTGACTTTTCAAGCCACAAGTAATAAGGTCTGATGGGCAACAAGTGTGCATTCCACTAAGGTGAGAAACCCCTTTCTAGATCCTGCAACTGGATGGGAGGAGGGAGAGCAGTGGCAGACCAAAACAGATTCCCAAAGATCATGGCAAAATGTAAATGTTTTAATGCTGTTGGTGGGTCCATGATTAAAAACTCAAGATACACTCTAAAATTTTGGTGTAACAACACCTTTAAAATCAGAACAATAAAACCCATGTACATTTTTGACATAATCTCTTTTTGAAGTGTAATACTTGGCTTTGCCCTTTACAGGTAAGCCTTGACAGGGCCACACTGCTGCTAACCAGCAGACACTAAAACTTTTCTTTGCTCCTGAAAATCTTTACACTACATCCTTAGAGCTGCCCTCTCTTCTGTCAGGTGGAAACAACATTCAAAGAGCTTCTGAGCTGTATAGTTGATGCCCAAGACAGAGCTGAGATAACAGAGTGGCAGGCCTGGTCTTCATGATGACAAAAGGTCCATCCTAAGTTCTGTATGTGGGTGTCTCTGAATGAGCACATATTGAACAGGACAAGAATGACTACAAAATTTTAATCTGGAATAAGAGAGCAAGGTGGAAAAGTGAAATGACAGAAATATCAAGATAATGATCATTAAAAAAAATTGGTGCTATTAGTTTTTTTGGGGGATGGGGGGTTGCATCTGAGTTTAATTACCTTTGTCTGACAATGAAATTAGTTCTTTTAACACTGGAGTAAAGTTCATTGTGGACATGTCATTAATGTGTTATTGTTGATCTCTCTGCTTTCTTTATTAATCTAAATTCATGTCAAAGCAACTATAATAATAATAATAATAATAATAATAATAATAATAATAATAATAATAATAATAATGTAGAGAGAATGAACAAGGCGCGGCAACGAGCTGAATCAGCACAGACTTTATTCTCTCTAACAAGTCAAGATCACGTGAGAGCTCCCAGGCCACAGTGCATCTCACTTATATACCTTTTATCATTTGCATAGTGGCCTGGGGCTCCGACATCATACTTATTACATGAGAAAGCCCGTGCGGTGCAATAATATAACATTACGCTGTTGCCGCACTACTTCCTTCTCCCACTGGCCCAGCGTCTCCTCTTCTCCCCGGGGGATGCCCAACCTTTGCTGCTCCGTCTGGACCCTCCGGCGACCTCTCTTCTCCTGGACCATAACTCTCTGGGTGAAGAAGTCTAACACCTAGCTCCCCCAAACCGCACCCCCCCCCCGAACACCCAGAATGGACCTTAACCCCCTGTCCTTTGGGCTTCAGCCGACGTCCATAATGGCTGTAATGGAGGGTCGCCGGCTCTGTGGCGCTGCTCTGCTGGTGGGGTGCCCCGGGGGGCACGTCCTTCTGTGGGGGGAAAAGGGGATGGGGAGAAAACACATCCTCAACATGAGTGCCCGTCCCTGCTGAGGAGTCACCAACCTGCGGAGCCCCCAATGGGGAACGTCCTCACCGGGGATCCCGGGCCAACACCACCTGTTCGTCTGCCAACACAAAGGCGGGCTTGAGCCTGTTGATGCAGACGGTTTCTCTATGTCTCCCCAAGTCTAACACAAAATATTTTGCCTCAGGTTCCAACACTCTGAACAGCCCGTCGTATGGTGTGCATCGTGTCTGACGAACACAAAAGATGCATTCCACAAGCTTTTTGGGATGAATGCGTTGGGAAAACAGCGGTGGGCTGGGCCTGGTACACTCTCTACCTCTGCGCCACACAGAGAATGTGAGGGCGGCTCGACCTCGGGCGCGGGGTTGTCTGGTAAAAATTTCTGCAGCAGTTGGGGAAAAATGAGTTCTGCTGGGAAGGCTGCCAAATCCTCCTTCGGTGCGGAAAGCAACCCTAAAAGAACCCAAGGCAGACAGTCAACCCAATTTGCATCCATGAGCGAAGCCCTGAGTGCTGCCTTAAGTGACCTGTGTAAATGCTCGCATAACCCGTTGGCCTGGGGGTTGTATGTGGTAGTGCGGTGAATGTTGACCCCCAGGCTCCATGCCATCGTGGACCAGAGTTCGGAGACAAACTGTGGGCCCCTGTCGGACGTGATGTCCGAAGGAGCTCCGAAACATGCCACCCAAGTTGACAAAAAGTGTGTGCTACTTCTGCGGACATGGTAGAAGCTAGTGGTACCGCTTCGGGCCAGCGCGTGGTGCGGTCCACGACTGTCAAGAGATGTGTAAACTCCTTCGATGGTGGAAGGGGCCCCACCAGGCTCACATGGACGGGGTCGAACCTCTTAGCCGGGATGTGGAACGGTTCGAGGGGAGCCTTGGTGTGCCTATGCACCTTGGCTCATTGGCAGGCGACGCAAGCTGCTGCCCACTCTTTCACCTCTTTACGAAAATGTGGCCAGACAAATTTCGCCCCCACCAGCTTCACTGAAGCGCACACTCCCAGGTGTGCAAGGGAGTGGACCGACTCAAAAACCTGATGGCGCCAAGAGCATGGGACCACCGGGCGCAGGCAGCCTGTGGAGACATCACAGAGTAGGGGAGGGCCCCCTTCTTGCAGTACCCTGCTCTCCAGCCTTAACCCTGTTGGTCCAGACTGGAGCGTGCAAATGTCCCCATCCCCGGCTTGGTCCACGGACATGGCGGGGTAATCTATTCCCCCGTAGACCAGGGCCACCAATGTGCGTGAGAGGCAGTCTGCCACCACGTTGAGTTTACTGGCCACATGCCAAATGTTGGTCGTTAACTCTCAGATTGCGGCCAACTGCCATTGCTGCCGGGCCGACCATGGTTCCGAGACTTTGACCATGGTGTATGCTAGCAGCTTGTGGTCCACAAACACGGTGAAATTGTGCCCCTCCAGCCAGAACTGGAAATGGCATATTGCCAGGTGGAGAGCCAGCAACTCTCTGTCGAATGCACTGTATTTGCGGTCATAGTCGCACAAAAATCTGCTGAAAAACGCTAACAACTCACTGCTCCACTACGGTCCCTATGGCCACATCAGATGCGCCCGTAGTGAGCGCTATCTGTGCCGATGGATCTGGATACGCAAGTAATGCGGCCTTCGCCAGCGCTGTTTAGACATTTGAAAAAGCCTGACCCCGCTCGGGAGTCCAGTCAATGCTGTCTGCAGATCTCTTTTTTTTTAAGGGCGGTGTACAACAGCTGCATCAGCTGGGCTGTGCGGGGGAGGAAACGGTTGTAAAAATTAACCATCCCCAAAGACTCCTGAAGAGCCCTTACCGTCTGAAGATGCGGAAAGTCTGACACCGCGCGCATCTTGTCTGGTAATGGAATTGCACCCTCAGGCAAAATGCGGTGGCCCAAAAAATCGATCGCTGCTACACCGAACTGGCACTTTGCCGGGTTGATTATTAAACCATGCCCTTCCAGTCTCTGGAAAACTGTCCTGAGGTGGGCGACGTGCTCGTCCTCAGACGCGCTGGCCACCAGGGTGTCATCCAGGTAGACAAAAACAAAGGGCAGATCGTGCAGCACTGCGTCCATCATCCTTTGGAAGGTCTGCGCCACACTTTTTAATCCAAATGGCATGCACAAAAATTCGAAAAGGCCGAACGGAGTTATCACCACCGTTTTTGGTATGTCTTCTGCGCACCGGGACCTGGTGGTGACCGTGGACCCGGTCCACTTTGGAAAAAAAGCATGCCCCGGCTAGGTGGACGGAAAAATCCTAGATATGGGGGATAGGGTAGTGATCGTGTGCCACAGTGTTGTTCAATTGCCGAAAATCCCCGCATGATCGCCACGACCCATCAGCTTTAGGCACTATGTGAAGCGGGGATGCCCACGGGCTGTTTGAGCGCCTGATGGTGCCTAAGCTCTCAGAGCTGGCGAACTCCTTGCACGCGCTGGCCAGTTTAGCTGCATCCAGGCGCTGAGGTCGTGCGAAAACGGGCGGTCCTTTGGTAGTGATAAAATGCTCGACCCTGTGCTTGGTTACCGCCGCTGAAAACGTTGGAACCATGAGTGCTGGGAACTGGGCGAGTAACTGTTAGAACTGACCCGCTGGAGCTGTAATGTTGGCTAGTGTTGTTGACCCGGATCCCCGTGACATAGCATCCACCAGCTGTCTATTAGCAACATCAACTAATAAACCATGCGGACATAGAAAGTTTGCACCCAAAATGGGGGAGGCACATGCAGCTATAATGAAGGTCTACTGGAAGTTATGCCCATGCAAACCCCTCTGGGCTCCGGCGCCGCTGCGTTCACAGCGAAGGTTCTGGTCGCCAGGATGATATGGTCCGCTTCCTGCGCTAGTACACGATAGTTCCTCGTCGCCAGCAGTGGTGAGTTTGCCGGGATCGCTGTTGCTGCTGCCAGGAGGAACAGGTGGGCAAACAGGAATGGCTCACCATCTCTGCCCATCAATGCCAACATGCTCTCCATCAATTCGACCGCTGATCTGTCCCCTAACTCAGAACACGTCAGGAGCCTTTCCGCTCTTTCACAGTCTGAAAGCGTGTAGCGCTGGGTCAGCATCTTCTTGAGCGCCTCGTATTTTCTGTGGACCGGTGGCTCTTGGAGCAGGCTTGCCACCTGCTGTGTTGTGCATACATCCAGCGCAGCAACCATTGTAGTAGTATTTGGTCTTGTCTGCTGTTACCCCGCGGAGACCGAACTGGGCCTCTGTGTACAAGAACCACGCTGTCGGGTCATGCAGCCAAAAGTTTGTGAGCTTGACTGAAACAGCGCACGCAGCTCTGGCGCTTCCTCTCCAGCTTGTCTCCAGGGTGCTCGTCTCACCTTCCGTTGCACGTCAAGGGTCACCAGTGTAGAGAGAATGAACAAGTCGAGGCAACGAGCTGAATCAGCACAGACGTTATTCTCTCTAACAAGTCAAGATCACATGAGAGCTCTCAGCCCTCAGTGCATCTCACTTATATACCTTTAATCATTTGTATAGTGGCCTGGGGCTCTGACATCATACTTATTACATGACAAAGCCCGTGCAGTGCATTAACATAACATTATGCTGGTGCCGCACTACTTCCTTCTCCCGGTGGCCCAGCGTCTCCTCTTCTCCCCGGAGGGTGTCCTACCTTTGCTGCTCCGTCTGGACCCCCCGGCAACCTCTCTTCTCCTGGACCATAACTCTCTGGGTGAAGAAGTCTAACACCTACCTCCCCCACACCAATATATATTAGTGGTGTTGGATGATTAAAATTTTAAATCACAATTAATCTTTTAGAATGCTGAGTTAATCACATGTTTTTCCATACAAACACAGTGTACCTTAACCTCTTGCACTCCGGTGTACCGCGGACGGCCAGGTCTCTGCATCCTACATCGCACAGAGGGCGCTCTTGTGCGCTCTAGGATGCACAAGGGCGCTGCGTCCTAAGAGCGCACTGGAAAAAAAAGCTGCATTTCCGTTCTCCCACTACAGACACAGCCGCGAACAGATCGGATATGATTGACCTCTCATTCGACTAATAAGAGCCTTAAATTGGGTTTCTGAAACCTTGAAGAACCAATGACTGAAAACCAAGCAAGAAGGACCCGCCTACCAACGCTGTGAATGCAGCGAGCCAGTTGAAGCACAGAAGTTAGCGAGCTGTTTTGTGTAAGGCTGGGTGAAGAGAGACTGACTGCTGCAGCAGATGAAAAAAAAGGACCCGCAGGAAGAACCCCACAGACCCAGCAGCACGGAGACCATCCACAAGTGAGACCTGTGTGGCAGGGACTGCCATTCGCGCATTGGCATGTTCAGCCACCGGCGGTGCTTTTTTTGTTTTTGTTCCAGCAGAGTAGACGTTAGGATTCTCTTCCATGGTCATCATAGACCGATGGAGGCCGACGATGAAGGCTGAGTGACACACACGTGTTCGCCAGTCTTTTTTTAATTACTACTGTTATTTGTTTTGAAAAATCGTTCGCCAAAAACCGCAATCATGGAAGCGCAAAACCGCAATAATGGAATTATGTTTTGATCGGGTCGTGAGACCAGTGTCGCGTTCGTCTGACAATGAGGAAGAAGTTCGCCAGCTCCGCTTCTGCTGTGAAGAGGTAAGTGTTCTAAGCTAAATTATTCTTTATCCCTGGAAATTGTAATCAAAATGACTTTTGACCGATCGGTAAATTACAGCTGTGCGTCATCGCTGCATGACGGACCGTGGCACAACGGGCGATGTCCGTCCTCTGTAGCGTCCCCCCCCCCCACACACACAGCCCTGAGTGTCCCCTTTCATTAGAGCCCAAGATGAAGCTTCTATATTAAATCATTCAAAAGTTACAGACGTTTTTCCAAACTGTGCCATTTGGCACAATTTGGCATAGTTCGAAAATGCCTGGGAACTACCTGAGGAAAAAGCTGTGTAATATATTCATTTTTTGTGGTATTGTTACAAAATTTTGACCTCAGCTGGATGACACTTGGTTCTACATTTCTGTTGCATTTTCCAGCCCGGATCTGAAGCTGTGTGTTATTTGCAAGCATTTGTATCCGAAAAAACACCCAGGCGAAATATATTTTCTTCAAGTTCACTATGTTTAGATGACTGTAACTCAGTGGCCGAAGCACTTAGAGAGATTATGACTGTTTTGCCAAAAAATTCAAAGTGTTTTCTTTTAAATGAGACCAATCCCATGAAGATGCTGCAAAGGGTTGAAGAACAGCTTTCGATTTACTTTGGGCACGTTATTTTTTGGTGTTTTTAGGGAAATTGACCGGAGTGCAAGGGGTTAAGTCAGTAATTTTTCAACTTTGTCATACTGTTATGAACATGGGAGTGGACAAATATGCTTGCTGTCTTCACCTGCAGGTTTATTAAAGCTTTCAACATATCTAAAATGACAAAAAACTATCCAGAATACTCTCCAGAAAATTGTCAAACGTATTGCTGCATGTGCAAACAACACAATGCCAGGGCTCAGTAACGTCACTGAACAACAACCAGCCAACCAGCAGCCACAAAAGGAGCTTGCTCTTTCTCCCATAGCAAATCAATCAGTCAATCAATCCACTTTATTTATAAAGCACTTTAAAAAGCAACACTCGCTACACAAAGTGCTGTACAACAAAGACACTCATAAAAACATAAAAGAAAGGAGCAGGACACTAGCACAAAAACAATATAAAACCATCAAGACAATATAAAACTCAGCACTAGTAGAAACCACAGTCAATAAAATCAATTAAATAAAAGGTAAGAGAAGCAAAAATCCACCACTTTTAAGGAGATCGACACAAAACCTCGAGTGTCATAACAGACACAATTTCCCTTTTAGCAGAAAAATTAAACATAAACAAAAAAAACATAAACAACTATCTTGCTTGTGATGACACCCCACCGTGCTGAAAAAACGGCAGAGAATGAATGGACATTACGAACACAGCTTGAGAATTTTTTTAGACTGATACTCACCATTAGTTGTACCCAAAGCTATGAGGATGAACACAGGCGAAATTCCTGTCCGTGTCAGCTGCTGGAGGTCAGCTTTAACCTAGCATGTAGCTAGTAGCAATTAGCTACTAGCTAGCTAGCTTTCACAGAACAAAAACACAACATCCAGGCGAAGTTTTGGAGGAGGCTGTAACAATTATCCAGTTGAGAGCTCTGGTCTGGTGACAAGGCACCAGCTGCCAGTCGCTGCGTGCGCAAGCGCCCCGTATCCCTAACCTGCATGTTTTTGGCGTGTGGGAGGAAACCGGAGAAATCCCGGAGTAAACCCACGCAACACGGGGAGAACATGCAAACTCCACACAGATCACTGTTGGTCGGGGGCTGGGTGGAACCCACGATCCCCGCGCTCCCCCGGCCGAGGGTAAAACTGTGCTGCCACAGTGCTAACCACTGCGCCACTGTGCAGCCCTTTTTCATGAGGAAAAAGCTGCAAAATTCATTCATTCACTCATTCATTCATCTTCTTCCGCTTAATCCTTTTCATGTCACGGGGAGGGGGGTGGGGGTGGAGCCTATTCCAGCATCTTTGGGCAAGAGGCAGGGTACACCCTGGACAGATCACCAGTCTAGGGTGCAGAATTATGAATAATAAAAAGCTGCAAATTTTCAAGTACGAAGCTGCACATTTCTGAGTAAAATGGCTGTAACTCTGCAGGAAAGTCCTGCAAATTTATGAGAAAAATCCTCACATTTGAAAAAGAATTTTTCTAATTTACATGAAAAAGGATGTGATAAATGACAGCCATGAGGAGGAACTAAACGGTGGTGTTCGGTGATGTTAAATCCTGCAGATCTGCACTAATCAGCAGGGAAAAGGAGAAGAAGAGGAATAGGTGATCCACAGCGGCAGAAATAATCCAGTTAACCCAGGAGGAGTAAACACATGACACCCAACAGATCACCCCCCCCCCCCCATGACATCAGTGGGAACAGCTGGGAACAAACTTCACACCTCTGTTGATTTACATGTTCCCTTCTACATGTTCCCTTCATGTTCCCTTAGAAATAGAAAATCTTGTAGTGTCTCCTCATAACCCTGTACTGTCAGACCATTGTCTGTTAACCTTTGATTTTACTATTTCTGACTATTTGGCTCCTAAAGAAAAATATTATCACAGTAGATGCCTCTCAGATGATGCTGTTTCCAAATTTATGCAGATTGTTTCCTCTATGCCATGTGTCAACACAACGGAAATAAGCTATAGACAGCTTGCTCCTTCTGTAATTGATAACATGGTGGATAGTGTTTCAGCTTCTCTGCATCAGGCTCTAGACTTGGTGGCCCCCTTAAAAAGGAAAAAGTCTAATCAGAGATTTTTAACTCCTTGGTTCAACACAGAAACTCGTAGCTTAAAACAGAAGACTCGTCAATTAGAAAGAAAATGGCGCTCTACTAATTTAGATGAAATCTATTTAGCTTGGAGAAATCATCTTTTAATTTATAAAAAATCTCTTAGAAAAGCTAGAACGAGTTATTATTCTGCATTAATAGAAGAGAACAAGAATAATCCCAGGTTTCTTTTCAGTACTGTAGCCAGGTTGACAAAGAGTCAGGACTCTGTCAATCCTAGCATTCCCTTAGAGCTTACTAGTCAGGACTTTATGAACTTTTTCAATAATAAAATTTCATCCATCAGAGATAAAATCAATCAGATTCTTCCCACAGTTAACTTAAATACTGTAACTACTACAACTCCTTCTATTGATGTCTGTCTTGATGAGTTTACTCCAATCGACCTTTGTGAGTTAGACAAAATAGTTTCCTCATCCAAACCTTCAACTTGTCTTTTAGACCCTATTCCTACCAGGTTATTTAAAGAAGCCTTCCCACTTATTGGTAGCTTTATTCTTCATATAATCAATTCTTCATTAACTTTAGGCCATGTACCGCAGGCTTTTAAAACGGCTGTAATTAAACCCTTACTCAAAAAGCCAACGCTAGATCCAGGAGCTTTAGCTAACTATAGACCAATCTCTAATCTCCCTTTCATTTCAAAAATCTTAGAAAGAGTTGTTGCTACGCAATTATTTGACCACTTGCAGGGAAATGGTTTACTTGAAGAGTTTCAATCTGGGTTTAGAATCCATCATAGTACTGAAACAGCCTTAGCGAAGGTCACTAACGACCTCCTCATTGCATCTGATAATGGACTAGTTTCTGTACTTGTCCTTTTAGACCTTAGTGCAGCTTTTGATACTATCGATCATAATATTCTACTTGATAGATTAGAACACTATGTTGGACTTAATGGAACTTCGTTGCAGTGGTTTAGATCTTATTTATCTGATAGGTTCCAGTTTGTTCATGTAAATAATGAGTTTTCTTTCAACTCAAAGCTTAGTCATGGAGTTCCACAGGGATCTGTGCTAGGCCCTACTCTTTTTAGTTTATATATGCTTCCGTTAGGCAACATTATTAGAAAGCACTGTATACATTTTCATTGTTATGCAGATGACACACAATTATACCTGTCAATGAAGCCAGATGATAGTAATCAATTAGCCAAGTTAGAAGCCTGTCTTAAGGAAATCAAAGCTTGGATGACTTGTAATTTCCTGCTATTAAATTCAGATAAGACTGAAGTCATTCTTGTTGGTCCAAAAAACCTTAGAAATTCCTTTCCAAATCAAACTTTCAGTTTGGATGCAGTTACTCTTTCTCTTAATAGCTCTGTGAGGAACCTTGGAGTTATTTTTGATCAGGATTTGTCCTTCAATTCACATATTAAATTTGTTTCTAAGACTGCCTTCTATCATTTGCGTAATATTGCCAAGATTAGGAGCATCTTGTCTCAGAGTGATGCTGAGAAGCTGATCCACGCTTTTGTTAGCTCGAGATTAGATTATTGTAATTCTTTATTATCAGGCTGTCCTAAAACATCTTTAAAAAGTCTTCAGCTGATCCAAAATGCTGCAGCAAGAGTTTTAACAGGTACTAGAAAGAGAGATCATATCTCTCCGGTTCTGGCCTCCCTTCATTGGCTTCCCATAGAATTTAGAATTAAGTTTAAAATCCTTCTTCTTACTTACAAAGCTCTAAACAATCAGGCTCCTTTTTATTTAAAAGATCTGATACTACCGTATTATCCTAACAGAGCACTACGCTCCCAAAATGCAGGATTACTTGTAATACCTAGAATCTCCAAAAGTACAATGGGAGGCAGAGCCTTCAGTTATCAAGCTCCTCTCCTGTGGAATCAGCTGCCAATCTGGATTCGGGAGTCAGACTCGATCTCTGTTTTTAAGAATAGGGCTAAAACCTACCTTTTTGATATAGCCTACAATTAGGGAGGGATCATGTGTTTCTGAACCCTCCCTTAGTTATGCTGCTAATAGGTTTAGTCAGCCGGGGGACCTCCAGTAATGCACTGGGCCTCACTCCTTTCCTCACTCTCTATGAAATATTTTTTTTTGCTGGTCATTAACATTTGTTTGTTCTCTCCCATAGATTGAGTCCCCATCGTGCTGTTTGCTCTCTACATGTCTGTTCTTTTCTTCTTCTCTATCCCCTCACCCCCCAGCCAGTCGCAGCAGATGACTGCCCCTCCCTGAGCCTGGTTCTGCTGGAGGTTTCTTCCTGTTAAAAGGGAGTTTTTCCTCTCCACCGTCGCCAAGTGCTTGCTCACAGGGGATCGCCTGATTGCTGGGGTCTCTCTGCAACTGTGGGGGTCCCCACCTACAGTTGATAGTGCTATGAGATGACTGTTGTTGTGAAATGGCGCTATATAAATAAAGTTGAATTGAATTAAAGTTGAATTGAATTCTGAGGATAATTCAAACAGAGCTGTTGCTGAGATGGAAATCAAAGGGTTAAAGGGTGACGTGTCTTTAACAGCAGCACTGATAACCCCCCCCCCCCCCCCCCCCAAATGACCTGCTGGACAGGAACTAACAAATCCTCAGACCTGTTAACACAATTTTAACAACAAAAGGATATGCAAAAGAACCAAGATTCCCTTTGATTTAACAGGATAACAGCGTGAATTTTCTGGTCTGTGAATGAACAGAGCAGCCATGATAGTTTTACAAGTCACTTATTGCATTATAATGGTTAATCTAAGTCACAATTTCAGGAAACATAAGCTTCAGGGGACACATACACCCATGACACATTGCTTTAAATTTTGCTGATTTTTTTTTTTTTTTTTTTTTTTTGCTTCTCTTCCAGTCCTTATGGCCACTTTCTGATTGCTTTGAGTTTTTAAAACATCATTTTAAGAATAATGTTAACTGACTTAAAGTACATTTCTAACTACACTATATCATACAATATGCCATTTAACAGACAATTTCATTTGATCACATTTACCACAGCTGTGGAAAACATCCTGTGTGGTACCCCTACCAAAGATCCCGCACCCCAAGGACCCAAGGAGCTACAGACCAGTGGCCCTCACATCACACCTGATGAAGACCCTGGAGAGGCTGCTCCTTGCCCACCTCCCCCTGGTGGGACCAGCGATGGATCCACTTCAGTTTGCCTACTAGCATGGCATCGGGGTGGAGGATGCAGTGATCTTCCTCCTGCATCGTTCCCTGTCCCACCTGGAGAAATCTGGGAGCACTGTGAGGATCATGTTCTTTGATTTCTCCACTGCTTTCAACACCATCCAACCAGTGATCCTGAAGGACAAGCTGCTGTGCACAGGGGTGGACCAGCACCTGTCATCACTGATCCTGGACTACCTCACAGACCAACCACAGTATGTGAGAACCCAGGACTGTGTGTCTGACACAATCATCTGCACTACGGTGGCCCCCCAGGGAACAGTTCTGGCTCCCTTCCTGTTCACCCTCTACCTTGCTGACTTTTCACACAACACACCACACTGTCATTTACAGAAGTTCTCTGACGACTCTGCGATAGTCAGCCTCATTTGTGATGGGGATGATGTGGAGTACAGAGGACTTATCCTGGACTTCGTGGACTGGTGCCACCAGAACTGCCTCCAGATCAATGCGAGGAAAACCAAGGAACTGGTGGTGGACTGCCACAGGTGAGGACAATCCCCCACAGCGCCATTAAACATACAGGGAACAGACATTGACATGGTGACCTCTTACAGATGGTGACATCTTACAAGTACCTGGGTGTTCACCTGAACAATAAACTGGACTGGTCACACAACACCAACGTGCTCTACAAGTAGGGGCAGCACAGACTGTTCCTCCTGAGGCCACCCAGGTCTTTTGGAGTGCGAGGGGCACTCCTGAAGGCCTTCTATGATTCTGTGGTGGCATCAGCCATCATATTTGGAGTGGTCTGCTGGGGCAGTGGCATCACAGCAGCCAACAGGAAGAGTCTGAACAGGCTGATCAAAAAAGCTAGCTCTGTTCTGGGGGCGACGCCTCGACCCAGTGGAGGAGATGGGAGGGAGGATGACAATGGCTAAGCTATCATCTCTGCTGGAGTCTGAGTCCCACCTCATGCAGGACACGCTGAACACACTGAGGAGCTCATTTAGCGGTAGGCTGTACCATCCTAGGTGCACGATGGAGAGGTTCCTCAGGTCCTTCCTACCTAAGGCTGTCAGACTTTATAACCTAACCAGGGCTGCTCGTAGAGGTCGTATTAAATGTCACAACTCTGCACAATAGAGATCGTCCCCTCCAATACACAACTAAGACAATTACAATTATTACTGAGGGTAGCAACAACACTGTTGATTCAAATGTGAAATATACTGTCTGGGTACATATTCATATTCTGCAGGGTAACTTAATAAACCGTAATGCTGTTTATACCATCTAGCTGCAATGCTCCTGCACTGTGTATATAACTGTGTACATATGTATATTTATTTACTGCTTTGGCTAACCAGTTCTTATCTTCTTCTTCCGCTCAATCCTTTTCGGGTCGCGGGGGGGCTGGAGCCTATCCCAGCATCTTTGGGCGAGAGGCAGGGTACACCCTAGACAGATCGCCAGTCCATTGCAGGGCCAACACAGAGAGACAGACAACCATTCACTCTCACAGTCATACCTAAGGACAATTTAGAATCCCCAGTTTTGATGCCAATTAACCTAACATGCATGTTTTTGGCATGCGGGAAGAAACCGGAGAAATCCCAGAGTAAACCCACGCAGACGCGGGGAGAACATGCAAAGTCCACACAGATCACTGTTGATCGGGGGCTGGGATCGATCCCAGGATCCCCCGGCCAAGAGTGAGTTGCTGTGCTGCCACAGTGCTAACCACTCCACCACCGCACTGCCCCTCTTATTATCTTATTTACTTTTGCTCTGTGTGCTGCTATCCCTTTGCTGTTGCAATCCTGGAATTTGGGAACTAATAAAGGCTTATCTTATCTACGCTGCCCGTGAGAGTGGAGCGGAGTCACACGGAGGCCCACTGGATGGTGGGGTTGCTGGTCATGAAAGCCAACAGCCTCGGGTCCTAGCCCAGGCTGGCTGCTGTGGCCAGTACGCTGCTGCTGGAGATTGGCTGTGGAATCAAGCCCAAATTATTCTGAGATGGCTGGAATGATGCAGGTTTATTGTGGACTGTGGACTGATGAACCAGGTGGTGACAGGAATGGTTATTAAGGTGACTAAGGCTGCATTCAGACCAGAATAGTCTGGGGGTCTTGGTTCAACTGGGTGAGGAATGGCTAAAATTTTCACACCTTTGTTTGGTTTGGTTTGCATTCACACAGCACTTTACTCAAGCAGGCCAAACTGCCTGGACAACGTCATGCTGTCCAACACGCTGTCCACAACAGCTGCTAATTTGGGGCACTGTAGCCAAAGCCACCACTGATCAGAAAGAAAAAATCTTGGCAAAGAAGAGAAATCGATTGGCCAATTGGCAATCGAAAATTGATTGGCCAGGACCGAAAACATAAATCTGTTCCCTGAAGCCAGATTGTCTGTCCGCCACAAACAAATGATGGAGCAGCACCAAAGCACGATCTTGGGGTTTCTGTTTTTACTTTGGTGTAGATGCATATTATTGTCTTCACAATACGCTGCCCAGTATGAGCAGGCAAGACAGCCAAATATCCAACCACAGCAAAAATACACTCTGTGCGTATTTTAGACAGTGAGGGGCTCGGCCCCCCCATCAGCCATAAAAAGTGCTGCTGTGGACAATTATCTGTTTTTGTAGTTTATGTTTTTGCTGTGTGAGACAAGCCATTGACTTGTTCATTTTAATTTTACAGTTTTCATTTTATGGCTTAATATGCTGTGGTATTTGAAATAATAACGACTTCTGCAATCTGTAATGAAGGTCTATAAACATTATGAGGTGCATTTTTGGAACAACTATTATTAAAAAAAAAAACAAAAACAACCCGTGCTGCCATCATGTCGATAAACATTTTAAAAACCTCGGTGTTCTTGTGTGTAGCCACAAGGAGCTGAGAAATCTGGTCATCAGACCAAACATCTATCATGGCTTGCATCTCCTCACTACTCCAAGTCTGTCCACGAGACATTTTTTAACTTTTAAGATAAGATAAGATAAACCTTTATTAGTCCCACAATGGGGAAATTCCAGGATTGCAACAGCACAGGGATAGCAATACTCAGATCAATAATTTAGAAGATAAGAAAATAAGAGCAGTGAATATACATATGTACACATAAATATATAAATATATATACACAGTGCAGAGCATTGTAGCTAGATGGACTAAACAGCATAACCATCTATTTAGTTACCCTACATGGTATGAATATGTACCCATACATATTGTCACCCTCCATAGCGACTGATATTGTCCTAGTTGTATACTGGAGGGGACCATTTGTGTAAGTCTGTTGCGTCTTTTGCATTCAATACTATTAGGTCGTCATGTTTTTTGCTATCTCTGCGAGCAGCCCTGCTTAGGTTATACAGTCTGACAGCCGTAGGTAGGAAGGACATGCGAAACCTCTCGGTCACGCATCTAGGATGATGTAGTCTGCTGCTAAATGAGCTCCTCAGTGCATTCAGTATGTCCTGCATAGGGTGGGACTCGGACTCCAGCAGAGATGACAGTTTAGCCACCATCCTTCTCTCTCCTATCTCCTCCACTGGGTCAAGGCGTTTCCCCAGGACAGAGCTAGCTTTCTTGATCAGTTTGTTCAGTCTCTTCCTATCGGCTGCTGTAATGCCGTTACCCCAGCAGACCACTCCAAAAGTGATGGCTGATGCCACCACCGTGTCGTAGAATGTCTTCAAGAGCACCCCTTGTACACCAAAAGACCTGAGCCTCCTCAGTAGGAACAGCCTGCGCTGTCCCTTCTTGGAGAGTGCATCGGTATTGTGTGACCAGTCTAGTTTATTGTTCAGATGAACACCCAGGTACTTGTAGGATGTCACCATCTCAATATCTGTTCCCTGTATGTTTACTGGTACTGTGAGGGGTTGTCCTTGCCTGCGGCAGTCCACCACCAGCTCCTTAGTTTTCCTCGCATTGATCTGGAGGAAGTTCCGATGGCACCAGTCCACGAAGTCCTGGATAAGTCCTCTGTACTCAGCTTCATCTCCGTTGGAGATGAGGCCGATGATCACAGAGTCGTCAGAGAACTTCTGTAGATGGCAGTGTGTTGTGTTGTGTGAGAAGTCCGCAGTATAAAGGGTGAACAGGAAGGGAGCCAAAACCGTTCCCTGGGGGGCCCCCATGCTGCCAATGATCGTGTCGGACACACAATCCCGGGTTCTCACAAACTGTGACCGGTTAGTGAGGTAGTCCAGGATCCATGATGACAGGTGCTGGCCCACCCCTGCGCACAGCAGCTTGTCCTTCAGAATCATCGGTTGGATGGTTTTGAAAGCACTGGAGAAGTCAAAGAACATGATCATCACTGCATTCCCGAGCTTCTCCAGGTGTGACAGGGAACGATGAAGGAGGAAGATCACTGCATCCTCCACCCCAATGCCATGCTGGTAGGCGAACTGGAGTGGAGCCATCGCTGGTCCCACCAGGGGGTGGAGGTGAGCAAGGAGCAGTCTCTCCAGGGTCTTCATCATGTGAAACGTCAGGGCCACTGGTCTGTAGCTATTCATGTCTTTGGGGTGGGAAGTCTTTGGTACAAGTACCACACAAGATGTTTTCCACAACTGTGGTATCCTCCCCAGCTTCAGGCTCAGGTTGAAGATGTGCTCCACAATCCCACACAGCTGGTCTGTGCAGGACTTGAAGAGCTTCGCACTGATGCCGTCCGGTCCTGAGGCCTTCATCGCCTTGATCTTCCTCAGCTCTGTCCTCACCTGGGTCTTAATGAGGGTCAGGTTGGGGGGCTGTGTGCTGGGAGTGGGGGGGTGTTGGTGGAGTGGGGTGTGGACAGCAGGTCTCGATGACTTTAGAGGCAGCAGTGGTTGGTGTGCAGTCGAGGGAGAGGGCGGTTGGTCAAACCTATTAAAAAACAGGTTCAGATTGTTCACCCACTCCCTGCCCCCCGTGGCCTGGGGGGAGGTATTCTGGAGCCCAGAGATGGGTTTAAGGTTTCTCCAGACCCCACCGATGTCGCTTTGTTGCAGCCTGTCCTCCATCTTCTTCCTGAAGCTGTCCTTGCCTTCTCTGATCTTCCTCCTCAGCTCCCTCTGTACGGACTTCAGCATCTCCCTGTTCCCCGACCTGAAGATCCTCTTCTTTTCTCTCAGAAGTGTTTTTATCTCAGGGTTGATCCAGGGTTTGTTGTTCAAGCAACACTGTATGGTCTTGGTAGGTACGGTGTTGTCTACACAGAAGTTGATGTAGTCCGTGATGGTGTGAGTGAGGCCATCGATGTCCTCACCATGTGGATCGCAGAGCTGCTCCCAGGCAGTGGTTTCAAGACAGTCCTTTAAAGCGTCCATTGCCTCCTCAGACCATATCTTCACCGTGTGCATGACCGGAGGGTGTCTGTGTACTATGGGTTTGTACACCGGCAGGAGATGAACCAAGTTGTGATCTGATCTCCCGAGTGGGGGGAGTGGTGATGAGGTGTACGCCTCCTTAGTGTTTACATAGAATAAGTCCAGTGTTTTATTGTTTCTAGTGTGGCATGTGACATACTGGGTGAATGTGAGCAGAATGGGGGACAGTGAAATATGGTTGAAATCACCTGAGATGAGGAGAATAGCATCTGGGTGTTCTGTCAGCAGCCTGCCAGTTACTGAGTGGATGACGTCACGCGCTGTCCCCATGTTTGCCGTCGGATTTGCATAAATAACAATGCAGATCACGTGTGAGTATTCCCTCGGGAGATAGGTAGGGCGCATGCTAACAGCTAGCAACTCAATGTCTTTGCTGCAGTGATGTTGTTTAACCGTGATATGTCCTGGTCTGCACCCGCTGTTACTGACATACATTATCACTCCTCCGCCCCTTGCCTTCCCACTGTCTGGTGTCCGGTCTGCCCGTATTGCGTGGAAACCCTCCAGTTCGATGTTAGCATCTGTTGCTAGTTCTGTTAGCCACGTCTCAGTAAACAACATCATGCTAATCTCTCTGAAGACGCTCTGTTACCAAGCCATAGCTGCTAGCTCATCTGTCTTATTGAGTAGCGATCGTACATTCCCCATAATAACGGATGGAAGAACGGGTCTGTTCCTTATATTTCTCGCCCGCCGTCTTGCTCCAGCACGACATCCACATCGTTTCTGTCTTATTTCACCCGGTATGTTGAAGTCTTGCGCTAGCATCTTGGTCCGGTTAAGTGCTAACAGCTGGTCTCTGCTGTAACGTATCCTGCTAAAAACAGTGGCTCCGTCTGCTGGCTCAGGAGACATTTGGGCGATCCGTGTGTCCGTCCAATGTATAAGGTGTCACCGGATCAGAAAGATTAGCAAGAGAAGCCAGATAGTAAATAGAATTAGGAAAGAAATAGGAAGAACTTGATCCGCTGTTGCAAAAAGGCAGCCTACTCGTGTGGCGCCAGAAGTAAGAATTTTTCTTCTCGGCTTTCTGCGGAAAAAGGATTTCTTGGATCTGCGCGGTTGTCTTTATTATTTTCTACTCAAAATGCACTATGGTAAACGTTACTTTCTTTTCTCACTGTGTTGCTATGGTTACACAAACGGTGAGGGGCACTTCCACCCTTTGGTCCGCTGGATACTCCGTTTTGATTCACATGGCAAGCAAACCAAACCAGACATTGTTTGCAAGCGAGCCGAGACCCCCATTTTTAGAGGGTCCAGACTTCACTTGTTTGGTGCTCACCAGAGTTCCAATGCGTGTTCAGACGGCACCAAACGAACCGAACGATCTGCGGATAGTATTGCGCCCTAAGATCTGAGGAAAATAACAATATAAGCAATGCTTGGTTCAAGCCTCCTGGTACCAGTGTTAGCTGGGGGGGGGGGGGGAAATGGGCTACCTTTAGCACCTTTCCATCTACATGACAGATTGCTAAGTCGGCCAATAATAGAGCAGTGGGAGGGTCACAAGGACGGCGGTGGGTTGGCTTTGTCAAATCATGATGTGTACAATTTACCTGGAAGAGTCAAAAATGTTTCTGGGAGAGAAAAACCAGATAAAGACTGTGTGTGTTTTAAGAGAACTGACTGTTTTGATGTTTTTTGATGATTATGGGACCAAAGACTCATTTCAGGCTGTTCAAACCTACAAACACCACTTTTCACTTACTGACCCCTTTAGAGGGTACCTGTACTGGTCATTATAATTAATCCTGCTTTAGGTATTACTTAGAAACAAAAGATGCGCTTATTCAGTAAACATAACACCATTAAGTCAGTATACAGAACAATTTTATCGAATGAATTAACAGCTCGGATAGAACCAATGGGGAGCAGCCATTGCCGGCCGGAACTGACATACACTCATTGATTCCATCTGACCACGGAAGAGTAAACAACGTACTCAGCAGATCCTCAGTGGGAGAACTGCTAGGCCAAAAAGTACTGTTTGGGCTTTCTGCTGTTAACTGCCGTTAACTGTGATCACAAAATTTGTCGCTGTTAAGGGGGGGGGGGCAAAGCATTAAGGGGCGATTAACGTGATAACACCGACACCACTAATATATATACACTACCGTTCAGAAGTTTGGGGTCACTTAGAAATTTCCTTATTTTTGAAAGAAAAGCACTTTTTTTCCAATGAAGACAACTTTAAACTAATCAGAAATACACTCTATACATTGCTAATGTGGTAAATGACTATTAGAGCTGCAAATGTCTGGTTTTTGGTGCAATATCTACATAGGTGTACAGAGGCCCATTTCCAGCAACTATCACTCCAGTGTTCTAATGGTACAATGTGTTTGCTCATTGCGTCAGAAGGCTAATGGATGATTAGAAAACCCTTGTGCAATCATGTTAGGTCTGCAATGCTGTAATTGCTGCAAATGGAGGATTCTTTGACGAAAGCAAAGTTTGAAGGAAAAAATTATTATTTCAAATACAAATCATTATTTCTAACCTTGTCAATGTCTTGACTATATTTTCTATTCATTTTACAACTCATGGTGGTAAATAAGTGTGACTTTTCATGGAAAACACAAAATAATTGTCTGGGTGACCCCAAACTTTTGAACGGTAGTGTATATATGTATATATATATATATATATATATATATATATATATATATATATACAGTGATCCCTCACTTATCGCGGTTAATGGGTTCCAGAACCGACCGCGAAAAGTGAAAAACCGCGAAGTAGCGTCACCCCTAATGACGTCACCCATAAATAATACGAACGTTCATTCTCTCATTCTCTCTTTCATATGATACGTGTGTGTGTGTAAGTGTACATACATATGTAGATGTAAATAAAGTGTACATAAATATGTTTTTAGAACTCTTTTATTCTTATAACAAGATACGTAACTCAAGATGAAGATGATTTACTGCACAGGTTAATGAGAGCTTTACTGCTCCTCAGGTGACGCCTCATCGTCAGGTGCTAGAGGCGCAGGATCGTCGAGGGCAGCTTCCGATAGAGCTGGAGAAGCTGCAGGAGGTGGCGTAGTGTCTCGACGGGAAGACTATTTCGCACAAAATGGCACAAGAGAACAGCAAAAAATTCCATGCTGCAAGACTAAGCAACACGAGCGATAAAGAGCAATGAATGCGGTCTTCCTTCGCTGGGTGGGCGCTCGGCAGGGAGCGAAGCTGGGTAAAACGTCTCGGCCAATCAGCTTGCGGGGTGAAACGTCTCGGCCAATCAGCTTGCGAGATTTCCGAGCCAAGCCAACACGAGAACAGCGAACAGAGAGGTGGATTTTGAGTTGTGCTGCTCTCCGTGTTGATACCTGATGTTCTAAGATAAGATAAGATAAGATAAGATAAGCCTTTATTAGTCCCACAACGGGGAAATTCCAGGATTGCAACAGCACAGGGATAGCAACACTCAGAGCAACAATCAGAAGGCAAGAAAAAAAAAAAACAAGCAAGCAAGAGCAGCTAATATACTGTAACGTGCTGCTCAACATGGCGACGTCCCACCGGGAGATTCGAACTCATGCCTCCCACTCCGGAGTCCCGCACTCTACCTGTGTCGCCAATAGGGTCAACCCACTTGGCAAGCCAAGTAGGGTGCTCATATTGAGTTCGCTACACTACTCCCCTCTGGTTCTCAACATCGTCCCGATGTCAGCGCCCCATTACTGCTTTGGACAGGAGATCCCACTTCTGACACCAATGTAACGTGCTGCTCGACATGGCGACGTCCCACCGGGAGATTCGAACTCACGCCTCCCGCTCCGGAGTCCCGCACCCTACCTGTGTCGCCAATAGGGTCAACCCACTTGGCAAGCCAAGTAGGGTGCTCATATTGAGTTCGCTACAATACATATGTACATATTACTATAAAATATATATATACACACACACACACAGACACACAGTGCAGAGCATTGTAGCTGGATGGAATAAATATATGAATATATGAACACACAGTGCAGAGCATTGTAGCTAGATGGAATAAATATGTAAATATATAAACACCCACAGTACGGAGCATTGCAGCTAGGTGGAATAAATATGCAAGTATATAAACACACACAGTGCGGAGCAATGTAGCTAGATGGAATAATATGTAGATATATAAAAACACAGTGCGGAGCATTGTAGCTAGATGGAATAAATATATAGATATATAAATATAAACACACCCAGTGCTGAGCATTGTAGTCTCCCTCTGATGTAGTCTCTCTAATGTAGTCTCCCTGCCTTCTGCTAGCGCCCGCCCATTATTTCTCAATTTTGAATTTTTGATGAATATTTTTGAAAAATCGGCGATGCACTGAGGGCGCGAAAGGTGAAGCGCGAAGTAGCGAGGGATCACTGTATATATATATATATATATATATATATATATATATATATATATATATATATACATACCGTATCTCACAAAAGTGAGTACACCCTTCACATTTTTGTGAATATTTTATTATATCTTTTCATGGGACAACACTGAAGATATTACACCTTGATACAATGTAAAGTAGCCAGTGTACAGCTTGTATAACAGTGTAAATTTGCTGTCCTCCCAAAATAACTCAACACACAGCCATTAATGTTGAAACCGCTGACAACAAAAGTGAGTACACCCCTAAGTGAAAATGTCCAAATAATGCCCAATTAGCCATTTTCCATCCCTGGTGTCATGTGACTTGTTAGTGTTACAAGGTCTCAGGTGTGAATGAGGAGCAGGTGTGTTAAATTTGGTGTTATCGCTCTCACACTGTCTCATACTGGTCACTGGAAGTTCAACATGGCACCTCATGGCAAAGAACTCTCTGAGGATCTGAAAAAAAGAATTGTTTCACTACATAAAGATTGCCTAGGCTATAAGAAGACTGCAACACCCTGAAAGTGAGTTGCAGCACAGTGGCCAAGACCACACAGTGGTTTAACAGGACAGATTCCACTCAGAACAGGCCTTGCCATGGTCGACCAAAGAAGTTGAGTGCACGTGCTCAGCGTCATATCTAGAGGTTGTATTCTGAAAATAGACGTATGAGTGCTGCCAGAATTGCTGCAGAGGTTGAAGGGGTGGTGGGGTCAGCCTGTCAGTGCTCAGACCATACGCCGCACACTGCATCAAATTGGTCTGCATGGCTGTCATCCCAGAATGAAGCCCCTTTTAAAGATGATGCACAAGAAAGCCCGCAAACAGTTTGCTGAAGACAGGCAGACTAAGGACTTGGATTACTGGAACCATGTCCTGTGGTCTGAAGAGACCAACATAAACTTATTTGGTTCAGATGGTGTCAAGCGTGTGTGGCAGCAACCAGGTGAGGAGTACAAAGACAAGTGTGTCTTGCCTACAGTCAAGCATGGTGGTGGGAGTGTCATGGTTTGGGGCTGCATGAGTGCTGCTGGCACTGGGAAGCTGCAGTTTCTTGAGGGAACCATGAATGCCAACATGTACTGTGACATACTGAAGCAGAGCATAATCCCCTCCCTTTGGAAACTGGGCTGCAGAGCAGTATTCCAACATGATAACAACCCCATGCACACCTCTAAGATGACCACTGCCTTGCTAAAGAAACTGATGGTAAGGGTGATGGACTGGCCAAACATGTCTCCACACTTAAACCCGATTGAGCATCTGTGGGGCATCCTCAAACGGAAGGTGGAGGAGCGCAAGGTCTCTAACACCATGATGTCGTCATGGAGGAGTGGAAGAGGATTCCAGTGGCAACCTGTGAAGCTCGAGTGAACTCCATGCCCAAGAGAGTTAAGACAGTGCTGGAAAATAATGGTAGCCACACAAAATATTGACACTTTGGGCACAATTTGGACATTTTCACTTCGGGGTGTACTCAGTTTTGTTGCCAGCGGTTTAGACATTAATGGCTGTGTGTTGAGTTATTTTGAGGGGACAGCAAATTTACACTGTTATACAAGCTGTACACTGACTACTTTGCATCAAAGTGTGATATCTTCAGTGTTGTCCCATGAAAAGATATAATAAAATATTTACAAACATGTGAAGGGTGTACTCACTTTATATAAATGAGATCCTCATGGATCGTCACTCCTCATGGATCGTCACCTTTTCGTGGTTGGGGGGTTGTGTGCCCCAGTGATCCCAGGAGCTATGTTTTCCGGGGCAATTTGCCTCTGGTAGGGTCACCCAAGATAAACTGGTCCTCGGTGAAAGGCCAGACTAAGAATGATCCAACAGACTCTCAGGATGAATGTCAGAACAAGGATTAAGTGTACCGCACTTGCAACGGCGGTACTGGGGCCCCACCCTGGAGCCAGGCCTGGGGGAGGGGTTCGATGGCTAGCGCCTAGTGGCCGGGTTTCTGCCCATGGGACCCGGCCGGGCTCAGCCCGAAGGAGTTATATGAGTCTGCCCTCCAGTGAGCTCACCACCTGCAGGAGGATGGATCAGGTGACGGTCAAAGGCAGAGACCTTGGCGGTCTGATCCCATGCTTCCTAAACTGGCTTTTGGGACATGGAATGTGACCTCTCCGGTGGGGAAGGAGCCTGAACTGGTGCATGAGGTTGAGAAATACTGGTTGGATATAATCAACCTCACCTCAACACACAGCTCTGGTTCCAGAACCAGTCTCCTGGAGAGGGGCTGGAGCTTGGCCTACTCTGAAGTTGCTCCGGGCAAGAGGCAACGAGCAGGGGTGGGTATTCTGGATAATTTTCGTATCGTTTTTATCAGTCTTCTTATTGAGAACCTGCTTTGTTTTTCTTTTATCTTCTGGTTTAATAGTCTCACAGTTAAAGATAGAAATAGTCTGAGCAATAAAAAAAAGTGAAGATCTGTTCCAAGATTATGGGTGTGAGACAAAGAGATCTGAATTCCTTTTGTAACCAGCAGATCATTTGGAAAGCAGAATGCATTTTATCTTCTCTTGATTATGTCCTCTCTAATGAATTCTCTCTTTTGCCATCAGGGCACCGTTATATTTTACCTGCTAGCAAAACCAATCGGTATGCCGTCCTTTATGCCTTTAGCAATAAAGCTGCTACATGCTTCTTAAGGTTGTTAAATGTCACACATAGGTTTTTTTTTTAATATATATACATATATTATTATTTATTATACAGATATTTTTTTGTTTTTATTATGACCGTTTTTTCATTCTTATAGTAACCCCCAATCTTATCTTATTGTTGTATTTTTTATAGTACTATTTATTATACTGTAGCACTCTAATGGTTGGTTAGATGTGACTTTCAGTTTCTTCCTGTATTGTCTATTGTGTTTGCAAAACTTGGTGCATCAATGTACAATTTGTTTTTTAAATTAATTGCCCCTTGAGAGATAAATAAAGTTGTTTGAATTGAAATTGAATTGTATTCTTGTAATCCCCCCACCTTGCTGCCCCTATATTGAAGTATTCCCCGGTAGATGAAAGGGTTGTTTCCCTGTGCCTTTGGGTTGGGAAACAGGTCCTGACCATCATTTGTGTCATGAACCAGGCTTGGGATCCCCCAAACATGGCTTCATGGCTTTTTCATATTTCTTAGTGATCTGTGTTTCATATTACCTTTTGAGTTCCATATTATGTTTCATTTCTGCCTTGTCATTGTCTAGCCTGTTACCATGCTTTGTTGTATTTCTGGTGCTCTTGATTTACACACGTGGACAAAATTGTTGGTACCCCTCTGTTAATGAAAGAAAAACCCACAATGGTCACAGAAATAACTTGAATCTGACAAAAGTGGTAATAAATAAAAATTCTATGAAAATTAACCAGTGAAAATCAGATAATACTTTTGAATTGTGGTTCAACAGAATTACTTTAAAAAAACAAACTCATGAAACAGGCCTGGAAAAAAATGATGGTACCCCTAGAAAAGATTGAAAGTAATGTGACCATAGGGACATGTTCAACCAAGATGTGTCCTCTAATTAACATCTCAGGTGTCTACAAACTTGTAATCAGTCAGTCGGCCTATTTAAAGGGTGACAAGTAGTCACTGTGCTGTTTGGTGACATGGTGTGTACCACACTAAACATGGACCAGAGGAAGCAAAGGAGAGAGTTGTCTCAGGAGATTAGAAAGAAAATTATAGACAAGCATGTTAAAGGTAAAGGCTATAAGACCATCTCCAAGCAGCTTGATGTTCCTGTGACTACAGTTGCACATATTATTCAGAAATTTAAGATCCACAGGACTATAGCCAACCTCACTGGATGTGGCCGCAGGAGGAAACTTGATGAAAAATGGAAGAGACGGATAATACGAATGGTAACAAAAGAGCCCAGAACAACTTCTAAACACATTCATGGTGAACTCCAAGTCAAGGTACATAAGATAAGATAAGATAAGATAAGCCTTTATTAGTCCCACAATGGGGAAATTCCAGGATTGCAACAGCACAGGGATAGCAACACTCAGAGCAACAATCAGAAGGCAAGAGAAAAAAAAAAGAAACAAGAGCAGCAAGTATACATATGTACATATAAATAAAATAAAATTAAAAAAACAAAAAAAAATTATATATATATATATATATATGTATATATATATATATATATATATATATATATATATATATATATATGTAGACAGTGCAGAGCATTGTAGCTGGATGGAATAAATATATGAGTATATAAACACACAGTGCGGAGCATTGTAGCTAGATGGAATAAATATGTAGATATATAAACACACCCAGTGCGGAGCATTGTTGCTAGATGGGATGAAACAGCACAACCGTCTACTTAGTTATTCTACATGGTATGATTATGTACCCATACATATTCTCACCCTCCATAGTGACCGGTATGACATAGCGACCTCCATAAACACCCGTCGTTGTTTGAGCCAAAGTGGACTTCATGGGAGACGACCAAGGAGGACACCACTGTTGAAAACAAATCATAAAAAAGCCAGACTGAAATTTGCCAAACTGCATGTTGACAAGCCACAAAGCGTCTGGGAGAATGTCCTATGGACGGACGAGACAAAACTGGATCTATTTGGCAAGGCACATCAGCTCTATGTTCACAGACGCAAAAATGAAGCATACCAAGAAAAGAACACTGTCCCTACTGTGAAACATGGAGGAGGTTCTGTTATGTTCTGGGGCTGCTTTGCTGCATCTGTCATGTGGTGGCCCTCGCGAGCCACCATAAGACGCCACACAGTCACCAGTGAGTTTCAGTGAGTTTTATTACGGTGAAAAGTAACAACACAAGATGCAGGGGCAATGACACATAAGTCTACACACATCCGGAGGCATAAGGCTAAACAGCTCTCTTACGGGTCCATAGGAGGAGACGGTCATACACAGGCAAGGTTGATGGAGTAATGACTACACAGGCTGCTGAGGCAGAGACACACAGAGGTCTACTCACACCGGGAGGGGTAAGGCTAACAGCTCACTTACTGGTCCTGGATAAACGACGGTCAACCACAGGCAGACGAGGTAGGTAACAGTCCAAAGCATCCGTAGCTCAGACGAAGAACGACTGACACTGCTGCGTCTTACCGCCGCCAGTGCCGGGCTTAAGAAGGCGAAGCACTAACGACGGTAATTACAAACAGCTGACCGACCGTTGACAGGCGGAAGCCCCACCGAGCACTTTCACAATAAGAGCCCGGTGAGGCCAGAATACAGCCCGCAACTATCAAGGCCGGCAGCGAAACATAACTTAGCCCGAGCGCGCGATCAGAACCAGTACCCTCCCTCCACGGGCGGACTCCGAACGCCCCAAGGAACCACCCTGCCCCCCCCCCCCCAGGGTGGGAGGTTGGGGGACAGATGTGGAGGGAGAGAACCAACCCATGAACGAGACCTTAAACCAAAAGGAAAAAGAATACATCAATTTCCCCCAGAACCATGACGAAACCAGAAAAAACAAGACATGACTAAAAAATACAAGGGATACAAAACCATAAAGAGCATAAACACCTGACACCGAACATCTTCCCACAGAGACCACAGACAATCCATCTAACTCCAAAGTACATAATCCCACGTGGTAAAGAACTCAAAGTAAGGATCTCTTCAAAAACCCAAACTTAACATGCCAAAATCATACTCCCAAACAACCTCAATACATGATAACTATGAAACAAGAAATACATGGAAACGCACGATAACTATGGAAGAAGAAATACATGGAAAAACACAAAAACTATGGAACAAAAAATACATGGAAACACACATGGAGCAATCTAAAATTGCTTGGCATAACGTGACTATGACTAGACCGTGACCTTCAAAAAACACATGAGGCAACCTAAGCACAAACAAAACAAGAGATACAAGCAAACACACATGGAGCAATCTAAAATTGCTTTGACACAACTTGGCTATAACTAGACCGTGGCTTTCAAAAAAAACCATGAGGCAATCTAAAATTGCTCTGACATAACTTAGCTATAGATAGACTGTGGCTTACAAAAAAAAAGAAACATGGAGCAATCTAAAATTGCTCTGACTTGACTTAACTATGACTAAACTATGGCTTTCGAAAAAAAGAAACATGAGGCAATCTAAAATTGCTTGACTTAACTTGACTATGACTAAACTGTGGCTTTCCAAAAAAAAGGAAACATGAGGCAATCTAAAATTGCTTTGACTTGACTATGACTAGACTATGGCCTTCAAAAAGAAGAAACATGAGGCAATCTAAAATTGCTTTGACTTGACTATGACTACGTGAAGCAACAAAAAAAAATTGCTAAACGTACTTGACAAGACTAGGCACCATATGGGCCCACAGATAGTCCCACAAACACAGTACATGATCAGGTGGCCTACCCCAGTCCCAGGCCCCCAGAAACAAGTCCTCTGGTGGCCGAACCAGGTCACCCCGTAGCAAACACAGTTTATTGGGTGGCCAACCCAAGACGCCGAACACACGAAGCAGTTCCTCAGGTGGCCGACCCGCATCCCACAACCACCAGGACCATGGAGGAAATGCATGCAGCCGCCCGCCTGAAGACGACAAGACAGGAGAGCGCCAGTCTGCCAAACACAAACCTCTAACGGCCCCCAGCTGGTGGCTCCTGAGAGGAGGGCAACCAAAGACTTGGACCCCCTCGAATCCTGATTGGGTCACAGCCGCACCTGCGCTGGACCCCCACTGGACCTCGTCGGACCCCGATTGGGTCATCGCTGCACCCACGTTGGACCCCGATTGGGTCATCGCTGCACCCACGTCGGACCCTGACTGGGTCACCTTAGCCCACGCGTTGGACCCCGACTGGGTCACCTCGGCCCACGCGTCGGACCCCGACTGGGTCACCTCGGCCCATGCGTCGGACCCCGACTGGGTCAGGACTGCACCGGCGACGACCTCCATCTCCGAACCTGGAACCCCCAGTCCCGTGACCTTGACTGGCTCCAGACCGGTAACGCTGTGGAGGGGCTCAGAAAACAGGAGAGGACCGGGATCAGTTCCACCGGCAGCGCCAGAGCCCAGCGAGACGAGCTTGGGTGCAGCAGACGGCTGCCCCTCGCTCGCCTCCCCATGAGGCAGGCAAAAATGCTCTAACACACCATACAGGAAAACAAGGAAGAGTACTTGCCTGCACTCGGGCTCTGGAGCCGTCCAGGACTTCGCCGATCCAGGTTCAAGAAGACGCTCGTCGTCGGGCTCCCACTCGGCTGCGTCGGGTTCCACAGCCGGCCTGATGGTCTCTGCAGCTGGATCCTCACACGCTGGCGTCCACGCCAATAACCCGTATGGCGTGGGGGCAGAGGACCCTCGGCCTGCTGACTTGGGCTGCATCCCTGAGGACCCCTGGGGACGCTCTCTCGTCGGCACTGGCTCCTCATCGCAGTCCATTCTCCTCCTCTGTCCAAAACAACGCTGCAGGGCCGGGATATTTCCCAGAGCCGCAGGCCTTCCCCTCGTTCGACGGCGTGGGACTAACGCCGAGGACCGCTCAGCAGGAGGAGACACAGAGGCAGCAGGTTTAGTACAAATGGCTACAGCTGGAGAAAGAAACTCAGGGAGCTGCGAACCCCGAGCTTCACCCCCAGGAGTCAGACAAGACAGATCTCTATGATAAATAGGACAGTGAAATTGGACTTGCCTGTCTCCCGGAGGGAAGATGATATCAGCTGTAGCGGACATTGCTCCTTCCCTCGCTCGCTGGGTGGTAGAAAAGGACCCATGGACGGAGCCCACCGGCACAGGACTCAGCTCACTCACAGCAGCTGGCTGATTGAGGGGGTCATCCCGGCGGCCCAGAACTGGATTTGGAGCAGGAGCTTGCCAAAGATGCGCCCGGCCGTGGCGTCGACGCCTTCACCAGCCCCCAGACGGTGCGAACTCCCGAAACGGATCGAGGACAGGATCGGGATCAGTAGGCAAAGAGCAGGAGTGCCTCTTCTCCTGCTTCATGCCGCGTTCCTCCTCCAGCATCAGGAATATTTCGCGTTGCGCGGCGATATCCTCCCTCCTCGCGTCGACTTCCGGGTGGTCGGCATAGCGGGGAGAGAGATGACAAAGCACATCTTCGGCAGCGTCCAGGTACCAGTGTATGCCGTGGTCATAATCCAGCAGAGAAGCGAAGATGAGCAGCTCATCCACGACTTCCAGAACACCTGTCTGCTCGTGGCTCGGACTCCAAACGCGGCCCCTCCGCGACGGCATTCCTCACATACACAGTACCCAGACAGGAAAAAGCAAATGTCCAAAAAACTCGGAACTCAGTGGTGAATTGCGTCTCGGGTTGGCGTCACCGTAAACGCCGTTTTGGCAGCGGTGTACTGTCATGTGGTGGCCCTCGCGAGCCACCATAAGACGCCACACAGTCACCAGTGAGTTTCAGTGAGTTTTATTATGGTGAAAAGTAACAACACAAGATGCAGGGGCAATGACACATAAGTCTACACACATCCGGAGGCGTAAGGCTAAACAGCTCTCTTACAGGTCCATAGGAGGAGACGGTCATACACAGGCAAGGTTGATGGAGTAATGACTACACAGGCTGCTGAGGCAGAGACACACAGAGGCCTACTCACACCAGGAGGGGTAAGGCTAACAGCTCACTTACTGGTCCTGGGGAAGCGACGGTCAACCACAGGCAGACGAGGTAGGTAACAGTCCAAAGCATCCGTAGCTCAGACGAAGAACGACTGACACTGCTGCGTCTTACCGCCGCCAGTGCCGGGCTTAAGAAGGCGAAGCACTAACGACGGTAATTACAAACAGCTGACCGACCGTTGACAGGCGGAAGCCCCACTGAGCACTTTCACAATAAGAGCCTGGTGGGGCCAGAATACAGCCCGCAACTGTCAAGGCCGGCAGCAAAACATAACTTAGCCCGAGCGCGATCAGAACCGGCGCTCGGGTCATAACAGCATCTGGCACATGGTGTCTTGAATCTGTGCAGGGTACAATGAAATCTCAAGACTATCAAGGTATTCTAAAGAGAAATGTGCTGCCCAGTGTCAGACAGCTTGGTCTCAGTCACAGGTCATGGGTTTTGCAACAGGATAATGACCCAAAACACACAGCTAAAAACACCCAAGGATGGCTAACAGCGAAACATTGGACTTTTCTAAAGTGGCCTTCTATGAACCCTGATCTAAATCCTATTGAACATCTGTGGAAGGAGCTGAAACATGTCGTCTGGAGAAGGCACCCTTCAAACCTGAGACAACTGGAGCAGTTTGCTCATGAGGAGTGGGCCAAAATACCTGCTGAGAGGTGCAGAAATCTCATTGACAGTTACAGAAATAGTTTGATTGCAGTGATTGTCCAGGCCTGTTTCATGAGTTTGTTTTTTAAAATAATTCTGTTGAACTACAATACAAAAGCATTGTCTTATTTTCATTGGTTAATTTTCATGAAATTTTTATTTATTACCACTTTTGTCAGATTCAAGTTATTTCTTTGACCATTGTGGGTTTTTCTTTCATTAACAGAGGGGTATCAACAATTTTGTCCACGTGTGTATCTGTTTATGTTTCTGGGTTTTTGATTATATTTTGAAGTTTTTCCTTGGTCTGCTTTTGGTCTCTCTCTCTCTCTCTCTCTCTCTCTCTCTCTCTCTCTCTCTCTCTCTCACACACACACACACACACACACACACACACACACACACACACACACCTGTGCTCACTCTGTTCATTATGTCTTGTATTATTTAAGCTCTGACTGCTCACTTGTAATTCGAGGGATTATTGGATTGTCACCCCATGGACTGCTCTGCTCCAAGCCCTGCGAGTACTGTTTGTTCCGCCCCTCACCAGTCTCATCTGGGAGCACCTTGGGTTTTCTCTTTTGTTCCCCCCACCTTTCAGTCTCATCTGTTAGAGCCTTGGGTCTTTACTTCCTTGTTCAACTCATCAGTGAGGTGGAGAGCGTCCTGTGTATATCCCTGGTTACTTGTTTAGTTCGCTTGTTGAAGCTTTTGTTGAGACTCCTTTGTTCAATAAACACACACGACATTAACCTGCGTTTGGGTTTTTGTCTCTTCTGCCTCTAAAGCGGCAGCAATTCATGACAGAATAATCCGGCCAGTGAAAACCCAGTGGAGGTGTTGTGTGTGTGATTTTTTCATTTTTTGTGCTTTTTCCACTCATCTGTTTTGAGGAGCCGTTATGCCTCTAGCAGGTGAAGTTGTCAGGAGGAGGATGAAGTGGAGCCGGGAGGAGTTGAAGCTTATCGCTGTGATTGAAGACTTGGCAGCCAGTGCACAGAGCTGTTCCTCCTGGGAAGATGAGATGGATTGTTGGGGTGGAGTAGCCAACCTGGTGAAGGCGAGACCAAGCGTGCGCCACCATCCCTGGGTGATCGTGCTCTCACTACCTCCACTCCCGCCTCTGCCTCCAGCCACCTCCTTGCCGTGTACAGTGAGGTCGACGTCCGCATGGAAGAGAGCTCAGCATAAGACGCCCAGCTTTGTCTCCAGTGCACCGAGTCCTGCTCCGCCGGCTTCGTCTTCTTCATGGCGCCATGACCGGCCATGGGCCGTAGAATGAACTCCTCCGTTCCTCAGCCTGCCGATTCATGCTCACCGTGTCCGGGAGAAACTCATATAGCTCCAGCCCCCTGGGACTCTTCTCCGGCTGTCACGTCAGCCTTCCTATCCGGGGCCGTCGCAGCTGAGTTCCCTTCGCCCATGGCACCCTCATCAACCGCTGGGAGTGCAGCCGGTCCTCCCTTGGCCCCACCCATCATCCAGTCTGCAGGGGCGGCTCCCTCAGGTTATCCAAAGGGGACCACACTCATCGCCGACATGAAGATGGAAGAGGCTGGGTTTGCTGCAACGGGGATCATCATGCCCGGGAAGAGCAGGCAAGTGCTTTCTCATTCTGTTCATTCATCTGATAAATTACCTTGCCTGACTCCCAGGGGTGAGGCCCAGTTCATGAAATCCACTGGGACCTCACCACCCGTTGCAACAACAGCTAACTCATATACCCTCTCCATGTCTCCTCCTCTCACCTCTGAGTGTCCACCAGCTCTGGAGCTTGACCACTGGGTGATGGAGGAGCTCACAGTGCTGGAAGACTCCACCCCAGGCCCACAGAGTCCCTATGGTCTGATGGAGGGCACCGAGACTGACCTGAAGCCTGCATCAACGGAAGAGTGTCCCCTGGCTTCAGCTTCCTTGGGTCCAGTGCGATGTGAGATATCCCCTCCTTAGTCCACGCCGGGGGAACCGCCCGTGTGGGAAACTTCACTGGAGAGGATTAGGACTGCTATGACCATCATGCCTGCTGCGGAGGCCACCGCAGAAGAGTCAGCACCTGAGCTAGACCTTCAGACGACTGAGCCTGAACCATCATCTCCAGCCAGATCGACGGAGTCCTGGAAGGTGGTGGAGCTTGAGCTCAGGCGAGTGATCTCTTTTGTTTTTCTCTTTTCTGCCTTGGAGAGATCTTGCCTGGCTCATGGTGGGGCGAGTCAGGTGCAGCCATCTGCTGCACCTGACCTTGCCCTGTCGGGCTCTGCCGCTGCCGGCAACCCTGACCTTCCTTCTCTGTTTTTGCTGTGTGAGCCTTCTTTGAGGGTCACCAGAGATGTTCCAGCACAACTGGAGGTCTCCGTGGTTCCAGCGTCACCACCTGAGGTTGCTGAGGGCCCAACTTTCCCCGCTGTGATGGCCAACATGGGTCCACCCCCGTCATCCCCGCCTGGCATCACGTGGATGGACTGCCTCCTCGGTCTGGTGCTCGCCCTGGTCGACTGGTTAGCCAAGGATGCAGTGTTTTCCCAGCCGGGGCCCACCGCGGGTGCAGCATTGGCCCAGCCAGGGCCCACCATGGGTGTGGTGTTGGCCCAGATTGGGTCCACCATGGGTGCTGCTGAGCTCCAGCCCAGAGCCACCATGGGTGCAGCTTTGTCCCTGACCGGAACCCCCACAGGTGCAGCTAAGCTCCAGCCCCTAGCCACCAGGGGTGTAACTATGTCCCAGACTGGGACCCCTGTGGGTGCAACCTCTCTCCTTCCTGGGACCAGTGGAGGCGGCGTTCCTCTTCCTTTGCCAGACGTCTCCGAGGGTCCAGGGTTGCTGCCGAAGGCCACTCAGGGTCCACCTCTTCCCGTTGATGTCCCTGTGGGTGCTGTTATGTCCCGGACCAGGACCTCCATGGGTGCAGTTGCCCCCCAGCTGGAGGCCACGGGGGGCTTAGTGGTTCCCCCCTCGTCACTGCCAGATGCCGTCGGGGTCCCCTGTTCTTCCCTTCCTGATGCCATTGTGATTCCTTTTTCTTCCCCATCCAGCAGGTCTTGGTCCCCCTTCCTTCACCTCTGGTCATCATTGTGGTCCCTCTCCTCCGCCCTGCTCTCTGGCCTTGGGTCTTCCAGTGGGGGAACCACCTCCTGGATCTCTCCTCCGGTCGTGGTGGCTGAAGAACTCAGGCCAGCCACCCGATAGACTGAGCCGCTGGGTTGGATGCCCCGTTTTCCCCAGCGGGTCATCCGACTAGTTCCACCTGGAGGTCCGGCTGGTTTGGAACTTTGGCAGGCCACCTGACCGGTATCACCTTGCCACCCTCGGGGCCTGGGACTCTGTTTGGTCCCCCAAAGTTTTGAGCTCCTTGACCCAAGGGACCTGAACTTTGTGTTGTTTTTTTGTTCTGGTGTGGGTCCTGAGCAGGGGTTGTTTTTTGTTTCGTCCTAGCCTGTTCCCCACCACCACCCACCCTGTGAGTTTGTGGTAGTTCCTGTGGGGAGTGGGGGGGCAGGTTTGTTCCTTTTTGTTCTCGGGATGTTTCCGTGGGTGTCTGGAGTCCACCCCTTGAGAGGGGGGCTCTGTCATGAACCAGGCTTGGGATCTGAGCTCGGCTTCATGGCTTTTTCATGTTTCTTAGTTATCTGTGTTTCATGTTACCTTTTGAGTTCCATATTATGTTTCATTTCTGCCTTGTCATTGTCTAGCCTGTCACCATGCTTTGTTGTATTTCTGGTGCCCTTGATTTGTCTGTTTATGTTTCTGGGATTTTGATTGTCTTCTCTCTCTCTCTCTCTCTCTCTCTCTATCTCTCTCTCTCTCGTGCGCATGCGTGGGCATTTGTGGGAGCAGGGGTGTGGAGTGGTGTCGAGTGAGTACTTTAAACTTTGTATTTTCTAACTTTTTCTCTATCTTGTGTGTTTGAGGTGTGTGTGTTTAATATAGTGGGTTGAGTGTGGGTGTGTTGGGGTGTGAGTGTTGGAGTGAGTGTGTTGGGGAACGGTAGCTTCTGCTGCCGGTTTTTCCCGGCCGGCATCATGCTGGTGATTGATGGTGGTGTGGAGTTTGAGCGCTTAACCCGGCGTCATGGTGTGAGAATCCTCCCGACAGTTCCCTGTTCTGTGGAGGAGGCCAGCCTCGCTGTAGGACAGGTGGTTGGGCATGGCAGCATAAAATCAGCATCGAGGATGAACAGCGCAATTGTGATCTTTCTGGATTCGACTGAAAAAGCTGATCAGGTGGTGGCACAGGGAGTGGTCATAGGTGACACTTTTACTCCCGTTTTACCGCTGGCGAACCCGTCTAGGAGGATCACCATCTCAAACGCTCCTCCTTTCGTTAAAAATGATCAGCTGATTAGAGAGTTGTCCCGTTTTGGCCAGGTTGTGTCCCCTATCAGAATGGTCTCTCTGGGTAGTAAATCACCCCTGCTGAAGCATGTTGTATGTCACAGGAGGCAGTGTTTCATGGTGTTGAAAGACAGCTCTGCTGAACTGAACGCGTCTTTTAATTTCAGGATTGACGGCTTTAGCTACTTGGTGTTTGCAACATCTGAAACCATGAAGTGTTTTGCATGTGGCGCAGAAGGCCATCTTATTAGGTCATGTCCTGAAAAGGCGAACACAAAGAGCACTGGCGGTAAGAAAGGTGACGCCGCTGTTTCTGGTGGTCCGGAGGGTAGTGCTACATGTGGTGCGGCGGATGCCGCTGCGGCGCCCGCCTCTGCTGGGGCGGTCGCGGCCGCAACCGCGACCGCGGCCGCGTCCGCTTCTACTTCTGCGGGGGCGTCCGCGTCCGCTTGTGCTGGGGCGGCCGCGGCCGCCTCTGCTGGGGTGGCCGCGGCGGGCGCGGTAGTTGCCCCCCCAAACAGTGATGGTGGGGAATTTCTGTCTGGCGGCAGCTCTGATCATTGTGACGAGCCTGTCGCCCGGGGTAAACAGGTGGAGGGTGTAAGTAAAAGTGCAGTTAAACGAAGGAACGTGAATGAACAGACTTTGCAGGCGGGGGAGGAGCGGTTTGAGGCTGTAGGGGACACACAGAGCAAACACTGCATGACAAACATTGCAGTTCATGAAGAAATGCAGGAATGTAGTTTTGCTGAAGAGGATCCTTTTAAAGCTGCACAAAAAAGAAAAAGTGCTGAAAACTTGCAGAGCTCTGCTAAATCTAGTAGGGTTGGGAAGTTAGATTTACTAGATGAGAGCGTCTCTGACGAAAGTGGAGCTGAGTCTGAAATGATGCAGACGCAGGAGGAGCAAAGCTCCTATTGTTTTACCAAAATTAGGCAATTTCTCCAGGTGACCAAGGGGAGCAGAGCTGTGAAAGTGGAAAATTACTTTCCAGATCTGGAGTTATTTGTGGCATCAGCTCGCAAGCTGATGAAACTGAATGATGGGAATGAGACTTTTACTGATCAGGAAATTTTTCGTTTAAAGAAACTGGTTGTCAAACTGAAATCACAAATTACTAACAGTCATGTTGACTCTTAGTTTGTTTCTTCCCTTTTATGCTATGTGTGTGTTTTTTTACTGTACCTTATTTTTATCCTTTTTAATGCCCCACCTTAGAATTGGCACTCTTAATATAAACGGGGCCAGGGATGATGTAAAAAGGGCCTCTTTATACAAGCTTTTTAATTTAAAGGCACTTGACGTGCTGATGGTCCAGGAGACTCACAGCACTGTAGACATTGAGTGCCAGTGGAGAAAAGAGTGGGATGGCTGCTTTTTTTTTAGCCACAAATCCAATAATAGTGGAGGGGTGGCTGTACTTTTCTCTAGGGGTTGTGTGCCTGTCTCTTATGAGGTAGAAGAGGTGGTGAAAGGACATGTACTCTTGCTAAAGGTACAGTTTGAAAACGTAAACTTGGTTCTTATAAACGTGTATGTGCCAACCCAGAGAGCAGAAAGGATCAGGGTCTTTAATATGCTATCAGATACGGTTAGATCCTGTAATCCAAATAGTTTTTTATTTCTGGGGGGTGATTTTAACTGTACATTAAACCACAGACTGGACAGGAACCATCAGGAACCTCACCCTGCTTCTGCCAATAGGCTGAGGGAACTAGTGAAGGCACATGAAATGGCCGATGTGTGGAGATCACATCATGGGGACCAGAGGCAGTACACCTGGAGCCATGCTAAAGATAACCTCTTATCTATGGCTAGGTTAGACCGTTTCTATGGTTTTAAACACCAAATGAGTGTTTTTAAAAATAGTTGTATCTGTCCTGTTGGTTTCACTGATCACTGCCTGCTGATTTGTTCTGTTTTCATTGAAAATGTAAAGTGTAAGAGTGCTTTTTGGCATTTTAATAATACACTTTTAAATGATGTGTTTTTTAAGGGAGTTTTTCATGATGTATGGAAGTCACACAGGGAACAAAAATCTTCTTTTAGTTCTCTCCAAATGTGGTGGGATTTTGGTAAGGCACAGATAAAACAATTCTGCCAACAGTACACTCAAAATGTCACTCGTAGCTTGACTCAATCCTTGAAAGTTCTGGAGACTGAGGTGGTAGAGCTAGAGGAGTTACTCAGTTCTACAGGAAAACAGGAGCACTTAGAGGCTCTCAAGTCAAAAAGGTCAGCCTTGGCTAGCTTGCTAGGGGTCACCGCACAGGGTGCTCTGGTCCGCTCACGCTACATGGATGTAGCTCTGATGGACTCGCCCTCCCAGTACTTTTTTGGACTGGAGGGGAAAAATGGACAGAGAAAGCTCATTCACTCCTTGTTGGGCGATGACGGGAGAACAATCTCCACAGCAGCAGAGATCAGGAAACACGCTGCTAGCTTTTACAGTGAATTGTTTAGAGCAGAGTGGAGGGAGGACACGTCACTGGGCCAGGTTTTCCTTGATGGTCTTCCAGTGCTCTCAGAGGACCTTGTTGCCGGCTTGGATGCTCCACTGTCTCTGTCTGAGCTGCATACGGCGCTAATGAGCCTCCAGAATGGAAAATCACCAGGCATAGATGGTCTCTCTGTGGACTTTTTTAAGGAATTCTGGCCCCTGCTTGGTCCAGACCTGCTGGAGGTTCTCCAAGATAGCTTGGAAAGGGGGACCCTACCCACGACCTGCAGGAGGGCCATCATCACACTGTTGCCGAAAAAGGGGGACCTCCAGAGCCTAAAGAACTGGAGGCCAGTCTCTCTGCTCTGCACAGACTACAAGATTCTCTCAAAAGCTCTGGCCCGAAGACTGAGAAAGGTGATGAGCGAGCTCATTCATGTAGACCAGACTTACTGTGTGCCTGGCAGGCTGATTAGTGACAACGTCACTTTAATTCGGGATATTTTGGAGGTCTCTGGTTCATTGGCGGTAGAAACTGGTTTGATTTCAATTGACCAGGAAAAGGCGTTTGATCGGGTTGAACACCAATATTTATGGACAGTTTTAACAGCTTTTGGGTTCAGCCCAGGCTTCATAGCCAGGATACGGGTCTTGTACAGTGACAATGAGAGTGTGCTGAAGATAAATGGGGGCCTGTCTGCCCCTTTAAAAGTCCAGAGGGGGGTTCGGCAGGGCTGCCCTCTCTCAGGGATGCTGTACTCCCTCGCCATAGAGCCTTTGCTTCACTGCCTGAGAAGGGATCTATCAGGAGTTACTTTTCCTGGCTGTGACACCACGTTCAAGCTGTCGGCCTATGCAGATGATGTAGTCATTCTGCTAAACAAGCAGAGTGACATTGACGTTCTGGTTAGGAGTGTCAATCTTTTTGGCCAACTTTCCTCTGCAAAGATAAACTGGGGAAAAAGCGAGGCTCTGATGGTGGGGGAGAAACTAGAAAATCAGCTTACGCTGCCGGGTGGGTTGATTTGGAAAAAAGGAGGTTTTAAGTATCTTGGTGTCTTTATTGGAAATCAGCAGTTTGAGCAAAAAAATTGGGATGGGGTCATAGAGAAGATTAACGGGAGACTAAACAAGTGGAAGTGGCTAATGCCAAGAATATCTTTTAGAGGAAGAGTGCTCATTTTAAATAATCTTGTTTCCTCATCCCTGTGGCACCGCCTCATGTGCATGGACCCCCCTGCTGGTTTGTTGTCCAAAATTCAGTCTTTTTTGGTGGACTTTTTTGGGGGGGGTGGACTCCACTGGGTTCCTCAAGCCCTGTTATTTCTTCCCAAAGAGGAGGGGGGGGCAAGGAGTGATTCATTTAGCTAGTAGAGGTGCTGCTTTTAGACTGACTTTCATACAGAGACTGCTGACGGGCCCCCAGGACCTGGTATGGAGGCCTTTGGCCTGTGTTATTTTACAGAGAGTCCTTGGGCTTGGGCTAGACCTCCCTGTGTTTTTAATGGATTTTAAGAACTCTAATGCACTGTCTTTACCCAGTTTTTACCGCAGTCTCTTTTCAGTGTGGACTCTTTTTAAAAAACAAAGAGGGCCATGCGATTCCCTCTACTGGTTGTTGAGGGAGCCGCTGGTTTTTGGTGGTCGCCTTGGTGTCCTGCCGGGAGTTGGAAGGACCTTCCTTGATAGGCTGTGTTCCAGGAACATTCTCACTCTGAAGCAAGTGGTGGAACTGGCTGGTCCTGGCCTCAACAACGCCTCAGCTTTAGCAGCTCATCTTGGTGTCAGGTCGAATCGTTTCATCGATGGTCTTCTTGCACACTGGAAACAGGAGCTTCATGGACTTGAGCACTCCCTACTCTTGGACTTTAGCAATGGCACGCTGCAGCCAGAAAGCACTGACCCCTTTCCCTCTCTCACGCTCTATATGGACTTTGACGTCGCTCCTTGCTCCTTACTGGCATTCTGTGCTCCCACTGGTGTGGACTTTGGAGGAGCCAGTGGTAAGGCACTCTACAGACTGGTGGTGATGGCACTCAACAAGGACCGATTGAACACCTGTGTGGACACTCCTTGGAGAGCCTATTTTAAACTAGGAAAAGGGCATCGGCCTGCCTGGAGGGCTCTTTACAAAGCCCCTCTCCCTAAGAGGCATGGAGACTTACAGTGGAGGGTCCTGCATGGTATTATAGCAGTCAATGCTTTTGTTTCTGTGATTAACAGCAGTGTCAGTGATCAGTGTGTTTTTTGTTCCTCTAGGGAGACAGTTTTTCATTGTTTTATTGAATGTCAGCGCCTGAGTGGCCTCTTTGAACTTCTCACAAAACTTTTTCATATTTTTAAGGAAGTTTTCTCTAAGCAGGTTTTCATTTGTGGTTTTATGTACAATCGTCGTTTTAAGCAGAAGTGTCAACTACTGAACTTTGTTTTAGGGCAGGCAAAGTTGGCTATCTATGTAAGCCGGAGAAGAAAACTTGAGAATGTTGAGAATGATGTTGATGCCAAAATTTTATTTGTGAGGCTACTTAAAGCCAGAATCAGGCTGGACTTTCAGTTTTTTATGGGGAATGGGGATGTGGAAGGTTTCAGGACCCTCTGGTCCCTGGAGAATGTCCTCTGTTCAGTTCATGATGGACAGCTTTTTTTTGGGCGTTTTTTGGGGGATTAATTTTCTGTGTAATATAGCATGACATAGAAATTGTATTGACTGATGGACGTGTGTTTATTAAAGATCTTTTAAAAATCAAAAATCTCTCTCTCTCTCTCTCTCTCTCTCTCTCTCACACACACACACACACACACACACACCTGTGCTCACTCTGTTCATTATGTCTTGTATTATTTAAGCTCTGGCTTCTCACGTGTAATTTGACGGATTGTTGGATTGTCACCCCATGGACTGCTCTGCTCCAAGCCCTGTGAGTACTGTTTGTTCCCCCCGCTCACCAAACTCATCTGGGAGCGCCTTGGGTTTTCTCTTTTGTTCCCCCCGCTCATCAGTCTCGTCTGTTAGCACCTTGGGTCTTTACTTCCTTGTTCAACTCATCAGTGAGCTGGAGAGCGTCCTGTGTATATCTCTGGTTACCTGTTTAGTTCGCTTGTTGAAGCTTTTGTTGAGACTCTTTTGTTCAATAAACACACACAACATTAACCTGCATTTGGGTTTTTGTCTCTTCTGTCTCTAAAGCAGCAGCAATTCATGACAGTTTGTGCCTATGTACAAAATGATGGTTCAGAGTACCCACCCTTTTGGGAGTCTCTGATTGGGGTGGTGGAGAGTGCTCCTCTTGGAGACTCCATTGTCCTACTGGGGGACTCCAATGCGCACGTGGGCAATGACAGTGAAACCTGGAGGTGGTTGATTGGGAGGAATGGTCAGCCCAATCTAAACCCGAGTGGTGTTCAGTTATTGGACTTCTGTGCTAACCACAGTTTGTCTACAATGAACACCATGTTCAAGCATAAAGGTATCCATATCTGAAACTGGCACCAGTTATCGTGTCATCAGTCCTGCGACCGTATGTCTTGGAAACTCGGATAAAGAGAGGTGCAGAGCTATCAACGGATCACCACCTGGTGGTGAGTTGGAGAGAGTTGGTAGAGGAAGCCATTCACACCTGGTAGACCCAAACATACAGTGAGGGTGTGTTGGGAACGTCTTGCTGATGCCCCTGTCCGGGAGGTCTTCAACTCCCACTTCCAGAAGAACTTTGCCCACATTCCGAGGGAGTCTGGAGACATGGAGTCTGAATGGGCCATGTTCTTCACCTCCATTTTTGAAGTGGCTGCCCAGAGCTATGGCTGCAAGGCTGTTGGTGCATCTTGCATTGGCAACCATCGAACCAAGTGGTGGACACCAGTGGTGGTGGTGGTGGTGGGGGGGGCATTAAGCTGAAGAAGGAGTACTATCAAGCTTGGTTAGCCTGTGGCACTCCCGAACCAGCTGAGGTGTACCGGCAGGCCAAGCAGAGTGCGGCTCAGGTGGTTGCTGAAGCAAAAACTCGGGTGTGGGAGGAGTGTGGTGAGGCCATGGAACAAGACTTTTGGTCGGTGTCAAAGAGATTCTGGCTAACTGTCTGGCGGCTAAGGAGTGGGAATCAACTCCCTGTCCACAGTGTGTATGGGGCAGATGGGGCACTGCTGATGTTGACTGCTGAGATCATTGGACGGTGGAAGGAATACTTTGAGGACCTTCTCAATCCCACTGACATACCTTCCACAGAGGAAGCAGGGCTTGTGGACAAGGGGGACGACTCACCCATCACAGGGGCTGAGGTTGCCAAAGTGGTTAAAAAAAAATTCTTTGTTGGCCGGGCCCTGGGGGTGGACGAGATTCACCCTGAGTACCTCAAGGCCCTGGATGTTTTAGGGCTGTCATGGTTGACACACCTCGGCAACACTGCGTGGAGGTTCGGGACAGTTCCTTTGGCATTGCAAACCGGGGTGGTGGTGCCTCTCTTCAAGAAGGAGGACCGGAGGGTGTGCTCCAAATTTAGAGGGATCATATTCCTCAGGGTCCCTGGCAATTTCTATGCCAAGGTACTGAAAAGGAGAGTCCGGTCGTTGGTCGAACCTTGGATTAAGGACAAGCAATGTGGTTTTCACCCTGGCCATGGACCATCTCTTTACCATCTCGAGAATCCTTGAAGGTTTGTGGGAGTTTCCCCAACCAGTTTACTGGAGAAGGCATTTGACTTCATCCCTTGTGGTTTTTTGTGGGGGGTTTTTCAGGAGTATGGGGTATCGGGCTTGTTGTTACAAGCTCTCCGGTCTCTATACGATTGTTGTGAGAGTTTAGTTTGTATTCCCAGTGAGAGTTGGACTCCGCTAGGGCTGCCCTTTGTCACTGATCCTGTTCAGGATTTCTAGGCACAGCCAGGGAATGAAGGGTGCCATGTTTGGTGGCCACAGGATCTCATCTCTGTTGTTTGTAGATGGTTTTGTCCTATTGGCTTCATCCAGCAATGACCTACAGGTTTTTCTGGGATGGTTTGTTGTTGAGTGTGAAGCAGCTGGGATGAAAATCAGCACCTCCAAGTCCGAGTCCATGGTCCTCAGCTGGAAAAAGGTGGATTGTCCTCTCCGTGTTGGGGACAGGCTCCTGCCCCATGTAGAGGAATTCAAGTATCTCGGGGTCTTATTCACGAGTGAGGGGAGAATGGAGTGAGAGATTGACAGATGAATCGAAGCAGCGTCTGCAGTGATGCGGACATTGTACCGATCTGTTGTGGTGAAGAGAGAACTAAGGTCTAAGGCAAAGCTGTCGATTTACTGGTCAATCTACATTCCCACACCCACCTATGGTCATGAGATTTGGATAATGACCGAAAGAATTAGATTGCAGATAAAAGCGGCTGAAACGAGCTTTCTCCATGGGATTGCTGGACTCACCCTTAGAGATATGGTGCAGAGCTCACTCACTGGGGAGAGGCTCGTATTAAAACCACTGCTCCTCCACATTGAAAGGAGCCAGTTGAGGTGGTATGGGCATCTGATCAGGATGCCTTCTGGCTACCTCCCACTTGAGGTTTTTTGGGCAAGTCCAACTGGGAGGAGACCCCGGGGCAGACCCAGGACTCGCTGGAGAAACTATGTCTCCCAGCTGGTGTGAGAACACCTTGGTATCCTCTCTGAAGAGCTGGAGCACGTGGCTGGGGAGAGGGAAGTCTGGGCTTCTCTGCTTGAACTTTAATATCAGTTGCCATATAGTGCACCACAAATGAAACGCTTAAATGTTTCAGATCATCAAACAAATTTAAATATTAGACAAAGATAACACAAGTAAACACAAAATGCAGTTTTTAAATGAAGGTGTTTATTATTAAGCGAAAAAAAAATTCAAACCTCCATGGCCCTGTGTGAAAAGTGATTGTCCCTAAACCTAATAACTGCTTGGGCCACCCTTAGCAGCAACAACTCCAATCAAGCATTTGTGATAACTAGCAATGAGTCCTTTATAGTGCTATGGAGGAGTTTTGGCCCACTCATCTTTACAGAATTGTAATTCAGCCACAATGGAGGGTTTTCGAGCATGAACTGCCTTTTTAAGGTCATGCCACAGGATTTCAATCGGATTCAGGTCAGGACTTTGACTGGGCCACTCCAAAGTCTTCATTTTGCTTTTCTTAAACCATTCAGAGGTGGACTTGCTGGTGTGTTTTGGATCATTGTCCTGCTGCAGAACCCAAGTGTATTTCAGCTTGAGGTCACGAACACATGGTTGGACATTCTCCTTCAGGATTTTTTGATAGACAGCAGAACTCATGGTTCCATTTACCACAGCAAGTCTTCCAGGATCTGAAGCAGCAAAACAGCCCCAGACCATCACACTACCACCACCATGTTTCACTGATGGTATGATGTTCCTTTTCTGAAAAGCTGTGTTACTTTTACACCGGATGTAATGGGACACACACCTTCCACAAAGTTCAACTTTTGTCTCGTCAGTCCACAGAGTATTTTCCCAAAAGTCTTGGGGATCATGAAAATGTTTTCTGGCAAAACTGAGATGAGCCTTTATGTTCTTTTTGCTCAGCAGTGGTTTTCGTCTTGGAACTCTGCCATGCAGGCCATTTTTGCCCAGTCTTTTTCTTATGGTGGAGTCATGAACACTGACCTTAACTGAGGAAAGTGAGGCCTGCAGTCCTTTGGATGTTGTTCTGGGGGTTTTTGTGACCTCTTGGATGAGTCGCTGCTGCGCTCTTGGGGTAATTTTGGTCGGCTGGCCAGCCACTCCTGGGAAGGTTCACTACTATTCCATATTTTCACCATTTGTGGATAATGGCTCTCACTGTGGTTCGCTGGAGTTCCAAAGCTATAGAAACGGCTCTATAACCTTTTCCAGACTGACAGATCTCAATTACTTTGTTTCTCATTTGTTCCTGAATTTCTCTGGATCACAGCATGATGTCTAGCTTTTGAGGATCTTTTGGTCTACTTCACTCTGTCAGGTATGTCCTATTTAAGTGATTTCTTGATTAAGAACAGGTATGGCAGTAATCGGGCCTGGGTGTGGCTTGAGACATTGAACTCAGCTTTCCAAAGATGTGATAAACCGCAGTTAATTTATTTTTTTTTTTTTTTTTTTTTTGGGGGGGGATCACTTTTTCACACAGGGCCATGTAGATTTGGGTTTTTTTCCCCTTAATAATAAACACCTTCATTTAAAAACTGCATTTTGTGTTTACTTGTCTTATCTTTGTCTAATATTTAAATTTATTTGATGATCTGAGACATTGAAGTGTGACAAACATACAAAAAAAAGAGAAATCAGAAAGGGGTCAAGCACTTTTTCACACCACTATATACAGACGTGGACAAAATTGTTGGTACCCCTCTGTTAATGAAAGAAAAACCCACAATGGTCACAGAAATAACTTGAAGCTGACAAAAGTGGTAATAAATAAAAATTCTATGAAAATTAACCAATGAAAATAAGACAATGCTTTTGAATTGTGGTTCAACAGAATTATTTTAAAAAACAAACTCATGAAACAGGCCTGGACAAAAATGATGGTACCCTTAACTTAATATTTTGTTGCACAACCTTTTGAGGCAATCACTGCAATCAAATGATTTTTGTAACTGTCAATGAGACTTCTGCACCTCTCAGCAGGTATTTTGGCCCACTCCTCATGAGCAAACTGCTCCAGTTGTCTCAGGTTTGAAGAGTGCCTTCTCCAGATGGCATGTTTCAGCTCCTTTCACAGATGTTCAATAGGATTTAGATCAGGGCTCATAGAAGGCCACATTAGAATAGTCCAGTGATTCGCTCTTAGCCATTCTTGGATGTTTTTAGCTGTGTGTTTTGGGTCATTATCCTGTTGCAAGACCCATGACCTGCGACTGAGACCAAGCTGTCTGACACTGGGCAGCACATTTCTCTCTAGAATACCTTGATAGTCTTGAGATTTCATTGTACCCTGCACAGATTCAAGACACCCTGTGCCAGATGCAGCAAAGCAGCCCCAGAACATAACAGAACCTCCTCCATGTTTCACAGTAGGGACAGTGTTCTTTTCTTGGTATGCTTCATTTTTGCATGTGTGAACATAGTGCTGATGTGCCTTGCCAAATAGATCCAGTTTTGTCTTGTCTGTCCATAGGACATTCTCCCAGAAGCTTTGTGGCTTGTCAATATTCAGTTTGGCAAATTCCAGTCTAGCTTTTTTATGATTTGTTTTCAACAGTGGTGTCCTCTTTGGTTGTCTCCCATGAAGTCCACTTTGGCTCAAACAATGACGGATGGTGCAATCTGACAGTGATATACCTTGACCTTGGAGTTCACCATGAATGTGTTTAGAGGTTGTTCTGGGCTCTTTTGTTACCATTCGTATTATCCATCTCGTCCTGTGGCCACGTCCAGGGAGGTTGGCTACAGTCCCGTGGATCTCAAATTTCTGAACAATATGTGCAACTGTAGTCACAGGAACATCAAGCTGCTTGGAGATGGTCTTATAGCCTTTACCTTTAACATGCTTGTCTATAATTTTCTTTCTCTTCTCCTGAGACAACTCTCTCCTTTGCTTCCTCTGGTCCATGTTCAGTGTGGTACACACCATGTCACCAAACAGCACAGTGACTACTTGTCACCCTTTAAATAGGCTGACTGACTGATTACATGTTTGTAGACACCTGTGATGTTAATTAGAGGACACATCTTGGTTGAACATGTCCCTATGGTCACATTATTTTCAATCTTTTCTAGGGGTACCATCATTTTTGTTCAGGCCTGTTTCATGAGTTTGTTTTTTAAAATAATTCTGTTGAACAACAATTCAAAAGCATTGTCTGATTTTCATTGGTTAATTTTCATGGAATTATTATTTATTACCACTTTTGTCAGATTCAAGTTATTTCTGTGACCATTGTGGGTTTTTCTTTCATTAACAGAGGGGTACCAACAATTTTGTCCACGTCTGTTTATATATATATATATATATATATATACAGTATATAAACTTGCTGGTCTACTGTTAGACAAGCAAATAATTTTTGAATGGCATCACTATAAATGTTCGCCAGTGTCTCAAGCAGCTGTAGTTGTAACTCAGTGTCTACACATGCTGCATTCAGGCAGGATAGATGGCAGGTAACCTGCTTTTTTAAAAAATCCACAGCCTAATGCACTTTCAGCTGTTAAAAAGGGAGTAAATAGACATAAATCACACAACAAAAGAGGTTTTGGGGTCCTTGAGACAGCTCGATCAATAAAAACATAAAAGCATATTTTTTCATGAAATACATGTCTGCAATAGACAACTGATAAATGTGTCTAAGTCCCCTTTTATGTTGACAAATTGCCAGATGGGTATGGACAACCTGCATTTAAGTGGAGCTGCTGATAAGGTCCACAGTATGTCAAAAAAACAGACAAAACATCCCATTAACACGAGGCACATTAAAGCATACATAAAGCACAAAGCAGTCAGCTTTTGTCCTTTTGTAGCTGGTTCAGTCTACAGTTTTAAGTTATCTAAAGTGCAGTCTTTCGATAGATAGTTCACAGAATTCTGCTGAGTTACTGTCACACTTAGTTGTGTACAACCACTGAGGTGTAAACTCTCCATAACTGACAAGCAGCACCACTGAAAAAAGCTTCTTCTTCAGTTTGTGACAATGCAGACTGATAAGTTTACACCTGAAAAACTTTAATATGAGTAACAAAACAATTTAATATGACAATGAATCACTTACATAAGCCTCAATTAACATTTTAAAAATATTAATGATTTGTGACAAAGTCAAAACCGGTGCACATTTAAATGATATGTACCAGTTTGTACATTAAGTAGCATTTGAAGGTAACTCTCAGGGCTCAGTGCTAGGTCCACTGCTCTTTATTTTGTACATAAATGAATTCTGTAAAGCTTTTAAGAGCTTAAAGAGTATGATGTTTGCTGATGACAAAACTGTGATTTGTAGTAATGAAAACTTGAAACATCCCTTGGTAGTTAAAGGAAGAGAGTTAGGCTATGGTCACACTGCAGGTTTTAATGCTCAATTCCGATTTTTTCCAGACATCCGTGTGGGCATTCGCATTATAATTTAAATGTGACCCCCATCAGACTCCAGTCTGAATGGTCTCCAGCTCTGAAGTGACCTGCATGCACAGAAGAAAATGTAATGTCAGACACAGTGTTGTGTTTATGGAAGTAAATGAGCCCCAAATGACTGAGGGGGACAGAACTTCTTCACCTTGATGCAGCGCAGCAAAATAAAATATTCAAATCATTCAGAAATTATTATGGACAAAAATAAAGGAGACCAGCTTCATTCCTCTACATGCCAGATGACCGCTGTGATCAGCTCTGCTTTAACAAAACTGATCAATTAAACAGCTCTCTGTTTAAATGACACCCTGTGTCTTAATGGGACTACCTGTATAAATAAGGTTAATAATAAATAATCCTAGCGATTACAATAGGGCTCTCGCCCACTGACGTTGTCAGTGGCTTGGGCCCTAAACAGCGTGGCTCGTACTAGCAGCACTGGTCCCACACAGGAAAGAGAAACTGCCAGACTCCCCTCTTTTGTATTCCCGTATCTGGCCATTCCGCTCCACAGTCATGTTGGTATTACCTTTACATTTTAGACATTACAGTGGCCAGGACTCACGGTGTGCTGTTTACAGGGAAAAAAGAATTTACGGTGTCCAGTAAAAAAGACCGCAAATGTCTCACAGTTTCAGCCCTGACACCCCCCCCCCCCCCCCCCAATTTTGAAGTTGTGCAGTCGGAGCTGACAAAATTACAATCCAGTGATAAAGGGCAGAAGACTAATTAAAAAGAGAGCACAAATCATCTGTCTGCCATGCTTGCTGCATCCTCCACCTCAGAATTGTAGCATCTGTCTCACTTCAGTGAGGAAGAAGTCAGATGAAATGCGGCATGACCGTTCAGGCTGAGGTCACTTTGGAAAATATCAGATACATATCCAAATTAGGACGACATATGAAAAGGGCCTGGGTCTGGTGTGAAAAAATCAGATCTGTACCATTCAGACTGTCATTAAAAAAACAGATCTGGGTCACATTTGTGCAAAAAAACTGGAATTGAGCATTAAAACCTGCAGTGTGACTGTAGCCATACAAGAGCACTTTTCAGGTGAGTGCAATATCCCCAGCCTCCGTTTTCTTTGACGATCCCAATACTTAATGAGGGAGAGCAGTTTTCAACTTTTCAATATAATTATTGTGGCAGAACCAAATTATGATAAACCCAGCATCCACAAACATACAACAAAGTATCCAACCCATAGTTTTAGGTAAGGATCCAAAGGTGACCCCGTGTAGCAAGTATGGTGACGCTAGAGAGCTTTGCATATTCTATAGTAATTGATCATAGGGAGTGCCAACCTTCACCTTTGACCTTTTGACCCCAAACCTGTAGTCAGAGGTTATGGTCTCAGAGTGGACCTGTGTAGATAGATAGATAGATAGATTGATGCACTTAATTGATCCCAAACTGGGAAATTACAGTGTAGCAGCAGCATGACCAGAACTCCTTATACCAAAGATATAGAGTGATGATAATCAAATCAGTGGAGGTAATGCACCAGTAAGCTGGTTGCCAACTGCCAATCAAATTTAAAAGAAGAAGAGGAAGACGACAACCAAATGACAGAAACACACACAGCATAATAGACAAAGGGATTACCCATGGAAAGTAAAACTGCTAAAAAAAAAAAACCCATATACATCATAGATTAATGTGTGTACTAGATTTGGTGACTCTAGCTTTCTTTGTTGTTGAAATATACTTTACAAGGCATTTTGATGTTGATCTTTGACCTTGCGATCTCAAAACCACAGTCACACATCAGGGTCACAGGGTGAACCTGTGTACCAAGTTTGGTGACCCTAGCATTACTCGTTGTACAGTAATAAGGCATAAGGAATGTTAACATTGACCTTTGACCTTTTGACCCCAAATCCATAGTTGGAGGTCAGGATCCCAAGGTGAACCTGTGGACCAGGTTTGGTGGCCCTAGCTTTACTTGTTTTATTGGTGGGCAGTGGTGGCCTAATGGTTAGGGATGTGGACTGGTGAGCGGAGGGTTGCAGGTTCGATCCCTGGACCAGTAGGATCAGATCTGGGTGGGACAAATAACATAGCAGTGTTTGTCCCACCCTCCTTTACCCCACTGTACTTAACCCAAACTGCTCCAGTGGAGCTGCTCAGTGGCCACAGGTCAAGCTGTGGTTGTACTGGGCAGCTTCCTGGTGTGAATGTTTAAGTGTGTGAGTGTGAACAGGGCGTCCTTGAAAAAGACATGTTTCCTCTCAATGGAACTACCCTGTATAAATAAAAAATAGTAATAGTGCAAATGGAATGCTGACCTTTTGGCCCCAAACCCATAGTCAGAGGTCAGGATTCCAAGGTGAACCTGTGTAGCAGGTTTGGTGGCCCTAGCTTTATGCATTCTACCGTAATAAGGCATAAGGAATGTTAACCTTGACCTTTGACCTTTTGACCCTAAATCCATAGTCAGAGGTCAGGAACCCAAGGTGAACCTGTATACCAGGTTTGGTGGCCCAAGCTTTATTAGTTTTATAGGAATAGTAAATGTAGCATTTCCCATTTCCCATAGTGCAACTGCAATGTTAACTTTGAACTTTGAGCTTTGACCGCTTGACCCCAAACCCACAGTTAGTTGAGGGTGTAAGTCCTCCAAGATGTGTATTAAATATAACTACTGTATTGATTTGAAAAGCATACATCATTTTTTCAGTAGTTATTGTGTTTAGAAGATTTAGGGAAAAATCTGACCTCTGATCTTTGACCTCAAGGCCATCCGATGAGAGTGAAATTGCAATATGCGCATCATCAACGCATTTCAAACCATGGTACCAAGTTTCAAAACATCAGAACAAAACTGCAGACGGAGTTGATTTCACAAGACAGCTACTGTCCATGAAGTGAGGTGAAACAGGAGGTCATAGGTCAGGGGCTACAATTCCCGCAAAAATCATCTGATCAGAACCAAATTGCAATATGCACATCCTCAGTATATATTAAACCATAGTACCAAGTTTCGAAATAATCAGAACAAAATTGTAGGAGGAGTTGATTTCACAAAAGTGGGACAGACAGATGGACGTACATACGTACAGACAGACGAATGGACAGACAGACGGATAGACTCACCCATAACATAATCCCCCTTTGATCTTCACCCAAAGGGGTCAAAGAGCCCTTTGCGCTTCGACTAGCAGGGGTAAAAAGCACATAAGTAAAACCAAATCTGTAATATACGGTAATCATGCGGCAGATCTTAGTGGCAAAATTATGATAAATGGCATTCATTTTTATAGCGTTTTTTACTCATCTCTGGATAACCAAAATGCTTTACAGATCCTGCTATCCACCCATTCACACACTGATGGCGGAGAAGCTGCCATGCAAGGCGCTGGCCTGACCCACCAGGAGCAACTGGGGGAAGAGTGTCTTGCTCAAGGACACTTCGACATGCAGACTGCAGACAGAGTGGCAATCAAACCGCTGACCCTCTGATTAGTAGTCGGCCACACTACATCTACACCACAAGTGCTCAAATGACATGGAAATTAAAAGTTCATTGTAGGTCAAAGTGTAAATGAGGAGCAGGTGTGTTAAATTTGGTGTTATCGCTCTCACACTCTCTCCTACTGGCCGCTGGAAGTTTAACATGGCACCTCATGGCAAAGAAGTCTCTGAGGATCTGAAAAAAAAAAATGTTGCTCTCCATAAAGATTGCATAGGCAATAAAAAGATTGCCAACACCCTGAAACTGAGCTGCAGCACAGTGGCCAAGACCACACAGTAGTTTAACAGGACAGGGTCCACTCAGAACAGGCCTCACCAAGGCTGACAAAAGAAGTTGAGTGCACGTGCTCAGCGTCATATCCAGAGGTTGTCTTTTGAAAATAGACGTACTATGAGTGCTGCCAGCATTGCTGCAGAGGTTGAAGGGGTGGTGGGGTTGGGGTCCGCCTGTCAGTGCTCAGACCATACGCCGCACACTGCATCAAATTGGTCTGCATGGCTGTTGTCCCAGAAGGAAGTCCCTTTTAAAGATGATGGACAAGAAAGCACGCAAACAGTTTGCCGAAGACAGGCAGACTAAGGACATGGATTGCAAATGAGGCGAGATCCGAAAACCGAGCTGTACAAAAGCAAAAACAACATTTATTTTTCCAAACTGTTAACCATGCACGAGTTCTTTGGGATACAAAGGCTAAAAAAAAAGGGGATCCTCGGCGGACATTTAAACATAAGGAGCATAATCCCCAAAAGAGATGAGATTTCGGTGTTGTTGTTGGACTCAAATCTGGACTATCTTTGTCTTTCAGAAAGCTGGCTACACAGAAACATAGACACTAATATGATCGATATTGTGGGTTATCAGTGTTATAGAAAAGACAGGCAGGTAGGGAGGGGAGAAGGTGTCTTAATTTACATCAAAGAGAAATTTAAATGTCAATTGATTGATTTGAATACTTCACTTGAATGTTTAGCTGTTAATGTATGTCTCTCACCGGTAATGAATTTCAACATTGCAGTATTGTACAACCCACCGTCATACAATTTTTCTTTCTATAATGAATTAAGTGACCTGGTTAAACAACTTGAGAGGAGCAGAGAAACAATATTTTATGGTGACTTTAATATTAACTGGTCTGATAAAAAGGACAAACAGAAACTGAAAAGCCTCACGACTAAATTTAATTACCAACAAATGATCAAAGGACCCACCAGGATAACCAAACAATCTAGAACACTTATTGACATGGCATTTGCTAATAAACCAGAACGAACAACCAGAACCTATAATCTTGTAACTGGTCTCTCAGATCATAACATGGTTCTTGCTGTCAGAAAACTTACTAAAAAGCGACTACAGTATTTTGGGGGAGTTGATATTGACAAAGTAAATTTTATTATTCCCAAATCAAAAACTGTGGAGTTTGAACATTACTTAAAGAATCAAAATTGGGAGCAGCTCATGTCAATATATGAAGTAGATGATTGTTGTAATTACCTCCGCCAAGGAAGTTATGTGATCATCGGCGTTGGTTTGTCTGTTTGTCTGTTTGTTTGTCTGTTTGCTAGCAAGATAACTCAAAAAGTTATGGACGGATTTTCATGAAATTTTCACAGATTGTCAGAAATGGGGTATCCTACAGATGATTAGATTTTGGTGGTGATCCGGATCACCGTCCACAAGAAAACCGCCATTACGGAAAATGCGATTTTCGTGAATAACTACTGAACCACTAATCCTATCATTGTGAATCCAATTGCTAGTCATATGTTTTCATGGTCAAGAAATCTGAAAATGTACACACAAACACTGTATGGGGGGAACTGTGGCGAAAACCGCCATTACAGAAAATGCGATTTTCATGAATAACTACTGAACCACTAATCCTATCATTGTGAATCCAATTGCTAGTCATATGTTTTCATGGTCAAGGAATCTGATTTTATAACTGTAACAATTACAAAGTCTATAGAAAAATTTACAAAGCAAATTAAAAGTAGACAACAGAAGATTAACCTACCATGGTTAAATAATGAAATAAGAAAACTTATGAAGAGGCGAGATTCTGCATTGAAAACATCATTAACCTCAAAATTACAAAATGATCACCTTGTTTACAAAAGTTTAAGAAATAAAGTGGTACAAGAGCTGCAAAAATCAAAAGTATCTTATTACAATAAACTGATAGATCATGCAAAGGGTAACAACAGTTCCCTATGGAGGCATTTAAATAACTTAACTAATAAAAAAAATGTTCAGAAGGGGATAAAGGAACTTAGAATCAATGGCAAGACCGTCAGTGACAAGGCTACATTGGCAAGTGAATTTAATTCATTCATATTTTGTGGACTCAGTGGAAGAATTAACAAAAAACTTTGTGCTGCCAAATGTGCTCAACAACACAAAATCAATACTTTCAACAGTTTCTTTTCACATTGATGAGGTAAATGAGGAGTTAATTGCTGGCATTGTTAAAACACTGTCAAACTCAAAAACTAATGATATCTACAATATGAGCACTTCCTTTCTCAAAACGCACAGCAAAATATTAATCAAACCACTGACTCATCTCATTAATCTCTCCATTAGGTCTAGTACATTTCCATCTGGTTGGAAAAAAGCTGTTGTCATACCAGTTTATAAATCAGGCAGTAAAGACGATATATGCAATTACCCCCCAATCTCTATTTTACCAGTCCTGTCTAAGGTTCTTGAAAAAGTTGTAGCTACACAGCTGATAGACTATCTACAAGACAGTCAACTTCTTCATCCACACCAATTTGGTTTTAGACCAGGATACTCAACAGAAACAGCAAATTGTTGCCTTATTGAAAATGTCAAACAGTCCTTGGACAGGGGTAACGTGGTAGGGGCTGTTTTTCTGGATCTCAGAAAGGCTTTCGATACTGTAAACCACAGTTTGCTTTTATCCAAAATGGTATCTTTTAACTTCTCTCCAAATACAATAGAATGGTTTGCATCTTATCTCCAGAATAGAGAACAGTGTGTAAAAGTTCACCAGGCTAAATCCTTATTTTTAAATAACCGTATGGTTATCCCACAAGGGTCCATTCTTGGTCCTTTACTTTTCAGCATTTTTATTAATGACTTGCCACTACACTGCTCAGCTGCAACATGTCAACTTTATGCAGATGATGCAGTTATTTTCACAGCTGCCAAGACTCCAGCACAGGCTGCAGATGTACTGTCTACAAGTATGGTTGATGTCCAAGAGTGGCTCTTCCAGAACCATCTATTGCTGAACCTTCAGAAACCAGTTTCAATGTGCTTTTCAATCAAAAAATGTAACCTACAACATTTTAAAGTTAATATACATGATCAAGACATCAGTTTAGTTACAGAATTCAAATACCTTGGCATTGTACTAGATCCTCAATTCAAATTTAATCTTCATATGAAGAAGATTTCTAAAACAGTAAAAAAAAATCTGAACTGCTTTAAATTAATTAGATATTACATACCATACCAAGCAGCTGTACTGTATATGCATTCTATGTTTTTTTCTCACATATCATACTGTTTGACAGTCTGGGCTCAAGCAGCTCCTTCCACAATAAAACATATAGGTGTGGGGAACGTGAAATGAAGAAGCTGAGTGATTTTATAAACCAGATTTAATGTCGGCTTCCCATCCCCAACATGTCTCATCCCAAGGCAGAAGCGGAAAGAGGCTGATCGCAGTCAGACCCCCATACTTATGCATCACACAACAAAAGCCAACATCATTATGCATTACACCACAAAAGCCGAGTTCACACGTCCTTGTCATATCCTTCCGATGTCCTCCCGTTCCTTCGCCTGACCCCCGGGGGTCAGGAAGTCTTTTCAGGTCTGCACCGCCGCTCCTCCATCTCCTCGTTGCTCTCTGCAGGCGGTGGAGACTCATTGTCCTCTTCTGAGACGTGAGGTCATTCCACACATGTAATTACAACACATCCCCCTGTGTCTATCATATGCAGAAATGGATACATGAACTACAGCCCCCCCCCCCCAAACGTCTAAGAAAAGGACAATATATGTAGGTTCACAGACTATGATGACATCACCGGCATAACTATACAAGTTGATCACGTTAAAAACACAGTGATAACAATACAGTACAGTCTATGCCCCCTGTCCGCCTTAAAACTGTTATGATAACCCCAACAGCATATCTTAAAACACATTATCACGTTCACATCAGTCTGTGTGTCGTCTGGGTTTCAACAGTCTTCCGAATCTGCTGTACGCCTGCTTCGGCGTCCCAGCGGTACTGTCTTGTAAGGGATCTGCAGCTTGAGGAAAAAAGTGGTTATTTGATCCCTGCAGGGGGTTTGGGACGTGTCCCTTGGGAGGTCTACCACGTCGAGGTGCTCTCGCCGCCCGTGCAGGTTCGCCGCTCAACATGAAGGCAGGCTTGAGTCTGTCAATGCTGACTGTCTCTTTTCTGTCCCCCAAATCCAGCACAAAATGCTTATCACCAGGTTCCAGCACTCTAAATGGGCCATCATATGGTGGGCGGAGGGTTGGCTTTAAAGTGTCATGCCTAACAAAAACGAACTCGGCATTTTTTAAAGCCTGGGGAACAAAAACCCACGGAAAAGTGTAATGAACCGGGCCCGGGAGCATGTCCGCTCCCGTGCTGCTTAGTGGTCTCAGAGCTGAGAGGCGCCCCGGCTCTGGATGTTCTGGTAAGAATTCACCGGGGAGCCTGAGAGGTTGTGCAAACACTAACTCTGCTGAGGAGGCATCTAGATCCTCCTTGGGCGCAGAAGGCAACCCCAATAAAACCCATGATAGTTTGTTAACCCAATTTGCATCCGTTAGTGACGCTCTGAGGGCAGCCTTCAAAGACCTATGAAAACACTCGCATAAACCGTTAGCCTGTGGGTGATACGCGGTAGTGCGATGGATTGTCGCCCCTAAGCTGCTGGCCATCGCAGACCAGAGCCCTGAGACAAACTGAGGACCCCTATCGGACGTGATGTCCGACGGGACCCCGAAACGCGCCACCCAGGTCTTTAAAAAAACGCGAGCCACTTCTGCGGCCGTAGTTGACGTCAGCGGGACAGCTTCTGGCCAACGTGTAGTTCGATCCACCATTGTTAAAAGATGTGTGAACCCCTGCGACGACGGTAGGGGGCCCACGAGGTCGACGTGCACATGGTCAAACCTCCTGGCCGGAATTGGGAACGGTTCTAAAGGAGCTTTCGTGTGTTTGTGAATTTTGGCGCGCTGGCAAGACATGCATGTTCTTGCCCACTCCTTTACGTGCTTGCGCAGGCCCGGTCAAACAAACTTCTCCGCCACCATTTTCACCGAAGCGCGCACTCCCGGGTGCGCCAGGGAGTGAATCGAGTCAAAAACGCGGCGGCGCCACGCGGCCGGGACTACCGGGCGAGGTCGCCCGGTTGACACGTCGCAGATTAAGGGGGGCACACCGTCATGCAAACCCCTGCTCTCCAGCCTCAACCCTGTTGGTCCAGACTGGAGCGTGCGCACGTCCGCGTCACTGCCTTGTTCCGCTGCCATGGCTGCGTAATCTATCCCTACGTGGACTGGGGCTGCGTACGCTTCCGTGTTGGGCTTGCGCCCTGCGGCTGTGGAAGTATGATCTGTCTCCGCGTGCCCTGACGATGTCACGGCACGGGAGAGGCAATCTGCCACCACGTTGAGTTTGCCCGCTACGTGCTGAATGTCTGTGGTAAATTCCGAAATGGCGGCCAGCTGCCTTTGTTGCCGGCCCGAGCAAGGCTCTGAGATTTTAGACTTCGCAAAAGTGAGCGGTTTATGGTCGACAAAAGCCGTGAAACGCCGACCTTCCAGCCAAAACTGGAAATGGCTGATGGCTAAATGAAGCGCTAACAGCTCTCTGTCAAACGTGCTGTATTTGCGCTTGGTTTCGTTTAGGGATTTGCTAAAAAAAGCTAGCGGTTGTCAAACCCCATTAATGTGCTGCTCCACGACCGCCCCTATGGCCAAATCTGATGCGTCCGTGGTAAGCGCTATGCGGGCCGAGGGGTCGGGGTGGGCCAAAAGCGCGTCGTCAGCCAGGGCTCTTTTTACTTCTGCGAACGCGTGTTCCCGCTCCGGGGACCACACGACCGTGCTGGAGGGCTTTTGCTTTCTAATAGGTTCATTATATAATCAAAGCTACCGGATTTCTGGCAGCACAACCCGCGCTCTTGGTTCCACCTCACCGAGGCCCAGTTCGCCCTCCGGGGAGTAACGGCAGATGACACCAGATTCTACCATGTGGTCGCAGCGCTCGACGCCCGCACAGCTCAACAGGTAGCGAGCCTGCTCGATCAGCCACCAGCCAGCAACAGATACGAGGCGCTCAAAGCTGCGCTCATCCAGCGCTACACGCTCTCGGACTGTGAGAGAGTGGAGAGGCTCCTGATGCGGACCGAGCTAGGAGAGGGTTCGGCCGTAGACCTGATGGAGAAGATGCTGGCGTTAATGGGCACGGACGACGAGCACTTTCTGTTTGCCCACCTCTTCCTCTGGAACCTTCCGACAGTAGCGAGAGCATTTCTGGCCAATTCGCTGTGGCTGGCCGCGCGAGACTACCGTGCGCTAGCCCAGGAGGCAGACCGGATCATCATCACCACCAGGGCGACCACAGTCAACGCGGCAGCGGCGGAGCCCAACGAGATGACCAGAGTAGGCGAGGAGCCACCGACGGTAGCAGCAACGGGGTCTAAGGAGCGCCAGAGAGACACGCTCTGTTCCTACCACCGCCGCTTCAGAGAGAACGCACGCAGATGTGCGCCACCGTGCCAATTCCAGCGCTCGGGAAAACGCCAAGGCCGGGGGTCGGTAGCAGCAGTGACCCTCAGTGAAGAGAACAAGCTGCTTTACCTAACAGACGCACGCTCGGGGAGGCATTTCCTCGTGGACACCGGAGCCCAGAAGAGCTTCATCCGGCTGACCTACGCTGACCGGCTGGCAGGATCTAGCGGCCCCGGGATGTTGGCAGCAAACGGCTCGGATATTAAGACCTTTGGTGAGAGGACTCTGCTCTTATCTCTACACGGCCATACATATGAGTGGACTTTTGTCACAGCAGCACTGAATTACCATATACTGGGGGCTGATTTTCTGTGTGCACATGGTTTATTGGTTGATGTTGCTAACAGGCGCCTGGTTAATGCACTGTCCTTCGATTCTCTCCCCTGTATAGCTCGAGTGACCCGGCCAACAGCACAAGCCAACGTCACAGCTGTAGGCGGTAAGTTCCACACACTGCTCACTCAGTTCCCAGCACTCACGGTCCCGACGTTTTCCGCGGCCATCGCTAAACACGGGGTGGAGCACTTTATCACCACCACCAGGCCGTCCGTTTTTGCAAGACCTCGGTGCTTGGACGCAGCTAAACTGGCCATAGCACGCGAGGAGTTCGCCAACCTGGAAAGGTTGGGCATCATCAGGTGCTCAAACAGCCCATGGGCTTCCCCACTACACATAGTCCCTAAGGCTGAGGGATCGTGGCGACCGTGTGGTGATTTCCGTAGGTTGAACAACGCCACGGCGCACGACCGCTACCCGAATCCCCACATACAGGATTTTTCCGTTCACCTCGCCGGTGCACGCATTTTTTCCAAAATAGACCTGGTCCGCGGTTACCACCAAGTCCCAGTGCGCGCTGAGGACGTACCCAAAACAGCGGTAATAACTCCGTTCGGTCTATTCGAGTTTCTGCGCATGCCATTCGGGTTAAAAGGAGCGGCACAGACGTTTCAGCGCATGATGGATGCAGTGCTGCGTGATCTCCCGTTCGTGTTCGTCTACCTGGACGATATCCTGGTAGCCAGCGCGTCCGAAGACGAACACGAAACCCACCTCAGGACGGTTTTCTGGAGGTTGAAGGAGCACGGGTTAATAATCAACCCGGCGAAATGCCAGTTCGGCGTAACGGAGATTGATTTTTTAGGGCACCGTGTCTCGATCCCGCTGCCCGACAAAGTGCGCGTCGTGGTGGATTTTCCCCGGCCCCAAACGGTCAGGGCGCTGCAAGAATTTTTGAGAATGGTGAACTTTTATAACCGTTTCCTTCCCCGCGCGGCGCAGCTCATGCAACCATTGTACGCCACGCTCAAAAAGCAGAAACCCGCGGATAGGGTCGAATGGACCCCGGAGTGAGAGCGGGCGTTCTCGGAAGTTAAAGCAGCCCTGGCAAACTCCGCACTGCTGGCACATCCAGACCCGACGGCCCGCATAGCGCTCACCACCGACGCTTCAGACGTGGCCATAGGGGCTGTCGTGGAGCAGCGTATCGCCAGGGCTTGGCAGCCGCTCGCCTTTTTCAGCAGAACTTTGCGCGACAGTGAACGTAAATACAGCACGTTCGACAGAGAGTTGCTGGCTCTCCACCTGGCCATTCGCCACTTCCAGTTCTGGCTGGAAGGGCGCAGTTTCACCACATTCGTGGACCACAAGCCGCTAACATTCATGATGGCGAAGGTTTCAGAACCGTGGTCGGGCCGGCAGCAGAGAGAGCTGGCCGCGATCTCAGAGTTTATTACCGATATTCAGCATGTGTCGGGTAAACTGAATGTAGTGGCGGACTGCCTCTCACGCGCCGTGGTGGCCCTGGTCTGTGTGGGGATAGATTACGCAGCCATGGCCGCGGAGCAGATTAGCAATGCAGACGTGCGCGCGCTCCAGTCTGGACCAACAGGGTTAAGGCTGGAGAGCAGGGTGCTGCAAGACGGCATCCCCCCCTAATCTGCGATGTCTCCACGGGTCGCCCGCGTCCTGTGGTCCCGGCCGTGTGGCGCCGCCGCGTGTTTGAGTCGGTTCACACTCTGGCGCACCCAGGAGTGCGCGCGTCGGTCAAAGTGGTGGGTGAGAAGTTTGTGTGGCCGAGCCTACGCAAACAAGTGAAAGAGTGGGCTGCAGCCTGCGTGGCGTGCCAACGAGCCGAGGTACACAGACACACGAAGGCTCCCTTGCAGCCGTTTCGTATTCCGGCTAAGAGGTTCGACCATGTTCACGTGGACCTCGTGGGCCCCCTCCCGCCATCACAGGGGTGCACGCACCTCCTGACAATGGTGGACCGCACCACGCGCTGGCCAGAAGCGGTTCCGCTGGCGGCAACCACATCCGCAGACGTAGCGCGCGCTTTTTTAACAGCATGGGTGGCGCGTTTTGGAGTCCCATCGGACATTAAGTCCGACAGGGGCCCTCAATTTGTTTCCAAACTCTGGTCTGCGATGGCCCGCAGCCTGGGTGTTACAATTCACCGCACAACTGCGTACAACCCATAGGCCAATGGGTTATGCAAGCGTTTTCATAGATCACTGAAAGCAGCACTCAGGGCCTCATTGACAGAGGCAAATTGGGTAGACAGGCTGCCGTGGGTTTTATTGGGGTTGCGCTCCGCGCCGAAAGAGGATCTAGAAGCTTCCCTGGCAGAGCTCGTTTTTACGCAGCCACTACGGCTGCCCGGGGAATTTCTACCAGATAATCCCGCTCTGGGCAGCTCCTCGTCTCAGCTTTTGCAGCGTAGCGCAAACACAGGCACGCTGCTGGGCCCTGCCCACCACAGTTTTCCACGTGTTTTTGTGCCTAAAACTTTGAAGAGCGCGGGGTTCGTGTTTGTCAGACACGATGCCCACCGCCCTCCATTGCGCCCACCCTATGATGGACCGTTCAGAGTGTTGGAAACAGGGGATAAGCATTTTTTGCTAGACTTGGGGGGTAGGAGGGAAAAAATTGTAATAGACAGACTCAAACCCGCTTTCGTTGTGGCAGACGAGCAAGTGCTGTTGGCCAGGGCCCCTCGGCGTGGAAGACCCCCACGGAGAGCTCCCCAGGGAAACGATTCGCCAGAGCAGCCACACGGACAGACCGAAGTGGCCCCCTTCCCAGCAACCTCCCAACGGCACAACAGCGCCGCGGAGGCGGTAAAACCCAGTTACAGCAGATACGGGAGGAGACGGAAGCCCAAACAGCATGTGGACTGATGTTCTTTTGTTCTATCACAGCATGTGGACTGTTATTCTATTGTCTTATCTAAGATGCTGGGGGGGTATTTGTAGCACCTTGGGAGAGTCAGATTTCTAGCATCTCAGACAAGAGACAGTGAATAAGCATGGGAGACAAAAGAGCAGGAGGCTCCTGGTGAGAGAGCGGGAAGGAGTCAAGGATGTAGGGGGTTGAATGCAGTGTGATGCAAATGTCCTGTTGTGTGTGATGTAAGCCATGAAACTTAAGAGGAGAGTCTCTGGGAAAAAGTTCATTCTGTTCTGTGCTCGTGAGATGTGAGTGTGCAATAAATCATTTGAAATGCATTTGCCTGTGATTTCACACACTCCACACTGCACATTATACTGCTCATTAATGGCTCCATATGTCATCTGGTGTGGAAGTCTAAAAAACAAGTACCATGAATTCAGTATTTTTATTGCAGATAAAGAGTTCAATGCAACTCAAGATACTGCAAAGATACAAATCCACTTTTTATTCAGTCGAATACTCTAAAATTCCAGAAAATTAACTGATTTGAGTTATATAAATTATATTCAGTGTGAAAAATCACCAAGTGCCACCTAGTAACCAAGGGTTGTTTCAATTTATATAAGTAAACCTTATATGAATTAGGTTTATATAAAGTTTATAACCATTGTGGCTAAGTTACCCAGCCACAGTGGGTGCACAAGTCAAGTGTACTCCCTGCGCCGGTCCCAAGCATGGATAAAATGGGCAGGGTTGTGTCAGGAAGGGCATCCGGCGTACAAACTCAGCTTCAACTGTAAGAGGACCCACCCCAACTGTGGGACTAATTGTGACCTGTCAAAATAAATACGGATGATGATGATGATGATGATGATGATGATGATGATGATGATGATGATGATGATGATGAAACTAGCAGCAATATCCGGTGAATAAGACATGCAGTCTTTAGTCCTGATGATTCTACAAGAGTGATATGAAGGACCTACTGACCAACCTCTTCTTCTCCCAGAGTTCAGCTGGGCTGCAATGAATATATAGCTTATTTTGACCTGACATGTCTCTCCAGAAATGTAACTACACATCGTGGCAACGTTTTGGATTGGATGGCCTTCCATACAATTGGTCTCTTTCCTAGACAGCACCCTGCATGTGACAATGTTGGCATGATATAATGTTGTGCATTAGTGATGGGTCGGTCGCGAATGAAATGGCTCTTAGAGCCGGCTCTTTGACGTGAACGACGGGAGCCGGCTCCTTTTTTTTTTTCTCTCACCCTCTCTCTCTCTCACTTTTTTTTTTCTCTTCAGGCCGCACGTGATTGGTCAATATGTGTTTGTGCCCGCCTTGTGTTTGCGCTGAGGGGGGAGGGGCGGTAGTTACGCTCACAGCAGCAGTAGCACATGAGCAGAGCAGGAGGGAGAGAGAGAAAGAGAGCCAGGGGAAACAAAAAGAGACGACATCGACACACTAGAAAGGTATAGTAAAGAAAATGAGTGACACCAGAAAAAGAAGCAATATCTGGAACCATTTCAATTTTATTGACAATACAAAGGCAGAGTGTAGAGTCTGCCAGAAAATCCCTCAGCAGATGCAATACTGGAAGTGAGATCCTACATTGATGAGCCCCTTTGCCAGAGAAGTGCAGACCCACTGAGCTGGTGGGAGACCAAGGTTTCAATTTATCCACATCTTAACCAGGTGATGACATGGAGACTGTGCATTGTGGCAACATCAGTCCTCTCTGAGAGAATCTTCTCCAAAACAGGGCAGATAATTAATGAAAGAAGAAACAGGATCAGCTCCTCAAAGCTGAGGCACTTTGTAACCCAGCTGAGAAAATGACCCTTTTTCTCAGATTTCATTTGTATTAATGAAAGTGTGTGATTTTATTTTGAAAACCGACTATCTTGGGGAAGAGGAAGTGCGATCCTCATCATCCAACTTTTGAATTTCCGGTTCATGGTCACGTTGGGTGATCTGGGTCTTTCCATTCGTTAAGAACGATATTAGCCCCGCTTTCCGAGTAGAGGCAGCCAGCGCACACTCAATTCAGTCTTTCACGATACGAGCGCGGACGAGGGAGGTTGTGAAGTGATTCACACAGATACCTCTTCTTGGTGAGTTTCATTCAGAAAGATGCTACAGTGGGGCAAAAAAGTATGTACTCAGCCATCAGTTGTGCAAGTTCTCCCACTTAATAGATGAGAGAGGTCTCCAATTTTCATCATAGGTATACCTCAACTATGAGAGACAAAATGAGAAAAAAAAATCCAGAAAATCACATTGAAGGATTTTTAATGAATTAATTGGTAAATTCCTCAGTAAAATAAGTATTTGGTCACCTACAAACAAGCAAGATTTCTGGCTCTCACAGACCTGTAACTTCTTCTTTAAGAGGCACCTCTGTCCTCCACTCGTTACCTGTATTAATGGCACCTGTTTGAACTCATTATCGGTATAAAAGACACCTGTCCACAACCTCAAACAGTCAGACTCCAAACTCCACTATGGCCAAGACCAAAGAGCTGTCAAAGGACACCAGAAACAAAATTGTAGACCTGCACCAGGCTGGGAAGACTGAATCTGCAATAGGTAAGCAGCTTGGTGTGAAGAAATCAACTGTGGGAGCAATTATTAGAAAATGGAAGACATACAAGACCACTGATAATCTCCCTCGATCTGAGGCTCCACGCAAGATCTCACCCCGTGGGGTCAAAATTATCATGAGAACGGCGAGCAAAAATCCCAGAACCACATGGGGGGACCTAGTGAGTGACCTGCAGAGAGCTGTGACCAAAGTAACAAAGGCTACATCAGAAACACACTACGCCGCCAGGGACTCAGATCCTGCAGTGCCAGACGTGTCCCCCTGCTTAAGCCAGTACATGTCTAGGCCCGTCTGAATTTTGCTAGAGAGCATTTGGATGATCCAGAAGAGGACTGGGAGAATGTCATATGGTCAGATGAAACCAAAATAGAACTTTTTGGTCAAAACTCAACTTGTCGTGTTTGGAGGAGAAAGAACACCATACCTACTGTGAAGCATGGGGGTGGAAACATCATACTTTGGGGCTATTTTTCTGCAAAGGGACCAGGACGACTGATCCGTGTAAAGGAAAGAATGAATGGGGCCATGTATCGTGAGATTTTGAGTGAAAACCTCCTTCCACCAGCAAGGGCATTGAAGATGAAACGTGGCTGGGTCTTTCAGCATGACAGTGATCCCAAACACACCGCCTGGGCAACGAAGGAGTGGCTTCGTAAGAAGCATTTCAAGGTCCTGGAGTGGCCTAGCCAGTCTCCAGATCTCAACCCCATAGAAAATCTTTGGAGGGAGTTGAAAGCCCATGTTGCCCAGCGACAGCCCCAAAACATCACTGCTCTAGAGGAGATCTGCATGGAGGAAAGGGCCAAAATACCAGCAACAGTGTGTGAAAACCTTGTGAAAACTTACAGAAAACGTTTGACCTCTGTCATTGCCAACAAAGGGTGTATAACAAAGTATTGAGATGAACTTTTGTTATTGACCAAATACTTATTTTACCGAGGAATTTACCAATTAATTCATTAAAAATCCTTCAATGTGATTTTCTGGATTTTTTTTCTTATTTTGACTCTCATAGTTGAGGTATACATATGATGAAAATTGGAGACCTCTCTCATCTTTTAAGTGGGAGAACTTGCACAATTGGTGGCTGACTAAATACTTTTTTACCCAACTGTATAAATGGATCTAAACACTCTCCAAACACTAATTTGCAACCTTTATTATCCTAAGTTGACGGGAGCACGAGCGTGAGGGGCATTGTGGCTGTGTCCTTTGCTGTATTCCCACTGAAACCTCATCTTGGTGAGTCAGATACATGCTAATGTTATGCTAATGTTAGCGCTATGCTAATGCTAGTCGCGAGTGGATTGTTTCCTGTTTAAAAGCAATGGAAAAGGCTGTCTTTGTGTCTGTATGGTTTTCCTAAATGTGATTTCAGTTCCCAACAGTATGCTGAAGTACTTTTAGCTCTTATGCACTATTTCTGTTGAATGCAATGTGTAGTTTGATGCTAAAAGCGCATGGTGTTGGTCTACTATGTAAATCCATAGGTTATGCTAAACCCAGTAGCTCAGACAGGGTTTACTGATTTTAAAAGGGAATATTGGAAGTGATGGGACAGTATATTCCCTGGTTATGTGATAAATTAATTGTATTTCATTTCATGATTTACAGAGACAAGGTTAGAGAGGATTAATCATAATTTCATGGTTAACTGATATAGAGATGAACAGAGGAATTCATTTAATTTGTTACATGAAAAAAAGGGTATTTCATGTCCTACCAGAGAGATTGTGAGAAAAAAGAACACATGTATATAAGATGTAAGATGTGAAATGTAAGATATTACTATATTGCTAGATTGTGATAATAGTAATATGAGAGAAGAATTTAAACACTAAGCTATGGTGTTATATAAGAAGGGATTGGAAGACGAATTACTCTAGCTGTAAACAATAATACCATTATTGTCGTGCAGGCTAGGTTTTTTTGGTTGCCGACCAAAAACCTTCTGGATCCTGGATTCTCTCCGAATGGAGATGACGAGCCTGACCCGAGACTGAACCGAGATTGATCTGAGATCTAACCAAGATCTCGATTGAAGGACATCCCTCCTCTCTCCAGTGCCCAGGATTTAAAGTGGTAACAACCCAAGTCGCCGCTTTAAAAGAGGAAAACAAACCTGATTCTGGAGTTACAAGACATCTTGACTGGTCAAACGACTAACCCGAAAGGACAAACAAACACTGAGCTCAGTAGGACACCTTTGGGGTTTTATTTCATGCCGGCTGTTGTTAGACAGTGGGGCAAAAAAGTATGTAGTCAGCCACCAATTGTGCAAGTTCCCCCACTTAATAGATGAGAGAGGTCTCCAATTTTCATCATAGGTATACCTCAACTATGAGAGACAAAATGAGAAAAAAAAAATCCAGAAAATCACATTGAAGGATTTTTAATGAATTAATTGGTAAATTCCTCAGTAAAATAAGTATTTGGTCACCTACAAACAAGCAAGATTTCTGGCTCTCACAGACCTGTAACTTCTTCTTTAAGAGGCTCCTCTGTCCTCCACTCGTTACGTGTATTAATGGCACCTGTTTGAACTTGTTATCAGTATAAAAGACACCTGTCCACAACCTCAAACAGTCAGACTCCAAACTCCACTATGGCCAAGACCAAAGAGCTGTCAAAGGACACCAGAAACAAAATTGTAGACCGGCACCAGGCTGGGAAGACTGAATCTGCAATAGGTAAGCAGCTTGGTGTGAAGAAATCAACTGTGGGAGCAATTATTAGAAAATGGAAGACATACAAGACCACTGATAATCTCCCTCGATCTGAGGCTCCACGCAAGATCTCACCCCGTGGGGTCAAAATTATCACGAGAACGGTGAGCAAAAATCCCAGAACCACATGGGGGGACCTAGTAAGTGACCTGCAGAGAGCTGTGACCAAAGTAACAAAGGCTACATCAGAAACACACTACGCCGCCAGGGACTCAAATCCTGCAGTGCCAGACGTGTCCCCCTGCTTAAGCCAGTACATGTCTAGGCCCGTCTGAAGTTTGCTAGAGAGCATTTGGATGATCCAGAAGAGGATTGGGAGAATGTCATATGGTCAGATGAAACCAAAATAGAACTTTTTGGTCAAAACTCAACTTGTCGTGTTTGGAGGAGAAAGAACACCATACCTACTGTGAAGCATGGGGGTGGAAACATCATACTTTGGGGCTATTTTTCTGCAAAGGGACCAGGACGACTGATCCGTGTAAAGGAAAGAATGAATGGGGCCATGTATCGTGAGATTTTGAGTGAAAACCTCCTTCCACCAGCAAGGGCATTGAAGATGAAACGTGGCTGGGTCTTTCAGCATGACAATGATCTCAAACACACCGCCTGGGCAACGAAGGAGTGGCTTCGTAAGAAGCATTTCAAGGTCCTGGAGTGGCCTAGCCAGTCTCCAGATCTCAACCCCATAGAAAATCTTTGGAGGGAGTTGAAAGTCTGTGTTGCCCAGCGACAGCCCCAAAACATCACTGCTCTAGAGGAGATCTGCATGGAGGAAAGGGCCAAAATACCAGCAACAGTGTGTGAAAACCTTGTGAAAACTTACAGAAAACGTTTGACCTCTGTCATTGCCAACAAAGGGTATATAACAAAGTATTGAGATGAACTTTTGTTATTGACCAAATACTTATTTTACCGAGGAATTTACCAATTAATTTAAAAATCCTTCAATGTGATTTTCTGGATTTTTTTTCCCTCATTTTGTCTCTCATAGTTGAAGTATACCTATGATGAAAATTGGAGACCTCTCTCATCAATTAAGTGGGAGAACTTGCACAATTGGTGGCTGACTACATACTTTTTTGCCCCACTATAGCATCTTTCTGAATGAAACTCACCAAGAAGAGGTATCTGTGTGAATCACTTGACAACCTCCCTCGTCCGCGCTCGTATCGTGAAAGACTGAATTGAGAGCGTGTAACGGATGCCAATTAGCACTGTTCGGCGTAGAACGTTAGTAAAACCTCCCTCCCGAAAAAAGCCTCATACAGTATCGGTAGCGCTGAGCTATCGGTCGGACCTATAGCTCAGCGCGATCGTGCTGTGTCTCCCATGCTCGAACTGTGTAGTTGACTGGTAGGTCGCGGGTTCGTGTCCCGAGTGGGGCGAACTGCGCAGGATGATCTCAGTCACATGCGCGCTGGCTGCCTCTACTCGGAAGGCGGGGCTAATATCACTCTTAACGAATAGAAAGACCCAGATCACCCAACGTGACCATGAACCGGAAATTCAAAAGTTGGATGACGAGGATCACACTTCCTCTTCCCCAAGATAGTCGGTTTTCAAAATAAAATCACACACTTTCATTAATACAAATGAAATCTGAGAAAAAGGGTCATTTTCTCAGCTGGGTTACACACTCCCCTGCTTAATATCATGCACGTCCCGTTGCATGTGTAACCAAGACTGTCCATCGTCAGTATTGGTTGAGTTGTAATGTGACCATTTTCAGTATTGTCTCCATCCATTTGCCTATCCCTCTGGACAAAAATCTTAATGACTTTGTTGTAAAAGTCCTCCTTGTCTTCTTTTAAGTCTCTGTCTCAATTGAGATTACTGCCAGTTTTGACTGAAAGTCCAATTTTGAGAATTTTTTGAAGTTTAGCTATAAATTCTTTCTTTTTCAGTCTGATTAAAGTAGAAGTACAAACAGAGTACTCAGCACTGCTGACTTTCTGATTTTAACTTTAGCTAATTTGGCATTTAGCCTCGGTGCAGATAAAGAACAACTGTGACAAACTCCCGTGCCTACAGTGCTCAAGAATGCCCCCCCCCCAATGGAGCAACATTACTGCACAGCCTCTGACCGTGATTTTTAACTAAAGTTTTATGTCAGATTAAGAAGACTAAATGTTATACACACACATTAAGTGCATTCCATAGACTATGGAAAAGGAGGGCACACAATAAAAGCTCCAACAAACATTACATTTTTGCCATACATAGAACTGCTACCAGGAACGCACATCTTGCACGAGCTCTAACCAGGCTGGGGAAGATTGTGCAGTCATTTTAAGGCTATGTTTGGTGCTGCTTCACCTGGCTTCTCACTCTTGTATTTGAACAGGAAATGTGCAGATTCTGCAATTTTAAATATATAAATATTGTTGAAATGATTAGAATCATTCAGAAATTACATTTAGACCTTCAGAAATTACATTTAGACCTACAAGACAAATTAGTGGACAAACAATAAATGTATATTTCTTAATTTTTTATTTTTTCATCATAACAGGTGAGGCTCTGCCTCACCTGCCTCCCCTGACCGCATGCCACTGGCTCACAGAGATTTATCGCTCCAGCATTCTTACATTCTCAAAGCTATATAAAGCATTTAGCATGTATTAATTCTGTTCATTATTTTTTTATTGCATAAAGTAAAATGCACCACGGGATGATAATAGCATGGAGGCATAATTTACATTTAGTTACCTCATTTACTTAATGCATCACTTTATTCTTCAGTCATGATATAGTGTTTTACTCTTGTGTGTCCTTTCATTTTTACTACTGTTTCACTTAAGTGAAATTAATTTCTTTTCTGAAATGTCCTACTTCATTATTGTAAATTTGTTGCTTTTGTCCCAAAATTTTTACTTTCCCACTTACATTTGTGTCTGTCATAAAAGTGTAAAATTTTTTCCTTAAATTTGACTTTTTCTTGTAAATTTACAACAGCTGAAACTTTTCTCATAAACTTGCAGTTTTTTTTCCTCCAATTAGCATTTATTGTTGTAAATTAAAAACTTTGTCAAATTTACCAATTTTTATGCCTTGGTGAAAACGGGGGAATACAGTGATCAGTTATCAGTTAATGTGGTTTGTGTGTGTGTGTGTGGTTGTGTTTGTCTGTTACCAGCTTTTCAGCTTGTCCAGTCAAAATTAAGTGCAATTAAAGGCTTGTATCATTGTATGACCATATTTTATTGACTTTTAATTTGCCTGAATTTTGAGTAAAGATGGATTACTTCTTGTCACAGTCGATCTCTAGCTGAGAGACAAATAGCTGTTATAAAATAGCGGTTACTGAAAAAAAAAACCCAACGCATTCAGCAACTACACCATTTATTCATTACATCGATTGTTTTCACACTGGTTTTGCCATTTACGGTGGTGTGAAAAATTGTTTGCCCCCTTCCTAATTTCTCAGTTTTTTGTATGTTTGTCACACTTAAATGTTTCAGATCATCAAAAAAAATTTAAATATTAGATAAAGATAACACAAGTAAACACAAAATGCAGTTTTTAAATGAAGGTGTTTATTATTAAGGGGAAAAAAATCCAAACCTACTTGGCCCTGTGTGAAAAAGTGATTGCGTCCCCCCTTAAAACATAAATTTGTTACACCTTGCTCTCGCCAGTCATCAGCGCGAGCGGCGCGCACACCTGCGCCTCATCAGCATCGGCCCATACAAACCCCTCTGCCTTCTGCTTCGGCCTGGAGTCGTCTGCTTGACAATGCTCCCAAATCTCCAGCGCCCGTCCGGTTCGTTACCGACCAGCGCATCACTCTCAAAACACGTAAGCTGCTCTATTCATCTTACCTTCTCTCCAGCTTCTCCCCTGTACACAGGTGGATCTCCAGGGCGGCGGAATTCCTCCTCCTCGCCTTTCCTCAACCACTCTCTCATCAGCTCGTCGAGAGCGAGCAGCCGCGCTGTCTTCCAGGCTACAGCTGCATTGCCAACGCCAGCCACTTTCTCGCCTGCACGTAAGCAGCACATTGTGGTTATTTCCCACGGGACGTGTGACTATAGCTAACTCCCTGTTCTGCTCTGTCGTTAGGGTTACCTGGCTGCACGGCGAGCTGTTCCACCCTTGACGCACGCTGTTCACCCACATTACATCCACACCTCCATTCACGCACTCCAACACCGCCTGTTGTTGGTAATAAAAGCCTTAAATCTTCCCGAGCCTGTGTGTGTGTTCCCTGAGCCCATCATTATGTCAAAATTAACTGTGGTTTATCACATCTTTGGAAAGCTGAGTTCAGTTTCTCCAGCCACACCCGGGCTTGATTGCTGCCACACCTGTTCTCAATCAAGAAATCACTTAAATAGGGCCTATTTGACAAAATGAAGTAAACCAAAAGATACTCAAAATCTAGCCATCATGCTGCAATCTAGAGAAATTCAGGAACAAATGAGAAACAAAATCTATCAGTCTGGAAAAGGTTATAAAGCCATTTCTAAAGCTTTGGGACTCCAGCCAACCACAGTGAGAGCCATTATCCACAAATGGCAAAAACATGCAAAGGTGGCGAACCTTCTCTGGAGCAGCCGGCTGACCAAAATTACCCCAAGAATGGAGTGACGACTCATCCAGGAGGTCACAAAAGACCCCATAACAACATCCAAAGAACTGTAGGCCTCACTTTCCTCAGTTAAAGTCAATGTTCATGACTCCACCATAAGAAAGAGGCTGGGCAAAAATGGCCTGCATGGCAGAGTTCCAAGACGAAAACCACTGCTGAGCAAAAAGAACATAAAGGTTTGTCTCAGTTTTGCAAGAAAATATCTTGATGATCCCCAAGACTTTTAGGAAAATACTCTGTGGACTGATAAGACGAAAGCTGAACTTTTTGGAAGATGTGTGTCCCATTACATCCAGCATAAAAGTAACACAGCATTTCAGAAAAGGAACCAACAAGGATACCAACAGTACAATATGGTGGTGGTAGTGTAATGGTCTGGACTGTTTTGCTGCTTCAGGACCTGGAAGACTTGCTGTGATAAACAGAACCATGAATTCTGCTGTCTACCAAAAAATTCTGAAGAATAATACGCCATCTGTTCGTGACCTTAAACTGAAGTGCACTTGGGTTCTGCAGCAGAGCAATGATCCAAACACACCAGCAAGTCCACCTCTGAATGGCTTAAGAAAAGCAAAATGAAGACTTTGGAGTGGCCCAGTCAAAGTCCTGACCTGAATCTGAGATGCTGTGGCATGACCTTAAAAAGGCAGTTCTTGCTCAAAAACCCTTCAATGTGGCTGAATTACAACAATTCTGCAAAGATGAGTGGGCCAAAATTCCTCCCCAGTGCTGTAAAAGGCTCGTTGCCAGTTATTGCAAACGCTTGATTGCAGTTGTTGCTGCTATGGGTGGCCCAAGCAGTTATTAGGTTTAGGGGGCAATCACTTTTTCACACAGGGTCATGTAGGTTTGGATATTTTATCCCTTAATAATAAACACCTTCATTTAAAAACTGCATTTTGTGTTTACTTGTGTTATCTTCGTCTCATATTTAAATTTGTTTGATGATCTGAAACATTTACATGTGACAAACATACAAAAAACTGAGAAATCAGGATGGGGGCAAACACTTTTTCACACCACTGTAGTTTTGCAGAGGAAGGATGAGGTATTTTCTCCCTAGAGTTTTCAGTTCGCTAAATATTACAAGTCCCAACATTCCTCACCTCAAAAACATTTGTGGGGTTGGTTGGGTGATCGTGTTGATGCCTGTCCAAAATTAAGCAAATATAAATAAAGTCTTTGACAAATGCTTGTGTTGTAATTATTTATATTTCTTCCTCATACAGTTACACGGGGAGTAACAACTGTATGAATGTATTCAACAACTGCATAACAACTGTCTTCAACTGCTGCACTAAAGTGGCCAACCAGTGGAAAAGTGGTATTTGCCGGTGGAGAATCAGTATTTGCCGCTCTGCCGAGACCGGCCTACCATTGGCCAATTTTCGATCTCGCTGTCTCTCCACAGCAGACCACTGCAGCAGACGCCTTCGTGGAGTAAGTTCTGTAATTAAATTACGCAGCAATTTCAGTATTAAAACACCAATAACTCCTACAAATGCAATATTTGATTCTTAAAGCTTAAGTTAGGTCAGTTTTTTTTTCATTGTCATATATTTTTCCCGTGTGGGGACTGCTTGGTTCCATTACTATAATTTAACCTATTTTCTAAATTGTTTAATCTGAAGTTCACCTGATTTTTTAGTGTCTTAATACTAATGTCAGTAATATAAAAACACCATGGTGTGACATGCTTCATTCACTCACTTTAAAATGAATCACTCACTAAACCAAGCAATTTATTAAGCTGAGGAAAAATATGACATTGTGGTGACACATAATTGGTGGCACTCCACTCAGGACTGGAGGTTGGGGGTGGGGTGGGGTGGAGGAATGTGAGAAATGAATGGTGAAGAGGGGAGCAGAGACAGGAAGGGTGCCGTAGTGCTGGAGGGTTTTAGATGAAACAAAGAGGTTCTGTCACCCCCACTGTGACAGGATTCACACCGAAGTTCACCGGGGTGTAATAGTATGGTAATAAGTAATGCTTTGCATACTGTATGTTGATGTGTGTGCAGGCTTTGTGTCTTGTATGTTAATGTCTCATACCCTGGGTCTCGGAGATGAGAATAAAGAGGTATAAGAGTGATCGCCTAGAGACCCCGGGCAGTCTGTTCTGTTCATTGGAGGTGAATAAAGTTCTGTGTCATTCAGCTCGCTGTCTTGTCTGATTCCATCCTTCACAGTGGTGACCCTAAGACGTTAAATGAAGAACGAGCCGAGCAGCTCCTTGGAGATACCCCAGCGGGAGCACATCAACGCAGCATGCACTGTCACCGCCAGGCTCCTGGACTTTTGTCTCCACAAAGCGGCCACTTGGTTTTTGCATGTGGAAGCCCAGTTCACCCTCTGTGGAATCTCCACGGACGACACCAGATACCATCATGCGGTAGCTGTGCTGGACGCGTGCGCCATGCAGCAAGTAATGAGCCTGCTCCAAGAACCGCCAGCCCGGGGTAAATACGATTTGCTCAAGCAGATGCTGCTGCAATGTTACACCCTTTCGAATGGCAAGAGAGCAGAAAAACTCCTCACACACTCAGAGTTAGGTGACAGATCAGCTGTGGACCTGATGGAGCGCATGCTCATGCTAAAGGGTAAGGACGACGGTTCCTTCCTGTTCACCCACCTCTTCCTCAGGAACCTACCAGCTACAGCGAAGGTGATCCTTGCTAACTCACCGCTGCTGGCAACCAGGAACTACCACGCGTTGGCGCAAGGGGCAGACTACATCATCCTGGTGACCAAGGCTCTCAGCATATTAATCAAACCACTGACTCATCTCATTAATCTCTCCATTAGGTCTAGTACATTTCCATCTGGCTGGAAAAAAGCTGTCGTCATACCAGTTCATAAATCAGGCAGTAAAGACGATATATGCAATTACCGCCCAATCTCTATTTTACCAGTCCTATCTAAGGTTCTTGAAAAAGTTGTAGCTACACAGCTGATAGACTACTTACAAGACAGTCAACTTCTTCATCCACATCAATTTGGTTTTAGACCAGGATACTCAACAGAAACAGCAAATTGTTGCCTTATTGAAAACGTCAAACAGTCCTTGGACAGGGGTAATGTGGTAGGAGCTGTTTTTCTAGATCTCAAAAAGGCTTTCGATACTGTAAACCACAGTTTGCTTTTATCCAAAATGGTATCTTTTAACTTCTCCCCAAATACATTAGAATGGTTTGCATCTTATCTCCAGAATAGAGAACAGTGTGTAAAAGTTCACCAGGATAAATCCTCATTTTTAAACAACCGCATGGGTATCCCACAAGGGTCCATTCTTGGTCCTTTACTTTTCAGCATTTTTATTAATGACTTGCCGTTACACTGCTCAGCTGCAACATGCCAACTTTATGCAGATGATGCAGTTATTTACACAGCTGCCAAGACTCCAGCACAGGCTGCAGATGTACTGTCTACAAGTATGGTTGATGTCCAAGAGTGGCTCCTCAAGAACCATCTATTGCTGAACCTTCAGAAAACAGTCTCAATGTGCTTTTCAATCAAAAAATGTAACCTGCAACATTTTAAAGTTAATATACATGATCATGACATCAGTTTAGCTACAGAATTCAAATACCTTGGCATTGTACTAGATCCTCAACTCAAATTTAATCTTCATATAAAGAAAATTTCAAAAACAGTAAAAAAAAATCTGAACTGCTTTAAATTAATTAGATATTACATACCTTACGAAGCAGCTGCACTGTATATGCATTCTATGGTTTTTTCTCATATATCATACTGTTTGACAGTCTGGGCTCAAGCAGCCCCTTCCACAATAAGACATATAGGTTCATTATATAATCAAACCCTAAAAATCTTGGACAAAAAGCCCATTAGGTGGCATCACTGTAATGTTTTAAAAAAATACAACCTATTGAGTTTTGAGAGCTTCATTGACCTCTGTCTTCTGAAATTAACGTTCAAATGTTTCCATAAATCAGCACCCGAGCCACTTGCTGGTTTCGTCCAAAGACAGGACAGCAGCAGAGCCACCAGGAGTTCTGTTAACAATAACTGTAAAATATTCCACCGCAGAACCACATTTGGACAAACAGCTTTCTCTATAAAGGGCAGTCACATCTGGAACACAATGCCAAATGAAATTAAAATAATAACGGACTTTAAAACATTCACTAAAAATGTTAAAAACTGGCTGAAAAATAAACAAGAATGTACTCATGTATGAATTAATTGTCTGCAAAGTGAGAGTGAATGAAGGGAAGGAATAAATGTGTTTGTTTATAGTGAGTGACGGAGGGAGGAAGGCCTGAAATAGGCAAATGTGAGTTATGTTATATGTGTTAAATGTGAGTCAGGCTGTTATATTTGTGTATTTATAATATTTATAATATTTGTTAAATGTGAGTCAGGCTGTTATATTTGTGTATTTATAATATTTATAATATTTATAATTGTGTATTTATAATTTTTCTGCATTGATGTATGTGGTTATTGTGTATATTGTTTATCTTGATTCTTTTTTCTAAAGCCCATCCAGGGACAAGAGTTGCAAATTAGCTAATAGCTATACACTCTATGTGCAACACATCAGATTGATTGTCTTTGATTAATTGTCTATGTTTATTGCACTGTCCCTGTCAAATAAACTAATCTACTACTACTACATGCATGCAGTGACACCATAATCCACAAAGGAATCCAGCGAGGTTGAGATGCTGGCTGGGACGGCCACCAGGAGATGCAGGAGTGGGATGCTCTTTTTCTATCACCGCCGTTTTGGCCCAAATGCGCAACGTTGTCTGCCGCCGTGCCAATTCAAGAAGCTGGGAAATGGCACAGCCAGTGGTCAGTAGCAACTGCATCCATTGGCGACAGAAAGAAGCTGCTTTTCATCACGGACACACATTCTGGGAGACGTTTTTTGCTGGATTCTGGCTCCCAGAAGAGCCTAATTCTGATGGTCAGCGCGGACAGGCTGGCAGAAGGCAGCAGCTCCGCTCTTACAGCCGCCAATGGATCCCACATCAGGACGTTTGGCGAAAGGACGGTGACTGTATGCTTACATGGATACAATTACCAGTGGGACGTCGAGGTAGCTGCATGTTCAGTCCCCAATTTAGGTGCGGATTTTCTGTGTGCTTATGGACTGTTAGTCGATGTGGCCAACAGACATTTTGTGGATGCTGTCTCTTTTTTCTCCTTGCCCTGCACAGCTTGGGAAGTTGGGCCACCAATGCATGCTAATGTTCTAGCTGCAGGGGGTATATACCAGCATTTGCTTTCTGAGTTCTCAGCACTCACGGTTCCCACCTTTTCCGCTACGGTAACTAAGCACGGGGTCCAGCATTTCATCACAATGAAAGGTCCGCCAGTGTTTGCGCGCCCTCGTCGCCTGGACGTGGTTAAACTAGCCAGTGCACGTGAAGAGTTTGCTAACTTAGAGCGATTAGGCATCGTTAAGCACTCCAACAGTCCATGGACATCTCTGCTGCACATGGTCCTGAAGGCCGATGGGTCGTGGCAAACATGTGGCAATTTCCGACACTTGAACAACGCCACGAAACACGACCGGTATCCCATCCCATACATCCAGGATTTTTCCGTACACCTAGCCGGGACGCACATATTTTCAAAAGTGGACCTTGTCCACGGTTACCACCAGATTCCAGTGTGCGCAGAAGATGTTCTCAAAACAGCAATAATAACTCCTTTTGGCCAGAGGAGGAGCGCCTTGCTCATTTCAAACAAGTCTTCCAGCAGTTGGAAGCACATGGGCTTATCGTTAACCCGGCAAAGTGCCAGTGTAGGATGCCGGTGATTGATTTTTTTGGGACACCGCATCTCACCGGAGGGCGCGATTCCGCTGCCAGATAAAGTGCACGCTGTGTCAGCAGCCACTCGCGTTTTTAAGCTGTACTTTGCACGACAACGAATGCAAATATAGCACCTTTGACTGGAAGTTGTTGGCTCTCCACCTGGCTACGTGCCATTTCCAGTTTTGGCTGGAGGGTCGGGAGTTCACCGAATTTGTTGATCACAAACCACTAACGTATGCAATGTCCAAAGTTTTGTAACCGTAGTTGGCTCGGCAGCAATGGCACTTGGCCACAATCTCGAATTCACGATATGTAGCCGGTAAACTTAATGTTGTGGCTGACTGCCTGTCATGTGCGTTAGTCTCCCCAGTCTACATGGGGATAGATATCACTGGCATGGCCACCGACCAAACTGGGGACACAGACATTTGTGCGCTCCAGTCCGCGCCTACTGGCTTAAAACTGGAGAGCAGAGTGGTGCAAGAAGGGGGACCCCCTTCGTCTGCAACGTCTCCACCAGCCGCCCCCATCCAGTGGTTCCGAGCTCTTGGCGTCACCGCATTTTTGAGTCTGTCCACTCCCTTTCACATCCCGGCGTGCACGCCTCGGTTAAACTGGTGGGGGCAAAATTTGTCTGGCCTCACCTATGCATGGATGTGAAGGAATGGGCTGCAGCGCACGTCATGTGCCAGCAAGCCAAAGTGCACAAACACGCCAAAGCCCCCCTCAAGCCATTTCAAATTCCAGCCAGGAGGTTCAACTACATCCATGTGGATTTGGTGGGCCTTCTGCCACCGTTGCAAGGTTTCATGCACCTTTTGACAGTCGTGAATCACACCACGTGTTGGCCTGAAGTGGTGCCCCTGGTTTCCACCACGTCCACTGAGGTTGTTTGCGCATTTTTGTTGGCTTGGGTTGCACGGTTCGGATCCCTATCGGACATCACTTCCAACAGGGGTGTGCAATTCGTTTCGGAACTCTGGTCCACGATGGCCGACAGCCTGGGGGTCAAAATCCATCGCACCACTGTGTACAACCCCCAGGCTAATGGGTTGTGCAAACGTTTTTACAGGTCGCTTAAAGCAGCGCTCAGAGCCTCACTCACGGATGCAAATTGGGTCAACCGCCTGCCTTGGGTCCTATTGGGGTTGCGCTCTGCGCCTAAGGAGGATTTGGCAGCCTTCCCGGCTGAACTTGTTTTTTCCCAGTCGTTGCGGATCTCTGGGGAATTTTTACCAGAGAACCCCGCACCTGGGACCAATCCACCCACACAATTTTTTTGCAGTACAGGGGCTGCTAATGTGCCGGGCCCGGTGCATCATTGTTTTCCCTGCACTTTTGCTCCAAAGAGCCTACAGAGTGCCAAGTTCGTTTTTGTCAGGCACAATGCTCACAGACCCCACTGCGTCCACCGTACGATGGCCTGTTCAGAGTGCTGGAAACTGGGGCAAAACACTTTGTGCTAGACTTGGGGTTGTAAGGAAACCATCTGCATTGCATTAAGCCCACTTATGTGTTGGCAGACGAACAGGTGGTGTTGGCTCAAACTCCTCGACACAGATGCCCACCTACGGTGGATCCAAAGCTTGGTGTTCCCCCTGCAGAGAACTGTGCTCACGAAACTAACCCTCCACAGACCAATGTTTCCTCCCACACACCTCACCAGGAAGGCGCTTCGACTGGACCGGCGATTCCTTGCAACAGCCACTACGGGTGCTCGCTCAAGCCGAAAGGACCAGAGGGTTAGGGCCCTTTCTGGGTGTTCGGTGGGGAAGTTGTGTGGTGACACATACCAAGTGGCACTCCACCCAGGACTGGAGGCTGGGGTGGGGGGGGAGAAATGAATGGTGAAGAGGGGAGCAGAGACAGGAAGGGCGCCACTGCACTGGGGGGTTTTAGATGAAACAAAGAGGCGCCGTCGTCCCCGCTGTGACAGGATTCACACCGGAGTTTACCAGGGTGCGATAGTATGGTAATAAGTAATGCTTTGTGTACTGTATGTTGATGTGTGTGCAGGTTTTGTGTCTAGTATGTTAATGTTTCATTCCCTGCGTCCTGGAGGCGGGAATAAAGAGATATAAGAGTGATCACCTGGAGACCCCAGGCAGTCTGTTCTGTTTGTTGGAGGTGAATAAAGTTCTGAGTCATTCAGCTCACATTCTCGTCTGATTCCATCCTCTACAACATATGCTTTCCTTATATATATATATATATATATATCAGGAACAATAACCACATTTTTATGCTGTTTTTCTTTCCTCTTTGTCTCTCTGAGGTCCACGGTGGTGAACCTGAAGGTCAGCAGTCAGAGCATCTGTGAAGATAACAGGGTGGAAGCTAAATAAGAATATTGCATTTTTACTTTTTATTCCAGAAACTGCTACTGTAATTCAATAAATTAATGTTTGGAAAGACTTCGTTTTTTGGAAGATTATTTAAAAAACTCTCAATATTCATTACATAAGTGTGAAACATTCCAAACCGTTCTGATTCAATATTCATAATTATGCTTTTACTTTTGGAAATTTTAATATTTTTACTTGCTGTTGCACAGCATCGTGTAACTATACAAGCATTCAATTAATAAAATCTTTTACAACAGCATTTTTCTTTGTGGTCCTAATTTTATTCTTGTGCTTCTGTATTTTTCATGCTTTGGCACAAAGACAACGTAGGAATACGGCAATCACTCCATTTGTCTGTGTCTGTCTGTCTGTCTGTTAGCAGCTTTTCAGCTCACCCACTCAAAATCAACTGGAACTAAAGGCTTGTATCGTTGTATTGTACAGGATTGATCAGACGAGACACGAGCAGCCGCAGACACACAACTTTATTCCTCTAACAAGCAGAACAGACTGACTCGGGTGCCAAAGTGGATCTCTTTTATACAGTTTCATCCATTCTTTGGTGCCTGGCGTACACAAATTGGGTGGACCGCCTGCCTTGGGTTCTATTGGGGTTGCGCTCCGCGCCTAAGGAGGATTTGGCAGCCTTCCCGGCTGAACTTGTTTTTTCCCAGTCATTGCGGATCTCTGGGGAATTTTTACCAGAGAGCCCCGCACCTGGGACCAATCCGCCCATGCAATTTTTTTGCAGTACAGGGGCTGCTAATGTTCTGGGCCCGGCACACCATTGGTTTCCCTGCACTTTTGCTCCAAAGAGCCTACAGAGTGCCAAGTTTGTTTTTGTCAAGCACGATGCTCACAGACCCCACTGCGTCCACCGTACGATGACCTGTTCAGAGTGCTGGAAACCGGGGTAAAACACTTTGTGTTAGACTTGGGGTTCAGAATCAGAATCAGGTTTATTGCCATTGTTCATGTAGTACACAAACTAGGAATTTGTCTCGGTGCAATGCTGCAACATTAAACATGATAAAATAAAAGAAATAAACTATACATGCAATAAAGTGTATACTGGTCAGCAGTTAAAATATATTAGCGAGCAGCAGATACTGTGGAGAACCATATAGTGCAGTCGGTAATGCAGGAAGAAAACAGTGATGATTGACATGAGTCTGGTTGAGCTGCTGTACATAGTGCACGAGAGTCAATAAGTCACTTAGTGTTCAGCAGTCTGATGGCAGAGGGGAAGAAGCTGTTCATGTGATGGGAGGTTTTAGTCTGGATGGACCGAAGTCTTCTACCTGAGGGGAGGGGGGCAAACAGTACGTGACCAGGGTGTGAGGGATCGGCTATGATCCGGCCAGCACGCCTCCGGGTCCTGGAGATGTACAGATCCTGGAGAGATGGGGGCTTGCAGCCGATCACCTTCTCAGCAGTGCGCACGACGCGCTGCAGCCTTAGTCTGTCCCTGGCAGTGGCTCCTGCGTACCACACGGTTATGGAGGTGGTGAGGATGGACTCGATGATGGCTGTGTAGAACTGCACTAACATCTTGGTGGGTAGCTTGAGCTTCCTCAGCTGCCACAGGAAGAACATCCTCTGCTGGGCTTTTTTGATGAGGGAGCTGATGGTCGGCTCCCACTTGAGGTCCCTGGTGATGGTAGTGCCTAGGAAGCGGAAGGAATCAGCAGTGGTGATGGGAGAGCCTGTGAGGGTGAGGGGGGGCAGAGGGGTTGTGACTTTCCTGAAGTCCACAATCATCTCCACTGTCTTCAGAGCGTTCAGCTGCAGGTTGTTGTTGTTGCACCAGGACGCCAGCTGGGCCACCTCTCTCCTGTAGGAGGACTCGTCACCGTTGGAGATGAGCCCGATGAGGGTGGTGTCGTCCGCAAACTTGATCAACTTGACAGACTGGTGGCTGGAGGTGCAGGAGTTGGTATAAAGGGAGAAGAGTAGGGGGGAAAGTACACAGCCCTGGGGTGATCCGGTGCTGATGCTAGTAGAGTCTGAGACAGTCTTTCCCAGCCGCACATGCTGCCTCCGGTCCGTCAGGAAGTCGGTGATACACCTGCAGAGGGAGTCAGGCACGTTGAGCAGGGACAGCTTGTCCCGGAGCAGAGCGGGGCGGATGGTGTTGAATGCGGAGCTGAAGTCCACAAACAGGATCCTGGCATAGGTTCCCGGGGAGTCCAGGTGCTGCAGGATGGAGTGGAGGGCCAGGTTGACTGCGTCATCTACAGACCTGTTGGCTCGGTAGGCAAACTGCAGCGGGTCCAGGAGAGGGGTGGTGATGGACTTGAGGTGGGGCAGGACCAGGCGCTCAAAGGACTTCATGACTACAGAGGTGAGCGCTACACGTCTGTAGTCATTAAGTCCAGTGATCCGTGGCTTCTTGGGGACAGGGATGATGGTGGAGGATTTGAGGCAGGTCGGCACGTGGCATAGCTTAAGGGAGGAGTTAAAAATGTCTGTGAAGACAGGAGCCAGCTGTTTCGCACAGTGTCTCAGGGTGGAGGGAGACACGCCATCCGGACCGGGGGCCTTGCGCGGGTTCAGTCTGGAGAACTGTTTGAGCACGTCCTGCTCACTGATGATAAGGGCAGGGGGGGAGGAGGGGGGGTGCCTTTGATGAAGTAGGGATTGTGGAGGCTGTGGAGCTGGAGGGAGGGGGGGAGTTGGACACAGATGATGAGGTGTCAAAACGGGCATAGTGTTGGGACAGTCTTTGACAAAGGGCTTTGTCATCCTGACCTTTAGGAGCCTGAGGCCGATAGTTGGTGATCTGCCTCAGTCCTCTCCACACAGAAGCCGGATCATTAGCAGTGAACTGTTGCTGGAGTCTCTCAGAATACACAGATTTAGCTCTCTTCAGCTCTCTATTAAACCGATAGGTTTAATAGAGGGTTGTAAGTAGGGTAATAGTAGGGTTGTAAGGAAACCATCTGCATTGACAGGCTTAAGCCCACTTATGTATTGGCAGACGAACAGGTGGTGTTGGCTCAAACTCCTCGACACAGATGCCCACCTACGGTGGATCTGCAGCTTGGTGTTCCCCCTGCAGAGAACTGTGCTCACGAAGCTAACCCTCCACAGACCAATGTTTCCTCCCACACACCTCACCAGGAAGGCGCTTCGACTGGACCGGCGGTTCCTTGCAACAGCCGCTATGGGTGCTTGCTCAAGCCGAAAGGACCAGAGGGTTAGGGCCCTTTCTGGGTGTTCGGTGGGGAAGTTGCGTGGTGACATATACCAAGTGGCACTCCACCCAGGACTGGAGGCTGGGGGGGAGGGGAGGGGAGAAATGAATGGTGAAGAGGGGAGCAGAGACAGGAAGGGCGCCACAGCGCTGGGGGGTTTTAGATGAAACAAAGAGGTACCGTCGTCCCCGCTGTGACAGGATTCACACCAGAGTTCGGCGGGGTGCGATAGTATGGTAATAAGTAATGCTTTGTGTACTGTATGTTGATGTGCGTTCAGGCTTTGTGTCTAGTATGTTAATGTTTCATTCCCTGGGTCTTGGAGGCAGGAAGAAAGAGTTATAAGAGTGATCGCCTGGAGACCCCAGGCAGTCTGTTCTGTTTGTTGGAGGTGAATAAAGCTCTGAGTCATTCAGCTCACTGTCTCGTCTGATTCCATCCTCTACAACATATGCTTTCTTTATATATATATATATATATATATATATATATATATATATACTATATATAGTATATACATACACACTACCGTTCAAAAGTTTGGGGTCACCCAGACAATTATTTTGTGTTTTCCATGAAAAGTCACACTTTATTTACCACCATGAGTTGTAAAATGAATAGAAAATATAGTCAAGACATTGACAAGGTTAGAAATAATGATTTGTATTTGAAATAATAATTTTTTCCTTCAAACTTTGCTTTCGTCAAAGAATCCTCCATTTGCAGCAATTACAGCATTGCAGACCTAACATGATTGCACAAGGGTTTTCTAATCATCCATTAGCCTTCTGACGCAATGAGCAAACACATTGTACCATTAGAACACTGGAGTGATAGTTGCTGGAAATGGGCCTCTATACCTCGTCGGCCTCCGTCGGTCTATGATGACCATGGAAGAGAATCCTAAACGTCTACTCTGCTGGAACAGCACCGCCTGTGGCTGAACAGGCTGATGCGCACCGGTGTTCTACCTTCCAGCGTTGGGCGTTGGTAGGATTCAAGCCTGGGCAGGAAGATATGGAGGACAAGATGTTACCCATGCAGCATGTCCCCCCTCTCCACGTCACTGATGAATCCAAAGGAACAGCAGGGCTGCTATAGTTTGGCACCAGCGCCGTCGCAGGAGCTGCCAGAACGATGTTGAGCACAACAGAGAACTTCCTTAGGGGCTCCGACTCCAGATTTTTCCTCAGGGTTGACTCCCGAAGCCTTTCCCGTGACCAGGTGTGCCGCAAGGCAGCGGAGGTTTGAAATCAGGGTTTACCTTCCCCTAGATGGGCTACCTTCCCAGGTTGATGAGCCACCATCTACCCGAAGCATCTGGTTTTAAGGCGCCAGAGATCCGCCCTCGCCCCTTCTCCTATTAGTAAAAGCAGTTCCGCCGGGCTTAGAGACTAAACCACACGGGCAGGCTAGGAGTTGGACTTAGTTGTCAGAGGCTTTTCGAGACGCACGCCGTAAGCTACTGCGCGTAAGCTACTGCGCCACGCTGCACGGTGGCGCAGTGGTTAGCACTGTGGCAGCACAGTTTACCCTTGGCCGGGGGATTGTGGGGATCGTGGGATCGTGGGTTCGATCCCAGCCCCCGACCAACAGTGATCTGTGTGGAGTTTGCATGTTCTCCCCGTGTTGCGTGGGTTTACTCCGGGATTTCTCCGGTTTCCTCCCACATGCCAAAAATATGCATGTTAGGTTAATTGGCTGTTCTAAATTGTCCCTAGATATCTGTTTCTTATAGGCCCTTAGAATAGAGGGTTAGTATTAATGAAAGCGCTTTGAGTGGTCTTTGTGACTAGAAAAGCGCTATATAAGTGCAGGTTAGTTAGTAGTTAGTTAGTTAGTAAGGAGCATTTTATGAGCACTGGGAGCTTAACCCCAGTGCCGCTCCTGGCTATGACAACCTTGGAACCAAGGTTGTCATAGGGCCTCTAAGGGCCTCTATACACCTATGTAGATATTGCACCAAAAACCAGACGTTTGCAGCTAGAATAGTCATTTACCACATTAGCAATGTATAGAGTGTATTTCTGATTAGTTTAAAGTTATCTTCATTGAAAAAAAGTGCTTTTCTTTCAAAAATAAGGAAATTTCTAAGTGACCCCAAACTTTTGAACGGTAGTGTGTGTATATATATATATATATATATATATATATATATATATATATATATATATATATATATATGTATATATATATATATATATATATATATATATGAAACAATAACCACATTTTTATGCTGTTTTTCTTTCCTCTTTGTCTCTCTGAGGTCCATGGTGGTGAACCTGAAGGTCAGCAGTCAGAGCAGCTGTGAAGATAACAGGCTGGAAGCTAAATAAGAATATTGCATGTTTACTTTTAATACCAGAAACTGCTACTGTAATTCAATAAATTAATTTTTGGAAAGACTTCGTTTTTTGGAAGATTATTTAAAAAACTCAATATTCATTACATAAGTGTGAAACATTCCAAACCATTCTGATTTAATATTCACAATTATGCTTTTACTTTTGGAAATTTTAATATTTTTACTTGCTGTTGCACAGCATTGTGTAACTATACATGCATTCAATTAATAAAATCTTTTACAACAGCATTTTTCTTTGTGGTCCTAATTTTATTCTTGTGCTTCTGTATTTTGTATTTCTGTATTTTCAGACTGGATGCAGAGGGTCAACAGAGAAGGACAATAGCTATGGAGATTATGGTGGGGTAGCAGGAAGAAGGAGTTGGGGGGGAGAAGGGATGAATGTATTGTGATGTGAGATATCATACAGATGTGACATGGGCGGTTGGTATAAAAGGAGAACCCATGGTGTATTGAGACATGCTTTTCTGTGTATGACTGATGTGAGAGTGAATAAAATCGTCTGCTGCAAAAATCAGTCTCGTTATTTACACTCTCCACACTGGAGACTTCGCAGACGAAGGGGGTCCCCCTTCTTGCGCCACCCTGCTCTCCAGTTTTAAGCTAGTAGGCGCGGACTGGAGCGCGCAAATGTCTGTGTCCCCAGTTTGGTTGGTGTCCATGCCAGTGATATCTATCCCCATGTAGACTGGGGAGACTAACGCACACGACAGGCAGTCAGCCACAACATTAAGCTTACCGGCTACATATTGTGAATTCGAGATTGTGGCCAAGTGCCATTGCTGCCGAGGGCACGGGCAGCACGGTGGTGCAGTGGTTAGCACTGTTGCCTTACAGCTAGAAGGTTCCTGGTTCGAATCCCCAGGCTGGCAGGGGTTGGAACCTTTCTGTGTGGAGTTTGCATATTCTCCCTGTGCTGCGTGGGTTTACTCTGGGGGCTCCGGTTTCCTCCCACAATCCAAAGACATGCATGTTAGGTTAATTGGTTGTTCTAAATTGTCCCTAGATATTTGTTTCCTATAGGCCCTTAGAATAGAGGGTTAGTATTAGTGAAAGCGCTTTGAGTGGTCTTTGTGACTAGAAAAGCGCTATATAAGTGCAGGTTAGTTAGTAGTTTTTATGCTTTGGCGCAAAGACAACGTAGGAATACAGCAATCACTCCATGTGTCTGTGTCTGTCTGTCTGTCTGTTAGCAGCTTTTCAGCTCACCCACTCAAAATCAACTGAAACTAAAGGCTTGTATCATTGTATTGTACAGGATTGATCAGACGAGACACGAGCAGCCGCAGACACACAACTTTATTCCTCTAACAAGCAGAACAGACTGACTTGGGTGCCAAAGTGGATCTCTTTTATACAGTTTCATCCATTCTTTGGTGCCTGGCATACACACATTAACATACACACAAAAGAGCATCACAGCACACAAAACTTCCACACCTGGCATCTGAGGTGTGGAGGCACATCTTCACTTTGCACAATACATTCAAGCCTGGCATTGCCAGGTATGAAGGGGAATCTTAATTTGGTTTTCTACCCCCTGGTGCACTGGCGCATACTGTCACCCCCTGTCCTTTTCTTCTCCTCATCTCCATCACTCACCTCCTTCCCCCCATTCCCCAAAGATCCTGGGTGGAGTATGACCACCCGTTGTGTTACCACACAGCCCCCCCCCCCACCCCCGAACACCCAGAAGGGGCTTTAATCCTCCGATCCTTTGGGGTTGAGCCAGCACCCATAGTGGCTGTAATGTGGAGCCACCGGGCCGCTCAAACTGCCTTCCAGTCGAAGTGGGTCGGAGAAAAACTCAGTTCTTGGTGGGCAATCTTCTGGAGGGGAAAATAGTGGGGAGGGGAAGGATTTAGTTTCCTGAAAACAATTCTATGAAGGGGAAACACCAACCTGCGGGCCCCCCATAGGTGGGCATCCATGCCAGGAAGCCTGGGCCAGCACCACCTGCTCCTCTGCCAAGACAAAAGGGGGCTTGAGCCTGTCTATGCATATAGTTTCCTTACGCCCCCCAAGTCTAACACAAAATGTTTCGCTCCTGTTTCCAAAACCCTGAAGGGGCCGTGGTAAGGCGGGCGCAGCGGGGTTCTGTGGACGTCATGTCTGACGAAAACAAATTTGGCGTTCTCCAAACTCTTTGGAACAAAAGTGCGGGGAAAACAATGGTGTGCAGATCCCGGAACGTGGCCAGCCTCAACCCCGGAAAAAAGGCACACGGACGCGTTGGTAGCAGGTGCAGGGCTCTCCAGCAAAAATTCATCTGGGACCTGCAACGGCTGATGAAAAACGAGCTCCGTCGGGGAAGCTGCCAAATCTTCTTTGGGAGCAGAGTGTAACCCCAGTAGGACTGAAGGCAAGTGGTTGACCCAGTTTGCATCCGTTAGCAAGGCTCTGAGCACTGCTTTAAGCGATCTGTGAAACCTCTGGCAGAAACCGTTAGACTGGCGGTTGTACATGGTGGTGTGGTGGATTTTGACCCCCAGGTTTTCAGCCATCGCAGATCAGAGTTCCGAAATGAACTGTGGATCCCTCTCGGAAGTGATGTCCGATGGGGATCCAAACCGTGTGACCCAGGATGACAAAAACGTGCGGGCCACATCGGCAGATGTGGTGGCAGCTAGCGGAACTGCCTCAGGCCAACGTGTAGTGTGGTCCACTACTGTCAAAAGGTGGGTAAACCCCTGTGATGGCGGAACAGGACCCACTAAATCCACGAGTACATGGTCGAACCTCCTGCTTGGAATTTGGAAAGGCTCTAGGGGGGCTTTGGTGTGCCTCTGTACCTGTGCCCGTTGGCACGCGACCCATGCTGCGGCCCACTCCTTCACATCCTTGTGTAAGCAAGGCCAGATGAATTTGGACCCCACCAGCTTAACCGAAGCTCGCACACCAGGATGTGAAAGAGAGTGGATGGACTACAAAATGTGGTAGTGCTAAGTGCTCGGAACCACCGGGTGGGGATGGCTGGTGGCGACATCGCAGAGCAAGGGGGGGCCCCTTCTTGTACCGCCCTGCTCTCCTCTCCAGTTTTAGTCCAGTACCTGCGGATCGGAGTGAGCAAATGTCCACGTCCCCGGTTTGATCGGCGTCAATAGCGGAAAAATCAATACCCATGTAGACCGGAGAGACAAGCGAGCGTGCCAGGCAGTCAGCCACAACATTACGTTTACCAGCTACATGTTGAATATCAGTAGTGAATTCTGAAGTTGTGGCCAAGTGTTGTTGCTGCCGAGCTGACCACAGTTCCAAGACTTTGGACATTGTGTAGGCTAGTGGTTTGTGATCGACAAATGCTGTAAACTCATGGCCCTCGAGCCAGAACTGAAAATGGCACATAGCAAGGTGGAGAGCTAACAACCCTCTGTCAAAAGTGCTATTCTTACGCTCATTGTTGTGCAAAGTATGGCTAAAAAAGACGAGGGGTTGCCACGAACCAGAAACATACTGCTCCACCACAGCTCCTGCTGCGACATCGGCTGCGTCTGTGGTGAGCACTATCTGCGCTGACGGGGCTGGGTGGGCCAGCAAAGTCGCATTAGCGAGTGCCATTTTGGTGCCTGTGAATGCCTGGACCCGATTGAGGGTCCAGTCAATGCTATAAGATGGTTTCTTTTTCTTGAGTGTGCCATACAGCGGTTGCAGCAGCTGGGCTGCCCAGGGAAGGAAACGGTTGTAAAAATTGATCATCCCCCAAAATTCCTACAGCACCCTCACAATCTGTGGATGCAGAAAATTTGACATCTCACGTATCTTATCCGACAGCGTAATCGCGCCGTTTCACAAGATGCAGTGTCCCAAGAAATCAATCACCGGCAGCCCAAACTGGCACTTCGTCGGATCAACCATCAGCCCGTGTGCTTCCAACCATCGGAAAACTTGGTTGAGATGGGCAAAGTACTCCTCCTCTGACGCACTAGCCACCAAAATGTCATCTAAGTAGACAAAACCAAACGGTAAGTCATGGAGCACCACGTCCATCATCCTTTGAAAAGTCTGGGCTGTGCCCTTTAACCAGAATGGCATGTGTAAAAACATGAAAAGACCAAAAGGAGTTATCACCGCCGTTTTTGGGACATCCTCAGTGCGAACCAAGACCCGGTGGTAACCGTGGACCAGATCACTTTTGAAAAAATGTACGTCCCGGCCAGGTGCACGGAAAAATCCTGGATGTGCGGGATAGGGTAGCGGTCATGTTCAGTGATGTTGCTCAGGTGACGGAAATCACCGCATGGCCGCCACAAACCATCGGACTTGGGCACTATGTGCAGCGGGGATGCCAAAGGGCTGTTGGAGCGACTAACGATCCCTAGGCGTTCTAAGTTAGCGAACTCCTCACGCGCGATGGCTAGCTTAGCTGCATCCAGGTGGCGCAGACAAGCAAAAACCGGCAGGCCCTTCGTGGTGAAATCCTGGACCCCATGCTTGGTTACGATAGTGGAAAAGGTGGGCACCGTGAGTGCGGGAAACTCGGAAAGAAAACACTGGTACTTATCCCCCGAAGCTAATACATTTGCATGTGTTAGTGGCCCAACTCCCCGAGTCATGCAGGGTAAAGAGGAAAAAGATACAGCATCCACCAAACGTCTGTTAGCAACATCAACAAGGAGACCATGAGCACACAGGAAATCAGCACCTAAAATAGGAACCGAACACGCAGCTACCACAAAGTCCCTCTCGTAATTGCATCCACGCAAACATACAGTCACCGACCTTTCACCAAATATCTTGATGGGGGATCCATTGGCAGCCTTTACTGATGGGCTGCAGACTTCTGCCAGTCTGTCAGCGGCACCCAGCAAAATAAGGCTTTTTTGGGAACCAGAGTCCACCAAAAAATGTCTCCCGGAACGTGTGTCCTTGATGAACAGCAGCTTCTCCCTGTTGTTAGTGGTTGTAGCTGCCACTGACGTTTTCTCCGTCCTCTGGAAACAACTTGGTGGCAAACAACATTGCTCGTTGGCGTCAAAACACTGGTGATAAAAGCACACTGTCCTGTTCCTGCATTTCCGAGTGACCGTCCCTGCCACCACCTGCGGCTCCTCGACTTCGTTGGACTCCGCCAACGATTCCGATCTCACTGCCTGGATGCCAAAACTTCTGTTCACCAAGATAATGCGATCTGCTTCCTCTGCCAATGAGCAGTAATCCCTGGCTCCCAGCAGCGGTGAGTTGGTCAGAATTGCCCTTGCCAAAGCTGGAAGATTCTTCAGGAAGAAGTAAGTGAAGAAGAAGGATCTGTCATCTGCGCCCAGCAAGGCCAGCATACTCTCCATCAGCTAAGCAGCCGATCCGTCTCCTAATTCCATATGTGAGAGGAGCCTCTCTGCTCTCTCTCCAGCAGAGAGGACGTAATGCTGCAGAAGCAGCTGTTTGAGAGTGTTGTACTTGCCCTGGGCTGGGGGAGTGTGAAGCAGGCTCATTACACGCTGAGTGGCGCGCAGGTCCAGTGAAGCCACTACGTAATGGTACTTTGTGTCATCCTACGAGACTCTGCAGAAAGCAGACTGGGCTTCCATGTGAACAAACCAAGCGGCCGGGTCATGGAGCCAAAAGTCCGGGAGTTTGACCGCCACAGTGCACATAGTGGGGGAAACCCCAAGTGTGGATGTTCCCACGGAGGTGCTCGGTCTGTCTTCCATTCTTACATCAGGTCACCAGTGTAGAGGACTGATCAGACGAGACACGAGCAGCCGCAGACACACAACTTTATTCCTCTAACAAGCAGAACAGACTGACTTGGGTGCCAAAGTGGATCTCTTTTATACAGTGTCACTCCATTCTTTGGTGCCTGACGTACACACATTAACATACACACCAAAGAGCATCACCACACACAAAACTTCCACATCTGGCATCTGAGGTGTGGAGGCGCATCTTCACTTTACACAATACATTCACGCCTGGCATCTCCAGGTATGAAGGCACACCTTAATTTGGTTTTCTACCCCCTGGTGCTCTGGTGCTTACTGTCGCCCCCTCTCCTTTTCTTCTCCTCATCTCCATCTCTCACCTCCTTCCCCCCATTCCCCAAAGACCCTGGGTGGAGTATGACCACCCGTTGTGTCGCCACAGTAGCACCATATTTTCTCGACTTTTATTTTCCCACAATTTCCAGATAAGGCTTTGTTTTCAAAATAAACACAAATTTAACTCACCTTTACCAAAGTATTGAAACAACTATGCTGGGCCACTTGAAGTGGCAGTGTGATGTTTTTACAGACCCTCATGCTACCATGCCACAGGCACTGAGACATCAGCACCTTGGTGCTTTCATTTCCTCATAAAAATGCTACTTTTTATGTAAATTTGCAATGTTCATAGGGATGCTGGTTAAATTTTTGTTCTATGTAATGGTTCATTTTTTCTGCAGATCTTGACAATGATCCAATTTTATTTTTTAATGCTTTTGTTGGAAGAGAATATTTTTCTTTTTTTGATCCATTTTAAGGTTTTGGTGATAGATGAATAGATGTTCAAAAAAGTTTCCTGGGTATTTTTACAAACATTTTTATCCATCCATCAATCTTCTACCACTTCTCCGAAGGTCTGGGTTGCGGAGGCTGCAGTTCAAGCAGAGAAGCCCAGACTTCCCTCTCCCCAGCCACCTGCTCCAGCTCTTCAGACAGGATACCAAGACATTCCCAGACAAGTTAGGAAACATAGTCTCTCCAGCGAGTCCTGGGTCTGCCCCAGGGTCTCCTCCCAGAGGGACATGCCCGAAACACCTCAAATGGGAGACATCCAGGAGGCATCCCGATCAGATGCCTAAACCACCTCAACTGGCTCCTTTCAATGTGGAGGAGCAGCGGTTCTACTCTGACCATCTCCCGAATGACTGAGCTCCTCACCCTATCTCTGAGGGTGAGTCCAGCAATCCTATGAAGAAAGATCATTTCAGCCGCTTGTATCCCATATCTTGTTCTTTTGGTCATTACCCAAAGCTCATGACCATAGGTGAGGGTAGGAACGTAGATTGACTAGTAAATCGACAGCTTTGCCTTAGAGCTCTGCTCCCTCTTCATCGTGGACAGGTTCTCTAAGGCTGCTCACTTCATACCTCTATGCAAACTACCATCCACCTTAGAGACGGCCAGCCTGCTCACCATGCACATTATCAGACTGCACGGCATTCCAAGTGACATAGTCAGACCGTGGCCCCCAGTTTGTGTCACAGGTCTGGCACACGTTCTGAAAATCCATTGGGGCCATGGTCAGCCTGTCATCGGGTTACCATCCACAGTCCAACGGGCAGTGGAAGAGGGCCAACCAGGAGCTGGAGGCTTTCCTGAGGTGCGTCACAACCTCTGAACCCGCATCATGGAGCACCTACCTGCCCTGGGTCGAATACGCTCACAACACTGCTACGCCCACTGCCACGGGGGTCTCTTCCTTCGAGGCATCTATCAGTCTATCAGTTATACTTACCTGCCCCTCTCCTCTCTCCTCATAGGGTTGGCAGATCATCGGGTTCATCAACACATTACCACACATTACATTGCACATTACCTTGCACAATTATTGTAATAGATATTATGTTCACTTCAATTATCATTTCCTCCTGTGTCTGCTTTTGGGTCATATGCCACACACCTTAACAAATTCTGATGGATTTCAGCTGGTTTCTTGGCTCTCTATGCCTTTTTGCACCTCTTTTCCTTCATGTGTTTGATACTTCTTCTCTGTCATTCCACTTTATTAAATATAACTTGATTTGTGAACAGTTGTCTTGATTTCTTTGTATGTATGGATTACTTGGGTTGTTACTGTGTCATGATGTGGAGTAAGGTTGGGGAACCGTGCTCACACTCCTTTATTTAGTTTGATTATTTTACTGTATTTCCCTACCTTAGTTTAATGTTCTTTCTGGTTGGTTGGATGTATGTGGTTATTTGAGTTTCCTATTTGTTTCTATTTATGAAAGTCTCTGTTCCTAGTTGCCTTTGATATTTTGCATCCATGACCATCCAGTTCTGTATCCTAATTATTATTTGACTGCATAGACATGAGCCTCCCTGCATCTTCACCCTCAGCTCTCCTTTTGTTTTGGTTTCCATGTATATTATATCAATTGCATCTCTGGTTTGTGTATTTATCTTGTCCTCGTTTTCATGGGTCATTTCTCTCTGTTTATATTATCTGATCTGTGTCTTATTTTATATTACTCCTTATTTATAGTCAGCTGTGCTTTGACAGCGCCCTGTGTTACTTCCGCACGGAGCGCAAGTTTGCGGGTTGTCTCAGCTGTCAGTGTTTGGACTAATTACTCCTCGCACATGTGATCCACACCTGTTAATCATGTGTCTGTTTCCCCTGTATCTATTTGAGGATGGTTGCAATGCTACTCATTGCAACGTCCTGCTGTTTGTACCGACGGGTGTGCTCTGTCTGAGCTTTCTTTCTCCTTTATTTTTCCTGGCATCCCCATTTGCCTCAGCCTGGTTCTGCTCAGGCTGTTCTCCCATCTCCCCTCAGACATGAGCCCCGTTCTCCCTGGCGTTTCCGCACACCATCCTGTTCCTCTTCCCAGTCGTATTGTGTAAGTTTTTGTCTTGTGCTATTTTTTGTGTGCTTTTGTTATTAAACATTTCGCAGCTCATATACTGTATATTTATCACAGTCCAGCACTGGTGAAAATCTCAGCTCAGTGGCTCCATCAGAAATAGGTTTAATGAGAAAAATGTTGATGTGTTCAATACTTATTTTCCTTGCTGTACATACTGTGTACATACCTACCCACACCGCAGATTCTCTTTTTGAATCTTTTATATATATATACACACACACACACACACACACAACTTGGAGGCATATATCTTCAAGAAACCTAAAATATGGACCAATGTAAAACAACAATAATAATAATAATAATAATAATAATAATAATAATAATAATAATAATAATAATAAATCATTGATTATTTGTTAAAGGGATAAATTTATGGAATAATTGCTCCAGTTTAACAATATGTTGCACAATCAACCATCTATCCATCCAGCCATGTTCTACTGCTTAACAGGGGATCCGGGTTGTGGGAGCATCAGTCTCAGGAAGAGGAGCCCAGACTTCCACCCAGTTCACATAGCATGATCATCCCCATGATCCCTCCTGCTGTCATGGTTTTTGCGCAGGCTGGGCAGTGAGCTGGACTCAAACGTGAAGCTGTGGAAATGTGAAAATGACGAGGCAGAGTTTATCTCTCGAGTCAGTTTTATTCACATCTTCCAACATCACGAAGCAGAATAAAAGAGAACGACAAAGGGAACTCTCGTCCTTAAATACCAGGACCCTTACAGTTAACAGGTCACATGTCTCACAAAACCATTGCATTATAAAGACAGCAACAATGCATCCTCTCTGCATGATATCACACCACTATCTACAATGCACCCCCTCATTAATCCCTTAATTATATCCCACAGTCTCAAGCTTTGCATACCAAAGCTAACTCTCCTGCAGCTTCCTGTAATAACCACAGAAGCTCTGCCCTTGCTCTGGTCTAAAATGTGAGTCCAAAAGCAGGTCACGAATGTGTGTCCCCACAAAGCGAGCTTTTAACATGATTTAATAAACACAAAAATAAAGCAACTTGGGATCTGTGACACAAAACAGGCTAAGGCTTGGCAGACCAAACTTCAGGCAAAACAGAACGACAAGGCAAGACAGAAGTGTGTGGGCTCACGCCAAAAATGATTAATGATGCAGTACCAAGGTGAGGGACTGCATCCCTTAAATAACAGGTGGACATAATTGTGAACCAGTGTGTGCACTTAACAAATTAACCAGACCCAATCAGACAATGCAAAAGGAAAGTGAGAACACGGTCAAAATAAAGCCAAAACAAAACAGCAAAACAATGACAGAAATAACCGGACAAACATAGACATCACGAAGATACTAACACCAATAAACAGAACTGAATAAACATTGTAATGACAACCCAGAATACAAAACACAGAAGTCATGATATTAATATAAATAAACAACTAAGGACCAGGCAGAGACAACGCCTATAGAATGCAAATTCAGTCAAAATAATGAATAACAACAAACACAGAACAATCCAAAATAAACTCAGGGTGAGAATGCGGGCTGAGGCCATGTCCTGGAAACAAGAACATAGAGCAATAACTCAAGGTGAGGACATGGGGCCCAGTCCATGTCCTAACAGTATCCCCCTCTTAAGATGCAGCTTCCAGATGACCCAAGGTAACAACAAACAAAAAACCCCAAAAAGACCCTCCCAGGGTGGGTGGTGGGGGCCTAAAGCCAGGCAGGCTGAAACAAAGCCCCCACCCAACAAGGCCAAAACAAAAGTACAGTTCATGGCCAAACAACGTACAAGACCCCAAACTTTAACCAAAAAATGGGTGGATCAGATTGCATACCAAAGTCCCAGCGCCACCAGACCAGAACGCAAGGCAGATTGGATGGTCTTCCACTGTCCAAGGACCACCAGACGGATGAACATGGTGCATTGGGTGGCCTACCAAAGTCTATGGACCACCAGATGTGAGAAAACACATGAGCCTATTGCTCTGAAAATAACACACAAGCCCCTTGCTCTGAAAATAACACTTGAGCCCCTTACTCTGAAAATAACGCACAAGCCCCTTGCTCTGAAAATAACACATGAGCCCTTTGCTCTGAAAATAACACAAGCTCTTTGTTCTGAAAATAACACACGATCTCTTTGTTCAAGAGAAAACAACATAGGGGCCTCTCGCCCTAGAGCTGGCAACACAAAAACTTCAAACTCAGAAGATGATAGCATAGACATTTTAACCTCAGGAGGTGACAACATGGAAACCTTAACCTCAGGAGGTGATAACATGATAACATTGTCCTCAGAAGATGATAACATTGACATTTTAACCTCAGGAGGTGATGACATGGAAACCTTAACCACAGGGAATGATAACATGGACACTAACCCCAGGAGATGATAACATGAAGACTTTAACCTCGGGAGATAACATGGAAACTTTAGCCTCAAGAGATGATAACATGGCCATTTTAGCCTTGGGATGAGATAACATGGACATTTTAACCTCGGCAAATGACAACATGGACATTTTACTCCCCGGAACTGGCAACAAATAATTTTTATACTCATTAGATTACTCGGGAGTTTTAAACTCTGGTGGTAACATGGAAATCTTAAGCTCTGGAGACCACAAAAGAGCTTTTTGCTCTGGGAATAACAACATAGGAGTCTTTAGTTTTGGGTATTCCAATACAGGTGCTCTTAACTCTGGAGACCCCAAAATAGGCACTCTTAGCTCTAGAGGATCCAATATAGGAGCTTTCCACTCAGGGGTCAATAACACAGGAGTTTCTAGTTCAGAGGATATCAACACTGGAGTCTCTAGTTCAGAGGACAGTACCTGAGGGACATTCAGTGCAGGGGCTAACAGCAGCTGACAAGCGGCGACCCCAGACAGCAAAGGTGGAGCGGGCTGTTCAATGTCTAGAATGTTGGGTGGAGGTCTCCTGACCTCTGGGATGTTGGGTGGAGGTCTCCTGACCTCTGGGGCATCAGGTGGAGGTCTCCTGGCCTCTGGGGCATCAGGTGGAGGTCTCCTGATCTCTGGGACATTGGCTGGAGGTCTTCTGACCTTGGGAACATTGACTGGAGGTCTCCTGACCTCAGGAGCATCAGCAGGAGGTCTCCTGACCTCGGGAACATCAGCTGGAGATCTCCTGACCTCAGGAATGTCCACTGAAAGTCTCCTCACCTCAGAAACATTGGCTGGAGGTCTCTTGACCTCGAGGACATTCACTAGAGCGTGGTCCTCCTTCAACCTCATCCTCAACCTGGCCACCTTGGATTATGGAGGGAAACAGGAGGTCAGTGAGGTGACACCACAGTCATTAACAGCAGAGACTGGTGGGGAGGACTTGACAGCTGGTGGAATCTGCACAGAGGTCCCCCCAACAGAAGCAAGGCAAGACTTTTCAAGAATGGTGGTGAAACATTAATGAAAAAGTATTTGCCTGAGCTCCTTGTTTCCTGCTGCAGGGGTGACCACCTCTGGATCAGAAGCTGGACTGGTGTGCTCTGGGTGAGCTACAGGTTGAGCAGGCAAAGGGGTGGAGAGGCGCCATGGAGCAGGCACTGGAGCTGAGAGGCGCTATTGAGCAGGAACTGGAGCAGAAGCGCCGCGGAGCAGGCACTGGAGCTGGGTGGCGTTGTGGAGCAAGCACTGGAGCTGGGTGGCACTGTGGGGCAGGTACTGGAGCTGGGTGGCACCATGGAGCAGGTACTGGAGCTGGAATGTCCATTGCCAGCTGGATCCAACCCAGCTGGAACACATGCTCTGGAAGGAGCCACGGCTTGTAGTCCGGCATTAACTCCTCCTGGGCTAGCACAGTCTGCCCATGCTCCTCCTGTTCCTCCTTGTTACCCTCACACAGGGGTTCCAAAGTTACAGCCCCAATATGGCAAACCTCAGCATCCTGCGGTGTCAGTGTGGAGGCAACTGCTGCTAGTGGGCCCTCCGGGACAGCAGACTCCTCCCAGATAATCCGGTTTCCACTCAGTACTGGCAGACACTTTGAAAAACACAAACAGATGGGGAAGAAGCAGGTGAGGATGGAGGGATGGAGACGGCTGCAGAGAAAATAGCAGAAGCAGGGGGTAAGATTTCAGCAGTGGCAGACGGCCGCCGTCAAGTCCTAGCACCAGGAACTCGGCAAGACCTATCATTCAATGATGTTAAAAAATGAAAGGATTCTTGCCTGAATTCCCGCTCTGCTGCTGCTGCTGAGCCAGACGACTTCCTCTGGGTGGCCCCAGAAATTGTCTGGTTGGGAACTGTAGGGGCGAAGCAATGAGAGGAGCGGCATCTCCTCAAATCATCCTTCCACCCGGGGGCCCCAAATGCCAACTTGCAGCCAAGAAGCTCTCTCAACAACGTTAGAGAGAGAATGGGTGGCCAGGAGGCTGGCTCCGGCAAGAAGGAGACAGCTGGTACTACAGGAAGCGCAGAAAGTGTGAGTCTCTTCACCCGAGGGTGGGAGTGCAAACTCAGTCTAGTGTTCATCAAGTTCACTACTTCTCCCAGCAATCCCTTGTGTTTTCCAGGGATGAGCTGCTCTGAGCGGCGGCCACCAGATCCTGTACTATAGCCACCACCTCACGGTCGTTGCGGCTCCATTTCCTCCTCCTCCTGCCAGGCTCAATTGCTGAGTCCATGACTGGCTGCATCATTCTGTCATGGTTTTCACCCAGGCTGGGCAGTGAGCTGGACTCAAATGCAAAGAAGCATTTAACATGATTTAATCAACACAAAAATAAAGCAGCTTGAGAGCTGTGATACAAAACAGGCTAAGGCTTGGCAGACAAAACTTCAGGCAGAACAGAACGACAAGGCAAGACAGAAGAGTGTGGGTTCACACCGAAAATGATTAATGATGCAGCACCCAGGTGAAGGGCTGCGTCCCTTAAAAACAGGTGAACATAATTGTAAACTGGTGTGTTCACTTAACAAATTAACCACACCCAATCAGACAATGCAAAAGGAAAGTGAGAACATGGTCAAAATAAAGCCAAACCAAGACAGCAAAATAATGACAGAAATAACCGGGCAAACATAAACATGACAAAGATACTAACACCAATAAACAGGACTGAATAAACATTGTAATGACAACCCAGAACACAAAACACAGAAGTCATAATATTAATATAAATAATAAAAAACTAAGGACCAGGCAGAGACAAAGCCTACAGAATGCAAATGCAGACAAAATAATGAATAACAACAAACAGAACAATCCAAAATACAACTCAATGTGCCTCCTTTGGGCACACTGGGTCCTTGATGTAATGTTTTTCATGGACATCCAGTGGACTGCTCTTAGTCTGGCCCTTCACCCTGGACCAGTTTGCCTTGGGAGACCCTACCAGGGGCAAGTTGCCCCCGACAACATAGCTGCTGGGATCATTCGGGCACTCAAACCACTCCACCATAATAACATGGCGGTGCACGGAGGGGTGTTGCACAATCAATAAGTTAAAAAAATCGATAAAATATTCATTGTTAAATAAATACTGTATTAAGGTATGAAAGGAAAGGAATATTTCATTCCAATTAGTGTGATGAGTTGGTGGGCCTCTTTGGAGCATTTTGTGAACAGTGAACAAAATTCAACAACTCTGATTGAAAAAAAGGGCCATATTTTATTTCCTCTGTTATTTGTTGTTTGCAAAAATATCTTCCCCTTGGCACTATTTTCTTGGTAAATTTGAAAACCTACAGATGCACCCTAAAATGCTTGGCTGGTTTGTGAAAGGCCTGTCCAGATTCTTAGTTTTAATGACTGCTATTTGATCATTATGATTCAAAAACAGCAATAAAACAACAGTGTTTGGCATGACTTGAGTCAGTCAAACAAAATGCAATTCAGCAGCAAATCTGAAATGACTCTGGGCAGATTCAAGCAGGTCAAGACCCTGCAATAGATCAGGATGAGTCAATTCATTGCTCAGGTCAAGCAAATTGTTAGTCAAGTCATAGAATCTTGATGCAGAGATTTTTTGTTTTCAGTAGTAACAAATGGTTGGTTACACTTTATATGTCTTTGTGATATGCTGTGCTGTAGCTGAAGGTTATGAATGAACAAGGCTAGAGTCTGAATGGATCAGCTATAAAGGCAGTTTTTAACTTAAATGGAATAAGATCTGCAAGGTTATCAGTTTATGAGTGTCTGTTTGTCTTTGTTGTTGGCACTGTGGGAAATGTTAATGGCAGTTTTTCTTTCAAGGTGTCTGTCTGTGTTCCAAAAAGGTTAGAAAAAATCCAAGTAAAGACAGAAACAAAACCAAGCTTTTTTTTTGGCAATTACATGTGAAAATTTTGTGAAGTATCCTCAAATAGTATTCAAGTTACAGCATTACAGTAAACGTAAGTATCCCAATGCATAAAAATACAGGGTGTAGGAATTTATTGTTATTAGGTACAAAAATTATTTTAATTTATATATATATATATATATATATGGGTGGGAATGACGCTTCCCTTCATTACCAACACACATAAGCTCGTGGGGCGCAAGTCCAAAAAAGTGGACACTTTAATTAATAATTAAACTTTGTGCCAGCTGTGAATCAGTCTCAAACATTTCTGAATTCTTCTGCGTGAATCGAGAGAACAGACACAAAAGAAAAAAAAAAAAAAAAACAAGCAGAAACTTCAATGTACCTTTAACAGTTTAATGATCAAACTCAGCTTAGATAAAGTATTACATTCAAATGACTTTTAAGGCAATGTGAAATGATCAACAAGTATCAGGCATCACATTACACTGTTGCGGGATTACTGTGTAGTGATATTTAATAAAATATAGGGTAATAAAGTACAGGAATTATTTATTTTATTTAATAGTGGGTGTGCGAGGGGACAGAGTTGAACTGTCACTCCTACACTCACTAAATAAAATAGGAGAGCACTCGTAAAAAGGGGGCACCGGTTCTAAAGAACAATTTGTATTATTAACTTAATTTCAATTAATTAATTTCTGTACCTTCAATTACTTAATGGATCAGTCTCAAAATTTAAGGGAGTTCTTTTCCTGCTGTGATCTAGGAAACATATATGCGAAAGGAAAATGCTTCAACTTCTGTCATTCACCCTTTTATTAAACTCATTCAGGTTACATGATATAGCATTTAAATGATGGATAAACAGATTCAAATGATAACAGGTGTCTAATATCACATCAACTGTTAGTGGATTCCTGAACATAAAATCTAGCGTTAAACCTTTGTAGAACCAAGGAGAAACCAGACTTTATGTTTTAATGGTAATGGACGGCTGAAATGTCTAACAAAAACAGAACGCAATTTTATGGGGAAAATTCATAAGCTCATTATCTAAAAATGAACTTCTGAATTAATCTACAAAAATGAAAGGAGGTTCAAAAAAAATGAATAAGAATCTTCCTTCAGTTTATAGCTTTATCCTACGGCTGAGAGACTAATTGTACCATGAAATACTGGTTATGTTCAATTGTAATTTAAAATTTTAGGACATCACGTTTAACCCAGCAGATAGGAAAATGGGAGTCTCACTTACGAACAGCTGTAGGTCCACGTGTTCAGCGGGTCGAGGCTGGTTGGGGTTTGAGCATTGGGACCCAGAGATGGAGCGACCACTGCAAGGCTCCTTGATGTTCACAGCCAACCGTAAGAAGTGCAGACTAGGCCGGGGCTCATAGTGGGACAGCGGCAGCAGCGGTAAAGGCTGTCTCGGAGCAGGCGTGGAGGGTCCTTTTGGCAACCAGTCTGAATTTATGTTGTCTCTGGCCACGAAATAGACCAGAAACTGAAGGAGAATTCTCTGTCAGGCATGGATGAGACAAAAAAAAAGTCCAAAAACACAATCTCTGTTCACTTTAAAAAAAGAAAATTGAAAGTCTGCCTTAACAGCATAAAAAGTCAGAAAATCTAAGAAAAACATTCAACTAGGATAAGAATGGCTTCGAGGTGAGGAAAAAAAAAGGATTTTGAGAGTTTGACTCTCTTTAAGCCGAGCTCGTAAGAAAAAGATGGTTTCTCCTCAGTAACCACAAAAACAAGAAAACTAACGCAGGACTTGACAAACTTCACACAAAAAGGTTTCTTAAAAATTCACAGAACAAATTAAATGAAAGAAAACTGCAAGGAACTTTGGAGAAGTGAAACAAAAACTTTCCTCTTAGAGCTAGATTTCTATTCTGCTTCTTTAATCTTAATCTTAAACTTCTTCTATTCCTTCTAACATATATGATCGATGATCCTGAGGGATAAGCTGCTGTGCACAGGGGGTGGACCAGCACCTGTCATCATGGATCCTGGACTACCTTACAAACCGGCCACAGTTTGTGAGAACCCGGGATTGTATGTCCGACACAATCATCGGCAGCACAGGGGCCCCCCAGGGAACGGTTTTGGCTCCCTTCCTGTTCACCTTTTATACTGCGGACTTCTCACACAAAGCAACACACTGCCATCTACAGAAGTTCTCAGATGACTCTGCGATCGTTGGCCTCATCTCCAATGGAGATGAAGCTGAGTATAGAGGACTTATCCAGGACTTCGTGGACTGGTGCCATCGGAACTGCCTCCAGATCAACGCGAGGAAAACTAAGGAGCTGGTGGTGGACTGCCGCAGGCAAGGACAACCTCTCACAGCACCAGTAAACATCCAGGGAACAGATATTGAGATGGTGACATCCTACAAGTACCTGGGTGTTCATCTGAACAATAAACTAGACTGGTCACACAATACCGACGCACTCTATAAGAAGGGACAGTGCAGGCTGTTCCTACTGAGGAGGCTCAGGTCTTTTGGTGTACCAGGTGCTTCAGGGAGCACCTGAGGTGCTCTTGGGAGCACCTCAGGTCTTTTGGTGCTCCTGAAGACATTCTACAACACGGTGGTGGTGCATCAGCCATCACTTCTGAAGTGGTCTGCTGGGGCAGTGGCATTACAGCAGCCGATAGGAAGAGACTAAACAAACTGATCAAGAAAGCTAGCTCTGTCCTGGGGCAACACCTTGACCCAGCGGAGGAGATAGGAGAGAGAAGGATGGTGGCTAAACTGTCATCTCTGTTGGAGTCTGAGTCCCACCCTATGCAGGACATACTGAACACACTGAGGAGCTCATTTAGCAGTAGACTACATCATCCTAGGTACGCAACCGAGAGGTTTCACAGGTCCTTCCTACCTACAGCTGTCAGACTTTATAACCTAAGCAGGACTGCTCGCAGAGATAGCAAAAAAAAAAGCAAAAACAAAAACAAAAAACAAAACGTGACGACCTAATAGTATTGAATGCAAAAGACGCAACAGACTTACACAAATGGTCCCCTCTAGTATACAACTAGGACAATATCAGTCGCTACAGAGGGTGACAATATGTATGGGTACATATTCATACTATGTAGAATAACTAAGTAGACGATCATGCTGTTTATTGCATCTAGCTACAATGCTCCGCACTGTGTATATATATTTATGTGTACATATGTTTATTCAGTGCTCTTATTTTCTTATCTTCTTAATTATTGCTCTGAGTGTTGCTGTCCCTGTGCTGTTGCAATCCTGGAATTTCACCATTGTGGGACTATTAAAGGCTTATCTTATCTTATCTTATCTTATCTTATTCTTTTCTTCAATTCTTCCTTAATCTTCTTTCTTAATCTTCCTTTTTTAATCTGATCTATTCCTTCTTCATCATCCCTCTAACATGCAGGGCGGCTCCTGCACTTTTTAACTGAAGTGTGCTGTTAGTCATAAAAAGTGGGGCCGGTCGGAGACAGGCCAATCAGCTTTCATAAAGAGGAGTTTGAAAGGGCCTTTGTCCAATGCGAAAACATTTGTTTGTTTGGGAGCAGCCAATCAAATGAAAAGGCATTATCCCGTGAAAGGTAGAGAGGAGTGGTTTACCAGGAATGATGTCGTACAAGGATCAATACCCATTCAGTTCTTATGAAATTATGTACTCAATATAAAATCTAACTAAATTAAGTGACTTAAATTAAGTGACTTGGCTAATATTCAGTGATCATGCATTTATACCATTACTAACAATATTAACATTCATTTGAATGACACTTATGAAAATGAACATTCCAAATACATGTTCCTAATACATGCACTTCACATTTAGATCAAGGATTAATGAATTACTGCAAACCCTGGTCTGTGATCAAAAGGATGATTTTCAGTGTCCTTAGGATCCTGGGATGATGACAGCTGGAAATTAGAAAAACTTAAATGGTTAGTCAAATTAACCGTCAGATTATACAATGAAACATATTCCGTAGATATCCACCTGGAGGTACTGCTGAACTGTAGATAATTTTGTAGGTCAAGGGAGCAAAATGGCCTAAAAAGCTCTAGGATCTGTCTCAGAAATGGAGTAGGCCATATACCTGTCTGGTTAAGAAGTTTATGACCTTTTAAGAGCATTAGTTTCCTGTAGGGCGGATGCTATTCACATGAACTGTCTACTTTGAGTTCTAGGACTCCAAAGTTTATGGTCCATTTAAGCCTTTAGAAGACAATTCTGATCCTTACCATCTATGCAAGAGGGGAGTTGTTTACATTGGGGTCCTGGGAAAGGCACAGCATTCTTGGCCAGGCCTTGAGTGGAGGTGTTTTAATATGATGAAAAGTGAGATTCCTGTAGAATGAAGAAAAGTGATCTTCTGGATTAGCCTGAGGGGACGTTGATGCTACAACTGTTACAACCCGAGTGCTGGTTCCGTCCGCACTCGGATCTTATATCATTTCCAGGCTTTGACAGCAGAGGATTCCTTCTAGCTCCCCGGGCTCTTATTGTGACAGCGCCCAGTGGAGCTCCCTGCTGTCAGAGTCAACAGCTGTGCTGCATTCGGGGTCATTAGTGACCGGGGTTAAAAGCAGGCGCTGAATGCACCTCGATGCAGCAGTCTCTGTTAAACTTCCTGTTTGGATACGTTTGGTTAAGGTATGTTCTGTATGACATCTCCTGTTATTATACGGTCTGTTGAGATACCGTCTGTTATGATACTGTTTGCTATTCTCCGTCTGTGTTCCTACCGTCTCATTGTCTGACGCTTCGGGCGTTCCCCAGCTCAGACGCTGTTTGTAAGTTACCCTGTTATTGTCCTACCTCGTGTGTGTTACTCTCTGTTCCTGCACTTCTTAATAAAACATCACTGCAACTCACTGGTGACTGCTGGCGTCTTATGGTGGCTCGTGGGGGCCACTGTGACAACAACTGCATAATGTGTGTTATTAAGCATTTGCAGAGGAAAACCATAGCTTAAATTGGCACTGTGATGGAAAATGAAAAGGATTGTAAAATAGCTGTAGCAGATTGGTGAGGAAAATTAGATGCAATTTTATGAAGAAAATGATAAAAGCTGATTTATATGAAAAAGGAAAATTTGTGTTACTCTAAAAAGGAACGGAGTTAATGAAAATATGGATATTCCTCAATCTTATAACTCTGGTCGGAGTTTATGACCTAGATCTCAACATGAGAAATTTTGACATACTTCAATTGGGATAGATATCGTAGCTGAGCCCAGCAGATATAAAATGATCCATGCTTACGGTCCAGTTGATTTCAGCTGGATTCTAGCTGATCATTAGATGGCATGGAAATTATCTGCCCGCAGAAAACTTCTTCCAAAACTCAACTGTCTTGAAGGTGTGACCTGGGGATGATGAGAGGTGTGGTTGGCTCTGCCGATCTAGATGACATCTAAATGGAACAGCATGTGATTTCAGAGGAATCACCCGGGTCCCTGGAATTTGTAAGTCATTCAAAGTCCAATCAAAGTCACAAAACTTGAAGAAAAGAATAAAATTATTTAAGCCAGGAAATCCGAGTTCATCTGATGTCATGGTAATTGAGTGAAAGTAGGCTTCTACTTAAATGTGAGAAAAATCAAAATCAGTCCTCTTTGACACTGTGATTAAAGGGAAAATTAGAGAAAGCTTAAACAAGTTGTTAAAAGTATGTCTAAGGAGAGGAAGAGTTTCACTCCAGGCAATAAAGAAGATTTAGAGCTCAAATGAAGGAAGGAAAAAAACAGTCTCTCCCAAGAGAAAAGAATGCAGAACAGAACAGAACTCAGACTGGGACAAAAACTTACTTAAAAAACTTGGGAGTTCCCAGCTTTTAAGGTGAGCATGTTCTGGAAGAAAAAAAACTTGACTGGCAGTATAAAGAACCAATTACATTTGAGAGCGGGAGACAAGAATGGACTCTTGTCTAATCAGTAAAATTTTCCTCGTCTGAAACTGACCAATAGGATGAAGGAGGCATCACACAAACTAGACTAGTTGGTGATTGGCTGATGCAAGTCAGACGGCTTGCGTGAGCTTCATAGAGAAAAAAAAAATATTAAACTGGAATTCACATTATATATAATCTAAATTAAACTTCAGTGATTCACAACTATTTTTTTATTATTACTACACTAAACATGCATTCCCATAAACTTGTAATTCTACATTCACATGTATTTTTTTTTACCGGTTCCGGTCCCACCGGACCGGCGGCGCCACACGAGTTGGCTGCCCGTTGCAACAGCTTTTTTTTTATCTTCCTTCTTCTTTCTACACCTTTCACTCTATATATATGTCACGGACACACAGATCGCCCCAAAGGTCTCCCGAGTCGGCGGACAGAGCCACTGTTTACAGCAGGAGACGTTACAGCAGGAAGAGCTAGTGCTAGCTAGCTCTCAACAGCCACCCGGTGCTAACGGAGGAACTCGACATACCGGGAACTGTAGCGAAAACGACGCTGGTGCCGGGCTGGAGTTTAGGCGGCGTGCAAGAAATATAAGACAGAATAATAAAGAGCGATGGCAAGAACCAAGCAGACCGCCCGTAAAATCTACTGGAGGAAAAAGCCCCCCAGGAAGCAGCTGGCCACCAAGGCTGCTCGGAAAAGCGCTCCGGCCACCGGCGGAGTGAAGAAGCCTCACCGTTACAGGCCCGGTACCGTGGCTCTGAGAGAGATCCGTCGCTACCAGAAATCCACGAAGCTGCTCATCCGTAAGCTGCCCTTCCAGTGCCTGGTGAGGGAGATCGCTCAGGACTTCAAGACCGACCTGCGCTTCCAGAGCTCCGCCGTCATGGCTCTGCAGGAGGCCAGCGAGGCCTACCTGGTGGGTCTGTTCTTCGCCAAGAGGGTCACCATCATGCCCAAAGACTTCCAGCTGGCCCGCCGCATCCGCGGAGAGAGAGCTTAGACTTTCTGCTGCACATTCACCAACCATAATGCTCCGCACTGTGTGTCTACATATATATATATATATATATATATATATATATATATAGTAATATGTACATATGTTTACTAGCTGTTCTTGTTTTTTCTTGCCTTCTGATTGTTGCTCTGAATGTTGCTATCCCTGTGCTGTTGCAATCCTGGAATTTCCCCATTGTGGGACTAATAAAGGCTTATCTTATCTTATCAAATAAAGTTTTGTGTAACATACTTTCAAATATACAATACCTTCAAATCAATGATTAATTGTCGTGATGCTGAGTACATTGTATGCACTGTGCTCATCCTATCAGTTTATTCCTGATTATTTTCTGTATTTTCTCGCATTGGTGTTATTTTTTGACTTCATGTTAGGGTATTGAGTTCCTGTTTTATCCTTGGGTGGTTTATGTCATTGTTAACTTATTTTCCTGTTTATAGTTCTCTCTGTTTCTCTCTGGGCTGCAGCTGACAGTTGCACTTCCAGGGTTTTACTCCATTTGTGGGCGGTGCACCTGTCAAGCTGTCAGCCCTGGCTTCTCTCCACTCACTTGACTCACAGCTGACTCTGATTAGCAATCATCCTGACTGCTCTATTTAAGCCTGGGTTTTCTGTTCTAGTATTGTTGGGTCATTAACTCTTCTCAGTTCCTGAGATGATGTTCCTTTCAACCCTGTCACTCCTCAAAACATAAGTCCAGCCCCGTGCTGGGAGTCATAGTAATTTCTGTTACCTAATCGTATGTCCATCTAGGCTTGGTTCCCGTAGCGCTTTCCTTTGCTCTGCATTTTTGTGCTTCTTTTCTCTGTTTGAATAAATTTGCAAAACCTCACTGCCTGCGTTTGACATTCCTTTTTGCCGCACTTGCCTAACTCCCATCGGTGAGACTCAGTTTGTGCAGCCCACTGAGTCATCACCATCAGCTGCTGCTATCTCTACCTCACCTGCTACCCCCGGGTCTCCTCCAGTTTCCCCTGGGCGTTCGCCAGTTTGGGACAGAACTGCTGGACGATGGAGGAGCCTGTGGCCCTGGAGGACCCGATTCCAGCCCTGCAGCCACTATCTGGACAGTGGGAGAGTGCAACCTGTGACCTGAAGCCTGAGCTGACAGCAGTGTGTCCCCTGGCTTCAGCTGTGTGGCAGTCAGCGCCAGTGGTGAAGCAACCTCCAGCTGCCATGTCAGATGAGCCATCTGCGTCGGGTGAAACAGCTGACAGCCGCAGCAGGCTCGCCGGAGTTCTGGATGGTGGTGGCGCTCGAGTTCAGGCAAGAGCTCTGTTCTGTTTCTTCTTTCGCAGATTCAGAGAATTCTTGTCTGGCTCAGGGTGGGTAGGATCAGTTACAGATGTCCTCTGCTCCTTAACTTATTTTCCTGTTTATAGTTCTCTCTGTCTCTCTCTGGGCTGCAGCTGACAGTTGCGCTTCTGGGATTTTACTCCATTTGTGGGCGGTGCACCTGTCAAGCAACATGCTTTGAGTGTGAACACAAGTAAAAAAACAACCCTTTAAAGCATGATATTGAGCTTATTCCACAGTTAAACTATAAATTTGGTTAATAGGTGGTGCACAGGTCAATCAAGGTGCCTGTGTAGTAATCATTATTGGAACCAGTATACTATAGGGGCTACAGAGAATACAGGGGCTATGGATAATACATTAGAGTTTCAAGGGCTGTGGTTCCTAGTTATAATGAATTGTAATATTTCTATTGCAATGGGCCATGACAGCTGCTCCACATAAATCATATTAACGGTACCGTACTTAACTTTAATTGACTGCTAAATTCTTAGATGTATAATGAGGGTTACGGAGAATACAATATATTTGAAAGAACCATTTTGTGTGATTTCACATGTCATTTATATCTGCTATGCAATATCACAGCAAGGTATTTATTCATCACATAGCCAACTCGTGTGTGAAATTGGGTTTATATATATATATGTTCTATCACTATTATGGGTGAATACAGATGGAAACCATTGGAATTGTTAAAAAATTGTGTATTTGGATAAGAAGAACAGATCATTTGAAGATGCTGAGTGATTTGTGCAATCTGGTCATCTTGATGCATCTTCACCTGTAAATATTAAGATAAAAATGTTAATTCATAAAAATATGTCTTGTTTATCAATTGTAAAAATGCATTTTTATTCAGTGAATGTATAAACAGTAAAGGTACAGAAAAGTGAAACAGAAATAATGTTCCTATCTCCAAAGGTGTCCATAAAGAAAAAAAGAGAAGGCATACACAGTGAGATTTGAGCCAAACTCAGTCCCAGGATCCACTGTTAATTTTGGAAAAAGGGAAGAAAAATATTTTTTATTGGCAAAAATATTTACATTCTTCTTCTTGAATTTATTTAGCGAATGCAAAGTCCTTAAGCCAAGCAGTTGCCTCCTGGTTTGCTGTATGGAGGGTGTGTAATCCTCCTTCCAGTCTTTGGAGCGGGCAAGCCTCTATGATGTGTTCCATTGTTTGCTCCTCTCCACATGCGCACAGTGGGCTAGGGCTACTGCCCCATCTGTGAAGGCTGGCCAAGCAGGGGCCATGTCCAGTCCTGAAGCGATTGAGTGTAGACCACTGTCTCCTTGGGAGGTTGGTGCCCGGGACCTGTTGGTTGGGGTTTATCACCAGCTGTTTGTTTGGGACCTCCTTGGTCTCCCATTCCTCTTGCCAAGCTGTCTGGATGGTAAAGTCAGCTGGGGGAGGGTTTTTCCAAATTGGCCGTCTGGATGAAAGTCGGGCAGTGGGTGGGGTGTAGATATCTGCATGGATTGGTAAGTGAGGAGAATCTTTAACTTTTTGGAGCATCCTTTGAGTTAATGCTGCTCGCCGGATGTGTGGAGGGGCTATGTTTGACAGTACAGAGAGCCAGGGGAGTGGTGTTGAGCGGATTGTTCCAGTTATAGTTCTCATGGTTGAGTTGAGCTGGGTGTCTACATGGTGTGTGTAAGATGACCTGGACCAGACAGGGGCACAATATTCTGCTACAGAGTATGAAAGGGCCAGTGCTGAGGTGCGCAGGGTGGAGACTGCCGCCCCCCATTTTGCACCAGCGAGCTTGCAGAGCAGGTTGTTTCGTACCTTCACCTTAGCAGCCGTCCCCTTTAGATGTTCCTTGAAGGATAAGGTCCTATCAAGGGTCACTCCAAGATAAGTTGGATTTGGGGCATGCTTAAGCTTGAGTCCGCTCAGGTGGATGTTTAGTTCTCTGGCAGCTTTTGCATTGTGGAGATGGAATACACTGGAGACGGTTTTTGCTGGGCTTGGTTTTAGGCGCCAGATTTTGCAGAACTGGTCCAGTTTGGCAAGATCTTCCGTGAGCACCCGTTCCAGTGGTTCAAAGTCTGGTGCTTGGAATGCCAAACAGATGTCGTCTGCATAGATGAATTTGCGGGATTTTGTAGTAGGCAGGTCGTTTATGTAGAGGTTGAACAGAGTTGGAGCTAGAACTGAGCCTTGTGGGAGTCCGTTTTTCTGCATTCTCCATGCACTTGTGTTCTGACTGAGGTGGACTCTGAACCTTCGGTTGGTCAGCAGGGTTTTTATAATTGCTGTTGCCCAAGCAGGGATCGCCTTTATAAGTTTCAGGAGGAGGCCTTTGTGCCAGACCGTATCATAGGCAGCTGTAAGATCGAGAAACACAGCCCCTGTCTTCAGTCTGCTCTCGAAGCCATTTTCGATGAAGGTGGTTAGGGCCAGTACTTGTTCTCCTGTACTGCGGTCCTTGCGGAAACCTGCTTGATCCACACTTAGAATATCTTCTATATCTGGGGAAATGCGTTGCAGTATTAGGCGCTCCATGATTTTGTAAGGAACGCTGAGTAGGGAGATTGGGTGGTAGCTTGCTGGTAGTTTGTGGTCTTTGCCAGGTTTTGGGATGGCAATGACCTTTGCTGTCCGCCATTTCTTTGGGATCGAGTTTGTTTGTGTGATCCTTGTGTAGAATTGTGTCAACCAGGTTAGGGCTCGGGGGCCAAGATTTTTCATGAATTCTGGGAAGATGTTATCGTATCCTGCTGCCTTTCCACATTTCAGGCCCTGTAGGACTTTCTCCAGTTCAGCAGCCTTGAAGGATTCAGGGTTCGTTTCCTCTACAGGCATTTTTTGGTGTTTTTTTAGCTCAGTTGTAACTGCTCTTCTGGTGTCTTTGTCTTGGGGTGCTTTGGCGATAGTCAGTAGGTGGGATGCAACTTGGTTGGGTGTGACGGATGCTCGGCTTTGGCTAGGGGGCTTCTGTGCAGCTCCTAGGCAACGGATGAGGCTCCAACATTTCCTGCTAGAGTGGGTAAAGCTCCGGTCAGCAACTGTCTCCTCCCATTTCTTTCGCCGGGCTGTATTTAGCGATTCAATGAGATGGTCTGCTATCTCTGGGTCCCCTGATGTTTGATAGGATTGTAGGAGGGCAGCACTTTCTCCGTCCAAACATGGGACATAGAGGGGTCGGTAGCCTCGTGGGATTGCAGTATGGGCAGCCTTGAAGATTGCGCTGCAGAAGCGGTTGTATGCTTCATCTACAGTGATGGTGTGGAGTGGGATGGTAACAACGCTCTGGTCCAGAGTTTCACTGAATTTCTTCCAGTTGGCTTTGCGGAAGTTCCAGCGCATCTTCCTTGGGCTGTATATGACTGGAAGTTGTAGGCCAACGTGTACAAGCAGGGGCCGGTGTTGGCTGTGTGGAAAATCATCAAGAATGAGGATCTGTGTAGGATATGGCTCCCCATTCAAAGAGCTGGCCCAACACAGGTCAGGAGAATAGTCCTTCTTCCACCTAGCAGAGTGGAAGGTTCCTCTTTGTTTGGGGTCGTATATCAAAGCGAGGTCATTTCTGGATGCCCAGTCTGAAAGTGCCTCCCCATCACTGTCCACTGCTGGGTACCCCCAGTCAGGGTGATGGCTGTTAAAGTCCCCCACATAGATGGCAGGGTGGGGTAGGGTGGGTAAGACCTGCAGATCCCAGTTGGCATTAGGGGGCTTGTACACATTGACAATATGGAAGCCACCAATGATTATGGTGTCTGAGAAATGTGTTGTTATCAGGTGATTTGCTTCAACTATGTCAGAACGCACATAGGTGGCACATCCATGTTTAGCGTGTAGAACATAGCACAGGAGGTCAAAGCCTTTGATGGTGAAGCGGCCAGCTTCCTCTGTGCCAATATGAGTCTCTTGGAGGCAGATTACATCAATCGAATGTTGGAAGGCGAGGACTTCGATAAGGCTTCACTTGGCTGCAGATAGGCCTTCAACGTTTAGTTGTAATATGCGAAGGGCAGATCCTACCACAAAGTGCTCTTGGGGCTGTTTGCTTTCGGCTTTAGGAGTGTGACTAGGATTCTTCTTTGACTTGGCACAGAGGCGTCGTCTCTTCGAATTTAGTCTGCTGGTAGGATCATTAGCTTCCCCAGGCGAGCCCGGGTACTGACGGAGGGCGCGACGAGAACGCTGATCCATTGCCCCCCTCTTCTTGAATGTTTGCATAACATTGTCAGTAAGTGTAACTGGCACCTTGAAAGTGAAGTTGCCTTAAGGTCCAACATAAAATGTCATGACGCAGAGCATGGTTGGGAGACCGTGCTCACTCTCTCAGGTTATTTGATCATTTTCTGTATTTTCCCCACTTCTGTTTAGTATTGTTTCTGGTTGGTTTTGGATGTATTATGTTATCTGAGTTTGCCAGTTGTTTCTGTCTGTTTATGAGAGTTTCTGTTCTTAGTTTAGTTACTATATCTTGTTATTAATATTATGCATCAATGGCCATCCGGTTTTGCATGTTAAATTATTTGTGCCTGTTTAGACATGAGCCTCACCTTTGCTTGCAGTCATTTTTTTGTTATGTTGACATTAGTATTGTATTATTTGCATCTCTTGGTTTTGTATTTATCTTGTCCACGCCTTGGTGGGTTATCATCATTCTCTGTTCCTTACCTGTATCTTGATTTTCCATTCATCCATGTCTGTGCTTTTATTTTGATAGTGTCTTTTGTTTACTTCCTCTTCAAGTTTAGTTTTGTGGTTAGCACAGCTGTCATTATTTGGATTGATTATTATCCTTGCTTCAGTGATCCACACCTGTTCTTCATTGTTTATTTTCTGTGTCCTATTCAAGGGATGCCGTCTTGCAGTTCGAGGTGGCATCTTTCATTTTGTTCCCAGATGTGAGCCCCACGTCTCATCTCTTTGTATCCTGCGTGTGTCCCACGCTTCTTGTATCCTGGCGTGTATCCCAGGCCTCATCATTTGGGTCATTCTGGCATTTCCGCACACCTTAGTCACCTGGGCTATTCGGACCTTCCTGTATGCTGCCTTTGAATCTGTTATGGTTCGAGCGCTGATCTCGTCTGCGCTCGAGCCATGCACCATTCCCGGCCATCTGACGGCTGTGTGTCCCTTTTGCTCTCTGAGCTTTTATTGTGACAGCGCTTGGAGGGGCTTCCGGCTGTCAGAGCTGTCAGCTGTGTCACATTTCGTCTCATCAGCGGCTCCTTACTTAAGAGGGCAGTTGGGAATGAAATGTGCGGCAGTCTCGTCAAGAACCTGTTCGTGGTCAGACATTATTGGAGCATCTCTCTGTTCATTCGTTGACCATTCCTCTTCTGTGACTGTAAGTGTGTTATCTTATGTTCCCGTTATTCCCTGTCTTCGATGGTTATTGTCACAGTGTGTTTTAGCCCTCGTGGCTGGTTATTTTGTCCCCTTTTTTGTTCTTTTAATAAACCGTGCAAACTCTCCGGTGACGTGTGGTGTCTTATGATGGCTCGCGAGGGCCATCCATGACAGTAGACTGCCGCCAGACTGAGACGCCAGTCCCGGTGAGTTTTGCCTAATTTGAACTTTGGTTTTTCCCTATCTGGGTACCTGTGTGCTGGGAGGTATGTTGTCACGCAGGGGCCGCGCTCGGAGCCTGGGCTACAAGCTGGTGGAGGCCCTGGATTACGTAGACGGGATTATCTTCACGGCTGGCCTCTACGACACTCCCAGCGATGTATGCTGGCACCTGGACCTTGCTGAGGACATTATTAATCGCCTTCCCCGCTACTCCAATCACCTGGAAGTTACGGCGAGGAAGGCTGAGATCGCTGTGCAGCGGGAGAGACTCCGTGGGCTGGAGGGAAACCCTGGCAGGAAGCCGAAGAGGAGGTATCCTCGGTCCTTGCGTCAGAATCCCATTCCTGTCCCCGTTCCAGGCCAGGAATTTGCACTGCCCAGGGTTAATCCCCGAGAGAGTGTTTCGTCAGTCGGAATTCCCCCGGAGACGCTACGTCTGACAGCTGTTTCCATCAGGGACTGAGTGGCAGCTGCTCGCTCCACTGTTCACCCTACGCAGGTGATAAAACATGTGACGGTGGCAGTCAGGCTGGTGGAGAGGAATCCAGCGTTGAAGGACTATCCAGAGTTTGCCGACCTGCTCGCTTCTGTTTCCGCACAGGAGTGGCGCTTCCAGAATCTCTCCTTCGCCTCGCCCTCTGCCGGTAACCGTCGTCACACAGCTAACTCGAAGCCTCAGCAAGAACCCCATCCGGATCCTGTTCCGGGTTGTCACAAAGACTCTAACCTTCTGACAGCTGCCGCTCCTACGTCTCGTCAGGAGGGAATTCCCGCAGCCTCTCTCCCAGGGTCACCTCCTCCCGCTGTTCCATCAGCTCCTGGTGCCCGGATCACTTTGGCTGTCACCACCTCCTCCTCGACGTCATCCTCGGCTCCTGTGAGGATTACGAGTCCTGCTTCGGCAACGCCCATCATGGATCCCCCGCGAGCGGCTCCTCCTCGTCCTCCCAGGGGGCCCTCCGTCACCATCCAGCGGGGCAAGGGAGAAACAAAGTCTACTGCAGCGTGTTCCATCGGGCTCAGTCTTCCTCGGATCGGGCTCGTCTTCCTCGGATCAGGCAAGTAACTTTTCATTCTGTTCCCATATTAGATGAATTGTCTTGCTTGATTCCTGGGGGCGGAGTTTGGGGTTCACAGTCCCCTGAACTCCCTCCACCTGCTGTAGTAAATAGTAATGGACCTGCTACCTCTGTGTCTTCTTTCTCTGAGCGTTCCATGGCGCCAGGCCTACACCGCCGGACGAGGTGGGAGCCTGCAGCCCTGGATAGCCTGGTTCCAGCCCCGCAGCCACATCATGGGCAGAGGAGGAGAGCGGACTGCAGTTTGGAGCCTGCGCCGACGATGAAGCATCCCTGGGTCTCCACAGAAGAGCGGTCCAACCCAGCAGGTCGAGGAACCCCTGCCACCACGCCGTGCGGGTCGTCAGTGTGGACGTCAGCGTTGGAGGTTCCTCAGGCTGTGAAGAACATCATGCCGGCTGCAGAGCCTGCCACAGTCAAGTGGGAGCCTGGCGACGACCTTCTTCGTCCTGAGCCCGGACCGACGAAGTCCTGGACGGTGACAGAACTCGAGTGCACACAAGTGTTCTATTTTATCTTCCATCTATCAATTCTGGAGCATTTTTTTCTGCCTCTCGGGGAGACGAGCCAGGTGCAGCTGAGCCTGTCTCACTGGGCTCTGTCGCTACCAGTGATCCTGATCCCGGTTCTTTTCCTTCTCCTGAGCCTTCTCCCAGGGTCACCGGTGCGGAGTCGTTCTTGGTCACTGTGCGGGAGGTTCCAGGTCCAGGGCTGGAGGTCGTAGGATGCTAGATGCAGGGCGGCCCCCCGAACGATCGACTTTCATGCCGTGGTGTTAGACTGCCGTCATCCCTGGCGTTATGCTCCTGTTCTCCTGTAACCTTTTGGGATGTGCGGGGGTCTTATGTACAGAATTGTATATGTATAAAGTTGCATTTGTCACCACTTCCTGGCGGGTGTTTTTTTGTTTTTCCCTGTCTGTTAATATCCATTCGTTGCCTTTACAGTTTGTGTGTGTGGATTTAAAACTGCAGGGTTTCAACATTTGTAGGGTTTTTTTTTTCCTCTCCCCCCTTTCCTTTGTTGGGGGATGATATGTTTTTTTTCCCTTGAAACTATGTATCTTGGTCGTTGACCCGAGTTTCTGTTCATTGCCGATGGGCTTAATGTTCCTTATTTGGGTGTATTATCCCGCCTGTGGATACATTATGGGGTATTTCAGTGGTTTTTTTTTTCTCCTACTGTTGTAATTGCCTCATTTGTTCCCTGTATCCATCTTGTTTTTTTGTTTTTTTCTCTTGCTGGCTCTCACCCTCCAGGCCTGTGCCCCCATCCACCCACCCTGGGGGGGGGGGGGGGGGCTGGGATGTCATAGGGCGCTCGTAGTTCGCCCTTGGGGGGGGAGGTACTGTTATGGTTCAAGCGCCGATCTCGTCCGCGCTCGAGCCATGCACCATTCCCGGCCATGTGATGGCTGTGTGTCTCTTTTGCTCTCCGAGCTTTTATTGTAACAGTGCTCGGAGGGGCTTCCGGCTGTCAGAGCTGTCAGCTGTGTCACATTTTGTCTCATCAGCGGCTCGTTACTTAAGAGGGCAGTTGGGAGCGAAATGTGCGGCAGTCTCGTCAAGGACCTGTTCGTGGTCAGACGTTATTGGAGCATCCTTCTGTTCATTCGTTGACCATTCCTCTTCTGTGACTGTAAGTGTGTTATCTTATGTTCCCGTTATTCCCTGTCTTCGATGGTTATTGTCAAAGTGTGTTTTAGCCCCCGTGGCTGGTTATTTTGTCCCCTTTTCTGTTCTTTTAATAAAATGTGCAAACTCACCGGTGACGTGTGGCGTCTTATGATGGCTCCCGAGGGCCATTCATGACAGAATCCTGTTTTGTAAGTTTTTGTGCCTGTTATATTTTATGTTTTATTAAATCACCAACAACTCACAGCCTGCCTTTGGGTCTTTGTTCCGCCCCGAGGGTGATTTATGATGTAAAGTTTTTAAAGACCCAAAAGAGCCTTTTTGCACTTTGCTTCAATATATTGGTGTTTCTTTGATGTCTTTGAGCATTTGTATTGACAGATCAAGATAAATACTGTGGTGATGGGATAGATTTGTGATGGTCTGGGGAGCGTGCTCCCCCCTCCGCTCCTGTTCCTGGTTTCCCACTTCGGTGAAGAGCACACCTGCGTGATTATCCACCTGCTGCCCCTGATGAGCTGGTGTATTTTAGGCCCAGCATGAGGGGAGCTCACTGCTGGATCGTCTGGGTTTGCAGCCACAAGTCTTGTCAAAGTTTTATCCCGTTTTCTTGTCTTCCTGTGGTTACCTCTTGTATGTTTCCTGTTCCCCAGGTTGCTGCCACCCACAGGTGTGTCTCCTGGAACTGATACACTCGCCTGACCAGGAAGGTTAACACATCCTCCCAGGTCTTGCCTTCCACCTGTCCCCGGTCCATGTTGAGTTCCCTGCCGGGCTCCACTGCTCAGACTGTAAGTGTTCTTTCCTGCGTTATTCTCCCTTTGGAAAATTTGTCCCTTATCACCTCTGTCTGCTCTCTCCCGTAGGCTACCTGTGCTCCAGGGGGCTCCTGTTTTGGCAGAGATTTAAGTTGGCCTGGCTCAGCGAGCGCTTCGCCAGGCAAACAGTCAGCACTCAAACGTTTGGGTGCCCCAGGAGCTCCAGGTCGCGTTCTTATCTGAGCTATCACTCAGCAATTTACTACTGTAACCGAGCACCTGTGTCGGCTTCCTGGTGTGGCGCCTCCCTCTGCACCTGCTGCCCTGGCAGCTTCTGTTTTCCGCAGGAACACCACTGTTCCCACACCTGCCCCCTATGGGGGGGAGGTGGGGGGTTCCAGGGGGTTCCTGCTCCAATACCGGTTATATCTTCGGCAGGTGTAGGGGGAATACAGGGATGATATGGCCAAAATTCACTTTATGACCTTGTTGTTGCGGGACTGGGCTCTCCAGTGGGCTCAGTCCATCTTGAGCAGCCCGGTTGGACAGCTTTATTTGCTCGAGTGGTTTGTGCGGGAGTTCTCCGGGAAGTTTAACCATCCAGAGAGTGAGGGGAATATTACTAGTCCATTTGTGGGGTCCGGCAGGGGGACCAGTCTGTGGCCGATTTCTGAGATGAGTTCCTGGTCATTGCGGCAGACTCCGGCTGGAACAACGCTGCATTGCACAGCACGTTTCCTTTGAATCTGAATTTGCAGCTCCGAGATGAGTTGGCTATCAGTGCGACTCCCTCCTCCCTGGATGAGCTCATCTTGTAGGCCGTGGCCCTCGACAACCGGTTTAGGGAGTGAGCGAAAGTGCGGAGGGCAGCTGTGTCTCTGTTCACCTCCCAACCAACCGCCCCGCCCCTTGGTGCTACTCCGCCCGCCTCCTTCAAGCCAATGGCACTTGACAGGTCCCGGTTGACTCTGGAGGAGCGTCAGCATCGAGAAGGGGAAAGGGCACATTTTTATTGCGGAGTCCCAGGTCATGCTATTTCGAAATGTCCCATGAGGCCAAAAGACCCAGCCCGTCAGTGGCTGTGGGGGGTCTGGCGGGAGGGTCTTCGCAAAATCCTCCCAACCGTTTTGAACTTTCGGTCCTGATCCAGTTACTGGGGGCCAAGTTCAAAACTTTCACCCCTGGTTGATTCGGGGGCGGAGCAAAATTTTATTCAACAGGCATTAGTGCAGAAATTACAGTTACCCACCAGGAAAGTTCCGACACCCTTATCGGTCTTGGCAGTTTTGGGCAGCACCATTGTGGTGATTGCCAAGCAGACTGAGCCTATTTTGGTCATTCTGTCCAGTAACCACCGCAAGGCTATTCAGTTTTACGTCCTGCCTCAGTCTAACACCCCCGTGATCCTGGGGTATCCGTGGCTCAGTATTCATATTCCCATCATTAACTGGAGTCAGGGTTCCATTTCATCCTGGAGTCCTTTCTGTATCGCAACATGTCTCCAGTTGGCCGCATGCTCACCTTCGCTCCCGCTCTCCTCCCCTTCGGTTTAGCCGGTAGATCTCATCTCCATGCCTGAAGTTTATCATGACTTAGGGGAGGTCTTTAGCAAGTCCAGAGCCCTGTCTTTACCACCTCACCGGGACTATGACTGTGCTATCGATCTCCTCCTCGGCGCGCGACTGCCATCCAGCCGACGCTTAAGTTTATCTGGGCCGGAGAGGGAGGCGATGGAGACTTACATTAAAGACTCCCTGAGCGCTGGCATTATTTGTCCATTGTCAGCTCCCCTCGGCACGGGGTTCTTTTTTGTAGGGAGAAAGGATGGGTCACTGCGGCCATGTATTGATTACCGCAAGCTTAATGTGATAACTCAGAAGGATAAGTATCCGCTGCCACTTATCAATTCGGCGTTTGAGTTACTCCAACGGGCGCGTTTGTTTACCAAGCTCGACTTCCACAACGCATATCATCTAGTCTGCATTTGGGAGGGGGACAAGTGGAAGATGGCTTTTAAGACCCCTTTGGGCCATTTTGAATATCTAGTCATGCCATTTGGGCTGACCAATACCCCCGCCATCTTCCAGTGGTTAATAACAATGTCCTACAAGACTTGATGAACCAGTTTGTGTTTGTTTACTTGGATGATATTTTGATTTTTTCTCACACCCTGGTGGAGCATGTAGTCCATGTCTGGTCTGTCCTGCAGCGGTTGCTGTAGAACCAGCTTTTTGTAAAAGCTGAGAAGTGCAAATTTTCCACTCGCTCGACTTCATTTCTGGGATTCATCATTGCCGAGGGCACGATAAAGGCCGATCCAGCAAAAATTAAAGCGGTAGTAGACTGGCCTAACCCCCAGTCCAGGAAGGATCTTCAGCGCTTCCTGGGCTTTGCCAACTTCTACTGCCGATTTATCCGGGATTACAGTAGGGTGGCGCAACCGCTTACAGGGAGGCCCTTCAGACCGGCTGTATGTTCCCGTGGTGCTATGAGGAGAAGTTATCCAGTGGGGACATACCAGCTTTTTTGCCTGTCACCCCGGCATTTCTAGGACCATAGACTTATTACGCAGAGTGTTCAGGTTCAGGTTCAGGTTACTTTATTTGTACCTGTAGGCAGATTTGTTTTTCAGTCAGGTGACATCCATATTTACAAACCACAATTACATTCACCATGAACACAAACACAGGCACACATGTAGCTGACTATAAACATGATAAAAGTACTCAAGGCTCCACCAATCAGGACATAAGACAAAGAGATAAGAGAAAAAATAAAAGGAGACAAGAGAGAAGGGTCATATTAAAAAGTTAAAGACTAGTCAAAGAGGTTAAAAACTCAAAAGTCTAAAACCCAATATAAGATTTACAGTAGAACCCAAATAAAAAAGCCTACAAAAATAAGTAAATATAAAATCAAATTAATAAATAGGTAACTAAATTATGTGCAATATATTGTTACATCTTGTTCAACTCTTTAACAGCAGCAGGAACAAAGCTGTTTTTGTAGCGCTGGGTTTTACTTTTTGGGACAGCAAACCTCCGTCTGGAGGGAAGAAGCTGAAAGTGGCAGTGCAAAGGGTGGGAGTCGTCATTTAAAATGGAGGTAGCAACCCTCTGTACCTGTCTGGTGTACAGGGATGTCAGGCTCAGCTGTGACTCACAGAGCAAACGACTGGACCATCTAACTACTTGGTCTAAGGATTTCCTCTGTTTCAGTTTTATCTGACCAAACCATGACACTAAAGAGAAGGATAAAACAGATTCAATAAAAGCCCGATAAAACATTGTCATTATGGGTCGGTCAATTTGGAAGCATGCAAGTTTCCTTAAACAATGCAAATGTTGCTGACCCTTTTTGCACACCCTTTTGAGAGTGTTTTGGAGGCACACACTGGGGAGGGATTTGCGGGAGTACGTCAAGGCTTGTCACATCTGCTCTGCAAACAAATCCGACTTCTCCACTCCTGCGGGTCTCCTCCATCCCCTCCCAGTTCTTGGTCGCCCTTGGTCTCACATCTCTTTGCACTTTGTCACAGGCCTCCCTCCATCCCAGGGGAATGCTGTCATCCTCACCATTGTCAACCGCTTCTCCAAGGCCGTCCACCTCGTCCACCTTCCCAAATTACCATCTGCCACGGAGATGGCCGACCTGCTGATGCAGCATGTCATCTGGTTGCATGGTATTCCCATTGACATTGTCTCAGACCGGGGCTCCCAGTTCACATCCCAGGTTTGGAAGGCATTCTGTTGCTGTTTGGGATCGTCCACTAGTTTGAAGTCTGGATATCCCCCGGAGTAATGGTCAGGCTGAGCATGCCAATCAGTCCCTGGAGGCCACTCTACGGTGTGTAGCATCCTCCAATCCCGCCACCTGGAGTGCCCACTTGACCTGGGTGGAATATGCTTTGAACTCAGCAATCTCTTCTTCCACTGGGCTTACGCCATTTGAGATGTTGATTGGTTACACTCCTCCGTTGTTGCCCATGGCGGAGAGGGGCCTCGCCATCACATCCATGGAGGCCCATGAGTACTCGTGCCGTCATCTGTGGAGAGCCACGAGGGTTGCCCTCCTCCACTCTGCGGAGCGCAACAGGCAGTACGCAGACCACAGAGGGGCACCAGCGCTGAAGTACGCAGTGGGACAGAGGGTTTGGCTGTCCGCCAACCAAATCCCACTGAAGACTGAATCCAGGAAGTTGTCACCCCGCTTTCTAGGTCCCTTTACCATCAAGTGGGTGATCAACGATGTCACTGTGCTGTTGGACTTGCCACCCTCGATGCGTATACACAACACGTTCCATGTTCCCTGATTGAGCCCCTCTCCACCATCCCCCTCTCCCCCCCTTGGGACCCCCACTGTCCCCCCGGATCATCGATGGCCAGACTGCGTATACAGTGGAAAGGATCCTAGACGTGCACCGTCAAGGGTGGGGATGTAAGTATCTCATCCACTGGGAAGGATATGGTCGAGAGGAGAGGTCATGGATCTCGGGGTAATACATCTTGGACAAACGGATGATCCGGGCCTTCCATCACACCCATCGGCGTTAGTCCAGTGGGACTTGGGGGGGGGGGCACTGTGATGGTCTGGTGAGCGTGCTCCCCCCTCCTCTCCTGTTCCTGGTTTCCCGCTCCCGTGATAAGCACACCTATATGATTATCCACCTGTTGCCTCTGATGAGCCGATGTATTTAAGGCCCAGCGTGAGGGGAGCTCACCGCTGGATCGTCTGGGTTTGCAGCCGCAAGTCTTGTCAAAGTTTTGTCTTCCCATGCTTACCTCTTGTATGTTTCCTGTTCCCCGGGTTGCTGCCACCCACAGGTGTGTCTCCCGGAACTGATCACTCTGGCCTGACCAGGAAGATCATCGCATCTACCCAGGTCTTGCTTTCAACCTGTCCCCTGTCCATGTTGGAGTTCCCTGCCGGGCTCCACTGCTCAGAGTGTAAGTGTGCTTTCCTGCATTATTCTCCCTTTGGAGAATCTGTCCCTTATTGCCTCTGTCTGCTGTCTCCTGTAGGCTGCGTGCGCTCCAGGGGGCTCCTGTTTTGGCAGAGATTTAAGTTGGCGTTTGTGTTCCGCTTTTCTTTCGCTTTGCATTTTTGTTTTCTGTTAGTTTTTTCAATAAATATTGTGAAACTTTATTGGACTCTGGGTAATCGTTCTGGCTGCTCTGTGTTTGAGCCTCAGCTCGGTCTGAATCATGACAAGATTGTTCTGCTGCAGACGTGGCAGATACCCGCTTCCTTTTTTCCAAACCTGACCGAGACCACATCTTTTTTCCAGACTAAATTTCGTCTCTTTGGTCCAGACAATTGTTTGGGGCAGGTTTCACACCTAAAATTTTCATCCAAACCAAACTGAAAAGTAAAAAAAATAATAAAAAATGGGGTCGGGGGCAGAATCAAGCAGGTCAAGACCCTCCAATAGATCAGGATGTGTTAATTCATTGCATCCTTACTTACTACTGATCATCATCATCATAGCAGTCTGTCGTGGGCGACAATGACTGTTTCATTTAGGTCTGATCAGATTCCTCCACACAGCCCTGTCCTTAGCTTTCTACTGCCAGGAACTCCTGTCTATATCCAGCTTCTTCAAGTTTCTTTTTACAGTGTCCTTAAATCTGAGCCTTGGTCTACCCTGATTGCGTTTGCCCTCGCATAACTGTGAGTAGAGTAACTGCTGAGGGAGATGCTGGTGGTCCATCCTCTCAACATGTCCAAGCCATCTCAGGTTTGTCTGTATTATCATGTCCTCCATTGATGGTAGACTAGCTCGTTTCAACACTTCTTTGTTGGTTATCTTGTCTTTCCATGAGATGTTCATTATGGCTCAAAGGTGTTTCATCATGTACGTGTGGAGTTTCTTTACCTGCACTCCGTAGACAGTCCAAGTTTCAGCACCGTACAATAGAGTAGCCAGTACTGTCGCTCTGTACACTTTGCATTTCACATGGATAGACATATGTCGCTTGTTCCACAGTCTCTCCCTCAAGTTTCCAAACACAGCACTTGCTCTTCCCATTCTGAGAGATAGTTCATCCTCCAGCCTAGCATTCTCTGAAACAGTACTCCCTAGATACTTGAAAGTCTTGCATTTGACTAGTTGCTCTGTACCAATGCTGATCTCTTCTGGTAGTGATGTTGATAACTGGAACTTTGGTGGTTGATAAAGGCACTCTGTCTTCTTGATGTTGATTTTGAGGCTGAATTGGCTAGCTGCTCTTGCAAATTTCTCCACTAAAGATTGCATATCTTCCACACTGTGTGCAACTAGAGTACTATCGTCGACTACTATCGTCGGCAAACAGCATTTCTCTTACTACCTTTATTAATGTCTTACTCTTGGCTTTAAACTGTGCCACATTGAACAAGTCTTCTTTCCTTGTTTGAATGTATACTCCTTCTGAAGTGTCTTTGAAGATCACCTCAAACATGGTTGCCAGATATAGCGAGAAGAGTGTAGGCACCAGCACACACCCTTGTTTCACCTCGTTGCTTACTGAAGTCTCTAGATACTGAACCACTCATTGCCACATTTGCTTGCATACCTGTATGGAGTGCCTCGATCAGGTTGACAAACTTCTCTGTACAGCCATATTTCTTAAGTACCTGCCAAAGTCCTTGTCCCGATGCAGTATTGAAGGCTTTACTGAAGTCTATGAAGACTACATAAAGTGGCATGTTCTGTTCTATACACTTTTCTTGAACCTGTTTCAAGCAGAAAATCATGTCCATTGTGCTTCTTCCACTTCTAAAGCTGCACTGGGTTTCCGGTAGTACATTCTGTGAGATGTGTTCATTGAGTCTGTTCAGTAGTACACGTGAGAGAATCTTACCAACAGTGGCTAGCAGTGATATACCTTGGTAATTTCCACAAACTTTCCTGTCGTCTTTCTTGAACAAAGGCACAATACTTGCATCCTTCCAGTGTTGAGGTACTTTCTGGGCATCCCATATCTCTGGGATGAGCTTGTGCAGGCAGTTGGTCAGCTGAACACCACCAAATTCCCACACTTCTGCTGGAATTCCATCCCTTCCTGGAGCTTTACCATCCTGTGTTGCCCTGATAGCTGCCATTAGTTCATCAAGATTTGGTGGTTCATCCAGACTTGATACAGCTGGTCACTGCACTAGAGCTTCTGTAGCCTCTTCAGTGAGATCTCCAGGGTTGTTCAGTAGTTGGTCAAAGTGCTCTGCAAATCTGTCCAGGAGCTTGTCTTTCTCCTGCAAAACCATTTCACCATCCATAGCCTTTAGTTGGATCAATCCTCTTGGTTTAGGGCTGTAGATTTCTTTCAAACCTGTGAAAAATGTTTTCATGTCCTTCCTGTCTGCTGCAGTTTGAAGTTCCTCCGCTTTTTCATCCCACCAGTTGGACTTCTTCTCTCTGGTGTACTTCTGTAGTTCACTCTGAGCCTTTGAGTATTTCTTCTTCTTCGACCTTGTGCTACACTGTAGGTTTTCCTGCCTAGCTGTATTCCTCACTTCTAGTAATTTCTTCAGATGTTCATCGTGCTCATCAAACCAATCTTGATGTTTCCTCTCAGGGTGGCCTAATACATCACTCGCAGTCTGATACACCGTATCCTTCAGTGTTGCTCATTTCTCTTCTATGTCATTCTCTGAATTGTTGCTGTTGCAGTCTTTCAAGTTTTTATCCATTTTCTGTGTAAGTTCTTCCTGCTTCTTTTGGCCTTTCAGTGCACTAGTGTTTAGCTTCCGTGGTGGGCTCGCACCCATCCTGCAGTGCTGTTTTCATCTGCAAATCCTTAACCTAGATCTCAACATAACATGATCATTACCACAGTCTGCACCTCTCATTGCTCTGGTGTCTAATACATCCCTTGTGTCTCTGTGCCTTACTATGATGTAGTCTAACAAGTGCCAGTGCTTGGATCTTGGGTGTGTCCATGTCTTCTTGTGTGTGTCCTTGTGCTTAAATAGAGTGTTGGTTATCACAAGGTTGTACTCTGAACATAGTGCAAGTAGAAGTTCTCCATTAGCATTGCACTTGCCTACTCCATGACTGTCTAGCACTCCTTTCCATTTCTCAGTGTCCGAACCAACTCTGGCATTAAAATCTCCAACGAGTATCAGCCTGTCATCAGTCGGTACACATCTGATAGTCTCACGTAAATCACTGTAGAACTCTTCCTTCGCCTCCTCTGTGTTGGTCATTGTTGGGGCATATACAGTGATCCCTCGCTACTTCGCGCTTCACCTTTCGCGCCCTCAGTGCATCGCGGATTTTTCAAAAATATTCATCAAAAATTCAAAATTGAGAAATAATGGGCGGGCGCTAGCAGAAGGCAGGGAGACTACATTAGACCATAAGGTGTCAACACGGAGAGCCGCACAACTCTCTGTTCGCTGTTCTCGTGTTGGCTCAGCTCGGAAATCTCGCAAGCTGATTGGCCGAGACGTTTCACCCCGCAAGCTGATTGGCCGAGACGTTTCACCCACCTCCTCTCCCTGCCGAGCACCCATGAAGGGAAGGAAGACTGCATTCATTGCTTTTTATCGCTCGTGTTACTTAGTCTCGCCGCGTGGAACTTTTTGCTGTTCTCTTGTGCCATTTTGTGCGAAATAGTCTTCCCGTCGAGCCACTACGCCGCCTCCTGCAGCTTCAGCTCTATCGGAAGCTGCCCTCGATGATCCTGCGCCTCCAGCACCTCACGATGAGGCGTCACCTGAGGAGCAGTAAAGCTCTCATTAACCTGTGCAGTAAATCATTTTCATCTTGAGTTACGTATCTTGTTATAAGAATAAAAGAGTTCTAAAAACATATTTATGTACACTTTGTTTACATCTACGTATGTATGTACACGTACACACACACACACGTATCATACGAGAGAGAGAGTGAGAGAATGAACGTACGTATTGTTTATGGATGACGTCATTAGGGGTGACGCTACTTCGTGGTTTTTCACTTTTCGCGGTCGGTTCTGGAACCCATTAACCGCGATAAGTGAGGGATCACTGTACACTGATGAGTGTGGCATACATCTTCCGCTGCAGTGGGAGTCTCATAGTCATTATCCTGTCATTGATTGGCACCAGTTCCTCATCAAGCAATGCTGCTATCTCCTTTCTAACTGCAAAGCCTACTCCTGCTTCTCTCCTTTCTTGAGTTGATTTCCCACTCCAAAAGAAGATGTACCCATGGTCTTCCAAGCTGTCATATCCAGACAATCTTGTTTCACTAAGTGCAGCTATGTCTACACTGTACCTTTTCATTTCCAAGGCCACAAGTGCGGTCTGTCTTTCTGGGCACTGTGATGTTGATCTGTTCATCAGAATGCTTGCATTCCATTCTGCAACACACAAGGCTGCTGTTTTCCTCTTCTTCATTGCATCCTTACTTACTACTGAAAGGACCTTGAAATAAAAACCACATTCAACCAGCACTTCCATTCCTCTCAGCTCTTTTTAACAGAGAGGTAGGCATTTCAAAACAATTTAGGCTTAGCAATTAACCTACCAAGCTTTAAAAAATGTACACTTATGAAGGGGGGGGGGCTGCAAATATACAAGAAAAAGTTAGAAATTTATTAGAGAAAAGTTGTAAATTTACAAGAAAAAACATTGCAGATTTAAGATGCAAAAAAGTAAAGCAAGTAATTTTACTTTTTGTAAAATTAGCAAATTTTACAAAAAGTTAAATTAGCAAATTTATTAAAAAAAAATCAAAAATGTACAAAAAAAAGTTTCAACTTTAAGATACAAAAAGTAGGTAATTTACAAGAACAAAAGTTATAGATTTACAAAAAATTATAAATTATGACCCCTCTGTGGATTGCCGCCTTATTGTGGTGGAGGGGTTTCAGTGGCAGAATGATCCCAGGAGCTATGTTGTTGGGGGCAACTTGCCCCTGGTAGGGTCTCCCAAGGCAAAGAGGTCCTGGGTGAAGGGCCAGACTAAAGGTGCCTTCACATCAAACATGAACTTGGCAGCGCAAATACATACAAAGTCAATGGAAAGAGGCGAGTACACTTGAAATCATGTGTTTGCGGGTTCACAACCAATAGGTAGAGGTAGTTTTGAGATTCTACCGTCATTGGAGTAAAAGTATCAACAAAGGAGAATAAACTAGTTTGAAAACAGTTAGCAGTAATTTGCAGACAGATGGACCAAGAGCTCTTCAGCTGAACTGGGATGTTGGAATTATTTACCTACAGGTTCCTGCCACGGATGTACTAACAAGGCTAGCAAGCTTGCAATGTGAACAACCATCTTGTGAATTTTTGGAGGTAGAGACAACTTTTTCAGGTGAGCCCCCTGTCAGATAATGTAAACCTAAGCATGATATTATTTTGGGGATTTCCACAGCAGGTTGAACACAGCTGCAGAAGTTATAATGGCAACTTCACCTGTCTGCATCTCACTCAGATGGTGCATTCATGTCGTGTGTTTACACTGAGTTATAATGTATTCGTAATGTGCGAAGAATTTGTCTGTTCGTGTTTGCTGTGAAGACACCTTAAGAGTGGTCCAGTGGATCTATAAAGAAGGTTACATCAAGGACTCAGTGTACCCAAAGGAGGCATGTGGGTCCGCCCTCCAGTCGGTTCACCACCTGTAGGAGATTATAGTGCTATGTGAACTGGGTGAGAATCTGGGCTACTCTGCCTGGACTGGTGTCCCCACAACCCGGATCCCTGGATAAGCGGTAGAAGATGGATGGATGAATGGATAGTAAATTATGAGAAAAAGTTACAAATCTATGAGAAAAGCTGCAAATTTTAAAGACAAAAAAATGCATCTATGCACAGCATTGGTGCTTCAAATGCATTTTTTTTTAAATTTTTGATTTTGTGTACTTTATTGATCCCCAGAGGGGAAATTGAGGGCATCCACCTGGATGGATGAAGCAGCCACGGTACGGCGCTATCCCTTAACCATTCACACACACACATTCACACCTAGGGCCACTTTAGTGTCCACAATTAACCTAACCTGCATGCATTTTGTTCAGTTCTGTAACATGATAAGGAGGGGTTTGTGCTGATTTTGGGAGGGGGAAACAATTCTTTTTTTCAGGTTGGGGGGACATGCCCCCCCCCCACTTTATTTGCACCTATGGCATGCTGAGAGATACTGGTGCTGTCCGTGCCATGGAAGGAACTGTGTGACTAAAACAACTTTTTATGGAGTGTGTGCTCTCAAATCAGACGAAAACACTCTTGGCTTTTAATCTCCATACATAGCCTGATTGCTCATTCGGCAGCAGCACAGCATGATGGTCTGGGTTGGTGGGCGAAACAGCTGTTTGCTTGTGCCTGTGCATTGGACCTGTGTATGGGGGTGTGATGGGATGTCTTGCTGTTCTTTGTCCCCAGTAGATTTGTGTGATACTGTGGTTTCTCACCAGCTTTGATGAAGGCTATAGCATTCTCTGCTGGGTGTTGCTGCCTGCTGAAAGAGATTCTTGCACTGATGGACTCTGTTACTACCTGGTCATGCATCCACTGATAGCGCCTCTCACTGAGGGCTCTTGGGCAGCTACTTAGGATGTGTTCTAGGGAACCTCTTTGCTGGCATAGAGAGCATGCAGGGGCTTCTGTCAGGCCCCAAGAGAAGAGGATGGTTGGGCTTGGAAGGACATCGTACACCGATTGGATCAAGAATTTGATCCAATGTGGCTCCGCTCTCCAGAGCGCTGACCATGAGACTTTATGTTCCATTGCCTCGTCCCACCTGGTCCATGCCCCCTGCTGGCACATTCCAACTGTCCTGCTGGTTCATGTTTCCTCCAACCCCACTCTAATTTTATCCTGGAACAACTGGCATCTTTCCTTTCCCTGGGCCTTGCTGTACTCAGGTCTTGGGCTACTCCCAAGGCCTTCCCTCCCTGCTGCAACTGTCCCAACCAACTCTTTAAACCGCAGCCGTGCCTCAGCCTGTTCAATGAGTTCATGGGCTTTGAATCTCTTGCCTGTCTTTACCTGAATGCCAGCTGATGAGACTTTGACGTCACTGGCATCTCTGTACAGCACCACTTCTCTTGCCTGGAAAACTATGAACTCCTCTGACAGACTACTGAAAGGGAATTGTAGCTTGTTGTTTCTCCCATATAAGGCAATGCTGCTGAGGCTCTGAGGCAGGCCCAACCACCTACGTAAGAAGTGGCTGATCTTCTTTTCAAAGCCTTCTATGGTGCTCAGTAGAACATCGCAGACAAGCAATAGCCAGAGGAGTCATGGTAGGATGCCATGCTGGTAAAACCAAGCCTTGAGTTTACCTGGCAATCATAACAGCCGTAAACCAAACCTGGTTGGCTTTATTATAGCGGAGGGAGAGCTGAGGGCTGACCCGGCCAAGGTAAAGGCTGTGCTTGATTGGCCAACACCCCACTCCCGCAAGGACCTGCAATGCTTCTTGGGGTTTGCGAATTTCTATCGCAGATTCATTCAGAACTATAGTGGGATAGCTTGCTTTGCTTGCTTGCGATTGTCCATCGAGTCTGATGATGACGTTCACTTCTATCAATGAGTCCTTTGATGGCTATGTAGTCCTATCCTGGACCCACATGTCCTGTTGCAGGTAGGGCATGTAAAAGTTGTGGTAGTGGCAGCAGGGGCTGCAGGTGCATTCCTCCTCAGTCTTCTCTCCTGTCTCCTGGCTGTTCTGTCCCCCTCCATCATACGTGTCCCCACAAGGCACTGCTGTCGCCAGGTGTTCCGGTCAGCAGCAGCCTCCTCCAGAGCCTCAGGTCTGATCCTGCACTTCTTTAAGGCCATCTTTAGCTGGTCCTTGTAGCGCTTCTTCTGCCCTCCAGCAGAGCGTCGACCATGGTGTAGTTGGCCATATAACACCCTGCGAGGCAGCCGGTTTGGGGGCATCCTCACCACATGTCCCAGCCAGTGTAGCTGGTGCTGGGTGATCGTTGCCTCAATACTCCTACAGCTGGTATTAAAGAGTATCTCAGAATGAGGCACATGGTCATGCCAGGTGATTCCCAGGATGCGCTGAAGGCAGCGTGTGTGGAACCGTTCTAGATCCCTAATGTGGCGGCTGTAAGTCACCCAGGATTCACAGCTGTAGAGGAGAGTAGTGACACAGACTGCCTGGTAAACAGAGATCTTTGTTTGGAGATGGAGGTTCTTGTTCTGGAAGACCCAACGCCGGAGTCTCCCAAAAGAAGCTGATGCCTGCCTGATCCTGTTCTGGACCTCACTGTCAATGGTGTTATCTACAGAGAGGATGCTCCCCAGGTACTTGAAAGATGGAACAACAGACAGCTGTTCACCAGCAACAGTGAAGGTAGGTAGAGTAGATGGGATATTGGTGCTCCATTGGCAGACGACCTCTGTTTTGATTGTGTTCACCGTCAGTCCCATCCTGCTGTATGCTCTCACCGCAGCAGTAAGAACAGACTGGAGATCTTGTGGGCTATGAGATACCAGAGCACAGTCATCTGCATACTGTAGCTCAGTGACTCTCACCCTTTGCAGTTTGGTGGTTGCCTGGAGCCTCCTTATATTAAAAAGGTTGCCATCTAGACGGAAGTCCACTGTTACACCGCTGCTGTCCTCAATCTCCTTGTGAAGAAGCTGGGTGACACAGAGCAGGAAGATGTTAAAAAGTACTGGTGCTAATACACACCCCTGCCTAACCCCTGTACAAACGGGGAAGGAAGGAGATTCCTGTCCTCCTATAGTCGCCCGAGCAGTCATACCATCATGAAATTGGTAGAGGATATTGACAAACTTGCTGGGGCAGCCAAACTTAAGAAGAACTTCCCATAGGAGTTCTCTATGGACAGTGTCGAAAGCTTTGGAGAGATCGACAAAGGCCATGAACAGGTCCTGGTGTTGCTCCCGACATTTCTCCTGCAGCTGCCAAGCTGTGAAAATCATGACCACCGAGCTCCTGCCCTTCCTGAAACCGCATTGCGATTCAGGCAGCATTGATTCTGTGATGTTGTTGATCAGCCTATGAAGCATCACCTTCGCCAGGACCTTACCAGCAACAGCAAGAAGCGAAATACCCCTGATGTTGCCGCAGACAGCCTTGTCACCCTTGTTTTTATAAATGGTGACAATTGTGGCATCTCTCCATTGTTGTGGGATGTTGTCATCGGCCCAGACCTTGGTGATGTACTTGTGCAGGGTTTTTGTACACAAGTAGCCTCCTTGTTTCAACAGCTCGGCAGGGATGTTATCATTACCAGGGAACTTGTTGTTTTTGAGAAAGCGGGTAGCTGATAGAACCTCCAGGAAGGTTGGGGGCTGATCCAGGTCTTGCATCGGAGGAAGTGTAGGCAAGTCGTTGAGAACAGTGGGGTCTGCATCTGAGTCCTGGTTAAGCAGATGTAGCATCATCGTCTCCTCACAGCCAAGACAGAAGATCACTTCTCTCCAGTTTACAGGAATTTCATTTTATTCATTACACAGGAATATCACCTTTCTGCCTTTTCAGGAATATCACTGGCTTTTATGTCGACTCATGCAGGCTTCTTCCAGGCCTGACCAAAGATGCTTGCTTTCCCAGGACCCCAATGTAAACAGTTGCCTCTTGCAGAGATTGTAAGGATCAGAATTGCTTTTAAAGGCTCAAAGGAACATAAAACTCAGGAGACCAGACCTCTCAACATGAACACTGCATTTGATAACGTACCTTTTCACAGGAAACCAATGTTCTTAAAAGAGTCATAAACCACTTAATCTGACGGGTTTATAGCCGATACTGTCCAGGTACTTTCGCCCAGATAAAGAAATCATCTACAGCTCAACAGTACCTCCTAGCGGATACCTACGGAATGTGTTTCCAGTATGTAGGATGACTTTTAATTTGTTCTAAATATTAAGTTTCTTTCAGCTTATCCTCTGGATCCTAAGGACACTGAAAATCATCCCTCTTTTATCACCAACCATGGTTTGCTGCATGTTTTGCTGCAAGTTGATCTAAATGTGAATGCATGTATTATAATTATGTATAAGAAATGTTATATTCATGAGTGTTATTGGAGTAATGGTATAAATGCATGATCACCATATATTAGCCAAGTCATTTAATTTAGTTAGATTTTATATTGAGCATTTATTTCATAAGAACTGACTGAGTGTTGATTTTCCCTCTAAAATTTCATGGGATGGTGTCTTCATTCGATTGGCTGCTCTCAAACAAAGAAGTGTTCTCACATTGGATAGCAGCCATTTCAAACTGCTTCTGAAAAAGCCGATTGGTCAGTCTTGCGACTACATCATCAGTTTTACGACCTGGCGAGGTAACTTTAAAAGAGAGAAGTTAGATTTGAGTTTAGTTAGAAAAAGATGGAGATCAGCACAGTAGAAAAAGGGTAGAAAAGGAACAGGCAGGAAGATTAGAACAGCAAAACGGTAATAGAATTAAGAATTAGAAACACAGAAAGAAGAAAAAAAGAGATTTTGAGAAAGATTAGGAACTAAATTAAGATTAAAGAAGCAGAATAGTAATCTAGATCTCAGAAGAAGATTTTATTCCACCGTTTCAAGGCCCTGTGAAGTTATATTTTATTCTCTGTGTGTTTGTCAAGTCTTTCCTTATATTCTGGAAACTGAGGAGAAGCCATTTTTTCTTTAGAGCTCGTCCCTTTTAGAGAATCAAATTCTCAAACTTTTTCCTTCACCTCAGAAGCCATTCTTATCCTAGTAAATGTTTTTCTAACATTTTTTTTTTCTTCATGACTTTTCACGCCATTAAAGTGGACCTTTAATTTGCTTAGTTTAAAGTGAACAGAGACTGAGAAGATTTTCCTTCAGTCTTTGGGTCGATCCCGCTACAAGAGACCCCAAATTTGGACTCTTTTTCAAAGGACTTTTCACGCCACTCTGTGACAGACCACCCACTGCTGCCATTGTCTGGAGAGCCCCCAGCTGAGTTTACACTTCCACGGCTGTGAGGAGGCATCTTGCAGCAGCTTCCTCCAACGTCCTAACTTCAAAACCCAGCGGTACCGACCCGCGGAAACTTGGACCTACGGCCATGTGTGAGTGAAACTTTTATTTCTCCTATTTCCTGGGTTAAAACGTGATGTCCTAACAATTAAATTACAATTGAATATGGCCCGTATTTCAGGGCTCAATTAGTCTCTCAGCCGCAGGACGGAACTGTAAACTGAAGGAAAACTTTTAGTCATTTTTAAGTAACTGCCCTTAAAATTTTTGTAGATTAATTCAGGAGTCATTTTTAGATAATTAGCTTATGAATTTTCCCCATAAAATTGCGTTGTTTTGTTAAAACATTCCAGCCTCATTTACCGTTGAAACATAAGTCTAGTTCTCCTTGGTTCTGCAGAGGTGTAAAGCTGGATTTTATGTTCAGGAACCCAATATCAGTTGATGTGATATATTACGCTGTTATCATCTGAATCTGTTTATTCATCATTTGAACGCCATGACATGTAACCTGAATGATTTTAATAAAAGAGTGAATGAGAGCAGTTGAAAGTGTTTTCCTTTCGCATATACAGGTTTCCTAATCACGGCAGGACAAAAACTCACTGAAACTTTGAGACTGATTCATTAAGTAATTTAAGGTACAAAGTTAATTAAAATTAAAGTTAATATAATTGTCCGTCAGGACTGGTGCCCCTTTTACGAGTGATTTTATTTAATTTAGCGGGTGTAGAAGTGACGGTTCAACTCTGCCCCCTTTCACACCCACTATTAAATAAAATAAATAATTCCTGTACCTTATGACAAATATTTTTATAGGCAATTCATCCTACACAGAGTACTAAAGTGTTCAGCCCATCTCAGCAAGTTGTTAGGCTGATCCTTTAGGATTCTCAACCCATCTGCCATTTTCAGGGGAGTGATGCAGCGATTTGTTGGACCATGAATCTTCTTGACAGCATTATAAAAATTATGCATGTCATTTTTATCAGCAAAGGCCTGGATTTCATGTGCCTTTTTTATCCACCACTCGTTCTGCATTGTCCGAGTAGCCCTTTGTACATCCCGCCGAGCTCTCTGCCACTGATGCCTGATGATAATGGATGAGGGGTTCCTTAAGATTGCCTGATGTGCTCTGTGCTTGTCCTCCAGCAAGTCGTGGATGGTGTCCGAGTTGTCATCAAACCAGTCTTGGTGGTTCTTCCTCTTATAGCCAATCGTATGGGCTGCTGCCTCACAAAGAGCCGAGCTGATGAAGTCCCACTTCTTGTCCATTGTCTTCTCAGGCAGACTCAAGAAATGCTCCACCCCCCCTAGTTTCTCAACCAGGGAGCGACAAAAGTCATTTCTTGCATCCAGATTCGCTAGACGGGAGCAATCAAGTTTCCTCCTTTTGGGCCCTTGTAGTCGCAAGGGGGGGGGGCGCACTTGCATATGGACCTTGGCCACGATCAGCCGGTGATCTGTCCAGCATTCTGCACCTCTCATGGCATGGGTGATGTGGACATCTCTGATGTCACTGCGCCTCACAATGATGTAGTCAATCAGGTGCCAGTGTTTAGAGCGAGGGTGCATCCATGATGTTTTGTATTTGGCCTTTTGCTGGAAGATGGTGTTGGTTATGGTCAGGTTATGCTCAGAGCAGAGAGTGAGCAATCTCACTCCATTTGCATTAGCCTGGCCAACTCCGTGTCTGCCAAGCACTCCACTCCATATCTGGTTGTTCTGACCCACTCTGGTGTTAAAATCTCCAAGTAAGAAGATTTTGTCATTCTTGGGGATCCGACGAAGAGTTTCGTCCAGTGACTGGTAGAAGGAATCCTTGGCCTCACTCTCCGATGGCAGGGTTGGTGCATAGGCAGTAAGAAGTGTAGCAAAGCGATTCTTAACCAGGGGGATACGGAGTGTCATCAGTCTCTCATTAATGCCAACAGGTGTTTCACTGAGTCTTGGTAGAAGGGTGTTTTTGATGGCCAGTCCTACACCATGCAGATGTTGTTCTCCTGAGGGGTAACCCCTTCAGAAGAATGTGTAGCCCATCCCTTCCTCTGTTAAAAAGCCCTCATCTAGGAGCCTGGTCTCGCTCAGTGCAGCAATATCAATGTTGTAGCGACTCAGTTCAGCAGCAACCAGAGCTGTTCTCCTATGGGGTCTATCAGAACCTCGATCCAGGAGTGTCCTTACATTCCATGTAAGGATAGCACAGCCTTCAACTCAGCTGACCTCTGTTAAGGTACCATTTTTATGGACCAAGGCAGCTGAGCAGGCCTTTACTAAATTAAAGGGCCGGTTCACCGATAAATCCATCTTGGTTCAGGTCGACCCTCAGCTCCAATTCACCCTGGAGGTGGACGCTTCAGAAATGGGGGTGGGCGCTGTTTTGTCCCAGTGCTCTCCCCCGGACTTGAAGCTCTGCCCACATGCGTATTTCTCTTGGCTTCTTACCCCAGCCGAGAGGAATTATGACGTTAGGGATCACAAGCTGTTGGCCATTTAGTTGGCATTTGAGGAATGGAGACACTGGCTGGAGGGATCCGTTCACCTGGTAGTCGTGTGGACCGACCACAAGAACTTTGAGTATCTGTGGTCGGCACGCCGGCTTAATCCTAGGCAGGCTCACTGGGCCCTATTTTTCCAGCGTTTTAATTTCACTGTCACTTATAGGCGCGACTCCCATAACGGGAAGCCTGATGCTCTCTCCAGGCAGTTCAGTCAGGATTTGGCTGACCCCTCTTCCCGCTCCCAGCCCATTCTTCCGCCTTTGTGCCTCCTGGGAACCCTTACCTGGGAGATTGAGAATAGAGTCCACCAGGCCCAGTCCTCAGAGCCCGAACCAGTGGGATGTCCCCCCAACCGCCTATACGTCCCTGCCGCTCTCCGCAGCGAAGTGATCCAGTGGGGGCACACCGGACGTTTCACTTGCCACCCGGGGGTGGTACATACTATTGACATCATTAGACGAGTGTTTTGGTGGCCCATGTTGTGGCGGGACGTGCAGGAATATGTGAAGGCCTGCCAGACATGTGCCCGGAACAAATCATCCTCCACCCCTCCCGCTGGCCTTCTTCACCCCCTCCTCATCCCCAGTCGGCCTTGGTCCCACATCGCCATGGATTTTGTCACTGGTCTTCCTCCTTCCCACAGTAATACGGTGATTTTGACCATTGTTGACAGATTCTCAAAGGCCGTACATCTGGTTCCCCTCCCCAAGCTGCCATCTGCCTCCAAGACAGCAGAACTGTTATCCTACCACGTCATCAGGCTGTATGGGATTCCAACAAACATTGTGTCTGACTGGGGTCCTCAGTTCATATCACGGGTTTGGAAATCATTCTGCCACTGCCTTGGCGCCACCGTCAGCCTCACCTCTGGCTATCATCCTCAGAGCAATGGGCAGGCTAAGCGTGCCAACCAGTCCCTGGAAGCCACCCTACATTGTGTGGCAGCCGATGATCCCGCTTCATAGAGCTCTCATCTGACCTGGGTGGAATATTCGCTTAATTCCACGGTCTCTTCAGCCACGGGCCGATCACCATTTGAGGCGTCCGTGGGCTACAACCCCCGCCCCCCCCCACTCTCTATGGTGGAGATAGAGGTTGTGGTGCTGTCTGTTGGGGCCCATTTTTGTTGCTGCCGCCGGGCCTGGAGATCCACCAGAGAGGCTCTCTGCTCCACTGAGCGTAATCAGTGCTATGCTGACCACAAGAGGGTCCCAGCACCGGACTACAAAACTGGACAGCAGGTCTGGGTGGCCACGGATCAGGTTCCACTCAAGGCTGAGTCCCAGAAGTTCACTCCCCGGTTCACGGGTCCCTTCCCTGTCACCAGTAACATCGGCGACACTGCTGTCCGGTTTCAGCTCCCACGGGCGCGCTGTGCGGACCCTACCTTCCACATCTCAAAGGTCAAGCCTCTTTCCTCCAGCTCTCTCTGCCCTCCCCCGAAGCCACCTCCTCCTCCCGGGGTCTTTGACGGCACATCACGCACACCATAAAGGAGATCCTGGATGTCCGTCGTCGGGGTCGGAGGCTCCAGTACCTTGCTGACTGGGAGGGCTACAGCCCGGAGCATCAGCCATGGGTCCCGTGGTCTGGATTCCATGACAAAGGTCCGGGCTTACTATCAAGCCCACCCGGAGAAGCCTGGGCAACCGCCAGGAGGCATTCCTTGGGGGGGGGGGGCACTGTCATGTGCTGGTGAGCGCTCGCTCCCTCCTTTCTGCTCACTGGTCTCCTCATTAGACACACCTGCTGTTCCTGCTGGACCAGCGTTTATAAGGAAGCACTCTTCAGTGATTCAATTCTGGCTCGTTTGGGTATACTGCTCACCTGACAGCTCTCTAGCTAAAAACCATGATTCAATAACAATGTGAGAAAGCTGCTTAAGGCTAGAGATTCAGCATTCAGATTAGGTGCCAAGGAGACCTATAAGGATGCAAGAGCAGACCTGAAGAGTGGCATCAAAGCAGCAAAAATGAAATATAAACAGCTCATTGAAGATAATTTTAGAGAAAATAACCCATGAGCTATGTGGCAAGGTATCAAAACTATTACTGATTATAAGCAAAACTACAGTACTCCCATCAACATCTTCCTCTTAAATGATCTTAATGCATTTTTTGCTCAATTTGAGAAGAATCATAGGCAAGAATCAGATACGACTATGACAGCATCTGAGAGCGAGCAGCCACTCATTTTTCAGTCATATCAAGTCCAGCGGGTCCTGCATAACATCAACACCAGGAAGGCACCAGGCCCAGACGGAGTTACAGGTCGGGTACATGTGCTAGTCAGCTAGCCACAGTATTTACAGCTATTTTTAACCAATCAGTTCAACAAGCCACAGTTCCCACTTGCCTCAAAACTGCCACCATTATTCCTGTGGCCAAAACTTCAGCTGTCACAGGTTTAAATGATTATCGGCCCATTGCTCTCACACCAGTAATCATGAAATGCATGGAAAGACTGGTGCTGCAACACATCAAATCTTGCATTCCCTTGGACCTGGATCAACATTAATTTGCTTACAGGCCAAACAGATCAACAGATGATGCTATCTCAATAACATTACACACAGCTCTTGCCCATCTCGAAAATCCAAACACCTATGTTCAGATTCTGTTTGTTGACTTCAGCTCTGCCTTCAGTTCCATCAGCCCCAACAGACTGGTCAGCAAACTGCAATCACTACAGCTTGGAGCATCCAAGTCAGTGGATTAAAGATTTTCTCACAAACCGACCCCAGCATGTTAAGCTGGGTAGTCTTACCTCCTCCACTGTCACTCTCAGTACTGGTGTACCCCAGGGCAGTGGTCTCAGTCCAATCTTGTACTCCCTGTATACTCATGACTGCGCCCCCACCCACAGTTCAATTGCAATAATTAAGTTTGCGAATGATACGACCATAGTGGGTTTGGTGGCAAACAACGATGAATCAGCCTATAGGGAGGAGATTCAGACATTGTTGGCATGGTGCAGAGACAATAACCTGTGCTTAAACACGAAGAAGACTAAAGAAACAATTATAGACTTCAGGAAAAACACAGCATGCAGGTTTGAGCATCGAAGGGGAGGAGGTGGAGCAGGTTGCTGACTTCAAATTCTTGGATGTGTATATATCCAGAGACCTGAGTTGGAGTGTGAACATGACTCACAACATCAAGAAAGCCCAGCAATGACTTTTTTTCTCAGAACTCTGAAGCGCAACAAACTTCCTCCAGCTCTGCTTAAGAACTTCTATTGTTGTACAGTAGAGAGTGTCCTGACGTATGGCTGCACTGTCTGGTACTCCAGCTGCAAAGAGGCAGAAAAGAAGGCGCTGCAACGGGTCATAAAGACAGCCCAGTGGATTGTGGGCTCCCCGCTCCCGAGCATGGAGGACATTTACTCCACACGCCTCCTTAGAAGAGCTAAAAACATCAAGAATGACCCAACACATCCAGGACAATACCTGTTTTCCACCCTTTCCTCAGGGAGGCTCAGAGTCATTAAAACCCGGACCAGCAGAATGAAAGAGAGCTTCTTCCCTACAGCAGTAGACAGACTGTTGCACTCATACTCCTTTTAGCAGGCATGCACACAGTTACATATATGTAGAGTGAATTAATATTTTATCTATTTATTTAGCATTTTATCTATTTATTATTATTTATTATTAAGATGATTGTATTTTAAGCTGCTAAGAGACTGCTGAACAGAGTTTCATTGTATTTTGTGTACAGTGACAATGCAGACTCTATTCTATTCTACTCTATTCTATTCTCTAGTAAGTGGTTGTGTAACTTATGACTTGGTCTTGCACATTTTCTCCTCCACCTCTTCCAGGTTGCTGCAAACGTAGCGGTGCGTCTCCGGGGATTTGGTGCACTCATCAGCCTGTTGCTCCACCTCTACCCTGCTCATCCTCTCCACCCGTTCAGACCTCACCAAACTACCCTACCGGCAGTTCTTACCTGCTGGTTCTTCTCCTTTGCTGGGTTCTGTGTTGGTCTCTCCTCACCTCCCACATAAGTGGTTTAATTAGATTTCCATTATTTCTTCATTCCTCTCTAATCAGTCTCGTCTATCCTCCGCAGGGCTCTTGCTTTTCTGGTGAGTGACTGACTTTTTCCACAAGTGTGCGATTTTGAAAATTCCAATAAATGGTCAAACGTCTTCTGTGTGTTCTCTTGGTGATTGCACTTTACACTCAGGTTGTTTGTCCAGTCAATATGACAACGGCAGTTATTTTTGTTTATCAATGGACTTGTCTTTAGTACAGATGGCAGAATAATCTGTCTTGCAGTGTGGGGGTGGGACAGTAGTCCACCTGTTCCCACCTAGTTTTAGTTGTTCTTTAGGTGTGATTGTGTTAGGCCAATTTGTGTACATTATTTTATGTTAAGTTAGTGCATGATTTGGGTCCTAAATTGGGGTGGGTCTGAAATGTGTGTGTGTGTGTGTGTGTGTGTGTTTTGGACTTTTGTAAGGGGGGAGGGAAATGTGATATAGTTATTTATATGGTTCATATTTGGTGCTCTTATTTGTGTGGCACGGGGTGGTGGCTCCACCTTCCGGTCATGCCACCATCATCATCATCATCATAGCAGTCTGTCGGGGGCAACAATGACTGTTTCATTTAGGGCTGATCAGATTCCTCCACGCAGCTCTGTCCTTTGCCCTCCGCTGCCAGGAACTCCTGGCCTTGTTAACCCGGGTGACATCTGAGCCGGTACCACCTGTGACTATAAAAGGGCTGCAGGTAGGAAGGACGGCGCTTCTTAATGGCCAAGACCCGAGGTAGTGGTAGTAGGACCAGTCCAGGACACAGTCCAAGGATGGATAATTTTTTTCACACATAAGGAGTTGTTCAGAACTCCTTATACAAAGATATGGAGTGATGATAATCAAATCAGTGGCAGTAATGCACCTGTAAGCCGGTTGCCAACTGCCAGTCAAATCTAAAAGAAGAAGAAGAAGGATGGTCTCTTGGTCATTTCCTCTGCCTGGCGGCTGTGTGTGTTGCACCTGTGCCTCTCTAATAAACGTGTGTTTGGTTCTACACCTGGCCTCATCATTGGCTCCATATTCAGACATAACACTATGGATATTTAATAGCCACTGTTTCATGGGCAAAATTTCTTCAATCTGATTACAATTCAGATTAGAACTTTACTGTTTACATGGATCCTGAAAAAGTTGAGCCGATTAGTACGTGCATTTGTGCATTAGTACGTGCATTTACGTGCATGACACATGCTCAAACATGTGTCACATGTTTGAGCGGACTAAATCATTTTGACACGTGCACAATTATCCGACATTCCGGAAATAGTAGAAGAAGAAGCAACTTCCGATGTAAACAGACCCCGCTTTGTGTCTTTCTCTTTTTGAAATGGACCTGTATTGTGTTATTCAGACTGTAGTTTTGCTTCCGCTGGTCTCCGTGATGAAGCTACAAGTACCTACTTCTGCATATGACGGACAGAGGGAGACAGCAGGACAATACAGACCAGTTTTGTTTGACTCCTGACATGTCTTCCGCAAGCTGCTGTAAAGGTAGAAATGCGTCATGTCGACGTGTGGCTGACGTATAGACATGTACAGTAAACATATTTTATACCCAAGCTTCGGAATAAGTGTTTATATGCGCAACAATCGGAATAACAATCGGCATAACTCACCCATCTCAATCGGAATGAAATTTTGATCCGAATGAGCGTGATCGGGTCAGAATATTCAGATTGGCATGTTTACATGAAGCATTTTTATTCTGATCAGGCTTTTAATCTGGGTACTTGTGTCCATGTAAACATGGCTAATGTTAAAAATACTGGGAAATTCACGTAATTCAACTAACTATGAAAAATGAATTAAAAACTTTTCTCAAATTTTGTGTAAAATGTAATTCTAAAAAAATAGTGAGGAATAAATTAGGATGCCCCCCCATCTTCTTTAGGACACCCCCACATTCATTCCCACTTAAAATGGCTAAAATAAATGTAAAAAAAAAAATGCGAATAAAACAAAAACAAGGTTAGACATAGATATGTGAACATTTCTTAATAAAGAACTGAATATTTAATGGGGTGTTCTAATTTTTTCACATGTCTATATGTTCACACCATACAACAAAAGGATTTACTCAAAACTGCTTTTCTGCAAGCAACGGCATCACTAATCGGAGTGGCCACAGTCATAGGTCGCTCCACCATTATGCATTTCACTGTGGGAAGAAACTAGATTACCAGGTGTAAACCCATGTAAGCGCAAAGAGAATATGCATCTCCACACATTCATGCTATATTTCTCAATAAGAAATAGTTATAGTAGTTAAACAAAAAAAAATCACCAGTTATATCTTCTTACTGTTCTGAATATCCTGCTAAAAGGTGTTACCTTTCTGTGGCAGGAAAGATTGAAACGATTGTACTGTGTATGTCTGAAGCTTGGATTTAGACTTTTTTGATTTATTAATCAAAGGCACAAACAATTACAACACAATACAATCATTTTGATTAAATGAACTGCAGTTTATCTGCTTAATCTTCAAATAAGACATAAATTTTCTGCACTGACTTGTGAAAAAAAGGAATTCTTAATTTTTTTTTTTTGAATATGGCGGGGCAGAGTCTCAGCCTCCAGCTGTAAGAGCATATCCACTGAAAAGGCCAAGATCCTTTAAAAGTGTGATGCAAATTACTGTATAACACTACAGAGCTCAGTGGATATGATAAGAACAGACACTCAAAGAGAGGAGATGTGACAAAGATACTAATATGTGACTTTGACATGGAAAGAGGGTGAGACATGGACGACGAGAGGGTAGGCAGGCAACACCTGCATACCTTGAGCTCCAATTAAAGTAATGCAGAACAGGGGAGAGGTGCATGTGCGTGTGCCAGTGTGTGTGTGTGTATCAGGTGGAAACGAGGTCACACTCTCCTCTCAGGGATATTTACAGTCCAGCATGAATGTCCTGACCAAAAAGCGGACGATGGCACTGGCCCAGAAAAAAGAGTATCCTGATTTGGGGCCTGCTGACTTGACAAAATGAAAAAAAAAAGAAAAAGGCTGGTCTCTGTCCCTTCCCAAAGTCAGAGAGCAGCAGAGCCTGGATCCATCATCACCTGAGCAGGAGAAGATAATAAGAAGCCTCATCTGCCCTTTCCCCATCCTCCAGATCATTATCATAATTCAGTATTAATCAGCACCGCCTCCACTACTCAGCAGCAGAGATCTAAAAATGACCCGAAACTTCCACTCTGCCTCCTACTGCTCCCAGAGAGGGAGATGTGAGGGATTTTTGGAGATGGAGTGGGTGCTGAAATATCCCAAGGATTGTGATCCCACTCCTGGTATAAAAAGGGAAGCCTTTGATGTGGCGAAGGAGTTGTGTTCTAATGAGGCCCGTTACACAGCGATCTGTCCCTGCCAGACTAGAGGTGGCATCACAGAGCGGCAGCCAGGCTGCTAAAACACTCCTGCTGTTCTCGGTTTGTTCAGCCAGGCTCTATCACAGCCAGCCCAGTGCTACACTCAGTGGCTGAACGCACATCCACAGTTTCAATTATTCAGCGCCCTACAGCACCTTGCAAACAGAGATGAGATGCACAGCAGCTGCCATTTTTTGCCCAACAGCTAGTTTTTTTTTTCATGCTTAATGCTACCATTTATACTATTTCTGAAATACTGAAGGCTTCAAAAATCTTACTAGATATACATTTTAATTATGATGTTTAGAATGGAGAGCCTTACAAAACAACAACTGATGTTAATGTGCACTATTCTGCTTTACGTCATAAGCAGGCATATGTCTTGGTTCAAATATGGGTTTTATTCCATTCCAATTTCATGTCAAAAGTACAAAGAAATGAAAGCACATAATGTTAGCAAATAACTCCTGAAGAAAGTGTACACTGAATAAAATACTTTATTCGTGACTCGCACAAACAGAAGATGTTGAGCGACTGACGAAACAAACGTCACAGGCCAGAAAGCATACTGACTGTTTGCATTTCTGCATGCCTGCCTTTGATCTTTGACATGGTTTGACATGGTTACGATGGCAACAGTAACCATAGTGATTGGCATGGTTACCGTGGCTACCCATGCATGCCCGTAGAAACCAAGTATAAGCATTTCTGCATGCCTACCTTTGATCTTTGACATGGTTACCATGGCACCAGTAACCAAGGTGATGCCTGCCTTTGATCTTTGACATGGTTACCATGGCAATAGTAACCATGGTGATGCCTGCCTTTGAGCTTTGACGTGGTTACCATGGCAACAGTAACCATTGTGAAACCTGCCTTTGATCTTTGACATCACCACTCGTTCAGTGATGCCTACCTTTGATCTTTGATGATGTCATAGCGAGTCCTATGATTTTCTGATGATGCCATAGCGAGTCCTATGATCTTTCAGTGAGTCACTATGATCTTTGATGTCATAGCGAGTCCTATGATTGTGAGTGATGCCTGCCTTTGATCTTTGATGATGTCATAGTGAGTCTTATGATCTTTTAGCGAGTCCTGTGATTGTGACAGACAGACAGACAGAGATTTCTTGAATTATATCAACTAGTGCATACCTGTGCATGCCTGTAGAAACCAAGTGTAAGCAAGTATTTCTGCATGCCCTGAGAAAGCAGGTGTAAGCAAGCAAGGCACCATGCATTCAGTGATGCCTGCGTTTGATCTTTGATGATGTTATAGCGAGTTCTATGATCGTGAGTGATGCCTGCCTTTGATCTTTGATGATGTGATAGCGAGTCCTATGATCTTTTAGAGAGTTCTATTTTGATGACAGAGCAAGTCCTATGATCATCAGTAGCGAGTCCTATGATCTTTGATGCCGTCATAGCGAGGCAAGTCCTATGATCGTGAGTGATGCCTGCCTTGGATCTTTGATGATGTCATAGTGAGTCCTATGATCTTTTAGCGAGTCGTATGTGACATAGCGAGTCTTATGATCATTAATAGCGAGTCCTATGATCTTTGATGATGTCATAGCATGTCCTATGATTGTGAGTAATGTGTGCCTTTGATCTTTGATGATGTCATAGTGAGTCCTATGATCTTTTAGTGAGTCCTGTGATCGTGACATAGCGAGTCCTATGCTCTTTGATCATGTCATAGCGAGTCCTATGATCGTGATTGAAGGCTGCCTTTGATCTTTTGGTGTCTATATGACATCAAATAGACATCATGTAGACATCATAGGCACATCCTAGGCACATCATAGGCGATCCTATGATCTTTTAGCGAGTCCTATGGTCACGACAGACACAGACACAGACAGATTTCTTGAATTAAATATATAGTGTGAAGAAGAGCTATTTCCCCGATAAGACAGCCATGGCATGAAGAGGTGAGGCGACAACTCTCTGCTGAAGAAGAAGGCGATTCGACCAGGACACAAATTCAGCTAGGAGGAATGGAGGTGGGAAGCAAGGAAGAGGAAGTTTGGAGTACGGTGGAGTCTAAAAGAAAGAAAAGTAGACATCAAGAAACTCAATCAAGACCATTTTCAAGTGCTGAGGAATCAGGATGAACGATTCCAAAATGAACAGAAGGAGGGGAAAGTAATCATTGAACTTACTCAGGAAGGGGCATTGTTTCGTGAGCGGAACCCAATTAAGCTCACAAATGCAATGGGTTACTTGGAGAAGTTTTAAATGGAAGGGTTCTTCATAGTGATTCATTGCTGGTTGCATGTAAAGATAGTGTTCAACAAGGAAAAGCAATCAGAGTTACTCAGATGGAGGCAAAAAATATGCAGTGTTCAGTATTGGAAGGAAATAAGGCAATGAGAGAGGAGTGATATTGGGCATTTCAAGGGCTGTCTCAACTGATGAAATAATGAGGAACTTAACTGGAGCAAAAGTGACAGAGGTATGGAGATTGAAAGCCAATAGAAATGGCGAAAAATGTAATAGTCTGTCAGTCATGTTAAAATTTGATGAAACAAGACTGCCAAGTAAGGTGTATATTGGCTACATGAGCTATGAAGTCAGACTTTACGTTCCTCCTCCACTCAGATGTTTCATATGTCAAAAGTATGGTCATGTAGCAGCGATATGCAAAGGTAGACAACAATGTGCCAGATGTTCCGGTGAACATGAATGTGGAAAGTGTGAAAGAGGAGCCAAATTAAAGTGCTGTAATTGCGGTGGTGAACATAGCTCTGCATATCGATGTTGTGAAGCCAGCAAAAGAGCAGCAGAAATTCAGCAGATAAAAATCTCCCAGGGACGAACATATGCAGAAGCTGCGAAAAAGGTGCCAGCTAAAAAAGTGGGAGTGGACTCGAACGGGGAAAGTGTGCAGACTTGCAGTGCATGCAGTAGAATTAAGAAAGATACTGTTTTTGGTACTGGTTTTTAAGGAAAATAATTTTGTCTTATTTGTGGTAGATGTGATAAACTGCACTGCGCAGACTTCCAAGAAAATAGAAAAAATCAAAATTATTGTGAAAGCAGCAGAAAAATAGCTTGGCATTAAGGGGCTACATTGGGAAGCAGTTGAAGACTTGTTAAATGGGGGACCTTTAAGTTCAAAGACATCATGGGCTGGTGGATCAACCGCCAATCAAGTCTAAAGAAGAAGAATGAGATGAGATGCCGATACAGACTAGAAGACACTGATACGAGATTAAAAAAGAAGAAGAATGTCACAAAGCTATGAGGAAAACATCACAAAGCTCTGAGGAAAATTTCACAAAGCGATGAGGAAAACGTCACAAAGCTATGGGGACAAAGCAATGAGGAAAATGTCACAAAGCTATGAGGACATCACAAAGCTATGAGAAAAACGTCACAAAGTTATGAGGAAAAACAGACACACAGAAAGACAGACATACGTATATGAGGTGTGTGGCGGTGGTGCACCTGTGGGTTGGTTGCCAACCACCAATCAGGTCTACAAGAAGAAGAAGAAGAAGAAGAAGTTGTTCAGAACTCCTTATACAAAGATATAGAGTGATGATAATCAAGTCAGTGGCAGTGGTGCACCTGTGGGCTGGTTGCCAACTGCCAATCAAATCTAAAAGAAGAAGAAGAAGCTGGTTGCCAACATACTGAGCTTGGCCACACCTTGGACACAGTCCAAGGATGGATAATTTTTTCACACAAAAGGAGTTGTTCAGAACTCCTTATGCAAAGAGATATACAGTAGAGTGATGATAATCAAGTCAGTGGCGGTAATGCACCTGTAAGCTTGTTGCCAACTGCCAATCAAATCTAGAAGAAGAAGAAGAAGAAGAAGAAGAAGAAGAAGAAGAAGTTTAGGGTTGGGCTCAAAAGACATAATGTTACACACTTTTGTACAGTGGGTGGCTGTATGCACCTTTCAGTTGCTTGCGATCCGCCAGTAGTGCAATCCACAGTGAAGTCCAAGGTACAGTTGAAATCACCAGCAACAACAAGTTGTTCTTGGTGATAGCGCTGCAATTCAGTAGTCAGTATATTGAAAAAAGCAACCCTTTCAGCACCGTGGTTTGGCGCGTAAACGTTTACCAGGCAAAACACGGAATCCCCTATTTGGGCCCTAACAAGAAGCAGCCTGCCCCTCACTATCTCCACCACCGATAAAACTTGTGCATTTGCTGATTCCCCAAACAAAATGGCCACTCCTGCATTAAGATTGGTACCGTGACTGAGTGAAAAATGGCCTTTCCACCACAAGCCCCAGTCCACTTCATCTGCCGAAGTGGTATGAGTTTCCTGCAAAAACAAAATGTTGAGACTTTTTCGTTGGAACAGATCACTAATGAATCCCCTCTTATGATTGCCCCTCCCACCATTGATGTTTAAGGACCCTAATGTTATTTTCTGCATTAGGCGATAGATGTGAGGAACACCGTATTGTTGCCATGGAAATCATTCCATCTTGGCGCGCTTGGCCTTTTGTGCCCCTGCTGATTTACGCAGGGCTGTGAGGTGCTTCTTCAGGCAGAAGCGTTTTCTTTCATCCAGGAGGTCAACACCAACCTGCTTCTTCAGTACATTAACAGACCGAATGAATTTGTCAGTGTCACTGAAGTAATCAGCGACGTTAATGGCCTGTTATTATAGGTTTCATCCAGGAAAGCATTTATTTCTTCCAGTGAATACAAACCTGCGTTTGTACTACAAGTTGCCCCAACAGACTCATGTTTAGCAGACACAGCGTCAGAAACACATTCCATTTCCTCGTCAGCACAACTCTGCTGACTGCTGCATTCAGCTGGCACGTCATCTGGTGCAGCTGATCCACCGTCAGCCACGTTTTCTGGGGCGGCGCCTACATCAGCCGACCGGCGTTGTTCCGCCCGCTGCTCTGAAGTGGCAGCAGGCTGCGGAAGCACAGCCGCTGATGTCACACAGCGCGATTCTGACTCAACGTCATTGACTGTTTGGGCGCCATCACCAGTGATGCCCCCAGCTGCAGGCCGCGCTGCAGGCCGCGCTGCAGGCCGCGCTGCAGGCCGCGCTGCGGGCGCCACAGGCAGGCTGTCCACAGACACAGCGGCAGGCTCCGGAGCAGGAGCGGCGGAAGGCTCAGCAACTTCGTCCGCAGCAACGGCGGGTGCGGAGGCCTCGCTGGCAGGCTGTGTGCTCCCGCCGGGCTCCGCCGCGGCGGATGCCCCCACAACGCCGTCCGCAGCAGCGTCGCGAGCGGAAGCCGCACCGCCAGCTTCAGCCGCGGCTCCACCAGAGCCCCCCGCCGGCTGCCTGTGCGGGCAGGCGAAACGTTTATGGCCCACGTCCCCACATTCAAAACACTTCATCTGTCCCGAGCTCGCATACATCATATAGTAGCCGTCCCAGTGTTTGACCCGGAAGGACACGTCCAGAGTTTGTGTGGGCGAGTCCAGAAACATGAACATCTGTCGCCTGAGTGATTTCACATGTTTTAACTGGGCTTCCCTGAATCCCAAACTCACGTGTCTAAACGGGCCCGCAAACTTCCCGAATCTGCGGAGCTCCGTCGCCAACTGCTCATCAGCGATGAAAGGTGGAACACCCGAGACGGTGATTAGCGTTGATGGAACTGATAAGGGGGACACCTGTACAGACATGTCCCCGATTACAATACCGCTCGCAACCAGAGCGTGGACATTCTCCTCAGCAGCCAGAAACACAACTACAGCTCTATTCATCCTGGACGCATAGCAGATCGCATCATGGCCCACCTGGTCACCCACAGCCATAAGGACCCCCTTCACAGTAACAGTGGCGTCTGGGGGAACGATCCGCACCCCCTGGCGGATAGATGGAGGTGGCATTTCCAAGGTCGCCATCCTCCTCCCCAAAAAACAAAAGTTTAATATGCGGGCAGTGATAGAAAAACTACAAAAAGTCCAAAAAAACCACAGAGTTCCCTATTTCCGTCCCCCTCCCTCAGCTGGCGGATAGAGGAGGAGGAGGAGGAGGAGGAGGAGGAGGAGGAGGAGGAGGAGCAGAAGAAGAAGAAGAAGAAGAAGAAAGAAGAAGAAGAAGAAAGAAGAAGAAGAAGAAGAAGAAGAAGAAGAAGAAGAAGAAGAAGAAGAAGAAGAAGAAGAAGAAGAAGAAGAAGAAGAAGAAGAAGAAGAAGTTGTTCAGAACCCCTTAGAAGAACTCCTTATACAAAGATGGTGCACCTGTAGACTAGCTGCCAACCGCCAATCAAATCTAAAGGGAGACAGCCACAGGTGGATGAAGAAGACTGAGTTGGACCATTGGGGCGGTGGACGGACTTTGACGGGGGAAGGTTGAGACGGCATTTACGTCTGTGTTCGGTTGGCGGTAGGAGTGATTTGTTTGTGGCGGATAGCATAAACTGTACTCTGACTGTAACATTATGGCATCTAGCTCTGGCAGGCTCGATAAAAATGAGATGGAATGGATAGTATCCAGGTCTGAGAGGTGGAAAAGAGCAGCTGGGGGGCACCAAGAGCTAGAAGCGGGTCAGATGAGAGTGGCGCGGGAGGAAGTAACAATGCTAAGAAAACATGAACTAGCCAACATAGATGGCAACTTGATTATGTAGGGAATGAGTGGAAGGTTGTCATTGAGTTCAATCAGGGTGGGGGGGCACTATCACCCTGTTAAGCTAACAAAAGCAATTGAGAAAGAAATTGGGAGAGTTCAGTTTGCAAAGTTCTTGAATAATAACCGGCTGTTAATTCATGCATCAAGTAAACAACAGCAAGAGAAAATATTGGCAATGACATGTCTAAATAGAGAACTAATGAAGGTGCATGTTCCTGGCACAACAGCAAACTTGAGGGGAGTTTTATCAGGTGTCCCTTTTGAGCATGTCTATGGAAGAAGTGAAAAACGAGATCCAAGGAGGAAAGATGAAGAATGTGAAAAGGCTAAAGAGTAAAAGAAAAGGTGCACTGAAGGATACACCGTCTGTAATGATTCAGTTTGAGGAAACACTCCCTAAATCAGTCAAAATAGGATACCTGTATTACAGTGTCAGAGAATACGTTCCAAAGCCACTCAGGTGCTACAAATGTCAAAGGATGGGTGACACTACTCAGCAATGTAAGGGAAAGTTAAGATGTGCTAGATGTGGAGGGGAGCATGAATATGGTAAATGGGAAAAGGATGTCAAAGTAAGGTGTTGCAACTGCGAGGGTGAGGACAGTGCTGCATATGAAGGATGTGTTGTGCAGAGGGAAGCTAGACAAGACCAGGAAATCAGAATAAGTAAGAAAATCTAGTATGCGGAAGCTCTAAAGACAGAGAGGCAGGAATGGTCAGAAACACAACAGGCCTTCCTCAAAGAAGTACAGTTCAAAGGGAAGCACAGCCATCAACAAATCTCACACAAACACAAGATCATGCCGCTGCAAGGAATTCATGTGTTCACAAATGTAAAAGGGATGATGACACATTGATAGTTAAAAGGACTAACTTTGTAGCTTTTATCGGCCACACCATTAATGTTGCAGCACAGCTAAAGAAGAAAAGTGACAGAATCAAAACCATTGCTGAAGCAGCAGGAAGATTCCTAGAGGTGAAAGATATCAGACCCGACCAGATTAATGTTTTATTGACAGCTGAAACTGGGGAACATGCACATGTTGAAACTTAATATCTGAATTATGGTACTACACATACTACAGTGGAATACGAGGAGTCTTATAGCAAACGGACAAGAACTCAAGAAGTATCTTTACGAACTACAAGTTGTTCCACAGGTAGTGTGTGTACAGGAGACATGGCTTCAACCTCACTTAGATTTTGTTATTCCAGGACATAGTTATATCAGAAAGCATAGAATTAACAGGGTAAATGGAGGAGGATGTGCCACTTTCATTAAAGATGGCCTGGCATATAGGATGATTCTCTCCCCTGAGGATATAGAGTGTAATATTATTAAAATATGTAGGCCAAATGGACAAGGAAATATTAAGCAGATTAATTATTACAACCCATGTAGGAAGTTAGCAGCAGATACTTTCAGTGTTATGGCAGGGGAAGGGCATATGAAAGACGTATGGTGTGGAGACTTTAGTGCCCATAATAGCTTGTGGGGAAGCACACATACAGATAACAATGGAAATGTTGTGGAAGAGATGTTAGATGAAAGATCGTGAATTTGTCTCAACAGTAGTGAAGGTACCAGGGTGGATGTGCATAGGTGCACATCATCATGTATTGACCTGACTCTGGTATCTGATTCTTTCGTGAGCGCCTGTGAATGGACGGTTGTGAACAGTACAACTATGGGAAATGATCACTTCCAGATACTTAGTCAGTAAAACTGAAGTATGTATACAAGAGGGAAGATGTTTTACAAGATGGCGTTTTGAAAAGGCAGATTGGGGAAAATTTAGGCAATACTGTGTACAATCATGTCAGTTGGTAACATTAGAAGGTGGCATAGAAGAGTATTCAAGTCAGGTAACCAATCATATTCTGAATGCTGCAATAGCAAGTATACCTAAGAAAACAACTCGGGGTAGGAAGAAGGTTGTACTCTGGTGGAATGAGAAATGTAGTCTTGCAGTAAAAGAGCAAAACAAGGCATTCAGAGAGCTGAGGAAGAATATGAATAGTGAAAATTTAATAGATTATAAAAAGAAAAGGGCAGTAGCTCGAAGGATTATTAAAAACAGGAGAAGGAATTTTGTTCCACCCTTGGTAGGAAAACAGAACTAGGTGATGTCTGGGGTATGTTTAAAAAAATGAGTCGGAAAAGGGTATCAGTTAAAGTCCCAGCTCTAGTGGATGGGGACAAGATGGCTGTATCAGACAAAGAAAAGGCAGAAGTCCTAGGTAGTGTAGCATCATTGTCTCCTCAGACCAAGACAGAAGATCACATCCCTCCATTCTACAGGAATTTCACTTTATTCCTTCTACAGGAAAACCACTTTTCTGCATTCTACAGGAATATCACTGGCTTTTATATCGACTACACTCATCCAGGCCTGACCAAAGATGTTTTCCCAGGACCCCAATGTAAACAGTTGCCTCTTACAGAGATGGTAAGGATCAGACTTTGCTTTTAAAGGCTCAAAGGAACATAAAACTCGGGAGACCAGACCTCCAACGTGAACACTGCATTTGGATAACATCCTCCTTTACAGGAAACCAATGCTCTTAAAAGGGTCATAAACGGCTTAATCAGACAGGTGTAAGACCTTTGATGGTTCCCAGATTTTTTCTTCCAGATATCATGGACCTAAAGAAATCTACAGCTCAACAGTACCTCCTAGTGGATACCTACGGAATGTGCTTCAGTATGTAGGATGACTTTTTAATTTGTTCTAAGCATTAAGTTTCTTTCAGCTTATCCTCTTCCTTCATCCTAAGGACACTGAGAATCATCCTTTTTATCACTAACCATAGTTGGCAGTAATACATCAAGCTTTGATCTAAATATGAATGCATGTATTATAATTAGGTATAAGAAATGTTATGTTCACGAGTGTTATTCAAACAAATGTAACCTTAGAGTAATGGTATAAATGCATGATCACCAAACAGTAGCCAAGTCATTTAATTTAGTTAGATTTTATATTGAGCACCTAATTTCATAAGAACTGACTGAGTGTTGATTTTTCTCTGCAATTTCATGGTATGGTGTCTTCGTTTGATTGGCTGCTCTCAAACAAAGAAATGTTTTCACATTGGATGGCAGCCATTTCAAACTGCTTTTGATAAAGTCGACTGGTCAGTCTTGCGATCTGCATCACAAGTTTATGACCCAGGCGGGGTCATTTAAAAAGTAGTAGAGGCTGCCCTGCAGAAGAAGAAAAAAGAAGAACACAAGAAGAGAAGTTAGAAATGTATAAAAAAGAAAGACAGACAGACAAAGGAAATAATGAAAGAAAAAGCAGACAAGACAAGCAGAAAGAAAAAAGAGAAATGTAAGACAAACAAAGAGACAGAATGAGATCAGATAAGTCTGGGAAGATTTTATTTCACCGTTTCAAGGTCCTGTGTAGTTTTTTTGTGTGGAGTTTGTCAAATCCTGCGTTTGTTTTCCTGGTTACTGAGGAGAAATCACCTTTTTCTTTAAAGCTCGCTTTCTCAGAGAATCAAATTCTCAAACTTTTTTCCTTCACCTCAGAAGCCATTCTTATCCAAGTAAATGTTTTCTCATTTTTTTATGACTTTTCACGCCGTTAAAGTGGACCTTTAATTTTCCTAATTTAAAGAGAACAGAGACTGTGTTTTTGGACTCGCTTTCCGGCCTCATATCCGCCTGACTGAGAAGTGGTTCCTTCAGTTTTTTGGTCTATCCCACTCCTAGAGACTTCACCGATTCGGCTGGACTCGTTCCAAGGATTTTCACGTCACCCTGAGACAAACCATCCACGGCTGCCACTGTCTTCTTGAAAGGCCTCCAGCTGAGTTATCACTTCCACGGCTGTGAGGAAGTATAACAGCAGCCGCTTCCTCCGACGTCCTAACTTCAAAACCCAGCGGTACCGACCTGCTGAAATGTGGACCTACAGCTGTTGTGTGAGTGAAACTCCCTTTTCCTTTCTCCTGGGTTAAAACGTGATGTCCTTACAATTAAATTACAATTAAATATAGCCCGCATTTCAGGGCATGATTAGTCTCAGCCACAGGATAAAGCTGTAAACTGAAGGAAGACTCTTAGTCATTTTTAAGTAACTGCATACCCGTCAAGTGATACGGTTTCACCGTATTTTAATACGGGGGAAAATGCAATTTTAGCAAATATGGGCGTATTGCCATTTCTGTATGCCAAAAAGAAAAATATACAGCGAAAAAAAAATTATTGAGAGAACCTAAAATCAACTGAACAGTAATTCGATGCCTGGCAAAATTGAGCGCACCTAAGCAGTCTTTTTGTGATTTTCAAAATGGCTTGATGCAGTGCGCCGCCGGCGAAGAAAACAAAGCTTGAAGAAAAGGGAAATCGAGGGACTGGACGTCACCGAAAAGAATGGGAGAGTCCGAGCTTCGAGCAGGGAAAATACGCTGGATGGATAAAGGCTTCTCCAGAGGGCCCTAAACACTCCTTCTGTGTTCCATGTAGGAAGAGCATAAAAGTGACTGCATAGGGGATTTTCGACCTGAAGTCACACTTTGCTACACAGGGCCACAAAAACTGTGTAGCCAAATCGAAAACGTATCGATCGATGGATGAACATTTTCAGCCAGTGAGAAAACCGACGCCTTCCAAATCCAATGCATCACTAGCAGAAGTGATGTTTTGTCATTTTGTGGCAGAGCACAATCTACTCCCATCGGTGGCAGATCACTTCAGTGATTTGGTGTCAACATTGTTTCCTGACAGCAAGAGCGCTCAAGACTTTGCTTGCAAAAGAACCAAAATGACCATGATCATCAAAGAGAGCCCGGTGCCTGCCTACACAGAACAAGTCATAGAAGCATGCAGAAAGGGGCCTTTCTCAATCATGGTCGATGAGAGCAACGACAAGAACACCGAAAAGCGTCTCGTCATCCTTGCAAGAATTTTTGATGGGGAGATGTCCCAGACCAGGCTGCTGGACATGCCCATTCCAGCATCGGGAAAAGCCACCGACATTTTTACGGAAATTGACAACTCCATGAGGTACGAAATGGATTTTTTTTTTTTTTTTGCTTGCATACAGACCACTTTTGACCAAATTATTTTATTATTTTATTTATTATTTATTTATTTATTTATTTTTAGATTGCACAATATTCCATGGGAATTGTTTGTTTGGTTTTTGTTTGTTTTTTTTTGCTTCAGTTTTCTTTCATTTGCTGATAAATACAGTTTTTAAGTATTCAGTACAGGTGTGAAAGCACCTGTACTGGAGGCATGTACTCCATGTAAAGCACATGTACTGGAGGCAATAAGGGAGGCATGAGGCATACCTCATGCCTCCCTTATGTAATCCGTATGTAACTGCCCTTAATTTTTGTAGATTAATTCAGAAGTTCATTTTTAGATAATGAGCTTATGAATTTTCCCCATAAAATTGCATTGTTTTGTTAGACATTTCAGCCTTCATTTACTGTTGAAACATAAGTCTAGTTCCTCCTTGGTTCTACAAAGGTGTAACGCTGGATTTTATGTTCAGCAATCCAATAACAGTTGATGTGATATCGTATGCTGTTATCATTTGAATCTGTTTACCCATCATTTGAATGCCATATCATGTAACCTGAATGAGTTTAATTAAAGGGTGAATGAGAGAAGTTGAAGCATTTTCCTTTCACATATATATGTTTCTTAGATCACGGCAGGAAAAGAACTCACTTAAATTTTGAGACTGATCCATTAAGTAATTGAAGGTACAAAATTAATTAAAATTAAAGTTAATATAATTGTCCGTTAGGACTGGTGCCCCTTTTTACGAGTGCTTATTTATTTTATTTAGTGGGTGTAGAAGTGACGGTTTAACTCTGCCTCCTTTCACACCCACTATTAAATAAAATAAATAATTCGTGTACCTTATTACAATATTTTATTATAAATTCTTCTACAGTAGAGCATTTGCAGCAGTGCATAGAGGAGAACATCTTGGTGAGAGTCATAGACGACAAAGGGACCATAAATTCAGAGAAAATGCAAACTTAAAAAAGGAAGTGAAAGAAGATATGACTGCGTTGGACCTCTAGCTCACAATGGCTATGTTTACATGGACACAAGTAACCTGATTAAAAGCCTGATCGGAAAAAAAATGCTTCATGTAAACATGGCAATCTGAATATTCTAACCCGATCACGCTCATTCGGATCAAAATTTCATTCTGATTGAGAGGGGTGGGTTATGCCGATTGTTAATCAGAATGGTGTGCATGAAAACACTTATTCCGAACGTAGGGCAGAAAATATGTTTACTGCACGTGTCTGTACACTAGCCGCACGTCGACATGACGTATTTCCGCCTTAGCTGAAAACACAGCGGGAGTAAAACAAAACTGGTCTGTATCGTCCTGCTGTCTCTCTCTGGTCGTCATATGCAGAAGTATATACTTGTAGCGTCATTACGGAGACCAGCAGAAACAAAAGTACAGTCTGAATAACACGATACAGGTCAATTTTGACACGAAGCGGGGCTTGCTTTATTCCATTGAAACCTGTGACACATGGAAACGCACATCCTAATCAGATCAGCTTTTTCAGGATCCATGTAAACAGTAAAATTCTGATTTGAATTGTAATCAAATTGAAGAAATTTTGCCCATGTAACCGTGGCCAATGTCAGAGCTTAAGAGAGCTTTGCAAGATAGTGGCTACACAGCTCCAGGATATGATCAGTTAAGCTATGCTATGTTCCGGCAGTTGAACGTGCAATCAATGGAACTGGTGCTGAAATTGTTTAACTGAATATGGAAGGAGGGGTTGTCCCAAGTGGGTGGAAAAAGGCTGTAATTTTACCATTTAATAAGCCGGGAAAGATCCAGCTCATCCAGGCAACAAATAGCATTAACGTCACACTTAGGGAAATGGATGGAGAAGGTGTTAGTTTACAGACTCTCATATGTACTAGAGCAAAGATGATTAATAAACAACTATCAGAATGGTTTTAGAAGAGGAAGATCCACAGTGGATGCTCTACTTAGGGTAAGTAATGTACTGAAAAGACACTAAATGAAAGAAGTAATGGTTATAGTTTATCTGGATACTGAAAAAGCTAATGACTCACTGTGGAGGGATGGACTTCTTATCAAATTGAATAAAATGGGCATTGGTGTTAGGATATATAATTGGATAATGGATTTTTTTTTTTAACACACAGGACAATTTGGGTTAAAGTAGAATCAGAAGTTTCTCATGACTTTGAAATAGAAAATGGGGTTCCTCAGGGGAGTGTGATAAGCCCAGTTTTATTCAGCATAATGATTAATGACATGTTTGAGGATCAAGAGGGATCAACAAAACGGCACTATATGCAGATAATGGAATCACATGGACGAGGGTAAGAAATGAGGAATCTTTGTTCAAAAACATCAGGAAAGCAATGGAGAAAGTGAAAAAGTGGTCATGTGAGTGGGGATTTAAATTTTCAAACAGTAAAACCTGCTACATGATTTTCACAAAAACACGCAGAACTGGTACAGAACCATTGACATTATATAATCAACCAATAGAGAAAGTGAGTGAGTTCAAATATCTAGGATTGTGGTTTGATAGTAGATACACATGGAGAGTTCATGTTGAAAATCTGGAGGCAAAGTGGAAAAAGGCATTAATCTTATAAAAGCTGTAGCTGGACACAAATGGGGTGAAGATAAACAGGCATTAATTGACATTTACAAAGCACAAATGAGATCGACAATAGACTATGGATGCATGATTTATGGAGCAGCAGCAAAGATGACTCTGGAAAAAATAGAATACAGCATAGAGTGCTTCGCCTGTGCATTGAAGCCATCAAAACAACACCAAATAATGCAGTTTTAATAGAAGCAGGAGAAATGTCAATGGATTTGAGAAGAGATAAACTCGCATTATCATACTGGGTCAAGCTGAAAGGAAGTGAGGAAGTGAATAGTTCAAAAACAACACTACAAGACTGCTGGTAATATTCTAACTTCCAGGGACATGGTTTTGGGTGGACAATTGAAAGAAAAGCCAGAATGTATGGAATAGACACTATTGATATAGCTAACACCAGTCCAGTGAGTAATGTTCCCCCTTGGCTGTTTCCCGGAAAAGAAATAGACATTAGTCTGCTAATGAGGAAAACGGATTGGCATATGAGTGAAGTTGGTGTTAAAACAAGCATTTACTTCAGGAACAATTACTATAACTTCTTACAGCTCTATACTGACGGTTCAAAGAACAAAGAGGGCTCTGTTGGAGTTCGAGTATACATTCCAGAGTTTAAAGTGATCATCTCAAAAAGACTCTCCAACAATACATCCGTGTTTACAGCAGAGATGGTGGCAATAATTATTGGTTTGCAGTGGGTGGAGGAGGTCAGACCGGACCGGGTGGTGATGTGCACAGATTCACTTGCAGCTTTAAAAAACTATACAGACACTAAAATCTACAAGGGAAGACTTGGTGATTGAGCTATATCACAGTTTATTTAGGGTACACAGGGGTGGTGGAGATGTTCAGTTTTGTTGGGTTCCTGCACATGAAGGGTTGAAAGGGAGTGACTGTGCAGACAAATCAGCAAAAAGTGCACTTGGGAAAGAAAGAACTATACCATTGTCTCTTGGAAAAGGTGAAGGGAAAGCAGTAATCAAGAAAAAAAGGAATTTAGCTATGGCAAAAAAGATTGGATGAAGATCATAAAGGTAGATCGTATTACAAAATACAAAGATCTATTGCAATAAAGAATCATAAAACAACAAACAGGAGGGAAGACATCATTATGGCAAGACTCAGACTGGTTCATACAGGTTTAAAAGGCACTTTATTCACCGTGGTGAAAAGTGAAAGTGGAAAATGTAGAGAATGTGGAGAAAAAGAAAGTGTTGAGCACATCTTATTACACTGTCACAAGTGTGGAAATGAAAGAGAAAATGAAAATGAAGTTTGAGAGGCCGGTATGGAATGGGATTTAACTGGGATTCTGGGAGCAGATGGAAATGGAGCGGCACTAAGAATGATGAGAAAGGCTCTTTTCTCTTTTTTAAATAACACAGGATTAAGTCATAGAATTTAGGGGTCGGGCTCAAATAACGTAATGTTACACTCTCTTGTACAGTAGGTGGCAGTACGCACCTTCAGTTGTTTGCTATCCGCTAGTAACCGAGAGAAGAAGTATATAGAGGAGAGTGATCAAGAGCTGGTCGATGAGAGATAGTGTTATAGACATCATGTAGACATGGAAATCTCACTTTGAAGAAGAAGAGTTTGATTTTTACAAAAACATTGTATTTACATATTTAAAAGGACATCAAGGCAAAGTAAAAAAGTTCGTACAAATTTTTTAAAACATGCTGAACACATAAATCAGCCAACTTAAAAATGTGCAACACACAGTTCATTCTCACATACACCACAAAGGATATCTCTATAATTCCATGTTTGCTTAAAATCATCCATGTTCCCAGTCATCTTAAAAAAGCTGAACTCCAGTCTCAGTCTGGACAGGACGTTGCAGCGCCACACAGCCGCTGGTTCTTGAACTGGTTTGTCTTCCACTTTATTTGTTCTGCTAACATGTATTGCCAGCTTGGCTTCACCAATAATAAAATTCAGCAGTTGCCACTTTTCTTTACTTATTTATCTGTATCCAGCACCATAAATATAATGACCCACAGAACATTTTTCACCAAATAAATTAAAAACTTCTGTTAAAAGAGTGAAGAGCACTGTAAGCCTCTTACATTCACTAAAAACATGAAACACAGTCTCTCGGAGACTGCAGAAAGAGCACTGGTTTGAAACAGTGGGGTTAAGAACAGAAATAAAAGCATTTAAGGCAGTAGCTCCATGTAAAATTCTCCATTGGAGATCTGCTGTCCTTTTTATTAATTGGGGGTTTGTACAGTACTCTCCACTGTGGACTCATGCCTTCCCCACTCACCTTCTCAGTCCCCACAGTGGAGGGTCTGCTGTGCACTCCTGCTCTGTTGATGACCTTAACACAGTTGATGTACAACGTCTTTTTGTCAGCATTGTGTAAGGTCAGCTGTTTGGGGTTGTGAGTTCTTAACAAATGTCCAGCTAGGTCACCAAGATCAGGGCTCATGGAGATCGTTGGGAAAGGGTCACTGTGGTTGGGTTCAATTACTCCTCTGCTGTGGTCCACCAGAAGCCGTCTTTCCCTCCCATCGAGCCTCTGCCTCCAAAGCTCCAGGACCCTCTGAGCCACTCTGGCAGACCGGATACTCAGTAAGGTACCCACAGCCAGGGGGTCCGTAAATGTTGGTCCTGCTGCATTCACCAGATGTTGCAGAGTCACAGTCTTTGTCCTCAGGAGTGCTGCCATCAGCCCAAGAGTGGTCTCAGTGCAGATGTCCAACCTTGCTCCATGAATCAACGGCTCCCGCATCGTTTAATGTTAAAAAGGTTCCAGGACTTAAAAAAGTCTTTGATAAAATGGAGGCAACCCACTTAAATTTAAACATTTTGAATTAATTAAAAACAGAGCATAATCCAGTCCCAGATTACCCACACACATGAAGACACAGCTGGCCACTTCTCTCCACATAGGATCTGCTGGCCCCGTCAGAAACCTCTGCACAAACTATAACCTACATCCCCTCTGGGAATCAATAAAGTATAAAATAAAGGTGGCATTTCTGTTGGCTAGGTGTATGAGGCCATGCACCCCCCCCCCTCCTCTCTGGGTAAAAACAGCACCCCCTGTGGCACCCAGTGCAAATTGTCCCAGAAAAAGTTTACAATTTTTGTCTGGATATGGGACAGTAAACATAATGGGGGATCTAGGCAGGTTAATAAGTGCCAAAGCAGGGAGGCAACAAGGTTATTTAGTACAAGGACTCTCCCTCTGTAGAACATCTGACGGAGCGCCATCTCCACTTATTCATTTTGCCTTCAATTTTTTCACCAACATTCTCCCAGTTCCTCCAGACTATGACATCATTTTCAAGAAAACCCCCAGGTATTTTATGCCATCTTTTTTTCCATGCTACAGTATGTCCTGTGGCAGAACCGGGAGGCCACCAAGCCAATCGCCGACAGCAAGGGCTTCACTTTTCCTCCAATTCACCCTTGCTGCCGATAAAAGGGTGAAGGCACCAGTTAAATAAATTAAAACATTAACGTCAATCTGATTTTTGATAAAAACAATTACATCGTCCGCATAGGTGGATAAAACAATCTATTAAAACCAGGTAAGGCGAGGCCATCAATGCTTGTGCGTATTTTATGGAGGAGGGGTTCTAGGGAGAGTGCATAAGAGCATGCCAGACAAAGCACAGCCCTGCCGGATGCCTCTATACACTCTGAAAGGAGCACACAAACTGCCATTAATTTTCAATATACTCTCAACACCAGCATATAACACCTGGATCTTGGTTATGAAACCAGCGCTGAACCCACACCACTCCAGCACTGAACCCACACCTCTCCATCACCTTCCAGAGGAAGTCATGCTCAACGTAGTCAAAAGCCTTTTCCTGATCAAGAGAAATCAGACCAGTGTTTATACCTGACGAGCTGGAGACTTCCAAAACATCTCGAATATGGTAGGCATTGCCTACCATGGACCTGCCCAGTACACAGTACGTCTGGTCCCGATGGATGACCTGCTCCATACCTTCTCTCAGCCTGTTAGCCAAAGCCTTGAACAAAATCTTGTAATCCGTGCAGAGGAGGGACATGGGCCACCAGTTTTTTATGTCCTGTAAACCTCCTTTTTTTGGCAGGAGAGTGACCACAGCCCTGCAGCAGGACGTCGGCAGAGAACCTGAACACAAACTTTTGTTAACCCCTTGCACTCTGGTCAATTTCCCTAAAAACGCCAAAAAATAATGTGCCCAAAGTAAATCAAAAACTGTTCTTCAACCCTTTGCAGCATCTTCATGGGGTTGGTCTCATTTAAAAGAAAACACTTTGAATTTTTTGGCAAAACAGTCATAATCTCTCTAAGTGCTCCGGCCACTGAGTAACAGTCATCTAAACATAGTGAACTTGAAGAAAATAAATTTGGCCTGGGTGTTTTTTTGGATACAAATGCTTGCAAATAACACACAGCTTCAGATCCGGGCTGGAAAATGCAACAGAAATGTAGAACGAAGTGTTATCCAGCTGAGGTCAAAATTTTGTAACAATACCACAAAAAATGAATATATTACACAGCTTTGTTCTCAGGTTGTTCCCAGGCGTTTTTGAACTGTGCCAAATTGTGCCAAATGGCACAGTTTGGAAAAACGTCTGTAACTTTTGAATGATTCAATATAGAAGCTTCATCTTGGGCTCTAATGAAAGGTGACACCCAGGGCTGTGTGTGTGTGTGTGTGGGGGGGGGGGTTGTCCCCCACCCACCGCTACAAAGGACGGACATCGCCCGGTGCACGGGTTCGTGCGCCGCGGTCCGTCATGTGGCGATGACGCACAGTTGTAATTTACTGATCGGTCAAAAGTCATTTTTGATTACAATTTTCAGGGATAAAGAATAATTTAGCTTATAACACTTACCTGTTCACAACAGCAGCGTAGCTGGCAAACTTCTCTTCCTCATTGTCAGACGAACATGAAACTGGTCTGCTTGTTATGGACTTGTGGTTCTGGTCTCGCGACCCGGTCAAACCATAATTCCATTATTGGGGTTTTGCGCTTCCATGATTGCGGTTTTGGAGAACGATTTTTCAAAACAAATAAGAACAGTAGTTAGAAAAAAAGACTGGCAAACGCCTGTGTGTCACCCAGCCTTACACAAAACAGCTTTCGAACTTCTGTGCTTCAATTGGCTGGCTGCATTCGCAGCCGTTGGTAGGCAGGTCCTTCTTGCTAGGTTTTCAGTCATTGGTTCTTCAAGGTTTCAGAAACCCAATTCAAGGCTCTTATTAGTCGAATGAGAGGTCAATCACATCTAAACCAATCAAAGCACTCCTTTGGCTTTCTGTTCGCGGCTGTGTCTGTAGTGGAAGAATGGAAATGCAGGTGGGTTTTTTTTCAGTGCCTCCTAGGACGCACAGTGTGCTTACTAGGACGCCCTCGTGCGTCCTAGGACGCAGAGACGTGCCCGCTCGCAGTACACCGAAGTGCAACAGGTTAAACACCTCTAAAATGTCAGGTGCTAAAATGTCCCAGAAAGCTTTAAAAAACTCCACAGTGAGGCCATCTATTCCCAGAGCCTCCCTCCCCTTCATGCTCTGAAGGGCAGGGATAAGGACCTGTACTTATATAGCATTTTTTCTAGTCTCAAAGACCACTCAAATGCCACTTGGGGCGGTGCGGTGGCACAGTGGTTAGCACTGAGACAGCACAGCAACTCACCCTTGGCCATGGGATCCCTGGTTCGATCCCAGCCCCTGACCAAAAGTGATCTGTGTGGAGTTTGCACGTTCTCCCCGTGTCTGTGTGGGTTTACTCCGGGATTTCTCCAGTTTCCTCTCACAGGCCAAAAACATGCAGGTTAGGTTAATTGGAGACTCTAAATTGGCCCTAGGTGTGAAGGTGTGTGTGAATGGTAAAGGGATAGCGCCATACCGTGGCTGCTTCATCCATCCAGGTGGATGCCCTCAATTTCCCCTCTGGGGATCAATAAAGTATACAAAATCAAAATCAAAAAAATCAAAAAAAGCGCCTCACTAGTACTAACCCTCTATTCTAAGGGCCTATAGGAGATATATATCTAGGGACAATTTAGAACAACCAATTAACCTAACATGCAAGTCAATGCATGTTAGCTTAATTGGCTAACAGCAGACAATTCGGGTAACTGAAGAGGCCGGTCTAACTGTGAGCTGTCTCCTCAGAGATCTGAGGTAATCCACAGCAGAACCCCTCCATCAGGCCATTGTCCTCCCTGTAGTCACTGGTGTACTGAGAGGAATAGAACTCAATGGTGTGCTTTCTGATTTGTTCAGGCTTGGTCAGTTTCTGCCCTGTGTTGGAGACCAGGGAGTGGATTACCTTTTTTTGTCCATGCTTCTTCTCCAGGTTGAAGAAGCAGCTAGAGGGAGCATCCATCTCAGTGATGTTCTGAATTTGGGACCGGACTAGGGTGCCTTGTACTCTAGTGTCCAACAGCTGGGCTAAGGTCCTTTTTTTGGATTTGAGGACTTCAACACATCCTTGATTTCCTATGGACTCACGAAAGGTCTCTAACTCCACCATATCTATCTCCAGGTCTCTGATAGATCTACAGGTGTCATGTGTGACAATGAATGTATACTGCTGACACAATAGTTTAATTTCTGTCTTACCACGGTCCCACCGTGGTAAGACAGAAACGTGGTCTTCTTGCCTAAGACACGTAAAATCTTTTTCTCTTTTGTCTTAAAGCAGTCCAGAAAAATTTTAAAGCCTCTTTGAAACCTTTATCAAATGTTAAAACTGAGTTAAAATGCCAATATGCACTCTTGGGGGCAAAATTCTTTACAAAAACCTGACACACAACAAGAGCATGATCAGTAAAACCAACTGGTATAATTTTACAGGACTTAAAACATTACAGTAGCGCTTAAAACAATACAATCAATCCAGTCGGGCTAAAGACATCCTATCCTCTTTGAGGTGAGACCATGTGTACTGTCGGCAGTCAGTGTGCGTCCTTCTCCACACATCCACCAGGCCGTTAGAATAGACCAGCGGTCTCAGAGCCTGTTGGGAACCTGGATGCGGCTCTGTGTGGTTTCGATCTAAAAACTCATTTCAGTACAATTAAAATCCCCACCCAATAATATAAAAAATCTTCCGAGTTGCAACTGTTTAATTTATCATTAATCTTTTGTAAAAAACTCTTCCTCTCACTACCATTAGTTGGAGCATAAATGTCAATAAAAAGCACAGTAAAATGTTCAAAATGGGCTTTGGCTAAAAGACATCTGCCTTTGATAAAATGCTCAACTTCCCGAGAAGTTGGGGCAAACTTCCTGGAGAATAAAAAGCCCACTCCTCCACTGGCTGTGGTGTTGTGACTTAAAATCAGTTCCCCTTCCCACTCTCGACTCCAGTCCGCCTCTATGCTTGGATCACTATGCGTTTCCTGTAAAAACAACACATCAATGTGCTTCATTTTTGCTGTCTCAAAAACCAGTACCCTTTTCTTTGGTTCTCTGGCACCATTTATATTAAAACTCCCCACCTTAAAAAAATCCATAATTAGAGGAGTATTATTAAAACCAGAGTAAAAAAACAATTAAGAAGAAAAGTAAAACGAAAACATTAAATTCTTCATCATCATTAAAAGCCAATTTGTTTTCTTACTTTATTCATCTGTTGAATATCTATAGTCTATAATCTATAAATAGTCTATAAATTTCCTGATCTGTAAGGTCTGGTTAAGCTTTGCTTTTTATGAGCTGCCTGGCAGAGTTATAAAAAACCTGCTTATCAGGAAACTATTGCTGTTATCCAGCCCCTTCACGCCCTTGGTCTGCTGTAAAAACAATTTAAACATTTTTGCAGGATAAATGATGTCCTCCTGGCTAACAGGCAGCTGTGTACTGTTGTGTGAAAACACACTGCTGTCAGACAGATTCGTCACCGTCACTGTTATCAGACAGAGCTACACTACTCAGAGCATTCTGTCTGACCATCAGCCTATCAGCTTTACCACCTGCTGACGCAGGTGGAGCTCTGCTTCTACAGCACTTAAGGGAAACCTGTCCGGATTCACACACCTCCATATCCTCCACATCAGCTGCAGCCCCATCCTCACACAGACCTGATGCTTCACCTGCCCAACTTGTTCCTTCACCAGTCATACACAATTCACCAGCCACTTCAGCTTCTGCACACAGCTCTCCACTTATTTTAATTCCCTCATCCACATCTCTCATTTCACCATTCAAAGCACAATCTTTTTCCAGCTCACCTGTGAACCCACCTGCCTCAACTGTTTCACTCAGATCACCTGTTTTCTCACCCACAACGCCATCTACCACCTCACACACTTGACTGTCCACCTCACCTGCTTCACCAAACCCTTTTTTCTCTGATCACTCAAATCATCTTTCTCCTCAACCACAACACTGTCCGTCACCTCACACACTTTACTTTTCCATCTCACCTGTTTCTCCATTCCCTTCACCTGCTTCATCCACACCCTTCTTTCTCTCATCACTCACCACAGTGCTGTTATCATCTGGACTCTGTCTCTCCTCCAGTAGCTCCTCAGCTGTAATGCTGGCGTCCTCAGCCTGCACAGAGACGCCATGCTGCTCGGTGGTGGCCGGCCTCGGCCCTCCTGTGGGCAACAGGAAGAAGAAGAAGAAGAAGAGGTTCAGAACTCCTTAGAAGAGCTCCTTATAGAGTAATGACCAGATAGAGTGTTATAGACATCATGTAGATATGGAAATAGAAGAAGAAGAAGAAGAAGAAGAAGAAGAAGAAGAAGAAGAAAAAGAAGAAGAAGAAGAAGAAGACTGTTCAGAACTCCTTATAAGAGCTCCTTAGACAAAGATATAGAGTGAAGAAGAGTGTCAGGAGGCGAGCCGGCTTGGTTTCCCCCAGCTCGTACCTGCCCTCTCTGTAGGTACGTGCCACGTTGTATGTATGCTAGTATGTATTTCTGTGTGCTTTGCCGTACACGTAGCCACTGCTTTCTGGCCAGCAGCAGTGAGGCAGCCTCTTGGGCTCACGCTGGAGTGAGCACTGTCTAACTGTCTGCCGGTCTGACCATGCCCCCTCTCTATTACTGCCAGTTGTTCCCACTCCCATGTGCCATCTCCCCACTCCTTGCCCAGGTGTACCCAATTTGTGGAGACAGAAACGCATGCACTTAAGGAGCCTTTTTCCAGTCATGCATTGCTGGGTCATTGCGCTTCATGTGGTCGTCATTCGCCATTTGAAGCCAAGGTCAACAAAAGGATTGTAACCCTCAGAGCTTTATTTGGACTCACTCGGACAGCTCCAGTGTGTGAGTATTTACTGTGCGTGTTTTCCCGGTGTCCTCACTCAGAGTGTAGAGCGTCCTGGAGAACTCCTTCGCTTCTGAGGCATTTGTCTGTTGGAACTGTTGGTCTGCGTTTTGTATCTAATAAATGTGTGTGGTGTAACCTGTGCCTAAATCCTCATCCTTTTACACCCTCCTCTGTACGCTGTGGAGAAGCGCATGGGGAGATCATGACAGAAGAGGTTGCAAACTGAGAAGAATCCTGACTTTGGAAAAAGAGTGATGTTTACTGAGTGAAGTACGTGGCGGTAAGGACTACAACTCCTGACCAGATAGAGTGATGATATAGAGTGAAGTACGTGGCAGTAATGCACCTGTAAGCTGGTTGCCAACCACCAATCAAATCTAAGAGAAGAAGAAGAAGTATATAGAGGATAGTGATGATATAGAGTGAACTACGTGAATGTAATGCACCTGTAAGCTGGTTGCCAACCGCCAATCAAATCTAAAAGAAGAAGATATATAGAGATAGAGTGATGATGTTCCTGACCAGATAGTGATGATACAAACTCCTTATACAAAGATATAGAGTGATGATAATCAAGTCAGTGGCGGTAATGCACCTGTGAGCTGGTTGCCAACTGCCAATCAAATCTAGTAGAAGAAGAAGAAGAAGAAGTCGGATAGTTTTTTCGCGCGTGGGGAGTTGTTCAGACATCGTTACGCAAAGATGTGGAGTGATGGTGGTCGGGTCGGTGGCGGTGGTGCACTTGTGGGTTGGTTGTCAGCCACCGGTCAGGTCTAGAAGAAGAAGAAGAAGAGTCGGCCACACCTTGGACACAGTCCAAGGACAGATAATTTTTTCAAACATGTTCTTTTTCTTCTACTTTTGGATTTGGTTGGCGGTTGGCGGCCGGCTTGCAGGTGCGTTGCCGCCACTGGCTTGGTTGTCATCACTCTATATCTTCTTCTTGTTCTTCTTTCATGTTCACCTGACTCAATGGGGGTTCTGATCAGCTCCCCGTGTGTGTGTGGGGTATCCATCCTCGGACTGCGTCCTCAGTAAGTCTAATCCCAAGGGTAAGTATATCACACGTAGGTTGTTCAGAACTCCTTATACAAAAATATAGAATGATGATAATCAAGTCAGTGGCGGTAATGCACCTGTAAGCTGGTTGCCAACCAGCAATCAAATCTAAAAGAAGAAGAAGAAGAAGCATCTGCAGTAGGTGGATTTGTGGAGTGATGATATAGAGTGGAATACGAGAGCAAGCCAGAGTGATGACCTGAAGAATATAGAGTGGAACCAGATAGAGTGTTATAGACATCATGTAGACATGGAAATCTCACTGTTAGAAGAAGAAGAAGAAGAAGAAGAAGAAGAAGAAGAAGAAGAAGAAGAAGAAGAAGAAGAAGAAGAAGAAGAAGAAGAAGAAGAAGAAGAAGAAGAAGAAGAAGAAGAAGAAGAAGAAGGTTCAGAACTCTTTATAAGAACTCCTTATACAAAGATATAGAGTGAAGAAGATGAAGAAGAGGTTGCCAACCGAGAAGAATTCTGACTTTTGATACATACACGTAAAGTGATGTTTTCTGAGTGAAGTACATGGCGGTAAGGACTACAGCTCCTGACCAGATAAAGTGATGATATAGAGTGAAATATGTGGTGGTAATGCACCTGTAAGATGGTTGCCAACCGCCAATCAAATCTGAGAAGAAGAAGAAGCATCAGCAGTAGAGATCTAGAAGAAGAAGAAGAAGAAGAAGAAGAAGAAGAAGAAGAAGAAGAAGAAGAGTGATACAAAGTGGTGGTAATGCACCTGTAAGATGGTTGCCAACCGCCAGTCAAATCTGAGAAGAAGAAGAAGCATCAGCAGTAGAGATCTAGAAGAAGAAGAAGAAGAAGAAGAAGAAGAAGAAGAAGAAGAAGAAGAAGAGTGATACAAAGTGAAGTATGTGGCGGTAATGCACCTGTAAGCTGGTTGCCAACCACCAATCAAATCTAAATGAAGAAGAAGAAGAAGAAGAAGAATAGGCTCTAATTCAAATGGAGTGATATTGGCCCAGAAAAAAAAGATATAGAGTGATATATAGAGTAGTTGGCAATAATGCACCTGTAAGCTGGTTGTCAACCGCCAATCAAATTTAAAAGAAGAGGAAGAAGATGTTCAGATGAAACGGCTGTGATGCGGCGACTACAGCTCCTGACCAGATAGAGTGATGATGATGATATATATATATATATATATATATATATATACACGTATATGTATATACACATATATACATATATACACAGTATATATTGGATTGGATACAGCCAAGAAAGACTGAATGTCCAAGGATGGATAATTTTTTCACACATAAGGAGTTGTTCAGAATTCCTTACAAGAACTCTTTATACAAAGATATAGAGTGATGATAAGTCAGTGGTGCGCCTGTGATCTGGGTGCCAGCTGTCAGTCAAGTCTAGAGGAAGAAGTAGAAGACATGCTGTGGAGGACTTAGCAGTGATGATGTAGAGTGGGGTGCGTAGTGGTGGTGCACCTGTGGGCTGGTTGCCAACCGCCAATCAAATCTAAAAGAAGAAGAAGAAGAGGAAGAAGAAGAAGAAGAAGAAGAAGAAGAAGAAGAAGAAGAAGAAGAAGAAGAAGAAGAAGAAGAAGAAGCATCAGCAGTAGATACAGTATAGAGTGATGATGCATCTAAGAGTATCTCGAGGGTGGCAGTTGCCATGGCCAAGATATATAGCGTGACGATATAGAGCGGTAGAGAAATACAATGAAGTACGTGGTGGTAATGCACCTGTAAGCTGGTTGCCAACTGCCAATCAAATCTAAAAGAAGAAGAAAAAGAAAAAGAAGCATCAGCAGTACCAGAGCTCCTAGAGTATGTCTCTGACTTCTACCAGGGACGGATAATTTTTTCACGTGTGGGGAGTTGTTCAGAACTCCTTGTAAGAATTCCTTATACAAAGATACAGAGTGATGATAATCAAGTCAGTGGCGGTAATACATCTGTAAGCTGGTTGCCAACCACCAATCAAATCTAAAAGAAGAAGAAGAAGAAGAAGAAGCATCAGCAGTTGGTACAAACGTCCAAGGATGGATAATTTTTTCATACATAAGGAGTTGTTCGGGACTCCTTGTAGGAGCTCCTTATACAAAGATGTGGAGTGATGATAATCAAGTCAGTGGCGGCAATGCACCTGTAATCTGGTTGCCAACCACTAATCAAATCTAAAAGAAGAAGAAGAAACAGCTAAATAGTGAGGACACTACTGATGGGGAGAAATTTAATAAAAGTGTCAGTGCGATTATAATAGAGTCTGCAAATCAAACAATACCAAAAAGTACAGGTTATAGACAGTGAAAGAATCTTCCTTGGTGGGATGATAATTGTAATAAAGTTATTAAAAATAGAAATAGGGCATTCAGACAAGTGAAAAAGTGTCATACTTTGGAAGCAGTGATTGAGTACAAATGGTGTCAGGCAATCGTCAGGAAAACAAACCAGCTAAGCGTTTATTTTGGAGACGGTATTGTAATACTATAGGAAGAGAAACACGGCTATCAGATATTTGGGTAATGATTAAGAAAATGAGTGGTATTAGAAGGGAATACAAAATACCAGTGCTAGACAATAATGGCAAAATAGCTATTTCTAATATAGACAAAACATAACTTTTGGCACAAACTTTAGTGAAGATTCATAGTTCAGAAAACCTACCAAACACAATTAGATAAAGCAGGGAAAGCACTTTATCCAAACACCCACATGTAAACAAAAGGAAGAATACTTCAAAGGACACCACAGATTTCCCATTCACTCTATCAGAATAGAAAAGAGCTATTCTGAAATTGAAGCAGTCTTCACCAGGGAAAGATGGCGTATGTTATAGGATGTTGTCGCACATGGAGGAGAGTGCATTTCAAACAATATTAAAGCTATTTAATAAAGTTTGGGAAACTGGGAAGATTCCTAGGGCATGGAAACAATCAGTTATAGTACCAGTCTTAAAGCCAGGGAAAGATTCATCAGATCCCAATAATTATAGGGCAACAGCTGCTACCTCACAGTTAGGGAAAACAAAGGAATGAATGGTGACTGAAAGGCTGAATTACATTTTGGAAGGGAGTGAATGTCTTTCTCCTTTTCAAAGTGGGCTCCGAAAATGGAAAAATACTATGGATTCCATTTTGCACCTAGAATCTGAAATTAGGAAAGCCCAGGTAAATAGGGAAAATGTGATAGCTGTCTTCTTTGATATAGAAAAAGCGTATGACATGCTGTGGAAGGAAGGGTGCTGATTAAACTAAATCAGTTGGGTATTGAAGGTAATTTATACAATTGGGTATTAGTTTTCCTGTATGATAGAACAATTGAGGTAAGAGTTGGTACAGAGCACTCCAAAATATATCAAGTTGAAAATGGTACCCCCCAAGGCACCTTGTGTAGCTCTGTTTTGTTTAATATTATGATTAATGATATTTTTGAAGAAATCAAATCTTGTGTACATTCAGAGGAAAAGGCAGGCAGCAATAGACCAAGTTGAGCAATGGACAAAGCGGTGGGCTTTTAAATTATTGGTCTCAAAGACACAAATAATTTGCTTCTCTAAAAGTCACAAAGAAATTTCTTTAAATCTTTATGGCCAAAAGTTAGAGCAAGTAAAGGTAGTTTGGTATTTAGGTGTGTTATTTGATGAAAAACTAACTTGGAAGCAGCATATTGAAAAAAAAAACCCAAAAACCTAAAGGAAAATGTAAGAAAATAAATATTATTTTGAGATGTCTTGCAGGACAGGACTGGGGAGCCTCTAGGGCCTCTCTGTTGAGGGTGTATCGAGGACTAATGAGAGCTACACTATACTATGGATATGTTGTGTTCATGTTGGCTGCTGATTGTCACCTGAACCAACTGGACATAGAGCAGACATAGGCTCTTAGAATATGTTGTGGTGCATTTAAAACTTCTCCAGTATCAGCGATCCAAGTAGAGATGGGTGAAATGCCCTTAAGATTAAGAAGAACCAAATTAATGCTGGCATACTAGGTCAACTTGAAGGGGCATAAGAGGTCACATCCTGCAAAAGCTATTCCCAATGATTGCTGGGAACACAGTGAATCCAACATTGGTAGCTTTGGATGGATAAGTGATGCCACTGCTGAGCAGGCAGGATTAAAATACATAGATTTGTAGCATCATCTTGCTTTGGCTCATCAATAAAATTATTCTTCATCTTAAAGACATTGTTTCACCCAGGAAAAGGCCAGCCAAGAATTGCTTTTTCATCCCAGGACCATAGCTGAACCAACATTCCTTTGTTAAGCAAACCTAAGGAATGCTTTCACTGGATTAACTCACATCATAAATAAACTGGGACCTTCACCAACTAAGACAGGTTTATATTCAACAGACATCCCATAAACTTTAAAGGCATTTCTTAAGGCCCTAAGATTATCCACAGCTCGACACTACCCCTGGTGGATGTCTCTGGAGCAGAGAAAGCTTTTGACTGTACAAGTTTTGAACTGAAATTAACTCTTCAAGTTTCATTTCTCAGGACAATTCTAAGGACACTATTTGTTGAAGATCACTGCCTCTGTGGGACTCTGTTATTCTGTGATAATCAATAATGGGTTTGAAATGGTTATTAATCCTTGATTTTAAATATGTGCATGTTAAAATGTTGAAGTGAATATTTATTCTTGCATGTTAATTTAAAAGCACTAGTTATAAAGTTGCATGAATCACTGAAGTAGGTTAGATTTTAAACATAACTATATTGATGAATCTTCAGTATTAGAATGTGTGTCATTCTGTGAGGATCGGTATCAGCCAATCATCACCAAGCATAATGCTGAGGTACAGCTCTTTAATTTCATTGGTTCCTTACAGACAAAAGACTGTTTGCTCATTGGACTAAAGTTCATAAAACCCGCCCATGAAGGAAGACTATTGGCTTGGGCTTCTGTCAATCCCCGGAAGCCCACAAAAGTTTTCCGCAGTTAAAAAGAGGGGAGATGCCCTCCTGCAGTCTTCAGAGCATTTCAGCCTTTCCCTTCAGAATATCACAGAGTTCAGTTTTACAGGGAACATGGAATATTGTGTTTATGTATACTTCTGTGTATTTTAATGTTTTTCTTTAAACCGGAGAAATCCCGAAGTAAACCCACACAGACACGGGAAAAACATGCAAACTCACACAGATCACTGTTGGTCGGGGGCTGGGATTGAACCCAGGATCCCCCGGCCAAGGGTGAATTGCTGTGCTGCCACAATGCTAACCACTACGCCACCACGCTGCCCTAATCCAAATTAAATAATCTTTATACCTGATCATAATTATAAATCAAATATTGAAAAATGATCTGTGTGGAGTTTGCATGTTCTCCCCGTGTCTGTGTGGGTTTACTCCGGGATTTCTCCGGTTTCCTCCCACATGCCAAAAACATGCAAGTTAGGTTAATTGGCATCAAAACTGGGGATTCTAAATTGTCCTTAGGTATGACTGTGAGAGTGAATGGTTGTCTGTCTCTCTGTGTTGGCCCTGCGATGGACCGGTGATCTGTCCAGGGTGTACCCTGCCTCTTGCACAAAAGATGCTGGGATAGGCTCCAGCCCCCCCCCCGTGACCTGAAAAAAGGATTAAGCGGAAGAAGATGAATGAATGAATGAATGAATGAATATTGATACAGATATTTAGCCCAACGGTCCTGGGACCTGTTATTCCTCCATGGCTGTTTAAGATGCAACTGGTAGACTTTGAAATACAACAACTGAGGAGGCAACATAAGCAATCAGCAACAGATTATGTAGTGCATAAATATACAAAAAACAGAAACAGGCTGATAGCATTTACCAATGGTTCCAAGGATCCTACAACTGGTCATAGTGGAGCTGTGGTATACATTCCTCAGTATAAAATATCTATCAATAAAAGAACCAGTGGTCACTTGTCAGTATGCATAGTTGAGCTGGTTGCCACTATGTTAGCTTTACAGTGGTTGGAGATGAATTGTGGGATTGGTGCGGTCATTGCTTCAGATGGCTGGGCAGCTCTCTGGAGTGTTTGGTCACTGCAGTTGTGTAGGCGGGACCTGGTTGTGGAAGTCCACTCCTTGGTTTGCAGCACCTGCAGTGGGGGTCGGTTGGTGAGCTTTCTTTGGGTTCCGGCCCACGTTGGAGTGGAAGGTGGTGAGGATGTGGATTTGTTGGCGGGGCAGTCATTGAAGTTCGGGGAGGTGGATCTGGAGATCTCACTCAGTGGGGCAGAAGGCAGATCAATAATTGGGAATTGTGTGGTGGAGGAGTGGCAAGAGTGTTGGGGCTCAGTAGATACAGGAAGACATCTTTGTGGCATTCGGGGGCCCGTGGACTCTGGAGTGGGGGTTGGCGGGGGCGGAAGGGAGGAGATGTTCATTGCCAGATTTGGAGTGGGACATACTGCTTTAGGCCGGACGCTGCATGGAGAGGGAGGGTGCCCGGCTGGCAGCTGTGAATGTTGTGGTTCTCCAGAGGCAGTTTGGCACATTTTGTTGGAGTGTCGGGGATGCCAGGAGCAGAGGAGGCATCTGACTGCGGTGATGGATGAGACTAGTTTGGGTTTTGTTTTGGAGAGCATGTTGGGAACATCAGTTGGGGAAGTATATGTGGGTCTGTTTGGATGTTGAGGTGCAACTGGATTAATTAGAGGAATTTATTTTTTTTCCCCTGCCATTCTCTTGTCTGTGCTCCGGCCCGGTGGGTGGCGGTGGTGCACCTGTGGGCTGGTTGCCAGCCGCCGATCGGGTCTGGGAGAAGAAGAAGAAGAAGTAGCTGGTTGAGTAATGACACCATAGCAAGAATTCAGCATAGTCCGGAAGGTGGTGGTAATGCCCCTGTAAGCTGGTTGCCATCTGCCAATCAAATCTAGAAGAAGAAGGCCTGACCAGATAGATTAGCAATGATGATATAGAGTAAAGTATGTGGAGGTAATGCACCTGTAAGCTGATTGCCAACTGCCAATCAAATCAAAAAGAGAAGAAGTGTGTGGAGTGTGTGGCGGTGGTGCACCTGTGGGCTGGTTCTTCTTCTTCTTCTTTTAGATTTGATTGGTGGTTGGCAACCAGCTTACAGGTGCATTACCGCCACGTACTTCACTCTATATCATCACTCTATGGTGTGTAAACAACCATCAACACTTTGTGTCCTACTGCCACCAACTCAGAATCACTCTATAAATACAGTAATTCAAGAAATCTCTCCTGTAGGCTAGTTGCCAGCTGCCGAGAAGTCTAAAAGAAGAAGAAGAAGAACTGACCAGATAGAGTGATGATACAGAGTGAAGTATGTGGAGGTAATGCACCTGTGAGATGGTTGCCAACCGCCAATCAAATCTAAAAGAAGAAGCATGGTGCACACATCGGGGAGACGCATTGGACACTTGGCATTGATGATGTAGAGTGAAGTATGTGGTGGTAGTGCACCTCTAGGCAGGTTACCAATTGCCAATCAACTCTAAAAGAAGAAGAAGAAGCAGACAGAGTAGGTGGCGGTAATGCACCTGTAAGCTGGTTGCCAACCTCCAATCAAATCTAAAAGAAGAAGAAGAAGCAGATAGAGTAGGTGGTGACAATGTACCTGTAAGCTGGTTGCCAACCACCAATCAAATCTAAAAGACGAAGTAGATATATAGAGTGATGTCTGAGAGAGTCATACAGAGTAGGTGGAGGTAATACACCTGTAAGCTGGTTGCCAACCGCCATTCAAATCTAAAAGAAGAAGAAGAAGAGTGATGTCTGAAGAAGGGAGTAGGTGGCGGTAATGCACCTGTAAACTGGTTGCCAACCGCCAATCAAATCTAAAAGAAGAAGAAGAATCCTTCATTTTATTACAAACATTTAAAAGCAACACTTTTTTTTCTCTCCAAGAAGCCATTCTAACTCTTCCGGGTTTACTTCTGGATGTCATAAACATGGCTTTGGTCTATTATTGGCCAGCCTAGCTGTCTGTCAAGATGGGCGAGGAACCAAAGGTGATAGTCAGAGCCCACACTGATGGTGCTGGTCAGAGCTAACAGTGGTAATAGGGAGCTTGGTAAGGGAAAAGGGATAAGGACCTGTACTTATATAGCGCTTTTCTAGTCTCAAAGACCACTCAAAGTGCTTCACTAGTACTAACCCTCTATTCTAAGGGCCTATAGGAGACAGATATCTAGGGACAATTTAGAACAACCAATTAACCTAACATGCATGTCTTTGGATTGTGGGAGGAAACCGGAGCCCCCGGAGTAAACCCACGCAGCACAAGGAAAACATGCAAACTCCACACAGAAAGGGTCCTACCCCTGCCAGCCTGGGGATTCAAACCTGGAACCTTCTAGCTGTAAGGCAACAGTGCTTAACCACTGCACCACCGTGCTGCCAACCAAGCATAGTTTATTTATATTGTTATTTTCTTTATATTTCAGTTACCGTAATAGACATCCCTGTTTCCACTTTCTTCACTAGTCAATAATATAGCTTGCATCATTCTGGCTTATTTTGTCATATTTCCATTGTAATGCTACATCAAACTGTTAGCATTAGTTTGGCAAAGGGTTAGGAGATGGTCATTCTTACGGCATAACATCTTACCTTTAGTGGTGAGAAGCTGTCTGACATGCCACCTGCTGCTAGCTTAACAGTTGATTGGGCTGGTTTTGACTGCTATTTTCAATAAATTCTATTCACCCCCACTGGAACCCTTGTTCATCAAACACTTGACCATATACATTGTTGTCCTATTGACCACTGAAATTGCACACCCCTGTCCACCAGTGATGCTTGACAAATTTACGTTGGTTGGCTCAGATTCACTACCCAACCTAGGAGCTAGCCAGGAAAGATTAGCAATAGTGATGTAAGAGGGAGGTGTCATGTTTGCTCTATTGGGAAGAAGAAGAGAACTCAATCGCCAAGCGAATCTGGTAAACCATTATTTATTAATGACAAAAAGGGAAATAAACACTGCACAAGGGCAGAAATTAAATGCAATAATAAACCGGATAACGGGGAGTGACAACAGCAATAATTCCTGAACAGCGTGGTGAAAATAATAGTGAGGTTAACATAACGTCACGGCAAAGAACACAGGCTGAAAAGGCACATATATAGACAGAGGGACAATCATGGTGATGCAACACAGGTGAGGAAAGCAATCATGACAAACGGCAGACACAAGGAAAACAGCTTAAAGGACTGACAAACACAGAAGGCATACACACCAAACAAGATAAATGAGACAGAAAGGAACATAAAGCATGGACAGGGGCTGCAGACCTGTCCAGAATCACTATAGTACCCCCCCCCCCTCCCAAGGGTCGGAGACCAGATGACCCTAGGGTGACACTCATAAGAGAAAAGGAAAAAAAGAAAACCCAGAAACCCTCTCAGGGTGGGTGGTGGGGGAAAGGCCAGGAGGGCTGGAACAAACTGTAACCCCTCCTCACAGCAAAGTCCAAAACCAACACTGTTCATGGGCCAAATAAAGTTCAAGGCCCCAAGAGCCAAAACAAAGCAGGTCGGGTGGTCTACCCAAGTCCATGGGCCACCGAACTGGAGAACAACGTGGGCTGGGTGTCTGCCCCAGTCCATGGGGCCTCAGACCGAGGAGCAAGGTGGATCTGGCAGCCTCCCAGAGTCCCTAGGCCACCAGACCATAGGATAAGGTGGTTCAGGTGGTCTACCCGAGTCCACGGGCCCCAAATCAGGAAACAGGATGTGTTAGACAGGTGCTGAAGCATGCCAACCCCAGGTAATGATGATTTGGGTGTGCTGACCTCTAGATGGGATGGCTAGGGTGTGCTGTCCTCATGTGCTGATGGTTTGGGTGTGGTGACCTCTGCATCTGATGGTTTGGGCGTGGTGACCTCTGCATCAGATGGTTGGAGTGCGCTGTCCTCTGCATCAGATGGTTGGAGTGTGCTGACCCCTGCATCAGACGGTTGGAGTGTGCTGACCACTGCATGAGATAGTTGGAGTGTGCTGACCTCAGGCTGGGACGGCAGGGGCGCATCTGATCCAGACGCCCAGGAACCCTCCTCCGATGCAGTCACCTCGGACAGGGAGGAAGAGGTACAGGTTGAAGTAGGAGTCACACTCAAACAGTCAGTAGAAGAGCTTGGTGGGGAGGGCTCAGAAGCAGATGGAGGCCACAACTGGTCTCCCCACTAGGAGCAAAACAAGACCGCTTTAATATAGACATTAACAAAACAAAAAAGAATACTTGCCTCAACTCCTGCTCCGAAGCGGGCGAGGACCCCGGTGCTGCCGATGTTGGGATGATGACATCAAGAGGAGCAATTTCTGCAGGAGCGTGCGTGTGAGCAGTCTCTACAGGAGCGTGCATGTGAGCAGTCTCTACAGGAGCGTGTACATGAGGTGAGACAGTCACTGGAGGAGCATGCTCCTGAGGCGGAACAGTCTCTGCTGGAGGGTGCAGGTGGAGAGGAGCAGTAACTGTGCTTGAGCTCACCTCCTCAGCCATGGACCCAGCTGAGGTGGAAATGACCTCGGGGAAACAAGGGGCTAAGGTGAGTGGTGGAATACACAAGGGGATGGCACCAGAAAAAAACATTTGAGGGCTCAGCAGCAATAAGAGGCGGCATCTGAGTTTCCTCACTGAGGACAAGACAAGACCTCTCACTATTAGATTTTAAAAAACGAGAAAATGTTACTTGCCCTCCTCATGGATCGTCACCTTATCGTGGTGGGGGGGTTTGCGTGCCCCAGTGATCCCAGGAGCTATGTTGTCCGGGGGCAATTTGCCTCTGATAGGGTCTCCCAAGACAAACTGGTTCTGGGTGAAGGGCCAGACTAAGAACGATCCAACAGACTCTCATGATAAATTGTATATCAAGGATTCAGTGTACCCCGCCCGGTATGGGGTTACCGGGGCCCCACCCTGGAGCCAGGCCTGGGGGAGGGGCTCGAAGGCTAGCATCTGGTGGCCGGGTTTCCACCCATGGGACCCGGCCGGGCTCAGCCCGAAGGAGTTACATGGGTCCGCCCTCCAGTGGGTTCACCGCCTGCAGGAGGGATCATGGGGGTCCGGTGCTATGTGGATTAGGTGGCGGTCAAAGGCGGAGACCTTGGCGGACTGATCCCAAGCTTTCTAAACTGGCTTTTGGTACGTGGAATGTCACCTCTCTGGTGGGGAAGGAGCCTGAGCTGGTGTACGAGGTTGAGCGATACCGGCTAGATATAGTCGGCCTCACCTCAACACACAGCTCTGGTTCCGGAACCAGTCTCCTGGAGAGGGGCTGGAGCTTGGCCTTTTCTGGAGTTGCCCCGGGCGAGAGGCGACGAGCAGGGGTGGGTATTCTTGTATCGCCCCACCTTGCTGCCTCTATATTGAAGTTTTCCCCGGTGGACGAAAGGGTTGCTTCCCTGCGCCTTCGGGTTGGGAAACGGGTCCTGACCATCATTTGTGCCTATGCACCAAATGATGTTTCAGAGTACCCACCCTTTTTGGAGTCTGTGACTGGGGTGCTGGAGGGTACTCCTCCTGGAGACTCCATTGTCCTACTGGGGGACTTCAATGCGCACGTGGGCAACGACAGTGAAACCTGGAGGGGGGTGATTGGGAGGAATGGCCTGCCCGATCTGAACCCGAGTGGTGTTCAGTTATTGGACTTCTGTGCTAACCACAGTCTGTCTATAACGAACACCATGTTCAAGCATAAGGGTGTCCATATGTGCACCTGGCACCAGGACACCCTAGGTCGCAGGTCGATGATCGATTTTGTTATCGTATCATCAGACCTGCGACCGTATGTCTTGGACACCCGAGTAAAGAGAGGTGCAGAGCTGTCAACTGATCACCACCTGGTGGTGAGTTGGATCCGATGGCAGGGGAGGAAGCCATTCAGACCTGGTAGACCCAAACGTACAGTGAGGGTGTGCTGGGAGCGTCTGGCTGAGGCTCCTGTCCGGGAGGTCTTCAACTCCCACCTCCGGAAGAACTTCATCCACATTTTTTTTTTTTTTTTTTTTTTTTTTTTTTTTTTTCTCTCGGCGCCACACGAGTCGGCTGCCTTTTGCAACAGCGGCTCGATTCCGAGTCTTTTTCCCTTCCTCTCTCTTTTGATCCGTCTTTTTTTTTCACCCCACTTATATCACGGACACACAGATCGTCCTAAATGTCTCCTGAGCCGGTGGACGGAGCCACTGTCTATAGCAGGATACGATACAGCAGAGAACAGCTGCTAGCATTCAACCGCCACCCGGTCCCATTGGAAATACTCGACATACCGAGAGAACTGAGGCGAAAACGCCGCGGCTGCCGGGCTGGAGTAAGGCGGAGGACAAAAAATATAAGGTACAGACCCTCCCTTCCATCTGTTGTCATGGGAAATGTACGGTCGATACTGGGAAAGTTAGATGAGCTAGCGGCTATCTCCCGTTATGATAGCACATACCGGGAGTGCTCTCTCCTTTTGTTTACTGAGACGTGGCTAACTGAACTAGCAGCAGATGCTAACATTGAGCTGGAGGGTTTTCACATGATACGAGCTGACCGAACACCAGACAGTGGCAAGGCTAGGGGCGGTGGAGTGATCATGTATGTTAACAACAACTGGTGCAGACCGGGACATATCACTGTTAAACAACGACACTGCAGCAAAGACATTGAGTTGCTAGCTGTTAGCATGAGGCCTACATATCTCCCGAGAGAACACTCACACGTGATCTGCATTGTTGTTTATGCAAATCCGACGGCGAACGCTGGGACAGCACGTGACGTCATCCATTCAGTAACCAGCAGGCTGCAGACAGAACACCCAGATGCTCTTCTCCTCATCTCAGGCGATTTCAACCATGTTTCACTGTCTCCCATTCTACCCACGTTCACCCAGTATGTCACATGCCACACTAGAGACAATAAAACACTGGATTTATTCTACGCAAACACTAAGGAGGCGTACACCTCATCACAACTACCCCCACTCGGGAGATCGGATCACAACTTGGTTCATCTCCGGCCGGTGTACAAACCCCTAGTGCACAGACAACCTCCGGCCATGCACACTGTGGAGTTATGGTCTGAGGAGACAATGGACACCCTAAAGGGCTGTTTTGAAGCCACCGCCTGGAAGCAGCTCTGCGATCCACATGGTGAGGACATCGATGGCCTCATTCACACCTTCACGGGCTACCTCAGCTTCTGTGTGGACAAATCCGTTCCCACCAAGACCATACGGCGTCACTCAAACAACAAACCCTGGATCAACCCTGAGATTAAAACACTTCTGAGAGAGAAGAAGAGGATCTTCAGGTCAGGGAACAGGGAGATGCTGAAGTCCGTACAGAGGGAGCTGAGGAGAAAGATCAGAGAAGGCAAGGACAGCTTCAGGAAGAAGATGGAGGACAAGCTGCAACAGAGCGACATCAGCGGGGTCTGGAGAAACCTCAAAACCATCTCGGGGCTCCAGAATACCTCCCCCCAGGCCACAGGGGGCAGGGAGTGGGCGAACAACCTGAATCTGTTTTTCAATAGATTTGACCAACCGCCCTCCCCCCTGACTGCACAACAACCACTGCTGCCTCTAAAGAAATCAAGTCCTGCTGCCCACTCCCCACTCTACCAACACCCCCCCACTCCCAACACACAGCCCCCCATCCTGACCCTGACCAGGACCCAGGTGAGGACGGAGCTGAGGAAGATCAAGGCGAGGAAGGCGCCGGGACCGGACGGCATCAGCGCAAAGCTCCTCAAGTCCTGTGCAGACCAGCTGTGTGGGATTGTGACGTATATCTTCAACATGAGCCTGAAACTGGGGAGGGTACCACAGCTGTGGAAAACATCTTGTGTGGTACCTGTACCAAAAACTTCCCACCCCAAAGACCTGAACAGCTACAGACCGGTGGCCTTGACGTCCCACTTGATGAAGACCCTGGAGAGACTGCTCCTTGCTCACCTCCGCCCCCTGGTGGAACCAGCGATGGATCCACTCCAGTTCGCCTACCAGCATGGCATTGGGGTGGAGGATGCGGTGATCTTCCTCCTTCACCGTTCTCTGTCCCACCTGGAGAAGCCCGGGAATATGGTGAGGATCATGTTCTTTGACTTCTCCAGTGCTTTCAACACCATCCAACCGATGATCCTGAAGGACAAGCTGCTGCGCGCAGGGGTGGACCAGCACCTGTCATCATGGATCCTGGACTACCTCACGAACCGGCCTCAGTTTGTGAGAACCCGGGACTGTGTTTCCGACACGATCATCAGTAGCACGGGGGCCCCCCAGGGAATGGTGCTGGCTCCCTTCCTGTTCACTCTTTATACTGCGGACTTCTCACACAACACAACACACTGCCATCTACAGAAGTTCTCTGATGACTCTGCGATCGTTGGCCTCATCTCCAATGGAGATGAAGCTGAGTACAGAGGGCTTATCCAGGACTTCGTGGACTGGTGCCATCGGAACTGCCTCCAGATCAACGCGAGGAAAACTAAGGAGCTGGTGGTGGACTGCCGCAGGCATGGGCAGCCCCTCACAGTACCAGTAAATATACAGGGAACAGACATCGAGATGGTGACATCCTATAAGTACCTGGGTATTCATCTGAACAATAAACTAGACTGGTCACACAATACTGATGCACTCTACAAGAAGGGACAGCGCAGGCTGTTCCTGCTGAGGAGACTCAGGTCTTTTGGTGTACAAGGGGCGTTGCTGAAGTCATTCTATGACACGGTGGTGGCATCAGCCATCACTTTTGGAGTGGTCTGCTGGGGCAGTGGCATTACTGCAGCCGATAGGAAGAGACTGAACAAACTGATTAAGAAAGCTAGCTCTGTCCTGGGGCAGCGCCTTGATCCGATGGAGGAGATAGGAGAGAGAAGGACGGTGGCTAAACTGTCATCTCTGCTGGAGTCCGAGTTCCACCCTATGCAGGACATACTGAATGCACTGAGGAGCTCATTTAGCAGCAGACTACATCATCCCAGGTGCACAACCGAGAGGTTTCGTAGGTCCTTCCTACCAACGGCTGTCAGACTGTACAACCTAAGCAGGGCTGCTCGCAGAGATAGCAAAAAAGACGTAACAAACTAATAGTTTTTTGAATGCAGAAGATGCAATAGACTTACACAGTGGTCCTCTCCGGCATACAACTAGGAGCATGCCGGTCGCTATGGAGGGTGAGAGTGTGTATGGGCACATAATCATACCATGCAGGATAGCTGGGTAGACGGTTATGCTGTTTCATTCCATCTAGCGGCAATGCTCTGCACTGTGTGTGTTTATATATTTGCATATTTGTTCCGTCTAGCTGCAATGCTCCGTACTGTGGGTGTTTATATATTTATATATCTACATGTTATTCCATCTAGCTACATTGCTCCGCACTGTGTGTGTTTATATACTTGCATATTTATTCCACCTAGCTGCAATGCTCCGTACTGTGGGTGTTTATATATTTACATATTTATTCCATCTAGCTACAATGCTCTGCACTGTGTGTTCATATATTCATATATTTATTCCATCCAGCTACAATGCTCTGCACTGTGTGTCTGTGTGTGTGTGTATATATATATATTTTATAGTAATACGTACATATGTTTATTAGCTGCTCTTGCTTGCTTGTTTTTTTTTCTTGCCTTCTGATTGTTGCTCTGAGTGTTGCTATCCCTGTGCTGTTGCAATCCTGGAATTTCCCCGTTGTGGGACTAATAAAGGCTTATCTTATCTTATCTTATCTTATTCCGAGGGAGTCTGGAGACATGGAGTCTGAATGGGCCATGTTCTCCACCTCTGTTGTTGAAGCGGCGGCCCAGAGCTGCAGCCGTAAGGTGGTCGGTGCATCTCGTGGTGGCAACCCCCGAACCAAGTGGTGGACACCAGTGGTGAGGGGGGCCATTAAGCTGAAGAAGGAGTCCTATCAAGCTTGGTTGGCTTGTGGGACTCCCGAAGCAGCTGAGGTGTACCGGCAGGCCAAGCGGAGTGCAGCTCGGGTGGTTGCTGAAGCAAAAGCCCGGGTATGGGAGGAGTTCGGTGAGGCCATGGAACAAGACTTCCGGTCGGCTTCAAAGAGATTCTGGCAAACTGTTCAGCGGCTCAGGAGGGGAAAGCAGCTCCCCGTCCACACTGTGTATGGTGCGGATGGGACACTGTTGACTTCAACTGGGGATATCGTCGGGCGGTGGAAGGAATACTTCGAGGATCTCCTCAATCCCACTGATACGCCTTCCACAGAGGAAGCAGGGTTTGGGGACGAGGGGGATGACTCGCCTATCACAGGGGCTGAGGTCGCCAAGGTTGTTAAAAATCTCCTTGGTGCCCGGGGCCCGGGGGTGGACGAGATTCGCCCTGAGTACCTCAAGGCCCTGGACGTTGTTGGGTTGTCATGGTTGACACGCCTCTGCAACATTGCGTGGAGGACGGGGGCAGTGCCTTTGGCATGGCAAACCGGGGTGGTGGTTCCTCTCTTCAAAAAAGGGGACCGGAGGGTGTGCTCCATCTTTAGAGGGATCACACTCCTCAGCCTCCCTGGGAAGGTCTATGCCAAGGTACTGGAGAGGAGAGTCCGGCCGTTGGCCGAACCTCGGATTCAGGAGGAGCAATGTGGTTTTCGTCCTGGCCGTGGCACATCGGACCAGCTCTTTACCCTCTCGAGAATTCTTGAGGGTTCGTGGGAGTTTGCCCAACCAGTTTACATGTGTTTTGTGGACTTGGAGAAAGCATTTGACCGCGTCCCTCGTGGATTTTTGTGGGGGGTGCTTCGGGAGTATGGGGTATCGGGCTTGTTGTTACGAGCTATTCGGTCTCTGTACGACCGTTGTGAGAGTTTGGTTCGTATTGCCAACACTCGGTCGGAGTCATTCCCAGTGAGAGTTGGACTCCGCCAGGGCTGCCCTTTGTCACCGATCCTGTTCATAATTTTTATGGACAGGATTTCTAGGCGCAGCCAGGGAATGGAGGGTGTCATGCTTGGTGACCACAGGATCTCATCTCTGTTGTTTGCAGATGATGTTGTCCTGTTGGCTTCATCCAGCAATGACCTACAGCTCTTGCTGGGACGGTTTGCCGCTGAGTGTGAAGCGGCTGGGATGAGAATCAGCACCTCCAAGTCCGAGTCCATGGTCCTCAGCCGGAAAAAGGTGGATTGTCCTCTCCGGGTTGGGGACAGGCTCCTGCCCCAAGTGGAGGAGTTTAAGTATCTTGGGGTTTTGTTCACGAGTGAGGGGAAAATGGAGCGAGAGATCGACAGACGGATTGGAGCAGCATCTGCAGTGATGCGGACGTTGTACCGGTCTGTTGTGGTGAAGAGGGAGCTTAGTTCTAAGGCAAAGCTGTCGATTTACCAGTCAATCTACGTTCCTACTCTCACCTATGGTCACGAGCTTTGGGTAATGACCGAAAGAACGAGATCGCGGATACAAGCGGCTGAAATGAGCTTTCTCCGTAGGATTGCTGGACTCACCCTCAGAGATAGGGTGAGGAGCTCAGTCATCCGGGAGAGGCTCAGAGTAGAACCGCTGCTCCTTCACATTGAAAGGAGTCAGTTGAGGTGGTATGGGCATCTGATTAGGATGCCTCCTGGACGCCTCCCACTTGAGGTGTTTCAGGCACGTCCCATTGGGAGGAGACCCCGGGGCAGACCCAGGACTCGGTGGAGAGACTATGTCTCCCAGCTGGTCTGGGAACGCCTTGGTATCCCCTCTGAAGAGCTGGAGCAGGTGGCTGGGGAGAGGGAAGTCTGGGCTTCTCTGCTTGAACTGCTGCCTCCGCGACCCGGACCTCCGGAAAAGCGGTAGAAGATGGATGGATGGATGGATGGATGTTACTTGCCTTATCCTCAGCTCTCTTGTAGCTGAGGTTGCTGCTGTTGTCAACCCCACCGCTGGAAAACCAGACAAATCACTCTGGGTGGCTATGACGATCCTCTGGCGAGACGTTGTTGTGCAGCGGTGAGGAGCTGGAGTTGGAGCGGAGGAGAAGTGTGTGGAACTTGTGGGAGCAAGGGGATGTTTCTGCATCTGCACAAGTTCCGGTGCCCCACATGATTTCCTCACCAACCCACGATATGTTTGGTAGAGGTTGGAAACGGTGTCCAGTAGTCCCGCCAGCTAAGGATATCTCCGTAGACCGGGGTGCGCTTCCAAAATCCCAGCAGCGGAATCTAGCTACTCCAGGGCCTCTTCCGGTGTGTGGGAGGCGCGGGCTTCCGAGACATGATGAGATGCCCACTTCTCATCCACAGTAGGACTGCTGGCTCCTAACCTCCCTTTGCCTGCTGAGTCCTCTGCAGGTAGAATCCACTTGAAATCCTTGCACTCAGAATGTGAAGAGGAGGGGGGTGGAAGTGATGGTAGCGGGGGAAGAGTCTGCATCCGAGGGTGGAAACGTAGGCTTGGTCTGGCCTCCAGCAGATTGATGATTCCCCCCAGCAATGCATCTCATCTTCCCGGGAAGAGCATTTCCGAGCAGCGACCGCCAAATCTTCAATCGCCCGGACACACTGTCTTTCTTCCTGACTCCACCTCATCCTCCTCTAACCAGACTCGTCCACTTTGTCCATTGTTGGTGGTGATGTACTGTCATGTTTGCCCTTTTGGGGCAAAGAAGAGGACCCAATCGCCAAGTGAATCTGGTAAACCATTATTTATTAATGACAAAAAGGGAAATAGACATTGCACAGGGGGAGAAATTAAATGCAATAATAAAGCAGATAATGGGGAGTGACAACAGCAATAATTCCCAAACAGTGTGGGCCAGAGATACCAACAGACTTGACAAGATTATCAAGAGGGCTGACTCTGTAATTGGTCTCAGTCCGGAGACCTTTGAGACAGTGGTGGAGAGGAGAACACTAAATAGTAATATGTACATATGTATACTAGCTGTTCTTGTTTTTTTCTTGCCTTCTGATTGTTGCTCTGAGTGTTGCTATCCCTGTGCTGTTGCAATCCTGGAATTTCCCCATTGTGGGACTAATAAAGGCTTATCTTATCTTAAACTGCGATACATCATGGACAATCCTGATCACCCCCTCCACCACACACTAGACAGACAATGAAGCACTTTCTCCAGTAGACTACTACAGCTTTGTTGTTGAACGGCCAGGTACAGGAAATCTTTCCTGCCACATGCAATTTCACTGTACAATAACTCACTATGACGTTGTATTCTGGTCATAGCTATGCTGCCACACTGGACCTTACAGACTAACTGGTACCTCACATTTTCACTCTGCTCCTGATAGTCCTTCTTTGTGCAATGGGATGATTCATGTGTTTATATGAGTCATCATATATTAAGCTATGATGTATATAGGTTTTATAGTCGTGTTAGTTTTACTTTCCATGGGTAATCCCTTTGTCTGTCATGTGTGTGTTTCTGTTGTTTGATTGCCTACTGTCATGCTGCTGTTACACAGTAATTTCCCAGTTTGGGATCAATAAAGTACATCTATCTATCTATCTATCTAAAATAATGGTAAGGTTAACATAACGTTGTAGCAAAGCACACGGGCTGAAAAGGCACATATATAGATAGGGGGGTTGTCATGGTGATACAACACAGGTGAGGAAAGCAATCATGACAAACCGCTGACACATGAGGAAAACAGCTGACCGGACTGACAAACACAGAGGGGATACACACCAAATGCGATAAATGAAACAGAAAGGAACATAAAGCATGGACAGGGGCTGCAGACCTGTCCAGAACCACTACAGGAGGGGAGAGTTAAATGCAGTCAATGGAATTTAAAGAGGCATGCACCAGCTGTTCTCAGAAAGGCTGCAAAAGATGATTCTCAGTTATGCTGGTATAATTAAAGTGTCACTAAAATATGTCACAAACATTTCATTAAGACCCGTGTGAGGTAAGGATGTGGAAAAAGTACAGAGTGATTCCTTTGACTTGGTCACTCTGAAAGATAACAACTACATTCAAGACCTACAAAAACCTTTAAATGCACATTTTTATGGTGGTTAGGGAAATGGTTAGGGTTAGGTGCTCACGCCACTACTGGTTAGGTTTAGGGTTGAGAATGTGTGTGGGAACTCTCTTCTCAACATGATCACATTTTTACATTTTTAATAAATCAGCTTTTTCTTTCTCGATAAATCTGGCGACTTTAAAACCCCTCTTGGTGACTTTTTTTTTTTTTGTCAAAAGCAACTAGTGACAAATCAACTTTTTCTGGTGTTATCAGAGACTTTTCTGGTGTTTTGTAGACTCTGACATGCTGACGTGCAGGGCTCGGCGGGTTGTAGTTTCCTTAGACGGCATCTAAAATATAACCTAACTGTAATGTGAGACTGCGAAACTACAATTCCCAGAAGCACTATCTACACATAGTCTGTGCTCATTGGTCCACTGTCATCTGGACCCCTGTTTGCGGGTCTCCTGTCCTGCCCCAGTTCACGCTTCAACCCAATGGGAAGAAATGCTGTGTCAACATCACCTCTTACCTCTGTGGTTAAACATGAGTATTTTTAGAGCAAGAAGCTCGCATTTAATGTCCGCAGTTGTGTAAATGTAAGTTTTCTTACTACACCGAGAAAAAGGTGAACTTACATTTATCTGTGCTTTCTATTTTATTTTATCTTATTCATTTACATGCTGTTGTGATATGCAGCTATTTCATGGAAGTAAATCCTCTAAATATGTATTTTTAATGGGCTGTCAGGCGGTGCGGTGGCGGAGTGGTTAGCACTGCGGCAGCACAGCAACTCACCCTTGTCCGGGGGATCCTGGGTTCGATCCCAGCCCCCGACCAACAGTGATCTGCGTGGAGTTTGCATGTTCTCCCTGTGTCTGCGTGGGTTTACTCCGGGATTTCTCCGGTTTCCTCCCGCATGCCAAAAACATGCAAGTTAGGTTAATTGGCATCAAAACTGGGGATTCTAAATTGTCCTTAGGTATGACTGTGAGAGTGAATGGTTGTCTGTCTCTCTGTGTTGGCTCTGTGATGGACTGGCAATCTGTCCAGGGTGTATCCTACCTCTCGCCCAAAGATGCTGGGATAGGCTCCAGCCCCCCCGTGACCCGAAAAGGATTAAGCTTAAGAAGATGGATGGATGGATGGGTTTCAAGTTAATTTTTGACTTTCTACTGATTAGAATTGTTTGTGTAAATTTGAGACATCTTTTCTCTGTAAGATAAGACTTTTTTTTTCATCAGGTTTCTTTTTCTTCTTTTTTCTGATGAGAACAAGGGGCCCTTGATTTTAAGGGCCAAGGGGTATGTGAAGGGGAAAGGGAAGAAATTAGAATTGGGATCGACTTCAAATCTACCTGTACTTCACTCTCACATTGCAAATGTTTTTCTCAACTGTTTTACAGTATTTACTGCTGTTAATAACTGCTTAAACAGACAGTGTTTCTCTTGCTGTTTTTATGTATGTACAAGGGTCATTGCATTTAAAAAGGCCATATATTTAATTCAACTACATTTTAGCATGCGATAATCAAGTTTGATCATATTAAACATAATTTTCCAACGACAAAATTGTGGCTAGTTAAAAGGCTGAGTGGCTAGTAACTTTGGAAAATCACTAGCCACAGTGGCCGGTGAGCAAAAAAGTTAATGTCAAGCCCTTCTGACATGAAAGCACTATTGGTCTGGAGTTACTATCACCAACAAGCAACGGGTGCTACCGTGACCTTCTCAGCCCAAAGCACTCACAAGCTTTCAGTCTCACAGTAGCCTCGTCCAACAGTTAGTTGCAGTCAGAGAGGAGACCCACGCCCATGCCACTCACGTCCAGACTGCAAATGAATTATGCATGCACCCCTCCCCCCCGCCAATCGATGTAAATGTTTCTTCACCGTCAGTGTCACACTAATAAATCACTGCATTTAACTAACAGCCTGAGTCATGTACTCACTTTGTCCACTGTGTGTGTGTGTGTGTGTGTGTGTGTGTGTCTCTGTGACATAAGTTAAACATCTAGCAGCTAGCGCATCATGTCGCAGTCTAAACCGTACGCTCAAAAATACAGAAAGGAGTGAGAATCAAACTCTGAATTCAAAGGCTGGTTGAAGCTGTTTATTGGAGATGATACAGAAGTGATGGCCTATTTAAAAGCCAAATTAAAATAAACAAACCAAGAATCAACAGCAGAAAGTTAATTTGTAGTTCTAAACATATTTAGGGTGTTTTTTACTCACTTTTTGTCTCTCCTACGACATTATTCTTCTGTCCTACAGGGCCCATTACAATTACATGCAAATGACCAATTATGCAATTTAGGCAATGAAATCATTTAGTGACTTCTAGCAACTTTTAGGACCGCCAATAGCTACTTTCCTTACTGAGAAATTGGCAACAGTGATAGGGAGATCCTCTTCCGCATTGCTTACTTTCTGGCAATGACATTGCCATGAGAGCTCGTGCCACTGGAGTTGTGACACTGTTATATGGCTACTGTGTGTTTAACGCCTCATAGACACAGATATTGATATTTCAAGTTGTTAAAAACACTTAGAAAAGATCACTAATCGTGCTAGCCGTAAGCTAACTGCTAGCATCTTGATGCTACTTCCTGTTGACTGCAACACTGTTATTCAGTTAATTAAGTTAGCTACTGTTAACTCTTTAGCAGAGCATTGGCGGCATCACATACTGACTAAAGTGTCTCATCTTTGGTTGCTGACTTAAAAGTTATTTCATTTAGACCATATTTAATCTGTTATTGGTCACATGTCAAATTGGAATGTTATATCACTTGATGGTTAAAATGCATATGTTTGCAATGAATACTAATCTGCAGGAGTTACTATGCACTGGTGTGAAAAAGTGTTTGGCCCCTTTCTGATTTCTCATTTTTTTGTGTGTTTGTCACACTTAAATGTTTCAGATCATCAAACAAATTTAAATATTAGACAAAGATAACAAGTAAACACAAAATGCAGTTTTTAAATGAAGATGTTTATTATTAAGGGTAAAAGGGCCCTGTGTGAAAAGTGATTGCCCCCTTCCCGTTAAAACATAAATTAACTGTGGTGTATCACATCTTTGGAAAGCTGAGTACAATTTCTCTAGCCACACACAGGCCTGATTACTGCCACACCTCAAGAAATCACTTAAATAGGACCTGCCTGACAAAGTGAAGTAGACCAAAAGATCCTCAAAAGCTAGATATCATGCTGCGATCCAAAGAAATTCAGGAACAAATGAGAAACAAAGTAATTGAGATCTCTCAGTCTGGAAAAGGTTATAAAGCCATTTCTTTGGGTTCTGTAGCAGTACAATGATCCAAAACACACTAGCCAGTCCACCTCCGAATGGCTTAAGAGAAATTAAATGAAGACTTTGGAGTGGCCTAGTCAAAGTTCTGACCTGAACCCAATTGAGATGCTGTGGCATGACCTTAAAAAGGCGGTTCATCTTCGAAAACCCTCCAATGTGGCTGAATTACAACAATTCTGCAAAGATGAGTGCGCCAAAATTCCCCCACAGTGCTGTAAAAGAATCACTGCCAGTTATTGCAAATGCTTGATTGCAGTTGTTGCTGCTAAGCGTGGCCCAACTAGTTATTAGGTTTAGGGGGCAATCACTTTTTCACACAGGGCCATGTAGGTTTGGATTTTCTTCCCTTAATAATAAACACCTTCATTTTAAAACTGCATTTTGTGTTTACTTGTGTTATCTTTGTCTAATATTTAAATTTGTTTTATGATCTGAAACATAAGTGAGACAAACATTAGACATTTTATAGTATTTTATAGGCAAACATTTTATAGTAATATGTACATATGTATATTAGCTGCTCTTGCTTGCTTGCTTTTTTTCTTGCCTTCTGATTGTTGCTCTGAGTGTTGCTATCCCTGTGCTGTTGCAATCCTGGAATTTCCCCGTTGTGGGACTAATAAAGGCTTATCTTATCTTAACATACAAAAAAATGAGAAATCATGAAGGGGGCAATCACTTTTTCACATCACTGTAATTCATTTCAACAGTCAAAAAGTGAATATATAAAAGCAGATGGATAAATACTGTAGGTTTAAAATATTAAATTGTAAAAATGTTTCCAGAATTATTCTTTGATTTCATTGTTTGTTTAATGCTGTGAAAAGGGAGTCCATGATTGGTTTCTCAACTGCACTGAAATATGTGTGTTGTGAGACGTGTACCTATTTGCTCCATGACGATTAGAGCATTGTACACCCTTGATAGTTGGTTATGCTTGAAAAGACAATTTGAGTGACGATAATAAGTTAATGAGATAAAGAAAAGATTTTGACTTTTGCATTCTACACTGTGTGCATAAATTGTTTTTTTTTGACTGGGACCGATTAAGTTGGGATCTGAACCTACGGGTTCAGTGGCTAGCCAACCCAAGATGAATTGACTATGATGGAGCCTATAATGCGGTGTGGCCAGCTGCAGGGCCCATCCCCAGAGAACAGCATGTCACTCCATCCCATCACTCACGATACAGATAAGACTCACACTTAAAATCTACCCGGGTAGTGTTGGACATTGAATAAAGATGATTAATATAAATACACTCTCATACACACACCCCAGTGACTTCAGCTCTTTCCCTTAAAGAAGCAGTGAACATCGGGAACTGAACTAAATTTAGCACTTTACCCTTTGCTAAGAAAACCTCCCAAAGGGGATGATCTTATTTCATTTTATTTATTTCATTTTTTGGGCCCACTTAACATGCACCTGTGCACTCTAGGAAGCTGGCTTAGGTAGGCAGGGAGTGTAATGTTTTTTTTTTCTTTTCTGAACAATACAGTCTTTATCAATACCACCCTATCTTGACTCTGGTGTCTGGTTTCTCTGCTAACACTACTCTTACAGGCTCCGTAGTCATTCCTGGATCTTCTTGATACTGGCCAGTTACTAAATTATAACTAGCCTACTACCTATTAGTTATACCAATCAGTGGAACATCCATTACAATTCTCCTGCTCACATTACACATGCTGCACACATCTCACTCTTTGTGCTGCTTTTTGGTGAGACTGGTCTCATAGTTGCTATGATCTTTGTTGCTATGCATCCTTAATGACCAGTGACTATCGGTTACTTTGTCTTGTTGTAGTTCTGTCCAAACATGCTTTTGGTAAACAAACATTTTGCTTGTAAGTTTTGCTGTTAGTAGCTGTGTTAAAGGTCATTCCTCCCAGAGCCTCTGATGCTCTTGACTTGGTATGTTCAGCTGCTGGTTTTGGCATTAGTTTTATACTCTTAGTCACTTTTTAATCTTGTTTTTGGTGCTACAGAGACTTGCCGGCCTGGAATGGGCTGTTGCCACTAGCCGCTAAAAAATTATATTCTGCTTTGTTTTCCAGTAAAAGTTTTACCATTTTGTTTACTGGGGAAAAACTTATGATGTTTTCCCTCAAAACTGTGTTTTCAATGACTGTGAGCTATTTTATTGCTAGCCTATCTGTACATGTTTCTTTACTGACACTTTGACCTTTTCTGTTTAATTCGGCTTCTTGTGGCATTGCTGTTGCTGAACTGAGTCATTTTGTAGAAACTGATTTTGTCTTTGGGATTATCTTACCCTTCCTTGTGTCAGGTTTCACCAGGCAGAGACCCAAGAGCAACACGGATAGAGACACAGATAGTGAACGGTAATCTTTATTTCAATTATTAGTGACTGTGAAATAGTGCAGTGAGGATCTGGCAACCCTGTGGGAAGGAGCAGAGACAGGGATAAGAATGCTGAATGATAATATTATCCTAATTATGTTGATTTATGCTTACAGGCTTTTCCTCAGTGACGCGGGGACAGTGTAGAGAATCCTCAGGGCTGGGAAGCAGGTTGGCAGAGATGAGGGCATCAGGGGGAAGCACTGCTGGGGAAGCACTGTGTGGGGAAGAGGGGAGCAGGCTGGCCAGGCCTGGGAGAAGGAGATAAAGGAATCAGGAGCAGTGAATACAACGTTGGTAAGTTGACTTACTTTGTTGAGTGATGAAGGGAAAGGGGAGTGCACAGTCCAGGTATCCAAATCCAGTCCATAATCCAAATGCAAAATCCAAGGCAACAGTAGTCAGAGCACGACAGGCAGAACGGGTCAAACAAAGTCCAAATGTCAGACAGTCAGCAGGGTCTAAGGAGGCAGAGGCCAAGCACACAGCAGGCAAAACAAAGCACAATGAATCAGGCAGGAATGTGATTAGGTTGTGAGTCTATGCAACCAGGCAGAGCAATGGGAGCATCTCCCTAATAAAGGGTAACCCAAATTGGCAGCATGTGTGATCAGGGCTGCAGGGGAGTGCCAATTAAGGAGAGAGGGAGAGGCGCTCGGAGCAGACAGAAACCCTTGCAGTACCCCCCACCCCCACCCCCGAATGCCTCCTGGCATAACATGAGGTTTGTCAGGATCATGGTGGTAAAAATCAGTGACGAGGGAGTCATCCATTATAAAGGATCTGGTTATCCATGATTGTTTCTCCGGGCCATACCCCTTCCAGTCGACAAAAAATTGGATCCCACACCCCCTGCGGCAGGCATCCAGGATGCGAGTCATCACGGGCTCGATGTGGAAGATGTGAAAGGAGGAATGGACACGGAGTGAAGCAGGTAGGTTCAACTTGACAGCTGAGGGGTTGGTAATAGCTGACATGGTAAATGGACCGATGAACCGAGGAGCCAGCTTCCTCGAGTCTGCCTTCAGCGGAAGGTTCTTCGTAGAGAGTCACACCCTTTGACCCACTTGGTACACAGGAACGGGGTGCCTGCGCTTATTCACCCACCTAGAGTTCTCCGCGGATCGCAGCAGTGCCGCCTTGGTGTTTCTCCAGAAGCGCTTACAACGCGCAATATGGGCTGCAATGGACGGAACCACTACCTCGTCCTCACTGATGGAGAGGAGTGGGCAGTTGTAACCCAAGGAGGCCCCGAAAGGAGAGACCCCGGTAGCAGCAGAGGTGGATGAATTGTGGGCATAGTCCACCCACGGTAGAAAGGTGCTCCAGGCAGAGGAATCTGAGGCTGTGATGCAGAGCAACATGGCCTCCATCTCCTGGTTCGCTCATTCACACTGGCTGTTGCTCTGAGGGTGGTATCTGGAGGAGTGGCTGACCGTGGTCCTGATGGACTTGCAGAAGGCCCTCCAAACCTTGGAGACAAATTGGGGACCACGGTCAGACACAATATCTGTGGGGATGCTGTGCAGACTGACAACATGCAATGATAGGAGTTGAGCTGTCTCCAAGGCCAATGGGAGTTTCTTTAAGGACAAAAAGTGCGCGGCCTTGGAGAACCTGTCTATGCTGGTGAGGACAATGGAGTGCCCATTGGACAGGGGCAGCCCTGTAACAAAATCCAAAGCAATGTTGGACCAGGGCCGGCTGGGAATGGGGAGGGGCTGGAGCAGGCCGGCAGGAGGGGGTCTTGCCCATGGAACACTGTGGGGCAGGCTTTGACATAATCGTGGACATCCTTGGCCAAAGAGGGACACCAGAAGGTGCAATGAAGCGAAGAGAGGGTCCTGGTTACCCTCGGGTGGCAGGCAAACTTGGCTGTGTGCATTCAGTGGATGACCTCACCCTTCACTGCTGCAGGGACAAAAAAAGCGACACCCCCCCACCCCCCACCCCCAGGTCTGGGTCGCTTGCCTTAGCCTCTTTGACACATTGCTTGATCTCCCAAGAAACTGCTCCCACTACCATTCTCTCGGGCAGGATGGCCTCTTCATTCGAGCCCACCGGGTCAACCGTGAACTGACAGGAAAGGGCATCGGACTTAATGTTCTTTGACCCTGGCCTGTCAGTGATGGTAAAATGAAACCTCCTAAAAAACAAGGCCCATCAGGCTTGGCGGAGGTTGAGCCATTTTGCACAGTAAATGTACTCTAAATTTTTATGGTCAGTCCAAGCCACAAAGGGTAGAGTAGAACCCTCTAGCCAGTGACGCCACTCCTCCAAGGCTAGTTTTACTGCAAGCAGCTCTCGATCGCTGATGTCATAATTTATCTCGGCTTGGGGCAAACGGCGAGAGAAATACAGTATGCACAAGGGTGTAACTTATTGGCGGTGAGAGAACAGCTCCCACCCCGATGTCAGATGTGTCTACCTCAACAACAAACTGTCGGGGAGGGTCATGCTGGAATAGGATGAGGATTCGGTGAAATGTTGCTTTAACAGAGAGAGTGCCTCATTAGCTTCAGGTGTCCAGTGAAAAGGGAGCTTGGTGGAGGTGAGGGTGGTGAGTGGGTAGGCAATGGAACTACAGTTGACATGACAATAGTGAAAAAAGTAATTGAGGGAATTGTTAAGCCACTCACCCACATCTGTAACCTGTCATTTCAAACTGGTACATTTCCAGACAAAATGAAAATAGCAAAAGTAATACCTCTATACAAAACAGGAGACAGTCATCGCTTCACAAATTACAGGCCAGTCTCTTTACTCTCACAATTCTCCAAAATACTTGAAAAAATCAACACTAAGAGACTGGATGATTTCACTGAAAAACACAACCTCCTTACAGATAGCCAGTATGGTTTTAGAGCAGATAAATCTACATCTTTGGCACTGATCGAACTTATAGAAGAAATTACTAGTTGTATAGATAAAAAAAAAAGGTTGCTGTAGGAGTATTTATAGATTTAAAGAAAGCTTTTGACACCATTGACCACAGAATACTACTAAGGAAACTGGAAAGGTATGGGATAAGAGGGGTTGGACTGAGTTGGGTGGAAAGTTATTTAAGTAACAGACAATAATTTGTACAAATTGGAGAGCACAAATCACCCTTCATGGACATCACTTGTGGTGTGCCCCAAGGGTCAGTTTTGGGACCCAAACTCTTTATTTTGTATATAAATGACATATGCCAAGCATCAAAAATTCTGAAATTTATTTTGTTTGCGGATGACACAAATATCCTTTGCACTGGTGAGAATTTGCAGCAGGTTTTAGAGGTGGTCACAACTGAAATGGAAAAATTAACACAGTGGTTCAACAAAAATAAATTATCTCTAAATCTAAAAAAAAAACAAAGATTATGTTGTTTGGAAATTATAAAATAAATCATGAAATAATGGTAACGATAGATGATACCAGAATAGAAACAGTACAGGAAAATAAGTTTCTGGGGGTGACGCTAGACAATAAAATCTGCTGGAAACCTCACATCAGTCACATCCGGGCCAAATTAGCAAAATGTATAGGCATACTGGGGAAGACAAGACACTTCTTGGACTATAAATCATTGGTCTTATTGTACAATTCACTGTTTTTACCTTATCTTAACTACTGTGTAGAAGTCTGGGGAAACACCTACAAGACCAACCTACAGTCAATATGCACATTACAAAAAAGAGCTATAAGGATAATAAACAATGCAGGATATAGAGACCATACCAATACGTTGTTCTTAAAGTCACATGTCATAAAGTTCATCGATTTAGTTAAATTTAAGACAGCACAAGTCATGTACAGGGCAATTAATAATCAACTACCAACTAATATACAAAAAATATTTAAAAAAAAGAGACAATGATGATAATTTGAGGGGAGACTTAAACTTTACAAAACCCAAGATACGTACAACCAAGAAAAGTATGTGCATATCTGTCTGTGGGGTGGATTTGTGGAACAGTCTGGAGCCGGAACTGAAACTATGTACAAACAGAAATCAATTCAAAAAGAGGTATAAGCACCATTTGCTGAAAGGATATATGTTAGAAGGGTAGTAGTTATATGTACGATTCATTATGTTCACTCTGGGATATTATGGGACACTATGGAATGGTGGGTGGGACAGCACTGTGTATATCTGTGTTGCTTGAGGCTGGTTTTGATGTATGGACATCAATGTATGTTAGAATGGATGGGTGTTAATGTTGATTTGTAAAAAAATACAGTAAATTGTTTACTTGGGGTCTTAAAGGTGGTAATTTGTATAAAATTCACATGGGTGTATCTATGGAAAAGAGGAGATGGAATTAATAAGTGTTCACTTCTTCCTTCTCCCTTTCGAACAGTGTATACTGTTACTTTATTGCATTTGCCATTTGCTTGTATTTGTTATATTTTTGTGTTCGAAATAAACTATCTATCTAGTTTCTTATGAAGCACCAGTAAAAACTGATGAAACCCAGAAGCTGCTGGAGCTGCTTCTGGGTGAAGGGAGCAGGACAATCAGTAATGGCTTTGATTTTCTTGGGGTTGGGTTTGATCTGACCCCTGGAGATAATGAACCCCAGAAAGGTAGTTGTGGTGGTGTGGAATTCACACTTCTCCGCCTTTGCATAAAGCTAATTTTCTAACAGGCACTGTAAGACAAGCCGGGCGTATACCTTGTGCTCTGCTAGTGATCAGGATAATACTAAGATCTCATCCAAGTAAACAAAGACAAAAGAGCCCAGAAAATCTCGTAAGACATCATTGATCACGCCCTGGAAAACAGCGCGGGCGTTGGTGAGGCCAAAGGGCATGACAATACTCAAAATGGCCACTGGGGCAACGGAACCCTGTCTTCCACTCATCGCTTTCCAGAATGCGGATAAGGTGGTAGGCATTCTGAAGGTATAATTTGGTGTACAAAACGGAACGCTGGAGTTGGTCAAATGCTGAATTGATTAGGGGAAGACCATATTTGTCTTTGATGGTGATGTTGTTTAATTCCCGGTAATCAATACAAGGGCACAGTGAGCCGTCTTTCTGAGGCTGAATCTGAATTGACGGGGAACAGGCGGTTTGCATGTTCTCCCCGTGTTGCGTGGGTTTACTCCGGGATTTCTCCGGTTTCCTCCCACATGCCAAAAACATGCATGTTAGGTTAATTGGCTGTTCTAAATTGTCCCTAGATATCTGTTTCCTATAGGCCCTTAGAATAGAGGGTTAGTATTAATGAAAGCGCTTTGAGTGGTCTTTGTGACTAGAAAAGCGCTATATAAGTGCAGGTTAGTTAGTTAGTTAGTTAGAGTGGAGGCAGGCAGACAAACAGAAGGAGCTCCATAAAACCACCACCCCTTTTTGCCAGTGACTGGGTTTTGGAGTCTCAACCAGGGGAACCCAAGCACAATGGGAGAAGTGGATACCAAGAGAACCAGGAAGACTAAATGTTCGTGATGGTTACCCGAGGCAAGCAGAGGGAGAGGAATAGTGTTTCTGGTAACTTGACACAGGGGATCGCCAGAGAGAGTTATTATTTGTATGGGCCGGGGTAATCTGGTGTATGATATTTTAAACTGGGTTGCCAGATGTTCAGAAATGAAGCTTTGCTTGGCTCTGGAGTCAATAAGAGCGGAGCCCACGTACTCGAGCAGCAACCAAATAGGTAGAGAAACACGGTTTAACACAGGGTTGGAATTGGCGCCCGTCAGCCCCCCCATAGCAACTGACGGGCTTAATATTTTGGCTTCACCGGTCAACAAGTGATGATGTGACCGGTTCCTCTGCAGTACAGACAAAGCCTCACCTCGTAGTGCCGCTGCCACTCAGTGTGAGTGATCTTTGATCGGCCCACCACCATTGGCTCAGGCGAGTTGGAGGAGGAGGCAGGCACAGGAAGTGGAGGCAATGGTGGCTGGGAAGGGACCGCACGAAGATCTGAAAGTGGAACCGACTGCTGCTCCCTAGACCGTTGGCGAAGCCTATTATCAAGTTTGACTACTAGGGAGATTAGTTCGTCTAGGGACCTAGGCTCATCTCAGAGTCGGGCCAGCTCGTCACGCAAAATGGTGTTTAAGCTACAGAACGCTGAGCAGAGGGTGAAGCCATTCCACCCTGAATCTGCCGCAAGAACACGGAACTCCACAGCATGCTCCGCTGCAGTCCTTGCCCCTTGACGGAACTCCATGAGCCTTGCAGAAGCACTTCTGATAGAAAAATCCCATTTTATCTACATTATTATTGTCACGAATAATGTATTATTGTATTTGAGAAGTATCATGCCTTTCATATGCCATATTTAATGTTTATATGTGCATTTCATATAGGATAAGTTCATATTTTCTTGGCATGTTTCTGTGAGCATTTTTTGGCCTTCAGATAATTCAGACTGAGGATCAGTACATTTGTAAGGAATGATCTAAGCTACTCTTATAATCTCTTTGACATGTCCTGTTTTGGGTCACAGGAATGCACAGGAACTCCTCAGCCTGTATAGATTAGGTATAAGGACATTCTGTTAGTTTTATGGACCTCATGTCTCCAGAGTGTCTTTGACGTTTCCCCGGATAAGCTCTGGATATCAGGACTCTCTCTCTCTCTCTCTCTCCCTTCCTCCACTCATCCTCATCCTCCCCCTCCTTTCTCCTACCTAAATATATATACACTACCGTTCAAAAGTTTGGGGTCACTTAGAAATTTCCTTATTTTTGAAAGAAAAGCACTTTTTTTCAATGAAGATAACTTTAAACTAATCAGAAATACACTCTATACATTGCTAATGTGGTAAATGACTATTCTAGCTGCAAATGTCTGGTTTTTGGTGCAATATCTAGATAGGTGTATAAGATAAGATAAGCCTTTATTAGTCCCACAACGGGGAAATTCCAGGATTGCAACAGCACAGGGATAGCAACACTCAGAGCAACAATCAGAAGGCAAGAAAAAAAACAAGCAAGCAAGAGCAGCTAATATACATATGTACATATTACTATAAAATATATATATACACACACACACACACAGACACACAGTGCAGAGCATTGTAGCTGGATGGAATAAATATATGAATATATGAACACACAGTGCAGAGCATTGTAGCTAGATGGAATAAATATGTAAATATATAAACACCCACAGTACGGAGCATTGCAGCTAGGTGGAATAAATATGCAAGTAAATAAACACACACAGTGCGGAGCAATGTAGCTAGATGGAATAATATGTAGATATATAAAAACACAGTGCGGAGCATTGTAGCTAGATGGAATAAATATATAGATATATAAATATAAACACACCCAGTGCTGAGCATTGTAGCTAGATGGAATAAATATGTAAATATATAAACACACACAGTGCAGAGCATTGTTGCTAGGTGGGATGAAACAGCATAACCGTCTATTTAGTTATCCTACATGGTATGATTATGTGCCCATACATATTCTCACCCTCCATAGCGACCGGTATGTTCCTAGTTGTATGCCGGAGAGGACCATTGTGTAAGTCTATTGCATCTTTTGCATTCAAAAAAAAAAAAAAAAAAAAAAAAAAAAAACAACTATTAGTTTGTTACGTCTTTTTGCTATCTCTGCGAGCAGCCCTGCTTAGGTTGTACAGTCTGACAGCCGTTGGTAGGAAGGACCTACGAAACCTCTCGGTTGTGCACCTGGGATGATGTAGTCTGCTGCTAAATGAGCTCCTCAGTGCATCCAGTATGTCCTGCATAGGGTGGAACTCGGACTCCAGCAGAGATGACAGTTTAGCCACCGTCCTTCTCTCTCCTATCTCCTCCATCGGATCAAGGCGCTGCCCCAGGACAGAGCTAGCTTTCTTAATCAGTTTGTTCAGTCTCTTCCTATCGGCTGCAGTAATGCCACTGCCCCAGCAGACCACTCCAAAAATGATGGCTGATGCCACCACCGTGTCATAGAATGACTTCAGCAGCGCCCCTTGTACACCAAAAGACCTGAGTCTCCTCAGTAGGAACAGCCTGCGCTGTCCCTTCTTGTAGAGTGCGTCAGTATTGTGTGACCAGTCTAGTTTATTGTTCAGATGAATACCCAGGTACTTATAGGATGTCACCATCTTGATGTCTGTTCCCTGTATATTTACTGGTGCTGTGAGGGGTTGCCCATGCCTGCGGCAGTCCACCACCAGCTCCTTAGTTTTCCTCGCGTTGATCTGGAGGCAGTTCCGATGGCACCAGTCCACAAAGTCCTGGATAAGCCCTCTGTACTCAGCTTCATCTCCGTTGGAGATGAGACCAACGATCGCAGAGTCATCAGAGAACTTCTGTAGATGGCAATGTGTTGTGTTGTGTGAGAAGTCCGCAGTATAAAGAGTGAACAGGAAGGGAGCCAGCACCGTTCCCTGGGGGGGCCCCCGTGCTACTGATGATCGTGTCGGAAACACAGTCCCGGGTTCTCACAAACTGAGGCCGGTTCGTGAGGTAGTCCAGGATCCATGATGACAGGTGCTGGTCCACCCCTGCGCGCAGCAGCTTGTCCTTCAGGATCATCGGTTGGATGGTGTTGAAAGCACTGGAGAAGTCAAAGAACATGATCCTCACCATATTCCCGGGCTTCTCCAGGTGGGACAGAGAACGGTGAAGGAGGAAGATCACCGCATCCTCCACCCCAATGCCATGCTGGTAGGCGAACTGGAGTGGATCCATCGCTGGTTCCACCAGGGGGCGGAGATGAGCAAGGAGCAGTCTCTCCAGGGTCTTCATCAAGTGGGACGTCAAGGCCACCGGTCTGTAGCTGTTCAGGTCTTTGGGGTGGGAAGTTTTTGGTACAGGTACCACACAAGATGTTTTCCACAGCTGTGGTACCCTCCCCAGTTTCAGGCTCATGTTGAAGATATACGTCACAATCCCACACAGCTGGTCTGCACAGGACTTGAGGAGCTTTGCGCTGATGCCGTCCGGTCCCGACGCCTTCCTCGCCTTGATCTTCCTCAGCTCCGTCCTCACCTGGGTCTTGGTCAGGGTCAGGATGGGGGGCTGTGTGTTGGGAGTGGGGGGAGTGTCGGTGGAGTGGGGAGTGGGCAGCAGGACTTGATTTCTTAGAGGCAGCAGTGGTTGTTGTGCAGACAGGGGGGAGGGCGGTTGGTCAAATCTATTGAAAAACAGATTCAGGTTGTTCGCCCACTCCCTGCCCCCCGTGGCCTGGGGGGAGGTATTCTGGAGCCCTGAGATGGTTTTGAGGTTTCTCCAGACCCCGCTGATGTCGCTCTGTTGCAGCTTGTCCTCCATCTTCTTCCTGAAGCTGTCCTTGCCTTCTCTGATCTTTCTCCTCAGCTCCCTCTGTACGGACTTCAGCATCTCCCTGTTCCCCGACCTGAAGATCCTCTTCTTCTCTCTCAGAAGTGTTTTTATCTCAGGGTTGATCCAGGGTTTGTTGTTTGAGTGACGCCGTATGGTCTTGGTGGGAACGGATTTGTCCACAAGGAAGCTGAGGTAGCCCGTGAAGGTGTGAATGAGGCCATCGATGTCCTCACCATGTGGATCGCAGAGCTGCTTCCAGGCAGTGGCTTCAAAACAGTCCTTTAGAGTGTCCATTGTCTCCTCAGACCATAACTCCACAGTGTGCATGGCCGGAGGTTGTCTGTGCACTAGGGGTTTGTACACCGGTCGGAGATGAACCAAGTTGTGATCCGATCTCCCAAGTGGGGGGGGTTGTGATGAGGTGTACGCCTCCTTAGTGTTTGCGTAGAACAAATCCAGTGTTTTATTGTCTCTAGTGTGGCATGTGACATACTGGGTGAAAGTGGGCAGAATGGGAGACAGTGAAACGTGGTTGAAATCGCCTGAGATGAGGAGAAGAGCATCTGGGTGTTCTGTCTGCAGCCTGCTGGTTACTGAATGGATGACGTCACGCGCTGTCCCAGCGTTCGCCGTCGGATTTGCATAAACAACAATGCAGATCACGTGTGAGTGTTCTCTCGGGAGATATGTAGGCCTCATGCTAACAGCTAGCAACTCAATGTCTTTGCTGCAGTGTCGTTGTTTAACAGTGATATGTCCCGGTCTGCACCAGTTGTTGTTAACATACATTATCACTCCACCGCCCCTAGTTTTGCCACTCTCTGGTGTTCGGTCAGCTCGTATCATGTGAAAACCCTCCAGCTCAATGTTAGCATCTGCTGCTAGTTCAGTTAGCCATGTCTCAGTAAACAAAAGGAGAGAGCACTCCCGGTAAGTGCTATCATAACGGGAGATAGCCGCTAGCTCATCTAACTTTCCCAGTATCGACCGTACATTTCCCATGACAACAGATGGAAGGGAGGGTCTGTACCTTATATTTTTTGTCCTCCGCCTTACTCCAGCCCGGCAGCCGCGACGCTTTCGCCTCAATTCTCTCGGTATGTCGAGTTTTTCCAGTGGGACCGGGTGGCGGTTAAATGCTAGCAGCTCTTCCCTGTTGTATCGTATCCTGCTATAAACAGTGGCTCCGTCCACCGGCTCAGGAGACATTTGGGACGATCTGTGTGTCCGTGATATAAGTGGGGTGAAAAAAAAGTGATCAAAAGAGAGAGGAAGGGAAAAAAAACTCGGAATCGAGCCGCTGTTGCAAAAGGCAGCCTACTGGTGTGGCGCCGAGAGGCCCATTTCCAGCAACTATCACTCCAGTGTTCTAATGGTACAATGTGTTTGCTCATTGCATCAGAAGGCTAATGGATGATTAGAAAACCCTTGTGCAATCATGTTAGGTCTGCAATGCTGCAATTGCTGCAAATGGAGGATTCTTTGACGAAAGCAAATTTTGAAGGAAAAAAATTATTATTTCAAATACAAACTAGAAAAGCACTCGGAGAGCGCAGACCTCCGCCAAGCGCCACAATTCCCCCCATACAGTGTTTGTGTGTACGTTTTCAGATTCCTTGAGCATGTAAACATATGACTAGCAATTGGATTCACAATGATTATTTGTTTATTTGACAGGGGCAGTGCAATAAACATAGACAATTAATCAATGACAATCAATCTGATAGCGATAGGATTAGTGGTTCAGTAGTAAAAGCATTGCCTCCTTGGCGGAGGTAATAAACTGAAGTGTTGCTGTTGTGTCCATCTCCTCCACTGACGGATGCAAATTGGGTAGACAGGTTGCCGTGGGTTTTATATTATATTATTTTGGGGTTGCGCTCGGCGGCAAACGAGAATTTAGAAGCTTCGCCGGCAGAGAGCTCGTTTTTGCGCAGCGCCTATGGCTGGCCGGGGAATTTCTGCCAAAGAATCCGTCGGCGGACAGCTGGCCGTGTGAGGTTTTGCAGTTGCGCGCAAACACAGGCACGCTGGCGGGCCCAGGCCAGCAGTGTTTTCCACGTGCTTTTGTGCCTAAAACGTTGAAGAACGCGGAGTTTGTGTTGCAGACACGACGACCAGCGCCCTCCATTGCACCTGCGCACATGCTGAAAATGGCTGTATGTCACAGTGTTGAAAAATGCTTTAAAAAATTCCTGTATCCAGACGGTGAACCGGATCACCCCCAAAATTTAATCAGTTCTTCCTTGTACCATTTCCAACAACGCCTGAAAGTTTCATGGAAATCCGTCCAAGACTTTTTGAGTTATCTTGCTAACCAACAGACAAACAGACAGACAGACAGACAGACAGACAGACAGACAGACAGACAAACACACAGACAAACCCCGGCAAAAACATAACCTCCTCCTGGCCTTTTCGGCCTGGCGGAGGTAATCATTATTTCTAACCTTGTCAATGTCTTGACTATATTTTCTATTCATTTTACAACTCATGTTGGTAAATAAGTGTGACTTTTCATGGAAAACACAAAATAATTGTCTGGGTGACCCCAAACTTTGAACGGTAGTGTGTATATATATATATATATATATATATATATATATATATATATATATATATATATATACAGTATATATATATGCTATAATACCATGCTTTGTAATCTCTCCCTCAAAATGGCCATTGAGGATAAATAAATGTACATAAATCCAATTTTCTGCCTGATCTTTGACTTTGAATGATTTAAACTCAGAATTATTTTAACAACTTCCCTCCTGGTCAGAGTGGTCAAACACCTGCAGAAAATCACTTGTGAACCATTCATAAGTGTATGAATGATAATCAGGTCCCTGAACTATAGATTGTGCCCAGGAGAGGGTGTGCCCTCTAATTGGCCAGCTAGGTAACTGATCTTGTTACGGTCGGTGGGAAAGTCGCTCGGAGGGCTATTAAAAACTAGCTGACACTGGAACAGGAACCCACCAGCTTCCCCCAACTGACCACTAAATCGGAATGATGTAGAAAACAGCGAAGGACGGCCCGGGCGGCCGGTTGGAGGCGCTGCCACGGGAGGCAAAGGAGCCGAAGCGGTGAGAGTGAGGTTATGCACCGCCTTCTCAAACTTGGCGATGAATCCGTCTGCTTAACCATTTCATTAAGCATGACCTGATTCTGGTGAGCAATTCATTATTGTTGTTGCTCGAGTGCGTCTAGTCGGGCCAATACTGTGGCCATCCTTGTCACTGGGTCTAAATGTTGGTCGCGTACTAAGAGGTTTCACCAGGCAGAAACCCAAAAGCAACATGGATGGAGATGCAGATAGTGAACAATAATCTTTATTACAATTATTAGTGATTGTGAAATAGTGCACTGAGGATGTGGCAACCCTGTGGGAAGGAGCAGAGACGGGGTAAGAATGCTGAATGATAATTTTATGCTAATTATATTGATTTATGCTTACCGGCTCTTCCTCAGTGATGGTGGGAACAGTGTGGAGAATCCTCCGAGCTGGGAAGCAGGTTGGCAGAGGTGAGGGCATCAGTGATGCAGCTGGGGAAGCACTGTGTGGGGAAGAGGGGAGCAGACTGGCCGGGCCTGAGAGAAGGGGACAAAGGAATCAGGAGCAGTGAATACAACGTTGGTAAGTTGGCTTACTTTGTTGAGTGATGAAGGGAAGGGGGAGTGCACAGTCCAGGTATCCAAATCCAGTCCGTAATCCAAATGCAAAATCCAAGACAACAGTAGTCAGAGCGCAACAGGCAGAACGGGTCAAACAAAGTCCAGACGTCAGGCAGGCAGCAGGGTCTAAGGAGACAGAGGTCAAACACAGCAGGCAAGACAAAGCACAAAGAATCAGGCAGGAGTGTGATCAGGTTGTGAGTCTACATGACCCGACAGAGCAATGGGAGCACATCCCTAATAAAGGGTAATCTAAATTGGCAGCATGTGTGATCAGGGCTGCAGGGGAGTGCCAATTAAGGAGAGAGGGAGGGCGCTCAGACCAGACAGAAACCCTTACACCTTGTGGTACTACTGCACGCAGGTGATATCTATCCATCTACACTACCATTCAAAAGTTTGGGGTCACTTAGAAATTTCCTTATTTTTGAAAGACAAGCACTTTTTTTCAATGAAGATAACTTTAACCTAATCAGAAATACACTCTATACATTACTATTGTGGTAAATGACTATTCTAGCTGCAAATGTCTGGTTTTTGGTGCAATATCTAGATAGGTGTATAGAGGCCCATTTCCAGCAACTATCACTCCAGTGTTCTAATGGTACAATGTGTTTGCTCATTGCATCAGAAGGCTAATGGATGATTAGAAAACCCTTGTGCAATCATGTTAGGTCTGCAATGCTGCAATTGCTGCAAATGGAGGATTCTTTGACGAAAGCAAAGTTTGAAGGAAAAAATTATTATTTCAAATACAAATCATTATTTCTAACCTTGTCAATGTCTTGACTATATTTTCTATTCATTTTACAACTCATGGTGGTAAATAAGTGTGACTTTTCATGGAAAACACAAAATAATTGTCTGGGTGACCCCAAACTTTTGAACGGTAGTGTATCTATCTATTGCTTTTCCCTCCTTTTTTCTGGTTTCTTTACTTTGGTTGTAGCTATGGCAGGAGGTAAGCAATTATGTAATGTTATAACTATATAGTGTTGTTGCAGTACATCTGTTATATATAACCAGGGCTTGACATTAACCACCAGTCATTGGCCACCCGGCCAATGGCTTGTGGATTTCAGCAGTGTCCAGTAAGATAACGAGACCCACTGGCCACTTTGGCCAGTTGTATTTTTCTCATGAAGTGTTTTGAGCGACTGGTGTCCCAGAACATCAGGGACTGTTTCCCCCCCTCCTTTGACCCCCACCAGTTCACCTACAGGGAGAACCGATCTACAGAAGATGCCATCGCCACCACTCTCCACAGAGGGCTGAGCCACCTGGAGAACCCAAGGAGCTACACGAAGATGCTCTTTGTGGACTACAGCTCTGCTTTCAACACCATCATCCAGGACATCCTGATCAACAAACTGCACCTCCTCCAGATCCCCCCTCCCGCGTGCTCCTTGATAAAAAAAACTCTCACCAACTGTCCACAGTCACACTTTGCCCCCACCACTCTTCACTGTCTCGTAGCACTGGCTCCCCCCAGGGCTGCGTGCTAAGCTTTCTCCTGTACTCTCTGTACACCTTTGACTGTTTTCCAACCCACCCAACCACTGTCATCGTGAAGAACGCGGATGACACCACCTTGGGCTCATCACCTATGATGAGGAGGAGGCATACAGGGCGGAGGTAGAAAACCTGCTGCTGTGGTGCCAAGCAAACAAACTGAAAGTGAACATTCAAAAAACCAAAGAACTCATACTGGACTTCAGCAAGAACAGACAGGATCACCCCTCCCTCCTCATAATTATTCTAAATCTGTATTCTAAATCTGTGTATTCTGAGAGACTCCAGCAGCAGTTCACTGCTAATGATTCGGCTTCTGTGTGGAGAGGACTGAGGCAGATCACCAACTATCGGCCTCAGGCTCCTAAAGGTCAGGATGACAAAGCCCTTTGTCAAAGACTGTCCCAACACTATGCCCGTTTTGACACCTCGTCATCTGTGTCCAACTCCCCCCCTCTCTCCAGCTCCACAGCCTCCACAATCCCTACTTCATCAAAGGCACCCCCCCTCCTCCCCCCTGCCCTTATCATCAGTGAGCAGGACGTGCTCAAACAGTTCTCCAGACTGAACCCGCGCAAGGCCCCCGGTCCGGACGGCGTGTCTCCCTCCACCCTGAGACACTGTGCGAAACAGCTGGCTCCTGTCTTCACAGACATTTTTAACTCCTCCCTTAAGCTATGCCACGTGCCGACCTGCCTCAAATCCTCCACCATCATCCCTGTCCCCAAGAAGCCACGGATCACTGGACTTAATGACTACAGACCTGTAGCGCTCACCTCTGTAGTCATGAAGTCCTTTGAGTGCCTGGTCCTGCCCCATCTCAAGTCCATCACCACCCCTCTCCTGGACCCGCTGCAGTTTGCCTACCGAGCCAACAGGTCTGTAGACGACGCAGTCAACCTGGCCCTCCACTCCATCCTGCAGCACCTGGACTCCCCGGGAACCTACGCCAGGATCCTGTTTGTGGACTTCAGCTCCATTCAACATTCAACACCATCCGCCCCGCTCTGCTCCGGGACAAGCTGTCCCTGCTCAACGTGCCTGACTCCCTCTGCAGGTGGATCACCGACTTCCTGACGGACCGGAGGCAGCATGTGCGGCTGGGAAAGACTGTCTCAGACTCTACTAGCATCAGCACCGGATCACCCCAGGGCTGTGTACTTTCCCCCCTACTCTTCTCCCTTTATACCAACTCCTGCACCTCCAGCCACCAGTCTGTCAAGTTGATCAAGTTTGCGGACGACACCACCCTCATCGGGCTCATCTCCAACGGCGACGAGTCCGCCTACAGGAGAGAGGTGGCCCAGCTGGCGTCCTGGTGCAACAACAACAACCTGCAGCTGAACGCTCTGAAGACAGTGGAGATGATTGTGGACTTCAGGAAAGTCACAACCCCTCTGCCCCCCCTCACCCTCACAGGCTCTCCCATCACCACTGCTGATTCCTTCCGCTTCCTAGGCACTACCATCACCAGGGACCTCAAGTGGGAGCCGACCATCAGCTCACTCATCAAAAAAGCCCAGCAGAGGATGTTCTTCCTGCAGCAGCTGAGGAAGCTCAAGCTACCCACCAAGATGTTAGTGCAGTTCTACACAGCCATCATCGAGTCCATCCTCACCACCTCCATAACCGTGTGGTACGCAGGAGCCACTGCCAGGGACAGACTAAGGCTGCAGCGCGTCGTGCGCACTGCTGAGAAGGTGATCGGCTGCAAGCTCCCATCTCTCCAGGATCTGTACATCTCCAGGACCCGGAGGCGTGCTGGCCGGATCATAGCCGATCCCTCACACCCTGGTCACGTACTGTTTGCCCCCCTCCCCTCAGGTAGAAGACTTCGGTCCATCCAGACTAAAACCTCCCGTCACATGAACAGCTTCTTCCCCTCTGCCATCAGACTGCTGAACACTAAGTGACTTATTGACTCTCGTGCACTATGTACAGCAGCTCAACCAGACTCATGTCAATCATCACTGTTTTCTTCCTGCATTACCGACTGCACTATATGGTTCTCCACAGTATCTGCTGCTCGCTAATATATTTTAACTGCTGACCAGTATACACTTTATTGCATGTATAGTTTATTTCTTTTATTTTATCATGTTTAATGTTGCAGCATTGCACCGAGACAAATTCCTAGTTTGTGTACTACATGAACAATGGCAGTAAACCTGATTCTGATTCTGATTCTGATAATTAGCGACAGCGTGGAAACCATTCCCACCTTCAGGTTCCTGGGCCCCCACATCTCCTCTGAACTCTCCTGGACTGTCAACACCAAGGCCCTGGTGAAGAAAGCCCAACAGCAGCTGCACTTCTGTGTCCTGAGGAAGAACAACTTGGACCAAAAGCTGCTGCTGGCCTTCTACTGCTGTTCAGTAGAGAGCGTGCTAACCTACTGTCTGGGCGTGTGGTACGCCGACTTCACGGCCGAGAACAGGAAGGCTGTGAAGAGGGTCTTTAACACCACCCAAAAAATTATTGGCGGCCCTCTGCCTTCACTGGAAGACATCTCCAGATTCTCATGTCTCAGAAAGATCAAGGTCTTCACAGGAGACTCCTCAGATCCCGCCCACCACCTGTTTGACCTGCTTCCCTCTGGATGACAGTTCAGATCAATCAGGTCCCACACCTCCAGACTGACAAACAGTTTCTTCCCCTATGCCATCCAAACTGCAAACAGTTAGAGGCCCCATGTCATGAACTGCCCTGTCAAGGGCTGATTAAGGACACCACACGCAGGACTGTGAGTTGTAAATTTATTAAGGGTGAACACAAAGTCCAAACACACAAAGTCCAAACACACAAAGTAACGGGGAGAAAACTACAAAAATAGACAAAAAATGCAATAACAAAGATTCAGAGGGCTCAGGGAAAAAAACTGGCTGAAGTGGAGGTGTGTTGCCCAGAATAGCAGAGGCTAAGGCATGCAGAGATGCCGAAAGACCAGGAATGCTCGTCAGGGCAACGCAAAACACAGGGAAAAAATAAACTGACAGGGGACTTCTGTCAGGGGGGAATAGTACTTACAGTTTTAAAGGGCAGACCTGGAACACACGTCTGATAAGTGAGAACACTGCAGCACCAAATGATCAGCGCTGCGGGCTTAAATGTCTTGTTTAGAAATACAAGTCTTGTATTTCTTGTCTTGTCTTGTTTTCTCTTTTTTCTCTTTTGAATTCTTGGATGGAATATGGGTGGGCAATATAAGCTGCGGCTTCAGCCATCACCCATTTCGGATAACTTACGTGGAATTGTATAATAAGAGGAGTCTTTGTCTAATTTGACCTTGTTGTTATATTATTCAGTTTCTTTTAACCTGTACTGTACTATCCGAAATAAAATTCAAATAGGGCAGTAGGTAAGAGTGATTACATAATTAAGATCAGCTGTGAGTCATGAGAGGAGAGGAGACGGGACTGACAGCTTGACAGAAGCACCGCCCACTACCAGAGCAAAACCTGAAAGTGCCACTGACAGCTGCAACCCCGGAGAGAGTGAGAGAGAACACAAGATGAAAGGGGTACTGGCAAAAATACAAATATAAAGTGAGAACTAAAATAAAGACAAATAAAGACTGAAGGATAAATACAAGCAAATACCAAGTATATAAATAACAAGACTGTGATGACCGTAAACAGGAGAATGAGTAGAACTAAGAAACAATACAAGATATATGAAAACTAGCCAAGGATATAATGATAAGAACCTTAGAACTCAAAAATACAACAAATATACAAATATGAAAAAAGACAATGAGACTGAGCATGGCGGAACCGCTGTGTTCAGATCATAACAGAGCCCCCCTGTCAAGGGGTGGAGTGGAAAAGTTCTGCTTACGCACAGATTATAAGCCTATTGTCCCCCGATAAGCTCCTATGATCTTGACAAAGCACCTGTCAGATGCCAGCAGTTGTTAATGCGTCTGATGAAGTTCAATGTTGAAGCTGTCCATGTCCCAGGAAAGCAGCTCATCATAGCTGACACCTTGTCCCACAACCCCCTGCAGGACAACAGTGTTAATGATATGGACCATGAGGTTAAGGCCTATGTACAAGCATTGATATCAACCAATAACAGAGGACAGATTAAGCTCTATCAGAAAGGCTACTATCCAGGATGCTAATCTTCAGGCAGTTTCCCACTATACCAAAATGGGCTGGCCAGCAGAGTTATCACAGATACCTCACACTCTGCACCATTTCTGTGCTGCCAGGGCTCACCAATCAGAAGTAGAGGGACTCCTTCTGTATGATAACTGGATTGTTATTCTCCTCTCAGTGAGGAAGAGTGTTCTCGCTCAGATATATGAGTGCCATCAGGGCCTTACGAAGTGCCGCAGGAGAGCCAACATGTCCGTTTGGTGGCCAGAAATTTGCTGAGACATTACTGAGAGGGTAAAAACATGTGAGTTCTGTCTGAAGAACAAACCTACTCAGAGGAGAGAGCCACTGATCACTACACCTCTGCCACATGGACCATGGCAGGAAATTGCAGCAGACATTTGCAAACGGGATGGTAAACAATATGTTGTAGTGGTGAACTATTATTCACGTGACATTGAAATCGCACATCTACCAAGCACAAGCAGCCAACTAGTCATCTCTCACCTGAAAACCATGTTTGCAAGGTGGGAGATTTCCTTGGAGCTGGTTTAAAATAATGGTACCCAGTTCACCTCAGCAGAGTTTAAGCAGTTCAGTGAGGCATACAACTTTGGCCATACTACATCTAGTCCCCACTACTCACAAGCCAGCGGGGCAGCTGAGAGGAGTGTAGCCACAGCCAAAAGGATCTTGCACCAGCCAGATCCTCACCTTGCCCTGCTGAGCTACAAGTCCACCCCAATCACAGCAACAGATCTTAGTCCAGCCCAACTGATGGTTGGACGACAGCTCAGGACAACGGTCCCCATTCTGCCCAAGCAACTGCATCCTAGTCCTGTTGATCAACAGGCTGTCAGAATGAAAGACCAGCAGACCAAAAATGCCTAGCACTTCTTTTACAATAGATACCACTCAGCATGCCCTCTGCCTGTACTGCAGCCTGGCCACTTTGTCAACGTAAAACTTAATGGAGAAAAAGGCTGAAAAACTCCAGCAAAAGTTATTCCCAAAGCCCCTGAGCCCAGATCCTATTATGTGCAGACAGATCAAGGAACGGTTGCCCGCAGGAATAGGAGACACCTCCAGCAGGTGCCAGAGTCGTCTGTGCAAGGTGCAGCAAAAGAGACTACTGACACGAATCCAGACCTTCCTTGTGACATGGGCCACTCTCCCCTTGCATCCCGGTCGCACCTGTCCACTAGGTGCCCATCAGCTCCAAGTTCACTCCGAAGAGGACCCTTGCAGGGAGAGCAGTTAAACCTCCCATCAGGTTCAAAGACTACATTGCAGAGTAGAACTGTTGACTTCCCCTATTGATATGTACATTTTGTGTTCAAAAAATAAAAAAAATAAAGAGGAATGGGATGTTAATGGCAAAAAGAATGTGTAATGTGTTCATACAAAAACCTGAGCTGCGTTTAAGTTAATGTTTTGCAACAACCAGCTATATTAACATTTTCTTATGCATATTGATTTTTTTCAAGCCATGCTAAAACACGCGTTGATATATGTTATTTTTGTGCTTGTAACTGGTTAATATTCCCATTGGAAGATTTAAACTAAAGAGGGGAGATGTGATGTTATTTGGTATCAGCATTCATTACCCACAGGGGTTGCTGTAGACTGTGAACAGTATATGTTACATGGATATGTATATATGAACTCTGGGTAATGTGAATACGTATTGACATGTGTGGTTGCTAAGCTGTGATGCTACGCGCTAGCCAGCACATAGTAGGTGCAGCTAATGTTAATAAAATGGTTGTGTTCAGCCTCATGAGTCAGTGAACTTCATGACAAGTCCGTAAGGCTATTTCCAGAATCTAGATGCAGGCAGGGTTCAGGGCACAGTAGACTAGATGCAAGCTAACAGATAAGTCCAATTCGGCAGGCAGTCTCAGGTAGTGATGGGACAGCAGGCTCTGGAGCTTCGAGGGTGCTCCAGGCTTGTCCAGGAAATATTTGGCAAAGCGTGTTTTGAGGCATGTATTGACATCGTACCACGTGACTGGGTCAGGAAGCCATTCATGATTTTGCACGCAACATGAAATAAAGTGAGCAGCGATACACAATAGAAATCACCGTCCCTCACGTTTTGTGTTGTTGATGTTTGACTGTAAGGGATTTGTCACAGCCAATTTTCAGATGGAGCCAGCACAAAAAACAGTGACTTCTCCCATTTGGGAACAGTTTGAGTTCATTTCTCCTATTGATACATTTTTCATAAATTGTGGCTATTTATCATAACTGAAGCAATGGCCTAGTGGTAAAGTATCTACCCTGCAACTGGGAGGCTGGGGTTTAAGTCCCAGCTATGCCGTTCTTGTAATTTTTATTTGCAAGGTGAAGTGTCTGTTGTGTTTCAAAGAGCTTGGATCATTGTGCTGAGGCACTATTGTGCCCTGCATGACAATCAAATCAAACTTTATTGTCATATTGCTGTACATACAACTGTAGTGCAGGCAAGATGAAATTGCGTTTCTCTCGGCATCCATATAAATAGAAGCAGCATGATATAAGACACACTGACACATATCTTCACCCCCCCCACCCCCACTCCCCCATCCATTCACACATCCCTGAGACATACTTAGGAAAAAACTAACTAACTATAATATACAAATAATATACATAATGTCCGTAGGTGCAATAGTGTGTATGAGAGATTCCGGGTCAACTGTTCAGCATCCTGACAGCTTGTGGAAGGAAGCTGTTGATCAGTCTGGTGGTTCTGCCTCTGATGCTCCGGAATCGTTTACCAGATGGCAGAAGTTCAAAGTGTTTATGAAGAGGGTGAGAACGGTTCTTGACAATGTTCAGTGCCCTGTCCTACAATGGTTCTGAAAAAGTTCTTGGACAGAGGGGAGGGAGACTCCAATTACCCTCTCAGCCCCCTTGACTATCCTCTGCAGGGCATTTTTGTCTGACATACTGCAGCTGGAGTACCATGTAGCAATGCAGTACGCCAGAACACTCTCCACCACACCTCTGTAGAAGGTCCTGAGGATGCACATGGGGAGAGAGGCCTGTTTGAGTTTCCTCAAGAAGTGCAGTCTCTGCTGAGCCAGCTTCCTGATCCCCAAGGAATTCTTGCTCCAGGTCAGGTCCTGCGAGATCTGCACTCCGAGGAACTTGATGTTCTCCACTCTCTCCACTAAACGGCCGCCGATGCTGAGGGGGACGTGTTCAGGCTGTGACCGCCGGAAGTCGATAATCATCTCCTTCGTTTTGTCCACGGTGAGCACCAGATTGTTCTCCCTGCACTAGCCCTCTAGGTCTCTCACTTCTTCCCTGTACACTGATTCCTCATCCCTCTGAATAAGTCCCACCACCATGGTGTCATCTGCAAACTTAATAATCTGGTTCCCCTCGTGTCTGGATACACAGTCATGTGTTAGAAGTGTAAACAACAATGGACTGAGTACACAGCCTTGAGGGGATCCGGTGCTCAGCATGACAGAGTTGGAGATGTTGTTTCCAACCCGGACAGACTGAGGTCTCTCAGTCAGGAAATCCAGGATCCAGAGACATGTGGCGGTGTTCAGACCAAGAAGGAGTAATTTCTCCATCAGTCTCTGGGGAATAATGGTGTTGAATGCTGAACTGAAATCAATGTACAAGAGTCTGGCGTAGGTGTCTTTCTGGTCCAGGTGGGTGATGACAGAGTGTAGGGTGGTGACTATAGCATCCTCCGTGGAGCGGTTTGAACGATATGCAAACTGGAGCGGGTCGCGTGATGCAGGGAGGCAGGCTGTAATGTGTGGTTTGACAAGCCGTTCAAAACACTTCATCACAATTGGTGTAAGTGCAACAGGATGATAGTCATTCAAACAGGACACAACTGGTTTCTTTGCCACCGGTACAATGATAGAGGTCTTGAAGCATCTGGGAACAATGGCCTGACTCAGGGAGATGTTATAAATGTCAGTCAGGACATCCGCCAACTCGCTCGCGCAGTCTCGGAGTACACATCCCGGGATGTTGTCCGGACCTGCAGCTTTACGTGGGTTGACTCTGGTTAGGGTCCTCCGTGTGTCCGCTGTGTTGATGGTAAAAGCTGGTCCGACCGATGGTGGGGGTGGGCCAGCCCTCCCTCTGGTTGTCGGGTTAGATGCTTCAAAACGTGCAAAGAAGTCGTTGAGCCTGTCTGGAAGTGAAGCGTCATCATCATCGACCCCCTGCCTAGACTTATAGCCCGTCAGTGTCCGAACTCCCTGCCACATCTGCTTGGTGTTCCTAGTGTCACAGAGGTGTCCCTGGATTTTCTCCGCATAGGCGCCCTTCGCCGCCTTAATTCCCTTTGAGAGGGAAGACCTGGCTGAGCGGAGAGCGATCCTGTCCTCCGCTCTGAAGGCTGCATCTCTGGCTGCAAGCAATGAGCGCACCTCTGCAGTCATCCAGGGCTTATGGTTACCCCGCATAGTGATGGTCTTCACTGTAGTGACATCCTCTGTGCACTTCGCGATGTAGCTGGTGACCGTTTCAGCATACTCCTCCACATCTGTCTTGTCTTCCTGGGAGGCTGCTATTTTGAAAACCTCCCAGTCTGTGTGCAGAACACAGTCTTTCAGTGCAGAGGTTGCACTCTCTGGCCAAATCCTGATTTGTTTCACTGCCAGCCTGCTGCTCTTCAATAAAGGTTTGTAGACAGGCACCAGCATCACGGATATGTGGTCAGAAAGGCCGAGATGGGGGCAGGGTATAGCCTTATATGCATTTATGTTTGTGTACACTAAGTCCAACATATTCTTTCCTCTGGTCTTAAAGTCTACACATTGTTTAAACTTGGGGAGCACAGTCTTTAAGCTGGTGTGGTTAAAATCCCCCGCAACCACCACAAAACTGTCCGGATGTGAAGTTTGGATTTCACTAATCGCATCGTGCAGTTCCCCGAGTGCCTTCTTAGCATTAGCGTTAGCGTTAGCGCTCGGTGCTATGTAAACAGCCGCTACAAACACGTTGCTGAATTCCCTCGGCAAATAATATGGCCGACAATTTACAATAACGAACTCCGCCAACGGAGAGCAGTGTTTAGACACTAATGTGGCATTAACGCACCAGTTCTTGTTAACATAGATGCATAGCCCCCCCCACGGCTCTTACCGGAGCTCACCGTTATTCTGTCGGTACGGAACATCGCCATATCTTCCAGCTGAATGGCCTTGTCAGGGATGTTGTCGTGGAGCCATGTCTCCATGAACACAAGCACACAGCAGTCCCTCCACTCTCTCCGGGTTTCTCTCAGCAGACGCAGCTCGTCCAGCTTGTTGTCGAGGGAGCAGACGTTAGAGAGAAGAAGCGACGGTACAGCTGGTCTGGAGGGGTTAGCCTTTAGCCTAGCATGGATCCCGGCCCTTTTTCCAAGCTTTTGCCTGCGTTCACACCGTCTGCACTTCCTCCTCTCTCGTGTAGCTTCTAGCGGGGACTCCCCGCTGAATGTCAAAATCACAACCGAGCGCCACGATTCTTGCAGCGTGCAGTACCTTGATGTTTAATAAGGTCTCACGGTTGTAAGTTTTACAGAATGTACGTCTGGGATGATCAAAACACTCAAAACTCTCACACTCACTGATGCCAAGAGGGGCCGCAGCATCCGTGCGCGCCGCCACCATTTTGTATAAGGACAGAGGTGAATTTACTGGGAGAGACAGAAACATGTCTACCCTACACTGTACAAACTTGCAGTGGCCTTCCTTTGCACACCTGCATCCTCAGTGCTCTGAGACAGTATTCTCTAAAGCTGGAGAAATAATCTAAAAAAAGAAAAAAGAAATCGCCTTCGTCTAAAGATTGTTGAAAAGTTATTTCTTAATAAAAATGCATAAGTACCAAAAGCATATTCACTGAAGTCACGAGTTTTATTTCTTTTTTTTCCTTGTGATCATTGATATTTCTAAAGACAGTGCATTTATTGAAATGAAAAAACAAAACAAAAAAAAAAACTTTAAACCAATAATGTCCTTGGAAAAATCTGCATGTTGTATATGTTTTGTCCACTAGATGGCCTAGTAGAGAAAATGAAGGTTCACATGAGGCCTTGTCTATATGAGCCATTTAGGATGAAAGGCAGCATGGTGGTGCAGTGGTTAGCACTGTTGCCTTACTGCTAGAAGGTTCCTGGTTAGAATCCCCAGGTTGGCAGGGGTTGAAACCTTTCTGTGTGGAGTTTGCATGTTCTCCCTGTGCTGCGTGGGTTTACTCCGGGGGCTCCGGTTTCCTCCCACAATCCATAGACATGCAGGTTAGGTTAACTGGCTGTTCTAAATTGTCCCTAGATATCTGTTTCCTATAGGCCCTTAGAATAGAGCAGGGGTGTCCAACCATGTGCCATGGAGAGCCAAGACCCTGCAGGTTTTACCTCCAACCAGTGTCTTCAACAGCAGATTTCAGTGAACTTCTTCCCACTGATTGCTGATAAGTGAAAACACCTGCTGAAGAGACTGGGTAGAAGAGAAAACCTGCAGGGTCTTGGCTCTCCATGGCACATGGTTGGACACCCCTGGAATAGAGGATTAGTATTACTGAAAGCACTTTGAGTGGTCTTTGTGACTAGAAAAGCGCTATATAAGTGCAGATTAGTTAGTTAGCCTCAAGTCCTCTAGAAAGCCTCATGTGGCCATCATACTTTCAGGGTCTAGGACAAGCAAAAGATCAAAAACACGGCAAGGCAGAAAAATATCATGAAACTGCGCTCAGAGCATAGTACAGGCTGTGTGCAAATTAGCGTCCCTAGACAGAGTGAAGGGGAAGCGCCCTATTTAAAGGCCTCCTCTGATTAGCCACAGGTGATGAATAAGGCTGCAGGGAGTGAACCTAATCAGAGGAAGAGAGAGGCAGGGAGACCGAGCACACACAGTTAACACCTTTTTGATGATGGAATCTGCTCTCCTGCCTTTTTGGTAAACAAACCCATGTTTCAAAGTGCATTAAAAGCCCTTCATAACTTTAATATTCTCTAATTGGGTGAAACACCAAAGGTGTCATTGGTGTATTTGTTGCATTTACTGGATTTTGTTTAGCAGTTGAAAGACATAATGCAATCTGTGCTAAACATAAAATCTTATCACTTGCCACTGGTCATTAGCTACAAAATGTGTATTTTTGACAAAAAATTAACAGTGGTTCATAACTGTGATCTTATGTGTTTTTAATTGTGTAAAATGATATATTTTACCTTTCATTATTAGAATGAACCTACCATTAAAATCATAGATTGCGCATTCAAGTGGCTGAAATTAGGGATCCAGCAGAGAGGTACTTACTCTATTTCCCCCTCTTTGTAAAAGAAAAGTTTGCAGGCAAGTCACCATCATGGAGAAGCCATGTCATCCAATCAAGTGCAGCTTTGCATTTGCACAACTGTAGCAGCTGCAGGAATTGACCTGTCAATCATCTTAATTTGTTTTCAGTGTGTTCACCCATCAAACAAACAATACCTGGCTGTGAAGCAATGATCACTTCCCCGTAATCAAGTGCGTCACATATTGAAGCCAAAGGACATGTGAAGAAACTGTGTCTGCAATGGAAATACACTAATTGACCCCCTGGGTATCACAGACAGCCAAAAACAAGGAGAGTTTCAAACTATGTTTTTAAAGAAAGTTAAGTTTAAAAATAAAACGGGAATGATCGTTTGATGTCTCAGACAAATGACCTGAAGGGCTGCACCAATGTCCAACGCCAGATAAATAAGTACACCTGGAATTGTGATTTATGCAAAGCTGCTCCTGCAAAGTGCAATCATTTAAAAAAGATGAGGATAGTAGGTTTCATCTACATTCATGATTTTTGGCCAAACCAGAAGGGAGGGCTGGAGCACAGGAAAGTTAATTAACTCAATTTATTTAATCTGGCAGCGACAGCAAATTGCAAACCAAATGTGTGCATCTCATTTCAAACACAGTGCAGTGTCCACAAGTGCCAATGGACTAATTCTAAACCAAACAAACCACTGATGGGTGCTATAATGTTAATGGCTGTTTAAAAAAAAAAAAAAGAAGTGGAAATATGTACCAGAGTGTAAAAATACATTTCTCTTTTTTCCAAACAAAAAGATATATGGAATTACCAAAGGATTCAGAACTCCAATAAATCTAATAAAAACATTATGATTCAGTTTTGACACTTACACATGTCAGACTTGCTATTCATAGAATATATTTATTTAAATGGGTATGTCAGAGATATCAGATTCAGAGCGTCTGGCGCACCATACATTCCATCATCTGTCTGTCAAGATGATATATGTCTAAAAGAGGCAATAAATGTTCCTTGTCGCTGTGTTTGAATGAAAAGTACCACAGCGCTTACCTGATATGTGTGACAAGGACTGGAGGTATCGTAGGAGAATATTCATTAGGTGTAATTGTATCAGGCAAGAAAGGCAATTTATTTCTCCCTGTGATTATTTGTAATTGAAACCTCAATGATTGCCCTGGCTTCTGTTCTTCTGAAGTTATATGATCTGTTTTATATTTGCCTGTTTTTTATGTGCTACAGCACACAAGATATATTTGATTTCTCTTGATTCAGAGGCTTCTAAACATAATGTCAGTAGGGTCAATGTTAACAGATGAAGACTTCACTTCCGCTTCTGAGAGAGAGCAGACGCTTTTCTTCCCTCTCCCTCCTAATCCTCTCCCTTCTGATCCCAGCTTGCAATGTCACTCTTCTCCTGGCTGAATCTTAATCCAAATGGAAATTATGGATCTGGAAAGCGACTTATATGCGATTGTCACCACTTTAAAAAGTAGAAGATCGGGTCAGGGGGAACCCAAGGGAGACTCATGGTATTGGAATTCATGTGTCTGTGTGATTCGACTGAGATTGAACTGATCACAGGATCTTCTGTTTGGCCCCTGGAGTTTTCCTAGTGTATCGAAATTATCTGGGTGAGCTAATCAAATGCGGACCCCGGCGTAGCTCCCTTAACAAATTCAACAATTCGTCCAGCTGGGGGGAGCACTGACTGTCAGCGGCAGGATTAACATGGAATTTACTATCTGGCATGCATTGAAGAGAGAACGAACTCTCTGGACATGTTTTACCTATGTTTCGGTAGGTGGATAACATCTGTGGATCGCTGAGTGCTCTCCAGAGAATGATCTAAAGTATGATTCAAGCCTGTATGAAATTGAAGCACAGAATCGAAGAGAGAGAAATTTTTTATTCTCTGAGTGCACTGTGCAGATTTGACCTTGTGTTTTGGTGCCTTTGTTTACATTCCTCCTCGATGAAGATAACGCTGGGAAGTGGCTTATGTCTACCCATACATCAACAATCAGTTGTTGTCGTCAGCGGATTGGTCTCTCAAGGACATTGCCCATGTGCCTTCTGCAAGGAAGAGGAAAAGAGAGACAGACTCTGATCTTTGACTTGTTTATAAGTCACATGATTATAACATCTATCCACTGCCTGGAGGCGCCCTCTGCTGCTCACTAACAACTGTTACACTCACACTACACAATGACATGCAAATATACACACACTGCTCTCCCTCCCTCTGCTGTGTGATTGTATCTATTGTCTGCTAATGTGCATAGAGGGTTTTTTTCTGTGTAATCAAAATTTGGCTCATGAGCTTATATGAGCTTATACGAGCGTGATTCTGATAACTATGTTTTTTCTCTCTGCCTATTGTGTTTCCCCCCCCCCCCTTCCCCCCTTTACCCCCACTGCAGACAGGCGCCTATGGCTGCCGTGTCATTGGATGCGCCTAATGTGCGCGCCCAATGTCAAGTCAAATTCCTTGTGTGTTTACTTGTAAATATACTTGGCAATAAAGCTGATTCTGATTCTGATTCTGATTCTGAAAAGGCAACGCGTGTTTGTTTTAATGATATGTGTTCTGCACCACTTTACCAACTACCAGCAGATTCCACTTACAGCACATCACATATTGGGCCTCATGCAAGAACATGTTAGTATTAGCATGTGTAAATCCCCCATAATTTGTTAGTAAGCTGCGTTAGTGTGAATGAACCACTCCGATTTCAGCAAACTCTCCTACGTCCTACAAAAGTGTGTTCAACAGTTAGCAAAAATATGGTGAATTTCATCTGTGTGTAAGTGAGCGCATTCACGACTATTGAAGATTTTGCATAATTGATTCCCTAAGGGCATGAAAGGCCACACATCCTGTTACGATTCAGGTCCGGTCCTGCCTCGCAAATGCGACGACACAAATGCAAAAACAACTCAAGAGGACCACAATGCTAGCACGACAGCTAATCACGTCATTAATTTGTCTAGGGGTTTAATTAATTACGCTCGCTAGAACCCAAACGTAACTTCCCCTGCCATGTGTACACTTGATGTGGACTTGAAACTATATCGGTAATGTATGAAATGTTGAAGTGTAGCTAATGGGAGACCACGAGAGCTTACCCGGTATGAAAGAGGTCTCCCGGCCAGCACAGGCACAGTTTCCCGTGAGCATCCAGCTCTGCTGGTCTTGATGACAGTTCAATTTTATTTTATCTTAAAATAAACAATAATGGTGAGTGTCCCACACAAATAAGAATTACTCTTGAAAAGGGTCTTCAGAGGAAGAGGTCATCCCATCTGCAGCATCCTGGTGAAAGCATGATGTCCAGGTTCTGTTGGCCTCTGTCGGTCTATGATGACCATGGAAGAGAATCCTAAAAGTCTACTCTGCTGGAACAGCACCACCTGTGGCTGAACAGGCCGATGCGCGAATGGCAGTCCCTGTCACACAGGTTGCACTTGTGGGTGGTCTCCGTGCTGCTGGGTCTGTGGCGGTTCTTCCTGCGGGTCCTTTTTTCATCTGCTGCAGCAGTCAGTCTCCCTTCACCCGCCTTGATCTGTCTGGTCAGGGTGCCTCTCCATTTGGAGCGGTCCATTGCAAGGTCCTCCCAGTGCTCTGTGTTGATCTCCAGGGCCTTCATGTCTCTCTTGCAGACGTCTCGAAAGCGCAGTTGTGGGCGGCCAACGTCTCTCCTGCCAGTTGCCAGTTCTCCGTAGAGGACGTCTTTGGGGATTCTGCCATCCTCCATACGGTGAACGTGGCCTAGCCAGCGGAGCCTGCGCTGCCTGAGTAGAGTGAACATGGAGGGAAGGCCGGCGTGTGACAGAACTTCTGTGTTGGGCACTTTGTCCTGCCAGGATATGCCCAGGATGTGGCGAATGCAGCACAAGTGGAAGGAGTTCAGTCTCTTTTCGTGCCGGGCGTATGTTGTCCACGTCTCACTCCCATAGAGCAGTGTGCTGATGACGCAGGCGTTGTACACTGCCATCTTCGTCTTGACAGAGAGTTTGGGATTCTCCCACACTCGTGTGGTGAGGCGAGCGAGTGTGAAGGCTGATTTTCCAATCCTCTTGTTGATCTCTGTATCAAGGGAGAGGTTGTTGCTGATCGTGGACCCCAGGTACGTGAACTGATTCACGACCTCCAGCTCGTAGTCGTCGATGGTGATGGTTGGTGGTGCTTCCGTGCCTTGCGCCAAGACGTTAGTCTTCTTCAGGCTGATGGTAAGCCCGAAGTCCTTGCATGCCTGGGAGAAGCGGTCCATCAGGGTCTGAAGCTCCTGCTGTGTGTGGGTTGCGACTGCAGCGTCGTCTGCGAACAGCATGTCACTGATTAGAGCCTCGCGTACTTTGGTTCTGGCTTTCAGGCGGGCGAGGTTGAAAAGCCTGCCGTCAGATCTTGAGTGCAAGTAGATTCCCTCTGTTGCTGTGCTGAAGGCATGCCTCAGGAGCATAGCAAAGAAAATCCCAAAGAGGGTTGGCACAAGTACACAGCCCTGTTTCACTCCGCTGCGTATGTTGAATGGCTCTGAGATGTTGCCATCGTGCTGCACTATCCCCTGCATGTTGGTGTGAAACGATTCGATGAGGCTTTGCAACTTTGGTGGGCATCCTATCTTTGGCAGGATCTTGAAAAGGCCCTCTCTGCTGACCAGATCGAACGCTTTGGTGAGGTCGATGAAGGCGACGTACAGGGGCATGTTCTGTTCTCTGCATTTCTCCTGGAGTTGGCGGATGGAGAATATCATGTCTACCGTCGATCGCTCAGCGCGGAAGCCACACTGAGACTCGGAGTAGACACGTTCAGCAAGCTTCTGTAGACGAACGAGAACAACTCGTGCGTAGACTTTGCCAACAACGCTGAGGAGGGAGATGCCCCTGTAGTTGTTGCAGTCGCTTCTCTCCCCTTTGTTTTTGTAGAGGGTGATGATCTTGGCGTCCCTCATGTCCTGTGGTATGGCACCTTCCTTCCAACACTGGCAGAGGACGTCATGCAATGGCAGCAGTAGGGCGGTCTTGCAGTGCTTGATCAGGTCAGGGGGTATGCCGTCATTGCCGGGTGCCTTGCCAGCGGCCAAGCTATCAATGGCCTTGCTGAGTTCGTCGATGGTTGGCTCGGCGTCAAGTTCGTCCATGGATGGCAGGCAGTCGATGGCATCAAGGGCTGACGGTGTCACGGTGTTCTGTCTGGAGTAGAGGTCAGAGTAGTGTTCCACCCATCTCTCCATCTGCTTGCTCTTTTCTGTGATCATCTCCCCAGTGGAGGATTTGAGGGGGGCCGTCTTGCTCAGAGCCGGACCAAGTGCTTTCTTGATGCCATCGTACATACCACGGATGTTCCCTGTTATGGCAGCGGTTTGAATGTCTTGGCTGAGCTGAGTCCAGTACTCGTTGGCACAGCGCCGAGCAGTCTGCTGAACTTTGCTTCTCGCAGCCCTGAGAATCTGGAGATTCTTCTCGTTTGGGTACTTCTTGTACTCAGCATGTGCTGAGCGCTTGGCTTCAATGACGGGGGTCATCTCAGTCAACTTGGCATCAAACCAGTCCTGTGACTTCGAGGTCTTCCTCCCAAAGGTAGCCAAGGCTGTGCGGTGGATGGTGTTTCGCAGCTCTTCCCACTTCTGCTTTGCAGATTCTCCTTCTTGTGGTACACCAAGTTCCTTCTCAAAGGTGGAGGCAAACTGCTCAACAAGTTCTGGTTGAGCCATCTTGCTGGTGTCAATCCGTGCCTTTCCAGGCTGTCTGGCATGATGGAATTTCTTTAGCTGCAGCTTGACCTTGCAACACACCAATGAATGGTCTGTGTCGCAATCTGCACTCTGGAACGAACGAGTGATTAGCACGTTCTTCAGTGAGGTGCGCCTGGTCAGGATCAAGTCCAGCTGGTGCCAGTGCTTTGAGCGCGGATGTTGCCAGGAAACCTTGTGTTGGGGCTTGGTCTTGAAGAACGAGTTTGTGATGCACAGATCGTGATATGTGCAGAACTCGAGCAGCCGCTGTCCGTTGTCGTTCATTCTGCCCACGCCAAAAGGTCCAAGACAGGAGGGCCAGGAGTCGTGGTCACCACCCACTCTGGCATTGAAGTCTCCAAGGAGAATGAGTTGTTCAGAGTTGGGGATGATTCTGACAGTTGTTGCGAGATTCTCGTAGAACTCGTCTTTTGCCTCTGGTGTGGCTGTCAGTGTTGGGGCATACACACTGACGAGGGTGACTGGGCCTTGAGTGGTGTTCAGGCGGAGGGTGAGGAGTTGTGCAGAGCCAGTGCTGCCCGGTTCCACCATCTTCAGCAAGGTGTTCTTCACTGCAAAGCCCACTCCGTGTTCCCTGTGTTTGTCATTGCCCTTTCCCTGCCAGTAGAACATGTAGTCCTTCTCTCTCAGTGTGCCTGCATCAGCCAACCGTGTTTCCTGGAGAGTGGCGATATCCACTCCCAGTCTCTTCAGCTCATTATTGATGATGGCAGTCTTCCTGGTGTCGTTGATGTCCTTGAGGTTAGCAGCGAGTCCTGTCATCATAGTGCAGACGTTCCAAGTTCCCAGTTTTAGAGTTGGTCTCTTTTGTTTTATTGTCTTGCCTGGTGCGAAGGTTCTCAGCCTGCTGTTCGGATTTCTCCTCATCCCCATGCACCCAATGAGGAAAGCAAGCTGTGGCGGGACAACACCTTATTGGCTGGGGGCTGCCCAGCTTGAGGCGGGCGGTAGCTGTCCAGTGAGATCCAATGATCCCTCCCACCGTCGGGAACAACCCCTGGCGCCGCGCTCTACGCCAATTGAGCGGTGGCTTATAACCGGTAACTGTCATTCCCCGTGTTTTGTCTACGCCAAAGGCGAAGCTGGAGTGTCCTCTCCAGTGATCTGGTGTTCTACCTTCCAGCGTTGGGCGTTGGTAGGATTCAAGCCTGGGCAGGAAGATATGGAGGACAAGATGTTGCCCATGCAGCATGTCCCCCCTCTCCACGTCACTGATGAATCCAAAGGAACAGCAGGGCTGCTACAGTTTGGCACCAGCGCCGTTGCAGGAGCTGCCAGAACGATGTTGAGCACAACATAGAACTGCCTTAGGGGCTCCGACTCCGGATTTTTCCTCAGGGTTGACTCCCGAAGCCTTTCCCATGACCGGGTATGCCGCAAGGCAGCGGAGGTTTGAAATCAGGGTTGACCTTCCCCTAGATGGGCTACCTTCCCAGGTTGACGAGCCACCATCTACCCGAAGCATCTGGTTTTAAGGCACCAGAGATCCGCCCTCGCCCCTTCTCCTATTAGTAAAGGCAGTTCCGCCGGGCTTAGAGACTAAACCACACGGGCAGGCTAGGAGTTGGACTTAGTTGTCAGAGGCTTTTCGAGACGCACGCCATAAGGAGCATTTTATGAGCACTGGGAGCTTAACCCCAGTGCCGCTCCTGGCTATGACAACCTTGGAACCACATGATGTCCAGACCTCCTAGCAAATACCTGAGGCCACTTTTTAAATTACACTGAGGACCACATCCCCTAATCAGCGGGGACTCTTGTAGCCCCCAAATCATTATGTGTTTGGATACATATAAAACTAGAATATAAGAGCATATGATAGAAATGAATAGAATAGAATAGAATAGAATAGGATAGAATAGTCTTTATTGTCATTGTACAGTTGCACAGTACAACAAAATTGTGGGTGCTCCACTAGGCAACTGTGCAGTAAAGTAAGAGAGAAGGATTAGATAAAACACGATTGCAAAACACATGGTTAAACACACGACTGAAATAAAAATAGCCCACAATAGTGGAAATATACACAGGTATGGTAGTGGCTTCACGAATGGAACTACTGTATGTACATAAGAATGCAGTGTACAGAACACACAATTGAGTAAAATGACCCAAGGATTATGGAAAATATACTTAGTAGTGGTTTCATGGATGGGTCAATATGTATGAAAGTGTGGAGTGCAAAGATGTGTGATTATTATGATAATCAAAAAGGTTCTCAGTTCTGTGCATGTGGGCATTTGGAGGGAGGGGGTGGGGCCTCTGACTGTTGGCAGTTCAGATGGCCCATTGGAAGAAACTGTATGTCAGTCTGGAGGTGTGGAACTTGATTGATCTGAACCATCGTCCAGAGGGAAGCAGATCAAACAGGTGGTGGGCGGAATGTTTGGGGTCTTCTGTGGTGGCCTTGAACTTTCTGAGACAGGAGGATCTGGAGATATCCTCCAGGGAGGGCAGAGGACCGTTGCTGATTTTTTGAATGGCGTTGATGACCCTATGCACATCCTTCCTATTCTCAGCCATGGAGCTGGTGTACCACACAACCAGACAGTATGTTAGCACGCTCTCTACTGAGCAGCAGTAGAAGGCCAGCAGCAGCTTTTGGTCCAGGTTGTTCTTCCTCAGGACACGGAGGAAGTGCAGCCGCTGCTGGGCTTTCTTCACTAGGGCCTTGGTGTTGACAGTCCAGGAAAGGTCAGAGGAGTTGTGGGTGCCCCGGAACCTGAAGGTGGGCATGGTTTCCACGCGGTTGCCATTTATGAGAAGGGGTGTGTGATCCTGTTTGTTCTTTCTGAAGTCCAGTATGAGTACTTTGTTTTTTTGGACATTCAGTTTTAGGTTGTTTGCTTGGCACCACAGCAGCAGGTTCTCTACCTCTGCCCTGTATGCTTTCTCATTGTCATCGGTGATGAGCCCACCCAAGGTGGTATCGTCTGCATACTTCATGATGATGGTGGTTGAGTGGGATGGAATACAGTCAAAGGTGTACAAAGAGTACAGTAGAGGGCTTAGCACACAGCCCTGGGGGGAGCCAGTGCAGAAAGGCAGTGTGGAAGAGTGGTCGGGGCCGAGTCTGACTGTTTGTGGGTGATAGATGAGAAAGTTTTTAATCCAGGAGCAGGTAAGTGTGGGGGGGGGGGGGGTCTGGAGGAGGTGCAGTTATTCATCAGGATGTCCGGGATGATGGTGTTGACATCTGAGCTGAAGTCCACAAAGAGCATCCTCACGTAGCTCCTTGGGTTCTCCAGGTGGCTCAGCGCTCTGTGGAGAGTGGTGGCGATGACATCATCCATAGAACAGTTCCCCCTGTAGGAAAACTGGTGGGAATTGAAGGAGGGGAGCAAACAGTCGCTGATGTTTCGGGGTACTAGTTGCTCAAAACACTTCATGACTACAGAATTGAGTGCTATGGGTCTGTAATCATTCAGGCTGTCAATTGCTGACTTTTTGGGGAGGGGGATGATGGTGAAGGGCTTGAGGCAGGAGGGGATGGTGGCGTGCGTCAGGGAGTGGTGGAACAGCTTGGTGAGGATGTCTTCCAGCTGGTCCCCACATGCTTTGACCATTGCTCCTGGGATGTCGTCAGGATCAGCAGCTCTGTGGGGGTTCACTGCTCTCAGTTGCCTCCTCACCTCATGCACCTGTAGAGAGAGGGGGTGGGGGGCGAGAGAGAGGGGGGAGGAGGGGGAGAGAGGGGAGGATGGGGGATGAGTTGGGGGGTGAGCTCAAACTGGTCAAAGAAGCTGTTAAGCTCCTCTGTCAGAGTGAGGCTGCTGTCCGATGTTGGGGGACCTGACCCCTGTGGTTGGTGAGGGCCTGGATGCCTCTCCACATCTGTATGGGGTTGTTTTCTGTGAGGAAGCCCTCTACATTCCTACTGTAGGCATTCTTGGCATGTTTTATACCTCTTCTCAGGCTGGTTCTGGCAGTAGTGTACAGAGAGTTGTCCCTCTGTCTGAAGGTTGAATTGCAAGCTCTGATCAGAGCCTGGACCTCACTGGTTACCTAGTATTTCCAGTTTGGAAAGACCTGGATGGGTTTGGTGACTGTCACATTTTTTATACAGCATTTAATGTAGAAAAGGACAGACTCATTGTAGGAGTCCAGGTCCTGCTGTTCAAAAATGTTCAGCTGTGCAGCTAAAGCAGTCCTGTAGCTGGAGGAGAGCATTTCCAGGCCAAGTTTTAATTGTTTGTTTGGTTGGGGCAGAACCCTTCCTCGGGGGAGGGGGGAGCAGGTATTACAAACAGGGAGAGATGGTCTGATTGTCCAAGGTAAGGAAGGTGGTGGCTCTGTAGGTGTGCTTAATGTTGCTGTAAACATGATCCAGTGTTTTATCCCCTCTTGTGGCACACTTAACATGTTGGTGGAATTTGGGGAGTACAGTCTTTAAGCATGCTTTGTTAAAATCCCCTTCAATAATGTGGATTGCATCTGGGTGATCTTTCTGTTGCCTGCTAGCAATGTGCTGGAGGTGGCTGAGTGCTAAGCTAACATTAGCATCTGGAGGGACATAAACAGCTGTTACAGTTACTGCCGTTAGCTCATGGGGTAGATAGAAGGGCCTACACAGAAAGGACATGGCCTCTAAGTCCAGTGAACAGTGGCTTTGAATTGTTCTGGTGTTATTACACCAAGTCTGAAGCACATAAACACAGAGCTCACCACCTCTGCCCTTACCAGATAGTGCTATGAGATGACTGTTGTTGTGAAATGGCGCTATATAAATAAAGTTGAATTGAATTGAATTGAAATCAGTGTTGTGGTCAACACGGAGTGTAGTTCGGCCAGTTAATTCCACAGTGGTGTCTGGGATGAGCGGGTGAAGCCAAGACAACCAAGACTCCGTCACAATTAGAATACAACAGTCCCAGCTGTAGCAATTGTGGGCAATCTCCTCCATTTTGTTGGTGAGGGATCTGGAATTGTTGAGGAAAATGGAAGGTATTGGTGGTTTGGTGCATTGTTTGTGCAGCTGCGCATGGAGGACAGCCATGCAGTCTTCTTCTTCTTCTTCTTCTTCTTCTTCTTCTTCTTCTTCTTCTTCTTCTTCTTCTTCTTCTTCTTCTTCTTCTTCTTCTTCTTCTTCTTCTTCTCTTGCCGCCATCTGCGCCTCTTGCGGGACCTGATAACAATCCACGGAGTGCCCGGAGGTCTGGCAGCCTCCTTAGGGATGTGGTATTGAGTACTGCAATAATTGCTGGAGATGTCGGAGTTAAGTTGTGGCCAATGCCTAGAAGTTCCTGGTGACTGTAGGTAATTAGGCCTCACAGAAGGAGGCCAGAAAAAGGCAGGAAAAACACAAAAACAAGTACAGTAGTCTGGAGCGTCTAACCGCAGCGTGTGGACATGCAGCCATCTTGCTAATCACTACCATGCTTCCAAAACAAGTTTCTAATACCTGGGCTCTACTCTAAGTATGGGGAAATGTGTCAGCAATGATATTATCCTTGCCTGTTACATGTTGGACCACCAGATTATATGGCTGAAGCACTAAGTTCCACCTGAACACTTGAGCATTAGAAGTCTTAAACTTTGCCATAAAAGTCAGTGGACTGCCGTCTGTAAGAACTACTACTTTGCCACCAGAACCTGCCCCATAGACCTCAAAGTGCTGCACTGACAGCATCAGTGCTAAAGCGTCCTTCTCAGTTGTCAAATAGGCTCGTTGATGGTTATTGAGCTTCTTTGAAAAATAGGCTACCAGCCTGTCAAAATCCTAATCTTCTGTTTGCAGCGAGACTGCATCTATGCCCAACTCACAGGCATCCACTGTGAGTTTGAAAGGAGTGGTAAAATCAGGTGCCCTCAAAACAGGTTCACATGAGAGGACGGCTTTCACTCTATCAAAAGACACCTGACAGGCTTCTGACCACTTAAACTTCATACCCTTCTGTAACAGATTAGTCAAAGGCTCTGTCACAGCTGCAAAATTTGGAACAAATTTGTGATAAAATTCATACAAGCCAAGTATCCTCATCGAGTTTTGGGGATAGGAAGATCCAAGATTGTCATTATTTACTAGTGCCAGAGATTCAAATGCAGAGTGTAATTCACCAGAGGAACAATAGACACAGGTAAAACATTTTAAACAATTTATTGTGAAGCAAACAAAAATAAACACGCTGAGGGAAGCACACAGCCTGTGGAGAGAGGAAAAGGAGAAATGATTAATGTGGAAATACTGGAGGAAGAGGAATAGAGTGGGAGGGAAGAGAAGAGGCTAACTACAATGAGCAGAAAGCGTGGCAGTGGAACTTGGCCTGCACTGGGTAGAAAACTAAAGAGCATTGATCCAGTGGGACAAACAGGTGAGGAGGAGATGGTGGGCTGAAGGGAGTTGAATCAGCAGGATGAGCAGGTGAAGAAGGAAAAGTCTGGACGGGCTGGTCAGAGGTTCAGGTGAGCGTGCGCAACCCCGGAGTGATTCACACCGCTGAGATCCAGCAACCTGGAGAGAGTGAAAAAGAGAAGGTGAGTGGATGGGTAAGATGAAAAACTACAATATCAGTTAGTTCACAGAGATGGAAGCAACACCCAATGGTCCAGCGAAGAAGCATTCACAGACTGGTGTTTTTAAAGATGGCAGATGAGGCAGCAGCAGGTGTGTGCAATCACAATCAACTCTGGGAGCCGAGAGGAAGGCAGGAGAAGAAACACAGAAGGTGGGGGGGAGCACGCTGACCTGATCATCAAAGTGCACCCCCCCCCCCACGGGACACCTCCTGGCACCCCTTGGGGCTTGTTGGGGTGAGCCCGGTGGAAAGCCCGAACCATACCGTTATCATGGAAGTGTGATCCAGGAATACACAACCTCTCCTCAGGTCCATAACCCTTCCAGTGGACCAGGTATTGTAGCCCCCGGCCCTGACGACGAACATCCAAGATCCTCTGAACAGTGTAAGTGGTATTGCTGTCGAGGACCCTGGGGGGAGGAGGAGGCTTCGGGGGAGGACAAAGATGACTGGAGGACAGGGGCTTGATCCGGGATACGTGGAAGGTTGGGTGGATGCAGAGTGACTGGGGCAGCTTGAGTCGAGCCGTGACGTTATTGATGAGAGGATAAATGGGGAATGGACCCAGAAAATGTGGTGGCAATTTCCTAGACTCCATCTTCAACGGAACCTGTTCAGTAGATAGCCAAACCATCTGGCAGATGGTGTACCTGGGAAACAGTGCACGTCTCTGGTTGACATAGAGACGGTTCCGCTTGGATGAGCGGAGAAGGGCAGGTCAAATGGATCTCCACAGACCACAGCAGCGGTGGGCGTGGGCCTCCACAGATGGAACAGATACCTCCCTCTCCGCCATGGCTAGGAGAGGGGCAGTGTGCCCCAAGGAGGCCTCGAAGGGCGTTAGACCAGTAACGGAGGAGACAGGGGTGTTGTGTGCATACTCCACCAAGGACAGATGGGAGCTCCAGGTGGTGGGGTTGCAGGAAGCCACACACCTCATGGTGGCCCCCAGAGACTGGTTGGCATGCTCAACCTGACCATTGCTTTGAGGGTGGTAACCAGAGGTAAGACTGACAGTGGCGTTGATGGAATGACAGAAGGCCTTACACCCTTGTGAGGTGAACTGCAGACCCTGGTCTGAAACAATGTAAACAGGAATTCTATGAAGACGAATGACATGGAAAGTGAGGAGAATGGCAGTCTCTGCAGCTGTCGGCAACTTGGGTAAGGACACCAGATGGATAGCCTTTTCATCCATCCATCCATCCATCCATCCATCCATCCATCTTCTTCCGCTTAATCCTTTTCGGGTCGCGGGGGGTGGGGGGGTGCTGGAGCCTATCCCAGCATCTTTGGGCGAGAGGCAGGGTACACCCTGGACAGATTGCCAGTCCATCGTAGGGCCAACACAGAGAGACAGACAACCATTCACTCTCACAGTCAAACCCAAGGACAATTTAGAATCCCCAGTTTGATGCCAATTAACCTAACTTGTATGTTTTTGGAATGTGGGAGGAAACTGGAGTAATCCCAGAGTAAACCCACGCAGACACGGGGAGAACATGCAAACTCCACACAGATCACTGTTGGTCGGGGGCTGGGATTAGACCATTTAAATGGAACCTTAGTGGAAGTTAACTGGGTTAAGGGCAGGGCTACTTTGCTGTAATTGCGGATGAAGCGGCGGTAAAAATTTGTAAAGCCCTGGAAGCTCTGGAGAAGCTTACTGGACTGTGGGGTTGGGCAATCAAGAACTACTTTGATTTTAGCCAGGTCTGCCTTCAATTCACCCTTGGCTAAAATGAAACCCAAAAAGGAAGTGGAACAACAGGAGAACTCACACTTCTCGGCTTTAAATAAAAGCTGATTTTCGAGCAGCCATTGTAAGACTGCCTGAACATGGACTGTGTGCTCCTCCAGCGTGCGGGAAAAAATGAGGATGTCATTGAGGTAGACAAAGACAAACTGATTCACCATGTCCTGGAGAAAGTCATTAATCAAACACTGGAAGAGGGTGGGAGCATTGGTTAACCCGAAGGGCATCACTAGATATTCAAATTGCCCCAAATGCATTTTAAACACTGTCTTCCACTCATCGCCTTCGCATATGTGAACCAAATGGTACGCGTTCTGGAGATCTAACTTGGTGAATATGCGTGCGCTGGAGAAGCTCAAAGTCAAAATTGATAAGCGGAAGAGAATACTGTATATGTCATTGACTGTAATGGCATTCAGCTCACGATAATCAATGCAGGGCCACAAGGAACCGTCCTTTTTGCCCACGAAAAAGAACTCGGCACCAAGAGGAGCAGAAGATGGGCAAATGAGACCGGCGTTAAGAGAGTCTTTGATATACAGTAGCTCTCCATAGCCTCCCTCTCCGGCCCAGACAAACTCTCGAACCGGCTGGATGGCAGCCGTGCATCTGGGAGGAGGTCTATTGCCCTAGACTTGCTGAAGACCTCCTCAAGGTCATGATAGGCCTCGGGCACGAGACTGAGGTCCGGTGGCTTGGCCAGAAATGAGGAGATAGGAAGAGTGGGCGAGCTCGTGGCTGAATGGAGGCACGACAAAAGACAAAAAGGGCTCCAGGACGAAATGGCATTTTGACCCCAATTAATTATGGGATTATGTTTATGGAGCCATGGATAACCCAGGATGATGGGTGTTGATGAACTGGGAAGTACGAAAAATTGAAGGAACTCATGATAATCACCGGACAGGAGAATGGAAACTGGCTCGGTTTGGAGGGTGACCGCAGCCAAATTATTGAGGAAAGGGCAATAACCTTTAAAGGGGATGGTAGGACCCTGGTCAAAATCTTCAGCTTATGAATTAACCCCCGTGAAATAAAATTTTGCTCTCCTCCGGAATCAATTACAGCTGAGACCTTGAGCTCAGCCCCGGGTTGCTGGATCAGGGCTTCCCAGGGGATTTGTTGTAGGCCTGCCTGTCAGACCACCCACAGCTATTGATGGGCTGAATCTTTTGGCCGAACGGGGCTGTAACGTAACTGCGACAAGGCGGCTGTCAATCATCAATTTTTCCAATTTTTATTTTCAAAAACTTCACAGATAACAACTTCAGCGTACATACCAAAATCTTCACACCGACACGACACTCTCTTCCCAATAACCAACACCTGATATATTGAGTGAGACAATTAGGGCTAATTAGCCCCTACCATAACCCCAGGTAAATCAATAAAACATTTTCCATTTTTCACACATACCCAATAGCATCTAAAAGTCCATAACAATTTCCCACCTATTTACAAAATACATATAAATAACACAGAATAAATAAGACACCATAAATAATTCAATAAATAATTTAAACCCCTATTTACAAAATCTAAATCACCCCTAAACTTACCATCACATGCTCCCTTCCTGCTGGTATCCTTTAAAAAGCCTTCAACCCCTAAAGAGTCTTTTGCCCGGACACCATCAGGGAGCATGCTGGCAAAGGTATGTGGATTAATGATCACCACTTGTTTTACCCAAATAATTAAACATAACAATTGGCTCACAAAGGCATTCCAATTAGTCAAAAGTAGATCTTAAAGTAATATGTGCAAACTTAACAATAATTAACATTTACAAATATTACCCAAACAATATAATTAAACATAGAATAAACCATAACAGTGATGACACTCCGTCGTCACAGGGGCAATTCGTTAATACGTGTTCTTCATTCATTCATTCATTCATCTTCTACCGCTTAATCCTTTTCGGGTCGCGGGGGGGCTGGAGCCTTTCCCGGCATCTTTGGGCGAGAGGCAGGGTACACCCTGGACAGATTGCCAGTCCATCGCAGGGCTAACACAGAGAGACAGACAACCATTCACTCTCACAGTCATACCTATGGACAATTTAGAATCCCCAGTTTGATGCCACTTAACCTAGCTTGCATGTTTTTGGCGTGTGGGAGGAAACTGGAGAAATCCCGGAGTAAACCCATGCAGACACGGGGAGAACATGCAAACTCCACACAGATCACTGTTGGTCGGGGGCTGGGATCGAACCCAGGATCCCCCGGCCAAGGTTGAGTCGCTGTGCTGCCGCAGTGCTAACCACTCCGCCACCGAGCTGCCCAATACGTGTTCTGTGTTCTGTGGAACCTCAATACAGACAGGCCCCCGCCTTGAGCCGACACTGCCACTCCTCTGGAGTCAGATGGGCCCGGCTAAGGACCATTGGCTCTGGAGAGAAGGCCAACCCAGTGGAGCAAGAGGACGGGAGGAAGGCCACGATGTGGATAAAGAGGTGGTTGACCTCTGCTCTTTAGCGCACTGCCAATACCGATTATCCAGGCCAATGGTCTGCTCAATTAACTCATCCAGAGAGGAGGGGTTGCCACGAATAGGCAGGTCATCGCAGTGATTGGAATTGAGGCTCCGAAGGAAGGTGCTGCGTAGAGCAACGTAATTCTATCCGGATTCGGCCACGACGACCCGGAACTCAACAGAGAAATCGGCAACCAACCAATTTCCCTGTTGAAGCACCAGTAGATGACTAGCAAAGGTTCCCCTTACTGTCTGTATGATTGAACGTTCGAGAAAGTTCCTGAAAGAACCGATCATAAGAGTAATGAATGGCCTCAGGGCTGCTCAATATGGATTGGGCCCAGTTAAGCGTCCGGCCCCTGAGCAGTAGGGTCGTGAAATGGATTTTGGAGGAGTCGTTGAGGTATTCCCCCACCACCTGCTGAAAATAAAACCGGCAATGAAGCAAGAATCCCTACATCCCTCACTTCCCCAGCGTACGAGGCAGGAGAGGGGATGGAGATGTTTTGGCAGATAAGTGGAGCAACCGGAGCAGCAGGACGAGGAGGAGACGCCGAACAAGAAAGATGGAAAAGGTGATTGGTAACGGTGACTAACTGCTGGTTAATTGTTTGTAATTGATCCGCGAGAACGGTGACTTGACACTCCGTGGCAGAGAGGCGATTGTTCCCCTGGTGAAGCGTTCACTGAGTGTCGATCCTGGCTGGACCATTCTGTCATGATTTACTAGTGCCAGAGACTCAAATGCAAAATGTAATTCACCAGAGGAACAATAGACACAGGTGAAACGTTTTAAACAATTTATTGTGGAGCAAACAAAAATAAATAAATGCACTGAGGGGAGCACAGCCTGCGGCGAGAGGAAAAAGAGAAATGGTTAATGTGGAAATACTGGAGGGAGAGGAATAGAGTGAGAGGGAAGAGGAGAGGCTTGCAGAGCAGAGAGCCTGGCTGTGGAACTCAGCATGCAGTGGGTAGAAAACTGAAGGGTGTTAATCTGGTGGGACAAACGGGTGAGGAGAAGATGGTGGGCTGAGGGGAGTTGAAACAGCAGGACAAGCAGGTGAAGAAGGAGGAGTCCAGATGGGTTGGTCAGAGGTTCAGGTGAGCGTGCACAGCCCCAGAGTGATTCACACTGCTGAGATGGCAGCAACCTGGAGAGAGAGAAAAAGACAAGGTGAGCGAACGGGTAGGATCAAAAAAATACAATTTTAATTAATCAGAGATGGCAGCAATACCCAACGGTCCAGCGAGAAAGCATTCACAAAATGATGTTTTTAAAGCTGGCAGATGAGGCAGCAGCAGGTGTGCACAATCACCCAGGTGAGCGCAATCAACTCCGGGAGCCGAGAGGAAGGCAGGATAAGAAACATAAAAGGGAGGGGGAGCATGCTCACCTGATCATCACAAAGAGGGTCTGAATCTTGGCTTTTCATGGAAAAACCAAACCCTGACCCATCTGATGCCCTAGGTAAGTCACTTGTCCCTTGGCAAGTTCACAACCAGCTGAGCTTGCCACAACCTGTCAAACTGGTCTCTCAAAAATCCTAGATGTTCCTCCCAAGAAGCACTATATACCGCAATGTCATCAATGCAAGTAACTACATTAGATAACCCAGCAGTAATAGAGTCCATAGCTCGTTGAAAAGTTGTGGGAGCATTCTTCATCCCAACAGGTAAGGTTTTACATTCATACAAGCCAAATGGAGTAACAAACACAGAAACGTCCTGAGCTCCAGGTGTCAGAGGCACTTGCCAATATCCCTTCAATAGGTTGAGCTTAGACACATACTGCACCTTTCCAAGGAGATCAATGCAATCCTCTAGACACGGTATCAGAAAAGCATCTGTCTTGGTCACCTGATTCACTTTTCAGTAATCAATACAGAACTGCATTGTACAGTCACATTTGGGAACCAACACAACTGGTGAACTCGAGTCACTGTGGCTTTGCTCAACAACTCCTATCTTGACCATAAACTCAAGTTCCTCCTGCACCATTTTAAGCTTAGCTGGACCCAATCTGTATGGATGTTGTTTAATTGGGAGAGTGTCACTGGTCTCAACATCACGGGCAGCCACATTAGTGCATCCTGGAACGTCCTGAAATAAGTCAGGGTAGTCACCCAACAAGGCCTTTATATCAGTCTGCTGCTGATCACTCAGATGACAAATATGGCTTCCCAACTCTCTCATTTCCTGTGTATTACTCAAATGCACACTAATAGACTCGGCAGCCTCAATGCCATCATCCAACTTATCCACTACAGTCTCTGCTGACACACAAAGAACAGGGACAACAGTTTCTGGCCTACCCACGTGAGATTTTAAGACATTCATATGGTACAAACGAGATTTTGACCTCTGATCAGGAGTGTTAATCACATAATTGTGATCCTCAACTCTCTTTTCATTTGTATATGGACAGCAAAAATGTGTGCTCAAACCTTTTCCCTTCATGGGCATGAGCACCAGAACCCGATCCTCAGGCTTAAAAATTCTCTCAACAGCCTTCTTGTCATACTGCATCTTCATTTTAACTTGAGCTCCCCTGAGATTATCCTGTGCTACCTGAGAAGCAGATGCAAGATGATCACTGAATGTGGACACATACTGTAAAATAGCCCCCTCCCTGGATGGTTTTATAAGCTTCTCCTTGATAATATTCAAGGGGCCCCTGACTTCATGGCCAAAAACAAGCTCAAAAGGTGTAAACCCAGTAGATTCATTAACTGCATCCCTAATGGCAAACAACAAAAGTGGAAGTGCGGTATTCCAGTCACCTGAATGTTGATCTGCATATGTCTTAATCACAGTTTTAAGGGTTTGGTGAGACCACTGTATGGCTACCTGAGACTGCGGATGGTTTGCAGATGAAGTCACCTGTTCAATGCGTAGGTCATGTATTGCACTCTGGAAAATCCCAGACACAAAATTAGTGCCAATATCAGACTGCAGCTGTTGAGGTAAACCAAAACAGGAAAAGAAATTCATCAGGGCTTCTAAAACTGCTTTTACCTTGATGTTGTGCAGGGGCACTGGTTCTGGAAAGCGGGTTGTAACATCCATTATAGTAAGAAAGAGCTGATTACCGTTCCTTGTCCGAGGCAGTGGCCCCACACAATCAATCATAACCTTAGTAAAGGGCTCATCCACCACAGGAAGAGGATTCAAAGGTGCCTGAGGAATTTTCTGATTTGGCTTCCCAACCATTTGGCAAACATGACAGGACCTGCAGAAGGCTACTACATCTTCATGCAAGCAAGGCCAAAAAAAATCTTGAAGGATTTTAGCTTGGGTCTTGCAAATACCTAGATGACCAGCCATTGGCGTTTGATGCGCTAAACGCAAATCCTCAGCCCGAAAATTCTTGGGTAACACAATCTGATTTACTGTACTCCAGACCTCCATGGCAGGTCTATCAATGGGCCTCCATTTGCACATCAACACATTTCACACATATAAAATCCTTCTGCCATATCCCAACCCTTCTCTGAGCTGACTGCACTCTCCCTCAAAGATGCCAGCCCGGGGTCTTCCTTCTGGCCAGCAATCAGTGCCTCTTGACTGTACTGTTGAGCATCAAGTAGACCACCCATTGAGACAAAAAACGTGTCAGCCACATCTACTGACTCTCTCATTTTCAACTTTAACCAGCTTTTTTGTTGACTGAGACCGCGTCACCACACAAGCTGGAAAGGCCTGAGGGCACTCTTTCTCCAAAGCCAGAGTCTCTGGAGTCTTGCAAGGCTCCAAACTGACTACAGGTGTAACACATACTTGACTGCCCACCAGGTCATTTCCCAAGAGCAAACCAGCATCGGCTATGGGTAAAGATTCCATCCCTCTGACAACAACATATCCAGCAATGAAATTTGATTTTAAATATATTCTTTGCAAAGGGACAGCACCATACTCACCTGCACACCTCACCTGGACAGCACCATACCCAGGTGAATCCTGTTTCCACTGATCATCCTTGAGATGTTTCTACAGCTTAATTGGAGTCCACTTGTGGTAAATTCAGTTGATTGGACATGATTTGGAAAGGCACACACCTGTCTATATAAAGTCCCACAGTTGACAGTGCATGTTAGAGCACAACCCAAGCAGGAAGTCAAAGGAATTGTCTGTAGACCTCCACGTCAGAGTTGTCTCGAGGCACAAATCTGGGGAAGGGTACAAAAAAATTTCTGCAGCTTTGAAGGTCCCAATGAGCACAGTGGCCTCCATCATCTGTAAATGGAAGAAGTTTGGAAACACCAGAACTCTTCCTAGAGCTGGCCAGCTGTCTAAACTGAGCTATCGGGGGTCTTAGTCAGGGAGGTGACCAAGAACCCGCTGGTCACTCTGTCAGAGCTCCAGAGTTCCTTTATGAAGAGAGGAGAACCTTCCAGAAGGACAACCATCTCTGCAGCAATCCACCAATCAGGCCTGCATGGTAGAGTGGCCAGATGGAAGCCACTGCTTAGTAAAAGGCACATGACAGCCTGCCTGGAGTTTGCCAAAAGGCACCTGAAGGACTCTCAGACCATGAGAAACAAAATTCTCTGATCTGATGAGACAAAGATTGAACTGTTTGGTGTGAATGCCAGGCGTCATGTTTGGAGGAAACCAGGCACTGCTCATAACCATGCCAATGGTGGTGGCAGCATCATGCTGTGGTGATGTTTTTCAGCAGCAGGAACTGGGAGACTAGTCAGGATAGGGGGAAATATGAATGCAGCAATGTACAGAGACATCCTGCATGAAAACCTGCTCCAGAGCGCTTTTGACCTCAGACTGGGGCGACGGTTCCTCTTTCAGTAGGACAACGACCCTAAGTACACAGCCAAGATATTAAAGGAGTGACTTCAGGGCAGCTCTGTGAATGTCCTTGAGTGGCCCAGCCAGAGCCCAGACTTGAATCCAATTGAACATCTCTGGAGATAGCTGAAAATAGCTGTGCACCAACACTTCCCATCCAACCTGATGGAGCTTGAGAGGTGCTGCAAAGAGGAATAGGTGAAACTGCCCAAAGACAGGTGTGCCAAGTTTTTGGCATCATATTAAAAAAAGTCTTGAGGCTCTTATTTCTGCCAAAGGTGCATCAACAAAGTATTGAGCAAAGGCTATGAATACTTACGTACATGTGATTCTTAATTTTTTGCTTTTAATAAATTTGCAAAAATCTAAAAAAAAAACAAAAAACTTTATTCATATTGTCTTTATGGGGTATTGTGTGTAGAATTTCGAGGAAAAAAATGAATTTAATCCATTTTGGAATAAGGCTGTAACATAACAAAATGTGGAAAAAGTGAAGTACTGTGAATACTTTCCAGATGCACTGAACAATAGGGATTGAGCTGCCCCAGTATCACTTAATATCATCACTGGGACCTCACTTTCTCCTTCAGAGGGAGTGATTGTACCCCGAGAAGCAAAACCCTTAAACACCTCAGAGGTTACTCCGATGGATACTTCATCCATTGACCACCATTTCAGATTCTGAAGGTAATGGGCTGTCTATCATAATGCGGGCCACCATAGTCACCCACTCTTGCCTTGGCCATGATCTCTCCTCTGCAATATGCTCAAAAGTTTCAAAAATATCTCTGGAGACTCAGGGGAAAAAATGGGGCATAAGCTTCATACACTTTGCAATGTCAAAGTGAGTCTTATGTGCCCTCTGGTTATGATTTTCCTGACTCAATCTCTTAGTCTGTTCCAATTTTGCATTAGCTAGCTGTAATTCAAGTTTTAAATCAAGTTTTCTGTTGTCATGTTTCTGCAGTGCACTTATGACTAAGTCTCATTTGCAAAGGGCAAATTATTAACCAAAATCATTTTCTTCATGTCATCTGTATATTCCTTTTCCATGAAATCACAAATTGCATTATTTGTGATTTGGTAAGCTTCATAAATTTGCAGCGAGTAACTTCCTGCTCCATCAGGTCTTCAACATTCAACTTATCCATGACTCAGATTAAAACTAGGTTGCCTCAGAACAAGTTCAAAATTAAATAAACCAAAACAGTTCAATCCAAAATAAACTGTACAACAAACTGCCTCCAATGCACCAATCACTTGGGCCAATTTAGCAATAACAAATGCAAACGTTTCCATCCAAACAGCTGAGTTAAAGCATTTACACAGGTGTCATGCAGGCAAACAAACACCTTAATTTATTCACACAAAGTCAAAGACTATTGAAACAAAGGGTACACTATGAAGCTTCATTTTAAACCTTGAATGGGGCAATATACAAATGCACTAAAGTGTTCAAATATTTTGGTCATGGCTGCTCATAAACAAGAGTAGAGATCTTTGCAAAGAGCTACAGACAAACCCCGCTGGCTTCTAATCTAATATGTCGACACTACCAACAGCAGTCTTAAAGCGAATACAAAATGTTACACAAACACCAAATGTAGTTTTAAAAATAAATAATAATCCACAATGACAAATATGCTAAGCACAAGACCGTTTCCAAAACCACTAGCATTGCTGCACCATTAAATATCAAAGCTACTATTCATACAAATTCACTTTCCGTAATACACACACCGCACTAGAAAACACATCCTGGACGATCCCCCATTTGTTACGCAACTATACAAATACAAAAACGACTTGAGAACCACAGCACTAGCACAACAGCTAATCACATTGTAGTGTTGAGTCCTACAATTTGTAAATATAATTATTAATGATTACTAAACTAAGTTTAAAGCTTGTTAATAATACTTGCAATACCTTGTTTGTAACACTAGTTGGCGCACCACCCACATTTTATAGAGACGGAAGCTCTTATGGAAAAAGACTTAACTCTCTGAGTGTGTCTGTCGCCGAATTGCGACATAACCCCTAGTGGTCAAGAGTGGTAAATATTTTTTGTCAATAAAATAGTTCAGATTTCCAAGGCTACTTGAAAGTTGTTAGATCAAAATTGAATTGATTGAGACTAAATCAATAATCAACAGGCAGTTTCCAAGTTTTGAGCCATTTATTTAGCTCTCTGATCAGAGGAAGAAGTCAGTCACAGCAAGGAATGTCTCAGAGCCTGCTCACACATACTCCCTAACATGCATTGCAAAGGTGGGGCTCTTTATACCCCAGGCAGACAGTCCTTGAGCTTATCAATAGCCTGAAGACAGCTGGAGCCATCTCCCTTGAGACCGCTCCAATCTATGGACGACTCTGAACATTCTGCTTTGATCTAAACATGACCCGGTCAACCTAACTCTGGACATCCTGAACAGAACAGTTTGGTATGATAGAGCAGTAAAACCTTTGTCATTATTTACAATCTTGCTCAGCCTAATCTCACAGAGAAAAACAGACAACCTTCAGGGTCTGAGACAATGGAAAATGACAGAGAATCAGACATTGGCTCATTATATGCACCAGATACAAATATAATATAGAATAGAATAACACAGCATTAAAATCATATAGAATAATATAATGAAACATGAAAATATCCTATAATTCCCCCTTGATGCTTAAAAAGCATCAGAGTTGAAACAATATGGCTTCTAAAACCTCATTGGGAAGCTTGCTAAGTTCTGGTGCATTTTATGCTAAAGCATTTTATTGCAAAAGATCCTAACTCACTTTTTAATGAGGAAAGTCCACCATCGGCCTTGCTGCCACTCCCAAGCGCTGCTGGAATGTTTCATCTCCTGGGGAGTGTGGGAGGATAATATCCTTTATTCCAAAAAAGAAATCATTCATCTAATTAAGTCATAAAAGAGAAAAATTAAACCAGTGGTGCTGATTAACCATAAATTGAGATGAATAGTGTATGTATTTGTCGTTCTATGTGTTAGTAAATTAGCAGTGATTTAATGAAACAAGTTAATATATATATGTAAAAGTAACCTCAATGAAGAACAATAAAAATGACCAAAACGATTATATGTGTAAAAGATATATGTGTATTTATGTATTAGAGACCTATGTATGCTAGCATCCTAATCTATGTGTATTAGTACCTTAGTGTGAAAATGTAAACAAACTATCAGCAATCAAACAACAATCACTACAGTAAAACTGTATAATAGTGATTAATAACGTGATGATTTCAAGTGCAACATACAGTATATTAAAATAAAACATAAAACAGAATAAAGTGAAAAATCTCAAACAGGGATAATACAACTTCTCTGAACTTCAAGACATAATTGATTACTATTGCAACTCAGTACATTTCAAATTCACATCATGAACTTACATCTCCTTTCAGTTTTCTGCATGTCAGTCATACTTTTACTCTGTACTCATAAAACCTTAAGCTGGCGTTGTTTCCCCATCATCTCCAGTGGTGGCCTCATGATATAACACTAAATTCACATGAACAAGCCTCAACATGATATCATGGATGCAAGGAATGACACATGAAAAGATCAAGAGTATCACTACAGAAATCACCACCAAGTTTATGGCAAGACTCCTCCATGAGGAAAACAACCAGCTTATCCAGTGTGATGAGTCATTAACATTATCCTTAGCTCCAGCAGCCTGCAAGGCAGTCAGATTACTTATGGCTGAAGCGATGACATCTCCATCTGCATCATGTGCAGGTATAAAGGTGCAACAGTACTGACCTACAATTGCGCACACACCCCCACGGGCGGCAGTCAACTGATCAAGTACCATTCTATTTTGTGTTGCTACAAGTCTTATAGCAGTCATTTCTTCCCTTTCACCTTTCCAGGCAGCTAAGGAAAAATTCACAAAAGATTGTAATCTGTAGTTAAGAGTGTCGACCCACAAAGTGTTCTTTGCCACTCCCACCCAAGGGAATAGAGACTGAACTACCTTTTGACCTGTAGTGAGTATTTTAAACTGCTCTGGCACGTCCGTACCCCAGATGGAGTCATGTGGTGTGAAAATAGCTTCCTGTGATAGGTCTCTTCCCTCTGCCCGCCTGACATGCTGACATAATCAGGGTGTTATCAGTCACAAAGACAGGGGCACAGATTCCTGCCCAATTCATAGGCAGGTGAGAATACACCTTACGACCACACAGCCACCAACCACCCGTCACCATACGTGCGCCATACATTTGGAAGTTACAAATAACAGCACTGCAGAGTTCCAGCATGGTGACAGGCCCGTAATAACAACGGTTAACTTGTGGACACCACCTGCCCACACGATTGGTCAGGGTACCAGCATCACAGGTGCGGTGTACACTGTACACCGTTTCACACCGAGAAAGGGGTAGGTTGCCCAGAGGGTTGTTACCACTTCCCTTCAAACAGGAAGAGAAGGTCCCTGATGAAACTAACCTTGCCCTTACAGAGTAAGGGGTGCCATAAGTTTTCTGTTTGGTAGAGTAATGGAAGGTTTCACAAGAGCAATTCAAAGTGATCTTTCTTATGTAGTCCCTTTCCATAGCCTTCTGTAAGAAACAGAGAGCCTTTGTTGGTTCCATCATTTTAGCCACAACAGCAGTCTGTCCAGCTGATATTGGCACTGAGGAGCAACCATAACAATTAGAATGGTTAGCTGACCTGGCCGTATAGTTAGCATACCTCCACCATGTATTGGCAGCATATTTGTGATCCTGAAGCTCATGTAGCTCTAGCCAATCATGCTGAATATGTACAAGGTCCCTAGCACTACGGTGTATGGTCTATGGGGCAGCTAAAAGAAACCAAAGTAAAAATGTCACCCCTAGGATGATGATGAAAAAGAAACAACAACAACAACACCAAGTTTACAATGTGTTAAATGCACCCAAGAGTCCCGTCCTTCAACTTTCACTGCTGTTGGCATTGACAAAACAACTTTATGTGGTCCTTGCCAGGGTGAATCAGTCCAATTCTTCTTTTTGATGGCTTTGATGAGGACGAGGTCTCCTGGCTTGGCCAAGATTGGTGCAGCTTCCTCGTGAACCTTCCTGGGGAGAGTAGCAGCGATAACATCTCTGTTAGTCAACATCCTTCTCATGTAATTTGCTAAACACACTTCTTCATCACTAGGATTGAATGGTCTCAAAGGTAGTCACAAGTATGGTTTACCATACATGATTTCAAATGGAGACAACCCCCCTTTGGTTGGGATTATCCTCATATAAAACAAGACTAATGGGAGGCAATATATCCAATTTTGCCCTGTTTCTGCCATTGTCTTTCTAAGTCTTTCTTTAATAGCTCTGTTTGTATGTTCCACCAATCCTGCAGATTGTGGATGATAAGCTGAATGATTCTTCAAACTGATATTCAGTGATGGGCCTAAGTGTGAAATAACTTGATTTACAAAATGTGTACCATTATCTGAGTAAATTTTCTCAGGAATCCCAAACTTAGGTACAATTTCGGCAAGCAATTTCTTCGCCACTGTGATTGCATTTGGATGTGCACAGGGAAAAGCTTCTGTCCATTTAGAAAACATATCACAAATGACCAGACAATATTTCTTGCCGTCACATTAATTCAGCTCAGTAAAATCCAAGTGTTCTGAAATGGATAAGTGGAGGCTGGAAAAGTGCCTCTTTCAGGTTTAAAATTTCCCTGTGCATTGTTTTTTGCACAAATCAGACATTTTTTTTTTTTTTACAAAACTGTGTGGCAAACTGGTTAAACCCATAGGCAGTAAAGGTTTTATTCAATGTAGATACCATCAACCCCCCACCCCCCCACCGCTACATGCAAAACGCCATGCAGCAAGGTAGAGACTTGGTGAAACAGTTTGCGTGGTACAATAGGCTTGTTTGCATTACATTTGCAGAGCTTTGAGGTGTCATCAAAAATATCTCCCTTCTTTATCCATTTGTAAATTTCAGCCTACGGTGCTGCTTTTTGAGCTTCAACAAGAATGTCATGTGACAGCTCTTCAGTCAATGCCAAAATAGAATCAGATGTGCTTTGTTCAGGTTGCAAGCCTTGTGCATCCGCTTTTGCAGTTTGAGCCGCAAAATGATTACCTTGAGAAACCGGATCATTGCCGTTTGTATGAGCAGCATATTTGCATATGGCCAGCTGTGGTGGAAGTTTGACACTTTCAAGCAGCTCCAAAATAAGATGTTTATGCTGAATAGGCTTCCTTGTTGATGTAATCATGCATCTGTTTTTCAACTGCTGTGCAAAGTGGTGAATAGTGGAAAATGCATACTGACTATCAGTGTAAACTGCAAGTTTTTTATTTTGTGCCAACATGCTTCAGTCAGAACAATCAGCTCTGCTGCTTGAGCTGAAAAATGGTGTGAAATGGTGTCAAGAGTGACAACTGCATAGCCAGACAAATTTGATCCATCACAATCACGTTTTGATGCTCCATCTACAAACAATGTGAGGTCTGAATTATCCAAGGGGATGTCCTGTAAATCAGGACGTGGTAGTGTTTCATTTTCAATTTCTGCCAAACAGTCATGAGGTTCTCCTTCAGTGGAAATTGGCAAAAAACTTGCTGGATTCAATACTGTGCAGCGCTCGATGGTTAAATGTGGCTGTGACAGTAGCACTGTCATGCATGCAAGGTGTCTGGATGGTGAGAGAACTGATATCTTACTCTGGGATAAAATAACAGGCACTGCATGTGTTACCTTCAGAGTCAAAGGATGAAAAAGAACAATTCCTGCAGATGCTTGAACTGCCATGGATGCAGCTATTACGGCCTGTTTGTGTAAATGAGGTCAGACAATGGTTGCACTTCAAATGAATAATTTGCAATCCAGGAGCGAAAATAGTTTGATGTCCCTAAAAATGACATCATGTCCCTTTTTGTGATTGGTTTGGGCACTGCCAAAATAGCCTCTTTGCGAACAGGATCAATATGTCTCCCTTCTGCTGACAAAATGTGGCCTAAGTATTTCACTTCTGTCTTCCACAACTACAGCTTTGCTTTGTTGACCTTGTGACCCTGCTCAGCTAAAAATTTCAGCACGGCAATGGTGTCTTTTTTGCATATGATTTCATCAGGGGATGCCAGCAAAATGCCATCAACATACAGGAGTAATTGACTCCCATGAGGTGGAACAAACTGGGCCAAATTTACTGACATTGCCTGTGAAAAAATGGTCGGTGATTCACAATAGCCCTGTGGCAGCCTCGTGAATGTGCACCTCTTGCCTTTGAATGTGAATGCAAACCAAAGCTGATGATCTGGGTGAATAGGAATGCTGAAAAAAGCATTATTGATGTCAATCACTGTGAAAAATTTCATCTGTGATTTTAGATCATTTAACAAAGTGTGAGGGTCTGGGACTGTTACAGCCCTAGGAATGACAGCTTTATTCACTTCCTGAAGATCTTGGACCATCCTCCAGCCGGAGGAAGGTGCAGCTTTCTTTACCGGAAACAGAGGTGTATTGCACGGTGATTTTGGACATGGTACTATAACCCCTGCATCTATCAATTCCTGTATAACAGGTTTAATGCCTTCCTGTGCTTCTGGGCATAGAGGATACTGTCTCTGATAAGGCCTAAAATGAGATTTTGCATTTATTGTTACCAATTCTGCATTTTTCATTAAGCCTTCATCCGCCTTTCCTATTGACCACAAGGAATTTGGAATTTCTGAGAGTGCATTTTCCTCTCCCTCTGTCAAAGGAAATAGTCACGCTTGTGATTCAGGGACGTCAATGCTGACGTCTTTTGGACTTGTGCCACCCAGTTCAAAGGCAGTCTATAGGTGTCAAGCTTCAAACAGTACTGAACTCTTGGATCAGGTGTATCCTTCCATGATTGATCATATTGCTCTGCTGTGTTCACAAATCTGCCGACATCCTTCCCCTGCATGTGTTTAGGCTTAATCAGTGCAATGTGTGATGACTCCCAGTGTATGAAGTGGTTCTTATCTTCATCAGATAACCTCACAGATGCCCCTGCGTAGTCTTCTGGTGGCCAGCACAAATTTGCAATGACTATTCTCGAGGATGAGTTTGCAAAAAATGTTTTTTCAGATTTATCATCTGGGCCACTCAGATATCTGTCATACATGTTGCAATGATATTGATTTGTGGCCTGCACAGTTGTAGGGACCTGTGTTTTGAAATGTTGCATTATTTTGGCTTCCAAGCTCTCAGTCACCCCGGTTGGTACAACTGGTACCAAAAGGAGCGAATATAAGTATCTTGGTACTGCAAAATCTTGCATGACATGGGTTTCTGACACATGTGGGAAATGTGATGCCCTCATACCACCTTCTGTCGGAATTACAGCAATATTGAGAGTTGTGATTACAGCAATATTGAGAGTTGTGTGAGAGTGTGTCCAATTAACCTTCCTAATGGGTTAATTGGACACACTTGTGACAAAATGAATGAACCTTCTGCACTGTTCCCTGTGACAGGATCTTTTACTGTTACAATTTCAGAAAAGTATTCCTTTTTGAGTTTACCATTTGCTGATTTAATAACCACTGTGTGTTCTGATTTTGTGAACCCCCCAACATCTAGGCCTGAAATGACAGATCTGCAAACCCCGGTATCACAGAGAAATTTCAAAGGAGTTCCCTGAACTTCTACAGTAACCTCGGGTAAACACTCTAGTGTCATGATTAGGTCAAAGTCAGGTAAATGAAATATGTCAACTGTGTCATTGTCAGTTTCAGCAGCTGTACTTAGCTTTGAATCAGTTAGTCACATGTTGGGATGTGATAAGTCCTGTTGTTGCTGTGGCTGCTGAGCAGGGCGTAGTCCCCTCCCCTCTCCCCAGCCTCTTCAACGTGCAGGACAATGCTTTTTCCAGTGGCCCTGTTGCCCACAGGAATGACAAAAATCACAGCTCCACCACTGGGGCTTTGCAGGCCCAGCTCCATGGCCCCTCCTCTCTCCTCCACGCCGGGGACCCTGGAAAAATACAGAAGTGGAGGAAGCAAAGGCCTCATCCTGAGGGTCAGCAATTACATAAACAGGAGTGGGCTTTGTTTTAGCCTTCTTTTCTTCCCTGTCCACATGTTCCTCCTCCAGTCATTCTGCATATTTTGCATAAGTCAGTACATCAGCAAATGAACATGTACAATATGTTACAAGATGTTTGCATACATACTGTGCTAAATTTGGATGCATGTTCTGTAGGAATACACTTTTCAAATGTTGCCAATGGGGTTCTGAACCTGTGTCTGTGGTGGGATTTTCCAAACCGGAATGACTGTCAAAAACATCCTGCAATCTACATCTATAGGCTTCAACACTTTCTGTCTTGTGCTGAGTTGTATTCTGAATGGCTGTCCAATCATGTTTTAATCTCCACTTCACAATGTGTTCATTTAATTCTTTCACCCCCTGAGTCAATATTGCATCAGTTGGTGATAAGGGTTGATCATCATTATCTTTTGGATTCCAATTACCTGAAACTGTACACCAATCAGTTTTCAGGACACTTCTGTAGGCCCTCTCTATTTCCTGGCCATTTAATTTGAAACTTTGAAGGAGGTTTGCCATCCCTTCAAAAAACTGTGTGGGCTTGTCCTTGGGATGTGATATTTCTTTAACAGCCTCACTAAAATCTCCATCAGTCCAGGGCCTATAGACAAGCACATTGGGAAATGTTTTGAATAGCAGCTTTACCGCTGTCGGCTGCTGGACCAACATAAGCCGGGTTAGATAATTCAATCATAGGGAATTGTTCTTATTCTGAATCAGACTTTTCTTCCTTAATGTGTTTATCTAAGGATGAAGACGTGTGTGGCTTTGAAGTGGCATGGCATGAAGGTGCGTAAATACTTATCTCCTTCGCAGATTGAGAAGGTTGATCTCTGGTGCCAAAATTTCTTTGAAATTTAGGTTTAACATCTGGCATGTGTTGAGGAGGAGGAGGAGGATGAGGAAGGGGAAGCCCAGCAGTAGAAGAGGAGGGGTGAGCCGGGTCTGCCATCGGTGCCGTGGGGGCTGCGTCTCTGCTTTAAGGCTAGGATACATAGGGGGAGGAGTTTCCCTATGCCACTGCCCCTGGCCATTCCTTTTTTCTTCACCTCAGAATTTTGAGAAAGAATGTGCATTAGTCAAATCCTTTTTATTGCAAACATCCTAGTCTTTTGAAGTCTGATCTTGCCTGTTTACTGTCCCCTTATCTAGGTTAGCCTGGCGTTGTCTGGCAACTTGAAGCCATTGTTCGGTTTCAAAGAGTCCATATTTTAACTCCTTTCGTCTGCTGCCATCTGCCACTATTCTAATGGCAGAGATTAAACCCTCGCAGTCTTTAACCCTAAGTTTACCACTGAAATTAAATTTCCTTTTCCATTTTGCCAGAAATCTTGTGCTATTTCTGTCTTTTCTGTTCATAAATTTACCATCTCCTGATAATACAAAAATTTCATTCTCATCTTGCTGTGTTCTGCAACCCTTACAGCAAAATAAGCTATTATTTCTACCTGTCTGAACATTATGTGGCTGTCTTATGCCTTGCTTGCTACAACAGCAACCCATAATTGAAAGGTGGGTTTTTTTTCCCTTTTACTAAGTTTTCACACACAAATCAGTAGCTACACAGCCTTTTCTATTTTTTTTCTTCTCCTTCTCTCTCTCTGCCTGTTTCTTTCACCCAAGGACACACACAGAGACACAGACAGATACACACAGAGGGCCCACACTGAAATGCTCTCTTTTTGTGTTATATCCACAAGGTCAGAGCCGTTCACACACACACGATGAAGACTTCAGGTTTATGTCAAAAACTAAAACAGCTTGAAAATTACTTTAATTAATCTCCAAAACTGGCAACTACACACTGCCATTGCAGCGTGAAGCTCCTTTTTTTTTTACACTGCCGTGAAAACACAACACTAGTCAACTCTTTTTGCTCAAAACTACTATTTTCAAATACCTATAATTTTAAACACTCCTCAGAAGGATAACAATTAATTAACCAATGCTTTTATGCTCCACAAATATCAGAAAAAATCACAAACATCAATTTCACACCTGATTCTCTCCGCCTCCACGGAGAACTCTGTAACTGTTTCACACTGGAGAGAATTTCATGTGACACTGAGACAAAACAAATCAGACTGCAGTAGCTTTTATCCTGTGCTTCAACAAACTTACAAAATAAAATCTACCAGTATTTTCAACGTAACCTCTCGCAGTGCCTAGAGTCCTGAAATCAGGCAGTAAGCACATGTGGTAAAGGCTCAACTCTTCCATGAAAAAACCTCTCTTCAGGGTCACATAACCTTCCCACGAAATGCTGAAAGTCCAGACACCTGGACAATAAGTAGATGTTGCCAAAAGCATGAATCTGTCCCTGAGAATCTACTTTTTGGGATCACATACACTACCGTTCAAAAGTTTGGGGTCACTTAGAAATTTCCTTATTTTTGAAAGAAAAGCACTGTTTTTTTTCAATGAAGATAACTTTAAACTAATCCGAAATACACTCTAATATCTAATATACATTGCTAATGTGGTAAATGACTATTCTAGCTGCAGATGTCTGGTTTTTGGTGCAATATCTACATAGGTGTATAGAGGCCCATTTCCAGCAACTATCACTCCAGTGTTCTAATGGTACAATGTGTTTGCTCATTGCATCAGAAGGCTAATGGATGATTAGAAAACCCTTGTGCAATCATGCTAGCACAGCTGAAAACAGTTTAGCTGGTTAGAGAAGCTATAAAACTGACCTTCCTTTGAGCAGGTTGAGTATCTGGAAAAAATTATTATTTCAAATACAAATCATTATTTCTAACCTTGTCAATGCCTTGACTATATTTTCTATTCATTTTACAACTCATGGTGGTAAATAAGTTTGACTTTTCATGGAAAACACAAAATAATTGTCTGGGTGACCCCAAACTTTTGAACGGTAGTGTAACTCTTCCACAAGACATCGAGAGCCTAGTTATTTAGACAATAAAAAATCTGTGGTTAAAAAAGCACGAATTTTTCCCTTTTTTCTTTGCATGCAACTTCCTGACCTCCACTGCACTGTCAAAAAAAGTTCAGAGAGCAGGGAACCCTGGGGTCCTCCCCGGAATCTCACGATAATGCTCACCGTGGGCAGAGGAAATTCTCATTTCTCCCCAGGGATATTGTGATATGGCTCACCATGGGCAGAGGTAACTCAGGATTAAGCTGCAATAATGAACTTAAGCAGTATCCACAGTGTCCAACCAGTCCAGGCAATCTCACTGGCCATACACAACTTTAATAACCAATAAATGAAATAAATTACTCACTCTTGGTATCCGCCTCTTTGAGTTCTGGTAGACCCGTCAGAGCCCATGCCACTTCCCGACTTCTCCAAGGCTTTGTAGAGGGATCCAGCGGATCCAGAGGGATCCTCTTTTCAGCGCTCCCAGAAGTGTGGGCTCACCTCTTTTGACCATGCACAGTCCAGTCTGGATCTGCCGGAAAACGCTGTGGATTTCTTTATATGGGTCCATGTTCATTGCACCAAAATGTTAGATCAAAATTGAATTGATTGAGACTGAATCAATAATCAACAGGCAGTTTCCAAGTTTTGAGCCATTTATTTAGCTCTCTGATCAGAGGAGGAAGTCAGTCACAGCAAGGAATGTCTCAGAGCCTGCTCACACATACTCCCTAACATGCATTGCAAAGGTGGGGCTCTTTATACCCCAGGCAGACAGTCCTTGAGCTTATCAATAGCCTGAAGACAGCTGGAGCCATCTCTCTCGAGACCGCTCCAATCTATGGACGACTCTGAACATTCTGCTTTGATCTAAACATGACCCGGTCAACCTAACTCCGGACATCCTGAACAGAACAGTTTGGTATGATAGAGCAGTAAAACCTTCGTCATTATTTACAATCTTGCTCAGCCTAATCTCACAGAAAAAAAACCCCAGACATTCCTTCAGGGTCTGAGACAATGGAAAATGACAGAGAATCAGACACTGGCTCATTATATGCACCAAATACAAATATAATATAGAATAGAATAATACAACATTAAAATCATATACAATAATATAATGAAACATGAAAATATCCTATCAAAAGTGATAAGAGATAATGGCTTACTGTCAATTAGAAAGATGTAAAATATGATCCAAAGTTTCAGATAGGAATAAATTTACACATCTAATTTGCATAATGTTGTGGCACCTCTTTAAATTCCATAACTCAGTAAAACTGGACTTCGGATGTATTTACACAAAGAATGGTTCAGTTGTTTGACACCATTTTTTGTACAGAGGTACCTCATCATCTTATCTTCAAAGTATATGAACAAGAAATCAGTACAATATTTAAAAAAAAACAAAACACAGAAATTCCTCATTTACCGGCGGCTAAGGGGACTTGCTCGCTGCCACGGTCGTTGCGTCATCACCCTTCGTGGTCGTTATTTTGCGTTCTGTTGGTCATTTATGCTCTCTACTACATCTACAAAGTCTTATGATTATCCCACAAAAATTTTGCTTGTATCCCGAGGCTATTTTCCACGTACAAAGCCAACTAAGTGACGGGGCACGATGATAAACGGTAGCCACATTAGCTTTCTGGGATATAATGCTAAAAACAGGAAAAGGAAATGAGGAGTTTTTCTTCTTTGGTGTATTACGTGTCATCCATTGAGTCCTCCAACAGATGTCTGCCACCTTCTGAAACTGGCAGATCAGTACAAATCAGCACAAATCCTCAATGGAGCCGATCATGTCAGAATGAGATGACAGGAGCAGTGCTGCACTCTGCCACTAGGGGCACGCAAAATCTCACACTCAAAAGGTTAAGTTTAAGAATCTGGTAATTAGTAAGTTAAGCCTTAGTTAATAATTTCACTGGCCATATTTAATTAGTCTCATAGTCTGGAGTTGATAAAATAGAGGACAAGTAAGAAATCACAGCATTCTCGCTTTAGTAAACCTCTCTTTATTAAGACATCAAAGAAGTGGCACAAACATCAGCATTTAAGGTCAGCAGAATAAAACATGGCAATAAATTTGGGGTTACTTGATCATATGAAATTTGAACATATCATACGCCGAAGATCACCAAATTATCATTATGATTAAGCTCTGGTACTTAAAGATTAGCTTGGTGCAGTCACTCTTTGAGGGTAAAGAAAATTTACACAGTTCTAATGAAAAAAGTAGTTACAAAAATTTAGTGTGGAATTTGGATTCTAATGGATGTACATTAAGAGAGGGAGAGAGAGGGGATGCGCAGAATTAGGAATGTATCTGAGACCAAGCACCATTGGGGTTTAACCGATGGGCTTGCAGCTGCTTTTCTGATGGAAAAACTGTAAACCAGCATGACTACCACAACAGATGGAGTGAAAAAGGTGAGCGCCTTCTGTGGATACGAAGCCCTGGCGAGAGTTGTTTCAGGCCAAAAGAAGGTGGTCCTCCTCAGAGCCTCGTTGGGGATTTTGACCCTCAAAATCTATATGGGCTTGCTCCTGGGTCACTCCAGACAGGCTTGTCACACTGGTTGGCTTGCTTCAGGGAGAGTGGGGAGACCCGGTCCTGGGTCTCGACCCGCTGATAGGCTGGATAAGGGCAGCTGATCTGGATAAAATGCTGGTATGCGCAATCTCCCGCTGATCGGTGGCTAAACTAGATAAGTTCTAAACAAAACAAAAGCTACTCAGGCTTTAAAGGGCTGATGACATGATTTTGACATTTTTTAGGATGTTGTGTAAACCCAAAAGTCATTGTCGATGATCAATATAACATTTACAACCATGCATGCATAAACTAGTTATCATCAAAAAACAGCAGCTGCTGACAGGACTGTGGTGCCGCCCACCGAATTAAGGGCTGCACCCCCATGATGTAAGCGGGAGAACGGACTCCGGTATTGTGGACTGGAATGACAGCAGCTTTGTAGCTCACAGTTTCTCTGGTTTCTTGTTTTAATTTTACAGCTGTGCCTTTGCGTTGTGTCGCAGGCTTACATAAACAGCAAGCCATGAAAGACCACATCACACGCTTCAGCTCCAACTGTCATAAGCCTCCTCCTGCATAAAAGTGCACGAGGAGCGCACGAGGAGGGGAAGGATTAATGGATTTACGCGCAGCTTTGACCTACTTTCTGTGATCCCATGCTGACATCTCGCCGGTCCAGCCACGTCCCCTCTATCATTTTCACCAGCTGATTCAAACTCACACTGATCATGTTTCCCGGTCCTTGCTCAGGTGATTCTCATCACACCATCACCAGCAGTGCGTGTACTTCGCGGCCGTTTGCCAGTCATGCACTGATGGTCCATAGTATTGTCATCTGTGCAGTTTGTCTGCCAGTATTTTCAGCATTCTCACGATGCGCTAGTCACTCCATGTTCACCGTGGCTCTCGTGCGTCCTTGAAGCGATGTCGGCTGTGGGGCGCACCTGTGGCAAACACGTTTCCTCTCATTTGCTCGCTGGGTGATGTCAGCCCCCGAACGCTATCAACAAGTGTGTCTGTGTTTCTTGTACGTCTTCACCTTTCAGGGAACTGTCTGTCTTTCTGTGTTAAATGTGTTGATTAATCCACGTTATTTCATCCTCCCTCTCCCTGCCCTGCGTAAGAGCTCATGGAGGGTCATGATGAATGGATTTATGTGCAGAATTCACCACAGCACATGTATTGAACATAAGAATGATGACAACAGTTCCCAAAAAGGTGAAGACCCACAAAAATAAACAGAATCACTTGCAGTTGGCATCCGGGGTCGACATCGCCCAGTGAACATGGAGAGGAGACGTGTTAACCACGATTGCGCTCCAGGGCCGACATCGCTTCGAGGGGCGCAACAGAACCACGGCTGTGTGAAGCGGCCAACACATCGTGATAGCGCTGGCAACATTGGCTGGCTGACAGCACGGCAGATGATGCACACAAACCATGAACAGCTGACTGTCAAAGAGAGAGGGCGCGTGTGTTTGGACTGGCGAATCTTGGACAATGCCCACCTGAAAGTGGGTCAAAACGCACATAAAACATATGTACAAAACAAAAACAACAAGAACTCAAAATATAATCCATAATAAACCCGATGCCTCAGCCACAGAGAATACACTGCTATGATTTTATTGAAAACTCTGGTTTAAATAAATTATATTTATGAACAAATAATTTGTTGCCATATCTGTAACAAAAAAATAACACTGGTGTTCCCCTGCCGTGTGTTTGTCGCTGCTGCTGTGGTGGGCATGTGTGCCTCTCCACCATCACTCTCTGAGTGTGACTGGCTTGACACGATGCCCGCTTGGCACGGCTCAAACCTATACTGTATGATGCCCCCAGATTCTTCATTATCATCCCATTCTTCAGAACTATAATAGTCTGAAGATTGGACAACACAAACCAATTCCAGACTACATGCACTGGAACCATCATCAATGTTTTCAACCGCTTCCATCCTGTGTGTACAATGAGCAGCCAAGTGCTGTGTTCTCCCGATGACGTGACTACATGGCAGCGGGGTTTTCCAGCAACTGACGTAATTGGTGACGTGGCACTCATGAAAACGTGGGATATTCGTGTGAAAAAAAGCCTGTTTGTCTTAGAACTGCACAGACCAACCTATTTTGTCATATTGTATTATGTGTTGAAAAATTAGAGGAAGTCAAAAATGTGTCATCAGCACTTTAATCAGTAGATCTAACAACGGCAAACATTACAGAAAAACATGGGCTACAAAAATTGACAAAACAGTAACTACAAAACACAAGGCAATTGTCTGGGCAGAAAACTTAAAAGAAGAGTGTCAGGGTTCTGAGTAGGGTCAAGGGACCATGCTCACACTTTGCTCTTTTCCCTTTCTGTATTCTCCTCAGTTTAGTTTGGTTATGTCTGGTTTATTTACATCTTGTGGTGACCCACCACACTCTACACGGACATTCCTCACACTCAGCAGGTCTGGAGGAAGCCGAGGACCATTTACATACAGAGGACAATTCACATACGGACAGAGAGCCCCTGGGGGACAACCAGAACAAGGGACTGTTGTTTTTACATCCCCGGATTAGGGAGAGGATGTTCGGGCACCAGTTGGTCACGCTAATAATAGGTATTGACTGATATGTATATCACTATGCTAATGTGCCATGCATTCTCTCTCTGTATAACATGTATAAAAGAGCTTGCTATACATGCCTCAGCAGCACAGTAGTGCACAGAGCTACAAAGTGCATCTCATTATGTTGGAGGAAAATAAACCTTTGCAACCTCCCAGCTCGTCGCATCTCGCCTGATCCTATTCCTCCACACTGGTGACCCCAACATGTCATGGTGCGCCCCTTGCCTGATCTTTTCCCTCCACACTGGTGACCTGACGAGAGAGAATGACCGTCTGCTCCCTCTCACCGCGCTGTGGACTCCAGAGGACCAGCGAACACCTGCAACCTCTTCATCCACACCCACGAGGATCAGCGGCAGCGCTGGGACCGACACGCACCACGAATGGTGACACGAGCGAACCAAAGGAAGCAGCCTGAATGGGGAAAGTCATCGGCGCTATCTGCGTTGATTTCCATCAAGCTCCCCATCCCTGGCTCACACGACAGCGGACCTCCCGCGCACAGAAGCCCCGCACGCACACTGCAGGATTATGAGGACAGCACAACTGCCAGCTATGTGGTCACTGTGCCAAGCGCGTGCCATGCACAGGGACAAACTGGCTCCACAGACTGATACAGCGTTCTCCGCCGCTGCACATGCCCGAGAAACAAGGCTGATCGCCATCCTCGGAACCTTCAGGGCAGTTCACGCACCTGAAGCAGACGTGCAGCCCGCACACTTTGTATGACTGACTTTGTATGGGTTTCTCAGCCACGGCGCACAATGGGAGTCTAGCCGATTGCTGTCCCCGAGGGCTTTAGGGCTGTGTCCATCCCTAAAGCCACACCGCCAAGGCCCTCACACAGCTGAAGTTGTTTCACAGCCGCTACGCATCCTCGGGGAATTTGGCCATTTGCCTTCCCCACATCCTTGCTGGACCGAGCCACGAGAGGAGTCAGAGACTTAATTTTTTTTTTTTCACAGCCACTGCGGATCACTGCTCCTGGTTTACCGGGAAAGTCCCTCACCATCGCGGATCCACACGCAATTTTTGCACGGCCCAGACACCTTTGATGTCCCGGGCCGGCACTCATTTACTCCCACCCCCTCCCCCTCCTCCTCCACAGTGCTCTTCCCACACCCCACTCTCTAAAGCCGGCCGATCGCTGTCTTGTTACATTACGCACGATGCGCACCAGCTCCGTGCACCCACGATCCACGGCCATTTAACGTGCTGGAACTCGGAACGGAGCACACTGCCCTTTCCACCCCTCCCCTGTCCCCCCCACGGACTGACATGCCCTCCGACACTCCTCTACAGCAGGACAGTTCTACCGGAGCTGGAGCCCAAACGATGGGGGGGGGGGGGGTCACAGCCCCTTCTGAGTGTTCTGGGGGAGCCCTGTGGTGACCCACCACACTCTACACGGACATTCCTCACACTCACCAGGCCTGGAGGAAGCAGAGGACCATTTACATACATAGGACAATTCACATACGGACAGAGAGCCCCTGGGGGACAACCAGAACAAGGGACTGTTGTTTATACATCCCCTGATTAGGGAGAGAACATCTGGGTGCCAGTTGGTCATGCTAATAATAGGTATTGACTGATATGTATATCACTATGCTAATGTGCCATACATTCTCTCTCTGTTTGTATAACATATATAAAAGCACTTGCTATACATGCCTCGGCAGCACAGTAGCGCACAGAGCTACAAAGTGCATCTCATTATGTGGAAGAAAATAAACCTTTGCAACCTTCCAGCTCGTCGCATCTCACCTGATCCTATTCCTCCACAGTCTGCCTTTTATCTGGAGTTGAATCAGGCCATGCCTCGCTTGAAGTTTATCCTTATACTTTAATATGTTATCATGCTTTTTGTTTGGGCTTTGTTTACCATGATCACAATTATGCTTGATTTTGATTTGTATGATTATATGTTTTCTTCTGTCTTGATTTTCAGCTGGGTTTTTATGTTGAACGCCTTCTGTTATTCAGTTTGCACAGCTACGATGAGTTTTTGAATATTGGTTGCTCATGGGTGTTGTCAATTTACTGCGCTATATAGGCATGCCACACACTGCCATCGGTGCGGCGATCTACTGAGATATCATGTCATGTCAAGTCTTGTAAGTTATGTCACGGTTGCTGGTCACGTCTTGTTTTTGCTCATATCTGGAATTTAGTTTTGTTTACTAAATAATGCCAAGGAGGAGAAAGCCTGCAAATGGGTCCAGTTCTTTGCCCTGGAGGGGAAATCATAACAAAGAGAAGCAGAAGAGCAAAAAAAAAAAAAAAGGTGTTGACACACAGAGAACTGGAAACAGAAGAGAGTGATCTGTGGGTCTGGTTAAATCTTTCCTCTCCACACGCTGGAGGGGAGGAGCGTGGAATCTCTCAACGAAGAGTGACTGCAAGAAGCCCGGCTTTGTGACTATGGTTGCCCAACAATGAAAGAGAGAAGGGGGGAAGGTGTGATTCACTGAGCTAGGATTTGGCTGGGAGAGAACAAAAGACAGTGAGCATATCATATTAATATTGTAATTAGTCCTAAGGCACCTTTGTCTACAACTAAGTGATTCCACTTGGTTAATTATCCAACTTCACGAAAATAAATTGATCATACAGCATGCAGATATTTACAAGAGGCAGACATGTGTGAGGTATATTAGAAGTCCAGTCATGAAGATCAGAATTTTGACAGTCAATGACTCAGTTCGTGTGACTTTGAATTCTTATTTCCAGTTGTCCTGTGGCAGTGTGTGGGTGTTAAGAGAAGAAAATAACAATGAGCATTTGTTCCTCATTGTTTAAAAGGCTGTGAAGAAAAAGTTGGGGGTTGGTTAACAGAAGGACAGTCAAAGTTCCTTTGGTTTCGCTGTTGATGAGGGTCACTGAGTTGTTGAGTTCACCTGGTACTGATAAGATAAGATAAGATAAGATAAGATAAGCCTTTATTAGTCCCACAACGGGGAAATTCCAGGATTGCAACAGCACAGGGATAGCAACACTCAGAGCAACAATCAGAAGGCAAGAAAAAAAAAAAAAACAAAAAAAAAAAACAAGCAAGCAAGAGCAGCTAATATACATATGTACGTATTACTATAAAATATATATATATATACACACACACACAGACACACAGTGCAGAGCATTGTAGCTGGATGGAATAAATATATGAATATATGAACACACAGTGCAGAGCATTGTAGCTAGATGGAATAAATATGTAAATATATAAACACCCACAGTACGGAGCATTGCAGCTAGGTGGAATAAATATGTAAATATATAAACACACACAGTGCAGAGCATTGTTGCTAGATGGAATGAAACAGCATAACCGTCTACTTAGTTATCCTACATGGTATGATTATGTGCCCATACATATTCTCACCCTCCATAGCGACCGGTAAGTTCCTAGTTGTATGCCGGAGGGGACCATTGTGTAAGTCTATTGCATCTTTTGCATTCAAAAAACTATTAGTTTGTTACGTCTTTTTGCTATCTCTGCGAGCAGCCCTGCTTAGGTTGTACAGTCTGACAGCCGTTGGTAGGAAGGACCTACGAAACCTCTCGGTTGTGCACCTGGGATGATGTAGTCTGCTGCTAAATGAGCTCCTCAGTGCATTCAGTATGTCCTGCATAGGGTGGAACTCGGACTCCAGCAGAGATGACAGTTTAGCCACCGTCCTTCTCTCTCCTATCTCCTCCATCGGATCAAGGCGCTGCCCCAGGACAGAGCTAGCTTTCTTAATCAGTTTGTTCAGTCTCTTCCTATCGGCTGCAGTAATGCCACTGCCCCAGCAGACCACTCCAAAAGTGATGGCTGATGCCACCACCGTGTCATAGAATGACTTCAGCAGCGCCCCTTGTACACCAAAAGACCTGAGTCTCCTCAGCAGGAACAGCCTGCGCTGTCCCTTCTTGTAGAGTGCATCAGTATTGTGTGACCAGTCTAGTTTATTGTTCAGATGAATACCCAGGTACTTATAGGATGTCACCATCTCGATGTCTGTTCCCTGTATATTTACTGGTACTGTGAGGGGCTGCCCATGCCTGCGGCAGTCCACCACCAGCTCCTTAGTTTTCCTCGCGTTGATCTGGAGGCAGTTCCGATGGCACCAGTCCACGAAGTCCTGGATAAGCCCTCTGTACTCAGCTTCATCTCCATTGGAGATGAGGCCAACGATCGCAGAGTCATCAGAGAACTTCTGTAGATGGCAGTGTGTTGTGTTGTGTGAGAAGTCCGCAGTATAAAGAGTGAACAGGAAGGGAGCCAGCACCGTTCCCTGGGGGGCCCCCGTGCTACTGATGATCGTGTCGGACACACAGTCCCGGGTTCTCACAAACTGAGGCCGGTTCGTGAGGTAGTCCAGGATCCATGATGACAGGTGCTGGTCCACCCCTGCGCGCAGCAGCTTGTCCTTCAGGATCATCGGTTGGATGGTGTTGAAAGCACTGGAGAAGTCAAAGAACATGATCCTCACCATATTCCCGGGCTTCTCCAGGTGGGACAGAGAACGGTGAAGGAGGAAGATCACCGCATCCTCCACCCCAATGCCATGCTGGTAGGCGAACTGGAGTGGATCCATCGCTGGTTCCACCAGGGGGCGGAGGTGAGCAAGGAGCAGTCTCTCCAGGGTCTTCATCAAGTGGGACGTCAAGGCCACCGGTCTGTAGCTGTTCAGGTCTTTGGGGTGGGAAGTTTTTGGTACAGGTACCACACAAGATGTTTTCCACAGCTGTGGTACCCTCCCCAGTTTCAGGCTCATGTTGAAGATATACGTCACAATCCCACACAGCTGGTCTGCACAGGACTTGAGGAGCTTTGCGCTGATGCCGTCCGGTCCCGGCGCCTTCCTCGCCTTGATCTTCCTCAGCTCCGTCCTCACCTGGGTCCGGGTCAGGGTCAGGATGGGGGGCTGTGTGTTGGGAGTGGGGGGGTGTTGGTGGAGTGGGGAGTGGGCAGCAGGACTTGATTTCTTTAGAGGCAGCAGTGGTTGTTGTGCAGTCAGGGGGGAGGGCGGTTGGTCAAATCTATTGAAAAACAGATTCAGGTTGTTCGCCCACTCCCTGCCCCCTGTGGCCTGGGGGGAGGTATTCTGGAGCCCCGAGATGGTTTTGAGGTTTCTCCAGACCCCGCTGATGTCGCTCTGTTGCAGCTTGTCCTCCATCTTCTTCCTGAAGCTGTCCTTGCCTTCTCTGATCTTTCTCCTCAGCTCCCTCTGTACGGACTTCAGCATCTCCCTGTTCCCTGACCTGAAGATCCTCTTCTTCTCTCTCAGAAGTGTTTTTATCTCAGGGTTGATCCAGGGTTTGTTGTTTGAGTGACGCCGTATGGTCTTGGTGGGAACGGATTTGTCCACACAGAAGCTGAGGTAGCCCGTGAAGGTGTGAATGAGGCCATCGATGTCCTCACCATGTGGATCGCAGAGCTGCTTCCAGGCGGTGGCTTCAAAACAGCCCTTTAGGGTGTCCATTGTCTCCTCAGACCATAACTCCACAGTGTGCATGGCCGGAGGTTGTCTGTGCACTAGGGGTTTGTACACCGGCCGGAGATGAACCAAGTTGTGATCCGATCTCCCGAGTGGGGGGAGTTGTGATGAGGTGTACGCCTCCTTAGTGTTTGCGTAGAATAAATCCAGTGTTTTATTGTCTCTAGTGTGGCATGTGACATACTGGGTGAACGTGGGTAGAATGGGAGACAGTGAAACATGGTTGAAATCGCCTGAGATGAGGAGAAGAGCATCTGGGTGTTCTGTCTGCAGCCTGCTGGTTACTGAATGGATGACGTCACGTGCTGTCCCAGCGTTCGCCATCGGATTTGCATAAACAACAATGCAGATCACGTGTGAGTGTTCTCTCGGGAGATATGTAGGCCTCATGCTAACAGCTAGCAACTCAATGTCTTTGCTGCAGTGTCGTTGTTTAACAGTGATATGTCCCGGTCTGCACCAGTTGTTGTTAACATACATTATCACTCCACCGCCCCTAGCCTTGCCACTGTCTGGTGTTCGGTCAGCTCGTATCATGTGAAAACCCTCCAGCTCAATGTTAGCATCTGCTGCTAGTTCAGTTAGCCACGTCTCAGTAAACAAAAGGAGAGAGCACTCCCGGTATGTGCTATCATAACGGGAGATAGCCGCTAGCTCATCTAACTTTCCCAGTATCGACCGTACATTTCCCATGACAACAGATGGAAGGGAGGGTCTGTACCTTATATTTTTTGTCCTCCGCCTTACTCCAGCCCGGCAGCCGCGGCGTTTTCGCCTCAGTTCTCTCGGTATGTCGAGTTTTTCCAATGGGACCGGGTGGCGGTTGAATGCTAGCAGCTGTTCTCTGCTGTATCGTATCCTGCTATAAACAGTGGCTCCGTCCACCGGCTCAGGAGACATTTAGGACGATCTGTGTGTCCGTGATATAAGTGGGGTGAAAAAAAAAGACGGATCAAAAGAGAGAGGAAGGGAAAAAGACTCGGAATCGAGCCGCTGTTGCAAAAGGCAGCCGACTGGTGTGGCGCCGAGAGAAAAAAAAAAAAAAAAAAAAAAAAAAAAATTCCGCTACAACGTCATTAGATTGTCTAGGGGTTTAACTACTTAACTCTCTTGGACCTGAACATAACTTCCCCTACTGTGTGTGCACTTGACGTGGTCTTGAAACTACATCAGTAATGTATGACATTTTGGAGTGTAGCTAATGGGAGACCATAAGAGCTTACCTGGTATAAAGGAGGTCTCCTGGCCAGCACAAGCGTAGCTCCCTGTGAGCGTCCAGCTCCGTTGGTCTTGATGACAGTTCAATTTTATTTTATCTTAAAATAAACAATAATGGTGAGTGTGCAACACAAATAAGAATTACTCTGAAAAGGGTCTTCAGAGGAAGAGGTCCACCAGACTACAGCGTCCTGGTGAAAGCGTGATGTCCAGACCTCCCGGCAAACACCTGAGGCCACATTTTAAATTACACTGAGGATCATACCTCCTAATCAGTGGGCACTCTCATAGCCCCTCAAATCAGTATGTGTTTACCATAACCGTTACATTTTCCATAGAGTCTGAGTAAAAAGTCCATTCACAAAAATGGCTTCAAAGCTTAAGAGAGAAAAAAAATTCTCAATCAAAATTGACATTCTCTGGTCTGAGATCCCAAAAGGAAAAAAATATAATTAGCAATGTAGTGTGTGGAAGGAAGGGCAAAAATGAACGAATCCTTGAGGTTCTAGGAGATTTTTCAGTGCATGGTGTTACTACAGAAATGTTCCTCTTGACAACAACCAACATGAAGACACAGGTGAGTGTAATGTAGTTATTTATCATTAATATATTGTATTTCATATGGACCTCTTATTTGTGTGGCATGGGGTGGTGGCTTCACCTTCCGGTCCCGCCAACCCCGTGGGTATAAGAAGGGCTGCAGGTAGGGGGGTGGGCTCTTCCGCCTTTACCTCTGCCATCGGCTGCAGGTGTAGTTGGGTGCACAGTGCCCTGTATAATAAAAACTTGTGTTCAGCTCTACTGCTGGTCTCCTCCTTGGCTCCGAATTCAGACATAACATTTTGGCAACGAGAATAAAAGCGGGTAATACCAAAGACATGGAAGCGCGTGGGAAACCAATTCAGCCATTTTTGGAGCTCCCAGGTGAACCGTCTGTACCGTGGCCTCGGTGGTACGAAGCTTTGAGAATGTATATGGTGGCATTGGACCTGGGAAGGATGGAGAAGTTTAGGGCATGTATGTTGCTTGTGCACAAACTGGGAATGGAGGGACAAAGGATTTTGGGCACGCTTGGTGACGCGGACAGCTATGAAGAAGTGGTTGAGCTGATGGTGTGCCATTTCAGGGCACCGCACAATGTCATCATCCAAAGGATTAAGTTCTGACAGCGCCACCAACAGGTAGACGAATCCATTCAGTGGTTCATGTCGGACTTGAGGCAGCTGGCAGCAAAGTGTTGATTTGGACTTTTGGAGGAAGAAATGGTTCACGACCAGTTGGTGGAACATACCAACTGTGCTGCGGTCTGGTCTGGTTTCTGGTGAATTGATGCTATCTGGGGCCGTCAAGTTGTCCCTTCAGCTGGAGGCAGTGGATAAGCTGACTCGGGAGTGGAGTGAACATCTGTCACTGTGAGAGTTACAATCCCCCATGGCTACACAGGTAGTGGACCCGGACAGCGATGGGAGCATCGAGGAGGATGGTGAGGGTGCCAACGCTGTACAGATGAGGTCTGCCCCGTGGAAGCCCAGGTGTATAGGCTGCGAGTCCACGAAGCACTGCTACAAGACCAGAGAGCGTGTGGCAAGAGGGAAGCGCTGCGGCAAGTGTGGCCATCTTCACCACTATATGAGAATATGCATCAGCGAAACAAGAGAGCCCCCGCAGAAGTTTGACTCCTCCCGCCCCGATGGTGATTTATACTGTGTCCCAGAGTACCAGTGGGCCCACGCATTGCACGGTGGAGCTGGACGGGGTACCAGTACTGATGCTGATCAACACGGGGGCCCAGTCTTCTGCTGAACTGGGCTTCAGTAAGGGAATGCTTTCCCCACTACAGAATTGGAGGTGACTCAGCGCCTCTTTGCGGTTACGGAGGAGGACGGTTGGCAATGGTGGGCATCGTCAGACTGATGGCTTGGTACAAGTCGGCGGAGATAGCAGATGTGGAGCTCATCGTGACGACCTGCAGCACGAATATCATGGGCTGCAATCTCTTCTACAGCCTCGGGTTTTCCATCAAGAGCGGCGCTGGGGAAGAATGGGCAGGCTGTGGACAGTGGGACCGACCGGTTCCGAGAGTACAGGACGATGCAGTGTGAGATGAATGATTGCTGGGCATTCCGGAAAGTGGACAGGCCTTGTCTCGCTCAGGGTCGCCTCGGGAGGGCCCCAATGCCACTCTCCAAGTCACCCTAGACGAGGGTAGCGGCACAGGGGAGAATTTGCAGTGGCAAGCAATGCCCAGGAGATGGTCCCAGGTGTTCCTAGAGCTTGGCCGTGATGGGTCGGTGAACACGCTGCCACATCGACAGGGTCCGCAGCAGGTCTACAAGCAGTCGGGGCAGGACAGAGTGGCACTGAGAGAGCGAGTGCCAGGCGGAAACACCGCACACCGAGCAGGCCCTGCTTGGAGTTACGGACTGGGTTTGGGCTCGGGCGGAGGCGAGGTCACAGGGGGTGAGAGCCACGCGGAAGATGGAGAAATGGTAAATGGTTAATGGCATTCACTTATATAGCGCTTTTATTCTCATCTCTAGATGACCAAAGCACTTTACTGATCCTGCTATCCACCCATTCACACACACATTCACACACTGATGGCGGCATAGCTGCCCAACATGGAGCTGTCCAGACCCACCAGGAGCAATTGGGGAAAAGTGTCTTGCTCAGGGACACAATGGCAGGATATCTGGGGAGAGCAGGATTCGAACCGCCAACCATCAGGTTATTGGACGACCTGAGCCACTGCTGCCCAGGGCCAGGGCCGGCTGCATGTGATGGACGAGCGGCAAGATGGTTATCTTCAGCTGTCGGACGGCTCGTGGCGGCACACTAATGAGTTACGGCATGCCCCGGGGAAGGCAGCAAGACATGGCCCCAGACGAATGGCGCGTCCGGTGGTATGGAGGAGAAGGCGCACCGGGATTGAGGCGACCAGCTGTGGCCTGGGAAGCGAGCCACCTCCAGGGGCAGACTGAATGGTGAATGGTCTGGGGGGCGCACAGGGTCATTCTCCCCGAGCTGTGCATGCATATACATGTTATTCATTCTGACTCTGTATTTACAGTTCTGGGATTATTTTGTGTTCTGTTAATTAAGAGACAGGGCAGCAATTTTCTTTTAGTTTACAACTGGACTTATATACATATCATAGGCGGCATAATAACCCGCCTCGCCGTGTGGGGGGGTAGGGCAGCAGTCTACTCGTCTCCCCTTTTTTTAGTTGTTTTGAGTGAATGCCATAGGCCCCTTTTGTGATTTTAGTTTAGTTTTGTTTAGCGGATGATTCGGGTTCCATATTCTGGCGGGCTGATTGTATGAGTGTTTTGGATTTTTCTACGGGGGGGGGGGTCATGTAGTTATTTATCGTTCATACGTATATTGTATTTCATATGGAGCTCTTATTTGTGTGGCACGGGGAAGTGGCTCTGCCTTCTGGTCCCGCCAACCCTGTGGGTATAAGAAGGGCTACAGGTAGGGGGCAGGCTCTTCCGCCTTTATCTTTACCTCTGACATCGGCTGCAGGTGAGGTTAGGTGCACAGCGCCCTGTGTTATAAACGTGTTCAGCTCTATTGCTGGTCTCCTCCATGGCTCCGAATTCAGACATAACAGTGAGTGCAGTACACAGTCAGGTGGTCCGTCCGTGCACACTGTACTAAAAACTGTGTCCCACTTACACTTTTATATGTACGTACACACAGAATGACTCATTTCAACAATTTGGGCTTAAAATGGATGTGCAAAAAAAGGATGTTAAAATTGATATTTGCAAAATTTTCACATTATAATGTTAGTTTATATGAAAATCACCAAAATGGACCCTGCTCTGCACCCTAACCCTGAGGTGGAGCCTACATTTCATGCGAAAGCTGTAAAAAGCTGAATTATATCCATATAATCCTATACTTGACATTGTGAGAGTCGATGAGTCACTTACTGCTCAGCCAGCCATAACCATTAGCTTACCCTGGTAACAGCATTTAGAATCTTATAGTTTGAATCTGATATGATTTGGACATCGATGGAATGATACTGCTTTTAATTATTTTTCACTGTTTTAATTTCAACTACAACTTGAATCAAAGTATAAAATCATATCAACTAATTATTAAGTTTATAGGGTTTACATTCTTGTACTTTATTCACACAAATAAAAAAAACGAGCCATTTAGTGAAAACTAAGGTTAGAACAACAGCAAATTATTTACACAAAGATTTTACTACTCATGAATTTTGTTAGTAACTGTGCTAAATATCAAGACACTAACAGATCGGTGAATCCCACGAGTTCATATAAATTGATCTGTTAGTAGTAATAGTTCTTGTATGAGGCCCACTGTCACATGTGTGCTTTCAGAAATTCCCTCTTCTCAAAAATTTAATTTAGATGGACCCATTATGCACAGAGACATCTTTGTTGTGATGATTTTTGATATGAGGAATGATTACAAACCCTCTAAAGAAAGGAAAAGAAAAAGAGTTTGCCCTAGGGTGGCAGGTGGGTTGGAGTTTGTTTTTTTTTTTAACTTTCCTTTGTTCTTTTTAATTAGATTTTACCTTTTACTTTGATTTTCTTCTTATTTTTTATTGACTTTTTTATTGTATGGAAAGGTTAGACTTCAAAATATGTGTCAAAGTTCAGAGCACAAACTTCATTTGATAGGGTCATAAGGAAATTGTGGTTTTTGCTCAGATTTGGGTTGCACAATTGAATCATTCATTTTCTTAATTTTTTGCCTGTTGAATGAGAAATTTTTTTTATGACAAATATAAGTTTCTTTCTTTCTTTCTTTCTTTATTTCTTTCTTTCTTTCTTTCAACTCACATAAAGTTGACGTGGCAAAACAGACTAATAATTTTTTCTTCTTCTAGCTTTATTCCCACATTCTGGTGGGGTCGCTGCGGCAGACATCGATATATCTTCCATATCCATAGGTTGGAGATGAGTTTTTTGCCTGATGCCTTTCCTGACACAACCCTGACCATTTTTATCCAGGTTTGGGACCGGCACAGGGAGCACACTGGATTGTGCACCCCATGTGGCTGGGTAACTAACATTTCCCTCCTCCGTTCCATTTTTGCTGAGCACCAAGCTGGACGGCAAAACAAACTAATACTAACTTCATTAAATTGTCATTTCAATCATTGACTAACTGACATTAACTCTTTAGCTGTCCCAGTCGCCATATGGTGACTGTGACGGTTAAAAAGTGGTCAAGGCCCCTACTGGTCAAGAGTGGTAAAAAAATTTTGTCAGTAAAATAGTTCAGATTTCCAAGGCTATAACTTGAAAGTTGCCAACGATAATGGCATACTGTCAATTAGAAAGATGTAGAATATGATCCAAAGTTTCAGATAGGAATAAATTTATGCATCTAATTTAAATAATGTCGGGGCAGCTATATAAATTACATAGCTCAGTCAAAAATGGAGTTTGGACACATTTACACAAAGAATGGTTCATTTTTTGTTTACACCGTTTTGTCTACAGGGGTATGTTTTTATGTAATCTTCAAAGTATATGAACCAGAAAATTAATGAAATTTAAAAAAAAACAACATATATTCCTCTCTTACCTGTGGTGGGGGGGGGAGGGTGCACTCGCTCACTCACGTGAGCGGTCCATTTTTGCCCATCGTGGTCATTCCTTTGTGCTTGGTTGGTCATTTACACTCTCTATCACATCTACAAACTCTAATGATTATCCAACGTGAATTTTGTTTGTGTTACGTGGGTATTTTTCGAGTATGAAACAATTTCTCTGAGGCTCCATGACGATGATGGGAGCGGCCATCTTGGTGTTGTGAGCTCAGTTTTCGCTCATTGTGGTTGTTGTTTTGCATTTGGTCGGTCATTTATGCTCTCTATCACATCTACAAACTCTTATGATTATCCCACATGAATTTCGTTTGTATTACGTCGCTATTTTTCAAGTATGATGCAGTTTCTGTCAGGATTGCTGCCGCCATTACATTCATGGCGGCGACCACATAGGTGTTGTGAGCTCAAAGCGGAAAAAGGAAGAATAATAATGAGGATTTCTTCTTCTTTGCTGTATTCCATGTCAGCCATGATTCCCCCGATGTGTGTCTGCCACCTTTTGAACTGTCAGATCAGTAAAAATTCTCAGTATAGTCGGGGGACGTCATTGAGTTGACAGGTGCAGTTGCTGCGCTGTGCCACTGGGGGCACGCGACCCGTCCATGAAATGTGGCCCTGCATGTGGATGAATTCCATGTTAAAATACACCATTTTTACATTGTAAAACACAGTAAAGTCAGATGTCTTCAATGCATAACCCACATCTTTATATCCTTGGTTAAAGGGTAAAATGCCCATCACAGCACTTTCGTCCATGGTACTCTAATTTAAGTTCTCTCTACATTAAAAAGTCATGTTAAAGAGATAGCCAGTACTGGAATGTTCAGCCTGTAGGTCAGTATGCAACAGTTTTGGAACCAAAACAACTTGGACCATTTTGACTCACGAAGTGCAACACTTCTTGCTGCCCTGGACTTGGTTTCAGAGATCCAAGATAAATGTGTGTTAACTTTCATGTAGGCCTTTCCTTTTTTTTCCCTTTCAGTGGCTCCCTTGTTAGAAGTCACCACAGCGGATCGTCAGCCTCCATCTCACTTTTGATGATCTGCATATTTGATTTTACGCTGGATGCCCTTCCTGATGCAACCCTTCAATTACAGGAGTACCCTATACTGTGCTCCCCCTGTGGCTGTGTGTGTAACTTTCCTTTCCCCATTCTATTATGCTGAGCACCAAGCCAGAAGGCGGAAAGGACCATTTTTATCTGGTCTTTTTATCTGGTTCGACTGGTCCGACTGGTGCAGACGCACTACCATTAGGCCATCACTCCGGCTATTTCTTTCATTTTGACCAAAAACAATTAAGTGTGCAGACACTGAGCTTCTATCTCCGATTGGTCATTTCAGGCTTTATTTCCATGGTTCCACCTCAAGCCAAGAACAGTCATGGTGGAATCTACATGAGAAAATTTCAGCGCAACATCACTGACCACCTATTAAAATCTGTGAGAGAAATTAAACAAAAATTCTCACCATGGTTGTTTTATCATTTTAATCTGGAAAGACGTTGTATGGCTGCTCTCTGTCCATTAGATCCTTGAAGCGGGTGCATATGTGGTTTAAACAGAGGGAGACCTAAGACTTTAAGTTTCACACATGTACAAAAGGAGAAGCAGTTCACATGACAGAAGGCAGTTATGACACCACATCAAAGAAACAAAGGAACAATCAAATTTCTACTTCAGAGGCTAGTGTATATACAGCAAAACAGCAGAACAAATCTCATGGAAAATGAACCTTTTTGCATAAATGTGAGAAATAAAGGACTCATATTCACATGAACACTAAATAACTTCCTGAATTACTTTTTCATTTAAAAAAAAGTCAGGATGTGAATATAACCCCTGTTCCCCAAGTAAGCATGGGAAATCCACACTCTGCATGCAAACTCGGTGTGGTCAGTCCAGCTTTCAGTAAAAGGATATTGGCTGGAAAATCCACATAGTCGGAGCAGGATGGGGCTGGCTCCTTGGATGGTGAGCGGCCTTGGACATCCCCACTGTCATAGTGACAAATGGCATCCACCTCTCATGAGCTGACCCGACTTTGCTCACTGAACGCAAAGCATTTGCCAGTCTCTATGGGTGCCATACACGCAGGGAAACGACATTGTCAAATGGGACAAGCCTCGTAGCGGTCCAAGTTGGTGATGTAGCCATACCCCATGGGGACGAGTGGTAGACTTCTTCTTACAAAACACTCATGCTGTCAAACTACACAACAACTAGCACCGCACGAGGAGGTCAAGGCTAACACCCACAGGCGGGCCGTTTAACTAGTGAAATGAAGAGTATGAGGACTGAAAACTGCACATGATGGTGAGGGTTATATAGGACAGGAGATGGTAAATAAATAAAGTGTGTATTTCCCAAAACTCAGCTGCATCGAGTGGATTGAGTGCAAGGGAGCCTGATGGTAATATTATAAGACTTTCGACAAGATTTAAGTTGACACAGTGGCACAAGAGAAAACATACATAAGGACAGATATGTATACATCTGCCTTATTAAAAACACTATATTAAATCTATTGCCTAATTACCCTCCAATGCAGAAATGGAAGGAAGATTATTTTTATGACCCTGAGACATTACAGCAGCTTTACAGCTCCCCTGTGCAGTATACAAAACTTATATTCACATTTACTGCTTCTTACAATAATGAGTTGTTATCCTTGAGGTATAACTAAATGTGTTGAGAACATTTCCTTAGTCATTAAAACACTGCAATGTAAAATGACGGAATGTTCTACATATGAAGCCCTTATTGGTTGCAGCTCTGTAAGTTGTTCAATGGTGTTACTATATAAAGAAATCTTAACAATCAGTGAATTATTTCCTCAGCCAGAAGAACAATTATTTCAGCTCTTAAACAAAATTAAACAAAATTCACAAAATGACTAAAGATGCTGTCTTTTCTAATAAGCACAGATTTTTACAGTATAAACAAACACATTTCTAGCTATTTTCTCTCAGTGCAGCATCCTAACCATCTTAATTTTTATAAGTGCTTAACAACTTTTAATATGATCAGAAAAATGGGGGAGAATTATCTGAACATTTTGGTGCATCGATAAATACAGTAGATACCATGCTGCCTATGCTCCACTTTGAATTGTATGCTCATGTTTTTAAATGTGGGTCAGTTTTAAGCCCTATCTACTTTATGTGATTTAGCTGAACTTAACAAAATAGAACCAGTGATTTCTGGCATTAGTTGCTGTAAATCATTTAAGCAATCAAAGTTGCATCTTTTGCATGGCTTATTCTGCAATGCATTACTGTATGTCGCTAATAGTGCATTATTTTTCCACAACACCTTTTTCACAAAAATGGTGATAGATGTACAGCAAAGTCAGATTCATTGGCATGTGGTGATTGATTGGCACCTCCAGGTTATTTGACTACTTGTAGACTTAACCTGTAATGCCAAAAATGTGCTGGTAACACGTTTCTCTGAATAAGTGCAAATTATTCTAGCCTGAAAACAAACCTCTCATGTTTGCTTTTGGAGGACATTATCAGACATAAGTGCAAGATCTTAGGAATCTTTTGTCAGAAACTTTGATGAAGGAAGTCTTTAACAAACTGCCACAAACTTAGACATTGACTTACTGTTTACCCTTGTTGATTTTTGTTCTCTAAACTCTGCGTTCTCCAGTGCAGAATTGACTGGTCTTGGCTGTGAGCCTGTTTGAGTTGGCCTTCATCGTTTGTTTGTTTGCTTTTTCACATTTTTTTTAACCATCCTGAGCTCCTGTGAACAGTTTTCAATCTTTTCAACAAGAACTGCTGCGTTAATAACACCTCATCACTCCTATAGACAGAATCCCTGACACTGCAGCAGGGACTTTCATTACATCAAGTCCAGCAGAAGTCCTTACAAAGGCTTCATTGGAAATTCACTGCCCCCCGATGACAGGTTGGGACCCCTCAACAGAGAATGTATGTGTTTATTGGATGTTACAGGGCTTCTGTCTACCTCAGGGCACTTTAAATTATTTAGTCCAGATTACCCAGACCTTTGCTCCCATGTCTGACCTTACAATTCCCAGTTCAAAAATTACCTGGTTTCTTTACTGATAATTTCTAATGCCTATATGTACTGTATATTGTATACAATATTGTTTATTTTACCATTTCATCAAATACATATACAAAGACAGAGGTATTTAATGTTATGATCGAAGGCTCTCCTGTCTCGTCCATTTTCTGCACATTGCATCTTGGGGTAACGGTGGCAGACTCAGATATGTGCCATGTGGGCAGGTGCCCAGGATGGCATTCTTTTGAGGGCACCATGAGAATCAAAAGAATAAAAATAATAGTAATAAAAGATTCATAATTATGTGTGCTAAGCGTATATTTGTGGCAAATGGGCGCCATCTACAGGTGGGATGCCGGCACCCTCTGGCTGCAGCTGGCAGATGCCACAGTATGGCCAACATTCAAGCAGAGCAAAGGAGGGAAAAAAAACATTTAAAGTAAGTTTTTTTCCTTAAATTATGCAGTGGTTTGTGTTTTAAATCATTGAGCCCTACAACGGCAACATTTGGTTATCACAGCTTATGCTAGCTAACAAAATTTTTCTCCAGTGTGTTGTAGTCGGCTTCAGTTTAGTGGCCTCATGAATTAATTTCAGGGCTGTGGACAGACCATTTGAGAGGCAGGGGTGCAAATTAATTAAAAAAAGGGTGCATGGAATGAGATTTGTTAAAAATATAGGTCAATTTTATATGTTAGTTGGTATCTATTTTACTTTAACAACTTTACACTCATGGACATATTTAATATCCCACAGATTTTTACAAATTATCAACTGCCACAGAGACCATGGTCTTCATCATTAATTATGCAAAGGTCAATGACAAAAAAATTAAAAATTGGCAGCTTCCATTGAAAAATGATTTTCTCTTTAGGTTTGTATAAAAGATAAAATAAAAACATCTTTGTAAAAATCTGAAAAAGCTTTTCTTTCAAAAAATAAATTATTAAAACTTAATTCAAATGACTAAATCATTGCAAAAAAAAATTAAAAAGGCCATTCGTCAACTCAGCAAAATGAGCCAAAACCATCCCCTCTGTTAAACTGCCCCCTCCATCTCCACAAAGACTGCAAGGATAGTTTATATAGGACAATGTAGTACAGGTGCATCTCGATAAATTAGAATGTCATCAAAATGATTTATTTCAGTAATTCAGTAGTAAAAAAAAAAGTTATGTTATATAGATTCATTACTAGTGTTGGGCAAGTTTCTAAAAAATAGTAACTAATTACAGTTACAAGTTACTTCTTTTCACAAGTAATCGAGTTACTTGACCAATCACTGCATGATTAAAGTATTTAGTTACTTGAAGAAGTAAATTTCATGTTACTTTTAAACGCACACTGAAATCATCTTGCACACATTGCAAGATAATTTAATTAATGGATTAATTACAGGCTTATTAATGTCAGGCTGAAAACACACTGTTTCAGACAAAGCTTTTAGAACATGTTCAGTCTGCTTCATCCTGCCTTGAGAGCTCTTATTGTGGGAAAAATCTGAAGAAAATCAACATGATATTGCCAGTAATTTCTTCATTTTGGAGCGAGAAATAGGGTTTGTGGAATGAGGGAGAGGAAAAATGAATAAGACTCACTCCAAGAGTGAGAGCAACACTGCATAGAGCTGTCCATGTTTAACTTACCTTTATGATATAGATTTAATCTGATGTGCAGTGATCCAAAGAAAATGTCTGTTACCCACAGTCCAAATGTCTGCTGTGATAGAGACATGATCCAGTCCCTCAAATTCCTTTTGGAGATCAAAATACATTTTTGAATAATCTTTATCCAGGTAGCAAGTAAATGCATTTTAATTTCTGTGGATCACAGTCCAGGGTCTGGGTCACAAACTGTCCAGATGGATACCTGTGCTTGAAATCCAGCTGTGGGTGTTCAGATAACGTAGATCCACTAACACGGTGTTGTTAGCATAGGAGAGCACTAGCTTTGCCGTAGCTTTGTTGCTGTTTTCAGGCACTTCTCAAGATTGCAGTAGGTCTCAACCAGCATTTAGCTTGCAACCCACCAATATGCTTTTGTCCTTAACCATGAAAAAGGAAAAATAATCTGTTTCCACAAAAACAAAGTAGCTTCATCTTTTCCTCTGCTCAGTAGTGAAGACTGTAACAGGTCATGTTGACTGACGTGTGCATCAACTACAGTAGGGTTACTGTGTATATTCCTTTAATTGCACTAAAAATTTCTATCCATATTAATAAAACAAGTAACAAGTAACGCATCTGATCAAATTTCAGTAACTGTAATGCATTAATTAATTTTTAAACAATAATTTCGTTACACAGCACGTTACTGCAAAAGTAATGGCGTTACCTCCCAACACTGTTCATTACACACAGAGTGATATACAGTATTTCAAGTGTTTATTTCTTTAAATGTTGATGGTTATGGCTTATAGCTCATGAAAACTCTAAATTCAGTTTCTCAAAAAATTAGGAGATTACATATAATTATTTAAAAAAATGGATTTTTAATAGCAATATTGGCTGACTCAAAAATATGTCTGTGTGCATATTTTTATTTGGTCGGGGCTCATTTTGCATGAGTTACTGCATCAGTGTGGCGTGTCATGGAGGTGATCAGCCTGTGGAACTGCTGAGGTCTTATGGAGGCCCAGGTTGCTTTGATAGCGGCCTTCAGCTCGTCTGCATTGTTGGGTGTGGTGTCTTTCATTTTCCTCTTGACAATACTCCATAGATTCTCTATGGCAGACCTATTCAATTAGCAGCCTGCGGGCCACATGCGGCCCAGAAGCAACCTCCGAGTGGCCCGCGGTGTCATGTGTGGAGCTGGTGTTTCAGTTTCACTCATGATTTGTGGCTATAGCTTCTGATTTGTTGCTAATTGGTTCCAGCTGGTGATTGTGCCCTGAGTGTGGGCTTCGCCAGTCTACAGCCACACCTCTCCCTCTGCCAGACACTCACCGGCTGTATTTTATCACCACGTGCATACACATGCACACTTACGCGCGCACACTCACACATGCACACATACACATAGTCCAATCAGTCACGCACCTTCTTGCCACACGGCTGTGTCCATTTGCCTTCGTTATTGTGTTGTGTACTGATGGGGAGGCAGTGTGGCAGCTTAAGTCAATCTTAGACATCCTGGCTCGCTGATTATTTGGCTCCCTTCCTTTTTGGACTGCACGGTGTTGTTTCTCTAGAGCTTATTCGCTCCAACGCTTATGTAAGTCTTTCTTACTTTATGCCCTTCCTCTCCACTCCTGCCCTGTCTGGAGCGCGTAGGGCATCTCATTCAAGCCAGCAAAGTTTGTAGCTGGTTGTCTCATCATCTTTCAACTGTGACTGTTATGTGGACTTTGTATATTTTTTCCATTGTTAATAAACACGCTACATTACTGCACGTTGGGCTCGCATCAATTTATATGTTCGCTGCGAGATTACGCAGCGGACATGACACATGGGTCCAGGCCATGCCAAGGAAATACAAATTTAAGAAAAAAATATGAAGGGATGACGGTCCACAAGCGCGCACACAAATAATGCGTGTGACCATCATCCGTGCGGAGTTCAGAAGCTCCCCGCCCGTGTGACCTTTCCAGTCTGCAGGCAAAGTGTCTTGCTAGTGTCATTGTCCGAGAGAAGCATGAGCTTCTTAAGTACTTTAAATGTGGAAAAAAAGCAGAAGAGGTATGTAAGCAGTGGTGGCATTTATGTTGGTTTTAACCCGCCAGTAACGGGAACTTTAATCCGTCAACAGACAAACTTAACATGCTAACATTTGGATTTCAAAATAAGGGAGGTTTTTTTCCTGCTGTCTGGGTGGTGAGGAGATTTCTAAAAAAGTATAAATATATAGAAACATTATAACAAAAATAACTGCATCTTTGGTAATTTAAGTTAATGTATTTCATTAAATATAATTTTATTAATACTTTTTCTTTGAAATCAGGGGTAAATTATTGTTTTGTTTTTGTTATGACCTGAGCGCTGATTCCATCCGCGCCCGGGTTGTTCAGTATTTTCCCGGTTCTCCCATTTTATTTCGGGACTGGCGATGTGGCCTCCTCCAGGGCTTTTATTGTGACAACGTCACGGCGGGACTTCCGGCTGTCAAAGCCGAGTTGGCGCTGTGACAGCTGTATGTCATTTCATTAATTACATTCCCCTTCTGTGATGGGTGTGCGTTCTGCGCTTAAAGGAGAAGCTGAGGCTCACTCCTGGCTGCGACCTACAATTCCGTGCACAGCCGTGTATGCGAATGGAGTCCCTTTCCCCGGCTCCAGTCTTTCCTGTGATTCATCTTCGATCATCTTCTTGTAAGTGTTTATTGTACAGCGCAGGCTTTGGCCTCGCTGCCCTTCTCAGTTTATTCAGTTATCTTGTGCCTTAGTTTATGTTTGTGTTTTTGCCCCACGTAGCAGTTTACTTTGTAGGCCTAGTCTTTTGTTAATAAACAAGCAAACTCACTGGTCGGTCTCTAGCGTCTCATTGATGCCCTGCAAAGGGCATCCATAACAGTAGGTCGCAGCCAAACGAGAAGCCGGCCACCGTGAGTTTGTTTTTGGGCTTGTAGTTTTTTCCCCTTCTTTTATTCGTGTACCAGTGTGTTTTGGGAAATGGCGTCATCAAGAAAAGGTTATTCTTTGGACTTGGGCTACGAGCTAATTGTGTTTCTGATAGAGGTAGTTGGCCTCCTCTCCAACGCTCGTTGCGACGTCACTCCCAACGGCCCACGCTGGTACTTGGATCTCGCAGAAGCGGCAATTAAGCGCAATCCTCACCATGCCGATCACGTCGAGGGCAGGTAGAGGATGGCCGAAATTACGGCACTTCGGAAGAGGATCCGTGGGCCAGAGAGGAGTCCCAGCAGGAAGTCGAGGGTGAGGCATCCCCGCTCCTCACCTCGGGGTTAGGTTCTTACTACCCATCCAGCCCAGGGGCCTGCGCCACCAAAGTGTCGTTCCCATCCACAGCGGAGGAAGAGGACAGCCGGGACCCCCCATGAAGAGATGCAGTGGGCAGCTGAGCTCATCAGGGGTCGTGTGGCTGAAGCACGCTCTTTCTCCCATCCCAGTAAGATTCTGAAGAGCATAGTGGCGGCAGTCAGACTGGTGGAGATCCATCCTAAACTCAAGGATTATCCTGAATACGCCGAGCTGCTGGACTCCGTTTCTGCACAGCAGCGGCACTTTCCAGATTTAAACCTAGCCTTGCCCTCTGCCAGAGGACGTCGCCACCTCGCCAGCGATCAACCTCTGTGAAATCCCCGTCTGGATCTTGTTCCGGGCTGCTGAGAGAACTCCGCCTGTCAGGAGAACTCCACCAGCTGTTGCCCCTGCATCACGACGGAAGGGAAAGAAAGCAGTCTCAGCCTCCGGGTCATCGGTTCCCGCTGTTCCGTCAGCTCCTCATCCCCGGACAGCCTCGGCTGCTCCACCCTCCTCCTCGGCCCTCTCTCCAGCTGCTGCAAGCTTAGCAAGTCCTGCTCTGGCTCCTCCCATCTCCGGTCCGGTGAGAGCGGCTACTCTTCGTCTTACCGGGGGGCCCTCCATCACCATCCATAGGGGAGAGGGGAGAACCAAGCCCGCTGCAGCAGCCACCACCGTCCCTCGGCGGAACAGGCAAGTGTTGTTTCATTCTCACACTCCGTACACTAAATTGCCTTGTCTGACTCCTGTGGGTGGAGCTCAGGGATCACAGTCCCCTGAGCTCTCTCCACCTGCTGCAGCCATATACATTGAACCTGCAACCTCTGTGTCTCCTTCCCCTCTCTCTGAGCATCCCCCAGTGCCAGGAGTAGACCATGGGACAAAGGAGGAGCCTGCAGCCCTGAAGAGCCTGATGCCAGCCCCGCAGCCGCATCAGGGGCAGAGGAGGAGGTCGGACTGCTGTTTGGAGCCTGTGCTGACGATTAAGCATCCCCGGGTCTCCGTGGAGGAGCAGTCGGACCCAGCAGGTCATGGATCCCCTGCCACCACGCTGTGCGGGCTGTCGGCGTGGGCTTCAGCGTCGGGGGGTTCCTAGACTGTGACGACCATCATGTCGGCTGCGGAGGCTGCCACAGCCAAGCCAGAGCCTGGAATGGACCTCCAGATCATCGAGCCTGGATCGACGGATTCCTGGACGGCGGTAGAGCCCGAGATCAGGCAAGTGCTCTATTTTGTCTTTCTATTTTCCTTTCTAGAGCATTCTTGAATGTCTCTCAGGGAAATGAGCCGGGTTCTGCTGCTGCCGGTGATCCTGATCCCGGTTTCTTTTGTTTCTCTGAGCCTTCTCCCAGGGTCACCGGAGACGAGTCAGCTCCGGTTGTCGGCGTAGAGGCTCCAGGTTCGTGCTCGGAGGTCATCCCTGGTGCTGTGCCGGTCCAATCGGGGCCCATCGAGGGTGCTGCGCCGGACTAATCGGGGTCCATCAAGCGTACAGCGCTGATTCGGTCCGAGGTCGGTGAAGGAGCTGCTGATCCTCTGCCGTCTGACGCCGGACTGGTCCCTCATCTTTCCCCCTACCTTCCTCCACTGGGTGCCACTGGGGTCCTCTGTTTTCAGCTCAGCTTCCCCTCGCTGTCCCTCTCGGTCCCTCTCCGAGCTTTCTCCTCCAGTCCTGGTGGCCTAAGGATGCGTGCCAGCCACCCGGGAGACTGTTTCGTCGGTTCCGCGCTCTGGGTTGGCTGCCCGAAGGACTGCCTTGTTGGTTTGGAGACCTGGTCCGGCCACCTGAGATGCTGTTTCTCTGGGAATGGGGTAGGCTGCCCGAACTGTTTGTCTTTCTTGCAGTTATGTGGAATCTGGATGGGGGTAGACCACCTGAACTGTTTTTTTTTTTTTTTTCTCTCCGCTCTCTACCCGCCGGCGCTCCTGTAACTGTTTTTTTTCTTCCCATGTATAGCACTGTGGTTGATCTTTGTCCTTTTTTGGCTATCAGTGTGATAGTTGCTTTACTGAATGATGCAGGGAGTTTGCCTTGCTTAGTGAGTCAGATAGAACCAAGCTCAGTTGGGGTATAAGCAAAGAAGAAAAGGATTTGAAAAATTCCACTAGAAACTCATCAGGTCCAGGGGTTTTTCCCAGTTGTAAAGAAGGGATAGCCAGAGCTATTTCTTCCTGTAATATTGGCTCATCAAGTATCTTTTTGTCATCCAGAGAGAGCATAGGAATGTTTGAATGATCCAAAAAGTTTTTCATCTGTATGTTATCATTTTGAATTTCTAAAGTGTAAAGACTGGAGTATAGTCTCTGAATGTATTATTTATCTCAGTGTGATTTGATGTTATTTTGCCTTTATCTATCTGAATTGGGGTAATAAGCTGTTTTGCTTTGAATCCTCTCACACAGTTAGCTGTGAATTATCTACATTTTTTTGGGGGGGGGTTGTTTGACTAGGCTTTAATTTAATGACTCGTTAAAGTAAAGGTTTTTTTTTCTTAATTTGTTCCAGATTTTGGGGAAATGTATAGAAGCCTTTCTCTGAGCTGGATCTTGGATTTCAGCTTTGTTAACATTAACATATTACACTTATCATGTTGTGAAAAAGACAACGCTTTTTCTTAAACTTGCCGGAGAAGATCCAGCACCGCTTTCTTCCCCCAAGCTTCATGCAATGTGTAAAGTATGTTTTTTTTTTATTTTTTTCTCAAGCATTGCCAGCATCATTTCTATTTTTATTTTGGTGACGTACACTCTGAATTTCCTGTTTTCTACTGAAGTGACTAGCTGTAAGTACGCTGTTGTTGGTGGTCAGGGCCTGTTACTTTTTCCTCATACTCTACTCTCAGGGGAACAAGCATGTGGATAGTTTTATAGTTGAAGGGATTTTCTGTTTTTGCCAGTTTGGCCGTATGTACTGTGCATACATTTTGTTGTTGTTGTTGTTGTTTTGCCTACTCCATGGTGTTGGAATATTTTCTAAAGTGAAGTGTGCCTGTATTTTTGTTTTCCCTGTTCGGTGTACCGAGCCGTACTACGCATATATTTTTGCTGCTATTCTGTATTTTCCCGAGTTTTCTTCTGATTGTAGTATATCGACACTTTTGTTTTCTGGAAATGTACCCGTAGTTTTGTTTTCTTGCTCTTGAGGGTTTTTTTTTTTTTTTTTCTCTTCTCTAGTGTTTATATGGTACTTATGTTTTTGGAAAAGTACATGTATTTTGGTTTTCTTGTGTTTTCTTACCGGGCAGTGCAGGCTCTCGCTGCCCTTCTCAGTTTATCCTCGTAGTTGGTTATCTTGTGCCTTAGTTTATGTCAGGGGTCACCAACCTTTTTGAAACCAAGAGCTACTCCATGGGTATCGAGTCATGTGAAGGGCACCAACTTGACTCACTCCTCTAAAATAACAAATTGTACTGTATATATACTGTATATATATATATACACACACACACACACACACACACACACACACACACATATATATATAAATAAATAATTATCAATAACTTAGAGTGGGTAACAGACAAGATCAATATTCAACACTTTATTTTTATTAATCTCAGCAATTGTTCAGATGATCACTTCTACATTTCATTAAAAAATGTCCAGTTTTCACCAGTCCCTTTTAACCATAAAAAACTAAACCCTTTTAATTCATGAACTATGTTGAACCATGTTTGAAAAAGTTATGCAACATTTAAAAAAAATCAACTTTCATATTAAATAAATCTTCTCACATTTTTAACTGAACAAATCTGCTGCAATTCTGCTCAGAATCTGTTACATTTAATAAACACACTTTTGTGTGTTCTTCTTCACTGGAATTATATCCATACAGTTCTTGCCAAGAATCATGCTGGACAGTTTACCCTCGGCCGCGGGATCGCGGGGATCGTGGGTTCGATCCCTGCCCCCGGCCAACAGTGATCTGTGTGGAGTTTGCATGTCCTCCCCGTGTTTGCGTGGGTTTCCTCCCGCATGCCAAAGACATGCAGGTTAGGGAGTTAAGGCTTGTCACCGGACTGCAGAACAAATCTACCTACGGGTACAAAAAAAAAAGAGTGGGCAGCAGGTTCATGACGCGTGTTGAAGGTTTTTTTTTTTTTTTTTTCAAAAACTTTATTGAGAACAAGGTCCACATAGTGCCGTTCGCCGTCACCCCGCAAATGAAAGACACGCAGCTTCCTTTCATGATAGGAAAAAAGAACTCTTCCTCCCGCTCACTTTGAAAATGATAAATTTTCTGTCTTTTTTTTTTTTTGCCATGTTTTTGGGCTAGGAGACTGCACTGCGACCACCACCTTAACTACCCGCTAGCTTACTCTCCACAAGCGCGAAGGTTTTGTCATGCGCACAATACTGACCTTTGAACTAGGTCACAGTTCACCTTAACTTTACGTATAATAAACATATTTTCATTTTTTTTTTATTTTTAAGACATTGTCATTTTAAAATCTATATAAATGCAAGTGTGATTTTAAAAAATAGCGGCAGAAAAAAATTACATCTTAGACGCAGCTCACTTGCGAGTTGTGCTATTTTTAGAACAGGCCTGCGGGCGACTCATGTGGTCCTTGCGGGCGACATGGTGCCCGCGGGCACCGCGTTGGTGACCCCTGGTTTATGTTCATGTTTTTGCCCCACGTGGCAGTTTACTTTGTCATCCTAGTCTTTTGTTAATAAACAAGCAAACTCACTGGTTGGTCGCTAGCGTCTCATTGATGCTCTGCAAGGGGCATCCATAACAGTTTTGGCTCTGCAAAATTATGGTCAAAAGTGTAAATTGTATAAGGAAAAAAAGTCAAAATTTTACCACAATCCGTTTCTGATTGCTGGGGTTTTTCTGCAACTGTGGGGGTCTCCCCTACAGTTGAAAGTGCTATGAGATGACTGTTGTTGTGAAATGGTGCTATATAAACAAAGTTGAATTGAATTGAATTCAAATAAAAAAAGACAAGTTTATTTTAAAAAATAGACAAAAATTCACCATAAAATAATCCACAAACTTATAATAAAGTCTCAAATGTACAAGAAAAGACGATTTTACAAGAGGAAATTAAAAATTTGAGGAAAATGGTTCAAATTTAGAAAATTTAAAGACAAAAGTAGAAAACTAAGAAAACCTATCAATTTTGGAGAAAAACCTCAAACCTTCAGAACTGAAGTCATTACTCAAGTTTTTAAGTGGGTGCTTTTTGCATCCTTAACTCTATGAGAAATTTTTGGATGACTGATATGTGTGTGTAATGGAATGTGTAGTTATAAAAAGAGGTTCCTACTCACACGTGTGGGGATTTAAAAAAACAAACCACAGTAGTAGATGTGCAATGTTTGTTAATGTTACCAATCTTTTCTTGGGGGGTTTGTGCACTGAAGTGTTTCACAGTTCATTTTTTATTCAGTTAAATGCACTTTGTGATGTGCCAAGGTCAGTTACAGTATGACCAGGATGTAGTACGTACATTTCATTTCAAAAGAGAAACAAATGTTAATGCTACTAACAGTGCACATTGTGTTTTTATGCACTTTGAGATATGCCTGAGTAAGATGTGACCAAAATGGTTATTTACAGAATTGCATTTTTTTTTCACTCTATTTATTTAATTGTTGTTCAAGAGGAAAAATATTTCTACTAATTCAAATTCTGCTAAACCCCAGCACTGTTATTGTGTTTTATGCACTTTTGATGTGCCTTTGTCATGTGCCAAGCACACATTTAAAACCAAGATAGTGAATAAAAAGTGCATATTTTTCATCATATTGATCTGTGTCGATTTGAAGTTTGTCATCTTCAACAGATCGCTGAACATGTGCAACCCAGTTATATGTCTTGATTTCAAATTGTAGCCCAACTGATTTTGTAATTGAATATCCCTGCTCTATGGGGTTTAGGTTAGGAGAGTTTGCTGGCCAGTCAATCACAGTGATACCATGGTTATTAAACCAGGTTTTGGTACTGTCATGATCTGGACATTATTTCCAACCATGTCCACGGTTTATGTTTCATTTTTGAGTTCACTGTGTTTATTCCCCATTAGGATTAGTCCTTGAGTTTGTGTATGTCTTTGTTTACCTGTAACAGGTCTTCATCATGTGTTTTTTTCCCCCAACATTCTTTTTATTGTTTTCACAACATAAAAAAATATAATAGCACAAATTAAACAAACATATCAAACATATCAACCCCACCCCACCCTCCCAAATGTTCCAATTATTAGATGGGGATCCAAGTAGTTATAGTCCATTAAATAGTAAAAAAGGATACAAAACAAAACATTCCTACAAAGTTACGTATTACAGAGGGCTATTGTTCACGCATCATCACACTCTTCCATCACGTGACAAGTCCGTTCCTAATAAACAGGAAATGAAGGGGTCCCAAATGTGGTGAAAATTATGCTCTTGATGTTTTAATGTATAGGTAATTTTCTCCAAAGGGAGAGTGGTAGATAACTCAGACAACCACTTATTGATTCTTGGTCTTCTAGTGTTTTTCCAGGATAGGGCTATTACTCTCTTTGCAATTAATATGCTTAAGTCTATAAATAATTGTTGACTTTTTTTTTACTTTTCAAATTCACTGGGTTCAAACCTAATATAAACAGCTGTGGGATTAAGGGTACTTGAATATGTAATATATCCTGAATGTATTGTTTCACTTCTTGCCAGAACCTTTGTATTTCTGTACATTGCCAAATGCAATGGAAAAATGTACCCTTTTCTCTCTCACATTTGATACAAATATCAGGAATAACACAATTATATTTGTTTAACTTTTCTGGAGTTACATACGATCGCATTAACCAATTATATTGCACTAATTTCAGGCGGGTGTTAGTGGTTCTTGATTGTGCTTTAGTGCATGCTTCTTCCCACTCTTCCATTGAGATGTCCTCCTGTAGATCCTCTCTCCATGCCCCCAGCCGTTCTACAGATGATTCTGTACATTCATCCACCAGGCATTTATACATTTTGGAAATTAAACTCCTCCCTAAACAATTTGTGTTCATTAGTTTCTCTACACCAGACATTTCAGGGATGTCTAATGTTTGATTTTGACATGATCTAATGAAATTTCTCAGCTGCAAATATTTAAAGAAATGATTACGAGGCATATTAAATTTATCAACTATTTCTTTGAATGTCATTAACACCTTTTGCTCATTATATAGATCTCCTATTTTCCCCAACCCCTTCATAATCCAAGATTTAAATCCCCCGTCTGCTTTTCCCGGTAAGAAGGAATCATTCCTCCATACTGGGCTGAAGACAGAGAGAGAGGACATTTCTCTAAGATATTTTTTAACTTGATGCCACACTACAATCATATTTTTCACAATAGGATTTTTTGTGTTCTTTTTAAGGGTTTTAGTGTTTGCTGAATACAGGTAAATAGGGAGGGGTAAACTTAGCTGGAGTTCCTCTATTTCTTTCCAAAGAGGAGCATCTCTTTCTGTGAAAGAGAACAACAATGTTCTCAGTTGTGCTGCCCAATAGTACCAGAGTGGGTTAGGACATTTAAGCCCCCTCTCTATCAAAGGGTAAGTACAGTAATGACAGTCGTGTCCGGGGATGTTTATTATTCCACAAAAATCTGATAAACAATTTTTTAAGTTGAATGAACAGGTTACTTGGAAGAGGAAGTGGAAGGTTTTGAAATAGATACAATAGTTTAGGCAGTATATTCATTTTAAGGACATTTATTTTACCTATTAGTGATATTGGTATATGTGTCCACCTATCTAATGTTTTGAGATTTCTTCCATTAATGGTTCATAATTACATGCTATAATATGTTTAAGTTGTGGGGACATTTGGATACCCAGGTATGTAAAACAATCCACAATTTTAAATTGAGTGGCTATTTTAGGAGGATTTTTACTTTCTAGTTGATTTAGGAACATAATTGATGATTTTGATTTAATTTATATCCTGAAATTTTTCCAAATATATTGATGAGATCTAATAATTCAGGAATGGATATTTCCATCTTTTTCAGAAAGATTATTATATCATCCGCAAATAAAGCTAGACGGTGATCCTGTTGCCCAATTAATATGCCTGTTATATTTTGATGCATTCTTACAGCTATTGCCAAAGGTTCTATAGCCATAATAAATATTAAAGGGGATAAGGGATCTCCTTGTCTACATCCTCTTTGTATTTTAAAAGATTTAGATATGTTACGATTAGTCATGATTTCAGCGTATGGTTCTGTGTAAAGTAGTTTTATCCACTTATTAAAGTTTTCTCCAAAACCAAAACGTGTAAGGATCTCAAATAAATATAGCCATTCCACTCTATCAAATGCTTTTTCGGCATCTAATGACAGTAATGCTGTATCTACTGCCCCCCTTTCCTCAATCAATATATTTAGGATTCTTCTAACATTATGGAAGCCTTGCCTACCTTGTATAAAGCCATTTTGATCTTTGTCAATAATACTTGGAATAATTTTCTCAAGTCGCCTGGCAATAATCTTACTCAGAATTTTTAAATCCACATTTAAAAGACTTTTTGGCCTAAAATTTTCACAGTTGTTATTTGGTTTGCCAGGTTTTGGCAACAAAGTGATTAGAGCTCCCCTTAAGGATGTTGGAAGAATTCCATTACGAAAAGATTCCATAAGCATTTCTAATAGTGGTGGCATAACTCTCTGTTTGAACAATTTATAAACTTCAATAGGCATCCCATCAGGCCCCGGGGTTTTCCCTCCTTTAATACTATCAATGGCAGCAGATACTTCCATTAGAGTTATGTCTTTCTCTAGTTCTTATTTAATTTCTTGTGATATCTTAGGAATCTGAATGTGGTCCAAGAAATTATTTAATTTGGATGTATCCAGACCTATTTCTGAACTATGAAGTTTTTCAAAAAAATTCTTGAAGGTTTCATTTATTTCAATTGGGTCCACAATAGTCTCATTGTTACCACTTTGTATTGAGGTTATAAGTCTTTCATTCTGCATTTGTTTGATGCGCCATGCCAGCACTCTTCTGGGTTTTTCACCCTGATCATAGAATGTCTGTTTAAATCATAGTAAACCTGATAAAGCTTTTGTTGAAGATATTTCATTATATTGCGCTCTTAGTATAAATAGTTCTTGGTGAGTAACTTGAGAGCCTGATTGGTAGTATTCTTCTTCTAATTTCTTTATTCTTGCTTCTAGTGATTTTGTATTCCTATAAGTTTCTTTGGCTTTGGAACTAGTGATATTAATTATTTGTCCCCTAATAAATGGCTTAAATGCTTCCCATCTGGTACTTTCTGAGGTCTTTGTTGTATTTGTTTCAAAATAGAATTTAATCTGTTCATCAAGAAAGGTAACAAAGCCTGTATCCACCAGCCATTTTATTTTAAATCTCCATTTAGGAATATCACAAGTCAATTTAGGATCATAATAAACTAAAGAGTTTGGGGCGTGGTCTGACAGGAGTATGGCATCATAGGAAACCTTCCTTATTTTACATTTTACTATTGCTGAAACCAAAAAAAGTCTATGCGAGAATATGACCGATGTGTACTAGAGAAACATGAATATTTTTTATCATTAGGATTATCTTCTCTCCACACATTGATCAAATTAATTTCTTTCATGAAATGATGAATGTCACGCCGCGCCATTCATCAGCGGCGCCACCTGCTCACGCACCTGCCAATCATCAGCGGCGAGGGATAAAGGCCGTCTCGCCCGGAGGCTCGGCCTGAAGCCGTCAGACTTCGTCCCTCACCGTTGTGAGCATACTTCCCTTCAGCGTAACCATTTTGGTAAGAAGATCGCTTACCTTTTCTCTTCAGTCTTCTCCCCTGTGCACAGGTGGATTTCCCAGCGGCGGACATCTCCTCTCCATCGCCCAATCCTCGCTGCTGCACGGAGCTCTCCAGGTGGCTGTCTTCCGGGCTTCACCCCCTTGTTGTGCCAGCTGTCCTGACCCACCAAGTAAGTCCTTCTCTCGCCATAAATTCCTCCTGTGTTGGTGTATGCCCGTCACCCTCTCCCTGTGCTCTCTCCATAGGGTTGCTCGGCTGTACGGTCACCTGCCTCTGTGCCTGGAGCAGACACCATCACCAACACATTTACATCCCGCAGACACGCACTCATTCACTCCTGTTGTTAATAAACTCTTTGAACTACTCTAAGCCTGTGTGTGTGCGTCTCCTGAGCCGTGCGTTATGTCAGTACGGCTTCAGCAGAGCGGCTCGGCGGACGGCGGGCTCGCACACCGGTTTTCCACTCTCGAGGCTAGAGTGGATCAAATAGCTTATCAACAACAGGTGATCTTTAATCAATTATTGAATTTAACTAACCGGTTGGGCCGCTTGGATCCTCAACAGCCGTTCCCCCCGGCTCGCCAGGGTGGCGCGGCTCCTGCTGTTCCAGCGGCCGTCCAGCCGGCTCCAGTGGCACCGGTTCGGCTCACACCGATTCCGACCCCCGCCCGCTTTAGCGGTAAGCTCGGCGGAGCGCGGGGGTTCATTATGCAGTGTGAGTCCGTGTTCCACCGTGTGCCCGGAGATTTTCCCTCGGATCACAGTCGGATTGGTTACATAGGGAATCTTCTGGAGGGGCGTGCGTTAACTTGGACCTACGCCGTAATGGCGAGGCCCAGTTATGCCACCCTCACCTATGACCAGTTCGTGAGGCGCTTCCTGGAGGTCTTTGACCATTCTCAAACCGAGACGGTCCAGGTCGATCGGCTCCTCGCTCTCCAGCAGGGAGGCCGGTCGGCAGCGGACTACTCGGTCGACTTCCGGGTAGCGGCGGAGGAATTGGGCTGGGAGGATCGCTCCCTCTGTGGCCTGTTCCTCCGCAGCCTCAATAGTGATCTGAGGGATGAACTGGCTGGACGGGATATCCCTGGGACGCTAGCGGAGCTGACATCCTTAGCGATAAGTTTGGATAACAGGCTGCGCGAGCGCTCCTCGGGGCGGAAGTCTTCTTCTTCTCGCCCTCGTGGAGTCTCGCCGCACCTGTTCCAAGCTCGCCCCCTGGCGGCGCCGCCAGCATTGTGCCCCGAGGAGTCAGAGCCGATGGTGACGGGCTGGACCAAGCTTTCCCCTGCGGAGAAACAACGCCGCCGTGAGTTGGGCCTCTGCATGTATTGCGGAGGTGACCAACACACTGTGGAGCGTTGCCCGCGGAAAGCCAGTCGGCGGGGTCCGCGAATCGCTGTAGGGAGCCTCGCGGATCCCAACCGGTTAGACTCTCTCACCCAATTAAAGCTGCCCATCCGTTTTTGCCACAATCCCACTGGGCACCTCACCCACGCACTGGTGGATTCGGGCGCAGAGGGCAGCTTCATTTCACAAGGCCTGGCAACCCGATTGGGCATCCGCAGTCAGGCATTAAAACACCCCATCTCCCTGGTCCATCTCTCCTGTGCCTCCCTTGGGAGAGTTTCTCACCAGACCATGCCTGTCCCAGTCATCATCTCAGGGAACCACCGGGAGGAGATGGTATTTTACGTCCTGCCCAACTCTGTGTCGCCTGTCATCCTGGGGTATCCCTGGCTACGCCTCCACAACCCTGTCCTGGACTGGAGGTCCGCTGGGGTATCGGCATGGAGTACCTTCTGTATGGGCACCTGCCTTCAGTCCGCTGCCTGCTCCCCATCCGCGGCTCCCCCTGTGGCGGATACAGCACCTCCGGACCTGTCACTGGTGCCTCCAGAATTTCACGACCTGGGTATGGTATTTAGCAAATCGAAAGCTATGTCTCTTCCCCCGCATCGACCATATGGCATCGACCATATGGCCAGATGGCAGGCTCCCCTGCCATCTGGTCGGCTCTACAGCCTGTCGGCGCCGGAGAAGGAGACCATGAATACATACCTAAAGGAATCTCTGAGCGCTGGGATTATTCGCCCATCGTCGTCACCCGTGGGGGCAGGGTTTTTCTTTGTCGGGAAAAAGGCAAAGGAAAAAGTAGCACGGGGGCCCCCCAGGGAACGGTGCTGGCTCCCTTCCTGTTCACTCTTTATACTGCGGACTTCTCACACAACACAACACACTGCCATCTACAGAAGTTCTCTGATGACTCTGCGATCGTTGGCCTCATCTCCAATGGAGATGAAGCTGAGTACAGAGGGCTTATCCAGGACTTCGTGGACTGGTGCCATCGGAACTGCCTCCAGATCAACGCGAGGAAAACTAAGGAGCTGGTGGTGGACTGCCGCAGGCATGGGCAGCCCCTCACAGTACCAGTAAATATACAGGGAACAGACATCGAGATGGTGACATCCTATAAGTACCTGGGTATTCATCTGAACAATAAACTAGACTGGTCACACAATACTGATGCACTCTACAAGAAGGGACAGCGCAGGCTGTTCCTGCTGAGGAGACTCAGGTCTTTTGGTGTACAAGGGGCGCTGCTGAAGTCATTCTATGACACGGTGGTGGCATCAGCCATCACTTTTGGAGTGGTCTGCTGGGGCAGTGGCATTACTGCAGCCGATAGGAAGAGACTGAACAAACTGATTAAGAAAGCTAGCTCTGTCCTGGGGCAGCGCCTTGATCCGATGGAGGAGATAGGAGAGAGAAGGACGGTGGCTAAACTGTCATCTCTGCTGGAGTCCGAGTTCCACCCTATGCAGGACATACTGAATGCACTGAGGAGCTCATTTAGCAGCAGACTACATCATCCCAGGTGCACAACCGAGAGGTTTCGTAGGTCCTTCCTACCAACGGCTGTCAGACTGTACAACCTAAGCAGGGCTGCTCGCAGAGATAGCAAAAAGACGTAACAAACTAATAGTTTTTTGAATGCAAAAGATGCAATAGACTTACACAATGGTCCCCTCCGGCATACAACTAGGAACTTACCGGTCGCTATGGAGGGTGAGAATATGTATGGGCACATAATCATACCATGTAGGATAACTAAGTAGACGGTTATGCTGTTTCATTCCATCTAGCAACAATGCTCTGCACTGTGTGTGTTTATATATTTGCATATTTATTCCATCTAGCTACAATGCTCCGTACTGTGGGTGTTTATATATTTATATATCTACATATTATTCCATCTAGCTACATTGCTCCGCACTGTGTGTGTTTATATACTTGCATATTTATTCCACCTAGCTGCAATGCTCCGTACTGTGGGTGTTTATATATTTACATATTTATTCCATCTAGCTACAATGCTCTGCACTGTGTGTTCATATATTCATATATTTATTCCATCCAGCTACAATGCTCTGCACTGTGTGTCTGTGTGTGTGTGTATATATATATATTTTATAGTAATACGTACATATGTTTATTAGCTGCTCTTGCTTGCTTGTTTTTTTTTTTTCTTGCCTTCTGATTGTTGCTCTGAGTGTTGCTATCCCTGTGCTGTTGCAATCCTGGAATTTCCCCGTTGTGGGACTAATAAAGGCTTATCTTATCTTATCTTATCTTATCTTATATGACTGTGCCATCAACCTCCGCCAGGGGGCTCCCCTGCCATCTGGTCGGCTCTACAGCCTGTCGGCGCCGGAGAAGGAGACCATGAATACATACCTAAAGGAATCTCTGAGCGCTGGGATTATTCGCCCATCGTCGTCACCCGTGGGGGCAGGGTTTTTCTTTGTCGGGAAAAAGGACGGATCCCTCCGCCCCTGCATAGACTACCGAGCGCTGAATGACATCACTGAGAGGGACCGTTACACCCTGCCCCTCATGGACACTGCCTTTCACTCCCTCCAGGGGGCGACCTGGTTTACCAAGCTGGATTTACGCAGCGCTTACCACCTCGTCCGGATCCGGGAGGGAGATGAATGGAAGACAGCTTTCCGTACCCCGAACGGCCACTTTGAGTATCTCGTCATGCCGTTCGGGCTGACCAACGCTCCTGCCGTCTTTCAGCGCCTCATTAATGACGTCCTCCGGGATTTCATCGGCCTTTTTGTGTTCGTCTACCTGGATGACATCCTTATCTTCTCCAGGTCCAGGGACGAGCACCAGGTCCATGTGAGGCGGGTCCTCCAAAGACTGCTGGAGAATCGTCTGTACGTGAAGGCTGAGAAATGCGAATTCTACGCTAGGACCACATCCTTCCTGGGATTCATCATCGCTCAAGATCAGGTGCTCCCAGACCCAGAGAAGGTGAAGGCGGTGGTGGAGTGGCCTACTCCCGCATCCCGGAAGCAGGTGCAACAGTTTGTTGGCTTCACCAATTTTTACCGCCGCTTTGTCCCAAATTTCAGCTCGATCGTCGGACCGCTGACCCGCCTCACGTCCCCGAAGGTCCCGTTCCGGTGGACTGAAGAGGTCGCTGCTGCCTTTAGGGCGCTGAAGGCGGAGTTCTCCTCCTCCCGGGTCCTTCGCCAGGTCGACCCCGCGCTGCAGTGCATTGTGGAGGTGGACGCATCGGACACGGGAGTGGGAGCAGTGTTATCCCAGCGGTCACCTGACGATGGCGCCAAGCGGCCGTGCGCCTTCTTCTCCCGGCGCCTGTCCCCGGCGGAGAGGAACTACGATGTGGGGGACAGAGAGCTCCTGGCCATTAAACTCGCCTTACAGGAGTGGCGCCACTGGCTAGAGGGGGCGGACCTGCCGTTTGTGGTCCTGACGGACCACAAGAACTTAGAGTATTTACGATCTGCCAAGCGCCTGAATGCCCGCCAGGCGCGCTGGTCTTTGTTCTTCGCCAGGTTCCGCTTCTCGATCACCTTCAGGCCGGGCTCCAAAAACGGCCTGCCTGACGCCCTCTCTAGGCAGTTCACCCCCGTGGAGGTTGAGGAGACGCCCCACACTATCCTGCCCAGGTCGTGCGTCCTCGGTGCCATCTCTTGGGACATTGAAGACAAGATCCGGAAGGCGCAGGAGGTGGAACCTGATCCTGGCGGCGGACCGGAGGGAAGACTGTTCGTCCCATCTGCGGTCCGAGGAGAGGTCATCCACTGGCTCCACACCTCCCGGCTCACCTGTCATCCCGGCACCTCTCGGATGATCAGCCTCCTCCAACGGTCCTTTTGGTGGCCAGGCCTGCGGAGGGATGCAGCCCGCTACGCCCGGGCTTGCCCAATCTGTGCCACCAGCAAGTCGGGAAATGCCCCCCCAGCGGGTCTGCTCCAGCCTCTGCCCGTCCCCGGCAGGCCCTGGTCGCACATCGCACTGGACTTCGTCACCGGACTCCCCGTTTCCAACTCCTTTGACACCGTCCTGACCATTGTGGACCGTTTCTCCAAGGCTGCGCACTTCATTCCCCTGCGAGGTCTCCCTACTGCCCTGGAGACGGCGGGCCTCCTCGTCCAACACGTGGTCAGGCTGCACGGGATTCCGGTGGACGTGGTCTCGGACCGGGGTCCCCAATTTTCATCCGAGGTTTGGAGGTCCTTTTGTAACGCCATCGGAGCCAAGGTGAGCCTCTCCTCCGGCCATCACCCCCAGTCTAACGGGCAGTGTGAAAGGACCAATCAGGAGCTGGAGGCTGCGCTCCGCTGTGTTACTAGATCCAAGCCGACGTCCTGGAGCAACCATCTCGCCTGGGTGGAGTATGCCCACAACACCGCCCGCTCTTCTGCAACGGGGATGTCCCCCTTCAAGGCGTCCCTGGGTTACGACCCCCCGCTGTTTCCAGCGCAGGAGAACGAGGTGACTGTCCCCTCTGTTAGGGCGCACCTTAGGCAGTTCCGCTCCACCTGGGCTGCCGCGCGTCATGCGCTTTTACGCACAGCGGAGCGCAACAGGACCGTGGCGGACCGGCACAGAAGACCTGCCCCGGCGTACAGAGTTGGGCAACTCGTGTATGTGTCTACCCAGGACGTCACATTAAAAGGCGAGAGGAGGAAGCTGGCACAGCGATTCATGGGTCCCTTTCCCGTCACCCGGATCATCAACCCGGTGGCTGTGCGCGTGGCTATCCCCCCCTCCCTCCGCATCCATCCCACTTTCCATGTGTCGAGGGTGAAACTGGCAGTCACTGACCCCCTTTGCCCTCCTCCTGCAGCGCAACCCGCGCCCCGGATGGTTGGTGGCCATCCGGCCTGGTCCGTCTCCTCCATCCTGGACTCCCGGCGCCGAGGCCGTGGGTTGCAATACCTGGTGGACTGGGAGGGCTATGGGCCCGAGCATCGGCAATGGGTGCCCCCGTCGTTTGTGTTGGACCCATCGCTCATCGCGGACTTCCACCGAGCGCACCCGGATAAGCCATCGCCAGGAGGCGCTGCTAGAGGGGGGAGTACTGTCACGCCGCGCCATTCATCAGCGGCGCCACCTGCTCACGCACCTGCCAATCATCAGCGGCGAGGGATAAAGGCCGTCTCGCCCGGAGGCTCGGCCTGAAGCCGTCAGACTTCGTCCCTCACCGTTGTGAGCATACTTCCCTTCAGCGTAACCATTTTGGTAAGAAGATCGCTTACCTTTTCTCTTCAGTCTTCTCCCCTGTGCACAGGTGGATTTCCCAGCGGCGGACATCTCCTCTCCATCGCCCAATCCTCGCTGCTGCACGGAGCTCTCCAGGTGGCTGTCTTCCGGGCTTCACCCCCTTGTTGTGCCAGCTGTCCTGACCCACCAAGTAAGTCCTTCTCTCGCCATAAATTCCTCCTGTGTTGGTGTATGCCCGTCACCCTCTCCCTGTGCTCTCTCCATAGGGTTGCTCGGCTGTACGGTCACCTGCCTCTGTGCCTGGAGCAGACACCATCACCAACACATTTACATCCCGCAGACACGCACTCATTCACTCCTGTTGTTAATAAACTCTTTGAACTACTCTAAGCCTGTGTGTGTGCGTCTCCTGAGCCGTGCGTTATGTCAATGAATAACACTCCTACTTCTTGATTGTGATCGATCTGTTCCTGAACTTTTATCTTTCCATGGATCTAAAGTGCAATTGATAATTTGCTTCCGGTTCCGGCGCCACACGAGTTGGCTGCCTTTTGCAAATGCCTTTTTTTTTTTTTTTTATCTTCCTTCTTCTTTCTACACCTTTCACTCTATATATATCACGGACACACAGATCGCCCCAAAGGTCTCCCGAGTCGGTGGATGGAGCCACTGTTTACAGCAGGAGACGATACAGCAGGGAAGAGCTAGCTAGCACTCAACCGCCACCCGGTGCTAATGGAGAAACTCGACATACCGGAAGAACTGAAGCGAAAACGACACAGGTGCCGGGCTGGAGTTTAGGCGTCGTGCAAGAAATATAAGACAGAATAATAAAGAGCGATGGCAAGAACCAAGAAGACCGCCCGTAAATCTACTGGAGGAAAAGCCCCCAGGAAGCAGCTGGCCACCAAGGCTGCTCGGAAAAGCGCTCCGGCCACCGGCGGAGTGAAGAAACCTCACCGTTACAGGCCCGGTACCGTGGCTCTGAGAGAGATCCGTCGCTACCAGAAATCCACGGAGCTGCTCATCCATAAGCTGCCCTTCCAGCGCCTGGTGAGGGAGATCACTCAGGACTTCAAGACTGACCTGCGCTTCCAGAGCTCCACCGTCATGGCTGTGCAGGAGGCCAGCGAGGCCTACCTGGTGGGTCTCTTCGAGGACACCAACCTGTGCGCCATCCATGCCAAGAGGGTCACCATCATGCCCAAAGACATCCAGCTGGCCCGCCGCATCTGCGGAGAGAGAGCTTAGACTGCACATCCACCAACCACAATGCTCCGCACTATGTGTCTATATATATATATATATATATATATATATATATATATATATATATATATATATATATATATACGTATATAGTAATATGTACATATGTATACTAGCTGCTGTTGTTTTTTCTTTCCTGTGTTGCTATCCCTGTGCTGTTGCAATCCTGGAATTTCCCCATTGTGGGACGCATAAAGGCTTATCTTATCTTATTGAAATCGCCCGCCATAATGCAAGCACCAGGTAAAGAAGCAATAATAAAGAATAAATCTTGAAAAAATTTAGGTTCATCTGTATTTGGGGCATAAATATTTATCAGAATTAATTGTTCTCTAAGAATTTTCCCTTGAATAATCAAGTAACGTCCTGCCTTGTCCTTAATAACTTTGTGAATCTGTAGGGGAACAAAATCGTGGACCAATATCATGACACCTCTTGCCTGAGAGGTAAAAGGGGCTGACAAAATTTTTCCCTTCCACCTCCTCCTCACTTTAAGTTCATCTTCATGAACTTAAGGTGTTTTATTTTATTTTTTTTGACCAGGCAGGACAAATTAAACACACACTCTTATTTACAGCTGTGGCCTGGTGGGAAGGGGAAAGAGGCAAGGGACAACTCACATTCATACCTCCCAAGTTGATGCCAGTTAACCTAGCCTGCATGTTTTTGGCCCCTGTGAGAGGAAAGCAGAGAAATCCCAGAGTAAATCCCAAAGTAAACCCAAAATCCACACAGAAAGATCACCGTTGGTCAGGGGGTGGGATCGAACCTGAGATCCCATTGCCAAGGGTGAGTTGCTGTGCTGTCACAGTGCTAAACACTGTTTGGCCCTTGATTGTCTCCACCTGTCCTGTGTCACTTAATTGTCAGTTACCCTTTATATGTTGGTTTGTCTCTCAGTGGTTCATAGCATTATTACAGAGTTTTCCCTCCGGTCCTTCATCATGTCTTACTTCATCTTTTGTAAGTGTTTCGCTCTACCAGCTTCTCTTGTGTTTCAACAGCCCCCGCGCTGTAAGTTATTTTGCACCCTGTTAATAAAACATCTTGCAATGAAGTCTGTTCCCGCCTGAATGAGTATTTTTATCCTGTTCAGCCAGAGGATGCAACTGAAAGAATAATGCCACCATAAGACTCTGCAGGTATGGACTATAGTGTTTATGGCCTGGATGAGGACGAGTGTTGGGCTGCACGTCTCATCGAGGATTTTATCTCAGATGCCTGCACTTTCCACACTCCTGAGGCAGCCCTGAGGTACCTGGAAGGTGTGGCGGAGGTAATAAAGGCATAACCCAGCCTGCAGAGCTACCCAGGACTCACCGGGCTCCTAATCTCAGTCTCCAATCTACAGCAAATGCTCTGCGGGCTAGTGAGAGGCTTCCCCCGGCTATACCTGTGCCAACGATAAAGCGTCCCATGGTGCAGACACCCTCAGCCTCTCGCCACTCTCCAGCTCTGGGATCCTCGCCACACCGCCACACCGCCACACCGCTCTCCAGCTCCGGTACCTCATCTCCACCATTCGTCAGCTCCAGCCTCCGCTCCTCTCCGTTCTCTGATGCCAGCTCCTTGCCGCTTCTCAGCTGCTCCCCGCCAGATGAAGCCCGCTGCCACATGAAGCATTTAACTTGGCTCTCCTTCGGCTGTTCCAGCGATGCCAACCACCAATCAAACCTAAAAAAAGAAGAAGATGGCAGCGGCATCCTCAGCGGCAGTGGAGCAGGCATTACGCGTCACTCCTCCAGCAGCAGCTCTTTTGCTACTCCAGAGAATCCCAGCAGCAGCCTCCTCTTCGCTGTAGTGTTTTTCTTTGGCTGTCCCGTCAGCTCTTCTTCTCCCCTCGTCTGTTGCTGCTGCCCTCCTATCCTCGATGGCATCGGTGCCCACTGCTGAGCTCCTGATCACCTCATCTGCTGTTTTGCCTCTCCTCCCTCCTCACACCAAACTCCAGCTTTTCCACCTCTTTGCCACTCATCCATCTTCATTCCAGCCCCATGGAGTGTTCCAGACCTGGAGGGCTCTCCAACGTTGGATTCCACGGCAACTGCAGCACTGGTCATCATGCCTGTAGTTTCGCCTGTCATCATGGCTGCAGCTTCACCCGTCATCATGGCTGCAGTGCCGGCTCCTACATTTCCTACTGTGGTGCCCTCGCCCGCTGCTGCATGTCAGAGCACCTCATCTGCAGCCCCTTCAGCATTCCCAGAGGTGGAAGTTGCCTCTTCAGCAGCGGAGTCGCTGGGGTCCACGCCGGCAGCGGAGCAGAAATTAAGGCAAGTACTTTATTTTGCATTTTTACATCTGTACTTAAAAAGTCCTGCCTTACTCCTGGGGGGGAACCCAGTTGCAGCTCCCATCTGCTTCTGGCCTCCCTCTGCCAGGCTTCACTGCTGGTTCCTGTATTGACCTGACGCCCACCTGTGTTTTTTCCTCCCCATCTGAGGTGGGTGCATCAGGGAGGGAGTTCCAGGCTCTCAAGCACGCCGCTCGCCAGGCTCCATCATTGTCCGAGCTGCGCACTCCACCTTTGCTGTCATCCGATCAGGTAGCTCCACCTTCTTGTCAGGGCAGTCGGCTCCACCTTGGTTGTCAGAGCAGTCAACTTCACCTTGGTCACCAGAGCAGTCTGTTCCACTTTGGTCATCAGAGCAGATGGCTCCACCTTGGTTGTCAAAGCAGTTGGCTCCACTTTGGTCATCAGAGGAGTCAGCTCCACCTTGGCCGTCAGAGCAGTCGGCTTCACCTTGGTCGTCAGAGCAATCGGCTCCACTTGGTTCGTCTGAGTAGGCCGCTCCATCTAGTTTGTCCGGGCAGAACTCTCCACCTGGGTCATCGTCAGAACAGTTGGCTCCACCCTGGTCGCCGTCAGAACGTCCGCTCCTGCCATTCCATGTTTGTCCATCTGGTGGCCTGCGGACTTGGGCGGGCCACCCGACGGGCCGTGTTCATCTGTCCGGTGGCACTTGGACTATGGTTGGCCACCTGACGTGTCGTGTTCATCCATCTGGTGGGCCTTGGACTCTGGTAGGCCACTAGATACATCATGTTCCTCCTGCTGGTGATTGGTGGGACTTTGGTTGACCACCTGATGGACATTTCGTCCTTGTTTATGTTCTTGTTTTGCCCCGCCAGGCCTACATATGACCCCTCTTCCCACCCGATTGGAATGTTCTTTGTTTTGATTTTGGGGCATCTGGAATTCACCCTTAATGGGGGGCCCTGTCATAATCTGGACATTATTTTCAACCCTGTTCACGCTTTATGTTTCATTTTTAAGTTCACTGTGTTTATTCCCCATTAGGATTAGTCCTTGAGTTTGTGTACATCTTTGTTTACCTGTAACCAATCTTCCTCACGTATGACTATTTGGCCCCTGATTGTCTCCACTTGCCCTGTGTCAGTTAATTGTCAGTTACCCTTTATATGGTGGTTTGTCTCTCAGTTGTTTCTGGTTTTATTGCAGAGTTTTCCCTCCGGTTCTTCATCGTGTTTTACTTTGTCTTTTGTAAGAGTTTAACCCTACTGGCTCCGCTTGTGTTTCAATGGCCACTGTGTTGTAGGTTATTTTGCACCCTGTTAATAAAACATTTTGCACTGAATTCTGTTCCCGCCTGAAGGAGTCATGGAAAATGAAATCAGCATTTCCATAAAGCTTGTAATTACTGAAATAAATCAACTTTTGATGACATTCTAATTTATTTAGATCAGTGAGAGGATAGGTGCAAATGTTCAAAAAAATGATGAAAATATGAGGAAAAAAGGTGAAACATGGCAAAAGTTTAAAAAAAGTAATAAACTTGCCTGGAAAAAGTTGCCAGAAAAACCTCACTAATTGTTGACAAAATTGAACATTTGGACATTTAAGAGAGAAATAAGAAGTTTTAAAAAATGTTAAAAATATGTGTGTGGGGGGGTGGGGGGCATGCCGGGGAGGCAGTCCGCCCAGGGTGTCATACAAGCCAGGACCGCCCCATGGAGTACAATGGCAAAGTAGTGACCATCATGTGGACAGGACTTTTCAAGATACATTGTGAGATATTTTCAGTGATTTTGGACACTTGTGTGGTCATCTTGATCCTTTGCCAGATTGTGTTGTTCATGTCCATGACTTCTAGGTATATTTGAAGTGACAGTTTTCCCAGCCTTTATCAGGGTTCCTGATAAAGGCTGGGAAGGCTGGTCCACCCCTGCCCACCCCTGGATCCTGGACTACCTCACTAACCGGCCACAGTTTGTAAGAACCCGGGACTGTGTGTCCAACACGATCATCGGTAGCACGGGGGCCCCCCAGGGAATGGTTTTGGCTCCCTTCCTGTTTACCCTTTATACTGAGGACTTCTCACACAACACAACACACTGCCATCTACAGAAGCTCTCTGACGACTCTGCAATCGTCGGCCTCATCTCCAATGGAGATGAAGCTGAGTACAGAGGACTTATCCAGGACTTCGTGGACTGGTGCCATAGGAACAGCCTCCAGATCAACGCAAGGAAAACTAAGGAGCTGGTGGTGGACTGCCGCAGGCAAGGACAACCCCTCACAGCACCAGTAAACATACAGGGAACAGACATTGAGATGGTGACATCCTACAAGTACCTGGGTGTTCATCTGAGCGATAAACTAGACTGATCACACAATACCGACGCACTCTACAAGAAGGGACAGCACAGGCTGTTCCTACTGAGGAGACTCAGGTCTTTTGGTGTACAAGGGGCGCTGCTGAAAACATTCTACGACACGGTGGTGGCATCAGCCATCACTTTTGGAGTGGTCTGCTGGGGCAGTGGCATTACAGCGGCTGATAGGAAAAGACTGAACAAACTGATCAAGAAAGCTAGCTCTGTCCTGGGGCAGCGCCCTGACCCAGTGGAAGAGATAGAAGAGAGAAGGATGGTGGCTAAACTGTCATCTCTGCTGGAGTCCGAGTCCCACCCTATGCAGGACATACTGAACGCACTGAGGAGTTCATTTAGCAGCAGACTACATCATCCTAGGTGCACAACCGAGAGGTTTCGCAGATCCTTCCTACCTACGGCTGTCAGACTGTACAACCTAAGCAGGGCTGCTCGCAGAGATAGCAAAAAAACGTGACAACCTAATAGTACTGAATGCAAAAGATGCAATAGACTTACACAATGGTCCCCTCCAGTATATACAACTAGGACAGTATCGGTCGCTACGGAGGGTGACAATATGTATGGGTACATATCCATACTTGTAGGATAACTAAGTAGACGGTTATGCTGTTTATTCCATCTCGCTACAATGTTCCGCACTTTGTATATATATTTATATATTGATGTGTATGTATGTATATCCACTGCTCTTATTTATATCTTCCGTATCTTCTTAATTATTGCTCTGAGTGTTGCTATCCCTGTGCTGTTGCAATCCTGGAATTTCCCCATTGTGGGACTAATAAAGGCTTATCTTATCTTATCTTATCATATCTTATCTTATCTTATCTTATCTTATCTTATTTCCAGGGAAACCTATTGTAATTGTTTTTATATTATTCCGATTCTTGTGATTCTTTTTATTTTTCTCCACTAAAAGTGCATGTTGAGCAAAAACGATAATACGTAGAAACATGACATTTTTCAGTCTGGTCAGATATTCTTCCCAGAAGGGACAGGCCAAAAATCAGGCCATTGCAGTTTTACATTTTTGCAAATATCTAATGAATGGCTGGGCCTAGACTCAAAATTCTTTAATCATTCTATTTGCTGAAATCTCCCTCAACTTTTCGCCATTGGTCTTATACCTTAAAATTGAAAGTTTTTTCCACCTTATTTTCAAATATGCACAATTGAAGTCAAAATATACTCCACAAAGGCCATTCATCCAAATTGCTTGAAATTAAGCAGAAATCATCTACAGATGTTGATAATTATTATTTATTTATTTAGCGAATGCAAAGTCCTTAAGCCAAGCAGTTGCCTCCTGGTTTGCTGTATGGAGGGTGTGTAATCCTCCTTCCAGTCTTTGGAGCGGGCAAGCCTCTATGATGTGTTCCATAGTTTGCTCCTCTCCACATGCGCACAGTGGGCTAGGGCTACTGCCCCATCTGTGAAGGCTGGCCAAGCAGGGGCCATGTCCAGTCCTGAAGCGATTGAGTGTAGACCACTGTCTCCTTGGGAGGTTGGTGCCCGGGACCTGTTGGTTGGGGTTTATCACCAGCTGTTTGTTTGGAACCTCCTTGGTCTCCCATTCCTCTTGCCAAGCTGTCTGGATGGTAAAGTCAGCTGGGGGAGGGTTTTTCCAAATCGGCCGTCTGGATGAAAGTCGGGCAGTGGGTGGGGTGTAGATATCTGCATGGATTGGTAAGTGAGGAAAATCTTTAACTTTTTGGAGCATCCTTTGAGTTAATGCTGCTCGCCGGATGTGTGGAGGGGCTATGTTTGACAGTACAGAGATCCAGGGGAGTGGTGTTGAGCGGATTGTTCCAGTTATAGTTCTCATGGTTGAGTTGAGCTGGGTGTCTACATGGTGTGTGTAAGATGACCTGGACCAGACAGGGGCACAATATTCTGCTACAGAGTATGAAAGGGCCAGTGCTGAGGTTCGCAGGGTGGAGACTGCCGCCCCCCATTTTGCACCAGCGAGCTTGCAGAGCAGGTTGCTTCGTACTTTCACCTTAGCAGCCGTCCCCTTTAGATGTTCCTTGAAGGATAAGGTCCTATCAAGGGTCACTCCAAGATAAGTTGAATTTGGGGCATGCTTAAGCTTGAGTCCGCTCAGATGGATGTTTAGTTCTCTGGCAGCTTTTGCATTGTGGAGATGAAATACACTGGAGACGGTTTTTGCTGGGCTTGGTTTTAGGCGCCAGATTTTGCAGAACTGGTCCAGTTTAGCAAGATCTTCCGTGAGCACCCGTTCCAGTGATTCAAAGTCTGGTGCTTGGAATGCCAAACAGATGTCGTCTGCATAGATGAATTTGCGGGATTTTGTAGTAGGCAGGTCGTTTATGTAGAGGTTGAACAGAGTTGGAGCTAGAACTGAGCCTTGTGGGAGTCCGTTTTTCTGCATTCTCCATGCACTTGTGCTCTGACTGAGGTGGACTCTGAACCTTCGGTTGGTCAGCAGGGTTTTTATAATTGCTGTTGCCCAAGCAGGGATCGCCTTTATAAGTTTCAGGAGGAGGCCTTTGTGCCAGACCGTATCATAGGCGGCTGTAAGATCGAGAAACACAGCCCCTGTCTTCAGTCTGCTCTCGAAGCCATTTTCAATGAAGGTGGTTAGGGCCAGTACTTGTTCTCCTGTACTGCGGTCCTTGCGGAAACCTGCTTGATCCACACTTAGAATATCCTCTATTTCTGGGGAAATGCGTTGCAGTATTAGGCGCTCCATGATTTTGTAAGGAACGCTGAGTAGGGAGATTGGGCGGTAGCTTGCTGGTAGTTTGTGGTCTTTGCCAGGTTTTGGGATGGCAATGACCTTTGCTGCCCGCCATTTCTTTGGGATCGAGTTCGTTTGTGTGATCCTTGTGTAGAATTGTGTCAACCAGGTTAGGGCTCGGGGGCCAAGATTTTTCATGAATTCTGGGAAGATGTTATCGTATCCTGCTGCCTTTCCACATTTCAGGCCCTGTAGGACTTTCTCCAGTTCAGCAGCCTCGAAGGGTTCAGGGTTCGTTTCCTCTACAGGCATTTTTTGGTGTTTTTTTAGCTCAGTTGTAACTGCTCTTCTGGTGTCTTTGTCTTGGGGTGCTTTGGCGATAGTCAGTAGGTGGGATGCAACTTGGTTGGGTGTGACGGATGCTCGGCTTTGGCTAGGGGGCTTCTGTGCAGCTCCTAGGCGACGGATGAGGCTCCAACATTTCCTGCTAGAGTGGGTAAAGCTCCGGTCAGCAACTGTCTCCTCCCATTTCTTTCGCCGGGCTGTATTTAGCGATTCAATGAGATGGTCTGCTATCTCTGGGTCCCCTGATATTTGATAGGATTGTAGGAGGGCAGCACTTTCTCCGTCCAAACATGGGACATAGAGGGGTCGGTAGCCTCGTGGGATTGCAGTATGGGCAGCCTTGAAGATTGCGCTGCAGAAGCGGTTGTATGCTTCATCTACAGTGATGGTGTGGAGTGGGATGGTAACAACGCTCCGGTCCAGAGTTTCACTGAATTTCTTCCAGTTGGCTTTGCGGAAGTTCCAGCGCATCTTCCTTGGGCTGTATATGACTGGAAGTTGTAGGCCAATGTGTATAAGCAGGGGCCGGTGTTGGCTGTGTGGAAAATCATCAAGAATGAGGATCTGTGTAGGATATGGCTCCCCATTCAAAGAGCTGACCCAACACAGGTCAGGAGAATAGTCCTTCTTCCACCTAGCAGAGTGGAAGGTTCCTCTTTGTTTGGGGTCGTATATCAAAGCGAGGTCATTTCTGGATGCCCAGTCTGAAAGTGCCTCCCCATCACTGTCCACTGCTGGGTACCCCCAGTCAGGGTGATGGCTGTTAAAGTCCCCCACATAGATGGCAGGGTGGGGTAGGGTGGGTAAGACCTGCAGATCCCAGTTGGCATTAGGGGGCTTGTACACATTGACAATATGGAAGCCACCAATGATTATGGTGTCTGAGAAATGTGTTGTTATCAGGTGATTTGCTTCAACTATGTCAGAACGCACATAGGTGGCACGTCCATGTTTAGCATGTAGAACATAGCACAGGAGGTCAAAGCCTTTGATGGTGAAGCGGCCAGCTTCCTCTGTGCCAATATGAGTCTCTTGGAGGCAGATTACATCAATTGAATGTTGGAAGGCGAGGACTTCAATAAGGCTTCGCTTGGCTGCAGATAGGCCTTCAACGTTTAGTTGTAATATGCGAAGGGCAGATCCTACCACAAAGTGCTCTTGGGGCTGTTTGCTTTCGGCTTTAGGACTGTGACTAGGATTCTTCTTTGACTTGGCACAGAGGCGTCGTCTCTTCGAATTTAGTCTGCTGGTAGGATCATTAGCTTCCCCAGGCGAGCCCGGGTACTGGCGGAGGGCGCGACGAGAACGCTGATCCATTTCCCCCCACCATTGCCCCCCACCTTATTTTCAAATATGCACAATTGAAGTCAAAATATACTCCACAAAGGCCATTCATCCAAATTGCTTGAAATTAAGCAAAAATCATCTACAGATGTTGATAATGAAAAGTTGCTAAGATTATCCAAAAAGGTCAATTCATTTTTATTTTATTGGTCAAGATATACAGCTCCTCTTTGGCATGTATTTTTGGATTTATTTTCTGATGAAGAGACCCAAACTTGACAACCTCGCCTGTTCATTTGAAAAAAAAAAAAAAAAATAAAATGTAGCACTCATTACATTTTAAATGGTGTTCTACTGCTGGTTGGAATCCCTTTCAGTGGCACATTTATCATTTGAGAAAGTTAGTGTGAGCTGAAGCAATTGTGTGGTGTTGTAGTTAAGGGAATTGAATCTTGCTAGAGAAGCCCCATTCGTCTGAACAACAACTAAAGTATGGCATGCTTCTCCTGTGCATTTTACAGCAATACTATGTAAGATTTTCACCTTAAAATAATGTTGAAAAAAATATTTTGGCGGCATACCAACATTTGACTGGGCCCACTCAGACTATGCAACAGCTGTTTTTTGATGGGATCACTGAAGGGACAGCAGTTGTAGCAGCTGTGGCAGCAGTCAATCATACAGTACAAGTTTATCCACCAACAACAAAGTGGCTGTGGTTGGCTGTTGGGACTGAGGTCGTAGTTGCTGTGGTTGTGGTACTATTCGGTGCTCATACAAGACAGAAGAAAGTTACATAGTGCTGCTTTAAAAACTAATGTGTCCCACACTTAGGTTTTAAATGCTGCTGCTAAGCAATACAAGACCTTGAAGTCTACATCTGCCAGAAATCTGATTAATGCCACTTGTGGCTATATTTTTGGCTTACATTTGGTCTAGCACAACATGCTAATATGACGAAAATATGCATCCTTTTTAAAGCATTACCAAATCCGACCATACTAGTTTCTAAAATGGACACAGATAATATGCCCAATGGACTGAAATAGTTCTTTATTGAAGATTTAATTTTAGTGTAATCTCAATGTAGGCCATATTTAAGCAATAACATAATATAGAGTTTATACAGCAGTCCCACAAGCAAAGTTTAGTAAATGACACACAGGACAAAATATGATGATTTGTTTGCTAAATCAGTTATTTTGGACTACCACGAAAAATAGTCCTTTCTAAATGTACCAGTTAACTGTTGCTAAGCACCTCAGTGAGCATAATAGACAAAATAATAGAACTATTGTCATTTCACACATATAAACAAATTAAATATTGTCCAGTGAAGAAGTCAGTGTTTAAAATACATACTGGTCACCTGTTGAGTAGGGTTCAGGTTCAGGTTCAGGTTCAGGTTGCTTTATTTGTACCCGTAGGTAGATTTGTTTTGCAGTTGGTGACATCCATATTTACAAGCCACTAATTACATTCAACATAGACACAAACACAGGCACACATCTTACAAAACAGGTAAATATAAAATATGTACAATATAATTTTTATAGCTTGTTCAACTCTTTGACAGCAGCAGGGACAAAGCTGTTTTTGTAGCGCTGGGTTCTACTTTTTGGGACAGCAAACCTCCGTCTGGAGGGAAGAAGCTGAAAGTTGCAGTGCAAAGGGTGGGAGTCATCATTTAAAATCGAGTCGGCCATCCTCTGTACTTGTCTGGTGTACAGGGATGTCAGGCTCAGCTGTGACTCACCAAGCAAACGACTGGACCATCTGACTACCTGATCCAAGGATTTCCTCTGTTTCAGTTTTATCTGACCAAACCATGACATTAAAGAAAAGGATAAAACAGATTCAATAAAAGCCCGATAAAACATAGTCATTATGGTTCGGTCAATTTGGAAGCGTGCAAGTTTCCTCAAACAATGCAAATTTTGCTGACCCTTTTTGCACACCCTTTCACAGTTCACCTCAAAGTTCAATCCACTATCAATAATCGTCCCAAGATATTTGTACGATTGTACACATTCGGTGGTCTGGCCTTTGTATGGTGACTTTGTGCCTGGGAGTTTTCCTCCTAAAGTCAATAATCATATCTTTCGTTTTTGTTGTATTCAGCTGCAGGTAGGAATCCTCACACCAGTGAACAAAGTCATCAACTACTGGGCCGTGGCCACTCTCACCATCCTGGAGGAGACTGACAATGACTGAGTCATCAGCATACTTTATAATGTGTCTGTTGTCATGTCTGCTCCGACACATGTTTGTGTACAGGATGAAGAGTAGTGGTGACAACACACCCCCCTGAGGAGAGCCAGTAGAAGAGCACTTTAGGTCAGACAATGTGCCCTTGACCCTTACTCTCTGCGTCCTGTTGGTTAAGAAATCCAGAATCCAACCCACCAGATTATTGCTTAAATCAAATTGTTGCAGGAGCCTTTCAACTAAAATATGAGGTTGGATTGTATTAAAGGCAGAAGAGAAGTCCACAAATAAAAGCCTGGCATGTGTCCCATTAAAATCCAGATGTTTAAAAAGCATGTCAAACAGAGTGACAGTGGCATCCTCCACTCCTCTGTGAGGCCTATAGGCAAACTGCAGAGGATCCAATGCATGTTCAGTCTGCCTTAGGACCTCACATCTGACCAGTTTTTCAAAAATTTTCATTAAAATTGAAGTCAAAGCAACTGGTCTAAAGTCATTTACCGTTTTAGGACAGCTGGATTTTGGAACGGGAACAACCACGGCATCTTTCCAGATCTTAGGCACATGTTGTGTCTGTAAGGACTTATTGAAAATGTAATGAAATATAGGACTCAGTTCATGTGCACAGGACTTTACCAGGCGTCCACATATATTATCAGGGCCCTGACTTTTGTTCACTTTTACAGCGCGGAACTCCCTTTCAACATCCTGCATCTCAATATTAAAGTGCTGATTGTCTTTGAGTTTCTGTTTCAAATCTTGGATTTCTGTGCTAAAATCAAAGGAGTCAAAACAACCATAAAAACAATTAAGAGCATTAGCCAGCTCTGTGTCTGAATTAAAACCATCTAAAAACACACGATTACTGCGCTCTGTGCTCTGAAGGCCTGCAATAGTTTTCATACTGGCCCAGGCCGAACCCAGTTTATTTGCTGCCATCTTGCTTTCCAATTCTGATTTATAATTCTGTTTTGCTCTTAAAATTTCGGCCTTCAGCTCCTTGGTGGCAACCTGTAGCTCAGAAACAGACCCCTGTTTAAAGGCAAGAGCTTTCCTCTGTAAGCAGGATTTAACTGATTTAGTAACCCATGGTTTGTTGTTGGGGTATATTTTGACACGTTTACGTGGAACAATCTTATTTTGACAGTAAGCCATGTATGAGCATGTGAGCTCAGCCAGAGAGTCCAAGTCATCCCCGCAGGCCATTATGAACATCTTCCAGTCTGTACAGTCAAAGCATTCCTGGAGGCTGTGCTCTGAATCTTCTGTCCACACATCAATGTCTCTCATCTCCACCTTGCCTCTTCTGAGAGCAGTTTTATATGTGGGCAGCAAATGAACACAGCTGTGATCTGATGATCCTAAAGGAGGAAGGGGGAGTGATTTATAGGCCCTCTCTATGGATCCATAGCACAGGTCCAATGTCTTTTTTCGCCTGGTTGGGCAGGAGACATACTGATGAAAGTTTTTAAGTGTCTTCTTTAAAGGAACATGGTTAAAATCCCCAAGAATGAAGTTTGGCGCCTCTGGAGAAATTGACTGCAGCCGCTGCACCACATCAGAGATGGTGCTGGAGGCGGAGTCAGCGTCTGCCCTCGGGTGAATGTACACAACTGTGATGAAAAGTTGGGGAAACTCTCAAGGCAAATAAAAGGGGCGTAGTGACACAGACAGGAGCTCCACATCGGGTGTACAGATGCGCTCTCTGACCGTGACAGATGTGCAGTACTGCTTATTAATGTATAAACATACTCCGCCCCCCTGACGTTTCCCCGTTACCTCTTCCTGTCGATCCAAGCGCAGCGGAGCTCCAAAGCCGTCAATCCACAGGTCTGCATCTCGATCATGCGCAGTAAGCCAAGATTCAGTGAAAGCCATGACGCAGCAGTTCTTAAAATCCTTCTGGTAACGTACATTGCCTTGAATTTCCTCCACCTTGTTTCTCACAGACTGTGCATTCCCAAAAATGATCGAAGGAAGAGGAATGTTACCAAACTGACGTCTCCTAAGGCGCAATTTCACACCTCCACGTCTTCCACGCTTCCTTCTGCTGCCTCTCTTTTCACCGCTGTGTCCGTCTCTCAAAATAAAGTCCGGCAGTTGAAGTGTGGGCTCAATCAGAGACGCTGCATCAGCTGTGTTAAAGCGTAGCAACACGTCCCTGGAATATTGTATTCTGCCTGCTATTCTGCTCGCCATGGAGCCGAACGCATTTATGGGTTTGTGGTGCGGGTTTGTGGTGCGGGTTTGTGGTCACCACACTGGTGGCTGGTTAGCATGCTAGCAATTTGGCTTGGGCACACTTGGCTTGCTTTTTCTTGGCATTTTCAGATGAAATAAAGAGTCCATCATGTCATATCGATACAATGGACAGCTCACGTGCAGGGAGCAACACCAGAGAAAACGCTCACGACACAGAGAAGCAAGTTTAAACGGTTCATTGATAAATTTCAAAGAAGGAGCACTTGCGGAGAAAATGTCACTCGCCAGAGGAAGACACAGCCTGTGGGGAGAGACGAGGGCAATTAATGAGAGCAGGGAGATGGTGAAGTGGACGGCCAAATTGCAACTTACATGAGCCAAGCAGAGAACCCGACAGAGCACCAACAGGAATAGACAAACCAGCAGGCTGAAACTGGTTGAGGAATAGGTTGAGTGGAGTCTGACCGGGTGGAGAGAGGAAGCTGAGGCGGGGTGAGGATGATGGAGCAGGTGAGCGCACAACAATCCCCGGAAACACACCGCACAGATGGCAGCAACCTGGAAAATGAGGACGAGAGAGGAAACGTAAGTAATTTTTCACTCTCAGTGAACAATTCACTTACCTGCTGTTGGTAGGGAGTTTACCCAACGAGCCAGCGCCGAAGCTTCCACTTGATGGCCCTTATAAGCGCTGGGAAGGAAGAGGCAGCAGGTATGTCCAATCCTGCAGGTGAGCTGATTGCCTGCAGAGCTGGGGAAAGGTTAATAGGACGGAGGGGGCAAGCGCTCACCTGCATATGAAAGTGCCCCATCCTTAAGGAATGCCTCCAGGCGGTCCACTGGGCTTGTCCGGATGGGCTTGGTGGAAGGTCTGGACCATCCCTTTGTTGTGAATATGGGATTTGGGGATCCAGGACCTTTCTTCAGGGCCATAGCCCTCACAGTGGACTAGATATTGTAACAATCGGCCTCGGCGGCAAACGTCCAGAATCGTCCGGACGGTGTAGGTGGTCTGGCCAAGGAGACCAGACTTGATGGTCCTTATAAGCGCTGGCAAGGAAGAGGCAGCAGGTGTGTCCAATCCCACAGGTGAGCTGATTCCCTGCGGAGCTTGGGAAAGCTTAACAGGACAGAGGGGACGAGCACTCACCTGCATATGACACATCACCACAAAGGTGTTGTTGTTTGCTAATTGAGATAATACAGACTTGGACAAAATTGTTGGTACCCCTCTGTTAATGAAAGAAAAACCCACAATGGTCATAGAAATAACTTGAATCTGACAAAAGTGGTAATAAATAAAAATTCTATGAAAATTAACCAATGAAAATCAGACAATGCTTTTGAATTGTTGTTCAACAGAATTACTTTAAAAAACAAACTCCTGAAACAGGCCTGGACAAAAATGAAAATAATGTGACCATAGGGAGGACATGTTCAACCAAGATGTGTCCTCTAATTAACATCACAGGTGTCTACAAACTTGTAATCAGTCAGTCGGCCTATTTAAAGGGTGACAAGTAGTCACTGTGCTGTTTGTTGACATGGTGTATACCACACTAAACATGGACCAGAGGAAGCAAAGGAGAGAGTTGTCTCAGGAGATTAGAAAGAAAATTATAGACAAGCATGTTAAAGGTAAAGGCTATAAGACCATCTCCAAGCAGCTTGATGTTCCTGTGACTACAGTTGCACATATTATTCAGAAATTTAAGATCCAAAGGACTGTAGTCAACTTCCTGGACGTGGCTGCAGGAGGAGACGGATAATGTGAATGGTAACAAAAGAGCCCAGAACAACTTCTAAACACATTCATGTTGAACTCCAAGGTCAAGTTACATCAGTGTCAGATCGCACCATCCGTCGCTGTTTGAGCCAAAGTGGACTTCATGGGAGGCGACCAAGGAGGACACCACTGTTGAAAACAAATCATAAAAAAGCCAGACTGGAATTTGCCAAACTGCATGTTGACAAGCCACAAAGCTTCTGGGAGAATGTCCTATGGACAGACGAGATAAAACTGGAACTTTTTGGCAAGGCACATCAGCTCTATGTTCACAGACACAGAAATGAAGCATACCAATAAAAGAACAATGTCCCTATTGTGAAACATGGAGGAGGTTCTGTTATGTTCTGGGGCTGCTTTGCTGCATCTGGCACAGGGTGTCTTGAATCTGTGCAGGGTGCAATGAAATCTCAAGACCATCAAGGTATTCTAGAGAGAAATGTGCTGCCCAGTGTCAGACAGCTTGGTCTTAGTCGCAGGTCATGGGTCTTGCAACAGGATAATGACTCAAAACACACAGCTAAAAACACCCAAGAACGGCTAAGAGCGAAACACTGGACTATTCTAAAGTGGCCTTCTATGAGCCCTGATCTAAATCCTATTGAAGATCTGTGGAAGGAGCTGAAACATGCCGTCTGGAGAAGGCACCCTTCAAACCTGAGACAACTGGAGCAGTTTGCTCATGAGGAGTGGGCCAAAATACCTGCTGAGAGGTGCAGAAGTCTCAGTTACAGAAATTGTTTGATTGCAGTGATTGCTTCAAAAGGTTGTGCAACAAAATATTAAGTTAAGGGTACCATCATTTTTGTCCAGGCCTGTTTCATGAGTTTGTTTTTTAAAATAATTATGTTGAACCACAATTCAAAAGCGTTGTCTGATTTTCAATGGTTAATTTTCATAGAATTTTTATTTATTACCACTTTTGTCAGATTCAAGTTATTTCTGTGACTATTGTGGGTTTTTCTTTCATTAACAGAGGGGTACCAACAATTTTGTCCACATCTGTAAATCCAGCTTTAGGTTGTCCTACTTTTGATTTTATTTTTAACAGATGTGAAATATCTTGCAGATGTTTATAAGGGACTTCCAGGTCACTTCCATTTTAAACAGTGCCCCACTGTGGAAATGAAGTTATCCAACACAGTATAACAATTCTCACATATCTATCAGAAGCCACTGATAGAGTTGACCAAGTTGACAGTAAATAAAGGTTAGTAATTAATTGTTACTAGAACACCTTTGAAGCAGAGTGATACATATTCAATGAAATGTCGTAGTGCGATTATTGGGTAAAATAGTAACTCCAGGAATTCCTATTGTCCAGTCAAATTGCTCGGTTGGAACTAACCGTTGTATAAAGTGCAACACAGACTTTGCAGAGTTTGTGTATTATAAAGGTTTTGCCTTATGAATATGAAAGAACCTTTCAGTTCTCCTGAAATCACTTTGTAAGACATGACTGAATATGACATATAGCACTATGACATGCTCAGTCACACACATTATTAGATTTCCACATCTGGAACTGAATGCAGAAGTCTGCACACCAGTTTTCTTCACGTAAGTCCAAGAACATTGCTTTACTTGTTTGCTCCACACCTGGGTTCAAACACAGCGTTCATACTTGACTAAATATACTAAGCCCTGTGCCAATATATATCATTGTCTGGCTGTGTTTGTGCTCAGCTTCTTTCTACTGTTACACAGCTGACAAGACAGATTTCTCAGCTGTGTGAGGCCCAATCTAATTGTCCACTAGCTTCCCTGAGCACTGAAACGACACAGGATTCAACTGATGCTGGCGAGTAGACAAAAAATGTTTGCCTACAAGAGTCTTGTCTGTTTCTTAGGGGTGTGCGAACAATATTAAAAAAAAAAGAAGAAAAACAGTATCTGACATCAAATGTGACCTTTGTTACTAAGTGATTCATTCACACTTATGATGAATTCAAACCTGTGACACATCCACATCATTAAGTAAGGCAACACCTTTAACTATGTCATTCCATCATGTGGAAAACCACTTGTGCTATATACACTCATGTTGCTGGCTTTCATCCAGCACTGGTCACAGCTTAGTGAGGGTATAAGCTCTGAAAATTTGCTATAAGATGGTCTGCTATAGGAGAGACATTTACAGTTAGTTACAGCTTTAGATCTAGTGTTACCTTAATACTACAATGTACAATATTATTAAACAAATAAACATATTGAGGAAATAACATGGAAAATGCAACTGAAGAGAATCACTGAAGGACTCCGGTAACACTATTATGTTTTCAAACCTACTTTTTTTTGTCCAGACTTTCAGACTTCTCTGTTTGATCCAGACCAAAATTTTAGCTGTAAAACTCCCTCGAACCACGGTCCAGAACAAAGAGCCCATTAAGCCTGCTTCATGCTACATTTCCCTCTAGTCCGCTGTGGTCCGCGTATGCTTTGGACGAGCCCGGCATGTGGCCCTGCTCATGCTCACTTTTTTCATCCACCCAGGCCAAGCGGTTGACGCATGCGCACAGTCATCATGTGTAGTTTCACTTCCGCCCGATAGGTAGCGCCATGGCGCTGACGCGACACGATTTTCACCATCGAAGAAACGGCGGACTTCTTCACAAAGTTTCTCTTCAAATAGAGTCCATTTCTGCTGTTTGACTTCCCGGTTTTCACTTATTTTCCACGAAGATGCTGCTGCTGCTGTGAAAGACAGTATGTACTGTATGTATAATTCATGTATGTTTTTATTCTCGTTTTCCACCTCCTCGTTGTCTTCTTCATCTACTAATGTATGGTGTGCTGACATTGCCACCTCGTGAATGGGACATTCAGTCTTGCGCATGCGCTTTTCAACACTTTCAGGTCATGGACACGCGGTGCGGTCACAAAATTTGGGCTGCACACAGTCGTCCGTGGTCGAGCACTACGGACACTAGCGGAGTGGAGACGATGACATAAATTTTGTCACACGTGGTTTCCGGTTACGTGGACATGGACAGAAGAGGTGTAGCATGACGCAGGCTTGAGTGTAGCGAATACAGGTGGGTATGTACAATCTTGCGCTGTGTTTGCTCTTTGGTCAAGCATAAATTCTCTCATCAAGAGCCAAGGATGCTGAGTAGCTGCAGCTGGCTCATTGCCCACATCTGTGGGTAATCATTGGCCCCAATTTATTTAGGCTGTGGTGGCATGGTGTGGGACTTCTCCACCCGGAGAAGGCAGCTGGGGAAGGGGGAACAATGGACCGAAGAGGAGGTGTTACAGGGGGGTATCAGACAGGACAGTAAGGACTATGCAACCCCCAAGGAGAGGAGTAACTGCCAGAGCCACGGGAAGGAGAAAGGGTGTGAGAGCGGCGCCAGTGTTATGTCATGTTAATGTGCCACACAGGTCTTTGTTCTAAACAACAATGTATTATGCTCGGAAGTTCCGGGTCTCAATGCACGGTATTAAAGATATAAAAGAGGAATGCACAGAGGCCCGGTTGCACTTTTGCTGTACTGTATGTTGGAGAAAGAATAAAGTCCCTGCGTTGTTCAGCTCGTTGCCTTGCCTGTGTCCTTTCTCCACATTGGTGACCCCAAGACGTGCCATGGAGAGCGAGACGAGCACCGCCCCGGAGACTACCTGGAGGGAGAGCACCAGCGCAGTGTGTGCTGATTCGGTCAAGCTCACAGACTTCTGGCTTCACGATCCAACTGCATGGAAGCCCAGTTCGCACTCCGCGGGATAACAATGGAAGACACAAAGTACTACTACGTGGTCGCTGTGCTGGACGCGCATGCCACACAGCAGGTGATGAGCCTGCTCCAGGAGCTGCCAGCCTGGGGGAAATACGAGGCACTCAAGAGGATGCTTCTCCAGCGCTACACCCTTTCTGACAGTGAGAGGGAAGAGAGACTCCTAACACGTTCGGAGTTGGGGGACAGATCAGCAGTGGAGCTCATGGAGAGCATGTTGGCAGCGATGGATAGGAATGACGAGTCTTTCCTGTTCACCCACCTGTTCCTCAGGAACCTACCGGCTGCAGCAAGGGTGATCCTTGACAACTCGCCTTTGCTGGTGACTAAAGACGACCACGCACTGGCACAGGAAGCGGATTGCATCGTTTTAGCGACCAGAACTCTCAGCGTGAATGCAGTGGCACCAGCGTCCAGGAGGGACTCCAGCAAGGTCGAGGAGCCGTTGGTGGTAGCTGGAGCAGACGCCAGGACACACAGACATGGGGTCATCTCATTCTATCATCGCTGCTTTGGTTTGAACTCCCAGCGATGCCTACCACCATGCCAATTCAAGAAGTCGGGAAATGGCACAGCCAGCAGTCAGTAGCAGCTGCGACCGCTGGCGAAACAAGCTGCTTTATGTCACGGACACACGTTCGGGGAGACGGTTTCTGGTGGACTCCGGCTCCCAGAAGAGCCTCATCCTGCTGATAAATGTAGACAGGGTGGCAGGAGGCAGTGGTCCCGAGCTCAGGCCCGTCAACGGATTCACCATCAGGACATTTGGCGAGCAGACACTGACAATATGCTTACACGGACGCAACCTTCAGTGGAACTTCATGGTAGCTGCATGTTCCGCCCCCATTTTAGGCACACATTTTTTTATGGGTTTTATGGGTTGTTAGTTGATGTCGCTAATAGGAGATTAGTGGATGCAATCTCTTTCACATCACTGCCCTGCACAGCTCGTAGAGCTGGGTCGACAACACTTGCTAACGTTATAGCTCCAGGGGGAAAGTACCAACAGTTACTTGCACAGTTCCCAGCACTCACGGTCCCGACTTTTTTGGCTACGAGAACAAAACACGGGGTTGAACATTCTATAACTACAAAAGGACCGCCAGTGTTTGTGCGACCTCAGCGCCTGGACGCAGCTAAATTGGCCAGCACGCATGAGGAGTTCCCCAACTTAGAACAGTTGGGGCATCGTCAAGAGCTCCAACAGCCCGTGCGCATCCCCACTACACGTGATGCCTAAAGCCAACGGGTTGTGGTGACCGTGCGGCCATTTCTGACGCCTGCACTGGAACATGATTGCGAATCTATTCCGCAAATCCAGGATTTTTCCATCCACCTGGCTGGGGCGCGTTTTTTTTCCAAAGTGGATCTGGTCCACAGTTACCACCAAGTCCCGGTGCACGTGGAAGATGTTCCGAAAACAGTGGTAATAACTCCTTTCGGCCTTTTCGAGTTTTAAAGGTGGATTAAAAGGCACGACACAGACTTTCCGGAGAATAATGGATGCAGTGCTTCATGACTTGTCCTTCGTTTTTGTCTATTTAGACGTCATTCTGGTAGCTAGAGCGTCCGAGGAGGAGCACATCGCCCATCTCAAGACAGTTTTCCAGAGGTTGGAAGCACACGGGCTGATAGTTAACCCGGTGAAGTGCCAGTTCGGTGTGCCAGTGATTGATTTTTTGGGCCACTGCATTTCGCCGGAGGGCGCGATTCCGTCACCGGATAAGATACACGCTGTGTCAGACTTTCTGTGTCCACAGACCGTGAGAGCACTAGAGGAGTTTTTTGGAATGGTTAGTTTTTATAACCATTTCCTTCCCCGGGCAGCCCAGCTGATGCGGCTGTTGTATGCCGAGCTTAAAAAAAAAAAGAAGCTCCCGGAAACCATTGACTGGACTCTTGAGCGAGTCCAGACTTTTACAAATGCCAAAACAGCATTGGCGGATGCCACGTTGCTAGCCCACCGGGTTTCATCTGCATGGATAGTGCTCACTATGGACGCCTCTGATATTGCCATAGGGGCAGTTGTGGAGCAATACGTGTCAGGTTGGTGGCAGCCGCTTGCATTTTTCAGCCAAACTTTGCATGACAAAGAAAGCAAATACTGAAGAAAAGAAAAAAGAAAGAGTCCTATCAAGCTTGGTTGGCTTGTGGGACTCCCGAAGCAGCTGAGGTATGCCAAGAGGAGTGCAGCTCGGGTGGTTGCTGAAGCAAAAACCCGGGTATGGGAGGAGTTTGATGAGGCCATGGAACAAGACTTTTGGTCAGCCTTGAAGAGATTCTGGCAAACTGTCCGGCGGCTCAGGAGGGGAAAGCAGATCCCTGTCCACACTGTGTATGGTGCGGATGGGGCGCTGTTGACTTCAACTGGGGATATCGCCGGGCGGTGGAAGGAATACTTCGAGGATCTCCTCAATCCCACTGATACGCCTTCCACAGAGAAAGCAGGGTTTGTGGATGAGGGGGATGACTCGCCTATCATAGGGGCTGAGGTCGCCAAGGTGGTTAAAAATCTCTTTGGTGGCCGGGCCCCGGGGGTGGACGAGATTTGCCCTGAGTACCTCAAGGCCCTGGATGTTGTTGGGCTGTCATGGTTGACACGCCTTTGCAACATTGCGTGGAGGTCGGGGGCAGTGCCTTTGGCATGGCAAACCGGGGTGGTGGTTCCTCTCTTCAAAAAAGGGGACTGGAGGGTGTGCTCCAACTTTAGAGGGATCACACTCCTCAGCCTCCCTGGGAAGGTCTATGCCAAGGTACTGGAGAGGAGGGTCCGGCTGTTGGTCGAACCTTGGATTCTGGACGAGCAATGTAGTTTTCGTCCTGACCGTGGCACATCGGACCAGCTCTTTACCCTCTCGAGAATTCTCGAGGGTTTGTGGGAGTTTGCCCAACCAGTTTACATGTGTTTTGTGGACTTGGAGAAGGCATTTGACCGCGTCCCTCGTGGTTTTTTGTGGGGGGTGCTTCGGGTGTATGGGGTATCGGGCTTGTTGTTACGAGCTATTCGGTCTCTGTATGACCGTTGTGAGAGTTTGGTTCGTATTGCCAACACTCGTTCAGACTCATTCCCAGTGAGAGTTGGACTCTGCCAGGGCTGCCCTTTGTCACCGATCCTGTTCATAACTTTTATGGACAGGATTTCTAGGTGCAGCCAGGGAAAGGAGGGCGTCATGCTTGACCACAGGATCTCATCTCTGTTGTCTGCAGATGATGTTGTCCTGTTGGCTTCATCCAGCAATGACCTACAGCTCTTGCTGGGATGGTTTGCCGCTGAGTGTGAAGCGGCTGGGATGAGAATCAGCACCTCCAAGTCCGAGTCCATGGTCCTCAGCCGGAAAAAGGTGGATTGGCCTCTCCGGGTTGGGGACAGGCTCCTGCCCCAAGTGGAGGAGTTTAAGTATCTTGGGGTTTTATTCATGAGTGAGGGGAAAATGGAGCGAGAGATTGACAGATGGATCAGAGCAGCATCTGCAGTGATGCGGACATTGTACCGGTCTGTTGTGGTGAAGAGGGAGCTTAGTTCTAAGGCAAAGCTGTCGATTTACCAGTCAATCTACGGTCCTACTCTCACCTATGGTCACGAGCTTTGGGTAATGACCGAAAGAACAAGATTGCGGATACAAGCGGCTGAAATGAGCTTTCGCCGTAGGATTGCTGGACTCACCCTCAGAGATAGGGTGAGGAGCTCAGTCATCTGGGAGAGGCTCAGAGTAGAACCACTGCTTCTCCACACTGAAAGGAGTCAGTTGAGGTGGTATGGGCATCTGATTAGGATGCCTCCTGGATGCCTCCCACTTGAGGTGTTTCGGGCACGTCCCACTGGGAGGAGACCCCGGGGCAGACCCAGGACTCGGTGGAGAGATTATGTCTCCCAGCTGGCCTGGGAACGCCTTGGTATCCTCTCTGAAGAGCTGGAGCAGGTGGCTGGGGAAAGAGAAGTCTGGGCTTCTCTGCTTGAACTGCTGCCTCCGCTATCCGGACCTCCGGAAAAGTGGTAGAAGATGGATGGATGGATGGATGGAAAGCAAATACAGCACATTTGATAGAAAATTGCTGGCTCTCCACCTGGGGACGCGCCATTTCCAGTTTTAGCTAGAGGTGCGCGAGTTCACCGCATTCATGGACCATAAGCCACTGACATAGGTCTCGGAACTGTGGTTGACCTGGCAGCAATTGCATTTTTTTTTGCGATTTCGGAGTTTACTACCGACATTCAACACATCACCGATAAGCGCAGTGTTGTAGCCAATTGTCTGTCAAATACATTAGTCTCCCCAGCCCACATGGGAATTGATTTCCCTGTGATGGCCGTGAAGCAGGCTGGGGACGTGGACATTTGCACACTCCAGTCTGCGGCTACTGGGTTAAGGCCAGAGAGCAGAGTGGTGCAAGAAGGGTGCCCTCCCTTGCTCTGCGATGTCTCCACCGGCCGCCCGCGCCTGGTGGTTCTGAGCTCTTGGCACCGTCACGTTCTTGAGTCGGTCCACTCCCTTTTGCATCTGGGAGTGTGCGCTTCGGTGAAGCTAGTGGGGACGAAATTCGTCTGGCTGCGCTTGCACAAGGACATGAAAGAGTGAGCTGTAGCTTGCATCACGTGCCAGTGGGTCAAAGTGCACAAGCGCACCAGAGCCCCCCTCGAGCCATTTCAAATCCCAGCCAGAGGGTTCGACCACGTCTGCGTGGATTTGGTGGGACCCCTCCTGCCGTTACAAGGTTTCACACACCTTTTAACAATCGTGAACCACACCATGCGCTGGCCTGAAGTGGTCCTGCTGGCTTCTACCACATCCACAGAAGTGACTTGTGCTTTTTTGTCAGCTTGGGTTGCACAGTTCAGATCCCTGTCAGACATCAGACAGGGGTCCACAATTCATTTCGGAACTCTGGTCCACAAAGGCCCAGAGCCTGGGGGTCAAAATTCACCGCACTACTGGGTATAACCCCCAAGCTAATGGATTATGTGTTTTCATAGATCGCTTAAAGCAGCGCTTAGAGCTTCGCTCACGGACACAAATTGGGTCAACCGCCTGCCCTGGGTTCTTTTAGGGTTGCACTCCGCACCTAAGGAGGATTTGGCAGCCTCCCCGGCAGAACTCATTTTTTTCTCAGCCACTGCAGATCCCAGGAGAGTTTTTACCAGAAAACCCCGCACCCGAGGCTGATTTGCCCATGCAATTTTTGCACAGTACGGCGGCTTTTAACATAAAAGCTTACAGAATGCCAATTTTGTTTTTGTTAGGCATGATGCGCACCAGACCCCACTGCGCCCACTATACGACGGACAGTTCAGGGTATTGGAATGTGGGGCGAAGCATTTTGTGTTAGACTTGGGGGGACGGAGGGAGACCGTCTACATCGACAAGCTGAAGTCTGCTTTTGTGTTGGCAGACAAGCAGGTGGTGTTGGCCCAAGCTCCCCGGCACGGACGCCAACCGTTGGTGGCTCCGAAAGTTGGTGATCCCTTGGCAGGGACTTGCGCTTGCAAAGCTATTGTGTTTTCTCCCCCTCCCTTTTTCCCTCCACAGACTGACGTGGCCTCCTGTACACTACACCAGCAGGGTGGTTTGACTGGATCGGCGGCCCACCACTACAGCCGCTATGGGCGCTGGCTCAAGCCCAAAGAACGGGGGGGGGGGGGGTTAGTGCCCTTTCTGGGTGTTCGGGGGGGGGGGGGCTGTGTGGGGGCATGGTGTGGGACTTCTCCACCCAGAGAAGGCAGGTGGGGAAGGGGGGAACAATGGACCAAAGAAGAGGTGTCAATGGGACAGTAAGAACTTTGCACCCCCCGGGGGAGAGGAGTAACTGCCAGAGCCGCGGAAAGAAGAAAGGGTGTGAGAGTGGCACCAGCGTTATGTCATGTTAATGTGCCACACAGGTCTCTGTTTTAAACAACAATGTATTATGGTTGGAAGTTCTGGGTCTCAATGCATGGTATTAAAGATTTAAAAGAGGAATGCACAGAGACCCAGGAGCACTTTTGCTGTACTGTCACAATTCTCCGTGCGCCATTGTACGCCGCACATGGGAGAGAATGAAAAATCCAATCACGTGAGTAGAAGGTGCCATATTTATTAGATTTTACTACAAGATAAAACTCTCGGCGCCACACCAGTAGGCTGCCTTTTGCAACAGCGGCTCGATTCCGAGTTTTTTTTTCCCTTCCTCTCTCTTTTGATCACTTTTTTTTTTTCACCCCACTTATATCACGGACACACAGATCGTCCCAAATGTCTCCTGAGCTGGTGGACGGAGCCACTGTTTATAGCAGGATACGATACAACAGGGAAGAGCTGCTAGCATTTAACCGCCACCCGGTCCCACTGGAAAAACTCGACATACCGAGAGAATTGAGGCGAAAGCGTCGCGGCTGCCGGGCTGGAGTAAGGCGGAGGACAAAAAATATAAGGTACAGACCCTCCCTTCCATCTGTTGTCATGGGAAATGTACGGTCGATACTGGGAAAGTTAGATGAGCTAGCGGCTATCTCCCGTTATGATAGCACTTACCGGGAGTGCTCTCTCCTTTTGTTTACTGAGACGTGGCTAACTGAACTAGCAGCAGATGCTAACATTGAGCTGGAGGGTTTTCACATGATACGAGCTGACCGAACACCAGAGAGTGGCAAAGCTAGGGGCGGTGGAGTGATAATGTATGTTAACAACAACTGGTGCAGACCGGGACATATCACTGTTAAACAACGACACTGCAGCAAAGACATTGAGTTGCTAGCTGTTAGCATGAGGCCTACATATCTCCCGAGAGAACACTCACACGTGATCTGCATTGTTGTTTATGCAAATCCGACGGCGAACGCTGGGACAGCGCGTGACGTCATCCATTCAGTAACCAGCAGGCTGCAGACAGAACACCCAGATGCTCTTCTCCTCATCTCAGGCGATTTCAACCACGTTTCACTGTCTCCCATTCTGTCCACTTTCACCCAGTATGTCACATGCCACACTAGAGACAATAAAACACTGGATTTGTTCTACGCAAACACTAAGGAGGCGTACACCTCATCACAACTCCCCCCACTTGGGAGATCGGATCACAACTTGGTTCATCTCCGACCGGTGTACAAACCCCTAGTGCACAGACAACCTCCGGCCATGCACACTGTGGAGTTATGGTCTGAGGAGACAATGGACACTCTAAAGGACTGTTTTGAAGCCACTGCCTGGAAGCAGCTCTGCGATCCACATGGTGAGGACATCGATGGCCTCATTCACACCTTCACGGGCTACCTCAGCTTCTGTGTGGACAAATCCGTTCCCACCAAGACCATACGGCGTCACTCAAACAACAAACCCTGGATCAACCCTGAGATAAAAACACTTCTGAGAGAGAAGAAGAGGATCTTCAGGTCGGGGAACAGGGAGATGCTGAAGTCCGTACAGAGGGAGCTGAGGAGAAAGATCAGAGAAGGCAAGGACAGCTTCAGGAAGAAGATGGAGGACAAGCTGCAACAGAGCGACATCAGCGGGGTCTGGAGAAACCTCAAAACCATCTCGGGGCTCCAGAATACCTCCCCCCAGACCACGGGGGGCAGGGAGTGGGCGAACAACCTGAATCTGTTTTTCAATAGATTTGACCAACCGCCCTCCCCCCTGTCTACACAACAACCACTGCTGCCTCTAAGAAATCAAGTCCTGCTGCCCACTCCCCACTCCACCGACACCCCCCCCCCACTCCCAACACACAGCCCCCCATCCTGACCCTGACCAAGACCCAGGTGAGGACGGAGCTGAGGAAGATCAAGGCGAGGAAGGCGTCGGGACCGGACGGCATCAGCGCAATGCTCCTCAAGTCCTGTGCAGACCAGCTGTGTGGGATTGTGACGTATATCTTCAACATGAACCTGAAACTGGGGAGGGTACCACAGCTGTGGAAAACATCTTGTGTGGTACCTGTACCAAAAACTTCCCACCCCAAAGACCTGAACAGCTACAGACCGGTGGCCTTGACGTCCCACTTGATGAAGACCCTGGAGAGACTGCTCCTTGCTCATCTCCGCCCCCTGGTGGAACCAGCGATGGATCCACTCCAGTTCGCCTACCAGCATGGCACTGGGGTGGAGGATGCGGTGATCTTCCTCCTTCACCGTTCTCTGTCCCACCTGGAGAAGCCCGGGAATATGGTGAGGATCATGTTCTTTGACTTCTCCAGTGCTTTCAACACCATCCAACCGATGATTCTGAAGGACAAGCTGCTGCGCGCAGGGGTGGACCAGCACCTGTCATCATGGATCCTGGACTACCTCACGAACCGGCCTCAGTTTGTGAGAACCCGGGACTGTGTTTCCGACACGATCATCAGTAGCACGGGGGCCCCCCAGGGAACGGTGCTGGCTCCCTTCCTGTTCACTCTTTATACTGCGGACTTCTCACACAACACAACACATTGCCATCTACAGAAGTTCTCTGATGACTCTGCGATCATTGGTCTCATCTCCAACGGAGATGAAGCTGAGTACAGAGGGCTTATCCAGGACTTTGTGGACTGGTGCCATCGGAACTGCCTCCAGATCAACGCGAGGAAAACTAAGGAGCTGGTGGTGGACTGCCGCAGGCATGGGCAGCCCCTCACAGCACCAGTAAATATACAGGGAACAGACATCGAGATGGTGACATCCTATAAGTACCTGGGTATTCATCTGAACAATAAACTAGACTGGTCACACAACACTGACGCACTCTACAAGAAGGGACAGCGCAGGCTGTTCCTGCTGAGGAGACTCAGGTCTTTTGGTGTACAAGGGGCGCTGCTGAAGTCATTCTATGACACGGTGGTGGCATCAGCCATCACTTTTGGAGTTGTCTGCTGGGGCAGTGGCATTACTGCAGCCGATAGGAAGAGACTGAACAAACTGATTAAGAAAGCTAGCTCTATCCTGGGGCAGCGCCTTGATCCGATGGAGGAGATAGGAGAGAGGACGGTGGCTAAACTGTCATCTCTGCTGGAGTCCGAGTTCCACCCTATGCAGGACATACTGGATGCACTGAGGAGCTCATTTAGCAGCAGACTACATCATCCCAGGTGCACAACCGAGAGGTTTCGTAGGTCCTTCCTACCAACGGCTGTCAGACTGTACAACCTAAGCAGGGCTGCTCGCAGAGATAGCAAAAAGACGCAACAAACTAATAGTTTTTTTGAATGCAAAAGATGCAATAGACTTACACAATGGTCCTCTCCGGCATACAACTAGGAACATACCGGTCGCTATGGAGGGTGAGAATATGTATGGGCACATAATCATACCATGTAGGATAACTAAATAGACGGTTATGCTGTTTCATCCCACCTAGCAACAATGCTCTGCACTGTGTGTGTTTATATATTTACATATTTATTCCATCTAGCTACAATGCTCAGCACTGGGTGTGTTTATATTTATATATCTATATATTTATTCCATCTAGCTACAATGCTCCGCACTGTGTTTTTATATATCTACATATTATTCCATCTAGCTACATTGCTCCGCACTGTGTGTGTTTATATACTTGCATATTTATTCCACCTAGCTGCAATGCTCCGTACTGTGGGTGTTTATATATTTACATATTTATTCCATCTAGCTACAATGCTCTGCACTGTGTGTTCATATATTCATATATTTATTCCATCCAGCTACAATGCTCTGCACTGTGTGTCTGTGTGTGTGTGTGTATATACAGTATATATTTTATAGTAATATGTACATATGTATATTAGCTGCTCTTGCTTGCTTGTTTTTTTTTCTTGCCTTCTGATTGTTGCTCTGAGTGTTGCTATCCCTGTGCTGTTGCAATCCTGGAATTTCCCCGTTGTGGGACTAATAAAGGCTTATCTTATCTTATCTTATCTTATAAACAGTTCAGCTTGACCACAAAAATACAGAGAAATCCCAATGATGCAGTTAAGGCCACCAGATATACAGGGCGTCTGCCAGATGCTCTACAGCCCAGTCAGTAGGAAGCCTAGTGCCGCAGGACTGCTATAAGCACAGAGGGAAAGGCGATCATGACACTTATGGGGCTGGAGCAATTCCGGGGCAATCCGTGAAAACTGGAGGATGAAGAAGGTGAGCAGGGTCAGCTGATAACACCAAGGGGTGAGGCATGTCCTCAGCGCGCCACCGGCAAGACACCATCCTCTCCTCCTGCGGGTTTGCTCCATCCTCTCCCTACTCCCGGCAGGCCCTGGTCACATATCGCCTTAGACTTCATCACCGGCCTCCCTCCGTCTAATCGGCATACTGCCATCCTCATGATTGTTGACCGCTTCTCCAAGGCCGCCCACTTTATTCCTCTGCAGGGGCTGCCTACAGCGAGGGACATGGCGGACATGCTAGTTCAACACGCCGTGAGGCTGCATGAGATACCCATGGACATCGTCTCTGACAGGGGTCCCCAATTTGTGTCCCAGATATCGAGGTCTTTATGTAATGCTCTGGGGGCCACGGTGAGCCTGTCCTCCGGCTACCACCCACAGATTAACGGACAGTGTGAGTGAGCGAACCAGGAGCTAGAGGCTGCACTGCCCTGTGTCATTGCTTCTAATCCTGTATCATGGAGTGCCCACCTCCCCTGGATCGAGTACGCTCACAACTCCACCGTGTCCTCAGCGATTGGAATGTCCCCCTTCGAGGCTTCCCTGGGTTATAATCCCCCACTTTTTCCCGAGGGGGGGGGGGACATTGCCGTGCCATCCGTCTGTGCCCACCTGAGACGCTGTCGTCAGCTGTGGAGGGCGACCCGAACGGAACTTCAACGCACGGCAGAGCGCAACTCCAGGGTCACTAATCACTGTAGGAGACCAGCCCCAATCTACCGGTTGGGTCAACAGGTTTGGCTGTTCACCCAACACATTAACCTCAAGGTGGAGAAGAAGAAGTTGTTCCAACACTTCATGGGCCTTTTTTCTATCATCCGCATTATTAACCCCGTGGCTGTGCGCCTGGCTCTTCTCCCCTCCCTCCATATTTGCCCAACGTTTCATGTCTCCCAGATTAAACCATTCTTTTCCAGCCTTCTCTGTCCCCCTCCCATGTCTCCACCTCCACCAGTGGTGATCGACGGCGACCCGGCGTGGAAGGTCAAGGCCATCCTGGACGTCTGCCGATGGGGTCGCGGCCTGTAGTATCTGGTAGACTGGGAGGGGTATGGCCCTGAATGGAGGTCCTGGGTATGTCTGTCCTTCGTGTTGGATAAACAACTCATCAGGGACTTCCACCGGACGCACCCAGGTAGGCTGGATCAGGTGCCAGGAGGCACCTCTCGGGGGGGGGGGGAGTACTGTGATGGCTCACTCTGTGTCATTATCTCCCACAGCTGCGCGCACACCGGTTCGCCATCACACTTGGGCTATTTAACCCGCTCTGCCTTCAGACCGGCACAGAGCCGTCTGTCTCCCTGGCTGAAGAAGCTCAACTCTCGACTTCATAGCCTATCATCCTGCCTTCGTCATTTCTGCCTAAGTCCTCCTTGTCTCAGCCTCATCCTCTGGAAGGATCATCCTCTTTCACCAAGTAAACCATTTCCAACTCACCTGTTCTTACGTTGTATACTCTGTGCACAGGCGGAATTCCTTTGCGGCGGAATCGTTCCTCCTGGCGGCGGACCCAGCCTCGCTCATTCCAGCGGGTCCATCTCCTCACCAGCGCTGTCCTCCTGGCTGTAGCCTCCAGGCTAACCTGGATGCATTTCCCCTTCTGCAAAAGTAAGCCTCAGTTATCCACTAATACACTCCTTCAGAAGGGCAGTACTAACATCTGTGCCTCTGCTTTGTCTTTAGGGTTGCCAGGTCGTATGGCGCTCTGCTCACCCGCAGCTACGACGCCACTGCAGGCATACGCATTCACGTCCACATACACAACACACACACACACACACACACTCACACACCCTCACTTTCTACAATAAAGATAATTGAATCCACTCTTGAGTCTGTGTCTGTTCCCTGGGTCTGTTAAATATGTCAGTGTGAAAACTGTCTGGATCTAGACTCTCTGAAAACCCACCGAGTAGGGAACTCTGCCCTCAAAAGCCACTCCACCATGAACACTTGCTTCTGTATCGCTCTGGCCCATGACCTAAGTGTTGGAAACCATCACTTGCTGTTTGTCTTCAAATCTCCGAGTAAGAGCTCTCTCTTGCTGATTAATTGCTCACCTCCTCGTGAATATCAATCACTTCTTACTAAATCACTGATCATGATCACGATCACCCTCTTCTTCTCCTTCCTTCGTACAGAATTAAGAACCTTGCAGTGGGCTTCCAACTTTATTATTTGTCTGTTTAATAAAAACTTTAGTTTGCCCTCAATCTTGCCTCCATGTGTTGTCCTCACAATTGGCCAACCCACGGCGACAGATCTGTCTGCATACTGTATCTGTGCTGTAACTCAAGAGGGAATGATGCTAGAGTGACCAAAGTTGGCACACAGGTTGACCACAGGAGTACCTCATTTGGCTATGGTTTTGGGATCCAAAGGTCAAGGCCACAGGGTCATAAAAGGTCAAAATCAGTACTGGCTTATAGTGACTTTATTATAAGAAATATAGCCACTACATTTTGACACAACCTAGAATGGTGCACTTCTTCAGTGTCCAATGACTTTGACTTTGTACTTGACCTTAAAGATTGGTAAGGTCTGAAAATGGGGCATGGTGTCCCATCAGAATTGAAGCAGAAAATAAACCAGGGATTTTCCCTACTATATGACATTCCAGTAGGGATAGGGCTTTAAGGTCTGGTAAAGTGCAATTCTAGTTTGAAACATGACAGTTAGTAGCATAAATATTTTTTTGTAATCATAAAAATGCAGAAACTTACCAGATATTTTCAGAGAGGATGTGCCAAAGTGTATCAAAGATTGGTAGAGCAATATCACCTGAAAATCATCACAGCCAATGAGAAGGACAAATGTCCTTTTTAATGAAGACCTGGATAACATTCGAGCCTCACTAAACTAGTTCACCACTGAATATGGAGTCTTCCCCAGTTTACGCTTAAAGTGCAGTTACCGATGTGGCCAGAGCTGCAGAAGATACCTCAAAGGATGAGTATTGTGTTTGCTAACTACTCAAACGTCGTCTTGACAACATGTGTGGCGGGGGCGGGGGCGATAAGTATTGAACACGTCAACATTTTTCTCATTAAACATATTTGTGATGGAGCCATTGACCTGACATTTTTATCAGATATAGGTAACAACCCAAGTAATCTATACATACAAATAAATCAAGGCAACTCTTCACAAAACAAGTTATATTTAATAAAGAGGAATGACACAGGGAATAAGTATTGAACATGCTTGGTGAAATTCAATTAATATTTAGTAGAAAAGCCTTTGTTGGTCATAACAGCTTACAGATGCCTCCTGCACAGAGAAACTATGCGCATGCATTGCTCAGGAGTGATTTTAGCCCATTCTTCCACATAAACTGTCAAATCTTGAAGGTTCCGTGGATGTCTTCTGTGAACAATGATCTTCAATTTGTTCCACAGATTTTCAATTGGATTTAGGTCAGGTGACTGACTGGGCCATTCTAGCAGCTTTGTTTTCCTTGTCGGGAGCTAGTTGAGAGTTTCCTTGGCTGTGTGTTTGGGATCATTGTCTTGCTGAAATGTCCACTCTCATTTCATCTTCAGTATCTTGGCAGATGGCAACATGTTCTTGTCAAGGATGTCTTTTTACATTTGTCCATTCATCTTTCCTTCAATTATATGAAGACTGCCTGTACCATGTGCTGAAAACATCCCCACACCATGATGGGATATGCCGTGGCATTTCTCCTCCAAACATGCTGTTTGTTGTGGCATTCAAAAAGTTCAATTTTGGTCTCATCTGACCAGACTATATTCTCACAGTACTTTACTAGCTTGCCCAAATGCTGTGCAGCAAACTTGAAACAAGCTTCAACATGCTTTTTCTTCAGCAATGGAGTCTTGCAAGGTGAACGGGCATAGAGCACATGTTGGTTGAGTGCATTAGTTATTGTTTTCTTTGAAACAGCAGTACTTACTAACTCCAGGTCTTTCTGGAGCTCTCCACAAGTGGTCTTTGGCTCTTTGATAACTGTTCTGACAATCTTTTTGACTCCTCTGTCAGAAATCATGTGAGAGCTCCTGGTCATGGCTGGTTTATGGTAAAATGTTCTTTCTGGACTTCCGGTTATGGCTGCCACGTAGGACGGACGTGTCTCGCTCTGCTCTGCTCCTGGAGAAAAAAAATCGGCAAATAACTCTCTCATTTGGGACAGAACGTATCCCAGCATTTGGGCGAGGATATGTCGGCGAAGCCTAAGGCTGGAAAACCAGGAAAAGGAAAAAGCGAGCCGCCGAAACAGTCCAAATTAACGGACTTTCAGGTCTGTGACGCAGCAAACAAGGCTCCATATATGGCGGAGGAGGCTGGCGGCGGTGCGATTTCTGCGGGGAATGGCGCAGATGCGCTGATGGCTGCCATGAGTTCAATGAGAGCGGACTTTTCCTCTAGATTTGATGGGATTATGACAGCGCTGGAAGGAATAAGAAAGGAATTGGGTGACTGTGTAGAACGAACGGCGCAGATGGAGCTCCGTCTCGCTAGTGCTGAAGATGACGTCACCCGTCTTCAATTAAAGGTGCGCACTTTGGAAAAAAAAAATAAATCTCTGGAAGATAATATTTTGGATTTGGAATCTCGGTCGAGACAGAATAATTTGAGGCTGGTGGGTCTTCCAGAGGAATCAGAAGGTCGGGACGTATGTTCCTTTCTGGAAAAGTGGATTCCGGAGGTGCTGGGCAGCGAGGAGTTGCAATCAGCAGTGGTTCTGGAAAAAGCACATCGTATTGGCCCACGGAGAGATAAGGGACCGCCGAGGACCTTAATTATGAAGTTTCTTAGCAACAGAGACAGGATGAAGATCTTCAACGGTGCACGTGCTAAAGGAGAGATTAAACACCAGGACCAGCAGGTGCGGTTCTACCCAGATTTGGCCACAGGAATCCAGCAATTGAGGAAGCAGTTTGATCCCGTACGTAAGGAGCTGCGCAACCTTGGGATTCGTCATGGTGTAATCTATCCTGCGAGACTGCTGACCACGTATGAGGGCAGAACCCACATCTTCAAGACCCCAGAGGAGGCGCAGGAGTTCATCAAGAAGATCAAAGAAGAAGAAGAGACTGGTGGGAGCTAAGCATGAACAAAATATAAGGTAGAATAATTAAGCATTTGCACAGGCATCTGACTGACTTGAAGTAAATAGTAAGTTTACAAAATATAGATTGTATTATATATTAAAAAAACAAAACAAAAACAAAACAAACAAAAAAAAACAACTATGATGTACAAAGTTGTTAAAAATTTTGGAGTTAAGTTGGAAAACTACAGAGGAGAGTTAATGTTACGTCATTAAAAGCAGTAGAGTTAGGGTGATTGGGAGGATGAAGAAGGAGTGGCTTAGGCTGTTCCCCGTGGGTGTGGAACGGTTGATGGCTATATCGGGAGACAGAATTTTTCTTTTGATTTTGGGGGGTTTGCCACAAGTGTGGGAAGGGGAAATTTGTTTGTGTGTAGTTTGTAGGATGAATGTTCAACCACTCATGTTTTTGCTTCTCTGTATGAGCATGTTTACACTGCAAGGTAATCCCAAACTCTCTATTGATCATGGACCAAAGTGTTAACCTTAATTTAACTTCATGGAATTGCAGAGGTCTACAAAATTTAAAAAAACTTAAACAAGTTATGAATAAAATAAAGGACATGGGTTCAAGAATTGTGTTTTTACAAGAAACTCATCTGATAGAGGAGGATGTTAAAAGAATTAGGAGTAGATGGCAGGGAAGTGTATTCACCTCTTCATTTTCATCCCGAGCCAGGGGAGTTATGACTCTCATACATAAATCAGTTCCTTTTCAAGTGAAAAATGTAATTGGAGACAAATTTGGAAGATATGTAATCATTCAAGGTTCTTTGCTATTAGAAAATATAAATCTTGTGAACTTATATGGTCCCAATATAGATGATCAGAAGTTCTTTGCTAATTTATTTCTCATCTTATCATCACTTACAGGGCAACATATAATAGCAGGGGATTTTAATTGTACATTGAATCCAGGTGTGGATAGATCAACAGGACTGGATTGTACGCACATTGGATGTAGGATGACTATTAATCATTTTATGAAAGAATTGAGATTGTTAGATATATGGAGAGAAATGAAACCACAAGTTAAAGCCTATTCTTGTTATTCCAGTACCTACAAGACATTCTCACGTATTGATTATTTTTTGATTTCCACAGAATTAAGGTCCAAGATTCAAAACTGCTTTTATGATAACATCGTGATCTCTGATCATGCACCCTGTTGTCTAATATATGTAGATAAAAAATTGACAAAGGAATCAGGTAGATGGCAATTTCAGCATAAATGGCTTCAGGATGAGGAATTTGTCAAGTATATAGAAAAACAGATAGACGAGTTCTTTGACATCAATACTACACAAACATCAGCATGTGTAAAGTGGGAGGCTTTCAAAGCTTTTATTAGGGGACATATTATTAGTTATACAGGATCAAAATCTAAGAAGACTCGAGAGGAGAGAGCTAAATTGGAACATAAAATAAAAAATCTTCAGGAAAAAGTGTATGCAGGAAGTGACCCAAGGTTGGAGAATGAATTACTGATTTTGAGAGCTGAATACGACAAAAAATCAGCGAATAGAGCTGCCTCGAGTCTTCTAAGATTGAAACAATCTTTTTATGAACAAGGTGAAAAATCGGGAAAATTATTAGCATGGCAGATTAAACAATTGGAAATTAAAACACCAATTACCAGTATTATAAGTAACGGACAGGTAGTTATAGATCCTTTAGAAATTAATAGAGCCTTTAGAGATTACTATGAAAAATTATATGATACCAAAAATGAACCTGATTTAACAAAACTAAATGGGTTTTTGAACGAACTATCTATACCGTGTATTCCAAATGAAAACAGGGAGATATTGGATTCTAAAATTAGTCAAGAAGAAGTTGGGCTAGCCATTGATAATATGAAATCAGGAAAAAGTGCAGGACCAGATGGTCTTCCAGTTGACCTTTATAAAAAATTTAAGAATAAATTAATAAAACCTTTTTTGGAAATGGTTTTAGAAGCATTTCAAAATAATAATTTACCATCATACATAAATAATGCCTTAATTATACTGCTGCCAAAACCAGGTAAGCCCTCTAATAAATGTGAAAATATGAGACCAATAAGCCTATTAAACGCCGACCTTAAGATAATCTGTAAAATTTTAGCAAGACGAATACAAGAAATTTTACCAAATATTATTAATCGAGATCAGAATGGCTTTATAAAGGGTAGACAAGGCTTCCATAATGTAAGAAGACTATTTAATATTATTTATTTTAATAAAGAAGCACCGGATACAGCTCTCCTATCATTGGACGCCGAAAAGGCCTTTGATAGAGTTGAATGGCCCTTTCTTTTTGAAGTCCTACAAAGGTTTGGACTTGGAAATAATTTCATAAAATGGGTTCAAATAATATACAATAATGCTACAGCAGAAATCCTAACAAATAACAATATTTCAAAACCAATAAAAATCAATAGAGGATGTCGACAAGGCTGTCCACTTTCACCTTTACTGTTTACTATGGCAATTGAACCTTTAGCGATAGCGATACGTTTACATTCACAAATATATGGAATTAAAGTTGGACCAACAGAACATAAAATCTCCCTGTACGCCGATGACATAATTTTGTTTATGTCGAATCTAAAAAAATCAATTCCAACCTTGTTGAATTTAATAAAGGATTTTGGGGAAATATCAGGATATAAAATAAATAAAACTAAATCTTCAATATTAATGCTAAATGAGACCCAGAGAAATTACCCAGCCCCTGAGGTAAATCAATTCAATGTTGTAAATCAGTTTAAATATTTAGGAATCCAAATTATGCCTAAGCTAGAATCAGTCGCCAGTGTCAACTATGAAGCCTTAATGTCAGATATCAATGAGTTAACTCAGAGATGGATGTCACTACCAATGTCGATGATCGGGAGAATCAATATACTTAAAAGTAATATTTTACCTAAAATACTTTATTTATTTCAATACATTCCCTTATCACCACCTTTAGATCTATTCTCAAGAATAAAAAAAAAGTTAGTGGAATTTATATGGAACAACAGGAGGGCTAGATTACGTTTGTCTTTATTATATTTACCATTTGATCGTGGAGGTCTGAAATGTCCAAATTTTATGTTGTATTATTGGTCGGCACAACTGAGGTCTATGACATATTATTTTTCATCAAATGATCTCCCTCACTGGACTGAAATGGAATCATACAATTTACCTTTACCTCTTCCCATATTCATATACTCAGATTCGGCAAAAAAATTACAAAAACAAGTTAAAAATCCATTTGTAAAGCATATGATCAAAATATGGTGTGAAGCTAAAAACTATTTAAAAGAACCACAGTTATTGTCACAATTTAGTCCAATATGGGGTAATCAATATTTTAAACCAGGGAGAGCGGACGCTGTATTTAAAGTATGGAATTTAAAAGGGATACAAAAGATTCAGGATTTATATTTGCCATGTGCAGACAACATAATGTCTTTTGAAGAGCTGAGGATCAAATTTAATCTCAATAGAACACATTTTTTTAAATATCTTCAACTTAGAAACTTTATTCGATCAAATCAAAATAAAGCTCTCACTCGACCTATTTATTCATCCTTGGAAAAAATGATGATGAAAGATAGTAAAAGAAAGGGTATTATTTCAGAGTTTTATAACTCACTGACACTATCTTCAAGTGAAAATTCACTGAAAAGATTAAACTACTGGAAAGAAGATCTGCAAATTGAAATTTCAGAGGAACAATGGGAATTGGCTTGTACAGAAGCTCAAACCAAATCAATAAATGCACGCCTTAAATTGATACATTTCAAATGGTTAATGCGGATGTATGTTACACCGGAGGAGTTAAATAGATATAACAAAAATATACCAGATACATGCACAAAATGCATGGAAAGTAAAGGAACCCTATTTCATTGTTTATGGGAATGTAGATTAATAAGAATGTTTTGGGAAGAGGTGAGGGTAACAATTGAAAAAATAATCTCAAAACAAATCATATTGAATCCTAAACTGTTTTTGTTGGGTCTGTACCCAGAAAAGCATAATTTTAATAAAAGTGAAAGAACATTCATAGACCTCAGTTTGCTTAATGCCAAAAAATGTATTGCACTATTATGGAAAAAGACTCATAGACCAGCTGTGACTCAGTGGTTAAGACAGATGTTAACAAACCTTCCATTAGAAAGAATAACATATATACTAAAATCAAAGGAAATTGTGTTTGAGAATATATGGAGACCTTTTATTGATTATGTAAAAAATTTAAACATAACTCTTGAAGAAGAAGGTGAATGATGTGTGTGGACCTTGTAAATTCCAAACTGGTGAACATAATATGTATACGTATGTATTGGATTGTCTAGACTAAACAGAGGAGCATTGTTGAAGACTTGATTTTGTTGGTGGTTGTTGGTGTTTTTAGTGCATTTTTTTTTTTTTTTTTGTAGTACTTTAGTGTTAGTGTTTGATTGTTTGTATCATGTTTGTTAAAAAAAAAAAAAGGTTCAATAAAGATATTGTGGAAAAAAAAATGTTCTTTCTGTCATGCGATGGCCCTCGCGGGCCATCAATGAGACGCTGTAGGCAGCCAATGAGTTTGCATATTTATTATTGAAGGATAACGATCACAGAATAGTGAGCCACGTGGGGCAAAACACCAACAAGAGTTACAACTAAGGCACAGTAGCCATACACTCAGGATAACGAGTAAACTTACAGATAATGTGGAGAATGACGAGAGTAACTGGAGCTGGGGTTAGGAACTCCATCCGAACTTTGTATGGGAGCAACGTTAAGTGAGATCGCAGCCAGGAGTAACCTCAGCTGCTCCCTTAAATAGGGCACAATCAATGAGGAAATAATCAGTGGAATGACGATCAGCTGTCACCACGCAACTCTGCTTTGACAGCCGGAAGTCCCGTTGTGACGCTGTCAAAATAAGAGCCCTGGACAGCCATCTTGTATATGTCATCTTGTATATATGTTTGGAGTATTTCTTGCTTTAGTTTTTGTTAGATAATGGGGAAAATACTGGACAACCCGAGCGCAGACAGAATCAGCGCTCAGGTCATAACAGTACCCCCCATTCACAAGGCGCATTCCAGGCGCAACCGTAACATCCAAGCCCCCCACCCCCCCAGAAGGCCAATGGGACCACCCCAGGGAGGGTGGAGGGGGAAACAGGCCAGGAGGGCAAGAACCAACAAAACACCGTATCAAGGAGAAGAAAAAAAACAAAAAAACACAGGAGGCAACAACGATACACAAAAAGAAGAGGCTCAGATATGGAAAAAACAACGACAGGCTACTACAAACCCAGAGCCTAGAATACACAAAAAAAAGTAAATCCAGGTATATCCGCACTGCACCCAAAAAATACCAGGAGTTAAAAAAAAACCTCAGCCCGCTACAAGCAGCTCAGCACACCAAGTATACAGTCTAATAAATGTAACAGGTCAGGAGAAAAACAAAAGAGCATCTCTCAAAATACAGAGGGGACCAGAAAAACTGAAATACAGGCACAAAACAAAGTACAGAGTACCCCATAATACCAGAAAAAAAATAGTCCAACCTGCTACAGAGCAGCGATATACAATCAGACCAATATAGTCTAAAGATAAAAAACACAAGAGCATCCCTAACATTAACAGAGGAGGAAAAAAAAAACTACAGGGATGTCAGCAGGCAGAGTACAATGGAACAAAAAACAGAAAAAAATAATTCAACACCCTACAGAGCAGCGATAAACAATCAGTTCAATATAATCCACAGACAAAAACACAAGAGCATCCCTAACCTTACAGAGAAGAAAAAAAAAAAAAACACTACAGGGATGTCAGCAGGCAGAGTACAATAGAACAAAGAAAAAGTAGTTTGGGAGGTCTGCCTGCATCCAGCTTCCAGATTACTGGCAGGGGAAATAGAATTAGTTTGGGTGGTCTACCCCAGTCCCAGGCCCGGAGAAACAGTACCTCTGGCAGCCGGACCAGGTTGCCGCACAGAGAAAGCAGTCCATCGGGTGGCTGACCCAGAACGCCGAACCGGTGAAGCAGTCTCCCAGGCGGCCGACCCGCGTCATTAGGCCACCAGGACCGAAGGGGAGAACTTGGAGGTGGCCTCCCTATCAAGAGGGATAGCAAGGGGAAGCTGAGCTGAATACGGGGAATCCCAGTGGCACCCGGTGGAGGAAGAAAAGGATCAGGGAAAAGATGAGGGGCCAGTCCGGTGTTGAACAGCGAAGGATCTGCAGCTCCTTCTCCAAACTTTACTCGAACCGGCGCTGCACCCTCGCTGGACCCTGATTGGGACAGTGCTGCACCCACGACAGACCCAGACTGGGCTGGAACAGTGCCCACGATGGACCCCGATTGGGTCAAAGCTGCACCCACGACGGACCCCGATTGGGTCAACGCTGCACCCATGACGGACCCCGACTGGGCTGGCGCAGCACCAGGAATTACCTCCAAACATGCACCCGGAACCTCCAGGACAGCGACCGGAGCCAACTCGTCACCGATGACCCTGGGAGAAGGCTCAGAAGGACAAAGAACACTGGGATCAGGATCACCGGCAGCGGCAGAGCCCGGCAAGACAAGCTTGGATGCAGCGATCGGCTGCACCCGGCTCGTTTCCCCGAGAGACAGGCAATAATGCTCAAGAATAGAAAAGAGAAAAACAAAATAGAGGACTTGCCTGATCTCGGGCTCCACCGCCATCCAGTACTTCAACGATCCAGGTTCAACAATCTGAAGGTCCACTCCTGGTTCCCACTTGACTGCGGCGGGTTTCGCAGCTGGCATGATGGTCGTCACAGTCTGGGGATTCCCTGGCGCTGAAGTCCAAGCCAAAGGCCCGCATGGCGTGGTGGCAGGGGATCCGTGGCCTGCTGGGTCGAACTGCCCCTCCACAGAGACCCAGGGATGCTTGATCGTCGGCACAGGCTCCAAATGGCAGTCTGCTCTCCTCCTCTGCCTGTGACGTGGCTACGGGGCTGGAACCAGGTTCTCCAGGGCCGCAGGCTCCTTCTTCGTCCGGCGGTGTAATCCTGGCACCGGGGGACACTCAGGGGAAGGAGACACAGAGGATGCAGGTTCACAATTAGCAACTACAGCAGGTGGAGGGAGCTCAGAGGACTGTGAGCTCCGAACTCCGCCCCCAGGAGTCAGACAAGGCAATTCACACAGTGAGGGAAAATAATGAAATAGCACTTGCCTGCTCCACTGAGGGTCGATGGAAACTGCTGCAGTGGGCTTGGCTTTCTCCTTCTTCCTCTGGATGGTGACAGAGGGCCCCCCGGGAAGACGAGGAGGAGCCGCTCGCACAGGATCAGCAACGGGGACAGCCGGAGTCAGACTCATGGAGCTCACAGCAGCTGGGGAAAGTGTTGAGGTGGAGGGAGGAACAGCCAAGACAGTCCAGGGACAAGGAGCTGACGGAGCAGAAGGAACGGAAGACCCACAGACAGAGGCTGCAGTCTTACCCCTCTGACGTGACGCAAAGGCAACAGCTGGCTGGGAGGCAGAGTTCTTACGACCACCCAGAACTGGATTTGGACGGAGATCTCGCTGAGGCTCATTATGAGCATGGTGACGCTGTTTACTGGCAGAGGGTGAGGCGAAGGTAAGGCCAGGGAAACGCTGCTCCTGCACAGAGACAGAGGCGAACAGGTCAGCGTACTCAGGGTAATCATGGAGTTCGGGACTCATCTCCACTAGTCTGACTGCCGCCGTCACATGCTTTATAATCTGGGTAGGATGGGAGGCAGAACGAGCCACAGCCACACAGTCCTGGATGATCACCGCTGTCCACTGCGTCTCCTCCGGGGGAATCCCGGCTGACGTCCTCCTCCGCTGTCAACGGGAATGACATTTGGGCGATGTGAACTCCTGGGCTGGATGGGCTACAGGAACTGGATCCCGATGCCAGGAACGGGGATGCCTCACCTGGGCTTCCTGCTGGAATTTCCCTCCAGCCTGCGGGCCTTCTCCCGAAGTGCCGAGATCTCCGCCATCCATGTCGTGATTTTGGTGTGGTTAGAGTAGTGAGGATGGCGGTTAATAACTGCCTCTGTGAGGTCTAAGTACCAGTGTAAGCCGCTGGGAATGACGCTATAGCGAGCGCAGGAGAGGATACCATCTAACTCGATGAGGGCCATCACTAGCTCGTAGCCCAAGCTTATGGCATAGCCCTTGGGTGGCGACGCCATCTCCCACCACACTGGTACGCAAAAAAGGAAAAAAACTACAAGCCCAAATAAAGCAAACTCACAGTCACCGGCGTCTCATTTGGCTGCGACCTACTGTCATGCGATGGCCCTCGCGGGCCATCAATAAGACGCTGTAGGCAGCCAGTGAGTTTGCATATTTATTAATGAAGGATAACAATCACAGAATAATGAGCCACGTGGGGCAAAACACCAACAAGAGTTGCAACTAAGGCACAGTAGCCATACACTCAGGATAACGAATAAACTTACTGATAACATGGAGAATGAAGAGAGTGACTGGAGCCGGGGTTAGGAACTCCAGCCGAACGTTGTATGGGAGCAACATTAAGCGAGATCGCAGCTGGGAGTAACCTCAGCTGCTCCCTTAAATATGGCACAATCAATGAGGAAATAATCAGTGGAATGACGATCAGCTGTCACCACGCAACTCTGCTTTGACAGCCGGAAGTCCTGTCGTGACTCTGTCAAAATAAGAGTCCTGGACGGCCATAACAGGTAATGAGGAAAATACTGGACAACCCAAGCGCGGGCAGAATCAGCGCTCAGGCCATAACACTTTCCATTTCCAAATGATGGCTCCAACAGTGCTCAATGGAACATTCAGCAGTTTAGAAATGTGCCTGTAATTAATGCCATCATTATGTTTTGCAACACTAAGGTCGCAGTAGTCTAGAGAGAGCTCTTTGTGGTGTGATCTGATATTCACAGACCTTTTTAAAGGCTATCAGTCAGGACTTAACCAGCTGAAATTAATTTGCACTGATGGGGGAAGGGATGGCTTTCTAAATTCTGACGGATTTTGGCTGGTTTCTTGGGTTTGTATGCCTTTTTGCACCTCTTTTTCCTTCATCTCTTCAATACTTATTCCCTGTGTCATTACACTTTATTAAATATAACTTGTTTTGTGAACACAATTGCCTTGATTTCTTTGTATATATGCATTACTTGGGTTGTTACTGATATCTGGTGAAAATCTCAGGTCAATGGCTCCATCAGAAATATGTTTAATGAGAAAAATGTGGACGTGTTCAATACTTACTTTCCCCACTGTATGTACATGCATCACGTAAAGTTGTTTGGCTAGCCTCGTTAAGGAGCAGTGTGAAACCAAACCTAACTAGCTCAAATGTAAACAATATAACCAAAACATGAACCTTGGTCTGGACCTTGAAGTGTTTTTTTCAGGTGTGAAAATGCCCTTACACAATAATATACATCCCTTGCCATCTCTCTTGATAGTTTTGTTTTGTTTGTGTGCTAAAAGAAGTTATGAGATGAAGCTTTCAAGAACAGTTCTTTGGTATATTAAAAATTCAGCCAGAGTATATGAGAGCTGCCACAAGGGCATAGTAGCCAAGTGACCATGTTTTAATGGCCCTGTACTCAGGACGAGATGTTTCCTTAGCTATCCCATGCACTCCCACAACTTGCAGCCTTAGAACTGGCATGTCTTTAAACCTGGTGCACACTGTGTGACTATGAGTTTTCAGAGATAAAAGGCAAAAGATGTAAGCAAGTTGTCATGATAGCTTTCATTTTGGAAAAAATCAGTAGTCCTACGATTCCCCTGTCACACCATTAGAGAGGTTTTAAGATAGCCAGTGAAATGTTCTTGCAAGAATAGCAATACTGAGTAACAAAATTCTGGTAGAGCAAGATATTCCACTGCTCCTTTGACTGATATCCATGGGACAACCAGTAGGGACACAATACAAAATCAGGGATCGGTATCCCACAGGCAGCATAGGAAAAAGTAAGATGAAAGGAAAACATCAAGAACGTGTGTAAGATTCCAACAAGGCAGAAATTCCAGATGAGCTGTTGCAGCAGAGGTTCTGTTTATCTGATTACTCTCCAGATGTTTGTGTAATGTTGCAAAAATAGACAGCAAATCATGTCTTCTAACCCAAGGGTAAGCAGTTTTCCTCCCGGAGAAGACAGAAGCATCTGAAGAGCGTGGCTTTGGCTGGCCTGTACTCCCTGGTCATGCCACCACTAACCTCCCTAAATAAAAGAAAGCCTTCACTGAAACTTTTGTTTGCATCCCTTCAATCTAGAAACCCATCTGTTTCTCAGATGACTCAGCATCTGGCAACAACTGCCAGTCTTCATAGTTTTATTTTAGTAATTGCTTTCTTGGTTGGTCTTTTTGGTTTCCTTACTTTCACTCTGTGTGTTTGTCTTCTTTCCCTAATTATTCTTCCCTGACTGTATTAGATGAAAATTTCCATGCATTTGTAGCTTGGTATTTGTCTTTGCCAGTGGTCAGACCACCTGCATTAGTGGCTGTTTTCTGTGTATAACTTTTTCTGTAATTTTTTTTCTAATGCTCAGGAATTTTATTTGATTAATGTCCCAAATGTGCAATTACTGTTGGCTTTTGATTCTTAAAACTGCCTTTAATACATTAATTTTCAGTGCAGTACCAAAACCAAATGAAGCACAAAAAAAACAAAAAAAAAACAGGTTATTGTTTTTATTAGTAAAACACATGTTTTCTACACATTCTAAGCTCTCAGCATATTGCCTTCTCATTTTATAAACATGCTTTTGGGACTCTGAGAATCTCAACTCTGATGCTTTATTTCTCTCACAGTCTATCACTGCGTATTACAGGCCGAGCATAACACTCATTCCTACTCTGATAAAAGGTTTGTGTATGATTCAGTTAAATATTTTTTCAACAAGTGCTAAATCAGTCTGTTGTTGCAGAAAAGAAAAATCATTGACACAGATTCACTGTCAGATATTAAATCAGATTAGATTCAGTGTCATTGGGAAGGTGCTGGTGTCTTCATTAGGCAGCGGCAGCTTATGGTTCACAGTCAAAGTAACTTTAAAGGTCCCATACTTTGTATTTTCCAGAGATTAATTATAGGTTTTTACATCCTCAAGGACACACATACCCCTTTTCCACCAAGCTGGTTCTGGTGTTTAACTGGAGCCAGACCCTGACTTGGCACCAGTTCTTTGCTTTTCGACCGCCTAAGCACTAGCCCCAGGCTCTCAAAAGCGTTATTAAGCTGGCCCAAACTCATTGCTGGGACAGAGCTGCAAACCAGTTGACGTTGGTTATGTCCGCTGCTGTGGGCGTGATTAACTGACCAGCTGAAATGTGCCCCAAAACATTACTGACCGCCATGTTGCATTCCGAACAGCAGAGCGAGCATGATGGATTCCAAAACCAAGCAGATTTGGAGCAAAGAGGAGACACATTCCCTTGCTCTATGGACATCAGCAGAAGTACAAGATAAACTGGAGTGGGCCACTCGGACAAAGTACATTTTTGAGCAAATATAGAGAGAGCCATGGCTGCCGCGAGTTACAACCGGACCATCAACCAGCTGCTAAATAAACTGAAGAAGCTCAAAAAAGGATTCAGAGACCATAAAAGAGATCTTGAGAGTAGCGGCAATGGGGAACCCCGAAAAAAATCCCTATTTTGATATGATGAACTCTGTTCTTTGGGATAAGCCAACCAAACAACCGGAGTGTTGAACTTGGCTACAGCTTCAGCCACTGCCGTGGATGAGTCCATTGTACAAACTGCTCGAAACACTACTGGCAAGTGTACTGTTTTTAAAATGCCAAAAGTTAACAAATATATATACACTAAATCCACTTTTATTGATATGTAATGGCCAAAATGTGGATATTTTTTACTCACTCTTGTGCCGTTAGCTATGCTAGCAAGCTAACAGTGTGCTTTAACCATAACCATACCTCGCCATAAAGAAAGGCTCGTATGAGAAAACTAGAACAAAAACCTTAGTGTCTTACAAAATATTTTTTGTTAGATGTCCAGTGCAAAATACGCTGTTTTTGTTTTGTATCAATAGTGTTTATTGTTGTCCCAAATGATGCTAGATACGTCGCCATTTATCTTGAAAATGCTCATTTGAGAAAATGAGAACAAAAATCTTAGCGTCTTACAGAATACTTTTTTTTTTTAAAGACATCCAGTGCAAAATACACCCTTTTTTTTTTGTGCGCGTGTGGTATCAATACTGTGAATGGGTGCTGTTATGTATGGTAAAATACCTTTGAAAGGATGAGGCTAGGTGACTGGACGAACTCAGCTTTAAGTGTTGAACCACAACGGACACACAATAGACACCAGGCAGAGGGCACCGGTTGAAGAGACAGTGTAATGGATGCCCTCTGCTATTTATAGGGTGGTGCAGTGGCAGAACAAGAAGTGGCCGCCACTACACTGCACTGCACAGTAATGATGTTAAACCCCAACACCACAGGTGCCTTCCATTGCGTATGGGAGATTTTTCTCCCAATGATGCTAGTAATGTCGTCATTTTGTGACAGTGTGGTTAGCACTGTGGCAGCACAGCAACTCACCCTTGGCCATGGGAGCCCTGGTTCGATCCCAGCTCCTGACCAACAGTGATCTGTGTGGAGTTTGCATGTTCTCCCCATATCTGCGTGGGTTTGCTCGGGGATTTCTCCGGTTTCCTCCCACAGGCCAAAAACATGCAGGTTTGGTTAATTGGAGACTCTAAAGTGGCCCTAGGTGTGAATGTGTGTGTGAATGGTTAAGGGATAGCGCCGTACAGTGGCTGCTCCATCCATCCAAGTGGATGCCCTCAATTTCCCCTCTGGGGATCAATAAAGTATACAAAATCAAAAAAAAAAAAAAAACATTTTTACTATTTTGGTAATAATATATTATTGGACTGACGATTCCTGTGTTTTTCAGTGTGTGGTTATTTTTGTATTGCTTCTTATTTTTCTACTTTAAAACAGGGAAACGGAAGTGGGACACAAACACGGACCTCCTTCTTGACTACCTGGAGAGGTCAGATGAGAGACACCACAAGAAGAGCAGGAGGGATGAGCAGCTGACCTCTGGTTTGCTGCAAAGCATCCAGAAGATGGAGGACAGTACCAGTACCCTTGTTGGACTGATGGGACGCATTGTATCTGTGCCTGAGGGACTGCAAAAAAGTAGCTATCATAGCAATGATATTTTTGGCTGTGTGTGCATAATATGTGACCCGTGTTGGCAAAATGAGTCAGAAAGCACACCACGTCATTACGAGCTGCAGGCAGGAGAAGTCATAAATCATGACTCTTTCTTTGTTTGCTAGTGGCAAGTCCCGGGAAAACCCCCATGAGTGCCTGGTATCATTGGAAAGCTTAGAAAACGTACTTTTGAGAGGCAAACACCACTGACAAAATTGTGCATCTCTGGGGGGGTGGGGGGAGTGCTATTGAGTGAGTGATTGGTCACTTGTTTAACAATTGTTGGGTTAATCGCTTTCATCTCAAGCTTTCATACTTTTACAAAGATTTAAGATGATGAAGCCCATAATGGACCACAGAAAGAAGCCAGATAGAAGGACCTAATGACACTGAAGCCCAGCCACCAGGTGAGCTAGTAGACCTTGCTACAGCAGCACTAGCATCCAGCGTCGAGTCTGACTCAGAGGCTACAAATGCTACAAACATTCTTCTGGCGATAAAGAATATGAATAAAACAATGACTGAGAGATCTGACATGTTAGAGGCAACCCTAACATCTACCCAAGCATCTCTGGTGAGTTTGGGGAACTGCCTGGCAGAGATTGAAGAAGCTAACTTGGATTATGATCACCGCCTCATACAGGTTGAACAGACATGTATGAAACTGCATGCCGAGAATACAGCACTATGTTTGATGTTTGTGTTGGTTTTAACCCTTGTGCAGCAGCTTTTGCTGTTTGGTCTGCAAAGTGATTGCCTTGAGAAACTGGATCAGTGCCATTTGTGTGTGCTGCACATTTGCATATGGCCAGTTGTAATGGAAGTTTGACACTTTCGAGCAGCTCCAAAATGAGATGTTTATGCTGAATAGGTTATCCTGTTGATGTGATCAGGCCTCTGTTTTTCCACTGCTGTGCAAAGTGGTGAATGGTTGAAAATGCATACTGGCTATCAGTGTAAACAGTATTTTTTTTTTTTTTGGCCTAATTTACATGCTTGGTCAGATCAATCAGCTCTGCTGCTTGTGCTGAATAATGTGATGGAAGTTTTTGGACTTTCAAAACAGTGTCATGAGTGACAACTGCATAGCCAGATAGATTTAATCCATCACAGTCAAGTTTTGATGATCCTTCTACAAAAAGTGTGAGATCTGAATCATCCAAAGGTGTGTCCTTTAAATCAGGACGTGGTAGTATTTCAGTTTCAGTTTCTGCCAAACAGTCATGAGGTTCACCCTCAGTGGAAATTGGTAAAAAGCTCGCTGGATTTATTACTGTGCAACGTTCAATGATTAAATGTGGCTGTGACAGTAACACTGTCATGCATGCAAGGTGTCTGGATGGGGAGAGAACTGATATTTTGCTGTGAGACAAAATGACTGACACAGCATGTGTGACATTTAGGGTCAAGGGATGGAAAAGAACAATCCCTGCTGATGCTCGAACTGCCATGGATGCAGCTATTATGGCCTGCACACATGGAGCCAGGGCCCACGCAACAGCGTCAAGCCTTGTGGAGTTGTATGCCACTGGACACATTTTTGTACCGAATGGCTGAAGGAGCACTGATGTCGTGTGTCCCTCCCTACAATCCGCCATTTGAATAAATGGCTTTTTTGTAGTCAGGGAGTTCCAAAATGGCAGTGCTGACCAAAAGTTTTTTCATCCTGACAAATGCCTCTTCTGCCTCAGGTGTCCATTCAATTTTGTCCACCTGTGCCATGGGCGTTCTGTAAATGAGGTCAGACAATGGTTGCACTTCAAATGAATAATTTGCAATCCAGGCGTGACAGTAATTCAGTGTTCCCAAAAATGACATCATGTCTCTCTTTGTAATCGGATTTGGTACTGCCAAAATAGCCTCTTTGCGAGCAGGATCAACATGTTTTCCTTCTGCTGAAAAAATGTGGCCTAAGTACTTAACTTCTGTTTTCCACAATTGCAGCTTGGCTTTGTTTACCTTGTGACCCTGATCAGCTAGAAATTTCAGTAGGGCAATGGCGTCCTTTTTGCACGTGTTTTCATCAGGAGATGCCAGCAAAATGTTGTCAACATATAGGAGCAACTGACTCCCATGAGGAGGAACAAACTGCACCAAGTTTGCTGGCATTGCCTGTGAAAAAATGGTTGGTGACTCACAATACCCTTGTGGCAACCTAGTGAATGTGTACCTTTTATTTTGAAATGTGAATGCAAACCAAAACTGATGATCTGGATGAATTGGAATGCTGAAAAAGGCATTGCTAATATCAATCACTGTGAAAAATTTCTTCTGTGGTTGTAGATCATTTAACAAAGTGTGAGGGTCTGGGACTGTAACAGCCCTAGGAATAACAGCTCTGTTGACTGCTTGGAGGTTTTGGACCATCCTCCAGCCGGAAGATAGTGCAGCCTTCTTCACAGGGAAAAGAGGTGTGTTACATGGTGATTTTGGACATGATACAATGACCCCTGCTTTTATCAATTCTTGTATAACAGGTTTAATGCCTTCCTGTGCTTCCGGGTGCAGAGGACACTGTCTCTGATGAGGCCTAAAATGAGATTTTGCATTTATTGTTACCAATTCTGCATTTTTCATTAAGCCTACATCTGCCTTTCCTGTTGACCACAAGGAATTTGGAATTTATGAGAGTGCATCTTCCTCTCCTTCTGTCAGAGGAAACAATCATGTTTGTGATTCTGGGACGTCAATGCCAACGTCTTTTTGGACTTGTGCCACCCAGTTCAAAGGCAGGTAGGTTTCAAGCTTTAGACAATATTGAACCCTTGGGTCAGGGGTGTCTTTCCAGGATTGATCACATTGTTCTGCTGTGTTCACAAACCTGCCCACATCCTTCCATTGCATGTGTTTGGGCTTAATCAGTGCAATGTGTGGTGACTCCCAGTGTTTAAAGTGACTGCTGTCTTCATCAGACAATCTCACAGAAGCCCCTGCGTAACCCTTTGGCGACCAGTATAGATTTTTAATGACGATCCTGAAGGATGGGTTTGCAAAAAATGTTTTCTCAAATTTGTCATCTGGGCCACTCGGACATCTGTCATACATGTTGCAATGGTATTGATTTGTGGCCTGCTTTGTTGTAGGAATCTGTGTTTTAAAATGTTGCATGGTTTTCGCCGCCAGGTTCTCTGTCACCCCGAGTGGGCCAGCCAGTACCAAGTGGAGTGAGTATGAGTACCTTGGCATAGCAAAACCCTGCAGCACATTAGTTTCTGCCACATGTGGAAAGTGTGATGCTCTCATACCGCCCTCTGCCGGAATTATGGCAATATTGAGAGTTGTAAGCAAATCCCTGCCTAGTAGGTTAACGGGACATGCTTGTGACAAAATGAATGAACCTTCTGAAATGTCCCCTGTGACAGGATCCCTTACTTTTATAATTTCAGAGAGATGTTCTGTCTTCAATTTACCGTTTGCTGATTTGACAATCACTGTGTGTGCTGATTTTTGGAACCCCTCAACATTCAGCCCTGAAATGACTGATCTACAAGCACCTGTGTCACAAAGAAATCGCAGTGGAGTCCCCTGAACCTCTAGAGTAACTTCGAGTAAACACTCTAGTGTCTAGGTCAAAGTCAGGTAAATGAAAAATGTCAGCTGTGTCATTGTCATTTTCAGCTGCTGTACTTAGCTTTGGTTCGGCTAGTCACATGTTGGGATGTGTTGGGTCTTGTCGTGGTGGCTGGGCGGCGTGCACTCCCCTCACCTCATCCCAGCTCAGCGGGCGGACAGGGCAGTCCTTTTTCCAGTGGCCCCGCTGTCCACAACACCGACAGATGTCACGGTCACACCGTCACGAGTAGGCAGCCCCAGCTCCATGGCCCATCCTCCCTCCTCCACATGGTGGACCCTGAAAAAATACAGAAGTGGGGGAAGCTAAGGCCTCCCCAGAGGGTCAGCAATTACATAAACTGGAGTAGGCCTTGATTTAGCTTTCTTTTCCTCTCTCTCCAGCCGGTCCTCCTCAAGCCTCTCTGCATGCTTTGCATAAGTTAGCACATCAGCGAATGCACATGTACAATATGTCACCAAATGTTTACATTTGCATTGTGCCAAATGTGGATGTATGTTCTGCAAAAACACACTTTTCAAATGTTGCCAGTATGGTTCTTACCATGTATCTTCACCGGGTTTGCTCAAACTGGAATGATTGTCAAAAAACACATTGTAATCTGCCCCTATAAGCTTCAATGCCTTCTGTCTTATTCTGGGTCATGGTCTGTATAGCACTCCAATAATGCTTTAATCTCCACTTGTTTCCAATGTGGTCATTTAATTGAGTCACCTGTTGATCTAATACTGCATCTGTTGGTGACAGGATATGACCTGTGTCATCTTTTGGGTTCCAATCACCTGAAACTGTGCACCAATCACCTTTAAGGACCCTCCTATAGGCCCCATCTGTCTCTTGGCCATTTAATTTAAAATTTTGAAGGAGGTTTGCCATCCCTTCAAAAAACTGTGTAGGTTTGTCTTTGGGATGTGAGATTTCTTTAACCGCTTCAGAAAAATCTGCATCAGTCCAAGGTCGATAGACCAGAATTGTTGGTTGGTGTTGAATGGCTCCTGCCTGAGCACCATCTGTAGGTGGACCTGTATAAACTGGATTAGAAAGCTCAATCACGGGGTACTGGTCTATGATGTTATACCCATGACACTGTTCATTTTCCATGGATTTGACTGTAGATGAAGATGGGTGTGTGTTTGAAATTGCATGGTGTGAGGGTGCATAAATACTTATCTCTTTTACGATCCTTGGTGGCTGTTCCCTGGAACCCCAGTCCTTTTTAACTTTTGGCTTCACGTCACAGTCTAGGCTGTGAGGAGGGGGGGTGCAGCAACGGCCGCAGCAGAAGCAGCAGGAGGAGAGGGAGGGGGGGGAGAAGGAGGGAAATCCACCCTCGGAGCAGTGGGAGCTGCCGCCGCTTCAAGGCTGTGATAGAGAGGAGGAGGGGTAAGGCACCGTGCCTGGCCGGCTGAGTCATCCTCACCTCGGAAAGTAGGAGAAATAGGACACATATCAGTCAAGTCTTTTTTCTTGAAAACATCTGAGTCCTTGGAGCTCTGGTTTTGTCTGTTCACTATCACCTGATCTAAATCTGCCTGACGCTTCCTTGCAACTTGAAGCCATTGTTCAGCTTCAATAAGTCCATATTTTAACTCCTTGCATCCTTCCATCAGCTGCTTATCTAATAGCAGAGACTAAGCTTTTACAGTCAGTAACCCTAAGTTTGCCAGTAAATTTAAAACTTTTCCCCCATTTTGCCAAGAACCTCGTGCTATTCCCGTCTCTCCTGTTCATATATTTTCCATCACCAGACAACACATAAATTTCATTTTCATCTTGCTGTGTTCTGCAACCCTTACAGCAAAACAAGCTGTTTTTCTACCTGTCTGGATATTTTGAGGTTCTCCGGTGCTCTGCTGCTTGCTACAGCAGCAGCCCATTTTAAAAGAAAAAAAATTCTCTCTCACAGATCAACAGCTAGACGGTATTTTTAACAAACACACAGGGCCCACACAGTCACACCCAAATGCTTTGTCTGCCTTATCCACTCAAGGTCACAGCTAGACAATACATACACACACAATGACAAACTTCAGATTTACACTCACGCACAAAAACAGCACGAACATTACTTAAAGTACTCTTTAAAAACTGGCAACTTCCAACATGGAAAGCGTGCATCTGGCAGCCACACACTGTAACATAAAACTCCTATTTTTTCTCTTCACCACTGTGAAAACAGAACTCGTTTACCCAAAAGTATTATCTGTAAACTCCCACAATTTTAATCATTTCCCCAAAGAACAATAATTATCTAATCATCCCTTTTATACTCCACACTGACCCCCCCCCCCCAAAAAAAAAAAAAATCACAACAACAACTTTAAAACTCCTGTTCAGCCTGCTTCTTCTGCCTCCCCGGAATGTCCCATGTCTCTCACGGGAGCAAATTCCAAAAACACAAACACAAAGAGACAAACAAACAGACAAACAGCAGTAACTTTATTCAAATCAGTGCTATAACAAAATTACTGGTTCACTCAAGTCAGTGCTCACTGCAAATCCATGACAGAATCTTGCATCAATTTACTAACCAAATGCTCATCACAACCGAACAGCAGAATCTTGCTCAGACTCTTATACATCAATGCTCTCTGCAATATTGTGGGCAGAATCTTGCCCCGATTAATATCTCAGAGTTCACTGCAACAATATTACAGCCTCTTGCATTAATTCCGCGTGCAACAACACACCTAAGCATTCACTTCACTTCACCGAACCCACCCCAAACCAAAAAACCCGGATCGAACCTAATTCGAATCAGAGTGAAGGCAAGCAGAAGCTTAACCAGGCTTTGCGGTGTCAAGTGCTTAGGAAATCTTTACCCTCGGGGACTATTCACACCCCAGGTTTACACACAACAACAACAAATAAATGTACTCACACCCAGGCTGCCTTTTCAGAGTTCCGGAAGATCCATCAACCAGCAAGCAGCTCCCGACGTCTCCAAGACCTGGAGGGGATCACATCTTTGTCTGCCCCAAAACTGGGTCTTCACCCCGGACTGTGCACAGTCTCAAGGTTGAAGCCACCAGAAAACGCCCGTGGTTTTATCTGGGTCCCCTGTTCAGAGCGCCAAAATGTTGGCTAAAAATTAAATTAAATAAGACTGAGTCAAAAAATCAATAGGCGGTTTCCAAGTTATGAGCCATTTATTCAAACTCTGGCTAGAGGAGAAAATAGGTACATCTGACCACCCCACAGAGTCGCACATGCACCTTTCTCTACCATGAATTCTAAGTCTGGTGTTTTTATAGCTGTAAGAATAGATAAACAAAAGAGGAGAAGTCCTTGGGGAATCTTGGAGACATCTCCTGAAGACAGTCTAAGTGTCTAATCTATAGCACATTCCTGGTCACAGAAACTTAGCAGGGCAGGTCAATAAAACAAGAGCTTATCCTAGGTCATTATTTACATCTTTGCTGGCCTATCCTTCACAGGCATTCACACGCACATCCATTCTGCACTCAAGACTCTGGGACATGGAATTCACATAGACAAATGATGGCTCATACAATGCACCAAATAAACATCAGATATAATATATGAAAGAATAATACAGAGATGAAATAATATAGAAGAACATGAAATTATCCTATCAGTTACTAACTTTGTTAAGAAATTTCTTGAGCAAGTTAATCCTACCACCCGACCTTTAAAGGCAGCTTGGGAGGCAGAGTTGGGAATTCAGATTGAGGATAACGTATGGGAGGAGACCCTTGGAAGAATTCGCTCCTGTTCCATTAATACTAGGCACCACTTAATTCAATTTAAGGTGATGCATAGGCTTTACAATTCAAAAGTTAAATTGAACAGAATTTTTTCTACAATTTCTCCATTATGTGATTAGTGTAAGTCCGCCATAGGCTCTCTAACCCATCTTTTTTGGACTTGTCCAAGACAGCATAACTTTTAGTGTAAAATATTTATGTGGTACCCTGAAATGTATGATTGTGTATTTATCCCTGACCCTGAGATTGCATTGTTTGGATATTCTTTGTGTAACCCAGTGTAAAAAACGTGGATGGAATTATGAATGTCGATACCGCTTTAAGAAGGGGGGACACTCATTTCACAATGGGAATAGATATTTTGAAGATGAGTATATAAATACAATATAAGTTCATAAAATATGTTCATAAATAGTTAGGAACATTTTCTGGAAAGTTTTGATAACGTTCCCGATATTTTCATTTGGTATACTGAGCAACAAATGGCTGCGTTGTTTGTTTGGCAGCAACAGCCAATGGGGTCACGCCAGCCAATGGGGTCACACGTTCCCTCGCTCGGTCTGTGTGTAATATGCAGAACGCTGTCAGACACTGCTGAGACACGACCGAGAGAACGCGAATCCTCACGGAGACGACGAGCTAACGTGCTAATAGCAGCCTTTGCTTGGACAAAACTTGAGATTGGTAAGCCTGAATAAACACCTGCAATGAGACATTGCTGTATTAGCAAATTCTAATGCCCCGTTTATTAAATTTTAAGATTGGGATCCAAAGGCTGTTAACGCCGTTGAGCGCAGGAACCCCATGATGCACGTGTCACTTAGCATGGTGAGTGCCATTCATTGTGTATGGGAATGCTAACCTCTAGCTTGAAATACTAATCGCCGATGCTAATTTCGGCTAGTTTTTCCATCAGAAAAAGACATTTTCCAAAGCTGTAATGGTTAGCAAAGGTCCCAGTTCCCTGGCCATTGATTGCTGCTTGGTGATGAATGTTGAACCTGTGATTGATATGTGTTTTAAAGTGCAAAATTAGTGATAAATTGTTGCGCTAGCTTGAAATGCTAAACCTCCAATGCTAAATCTGGCTAGGTTTTACATAGGAGGAGGTTGTTTTTAGAGCTGCAATGATTAGCAAAGGTTTTATTTCATTTACTATGGACTGTGGGACACATATGTGGGTTTCATATGCACAAATGTATATCACCTTATGCTTCAGATGTATATCACTGTATGCTTACTGTATGCTTCATGTCTCAGATGAACAAAGGGCTGAGCCTCCTCGGAGATAGCAGGAGGATGTGAAATGTGGTATTTGGTATGCAAAGAGATGGCCGTGGGGAATTTCCTGGCTGCCAGTGACTTTGGGTGGAGATGATAAGATCTGAAAGGGATGCATTGCTACTTGGGATTAAATTCAATGTGTCTGGAGCTTTGAAGCTACTGGGGTATAAAAAGGGATGAAGGTCTGGGTTTCTTCCTCTTTTTCTGTATTGCTGATGTTGGAGAATGTGAATAAACCTGACTCGTGAGATAAACTCTGCCTCGTCCTTTCACATTTCCACAAGACTGTATTTAGGAATAAATATTACATCTATGGTTTAAAGGTTTTTAAAAATATAGTTTGTTATATAACCTGGAAATGTTTTGTGATAAGCTTAGAGCAATAGCTTATTTGTTGTGTTCTGACCTATTTTATAGGTCAGGTTTTTTTTCTTTGGACTGGTTTGACCAGAACATGGATTCTCCAGATCTGGATGGCGAGCCGAAGCCCGAACCCTATTAACGGCTAGAGGTGATTCAACAGGTCACCTGGAACGGACACTAGAGAACTGTGAATCTTGTAAATATATTTTGGGGTATGATTGTGACAAGTGTGTGGGTTTTTTTTTTTATTAAATGTACATATTTGTAAATAATACACATTTGTAAAAAGAAATATATATAGTTGCAAGTTCTATATATTGGTGTGGTGTCATCTGTTGTTACACCCTCCAGGCTCCTACGAACCTAAGGTCTACCTGAGCTGGCCCAATTATCTCTTTTGCCCAGGTAGAAAAGTTAAGGTAATTACATTACCATAACACACCACTACCAAAAAGGGTACTACACCTAAAGTAAGTAGGTGTAGTGGGTGTTACATTTGCATTTACAAAAACACAGTCACTCGGCACAGAGCACCATTGTGTATGAAATGGTAATTGCTAAGAGACTGATATTAAGATTAAGGAAATTGGACAGTGTGCTACAGTTCAAGACTTGGCTAATCGAACTTATCAGTGTATTACACATGGAGAAAATCCATTATGACATGATGGACCAACCTGAGAAGTTTAACAACATCTGGCAACCATTTTTAGATAATCTTACTCAGCTTTCAGGAGACTCTTACACACTTATAGTGTGCCACTCACCTCGATCTTGAATATTTTTTGATGGATTGTTGGATTGTGACATTTATAGTGATGCAATATTATATGGTATGCCTTATGTTATGCACTGTTGTTATGTTGTTGTTTTTTGATGTTGTTTTTTTATGCTTTTTTTACTCTTCTATTTGTTTGAAAAACTTTAATAAAAATATTAAGAAGAAAGCGTACTTTCTAAAAATACATGTTTTTGCGGAAGACGTAATTCCCGACCGATCGAACGCGCGTTTTAAACCTAGCCAAAATATAAACAAATCATCTTTTTCCGGGTCCGTTTTTGCGCACTTCCTACAAATGAAATATCATTTTGAAGGTCTTTCTGTTATGTTCAGGTGAGCACACTTCCCCTCCCTTATTGTGGGAATTTTTTCATCAAGACCCCTGCTCCGCAGGTGATCAGTACACCTGTGTGAGTGGATGCACCTGCCGCCTCTTCCCTGCCAGCGCTTAAAAGGACCAGTTCGTGAATGCTCTAGCCCTGGCTTGTTGGGTATAGCTGCCTCTGAATAAAGTAAGGGTTGTACTAGTTATTAAGGAACCTAGCCATTAACTCCTTTTCTCTTCCTCCTTTTCAGGTTGCTGCCATCTTCGCGGTGCGTCTCCGGGGGTTGTTGTGCGCTCACCTGCTCCATCATCATCATCATCATTCCAGACGGCCTCCTCCACCCAGTCAGACACTTCTCCCAGCTTTACACGTCTTCAACTCCCTGCCAGCTCCACCTCGCTGGTTCATCTTTTCCTGCTGGGTTCCTCTGCCAGGTTCTCTTATCATAATTCATAAAAATATCCCTGTGATTCTTTATTCCCGGTCTCCTTCCTTATAGCTAACCTGCTCTCGTCTCCCTCTCTTACAGTCTGGGTATTCCTCTGGCGAGTGATGCTTTTTTTCTAACTTTGAGTTCACTTTGTTCAATAAAACTGTTTAAACATTGCTTCATTGTGTCGTGTGCATTCACTGGTGTAGCATCCTGCACGTGAACTGATCACTCTCTCAATCATGACAGAATGAGCCAGCCACGAATTAGGCTTAGCAGGTACTGCATCAGCGGAGCACTCTGCCCTTTATCGCCTCAACGTCACAGAGAGCAAGGTGGCCATGCTCACGGAACAGCTGCAGACAATTATGCAGCAGCTGAGCATGGTCACTGATCATCTAAGCCACATGTCTCATTTGGGTCCAGCCCCCTCACCTGCCGTTCCAGTTTCTTCCATCATTTGCCGAACCACTTCCGTTCCCTCACTGGCCCTGTATGTGGAGGAAGTGGGAAAATGTAAGTGATTTTTGTGCCAGTTTCAGCTTTATTTGAGGCAGGTGGGCAGGGAGTACCTGGACGACACACCCAAAATTCATTTCATGACCCTCCTGCCGCGTAACCGAGCCCTCAGCTGGGCTCAGCCTATTCTCGACAGTGCAGAGGGCCCTAGTTACACTTTTAACGGATTTGTTGGTGAGTTCTCCTGGGCCTTTGACCATTCTGAGAGCGAGAGTAACATTATGAGCCATCTTATGTCACTCCGCCAGGGCAGTCAGTCTGCAGCCGACTATTCTATTGAGTTCTGGGTCGTTGTGGAACACTCTGACTGGAATGACATTTCCTTGCACAGGGCCTTCCTCCAGGGTCTAAATGCCAACCTCCGTGACAACCTGGTGGTTCATGCTGTTCCCTCCTCTCTGGACGGGCTCATTGATCAGGCTGTCAGTTTGGATAACCGCTACCGCAAGCGTGCGAAGAAGCGGAAGACCTCCTCTGGCCTGCCCATTTCGCACATGCTTCCCCCCGGCTACTGGCACGGGTGAAGCCGACTCCTCCTCCGAAGCTATGGTGCTCGGCCGAGTCTGTCTGACTCCGGAGGAGCACCAGTGACAGAGGAATGCCGCTGCATGCATATACTGTGGTTCCTTAGAGCACAAACTGTTTAACTGTCACCTAAAGCAAAAAGACACAGCCCGTCAGTAGCCATGGGGGGTCTGACAGGCGGGAACTCCATTCATCCCCCCAGTAACTTTTCCATTCTGGCCCTCATTCAATTACTGGGGGTCGAGAGGAGGGTGTCATCATTAATTGATTCAGGGGCGGAGCAGAATTTCATTTCTTCACGGCTTGTGCGGGAAGTAGGCATCCCCACGACTAGATTGCCGACTTCATTAAACGTTGCGGCATCATCTGGAAGTTGTGTGGCGTCCATTACTGAACACATGGCGCCGATCTCCGTCCTCCTTTCCGGGAACCACCGGGAGACTATATTGTTCTTTATTCTCCCTAGTTTGTCCTCCCCGGTGGTTCTGGGGTACCCTTGGCTCCGGAAGCATAACCCTATTATTAATTGGGCACAAAATTCCATCTCTTCCTGAAGCCCCCTTTGCTTAGCATCCTGCTTCTGCTCGGCCGAGTGTTCGCCTTCCCTTCCCATCTCCTCCCCTCCGGTGGAGCCTGTCGAAGACCCTTTGACCTTGTACCTCAAGATTGAAGTTAGGCTCACCAGCTTGCAGTTCCTAGAGGAATTTTCCTCATAGGAAATTCTGTCACATGTGTGTGTGTGCTTGGTGACTCAAGAGTTAACCCAGCCGCACTGTCTACTATCTACCAGGACATCTCCGCTACCTGTATACCAGACCTCTGACTGAGTGACCTGTCCAGGCAGACACCTGGAATACCCCCTTGGTATTAACGACAGCCCCTCATGGTCTCACATTGCTCTTAGTAAAACCTGGGTAAATGTTTAAGATCAGGAAAATTGATCTATGGGAGTTCTGTTTTAAAAACACCTTAAAGAGTAACCTTTAAAAACATAAAAATGTAACTCCTCTTGTAGAAAAAATACCTTCTTGAAAAAAACCCAGGAAAGATGGACACTGAATCAGTGATCTCACAAACTCCCATACTGTCTTTTAATATGCTGTAGTATTTATTGAAAATCTGCAAAGCTCAGCCAAAACAGGATATACTTGCATGAAAACAGTCAATTAAATCAAAATGATGATATATTACATTTCATGGCATACACTTTCAATATTGCTTTGCATTCAGTTCTATGATTCACCAGCCATGTCTGTTCCTGTCCTTTCGGACCACAGGAGTATGTGCTCTCTGATGATTTCGTGACCCTGGCTGACCTCCCTGTGATGTTTTCTGTATTCTTGACACATTTGAAGCAGGATTACCCATTTTCTTTTCATGGGGGTAAATCGGTGTGATTGGGAGGGTCTGCTGCTTTCAGCCTTTTTGCGGTTGCTGGGGTCATGTCATGGGGTACTCGAACAAGCCGCTAGATCTCAGCCTTGTACCTGAGGTCTATCATGACCTTGGGGAGGTCTTTAGCAAGTTGGGAGCCCTTTCTTTACCTCCTCACTGCTCTTACGACTGTGCTATCGACCTCCTCCCGGGTGCGCGGTTGCCATTCAGCTCACTCTACAGCCTTTCTGGACCGGAGAGGGAGGCAATGGAAAGTTACAACAAGGACTCTTTGAACACCGGCCTTATTCGGCCTTCTTCAGCTCCTCTTGGAGCAGGGTTCTTCTTCATCAGAAAGAAGGATGGATCTCTGCGCCCGTCCCTAGATTTTCGTGAGTTAAATGCCATTGCAGTCAAGGATAAATACCCTCTGCCCCTGATAAACTCCGCGTTTGTGCTCCTTCAGAATGCGTGGGTGTTTACCAAAGTGGATTTGCGCAACGTGTACCATCTAGTCCGTATTCGCAAGGGGGACGAGTGGAAGATGGCTTTTAAAACACACTTGGGGAAATTTAAATATCTCATGGTGACTTTTGGGCTCACCAGTGCTCCCGCCTTCTTCCAGCGCATGATTAATGATGTCCTCCGCAACATGGTTAATCAATTCATTTTTGCTTACCTTGACAATATTCTAATCTTTTCTCACATGCCAGAGGAGCACTCTGTCCACGTCAGGGTTGTGTTACAGCGGCTCCTGGAAAACCAGCTCTTTGTGAAGACCAAAAAGTGTGAGTTTTCCACCTGTTTCACTTCCTTCCCAGGGTTTATTGTTGCTGAGGTGGAGCTGAGGGCCAATCCGGCCAAGGTGAAAGCTGTGCTTGATTGGCCAATGCCCCAGTCCCACAAGGAGCTTCAACGCTTCTTGGGGTTTGCGAATTTTTATCGCTGATTCATTAGGAATTACAGTGGTGTGGCACAGCATCTTACTCAGCTGACCTCGGTCAAGATACCTTTCACCTGGTCTGAGGCAGCTAAGCGGGCCTTCTCCAAACTGAAGGACCTGTTTTTCAACACACCCATCTTGGCCCAGGACAACCCTCAGCTCCAGTTCATTGTAGAGGTGGACACTTCTGATTTGGCGGTTGGTGGGTCCTCTTGCAGCACTCAACGTCCGATCAGAAGCTCCACCCATGCGCGTATTTCTCTCGCCGGCTCATGCCGGCTGAATGTAGGGGACTGAGCCATTAAATTAGCTCTTCATCTGGCTCTCATCTGGCCATTAAATTAGCTCTTGAAGAATGGAGGCACTGGTTGGAGGGAGCAGTCCATCCCATCGTTGTGTGGACCAACCGTAAAATATTTAGAGTATCTTCGGCCAGCCTGCAGACTTAATGCCAGGCAGGCCCGCTGGGTTCTATTCTTTCTCAGATTTAATCTTACCATCACCTACAGGCCTGGCTCCTGCAACATCAAACTGGGTGCTCTCTCCCGCCAGTTCACCCCAGACCAATCAGCCCCCCTTCCCTCCCCCAACCCATTGTGCCCTCCTCCTGCATCCTAGGTGCTCTTACCTGGGAAATCGAGCAGAGGGTCCGGCAGGCCCAGTCTACTGAGCCCAAACCCGACGGGGTTCCGATGATTGTCTATTTGTCCTGGCCGGCCTCCGCAGTGATATCATCCAGTGGGGTCACACTAGTCACTTTGCCTGCCACCCAGGGGTTTCCCGGACTATCAACTTAATCCAATGAGTGTTCTTGTGCCAATGCTGTGGATGGACGTCCAGGACTATGTCAAGGCCTGTCAAGTGTGCGTCAGAAACAAACCCAACTCTTCTCCTACTACTGGCCTGCTGCATCCCATGCCAGTTCCCAGTTGCCCTTGGTCGCACATTGCACTGGACTTTGTCACTGGACTTCCCCCTCGCATGGTATTACAGTCATCCTCACCATCGTGGACCATTTCTTTAAGGTCATCCATTTGGTGCCTCTCTCCAAGAGGCCCTCCGCCTCCGAGACTGCCAACCTGCTCACTACCCACGTTATCCACCTTCATGGCATCCCTCTTCACATTGTGTCTGACCGGGGCCCACAGTTCACCTCCCAAGTGCGGAAGTCCTTTTGTCGCTCCCTGGGCACCATGGTCAGCCTCACATCCTGATACCACCCACAGAGTAACAGGCAGGCTGAGCATACTAACCAAACCCCGGAGGCCGCCCCCGGATGTGTGACATCCTGTAACCCGTCAACTTGGTGCTCACAACTCTGCAGTCTCCTCATCCACTGGATTAATGCCCTTTGAGGCGTCTATGGGGTACACTTCCTCCCTGTTACCCATGGCGGAGAGGGAGAGCACTGTACCATCGTAGGGGCCCACGCTCGCTGTTGCCACCATCTTTGGAGTGCCACCCGGGCTGCTCTTCCCCACTCTGCTGAGCAGAACCGGCAGTACGCAAACTGCAGGCGGGTTCCAGTGCCCAGATATACTGTCGGGCAGAGGGTGTGGCTGTCGGTGGACCAAGTGCCCCTAAAAACGGAGTCCCAAAAGTTGTCACCTCGCTTCCTGGGTCCATTTACCATCTCCAGAATCATCAATGACATGATGGTCCACCTGGAGTTGCCGCCGACACTCCGCATCCACCCAATTTTCCATGTGTCCAAGATCAAGCCCCTCTCCGCCAGTCCTCTCTCTCCCTCCCTAAGCCACCTCCATCTCCTCAGATCCTCGACGGCCAGACCCCCTACACCGTTCAGAGGATTCTGGACGTTTGCTGTTGGGGCCAGGGATTGCAATACTTGGTCCACTGGAAGGGCTACGGGCCTGAAGAAAGGTCATGGATCCCCAGCTCATACTTCCATGACAGGCGGATGGTCCGTGCCTTTCACTGATCACATCCCAACAAGCTCGGTGGGCCGCCAGGAGGCACCCCTTGAGGGGGGAGACACTGTTATGTTCAGGTGAATGCACTCTCCCTCCCTTTCTGTGGGAGGTTCTTCATCAAGACCCCGGCTCCGCAGGTGATCAGTACACCTGCGTGAGTGGATGCACCTGCCGCCTCTTCCCTGCCAGCGCTTAAAAGGACCAATTCGTGAATGCTTCAGCCCTGGCTCATTGGGTATCGCTGCCGCTGACTAAAGTAAGAGTTGTATTAGTTATTAAGGAACCCAGCCATTAACTCCTTTTGTCTTCCTCCTTCTCAGGTTGCTGCCATCTCTGTGATGCGTCTCCGGGGGTTGTTGTGCACTCACCTGCTTCATCGTCATCATCATCACTCCAGACAGCCTCCTCCACCCGGTCAGACACTTCTCCCAGCTTTACACGTCTTCATCTCCCTGCCGGCTCCACCTCACTGGTTCATCTTTTCCTACTAGGTTCCTCTGCCAGGCTCTCTGATCCTAATTTGTAAGAATATCCCTGTGATTCTTTATTCCCGGTCTCCCTCCTTATAGCTAACCTCCTCACATCTCCCTCTCTTACAGGCTGGGTATCCCTCTTGCAAGTGGCGCTTTTTCTCTAACTTTGAGTTCACTTTGTTCAATAAAACTGTGTTTAAACGTTGCTTCATTGTGTCGTGTGCATTCACTGGTGTAGCATCCTGCACATGAAAGGATCACTCTCTCAATCGTGACACTTTCAATACAGAATATGGAAAAAAAAAGTTACCTCAGTTTTGATAATTTCCTCAAAGTGACTCATTTTACCAGCAAGGGTCACATATTTTCAGTTGTAGCCATCTTAAATTTTTGCACATTTTGTGAAAAAAGGCTTTCTTTCCTTAAGTGTTTTTTTCTGCTTCCACATTGAGTAATTGTTATCCTCACACCAAACATATGCATGGAATACCAAGCCATTTAGGATAAACAACGCAAATCAATACATTATAGTGGTGGGAAGTGAATAGGGGTGGGTTCAAAAGATCAATATATCGATATGTATCGATACATGTTTGACTGAGCCGATATCGATCCACAAAATCCGCGGATCAATCTTTTAATATTAATATGTTTTAATATAATATTTTTACATTTGTGAACGTCTGCTGAGTATAATCGGGTCGAAACCGGGTCAGTCAGCCAGGAACAACGGCCGAGAACCATAAACAACTGACGCGGTAACGGAGCTAGCAAGCTAACGGATATGCTAGTTCTTCTTCTGTGCTGTTAAAACGGTTCTCATCCGGCAAGTTTCCTGCCGCGCGTGCTCTTTCGTGTTTACACGAGCGGCGATATTAACGTGCGTCTCTTAATTTAGCAACAAAAGTCACCGTAAAGATTGTCCTCAACAGCTTCTGAATATTTTTCATAAATAAAACTTCTGTGTTCCCTGCGGCGCGTGCACACGTCTTTTGTGTTTACATGACGCGGAGTTAATAACGTGCGTCTCTTAATTTAGCAGCAAAAGTCACCGTAAAGACTGTCCTCAACAGCTTCTGAATATTTTTCATAAAGCGGGGATAAACGGACTTTTACTCCATGCAGCGCTGTGTTGGAACATCAAGTTGACGACTGATAAAGGGAAAATGAGCAGAGACTGAAACCCGTGAAGCAGAGGGAGACTTGGAGCTGCTGAGACTGTAAGTATAATATTTGTTTGTTTTAACGTTTATGTCGTCAATTAATAATTTATCTGGCATGATGGTGGTTTCTTTTACAAACTATGGACACAGAGAGAACTGTTGGTTAAGCGCTGTGAATAAATGCAGAATTAAGGTATATTTTATGAGATTATGGACTTCTGCCACTTAAGCGATGTGAAGAGAATAAATCACAATAAAATTAATAAAGGCTGCAGTACAACAAGCTATTGTTACTCAGTAGAACTAAATTGAAATGAACAAACCTTCTCAGGAAATGAACTGAAACCCTTTTCCAACATTGAAAGTTAATTTGTAGTTAAAATATTAAAAATAACCCTAAATTATTAAACCCTACTGTGGTGTGGCGATCTAAAAATATGAATGTTAATTTTACTGTGAAATCTATTCTTTTTATCTGCCTTCAGATGTGTGAAGACTGGAAGCTTCATTCTCAATGAGACCTTCTGAAGGTCAGAGGTCGTCAGTGGAGGAGCATCCCTGCTTCATGTGGATTTCAGCACAGAAGAAGACCTTCAACTTCAAGATTCAAGGAGGTGCTGCCATCATTTTCTCCACACTAACATGCATTCAGTGCAGTTTAGTTGTTGTAATGACAAATTCTTTTATTTCTTTTTTTAAAGTTCTCAGCAAGAACACAATATTGGTCTTTTTTTTTTTTTTTACAATTTTACTGAGCATTTAGATAAGATAAGATAAGATAAGCCTTTATTAGTCCCACAACGGGGAAATTCCAGGATTGCAACAGCACAGGGATAGCAACACTCAGAGCAACAATCAGAAGGCAAGAAAAAAACAAGCAAGCAAGAGCGGCTAATATACATATGTACATATTACTATAAAATAAATATATACACACACACACACACACACAGACACACAGTGCAGAGCATTGTAGCTGGATGGAATAAATATGTAAATATATAAACACCCACAGTACGGAGCATTGCAGCTAGGTGGAATAAATATGCAAGTATATAAACACACACAGTGCGGAGCAATGTAGCTAGATGGAATAATATGTAGATATATAAAAACACAGTGCGGAGCATTGTAGCTAGATGGAATAAATATGTAAATATATAAACACACACAGTGCAGAGCATTGTTGCTAGATGGGATGAAACAGCATAACCGTCTACTTAGTTATCCTACATGGTATGATTATGTGCCCATACATATTCTCACCCTCCATAGCGACCGGTATGTTCCTAGTTGTATGCCGGAGGGGACCATTGTGTAAGTCTATTGCATCTTTTGCATTCAAAAAACTATTAGTTTGTTACGTCTTTTTGCTATCTCTGCAAGCAGCCCTGCTTAGGTTGTACAGTCTGACAGCCGTTGGTAGGAAGGACCTACGAAACCTCTCGGTTGTGCACCTGGGATGATGTAGTCTGCTGCTAAATGAGCTCCTCAGTGCATCCAGTATGTCCTGCATAGGGTGGAACTCGGACTCCAGCAGAGATGACAGTTTAGCCACCGTCCTTCTCTCTCCTATCTCCTCCATCGGATCAAGGCGCTGCCCCAGGACAGAGCTAGCTTTCTTAATCAGTTTGTTCAGTCTCTTCCTATCGGCTGCAGTAATGCCACTGCCCCAGCAGACCACTCCAAAAGTGATGGCTGATGCCACCACCGTGTCATAGAATGACTTCAGCAGCGCCCCTTGTACACCGAAAGACCTGAGTCTCCTCATTCATATTAATTCTAAATAAATCACTGTTTAACAAGAAATTTTTGGCAATCCTGTACTTTTCTTGTGGTGTTACATAGAACAGCATCACTGTAAACTATGGAAAAAGCAGCTGCTTTAAAATCTGTACTTCCTCACACAACTTTGAGTGCAAAAAAACTCTAAAAGTGCCATAACTTTTTGGAAAAGCTCCCACAAATCCAGGCTTTTTGGGCCACAACAATCACAAAAACAGCTGACAAAATCCTGGAGGGACTGAAATACAATGAGATTATGAATGCATGGTTCATGCATTGAATTTGTTTACTTACTCTGGGTGGTTAACTTGACACGACACACCCTTTGCACTAAAGAAAGCACCTGTGAGCACTTTATGAAATGATAAGTTAAATAATAAAAAGTGCATTATTGTAACTGATTTTGGGTCAGTTCTATATGTGATAATTTATGAATTAACAAAGTTAGAAGATTCTTGGTACAATTTGCAGCATTAGGTCTCGAAGATTTTTGTTTCATGGGAAGTAAAATGGCTATTAAAATGGTAATTCCCCAGATCGAATCGGGATTGAATCGGAATCGAATCGAATCAATTCAGAATCTCAAGAATCGGAATCGAATCGATTCTGGAAATTAGGGATCGTTCCCAGCCCTAGAAGTGAAAGTACAAGTACTGAATTATTGCATTTAAGTTACTTTTTTCAGGTATTTGAAAATATATCAGGTGTTTGTGGACTTCACTGACGTACTTTTGACAACTTTTTTCAGATTTTCTAAAGAGCAAGCAGTAAAAAACTTTAAATCTATGCACTTTTTCTAAGGAAAATGTTCCAAGTTGCCTGCTTCAAAAATGATAAATAATGAGTTTATATTCTTTTGACAGCATACCATCTGACATTCTGTCACCTCTGGATGTCACCACCCGAGTGCCGGTCTCGTCCGCGCTCGGGTCATACATTATCTTTTCCAGGCTTTGACAGCAGTGGGTCCCTTCTAGCTCCCCGGGCTCTTATTGTGACAGCGCCCAGTGGGGCCTCCTGCTGTCAAAGTCAACAGCTGTGCTGCATTCGGGGTCATTAATCAGAAATTTGTCAGAAATTTGTGGCGGCGCCTTGCATGGCAGCGGCCCTCTGATTCTGCACTTGGGGTGTGTGTGATTAACACTGTAGATAGGTAAAACACAATCTCGTTCTACTGTACATGATTGGTTGTACAGTTGAATGACAATAAAGGGTGATTTAATTTAATTTGATTTAATTTAATTTAATTTAATTAGTGACCGGTGTTAAAAGCGGATGCTGAATGCACCCCGATGCAGCAGTCTCTGTTATGCTACCTGTTATACTTCCCGACAGAACGTCTCATCGTCTGGCGCTTCGGGCGTTCCCCGGCTCAGACGCTGTTCATTCGTCATCTGTTGTAAGTTACCCTGTGATCATCCTACCCTCATTGTCGTGTGTATTTTCCTCTGTTCCTAACCCCTGAATAAAACATCACTGCAACTCACCGGTGACTGCTGGCATCTTATGGTGGCTCGCGAGGGCCACCGTGACAGTAGACTGCTACTAGAACGTCTAGAGAGAGGCGTCGCACCGAGACGCCATTCACTGTGAGTTAGTATAATTGGACTGTTGTTCCTACCTGTCTGGGTACCGTGCTGAAGCATGCCCTCACGGAGGTCCCGCACTCAGAGTCAGAGCGATGTCCTCGCAGACACCCTCGAGTGCGTGGACGAAATCCTCATCACCGCCTCCCTCCTCGACTTCAACAGCGACGTGCCCCGGTACCTGGACCAAGCCAAGGATATCCTCAATCATCTCCCTCGCTTCGCTGACCACCCTGAGGTAAGCGTGAGGAGAGATGACATCGCTGCACAGCGCGAGATACTCCGGGGGCTAGAGGGAAATCCTGGCAGGAAGCCAAAGAGGAGTAGACGTCGCCCCTCACTTCGGGATCCCGCTCCTGCCTCCGCTCCAGCCTGGGAGTTCGCACCGCCCGGAGGTCTTTCCCCGTCAAGCATGTCATCACTCGGGATTCCCCCAGAGGAGCTGCAGCTGACAGCAATCAAGGTCTGGGACCGAATGGTTGCAGCTTGCTCCGCTGTGCATCCGTCGTTAATCATGAAGCATGTGGCAGCGGCAGTTAGACTGATGGAGAGGAATCCAGAGTTGCGTGAGTTCCCTGAGTTTGCCGACCTGCTCGCCTCTGTTTCTGCACAGGAATGGCGATTCCCGGATCTCACCTTCGCCTCACCCCCTGCAAGAAACCGTTGTCACACCGGCTGTCAACCTCGGCTTGAATCCCGTCCGGATCCAGTTCAGGGTCGCCGCAAGCGCTCAATCCCCCACACAGCTGCCACTCCTGCGCCTCGTCAGAGGGGAATTCCCACAGCCTCTCCCCCGGGCCATCTTCTCCCGCTGTTCCGTCAGCGTCCCGTGCCCGGCTCGTCTCGTCTGTCGCCCCCTCCTCCTCGTCGCCTATCCCGGCTGCTGTTTGTCTCTAGAGTCCTGTCCTGGCGAGCTCCGTTCCGGAACCATCTCCAGCGGTTCCCCCTCGTCCTCCCAGGGGGCCCGCTGTCTCTGTCCGGCGGGGAAAGGGAAGAACAACGTCCGCTGCAGCAGGCACCATCCGGCCTCCAGGAGACAGGCAAGTCCAAGTTTATCCTTATTCTCATGATTGTGATTTGCCTTGTCAGACTCCTGGGGGTGGAGTTTGGGGTTCGCAGCCCCCCAAGCTCCCACCACCTGCTGTGGCTTTAATTATTAATCCCGCATCCTCTGTGTCTCTCTCCGCTGAGCGGTCCTCGATGCCAGGCCAATGTCACCGGATGAGGAGGGGGCCTGCGGTTCTGGAGAGCCTGGTTCTGGTTCCGCAGCCACATCGTGAGTGGAGGAGGAGGGCGGACTGCAGCGTGGAATCTGCGCCGACGAGGAAGCGTCCCCGGGTCTCCACGGATGAGCGGTCCAGTCCAGCGGGTCGAGGGTCCCCTGCCCCCACGCCATGTGGGCCATCAGCGTGGGCATCGGTGTCGGAGGATCCTGAGGCTGCGGACACCATCGTGCCAGCTGCGGAGCCCGACGTAGCTGAGTGGGAGCCTGACGACGACCTCCTGCCGTCTGAGCCCAGATCTTTGCAGTCCTGGACGGCGTCAGAACCCGAGATCAGGCAAGTGCTCTGTTTTGTCTTTCTCCTTTCCATCTTAGAGCATTTTAGCCTGTCTCTTGGGGAGATCAGCCGCCCGCTGCGTCCGAGCTTATCTCGCCGGGTTCTGGTGCTGCCGGTGATCCTGATCCCGGTTCTTCTCTCTCTCCCGAGCCTTCTCCCAGGGTCGCCGGTGAGGAGCTGCTTTCGCCCGCTGTGCCAGAGGTTCCAGGTTCGGGGTTGGAGGTCGGTTCTGTTGCGGCGCTGACCCAATCGGGGTCCGTCGCGGGAGCAATTGCGACCCAATCAGGGTCCGACGAGGGTGCAGCACCAGCAGTTTCCAGGTTCAGTGAGGGAGCTGCAGATCCCCTGCCACCGGATACTGGACGGGCTCGTCTCCTTCTTCATCCTCATCATCACCATCACCCTCCTCGTCCTCCTGAGGAGCGCAACCCATTTCCACCTGGGGCCGTTGGGGTTCCGAATGCTCCGCCCGGTTCTCCCTCATCTTCCCCTTCTCCAGGGAGGCCGCCTTCCACTTCCCCTCTACGGTCCTGGTGGTCAAGCGATGCGGGTCAGCCGCCCGAAGGACTGCCGCGCCCATTTGGCTCTCTGGGCCGGCCACCCGACCCACTGGACTACCTGTTTGGCGACCTGGTCCGGCCGCCTGAAATTCATTGTTTCCGGGCATGGGACTGGGGTAGGCCGCCCGAACTTTCTGCCTCCATACCTCAGAGCCAGGACTGCCGTCATCCCGGGTTTTTTCTATCATTATGATGTCTGTAAGCTTTTGGGATGTGCGGGGGAGCCTGGTATCTGTAATTTTGTATCTCACCTTTTTCCCTTAGCCGGTGATTTGTGTTTTTTTTTTCCTCCCCTCTGTCTAATGTCCATATACTGGTTGAAACTGTTATGTATTGCCAGTTGGGTTCTGTCCTTGTGTTACCCACATGTTATGGAGTATTGTGTGTTTTTTTTTTTCCTCTCTCCCCACGGTACTCTGTAATTGCTTTGTTGGTCCCCTGTCATCATTTTGGGTTTTGCTTCTCCTCTTTTTGACTCTCTCCCTCCTGCCGACGCCCCATCCGCCCACCCTAGGGGGGGTGGGGGCTTGGGTGTTATTTGGCCGTTCAGGAGCTCGGCCTCGAGGGGGCGTTACTGTCACCACCCGAGTGCCGGTCTCGTCCGCGCTCGGGTCATACATTATCTTTTCCAGGCTTTGACAGCAGTGGGTCCCTTCTAGCTCCCCGGGCTCTTATTGTGACAGCGCCCGGTGGAGCCTCCTGCTGTCAGAGTCAACAGCTGTGTTGCATTTGGGGTCATTAGTGACTGGTGTTAAAAGCGGATGCTGAATGCACCCTGATGCAGCAGTCTCTGTTATGCTACCTGTTATACTTCCTGACAGAACGTCTCATCGTCTGGCGCTTTGGGCGTTCCCCAGCTCAGACGCTGTTCATTCATCATCTGTTGTAAGTTACCCTGTGATCATCCTACCCTCATTGTCGTGTGTATTTTCCTCTGTTCCTAACCCCTGAATAAAACATCACTGCAACTCACCGGTGACTGCTGGCATCTTATGGTGGCTCGCGAGAGCCACCGTGACACTGGACAAGATCATTTCTGGGGAAAATATTTTTAACTTGTACATTTTAGAGTTTGTCTCCTTTTACCCCTACATGATTAAAAACTTGAATCAGTTCTTTAACTAGAGTAGATTTTTACACATCTAAGTTCATAAGGTGTATACCTTTAACAACTTTGTAAATGTGTCTATAAAATATATACATACAACATAAATACTTCAAAACAGAGTACACTGAGGACCAATTGTCAGCTGAATTTTTTATTCATTAATGATTCTGTATTACTTCACATATGTTACATTTTGTAAATGATATGGCAGGCACTAAACAGGTTATTGCTCCCCACTGTTAAAGTACTCCATTAAAGCTGCCCTAATATCATCCCCTTCTATATTGGCATGGCCAGGTAGTGGTTGAACTGGAGGCTGACTGTAATCACGTGTGTCTGGGACTTCAAAGTTGTCACCATGTTCTTCACAAATATTGTGAAGTATGCAGCAGGTGAGCATCATTTTCTTGCTCAGCTCCAGTTTGCAGTCATTCCTTTTCAGGAGGGACCTCCAATGTCCAATCAAGCCGCCAAAAGCCATTTCCACAACATCGTCACTTCCTTGTGGTAACGTATCGTCACTTCCTGTTTTGCTGTCTGCCTGTGTGGTTTGCTCTCCAGCTCTCGAGCCACTAGCTATGGCTACTACCTCTCTTTCCTCTCCTCCTCTGGTGTGCTCTCTCTGTCAGATGTTTAGCTACACCTCTGCCTCTTTTAGTGATAACGGTAAATGTAATAAATGTTGTCTTTTTGAGGCGCTCGAGGTGAGGTTGTCTGATTTGGAATCCCGGCTCCGCTGCATTGAAACACCGTCTGCGCCAGTTAATCTCGACGGACGCCCCTTAGCTGCAGCGGAGCCAGCTAGCTTAGGTCCCCCTGTCACCGGTTCCCCGGCTCTCCTCTGCAGCGAGGAGACTGGGTGGGTGACGGTGAGAAGGAAGCCTAGTCGCAAAGCCCCGGTTCACCACCAACCTGTTCACGTTTCTAATCGTTTTTCCCCGCTCAGCGACACACCCGCTGAGGAAAAAACTCTGATCATTGGCGACTCTGTAGTCAGAAACGTGAACCTAGAGACTCCATCGGCCATAGTCACATGTATTCCTGGGGCCAGAGCAGGCGACATCGAGTCAAATTTGAAAATGCTGGCTAAAAGTAACTGTAAATATTCCACAATTGTTATTCACGCCGGCATTAATGACATCCGTCTCCGGCAGTCGGAAGTCACGAAACTTAATATAGAATCGGTGTGTGACTTTGCAAAAACGATGTCTGCCACTGTAGTATTCTCTGGGCCCCTCCCCAATCTGACCAGTGATGACATGTTTAGTCGCTCGTCATCCTTGAACCGCTGGCTGTCTGTGTGGTGTCCTAAAAATGACGTGGGCTACATTGACAATTGGAGCTCTTTTTGGGGAAAACCTGGTCTTATGAGACGAGACAGCATTCATCCCACTTTGGATGGTGCTTCTCATTTATCTAACAATCTGGCATCTTTTTTATCCAAATTTCCAAAACCATGACTACTCAGAGTTGGGACCAGGAAGCAGAGTCGCAGTCTTACACGCCTCTCTGCAGCTCCTCTTCATCCGCCACCCCTCAGCTTAGCCCCTGTCTCCCCCATCAGAGAATCGTTGTCTGCTCCCTCCAAAGTAAATAAAAATATAATGTATAAGCATCCCAAAGTGATAAAGCAAAATATTGGTAAAACTCAAATTAAACATCAAGCCTCTAAATTGAATGATTTGGCCTCTGTTCCTCCTCATAATTTAAAAATTAAATGTGGTTTATTAAATATTAGGTCTCTAACTCCCAAGTCTCTGTTAGTCCATGATCTGTTAATTGATCATCAGATTGATTTAATTTCCCTTACAGAGACTTGGTTAGGACAAGAGGATTATGTTGGTTTAAATGAATCAACTCCCTCTGGTTATTTAAACTGTCAAAATCCCAGAAGTTCTGGTCGTGGAGGAGGAGTAGCATCAATTTACCATTCCAAATTACTAGTTAATGTAAAGCAAAAAACATGTTATAATTCCTTTGAGGGCCTGGTCCTCAGTGTTGGGCACTTTAGCAATTCCAGGTTAAACCCAATTTTATTTGCCATAGTTTATCGTCCCCCATCAACCTATTCAGAATTTTTATCCGAATTTCCTGATTTCTTAGCTGATTTAGTGCTGAAATCTGATAGAATAATTATAGTAGGGGACTTTAATATACATGTGGATGTAGATAGTGACTGCCTTAATGTGGCTTTTAATTCAATATTAGACTCGATTGGGTTTTCTCAGAAAGTAGGAAATTCTACTCATTACCTCCACCATACATTGGACCTTGTTCTGACATATGGCATAGAAATAGAAAATCTTGTAGTGTCTCCTCATAACCCTGTACTGTCAGACCATTGTCTGTTAACCTTTGATTTTACTATTTCTGACTATTTGGCTCCTAAAGAAAAATATTATCACAGTAGATGCCTCTCAGATGATGCTGTTTCCAAATTTATGCAGATTGTTTCCTCTATGCCATGTGTCAACACAACGGAAATAAGCTATAGACAGCTTGCTCCTTCTGTAATTGATAACATGGTGGATAGTGTTTCAGCTTCTCTGCATCAGGCTCTAGACTTGGTGGCCCCCTTAAAAAAGAAAAAGTCTAATCAGAGATTTTTAACTCCTTGGTTCAACACAGAAACTCGTAGCTTAAAACAGAAGACTCGTCAATTAGAAAGAAAATGGTGCTCTACTAATTTAGATGAAATCTATTTAGCTTGGAGAAATCATCTTTTAATTTATAAAAAATCTCTTAGAAAAGCTAGAACGAGTTATTACTCTGCATTAATAGAAGAGAACAAGAATAATCCCAGGTTTCTTTTCAGTACTGTAGCCAGGTTGACAAAGAGTCAGGACTCTGTCAATCCTAGCATCCCCTTAGAGCTTACTAGTCAGGACTTTATGAACTTTTTCAATAATAAAATTTCATCCATCAGAGATAAAATCAATCAGATTCTTCCCACAGTTAACTTAAATACTGTAACTACTACAACTCCTTCTACTGATGTCTGTCTTGATGAGTTTACTCCAATCGACCTTTGTGAGTTAGACAAAATAGTTTCCTCATCCAAACCTTCAACTTGTCTTTTAGACCCTATTCCTACCAGGTTATTTAAAGAAGTCTTCCCACTTATTGGTAGCTTTATTCTTCATATAATCAATTCTTCATTAACTTTAGGCCATGTACCGCAGGCTTTTAAAACGGCTGTAATTAAACCCTTACTCAAAAAGCCAACGCTAGATCCAGGAGCTTTAGCTAACTATAGACCAATCTCTAATCTCCCTTTCATTTCAAAAATCTTAGAAAGAGTTGTTGCTACGCAATTATTTGACCACCTGCAGGGAAATGGTTTATTTGAGGAGTTTCAATCTGGGTTTAGAATCCATCATAGCACTGAAACAGCCTTAGCGAAGGTCACTAACGACCTCCTCATTGCATCTGATAATGGACTAGTTTCTGTACTTGTCCTTTTAGATCTTAGTGCAGCTTTTGATACTATTGATCATAATATTCTACTTGATAGATTAGAACACTATGTTGGACTTAATGGAACTTCGTTGCAGTGGTTTAGATCTTATTTATCTGATAGGTTCCAGTTTGTTCATGTAAATGATGAGTTTTCTCTCAGCTCAAAGCTTAGTCATGGAGTTCCACAGGGATCTGTGCTTGGCCCTACTCTTTTTAGTTTATATATGCTTCCGTTAGGCAACATTATTAGAAAGCACTGTATACATTTTCACTGTTATGCAGATGACACACAATTATACCTGTCAATGAAGCCAGATGATACTAATCAATTAGCCAAGTTAGAAGCCTGTCTTAAGGAAATCAAAGTTTGGATGACTTGTAATTTCCTGCTATTAAATTCAGATAAGACTGAAGTCATTCTTGTTGGTCCAAAAAACCTTAGAAATTCCTTTCCAAATCAAACTTTCAGTTTGGATGCAGTTACTCTTTCTCTTAATAGCTCTGTGAGGAACCTTGGAGTTATTTTTGATCAGGATTTGTCCTTCAATTCACATATTAAATTTGTTTCTAAGAGTGCCTTCTATCATTTGCGTAATATTGCCAAGATTAGGAGCATCTTGTCTCAGAGTGATGCTGAGAAGCTGATCCACGCTTTTGTTAGCTCGAGATTAGATTATTGTAATTCTTTATTATCAGGCTGTCCTAAAACATCTTTAAAAAGTCTTCAGCTGATCCAAAATGCTGCAGCAAGAGTTTTAACAGGTACTAGAAAGAGAGATCATATCTCTCCGGTTCTGGCCTCCCTTCATTGGCTTCCCATAGAGTTTAGAATTAAGTTTAAAATCCTTCTTCTTACTTACAAAGCTCTAAACAATCAGGCTCCTTTTTATTTAAAAGATCTGATACTACCGTATCATCCTAACAGAGCACTACGCTCCCAAAATGCAGGTTTACTTGTAATACCTAGAATCTCCAAAAGTACAATGGGAGGCAGAGCCTTCAGTTATCAAGCTCCTCTCCTGTGGAATCAGCTGCCAATCTGGATTCGGGAGTCAGACTCGATCTCTGTTTTTAAGAATAGGGCTAAAACCTACCTTTTTGATATAGCCTACAATTAGGGAGGGATCATGTGTTTCTGAACCCTCCCTTAGTTATGCTGCTAATAGGTTTAGTCAGCCGGGGGACCTCCAGTAATGCACTGGGCCTCACTCCTTTCCTCACTCTCTATGAATTTTTTTTTTTTTTTTGCTGGTCATTAACATTTGTTTGTTCTCTCCCATAGATTGAGTCCCCATCGTGCTGTTTGCTCTCTACATGTCTGTTCTTTTCTTCTTCTCTGTCCCCTCACCCCCCAGCCAGTCGCAGCAGATGACTGCCCCTCCCTGAGCCTGGTTCTGCTGGAGGTTTCTTCCTGTTAAAAGGGAGTTTTTCCTCTCCACCGTCGCCAAGTGCTTGCTCACAGGGGATCGCCTGATTGCTGGGGTCTTTCTGCAACTGTGGGGGTCCTCCCTACAGTTGATAGTGCTATGAGATGACTGTTGTTGTGAAATGGCGCTATATAAATAAAGTTGAATTGAATTGAATTGAATTGAACTGAACATGCATGGCTCATCCGGTAGTTGTAGTTACATTGTTCAGGGGTAAGTCTGCCTGTGTCCGAAAAGGGTTTCATCAGCCACTTCTGCATAGGGTAGGTTGGATGGTGAAATCCGATGTCGTGCAAAAAAGTGATCACCGTCTCAGTACACCTACCTAAATGTTTTGAGGTTTTATTGCATCTGAAAAATTATAGTGTTGGCCAAAGTGTTGCAGTTTGGATAACAACATACGGAATTTATGAGATTGCAATTGATTCCAATATTTATGTGCAAACACCTCATTGTTGTTTAGAAGCTACATAGAATATATATTTATACAGTATCTACATGTATACGTATATCCAGTAAATCTATGCATTTTTCCATGTAACTGTCATGTTCGGGGTCATCACCCCGAGCATGACTTGTGGCTGTTGGGTTTAATTACTGATTATTAATTCCAGCTGATGGATTGAGCCTTGCTCTCTATCAGTCCCACAGCCATGCCTCCTCCTCAACAGGCATCCACCAGTGGTATGGTTCACCACATACACACTCACACACTCATGCTCACACGCACACATACACACACACTCACATTCACACTCATGCATGCACACACACATTGTTCAATCAGTCACGCACTGGGTGGCCACACAGTTGTGTCCATTTGCCCTCATTCTGGGTTTGTGTATTTATAGGGTAGAATGTGACCAGCTGTTGTGGCAGCTTTGCAATGTCTACTTTGGATATTCAGACTCGCAACGGTTGGTTTTCACCTGGACTCAAAGCCTGTTGTTCCCTTTGAGCCTTTCCGCTCAGACACCTTCGTAAGTCTTTCTTTTGTGCCTTTTCCCTCTGTTCCTGTTTGCTTGGAGAGCATTAGGCATTCCCTTGACCAATCTAGCTTGTAGCCAGGTGTCTTCCCTTCAGCTGTGACTGTATTTGGACTTTCTCCATATTCACCCATTGTAAATAAACACGTTACTTACTCTGTGTTTTGGGCTCGTTGCTATTCCCTATGTTCGCTGCACAGTTTGCGAAGTGAACATGACAGAAAGTTGCCACCACAAAGAGCCCAAGCAGTAAGTAATGTGTTATTCATTTTTTGTGTTTTTTCACTAACCTGTTTGGAGCATGATGTCCTGGTCCAGCAGTTTTCACACCGGCAGAAGTGGACGGCCAATGGGACATCTCAGTGTGGAGGAGGAATGGGCAGCCGCGTCTATCCGGGGCTTCCTGTACGTCGCCAAGGATGCCTATGGCCCCAGAGAACAGTGGGACTGCCGCAATGAGGCTCAGGATATTCTGGCAGCTCACCCGGGCCTCTGGAATTATCCCCAGTACGCCAAATTACTGTCCTCCATCTGCACGCTCGAACAGGCTTTCCCCAACTTGAAGAGGAGGGCTGTCCGGACAAAGTCCAAAGATGCTCTCCTTCATCGGCGGCCATCTTCTCCTCTCCTCCGTCCACCGTTCCAAGATGGCAGCCAGCAGGTCCGGGTCGTTGACTTCACCCGGAGTCCCGGAGGAACGATTTAGCCCTGCTAACTTTTCCCGCTCCGACACCGAGCCCAGTAACCTCTGCAGCGGATCATCAGTCCCAAGCAGTCCCGTCTGCAGGACCTCCCTCCGCATCCGCTGTGAGGTCTTCTTCCTCGGTTTGTTCATCAGCAGCAGTTTGGGCACCAGTTTATTTCACCAGGATCTCCCGTTCCTGTGGTGAGAGGGGTGGCTCCCATACCTTCTACGGAGGAGTCTAGCACCGCCTTTCCTGGATGGACGGGTGAAGACGTCCAAACAGCAGCAGCTGCAATTCACACTGCAAACCGGGAGAGCAGGCGAGTACATTTTTGTTTGACTCATATTAATAATGAAATGTCTTGCCTGATTCCCAGTAGGGAGGCTCAGGGAAAGCAGTCCCCTGAGCCCTCCCCGCCTACTACTGTTAAAAACTGTTCACCAGCCCTCTCTCCTCTCCCCTTTGTGTGCCTGCTGGAACCAAAGCCGAGCAGCCAGAAAAAGGAGGAGCCAGAGGTCCGGGGGGGGGGGGGGGTGTCCTCCCGCAGCCACGGTGAACCAGGTCCCAGCCACCACACTGGAGGAGTCACCAGCGTGGATCATGGCACTTGGGAGAATTAAGACTGCAGTGACCATCACGCCTGCTGTGGAGGCCACTACAGCAGAGTCAGCACCCGAGCAGAACCTTGTGGAGGCTGAACCTGAGGAGACATCGCCCAGCTCGCCGAAGTCCTGGACGGCGGTGGAGCTTGAGCTAAGGCAAGTGCTGTCTTTTGCATTTCTCTTTTCCATAATTTAGCATTTTTGCCTAGCTTTAGGTGAGGAGAGCCAGCTGCAGCCAAACGCTGCACCTGAGCTTGCCTCGCCGGGCTCTGCCACTGCCGGTGACTCTGACCCTTCCTCCTCTCTTTCTGAGTCCATTTCCAGAGTCATTGGAGAGGGTCTTCCGTTGCCGGATGAGTCTGTGGACCCAGGCTCACACCCAGAGGTCACCAAAGGTCCGGTCGAGGTGGTTGTTGGGGCCTCCCAGTCCAGGGTGCCTGTGATCGATTGCTTCCTCGCTTGGGTGCTCACACGGGTCGGCTGGCCCATGGCCAAGATGGCATTGGGGTCAGCAGTGGCCCAGCCGGGTCCCACCACGGGTGCAGCAGGGGTCCAGCTGGACTCCATCGTGGGTGCAACTATGGCTCGGTCGGGGTCCATCGAGGGTGCAGCAGAGTTCCAGTCCCATGTCGGGACCATCGTGGGTGCAGCCGTGTGCCAGTCCCATGCCGGGACCATCGTGGGTGCAGCTGCATTCCAGTCCCATGCCGGGACCATCGAGGGTGCAGCTGCGCTCCAGTCCCACACTGGGACCATTGAGGGTGCAGCTGCGCTCCAGTCCTACGTCGGGACCACCAGGGGTGCTGCAGGACAGTTTGGGGATGCCGGGGCCATCCGTTCCCTTTTGGAGGCCCTGTGGGTGTTCCTCCTCCTTCTGCTGGGCACCGTCGGGGTCCTTTCCCTTCCGCCACCAACAACTGCAGGGGTTCCTCATCCTCTGCCCGGCCATTCACCTCTCAGTCTTCCAGTGGGTAGGCCACTGCCTCATTTTCCCTTCCGGTCCTGGTGGCCTAATCGTGTGGGCGGGCCACCCGAAAAACAGGGTTCCCTCTCCAGGTGGCCCGTGTGCCCTGGGAGACCACTGGATACTGTTCTGCAGGCCGCCTGCTGGCCCTGGGATTTTGGCCAGCCCCCTGAATGTTCGGCAACCTGCTGGGCCTTGGATTCTGGCCGGACCCCTGAACTGTGGGACTCTTGGGGGTGCGGTGGGTTAATTAGTTTTGGGGTTGGGAAGTGTGTTGCCATTGTGTTGTTTTGTGGTGTTCTCCATCTTTGATTGATCACTGCTAACCTGTTTTCCCCCACCTCCCGCCCTGGTTTGGTGTGTTGGTCTTTTGGGTGGGGGTGGGGGGTGGGGGTTTCGTTCTCTGCTTTCATGGTATGGTGGGTGTCTGGTTTCCACCCCTTCGGAGGGGGGGCACTGTCATGTTCGGGGTCGTCACCCCGAGCATGACTTGTGGATGTTGGGTTTAATTATTGATTATTAATTCTAGCTGATGGATTGAGCCTTGCTCTCTATCAGTCCCACAGTCATCTCTCCTCCTCACCAGGCATCCACCAGTGGTATCATACACACTCACACACTCATGCACACACGCACACATACACACACACTCACATTCACACTCATGCACACACACACACATTGTTCAATCAGTCACGCACCGGGTGGCCACACAGCTGTGTCCATTTGCCCTCATTCTGGGTTTGTGTATTTATAGGGTAAAATGTGACCAGCTGTTGTGGCAACTTTGCAATGTCTACTTTGGATATCCAGACTCGCATCGGTTGGTTTTCCCCTGGACTCAAAACGTGTTGTTCCCTCAGAGCCTTTCCGCTCCAACACCTTCGTAAGTCTTTCTTTTGTGCCTTTTCCCTCCTCTCCTGTTTGCTTGGAGCGCGTTAGGCATTCCCTTGACCAATCTAGCTTGTAGCCGGGTGTCTTCTCTTCAGCTGTGACTGTATTTGGACTTTCTCCATATTCACCCATTGTAAATAAACACGTTACTTACTCTGCGTTTTGGGCTCATTGCTATTCCCTATGTTTGCTGCACAGTTTGTGCAGTGAACATGACAGTAACCTTATGACTGCATTATTTTAATTGATTTTAATCCTAGATCAAGTTTGTTTCGGGGTCAAAATGCATCAAAAGTGTTAAATATATCTTATTATACCTAACTCAGTACTGTTTACCTGTTGAAATATATATTTTACAGCTAATATTAACCCCACAGCAACAATATGGCACTTGGCAATTATTTTTTGGTAGCTGATCACTTTTTGGCACAGCACTGGTATTATGTATTTGTTCTATGTTCATATACTGTTATTGTTGGAGTTCTTATTTGTGTGGTACGGGATGACGGCCCTGTATTCTGGTTCCGCCATCTCCAGTGGTATAAGAGGGGCTGCTGGTAGGGGGCGGTCTCTTCCGCTTTTCCTTTGCCAAGCGGCTGCATGTGCTGTTGGGTGTACAGAGCCAAGCTTGTTTAATAAAGCAGTGTTCAGCTCCACTCCTGGCCTCATCTATGTCTATGAGTTACGACATAACATTTGGTGACAAGAGGTAAACTCATGGAGGCATGTGGAACACCAATTCGTCCATTCCTGGAGCTCCCAGGGGAGCCGTCTGTCCCGTGGCCTCGCTGGTATGAGGCTTTCCAGATGTACATGGTAGTGTTGGACCTGGGAAGAATGGAGAAGCTGTGAGCTTGTGCACTATTAGTACACAACCTGGGAATGGAGGGACAAAGAATTTTGGGCACGGTTGGAGATGTGGACACATGTGAAGAAGTGGTCGAGTTAATGGCCCGCCATTTCAGGGCACCGGACAACATCATCGTTAGGCGGATTAAGTTCAGACAGCGCTGCCAACAGGTAGGTGAACCGATCCAGCGGTTCATGTCGGACTTAAGACAGTTGGCCGTTGAGTGCAGGTTCGGGCTGTTGGAAGAAGAAATGGTATGCGACCAGATGGCAGAACACACCAACTGTGCTGCAATCCACTCCAAGCTGCTCACGTTCCCGGGGGAGTTGACGCTGACTAGGGCTGTCGAGTTAACGCTGCAGCTAGAAGCGGCAGATAAGCTAACTCAGGAGCTAAGCGAGCACATTTCAGTGGGAGGTTCAAGATCCCCCATGGCCACACAGGTAGTGGACCTGGACAGCGATGGGAGCGTTGTGGATGATGTGGAGGAGGCCAATGCTGCACGGATGAGGTCTGCCCCGGGGAAGCCCAGGTATATGGGTTGTGAGTCCACAAAGCACCGCCACAAGGCCAGAGAGTGTGCGGCAAGAGGGAAGCGCTGTGGAAATTGCGGCCGTCTCCATCATTTTGCGAGGATGTGCCAGTCAGCTGGACAAGAGAGCCCACACAAGACTTCAACTTCTCCCGCTCCAATGGTGGTACAGACGGTGTCCCCGAGTACCAATGGGCGCACGTGCTGCACGGTAATTTTGGATGGAGTTCTGGTACTGATGTTGGTCGACATGGGAGCAGAGTTTTGTGCTGAATTGGGCTACAGTCAGACAGTATTTTCCTCACTACAGGATTAGAAGTTTCTCAGTGCCACTTTGCGGCTATGGAGGAGGATGGTTGGCCACGGTGGGTACCATCACATTGACGGCTCGGTACAAGTTGGCAATGATGGCCGCTGTGGAGTTCATCATGATGGCCTACGGCTCTAACATCATGGGCTGCAACTTATTTTATGGCTTTGGATTCTCCATCAGGAGCGGCGCTGGGGAAGAGTGGTCAGGTGGCGCACTGTGGGACCGACCAGTTCCGAGGGTTCAGGACGATGCAATGTGGGATGAAACGTTGCTGGGCACTCCGGAAAGTGGACAGGCTGCGTCGCGCTCAGGGTTGCTGCGAGAGGGTCGCCGCGAGAGGGCCCCGGTACCACTCACTGTCCGAGCTGCCATGGATGTGGGTGCCGGGCAGCATAGGGGAGGACCTGCGACGATGAGCGGGGCCCAAACAATGGTCTCAGATGTTCCTGGAACACGGCCGTGGAGGGCTGGTGAACACGGGACCACAGGGGCGGGGTCAGCAGCGGAGCTACAAGCAGTCGGGGCAGAACTGAGTCTCACTGGAAGATCAAGTGCCATGCGGAAACACCGCAGGCTGTGCAAGGCCCCACTTGGAGTTGCAGACTGGGTTCAGGCTTGGGTGGAGTCGAGGTCCAAGCAGATGAGACAGGATATGGGATGGTACCAGGGTTGGCAGCAGGTGATGTCTGAGCAGCATGATCGATATCTTCTGCTGTTGGATGGCTCGTGGTGCCATCCCAATGAATTAGGGCGTGTCCCGAGGAAGACAGGTGGGCACGACCCCAGATGGTTGGAGCGCTCATCCTCACCGAGTCATGGATGTGTTCAGAATGTTAAACTGTTGTTCTGTGTTAGTTTTGGGTATTATTTTAATATGGCATATAGGAGACATGGCAGATTTTTTTTTATGGACTTTAATAGCATAGGTGGCAGAATAACCTGCACTGCCATGCGGGGGTAGGACGGCATTCTACCCGTCCCCCCTAATTTTAGTTCTTTTGGTGTGGATGTCATAGGCCCCTTTTGGTGATTTTAGTTTGTTTATGTTTAGCGGATGATTCGGGTTCCAAATTGGGGTGGGTTGATTATGTGTGTGTATTTTGGATTTTCTGCAGGGAGGGGAAAATATTATGTATTTGTTCAGTGTTCATATACTGTTATTGTTGGAGCTCTTATTTGTGTGGTATGGGATGACGGCCCCGGTTTCCGGTTCTGCCATCTCCGATGGTATAAGAGGGGCTGCTGGTAGGGGAGGCGGTCTCCTTCGCTTTTCCTCTGCCAAGTGGCTGCATATGCAGTCGGGTGTACAGAGTCCAGCTTGTTTAATAAAGCAGTGTTCAGCTCCACTCCTGGCCTCATCCTTGCCTACAAGTTATGACATAACAACTGGAACAATGGAGTCCCACCAGTATCATGACCATAGATGTAGTCAGGTAACGGGCGACTCCGCATCGTAATGCGCTGTAACACCACCTATTACAGAACTGACATAAATATTATGTTTAAAAATGTAGTCATTGCTCGCTAGATGAGCTACAGACTTGAGCTAACAATGGCTGATAACTGAAATATTGATAATTACCTGTCTCCTTAAACTCCTTAAACGTAGCCGCCGTTCTCTGCAATTAGATTAAAAATAAAGCTGTTTCTGGATTGTAATACAGGTTTAGAATAAAAAAAGCAGCACTCCCAAAGAAACAGCAAGATCCTCCATGTTGACAAGTTAGCGCTTCTTCTTCTTCTCCTTCTTTACCTTCTTCTTCTGTGGTGTTCTGTGGGGTTGTGTAAAGACGCTTTACACTGCGTAATGACGTAGCCTGAAGTAATCCCAGGCTAGCTGTATGTCGGTAGAAAATCAACTGGTTCTTATGAGGCACGACAGTTGAACTGGTTAAGCACCGGCACAAGCACTGGAACCAAACTAGTACCAGTTCTTTTTTGGTGTAAAAGGGGGAGCAGAGCTATCTTTAAACACCAAAAACTTTTTGTGTTGTGTTATAGCTCATCTAAAAGCTATCTGTAAAGGTCTATCTGAAACAACCAGTTTTCAGCCTGTTCTGACCCTAATCTGATTGAATAAAGGTTTTTTCAAGGGGTCAGTCACAAGTGATGAAGCAGTTAAAATCAGTTTGATTTGCTATCTTACAGAGATAAATGCAAGGCTTGTTTGTTGTTGGCATCACAGAACCCTAACCAGTGTAACTTCCCCATTTTTAAGAAGTTGGCTACATAGAGTGTTTACTTTTTGTGACGTGAGCTTTCTTACCGCAGTGGTGGCTCAGTTGGTAGAGCATCTGCCCCACACCCGGGAAGCTGGGGTTCAAATCTCTGCCGGGTCATGCCGAAGACCATATAAAAGCAGAACTTCCTGTCGTCCAGCTTGGTGCTCAGCAATAATGGAATGGAGAAGGGAAATTTGTGGCAGCGCCTTGCATGGCAGCGACCCCTCTGATTCTATATATGTGTGTGATTGACACTGTAGATAAGAGAAACATAATTTCCTTCTACTCTACATGACTGGCTGTATAGATTTGAATGACAATAAAGATGGCTTATCTTTTCTATGTTTTAATGGCACACATATGATCCACTAATGTGTTCATTCATTCATCCTCTACCACTTAATCCTTTCCAGGTCATGGGAGAGTGACTGGAGCCTATCCCAGCATCTTTGGGCGAGAGGCAGGGTACACCCTGGACAGATCGCCAGTCCACTGCAGGGCCAACACAGAAAGACCATTCACTAACACATTCAGATCTAAGGACAATTTAGAATCCCCAGATGATGCCAGTTAACCTAACCTGCAAGTCTTTGGCCTGTCAGAGGAAATCAGAGTACCCTGAGAAAACCCACGCAGACACGCGTAGAACATGCAGACTCCACACAGATGGGTGACCAATGGTCAGGGATGGGATTGAACCCACGATGGTCAAGGGTGAGATTGAACCCGTGACCTTCTTGCTATGCTGCTGCAGTGCTAACCACTACTTCACCAAGCTGCCCACCCACTAATAGAGTGTTTGTTTTTCTCCACTCACACTGACAAAAAGTCTCCCTCTTTTCATACTTGTGAGCAAGCAGCCATATCTATAACAGTACATGAAGCGTGTGTGTGTGTGTGTTTTAAGTGGAGTTTGTGCACAGAATGAGATCACCCTGAGGATCAGATTATTGCAGTGTAAATTTAAACACTGAAAAACAAGACCTACACTTTCTTAAAACTGAGCTACCTGCACTGCCAGCACCACCTTCCCAACACTATCTTCCCTTGGCACCGTCAATTTTTTAAATGCATTAATTGGCCCATATTAACTGAAAACATTAATATGTTAATATTCCCAACTCTAATAAAAGCACAACTGTGCAGTTAATGGGACCTTTAAATTCAGATAGAATGCAATATCCCATCATCTGACACAAGTTGCAGGTTATTATTAATGGCTGTATTAAAAAAATAATACCCTGAGCAGTTTCAGTTAAATTTGTTTAAATTGGTTTGAGGACTAGAGCCAAGTGACAGAAACAAAATCTCAACCATAGGTCAAAGGAGAAAAAGGGATGTCTTATTTGAAGTTGAAGATAGATTGCAAAGTCACAGGAAAAACTGGTCACAAAAACAGTGTGTATAATCCAGTTTTGTTTTTTAAACCCTGAAACTCAAAACAAACTTTAAATATATCTCCCATTATTGACATAACGCATGGCTCAGGAGACACACACGCAGGCTCAGAGTGAATTCAATAGCTTTATTCAACAACAAGGATGAGTGGATGCGTGTCTGTGATATGTGGATGTACTGGTGGCGGACGTCAGCGTCAGGCACGGAGGCAGGAAACCGTACAGCCAGACAACCCTGGGGGAGAGATCACAGGGAGAAGGTGACGGGCACCAAACCAGTACAACAGGTAATGAGGGATTTGTTGGCTTACTTGGTAGGGCAGGTGGCAGGTGTGCACAAGGGAGGGTCCAGAAGACAGCGACCTGACGATGCACCTGACAGCAGCAGCGAGGTGGTGATGCAGAGGCGGAGTCCGCCGCCGGGAAAGATCCACCTGTGCACAGGGGAGAGACTGGAACACAAGTGGAGGTATGCTTACGTGAGCAATCTTGCTGGTTGGCGAGGGGGTTCCTCTGAAGCAAGTAGCTGAAGGGAACAGACGGCTTCAGGCCGAGGCCCAGGGCAGAGTGGCTTATATGCCCCGCTGCTGACGAGGTGCAGGTGTGTGCTCAGCTGGCGCCGCTAATGAGCGGCGAGTTGTAACAGTACTCCCTCCTCTAGCCTCCTAGAGGCTAGAGGGGGGAGTACTCCTCCTGGCGATGGTTTATCGGGGTGCTTCCGGTGAAACTCGGTGATGAGAGAGCGATCCAACACAAACGAGGAGCGAACCCATTGCCTCCATTCTGGACCATAGCCCTCCCAGTCCACCAAATACTGTAGCCCGCGACCCCGGCGTCGGGAGTCCAAGATGGTCGAGACAGTCCAAGCCGGATGGCCATCAATCATCCGAGGCGTGGGCGGCGCAGCAGGAGGAGGGCAGATGGGATCAGACACCACCGGTTTCACCTTGGAGACGTGGAAGGTGGGATGGATGCGGAGGGAGGGGTGAGTAGCAACACGCACTGCCACCGGGTTGATTATCTTGGTGACGGGGTATGGACCCATGAAACGTTTAGCCAACTTCCTCCTCTCACCCTTCAGGTTCACATCTTGCGTGGATATCCAGACCGGTTGGCCCACCCGGTAGGCAGGAGCAGGTCTTCTACGCCAATCCGCCGTGGCCTTATTGCGCTCCGCCCTGCGTAAAAGCACATTGCGCGCAGCTGTCCAGATGGAGCGACATCGCCTGAGGTGAGCCTGAACCGTGGGGACTGCCGACTCGTTCTCCAGCGAGGGAAACAGAGGGAGGTCGTAACCCAGGGACACCTTGAAGGGGGACATCCCTGTGGCTGAGGAGCGAGTGGTGTTGTGGGCATACTCCACCCAGGCAAGGTGTTTGCTCCATGACGCAGGCTTCGAGGCGGTGACGCAGCGGAGAGCAGCTTCCAGCTCCTGGGTGGTCCGTTCACACTGCCCGTTAGATTGGGGGTGATGGCCGGAGGAGAGGCTTACCTGGGCTCCTAATGTCCTGCAGAAACTCCGCCAGACGTCCGAGGTGAATTGGGGACCCCGGTCGGAGACCACGTCAGCTGGTATCCCATGCAGCCTGACCACGTGTTGGATGAGAAGATCTGTCGTCTCCAAGGCAGAGGGTAGCCCCCGTAATGGCACGAAATGGGCAGCCTTGGAGAAACGGTCGACGATGGTCAGGACAGTGTCGAAGTTGTTAGAGACGGGGAGACCAGTGATGAAGTCCAATGCGATGTGCGACCAGGGCCTACCAGGAACGGGCAGGGGCTGAAGCAAACCCGCAGGGAGGGAGTTGCCGGTCTTACTGGTGGCACAGATGGGGCAGGCCCGGGCATAGCAGGCAGCGTCCTTGCGCAATCCCGGCCACCAGAAGGAGCGTTGGAGCAGGTCAATCATTCGGGAGGTCCCAGGATGGCAGGCTAGCTTGGACGTGTGAAGCCAATGGATGACCTCCCCCCGAACGGAGGACGGGACGAAGAGCCTCCCCTCCGGTCCGCCGCCCGGGTCCGGCTCCGATTCCTGCGCCTTCCGGACCTTATCCTCGATCTCCCAGGTAACGGCTCCCACGATGCACGACCTGGGCAGGATGGTATGTACAGCACCCTCCGAATCCTCAGGGGCGAATTGCCTGGAGAGGGCGTCAGGGAGTCCGTTCTTGGAGCCTGGCCTGAATGTGATGGTGAAATGGAATCTTGCAAAAAACAGGTACCAACGGGCCTGGTGGGCGTTCAGGCGCTTGGCAGTTCTTAAATATTCCAGATTCTTGTGATCCGTTAACACCACGAAGGGCAGGACGGCCCCCTCCAGCCAGTGACGCCACTCCTGGAGCGCGAGCTTGATGGCAAGAAGCTCCCTGTCCCCCACGTCGTAATTGTGTTCCACCGGGGACAAGCGCTGGGAGAAGAAGGCGCAGGGCCGTTTGACCCCATCCGCAGGTGACCGCTGAGACAGCACCGCCCCCACCCCCGTATCCGAGGCGTCGACCTCCACGATGCACTGCAAAGAGGGATCGACCTGGCTGAGGACCCGGGAGGATGAAAACTACGCCTTCAGCGCCTGAAAGGCCGCCGCGGCCTCATCAGTCCACTGGAAACGAGTTTTAGGGGAGGTGAGACGGGTCAGAGGACCGACGATGGCTCCAAAGTTGGGCACAAAGCGGCGGTAGAAGTTGGCAAAGCCGACGAATTGTTGCACCTGCTTTCTAGACGTGGGAGTCGGCCAATCTACCACCGCTTTAATTTTAGCTGGGTCTGGGAGCACCTGGTCATGGGAGATGACAAACCCGAGAAATTACGTCTTCTTGGCATAGAACTCGCACTTCTCCGCCTTCACGTACAACCGATTCTCCAGTAACCTCTGCAGGACCCGTCTCACATGCACCTGGTGCTCATCCCTGGACTTGGAGAAGATGAGAATATCATCCAGGTAGACGAACACAAACAGGTCGACGAAGTCCCGGAGAACGTCATTTATCAGGCGCTGAAAGACGGCTGGAGCGTTGGTTAACCCGAACGGCATGACCAGGTATTCAAAGTGGCCGTTCGGGGTACGGAAGGCTGTTTTCCATTCATCTCCCTCACGGATCCGGACGAGGTGGTATGCGCTGCGGAGATCCAGCTTAGTAAACCAGGTCGCCCCCTGGAGGGAGTGGAAGGCAGTGTCCATCAGGGGCAAGGTGTAACGGTCCTTCTCCGTGATGTCGTTAAGGGCTCGGAAGTCGATGCATGGATGAAGAGAGCCATCCTTCTTGCCCACGAAGAAGAACCCTGCACCTAATGGCGATGATGATGGGCGAATTATCCCTGCGCTGAGAGGTTCCTTAAGGTAAGAGTTCATGGCCTCCTTCTCCGGCACTGACAGGCTGTAGAGACGTCCCGAGGGGAGAGGCGCCCCCTGGCGGAGGTTTATGGCGCAGTCGTAAGGCCTGTGTGGAGGAAGGGACATAGCCTTGGACTTACTAAAGACTGCGCCCAGGTCGTGAAACTCCACGGGCACCAAGGAGAGGTCCGGGAGCGCGGCATCCTTGACCACGGGAGGAGAGGATGGCGAGCAGGCAGCGGATTGGAGGCAGGTGCGCATACAAAAGGTACTCCAGGCTGTTACCTTCCCAGTCTTCCAATCCAGGACGGGGTTATGGAGACGGAGCCACGGATAACCCAGGATCACCGGAGACACTGAAGAAGGCAAGATGTAGAAGGAGATCTCCCCCCGGTGATTTCCAGAGACGATGACAGAGACGGGGTGAGTCCGGTGGGTCACCTTCCCCAGAGATGCACGAGAGAGATTGATGAGGGTGAGAGGAGTTTTAAGGGGCTGGCAACGGATGCCCAATCGGGTTGCCAGGCTTTGTGAAATGAAGCTGCTTTCCGCGCCTGAGTCCACCAGTGCATGAGTGAGATGCCCTGTGATGTTGTGGCAGAAACGGATGGGCAGCGACAAATGAGTGAGGGGAGTTGACCGGTTAGCATCCGCGAGGCCCCCTACAGTGACTCGCGGACCTCCCCGTTTGGCTTCTCCGGGCATTGCTCCACCGTGTGCTGGTCATCCCCGTAATACATGCAGAGACCCAGCTCACGTCGGCGTTGTCTCTCCGCTAGGGGGAGCTTTGCCCGGCCCGTCACCATTGGTTCCGACTCCTCGGGAACCTCCAGTGGCGGTAACGCCAGGGGGCGAGCTTGAAGCCGGCGTGACGAGACCCCCCGAGAGCGAGAAGGCAGCTTCCACTCTGAGGCGTGCTCGCGCAACCGGTTGTCCAAGCTGATTGTGAGTGAAATTAGCTCCGCCAATGTTTCAGGGACATCCCGACCAGCCAGTTCATCCCTCAGACCAGAGTTTAAACTGCGGAGGAAGATGCCGCAGAGGGCTCGTTCCTCTCAGTCAACCTCCTCTGCTGTAACCCGGAAGTCAATGGCATAGTACGCGGCCGATCGGCTCCCCTGCTGAAGGCTGAGGAGGCGATCGGTCAGGACACTCTCCATACGGGAGTGATCAAAGACTTCCAGAAAATGTTTAACGAACTGGCCATAGGTGAGAGTGGCATAACCGGGCCTCGCCATTACAGCATAAGCCCAGGTGAGTGCCCGACCCTCCAGGAGGTTTCCTATATAGCCAATTCGACTATGGTCTGAGGGAAAGTCCCCGGGGACGCGCAGAAACACCGACTCACATTGCATGATGAATCCCCGCGCTCCACCGAGCTTACCGCTAAAGCGGGCGGGAGTAGGAATGGGTGTGAGTCGGGCTGGGACACCCGGGGCTGACTGGGCGGCCGCTGAAGCAGCAGGAGCTGCACCTCCTTGACGAGCCGGGGGGAACGGCTGTCAGGGGTCCAGACGGTCTAATCGGTCAGTTATTAAGGTCAATTGATTAAGTATCACTTGTTGCTGATGAGCTATTAAATCCACCCGAGCCTCGAGGGTGGAAAATCGGTGTGCGAGCCCGCTGTCTGCCGAGCCGCTCTGCTGAAGCCGTACTGACATAACGCACGGCTCAGGAGACACACACGCAGGCTCAGAGTGAATTCAATAGCTTTATTCAACAACAAGGATGAGTGGATGCGTGTCTGTGATATGTGGATGTACTGGTGGCGGACGTCAGTGTCAGGCACGGAGGCAGGAAACCGTACAGCCAGACAACGCTGGGGAGAGAGCACAGGGAGAAGGTGATGGGCACCAAACCAGTACAACAGGTAATGAGGGATTTGTTGGCTTACTTGGCAGGGCAGGTGGCAGGCGTGCACAAGGGAGGGTCCAGAAGACAGTGACCTGACGATGCACCTGACAGCAGCAGCGAGGTGGTGATGCAGAGGCGGAGTCCGCCGCCGGGAAAGATCCACCTGTGCACAGGGGAGAGACTGGAACACAAGTGGAGGTATGCTTACGTGAGCAATCTTGCTGGTTGGCGAGGGGGTTCCTCTGAAGCAAGTAGCCGAAGGGAACAGACGGCTTCAGGCCGAGGCCCAGGGCAGAGTGGCTTATATGCCCCGCTGCTGATGAGGTGCAGGTGTGCGCTCAGCTGGCGCCGCTAATGAGCGGCGAGTTGTAACAATTATTTCTTTTATGTGATCTTCAGAAACCTCACAGCTGACTATATGAAAAAAATTGCAATTACAGAAATATTTTCTGGTACGTGGCTTTGGTGTACACACAATGGACCCTATTATGACAAACTAAAGCATGCATTTGTGTCTTGCGCCAGTGATTGTGTGAACTTCTGTCATCACATTGTCTAGTTTTATCATTGTCTATTTTTTATGCTTTGTGTCCTCACCGTCTCAGTAGTGATTAACTGTATGTGCTTTACGCTCAAAGGAGGGGACTTATTTGAAGTGGGTGTGGCACAGGTGAAAAGGTACGTTTACAGATGTAAATGCCGTTTTATGAATGAAAGTGAACCTGTAACCACGTGACATCTGATCGTTGGGACAGGAGCACTGTACCAAATTAATCACACCTGTGGATGTACACCTTATATAAACCCTGTATCATGAGATGGCCCTTGCGGGCCATCATTGAGACACTGTAGGCAGCCAATGAGTTTGCATGTTTATTAATGAAAGATATATGATTACAAAATAATGAGCCACGTGGGGAAAAAGCACAAACAAGAGGCACAACTAAGGCACGGTAGCAACACATACAAGTCCAGGAGTAAACTTACGGATATTATGGAGAACAAGAGGATGACTGGAGCCGGGGAATAGGGACTCCAGCCGAACGTTGGGGAGACCAACGTTACACGTGTGAGGTCGCAGCCCGGAGTAACCTCAGCTGCTCCCTTAAATAGGGCTAAGGAGTAATCAGACAATGAGCAAGTAATCAAAGGGAATGTGAATCAGCTGTCACGGCGCAGCTGGCTCTGACAGCTGGAAGTCCCGCCGTGATGCTGTCACAATAAAGGCCCTGGACGGCCACAACAGATAAGAACGGGGAAAATACTGGACAACCCGAGTGCGGACAGAATCGGCGCTCAGGCCATAACACCCCGTGCATCCACCCATTCCTCCTCTTTCTAACGACTGGGAGGAGCCTGCCTCCATCGACAAAGGACAATGAATGGTTACAGGTTCACTTTCATTCATAAAACTGCATTTACATCCGTAAACATACATTTTATTTCATTTCATTGAACCTGTAACTACATGGCAACTGTATACCAAATGAGTCCTGATGAGAATGGAGGTGGTGTCACCCACAGGTTGAAGGAGCACAATGCCCCAAACATGCCATCAAACACAATCAGAGATGAGTTTGGCTCCCTGATTGCACTTAACTGAGTATGTACAAATTAAGCCTGTTCCTCCAGGTAACCGGAGCTGAAACAAAACCTTTCGAGCACAAGGCGCACATGCCAGTTCACATGAGAGAAACTAAGATGCAACTTAAGAACCTGCTGCAACCCCCAGAAAAGATGAGGGGATGACTGATGAGGCAAGATTGAGTCTATAGAAGTGGGTGAATGTTCAGGAAGAAGCCCAGCCAGCGACTGTGCATACATCTTCCAAGGGTGCACCCCTAAACAATGCCCACTTAGTGGCCATTCCCAGGGTCGAGTGAGCCACCAGCCTATCCGGTGGTTCTGCTCCAACATTTACATACGCAAATGCAATCAGGTCAACTATCTAATGGGACAGGTGCTGCTTAGAGATAGGCCTGCCCATCGTGGATTCCCCATAGGACACAAAAAAGCTTGTCTGAAGAATGGACAGACCTCATTTTGTCAACATAAAGCTTAAGGGCCCTTACTTGGCACAAACTATGGAGCCTCTCAGCCTCTGAAGAGGTGTGCGGGGGAGGGTAGAAGGCCTCAAGCGCAAGAGGGTGGGAAACAAACTCACTAGCCAGCACCTTTGGCTGAAAAGCTAGGTTGGGCCGCAGGTGAACCACCTGATCACCATCAACCTAAAGGCATGCTGTGTCCACAGAGACCACATTCAATTTACTGACCCTCTTGGCCAAGACAATCGCCAAGAGAAAGCAGTCTTCCCAGAGATGAGGCGAAAGTCAGCAAAGTCAGCAAAGTCAGCCCCTCAAAAGGGGGCAAGCATAGAGCCCTGAGAACTATCTGGAGATTCCACGTGGGCAGCAAAGGACCCTGGAATGGATGGCTCCATCTCATGCATCTCAAGGCAAGGGATGCACCTCAGGTGACAAGCCATCACATTTTCCATGGGCAGTTGACACTGCTGCCAGGTAGCCCCCAATAGTTGACTGAACCCTCAGGAGCTGGGGATTTGGATGCCAACTCCCACCCTGTGCCTGTGAAAGCATATCCCGTCTGATTGGAAGAGGCCAGGGACAGCCCCCGACTTCTCGTGGATCTCTGCCATCCGTGGTCTTGTGGCCAATTCGGGCCATCAAAACTACTTGAACAGACAGTAGTCTCGCCTTCGCGAGGGAAGCTGGCAGAACAGGCAGTAGTGGAAATGCAAACAATTCACTGGAGGCCAGGCATGCTCAGAGCACCTGTAGCTAGTGGACCTGGCAGGCTCAAGCCCACATGAGCAAATGACACACCCTCACATGGAAAGGGGGAGACCCCAGTTCATCCTGCTGGTTGATGTATGACACCACAGCTGCGCTATCCATCCATACTAGAATTTCTCTGCCCTGAATGACTGGAAGAAAAGCCCAAGAGCCAAACGCACCACTTCCATCTCGGGATGGTTTATATGCCAAGACTGCTGTGCTGGAGCCCAGTGTCCCCGAACAAACCTGCCCTCCCAGACTGCACCCCAGCCTGCTTGGGAGGCGTTGGTTGTAATGGTCACCCTGCAGCCTGCTTGGCCCAGGGGAACACCATCTCAGACTGCTGATGAGTGTCTCCACCACCTGAGAACCATGAGGCTTCTTCAGAAGAAGTAGCCTCCTCCTCTTGTCTCTGGGCAAACCATCTTCTGAAGCGTGAACCACTGTTGAAGGGGGCGAGCGTGTAAAAGACCCAGTGGCACCACCTAGGCAGCTGCAGCAAAGAATCCTCTGGAACTGCTGCACTGATACAGTCCATTGTGAAAAGCAGCTCTCGATGCATTCCCTGATAACATGTCCTCTCTTTGGAGTCAGGAATGCCCTCATGGCAAACTGAATCCAGGGTAAGCCTCAAGTACTCAACAACCCTGGTTGGAATCAGGCAGCCTTCACCGCATTCAAATGCAACCCGAGTACCGCCAGGTGAGCCAATATGGTCTCCATATTGTTCCTTGCTACAGCTTCTGATGGCGCACAAACCAGCCAATCATCCAGACAATTAAACTCAAATGCCCCTCTGTCACAGTGGGGCGAGAGCCGCGTCCATGCACTTGGTGAAAGTCCAAGGCCAGGGACAGGCCAAAAGGCAGGACGTCGCAACCAAAGGCTTGTCCTGAAGGAACCCTGAGGAACTACCTGCATCTCTCCCGTAAAGTAACTGCCTGGAAATTAATTAATTCTAATTAATTCTAATTAATGCCTGGCTTAAGGCCAAGCAGTGCAGACTGATGATGTTCATGTGGATTTTCAATTTGTGAACGAGCAGTGAAAAACCCATCTTCCCTTTGAGATAAGTAGCCATTATTTATTTTTATTTTTTATTTAACCTTTATTTAACCAGGTAGGTCAGTTGGGAACCAGTTCTTATTTCCACTAATGACTTGGCCAAGAGCCAGCATGAAAACAGACAAACAAAAAGAAATATATTACAAAGCAAACAATACAATACCATATCACTTAAAACAGATTGTACTGTGATACATAAAAATAGTGAAAGTAACTAAAATTGAAAGCAAGTACAATCACAGATTATTTCCCTTGGCAATTTTTTTTTAAAGGATGGGATTGGTATAAAAGAACTGAGTTTTAGTTTTTGTTGAAAATGATTCTAATTGTCTGCAGCAGAAAACCAAAAAGATGAACGACAAAAAGTAGTGTGGGCTTTGGGAACAAGCAGACTAATGTAGCTGCTTGAGCAGAGGGAACGGCTAAAGTTATGGAAATTGAGCAATGAGCGAAGATATGATTTTGTTTTTTGTGATAAAATGTTTTTTGTAAATCATCAGAAATCAGTGTGTTTAACAACAAGAGTGAACAGAGGGCCAATATATCAGAGAATACAATCTGCAGTGGTGAGTGCTGAAAGGAGCTCAGGTAATAAAGCAAATAGCAGCATGGTAAATGATGTCAAGTTTATGAAGGCATGTTTTAGCGGCCGATGAATAGCAGTCTGCTTTAGATTATTCATGCATGCCTGTTAAGGGTAGGAGACGCAATACTGTGATTGTTTTTTTTTTTTTTTTGCATGTTATATCTAAAAGACACTTCTGAATAAAAAAGAAAGTTAGAACAGCCCCTTTGCCCATTTCATTGATGTAAAATCAGTTTATTTTTCACCACGGTAATGACAAAATTGACTTGGACACCCATAAATGTGCTTTGCATCTGCTAAGACAATGGACTATCGAATAGATCATCCTAATGCACTTTATATCTGACTGCAATCATCTGTAATTCATAAGGAGGATCCATCATGGTAGGAGTGAAGTCTACCATCTCCAAGTGCTGGGTGTATATATATATATATATATATATATATATATATATATATATATATATATATATATATATATATATATATACATATACAGGTTATATATATATACAGGTTGGAGGTTTTACCTCCAACCAGTGTCTTCAACAGCAGATTTCTGTGAACTTCTTCCCACTGATTGCTGATAAGTGAAAACACCTGCTGAAGAGACTGGGTAGAAGAGAAAACCTGCAGGGTCTTGGCTCTCCATGGCACATGGTTGGACACCCCTGGACTACACGTTCTACTGGCAGGGAAAGGGCAGTGACGAACACAGGGAACACGGAGTGGGCTTCACAGTGAAGAACACCTTGCTGAAGATGGTGGAACCGGGCAGCAATTGCTCTGCACGACTCCTTACCCTCCGCCTCAACATCACTCAAGGTCCAGTCACCCTCGTCAGTGTGTATGCCCCAACACTGACAGCCACACCAGAGGCAAAAGACGAGTTCTACGAGAATCTCGCAACAACTGTCAGGATCATCCCCAACTCTGAACAGCTCATTCTCCTTGGAGACTTCAATGCCAGAGTGGGTGCTGACCACGACTCCTGGCCCTCCTGTCTTGGACCATTTGGCGTGGGCAGAATGAACGACAACGGACAGTGGCTGCTCGAGTTCTGCACATATCACGATCTGTGCATCACAAACTCGTTCTTCAAGACCAAGCCCCAACACAAGGTTTCCTGGCGACATCCGCACTCAAAGCACTGTCACCAGCTGGACTTGATCCTGACCAGGCGCACCTCACTGAAGAACGTGCTAATCACCCGTTCGTTCCAGAGTGCAGATTGCGACACAGACCATTCATTGGTGTGTTGCAAGGTCAAGCTGCAGCTGAAGAAATTCCATTGTGCTAGACAGCCTGGAAAGGCACGGATTGACACCAGCAAGATGGCCCAACCAGAACTTGTTGAGCAGTTTGCCTCCACCTTTGAGAAGGAACTTGGTGTACCACAAGAAGGAGAATCAGCAAAGCAGAAGTGGGAAGAGCTGCAGAACACCATCCACCGCACAGCCTTGGCTACCTTTGGGAGGAAGACCTCGAAGTCACAGGACTGGTTTGATGCCAAGTTGACCAAGATGACCCCCGTCATTGAAGCCAAGCGCTCAGCACTTGCTGAGTACAAGAAGTACCCAAACGAGAAGAATCTCCAGATTCTCAGGGCTGCGAGAAACAAAGTTCAGCAGACTGCTCGGCGCTGTGCCAACGAGTACTGGACTCAGCTCAGCCAAGACATTCAAACCGCTGCCATAACAGGGAACATCCGTGGTATGTACGATGGCATCAAGAAAGCACTTGGTCCGGCTCGGTGCAAGACGGCCCCCCTCAAATCCTCCACTGGGGAGATGATCACAGAAAAGAACAAGCAGATGGAGAGATGGGTGGAACACTACTCTGACCTCTACTCCAGACAGAACACCGTGACACCGTCAGCCCTTGATGCCATTGACTGCCTGCCATCCATGGATGAACTTGACGCCGAGCCAACCATCAACGAACTCAGCAAGGCCATTGATAGCTTGGCCGCTGGCAAGGCACCCGGCAACGACGGCATACCCCCCGACCTGATCAAGCACTGCAAGACCGTCCTACTGCTGCCATTGCATGATGTCCTCTGCCAGTGCTGGAAGGAAGGGGCCGTACCACAGGACATGAGGGACGCCAAAATCATCACCCTATACAAAAACAAAGGGGAGAGAAGTGATTGCAACAACTACAGGGGCATCTTCCTCCTCAGCGTTGTTGGCAAAGTCTACGCACGAGTTGTTCTCGTTCATCTACAGAAGCTTGCCGAACGTGTCTACCCCGAGTCTCAGTATGGCTTCCGCGCTGAGCGATCGACGGTAGACATGATATTCTCCATCCGCCAACTCCAGGAGAAATGCAGAGAACAGAACATGTCCCTGTACGTCGCCTTCATCGACCTCACCAAAGCGTTTGATCTGGTCAGCAGAGAGGGCCTTTTCAAGATCCTGCCAAAGATAGGATGCCCACCAAAGTTGCAAAGCCTCACCGAATCATTTCACACCAACATGCAGGGGATAGTGCAGCACGACGGCAACGTCTCAGAGCCATTCAACATACGCAGCGGAGTGAAACAGGGCTGTGTACTTGCACCAACTCTCTTTGGGATTTTCTTTGCTATGCTCCTGAGGCATGCCTTCAGCACAGCAACAGAGGGAATCTACCTGCACACAAGATCTGACGGCAGGCTTTTCAACCTCGCCCGCCTGAAAGCCAGAACCAAAGTACACAAGGCTCTAATCAGAGACATGCTGTTCGCAGACGACGCTGCAGTTGCAACCCACACACAGCAGGAGCTTCAGACCCTGATGGACCGCTTCTCCCAGGCATGCAAGGACTTCGGGCTGACCATCAGCCTGAAGAAGACTAACGTCTTGGCGCAAGGCACGGAAGCACCACCAACCATCACCATCAACGACTACGAGCTGGAGGTCATGAATCAGTTCACGTACCTGGGGTCCACGATCAGCAACAACCTCTCCCTTGATACAGAAATCAACAAGAGGATTGGAAAATCAGCCTTCACACTCGCTCGCCTCACCACATGAGTGTGGGAGAATCCCAAACTCTCTGTCAAGACGAAGATGGCAATGTACAACGCCTGCATCATCAGCACACTGCTCTATGGGAGAGAGACGTGGACAACATACGCCTGGCAGGAAAAGAGACTGAACTCCTTCCACTTGCGCTGCATTCGCCACATCCTGGACATATCCTGGCAGGACAAAATGCCCAACACAGAAGTTCTGTCCCGTGCCGGCCTTCCCTCCATGTTCACTCTACTCAGGCAGCGCAGGCTCCGCTGGCTAGGCCACATTCACCGTATGGAGGATGGCAGAATCCCCAAAGACGTCCTTTACGGAGAACTGGCGTCTGGCAGGACAGACATTGGCTGCCCACAGCTGTGCTTTAGAGACGTCTGCAAGAGAGACATGAAGGCCCTGGCGATCAACACAGAGCGCTGGGAGGACCTTGCAACGGACCGCTCCAAATGGAGAGGCACCCTGACCAGACAGCTCAAGGCAGGTGAAGAGAGACTGACTGCTGCAGCAGATGAAAAAAGGACCCGCAGGAAGAACCGCCACAGACCCAGCAGCACGGAGACCACCCACAAGTGCGACCTGTGTGACAGGGACTGCCATTCGCGCATCGGCCTTTTCAGCCACAGGCGGTGCTGTTCCAGCAGAGTAGACGTTTAGGATTCTCTTCCATGGTCATCATAGACCGACGGAGGTCGACGATATATATATATATATATATGTGTGTGTGTGTGTGTGTGTGTGTGTGTGTGTGTGTGTGTGTGTGTGTAACGACTGTTCTGCTTTACCGCTATGAACAGTGCCCAAATTCATGTACTTACAATCTAACTTGTAGACTAGGCCTAACTAAACCCGTGTAAATACAACTAACTAGCCTACAGAGTAAGAAGAATGTGTGAAAGGCTACTTTAATCAAGATTAGGTTGTGTGTGAAAGTTGGGTGGGGGAGCTTTAAACTTGTAGGGTGTATGGCTTGAAACCTACATTAAAATAAGCAAACAACTGGGTATATTCCAAAAAAGGCCAGAATTTATTTAACAACTGGTCAGCAAAATGACCCCAGGGCAATGACTACTTATTAAAATAACAGTAGCAATGCAGATAACTGGAAATATTAATAGTTTTAAAATATGCAGCACAATATCAACATGTAGCTGCTAGGTAAACAACCTGCATGTAGCAAAGTACAGAAAAATGCTCAAAATTGAGGAAAAGGCAATAAATCACAAAATTGGTGGATCCACAAAAACAAATAGAGCTCTTATGAAATCTATGGCGGCATATGTAATTAATCTGTAGGCCTATATAGGTCCCTACTCGGTACCAAGTGTTAATAAAGAGGTCTCTGACGGTGCAGGCCTGTTTTTATATTGAAGTGCCACGCCACGGGCTGATTCAAAATGGTGGCTGCCACTAACAACCCTGGGGAGTGGAGCCAGGTACTCACCCATACCAGTGTTACCGTCTGTAATGGGGGACAGCGGAGAGCAGCCCCAATGGCAGAAGAAGGTGGCGTAAAAACGACAAAGCGGCTCCAGGACAAATCCAGCGATGTCCTCAACAAGTGGAAATGATCAATAGCATCCAGTGATGTCCTCAGCGAGTTGAATGGTCAGGGATAATCCAGCGCTGTCCTCGGTGGGTCGAGTGGTCAGGGATAATCCAGAGCTGTCCTCAGCGGGTCGAGTAGTCAGGGATACTCCAGCGCTGTCCTCAGTGTTGTCGGAGATCCTCTGTTGCAGAGGTAGTTTGACTAAATCCAGGACCATGGCCGTTGCTCCAGCAGGACGATGGCTTGGTGGGAACGCGGCACCCACTGAACAGTTCACAAAAGCTGAGATCCCAGAAAAGCAACGCTCCTGAACAAGGTGCTCTAAAGGGCAGGACAATCCAAAAGGTCTTCAAGGTAAATAAAAGCTCCGGGAAACAACATTTAGCTAGCTTAGCAGGTCCACAAGGTGACATCCACGGGCAGCAAAAAACACAGCTTATTGTGGGAGCGGCCGCTGGCCGAAAAGCAAAATGTCTAGGGAGAACCCTCAGACACCACGACACAACTCCCGCCCCCAACAGCAAGAGCAAATCACACATTACAACACAAACATTGTCCTTGACTGACCAGTAGGCAGCGAATAGGAGGTAGTGAGAGAATGACCTATTTACTTGCACTAGTAAATATGAGTTTCTGTAGAATATTCTAGAAAAAAGACTAAAACACTATATGTAAAGCCTATACTAAAAAAAAACCAAGAATGTTACACTATTTGTGAACATGAAAAATAATAATACTAATGTAGTAATACATCTGTAGATATGCGAAAAGTATTACAATGCATTGTATTTAATATTATGCAAAGGTTATTTAGAAGTTATGTGCTCACTCATAACAATAACCCAGGAGGTTACATAAATATATTATGTGTATATATTTTATATATATATATATATATATATATATATATATATATATATATACACACATACAGTATACCACCACCACCACATATATATACTGTATATACTGTATATATATATACATACGTATATACAGTTAGGCCCAGAAATATTTGGACAGTGAAACAATCTTCATGATTTTGGCTCTGCATGCCACCACATTGGGTTTGAAATGAAACAACTACAACGGGATTGAAGTGCAGACTTTAAAATTTAATTCAAGGGGTTGAACAAAAATATATGATTAAACATGTAACTTGTAACTTGTACATGGGCTGCACGGTGGCGCAGTGGTTAGCACTGTGACAGCACAGTTTACTCTCGGCCGGGGGATCGCGGAGATTGTGAGATTGTGGGTTTGATCCCAGCCCCCGACCAACAGTGATCTGTGTGGAGTTTGCATGTTCTCCCCGTGTTGCGTGGGTTTACTCCGGGATTTCTCCGGTTTCCTCCCACATGCCAAAAACATGCAGGTTAGGGATACAGGGCGCTTGCGCACGCAGAGAGCGGCAGCTGGTGGCTTGTCACCAGACTGCAAAACAAATCTACCTACGGGTACAAATAAGTAACAAAAAAAAAAAAAAAAGTAAGAATTGTAGCTATTTTTATACAAACGCTCCTCATTTCAGGGGTTCAAAAGTAATTGGACAAATAAACATAACCCAAAGTAAAATGTTACTTTTCAATATTTTGTTGAGAAGCCTTTGCAGGCAATGACTGCCTGAAGTCTGGAACCCATGGACATCACCAAACGCTGGGTTTTCTCCTTTGTGATGCTTTGCCAGGCCTTTACTGCAGCTGTCTTCAGTTGTTGCTTGTTTGTGGGTCTTTCTGCCTTAAGTTTTGTCTTGAGCAAGTGAAATGCATGCTCGATTGGGTTGAGATCTGGTGATTGACTCAGCCATTGCAGAATATTCCACTTCGTTGCTTTAAAATACTCCTGGGTTGCTTTTGCAGTATGTTTTGGATCATTGTCCATCTGTACTGTGAAGCGCTGTTCAATCAACTTTGCTGCATTTGGCTGAATCTGAGCAGAAAGTATATCCCTATTCACTTCAGAATTCATCCGACTGCTTCTGTCTTTTGTCACATCATCAATAAACACAAGTGACCCAGTGCCATTGGAAGCCATGCATGCCCATGCCATCACACGGCCTCCACCATGTTTTACAGAAGATGTAGTGCTTTGGATCATGAGCTGTTCCAGTTCTTCTCCAAACTTTCTTCTTCCCATCATTCTGGTACAGGTTGATCTTAGTCTCATCTGTCCAAAGAATGCTGTTCCAGAACTGGGCTGGCTTTTTTAGGTGTTTTTTGGCAAAGTCAATTCTGGCTTTTCTATTTTTGAGGCTGATTAATGGTTTGCACCTTGTCGTGAATCCTTTGTATTTACTCTCATGAAGTCTTCTCTTTATGGTAGACTTAGATACTGATACACCTACTTCCTGGAGAGTGTTCTTTACTTGAGTGGATGTTGTGAAGGGGTTGTTCTTCACCATGGAAAGGATTCTGCGATCATCCACCACTGTTGTCTTTCGTGGACGTCCAGGCCTTTTTGAGTTCCCAAGCTCACCAGTGCACTCTTTTTTTTCTCAGAATGTACCAAACTGTTGATTTGGCCACTCCTAACATTTCTGCTATCTCTCTGATGGATTTCATCTTTTTTTTTTCAGCCTCAGGATGGTCTGTTTCACCTCCATTGAGAGCTCCTTTGACCGCATGTTGTGTGTTCACAGCAACAGCTTCCAAATGCAAACGCCACACCTGGAATCAACTCCAGACCTTTTAACTGCTTAATTGATGACAGGTTAACGAGGGAAGAGCCCATGCAGCCTTGTTATTTTTTTTTTGCAGCCTTCTGAGTCAATTGTCCAATTACTTTTGGTCCCTTGAAAAAGAGGTGGCTACGTATTAAAGAGCTGTAATTCCTAAACCCTTGCTCCAATTTGGATGTGAATACTCTCAAATTACAGCTGAGAGTCTGCACTTTAAGCCCATATTGATTATATAATTGTATCCTGAATATGTTTTCGTAAACAGCTAAATTAACAAAACTTGTGTCACTGTCCAAATATTTTTGGGCCTAACTGTGTATATATATATATATATATATATATATATATTGTATATATTCATTCATTCAATGAATGAATACATATATATATATATATATATATATATATATATATATATATATATATATATATATACAGTATAATCGGGTGAAATTTGAGGATGCACTATAACCTTTACAGGTGAACTTAATTTGACCTCTAACGTTTTGAATGCACATGCCCAACTGTTCAATGTTTGGGTACTTTTTGCACAACTTCCTGTTCTCTAACAAGGTGCTTAACAGCAAAATTCACAACAGGTGTTTGATCCATGAATCGACCAATATTTTTTTTCCTCTTTTTTCCCCTTGTCCTCCCAAGCAGCTAGGTGAGCAGTAAATAAATCTGCTTCCCTTTGTGTCCCAAACAGATTTACTTTGCCAAAAGGAGCTTTATGCAGTACATATATATGTACTGTCAGTCGGGTCAGGCATTGGCTTGCTTGCTACCGGATAACCGTGAAATTCGGTACTACCTGTCTCATGAGTCGGGCCGTTGGCAGCTCAACCAGCATCCCCGCCTTTCTGAGGGTGTGGAGGGTGAAATGGGGCATCCTGGAAGAACTAAAAACAATATCTGCCACAGGTCTGTGGTGGACCACTGCCATTTACATGGGGTGAGACTGGGCATCCTGGCAGATAAATACATCTGTCGCAAGGTCTGTGGTGGACTGTGCCAGTCAGTGCATCATGACATGCACTACACAAAGAGCAGAGATAAACAAATCTATCATCTGGTCAGTCGCTGCAACAGATACTGGAGTCAGTTTGTCTTGGCTTGTCCTTGCCACTAATAATACTTCTATCTGCCAAGATTGTGCTGCTAGTCCAGCAAAAGCAAGCAGTACTCAAATACTTTACAAGCAGTTTCATGAAATGGTCAATCAGAAAGCAACTCATACCGGCTTGGATGTCGCCTGGGCTTACAAGGTCCACGCTGATCTGTTCACACTCTGACAGGCAGCAAAAAGTAAGTTAGGAGCAGGAAGAGAAAAGAAGAGGAAAACAGTAGCCTTGTGAGTAGCAGAATGGAATGTATGTACTCTGTTTGACAGATCAACATCACAGGTCCCAGAAAGACAGACCGTGCTTGTGGTCTTGGAAATGAACAGGTACAATGTAGACATAGCTGCACTTAGTGAAACAAGATTGCCTGGATATGACAGCTTGGAAGACCATGGACACATCTTCTTTTGGAGTGGGAAATCAACTCAAGAAAGGAGAAATGCAGGAGTGGGCTTTGCAGTGAGACAGGAGATAGCAGCAATGCTTGATGAGGAACCGGTGCAAGTCAATGACAGGATAATAACTATGAGACTCCCACTATAGCAGAAGATGCATGCCACATTCATCAGTGTGTATGCCCCAACAATGACCAACACAGAGGAGGCGAAGGAAGAGTTCTGCAGTGATTTAAGTGAGACTATCAGGCATGTACCGACTGATGACAGGTTGATACTCATTGGAGATTTTAATGCTAGAGTTGGTTTGGACACTGAGAAATGGAAAGGAGTGCTAGGCAGTCATGGAGTAGGCAAGTGCAATGCTAATGGAGAACTTATACTTGCACTATGTTCAGAGTACAACCTTGTGATAACCAACACCCGATTTAAGAACAAGGACTTACACAAGAAGCCATGGATGCACCCAAGATCCAAACACTGGCACTTGTTAGACTACATCATCGTAAGGCAGAGAGACATAAGGGATGTATTGGACACCAGAGCAATGTGAGGTACGGACTGTGGTACTGATCATGTAATGCTGAGATCTAGATTAAGGATTTGCAGACGAAAACCGCACTGCAGGATGGGTGTGAAGCCACCACGGAAGCTAAACACTAGTGCACTGAAAGGCCAAAAGAAGCAGGAAGAACTTACACAGGAAATGGATGAAAACTTGAAAGACTAGGACAGCAACAACTCAGAGAATGACATAGAAGAGAAATGGGCAACACTGAAGGATATGGTGTATCAGACTGCAAGTTATGTTTTAGGCCACCCTAAGAGGAAACATCAAGCTTGGTTTGATAAGCATGATGAACATCTGAAGAAACTACTAGAAGCGAGGAATACAGCTAGGCAGGAAAATCTACAGTGTAACACAAGGTCGAAGAAGAAGAACTACTCAAAGGCTCAGAGTGAGCTACAGAAGTACGCCAGAGAGATGAAGTCCAACTGGTGGGATGAAAAAACGGAGGAACTACAAACTGCAGCAGACATGAAGGACATGAAAACATTCTTCACAGGTCTGAGAGAAATCAGCAGCCCTAAACCAAGAGGATTGATCCAACTAAAGGCTATGGATGGTGAAACGGTTTTGCAGGAGAAAGACAAGATTCTGGACAGATTTTCAGACCACTTTGACCAACTACAAAACAACCCTGGAGAGCTCTCTGAAGAGGCTAAAGAAGATCTAGTGCAGTGACCAGTTGCATCAAGTCTGAATGAACCATCAAATCTTGATGAACTAATGGCAGCTATCAGGACAACATAGGATGGTAAAGCTCCAGGAAAGGAGGGAATTTCAGCAGAAGTGTGGAAATTTGGTGGAGTTCAGCTGGCCAACTGCCTGCACAAACTCATCCAAGAGATATGGGATGCCCAGTAAGTACCTCAAGACTGGAAGGATGCAAGTATTGTGCCTTTGTTAAAGAAAGGTGACAGGAAAAATTGTTGAAATTACCAAGGTATATCACTGCTAGCCACTGTTGGTAAGATTCTCTCATGTGTACTACTGAGCAGACTCAATGAACACATTTCGCAGAATGTACTACGGGAAACCCAGTGTGGCTTTAGAAGTTGAAGAAGCAAAATGGACATGACTTTCTGTTTGAAACAGGTTCAAGAAAAGTGTATCGAACAGAACATGCCACTTATGTAGTCTTCATAGACTTCAGTAAAACCTTCGATACTGTCACAAACCCCTGTGCGCCATTACATGGCACACGAGGGAGGGAATGAAAAACCCAATCGCAGGAGTAGAAAGTGCCATGTTTATTGAAGTTCACAAAAATAACAAGTCCAATAATCACCAAATTCAGGTCAGTTAATCACACAATATATGGAGAGGTGTACTGACAGGGTTTGGCCATCAAACTTGCAGAGCGCCAGCCGAATGCTCTACAGCTTGGTTTATAATGGAGCCTCGTGCTACAGGGCTGCATAAAGCACAAAAAGGAAAGGCGAACAGCCTAGTGCTGCAGGGCTGCAATGCACAGGAGAAAAGGCGAAGAAAGACACTTACAAGGCTGGGGCTGATTGCAACATGCAGTCTGGAGGATGAAGTGGAGAAGCAGGGCCAGCTGAAACACCAACGGATCAAACAGGTTAGCAGTGACAGGCTAGAAAATAACAAAGGGAGTAATACCATATACGGGGAGAATTAGCTGCCATGTATAGAGGCGAATGCCCCTACAATCTCTTTCCTCTGGAGCGGCCAGCAAATACTCCTGAAGCTAACGAGAAAAGAGATTGCCGGTGTGAGAATGCGTGGGCAGAACTGATTGGCACCAGATGTGTGAGAGAGCGTGTGACTGAGAGTGAATGGAGCGTGTGCATGTGTGTGTGTGCATGCAGGTGTGTGTATGTGCGTGAGCGCCCGTGACAGTGCAGCTGATGGCGCTTGACAAGAGGAGGGGGCATGCCAGAGCTGTCAGGAGGAAACTAGGACAAATCATAATAAGTAAGAAGTTTGGAGGCCAAACCCGGATTCATGACAGCCCCCCCACCCACCCACCCAGGCGCGGATACCAGACACCCCAATACCACCAGCCAAAAAAGAATGGAAACCGCACCCCTCAAGAGACCCCCCCAGCAACAAACACTAACCCAGGGTGGGAGGTAGGGGAAAACCAGTTAGGAGGGAAGCAACCAGTGAAAACACAATTAGTAGAAAAACAGACCCCCTAACGACCCCCAACCTGGAGCACTAACCCCCCTCTCCAGAAGTCCAAAGTTCAGGGGGTTGACCAGAGTCCCAGGCCCCCAGCATAGTGAGTAGTGGCAGTCGGGTGGCCTGCCCAGGTCCCAAGTCCAGCAGGCGGCCCATGGGACAGTGTCCGGCGGCCTACCCGGGCCGATGGTCCACCTGACCCAAAAACCATGTCCTTCAGGTGGCCGACTAACGTGGTGGAGCCACCAGGACCTGAGGGAAAGGCGGAGAGGCAGCCTCCAAACTCAGGAACATCGACGGCCCACCCAAAGAACAGGGACCCCCCTGCCGTCCGAGGCTTGGAGAGGGGGGATCGTAGCACCCGCGATGGTCCCGGTCTGGGATATGGCTGCACCCGCAATGGTCCCAGTCAGGGATGTGGGTGCACCCGCGATGGGCCTGGTCTGGGACGTGGCTGCACCGGCGGTGGACTCCAGCTGGGGCTCTGCTGCACTCATGGTGGATCCCGGTTGAGGCTCTGCTGCACCCGCGGTGGGCTCCGGTTGGAGCACTATTGCACCTGCGGTGACACCCACCGGGGGCCTCATTGCTCCTGTGGTGGCCTCCCCAGTGAGGGAGGTGATGCTCCTCATGCCCTCAGAAGTTGAACCCGATCCTTGGTTGCCTCCAACAGCTCTCCGCGACCCTGGCCGCAGGCTCCAAGCCCGAAGGCAGAAAAAGAGAAACCGGGTCAGGGTCGCCGGCAGCGGCAGAGCCTGGTGTGGTGGTCCCGAGGGCTACTGTGAGCTGCCCCGGGTCCACCCCACCATGAGTTGGGCAGTGTGACATTTAATATTGAAACTCCTGATATAATGGAGCATACTTGCCTGAACTCTGGCTTCACCGCCGTCCAGGACTCTGGCGATCTTGGGTATGCGGGTTCCCCAGCGGCCTCCGAGGCATCCTCTCTACTCTCCTGGTGTTCCTCATTGGGTTGAGGCTCCTCCTCCCTCGGGGGAAAGCTCTTTAAGTCTTTCAGCCATCTCCGGGAGGAGCCACAACTTCACCTCCAGGACGAGATCCGTTTCAGCCAGGACAGCCCGCCTAAGTTCTTCCATCTCCTCCTGTGATGGGGCGGAGCATAGCCCGGAGTGGGAAGGCAAGGCTGCAGTATGCGGGACTGGACGCTTCTTACTGCGGGGCTTCCTCCCTCTCCTCCGCTTGGGTGATGCAGGGATGAGGTAATCCAGGATGGGGAGCACTGTGTCAGGCAGCAGGTTATCCACACAGAGAGACTCCATCCTCTCCGGAGAGGGAGGCGGCGTGGCCACAGAGAGTTTGAGCGCTGACGGATCCTTGTCCAGATCCTCCTCCATTTGGCAGCCAAGCTGGGCCAGTCTCCGCTCCTCCTTCATCCGGCATTCCTCCTTCACCCGGAGATTTACCAGCGCGATCAGGTCCTGCTACTCCTCCTCAATCACATCCGTGGATTGGGAAGACACGGGGGCCGGAACCCTCTCTGCCGGAGAAGCGCGTCCTCATGTGTCCTCCTCACAGCGCTCCACCTCCGTCCTCTCGTCTGAAGATTGGGTGGGCGCCAGCCCGGGAGATGAAGAAGATCCGAGGAGGGAGGAAGTCTTCCTCTGACGGGAGCGTTTCTTCTGGTGAGGAGCTGGCTCCGATCGCGGAGAGGCATTATCCGGCTCTGCGTCTGGAACGTGAAGGATGATGGAGAGGATGACGTCTACCCTATGGATAACCCGGAGGTGAGGGTAGCGCCGCTCGAAGTCCTCCGTGGCGAGTCATGCCCAGTCCCGGTCCTTGGGAAACTGAGACCACTGAAAGGCGAAAATCACCTCCTCCAGCAACTCCTGGGCTTCCAGCTCCTCCTCCGCCCAAATCAGTGTGCCTACGTATGAGGAGAAAAAGGAAAAGGGGGAAAAAAACCCCACAACTCTACTCCGCTGGGTTTTTTTCTTATGATCGGGGCATTCTGTCACAAACCCCTGTGCGCCATTACATGGCACATGAGGGAGGGAATGAAAAACCCAATCGCAGGAGTAGAGAGTGCCATGTTTATTGAAGTTCACAAAAATAACAAGTCCAATAATCACCAAATTCAGGTCAGTTAACCACATAATATATAGAGAGGTGTAATGACAGGGTTTGGCCACTAAACTTACAGCGCGCCAGCCGAATGCTCTACAGCCCGGTCTAAAATGGAGCCTCGTGCTACAGGGCTGCGTAAAGCACAAAAAGGAAAGGCGAACAGCCTAGTGCTGCAGGGCTGCAATGCACAGGAGAAAAGGTGAAGAAAGACACTTTGAAGGTTGGGGCTGATCCGGGGCGCAACATGCAATCTGGAGGATGAAGCGGAAAACCAGGGCCAGCTGAAACACCAATGTATCAAACAGGTTCGCAGTGACAGGCTGGAGAATAACGAAGGGAGTGATACCATATACTGGGAGAACTAGCTGCCGCGTATAGAGGCGAATGCCCCGACAATCTCTTTCTTCTGGAGCGGCCAACAAATACTCCTGAAGTTAACGAGGAAAGAGATTGCTGGTGTGAGAATGCGTGGGCAGAACTGATTGGCACCCGATGTGTGAGAGAGCGTGTGACTGAGAGTGAATGAAGCGTGTGCATGTGTGTGTGCACGTGTGGGTGTGTGTTTGTGTGTGAGCGCCCGTGACAGTGCAGCTGACGGCGCTTGACAGGAGGAGGGGGCGTGCCAGAGCTGTCAGGAGGAAACTAGGACAAACCATAACAATAAGTAAGAACTGGGTTTAGCCTCCAAACCCAGATTCATGACAGATACTGTATCGGGACAAGGACTTTGGCAGGTACTCAAGAAATACGGCTGTACAGAGAAGTTTGTCAACCTGATCGAGGCACTCCATACAGGAGTGGATACAGGGCCCCTGTATACAGGAGGAAACAGGACCCCTCTTATCCCATACAGAAGGTATGGGATAAGAGGAGTTGGACTGAGTTGGGTGGAAAGTTATTTAAGTAACAGACAACAATTTGTACAAATTGGTGAGCACAAATCACCCTTCATGGACATCACTTGTGGTGTGCCCCAGGGTCAGTTTTGGGACCCAAACTCTTTATTTTGTATATAAATGACATGCCAAGTATCAAAAATTCTGAAATTTATTTTGTTTGCAGATGACACAAATATCCTGTGCACTGGTGAGAATTTGCAGCAGGTTTTAGAGGTGGTCACAACTGAAATGAAAAGGTTAACGCAGTGGTTCAACATAAATAAATTATCTCTAAATCTGGAAAAAAAAACAAAGATTATGTTGTTCGGAAATTATAAAATAAATCATGAAATAATGGTAACGATAGATGATACCAGAATAGAAACAGTACAGGAAAATAAATTTCTGGGGGTGACGCTAGACAATAAAATCTGCTGGAAACCTCACATCAGTCACATCCGGGCCAAGTTGGCAAAATGTATAGGGATACTGGGGAAGACAAGACACATCTTGGACTATAAATCATTGTTCTTACTGTACAATTCACTGTTTCTACCTTATCTTAACTACTGTGTAGAAGTCTGGGGAAACACCTACAAGACCAACCTACAGTCAATATGCACATTACAAAAAAGAGCTATAAGTATAATAAATAATGTAGGATATAGAGACCATACCAATTTGTTGTTTTTAAAGTCACATGTCATAAAGTTCATCGATTTAGTTAAATTTAAGACAGCACAAGTCATGTACAGGGCAATTAATAATCAACTCCCAACTAATATACAAAAATTATCTAAGAAAAGAGACAATGATTATAATTTGAGAGGAGACTTAAACTTTACAAAACCCAAGATACGAACAACCAAGGAAAGTATGTGCATATTTGTCTGTGGGGTGGATTTGTGGAACAGTCTGGAGCCGGAAATTAAACTAAACAGAAATCAATTCAAAAAGAGGTATAAACATTATTTGCTGAAAGGATATATGTTAGAAGGGTAGTATTTATATGTACGATTCCCTATGCTCACTCTGGGACACTATGGAATGGCGGGTGGGACAGTACTGTGTATACTATCTGTGTTGTTTGAGGCTGGTTTTGATGTATGGACATCAATGTATGTTAGGATGGATGGGTGTTAATGTTGATATGTACAAAATACAGTTAATTGTTTACTTGGGGTCTTAAATGTGGTAATTTGTATATAATTCACATGGGTGTCTTTATAGAAAAGAGGAGTTGGAATTAATAAGTGTTCACTTCTTCCTTCTCCCTTTCGAACAATGTAAGCTGTTACTTTATTGCATTTGTCATTTGTTTTGTTTTTGTTTTACTTTTTTGTTTGAAATAAAGTATGTATGTATCTATCTATCTACAGGTATGCAAGCAAATGTGGCAATGAGTGGTTCAGTGTCTAAAGACTTTTCAGTAAGTAACGGGGTGAAACAAGGGTGTGTGCTGGCGCCTACACTCTTCTCGCTATATCTGGCAGCCATGCTTGAGGTGGCCTTCAAAGACACCTCAGAAGGAGTATACTGTACATTCAAACAAGGAAAGAAGCAGACTTGTTCCATGTGGCACAGTTTAAAGCCAAGAGTAAGACATCGATAAAGGTAGTAAGAGAAATGCTCTTTGCCGATGACAGTGCTCTAATTGCACACAGTGTGGAAGATATGCAATCTTTAGTGAAGAAATTTGCAAGAGTAGCTGGCCATTTCAGGCTCAAAATCAACATCAAGAAGACAGAGTGCCTTTATCAGCCACCAAAGTTCCAGTTATCAACATCACTACCAGAAGAGATCAGCATTGATACACAGCCACTAGGCAAGTGTAAGACTTTCAAGTATCTTGGAAGTACTGTTTCAGGGAATGCTAGGCTGGAGGATGAACTATCTCTCAGAATGGGAAGAGCGAGTGCTGTGTTTGGAAACTTGAGGGAGAGACTGTGGAACAATCGACATGTGTCTATCCATGTGAAATGCAAAGTATACAGAGCAACAGTACTGGCTACTCTATTGTACGGTGCTGAAACTTGGACTGTCTCCAGGGTGCTGATAAAGAAACTCCACACATACATGATGAGACACCTTTGAGCCATAATGAACATCTCATGGAAAGACAAGATAACCAACATAGAAGTGCTGAAATGAGCTTTTCTACCATCAATGGAGGACATGCTAATACAGATGAACCTGAGATGGTTTGGACATGTTGAGAGGATGGATCACCAGCGTCTTCCTTGGCAGTTACTCTACTCACAGTTATGCAAGAGCAAATGCAATCAGGGTAGACCAAGGCTCAAATTTAAAGACACTGTAAAAAGAAACCTGAAGAAGTTGGTTATAAACAGGAGTTCTTGGCAGCAGAAGGCTAAGGACAGAGCTGCGTGGAGGAATCTGATCAGATCTAAATGAAACAGTCATTGTCGACCACGGCAGACTGCTATGATGATGATGATGATGATGATGATATATGTACTCTATATTATTTATGAACTCCTGTTGCAATAACTTTTAATGCTTTATTTAAATTGTTTTACCCATGAAGGACCCAACAGGGGGGGAATGGGGAAAGGAGGTGTGGGGAGGGGGAAAGAAACGGGAGAAGAACAGACAAAGAAGACAAACAGATTAACACAACTGAAACAAACAAACAGAAGACGAAGTGTTTCTTCTCATGAAAAGGTCTCATCACGAGTCTGGTATCTGCACCTGTTAAAGGAGAGACATATGTGTGTGTGCATGCATGTGCGTGTGGATGAGAACACACACAAAATAAGTGTGTGCATATGAGTGGTTTGCCAGGAAACATACGAAGAGGGTGGCAGGTCACAGCACCACCAACCCCCACAGAGCACAAATGTCCCAAGGCCAACATGCCCCGGGATAGCAAGGCATCCACCCCAGGAGGCATGGCCAAGGGAGGCCGGGCTGCCAAGTGCCTGGCACAGCACATCCCCGCCCCCCAGTGGGGCCAACGCCAGCCCCTGGGACATAAATTTTCTGATTCAATTAGAATTGGTATTTAAACAGTTCTCTTCATTATGCTGTTCACATTTTGACATCATGAGACCAAGACGACACCTAACAATTCATCAACAGTACCTCACCAACACAAGGCTTCAAACAGAATGTTCTCAGAGGGAAGTGGTCACTGAGCTTAGAATGTCACAGAGTGTCATCAGCAGGTTGCAACAGAGATACAGAATGGCTAGAAGAGTCACAGAAAGATATAGAAGTGGATGTCTTTTGGCTACATCCCATGCTGATGATCACTTCATTGTGAACAGTGCTCTGTGGAACCGGATGATGAATACCATTCAACTCCAGGCACATTTAAGGGAGGTGAGAGACATCCAAGTGTCATGTCATACCATCCAAAACCATTTAAATCAGCGTGGTCTGCGTGCTAGACGACCTGCAAGGGTACTTGACCACACCACCAGGCACAGACGTCATCGTCTTGCATGGGCCAGGGAGCATTTACACTGGACAAGGGACCAGTAAAAAAGTTGATTCACGCTGAGCAGAAATGATGGCCACCAACGATGTTGAAGATGTCAAGGAGAGCGCTATGCATCAGCTGCTGCTGTCACCAGACGAGCCTTTGGTGGTGGTGGTGTTACAGTCTGGGCAAGTGCATCTAGTCAATACAGAACTGCCCTACCCCTTGGGAATGGTACAGTGAAAAGCCAATACTACCTGAATAACATCATTAGACCAATGCCCTTGCATGAACAACTCAGGCCTAATTTCATCTTCATGGACGACAGTGCTCCAGCTCACTGAGGTCACATCATTAGGGAATGGCTGCTGGAAGCTGGGGTACCTCAAATGGAGTGGCCTGCACTTTCTTCAGACCTGAATCCCATAGAAAATCTATGGGATCAACTGAGTCGCCATGGAAAGGCTCATAACCATGCACCCCACAACCTCAATGACCTGAGGGTCACCCTTCAAGAGCAGTGTAATCCCATGCCTCAGCAGACAATAAGTCAACTTATTAACAGCATGTGACGTCGTTGTCAAGCAGTAACTGATGCTCAAGGGCACATGAAAAGTTACTGAGACGTTGACATTTTTTGCTGTGGTATACCCACCACTGTTGTTGCCTTTTGTTTCAATAAATTGTTTGAGATGAGGAAATCACCATTGCATGCTTCTACTTAGATGCCCTACTTTTGTGATATAACATCACTGTAGTGTGAACTTTTTACATTTTCAATAAATTTCACCCAAAAGCAAAATATCCCTAACTTTATACATACACACACACACACACAGTGGGGAAAGTATTGAACACGTCAACATTTTTCTTATTAAACATATTTCTGATGGAGCCACTGACCCGAGATTTTCACCAGATATCAGTAACAACCAAGTAATCCATTAATACAAAGAAATTAAGGCAACTGTGTTCACAAAAGTTAAATTTAATAAAGTAGAATGACACAAGTAATATGTATTGAACATGCTTGGTGGAATTCATTTACCCTCGGTCATAAGTGCCACATAGACCAAAGTTTGTGCGTGTGTGTGTGTGTGTGTATGTGTGTGTATGTATGCAAGGGTGTGCGTGTATGTGTATGGCAAAGTTAATTGTGTTTTATTTTAATGTATGAAGCACTTTCTGTTGCAACATTTGTATGAAAAATGCTATATAAATAAAGCTTTGATTGATTTAATCTTTAGTAGAAAAGCCTTTATTTGTAAGTAACAGCTTCCTGACATCTCCTGTATGGAAAAACTAGTTACAAGTATTGTTCAGGAGTGATTTTATACCATTCTTCCACACAAATTGTCTTCAAATCTTAAAGGTTTTGTGGATGTCTTCAGTTCGTTCCATAGATTTTCAATTGGATTTAGGTCAGGTGACTGACTGGGTCATTCTAGCAGGTTTATTTTCCTTGTCTGGAGCCAGTTGAGAGTTTCCTTGGCTGCGTGTTTGGAATCATTGTCTTGCTGAAATATCTGCCCTCAGTTCATCTTCAGCATCTTGGCAGATGGCAACAAGTTCTTATCAAGGATGTCTCTGTACATTTGTCCATTCATCTTCTCTTCAATTATATGAAGTCTGCCTGCACCATGTGTTGAAAAACACCCCCCACACCATGATAGGATGTGCAGTACCATTTCTCCTCCAAACATGCTGTGTGTTGTGGCATCCAAAAAATTCAATTTTGGTCTGATCTGGCCAGACTACAGTGATCCCTCGCTACTTCGCACCTCACCTTTCGCGCCCTCAGTGCATCGCGGATTTTTCAAAAATATTCATCAAAAATTCAAAATTGAGAAAAAATGGGCGGGCGCTAGCAGAAGGAAACTACATTTCTAATGTAGTCTACATTAGAACATCAGGTATCAACACGGAGAGCCCACACAACTCAAAATCCACCTCTCTGTTCGCTGTTCTCGTGTTGGCTCGGCTCGTGAATCTCGCAAGCTGATTGGCCGAGACGTTTTACCCAGCTTCTCTCCCTGCCGAGCGCCCATACCCAGCGAAGGAAGACCGCATTCATTGTTCTTTATTGCTCGTGTTGCTTAGTCTCGCCGTGTGGAACTTTTCGCTGTTCTCTTGTGCCTTTTTGTGCGAAATAGTCTTCCCGTCGAGCCACTACGCCGCCTCCTGCAGCTTCTCCAGTTCTATCGGAAGCTGCCCTCGACAATGCTGTGCCTCTAGCACCTGACGATGAGGCGTCACCTGAGGAGCAGTAAAGCTCTCATTAACCTGTGCAGTAAATCATCTTCATCTTGAGTTACGTATCTTGTTATAAGAATAAAAGAGTTCTAAAAACATATTTATGTACACTTTATTTACATCTACGTATGTATGTACACTTACACACACACACACACACACACGTATCATATGAAAGAGAGAGTGAGAGAATGAACGTACGTATTATTTATGGGTGACGTCATTAGGGGTGACGCTACTTCGCGGTTTTTCACTTTTCGCGGTCGGTTCTGGAACCCATTAACCGCGATAAGTGAGGGATCACTGTATATTGTCCCTGTACTTTACTGGCTTGCCCAAATGTTGTGCAGCAAACTTGAAACAAGCTTCAACATGCTTTTTCTTCAGCAATGGAGTCTTGCAAGGTGAGCGGGCATAGAGCCCATGTTGGCTGAGTGCATTACTTCTTGTTTTCTTTGAAACAGCAGTACCTGCTAATTCTAGGTCTTTCTGGAGCTCTCCACAAGTGGTCTTTGGCTCTTGGATAACTCTTCTGATAATTCTTTTGACTCCCCTGTCAGAAATCTTGTGAGAGCTCCTGGTCATGCCAGGTTTAAGGTAAAATTATGTTCTTTCCACTTCCGAATGGTGGCTCCAACAGTGCTCAATGGAACATTCAGCAGTTTTGAAATGTGACCATAACCAATGCCATCATTATGTTTTGCAACAATAAGGTTGCGATGGTCTAGAGAGAGCTGTTTGTGGTGTGACCTGATATTCACAGACCTTTTAAAAGGCTGTCAGTCAGGACTTAACCAGCTGAAATTAATTTGCACTGATGGGGGAAGGGATGGCTTCCTTAATTCTGATGGATTTCAGCTGGTTTCTTGGCTTTCTGTGACTTTTCGCACCTCTTTTTCTTAATGTGTTCAATACTTATTCCCTGTGTCATTTAATTTTATTATAACTTGTTTTGTGAACACAATTACCTTGATTTCTTTGTTTGTATGGATTACTTGGGTTGTTACTGATATCTGGTGAAAATGTCAGCTCAATGGCTCCATCAGAAATATGTTTCATGAGAAAAATGTAGACGTGTTCTATATTTATTTTCCCCGCTATGTAAGTATGTGTATATATTAAGCATTTATGGTTAATGGTTTTATATTTTATATACTAAATTAACACTATATTTGCAAATACTTCTCTCTGTATACAGTATTAATTCCTCATATTACACAATTACTTTATTGGAATTTAAGGAAACACTGCCTTTCACATCTATACATTGTGATCCTTATACTGTATATGGACGTGAAGTAAAATATTTCATTGATGAAAAATACAAATTTATGATTTAAGCTTACCAACTATGAAATGATTTGACCCAATTTCAAAGTAGTCTTTACTGTTCATGTTTTTTTGTGAAGTACAATTACATTACTTTCAGACCCAGTAAATTGTATTGAACCTAAATGTGAGTCCATTTATATAGGCTAAAGTGATACTGCTGAGTGCAGTGCAATGCCTAAGCATATGTAATATCACACACAATATTAAATACATATGCTCTTTTTATCTGAACGTTAATGTTTCATTTGTGTCCTTATCGCTGCAATTTCTTCTGTTATCTATGTGTGTGTGTGTGTGTGTGTGTGTGTGTGTGTGTGTGTGTGCGTGCGTGCGTGCATGGACTTACAATATGCTATAAGTGTGTGACATTTTCACGCTACAGATGGGGATGTAGGAGTGATTTAATGGGGTGCGTGTATGTGTTAGAAGGGTGATAGAGAGGGTAATTGTCAGCCTGCTGGTAAATTCTGCTCTTTATAACCTTTCACTTCCACCTATATCATCACCTCTCAGCTTCCAGCCAAGTTTCCACGTGTTTTACAGTGTGCAGTATGTGTATGTGTGTGTGATGGGCTGGATTCATATGTACAGCATGTGTGTCAGGATGCCATGGCTGCTGGGTCTGCATGGCAAAATAAAATATCCCAATGGCTCATTAAATCTAGTCCAAAACCAGCCATGTACGGCATCTTAATATTGAGATGCAGGCAGAAAAGAGTGTGGGTTGGCATGGTTGAATTGTTTTTGTGTCTGTATATGTGCTGAAGCAGAGTCAGCTGTGAAAGATTTTGATATAAATAATTTAAGTTGAAAAATATGGATTTTTATTTTTAGGTATTCATGTAAGTTTTATGGAGAAATAGGTCCACCCAACCAGCAAACAAAAATAAAGAAATAAATGAAAAGAAACTCAATCCATGTCAACATTAAAAGTTGCACCATTCTACGAAAACTTGATAACCCTGCAGCAGGCTGACATGCTGCTGGTCAGAAATGTAGCTATGAGTTACCACTGCAGAGATGAACAACAGAAAAAAATACTGGCCAGTTTAACTGCTAGCACTGAAAGGGCTCAGAAATCCTAGCAAATTATAGTCACCTGGAAACAGTAGGTGCAATAGTAGACAGTGGATGAGACAAAGAAATAAGGCCCTGTTTCAGCAATCTGAAATCAGTCCCTCCAGGATTTCAAGATGTTGTGATCGCACTAATTCACACAAAATCATTGACTGGCGGCGTATTTTGTGTGACTTTACAACTTTGTCCAATCACCACAACTTTCCCACAATTTTGGCCAATCATCGTCAACTTCCACCAATTTCGCCAATTAAATTTGTCCCTGAGTAACATTCAAATGCTCATCATAAGGGTTGTGGACTGTTATGTCCACAAACCTTATGATGAATGAGGCCGACAGAGACGTAGCACTGAATGTGGCTTAATTGAATATTGAGAACACCGTGCATGGAATGCACCCAGTTGAGTCAACCAGCACAAGAGGAAGTCCTCATGGTGGCTGCCCCTTAATATAGGGTGGTGTGATGACGCAACAGGAAGGTGGCGTCATCACACCGCACTTCAATATAAAATTCCCATACAGCATCTTCCCCCTCTTTACAAAGTCCAAAACCACACACATCAAATCAAACCCACCCTAATGTGGAACCACAATCACGCAAAACAAAACAAACTAAAAGCAAAAGCAAAACTAAGGCATAAAAATACTCACATAAAAAAACCTAAAGTAGGACCAGTGGGTGGACTACCACATGGCCCGCATGGAGCATTGGGTTATTCTGACACTGTAACTACTTTTCCCTTTATTAAACAACTAAAAAAACAACAGCCATGCTCCTAAACTCAACATCAAAACAGAACTATGAACATAATAGAGTCTGTCAGCACAGTCATTCAAGAGGATGGTGGGTCAGGCAGGGGGGCCCTGGGTAGCCCCTCAGCAGGCGCGCCCCTGGAGGCAGCACGCCCCCGGCGCAAGGACCGATCTTCAGAACACAGGAACCCTCTTCACCGACTCCCGTCCAGCCTCACCACCTGGAGCATCCTCCTGGACACACCGCAGTAGGTCAGCGTGCCTCATCGAGCCATCAGACAACCGGAAGCACGCCGCTCCAAACTTCGTCACTATTCTCAGACATGCCCGATGTTTCTCGGGCTGTCGTCTGGCCCAAGCTTCTTCTCTCTGGAACCAGTTACCACTCTGGGTCCGGGAGTCAGACTCGTTCTCTGTTTTAAGGAACAGGGTAAAATCCTTCCTTTTTAATATAGCTTACGTTTAAGGAGGGATTTTGTGTCTTTTAACCCCACTTTTGTTCTGTTGTTATTTGACCCATACTGCTGGCTGACCTCCAACAATGTACTTGGTATCTTACTGTTATGTTCTTTATGTCTGTCCTCTCCATCCTCTCTATCCCCTCACCCCCAGCCAGTCACAGCAGATGACTGCGCCTCCCTGAGCCTGGTTCTGCTAGAGGTTTTTTCCTGCCAAATGGGAGTTTTTCCCTCTCCACTGTTGCTAAGTGTTTGCTCACAGGGGATCTCCTGATTGCTGGGTTTTTCTGAGACTGTGGGGTTTTTTCTGCACTGTGGCGCCACGAGTCGGCTTCTGTTGTGATGTGGCACAGTATAAATAAAGCTGAATTGAATTGAATTGAATTGAATTGTGGGACCTTACTTGGCCTGACGTGCTGCTGAGCATGCGGTAACTCTATGTTCTGTGGTCGTGCCCCACCCTCTTCTAAGAACGATGCAGTGGTCACCTTCGTGGCAGCAGACCCCTCACACAACTGTGGCCAAGTACTGAAAGTGTTCGGTGCTTTCACGGTGCCACTTGTCGGAACGGGTGTCTCGCCATCACGTTCGGCCTCCTCAACTGCCTTCCGCCGAGCAGAGGCACTGAAACTTTCCTGTTCTGACACTGAGCTGGAACTGGGCGACTTGATGGCAGGGCTGCTCAACAGCTCTTCGTCCCAAACCAGGTCATCCTCAATCACCGGAACCCACGAGCCAAAGCAACCACAACCAGACCATTCGTTCCCAGCGCTGTCTTTGATGGCAAAACCCAGTCCGTAGAACAGGTCACACCCATGATGTTATTGCCACGCGCCGCCTCTTGGAACATGAAATCGTACACTGCTTCAGACTTGTAGCGAACATTCAACTTCACAGTCCTGACAGTGCACAGTCTGCTACCGCCGTAGCTGTACAATGGCACTGAGTTACTTCTAATCCTGTGGAAGGGGAAAAACTTCTTCACCGTGGCCCAATTCAGCATCGACTGCATCGCCACCGTGTCAAGCAATAATGGCCCCTCAACACCGTCTAACTCCACTGTACAATTTGAACACCCGTTGGTGTTGGGCTTCACCGAGTGGATGGTTGTTGCGGGTGGGCGGGGTGGTTTCTTCGGTGGGCTCCCCGGTTCAGATAAATGGCACACCCTGGCGTAATAATTCAAGTGTCCACACTTGCTGCGTTGTTTCCCTCTTGCTGGGCACACTCTCACTTTATGGCGGTTAATCGAGGACCCATAATCCTTGCAAATGGGGTTTCCTGGGGTAGACCTTAGGCTAGTAGCATTGGCTTCATAATCTTCATCTATGCTATCTTCGCTATCGGGGTCCATGCCATTAGCTGAGGCGGGCGGCTCTGGTGGCTTCTGTGACTGGCGCCAGTTTAGCTCCAAAGCTAGCTTATTGCGGCCTCCAACTGGAGAGCTAGTTCAACAGCCCTAGCTGTCAAGTCATTAGGTGCCATTAATAGCCTAGCACGCAGTCCAGTGTTGCACATGTACTCAGCCAATTGGTGTCGCACCATCTCGTCTTCCAGCGGCCCAAAACGGCACTCGCTAGCTAGCTGCCTAAGGTCAGCGACATACTGGTGAATTGGCTCACCGTCACGTTGGCGCCTCTGGTGAAAGCGAATTGTCTATACTGTCACGCAGTCCAGGGAGGTAAAATAATTAGCTAGTAACACCACAACGTCCTTGTACGAGTCTGACGCTCCGAGTGTCCGCAGAATCCTCTGGCCCTCAATACCCCGGTTGTGGACAAGGAGCGCATATGCCCTCACCTTATTGAGCTTCCCGAGGTCCAGTGCCATGATGTAAGTTTGAAAGGCCTCCATCCAACGAGGCCATGGCACTGGCGGCTCGCCAGGGAGATCAAGGAAGGGACGGAGTGGTCTAACACACGCCTCCATATGTTAATCCTCAGTTGCCAAATGTTATGTCCACAAACCTGGTGATGAATGAGGCCAAGAGAGACGTAGCACTGAACGTGGCTTTAATGAATATTGAGAACACCATACATGGAATGCACCCAGCAGAGTCATCCGGCACAAGAGGAAGTCCTCATGGCAGCTGCCCCTTAATATAGGGCAGTATGATGATGCAACAGGAAGGCGGTGTCATCACACTGCACTTCAATATAAAATCCCCATACAACACTAACCAATCAAATGCGTCGCTGCACCACACTCACTTTCATGTTTACAGTGAATATTAACAGAACACATCAACAAAAATCAGTTTGTGATTTAAAAAAGACTCACCTGTGAGTTTTCCCACACTGTCCCTTCCTCCGTCTCCTCCAGCCCGCCAGTGGACGTTTCCCCCCCATATCCATCCTGACCGCCTGTACAAAGTGCCGGGTTTGTGTTGGAAAAAAGTCTGCTTGCCTGAAAGTACCCAGTCGCAGTAGCGCGCGTGAGGAGAAACGCCATAAAACCACAAACAAATGAGCAAATTTAACACGACAGCCAGTGTTTGAACATTTTACACATCTTTAGAAATAAAATCTTTACTACATTTGTCAATGAGCTTTAAATCTGTGACTCTCTGGTCTGGATCAATGCGCACACCTGGCAATCCCCCAAGGAGAGCCCCTCCTCCCGTTACGACTACCGGTAAGGGAAAGAGGAGTATCTGATGAGACAGATGTGTATGAAGACACCCAGCAGATAGACAGACAGGTAGAAGTAAGGCACAGAAAGAGACCGAATATTGTCTGTAATTTTTTTTTTCAGAAAAACACAGACTTCGATAGACAATACAGAGCAACAGAATAAATTATTTTTTTTTTCTCTATGCTCGCAACCGAATGGTTGGGGACTGCTGCAGTTATGGAGCTTTCAAATGAAGGTTCCGCCAATAAATTCCAAATCTATACTCTTCAGCATGCATTCAGTGCAATTTAGCTTTAATTATGGATATTGTGTTAAAGTCTGTATTTGCTGTTGCAAGAGTTTTTTTTTTGTTTGTTTTTTCTGTATAGTGCCTGCTTAATTTACAAATCACTGTTTAATCGGAAATTTTTGACAATCCTGTGCTTTTCTTGTGGTGTTACAGTGGTGTGGAAAAGTGTTTGCCCTCTTCCTGATTTCTCTTTTTTTTTGTATGTTTGTCATACTTAATTGTTTCAGATCATCAAACAAATTTAAATATTAGACAAAGATAATACAAGTAAACACAAAATGCAGTTTTCAAATGAAGGTGTTTATTATGAAGGGGGGAAAAAATCCAAACCTACATGGCCCTGTGTGAAAAAGTGATTGTCCCCTAAACCTAATAACTGGTTGAGCCACCCTTAGCAGCAACAACTGCAATCAAGCATTTGCGATAACTGGCAATGAGTCTTTTACAGCACTGTGGAGGAATTTTGACCCACTCATCTTTGCAGAATTGTTGTAATTCAGCCACATTAGAGGGTTTTCGAAGATGAACCGCCTTTTTAAGGTCATGTCACAGCATCTCAATTGGGTTCAGGTCAGGACTTTGACTAGGCCACTCCAAAGTCTTCAGTTTGCTTTTCTTAAGTCATTCAGAGGTGGACTTGCTGGTGTGTTTTGGATCATTGTCCTGCTGCAGAACCCAAGTGCACTTCAGCTTGAGGTCACAAACAGATGGCTGGACATTCTCTTTCAGTATTTTTTGGTAGGTAGCAGAATTCATGGTTCCAATTACCATAGCAAGTCTTCCAGATCCTGAAGCAGCAAAACAGCCCCAGACCATCACACTACCACCACCATATTTTACTGTTGGTATGATGTTCCTTTTCTGAAAAGCTGTGTTACTTCCTCTCTCTTTTGATCACTTTTTTTTTCACCCCACTTATATCACGGACACACAGATCATCCCAAATGTCTCCTGAGCCGGTGGACGGAGCCACTGTTTATAGCAGGATTCGATACAACAGGGAAGAGCTGCTAGCATTTAACCGCCACCCGGTCCCACTGGAAAAACTCGACATACCGAGAGAACTGAGGCAAAAACGCCGCGGCTGCCGGGCTGGAGTAAGGCGGAGGACAAAAAATATAAGGTACAGACCCTCCCTTCCATCTGTTGTCATGGGAAATGTACGGTCGATACTGGGAAAGTTAGATGAGCTAGCGGCTATCTCCCGTTATGATAGCACTTACCGGGAGTGCTCTCTCCTTTTGTTTACTGAGACGTGGCTAACTGAACTAGCAGCAGATGCTAACATTGAGCTGGAGGGTTTTCACATGATACGAGCTGACCGAACACCAGAGAGTGGCAAAACTAGGGGCGGTGGAGTGATAATGTATGTTAACAACAACTGGTGTAGACCGGGACATATCACTGTTAAACAACGACACTGCAGCAAAGACATTGAGTTGCTAGCTGTTAGCATGAGGCCTACATATCTCCCGAGAGAACACTCACACGTGATCTGCATTGTTGTTTATGCAAATCCGACGGCGAACGCTGGGACAGCGCGTGACGTCATCCATTCAGTAACCAGCAGGCTGCAGACAGAACACCCAGATGCTCTTCTCCTCATCTCAGGCGATTTCAACCACGTTTCACTGTCTCCCATTCTGCCCACTTTCACCCAGTATGTCACATGCCACACTAGAGACAATAAAACACTGGATTTGTTCTACGCAAACACTAAGGAGGCGTACACCTCATCACAACTCCCCCCACTTGGGAGATCGGATCACAACTTGGTTCATCTCCGACCGGTGTACAAACCCCTAGTGCACAGACAACCTCCGGCCATGCACACTGTGGAGTTATGGTCTGAGGAGACAATGGACACTCTAAAGGACTGTTTTGAAGCCACTGCCTGGAAGCAGCTCTGCGATCCACATGGTGAGGACATCGATGGCCTCATTCACACCTTCACGGGCTACCTCAGCTTCTGTGTGGACAAATCCGTTCCCACCAAGACCATACGGCGTCACTCAAACAACAAACCCTGGATCAACCCTGAGATAAAAACACTTCTGAGAGAGAAGAAGAGGATCTTCAGGTCGGGGAACAGGGAGATGCTGAAGTCCGTACAGAGGGAGCTGAGGAGAAAGATCAGAGAAGGCAAGGACAGCTTCAGGAAGAAGATGGAGGACAAGCTGCAACAGAGCGACATCAGCGGGGTCTGGAGAAACCTCAAAACCATCTCGGGGCTCCAGAATACCTCCCCCCAGGCCACGGGGGGCAGGGAGTGGGCGAACAACCTGAATCTGTTTTTCAATAGATTTGACCAACCGCCCTCCCCCCTGTCTGCACAACAACCACTGCTGCCTCTAAGAAATCAAGTCCTGCTACCCACTCCCCACTCCACCGACACCCCCCCCCCCACTCCCAACACACAGCCCCCCATCCTGACCCTGACCAAGACCCAGGTGAGGACGGAGCTGAGGAAGATCAAGGCGAGGAAGGCGTCGGGACCGGACGGCATCAGCGCAAAGCTCCTCAAGTCCTGTGCAGACCAGCTGTGTGGGATTGTGACGTATATCTTCAACATGAGCCTGAAACTGGGGAGGGTACCACAGCTGTGGAAAACATCTTGTGTGGTACCTGTACCAAAAACTTCCCACCCCAAAGACCTGAACAGCTTCAGACCGGTGGCCTTGACGTCCCACTTGATGAAGACCCTGGAGAGACTGCTCCTTGCTCATCTCCGCCCCCTGGTGGAACCAGCGATGGATCCACTCCAGTTCGCCTACCAGCATGGCATTGGGGTGGAGGATGTGGTGATCTTCCTCCTTCACCGTTCTCTGTCCCACCTGGAGAAGCCCGGGAATATGGTGAGGATCATGTTCTTTGACTTCTCCAGTGCTTTCAACACCATCCAACCGATGATCCTGAAGGACAAGCTGCTGCGCGCAGGGGTGGACCAGCACCTGTCATCATGGATCCTGGACTACCTCACGAACCGGCCTCAGTTTGTGAGAACCCGGGACTGTGTTTCCGACACGATCATCAGTAGCACGGGGGCCCCCCAGGGAACGGTGCTGGCTCCCTTCCTGTTCACTCTTTATACTGCGGACTTCTCACACAACACAACACAACACATTGCCATCTACAGAAGTTCTCTGATGACTCTGCGATCGTTGGTCTCATCTCCAGCGGAGATGAAGCTGAGTACAGAGGGCTTATCCAGGACTTTGTGGACTGGTGCCATCGGAACTGCCTCCAGATCAACGCGAGGAAAACTAAGGAGCTGGTGGTGGACTGCCGTAGGCATGGGCAGCCCCTCACAGCACCAGTAAATATACAGGGAACAGACATCGAGATGGTGACATCCTACAAGTACCTGGGTATTCATCTGAACAATAAACTAGACTGGTCACACAATACTGACGCACTCTACAAGAAGGGACAGCGCAGGCTGTTCCTGCTGAGGAGACTCAGGTCTTTTGGTGTACAAGGGGCGCTGCTGAAGTCATTCTATGACACGGTGGTGGCATCAGCCATCACTTTTGGAGTGGTCTGCTGGGGCAGTGGCATTACTGCAGCCGATAGGAAGAGACTGAACAAACTGATTAAGAAAGCTAGCTCTGTCCTGGGGCAACGCCTTGATCCGATGGAGGAGATAGGAGAGAGAAGGACGGTGGCTAAACTGTCATCTCTGCTGGAGTCCGAGTTCCACCCTATGCAGGACATACTGGATGCACTGAGGAGCTCATTTAGCAGCAGACTACATCATCCCAGGTGCACAACCGAGAGGTTTCGTAGGTCCTTCCTACCAACGGCTGTCAGACTGTACAACCTAAGCAGGGCTGCTCGCAGAGATAGCAAAAAGACGTAACAAACTAATAGTTTTTTGAATGCAAAAGATGCAATAGACTTACACAATGGTCCTCTCCGGCATACAACTAGGAACATACCGGTCGCTATGGAGGGTGAGAATATGTATGGGCACATAATCATACCATGTAGGATAACTAAATAGACGGTTATGCTGTTTCATCCCACCTAGCAACAATGCTCTGCACTGTGTGTGTTTATATATTTACATATTTATTCCATCTAGCTACAATGCTCTGCACTGGGTGTGTTTATATTTATATATCTATATATTTATTCCATCTAGCTACAATGCTCAGCACTGGGTGTGTTTATATTTATATATCTATATATTTATTCCATCTAGCTACAATTCTCCGCACTGTGTTTTTATATATCTACATATTATTCCATCTAGCTGGATGGAATCTAGCTCTAGTGTGTTTATATACTTGCATATTTATTCCACCTAGCTGCAATGCTCCGTACTGTGGGTGTTTATATATTTACATATTTATTCCATCTAGCTACAATGCTCTGCACTGTGTTCATATATTCATATATTTATTCCATCCAGCTACAATGCTCTGCACTGTGTGTCTGTGTGTGTGTGTGTGTGTATATATATTTTATAGTAATATGTACATATGTACGTATATTAGCTGCTCTTGCTTGCTTGTTTTTTTTTTTGTTTTTTTTTTTTTTCTTGCCTTCTGATTGTTGCTCTGAGTGTTGCTATCCCTGTGCTGTTGCAATCCTGGAATTTCCCCGTTGTGGGACTAATAAAGGCTTATCTATCTATCTATCTATCTACTTTTATGCTGGATGTAACGGGACACACACTTTCCAAAAACTTCAGCTTTTGTCTCGTCAGTCCACAGAGTATTTTACCAAAAGTCTTGGGGATCATCAAGATGTTTTCTGGCAAAACTGAGATGAACCTTTATGTTCTTTTCGCTCAGCAGTGGTTTTCGTTATGGAACTCTGCCATGCAGGCCATTTTTCCCAGTCTCTTTCATATGGTGGAGTCATGAATATTGACCTTAACTGAGGCAAGGTAAGGCCTGCAGTTCTTTGGATGTTGTGGGGTCTTTTGTGACCTCTTGGATGAGTTGTCACTGCGCTCTTGGGGTAATTTTTGTCAGCCGGCCACTCCTGGGAAGGTTCACCACTGTTCCATGTTTTCACCATTTGTGGATAATGGCTCTCACTGTCATTCGCTGAAGTTTCAAAGCTTTAGAAATGGCTTTAAAACCTTTTCCAGACTGATAGATCTAAATTATTTTGTTTCTCTTTTGTTCCTGAATTTCTTTGGTTCGCAGAATGATATCTAGCTTTTGAGGATCTTTTGATCTACTTGACTTTGTCAGGCAGGTCCTATTTAAGTGATTTCTTGATTGAGAACAGGTGTGGCACTAATCAGGCCTGGGTGTGGCTAGAAAAATTGAACTCCGCTTTCCAAAGATGTGATACACCACAGTTAATTTATGTTTTAACATGGGGTGGGGGGTGGGGGGCAGTCACTTTTTCACACAGGGCCATGTAGGTTTGGATTTTTTTTTACCCTTAATAATAAACACCTTCATTTAAAAACTGTGTTTTTTGTTTACTTGTGTTATCTTTGTCTAATATTTAAATTTGTTTGATGATCTGAAACATTTAAGTGTGACAGACATACAAACAAAAAAAATGAGAAATCAGGAAGGGGCAAACACTTTTTCACACCACTGCATATAGAATATTATTGCAGTAAACTATGGAAAAAAGCATCTGCTTTAAAATTTGTAATTTTTCCCACAACTTTTAGTGCAAAAAACACCTCAAAACATTACAACTTATATCACAACTTTTTTAAAATGCTCCTGCAAATTCAGGCTTTTTAGGCCACAATATTCATAAAAACATCCCGCAAAATCCTGGAGGGACTGGTAAATGTTCTTTTGTTCTTCACTTTGTGCCTCACACAGGTGCTTTCATTGTCACATTGTCTGGATTTCCGCAACACACCGTGGCCAACTAATTAGGTAATTACTGTGTGTGCCTTGTGCTTGTTTAAAGTGGATGAGGCCTGGCACTAAGTTCAGCATGGTGATATTAAGGTGCATTTTCTGGCAACGCACCTTTGATTATCAAAAGCCAGGCCTGAAAACAGCAGCACATCATCAACCACTATTTCAGCAGTGCATTTAGATGGCATGAACACGCACATATGCCTGGTCCTACACTGGGGCTAGAATTTGTGTCCCTTATTTTGACAGACAAAATTTGAGCACCCGGCACAAATTTTGTTTTTGTGCTACTGTAAGAGCGAAATTAACTTGGAAACATCCATAGGGGCTAGTGGTGGCCTTAAGGTTCCCGAGCCAGACATTTCTCCCGATTCTGTGAATCTTTTGATATTATGGACTGTAGTTCATGAAATCCTTATGTTCCTTTCAATTTTATGTTCAAAAACGTTGTTCTCTAAATTGTTGGACTATTTGCTCACGCATTTGTTCACAAAGTAGTGAAACTCGCTGATCATTGCTTGTGAATGACTGAGCCTTTTGGGGATGGTCCTTTTATACCCAATCATGACACTCACCCATTTCCAATTATTTTATTTTTATTTTATTTTATTGGTTTATTTGACACGGACATTGTACATTAATTCACATTACTCTAAATGCCCCAGAATAAACCAAAATGACTCTTTTTCATCCACAGTCCCCAGACAGATGTTAAATTGTTACCCTAAATCCGATGGATCCGATGGAGGAGATAGGAGAGAGAAGGACGGTGGCTAAACTGTCATCTCTGCTGGAGTCCGAGTTCCACCCTATGCAGGACATACTGGATGCACTGAGGAGCTCATTTAGCAGCAGACTACATCATCCCAGGTGCACAACCAAGAGGTTTCGTAGGTCCTTCCTACCAACGGCTGTCAGACTGTACAACCTAAGCAGGGCTGCTCGCAGAGATAGCAAAAAGACGTAACAAACTATTAGTTTTTTGAATGCAAAAGATGCAATAGACTTACACAATGGTCCCCTCCGGCATACAACTAGGAACATACCGGTCGCTATGGAGGGTGAGAATATGTATGGGCACATAATCATACCATGTAGGATAACTAAGTAGACGGTTATGCTGTTTCATCCCATCTAGCAACAATGCTCTGCACTGTGTGTGTTTATATATTTACATATTTATTCCATCTAGCTACAATGCTCCGCACTGTGTTTTTATATATCTACATATTATTCCATCTAGCTACATTGCTCCGCACTGTGTGTGTTTATATACTTGCATATTTATTCCACCTAGCTGCAATGCTCCGTACTGTGGGTGTTTATATATTTACATATTTATTCCATCTAGCTACAATGCTCTGCACTGTGTGTTCACACTGGCTTTTCCCTGCACTGTGCGCTCATATACTCATATATTTATTCCATCCAGCTACAATGCTCTGCACTGTGTGTCTGTGTGTGTGTGTGTATATATTTATTTTATAGTAATATGTACATATGTATATTAGCCGCTCTTGCTTGCTTGTTTTTTTCTTGCCTTCTGATTGTTGCTCTGAGTGTTGCTATCCTTGTGCTGTTGCAATCCTGGAATTTCCCCGTTGTGGGACTAATAAAGGCTTATCTTATCTTATCTTATCTTATCTTAAAAAATAAGGCAAGGTTATATACATACACTATTATTTAAAAAGATTTAAGATAAGAAAAGATAAGCCTTTATTAGTCCCACAATGGGTAAATTCCAGGATTGCAGCAGCACAGGGATAGCAGTACTCAGAGCAATAGTGAATAAGCAACCTGGTCTCAGTAAAAAACCTATCTAATAAACGTTTTCCACTTCTCTAAAATTGTACATTTGCATGTTAAATCAAAAAAAATAATGTCCCTCGGCTGGTATTTACAAGCCGAGTCCCCGAGCCCATGCCTTCACTCACTGCAAATGCGCAAAACACTCCTAAACAGTCCTCACTGCGCATGCGCAGAACAACGCCTCTTTTACTTTGGTTTCCCAACGCTCATTCAGTTAATGGGAGGGGAATGGCGGACAGTTAATTACACAGACTGTTGTGTTCACTGTGGTTAATGTCATGTTTATTGCTTGGTATTATGCGCCATCTAGTGGCCATTTTAGTTAACTTATTTAAGACTGTAGAAGAAGAACAGACAGGAAGTTGTTGAAAAAACGGTCCCACTACGATACACAGCAGCTCCACTTTCCTGGCCTTCTTTATTCGTTTGTTTGTTAAAGCATCGTCTGTAAGTATTTTATAGTGGAAATGATTAGTCACCACATACGTTATCTTCGGTTGGTAGTTTGACGTTTCTGGTACACTATTACACATTGAAAACCGTATGTTAGTGTTTATGCTAATCGCTAAGCTAACGGCTGCTACTCCGTGCTTTGCATATGTAAATAGATAAAAAGGCATTTGATACAGTTGACCATAAAATACTCCTCAGTAAATTACATACAGTAAGTATGGCATCAGAGGAATTGCTTTTGACTGGTTACACAGCTATTTAGAAAACAGATATCAATATATTCATGTGAATAATACAGACTCTGAGTTGCTGAAGATGACATGTGGGGTACCACAGGGTTCTGTGCTTGGTCCATTGCTGTTTATTTTGTATATTAACGATTTATGTTCTGTGTCTAAATTGCTCAAGTGTATTTTATTTGCAGATGACACAACTTTTTTTTTGTAGTGGAGAGAATCTTAAGCAGCTTCTGGATTCAGTAGAAAATGAACTTAAACAAATCAATCAATGGTTCACTGCCAATAAATTATCTATTCACCTTGGAAAAACAAAATGTATAATATTTGGAAACTGCAAATTATATAATCACAGAAAAATTAAAATAAACAATGTTGAAATTGACACAGTTTTCAAAATCAAGTTCCTAGGGGTCATTGTTGATAACAAACTAAACTGGAAATCACACATAAATTATGTCAAAACTAAAATGTCTAAATCCATTGCCGTACTGTATAAAGTTAAGGATCTCCTGTGTCAGAAATCTCTGCACTTTATATAATTCACTGATAGTTCCTTTTATGACATACTGTGTGCAGATCTGGGGAAACACATATGAAACAAACACAAACTTAATCGTTTTACTACAGAAATAAGCCGTACACATTGTATCAAAGAAACCTTACCGTGAACCAACAAATCCAACATTCATTCAATTACATACTCTTAAATTTAGAGATCTGGTAGATTATAATGTCATTCAAATCATGTACAAAGCAAATATAACCAATTACCTGTAAATATTCAGAGACTGTTTAAAAAAAGGGAAAGCAAATATGAGCTAAGCGGTAACTCTGTTTTTAATAAGCCAAAGGTTAGAACAAATACAAAGTATCATTGCATGTATGTCACTGGAGTTAAACTGTGGAACTGTTGCTCTGAAAATATTAAAACATGTTCAACTCTGAAGCAATTCGAAAAATTGTACAAAGATGAGAAAATCTCCCAGTATCTCACTGTAAATGCTGGGAGATAAATTTGTAATAACTTAAAGGTTTTTTTGTCTACTTATTCTATTTGATTTTCTTTGTTGATTTTGGGTAAGACTTAAATTTGTCATGGCGGCCTCTGGGCCGTCATTAACATCATTAACTCCAGCTGCGCACAGACCCACAGGTGTTAATCAGCAGTTGTTAAAAGCCAGCGTTGCTGACAGCCCGGCACGGAGTCGTCTGTCCTCCTCGTCGGAGAAAGAACCTGAACTCCGCTCTCTGGCCTCGTCAGGTTACTCTCTCGTCTCGTCTGGAACTTCTCTGGCTTTGTCTAGAACTTCTCCTACCTCATCAAGGACTTCTCTTACCTCATCAAGGACTTCTGTTCAGAGTCAAGCACGTAAGAGAACTGTCTGTTACTCAACTCCTAACCTCTACCCCTGTGCACAGGTGGACCCCCCTGGCGGCGGACCTGCGGCCCCAGCTGACGGGGTTACGCCAACACGCACACGTAGCGGTTCGCTACCACCACGACTACCGGTACGTCTTGCTCCTCAAATTCCTGAACTACTGCTGTATCAGTTGCAGGAGTATTGGCCACCGTTATCAGTGGAGTTACTGTCATCAGCATCTGTTGTCTCATCGTCACCACGCTCTGTGGATTCACTCACCTCGTCATCATCTGGATTGTCATCGTCCCGGCTTGTGGTGTCACAGCCGGAGTCACTGGAAGATCTGTCCTTATCACAGCCACGGGTGGAGGCCCTAGCACGTTCACGGACACCTTCACCTCCACGTTGCACGGCCGCTGGTTCTCAGCAGGACGTAACCTGTGCTCCCGCCAAGTAAGCCTCACTACCTGTAGCTTGTCACTTGCGTGGGACAAAAGTAATTGTTTGTGCTTGTATGTTCCAGGGTTGCCGGGTCTCCGTCCAGGGTGCTCAGCTCCAGTGACCAGAACTCTATCCACGCACTCACACTTGCACTACACACCCTTTCACTCTAATAAAGATTATTGTTCACTATCTGCCCGTGTCAGTGTCTGTCTCCTGGGTCCTGAAACATGTCAACATTTTTGTTATTGATTTTAAAATTGTAACGGGGTAGGCACTATATAAGCACTAGCTTCAGCCTACACCCTTTTGGTTGTTCTTTTGTGTGTTCTTAGTGTATTGTATGTGTTTATTATTATTATCACCGAATAAAATAAATTTATTCATTCAAATAAGATAGTCATTGCCTGCGATTGTTATTTTAGCCCAAATAGATATGTGTATGTCTTGTTTTTCTCTATTGTTACAGTTTCACAAATGAAAGATTCAGTAAACTACACTGAGTGTCTTCTGGAGTTTGAGAAGTTTCTGGATCTATGTTTAGCTGTTTGGATAGCTAGATCAGCTTCTAGCAAGGCCATATACAGTGAAAAGACAGCACCACGGCAAGCAGCAAAGCTACATAAGCCATCACGTAGAGCCACTGCCATCTCAAAGAGCTAAGTAAAGTGCAAACGGGCATCAGAAGCCCACTCATCAACTTAACTCCTCTACATATGAGACAAACCAATTGAAAATGTCTAAAAGCAAATCTCAAAAAAGTAACACTTGATCAGTCCTCTCACAAAAAACATCATCGCGAGCAGGCTCAGCAGCAAACATTGAATTGCTAAGAGCAAAAGCAAGGGCAGAAGCCACTCAAACCAGAGCCTCATATGCACAAAAAGAAATAGAAATTAAAGTTCAGCAAGCACGTTTACAAGCCACTCTCGATGCTCTTAGAGCAGAGCAAGAAAAGGAAGCTGCTATAGCATAAGCTAATACTTTAGAAGCTGGACTACTTGAATTGAACCTTGAAACACACAGTGAAACTTACATGTCATCTCTTGCTGAAGACCAAAAACAACGCACTGCTCAGTATGTATTAGAACAAGCAGCTGTCACTGCAGAGCAGCAACCCATTCCACAAAAGTCTGAAATTGTCACTCTAGCAGCTCCTTCCTGACCTGTAGTGGCAGAGCAAGGAAGCAAACCAAGCTACATACAGTATCAAACCAGGCCGTATCTTACACCGATTTTGATAAACCCTTGTCTACTAGCTTTAAAACACTCGCACCCGTGAACCAAAGTATCCCCAAAACATACAATGTTCGCAGTGATTATGTGCCAACCCAGCCAACCTATGATCTTGCCAAATACCTTGCATGCAGTCAGCTCATAACCTCAGGCCTTTCCACCTTTGATGACCAGCCTGTGAACTATTGGGCATGGAAATCCTCCTTTAAAAGCACCATAGCAGGTTTAGACCTACTGTATCTGCAGGAGAAGAGCTTGATTTGCTAGTACGGTACCTTGGTAAAAACTCAGCCAAACAAGTTAAACAAATGAAAGCAGTCAACATCAGGCACCCTGAAGCAGGTTTAATGATTGCTTGGGAGAGACTTGAGGAAACATATGGCTCGACAGAGGCCATAGAGCAAGCACTGTTTCACAAAGTTGAAAACTTCCCTAAAATCACGACAAGAGATCCTCTTAAACTTTACAATCTAGCAGCTTTACTGTTAGAGTTGAAGGCTGCCAAGCTTGATGGCTATTTACCGGGCTTGTCTTATTTAGACACATCTAGAAGGATCCAACCAATCATTGACAAACTACCTTACAACATACAGGAGAAATGGATGACTTATGGCTCAAAGTACAAACGTGAACATGGCGCCAGCTTTCTCCCCTTCACTGTTTTCGCCGACTTCATATGTACCGAAGCCAAAATGCGAACGGACCCCAGTTTTAACCTGCACATCTTTAATCAGCCTGCACCGGAGGGAAAACATGGTTCGGAGAGATTTTCTCAAGTGCCAATATCTGTTCATAAAACGCAAGTATCTTCAGTGGTCAAATCAGAGAGAGAAAGGATAAAAATCCCAGCTAACCCAAACAAGCAATGTCCGATTCACAATAAACCCCACCTTCTAATATGATGCAGAGGATTCAGAGAAAAAGTTCTGGAAGAGTGCAAACAGATTCTCAAAAAGTATAACATCTGCTTCCGTTGCTGTTCATCCACTGATCACATCGCAAAGAACTGTACCACAGAAATTGTATGTACAGAATGTGACAGCAATACTCATGTTTCTGCTCTCCATCCTGGTGCAGCCACCTGGGAGTCAAAAACGCCCCCTCCCCTCGCACAGCAAGGCGGGGAGGATGACAAAGCAGACACTCAAGAAGTTACATCTAGCTGCACTGAAGTTTGTGGAGAAGGAGTGAGCACAAGGGAGTGTTCAAAGATAGCACTGGTGAGTCTGTACCCTGCTGGCCACAAAGAGCAAACTAAAAAAATGCACGCAATCTTGGATGAACAGAGCAACTGCTCACTTGCTCACTCTCAGTTCTTTGACCTGTTTCCAATCCAGGGAACAAGTCACCCCTACACACTAAAGACGTGTACTGGACTCACAGGAGTAATGGGAAAGAGAGCGTGTGGCTTCATGGTGGAGTCAGTGAATGAAAAGCTAAGCCTTCCTCTGCCAACACTCCTCGAATGCAATGACATTCCCAATAACCGCTCAGAAATCCCTACCCCAGAAGCTGCCCATCACCACGCCCATCTGCAACGGATCGCTGACATGATCCCGCCACTAGATTCCATGGCTGACATACTGCTTCTGCTTGGCAGAGACATTCTGAGAGTCCATAAGGTCAGAGAGCAAATAAACGGCCCAGGCGACTCTCCATTTGCTCAGAGACTCAATTTAGGATGGGTGGTAGTAGGTGACGTCTGTTTAGATGGAGTACACAGACCTCCACAAGTGAACACCTACAAAACTTTTATTCTGGAGAATGGTCATACAAGCCTTTTTCAGCCATGCAACAGTCAAATTAAAGTCAAAGAGACATTCACAAAGATTCTTGGAATTTGCCACAGCCCAGAGCAACTCTTGATAAGCATTTGTGAGTCTGGATGTTGTGCGGACAGCATCGGCCAACAGATTTTTGCACGCAAATCGGACGACCACAAACTTGGTCCTTCAGTCGAGGACACACAGTTTCTCCAAATAATGGACTCTGAGTTCTATCAGGACAGTGACAATAGCTGGGTGGGCCCTTTGCCTTTCAAGTCGCCACGGCAACGGCTGCCCAACAACAGACAACTAGCTCATGACCGCCTCATGTCACTCAGACGCACTCTGGAAAAACGACCTGAAATGAAAGCACACTTTTTTGAGTTTATGGAGAACATGTTCAGCAGAGGACATGCAGAAGTTGCGCCACCTCTTGTTCAGAACCAGGAATGCTGGCACCGGCCTCTCTCTCATTCTAAAAGCCATTGCCGCTGTCGCCTACATGAAACTACCTACTCCAGACAACACAGAGGCGGGCTTTGTATTTGGAAAGGCAAAGTTGGCTCCTCAAGCAGGCCTTACAATCCCGAGATTAGAGCTATGCACTGCAGTACTCGCAGTTGAAGTTGAAGAGCTGGTTGTAGCAGAAATGGGCATTACATCTGACAACAATGAGTATTACACGGACCGTAAAGCTGTATTAGGGTACATATACAACCAGTCTCAAAGATTCTCCGTATATGTGCATAACAGAGTCCAATGCATCCTCCAGTCAGCACGTCCCAACCAGTGGAAATACATTCCATCCGAGCTCAACCCAGCGGACTATGGGTCCAGATCTTTAACAGCAGCACAGCTAAGCAGCACGACATGGTTAGAAGGACCAGCTTTTCTTGTCAACTCATTTGTGCATTCTTCATCTCCAGACACATTTGAGCTTGTTGATCCAGCCCTCGACACTGAAATACGTCCTCTAGTGACGACAAGCCTCATTCATGTCACAAAACCCACAGTAAGTCCCACACATTTTGAAAGGTTCTCCAATTACAGTACTCTCATCAGAGCAATAGCTTGTTTGATTCACGTTGCCTGTTCCTTTGCCCACTCCAACCAAACTTCCACTTTTTGTGGCTGGCACCTTTGTCGACCTACAGAAGAGGAGCTGATAAAGGCTAAGGTTTGCATTGTAAAAGGTGTTCAAAGTGAGTACTACAAAGAGGAATTGAAATGTATACAAGAAAAGACTAAGATACCCCCCTCAAGCAGCCTCTGGAAGCTGCATCCTATACTTGACAGAGATGGACTCTTAAGAGTTGGGGGCTGTATCGCACAGTCTGAACTAGGCATTGACATCACCAATCCCCTCATCATTCCTGCTCGACACCACCTTGCAACGCCTTTAATCCGCCACTACCACAAGACTGTGAAACATCAGGGGAGACATTTCACAGAAGGCATTATAAAAGCAGCGGGATTCTGGCTAGTAGGAGCCAAGCGAAGCATCGGCTCAGTCCTTTACAAGTTCGTCACCTGCAGAAAATTACGAGGAAAAACATAATGTCAACAAATGGGAAACTTACCATCTGAGCGAATGCAGGTAGCACCCCCCTTCACATATGTGGGTGTTGATGTGTTCGGGCCGTGGGATGTGGTAACATGCCGCACAAGAGGAGGGCAGGCTAACTCTAAAAGAGGGCAGTAATGTTCTCATGCATGTCAATGAGAGCAGTCCATATTGAGTAAATTGAAACAATGAGCACCGACAGTTTCATTAGTGCCCTGAGACGCCTTTTCGCAGTCAGAGGCCCTGTGAAACAAATAAGATCTGATTGTGGTACAAACTTTATTGGCGCTTCCCGAGAACTGAAAATGGACAAGACAAACTTTAACACAAAGGACATTGAAAGCTACCTGAATGAACAAAACTGCTCATGGATCTTCAATCTGCCTCATGCATCACATATGGGTGGTGCCTGGGAGCGAATGATTGGAATTGCCAGACACATTCTCGACTCCGTGGTCCAAGACTGTAAAAAGGTACGGCTAACTCATGAACTGTTGTCAACATTTATGGCTGAAGTATCTGCCATCATGAACGCTCGCCCTCTTGTTCCTGTGTCAACTGATCCTGAGTCACCACTTATCCTCACACCTTCAATGTTGCTCACAATGAAAACAGGATCACCACCACCACCACCTCCTGGTAACTATGAAAGGGGAACACTTCTGAAAGAACAGTAGAAAAGAGTACAAAGTCTCGCCGACGTGTTCTGGTCCAAATGGAGACGGGAGTACCTCCATACACTTCAACTACGCCACAAATGGCAGGATAAGAAACCAAGTCTCAAAGAAGGAGATATTATTTTGCTCAAAGACTCTCAGGTGAACAGGAACTATTGGCCCATGTCTATTATCACAAAAACCTTTCCAAGTCAAGATGGACTAGTCAGGAAAGTCGAAGTAACAGCTTCTCATGCCGGAGAAAAAAGGACTTTCTGCCGCCCTGTAACAGAAGTGGTTTTGCTCTTCTCTCCAGAGTAAAGTGGTTAACAACGCTGTTTAAATGTGGGATCATTATGATCCCAGGTGGGGAGTGTTGTGTTCACTGTGGTTAATGTCATGTTTATTGCTTGGTATTATGCACCATCTAGTGGCCGTTTTAGTTAACTTATTTAAGATGGTAGAAGAACTTAAGACAGGAAGTTGTTGAAAAAATGGTCCCACTACTATACATGGCAGCTCCACTTCCCTGGCCTTCTTTATTCGTTTGTGTTTGTTAAAGCATCTTCTGTGTATTTTATGGTGGAAATGATTAGTCACCACATACGCTATCTTTGGTTGGTAGTCTGACATTTCTGGTACACTATTACACATTGAAAACCATATGTTAGTGTTTATGCTAATCACTAAGCTAATGGCTGCTACTCCGTGCTTCATTCATTCATTCGTCTTCTTCTGCTTAATCCTTTTCGGGTCGGGTTGCGGGGGAGCTGGAGCCTATCCCAGCATCTTTGGGCGAGAGGCAGGGTACACCCTGGACAGATCGCCAGTCCATCGCAGGGCCAACACAGAGAGACAGACAACCATTCACTCTCACAGTCATACCTAAGGACAATTTAGAATCCCCAGTTTGATGCCAATTAACCTAACTTGCATGTTTTTGGCATGTGGGAGGAAACCGGAGAAATCCCGGAGTAAACCCACGCAGACATGGGGAGAACATGCAAACTCCACACAGATCACTGTTGGTCGGGGGCTGGGATCGAACCCAGGATCCCCCAGCCAAGGGTGAGTTGCTGTGCTGCCGCAGTGCTAACCACTCCGCCACTGTGCCGCCCTACTCCGTGCTTTACATATGTAAATAAGATAGTCATTGCCTGCGATTGTTATTTTAGCTCAAATTGATATGTGTATGTCTTGTTTTTCTGTATTGTTACAGTTTCACAAATTAAAGATTCAGTAAACTACACTGAGCGTCTTCTGGAGTTCGAGAGGTTTCTGGATCTGTGTTTAGCTGTTTGGATAGCTAGATCAGCTTCTAGCATGGCCATTTACACAGACGTTCAAGCAACGACATAAAAACATGCGAGTTCAAGTCCCATTCTCATCTGTGATTGACTCTTTTGTTCGATTTTTTCCTTAGTTTGTTTTTCACTCCACTAATGAAAGGTTCCTGTGAGGTTAGGGTTAGGGATTAAGGTGTGGGGTAGTTCCTTGATGATGGAAGACAATAAAAGTGACAGGAACACAAACTGGCAAACGTTAAGCTGCTATTACACACCTTTCTTAAAGCTGTAAACGCCACGTATCCAGTGCATGTGAAAAATCTTTTTTTTTTGTGCCTGTGTATGATTTCTCTGAGTGACAAAACAAACAATTTGACATTTTTTTGGTGAGGTTGGGCTGGAATAAGATAAGAATTGGTCAGCCAAAAGCAGTAAATAAATAGATATACATACGTACACAGTTATATACTGTACACAGTGCAGGAACATTGCAGTTAGATGGTATCAACAGAATTACAGTTAATTAAATTACCTGGCAAAATGTAAATGTGGACTCAGACAGTATATTTCACATTTGAATGAACAGTGTTGTTGTCATCCTCGATAATAATTGTAATTGTATAAGTTGTGTATTGGAGGGGACGATCTCTATTGTTCATAGTTGTGATGTTTAATATGGCCTCTTTGAGCAGCACTGGTTAGGTTATGAAGTCTGACAGTCGTAGGTAGGAAGGACCTGCAGAAACTCTCCCCTGAGATAAGATAAGATAAGATAAGATAAGCCTTTATTAGTCCCACAACGGGGAAATTCCAGGATTGCAACAGCACAGGGATAGCAACACTCAGAGCAACAATCAGAAGGCAAGAAAAAAAACAAGCAAGCAAGAGCAGCTAATAAACATATGTACGTATTACTATAAAATATATATATATACACACACACACAGACACACAGTGCAGAGCATTGTAGCTGGATGGAATAAATATATGAATATATGAACACACAGTGCAGAGCATTGTAGCTAGATGGAATAAATATGTAAATATATAAACACCCACAGTACGGAGCATTGCAGCTAGGTGGAATAGATATGCAAGTATATAAACACACACAGTGCGGAGCAATGTAGCTAGATGGAATAATATGTAGATATATAAATATATAAACACCCACAGTACGGAGCATTGTAGCTAGATGGAATAAATATGCAAATATATAAACACACACAGTGCAGAGCATTGTTGCTAGATGGAATGAAACAGCATAACCGTCTACTTAGTTATCCTACATGGTATGATTATGTGCCCATACATATTCTCACCCTCCATAGCGACCGGTATGTTCCTAGTTGTATGCCGGAGAGGACCATTGTGTAAGTCTATTGCATCTTTTGCATTCAAAAAACTATTAGTTTGTTACGTCTTTTTGCTATCTCTGCGAGCAGCCCTGCTTAGGTTGTACAGTCTGACAGCCGTTGGTAGGAAGGACCTACGAAACCTCTCGGTTGTGCACCTGGGATGATGTAGTCTGCTGCTAAATGAGCTCCTCAGTGCATTCAGTATGTCCTGCATAGGGTGGAACTCGGACTCCAGCAGAGATGACAGTTTAGCCACCGTCCTTCTCTCTCCTATCTCCTCCATCGGATCAAGGCGCTGCCCCAGGACAGAGCTAGCTTTCTTAATCAGTTTGTTCAGTCTCTTCCTATCGGCTGCAGTAATGCCACTGCCCCAGCAGACCACTCCAAAAGTGATGGCTGATGCCACCACCGTGTCATAGAATGACTTCAGCAGCGCCCCTTGTACACCAAAAGACCTGAGTCTCCTCAGCAGGAACAGCCTGCGCTGTCCCTTCTTGTAGAGTGCATCAGTATTGTGTGACCAGTCTAGTTTATTGTTCAGATGAATACCCAGGTACTTATAGGATGTCACCATCTCGATGTCTGTTCCCTGTATATTTACTGGTACTGTGAGGGGCTGCCCATGCCTGCGGCAGTCCACCACCAGCTCCTTAGTTTTCCTCGCGTTGATCTGGAGGCAGTTCCGATGGCACCAGTCCACGAAGTCCTGGATAAGCCCTCTGTACTCAGCTTCATCTCCATTGGAGATGAGGCCAACGATCGCAGAGTCATCAGAGAACTTCTGTAGATGGCAGTGTGTTGTGTTGTGTGAGAAGTCCGCAGTATAAAGAGTGAACAGGAAGGGAGCCAGCACCGTTCCCTGGGGGGCCCCCGTGCTACTGATGATCGTGTCGGACACACAGTCCCGGGTTCTCACAAACTGAGGCCGGTTCGTGAGGTAGTCCAGGATCCATGATGACAGGTGCTGGTCCACCCCTGCGCGCAGCAGCTTGTCCTTCAGGATCATCGGTTGGATGGTGTTGAAAGCACTGGAGAAGTCAAAGAACATGATCCTCACCATATTCCCGGGCTTCTCCAGGTGGGACAGAGAACGGTGAAGGAGGAAGATCACCGCATCCTCCACCCCAATGCCATGCTGGTAGGCGAACTGGAGTGGATCCATCGCTGGTTCCACCAGGGGGCGGAGGTGAGCAAGGAGCAGTCTCTCCAGGGTCTTCATCAAGTGGGACGTCAAGGCCACCGGTCTGTAGCTGTTCAGGTCTTTGGGGTGGGAAGTTTTTGGTACAGGTACCACACAAGATGTTTTAGCACTTAGGATTTAAAAGTAAAGATTGCCAAAAGAATGTTAAAAGACAACTAATCACACAGGTTGCACATTAGACACAGATTAATAAAAGACATAAAAATGTTACAGACAGTGAGACAGCATCACAGAGACAGACGCAGGAAAGACAGGACAAAGAAAGTGCTAATGTTGGCAGCTCTGATTGTTCAGCCCAGTCTCACCAAAAAAATGTCAAATTGCACGTTTTCTCACTCAGAGAAACCATGCACAGACACGTAAAAAAGATTTTTCAAGTGCAGTGGATACATGGCGGTTACAGTTTTAAAGCGAGGTAGTCGGATCCGGGAATTTTTTTTTTTTTTTTGCGTGCATGGAAAGAAAATCCTATAGACACATATAGCGCGATTGTGAATGACCTGTTCCACGAGCAAATGTACGTTTTTTGGTCCGTGGCTGTTTACATCGGCCAGGATACTTCGTGCGCCGATGGGCCGTAGGGATCCCGTATTTTACATTCGGAAAAAAACAGTGAAACGGGAACAGCAGGAAGAGCCATAGTATCGTCATCTAATCGTTTTATAACACATTTTGCAACTAATAATAGTAACATTTCTACAAAAAATGTGCTCTATTAACAACACGATCGCATTTTGCACATGGCTCGCTCTCCGGCGGCGGCCCCGAGAAGTAAACAAATGAATTCTTTCGTCCCGAAAATATAATTTTTGAATATTAATTACAGCCAAACAGGAGCAGTTTCGATGCCGAAATTTCACATACAAATCCTAATATACGTGTTCTATACACCATCGGCTTTTGGGTATCCGACTACCTCGCTTTAAGAAAAGTGTCTAATGGCAGCTTAAATTTTGCCAGTTTGTGTTCCTGGCACTTTTATTGTCTTTCACCATCTAGCAACTAACCCACGCCTTAGACCCTAACCCTAACCTCACAGGAGGTAATCCCTAAATGTAACCTTTCATTAGTGGAGGGAAAAATAAAAAAAAAAAAAGCAAACAAATTTGAAAAAAAAAAGACAAAACAAATATGAAAAAGCAAACAAAAAAGTCAAGAGTGGGAATCACACTTGTGTGTTTTTATGTCACTGCTTGAAAGTCCGTGAAAATAACTGTCCACCATCCCCCCCTCCCCCCTCCTACCTCCCAAATGAGCGCTGGGAAACCAAAGTAAAAAAGGCGTTGCCTTGCACATGTGCAGTGAGTGAAGGCATGGACTCAGGGACTCGGCTTGTAAATATGCACTGAAGCAGTTTTTTTTTTTTAATTTAACGTGCAAATGTACGATTTTAGAGGGGTGGAAAACGTTTATTAGATACGTTTTTTACTGAGACCGGGCTGCAGTGTTAATGATCCAGTTCCTGAAAAAGGTTTTGAATCTGTTGCAAAAAGTAAGTTCTCTGATGCTTACTGGGATAGCATTCTACTCATGTGCAGCTGTGACGACAAATGATGACTGACCATTAACCTGTTCACCTGTGGAATGTTCCAGAAAGGTGTTTACCAGTCTTTTCTTGCTCCTGTCCCAACTTTTTTGGAATGCGTTGCGGGCATCAAATTCAAAATGAGTAATTGCTCTAAAGCAAAGCTGTTGATTTACAGGTCAATCTATGTTCCTACGCTCACCTATGGTCACGAGCTTTGGGTATTGACCGAAAGAATGAGATCACGGATACAAGCGGCTGAAATGAGCTTTCTCCGTAGGATTGCTGGATTCACCCTCAGAGACAGGGTGAGGAGTTCAGTCAACCGGGAGAGGCTCAGAGTAGAACAGCTGCTCCTCCATATCGAAAGGAGCCAGTTGAGGTGGTTTGGGCATCTGATCAGGATGCCTCCTGGATGCCTCCAACTTGATGTGTTTCAGGCACATCCCACTGGGAGGAGACCCCGGGGAAGACCCAGGACACAATGGAGAGACTACGTCTCCTAGCTGGCCTGGGAACGTCTTGGTATCCTCTCTGAAGAGCTGGAGCAGGTGGCCGGGGAGAGGGAAGTCTGGGCTTCTCTGCTTGAGCCGCTGCCTCCACGACCCAGACCTCTGGAAAAGTGGTAGAAAATGGATGGATGGATAAATATTTGCAAAAATAAAAACTATAAAGTTTATCAGTTTGAACATAAAATATCTTGTCTTTGTAGTATATTCAATATATGTAGACTGAAAAGATTTTTTAAATCATTATATACTTTTTATTTGTATTTCACACAACATCTCAACTTCACAGGAATTGGGGTTGTATTAGGTTTGTGGCTATCATTCTTGATAATCTATAGTCATTGATAGCATCCTTTTTGTTAGATTTTTCCTACAAAATCTAATAAAGCAAATATATTTTTCTCTAAAATCACATTGTTGTTCACACAAAATACTATAGTTACTTCTGAAGTATTTGAGTTTTTAAACAAATGTTTTTTTCAGTATTTTTGAGAACTGATAGCGCAAACAGACAGGTTTACATAGAAAATGAGTACATGTCTCCAGCTTTGTGGAAAGGAATGTGTTATGTATGGTAAAATACCTTGGGTGAAGGATGAGGCAAGATGATTGGGCAAACACAGCTTTATTGATGGAACCAATAAACGGTAACACAGCAGGCACCTGGCAGAGGGCACCGGTCAAAGAGGCCACAATATGGACGCCCTCTGCCTTATATAGGGCAGTGCAGTGAGGTGACGTGATGGGAAGTGCACGTCACCACACTGCACTTCACAGTAATGTGCCATTTCCAAACACAATACCCCCCCCTCCTTTAGAAAGTCCAAAACCATACACACAATACCCCCCCCCCCCAAAAAAAAAAAAAAAAAATTGGGACCCAGATCATGCACTAAAATAACGAAAAACAAAGTACTAAAATGGCCTAACACACTCTCACAAAATAACCTAAAATAGGGCTGGCGGATGGATTACCGTGCAGCCCGCACGGTGGGGTGGATTATTCTTCCACCCATATCTAAAGAAAAGTCCATACATAAAACTAAAATTTCACACCGTGCTTTTAAACTAAACAAACTACACAAAATAATCCCATTCCATAACAAACATATCAGAACACAAGAACTATAGACACACAATATTTACAGCACTGTTCCTTGGGTAGGAGGAGTAGAACCAGCATGGGGTGGCCCAGGGCAGCCCCTCAGCAAGCGCGCCCCTGGAAGCAGCAGACCCCCGAGACGATGGCCAATCGTCCGGACGATGGAGCCTCACTTCTTCACCACCGACCCTGACTCTCGTCCAGCCTTGTCACCTGGAGCCTCTTCCTGGACACGCCGAAGCTGATTGGCGTGCCTCGCCGAACCATAGGATGACCTGAAGTATGCTGCACCCAGCTTAGCCACTATGCGCAGACACCCTCAATGTTTAGCTGGCTGTCATCTGGCCCATCTTCGCTGTGGAAGTGCTTCACCCCGAACCCGAACCAAGTCCAAAACCCTCAGCGGGGCCTGGCTCGGCCTGAAGTGGTGCTGCTGAGCATGTAGTTCCTTCATGCTTGTCGGTCTGGCCCTGACCTCTTCTGAAACCACGGTAGCAGTCATCATCATAGCTGCAGAACCTCCATCACCCTGCGGCCAAGCTCCAGAGGCATCTGGGGATAGCACATTGGTGTCACTCACCGGCGCAGGCACCTCGCTGCCACGCTCGATACCCCGCTCTATCATATCCCGAGCGCCGGCACTGAGACCCTCCTGCGCCAAACCTGATTGAAGCTGGTCCTTCTTGACCACCGTGGTGTCCGTTAGCTCTTTATCCCACACAGTGTGCTCATTGACCATCAGAACCGGAGGGTTCCATTGGCCACAACCCGACCATTTGTTCCCAGATTCGTCTTTTATGGCAAAACCTAGTCCATAAAACAAATCACAGTCCATTATGTTATCGCCTCACGCTATCACGTGGAACGTGAAGTCAACTATCTTTGCAGACTTGTACTGGACCTTTAACTCCAAAGTCCCAACTGTGCACAGCCTGTCACCTCCATAACCATACAACGGTGTCAGGTTACCTTTAATCCTGTAGTGGGGGAAAAACTTCCTCACCTTGGCCCAATTCAGTAACAACCCCTCCGCTCCCGTGCCGAGCAGCAGCGGCACCTCCACGCTGTCCAATTCCACTGTGCAAAACGTGTAGCCGTTTGTACTGGGGGACACCATATGGATGGTTGTTGGGGGTGGGCGGAGTGATTTCTTTCGTGGGCTCTCCAGTTCAGATACACGGCATACTCTAGCATAATGGTTCAAGCATCCACATCTGCTACAATGTTTTCCCCTAGCTGGGTAGTCCTTAGCCTTATTGTGGTGCGTTGCACATCCACAACCCTTGCACAGGAGTTTTCCCTGGGCAGACTTTCAGCTGGCAGCATTGGCTTCCGTAGAATCGTCGTCCAAGCTATCCTCGCTATCTGAGTCCGCAACATTTGCCGCCACAGGAGGCTCCGGCGGCCGCTGTGACTGGCGCCAGGTTAACTCCGAAACTAGCTTGTCTGCGGCCTCCAGCTGGAGAGCTAGTTCAACAGCTCTGGCCAACATTAAGTCATTGGGCACCGTCAGTGGCCTAGTCTGATATGCGGCGCTGCATGTGTGCTCCACAAGCTGGTCACATACCATTTCATCTTTCAACGGCCCAAAGCGACACTTGCTAGCTAGCCGCCTGAAGTCGGTGACAAACTGATGAATAGGCTAACCTACTCGCTGATGTTGCTGCCGAAAATGAATCCTCCGGACAGTCACGCTACTGCAAAGGGTGTGGAAATGGTTGGCTAGCAGCTCCACAACATCTTCAAAAGAGTCCGAAGCTCCGAGTGTGCGCAGGACTCACTGGCCCTCAATACCCAGGTTGTGAACAAGAAGCGCACGTCCTCTTAACTTGTCGAGCTTACCAAGGTCCATCGCTGTGATGTAAGTCTGAAAAGCTTCAAACCACATGGGCCAGGGCACCGGCAGTTTGCCCGGTAGCTCAAGAAAGGGGAGAAGTGGTGTGATACACGCCTCCATGAGTTAATCCTTGATTGCCAAATATTATGTATGGTAAAATACCTTGGGTGAAGGATGAGGCAAGATGACTGGGCAAACACAGCTTTATTGATGGAACCAATAAACAGTAACATGGAAGGCACCTGGCAGAGGGCACCAGTCAAAGAGGCTACAATATGGACGCACTCTTCCTTATATAGGGTGGTGCGGTGACATGACTGGAAGTGCATGTCATCACACCGCACTTCACAATAATGTGCCATTTCCCAACACAACAGAATGACCTTGGCTATCTTCACTGGCACATTTGAATGTGGTCTAGGGGCAATATACATGCCTGGAGTGACAATATATGATGTGACTATCAGTGGAATATTCCCATATATTTTTACTATTCTCAGTGACATTTCTATTTTTAATGTTCCTGGGTTACGGCTGTCAGATCAATGGAAGTAAATTATTTCTTCCAAAATAATGGTTATTCATATCTGGCTTGAAGTTTTGGTTTTATTGACATATTCTTCAGTTTTCATTAATGGAATTATGGAAATTAAGGCTATATCCACAGCTTTCTGTATCATTCAATTTTGGTTCAAAAATCATCACAACCAAATTTTCTGGCAACAAATGTCAATAAATCACTTCTCAATGCCGGGGGGGACTGCTTCTGCACAGAGTTATGTCTTTATACGGCTGATGGAAGGGAGTCTTTGAAAATGTGGTTTCCATTTCAAAGATACCAGAGTTCTGTTTACTGGCAACACATACAGACAACCTTCCTCTGTGGCAATTAATTTGAATTGAATTAGACGTTGCTGATGTCTCTTTTGCACAGGATAAATGACACAACTATTGCTGGTGGCAAGTTAGAAAGAAAGATTTGCAGATGATTTTCCTCTGTGATACAGATGTTTAAAGTGCTGCAGGGTGGCATTGGCTCAGGGGACAAGTAGGTAGGAAAGACTACAACTGTCTTTGGAACATGATCAACTTTTACATAATTCAGACAAAAACAAAACATTGTTCTCCTTGCTTATAATTAAAAAAAAATGTAGTATTGTAAAGACTTCAGGCATACCTGTACTACTTTAGAAGTAAAATGTGAGTTTAAGCTTTCAAGTGTCAGTTTCAACTTTGGGTTCAGGTAGACTATGCACTATCCCTAAGTTCAGCTGCAGGCTGCTCAGATACTCCTATTATGCAGCAATTGTCTTCTGTTTATACTTGGAGACTACTGCATACTTTTAAGATTAAAGCATCAGTATACGTGTTAAAGCATCACCTTAAAAACATTTTTCCTCAATCAATTTCAAGGTAAATCAACCTTGTGTGGAGAACATCACCTCCATCATAGCCTGAGCAAGGCCACATCATCTGTATTAGCGGCATATAAATTTGATGTTAGGGTAGGAACACATTTTACACTTTGTGTCCCAATAGTCAGTCATTGTTAGTCTCTAACTATATGGTGAAGCTATTTGGCTTAGCATTTTTTAGAATGGATTTTTAGAAAAAAGTCATGTTTTGGTTATTCTAACTCATTTTCACTTGATCCTCTGTTGCAATTTATTTAATTGTCTGAGGTAGATTTATTTAACAATGTTTAAGTTTTCATACTTAAACTCTCTTGTTGCCTCAAATATTTTTTTTTATGTGACTTTATGTGTTGATCACAGTTTTAATGGTGCGTTAGCCATTATTATCAATCTTACAGCCAAAGTATTGAGGGAAACTCCTAAAGTATTTGGCTTCTCCTCTGAACAGAGGAAAGAAAACAAGGAGACTTGGTGGTGAAATTAGGAGGTTCAGGAAAGCATTCGAAGCATGAGGTTGGCAAGGAAAATGTGGGATTGTGAGGGAGATGAAGAAAGTGGAAGGGGCTACCATGCATGTGCAGAGGGGGTAGCTTTAGGGGCTTGAGCCCCTTTGCCAAAGTGTCCAAAGTGCCCTTTTGATTTCCCATATAAATTTTCAACATTCAGTATAATTAGACACAGAGTTGGCACCATGGAGGGTCATTCTGGGTTTGAACCCCCCATAATAAGTTACTGTGTGTCCCCTCAAAACCCCAGACTAAGCCTTCGGTATCAAACTCCGTTTTATTAATTAATTGATAATGAAAATTTATGAAAAGTCAGATTTCTGAGTGGAAGTGAATGCAACATTACTGCTGGTGGTTACCCCTCCCTTCCCCTGACAGCAGGCAGATCACTTTTATAATTTATTGTGTTAATGTTTAATAGTAATTTTGCATCATTCTTTCTTTATGTAAATGTAAGAGACTAGAGCTAACTTTGTTATTATTCCTGCTTGGACTGAAAAAGTTCAAACTGCTCTGACTTTTTTTGCAAGAGACTGAACGGCCGATATTCCTTCATCCAGAGGCAAAATGACATTTTCACCAATTCACGAAAGAGTTTAAAGACTACTTTCTAAAAAGATCTGCTTGAAAATTGCATAACTAACATATTTTTATTTTTTTCATTTGAGTGAGCAGTCACAGTCTATTTTTTTTTAATTTTATCATTAGTGTTAATATATGTGATAATCTTTGAATCAGAAGTGTTTTTGTGGGTTTTGGTCATTACCTTTAGTGAGTGAGGGGGTTTCCTGGTATTTTTTGCAGAGTGGCACTCCAGCCACCTGGAAAAAAGTGAAGTTTATATGATAGAAAAATTCCATATTATCCATATTACTATTCTTATATTATTCCATGACTTTCCTACCTCATGTCTTATGTTTATATGTGCATTCCATGTAGAATGTGTTCATATATTCTTCTGTATTATTCATTTATTATATCTGATGTATTTTTGGTGCATTGTACGAGCCATTATTTGTTTCATGTACCCAGCATTTTGAGTGGATGTGCATGTGAGTGCCCAGAATGTAGGTCAGCAGAGATGTAAAAAGTGACCTAAGCTGCACTGATAATCTCTTTGACATGCCCTGCTAAGTTTCTGTGTCCGAGGAATGTGCTATAGATTAAACACTTAGACTGTCTCCAGAAGATGTCTCCGGATAGCTCTGCAGATAGCTCAAGGACCCCCCCCCCCCACCACCCCTTGTTTACTTACAGCTATAAGAACACCATGCTTAGAAATGTATGTTCAGAGGTTTGGTGTGTGTGTACTGAGTGCCACGCTCATGTAATCTCTCCCCCAGTAGCCATGGGGTTAAATAAATATACTTATATTCAAATATTCCGCCTGATTTTTGATCGTTTTGGCGCACCGAACAGTGGATCCACATAGCTCCGTCCTTCCGGCACCTCTGCCCAATTTCAGCGAGTGCACAGCTGACAAAAGACCTTCCCAGGCTGAGTACAAGACTCAGTGTTACTCAGTGAGGGCATTTCAGAGCCGGGGCACTGGAACAGACTGGGTGACAGGTCTAAGAACCCTGAAGGCGGCTTGGATGTGAGTACATTTATTTGTTGTGTAAAAGATTTTGTTCCCCGGGATGAGAGACTCCCTGAGGGTGAAATGTTTTCCTGAGCGCTTGACACCGAAAAGCCTGGTTAACTTCTGTTCAAGTCTGCGAGGTGGATGCTTAGGTGTGTTGTTGCATGCAGAAATTAATGCAAGAGACTTCAATATTGTGCAGTGAGCCCTGAGGTATTAATAAGGGTAAGATTCTGCCCACAATATTGCAGTGAGCGTTAATGTATAAAAGTCTGAGCAAGATTCTGCCATTCAGTTGCAGTGAGTATTGATTTGAAGATCGATGCAAGATTCTGTCATGGAATTACAGTGAGTACTGACTTGAGTGAACTGGTAATTTTTCATTTTTGTTATAGCGCTGGCTTGAATAAAGTTACTGCAGTTTGTCCATTTGTTTGTCTTGTTTGTGTTCTGGAATCTACCCTTGTGAGAGAGAGCAGGGAGATTCCGCGGAGGTTGAATGGGAGTTTTATCGTTGTTGTGAATTTTTTGGTCATTGTGGAGTATAAAAGAGATTGTTAGATAATTATTGCTCTCTGGGGTAATGATCAAAATTGTGGGAGCTTGCAAGTAATACCTTTGGGTAAGAAATTGAATTGTGTTCTCATTGCGGTAGACAAAAAGTTGACATGAGAACGTTGGGTTGGCAGATTTGTTTTTACAAGTACTTTGGGTTGCCATTTCATGCTTGTTTTAAGGCTATCTTACTGTTTCTGTGTGTTTGAGCAGCTGCCCAAAGGTAACCTTGGAGAGATAACAGGAGAGAGCTGCGTGTGTGTATGTGTGGGCCCTTGTGTCTGATAGTGAGTGAGTGAGAAGAAGGGAAAAATTTAAAAAAAAAATCTATATATGGGTATTTTTGCAAAGCTTGGGAGTTTTACAGTTTCTTTTTGTGGGTTTTTCAATCTAATGTTGTGGGTTTTGAATCTAACATTGCGTAACTGGTAAATATTCTCATATTTTTAAAGCCAACATTTTCATCTACCAGATTTTTTCCTTATTTGGGGTTTTTATTTTTATCTTTTGGGACGCCTGAGGGCAGATGAACAACATTGGGCTGTTTTTATTCAATTTTTAAGATAAGATAAGATACGATAAGATAAGCCTTTATTAGTCCCACAATGGGGAAATTCCAGGATTGCAACAGCACAGGGATAGCAACACTCAGAGCAATAATTTAGAAGATAAGAAAATAAGAGCAGTGAATATACATACTGTATGTACACATAAATATATACACACAGTGTGGAGCATTGTAGCTAGATGGAATAAACAGCATAACCATCTATTTAGTTACCCTACATGGTATGAATATGTACCCATACATATTGTCACCCTCCACAGCGACTGATATTGTCCTAGTTGTATACTGGAGGGGACCATTTGTGTAAGTCTGTTGCATCTTTTGCATTCAATACTATTAGGTCGTCACGTTTTTTTGCTATCTCTGCGAGCAACCCTGCCTAGGTTATACAGTCTGACAGCCGTAGGTAGGAAGGACCTGCGAAACCTCTCGGTCGCGCACCTAGGATGATGTAGTCTACTGCTAAATGAGCTCCTCAGTGCGTTCAGTATGTCCTGCATGGGGTGGGACTCGGACTCCAGCAGAGATGACAGTTTAGCCACCATCCTTCTCTCCCCTATCTCCTCCACTGGGTCAAGGCATTGCCCCAGGACAGAGCTAGCTTTCTTGATCAGTTTGTTCAGTCTCTTCCTATCGGCTGCTGTAATGCCATTGCCTCAGCAGACCACTCCAAAAGTGATGGCTGATGCCACCACCGTGTCGTAGAATGTCTTCAAGAGCACCCCTTGTACACCAAAAGACCTGAGTCTCCTCAGTAGGAACAGCCTGCGCTGTCCCTTCTTGTAGAGTGCGTCGGTATTGTGTGACCAGTCTAGTTTATTGTTCAGATGAACACCCAGGTACTTGTAGGATGTCACCATCTCAATGTCTGTTCCCTGGATGTTTACTGGTGCTGTGAGGGGTTGCCCTTGACTGCAGCAATCCACCACCAGCTCCTTAGTTTTCCTCATGTTGATCTGGAGGCAGTTCCGATGGCATCAGTCCACGAAGTCCTGGATAAGTCCTCTGTTCTCAGCTTCATCTCCGTTGGAGATGAGGCCGACGATCGCAGAGTCGTCAGAGAACGTCTGTAGATGGCAGTGTGTTGTGTTGTGTGAGAAGTCCGCAGTATAAAGGGTGAACAGGAAGGGAGCCAAAACCGTTCCCTGGGGGGGCCCCGTGCTTCCGATGATCGTGTCGGACACACAATCCCGGATTCTCACAAACTGTGACCGGTTATTGAGGTAGTCCAGGATCCATGATGACAGGTGCTGGTCCACCCCTGCACACAGCAGCTTGTCCTTCAGGATCATCGGTTGGATGGTGTTGAAAGCACTGGAGAAGTCAAAGAACATGATCCTCACCGTGTTCCCTGGCTTCTTCAGGTGGGACAGGGAACGGTGAAGGAGGAAGATTACTGCATCCTCCACCCCAATGCCATGCTGGTAGGCAAACTGGAGTGGATCCATCGCTGGTCCCACCAGGGGGCAGAGGTGAGCAAGGAGCAGTCTCTCCAGGGTCTTCATCATGTAAGACGTCAGGGCCACTGGTCTGTAGCTGTTCAGGTCTTTGGGGTGGGAAGTCTTTGGTACAGGTACTACACAAGATGTTTTCCACAACTGTGGTACCCTCCCCAGCTTCAGGCTCAGGTTGAAGATGTGCTCCACAATCCCACACAGCTGGTCTGCGCAGGACTTGAGGAGCTTTGTGCTGATGCCGTCCGGTCCCGAGGCCTTCCTCGCCTTGATCTTCCTCAGCTCCGTCCTCACCTGGGTCTTAGTGAGGGTCAGGTTGGGGGGCTGTGTGCTGGGAGTGGGGGGTGTTGGTGGATTGGGGTGTGGACAGCAGGTCTCGATGACTTTAGAGGCAGCAGTGGTTGTTATGCAGTCGGGGGGGGAGGGCGGCTGGTCAAACCTATTAAAAAACAGGTTCGGATTGTTCGCCCGCTCCCTGCCCCCCGTGGCCTGGGGGGAGGTATTCTGGAGCCCAGAGATGGTTTTAAGGTTTCTCCAGACCCCGCCGATGTCGCTCTGTTGCAGCTTGTCCTCCATCTTCTTCTTGAAGCTGTCCTTGCCTTCTCTGATCTTCCTCCTCAGCCCCTTCTGTACGGACTTTAGCATCTCCCTGTTCCCCGACCTGAAGATCCTCTTCTTCTCTCTCAGAAGTGTTTTAATCTCAGGGTTGATCCACCGTTTGTTGTTCGAGCAACACCGTATGGTCTTGGTGGGTACGATGTTGTCCACACAGAAGTTGATGTAGTCCGTGATGGTGTGAGTGAGGCCATCAATGTCCTCACCATGTGGATCACAGAGCTGCTCCCAGGCAGTGGTTTCAAAACAGTCCTTTAGAGCGTCCATTGCCTCCTCAGACCATAACTTCACTGTGCGCATGACCGGAGGTTGTCTGTGTACTAGGGGTTTGTACACCGGCAGGAGATGAACCAAGTTGTGATCCGATCTCCCGAGTGGGAGGAGTGGTGATGAGGTGTACGCCTCCTTAGTATTTGCATAGAATAAGTCCAGTGTTTTATTGTCTCTAGTGTGGCATGTGACATACTGGGTGAACGTGGGCAGAATGGGGGACAGTGAAATATGGTTGAAATCACCTGAGATGAGGAGAAGAGCATCTGGGTGTTCTGTCAGCAGCCTGCCAGTTGCTGAGTGAATGGCGTCACGTGCTGTCCCCGCGTTCGCCGTCGGATTTGCATAAATAACAAGGCAGATCACGTGTGAGTATTCCCTCGGGAGATAGGTAGGCCGCATGCTAACAGCTAGCAACTCAATGTCTTTGTTGCAGTGTTGTTGTTTAACTGTGATATGTCCCGGTCTGCACCAGCTGTTATTGACATACATTATCACTCCTCCGCCCCTTGCCTTCCCACTGTCTGGTGTCCGGTCTGCCCGTATTGCGTGGAAACCCTCCAGTTTGATGTTCGCATCTGTTGCTAGTTCTGTTAGCCACGTCTCAGTAAACAACATCATGCTAATCTCTCTGAAGATGCTCTCGTAGCGGGAGATAGCCGCTAGCTTGTCAGTCTTATTGAGTAGCGATCGTACATTCCCCATAATAACGGATGGAAAGACGGGTCTGTACCTTATATTTCTCGCCCGCCGTCTTGCTCCAGCACGGCATCCACGTCGTTTCTGTCTTATTTCACCCGGTATGTCAAAGTCTTGCACTAGCATCTTGGTCCGGTTAAGTGCTAACAGCTGGTCTCTGCTGTAACGTATCCTGCTAAAAACAGTGGCTCCGTCTGCCGGCTCAGGAGACATTTGGGTAATCTGTGTGTCCGTCCGATGTATAAGGTGTCGCCGGATCAGAAAGATTAGCAAGAGAAGCCAGATAGTAAATAGAAATAGGAAGAAACTGATCCGCTGTTGCAAAAAGGCAGCCTACTCATGTGGCGCCGGAAATATTTTGCAGTATCACTGTAATCTTTATTAACTCAGTTACATTATCTCCCTGACCGAGGGATAACAGTGAACTTTACAGGGGGAAAAGGGATGACAGCCTAAGGGTTTGACATTACAGCACCTGGGTTTCTCCATTCCCCTGCAATGCTCTTCTGCTACTCAGCCATGACCCTGCCTCAGAAGCCCAGCGAACAATGTCACCTCGCCCCTGCTCACTGCACTCCTCCCGTCGACAGCCAAGCCATGCCGGATGGCCAATAAGTTAAGTAAAATTACATGCATATTAATCACTGCAACCAGCATCAGAATGACAAATTAAACTGAAGATTATGGAATAATGCTGTCACTTAGTAATGCCCAATAACTGAAAGCTTTAAATACAGCTTATGTTACATGATTCAAAGCACAGAACATAAGAATAAGAATATTTTTCTTTGAACTATTGAAAATGAATGACCAAAATTAAAAACAGAGAAAATATCATTTATGGTATTTACTTGGAAGAAATGATCATAATATCAAAGAACACAAACATGTTACTTTAAATGAGTTTTTGGATTATGTAATGAGAATAACAACTTCATCATAATCCTTTAGTAGTAATGCTTGAAATTTTATCTGGAGAAGGACCAGTCACTTGGACAGCAGTCTAAGCAGAAAAGACAGACTGCTGCCCAGCTGACTTATCACTATGACTTCTTCGACAGATAACTAGGAAGAGTTCACAAGATTTATTATAAGGAGAGAACAGATCTCTCCCACTCCAGCAAAAAGATTAAGCCTACACTTTGCAGTTAATAACGTGTGTAACCACACATTTTAATCTTTTAAGTTAAAAGCAACAATTGCAAACTTTTAAAGTTATATGTGTGTGTTTTATTTCTTTTAAGTGCTGCATTGTGTGATTTATTCCACAGAAAGTCCATTAAACTTAAGGATTCTAATAAATGACAGTTTCATTTGGGAGTGATCTTAAAGTAATGCTAACCTGTGTGTGTTTGTAAACTATTTAGTGATTCACTGAATATTTAGCAAAAAGTTGTTGTAATTAGAAAATCACATTATTCAAATAATGGAACCTTTAGTTAGCATTGTGTTATTCTGGGTTCATGTTCATGTTTTTTTAAAAAAACAAAAAAAAAGTGAAAAATAAAAGTCACAAGATTATCATTAGCTTTAATTCTAACAAATCCTTGGTGACCAAAATAATAATAATAAAAAAAAAAATCACTTGTGTTTCTTAGCATTAAGAAATATAATCAACAGTGGAATAAGCACTGTAAAAACTTAAAAGGACAAAAGTTGAATGACTATAACAGTAACACTTGCAAAAACAATTTATGGGGAAAAAAAATTTACACTCCTGGTGGTGTGGATTCTGATGCATGGACAGGGGGTAGCCTCGGGCCTCCCCCGATTTCTTTTTACAGGATGGCCCCACCATTGGACCTTTGTGGTGGACGGGAGGACAGACAGTGGTATGGGGCAGGCTGGCTGTGGCAAGGGTAACGCGATGTTTGTCATCAACTTGGACATCAGGCTCATTAGCTGGGGGCAATGGCAGCGTGAGGGGGGGAGGACCTTACAGAGGGCCATAACAATGGCGTGACAAGCAGACCCGAAGCTAAGTAAAACAAATGACATTGACACTGACATAACGCATATCAATTTAGCTGACTTGGACTTTGAAAATGCAATGTTTACATGAAATGACATTGCAGGTCTACACATTGCAACAATGCCTCTCACCAGATAATGGTATGACGGTATCACATTTCAGAAATTTGACAGGGATAAGGAATAATTGTGTTGTTTGATTTTGATGTGCTAAAGAGCTGGGCTGTGCTCCTGGTGCTTGGCCTCGGCTGAGCCGGGCCTCGGGACTATGATGGCTCACTCTGCATCATTATCTCCCACAGCTGCACGCACACCAGCTCTCCATCACACTCGGGCTATTTAAGCTGCTCTGCCTTCAGATCGGCGCGGAGCCATCTGGCTCCTTGGGCTGAAGAGTCCTGCTCTCGTCTTCGCCTCCTTTTGAGAATCATCCTGCCATCGCCGGCATTCCTAAGCCATCTTTGTCTCAGCCTTATCCTCTGGAAAGATCATCTCCTTTGCTCCAAGTGAGCCATTCATTACTCACCTTTTCTCTACGCTGGTCCCCTGTGCACAGGTGGAGTTCCGTGGCGGCGGAATCGTTCCTCCTGGTGGCGGACCCAGCCACGCTCCTTCCAGCGAGTCCTTCTCCGCACCAGCAGCACCGTGACGACAGGCGCTGTCCTCCTGGCTGTAGCCTTCGGGCCGACCTGAGCGCATCACCTCCTCTGAAAACAGTAAGCCCGAGTCACTCACAATACATTCCTTCAAGAATGCTGTACTAACATTTGTGTCTCTACTCTGCCCATAGGGTTGCCAGGTCGTACGGCGCTCTGCTCACCCCCAGCTACGACGTCATCGCAGACATACACACATACATACACGCACACACGTGCACACACACACACACACACACACACACACACAACTTTACAATAAAGATAATTGAATCTATTCCTGAGCCTGTGTCTATTCCCTGGGTCTGTCAGTCATGTCAGTACGGCTCCGCCAGAGTGATCCAGCGTACAGCGTGCTAGCATGTCAAGTTAACAACCTAGAGGCTCTGGTGGATCAGTTAGCTTACCAGCAGCAGGTCATCCTAACACAGTTGGTCCAAATTAACAGTCGGATGGATCGTTTTGCTGGGCTGCAGGCGTTCCCTCCGGCTCCAAGTAGCGCCTCTGCTCCCGCTAGCTCACCACCCAGTCAGGCTAGTCAGACTCCCATGACCCGGCTAACGCCAGTTCCCACTCCCACCCATTTTAGCGGTAAGCTAGGGGAGGCTAGGGGTTTTTTATTCCAGTGTGAGATAGTCTTCCAGTGGGTGCTCGGTGACTTCCCCACAGACCACAGCCGCATAGATTACGTAGCTAACGTGTTGGAAGAGCGAGCACTAGCCTGGGCCTATGCAGTTATGGCTAGGGTGAGCTATGCTAACCTAACCTACAACCAGTTTGTCAGTGAATTCAACGAGGTGTTTGACCACTCCAACCGCGACAGTGTGCTCACCACCCGGCTATTAAACCTAAGACAGGGTAGCAGGTCTGTAGCGGACTATGCCGTCGATTTCCGGGTGGTGGCTGCAGAGGTGGGGTGGGAGGATGCCTCGTTGTGTAGCATATTCGTTAGGAGTCTTAGCCCTAGTCTGTGGGATGAGCTGGGCCGCTTGGAGAAGCCCGATCGATTAACTGAGCTAATTTCCCTAGCCATCAACCTCGATAATAGGCTGAGGGAGCGGGCAGCCGAGTGCAGGACTTCCGGTCGCTCGGGCGCCCAGTTTCTTCACTCCCTCCAGCCCCCTCTATTGGCCCTGCCTTCCCTAGATTCGCCAGATGCTCCGGAGCCTATGGTAGTAGGGCAGAATAAGCTACCATTAGCTGAGAAACAGCGTCGCCGTGAGCTTGAGCTATGCCTCTACTGCGGCAGTGAGGAGCATGAGGTAGCGTCCTGCCCCATTCGGCCAAAAGAGGGAGTCTGTGCGTCACAGTAGTGGGACTCACAGACTCACCTCAGCCTAATCCCCTCTCCAAGTGCCTTCTGCCCATTAGGTTTTTACACAATCAGACTGAAATAGTCACACAAAGCCTTGATTGACTCGGGGGCTGAGCAGAGCTTCATCTCGGGGGAACTGGCAACCCAACTGGGGCTCCCTTGCCAATCACTGAAGACCCCCCTTAAGCTCATTGCCCTGTCCAAAGCCTCCCTGGCAGTGGTATCCAAACAAACCACCCCGGTGTCAGTCATCATTTCCGGAAACCATCAGGAGGACCTTAGGTTGTTCATTCTGCCAGTGTCTGCCTCTCCAGTTATCATGGGCTACACCTGGCTCCGTCTTCATAACCCCACCATTGACTGGCGCTCGGGGAGTGTGGTTTCATGGAGCTCTTTTTGTCTCAGTGCCTGCTTGCAATCCGCCGCTTGCTCGCCATCCATGCCCCTGACTGCCCCCGTCATCCCTCCTCCTGATCTGTCCAGGGTTCCACCAGAGTATCATGACGTGGGGGCCATTTTTAGTAAGTCCCAGGCGCTGTCCCTTCCACCCCATCGCCCGTATGACTGTACCATCAATCTTCGGGCTGGAGCCCCGCTACCATCGAAGCTGCCTCTACAACCTGTCTGCTCCGGAGCGGGAAGCAATGGAGACCTATATCAAGGAGTCGCTCAGCTCGGGCATCAACTGTCCTTCGTCCTCAGCAGTGGGGCTGGATTTTTTTTTGTTGGGAACAAGGATGGCTCCCTGAGGCCGTGCATTGATGTTCGTGCTCTTAATGACATTACCATCAAAGACAAGTACACTCTTCCTCTGACGGACACGGCATTTGACTCTCTCCAGGGGGCCTCCTGGTTCACCAAATTGGACCTCCACAACGCATATCATCTAGTGCGGATCAGGGAGGCGGACAAATGGAAGATGGGTTTTAGGACCCCTAGCGGGCATTTTAAGTATCTTGTGATGCTGTTTGGGTTGACCAACGCTCCTGCCGTCTTCCAGCGCCTGATTAACGATGTGCTACGGGATTTTTTGGGCTCGTTCGTCTTTGTGTACCTGGACGACATCCTGATCTTCTCGCAATCGCTAGACGAGCATCGGGTGCACGTAAGGCGAGTCCTGCAGCGGCTCTTGGAGAACAAACTTTTTGTGAAGGCTGAGAAATGCGAATTCCACGCCTCCAAAACGTCATTTCTTGGCTTCATTATTTTCCATAATCAAATCATCCCGGACCCCGATATGGTGAAGGCGGTGGTGGTTTGGCCTGCCTCCTCCTCTACGAAGCAGCTCCAACAATTCCTGGGGTTCGGCAACTTCTACCGTCACTTTGTTCAGAATTACAGCATTGTTGCTCTTCCTCTGACTCATTTCACTTCCCCCAAGGTGGCCTTCCGGTGGATGGAGGAGGCTGCGGCAGCATTCGCCAGACTCAAATCTGAATTTTATTCCTCCCCTATTCTGACACAGGTGGACCCCGCCCTTCAGTGCCTGGTAGAAGTGGACGCCTCAGACTCGGGGGTGGGAGCCGTGCTGTCCCAGCACTCTCCAGTGGATGGGGTGATCCACTTTTGTGCGTTTTCTCCCGCCATCTGTCCCCGGCAGAGAGGAATTATGATGTCGGTGACAGGGAGCACCTGGCGGCTAAGCTCGTGCTGGAGGAGTGGCGTCACTGGCTGGAGGGGGCCGCCCAGCCTTTTATCATCTGGACGGACCACAAGAATTTGGAGTACCTCAGGACGGCCAAACGCCTGAACGCTCGCCAAGCCTGAACGCTCGCCAAGCCCGCTGGTCCCTGTTCTTTGGACACTTTAATTTTACTGTCACCTACCGCCCCAGGGCCAAGAACACAAAGCCGGATGCTCTGTCCAGACAGTTTGCCTTGGATACTGCGGAGGTGTCGGACCATCCCATTCTCCCGTCTTCATGCACTGTGGGCGCCCTCTCTTGGGGCATCAAAGAGAAGGTCTTGAGGGTGCAGGATGCTGAACTGGACCCAGGCGGGGGGCCAGCGGGGAAGCTGTTTGTCCCTTCTTCCGTTCGGGGTGAGGTGATTCACTGGGCCCACTCCTCCAGACTCTTGCGCCATCCGGGGAGGTCTCGCATGGTGGAGCTTCTCCAGAGGATGTTCTGGTCGCCATCGCTCCGGAGGGACGTCGCTAAATACATCCGCGCCTGTCCTTAGTGTGCCACCGGCAAGATGTCTTCCTCTCCTCCTACGAGTTTGCTCCATCCTCTCCCTACTCCCGGCAGACCATGGTCCCACATCGCTTTAGACTTCACCACCGGCCTCCCACCGTCCAATTGTCACACCGCCATCCTCACGATCGTCGACCATTTCTCAGAGGCCGCCCACTTCATTTCCCTACAGGGGCTGCCTACAGTGAGAGACACGGCAGACCTGCTCGTCCAACACGTAGTGAGGTTGCATGGGATTCCCGTGGACATCGTCTCCGATCGGGGTGCCCAATTAGTGTCCCAGGTATGGAGGTCGTTTTGCAATGCTCTGGGGGCTACAGTGAGCCTGTCCACCCGCAGAGTAACAGACAGTGTGAGCGGGTGAACCAGGAGCTGGAGGCTGCGCTGCGTTGTGTCATCACTGCTAATCCTGCGTCATCGAGCGCCCACCTCCCGTGGATCGAGTACGCTCACAATTCCACCATGTCCTCAGCAATCAGCATGTCTCCATTTGAGGCCTCCCTGGGATACAATCCCCTGCTGTACCCCGAGGAGGAGGGGGACATCGCCGTGCCATCCATCCGTGCCCACCTGAGGTGCTGTCATTGGCTGTGGAGAGCGACCTTAACTGCACTTCGGCGCATGGCTGAGCGCAACTCCAGGACCGCTAATCACTGTAGGAGGCCAGCCCAATAAGTTTGGCTGTCCACCTAGCACATTAACCTCAAGGCAGAGAAGAAGAAATTGTCTCAACATTTCATTGGACCTTTTTTCATTGCCCGGATCATTAACCCCGTGGCTGTGCACCTGGCTCCCCCCCCCCTCCGTATTTGTCCAACTTTTCATGTCTCCCAAATTAAGCCGTTCTTTTCCAGCCCTCTCTGTCCCCCTCCCAGGTCTCCACCTCCACCAGTGGTGATCGACGGCAACCCGGCGTGGAGGGTCAACACCATCCTGGACGTCCGCCGCTGGGGTCGCGACCTGCAGTTCCTGGTGGACTGGGAGGAGTATGGCCCAGAATGGAGGTCCTGGGTGCGTCCGTCCTTCGTGTTGGACAAAGAACTGATCAGGGACTTTCACCGGACACACCCAGGTAGGCTGGATCAGGTGCCGGGAGGCACCTCTCGGGGAGGGGGAGTACTGTGATGGCTTGCTCTGCATCATTATCTCCAGCAGCTGCGCGCACACCGGCTTTCCACCACACTCGGGCTATTAAAGCTGCTCTGCCTTCAGATCGGCACGGAGCCGTCTGTCTCCTTGGGCTGAAGAGTCCTGCTCTCATCTTCGCCTCCTTTTGAGAATCATCCTGCCATCGCCGGCATTCCTAAGCCATCTTTGTCTCAGCCTTATCCTCTGGAAAGATCATCTCCTACACTCCAAGTAAGCCATCCATTACTCACCTTTTCTCTACGCTGGTCCCCTGTGCACAGGCGGAGTTCCGTGGCGGCGGCATTGTTCCCCCTGGCGGCGGACCCAGCCACGCTACTACCAGCAAGTCCTTCTCCACACCAGTGGCACCGTGACAACAGGCGCTGTCCTCCTGGCTGTAGCCTTCGGGCCGACCTGAGCACATCACCTCCTCTGCAAACAGTAAGCCCCAGTCATTCACAATACGTTCCTTCAGGAGGGCTGTACAAACATTTGTGTCTCTACTCTGCCCATAGGGTTGCCAGGTCGTATGGCGCTCTGCTCACCCCCAGCTACGACGTCATCACAGACATATACACATACATACACGCACACACCCCTACACTTTACAATAAAGATAATTGAATCTATTCTCGAGCCTGTGTCTGTTCCCTGGGTCTATCAGTCATGTCAGGGACTACAGACCACACCATAATTTAGGAAGAAACATAGAAAATAAAGCATTCCTTGTGCAAAATGAAGCCAGATTCTGATTAAGCAATATGTCCACCTTTCCATTAACAGAAGAAGTGGGACATAACCTTTCACAAAGATGCACTTACACAAATTCAAACTGTCTGTGTTCAACAGGACAGACAGATGTGGCCTGAATGACTAATTCAGAATTGGTTACAATGCATGCTAAATCACATTAAATCTGCACAGACAGCTGGAGTAATTGTCTTAACTGAAATTTACCACAACAGCCATGATTACTGAAACCTCATTTTGAGGGAGTTGTACTACTCACAAAGTTTCATCTAAATTACCCATGTGCAACACATACTAATGGCGCATACTGTATCTTTAAAGGGACAACCCATCATCATGTTCAAGTACACTGTAGCTTTGATGCATGGGTGTCTCCATGCATCGGGGTGGGGGTGGGGGGGGTTACACAACAATTAATTAGCAAAAAATAATTAGCAAAAATCCTCAGAAAAATAGATAATAAATAAAAAATATCAATAAATGATCAATAATGTAGGAAAGAAAAATATAGGTGAAACTGGTTAGTAATGGAATCACAACATTCAATAGAAGAAGTTACATTTACATCAATAGATTTGCAGGTATTAAAGAAAATTATGTGCTGAAAAATATTTGCAGATTATTGTAAAGAAAAAATATCATGTTAATAAGAAGTAAGGTAAACTGATAAGGAAGCAGAAAACCATGGAAATTTTTGAGAAAAGTTCCAAATGTCTAGGGAAGGTCCAATTTATGCTAAATTTATGCTTACTGTGGGACTCAATTTAGAATCTACTACGAAGACAACACAGATTCTTACTCAATTATGTAAGAAGACAACAATGCTTTAGGGAGCTCAAAGCAAAATAATTTGACCTTCCCTGCATAAACTTATTCCTTTCAAAACCTTTGCATGGATCTCATTGAGTTAAATAAGTGTGAAGGCAAAAATGTTGTTTAGAAATTATTGACATACTTACCAAATAGACAAAGGCTTTCCCCTGCACTAATTTGAATACTGCTATGGATTGCAGTAATCGAAATACTGCTATGGTGACACTGAAACCTTTAATCAAAACAATATCAAGATTTGGAATAGCTGAAATGATTCACTTAGATAATGGAATACATTTTGTAAATCAAATCATATCACATTTAGGTACAGTACCCAGATTGTTAGTAACCAACATTTACCTAGGAAACCATTTATCTTACCGTCAACAATTTACAGGATCAGCATAATGCACAAATAGGATTATGAAAGAAAAATAGGGAAATTGCGAATGGCAAACCCTGCTATGGAAGCCATTCGTCTTAGGTGATGAGGAAGGGTTTCTGATTGATTACATGCAAAGAATAACAACTGACAGAGATATTATCCATACTGCCCTTCCCAGGAGGGACCATGTGACGAAGGAACCGTGGGAGGTGCACCCATCGTTTGGCCGAACCAGGGGATCTGGTCATTAAAGAAAACTGGACCAAAACTCCCTGGCAAGGACAACACAAAGGTTATCTTGGCGACACCAACAGTTGCAAAGAGCAAAGGACATGACACTTGAATGCATCTAATGTTTTACCCCACTTGGAACCCTCAGCAAGAGGCTGTTTAACACACATTACATACTCATTAAATTAAAAAAAAAAGACCTCAACAAGTGACTGTTTAACTGTTTCTCTATGCAAGTGTCAGCTGACGGCGCCCCCGGCGTCTGTTGTGGTTCGAGCGCCGATTTCGTCCGCGCTCGGGCTATGCAGTATTTTCCTCCCAGCTGATGTGTGTGACCCCGATGGCTCTCCGAGCTCTTATTGTGACAGTGCTCGGAGGGGCTTCCGGCTGTCAGAGCTGAGCTCTGACAGCTGAGCTGCATTTAGCGATTGCCTCATCAGCTGTCCCATGCTGAGCCCTATTTAAGGGATCAGCTGAGGGCTGAGCATTGCTGCAGTCTCCATCAGAGATTCCTCGTCTGACATCGTCAGACATTCCTCGTCCAGCCTCCATGCTGATTTCTCCATTCCCCGTAAGTGTGTTCATTGTGTACCTGTTCCTCCTTATCATAGCCTGTGTTATAGTGATAGTGTGTTTTAGCCCCCCGTGGCTCATTACTTTATCATTATTCCTCCTTTAATAAACTGTGCAAACTCACCGGCTGGCCTATAGCGTCTTATTGATGGCTCGTGAGGGCCATCCCATGACAGTGTCCTGTAACGGCTTTTGCATAACGAAGCATGCTGTTTGTTTATCATGGCGAGGCAAACATGCAAGGGAATGATGGGCGCGCCGGTGCGGCACAGAATTTTAAAGGTTAATGCCCCCAAAAAACTTGTCTTAATTCATCTGTGCCTGACATGATAGGGATTGTTGGTGCCAGGAGGAGACACCAGCAACAACCAAGGGCGCGTGGCATAAGCTTCTGTTATGAAAGCCCCTTTCAGGGCATAAATGAGGCACCAATCACCAGCAGTGAGTTTGCTTATTTATTAATGAAAAGAGAACAAAAGAAAACACAAACACTATACACACAACCTCCAAAGGTGAGAACTGACCAAATAAAGAATCAATACAGTCACTTACTTATAAATAGCGAGGGCGAAACCTGACACTGAAGAATGGACTGGAGTCAGGGTTGGGGACTCCAGCCTGGATAGGGTGAGGTTGCAGTGAGGAATGAGCCTCACTAGCGAACTTAAATAATACCACATAAAATCAAACTACCAACAGGTGAGGACTGAAAGTAATTACTAAATACAAACAGCTGTGACAGGCCACAAGTAGACTTGACAACCCGAAGTCCTGCCGCAGCACTGTCAAAATAAAAGCACAAACCATAGGAACAAAAAACATGATTAAATACATACACCGAAAAAGGAAAATAATCAGGAGACCCGAACACGGTACAGAACCGCGTTTGGGATCATTACAGTACCCCTACCTTCAGGGGTGGATCCCAGACACCCCGCAGTAACATCAAATGGAAAAAGAAACCTTTCCCCTCCAAACAAAGACTACTACAAAACCAACCCCGGGAGGGCAGTGGGGGGGTGGGGGAATCCAGGCCAGGAGGGATAGACACAAAAGACAAAAAACAAAAACCTACTAACAAGCAACAAACAGAAAACTAAAGCATACATAATAAGTAAAGCAACAATTCCGGTGACCTTCCAAAGTCCTGGCTCCACCCAACCACCAGGGGGAAAAGGTTGGGCGGCCTACCAGGTCTCCAGAAACCCAAACCTGAAAGAAAGAGTTCATCAGGTAGCCTACCAGAGTCCCAAAACCACCTCAGTAACCCAGAAGGTTCGAGCGGGTGGCCAGCATCCTTAAGCCACCAGGACCGAAGGGGTGAACCAGGACGCGGCTTTCCCACTGAGAGGCTCAGTGGCCGGAAGCCGGACTGGAGGAGGGGAACCCCAATGGCGTCTGGTGGTGGAGGATCAGCAGCATCTGCAACAACCTTAGCTAAGTAGCACCCGCGGTGACCCCAGACTGAGGCTCAGTAGCTGCACCCTCGGTGGCCCCGGGCTGAAGAGTAGCTGCATCCTCGGTCAGAGGAGCTGGACCCACGAGGACCACAGGCAGTGGACCTGAACCCTCGGAGATCTCTGGTGTAGGTGGATGTTCCTTGGTGATCCTGAGAGAAGACTCAAAAACAAGAGGAACAGGAACAGGGTCAGGGTCACCGGCAGCAGTGGAACCTGGCTAGGCGAGCTCAGATGCTGCTGACGGCAGCACCCAGCTCTCCCCTCCAAAAGCAAGACAAGATCTCTCCAATACAGAAATAATGAAAACAAAGGAGAGTACTTGCCTGAGCTCAAGTTCCACCCCCGTCCAGGACTCCGTTGATCCACATGGCGATCCAACTGGCCCGGCCTCCTTGAGGTCCAACTCCAACTCTGCTGTGGTGGCCCCAACAGCAGGCATGATGGTCTCGGCAGTCTCCAGATCCCCTGGCATCATAACCCACGCAGATGGCTCACTCTGTGTGGTGATCGGAGATCCAATACCAGCTGGGACTGAACTCTGCTCAAGGGAGACCCGGGGATGCTTCATCGTCGGCTCAGACTCCCAATGGCAGGCAGCCCTCCTCCTCTGTCCGTACTGTGGCTGCGGGGCTGGGACCAGGTTCACCAGGGCTGCAGGCTCCTCCATCTGGCGGTTTGAGCCTGGCACCGGTGGACACTTGGGGGGTATAGGAGGAGACACCGAGGAAGCAGGTAATATGTTTGTGGTTGCAGCGGGTGGTGAGAGCTCAGTGGACTTTAAAACTTGAGCCTCACCCCCAGGAATCAGACAAGGTAATTCTATAGCACCAAATTGTGCTATAGAATGAAAAAACACTTGCCTGTTTTCCTGGGGTACGGTGGTGACTGCTGCAGCAGGCTCAATTCTTCCCTCTCCTGTTGTAACTGTGATGGTGGGCACCTCGGGAAGACAAGGAGGAGCCGCTTCTGGAGGATCGATGATGAGGGCAGCTGGAGAAGAAACCACTGGGCTCGCAGCAGCTGGAGGAAGTGCCATAGGGGAGGGAGGAGTAGCCGAGGCAATCCAGAGAAGGGGAGCTGGTGAAACAGCTGACAAAGAAGATCCGAAGGCTGAAGCTGTTGTCCTAACTCTCTACAGTGGCAAAGAAAAAAACAGCTGGCTGGGAGACGAAGGAATTTTTCTGGTGGCTCGTAGCTGGATCCCAACAGGAGCCTCACAGCGTGTTGACCCAGTGATTCTCCTCCTTCCACTTCGAGACAGCTGTGTCATGGGGAAAAGAAGGGTTCTGCGCCGTGCAGCGGTGTCTTCGGGCTGGAGATGAACCAATAGTTAAATCAGGAAACCGTCACTGCTGAGTGGAGACGGTTGCTAGCAGCTCGGCGAACTCAGGATAATTATTCAGACTGGGATGTGCCTCCACAATACTAACAGCTGCCACCACACTCTTTAGAACCTTGTCTGGGTTGCAGGAAGAGAGCACTTCAGCCACATGGCCCCTGATGAATTCAGCTGCCCACTGTTCATCTTCGCTGGGAACCCCGGCTGCCCTCCTCCTATGGTGCGCTGGGAGATGGCTTTTTGGTGATGAAGACACCAGAGCTGGAGCCATAGCAGGAATCTCATAGCAAACGGAGGAACGGGAGTGCTACGCCGTCGGCCCCGGTTTAGGCTTCCTGACAGACTTCTTTGCCAACTCAGAGTTTTTTTTTGCTGAAGCTCCGATAACTCAGATATTCTCTCCCTGCCCTCCGCATGCTCAGCAAGGCAAGGATGATGCTTCACAGCCGTCTCCGCGAGGTTGAGGTACCATAACGCATCTTTGGGTGTGGAATATTGAAGGGATATGGCCAGGAGGTAGTCTATCTCCATAAGAGCCTGGAAGAGTTCAAAACCCAGGCTCATAGGATACCTGCCCAAAGACGCCATAAGTCCCAAAAAATGCTGGCACCCGAAAAAAGAAAAAATTAGAGCCAAAAGACAAACTCACTGTGACTGGCACCTAGTGGCTGCAACCTACTGTTATGAATGTCCCTGCAGGGCATAAATGAGGCACCAATCGCCAGCAGTGAGTTTGCTTATTTATTAATGAAAAGAGAACAAAAGAATGTGCCACAAGTGGCAAAACACAAACACTATACACACAACCTCAAAGGGTGAGAACTGAACAAATAAAGAAGTCCTGCCGCGGTAATGTCAAAATAAAAGCACCAACCACAGGAACAGAAAACATGACTAAATACATACACCGAAAAAGGAAAATAATCAGAAGACCCGAACACGGTATAGAACTGTGTTCGGGATCATAACAGCTTCTCTCTGCCCGTGATTTTATTTGGCATGACAGAAGAACAGATTATATGAACATCAACGGTCTCACAGAGATCGGTGTTATGCTGAACTGGACCTTAACCGGCAGTTTTTTTTTCATTTGCTTATACTGTATATAGCCCACTACATGAATTTGTAGCCATAAAATAGGATATAACAGGAGCCCTTATACCTGCAGTATGTCAGGTCAGGTACTGGTTTGCTTGCTACCGGATAGCCATGAAAACTGGTACTACCTGTCTCATGGGTCGGGCCATCGGCGACTCAACTGGCAACCCCACCCTTCCGAGGGCACAGAGGATGAAACTGGGCATCCTGGCAGAACTAAAAACAATATCTGTCACAGGTCTGTGGTGGACCACTCCCAGTTACATGGGGTGAGACTGGACATCCTGGCAGATAAGTACATCTGTCGCAAGGTCTGTGGTGGACTTTTGCCAGTCGGTGCATTGTGACATGCACTACACAAAGAGCAGAGATAAACAAACCTATCATCTGATCAGCCACTGCAACAGATACTGGAGTCAGTTTGTCTTGGCCTTTCCTTGCCACTGATAATACCTTTATCTTCCAAGAATGTGCCACTAGTCTAGCAAATGCTAGCGGTACTCAAATACTTTGCAAGCAGTTTCATGAAATGGTCAGTCAGAAAGCAGCTCATACCAGCTCAAAAGTTGCCCGGGTAAACAAGATCAGTAGTTCCTGGCAGCAGAAGGCAAATGACAGAGCTGCATGAAGGAATCTGATCAGACCTAAATGAAACAGTCATTGTCATCCCCAACAGACTGCTATGATGATGATGATGATGATGATACCTGCAGTGGACATACAGATGGTGATAGCCAATACACTTTTTTTTTCTTTTCTGCGGTGGTTAAACTGGAATCTGGAGTTTTCCTCAACTCCCCCTTGCTCTTGAAGCAAAATCTTTCACATTGTCAATTTTCTTTGTATTTTTTTCTCTATCCACATTTCTCTATTTACAGTATTTCTTTTTGCTGTGCATAAAACAGTAATTCAATTCCAACTTCTGTGTATTTCTCTCTGCCAGTTCAGGATACACAATATAGGAGGAAAACAACAATGAGATTATTAACAAAAAGAGCACATAGATCCATAGAAACATCCCCCGAAATTGCAACACCATAACTCAATGGCATTTATAAAAAGTTGTGAACTGGGAGACCTGTAGATTTTGTTAAAACAAAGTTATTCACATAATAAAACCCCAGTCCGCTTCAAACCATGATGGTTCTAGTATTAATAAAATAAACACGTTGGTCAATAATCAAATTATTCATGAGTAGTCCTTAATTTATACATATTAAACAAAGGAGTCTGCCATGTCAAATGAAAATCAAAACTCTGATACAGTCGTGTGAAAATGTTAGGACACCCCATTAAATATTCAGTTCTTTATTAAGAAATGTTTACATATCTATGTCCAACCTTGTTTTTGTTTGTATTTGCATTTTTAAACATTTATTTTAGCCATTTTAAGTGGGAATAAATGTGGGGGGTGTCCAAAAAAAGATGGGGGGGGGGTGCTCTAATTTATTTCTCACTATTTGTTTAGAATTACATTTTACAGAAAATTTGAAAAAAAGTTTTTATTCCTTTTTAATTGTTTAGTTGTATTGCAAGAATCTCCCAGTATTTTTAACACTGATATTAAATATCCATATGTCCAAATATGTAAAAAAAAAAAAAAAAACACAGGCCTATACAGGGTGCCCTAATTGTTTTCACATGACTGTATATGACAAACAAATATAAACTATTTTACTGGGGTTTGCGCTTAAACAAAAGCTTAAAAAAAAGCTTAAAAAAAAGTTTTAAAAAAAATGATATTACGCTCCACCAAACTGGCTGTGCCTTTGTTGATGGCCCACTCCCTCACGTGTGCCTGTGTGCATTTTGCAGTGCTCTTTGGTGGATGGGTGGGCATTACTGAAATGAAGTAATAGCGTCTATGTTCATAATTTTGTGTGTTGTTAGTAGACCACTGGCAAAAAATGGCCACTCCCTTCGGCACTGTCATGTCCGCTGCGTAATGGTAAACAAGTGAATTTACACGAGCCCAAAGTGCAAGTGAAGTAAAACGTGCTTATTAGCAAATGGAAAATTACATACAAAGTGCTCATGAAATGACTAATGAGATTAAAATGAGGAGATGGCCGGCTACAAACTCAGGTGGCATGCCCCATGCACTCCTAGGGTGGAACTGGCCAGCAGAAAAGAAGGGCTGAACAAATAATACAAGAGAAGACTTGCAAAAAGTTGGAGCAGTACAGCTCTGGAAACAACATCACCTTCAAAGTCCAAAAGAGGAGGAACCACTCTAGAGTGAGCCAGACCTTCCTAGGTTGACTAACGCTGACACACTGAATGTTTCCACTGCCACCCAGAAATACCCCCATAGACTAACGAGTGGCAAGTGGAAACAGGTGCGCGGCGACAGCTGGTGAGTGAGTGGATGAGTGAGAATGTGTGTGTGTCAGTATGCGTGAGTCAGTGAGAATGAACATAAGTGTGTGAGCGTGCATGTGAGTGCATGTATGTGTGTGTGTGTGAAAATACAAGAAATAATGGCAACAGCTGGTATGTGAGTGCCTGGCAGAAAGAGAGGTGAGAGGAGGGGCCGTGGCTGTAGACTGGCAGAGGCTACAATAATCTGCCAGCTGGAAATGATTAACAACAAACAGAGGCTATAGCCACAGATCATGAAACGGAGCAGAAAACAACAGCCCTGTTCATGACAGGCGCTCTGACTAATGTGCGCACTGGCTAATTTCTGTCTTAGTAAATCTGGCCCTTAACGGTCAACAGAGGTCAGAATTATCCCACGTTTGCCTTTAACAAACGAATCCCTGTGGTTTGAAAAAAGAAAGAAAGAAAGAAAGTAAGAAAGAAAGAAACTTGATCTATTTTGCATAAATATTTTGTCATAATTTTAAAGTCTCAAAATTTTTCACAGGTGCAAAACATTGAGAAAAGCTACACAATTACAAGAAAAAAAAACCATTACAAACATATATACAATAAAAGCTTCAAATTTGCTACAATAACATAACAAATTTAAAGGGACTAGTACATACCCGTGCATACCCGTCCATGCCTGTAGAAACCAAGTATAAGCAAGTATTTGTGTATGCCCGTTGCTGAAGGGCTCCTCCTGTCTCAGACGGCTGTGTTGTTCACAGTTATGCCTGCAGCGAACTGCTGGAACCTAAGGTGTTCCATGTTCACGGCATCTTTTTTGACATGCAGCAGTTCTCATTGTATTGCTCTCCATCTGGTGGGTCTTCTTCTTCTTCGTTCAGACCACTGGTTGAAGGATACGTGCATCATAATTCTAGTTCATGGGCAGGATCATGAAAATAGATGTGAGCAAAAAGTGGCTTTCGACCCTGTTCAGGAAAGCCTGTGCATGCCCATAGAAACCAAGAAACCGGAGCACCCGGAGAAAATCAGAGCTTTGCTTGGCATTTTACACATTTGTAGTGTAGACTGGCATTTTTCAAGGTTACACATTTTTACTGTGTCAGCACCTCTTTAAAAACAACGTTACTGAGAAAGCGACGCTTTTGCTTAGTTTCTTCATCTTGAGCAATAATACAAAGACTGCTTGATCTGGCAACTTTGCTCGCGGCAACGTAGAATTGGCCATGGCTGCAGAAATCTGTTGTGCAGAAAACAAAACACGAACGCGCTGTAAAGACTGGCCCTGTGATTTATTCACCTTGCCAATTTTGAGCCATATGACATCATAAAGACACATTAGTCTAGGCATATAAGCAAGTATTTCTGCATGCCTGTTGCTGAAGGGTTTCCTGTCTCAGACGGCTGTAGCGTTCACAGTCATGGCTGCGGCGTACTGCTGGAACCTGAAGTGTTTCATGTTCACGGCATCTTTTCTGACGTGCAGCAGTTCTCCTCATTCGATTGCTCTCCATCTAGTGGGTCTTCTTCTTCGTTTAGACCACTGGTTGAGGGATAGGTGCATCGTAATTCCAGTTCATGGGCAGGAAAAACACAAACGCGCTGTAAAGACTGGCCCTGTGACATATTCACCTTGCCAATTTTGAGCTATATGACATCATCATATCTGCATGATCAAACACAATCTGTATCAGTTAACAACTGCAGATCTGATTCTCTTAGGCTAACTTCTGGCGTCCCTCAGGGATCAATATTAGGCCCCCTTTTATTTAGTTTTTATATTAGTGATTTGCCCACTGTTTGTCCTGAAGCTGAATGCTTAATGTATGCAGATGACACGGTTTTCTTTGTTCATGGTCACTCCAAAGACACTGTAGCTGCTAAACTCAGTAAAACAATGTCCTGTGTCACAACTTGGTTGCAGGAGTGCTGTCTACAGTTAAATGTTTCTAAAACTGTAGGCATGTATTTCACTAAAATAAATAGAGTGTCACCTGACCCTGGCATACATGTTAATGGAGGAAAAATACAAATTGTTAGCCAATATAAATATCTTGGGTTAATAATAGATTCACAGTTTTCCTTTAAAGCCCACATTGCTAAATTGAGTAAAAAAATCAAGTTAAATCTTGCAAATTTCCATGCAATTCGAAATGAAATGTCAACTGAAGCCACAAAAATATACTTGCATTCAATGATTCTCAGTCACTTCAACTATTGCCTAACTAGCTGGTCCCAGGCAAGTCTGAGTGCAAAAAAACCATTGGAAGTTTTGTACAAACAAGCAGTCAAAGTTATGGATAAAAAACCTAGGCATTATCATCATTGTGCAATTTTTAAAAAATACAGTCTTTTAAACTCGGATAGTCTTCATACATTTGCAGATTTAAATTTGATTTATAAAGTACTGCATGATTTGGCTCCAGATCCTCTGGCAGAGTTCATCAGCCAAAGAAACAGCTCTGAGCGTGTCACTCGAGGCTCTGTCAGAGGTGACTGTTTCATTCCTGTGCGTAGGAGCACTTTCAGTAAGTCAGCCTGGTCAGTGAGGAGCGCTAGTGAGTGGAACTCAGTACCTGAGGAGGTTAAACTGCTTACAACATACAAGGCCTTAACCAAAAAATTGAAAAATGTGGCTAATAAACACCTACAGCTGCCAACACTAAAAGATAAGTCTGTTGTGATGTTTGATGTTGTGATCAAATGTAGTGCCCTCTTAAATGTCTATGTTTATTTTTTTTTTTATTAGATGCATTTTACTACTTTTTTACATCTTGGCCAGGGGACGGCAGATGAGAACTAGCTTATTCTGGCTTTTTTAACCATGTGTAATCATGTGTTTTATGAAATTGCATTGTCCCTTTTCAAATAAACTAAACTAAAAAAAACTAATCATAAAGACACATTAGTCTAGGCATCGTGAGTGATGGTCTATATGACATCATGAAGACACATTTGTCTATGAGCCATATGACATCATAAAGACACAGTCTAGGCATCGTGAGTGATGGTCTATATGACATCATAAAGACACATTTGTCTATGTGACATTGCGAGTCTTATGATGCCTGAGTTCATAGGACGTCCTATGATGTTCAGGCAGAGATCATAGGCCGTCCAATGATGTCCTATAAACGTGACAGACACACACACAGACAGACACACAGAGATTTCTTGCTTTTACAGTGATGAATGCCCATTTATTTAAAATACGTACTAAATTCATGAGAGAAAACAATGCAAAATTCCAAGAAAAACAGTCTTGAATTTAAAAGACAGAAGTTAAGCCTCTCGCCCAAAGATGCTGGGATAGGCTCCAGCGCCCCCCCCCCCCCCCCCCCCCGCAACCCGAAAAGGATTAAGTGGAAGAAGATGAATGAATGAATGAATATTCATGGAAAAAGTTTCAAATTTATGAGTAAAAAATTCACATATGTACAAATACAGTTATTGAGAATGTAAACACAGGAAGTTATTTAAAAGATTTAATAAATGAAGAAAAATTAAATTACTGAATTGTTGAGACAAAGGTCAAATCATAAGAGAAATGTAGCTCATTTGCAATAATTAAAAACAATAAGGACAAAAAAATCAACGTAAAGATGATGGAAAATTACTGAGGCAAAAATACAAAGACAGAAGAAAAAAAGATACCAGTTTATGACACAAAAGTCCAGAATTCAAGAATAAAACATCAATCAATGAGCAAAATTTTTCACAAAGTTTCAAATTTCATGAAGTTTCTTAAAAAAATCTATAATTTAAAAAGAATAAAAATAATAATAAGAAAAAGCTGGTAATTTCTGAGAACTCTCCAAATTCACATAAAAAAATTCCACATTTTCAATTTAAAAAATCTCTAATTTAGGTGGTAGAGTAGCCTGAAATTGTACACAAGTAATAGTAGGTTCTCTCTGTATATTATCACTCAAATACGCATAAGAGTAGTTACCGCAAAATTGTTAAGTTACTGAGATGTGACTTTAGTCTGGACAGATTGAGGTTTTTCATCCTAAATTTATGGCAGTTTTATTCTAAATTTATTACCTTTTCTTGTAAATTTGAAAGATTTTTTCCCACTTAAATCAACTTTTTCCTAATAATTTGTGTTTAGTGCTAATTTAGGGTTTTTTTCTTGTACATTTGAGACTAATAAATTTGAGGTTTTCCTCATAAATGAAAAATCAAAAATAAAATGAGCAAAGATGCAGTATTTCTGCTATATTATGTGCTATTTATTGCTGATTAATAGCCTATTTTCCAACCCCCATCATCATCATCATCATAGCAGTCTGTCGTGAGCGACAATGACTGTTTCATTTAGGTCTGATCAGATTCCTCCACAAAGCTCTTTCCTTAGCCTTCCGCTGCCAGGAACTCCTGTCTATATCCAACTTCTTCAAGTTTCTTTTTACAGCGTCTTTAAATCTGAGCCTTGGTCTACCCTGATTGCGTATGCCCTTGCATAACTGTGAGTAGAGAAACTGCCGAGGGAAACGCTGGTGGTCCATCCTCTCAACATGTCCAAGCCATCTCAGGTTCATCTCATCTCAGGTTCATCTGTATTAACATGTTCTCCAGTGATGGTAGACCAGCTTGTTTCAACACTTCTATGTTGGTTATCTTGTCTTTCCATGGGATGTTCATTATGGCTCAAAGGTGTCTCATCATGCACGTGTGGAGTTTCTGCACCTGTACTCTGTAGACAGTCCAAGTTTCAGCACCGTACAATACAGTAGCCAGTACTGTCGCTCTGTACACTTTGCATTTCACATGGATAGACACATGTCGGTTGTTCCACAGTCTCTCCCTCAAGTTTCCAAACACAGCGCTTGCTCTTCCCATTCTGAGAGATAGTTCATCCTCCAGCCTAGCATTCTCTGAAACAGTACTCCCTAGATACTTGAAAGTTTTGCACTTGACTAGTGGCTCTGTACCAATGCTGATCTCTTCTGGTAGTGATGTTGATAACTGGAACTTTGGTGGTTGATAAAGGCACTCTGTCTTCTTGATGTTGATTTTGAGGCTGAATTGGCTAGCTGCTCTTGCAAATTTCTCCACTAAAGATTGCATATCTTCCACACTGTGTGCAACTAGAGCACTGTTGTCGGCAAAGAGCATTTCTCTTACTACCTTTATCGATGTCTTACTCTTGGCTTTAAACTGTGCCACACTGAACAAGTCTGATTCTTTCCTTGTTTGAATGTATACTCCTGAAGTGTCTTTGAAGGCCACCTCAAGCGTGGCTGCCAGATATAGCGAGAAGAGTGTAGGCGCCAGCACACACCCTTGTTTCACCCTACTGCTTATTGAAAAGTCTTTAGATACTGAACCACTCATTGCCACATTTGCTTGCATACCTGTATGGAGTGCCTCGATCAGGCTGACAGACTTCTCTGTACAGCCATATTTCTTGAGTACCTGCCAAAGTCCTTGTCGCGAAACATTATCGAAGGCTTTACTGAAGTCTATGAAGACTACATAAAGTGGCATGTTCTGTTCGATACACTTTTCTTGAACCTGTTTCAAGCAGAAAATCATGTCCATTGTGCTTCTTCCACTTCTAAAGACGCACTGGGTTTCCGGTAGTACATTCTGCGAGATGTGTTCATCGAGTCTGTTCAGTAGTACACGTGAGAGAATCTTACCAACAGTGGCTAGCAGTGATATACCTCGATAATTTCCACAATCTTTCCTGTCACCTTTCTTGGACAAAGGCACAATACTTGCATCCTTCCAGTCTTGAGGTACTTTCTGGGCATCCCATATTGCTTGGATGAGCTTGTGCAGGCAGTTGATCAGCTAAACACCACCAAATTTCCACACTTCTGCTGGAATTCCATCCCTTCCTGGAGCTTTACCATCCTGTATTGTCCTGATAGCTGCCATTAGTTCATCAAGATTTGGTGGTTCATCCAGACTTGATACAGCTGGTCACTGCACTAGAGCTTCTTTAGCCTCTTTAGTGAGATCTCCAGGGTTGTTTAGTAGTTGGTCAAAGTGGTCTGCAAACCTGTCCAGGATCTTGTCTTTCTCCTGCAAAATCATTTCACCATCCATAGCGTTTAGTTGGATCAGTCCTCTTGGTTTAGGGCTGTAGATTTCTCTCAGACCTGTGAAGAATGTTTTCATGTCCTTCCTGTCTGCTGCAGTTTTATCTTCCTCCGCTTTTTCATCCCACCAGTTGGACTTCATCTCTCTGGTGTACTTCTGTAGCTCACTCTGAGCCTTTGAGTGTTTCTTCTTCTTCGACCTTGTGTTACACTGTAGGTTTTCCTGCCTAGTTGTATTCCTCACTTCTAGTAGTTTCTTCAGGTGTTCATCATGCTCATCAAACCAATTTTGATGTTTCCTCAGAGGGTGGCCTAATACATCACTCGCAGTCTGATACACCGTATGCTTCAGTGTTGCCCATTTCTCTTCTATGTCATTTTCTGAGTTGTTGCTGTCCCAGTCTTTCAAGTTTTCACCCATTTCCTGTGTAAGTTCTTCCTGCTTCTTTTGGCCTTTCAGTGCACTAGTGTTTAGCTTCCGCGATGGCTTCGCACCTGTCCTGCAGTGCGGTTTTCGTCTGCAAATCCTTAATCTAGATCTCAGCATAACATGATCAGTACCACAGTCTGCACCTCTCATTGCTCTGGTGTACAATACATCCCTTCTGTCTCTCTGCCTGACTATGGTGTAGTCTAATAAGTGCCAGTGCTTGGATCTTGGGGTGCATCCATGCCTTCTTGTGTGTGTCCTTGTGCTTAAACAGAGTGTTGGTTATCACAAGGTTGTACTCTGAACATAGTGCAAGTAGAAGTTCTCCATTAGCATTGCACTTGCCTACTCCATGACTGCCTAGCACTTCTTTCCATTTCTCAGTGTCCGAACCAACTCTAGCATTAAAATCTCCAAAGAGTATCAGCCTGTCATCAGTCAGTAAACGCCTGATAGTCTCACGTACTGTAAATCACTTTAGAACTCTTCCTTCACCTCCTCTGTGTTGGTCATTGTTGGGGTATATACACTGATGAGTGTGGCATACATCTTCCGCTGTAGTAGGAGTCTCATAGTCATTATCCTGTCATTGATTGGCACCGGTTCCTCATCAAGCATTGCTGCTATCTCCTTTCTAACTGCAAAGCCCACTCCTGCTTCTCTCCTTTCTTGAGTTGATCTCCCACTCCAAAATAAGATGTACCCATGGTCTTCCAAGCTGTCATATCCAGGCAATCTTGTTTCACTAAGTGCAGCTATGTCTACATTGTACCTGTTCATTTCCAGGGCCACAAGCACGGTCTGTCTTTCTGGGCGCTGTGATGCTATTTTGTCCAACAGAGTGTGTACATTCCATTCCGCTACACACAAGGCTGCTGTTTTCCTCTTCTTTTGTCTTCCTGCTCCTAGCTTACTTTTCGCTGCCTGTCGGAGTGTGAACAGATCAGCATGGACCTTGTAAGCCCGGGTGACGTCCGAGCCAGTATGAGTTGCTTTCTGATTGACCATTTCATGAAACTGCTTGCAAAGTATTTGAGTACCGCTAGCTTTTGCTGGACTAGCAGCACATTCTTGGCAGATAAAGGTATTATCAGTGGCAAGGACAAGCCAAGACAAACTGACTCCAGTATCTGTTGCAGTGACTGACCAGATGATAGGTTTGTTTATCTCTGCTCTTTGTGTAGTGCATGTCATGATGCACCACCTGGCACAGTCCACCACAGACCTTGAGACAGATGTGTTTATCTGCCAGGATGTCCAGTCTCACCCTGTGTAACTGGGAGTGGTCCACCACAGACCTGTGGAGGATATTGTTTTTAGTTCTGCCAGGATGCCCTGTTTCACCCTCCACGCCCTCAGAAGGGCGGGGATGCCAGTTGAGTCGCCGACGGCCCGACCCATGAGACAGGTAGTACTGGTTTTCATGGTTACCCGGTAGTAACCAAGCCAATGCCTGACCTGACAAAACCCCCACCCAACCCTAACCCAAGGTGAAAACCTCATGTACTTTGAAACCTAAATGTTTTTAGGTACGTATCATACTCTTACCGAATAAATTCAGACAGACCCAAAAACTATTCAATATGTTGCAGAATATTCCAGCTGAGGCTGGCGTCATGCATCATATTGACTTTGTTACCTGTAGAAAAGCTGCAGCAGCCTCCTGCAGTCTGTGTGTGCGCCCCAGGGCTCCAGGGCAGCATGTGTAGATACAGGAAAGAGAATGTGTGTGACAGGAGGGATCATACCATATCTGTGGCTGGGAATGTTTTCATTTTCATTTTTAAAAAAGTTTAAATGACAAACTACTGACTATGTTTTGGATGTTATTTTAGCTTGTGAAAGATGAACTAAAATTTTATCGTCACAACTTTTCTCACTCCAGTTTTTAGGGAGTGCTGAGTTTAAATTTAAAGGTGCTATGGCACCCCTAAAAAATGCCTAACGCCGCCCATGAGCTACACTATGAAGATATGGGAAAGAATTTTTAAAACCAGATTGTGAAGAGAGGAGAGGATCAGTGAGCAGCAGAATGGTTCCATGCCAAGAAAGTGTACTACAAATGCAGTGTATGCTTTAAGAGTGTTGATGGAGAAGTATAGAAAAGGTCAGAAGGAGTTGCACTGTGTCTTTGTGGATCTAGAAAAGGCATATGATAGAGTGCCAAGAGAGAAAGGGTGGTACTGTATGAGAAAGTCAGGAGTGGCAGAGAAGTATGTGAGGGTGGTGTATGAGGACAGCGAGGTGGTGGTGAGGTGTGCTGTAAGAGTGACAGATGGATTCAAGGTGGGGTGGGATTACATCAGGAATCAGCTCTGAGCCCCTTCTTGTTTCCCATGGTGATGGACAGGCTGATAGACGAGACCAGGCAGGAGTCTCCGTGGACCATGATGTGTGTGGAAGACATTGTGATCTGTTATGAGAGTAGAGAGCAGGTAGAAAAGAACCTGGAGAGGCGGAGGTATGCATGGAATGACTATATCATTCAGTGAAGAATTGAGTATCAAAAGTATTCTGTGAGTACAGAAATGAGTATATCAGAGGGACAGATCAGGTTGAGCGGTTTGGAGACAAAGTAAGAGAGGCAAGCCTGAGATGGTTTGGACATGTGCAGAGGAGGGATAGTGGATATATTGGACAAAGGATTTTGAAGATGGAGCTGCCAGGCAGGAGGAAAAGAGGACCTCAGATAAGATTCATGGTTGTAGTGAAGGAGGACATGGAGAGAATTGGTGTTACAGAGGAAGATGTAAGGGACAGGGTGAGATGGAGGCTTCTTTAGAACAACTACAAATTGCATTCAGTTACATTCAGATGTGGTTTAACTACACTTCAGAAATGGTTTGTTTTGACCATACTGATATTGTGGCTGACATGGAGATAAATTTTTCATTAGACCATAACAACATACATTATTTATTTACTGTTGCTTTATTGTGAAAAAGTTGGTTATTGTGGTTTTTAATCTGGGCTCTTTCAGTATTTCACCATTATCCTGAAAGTACCAAGTTGAATAAAACAAGCCCCTGAACAACCTTTAAGCTTTTAACCCATTCTGAATATAGAGCTGTTCTAAACTCATAAATAATGCAGGAAGTGTAAAGCAGATGCATTACGTTGAGCTCTATTGTTCAGACACTCAGTTTAATGAATAGGCATCACTAAGAGCCATTACCTGAAAGCAAAGCCTTCCCCAATGTCTTCCCTCCCCTGTGCATTAGTTGACCAGAGTTGTTGTGTTGGGATGGCAGGGGTTCTGGCCTGGATCTGACAGTCTAATGTTCACGCTCGGTAAATTGTGTTGGAATTGCACCCCTGGGAGACATGAATGCGACAATGGTCTGTGGGTTACTTGTTCGCAGACAATGTTGTGTCGGCTTGCCCTTTCGCTTTGAATGAGAAATTAATTATTCATCTACCAACCAGAGTGTGGTGGAGTGAAGAGAAGGTGTTTTTGTACACAATAGGTTGTGAAGTCTTTTAAAGCGTCACTGAAGCTGGAATTAAGTCATCAGGATAAAAAGGGAACAGAGGAAACTGACAGGGCAGCATAGTTTTTCTAAATAAACGTGTCATTTTTATTGCCGACTCCTGGGTCCTCATCAAAACAAATTAAAAATTAAAATTAGAAATACCAAACCAAAGAATTCTTGCCACTATTTCCCCCAGTATTTTCAGTGGAAGTACTACCATGATTTATTTCAGCAGAATCCAGATAAACCTCTTGGAGTACCAATACTGACATGGAATCACACAGGTTCAGGGGTCAGACTATAAAACCATTTATCTCTCTAAATCTCTGCACTATCACAAATTTGTCCAGTGACAATAAGTGACGTTAGTACTCTGAGAGGCTTGTGTCGTCAACTGTAAATAAAAATCGAAACCAATTAACTTAAAGGGTATATGTATGATAAATGTATACCACTGGATGATGCATGAACATGCAGCGGCCTCCCTTCTTTCTTCGTTTTTTGTGCCATTTAGTGTTGTTTAAATTATGCCGAAGTGTAAATTCATGTGTTTAATGTCGTGTACAGTCATGTGAAAAAATTTGGACACCCTGTACAAGCCTGTGTGTTGTTTTTTTTTTTTTACATATTTAGACACATGGATATATAATATCAGTGTGAAAAATACTAGGAGATTCATGTAATAGAACTAGACAATTAAAAATGAATTAAAGACTTTTTTCAAATTTTCTATAAAACGTAATTCTAAACAAATAGTGAGGAATAAATTAAGACACACCCATCTTTTTTTAGGACACCCTCACATTCATTCCCACTTACAATGGCTAAAATAAATTTTAAAAAATGCAAATAAAAACAAAAACAAGTTTAGACATACAGTGGTGTGAAAAGTGTTTGATTTCTCATTTTTTTGTATGTTTGTCCCACTTAAATGTTTCAGACCATCAAACAAATTTAAATAAAAAGACAAAGATAATGCAAATAAACACAAAATGCAGTTTTTAAATGGCCCTGTGTGAAAAGGTGATTGGCCACAAAACCTAATACCTGGTGGGCCACCCTTAGCAGCAACAACTGCAATCAAGCATTTGCGATAACTGGTGATGAGTCTTTTACAGCGCTGTGGAGGAATTTTGGCCAACTCATCTTTGCAGAATTGTTGTAATTCAGTCACATTGGAGGGTTTTCGAGCATGAACCACCTTTTGAAGGTCATGCCACAGCATCTCAATCGGATTCAGGTCAGGATTTTGACTAGGCCACTCCAAAATCTTCATTTTGTTTTTCTTAAGCCATTCAAAGGTGGACTTGCTGGTGAGTTTTGGATCATTGTCCTGCTGCAGAACCCAAGTGCACTTCAGTTTGAGGTTATGAACAGATGGCCGGGCATTATCCTTCAGGATTTTTTGGTAGACAGCAGAATTCAGGGTTTCATTTACCACAACAAGTCTTCCAGGTCATGAAGCAGCAAAACAGCCCTAGACCGTCACACTACCACCACCATATTTTACTGTTGGCATGATGTTCCTTTTCTGAAATGCTGTGTTAATTTACGCTGGATGTAATGGGACACACACCTTCCAAAAAGTTCAACTTTTGTCTCGTCAGTCCACAGAGTATTTTGCCAAAAGTCTTGGGGATCATCAAGCTGTTTCCTGGCAAAACTGAGATGAGTCTTTATGTTCTTTTTGCTCAGCAGTGGTTTTCGTCTTGGAACTTTGCTATGCAGATCATTTTGTCCAGTCTCTTTCTTATGGTGGAGTCATGAACACTGACCTTAACTGAGGCAAGTGAGGCCAGCAGTCCTTTGGATGTTGTTGTGGGGTCTTTTGTGACCTCTTGGAAGAATCGTCGCTTTTGGGTTAATTTTGTTTGGCCGGCCACTCCTGGGAAGGTTCACCACTATTCCATGTTTGCACCATTTGTGGATAATGGCGCTCACTGTGCTTTGCTGGAGTCCCAATGCTTTAGAAATGGCATTATAACCTTTTCCAGACTGACAGATCTCGATTACTTTGCTTCTCATTTGTTCCTGAATTTCTTTGGAGCACAGCATGATGTCTAGCTTTTGAAGATCTTTTTGTCTACTTCACTTTGTCAGGCAGGTTCAATTTAAATGATTTCTTTTGTAATTTGAATTTTTATTGGGTTTTCAATTTAGAAAATAAAACAGGAACAAACAAACAAACAAAAAAAAAAGGAAGTATACCCAGTGAGAGGATAAAACATTCCATTTCCACCCTAATACTCTTAAGATGATTAGCTTAATCTACTACACCTATAAAGGTAAGAAAGGGTCCCCACTTATTATAGAAGCTGTCCATCTTGTCCAAAAGTTTATATGAAAGGCGTTCTAGTGCAGCAAGCTTGCCCAACTCCCTGAGCCATTGAGCTATGGGTGGGGCAGAGGAAGATTTCCAGTAAAAAGTGATCAACTTTCGGCCCAGCATCAAAGCAGTCTGAATCCACTCGGCATCAGAGATTGGGTCCTGAATCATTGATGGATCCCCAAGGACAAAAAGTCTCTGAGTAAATGGCACTTCTTGCTTAACAATTGTCATAATATGTCTATGGATCTGCAACCAAAAGTCTTGTATAACCGAACAACTCCAAATCATATGGATTAATGTCCCCTCCCCCTGTAGACATCTCCAGCAGCTTGAAGAGTGAATGAGATTCGCTCTCAACATTTTACGAGGTGTCCAGTAAAATCGATTCAAAATTTTAAATTGAACAAGTCTGGTTTTCAATTCCCTAGACACTTTCTTCCCATTCTTTAAAATATTTGCCCATTCAACATCAGTAAATTGTGAATTCAGATCTTTTTCCCCATACGTGTTTAAGGAATGTAGAGTCTTTATTTGAGCTCTTAAGGAGCATTAAATAGAAATTTGAGGCCTTAGATCTTTTGCCACAGGAACTCAAAGCCTGGATGAGCCAATCTACATCAGGAGGAGGGGTAGTTGTAGATCCAAAGACTTGACACAGCAGATGTCGAAGTTGTAAATATTTCCAAAACTGATTCTGTGGTAGTCCATACTGTGCCCGTAGAACATCAAATGATTTGAGAGCTCCCCCTTCATATAGATCTTTTAACATCAAGATGTCTTTTTTCACCCAGATTTTCCACATAAATGGGGATTTTCCAATATGGAGACTTGGGTTAAGCCAAATAGAAGCCATAGAATGAAGATGAGAGCTAAACTCTAGTATAGAAGCAACTCTCTTCCAAACGTATTGTAAAAAGGATATAATAGGATGCGACTGAAATTCAGAAGAAAGTTTAATTGTGATTAGATGTACTAGGGGAAGAGGGCTGCTCAAGTAACTCTCCAAATAAAACCAAGGGGGAGCTCTCTCAGGGGGGAGAGCCCAATGAATCAAATGTCTAAGACTAAAAGCGTAATGATATAAAACCAAATTTGGGACCCCCAAACCTCCTGAATCTATAGACTTCTGCAATCTCTTCAACTTTAATCTAGGGCGCTTACCATTCCATAAAAACTTATTGCACAACCTATCAAATTGTCGAAAATACCTAACTGGGATCCTAAGAGGAAGAGATTGCAGAAGGTAATTAAATCGGGGTGCACAAATCATCTTAATAACATTGACCTTGCCCCAGAGAGACAAAAAAAGAGGTGACCACCTTTCTATGTCTATTTTAAATTTTTCAAGCAAGGGCTCAAAATTAATCTGAATCAGATCTGATAAAGTGTGAGGAAACAGGATGCCAAGATATTTAATTCCTAATTTTGGCCAAGAGAAGCCTATATTTTGACCAAATGTAAACAGTGTTTTAGGGCAATAAGATGTTAGAGGGAGAATTTCTGATTTTATCCAGTTAACTCTATAACCAGACAAACGTGAAAATTGGTTAATAATTTTAAGGAGAGCTGGAATTGATTTTTGAGGTTGTGTAATCAGTACCAATGCATCATCAGCATACAGCATTATCTTATGGGTACTGCCATGGACCTGAATACCTGGAAAATTGCCGTCTTTGCGGATAGCAACAGCTAATGGTTCTAATGCCAAAGCAAAAAGCAGGGGACTTAAAGGGGAGCCCTGGCGCGTACCCCTATAAAGTCTAAAAGACTGTGATGTAACTCGATTTGATATCACTGAAGCTCTAGGTTCATTATATAGTAATTTAATCCAAGAAAGAAACTTTGAACCAAAACCAAAGGTCTCTAGAGTTGCAAAGAGATACTGCCACTCAACCCTGTCAAATGCTTTTTCAGCATCCAGGGAGAGGGCTGCCACTGGAGAGAGGTGTGCAAGTGAAGGATCATTTTGAACTAACCATATGATATCAATAAATCGCCTAATATTGTCTGCCGCACCCCTGGAACGAATAAAACCCACCTGATCAGGATTTATAAGAGATATCATTACTTTATCTAATCTTAATGCCAAAATTTTGGAGAGAATTTTACAGTCACAGTTTATAAGACTAATTGGTCTATAATTTTTACATTCTAACGGATCTTTATTGCTTTTTAAAATAAGCGAAATGAAAGTCTCTGTTAAAGAAGGGGGCAGACGGCCTTGTTCAAAGGATTCCGCAAACATTTCTAAAAGTAAAGGAGAAAGCTCATCAACACAGGCCTTGTAAAATTCTGCAGTGAATCCGTCAGGGCCCGGTGCCTTTTCAGTCGGGAGGCTCTTAATAACTTTCACAATTTCCTCTTTAGTAATTGGGGCGTCAAGTAAATCTATTTGTTCCTTCGTTAGGGAGGGCAGAGATAGGGATGATAAAAATGCATAGATCTCTTGAGATCCAGCCTCCATTTCAGAAGAATAAAGCGATGTGTAAAATTCTCTGAAAGCACCATTAATTTCATTTAAGTCTGACACCAAAGTACCATCCTGTGTCCTAATAGCAGATATAGTACACTGAGCTTCTTTCATTTTAATATATCTAGCCAGCATTTTGCCAGCTTTATCCCCCTCCTCAAATTGTTTATGCCTAAGACGAAATAGGGAAAATTCAACTTTTTGTGTTAGAATTGAATTCAGCTCATACTTAAGCTTCAGAAGGGGTGACAAATTTACTAAATTTGTGTCTTGTTTGAATGAAGTCTCTAATATAGCTATTCTCCTCTCCAAATCAATCTGTTTAGCAATGTTAGTTTTCTTTTTAAAAGATGCATATTGAATAATATGTCCCCTAATAAATGCCTTAAAGGCCTCCCAAGCAACACTGGCAGAGGGAGCAGAATCCCAGTTTGTCTCAAGATATAAGGAGATCTCTGCTTTCAAAGAGGACACAAAATCTAGATTAAAAAGAAAGCTTGAATTAAGCCTCCATCTAGAATTTTTTTTTCAACTGACAAGGCGGGATCATATATAAAAAAACAGGGGCATGATCTGACAGTATTATGCTACCAATGAAGCTCGAATTTACAGAAGAGACAGAAAAATACAATTTTTTTACAAAATCATGGAGCGCCTAATTCTGCAACGCATTTTCCCAGAGGTAGAGGATATTCTAAGTGTGGATCAAGCAGGTTTCCGCAAGGACCGCAGTACAGGAGAACAAGTACTGGCCCTAACCACCTTCATCGAAAATGGCTTCGAGAGCAGACTGAAGACAGGGGCTGTGTTTCTCGACCTTACAGCCGCCTATGATACGGTCTGGCACAAAGGCCTCCTCCTGAAACTTATAAAGGCGATCCCTGCTTGGGCAACAGCAATTATAAAAACCCTGCTGACCAACCGAAGGTTCAGAGTCCACCTCAGTCAGAAGACAAGTGCATGGAGAATGCAGAAAAACGGACTCCCACAAGGCTCAGTTCTAGCTCCAACTCTGTTCAACCTCTACATAAACGACCTGCCTACTACAAAATCCCGCAAATTCACCTATGCAGACGACATCTGTTTGGCATTCCAAGCACCAGACTTTGAATCACTGGAACGGGTGCTCACGGAAGATCTTGCCAAACTGGACCAGTTCTGCAAAATCTGGCGCCTAAAACCAAGCCCAGCAAAAACCGTCTCCAGTGTATTCCATCTCCACAATGCAAAAGCTGCCAGAGAACTAAACATCCACCTGAGCGGACTCAAGCTTAAGCATGCCCCAAATCCAACTTATCTTGGAGTGACCCTTGATAGGACCTTATCCTTCAAGGAACATCTAAAGGGGACGGCTGCTAAGGTGAAGGTACGAAACAACCTGCTCTGCAAGCTCGCTGGTGCAAAATGGGGGGCGGCAGTCTCCACCCTGCGCACCTCAGCACTGGCCCTTTCATACTCTGTAGCAGAATATTGTGCCCCTGTCTGGTCCAGGTCATCTTACACACACCATGTAGACACCCAGCTCAACACAACCATGAGAACTATAACTGGAACAATCCGCTCAACACCACTCCCCTGGCTCTCTGTACTGTCAAACATAGCCCCTCCACACATCCGGCGAGCAGCATTAACTCAAAGGATGCTCCAAAAAGTTAAAGATTCTCCTCACTTACCAATCCATGCAGATATCTACACTCCACCCACTGCCCGACTTTCATCCAGACGGCCGATTTGGAAAAACCCTCCCCCAGCTGACTTTACCATCCAGACAGCTTGGCAAGAGGAATGGGAGACCAAGGAGGTCCCAAACAAACAGCTGGTGATAAACCCCAACCAGCAGGTCCCGGGCACCAACCTCCCAAGGAGACAGTGGTCTACACTCAATCGCTTCAGGACTGGACATGGCCCCTGCTTGGCCAGCCTTTACAGATGGGGCAGTAGCCCTAGCCCACTGTGCGCATGTGGAGAGGAGCAAACAATGGAACACATCATAGAGGCTTGCCCGCTCCAAAGACTGGAAGGAGGATTACACACCCTCCATACAGCAAACCAGGAGGCAACTGCTTGGCTTAAGGACTTTGCATTCGCTAAATAATAATATAGAGCCAGATTTAGATGAACGCTGTGAGGGGGTGCTCCGATCTAAAATATTGTCCATGACCTGATTAAAATCCCATCCATCCATCCATCCATCTTCTACCGCTTTTCCGGAGGTCCGGGTCGCGGAGGCAGCAGTTCAAGCAAAGAAGCCCAGACTTCCCTCTCCCCAGCCACCTGCTCCAGCTCTTCAGAGGGGATACCAAGGCGTTCCCAGACCAGCTGGGAGACATAGTCTCTCCACCGAGTCCTGGGTCTGCCCCGGGGTCTCCTCCCAGTGGGACGTGCCTGAAACACCTCAAGTGGGAGGCGTCCAGGAGGCATCCTAATCAGATGCCCATACCACCTCAACTGACTCCTTTCAATGTGGAGGAGCAGCGGTTCTACTCTGAGCCTCTCCCGGATGACTGAGCTCCTCACCCTATCTCTGAGGGTGAGTCCAGCAATCCTACGGAGAAAGCTCATTTCAGCTGCTTGTATCCGCGATCTCGTTCTTTCGGTCATTACCCAAAGCTCGTGACCATAGGTGAGAGTAGGAACGTAGATTGACTGGTAAATCGACAGCTTTGCCTTAGAACTAAGCTCCCTCTTCACCACAACAGACCGGTACAACGTCCGCATCACTGCAGATGCTGCTCCAATCCGTCTGTCGATCTCTCGCTCCATTTTCCCCTCACTCGTGAACAAGACCCCAAGATACTTAAACTCCTCCACTTGGGGCAGGAGCCTGTCCCCAACCCGGAGAGGACAATCCACCTTTTTCCGGCTGAGGACCATGGACTCGGACTTGGAGGTGCTGATTCTCATCCCAGCCGCTTCACACTCAGCGGCAAACCGTCCCAGCAAGAGCTGTAGGTCATTGCTGGATGAAGCCAACAGGACAACATCATCTGCAAACAACAGAGATGAGATCCTGTGGTCACCAAGCATGACACCCTCCATTCCCTGGCTGCGCCTAGAAATTCTGTCCATAAAAATTATGAACAGGATCGGTGACAAAGGGCAGCCCTGGCGGAGTCCAACTCTCACCGGGAATGACTCCGACCGAGTGTTGGCAATACGAACCAAACTCTCACAACGGTCGTACAGAGACCGAATAGCTCGTAACAACAAGCCCGATACCCCATACTCCCGAAGCACCCCCCACAAAAATCCACGAGGGACGCGGTCAAATGCCTTCTCCAAGTCCACAAAACACATGTAAACTGGTTGGGCAAACTCCCACGAACCCTCAAGAATTCTCGAGAGGGTAAAGAGCTGGTCCGATGTGCCACGGCCAGGACGAAAACCACATTGCTCCTCCTGAATCCGAGGTTCGACCAACGGCCAGACTCTCCTCTCCAGTACCTTGGCATAGACCTTCCCAGGGAGGCTGAGGAGTGTGATCCCTCTAAAGTTGGAGCACACCCTCCGGTCCCCTTTTTTGAAGAGAGGAACCACCACCCCGGTTTGCCATGCCAAAGGCACTGCCCCCGACCTCCACGAAATGTTGCAGAGGCGTGTCAACCATGACAACCCAACAACATCCAGGGCCTTGAGGTACTCAGGGCGAATCTCGTCCACCCCTGGGGCCCGGCCACCAAGGAGATTTTTAACCACCTTGGCGACCTCAGCCCCTGTGATAGGCGAGTCATCCCCTCTGTCCCCAAACCCTGCTTCCTCTGTGGAAGGCGTATCGGTGGGATTGAGGAGATCCTCGAAGTATTCCTTCCACCGCCCGACGATATCCCCAGTTGAAGTCAACAGTGTCCCATCCGCACCATACACAGTGTGGACGGGGAGCTGCTTTCCCCTCCTGAGCCGCCAAACAATTTGCCAGAATCTCTTTGAAGCCGACCGAAAGTCTTGTTCCATGGCCTCACCGAACTCCTCCCATACCCGGGTTTTTGCTTCAGCAACCACCCGAGCTGCACTCCGCTTGGCCTGCCGGTACACCTCAGCTGCTTCGGGAGTCCCACAACCCAACCAAGCTTGATAGGACTCCTTCTTCAGCTTAATGGCCCCCCTCACCACTGGTGTCCACCACTTGGTTCGGGGGTTGCCACCACGAGATGCACCGACCACCTTGCGGCCGCAGCTCTGGGCCGCCGCTTCAACAACAGAGGTGGAGAACATGGCCCATTCAGACTCCATGTCTCCAGACTCCCTCGGAATGTGGTTGAAGTTCTTCCGGAGGTGGGAGTTGAAGACCTCCCGGACAGGGGCCTCAGCCAGACGCTCCCAGCACACCCTCACTATACGTTTGGGTCTACCAGGTCTGAATGGCTTCCTCCCCTGCCATCGGATCCAGCTCACCACCAGGTGGTGATCAGTTGACAGCTCTGCACCTCTCTTTACTCGGGTGTCCAAGACATACGGTCGCAGGTCTGATGATACGATAACAAAATCGATCATCGACCTGCGACCTAGGGTGTCCTGGTGCCAGGTGCACATATGGACACCCTTATGCTTGAACATGGTGTTCATTATGGACAGACTGTGGTTAGCACAGAAGTCCAATAACTGAACACCACTCGGGTTCAGATCGGGCAGGCCGTTCCTCCCAATCACCCCTCTCCAGGTTTCACTGTCGTTGCCCACATGCGCATTGAAGTCCCCCAGTAGGACAATGGAGTCTCCAGGAGGAGTACCCTCCAGCACCCCAGTCACAGACTCCAAAAAGGGTGGGTACTCTGAAACATCATTTGGTGCATAGGCACAAATGATGGTCAGGACCCGTTTCCCAACCCGAAGGCGTAGGGAAGCAACCCTTTCGTCTACCGGGGAAAACTCCAATATAGAGGCAGCAAGGTGGGGCGATACAAGAATACCCACCCCTGCTCGTCGCCTCTCGCCCGGGGCAACTCCAGAAAAGGCCAAGCTCCAGCCCCTCTCCAGGAGACTGGTTCCGGAACCGGAGCTGTGTGTTGAGGTGAGGCCGACTATATCTAGCCGGTATCGCTCAACCTCGTACACCAGCTCAGGCTCCTTCCCCACCAGAGAGGTGACATTCCACGTACCAAAAGCCAGTTTAGAAAGCTTGGGATCAGTCCGCCAAGGTCTCCACCTTTGACTGCCACCTAATCCACATAGCACCGGACCCCCATGATCCCTCCTGCAGGTGGTGAACCCACTGGAGGGCGGACCCATGTAACTCCTTCGGGCTGAGCCCGGCCGGGTCCCATGGGTGGAAACCCGGCCACCAGACGCTAGCCTTCGAGCCCCTCCCCCAGGCCTGGCTCCAGGGTGGGGCCCCGGTAACCCCATACCGGGCTGGGTACACTGAATCCTTGATATACAATTTATCATGAGAGTCTGTTGGATCGTTCTTAGTCTGGCCCTTCACCCAGAACCAGTTTGTCTTGGGAGACCCTATCAGAGGCAAATTGCCCCCGGACAACATAGCTCCTGGGATCACTGGGGCACGCAAACCCCCCCACCACGATAAGGTGACGATCCATGAGGAGGCTGATTAAAATCCCCACCTACTAAAATGGGATAATTACCCATTTCGCTTAATTCGTGTTCCAATTGTGCAAAAAATGCACAATCAACTATATTTGGTGCATAAACATTTGCGAGTATCATCCTATGGCCCTGAATTTCTATAAGAATTATAAGGAGTCGTCCATCATCATCACTAACCTCTTTTAGACACTTGAACTGCAAATGTTTATGAAAAAGGATTGCTACCCCCCTGCTCTGGCTATTACCGCAAGACGAAAACCCATGGCCCACCCAGTCCCGACAGAGTTTTTTAGATTCTGTTTTAGTGAGGTGGGTCTCTTGAAGCAACGCTACATCCACTTTTTTTGATTTAATAAACGCCAAAATTTTTTTCCTCTTAATTGGGTGGTTAAGGCCCTTAACATTCCAAGTAATAAGGTTAAGAAAGCGCTGACAATTAGCCAACATCATAAACGGTACATATTACCATCCAAAATATCCAGCAATTCTCCAGCAAAAACCCCCTCACTGGGCAAAAGTCAAACATAATAAAAATTAAAAATACAGAAAAAAAAAGAAAAAAAAACGAAAACCACTTAATCATAAAGTAACATAATCGGTGACCTGAAACCAATGTCACCCATCGGTGCACAAAAACCGCACCAACCAAAGAAAAGAAAATAAAAAACTCTAGGACCGTGACTGTGAACAGTGCAACAAACTTAGGGAGAGCCGCAACATCGCAGCAGCCTCATGCCTGCAGATAATACAGCGTGGGCAGTAAAAAAAAAAAAATGGAACCTTAAATTAATACTTCATCAAATCCTCCGTCAAAAATATATAACAAATAAACATATAGCATATACATGTATTTATACCATTGTTCATCAATGTCTCACGGTAGTGAAAGAATCAGGTTCAATGCTTTTTTAGGGTCAGTGAACTCCTGTTTACCACTTGCCAACTTCACAACGAGAACTGCAGGGTACCTGAGAGAGAATGCAATCTTCTTCTGGTGCAGCAGGTGTTTACACTGCTTGAACGCCGCTCTCATCTCGGATACTCGTCTGGAATAATCCGGGAAAATCATGATGTGATGACCATTCCAATCCAGCTTTCCCATCCTGCGCGCTGCCTCCACAATACGCTCCCTATCCTGGAAGCGCAGAAGTCGAATCAGGATAGCCCTGGGTGGCTGACCGTCAGGTCTGCGTCCGGCGAAGCTCCGATGCGCACGGTCAATTTCCAGCCCTCCAGGGAACTCCATTTTCAGCAGATGTGGGATAGCTTTGCGCATGAAGGTAAGAACATCTGATTTTTCACAATTCTCTGGAAAGCCGACAAAGCGTAGATTGTTTCGGCGTGATCTATTTTCCAAATCGTCCAGCTTCAAAAGTAAATCTTCTACCTGCGTCTGGGTTGCGGGGGGATTAGCATCCAGAGCTGTATTAGCATCCTCAAGAAAAGCGATGCGAGCCTCCACATCTCCCAGCCGGGTAGCCAACTCCGCTAGCTTGGCGTCCACCGCCCTCACTGACGCCCCAATGGAGTCGAGTTTGGCATCTTGCCTCTCCGATATCTCCTTCAACAGTGCAAAGATCTTAGATATGTCCTCCGCCATTTGGTCTTTGGCATCACCTGCACCTGCCGAAGGTGGCGGAGAGGGAGGAGGGCTCAATGTGGCATCACCAGCTTTAGCCACATTTTCCTTGCTAGCACCGGCTTTGGAGCGAGGATTAATTTTCTGTTGTTGCGTTGGCATACTAATCCTGTTCCCCACAAATCCAGTCTCAATGTAAAGTATGGTAATAATAATAGTTTCAGCTGAGGAAACAGGAGAAAAACGCCCTTGTAGAAGAAAAAAAGGCTGTCTGCACTGCGGTGCTCCTCACCTAAGCAGCCATCTTCACTGCCCGCGTCTCTCCAATTTAAATGATTTCTTGATTGAGAACAGGTGTGGCAGTAATCAGGCCTGGGTGTGGCTAGAGAAATTGAACTCAGCTTTCCAAAGATGTGATAAACCACAGTTATGTTTTAACAGGGAGTGTAATCACCTTTTCACACAGGGCCATGTAGGTCTGGATTTTTTTTACCATTGATAATAAACACCTTCATTTAAAAACTGCATTTTGTGTTTACTTGTGTTATCTTTGTCTAATGTTTAAATTTGTTTGACGATGTGAAACATTTAAGTGTAACAAACATACAAAAAAATGAGAAATCAGGAAGGGGGCAAACACTTTTTCACACCACTGTAGATATGTAAACATTTCCTTATAAAGAACTTAATATTTAAGGGGATGTCCTAATTTTTCACATGACTGTATATGATGCTGCACACAAGCTACAGTTACCACAGCCTTCTGGAGATAAGGAATAGGACCAAACATTATGTCTTGAAAAAGAGCATTACAGAGGAACTCCGTGGCCTAGACCTCCTCGACCAGACCTCCACACCCCCAGACTCGACTGCTGTGTCTCATCCCAAATGGAGTAGATGGTGTGAGCAGCGACAAAAGAGAGGTAAACGTGGAGGTATCCGACCTTCCCTCATTCTGGCCAACGTACACTCACTAGACAACAAAACAGACCACATAAGCTCCTGAGAACTACGCAACTTGATGTGCGGAACTGCTGTGTTTTTATCTTTACAGAAACGTGGTTAAATAACAATATACTGGACTCTGCCATTCAGTTAGCAGGGCTAACATGCTATCATGGTGACAGAGTGTTCAAGGAAGGAGGGAAGACCTGCAGGGGAGGCATCTGTGTATGCATCAATGATGCTTGGTACTGTGATGCAACTGGGCACAAACACTGTTCTCCATTGGTGGAGGTTATGATCATCAAGTGCTGATCTTTTTACATTCCGAGAGAATTTTCATCTGTCCTACTAGTTACTATGTATGACCCGCCCACTGCCATCAGCAAGAGGAGTAAAGCACTAAAAGAACTCTACCAGGCCATCAACAAGACACAAACAGCACCTCACAGATTGATTCCTTATCACAGAAGGAGACTTTAACCATGCAGATTTAAAGGCCCTCCTACCAAATCTACACCAACATGCAGACTTTCTAAAAAGAGGAGACAATTTGCTGGACCTGGTGTACACAACTCACAAGAAAACATACAGAGCCTCCCCCCTTCCTCACCTGGGTCTCTCTGATCACATCACCATCTTGTTAAGGCCGGCATACTGTATAAACCCAGAGTGAAAACAATCAGACCAACAAAAAAGCAGGTATGTGTGTGGCCAGAGGGGCCTTCTGAGGCTCTGAAAGTCTGCTTCAGCGCTACAGACTGGGACACTTTCAAGCATGCAGCGGAGTACACTGAGGTTGTTGTAGCATACATAGCTACAGTAAATACATTGATGATGTCACTCACTGCAAAACCATCACTATTCATGCTAACCAAAAGCCATGAATGACAGCAGAGGTCCACAGGCTCCCGAGGGCTCGGAACACAGCCTTCAGGGCTAATGACACTGCAGAACTAACAACAGCTAGGGCCAACCTGTCCCGTGGCATCAAGGAGGCAAGACGACAATCCAGCAAGAAAATATCCGGCCACTTCAGCAACACTAGAGATGCATGTTCCTTTTGGTGTGGCATACAGACCCTCATCAACTACAAACCTCCACCTCAGACCTGTGCGAGTGACATCACACTGCTTAACAGCCTAAATGATTTCTTCAGCTGCTTTGAAGCACAAAACTGCACATCAGCACATAAGATCACTCCTTCTACAGATGAGCAAGCCATGAGTCTGGATCCAGCTAGCATGAAGAGGAGCCTCTACAGTATCAACCCATGCAAGGCAGCTGGACCAGACAACATACTGGGTTGCGCCATGAAGGACTGTGTGGAATAGCTCAAGAATGTCTTGACTGACATCTTCAACATCTCCCTGAGTCGAGCTGCTGTCCCCACATGTCTCAAAACTGCCACAATAATACCAGTCTCAAAGAAGCCCGTCCCATCCAGCTACAATGATTACCAGCCCGTAGCACTGACCCACATCATAATGAAGTGCTTCAAGCGGCTGGTCATGCAGAACATCAAGTCCATCCCTCCAACGACCCATCTCAGTTTGCATACAGGCCAAACAGATCCACAGACAATGCCATCGCTGCTGCTCTCTCTCCATCTAGCCCTCACCCACCTGGACTCAAAGAACTCCTACATGTGAATGCTGTTTTTGGACTTCATTTCAGCATTCAACACAATTATCCCCTATCACCTAATGCAAAAACTCAGACACTTGGGACTCAAAACCTCTCTCTGTAACTGGGTGCTGGACTTTCTCACAGAGAGGCCACAGAACATGCGGGTTGGCAACAACACCTCTAAGACATCACACTGAGCACATGGGCCCCACAAGGGTGCATGCTCAGCCAGCTGCTCTTCACCCTGCTGACCCATAACTGTGTACCAGCCTACAGCACCAACCACTTCATCAAGTTTGCGGACGACACTACGGTGGTGGGCCTCATCACCAACAGCGAGGAGGCCAACTTAGATAAGATAAGATAAGATAAGTTAAGCCTTTATTAGTCCTACAGTGGGGAAATTCCAGAAATGAGGTGAGCCAGCTGGTCCAGTGGTGTAAAGACAATAATCTTTTCCCGACCGTGGGAAAAACCAAGGACATTGTGGTCGACTTCAGGAGGGGACACACACAGCATCCCCCTCTGATCATCGATGGTGCAGCTGTGAAGAGAGTGAGCAGCACCAAGTTCCTGAGGGTGCACATCTCTGAGGACCTCTCCTGGTCCAACAACACCACATCACTGGCCAAGAAGGCTCAAACTCGTCTCCATTTTCTCTGCAAACTGAGGAGAGCATGAGTCCCACCCCCCATCATGTGCTCATTCTATCGGGGCACCATTGAGAGCATCCTCACCAGCTGCATCATGGTGTGGTATGGAAGCTGAACTGCCTCTTCCTGGAAGACATCACAACGCACAGTGAAAGCAGCCAGCAAGATCATCGGTGCCCCTCTGCCCCCCTCTTAGACATCTATGCCAGCCTCACCCGCAGAGCCATCGACTTTGCAGGTGGCATCTCCCATCCTTCACACTCTCACTTCAGCCCCTGCCCTCGGGGAAATGGTACCGGAGCCTCCAGGCCAGCTCCATAAGACTGCTAAACAGCTTTGTTCATCAGGCCATCGGGACCCTGAACTCTGTCCACCCCCCTGGACTGTAATGCACTCACCAGCACAATAGCTATCTCTGTTACGACCCGAGCGCCGGGTTCTGTCCGCACTCGGGCCACGCACAGCTTGCTGCCGGCCTTGACAGCTGTGGGTTGTATTCTGGCCTCACCGGGCTCTTATTGTGAAGGCGCTCGGTGGGGCTTCTGCCTGTCAAGGGCGGTCAGCTGTCTGTCATCACTGCTCGTTAGTGTTCGCCTTTATAAGGAAGGCACTGACGGCAGTTAGACGGCGGGAGCATAAGTCAACCTAAGTCAACCTAAGTCAACTAATCATCTTCATTCGTCGTCAGACCTTCATGTCAGGTTTGTTAATATTCTTGTCTTGTCATAGTTTAGCTCGTAGTGGCTGGTTTAGCCCTACGAGCCCCTGTACCTCGTAGTATGTTTGCCCTTAGCGGCTCATAGTCCATGTCTCGTCTTGTCCTGTCCTGTGAATAAACATCTTGCAAAACTCACGGTGGACTCTTGGCGTCTTATGGTGATCCGCGAGGATCGCCGCACATGACAGTATGCTCCCGCCGCCCGACGTCTAAACAGAGACGCCCGACGTCTAAACAGAGACGCCTAAACAGAGACACCACATCAAGACACCTTTTTACCGTGAGTTTTTGCTGTTGTGTGGTGTTTTCCCCACTAGTTGGACTTGGCAGGGAGATGTCCGCCAGCGAGGGTGATTATTGGCCGGAATGGCTGGAGGAGGTTGACGGTTATCTGGCAGAAGCCGCCCGTCTAGGACCCACTGCCGAGGCCGAGAATTACTTGTTCCTCGCCCAGCGGGCTGTGCACAGTTACTACCTTACCTATACTGCAGAAGGGAAGAAGAGGTTAGCTTGGATTGTTGCACAGCGCTCATTGAGGGGTCAAATTCTAGCATCTGGCACCCCCCCCCCCCAGTCCCAGCGTCAGGTGTTCCTGGGCCTTTCGCCGCTCCATTGGCTAGTAGGGCCCTTAGCCATGTTCCTACCGAGCCCCAACAAAAATCCCGTCCGGATCCAGCTCCGGGTCGTCGGAGGGGCCCAGCCTCCCTGTTGGCTGCATCATTTATGTCACAACAGAAGGGAATCCCCACAGTCACCGTCCATCTCTTCCTGCTGCGCTGTCAGCTCCTCGTGCTCGTGTCGCCCCGGCTACCATGCCCTCCTCTTTGACATCATCCCCAGCGGCTAGGAGAACTGGGAGTCGTGCCTTGACGAGACCCATCAGCTATCCTTCTCGTGCGGCTCCTCCTCGTGTCCACGAGGAGCCTGTTGTTTTTCCCCGGAGGGGTAAAAGGAAGACTCCACCTGCTACAGCAGGCACCAACTCTTCTCCAGGAGAAAGGTGAGTGCAAGTTAATTTATTACACCATAATTGTAGCCTGCCTTGTCTGACTCCTGGGGGTGGAGTTCGGGGTTCACAGCCCCCCGAGCTTCCTCCACCTGCTGTAGTGACTATAACTAAACCTGCTGCCTCTGTGTGCCCCCCTGTTGAGCGGCCCGCAACGCCAGGCCAACGTCGTCGGGTGAGGAGGGGGCCTGCAGTGCTGGAAAGCCCGGATCCGACCCTGCAGCCACGTAATGGATGGAGGAGAGCAGCGGACTGCGGCCCGGAGCCTGAGCCGATGATAGAGCATCCCCGGGTCTCCTCGCCTGAGCGGTCCGAGCCAGTGGGTCGAGTGTTCCCTGCCCCCACGCCAAACGGGTCATCAGCGTGGACTTCAGAGCGGGAGGAACCTCAGGCTGCAGACAACATCATGCCAGCTGCGGAGCCCGACGCAGCTGAGTGGGAGCCAGAAGATGATCTCCTTCCATCTGAGCCCGGATCGTCGGAGTCCTGGATGGCGTCAGAACCCGAGATCAGGCAAGTGCTCTGTTTTGTCTTTCTCCTCTATGTCTTTGAGCATTTTTGCCTGTCTCTTGGGGAGGCGAGCCGGGTGCAGCCGTCCACTGCATCCGAGCTTCTCTCGCCGGGTTCTGGCGCTGCCGGTGATCCTGATCCCGTTTTTTTTTCTTCTGAGCCCTCTCCCAAGGTCGCCGGTGCAGAGCAGGTGCCAATCGCTGTGCCGGAGGTTCCGGGTTCGGAGTTGGAGGTGGTCACTGGTGCGGCCCTGATCCAATTGGGGTCCATCGCGGGTGCAGCATGGGCTCAGTCCGAGCTCGTCACTGAAGTGGCTCTGACCCAATCAGGGTCCGACGCGGGTGCAGTTATGACCCAATCGGGGTCCATCATGGGTGCAGCATCGGCTCGTTCTGAGCAGGTCACTGAAGTGGTTCTGACCCAATCGGGGTCCGAAGCGGGTGCAGCTATAACCCAATCGGGCCCCAGCGGAGATGCAGCGCCGGCGTGGTCAACAGACAGTGGAGGAGCTGCAGACCCTTCACCGCTGGACAGATTACGGGCTCGTCCTTGGCTTCTAGTCCCTCTACAAAGTCATTGCCCCTGCGCATCATCGCCAGGGGCCGTGGGGGTACCTGTTCGCTCACCCCGGCTCTCCCGAGTTTTGTCCTCGTTAGGGAGGCTGCCGCAGGCTGTTTTCCCCCAGGATTGGTGGCTGAGGGACGAGGGTCGGCCGCCTGAGGAACTGCTTCGCCGGTTTGGCGCCCCAGGTCGACCACCCGACTTGTTATGTGTTTTGCCGGGCGACCTGGTTCGGCCACCAGAGGAGTGGACGTGCTGGGCTTTGGACTGTGGTGAGCCGCCCGGTCATGTCCCACCTCCCATAACCACCCGTCGGCCGTTGGACTCGGGGAGACCTCCTGAACTGTTCCTATGGCACCTGGTCTCCACCAGTCAGCATAAACTGACGGGGGGTAGTGGTTATTTCTTTATTTTGTGGTTTTGCATTTAGTTAAGTATTATTACTTTTTTCTTCACTTCCGCTTCTGAGAGAGAGCAGACGCTTTTCTTCCCTCTCCCTCCTAATCCTCTCCCTTCTGATCCCAGCTTGCAATGTCACTCTTCTCCTGGCTGAATCTTAATCCAAATGGAAATTATGGATCTGGAAAGCGGCTTATATGCGATTGTCACCACTTTAAAAAGAAGAAGATCGGGTCAGGGGGAACCCAAGGGAGACTCATGGCATTGGAATTCATGTGTCTGTGTGATTCGACTGAGATTGAACTGATCACAGGATCTTCTGTTTGGCCCCTGGAGTTTTCTTAGTGTATCGAAATTATCTGGGTGAGCTAATCAAATGCGGACCCCGGCGTAGCTCCCTTAACAAATTCAACAATTCGTCCAGCTGGGGGGGGCACTGACTGTCAGCGGCAGGATTAACATGGAATTTACTATCTGGCATGCATTGAAGAGAGAACGAACTCTCTGGACATGTTTTACCTATGTTTCGGTAGGTGGATAACATCTGTGGATCGCTGAGTGCTCTCCAGAGAATGATCTAAAGTATGATTCAAGCCTGTATGAAATTGAAGCACAGAATCGAAGAGAGAGAAATTTTTTATTCTCTGAGTGCACTGTGCAGATTTGACCTTGTGTTTTGGTGCCCTTGTTTACATTCCTCCTCGATGAAGATAACGCCGGAGAAGTGGCTTATGTCTACCCATACATCAACAATCAGTTGTTGTCGTCAGCGGATTGGTCTCTCAAGGACAATGCCCATGTGCCTTCTGCAAGGAAGAGGAAAAGAGAGACATAAACAAGTCCAGAGATCAGAGTCTAAGTCACATGATTATAACATCTATCCACTGCCAGGAGGCGCCCTCTGCTGCTCACTAACAACTGTTACACTCACATTACACAATGACATGCAAATATACACACACTGCTCTCCCTCCCTCTGCTGTGTGATTGTATCTATTGTCTGCTAATGTGCATAGAGGGTTTTTTTTCTGTGTAATCAAAATTTGGCTCATGAGCTTATATGAGCTTATACGAGCGTGATTCTGATAACTATGTTTTTTCTCTCTGCCTATTGTGTTTCCCCCCCTTCCCCCCTTTACCCCCACTGCAGACAGGCGCCTTTATGGCTGCCGTGTCATTGGATGCGCCTAACGTGCGCGCCCAATGTCAAGTCAAATTCCTTGTGTGTTGACTTGTAAATATACTTGGCAATAAAGCTGATTCTGATTCTAAGTATGAGTCATTATTGTTCTGTTTTCCTGTTTTTGGGGATTTGAAGTTTTCACTTGAGCATTCACACAGCTGAGAAGCCATTTTCTTGTGAAACATGTGGGCAAAGATTTAATTTTCTCTTTCTGTCCTGTATTTAGTTATTTTGACCCAGTAATTCTGTTTTGTTTTTTTGTTTTTTTCTCCATGATATCCTGTGCTATTTTTTGTAATTGTTAGTTGAGTGTTTAATTTAATCTGAGTATTTGGTATCTCTTGTCATTGTCCTGTGTTTAGTTGTTTTTCTTGCCGGGTTTTGACTTTGTTATTGCACTGTTTCTGGGTTTGGTCTCTCTCCCTCCGGACCTACCCCCAGCAACCCACCCTGGGGGGTGGGGGGCAGGGTGGTCCGTGGATGTTCTGAGCCCGCCCTTGGAGGGAGGGTACTGTTACGACCTGAGCGCCGGGTTCTATCCGCGCTCGGGCCACGCACAGCTCGCTGCTGGCCTTGACAGCTGTGGGTTGTATTCTGGCCTCACAGGGCTCTTATTGTGAAGCCGCTCGGTGGGGCTTCCGCCTGTCAAGGGCGGTCAGCTGTCTGTCATCACTGCTCGTTAGTGTTCGCCTTTATAAGGCGGGCACTGACGGCAGTTAGACAGCAGGAGCATAAGTCAACCTAAGTCAACCTAAGTCAACTAATTGTCTTCATTCGTAGTCAGACCTTCATGTCAGGTTCGTTAATATTCTTGTCTTGTCATAGTTTAGCTCGTAGTGGCTGGTTTAGCCCTACGAGCCCCTGTACCTCGTAGTATGTTTGCCCTTAGCGGCTCATAGTCCATGTCTCGTTTTGTCCTGTCCTGTGAATAAACATCTTGCAAAACTCACCAGTGGACTCTTGACGTCTTATGGTGATCCGCGAGGATCGCCGCACATGACAATCTCAGCTGTTGACACAGAAAGACTGGCACACCAACAGTAATAAGATAAGATAAGATAAGCCTTTATTAGTCCCACAATGGGGAAATTCCAGGATTGCAACAGCACAGGGACAGCAACACTCAGAGCAACAATCAGAAGACAAGAAAAAACAAGAGCAGCGAGTATACATATGTACATATAAATATATAAATATATAAACACACAGTGCGGAGCATTGTAGCTAGATGGAATAAATATATAAATATATAAACACACAGTGCGGAGCATTGTAGCTAGATGGAATGAACAGCATAACCGTCTACCTAGTTATCCTACATGGTATGATTATGTCCCCATACATATTGTCACCCTCCGTAGCGACCGGTATTTTCCTAGTTGTATACCGGAGGGGACCATTGTGTAAGTCTGTTGCGTCTTTTGCATTCACTACTATTAGGTTGTCACATTTTTTTGCTATCTCTGCGAGCAGCCCTGCTTAGGTTATACAGTCTGACAGCCGTAGGTAGGAAGGACCTGCGAAACCTCTCGGTTGTGCACCTAGGATGATGTAGTCTGCTGCTAAATGAGCTCCTCAGTGCGTTCAGTATGTCCTGCATAGGGTGGTACTTGGACTCCAGCAGAGATGACAGTTTAGCCACCATCTTTCTCTCTCCTATCTCCTCCACTGGGTCAAGGCGTTGCTCCAGGACAGAGCTAGCTTTCTTGATCAGTTTGTTCAGTCTCTTCCTATCGGCTGCTGTAACGCCACTGCCCCAGCAGACCACTCCAAAAGTGATGGCTGATGCCACCACCGTGTCATAGAATGTCTTCAGCAGCGCCCCTTGTACACCAAAAGACCTGAGTCTCCTCAGTAGGAACAGCCTGCGCTGTCCCTTCTTGTAGAGTGCGTCAGTATTGTGTGACCAGTCTAGTTTATTGTTCAGATGAACACCCAGGTACTTGTAGGATGTCACCATCTCGATGTCTGTTCCCTGTATGTTTACTGGTGCTGTGAGGGGTTGTCCTTGCCTGCGGCAGTCCACCACCAGCTCCTTAGTTTTCCTCGCGTTGATCTGGAGGCAGTTCCAATGGCACCAGTCCACAAAGTCCCAGATAAGTCCTCTGTACTCAGCTTCATCTCCGATGGAGATGAGGCCAACAATCGCAGAGTCGTCAGAGAACTTCTGTAGATGGCAGTGTGTTGTGTTGTGTGAGAAGTCTGCAGTATAAAGGGTGAACAGGAAGGGAGCCAAAATCGTTCCCTGGGGGGCCCCCGTGCTTCCGATGATCGTGTTGGACACACAGTCCCGGGTTCTCACAAACTGTGGCCGGTTAGTGAGGTAGTCCAGGATCCATGATGACAGGTGCTGGTCCATCCCTGCGCACAGCAGCTTGTCCTTCAGGATCATCGGTTGGATGGTGTTGAAAGCACTGCAGAAGTCAAAGAACATGATCCTCACTGTATTCCCGGGCTTCTCCAGGTGGAACAGAGAACGGTGAAGGAGGAAGATGACCGCATCCTCCACCCCAATACCATGCTGGTAGGCGAACTGGAGTGGATCCATCGCTGGACCCACCAGGGGGCAGAGGTGATCAAGAAGCAGTCTCTCCAGGGTCTTCATCATGTGGGACATCAGGGCCACTGGTCTGTAGCTGTTCAGATCTTTGGGGTGGGAAGTCTTTGGTACAGGTACCACACAAGATGTTTTCCACAACTGTGGTACCCTCCCCAGCTTCAGGCTCAGGTTGAAGATGTGCTCCACAATCCCACACAGCTGGTCTGCGCAGGACTTGAGGAGCTTTGCGCTGATGCCGTCCGGTCCCGACGCCTTCCTCACCTTGATCTTCCTCAGCTCTGTCCTCACCTGGGTCTTAGTGAGGGTCATGTTGGGGGGCTGTGTGTTGGGAGTGGGGGGGTGATGGTGGAGTGGGGTGTGGGCAGCAGGACTTGATGTCTTCAGAGGCAGCAGTGGTTGTTGTGCAGTCGGGGGGGAGGGTGGTTGGTCAAACCTATTAAAAAACAGGTTCAGATTGTTCGCCCACTCCCTGCCCCCCGTGGCCTGGAGGGAGGTATTCTGGAGCCCAGAGATGGTTTTAAGGTTTCTCCAGACCCCACCAATGTCGCTCTGTTGCAGCTTGTCCTCCATCTTCTTCCTGAAGCTGTCCTTGCCTTCTCTGATCTTCCTCCTCAGCTCCCTCTGTACGGACTTCAGCACCTCCCTGTTCCCCGACCTAAAGATCCTCTTCTTCTCTCTCAGAAGTGTTTTTATCTCAGAGTTGATCCAGGGTTTGTTGTTCGAGCAACACCGTATGGTCTTGGTGGGTACAGTGTTGTCCACACAGAAGCTGATGTAGTCCGTGATGGTGTGAGTGAGGCCATCGATGTCCTCACCATGTGGCTCGCAGAGCTGCTCCCAAGCAATGGTTTCAAAACAGTCCTTTAGAGCATCCATTGCCTCCTCAGACCATAACTTCACTGTGCACATGACCGGAGGTTGTCTGTGCACTAGGGGTTTGTACACCGGCCGGAGATGAACAAAGTTGTGATCCGATCTTCCGAGTGGAGGGAGTGGTGATGAGGTGTACGCCTCCTTAGTGTTTGCGTAGAATAAGTCCAGTGACTTAGTCCATGTGACATACTGGGTGAACGTGGGTAGAATGGGAGACAGTGAAACATGGTTGAAGTCGCCTGAGATGAGGAGAAGAGCATCTGGGTGTTCTGTCTGCAGCCTGCCAGTTACTGAGTGGATGATGTCACGCGCTGTCCCAGCGTTCGCTGTCGGATTTTCATAAATAACAATGCAGATCACGTGTGAGTATTCCCTCAGGAGATAGGTAGGCCGCATGCTAACAGCTAGCAACTCCATGTCCTTGTTGCAGTGTTGTTGTTTAACTGTGATATGTCCCGGTCTGCACCAGTTGTTAATACATTTGCAGCTGTATGTCTCTGCACTTTACTGCAACCATTTGCACGAATGCCATACCTGCTGGTGTCTGTTATTGCAATACTGATCATGTGCAATCCTATCTGTCGCTGTCTGCACCTAGACCACCGAATTGAACTTGTAACTACTAGTATTATTATTATTGCTCTACATTTCTGTATATAGGATTGCTAGGTTTCATCATTTATCTTTATTTGCACTGTGGGATGTCTAGGTATATCTTTCGTCACCATTTGCACTATGGGAGCATTACTATACATTGATGTTGTTGTTTTTCCACCCTTATTCCTTTTTCTTTTTTTTTATATTGCGCACACCACTGAAGAGAGAGAGAAATGCCATTTCCAGTTCTCCTGTATGTCCTGTACGTATAGTAGTATTGACAGATAAAATTTTTGAATCTTGTATCTTTGAAAATTACAGTTCAATGTCAAACACCAAGAAGGCATCAATGGCCTATGGCCCAGTCACTCTAAGGAGCTGCTTTAGCAAGTGGTGTACTGTGTTATGTATTCTGTTGCAAAAGCCAACAGCAGTGGATGCAAACCTGGGCTTGTTGAGTAAAAGGCAGGTTTTTGTGGTACTGTCCACCATTCCCTTTGCACCGCTGAATAAAAATTTCACTGGCCTTTGTATTGTATTGTATTGTATTATACTGTATTGTATCCTATTGAGTTTTACTGACGATAGGTCCAAGGACCTCTGCTGGGAGTCCTAAAGATTATATATCTATTTCTTCTGCCATAGCAGTGTCCAGCTCGTCATCAGGGTCCAACACTGCTTCTCTGGGGTTAAAAGGTTCCTAAAAGTTGAAGTATATTGACATCGTACTCCAGTATTTATCCAGCCTGCTCTTAAAACTGTTGACACTTGGAGCATTTATAACAGAGTGTGGAAGTTTATTCCATATATCTGCAGATTGCATGGTAAATGTTTTCTGCCTTAGAGGAATCCTTGGTCTGATCCTCTCTATTTTTAAATGATGTCCCCTAATTGCCCTATTTTTTGTATTCATTCATTCATTCATCTTCTTCCGCTTAATCCGTTTCGGGTCACGGGGGGGCTGGAGCCTATCCCAGCATCTTTGGGCGAGAGGCAGGGTACACCCTGGACAGATCAGTTTGATGAAATCTGCCACATCAAGGTCATATTTCCTTATTAAAGCTTTATATAATTCAATCATGTCGCCTCGTAGTCTGTGGTAAGATAATGATGGTAAATTCAATTTTTTTAAGCGCGCTGAGTAAGGCAAATCTTTAAGTCCTGGCACATATTTAGTTGCTCTCCGCTGAACATTCTCAATGGCATGTATGTGTTTCTTTAGGTAGGATGCCCAGATTTGGTTAGCAAATTACAAATGACGTCTCACCAGTGCTTTATATAATTATTTAAAGTTGTTCAGATCCAGATATTCAAAATTTCTTCAAATGGTACCTAACATTTTATTGGCTTCATTAATCTTCTTATTGATGTATTGACTGAAGTTTAGCTTATTATCTATAATTACTCCAATATCCTTTTCTTCCCTAATCTGGCTAACAAATTCCCCTACATTTCCTAACTTATAAAATGTAGAAGTATTCCCCAATTTTTTGTAAGTTATCCTCATATGCTTACATTTATCTGGGTGAGAGATGAATCTATTCAGCTTATGATGGAATTCAGATCATCCTAAAGTTTTTACAGTCTGTCTAGGAATGGTGAGTTATCTTGGGCATGCGCTTCATTACTAGGGTTGCCACCTTCAATGCAGAAAAATAAAGGACACTGTCCCCTGCGTCCCGCCCCGTGCACTGCCTCGCAGTGATGTGTGGGACACTAGGTGTGGTTTATCATAACTTCCATCCATCCATCTTCTTCCGCTTAATCCTTTTCAGGTCATGCGGGGGGGGGGGGGGGGCTGGAGCCTATCCCATTTGGGCGAGACGCAGGGTACACCCTGGACAGATCGCCAGTCCATCGCAGGGCCAACACAGAGAGACAGACAACCATTCAGTCTCACAGTCATACCTAAGGACAATTTAGAATCCCCAGTTTGAGGCCAATTATCATAACTTACTCATTGTTTAAATGAAGTATTAACATAGTATTCATAAGCCAAAGTTTGAAGTACTTCTTTGACAATGTTTATAGCTTTCAAGTTTGAAAGTCAAAATGTTCCTGTCTACCACAAATGAAAGAACCCCCTCAAAAAATCTGGGTGTGCAAATAACAATTCATCTAACATTAGAACTGTACAACTTGTTTACCAACATTTTTTTTTGTAAAGTACAACTTTGCAGTTTGCCTTGTACTAGTTGTCATTGACGCTGTCAGGCCAATCGTTGAGTTCTTCCTACTCACGTCAGTACTTTTGCAAACTTTTATGTTTGACTGATGCACGGGGTGGTCTATCAGGGTATGGTGCAGCCCTAGACGTGTGGGTCTATGAGGAGCTGGCAAGCCTCTGTGGCTGCTCCTGAGCCTACGCGGCTATCTCTCACCCAATTACTCTTGAGTGATGACTTCAAGTGCGGTGCATAAAAGTAAACAAATCAACCAACAACTACTGAGTAGGAGGGAAACATGCAGAATGACGGTGAGATGATGCTGTGTTATAAATATAGGACAAACCACGTCCTTTATCACGCTATTAAAGCAAGAAATCTGTGTGTGTGTGTGCGTCTGTCTGTAACGTTTATAGGACATCATAGGACAGCCTATGATCTCTGCCTGAACATCATAGGACATCCTATAAACTCAGGCATCATAGGACGACTTGCGATGCCTATATGAGGGCACATAGACAAATTTGTCTTTATGATGTCATATACATCAAGCCCACAGTACATAGACAAATGTGTCTTTATGATGTCATATACATCAAGCCTGCCTTCATGTCGTTATGATGTCATATACAGTGACATCAGGCAACATGATGTCAAGCCCACAGCACATAGACAAATGTGTCTTTATGATGTCAGATACACCAAGCCTGGCTTCATGTCTTTATGATGTCATATACAGTGACATCACTGCCTTCATGTCTTGATGTCATACACAGTGAGTGCATGCCAGAAAGCCTCTTTTTGCTCAAATCTATTTTCATGATTCTGTCCATGAACTGAAATTACGACGCACCTATCCCTCAACCAGTGGTCTCAACGAAGAAGAAGAAGAAGACCCACCAGATGGAGAGCAATAGAATGATGACAACTGCCGCACGTCAGAAAAGATGCCATGAAGGTGAAACACCTGAGGTTCCAGCAGTGCATCGCACCCGTCTGAGACAGGAGGACACCCTTCACCAGCATAGAGTATGTCAGACTTTAAAGCACTTTTCTAGGACATCGTAGGACAGCCTATGATCTCTGCCTCATTATCATAGCGTGTCCTATGAACTCAAGCATCATAGGACGACTCGCCATGCCTACATGACGGCAAATGTGTAACCTTGATGAATGCCAGTCTCCACTACAAATGTGTAAAATGCCAAGCAAAGTGCAGATTTTCTCTGGGTGCTCCAGTTTCTTGGTTTCTATGGGCAAGCACAGGTCTTCTTGAACAGGGTCGAAAGCCACTTTTTCAGGATTGTGCTCATGAACTGAAATTACGACGCACCTATCCCTCAACCAGTGGTCTGAACGAAGAAGAAGAAGACCCACCAGACAGAGAGCAATAGAATGAGGAGAACTGCTGCAGGTCAGAAAAGATGCCGTGAACATGAAACACTTCAGGTTCCAGCAGTACGCCGCAGACATGACTGAACAACGCAGCCATCTGAGACAGGAGTAGACCCTTCAGCAACGGGCATGCAGAAATACTTGCTTATACTTGGTTTCTACGGGCATGGACGGGTATGCATGGGTATGTACTAGTTGATTCAATACAGGATGCATTATTTTAGTGTAAAAACACAGGTGATACTGTATTTTACAGGATGGGTGGCAACCCTATGCATAACATTTTTGTAGCATAGACTGTACTCTTTTGGGTGGAAAAGCATACTAGTTATACCAGTGGCGGACCATGTATTTTACAACTAGGCCTTCAGTGCTGTTCTACAATTTAAGTGCCATTCATACCAAGCACCATAAAAATAGCCTATAGGGTCATCCACACAACACATGTTAAAGATAACTTTAATTATAAAATTATAGTTTTAAAAATCTTTACCTTTTCATTGTAGAGCTCCATTTCCCTGCACACTTGTTCGTTGAGCTGCAGATCAACTCTTGTTTCCTCAAAGGTTTAAAAGTACTGTTGCTTGTCCAGCTGGCGGCTGTGCTTTGGTGTCTCGCTGCTGCCTTGGTTAAGGCCCTGTCACACCTAGATGATTTAAGTTTTGTCTAAGTTAAGAGCATGCTGAAGCACGCTGGTATGTGGTGTTGATCGCCGAGCTTCTTTGAAAATTAATTTTCAGCATGCTGAAATTTTTCAGATGTATCCAGGGTATAGCTGGTACGTTCTGCACTTGCGGAGCAAATGGCATATTTGCAGGGTTAGTTCACAGGAAAATCCCGTACAGATCTGTCTGCTTGCAGCGCACACACACACACACACACACACACACACACACACACACACACACACACACACACACACACACACACACACACACACACACACACAACTAAACACACGTACATATAATGGGACCTGTTGGGTTTTTTTTACATTTAACTGAAGTCTGTACGATCAGCTGTCCAGTGTTATTCTGATATGCCAAAATATCAGAACACCGGAGGAGGAGGATTCTATCAGCTGATCGCCTAAAGCACAGACCACAGCTGTTTACTTTGCTGGTGGCTGCACCTACCAGCAAAAGCACACTTCTTGCATTATCTTCTTTTGTTTGTTTTTTTTTCACTTTATTGAAAATAAACTGTTTTATCATCAGTTCAGTGCCTTTGAGCCAGGTTGTGACACCTGTTATTTGATGTTCCTGACGTGTCGCATAAGCTGTTTTAGACATGACTGACCTGACAGATTTGACAGCTCTGCAAAGTTTTTCACACCCCCCGCCATGGCCTTTGGAGGGGAGAATCATCTTGGTTGAACAGAGATGATCTCTTGCAAACATAGGATTCATGAATCAGGAGGCACCGGCAGTTTAGCATGACTCCGCTATGCAGAAATTAGATTATTGTTGCGCATAAGTTGTGAATGTCGGCAACACGCTAAGGCTTAGTTGGTTTAAGTTACTATTACTTACTTACATTGGTGTGAAAACATATTTGCCCCCTTCCCAATTTCTCGTTTTTTTATTCTCGTTTATAACACTTAAATTTTTTAGATCATCAAACAAATTTAAATATTAGACAAAGACAACACAAGTAAACACAAAATGTAGTTTTTAAATAACCTACACGGCTTTGTGTGAAAAAGTGACACCCCCCGCCCATTTAAAACATAAATCAATTGTGGTTTATCACATCTTTGGAAAGCTGAGTTCAATTTCTCTAGCCACATCCAGGCCTGATTACTCCCACACCTGTTCTCAATCAAGAAATCACTTAAATAGGACCTGCCTGACAAAGTCAAGTAAACTAAAAGATCCTCAAAAGCTAGACAGCATGTTGCGATCCAAAGAAATTCAGAAACAAATGAGAAACAAAGTAACTGAGATCTATCAGTCTGGAAAAGGTTATAAAGCCATTTCTAAAGCTTTGTGACTCCAGCAAACCACATTGAGAGAGATTATCCACAAATGACGAAAACATGGAACAATGGTGAACCTTCCAAGGAGTGGCCAGCCAAACAAAATTACCCCAAGAGCATAGTGACAACTCATCCAGGAGGTCACAGAAGACCTTACAACGACATCCAAAGAACTGCAGGCAGGCCTCACTTGCCTCAGTTAAGGTCAATGTTCATGACTCCACCATTAGAAAGAGACTGGACAAAAATGGCCTGCATGGCAGAGTTCCAGACAAAAACCACTGCTGAGCAAAAAGAACATAAAGGCTCATCTCAGTTTTGCCAGAAAACATCGTAATGAGCCCCAAGACTTTTGGTAAAATACTCTGTGGACTGACAAGACAAAATTTGGACTTTTTGGAAGGTGTGTGTCCCATTACATCTGGTGTAAAAATAACACAGCATTTAAGAAAGGGAACATCATACCAACAGTAAAATATGGTGGTGGTAGTGTGATGGTCTAGGGCTGTTTTGCTGCTTCATGACCTGGAAGACTTGTTGTGGTAAATGGAACCATGAATTCCGCTATCTACCCAAAAATCCTGAAGGAGAATGTCCGGCCATTTGTTCTTAACCTCAAGCTGTGGAGCGCACTTTGGTTCTGCAACAGGACAATGATCCAAAACACACTATCAAATCCACCTCTGAATGGCTTAAGAAAATCAAAATGAAAACTTTGAAGTAGCCTAGTCAAAGTCCTGACCTGAATCCGATTGAGATACTGTGGTATGACCTTAAAAAGGTGGTTCATGCTCGAAAACCCTCCAATGTGGCTGAATTACAACAATTCTGCAAAGATGAGTGGGCCAATATCTCTCCACAGCGTTGTAAAAGACTCATTGCCAGTTATCGTAAACACTTGATTGCAGTTGTTACTGCTAAGGGTGGCCCAACCAGTTATTAGGTTTAGGGGGCAATCACTTTTTCAAACAGGGTCATGTAGGTTTGGATTTTTTTCCCCTTAATAATAAACACCTTCATTTAAAAACTGCATTTCGTGTTTACTTGTGTTATCTTTGTCTAATGTTTAAATTTGTTTTATGATCTCAAACATTTAATTGTGACAAACATACAAAAAAATTAAAAATTAGGACGGGGCAAACACTTTTTCACACCACTGTATATGTCCAAGTCATTATGGATATGTGATGCATACAGCCAAAAGTAAAAATTTCCCAGCGTTTTAGACCAATTTTTATGTGTTTGGCAAATGCTGCCTAAATCGTCATGGTGTGACAGTAGACAGCTCGTTTGCAAACCCTGTCTGGCTCCAAGTATCTGCTTGATCAGTTGCAAACAACAGGCATTCCCACCAAGATAATCTGCAGCACTCCTCGGAGCCTGTAATCCAAGGATACCGCTCGTTGCTAATATAGAAGTGATAGATAAATCCTTCCCCCTTCTGAGACAGGCCTGCTAGCTTCAGGGTTCTGTGACCTCTCTTCACAATGACCAGCTTTTCTTGAAAAGTCTGTTTCCAAAATTGATTTTTTAAAATATCAACGACCTAATCATTTTCTTCTCCCGTCAGCCATTGGGAGTGGAAAAACAGCTATTATTTTTAAACAGATACAGTATATTGTAGCTGCTTAAGCAAGTCTTTGCACTGGCGTTTTGCTAGCTAGGATTCTCTGCATTCTGGGTGGAGGAGTCTAACCATCCAATCAAAAGACGTGAAAATGCCGATGTTCTCTGATGCCTTCTATGCATACCCCTAGACGTACAGAAGACATCTGATTGGTTAAAGCAACAGGATAAGTTTAACAGTTAATTTGAGCTACAGAGCGCACTGTTAATTCCTGAAGGCCCAAGGCATGTACCTTCTCATATGAATGCATAGAACGTGCATGTTTCACTTTGTGAAAGGCCAACAGAAAAACGTTACTCAGTGCTTGATGCTGTTCTTCATTCAGTTCATCTTGCCATCTGTCGAGCGGACCGCTGGGTCTCTGGCCCTGGCTGCACCTGCTAGCAATATCAATCACTTGCACTACTTTTCAGTGCTCTCTGCTATTTGCATGCTTATCAAAAGCTGGATGATTAAAGTTTTTAGTACCTGTATAAAAGGCGCTGTTTTTAATCCACCAGAGTGGGATTCTCATGGTATAGTTTGCACCACGTCTCGGTGTGGGTGTCAGTTGTTGAAAGCCAGCTGACCTCATGCAGCCACTTTTCCGAGAACGCACACTTCTTTTGCGGTTCAAGTTCAGTCTGGCATTTCTTTGGAGGTGGAGGAACACCAAAGTAATTGCTTAACGGAGCTTGCTTTTTGGACATTTAATGAAAGGAGAAAATCCTAAAAGCAGTTGCTCATACTCTGCACTGCAGTCCAATGTTTAGAATTTATCTGTCCCTAGGTAAGCAAATGCACATTACAACGTTTGATCTGGTGTGCATTACTTATTTTGATGGTGTATGTGCACCTGAGCACCACTTATGTACACACCTGATCATAAGCCTTTCTGCATTATGTTACATAACTTAATAAAATGGAAAAAAAATGTCATTGATTTGTGACTTTTCTTGTAAAGTTTACTTTTTTTGTAAATTTGCTATATTCATATGGACACTAGTTAGGGTGCAGGTCACTAGCATACTGACAATTTTTTGGCTGTCCTGCAAATTAAGATGTTGTCCCATACGGATTTGAACGAGCCACAAGTGTGCCTCACTGTGCAAAATCAAATTTCCTGCACTACCAAAACGATCAAACATGTCAGCGCTGCATACGCCTGTCACACACAGTCGCCTGACAGTTGTCGTGCCAAAAAGGTGATGATGTTCTGCCAGAAAGTGATCAGTCCTCCGTGGGAGTGCGCCTCACTCGACCATTTCTTTGTGTTTTTTTTTTTACAGCTGCTTTCTGCCACCGCAAAGAGCGGCGATGCAAAATGTCACCACAGGACCGATGGCCATCCCATACAGCACCATCCACGGAACACCCAGTTGAGGACACCAAAATATCCCATCACACCCCCATACAAGAATCCAACGCACAGGCTACAAGGAAACAGTGCCGTTTCTTCGACCAACCCAAACCACCATGCTGCCACCGAATGACCAACCAGGCAATGCATAGAAGTTATTTTCATTCAAAAAGCCAAGAGCATTTTCCTCCAATTTCAGCGCACAGGTTCCATAAAAAAAGTTTTTTTTATTCACTCAGTTTCTCCCATGCATGAGCAACCTAGTGACCTGTATCACTCTCAGCATGCCATAGGTGCAAATAAAGGAGAGGGACATTGTGGACATGTGAAAATGTTCTGTTTACTGTCCCTTCAATGGTGAAATGAAATATCTCCTGGATAGCCATTCATCCAATCATTTGTTATATAATGTACAATAATGGATGGGAAAATGCTTTGAACCCACACCATGAGAAAGCTGTGTGTCCTTGCATTTTGTTTCTCATTACAGAAGACTTTTCAAAGAAAGAGCAAAATAATAAATGAAGGCTGAGAATTCAAAGCTCCACTGTTGTAAAACTATCACAGCAGCTGATTAACAGAACACCCAGTTACTGCAAAGCTCTAGCTGATCACTAATTAAAAAGCTGATCTTAAAATGATTAGTAATCATGTCTGTAATGGGAACAAATTGGCTACAGTGCTGAACATGCTCTTCAGCTGTGTGATCTTTGCCCTTCATGAATGTCTCTCCTCTCCTGTGCTCCCCGGGCAACTCTTGGTCCTCCAGCAGGTCATTTCTGGCTCATGCAAGAGGCGGCAAGTCGCCAACGGCGTGTTCGTGGAGCAAGGTGGACACCTGGAAGTGGCTTGAAGGAGGAAGGAAGGGAGGCATCTGGATACGTGGGTGGCAGGATATCAGTTCCAGGAGACCTGGGGAGGTGAAGAAGGATGGAGAAGACGATGCTGGAGAGGAGGTGGGTGGGTGGAGAGGCTAGTGGCGGTGCGTGTGTGCGGTAGCGGCGGTAGGGATGGCAGAGAAATTGCAGAGCGAAGTGCAGGAGAGGACTATAAATACAAACTTGCTGCCAGCACGGTGGGCAACCTCCAGCCAGGTTGGAGTCGTTTCCATAGCAGTAAATGCCATTTATCTAATGTATTGGCCTATTACAACCTCTCCTTTATGTGTTCCCGCTGAGGGATCCCCTGCAGCCTCACAGCAGGGCCGCCGATGCACAATTGATTGGGGAGTCGTTCTATTTCTGCAAGCGGACCCTCACTCATGCATCTGCCTCTTGCTCTTCCTTTATCATACCCCCCACCCCCATCTTCCTATTCTTCTCCCTCCCTCCCTGGCTCTATCTGTCTTCCTCCGCCTGGCCCTCTTTATCTCTCTCCCTCTCTCTGCCACCCTCCATCCCTTGGTCTTTTTTCTGCTTCTGTCTCTTCACTCTCCACGGACTGCCTAAAGGCGCATTGTCAGGCCGCTCTTGCGAAAATCAATAATATCATTCTAATTCAAACTGATATCAAAAGGCGTGGGGCCAGCAAACCATTTCTCTGTAGGCTTATCATAAGCCCATGTTTTTCCACGCCATTTATTCTCTGCTGTTTGGTCCCTTCGATTTCCTCTTTAGAGGACTCCTCTGGGTTTCACTCGCCAGCATGTCTGAACAGAGTTTAGATGTTATATTTGAAGCTGACAAATTTGGCAGGCCAGCCATGTATCCACGAGCACCCTTTCTTCCCCTTATTTTTCTCTTTTTTTTTGAGATATCATGTCTGTGTGATAAGAACCTTAGATATTGGCACACAAAAGCTCCTCTGCAGCAGCATGAAGGGAAGTGTGCCTTAAATGTACTTTTAATCTTTCATAAGCTAAGCCAAGAATAAAACAAGTAATTAAGAATTCTCAGAAGCCCAATTTCTTAAGAACAATGCAGAGGGGGATGGGAAGTACGATGTAGGGGTGCATTAAGTGCTCATGTTTATTCCATTTTCAACTAGTATCACTCACATCGGTAATGTAATTATTGCAAATTTCCCTCCTCTCCTCTGGCCATACAAAACCGCTAATGTTATTCCACACTCCTCCCCAAAAATGCATATCAGCATGTTTTGCCCAATCGTGGACTCATCTGCGATGCTAAAAGGCAGCCCAGTCAAACGAGCAGAGGTTTAACTGCACTGAGATGCTGTTACCGTTCAATATTAATGAGATCTCTTGGACAAGGTAACTGAAGTGCAGACATTTTGTGGTTTGGTAATTTACACTCCACATGGCTTGTAGCTGGTTTACCAGAAACCTTTTTGAAATGAAGTAAGCTGTAAGTTTGGAGCACTCAGTGTTTGTGTTGGATACTGAAGTGGCCTAATGGATCTATTTTGCTTATGCCACCACATTCTCAATTTATAGGCTGCATAAACAGATTTTGTATATGCATACATAGAATTTGTAGGAAGGAAGACACAATTTGTTTGTTTTTTTTGGTGATGGAAGCTTGTGATTTCCCCTTCAACTCCTTGGCTGCATCATCAGTTTTCATGCACAAGTTTTTCACATGGTGCAGTTACATGTAAAATCAATGCAAAAATGTGAATAGATGTGAATGTGCATCCAAGCAAATTTCAAAGGGGCGAGGTTGCCTTTATAACTTTTGCAGCTGCTTTTTACCTGCTGTGGAAATCACAAAAACGCCATCATTTTTAAGTTTATAACATATCTAGCAGGGCAGACAGCTGGGAAAAAGTCACCACCTCCTCCCTTCTTTGTTTACAGTGCTAGCCTTCTAGCCCTCATTAGCACATCTTCAGCAGGAGTATGTGGGTGGATAAACCCCCGACACTTCGTTTCAACTCCAGAGCTCCCAGTCCATCTGTCTGCAGGTGATTGGCAGTCTCATTTTTACTAGTTTACTCACCAATGTTGATACTTTTACACTGGTGACAGTGGAATCTCACTTCCTTGCACATGAATCTGCGTGTTCACATTGACTTTACATAGAATCGCACCATATGAAAAACTCACTTTGTGTTGACACAAAGGAGATGACACTCCACCCAGTACTTCGGGGTGTTGGGGGTGCTAGCCAGGGGTGCAAGAGCACGGGGTGGTATGGAGTAAAGGTGTGCCTTTTGCCCCCGCTGTCCCAGGCTCACACCTGAGGATGCAGGGGCACGAATGTGTTAATGTGTATGCTGATGTGTGTTCACACTTGGTAACAGGTATGTAAATGTCTTTATCCCAAGTGCCAGAGGAGGGGAGAAAATGTATAAAGCAGATCGCTTTGCCACTCAGAGTTATTCTGTTCTGTGTTGGAGGAGAAATAAACTTCTGTGTCGTCAGCTCGCGTCTCGTCTGCTTTCATCCTTCACATTGGTGACCTAGAGACGTGAAATTGAGAACAGACCGAGCACCACCACGGAGACACTCCCGCTAGAGTCTCCCACTGCTGCATGAGCCGTTGCAGTCAGACCCCCAGACTTTTGGCTTCATGACCCGGCCCCTTGTTTTATTCATGTGGAAGCCCAGTTCACCCTCTGCAGAGTCATGGCAGACGACACAAAGTGCCACCATGTGGTGGCATCAATGGATATGCGCGCCACGCAGTGTGCCATGAGTCTACTCCAAGCCCGCCAGCCCAAGGAAAATACAGCGCTCTCAAGTGACTGCTGCTGCGCTATTTTACCCTTTCAGACGGAGAGAGGACAGAAAAGCTCCTCACCCGCTCGAAGCTAGGAGACAGATCGGCTGTGGACCTGATGGACAGCATGCTTGCGTTGATGGGCACGGTCAACAGATCTTTCCTTTTCGCCCAGTTCTTCCTCAGAAACCTACCGGCTTTTGCGAGAGCAATTCTCGCTAACTCACCAATGCTGGCGGCCAGGGAATACCGCACACTGGCAGAGGAGGCAGACCGCATCATCCTGGCAAACAAGGCTGTCAGCGTTTAGGCAGTGAGACCGGGATCTCTGACGGAGCCCAGCAAGGTCGAGGATCCAATGGTGGTGGCTGGGACGACCACCTGGAGAAACAGGACCTGGACGCTGTGTTTTTATCACTGCCATTTTGGCAAGGAAGCGCAACGTTGTCTGCTGCCGTGCTACTTCAAGAAGCCAGGAAATGGGACAGCCAGTGGTCAGTAGCAGCTGCGACCGCTGGCGACAGAGAGAAGCTGTTTTTCATCACGGACACACGTTCTGGGAGATGTTTTCTGGCAGACTCTTGCTCCCAGAAGAGCCTCATTTTGCCAGTCAGAGCAGACAGGCTTGCAGAAGGCTGTGGGCTGTCTTTAACGGCCGCAAATGGATCTCGCCTCAGGATGTTTGGAGAAAGGACGGTGACTGTATGTTTACATGGACGCAAATACCAGTGGGACTTTGTGGTAGCTGCATGTTCGGTCCCCATCTTAGGTGCTGATTTTTTGTGTGCTCATGGACTACTTGTTGATGTTGCGAACAGGTGTTTGGTGGACGTTGTTTCCTTTTCCTCCTTGCCCTGCACAACTCGGGGAGTTGGGCCACCAACACATGTAAATATTCTAGCTCCAGGGGGTAAGTACCAGCATTTACTTTCCGAGTTCCCAGCACTCACGGTGCCTACTTTTTCCACTACGGTAACCAAGCAGCTGAGGTGTACCGGCAGGCCAAGCGGAGTGCAGCTCGGGTGGTTGCTGAAGCAAAAACCCGGGTATGGGAGGAGTTCGGTGAGGCCATGGAACAAGACTTTCGGTCGGCTTCAAAGAGATTCTGGCAAACTGTTCGGCGGCTCAGGAGGGGAAAGCAGCTCCCCGTCCACACTGTGTATGGTGCGGATGGGACACTGTTGACTTCAACTGGGGATATCGTCGGGCGGTGGAAGGAATACTTTGAGGATCTCCTCAATCCCACTGATACGCCTTCCACAGAGGAAGCAGGGTTTGGGGATGAGGGGGATGACTCGCCTATCACAGGGGCTGAGGTCGCCAAGGTGGTTAAAAATCTCCTTGGTGGCCAGGCCCCGGGGGTGGACGAGATTCGCCCTGAGTACCTCAAGGCCCTGGATGTTGTTGGGTTGTCATGGTTGACACGCCTCTGCAACATTGCGTGGAGGTCGGGGGCAGTGCCTTTGGCATGGCAAACCGGGGTGGTGGTTCCTCTCTTCAAAAAAGGGGACCGGAGGGTGTGCTCCAACTTTAGAGGGATCACACTCCTCAGCCTCCCTGGGAAGGTCTATGCCAAGGTACTGGAGAGGAGAGTCCGGCCGTTGGTCGAACCTTGGATTCAGGAGGAGCAATGTGGTTTTCGTCCTGGCCGTGGCACATCGGACAAGCTCTTTACCCTCTCGAGAATTCTTGAGGGTTCGTGGGAGTTTGCCCAACCAGTTTACATGTGTTTTGTGGACTTGGAGAAGGCATTTGACCGCGTCCCTCGTGGATTTTTGTGGGGGGTGCTTCGGGAGTATGGGGTATCGGGCTTGTTGTTACGAGCTATTCGGTCTCTGTACGACCGTTGTGAGAGTTTGGTTCGTATTGCAAACACTCGGTCGGAGTCATTCCCAGTGAGAGTTGGACTCCGCCAGGGCTACCCTTTGTCACCGATCCTGTTCATAATTTTTATGGACAGGATTTCTAGGCGCAGCCAGGGAATGGAGGGTGTCATGCTTGGTGACCACAGGATCTCATCTCTGTTGTTTGCAGATGATGTTGTCCTGTTGGCTTCATCCAGCAATGACCTACAGCTCTTGCTGGGACGGTTTGCCGCTGAGTGTGAAGCGGCTGGGATGAGAATCAGCACCTCCAAGTCCGAGTCCATGGTCCTCAGCTGGAAAAAGTTGGATTGTCCTCTCCGGGTTGGGGACAGGCTCCTGCCCCAAGTGGAGGAGTTTAAGTATCTTGGGGTTTTGTTCACGAGTGAGGGGAAAATGGAGCGAGAGATCGACAGACGGATTGGAGCAGCATCTGCAGTGATGCGGACGTTGTACCGGTCTGTTGTGGTGAAGAGGGAGCTTAGTTCTAAGGCAAAGCTGTCGATTTACCAGTCAATCTACGTTCCTACTCTCACCTATGGTCACGAGCTTTGGGTAATGACCGAAAGAACGAGATCGCGGATACAAGCGGCTGAAATGAGCTTTCTCCATATGATTGCTGGACTCACCCTCAGAGATAGGGTGAGGAGCTCAGTCATCCGGGAGAGGCTCAGAGTAGAACCGCTGCTCCTCCACATTGAAAGGAGTCAGTTGAGGTGGTATGGGCATCTGATTAGGATGCCTCCTGGACGCCTTCCACTTGAGGTGTTTCAGGCACGTCCCACTGGGAGGAGACCCCGGGGCAGACCCAGGACTCGGTGGAGAGACTATGTCTCCCAGCTGGTCTGGGAACGCCTTGGTATCCCCTCTGAAGAGCTGGAGCAGGTGGCTGGGGAGAGGGAAGTCTGGGCTTCTCTGCTTGAACTGCTGCCTCCGCGACCCGGACCTCCGGAAAAGCGGTAGAAGATGGATGGATGGATGGATGGTAACCAAGCACAGGGTCGAGCATTGTGTCCCCATGAAAGGTCCGCCCATGTTTGCGGGCCCTCGCCGCCTGGATGTGGCTAAACTAGCCATTGCGCATGAGGAGTTTGCTAACTTAGAACGCTTAGGCATCAATAGGCGCTCCAACAGCCCTTGGGCATGCACATGGTGCCCAAGTCCGATGGGTCGTGGCGGCCATGTGGCGATTTCCGACGCTTAAACAATGCCACGAAACACGATCGTTACCCCATCCCGCACATCCAGGAATTTTCCGTGCACCTGGCCGGGACGCGCATTTTTTTCAAAAGTGAATCTGGTCCGCGGTTACCACCAGGTCTCGGTGCATGCAGAGGATGTCCCCAAAATGGCAGTAATAACTCCCTTCGGTCTGTTCGAGTTTTTGCGCATGCCGTTCGGGTTAAAGCGCGCAGCGCAAACTTTCCAAAGGATGATGGACGCGGTGCTCCGTGACTTACCGTTCACTTTTGTCTACTTGGATGACATTTTGGTGGCTAACGCATCAGAGGAGGAGCACCTCACTCATCTCAAACAAGTTTTCCAATGTCTGGAAGTGCACAGGCTGATTGTTAACCCAGCGAAGTGTCAGTCTGGGCTGCCGGTAATCGACTTTTTGGGCCACTGCATCTCGCCAGATGGCACAATCCTGCTGTCGGATAAAGTGGGCGCAGTGTCAGATTTTTCACATCCACAGACCGTGAGGGCGCTGCAGGAATTTTGGGGGATGGTCAGTTTTTACAACCGCTTCCTCCCCCACACAGCCCAGTTGTTACAGCTGCTCTATGGCATTCTCAAGAAAAAGAAGCCCACGGATAGCATCGACTGGACCCCCGAGTGGATCTATGCAATCACAAATGCCAAAAACGACGCTCACTAAAGCAGCTTTGCTGGCCCACCCAGCCCTGTCGGCGCGGATAGCGTTCACCACAGATGCGTCTGACGTCATGGTAGGAGCTGTAGTGGAGCAGTACGTCTCCGGTCGGTGGCAGCCCCTCACCTTTTTCAGCCGTACTTTGCGCGTCAACAAGTGTAAGTATACCGCTTTCAACAGAGTTGTTGGTTATCCTCCTCGCTACGTGTTATTTTCAGTTCTGCCTTGAGGGTTGTGAGTTTACCGCGTTTGTCGATCAAAACCACTGACCTACTCAATGTCCAAAGTCTCGGAACCGTGGTCAGCTTGGCAACAACGGCACTTGGCCACAATTTCTGAGCTCACGATCAACATCCAACATGTAGCCAGTAAATTGAATGTTGTGGCAGACTCCTTGTCACATAGACTGGTCTCTCTGGTATACATGGGCATCGATTTTTCCGCAATGGCCGTGATCAAACCGGGGATGCAGACATCTGCACGCTCCAGTCCGCAGCTACCGCATTAAAACTTGAAAGCAGGGTGGTACAAGAAGGGTGCCCCCCCTTTCTCTGCAACATCTCCATTGGCTGCACTTGCCCCGTGGTTCTGAGCTCCTGGCACCACCATGTTTTTGAGTCCTTCCACTCCCTTTCACATCCCAGTGTGCGAGCTTCAGTTAAACTAGTGGGGTCCAAATTCATTTGGCCTTACTCACGCAGGGATGTGAAAGAATGGACTGCAGCGTGCATTGCATACCAACGGGCTAAGGTACACAAGCACACCAAAGCCCTCCTCGAGCCTTTTCAAATTCCAGCCAGGAGGTTCGACCACGTACACATGGATTTAGTGGGTCCCCTTCTGCCGTCGCGGGGATTCACGCACCTTTTAACAATCATGGACTGCACTGCGTGTTGGCCAGAGGTGGTTCCTCTGAGTTCCACCACATTGACCGAGGTAGCCCACACATTTTTGTCATCTTGGGTCGCATGGTTCGCATCCCCATCTTACATCACTTCTGACAGGGGTCCGCAATTTATTTCGGAACTTTGGTCCACAGTGGCCGACAGCCTGGGGGTCAAAATCCACCGGACTACCACGTACAACCCACAGGCTAGCGGTTTGTGCAAACGTTTTTACAGGTCACTTAAAGCAGCACTCAGAGCCTCGCTAACAGATGTAAATTGGGTTGACCACCTGCCTTGGGTCATATTGGGGTTGTGCTCCGCACCTAAGGAAGGTTTGGCAGCTTCCCCGGAAGAACTCGTTTTTTGTCAGCCATTGTGGATCCCGGGGGAATTTTTGCCAGAGAGCCCCGCGCCCAGTACCGATCCACCTGAGCACTTTTTTTTCCGGTAAAGGGGCTGCCAGTGTTCCGGGCCCGGTGCAACATTGTTTTGCCCGCACTTTTGTTCCAAAGCACTTAGAGAACGCCAAATTCATTTTCGTCAGGCACGACTCCCACAGAACCCTGCTGCATCCACCGTACGACAGCCCGCTCAGAGTGCTGGAAACTGGGGAGAAACATTTGGTGTTAGACTTTGGGGGGCGTAAAGAAACCATCTGCATAGACAGGCTGAAGTCTGCTTATGTGTTGGCAGACGAGCAGGTGGTGTTGGCTCAAATTCACTGGCACGGACGCCCTCCTACAGTGGGTCCACAGGTTAGTGTTCCCCTGACAGAGGACTGTTTTCAAGAAACAAACTTTTTCTCCTCCCCACCCTTTCCCCCTCCAGAGACCAAACCTTTCTCCTACCCGCCTCGACAGGAAGGCACTTCGACTGGCCCACGTTACAGCTGCTACGGGTGCTTGCTCAAGCCCAAAGGTCCGGAGGGATAGGACCCCTTCTGGGTGTTCGCGGGGGGGGGGGGGGGGGGGGGCTGTGTGGTCACACAAAGGAGATGACACTCCACCCAGTACTTTGGGGTGCTGGGGGTGCTAGCCAGGGGCGCCAGACCATCGGAGGGTATGTAGTAAATAAACATGTGCCTTCCGCCCCCGCTGTGCCAGGCTCACACCTGAGAACGCAGGAGCACGAATGTGTTAGTGTGTACTGTATGTTGATGTGTGTTCACACTTGGTAACAGGTATGTAAATGTATTTACCCTCAGTGCCACAGGAGGGGAGAAAATGTGTAAAGCAGGTCGCTTTGGCACTAAGGGTTATTCTGTTCTGTGTTGGAGGAGAAATAAACCTCTGTGTCATCAGCTTGTGTCTCGTCAGCTTTCATCCTCCACAACTTCACGTTTTGGCTTAACTCACCTTTAGGGGGACCTTTGTGAGACTGTGTTTGGGGGCCCCCAGTTTTTTAAATGGGGAAGATTTCAGACCCTTTAAGATGACAAAATAAATAAAGTGACGAATGTATTCCCATCCACCCCCAGCAAAAAAATAAAACAGAAAAAAAACCTTGAGTTTTTGTTTAGGGGAAAGATATGGGAAAAACAGACCATTATATACAATTTAAAAAAAATTAACCAGCATCCATATGAGTATTTAAAATTTACAAGAAGCATGTCACAGATTTATGGGAAAAAATTTGAAAATATATAAGAAAAAGGGTACAAATTTTCAAGAAAAATGCATATTTATAAGGAAAAAATGTCACAAATTTATGAGAAGAAAAACTTCCAATTTATGAAAATAAAGGTGCAAATTTACAAGAAAATAATACACATTTATAAGGTAAAAATTAACAAATTTATGAGAAGAAAAAATAGAAATTTATGACATGAAAAGTTTCTTATTCATGACAAGTGCAAATTTCCAAGAAAAAATGATATTCAAATATATAATTAAAAATGTCATAAATTTATAAGTAACTAGAAAAGCACTCAGAGAGCGCAGACCTCCGCCAAGCGCCAGAGTTCCCCCCATACAGTGTTTGTGTGTACGTTTTCAGATTCCTTGACCATGAAAACATATGACTAGCAATTGGATTGACAATGATAGGATTAGTGGTTCAGTAGTTATTCAGGAAAATCGCATTTTCCGTAATGGCGGTTTTCTTCTGGACAGTGATCCGGATCACCACCAAAATCTACTAATCTGTAGGATACCCCATTTGTGACAATCTGTGAAAATTTCATGAAAATCCGTCCATAACTTTTTGAGTTATCTTGCTAACAAACAAACAAACTAGAAAAGCACTCGGAGAGCGCAGACCTCAGCCAAGCGCCACAGTTCCCCCCCATACAGTGTTTGTGTGTACGTTTTCAGATTCCTTGACCATGAAAACATATGACTAGCAATTGGATTCACAATGATAGGATTAGTGGTTCAGTAGTAAAAGCATTACCTCCTTGGCGGAGGTAATAAACTGAAGTGTTGCTGTTGTGTCCATCTCCTCCCTCTCCAAACTCCCAGGCTGCGGGTGTTGCAATTCATCGCACAACCGCGTACAACCCACAGGTCAATGGGTTATGCGAGCATTTTCATAGATCACTGAAAGCAGCACTCAGGGCTTCACTGACGGATGCAAATTGGGTAGACAGGTTGCTGTGGGTTTTATTGGGGTTGCGCTCCGCGGCAAAAGAGGATTTGGAAGCTTCCCCGGCAGAGAGCTTGTTTTTGCGCAGCCACTATGGCTGCCCGGGGAATTTCTGCCAAATAATCCCGTGCCGGACAGCTGCCCGTCTCAGCTTTTGCAGTGTAGCGCAAACACAGGCACGCTGCCGGGCCCGGCCCACCACTGTTTTCCGCGTGCTTTTGTGCCTAAAACTTTGAAGAACGCGGAGTTCGTGTTCGTCAGACACGACGACCAGCGCCCTCCATTGCGCCTGCACACATGTTGAAAATGGCCCTATTTCACAATGTTAAAGAATCCTTTAAAAAATTCCTGGATCCAGACGGTGATCCCGATCATCCCCAAAATTTAATCAGTTCTTCCTTGTACCATTTCCAACAACGCCTGAAAGTTTCATCGAAATCCGTCCAAAACTTTTTGAGTTATCTTGCTAACCAACAGCCAGACAGACAGACAAACCAACCCCGGCAAAAACATAACCTCCTGCGGCCTGCGGCCTGGCGGAGGTAACAAACAAACAGACAGACAAACCAACGCCAATGAAAACATAACCTCCTTGGCAGAGGTAAAAAGTCACAAATTTGAGAAAAAAAAAATCACAAATTTATCCATCCATCCATCCATCCATCTTCTACCGCTTTTCCGGAGGTCCAGGTCGCGGAGGCAGCAGTTCAAGCAGAGAAGCCCAGACTTCCCTCTCCCCAGCCACCTGCTCCAGCTCTTCAGAGGGGATACCAAGGTGTTCCCAGACCAGCTGGGAGACATAGTCTCTCCACCGAGTCCTGGGTCTGCCCCGGGGTCTCCTCCCAGTGGGACGTGCCTGAAACACCTCAAGTGGGAGGCGTCCAGGAGGCATCCTAATCAGATGCCCATACCACCTCAACTGACTCCTTTCAATGTGGAGGAGCAGCGGTTCTACTCTGAGCCTCTCCCGGATGACTGAGCTCCTCACCCTATCTCTGAGGGTGAGTCCAGCAATCATACGGAGAAAGCTCATTTCAGCCGCTTGTATCCGCGATCTTGTTCTTTCGGTCATTACCCAGAGCTTGTGACCATAGGTGAGAGTGGGAACGTAGATTGACTGGTAAATCGACAGCTTTGCCTTAGAATTAAGCTCCCTCTCCACCACAACAGACCGGTACAACGTCCGCATCACTGCAGATGCTGCTCCAATCCGTCTGTCGATCTCTCGCTCCATTTTCCCCTCACTCGTGAACAAGACCCCAAGATACTTAAACTCCTCCACTTGGGGCAGGAGCCTGTCCCCAACCCGGAGAGGACAATCCAACTTTTTCCGGCTGAGGACCATGGACTCGGACTTGGAGGTGCTGATTCTCATCCCAGCCGCTTCACACTCAGCGGCAAACCATCCCAGCAAGAGCTGTAGGTCATTGCTGGATGAAGCCAACAGGACAACATCATCTGCAAACAACAGAGATGAGATCCTGTGGTCACCAAGCATGACACCCTCCATTCCCTGGCTGCGCCTAGAAATCCTGTCCATAAAAATTATGAACAGGATCGGTGACAAAGGGCAGCCCTGGCGGAGTCCAACTCTCACTGGGAATGACTCCGACCGAGTGTTGGCAATACGAACCAAACTCTCACAACGGTCGTACAGAGACCGAATAGCTCGTAACAACAAGCCCGATACCCCATACTCCCGAAGCACCCCCCACAAAAATCCACGAGGGACGCGGTCAAATGCCTTCTCCAAGTCCACAAAACACATGTAAACTGGTTGGGCAAACTCCCACGAACCCTCAAGAATTCTCGAGAGGGTAAAGAGCTGGTCCGATGTGCCACGGCCAGGACGAAAACCACATTGCTCCTCCTGAATCCGAGGTTCGACCAACGGCCAGACTCTCCTCTCCAGTACCTTGGCATAGACCTTCCCAGGGAGGCTGAGGAGTGTGATCCCTCTAAAGTTGGAGCACACCCTCCGGTCCCCTTTTTTGAAGAGAGGAACCACCACCCCGGTTTGCCATGCCAAAGGCACTGTCCCTGGCCTCCACGCAATGTTGCAGAGGCGTGTCAACCATGGCAACTCAACAACATCCAGGGCCTTGAGGTACTCAGGGCGAATCTCGTCCACCCCCAGGGCCCGGCCACCAAGGAGATTTTTAACCACCTTGGCGACCTAAGCCCCTGTGATAGGCGAGTCATCCCCCTCGTCCCCAAACCCTGCTTCCTCTGTGGAAGGCGTATCAGTGGGATTGAGGAGATCCTCGAAGTATTCCTTCCACCGCATATCCCCAGTCGAAGTCAACAGTGTCCCATCCGCACCATACACAGTGTGGACGGGGAGCTGCTTTCCCCTCCTGAGCCGCCAGACAGTTTGCCAGAATCTCTTTGAGGCCGACCGAAAGTCTTGTTCCATGGCCTCACCGAACTCCTCCCATACCCGGGTTTTTGCTTCAGCAACCACCCGAGCTGCACTCCGCTTGGCCTACCGGTACACCTCAGCTGCTTCAGGAGTCCCACAAGCCAACCAAGCTTGATAGGACTCCTTCTTCAGCTTAATGGCCCCCCTCACCACTGGTGTCCACCACTTGGTTCGGGGGTTGCCACCACGAGATGCACCGACCACCTTGCGGCCGCAGCTCTGGGCCACCGCTTCAACAACAGAGGTGAAGAACATGGCCCATTCAGACTCCATGTCTCCAGACTCCCTCGGAATGTGGTTGAAGTTCTTCCGGAGGTGGGAGTTGAAGACCTCCCGTACAGGGGCCTCAGCCAGACGCTCCCAGCACACCCTCACTATATGTTTGGGTCTACCAGGTCTGAATGGCTTCTTCCCCTGCCATCAGATCCAACTCACCACCAGGTGGTGATCAGTTGACAGCTCTGCACCTCTCTTTACTCGGGTGTCCAAGACATACGGTCGCAGGTCTGATGATACGATAACAAAATCGATCATCGACCTGCGACCTAGGGTGTCCTGGTGCCAGGTGCACATATGGACACCCTTATGCTTGAACATGGTGTTCGTTATGGACAGACTGTGGTTAGCACAGAAGTCCAATAACTGAACACCACTTGGGTTCAGATCGGGCAGGCCGTTCCTCCCAATCACCCCCCTCCAGGTTTCACTGTCGTTGCCCACGTGCGCATTGAAGTCCCCCAGTAGGACAATGGAGTCTCCAAGAGGAGCACCCTCCAGCACCCCAGTCACAGACTCCTAAAAGGGTGGGTACTCTGAAACATCATTTGGTGCATAGGCACAAATGATGGTCAGGACCCGTTTCCCAACCCGAAGGCGCAAGGAAGCAACCCTTTCGTCCACCAGGGAAAACTCCAATATAGAGGCAGCAAGGTGGGGCGATACAAGAATACCCACCCCTGCTCATCGCCTCTCGCCCGGGGCAACTCCAGAAAAGGCCAAGCTCCAGCCCCTCTCCAGAAGACTGGTTCCGGAACCGGAGCTGTGTGTTGAGATGAGGCCGACTATATCTAGCCGGTATCTCTCAACCTCGTACACCAGCTCAGGCTCCTTCCCCACCAGAGAGGTGACATTCCACATACCAAAAGCCAGTTTAGAAAGCTTGGGATCAGTCCGCCAAGGTCTCCGCCTTTGACCGCCACCTAATCCACCGCCCCCATGATCCCTCCTGCAGGTGGTGAGCCCACTGGAAGGCGGATCCATTTAACTCCTTCGGGCTGAGCCCGGCCGGGTCCCATGGGTAGAAACCCGGCCACCAGACGCTAGCCTTCGAGCCCCTCCTCCAGGCCTGGCTCCAGGGTGGGGCCCCGGCAACCCCATACCGGGCGGGGTACACTGAATCCTTGATATACAATTTATCATGAGAGTCTGTTGGATCGTTCTTAGTCTGGCCCTTCACCCAGGACCAGTTTGTCTTGGGAGACCCTATCAGAGGCAAATTGCCCCGGACAACATAGCTCCTGGGATCACTGGGGCACGCAAACCCCCCCACCACGATAAGGTGATGATTATGATAAGAAAAAAATCACAAAAGAAAAGCTTCAGATTTCTGAGAATAGAGAAGCAAATTTCCAAGAAAAAAATACAATATGCAAATTTATAAGTAAATAAAAGTCAAGACCACTGAGATTATTTTTTGTCTCTTATTTTTCTCTAAATTTTAAATCTCTCCTATTTTCTATGTTTTGTCACTTTCAGTCACCACAGCAAGAAAATGTAATTAATTAATCTTTATTACTCATGTTGTTTTGAGATAATTTCCACTTAACTCCCTCAGTTTAAACTCAGGCAGTTTTTCATATGCTGTGTCTGCAGTCAACACATAATTCACTCTACATGGAGGTGTGTGCAGTAAGTGTATGCCACCGATTTGTCATTGTTTATATGCAGCAAGTCAGCCTGACAGTCGGTCAGTACTGGTTTGTCACACCGAGAGAAAGTAAGCTTTAAGAGACAGTTCAATCAGGAGGAACTAGCCTGCTTGTATAAAGCGTTGCTGATAAAAAAGGAAGATTGGATTTTGGCACAGACCCCATCTGGGGATAATGACTACTTTGTTTTGGTGAGCAGCAAAACAGCCACTCTTGATGCAAGATGGAGTCTTGATCCTAGCTTTGCTAAGGTGGAAGCAGAGGTTTTGCTACACTGGTCCTTTGTCCATCATTTTTATGGACAGAGATGTAAAAATTCTGCCAAGCTCTAATATTGCGCATCTTTTAATTTTACTATGGTAAGATACTGATCATTTGCATTTTTTTATTTTAATTGCGAATTTATAATAGGCGCAAACAGATTATACATTTGTTTATTAAGTGAACTGATGAACAGAGACTGTGGGTCCCCTGTTTGACACGAAGCAGATTCATGCGACACTGGAGAAGTGAGGAGAGCTGTGCCCACTCATGGAACAGCGGCCCTCCTCTGAACTCCTCAGGGACGGAGAGACGGAGGAACATTGAGCCATTCCTGTGTCCACCTGCAGAGTTCAGCCTGGGCATTCAAAGCCATGATTGCTGCCAAAGTCACTGCATTTAAACTCAGAAAAAAAACAAACTTGGGTGAGTGAATGAGATAAAATATGGATCCTAGTTCTATTACAGTTTGATGTTGAATAACTCTGTTAAAAGAATGAGAGTGAATGAAGAGAGAAAAAATAAAATGGTCACAAAATGAAATCATGATTTGTAGAATTGCGTTCTTTGGCGTTTCGATGGGGTGCATGAGATCTTGGCAGGTATGCTCTACTCCACAAGCTGCACTGCAGGGTGAAACCTGTTCCATTGTTTGCGAGGCACCAGCCTGTGGTCAAGTTCTGAGAGAGGAGGTTGATCGCTTCTTCAGAATAAATGAATAAGGATGTTCTAACAGGAGCAAAGGTGCATCCGAAAGATCACTGATATTATTAATTCTCACAAGAGTGCCACAGTTTGAGCACACAGCTGCTGTGAGGGCTGCTCATTAAAGATTTCCCCTGACTCGTTCCCCTTGGACTGAGAGGAACCAAACTTTGCACAGTTATTTGTCTTTCTCAACACAGGTGCCATCAAGGGTCACACACTTCTCTCATCGCTTTTGGCAGCTGTGGAAACCTCACCTGTAGAAGGCAACAGGTTCCATAAGAAACCATGACTTGATCTCATACAGTGGTGTGAAAAAGTGTTTGCCCCCTTCCTGATTTCTCATTTTTTTGTATGTTTGTCACAGTTTAATGTTTCAGATCATCAAACAAATTTAAATATTAGACAAAGATAACACAAGTAAAAACAAAATGCAGTTTTTAAATGAAGGTGTGTATTATTAAGGGGAAAAAAATCCAAACTTGCATGGCCCTGTGTGATCTTTGCAGAATTGTTGTAATTCAGCCACATTGGAAGCTTTTCGAGCATGAACCACCTTTTTAAGGTCATGCCACAGCATCTCAATCGGATTCAGGTCAGGACTTTGACTAGGCCACTCCAAAGTCTTCATTTTGTTTTTCTTAAGCCATTCAGAGGTGGACTTGCTGGTGTGTTTTGAATCATTGTCCTGCTGCAGAACCCAAGTGTGCTTCAGCTTGAGGTCATGGACAGATGGCCGGACATTCTCCTTAAGGATTTTTTGGTAGACAGCAGAATTCATGGTTCCATTTACCACAGCAAGTCTTCCAGTTCCTGAAGCAGCAAAACAGCCCCGGACAATCACACTACCACCTCCATATTTTACTGTTGGTGTGATGTTCCTTTTCTGAAATGCTGTGTTACTTTTACACCGGATGTAATGGGACACACACCTTCCAAAAAGTTCAACTTTTGTCTCGTCAGTCCACAGAGTATTTTGCCAAAAGTCTTGGGGATCATCAAGCTGTTTCCTGGCAAAACTGAGACGAGTCTTTATGTTCTTTTTACTCAGCAGTGGTTTTTGTCTTGGAACTCTGCCATGCAGGCAATTTTTGACCAGTCTCTTTCTTATGGTGGAGTCATGAACACTGACCTTAACTGAGACAAGTGAGGCCTGCAGTTCTTTGGATGCTGTTGTGGGGTCTTTTGTGACCTCTTGGATGAGTCGCCGCTGCGCTATAGGGGTAATTTTAGTCGGCTGGCCACACCTGGGAAGGTTCACCACTATTCCAAGTTTTCACCATTTGTCCCGAAAAGGATTCAGCGGAAGAAGATGGATGGATGGATGGATGGATGGATGGCTCTCACTGTGGTTTGCTGGATTCCCAAAGCTTTAGAAATGTCTTTATAACCTTTTCCAGACTGATAGATTTCATTTACGTTGTTTCTCACTTGTTCCTGAATTTCTCTGGATTGCAGCATGATGTCTAGCTTTTGAGGATCTTTTGGTCTACTTGACTGTCAGGCAGGTCCTATTTAAGTGATTTCTTGATTGAGAACAGGTGTGTCAGTAATCTGGCCTGGGTGTGGCTAGAGAAATTGAACTCAGCTTTCCAAAGATGTGATGAACCACAGTTAGTTAATGGTTTGTTTGTTTTGTTTGTTTGTTTTTTTTGGGGGGGGGCAATCACTTTTTCACACAGGGCCATGTCGGTTAGGATTTTTTTTACCCTTAATAATAACCACCTTCATTTAAAAACTGCATTTTGTGTTTACTTGTGTTATCTTTGTGTAATATTTAAATTTGTTTGATGATCTGAAACATTTAAGTTTGAAAAACATACAAAAAATGAGAAATCAGGAAGAGGGCAAACACTTTTTCACATCACTGTAAATCAGCTTTTCCAGTGTTAGAAGTACTAGCTCTTCAAAAATTACTTCATGGTTGGAAAGTGGTGGAATTCTGATGGTGCGTGGTCGGGAGAGTAAAGGGTGGGGAAGGATTTCATAGCCACAGGACCATGCTTCTGTCTGGGCAACAAGCAAGTTGTGAGGCAGAGTGATATCTTGCAGGAGGCGGACATCTTTTGGTCAGCATGCCATACCTCTCTGCTTTGATGGCCTTCCACAATTTCTCAAGCAGTGAAGCATAGTATGTCCCTGTAATTGTGGTACCCTTTGCCAGGAAATCCATCATCAATACTCCATACTGGCCCCAAAAGACAGTGAGCATGACCTTGCCAGTTGAGGACTGGACACATGCCTTGTTCAGAAGTGGTGAGTCACAATGCTTTAGTCTCTGCATCATAGTGATGGATCTATTGTTTGCCCTGCATAATTAGCCTGTCAAAGAAGTCCTCATGGTTTCTTGGCACATGGCCAAAAGAGCCTTGGTGCACGTGGCTTGTTCCTGCTTTTGGAAAGGTGTGAGCAACCAGGGAATCCATTGTGCAGACAACTTCCACATGTGCAAATAGTCATGGATGATTTATTTCCAAAGACCCCACACTGATCTTGACATCTTGCACTAGTTGGTGAATGGTTCTGTGGCGATCCTCCAAAACGGCGGCCTCCATTTGCCGGATGATGTCTTCATCAATGGTGCAGTGTGAATTTGTTCCATTTCCACGAATGTCCGACCACACTTGAACTGTTGATGCCCGTGCTTGACGATGTCGTGTGATGGGGGATCCTCCCCATAACTCTCTGTTACCTCATTGAATGTCTCCTGTGGTGTGCGGCCTCTCAAGTACAGGAACCTGATGACTGCTCTGTATTCAACTGGCTCCATTATCACACCTTACTCCTCTACAGCACCTGTAAAAGAGAAACTCTTAGGAGTTCAGAGCTTCAAGTTACAATGTGACCTATATGTATTATTATACATGTGCAATTTCAGCCTCCTACAATAACTAGAAGTGTGTCAGGGCAAATCTTTATTGAGCCGCCCTTGTAGTTTTGCATTTAACTGAGACTGTGTGCAGCTGTGCAATTATGGTGAAAACTGTTATAAAGATGCTATGTGCTAAAATAAAAGAGAAGTTAATCCTAGATCCTATCCTGGACACTACGCACCATAAAGTGGACAGGTGGAAATTACAGTTAAGAGTAGGAACAGAAAACCTCAGTTTATTCCAGTTTTTTTTTTTTCAACTTTTTTTTTTTGAGCCTAGGAACCTTTTTTATACTGAAAAAATCTCATGGCATCCCACCAACCAGAAATGTTACAACTTGACACACTGTAGCTTATTACAGCAAATGTAATGACAATTTAGTCTTGAATTTATACTCACTCAATGTGAAACCTGGCCCTGTTTAAATGAACACAGAGCTGATATCCTGGCAGGAACTGAAGAAAGGCAGAAATGAAGCTCTTCCTCAACAGCTCTCATTCTCCCTCTTGTTTTAGTTTTTATAGCAGTCAGGCTTAAAAAGCCCAGGTTTTTCTCAATAAAGTTACCTGTTTCTCTGTGTGCTCACGGAGATGAACAAAACAGACCATGTTCTTATCTTGAAGTCTTTGGTGTTCTGTTTGGAGATGATGTTTAAGCTTGCATTGAGCCGTGGTACTGCTGGATAGCTTTTTCCTCTCACGCTAAGCATAATGGCTTGGTGCAAAGGAATCCCCAGTGGAAGTAAATCCTAGAGCAAAGGTAACTTGCTGTACTGCCTTGTCTTCTGTCAGGAGCAACCTCTGGCAGGCAGGAATAATGGACTCAAGGATGCAGCAGTGACGTGTGGTCGGGGAGGGTTATTATGAAAAAATAAAAAATAAAGAATTATAAATATATTATTATTTGTCCACTAATTTGTCTTGTAGGTCTAAATGTAATTTCTGAATGGTTCCAATCATTTCAACAATATTTATATATTTAAAATCAAGTCAGTGCCTCACCACCCACAAACCTCACCACACGTCACTGGGATGCAGGTAGAACTTCGGTCACAACACAGTTTATTTAGCATAGAGCAAAAATAAAGACAGTATGGGGGCTGAAACACAAATAGGGCCATGGAAGGTAAAACTCACAATAACACCGGCAAGAGCAAAACAAGGAAGCCAAAGGAGAATAGCTGGTATGATGCCACGAAGCACAAAAACTAACAATATACAGTGGTGTGAAAAAGTGTTTGCCTCTTCCTGATTTCTCACTTTTTTGTATGTTTGTCACATTTAAATGTTTCAGATCATCAAACAAATTTAAATATTAGACAAGATAACAGAAGTAAACAGAAAATGCAGTTTTTAAATGAAGATGTTTATTATTAAGGGGAAAAAAAGTCCAAACCTACATTGCCCTGTGTGGAAAAGTGATTGCCTCCTAAACCTAATAACTGGTTGGGCCACCCTTAGCAGCAACTGCAAACAAACATTTGCAATAACTGGCGATGAGTCTTTAACAGTGCTGTGAAGGAATTTTGTCCCACTCATCTTTGCAGAATTGTTGTAATTCAGCCACATTGGAGGCTTTTCGAGCATGAACCGCCTTTTGAAGGTCATGCCACAGCATCTCAATCGGATTCAGGTCAGGACTTTGACTAGGCTACTCCAAAGTCTTCATTTTGTTTTTCTTAAGCCATTCAGAGGTGGACTTGCTGGTGTGTTTTGGATCATTGTCCTGCTGCAGAACCCAAGTGTGCTTCAGCTTGAGGTCATGAACAGATGGCCGGACATTGTCCTGAGAACAGGTGTGTCAGTAATCAAGCATGGGTGTGGCTAGAGAAATTGAACTCAGCTTTCCGAAGAGGTGATAAACCACAGTTAATTTATGTTTTAACAGCGGTGGAGGCAATCACTTTTTCACACAGGGCCATGTAGGTTTGGAGTTTTTTTTACCCTTAATAATAAAACACCTTCATTTAAAAACTGCATTTTGTTTTTTACTTGTGTTATCTTTGTCTAATATTTAAATTTGTCTGATGAAATGAAACATTTAAGTGTGACAAACATACAAAAAATGAGAAATCAGGAAGGGGCAAACACTTTTTCACACCACTGTATATAGGAGACTGAAAATCAAAGAATGTGGGACAGCTGGGAAAAAATTAGGAGTAAACTGATCACACACAGGAGAACTATGGCTAAACACAAAAGGACCTTTCACAATAAGAGACTAAAGATAAACAAGGAACACAATGGACATACATAAGAACTAAGAGCAAACAAGGAACGGAATCATAACCAGGAACTAAGGAACAACACTACTGACCATGAAACAAAATGACAAAGAGACCAAAAACCAACAAAAAGCATGGACATGAAACATGACATCTTCACTCTCTGACCTTTCTCTTGACAACTGCTTGTCCCTTTACTCGGGTTAGAAGTTTGCCCAGGGACCAGTTCAGAGTCTGAATCTTTCAAATATTTATCCACTGCTGTTTTTCATCCAGTCACCACAACCTAACACATCTTAACAAGGTCATTAATGCCATAAAACACATGAAGAAGAGGAAGAAGACGGTAACCATACTGCATTCATACTGCCACCTACTGACATGGAAGAGCAACTACAGAGCTCATGCACAACAATGGCAAATTATTTGCAATTTTTTGGGACCAATTAAGAAGTGAAATTAGACAATTTCCCACGAAACCCCCAGGTTCCTGGGGACCCTGAAAACACTGGTCTAATGGACAGTGTTCAATTTTTTCCATCACTGCTAAAAAATATCTGTCAATGATGGTCAATATGCGGTTAACATGACCTCTGGATGGAAGTAACGATCAATAAGTGCAAAGCTGATTGCTATGATTGCTTCCTGCCTTTGGTATCACACAGACTTTAGCCAACTTTTTTTATTAAAGGGTCAATACATTAAATATGTTCATATGCACATAAGAATCTGAGTTGTTTGGAGGTATCGTGGTTTGGGCTTATCAGTTTCTCATCTAACATTTTCCTGTTTTGTTTTGTTTTTATTTAAATAGGGTATTTTTTAAGAGAATCAGTATGATAAGTATGCAGCTTTTTTATTAGAACATTTGGACAGTTCATTTAGAGGACAGCCTCAACTCTTGCCTCAACTTCCCACATCTCAAATGTACAAAGTTTCATCTCTTCAGTTTTTGATATTCAGGCTGACTGATTTAATTAATTTATTATCAGCTTCACTCTGACTCTGGGCTTTGTTACATTGTAGAAAAGAGTGGCTGCCATGGTGGTGAGCTGGTCCACACTGCTGCCTTGGGTGTTAGATTAAAATCTGCCAGTCAGCCGGTACCTTTTTTTTTTTTTGTTTGTGTGTCTAGTAACTCTCTACATTCTTGTTTCCCCTCACAATCCAGATATATTTGTGTTAGCTTAATTACTGTTTCTAATTTGGTCTTCAGTATTGGCGTGACCATGTGGCAACTTCTCTAGGGTATTCTCTTACCTGACTGTCAGCTACTACATCCCCCATATCTCTAGTTACCTCCCACATGGAGGTTACGCAGTAGGTTTGGCTTGTTTGCTAAAAATCCTTCTGGATCCAGGGACTCTGTCCATGCATGGTGTGAAGGGGATTTCTGTCTTGACACGGGTGTTCAGTGTGGGGATGCTCGTGTTGGATAGGCAGTTGAGGTGATTCATGTCGACCTGACTGCATTTTATCCCACCTGCAAATGCTTCAAAAAGTGCATGTTAGAGATGTAGTCATTTGAATCATCACACACCTATAATTTAAACTGTTTATCCAACACAGTGTGAGCACAGAGCAAATTTCCAAAGCTGTTAATGATATAGTCAGTAGGTGATTTATTGTTTTTTTTAACAAGGGGGATGAGGGATATTCACAAATTTAGTATAAGGTGCAAATGTATAAATTTAAATTGGGTGAAATTTTGTAAGAATAAAGGTGTAAAAATATGATAAATGATGTCAATTTAAAAATTTAAAAGAAGTTCCAAATTCTAAATTAATTACATTTGTAGCAGGATTAATGGGTGATATCTGGCCTTGGGTTTAGTGCTACTGGCCCTTTAATTCAGCACCACCTGGCAGCCAGTTAACTTATTCACCCACAGCATAAAGATCAGCTGTTACCGATTACACCTCCTTCCTTTCTGTTAAGTCTTTTTCATGCTGCATTTCTCCTGTAGTCCGCTTTGGTCCGCCTGCACTTTGGACGAGCCCAGCGTGCACGCGGTGTTGTACATGCTCACTTTTTTTGTCTACCAGGCCAAGCAGTTGACGTATGCACACAACTGTTATTTGTAGCTTCACCCCAGCCCTATGGGTAGCGCAAATGCGCTAACAGACCAGTTTGTTCACCGGCTATAAAACACAAGAGTGACGCACATTTTTTTGTAGCAACAACAATGGCGTCGTTTCCAGGAAAAGGAGGAATTACCATTTTGTAGTGCTCTTCTCTGCTAAAGCTACTGCTGCTGCAAAACGATTCATGCATGTTTATTCTCATCTTCCGTCTCCTCATTGTCTTCCTTGTCTACTTTGTCTTTGTATGCTGTGTTGGTAGCATCACCTTGTGAATTGAAAGTTCAGTTTTGCGCATGCTCTATTAACGCGTTCAGATCGTGGGCAGGCCGCATGGTCAGAAAATTTGGGTTGCATGCAGTCATCTGCAGTAGAGCCCTGCGTACACTAGCGGAGTGGAGACAACGTAAGTTTCATCACATTAGGTTTTTGGTTGCATGTATGGGGACAGCGAAGGTGCAGCATGAATCCAGCTTTACTGGTACACATGCAGTTGTTGTGTTGTTTCACTCTGCTGTTCAGGTAAAACACATTGATTGTTAGCTATTCTAGTGTTGAAACTGAAGCGTCATGAAACAATGAACAGCTTTGAGACAATACCTTCATGAGCGACACAGTGTTATGAAACATCCAATAAAGACTGCCATCTGGTGACTGACTGTCAGAACTGCAACTAAGTGGAATACCTGAAAAAAATCTCAATGCTTTTTTTTTTTTTTAGCATTTTGCCATCTGAGGTCTGATCAAAATTGGATGGCAGGAACAAACAATATAAAGCAAACAAAACAAAAAACTAATTCCCTCTCAAACTTCCCGGGAGCCCTCAAGTCATGTGATGTGATCGACATAACGAGGCCTCGCTTGCTATGGTCACGTGACTGTGGGCATGCTGAAATGGTGCTTGATGCACTGCTCATAACACTGCGGCTTTATATTGCTTGAATCAGTGTCGAGTGGGCGTGTCGAGTGTAACATCACTAACCATCACTAATTCATGGTGTTTAGTGACATCAGCTCATTGCTTGATGGTAATTGTGCCTGCTTTGGCAGAGTTTTGTTGAGCTGCACCTACACTGAGGGTGAGCCCCGGGCTGACTGCTGCCGTGGCCAGCTATCCTATCTTTCTGAGCCATATTGTGGAATCAGTATGTATGGCTGTTTGTTTATGGCATTTATGTTCATTAATTATTATGTTCATTAAATTTTTGCATTTTCTGGAGGATAGAGCTAATCACTACTTGTGGCTGGCTGCCACTTCTGCTTAACACAGGACATTTGCTGCTGTTTTGCCTTTTTGCCTCTTCCCATTTATCTGTTTTCCCTCTTCCTGTTTTTGTTTTATTTCGTCTTGGGTTCAGCCAGTTTTGTGTTGCTCTGAACAGTTTCCGATGTTGGGTAGCTCCCTAGTGAATGCAAGAGCTCCCTGGTTTAAAGTGCCTACTGTGAGTAAGGACTTGATCTACCTCTACTGGAGACAGAACCTGGCCTGTTTAGAGGGCACACTGATGGACTTGTGCACTGGCCTGGATATACTTATGTACTTTTAAGCTCTTCTAACAGTGCATTTCTGGTGCTATTTTTGCTTTTTGTTTTTTTTTTTGTTTTTTTTTTTGTTAATTGTTTCTTTATTGGGGTATTTATGATTTGGGGAAGGAAATTGTATCTTATTTTGTGTTGCATTAAGTTTTTGAAGATTGTTTCATTATTAGCGTTTGTTTCCCCTTTTCCAGATTGCAGCCAAAGGTAGTGAGGTGAAGGATTTCCCCGGTGGTGGAGTTTCCCCTCCCGTGTGTGGTCTCTCCCAGCACTGTTGCCAACTTCTCAGTAAGGAAAGTAGCTATTGGCTGTCCTAAAAGTTGCTAGAAGTCACTAAATGATGTCATCACCTAATTTGCATAATTGGTCATTTGCATGTAACACATACAGCTGTCAGACTTCATAACTTAATCAGGGCTGCTCATAGAGGTTGTATTGAATGTACTAAACGTAACAACTTTGCACAATAGAAATTGTCCCCTCTAATACACAACTAGGACAATAACAATCATGACTGAGGGTGGCAACAACACTGGGATTCAAATGTGAAATATACTGTCTGGATATATATTCTTATTCTGCAGGGTAATTTGACCCTTTGACATTTCACTTTCATAAGTCATCAATGACATCTGCTGTCCCTTTCGCAGTTCTGCGCCTGTCACGTGATGTGTCCCAAAAGCACAAAAAACCCAGTTGTACCAAGTATTTCACAAATCAAGATGTCAGACATGTATAGCTTAGTGCTCGTCACTGGAGGACTGCAGGATTTCACCCAACGAACCTTCGCAAACATAATTTCTGGTAACATGAAAAAGAGAATGTAAACAAAGGCTCCATTCCAACATATATTTCCACATGGAGGAAGCGTTTGCTGCAAATTTTGCAAACTATGATTCTAAAAAGAGATTATTTAGCCTCCGAAGGGAAATATTTACTTTTTGTGACAGCAGAAGACGGTCTGGAGCGTGTACACTTTCATCTGCCATTGACAGAACTGCATTTGATGACAGAACAATAGCGCCGGTTTGGTGGCGTAATGAAACCAAATTGAGGTGGAATAATTCATAACATATATGTGACAGTTTCTGGATGTGGGAGAGAAAGCGAAAATGACTGTCAGAAGATGAAATAAGGACTGTGGATGACAAAAATGGACAAATGAAGACACGACGAGCGGTAGGTCTGACCGTTTTTTATCAGTTTGTGTACATTCTACTGATTTTCTGGTTCATATACTTTGAAGATCAGATAACAAAAAACCAAAAACAAAGACAAAAAAAAAACATCCTTTGTGTAAATATGTCCAAAGTCCACTTTTGACTGAAAGTTATGAAATTCAATACAGCTGCCATTGCATTATGCAAATTAGATGCATAAATCTACTCCTATCTCAAACGTTGGATCATATTCTACATCTTTCTAATTAACACTAAGCCATTATCTCTTACCACTTTCAAGTTACAGCCTGTGGAAGGTCTGAGATCTAAAATGAATATTTTCTTCAAAAAAACCTTGACTGCCAGATGGGGGAGAAGACTGACGGGCGTGCCGGTGTGCCACAGAATTTTAAGAGGCTAACAAACCGTATTGCTGTTTATTCCATCGAGCTGTAATGCTCCTGCACTGTGTACTGTATATAATTGTGTATATATGTATATTCATCTACTGCTTTGGCTAACCAGTTCTTATTATCTTATTCACTATTGCTCTGAGTGCTGCTGTCCCTTTGCTGCTGTAATCCTGGAATTTCCCCATTGTGGGACTAATAAAGGCTTATCTAATCTTAATTGTAATGGGTGTTGAAGAACAGAAGAATAATGTTTTGGGAGAGACAAAAAAGTGAGTAAAAAACACCCTAAATATGTTTAGAACTACAAATTAACTTTCTTCTGTTGATTCTCCGTTTGTTTGTTTTAATTTGGCATTTAAATAGGCCATAGCTTTTGTATCAATTTCATTGTGCTGTACAACTGCACAATGACAATAACTCCTATGCTATCATCTCCAATAAACGGCTTCAACCAGCCTTTGAATTTAGGGTTTGATTCCCACTCCTCTCTGTATTTTTGAGCGTACAATTTAGACTGTGACATGATGAGCTAGCTGCTGTACAGACAGACAGACACACACACACACACACACACACACACACACACAGTGGACGAAGTGAGTATATGACAGTCGGGGGGTATTGCCGCTGCCTTGTAGGGGTGAAGTTCTACTTGTCCTGGGGAGGACTGAGTGAGACAAGATCTAGGTCCCCCCACCCAATTCCAATAGCTTCAGTGTTCGTGTTTACGAACAGGTAGTCCTCTGTTTAAGATAAGATAAGATAAGATAAGCCTTTATTAGTCCCACAACGGGGAAATTCCAGGATTGCAACAGCACAGGGATAGCAACACTCAGAGCAACAATCAGAAGGCAAGAAAAAAAAGACAAGAGCAGCGAGTATACATGTATACATATAAACATAAATATATAGACACACGATGCGGAGCATTGCAGCTAGATGGAATAAATATATAGATATATAAACACAGTGCGGAGCATTGTAGCTAGATGGAATAAATATGTGAATATATAAACACACAGTGTGGAGCGTTGTAGCTAGATGATATAAATATATGAATATATAAACACACAGTGCGGAGCATTGTAGCTAGATGGAATAAATATATGAATATATAAACACAGTGCGGAGCATTGTAGCTAGATGGAATAAATATATGAATATATAAACACACAGTGTGGAGCGTTGTAGCTAGATGGAATAAATATATGAATATATAAAAACACACAGTGCGGAGCATTGCAGCTAGATGGAACAAACATGCAAATATATAAACACACACACAGTGCGGAGCATTGTAGCTAGATGGAACAAATATGCAAACACATAAACACACACAGTGCGGAGCACCGTAGCTAGATGGAATAAATATGTAAATATATAAACACACACAGTGCGGAGCACTGTAGCTAGATGGAATAAATATGTAAATATATAAACACACAGTGTGGAGCATTGTAGCTAGATGGAATAAATATACAAACACACACAGTGCGGAGCATTGCAGCTAGATGGAATGAAACAGCGTAACCGTCTACTTAGTTATCCTACATGGTATGATTATGTACCCATACATATTGTCACCCTCCGTAGCTACCGGTATTTTCCTAGTTGTATACCGGAGGGGACCATTGTGTAAGTCTGTTGCGTCTTTTGCATTCAATGCTATTAGGTTGTCACGTCTTTTTGCTATCTCTGCGAGCAGCCCTGCTTAGGTTAAACAGTCTGACAGCCGTTGGTAGGAAGGACCTGCGAAACCTCTTGGTTGTGCACCTAGGATGATGTAGTCTGCTGCTAAATGAGCTCCTTAGTGCATTCAGTGTGTCCTGCATAGGGTGGAACTCGGACTCCAGCAGAGATGACAGTTTAGCCACCATCCTTCTCTCTCCCATCTCCTCCACTGGGTCAAGGCGCTGCCCCAGGACAGAGCTAGCTTTCTTGATCAGTTTGTTCAGTCTCTTCCTATCGGATGCTGTAATGCCACTGCCCCAGCAGACCACTCCAAAAGTGATGGCTGATGCCACCACCGTGTCGTAGAATGTCTTCAGCAGCGCCCCTTGTACACCAAAAGACCTGAGTCTCCTCAGTAGGAACAGCCTGCGCTGTCCCTTCTTGTAGAGTGCGTCAGTATTGTGTGACCAGTCTAGTTTATTGTTCAGATGAACACCCAGGTACTTGTAGGATGTCACCATCTCAATGTCTGTTCCCTGGATGTTTACTGGTGCTGTGAGGGGTTGTCCTTGCCTGCGGCAGTCCACCACCAGCTCCTTAATTTTCCTTGCGTTGATCTGGAGGCAGTTCCGATGGCACCAGTCCACAAAGTCCTGGATAAGCCCTCTGTACTCAGCTTCATCTCCGTTGGAGATGAGGCCAACGATCGCAGAGTCGTCAGAGAACTTCTGTAGATGGCAGTGTGTTGTGTTGTGTGAGAAGTCCGCAGTATAAAGGGTGAACAGGAAGGGAGCCAAAACCATTCCCTGTGGGGCCCCCGTGCTACCGGTGATCTTGTCGGACACACAGTCCCGGGTTCTCACAAACTGAGGCCAGTTTGTGAGGTAGTCCAGGATCCATGATGACAGGTGCTGGTCCACCCCTGTGCACAGCAGCTTGTCCTTCAGGATCATCGGTTGGATGGTGTTGAAAGCACTGGAGAAGTCAAAGAACATGATTCTCACTGTATTCCCGGGCTTCTCCAGGTGGAACAGAGAACGGTGAAGGAGGAAGATGACTGCATCCTCCACCCCAATACCATGCTGGCAGGCGAACTGGAGTGGATCCATCGCTGGACCCACCAGGGGGCGGAGGTGAGCAAGGAGCAGTCTTTCCAGGGTCTTCATCATGTGGGACGTCAGGGCCACTGGTCTGTAGCTTTTCAGATCTTTGGGGTGGGAAGTCTTTGGTACAGGTACCACACAAGATGTTTTCCACAACTGTGGTACCCTCCCCAGCTTCAGGCTCAGGTTGAAGATGTACTCCACAATCCCACACAGCTGGTCTGCACAGGACTTGAGGAGCTTTGCACTGATGCCGTCCGGTCCCGACGCCTTCCTCGCCTTGATCTTCCTCAGCTCCGTCCTCACCTGGGTTTTAGTGATGGTCAGGTTGGGGGGCTGTGTGTTGGGAGTGGGGGGAGTGATGGTGGAGTGGGGAGTGGGCAGCAGGACTTGATGCCTTCAGTGGCAGCAGTGGTTGTTGTGCAGTCGGGGGGGAGGGCGGTTGGTCAAACCTATTAAAAAACAGATTCAGATTGTTCGCCCACTCCCTGCCCCCCGTGGCCTGGGGGGAGGTATTCTGGAGCCCAGAGATGGTTTTAAGGTTTCTCCAGACCCCGCTGATGTCACTCTGTTGCAGCTTGTCCTCCATCTTCTTCCTGAAGCTGTCTTGCCTTCTCCGACCTTCCTCCTCAGCTCCCTCTGTACGGACTTCATCATCTCCCTGTTCCCCGACCTGAAGATTTTTTTAGATTTTTTTTTTTTAGATTTAGTATACTTTATTGATCCCCAGAGGGGAAATTGAGGGTCATCCACCACCTGGATAGATGAAGCAGCCACGATACGGCGCTATCCCTTAACCATTCACACACACACATTCACACCTAAGGCCACTTCAGAGTCTCCAATTAAACTAACCTGCATGTTTTTGGCATGTAAGATAAGATAAGATAAGCCTTTATTAGTCCCACAACGGGGAAATTCCAGGATTGCAGCAGCACAGGGATAGCAACACTCAGAGCAACAATCAGAAGGCAAGAAAAAAAAAAGCAAGCAAGCAAGAGCAGCTAATATACATATGTACATATTACTATAAATATATATATATATATATACACACAGACACACAGTGTAGCGCATTGTAGCTGGATGGGATAAATATATGAGTATATAAACACACAGTACGGAGCATTGCAGCTAGATGGAATAAATATGTAAATATATAAACACAGTGCGGAGCAATGTAGCTAGATGGAATAATATGTAGATATATAAACACACAGTACGGAGCATTGCAGCTAGGTGGAAAAAATATGTAAATATATAAACACAGTGCGGAGCATTGTAGCTAGATGGAATGAATATATAGATATATAAATATAAACATACTGTAAACATAAACACACCCAGTGTGGAGCATTGTAGCTAGATGAAATAAATATGTAAATGTATAAACACACACAGTGCAGAGCATTGTTGCTAGATGGGATGAAACAGCACAACCGTCTACTTAGTTATCCTACATGGTATGATTATGTGCCCATACATAATCTCACCCTCCGTAGCGACCGGTATTTTCCTAGTTGTATGCCGGAGGGGACCATTGTGTAAGTCTATTGCATCTTTTGCATTCAAAAAACTATTAGGTTGTTACGTCTTTTTGCTATCTCTGCCAGCAGCCCTGCTTAGGTTGTACAGTCTGACAGCCGTTGGTAGGAAGGACCTGCGAAACCTCTCGGTTGTGCACCTGGGATGATGTAGTCTGCTGCTAAATGAGCTCCTCAGTGCATTCAGTATGTCCTGTATAGGGTGGAACTCGGACTCCAGCAGAGATGACAGTTTAGCCACCGTCCTTCTCTCTCCTATCTCCTCCACCGGATCAAGGCGCTGCCCCAGGACAGAGCTAGCTTTCTTGATCAGTTTGTTCAGTCTCTTCCTATCGGCTGCAGTAATGCCACTGCCCCAGCAGACCACTCCAAAAGTGATGGCTGATGCCACCACCGTGTCATAGAATGTCTTCAGCAGCGCCCCTTGTACACCAAAAGACCTGAGTCTCCTCAGTAGGAACAGCCTGCGCTAGGAGACTCAGGTCTTTTGGGAGAAAACCGGAGAAATCCCGGGGTAAACCCACACATACACGGGGAGAACATGCAAACTCCACACAGATCGCTGTTGGTCGGGGGCTGGGATCGAACCCACGATCCCACGATCCCCAGGCCAAGGGTAAACTGTGCTGCCGCAGTGCTAACCACTGCGCCACCGTGCAGCCCGTGCGCCACCGTGCAGCACCGTGCAGAAGATCCTCTTCTTCTCTCTCAGAAGTGTTTTTATCGCAGGGTTGATCCAGGGTTTGCTGTTTGAGCAACACCGTATGGTCTTGGTGGGAACGGTGTTGTCCACACAGAAGCTGATGTAGTCCGTGATGGTGTGAGTGAGGCCATCGATGTCCTCACCATGTGGATCGCAGAGCTGCTCCCAGGCGGTGGTTTCAAAACAACCCTTTAGAGCGTCCATTGCCTCCTCAGACCATAACTTCACTGTGCGCGTGACCGGAGGTTGTCTGTGCACTAGGGGTTTGTACACCAGCCGGAGATGAACCAAGTTGTGATCCGATTTCCTGAGTGGGGGGAGTTGTAATGAGGTGTACACCTCCTTAGTCTTTGCGTAGAATAAGTCCAGTGTTTTCTTGTCTCTAGTGTGGCATGTGACATACTGGGTAAACGTGGGTAGAATGGGAGACAGTGAAATATGGTTGAAATCGCCTGAGATGAGGAGAAGAGCATCTGGGTGTTCTGTCTGCAGCCTGCCAGTTACTGAGTGGATGACGTCACGCGCTGTCCCAGCGTTCGCCGTCGGATTTGCATAAATAACAATGCAGATCACGTGTGAGTATTCCCTCGGGAGATATGTAGGCCGCATGCTAACAGCTAGCAACTCGATGTCTTTGCTGCAGTGCTGGTGTTTAACAGTGATATGTCCCGGTCTGCACCAGTTGTTATTAACATAGATCATCACTCCACCACCCCTTGCTTTGCCACTGTCTGGTGTTTGGTTTAGCAGCCTAGGCTAGGCACAGGCCCTCAAGACTGAGCAAAGCAGGCTTCAGGATAAAACAGGAGTGTCTGATGGCCGCCTGAAGTGCATGCAGTGTGTGTTTAACTTACTTGACACTGCCCCTACTCAACCCAAATCTGGCTAAACAAGTGAAGCGCCCCTACCCCCAGGGAAGTAGCCTGTAAACACAAAGGTGAGTGAATAACAAGATAGCATTTATTATATTACCCAATCTTTCAGGTCATATATCAAACCTTTTGTTTCAGGGTCAATTACTCTGGCTCTTTTCTGAGGAAAATAATTAAACACAAAAAAACCACAGTGGAGTACCCTCTTTCAACAACAATAACAACAACAACAACAACAACAAAAAAGAAATAATAAAAACAGTTTCTCTTCAGAAACTTTTGTATGACTTGTTATATTGACCATTAGTGAACAATTTCAGACCAATGCACAGCATGGATTCACAGCTAACATACTATTCATGACAAAGCCCTCCAAGCTCAGTCATAGTAAATCACAGTTAACTGTAACCCTTTAGAAACTTAACACTCTGTGTATAAATCCGTTACCTCTATAATACAGGATTCTTTAACCGCATGACATGAACCCCTTTAAAACATAGTATAAACACATTAGTAGAATTTGCAGTTTCCTACCCCAAAATTGCCACAGAACATTCACATTCACATTCAGCAATGTTCATCCTTCCATATCACAAAAACATTCTGTTAAATCAATTTTACTTTTTACCATAAACCTCAAATGTTCACCTCTCCTCTTTTTGTACGTATTTGGAAGGGGGGAAAAGTCAGTGTTTGTGGGCAAGTGTAAAGGAGGGGGGCAGTCCTTTCTGGCTCACACTACGTGTGTGTGTGAGTGTGTGCGCGCGTGTGCGTGCATGTGTGTGTGTTTGTGTGTGTGTATGTGCATGTGCATTTGCTGGCACCAATATAGTCCAGTCCAGTTCAGTTCAAAAGGCACTGCACACACAGGAATCTGAGCAAAAATCAGTTTAGTCCAGCTTTAGTTCAGTTGGTACAAGGTGTGTACATGTTAGGAGTGGAGGCAGGCAAATGGCAGCCCCACGTCTGTTCCTGCTTGTGTGTGTTGGTGTAAGTGTATGAGGTACCCAACAACAGGAGATTGCGAGAAAGATGTCAGGTGGACGGCAGGGCAAAACTGGGTTCATTGCTCTTCCACACTAGACACAGGTCCCTCTTCTTCTGGCGGGAGGTGCGAACAGCAGCGGACACTGAGTACTAAACCACGATAGCTCAGTCCTCCCAGCAAGATATGCGTAAACCAAACTACCACCTCCAGAGACGTAGGCGACATGAATACGTGCACTAGACTTAAACTTAACGCTCTTCCAGCTGTCTTCATCCATGTAGCAGCCTGTCTGTGAACCGCCAACCACGCCTAAAAAAAAACTTGACACCAATTAAGCACAGCCCACTTTGGCCCAAGCTCTATCAAAAGAAAACACAAAAATGCAGGGACATTACTTGTTTTAAACCCGACACTTAATGGTACCGTCGGCTTAGACTAAAACTTTTCTTTTTTTCCGGAATAACAGCGCACACTAACTCACTAACTCTCCGTAACCACACCATGCAGCTCGGTCCGCACCCACACACTGACTCTGCTCAGGCGTGGGCCTCTCCCTATTGCACGTTCATGTGAGCTCACCTCTTTTAAAGGTACAGCAACCATTTGCACCTGCTACATTCCCCCCTGCAAAACCCTGCCGTACCATCTGACATCCATGCACCATCCCTGAAAAACAAAAGAAAAATACAACTCATGAACACATAAGGCAGCACTTACAGTTGTTTCAAAACTGAAGTACACAACGATGCCTCAGAACATTTGCAAGTAATGAAGACGTAACACTCCATAGCCAAATATACTGACATGTATAAAAGATAGGTTTCATACACTGCAGTTGCACATATTACTTCAAAACATAATCTTCCCAAAGCCTCCAGGGAAGCGTACCTCTTATCTTTCTTTGAGAGCATCTAGGCTCAACCACACTTTCACTTTCTGCATCTGACCCACCCACAGTCTCCTCACCCTGAACCCGCTCCCCATCCATGCCCCCTTCATCACCCAGGTCTGTGTTTTTGTGTGTGCATTTAGGGGCAGGGAGGCAAACGATGTCAGGGCAGTCTATGTCACGGCCAAAGTCCTCTCCGAGTCCTCTCCCACCGGGGAGGCAGGGTGGTGATCAGAAAGTACAGTGTCTCAGTTGGTTCCTGTGGACAACTTTTGAAGGCCCTCCTCTCTCAGGGTGGATAGTGTAGACAGGGATGTCATGGTGGTTTTGTTTGACCATAATGTAGGGGTGGGGTTCCCACTTGTGTCTGATCTTATCTCAGCCCAGATAGGAGTGATTGCGTGAAAGAACATGGTCTCCAGACTTCCTCTCATGGCTCTTTTTCTCCTCCTAGATGAGTCTTGTGCTGACACATTAGCTACCTCCACAGCTGTTTTGAACTAACCATGTTGGGCCTTGACTTTAGGAAATGCATTCTTCGCTAGAAAACACCGCTTGCACTCCTCGACCCAGGTTTGTATATCTTTGGTCAAGGTGGGCCAGTAATAACGTCGCCTCATGGACTTGAGAGTGCTCTGTTCTACAAAATGACCACCATGTTCATGCTGGTTTTCATACACACAGAGCTGCAAATGCTCTGGGACAATTAGCTGACAGATTTCTTCCCCATCTCTTGGGTCAGTGATAGACCAAAATAGCACCCACTTTTGAAGGCTCAGCCACTCAAACTGTTTGGCAAGCCACTTCAGCCTTGGGCCTGCATTTCTCAACTCGGCCACAGTGGGCTTTTGGTGGTTCCACACAGCTGAGTAGATAGGTTGGACAAGAGGATCCGTTTTTGCTCGTCCTCTATCTCCGCCCACATGAAACCACCCACCGTCCCTTTTATGACATTTTGTGTGGCTTTCTGCACCTGGACTGCACCAGCCCTCTCTTCAGAACCTGGCCAAAGACAAGCATGCACTTTAGCAAATGAGAGGCTTTTGGGCAGTCTTACTCCAGAGGTGGTCCCTACTCGCACTCGACAGTTTGACTTCGGGGGCACTCCACAACAATCTTCAAGTATGCGCTCGCTGAGCGGGGGAATGGTGATGGCTTCTTTTTCTGCCACTTTCACATAGCCTATTTAGTTGCTTGGTCCAAGAATTTCCACCTCCTTTCGGATGCTTGCCAGCACTTTGTGGACTTGGGCCTCTGCACCCCGGAACTTATTCATCGCCTTCACGAAATCCTTGGTTACTAGGAAGTCTTTCATTTCATCTAGTACATTCATTCCCAAGATACCATGGAGACCTTTCAACCCTTCTACATCAGGGCTCTCATCTTGAAGGACAAAGATATACTTTCAACCAACAGATCTTCCCATACATTCTACATCTGCTTTGAGGCACCCAAGGAGAGGAATCTCAAGGCCATTTGTTGCGCTAAGTTGAACCCACTTGTCTGAAGACAATGCAAACCCTCCAAAATGGTCTTTGAAGTAAGATTCCTGGATTGTGGTCACCTCAGAGCCTGTGTCCAGGAGGCATTCTGTCCGAATGCCTGCTATTCTCACTTCCACCCTCAGACAGTTTCCAAAGGCATGCCCACTCTGAAGCCCAGGAGAATTGGTGAACTGGGTTGCCAGATGCCCTCTAATCATGGGTGCCATGGGGCCTGGTGGTATTGCCCCACTGGAGGCACAACACTATGGGGTGGAGGGCGTGCAGGACCCATTGTTCCCCTGTTCAGAGGACAGCACCTGCTGGTATGCATAGGTTCATTACACGTGTAGCATATGTACTGCCCCTCTTCATCCTTCAAGGGCAGGTCTCTGGCTTTCACACCTTTCCCCTGCAGCACGCCTCCGCCTCTGGTATTTATCATCTGGAACAGCTCATCTTGGCAGATGGCTGTCTTTTGTATTGCCTCGTGTAGCATCTCCATCGTCAACTGGGAGGCAGGTCTCTCGGATGCACTGGCTGCATGGACGACACCCTTGGAGTGGGAACTACCCTTGGCACCATCCAAGGCCTGGATTCCTCCTCTTCAAACCACATTTTGGCATCTTGCATTAGCTCAGCGAAGGTGAGATCTCCATCTTGCCTTGATCTTTTCTTAATCTCTCATCTCAAGATATCATCCCGGAGCCCAAGAGCAAGTTGTTCTTTTAGCATCCCATCGGCATCTGAGACCCACTTTGAGTCTCTGTGTTGGATCCGCATTAGTTTCTCCTGAAGGTCGTAGGCATAAGAACGTGTGCTCTCCCCAGGCATCTGCTTGCGCTCATAGAATTCTTTGAGTCGGATGCCTAGGAAAACTTTGTCGCCATAAATCATATGCAGTGTCTCGAAAATGTCTGCCCCCCCCCCCCCCTCAGTGGTGTCCCCCACCATATACTTGACTGTGAGCTTGGCTTCATCCTTAAGGTGTTGTTTAACAAACTCGGCCTGATCTTCTGCTGGGATCTTCATGATTTGAAGGGCCGACTTTACGGAGGAAATCCACTCCTCAATATCCCCATCGTTTGGATTACAACTAAAGTCAGAGAATTTATGGTCTATCATTATATATATATATATATATATATATATATATATACATATATAGTAGCAGTGGGGGTCTTTTCCTTTTGCTGGTCTATGACTGCTTTAGCAAGTACCAGAGCCTCACTTTGCTCACTTCTAGCTTGGGGTAGGGCATCAGCTTGATGACTGAATCTCACTTGCATCTCCTCAAACTGTTTTCTCAGTTCATCTAGTTCTGCCATGGCGTTCCTTCCAATATGCAGTATATAACACAAAAAAGATGGATATTCTATCCTGTTCGTAACGCCATTTGTGACGGTCGGGAGGTATTGCCACCGCCTTGTAGGGGTGAAGTTCTACTTGTCCTGGGGAGGACTGAGTGAGACAAAATCTAGGTCCCCCCACCCAATTCCTACAGCTTCAGTGTTTGTGTTTACAAAGAGGTAGTCCTCTGTTTAGCACCCAAGGCTAGGCACAGGCCCTCAAGACTGAGTGAAGCAGGCTTCAGGATAAAAGAGGAGTGTCTGATGGCCATTAGTGAACAATTCCAGACCAATGCACTGCATGGATTTACAGCTAACATACTATTCATGGCAAAGCCCTCTAAGTCATAGTAAATCACAGTTGACTGTAACCCTTTAGAAACTTAACACTCTGTGGATAAATCCATTACCTCTATAACACAGGATTCTTTAACCACATGACATGAACCCCTTTAAAACAGACCATAAACACATTAGTAGAAATTACAGTTTCCTACCCCAAAATTGCCACAGAACATTCACATTCACATTCAACAATATTCACTTTGAGACTTCCATATCACAAAAACACTCTGTTAAATCAATTTCCCTTTTTACCATAGACCTCAAATGTTCACCTCTCCTCTTTCTGTATGTATTTGGAAGGGGAGAAAAGTCAGTGTTTGTAGGCAAGTGTAAAGGAGGGGGCAGTCCTTTCTGGCTGACACTACGTGTGTGTGTGTGTGTGTGTGTGTGTGTGTGTGTGTGCGTGCGTGCGTGCATGTCTGGCACCAGTACAGTACAGTCCAGTTCTGTTCAAAAGGCGCCGCACACGCAGGAATCCATGTGCATTTGCTGCCGCCAATATAGTCCAGTCTAGTTCAGTTCAAAAGGCACTGCACATGCAGGAATCTGAGCGAGAATCAGTTTAGTCTAGCTTTAGTTCAGGCGGCGCAAGGTGTGTACATGTTAGGACTGGAGGCAGGCAAATGGCAGTCCCATGTCTGTTCCTGCTTATGTGTGTTGGTGTAAGTGTGTGAGTTACCCAACACCAGGAGACTGCAGGGAAGATGTCAGGTTGATGGCAGGGCAAAACTGGGCTCATTGCTCTTCCACACTAGACACAGATCCCTCTTCTTCTGGCGGAAGGCGCAAACAGCAGTGGACACCAAATACTGAACCACGATAGCTCAGTCCTCCCAGCAAGATTTGCGTAAACCAAACTACCAGCTCCAGAGACGTAGGCGACATGAATACGTGCAATAGACTTAAATGTAATGCTCTTCCAGCCGTCTTCATCCATGTAGCAGCCTGTCTGTGCGCCTCCAACCACGCCTAATAACAAAACTTGACACCAATTAAGCACAGCGAACTTTGGCCCAAGCTCCATCAAAAGAAAACAAAAAAATACAACGACGTTACTTGTTCTAAACCCGACACTTAATGGAACCATTAGCTTAGAGTAAAGCTTTTCTTTTTTTCTGGAATAATGGCGTACACTAACTCTCCATTACCACACCGTGCAGGTCACTCTGCACCCACACACTGACTCTGCTCAGGCGCGGGCCTCTCCCTATTGCACGTTCCTGTGAGCTCACCTCTCTTAATGGTACAGCAACAATTTACACCTGCTACAAGTACATGACTGAGGCTATTAGTCAAATACAGTGATTTATTAGTGTGACACTGACAGTGAAGAAACATTTACATTGATTGTGGGGGGGGTTGCGCACACGCAATTCATTTGCAGTCTGGATGTGAGTGGCATGGGCATGGGTCTCCTTTCTGACTGCAACTAACTGCTTGCTGCTGCTGTGAGGCTGCTGTGAGACGGACCGCTTGTGAGTGCTTTGGGATGGGAAGAAGCTCACGGTAGCACCTGCTGCTTGTTGAGGATAGTAACTGCAGAGCAATCGTGCTTTCATGTCAGCAGCCAGTGTGGCTAGTGATTTTCCAAAGTTCCTAGCAATTCAGTCTTTTTACTAGCCAATATTTTGTAGTTGGAAAATTATTTTTAACATGATCAAATTTGATTCTCGCATGCTAAAAGGTAGTTGAATTAAATGTACAACTTTTTTAAATGCAATGACCCTTATACATACATAAAAATAGCAAGAGAAACACGGTCTCTTTAAGTGGTTATTAACAGCAGTAGATACTGTAAAACAGTTGGGAAAAATATTTGCAATGTGAGAGTGAAGTACAGATAGAATTGGAATCCATCCCAATTCTCATTTATACCTGTCCCCTTGGTCCTTGAAATCAAGGGCCCCTTGTTATCAGAAAGGGCCTCTTGTTATCAGAGAAAAGAAGAAAAAGAAAACTGATGAGAAAAAAGTCTCATCTGACAGAGAAAAATGTCTCAGATTTACACGAACTATTCTAATCAGTAGAAAGTCAGAAATTTAATAGAAATAAAGCCATAAATTCACAGAGAAAATTTTGGACCCCCTGGTGAGCTGTTTTTTGCCCACGGGCTAAATGTTTGACACCCCTAGACCAGCCCATTAAAAATACATATTTAGAGGATTTACTTCCATCAAATAGTTGCATATCACAACAGCATGTAAATGAATAAGATAAAATAAAATAGAAAGCACAGATAAATCAAAGTTCACCTTAGAAGAAGCTTCATTTGTTCTTTACTGCAACAAATCACAGTCACTTTTCTCTGTGTGGTAAGAAAACTTACATTTACACAACTGCCGACATTAAATGTGAGCTTCTCGCTCTAGAAATACTCATATTTAACCATAGAGGTAGAAGCTGATGTGCGGGTCTACTCACTGCTCGGACAACAGGGGATCAGGACTCGATATGAGAAGATGAAACCGCCACAGCACTTTTTCCCACCAAGCTGAGGTGTGAACTGAGCCAGGACAGGAAACAGAGGGGTCCAGTTGACAGTGAACTAATGAGCACACACTGTGTGCAGATAGTGCTTCAGTAGTTTCGTAGTGTCACATTACAGATAGGTTATATTTTAGATGTCATCTAAGGAAACTACAACCCGCCAAGCCCTGTACGTCAGAGTCTACAAAACACCAAAGTCTCTGATAATGCCAGAAAAAGTTGCGAGATTTGTCGCTAGTTGCTTTTGACAAAAAAAAAAAAAAAAAAGGTCACCAAGAGGGTTTGAAAAGTCACCAGATTTAGTGAGAAAGTTGCCAAGTTTGCAAAACTGTCTTCCAGTCACTTGTATGATTGTGTTTGGTTTGCACGTGTGTGTGTGGGGGGGGTTACCTTTCCCTTTGGAATTTCCTCCCTACTCTGGCCTGGCCCCACCTTTTTAATTATTGGCCTATTTTAAATTGGTTTTATTGAAATAAAGATTAATTTTGAATGTTCTTTGTTTTTTTTGTTTGTTTTTTTTTGTTTTGTGTTGTGTTGTTTTTTACAGCATTGTTAATAAAATCCATTATTTTTGAAATGGAACACTGTCTCCTGCCTCTCAGTGGACGAACCTGTGCCTGCCTTATGGGATAATTTAAACTATTTTAAAGTACTTTTGGACTGTAAACATACAGTATATCCTTTGGGTGAAATTCCCAAGGTAGCATTGTTAGTGTAGCAGAGGCTTTCTCTGTGTAAGCTGGTCCAGTGGTCGTAATGCACATAAATTGTGCCAAACTCTATATTGAATAGGTTTAGTAATTTTTGTACTTTCCCTTCCTCTCGCCTGCAACACAGAATAAAAAGTTTAACCAGCATCCAGGAAAAAGTTGAAAGTTTACTAGAAAAAAAAATTGTGGATTGATGAGAAAAGGTTAAAAGAACAAGAAAAAGCTACAGATTTGTGATTTAAAAAGTTACAAATTTACAAGGGAAAATTTCTAAATTTATGAGAAAAAAGGCACAATTTTTTGAAGAAAAAAGTGACAAATTTACAAGAAAAAGTTTAAATTTTTCTGGATAAAAGTTGCAGATTCATTAGAAAAGTGACAAATTCATGAGAAAAGTTGAAAATACAAAGGGAAAAATTGCAAATTCATAACAAAATTTTTCATAAAAATTTGTAGATTTACAAGAAAAAGGTTGAAATTTTACAGGAAAAATTAAAATTTACAGTTTTAAAATCACAAATTTATGAGAAGTTACACGTGTGTGTGTATATACTGTATATATACAGTGGGGCAAAAAAGTATTTAGTCAGCCACCAATTGTGCAAGTTCTCCCACTTAAAAGATGAGAGAGGTCTCCAATTTTCGTCATAGGTATACCTCAACTATGAGAGACCAAATGAGAAAAAAAATCCAGAAAATCACATTGTCTGATTTTTAAAGAATTTATTTGCAAATTATGGTGGAAAATAAGTATTTGGTCAATAACAAAAGTTCATCTCAATACTTTGTTATATACCCTTTGTTGGCAATGACAGAGGTCAAACGTTTTCTGTAAGTCTTCACAAGGTTTTCACACACTGTTGCTGGTATTTTGGCCCATTCCTCCATGCAGATCTCCTCTAGAGCAGTGATGTTTTGGGGCTGTCGCTGGGCAACACGGACTTTCAACTCCCTCCAAAGATTTTCTATGGGGTTGAGATCTGGAGACTGGCTAGGCCACTCCAGGACCTTGAAATGCTTCTTACGAAGCCACTCCTTTGTTGCCCGGGTGGTGTGTTTGGGATCATTGTCATGCTGAAAGACCCAGCCATGTTTCATCTTCAATGCCCTTGCTGATGGAAGGAGGTTTTCACTCAGAATGTCACAATACATGGCACCATTCATTCTTTCTTTTACACGGATCAGTCGTCCTGGTCCCTTTGCAGAAAAACAGCCCCAAAGTATGATGTTTCCACCCCCATGCTTCACAGTAGGTATGGTGTTCTTTGGATGCAACTCAGCATTCTTTCTCCTCCAAACACGACAAGTTGAGTTTTTACCAAAAAGTTCTATTTTGGTTTCCATATGACATTCTCCCAATCCTCTTCTGGATCATCGAAATGCTCTCTAGCAAACTTCAGATGGGCCTGGACATGTACTGGCTTAAGCAGGGGGACACATCTGGCACTGCAGGATTTGAGTCCCTGGCGGAGTAGTGTGTTACTGATGGTAGCCTTTGTTACTTTGGTCCCAGCTCTCTGCAGGTCATTCACTAGGTCCCCCCGTGTGGTTCTGGGATTTTTGCTCACCGTTCTCGTGATCATTTTGACCCCACGGGGTGAGATCTTGCGTGGAGCCCCATATCGAGGGAGATTATCAGTGGGTCTTGTATGTCTTCCATTTTCTAATAATTGCTCCCACAGTTGATTTCTTCACACCAAGCTGCTTACCTATTGCAGATTCAGTCTTCCCAGCCTGGTGCAGGTCTACAATTTTGTTTGTGGTGTCCTTTGACAGCTCTTTGGTCTTGGCCATAGTGTAGTTTGGAGTCTGACTGTTTGAGGTTGTGGACAGGTGTCTTTTATACTGATAACGAGTTCAAACAGGTGCCATTAATACAGGTAACGAGTGGAGGACAGAGGAGCCTCTTAAAGAAGAAGTTACAGGTCTGTGAGAGCCAGAAATCTTTCTTTCTCCAATATATATAGTGGCAGGAGGAAGAAACACACAGGAGCCGAAGGTGAGTTTTTATCTTTACTCCTCAAAATGCCACCAACAACTAACTGTAACCACTCCCGGACTCCAAAACCGGGAAACACAAACCACACCCCCCAAACCCCAAGTCCCACTGGGTGAGAGGTACTCTCTTCAGTCTGCCACACAGCACCCCCCCCCCCACCTTCCCCCGGAACACCCAGAGGGGACTCATTCATTCATTCATCTTCTTCCGCTTAATCCTTTTCGGGTCGCGGGGGGGCTGGAGCCTATCCCAGCATCTTTGGGCGAGAGGCAGGGTACACCCTGGACAGATCGCCAGTCCATCACAGGGCAACACAGAGAGACAGACAACCATTCACTCTCACAGTCATACCTAAGGACAAATTAGAATCCCCAGTTTTGATGCCAATTAACCTAACTTGTATCCTGTAGTCAAAATCAGTCTCTCACTAGTGGCCTGATGAGCCTGCCATAACGGCTATGCCATCCTCCAGCCGGTACCACAGGAGAACCCTGTCGTGCGGGGTGTCCTCATGAATGATGGGCAGGCAAAACACAGTCCATAGCAGGCTGGAAACCAGAAAACTCATCTAGTGCAGACCTAACCAGGGTCTTAGAAGGGGAGCGACCCCAACAGGGGACTTTGGCTGGAACCATAAGTTCATAACATGTGCCGGCTTAAGCCTATCTAATGTGATCTGCTCTTTACACCCACCCATCTCTAGCACAAAACTCTTAGGGCCTGTCTCCAGAACCCAAAATGGACCGTCATATGGGGGTTGGAGAGGTGAGCGGTTAGCATCATATCGCACAAAAATGAGACTGGCCGAACTGAGCTCAGTAGGCACAAACGATTGTGGAAAACAGTGGTGAATGGGGCTCAGAGACAGTGTACCATTCAATGAAAAAGGATAAATGGTGGGGCTAGACTGCGGGGCAAAACTTTTGGGCACAAACTCTCTTGGAATGCGGAGCGATTGACCAAACACCAGTTTAGCAGGCGAAGCGTCGAGATCCACCTCAGGAGCTGAAAGCAACCGAAGCATCACCCAAGGCAAACGATCCACCCAATTACCATCGGATAGTGCAGCATGCAACGCCACTTTCAACAACTGGTGAAAATGTTCACACAAGCTGTTAGCCTGAGGGTGGTACGCTGTAGTACGGTGTACCTGCACTTCCAACGACCTTGCAAGTGCTGACCAGAGCTCCGAAACAAACTGGGGGCCCCTATCGGCGGTAATGTCTGATGAGGTGCCGAAACGCATAACCCAGGAAGAAAAAAACACGCATGCCACGTCCACAGCCAAAGTGGAGGACAGAGGGACCGCCTCTGGCCCCCTATTGGTCCAATCCACTGTGGTGAGCAGGTGCGTGGGGGGGCGGTGGAGGACCCACCAGGTCCACATGCATGTGGTTAAAACATTTAGCAGGAATCTGAAACAGTTCTAGGGGTGCCTTACTGTGCTGGTGGACTTTAGCGCTTTGACATGCCAAGCATGCGGCCACCCATCCCTTGACATCCCTGCGGAGGCTGGGTCAGATAAACTTGTCGCCAACCAATTTCACTGATGCCCGAACTCCAGGGCAAGCGAGGGAGTGAACTGAGTCGAAAACTTGACAGCGCCAGGTTGCAGGGACAATAGGGCGGCGGTGGCAGCGGTCTGTGGAGAAGTCGCCGAGGAGAGTAGAACCACCCTCCCGCATCACTGCTTCCTTGAGTTTGAGGGCTGTACCTGTAGACCAAAGGTCCAAGATGTCCGGGTCATTGGGCTTCTCAGCGGCCATGGCAGAAAAATCCATCCCGAGGTGCACCAGGCACACCAGCACACGTGACAGACAATCAGACAATTGGACATAGCAAACGTCAGTGGTTTATGATCTACATACACTACCGTTCAAAAGTTTGGGGTCACTTAGAAATTTCCTTATTTTTGAAAGAAAAGCACTTTTTTTCAATGAAGATAACTTTAAACAAATCAGAAATACACTCTATACATTGCTAATGTGGTAAATGACTATTCTAGCTGCAAATGTCTGGTTTTTGGTGCAACATCTAGATAGGTGTATAGAGGCCCATTTCCAGCAACTATCACTCCAGTGTTCTAATAGTACAGTGTGTTTGCTCATTGCGTCAGAAGGCTAATGCATGATTAGAAAACCCTTGTGCAATCATGTTAGGTCTGCAATGCTGTAATTGCTGCAAATGGAGGATTCTTTGACAAAAGCAAAGTTTGAAGGAAAAAATTATTATTTCAAATACAAATCATTATTTCTAACCTTGTCAATGGCTTGACTATATTTTCTATTCATTTTACAACTCATGGTGGTAAATAAGTGTGACTTTTCATGGAAAACACAAAATAATTGTTTGGGTGACCCCAAACTTTTGAACGGTAGTGTAAGTCATGAAAGAACGACCCTCCAATAAGAAACGGAAATGATGGATTGCCAGGTACAGCACCACCAACTACCAGTCAAAAACACTGTACTTATGCTCGCCATCCCACAGCTTGCAACTGAAAAATGTGAGGGGCTGCCATGCCCCTGCCACGCGCTTCTTGACCACTGCCCCCACAGCTATGTTGGAGGCATCTGTTGTCAAGGCTATGGGCACTGTGGGCACAGGGTGAGCGAGTAGTGCTGCATTCCTCCGGTTCCGGTTCCGCCGGACCGGCGGCGCCACACGAGTCGGCTGCCTGTTGCAACAGCCTTTTTTTTATCTTCCTTCTTCTTTCTACACCTTTCACTCTGTATATATATCACGGACGCACGGATCGCCCCGGGGGTCTCCCGGGTCAGCGGACGGAGCCACGGTTTGCAGCGGGAGACGTTACAGCGGGGAGGAGCTAGTGCTAGCTAGCACTTGGCCGCCGCCCGGTGCTAATGGGGAACTCGACATACCGGGAGCTGTAGCGAAAACGATGCGGGTGCCGGGCTGGAGTTTAGGCGGCGTGAAAGAAATATAAGACAGAATAATAAAGAGCGATGGCAAGAACCAAGCAGACCACCCGTAAAATCTACTGGAGGAAGAAGCCCCCCCCCCCCCCCAGGAGACAGCTAGCCACCAGGGCTGCTCGGAGAGGCGCTCTGGCCACCGGCAGAGTGAAGAGGCCTCGCCGTCACAGGCCCGTGCTCTGAGAGAGATCCGTCGCTACCAGAAATCCACGGAGCTGCTCATCCGTAAGCTGCCCGTCCAGCGCCTGGTGAGGGAGATCGCTCAGGACTTCAAGACCGTCCTGCGTTTCCTGAGCTTCGCCGTCATGGCTCTGCAGGAGACCTGCAAGGCCAACCTGGTGGGTCTCTTCTTCGCTAAGGGGGTCACCATCATGCCCAAAGACTTCCAGCTGGCCCGCTGCATCCGCGGAGAGAGAGCTTAGACTTTCTGCTGCACATTCACCAGCCATAATGCTCTGCACTGTGTGTCTATATATATACATTTATAGTAATATGGACATATGTTTACTAGATGTTGTTTTTTTCTTGCCTTCTGATTGTTGCTCTGAGTGTTGCTGTCCCTATGCTGTTGCAATCCTGGAATTTCCCCATTGTGGGACTAATAAAGGCTTATCTTATCTTATCTTATCTTATCTTATTCGCAAGGGCGGACTTAGCTCTGTCAAAAGCTCAGACCCATTCGGGAATCCAGGTGACAGGGTCATTGGCGTTTTTTTAGCCTCAGAGCCTCATAAAGCAGCTACAGGAGGTGGGCAGCATGAGGGAGGAAGCGATTGTAAAAATTTACCATGCCCAAAAATTCCCGCAGTACCTTAACAGAGTCCGGACGGGGAATTTTCACCACCACTTGAACCTTAGAAGGCAACGGAATCGCACCCCACGACGAAATGCGGTGGCCTAAGAAATCAATCACCGGCAGCCCAAACTGACACTTAGCTTAGTTTACGATCAGGCTGTGTTATTCAAGGCACCCAAAAACTTGTTTGAGGTGCGACAGATGCTCTTCAGCTGAAGGACTGGCCGCCAATATGTCGTTGAGGTAGACAAACACGAATGGGAGGCTGCGTAACATTGAGTCCATCAACCTCTGAAATGTCTGGGCCATGCCTTTAAGGCCAAATGGCATGCACAGGAATTCAAAAAGCCCAAACGGGGTAATTACCACAATCTTGAGGACATCCTCCACATGCAGGGGAACCTGGTAACCACGCACCAGATCCACCTTTGAAAAAATGGCAGAGCCTGCCAAACACACAGAAAAATCTTGGATGTGCGGAATAGTATAACGGTCATTTGCGGTGATGCTGTTAAGCCGACAAAAATCACCACACAGCCACCACGAACCATCTGCCTTAGGGACTATGTGAAGCGGTGAGGCCCATGGGCTATTAGAACGTCTCACTATACCCAGACGTTCCATAGTGGCGAATTCCTCTTTCACTATGGCCAACTTAACCATGTCAAGGCTTTGCATGCGCACAAAAACCAGTGGTCCCGCGGTGGGAATGAAATGTTCAACCCCGTGCTTATTATCTGCGGTGGAAAAAGCAGGCATTATAAGCAAAGGAAAATTTGTCATCAAACGAAGAAAAACATTAACCGACGTCTAAAAGTTAGTGTGTGACAACAGCCGAGCTCCCCCAGCCTCACACGGAAAGGTGGCAAAAGACACAGCATCAATCAAACAGTGATTAGCAACATTACCAAGCAAACCATTTGCACACAGAAAATCTGTGCCAACAATACAGTGGTGTGAAAAAGTGTTTGCCTCATTCCTGATTTCTCATTTTTTTTAAGCTTGTCACACTTAAATGTTTCAGATCATCAAACAAATTTAAATATTAGACAAAGATAACACAAGTAAACTCAAAATGCAGTTTCCATTTTTAAATGGAACCATTTAAAAATGCAGTTTTTAAGTGGTGTTTTTATTAAGGGTAAAAAAAAATCCACTCCTACATGGCCCTGTGTGAAAAAGTGATCCCCCCACCCCCGTTAAAACATAAATTAACTGTCGTTTATCACATCTTTGGAAAGCTGAGTTCAATTTCTCTAGCCACACCCAGGCCTGATTACTGCCACACCTGTTCTCAATCAAGAAATCACTTAAATAGGACCTGCCTGACAAAGTGAAGAAGCTCAAAAGAGCCTCAAAAGCTAGACATCATGCTGCAATCCAAAGAAATTCAGGAACAAATGAGAAACAATTCTATAGCTTTGGGACTCCAGCAAACCACAGTGAGAGCCATTATCCACAAATGGCGAAAATATGGAACAGTGGTGAATCTTCACAGGAGTGGCTGGCTGACCAAAATTACCCCAAGAGCACAGCGACGACTCATCCAAGAAGTCACAAAAGACCTCACAACAACATCCAAAGAACTGCAGGCCTCACTTACCTCAGTTAAAGGCCAAATGTCACGTAACAGGGTCCTTAAAATGTCTTGAAACTAGATATAAAAGGGAACCGATCCATTCGGGTCTTGGTGCATATGCTTCAGTAACGCCGGAATATTCGTTAATTTAAAACTGCCACGCTTGGCCTGACGTTCCTACTCACGGCCCCCGGAATCGCCTGGGGAAGAAGGCGGAAGTGACGAAATAGATTGTACCTTAGTTTGATGCTTGGGGTATCCCGATTGATTGTTTATATGGAGACTGGAAGAGGCACCGCATATTTTTAATACATAGACAGTTTTTTTCCTTTGTTTGTGGAAGGCAATCACTATTTTTGTTCTTAGTTACCCCTCGTTACCAACGTAACAACGACCAACAATTTTATCCTTAGAAATAAATCATCTATTGTATTGCTGGATGGCACCGTAAAACGGAGCTATAAGGGACGGCTCGGTAATAAGGGACACTTTTCTGGGAAATGTTTTAAATGTAATTTGTGTTGTTATTGTCAAATATTTTAAGGATTCATGGATATTATTTGACAATAACAACACAACTCAGCGTCCTGCTCAAAATAAAAAAAGCAGAATTCTGGATTTGGAAGGCGATTCCTCTCTGTTCTGCAGCTGCAGGACAGTTGAAAGTGTGAGGCCATCAGCCTAATGACTTCTCATTGTAGTGATAATAGCTCACGCTGAGCGATCTGCCCGCCTCGGCCATCAGCCTAATGATTGAGTCCACACTTGTCACTGTAGTGAGAATAGCTCACGCTGAGCGATCTGCCAGCCCCCTAGCTGTGGGGGTCACACACACGACGTGTTCCTCAACACACTCAATTTTTTTTCCCGTATATTTTTCTTTTGGGTGTACAGAAATGGCAATACGCCCGTATTTGCTAAAATTGCATTTTCCCCGTATTAAAATACGGTGAAAACGTATCACTTGACAGGTATGCACCTCCATTCTCATATTGATCTGGTCAATTTCTTGACAGCAGCGGCTCTCCTCCACTGTAATAATAATGGCTTCCGAAAAATCAGTATTTATGGGGCGCCCTCGACAGACCCCCTTCGGCTTCCCAATTCTGGAGGCGATTAATGTCCAATTCAATGACATTTTCCACTGGTTCTGCTCTCTGGTCATCGTCGGAACTGTTGTCATCAGACAAAGCATCTGATTCCGTCTCGGACGGCTCGAACCTGTAAGGTTCTATGCCTCTGTCACTGTCTGAACCACTGACAAAAAAAAGACAAAAAGAAAAGACAAAAAAAAGAGACAAAACTAAACTAATTTGTTCACAATCGCTGTCACTTTCCGTCATGATTGTCCAATGTTGATAAGTGTGAATGTGGATACGGCAGGGCAGCCAGGGTGAAATTTGTGACGTCAGAATCATGGCCGCGGTCTGGATTGGCTGTCATAAGCCAGCGAGCAAGGCGGGGCCTTCGCCTGGTGTATTTTGTGCAATTATGTAAATACGGGTGGGTGATATGGTCTCCGGTATGAATATTTGGTTTAAGCTATGTGTATTTTATCAAAATTCGTTGTCATTTAGAAAAAAAAATTACATGACATTTGGCCTTTAAGGTCAATGTTCATGACTCCACCATAAGAAAGAGACTGGGCAAAAATGGCCTGCATGGCAGAGTTCCAAGACGAAAAGCACTGCTGAGCAAAAGGAACATAAAGGTTCGTCTCAGTTTTGCCAGAAAACATCTTGATGATCCCCAAGACTTTGGGGAAAATACTCTGTGGGCTGACAAGACAAAAGTTGAACTTTTTGGAAGGTTTGTGCCTCATTACATCTGGTGTAAAAGTAACACAGCATTTCAGAAAAGGAACATCATACCAACAGTAAAATATGGTGGTGGTAGTGTGATGGTCTTGGGCTGTTTTGCTACTTCAGGACCTGGAAGACTTGCTGTGGTAAATGGAACCATGAATTCTGCTACCAAAAAATCCTGAAGGAGAATGTCCTGCCATCTGTTCATGACCTCAAGCTGAAGTTTGAGGTCACGCCTCAGCTTGAGGCCAATTGGGTTGTCGGGGGGGGGGGGGGGGGTGGCGGAGGGGTAGTACCTTGGTAGGAGGACAGGTGCCCCGTTCCTTCGGGTGGTTCGAATACCCTGGTCCTGACGCCCACCCCAACTCGTATGTATGGCTCCTCGTAGCTGCCGTGGGTACAGTAGCGGCCACAACCCGGGCAATGGTGTCGCCTCGCCGGCTAAACTACGTACAGGTACTGTACATAGCATAGAGGACCTCACTGGAGAATGGAGGAACATCTGTCCTCCCCCTCTTGTACCCCCCAGTCATGGGTTAAATGATCAGTTTTTGCAACAGCTGTGAGGGCAGTCCTTGGAATGAGGATCCTGGTCAGTTGCTGCGCCTGCCCCAGTGGCTGCACGTTGCGGTTTCCACCCCTACCGCCGAAGCTGGGTGTCAGGAAGAGAGGGTAGCCTTGGGCTTGTACACTCCACCGCCACCATAATCATTAGGTGTACGTGTCTTCTTTTGGCTGTTACTTTACTTGCCATCAGTATCATTATCACATGCATAGAAGTCCTGCGGCGAGGAATGAGGTGGCGATGGGGGCAGGAAAAGGATGCTTCAGGGAGCCTCTAGTCACGTCTCCCCACGCATGGCGGTCCATGTGTGATGGTCGCTCTGGTGCCCACCCGGAGCAACGGCCCAGTTCGTGTCCTGCCCGGATGACAAGGCAGCCCTTTTTAGGGATAGCACTGCCTTCTCCAGACAGAGAAAGGGGGAGAAAAGGACCCCTAAAGAAAGCTTGCTCCATTTTTGGCTTGCTCGCTAGCCGCGGCGGGCTGGTCATCCATGTCTGCGGTCGAAAAATGAAAGAGACAAAGAAAGTGAAAAACACAATAAACATAGCCACTTGGAATGTGTGTACCCTCCAAGACAGTGACAACAGCCTGCAACACCGGACAGCCATTGTTGCACAAGAATTACTCCGCTACAACATCACAATAGCTGCCCTTAGTGAGACTCGGTTGCCTGACTCGACAGAGATCACTGAGCATGGGTCTGGCTACACGTTCTATTTCAGTGGGCGCCCGATTGATGAGGCACGACAGTCAGGAGTCTGCTTCGCCATCAAGACATGTTACGTCAACCTGCTTGACTCTCTACCGCACGGGGTCAGTGATCGACTTATGGTGCACCGCCTGAAGCTTAATACTGGGTACATAACATGCATTAGTGCGTATGCACCAACTATGACACACACAGACAAGAGCAAGGAACGGTTCTATGAGGAATTAGACCATGTTATTCAAGCCACTCCTCATACTGACAAGTTGGTGGTCCTAGCGGACTTCAACGCTCGCGTGGGAGCCTCATGGACCACCTGGGAGAATGTTATTGGCCACCATGGTGTTGGAAAGGAGAATTCCACAGGCACCTTGCTCCTCTCCTTGTGCACCCAGCATCAATTATCTATTACCAACATGTTCTTCCAACAGGCGAACAAACTGAAATCAACATGGATGCACCCGCATTCAGGCCATTGGCATCAGATTGACTTTGTCATTACATGACAGTGGGACATCAAAGATGTGCAGCTTACTAGATCAATGAGGGGAACAACATGTCTCTCAGACCACCGGTTGTTGCAGTCGAGAGTCGTGTTCTCCTTTAAACCCCCACGGTGGAGGGTCTGGTATACACCTGTGAAGAAGCTCAATGTGGCCAAGCTCAGCTTACTGGATTCCAGCACCCAACTGAAGCAGCAACTTTTCACTAAACTTACTGACTTTGACAATGCCCTTTTTGAGACCGTTGACAGCCATTGGACATTACTTTGTGATAATATCTATGAAGCGGCAGAGGAAGTGCTCGGCTTCATCAAACGCAAGCACTGGGATTGGTTCAATGAAAATGATATAGCAGCCATCCAATTGTTGGACCGTCTTCACCGTGCCCATCTTAAGTATGTGAATGATAAGAGCTCGATTGCAAAGAAGGACACGTACCACCATGTCCGGCAGACAGTTCAGGTTTCTCTGCATAGTATGATGGACCAGTGGTGGATTGCTAGAGCTGAGGACCTTCAGGAAGCTGCTGACAAGAACGACGTGAAAGCATTCTACGATGGCCTGAAGGCGGTCTATGGTCCGACTTCACAGGGCAGTACGCCAATGTACTCTTCGGACGGTCAGACGCTCATAAGGGAGCCACCGACGGTTACTGAGATTAAAGATGCCATCAAACAGATATCTAGTGGTAAGGCAGCTGGTGGAGATGGTATCCCACCAGAGATCTATAAGTGTGGCTGTAACATCATCGTCACCCGTCTCGCCCAGTTATTTGCCACCATATGGGAGCAGGGGGAGGTTCCACAAGACTTCAAGGATGCAATGATTGTTCACTTGTACAAGCATAAGGGAAACCACCACTGCTGCGATAACCACAGAGGAATATTGCTCCTCGCCATCGCTGGTAAGATTCTAGCATGTGTGATCATAAACCACCTCAATCACTATGTTGTCGACAACATCATTCCCGAGAGTCAGAGCGGCTTTCGAGTAGGGCGAGGCACCATTGACATGATGTTTGCAGCCAGGCAAATACAAGAGAAGTGCCAAGACCAAAATTGTGATTTGTTCATAGTGTTCGTAGACCTGACTAAGGCCTTCAACTCTGTTGGAAGAGAGGGCCTGTGGAAGCTGCTCACCAGGGTCAGGTGCCATCCTAAGATCATCAATGTCATCTACTCATTCCACGATGGCATGGTCGGGTGGGTGGTTGAGAGTGGTTTAATCTCCGATCCATTCCCTATCATCAATGGCACTAAGCAGGGGTGTGTTATGGCCCCGCTGCTCTTTAGTATCGTCTTTGCTGCAATGCTCCTTGATGCCTTCAAGGACTGTGACAGGGGTGTAAGGATCTGGTTTCGCACTGACGGCAATGTAAGATAAGATAAGATAAGATAAGCCTTTATTAGTCCCACAACGGGGAAATTCCAGGATTGCAACAGCACAGGGATAGCAACACTCAGAGCAACAATCAGAAGGCAAGAAAAAAAACAAGCAAGCAAGAGCAGCTAATATACATATGTACATATTACTATAAAATATACAGTATATATACACACACACAGACACACAGCGCAGAGCATTGTAGCTGGATGGAATAAATATATGAATATATAAACACACAGTGCGGAGCATTGTAGCTAGATGGAATAAATATGTAAATATATAAACACCCACAGTACGGAGCATTGCAGCTAGGTGGAATAAATATGTAAATATATAAACACACACAGTGCGGAGCAATGTAGCTAGATGGAATAATATGTAGATATATAAACACACAGTGCGGAGCATTGTAGCTAGATGGAATAAATATATAGATATATAAATATAAACACACCCAGTGCGGAGCATTGTAGCTAGATGGAATAAATATGTAAATATATAAACACACACAGTGCAGAGCATTGTTGCTAGATGGGATGAAACAGCATAACCGTCTATTTAGTTATCCTACATGGTATGATTATGTGCCCATACATATTCTCACCCTCCATAGTGACCGGTATTTTCCTAGTTGTATGCCGGAGGGGACCATTGTGTAAGTCTATTGCATCTTTTGCATTCAAAAAACTATTAGTTTGTTACGTCTTTTTGCTATCTCTGCGAGCAGCCCTGCTTAGGTTGTACAGTCTGACAGCCGTTGGTAGGAAGGACCTGCGAAACCTCTCGGTTGTGCACCTGGGATGATGTAGTCTGCTGCTAAATGAGCTCCTCAGTGCATTCAGTATGTCCTGCATAGGGTGAAACTCGGACTCCAGCAGAGATGACACGTAAGAGACAAAGTTGCCAATACAGAAGTCCTCCGCCGTTGCAATATCACCAGCATCGAGTCATTCATCATACGTTCCCAGTTGCGCTGGACCGGCCATGTTGTTTGGATGACAGAGCAGCGCATTACTAAAATCCTGTTATTTGGCCAGTTGGATGAAGGGCGGAGGTCACGGGGCGGTCAGTGGAAGCGGTATAAAGACGTGCTCAAGGCCTCACTTAAGTCGTGTGGGATTGATCCTATGACATGGGAGATGCAGGCCAAGAACCGTCCCCTTTGGCGAAAGATCTGCCATGAAGGTGTTGACCTCTTCGAGAGAGAGAGAACTGCCCGTCTGAATGCCCGCCATGAAGCATGTCACGGTGCCACCCAGCAACAGAGACGTCTATAGCAGTCAGTGTCATCCACTCATCCAATTATGTTCATCTGTCCCAATTGCGATATGCTATGTGCTTCACGCATCAGCCTCATCAGTCATCGCCGTCACAAGCACCCCCTTACAATTTAATGCAGCCAGAAGGTGGGAGATTCATCATTGGCGAAGGTTCAATCCATCATCAGTCAAAGTCCTGACCTGAATCCGGTTGGGATGCTGTGGCATGACCTTCAAAAGGTGGTTCATGCTCGAAAACCCTCCAATGTGACTGAATTATAACAATTCTGCAAAGATGAGCGGGCCAAAATTCCTCCTCAGCGCTGTCAAAGACTCATTGCCAGTTATCGCAAACACTTGATTGCATTTGTTGCTGCTAAGGGTGGCCCAACCAGTTATTAGGGTTAGGGGGAAATCTCTTTTTCACATAGGGCCATGTAGGTTTGGATTTTTTTCCCTTACTAATAAACACATTCATTTAAAAACTGCATTTTGTGTTTACTTGTGTTATCTTTGTCTAATATTTAAATTTGTTTGATGATCTGAAACATTTAAGTGTGACAAACATACACAAAAATGAGAACTCAGGAGGGGGCTAACACTTTTTTACACCACTGTAGGTACTGTAATGGAAGCGATTACAACGTCCCACTTGAAACTCTGCCCCTGGAAACAAACAGTCACAGACCTTGTGCCAAATGTCTCAATGGAAGAACCATTAGCTGCGCTCAAACGCGGACCGTTGCCTGCCGCCAGCCTGTCCGCACCTGTTGGCGGGAGTAGGCGCTTCTTTGAGCCAGAGTCTACTAGGAAACATCTCCCTGACAGTGAGTCTTTAATGAAGAGCAGCTCACCTTGTCCGCCAGCTCCCACAGCTGCTACTGAGCGCTGGCTCTGGAGTTTCCCATCGTCTCAAACATGCATGGAGGATGTTAGCCTTGCTGCCAAACTGCAGGTGGAAGAAACACAGACCTTTCCTGCGTCATCTCCGGGCCACCCCTCCAGCTACTGCCGCTGGATCTGCGTCCTCCGTCGTGGGTAGCAGGATATCTGATGCCATGCTTTGCACAGCAAACTACCTGGTAGCCAGCAGGACCTGATCAGCTTCCTCGGCTAAAGCTCGGTAGTCACCGTTTGCCAAATGCAAAGAGTTAGCCAAAACCGTGCGCACAGGTGGCGGGAGTTGGCACGGGAAAATGTGTGGAAACAGGAAACCACCTTTGTCTGCTCCAAACAGCAATAGCACTCTGTCCATAAGATCCACAGCCATGCCGTCACCCAAGCCTGACAGGGAAAAGATTTTATCCACTCTTTCCGTGGCCAATAGATTATCTCTCTGGAGCAGGACCTGTTTGATGGCGGCGTATTTACCGTGCTGTGGGGGTGCGTGAAGTAACTGCATGACACGCCGTGTGGACTGCTGATCCAGAGCAGCGACGACCACGTAGGACCTGGGTTCATCTGCAGTGATTCCTCGTAGATGGAACAGTGCTTCGATATGTTGGAACCACGAAGCCGGGTTGCTCTGCCAAAACTCCAGAAGCTTCACACCCACAGTGCAAGCAGCCGGCTGTGAGGGTCGGGGCGACATGGCTGACAAGGAAATGCAGTTTTCTTCTGTGTCGGACATGCCCGAATCGGGGTGACCAATGTGGCAGGAGGAAGAAACACACAGGAGCCGAAGATGAGTTTTTATCTTTACTCCTCAAAGTGTCACCAATAACTAACTGTAGCCACTCCCGGACTCCAAAACTGGGAAACACAAACCACGTCCCCAAACCCAAAGTCCCACTGGGTGAGAGGTACACTCTTCAGTCTCTCTCTCTCTCTCTCTCTCTCTCTCTCTCTCTCTCTCTGAGTGGGCGTGGTCGTGAGTGCGAGCTGAGAGCGTGTGACAGCGTGAGTGAATTATCTCAAATTTTTCTCTATCTTTTTGTGTTTAAGGTGTTTTTTTGTTAAATAATCTTAATTTTTGTTGTTTTATGTAGCTGGGGTGGGGTAGGCGTTTTGGGAAGGGGGTTTCTGCTGCCAGCTCTGCTGGTCAGCATGGTTTTGGAGCGAGGCTCCGGGTTTGAGAAGCTGACATGCCGGCATGCTGTCAAACTGACTCCGGCTGTCAGCTGCTCAGTGGAGGAGTGTAGTCTGGCTGTGGGGGAGCTGGTCGGTTATGAAAGCGTTAGATCAGCTTCTAGAATGAATAGTGCCGTAGTGATCTTCCTGGATAGTATTGAAAAAGTTAACCAGGTAGTGGAGAGCGGGGTTGTGATTAAAGACACACTGGTTCCTGTTCTGTCTCTGGTAAATCCCGCGAAGAGAATTACGATCTCAAATGTCCCACCATTTTTAAAGAATGAGCTGTTGGAGAAGGAGCTGTCGAGACATGGGCAGCTTTTGTCCCCGATTAAGCACATCCCTCTCGGTTGTAAGTCCCCGCGCTTAAAGCATGTCATGTCTTTTAGGCGACAGGTGCTCATGATTTTAAAGAATAGCGAGGAAAGCCTCAACCTCGTATTTAAATACCGGATTGACGGCTTTGATTACACCATCCACGTTACCTCTGACAATATGAAGTGTTTCGGCTGCGGAATGGAGGGACACTTGATTCGATCATGCCCTCAGGGAGTGGGGGGTGATCACTCGGGGGAGGCCGCTAGTGTGGCCTCGGGGCCGTCTGGCGGCGGAGCGGCTTTGCCGCTCTCCGAGGCTGACGGCGCTACTGCGCCGTCGGGCGCTTCGGCCGAGGCCGCAGGGCCGTCTGGCGGCGGGGCTTCGGCCGAGGCCATGAGGCCGTCTGGCGGCGGGGCGGCGTCCTCAGCCGGCCTGTCGATCATAAATGAAACAGCAGCAAAAGTTAAAGCACATTGCAGGGCTGCTGCACAGACCAACATTGTGGACAAGGGTGAGATTACCGAGAGGGATCATGCTGAGGATCAGACAGAGGAGGCAAATGAGGTCCAGGTAGATGGTGGGACTAGAAAAATGAATATAAAACCACAGCACAGGGTGAGCGAAAGACAGGAAGAGACAGCTACCAGGGTGGCTGAGTCAGTGTTGGAGGATAAGGATGACATTGAAATAGATAAAGAATTATGTAAAATCTCAATCAAGCGAAAGAATTTGGAAACCAAACAGCAGAGGAGCAAAGTAAAAAGGGTTGTCAAAGACAGTTCTGAGGTTTCTCTATCTCAGCCAGATTCTTATGCTGGGTCTGAGATAGAGAGAGATGGTGAAAGCAGTGATGATGTGGCCAGTGGAGGCGGTTACCCCTTCACAAAAATACAGAAGTTTTTGCAGGACACTAAGGGATCCAGAATGGTTAAAGTTGAAAACTTCTTCCCCAATCTAAAACGTTTTGTTGACTCTGCTCGGGCCTACATGAAAAATAGGGGAGAGCTTGAGCAGGAAAGTTTTACTGATCAGGAGGTCTACAGACTAAAAAAGCTTGTGCTAAAAGTTAAGAACCAAATTGCCCAGGATGATTAGTCTTTTATCACTCATTCTTTCTTTTCTGTTTTTGTGTTGGTTTTACCCTTTTATATGCATGTGCAGTTTTAATTTTGGCACACTCAACATCAGTGGAGCAAGAGAAATGTCCAAGCGAGCGTGTGTTTTTACTCTTGCAGAATGCAAGAAAATTAATGTTCTGTTTGTTCAGGAGACTCATAGTTCTGAGGACAATGCTGCTGACTGGAGGAGGGAATTTCAAGGTGAAATTATTCTTAGTCATAAAAGCAGCAGCAGTGGTGGAGTGGGTATTTTATTTTCTCGAGATTTTATTCCACTTTTTTATGACATTGATGAGATAATTGCAGGCCACATTTTAAAAGTTCGAGCTGTTTTTGAGAATGTGAAGGTTGTTTTTATAAATGTGTATGCTCCAACCGTAGGCACAGAAAGATTGGCCTTTTTAAATATTTTAGATGACACGATCAAAAATTGCAGTAATGATGACTTTTTATTTGTGGGAGGTGATTTTAATTGTACAGAAAATCCTCTTATGGATAGGAATCACCCAGAGCCACATGCTGCATCCAAGAGAGTTTTAAAAGGTCTCATAGAAGCTCATGATCTGTGTGATGTGTGGAGAAATTTTCATGGCAAGGCTAAACAGTACACATGGAGCCATAGAAAGGACAATATTTTGTCCTTAGCTAGACTGGATAGGGTTTACAGTTTTAAGCACCATTTTAGCATTTTTAAAAGTGCTTTTATAGTCCCTGTTGGCTTCACAGATCATTCCCTGGTTCAGTGTTGTGTTTTTATCAAGAATATAAAGTGCAGTAGTGCATACTGGCATTTTAACACGTCACTTTTATCGAATAACAGTTTTAAAACTGCTTTTATGTTTTTTTGGAGTAATTTTAAATTAACGAAATCAAATTTTAGTTCTTTGCAGCAGTGGTGGGATGTAGGGAAGAGCCAAATAAAGAATCTGTGCCTACAGTATACTCGCAATGTCTCTGGAGACTTGGCCAGGTCTGTCAGGGACCTGGAGAGAGAAGTAGTGGAGCTGCAGTCTTTGGCAGGCTCCACAGGAGAAAGAGGACATTTTGAGGCCCTCAATGGCAAAAAGTCTGTTTTAACTGACCTACTGGGTGTGGCTGCCAGGGGCGCTGTGGTACGCAGTAGGTTCCAGAACATCGCACTAATGGACGCTCCATCTCATTTTTTCTTTGGTTTGGAGAGGAAGAATGGTCAGAGGAGGATGATCCACTCTCTTAGCTCCGAAGACGGGCGGCCGATCCATGAGTCTGTGGCGATCCGTCGCTTTGCAGTTGCTTTCTACAAGGATCTCTTTAAGAAAGAATTTGTTGAGAATCCACATGCACTGAGTCATTTTTTGACGGACTTGCCAAAGGTGATGGCTAGCATGAATGCGGAGCTGGAGAGCGGGATCACTCTGCAAGAACTGGCAGTGGCTGTCCAGTCTCTTCAGTGTGGAAAAGCCCCAGGGATAGATGGCCTACCATCGGAGTTCTACAAGGCGTTCTGGTCTGAGATCTGTGAGGACTTGCTGGAAGTACTGTCTGACAGTCTGCGGAAGGGTCACCTGCCCCTAAGTTGTAGGAGAGCAGTCCTCACCCTCCTTCCAAAAAAAGGCGACTTGAAAGACATTAAAAACTGGCGTCCGGTGGCCCTCCTCTGTACTGACTACAAAATTCTCTCCAAAGTGTTGGCTACCAGACTGAGGAAGGCGATGGAGCAGGTCATACATGTAGACCAGACCTACTGTGTACCTGGTAGGTTGGTTACAGACAACATTTTTTTAATTCGTGATGTTTTGGACCTCTCCAGCTCATTGGTCAAAGAACTTGGTCTTATTTCAATAGACCAAGAAAAGGCGTTTGACCGAGTTGAACATCCATACCTTTGGCAGACATTAGAGGCCTTTGGTTTCAGCTCAGGGTTCATCGCCATGATCCAGGCTTTGTATAGAGACATTGAGAGTATTCTTAAGATTAATGGTGGTTTGAGTGCTCCTTTCAAAGTTGAGAGGGGTGTCCGACAGGGCTGCCCCCTCTCAGGTATGCTGTACTCTCTTGCCATTGAGCCCCTTCTTTGTAAACTAAGGCAAGGCCTCACTGGTTTTAAAGTCCCCAACTCTGACTCTGTTTTTAAAGTGTCTGCCTATGCTGATGACGTTGTTGTTTTTACAAGAAATCAAAATGATGTAGACTACCTTTTAAGAACTGTCAATCTTTTTGGTGAGTGCTCCTCAGCGAGAGTGAATTGGGGTAAGAGTGAAGCTGTTGTGGTGGGGGGGAGACCACAAAAAATTGCCCTACCTGGTGGCCTCTCGTGGACATAAGGTGGTTTTAAATATCTTGGTGTGTTCTTAGGAAATCAGACTTTTACTGGGAAAAATTGGGAGTGTTTTTTAGAAAAAGTTGAAGGAAGACTGAAAAAATGGAAATGGATTCTGCCAAACTTGTCCTTCAGAGGTCGTGTTTTAATCATCAACAATTTGATTGCTTCGATGCTGTGGCATCGACTGTCTTGTCTGGACCCTCCACCCAATTTGCTGGCCAGAGTGCAGTCTATAGTCGTGGACTTTTTCTGGGACCGTCTTCACTGGGTTCCACAGAGCATCCTGTTTTTACCGAGGGAAGAAGGTGGTCAAGGGCTCATCTATCTGGCCAGCAGGGGGGCTGTCTTCCGCCTGCAGTTCATTCAGCGACTGCTGAGTGGCCCCCTGGACCTTGTGTGGAGACCTATTGCCAGGGCTGTCCTGGCTCGCTGTGGAGGGCTTGGACTAGAGGAGTCGCTGTTTTTAATGGACTTAAGGAGCCAAAAACTCCCAGAACTTCCCCAGTTTTACCAAAGTGCTTTTAAAATCTGGGGACTTTTTAAAAAGAACTCTCCCCAGGCTTCCTTGTCACCTTTCTGGCTTTTAAAGGAACCACTTGTGTTCGGGACCCGTTTTGATGTGGGCAATGCTTTAGGACCTTCTGTTTTAAAAAAGTTCATTTCTGCCAAGGTCACAACACTGGGACACTTGGTAAATTTATGTGGTCCTAACTTGGACAATGCTGTTGCCCTGTGCTCTGCTCTTGGCGTTTCTTCAGTCAGAACTATAATGAATTTGCTGAAAGATTGGAGAGACTGCCTGTCTGCAGAAGAACACTCTGCTATTGTTTTACACTGCAAAAACTCTGTGCGAACTTCTGATGAACCTTTTCCTTTTAGTGTTTTATCTCCTGATTTTAAAGATGGCACTGGTGTGTTTTTAAACTCTGAACACATTAACATTTGTGACTCTCCGGGTAAAAAAATGTATGGACTTTTGGTGAAAGTTTTAAATGTAAATAAGTTAAAAGGTCGAGCTGATACACCATGGAGGAAACACTTGGGTGTGGGTTCAGAGGTGAGGCCTGCCTGGAGAGCACTCTATAAACCACCATTAACTAAGAAGGTTGGAGACCTACAATGGCGAGTTTTACATGGTGCTGTGGCTGTAAATGCTTTTATCTCCATTTTAAACCCAAATGTTGTTGAGGTTTGTCCTTTTTGTCCTCAGAAAGAGACTGTGTTTCATTGTTTTCTGGACTGTAACAGACTGCATTTGTTGTTTGTTTTTTGGGGGAAGCTGTTTTATCTGTTTGGAGAAGTCTTTTCCCTGCAGATTTTTATCTTGGGTTTTCCATATAGGCAGAGAACTAAGAAAAAGAGTGAACTTTTAAATTTCATCCTGGGTCAGGCTAAAATGGCTATCTATGTTAGTAGGAAAAGAAAAATTAAACAAATACTGGATTGTAATGTAAAAGACATGCTGGTTGGCATGATTAAGGCTCGAATAATGATTGATTACAATTACTATCATCTGATGCAAAATGTTGAAACCTTTGAGGCTATGTGGTGCTTTAAGCACATCCTGTGTTGTGTTAAGGAGGGGAAAATTACCTATGGTGTAATCCTGATGTAAGAAGCAAGTTTTTTGTTTTAGTTTTCCTGGTTTGGTTACTTGTGTCTTTGATTTCTTGTCAGTAAGTCATTTTTCTTTTCCATTGCTTCTTTTAGTTGTTTTGTTTTTCTGTTGAATTTGTGACAATAAAGGTGTGTTGAAAAATCAAAAAATCTCTCTCTCTCTCTCTCTCTCTCTCTCTATATATATATATATATATATATATATATATATATATATAGAGAGAGAGAGAGAGAGAGAGAGAGAGAGAGATACATGTAGCTATAGCTACAATGCTCCGCACTTTGTGTTTATATATTTATATATTTATTTCATCTAGCTACAATGCTCTGCACTGTGTGTCTATATATATATATACGTATATATACAGTATATATATATATATATATATATATATATATATATATATATATATATATATATATATATATACAGTATATATATATATATATATTTTATATGTACATATGTATACTCGCTGCTCTTGTTTTTCTCTTGCCTTCTGATTGTTGCTCTGAGTGTTGCTATCCCTGTGCTGTTGCAATCCTGGAATTTCCCCATTGTGGGACTAATAAAGGCTTATCTTATCTTATCTTATATATATATATATATGTTTTCACCTGACAAGAAGCTGTTCTTTACTGCAACAAGTCACAGTCACTTTTTCTCTCTGTGTGTAAGAAAACTTTAAATGCATTTAATGCGGACATTAAATGTGAGCTTCTTGCTCAAAAAAATACTCATGTTTAAGTACAGAGGGAGGTGCTGGTAGGGGCTACTCACCGCTCGGACAACAGGTGATCAGGGCTCAGTAGGAGAAGTCATCACTGCTACGGCATTTCTTCACCGTTTTGTGATGTGAACTGGGGCAGGACAGGAAACAAACCCGTGGAGGAGACTGTGTGATGGCTGCATCAGTTGCGGTAGGGTCAGTTTATGTTTATTTACTTATTTACTTGCTTGCCTTTGCCTTTGGCATGACAACCTCCAGTGGCTTGAGGCCAGTGGTGGCGCAAGGGATGGCATTTCTGCCAATAGCCAATGAAACTGTGTATTCATCCCCAGTTTGCAGCTGACGAGAAGGGTGTCTAGCAACTGCAAGTTGTATGATCATCTATTTGTGCTAAAATATCAATCCATATTAAAACCCCTTGACGCCTGTCGTCGCAAATTCGCATCAAACCGCTTCCGCTCCAAATGCAACCAAAATACCGTCTGTATTCCTCCACTTCCAGTTGGAGCACTTCCAACACATACCTAGGAACCTTTTGCAAGCATTAGTTTCTCGCAGGAACGGTCAGAGACGGAGCACCATCCATTTCCTGATTGCTACGCTAGCCTCGTGCTACGTCGGCATTTTCAGAAGACAATCGTGGAAAAATTGTCCAATCTCAGGTAAGTTGTACTAAGATAAAAATATGTACAGGCTTATTGTGTACTTTTATCACTACCACGAAGAAATGGAGTACCTATGACGAATATTTTTGTAGATATTAGACGATTTCGGTGTGATGCTAATTCGCTACATTCAGCCACAATGGAATGCAATAAGGTGCCGTATTTAGATGGTGTTCAACACTCACACACATTTTCTTTAGAAACTGCCATTCTACCTCATATCTATAATCATAACAGAAATAATGTGGTGGGATATAAATGTAATTTCTGTCCATTATTTTTCTTTATATCTGTAGATCTAAAAATGAACGCGGCATCAATGTATGGAAAGCCAGCAGGTGGACCTCGGCCCAGGGCTCCACCTGTGGACAGTGACGACAGCTGTCTCAGTGAAAGTGGGGACAGTGATGAGGAATACACTCCTGAACCAGGTGATTACAAAATCATGTGCAGATTTTCAGCCTGTTTGTGATATTTATGGATGTAACTCTGTATACACATTGAATAGATAAAAATGTATGCTCTTTTATAAAGTGATTTTTTTTCTACACCAGGTGATGAAAACGGCAGCAGAGACAGATAAGAAATCAAACATTTCATTCATTTCAGTGACAACATGGCACCCGACAATAACGACAGGCTTTTCAAAATCAGATTGGTTGTTGTCTCGCTTCTCCCCAAATTTCAGGCTCTCCCTCAACAACAAATGTTGTGTGTTGATGAGCAAATGGTTCCTTTTCCCTTGTCCGAAAGTTCGTTCCACAAATAAACTGAAGCAATGCACACTCTTCGCATTGAAAGGACAGTCAAACTGAATGGGAGGAAAGAGGTGTTTCCAGCAGGTTTTTGTTCTTGTTCATTGCTTGTGTTTTGTGTTTATAATGTGTTTTTTATAGTTCATTGTAGTGGTTTATGATAGTTTGGCAGTCTTGAGAGTTGAAAATACTGAAAATAACTTTGTTGCATAAATAAAAGACTTCATACTTGAGATGGGAACAGGTGCTTTTTTACCTTTTTTTACCATAGATGCCTGCCGTTGCTAATTTGCATCATACCTAAAATTATATCTATTTTATGTACTATAGTCAAATTAACTTCCTAAACTTAATTTAGCATCTCGTCGGCCTCCGTCGGTCTATGATGACCATGGAAGAGAATCCTAAACGTCTACTCTGCTGGAACAGCACCGCCTGTGGCTGAACAGGCCGATGCGCGAATGGCAGTCCCTGTCACACAGGTCGCACTTGTGGGTGGTCTCCGTGCTGCTGGGTCTGTGTTGGTTCTTCCTGCGGGTCCTTTTTTCATCTGCTGCAGCAGTCAGTCTCTCTTCACCCGCCTTGAGCTGTCTGGTCAGGGTCCATTTGGAGCGGTCCGTTGCAAGGTCCTCCCAGCGCTCTGTGTTGATCTCCAGGGCCTTCATGTCTCTCTTGCAGACGTCTCTAAAGCGCAGCTGTGGGCAGCCAACGTCTCTCCTGCCAATCGCCAGTTCTCCATAGAGGACGTCTTTGGGGATTCTGCCATCCTCCATACGGTGAACGTGGCCTATCCAGCGGAGCCTGCGCTGCCTGAGTAGAGTGAACATGGAGGGAAGGCCGGCGTGGGACAGAACTTCTGTGTTGGGTACTTTGTCCTGCCAGGATATGTCCAGGATGTGGCGAATGCAGCGCAAGTGGAAGGAGTTCAGTCTCTTTTCCTGCCGGGCGTATGTTGTCCACGTCTCACTCCCATAGAGCAATGTGCTGATGATGCAGGCGTTGTACACTGCCATCTTCATCTTGACAGAGAGTTTGGGATTCTCCCACACTCGTGTGGTGAGGCAAGCGAGTGTGAAGGCTGATTTTCCAATCCTCTTGTCGATCTCTGTATCAAGGGAGAAGTTGTTGCTGATCGTGGACCCCAGGTATGTGAACTGATTCACGACCTCCAGCTCATAGTCGTCGATGGCGATGGTTGGTGGTTCTTCCGTGCCTTGCGCCAAGACGTTAGTTTTCTTCAGGCTGATGGTAAGCCCGAAGTCCTTGCATGCCTGGGAGAAGCGGTCCATCAGGGTCTGAAGCTCCTGCTGTGTGTGGGTTGCGACTGCAGTGTCGTCTGCGAACAGCATGTCTCTGATTAGAGCCTCGCGTACTTTGGTTCTGGCTTTCAGGCGGGTGAGGTTGAAAAGCCTGCCGTCAGATCTTGTGTGCAGGTAGATTCCCTCTGTTGCTGTGCTGAAGGCATGCCTCAGGAGCATAGCAAAGAAAATCCCAAAGAGGGTTGGCGCAAGTACACAGCCCTGTTTCACTCTGCTGCGTATGTTGAATGGCTCTGAGACGTTGCCGTCGTGCTGCACTATCCCCTGCATGTTGGTGTGAAACGATTTGATGAGGCTTTGCAACTTTGTTGGGCATCCTATCTTTGGCAGGATCTTGAAAAGGCCTTCTCTGCTGACCAGATCGAACGCTTTGGTGAGGTCGATGAAGGCGATGTACAGGGGCATGTTCTGTTCTCTGCATTTCTCTTGGAGTTGACGGATGGAGAATATCATGTCTACCGTCGATCGCTCAGCGCGGAAGCCACACTGAGACTCGGGGTAGACACGTTCGGCAAGCTTCTGTAGATGAACGAGAACAACTCGTGTGTAGACTTTGCCAACAACGCTGAGGAGGGAGATTCCCCTGTAGTTGTTGCAGTCGCTTCTCTCCCTTTTGTTTTTGTAGATGGTGATGATCTTGGCATCCCTCATGTCCTGTGGTACGGTACCTTCCTTCCAGCACTGGCAGAGGACATCATGCAATGGCAGCAGTAGGGCGAACTTGCAGTGCTTGATCAGGTCAGGGGGTATGCCGTCGTTGCCGGGTGCCTTGCCAGCGGCCAAGCTATCAATGGCCTTGCTGAGTTCGTCGATGGTTGGCTCGGCGTCAAGTTCGTCCATGGATGGCAGGCAGTCAATGGCATCAAGGGCTGACGGTGTCACGGTGTTCTGTCTGGAGTAGAGGTCGGAGTAGTGTTCCACCCATCTCTCCATCTGCTTGTTCTTTTCTGTGATCATCTCCCCAGTGGAGGATTTGAGGGGGGCCGTCTTGTTCTGAGCTGGACCAAGTGCTTTCTTGATGCCATCGTGCATACCACGGATGTTCCCTGTTATGGCAGCGGTTTGAATGTCTTGGCTGAGCTGAGTCCAGTACTCGTTGGCACAGCGCCGAGCAGTCTGCTGAACTTTGCTTCTCACAGCCCTGAGAATCTGGAGATTCTTCTCGTTTGGGTACTTCTTGTACTTAGCAAGTGCTGAGCGCTTGGCTTCAATGTCAGGGGTCATCTCGGTCAACTTGGCATCAAACCAGTCCTGTGACTTTGAGGTCTTCCTCCCAAAGGTAGCCAAGGCTGTGCGGTGGATGGTGTTTCGCAGCTCCTCCCACTTCTGCTTTGCAGATTCTCCTTCTTGTGGTACACCAAGTTCCTTCTCAAAGGTGGAGGCAAACTGCTCAACAAGTTCTGGTTGGGCCAGCTTGCTGGTGTCAATCTGTGCCTTTCCAGGCTGTCTAGCATGATGGAATTTCTTCAGCTGCAGCTTGACCTTGCAACGCACTAATGAATGGTCAGTGTCGCAATCTGCACTCTGGAACGAATGGGTGATTAGCACGTTCTTCAGTGAGGTGCGCCTGGTCAGGATCAAGTCCAGCTGGTGCCAGTGATTTGAGCGCGGATGTCGCCAGGAAACCTTGTGTTGAGGCTTGGTCTTGAAGAACAAGTTTGTGATGCACAGATCGTGATATGTGCAGAGCTCGAGCAGCCGCTGTCCGTTATCGTTCATTCTGCCCACGCCAAATGGTCCAAGACAGGAGGGCCAGGAGTTGTGGTCAGCACCCACTCTGGCATTGAAGTCTCCAAGGAGAATGAGTTGTTCAGAGTTGGGGATGATCCTGACAGTTGTTGCGAGATTCTCGTAGAACTCGTCTTTTGCCTCTGGTGTGGCTGTCAGTGTTGGGGCATACACACTGATGAGGGTGACTGGGCCTTGAGTGGTGTTGAGGCGGAGGGTGAGGAGTCGTGCAGAGCCATTGCTGCCCAGTTCCACCATCTTCAGCAAGGTGTTCTTCACTGCGAAGCCCACTCCATGTTCCCTGTGTTCGTCACTGTCCTTTCCCTGCCAGTAGAACGTGTAGTCCTTCTCTCTCAGTGTGCCTGCGTCAGCCAACCGTTTTTCCTGGAGAGTGGCGATATCCACTCCCAGTCTCTTCAGCTCATTATTGATGATGGCAGTCTTCCTGGTGTCGTTGATGTCCTTGAGGTTAGCAGCGAGTCCTGTCATCATAGTGCGGACATTCCAAGTTCCCAGTTTTACAGTTGGTCTCTTTTGTTTTTTTGTCTTGCCTGGTGCGAAGGTTCTCAGCCTGCTGTTCGGACTTCTCCTCATCCCCATGCACCCAATGAGGAAAGCAAGCTGTGGCGGGACAACACCTTATTGGCTGGGGGCTGCCCAGCATGAGGCAGGCGGTAGCTGTCCAGTGAGATCCGATGATCCCTCCCACCGTCGGGAACAACCCCTGGCGCCGCGCTCTACGCCAATTGAGCGGTGGCTTATAACCAGTAACTGTCATTCCCCGTGTTTTGTCTACGCCAAAGGCGAAGCTGGAGTGTCCTCTCCAGTGATCCGGTGTTCTACCTTCCAGCGTTGGGCATTGGTAGGATTCAAGCCTGGGCAGGAAGATATGGAGGACAAGATGTTGCCCATGCAGCATGTCCCCCCTCTCCACGTCACTGATGAATCCAAAGGAACAGCAGGGCTGCTACAGTTTGGCACCAGCGCCGTCGCAGGAGCTGCCAGAAATGTTGAGCACAACAGAGAACTGCCTTAGGGGCTCCGAATCCGGATTTTTCCTCAGGGTTGACTCCCAAAGCCTTTCCCGTGACCGGGTGTGCCGCAAGGCAGCGGAGGTTTGAAATCAGGGTTTACCTTCCCCTAGATGGGCTACCTTCCCAGGTTGACGAGCCACCATCTACCCGAAGCATCTGTTTTTAAGGCGCCAGAGATCCGCCCTCGCCCTTTCTCCTATTAGTAAAAGCAGTTCCGCCGGGCTTAGAGACTAAACCACATGGGCAGGCTAGGAGTTGGACTTAGTTGTCAGAGGCTTTTCGAGACGCACGCCATAAGGAGCGTTTTATGAGCACTGGGAGCTTAACCCCAGTGCCGCTCCTGGCTATGACAACCTTGGAACCAAATTTAGCATCTACTTGAAAGCAAAAACACAAGTGAAATTTTTTTTTTCATAATTGGAAATAAATTCAGGCGTTAAAAAAATGCGTTACTCGCATTACCCGTTTTAATAAAACGAGTAATGCGAGTAACGCATCTGATCACATTTCAATAATGCATTCCTGAATTTTTGCACATTACTGCAAAAGTAGTGGTGTTACAGCACTCCCAACACTGGTTATGAGTGGTGCCTGGGTTCCTCAAATTATAATGCCTGCCATTCATGCCAAAGAGTTCAATCTTTGTCTCATCAGACCAGAAAATTTATTTCTCATGGACTGAGAGTCCTTCAGGTGCCTTTTGGCAAACTCCAGGGGGGCTGCCAAGTGCCTTTTACTAAAGAGTGACTTTCATCTGGTCACTCTACCATACAGGCCTGATTGGTGGATTGCTACAGAGATGGTTGTCCTTCTGGAATGTTCTCCTCTCTTCACAGAGGAATGCTGGAGTTCTAACAGAGTGACCATCCGGTTCTTGGTCACCTCCCTGACTGAGGCCCTTCTCCCCCCGATTGCTCAGTTTAGATGGCCGGCCAGCTCTAGGAAGAGTCCTAGTGGTTCCAGACCTCTTGCATTTATTGATGAGGGGAGAACATTTTAGGCCATATTTACACTAACATCAAGCACGCATACAGAGCCCTATCCCTCCTCCACCTCGGCCAGTCGGACCATCTTTCCCTCCTGCTCTCCCCAGCCTACACCCCCCTCAGGCGTAGAGACAAGCCTACTATAAATACTGTCACAACTTGGCCTGACAACGCTCTCTCCAAACTGCAGGATTGCTTCACAGAGACAGACTGGGATTTATTTGGACAACAGGAGTTGGAAACATCCACTGATACAACCTTGGATTACATTAAATTTTGTATCGGTAATGTGACTGTGGACAAACATATTAGGGTTTTTCCCAACCAGAAACCCTGGATGACCAGCCAGGTCCGCACACTCCTCAGAGCCCGTGATGCTGCCTTCAGATCAGGTGACAGAGACCTTTATAGGTCTACTCGAGCCGATCTGGAAAGAGGAGTTAAAAAAGCTAAAGCGGACTACAAGATGAGAATAGAGTCCCACTTGTCTAGTAACAACATACGGGAGGTGTGGCAGGGAATTCGAAACATCACGAATTACACAGGCTGTGCTACAACATCAGAGAACCTGAGTGCACTGCTGGCAGAGGAGCTAAATAGCTTCTTTGCTCGCTTTGAAATAACTCAACAGCAGCACTCATCAGCCTCAGCCCTGCCCCCATCGATTGAGAGTCTGCTCACATACTGCATTACAGTGTGGTATGGGAATTGCACAATGGTAGACAGGAAGAGGTTGCAGAGGGTAGTAAAGGCAGCACAGAAGATCATCGGCCGCCCTCTCCCCTCCCTGACAGACATTTACACCGCCCGCTGCCTTAGGAGAGCACAATACATCATCAAGGACATCTACCACCCTGGAGCTGACCTGTTTGACCCGCTGCCCTCAGGGAGGCGCTACAGGTGCATCAGAGCCAGGACAAATAGACTTAAGAACAGTTTTTTTCCAAAAGCCATCATGGCTCTGAATTCTCAGTCCAACTCTCCCTGACCCTCTCAGTATACCTCTAAACATATCACTGTGTAATTGACATTTTCGGTCCAGAATGCTGTGCAGTCTTTTTAATATTTTTATTTTATATTGTATATATGACTTATTTTATCTTAGATTACGTACATTGCACACATTATACATTATTTATTGCAGGAATTTATTGTTTTTATGCTTTTTATTATTCTCTTTTACATATGTTGCACTGAAGGAGATGCTTAAATCTCATTGTACATTTGTTTGTATAATGACAATAAAGGCTATCTATCTATCTATGATGGAGACCACTGTGCTCATTGGAACCATCAAGGCAGCATAAATTTTTCTGTACTCTTCCCCAGATTTGTGCCTCAAGACAATCCTGTCTTGGAGGTCTACAGACAATTCCGTTGACTTCATGCTTGGTTTGTGCTCTGACATGCACTGTCAACTGTGGGACCTTATATAGACAGGTGTGTGCCTTTCCGAATCATATCCAATCAACTGAATTTACCACAGGTGGACTCCAATTAAGCTGTAGAAATATCTCAAGGATGATCAGTGGAAACAGGATGCACCTGAGCTCAGTTTTGAGCTTCATGGCAAAGGCTGTGAATATTTATGTAAATGTGATTTCTTAGTTTTTCATTTTTAATAAATTTGCAAAAATCTCAAAAAAAATTCACATTGTCATTATGGGCATTATAGTATTGTGTGTAGAATTTTGAGGAAAAAAATTAATTTAATCCATTTTCAAATAAGGCTGTAACATAAAAAAGTGTAGAACAAGTGAAGTGCTGTGAATACTTTCCGGATGCACGGTTTGTGTGTGTGTGTACTGTATATATACTGCTCAAAAAAATTAAAGGAACACTTTGAAAACACATCAGATTTTAATGGGAAAAAATAAGCTGGCTATCTACACTGATATGGACTGGATAATGTGTTAAGAATGAAAAGATGCCACGTCTTTTGATGGAAATGAAAACACTCCAAAAACTTAAAGTGAAGAAATTGTGGCAGGCTAGTCCAGCTTTCTCAGATTAAAAAGTGTTCCTTTAATGTTTTTGAGCAGTATGTGTATATATATATATATATATATATATATACACACACACACATATACATACATGTGTGTGTGTGTGTGTGTGTGTGTGGACGTGATATTACGTTAATGTGCCACACAGGTCTTTGTTCCAAACAATGTATTGTGATTGGAAGTCCGGGGACTCAATGCAGGGAATTCAAGGTATAAAAGGAGAATGCACAGAGACCCAGGAGAGCTTTTTCTGTACTGAATGTTGGAGAAGGAATAAAGTTCTTGTGTTGTCCAGCTCGTTGCCTCACCAGCTTCCTTTCTCCACATTGGTGACCCCAAGATGAGCCATGGACAGCAAGCCAAGCACCACCCCAGAGATTACCTGGAGGGAGAGTACCAGCGCCACGTGCGCTATCTCAGTCAAGCTCCCAGACTTCTGGCTTCACAGCCCGACCGCGTGGTTCCTGCACACCTGCACATAGAAGCCCAGTTCGCACTCCGCGGGATAATAACGGATGACACAAAATATTACTATGTGGTCGCTGTGCTGGATTTCCCCTGGCCCAGGGGAAATATGAAGCACTCAAGTGGATGCTTCTCCAGCACTATACCCTGTCTGACAGTGAGAGGGCAGAGAGACTCCTAACACTTTCGGAGTTAGGTGACAGATAAGCCATGGAACTCATGGAGAGCATGTTGGCGCTGAGGGGGAAGAACAACGAATCTTTCCTGTTCGCCCACTTGTTCCTCAGGAACCTACCTGCTACAGCGAGGGTGATGCTGGCCAAATTGCCGCTGCTGGTGACCAAGGATTACTGCACCCTGACCAGGAAACGGACCTCATCATTTTAGCAACCAGAGCTCTCAACGTGCATGCAGTGGCACTGGCATCCATGAGGGACTCCAGCGAGATCGAGGAGCCGTTGGTGGTAGTTGGGACGGACGCCAAGGGACGCAGGAACGGGGTGATCTGTTCCTATCATCGCCATTTCGGCTCAGATGCCCAACGCTAATTGCTGCCATGCCAATTCAAGAAGCCAGGAAGACGGCACGTTCGGCACTCAGTTGCAGTCAGTTGCAGTCAGTCGCCAGTGGTCGAAGCTGCAACCGGAACAAGTTGCTTTATGCTTGCAGGAGCAAGCTGCTTTATGCCACAGACACACGTTTGGGGAGATGGTTTCTGGTGAACTCCGGAAAACAGAAGAGCCTCATCCTGCCGGTCAATGCAGACAGGGTGGAAGGAGGCAGTGGCCCCGAGCTCACGCCCTCCAGCGGATCCACCATCAGGACTTTTGGTGAACGGACACTGACGATATGTTTGCTAAAGGGCGATTAGTGGATGCTGTCGCTTTTACCTCACTGCCCTGCACAGCTCGGGGAGCTGGGTCAGCAGCACTGGCTAACATTATAGCTCCAGGGGGTAAGTACCAACATTGATTTGCACAGTTCCCAGCACTCACGGTCCTGACTTTTTTGGCTACAATAACGAAACACAGGGTCGAACATTTTATAACTACGAAAGGCCCGCCGGTGTTCGCTTGACCTTGGCGCCTGGATGTGGCTAAACTGGCCAGCGCACATGAGGAGTTTGCCAACTTAGAGCAGTTGGGTATCGTCAGGTGCTCCAACAGCTTGTGGGCATCCCCGCTTTACATGGTGCCTAAGACCGATGGGTTGTGGCGACCGTGTGGCGATTTCCAGCACTTGAACAACACCACGAAACACGATTGGCATCCTATCCTGCATATCCAGGATTTTTCCGTGCACCTGGCCAGGGCGCGTGATTTTTCGAAAGTGGATCTGGTCCACGGTTACCACAAGGTCCTGGTGTGCACGAAAGATGTTCCGAAAACAGCGGTAATAACTCCTTTTGGCTTTTTCGAGTTTTTACGCGTGCCATTCAGAAAAAGGCGTGGCGCAGACTTTCCAGAGAATGATGGATGCAGTGCTTCGTGACCTGTCCTTCATTTTTGTCTACTTAGACGACATTCTGGAGCACATTGCCCTTCTAAAGATGGTTTTCTAGAGGCTGAAAGTGCACGGGGTGATAGTTAACCTGGCGAAGTGCCAGTTCGGTGTGCCAGTGATTGATTTTTTGGGCTACCGCATTTCGCCAGAGGGCGCGATTCCGTTACCGGATAAGGTGCGCGATGGGTCGGACTTTCCACATCCACAGACCAAGAGGGCACTACAAGAGTTTTTGGGAATGGTTAATTTTTATAACCATTTCCTTCCCCTGGCAGCCCAGCTGATGCAGCCGTTGTATACCGCACTAAAAAAAAAGAAGCCCGCAGAAACCATCGACTGGACACCCGAGCAAGTCCAGGCTTTCACAAATGCCAAAACAGTGCTTGCGGATGCCACGTTGATAGACCCACCCGGATCCATCGGCATGGATAGCGCTCACTATGGATGCATCTGATGTTGCCATGGAGCAGTGGTGGAGCAGTACGTCTCTGGTGCATCACAGCCGCTCGCATTTTTCAGTCGAACTTTGCGTGACAACGAACGCAAATACAGCACGTTCAACAGAGAATTTTTTGCTCTACACCTGGCAACACACCATTTCCAGATTTGGCTAGAGGGGCATGAGTTCACTGCATTCGTGGACCATAAGCTGCTGACATACACGATGTCCAAGGTCTCAGAACCGTGGCCGCGATCTAGGAGTTTACGACTGATATTCAACACGTTGCCGGTAAGCTCAACATCATGGCCGATTGTCTGTTGTGCGCGTTAGTCTCCCCGGTATACATGGGAATAGATTTCCCTGCTATGGCCGCGGTGCAAGCTGGGGACGCGGACATTTGCATGCTCCAGTCGGCGCCTACTTGGTTCAGGCTGGAGAGCAGGGTGGTGCAAGAAGGGTGCCCTCCCATGCTCTGCGACGTCTCCACTGGCCGCCTGCACCCGGTGGTTCTGAGCTCTTGGTGCTGTCGCGTTTTTGAGTCAGTCCACTCTCTTTCGAATCCGGGCACGCACGCTTCGGTGAAGGTAGTGGGGGCAAAATTCGTCTGACCGCACTTTCAGAAGGACGTAAAAGAGTGGGCTGCAGCTTGCGTCGTGTGCCTGCGGGTCAAAGTGGACAAGCACACCACAGCCCCCCTCGAGCCCTTCCAAATCCCAGCCAGGAGGTTCGACCACATCCACGTGGATTTGGTGGGACCCCTCCCACCATCTCAAGGTTTCACGCACCTTGTGACTATCGTCGACCGCACCACATGCTGGCCTGAAATGGTTCCACTGGCTTCTACCACGTCAGCAGAAGTAGCTCGTGCCTTTTTGTTGGCTTGGGTTGCACGGTTCAGATCCCTGTCGGACATCACTTCCGACAGGGGCCCGCGATTCGTTTCGGAACTCTGGTCCATGATGGTCCAGAGCCTGGCGGTCAAAAGTCACTGCACTACCGCGTACAACCCCCAAGCTAACAGATTATGCATGCGTTTTCATAGGTTGCTCAAGGCAGCGCTCAGAGCTTTGCTCTCGGTTACAAATTGGGTTGACCGCCTGCCCTGGGTTCTTTTGGTGTTGTGCTCCGTGCCTAAGGAGGATTTTGCAGCATACCCAGCAGAACTCAGTTTTTCTCAGTCACTGCGGATCCCTGGAGAGTTTTTACCGGAAAACCCCATGCCCGAGGCCGATCCACCTGTGCAATTTGGCACAGTATGGAGGCGTTTAACGTACCGGGCCCAGCCCACCATTGTTTTCCCTGCACTTTCGTCCCCAAGAAGTTAACAGAATGTCAGCTTTGTTTTGTCAGGCACGATGTGCACCAGACCCCGCTGCACCCATCGTACAACGGACTGTTCAGGGTGTTGGAACCTGGGGTGAAGCATTTTGTTAGACTTGGAGGGCGTAGGGAATCTGTCTGCATCGACAGGCTGAAGCCCGCTTTTGTGTTTTCAGCTGAGCAGGTGGTGTTGGCCCAGGCTCCCTGGCGCGGATGCCCACTGTTGGCGGCTCTGCAAGTTGGTGTTCCCTTGGTAGAGAGCTGTGCCCGCGAAGCTGATGTGTCCCACCCCCTCCCATTTTCCCTCCACAGACTGACGTGCCCTCCTATACACCTCGCCAGCAGGGTGTTTCGACTGGATTGGTGACCCCCGCTATGGGAACCAGCTCAAGCCCAAAGGATGGGGGGAGTTAGTGCCCCTTCTGGGTGTTTGGGGGGGGCTGTGTGGTTGTACGGGTGAGGGATTCTCCACCCAGAGAAGGCAGCTGGGGAAAGGGGGAACAATGGACTGAAGGAGGAAGTGTCACCGGGGAGTCACAGTGGGGACAGTAAAGACTATTGGCCCCCCGGGGAGAGGAGAGAACGCTGGAGCTTTCCCCACTAGGGGCGAAGAGCAGGGCTCAACTGCAAAGCGAGCATTTGACATTTTATTAAACAAACACAAAAATACAGCTCAGAAGCTGAAACACAAAAACCTAAACAGGATAGGCAAGGCAGACAAGAAAAACTCACAACTCGGAAAGACAGGACAGGACAGGAGACTGTGTGAAACGCCAGGATGACAACGAATGACGCAGCACCCAGCTGATGGGCTGGATCCTTTAAATAAGGTAGATACTGGTTAATAAAAAACCCAAACAGCTGTGACTAATCAGGAACTAAACAACACACAAACCAAGCAAGACTAAGGTGAGAAATAAACACACACTGAATACAACAAGCTAGAAGACGAATATAAAAATCAAAACGACAAACAGGACCAAAACAATAAACAATAATAAGTACAGAAACCCAGAAAATAAACTAAATGCAGGGATGAACTAAATACAAAGCCAAGACCATGACAACAGAAAATAAAGGCAGAAAATCCCAGAAAATGAACTTAAAGGAAGGATATGGGTTGGAGGTCTCATCCTGGTGACAAGAAACATAATTGCAATACAAGAAGAGAACAAGGCTCCAACCCACAACCTGACATTACCCACATCTTAGGGGGCGGCTTCCAGATGACCCAAGGCAGCTACCAGGGTGGGTGTTGGGGGTTCAAGACCAGGCAGGGCAACCCCCCCCCCCCTTTTTCCCTCACAGAGCCAAAACATGAAGTACAGATTGTGGGGCATAAGCCAAATCCCATGGCCCCAAACCAAAAACAAAATGGGTCGGGTGGCCTGCCAATTTTCCAGGGCCACCGGACCAAAAAACAAGGCGGGTTGAGTGGTCTACCAGAGTCCTAGGGCCACTGGACCAGACAGCACAGCTGGTCAGGCGGCCATAAGCCGCCTGAGGGATGAACATGATGTGTCGTGTGGCCTACCTAGAAAACACCCAAGTCCTTTGTTCTGAAAATAACACAGGATCTCCTCATACCAAGAACAAAGATTTCAGTACAGAATTTTTTCATTTATTAGGTAACACAGGATTTTCTAGATCACGAGATAACATGGAAACTTTAAACTCAAGAGATGATAACAAGGAACACAAAAACTCAAGAGATGATAACAAGGAACCCAAAAACTCAGGAGATGGTAGCAAGGACATATCAACCTCTGGAGATGACAACATAGACATATCAACCTCTGAGATGATATCATGGACATATCAACCTCTGGAGTTGATGACGTGGACATATCACCCTCTAGAGATGATGACATGGACATTTTACCCTCTGAAAGTGATAGCATGGACATTTTGCCCTCTGAAGGTGATAACATGGATATTCTAACCTCAGGAGGTGATAACATGGACACTCTAACCTCTGGAGGTGATAACAGACACTTTATCCTTGGGAGGTGATAACATAAACACCTCAACCTCAGGAGGTGGTAACATGGATACTCCAACTTCTGGAGGAGACAACATGGCAAGTTTATTCACAGGAACATCTGGCGGTAGTGTGCTGGTCTCCAAAATGGCAGGTGGAGGCGTGTCAATCTCTGGAGCAATGGCTGGAGGTCTCCTGACCTCAGGAACAATGGCTGGAACATTTTCCTCCTGCAACCCCATCCTCGACATGGCCACCTCGAACGATGGAGGGAAACAGGAGGTCAGTGAGGCAACACCGCAGTCTTGAACAACAGAGACTGGTAGGACGGCCTCTGCAGCTGGTGGAATCTGCACAGCGGACTCCCCAACAGGAGATAGGCAAGACTTTTCAAAAATGGTGTTTGAAAATAAATGAAAGGGTACTTGCCTTAACTTGTGGTCGCCTGTTGCCGGGGTGACCACCTCAGAATCAAAAGCAGGAACACAGACAGGCAGGACTGGAACAGGAACTGGTGGTGGTGCTGAGTAATGGCGTTGAGCTGGGACTGGAACCGGGGGAACGATGTGGAGCAGGTACAGGAACTGGGGAACGACGTGGAGCAGGCACTGGATCTGGGGAACAATGTGGAGCAGGCATAGGAACTGGGGAATGACATGGAGCAGGAACTGGAGCTGGGTGGCGCTGTGGAGCAGGTTCTGGAGCTGGGTGGTGCTGTGGAACAGGTTCTGGAGCTGAGTGGCATTGTGGAGCAGGTACTGAAGCTGAAATGTCCATAGCCAGTTTGATCCAACCCAGCTGGGACACATGCTCTGGAAGGAGCCATGGCTTGTAGTCCAGCATTAACTCCTCCTGGACTAGTACACCCTGCCAACACTCTTCCTGTTCCTCCTCGTCACCCTCACACAGGAGTTCCAAAGCTGCAGCCCCAGTTCGGCAAACCTCGGCATCCAGCAGCATCATTGTGGAGGCAGCTGCTGCTAGTGGGGCCTCTGGAGCAGCAGACTCCTCCTAAACAATCCGGTTTCCACCCAGAAATGGCAAACACTCCAAAAAAACGCAAACAGATGGCAAAGAAGCAGGTGAAGATGGAGGGATGGAGGCAGCAGCAGAGAAAATGCCAGAAGTGGATGGTGAGAGATCAGTAGCAGCAGATGGCCACCAACGAGCCCTCCCACTGGGAACCCGGCAAGACCAATCATTTATTGATGTTAAAAAATGAATGGGTACTTGCCTGAGTTCCTGCTCTGCTGCCGCTAATGGTCCAGATGACTCCCTCTGGGTGGCTCCAGAGATTGTCTGGTTGGGAGTTGCAGGTGAAGAGGCGGCACGACGAGAGGAGCAGCGTCTCCTCGAATTATCCTTCCACCTGGGGCCCCCAAAAGCCAACTTGCAGCCGAGAAGCTCTCTCCGCTCTGCCAGAGAGAGAACAGGCAGCCAGAAAGCTGGCTCCAGTGAGGAGGAGACAGATGGTAACGGCGGTAGTGAAGGAAGTGCCAGTCTCTGATGGATGGGAGTGCAAACTCGGTCTAACTGTCATGAAGTTCGCCACTCCCCCCAGCAATCCCGGGAAAGAGGTGCTTCGAGCGGCGGCCGCCAGATCCTCCACTGTGATCACCGCCTCTCGCTCATCGCAGCTCCACCTCCTCACCCTGCCCAGCTTGCTCATTGAGTCCATGACTGGCTGCGTCATTCTGTCATGGCTCGCCCCGAGGGGCAGAGAGCACAGCTCAATTGCAAGCGAGCATTTGACATTTTATTAAACAAACACAAAAATACATCTCAGAAGCTGAAACACAAAAAGCTAAACAGGCTAGGCAAGGCAGACAAGAAAAACTCACGACTTGGAAAGACAGGACTGGACAGGAGCACGTGTGAAACGCCAGGATGACAACGAATGACGCAGCACCCAGCTGAGGGGCTGTGTACTTTAAATAAGGGTGTAGAAGCTGGGTTAATCATCTCGGACTGGATGCAGAGGATAAACAGAGAAGGACAATATGTATTGTGATGCGAGATGTCATGCAGATGTGAGATGGGCGGTTGATATAAAAGGGGAGACCCTGTTGTATTGAGACATGCTTTTTCTGTGTATGACTGATGTGAGAGTGAATAAAGGTGTCTGCTGCATAAAGTCTGTCTCCGTTATTTACACTCTCCACAAGGTAGACAATGATTAACAAAACCTAAAACAGCTGTGACCTAATCAGGAACTAAACAATACACAAACCAAGCAAGACTAAGGTGAGAAATGTTGTTCCTTTGATGCATTTTGGACGCAGTTGGCTCGTTCTGACATGGTAACATATCATCACTTCCTATGTTGCTGGCTGTTGGTGTGGTTTGTGGTTAGCTCTCCTCACTTTCCTGAGGATTATTGCCTTTAATTGTATTTTAATCACTTTTTTCCATCTATCGTCACCTCTCACTTCTATTTAACAAGCCTCTTGCACCTGTGTGCGAACTCAGTGTCACCTAATCACCCTCTTTAGCCTTCTGTTCACCTTTCATCGGTGTTTATGTTAGCTTCGGATTAGCCTCTAGCTATGGCTACTAGCTCTCCTTCCCCTTCTCCTCTGGTGTGCTCTCTGTGTCAGATGTTGAGCTACACCTCTGCCTCTTTTAGTGAAAACGGTAAATGTAATAAATGTTGTCTTTTTGATGCACTCGAGGCAAGGTTGTGTGATTTGAAATCCTGGCTCCATTGCATTGAAACACCGTCAGTGCCAGTTAATAATGATGGACTCCACTTAGCTGCAGCGGAGCACCCTAGCATAGGGCGGCCTGCTAGCTGTCCCCCGGCTTCGACCTCTCCTGAGCAGCCAGGAGAGAACGGGTGGATGATGGTGAGAAGGAAGCATAGCCACAAGCTCCTGGTTCACCACCAACCTGTTTATGTTTCTAATCATTTTTCCCCACTCAGCGACACACCCACTGAGGAAAAAACTCTCATCATTGGTGACTCTATAGTCAGAAACATGAACCTAGAGACTCCAGCGGTCATAGTCAAATGCATTCCCGGGGCCAGAACAGGCGACATCGAGTCAAATTTGAAAATGCTGGCTAAAAGTAACTGTAAATACTCCACAGTTGTTATCCACGCTGGCAATAACAACATCTGACTCTGGCAGTCGGAAATGACAAAATTTAGTGTGTAATCATTGTGTAACTTTGCTAAAACAATGTCTGCCTCTGTAGTATTCTCTGGGCCCCTCCCCAATCTGTCCAGTGATGACATGTTTAGCTGCATGTCATCCTTCAACCACTGACTGTCTGTGAGGTGTCCTGCAAGCGATGTGGGCTACATAGACAATTGGAACTCATTTTGGGGAAAACCTGGTCTTATTAGACGAGACAATGTCCATCCTACTTTCGAAGGTGCGCCTCTTTTATCTAACAATCTGGCATCATTTTTATCCAAATTTCCAAAACCTTGACAACTCAGAGTTGGGGCCAGGAAGCAGAGTCACAGTCTATCACGCGTCTCTGAAGCTCCTCTTCATCTGCCACCCCTCAGCTTAGCCCCTGTCTTCCCCATCAGAGAAACATTGTCTGCTCCCTCCAAAGTAAATAAAAATATAATATATAAGCATCCCAAAGTGATTAAACAAAAAGTTGGTCAAACTCAAATTAAACATGAAACCTCTAAATTTGATGATTTGGCCTCTGTTACTCCTCATAATTTAAGAATTAAATGTGGTTTGTTAAATATTAGGTCTCTAACTCCCAAGTCTCTGTTAGTCCATGATCTGTTAATTGATCATCAGACTGATTTAATATCCCTTACAGAGACTTGATTAGGGCAAGAGGATTATGTTGGTTTAAATGAATCAACTCCCTCTGGTTGTTTAAACTGTCAAAATCCCAGAAGTTCTGGTTGTGGAGGAGGAGTAGCAGCAATTTACCATTCCAAATTACTAGTGATTGTAAAACAAAGAACATGCTACAATTCCTTTGAGGGCATGGTCCACAGTATTGGGTATGTTAGCAACTTTAGATTAAACCCAATTTTATCTGCCATAGTAAATCGTCCTCCCTCAGCCTACTCACAATTTTTATCCGAATTTGTCAAATTAATAGCGGATTTAGTGCTGAAATCAGATAAAATAATTATAGTAGGGGACTTTAATATACATGACATAATGGCTGACCCAGGGAACAGACATGGACTCAGAAATGGATTCAATTATCTTTATTGACCCAGTGTATCATGTGTGGATGCGTGAATGTGTTATGTTGTGTATGTGAGTACTGGCTGGAAACTCCGAGCAGCTGGAAGGGAGCAGAGCGCCGTGCAGCCTGGCAACCCTATGGACGGAGCAAGACACACAATTAGCAAGGAGCTAGCTGGGCTCACGCTTAGGTATAACTGTGGCTTTCTTGTTCCAGGCAGACGGTGATCGCCCGTTGGCCAGGTAGACAGCGCCCACTGTCCCAGCGTCGTTGCAATATTGGAGATGGTGGAGAAGAAAGGGTGGAAACCGCCGCCGAGGGAGACGATTCCTCCGCCGGGAGATTCCGCCTGTGCACAGGGGAGTAGCGGGGAACAGGAAAAGGATTGGCTTACTTGGGTTTGTGGAGAGATCCTCCGGGAGTTAATGCCGAGGTGGTGAGGAAGAGCGTCGTGAAGGTGATGGCTAGGAAGTCGGGAGATGCGCTTCATAGCCAGGGAGACAGACGGCTCCGTGCAGGCCAGCAGGCTGAGTGGGGTTAAATAGTCCTGTCCTGATGAGGATCCGGTGTGCGCACAGCTGTGGATGATAATGGCCCAGACTGAGTCATCACAATACATGTGATACAAAAATTCCATATTATCCACATTATTATTATTATTATTATTATTATTATTATTATTATTATTATTATTATTATTATTATTATTATTATGTACCATGCCTTTCCTATGTCATGTCTGATGTTTTTATGTGCATTCCATATAGAATAAGTTCATATATTCCTTTATATTATTCTTTCATGTCTGTGAGGAATTATTGTGAGTTAAATAGGGTTAAAACGTAGGGTGAGGACGCACAGGTAAAGGCTCCCAGTTCGTTTTTTGCTATCTTCCTTTTTAAAACTCAGTTTAGAGCTAGCGTTTTTAGCTGTTGCTTTGTCACTGCCGCTGGAGAATAAAAACGGTACGCCTGCTCGTGCGAAAAAAGAGAGAAATTGCCAGTCTCATAACTTAATATTGTAGTGGCTGGTGAAATATATCCTCAGCAATTCATCAGTCCCCTCACATTCCGGGAGAACAAAGGGACTTCTCCCACATGTTTTCTTTTCTAAGATCACAGAGCCTGAATCAACGTACATTGTCCGGGATCATGGGTCCCAAGAAAGCTCAGCAGACTGAGGAGGTGGACGATATTAAAAGATCGCTCGACTTCTTGGCTGAAGAGATTTCTGCTGTTAAGCTGCAGCAAAAAACATTCTGGGCCTGCTCGAGGAGGTGAAAGCGCTGCAGATCCAGAACGGCGAGAAGGACAAGAGGCTGGCGTATCTGGAGAGCAGAGTGTCGGACCTGGAACAATACATCCGGGTGAACGACGTGATCATTACTGGGCTCCACATTAAACCCCGATCGTATACTCAGGTGGTGGCCGCGGACAGCGGAGGGAGGCTCGACGCGCTAGAAGACGAATCCACGAAACAAGAAGTGGCGGCCTTCCTGCAGTCCAAAGGAATCCAGCTGGACTGTAACACCATTGAGGCCTGCCACCCTCTGCCCAGGAAAAACAGCAACAAACCGGCTGTGATCATGAGGTTTGTGAATAAAAAACACAAGACTGCGCTGCTGAAACAAGGTAGGAAACTGAAAGGAACAAACATCTATATAAACGAGCACCTTACAAAAGAAAATGCAGAAATAGCCAGAAAAGTGTGAGTGAGTCTTAAATCATGCTGCTTCTATTTATATGGATGCTGAGAGAAATGCAATTTCATCTTGCCTGCACTACAGTTGTATGTACAGCAATATGACAATAAAGTTTGATTTGATTTGATTTGATTTGAAAAGCAAGATACCTGAGAAAGCAGAAAAAGATTCAAAACACCTGGACATCAAACTATAAAATATACATAAAATTAAACGGATCACCTGAAGAAGCCAAGGTCATTAACATCCAAAATATTATGGAACTAACTTCCACTAACTAACTAACCTGCACTTATATTAGTAGTAGATTAGTTTATTTGACAGGGACAGTGCAATAAACATAGACAATTAATCAAAGACAATCAATCTGATGTGTTGCACATAGAGTGTATAGCTATTAGCTAATTTGCAACTCTTGTCCCTGGATGGGCTTTAGAAAAAAGAATCAAGATAAAAAATATACACAATAACCACATACATCAATGCAGAAAAATTATAAATACACAATTATAAATATTATAAATATTATAAATACACAAATATAACAGCCTGACTCACATTTAACATAAATATTATAAATACACAAATATAACAGCCTGACTCACATTTAACACATATAACATAACTCACATTTGCCTATTTCAGGCCTTCCTCCCTCCGTCACTCACTATAAACAAACACATTTATTCCTTCCCTTCATTCACTCTCACTTTGCAGACAAATAATTCATACATGAGTACATTCTTGTTTATTTTTCAGCCAGTTTTTAACATTTTTAGTGAATGTTTTAAAGTCCGTTATTATTTTAATTTCATTTGGCATTGTGTTCCAGATGTGACTGCCCTTTATAGAGAAAGCTGTTTGTCCAAATGTGGTTCTGCGGTGGAATATTTTACAGTTATTGTTAACAGAACTCCTGGTGGCTCTGCTGCTGTCCTGTCTTTGGACGAAACCAGCAAGTGGCTCGGGTGCTGATTTATGGAAACATTTGAACGTTAATTTCAGAAGACAGAGGTCAATGAAGCTCTCAAAACTCAATAGGTTGTATTTTTTTAAAACATTACAGTGATGCCACCTAATGGGCTTTTTGTCCAAGATTTTTAGGGTTTGATTATATAATGAACCTATATGTCTTATTGTGGAAGGGGCTGCTTGAGCCCAGACTGTCAAACAGTATGATATATGAGAAAAAACCATAGAATGCATATACAGTGCAGCTGCTTCGTAAGGTATGTAATATCTAATTAATTTAATATAGCGCTTTTGTAGTCACAAAGACCACTCAACTGGACAGATATCAGTGAATGTTATGAACTGGAGTCGACAGCAACAAGAGACAACTGTAGGACACTGAAGGATTACTCATCTGCAACAGGACATTTAACAACATGAAACAAAAGATTAACAAACAGGAACAACAGGAACTGAAAGTTTTTGAATATACGGATCACAACCCACAGGATGTAGAATATAACATAGACCTCTTGCTCTTGCTTGCTTGTTTTTTTCTTGCCTTCTGATTGTTGCTCTGAGTGTTGCTATCCCTGTGCTGTTGCAATCCTGGAATTTCCCCGTTGTGGGACTAATAAAGGCTTATCTTATCTTATCTTATCTTACCTTGATAATAATTTATTTAGCTCCATCAATAACTGTAGTCACTACACGGATAGACAGTTTAACACAATGGTCACATCTGATTTTAACACTTCTATGATCCACTTCAGCAGCAGAAGTCTCTATGCCAACTTTAATAACATTAAAGATTATTTACATCAGTTTAAAGAGCCATTCAATATTGTGGCATTATCAGAGACGTGGCTCAGTGAAGAGAAAGGAGTGGATTTTACCATGGATGGCTATGAATTAAATTATATAAATAGAAAAGTGAAAAAAGGAGGAGGAGTTGCAATTTATGTTGACAAGAGCTTGCAATACAAGGTTGTTGAAAATCTGTCAGTAACTGTGGATGATTTATTTGATTGTATTACAATAGAAATCTGTCTGAACAATGTCAGAATCAGAATCAGAATCAGATTTATTGCCATTGTTCATGTAGTACACAAACTAGGAATTTGTCTCGGTGCAATGCTGCAACATTAAAACATGATAAGACTAGAAAAGCACTCGGAGAGCGCAGACCTCCGCCAAGCGGCACAGTTCCCCCCATACAGTGTTTGTGTGTACGTTTTCAGATTCCCTGAGCATGAAAAGATATGACTAGCAATTGGATTCACAATGATTATTTGTTTATTTGACATGGACAGTGCAATAAACAGACAATTAATGAATGACAATCAATGTGATAGTGATAGGATTAGTGGTTCAGTAGTGTAAAACGGGGCTATAAGGGACGGCGGGTTAATAAGGGACACTTTTCTGGGAAATGTTTTAAATGTAATTCTGCTTTTTTTATTTTGAGCAGGACGCTGAGTTGTGTTGTTATTGTCAAATATCCATGAATCCTTCATCAAATGTAGGCGGAAGCAAAATTAAAAAAGCAGAATTACATTTAGAAAAGTGTCCCATATTACCCCGCCGTCCCTTATAGCCCCGTTTTACGGTTGTAAAAGCATTGCCTCCTTGGCAGAGGTAATAAACTGAAGTGTTGGTGTGTCCATCTCCTCCACTGACGGATGCAGATTGGTTAGACAGGTTGCCATGGGTTTTATATTATATTGGGGTTGCGCTCGGCGGCAAAACAGAATTTAGAATTTTCCCCGGCAGAGAGGTCGTTTTTACGCAGCGCCTATAGCTGGGCGGAGAATTTGTGGCAAATAATCGGGCGGCGGACAGGTGGCCGTGTCAGGTTTTGCAGCGTGGCGCAAAAACACGCACGCTGGCGGGCCCAGGCCAGCAGTGTTTTCCGCGTGCTTTTGTGCCTAAAACGTTGAAGAACACGGAGTTTGTGTTGGTCAGATACGACGACCAGCGCCGTCCATTGCGCCTGCGCACATGTTGAAAATGGCCATATGTCACAGTGTGGAAAAATGCTTTAAAAAATTCCTGTATGCAGACGGTGATGCGGATCATCCCCAAAATTTAATCAGTTCTTCCTTGTACCATTTCCAACAACGCCTGAAAGTTTCATGGAAATCCGTCCAAGACTTTTTGAGTTATCTTGCTAACCAACAGACAAACAGACAGACAGACAGACAGACAGACAAACACACAAACCCTGGCAAAAACATAACCTCCTCCTGGCCTTTTTGGCCTGGCGGAGGTAATAAAGAGATAAACTAAAAAAAAAACCTTAAAGACTAAGACCATGCAATAAGTGTACAATAATAAGTAATAATAATAGTAATAATAATAATAATAATAATAATGAGTAATACTAGTCACAGCAGTTTTAAATAAATTAGCAAGTAGCAGATGATGTGCAGTCGATAATGCAACAGAAAAACAGTGATGAATGACATGAGTCTGGTTGAGCTGCTGTATATAGTGCACGAGAGTCAATAAGTCACTTAATGTTCAGCAGTCTGATGGCAGAGGGGAAAAAGCTGTTTATGTGCCGGGAGGTTTTAGTCTGAATGGACCGAAGTCTTCTACCTGAGGGGAGGGTGGCAAACAGTACGTGACCAGGGTGTGAAGGATCGGCCATGATCCGGCCTGCACGCCTCCGGGTCCTGGAGATGTACAGATCCTGGAGAGATGGGAGCTTGCAGCCGATCACCTTCTCAGCAGTGCGCACGACGCGCTGCAGCCTTAGTTTGTCCCTGGCAGTAGCTCCTGCGTACCACACGGTTATGGAGGAGGTGAGGATGGACTCAATGATGGCCGTGTAGAACTGCACTAACATCTTGGTGGGTAGCTTGAGCTTTCTCAGCTGCCGTAGAAAGAATATCCTCTGCTGGACCTTTTTGATGAGGGAGCTGATGGTTGGCTCCCACTTGAGGTCCCGGGTGATGGTGGTGCCCAAGAAGCAGAAGGAATCTGCAATGGTGATGGGAGAGCCTGTGATGGTGAGGGGGGGCAGGGGGGTTGTGACTTTCCTGAAGTCCACAATCATCTCCGCTGTCTTCAGAGCGTTCAGCTGCAGGTTGTTGTGGCTGCACTAGGACACCAGCTGGGCCACCTCTCTCCTGTAGACGGACTCATCGCCGTTGGAGATGAGCCCGATGAGGGTGGTGTCGTCCGCAAACTTGATCAGCTTAACAGACTGGTGGGTGGAGGTGCAGGAGTTGGTATAAAGGGAGAAGAGTAGGGGGGAAAGTACACAGCCCTGGGGTGATCCGATGCTGATGCTAACAGAGTCTGAGACAGACTTCCCCAGCCGCACATGCTGCCTCCGGTCCGTCAGGAAGTCGGTGAGGTGATCCACCTGCAGAGGGAGTCAGGCACGCCGAGCAGGGACAGCTTGTGCTGGAGCAGAGCGGGGCGGATGGTGTTGAATGCAGAGCTGAAGTCCACAAACAGGATCCTGGCGTAGGTTCCCGGGGAGTCCAGGTGCTGCAGGATGGAGTGGAGGGCCAGGTTGACTGCGTCGTCCACAGACCTGTTGGCACGGTAGGCAAACTGCAGCGGGTCCAGGAGGGGAGTGGTGATGGACTTGAGGTGGGACAGGACCAGGCGCTCAAAGGACTTCATGACTACAGAGGTGAGCGCTACAGGTCTGTAGTTGTTAAGTCCAGTAATCCGTGGCTTCTTGGGGACAGGGATGATGGTGGAGGATTTGAGGCAGGTCGGCACGTGGCATTGCTTAAGGGAGGTGTTAAAAATGTCTGTGAAGACAGGAGCCAGCTCTTTCGCACAGTGTCTCAGGGTGGAGGGAGACACGCCGTCCGGACCGGGGGCCTTGCGTGGGTTCAGTCTGGAGAACTGTCTGTGCACGTCCTGCACACTGATGACAAGGGCAGGGGGGGAGGAGGAGGAGGGGGGGACCGCTTTTGATGAATTAGCGGCCAAGGAGGCAGTGGAGCTGGGTGGAGTGGGGGAGTTGGACACAGCTGACGAGGTGTCAAAACGGGCGTAATGTTGGGACAGTTTTTGACTAAGGGCTTTGTCATCCTGACCTTTAGAAGCCTGAGGCTGATACTTGGTGATTTGCCTCAGTCCTCTCCACACAGAAGCCGAGTCATTAGCAGTGAACTGCTGCTGGAGTCTCTCAGAATACACAGATTTAGCTCTCTTCAGCTCTCTGTTAAACCGATATTTAACCTCCCTGTAGCAGTCCCTGTCTCCACTTTTCAACGCTGCTTCCTTCTCCTTCCTGATCTGTCTGAGCTTAGCAGTGAACCAGGGCTTATCATTAGAGTACCTCACCCTGGTGCACGATGGAAGAATGTTCTCCTCACAAAAGTTGATGTATGAGTTCATAGTGTCTGTGTACTCATTAAGATCATGTGTGGCTCCTTTAAACATGTCCCAGTCAGTTATTTCCATGCATGTGTTCAGTTTCTCTCCAGCTTCACTGGTCCATTTCTTCCTGGTGGTCACAACAGGTTTAGTGAGCTTCAGTCTCTGTCTGTATGTGGGAATGAGGTGGACCATCACGTGATCAGATAGTTCGAGCGCAGCGCGGGGAACAGCGCGATACGCGTCCTTCACTGTGGTGTAACAGTGATCCAGCGTGTTTATTCCTCTGGTGGGGCATCTAATAAACTGTTTGTAGCGGGGGAGCTCGTGACTCAGATTGCTCTGGTTAAAGTCGCCAACCACAATAACCAGGGAGTCCGGGAAAGTCCGCCCCGCATGTTGGATGTGATCTGCGAGCGCGCGCTGAGCCACGCGCGCGTCCTCGTCGGGAGGGGCGTACACAGCGATCAATACGAATGAAGCAAACTCCCGCGGGGAATAAAATGGCTTGCAGTTAATGGAGAGAAATTCTAGGTCGGGAGAACAGTGCTGGGAAATCACGGTTACATCAGAGCACCAGCTGCTGTTAATGTAAAAGCAGACTCCTCCTCCTTTAGACTTACCGGAGAGCTCTGTGACGCGATCAGCACGAAACAGCTGAAATCCCTCAAGGCTGATCGCGCTGTCCGGAGTAGAATCATTAAGCCAAGTCTCAGTAAAACAGAGGGCGGATGAATTAGTGAGGTCCTTAAATCGCATCAGCAGTCTCAGTTAGTTTACCTTGTTAGAGAGAGAGTTGGTATTGGTCAGAAATATTCCAGGCAAGGCTGTGCGCGTGCCCCTCATCCGAAGCCATTCGAGAGCTCCCGCACGTTTTCCTCTCTTCCACCGTCTCACTTTTTGGGCTAGAAAGTGGACCAGATCGGCGGCAGGAGCCAAAAAAACCGGGAGAAGGTCCGTGGGAGTGAAAGACCTGATATTTAGAAGCTCTTCTCGGGTATAAGAGCAGGCAGACACACAACTGATGAATAGAAACAAACAAATTAAAGGGCAGCGAAGCACCATGGCGGCCACTGTGGGCGCCATCTTGGATCGAGAAAGGAATTAAACAATGTGAAGAATATTTAAGGACTGGATGGAAAAAATGTATGCAAAACTAACTCATGTTATGTTCATCTGTGGGGATTTCAATATAGATCTTATGAATTCAAAACAACATAGTTTGACAGAAGAATTTATCAACACAATGTACAGTATAGGCTTACATCCAACAATCACCAGACCTAGCAGAATCACGTCGCACAGTGCCACACTAATAGATAACATATTCACAAACATTATGGAAAATAATATCATGAGTGGGCTTTTATTGAATGATATCAGTGACCACCTGCCGATTTTTGTTGTCTATCAATGTGATTATAGGAAGAAAAAGTATACCAAAAATATTAAATATAAAAGAATAAGAACTGAAGAATCTATGTATTTACTGGCAAAGGAATTATTAATTCAAGACTGGAAGATAGTTTATGATGAAAATGATATACAGTAGGGCAAAAAAGTATTTAGTCAGCCACCAATTGTGCAAGTTCTCCCACTTAAAAGATGAGAGAGGTCTCCAATTTTCATCATAGGTATACCACAACTATGAGAGACAAAATGAGAAAAAAAAATCGAGAAAATCACATTGAAGGATTTTTAATGAATTAATTGGTAAATTCCTCGGTAAAATAAGTATTTGGTCACCTACAAGCAAGCAAGATTTCTGGCTCTCACAGACCTGTAACTTCTTCTTTAAGAGGCTCCTCTGTCCTCCACTTGTTACCTGTATTAATGGCACCTGTTTGAACTCGTTATCAGTATAAAAGACACCTATCCACAACCTCAAACAGTCAGACTCCAAACTCCACTATGGCCAAGACCAAAGAGCTGTCAAAGGACACCAGAAACAAAATTGTAGACCTGCACCAGGCTGGGAAGACTGAATCTGCAATAGGTAAGCAGCTTGGTGTGAAGAAATCAACTGTGGGAGCGATTATTAGAAAATGGAAGACATACAAGACCACTGATAATCTCCCTCGATCTGGGGCTCCACGCAAGATCTCACCCCGTGGGGTCAAAATGATCACGAGAATGGTGAGCAAAAATCCCAGAACCACACGGGGGGACCTAGTGAATGACCTGCAGAGAGCTGGGACCAAAGTAACAAAGGCTACCATCAGTAACACACTACGCCGCCATGGACTCAAATCCTGCAGTGCCAGATGTGTCCCCCTGCTTAAGCCAGTACATGTCTGAAGTTTGCTAGAGAGCATTTGGATGATCCAGAAGAGGATTGGAAGAATGTCATATGGTCAGATGAAACCAAAATAGAACTTTATTGTAAAAACTCAACTTGTCGTGTTTGGAGGAGAAAGAACACCATATCTACTGTGAAGCATGGGGGTGGAAACATCATGCTTTGGGGCTGTTTTTCTGCAAAGGGACCAGGACGGCTGATCCGTGTAAAGGAAAGAATGAATGGGGCCATGTATCGTGAGATTTTGAGTGAAAACCTCCTTCCATCAGCAAGGGCATTGAAGATGAAACGTGGCTGGGTCTTTCAGCATGACAATGATCCCAAACACACTGCACGGGCAACGAAGGAGTGGCTTTGTAAGAAGCATTTCAAGGTCCTGGAGTGGCCTAGCCAGTCTCCAGATCTCAACCCCATAGAAAATCTTTGGAGGGAGTTGAAAGTCTGTGTTGCCCAGCGACAGCCCCAAAACATCATTGCTCTAGAGGAGATCTGCATGGAGGAATGGGCCAAAATACCAGCAACAGTGTGTGAAAACCTTGTGAAGACTTACAGAAAATGTTTGACCTCTGTCATTGCCAACAAAGGGTAGATAAAGTATTGAGATGAACTTTTGTTATTGACCAAATACTTATTTTACCGAGGAATTTACCAATTAATTCATTAAAAATCCTTCAATGTGATTTTCTGGATTTTTTTTCCCTCATTTTGTCTCTCATAGTTGAGGTATACCTATGATGAAAATTGGAGACCTCTCTCATCTTTTAAGTGAGAGAACTTGCACAATTGGTGGCTGACTAAATACTTTTTTGCCCCACTGTAAATAAAGCATATGATAAATTTTTACAAATATTTCAATCATTGTACAATAAAAACTGTCCTATAAAACAATACAGTGACAGACAACAAAACAAAAATATTCCTTGGGTCACCAAGGGGTTACTAAATGCATGTTAAAAGAAGAATACATTATAAGATAAGATAAGATAAGCCTTTATTAGTCCCACAACGGGGAAATTCCAGGATTGCAACAGCACAGGGATAGCAACACTCAGAGCAACAATCAGAAGGCAAGAAAAAAAAAAAAAAAAAAAAAAAAAACAAGCAAGCAAGAGCAGCTAATATACATATGTACATATTACTATAAAATATATACAGTATACACACACACACACACACACACAGACACACAGTGCAGAGCATTGTAGCTGGATGGAATAAATATATGAATATATGAACACACAGTGCAGAGCATTGTAGCTAGATGGAATAAATATGTAAATATATAAACACCCACAGTATGGAGCATTGCAGCTAGGTGGAATAAATATGCAAGTATATAAACACACACAGTGCGGAGCAATGTAGCTAGATGGAATAATATGTAGATATATAAAAACACAGTGCGGAGCATTGTAGCTAGATGGAATAAATATATAGATATATAAATATAAACACACCCAGTGCTGAGCATTGTAGCTAGATGGAATAAATATATAGATATATAAATATAAACACACCCAGTGCAGAGCATTGTAGCTAGATGGAATAAATATGTAAATATATAAACACACACAGTGCAGAGCATTGTTGCTAGGTGGGATGAAACAGCATAACCATCTATTTAGTTATCCTACATGGTATGATTATGTGCCCATACATATTCTCACCCTCCATAGCGACCGGTATGTTCCTAGTTGTATGCCGGAGAGGACCATTGTGTAAGTCTATTGCATCTTTTGCATTCAAAAAAAAAAAAAAAAAAAAAAAAAAAAAATAAACTATTAGTTTGTTACGTCTTTTTGCTATCTCTGCGAGCAGCCCTGCTTAGGTTGTACAGTCTGACAGCCGTTGGTAGGAAGGACCTACGAAACCTCTCGGTTGTGCACCTGGGATGATGTAGTCTGCTGCTAAATGAGCTCCTCAGTGCATCCAGTATGTCCTGCATAGGGTGGAACTCGGACTCTAGCAGAGATGACAGTTTAGCCACCGTCCTTCTCTCTCCTATCTCCTCCATCGGATCAAGGCGTTGCCCCAGGACAGAGCTAGCTTTCTTAATCAGTTTGTTCAGTCTCTTCCTATCGGCTGCAGTAATGCCACTGCCCCAGCAGACCACTCCAAAAGTGATGGCTGATGCCACCACCGTGTCATAGAATGACTTCAGCAGCGCCCCTTGTACACCAAAAGACCTGAGTCTCCTCAGCAGGAACAGCCTGCGCTGTCCCTTCTTGTAGAGTGCGTCAGTATTGTGTGACCAGTCTAGTTTATTGTTCAGATGAATACCCAGGTACTTGTAGGATGTCACCATCTCGATGTCTGTTCCCTGTATATTTACTGGTGCTGTGAGGGGCTGCCCATGCCTGCGGCAGTCCACCACCAGCTCCTTAGTTTTCCTCGCGTTGATCTGGAGGCAGTTCCGATGGCACCAGTCCACAAAGTCCTGGATAAGCCCTCTGTACTCAGCTTCATCTCCGCTGGAGATGAGACCAACGATCGCAGAGTCATCAGAGAACTTCTGTAGATGGCAATGTGTTGTGTTGTGTGAGAAGTCCGCAGTATAAAGAGTGAACAGGAAGGGAGCCAGCACCGTTCCCTGGGGGGCCCCCGTGCTACTGATGATCGTGTCGGAAACACAGTCCCGGGTTCTCACAAACTGAGGCCGGTTCGTGAGGTAGTCCAGGATCCATGATGACAGGTGCTGGTCCACCCCTGCGCGCAGCAGCTTGTCCTTCAGGATCATCGGTTGGATGGTGTTGAAAGCACTGGAGAAGTCAAAGAACATGATCCTCACCATATTCCCGGGCTTCTCCAGGTGGGACAGAGAACGGTGAAGGAGGAAGATCACCGCATCCTCCACCCCATTGCCATGCTGGTAGGCGAACTGGAGTGGATCCATCGCTGGTTCCACCAGGGGGCGGAGATGAGCAAGGAGCAGTCTCTCCAGGGTCTTCATCAAGTGGGACGTCAAGGCCACCGGTCTGAAGCTGTTCAGGTCTTTGGGGTGGGAAGTTTTTGGTACAGGTACCACACAAGATGTTTTCCACAGCTGTGGTACCCTCCCCAGTTTCAGGCTCATGTTGAAGATATACGTCACAATCCCACACAGCTGGTCTGCACAGGACTTGAGGAGCTTTGCGCTGATGCCGTCCGGTCCCGACGCCTTCCTCGCCTTGATCTTCCTCAGCTCCGTCCTCACCTGGGTCTTGGTCAGGGTCAGGATGGGGGGCTGTGTGTTGGGAGTGGGGGGGGTGTCGGTGGAGTGGGGAGTGGGTAGCAGGACTTGATTTCTTAGAGGCAGCAGTGGTTGTTGTGCAGACAGGGGGGAGGGCGGTTGGTCAAATCTATTGAAAAACAGATTCAGGTTGTTCGCCCACTCCCTGCCCCCCGTGGCCTGGGGGGAGGTATTCTGGAGCCCCGAGATGGTTTTGAGGTTTCTCCAGACCCCGCTGATGTCGTTCTGTTGCAGCTTGTCCTCCATCTTCTTCCTGAAGCTGTCCTTGCCTTCTCTGATCTTTCTCCTCAGCTCCCTCTGTACGGACTTCAGCATCTCCCTGTTCCCCGACCTGAAGATCCTCTTCTTCTCTCTCAGAAGTGTTTTTATCTCAGGGTTGATCCAGGGTTTGTTGTTTGAGTGACGCCGTATGGTCTTGGTGGGAATGGATTTGTCCACACAGAAGCTGAGGTAGCCCGTGAAGGTGTGAATGAGGCCATCGATGTCCTCACCATGTGGATCGCAGAGCTGCTTCCAGGCAGTGGCTTCAAAACAGTCCTTTAGAGTGTCCATTGTCTCCTCAGACCATAACTCCACAGTGTGCATGGCCGGAGGTTGTCTGTGCACTAGGGGTTTGTACACCGGTCGGAGATGAACCAAGTTGTGATCCGATCTCCCAAGTGGGGGGAGTTGTGATGAGGTGTACGCCTCCTTAGTGTTTGCGTAGAACAAATCCAGTGTTTTATTGTCTCTAGTGTGGCATGTGACATACTGGGTGAAAGTGGGCAGAATGGGAGACAGTGAAACGTGGTTGAAATCGCCTGAGATGAGGAGAAGAGCATCTGGGTGTTCTGTCATATTCTGTTATATTGTAGAGGCTGGGTTTATCATCTCAGACTAGATGCAGACTAGATGCAGAGGATAAACAGAGAAGGACAATAGGTATGGAGATTATGGTAAGGTAGCAGGAAGAAGGAGTTGGGGGAGAAGGGATGAATGTATTGTGATGCGAGATGTCATGCAGATGTGCGATGGGCGGTTGATATAAAAGGAGAGCCCCTGGTGTATTGAGACATGCTTTTTCTGTGTATGACTGATGTGAGAGTGAATAAAGTTGTCTGCTGCATAAATCTGCCTCCGTTATTGACACTCTCCACAATATAAACAATTCATTAAGTGCAGAAAGGTGGAGGCTGAGATCAAATATAAAAGATATAAAAACAAGCTTACTAATATAATGAGGACTTGTGAGAAAGAATACTACAACAGAATATTAGAGGATAATAAAAATAACTTAAGAGGAATATGGCAAGTACTCAATGGGATTATTAGTAATCGACCTAAGAATGCTAATTATCCGGAATATTTTATTGAAAATGGCAATTTGATAAATAATATGGAGGATGTGGTCAGTGGTTTCAATAAATTTTTTGTAAACGTTGGTCCTGAATTAGCAAAATCAATAGTGACACCAGAAGCAAACAACAGTGGTTCTGTAAATGAAATAGAAGATAGAAATCCAAACACAATCTTTTTGGGTGCAGTTACTGAAAAGGAAATTATCGAGACTGTGAGTAAATTTAATAACAAAAAATCAACGGACTGGAATGAAATAGACATGACAATAGTGAAAAAAGTAATTGAAGGAATTGTTAAGCCACTCACCCACATCTGTAACCTGTCATTTCAAACTGGTAAATTTCCAAACAAAATGAAAATAGCAAAAGTAATACCTCTATACAAAACAGGAGACAGTCATTATTTCACAAATTACAGGCCAGTCTCTTTACTCTCACAATTCTCCAAAATACTTGAAAAAATCTTCACTAAGAGACTGGATGATTTCATTGAAAAACACAACCTCTTTACAGACAGCCAGTATGGTTTTAAGATAAGATAAGATAAGATAAGATAAGATAAGCCTTTATTAGTCCCACAATGGGGAAATTCCAGGATTGCAACAGCACAGGGATAGCCACACTCAGAGCAACAATCAAGAAGGCAAGAAAAACAAGAGCAGTGAATATACACATATAAATATTTAAATATATAAACACACAGTGCGGAGCATTGTAGCTGGATGGAATAAATATATAAATATACGTATATATACTGTACATAAAGTGCGGAGCATTGTAGCTAGATGGAATAAACAGCATAACCGCCTGCTTAGTTATCCTACATAGTATGAAGATGTACCCATACATATTGTCACCCTCCGTAGCGACCGATATTGTCCTAGTTGTATACTGGAGGGGACCATTGTGTAAGTCTATTGCGTCTTTTGCATTCAATACTATTAGGTCGTCACATTTTTTTGCTATCTCTGCGAGCAACCCTGCTTAGGTTATACAGTCTGACAGCCGTAGGTAGGAAGGACCTGTGAAACCTCTCAGTTGCACACCTAGGATGATGTAGTCTGCTGCTAAATGAGCTCCTCAGTGCGTTCAGTATGTCCTGCATAGGGTGGGACTCGGACTCGGACTCCAGCAGAGATGACAGTTTAGCCACCATCCTTCTCTCTCCTATCTCCTCCACTGGGTCAAGGCGCTGCCCCAGGACAGAGCTAGCTTTCTTGATCAGTTTGTTCAGTCTCTTCCTATTGGCTGCTGTAATGCCACTGCCCCAGCAGACCACTCCAAAAGTGATGGCTGATGCCACCACCGTGTTGTAGAATGTCTTCAGCAGCCCCCCTTTTACACCAAAAGACCTGAGCCTCCTCAGTAGGAACAGCCTGCGCTGTCCCTTCTTGTAGAGTGCGTCGGTATTGTGTGACCAGTCTAGTTTATTGTTCAGATGAACACCCAGGTACTTGTAGGATGTCACCATCTCAATGTCTGTTCCCTGTATGTTTACTGGTGCTGTGAGGGGTTGTCCTTGCCTGCGGCAGTCCACCACCAGCTCCTTAGTTTTCCTCACGTTGATCTGAAGGCAGTTCCGATGGCACCAGTCCACGAAGTCCTGGATAAGTCCTCTGTACTCAGCTTCATCTCCGTTGGAGATGTTTTAGAGCAGATAAATCTACATCTTTGGCACTGATCAAACTTATTGAAGAAATTACTAGTTGTATAGATAAAAAAAAGTTTGCTGTAGGAGTATTTATAGATTTAAAGAAAGCTTTTGACACCATTGACCACAGAATTCTACTAAGGAAACTGGAAAGGTATGGGATAAGAGGGGTCGGACTGAGTTGGGTGGAAAGTTATTTAAGTAACCGACAACAATTTGTACAAATTGGTGAGCACAAATCACCCTTCATGGACATCACTTGTGGTGTGCTCCAGGGGTCAGTTTTGGGACCCAAACTCATTATCTTGTATATAAATGACATATGCCAAGTATCAAAAATTCTGAAATTTATTTTGTTTGCGGATGACACAGATATCCTTTGCAGTGGTGAGAATTTGCAGCAGGTTTTAGAGGTGGTCACAACTGAAATGAAAAAGTTAACGCAGTGGTTCAACAAAAAATAAATTATCTCTAAATCTGAAAAAAAAAACAAAGATTATGTTGTTTGGAAATTATAAAATAAATCATGAAATAATGGTAACGATACATGATACTAGAATAGAAACAGTACAGGAAAATAAGTTTCTGGGGGTGACGCTAGACAATAAAATCTGCTGGAAACCTCACATCAGTCACATCCGGGCCAAGTTGGCAAAATGAATAGGGATACTGGGGAAGACGAGACACATCTTGGACTATAAATCATTGTTCTTACTGTACAATTCACTGTTTCTACCTTATCTTAACGACTGTGTAGAAGTCTGGGGAAACACCTACAAGACCAATGTACAGTCAATATGCACATTACAAAAAAGAGCTGTAAGTATAATAAATAATGTAGGATATAAAGACCATTCCAATTTGTTGTTTTTAAAGTCACATGTCAAAAAGTTCATCGATTTAGTTAAATTTAAGACAGCACAAGTCATGTACAGGGCAATTAATAATCAACTCCCAACTAATATACAAAAAATATTTTTAAAAAAAAGAGACAATGATTATAATTTGAGAGGAGACTTAAACTTTACAAAACCCAAGATACGAACAACAAAGAAAAGTATGTGCATATCTGTCTGTGGGGTGGATTTGTGGAACAGTCTGGAGCCGGAAATGAAACTATGTACAAACAGAAATCAATTCAAAAAGAGGTATAAACATTATTTGCTGAAAGAATATATGTTAGAAGGAGTATTTATATGTATGATTCACTATGCTCACTCTGGAACACTATGGAATGGTGGGTGGGATAGCATTGTGTATATTTGTGTTGTTTGGGGCTGGTTTTGATGTATAGACTGTATGTATGTTGGGATGGATGGGTGTTAATGTTGATATGTACAAAATATAGTTAATTGTTTACTTGGGGTCTTAAATGTGGTAATTTGTATATATTTCACATGGGTTGTATTTATGGAAAAGAGGAGTTGGAATTAATAAGTGTTCCCTTTTGAACACTGTATATTGTTACTTTATTGCACTTGTCATTTGTTTGGGGTTTTTTTTACTTTTTCGTTCGAAATAAAGTATCCATCTATCTATCTATCTATCTATCTATTTATTGTCTAACTGTGGCCTTCAGGGGATGTGCGTCCGAGTGCTGAGACTGAGGGTCAGTACAAGCATAAAAGATGGCATAAGCTGCATTGATAATCTCTTTGACATGCCCTGCTAAGTTTCTGTGTCCGAGGAATGTGAAAAACTTTTAGTTTGTATAGATTAGAGACACTCTGTCTGTCTCCGAGATGTCTCTGGCATCTCCCCCTGTGTTTATCTATCCTGAAGAGCAGCTATAAATACCCGGCTTAGAAAATGTATGTTCAGAGATTCGGTGTGTGTGTGCTGAAGGCCACACTCTCACCCCAAATGGCCATGGCTTTTTTATTTTCTTCCTTTCTTTTATAACAAATATATTTAAATTCAATATTCCACCTGATTTTTGACTTAGAATAATTATGCTCAAAATTATTCTATCAACATGTAGATGTAGATAGTGATTGCCTTAATATGGCATTTAATTCAATATTAGACTTGATGGGGTTTTCTCAGAAAGTAGGAAATTCTACCCATTATCTCCACCACACATTGGACCTTGTTCTGACATATGGCATAGAAATAGAAAATCTGGTAGTGTCTCCTCATAACCCTGTACTGTCAGACCATTGTCTGTTAACCTTTGATTTTACTATTTCTATTTGGCTCCTAAAGAAAAATATTACTACAGTAGATGCCTCTCAGATGATGCTGTAACCAAATTTAAGCAGATTGTTTCCTCTATGAAATGTGTCAACATAACAGAGATAAGCTATGGAGAGCTTGCTCCTTCTGTAATTGATAGCATGGTAGCTAGTGTGACATCTTCTCTGCATCAGACTCTAGACATGGTGGCCCCTTTAAAAAAGAAAAAGTCTAATCAGAGGTTTCTAACTCCTGAGTTCAACACAGAAACTCGTAGCTGAAAACAGAAGACTGTATTCTGATAAATTGGTCAGATGTTGCTCTTCAAATTGAGAACATTTTCTTGTGAATTTATGAATTTTAAAATCATAAATTTGTTTTTTCCCCTCAAAAATTTGATTGTTTTGTCATAAATGTGCTACTTTTAATTAGATTTTTTTTTTTATTTAAGTTTTTGTAAAGGGTATACAGGTCGTTACAGCAATGCATTGTTTACATTTTCATCACATGTTCCTTTATTTTCTGATATCTGACAACATTGGAAGATTAATTCTTACAACACCCCTTTTTTTTTTTAAAGTGAAAGAAAAAGTGAAATTAAAGAGAAAAAAAAACAAAAAACAAATAACAAAAAAACAAACAAACCAGTAAAAAACAAACAAAAAGAAAACGTAAGTAAATAAAGATAAAAGAGCATCTGAGTAGTGATGGAACAAAGAGCGGAACCATTATTGAAATGGTATTTGTCAAAGATTAGATCTAATGGAAGACACATATGCGGTCCAGGGTTGCCAAAAGTTCATGAACCCATCCATGTCCTGTCTCAGTGCGAATGTCAACTTTTCCATCAAGTAAATGTCTTGGATCACGTTAGTCCAATCTTCAGGTGTAGGACAGTCCTTCAACATCCATTTTTTAGTTAGAGCTTTTTTGCTTGCCAATATTAAAACATTGAATAAGTATTTTTCTCCTCGTCTTTCCAGTGAGTCCGGTAGTAAACCCAAATACAAAGTTACAAAAGAAAAGGGAACTGTAATTTTGAATATTTTCCCCAATATTGTCTGTACCTTGGTCCAATATTGGTGGATAACTGGGCATGACCAAAACACATGAAAATGATTTGCAGTCTTTTCACCACACAAGCGCCAACAGTTCAATCCCTTATGGGTAAATTTGTTTTGTGCAGGTGTTCTGAAAAATCTTGCCAAGTTTTTCCATCCAAATTCTCTCCACTGCAGGGATGAGGTACTTTTCCATTGCTGTTTATTTAGCTTTTCCCATATTTCCAGTTGTAAAGTGAAATTCCCCTCTTTTTCCCATCTCTCTTTTATGTAAGATGTGTTGTCTCCTTTTAAGTCTTGAAGACCTTGGTATATTTTAGAAATGTATCTGATCCCTGGGATCCCTTTATATGCCATTAAGAAGACCTTCAGAACACCTGACTGGGCCCTTTCCAAAACCTCCTTTTTAAGTATATTGTTTATGTGGTGTCTAAGCTGGAAGAACCTGTAAAGGTCTTGATTTATTAGGCCTTGTTTATTCAAATCTTCAAAACTTCTTAAGATTTGCCCTTTAAAAAAATCGTAATATTTTATCAGCCCTTTCTCCTTCCACTTTTTAAATCTGGTGTCTGTTTTATTAGGAGTAAAGTCCTGATCATAGGCAATCCATTGCAGAAGTCGATAGGGCTCTTTAGTTTGATTCTCTCTGACTATCTTAAACCAAATTTTTAGCGGGGTCTCTATCCACGGGTTAGTGTTATTCAAAAGCTTAGGTAAGGCATTGTTCCCTATTATCGCCTGTAGGGGGATGTCACTTGTTATTTGGCATTCGATCTCCTTCCATTGTGCAGTGTAGACTGGGTTACATATCTCTACTAAAGTTTTAATTTGTGCGGCTTTGAAGTAGTCCCTGATATTTGGCAGCGCGAGCCCACCTTTGTCTTTGTTTAGCTGTAGGGTTCTATATCTGATTCTAGGTCTCTTGCCCTGCCATATGAATCTTGAGATCCTTCTGTCCAGCTCCTGCCATGTTTTTTTGGGAGGTTCTACCGGTATTGTTTGGAAAAGGTATAGAAGACGTGGAAGTATATTCATTTTGACTGCTTCAATTCTTTGTGCAGTACCCAAGAATGGTATCATATTCCATCTTGCTAGGTCAGATTTTATTTTTGTCACCAGTGGATCATAGTTTAGTGATATAATTTTGTTGAGTTGTTTCGGGATATTGACCCCCAGATATTTCATAGATTCCGACTCCCAGTTAGTTTTGAGTTTGCTTAGTGAATAATGATTTGGGTCATAGTTGAATGTTAAAACTTGGGTTTTATGCATGTTTAATTTGTACCCCGATAAATCTCCATACTCTGAAAAAACTGAGGTTAGTTCTGGTAAAGAAGTGTTCGGCTGCCCTAGGTATATTAAAATGTCATCAGCAAAGAGTGCTATTTTATGTTCCTTCTGACCAAGTGTAATACCTTGAATTTTTTGGTTTTGTCTTATCCAATGGACCTTGTTCTGACATATGGCATAGAAATAGAAAATCTGGTAGTGTCTCCTCATAACCCTGTACTGTCAGACCATTGTCTGTTAACCTTTGATTTTACTATTTCTATTTGGCTCCTAAAGAAAAATATTACTACAGTAGATGCCTCTCAGATGATGCTGTAACCAAATTTAAGCAGATTGTTTCCTCTATGAAATGTGTCAACATAACAGAGATAAGCTATGGAGAGCTTGCTCCTTCTGTAATTGATAGCATGGTAGCTAGTGTGACATCTTCTCTGCATCAGACTCTAGACATGGTGGCCCCTTTAAAAAAGAAAAAGTCTAATCAGAGGTTTCTAACTCCTGAGTTCAACACAGAAACTCGTAGCTGAAAACAGAAGACTGTATTCTGATAAATTGGTCAGATGTTGCTCTTCAAATTGAGAACATTTTCTTGTGAATTTATGAATTTTAAAATCATAAATTTGTTTTTTCCCCTCAAAAATTTGATTGTTTTGTCATAAATGTGTTACTTTTAATTCGATTTTTTTAATGATAATTTTGCAACATTTTCCTTCATACATTTGTGGTGTTTTTTTCCAATTTTTTTGCAGTTTTTTATTTTTTTGTGACTTTGCAGTGTTTTTCCTTATAAGTTTTTTATCTTAAGTGTGTTTATCTGAAAATAATTACCACTACATGAAAATAAAATACAAAATATACACATGTACTCTCTAATATAACTCACATTCTATCATATAACATAACAGTAGACGATAATAAATTAGATATTTGCTAATCCAGAATAAAAGAACAATGATTTCTGTTCTGATTTAAATAAACCAAAATATATTAATTAAAATGTCTAAAGTTATTTCTGTCAATTGTTTATTATTTTGTCCAGTTCTTTCTGTTAAGAACGTTATTACCCTTTCAAAATCAGAACTAACTCAGTATCACCAAATATACTTAAAAAGTAAAAGTAATGTTTCTTCTTGATAAATGGATTCCTGTAAAAGTACATTATTTACAAAACTGTCTCCAGTCAAGAGATGTTTTTCTTTCTACTGCATGATTTGATGTTTCTGTTTTCGGAGTGGTGGCCTAGAGGTAGAGCATCCACCCCATAACCGGGAGGCTGGGGTTCAAATCCCGGCCGGGTCATGCCAAAGACCATGTAAAAGTGGAACTTCCTGCCATCCAGCTTGGTGCTCAGCAATAATGGAACGTAGGAGGGAAATGTTGGTTACCCAGCCACAGTGAGTACACAAGTCAAGTGTCCTTGCTGTGCTAGTCCCAAGCCCGGATAAAATGGGCAGGGTTGCATCAGGAAGGGCATCACGAGTAAAACTTAGCTTCAATTGTAAGAGGACCCACCCCAACTGAGGGACTAATTGTGTCCTGTTAAAACAAATACTGGTGATGGTGATTGTGATGGTTTTAGGCTACTACTATCTTGTAGATGCAGTAATGGAATATTTCATTATGTGACTAGATGCGGAACCTGGTAACCTGGTAGTGACTAGTGTGAAGAAGATGTGAATAAAGAAGTGTCAGTTGTGATCCCGAGCGCGGGTCTGCTCCACGCTTGAGTCACTTATTATTTTCTTTTTTTGTCTCTTTATTTGTGTGTTTTATGATGGTGTCATTTGTGCTTTTATTTTGACAGTGCCGTGGCAGGACTTCCGCCTGTCAGACTGCTCGCGGGCTGTCACAGCTGCTGGCACTTATTTTCATTATCTTTGCACACCTGTTTATTGTTTAGTTATTCTCTATTTAAGATCACAGTCGAGACTCAGTCCTCGCTGCGACCTTGCCTTATCCAGACCGGTTTCCCTACGTCCGAAGCCAGTCCTTTTTAGCATTAGGTTTTGCCCTCGCTATTCTCATGTAAGTGCTGTATTCGACTTTTAATTTCTTTTCTGTTATTCACCATCCGGGGTCGCATGTGTGGTTGCTTGTGTTTTGCCCCTCGTGGCACATTATTTTGTACATTTATTAATAAAATAAGAAACTCACTGCTGGCTTCTGGCACCTCATCTTTGCCCTGCAAGGGGCAAACATAACAGTAGATTGCAGCCAAAGCAGGTGCCAGCCTCAGTGAGTTTTGTTTTTTTGGCTCTGAATTTTTTTTTCCTTCACCGGGTGCAGCATTTTTTTGGGGGGGAAGGGGTACGGGGGGGCGGGGGGTTATGGTGTCATTCACGAAATGGTATCCTATGAGCCTGGGTGTTGAGCTTGTCCAGGCTCTATTGTAGATAGATGACCTCCTAGTCATAGCTCATGCTCATTCCCCCGAAGATGCATTATGGTACTGGTACCTGGGCCTCGCGGAAGCAGCTGTCAACCGTCATCCTCGCCTTGCTGATCACTCTGAGGACAGGGAGAGGATGGCTGAGCTATTGGAGCTTCAACAGAAGAATCATGAGTTGAACCAGAAATTCTCCAGGAAGTCTAAGAAGGGGCCAACGGTGAAACTCTCCCGTTCCTCGGCTCTTTATGAGGTTCCTGCCACGGTTCCAGCTCCCATATCTGCATCGCTTAAAGACCGTCTTCCAGCACAGTGGAGAAGGAGGGCAGCCTGGGGTCCCAGCGAAGATGAACAGTGGGCAGCTGATTTCATCGAGGACCGAATGGCTGAAGCTCTCTCTTCCATTATCTCCGACAAGGTTCTCAAGAGCTTGGTGGCAGCAGTTAGGGTTGTGGAGGCACATCCTGGGTTAAACAATTATCCAGAGTTCGCCGAGCTGCTGGCCACCGTTTCTGCTCAGCAGCGACGTTTTCCAGATTTAAGGATTGGGTCGACTCCAGCACGTAGATGCCACCGCCCAGCACAGAACCCTTCTCCTCCCTGTGACTCGGCTGTCCCTAAGCGGAAAGAGGAGAATCACTGGGTGATTATGCCGTGAGGTACCTGTCCAGATCCAGCTACAAGCCGCCATAAGGATTCCCCTGTCTCCCAGTCAGCTGGGTTTTCTCCGCCCCCGCAGAGTGTATTGTCAGCAGCTTAAGCCTCCAGGTCCTCATTGTCAGCTGTTTCACCACATCCCCTAACCCGGACTGCCTCAGCTGCTCTTCCCTCCTGCATGGCACTCACTCCAGCTGCTGCTAGCCTTGTGGTTCCATCTCCGGCTGCCTCCAGCACCAGTCTTTATGGAGCAGCTCCTCCTGGTCTCCCCGAGGGGTCCACTCTCATCAACATGACGGGAGAAGAAAAAATAGAGCCTGCTGCAGCAGTGTCCACTGTTCCCCAGGAAAACAGGCAAGTGTTTTTTTCATTCTTTATCTCTGGTTGATAAATTACCTTGTGTGATTAATGGGGTGAGGCTCAGGTCACGCAGTCCCCTGAGGCCCCTCCACCTGCTGCAGCCATTAATACATCTCCTGCTTCCTCTGTGCCTCCTTCTTTATTCCCCGAGTATCCGGCAGTGCCAAGATCTGACTGTCGGACGGAAGAGGAGCCTGCAGCCCTGGAAAGCCTGGTTCCAGCCCCGCAGGCATGACATGGACAGAGGAGGAGGGCGGACTAGCACTTGGATCCTGTGCCGACGATGAAGCAACCCCAGGTCTCCACTGAGCCAAGTTCCTCCCCAGCTGGAGACAGACCTCCTGTTGCCCCATCGAGCAAGCCATCGGTGTGGGTTACAGCGCCAGGGACGCTGTACAGCCATCATGTACAGCCATCATTCCTGCTGTTGGGGCCGCCGCAGCAGAGTTTAAGTTGGACCTTCAGGAGGCCGGGCCAGAGTAATTGCTATCCGGATCGACGGAGTCCTGGTCAGCAGTGGAACTTGAGCTCCGGCACGTGCTGTCCTTTGTTTTTATTATTTCTGTGCCTGATAGATCTTGCCTGGCTCTTGGTAGGGAGAGCAGGTCGCTGCCATCAGCAGCGGCTGCACTCACCTCACCGGGTTCCAATGCTGGCAGTGACCCTGACCCTGTGCCTGTTTGTCTTGTCCTCAAGTCTCCTTTCAGGGTCACTGGGGTGCATCCTGTTACTCCGGTGGTCTCCTTGGCTTCGGGTCCACCATCGGTGGTCTTTGCGGATGCAGCTATGGCCCAGTCGGGGTCTACCGCAGGTTCAGCCTCTTTCCAGGGTGGGACCCCCATGAGTGCCGCGCTGGCCCAGCCGGGGCCCTCCGCGGGTGCAGCAATGCCCCACACAGGGACCACTGCGGGAGCTACAGTTCACTATTTCCCTGCTGACGCCTTCATGGTCCCTGTGGGTCTTGCTGTGGGGAGGTTGCCTCCCCGTTTGCCTCTCCTGGCCTGGTGGCTAAAACGCCCAAGCCAGCCACCTGATAAACTGCGCCTCTGGACTGGGTGGCCCTTTTTCCCTGGCAGGCCACCCGACTCATGCTGTTTGGCGGTCCGGCGATGGTGGGATTTGGTACGGCCACCAGAACAGTTTTTCTTATTTTCTTTGTTTTTTTTTACCCTGTGTGCATAGCGCTTTTGTTCCTCTTTTATCAGTGTTACCCGCATAAGTTTTACCTTGCCTTATTCTCTTACCTGTTAGTATAAGTGGGAATGTACAGCCTTCTTTGTCCTTGTTTTTTGTTGGGTTGACATTTCTGTGGCGGGGGGGGGGGGTGCACCCTCACTTGTACTTCAGAGTCTTGGGCTTTTCTATGCTACTTTGTGTTGGTACATTGATGTATTTTCTCTTCTACGGGGGCGGGGAGTTTGCTGTGGATTTTTTTTTTTCAGTGTCCCTCCTTCCAGACCTGGATTCCCCCTCCGCCCTCCCGAAGCGGTTCTTGGTAGTTATTTGTGGTTGGGGGGGGGGGGGGGTCCGTTCTCCCTGGATGTTAAGGGGGGTGGGGGGTGGAATCCATCCCTTCAATGGGGGGCACTGTGGTGATCCCGAGTGCAGGTCTGCTCCGCGCTCGAGTCACTTATTATTTTCTCTTTTTGTCTCTTTATTTGGGTGTTTTATGATGGTGTCATTTGCGCTTTTATTTTGACAGTGCCACAGCAGGACTTATGCCTGTCAGACTGCTTGCGGGCTGTCACAGCTGCTGGCACTTATTTTCATTATCTTTGCAAACCTGTTTATTGTTTAGTTATTCTCTATTTAAGATCGCAGTCGAGACCCAGTCCTCGCTCTCGCTGCGAACTCGCCTTATCCAGACTGGTTTCCCTATGTCTGAAGCCAGTCCTTTTCAGCGTCAGGTTTTGCCCTTGCTATTCTCATGTAAGTGTTGTATTCGACTTTTTATTTCTTGTCTGTTATTCACCCTCCGAGGTCGCATCTGTAGTTGCTTGTGTTTTGCCCCTCGTGGCACATTATTTTGTACTTTTGTTAATAAAATAACAAACTCACTGCTGGCTTCTGGTGCCTCATCTTTGCCCTGCAAGGGACAAACATAACAGTGTCTGAACATTTCACCCCAAACTGTAGCTGCAGTGACACAGAAGAGGCTCCATATTCTTCATATGCCACATGACTCAGATCCAGGATTTTTAACCTTTATTCTTTCATTGAAACATGTAAGGAAAGTCTTGAAAAACTTTTATAATTATTTATTATTATAAAAATATGATACTCAGCTGAAGTTCACAATGCAGAATTTAGCATCATTGCTTTTGTGACTTAATAGATACTGTTGTAAATTAGCAATTGTGTGGTTTATATTAATCATATATCCCATACCTACATATGTATAAGCATATTAGAATGTTTAGTGATTACATATGTGCAATGACCTCACGCCTCAGAACAGGACAAGAGGTCTCGACCGCCAGCGAAGATCAAAGAGCATACGGAGTCGCAACGGTGGAGACCAGATCGATCTCCCTGACTTCCCAGAGCCAGGTGGAGGAGACAGAGGACAATGGAGGAGATCGATTGTCCTGACCTCCTTGGGTCAGGTGGAGGAGACGGAAGACAAAGGAGGGGGAATTAAGTTAATGCGGGATGTCAGCTTTGATATGCAATGTCTTTTGTTGTGTGTAAGTATAAGTAGGAAGGTCTGAATGTGTTCGACCTCTTATTCTGCTTCTGCACTAAGATGAGACTTGTTAGAGGAGCGAAGCTGATATTAAACTTTGGTTTATAAATCACATCGCCTCGTTATTCCAAGCTCTTCTACAAATTGCATCATTTGTAGCTATACAAGTGATTCTCTTTTCTCCACTCAGACATGTCCCAGTATCCAGCAGCTGGGCCAGAGCAGCCACAGCTGAAGGTATGCTGGGATGATCCAAGGTGACAGGAAGAGGACCTTCACCAGAACATGGTACACACAGCACCCATGGCTTGAGTATTCAAAGCTGGGACTGTGCATACAGCTTTGCTTAGTTTTCCCTTCCCAGTGCTTCTGAAACACCCTTTATACCAAAACAGGACTGTCATGGGCGCTCCTAGAAGGGGGGGCCTTGTCATGGGCAGCGAGAGTGCGCCCCTCCCGTCCTGTCTCACATTCATCATCTCATCACTGCACCTGAGGCAGAAGACGCACCTGCCCCTGCTCATCAGCCAGTGTACTTAAGGAGGCTCTCTCTACGCATTCAGCGCTGGCTCGTCTGGGTATACTGCCCATCAAAGGACAAGCAAGTATCTATTAACAACTATTGACAAGCCGTCTAATCTTGTTTACCTCTCTTCCTCAGGTTGCTGCCACTGCGTGGGTGTGTCTTCAGGACTGCATGTGCTCTCCTGCCACATCTCCACTATTCTTCAGCTTTCAACCTCCACCCGGTCAGGCACCATCAGCTCATTCCCCTCACCCTACGGGCTTGTCTATTTCCCGCTGGAGTCCTGTCGGTTCTTCCTCAGAACCCAAGTAAGTGGGAATTTGACTTGCCCATTTCCCCTTACTCCGTTCCTCCACTCACAGCTCTCATCTTCTCTCCACAGGTGGATTCCTCTGGTGAGTGACTGTTTCATTAGCTGTGCGTTTATTTTGGAAATTAAGAAACTTTCAAACATGCCCCTTCGGGTGGTTGATTTCCTGTGCTGTTGCATTGTGCACATGAGCTGTCAGCTTATTAAACCATGACAGAACGAGCCAGCTCAGCTGGTGCTGCAGCACAAGAGCTGTCCGCTTTGGATCACTTAGCGGTGACCAAGTACCAGCTCACTGTTCTCACTCAACAAATTCAGGATATGATGTGGCTTTGGCCCAATGTTCCTCCTCAGGCTACTCCTCCTCAGCCTGCTCCCCGCACTACGGTGCGTCATACTACCTCCATTCCCATGCCTACCACGTACACAGGGGAGGTGGGGAAATGCAAAGGGTTCTTTATCCAAGTCTGTATGTATTTGAAGCAGGTCGGGGAGGAATACCCAGGGGACATGGCTAAAATTCAGTTTTTCACTCTGTTGCTCAAAGACCGAGCCCTTGGTTGGGGACAGTCCACGATTGATAACCCCAATGGGTGGCAGTACACGTTTGAACAACTCGTGGATGCTTTCTCCTGTGCATTTGGCCGTACTGAGAGTCAGGGCAACATTATGAGCCACCTGATGATGCTCCGCCAGGGCACTCGGTCAGTAGCTGAGTACTCGGTGGAGTTCCGGGTTGTAGTGGCTGAGTCGGGGTGGACTGAGATTGCTTTGCGCAGCACATTCCTCCATGGGTTAAACGCTCAACTCTGTGATGATCTGGTGGTTCACCCTGTCCCTGATACTCTCAACGGTCTCATAGATCAGGCTGTAGGATTAGACAGCCGATACCGTGAGCGCGCAAAGGAGCACGAGTCCTCCTCCCACCCATGCGCCAAGCGTGTGCCGGCCATAGTTACTAACACTGACGGCACCGGCTCTCCGCCAGAGCCGATGGAGCTTTCTCAACACTTGACCAGTGATGAGCGCCAGTGAAGGTGAAGGGCTGGCACGTGCGCATACTGCGGTTTGCTGAACCACAGTCTGGACGAATGCCGCCAGCAGCCAAGACATGGCCCGTCAGTAACCATGGGGGGTCTGGCCGGCGGGACGAAATCTACTCCCCCAGGTAATTTTCAATTTTGGCCCTTGTGCAATTGCCGGGAGTTGAGAGGAGGACTATGGCACTGGTTGATTTAGGGTCTGAGGGTAATTTCGTCTCTGCTCACTTCATGTGGCAGGTGGGTATTCCCACACAAAAATTGCCCCACAACCAGAAAATTACCACCATATCTGGCCGGGAGGTCGCGGTAGTCACCGAAAGCACGGTGCCGATCTCCATCCTCCTTTCCGGGAACCACCGGGAGGAACTCACATTCCTGGTTCTTCCTATTTCATCTTCCCCTGTGGTTCTTGGCTACCCATGGCTCCGGAGCACAATCCGATTATTAATTGGGGACAGAATACTATCTCCTCCTGGAGCCCTTTTTGTATGGCAAATCGCATGCGTTCAGCGGAATGTTCCCCATCTCTGTCTGTCTCCCTCCCTCCGGCCAATCCGCCAGACCTCAGCCTTGTCCCCTGGGCATACCACGATTTGGGGGAGGTCTTTAGAAAATCGAAGGTGTTGTCACTACCGCCTCATCGCTCCTACGATTGCGCTATAGACCTTGTCCCGGGGGCGAAGCTACCATCCAGTCAGCTATACAGCATTTCTGGTCTGGAGAGGGAGGCGATGGAGAAATACATTAAAGAATCGGTGAACGCCGGCCTTATTCAGCCATCTTTGGCTCCACTCGGAGCCGGGTTCTTCTTCGTCGGAAAGAAGGATGGCTCTTTGCGCCCGTGCATCAACTACCGGGAGCTCACCACAGTTGCCACCAAAGACAAGTACCCTCTGCCTTTGATTAATTCCACATTTGAGCTCCTTCAGCGCTCACAGGTTTTTACCAAGTTAGACTTAAGGAATGCATACCATTTGATCCGCATTCGCGAAGAAGATGAATGGAAGACGGCATTTAAAACCCACCGGGGTAGTTCGAATATCTGGTGATGCCATTTGGGCTCACCAACACCCCCACCATCTTTCAGTGGTTAATTAATGACGTCCTTCGTAATATGCTCTATCATTTTTTTTTTTGTCTACTTGGATATTTTGATTTTCTCCCACTCGCCAGAGGAACATGAAGCCCATATCAGGGCCATCTTGCAACGGCTTTTGGAGGACCAGCTCTACGTCAAGGCCGAGAAGTGTGAGTTCTCAACAACATCAACCACCTTCTTGGGCTTCATAGTGACTGAAGGGAGACTGATTGCAGACCCGGCCAAGGTGAGGGCAGTGCTTGATTGGCCAACTCCCCACTCCTGTAAGGAGCTTCAATGCTTCCTCGGATTTGCGAATTTCTATCGCCAGTTCATCAGGAACTACTGTGGGGTGGCACTGCCCTTGACACAGCTGACCTCCATTAAGGTCCCCTTTTGCTGGTCCGAGGCAGCTGAACAGGCATTTGTGAAATTAAAGTGCCTGTTCATGGAAACACCAATCTTGGCTCAAGTCAACACGCAGCTCCAGTTCGTCCTCAAGGTGGACGCATCTGACTCGGGGGTAGGCGCTGTGCTGTCACAGCGCACACTCCCCAATCAGAGGCTCCGCCCGTACGCGTATTTCTCTCGTTGGCTTACGCCGGCCAAGAGGAATTACAACATAGGGGACAGAGAGCCGCTTGCCATTAAATTGGCATTGGAGGAATGGAGGCATTGGCTAGAGAGGGCTATTCACCCCATTGTCGTGTGGACCGAACTCAAAAACCTCAAGTATTTGCGGTCATCCCACCGACTTAACGCTAGGCAGGCTCGTTGGGCCCTGTTTTTTCAGAGGTTCAACTTTTCCATCACGTAACGGCCTGGCGCTCAGAACACCAAACCGGACGCGCTATCACACCAGTTTGATTCCAAGGAGGTAGCGCCCCCCCCCCCCCAAACCATCATTCCACCTTCTCGTGTCCTCAGAGCCCTTACTTGGGATATCAAGCGGAGGGTCTGCCAGGCCCAGTCCTAAGAGCCTGTGCCAGTAGGGTGTCCCTGGAACCGTCTGTACGTCCCGGCCGCCCTCTGCAGCAATGTCATTCAGTGGGGGTACACCAGTCGCTTCACGTGCCATCCTGGAATCTCTCAAACTGTGGACCTTGTCCATCGAGCGTTCTGGTGGCCCACACTGCGGCAGGACGTATGGGAATACATCAAAGCCTGTCAGACCTGAGTCCGGGGGAAATCGGTCTCCTCTTCCCCATAGGGTCTCCTCCATCCCCTCCTCACCCCTGGTCGTCCGTGGTCACATATTGCCATGGATTTCATCACCGGACTTCCTCCCTCCCATGGCAAGACGGTGATTCTCACCACTGTGGATCGCTTCTCCAAGGCGGTGCATCTGGTTGCTCTCCCGAAGCTTCCCTTGGAGATGGTGGTCCTGCTCACCGACCACGTTATCCGGATCCACGGCACCCCCTTGGACATCGTGTCTGACTGGGGTCCTCAATTCACGTCCCAGGACTGGAGGGCCTTTTGCCAGACCCTGGGAACTGCGGTGAGCCTGTCTTCTGGGAATCACCCACAAAACAATGGGCAGGCGGATAACCCTTCATCTTGGAGCACACACCTGACCTGGGTGGAGTATTCAATGAACTCAGCCATCTCCACTGCCACTGGACTCACCCCGTTCAAGGCGTCGCTGGGGTTCACGCCGCCGCTTCTACCCATGGCCAAGAGGGAGGTAGCGGTTCCGTCCGTGGGGGTCCATGCTCGTCACTGCCGGCGCATCTGGAGGTCTACCCGGGCTGCCCTTGCCCGCTCCACTGAACGCACCCGGGCTGCTGCTGACAGGAAGCAGGTCCCTGGTCCCAAGTATAGTGGTTCTGTGTCCGGGCTGCACGGTGGTGCAGTGGTTTAGCACTGTGGCAGCACAGTTTTACCCTCAGCTGGGGGATCGCGGGGATCATGAGATCGTGGGTTCAATCCCAGCCCCCGACCAACAGTGAGCTGTGTGGAGTTTGCATGTTCTCCCCGTGTTGCGTGGGTTTACTCCGGGATTTCTCCGGTTTCCTCCCGCATACCAAAAACATGTAGGTTTAGGGCGCTCGCGCACGCAGCGTCCGGCAGCCGGTGGCTTGTCACCAGACTGCAAACCAAATCTACCTACGGGTACAAATAAGTAACAAAAAAAAAAAAAAGTATGTCATCGGGCAGCAGGTCTGGCTGGTGGCGAGCCAGATTCCTCTCAAAGAGAATTCCAAGAAGCTCTCCCCCCACTTCCTGGGCCCATATACCATCTCACGGGTGATAAACGATGTGTCGGTCCAGCTGAAGTTGCCATCGACCCCGCGAGTGAACCCTATGTTTCACGTCTCCCACCTCAAGCCCCTCTCGGGCAGTCTCCTCTGCCCCTGCCCACCCCGAGACCGCCTTCTCCTCCCCGGATCATTGACGGCCACCCCGCCTACACTGTTTGCCGTATCCTGGATGTTCGCCGTCGGTGCCAGGGCCTTCAGTATTTGGTGGACTGAGAGGGCTATGGCCCGGAGGAACATTCCTGGGTCCCTACATCTAGGGTTCTGGACAAAGAAATGCTCCAGTCCTACCACCGAGCTCACCCGGAAGAAGCCCTCTGGACCGCCAGCAGGTGCTCCTAGAAGGGGGGCCCTGTCATGAGCAGCAAAAGCATGCCCCTCCCGTCCTGTCTCACATTTATCAACTCAACATTGCACCTGAGGCAGAAGACGCACCTGCCCCCGTTCGTCAGCCAGCGTACTTAAGGAGGCTCTCTCCGGGCATTCAACGCTGGCTCGTCTGGGTAAACTGCCCGTCAAAGGACAAGCAAGAATCTATTAACAAGTATTGACACGCTGTCTAATCTTGTTTACCTTGTGCGTCTTCAGGACTGTTCGCACTCTTCTGCCACATCTCCAGTATTCCTCGGCTTTCAACCTCCACCCGGTCAGGCACCATCAGCTCATTCCCCTCGCCCTACTGTCTATTTCCTGCTGGGGTCCTGCCGGTTCTTCCTTGGAACCCAAGTAAGTGGGAATTTGGCTCACCCACTTCCCCTTACTCCGTTCCTCCACTCACAGCTCTCGTCTTCTCTCCACAGGTGGATTCCCCTGGCGAGTGACTGTTTCTGTAGCTGTGCATTTATTTTGGAAGTTAATAAACTTTCAAATGTGCACCTTCGTGTGGTTGATTTCCTGTGCTGTTGCATCGTGCACGTGAGCTGTCAGCTTATTAAACCACGACAAGGACATTCAAGTGACAGGGGTTGTAAATTAACCTTGGCTAGAAACCTGTATGCATGGCATCTACTTTGTATGTTTTATGAAGCAACGTTTAATGCATTTGTCCTTAATAAATAAACATGTAAATAAATAAGAAGACTGCTTAATAAACATTCCATATGATTATTGATAAAGTTTAATACTTCAGCTCCAGAGATGGCAATCATTTTTGATTTATGCTATTTCAGTGTGCCACCCTTTTCTGATTGTGTGCCCCACCCTGCCCCCCCCATGAAAAATTTTCTAGACCAACCCCTTCCCAAAGCTAATTTGTATGTGTTCATGTTTTTCCTTTGACTTTGTATGTAATTGTACTGTGCAAAAAAATTCACTTCTCACTTCACGTTTGGTCTGAACACACCATTCCAGTTGTTGTTAGTCCTTGTCCTCCTGATGCCACACCAAAATACATGGCATGTATTTCAAAAATCATAAAATCCATTTAAGGAGATAGGTTGGGTTTGACTGGTGGTACTCTGGTAAACTTGTACCCAGTGGGTTACACTGAATCCTTGATTGACCTGTCATGGATGTCCCTCACGAGCCATCAATAAGACGCCACATATCAACTGGTGAGTTCGCACAGTTTATTAAAGGAAAGAATAATGACAAAATAACAAGCCACAGGGGGCTAAAACACACTATAATGATAACTCAGGCTATGACACGGAGGAACAGATACATAATGAAACACACTTACAATAAAGGACGAGGATGAAAGGTAGATGACGTCTGACCAGGGAGCTCGGCGAGGGATGCTAGATGATGTCAGACGAGGGATAGTTTTACGGCATCAAACGAGGAATCTCTGACAAGACTACCGCATGTTTCGCCCTCAGCTGCCCTCTTAAGTAGGGCTCAAGGTGGAACAGCTGATGAGGCGAAATGCAACTCAGCTGTCAGGGCCTCTGCTCTGACAACCGGAAGCCCCTCCGAGCGCTGTCACAATAAAAGCTTGGAGAGCCATAGGAAACACACACATCAACTGGGAGGAAAATGCTGCATGGCCCGAGCGTGGACGAGATCGGCGCTCGAACCACGACAGTACCTCCCCCCGAGGCGGCGAACTCCAGGCGCCGTATGACACCCAAGCCCCACCCACCCACCCCACCCAGGGTGGGAGTATGGGGTAAAGGCCTGGAGGGTGAGAACCAGAAAAGACAAAAAACACCAAGACGATGACAGGGAACAAACGAAGCAATTACAGAGTATGGTAGGAAAAAAGAAATCCAATACTCCATAAAGCGCAGATGATACATAGACAGGACAAAAAATGCAAATAACAGAAGGAGGCCTATAACTAAAACACACAGGCCCATAAGACATAATGTGGCAGATACAAATCATCCCTCAGACAGGGGAGGGGAGAAAAAAAAAGACATGCTAAACAGCAGTAATACATAGATCAAAATAAGGCAAATGACAACACACCAAAAGTGACCTTAATATCTAGAGAAAATAAGAAACATACGGGGATGACGGCAGGCAGAGTCCAATAATACACACACAGTTCTGGTGGTCTCCCTGTGTCCAATGTCCAAATAGCTGATAGGGGAAAAAGGGAGTGTTGGGGCAGCCTACCCCAGTCCCAGGCCCGGAAAAACAGGATCTCTGGCGGCCGGACCAGGTCGCCAAGCAAACAGTCCAGTTGGTTGGGCGGCCAACCCAGAAGGCCAAACAGGTGAGGCAGTCCTTCAGGCGGCCGACCTGCATCGCTCAGCCACCAGGACCGCAAGGGAGAGAACGGCAATGGCTTCCCTGTAGAGGGGGATAGTGAGGGACAGCCAGACCGAATATGAGGAACCCCAATGGCACCCGGTGGAGAAGGCTTGGAGGGAAGATGAGGGACCAGTCCGGCGTCGCTCAGTGGCGGATCTGCAGCTCCACCTCCGAACGTTACCAGAATAGGCGCTGTCCTGTTGGACCCAGGGTGAGCCCGCGCTGCACCCACGATGGACCCCGATCAGATCACGGCTGCACCCACGTCAGACCCCGATTGGGTCTCGGCTGCGCCCATGTCGGACCCCGATTGGGTCTCGGCTGCGCCCACGTCGGACCCCGACTGGGTCGGAACAGCTCCATAGACAGCCTCCAACCCCAAACCCGGAACCTCCAGCACAGCGACCGGGGTTGACTCCACACTGGTGACCCTGGGAGAAGGCTCAGGAGAAAAAGAAGAACCGGGACCAGGATCACCGGTAGCGACAGAGCCCAGCGAGACGAGCCGGATGCAGTGGACGGCTGCCCCTGGCTCGTCTCCCCGAGAGACAGGCAAAAATGTTCTAGAACAGATAGTAGGATGGAAAAATAGAGCACTTGCCTGCACTCGAGTTCTGTCGCCGTCCAGGACTTGGACGATCCGGGCTCAGGACGAAGGAGGACGTCTTCTGGCTCCCACTCGGCTATGGCGGGCTCCGCAGTCAGCATGATGTTTTCCGCAGTCTGAGGACCCTCCAATGCTGATGTCCATGCCAACGACCCGCACGGCGTGGTGGCAGGGGATCCTCGACCTGCTGGATCAAACCGCTCACTGATGGAGACCTGGGGACGTTTCATCATCGATGCAGGCTCCACACAGCAGTCCGCTCTCCTCCTCTGCCCATGACGTGGCTGCGGGGCTGGAACCAGGCTCTCCAGGACCGCAGGCCCCCTCCCTGTCCGGCGATGTAGGCCTGGCGTCGTGGAATGCTCAGCGGAGGGAGACACAGAGGCAGCAGGTTCAATGTCAGAGGCTACAGCAGGTGGTGGGAGCTCGGGACTGCGAACCCCGAACTCCACCCCCAGGGGTCAGACAAGGCAAATCACAACAACGAGGAGAAGAATGAAATTGCACTTGCCTGTTCCCCGGAGGACCGATGGTGCCTGCTGTAGCGGGTGGAGTTCTTCCCTTTCCCCTCTGGATGGTGACGGCAGGCCCCTCGGGAAGACGAGGAGGAGCCCGCTCGCGGTGGATTGCAGACGGGCCTCGTCGAAGCAGGACTCGCGGCACTCACAGCAGCCAAAGATGACGTTGAGGAGGAGGGGGTGACAGCCAAGGCGATCCGGGCACGATGAGCTGACGGGACAGCAGGGACAGATGACCCGGGGGGAGCGGCTGCGGGGATTCCCTCCGGTCGTGACGTAGGAGAAGCAGCTGACTGGGAGGCTGAGTCCCTTCGACGACCCGTAACTGGATCCGGACAGGATTCTTGCTGAGGCCTATTTGGGGCATGGCGATGACGTTTCCTGGCTGATGGTGAGACGATGGGACCAGGAACACATGGCACTGGGGCTGGACGGGTGGCAGGAGCCCGAGGCGAGGAACGGGGCTGCCTCTCCGTCGGCCTCCTGCCGGGGTTCCCCTCCAGTCCGCGGATCTCCACCCTCGTCGGGGACGCCGTACTCGGGGGAGAAGGAGAGGTTTCCTGGCCGCCTTTTTGATCAGTTCACATTGTGCCACAATCCATGTCACCCTCTCCTTTCCTTCCGGAAAGGAGGTAAGGTGATATTTTAATAAAGCCCTCTGGGCGAGAAACAAGTAGTGATATGCCGCGTGGGTGGGCATGAGGAGATGGGCCTTGGCCAGGTAGCCATCGATCTCCTGGAACCACTCAGGGCAAAACCCACGCTCGAGGGCGGACATACATACTTATAACAAGCCCTAGCGAAGGGAAAAAACTCCAGCCCATGGCAAACTCACGGCGACAGACGTCTCAGTCTGGCGGCAGTCTACTGTCATGGATGGCCCTCACGAGCCATCAATAAGACGCCATATATCAACCGGTGAGTTTGCACAGTTTATTAAAGGAAAGAATAATGACAAAATAATGAGCCACGGGGGGCTAAAACACACTATAATGATAACTCAGGCTATGACATGGAGGAACAGATACATAATGAAACACACTTACAATAAAGGACGAGGATGAAAGGTAGATGATGTCTGACCAGGAAGCTCGGTGACCACACGTTTCGCCCTCAGCTGCCCTCTTAAGTAGGGCTCAAGGTGGAACAGCTGATGAGGCGAAATGCAGCTCAGCTTTCAGGGCCTCCGCTCTGACAGCCGGAAGTCCCTCCGAGTGCTGTCACAATAAAAGCTCAGAGAGCCTTAGGAAACACACACATCAGCTGGGAGGAAAACACTGCATGGCCCGAGCGCGGACGAGATCGGCGCTTGAACCACAACAAAGCATCCATCATGAGTGTCCATTGGACCACTCTTAGTCTGGCCCTTCACCCAGGACCATGTTGTCTTAGGACACCCTGCCAGGGGCAAATTGCCCTCAACAACATAGCTCCTGGGATCACTAGAGCACCCCACCACCACCACCACCACCACGGCAAGGGTGATCATGGTGGGGTTGTGGTCTGGTTCTCAGAAAAAGGTCAGGGACAAGCTCCTGCTCCTGCACCTCTACTTGGACTGCTGCCTCCACAACCCAGACCCCTGGAAAAGTGGATGGATGGATGGATGGATGAGCATGAAAATCAAGTCTGGTTTCTCAGTTAATTTTTTTTTGTTTTATTACTATTTTTGACCACTTCTGTGACACACTATTGCAGGTAGAAAATAAAGTCCACTTTGAGCTTTTAACATGATGGAATGAACTAAATACTATGTATGAGCAATACAAATACTGTTCTCATTGCACAGTTCTTTTTTCTTTTCTTTTTTTTTTTTTTTTTTTTACACATAAGCCCACGCTGCCATCTCTGAAATATGGTCTTTAGTTGATGTGTGTACTGAAGATACGGTACACACCACTGACATTACTTTTCTGTTCCATTGTATATTTTTTAAGGGGAATTGCAGTAGATAATGCCAGAGTTTCCAATAAATGGGTCTGAAAAGGCAATGTAGTCTTTTCTTCCTCTCTCTCATTTTAAGCTCTCATTTTGAGTGAGTCAGATTCTTTAAGGGGTCTAAGGACCAAGTACTTTTGATCAATGCTTTTCCTCTTTTTGGATCTCTGTCTTGCAAATTTAACCAATTTAGTCCTGCTAAATAAAACTGAATATGATTAAATGCTGAATCACTTGTAAATCACTTCTTTCTGACAACATGCAGGCTGGAAAAGACCCAAACTGTTGATCAGAGCATGTTTTGTGTTGGATGTGGTAAAACTTTGTAATGACTTAATTTGGCACAACAATCATCTTCTCTGGGGATGGGGGCGGGGGGGCATACTGGTATAGAAATTTTGTGCTGGCAAATGAACCAAAGCTACAGTCATAACTCGTGTAACTCGAGGTGTAACTCGCTCTGCTCACACCTCTGCAGACTTTAGAGGTCACATCAGAAATAGTGACTACAAACACGTGGGAGGAATCTTGATGCAGTGGTCTAAACTATAAATCTTAATTTACATCAGATAAATGCAGACGTGTAGTAGTAGACAGATGTTGTATGTGCATGTAAACTTGGTGGACAAAATAGTCATCACAACGGGGAGATGAACGGAATAAATGAAGAGATCAAGATATTCTTTTCAATAAGGAAATTGCACAGAGGAGGTTTCTTTTCTGAATGCTGAAAGACTAGATATAACCATAGAGAATCACAATGGCCTAAATACATCACAGCCATAAGAAGCCATTCACTGAGATAGCATAGGTGTACAGGAAGTCTTTCATCTGAGCTGAAAAATAAACTGAAAGATGGCAAAATGAGTAATAGCTACAGAATGTTTTTCAAAATCCTTTATGTGAAATATCCAGCCGCTGAATCCCGTTTTTTATGAATGACAGCATTGACCTGATGGATCAGCACTGAATTAAATGGATTGTCACAGAATTAGGTAGAGACATACAGTATATTCTAAAAATGAGCTGTTAGTGCCCCTTCAACAATTAATCTGCACCCATCAGCCACAGCGTTTAAGACAATTGAAGTCAATAGCATTGATTATCTTGTTAAAATGCAGTGCTTCACTGTGGTTCTGACACTTGCATGGACACTCTGACGGCTGCTTTGATATTGTCGCTGACAAAGCACATCCTCCATGGCAACACTAATCTGTGACAGCAGCATCCTCCTCCTGCAGGATAATGTGTACAGCCAGACCATTGTTGTAGATTTTCTTTATATTAATAAATATCCCTTGTTGATCTGGTGAATAAAGACAGTGCAGAGTCAAAGATGCCTTTTCTGGGTATTTATTTACATCTTAGCCAAGAAGGGAAAACGTCATGCAGCACTGCACGCAGGTGAATACCATGAGAAGATTCCAAGTCTCGGAACAGAACAGAGAGAGTTAATATAGTAGACCAAACAGATAAGCCTTGCTTTGTGAATGCCGAGTCAGCAGTGTTCAAGGCTGGGCTGGATCCTTGCTGTCTCATGGGAAAAGTACTGGATGTTATGTCATTTATGATTAAAGGAGAAAGAATGAATGGCCAATAATAAAAAAAAATCCATAACGCGGCAAAATCTCCATGAGAGAAAATTAAGTACTGTGCCATGGTCTTTAGGTGCGCACACCTTTCACATTCACATCAGTATTGATTAACTTCATATCATGCAGCTGTTCTCATTAGTGCACCTGTCCTAATTACTGCTTCAGTATAAATAGACCTCAGCGTGCCCTAGCTCCTCGTTGGATTGCCTCACCTCAACAGCTCATTGTGCTCTTTGGTTCTCCTGCCTCAAGCTTTTGTGTGCCTGCCGTAGTGTACTCACATCCCGAGCCTGCAACAATAATTACTATCATTTCCTACCTGGATTTTTCCATGCCTCTCCTCAGTGTCTCCAGCTCTCGATCGACCTCAGTCCACCTGCCCCTTCCCACCTGAAAGGAGAAACAAGGATCAGTCATTCTGTATTTTGCAATATACCTAATAATGTCATCACAGGAAAAACCCTGGGCCCAGGGTACCACCATGTCCACCTTCAGAGGAACAGATTGTTACCAGATCCATCCCCCATCTCCACCTGTAAAGATACTTACCCTTGAGAAGTCCACTATGTCACCTGTTCAGCAAACCCCTCCTCCTGTAAGTGGACTTTCACTGGTTCTCCTCCTCTTCAACCAAAGAAAGGAAATAGCTACCACAACTCATGTTCACTGTAGGAATATACTCATTCAACTCATTACCAGTCGATTCGCTGTCAACATCATTTTTAATAAAATTACAAAACCTTGGATATTGTCTTGGTGCGCTTGCTCTGTCACCTGTCATTGGGTCCTGTACTGCAAACCATGTCATATTGTAATTTAGAGTTCAAACCACTACTCTTCCATAACTACCCAAACAGCATGAATTTCTGCTAGCTTAGCATTAGCCCAAATAGGTTTTAGTCCATCTGCTTACTGAAACAGACAGGTGTAAGTGATCAGATCCTGCTCCTGAACAGAGCAGTACACTGTTTTTCAGGATACCTAGGCTGTGTTCGGAATGTTCATTCACTCATTCCCTCCCTACTCACTATATAGTGAATTTAGGTATAGTGGACTACATATTAAACTCAAGATAACAATAAAATTAACAGCTTTCAGACACTACTGGCTTGTTTTTGCGGGACGGTTGATGACGTCATCACGTGAGTTAGTAAAACCTAACAGACTAATGGTGGTTAAAAAAATGAATACCTGCATGTAATTTGTAGTAAATATGTATTAAATCAAATCGTTTTTGCTGAACTAATAAATATAAATACCTTAAGGTAGTTTAAGTTGTGATGTGAAGCACTCCTCTAATTGCTCCGTTGGCTTCGCATTGTATTATGGGATATATTGGCTAACGTAGGACCATCTGGTGTACAATACTTTTCAAAATGCATTGTGGGATATTTTGAGTGTACTATATAGTGAATGAGATTTTCAATTAAGATTTTGAACAGTACTACAAGATGGCTGATTCACTATATAGTGCACCATATGGGGAAGAAGTGAGCATTTTGAACACATCTCACACAGCAGTGAATGCTGAGGAACATTGGGTTTTGTCAGGGCACATACACACGTGGACAAAATTGTTGGTACCCCTCTGTTAATGAAAGAAAAACCCACAATGGTCACAGAAATAACTTGAATCTGACAAAAGTGGTAATAAATAAAAATTCTATGAAAATTAACCAATGAAAATCAGACAATGCTTTTTGAATTGTAGTTCAACAGAATTATTTTAAAAAACAAACTCATGAAACAGGCCTGGACAAAAATGATGGTACCCTTAACTTAATATTTTGTTGCACAACCTTTTGAGGCAATCACTGCAATCAAATGATTTCTGTAACTGTCACTGAGACTTCTGCACCTCTCAGCAGGTATTTTGGCCCACTCCTCATGAGCAAACTGCTCCAGTTGTCTCAAGTTTGAAGAGTGCCTTCTCCAGACGGCATGTTTCAGCTCCTTCCACAGATGTTCAATAGGATTTAGATCAGGGCTCATAGAAGGCCACTTTAGAATAGTCCAATGTTTCACTCTAAGCCATTCTTGGGTGTTTTAGCTGTGTGTTTTGGGTCATTATCCTGTTGCAAGACCCATGACCTGCGACTGAGACCAAGCTGTCTGACACTGGGCAGCACATTTCTCTCTAGAATACCTTGATAGTCTTGAGATTTCATTGCACCCTGCACAGATTCAAGACACCCTGTGCCAGATGCAGCAAAGCAGCCCCACAACATAACAGAACCTCCTCCATGTTTCACAGTAGGGACAGTGTTCTTTTCTTGGTATGCTTCATTTTTGCATCTGTGAACATAGAGTTGATGTGCCTTGCCAAAAAGTTGCAGTTTTGTCTCGTCTGTCCATAGGACATTCTCCCAGAAGCTTTGCGGCTTGTCAACATGCAGTTTGGCAAATTCCAGTCTGGCTTTTTTATGATTTGTTTTCAACAGTGGTGTCGTCCTTGGTCGTCTCCCATGAAGTCCACTTTGGCTCAAACAACGACGGATAGTGCGATCTGACACTGATGTATCTTGACCTTGGAGTTCACCATGAATGTGTTTAGAGGTTGTTCTGGGCTCATTTGTTCCCATTCGCATTATCCGTCTCCTCCTGCGGCCACGTCCAGGGAGATTGGCTACAGTCCCGTGGATCTTAAATTTCTGAATAATATGTGCAGCTGTAGTCACAGGAACATCAAGCTGCTTGGAGATGGTCTTATAGCCTTTACCTTTAACATGCTTGTCTATAATTTGCTTTCTAATCTCCTGAGACAACTCTCTCCTTTGCTTCCTCTGGTCCATGTTTAGTGTGGTACACACCATGTCAAAAAACAGCACAGTGACTACTTGTCACCCTTTAAATAGGCCGACTGACTGATTGCAAGTTTGTAGACACCTGTGATGTTAATTAGAGGACACATCTTGGTTGAACATGTCCCTATGGTCACACTATTTTCAGTCTTTTCTAGGGGTACCATCATTTTTATCCAGGCCTGTTTCATGAGTTTGTTTTTTAAAATAATTCTGTTCAACCACAATTCAAAAGTACTGTCTGATTTTCATTGATTAATTTTCATAGAATTTTTATTTATTACCACTTTTGTCAGATTCAAGTTATTTCTGTGACCATTGTGGGTTTTTCTTTCATTAACAGAGGGGTACCAACAATTTTGTCCACGGCTGTAAAAGGTTGCACAACAGTTCAAAAAAGTTTTTTTTTTTGTTTTTTTATGGTTGCAACCAGTTTTTCTTTGAAATTTTGAAGATGTTCAGTCTGCTTGGAGTTTCATGTTTTGCACTGAGGAGAGGCTTCTTTCTAGTCACTCTGAAATAATTCCCAGATCTGTGGAGGGCTGCAGTGGTGGTTACCTTTCTGGAACTTAGTCCCATCACCACACAGGATCTCTGGAGCCCAGTCAGAGTGATCATCAGGTTCTTGGTCACCTCTCTCACTGAGAACCCTATCCCTCACCCTAACCCCCTGCTCAGTTTGGCCAGGAGACTGCTCTTGGAAGAGTCCTGGCTGTGTCAAACTTCTTCAATTTGAATATTAGGCTGCATGTCCACCAAATGCATTTTTTTGTTTCCTGACTGCCCTGAAGTCTTTTTTTTTTTCATCTTTTTTTGTGCACTGTGCTCTGGAAAAAAAAAAAAAATGTGCCCTGTATCCCAGCAACAGCTTGTCACTCACAGCTCAGCATTTCCACTTTTCTGATGGTCAGACTTTCTACTTATTTTTAAATAGCAATCTCTCAACAATGGAAGACAGGAAACATATTCTAGCATTGGTAGCAGCTCTGGATGCAAAATATGATGACACGGAAAACAGGAGTCTGAGTACAGACTGTACTAGCGTCCTATGTTCCACCCTTCCTTATTCTGATTGGCTGCTTAAAAAGGTTTGACATTGACGATTTCAGTTGTAGTCTCAAAAGTTGAAATTTTTTTCAGCTCTGAGCGCCCTGAGTGCCACAACAAAAAGCGGCCACTGCCAAGAGCGTTTCAGCACCGATGGTGCGCAGCACTGTAAACGCTGGTCTACATAGAGAATTAATAGAAAATAATCGCCCACAGCGGAAAAAAAGTGCTTGGTGGGCACGCAGCCTTATGGAGGTCTCTGTGTTCTTGGATACCCACAGTGGAGCAGATTTGTTTTTGCAGCCTTCCCCAGATCTGTGCATTGCAACAACCCTGTCTCTGAGCTCTGGAGGCAGTTGCTTTGACCTCATGGCTTGTTTTTTGCTCTGATATGCATTGTCAGCTGCAAAGCCTTTTACAGACAGTTGTGTCTTTCCAAATCTTGTCCATTCAATGTAGTTTACCACAGGTGGACTGCAATTAGTGTGTAGAAACATCTCAGCAATCATCAAGAGAAATTGGAGATACCTGGGCTAAATTGCAAGTGTTTTTGCAAAGTCTCTGAATATTTATGCACATATGATATTTCATTTTTTTTTCTTTATAATAGATTTACAAAAACTTCTACAATTCTATTTTCAATTTGTCATTACAGGGTCCTGAGTGTAGATTAATGAGAAAAAAAGAACTTAAACAATTGTACCATCAGACTGCAGCACAACAAAATAGGAAAAATGCATACCCAAAATACCTTGGGTATGCTTACCTGCCCGCCCTCCCTGCCTCCTACCGCCACAGACCTCCTTGCTATGGCCATCGCGCCCCTGGAATACTCAAGTAAGCAATCAAAAGCAACATTCAAATAGATCTAACCAACCCTTGTCTCAGGACCCTCCTTGGCCCATGGCCTACAGATTGGAAAACCCTACTCTTGGATCCACAGATCATCAAGGAAGCTCATACATACCATTACCAGTTATACTCACCATCTCCTCAGGATTTCCTCCAGACAAACCCACCTGCTCTGACCTCCTCAGACTGCTTCTCAAAATTAAAGGTAAGAACTCTAGCTACACCTCTAAATCAATACCCACCTGTCAGATTCCCATCACTTATCAAGTCTCTTCTCCTCCCTACAGGCAAGGCCGCCTTAATGAACGGGCTAGGCTGGGCTGAAGCCCAGGGGCCTACGAACATCAGGGGCCTATCATGAGCCAATAAAAAAGATCACATTGTTGTTAGTTGGTCAAATTCTATGTTCGTCACTTGATATTCGTGTGTGGCTGGCTGTTGATTGGTCCAATTTACATGTGGCCCATGTGGGTACCATGTAACAATAGCCTATCAGAGGAATTGTTCTGACAGACATGTGACTATGCAAGTGCCAGTGAGAGGTAAGAAGTAATTAGCTTGGTCAAAATGTCCAGAAAAAAAGTTTGTGAGTGGCGCTTATAAAATTATTGAGATGAAAAGAGCTTAGGGAAAATAAATTGCTCAAAAAAAATCCAGAAGAGTAAAGGATTTTTCTAACCTTGAGCAACGAGTGGAGGCGGGGCTGCTAATTACTGCATGAGGAGACAGGTGGCCATTAAAGCACTCACCTGGAGGAGAAGACCACCAGAGGCCAGTGGAGAAGGCAAGCTGAGAGATGGAGACCAGCACAAGAAAAGCCAGGTCACTTGGAAAGGCCATCATTGCTTACACCAGACAGCTGTGTGTGAGACAGTAGACTTGGAGCTTGGTAAAAAATAGATTAGATTAAGCATGGTGCTTAAACAGACTGTGTAACCTCACATTCATGTCCATAGAGTAAGACATCATTCGTGAGCTGGATTTAAAGGACATAACGAAGGATTTTTCATTAAAGAAGGCCAGAAGAAAGCACTTTAAAAAAAAAAGGTAAGACATGCTCTTTGTAGCTTTCCAGTCACCTGTGCAGGTTTTTAATTACCTCCGCCAAGGAGGTAACGTGATCAGGGTGGTTTGTTTGTTTGTTTTTCTGTTTATTAGCAGGATTATGCAAAACATTTTGTACGGATTTTGATGAGATTTTCACTAGAGGTAGCCCTTGGGCCAAGGATGAACCCATTAAATTTTGGTGATGATTTGAGAGTGCATACCTCAACCAAAGACCTTGTTTGTATTTGTGCAGCAGGATTACACAAAAAACTACTGGATGGATTTGGATGAAATTTTCACCAGAGGTAGTCCTTGGGCTAGAGAGGAAACCATTACATTTTGGTGATGATTGGAGAACGCATACCTCCTCTAAGGCTCTTCTTACAGTGTGTTAGCAAGAATCCTCCAAAACTACTGGACAGACTTTGATGTAATTTTCACCAGAACTGGCTCATGGCCTACACACAAAGAGGTCATCCATTGGGGATGGAAGGAGCCTTGGTGGAGGTATGCACTAAGAGATTTTTTTTAGTTGCTGCTGTTTGCATTGTTTGAATCAGGAATACTTGACTGATATATTTTTTTTTTGTTCTTCTGACATCATTAGACTGTAATTGTTAATCAGTGTCATTCTCTGATACCTGGTGTTGTTTAGACCATGGTGCTGTGTGTGACTGTGTCAGAGAGAGAGATTAGACTAACTTGTGTTTATGCTGAAGGCAGTAGCATCTCACTGTAAAAATGAAAATCAGTAACATAAAATATCCCTAATAAAGGCTATATGTATGTTTTTCTCTCACAAGATAATTTTGACAATTTCTTTTTGTTGTGCAGTTTTCTGTAAGATTTTACTTGATTTAAGATCATTTTTATTTGTTTTAAGAAATTCAGTCTTACTTTGTTGGCAGATATTTTTTCTAATTTTAACTAAAATTATCTATTGCCAGAATTTTTTGCTCATTTTAAGTAAAATTATCTGCCAACAGAGCAAGAAAATTTGACCTATCAAGTTGCTTAAAACAAGGGATGAGGACCTGTACTTATATAGCGCTTTTCTAGTCTCAAAGACCACTCAAAGCGCTTCACTAGCACTAACCTTCTACTCTAAGGGCCTATAGGAGACAAATATCTAGGGACAATTTAGAACAACCAATTAACCTAACATGCATGTCTTTGGATTGTGGGAGGAAACCTGAGCCCCCAGAGTAAAGCCACGCAGCACAGGGAGAACATGCAAACTCCACACAGAAAGGTTCCTACCCCTGCCAGCCTGGGGATTCGAACCAGGAACCTTCTATCTGTAAGGCAAGAGTGCTAACCACTGCACCACCGTGCTGCCCAAGTTAAAACTATCTGAAAGCATGTAAAATTTTCTTACATGTAAACTGCACAGCAACAATAAATATCTTGTCAGACAAAAAGACAAGCATAAACAGCCTTAATTTATTTCATTTTACTTATATTTGACTTTTTGGAGTGTAGTTGCGCTTTCTAGCTCACGGTTGCATTATTTCTCAAGGAGAAACAAAAATGAGGCCGTAATGGCTCTGGAGGTAGAGCAAGTTGCCCAGTAACCAGAGGGTTGGTGGTTTGAATCCCGCTCACCCCACCTTGCTGTTGCGTCCTTGTGCAAGACGCTTTACCTACCTTGCCTCCAGTGTGTTCATGGTTCATGACACTGACATATGAATGTGAATAAATGTTCAGTTGGCGTGGATTGGCAGCCACATTTTTGTCAGTCTGCTCCAGGGCAGCTGTGGCTACACAAGTAGCTTACCACTATCATTGTCTGCGGAGTGAATGAACAATGGACTTGTGGTGACACAAAGGAGATGACACTCCACCCAGTACTTCAGGGTGTCGGGGGTCCAGCCAAGGGCGCCAGAGCGCTGGGGGGTATGAAGTAAATAAAGATGTGCCTTTCGTCCCCGCCGTGCCAGGCTCACACCTGAGGACTCAGGGGTGCGAATGTATTGTACTAAGCCTTGCTCTGTGATGTGAATGTTAATGTGTATATTGATGTATGTTCATGCTCCATAACTGGTATGTTAATGTGTTTACCCTGATTGCCAGAGACAGGAAGAAAATGTATAAAGCAGTTTGCTTTGGCACTCAGTCTGTTCTGTGTTGTAGGAGAAATAAAGTTCTGTGTCGTCAGCTCGCGTCTCGTCTGCTTTCATCCTCCACATTGGTGACCTGAAAATGGACAGAGCACCACCACGGAGACACTTCTGCTGGAGTCTCCCACTGCTGCATGCGCTGTTGCAGTCGGACTCCCGAACTTTTGGCTTCACAACCTGGCTGCTTGGTTTATTCATGTGGAAGCCCAGTTCGCCCTCTGCTGAGTCATGGCAAACGATATAAAGTACCACCACGTTGTGGCGTCGCTGAGCACGCGCACCACGCAGAGCGCCATGAGTCTACTCTGAGCCCCACAAGCTCAAGGAAAATACGGCGCTCTGAAGCGACTGCTTCTGTGCCCTTATACCCTTTCAGATGGAGAGAGGGCAGAAAAGCTCCTCACCCACTGGGAGCTTAGAGACAGATCAGCTATGGACCTGATGGAAAGCATGCTTGCATTGATGGGTACTGACTACTGATCTTTCCTTCGCCCACCTCTTCCTCAGAAACCTGCCGGTTTCTGCAAGCGCAATTCTCACTAACTCACCGCTGCTGGCGGCCAGGGACTACCACGTGCTGGCAGAGGGGGCAGACCACATCATTCTGGCAAACAAGGCTTTCACCGTTCAAGCAGAGACTGGGATCTCCGGCGGAGATCAGCGAGGTTGAGGAGCTGATGATGGTAGCCAGGACAGCCACCTGGAAAAACAGGACCAGGACGCTATGTTTTTATCACCGCTGTTTTGGCAATGAAGCGCAACATTGTCTGCCGCCGTGCCACATCAAGGTCAGTAGCAGCTGTGACCACTGGCTGCTTTTCATCACGAACACACGTTCAGGGAGACATTTTCTGGTAGACTCTTGCTCCCAGAGGAGCCTCATTTTGCCAGTCAGCACAGACAGGCTGGCAGAAAGCTGTCGGCTGTCTTTAATGGCCGCAAGCAGATCCCGCATCAGGACGTTTGAGGAAAGGATGGTAACTGTATGTTTACATTTATGCAATTACCAATGGGACATTGTGGTAGCTGCATGTTCGGTCCCCATCTTAGGTGCTGATTTTCTGTGTGCTCATGGACTACTTGTTGATGTTGCCAACAGGCATTTAGTGGATGCTGTATCCTTTTCCTCCTTGCCCTGCACAGCTCGGGGAGTTGGGCCACCAACACACGCAAATATTCTAGCTCCAGGGGGTAAGTACCAGCGTTTGCTTTCTGAGTTCCCAGCACTCAGTGCCCACTTTTTCCACTACAGTAACCAAGCACGGGGTTGAGCATTTTATCACCACCAAAGGTCCGCCCATGTTTGTGCGGTCTCGCCACCTGGATGCGGCTAAACTAGCCATCGCGCACGGGGAGTTTGCTAACTTTGAACGCTTGGGCATCATTAAGCGCTCCAACAGCCCTTGGGCATCCCCACTGCACATGGTGCCCAAGTCCAATGGGTCATGGCGGTCGTGGTGGCCGTGCGGTAATTTCCAATGCTTAAACAATGCCACGGAACACGATTGTTACCCCATCTTGCACATCCAGGATTTATCCGTGCACCTGGCCGGGACACGCATTTTTTCAAAAGTAGATCTGGTCCGCAGTTACCACCAGGTCCTGGTGCACACAGAGGATCTCCCCAAAAATGGCAGTGATAACTCCCTTTGGTCTTTTCGAGTTTTTGAGCATGCCATTCGGGTTAAAGGGCGCAGCACAAACTTTTCAAAGGATGATGGACGTGGTGCTCTGTGGCTTGCCATTTGTTTTCGTCTACTTGGATGACATTTTGGTGGCTAACGTGTCAAAGGAGGAGCACCTCGCCCATCTCAAACAAGTTTTCCAACGATTGGAAGCGCACGGGCTGATTGTTAACCCAGCGAAGTGTCAGTTCAGGCTGCCGGTAATCGACTTTTTGGTCCGCCGCACCTCGCCAGATGGCGCAATCCCACTGCCAGATAAAGTGTGCACAGTGTCGGATATTCCACATCCACAGACCATGAGGGCATTGCAGGAATTTTTGGGGATGGTTAATTTTCACAACCATTTACTCCCTAGTTCCTAGCTCCTAGCGCCTTACCTTACTAGCTGCTGCAACCGCTGTACGGTGCATTAAAAAAAAAGAGGCCCTTGGATAGCATCGACTGGACCCCCGAGCGGGCTCTGGCTTTCACAAAAGCCAAGAGGGCGCTTGCTAACGCAGCTTTACTGGCCCACCCAGCCCCGTCAGCATGAATAGCACTCACCACAGATGCGTCTGACGTTGCGGTAGGAGCCGTAGTGGAGCAGTATGTCTCCGGTTTGTGGCAGCCCCTCGCCTTTTTTAGCCATACTTTGCGCGACAATGAGCATATGTAAGTACAGCGCTTTCGACAGAGTTGTTGGCTCTCCACCTGGCTACGTGTCATTTTCAGTTCTGGCTCAAGGGTCGCGAGTTTACCACATTTGTCGATTGTAAACCACTGACCTACGCGATGTCCAAAGTCTCAGAACCGTGGTCAGCTTGGCAACAGCGGCACTTGGCCGCAATTTCGGAGCTCACAACCGACATCCAATTGAACATTGTGGCAGACTACTCGTCATGCGCACTGGTCTCTCCGGTATACATGGGCATCGATTTTTCCGCAAAGGCCGTTGACCAAACCGGGGATGCAGACATTTGCACGTTCCAGTCCACAGCTACCGGGTTAAACCTCGAGAGCAGAGAGGTACAAGAAGGGCCCCCCCCCCTTTGTTCTGCGACATCTCCACAGGCCGCACCCGCCCTGTGGTTCCAAGCTCTTAGCGCACTGCGTTTTTGAGTCCATCCACTCCCTTTCACATTCCGGCGTGCGAGCCTCGGTTAAACTAGTGGGGTCCAAATTTGTCTGGCCTCACTTGCGCAGGGATATGAAAGAACGGGCTGAAATGTGCATCGCGTGCCAACAGGCTAAGATGCACAAGCACACCAAAGCCCCCTCGAGCCTTTTCAAATTCCAGCCAAGAGGTTCGACCACGTACACATGAATTTAGTGGGTCCCCTTTCACCATTGCAGGGGTTCACACACCTTTTAACAATCGTGGACTGCACTACGCATTGGCCAGAGGTGTTTCCGCTGAGTTCCACCACATCTGCCGAGGTAGCTTGTGCATTTTTGTCAGCTTGGGTCGCATGGTTCGGATCCCCGTCGGACATCACTTCCCACAGGGGTCCACAATTTGTTTCAGAACTTTAGTCCGCGATGGCTGACAGTCTTGTGGTCAAAATCCATTGCACCACTGCATAAACCCACAGGCTAACGGTTTATGCGAGCGCTTTCACAGGTTGCTTAAAGCAGCGCTCAGAGCCTCGCTAACGGATACAAATTGGGTCAACCGCCTGCCTTGGGTCCTAGTGGGCTCCGCACCTAAGGAAGATTTGGAAGCTGCCAAATCTTCCTTAGGTGTGGAGGTTCCTTACCTCTCAGCTGTTGTGGATCCCGGGGGAATTTTTGCCAGACAGCCCTGCACCCGGTACCGATCCACTCACGCACCTTTTTTCCAGTACAGGGGCTGCCAGTGTTCCGGGCCCAGGGCACCATTGTTTTCCCCATACTTTTGTTCCAAAGTGCTTATAGAATGCCAAATTTGTTTTCGTCAGGCACAATGCCCACAGAACCCCGCTGCGTTTGCCGTACGACAGCCCGTTCAGAGTGTTGGAAACTGGGGAGAAACATTTGGTGTTAGACTTGGGGGGGCATAAGGAAACCGTCGGCATACACAGGCTGAAGCCTGCTTATGTGTTGGCAGACGAGCAGGTGGTGTTGGCTCAAGCTCCCCAACGCGGGCGCCCACCTACAGTGGGTCCGCAGGTTAGTGTTCCCCCCCACAGAGGACTGTTTTCAAGAAACTAACTTTTTCCCCTCCCCACCCTTTCCCCTTTCAGAGACCAAGTCTTTCTCCTACCTGCCTCGACAGGAAGGCCCTTCAACCGGCCCACGTTACAGCCACTACGGTTGCTTGCTCAAGCCCAAAGGTCCAGAGGGTTAGGACCCCTTCTGGGTGGTCGGGGGGGGGGGGGGGGGGGGGCTTTGTGGTGACACAAAGTTCTATGTCGTCAGCTCGTGCCTCGCCTACTTTCATCCTCCACAGACTTATTGTAAAGTATTGGGTGTCTTGAAAAGTACTATATAAATGCAATCCATTATTAAAAACATAGCTATTACATATTTTTAAACTGAGATTATGTTGGGGGGCCTATAAAACCTCTCAGCCCGAGGGCGTAATGGCAAGTTAAAGTGGCCCTGCCTAAAGGAGTAACTCCTCATAGAGAGGGCTGAACCTTTTACAGTGAAAACAATTCTTTTCCTCCACGTTCTGGTCAGATGTGTTTGTGTCTGTTATTGGGTCCTCCTCTGCTAAACCGTGACAGATTTAAAATCTGCCGTGCTGTTTGTGATCTGAAAACTTGCTGCATACAACAACCGGGAAAGAGCTCTTTGACTATTGGTTTCCTTTACATCAGTCATTTGCTGTCACTTCACCCGATTACACCCCAATCCATTCAGTGCATTCAGCAGTGTGGGTTCTTCCTTCAAAAAAATGGACCAGTACACATGCACCATTAGAGGCTCTGACCAAAGGGCAATATATTACACTCCTGTAATGAGACCAGGGTGCTAGCCATCAGCAATAGATTTAAATCAATCACTGTGTTTATGCGGGTTGCTTCGTTATCTTGGGGGAAGTTTGAGGGATTATGTGTTATAGGTTTAAGTTGCATGTGTATGCAAAATGCAGCAGGTTGGGCAGCAATCATCAAGTGACACGTTGCAGAAAATCCAAAACTCGTTACGTTTAATTTAGACAACACCTCGTCAGAATCTATGCACTCCTCATGTAAATGCGTGGCCTACAGTGTAATGCAAAGAGCTGCACTGATGGTCTGAATTGCTATACAATGCGTGATGCAATGCTATGCAGATATCTCCAGATTGAGTCTTACATCTCATAAAATAAACAAATAAATAGCAGAGATCTAAAGATTTTGACCTTCATAAATAATAAAATATACTGCTTTAGAATGCTAATTTATTATATCTAATTTGCATTAACTGCCATAATTACACTCAAATCAGTGCAGGGCCCATCAATTGATACTGTTGGTTTTTAGTATGTTTCATTTAAAACTTGATTCATAACTTTTAAAATATGCCATGCAAACACTAGCAACCATAGCAAGGCTTTTCGAGATATGCCCAGTGATTTTATTCAAATGAGGCTAAATGCAGTCCATTCTATTACATAAATTCCTCTAATGAGCACTCAGCGGTAAAAAGGTTAAATAAGAGGTGAGGGAGCATTTACTCAGTAGTAAACAAGTAATTAATCATCCACCTCTCTACAGGTCTTTATATCTGTATAAACTGCAGGAAAGGAAGCACACTTTCTTTATTTCCTCTGTTGAGAATATCACCCACGCACCACATGAGATTTTGGAGTACTGGGTCTAATTCAACCAATTGTCCTCGAAACTAAGCCTCCCAGCTGATAAGACCGATGGAAAAACTCCATCCACTGCTTTTAACATTAAAGCCAAGTTTCTAGCAGACATCCACTCTGGTTATAGTTTTGAAGTGGAAAAATTGGAGTTACGTTGCTCTGTGTAGATTAGTATTTTTTTTTCCTGCAATGTGAACAGTCAGACAAAAATAAATCAAAACCCAAGAAGCAGTCTGTTTCTCACAGGACCCCAGAGAGACTTGATGCAAATTAAAAATGGGCTGCCAATTATCACGGAATACAAAGAGGGAATATCAAATGAAAAACAGGAAAACAAAAACTGGGCAATGATTTAAAAAGTAAAAGCCCAGATAAACAAGTTGTCAGACGGCTCTTCAGTGGTCATCAGCAGAATGGATGGTAGCCTGCCTGGGTCACTTTCAATTCAGAACTGGTGTGTCATTTCTCTGCCAAAGTAATGGTGCAGATGAGTATTTTTTTTTGGGGGGGGGGGGGGGGATCGAGCATCATTAAGACATCAGATTTATTTGTTGACTGTCAAGATTAATTAACGTTGGATCCATTCAGGCCTTTAAATGTTCCCAGAACATGTAGAGATTCTTTGATATGTCAATGAAATGTCAGAGTCACACTGACAGACTGGACCAAAAATAAACACTTCATTTTTAACATTTCAAAATGCAGTTTTTTTTAAAAACCCACACTTAATGGTTTCATTTCAAAGGAATTCAATGGAAAAAAAAAAAAAAAAGTAAATGCCCTAAGCATTCAAAAATATGAGGAAGAAATATCAAGAATATCAAAAGCAACATTTCCACCCCAGGGTACAGTTTGGTACATCACATATTTTTTTGTGCATTTCTGATGCACCATCCCAGCTTTTGACACCCTTCTAGCCAAGGAACAGGCAAAGGTAGGACCAAGACGCAGGCAGGTATGCAGGCGCATGAGGATTTATTAAAACAAAACAAACAAAAAGCTAAGGTACACACCAGGAAAAAACTAACTAAACTGAATATCTTAGAAAACAAGACAAGAAGAACATGGAAGACATGAAAATAAAGAAGTAAGGAACATGAGGCAGGGAATAACTAAATGTGGGCAACCAAGGGAACAACAAAGGAGCAGGGGAAAAAAAAAAATCCCGGAGCACGAAACAATGCTTTACTGGGGAAGAGACAAGACAACATTTAAAGGTAAGACAATAACTGCATTCCGATTGCCTAATGGTGTACTCCAAAGTGGACTGCACAGGGTAGCCACCATATTAGCTGAGATTCCAAACTGATGTGAGCAAACAGTCTTCAGTTCAAAGGTAACTGAGAACTGTGCAGGGAAGAAGTGAACAACGGTACATCACTTCACCGGAAGTTGACAAGAAGATTGCTCACAAGCCATTGCACCTCAAATACGAGTAAAGCAAACTATTGTTGCTAACGTTATTAACAAGCTAAACTGATGTTGGTCATTGTTTATATCAACTGAGAGTAATAAAAATATATAAATTATCCACCATAGTATCAGTACGTGTCCATGGTAACTCATGGAGGAGGAGCCAACGGTTACAGGGTGTTTCAAATGGAGAAATTTTGTGAAGAGCAGTTAAGTTACTGATATTCCCTGAGAACGGAGCAGGGAGTAGGGAATACAGTTTGAAGTACACTGTGGATCGGAACGTAGCTACAATCGGGAATGGTTTACAGCCGAGCACAGTCAGGCAGGTGAGGAGAATCACACTAACAAGGGAGAGAGGCCGACAGGGAGGAGCGCAAAAGACAATAACTTGAAAGAAAAGACAGACACTGGGAAAGAGAACCAAAGAGACAAATCCAGAACTAAGGCATAACTAGGAGGGAGGCAGAGGAAAAACATTGAACCTGGAATAAAATGTAACTAAGGAAAATCACCAGAAACTAAATTGGAAATCATAACAATGGACTAACAGGAAGTGTTTTACAAAATAAAACAGGAATCAAGTTACATTACACCAGACAAGACCAAAACAGGAAGTAGTTTTAAATTAAACCTGGAACTTATTCTTTCAGCTACTCTTTTTTTGAGGTCACCACAGAGGATCATTTGCCTCCATCTGACAGTATGTTAGGTCATCTGCGGATGATCATGAATGACACTATGTTCCTTAATGAATTCAAGCGTTCAATGAATGATGATCATCCGCATATTTCATTTGGCACACTGGATACCCTTCTTGACACTCCCCCACCCCCCCACCCCCATACTTGGGCAGTAGTTTAGCACCTTTTATTGGCAGGGCCTGTCCCAGGACGAGTCCAGGCAGCATGGTGTAGGTTTTGCAGTGAGGAACTCGCTGATCGCCACCACAGAAACCCCTACAGGGGGGTCCGAAAGAATCCTCGCCCTCTGCATGAAGACATCATCGGGCTTTGTGAACATCCTTTCTGTGTATGCCCCGACCCTCACGTCCACTCCAGAAGCCAAAGATCAGTTCCACGAGGCTCTAGAGGAAGTGCTATCTAGAATCCCCCGCTCTGAAGGCTTATTTTTACTAGGGGACTTCATTGCTCGCGTCGGAGCAGACTGGCAAGTGTGGCCATCCTGTCTTGGCCACTTTGGCATAGGCGAGATGAACGAGAGCGGACAGAGGCTGTTGGAATTCTGTTGTCATCACGGCCTCTGCATTACAAACTCCTACTTCAAGTGTAAAGAACTGCGGAAAGTGTCTTGGAGACACCCCCGGTCCCGTCACTGGCACCAGCTAGATCTTTTCATCACCAGAAGAGTAGACCTCAGCAGTGTTCTTCACACGAGAAGCTATCACAGTGCTGATTGTGATACAGATCATTCCCTTGTTGCCAGTAAGGTCAGACTGAAGCCAAGGAAGATCCACCATGCAAAGACTAAGGATCGCCCCCGCATCAACACCTGCGGAATTTCCGATCAAGGCTCAGACCTTTGCTGACAGCTTTCAGAGGAAACTTGAAGCTCACCTCCAGTCCGATACCCCAGGCAATATGGACGCCAAATGGAACCACCTTTGCAACACCATCTAAGACTCAGCCATGACTGCATACAGAAAGAAAGAATGCTGACTGGTTTGAGGCTCACTGGGATGAAATGCAGCCAGTCACAAAGGCCAAAAGAGAAGCACTGCCGGCTCACAAGCAGAACCCTTGCCCTGGCACATGCGACGCCCTTCGAGCAGCAAGGAGCAAGTCACAGCAGATTGCCCGCCGTTGCACCATTGAGTACTGGCAGAACCTGCGCACCAACATCCAGGTAGCTGCCAACTGTGGATATGCCAAAGGAATGTATGAGGGCATCAAAACAGCTATCGGCCCCACAAGCATCAAAACAGCACCGCTCAAAGCCAAGACAGGTGAAGCAATCACCAACAAGAGCAAGCAACTCCAGCGTTGGGTCAAGCATTATCTTGAATTGTACTCGATCCAGAACATCGTAACAGACGTTGCCCTCGACGCCTTGCCTGGCCTACCAGTCATAAAAGAGCTTGACGAAATGCCCACACTGGAAGAGCTCAGCAAAGCCATAGACTGCCTCGCCTGTGGCAAGGCTCCAAGGAAAGATGGTATCCCCCAGAAGTTCTGAAACACAGGAAAACAGCCATCTTACAACCACTATATGATCTCCTCTGCCTTTGCTGGGAGCAAGGTCACATTCCCCAAGATATGAGAGATGCCAACATAGTCACGCTGTATAAGAACAAAGGCGACCGCAGTGACTGTAACAATTATCGTGGCATCTCTCCTCTGAGCATAGTTGGCAAAGTCTTCGCCCGGGTCACCCTGTTCCCCCTGCAGAGCCTCGCTTTGCAAGTCTATCCTGAGTCCCAGTGTGGCTTCAGAGCCGGAAGGTCCACAGTGGATATGATCTTCTCCCTCCATCAGCTGCAGGAGAAGTGTCGAGAGCAGCAGCAGCCATTGTTCCTTGCGTTCATGGACCTGACCAAAGCTTTTGACTTAGTTAGTTGAAGCGGGCTCTTCCAGATACTGCGACATATTGGTTGTCCTCCAAAGGTCCTTGTAATCATCTCCTCCTTCCACATAGACATGCATAGTACTGTTTGCTTTGATGGAGCCACCTCAGATGCCTTCCCAGTCAGCAGTGGAGTGAAGCAGGGTTGCATTCTAGCACTGACTCACTTTGGGATTTTTTTTTTTTCTCAATGCTCCTCCACTACCCCTTCGCCGACTGTCCTGAAGGTGTCTACATCCGCACGAGATCAGATGGAAAACTCCTCAACATCACAAGACTCCGTGCTAAAACCAAAGTCTATGAGGTCCTCATACGTGAGCTGCTGTTTACAAATGATGCTGCTCTAGCATTGCACAGCGAGGAGGGCCCGCAGCACCTGGTTGACAAACTGTCCCACGCCTGCAAGGAGTTTGGACTCATGATCAACCTTAAGGAAACCAACATCATGGAGCAAGATGCTGTCTCCTCTCCTGTCATTACCATTGACAACACACAGCTGGAGGTTGTGGACACCTTCACCTACCTAGGGTCCACTGTTTCAAACACGCTCTCACTGGACACTGAGATCAGTTCCAGAATCGCCAAAGCAGCTGCTGTCATGGCCAAACTCAACAAGCGTATGTGGAACAACAATCTGAGTTTGAAGAACAAGTTACTCGTATACCAAGCTTGCATCCTGTCCACTCTCCTGTACAGCAGCAAGTCCTGGATAGCCTATGCCAGGCAGGAGAAGCGGTTAAACGGGTTCCACCTCCGCGGTCTTTGGCGCCTTATGCACATCAAGTGGCAGGACAGAGTCCCCAACACCGAGGTCCTTGAGCACGCTGACTTGCCAAACAACCCTGCATTTCTCAGCCAGAGAAGACTCCGGTAGCTCAGCCACATGCACCGCATGGAGCCTGACCGTCTGCTGAGAGAAATCCTTTACGGAGAATTGCGGGTGGGCGTCCGCCGTGTGGGCCGACCGCTGTTGCATTTTAAAGATGTCTGCAAACGCAACATGCGGTGTGTGCAGATCAGCGTCAATAACTGGGAGGTTATTGCCAAAGATCGAGCCACCTGGTGCCACAGTGTCAAAGAGGGTGTTCTTAAGATGGAAGCGAACACGTGAGTCCAGATGGTGACGAAGAGTGCAGCGAGGAAAGAATGTGCAGCATCAGCATGTGCACCATCAATCTTCATCTGCGCCAACTGCTCCAAAGACTGCTACTCAAGGATTGGGCTGTATAGTCATTTCATGCGCTGCTCCAACCCTTGACATGCTAACCATCACCTCTTCGAGACGAGGATGCCAGAGAGAGAGAGTTTAGATGTTGCATCTTGGCTAAATCAGGCCTGTCAGTCAAACCTTAATTTAGCCCACAAATGGACGTTGAAAATTGGGTGGACAAGTGTGCTGTGTTTGACCATAATAATCAAAAAATAGTCCAGTATTTGAGCTATTTAGTCCACAGAATTTGGCCCAAACTTATTCTCAGAATAGTTTTTGCCATTTGGTGATGGGGGTGGGGGTCTGTCTTTTAAAAGTCAAATACACTTGTACAACCACTGGGAATCTTTGTTAATAGCAATTTATAAAAATGCATATTTTAACAGCTTTTTTAAGTTCAACATTTGGCATAATGCTTGTTACATAATATCTGGAACAATCTGAAACCAGTGCTGGTGCTATTAACTCAAAAAGCACTATTTGAATATGTTTTACAAATTTCTCTCTGTGCTGTGTTTTTGTTGATGTTCACGCCTCTGGCTCTGGGTGTCTCCCAGACACCTCTGGTCTTATCTGATCTTCAGAGATAAGCAGGTCTACCTTGGTTAGTACTTGGATTTGTTTGAAAGAGGCCAGCCTCTTTCAAGTTAACCCTGAGACAAGGGCGTGGCTTTACAACACCAAGCTGAACATCTGATACACAGAGAAGAAAAACTTGGATGGGAGACTACCTGGGAATACTAGGTGCCTTGATGGACTTGGCCTCTTGCTCAAAGATGCTGGTATAGGTGTGCTGCCACACAACCCACAAAGGATCAGATGGATAATGTTGGTTATTACGTTACTTTTTTAACAACCTTAAAAAGGCAACTTTTCATCTTCATTTTTCAACTAAATTTAGACCATACAGAGACGTCAATATGAAGAGTTTCTTTCACTTCTCAACCAAATACGGACATATTTTTAGATGGTTGGCAAAGCTGTTTATTAAACATTTTTTTAATCAATTTGTGCTGGGAAGGTAAGGTTACATTACTTACAAAAGTTTTAGGTTACATTTTAAGCTAAAAAGAAACAGGAGTATGAAACTCAAACAGGTTTCATGATATGCAATTACTTTATGGTGAAATGGTGTTTGAAACAGCCAAAGAAAATCCATCCAAAGCAGTCACTGGTTGTGTTTCCAAAGAAAAACGAAATCAGCAGGCAAATATTTCCTGAGGTGAATCACAGGTGACGGGTTTTTTTTAAATATACTATCAGACATTTTATGCAAATACAAAAGTTACCCCATGCTGGCTATTAAAAGAGGGATGCTGGATTTAAGTGCTGGTTTAAGGCTGCATGAATGGCTCTTTTATATTCACAGAATGTGGTTGTGCAAAACAAAACAACTGTTTCAGGTGTGTGATTTATCTATGCTTTATTTTTTTTTTCTTTTGATGTCACTTACAGATTGGACTTAGTCAATAGCATTTTGTCAGCAAATGGGGGGGAGGGGGACCCTAACAATTACTTTAAAGCATCAGCATTAGCTTATGTGCAATATTAAGTACTGTGTTAAGAGCAAAATCAGAGCTAGTTCACAGTAGGAAGCTTAATGCAATTAGCTGCCCCTGACAACTTTCTCTTTCACCTGCAGTTTCTGCTCTGGCTTTAAACCAGTTCAAAGGTAATGTTTCAGGTAGCAGCTGCATGCACGTCTCCTAAATGTAAATTTTTTGTAATCTTTCTGGCCATTTTGTGGCGCTGAGGAAGGAGGTAGGTATCATGTGGGGAAAAAAAAAATAAATATCCCAGCACATAGCCTGAACTCTCGTTCCATCCGCAGGGGCTATGTTGGATTATCGCTGTATACAGGAACCTCATATCACAAGTTGTGTTTGTTTTTTTTTAAATGCATATTTCTCAGCGGCAATTCTCTTCCATTTTATGAATGACAGCATTAGTTTGTCAGCAGTTTGACGCTCTCTTCAGGCTTGGATTAAATGGGGGGATTAGATATTACATTCACCAGCTGTGACTTCATCATTTTACCTCCAGGTCAAAATGAAGAGCTTCGTTTTGTGTTCTCACAGGAACATTTCTGCACATAACTGCTTATGTTATCAAATACAGCCTAGCATTACTGTTTGCTTTTACATGACACTGAATGTTTAAAGCTCCCATTCACTGCACTTTGTCCACATGTTCACAGTTCCCAAAGGTCTTTATGAAATGACTATGGCATCCTTTGGTCAAATTGCTTTTAATTATTGCAGCATCATCATAAATCATCTTTTGCAGCCTTCCTCAGAAAAGCTCATTTCTGAGCATTTCTCTTTAAATGCTCATGAGCCCCAGTTCACCCCACCCTCCCTCTTTCATTATACATATGATGTCACCTTTTGATTCCATGTTGCTATTGGGTGGCTAAAACAGCCTGAACCACCTAAAGAAAATTTGTCTTTAAGAATAAATGAAATACGGGAAGGGGGGGGGGGATGCGCGATGCATTTGGCCAAAATTGAAAATTTTGGAGATATGCATTGCGCATCCCCCACCCACCCCACTCATTATGGATGTGTGATGCATATGGCCAAAATTTGCATCGCACATCCATAACAAGTTGGATGTATACATAGCATAGTAGTAACTTATATAGAACATTTCGCTAACTTATACCAACAAATGCTTAGTGTGTTGCCGGCGTTTACAATTTATGCATAACGACAGTCTAACTTATGCATAACTTATGCATAGCTTATCCTAACTTCTGCATAGTGCAGTCATGCCAAACTGCCATCACCTCCTGATCAATTAATCCTAGGTGTGCGAGAGATCATCTGTTCAACCAAGATGATTCTCCCCTCCAAAGACCATCGCACCGTGTGTGGCGTGACTGATATGGCAGATCTGTCAAATCTGTCACGTCGGTCACATCTAAAACAGCTGATGTGACAAGTCACGTATGTCAGATGACTATTGTCACAACCTGGCTCAACAGTTATGACAAAGGCATGCAAAGTGATGGCAATAAAAAAGTTTATTTTTAATAAAGTGGAAAAAAAAAAAACAAGCTAATTCATGGAGTGTACTTTTGCTGGTGTGGACCCAAAAAGAGCAGAGAGCCATAGCCAAGAGAGCAACAGGGCCAGCCACCACTGCACAGGAAGTGGGATTTATCATCCAACAACAGCTGACGGAAAACAGCTGAGCTCTGTGCTTCAAGCAATCTCATCGGCTGATTAGATCCACCTCCTCCGGTGTTCTGACATTTTGGCATATCTATCAGCTGATGGTGCAGACTCAAAGTCAAGTCAAAATCAACTTTATTGTCAATTCTGCCATATGTACAGCACATACAAAGAATTGAAATTATGTTACTCTGAGACCCACGGTGTAGCAAGGTAAACACCAAGTAGGAAACATCTAACACCAAACATCAAACATAAGTGCAAAGAAAACCAACCTCCAACCAGAAACTAACTAAAAATACAAAGGGTGTGCAAAACAACTAAATACGATAAAAATTAAGACAGGATGTAATGACATTAAGCACATATCATAGCACATACAGTGGTGTGAAAAAGTGCTTGCCTCTTCCTGATTTCTCATTACCTCCACCAAGGAGATTATGTGATCATCGGCGTTGGTTTGTCTGTCTGTTTTTGTCTGTTTGTTTGATTGTTAGCAAGATAACTCAAAAACTTATGGACGGATTTTCATGAAATTTTCACAGATTGTCAGAAATGGGGTATCCTACAGATGATTACATTTTGGTGGTGATCCGGATCACCGTCCACAAGAAAACCGCCATTACGGAAAATGCCATTTTCGTAAATAACCACTGAATCACTAATCCTATCATTGTCAGTCCAATTGCTAGTCATATGTTTTCGTGGTCAAGGAATCTGAAAACATACACACAAACACTGTATGGGGAGAACTGTGGCCGTCATTACGGAAAATGTCATTTTCATGAATAACTACTGAACCACTAATCCTATCATTGTCAATCCAATTGCTAGTCATATGTTTTCATGGTCAAGGAATCTGAAAACGTTCACACAAACACTGTATGGGGGGAACTGTGGCGCTTGGCGCAGGTCTGCGCTCTCCGGGTGCTTTTCTAGTTTTTTGTATGTGTCACACTTAAATGTTTCAGATCATCAAACTAATTTAAATATTATACAAAGATAACACAAGTAAACACAAAATGCAGTTTTTAAATGAAGGTGTTTATTAAGGGAAAAAAAATCCAAACCTGCATGGCCCTATGTGGAAAAAGTGATTGCCCCTAAACCTGATAACTGGTTGGGCCACCCTTACCAGCAACAAATGCAATCAAACATTAGAGATAACAGGCAATGAGTCTTTTACAGCGCTGTGGAGGACTTTTGGCCCACTCATCTTTGCAGAATTGTTGTAATTTGGCCACATTGGAGGGTTTTTGAGCATGAACCACCTTTTTAAGGTCACGCCACAGCATCTCAGTCGGATTCAGGTCAGGACTTTGACTAGGCCAATCCAAAGTCTTCATTTTGTTTTTCTTAAGCCATTCAGAGGTGGACTTGCTGGTGTGTTTTGGATCATTGTCCTGCTGCAGAACCCAAGTGTGCTTCAGTTTGAAGTCACAAACAGCTGGCCGGACATTCTCCTTCAGGATTTTTTGGTAGACAGCAGAATTCATGGTTCCCTTTACCACAGCAAGTTTCCAGGTCCTGAAGCAGCAAAACGGCTCCAGATCATAGCACTACCACCAGCATATTTTACTGTTGGTATGATGTTCCTTTACTGAAATGCTGTTACTTTTGGATGTAATGGGACACACACCTTCCAAAACGTTCAACTTTTGTCTTGTCAGTCCAGAGTATTTTCCCAAAAGTCTTGGGTATCATCAAGATGTTTTCTGGCAAAACTGAGATGAGCCTTTGTTCTTTTTGCTCAGCAGTGGATTTTGTCTTGGAACTCTTCCATGCAGGCCATTTTTGCCCAGTCTCTATCTTATGGTGGAGTCATGAACACTGACCTTAACTGAGGCAAGTGAGGCCTGTAGTTCTTTGGATGTTGTTGTAGGGTCTTTTGTGATCTCTTGGATGAGCCATTGCTGCACTCTTGGGGTAATTTTGGTCAGCCAGCTACTCCTGGGATGGTTCACCACTGTTCCATGTTTTCACCATTTGTGGATAATGGCTCTCACTGTGGTTCCCTGGAGTCCCAAAGCTTTAGAAATGACTTTATAACCTTTTCCAGACTGATAGATCTCAATAACTTTGTTTCTCATTTGTTCCTGAATTTCTTTGGATTGCAGCATGATGTCTAGCTTTTGAGGATCTTTGGGTGTACTTCACTTTGTCAGGCAGGTCCTATTTAAGTGATTTCTTGATTGAGAACAGGTGTGACAGTAATCAGGCCTGGGTGTGTCTAGAGAAACTGAACTCTGCTTTCTAAAGATATGATAAACCAGTTAATTTATGTTTTAACTGGGGGGGGGGGTCACTTTTTCACACAGGGCCATGTGTTTGGATTTTTTTTCCCTTAATAATAAACACCTTCATTTAAAAACTGCATTTTGTGTTTACTTGTATTATCTTTGTCTACTATTTAAATTTGTTTGATGATCTGAAACATTTAAGTGTGACAAACATATAAAAAATGAGAAATTAGGAAGAGGCAAATACTTTTTCACACCACTGTATGTTGTCAGGGGCAACTTGGTATGGTCTCCCAAGACAAATAATGATCTTGGGAGAAAGGCCAGACCAAGAGTGGTCCAGTGGATCCCTGTGTAAAAAGTATTAACAGGGATCCAGTGTATGCATAGGAGGCACATGGGTCCGTCCTCCAGTGGTCTCATCACCTGCAGGAGGGATCCTGCGGATCATGGTGCTATGTGAACTGGGTGGCAGTTAGGGCTACTCTGCTTAAACTGCTGCTCCCATGACCTGGACAAAAGGATAAGTGGTAGAAGATGGATTGATGGATGGATATTGACTATGGATTAGTGAACCAGGTGGGAACAGGGACTTCTAGTGGGGTGACTGGATTTGAAAGAAAATAACAATAAAAACTGTGCTTGGTAAGCTAACTCCATTGTAGCACTGTTAGCACTGAAGCTGGATTTATACTACACCTACATGCTCTGCCTCTGCTCGACCATGATGCTTCAGTGAGGTAAATGCAAAAAGATGATGTAAAAAGACATAAAAAGAAGAAGAGGAAGTAGATGATCAGGATGATGCAGAGAGAATGCCAGAGAAAAAGCAATTTTTTAAAAAAAAAAAATTTTTTTAAGACTTCCGGCGCCACACGAGTAGGCTGCCTTTTTGCAACAGCGGATCAATTTCTATTTACTATCGGGTTCTCTTGACAATCTTTCTGGTCCAGCGACACCTTTATTCCATCTAAACGCGTAGATCGCCCAAATGTCTCCTGAGCCAGCGGACGGAGCCACTGTTTCTTGCAGGAGGCAGTACAATAGAGACCAGCTGTTAGCACTTAACTGGCCCACGATGCTAATGCAAAAACTCGACATACCAGGAGAAATAAGGCGGAAACGGCATGGATGTTGAGCCGGAATAAGACAGCAGGCGAGGAATATAAGGTACAGACCCATCCTCCCATCTGTCATTATGGGGAATGTTTGATCGCTACTCAATAAGACTGATGAGCTAGCGGCTATCTCCCGCTACGAGAGCGTGTACAGAGAGAGTATCTTGTTGCTGTTTACTGAGACGTGGCTAACAGAACTAGCAACGGATGCTAACATCGAGCTGGAGGGTTTCCAGGCAATACGGCAGACCGGACACCAGACAGTGGGAAGGCAAGAGGCGGGGGAGTGATAATGTATGTCAATAACAACTGGTGCAGACCGGGACATATCATGGTTAAGGAACAGCACTGTAGCAAAGACATGAAGTTGCTAGCTGTTAGCATGTGGCCTACCTATCTCCCGAGGGAATACTCACACGTGATCTGCATTGTTATTTATGCAAATTCGACGGCGAACGCTGGGACAGCGCATGATGTCATCCACTCAGTAACTGGCAGGCTGCTGACAGAACACCCAGATGCTCTTCTCCTCATCTCAGGTGATTTCAACCATATTTCATTGTCCCCCATTCTACCCACACTCACCCAGTATGTCACATGCCACACTAGAGACAATAAAACACTGGACTTATTCTATGCAAATACTAAGGAGGCGTACACCTCATCACCACTCCCCCCACTCGGGAGATTGGATCACAACTTGGTTCATCTCCTGCCGGTGTACAAACCCCTAGTAAACAGACAACCTCCGGTCATGCGCACAGTGAAGTTATGGTCTGAGGAGGCAATGGACGCGCTAAAGGACTGTTCTGAAATCACTGCCTGGGAGCAGCTCTGCGATCCACATGGTGAGGACATCGATGGCCTCACTCACACCATCACGGACTACATCAGCTTCTGTGTGGACAACACCGTACCCACCAAGACCATACGGTGTTGCTCGAACAACAAATCCTGGATCAACCCTGAGATTAAAAACTCTTCTGAGAGAGAAGAAGAGGATCTTCAGGTCAGGGAACAGGGAGATGCTGAAGTCTGTACAGAGGGAGCTGAGGAGGAAGATCAGAGAAGGCAAGGACAGCTTCAGGAAGAAGATGGAGGACAAGTTGCAACAGAGCGACATCGGCGGGGTCTGGAGAAACCTTAAAACCATCTCTGGGCTCCAGAATACCTCCCCCCAGGCCACGGGGGGCAGGGAGTGGGCTAACAATCTGAACCTGTTTTTTAATAGGTTTGACCAATCGCCCTAGCCCCACCCCCCGACTGCACAACAACTACTGCTGCCTCTAAAGTCATCGAGACCTGCTGTCCACACCCCACTCCACGAACACCCCCCCCACTCCTAGCACACAGCCCCCCAACCTGACCCTCACTAAGACCCAGGTGAGGACGGAGCTGAGGAAGATCAAGGCAAGGAAGACCTTGGGACTGGACGGCATCAGCGCGAAGCTCCTCAAATCCTGTGCAGACCAGCTGTGTGGGATTGTGGAGCACATCTTCAACCTGAGCCTGAAGCTGGGGAGGGTCTTTGGTACAGGTACCAAAGACTTCCCACGCCAAAGGTCTGAACAGCTACAGACCAGTGGCCCTGACGTCTCACATGATGAAGACCCTGGAGAGACTTCTCCTTGCTCGCCTCCGCCCCCTGGTGGGACCAGCGATGATCCATTCCAGTTCGCCTACCAGCATGGCATTGGGGTGGAAGATGCAGTGATCTTCCTCCTTCACCGTTCTCTGTCCCACCTGGAGAAGCCCGGGAGTGCGGTGAGGATCATGTTCTTTGACTTCTCCAGTGCTTTCAACACCATCCAACCAATGATCCTGAAGGACAAGCTCCTGTGCGCAGGGGTGGACCAGCACCTGTCATCATGGATCCTGGACTAACTCATTAACTGGCCACAGTTTGTGAGAACCCGAGATTGTGTGTCCGACATGATCATCGGTAGCATGGGGGCCCCCCAGGGAACGGTTTTGGCTCCCTTCCTGTTCACCCTTTATACTGCCAACTTTTCACACAACACACTGCCATCTACAGAAGTTCTCTGACGACTCTGCGATTGTCGGCCTCATCTCCTACGGAGATGAAGCTGAGTACAGAGGTCTTATCCAGGACATCGTGGACTGGTGCCATCGGAACTTCCTCCAGATCAATGCGAGGAAAACTAAGGAGCTGGTGGTGGACTGCCACAGGCAAGGACAACCCCTCACAGCACCAATAAACATACAGGGAATGGACATTGAGATGGTGACATCCTACAAGTACCTTGGTGTTCATCTGAACAATAAACTAGACACACACAATACCGACGCACTGTACAAGAAGGGACAGTGCAGGCTGTTCCTACTGAGGAGGCTCAGGTCTTTTGGTGTACAAGGGGGGCTGCTGAAGACATTCTACAACACGGTGGTGGCATCAGCCATCACTTTTGGAGTGGTCTGCTGGGGCAACGGCATTACAGCAGCCGATAGGAAGAGACTGAACAAACTGATCGAGAAAGCTAGATCTGTCCTGGGGAAACGCCTTGACCCAGTGGAGGAGATAGGAGAGAGAAGGATGGTGGCTAAACTGTCATCTCTGCTGGAGTCCCGAGTCCCACCCTATGCAGGACATACTGAACGCACTGAGGAGCTTATTTAGCAGTAGACTACATCATCCTAGGTACGCAACCAAGGGGTTTCGCAGGTCCTTCCTACCTACGATTGTCAGACTGTATAACCTAAGCAGGGCTGCTCGCAGAGATGGCAAAAAAACATGACGACCTAATAGTATTGAATGCAAAAGACGCAACAGACTTACACAAATGGTCCTCTCCAGTATACAACTAGGACAATATCAGTCGCTACGGAGGGTGACGATATGTATGGGTACATATTCATACTATGTAGGATAACTAAGTAGTCAGTTATGCTGTTTATTCCATCTTGCTACAATGCTCCGCACTTTGTATATATATTTATATATTTATGTGTATGTATGTGTATTCACTGCTCTTATTTATATTTTTTGTATCTTCTTAATTATTGCTCTGAGTGTTGCTATCCCTGTGCTGTTGCAATCCTGGAATTTCCCCATTGTGGGACTAATAAAGGCTTATCTTATCTTAAAAATAAACACCATTGTTGTTGCTTAAAAAAAAAAAAAAAAAAAAAAGCACATGGCCCTTGCTTTTCCATTCTTCTGTATAGCCGGTGAACAAGCTAGCACATCTGCTCCTTGGCACTACCTATTGAGCTGGGGTGAAACTGCAGATGATAGTTATGTGCATGTATCAAATGCTTGGTCTGGCAGATGCAAAAAAGAAGCATATATACAACCAAATGTGCACCGGGCAGAACACGGAAGTGGAGCATAAATCCAACTTGAAGCTAACTCCATGCGCTCAGGAACTAGGCGGGGACTGAATTATCACAGCCAATAGCATAATAATTAGTTGTTACTGAACTAATTTGTTAGTGATGTATGGAAAGGGAGCTCAGGAAAGCTTTTGTGGCTTCTGTCCAATCTGTTGAAAGGTTAAAATATAAATATCTGTAAGTGAAACACTTGCACAGTCCACACTTTGGGAGCATGCGCACGCTGCGACCGGCAGCTGGTGAAAAATTCCGTCGTCTGTGTGTGTGTTTTTATGTACTTTTATGTTTTTACGAAATCCTCTGTCGTTTCTACCCTGGAGTGTTTGCGGACTGTATGGCAAAGCGCTCCCTGGTTCCTACAACATGGACTTCCTCCCCTCTCTTGCATTGCTGCTACTTTTCCTCCGGCTCTTTGTCTATGAGGTAAACGCGTTCGGCACCATGGCGGGCAGAATACATTATTCCAGGGACGTGCTGCTGCATTTAAACACGGTCGATGCAGCGGCTGTGATTGAGCCTAAGCCGCAACTGCCAGACTTTATTTTGAGAGACGGACAAAGCGGTGAAAAGAGAGACAGCAGAAGGAAGCGCGGAAGACGTGGAGGTGTGAAATTACGCCTGAGGAGACGTCAGTTTGGTAACATTCCTCTTCCTTCGATGATTTTTGGGAACATACAGTCTCTGAGAAACAAGGTGGATGAAATTCAAGGGAATGTATGCTACCAGAAGGACTTTAAGAACTGCTGTGTCATGGTTTTCACGGAATCTTGGCTTACTGCGCATGACCGAGATGCAGACCTGTGGATTGACGGCTTTGGAGCCCCGCTGCGCTCGGATCAGCAGGAAGAGGTAACGGGGAAACGTCAGGGGGGGCGGCGTATGTTTATACATTAATAAGCAGTACTGCACATCTGTCACGGTCAGAGAGCGCATCTGTACACCCGATGTGGAGCTGCTGTCTGTGTCACTACGCCCCTTTTATTTGCCTCGCGAGTTCCCCCAACTTTTCATCACAACTGTGTACATTCATCCGAGGGCAGATGCTGACTCCGCCTGCAGCACTATCTTTGATGTGATTCAGCAGCTGCAATCAATTTCTCCAGAGGCGCCAAACTTCATTCTTGGGGATTTCAACCATGTTTCTTTAAAGAAGACACTTAAAAACTTTTCAGTATGTCTCCTGCCCAACCAGGCGAAAAAGACATTGGACCTGTGCTATGGATCCATTGAGAGGGCCTATAAATCACTCCCCCTTCCTCCTTTAGGATCCTCAGATCACAACTGTGTACATTTGCTGCCCACATATAAAACTGCTCTCAGAAGAGGCAAGGTGGAGACGAGAGACATTGATATGTGGACAGATTCAGTGCACCGCCTCCAGGAATGCTTTTACTGTACAGACTGGGAGATGTTCACACTGTCCTGCGGGGATGATTTGGACTCTTTGGTGGACGTCACATGCTCATACATGGCTTTCTGTAAAAATAAGATTGTTCCACATAAACGTGTCAAAATATATCCCAACAACAAACCATGGGTTACAAAATCAGTTAAATCCTGCTTACAGAGGAAAGCACTTGCCTTTAAACAGGGGTCTGTTTCTGAGCTACAGGTTGCCACAAAGGAGCTGAAGGCCGAAATTTTAAGAGCAAAACAGAATTATAAATCAGAGTTGGAAAGCAAGATGGCAGCAAAGAAACTTAGTTCAGCCTGGGCCAGTATCAAAACTATTGCAGGCCTTCAGAGCACAGAGCGCAGTAATCGTGCGTTTTTAGATGGTTTTAATTCAGACACAGAGCTGGCTAATGCTCTTGTTTTTATGGTCGTTTTGACTCCTTTGATTTTAGCACTGAAACCCAAGATTTGAAACTCAAAGACAATCAGCACTTTAATATTGAGGTGCAGGATGTTAAAAGGGAGTTCTGCGCTGCAAAAGTGAACAAAAGTCAGGGCCCTGATAATATATGTGGGCGCTTGGTAAAGTCCTGTGCACATGAACTGAGTCCTATATTTCATTACATTTTCAGTAAGTCCTTACAGACACAACATGTGCCTAAGATCTGGAAAGAAGCCGTGGTTGTTCCCGTTCCAAAACCAGCTGTCCTAAAACGGTAAACGACTTTAGACCAGTTGCTTTGACTTCAATTTTAATGAAAATTTTTAAAAAATTGATCAGATGTGAGGTCCTAAAGCAGACTGAGCATGCATTGGATCCTCTGCAGTTTGCCTACAGGCCTCACAGAGGAGTGGAGGATGCCACTGTCGCTCTGTTTAACATGCTTTTTAAACATCTGGATTTTAATGGGACACACGCCAGTCTTTTATTTGTGGACTTTTCCTCCGCCTTCAATACAATCCAACCTCATATCTTAGTTGAAAGGCTCCTGCAGCAATTTGATTTGAGCAATAATCTGGTGGTTTGGATTCTGGATTTCTTAACCAACAGGACGCAGAGAGTAAGGGTCAATGGTACATTGTCGGACCTAAAGTGCTCTTCTACTGGCTCTCCTCAAGGGTGTGTGTTGTCACCACTACTCTTCATCCTGTACACAAACATGTGTCGGAGCAGACATGACAACAGACACATTATAAAGTATGCTGATGACTCAGTTATTGTCAGTCTCCTCCAGGATGGTGAGAGTGGCCACGGCTCAGTAGTTGATGATTTTGTTCAGTGGTGTGAGGATTCCTACCTGCAGCTGAATACGACAAAAACTAAAGACATGATTATTGACTTTAGGAGGAAAAATCCCAGGCACAAAGTCACCGTACTAAAAGGCCAGACCACCGAATGTGTACAATCCTACAAATATCTTGGGACGATTATTGATAGTAATTTAAAGTTTGAAGAGAACTGTGAAAGGGTGTGCAAAAAGTGTCAGCAACATTTGCATTGCTTGAGAAAACTTGCACGCTTCCAAGTTGACTGAACCATAATGACAATGTTTTATCGGGCTTTTATTGACTCTGTTTTATCCTTTTCTTTAGTGTCATGGTTTGGTCAGATAAAACTGAAACAGAGGAAATCCTTGGATCAGGTAGTTAGATGGTCCAGTCGTTTGCTTGGTGAGCCACAGCTGAGCCTGACATCCCTGTACACCAGACAAGTACAGAGGATGGCTACCTCCATTTTAAATGATGACTCCCACCCTTTGCACTGCTACTTTCAGCTTCTTCCCTCAAGACGGAGGTTTGCTGTCCCAAAAAGTAGAACCCAGCGCTACAAAAACAGCTTTGTCCCTGCTGCTGTCAAAGAGTAGAACAAGCTGTAAAAATATATTGCACATAATTTAGGTACCTATTTATTAACTCCATTTTATATTTACTTATTTTTGTAGGATTTCACTTGGGTTCTAAATATTTTATTGGGTTTTAGACCTTTGAGTTTTTAACCTCTTTGACTAGTTTTTAACTTGTAATATGACCCTTCTCTCTTACCTCTGGTTTTTCTCCCATCTCTTTGTCTTTTTATACCCTGATTGATGGAACCTTGAGTATTTTTATCATGTTTATAGTCAGCTTCATATGTGCCTGTGTTTGTGTCTATGTTGAATGTAATTTGTGGCTTGTATATATGGATGTCACCAGACTGCAAAACAAATCTACCTACGGGTACAAATAAAGGAACCTGAACCTGAAAAGAGGTTTTAATAATTTTGTTGCAGTCATCTGATGGAAGGAAGCATTATGTCATGTGTCTGAGGTCCAATGTCATCCCAGACCTCAGACAAATAAGCAGACAAAAACAGAGATACAAAATACAACAATAAACTGTGTCTAAGTTATTCTGTGTTCTGGTTCTGCCCATCTCTCTCTCTCTCCAGACATTCCCCATGGGCTGCTCAGCCTGCTGCTGCAGTGATCAGCTCGCAATCAGCACACCTGCTGCAGCGTCTCACCTGTATTCACTCCGTCATTAGGTCACTGTGTAGTTATTCTCTGTCAGTTTACTCTCTTATTGTCGTGGTGTTAGTCTGTATCCTGCACATAGTCAGCAACCTGTGTTCAGGTATTATTGTTTGGTCTCCTCTCCCTTGGACTTTGTTTGGTGCTGTTTTTCCCCAGATCCCAGCTTTGCTCCGAAACTCAATATGTAAGACTTCCTTTTTTCAATTCACATTTCTTGTTCTTCCCCCAGCGGCCAGCCAAACCCTGGGGCGTGATGTGAACTCCCTCCTCTTAGCCAAACAGAGTTTTCTGAACCCTTTTCACTGGTCATGTAGTTTATTTTTTGATTGCTTATGTTGGACACTTTTTGTACCATTGACTTTGTTTAACAAAACACACACTTCACCTGCAAGTGGGCTGGTCTCTTTTCATCCGTGCGCTGCACAAAAATGCACGCATATGACAGTACACTGCAACCACAAAGAGCCCAATGGTGAAGTAGTGTGTTTCTTTTTCACTTTCCTGTGTGAGTGTATCTCTTACCTGGTTGGAGTTCATCATGTCTCCGGCTCGCCATCCTCGCCAAAGCAGAAGAGGGATGGCAGCGGGGACTCCCAGCATGGAGGAGTGGGCAGCGATGTTCATCCATGGTTTAATGAATGACGCCCACGAAGCCTACAGGCCCAGTGAAAAATGGAATTGCCTCAACGGGGCTTTGGGTATTCTGGAGACACATCCTGGACTCTGGAATCATCCACAGTATGTGGAACTGATATCCTCAGTCTGCATGGTCCAGCGGGAATTTCCTGATCTTAGGAAGGGGGCGTTCCTCGTGGAGCCGAGGCGGAGATGCTCTTCTCAGCCTGTGGTTAAATCTCCTCCGCCTCGACTCCAGCCCCAGAAAGACGACGTCGTCCAGCCCCGGATCACCGGAGAAGCGCCATCTCCTCCTCCCCAGCAGCCCTTCTCTCATCCAGTGAGACTATTCCCACGGCAGTCCTCTCTTCTAGTTTGCCTTTGCCGGCTGTCCCGTCAGCCAACTCTTCCTCTCCAGCTGCTGCCAAATCTGTCTCCTCGATGGCTCCTCCCACTGCCCAGGGGCTCTCTGTGTCTTCTCTGGAAATGCCCGTCTCCACGACACCAGGGTTGGTCCCTCCCCTCTCCACAGTGGGTCCCAACCTCTCCAGAGCCATGGAGAGGGACAACTCTCTACACACTGAAGCAATGAACACCAAGGTCCGGGAAAACAGGAAAGCTTTTTTCATTTAACCTCAACTTATAATGAAATGTCTTGCCTGATTCCCAGTAAGGAGACTCAGGAAAAGCAGTCCCCTGAGTTCTCTCCACCTGCTGCTGTTATGAACTGCTCACCAGCCCTCTCTATGTCTTCTCCTGTAGTCACTGAGTATACACCGGCCCCGGAGCGGAACCGTCAGGACCAGGAGGAGCCAGGGGTCTGGGAGGACCATCTTCCTGTGCCAGTGGTGAGCCAGACCCCAGCTGTCACTCTGGAAGAATCTCCTGTGTGAAGCATTCCGACTGGGGCCGAAGGGACTGCATTGACCATCATGCCTGTTGCGGAGGCTGCCATAGCAGAGCCTGCACCTGAGCTGAACCACCACAGAACTGGGCCTGAAACCTCGCCTCCAGCCGGATCATCGGAGTCCTGGACGGCGGTGGAGCTTGAGCTCAGGTAAGTGCTCTCTTTTGTCTTTCTCCTTTCTGTATTGGAGCGCTTTTGCCTGGTTCTTGGTGAGGAGAGCCAGGTGCAGCCACCTGCTGCACCAAGGCTTGCCTTGCAGGGCTCCACCGCTGCCGGCGACCCTGACCTTTCTTCTTGTTCTGTGTCCAAGCCATCTTCCAGGGTCGCTGGAGAGAACCCAACACCGCTGGATGAGTCCAAGGATCCAGGCGCACCACTGGAGGTAACCTTGGGTGCTGCTGTCCCCACTGTGGAAGTCGCCATGGGTCTCGCTTTGGACAAGACTGGGTCCATAGTGGGTGCAGCCCCTCCTCTGCCTGAGGCCGTAATTTGGGTCCCGCCTCAGACCAGGTCTCCGTGGGTGCTGCGTCCCACTCAGGGACCATCATGAGTGCTGTGCCCCAGCTTGGAGCCAACGTGGGTGCTGCACTCCATTTTGGGTCTGCCATGGGCGCCATGCCTCATCCCAGGGCCCACCGAGGGTGCAGCATTGGCCCAGTCTAGGTCCACCACAGGTGCAGCATTGGCACCGTGGGTGCAGCTGAGCTCCAGCCAGGAGGCACCATGGGTGCAGCCTAGTCTCAAATCAGGACCACCAAGGGTGTCACCGGGCAGCCTGAGGATGCCGAGGCCTTCGGGGTGTCTCTTCCTCCTCTGCCAGGCGCCGTTCTGATCCTCTGTCCTCTGCCACCAGTCACCGTGGGGGCTCCTCGAAGCCTTCCGGTGAGTAAGCCGCCTCCTCATTCACCCCTCCGGTCCTGGTGGCTCAACTACACTGGCCGGCCGCCCGAAGGACTGAGTCTCCGGGTCAGGTGGCCCATTTGCTCTGGCAGGCCGCCTGACACTGTTCAGCGGGCTGCCTGCTGGGCCTGGGACTTTGGCCAGCTGCCCGAACCCTGGAGCCCTGTGACTGGGGGGCTTAGGGGTGTCAGGATGCAGGTGTTGTGCTGGTTTTTGCCCTCCTGGCCATTTTTCCCCCCACCTCCCTCCTGGGGTGGTTTTGCTGTTCTTTGTTTTTATTGGAGGGGGATACCTGGGGGTGTCTGGAATCCACCCTTGGGGGTGGGATCTGTCATGTATCTGAGGTCCAATGTCATCCCAGACCTCAGACACAGTTTATTGTTGTATTTTGTATCTCTGTTTTTGTCTGCTTATTTGTCTAAGTTATTCTGTGTTCTGGTTCTGCCCCTCTCTCTCTCTCCAGGCATTCCCCACGGGCTGCTCAGCCTGCTGCTGCAGTGAGCAGCTCGCAATCAGCACACCTGCTGCAGCCACTCACCTGTATTCACTCTGTCATTAGGTCACTGTATTTATTCTCTGTCAGTTGTTAGTCTGTATTCTGCATGTAGTCAGCAACCTGTGTTCAGGTATTACTCTGTTTGGTCTCCTCTCCCTTGGACTTAGTTTGGTGCTGTTTTTCCCCAGAGCCCAGCTTTGCTCCAAAACTCACTATGTAAGTCTTCTTTTTTTTCAGTTCACGTTTCTTGTTCTTTCCCCGGCAGCCATCCAAACCCTGGGATGTGATGTGAACTCCCTCCTCTTAGCCAAACAGAGTTTTCTGAACCCTTTTCACTGGTCGTGTAGTTTATTATTTGATTGCTTATGTTGGACACTTTTTGTCCCATTGACTTTGTTTAATAAAACACACACTTCACCTGCAAGTGGGCTCATCTCTTTTCATCCGTGCACTGTGCAAAAACTCACGCATATGACATTATAGAAGGCTAAAACCCACGAACACACCATGGTTTAGACAGTGGGACCATTAACATTTTGTTTCAAATCTTCTGAGAGCATTTATTTCATCATTTTGCTGGTTAAAAATGTTTAAACATCCATCCATCCATCCATCTTCTACCGCTTTTCCGGAGGTCCGGGTCGCGGAGGCAGCAGCCCAAGCAGAGAAGCCCAGACCTCCCTCTCCCCAGCCACCTGCTCCAGCTCTTCAGAGGGGACACCAAGGCGTTCCCAGACTAGCTGGGAGACATAGTCTCTCCACCGAGTCCTGGGTCTGCCCCGGGGTCTCCTCCCAGTGGGACGTGCCTGAAACACCTCAAGTGGGAGACGTCCAGGAGGCATCCTAATCAGATGCCCATACCACCTCAACTGACTCCTTTCAATGTGGAGGAGCAGCGGTTCCACTCTGAGCCTCTCCCGGATGACTGAGCTCCTCACCCTATCTCTGAGGGTGAGTCCAGCAATCCTACGGAGAAAGCTCATTTCAGCCGCTTGTATCCGCGATCTCGTTCTTTCGGTCATTACCCAAAGCTCGTGACCATAGGTGAGAGTAGGAACGTAGATTGACTGGTAAATCGACAGCTTTGCCTTAGAACTAAGCTCCCTCTTCACCACAACAGACCGGTACAATGTCCGCATCACTGCAGATGCTGCTCCAATCCGTCTGTCGATCTCTCGCTCCATTTTCCCCTCACTCGTGAACAAGACCCCAAGATACTTAAACTCCTCCACTTGGGGCAGGAGCCTGTCCCCAACCCGGAGAGGACAATCCACCTTTTTCCGGCTGAGGACCATGGACTCGGACTTGGAGGTGCTGATTCTCATCCCAGCCGCTTCACACTCAGCGGCAAACCGTCCCAGCAAGAGCTGTAGGTCATTGCTGGATGAAGCCAACAGGACAACATCATCTGCAAACAACAGAGATGAGATCCTGTGGTTACCAAGCATGACACCCTCCATTCCCTGGCTGCGCCTAGAAATCCTGTCCATAAAAATTATGAACAGGACCGGTGACAAAGGGCAGCCCTGGCGGAGTCCAACTCTCACTGGGAATGACTCCGACCGAGTGTTGGCAATACGAACTAAACTCTCACAACGGTCGTACAGAGACCGAATAGCTCGTAACAACAAGCCCGATACCCCATACTCCCGAAGCACCCCCCACAAAAATCCACGAGGGACGCGGTCAAATGCCTTCTCCAAGTCCACAAAACACATGTAAACTGGTTGGGCAAACTCCCACGAACCCTCAAGAATTCTCGAGAGGGTAAAGAGCTGGTCCGATGTGCCACGGCCAGGACGAAAACCACATTGCTCCTCCTGAATCCGAGGTTCGACCAACGGCCGGACTCTCCTCTCCAGTACCTTGGCATAGACCTTCCCAGGGAGGCTGAGGAGTGTGATCCCTCTAAAGTTGGAGCACACCCTCCGGTCCCCTTTTTTGAAGAGAGGAACCACCACCCCGGTTTGCCATGCCAAAGGCACTGCCCCCGACCTCCACGCAATGTTGCAGAGGCGTGTCAACCATGACAACCCAACAACATCCAGGGCCTTGAGGTATTCGGGGCGAATCTCGTCCACCCCCGGGGCCCGGCCACCAAGGAGATTTTTAACCACCTTGGCGACCTCAGCCCCTGTGATAGGCGAGTCATCCCCCTTGTCCCCAAACCCTGCTTCCTCTGTGGAAGGCGTATCAGTGGGATTGAGGAGATCCTCGAAGTATTCCTTCCACCGCCCGACGATATCCCCAGTTGAAGTCAACAGTGTCCCATCCGCACCATACACAGTGTGGACGGGGAGCTGCTTTCCCCTCCTGAGCCGCCGAACAGTTTGCCAGAATCTCTTTGAAGCCGACCGAAAGTCTTGTTCCATGGCCTCACCGAACTCCTCCCATACCCGGGTTTTTGCTTCAGCAACCACCCGAGCTGCACTCCGCTTGGCCTGCCGGTACACCTCAGCTGCTTCGGGAGTCCCACAAGCCAACCAAGCTTGATAGGACTCCTTCTTCAGCTTAATGGCCCCCCTCACCACTGGTGTCCACCACTTGGTTCGGGGGTTGCCACCACGAGATGCACCGACCACCTTGCGGCCGCAGCTCTGGGCCGCCGCTTCAACAACAGAGGTGGAGAACATGGCCCATTCAGACTCCATGTCTCCAGACTCCCTCGGAATGTGGTTGAAGTTCTTCCGGAGGTGGGAGTTGAAGACCTCCCGGACAGGGGCCTCAGCCAGACGCTCCCAGCACACCCTCACTATACGTTTGGGTATGTTTAAACATAACGTATGTTTAAACATAACGTTAAAAAAAAAAAATAATCTATTCTGCAACTTTAGATAAAATGCAGACTGCAGTGACTGATTCCCATTTCTCTTGTACCTGAGTTCCCTGGCATCCCTATCAGCAATATTAAGAGCATTAACACAAGACTCTCATCTGCACAACAAAGTGTGCTCCCGTGTTACAATGCTGTGATCTACACTTCAAATAAAAGATACCAAACTGGAACAAACAACCCATTTGAAAATGATTCAGTTTTTTCTAGTTCTGATTTATTAGCTTATGCTTCTTATTTTTTTTCCAGGTCAATCACACCTGCGGTGTAAGAAGCAAAAGGTGTTGCTCTGGACCGTTGATTTCGGCAGTTACCATCTGTTTGGTTTCTTCCTAACCTTTTTGTAATATATTGCAGGAAATAAGCCGGTGCCCTTTACAGTGACAGTGTAATATCTGTCCACGTAGGACTTGGCTTATTCTCACAGATTAACGCAGATGGCTGAGAGCTTTAAACAACAACAACAACAAAAAAGCACACAATTTCCACCTTTCACTGAATAAAAGGGGATGCTGCTTAAAAAAAAATCATCTGGCTGGTTTCAAGTCCACTGATGATGACTAACCACTGTTGATGATCACCAATCACCCATCAGTGTTTAATCGATTGCTTCACTAATATCATCCCTGTCATTGAGAACCTGGAAGACAAATGAAGCCAAGCAGCAATTTGGGCACCCACCCACCCCCACTGCACCACTGTTGATTTATTGTGAGCAGCTTTTTAATTGGCCCAATCATAGCCCAAAGAAAACGCCATCCAACAGATTATAGCCGTCCTAATGGCAACAAATGTTTGGTGCTATTGTCCGTCCCTGCAAGCTAATGTCATCTGTACAAGCAAATGGAAGTCTGGACTGTATCTGCCACTGATGAGTTTCACTTATTCGGTCCCTCATGCCGGTTCATCCATCATCTGCAACCTTGCCTCAAAGTCCTGACAGCCTCCATAGTGAAACTGCTGTTTAACCTGCGGACCTGCTGTTTAAAACCACCAGTGGATGCAATTAGCCACCCCGACCCACTGTTGCATTCATCCACTTTGTCTGCTTCAGTTTTCTTCCTGTTTTAGTTATTCCAAAGCCTCCCATTCAAATTTGAGAGACTACTGTTAAGAAATATAGCTTGATTTGTGGTGTCCTTTGGATATGCAATCTTATGGTTTGGGTTTTTAAACACCAATGTGTCTAAATGCTGAAATTAGCATATGAGCTGATTAGCATGCAACAAACTTTTTTGAAATTACAAGACTAGGAATTCTAAATTTTGTCCATTTCTCTATGCTCTCTACTGTCTGGAAAACTTGTAGCTAGTCCGTTCCAACTGCTGACAGCCCCCACCTGCTGCCCCAGCCTTCTGCTTGTGGGGTGAGCCAATCAGACAAAGGCCAACTCAAATGAAACCTACCCTCAAAACAAGAAGAGCTAAAATGGTTGTTTTTTTGACATTGCACCCACGCAGCCCAGTATTAAATAGGTTATTTGGATCTGGAAAAAACTTGGGCTCTCCTACATTAGAAAATATAACTCTTAACCGAAAATTATGGCACATTTGGTGAGATAGAAGTGTCTAAAGCAGGGCAGTATTTTGGAGTGCTTTAAAATTTTTTTACAAAAGCAATTTTTTCATGGTCAATAAAGAACTGTGTCAGAGGCTGCAGTGGTGTGGCTTATTGATTGTCTTTTTATAGTTTTTAGACAACAATGGAGTTTTATGAGGCAAAGAAATATGCTCAAAAGGCCCCCTTAGTTCTGGCACACTTTGTAGAGTGTTATAGATTGGATTTTAAAAGGATAAACTGCTATATTTCCCCAATCAATCTACTCTTAGTGAGTCACACGATGACAGTCTGACACTCATGCTGAAGCCACTTCAGCATTGTCTTGGCTACATGCCTCGGGTCATTGATGCCTCAAGTTGTGACTCATCTTGAGTGTTTTTTTTAGAGCAACTGAATAGCTTCTAGTTGGCTGTAATTTGCTTATTACAGAATGACATCTGAGGGTACTGATCCATTTAGGTCTACCATTGCTGTTGAGATGGTCATCATTGTGGCAAATTCTGTTGAGTTCTTGGAACTTAGGTTTACTTTAATAAGACTAAACATACCCTCCCTCAATTGCCACATTATTGTGGTGGAAAGGTTTGTGTGTCCTAATGATCTCAGGAGTTTCGTTCTCGGGGACAATTTGCTCCTGGTAGGGTCTCCCAAGGCAAATTGGTCCTGAGTGAAAGGCCAGACTAAAAGTGGTCCAGTTGATCCTGATAAAGAAGTTACAACAAGGATCCAGTGTACCCCACCCATTTTAGGGTTATGGGGCTCGAGGGTATGCACACACAGATCAGGTATCTGTCCATAGGACTCAGTCAGGCTCAGTCAGAGCAAGCCACATGAGTCCGACCTCCAGTGGGATCATCACTTGCAGGAGGGATCATGTTGCTATGTGAACTGGGCGACAGTCTGGGCTTCTCTGCTTAGACTGCTCCCCCCACAACCCAGACTCCCAGATAAGATGGAGATGGATGGATGGAGACCAAATGTGTCAAACTCAAGGCCCATGGGCCGCATCTGGATCATTTAACAGTCATCTCCAGCCCACAAAATAATGTGGGCTGGAGATGAGATGGAGTAATAATGCCTCTAATAACTGATCTGCTGGCATTTACAGCATGCACACCACAGATACTTCAAATCTCATAATGCAGCAGGTATTGTTGTAGTCAAAACTTTGTCAAGACCAGGATCTCCCAAGTCCAAGGGGTCAAGACCCTGAATGTGTGTGTGAATGGTGAAGGGATTGGCGCCACACCTTGGCTGCCTCAACCATCCAGGTGGATGCCCTGTAATTTCCCTCTGGGATTAATAAAGTATACAAAAAAAGACCAAGTCAAGACCTTTGTATACAGTGGTCTTGGTTTCTGCCTAGCTTGGTCTAGTCTTGACTTGGTCTTGACCTTGTAAAGCAGTGGTCCCCAACCATGTGGCATGGTTGTCTAAGACTCTGCAGGTTTTACCTCCACCCAGTGTGAGGTGATTTAACTGAATTTCTTCCCACTGATTGCTGATCAGTGTAAATACCTGCTGAAGAGACTAGGTGGAGAAGAAAACCTGCACGGTCTTGGGCCACCATGGCACATGGTTGGGGACCACTGCTTTAAAGTCTTGGTTTTGACTACTACACTAGCACAAGGCAGCATCAGTCAAGGCCAGCAAGCCTAATTTACTCTTCCGCCTGTCTGTCTCATTCATCAGTTTGTGTGTATCCACATTAGATACTGTTCCCTAACTTACTGAAAAAATGGCCAGAATAAAAGAAGACTCTGAAAACCAGAGTCCTTAAAGACAGGTGGAAGGTAGCATATTTATTTATTTACTTTAGGATTAAATCTGACATTTCACACTTAACTATATTCACATGGTAAGCTGTCAGTAACTTTATGTTTGAACTATTGGTCCATGTCCACCATATTGATCATGTCGTTGGTATTGTTAGTGTCTTTTTATTGGAGGAAACTGAGTGAAACTGCTGATGATGGTGTATCATTTAATTTTTTTTTTTTTGATGTTTAGAACATAGTCGATAACACACTCAAGGCTTGGTCTTGGCCCCCGCCTTGATTGAGTCTGACACCCCTGATTTAGATGAATTGCCATCTTCAACCGTTGAAGCCCAATTCCTCTTTAAAACATCCTTTAGAAATCATTTTATGGCCTGGTGTAATCTGTTTCGAAATGCAAGGTTATTGCAAAGGTGTAAAGAGATTCTTAAAGTTCATGCTTTTCATTTTGGTCATTACTTTAATTATAAACACATACATGAATGTGTGTGTCCTTCAGAATTAGGTCCAGTTAATTCAATTTGCCACAGGTTCATTGCAATTAAGAATTAGACACATCTCAAGGACAGCTGAAGGAAACAGGATGCCTCTGTTTTCAAGTGTCACAGTAAAGGCAGTGAATGTCTTTTTTTCCAGTATTTTCCAAAACCAGAACTGCTAAACTGATGATATTAAGGGCCAACAGCCTTTAGGTTTTCTGTCTAAACATTCTCTTTAACAGATGACTTTACTAAATTTCTTCCTGTTGCTGAGTGTGAAAATATTGTATCTGCTTTAGTGGCTGGCTGGTAAGAAAACCTCTAATACCTTTGCTGTCCTGGTGTGAGTTTGAAATGCCTGACCTAAACCAAGGATCTTTTATTTTGAGTAACATTTGTCTGTCTATCACAATTATGTAAAAACTACTGAAATGGTTATAGTTAAATCTGGCAGAAGTGGGGACCTTGGGCTACTGAAGTACCCACTGGAGCAAAATCCAATCAAGATTCAGATCCAGGCTTTTTTATTTATTTATTTATTTATTTATTTATTTATTTATTTAACATCGACAGAAAAGGTATTTTCAGAAATTCACTTTAATTTTTCTCCATGTTATTAATGGACATTGAAAAACACCCATGCACATATGAGGAGGTGATTTTTTTTTTTTTTTTTTGATGTACAATATGGCATGGATTTAACTAAAAGTTTTGTGAAGGTATGAACTTTCCAAGTACATTAAAGTTATGCTAATGAGTGTGCAAACACATTTTCCTTTGTTGTTACTGGTTAAACAAACGGATTAATGGCTGACTATTTGCTGGCAGAATGCAGATATTAACTGTAAATGTATAGCATACATTTAAAATAAATCTGCTGTTCAATAAAAGGTGTGGGAATTTTAAAAATTAGCCCTTTAAAATGTTGTATTTAATCATACTTGAGTTACATGAGAAATAAGGTGAGTTACAATGTAATAACTTTATTATATATCTTATGTGAAATTTTAGGCTCAAAATGGATGGAAACAGGACTGGCATTCTGCAACAGCCTGTTTACCCCTACTTTTCTCAAAAATGTCACTTGCAGAAAGCCTTCAAACCAAAATCCACCAGACCCCACATTACTGCCCACACTGTTTGTATAACAACTGCTCTCTGGCAAGTGCAGTGCCAAATATAAAGTACCACTAAATTTAGAGGTACAGAAAAGGGTGCAGGTTAACCCCTGATACAATGACAGGAAAAATACAATTTTCAAAACCATTTAATGTTAAAATGACCAGGTGTGCAAAAGAAAAGGGTAGACAGAGATTCAAATTAGCCAATTAGTATCAAAACAACCAAAAATATTAAACTCTCATGCCCTTCTTTCTGGATGGTGCTGTGTTATCATGTTACTAATTCATACAATCAATTACTTTGATCCAACACTTACGTTTGTCACTTTTGATAACCATAAATGCTAAATCAGTGTCACAGCACCAGGACCATGGGCCTTGATCATTTCACTATGATGTGACACTTTATTCAGCTAATGGGCCATTGAGATTTGGCTGAATTGTTTTGATGTGAATTTATGAATCCCCACAGAGCCTCTGAGCCTGTGGCTTAGCTGTAGCTGGTTTAGGACAGCGTCTGCCCACCCACGTGTCAACTTTGCTCACCCGCTTGTCCATCAGACCATCCAACCAGAAGCCTTCATTTTTTTTGATCGCTCACTCCAAATGTCAATCAAGATTGTCAGCAGCCTGTTGCCCCTCCCTCCTTCTTCACCTCTTGAGAAGAGTTTCATTCACCAGTCATTAAAGCTAGCTAAAGCCATGAGGCAAACTAGTTTATTGTGTTGCATAAAAAAGACCTTAAAACGAGCAGCAGATGGAAGACACAGTGATACCGGTCTCCGCAGGCATTTCTCCACCAGCAACGCTCAGTCCTCCTCCTCCTGGCTTCAACGTCTGCTGTCCCATCCATGCACAAGTAACTGCAGTTAGCCATGCTTTATAGGACTTCAGCCACAGTGTACATTCACAACTCACAACGTTGCATCGAAGTGAGGCACAAACTTGATCCAAATGCAAAACAAACGGAATCAAATCCACGCACGTCCCCCAAATCTTCTAAAAACAGAGTCCACATAACTTTTTAAAAAAGCAAAAATGCAATCCATGATACCAGACAAAAACAGTTGAGTGTTGTCTTTATGCTTTTTTTCTAGTTTCTTAAGTTCTGACTCTAATGTGATTAGTTTTTCTTGTCTCAATTTCTTTTGGAGTGCCAGTTTTGCAATAATCTTTCCCCTTATTACAGCTTTGCATGCCCCCCACAGTATTAAAGGCGATACTTCCCCATTATTATTTTCTTCCAAATATCTGAGAATATCTGATTCCAATTCATCTTTCAGTGGTCCTTTCAGCACATTTGAATTTAACCTCCAAGAAAATGTATTATTTGTGTATTTTTGGATATTTAAGTCCATATAGATCGGACTGTGGTCAGAGAGATCCATCAGTCCTATTTTACATGTTTTTACTCTTCCAATGTCTCTATTAAACATAAAAAAATAGTCAATCCTTGAATATGATGAATGTGGTACTGAGTAAAATGTATAATCTTTTACATTGGGGTTGAATTCCCTCCACACGTCACAGATTTCAATTTCATTTAGTAGCATCCTAGTTTTTCTACTTTGAGTGTTATTTTGATGTGGAGAATTACCTGACGCATCCCAGTATGGATTCAGTCTTAGACTGAAGTCTCCACCACATATCACTAAACCTTGGGCTTTAGTTATCATTAGGTCAAATACATTTTTATAAAATTTCCAGTTAGCCCCTGGAAGTGCATATACATTCAGCAGGGTGATATCTTCTCCCTCTAGCCGACCAAGTACCATGCTGAATCTCCCTTCTTTATCTTTGTGTTCTGAGTTTATTTTCAAATATAATTTTGGTTGATATCAATGTTGCTACCCCCCTCCTCCTCCCTGACTTATATGAAGATGAAGAGATCAATTTAAACCCTTGTCTATTAAGTTTAGTGTGTTCCAAGTCTGTTAGGTGGGTCACTTGTAAAAATATTATTCCTGCTTTGTGTTTTTTTCATTTTGCCTAGAGTCTTGGATCTTTTAACTGGATTCAGGATCCCTTTTACATTATATGAGATTATTTTGGTTGAACCCTGTTTCTCCATTGTATTGTCTTATTTAGTATAATAGTATAGTGGCCCTCGCTTATGCTACTCAAAAACTGAAAGAACATTAAGAACATAATATATAAAACTTTAAAACATAAAACTGTCAAAAGATCTTCCTGAACTGAGGTCTTTTTAGCGACCTTAGAGGACCCTTGATGGTGTGTTGGTTCTGAGGGATATTCCTCAAACTTTGTGTTGAGGGCCCTCTCTTACCCTTGTAAGTTGTCCCATGTTTTTAACGTGATTTTCAGATCCCAATCCGAACTTGTACAGATTTTTTTTTTTTATGCCTATACCCAATGAAATTATGCGCTACCTCCCACCACCATCACAGCAAACAATCATGGTAATACAGTATTTGTTAGTGTGGAGAGTTCATGTGGTTCATTGTCACATTTCTATTTTAACAAGTTTTTTTTTTTAAGACTTATTTGTTTCTAATATTATGACTGTTCCATGAAATGTTTTACCACCTCATATTTGCTGATTCTGCATCTCCTTTGTTTGTTGCCTTGTAGGAGGAGGGTTGGATGTGCATAAGATAAGATAAGATAAGCCTTTATTAGTCCCACAATGGGGAAATTCCAGGATTGCAACAGCACAGGGATAGCAACACTCAGAGCAACAATCAGAAGGCAAGAAAAAAAAGCAAGCAAGCAAGAGCAGCTAATATACATATGTACATATTACTATAAAATATATACGTATATACACACCCACAGACACACAGTGCAGAGCACTGTAGCTGGATGGAATAAATATATGAATATATAAACACACAGTGCGGAGCATTGCAGCTAGGTGGAATAAATATGTAAATATATAAACACACACAGTGCGGAGCAATGTAGCTAGATGGAATAAATATATAGATATATAAATATAAACACACCCAGTGCGGAGCATTGTAGCTAGATGGAATAAATATGTAAATATATAAACAAACACAGTGCAGAGCATTGTTGCTAGATGGGATGAAACAGCATAACCGTCTACTTAGTTATCCTACATGGTATGATTATGTGCCCATACATATTCTCACCCTCCATAGCGACCGGTATTTTCCTAGTTGTATGCCGGAGGGGACCATTGTGTAAGTCTATTGCATCTTTTGCATTCAAAAAACTATTAGTTTGTTACGTCTTTTTGCTATCTCTGCGAGCAGCCCTGCTTAGGTTGTACAGTCTGACAGCCGTTGGTAGGAAGGACCTGCGAAACCTCTCGGTTGTGCACCTGGGATGATGTAGTCTGCTGCTAAATGAGCTCCTCAGTGTATTCAGTATGTCCTGCATAGGGTGGAACTCGGACTCCAGCAGAGATGACAGTTTAGCCACCGTCCTTCTCTCTCCTATCTCCTCCACCGGATCAAGGCGCTGCCCCAGGACAGAGCTAGCTTTCTTAGGAAGAGACTGAACAAACTTATCATCGGCTGCAGTAATGCCACTGCCCCAGCAGACCATTCCAAAAGTAATGGCTGATGCCACCACCGTGTCATAGAATGTCTTCAGCAGCGCCCCTTGTACACCAAAAGACCTGAGTCTCCTCAGCAGGAACAGCCTGCGCTGTCCCTTCTTGTAGAGTGCGTCAGTATTGTGTGACCAGTCTAGTTTATTGTTCAGATGAACACCCAGGTACTTATAGGATGTCACCATCTCGATGTCTGTTCCCTGTATATTTACTGGTGCTGTGAGGGGTTGCCCATGCCTGCGGCAGTCCACCACCAGCTCCTTAGTTTTCCTCGCGTTGATCTGGAGGCAGTCCTGATGGCACCAGTCCACGAAGTCCTGGATAAGCCCTCTATACTCAGCTTCATCTCCATTGGAGATGAGGCCAACAATCGCAGAGTCATCAGAGAACTTCTGTAGATGGCAGTGTGTTGTGTTGTGTGAGAAGTCCGCAGTATAAAGAGTGAACAGGAAGGGAGCCAGCACCGTTCCCTGGGGGGCCCCCGTGCTACTGATGATCGTGTCGGACACACAGTCCCGGGTTCTCACAAACTGAGGCCGGTTCGTGAGGTAGTCCAGGATCCATGATGACAGGTGCTGGTCCACCCCTGCGCGCAGCAGCTTGTCCTTCAGGATCATCGGTTGGATGGTGTTGAAAGCACTGGAGAAATCAAAGAACATGATCCTCACCATATTCCCGGGCTTCTCCAGGTGGGACAGAGAACGGTGAAGGAGGAAGATCACCGCATCCTCCACCCCAATGCCATGCTGGTAGGCGAACTGGAGTGGATCCATTGCTGGTTCCACCAGGGGGCGGAGGTGAGCAAGGAGCAGTCTCTCCAGGGTCTTCATCAAGTGGGACGTCAAGGCCACCGGTCTGTAGCTGTTCAGGTCTTTGGGGTGGGAAGTTTTTGGTACAGGTACCACACAAGATGTTTTTCACAGCTGTGGTACCCTCCCCAGCTTCAGGCTCAGGTTGAAGATGTACGTCACAATCCCACACAGCTGGTCTGCACAGGACTTGAGGAGCTTTGCGCTGATGCCATCCGGTCCCGACGCCTTCCTCGCCTTGATCTTCCTCAGCTCCATCCTCACCTGGGTCCTGGTCAGGGTCAGGATGGGGGGCTGTGTGTTGGGAGTGGGGGGTGTTGGTGGAGTGGGGAGTGGGCAGCAGGACTTGATTTCTTTAGAGGCAGCAGTGGTTGTTGTGCAGTCAGTGGGGAGGGCGGTTGGTCAAACCTATTGAAAAACAGATTCGGGTTGTTCGCCCACTCCCTGCCCCCCGTGGCCTGGGGGGAGGTATTCTGGAGCCCAGAGATGGTTTTGAGGTTTCTCCAGACCCCGCTGATGTCGCTCTGTTGCAGCTTGTCCTCCATCTTCTTCCTGAAGCTGTCCTTGCCTTCTCTGATCTTTCTCCTCAGCTCCCTCTGTACGGACTTCAGCATCTCCCTATTCCCCGACCTGAAGATCCTCTTCTTCTCTCTCAGAAGTGTTTTTATCTCAGGGTTGATCCAGGGTTTGTTGTTTGAGCAACACCGTATGGTCTTGGTGGGAACGGATTTGTCCACACAGAAGCTGAGGTAGTCCGTGAAGGTGTGAGTGAGGCCATCGATGTCCTCTCCATGTGGATCGCAGAGCTGCTTCCAGGCGGTGGCTTCAAAACAGCCCTTTAGAGTGTCCATTGTCTCCTCAGACCATAACTCCACTGTGCGCATGGCCGGAGGTTGTCTGTGCACTAGGGGTTTGTACACCGGCCTGAGATGAACCAAGTTGTGATCCGATCTCCCGAGTGGGGGGAGTTGTGATGAGGTGTACGCCTCCTTAGTGTTTGCGTAGAATAAGTCCAGTGTTTTATTGTCTCTAGTGTGGCATGTGACATACTGGGTGAACGTGGGTAGAATGGGAGATAGTGAAACATGGTTGAAATCGCCTGAGATGAGGAGAAGAGCATCTGGGTGTTCTGTCTGCAGCCTGCTGGTTACTGAATGGATGACGTCACGCGCTGTCCCAGCGTTCGCTGTCAGATTTGCATAAACAACAATGCAGATCACGTGTGAGTGTTCTCTCGGGAGATATGTAGGCCGCATGCTAACAGCTAGCAACTCAATGTCTTTGCTGCAGTGTCGTTGTTTAACAGTGATATGTCCCGGTCTGCACCAGTTGTGGTATTGACTTGACATATGTATTGTATTGACATATTGACTAAAAATATTGTTATTCCCTCCTGAAAGCGTCCAGTTTTTCCTTATAGCCCTGGCGCTGGGTTACCCGCTGTTGGCCAGTGGATTTTGAGGGTGTCTGTGTGCACCACGTTTGAGCCTTGATTCTTTCGATTGGGTCTGCTGCGGGTTTATACACCGGTACCGGGAGCCCTCTTCTCACCATATGCCTGGTTGCTTCTTCCGCCGAGTTGTAGAGACACGTCTCTTCCCCGTTAAAAAAAACCCTCAGCTTCACCAGGAATGGGGTTTGAAAGCACAGTTTCTTCTCTTAGTACCTTTTTAGCTTCATTGTATCCCTAACGTTTTTTAAGGACCTCCGGGGCGTAGTCATGCTCCACAAAAACCTTTCTTTCTTGGTGCATAAATCCTTTTTTCTGCCAGGCCAGTCTCAAAACCTCTTCTTTTGTTCTGAAGTTGGAAAACTTCACCACCACCAATCGCGGGGGGGGGGGGGGGCTTCCGCCGACGGCCCTGGGGCTAATGAACAGTGCGGCCTTTCTGTTTTCAAGTTGGTGGATTGGGGAATTTCCAACTTTTCCCTCAGTATGGTTTCCACGCATGCAGCCATTGTGGTGAAACCATCCTCGAATCCTTCTTTCAGACCATGAATTCTTATGTTGTCCCTTCTTAGTCTTCCTTCCAGGTCAGTTAGCTTTGCCTCCAGTCTTGTCTGTAGTTTAAATAATTCCAGCATGGTTTCTTCCAGCCCTTTTATTCTTTCCTCTGCTTCCATGATTCGGTCGTCAGCCTGGTCCACTCTGTTGTTTGTCTTTTTTATTTCGTCTTTAAGTTCACGAAATTTGGCCCCACAGTCTCGGCGAAATTCTCTTAATTCTTGAAGTATCATTTTTAAGCTAGCCGTGTTGCTAGCCTCATTTTGCTCCTCCATTTCCGAGTGGTTATTGTCTTCGAGGTCGGTTTCTCCGGATGATGTGTGTCTTGGTCTGGTAAATGTCGATCTCTTCTGTTTTCCTTTAGGCATAATAACTTTATCTTTTGTTTTTGATTCTTCCACAAATCTGTTACATCTGATTTTTATGGTATTTTCATGGATGGGATCTGGGAGCTTCAGCGTTAAGCGGCTACCACCATGGTGTCCAGACCGGAAGTCAGCTGAAGACTTTTTAAAGATGTTTTAGGACAACCTGATAATAAAGAGACAATAATCTAATCTAGAGATAACAAAAGCATGGATTAGTTTCTCAGCATCACTCTGAGACAAGATGCTCCTAATCTTGGCAATATTACTCAAATGATAGAAGGCAGTCTTAGAAACAAGTTTAATATGTGAATTAAAAAGCAGATCTTGATCAAAAAACAACTCCAAGGTTCCTCATAGAACTATTAACAGAGTAATCACATCCAAACTAAGAGTTTAATTTGAAAAGGTATATCTAAGGTTTGTCGGACCAACAAGAATGGCTTCAGTCTTGTCTGAATTTAATAGCAAGAAATTACAAGTCATCCAAGCTTTGATTTCCTTAAGACAGACCTCTTACTTGGCTAATTGATTACTATCATCTGGCTTCATTGACAGGTATAATTGTGTATCATCTGCATAACAGTGAAAATGTATACAGTGCATTCTAATAATGTTGCCTAGCGGAAGCATATATAAACTAAAAAGAATAGGGCCGAACGCAGATCCCTGTGGATCGCCGTGACTGAGCTTTGAGTTGGAAGAAAACTCATTATTGACATGAACAAACTGGAACCTATCAGATAAATAAGATCTAAACCACTGCAATGAAGTTCCATTAAGTCCAGCATGGTGTTCTAATCTATCAAGCAGAATATTGTGATCGACAGTATCAAAAGCTACACTAAGGTCTAAAACAACATGTACAGAAACAAGTCCCTCATCAGATGCGATAAGGAGGTCATTAGTGACCTTCACTAAAGCTGTTTAAGTACTATGATGGATTCTAAACCCAGACTGAAACTCTTCAAATAAACCATTTCCCTGCAAGTGGTCAAATAACAAATAGCAACAACTCTTTCTAAGATTTTTGAAATGAAAGGCAGATTAGAAATTGGTCTATAGTTAGCTAAAACTCCTGGATCTAGTGTTGGCTTTTTGAGTAAGGGTTTAATAACAGCAGTTTTAAAAGCCTGCGGTACATGGCCTAATGTTAATGAAGAATTGATTATTTGAAAAATAGAGCTACCAATAAATGGGAAGACTTCTTTAAATAACCTGGTAGGAATAGAGTCTATAAGACAAGTTGAAGGCTTGGATGAAGAAATTATTTTATCTAACTCTTAAAGGTCAATTTGAGTAAACTCATCCAAACAGATATCATTTGAAGGAGCTGTAGTGGTTACTGTATTTAAGTTAATGGTGGGAATAATCTGACTGATTTTATCTCTGATAGATGAAATTTTATTATTGAAAAAGTTCATAAAGTCCTGACTAGTAAACTCTAAGGGAATGCTCGGATTGACAGTCCTGACTCTTTGCCAGCTTGGCTACAGTGTTGAAAAGAAACCCCGGATTATTCTTGTTCTCTTCTATTAATGCAGAATAATAACTTGTTCTAGCTTTCCTAAGAGATTTTTTTTTATATATATATAAATTAGAAGATGATTTCTCCAAGCTAAATGGAATTCATCTAATTTAGTGGAGCACAATATTCTTTCTAATGGACAAGTCTTCTGTTTTAAGCTACGAGTTTCTGTGTTGAACCAAGGAGTTAGAAATCTCTGATTAGACTTTTTTCTTTTTTAAAGGGGCCACCATGTCTAGAGTCTGATGCAGAGAAGCTTTAACACTATCTACCATGCTATCAATTACAGAAGGAGCAAGCTCGCCATAGTTTATTTCCGTTGTGTTGACACATGGCATAGCGGAAACAATCTGCTTACATTTGGTAACAGCATCATCTGAGAAGCATCTACTGTAGTAATACTTTTCTCTAGGAGCCAAATAGTCAGAAATGGTAAGATCAATGGTTAACAGACAATGGTCTGACAGTACAGGGTTATGAGGAGACACTACCAGATTTTCTATTTCTATGCCATATGTCAGAACAAGGACCAATGTGTGGTAGAGATAATGGGTAGAATTTTCTACTTTCTGAGAAAATCCCACCGAGTCTAGTATTGAATTAAATGTCACATTAAGGCAATCACTATCTACATCTACATGTATATTAAAGTCCCCTACTATAATTATTCTATCTGATTTCAGCACTAAATCAGCTAATAATTCGTTAAATTTGGATAAAAACTGTGAGTAGGCTGAGGGAGGATGAAAAACTATGGCAAATAATATTGGGTTTAACCTAAAATTGCTAAAATGCCCAATACTGAGGACAAGGCCCTCAAAGGAATTATAACATGTTTTTTGCTTTACATTCACTAGTAATTTGGAATAGTAAATTGTTGCTACTCCTCCTCCATGACCAGTACTCCTGGGATTTTGACAATTTAAATAACCAGTGGGACTTGATTTATTTAAATCAACATGATCCTCTTGCCCTAACCAAGTCTCTGTAAGGGATATTAAATCAATCTGATGATCAATTAACAGATTATGGACTAGCAGAGACTTGGGAGTTAGAGACCTAATATTTAACAAACCACATTTAATTTTTTAAATTATGAGGAGGAAAAGAGGCCAAGTCATTAAATTTAGAGGCTTTATGTTTAATTTGAGTTTTACCAACTTTTTGTTTAATCACGTTGGGATGCTTATACATTACATTTTTATTTACTTTGGAGGGAGCAGACAATGATTCTCTGATGGGGAAGACAGATGCTAAGTTGAGGGATGACGGATGAAGAGGAGTTGCAGAGAGACGTATAAAAATAATAATTATTTGTAATTATAGTTGTCATTAGCAGAGTTAGCCATTCACTCATTTAAGTTAAGGTTGTTTCTTTGCTTATGACCAGGGGCACCTCCAGAAATTTTTCATGGGGGGGGGGGGGGCACCTGGAGGCCACTGAAAATCTTGGAGTAGCTCATCAAAATCAATTTAAAATGTAATCACACTGTGCGCCCATTCGCATTTGGTCTGAATGCACCTTGTCAGTGTGATCTGTCCTACTTTGCTGTATTTTCTTAATAATATACAGCACACATCAATTATTCTTAGATGTCTATGCTGTATTTTGTGAATATTTGTAAATAATATACAGTGGTGTGAAAAAGTGTTTGCCCTCTTCCTGATTTCTCTTTTTTTTTTTTGTATGTTTGTTACACTTAAATGTTTCAGATCATCAAACAAATTTAAATATTAGACAAAGATAGCACAGGTAAACACAAAATGCAGTTTTTAAATGAAGGTGTTTATTATGAAAGGGAAAAAAATCCAAGCCTACATGGCCCTGTGTGAAAAAGTGATTGCCCCCCACCCACCCACCCATTAAAACATAAATTAACTGTGGTTTATCACATCTTTGGAAAGCTGAGTTCAATTTCTCTAGCCACATCCAGGCCTGATTACTGGAATATCTGTTCCCAATTAAGAAATCACTTAAATAGGACCTTGCTGACAAAGTGAAGTAGGCCAAAAGATCCTCAAATGCTAGACATTATGCTGTGATCCAAAGAAATCCAGGAACAAATGAGAAACAAAGTAATTGAGATCTGTCAGCCTGAAAAAGGTAATAAGGATTCAAAGGATTCAAAGGCTTTATTATCATGTGCACAGTTAAGATATGCAATATTTCCTGAGCAATGAAAGTCCAACTCTGCTGTCCGCAACGAATGCCAAGGTAATAAATACACATCAATACTAATACTAATAAAGGTAATAAACACACCTTAATACTAAATACTAATACTAATAAATACTAATAAATACACATTAAAAGCAATTTGGGCAGTTAAAGCAGTAAAGGGTGTTTTCACACCTAAATTCATTTAATTTGGTCCGAATCAGTTGACAAGTTTGTTACTTTGCATCATTTTCTTTTCGGTTAGGTCCCCTTTCACACAGGCAAAAATTGAGGCAGACCATAAGCAGACCAAACTGCGTCACGTTAAATCCCACAAAACTTACGTCAGAACGTTCTCTGTTCTTATTGGTAAGATTTTTTTTTTGCCATGAGAACAGGAAAGGTAAATACAGGAAGTAGGATGACTACTGTGTATTTATGCTTTTCTGAGAGAAAATAATACAAATCATAATGTAATCTACGGGGGGTTTTCATTGCCCTGGTTATCATTTTTTTTTCTCTTCTTGCCTTGAGAGAGAGCAGTCGCATTTTTCTTCCCTCCTCTCGTCTGCCTTCCTGACCTATTCCCAGCTTTGCAATGTTGCGTTTTTGTCTGTGTTTAGTCGCTCTTCTTCTGCTGAATCTTAATCTAAATGGAAATTATGGATTTGGAAGTGGCTTAAATGTGCTATTGTCACTATTTTTCAACAAGAATCGGGCCAAGGGGGAGCCCAAGAATTGGAACCTGCGAGGAGACTCATGGACATTGGAATTCATGCGTCTGTGGAAACATTATTGGTTATGATCTCAGGACTTCTATTTTTGGCTGTGAAGTTCCCTGATGCATCAGAAATTGAAGGAAGGTGAGAGAGCTGATCAAAGCGGACCCGGCAAGCTCCTTCATCAAATTCGACCAGTTGGGGAGGGCACGAGTAGCGGCAAACGGTGAACTGAATGACAGTGATTCAGTGGAGGAATACATCTGTAGCCCTGTGCTCTCCATAGAAAAACAGTTTAAGCCTGCACATATGAAAGCACAGAATTGCACGGGTGAGGACAAATTCTATTCTCTGAGTGCACTGTGCTGATTTGATTTGACCTTGTTTGGTGCCCCGTGTTTACATTCCTCCTGATTAAGATAAGCAGAAGGACCGGCTCTTAACCCAAACAATCGACAATCAGTTGTCGTCGTATCAGCGGATTGGACCCTCAAGGACAGTGCCCATGTGCCTTCTGCAAGCAAGAGAGACAGACTCTGGACTTGTTTATAAGTCACATGATTATAACATCTATCCACTGCCAGGAGGCGCCCTCTGCTGCTCACTAACAACTGTCACATTTACACTACACAATGCATACAACATTACATGCATACAATACACTGCCTCTCAACTTTTGTGTGTGATCTCCTGCTAAATGTCTGCTAAATGTGCATTGAGGGTTTTTTTGCCTGCAATCAAAATTTTGCTCACTTGCCGAGCGCCATTTTGATAAAACATGTTTTTTTCTCTCGCCTACTGTGTCATATCCATTCCCTTTTTTCTTTTTTTTCCTTTCTTCTTTATGACTGGCGCCTAGCGGCTGCCCCGGCCTTGGATGCGCTCTGCAGAGCGTGGCCAAATGCCAAGTCACGTTTCGTTACCTTGTATTCATACATGTGTAATGACAATAAAGTTGAATCTCATCATCTCATCTCATCTCATCATCTCATTTATTACACATGTGCATATACCACTTTTGGCAAATCCTACAGTTTGAAAATGAAGTGCTGCTACGGATGAGAAATAACATGTTAACCTTCATTAATCCTCCAGAACCGTGACGTGCTCAGCCACAGATATTTTCAAAGATCTATCAGGTCTGTACAGTGACATAAAATGTTTTGCCATTTGCCGCCAGTCCCATTTTAATGCGATGGCTTTCTCACCTGCAGGGCTACACCAGAGTTCACCATTTAATTTGAACCAAGACCACCTCTTTCAGGTGGTCTCGGTACGGTTGTTTTGGTACGCACTTGAGTGTGATTAATGTGTTCTCACCAGACAAAACAAACCGCACTAACGGAGAAAACAAACTTGAGTTCGATTGAAATGGACTAAAGCCTGCAGGTGTGAAAGCACCCTAAAACTAGAGGAAACAAGAAGAGTGAAAATTTACTGGGTGACTATAACATGTCCCTGAGTAAAATAAAAATTCACTGAGTATGACTTGTCTCTGATAATACCCAATTGACTGTACAATGGAAATTTTAATATCAGAGATGATACGAATGTGAGATGGCATGAGACTATGTACAATGTGCAAATGAACAATGTGTATAAATTGGCATCCAGTATGAGAATTCCCCTGTGTAAAGCTGTGTGCCCTGATAATACCCAGTAGACTGTGCAATGATAATTTAGCAGCAGAGATGATATTGACATGAGAGGGAATGAGACTATGTACAAGATGCAAATGAACAATGTGCAAATTTAGCATCCAGTATGTGAATTCCTATTTGCAAAGCTGTTTCTGGAATTGTGTTATTTGTTCAGGAGTCTGATGGCAGTGGGAAAGGAGTTTTTTAGTCTGGATGTCCTGTATTTCACACTTCTGTACCTCCGGCCTGAGGGTAGAAGTGTGAACATTCAGTGCTGGGGGTGGGTGGGGTCCTGGAGGATGGAGGCAGCTCTCCTTTGGACTCTGTAGTGATAGATGCTCTGCAGAGAGGAGAGTGGAGTCCTGATGATCTTCTCAGCTGTCTTCACCACTCTCTGCAGGCATCTGCAGTCCAAAGCAGTAGTGCTTCCATACCTTGCAGTGATGCAGTTGGTCAAGATGCTCTCGATGATGCAGCTGTAGAAGTTGTTGACGATCTTGGGGGACATGCCAAACTTCCCCAGCCTCCTCAGAAAGTACAGCTACTGTTGAGCTAAAAAGCCATTTCTAAAGCTTTGGGACTCCAGCGAACCACATTGATAGCCATTATCCACAAATGGTGAACCTTCCCAGGAGGGGCCGGCTGACCAAAATTACCCCAAGAGCGCAGCAATGACTCATCCATGCCCATTCCCTTTCTCATGACTCCACCATGAGAAAGAGAATGGGCAAAAATGGCCTGCATGGCAGAGTTCCAAGAAGAAAACCACTACTGAGCAAAAAGAACATAAAGGCTCATCTCATTTTTGCCAGAAAACATCTTGATGATACCCAAGACTTTGGGGGAAATACTCTGTGGACTAATGAGACAAATGTAACACTCCTAACACCTACTTACTTTAGGTGTAGTACCCTTTTGGTAGTGTTGTGTTATGGCAGTGTAGTTACCTTTAACCCTACTGCCTGGACAAAAGGGGTAATTGAGTCAGATCAGACAGATTACAGGTTTGTAGGAGCCTGGAGGGCGTAACAACAGATGACACAACACAGAAGGTGTATGGAACTTGCAACTATATATATTTTTTCAAGTTGTGTACACATAAACAGATGTAGAGTGCTGATCACAATAATGATTCAATAATAAAAGAAAATACAATCCATATACTCCAAATATATTTACAATATATACAGTCCTTCTAGTATCAATTCCAGGTGACCAGTTGGGTCACTTTTACCAGATGATTAGGTTCGGGCAATCCGGCTAGCCATCCAGGTCTGGAGATTCACGGTTTCTTGATCCAGGAAACCAATAAAAAAAACCTGACCATGCTAATCGACACGTGCGTCATGGGGATCCCGTGCTCAACGGCGTTAACAGCCTTTGGATCCAAATCAATCTCAAATTTTATCCAAGACAAAGACTGCTATTAGCACGTTAGCTCACCATCTCCGTAAGGGAACGTGCTCTCTCGGTCGATGTCTGCTGCGACTGAAAGCGTTCTGCAGGTTACACACAGACCGAGCGAGGGAGCGCGTGACCCCTTTGGCTGGCGTGACCCCATTGGCTGTTGCTGCCAAACAAAAGACGCAGCCATAGGTTACTCGATATACCAGATGAAAACATTTGGAACTTTATCAAAACTTCCCAGAAAATATTCCCTACTGTTTTATGAATATATATTTATTTAAATATTCATCTTTAAATTATTTACTCCCATTGTGAAATGGGTGTTTTTCTTTTTAAAAGCGGTATCAGTATTCATATTTTTATTTGCATTTTTAACACTGGGTTAAACTATCCCCCCTTAGAATCATGCAAGTCCCTTTACATGGGATTAGCTAAATGGTATTGACGGGAGAACTAGTGTTCATGGTAATATTCCTAAGATCTCACTCTGTTAAGACTCTGGTAAAAGCCAGGTTTAGTCCTTGAAACAGGGACTGGGCAACAGTTATGAGAGGGTTTCCCATCTGACTATACTGTAGTCTTTCTGGCTGGGAGGTTGTCCTCTCGGAGCGTCTCACAATCTTTGAGATTTCCCTTTCAGATTCTCTGTCTTCCACAGGTTCATCACAGGTACTTTTATCAGATAAGTTGGTTTCACTTTCAGTTCCATTCTCATTGTTTGATGGTTCCACATTTGTTTCAGTTTCCTCCAGGTTTCCATCATTCGGTAAGTTGTCACATCCAGGTGGATTGTCATTTCCAGGTAAGTTGTCACATCCAGGTGAATTGTCATTTTCTATTTGATTGTCATTCTCAGGTAAGTGAGTTTTAGCATGAATGTCTTCTTTAAAGAATGTCTTTGGATGGGGAATTTCATAAACTTGAGTGAGCTTTATGGGCGTTTGGATTGGTTCTTCTCTGTACCAATAGACATCCTCATTTTCCGGTTCTGAATTCTCACATTCCTCACTTTGTTCAGGTGATTGTCTTGTCTTAGGTTTGTGGACACGTTTTGGTTGGACAGGTTCTTCTTCAACAGGGGCAAGAAAACCACAGGGAAGCAAGAGGTCGCGGTGAACGGTGCAAACAGGACCATCTTTTGTCTCAGGTTTTATAGTGTAAACAGGCAAGTCACCTGCTTGGCTCACCACAATGTGGATTTCAGCTTCCCACCTTTCTGCTAGTTTGTGCTTGCCTCTGAGGCGGACTGCACGTACCAAAACTCTGTCGCCTGGTTCTAGTTTTGAGGGTTTCACTGGCATATCAAATCTTGTTTTGTTTCTTTCAGCCATCTTGTTAGCATTTTCTGTTGCTAGTTTGTAGCTTTCTTGTAGAGTTGTCTTCAGTTTTTCAATGTACTGGGAATGTGACTTGAAACTTTTGTTGTGAAACGGAAGCCCAAATGCAAGATCGATTAGCAATCTCGGCTGACGACCGAACATTAACTCATACGGGGCAAAACCAGTAGTGTCATTCTTTGTACAATTGTACGCATGTACAAGTGGTTTCACATAGTTGTGCCAGTGAGATTTGTTCTTTTCCTCCAGAGTACCCAGCATGCTCAATAACGTTCTATTGAAACGTTCTACCGGGTTACCTCTGGGATGATAGGGTGTCGTCCGGATTTTGCGAATGCCCATGATTTTGCAAAGTTCTTTTATAATATGGGACTCAAAATCGGGACCCTGATCACTATGTAACCATTCGGGTATCCCGTAGTGGACTATAAAGTTGTCCCAAAGTGCCTTTGCAATGGTCTGAGCTTTCTGATTGCTGGTAGGGATGGCTATAGCGTATTTTGTGAAATGATCAGTTAACACGAGCACATCCTTAGTGTTACTTTGATCGGGCTCAATGGACAAGAAATCCATACAGACAAGTTTGAGCGGTCGGGTGGACTTGATATTGACAAGTGGAGCAGCTCGTTCTGGAGCGGTTTTACGTCTTACGCAGTGATTACATGTCTTGATCTTCTTTTCAATATCTGCCGCCATGCGAGGCCAATAGAACCTTGTTCTGGCGAGATCCAAAGTACGCTCTGTGCCTAAATGGCCCATGTCACAGTGGAGGCTTTGAAAGACTGAATCGCGGAGCTGTTCAGGTAAGACGAGCTGGTAAGTAACATTTCCTCCATCTTGGCGAGTGTGGTAGAGGATGTTATCACACATTTCAAGTCGACTGAGCTCTCGGAGTAACAAGTTGATGTCAGGAAGTTCAGTTCGTACAGTTGGTGGAACTTTTAGCCCAGTTTTCAATTTGTGCAATCACTTCTCTTAAACAGGAGTCAGTTCTTTGTTTGTTTTTGATCTGTTCAGGAGTCATGTGGGGTACAACTGGAAGACCACCACAGCTATCTTCATTGGCATAGCCATCTGGAATGGCGGCTACAGAGAGGGCTAATGAGTGAACCAAAGGGAAGGTGTTGTCTGGAGAGCTACAGACAAGGTGTTTTTCACATATAGCAGACACTACCTCGGAACTTAAACTGCTTTCAGGAAGAGACAAATGAGTTTGAGTGAACTGCTGTATGCGGTCAAGCTCCTTTTGGGACACTAAGTCATTAAGTAACTCGCCATGTGGCCGTCTAGAGAGGCCGTCTGCATCTGAGTTAAGCTTGCCTGCTCTGTATTGGAGCTTAAAGTTAAACGTCGACAGAGCAGCTAGCCACCTATAACTCATGGCATCCATCTTAGCAGTAGTTAAAATATACGTCAGGGGGTTACTATCTGTCACGACAGTAAAATGATTGCCATATAAATAGTCTGCGAACTTCTCCGTTACTGCCCACTTTAGAGCTAAAAATTCTAACTTATGGGCGGGGTAATGGGACTCACTTCTAGACAACCCCCGGCTTGCATAAGCTATGACCCTAGTCTGGCCCTCCTGCTCTTGATAGAGGGCGGCCCAAGCCCTGTAGTGCTGGCGTCAGTATGGAGTGTACACTACCGTTCAAAAGTTTGGGGTCACCCAGACAATTATTTTGTGTTTTCCATGAAAAGTCACACTTATTTACCACCATGAGTTGTAAAATGAATAGAAAATATAGTCAAGACATTAACAAGGTTAGAAATAATGATTTGTATTTGAAATAATATTTTTTTCCAGATACTCAACCTGCTCAAAGGAAGGTCAGTTTTATAGCTTCTCTAACCAGCTAAACTGTTTTCAGCTGTGCTAACATGATTGCACAAGGGTTTTCTAATCATCCATTAGCCTTCTGATGCAATGAGCAAGCACATTGTACCATTAGAACACTGGAGTGATAGTTGCTGGAAATGGGCCTCTATACACCTATGTAGATATTGCACCAAAAACCAGACATTTGCAACTAGAATAGTCATTTACCACATTAACAATGTATATTAGATATAAGAGTGTATTTCTGATTAGTTTAAAGTTATCTTCATTGAAAAAAAGTGCTTTTCTTTCAAAAATAAGGAAGTTTCTAAGTGACCCCAAACTTTTGAACGGTAGTGTATATGGCAACTGAGGGTCAGCGAAACCCAGGACAGGCGCAGTACTGAGCTTTTCAATGATGGTTTTGAATGCAAAATCACAGGAAGAAGTCCATCGCTCGCCAAACGGTGTCTTTGGGTCATGGTACTGGGCAGGCTTAGCTTTGGGCTTTGTGCTTTTTCGCAAAGGAGGGTAGCCTGCTGTTAAGTCAGTGAGGGGCTTAACAATGCCGGAATACGTAGTTCTTAATGAACCGCCTATAGTACCCTGAAAAGCCTAAGAACGAGCGGAGTTGTTTGAGATCACAGGGCACAGGCCAGGTACTTAGGGCTTTCACTTTTTCGGGGTCGGTCTCAACTCTCTTTACTGGACACAATGTGACCGAGGTATCTGACAGAAGTTTGAAAAAATCTGTATTTCTCAGGGGAGAGTTTAAGCCCGTACTCTTTTAGGCGATTAAGAACTTTCATTAAGTGAGCCTCATGTTCTTCAGGCGTCTTGGAGAATACAATGATGTCATCGAGGAACACAATCACCTCATGCAGATTCATGTCGCCCATACATTTCTCCATGAGGCGCTGGAACGTGCCGGGGGCATTTGTAATGCCTTGGGGCATTCTATTGAATTCCCAAAAGCCCATGGGACATACGAATGCCATCTTTGGTTTGTCCAGCTCCTCTACCTCAATTTGGTAGTACCCCGACTTTAAATCGAGGACGGAGAACCACTGCGAACCGGTCAAGGTGGAAAAAGTTTCCTCCAATTTGGGGACGGCGTAAGCATCTTTTACAGTCTGCATGTTAAGCTTCCTGTAATCAATACAAAGGCGGACATCACCATTTTTCTTCCGCACCACTACAATAGGCGAAGAAAATGGGGAAGTGGACTCTCTTATCACGCCTGCTTGTTGGAGGTCTTTGAGATGCTTATGGACCGCTTCCAGGTCATTTGGATGTATGGGACGTGCTCTGTGTTTGAACGATGTTTCATCTGATAATTACCTCCGCCAGGCCGAAAGGCCAGGAGGAGGTAATGTTTTTGCCGGGGTTTGTCTGTTTGTTTGTCTGTCTGTCTGTCTGTTGGTTAGCAAGATAACTCAAAAAATCTTAGACGCATTTCCATGAAACTTTCAGGCGTTGTTGGAAATGGTACAAGGAAGAACTGATTACATTTTGGGAATGATCCGCATCACCGTCTGCATACAGGAATTTTTTAAAGCATTTTTCCACACTGTGACATATGGCCATTTCCAACATGTGCGCAGGCGCAATGGACGGCGCTGGGCGTCGTGTCTGACCAACACAAACTCCGCCTTCTTCAACGTTTTAGCCACAAAAGCATGCGGAAAACACTGGTGGCCTGGGCCCGCCAGCCATAGGCGCTGCGCACATTGCGCTGCTTGTCGTGTCTGACCAACACAAACTCCGCGTTCTTCAACGTTTTAGGCACAAAAGCACGCGGAAAACACTGCCGGCCTGGGCCCGCCAGCGTGCGTGTTTTTGCGCCACGCTGCAAAACCTGACACGGCCACCTGTCCGCCGCCCGATTATTTGCCACAAATTCCCCGCCCAGCTACAGGCGCTGCGTAAAAACGACCTCTCTGCCGGGGAAGATTCTAAATTCTGTTTTGCCGCGGAGCACAACCCCAATATAATATAAAACCCACGGCAACCTGTCTAACCAATCTGCATCCGTCAGTGGAGGAGATGGACACACCAACGCTTCAGTTTATTACCTCCGCCAAGGAGGCAATGCTTTTACAACCGTAAAACGGGGCTATAAGGGACGGCGGGGTAATATGGGACACTTTTCTAAATGTAATTCTGCTTTTTTAATTTTGCTTCCGCCTACATTTGATGAAGGATTCATGGATATTTGACAATAAAAACACAACTCAGCGTCCTGCTCAAAATAAAAAAAGCACAATTACATTTAAAACATTTCCCAGAAAAGTGTCCCTTATCAACCCGCCGTCCCTTATAGCCCCGTTTTACACTACTGAACCACTAATCCTATCACTATCACATTGATTGTCATTCATTAATTGTCTGTTTATTGCACTGTCCATGTCAAATAAACAAATAATCATTGTCAATCCAATTGCTAGTCATATCTTTTCATGCTCAGGGAATCTGAAAACGTACACACAAACACTGTATGGGGGGAACTGTGCCGCTTGGCGGAGGTCTGCGCTCTCCGAGTGCTTTTCTAGTTTGATTTTGTGTTTCACTTGATCCGTTTTGCCAAAGTCAAGATCGTTTATTCAAATACTTCGGGCATTTGACTGAGTTTTTCTGTTAGCCGCTCTTTCCATTCAGCGCTAATGGGGGAAGAGTCAAAGTTGAACTTCAGAGTGGACTTTGGTTCAGTTTTGGACTTTGTAACTTTCACGGAGTGTTCTTGCAATAGGACTTGTTGATATGCACAGATTTCTCCAATGACACACTTCTGAGGGATTGTCACGTCATGTTCCGATTCATTGGTGAGTATAACTGGAACAAGGTAAGGAGCTCTTTCAGGTAAGTCTGAGACATGGTTTTACTAGGATACCACCAGGTAAGGCTGACATTAACGGGTGTTCTAACAAGACAGATTTTTCACTGTTGCCGGCTGACACAGCTACAGCGCCATCTAGAACAACTGTTTGGCCTGCAGGAACTAACTGTGGCTCTTTGTTGCGCATGGTCACTAAACCAAGGCTAGTGTCTTTGGACTGTCTGTGCCATAGCTCAAGGACTTTTAACACTGCCTTATAACCAAGTGACATGGTTGGCTGCAGTTCAGAACATGCATCAGAGTACAGCTCGTAAAGTACATCTAATGTGTTTGTCCCTATTAACACTAAGGACTGATCAGCTGCACGTACATCGGGAACCACTAAGGCAAGTGTTGGCACTTCGGCTTCAATACCGAGAAAGTCTTTTGGGAAAGTGACATGCATTTCAATGTAGCCTAAGTAAGGTACACTCTGACCGCTAGCTCCCTCCACTTCTAACAGCTCAAAAAGTGGCTTAATTTCATGGTTGGATAAATACTGTCTGTAATAGGACTCAGGGACAGAAGTCACCTGGGAGCCTGTATCTAACAAACAGCTCACAGTACAGCCATTCACTTTCACTTGTGCTGTACTTTTTGTACCAATTAGACCATTAGGAAAGTTAAAGGGGTCTGTTTTGGAGTGTGACTTCAGTTTAGCCCGTGTCTTGAATGGAGCTTTTGGTTTGGGACGGGTCATCTCTGAACTAACCTCTGTTTGTCCCGCAACAGGGGTAGACTTCAGTTTTAAAGAGGATGTGGAGTTCTGACTGTCCCAAATCTGTCTTTTTACTCTTAGTTCTTTGCGTTTTGCAGCCACAAGCACAGGGTTTGGCTCTGACTCACAAGTGGCTACAATATGCCCATCTTCGCCACAGTGGAAGCAATACCATGGTTTGGGCCTAGTATTGGGACGGCTGGATGAAGGTAAGTTTTCAGGTTTGGCATGGTCAGGTTTTTTATTTTCAGACTTCTTAGTTGGGTCTTTCTTCGGTGGTGCTTGTTTCTTTTGTTTCACGACAGCAGCTAATTGGCTTTTTAGACCAGTGACTTGCTTTTTCAGTTCTTTCAGACTGTCCGACTCCACTTCACTATTTGTACTAGTTTCGGTGACTGTTTGTTCGTAGGAGGCTGCTTTTGGTTTTGTGGTGCCCAAGTGTTTTTTCATGTTGGTGTTTTTAACTTCTTGTCTGTTTTCAGCAGTGCGAAGGTGAAGCAATAACTCTGCATACGCAGGTGGATGTTTATTTTTTAGTTCCAGCTGTAGCTCCTTTAGCAGATTATCATCCCAACAGCCTCTGTTAAACTGCTTGAGAAGCTGTTTGTCCACTTCCTGTGGCTCTAGACCGCCTCTACGCACTGCGAGATTGAGCGCCACCTGCAAACGATGCAGATATGCAGAGGGTTTTTCTCCATAATCTTGGAAAGTGTTCATGAATCGCACAAGCAGTTCCTCACCATCTTCAACAGTCCTGAAAGCTGAGTCCAACAGCTTAAGATAGTCAGGAGAGGTGGCTTCAGGCCCAAGAGGGCGAATAACATCAGACGCAGGAGCAAGAAGACTTTCAAAGATCTTGCGAGATTTTTCCAAGTCAGACAAAGAAGTATCTTCCATCATCAAGTCAACATGTGAACGCTATGTTTCATAGTCAGCTTCAGTATACGGTCTTGGCGTTTTGCCAGAGAAAGCTCTGATTCTCAAGGAGGAATGGGCATTTGACGGCTTCTCTGCATGTTTAATGACATGCTCGACTACGATTTTCTGAACCTCGGGTGGGTTAAAATCAGCTGGACTCAACATTTGAGGTGTCAAGTTTGGTCTAAGAGGGCTTTGGAAGAGTGCTTGAGTGGTTTTAGGGGTGCAAGGCACTTCAACTTGGAGTGGAGGAGAGACTCCACTTTGTGTGGGTTCTACAGTAGGGAAAGCAGGATCACCGTCAGCAGAGACCATTTCAGCTGTCTCAGCAGCTTCAATAGACTTCCCTATTGTGGACATAACCTCCCGCAACACCTCTTCAAAACCTTTTCCACTTAACTTAGCTAAACCCCTCAGGTTGCTAAGATAAGCCTCAGTAACACTGCCCCCTACAGTTTTAGTGTACACATCAGTTAAGGCTTGAATGCAGTACTTAACATCAGGATTGTCAGTGGATGGAAAGGAGCATGGCAACGTAGGTGCTAATGTTTCAATAGCTAATCCAGACTCGAACTCTACAATGTGACTTTTGTCAAAATCAGATGGGTTATCATCAATGCTAAGCACCCTACGAATAGTGCCATGTTGCTCTAGGAACTCAAAAACGTCTTTTTCTTTGTCAAGTACACCACTGACAATGACTGCATTTGGAACTTTGACACCATATTTTTCGACAAATTCCATTTTGACAGTATATGAACTGGTCAGGGGTCAAAACAGAATCCACATCTGTTCTGCAATGCTCCAGGCTCTTGGCTGACTTGCCAGATTTTTGTAACACTCCTAACACCTACTTACTTTAGGTGTAGTACCCTTTTGATAGTGTTGTGTTATGGCAGTGTAGTTACCTTTAACCCTACTACCTGGACAAAAGGGATAATTGGGCCAGATCAGACAGATTACAGGTTCGTAGGAGCCTGGAGGGCGCAACAACAGATGACACAACACAGAAAGTGTATGGAACTTGCAACTATATATATTTTTTCAAGTTGTGTACACATAAACAGATGTAGAGCGCTGATCACAATAATGATTCAATAATAAAAGAAAATACAATCCATATACTCCAAATATATTTACAATATATACAGTCCTTCTAGTATCAATTCCAGGTGACCAATTGGGTCACTTTTACCTAGGTTCAGGCAATTCGGCTGGCCATCCAGGTCTGGAGATTTACGGTTTCTTGATCCAGGAAACCAATAAAAAAATCCTGACCATGCTAATCGACACGTGCGTCATGGGGTTCCCGTGCTCATCGGCGTTAACAGCCTTTGGATCCAAATCAATCTCAAGTTTTAAATGAAATGGGTGTTTTTCTTTTTAAAAGCAGTATCAATATTCATATTTTTATTTGCATTTTTAACACTGGATTACACAAAAGTTGAAATTTTTGGAAGGTGTGTCCCATTACATCCAGCCTAAAAGTAACACAACATTTCAGAAAAGGAACATCATACCAACAGTAAAATATGCTGGTGGTAGTGTAATGGTCTGGGGCTGTTTTGCTGTTTCAGGACCTGGAAAACTTTCTGTGGTAAAGGGAACCATGAATTCTGCTGTCTACCAGAAAATTCTGAAGGAGAATGTCCGGCCATCTGTTCGTGACCTCAAGCTGAAGCGCACTTGGGTTCTGCAGCAGGACAATGATCCAAAACACACCAGCAAGTCCACCTCTGAATGGCTTAAGAAAAACAAAATGAAGACTTTGGAGTGGCCTAGTCAAAGTCCTGACCTGAATCCGATTGAGATGTTGTGGCATGACCTTAAAAAGGCGGTTCATGCTCAAAAACCCTCCAATGTGGCTGAATTACAACAATTCTGCAAACATGAGTGGGCTAAAATTCCTCCACAGCGCTGTAAAAGACTCATTGCCAGTTATTGCCAACGCTTGATTGCATTTGTTGCTGGTAAGGGTAGCCCAACCAGTTATTAGGTTTAGGGGACAATCACTTTTTCACACAGGGCCATGTAGGTTTGGATTTTTTTCCCTTAATAATAAACACCTTCATTTAAAAACTGCATTTTGTGTTTACTTGTCTTATCTTTGTCTAATATTTAAATTTGTTTGATATTCTGAAACATTTAAGTGTGACATACAAAAAAATGAGAACTCAGTAAAGGGGGTAAACACTTTGTCACACCACTGTACAGCACACATCAGTTATTCTTAAACATGTACTACATGTAAAATATGACATATAAAAACAAGTTATAAAATTATGTTAGATTGACCAGTGGCAGGGACCGCACCCTCCACCCCTGGGGCGCCCCTGCTTATGCCACCAGTTATATGCCGTCTATCGACCACTGAAACCACACACCCTTGTCTCTGATAATACTTTATTTAGTTTTCTAAACTCTGACATTGACCCAGTATTTGTTAGTATGTCACTTCGTCCAACAAGTGAAGCTAAAAGCTAACATTAGTCTTATACATAGCATTGCTGTAAAAAAACAAAATTTCTGAGAAATGATTAAAGAGGGAGCGTGGGATGAACTGGGGCTCATTAGCATTTAAAGCAATACACTATAAAACAGCCCATTTTGAGAAGAACTAGTAGTAATTAAACTGTGAGGTGTTTGGACCAAAGCATGTCACAGGCATTTCATTACCACCTCTGGAAACTCTGTCAACATGTGAAAAACTGCATAATAGGGACTTTTTAAACACTTCCAGGTAAGGAGTCAGAGCCTTGAAAAAAACAGACCAGATGCTGTAATAATCCTCCAGATTTCACCTCTCCTCTCTGAAAGTCTTACTGCTTGAACACTAAGTTTGGTGCTCCGAAATTATGCATTTAGCCCTCATTGAATTACAATGAGAGCAAAACCAAATGCGTTTCAAATTTAAACTACCACATGCTAGAAGTAGTAAGAAATGCAGCACATTACTTGCCTGACAATACCTCTTGAGACAGATGCTCTATAAATACATAAAGGAACACAGTAATGGAGAAAAGTAGTTAGGCTATTTCTTCGGTGAGTTAGAACAAGGAGGAAGATGTGGGTGGGGGTATTAGATGCAGTGTAGTGATTCACTGGTTAGCTGACCCAGTTTGGAAGAACTTCAGCATGTGTTTCAACAATTCACCCTGACAGTCCACAATATGACCAGCTCCAAACTGGTCATGCTGCAGAGCCGGTTGTCAGGATTTTGAGTGTAATAACGTTGTCTGTCTCTGGGATATGACAGACAGTGCAAGGCTCACATGCTATAATCCCACAAGCACACATGCCCGTCCATGAGATTTTATTAACATGTAATTAAATAATCAATCAATGGGAACCTTAAAGCTCAGTCTACTGATTGTAATGCTGTTGTCAGTCCAGTAAGAATTGACTTTTCAGTCATACCGCATTTGCTGTGACAGGAATCCAGCACAGGAGCTAAATGTTGCAGGATGTTTATTGCCTACTTGGCTTATAGTGGGGATCAACTCCATTGCTTACAGTTGCAATATTCAGTTCTTTAACCCCAGTGACAATTTAAGTTGTTACCTTTCCATCCAAGTATGAGTTCAGACTGCTGCTACCACTAAAGCAGACATTTCCCTCCACTGTTTGATTAGTTTTGGGTGCAAACATAAATAGTAAGACATGCTGTAAGCAAATTTCAGAGTTTTTGGTGAAAATAGAAGCAGAAATGAAATTAATTTGAAAGAGAAGAAGGAGGGAAGTAGAGCCTGAGATTTCTGAAGTTCTAAAACTTTTCAGTTGGTGGGATTTGCCCAGCGTTCCTAAGGGCTGTGGGTGTTGTGCAATGACTAGTTAACATAACATTGCTTGTACTTTGATGGCAGTACTTCTGGTCATTGATTGAAGGAACAAAGTTTTTCTTTTTTAAATGCCATAGAACTCTACAGAACAACCTGTTACTCTGTTGTGGGATTTTACCCAATGCATGTGGTCTTGAAGTACTCAAAGACATCCTTTGGGGATCACTTTGCAAGCAAGGTGTAAAGAGGTAAAAAGGCTTTTCTATCATTATAACAATGTGACAGCTGGATTTTCATTGGCAGCAACAATTCAAATGTACCCAGGTGATGTTGGACTGTACCAGATAAGCTCAAACATAATTGTGCTTAGATTTCCATTTTTCTCTTTAGAAATCCAGTTATAAAAAGAATGACAAGGTGTTACATTTTATGACCTGAGGCCTTCACCCTGTCTTTTGCAAATAATGTGGTCCAGCTGGCTTCATTACACAGTGCTAGTACGTTTATCTGAGGTTTTCAGATGAGTTCATATAGACTGTGATTAAAAAAATAGCACCTCCAAATGCAAGGCCATGATCTGCAGTTGGAAGGCATGGATTGGTCACTTTAGGTAGGAAATGAGTTGCTCCCTCAAGTGGAAGAGTTTCACTATTTAGGGGTCTTCTTTGTGACTGAGGGGAAAGTAAATAAAGTTGAATTGAACAGGAGACTGATGAGATTTATGGATAAAAAAGGCAAGGCAAGTTTATTTGTATAACACACATACAAGACAATTCAAAGTGTGTTACATAAAACATTACAGCATTACAGCAAGTTGCAAAAGAAATACATAAGAAAACAAATTAAAGACAGACACAAGCTAAAATAGAATAAGACAGCTAAAGTGCAAGAAATAAAAGTTACAGTGCACTGTGGGAGATTAACAATTGTTCTACTGAAAGACAGCAGCAAATAGGGAACTTTTTAACCTCAGCTTAATACAGCTGAGAGTTTCAGCAGCCCTGATGCTTTCTTGGAGTTTGTCCCACATGTGAGGAGCATAAAAACTGAACGCTGTCGGATCATGATTGGTTCTAACTCTGGGCACAGATAGTAGGCCTTATCCTGATAACCTGAGGGCTCTGGGGGGCTCATAATGGACCAGAAGATCTGATAGGCATAACTTCTGCAGTGATGATTCCTCAGTCTATTGAAGGTAGAGCTGAAAGTGAAACTGCTACTTTACTTGTTGTCCAAGATACATATATACTTAACTTCACCATCTTTAACTTTGTTTTTAAAAAAAATTAAGTTAGGCAGCATGACATTGATTGACTCATCTTCAAACAAAAACTGTAGCCTACAAAAGATTAGTAAATGGAATCAGCTAATCAGTAAGTCTTTGGACTATGATTGAAACCAGACATCTTGGAGGAAACAAAGGAGCACTAATTAACTTGTTCTGGGTAGGGGCACTTAAAACATTTCAACTATGGCCACTATGACCTCAGTTCCAACAGTCAATCAGTCATTCACATGCTTAGCCGTTGGTGGCTGAAGTTATGCCCCGTGATTGGCTGTTGTGACTCAGCTTATAGTCGCCATAGTTGTAGTCCTTTCAGTATTCCTACCAAGAACAGAGCTGTTGCAGGCAACATGGGCACGCTGTCACGGTATGGTAGACAGGACCCAAGTGCAGGACTTCAAGTTCATAGATTTATTGAAAAAACATAAAATAAAGAGCAGCTCATGGGCTGAAATAAAACTAAACACATTAGACAGGCAGACACGACACTAAGAAAACAGGATATCAACTTGATGGGAACAAACAGGGCTGAAGCGTGTAATCATGCACGAATGACATTAGGCAAATACAAGGAACCTGAACAGAGCAACGGCAGAAACAGCGCTTAAATAGGCAGGGGGCAATTACTACAATGCAGAACAGGTGGGGAGACCAATCAGGACAAATCAAAGACACACAAGGGAAACAGTGACAACAGGTAGGGAGAACAGGATGGGTGGGGCTGTACAGACAAAGACAGCACAAGAGACAAGGGAGGACAATGAAAACAAACCAAGAAAATACTGATAATAATAACAAATAGGGAGCAGGGCAGGAACAAAAAACTACAGAACACACATAGAGACATGATAAAAAAAAAAAACTAAAGACTTGATGACCAACACAACTAAGGCTAAGGCAGGGAGAAAAATAAAACAAAGAGAGACATAATAAACTAAGGGTGAGGGCATGGGCTGAACTCAAGTCCCTAAAATTACAGAGAATACAAAAGTAAACACAAAGCTGGGACATGAGCACAGCCATGGCCAAACCCTTAAAGTACCCCCCTCTTAAGGGTCAGTTAGCAGATGACCCAAAAAACACAAAATTACCCTCCCAGAGTGGGTGGTGGGAGTCCAAGGCCAGGCAAGCTGACCCCCCCCCCCCAACACACACACACAGAATCCAAAACAAAAAACAGTTTGTGGGGGTCAACCAGAGTCCCAAGGTCCCAAGTCAAAGGATAAGGCGGGTCAGGTGGCCTCCCTGAGTCTGTGACCACCAGACTGGAGGACAAGGTGGGTTGAGGGGTCTACCCAAGTCCATGGGCCCCTAGACCAGAATGCAGGGTGGATCAGGCTGCCTGACACAGTCCCTTGGATACCCAATCACTGAACAGGGTGGGTCAGGGGGCCAACCTCAGTCCATGGACCCCTAGACTGAAGCACAGAAAGGATTGGGCAGTCTGCCAAAGTCTCTAGGCCACCCGATCACAGAGTGAGGTGGAACAGCAGGTGCAGGAGCGTAGGACTCCCCAAACACACATAAGGGAGCCTTATGCTATGTAACTGGTGACTGCAGCATGCAGAACTCAGGAACAGGTATCGGAGGTGGCCCAACCTCAGGGACAGGTGGTGAGGGTGCACGGACTTCAACAGCAGATGAAGGAGGTGCATCAACCTCTAAAGCTGATGGATGAGGTACACCGGCCTCCAGAACAAACGATGGAGGCTCACCCACCTCTGGACAACATGAAGGAGGCTCACCCACCTCAGGAGCACATGGTGATGGTGGACCGCCCTCTGGAAAACATAACAGAGGGTTACCAGCTTCAGCAGCAGATGACAGAGGTGCACCGGCCTCGGAAACAAACGGTGGAGGCGCACCGGCCTCAAGAACAGAGGACGGAGGCACACCAGCCTCAGCAGCAGACGGCAGAGGCGCACTGGCCTCAGAAACAAATGGTGGAGGCACACAGCTTCAGGAATGGATGGCGGCAGCTTACCGGCCTCTGGATGCGATGACTGAGGGACACCGGCCTCAGGAACAGCAGATGGAAGCGCGCCGGCCCCTTGAACATATGGTGGAGGCTCACCTGCCTCAGGAACAGCAGGTGGAGGCACATCGGCCTCAGAAACAAATGATGGAGGCTCACTGGCCTCAGGAACAGCAGGTGGAGGCACATCGGCCTCAGGAACAGACGATGGAGGTGCACCGGCCTCAGTAGCAGATGGCAGAGGTGCACCGGCCTTGGAAACAAACATGGAGGCGCACCAGCCTCTGGATGCGATGACTTAGGCACACTGGCCTCAGAAACAGTAGGTGGAGGCGCACCAGCCTCTGGGACTGAGGACTGAGATGCATTGCCTCAGGAGGGGATGACTGAGGTGTGCTGACCTCTGGAACTGACAGCTGGGATGCACTCCCCTCAGCAGCTGGCAACTGGAGCACGCTGACCTCCAGGGTTGATGACTGAGGTATGCCAACCTCCAGAACAGACAGCTGGAGTGCGCTGACCACAGAGGCAGGTGATGCAGGCTGACCTGTGATGAAGACTGATCGGAGGTGAGCCCAGATGATGACGGCTGATCAGTGGCGAACCCACACCACGCAGGCTGACTGACGGTGAATCCAGCAGGCCAACCAGCTGTGGACCCAGATGATACAGACTGGAGACCCTTGATCCCAAACGTCTGGGGATCCATCTCCATCCCAGCCACCTCAGATGGAGAGCTTGGGAGAAGGGAGATGGAAAGTGCAGGTGAGGTGGGAGTGGGAGCAGAGACTGGGAGAGAGAGCTCAAGGGTGGTAGGTGGCTGAGCCCTCTCCCCGGGAACAGGGCAAGACCTTTCATTAGATGATGTTAACAAATGAAAAGGTACTTGCCTATGTTCCCATTCTATTGCTGCTGACGAATCAGGCAAGTCCTGCCAGGAGCTAACAGAACTTGTCTGATAAGGAGCCCTTGCACGGTGGTGTGGGGAAGGAGGACACGGAGGCCTGGAATGCCTCCGCTGGAGATGAGAAGCCGGGCTGTTGTGTTCCCTGGCTCTGGCGCCTGCGCGAGCAGCATCTCCTAATGGCATGGTACGATTCCTCCTCCCCTTGCTCCTCTCCTGCTACCGGCGACGTCCTCACTAGCTCCCAGAGCATCCGTTGTAGGTTGGGCACGGAGTGTAGGAATCCGGTGAACTGGGGGTAATGTTGCAGGGATGGAAAGGCCTCTATGAGTTCCTCCACTCCTCCGAGGAGGAAGAGGGCCCTCTCCGGCATGTGGGAGGCGCGGGCGTCCTCAGTGAAGACCTCAATGTGGTAAGCTGCCCACACTTCCTCCTCATAGAGGCCAATTTGAATGTACTTAAAGTAAGCTGGGTCCATTTGTCGGGGTCATTCTGTCATGGTGTGGTAGACAGGACCCTAACACAGGACTTCAAGTTCATAGATTTATTGAAAAACATAAAATAAAGAGCAGCTCATGGGCTGAAATAAAAATAAACAGACTAGGCAGGCAGACATGACACTAACAAAACAGGATACCAACTTGGCAGGAACAAACAGGGCTGAAGCGGCAATGGCTCAGGAGGTAGAGAAGGTCATCCAATAACCAGAGGTTGGCGGCTCTCCCCAGCCATCCTGCCGTTGTGTGCCTGGGTAAGACACTTTACCCACCTTGCCTCCAGTGTCCATGACACTGGATATGAATGTGTATAAATGTTCGGGAGTGGTCGGAGAGGCTGTTGGCGCAGATTGGCAGCCACGTTTCCATCAGTGTTCCCCTGGGCAGCTGTGGCTACAGCAGTAGCTCTCCACTATCATTGTCTGTCTGTGGAGTGAATGAATAGTGGCCTCATTGTAAAGTGCTTTGGGTATCTTGAAAGGCGCTATATAAATGCAGTCCATTATTATTATTATTGAAGCATATAATCATGCACAAATGACATTAGACAAATACAAGGAAACCAAACAGAACAATAGCAGAAACAGCATTTAAATAGGCAGGGGGAAATCACTACAACACAGAACAGGTGGGGAGACCAATCAGGACAAATCAAACACACACAGGGAAAGCCTTGACAACAGGTATGGAAAACAGGACAGGTGGGGCTGTATAGACAGACAAAGACAGCACAACAGAAAAGGGAGGACAATGAAAAAAGAACACAAGATAATACTGATAATAATAATCAACAGGGAGCAGGGCAGAAACAAAAAACTATGGAACATATGTCATCATCATCATCATCATCATAGCAGTCTGTCATGGGTGACAATGACTGTTTCATTTAGGTCTGATCAGATTCCTCCACGCAGCTCTGTCCTTAGCCTTCTGCTGCCAGGAACTCCTGTCTATATCCAGCTTCTTCAAGTTTGTTTTTACAGAGTCTTTAAATCTGAGCCTTGGTCTACCCTGATTGCGTTTGCCCTCACATAATTGTGAGCAGAGTAACTGCCCAGGGAGATGCTGGTGGTCCATCCTCTCAACATGTCCGAGCCATCTCAGGTTCATCTGTATTAGCATGTCCTCCATTGATGGTAGACTAGCTTGTTTCAACACTTCTATGCTGGTTATCTTGTCTTTCCATGAGATATTCATTATGACTCAAAGGTGTCTCATCATGTATGTGTGGAGCTTCTTTACCTGTACTCTGTAGACAGTCCAAGTTTCAGCACTGTACAGTGGAGTAGCCAGTACTGTCGCTCTGCACACTTTGCATTTCACACGGATAGACACGTCAATTTTTCCACAGTCTCTCCCTCAAGTTTCCAAACACAGCGCTCGCTCTTCCCATTCTGGGAGATCGTTCATCCTCCAGCCTAGCATTCTCTGAAACAGTACTCCCTAGATCAGGGGTGGGCAGTGAGGGCCATTCCACTGCAGGTTTTTTGTTCCACCCAGTCTCTTCAGCAGGTGTGTGCTCTAATCAGCTTCAAGGATTGCTAATCATTGAAAACACCTGCTGAAGAGACTGGGTGGAACAGAAAACCTGCAGTAGAATGGTCCTCCATGGCACATGATTGCCCACCCCTGCCCTAGATACTTGAAAGTCTTGCACTTGACTAGTGGCTCTGTACCAATGCTGATCTCTTCTGGTAGTGATGTTGATCACTGGAACTTTGGTGGTTGATAAAGGCACTCTGTCTTCTTGATGTTGATTTGGAGGCTGAATTGGCTAGCTGCTCTTGCGAATTTCTCCACTAAAGATTGCATATCATCTGCACTGTGTGCAACTAGAGCACTGTCATCAGAAAAGAGCATTTCTCTTACTACCTTTATCGATGTCTTACTCTGGGCTTTAAACTGTGCCACATTGAACAAGTCTGCTTCTTTCCTTGTTTGAATGTATACTCCTGAAGTGTCTTTGAAGGCCACCTCAAGCATGGCTGCCAGATATAGCGAGAAGAGCGTAGGTGCCAGCACACACCCATGTGTCACCCCGTTGCTTATTAAAAAGTCTTTAGACACTGAACCACTCATTGCCATGTTTGCTTGCATACCTGTATGGAGTGCCTCGCTCAGGCTGACAAACTTCTCTGTACAGCCATATTTCTTGAGTACCTGCAAAAGTCCTTGTCACGAAACAGTATCGAAGGCTTTACTGAAGTCTATGAAGACTACATAAAGCAGCATGTTCTGTTCAATACACTTTTCTTGAACCTGTTTCAAGCAGAAAATCATGTCCATTGTGCTTCTTCCACCACCAAAACACCACCAAATTTCCACACTTCTGCTGGAATTCCATCCCTTCCAGGAGCTTTACCATCCTGTGTTGTCCTGATACCTGCCATTAGTTCATCGAAATTTGGTGGTTCATCCAGACTTGATACAGCTGGTCACTGCACTAGAGCTTCTTTAGCATCTTCAGAGAGCTTTCCAGGGTTGTTTAGTAGTCAGTCAAAGTGGTCTGCAACTCTGTTGGGGATCTTGTCTTTCTCCTGCAAAATCGTTTCACCATCCATAGCCTTTAGTTGGATCAATCCTCCTAGATTTCTCTCAAACCTGTGAAGAATATTTTCATGCCCTTCCTGTCTGCTGCAGTTTGAAGTTCCTCCACTTTTTCATCCCACCAGTTGGACTTCATCCCTCTGGTGTACTTCTGTAGCTCACTCTGAGTCTTTGAGTATTTCTTCTTCTTCGACCTTGTGTTACACTGTAGGATTTCCTGCCTAGCTGTATTCCTCGCTTCTAGTAGTTTCTTCAGATGTTCATCATGTTCATCAAACCAATCTTGACGTTTCCTCCCAGGGTAGCCTAATATATCACTCACAGTCTGATACACCGTATCCTTCAGTGTTGCTCATTTCTCTTCCATGTCATTCTCTGAGTTGTTGCTGTCCCAGTCTTTCAAGTTTTCATCCATTTCCAGTTTAAGTTCTTCCTGCTTCTTTTGGCCTTTGAGTGCACTAGTGTTTAGCTTCCGTGGTGGCTTCGCACCCATCCTGCAGTGCTGTTTTCATCTGCAAATCCGTAATCTAGATCTCAGCATAACATGATCAGTACTACAGTCTGCACCTCTCATTGCTCTGGTGTCCAATACATCCCTTATGTCTTTCTGCCTTACTATGATCTAGTCTAACAAGTGCCAGTGCTTGGATCTTGGGTGCATCCATGTCTTCTTGTGTGTGTCCTTGTGCTTAAATAGAGTGTTGGCTATCACAGGGTTGTACTCTTAACATAATGCAAGTAGAAGTTCTCCATTAGCATTGCACTTGCCTACTCCATGACTGCCTAGTACTCCTTTCCCTTTTTCAGTGTCCAAACCAGCTCTGGCATTAAAAGCTCCAAGTATCAGCCTGTCATCAGTCGGTACACGTCTGATAGTCTCACATAACTCACTGTAGAACTCTTCCTCCGCCTCCTCTGTGTTGGTCATTGTTGGAGCATACACACTGATGAGTGTGGCATACATCTTCCGCTGTAGTGGGAGTCTCATAGTCATTATCCTGTCTTTGTTTGGCACCGGTTCCTCATCAAGCATTGCTGCTAACTCCTTTCTAACTGCAAAGCCTACTCCTGCTTCTCTCCTTTCTTGAGTTGATTTCCCACTCCAAAAGAAGATGTACCCATGGTCTTCCAAGTTGTCATATCCAGGCAATCTTGTTTCACTAAGTGCAGCTATGTCTACATTGTACCTGTTCATTTCCAAGGCCACAAGCGCGGTCTGTCTTTCTGGGCACTGTGATGTTATTCTGTCCAACAGAGTGTGTACATTCCATTCTGCTACACACAAGGCTGCTGTTTTCCTCTTCTTTTGTCTTCCTGCTCCTAACTTACTTTTTGCTGCCTGTTGGAGTGTGAACAGATCAGCGTGGACCTTGTTAGCCTGGGCGATGTCCGAGCCAGTATGAGTTGCTTTCGGACTGCGGAGGATCTACGGGGACCCCAGCCGGACAGAAGCAGGATCGGAGCTCGGCTACAGCGGCGGTGTGCGGCGGGACTCAGTGGAGGAGCTGTCGGTACCCCGGCTGGACAGGAGCTCAGTTACGGCGGCGGTAAGCAGTGGGACTAGCAGCGGAGGGGGCTAGCTGAGGCCCAACTGGATTCGAGGTCGGTCGGATCGGATACCGGCAACACCAGCAGAGATTGTTTTACTATCCACAGGTCAGTAAAAATGCCACCAAAGAAGGAAGAAATGGAAGAGATCAAAAAAATCTCTGAACTTCTTGTCAGAAGAAGAGACCAAAATGGTTAGCCAGCAGGCCAAAATATTAGGCCTAATGGAAGAAGTCTGAGAATTAAAATTAACAATTCAGGAAAAAGACAAAAAAAATTACGGACTTGGAGCGACACGTCAAGGATCTTGAACAATGTTCTCGTATGGATGATCTAATTATAAGTGGACTAGACATCAAATATCAATCATACGCTCATGCTACAGCAGGATTGAGAGGAGAAGATGCTCCCCTGAGTGAATCAGTCTCCCTGGAAAACCAGGTGCTTCAGTTCCTTGATACCGGAGTGGTGGCTCAGTTGGTAAAGCATCCGCCCCACACCCGGGAGGCAGGGGTTCAAATCCCGGCCGGGTCATACCAAAGACCATATAAAAATGGTACTTTCCGCCTTCTAGCGTGGTGCTCAGCATATTAGAACGGGGAAAGTAAAGTTACACACAGAGCTACCAGAGGACTGACCCCCCACTGTAGCTTTCACTACTTACAGTAGCTGTGTGGCCTAGAGTCAGAGAAACGGAGATAGGCACCGCCCCATACACCAGAAATGGTGTTCCACATGCTGTGGAAGGGGAAAATTAACTAACTCAGTTCCTTGATAGTAGAGATATAAAGGTCGAAGCAAATGCAATTTCAGCCTGTCATGCTTTACCCAGAAAAGATAATAAAACAAAGAAATCAATTGTGATACGCTTTGTGAACAGAAGGGTAAAGAATGACATAATGAGGCAGGCCAGAAAGCTACGGGGAACACAAGTTTACCTAAATGAACACCTAACAAAAACTAATGCTGAAATAGCACGGCAAGCACGGATGCTGAAAAGACAAAATAAGATATAGGCAACATGGACAAGAAATTGTAGAGTTTGGATCAAACTAAATGGAACACCTGAGGAAGCAAAGAGCATAATGATCTGAGATGTTACTGACTTAAATAAATACAGATGAACACTGATTAAGAGACAATGATAATGCATATCCACACACACAGCAAGAATAGTTCTTTTGACATACCATGTCAATGTACTTTTAAAAAAAAAATAAGCAAAACAAACAAAAAAACTTATGACTGACTTGAGTAGACATCAATTATCCCCAGTTGGAGGAAGTCATTTGACACAGAGTGAGGAAACTCAAACTCTAAAAATATGCCATAATGCTGAACATAAACTACGAGAGATGGAGAATGATATTGATCCTGATAACCACTTTTTCAATAATATTCATAACCACTGTGAATATTACACTGAAAAGCAATTCAAAAGTCAAGTGCAACTAGATGGTAAACTATCAATAATACACTTCAACAGCAGAAGTCTTAACAAAAACTGTCCACAGATTCAGGACTATTTAAAACAGCTAGACAGAAAATTTACAGCTATCGCAGTCTCTGAAACTTGGCTTAATGAAGAGCAGGCTCCCCTGATGGCAATAGAGGGATATCAGATGTTTTATATTAACAGATCTCAAAAAAAGGGTGGTGGTGTTGCACTGTATATTGATGACCTGTATAGGTGTAAACTTGTAAATGGAATGTCCTTTGCACTACCAGGGATTTTGGAATGTGTTACTGTTGAGATTGACCAAGATAAAACAAAAAATCTAATTATAAGTTGTATATATAGAACGCCTTGCATTGAGACATTCATAGATAAATTAATCGAGCTGTACAATAATATTACTAGTAAGAAAACGGTAGTAATTTGTGGAGATTTCAATATTGATCTACTAAATCCATATCAACAAAATGTAATTACAGAGTTCATGAACTCTATGTACAGCATGAGTCTATATCCCACAATAACACATCCCAGTAGAATCACAGTTCACACTGTTACACTTATTGACAACTTGTTTGTTAATATTATTGATAAGAAAATAGAAAGTGGATTATTGATAAATGATATAAGTGACCACTTGCAAACCTTTGCACTTATCCATGGCCACACGGGGGCCAATACAGAAAAAAATTTAAAATCATCCAGATACAAATCACAAAATGCAATCAGTTCTTTTAAAGAGGACTTGCACGTGGGCTGCACGGTGGTGCAGTGGTTTAGCACTGTGGCAGCACAGTTTTACCCTCGGCCGGGGGATCGCGGGGATCATAAGATCGTGGGTTCGATCCCAGCCCCCGACCAACAGTGAGCTGTGTGGAGTTTGCATGTTCTCCCCGTGTTGCGCGGGTTTACTCCGGGATTTCTCCGGTTTCCTCCCGCACACCAAAAACATGTAGGTTTAGGGCGCTCGCGCACGCAGCGACCAGCAGCCGGTGGCTTGTCACCAGACTGCAAACCAAGTCTACCTACGGGTACAAATAAGTAACAAAAAAAAAAAAAAAAAAAAGACTGGACAGAAGTCTGTGTATCGGATGTAAATGAAGCCTATGACACATTTATAAACATTGTAACCACTCTTTATGAAAAAAATTGACCATTAGTAAAGAAAAAGCTTAAACATAAATTTGCTGATAAGCCATGGTTAACCAAAGGATTACAAAAGGCGTGTAAAAAGAAAAAATTATTATATAAAGCTTTCCTAAGGAAAAGGACAAAAGAAGCAGAGCAGCGGTATAAAACATACAAAAATAAGTTAACATATATAATAAGATGTAGTAAGAGAGACTATTACAGTAAAGAACTGGAGAAAAACAGAGACAATATTAAAAATACATGGACAATACTTAACAGTATTCTTGGAAATAAAAACAGAAATACAAGCTACCCAACCGATTTTTCAAAAAATAATAAAATGACTCAGAGTGTGAATGCAGCTTTACCTGCAAATGAATTTAATAACTTTTTTGTTAACATTGGTCCTAATTTGGCTTGAGAAATACCCATTACGGTGCCTAGAGGTGATACAATAAGCAAAAACACTGCTATAAAAGACTCCATTGTTAAATCGTTTAAAAAGTAAAACATCTACGGACTGTGATGGTATTGACATGCTCTTAGTCAAAACTATTATTGAATGCTTAGTGAAACCACTGACATATACTGTATCTGTAACCTGTCTCTCTAAACAGGTATATTTCCCAATGCAATGAAAATAGCTAAAGTAATTCCGATATACAAGACAGGTGACAGAGGGGAATTCTCAAACTATAGACCAATTTCACTATTGCCGCAATTTTCGAAGATACTTGAAAAAATATTCTATGAGAGAATTGACAACTTCATACTGAAGAATAATTTATTGTGTGAGCATCAATATGGGTTCAGACACAAGAGGACAACTGCATTTACTCTAATGGAATTTATAGAAAAAATATCAACTGCCATTAAAAATAGGGTATTCAGTTGGGGTATTCCTGGATCTTAAAAAACCATTTGATACAGTGGATCATAATTTATTATTAAAGAAACTACAAAATTGTGGTATTAGAGGGGTAGCACTGTCCTGGTTATATAGTTACTTAAAGAATAGATATCAGTATGTATGTGTTGGTAACAAAAACTCACAGTTACTGAAGGTTACTTGTGGAGTCCCACAGGGTTCAGTTTTGGGGCCATTGTTATTCTATATGTATATAAATGATATATGTAAAGTTTCAGAAAAAATGGACTTAATATTGTTTGCCGATGACACTAATCTATTATGCAGTGGAAGCAATTTGGAACAACTTTTGGATACACTCGGAAAGGAATTAGGAAAGCTTAAACTGTGGTTTGATTCAAACAAATTAACGCTCAATTTAAGTAAGACAAAATTTATAGTTTTTAACAACCATCACAACAACCTAGTATCTAAACTCGGTGTAAATGGTGTAGAGATTGAAAGGGTATCCGAAACTAAGTTTCTTGGAGTAATAATTGATAGTAAACTGTGTTGGAAGTCACATATTAATTATATTAAAGGTAAAATATCCAAATCAATTGCAATACTACACAGAGTGAAATATTTGCTGAATCAACCCACACTATATACCTTGTATCATTCACTAATACTCCCATACATGACATATTGTACTGAAGTATGGGGAAATACATATAAAACAAACATATATCCAGTCTTTATGCTTCAGAAGAGAGCTATTAGAATAATAAACAAAGCTGCTTACAGGGAACCAACAAACCCACTTTTTCTTAAATTAAAAGCTCTCAAGTTGAAAGATCTGGTTGACTTTAAAACTGCAGTAATAATGTTTAAAGTGAAGAATCTATCACTGCCCGCAAATATCCAAACGTTGTTCCAAATAAGGGAGAAACAATATCATTTCAGAGGAACATGTATATTTCAAAAACCTTCAGTGAGAACTACCACCAAGCAACACTGTGTTTCAGTGCAAGGAGTCAGATTATGGAACGATTTTGGACCTGAATTAAAATCATGTACAACGCTTGGACAATTTAAACAAAAACTAAAGGAAGAAATACTCCAAACATATATACAAGATGACATGTAAAATCACATAAGGATTGTCATATCCAGTCTGCGTTGTGTTGTAGCTTAGTTTTTTGTCACATTTTGTCATAGCTTTGTTCTGAATTGTAATCGCTCTTGTTTTGTTTTTCTTTTGAATTGTTGGATGGAATATGCGTGGGCAATATAAGCTGCGGCTTCAGCCATCACCCATTTTGGATAACTTATGCTGAACTGTATAATCAGAGGAGTTATTGTCTAATTTGACCTTGTTGGATTTTCTTTCCCCCTTTGTTATATTATTCAGTTTCTTTTAATCTGTACTTTTAATCTATCCGAAATAAAGATTCATTCATTCATTCATTCATTCATTTCATGAAACTGCTTGCAAAGTATTTGAGTACCACTAGCTTTTGCTGGACTAGCAGCACATTCTTGGGGCAGATAAAGGTATTATCAGTGGCAAGGACAAGCCAATACAAACTGACTCCAGTATCTGTTGCAGTGACTGACCAGATGATAGGTTTGTTTATCTCTGCTCTTTGTGTAGTACATGTCACGATGCACCGACTGGCACAGTCCACCACAGACCTTGCAACAGATGTGTTTATCTGCCAGGATGTCCAGTCTCACCCCGTCTAACTGGGAGTAGTCCACCATAGACCTGTGGCAGATATTGTTTTTTGTTCTGCCAGGATGCCCAGTTTCCCCCTCCATGCTCTCGGAAGGGCAGGGATGCCGGTTGAGTCACTGATGGCCCGACCCATGAGACAGGTAGTGCCGGTTTTCATGGTTATCCGGTAGCAAGCAAGCCAATGCTTGCCCTGACAACAACAACAACAACAACAACAAAAGGGGGGGATGTAAGTCTCAGTTAAAAGCTGCCAATTTCTGACCAAAAAAAGTGGAATTTTATGGGTAAAAAAGCTGCAACTTTAGCAAAAGACAAAAAAGGTGTAAATTACCAACTGTTTAAAAACTAAAATGCTGCAAATATACAATATGAGTAAAATGCTACAAATTCAAGAGTAAGAAAAGTTCTAAATTCATGAGGAAAAAGCTGCAAAATTATAAATAATAAAAAGGTGCAAATTTTCAAGTAAGAAGCTGCACATTTCTGAGTAAAATGGCTGTAACTCTGCAGGAAAAATCCTGCAAATTTATGTGAAAAATCCTCATTTACAACAGAATGCTTCTAATTAACATGAAAAAGGATGTGATAAATTGGCTATTTTTAAATGACAGCCGTGAGGAGGAACTAAACGGTGGTGTTTGGTGGTGTTAAATCCTGAAGATTTGCCAAGGAACACATGTAGAAACATGATAACTGAAAACCTGATGACCAACAGAACTAAGGCTTAGGCAGGGAGAAAAATAAAACAAAGAGAGACATAATAAACTAAGGGCAGGACAATGGCTGAACTCATGTCCCGAAAATTACAGAGAATACAAAAATAAACACAAAATGGAGACATGAGTACAGCCATTTTTTTTTTTTTGTTACTTATTTGTACCCGTAGGTAGATTTGGTTTGCAGTCTGGTGACAAGCCACCGGCTGCCAGTCGCTGCGTGCGCCAGCGCCCTAAACCTACATGTTTTTGGTATGCGGGAGGAAACCGGAGAAATCCCGGAGTAAACCCACGCAACACGGGGAGAACATGCAAACTCCACACAGCTCACTGTTGGTCGGGGGCTGGGATCGAGCCCACGGTCTCATGATCCCCGCGATCCCCCGGCCGAGGGTAAACTGTGCTGCCACAGTGCTAAACCACTGCGCCACCGTGCAGCCATGTCCAAACCTTTACACACTCAGGCAATGGGGAAAGTGGCATTCATCCAGTCAAAGCTTGATGTACCATACAAATGATTTTGGGAACATTAAACTGGTCAACACTGCAGCAGCATGAAATAAAGCGGCGTTGTTGGAGGTTTTAAGGAAGTTTTATTATCATACCGCCGTCACAAGCTCCGCTCCCAGCGCCGTGCATGAGCGCCGAGAGCGAGCCCACGGCTCTCAGAGAAGGAGGGACACAAAGGCTGTGTCCTGCAGCAGAGGTTGAAGTCAGATTGAGAGAGGAGAGCATGGTTACAATGCAGTATATATACACCCAACTACAACAATACATCAAAGCATTCACAGCAGTTGGTCTGATCAAACAGATAACAGGACAGGCATGAGACATTTGCATGAAAGGCAACATTAACATTACAGAGGCGAGCCAGACGAAACGAGTCTGCCTGTAGACATTAATACACATTTCACTGTTCTGTTATTTGTTCTAGCCGAGCGCTGTGTTTGACCAGTCTGTTTGTGGGGATTTACACCAAAGCACATCTACATATGTAAGATGCTCAGAAGAAGCACAGTAAGGACAAGACGCATGAACACTTTAACTTCACGGCTGTAAACGCAGCATGCAGCGGAAAAAACCCAGGAGTGCGAGCTGACTGTCTCTGTGTTCTGTTTGTGTGTTGTGGGAGTTGAATCAAACCGCTACACTGCCCCCCCCCCCAGAGGGAACGGTAGGGGACCGTGACCTCGATGTTGCAGTCTGGGCAGCGAGCAGGGAAAAGCTCTGTGCAGGAGGAGGGGGGGGTAGTACATGCTGACCGGGCGCGGGAAAATCGTTCGAGTCGCGCCAAAAGTGTTTGCTGCTCCGCGATGTCCCGTCTGAACATGCAGAGATCAGAAGAAGAAAAATTAGTCTCTGGCTCCTCTCCTGGCCATGAAGAAAACAGGAGCGGCGAGGCTGCGTAGCGGCTGTAAGAAAAAAAGAAGCAGAGGGACTCGGCTTGTTGGCTTTAGGTGCAGGAGCAACCCTAAAACCCCCCGGGAACAGCTGATGGCTGAAATCCCTTATGTGCCGTGGCTGAGACCATTAAAAAAATCCAGTGGCGAGCTGCGTGCTTGCTTCAGGTGAACGAGCAGCCCTGAGGGTTCTGTGAGCAGCGGCGGAGGGCGATGGCGGTCTCTGGAGCCGTTATTTGTCCCGTGCGTGATGCGCCGTCCTCGTAACTCCCCGGTGCTTGCGCCGGGGCTCATGCGTGGGTGGGCCAGCTGGAGAGGAGAACCAGGGTGCAGAAACTTGGTGGAGATCGGCTCAGACGGCGCCAATAAAATCCACGTTGAGCTGTGGCTGCAGATTGGCCATGGTGCGTTGGAGCGGTGAGAGGAAATAGACGATCTTTTGTCCCTCAGGCTCGTGCAGATGCGGTGGAGCGGTGGGAGGGAATAGACGATCTTTGTTCCTCAGGCTCGGGTGGATGAGTAGGATCGCTGAGAGGGAGGCGTAGCGGTGAGAGGGAGAAAACGTTCTGTGTCCCTCGGCTGGTCCAGCGTGGACGTCCCGATCTCAGGCGAGGGTCGCGCCATGACGTTTTCTGCCATTTTCCCGGTCGTGGGTGATGTCCGGAGAACGGCTCGCCTGTGTTGGCTCCGCGTCGAGGTCTCCCTGAAGCCGAAGGGAGAGTAGCTCGTCAGGCTGCTGTGTTCGCTGGCAGCGTGTTTTTTTCAGCGTCGGTTCGCCAGCGTGGCCGTCCAAATCAGAAGGTTGCGTGTTCACATCACGTCGGGGTCACCAGTGCGGCGGCATGAAATAAAGCGGCGCTGTTGGAGGTTTTAAGGAAGTTTTATTATCATACCGCCGTCACAAGCTCCGCTCCCAGCGCCGTGCATGAGCGCCGAGAGCGAGCCCACGGCTCTCAGAGAAGGAGGGACACAAAGGCTGTGTCCTGCAGCAGAGTTTGAAGTCAGATTGAGAGAGGAGAGCATGGTTACAATGCAGTATATATACACCCAACTACAACAATACATCAAAGCATTCACAGCAGTTGGTCTGATCAAACAGATAACAGGACAGGCACGAGACATTTGCATGAAAGGCAACATTAACATTACAGAGGCGAGCCAGACAAAACGAGTCTGCCTGTAGACATTAATACACATTTCACTGTTCTGTTATTTGCTCTAGCCGAGCGCTGTGTTTGACCAGTCTGTTTGTGGGGATTTACACCAAAACACATCTACATATGTAAGATGCTCAGAAGAAGCACAGTAAGGACAAGATGCATGAACACTTTAACTTCACGGCTGTAAACGCAGCATACAGCGGAAAAAACCCAGGAGTGCGAGCTGACTGTCTCTGTGTTCTGTCTGTGTGTTGTGGGAGTTGAATCAAACCGCTACAAACACCAAATTTATTACCTAAGTTTTTTTTAGCTGATTTAGGACAATTTTGATGTGCTGAATCAAAAAATCACATTGGTTTTGCTCAGTCAGGTCAACTTTTTGAACTATGGCCACATGCTCTTTTTTACATTTTTGTTTACATGTACATGTATTTTCGCTTTATATGATGCAAAATTCTTTTTTATTTCTTGAAATTTCTCGAACTCTGATGAGTTTGCATGCACCAGTTTATGACATGATATCATAAATTGTCATGATGGATGATTACTGTTGGACTCTGAAGAGAGACATCCCTGCCGCTGAGCATTCTAGAGGTTTGAATAAATGGAAGTTGAAGCTTTGAATTTTGAACAATGATGACGCAACATTCAATTTACATGTACTTACCTTTATCAGTGTCTACTATTCAATTTACAGTAATCGAAGTTTGTAACATTTAATCAATAAATTTTGTTAGAAAACAATGTTTTCTCTTAAAAATCTATTTTGGATGAGAAATATTAACAAAAATCAACCGATAATGTCACAAAAATGTAATCAATTTAGTCAGAAGATCAGATTTATAAAAATCAACTTAGCATAAAAACCTGACCTGATCGAGAGAAACAGATGTCATTTTTGGATTCAGCAGTGCAAAATTGTTTTAAATCAGTTGAAAAAACACAGACAATTTACCAAAAAAATATTTTTCTAACCCTGTGTTATTTTAAAGTGAAAATCTTACACAGTGTTCCTTCTAAGGAGACTCAGGCCTTTTGGAGTACATAGGGCACTCCTGAAGACCTTATAGAACTCTATGGTGGCATCAGCTATCATGTAAGGAGTGGACTGCAGGGACAGCGGCATCACAGCTGCCGACAGGAGCAGACTGGTGATAGGAGAGAGGAGGATGGTGGCTAAGCTCATCTCTGCTGGAGTCCAAGTCTAACCCCATGCAGGACATGCTGAGTACACTCAGGAGCTCATTTAGTGACAGGCTTCTCCATGCAAAGTGCATGAGGGGGAGGTTTTGTAGGCCTTTCCTACTGCTCATAGAAACTGCACATAACATTACTACTGCACAAATAAGGAATGTTCCTTTCCAGTCCACTGCTATTATCATTATTATTGAAGGTTGCAACAACACTGTCCTCATTCAACTGTGAAATATTCTGTTAATACATATACAGTATATTGCTGAGTAATTTAACTGCTTACTAGTGCTGAAAATACTATTTTACTCATTTTTAACTGTAAAAAAAAATTACTTTTTTTAACTTCTTGCACTGTGTATATACAGTTTGTGTCCTACTTTATTATTTATTATTATTGCTCCGAGTGCTACTATCATTTTGCTGCTGCAATACTGTAAATTTCCCCTATGTGGGACTAACAAAGGTTTATCTCATCTCATCTTGGGCTGGGCGATATACTGAATATATTTGTTATATCAGTACATTTGTTCCCACCACCACCACAATACACAAATCATTATCTCGCAAAGGCTTGAATATTTATCGCGTTAAAATGAGCTGCTGCCACTGCGAGACAGGTTTGTCTTCAGCTTCGCTGCTGAAGTCTGAAAGTGGAAGCTCACTAGCTCAGCGTGGCTGCCCCGGCGCCCTGTATACTCACAGAGAAATCTAAACTGCAGCGAGCACAAATGAAAAGGAAAATAACAGAATAAACATAGGCTCACATTACTGTTCCTACTGAGGAGGCTCGGGTCTTTTGGTGTACAAGGGGTGCTCTTGAAGACATTCTACGACACGGTGGTGGCATCAGCCATCACTTTTGGAGTGGTCTGCTGGGGCAACGGCATTACAGCAGCCGATAGGAAGAGACTGAACAAACTGATCGAGAAAGCTAGATCTGTCCTGGGGAAACGCCTTGACCCAGTGGAGGAGATAGGAGAGAGAAGGATGGTGGCTAAACTGTCATCTCTGCTGGAGTCCTAGTCCCACCCTATGCAGGACATACTAAACACACTGAGGAGCTCATTTAGCAGTAGACTTCATCATCCTAGGTGCATGACCGAGAGGTTTCGCAGGTCCTTCCTACCTACGGCTGTCAAACTGTATAACCTAAGCAGGGCTGCTCGCAGAGATAGCAAAATAAATGTGACGACCTAATAGTATTGAATGCAAAGATGCAACAGACTTACACAAATGGTCCCCTCCAGTATACAACTAGGACAATATCAGTCGCTACGGAGGGTGACAATATGTACAGGTACATATTCATACCATGTAGGGTAACTAAATAGACAGTTATGCTGTTTAGTCCATCTAGCTACAATGCTCCGCACTGTGTATATATATTTATATATTTATGTGTACATATGTACTGTATATTCACTGCTCTTATTTTCTTATCTTCTAAATTATTGCTCTGAGTGTTGCTATCCCTGTGCTGTTGCAATCCTGGAATTTCCCCATTGTGGGACTAATAAAGGCTTATCTTATCTTATTAAGCACAGGAAATGGGGGGGGGGCAGGAGAAGATAAACATTTCAAGTTTGAACTCTGCACGTTTGTTCACTAAGTGAACAAACTTAGCAAACGAACTTTCAAAACAAAACGAACTTTCATAAGAGCTCCTATCCGGTCTTGCAACCCAAATAAGAGCGAGTGCCTCGCCAAATAAACAACGGATGTAGACACATTTTTAAAAAATAAGCGAAAAATTATACTTCTCACGTATTAGACTGCTAAGTATTAACAATGTGTGGTAAACTGAAACATTTCTGCCCATGTGGATAAAATTGATAATGTGAGTTCTGTTAAACAAAGGAAAAAAGACACTTTGCTCAGTTACATATTGTTGTGAAGAATTTTTTCTGAAATAAGTTTTCATTTTATTATTCAGTCTTTTCACAAGTGAAATGAATATATATACTGTATATATAAATTTCTAATAAAAATGTAAGTAAACAAAATTAAGGACATTCTGTACACAAAATACATATCACGATATGTATCGTGTATCGCGATTTAGAAAATTATATTGCGATGCATGTTTTTTGCTATATCACCCAGCCCTAATCTCATTTTATCTTATCTTGGTCCTTGGGTTAGGAAGGAAGCCAATATATTTTGGTGATGATCCGAGACTACATCCCTGTGCCAAGGCTCTTATCTTCTCAAAGAGTGTTAGCAAGAATAATCTAAAACTACTGGATGGATTTGGTTGACATTTTCACCAGAGGTGGTTCTTGAGCTAGAGGCTAACCCATTATATTTTGGTGATAATCTAAGAATGCATACCTCAGCCAAGGCTCTAATCTTCTCATAGTGTGTTAGCAACAAAACTCCAAAACTAATAGACAGACTTTAATGCAATTTTCACCAGAAGTGGCTCTAGGCCTACACAAAAACCCATTACATTTTGGAGGTAATCCATGAGGGATGGAAAGAGCCTCGGTGGAGGTACATGCTCTCTGAATGCTTTTCTATCTCAAACATTATTTTAAGGTGAAAATCTTTTTTTTAGGGGGGGGGGCAGGGGGGGGGGTCTTTTTTGATGTTACTTTGGGTGTCTAGAAACCAACCCTTGGGGGGGGGGGGCTCTGTCATATGTCTGAGTGTCTGTCCTCAGCGCTCAGACTTTCCTTTGTTGTTTTGAGTGTTTTCTCTGTTCATTATTTTCCTCTTAGCTCTGTTATGTTGTGTTTATGATATGAGCCCATTTTCCTCACTCCAGATAGCCCTCTTCCCTTGCAGTCTATGCTTGCTTCTTAGCTGCGAGTAATTATGTTTCCTTTCTGTCTTTTACCTTTTTTATCTCTCTCTCTCTGCTCTCAGATGTCTCTTTCAGCAGCTGAGGGCAGTTAGTCATTAGTGTCATCCAGCCCGCCTCACACACCTGTGTCCCATCACTGTTACGTATTTATACTCAACTTTTCCACCCAGTATTTGTCCCAGCCTCATCGATGTTCAGATTAGACTTGCTTTCTACGGTCCGTCTCCCTCTCCGTTCTCTCCAGAAGTGGTCCTTGCCTTTCAGCCTCTAAGTTTTTTTGTTACATTTTTGTGTTTTCACTGTGATTTTTGGACTGTCATGTTTTTCACTTGCCAATAAATTGCCTCACTGTGGTTAAGCACCTGAGTTTGTTATTTTCCCGGAGGGGCGGTCATGACAAAAAAACTCTCAGAACTAACATCCCAGCAAAACCCAGACTAAGAGGGGGAAAAAAAAAGGCCCCGCTCAGGACCAACACAGAACCAGGCACTTAGGCCCCCTGGACCAAAGGATTAGACAGTTCAGGTGACCAGAAAAAATCCCAGACCTGACAAATGATATGGTGGGAAGAGTCAGGTGGCCTGCCAGAGAATGTGGGCCACCCAACCCAGTGGCACAGTCTGTCAGGCGGTCGGCCAGAGATTTTTTGCCACCTAAAAAGAAGGGGTGGTCCAAGAGGTGGCCACCGCATGGGCAAGAGCAATGAGGAAGAGGACAGTGGAGCTGGGGGAACCACGACAGCCTCGAGCAGAGGAGACGGAACCAAAGCAGCACCCATGGTGGACTTAGACTGGGCCAGAGCGGCACCCTCAGTGGACCCAGACTGGGCCAGAGCTGCACCCACAGAGGCCCCGGGCTGGGAAGGAGCACCCGCAACGACCTCAACTGGCTGGGAAGCAGCACCCTCAGAGATCCTGGGCTGGAATGGTGCACCCGCGAAGACCTCGTCCAGAGGGGAAGCAGCACCCACGGAGGCCCTGGGCTTGAACGGAGCACCCACAATGACCTTGACAGGAGGAGGTGGACCCACAGTGATCTCGGACAGCAAGGCTGGACCCACGGAGACTTTTAATGAAGCTGGACAATCCTCGGTGACCCTGGGGAAAAGCTCAGACGGGAGAGGCCAAGAAACAGGGTCAGGGCCACTGGCAGCAGTGGAGCCCGGCGAGGTGAGCTCAGGCACCTGGCTCTCCCTAGCAAGAGCCAGGCAAGATCTCTCCAATATAGAAACAACAAAATCAAAGAGCACTTGCCTGAACAAGAGCTCCACCGCCGTCCAGGACTCTGTCGATCCAGATGATTATGTCGAGGGCTTGGCCCTCTGGAGGTCCAGCTCGGACTCTGCTGTGGTGGCCCAAGCAGCAGGCATGGTGGTGAATGCAGTCCCAAGACCCCCCAGCGAAGTGGCCCACGCAGGTGGTTCGCCCAACGTGGGCAAAGGAGGTTGGCTTCCTGTTGGTGCTGGATCCTGTTCTGCTGAGGCCAGAGGATGCTCCATCATCGCCACAGGCTTCAGCTCAGTCACAGCGCTGTCCCTCCATCCTGACTGTGGCTGCGGGGCTGGGGCCAGGTCCTCCAGAGCCGCCGGCTCCTCCATTATCCGGTGGCTCTATCCTGGGGCCGGTGGACACTCAGGGGGGAAAGGAGGAGACACAGACAGAGCAGGTGAACAGTCTAAAGCTGCAGCAGATGGTGAGGACTCAGAGGACTGCCTAATCTGAGCCTCACCATCAGGAGTCAGGCAAGATAATTTATGCTTTAATTAAATGAGGGGGAAAAACACTTGCCTGAACTCCTGGGCAGTGGTGTCTTCTGCTGCAGCAGGTTGGGTATCAGCCCTCTCCATGACTTTAATAGAAGAGGGCCTCCCAGGGAACCCTTGAGGAGCTGCCCCTGCAGCCACAGTGATAGGCAGAGCTGGGAAGGAAACAGCCGACCCCTCAGCAGTGGGAGGGAACGTTGAGGAGAAGCAGGAAACAGCAGCTGCGGAGAAAGAGGATGCTGACGAAATAGCCGGAGAGGCTATTTTTGATCAGGATTTGTCCTTCAATTCACATATTAAATTTGTTTCTAAGACTGCCTTCTATCATTTCAATTCAATTCAATTCAACTTTATTTATATAGCGCCATTTCACAACAACAGTCATCTCATAGCACTATCAACTGTAGGGAGGACCCCCACAGTTGCAGAAAGACCCCAGCAATCAGGCGATCCCCTGTGAGCAAGCACTTGGCGACGGTGGAGAGGAAAAACTCCCTTTTAACAGGAAGAAACCTCCAGCAGAACCAGGCTCAGGGAGGGGCAGTCATCTGCTGCGACTGGCTGGGGGGTGAGGGGATAGAGAAGAAGAAAAGAACAGACATGTAGAGAGCAAACAGCACGATGGGGACTCAATCTATGGGAGAGAACAAACAAATGTTAATGACCAGCAAAAAAAAAATATTTCATAGAGAGTGAGGAAAGGAGTGAGGCCCAGTGCATTACTGGAGGTCCCCCGGCTGACTAAACCTATTAGCAGCATAACTAAGGGAGGGTTCAGAAAACACATGATCCCTCCCTAATTGTAGGCTATATCAAAAAGGTAGGTTTTAGCCCTATTCTTAAAAACAGAGATCGAGTCTGACTCCCGAATCCAGATTGGCAGCTGATTCCACAGGAGAGGAGCTTGATAACTGAAGGCTCTGCCTCCCATTGTACTTTTGGAGATTCTAGGTATTACAAGTAAACCTGCATTTTGGGAGCGTAGTGCTCTGTTAGGATGATATGGTAGTATCAGATCTTTTAAATAAAAAGGAGCCTGATTGTTTAGAGCTTTGTAAGTAAGAAGAAGGATTTTAAACTTAATTCTAAACTCTATGGGAAGCCAATGAAGGGAGGCCAGAACCAGAGAGATATGATCTCTCTTTCTAGTACCTGTTAAAACTCTTGCTGCAGCATTTTGGATCAGCTGAAGACTTTTTAAAGATGTTTTAGGACAACCTGATAATAAAGAATTACAATAATCTAATCTCGAGCTAACAAAAGAAACATTTGCGTAATATTGCCAAGATTAGGAGCATCTTGTCTCAGAGTGATGCTGAGAAACTGATCAACGCTTTTGTTAGCTCGAGATTAGATTATTGTAATTCTTTATTATCAGGCTGTCCGAAAACATCTTTAAAAAGTCTTCAGCTGATCCAAAATGCTGCAGCAAGAGTTTTAACAGGTACTAGAAAGAGAGATCATGTCTCTCCGGTTCTGGCCTCCCTTCATTGGCTTCTCATAGAGTTTAGAATTAAGTTTAAAATCCTTCTTCTTACTTACAAAGCTCTAAACAATCAGGCTCCTTTTTATTTAAAAGATCTGATTCTACCGTATTATCCTAACAGAGCACTACGCTCCCAAAATGCAGGATTACTTGTAATACCTAGAATCTCCAAAAGTACAATGGGAGGCAGAGCCTTCAGCTATCAAGCTCCTCTCCTGTGGAATCAGCTGCCAATCTGGATTCGGGAGTCAGACTCGATCTCTGTTTTTAAGAATAGGGCTAAAACCTACCTTTTTGATATAGCCTACAATTAGGGAGGGATCATGTGTTTCTGAACCCTCCCTTAGTTATGCTGCTAATAGGTTTAGTCAGCTGGGGGACCTCCAGTAATGCACTGGGCCTCACTCCTTTCCTCACTCTCTATGAAATATTTTTTTTTTTTTTTTTTTTGCTGGTCATTAACATCTGTTTGTTCTCTCCCATAGATTGAGTCCCCATCGTGCTGTTTGCTCTCTACATGTCTGTTCTTTTCTTCTTCTCTATCACCTCACCCCCCAGCCAGTCGCAGCAGATGACTGCCCCTCCCTGAGCCTGGTTCTGCTGGAGGTTTCTTCCTGTTAAAAGGGAGTTTTTCCTCTCCACCGTCGCCAAGTGCTTGCTCACAGGGGATCACCTGATTGCTGGGGTCTTTCTGCAACTGTGGGGGTTCCCCCCTACAGTTGATAGTGCTATGAGATGACTGTTGTTGTGAAATGGCGCTATATAAATAAAGTTGAATTGAATTGAATTGAAAAACACAAGGAGGGCACTGCTGTGGGAGTCTTCTGCTTCAGCAAAGGGGAAACTGCTGCCTGAGAGGCGGGGGTATTCCTCCGGCAGTCCGGAGCTGAATGGTGGCATTGTGGAGCAGATGGAGCAGGAATAGGCGAACTAGGAGTGGAGTAGGGCGTCTGGCACAGAGTGCGCTTCCGCGTCATCTTCGGGCTCGCTGAAGGTGGCCCCCACGTCAGCCCGGGGAAAGACTGCTGCAGGACGGAGAGTGTAGACAGCAGCTCCGTGAACTGGGGGAACCTCCACAACCCAGTGTGCACCTCAAGAATAACGGTCACCGAATTCACTTTCTCCCAGATCTTCTTTGGGCTGTGGGAGGGGAGGACTTCATTCACAAAGCTCTGGATGAATTTGGCGGCCCATTCCTCCTCCAGCCTCGGGTATCCAGCTGCCGATTTCCCTATGATTGCTGGAGGTCAGATTGTGACACCAGCCACATAATAAACCACCTGCATTTGGCTGGAGGTGGGTGTTAATTTACATCCTAGATTGCAGTGCTTGTAACTGAAAGAGAAAGAAGAAACGAGGTGGTTGCAATACACTTTAGAAGATTCTGTTATGTATTATTGTAAACAGTAGCTGTTTACAATATATATTTCAAATATATTTGAAATGGAGCCATTGAACTGAGATTTTCACCAGATATCAGTAACAATCCAAGTAATCCATACATGCAGAATCTCACAAAATGTAGTGATTCGTGCTGCTTACTAATTATCATCCTCAGCAGTGCCTGTTCTCACACCTGCTCTCTCCTATTAGGCACCCTTTATTAGGAGTGGATTCCTGCATGGAGACGTCAATGCTCCTTGGGTGAAACCATCCTTGTCCTGACTCACCCTTCTCTACTGCTGGGAGTTTTGCCTCCCTCCCTTCCTTGCATCGTTCCTGCATCTATTCTTCTGGGAGCTTCGCCTCCCCAACTCTACAGTAAGCTTATCTCACTGGACACTTCTCCTCCTACTCCTGCTTTCTTCCTCCTCTCTCCCTGTGCACAGGTGGATTTTCCTCTAGGCAGCAGACTCACCTCTGCTCCGGACGGCGGACCGGACTCTTTGCCGTGGGTTGGAGGCCACTCCCACTCCCAGCACAGTAAGAGCCTCCTCTCACCTAGCTTGTTCCTTCCTCTCATCCCTCAGCTGTGGCTGCACCTGCCCCATCTTCCCCTTCACAGACACTGCACCTACCGAGTGGGACGCTGGTAACTTGGAGTAGACAAAGCTACTCTTCAGTGCTTCTACAACTCGGTTGCTGAACTGTTATTAATTTCCTCTCTCCTCATTTGCCGCAGGGTTGCCAGTTCTCTCCCGCTCTGCACTGACATCCACCCATCCACTCACTCACTTATCCATGTTATTAATAAAGATTTTTATGATTTATAATCCAGTCTGTGTCTGCATTTGGTTTTTTGTGCAAACATGTCACAAAAGTGAGTACACCCCTCACATTTTTGTAAATATTTTATTATATCTTTTCATGGGATAACACTGAAGATATGACACTTTGATACAATGTAAAGTAGAAAGTGTTCAGCTTGTATAACAGTACAAATTTGCTGTCCTGTCAAAATAACTCAACACACAGGCATTAATGTCTAAACCACTGGCAACAAAAGTGAGTGCACCCCTAAGTGAAAATGTCCAAATTGTGCCCAATTAGTCATTTTACCTGCCCGGTGTCATGTGACTCGTTAGTGTTACAAGGTCTCAAGTGTGAATGGGGAGTAGGAGTGTTAAATTTGGTGTTATCGCTCTCACACTCTCTCATACTGGTCACTGGAAATTTAACATGGCACCTCATGGCAACAAACTCTCTGAAGATTTGAAAAAAAAAGAATTGTTGCTCTACATAAAGATGGCCTAAGCTATAAGAATGCCAACATCCTGAAACTGAGCTGCAGCACGGTGGCCAAGATCATACAGTGGTTTAACAGGACAGGTTCCACTTAGAACAGGCCTCACCACGGTTGACCAAAGAAGTTGAGTGCATGTTCTCAGCGTCATGTCCAGAGGTTGTCTTTTGAAAATGGACGTATTATTGCTGCAGAGGTTGAAGGGGTGGGGGGGGGTCAGCCTGTCAGAGCTCAGATCATACGCCGCACACTGCATCAAATTGGTCTGCATGGCTGTCATCCCAGAAGAAGCCCTTTTTCAAGATGATGCACAAGAAAGCCCTCAAACACTTTGCTGAAGACAAGCAGCCTAAGGACATGAATTACTGGAATCATGTCCTGTGGTCTGATGAGACCAAGATAAACTTATTTGATTCAGCTGGTGTCGAGTGTGTGTGGCGGCAACCAGGTGAGGAGTACAAAGACAAGTGTGTCTTCCCTACAGTCAAGCATGATGGTGGGAGTGTCATGGTTTGGGGCTGCATGAGTGCTGCCAGCACTGGGGAGCTACAGTTTATTGAGGGAACCAGGAATGCCAACGTGTACTGTGACATACTGAAGCAGAGCATGATCCCTTTCTTTCAGAAACTGGGCCACAGGGTAGTATTCCAACATGATAACAACCCCTAACACACCTCCAAGACGACCACTGCCTTGCTTAAGAAACTGAGGGTAAAGGTGATGGACTGGCTAAGCATGCCTCCTCCAGACCTTAACTCTATTGAGCATCTGTGGGGCATCCTCAAATGGAAGGTGGGGGAGTGCAAGGTCTCCACATCCACCAGCTCCGTGATGCTGTGATGGAGGAGTGGAAGAGGATTCCAGTGGCAACCTGTGAAGCTGTAGTGAACTCCATGTCCAAGAGAGTTAAAGCAGTGCTGGAAAATAATTGTGGCCACACAAAACATTGACACTTTGGGCACAATTTGGAAATTTTCACTTAGGGGTGTACTCACTTTTGTTGCCAGCGGTTTAGACATTAATGGCTGTGTGTTGAGTTATTTTGAGGAGACAGCAAATTTGCACTGTTATATAAGCTGTACAATGACTACTTTACATTGTACCAAAGTGTCATATCTTCAGTGTTGTCCCATGAAAATATATAATAAAATATTTACAAAAATGTGAGGGGTGTACTCATTTTTGTCAGACACTGTATAAAGAAACCAAGGCAACTGTGTTCACAAAACAAGTTACATTTCATAAAAGTGAAATGACACAGGGAATAAGTGTTAAACACACAAAGAAAAAGAGGTGTAAAAAGGCATAGAAAGCCAAGAAACCATTTGAAATCATTCAGAATTTAGGAAGCCATTCCTTCTCCCATCAGGGCAAATTAATTTCAGCTGGTTAAGTTCTGACTCATAGCCTTTAAAAAGGTCTGTGAATAGAATAGACTGATAGATTGTTACACCACAAAGAACTCATGATGGGTAGAAGCAAAGAGCTCTCTTCTAGACCTTTGCAAGCTTACTGTTGCAAAACATAATGATAACATTGGTTACAGGCATATTTCTAAACTGCTGAATGTTCCAGTGAGCATTGTTCGAGCCATCATTTGGAAGTGGAAAGAACATCATTTTACCATAAACCGGCCACGACCAGGAGCTCCTCGCAAGATTTCTGATAGAGGGGTCAAAAGAACTATCAGAAGAGTTATCCAAGAGCCAAGACTACTCGGCAAGAGCTGACAGGTACTGCTGTCTCAAAGAAAACAATAAGTAATGCACTCAACTGACATGGGTTCTATGCCTGCTCACTTCACAAGACTCCATTGCTGAAGAAAAAGCATGTTGAAGCTCATTTAAAGTTTGCTGTACAACATTTGGGCAAGTCAGTAAAATACTGGGAGAATATAGTCTAGTTAGATGAGACCAAAATTGAATTTTTTGGATGTTACAACACACAGCATGTTTGGAGGAGAAATGGCACTGCACATCAGCCCAAAAACACTATACCAGCAGTGAAGTTTGGAGGTGGAAGCGTCATGGTGTGGGGGTGTTTTTCAGCACATGGTACAGGCAGACTTCATATAATTGAAGGAAAGCTGAATGGATAAATGTACAGAGACATCCTTGATAAGAACCTATTACCATCTGCCAAGATGCTGAAGATGAAATGTGGGTGGGCATTTCAGCAAGACAATGATCCCAAACACACAGCCAAGGAAGCTCTAAACTGGCTCCAGAGAAGGAAACTAAAGCTGCTAGAATGGTCCAGTCAGTCACCTGACCTAAATCCAATAGAAAATCTATGGAATGAACTCAAGATCAGAGTTCATAGAAGACACCCACGCAACCTTCAAGATTTGGAGACAGTTTGTGTGGAAGAATGGGCTAAAATCACTCCTGAGCAATGCCTGCACCTAGTTTCGCCATACAGGAGGCATCTGGAAGCTGTTATTACCAACAAAGTTTTTTCTACTAAATACAGTATTAAATAAATTTCACCAAGTGTGTTCATTACTTATTCCCTGTGTCATTTGACTTTATTAAATATAACTTGTTTTGTGAAGACAGTTGCCTTGATTTCTTTGCATGTCTGGATTACTTGGGTTGTTTACTGAAATCTGGTGAAAATCTCAGGTCAATGGCTCCATCAGAAATAAAGAAAACAATTGTTAACATGTTCAATAATTATTTTCCCTGCTGTACCTCATAAGATCACGCCACGCTTCCTGAAATGTTCTATTATTGTTGGTAGTCCTTGCCACCAATGCTTCAAAGAAAGCAGTGTCCATTACTAGTTTTAACCATTCTGCCAACTCTGGTTTAGTCTGACTCTTCCAGTGGCGCAGAATAACCCAAGAGGCTTTTATGAAGCCTGCCAGTGGCAGACCACACTGTTGTTTTGTTATTTGTGTTATGTCCACAAACCTGGTGATGAATGAGGCTGACAGAGACGTAACACTGAATGTGTCTTTATTGAATGTTTAGGAACACCATACATGTAACGCACCCAGTGGAGTCATCCAGCCCAAGAGGAAGTCCTCATGGCGGTTGCCTCGTAATATAGCGCAGTGTGATGATGCAACAGGGAGGCGGCGTCATCACACCACACTTCATAATAAATCCCCATATAGCATCCAACTCCCCGCCCTTTTACAAGGTCCAAAACCACTCACTCAAATCAAACCCACCCTAATTTAGAACCCCAATCACACTCTAAACTAAAATAAATAAGGCCTAACACATTTGCACAAAAAAAACTAAAATAGGACAGGTGGATGGACTACCACACGGCCCGCACAACACAGTGGGTTATTCTGCCACTGATATGACGAAGAGTCTTTATTAGAACAGCTAAAAAAAATATGTTGTGCTCCTAAGCTAAACATAGAACTCAAAGCAGAACCATAACACATCAAACTGTCACAGCACAGTCACCTGGGAGAATGGCAGGACTGGCTGGGGGGGCCTGGGCAGCCCCGCAGCACGCACACCCCACATCTTTTGTATAGGCACACCGCACTTCATATTAAGTGCCACCATAACATCCTCCCCCCCTTTACAAAGTCCAAAAACACTTATGCAATTCGAACCCACCCCAATTTAGAACCCAAATCACACTAATTAACGTAAACTAAAATAGTCAAAGGCCTAACATATTCACACAAAACCAACCTAAAATAGGATCGGTGGGTGGACTACCACACGGCCCTCATGGCACAGTGGATTATTCTGCCAGGGGATTATACTAAAAGTCCTTTTTATTCAAACTGAAAAAAAAAAAATCTGCCGTGCTCCTAAACTAAACACATGAATGAATGAATGAATGAATGAATGAATGAATCTTTATTTCGGATAGATAAAAGTGCAGATTAAAAGAAACAGAATAATATAACAAAGGGGGAAAGAAAATCCAACAAGGTCAAATTAGACAATAACTCCTATGATTATACAGTTCAACATAAGTTATCCGAAATGGGTGATGGCTGAAGCCGCAGCTTATATTGCCCACCCATATTCCATCCAACAATTCAAACGAAAAACAAAACAAGAGCGATTACAATTCAGAACATAGCTAAGACAAAATGTGACAAAAAAACTAAGCTACAACACAACGCAGACTGGATATGACAATCCTTATGTGATTTTACATGTCATCTTGTATATATGTTTGGAGTATTTCTTCCTTTAGTTTTTGTTTAAATTGTCCAAGCGTTGTACATGATTTTAATTCAGGTCCAAAAGCGTTCCATAATCTGACTCCTTGCACTGAAACACAGTGTTGCTTGGTGGTAGTTCTCACTGAAGGTTTTTGAAATATACATGTTCCTCTGAAATGATATTGTTCCTCCCTTATTTGGAACAACTTTTGGATATTTGCGGGCAGTGATAGATTCTTCACTTTAAACATTATTACTGCAGTTTTAAAGTCAACCAGATCTTTCAACTTGAGAGCTTTTAATTTAAGAAAAAGTGGGTTTGTTGGTTCCCTGTAAGCAGCTTTGTTTATTATTCTAATAGCTCTCTTCTGAAGCATAAAGACTGGATATATGTTTGTTTTATATGTATTTCCCCATACTTCAGTACAATATGTCATGTATGGGAGTATTAGTGAATGATACAAGGTATATAGTGTGGGTTGATTCAGCAAATATTTCACTCTGTGTAGTATTGCAATTGATTTGGATATTTTACCTTTAATATAATTAATATGTGACTTCCAACACAGTTTATTATCAATTATTACTCCAAGAAATTTAGTTTCAAATACCATTTCAATCTCTACACCATTTACACTGAGTTTAGATACTAGGTTGTTGTGATGGTTGTTAAAAACTATAAATTTTGTCTTACTTAAATTGAGCGTTAATTTGTTTGAATCAAACCACAGTTTGAGCTTTCCTAATTCCTTTCCGAGTGTATCCAAAAGTTGTTCCAAATTGCTTCCACTGCATAATAAATTAGTGTTGTCAGCAAACAATATTAAATCCATTTTTTCTGAAACTTTACATATATCGTTTATATACATGTTGAAAAACAATGGCCCCAAAACTGAACCCTGTGGGACTCCACAAGTAACCTTCAGTAACTGTGAGTTTTTGTTACCACCCCATACATACTGATATCTATTATTTAAATAACTACATAACCAGGACAGTGCTACCCCCCTAATACCACAATTTTGTAGTTTCTTTAATAATAAATTATGATCCACTGTATCAAATGTTTTTTTAAGATCCAGGAATACCCCAACTGAATACTCTTTATTTTCAACGGCAGTTGATATTTTTTCTATAAATTCCATTAGAGCAAATGCAGTTGTCCTCTTGTATCTAAACCCATATTGCTGCTCACACAATAAATTATTCTTCAGTATGAAGTTGTCAATTCTCTCATAGAATATTTTTTCAAGTATCTTGGAAAATTGCGGCAATAGTGAAATTGGTCTATAGTTTGAGAATTCCCCTCTGTCACCCGTCTTGTATATCAGAATTACTTTAGCTATTTTCATTGCATTGGGAAATATACCTGTTTGGAGAGACAGGTTACAGATATACTTCAGTGGTTTCACTAAGCATTCAATAATAGTTTTGACTAAGAGCATGTCAATACCATCACAGTCTGTAGATGTTTTACTTTTTAAACGATTTAACAATTTCAATGACCTCTCTCTCGTCTGTGTTCTTTATGAAAATGGAGTCTTTTATAGCAGTGTTTTTGCTTATTGTTTCGCCTGTAAGATAAGATAAGATAAGCCTTTATTAGTCCCACAATGGGGAAATTCCAGGATTGCAACAGCACAGGGATAGCAACACTCAGAGCAACAATCAGAAGGTATACATATGTATACAAATGTACATATAAATATACGTATATATATGTACTGTTATCACTACGTGTTATATACACTGAGTATGTTTAACACAGTTCAACAGCAAGCCAAACTCGTTTTTCACGAGCCAGGAAACCGAGCGTCCTGCTCACTTTATTTCAGTCTTCACAGACAGTTTACAGTACCTTAATACTGTGGCTCGAAGCTCGTTGAAAAGCCCGAGTGAAAAGCCATTGCTTTCGGAGGTGTAAAAAGGCGTTTAACACACAGGAGGAACGTTTCAGACATTCGCGGGCAGGCTATGCACTTCTGCGGTTTTTTTTCTCTCAACAATGATCGCTTCTCCTACCCATAAACCATAGCGGCAACTGGCTGCGCTTTCAATATAAAATACAAACAAATTGCTAATAACTATACAGAAATTATTTTTAACACGATGACTATTTTTTAACATGAATTATTACAAAGGGACTATGATATTTAATATAATCTTATGAACTATTTTCTAACTCTTACAAAACACACTACTGAGGGCAGAACAATATATACAGTATATATAGACAGTGCAGAGCATTGTAGCTAGATGGGATAGATATATAAACACAGTGCGGAGCATTAGGTGCAGTAATGTGTATTTCTCGAGCCAAATTAGGACCAATGTTAACTAAAAAGTTATTAAATTCATCTGCAGGTGAAACTGCATTCACACTCTGAGTCATTTTATTTTTTGAAAAATCGGTTGGGTAGCTTGTATTTCTGTTTTTATTTCCAAGAATATTGTTAAGTATTGTCCATGTATTTTTAATATTGTCTCTGTTTTTTCTCCAGTTCTTTACTGTAATAGTCTCTTTTACTACATCTTATTATATATGTCAACTTATTTTTGTATGTTTTATACCGCTGCTCTGCTTCTTTTGTCCTTTTCTTTAGGAAAGTTTTATATAATAAATTTTTCTTTTTACACGCCTTTTGTAATCCTTTGGTTAACCATGGCTTATGGGCAAATTTATGTTTAAGCTTTTTCTTTACTAATGGACAATTTGTTTCATAAAGAGTGGTTACAATGTTTATAAATGTGTCATAGGCTTCATTTACATCTGATACACAGACTTTTGTCCAGTCTTGCTTCAGCAAGTCTTCTTTAAAAGGACTGATTGCATTTTGTGATTTGTATCTGAACGATTTTAATTTTTTTTCTGTATTGGCCTCCGTGTGGTCATGGATAAGTGCAAAGGTTGGCAAATGGTCACTTATATCATTTATCAATAATCCACTTTCTATTTTCTTATCAATAATATTAACAAACAGGTTGTCAATAAGTGTAGCAGTGTGAACTATGATTCTACTGGGATGTGTTATTGTGGGATATAGACTCATGCTGTACATAGAATTCATGAACTCTGTAATTACATTTTGTTGATATGGATTTAGTAGATCAATACTGAAATCTCCACAAACTACTACCATTTTCTTACTAGTAATATTATTGTACAGCTCGACTAATTTATCTCTGAATGTCTCAATGCAAGTTCCCGGCGTTCTATATATACAACTTATAATTAGATTTTTTGTTTTATCTTGGTCAATCTCAACAGTAACACATTCCAAGATCCCCGGTAGTGCAAAGGACATTCCATTTACAAGCTTACACCTATACAGGTCATCAATATACAGTGCAACATCACCACCCTTTTTTTAAGATCTGTTAATATGAAACATCTGATATCCCTCTATTGCCATCAGGGGAGCCTGCTCTTCATTAAGCCAAGTTTCAGAGACTGCAATAGCTGTAAATTTTCTGTCTAGCTGTTTTAAATAGTCCTGAATCTGTGGAAAGTTTTTGTTAAGACTTCTGCTGTTGAAGTGTATTATTGATAGTTTACCATCTAGTTGCACTTGACTTTTGAATTGCTTTTCAGTGTAATATTCGCAATGGTTATGAATATTATTGAAAAAGTGGTTATCAGGATCAATATCATTCTCCATCTCTTGTAGTTTATGTTCAGCATAATGGCATATTTTCAGAGTTTGAATTTCCTCACTCTGTGTCAAATGATTTCCTCCAACTGGGGATAATTGATGTCTACTCAAGTCAGTCATAAGTTTTGTTTGTTTTTAGTTTTTGTTTTTTTAAGTACATTGACATGGTGTCACAGAAGAACTATTCTTGCTGTGTGTGTGGATATGGATTATCATAGTCTCTTAATTTTCTTAATCAGTGTTCATCTATATTTATTTAAGTCAGTGATCTCTCTGATTATTATACTCTTTGCTTCCTCAGGTGTTCCATTTAGTTTGATCCAAACTCTACAATTTCTTGTCCATGTTGCCTGCATCTTATTTTATCTTTTCAGCATCCGTGCTTGCCGTGCTATTTCAGCATTAGTTTTTGTTAGATGTTCATTTAGGTAAACTTGTGTTCCCCGTAGCTTTCTGGTCTGCCTCAGTATGTCATTCTTTACCCTTCTGTTCACAAAGCACATCACAATTGATTTCTTTGTTTTATTATCCTTTCTGGGTAAAGCATGACGGGCTGAAATTGCATTTGCTTCGACCTTTATATTTCTACTATCAAGGAACTGAAGCACCTGGTTTTCCAGGGAGACTGATTCACTCAGGGGAGCATCCTCTCCTCTCAATCCTGCTGTAGCATGAGCATATGATTGGTATTTAATGTCTAGTCCACTTATAATTAGATCATGCATATGAGAACATTGTTCAACATCCTCGGCGCGTTGCTCCAAGTCCGCAATTTTTTTGGCTTTTTCCTTAATTGTTAATTTTAATTCTCGGACTTCTTCCACTAGCCCTGTTATTTTAGCCTGCTGACTAGCCACTTTGGTCAGTTCTTCTGACAAGAAGTTCAGAGATTTTTTGATCTCTTCCATTTCCTCCTTCTTTGGTGGCATTTTTACTGACCTGTTGATAGTAAAAACAATCTCTGCTGGTGTCGCCAGTATCCGATCCGACCGACCTCGAATCCAGCTGGGCCTCAGCTAGCCCCTTCCGCTGCTAGTCCCGCTGCAATTGAGCTCCTGTCCAGCCGGGGTACCGGCCGCTCCTCCACCGAGTCCCACCGCCCGCTGCCGCTGTAGTTGAGCTCCGATCCTGCTCCTGTCCAGCTGGGGTCCCGGTAGTTCCTCCGCTGAGCCCCGCCACCTACCGCTGTCTTCCTCAGTAGATCCTCCGCTGAGCCCCGCCGCTGTAACTGGGCTCCAACTCAGGCTCTTGTCTGGCTGGGGCCCCGGTGGTCCTCCACTGGTCCCCGTCTCCCACCACCGCTGCACCCGAACTCCGATCCGGCTCCCGTCCAACTGTTGCCTCGGTTAGTTCCTCCGGCGAGCCCCAATCACCGGGGACAGAGTCGCTTCGTGTTGATGTTAGGTGCTACGACTAGCGTTAGCTTAGCAAACGCTTCGGGTAAAGCATAGCAGCGACCCACGAAAAGAAACGCTAATCAGTTTACTCACAGAGCCCAATGAAAGGCGAATAAAGGGGTATTTCAACCAAGGAGCAACAAATAGAGCTATAAACAATAGAAGCTGTCAAAGCGCAGTCACTTGGGTGGAAGAGGTGGAACTGGCATGGGGGAACCCTGGGCAGCCCCACAGCAGGCACGCCCCTGGAGGCCACAGGCCTCCGGAGCGAAGGCTAATCTTCTGGACACTGGAGCTCGGCTCCCAAACCACCTTCACCGACTCCCGTCAAGCCTCGTCACCTGGAATGTCCTCCTAGACACATCACAGCTGGTTAGCGTCCCTCATCGAGCTGTCAGACAACTAGAATCATGCCGCTCCCAACTTCGCTACTATCCTCAGGCGTGCTCGATGTTTTGTCAGCTGTTATCTGGCCCAACTTTGCCGTGGTCTTTCATCACCCCGAACCCAAACCCTGTCCATAACCTGAAGTGGGACTTTACTCAGCTGGAAGCACTGCTGCTGAGCATGCGGTAACTCCATGCTTGTCGGCCGTGCCCCGCCCTCTTCTAAGAGTGTAGCGATCTGTTTCAACAATGAACTATATATATCCTCTCTGATTGGCTTCAGGTGTGCTGGCAATGGAGTAGGTGTGTGCGTTGCTGGCTCCTGCTATATTTTTTTTCTTTACTTTTTAAACCCTATTTTGTTGTAAGCTGTTAATGTTTTGGACATTTAATACATGCAGAATCTGTTTTGAAATATGTCCAAAACAAGAAAGCAGACTGAAAAGGAGGCAGCAGAGAACAATACTAACACCAGCTTAGCTGAGGATGCTAATATCAGCCTTAACTCTGCACTTGTTGCCTTGCTAGAGCAACACAGAATGTCCATAGCTGCTGACTTCAAAGCTTCATTTGAACTTATTAATGGTAAGCTGGACAAAATTCAAGCAGATGTGGCGAACCAGGAGCAACGCATTGGCGACCTTGAAAACAACGCGGAGGACGTCAGCCAGCGCCTAGCGGCGCTTGAAGTTACATGCGAGTCAATACAGGAGGAGAACAAACTTTTGAAAAACAAACTTTCTGACCTGGAGGGAAGAAGCAGGAGGCTGAATATTCGTCTGGTGGGTCTGCCGGAGTCCTTTGATGTGGGTCCACGGCCATCTGAATTTTTTTCTCAGCTGTTGGTGGACGTCTTTGGCGCACAAACTTTGCCATCTCCCCCAGAGCTGGATAGAGCCCACCGCAGCCTCAGGTCCAAGCCGGGTCCGAATGGGAAGCCGCGCGCTGTCATTATTTGTTTCCACCGGTTTCGGACCAAAGACTTGGTGATGAGAGAAGCGCGGAGACGCCGTGGGACTTTGGAATATCGTGGGCATAAACTTCAGTTCTACGAGGATTATAACGCCGACGTTCAGAGGCAGCGAGCCGAATATAAGGAGGTTATGTCCGAGTTGTACAAGAGAGGTTTTCGTCCTTCTCTTCTTTTCCCCGCCAGGCTCCGGATAACTCTTCCAGACGGCAAAAACCAGTGGCTGGCGTCCGTCTCAGAGGCCACCCGCTTCATGCAAACTATGAAGAGAAACCAGCAATTTTCGCCTTGAACTGGACATTTCTGGGTTGACCAGCTGCCGCGCTGGGCTGCTTGTTACTTCATTGAAGCTGCACTGACTGGACATTGATGCATTTTCAGATGTTTAAAAACAAGGTAAAATTGGCTCCCTATACGTTGTTGTTTACTTAATTCTTTTTTTTAATTTTATCTTATTTATTTTTTTTTTTTTTAGGGTAAAACGTTCATATTATGCAGGATTGAAGCCAGTTGTATGGGAGCATTCTGTTAGGATGAAAATAAGATAAGATAAGCCTTTATTAGTCCCACAATGGGGAAATTCCAGGATTGCAACAGCACAGGGATAGCAACACTCAGAGCAACAATCAGAAGGCAAGAAAAAACAACATCTAGTAAACATATGTCCATATTACTATAAATGTATATATATAGACACACAGTGCAGAGCATTATGGCTGGTGAATGTGCAGCAGAAAGTCTAAGTTCTCTCTCCGCGGATGCAGCGGGCCAGCTGGAAGTCTTTGGGCATGATGGTGACCCCCTTAGCGAAGAAGAGACCACCAGGTGGGTCTCGCTGGTCTCCTGCAGAGCCATGACGGCGAAACTCAGGAAACGCAGGACGGTCTTGAAGTCCTGAGCGATCTCCCTCACCAGGCGCTGGACGGGCAGCTTACGGATGAGCAGCTCCGTGGATTTCTGGTAGCGACGGATCTCTCTCAGAGCCACGGACCTGTGACGGCGAGGCCTCTTCACTCTGCCGGTGGCCAGAGCGCCTCTCCGAGCAGCCCTGGTGGCTAGCTGTCTCATGGGGGGCTTCTTCCTCCAGTAGATTTTACGGGCGGTCTGCTTGGTTCTTGCCATCGCTCTTTATTATTCTGTCTTATATTTCTTTCACGCCGCCTAAACTCCAGCCCGGCACCCGCTTCGTTTTCGCTACAGCTCCCGGTATGTCGAGTTTCCCATTAGCACCGGGCGGCGGCCAAGTGCTAGCTAGCACTAGCTCCTCCCCGCAGTAACGTCTCCCGCTGCAAACCGTGGCTCCGTCCGCCGACCCGGGAGACCCCCGGGGCGATCCGTGCGTCCGTGATATATATACAGAGTGAAAGGTATATAAATAGAGCAGGAGATGGAGCGGTTGCTGTTTTTTTGCAACCGGCTGGAGTGTTGTTATAGGTTTGGTTGTTGGATTTTTTTATTTATTTATTTTTTTTTAATTTTTATTTTTTTATTTTTTTTTTTTTTTGTTTTGTTTTTTTGTTATGGTTTTATTTACACCCCCCTTACCCCTTCCTTTTTTTTTTTTTTTTTACCCGTATCTCACTTTATTCTTCTTTGGGCTACACAACATAATATATAAATTTTACTCTTTGAATGAATAGTAATCTTACTTTGGTAAGCTGGAATGTGAAGGGGTTGAACCATCCAATTAAACGAAAGAGAGTCATGTCACGTCTAAAGCAATTTAAGCCTGGGGTACTGTTTTTGCAGGAAACCCATTTGCAGGATTCCGACCACTTGCGTTTGTCAAAATGTTGGTCAGGACAATTTTTTCATTCAAATTTTAAAGCTAAGGCCAGGGGCGCTGCTATTCTTATTGATCGAAATATCCCATTTATTCCCTCTAATGTTGTATCAGATAAAAATGGACGATTTGTAATAGTATCAGGTAAACTTGGCGATAAACATGTCACTTTGGCTAATCTGTATGCACCGAATTTTGATGATGTGCACTTTTTTCGCAACCTTTTTTCGCAACTTCTAGATTTAAATACTCATTCTCTAATTCTTGGGGGTGACTTTAATTTGTATATGGATCCGATCTTAGATCGCTCATCTTCAAAACCTGCTAGTCTTAATAAATCTGCAACTTATGTTAAGTCTTTTCTTGAGGAATATAGCCTTACAGATCCTTGGCGTTTTTTACATCCTAACGGCAGGGACTATTCTTTTTTCTCTCACGTACACCATACTTATACCAGAATAGATTATTTTTTTGTTGACAATTTATTAATTAATAACCTTTGCTCTTGCAGTTATGATAGCATCTCGGTTTCTGATCATGCCCCTCTTGTACTTAAAATGATCCTCCATGGATGTGACTCCATGAGAAAGCATTGGAGATTGGATCCATTATTACTTACAGATGAAAAATTGGTTGCGAATATTTCTTCTAAAATTAATTTTTTTTTTGAAAGAAAATAAAACTCCTGGTATGTCAAATAAAACGATATGGGAGGCCATGAAGGCATTTCTTAGGGGGGAATTTATTTCATTGGCAGCATTTAAAAGACGATCCTTAATACAGGGACAGAAGGTTATTTTAGATCAAATCCTGGACATTGACAGACAATATGCTCAATCTCCATCACCCGCTCTGTACAAGGAACGTATGACATTACAAACTAAATTTAATTTACTTTCTACTCGACAAATTGAAGGTTGTTTAATAAGGAACAAGAGTGAATTTTATGAACATGGCGAAAAAACCAGTAAACTTCTAGCTAATCAACTACGTGGTATTAGAGCTAAGCAAATTATTACTGGAGTTAGGACAGATAAAGGAGAGGTGACATCTGACCAACAAGCGATTAATGATATTTTCAGGTCATTTTATTCCAAATTATATACCTCAGAATATACAACAAACTTAAAGGATTTGGAAATTTTTTTTGATTCTATTGATATTCCTTTGATTTCTTCAGAATCTCGGCAAATTTTAGAAGCTTCCATCACAAAAGAAGAAATTCAGCTGGTAATATCATCCATGCAATCAGGAAAATCTCCAGGACCTGATGGGTTTTCCGCTGATTTTTTCAAAAAATTCTCTGATGACCTCGCCCCTTTCCTTTGTCAAGTTTTTACAGAGTCGCTTGACTCTGGTACACTTCCTCCTTCATGCTATCAGGCCTGTATCACTGTGTTGCTTAAAAAGGATAAGGATCCTGTTGATTGTGCTTCTTACAGGCCTATTTCCTTGTTAAATACCGATGTTAAAATTTTGTCAAAGTTGTTAGCTTCAAGGTTGGAAAAGATTCTTCCTTTTATAATTTCACAGGACCAAACCGGTTTCATTAAAAATCGCCATTCTTTTTTTAACTTGCGGCGGTTGTTTAATATTATTTATACTCCTCACCACAACATACCTGAATGTCTTATTAGTTTGGACGCTGAAAAGGCATTCGATAGGGTTGAGTGGGAGTATTTGTTTTTTACTTTGGAGAGGTTCGGTTTTGGTCCTTCCTTCTGTTCCTGGATTAAACTTCTCTATGCTAGTCCTTTAGCTTCAGTGTTAACTAATTGTCGCTATTCTGACTATTTTAGACTTTACCGTGGTACGAGGCAAGGCTGTCCTTTGAGCCCGTTGCTCTTTGCCTTGGCAGTTGAGCCGTTAGCTATTGCAATCCGTGGGAGCCGGGACTTTCTAGGCATTCGTAGGGGTGGCATTGAGCATAGGGTTTCACTCTATGCTGATGATCTTTTATTATTTCTCTCCAACCCACTTACTTCATTACCTGCTATACTTAATATTTTGGATAGTTTTAGTAGGTTTTCTGGTTATAAAATTAATCTTAATAAGAGTGAACTGTTTCTGATTAATGAAAAGATTCAAGTTCAGGATTTTGAAAATTTTCCTTTCAAGGTTGTTATTGATCATTTTAATTATCTTGGGATATGTGTCACTAAACAATTTAATTACTTGTTTAAAAATAATTTTCTCCCCTTACTTGACCAGTGCAAGTTAATACTTTCCAAATGGTCCCCATTATCCTTGTCTTTAATTGGCAGAATCAATTCTGTAAAAATGATGTTACTTCCAAAGTTTTTATATTTGTTTCAATGTCTCCCCATTTTTATTCCTAAATCCTTTTTTAAGTCTTTGGACTCTCTGATTACCTCATTTATTTGGAATGGTAAACATCCGAGATTGAGGAAAGTTTTTCTTCAAAGACCCAAATCAGTAGGTGGCATGGCTCTGCCTAATTTTCAATATTACTACTGGGCAGCAAATATCAGGTGCATGTTATATTGGAAACATTTTTATCTGGAACCCAAATCACCTATTTGGATCCTTATGGAGTCACATGTGGACAATCAAACTTCCCTACCGGCAATTTTAGGTTCACCACTTCCCCTTGCTTTGTCTACACTGGGTAATAATAAAGTAGTTCGTCAGTCTCTTAGAATTTGGTCTCAATTCAGGAAAAATTTCGGTCTTCAGTTTTTTTCCATTAGAAGTCCAATTGCCGCAAATCATTTATTTACCCCATCAACTATTGATAGTGCATTTCATATATGGCACAGAAAAGGTTTAAAATCTTTTGCGGATTTATATTTTGATGGTCAATTTGCAAGTTTTTCTCAACTTTCCACCAAATTCGACATCACTTCTATACACTTTTTCCGCTTCCTCCAGGTCAGACATTATGTGCAAACCATGACAAAACAATTCCCTCAAAAACCTTCTGATAATCCTCTAGATGATTTTTTATTAGTTAAACCAACTTCTAAGGGGGTAATGTCAGTTTTATATAATTTAATTTCAAATTTACAATCTTCTTCTCTGGCCGCTATCAAATTGAACTGGGAACAAGATCTTAATTTTACTTTTACTGATGAACTGTGGGACTCTATTCTTGGCCAGGTTCACACTGTATCAATGTGTGCTCGTCACGCTCTTATTCAATTTAAGATTGTACACCGGATGCACCTGTCCAAGGTTAAGTTAGCACGTATTTACTCGGATATAGACCCAACTTGTGAAAAGTGTGGTAGCGCTCCTGGCACTTTGCTTCACATGTATTGGTCCTGCCCGGCATTGATGAATTTTTGGCATTCTGTTTTTATCACTATGTCTGAAGTCCTGCAATATCAAATTAAACCTGATCCATTATGCGCCATTTTTGGTGTGGCTCCAGAACTTGTCTTGCCAAGTTCCAAATTAAAAGTATTCAAATTTTCATTATTATTGGCCAGACGTGCTGTATTACTGAAGTGGAAAGACTCTTCGCCCCCTTCACATTTACAGTGGATAAAAGATATAATGTCCTGTTTGGATTTAGAAAAAATCAAATATACAGTCTGTGGCTCTGAAAACAAATTCTATAAATTATGGCGCCCGTTTCTTGATTTCTTTGAAAGACCCACGATTATAGTTTCTGAGTAGCTCATATCCCCTTTACCCCAACCCCATTTCACACACATAATTTTTCTTTGTATTTTTTTTTTTTTTTTTTATTGTTTATTTAAAGGTTTTTGTGCTTTGAAGCATTTACATTTGTTGGCTTTAAGTTCTAGTTTTTTACTGTTTGGTTGAAACAAAAATGAAAATTTCTAATACTTTGTATTGTATTGATACTTCAATTAATAATAATAAAAAGACCTTTGAAAGAAAGAGTGTAGCAGTGGTCACTGTCATAGAAGCAGACCCCTCACCCAACTGTGGCCAAGTACTAAAGGTTTCCAGTGCTAGCATGGTGTTGCTCATTGGCACAGGTGTCCCGTCATCACGCTTGGCCCCTCCAACTACCTCCTGCCGAGCACAGGCACTGAAATGTTCCTGTACCGAAACTGAGCGAGAACTGGCTGACTTAAAAACGAGGGTGTCCGCTAGCCCTTCGTCCCAAACCATGTCCTCTTTGATCACTGGAGCCCAGGAGCCCCAGCAACCACAACCCAACCATTCATTCCCACCGCTGTCCTTGGCGAAACCCAGTCCGTAGAATAGGTCACACCCCATGATTTTATCGCTGCGCACCGCCACTTGTGAAGTCAATCATCGCTTCAGACTTGTAACAAACAGTCAACTCCACAGTCCCGACAATGCACAGCCTGCTACCACCGTAGCCATACAATGGTGCTGGGTTACTCTTAATCCTGTTGTGGCGGAAAAACTTCTTCACTGTGGCCCAATTCAGCATCGACCGCACCGCCGCCGTGTCGAGCAACAGTGGCACCTCCATGCCGTCTAATTCCACTGCACAATAAGTATACCCGTTGGTGTTTGAACTCACCAACTGGATAATTGTCGGAGGCGGGCGGGGTGATTTCTTCTATGGGCTCTCCGTGTCAGAGAAATGGCACACCCTGGCGTAGTGATTCAAGCGTCCACATCTACTGCATCGTTTCCCTCTTGCCGGGCACTCTCTCACTTTATGGCAGTGCGTCATGGACCCACAATCTCTGCAAGTAGGATTTCCTGGGTCAGACCTTAGGCTGGCAGCATTGGTTTCATAATCAACTTCAACCAAGCCATCCTCGCTATCAGGGTCCACAACATTAGCTGAGGCGGGCGGCTCTGGCAGTTTCTGTGACTGGCGCCAGTTTAGCTCCAAAGCTAGCTTATCTGCAGCCTCCAACTGGAGAGCTAGTTTGACAGCCCTAGCTAGCGTTAAGTCATTAGGCACTGTCAGTAGCCTAGCACGCAGTCCAGCATTGCACGTGTACTCAGGCAATTGGTCACGCACCATATCATCTTCCCGCAGTCCAAAACAACACTCGCTAGCTAGCTGCCTCAAATCAGCAACATACTGGTGGATAGGCTCACTGACACATTGGTGTTTCTGGTGAAAGCGAATTCTCCAAACAGTCACGCTGTCTGGGGTGATGAAATGATTAGCTAGTAGCTCCACGACGTCCTCGTATGAGTCCGAAGCACCGAGTGTCCGTTGGACCCTCTGGCCTTCAATACCCAGGATGTGGACAAGGACCACACATGCCCTGACCTTATCTAGCTTCCCAAGGTCCAGCGCCGTGATGTGTGTTTGAAAGGCCTCGATCCAACGGCACCAGAGGCTCGCCCGGGAGCTCAAGGAAGGGACGGAGTGGTGTGACACATGCCTCCATGCGTTAATCCTCGGTCGCCAAATGTTATGTCCACAACGCGCCACCAACGTTTGACCAATTTGTGACCAAATTTTCCCACACTTTTGACCGTACCAAGAGTGAAGGGAATATCATGAGTTGCCTGTTGTCGCTCCGCCAGGGCAGCCAGTTGGTGGCCAACTTCTCGGTGGAGTTCCGAGTCGAGGCAGCAGATTCAGGATGGAACGAGATTACACTGCGCAGCGCTTTCCTCCACTGGTTGAATCCTTGGCTCCGTGACGACCTGACGGTCCATGCCGTTCCTGCCACCTTGGACGGCCTCATTGATCAGGCAGTCGGGTTGCATAACCGGTACCGCGAGCGCGCCAGGGAGCATGGCACCTCGTCTTGCCCTTTCACCACACGTGCACTCCCGGCGCCTGCTTACTTAGGTGAGTCCGATTCCGCCACCAAAGCCATCGAGCTCAGCTCTGCTCGACTTCTGTGGGCAGAGGCTGAGCGGCGGCGGTGGATCGGGGCGTATGCCTACTGTGGTTCATTGAAGCACAAGTTGGACACATGCCACCTACAGCCAAAAGACATGGGCCATCAGTAGCCGCGGGGGATCTGGCCGGCGGAACTCATTCTCATCCCCCCGGTAATTTTTCTGTTTCGGTCCTGATTCAGTTGCCGGGGGTTGAGAAGAAGGTCTCGACTCTTATTGATTCTGGGGCAGAGGGTAATTTCATCTCCTCCCAATTGGTTCATGAGATGAGGATTCTGACAGTTAAATTGCCAGTTCCTCACTCTGTGCATACCCTTTCTGGCCAGCCAGTGGCATCTGTTACTCATTGCACAGCGCAGCTATCCGTTCTTCTGTCCAGTAACCTCCGGGAGAGGCTCACTTTCTATGTTTTTCCACGTGCCTCTCATGCGGTGGTTCTAGGGTATCCGTGGCTCCTGAGGCATAATCCTATTCTCAGTTGGGCACAAAATTCCATCACCTCCTGAAGCTCTAATTGTTTGGCTACATATTTAAGTTCGGCCGAGTGTTCACCGGCCCTCCCCGTCTCCTCTCTTTAGCTCGAGCCGCCCGACCTCAGCCTTGTACCCGAGATTTATCACGACGTCGGGGAGGTCTTTAGCAAGTCATGAGCGTGAGCGCTTCTCCCGCATCGCTCGTATGACTGTGCCATCGACTTCCTTCCGGGCGCGAGGTTGCCGTCCAGTAAGCTCTATAATATTTCTGGACCTGAGAGGGAGGCGATGGATAGGTACATTAAGGACTCTCTGAACGCCGGCCTCAATCGGCCATCCTCGGCTCCCCTCAGGGTGGGGTTTTTCTTTGTGGGTAAGAAGGATGGGTCTCTGCATCCGTGCATTAACTGCCATGCGCTTAATGCTATAACCGTCAAAGATAAATACCCTCTGCCCCTGATGAACTCTGCTTTCGAACTCCTGCAGCGCTCGCGGGTATTCTCTAAACTTGACCTATGCAACACTTACCATCTAGTAAGAATACGTGAGGGGGACGAATGGAAAACAGCATTTAAGATGCACCTGGGGCAATTTGAATACTTAGCTATGCCCTTTGGGTTAACCAATGCCCCAGCTGTTTTCCAACGTTTAATTAATGGCGTCCTCTGCGACATGTTTAAATTGGTTTGTTTTCATCTATCTGGATGGCATTCTGATTTTTTCTCACATGCATGAGGAGCACCAAACTCATGTGAGAGTCGTGTTAGCAGCTCTTAGAGAACCAACTGTATGTCAAGGCAGAGAAGTGTGAGTTTTCCACCAATTCCACTTCTTTCCTTGGCTTTATTGTAGCGGAGGGGTAGCTGAGAGCTGACCCAGCCAAGGTGAAGGCTGTGCTTGATTGGCAAACACCCCACACCCGTAAGGAGCTGCAACGGTTCTTGGGGTTTGCGAATTTCTATCATAGGTTCATTCGGAACTATAGTGGGATAGCACAGCCTTTAACTAAGCTGACCTCTGTTAAGGTAACATTTTTATGGACCGAGGCAGCTGAACAGGCCTTTGCGCAATTAAAGGGCCTGTTCTCCGACAAACCCATCTTGGCTCAGGTTGACCCCCAGCTCCAATTTACCCTGGAAGTGGATGCTTCAGAAACGGGGGTGGGTGTGATTTTGTCCCAGTGCTCCGCCTCGGACTTGAAGCTCCGCCCATATGTATATTTCTCTCAGCGGCTCACCCCAGCCGAGAAGAATTATGACGTCGGGGATCGAGAGCTGCTGGCTATAAAATTAGCTTTTGAGGAATGGAGACATTGGCTGGAGGGAGCTGTTTATCCTGTAGTCGTGTGGACTGACCACAAGAACCTCAAGTATCTGCGGTCGGCCCGCCGGCTGAATTCCAGGCAGGCTCGCTGGGCCTTATTTTTCCAGCGTTTCAATTTCACTGTTACCGATAGGCCCGGTTCCTGTAATACTAAGCCTGACGCTCTCTCCAGACAGTTCAGCCAGGACCCGGCTGACCCCCCTTCCCATTCCCAGCCCATTCTTCCGCCTTTGTGCGTCCTGGGAACCCTTACCTGGGAGATCGAGAGGAGAGTCCGCCAGGCCCAGTCCTCTGAGCCCGAACCAGCGAGTTGCCCCCCTAACTGCCTTTACATCCCTGCCAGCCAGCAAACTCCTTCAATTGACATGTGTTTGGATCAGTTTACGCCAATTGACCTTTAAGAGTTAGACAAAATAGTTTCCTCATCCAAGCCTTCAACTTGTCTTTTAGACCCTACTCCTACCAGGTTATTTAAAGAAGTCTTCCCATTTATTGGTAGCTCTAGTCTTCAAATAATCAATTCTTCATTAACTTTAGGCCATGTATTGCAGGCTTTTAAAACTGCTGTAATTTAGATTTAGATTTTTTTTTAGATTTAGTATACTTTATTGATCTCCAGAGGGGAAATTGAGGGCATCCACCACCTGGATGGATGAAGCAGCCACAATACGGCGCTATCCCTTAACCATTCACACACACATTCACACCTAGGGCCACTTTAGAGTCTACAATTAACCTAACCTGCATGTTTTTTGGCATGTGGGAGGAAACCGGAGAAATCCTGGAGTCAACCCATGCAAACACGGGGAGAACATGCAAACTCCACACAGATCACTGTTGGTCGGGGGCTGGGATCGAACTCACGATCCCACAATCCCCACGATCCCCCAGCCAAGGGTAAACTGTCCATGCAGCCCCTCAAATTAATTAAACCCTTAATTAAACCCTTACTCAAAAAGCCTTCGCTGGATCCAGGAGTTTTAGCTAACTATAGACCAATCTCTAATCTCCCTTTCATTTCAAAAATCTGAGAAAGAGTTGTTGCTACGCAATTATTTGACCACTTGCAGGGAAATGGTTTATTTGAAGAGTTTCAATCTGGGTTTAGAATCCATTATAGTACTGAAACAGCCTTAGTGAAGGTCAGTAATGACCTCCTGATCGCATCTGATAATGGACTTGTTTCTGTACTTGTCCTTTTAGACTTTAGTGCAGCTTTTGATACTATCGATCATAATATTCTACTTGATAGATTAGAACACTATGTTGGACTTAATGGGACTTTGTTGCAGTGGTTTAAATCTTATTTATCTGATAGGTTCCAGTTTGTTCATGTCAATAATGAGTTTTCTTTCAACTCAAAGCTCAGTCACGGAGTTCCACAGGGATCTGTGCTAGGCCCTACTCTTTAGTTTATATAGGCTTCCGTTAGGCAACACAATTAGAAAGCACTGTATACATTTTCATTGTTATGCAGATGACACACAATTATACCTGTCAATGAAGCCAGATGATAGTAATCAGTTAGCCAAGTTAGAAGCCTGTCTTAAGGAAATCAAAGCTTGGTTGACTTGTAATTTCCTGCTATTGAATTCAGATAAGACTGAAGTCCAAAAAACCTTTGAAATACCTTTCCAAATCAAACTTTTAGTTTCAGTCAGGGAATCTGACTGAGGAATCCTGGATTTCCTGACTGAGAGACCTCAGTCTGTCCGTGTTGGAAATAACATCTCCAACTCTATCACGCTGAGCACCGGATCCCCTCAAGGCTGCGTACTCAGTCCACTGTTGTTTACACTTCTAACACATGACTGTGTATCCAGACACGAGGGGAACCAGATTATTAAGTTTGCAGACAACACCACAGTGGTGGGACTTATTCAGAGGGATGAGGAATCAATGTACAGGGAAGAAGTGAGAGACCTGGAGGGCTGGTGCAGGGAGAACAATCTGGTGCTCAATGTGGACAAAACGAAGGAGACGATTATCGACTTCCGGCGGTCACAGCCTGAACATGTCCCTCTCAGCATCACCGGCCGTTTAGTGGAGAGAGTGGAGAACATTAAGTTCCTCGGAGTGCAGATCTCGCAGGACCTGACCTGGAGCAAGAATTCCTTGGGGATCAGGAAGTGGGCCCAGCAGAGACTGCACTTCTTGAGGAAGCTCAAACAGGCCTCTCTCCCCATCTGCATCCTCAGTACCTTCTACAGAGGTGTGGTAGAGAGTGTTCAGACGTACTGCATTGCAACATGGTACTCCAGCTGCAGTATGTCAGACAAAAAAGCCCTGCAGAGGATAGTTAAGGGAGCTGAGAGGGTAATTGGAGTTTCCCTCCCCTCAGTCCAAGAACTTTTTCAGAACTGTTGTACGAGCAGGGCACTGAACATTGTCAAGGACCATTTTCACCCTCTGCATAAACACTTTGAACTTCTGCCATCTGGCAATCGATTCCGGAGCATCAGAGGCAGAACCACCAGACTGATTAACAGCTTCCTCCCACAAGCTGTTAGGATGCTGAACAGTTGATCCGGAATCTCTCATACATACTACTGCACCTATGGACATTATGTATATTATTTGTATATTATAGTTCTGCTTAGTTTTCAAGGATGTCTCAGGGATATGTGAATGGCTGTGTTGGGGTGGGGGGTGAGGGTGTGCGTGAGTGTGTCTTAAATTATGTTCTTTTCACTTACTGTATATGGATGCCAAGAGAAACGCAATTTCATCTTGCCTGCACTACACTTGTATGTACAGCAATATGACAATAAAGATTGATTTGATTTGATTTGATAGTTCTGTGAGGAACCTTGGAGTTATTTTTGATCAAGATCTGTTTTTCAATTCACATATTAAATTCATTTCTATGACTGCCTTCTATCATTTGCGTAATATTGCCAAGATTAGGAGCATCTTGTCTCAGAATGATGCTGAGAAACTGATCCATGCTTTTGTTAGCTCTAGATTAGATTATTGTAACTCTTTATTATCAAGTTGTCTTAAAACATCTTTAAAAAGTCTTCAGTTGATCCAAAATGCTGCAGCAAGAGTTTTAACAGGTACTAAAAAGAGAGATCATATCTCTCCGGTTCTGGCCTCCCCTCGTTGGCTTCCCATAGAGTTTAGAATTTAGTTTAAAATCCTTCTTCTCACTTTCAAAGCTCAAAACAATCAGGCCCCTTTTTATTTAAAAGATCTGATATTACTCTATTATCCTAATAGAGCGCTACGCTCCCAAAATGCAGGATTATTTGTAATACCTAGAATCTCCAAAAGTACAATGGGGGCAGAGCCTTCAGTTATCAAGCTCCTCTCTTGTGGAAGCAGCTGCCAATCTTTCTTTATTTTCTTTTATTTATTTATTTATGCAGGGACATGCACAATATACATTGACCTTAAAGAGGAAAGATGCATTGTACCAAGTTATAGCACAAGTGCTAATTTCCACCTGTAGTCCCTGGGCAGGCTGGTGTTAGCATTAAAAAGCAGACATTTGCTAAAACTACAAGTAAGCATTGATAAAAAACTAAAACCAAACACTGATTAAAAAACTAAAACCAAGCATTGCTAAAAAAAAAACAAAAAAAAAAACAATATCATTGATAAGAACCCAAAACATTGATAAGAACTAAAACATACAATAATACATTTTTATAACTCCATCCATATAAACAATTTTTCACATCAAACCACTGACTCTTATTGGTCCCACTGTCAACATCACACACTAGAACATCTTTACATCACAGCACATTATGGACACAGGTTTGCTTAGAGATTAAATGTTTTTTCACCAAGCGTGAAAATGTGTGATAGTCTGTTACTGCAAGTAACTCCGTTGGTAACATGTTCCACTGTCGCATAGCCACACATGAAAATGCTGAATTTGCTAATGTTGTCTTGTGCTTAGGAATCCTGCACTCGCCGTGTGCTGTTGATCGCGTTGTCCGAGATGTATTTACAGAACTTAATGAAACAAACATTTTTAAGGGAGGAGCAGCAGAGTTATGGATTATCTTAACCTCTTGCACTCCGGTGTACCGCGGGCGGACACGTCTCTGCGTCCTAGGGCGCACGAGGACGCACGAGGGCGCACAAGGGCGCTGCGTCCTAGAGCGCACTGAAAAAAAAACTGCATTTCCGTTCTTCCACTACAGACACAGCCGCGAACAGAAAGCCAAAGGAGTGCTTTGATTGGTTTAGATGTGATTGACCTCTCATTTGACTAATAAGAGCCTTGAATTGGGTTTCTGAAACCTTGAAGAACCAATGACTGAAAACCTAGCAAGAAGGACCCGCCTACCAACGGCTGCGAATACAGTCAGCCATTTGAAGCACAGAAGTTCAAAAGCTGTTTTGTGTAAGGCTGGGTGACACACAGGCATTCGCCAGTCTTTTTTTCTTACTACTGTTCTTATTTGTTTTGAAAAATCGTTCGCCAAAACCGCAATCATGGAAGCAAAAACCGCAATAATGGAATTATGGTTTGACCGGGTCGCGTGACCAGAACCACGAGTCCGTAACAAGCGGACCAGCATCATGTTCGTCTGCCAATGAGGAAGAGAAGTTCGCCAGCGACACTGCTGTTGTGGACAGGTAAGTGTTATAAGCTAAATTATTCTTTATCCCTGAAAATTGTAATCCAAATGACTTTTGACCTATCGGTAAATTACAACTGTGCGTTATCGCAACATCGCAACATGACGGCTCCGGTCCAGTCTGGACGGCGCACGGACTGTGTCCAGTCCGTGCTCCGCATCCGCCGCCCCCACCCCCCAACGAACGCCGCCCCCCCCCCCGCTACTCTTCTGTAGCGGATTGCAGATATTATTGCAGATATTTTAGTACAACTGTGCGTAGTAGACCGCGGCGCCCGTCATGTGTTGATGGATGATGTCCGTCCTCTGTAGCGGGGGAGGGGGGGAGTTGTTATCTTCTACATTACAGATATTTTAGTATAATTTTTATTGCACTGTAGGTTATTTTTTCTTGTAAAAAAAAAAAAGCCACACATTTTTTACGTGGCATGCTTCTTTGTGTGTGGGGGCTTGTTTGTTCATTCATTCATTCATTCATGAATAAATAACCCCCCCCCCCACACACACACACACACACAGCCCTTCATCTTTCATTAGAGCCCAACATCAAGCTTCTATATTGAATCATTCAAAAGTTAGACGTTTTTCCAAACTGTGCCATTTGGCACTATTTGGCACAGTTCAAAAATGCCTGGGAACAACCTAAGAAAAAAGCTGTGTAATATATTCATTTTTTGTGGTATTGCTACAAAATTTTGACCTCAGCTGGATAACACTTGGTTCTACATTTCTGTTGCATTTTCCAGCCCAAATCTGACAGCTGTGTGTTATTTGCAAGCATTTGTATCCAAAAAAAACACCCAGGCAAAATTTATTTTCTTCAAGTTCATTATGTTTAGATGGCTGTTACTCAGTGGCAGGAGCACTTAGAGAGATTATGACTGTTTTGCCAAAAAATTCAAAGTGTTTTCTTTTAAATGAGACCAAACTCATGAAGATGCTGCAAAGGATTGAAGAACAGCTTTTGATTTACTTTGGGTACGTTATTTTTTGGCCTTTTTAGGGAAATTGACCAGAGTGCAAGGGGTTAAACAAAAGACACACATTTGTATACATAATTAAATTTTCAAAGCTCAACAGGTTATATTTGGACAGGATTGGGCAGTGATGGAACGTTCGTCTTTTCTTGTCATGAATCTTAACAGAATACTTGTATAATGATTCCAGAGGCAGATTTACACGCCTGTGACCAACTTGTCATACAGTAAAGAAAATGTGGAATTATCATAGCATTTAGATACATACTTGATGCTTCAGTAGACAGTAAATTTCTGATATGTTTGAAATTAGCACAATTAAATTTGACCGTGTTTGTCATCTTTTTAATGTGTTTTTTAAAGCTTAAATTTGAGTCAAGTGTAACAGCTAAATATTTAAATTCAGTCACATTCTTAATTTTTTGTCCTTCTGTCAAGATATGACAAGAATTTTTGGATTTGTAGTGATTTGTAAAAAACATTGACACAGTTTTATCGACGTTTAAGGTTAAACAAGAATTCCTCAAACAATGTGAGACTTTCTCCATTTCCTGTGTTAATTTTTCAGTCACCTTGTCAGTCGTTTTACCATGAGTATATACCACAGTGTCGTCAGCATACATAATTATATTTGCATTACACACAGACGGGAGATCATTAATATATAATGTAAACAGCAAAGGCCCTAAAATAGAGCCCTGCGGTACACCCATACTGCATGCTTTTAAAGGTGATGTAACATTATTTACAATTACACACTGCTGTCTGTCACTGAGGTATGACCTTATCCAATTTTGTGTATTTTTATGAAGGGAGAATTGTGATAATTTGTTTAAAAGTAACTCATGGTTAATTGTATCAAAAGCCTTTCGCAGGTCAAGAAAAACAGCCCCCACTACCCCTCCCCCATCCAAGCTGGATTTGATGTTTTCTAATAGATAGCAGCATGCTGTTTCAGTGGAATATCCTTTCCTAAAACCAAACTGAAAGGGTTAAGTGCTGCCATGGAGTCTAGGTTGTCCACCAGCTGTTGTGCTACAGCTTTCTCCAAGCCTTTGGAAATGGTTGGGAGTACGCTGATGGGTCTGTAATTTGCGACCTGGAGCTTATCACCTGATTTGTACACTGGCCGTACAACGGCTGTTTTCAAAATTGTGGGAAAGGTACTCTCATTTATGGATTGATTTATAATTTTTGTTAATACTGGTGTTAAAATTTCTTTGTGTTCTTTCAGAAAAGCTGTATCCATTCCAAATATGTCTTTAGCTTTACTATTGTTAAGATTGGATATGATTTTAGAGATATTCCCTTCATCTACATTACTCAATTTAAAAGAATGAGCATCACAGTGGAATTCATGAGTGCAGTTTGGCTTAGAAAAACTCTTTGCCAATTGTGACACAGAGTTTATCAAATAATCATTAAAATGTTTTGCCAGCTCAGTGTTGTTATTTTGGATAACAGAATTTATTTTTAGCTTTAAGTCATCACATCTTGGTTTTTCTTTTCCCAATAGTTTATCCATGCTTCTCCAAATAAGTTTATTGTTGCCTTTTACATCCTTTATTATATTGAGAAAAAAGTTAGCCTTTGCTTTTCGAAGTTGTATAGTGACTTTATTTCTCAAGCTTCTATAAGTGTAATGATCAGGGGTTAGCCCTGACTTAAGAAATTTTTTGAGGTCCATATCTCTTTGTTTCACGAGGCCCCAAAGAGAGGTGTTAAACCATGGCAGCCTCTTTTTATTGGACTTTCTTTGTTTCAATTCTGTATATTTTGCAATAATATCTGTTATAGCTGTTGTAATATTTCTGCATGACTGGTCACAGGTTTTATCATTTTGAAACTCTGTGTTTATTTTGCTTAAGTCATTCTCAAGGAAGATTAGATTTTTCTTTGGAATGTAAGAAATTTTAGATGATTTTTTAATTTGCTGTTGATCCCTATACCTTAGTTTGTTTAATTTTCTGGCTACTAAAGTAAGATTATGGTCTGACAAACCTGTTATCAAATTGTATGTTTTGGTTACCCTATCTGGCTTAGGTCAATCAAAGTTTGTGAATTTTTAGTCAGTCTTGTAGGTTTATTTATTAATTGTGTCATTTGTGTAGAATTGGTAATATCTTTCAGCTTTTTCCTTTGTGCTTTATCAAGCCAGTTTATATTAAAATCATCCATTAGCAATATTTCCTTTCTTTCATATTTCTTTAAGATTTCGGCCAAACCAGAATAAAAGTCATTAGTTGCATTTGGTGGGTGATACACAGCGAGTACAATGAATGACATTTGGGGAGATAGCCTTATTGTGACCACGACACATTCCAGAGTTTGATCGGAGGTGTCTATCTGGTAACTGTCAATGCAGTCTTTAACGTAAATCAAAACCCCGCCCCCTTTTCCTTTCCCTCGGTCTTGTCTGTAAACATTGTATCCGGGGATTGTAAACATAGATAGAGGAGTCATGGTGTTCATCCAAGTTTCTGTGAGACACAGGTATTCCAGATTTGTGTCCGTGAGTAAATGTTCCAGTTGTTCTGTTTTTGAAATGACGCTGCGTATGTTTAAATGGCCTCAAATATTCCCTTTGGCTTCGTTTGCGGGTTCCACAGATTCTCTGGATTCGGGAGTCAGACTCGATCTCTGTTTTTAAGAATAGGGTTAAAACCTTCCTTTCTGATATAGCCTACAATTAGGGAGGGATCATATGTTTCTGAACCCTCCCTTAGTTATGCTGCTATTAGGTTTACACAGCCGGGGGACCTCCAATAATTGCACTGAGCTTCACTCCTTTCTTCACTCTCAATGCAATATTTTTTTTTTTGCTGGTCATTAACATCTGTTTGTTCTCTCCCATAGATTGAGTTCCTATCATGCTGTTTTAGAGCCTAGGTCAGAGATATTTAGCGACCCACAGAGAGCCTGTTCAGCATCTAACCATGGGTTTCCTAGTGGGGTTGATTTTGTCCATTTAGAAACAAACTGCAGTCTATTGGCTAAGAACTAATTTTAAAAATTTGGTAAATCTAACCCTTCAAACTCTTTTTTCTTTTTGAAGAGTTTTTAAACTGATCCGTGATGGTTTATCCTTCCATAAAATGTAATTATATTTGAGTCTAAAGACTTAAACCAGGCCATAGATGGTTGGGTAGGAATCAGTGTAAATAGTTGATTTTAGGGAAGGCCATCATTTTAATGGTTGCAACTCTTCCCATTAGTGATATTGGCAACGTCCTCCAACGTGATAGGTTGTCTTGTATTGTTTTTAGAAGGGGAATGTGATTTAGTCACAGTAACTATGAGAGCTTGGGGGAAATATATTTTCCTAAATATTTAATATTACCTGATTGTATTGGAATAGTGGATATATTTGAAAAATTACAATTTACAGGTAAGACTGTTGATTTGCCCCAGTTAATAGAGTAATCTGATAGTGATGAAAATTTATCAATTAGCGCCACAAATAAAGTAACCTGAACCTGAACCTGAACCACTGTCTGAAGAAGAGATCTTTGAGAGTTTTTAAGGAAAATTTACATCATCAGCATAAAGACTTAAGTCATGTGAAAAAATTAGTGTAGGATAGTAATATAATATAATATATTAGTATGGCTGTGCCCTAGGCTGGAAGGGGTGATGCTCCGCCTCCGGGAGGTGGCATCACCTGGAGTATAAAAGCCTGAGGCAGGAGACCTCCGGTCTCCTTGCCACACTCCCGTACTCGCGGTAGGGTCTCCCTTTAGTGTGTTTTAGTTCTTGATAATAAACCTTATAAACGTCACCTCGCCTCCTCATTATTCCAGACACTACATTTAGCGATGAGGAAAATTGGAGATGGAGAGAGCTGCAGCCACATTTCGACCTTTTCTGGAGGCTCCGGGACAGCCACTGGTCCCTTGGACCAGGTGGATTGCAGCCTTTCAAAATTATCTGCTGATGTTGGACCTCAGTGACCTGACCAAGTCACGTGCGAGGGCTATCCTTGTCCATTACCAGGACATGGAGGGCCAGAAGATCCTCAACACCATAGGAGGAGGTGACATGTTCGACAACGTGGTGAGGCTCATGACTTTTGAGCGCCCGAAAATATCATCATGCGGCACATCCAGTTCCGTCAATGGCGCCAAGGGCCTGGTGAATCGGTCCAACAATTTGTGGCAGATCTCAGGCAGTTGGCGGGTGAGTGCAGGTTTGGGCATTGGAAGAGGAGATGGTCCGTGAGCAATTGGCTGAGCAAGTGGCCTGCCCCTCGGCGAAGGTTCGCCTGCTGACTCACGCTGGTGAGCTAACTTTGCTAGCGGCCATGGAACTAGCCCAGCAGCACGAGGCAGGGAAGTGGCTGACGAAGTATGTTGGCTGCAAGAAAGCCCCTCAGAAGAGTGGAGCACAAGGGACGACCCTGACTTTGGATTCGGACGAGGGCAGCGATGACGAGATGGAGAGAGCTGCAGCCACATTTCGACCTTTTCTGGAGGCTCCGGGACAGCCACTGGTCCCTTGGACCAGGTGGATTGCAGCCTTTCAAAATTATCTGCTGATGTTGGACCTCAGTGACCTGACCAAGTCACGTGCGAGGGCTATCCTTGTCCATTACCAGGACATGGAGGGCCAGAAGATCCTCAACACCATAGGAGGAGGTGACATGTTCGACAACGTGGTGAGGCTCATGACTACCTATTTTTGAGCGCCCGAAAATATCATCATGCGGCACATCCAGTTCCGTCAATGGCGCCAAGGGCCTGGTGAATCGGTCCAACAATTTGTGGCAGATCTCAGGCAGTTGGCGGGTGAGTGCAGGTTTGGGCATTGGAAGAGGAGATGGTCCGTGAGCAATTGGCTGAGCAAGTGGCCTGCCCCTCGGCGAAGGTTCGCCTGCTGACTCACGCTGGTGAGCTAACTTTGCTAGCGGCCATGGAACTAGCCCAGCAGCACGAGGCAGGGAAGTGGCTGACGAAGTATGTTGGCTGCAAGAAAGCCCCTCAGAAGAGTGGAGCACAAGGGACGACCCTGACTTTGGATTCGGACGAGGGCAGCGATGACGAGTATGCGGCCATCGTCAAGATAAAGTCCACCCCAGGGACACCACGATGCTACAGCTGTGGATCCGCTAAGCACCGTTATCGAGCCAGGGAGTGCACGGCGAGGGGCAAGCATTGTGGACGGTGCGGCCTGCTCCATCACTTCGCCAGAGTTTGCCGCAATTTCATCAAGGATGATCAGGAACCAGCGAAGGTAACACCAAAGAAGAAGGCCCCTACGGTGGTTCACACAGTCTCACCTGACACTGACAGACGCATAGTTTGTAATATTGTGTTGGACAGGACACCGGTACCACTGTTGGTGGACACTGGGCCAGCGGTCTCCATCTTGAACTTGGCGACAGTAAGTCGGTGTTTTCCCCACTATAGAATTAGCGGAACTAACGTCACCTGTTATGGTTATGGTAGCCACCCGCTGGATGTCGTGGGCTCGGTGTGGCTGTCGGTGAAATACAAAGGTGCCTCTATCTGCGCCAACGAGTTCTTGGTGTCGCGGGAATGCAATAACCTGATGGGGTGTGACATTTTTTACGGGTTCGGTTTCGCCATTTCCTGGGGTGAGGTGGAGGAGTGGGCAGGTGGTGGTTTGTGGGACTGACCGTTCTACGTGGGAAGTGGCAATGAAGTATGGGACTTAGGGTGGCCCATTCCGGGTGAAGAGGGACACTGCCGGCAACTTAGTATGCCGACTGGGCGGGGGTCCCATGCCAATGTTTGAGGTCCAGCGGAGGAAGGACTCGGACAGCATGGTTTGATCCCTGCGGAGGCGGAAAGGTCCAAAGAGCCCAAGCTACAGGGCTCCGGCTGCTGACAGGTTCCGGCTGCTGAGCCATCAGTGACTGATGCCGCTCTGACACACATCATCTGGAAGCCGGGGCAAGACCAGACAGCACAGACCCCGGCTGTGCTGAGACCAAAGTCGAGGGACATGGACTGAGTCATAAGGGGGCCAGATCGCGGCGCAGAAGACGGAGGAAGCCAGTGGGTGTTCCCCTGGGCGAGGGTGATGAGGTGTGCCCTAGGGTTGAGCCTCGGGTTGGTCGGGTGCGCAGTTCCAGAATCGGGACAGTGGGACAGGATGATCTACGGGTGGTCCAGTCCGGCTATCTGAATCTGACTGATGGGTCGAGACGGCATCCCAATGAGCTGCGATGCCGGAGTACAGTGGAGCGTCGATGCAGTCCGTCTCCGATCACTGCAAAATGGAGATGCTCTGGAAGTAGGCCGCATGACGGACACTCCAGGGGGGGGCCTTCGGAAGACCTGGGTTGAATGTATGGGGGCTAACAGTGTGTCTAATGTGCAATTTCTTAATATCTTCTGAGTTATGGTTAATTGTTCCGTTTAAAAAAAAAAAAGGAAATGCAACTGACAATGTGTGTTTACTGTCAGGTGACCTGTTGGTGTGTATTGCCTTGTGGTAAGGGTATATGGGTGCAGTATTTCACATTAGGTACAGGGTTGTATTTTGTCTATCTTTCCGGCACTTGTTGCCGTGTATGCTCCCCTGTCTTAGATTGGGCCTTTATGGCTTTTTGTGGTCATTAGGGTATGTTTACCGCTGTGACAGGATGAGTTAAGTAGTTATAGCACATGACCACTGTTGTGAGTGATTGTTGTAGAGTGACTGTTGTGAGTGCGAGGTGCAGTAACACCTCGGTGTGAATGGCTTAATTACTGCCCTATTGTGTGAAAATGTGTTTTTCTTGTCTTTATTTTGGGAGTTCCCTGATTGTATGTGGATGTATCCTGTGGGTTTACGGGACTGGGTACTGCCATAGTCTGTGTACATTTTATTAGGTGTTTAGGAGGGATTGATTTAATTTGGCAGCGTGGTGGCGGAGTGGTTAGCACTGCGGCAGCACAGCAACTCACCCTTGGCTGGGGGATCCTGGGTTCAATCCCAGCCCCCGACCAGCAGTGATCTGTGTGGAGTTTGCATGTTGTCCTCGTGTCTGCGTGAGTTTACTGCGGGATTTCTCCGGTTTCCTCCCACATGCCAAAAACATGCAAGTTAGGTTAACTGGCATCAAACTGGGGATTCTAAATTGTCCTTAGGTATGACTGTGAGAGTGAATGGCTGTCTGTCTCTCTGTGTTGGCATTGTGATGGACTGGCAATCTGTCCAGGGTGTACCCTGCCTCTTGCCCAAAGATGCTGGGATAGGCTCCAGCCCCCCCACGACCCGAAAAGGATTAAGCGGAAGAAGATGGATGGATGGATATCTAATATCAATGTTAAAAATACGGGAAGATTCATGTAATACAACTTAACAATTAAAAAACAATTAAAGACTTTTTTCAAATTTTCTGTAAAATGTAATTCTAAATAAATAGTGAGGAATAAATTAGGACACCCCCGTCTTTTTTAGGACACCCCCACATTCATTCCCACTTAAAAAGGCTAAAATAAATGTTAAACAATGCAAATAAAAACAAAAACAAGGTTAGACATAGATATGTGAACATTTCTTAATAAAGAACTGAATATTTAATGGGGTGTCCTTATTTTTTCACTTGACTGCATAGCGGAGGGAACAATTAGCAAGACGCAAGACAGCTGGGAACAATCACAGGCAGAACAGGGGCACACATGAGGAAATGGCTATGGGTACAGAAACATGAGGAGCTGGGAACAATAGGAAAAAAATATACAAACAGACCACAATGATGACAATAGAGACAAACGGGATGAGTACAAAGGACCAGGGGAAGTACAGAAGACACATAATGCATATAATAATAACCATAATAATACTCAACTTACAAAAGATGACCACTGTGGGACAACCCCCACAGACTAAGGACAGACAGCTCGCTACTCCTGGTTATTTTCCGCAGCACTAGTGTGATGTTAATGTGCCATTCATGCTTTGTGTTCACGCGTCCTGTCCTCACTGTGACCTAGAGACAGATCAATATGTAGATGTGACTTGTCACCTCTTTGTCCTGCAAGCTGGAGCAGGGGCTGGCAATCTGCCTATTTGATATGTATGTCTCTCTCATATGCAAATGCCCATGCTCTTTCATGCATTGTCTGTAACTGGTATAAATACCGCACATATCCTGTAACTATCTCTCTCTGCTACTGCTCAACTGACTGCATTTGTCACCACGCTACTGAGAGCCCTTCAGCTCACTCTGGTGCGCTCTGCACAGCACTGGAGTGAGCTCGTGTTGGCGATGTGATTTAATAAAGGCACTTTAAACTCCTCAGTTCGCCGCTTATTATTCCATGTCGCCACACCACAAACAATAACAGGATGAGCACAGGACTACATACAAAGACTAATGACTGGGGGGCACAAGGACACTTAATAATAACACAGGTCAACACCAAATTTATTGTCTCAGGGGGTTTTTTTTTTAGGTTAGGTTTAGATTTAGGACAATTTTGATGTGCTGAATCTAAAAAATCACATTGGTTTTGCTCAATCAGGTCAACTTTTTGAACTATGGCCACGTTGTTTTTTACATTTTTGTTTACATGTACGGGTATTTTTGCTTTTTATGATGCAAAATTCTTTTTTATTTACTGAAATTTCTCAAACTCTGAAGAGTTTGCATGCACCAATTTATGACATGATGTCATAAATTGTCATGATGGCTGATTACTGTTGGACTCTGAAGAGAGACATCCCTGCCGCTGAGCATTCTAGAGGTTCGAATAAACGGAAGTTGAAGCTCTGAATTTTGAACAACAATGATGTAACATTCAATTTACATGTACTTATCTTTATCAATGTCTACTATTCAATTTACAGTAATCAAAGTTTGTAACATTTAATCAATAAATTGTGTTAGAAAACAATGTTTTCTCTTAAAAATCTATTTCAGATGAGAAATATTAACAAAAATCAACCGATAATGTCACAAAAATGTAATCGATTTAGTCAGAAGATCAGATTTTTTAAAAATCAACTTGGCATAAAAACCTGACCTGATTGTCAGAAACGGATGTCATTTTCAGATTCAGCAGTGCAAAATTGTGTTAAATCAGTTGACAAAACACAGACACCTTACAAAAAATTATTTTTGTAACCCTGTGTAATAATAATAATGATAACTAGAAAAGCACTCGGAGAGCGCAGACCTCCGCCAAGTGCCACAATTCCCCCCATACAGTGTTTGTGTGTACGTTTTCAGATTCCTTGAGCATGTAAACATATGACTAGCAATTGGATTCACAATGATTATTTGTGTATTTGACAGAGACAGTGCAATAAACACACAATTAATCAATGACAATCAATCTGATAGTGATAGGATTAGTGGTTCAGTAGTAAAAGCATTGCCTCCTTGGCGGAGGTAATAAACTAAAGTGTTGCTGTTGTGTCCATCTCCTCCACTGACGGATGCAAATTGGGTAGACAGGTTGCCGTGGGTTTTGTATGATATTATTTTGGGGTTGCGCTCCGCGGCAAACGAGAATTTAGAAGCTTCGCCGGCAGAGAGCTCGTTTTTGCGCAGCACCTATGGCTGGCCGGTGAATTTCTGCCAAATGCGCAGCTCCTATGGCTGGCCGGGGAATTTCTGCCAAAGAATCCATCGGCGGACAGCTGGCCGTGTGAGGTTTTGCAGTTGCGCGCAAACACAGGCACGCTGGCGGGCCCAGGCCAGCAGTGTTTTCCGCGTGCTTTTGTGCCTAAAACGTTGAAGAACGCGGAGTTTGTGTTGCAGACACGACGACCAGCGCCCTCCATTGCGCCTGCGCACATGCTGAAAATGGCTGTATGTCACAGTGTTGAAAAATGCTTTAAAAAATTCCTGTATCCAGACGGTGAACCGGATCACCCCCAAAATTTAATCAGTTCTTCCTTGTACCATTTCCAACGCCTGAAAGTTTCATGGAAATCCGTCCAAGACTTTTTGAGTTATCTTGCTAACCAACAGACAAACAGACAGACAGACAGACAGACAGACAAACAGACAAACACACAGACAAACCCCGGCAAAAACATAACCTCCTCCTGGCCTTTTCGGCCTGGCGGAGGTAATAATATTAATGGAAAACCAAAGAAACAAAAATAAACATAAAGTTGAAGCATGGTCCCTGACTATGCCTGGACCATGACATTACCCCTCCTTTAAGGGGTGGAATCCAGACATCCCTAAGAAACAACAACAAAACAACATTTTAAAAAAAGCACGAAAGCGGAAGGGAGGAGGGGGATAATGCAGAGTTGGAAGAAACAACCTTCAGGGATCTCTCAGAACAAAAAACAATGTCCATCAGAAGGTCTTATTAAAGTTCGTAGGCTCACTAGGCTGGAGAATAAGGTGAGTCAGGGAGCAGACCCCAGTCCACAGGCCCCCAGACCGGAGTGCAGGGTGGATCCAGTGATCTGCCCAGGTCCTTAGGCCACCAGATCAGGGGACAAAGGGGGTCCAGGGGCTTCCCAAAGTTCATGGGACCCCAGACCTGACAAAAGAGATTGGGGGGTCGGCCAGCATTCATGAACCCCCAGACTCACGAGCTGGCCCTGTAGGGCAGGTGCTGAGGTGAGGTGTGCCAGCCTCAGGACTTGACGATGAAGGTGCACCCATCTCTGGAGCGACTGGTAGAGGTGCACCGGCCTCTGGAATGACTATAATTACCTCCGCCAGGCCGAAAGGCCAGGAGGAGGTAATGTTTTTGCCGGGGTTTGTCTGTGTGTTTGTCTGTGTGTTTGTCTGTCTGTCTGTTTGTCTGTTGGTTAGCAAGATAACTCAAAAACTTTTGGACGGATTTCAATGAAACTTTCAGGCGTTGTTGGAAATGGTACAAGGAAGAACTGATTGAATTTTGGGGATGATCCGCATCACCGTCTGCATACAGGAATTTTTTAAAGCATTTTTCCACACTGTGACATACGGCCATTTTCAACACGTGCGCAGGCGCAATGGAGGGCGCTGGGCGTCGTGTCTGACCAACACAAACTCCGCCTTCTTCAACGTTTTAGCCACAAAAGCATGCGGAAAACACTGGTGGCCTGGGCCCGCCAGCATGCCTGTGCCAGCCATAGGCGCTGCGCACATTGCGCTGGTCGTCGTGTATGACCAACACAAACTCCGCGTTCTTCAACGTTTTAGGCACAAAAGCACGCGGAAAACACTGCTGGCCTGGGCCCGCCAGCGTGTCTGCTTTTGCGCCACGCTGCAAAACCTGACACGGCCACCTGTCCGCCGCCCGATTATTTGCCACAAATTCCCCGCCCAGCTATAGGCGCTGCGTAAAAACGACCTCTCTGCCGGGGAAGATTCTAAATTCTGTTTTGCCGCGGAGCGCAACCCCAATATAATATAAAACCCACGGCAACCTGTCTAACCAATCTGCATCCGTCAGTGGAGGAGATGGACACACCAACACTTCAGTTTATTACCTCCGCCAAGGAGGCAATGCTTTTACTACCGTAAAACGGGGCTATAAGGGACGGCGGGGTAATATGGGACACTTTTCTAAATGTAATTCTGCTTTTTTAATTTTGCTTCCGCCTAGATTTGATGAAGGATTCATGGATATTTGACAATAACAACACAACTCAGCGTCCTGCTCAAAATAAAAAAAAGCAGAATTACATTTAAAACATTTCCCAGAAAAGTGTCCCTTATTAACCCGCCGTCCCTTAAAGCCCCGTTTTACACTACTGAACCACTAATCCTATCACTATCACACTATCACTATCACATTAAATTGTCTGTTTATTGCACTGTCCATGTCAAATAAACAAATAATCATTGTGAATCCAATTGCTAGTCATATCTTTTCATGCTCAGGGAATCTGAAAACGTACACACAAACACTGTATGGGGGGAACTGTGCCGCTTGGCGGAGGTCTGCGCTCTCCGAGTGCTTTTCTAGTATTATTACTATATTTTTACTATATTTTTACTATAAATATTTTTCTGGCTATTGACCAGAAAAAATATTTTTTTTGAGAGTGAAGAAAGGATTGAAGCCCAGTGCATTGTAAGAGGTCCCCTGGCTGTCTAAGCCTATTAGCAGCATAACTAAGAGAGGGTTCAGGGTCACCTGATCAAAAACAATATTAAATCCATATACTCTTTATTTTCAACGGCAGTTGATATTTTTTCTATAATTCCATTAGAGCAAATGCAGTTGTCCTCTTGTGTCTGAACCCATATTGCTGCTCACTTATATATTAATACTTTTAAAACAGTCATGGCGTTTAATACAGGGACTTATAAAGGGTAAGTCAGAGATATTTAGCAACCCACAGAGAGTCTGTTCAGCATCCAGCCATGGGTTTCCTAGTGGGGTTGATTTTGTCCATTTTGAAACAAACTGCAGTCTATTGGCTAAAAAGTAATTTAAAAAAATTGGTAAATCTAAGCCTCCGCACTCTTTCGCTTTTTGGAAGGTTTTTAAACTAATCCGTGATGGTTTATCCTTCCATAAAAAATTTTCTTATATTTGGGTCTAGACACTTAAACCAGGCCATTGACGGTTGGGTAGGGATCATTGAGAACAAATAATTAATTTTAGAAAGGACCATCATTTTAACGGTTGCAACTCTTCCCATTAATGATAAAGGTAGTGTCCTCCAGCGCGTAAGGTCGTCTTGTATTGTTTTTAAAAGGAGAATATGATTTAGTCGCAATAACTCTGAGAGCCTGGGGGAAATATCTATTCCTAAATATTTAACATTTCCTGATTGTACTGGAATAGTAGATGTATTTGAAAAATTGCAATTTATAGGTAAAGCTATTGATTTTACCCAGTTAATAGAGTAGTCTGATAATGATGAAAATTTATCAATGAGTGCCACTGTCTGGAGAAGAGATCTTTGTGAGTTTTCAAGGAAAATCAATACATCATCAGCATAAAGACTTATCTTGTGTTCCTTTTCTCCAGTTTGAATACCTCTGATATCAACTTTTTGTTGTATTACTAGTACTATCAGATCTTTTAAATAACAAAGGGCCTGATTCTTTAGAGCTTTGTGGGTTGATACAAGATATTTTGTTGGTTGTTAGTCCTGATGGCACTATTCAAGCTAAACCTAGAGCTGTGTGGTCATTCACTTTATTTTTTAATTTAGGATATTGAAGGTCCAGCTGATCCATCAATGACCCTGGCTACATGACCACAATAATCCGATAACTAGGAATAATCAGATAATGGTAATAATCGGACTTGACATGTTTATACGCACTGAATAAATGGATTGTTGGACAATAAACTATGCATGTTAATGTAATGTCTCATAACACAATGATTGCCTTTAATCTGATTTTTTTTCCATGACTACTTCAATAATCAGATAACTCAAGAAATCTGATTATAAATGTTTATTGCCATGCATGTAAACATGGCCATTTTGCATATCATACTCCTACAAATAATATGTGGAAGGGCACAAAAAATTGCTCTAGCCCAGGGGCCCACAAACACCTTAATCTGGCCCTGCCCTTATCCAACCATGATTTCCACAGTGGAGGACTCTGTTATGGTCTGCACGGTGGCGCAGTGGTTAGCACCGCGGCAGCGCAGTTTACCCTCGGCCAGGGGATCGTGGGGATTGTGGGTTCGATCCCTGCCCCCGGCCAACAGTGATCTGTGTGGAGTTTGCATGTTCTCTCCGTGTTTGCGTGGGTTTACTCCGGGATTTCTCCGGTTTCCTCCCACATGCTAAAAACATGCAGGTTAAGGAGTTAAGGGGCGTTTGCGCACGCAGCGACCGGCAGCTGGTGGCTTGTCACCAGACTGCAGAACAACTCTACCTACAGGTACAAAATAAGTAAAAACAAAATGGTCAGGTGAGCATGCACTCCTCCCTTTCTGCAAGACTTTCCCTGGCTCTGCAGGCAATCACAACACCTGCGTGATTAGGCGCACCTGCTACCTCTTCCCTGCCAGTGCTGAAAAGGACCAGTCTGTGAATGCTCCAGCGCTGGCTCGCTGGGTATACTGCCTTTAACAAGCAAGTAAGTGTATTATTCGCTCTCTGAGGAACTGTGATTAATTCCTCTCTCTTCCTCTTCCAGGTTGCTGCCATCTTCGTGGTGTGTCTTCGGGGTTTGTTGTGCGCTCACCTGCCCCATCAGTCTCATCACCACTTCAGCTGCCTAATTCCACCAGGTTAGACACCTCACCCAGCTCTACTCCTGCCTACCAGCATCCTCTCCTGGTTCGCCATTTCATGCTGGGTTCCACTGCTGGGCTCCCTGCTCATCCCACGTGAGAGCGGTCCTATTTTCCCTTTACCAGTCTCCTTCCTATTCTAATCCGCTCTCGTCTCCCCTTACAGGCTGGGTCCTCCTCTGGCGAGTGCCGTCTTTCATTACCTAAGCGTCTTTTTTGAATCAATAAATTGTGGTTACTCAGCATCTCTGTGTTCTTCTTGTGTTTTCTCTGGTGTCGTTCCCTGCATGTGAGTTGTTTATTCTTGCCAATCATGAGAGAATGAGCCAGCCAGAGTGCAAGCTCAGCGGGAGCGGCATCAGTGGAACATTCCGCTTTAGACTGTCTTGATGCCACAGAGAGGCAGGTGGCCATGCTTATGCAGCAGCTGCAGACAATTATGCAGCAGCTGGGCATGGTCGCCAAGCATTTGGCCCACATGTCTCGTCCGGGTTCTACCCCGCCGCCTGTTGTGCCGTCTTCATCCACCGTGTGCCGAACCACCTCTGTTCCCTCACCTGCCCTGTACGCGGGGGAGGTGGGGAAATGTACGGGGTACCTCTGCCATGTTCGGCTTTATTTGTGCCAGGTGGGTGGGGAATACCCGGACGATACTTCTAAAATTAATTTCATGACCCTCCTGCTGTGGGACCGGGCCCTCAGCTGGGCCCAGTCCATTCTCAACAGTCCGGAGGGTCCTAGCTATTCCTTTGATAGGTTTGTTAATGAATTTGCCTGCACGTTCGACTGGACAGAGAACGAGGGTAACATCATGAGCCGGGTGATGTCACTCTGCCAGGGGAGTTGGTCTGCCGTGGACTACTCTGTGGACTTTCAGGTTGCTGCGGCGGACTCTGATTGGAATGACGTTGCATTATGTAACGTCTTCCTCCAGGGTTTAAATGAAAAACTCTGCGACGACCTAGCGGTTCATGCAGTTCCCTCCTCACTGGATGGTCTTATTGATCAGGCCGTCAGTTTAGACAACCAATACTGCGAGTGCGTGAGGGAGAGCAAGACTTCCTCCGGCCCGCCCAGTGAGCGCACTCCCACTTCGGCGATTGACTTAGGTGGAGCCGACTCTACCTCCGAACCCATGGTGCTCGGCCGAGCCCGTCCGACTCAGGAAGAGCACCAGTGGCGGAGGAGAGCCGGCGCCTGAAGCCAAAAGATGCAGCCCATCAGTGGCCTTGGGGGGTTTGACGGGCGGGAAATCTTTTCATCCCCCTGGTAACTTCTCCATTTCAGCCCTCATCCAGTTGCCGAGGGTCGAGAGGAGAGTCATGGCTTTAATAGATTCAAGGGCAGAGCAAAATTTTATTTCTTCACAGCTAGTGCGGGAAGTAGGCATCCCCATGATCAAATTGCCCACGCCTCTTAACGTCATCACTCTGTCGGGTGGTAACGTAGCTTCCATTACCGAAGGCAAGATGCTGGTCTCTGTCCTTCTTTCCGGGAACCACCGGGAGATACTTTCATTCCTCATTCTCCCCAAATCGTCTCACCCGGTGGTTCTAAGGTTCCCGTGGCTCCGGAAGCATAACCCCATTATAAATTGGGCACATAATTCCATCTCTTCCTGGAGCTCGTACTGTTTGGCATCCTGTCTCAGCTCAGCCGAGTGTTCACTGTCGCTACCCATCTCCTCCCCTCCAGCAGAGCCGCCGGACCTCAGTCTCGTACCCGAGGTCTATCATGACCTCGGAAAGGTCTTTAGCAAGTCGAGAGCGCTTTCTTTGCCTCCCCATCGCTCTTACAACTGTGCCATAGACCTTCTCCCAGGTGCGCAGCTGCCGTCCAGCTGATTCTACAATATTTCTGGGCCGGAGAGGGAGGCGATGGAGAGCTATATTAAAGATTCTTTGAATGCCGGCCTCATTCGGCCCCTCTTGGGGCAGGATTCTTTTTTGTCAGGAAGAAGGACGGATCCTTGCATCCGTGTATTGATTACTTTGAATTAAATGCTATAACTGTCAAAGACAAATATCCTCTGCCCCTGATCAACTTTGTGTTTGAGCTACTTCAGCACATGCAAGTATTCACTAAATTGGATTTGCTTAACGCCTACCATCTGGTTCGCAATCGCTATGGGGACGAATGGAAGACAGCCTTTAAAACACACTTGGGGCAATTTTAATATCTGGTAATGCCATTCGGACTCACCAGTACCCCCACCGTCATTCAACGTATGATCAATGACGTCCTCCGCAACATGGTAAATCAATTTGTTGTTGTCTACCTTGACTACATTTTGATTTTTTTCCTGCACACCAGGAGAGCACACAGTCCATGTCAGGGCTGTTCTACAATGGCTCCTGAAGAACCAGCTCTACATTAAAGCCGAGAAGTCCGAGTTTTCCACCTGCTCCACTTCGTTCCTCAGTTTTATAGTAGCTGAGGGGGAACTGAGGGCCGACCCGGCCAAGGTCAAGGCTCCAGCGCTTCTTGGGGTTCACAAATTTTTATCGCCGTTTCATTAGAAGCTATAGTGGGGTAGTACAGCGTCTTACCCAGCTGACTTTGGTGAAAGTGCCCTTCATTTAGTCCAAGGCAGCTGAACGGGCCTTTTCAAAATTAACACCCCCATCTTGGCCCAGGTCGACTCCCAGCTCCAGTTTATTCTGGAGGTGGATGCTTCTGACTCGGGCGTCCTATCCCTTGGAGTTATTTTTAATCAAGATCTGTTTTTCAATTCACATATTAAATTTGTTTCTAAGACTGCCTTCTATCATTTGCATAATATTGCCAAGATTAGGAGCATCTTGTCTCAGAGTGATGCTGAGAAACTGATCCACGCTTTTGTTAGCTCTAGATTAGATTACTGTAATTCTTTATTATCAGGTTGTCCTAAAACATCTTTAAAAAGTCTTCAGTTGATCCAAATGCTGCAGCAAGAGTTTCAACAGGTACTAGAAAGAGAGATCATATCTCTCCGGTTTTGGCCTCCCTTCACTGGCTTCCCATAGAGTTTAGAATTAAGTTTAAAATCCTTCTCACTTACAAAGCTCTAAACAATCAGGCCCCTTTTTATTTAAAAGATCTGATACTACCATATTATCCTAACAGAGCACTACACTCCCAAAATGCAGGATTACTTGTAATACCTAGAATCTCCAAAGGTACAATCGGAAGTACAGCCTTCAGTTATCAAGCTCCTTTCCTGTGGAACCAGTTGCCAATCTGGATTTGGGAGTCAGACTCAATCTCTGTTTTTAAGAATAGGGCTAAAACCTTCCTTTTTGATATTGCCTATAATTAGGGTGGGACCAGGCCCCTGAACCCTCCCTTAGTTACAGTGGGGGGAAAAAGTATTTAGTCAGCCACCAATTGTGCAAGTTCTCCCACTTAAAAAATGAGAGAGGTCTCCAATTTTCATCATAGGTATACCTCAACTATGAGAGACAAAATGAGAAAAAAAAAATCCAGAAAATCACATTGAAGGATTTTTAATGAATTAATTGGTAAATTCCTCGGTAAAATAAGTATTTGGTCAATAACAAAAGTTCATCTCAATACTTTGTTATATACCCTTTGTTGGCAATGACAGAGGTCAAACGTTTTCTGTAAGTCTTCACAAGGTTTTCACACACTGTTGCTGGTATTTTGGCCCATTCCTCCATGCAGATCTCCTCTAGAGCAATGATGTTTTGGGGCTGTCGCTGGGCAACACGGACTTTCAACTCCCTCCAAAGATTTTCTATGGGGTTGAGATCTGGAGACTGGCTAGGCCACTCCAGGACCTTGAAATGCTTCTTGCAAAGCCACTCCTTCGTTGCCCGGGCAGTGTGTTTGGGATCATTGTCATGCTGAAAGACCCAGCCATGTTTCATCTTCAATGCCCTTGCTGATGGAAGGAGGTTTTCACTCAAAATTTCACGATACATGGCCCCATTCATTCTTTCCTTTACACGGATCAGTCGTCCTGGTCCCTTTGCAGAAAAACAGCCCCAAAGTATGATGTTTTCAACCCCATGCTTCACAGTAGGTATGGTGTTCTTTCTCCTCCAAACACGACAAGTTGAGTTTTTACCAAAAAGTTCTATTTTGGTTTCATCTGACCATATGACATTCTCCCAATCCTCTTCTGGATCATCCAAATGCTCTCTAGCAAACTTCAGACGGGCCTGGACATGTACTGGCTTAAGCAGGGGGACACGTCTGGCACTGCAGGATTTGAGTCCCTGGCAGCGTAGTGTGTTTCTGATGTAGCCTTTGTTATTTTGGTCCCAGCTCTCTGCAGGTCATTCACTAGGTCCCCCCCGTGTGGTTCTGGGATTTTTGCTCACCGCTCTCATGATCATTTTGACCTCACGGGGTGAGATCTTGCATGGAACCCCAGCTCGAGGGAGATTATCAGTGGTCTTGTATGTCTTCCATTTTCTAATAATTGCTCCCACAGTTGATTTCTTCACACCAAGCTGCTTACCTATTGCAGATTCAGTCTTCCCAGCCTGGTGCAGGTCTACAATTTTGTTTCTGGTGTCCTTTGACAGCTCTTTGGTCTTGGCCATAGTGGAGTTTGGAGTCTGACTGTTTGAGGTTGTGGACAGGTGTCTTTTATACTGATAACGAGTTCAAACAGGTGTCATTAATACAGGTAACAAGTGGATGACAGAGGAGCCTCTTAAAGAAGAAGTTACAGGTCTGTGAGAGCCAGAAATCTTGCTTGTTTGTAGGTGACCAAATACTTATTTTACCAAGGAATTTACCAATTAATTCATTAAAAATCCTTCAATGTGATTTTTAATGCCAGTGATGTCATCAGGTGGGGCCACACCAGCCATTTTGCCTGCCACCCTGGAGTCTCCCAGACTATCAACCTTATCCACCGGGTGTTCTGGTGGCCCACCCTGTGGACAGACGTCCAGGACTACGTCAAGGCCTGCCAAGTCTGCACCCACAATAAGTCTGACACCTCGCCCCCTGCTGGTCTCCTCCACCTACTACCCATCCCCAGCCGACCTTGGTCCCACATTGCCCTGGTCTTCGTTACTGTCCCTCACAAGGCAATTCTGTCATCCTCACCTTCGTGGATTGCTTTTCTAAGGTGATTCATCTGGTGCCCCTCCCCAAGTTACCTTCCGCCTCTGAAACCGTAAACCTCCTAACCACCCACATCATCCGTCTGCATGGCATTCCATTGGACATTGTGTCTGACTAGGGCCCACAATTCACCTCCCAGGTCTGGAGATCTTTTTGCTGGTCCTTAGGCACCACCGTCAGTCTTACATCCGGATTTCACCCTCAAAGTAACGGGCAGGCTGAGCATGCCAACCAATCCCTGGAGGCCACTGTTGGCGCATAGCAGCCTGCAACCCAAGTACTTGGAGCACCCATCTGACCTGGGTGGAATATTCATACAATTCCACAGTCTCAGCGGCTACTGGACTGATTCTGTTCAAGGCTTCCATGGGGTATACCCCCCCCCGTTGCCTATGGTGGAGAGGGAGGTTGCTGTACCATCAGTGGGGGCTCATTGCTGCCACCGGCTCTGGAAGGCCACTCGAGCTGCCCTCATCTGCTCTGCCAAATGTAACTGCCAGTACACGGACTGCTCCCAAATACTCTGTTGGGCAGCATGTGTGCTTGTCGGCGGACCAGGTGCCCCTGAAGACGGAGTCCCGCAAGCTTTCCCCTCGCTTCCTTGGCCCATTCCCCATCTCCCGGGTCATTAATGATGCCACGGTCCACCTGAAGCTTCCATCAGTGCTTCGGATTCACCCCACCTTTCACGTCTCCAAAGTCAAGCCCCCCCCCCCCACCCAAGCTGCCTCCTCCCCCTCGGGTCCTTGATGGCCAGACCACCTACACGGTACAGAGGATTCTGGACATCCGCCGTCGGGGCCGGGGGCTACAGTATCTAGTCCACTGGAAGGGCTCCGGACCAGAAGAAAGGTCTTGGATCCCTGGTTCCAACTTCCATGATAAGGGGATGGTCCGGGCCTTTCGCACGGCACACCCCAACAAGCCCAGTGGACTGCCAGGAGTCACCCCTTGGGGGGGGGCGGGGGGGCTGTCATGATCAGGTGAGCACGCACTCCCATCCCTTTCCGCAAGACTTTCCCCAAGACTTTCCCTGGTTCCACAGGCAATCACAACACCTGCGTGATTAGACGCACCTGCTACCTCTTCCCTGCCAGCGCTGAAAAGGACCAGTCTGTGAATGCTCCACCGCTGGCTCGCTGGGTATACTGCCTTTAACAAGCAATTAAGTGTATTATTCGCTCTCTGAGGAACTGCGATTAATTCCTCTTCTCTTCCTCTTCCAGGTTGCTGCCATCTTCGTGGTGCGTCTTCGGGGTTCGTTGTGCACTCACCTGCCCCATCATCCTCACCACCACTTCAGCTGCCTAATTCCACCAGGTTAGACACCTCACCCAGTTCTACTCCTGCCTACCAGCATCCTCTCCTGGTTCGCCATTTCATGCTGGGTTCTACTGCCGGGCTCCCTTCTCATCCCACGTGAGTGCTATCCTATTTTCCCTTTACCAATCTCCCTCCTATTCTAATCCGTTCTCATCTCCCCTTACAGGCTGGGTCCTCCTCTGGAGAGTGGCGTCTTTCATTAACTAAGCCCTTTTTTTCAATCAATAAATTGTGGTTACTCAGCTTCTCTGTGTTCTTTGTGTGTTTTCTCTGGTTTCGTTCCCTGCACGTGAGCTGTTTATTACTGCCAATCATGACAGACTCTGTTCCTGACCAAGTGTGCTCACTCTCCAGCTACAAACAGCCAGAGCCGCTGGCCTTGCCTCTCCGCTGTGTTTGTGCTTCCCTGATGGCCGTTCCTGTCCACACTCATGGCAGGCTTAGCTTTTAAATTTATTTGGCATAACTGCATGAACACACCAGGAGAATCGCCAGCCATGGCCAGGTGTGTGAGTTCACATCCGGGCGAACGGCAGCAGTAACGGCCGGTGTTGTGAGCCATGCCAGCCCAGTCTCACCTACAACATGTACAAATGCACGTACAAATGCATGGTTTTCCACTCTGAGAAAATGTGCAGCCTACGAGGTGTGGCGTTTACACCTTTAAGAAATGTATCTGCCATCAACTCTGCTACTTTCTCTTTCTCTCAGTCTTTCTCTCTATTAGAGGTGGTGTCTAACCCTAATGTTTTTCCTACTGTTCACAATTAGAGGAGTTGACAGCTAAACTTAACCTTTTCCTAACCTTAACGATTAGTGGAGTGAAAAAGTAAAACAAGAAAAAGTCAAAGTGTTTAACAGCTCACCATGGGACATAAACTGGAGACCTGTTGGTCGAAAGCGCTGGTATATAACTGTCTGTTATTTCCCTCCTGCCAGTCGAATGAGGGTTCAAGCCTTGTCAATACAGGTGTTGTTTTGCTCATGCACACTGAGCATGCACTTCTCAAGCATGTGCAGAATGACAATGGTGGGTTGAACTGGTGCATGCACACTGAGTGAAGACGTTACTCTGTATCTCAGGTACAATGTATGTGTTTTGTTGCTTCTCACACAAATGCACGTGTTTTGAGGGGGTGGAAAACATGCATTTGGTACAAGTTTTAGTGAGATCAGTTTAGTCATGCCTTTTCCTACTGAAGCTCACATTGCATGGTCACATATGCCAAACTAGAAAAGCACTCAGAGAGCACATACCTCCATCAAGGCTCCTTCCTTCCCTCATGAATCACCTCCAAAATGTAATGGGTTTGTGTGCAGGCCACAAGCCTGTTCTGGTGAAACAGTAGTTTTGGAGGATTCTTGCTAACACACTGTGAGAAGATAAGAGCTTTGGTTGTGGTATGCATTCTTAGATCATCACCAATATGTAATGGGTTCCTCTCTAGTCCAAGGACCGCCTCTGGTAAAAATGTCATCCAATTCCATGCAGTAGTTTGTGCGCAATCCTGCTGCATAAATACAAACAAGGTCCTTGGTGGAAGTACGCACTCTCAGATCATCACCAAAATTTAATGGGTTCATCCTTGGCTCATGAGCTACCTCTGGTGAAAATTTCATCCAAATCCACCCAGTACTTTTGCGTAATGGCTGCACGGTGGCGCAGTGGTTAGCACTGCGGCAGCACAGTTTACCCTTGGCCGGGGGGTTGTGGGGATCGTGGGATCGTGGGTTCGATCCCAGCCCCCGACCAACAGTGATCTGTGTGGAGTTTGCATGTTCTCCCCGTGTTGCGTGGGTTTACTCCGGGATTTCTCCGGTTTCCTCCCACATGCCAAAAACATGCAGGTTAGGTTAATTGGAGATTCTAAAGTGGCCCTAGGTAAAGACATGCATGTTAGGTTAATTGGCTGTTCTAAATTGTCCCTAGATATCTGTTTCCTATAGGCCCTTAGAATAGAGGGTTAGTATTAATGAAAGCGCTTTGAGTGGTCTTTGTGACTAGAAAAGCGCTATATAAGTGCAGGTTAGTTAGTTAGTTAGTTAAAAAGAGAAGGAGGGAATCCAAAGACATGCATGTTAGGTTAATTGGCTGTTCTAAATTGTCCCTAGATCTCTGTTTCCTATAGGCCCTTAGAATAGAGGGTTAGTATTAGTGAAAGCGCTTTGAGTGGTCTTTGTGACTAGAAAAGCGCTATATAAGTGCAGGTTAGTTAGTTAGTTAGTTAGTAATGCTGCTAACAGGCAGACAGACAGACAAACCACCCAAATTACATAACCTCCTTGGTGGAGGTAATATTGTTTAGACCATCCACAAGCATAACAGCATTATATTAGCATTTTTTAAGCATTAGAGCCTCACTATTATGCTTTTCTTATCAAATTTGGCACAAATCCTTTCCTTGTGTTTTGTTCAGGAAGCTCTCATGATGCTAAATTTAATCCAACCAGTGTTGAGTCAATCCTAAATCCCACCCAGCAGTTTTTGGGATCACTCTGAAGTACCATCCTCTGACCAGAACCTTATTTCTGCTACTACGAGTTCCTGAAAACTTCCCCTTTTAAGAAGGTTCCCGTAGTGGAGACACACGCCACAGGGGAAGTTCCTGTAAAATTGGTTCCTGTAGTGGAAATGGGGCAACATTAAGCTGGGTTCACACTATAACATTACGACCGACTTTTACTGACGTTTTGAAAAATCAGAGAAATCAGTCCAAACGTTGATGAAATAACTAACACCAACTTTTACAAACTTTTACAAACTTTTGCTAGCATTTCCCAGCATTGCATTCTGCATTGTCAAACTTTTGCCAACTTAGGCTAGTGTATGTGTAGCAGTTACCAACTTAGGTTAACTTAAGCAAATGAATACTCAGCGCAGGTCAGCTGATATCAGCGTCAGGTGACGCTCATATAAAGATCAACGTTTGTGGAGGCTTCCTGCCATCCTGGACCTGCTTTTTTGGGTGGATTCACACTAAAATGTTTGGACCAACTTTTACTGATGTTTTAGCAAACGTCTGGCTCTGCTGGCTAAAATTGATAAAAGTTAATGATAGCTGGTGTTTGTTGGCAAACACTGGCAAAAGTTGCATTCATTGAGAATTTTCAGCATGCTGAAATTTTTTCAGCGTTTGGAAATAAAGTTGGTGAAAGCTGTGCTCAGTTTGTAAAAGTTCCTGAGCACTAGGCTAAGTTATGCAGAGTTCGCTTAAGTCAGCCTAAGTTATGCTCCTTTGACAAATGTTGACTGAAATGCCAGGGAAGCAGATGTTTTTAGATCGAAACTCAGTTCAGACATGCACGAATGAAAGAGAAATGGAGAGAAGGGGGAATTAAAAAAAGAAAATATGTATGCAAGAGGACAATGTACAGTATTTGTTTGGTGATAACACTGTGTGTATGACATGTTTTTTTTAATTTTTTTATGGTTTATATTTTTTGATGGATGTAGTCTGGTGGGTGGTTTGGGGTTGTGTGTCTTTGCAGTGTTATTTTTCTACTACTAGGCTGTGCTGTTGCACAAACGTGTCTTTACCAGTACAGATTACTGGTTGCCTTGGAAACAACAGCCGATGGAGACCGATCATTTTTTTTCTGTCTGAAAAAACATTTTCTTGGTCCGTGGAATAAAAATTTTTTCGTGAAATTTTCAGAGTCTGTCTACTTTCTGGCTGCAATATATATATAATATCCCAGAAATGTGACAGACAAAAGAAAAAAAAATCTCATTGAGAAATTTACTGTTCTTAATTTTCTGCTCTGTGCGTAATCATTCTCCAGGATTTATTGGTTCACTTCCATTGTGGGAATCAAACAGCACTGATGTGGTGTCAAAAAGTAAATGACATTTAATTTATGTTATTTTAATGGGGAGAGCTGTAACAGTCAAAATATAATCACCCGTCATTTTATTTATATGATGATACACTGAACAGTTTTGTTTTTTTGGGTTTTTTTTATCCCATCCACATTCACAGTTTAATTGCAGTCTTAGTGTTGGAGTCTATAGCATTATTTTGTTATGTTTTTAGATGAATGAATGAATGGATGAATGAACGAATGGGGAAAAGGGAATACAGAGGTAATTACATAGGAATATAAAACTAAAATAAATACTGAAACATGGGAGAAGAGTTCAGTCCAGAAGCAAAATGGCAGGAAGCCTCCACAAATGCTTTATATGAGCGTCGCCTGATGCTGATGTCAGCTGACCTGTGCCGAATATTTCTCTGATTTTTCAAAACGTCTGTACAAGCCAGTCAAAACACTATAGAGTTAACCTAGCTTTAACTTAGGCTGACTTATGTAAACTCTGCATAACTTAGCTCATCGCTCAAGAACTTTTACAAACTGAGAACAACTTTCACCAGCGTGTATTTCCAAATGTCGGTAAATTTTCAGCAGGCTGAAAATCTTCAAAGAACACAACTTTCTCCAGCGTTTGCCGACAAACACCAACAATCGTTAACTTTTGCCAGCAGAGCCAGAAGTTTGCTAAAATATCAGGAAAAGTAGATCCAAATGTTGTAGTGTGAATCCACCTTTAGCTGTATAGCAAACAGGGCCCTACAGTCAGGAGTTAATCAGTTTGGGTTAGAGTGACCACTTTTTTTAGGCTCACAGCAGTCAGGTTAAATTCCACTCATTTCCTTTCTTGCTATGAACAAGTATGCTATATGTGGAGAACTTTAAAGCTGCAGTCACTGAGCGCATCAAATACACAAACCACGGCACATTTCAAAAGCAATAAGCACAGCTATTGCAACATTGTGTATTTGAAAACAGAACTCTACTATTTGCTCTGTGGTCTAGATAATATTTCAATGAAAAAGAAAGAAAATGGAAAAAAGAAAGAACAGATTAGACTAGACAAAATAAGACAAAACACAGCTATGTTAGCATACACGAAAAGAAAAGGAGACTGAGCCTTGGAGTTCTGGGGAATTGCAGAGTGCTGTTTACGCTCTCTGCCGTAAGGGCATGATAAAATATTGAAATATTGAACCAGATATTTTGCATACCCAACAGGCATTCACTGTTGCAGAATCTGCTCCCTGTAATGAGGCCAGAAATAGTTTTCCTATGGTGAGATGAAGCCGGGACCCAAGATGGACAGTGCTACACGGTAGTCTTTTGTACCAGGAGTTTTTTATTTTGCTTCCTCAACATCAGGATACTTTTCACTTTAGTTACAAGTTGTATTTTGTTCCAAAATACCAGCGCCTATTATCACATGGTCATGGCTGTGATTAAATCTTCTAATTGGCCTAATTCCAAACACACAGCTATCGTGCTGTCCATCTTTGGACATATTACACCCGTCCACCCGGATGGCCTGAATCCGTCCCACCTGACCTGAATATGATAATGGTCATTGTGAATTTATTTGCTGAGGCAGCTTTTGCAGACAACAGTGCATAATCATGTCTGATTATGGGCAGAGAGTGGCAGTGAGGTCTGCTGGCCAGGGGATAGAACATTTGCATAATGTCCCAGAGCGTGTAGCACAGGTGAAGAAGCCAGTCATTTAAAATGGACAGATCTGCAGTTCAGGCATTCGGATGCTGAATGCCATGGCTACCGGCTGCATAACAAAAGATGGATGAAGCACATACTTAAGACCTTGGCTTTTCCAGCTACATCAATAAATAATTTTCTGTCATGATAGAAATGAGTGTGGTGGATAAATAATAACCCTGAAACCATCCTTTTGTTTTATATTTGGTTTAATTTTGAATTATCCCTTTCAAAGTGAAAAGGAGGAGAAAAAAGTCTGAGAATTATTCAACTGTAGTTGTACAAAATCTACAGCTGGAGAGAGTTTCAACTTGAACTGCTTCGACAAGGATACACTTATTATTATTAAAATGGCAGGCTTTTTAAAAGATATGCACCTTGATCTGTTGCATTGTTGTAAGATAAACACCAATGGGACTGGAAAGAACATTTGCAAACAATGGTTTTAGCAACAACTTTGAACTTTAGCCCATTTCAATCTCTGAAGCCTTATTTCATTTTTAATTTTTTTCATTAGTTTGCTTCATATCATTTTCGTTCATGCTTATAGTCAGAGCTGTTTCTGGTTAAAAAAATGTCTTTAATTTTAAATGAGTCAGTTCTTTCTTTATAAATTAGTTTTTAGGGTTCCAAGCAGCTGTGCTGTGACAAACCTACTGTAATTCTTTTGATTCTTCTTATTTTTCTCCACTGAAAGTGCATAGGGAGCAAAAATAATTTTGCTCCCTGTAGAAGAGCTTGGAAATGAAGAGGCGATTTGATTTATAAACCAAGTTTAATAATCAGCATAATCAGCTCTTCTAACAAGTCTCATCTGGTGCAGAGAGTGGCAGAAGGGAAAAGAGACAGAATGTCTCCAGCTCACTGACTTTATACTGGCACACAATAAAAGACATGCAAAACAAAGGCTGACATCCCTCATTATCTTAATCCCCCCATTGTCTTGGTATTTCCTCTCCTCGCCTTGGGGGGTGAGGGTGGCTCCTCCGGTCTCCTCCGCCGCGTCCGGGAACGTCTTTGTTCTTCACTCGGCGGGTGAGAGCCCTTTGTCCTTTCAGAGGTGTGAAGTCCTTTACATATGTAATTACCAAACATTTCCACATGCTTCAAATATGTAGGTTATGGAATATATGGTTAATATAGACCACAGGCCCCCCAAACAACTAAGAAAGGACAACAGAAAGGTTCACAGTCTAAGATAGTTATTATGACATTCTAAGTGTTACATCTGTTGCCACGGAAGAAACTTTCCAGCAGCCATGCTCCTAAGAGAGTTCAGTGGTAATCATAACAGCATAGTAAAATCATAAGTCAGTCCCAAACTGTTGCAGCACAATTAGTGAATAATTGTGGAGTGGTTTGTATCAGTCCCTGTGCTGTCTGGGTTTTAATCTTCTCCCAAAGCTGCTGTAGGTTGGTTTAGGCGCCCTGCTGGGACCTTCTTGTGAGGAATCTGCAGTGTGGGAAGGAGAGAGGTTAACTGTTCCCTGCTGGGGGGCTGAGTCTTTTCTCTTGGGGGGTCTACCCCGCCGAGGTGCTCTCGCCAACTGTGCAGGCTCGTCTTTCAACAAGAAGGCAGGTTTAAGTCTGTCAATGCTGACTGTTTCTTTTCTATCCCCAAAATCAAGCACAAAGTGTTTATCACCATGTTCCAGCACTCTGAATGGCCCATCGTATGCTGGGCGGAAAGTTGGTTTTAAAGCTTCATGCTTAACAAAAACGAACTCAGCGTTTTTTAAAGCTTGAGGGACAAAAACCCGTGGGAAGGAGTGATGAGCTGGACCGGGGAGAGAGTCCGGTCCGTTGCTGCCTAAAAACCTTGGGACTGGAAGGTGCCCTGGCTCTGGGTTCTCTGGTAAAAATTCACCTGGAAGCCTGAGAGGTTGTGCAAAGACTAATTCTGCGGGAGAGGCGTCTAGATCCTCTTTAGGTGCAGCACGCAACCCCAATAAAACCCAGGGAAGTTTATTTACCCAATTTGTGTCCGTTAGTGAGGCTCTGAGGGCAGCCTTTAGAGACCTGTGAAAACGCTCGCATAACCCATTAGCCTGAGGGTGATAAGCGGTGGTGCGGTGAATTGTTGCCCCTAAGCTGTTGGACATGGCTGACCAGAGCTCTGAGACAAATTGAGGCCCCCTATCGGACGTGATGTCCGATGGGACGCCGAAATGTGCCACCCAGTTTGTCAAAAAAACGCGAGCGACTTCCTCCACTGTGGTTGCCGCTAGAGGGACTGCCTCTGGCCAGCGTGTGGTGCGGTCTATCATTGTTAACAGGTGTGTGAAACCTTGGGAGGAAGGTAGTGGCCCCACGAGGTCGACATGAACGTGGTCGAACCTTCTAGCAGGGATTGGAAAAGGCTCCAGAGGGGCTTTTGTGTGTCTGTGTATTTTGGCGCGCTGACAAGAAATGCAAGTTTTTACCCATTCTTTTACGTTTTTGCGCAGGCCTGGCCACACAAACTTTTCGGCGACCATTTTAACCGAGGCGCGCACACCTGGGTGCGCGAGGGAGTGAATTGCGTCGAAAATACGGCGGCGCCATGTAGCTGGTACTAATGGGCGAGGTCGGCCGGTTGAAACATCGCATATTAGGGGGGGGACGCTGTCGCGTAAACCCTTTTTCTCCAGCCTTAACCCTGTTGGTCCAGACAGGAGTGTGCGCACGTCCACGTCACTGCTTTGTTCCTCCGCCATGGCTGCATAATCTATCCCTGCATGGATAGGTGCTGCGTATGTGTCTGCGTTAGTGAAGAGTTCTGCTGCTGAGGCAGTATAATCTGTCTCCCCGCGCTCTGGTGGTGTCACAGCGCGAGAGAGACAGTCTGCTACTACGTTAAGTTTGCCTGCCACGTGTCGAATGTCTGTGGTGAACTCTGAAATCACAGCTAGCTGTCTTTGTTGCCTGCCTGACCATGGTTCTAAAATTTTAGCCATAGCAAAGGTGAGCGGTTTATGGTCTACAAAAGCCGTGAAACTCCGCCCTTCTAACCAGAACTGGAAGTGGCGGATGGATAAATGAAGCGCCAGCAGCTCTCTGTCAAAAGTGCTGTATTTACGCTCAGTTTGGTTTAGCGATTTGCTAAAGAATGCTAAAGGTTGCCAGACCCCGCTGACAAGTTGTTCTACAACTGCCCCTATAGCTAGGTCTGAAGCGTCTGTGGTTAGCGCGATGCGGGCCAAGGGATCTGGGTGGACTAACAATGTGGCGTTAGCTAGGGCGCTTTTTACTTCCGCAAAGGCGCGTTCGCGCTCCGGGGTCCATTCGACCGCGTTGGAAGCCTTCTTTTTCTGAGCGCGTCATATAGGGGCTGCATGAGCTGAGCTGCGTGGGGGAGGAAGCGGTTGTAAAAATTAACCATCCCTAAAAATTCCTGTAGCGATTTGACCGTTTGTGGCCGTGGAAAACTTTCTATCGCGTGAACTTTGTCTGGAAGTGGAACTGCCCCCTTCGGAGAGACTTTGTGTCCTAAAAAATCAATTTGTGACACGCCGAATTTGCATTTGGCTGGATTGATTATTAGCCCGTGCTCTTCTAGCCTCTGAAAAACCGTAGTGAGGTGCTGCTCGTGTTCTACCTCAGACGAGCTGGCTACCAGCATGTCGTCGAGGTAGACGAAGACAAAAGGAAGGTCGCGTAGGACCGCGTCCATCATTCGTTGAAAAGTTTGAGCAGCGCCTTTGAGGCCGAAAGGCATTCGCAGGAATTCAAAAAGGCCGAAAGGGGTTATTACCGCTGTTTTAGGAATGTCTTCTGCTCGGACTGGGACTTGGTGATAACCGCGGACTAAGTCTATTTTTGAAAAAATGCGCGCACCCGCCAGATGTAGTGAAAAATCTTGAATGTGAGGGATTGGGTAACGGTCATGCGCTGTAGCGTTGTTTAATCTGTGGTAATCTCCGCACAGTCTCCAAGAACCGTCGGATTTCGGAACCATGTGAAGTGGTGAGGCCCAGGGGCTCTTCGAGCGTCTAACAATGCCCAATTTTTCAAGAGTTGTAAACTTGTCCCGTGCTATGTTGAGCTTGGCCGCGTCTAAGCGGCGGGCTTTGGCAAAAACGGGAGGTCCCGTTGTGGGAATGAAGTGTTCAACCCCGTGTTTAGCCACAGTGGCTGAGAATTTGGGAATTGTGAGTGCTGGAAATTGGGTGAGGAGTTGCTCAAACTTACCTCCTGCCGTGGTGACGTTGGCCTGCACAGGTGGTGGAGAAACTCGGGCTGAGCAGGGAATAGAAGCAAAGGACAGTGCATTAACCAGGCGCCTATTTGCTAGATCCACTAATAACCCATGTGCACACAAAAAATCTGCGCCTAATAAGTTAAAACTCACCGCCGCTACAACAAATGTCCATCTGTAGCTGCGGCCGTGGATGAGGAGGTGCAGGCTCTTTTCTCCGAATGTGTCGATGCTAGAGCCGTTGGCTGCCACGGCTCCGTTGCCCTGGGTGCCCGTGGCTCGATCTGCGTGGGAGGGCATGACGAAACTCAGCTGGGCTCCTGTGTCGATGAGGAACTGCTTGCCTGTGTGTCCATCCGTCACGTACAACAGCTTATTCTTCTCGCCGAGAACCGCTGCCGTTAACGGCTCTCGGCTTTGGCGTTTTCCCGAAATCGCAAATTTGCAGGGGGAACGCATTTGTGGGCCTTCTCGGCGAAGCGGTGGTGATAATAACAGGTGTCGCTCTGTCTGCTAAGTTTGGGCCGTGTCGCTGTCACCGTGGGCTGGGTCTGCTCAGTGGGTTGTGGCTCCCCGTGGCTCAGGGCATCAGCTTTGAGGTCTGCAGATGCTGCTGTGGGTGTCCGCTCCTTGCAGGCGTTGACGAGCCGATGAGCTTCGTTGGCCAGTGCGCGGAAGTCTTGGTGGTTGTTGCATTTCATGCTGGCGAGTGTCCCTCTCATGTGTGGCGGCAGCGTGCTGAGGAATATAAACTGGAAGAGGAAGTTGTCATTGTCCTCTTCTTTGAGCTGTAGCAAATCCTCCATGAGGGCCTTCGGTTTGCACCCTCTGTGGCCGTAGACCGCCAGGATCTTCTCGGCTCTCTCTTCCGCTGATGGGACGTAGTTCGCCACGATGGTTGCTTTGAGCGTCTCATATTTGTCCCGGGCCGGTGGCCGTGGGATCATGCTCCGCACACACTTCGAAGTGGCGGCGTCGAGTTTGGAGATGATATGGTAAAATTTGGTATCGTCAGCCGTGATGCCCGCCAGAGTAAACTGGGCTTCAGCCTGCTGAAACCAAGAGGCGGGGTCTTCTTGCCAGAAGTCTGGCAGCTGGACAGCGACGGCATTCGTGCATACCATCACTGCTGTGCCCGCCGGGTGAGAGTGCCTTGCCTCGGCTCTCACGGCGGTGCTGGTGCTCGGTTGAGCCCTCTCAATCTCTTCTGCCGGGAGGAACAGTTGTCCATCTGTTCCCTCGTCTGCGTGGGTCGCCATGGATGAGTCGATTGCGGGGGTATGCCTCAGGACCATACTCGCGTCAGGGGTCACCAGTGTAGAAGAGCTTGGAAATGAAGAGGCGATTTGATTTATAAACCAAGTTTAATAATCAGCATAATCAGCTCTTCTAACAAGTCTCATCTGGTGCAGAGAGTGGCAGAAGGGAAAAGAGACAGAATGTCTCCAGCTCACTGACTTTATACTGGCACACAATAAAAGACATGCATAACAAAGGCTGACATCCCTCATTATCTTAATCCCCCCATTGTCTTGGTATTTCCTCTCCTCGCCTTGGGGGGTGAGGGTGGCTCCTCCGGTCTCCTCCGCCGCGTCCGGAAACGTCTTTGTTCTTCACTCGGCGGGTGAGAGCCCTTTGTCCTTTCAGAGGTGTGAAGTCCTTTACATATGTAATTACCAATCATTTCCACATGCTTCAACATATGTAGGTTATGGAATATATGGTTAATATAGACCACAGGCCCCCCAAACAACTAAGAAAGGACAACAGAAAGGTTCACAGTCTAAGATAGTTATTATGACATTCTAAGTGTTACATCTGTTGCCACGGAAGAAACTTTCCAGCAGCCATGCTCCTAAGAGAGTTCAGTGGTAATCATAACAGCATAGTAAAATCATAAGTCAATATAGACCACACTCCCCATAATTTTATTTTTTCAGGATATCCACTAAATATTAAAAAAATCACTGTGTGTAAAATGTTTTGATAAGACAAAACTTGCACTGGTGTGCCGTTGACTGTCTTTCTCACTGGACAGTCGCTCTGACAGTGTCATGGTGCGGAGCACGGTGGGAGAACTGTGCTCACACTTTCAATTTATTAAGTTATTTTTTATACTTCCCTCATTTCTGTTTTATTTGGTGTCTGAGTACGGTTTTGTTTGTATTATGTTTATGAGTTTGCCTATTGGTTCTGTTGTTTTGAATTGTTCTGCTATCTTAGTTTTATTATTATAGTCTTGGCTATTTATATTATGTACCTATGACCATCTTGTTTTGTAGGAAAAATTACATCTTCCTGTGTTTGCATATGAGCCTTCTCCACCATCGCCTTAGTTCCCTCTTCACAGTGTTTATATTAGTCATGATTGTGATTCGTGGTTATCTTGTCCTTGCCTTGGTGGGTTATTATTTATTATTTTTCCATTTTTGTATTATCTGGATTGTAGCTCGTTTTGCAACATTTCTTATTTCATTGTCAGTTACCCTTGTTCCTTCTGTGGATTTATTTTGACAGCGTCCTTTGTTTACTTCCATTTGCTCCTAGCTAGTTTTGCGGTTTATCCCAGCTGTTATTATTTTGGATTAATTACTCCTCGCTCCTGTGACCCACACCTGTTCCTCATTTGTGCTTATTTTCTCCTGCCTGTATAAGGGGTGCCACACCGCAGTTCGACGCAACGTCCTTCTCACTGTTTCCTGGTGTGGGTCCCATGCTTCATTCATTTTGTATCCTGACGTGAGCTCCACGTCTAGCCTGTCAACCCAGCGTTTCCACACACCTTTACCTTCATTTATTCCTGACTGTTCATCCCAGTTGTAAGTTTTTGTCCGTGCCTGTTTTGGAGTATTTGTGTTTTCATTAAACATTTTGCAAACTCACAGTTCAGCATTTGGGTCTCCATTCCGCCCCGAAGGGCAGTTTATGACAGAAGGACGTCTTCAGTTTAGACCCAGCTGCTATGAGTTTGTCCTTTTCATTTTTCCCCTTACCTGTTTTTTTTTTTTTTTTTTTTTCCCTGTGCTACTGGAGGGAGAGCGTGACAGCTTTACCTCTCCAATGAAGGGCCAGGTAGGCAACTGCTCAGTTAGTATGAGTATGGGGTGGGATCTCTGCTGTGCGGTAATCGAAATCTATCAGCTCATAGCAGAGGCTTGCTCAGCTCTCACCCCTCAGTCCTCTTTGGGGTAAAAAAAAAACAAAAAGAAAATAAGAAAAACTGTTCTAGTGGCCTAACAGAATCCCACCACCGCTGGACCTCCAAATAGCATGAGTCAGGTGGCCTGCCAGGGAAAAAGGGCCACTCAATCCAGTGGCGCAGTTTATCAGGCGGCCGGCTTGGGCGTTTTAGCCACCAGGCCAGGAGAGGCAGACTGGGAGGCGACTTCCCCACAGCAACACCCACAGGGACCATAAAGGCGTCAGTAGGGAAACGGTGAACTGTAGCTCCCGCGGTGGTCCCCGTCCGGGACATTGCTGCACCCGTGGAGGGCCCAGCTGGGCCAGCACAGCACTCATGGAGGTCCCACCCTGGAAAGAGGGTGCACCCACGGTGGTCCCGGTCTGGGACATGGCTACACCCGCGGTGGACTCCGACTGGGCCATAGCTGCATCCGGGAAGACCACGAGAGGTGGACCCGAACCCAAGGAGACCACCAAAGTAACAGGAAGTGCCCCAGTGAACCTGAAAGTAAAGTCGGGAACAGGACAAACAGGCACAGGGTCAGGGTCACCTGCAGCAGTGGAACCCGGCGAGGCGAGCGCAGCTGCTGCTGATGGCAGCGACTGGCTCTCCCTACCAAGAGCCAGACAAGATCTCTCCAATACTGAAATAATGAAAACAAAGCAGAGCACTTGCCTGAGCTCAAGTTCCACCGCCGTCAAGGACTCCATCAATCCGGATAGCGATGACTCTGGCCCGGCCTCCTGAAGGTCCAATTCATACTCTGCTGTGGCAGCCCCAACAGCAGGCATGATGGTAAAAGCAGTCTCAGAACCCCCTGGCACTGTAGCCCACACCGAAGGTTCGCTCGATGGGGCAGCAGGAGGTCCGTCTCCAGCTGGGTAGGGCTCTGCTCAATGGAGACCCGGGGATGCTTCATCATCGGCACAGGCTCCAACTGACAGTCCGCCCTCCTCCTCTGTCCACGCTGGAACCAGGTTCTTCAGGGCCGCAGGCTACTCCTCCATTCAACAGTCTAATCCTGGCACCGACGGACAATCAGGGGATAAAGGAGGAGACACAGAGGAAGCAGGAGATGTATTAATGGCTGCAGGAGGTGGTGGGGGCTCAGGGGACTGCGTGACCTGAGACTCACCTCCCGGAATCAGACAAGGTAATTCATTAACCAGTGATAAAGAATAAAAAAACACTTGCCTGTTTTCCTGAGGAACGGTGGTCACTGCTGCAGCAGGCTCTATTTTTTCTTCTCCCATCATGTTAATGAGAGTGGATCCCTCAGGAAGACCAGGAGGAGCCGCTCCATAAAGATTGGTGCTGGAAGCAGCCGGAGATGGACCCACAAAGCAAGCAGCAGCTGGAGAAGGCGCCATGCAGAACGGAGGAGCAGCTGAGGCAGTCCAGGGTAGGAGAGCTAGCAAAACAGCTGACAATGAGGACCCAGAGGCTGAAGCTGCTGACAATACACTCTGCAGAGGTGGAGAAAACCCAGCTGACTGGGAGACAGGGGGATCCTTATGGCAGCCCATAGCTGGATTCTGACGGGTACCTCGTGGCGTAATCACCAGGTATTTCTTCTCCTTCCGCTTAGGGTCAGCCGAGTCAAGGGGAGAAGGGTTCTGTACTGGGCGGCACCGTCTACATGCTGGAGTCGACCCAATCCTTAAATCTGGAAAAAGTCGCTGCACAGCAGAGACAGTAGCCAGCAGCTCGGCAAACTCAGAATAATTATTCAAATTAGGATGGGCTTCTAAAGTCCTTACCACAGCCACCACGCTCTTCAGCACTTTGTCCAGGTTGCAGGAGGAAGGAGCTTCAGCCATCCGGTCCCTGATGAATTCAGCTGCCCACTGTTCACCATCACTGGGAACCCCAGCTACCCTCCTCCTATGGCGCGCTGGAAGACGGCTTTCATGCGATGCAGAAACAGGCACTGGAACCGTAGCAGGAACCTGGTCACAAGGCGAGGAACGGGAGTGCTTCGTTGTCTGCCCCGTCTTAGGCTCCCTGCTGGACTTCATCAGCTCACGGTGTTTCTGCTGGAGCACCGCTAGCTCAGCCATCCTCTCCCTGCCCTCAGAGTGCTCAGTAAGGCGAGGATGACGATTAACAGCTGCCTCCGCGAGGTCCAGGTACCATAATGCAAGTTTTGGTGTGGAATACTGACGTGCAATGGCCAGGAGGACATCTAATTCCATAAGAGCCTGGACGAGCTCCAAACCCAGGCTCATTGGATACCACTGGCCAAATGAAGCCATAATACCCAAACAAAAAAATGCTGGCACCCGAGAAAAAAAAAAGAAAAAATTAGAGCCAAAAACAAAACCACAGTGGCTGGCAATTGCTTTGGCTGTGACCTACTGTTATGTTTGCCCCTTGCAGGGCAAAGATGAGGCACCAGAAGCCAGCAGTGAGTTTGTTATTTTATTAACAAAAGTACAAAATAATGTGCCACGAGGGCAAAACACAAACACTAAACACAAGCAACCCCAGAGGGTGAAATAACTGAGCAAATAAAGGAATCAACACAGTCACTTACATATGCAGCAACGAGGGCAAAACCTATGCTGTAGAATAAACACTTCCACAGAAATAGCGAGGATGAAACCTTACGCTGAAAAGGACTGGCTTCAGACATGGGGAAACCAGTCTGGATACGGTAAGGTCGCAAAGAGGAATGAGACTCGACTGCGATCTTAAATAGAGAATAACTAAACAATAAACAGGTGTGCAAAGATAATGATAATAAGTGCCCGCAGCTGTGACAGCCCGAAAGCAGACTGACAGGAGGAAGTGCTGCCGCGGCACTGTCAAAATAAAAGCACAAATGCACACCATCACAAAACGCCCAAATAAAGAGACAAAAAGGAGAAAAGTAATAAGTGACTCAAGCGCGGAGCAGACCTGCGCTCAGGACCACCACAGGCTGAGGTGTCACCTGCCATCATGCCTACTGCTTTGGCTGCAGCAGTAGTGTCACTAGAGTCATGGTCGGCGGTGGAGCTAGAGTTAAGGCAAGTACTCTTTTTTGTCTTTATATTATCAGTATTAAAGAGATCTTGTCTTGCTCGTGGCAGGAAGAACCAGTTGCAGCTACCATTTTCTCCTCAGTTTTCTCTGTCGGGCTCCACTTCTGCCAGTGACATTGACCAAGTGTTTGTCTCTTCCTCCCCATCTGAGGTGGCCGGGTTGGGGATGGATTCCCAGGCGACTGGACTCGAGTCGTCCCAGCCCGAGTCACCTGGTTTCATCGTTGGTCAGCAATCTTCGCCTGAGGTCACCGTTGGTCAACAGTCCTCTTCACCTGGTTTCACCGCTGGTCAGCAGTCTGCGCCTGAGGTCGCCACTGCTCAACCGGCACCACTTAAGGTCGCCGCTGGTCAGCAGTCCTCTTCATCTGGTTTCACCGCTGGTCAGCAGTCTGCGCCTGAGGTCGCCACTGCTCAACCGTCACTGCTTAAGGTCGCCGCTGGTCAACAGTCCTCTTCATCTGGTTTCACCGCTGGTCAGCAGTCTGCGCCTGAGGTCGCCACTGGTCAACCGTCACCGCTTAAGGTCGCCGCTGGTCAACAGTCCTCTTCATCTGGTTTCACCACTGGTCAGCAGTCTGCGCCTGAGGTCATCGCTGGTCAACAGCCTTTGCCTGAGGTTGCCGCTGGTCAACAGTCCTCTTCGCCTGGTATTCCCGCTGGTCAATCATCTTCATTGTCTGGTTTCCTCGCTGGTCAGCCATCATCATCGTCTGGTTCCCCCGCTGGTCATCCGCTATCACTGTCTGGGTTAGCAGCTGGTCAGCAATCATCGCCGGGTGTCAAAGTTCTTCAGTTACTGGCCCGCTTGGCCCATGCCTCAGCCCCTGTGATCTGCAAAAAGCACATTTTCCAGTTGCTACTTCCTGAAAGGGACACATTATGCTCTGTGGTCCGATGTCTTAGGGACACTGGGAAACCACTCGACAGATTGTGTCCTCTGGTCCACTGGGGTTGGAATGCTGGGAGACCACCCAATGGACTATGTCTTCTGCTTGGGTGGCTCAGGGACTGTGGGAGGCCACCCAACTTATTCCATCCCTTGATCTGGTGGTCTTGCAACACCAGTAGACCACCTGAACTGCCTTATTTTCTTGCCCGGTGGTCTTGGGGTTCAGTAGGCCACCTGTTTTGTCCTGTTTTGTGAGTCTTTTGAGCGAGTATTTGATTTGTCCCTCCAGGCCTGGTTTCCCCCACTGTCCTTCCTGGATGGGTTATTGTTCTTTTCCTGTTGAGGGGGTTTTGATGATTTTTCCTTTTCTTTGTGATGTTTTGCTGGAGTGTCTGGAACCGCCCCTTGGACAGGGGCCTCTGTCATGGTTGGGATCATGGTGGGAGAACCATGCTCACATTTTCAGTTTATTTCTAGTTGTTTTCTATACTTTCCTCATTTTGGTTTTATTTGGTATATGAGTATGATTTTGTTTGTATTATGTTTATGAGTTTGCCCGTTGGTTCTGTTGTTTTGAATTGTTCTGCTATCTTAGTTTTTTTTATTATAGTCTTGGCTATTTATATTATGTACCTATGACCATCTTGTTTTCTAGTATAAATTACATCTTCCTGTGTTTGCATATGAGCTTTCTCCGCCATCGCCTTAGTTCCCTCTTTACAGTGTTTATATTAGTCATTATTGTTATTCGTGGTTATCTTGTCCTTGCCTTGGTGGGTTATTATTTGTTATTTTTCCATTTTTGTATTATCTGGTTAGTATCTCGTTTTGTATTATTTCTAATTTCATTGTCAGTTACCCTTGTTCCTTCTGTGCTTTTATTTTGAGTGTGTTCTTTGTTTACTTTCGTTTGCTCCTAGCTAGTTTCGTAGTTTATCCCAGCTGTTATTATTTTGGATTAATTACTCCTCGCTCCTGTGACCCACACCTGTTCCTCATTTGTGCTTATTTTCTCTTGCCTGTTTAATGGGTGCCACGCCACACTTTGGCACGACATCCTTCTCACTGTTTCCTGGCATGTGTCCCACGCTTCATTCATTTTGTATCCTGGCGTGAGCTCCACGTCTAGTCTGTCAACTCGGCGTTTCCACACGCCTTTACCTTCATTTATTCGTTCCTGTTCATCCCAGCTATAAGTTTTTGTTCATGCCTGTTTTGGACTATTTGTGTTTTCATTAAATGTTTTGCAAACTCACAGTTCAGCATTTGGGTCTCCATTCCGCCTTGAAGGACAGTTTATGGCAATGGTTTTAGTCCACTTCTGGTAATAGAGTCCAGACCTCATACACAGATGGGGTGAAGGAGAACCTTTTGCTGGCATCATCAGAATGTGGTTTTTAAATGCCTCTAGGTCTGCAGTTGATCTGTGAGAAGTAAGAAGTCATATTAATAATTGTCCTTTTTTGTGGCTTTTTACATTTAAAAACCTTCTTCATATTTACCTAATGGTCCCAAAATTTACATAGAAGATGGCACCCACCGTTGGCGAACGTCTTTGCTCGTTCCGCTCCCGAATGCCGACTTTTCTTCTTTTTTGCATAGTTGCTGTTCTTTCTACAGTGCATGGAGGTCATGCACTGCTAACATATGACCGACAGGCACTACTGGATATTGTCAAGTCAAGCAGCCACACGGAGTTTACTGGCTTTATACCACCCGACCTGCAATGCATTGTCCGCCCCCGCGGTGACCATCAGCACCCCCAGGAAGGCCCGAAGCACCGAGCCCGCATGAGCATGCTGATCCCAAGAGACTGCGTCGGAGGCAGGGCTGAAGGCAAAGCAAGAGAGGAGGGCTACATGCTAGGCTAAAGGCTCGCTCCAACCGGCCACCACTACCCAGTCTCTTAATGGCAAGTGTGCAGTCTTTGGAAAATAAGCTAGATGAACTAAGAGCAAGGAATGAAGACCAGCAGGAGACAAGAGAGTGCTGTGCCCTAATTTTCTGCGAGATCTGGCTTTCTGACAGAGTCCCGGAGAGCACTATTCAGCTACAGACACACTCAACACACCAGACAGACAGAACAGGAGACTCTGGTAAGACAAGGGGTCGGGGTGGGGGTGTATTTATAAACCATTTGTGGTGCAGAGATGTACAAACCGTCTACAAGCCCCGCTTGCTCGACGTGGAGTTTTTACTGCTGAAATGCCATCCATATTACCTACCGAGGGAATTTACCGCTGTGTTTTTGGCCGCTGTATAGATTTATCTACAGAGCATCTGCACAGTGGTGCTAAACAAGCTCCATGATGTCATCAATGCAGTAGAGACGAAACTTCCCGATGCTGTTTTTATTGCTGCTGGTGACTTTAACAAGTGCAATTTACAGACTGTACTCCCCAAATATTACCAGCATGTGGACATTCCCACCTGTGATAAAAGCACTCTGAATCATGTTATTCTAACATACCTGGCGCCTACAAAGCGGCACCCCACTCTCACTTCAGACAGTCAGATCACATCTCACTGTTTATGTACCCAGCCTACAGACAAAAGCTGAAACAAACAAACCCTGTCATTAAGCAAATTAAGCACTTGACTCCAGAGACTGAGAACACCCTACAAGACTGTTTTCCCTGTACAGACTGGGATGTGTTTAAAGCTGCAGCCACCCAAGAGGACTCTTCTGTAAACATACAGGATTATGCTGAATATGTGACTGGGTACATCAGCACGTGCTTTGGTATCATCGTACCCCCCACACAGGTCAGGAAGTTCCCCAACCAGAAGCCCTGGATCAACAGTCAGGTACGTCAGATGCTGTGTGCTCGCTCTCGTGCATTTAAATCAGGCTGTGAGGTTGAGTACAAACCTGCAAAGTTTGGACTGAGAAAGGCTATAACAACAGCCAAGAGGCAGTACAAAGAAAAGCTGGACAGCCTCTACTCCACTCCTGACCCGGGGCGCATGTGGCAAGGCCTGCAACACATCACAGACTACAATAGGACCAACAGCAGCACCACTAGCTCTACAGACAGCCTGCCGGACGATCTCAACATCTTTCACACCTGTTTCGAGACCACCAGCCACAGCACAGAGAAGAGACACGCACTCACGCGCACTCCCCACCCCCCACTAAGAGTCTCACCAGGCCAGGTAAACAAAGCACTGAAGAATATCAACCCCTGCAAGGCAGCAGGACCAGACAACATTCCTGGGCTGGCCCTCAGAGCATGCACTGCCAGGCTAACCAATGTGCTCACAGTAATCTTCAACCTCTCCCTCAACCAGAACATAGTCCCATCCTGCTTCAAAATGACAACCATCATCCCCTCCCCAAAAGGAGCCTGCTGACCTGTCTGAATGATTGCAGACCAGTAGCACTCACTCCAATCATCATGAAGTGTTTCAAGAGAGTGGTGCTGCCCCTCATTCAGGACAGCATACCGCCACCCTGGACCCCCTGCAGTAGCCTACCGGCCCAACAGGTCCACCTCAGATGCCATCGCTGCAGCACTCCGTTATCCCCCCCCCCCCCCGGAAGATAAAGACTCCTACATTAGGATGCTCTTTGTCAACTACAGCTCTGCCTTCAACACGGTCATCCCCCACAAATTCACCAACAAACTGTCTTCACTTGGCCTGCACCCCACCCTCTGCGACTGGCTACTGGACTTTCTAACTAGCAGGCCCCAGTCTGTCAGGATGGGTAACAGGACCTCAGCCAGCATCATCACAAACAAAGGTGTCCCACAAGGTTGTGTTCTCAGCCCCATCCTCTACAGCCTCTTCACCCATGACTTTGTTGCCTCCCATAAGGACAATATCATCCTAAAGTTCACGGATGACACAGCAGTGATAGGACACATCACTGGTGATGACGAAGCATTCTACGGGAGGGAGGTGGCCAACCTGATGTCATGGTGTGAGGACAACAACCTCACCCTCAACATGGACAAGACAAAGGAGATGATGGTGGACATGAGGAAAGGGAGGAGGAGACCCCATTGGCTGCTGTTCATCCGGAAGCTTGAGGTAGAGAGGGTGAGCAGCTTTAAATACCTGGCCATCCACATCAGCGAGGACCTTAAGTGGACACACAACACCACAGATCTGGTTAAGAGAGCTCAGCAACGACTGTACTTTCTGAGGAGGATGAAGAAGTTTGGCATGTCCTCCAGGATCCTCAACAATTTCTTCAGCTGCATCATTGAGAGAATCCTGACCAACTGCCTCACTGCGTGGTACGGCAGCACCACTGCCCTGGACCGCAAACACCTGCAGAGAGTGGTGAAAACAGCGGAGAAGATCATCAAGACTCCACTCCCCTCTCTGCAGAGTATCCACCACCGCAGAGTCCAAAGGAGAGCTGACGCCATCCTCTGGGACCCCCCCAAGCACAGACTGTTCACACTTCTACCCTCAGGCCGGAGGTACAGAAGTGTGAAATGCAGGACAACCAGACTGCAGAACTCCTTTCCCACTGCCATCAGACTCCTGAACAGATAACAACTCCCAAAACTCTGTAACACAGCTTTGCATATAGGAACTCACACACCGGCTGCTAAATTTGTACACTGCTCACCTGTACAGTAGATATAGTCTCACCCGTCTGATGTCCATATCATCTCTGCTACTAATTATCATGTCTGCTGCTACTTATCATGCACAGTCTACTGGTACTACGGTTACAGAAATTAGCACAGGGTACTAATTTGTAATTTGTAACTCGTAATTATACACTGCTCGTTGCACAATGCTCATTTGCACACTATACATAGTGTTATTAGTACTTGTTAGTTTTAGTATTTAGTATCAAGGTATGCTTAAGGAGTCCTAACTGTGTGTTGGTGTGTGTGCTATTAGCATCCATTAGTATTAGGATTGAGTTACTGTGTTAGTGTGTCATAACCTTATTAGAATTGTTGTTTCTGTACCTATTACCTTGGCATTCATTCAAAGTAAGAATTTCATTGCTCAGGAAATGTAGAATTTCTTAACTATGCACATGATAATAAAGCCTTTGAATCTTGAATTCTGAAAAACATTTTTTCATCAATATAATTTTTTTTGAAGAACATGAAGATTTGAATTATGCACATTTCTTAACACTCTGTTGATGTATTATTTTTTTAAATATTTGTTTTCATGAAAATGTCCCCCAGACAACCTTTAAAGCACTCTACACTAAACCTGCTTTAACCTGTTTCAGACAAATGGCCAGCATATGCAGGGATCTTTTTAAACCTAAGAATCATCCACTCGTCCCATTATAAAAATGTGGAGCATGTACTAAGCATAATAGCCACTCTTTATGATAAAAAAGAAGTAGTTTATGAATTACCGCTAAAGGGAGGGCAAAAGGAATAATAAAGACATTGTGACTCATTCCTTTCCAAAAGTGAGGGTTTGCTCTGGATTTGTCAGCTGCCAAGAAGATGTTGCGTTTTACTTTAAAGCTTATTAAAATCTACAGTTTGGAGACACTGCAGCAGTAATCTTTGATTAGCCCACAGTGCAGTTTGTTTCCATATAAACAAGACAGGATAAAAGTATAGATGGCTTACCTCAGAGGACATGATTTCATCAATACTCTTCAGCTACAGAAAGTGAGGTTGAATAATCGTGTTTACTTGGGAGAGGAACCACATCAAGCATTTTATTTTTATCAGAGGGTCTCAACAAAATCACACTAGGTGTGGGGAAAGATGGTTTGTTGAAATGCTTGTTTTCAACTTCCTGCTCTGTCCACTGCAGAGTAGAGGATGCCATTATAACTGTTGCTGCAACAGGAAATGTGCACAATGGAAAATAAACAAATCAGACCATGAAAATACTTTCTAGAAGCGAAAGATGGAAAGAGACTTGGTAAGCAGGAAATTCGCCAACAAAATTGTTCACATCAAAATTATTAAAATTTCATGGTGATTTGGTGTGATGAAGAATGGCAAAATCTGCAGCACCCTGTTAGAAGAAGAGTAAAGGTGCATTCACACCAAACAGCAAATTTTTCACATGGTGTGAATATGTTAACTCAATGTAAACGTGAATACACGCAAATTCTTAAATTCACATCTGATGGATTTGGTAGCAGTGATACCTATTAATCAGCCTTGAGAGCCTGCCATTATTGGAGTAAAAGTAGTGTAAAAGCAGTGTAAACAACCGTCATCCAGGTGTAGCTCTGGAGGAGGCAGTGACATTTTCCCAGGTGGGAGCCCCACCAGATAACATTGTAAACTTAAACATGATGGTATTTTGGGGATTTCCACAGTAGGTAGAAAGCTGCTGCAGAATTTATGAAGGCAACACCATCCCTCTGCAACTCACTCAGATGTGAATTTGCACCTATTTGCATGTTTACATTGAGTTAACATATAATCGCACCTTCAGAAAAATTTACACTTCGTCTGAACACACATTTATTGTTTGGCTAGAAGTGTGAAGGCTTGCGGATGTGCTGCTAGTGCTGTTCCACACTCTTCTGCTGCTGGATATTCATTGCACAGGAGGTCATCTGAGAAGCAGTGGAGTTTGTGTTGTATCCACCTTCTTGTGGAATAATCCCAACAGGTCTCTTCCTTTTAATGTCCTGCCAACAGCACCAACTGCAACCAAGGGGACGGTGGTGAAGCCCAACTGGTGGCATTCAAACAAGGATTTGAACTCACAACCTCCCACATCAGTCTGGCACCCTCCCTGTATCACCAAGATTGTCATCCAAGAAAGTGTCATGGAAATTATTGTTTCTCATTCTTACAGTATTAAAGAATCAACACATTGTTTTTGTCTGGTTTAATCTTGTACAAGAGAGACAACTGGTCACGCAGAGCCTATAGCAGTGAGTGAGGAAGTCTACCTAAGTAGAATGAACACTTCACTTATTTACACACATCCACAAGAGGCCATAAAAGAGTAAAACACATCTCTCTATTCCATTATTCCACGACAGACACGCACCACACAGGAAACCAGTCAACCTTCTCCAGCTCTCCCTAACCTGGGTAATTGTCATGAGCTGAGCACTGCGGGTTTCCACCGTGCTCAGTCTCATGGCCTTTCTCTATATTTGTATATTTGTTATATTTTGTGCTTTTTGGTATCTGCATATCTCGTATTGTTTCTTATTTTTCTTATCCCCTTGTTTTTGTCATCATAGTTTTGTTACTCTTTCATTTGGTATTAGTTTGTATTTATTTATCAGTCCTTATTGGTTGACATTTAATTCTTTATATCGTACTGTTGTACTCTCTCTCCGCGTTGACAGCTGTCAGTGACACTTCCGGGTTTTTGCTCCGTTGTGGGCGGTGTCCCTGTCAGCTGTCCCGTCTTCTCCCCTCTCATTGCTCCCAGCTGACCCGAGTATGTGATTATTGTTTCCTCCTGCCCGCTCATGGTACCCACACCTGCTATCATTTGTGTTCAGTTGCTTCTGGTTCTATTTAAGGATGGTCTCGCCTCTTTCTGATTGCTGGAGTCTTGAAGTTTGTTTGCATCAGAACCCCATCCCTGTTCTGACATTCAGTCCTGTGTTCATTCGCCTTTGTCTGTAAGTTTGCCTTTTGCACTGTCTGGAATTTTTCTTTGTGCACAGTTTGGATTGTTTTGCACTATTTGGACTCTTTGTGTTTGCTTAATAAATACCACAAGCTACAGTTCAGCATCTGGATCTCTCCTCTCTGCCCCAAGGGGCAATTCGTGACAGAAGACTCCAGCCAGTTAGAGACCCAGCTGCTGTGGGTTGTGGTTTTTTGTTTTTGTTTCACTCACCTGTTTGTGGAGCTCACCCCATGTCCCAAGCACGCTGACCTCCAGTGAACAAAGGGAGATCGGCAGCGGGGTCCCCGAGCATTGGGGAGCAATGGGCCGCCAAATTTGTCCAGAGCTTCGTGGATGAAGCTCTTGCCTCCCGCAGCCCAAAGAAGATCTGGGAGAGCGGGAATTCAGCAACCAGCATTGCCGAGGCGTACACAGGGTTGTGGAGATATCCCCAGTTCATAGAGTTGCTGGCCATGGTCTCCGTCCTACAACAGTCTTTCCCCGGGTTGAGGTGGGGGCCGCCTCCAGTGAGCCCGAAGCCAACACGGAGCTGCGCTCCACCTCATGTTTGCCCATTCCTGCTCCCTCTCTGCCAGCTCCAAAACGCTGCCATCCAGCTTCGGACCTCCGGAGGAACACCTTCGCCTCTCAGGCAGCAGTTCTCCCTGCGAGTCAGACAATCTTCGCAGCAGTCCCTTCCTCTGGATCTCCTTCTCCGGCTGCCCCGTCAGCCTCCTTCTCCAACTTTGCTGCTATGACACCCGTCTCCTCGGCGTCTCCTTTCACTGCTGAGGGCCAGGTCATCTCCCCTCAGTCTCCGCCTGTCGTCACGTCCGCAGGGGCGGCTCCTCCACGTTCCTCAGAGGGGCCCACAACAACTGCAGCCATGGAAAGGGTGAATTCAAGACCAGCTGCAGCAGAAAACATCGTGCCCCGGGAACTCAGGCAAGTGTTTTTTTCATTCTCATTCCCTAAAATATTAATTTTCTTGCCTGATTCCCAGTGGTGGGGCTCAGCCTGTGCAGTCCTCTGAGCTCTCACCGCCTGCTGCCGCAATAAACTTTTCACCTGCTCTCTCCGTGTTTCCTCCACTGGCTGCAGGATTGTGCCATTGGACAATGGAGGAGCCCATGGCCCTGGAAAACCTGGTTCCAGCCCCGCAGCCATGGTCTGGATGGAGGGAGAGCACTGCCTGCGGGGCGAGCCACCTGCATGGGTCACTTCGCTGGGGTGGTCCTGGGACTGCATCAACCACCCTGCCTGCTGTTGGGGCCGCTGCAGCAGAGTCTGAGCTGGAGCTCCAGAGGGCCAGGCCCAAGACGTCATCGCCTGGATTGATGGAGTCCTGAACGGTGGTGAAGCTTGAGCTTAGGCAGGTGCTCTCCTTTGTTTTCATTGTTTCAATTTTGGAGAGATCTTGTCTTGCTCTTGGTGGAGAGAGCCAAGTGCAGTTGTCAGCTGCATCTGAGCTCACCTCGCCGGTCTCCACTGCCGCTGGTGACTCTGACAATGTTTCTTTGCCTCTCCTGTCGGAGTCTTTCCCCAGGTTCACCGAGGATGTTCCAACTTTACCAGAGGTCTCCATGGGTCCAGCCTCGCTGCCCGAGACTGCAGTGAGTGCAGCTCCCCCATCAGCCGGGGTCTTAGCAGGTGCTCCGTCTCAGCCCAGGATTTCTGTGGGTGCTGCTCCCCTTCCGGATGAGGTCTTCACGGGTGCATCATCCCAGCCCGGGGCCTCCGAGGGTGCTGCTCCTCTGCCAGATGAGGCCTTTGCGGGAGCTCCGTCCCAGCCTGGGGCCTCCAAGGGTGCTGCTCCCCCGTCAGATGAGGTTGTCGTGGGTGCTCTGTTCCAGCATGGGACCTCCATGGGTGCAGCTCCTCCTCAGTCTGTGTCTCCGTGGGTGCTGTGTCCTAGTTGGAGACCGTCGGGGGTGCTGGACCCCAGCCTGAAAACAACCTGGGTGTTGCGCTCCAGGGTGGGCCCACCGTAGGCGTTGCGGTACAGCCCAGGGGCCACCAAGGGTGCAGCTCTGACCCAGTCCAGGTCCACTGAGGGTGCAGCTCTGACCCAGTCCAGGCCCGCCGTGGGTGCAGCTTTGGTCCAGTCCGGGCCCGCCATGGGTGCAGCAATGACCCAGTCCGGGTCCATCGCGGGTGCAGCTCTGCTCCAGCCCAGAGCCACCACGGATGCTGCGTTCCTCCAGCACAGAGCCGCTGCAGGTGCTGCCAGTCCCAGTCCGGGGCCAACGAGGGTGCTACAGGCCAGTCTGAGGGCGTTATAGTTCCCCCTCCTTTGCCTGACACTGTCGGGGTTCCCTCTCCTCTGCCAGATGCCGTTGTGGTCCCTTTTCCTCTGCCTGAGGCCATGGTGGTCCCTTTTCCTCTGCCCAAGGTCATCGTGGTTCCCTTTCCTCTGCCTGAGGCTGTTGTGGTTCCCTCTCAATTCAATTCATCCATCAATCTTCTACTGCTTTTCCGGAGGTCTGGGTCGCAGAGGCAGCAGTTCAAGCAGAGAAGCCCAGACATCTCTCTCCCCAGCCACCTGCTCCAGCTCTTCAGAGAGGATACCAAGGCATTCCCAGGCCAGCTGAGAGACGTAGTCTCTCCAGCGAGTCCTGGGTCTGCCCCAGGGTCTCCTCCCAGATGGACATGCCCAAAACACCTCAAGAGTGAGGCGTCCAGGAGGCATCCTGATCAGATGCCCATACCACTTCAACTGGCTCCTTTCAATGTAAAGGAGCAGCGGTTCTACTCTGAGCCTCTCCCGGATGACTGAACTCCTCACCCTATCTCTGAGGGTGAGTCCATCGATCCTGCAAAGAAAGCTCATTTCAGCCGCTTGTATCCACAATCTCGTTCTTTCAGTCATTACCTAAAGCTTGTGACCATAGGTGAGAGTCAGAATGTAGATTGACTGGTAAATCGACAGCTTTGCGTTAGAGCTCAGGTCCCTCTTCACCACAACAGACCGGTACAATGTCCGCATCACTGCAGATGCTGTGCTGATCACAACCCCCCTGCCCCCCCTCACCATCACAGGCTCTCCCATCACCATTGCAGACTCCTTCCGCTTCTTGGGCACCACCATCACCCGAGACCTCAAATGGGAGCCAACCATCAGCTCCCTCATCAAAAAGGCCCAGCAGAGGATGTTCTTTCTGCGGCAGCTGAGGAAGCTCAAGCTACCCACCAAGATGTTAGTGCAGTTCTACACGGCCATCATCGAGTCCATCCTCACCTCCTCCATAACTGTGTGGTATGCAGGAGCCACTGCCAGGGACAGACTAAGGCTGCAGCGCATCGTGCGCACTGCTGAGAAGGTGATAGGCTGCGAGCTCCCATCTCTCCAGGACCTGTACATCTCCAGGACCCGGAGGCGTGCTGGCCGGATCATAGCCGATCCTTCACATCCTGGTCACGTACTGTTTGCTCCCCTCCCCTCAGGTAGAAGACTTCGGTCCATTCGGACTAAAACCTCCCGGCACATGAACAGCTTTTTCCCCTCTGCCATCAGACTGCTGAACATTAAGTGACTTTTTGACTCTCGTGCACTATGTACAGCAGCTCAACCAGACTCACGTCATTCATCACTGTTTTCTATTGCATTATCGACTGCACTATGTGGTACTTCACATTATCTGCTACTTGCTAATTTTTTAAAACTGCCTTGACTAGTACTACTCATTATTACTAGTATTGTTATTATTATTATTATTATCATTATTACTTATTATTACTTATTTTTCTACACTTATTGCACGTTTTCAGTCCTTTAGTTTTTTAGTTTATCTCTTTTTCTCATCATGTTTTTAATGTTGCAGCATGGCATCGAGACAAATTCCTAGTTTGTGTACTACATGAACAATGGCAATAAATCTGATTCTGATTCTGATTCTGATTCTGATTCTGATCCATCTGTCAATCTCTCGCTCCATTCTCCCCTCACTCGTGAATAAGACCTCAAGATACTTAAACTCCTCCACTTGGAGCAGGAGCCTGTCCCTAACCCGGAGAGGGCAATCCACCTTTTTCCGGCTGAGGACCATGGACTTGGACTTGGAGGTGCTGATTCTCATCCCAGCCCCTTCACACTCAGCGGCAAACCATCCCAGTAAGACCTGTAGGTCATTGTTGGATGAAGCCAGCAGGACAGCATCATCTGCAAACAACAGAGATGAGATCCTGTGGTCACCAAGCATGACACCGTCCATTCCCTGGCTGTGCCTAGAAATCCTGTCCATAAAAATTATGAACAGGATTGGTGACAAAGGCCAGCCCTGGCGGAGTCCAACTCTCACTGGGAATGAGTCCGATCGACTGTTGGCAATACGAACCAAACTCTCACAACAGTCGTACAGAGACCGAATAGCTTGTAACAACAAGCCCAATACCCTATACTCCCGAAGCACCCGCCACAAAAAACCACAAGGGAGACGGTCCAATGCCTTCTCCAAGTCCACAAAACATATGTAAACTGGTTGGGCAAACTCCCACGAACCCTCAAGGATTCTTGAGAGGGTAAAGAGTTGGTCCGACGTGCCATGGCCAGGATGAAAACCACATTGCTCCTCCTGAATACGAGGTTCGACCAACGGCCGGACTCTCCTCTCCAGTACCTTGGCATAGACCTTCCCAGGGAGGCTGAGGAGTGTGATTCCTCTAAAGTTGGAGCACACCCTCTGGTCCCCTTTTTTGAAGAGAGAAACCACCACCCCAGTTTGCCATGCCAAAGGCACTGCCCCCAACCTCCACACAATGTTGCAGAGTCGTGTCAACCATGACAGCCCTACAACATCCAGGGCCTTGAGGTACTCAGGGCGAATCTCGTCCACCCCCGGGGCCCGGCCACCAAGGAGATTTTTAACCACCTTGGCGACCTCAGACCCTATGATAGGCGAGTCGTCCCCTTCGTCCACAAGCCCCACTTCCTCTGTGGAAGGTGTATCAGTGGGATTGAGGAGATCCTCGAAGTATTCCTTCCACCGCCTGACGGTATCCCCAGTCGAAGTCAGCAGCACCCCATCTGCACCATACACAGTGAGGACAGGGAGCTGCTTCCCCCTCCTGAGCTGCCAGACAGTTTGCCAGAATATCTTCGAGGCCGATCGAAAGTCTTGTTCCATGGCGTCACCGAACTCCTCCCATACCCAAGTTTTTGCTTCAGCAACCACCCGAGCTGCACTCCGCTTGGCCTGCCGGTACACCTCAGCTGCTTCAGGAGTCCCACAAGCTAACTAAGCTTGATAGCACTCCCTCACCACTGGTGTCCGCCACTTGGTTCGGACGTTGCCACCATGAGATGCCCCGATGACCTTGCGACCGTAGCTCTGGGCTGCTGCTTCAACAATGGAGGTAGAGAACATGGCCCATTCAGACTCCATGTCTACAGACTCCCTCGGAATGTGGTTGAAGCTCTTCCAGAGGTGGGAGTTGAAGACCTCCCGGACAGGAGCCTCAGCCAGATGTTCCCAGCACACCCTCACTATACATTTGGGTCTACCAGGTCTGAATGGCATCTTCCCCTGCCATTGGATCCAACTCATCACCAGGTGGTGATCAGTTGACAGCTCTGCACCTCTCTTTACCCGAGTGTCCAAGACATATGGTCGCAGGTCTTATGACATGATAACAAAATTGATCATTGACCTGCGACCTAGAGTGCCCTGGTGCCAGGTGCACATATGGACACCCTTATGCTTGAACATGGTGTTCGTATTGGACAAACTGTGGTTAGCACAGAAGTCCAATAACTGAGCACCACTCGAGTTCAGATCGGGCAGGCCTTTCCTCCCAATCACTCACTTCCAGGTTTCACTGTCGTTGCCCACATGCACATTGAAGTCTCCAAAAGGAGCACTCTCTAACACCCCAGTCAGAGACTCCAAAAAGGGTGGGTACTCTGAACCATCATTTGGTGCATAGGCACAAATGATGGTCAGGACCCGTTTCACAACCCGAAGGTGCAGGGAAACAACCCTTTCATCCACCAGGAGAAACTCCAATATAGAGACAGCAAGGTGGGGGGATACAAGAATACCCACCCCTGCTCGTCGCCTCTCGCCCAGGGCAACTCCAGAGAAGGCCAATCTCCAGCCCCTCTCCAGGAGACTGGTTCCGGAACCAGAGCTGTGTGTTGAGGTGAGGCCAACTATATCTAGCAGGTATCTCTCAACCTCATACACCAGCTCAGACTCCTTCCCCACCAGAGAGGTGACATTCCACGTCCCAAAAGCCAGTTTAGGAAGACTGGGATCAGACCGCCAAGGTCTCCCCCTTTGACCGCCACCTGATCCACATAGCACCGGACCCCCATGATCCCTCCTGCAGGTGGTGAGCCCACTGGAGGGTGGACCCATGTAACTCCTTCGGGCTGAGTCTGTCCAGGTCCCATGGGCGGAAACCCGGCCACCAGATGCTAGCCATCGAGCTCCTCCCCCAGGCCTGGCTCCAGGGTGGGGCCCCGGTAACCCCATACCAGGCGGGGTACACTGAATCCTTGTTCTGGTATTTTTCATGAGAGTCTATTGGATCATTCTTTGTCTGGCCCTTCACCCAGGACCAGTTAGTCTTGGGTGACCCTACCAGAGGCAAATTGTCCTGGACAACATAGCTCCTGGGATTACTGGGGCACGCAAACCCCCCACTACGATAAGGTGACGGTCCGTGAGGGGATCAATTCAATTCAATTCAATTCAATTCAATTCAATTTTATTTATATAGCACAAAATCACAACACAGGTTATCTCAAGGCACTTTACAGAAAAGAGTGGGTTTAGGCCACGCTCTCAAATTTATAGAACCCAGCAGAGACCCCTAAGAGCAAGCACTCCAGCAACACAGGCGAGGAAAACATCCCTTTAATAGGCAGAAACCTTGAGCGGAACCATAGCTCATAGAGGACGGCCATCCGCCTCGACCGGCTGGGTTGAAAAAACAGGTAAAAAGTAGGAGGCCTGGCAGTAGCTACATTCAAAACAAACATAACAAATATTCAAAGCCAGACATTCCAGTATCTAACCTCTCCTCACCCTGACATCGTCATGGGCTCCCCGACTCCTCTATCTTGCTCACCACTGTTTTTTCCCATTGGGCAGCCGCTTCCTGGACCACCCTTTCTGTTCAAGTGGTTAAAGAACTCGGTGGTTAAAGTGGTTAAAGTGGTTAAAGACAGACCACCCGACAGACTGTGCCGCGGGGTTGGGTGGCCCACGTTTTCTGGTAGGCCATCCAACTCGTTCCATTGTGCCATCTGTCAGGCCTGGGACTGTGGCCACCTACCTGAACTGTCTAGCTCTTTCATCCAGGAGGCATAGGGGGTTGGGTTTTTTCCTGGTGTAGGTCCTGAACAGGGTTTTGTTTTGTTCCCTCCTAGCCTGTTCATCCCACCACCCACCCGGGGTGGTTTACAGTTATACTCCTTTTTTTTTTTGGGTGGGGGGGATCTTTTTCTTTTTTGATGTTTTCCTGGGTGTCTGGTATCCACCCCTTGAAAGGGGGGCTCTGTCATGAGCTGAGCACTGGGGGTTTCCGAAGTGCTCAGTCTCATGGCCTTTCTCTATATTTGTATATTTGTTATACTTTGTGCTTTTTGGTATCTGCATATCTCGGTTTTTGCTCCATTGTGGGCAGTGTCCCTGTCAGCTGTCAGTCCCGTCTTCTCCCCTCTCATTGTTCCCAGCTGACCCGAGTCTGAGATTATTGTTTCCTCCTGCCCGCTCATCATACCCACACCTGCTATCATTTGTGTTCAGTTGCTTCTGGCTCTTTATAAGGATGGTCTCTCCTCTCTCTTATTGCTGGAGTCTCAAAGTTCATTTGTGTCAGAACCCCATCCCTGTTCTGACATTCAGTCCTGTGTACATCCACCTTTGTCTGTAAGTTTGCCTTTTGCACCGTCTGGAATTTTGCTTTGTGCACAGTTTGGATTGGTGTGTTTTGCACTATTTGGACTCTTTGTGTTTGCTTAATAAATACCACAAGCTACAGTTCAGCATCTGGGTCTCTCCTCTGCCCCGAGGGGCAATTCTTGACAGTAATAAACCTTACAACCCCTTGACCAAAACTCTGGTTTACAACAGGCAATATCCTCCTATATGGAGAACACTTAGGAGAAGAGAGATCAATTTCTTCAGATAGAAAAGGAGAAATATACAAATCATTACCATTAAAAGATACAAACAAAAGAGAAGAAAATATAAAATTTCCCTTACAACTGCTTTTTATTGACTCGTTCACAATCGCATAGACCTTAAACTATTTGAGGAATTCTGTGTCTTTCACAGATGTAGAACAGCACCCACATGGCTTTGTCATAACTTTGCAAACCCCAAGATTGCACTCATTTTTTCACAGTCCAAGCTCCAAACATAATAGTTCTATATTGAAATTCATGATTCAAAGTTGAAAAATGATTGTGTATGTGTATGGCCTGGTACCAAAACTGTTCCTCTAAACTTGAAATGTCTGATGAAAATGGAATGTCAGCTAAATGTCAGAATAGTAAAATCTAGAAAAATAAGTTACATGGTAGCAAAGAGCTGCTTTGGTTTAATAGTCCAGAACAGTGATTGATGGTTTGATATATCAACTGAAAAAAAAGGGAAAAAAACCCACAAGCATCATGGGGCCATTAGTATACAATCTTCTCTTATGTTCCTCGGCCCTGTGGCACTAACAACTTTCAAGATTTGTGAGTGCAATAAAGAGACCATAGATTCAAGGTAATTTGCTCCACAATGAGGTGAGACCCGGAGCGCTCGCAGAAGGCTTGCTACAATGCCACAGCAGTTAACCTATTCATCGGTCAAAACAAGCAAGCCTCACCATCAGCTTTTATCAGGCCTTTAATTCATAACCTTGCCGCAGAAATGAGAGCCTTTCCGAGTGGTTTATGGGGAGACCGTTTTGAATGTTGGGAGATGGTAGCCAGCACGTGTGGTGGTTGCTCTGATCTACAGCAATCTATTGATCCAGCGAGCTTGTCCAATCAATACAAAATAAGAGAAAAGGGGAAACAACATTAGGGGAGAAAATAGCCTATTTAAGGACTCTTAGGAGTGTGGTGGTGGTGGTGGGGGTACACATTTTGATAGGATAGGTACTGTATGTGCATTCTCCACACATACACACACACTGGATGAAAGGAGATGCATTTTTCCATGGAGACCAATGGTAAAGCTCTGTATTATTTCCTTGGGAGTGCCAGGAATGTAATGAGAAAACTAGCAGAGGGAAGGAGAAAATGTAGTGGAAAGGCTGGTTGGGATGAGATATGAGATGGGGCAATGGAGCACGGCCGGCATGCTGGGATTGAGTCGTCTGAGTTTGGTGGAAATTCCAAAATATTTTACTGCACCAGAAAGACAGAAAGTATGGTCTGTGAACCCTGCATGCAAATGTCATCATTTGTGCCAAGGATTGAGCAACTTGATTTTTTTTTTTTAAAAAAGTCTATAATTGTCCCATCATATGTCTCATCCACACAGCTGCTAGGTTATAACCAGTTTACCCTGAGTACTCCACCTTTTAACTCTGGACAGTACGATCTGATACTGTGAAATTCCAAAAATAACATTGGTCACATGGCATGTTTTTGGCATCATTTGTTGGAAATCTTTATAACCTCCCAGTCAGAGGTTGTGTTAGCCGAAATTTATCCTTCACTAACAGATTTTTTTCAGCAGTGACAGAAAAATTTGAAAGTTGTTTGTCATTTTGACAGATTATATTGAAGGTGATCTAATTGAAATCATTTAAAATGACAGATAATGATAGATTATCACTGAATATTTTCAACCCTGTCTGTCAAAATAACAGATAAAAAAGTCTAGCACAACCTCTGCTCCCAATATATTGTGGTTTAAGTGATAAGAGCAGCACCTAGAAACTTACATTCAGGGCTGTTTCTATGCAAGACTGTATTTGGGATCCCCTTTTTTGAAAACAGGAAACAGTTTGAATCCTTTAAAATGGGAAACAGAAAAATCTCTCCTCAATATTTAAAAAAAAAAACAAAGCAGACTTAGATCATTGTCTAGATCAGGGGTCACCAAGTGGTGGATTCCAGTCCAGATCCGGAATCCGAGAGCCCTCTGAACGCACCCCGAAGCCTTTTGATACGGTCTAGGAAAAAAGGATGTTTACTGTTTTGTTTTGGTGGGACCAAAAAAGCGTAACTGAAATGCTGTATTGGCAGCTGCCCAGAAAGATTATGGCATGAGCCCTTGGGCGTGCTCCTCAGCAGACTTCACACTCCGCTGTCCCATGGACTCCGCTCTCTGCAAAGACTCTGCAAGTCCAACCGTTCCAGAAAGTTTTCAGCAGGTTGCAAAATCATTGTTTGCTGCAGATGTCATACGCACACAAGGCCGACAGCTGGGATATCCACCATGGACAGACATGCTTCGTTCCTGGTCTGTACCCACAAAATGAAGCACTGTTGTGAAATTGAGTGCATTTACTGTGGAGATTCTGCTGAGAGTGGTCCATGCAGGGTGAGGTGTGAGGGGTGTGAGGGGTGAGGTCGCTGGTTATGGAGGTGAATTTCGTAGCCTGTGATACCACATAAAAACTCTGTAAACGCTCCATGTGTTACTGAGCGTTAAAAGTTCCACCTCCCCTTTCCCTTTAACCATGGAGTTACAGCTCCATCCATGCTGTAACAGAGTTTACCGTTGAGATTTTTTTTTTTTTTAAAGTTTGAGGAATTTTACAATAAGGAATTATATTGTTGCTTGTTTTTTCCTTGTTTTTTTAGGCTTACAGATTGAAACAGTTTTTTATATTAAATATATCGTATAGAGATGGAATTTTTGTAACTTTGTTTTTTTAGATATTAATCTTTTTTTAAATGCAATACAATTTAGTTTGTGTTCTGTAAAACATTTTTAGGATTTTAGTTGTAGATTTTAGAATTTCATAACTATTTATTTGGAGTGAACAAACACATTTAGTGTTCTCCAGTGTTATAAAGTTTTATATTACATGTTTTGTTTCAAATGGCGCAAAGAATTCATTTGATTTATTTTTTGTTAAAAAAAACAAATACAGAACTAAAAGCACAAAAAACATGAGCTTAATAAAATAATGTGTCAAAGCAAGTTAAATGATATTGGCCTGCCTGCAGACAGCTGTGGACTTCTGAAAGAATGTCCACGAAAGGATGGCAGTTCTTAAAGACGCACTCCAGTGGATATACAGTAAATGCCCTCCAAAAACAAATCTGCATTATCTAAAACAGTATCTTATGCCCTTTTTTCTACAAAAAAACTTTCATTGTCATACAGTTTCATGTCAAAATCTTTTCACACACACACACACACACACACACACACACACACACACACACACCTACCTTCAAATATCAGAATAGAGAATGGCCCTCTGATGTCACTTCCTGGTGTGGCCATGTTGGGAGAATAACACTGTAGTATGTTTGTGTTTCACTGGTGCAGTAAACATGGCAGAAGGTAAGTGTTATGAATTATTTGTCTTTGTGTTTGTTCCCATAACAGATGTTAACAAATCTAGCTGTAGTAAATAGCACTGCATTTAAAAAAAAAAAAAATCATTGCTAATTTTTGCTAAGAACATTTTTTTTCTCTTTTTTAATCAGGGTATAGTTATTATGCTAACTTGGTTATAACTGTTAATGTCATGATGCTGACCCCGTTGAGCTCACCATGCTCATGCTTTCAGGCTATTGGTGAATATTTCCTGTATTTTCTCATGTCAGTGTTATTGTTTTATTCTGTTTGGTTTTGGGATGTATTATGTGTGTTGAGTGTGCCAGTTATTTCTGGTTTTGCAGTTTATATTCTTAGTCTTGTTATTTGCACTCTGTCATTTACATTAAGCATCTCCGACCATTCTGTGTTCAGCAGTATTGTTATCTGCCTGGTGACATGAGCACTCACCTGTTCTTTTAGTCATTGTTCGCCATTTCCGCCATTTCCGGTCTGGGCTCTTATTTTGACAGTGCACTTTGATGACTTCCAGTGTTAGCTTAGTTCACGTCTTGCACAGCTGTCATCATTTGTTGGACTAATTACTCCCCGCTCACGTGGCCCATAGCTGTTACCATTTGTTATCATTTCTTCCTTGTCTTATTGAAGGGGTTGCGTCACGGTTGGTCGGCGCTGTTTATAGTGTCTCTCTGTGTTTGACGTGTTCTCCACATCTTTGCTTCATGTTATTCACCTCGGCTATTTGGTTTAACCGGCATGAGTCCCATGCTTCAGCCACCTCCTCTCCCTGATGTACGTTCCACGTCTTAGCATGAAGCTATTCTGCCTTATCATATCCTGCCTTTGTTTACAGTCTTTGTAAGTGTTTTTGTGCTTGTTATATTTGCATTTTGTGTTTATTAAATTCTCTAGCAACTCACATTTCAGCCCTTGGTGTCCTCAATCAGGCCCTGAAAGGGCCCTTCATGACAGAAGGGTGCTGCCAGTAGTGACCCAGCTGCTGCAAGATTTTTTTCTTTTTTTTTTTCCTCCCATGTTTTTGCTGCAGTCCGTTCTTTTTTTTTTTTTTTTTGCGGTATGTCTGCCCGCACAGACTACAGTGTTTTCGGGCTGTACGAGGAGGAGTGTTGGGCAGCTGAGCTGGTGGAAGACATCATCTCAGACGCCCACTCTACCCACACTCCCGAGGAGGCTCTGCAATGTTGAGATAGTGCGGCACAGGTGATTGAGGCATACCCCAGCCTGTGGAGCTATCCAGAACCGGCAGTTCTCCTCACCTCAGTGTTCCAGGCTCAACACCGGTTCAGCGGGCTGGAGGAAACCTCTCCTCATCCAAACCTGTGCTGAAGAAGAAGGAGATCCAGGTGCGGAAGCCTCGAGCCCAGCGCCGTCATCCAGCTGTAGACTCGCATCCTCCTCCTGAACAGATGCCCGCTGCCTGCTGTATTGGGTACCCAGCCCTGGTGCCCTCTGATGGTCCCAGTGTGGAGGAGCTGGAGGAGCGCCAGCATGTTTTGGCAGCAGAGAAGGAGCTCATGCTGGATTACAAGCCATGGCTCCTTCCTGAGTTTTTGCAGAAGCTAGAGGGAGCTTCACCAGGCAGAGCGGAATCTCTGCCGACAACAGAGCGTCCCCTGACTCCAGTGTTCTGCCCATCTCACCAGATGACCTTCGTAGCTCCCAAAGTGATGCTGTCTGGTCCCGCAGCAGCCACCACCAAGTCCTGGAAATTAAGACAAATATCTTTTAATTTTTAAACATCCAATAATGAATTGCCTTGCCTTATTCCCGGTGGTGAATCTCAGCAACAGCGGCCCAATTTGGCTGAGCTTTCACCATCAGCTGCTTTTGTTTCATCCTCACCTGCTTCTCCCATGTCCTTCTTCACTTCCTCTGTGTGTCCGGTGGTGCTGGGAGGGAGCCGTCAGACAGCGGAGAGGCCTGTGGTGCTGGAGAGGTCCATTCCAGTCCTGCAGCCATATCCTGGATGGGAGGAGAGCGCCCCCTGTGGCCGGAAGCCTGAGCCGACTGGTGAGTGTCCCCTGGCTTCATCAGCACAGGACACAGCTTCTACTGGTGAGACACTCTCCAGTTTCAGCTGCCACCTCTGGAGGCCCATCGGCACTAGTCGCTTCATCTGGGTTCTTGTCAGCATCAGCTGCCACGACTGAGTTTCCACCAGATGCACCCGCCATCATGCCTGCTGCCAGGGTCACCACAACAGAGTCGCTGGAGTCCTGGACAGCAGTGGAGTCCGAGTCAAGGCAAGTTCTCATTTCTGTCTCTCTATTATTTGTTTTTGAGAAATCTTGTCTTGCTCATGGCAAGAAGAACCAGTCGCAGATGCCCTCTGGTCCGGAGCTCTCCTTGCCAGGCTCCACTGCTGCCAGTGGTAGTAACCCGGTGTTTGTTCCTTTTTCTTTGTCCGAGGTGGCTGTGTCAGGAGAAGATGCCCAGACAATGGAATTTGAGATGCCCCAGCTGGGATCAGCGGAGTCCTGGACGGTGGTGGAGCTCAAGCTCAGACAAATTCTCTGTTTTGTTTTCACTTCATATGTTTTAGAGAAATCTTGCCTGACACTTGGTAGGGAGGACCAAGTGCAACCTTCAGTTGCACCTGAGTCCTCCTTGCCGGGCTCCACTGCTGCCAGTGAGTCTGACCCAGTGCTTGTCCCCTCTTTGTCTGAGCCTTCTCCTAAGGTCACCTTCACTTGAGGTCGTCATGGGTCCTCCACCTTTGCCTGAGGTCATCACGGGTCCTCTACCTCTGCCTGAGGTCACCGTGGGTCCTCCTTCTTTGCCTTCATCTGGCCCACTGTTGGTCGTTTGTCTTCTGTGCCTGGTCTTCTCGCTGGTCAGCTGTTAGGTTTCACTGGAGTCCCCAGAGGTCTCCTTGGGTCCCCCCTCTCTGCCAGAGGTCTCCATGGGTGCTCCGCCTCAGCCCGAGGCCACCATGGGTGCCACACCTTTGTCCGAGGCCGTTGTTAGTGCTCCGCCTCCATCTGAGGCCATTGTGGGTGCTCCGCCTCTGTCCGAGGACATCGTGGGTGCTCTGCCTCCACCCGAGGCCATCGTGGGTGCTCTGCCTCCACCTGAGGCTATCGTGGGATGCTCTGCTTCCACCCGAGGTCGTCATGGGTTCTCCACCACCGTCCGAGGTCGTTAGGGGTCTCCTGCTGTTGCCTGAGGTTGTTGGGGGTTCTCCACTGTCAGCTGAGGACATCGTGAGTTTCCCGTCTTCATCGGAGGTCCCTGCTGAGCAGTCACTCCCCTTATCTGGTGCCCTCGCTGGTCAGCCTCCCTGGCCAGCAATGCTCTTTGCCTGGCTTCTTCGCTTGTTGACCATCCTCTTCATCAGGTTCCCTCGCTGGTCAGCCACCGCTTCGTCTGGGTTCCCTGTTGATCAGCCATTCTCCTCATTTGGTTTCTTCCCCTCAGTTCCTGCAGTCAGTAAGGGGCATGGTTTCCAGCTGCCACCTCCAGGTGGGGGCACGTTGTGCCCTGCGGCCCGGTGGCTCAGGGATGTCAGGAGACCACCCGGCAGACTACATCCTCTGCTTGGGTGGTTTAGGAACTCTGGGAGGCCACCTGATTTGTTCCACTGGGTGATCTGGGGTCTCTGGGACTTTTGTAGACCCCCTGAACTGCCTTACTGTTTCTCCCAGTTTGGCTGGAGCTCTGTAATCACCTTTTCTGTTCTGTTTTGTGGGTCATGAGCGAGTGTGTTGTTTTAGTCCCTCCTAGCCGGTTTGCCCCACCACCCTCCTGGGGTTGATTATTTATTCCTATTGGGTGTGCGTGTGTGTGTGTGGGGGGGTATATCTTTTCTCCTTTTTGATGTTATGCTGGGTGTCTGGATTCCACCCCTTGAAGGAGGGGTCCTGTCATAATGCTGAACACGGTAAGCTGCTTACCATGCTCATACTTTCAGGTTATTGCTGAATATTTCCTGTATCTCCTCATTTCAGTGTTATTGTTTTATTCTGTTTGGTTTTGGGATGTATTATGTGTGTTGAGTGTGCCAGTTATTTCTGGTTTTGCAGTTTGTATTCTTAGTCTTGTTATTTGCACTCTGTCATTTACATTAAGCATCTCCGACCATTCTGTGTTCAGCAGTATTATTATCTGCCTGGTGACATGAGCACTCCCCTGTTCCTTTAGTCATTGTTCGCCATTTCCGGTCTGGGCTCTTATTTTGACAGTGCGCTTTGATGACTTCCAGTGTTAGCTTAGTTCACGTCTTGCACAGCTGTCATCATTTGTTGGACTAATTACTCCCCGCTCATGTGGCCCATAGCTGTTACCATTTGATATCATTTCTTCCTTGTCTTATTGAAGGGGCTGCATCACGGCTGGTTGGCGCAGCACCCTTCTCATCGTTCAAACGTAAGTTCCAAGTTTGAATTCTATTCTGTACTTCCCTGTTTATAGTGTCTCTCTGTGTTTGACGTGTTCTCCACATCTTAGCTTCATGTTATTCACCTCGGCTATTTGGTTTAACCGGCGTGAGTCCCACGCTTCAGCCACCTCCTCTCCCCGACGTGCATTCCACGTCTTAGCATGAAGCTATTCTGCCTAATCATATCCTGCCTTTGTTTACAGACTTTGTAAGTGTTTTTGTGCTTGTTATATTTGCATTTTTGTGTTTATTAAATTCTCTAGCAACTCACAGTCCAGCACTTGGTGTCTCCAATCCGGCCCTGAAAGGGCAGTTAACTCTTTATATTTATCTGGACATACAGCTTTATGCAAAAAATGGCCAGCGCTTGTTAAAAACATATTTGATAAAATATTTTGATAATTTGAAATTGATAACATGTAAACACTGTCTCTGTAGACTAAGGAAACAATTACAGTATTTCCATATACTATATATTTATTTATTATTTCATGAATTCAAAACCTGATAAATTAATAAATACACAATTATAGCACTGGAAAAAATCTGGTAACCGACATACTTTATAAATGACACACATTAAAAAATGACTGCGGTCTTATTCAAAAATGTTGCCACTCATTGAAAAATAGCATATTTTAGTTGTTTAGTTGGTGTGTGTGTCATGATTTCCCTGTGCGCGTTTATGCAGCACAGAGAGGAAAGAATTAAAACCCACTCGCAGGAGTATGTTGTGTGCATTTATTGCAGGGAGTGCAAAAACAGTTCAAAATAACAGATGAATGTACAGGATGAGTTTCAACAGTTCAACATAACAGGTGAGTAGTATGGGATACACAAGGATGTCCTCCAGGACGCTCTACAGAACAGATGAGTAAGACACAGGGAAAAATGTTCTATGGCAGACGGGACTGCAGAGGAGGAACGGGAAAAGTGCCCAGGAAAGGAACCAACAGGCAGAGCTGAACGGCAGGGGCGAAACAGTCAGTTCTCATGCAGGCTGGAACAGTCCGAGTAGACCCAAGTGATTATCCAGACAAACACAAACAAACAGTTACAGATAATGCCACCCAGTGCGATGCGGTACCAAAGAGCTGGCAGGGCATCTAGACGTGAGTGGCAGAGTACTAACGCTGAGGAAAACTACACAGTGTAGGACAAGTGTTAGACCACAATGATCCGGCAATCTCTTTCAGCAGAGACAGGGCTTAAGTAAAGCAAAACCTAATGAGGAAAGAGATTGCCAGTGTGAGTGTGACATAAGGGAACTGGGCCTTAAGGCTTGCCGTAGCCTGGCCGGGGCGGGGTCAGAGTGATGTCAGGCAGGCTATGGCTGGGGATATATATATCTGTGAACTTGGTTCAAAAAAGTGAGAATGTTCAAACCAGCTCCTTCTCAACTCTCTGTTATTGAGATGTAACATTTGAGAACAATGGCAATGTGTGTAGGACAGATGCCAGTGTTTCTAGAGTGCCCGGGCTGTCCGACAATTTCGTGGGCTCAATGGAAGCAGAGATGAGATATATATATGACAGCGGTGGGCCTAGGATTGGTCAGCGAGGAGAGACGGCGGAATGTAATGATTCAGTGTCTCGGCGCCGAGGGACAGTGAATTTTTTTCGGGCTGTGCCATGGCGGCTCACTGGAGGATGGCCTGAAGGCCATGGACAGCACGTTTGAGGACACCTCCATGGTCACGAACAGTCGGTGTGAATTCTTCAAGCGATGGCAACAGAAGGGTGAGTCGTTACATTTGTTTCTACTAGAGCTCCTTAGCTTAGCACGGAAGTGCGATTTCGGAGCAGGAGCACACAGAATAGTGAGGGACAAGCTAGTGCACGGCACCAATTGCACATGGCTAGCGACCATGCTAAGAGTAGCTAAAGAGCCACTGTCATGGGAGGAAGTGTTGGACCTGGTAAAAAGAGAAGAGTCAGTGGCCCAGTTGGAGCTAGCGGCTAGAGTTACTGAGAGCAATTTCCCACCGAGTGCGGAGGTTTGTGCGCTAACAGTATGACGTGGAGGGTCGAGAAAGAAAAGGAAGAAGAAGCGGACGAAAAAGAGAGCAGCATTACGGGTGAGACGACCCGGGGATCCAGCCCAGGTTCACACTGCACGCATGGGGAAAGGGTTGTTGAAGTGGCACATGCTCCAGCTGAATGGAGTTGACATGCCACGCATGGTGGATTCGGGGGCCAGGAAATCCATCCTGAGCCTGCCCACACTGCTGAAGCTGTTCCCGCGAAACAAATTAATGATGGAGCGGTGAGACTATTCGGCTGTGGACATGTGGAGATTGAAATGGCGGGCACAGCGGACTTTGAGGTAACCTGCAGGTCAAAAAAGGTCCCCAGCTTCACTTTCCAGGTAGCGCGCCGGGGAACCGACCTGTTGGGAGTTGACCTGTTGGGGCAGCTGGGTTTCTCCATAATGGACCTGGGGGGTTCTAGGGTACTGTCCGTGAGCTCGGACTGGCACCTCCGCTGGCCGGCGTTGTTTGAGGGCCTGGGCCACATTGAAGCATTTTATCATCGGCCTCTTGTCAATGAAGCTGTCTCGCCAAAAATACAGCCTTTGAGGAGCCTTCCGCTGGCACTGCAGGACGAGGTATCAGCAGAGCTGACCAAACTACTGGAGTCAGGGGTCATCGAAAGGGCTGACACATCACCGTGGATTTCTAATCTGGTGGTGGCCAGAAAGAAGGGAGGGGGCATCAGACCGTGCATCGACCTTAGAGCTGTGAACAAGGTGGTCATCCCGGATAAGTATCCGTTGCCGACTATGGAGGAACTCACGGCGGCATTCAGCGAGGTGAAGATCTTCTCGAAACTGGATCTTCATCAGGGCTACCTGCAGGTGCCCCTACACCTGGACAGCAGGAATCTGACGACCTTCGTGACCCACATGGGGGCTTTCCGCTACAGCAGGATGCCTTTCAGACTAAGCTTGGTGCCAAGCTGCTTCCAGAAGGTCATGGCGACCATGCTGGCTGGCCTAAAGGGGGTAGACATGTACCTAGATGACAGTGTGGTGCACAGGGCGTCGAGAGATGAACACGATGAGTGGCTGGAAAGGGTCTTGGAAACGCTGCAGGAACATGGGGTCACATTGAATTGCAAAAAGTGTGTCTTTGTGGTGGACGCAGTGGACTTTATGGGGTTCCAGCTGTCCGGAGACGGACTGACACTGCTGGTTTCGAACATGGAGGTGGTGCTTCGCCTTGCGGACCACTCCTCGCCAGCTGAGATTTCTTTGTTCCTGGGGATTGTTAACTTTTGTGGATGGTTTATTCCTAGGTACTCGGAGATGATGAAGCCGTTCTGGGCGCTGCTGAAGCAGGATGCACCTTGGAACTGGACTCCAGCCTGTTCAGCGGCAGTGGAAAAGTTGAAGCAGCAGCTCACCTCCCCACCAGTTTTGGCCCATTTTGATCCGAACTGCTCCACTATAGTGACTTGTGATGCATCCAGCTCTGACCTGGGGGCAGTGATGTCATAAGTGCAGGATGGTATGGAGCGTCCCGTGGCTTTTGCGTCGAGGTCTCTGTCAGCGGCAGAAAAGAAGTATGCCGTGGGCGAAAGGGAGGCATTGGCTGGTGTCTGAGCCTATGAGAGGTGGCATATATACCTCTACGGGCATCACTTCACATTGAGAACAGCTCACCAAGCACTCACGACTCTGCTCGAGACTGCAGGGTCGGGACACAGGCCACTGAGGATTCACAGATAGTCTGACAGACTGAGGGCCTACAATTTTGAGACAAGGTACACACCAGGCAAAGACAATGTTGTGGAGGACCTGCTGTCTAGGGCCCTGATATGCGCTCTAGCACCGGACTTAGGGGCCATAGACTCAGATGAGACGGAACTGGTCCACGCTCTGCATGGGGCACTCCGAGAAATCATGTCCTGAGGTTTCAGAGAGTGACCAGGTGATGAGAAGGCTGTACTCGGCGATCAGAGAGGGCTGGCCAATGGGAGCGCTGGGTGAACTGGCCCTGTTTCATCAGTTTAGGGATGAGCTCAGCTGCTGGAACAATGTGTGCGTGGCTAGAGGGCAGTGCGCCGTCATCCCAGCAGCTCTGAGAGGACGACTAAAGGAAATGCTGCATGAGGGGCACCTAGAGGTGATCAAGGTCAAACAATGCAGCAGAGACTCAGTTTAGTGGCCGGGAATAGACAAGGACATAGAGACGATGGTGAAAAACTGTGTGCCATGCCTGGAGAGTGGGAAGACTGGAGGACCACTACCCCCTCCCCTACGACCAGTCACGTTCCCTACCAGACCCTGGGAACACATCGAATTGGACATTTGCGGAGAACTACATGCAGCTCCCCCTGGTAGCAGGTTCCTTGTGATGGCAATTGACCTGTGCTCTAAATGGCCAGAGGTGCTCCCGACTGGCTCAGTGACAAATGAGGTGATCACAGGGTTTCTGGCATCGTTGTTTGCCAGATGGAGGACCCCAAGCTCCATCACCACTGACAATGGCCCGCCATTCATTTCTGGGGCTTTTGAGGATTTCCTGAGAGTCAGAAGGGTCGAACACATCGAGACAGCAGTGTACCACCCGCAGGCTAATTGGGGGGGGGGGGGTGAGAACCAACAGGACACTTAAGAATGGACTAAGCCCACTTAGCGGATGGGTTTACATTCACTGACGCCCTGAATAACTCCCTACTCCATTATAGAGCGTCGGTGCATGCCACAACAGGACGCCCCCCGGCTGCACTGACGCTGGGACGTGAGTTGCTGCTGCTGGTGAGATGACTGGGGCTGGCACAGATGGAGTGGGGTGAGGACTTGAGGGAGCCGAGGCGACGGGTCACTGAGCGCCAATGGAAAATGAAGGAACTGTTTGACAGGAGACATCAGGTGAGAGGTCACGGCCTTGAGGTGGCGGATCGGGTCTGGATCAAGCACCCCGTCCACGGCCACAAGCTTCAACCGTTGTTGGTATGGAAGGAGTTCAGTGAGGCCATGGAACAAGACTTTCGGTCGGCCTCGAAGAGATTCTGGCAAACTGTCTGGCAGCTCAGGAGGGGAAAGCAGCTCCCTGTCCACACTGTGTATGGTGCGGATGGGGCGCTGTTGACTTCGACTGGGGATATCGTTGGGCGGTGGAAGGAATACTTCGAGGATCTCCTCAATCCCACTGATACGCCTTCCACAGAGGAAGCAGGGTTTGTGGAAGAGTGGGATGACTCGCCTATCACAGGGGCTGAGGTCGCCAAGGTGGTTAAAAATCTCCTTGGTGGCCGGGCCCTGGGGGCGGACGAGATTCGCCCTGAGTACCTCAAGGCCCTGGATGTTGTAGGGCTGTCATGGTTGACACACCTCTGCAACATTGCGTGGAGGTCGGGGGCAGTGCCTTTGGCATGGCAAACTGGGGTGGTGGTTTCTCTCTTTAAAAAAGGGGATGGGAGGGTGTGCTCCAACTTTAGAGGGATCACACTCCTCAGCCTCCCTGGGAAGGTCTATGCCAAGGTACTGGAGAGGAGAGTCCGGCCGTTGGTTGAACCTCGGATTCAGGAGGAGCAATGTGGTTTTCGTCCTGGCCGTGGCACATCGGACCAGCTCTTTACCCTCTCGAGAATCCTTGAGGGTTCGTGGGAGTTTGCCCAACCAGTTTACATGTGTTTTGTGGACTTGGAGAAGGCATTTGACCGCGTCCCTCGTGGTTTTTTGTGGGGGATGCTTTGGGAGTATGGGGTATCGGGCTTGTTGTTGCAAGCTATTCGGTCTCTGTACGACCGTTGTAAAAGTTTGGTTTGTATTGCCAACACTCGGTCGGACTCATTCCCAGTGAGAGTTGGACTCCGCCAGGGCTGCCCTTTGTCACCGATCCTGTTCATAATTTTAATGGACAGGATTTCTAGGCACAGCCAGGGAATGGAGGGTGTCATGCTTGGTGACCACAGGATCTCATCTCTGTTGTTTGCAGATGATGTTGTCCTGTTGGCTTCATCCAACAATGACCTACAGGTCTTACTGGGACGGTTTGCCGCTGAGTGTGAAGCGGCTGGGATGAGAATCAGCACCTCCAAGTCCGAGTCCATGGTCCTCAGCCAGAAAAAGGTGGATTGTCCTCTCTGGGTTGGGGACAGGCTCCTGCCCCAAGTGGAGGAATTTAAGTATCTTGGGGTCTTATTCACGAGTGAGGGGAAAATGGAGCAAGAGATTGACAGACGGATCGGAGCAGCATCTGCGGTGATGCAGACGTTGTACTGGTCTGTTGTGGTGAAGAAGGAGCTTAGTTCTAAGGCAAAGCTGTCGATTTACCAGTCAATCTGCGTTCCTACTCTCACCTATGGTCACGAGTTTTGGGTAATGACCAAAAGAACAAGATCACGGATACAAGCGGCTGAAATGAGCTTTCTCCGTAGGATTGCTGGGCTCACCCTCAGAGATCCGGGAGAGACTCAGAGTAGAACCGCTGCTCCTCCACATTGAAAGGAGTCAGTTGAGGTGGTATGGGCATCTGATTAGGATGCCTCCTGGACGCCTCCCACTTGAGGTATTTCGGGCACGTCCCACTGCGAGGAGACCCCGGGGGCAGACCCAGGACTCGGTGGAGAGACTGTGTCTCCCAGCTGGTCTGGGAACGCCTTGGTATCTTCTCTGAAGAGCTGGAGCAGGTGGCTGGGGAGAGGGAAGTCTGGGCTTCTCTGCTTGAACTGCTGCCTCCGCTATCCGGACCTCCGGAAAAGCAGAAGAAGATGGATGGATGAATCTACTACTGATTTTAGTACAGAATTTGTCCAAGGTAGGATACCAGGGTGTGTGGCCATTCTTTGGAATAAGAAATAAGACCCCTTGATAAATGTGGTTCGATTGGCAGTGGAGTGGGTTATTGGAATAGAGATTAATTGTCATGACAAGAAGCTCATCATTTTGAATATATATATCCCTTATGAGTGCAATCAAAATGAGGATGAATATCTTAACAGATTAACATTTATTAGCTCATTTATTAAAAGTAATGTTTCCACTAGTATTTTTGTTGTAGGAGATATGAATGCTGATATTTCTGATGATAACAATCTGTTTGCCAACCACTTAATGCAGTCCTGCTCAGATGGTGGTCTAATACTCTCAAGTAAGGCATTTGTGCCTGCAGATAGTTATATTAGTGAAGCATGGCATACAACCTCATGGCTTCATCATTGTATTTGTACAGCTGATGCACATGCCTCCTTGGATGCCATGCGGATTCTCCATGATTTTGCCATTGCTGATCGCATACCATTGTCTATGCCATTGATTGTAGAAAATTTACCTATGCTATCGACTGTGAGTAACAACATAAATACAGGGAAACTGGATTGGTCCAAGGGCAGTGCGGTGGCGGAGTGGTTAGCACTGCGGCAGCACAGTAACTCACCCTTGGCCGGGGGATCCTGGGTTCGATCCCAGCCCCGATCAACAGTGATCTGTGTGGAGTTTGCATGTTCTCCCCGTGTCTGCGTGGGTTTACTCCGGGATTTCTCCAGTTTCCTCCCACATCCCAAAAACATGCAAGTTAGGTTAATTGGCATCGAACTGGGGATTCTAAATTATCATTAGGTATGACTGTGAGAGTGAATGGTTGTCTGTCTCTCTGTGTTGGCCCTGTGATGGACTGCTGATCTGTCCAGGGTGTACCCTGCCTCTTGCCCAAGGATGCTGGGATAGGCTCCAGACCCCTACCCACCCCCTGTGACCCGAAAAGGATTACGCAGAAGAAGATGGATGGATGGATTGGTCCAATTTAACCAAGGAGGATGTTAAGAAATATACTGTTAGCACTGATATTTTGCTGGATAATATTGTACTGCCAAGTGATGCTGTAGCATGTCATGATATGAACTGTAGGAACCCACAACACAGGAATGATTTATGCGTTTTATGCGACTCCATTGTGGAGTCGCTTTGTATTACTAGTAAGCCTTTGTGTAAATTAAGGTCTAAAGTATATAATACTAACCCTGGCTAGAATGAGTATGTGGCAGAGCTTCATGCTGAAGCTAGAAGAACATTTAAAGCCTGGGTAGAGTCGAGTAGAGTTAGACAGGGGCCCTTATTTGAATTAAAGAAACGTACCAATGCAAACTTTAAGCATGCCCTCCGATTTATTAAAAGGAATGAGAATTGTATGAGATGAAATTGTATGAGACTCCTTGGCTCGAAAGTTGCAAAATTACAATTACAGTGACTTCTGAAGGGAAGTTAGGGTTATGAACAATTGTAAAACATCTTTACCATCAAATACTGATGGAGTCAGTGACCCAGATAAAATTTCTCAGATGTGGCAGAAACATTACTATGAACTGTTTAACTGCATTGGGAGGAATGTGTTTGAAGTGGGTGCCATAGATACTAATGGGAACGTAGTTGTTTATTCAGAAGAGGTACAGTCTGCAGTCATGGATTTAGTTGACAATAAAGCATGTCGAATTGACAATATTACTGCTGGGCATCTAAAATATGCTAGTAAAACACTCTATCCTTTTGCATGACTGGCTTTTTGGTTCATGGGACTCTACCTGACTCTATTCTCTCTGTTTTGTTGGTGCCTGTCAGTAAGGACAAAGCCGGCAAGACAAACAGTATGGAGAACTACAGGCCCATAGCTTTAGCCAGCACCTTGTCAAAAGTCCTGGAGTGCATCCTTTTTAGCAGGCTGGATCAGTATATTATTACTACAGACAATCAGTTTGGTTTGAAAGGTAAACATGGAACGGTTATGTGTATTTTTGCTTTGAAAGAAATTTTAGATAAATATAATAGTAAAAACTCTTCAATTTTTATGTGTTTTATAGATGCTTCTAAGGCTTTTGAGCACATAAATCATGGGAAATTATTTTAAAAATTGCACTGTCAAGGGGTTCCAAGATGGTTGATAAGAATCCTTGTTTTTTGGTATGCTAATCAGCTCATGCTGGTTAAATTGGGTAACTCTGTATCTGATTCATTCGGTGTTAGTAATGGAGTCCGACAGGGCAGTATTCTGTCTCCTTTCTTATTTAATATATATATATGGACGACCTGTCTCAACAGTCAAATGCATTTAATACGGGTTGTATTGTTGGTAATACTCTTATCAACCATCTTATGTATGCAGATGATTTAGTACTCTTTTGTCCATATAGTGCTGGCCTGCAACAGCTACTGAAGGTCTGCTCAAAATATGGCATTGAATATGACATCAGATATAATGCAAACAAGAGTAATATCATGATTGTAAGAAGAAAGAAAACAGAAACCTAGTATTCCTAGCATTTTATTTATCAGGTACTGTTGTAAACATCTGTAATGAGATTAAATATCTTGGGCATTATGTTGTCAGTGATCTATCTGGTGATAAAGACATCTATAGATAATGTCGCAAGTTGTATGCACAAGCCAACATGCTGGCTCATAAGTTCAGTATGTGTATAGATGGGGTAAAAACTGTTTTATTTAGAACATTTTGTACTCCACTGTATGCTGCTCATTTGTGGCGTTACTATTGAAAAAGTAGTATGCAAAAATTGAAAGTGACTTGTAATGATGGCTTGAGACTACTTCTTAAAATTCCAAGATGGAGCAGCGCAAGTCAAATGTTTGTAAACGTTGGTGTGCTTAACTGCTCTGCTGTAATCCGTCATTTTATGTACAGATTTATGTGTAGGTTATCTGAGTCAGTTAACAGCATTATTTTAGCTTTATGCAACCCTGAATTTAGTTCAGTCAGATATTCATCTAGACTATGGAGCCACTGGCGCTCCAGCCTGTATGTGGGTGCAGTGGGTTGATTTGGGGGGGTTTTATGAATTAATTATGCATGCTATATGTTCGCTGTTTAATGCTGTTTTATTTTATTTTTTCTATGGACTGTTTTTCAGTCCTTAATAAAGATTCTCTCTCTCTCTCTCTCTCTCTAATCCAATGAACTACTTATCAAAATGAAAGGCTAAAAAGGTTTAAAATAATTTGATGGTAAATATCAAAAATATTAAATTAATTCTCTTTAAAAATTATTTTCCACAATATAACTTGAGATACACAAATATTCTAAGAAAAATGAAGAGAAGACACCTTTCAAGTTACACAAAAAAATATTTAACATATCTTGATATCTCATTTAGTCAAAAAGAACAATATTGGTATTAAGCCAACATAAAGTCTACACTGTCCTTTATATCAAATGAGCTGGAGAGACTACTGTACAGTCATGTGAAAAAATTAGAACACCCCTTTAAATATTCAGTTCTTTATTAAGAAATGGTCATATATGGGGAACTGAAGCGAAAACGACGCGGGTGCCGGGCTGGAGTTTAGGCAGCGTGCAAGAAATATAAGACAGAATAATAAAGAACGATGGCAAGAACCAAGCAGACCACCCGTAAATCTACTGGAGGAAAAGCCCCCAGGAAGCAGCTGGCCACCAAGGCTGCTTGGAAAAGCGCTCCGGCCACCGGCGGAGTGAAGAAGCCTCACCGTTACAGGCGCGGTACCGTGGCTCTGAGAGAGATCCGTCGCTACCAGAAATCCACGGAGCTGCTCATCCGTAAGCTGCCCTTCCAGCACCTGGTGAGGGAGATCGCTCAGGACTTCAAGACCGACCTGCGCTTCCAGAGCTCCGCCGTCATGGCTCTGCAGGAGGCCAGTGAGGCCTACCTGGTGGGTCTCTTCGAGGACACCAACCTGTGCGCCATCCACGCCAAGAGGGTCACCATCATGCCCAAAGACATCCAGCTGGCTCGCCGCATCTGCAGAGAGAGAGCCTAGACTTTCTGCTGCACATCCACCAACCACAATGCTCTGCACTGTGTGTCTATATACTGTATATATACAGTATATATATATATATATATATATATATATACATACAGTATATATATATATATATAGTAATATGTACATATGTATACTAGCTGCTCTTGTTTTTTCTCTTGCCTTCTGATTGTTGCTCTGAGTGTTGCTATCCCTGTGCTGTTGCAATCCTGGAATTTCCCCATTGTGGGACTAATAAAGGCTTATCTTATCTTATCTTATATATCTATGTCTAACCTTGTTTTTGTTTTTATTTGCATTTTTAAACATTTATGTTAGCCATTTTAAGTGGGAATGAATGTGGGGTTTCCTAAAAAAGATGGGTATCCTAATTTATTCCTCACTATTTGTTTAGAATTACATTCTACAGAAAATTTGAGAAAAGTCTTTAATTCATTATTAATTGTTTAGTTGTATTACATGAATCTCCCACTATTTTTTTAACATTGATATTAAATATCCATATGTTCAAATATGTTAAAACACACACACACACACACACACACACACACACACACACACAGAGGCTTATACAGGGTGTCCTAATTTTTTTCACATGACTGTATGTCTCCCAGCTGGTCTGGGGACACCTTGGTATCCTCTCTGAAGAGCTGTAGCAGGTGGTTGTGAAGAAGGGAGTCTGGGCTTGCTTCCTTCCAGCAGCAGAGCTGCTGCCTTTGCAACCTGGACCTCCAGAAAAGCAGTAGAAAATGGATGGATGGATGGATGGAATCGCACATGTCAGTGTGCTGGACTGAAGGTGTGGTGTCTCTGTGATGGCCCCACCAACAGTCAGTATTTCATATGCTGGTTTGCCTCCAAGCACAAAAAGAGTAACAAAAAGTTTTAAGATTAATGTTTTTAAAACGTAATCACTTAAATGTTACATTTAAAGTATAAATACAAAAAGACAATCCTGTGATAACTTAAACATAATGTAATAATTTATATTAAACAATATTTAATTCTGTATATGGAAACATCATGTTAAATAATACATTTATTGCCATAAAGTGGAGACTCTATTTTTGCTATGTGATCCCATAATAAAGTGCAGTGGAGTCTGTAGCCCTGCTGGTGTAGAACATAAAGCACCAGCTAAGGTAGCTATGAGCAGATCAACAAAGTCTCAACATAAAGGGTCTGATGCACAGGGAGCACTGATGTAATAATGACACCTGTACATGCAACACAGACATTAACAATCAGCTAGTTAGCTTGTTGGCTATCCAGAGCAGGTGTATTTATATTATAACATGATTTGAAATGAGTACATGTCATAGCGAATTAAGTTTTGACAGCTCACGTGCACAATGCCAAACACAGGAAGGAACCACACAGAGGAGCATGTTTGACAATTTTATTAATAGCAAAATCCAACGCGCACAGCTACAGAAACAGTCACTCGCCAGAGGAAAGGTCCTGTGGAGAGAAGACGAGAGCAGTGAGCTGAGGAGTAGAGTAAGGGGAAATGGGCGAGCCAAATTGCCACTTACTTGAGAAATCCAGAGAGGACCGGCAGGACCCAGCGGGGAACAGACGAACCAGTAGGGTGAGGAGGGAAGATGAGCTGATGGTGCCTGACCGGGTGGAGTAGATTGCTGAGGGACAGTGTAGTGAGGCAGGAGAGCGTGCGCAGTCCCGGAGACACACCTACACGGTGGCAGCAACCTGAGAAGGAGAAGAGAATTAAGGTTAACAGCATGTTAACACTTAAGACTTGTTTTTTTAGCTTGCCTAAACACTGGCAGTATACCCAGATGAGCCAGCGTAGACTGCGCGGAGGAAGCCTCCTTATGTACGTTGGCTGATGAGCGGGCGCAGGTGTGTCTTCTGCCTCAGGTGCAGTGATGAATTAGTGAAAGTGAGACCGGAGGGGAGGGGCGCGCTCCCGCTGCCCATGACAGGGCCCCCCCTTCTAGGAATGCCTCCTGGCGGTCTGGAGGGCTTCTCTGGGTGAGCACGGTGAAAAGCCCAAAGCATCCCCTTGTCCAGTCCATGTGACGAGGGGGTCCAGGATTGTTCGTCCGGGCTGTAGCCCTCCCAGTCGACAAGATACTGTAGACCCTGGCCCCGGCGGCGAACATCCAAAATCCGCTGAACCGTGTGGGCGGGGTGGCCATCGATGATGCAGGGAGGAGGAGGCGGCTTCGGGGGGGGGGGGCAAAGGGGACTGGCCGAGAGGGGCTTGATGTGGATTATGTGAAAGATTGGGTTCACCGGTAAGGTCGGTTGCAGCTTCAGCTTGACCAACGCATTGTTAATCACCCGGGAGATGGGATAAGGCCCAAGGAAGCGGGGGGACAGTTTCCTTGACTTCTCCTTTAGAGGAATCTGACTTGCTGCCAGCCAGACCTGCTGTTCCACAATGTACTTGGGGGCCGGGACCCGCCTCCAGTCAGCAGCGGCCCGGGTATGTTCCATGGTGCGGGCCAGGGCGGCCCAAGTAGACCTCCAGACATGCCAGCAGCACCGAGCGTGGGCCCCTACGGATGGAGCCGAGACCTCCCTCTCGGCCATAGGAAGGAGAGGTGCCGTGTACCCCAACGATGCCTTGAATGGAGTGAGTCCAGTAGCAGAGGAAACCACAGAGTTCATGGAATACTCCACCCAGGTCAGGTGCGTGCTCCAGGAAGAGGGATTATTGGCCGCTACGCACCGCAAGGCAGCCTCCAGGGACTGATTGGCGCGCTCCGGCTGACTGTTGCTCTGAGGGTGATTTCCAGATGAGAGACTCACGGTGGTTCCAGAAAAAGGTCCTCCAGACCTGGGATGTAAATTGTGGACCCTGGTCAGACACAATGTCAATAGGGATGCCGTGGACCCAGATGATGTGATTGGTGAGGAGGACCACTGTCTCTAAGGCCAATGGGAGTTTAGGGAGGGCCACCAGATGTACTGCCTTGGAGAAGCGATCCACGATGGTCAGGATCACTGTTTTGCCGTGGGAGGAGGGCAACCCAGTCACAAAGTCCATGGCAATGTGGGACCACGACCGACCAGGGATGGGGAGGGGATGGAAGAGTCCCGATGGTGGGGAGGAGTTAGATTTACCCTGGACGCACGTCTGGCAGGCTCTGATTTACTGCTGGATGTCCCGCTGTAGCATGGGCCACCAGAACACCTGTCGGACAAAGTCGATGGTCCGGGAGATTCCAGGGTGGCAGGCAAAGCGACTGGTGTGACCCCATTGGATGACATCACTGCGGAGGGCAGCCGGGACATACAGACGGGTCCGGGGGCACCCTACTGGCACAGGCTCCAGGGACTGGGCCTGGCGGACCCTCCGCTTGATATCCCAAGTAAGGGCTCCAAGGACGCATGAAGGTGGTATGATGGTTTGGGGGTGGGGGGGAGACTATGTCCCCGGAATCAAACTGGCACGAGAGCACGTCCGGTTTGGTATTCCTGGCACCAGGTCAGTAGGTGATGGTAAAATTAAATTGCTGGAAGGACAACGACCAGCAAGCCTTCCTGGCATTCAGTCGGCGGGCTGACCGCAAGTACTCAAGATTCTTGTGGTTGGTCCACACGACGATGGGGTGAATGGCCCCCTCTAACCAGTGCCTCCACTCCTCTAATGCCAACTTAATGGCCAGCAGCTCTATGTCCCCTACGTCATAGTTCCTCTTGGCTGGCGCAAGCCGCCGTGAGAAATATGCACATGGGCAAAGCTTCTGATCGGGGGGCGTGCGCTGCGACAACACAGCACCAACCCCTGAATCAGATGCATCCACCTTGAGGACAAATGGAAGCTGCGTGCCGACCTGAGCCAAGATAGGTGTTTCCGTGAATTTGCGCTTTAATTTGGTAAACACCAGTTCAGCTGCGTCAGTCCACAGAAAAGGGACTTTAACGGAGGTCAGCTGTGTCAGAGGCAGTGAGACCCCACTATAGTTCCTGATGAACCTGCGGTAAAAGTTTGCAAAACCGAGGAAGCGTTGAAGCTCCCTACGGAAGTAGGGCATCGGCCAATCTAACACTGCCTTTATTTTGGCCGGGTCGGCAGTCAGCTCTCCCTCAGCCACGATGAAGCCCAAGAAGGTGGTAGATGCTGTGGAGAACTCACATTTCTCGGCTTTAACGTAAAGCTGGTTCTCCAAAAGCCGCTGTAAAACGACCCCACGTGGACCTCATGTTCCTCTGGCGAGTGTGAGAAAATAAGGATATCATCAAGATAGACAAACATGAATTGGTATAGCATATCGCGGAGGACGTCATTTATTAACCACTTGTTGAGGGACAGTATGGTGAGGCAGGAGAGCACGCGCAGTCCCAGTGACACACCTACACGGTGGCAGCAACCTGAGAAAGAGAAGAGAATTAAGGTTAACAGCGTGTTAACACTTAAGACTTGTTTTTTTTTTAGCTTGTTAAGGCTCAGCCTTGTTAACCCCTCAGCCAGAACTGTTTCCCCCGGTTGACCCACCCTTACCATGGGAGACTGTCAAGAAGAAGTTAAGGACTATTTAGTTAGGAGCTGTCACCATGGGGTGAGACGCCGGCTCGGCGCTCAGCCCATGCTCCTTTTATCCCTGCCTCTCATTGGGCAGTGCCTCAGCTGGTTCCCAGCTGTCAGTGTCACGGGACGGCTGGGGCCAATTAATCCTCATCAGCTGGGGCGCTGTTAATGAGTATAAAGAGGAGCAGCTTCGATCATTCGGGGCTGCGACATAAGCACTGCTAGGCTGAAGCCCCTTCGTCTGGTGTCAGCCTCAACTCCCCTTGCAGCATTCCGGTGTTTGTATCCCGCTGTGAGTATGCACGTCTTGTTACCCCCACGTCCGGTACGAGCTACCTACCCCTGCGCTGTGCAGCCTGAGAATGTACGTCTGTATGAGTGTCTGTGCTCTCCTCATCCCTTATCCCTTACCCAGAATAAAACATCTCGACTCACTGGCTTGTCCCTGGCTCTGATTGCCCGGCTCCCTAGAGCCGGATATGACAGGAGCACGACTGGACCAAAGTAAAGTAGCAGAATACCCCACTTGGCCGAGCCGGTCTCTGTGGTAGTCCACCCATGGGCCCTAGTTTTAGGTTGTTCTGAATGTTTGCTGTTCTTATTAGTATTTTAGTTTGTGTGTATTGGGGGTTTTGTTCTACCAAACTGGGGAGGGTCTTGATTTGGTATATTTTGTATTTTGTAAAGGGGAGGAGAATGTAAAGATGGGGTTTTACTGTGAAGTGCAGTGTGATGATGCCAGCTTCTGGTTGTGTCATCACACCACCCTATAATAGGGAGCGTCCGCCATTAGGGGCTTTCTTGCCCGAACGACTCTGCACAATGTTGTATAAGCTGTATTGTGCCAAGTTCTTACTGAAGCTCAGTTACAGTGAAACCTTCTCATCCGTCTCATTCCATGCCAGGTTCGTGGACAAAACAGGAGGTGGCAGAGTTGAAGATGCTAAGATTCTCACTGGGAGTGACTAGGAGTGACAAGATTAGAAATGAGTCTATCAGAGGGACAGTTCAGGTTGAGCGGTTTAGAGACACAGTAAGAGAGGCAAAGCTGAAATGATTTGGACATGTGCAGAGGAGAGATAGTGGATATGTTGGACAAAGGTTGGTGAAGATGGAGCTGCCAGGCAGGAGTAAAAGAGGAAGACCACAGTGAAGATTCATGGATGAAGAGAAGGAGGACATGACATGGTATTACAGAGGAAGATGCAAGCGGTAGGGTGAGATGGAGACAGATGATCCGCTGTGGCGACCCCTAAAGGGAGCAACCAGAAGAAGAAGAAGCTGGAAAATTTATGAGTAAATGTTCTAAAATTTGCTTGAAAAAAGTTGCAAATTTACAAGGAAAAAAAGTAGCCACGTCATGAGAAAAAAGTTGTGGGGTGTAAAGTGTGTGATGCACAACTTGCATTATGCTAGGCTTTCAGGGCATTTACAAGTTGTAAGTCTAATTGCCTCTCACACTCAAGCCAGCTCCACCTCTGTCACTAGGACAGGGGATCCCAGCCTTGCAACTGGGTGAGCAAACGGAGCACTGGCACCAGACTGTGAAGTACCCTCTTTCATTCTGGAAAATCCATCTTGTAAAAGGCAATGGAAAGTTTTTGCTCTGTTAAAAAGCCACAGCCAACGAAAAAATACCATGACTTTTGGCTTGGCACTATCAATGTGAGGACAGAGAAATGTGAAAGCAAATTGGCTGATTGTGTACTCCAGTTCAAGAATCTATTCCATGATATATCCTCCATGCAAGAGGTAAGGTGGAAAGGGACAGGTGAGATCTGTTTTGATGACTCTGTCCTTAAAGGATGGTGGGTGATATACAATATCATGAAAACAGCCAGGGTGGGTGTTGCTGTGGCTCTTGCCCTTCATTTCAGAGTAATCGATGTGTATCATGTTACTGAAGGACGTATGAGCAGGATATGGGCAAAGGTGCACAGAGTTAAACTTTCAGGGACTATTGTGTCTTTAGGTAACTACAAATCCAAGCAAACAAAAATAACCTGTGGAGTTCCTCAAGGTTCCATTTTGGGACCTTTGCTTTTCAACATCTATATGCTCCCACTAGCTCAAATCATAAAAAAACAACAAAATATATTACCATAATTATGCAGATGATACACAAATCTACATAACCATCTCACCAGAAGACTATGGTCCAATTAAAACCCTGATCAAATGCATTGGTCAAATTAAAGAGTGGATGTGCCAGAATTTTCTTCAGTTCGTCGTCGTCAGCCTCCGTCGGTCTATGATGACCATGGAAGAGAATCCTTAACGTCTACTCTGCTGGAACAGCACCGCCTGTGGCTGAACAGGCCAATGCGCACCGGTGTTCTACCTTCCAGCGTTGGGCGTTGGTAGGATTCAAGCCTGGGCAGGAAGATATGGAGGACAAGATGTTACCCATGCAGCATGTCCCCCCTCTCCACGTCACTGATGAATCCAAAGGAACAGCAGGGCTGCTATAGTTTGGCACCAGCGCCGTCGCAGGAGCTGCCAGAACGATGTTGAGCACAACAGAGAACTGCCTTAGGGGCTCTGACTCCGGATTTTTCCTCAGGGTTGACTCCCGAAGCCTTTCCCGTGACCGGGTGTGCCGCAAGGCAGCGGAGGTTTGAAATCAGGGTTTACCTTCCCCTAGATGGGCTACCTTTCTTCAGTTAAACGAAGACAAAACCGAAATAATAGTTTTTGGAGCGAAAGAAGGAAGACTCAAAGCTAGTACTCAACTTCAATCAGTGATGTTAAAAACCAACAGCCAAGCCAGAAATCTGGGTGTGGTTCTGAATTCAGACCTGAATTTTAACAGCCACATTAAAACAGTAGTGAAATCAGCCTATTATAACTTCAAGAATATAGTGACGATTAAAGGTCTGATGTCTCAGCATGATCTAGAAAAACTTGTCCATCCATTTATCTTCAGTAAACTGGACTACTGTAATGCTATCTTCACAGGTCTCCCTAAAAAGTCCATCAGACAGCTCCAGTTGGTTCAGAACGCTGCAGCTTAAGTCTTCACTAAGACCAAGAAAGTAGATCATATACCGTAACTCCAGTTCTCAAATCTTTACACTGACTTCCTGTCTGTCAAAGAATAGATTTCAAAATACTGCTGTTGGTTTATAAAGCTCTGAATGGTTTAGGGCCAAAATACATTTCAGACCTGTTGGTCCATTATGAACCACCCAGACCATCAGGATCAGGCCTACTGTCTGTGCCCAGAGTTAGAACCAAACATGGTGAGGCAGCATTTAGTTTTTATACTCCTCACATATGAAACAAACTCCCAGAAAGCATCAGGGCTGCTGAAACTCTCAGCTGTTTTAAATCCAGGTTAAAAACGCTCCTATTTACCGCGGCCTTTCAGTCGAACAATTGTCAGTCTAGTACAATGCACTGTAAATTTTTATTTCTGTCATATTCTATTTCAGCTTGTTTTTGTTTCTCTTTAATTTATGTTTTAGTTTGCTTTTAAATTCTTATGTATTCCTTTTGCAACTTGCTGTAATGCTTTAATGTTTTTATGTAAAGCACTTTGAATTGTCTTGTACGCGAAATGCACTATACAAATAAACTTGCCTTGCCTTTCCGTGTTCAATTGCTACTCCCCAACTGAACAATATGCTGAGTCTACCAAGCAAGCATTTTATTAAATGCTCCACAAAGAGATATGAAGAGCTTAAGAGGACAATCCATCATTCAAAAACTGGAGATTTCAACGTTTCAATCGGGATGGACTGTAATCCAAGCAAATGGCAGCGTGTCAGTCAATTTCATGATGCTGATCCAACCAGCTTCAATGGCTCATGATTACTAGAAACAGCAGAAACCAACAACTTGTTCCTGCTAAACACGATGTTTGCTACAAAATCTGATGATCACAGATGGTCATTCATGTCAAATCTGGGGTACAAACGGAGACTAGACTACATCGTGGCTGTGTGGTACGGGAAATGAGCAACTAAAAATTGTAGGGCTTTTCCCATGCAGAGCCAGCCTTTTGAGTCTGATGATTGTGTGGTCATAATACAAGCCTGACTTCCAACAAAAAGAAAAACCAAGCAAATGTTTTCTTATAAATGCCCAAACGAAATTATCGAGGCTGTCCAGCATCTTAGAGGTGATCCTTCCATCCAAGCTGAATACAGTACCAAACTTGAACAAGTCATGGATCTTGAACCAGACTCACAGAGCATGGATGACATAGAAGAATTTATCATCAATGCGATCAGACAAGCTTTCAAGGAAACCGTTCCCTCGTTAGAAAAGGACCAAATCGAAAAGCCTTGGGTAGACCAAAATTACAGAGAGCTCTTGATAAAGCAGCACCACAAGAAACACCCAATAAAAAGAAGGTCCCTTTGAGATAATGTAAAGAAACTCCGCACCCAGCTTAAAAATACCCATTTTAAAACCAATGCAGATCAGATCAACATAGCAAGCAAGCACCGTAATGTTGAAGAGGAATTTAGGCTAATGAAACAATATACATCATTGAAAAGATCCAATAAATAATTGATATCACCATTCAAGCTAGAAGACCACTTCTCTAAGCACTTTGGTCCATGTGCATATGAGCCCCAACCAGAACTTGAACATCCAGAGAATCATCCACATATATTGCCACTGGATGATCTTCCCTACATTGACACATCGGTCCCAGATAGCTCAGAAATTAAAGTGGGAATGAAGCAACTCAAGAATGGGAAATGTAGGGGATGATAAAATATATGCTGAACATCTGAAGTACGTGACCTCTAAACATCTGTTGGCCTATCTTGTTCTCCTAGTGCACTTCACATGGACATGTTTTCAAGTACCAATTCGAAGGCTCACAGCAAGGATCACATGCATACACAAACATGGCCTGAGGTTATGCGCTGAGAACTACAGGGGACTTGAGTGTTATTTCAACTCTGTCAAAAATCATATCAGTGATCATCGTTGACAGACTCCGAGATGCCTGTGAATACATTCTACTGCCATCTCAGTTTGGATTCCGTGCTAATCAGTCAACTAATGATGCCTTCTTCATATTACACCACATGCTTGAGAAGTCCAATAAACCTGGGACTCCACTATTCATCTCTTTCGTGGACTTACAGGCTGCATATGATTGGATACCTTGCAAACCCCTGATGAAATGTCTTGAGATTAGACTGAAGTGCCCTCAAATAGTAACAGTCCTAAGAGCGTTATATATTGACACGAACGCATACATCAAATGTTCCACCCGACTGTTTGATACTCTGGTTGAATGCAGGCAAGGTGCCCTGGAGTCTCCGACTCTTCAATATTTATAAGGACTTTGTGGTCAGGGTTGCTTGTCATGAAGTGAAGGGGCTACATCCAGAGACAGCTTTCAAAATCAAGTACTGTATTCCAAACGAGGCGTCACCAAGGGAAGTTCAGAGAAACACTTGAGCAAGAGGGGAGAATAGAAAAATGGATCTTTTATATGCAGATGATCAAGCCATTTCCGCGAGCTCTATTGAGGAACTACAAACCATCCTCCGGCTCTACGACAACACCTATGCTCGATTCAGACTAAAAATGTAATACACCAAAACAAAAATGATGGCTTTTAAAGTTGACAAAGATGTCAAAAACCAAGAAAGCCTTATCTGCATTAATGGCAACCAAATAAAGAATGTGAGAAGCTTCCGATATCTGGGTTATGCCATCACAAACTCCAGCGAGGAAATGCAGACCCTTGGCTTGAGTATCGGATCCGCATTTGAAAACTGGAATGAAACTCTTGACTGTCTGTGGTGCATTATTGCATCAGGCAACCTCTCCCCCAGTGGTCAAGATCGTTTTCATGAAAATATTGTTTAGATGTCAGAGATTTCCAAGGCTATAACTTGAAAGTGGTAAGAGATAATGGCTTACTGTCAATTAGAAAGATGTAGAATATGATCCAAAGTTTGAGAATAGGAGTAAATTAAAGCATCTAATTTGCATAATGCCATGGCAGCCATATCGAATTACAAAACTTTCAGTCAAAAGTGGACTTTGGACATATTTACACAAAGGATTTTTTTTTTGTTTGTTTTGTTTTTTTTTTTTTTTGTTACTTATTTGTACCCGTAGGTAGACTTGGTTTGCAGTCTGGTGACAAGCCACCGGCTGCTGGTCGCTGCGTGCGCGAGTGCCCTAAACCTACATGTTTTTGGTGTGCGCGAGGAAACCGGAGAAATCCTGGAGTAAACCCGCGCAACACGGGGAGAACATGCAAACTCCACACAGCTCACTGTTGGTCGGGGGCTGGGATCGAACCCACGATCTCATGATCCCCGCGATCCCCCGGCCGAGGGTAAAACTGTGCTGCCACAGTGCTAAACCACTGCGCCACCGTGCAGGTTTTGTTTTTTTGTCACTGTTTTTTGTTTTGGGTTTTTTGTTATCAACTCTTCAAAGTATATGAACCAGAACATGCTGCAATTTATCTTATGGGATGACACAGAACCGGCGTGATTGTTCTGTCCAATCACATGGAGCTGAGGTCGATGGCAGGTGAAAATTAACCAGCTTCAGCCACCCTCTGTTATAACAAAATGTAGACATTTACCTTCATAAGCTAAATAATGTCTTTTTAGAATCATAGTTGGCAAATTTGGGAGCAAATGCCTCCTCCATGTTGCGATGGAGCACATCAACATTTGTTTAAAAACTCTTCTTCTTCTGTGTCCCAGAAGTGAGGTTTTTGGGTGGTTATTTGGGAGACATCAGTCCTCCAAGGCAAGAACGGTAAGTTATACGTGTCTGCCACCTTGTGAGGTGGAATACTTAGTACAACTGGGTATTTTTATGGTTTATGGCCACATCACATGACACATCACATGACAGGTGCAGAACTGCGACATAGACAGTGAGGGCGCTGTCTATGTCCATGAAACCTGACACAAGAAGGGTGTGTTTATGGCTCAGCATATACACCTGTCTATTAGAATAAAGTTCCTCATTGCATGTGCGAGGCCCCGCCTCCTGTAAAGTGTACAGACTTGGCAAACAAGTGTGAAAGAAGTTGAAAAGCTCAAGGTCATATGGAACAGATGCCTGAGAAAAATGGTGAAAGGAGGATTTTGAAGACAGAGAGTTGATAGGACTGAACAAAGAGTGGATGACGACAACAATGAATGGAGATTTAAACTATCAAATGCAGATCTGCACCGAATTACTGGGACAAAATCAATCAAGTCCTTCTGTCACAAGCAACAACTAAATTACCTAGCACATACAGTATCTGCAGGTTGAATAATGAAGATATTAGGAAACAGATATTGTTCGATGAATGTTCCCCAATTTGGGCAAAGTAGGAGAGACTGTATGGGATGGATGCCTAACAGCTAAGTGTAACCCTTGCCTTACGTTAATTAGGTAAGGGAACTTATTAAGTGTAGACCAGTTGCTAGGTTCGTAAGGATTACAATAGGGAATTAAAATGAGTGTGGAATGAAATAGCTGGAGGCAAGAAATAAGCAATAATGGCTGTTATTTTTAAAGATAAAGAAAACAGAGTATACAAACAATTTACAAATATACAAATATAACAACGGCCGGCATGAAATAAAACCCCAAAAATGTCCTACTGAGCTCAGTGTTTGTTTGTCTTTTTGTTTTAGTCATTTGACCAGTCAAGATATCTTGTATTTCCAGACTCAGGTTTCTTTTCCTCTTTTAAAGTGGCGGCTTGAGTTGTTACCACTTTGAATTTTGTGCACTGGAGAGAGGGAGGATGTTCTTCAATCAAGATCTTGGTTCAGATCTCGGTTCAGTCTCGGTTCAGGTCAGGCTCGCCATCTCCATTCGGAGAGAATCCAGGATCCAGAAAGTTCTTAATCAGCAACCAAAAAAACCTAGCCTGCACAACAATAATGGTATTATTGTTTACAGCTAGAGTAATTCATTATTCAGTCTCTTCTCATATAACACCATAGCTTAGTGTTTAAATTCTTCTCTCATATTACTATTGTTGCAATCCAGTAATATAGTAATATCTTACATCTCACATTTCATATCTTACATGCATGTTTTTTTAACTCAAATTCCCTCTGGTAGTACATGAAATACTTTTTTTTCTCATGTCACCAAATAAATGAATTTCTCTTTTTATCTCTACATCATTTAACCACGAAATTATGATTGTTTTTTTTAACCTTTTCTTTGTAAATCATGAAATGAAATACAATTAATTTATCACATAACCAGGGAATATGCAGTACTGTCCCATTACTTCCAGTATTCCCTTTTAAAATTAGTAAAACCCTGTCTGAGCTACTGGGTTTAGCATAACCTATGAATTTACCTAGGAAACCAACAAAATGTGCTTTTAGCATCAAACTACACATTACATTCGACAGAAATAGTGCATAAGAACTAAAAGTACTTCAGCATACTGTTGGGAACTGAAATCACATTTAGGAAAACCATACAGACACAAAAATAGCCTTTTCCATTGCTTTTAAACAGGAAAAAATCCACTCGCGATTAGCATTAGCATAACACTAGCAAGCTTCTCTTTATCACACACTTGGTTTCCACTCACCAAGATGAGATATCAGCATGAACACAGCAAAGGACACATCAAGGCGAGGAAGATCAAGGCGAGGAAGGCGTCGGGACCGGACGGCATCAGCGCAAAGCTCCTCAAGTCCTGTGCAGACCAGCTGTGTGGGATTGTGACATATATCTTCAACATGAGCCTGAAACTGGGGAGGGTACCACAGCTGTGGAAAACATCTTGTGTGGTACCTGTACCAAAAACTTCCCACCCCAAAGACCTGAACAGCTTCAGACCGGTGGCCTTGACGTCCCACTTGATGAAGACCCTGGAGAGACTGCTCCTTGCTCATCTCCGCCCCCTGGTGGAACCAGCGATGGATCCACTCCAGTTCGCCTACCAGCATGGCATTGGGGTGGAGGATGCGGTGATCTTCCTCCTTCACCGTTCTCTGTCCCACCTGGAGAAGCCCGGGAATATGGTGAGGATCATGTTCTTTGACTTCTCCAGTGCTTTCAACACCATCCAACCGATGATCCTGAAGGACAAGCTGCTGCGCGCAGGGGTGGACCAGCACCTGTCATCATGGATCCTGGACTACCTCACGAACCGGCCTCAGTTTGTGAGAACCCGGGACTGTGTTTCCGACACGATCATCAGTAGCACGGGGGCCCCCCAGGGAACGGTGCTGGCTCCCTTCCTGTTCACTCTTTATACTGCGGACTTCTCACACAACACAACACATTGCCATCTACAGAAGTTCTCTGATGACTCTGCGATCGTTGGTCTCATCTCCAGCGGAGATGAAGCTGAGTACAGAGGGCTTATCCAGGACTTTGTGGACTGGTGCCATCGGAACTGCCTCCAGATCAACGCGAGGAAAACTAAGGAGCTGGTGGTGGACTGCCGCAGGCATGGGCAGCCCCTCACAGCACCAGTAAATATACAGGGAACAGACATCGAGATGGTGACATCCTACAAGTACCTGGGTATTCATCTGAACAATAAACTAGACTGGTCACACAATACTGACGCACTCTACAAGAAGGGACAGCGCAGGCTGTTCCTGCTGAGGAGACTCAGGTCTTTTGGTGTACAAGGGGCGCTGCTGAAGTCATTCTATGACACGGTGGTGGCATCAGCCATCACTTTTGGAGTGGTCTGCTGGGGCAGTGGCATTACTGCAGCCGATAGGAAGAGACTGAACAAACTGATTAAGAAAGCTAGCTCTGTCCTGGGGCAACGCCTTGATCCGATGGAGGAGATAGGAGAGAGAAGGACGGTGGCTAAACTGTCATCTCTGCTGGAGTCCGAGTTCCACCCTATGCAGGACATACTGGATGCACTGAGGAGCTCATTTAGCAGCAGACTACATCATCCCAGGTGCACAACCGAGAGGTTTCGTGGGTCCTTCCTACCAACAGCTGTCAGACTGTACAACCTAAGCAGGGCTGCTCGCAGAGATAGCAAAAAGACGTAACAAACTAATAGTTTTTTGAATGCAAAAGATGCAATAGACTTACACAATGGTCCTCTCCGGCATACAACTAGGAACATACCGGTCGCTATGGAGGGTGAGAATATGTATGGGCACATAATCATACCATGTAGGATAACTAAATAGACGGTTATGCTGTTTCATCCCACCTAGCAACAATGCTCTGCACTGTGTGTGTTTATATATTTACATATTTATTCCATCTAGCTACAATGCTCTGCACTGGGTGTGTTTATATTTATATATCTATATATTTATTCCATCTAGCTACAATGCTCAGCACTGGGTGTGTTTATATTTATATATCTATATATTTATTCCATCTAGCTACAATGCTCCGCACTGTGTTTTTATATATCTACATATTATTCCATCTAGCTACATTGCTCCGCACTGTGTGTGTTTATATACTTGCATATTTATTCCACCTAGCTGCAATGCTCCGTACTGTGGGTGTTTATATATTTACGTATTTATTCCATCTAGCTACAATGCTCTGCACTGTGTGTTCATATATTCATATATTTATTCCATCCAGCTACAATGCTCTGCACTGTGTGTCTGTGTGTGTGTGTGTGTATATATATATTTTATAGTAATATGTACATATGTATATTAGCTGCTCTTGCTTGCTTGTTTTTTTTTTTGTTTTGTTTTTTTTGCCTTCTGATTGTTGCTCTGAGTGTTGCTATCCCTGTGCTGTTGCAATCCTGGAATTTCCCCGTTGTGGGACTAATAAAGGCTTATCTTATCTTATCCACCATGCCTCTCAAGCTCGTGCTCCCGTCAACTTAGGATAATAAGGGTTTCAAATTAGCGTTTGGACAGTGTTTAGATCCATTTATAGCATTTTTCAGTAGTAACTCACCAAGAAGACCCACAGGCCTCCACACAGATCGTCCACAGCCTCTCTCGTCCGCTTTCAGATCGCAAAAGACCGAAAACCCGAGTGCGCGCCTCGGCACTCTGCTCGGAAGGCGAGGCTAATATCGCTCTTAATGAATGAAAAGACCGAGATCGCCCAACGTGACCATGAAACGGGAATTTAAAAGTTGGATAACGAGGATCACACTTCCTCTTCCCAAAATAATCGTTTTTCAAAATAAAATCACACAATTGTATTAATACAAATGAAATCTGAGAAAAAGGGTCATTTTCTCAGCTGGGTTACATAAGGAAAGTAATGATGGACGGGCAAAACTTTCAGGGTCTGATAGATGCAACAGAAGCACCCTAAGGGGTATATACCCCAGAAAAGCGAAACATGATGATGATGATGATGTAAATATTGAGGGTAGACTTGTAGCTTGAGGGCCCCCTAGTGGCTGAGGGCGCCCATAGCTTTTCCATATTCTGCTTTATATTATCTTTTCCCTGGGCTCTGTTTTCAGACTTTTAAAAATTCTACCAACTGACATTCACTAATTACAGATGTGTTCAGACCAGAGAAGTGAGCAGTGCATAAGGGGAGAAGCCCAGGAAGGGAGGACAATGTTTTCATGCCCAGTGCTAAGTTTGTTTTGATGTGTTCTTGAAGCCGGAAGGAATCAACATTGTTGTGTCAAAAGAAGTATTATAAAACACCCATTCCCCCACCCATCCACTGCTTGTCAAGGAGTCCAGGTTGCAGAGGAAGCAGTCTAAGTAGAGATACCAAGACAGATACCATCTCCAGCTCTTCCAGGAGGCTACTGAGGGGTCCCAGGCCAATCATGTAACATAATCTCACCACCATGACTGGGGTCTGCCCCAGGGTCTCCTCCAGGTGGATAGACCTGTGTCACCTAGGAAACATTTGTGAGGCATCATACTAAGATGCCCCAGTCACATCAGCTAGTTTTTTGTTTTTTTTTTGATGTGGAGGAGTAGCACTAAACTGAGCATCTCGTGAATGGCCAAGAGCTGCACCCAATCCTTATCCTGTCAGTCGTTCTGTCAAGGTTAATGTACTGTATGTAGCTGTGAGTTATGCTATTTGAGCAGTGAGATTAGAAACATCCCTGTAAAAATAGAGGTGTTTATACCCCTTTCCCTCACAACCTAGAGTTTGTGAGGGAAAGGGGAGAGTTAGCTGAGAGTTGGAATAAATGACCAGCTTTCAACCTCATCTCCTTTTTCATCATAATAGAACAATAAAGTTTCTGCATTACCAATCTGTCTGTCAATATCCTGCACCGCTCTCCTCTCACTCATACTGTAAATAAGACCCTGAGGTACCTAAACTCCTTCACTTGATGCAGGAAGTCACCACAACACAGGAGAGAGTACCCCACCCTTTTCTGGATGAAATCCTTTGACTTGGAGGGGCCAGGTCCCTGTTATCCACCAGAATACGCCCTATACCCAGCCAGCATGCCCATGTAGGCCCCATGATAGATTAAATCAGGGATGTGGGTTTTGTCCACAGGTTCCATGTTGGCCCCATCTGTGTTTGCCCAGACTGACTTTTCCTGTGGTACAGGTAAGCAAGTATTCTGTTTACCCACTTTAAACCCACTGGGCCCCACATGGGTTTAATGTGGTTGAGCAGGTTTCAGTAACACTTGTGTCATAGGCAAAGTTATGCAAAAAGTCACAAATTTATGAGAAAAAAAATATGAAAATTTATAAGAAAAAAGTGACAAATTTACAAATAAATAGCAAATTTATGAGAGCAAAGTGACAATTTAGGAGAAAAAAGTTGTAAATTTAGAAAAAAAGTAAAATTACTTGAAAAGAGTTGCAAACTTGCAAGAAATTTTTAGCAAATTTACAAGAAAAAGTCACAAATTTATGAGGAAAAAAATAGGAAAAGTTGCAAATTAACAAAAAATGTTTCAAATGTATGAGTAAATAAATTGAAACTTTCTGAGAAAAAAATTTTAAATTTATGAGGAAAAGCTGTAAGTTTACAGAAAAAAGGTAAAAAAATTTTAAGATAAGATAAGATAAGATAAGCCTTTATTAGTCCCACAACGGGGAAATTCCAGGATTGCAACAGCACAGGGATAGCAACACTCAGAGCAACAATCAGAAGGCAAGAAAAAAAAAACAAGCAAGCAAGAGCAGCTAATATACATATGTACATATTACTATAAAATATATATATACACACACACACACACACAGACACACAGTGCAGAGCATTGTAGCTGGATGGAATAAATATATGAATATATGAACACACAGTGCAGAGCATTGTAGCTAGATGGAATAAATATGTAAATATATAAACACCCACAGTACGGAGCATTGCAGCTAGGTGGAATAAATATGCAAGTATATAAAGACACACAGTGCGGAGCAATGTAGCTAGATGGAATAATATGTAGATATATAAAAACACAGTGCGGAGCATTGTAGCTAGATGGAATAAATATATAGATATATAAATATAAACACACCCAGTGCAGAGCATTGTAGCTAGATGGAATAAATATGTAAATATATAAACACACACAGTGCAGAGCATTGTTGCTAGGTGGGATGAAACAGCATAACCGTCTATTTAGTTATCCTACATGGTATGTGCCCATACATATTCTCACCCTCCATAGCGACCGGTATGTTCCTAGTTGTATGCCGGAGAGGACCATTGTGTAAGTCTATTGCATCTTTTGCATTCAAAAAAAACTATTAGTTTGTTACGTCTTTTTGCTATCTCTGCGAGCAGCCCTGCTTAGGTTGTACAGTCTGACAGCCGTTGGTAGGAAGGACCTACGAAACCTCTCGGTTGTGCACCTGGGATGATGTAGTCTGCAACAAACAAACAAACCTATCATCTGGTCAGTCGCTGCAACAGATACTGGAGTCAGTTTCTCTTTTGAGAAAGTTCCAAATTTACAAGAAAAATGTCACACTTTATGGGAAAAATTCAAATTTAAAAGAAAATAGCAAAGTTGCAAGAAAAAAAATTACAGATTTATGAAGATAAAGATGCAATTTTATAGTAAAAAAATAGCAAATTTTCAACACAAATCTGTCAAATTAGGGGGAAAAAGTCACAAATTTAAAAGAAAATAGCAAATTTATTTTTGATTTGATTTGATTTTGTACACTTTATTAATCCCAGAGGGAAATTCAGGGCATCCACCTAGATGGATGCCCTATGCATTTATAACTTGAAAATAAGTGAACAGGTAAAGTTCATGCGGGCAAACATAGATGGGGCCAATGTGGAATCCATGATGGACAAACCCACTTGAGACCCATAAGACAGCCCAGATTTAACCTTTAGTGGGGCCCACATGGACATGCTGGCTGGGATATATACACTTTTGCCAGCGGGTGAAATGCCCTTTATGTGGCGGCATGATATAATAAGGAGCGAACTGAGAGTTTTTGAGGGAGTTTATTATCATACCGCCATCACGAGAACTCACTCCGGCGCTGTGCATGCGCGCCGGAGCGAGCCCAGAGGCTCTCCAGCAGATAGGCAATGCGTCTAATCAGATGAGCAGTGAGAGAGAGTTACAGAGCAATGCAGTTTTTATACCCCACTACAGACAATGCATTCACAGCAGTAGGTATGGACATTTGCATTTGAGAGACACACATAACAATAGGAAGATTACTGGCCGGAATTCGCCTCTGCTCCGGAGCTGTAGGACAAAAGAGGTTACAAGGCACATCTACATATTGTTATCAGTCCATAGATCACACTGCTATGTTAATTGCTCCCGCTGAGCGCTCTGCTTGTCCGTGGCTGTTGTGGGGGTTACCCATACTTTATACAGTATATGTTTCTTTACAAACAAATTTCATGTGTGAAGTGTGAAGGAAATTTACAGAATATTCTCTCTCAGGATACATAGGGTTTCCACTGTCCTGTTTGATTTGTTTCCACACACCATAACAATACCCAGATGGTCACTAACTCCACCAGAACTGTTGATAAAACCACCTTTGTTAGAAGTGACCTGCACCAGTTAACCCTGTTATGCCCCTTATCACACCTAGGGGTAAGGGATCTTTAGGCACCTCACGATTCGATTACAATTCAGGGAGCTCTGATTCGATTCTACAAGGATTCTTGGTGCGTCTTTTTTTTCTAGTCAGGATTCTTTTGTCCTCTCGCAAGTAACAGTCTTTCAGTTAAAAATATGCAGAATTTCTAACAGCCATCTCATAAGTAAAACAGAAGCAAATCTACCCGCTGTCTTTGATGGTTGTGTGACTTTTTTTTGACTTTTTTTTTTTTTTGCAGTCAGGTCAGGCACTGGTTTGCTTGCTACCGGATAACCATGAAAACTGGTGCTACCTGTCACATGGGTCGGGCCGTCGGCGACTCAACCGGCAACCCCGCCCTTCCCAGGGTGTGGAGGGCATCCTGGCAGAACTAAAAACAATATCTGTAACAGGTCTGTGGTGGACCACTCCCAGTTACACGGGGTGAGACTGAACATCCTGGGAGATAAGCACATTTGTCGCAAGGTCTGTGGTGGACTTTTGCCAGTCGGTGCATCGTGACATGCACTACACAAAGAGCAGAGATAAACAAACCTATCATCTGGTCAGTCGCTGCAACAGATACTGGAGTCAGTTTGTCTTGGCCTGTCCTTGCCACTGAAAATACCTCTATCTGCCAAGAATGTGCCGCTAGTCCAGCAAAAGCAAGCGGTACTCAAATACTTTGCAAGCAGTTTCATGAAATGGTCAGTCAGAAAGCAACTCATACCGGCTCGGATGTCGCCCGGGTTAACAAGGTCAGGAGTTCCTGGCAGCAGAAGGCGAAGGACAGAGCTGCATGGAGGAATCTGATCAGACCTAAATGAAACAGTCATTGTCACCCCTGACAGACTGCTATGATGATGGACTTTGGTTTTGTTCTCATTGTGGGGTGTGGGGGTCATTGTTTCCCTGGGGTGTTTCTGTGGTGCGGTGCTGGGTTACGTAGAGTGGCATGGGGCACTTTTGCATTCTTTCGTGTTTCTGCAGTGTTTTGGTTTGGAATGGCGGGGCTTGCATGCAGTGTGGGTGTTGTCTCGGTCTTTTTCCCCATTGGCTTCATGGGGGCCAGGGTGCTGCTGCCATCATGCATCTGTTTTGTGTCAATCCACAAACCATCTGTACACTACAGCTCCGTATTTCCAAGTTCCCCTTTTTCCATTCCATCAAAATTTTATTACATTATTAGTTAATATTTAAGAATTTAATTCTTGACATTTGTGCATCAATTAAGAATTGTGCACATCCACATAATGATACATGTTATGAAGCTAGGCTTACCCTCAAATCCTGCTTCATACTGCAGTAGACTACTTGGTCTTGATCATCTTGCAAAGATTAAAAGAAAAAAAATCCTCAAGTGAAATTTTGTTATTTAATGTACAAATTCATGTTTTTTTCTACATAAAATAAGCAAATCCTCCCCACAAAATTGAGTCTCAAATGAAAAAGTGATAGTAAACACTGAGTACAGTGACTGAAAGTTAAGATGGGGGTTGACAACGTTCATGCCTTCTTATGTGGACTTCAGGAGATTTGAAGTAACGGCATCTTCAAAAACGTAATGCATTCGGAGGTTAGGACCTTGCGACCATCTTTTACGTAATACACAGATGACTTGTTGCAATTCCTCCAAACTGTTCAGCGGGAGTTGATGATCACTGCCTAATAAAGTGGACAGGACCTCATCTTTCACACAAAGCTGAGATCACATCCTGAGACTACTGAAAATAACACCTTCCATCTTTTGACTGCACCTGGAAATTTGATCCATAAGACAGATTAAAGGTATTCCAGTTGTTACACTGAGAAAGAAATTGTGTTATTTTTGTGGGAGGGTATGAAGGAGTTGCTCTACTTCAAATTTTGCAGAAGAGCTTGCAAGTTAACTACAGCTCCCCTGATGTCATAGCACAGGCCTATTCAATTAGTGGCCCAGAAACAACCTCCAAGTGGCCCACGGGCCCAGGCTACGCCAAGGAAATATAAATTTAAGAAAAAAATATGAAGGAATGACTGTCCGCAAGCGCGGACACGAACAACGCGCTTGATGTCATCCGTGCAGAGCTGAGAAGCGCCCTGCCCACGTGACAGTTTCAGTCAGAGGCAGAGCAAACCTTCCAGGCAGAGTGTCTCGCTAGCGTCATTGTCCAAGACAAGCATGAGCGTATTAAAGTACTTTAAATGCGGAAAAAAATCAGAAGAGATATGTAAGCAGTGGAAGCATTTATGGTGGTTTTAACCCACTGGTAATGGGAACAATAAGAGTCGGTGAACAAGCAGGTGTGTTTAGACTTCATATGCAGGGAAAGAGGCAAGAGTGACTCAATTCCCGAGGATTTACTTCACCAGCCATGACAATAATTCATGTTCATTATTATGTATCTGGCAAGTTAAAATGACCGAAATTCACAAAGTCAATGATTTTATTCCATCAGCAGCCTTCAGACAAACTAAACGTGCCAACATTTGGGTTTCAAAATAAGGGGGGTCTGGGTGGTAAGGAGATTTCTAAAAAAAAACAACAAAAAAAACCCAACTATATATAGAGAGAGAGATTTTAACAGAAATAACTGAATCTTTGATAATTTAAGTTAATTTATTTCATTAAATGTAGTTTTATAACTTATTTTTTCTTTGAAACCAGAGTTAATTATTGTTCTGTTCTGGCTCTTCAAAATTATGGTTAAAAGTGTAAATTGTATAAGGAAAAAAAGTCAAATTTTTTCCCCAATTTGTTTCAAATTTATAAAAAAAAACAAAAAAACAACTGCAATTTTATTAAAAAATGGACAAAAATTAGCCATAAAATAATCCACAAATTGATAATATAGTCTCAAATGTATAAGAAGTCAATTTTACAAGAGGAAATTACAAATTTGAGGAAAATGGTTCAAATTTAGATAAATTTACAGAGAAAGGTAGAAAACTAACAAAATTGTTATAAATTTTGAAGAAAAACCTCAAGACTGAAGTCATTGCTCAAGTTTTTAAATGGGTGCTTTTTGCATCTACTAGAAATTTTTGGTTGACTGATATGTGTGTGTAATGGAATGTGTAATTATAAAAAGAGGTTCCTACTCACACGTGGTGACTTAAAACAAAACAAACCATAATAGCGAATGTGCAATGTTTGTTGATGTTATCAATCTTTTCTTGGGGGGGTTGTGCACTGAAGTGTTTCACAGTTCATTTTTTATTCAGCTAAATGCAAGGATGGCAACAGGAAATTCTGATTTCAGCTGAAATCTAATTTGGTCGATTGACTTATGGGGGGGCCGGGGGGGGAGCAGCCCCCCTGAAGCTGAGAGGTTTTCAGTAAAACAGAAGTAATTTAGACTGAAAAAAATGATTAAAAAAATTGAAATACTAGACTTAGATAAATCATTAAATTTAATGAAAAGTTAACTTACTTTTTCTTCAATGTTGTCTCACTGTCTTTAGTCCAACATATTTAACAGTTCTATAAGAGTTTATTACACTATTTACACTATTTACACTGGTCACCAAGTCACTTCAAATGTGAAACTTTCTTCCTTTTGGCAGCAAGCTGTGTCAGTCTCTGAACTTTGAACCTCATCTCCTTTTCTGGTTTCTTCAGAAACTGTCCGAGTGTTTCTGTTACCTCGTCGAACTTTGAGCCAATTTTCACCTTTACCGTCACTTTTCTCTCAAGCTAATTCCATCGGAACTTATTTTTGACACTTTTGTCTATTTCTAGCACTGATGACTCCTGATCCTTCGATAAAAATCTCATAATTCCGCTGAAAACAATACCGAAAGCTCAGAATTCCAACACAAACCAGGGATGTGATTTGGGATTGGAGAAATTATATGAAAATTTAGCAGGGGATCTGGGGGACATAGTCCCCCAGCAGGGAGGGGGGGGGCAAGGGGGGCGAAGCCCCCCGAAGCTCCGGGATTTTTATGATTTTTAAGTACCAGAACTGTGCTTAAATGGCATAAAACAAACAGCTGAATGCCACTTATTACTGTATAATATTGACTTATGTTCCAAGAAGATAGCATTCCTAAAATATTCTAACAAGTATTATCCATCACATGCTTTAACACTTGATCAAATCAAAATTAGTTAATTTTATCTATTCCATAATAGAAATAAAATTCCAACATACCATTATTTTTTATAATTTCAGCATTCATTTCAGATCACCAGTTTCAATCTCCATTGAGTCTTGAGCAGTTCATTTTGCACAATCACTGATGCAGCCAAGTCTTAGAAATATTCAAAAGTTATGAGTCATTGTCCACTGCGCACTGTCAATTTCAAACTGTTTGGGATCATAAAAGTAATGTCGCACCCAGACCCGGCGGCTCGGATAGCGCTCACTACCGACGCCTCGGACATGGGCAATGCGGCCGTCGTGGAGCAATGCGTTGCCGGTTCTTGGCAGCCGCTCACCTTTTTTAGCAGGTCTTTGCACGACAGTGAGCGTAAATACAGGGTGTTCGACAGAGAGTTAATGGCTCCCCACCTGGCCATACGCCACTTCCAGTTCTGGCTGAAAGGGCACACCTTCACTGCGTTTGTGGACCACAAGCCGCTAATGTACTTAACGTACTTTAGCTTCCTGGAAGATAAAATAAAGCAGAATTCGGCGAATTAGAGGAAAATCACATCCCTGAGAACACGCCGCCATGATTTTTTGACAAAGCATACAACGAGCCATTTGATTGGTCCAATCGTTTGCAACTATCCAATCACAGGGCTGTTTACAATACAGCAGTAGCTTGAACACAACACATCATGGTTATCGCGGGAGACTTGACCTGCGGAAGCGCCGAGCGCTTATGTAATCGTGTTGATTTTCGCTAAAATCGGTAACAATAAGGTACCTTACCCCCCCTAAAATTTTCTCAACGGATTTAGACGATTCACAGAAATGATCAATTTGAAAATAAATCGGCGGAAATCCGCGGATCGGCGGAAAACTGCTATCCCTGTAAATGCACTTTGTGATGTGATAAGGTCAGTTATGAGCAGGATGTAGTATATCTGATTTCAAAAGGGAAACCAATGTTAATGCTACTAACAGTGCACATTGAATTTGTATGCACTTTGAGATTTGCCTGAGTAAGATGGGACCAAAATGGTTATTTAGAGAATTTTATTTATTTTCTCATTCTGTTTATTTGTTGTTCAAGAGAAAAAATATTTCCACTACTTCAAGTTCTGCTCAACCCCAGCACTGTTAATGCGTTTTTATGCACTTTTGGTGTGCCTTTGTCATGTGCCAAGCACACATTTAAAACCAAGACAATAAATAAAAAGTGCTTATTTTCGTCATACTGATCTGTGTTGGTTTGAAATTTGTCATATTCAATGGATCACTGAACATGTGTGGCCCAGTTACATATCTTGATTTCAAATTGTGGCCAAACTGATTTTGTAATTGAATAGCCCTGCCACAGCCCTTTGAGGCTGGTGCTAGCTCTAAAATAGCAGCAGATACCCTGGCTAAAGCTGCAACCTCCTAAGGATATAAAAACTGTTTTTGGAAGTTACACAGAGGAATAAACATCACCTCCCTTACATTTAAGATCTACAGTAATTTACACTAAGATCCAGTGCTACTCAACATGCAAAAGCTAATTACTCAACAACCTTTCAGTTTTAAATGCAGAGAAACTCTTTGCTTGAAATGATTTTGATATGCAAATTGCTTTTTTAAAAACATCATTCATGCTTGTCTATAGTGGAACAGGCTTATAAAACAAGAGTGGAGCTGTTCTCTTTAATTTCTTGTCTTTGTACACCTTTTCTCGACATCACTGTACTTTAACTTTAACTTCATTCAGTCTAAAACAATAATAAAGGACATCAGCACTGTGACCACAGAACTAAAGCAAATTAGATTTATTCATCTTTAAACCATGCATTCTTTTTAATTTGTTTTTGTTCAGCTTCGCTCTGACAGCTGATTTCTAAAAAATCCCTAAGACTTAATTTTCCTAATTGGCTTTCTGTGGCAATTGTCTGGTTCAAAATAAAAGATGTGAGACTTGGTGTGAAAGGAAGCATTTCTTCATTTCTCTTACTAAGTTTGGCACCCATGTTATTATTATGCATTATTACATAAAATGTATAATTAAGGATACTGAGTTTAATAAAGAAACACTCAGGTACAGAAAAGGTGAAAAACATCCACCTTTATTATAAGTGAGGAGAAACTACTGCAACATTTAGAGACTGAATCCTACACAAGATTAAGGTAAGGTCAGACTGACACTTTCAATACAATGGGCAAGTTTTCTCACTTATTTTTTTCTCACTTATAGTTCAGTTTGAACAGGGTTCAGTTTGACCTCATTTTAAAAAATTGTGTACAACTTGTAGAATACTATATTGCATGTTAGCCAGAAATATTCCTCCAGCTTATAAAACTTGACCCCATTTACTTTATTTCCTGCTCCCACAGCAAATGACTATATTTTACCATGGACACATCAGCTTGACTGCTAATACTGAGCCTTAGTTATGGGTGTTTAACAGTGAAATCATTGCTATTAATTTGAGTTGGCATCTCAAATTATTCATGAAAGACCAAAATGATAGCCAAAGTCCAAAACTGGAGAAAAAAAGAGGCAAAGAGAGGGCTGCACGGTGGCGCAGTGTTAGCACCGCGGCAGCACAGTTTTACCCTCGGCCGGGGGATCGCGGGGATCATGAGATCGTGGGTTTGATCCCTGCCCCTGGCCAACAGTGATCTGTGTGGAGTTTGCATGTTCTCCCCGTGTTTGCGTGGGTTTACTCCGGGATTTCTCCGGTTTCCTCCCACATGCTAAAACATGCAGGTTAGGGAGTTAAGGGGCGCTTGCGCACGCAGCGACCGGCAGCTGGTGGCTTGTCACTGGACTGCAGAACAAATCTACCTACAGGTACAAAATAAGTCCAAAAAAAAAAGAGAGCACATACCATCATCAAGGCTCCATCCCTCCCTCCATCCTTCCACCCGTCTGTATATTGTAAGATAGGGCCTTGGTGGTGGTATGCACTCATGGATCACCTTCAAAGACTAATGGTTTAGCCGTAACAACAGATTTCAATAAAAACTGTTGAGCAGTTTTTGCATAATCCTGCTAACATTTTGTGAAAAGATAACACCTTGTGAGAGGATGGGGCCTTGGTGGAGGTATGTGTTCTCAGATCATTTTCAAAATCTAAATGATTCATCCTGAGGCCAAGCGTCACCTCTGATGAAAATTTCATGTGAATAGCTTTTGCATTATCCTGCTAACAGACAAACAACCCTCATTACATTACTCCCTGGGTCGGCAACTCAACCGGCAACCCCACCCTTCCAAAGACGTGGAGGGTGTAATTGGGCATCCTGGCAGAACTAAAAACAATATCTATCACAGGTCTGTGGTGGACCAATCCCAGTTACACGGGGTGAGACTGGACATCCTGGCAGATAAGCACATTAGTCGCAAGGTCTGTGGTGGACTTTTGCCAGTCGGTGCATCGTGACATGCACTACACAAAGAGCAGAGATAAACAAACCTATCATCTGGTCAGTCGCTGCAACAGATACTGGAGTCAGTTTGTCTTGGTCTGTCCTTGCCACTGATAATACCTCTATCCGCCAAGAATGTGCCGCTAGTCCAGCAAAAGCAAGCGGTACAGGACTTCCGGTTTTGGCGGCCATGTGAGAGGGACACGTATCACTCTGCTCTGCTCCTGGAGAAAAAAAAATCGGCAAATAACTCTCTCATTTGGGACAGAACGTATCCCAGCGTTTGGGCGAGGATATGTCGGTGAAGCCTAAGGCTGGAAAACCAGGTAGAGGAAAAAGCGAGCCGCCGAAACAGTCCAAATTAACGGACTTTCAGGTCTGTGACGCAGCAGATAAAGCTCCATATATGGCGGAGGAAGCTAGCAGCGGTGCGGTGACTGCGGGAAACGGTACAGGTGCAGTGCTAGCTGCCATTAGTTCAATGAGAGCAGACTTTTCCTCTAAATTTGATGGGATTATGGCAGCGTTGGAAGGAATGAGGAAGGAATTGGGTGACTGTGTAGAACGAATGGCGCAGGTGGAGCTTCGTGTCTGTAGTGCTGAGGATGACGTCACCGGTCTTCAATTAAAGGTGCGCACTTTGGAAAAAAAAAATAAATGTCTGGAAGATAATGTCCTGGATTTGGAGTCCCGGTCGAGACGGAACAACTTGAGGCTGGTGGGTCTACCGGAGGAATCCGAAGGTCGGGACACATATTCCTTTTTGGAAAAGTGGATTCCGGAGGCGCTGGGCAGCGCGGAGCTGCAATCAGCAGTCGTTCTGGAAAGCGCACATCGTATCGGCCCACGGAGAGATAAGGGACCACCGAGGACGCTTATTATGAAGTTCCTCAGCAACAGAGACAGGATGAAGATCTTCAACGCTGCGCGAGCTAAAGGAGAGATTAAACACCAGGACCAGCAGGTGCGGTTCTACCCAGATTTGGCCACAGGAATCCAACAATTGAGGAAGCAGTTTGATCCCGTACGTAAAGAGCTGCGCAACCCTGGGATTCGTCATGGTGTAATTTATCCTGCGAGACTGTTGACCACGTATGGGGGCAGAACACACATCTTCAAGACCCCAGAGGAGGTGCAGGAGTTCATCAAGAAGATCCAAGAAGAGACTGGTGGGAGCTAAGCATGAACAAAATATAAGGTAGAATATTTAAGCATTTGCAAAGGCATCTGACTGATTTGAAGCAAATAGCAAGTTTACAAAATATAGATTGTATTATATATTAAAAAAAAACTATGATGTACAAAGTTGCTAAAAATTTTGGAGTTAAGTTGGAAAACTACAGAAGAGAGTTAATGTTACGTCATTAAAAGCGGTAGAGTTAGGGTGATTGGGAGGATGAAGAAGGAGTGGCTTTGGCTGATCCTCGTGGGTGTGGAGCGGTCGATGGCTATATCGGGAGACGGAATTTTTCTTTTGATTTTGGGGGGATTACCACAAATGTGGGAAGGGGGAATTTGTTTGTGTGTAGTTTGTAGGATGAATGTTCAACCACTCATGTTTTTGCTTCTCTGTATGAGCATGTTTACACTGCAAGGTAATCCCAAACTCCCTATTGATCATAAACCAAAGCGTTAATCTTAATTTAACTTCATGGAATTGCAGAGGTCTACAGAATTTAAAAAAACTTAAACAAGTTATGAATAAAATAAAAGACATGGGTTCAAAAATTGTGTTTTTACAAGAAACTCATCTAATAGAGGAGGATGTAAAAAGAATTAGGAGTAGATGGCAAGGAAGTGTTTTCACCTCATCATTTTCATCCCGAGCCAGGGGAGTTATGACTCTCATACATAAATCAGTCCCACTTCAAGTGAAAAATGTAATTGGAGACAAATTTAGAAGATATTTAATCATTCAAGGATCTTTGCTATTAGAAAATATAAATTTGGTGAACTTATATGGTCCCAATATAGATGATCAAAAGTTCTTTGCTAATTTATTTCTTATCTTATCATCACTTACAGGGCAACATATAATAGCAGGGGATTTTAATTGTACATTGAATCCCGGTATAGATAGATCAACAGGACTGGACTGTACGCACAATGGATGTAGGATGACCATTAATCATTTTATGAAAGAATTGAGATTGCTAGATATATGGAGAGAAATGAAACCACAAGTTAAAGCCTACTCTTGTTATTCCAATACCTACAAGACATTCTCACGTATTGATTATTTTTTGATCTCCACAGAATTAAGGTTCAAGATTCAAAACTGCTTTTATGATAACATCGTGATCTCTGATCATGCACCCTGCTGTCTAATATATGTAGATAAGAAATTGACAAAGGAATCAGGTAGATGGCAATTTCAGCATAAATGGCTTCAGGATGAGGAATTCGTTAAGTATATAGAAAAACAGATAGATGAGTTCTTTGACATCAATACTACACAAACATCAGCATGTGTAAAGTGGGAGGCTTTCAAAGCTTTTATTAGGGGACATATTATTAGTTATACAGGTTCAAAATCTAAGAAGACTCGAGAGGAGAGAGTCCAATTGGAACATAAAATAAAAATTCTTCAAGAAAAAGTGTATGCAGGAAGTGATCCAAGGTTGGAGAACGAATTACTGATTTTGAGAGCTGAATATGACAAAAAATCAGCGAATAGAGCTGCCTCGAGTCTTCTAAGATTGAAACAATCTTTTTATGAACAAGGTGAAAAATCAAGGAAATTATTGGCATGGCAGATTAAACAATTAGAATTTAAAACACCAATTACCAGTATTATAAGTAACGGACAGGTAGTTATAGATCCTTTAGAAATTAATAGAGCCTTTAGAGATTACTATGAAAAATTATATGATACCAAAAATGAATCTGACTTAACAAAACTAAATGGGTTTTTGAACGAACTATCTATACCGTGTATTTCAAATGAAAACAGGGAGATACTGGAGTCTAAAATTAGTCAAGAAGAAGTTGGGCTAGCCATTGATAATATGAAATCAGGAAAAAGTGCAGGACCAGATGGTCTTCCAGTTGACCTTTATAAAAAATTTAAGAATAAATTAATAAAACCTTTTTTGGAAATGGTTTTAGAAGCATTTCAAAATAGTAATTTACCATCATACATGAATAATGCCTTAATTATACTGTTGCCAAAACCAGGTAAGCCCTCTAATAAATGTGAAAATATGAGACCAATAAGCCTATTAAATGCCGACCTTAAGATAATCTGTAAAATTTTAGCAAGACGAATACAAGAAATTTTACCAAATATTATTAATCGAGATCAGAATGGCTTTATAAAGGGAGGACAAGGCTTCCATAATGTAAGAAGACTATTTAATATTATCTATTCTAATAAAGAAGCACCGGATACAGCTCTCCTATCACTGGGCGCCGAAAAGGCCTTTGATAGAGTCGAATGGCCCTTTCTTTTTGAAGTCTTACAAAGGTTTGGACTTGGAAATAATTTCATAAAATGGGTTCAGATAATATACAATAATGCTACAGCAGAAATCCTAACAAATAGCAATATTTCAAAATCAATAAAAATCAATAGAGGATGTCGACAAGGCTGTCCACTTTCACCTTTACTGTTTACTATGGCAATTGAACCTTTAGCGATGGCGATATGTTTACATTCACAAATATATGGAATTAAAGTTGGACCAACAGAACATAAAATCTCCTTGTATGCCGATGACATAATTTTGTTTATGTCGAATCTTAAAAAATCAATTCCGACCTTGTTGAATTTAATAAAGAATTTTGGGGAAATATCAGGATATAAAATAAATAAAACTAAATCTTCAATATTAATGCTAAATGAGACCCAGAGAAATTACCCAGCCCCTGAGGAAAATCAATTCAATGTTGTAAATCAGTTTAAATATTTAGGAATCCAAATTGTGCCTAAGCTAGAATCAGTTGCCAGTGTCAACTATGAAGCCTTAATGACAGATATTAATGAGTTACTTCAGAGATGGATGTCACTACCAGTGTCGATGATTGGGAGAATCAATATACTTAAAAGTAATATATTACCTAAAATACTTTATTTATTTCAATACATTCCCTTACCACCACCTTTAGATTTATTCTCAAGAATTAAAAAAAAGTTAGTGGAATTTATATGGAACAACAGGAGGGCTAGATTACGTCTGTCTTTATTATATTTACCATTTGATCGTGGAGGTCTGAAATGTCCAAATTTTATGTTGTATTATTGGTCGGCACAACTGAGGTCTATGACATATTATTTTTCATCAAATGATCTCCCTCACTGGACTGAAATGGAATCATACAATTTACCTTTACCTCTTCCCATATTCATATACTCAGATTCGGCAAAAAAATTACAAAAACAAGTTAAAAATCCATTGGTAAAGCATATGATCAAAATATGGTGTGAAACTGAAAACTATTTAAAAGAACCACACTTATAGTCACAATTTAGCCCAATATGGGGTAATCAATATTTTAAACCAGGGAGAGCGGATGCTGTATTTAAAGTATGGAATTTAAAAAGGATTCAAAAGATTCAAGATTTATATTTGCCATGTGCAGATAACATAATGTCTTTTGAAGAGCTGAAGATCAAATTTAATCTTAATAGAACACATTTTTTTAAATATCTTCAACTTAGGAACTTTATTCGATCAAATCAAAATGGAGCTCTCACTCGACCTATTTACTCATCCTTGGAAAAAATGTTGATGAAAGATAGTAAAAGAAAGGGTATTATTTCAGAGTTTTATAACTCATTGACACTATCCTCAAGTGAAAATTCACAGAAAAGATTAAACTACTGGAAAGAAGATCTGCAAACTGAAATTTCAGAGGAACAATGGGAATTGGCTTGTACAGAAGTTCAAACCAAATCAATAAATGTACGTCTTAAATTGATACATTTTAAATGGTTAATGCGGATGTATGTTACACCGGAGGAGTTAAATAGATATAACAAAAACATACCAGGTACGTGCACAAAATGCATGGAAAGTAAAGGAACCCTATTTCATTGTGTATGGGAATGTAGAATAATTAGAATGTTTTGGGAAGAGGTGAGGGTAACAATTGAAAAAATAATTTCAAAACAAATCATATTGAATCCTAAACTGTTTTTGTTGGGTCTGTACCCAGAAAAGCATAACTTTAATAAAAGTGAAAGAACATTCATAGACCTCAGTTTGCTTAATGCCAAAAAATGTATTGCACTACTGTGGAAAAAGACTCATAGACCAGATGTGACTCAGTGGTTAAGACAGATGTTAACAAACCTTCCATTAGAAAGAATAACATACATACTGAAATCAAAGGAAATTGTGTTTGAGAATATATGGAGACCTTTTATTGATTATGTAAAAAATTTAAACATAACTCTTGAAGAAGAAGGTGAATGATGTGTGTGGACCTTGTAAATTCCAAACTGGAGAACATAATATGTATACTTATGTAATGGATTGTCTAGACTAAACAGAGGAGCATTGTTGAAGACTTGATTTTGTTGGTGGTTGTTGGTGTTTTTAGTGCATTTTTTTTTGTAGTACTTTAGTGTTAGTGTTTGATTGTTTGTGTCATGTTTGTTAAAAAAAAAGGTTCAATAAAGATATTGTGGGAAAAAAAAGCAAGCGGTACTCAAATACTTGGCAAGCAGTTTCATGAAATGGTCAGTCAGAGAGCAACTCATACCTGCTCGGATGTCACCCGGGTTAACAAGGTCAGGAGTTCCTGGCAGCAGAAGGCAAAGGACAGAGCTGTGTGGAGGAATCTGATCAGACCTAAATGAAACAGTCATTATCGCCCCCGACAGACTGCTATGACGATGACGATGATGATGGTGGTGGAGATAAAAAAGCAGAAAAATATCTACTGATTCTCTTAGCTAAAAATGTTCTTAAAAGGTTTTTGGTTACAAAACCAAGGTCAGTGTTCTACCGATAGCAACCTTCAGAAAAGTTTTGTTCTACGACTTAGCACTAGCATATTCCTGGCTTGCTGATGTATCTGTAGTAGAGTGAGCACCCTCTGATTAGAGGGAATAAGTGAATAAACTGTTTCACTAAATGACGTTCACTTTATCATTATGCCTCAGTGAGAACGGAGGCATATGGTAATCAGTCAATATGTCTGTGTCAGAAATATGCCTGGAGGAAGATGTGGTTTTAAAGGAAGGAACCAAGGCACAGGCAGAAAGTTGGAGCAATGATATCTTATTGAGAGAAAACTAAGCAGAACAGCTCAGGGGTTGCAAACCAAACTTAACCACAGGAGCAAATGACTGGGAACTAGGCAGGATAACGACAGGACAAATCACTGACGAATCACTGATGATGGCACCAGACAAAGTACAAGGACAAACTGGCATACAGTGGCGTAGATAAGTATTGACCACATCAACATTTTTCTCATTAAACGTATTTCTGATGGTGCCACTGACCTGAGATTTTCACCAGATATCAGTAACAACCCAAGTAATCCATACATGCAAAGAAATCAAGGCAATTGTGTTTACAAAACAAGTTATATTTAATAAAGTGTAATGACATAGGGAATAAGTATTGAACACATTAAGAAACAGAGGTGCAAAAAGGCATAGAAAGCTAAGAAACCAGCTGAAATCCATAAGAATTTAGGAAGCCATCCCATCCTAATCAGTGCAAATTAATTTTAGCTGGTTACAGTGCATCTGGAAAGTATTCACAGTGCTTCACTTTTTCCACATTTTGTTTTGTTACAGCCTTATTCCAAAAGCGATTAACTTAATTTTTTTTTCCGCAAAATTTTACACACAATACCCCATAATGACAATGTGAAAAACTTTTTTTTTTTTTAGATTTTTGCAAATTTACTAAAAAAAAAAAAAAAAAAAAAAAAAAAACAAGAAATCACATGCACATAAGTATTCACAGCCTTTGCATGAATCATGAACTCAAAGGAATTGTCTGTAGACCTCTGAGACAGGATTGTCTCAAGGCACAAATCTGGGAAAGGGTTCTGCTGCTTTGAAGGTCCCAGTGAGCACAGTGGCCTCCTTCATTAGTAAATGGAAGAAGTTCGGAACCACCAGGACTCTTCCTAGAGCTGTTAGGCCATCTAAACTAAGCGATCGGGAGAGAAGGGCCTTATTCAGGGAGGTGAATAAGAACCTGATGGTCACTCTGTCAGAGCTCCAGCATTGCTCTGTGGAGAGAGGAGAACCTTCCAGAAGGACAACCATCTCTGCAGCAATCCACCAATCATGCTTGTATAGTAGAGTGGCCAGATGGAAGCCACTCCTTAGTAAAAGGCACATGGCAGCCTTCCTGGAGTTTGCCAAATGGCACCTGAAAGACTCTCAGACCATGAGAAACCAAATTCTCTGGTCTGATGAGACAAAGATTGAACTCTTTGGCGTGAATGCCAGGCGTCATGTTTGGAGGAAACCAGGCACCATTCATAACCCGCCAATGTTGGTAGCAGTATCATGCTGTAGAGATGTTTTTCAGTGGAAGAATTTGGAGACTAGTCAGGATAGGGAAAGGTGAATGTAGCAATGTACAGAGACATCCTGGATGAAAATCTACTCCTAAAAACCTACTAGGGACAACCCTAAGAGCACAGCCAAGATATGAAAGGAGTGGCTTCAGGACAACTCTGTGAATGTCCTTGAGTGGCCCAGCCAAAGCCAAGACTTGAATCCAGTTGAACATCTCTAGAGAGATATGTAAATGGCTGTGCACCGACGCTTCCCATCCAACCTGATGGAGCTTGAGAGGTGCTGCAAAGAAGAATGGGAAAAACTGGCCAAAGATAGGTGTGGCAAGCTTGTGGCATCATATTCAAAAAGACTTGAGGCTATAATTGCTGCCAAAGATGCATCAACAAAGAATTGAGCAAAGGCTGTGAATACTTACGTACATGTGATTTCTTAGTTTTTTTTTATTCTTAATAAATTTGCAAAAAATTCAAAAAAATCTTTTTTCACTTTGTCGTTATGGGGTATTGTGTGTACAATTTTGAGGAAAAAATGGATTTAATTCCTTTTGGAATAAGGCTGTAACTTAACAAAATGTGGAAAAAGTGAAGTGCTGTGAATACTTTCCGGATGCACTGTAAGTCCTGACTGATAGCCTTTAAAAAGGTCTGTGAATATCAGATTGTCACATCACAAAGAATTCATGATGGGTAGAAGCAAAGAGCTCTCTCTAGACCTTCACAACCTTATTGTTGCAAAATATAATGATGGCATTGATTACAGGCGCATTTCTAAACTGCTGAATGTTTCAGTGAGTACTGTTGAAGCCATCATTCGGAAGTGGAAAGAAGTTCATTTTACCATAAACCGGCCACAACCAGGAGCTCCTCACAAGATTTCTGACAGAGGAACCACAGAAATTATCAAAAGAGTTATCCAAGAGCCAAACACCACTCATGGAGAGCTCCAGAAAGACCTGGAGTTAGCAGGTACTGCTGTTTCAAAGAAAACAATAAGTAAGGCACTCAGCCGACATGGGCTCTATGCCTACTGACCACGCAAGATTCCATTGCTGAAGAAAAAGCATGTTGAAGCTCATTTAAAGTTTGCTGCACAACATTTGGGCAAGCCAGTAAAATACTGGGAGAGTATAGTCTGGCCAGATAAGACCAAAATTTCACTTTTTCAATGCCACAACACACAGCATATCTGGAGGAAAAATGGCACTGCACATTCCATCATGGTATGGTGGTGTTATTCTGCACATGGTACAGGCAGACTTCATATTACTGAAAGAAAGATGAATGTATAAATGTACAGAGACATCGTTGATAAGAACCTGTTGCCATCTGCCAACATGCTGAAGATGAAAATAGGGTGGACATTTCAGGAAGACAATGATCCCAAACACACAGACAATGAAACACTCAGTTGGCTCCAGAGAAGGAAAATAAAGCTGCTAGAATGACCCAGTCAGTCACCTGACCTGAATCCACTTGAAAATCTATGGAACAAAATGACTATCAGAGTTCACAGAAGACATCCACGGAACCTTCAAAATTTAAAGACAGTTTGTGTGGAAGAATTGATTAAAATCACTCCTGAGCAATGCTTGCACCTAGTTCCTCCATACAGGAGGCGTTTGTAAGCTGTTATTACCAACAAAGGCTCTTCTACTAAATATTAAATTAATTTCACCAATTGTGTTCAATACTTATTCCCTGTGCCATTCCACTTTATTAAATATAACTTGTTTTGTGAACACAGTTGCCTTGATTTCTTGGTATGTATGGATTACTTGGGTTGTTACTGGTATCTGGTGAAAATCTCAAGTCAATGGCTCCATCAGAAATATGTTTAATGAGAAAAATGTTGACGTGTTCAATACTTATTTTCCCCACTGTAAATAGGGGAACTGAACTGAACTGAACAAAAGTGAGACAGCTGGGGACCAACTGTGGGCTAAGCAGGAGCACATGAGGAAAAGAAGCTACAGGTACAGAAAACATGAGGAACTGGGAACAATAGGTAAACAATATACACACAAGACCCAAAACCAGACAAAAGACAAAACAAGGGCAAAGACCACAATAATAGCAATAAAGACAAATAAGGGATGACACAACAGACTGGGAGAACACAGACGACAACTAGAAAAGCACTCAGAGAGCACATACCTCTGCCAAGGCCCCTTCTGTCCCTCATGGATCACCTCCAAAATGTAATGGGTTCATGTGTAGGCCACGAGCCAGTTCTGGTGAAAATTGCATCAAAGTCTATCCAGTAGTTTTGGAGGATTCTTGCTAACACACTGTGAGAAGATAAGAGCCTTGGTGGAGGTATGCATTATGGGATCATCACCAAAATGTTATGGGTTCCTCTCTAGGCCAAGGACCACATTTGGTGAAAATTTCATCCAAATCCATGCAACAGTTTTTGTGTAATCCTGCTGCAGAAATACAAACAAGGTCCTTGGTGGAGGTATGCACTCTCAAATCATCACCAAAATTTAATCAGTTCATCCTTGGCCCAAGGGCTACCTCTGGTGAAAATTTCATTCATACCCGTCCAGCACTTTTTTTGTGTAATCCTGCTAACAAACAGACAGACAGACAAACCATCCCGATTACATAACCTCCTTGGAGGAGGTAATAACAGAGGGCCCAGGGGAATACAGAAGGCAAATAATGCAAATAATGATCAGGGAAAACACAATGACATCAAAAAATGAATGAGTGTGGGCATGGTCCCCAGAACATGACAGTCTGTGTGTAGTTGGTTGTATCTGTCTGTCTGTTACCAGCTTTTCAGCTTGCCCAGTCAAAATTAAGTGCAACTGAAGGCTTGTATCACTGTATGGCCATATTTTCTCAGTGTTTAATTTGCCAGAATTTCGAGATAAGGCTTTGTTTTCAAAATAAACACAAATTTAACTCACCATTTCCGTGAATTTCCTCCATTGCAAGTTTACCAGTGGGGTGAACCAGTTAATCTGTGACGGATAACCATAGCTAAATCGTACATAACATCAAATTTAGTCAAAGAAATACCTTTTTATAATGTTTACCACAGTGTCCATACAGGCAATGACTCCCTGCAGTGTGCATATACTATGTGCATTGCCCATATATAATATAGTAAAAATCTGCTTGAAAACCACTGAGCTCAATCACATCTTTATGAAAATATTTCAAATTTCATAATTAAATTTTCTCCATTCCTTCAACTAACTACAGTGTTTAGATTTCCTACTTAAAGCCTGTTTTCTGCCATGACATATCTAAATGCACATGGAACCTTTAAAATTACTGAAAGAATCCTCTTTATTCTTTAAAGTAATCCATTAAAATGCTCATCTAAAAGGCAAACATATCACCTAAAAGGATGAACTGCTCAATATTATATGATGTGATCAAACAGTTCTCCCACACAGCCAGGTTTCTCTGCTACACCCCAAGTCCACATTGACTAGACAACTTGTAAAAAAGAGATCAGATTTGTCTTAGGATTTGAGCGTACCTTATGATCATGTCCAGATGGATAAATTCATCTTTTCATTGAAATGATCATAGACAAGGACTGGAAAGAATAGCACTTAAATCCACTTTTGTGTTTTGAAGTGCGGACAGCAGAAGACTCCCATTTCTTTGCTGTGTCAACATTAGTGATGCACGTAACTTTGTTTATTTGCCATTTTGAGTATTACACTACAGGAGTCACCTGGAAAATGTCATTTAGGCTTCTTGTCCACTGAGTGCATGAAAACGCTCTACAGCTGTTTTCCTGGGCACTTGACAGGTGCTCTTAAAAAACAGGTCTCCGCCCTGTATCCTACCAGCCGCTTGACCTGCCAATCAAAGCTTGCCTTTAGGGAGTCACAGTTTGCCTCGAAGCTCAGTAGCCACACTAAAACACATCAAACCAGTAAGAAAATATCCATCACTCCAAACTTTTGTTGTTAAATATTGATCATGGTGTAAATTCAGCCTGATTCTGATCGGCTGATTAGAGAGGTGTGTTGCTGATGAGCACTGCGGTGCTCTAAAAGTTGAACTTTTTGCAATTTTCAGTACCTTGAGCCCAATGACAGAAAAAGGGGGCTGAGCACATCAAACACTGGATTACATAGAAAACTAGAAAAGCACTCAGAGAGTGCACACTAACTAACTAACTAACTAACTAACTAACCTGCACTTATATAGCGCTTTTCTAGTCACAAAGACCACACCTCTGCCAAGGCAGCTTCAAGGTCCTTAGTTGATCCCATGCCACAACTTGTAGTGTATGGGCGGCGCCTATTTCCGTTTCAGAGACCATAGACCACACAGCTACTGTAAGTAGTGAAAGTTACAGTGGGGGGTCGGTCCTTCTGGTAGCTCTGTGCGTCAGTTTTCCTTTCCACATTCTATTATGCTGAGCACCAAACTAGAAGGCGGAAAGTACCATTTTTACATGGTCTTTGGTATGACCTGGGTAAAAAGGGCCTTGGTGGAGGTATACAGTCTGAGATCATCACTAAAATTTAATGGGTTCATCCTTGGCCCAAGGGCTACCTGTGGTGAAAATTTCATCAAAATACAGTAGTCCAGTAGTTTTTGCGTAATCCTGCTAACAGACAGACAGACAAACCACCCTGATTACATTACCTCCTTGGCGGAGGTAATGAACAGAGAATGGATGCTCAATGTGGGGGGAAAAAAAAGTGCTCCGCGAATACACAGCCATACACTGTGAAGGGGATAAATTCAGGTGCTCTTACCAGATATGAAATGTTTACTACAAATTCTTAAATGCTCAGTGGTTACATAGTTCTCACATTAGACAGCAGCAATCCGTAGCCTTCTCCGTTCAACATTCTTGGGAAAGTGATAAAATGAAGATCCCTTGGTGCTAGAATGATTAGCTCATCCCACAGCAACACAATACATGATAATAGCATAAAAATGTTACAAAAAAATCATAAATCAACGCATTTGAGCATTGTGTATCACATACGTGGCTTATAGCATGGTATCCAAAATGGTGGCAGCTTGATCTTTGACCAGGAGACGTTGCTGCACATGGTCCACACGTTTTTGAGCAAATGTTAAAGTTATTCACATAGCCAGTCTATTAAAATATCACCTTTTCTCACGTCAGCATAGATTTCATGTTGAATTTTTTCCCTCTGCACTTTAAAGTTTTGTTCAATACTAGCGGCTCATTTCATCATTCCACTTTCATACAGGAGAAGCAGCAGCTAAATGTCAAAAAACTGTGGTAAACTGCTCACCATTCGCCTGCTTTAAATATGTTTTCAACGGTCCTGCAGCTCGGTAGCACAAATATGTTTAAAGCGATCACTCTCGCAAGGCGTTACGAGCCTAAATAATTTAAGATGATATATAATTAAAATGGCCACGCTTAAAATCAAAACAAAGAATCTTCTCTACCCATCACACCGAGGGCGTTTAGCTGAGGATGTGTGGAGCTGGCACACTAAGGCAATACATTATGAAATCCTATCCTGCATGCTTTCTGTCAAGGAGGTCATTGTCACTTTCAATTTACCGATATTCCTCTCCCCGAAGTGAGCAGCGGCGTGTGCAAGAGACCACTTTTTCTCCATCTGCATCACATAAAGGAGTCTTTTCTGCCAGCATTAAACTCAGACGGTGGAGAGTTCAGAGCTGAGGAGTTATTATAAGAATTTATCTCCAAATGGAATTTAATATTTTGTTTAGTCAGTTTAAAAGAGGTTAGGCTTGAAGCAGGCATTTCTGGAACTTGTTTATGTATTTTTTTTTTTATTTTTTTTTTTACCACATCTCCATTCCACACTGTCAGATGGTGAGATAACTTGTGTGGTTGGAACTTTGATCTGACGAATCACAATATAAGACAGAGAGAGTTTTCTTGAGCAAGCACTGCAAAATCCAATTAGTTATCCTTACTTAACCCCCATTCACACTGGATGAAGACTGCACTACAGCTAAAGAAATCAGCCAGAATGTGTATGTTCTTTGTTGGGTCTTGGCAAGGTCTTTGGGAGCATATTAAGAACAAACTGGGATCCCCATTACATGTACTAGAGTGCAGAGAATTTTGAGCATGCACAAAACTTCTATAGCAAGGTAGTGGTTGTTAATGTTTGTGGCGGCATTGTACCAGGGTGGAGCGTAGTGGCAGTGGTGGTATCCAGGTCGTGGGGCCCACACACAAACACCGGCATAGCTTGGTGATCAAGAATTGACTGACCAGACTGATAGCTGATTGTGTTGTGCTACCATGGCATGATCTTCTAGTGTTAGCTGTATCCTGACATGGTGCAAGGGGGGTTGTGCCTGACTGTGTCCGGAGTATGGTCCTATCGTGGGTGGTGAATATGCTAGGATCATCAAGGGAACTTGCTGCTGACATATCGAACATGGTGTGGTGGCAGGAAAGCATTTCTTGGATGTGAAAAATAGCAAGGAAAAAGTATAAAAGAAAACTTGGCAGACAGAGTTATCAGAGGGCTGATGGAGGTTTTTTAAATTTTTTCGTGATCCAGCCACGTTATAATGTGGGTTGAGGAGAGCATTATGGGTCTTCATCCAATGTGAAGGTTAGTTAGTTAATTCCCTTCCACAGCATGTGGGACACTCTGTGGTGTATAGTTGTGGTGCCTATCTCCATTTCTCTGACTCTAGGCCACACAGCTACTGTAAGTAGTAAAAGCTACAGTGGGAGGTCAGTCTTCCGGTAGCTCTCTGCATTAACTTTCCTTTCCCCATTCTATTATGCTGAGCACCAAGATAGAAGGCAGAAAGTACCATTTTTATATGGTCTTTGGTATGACCCGGCCTTGAACCCACAACCTCCCGGTTATGGGGCAGATGCTCTACCTCTAAGACGCCACTCCGGCTTTTCTGAACGGGGCCTTCAATAAAGCATGCAAAGAAACTGTCTTGAGAAAAACTACACCGTGTTGCAAATTATTATGCAAATAGGATTTTAGTGTCATAAACATTCAATTTTTTGTTTTTCAATTAAACTCATGGATGGTATTGTGTCTCAGGGCTCTTTGGACCACTGATATCAATCTCAGACACCTGTCATAATTTGCCAGGTGAGCCCAATTAAAGGAAAACTACTTAAGAAGGATGGTTCACATTAAGCATGCCACATGTTTCATTCACTATGGGAAAGAAAAAGTATCTTGTCAAGGGTGGCCCTCACGGACCATTAATGAGATGCTTTAGGCAGCCGATGAGTTTGCATATTTATTAATGAAAGACAAGAGATGACAAAATAATGAGCCACGTGGGCAAAACACAAACAAGAGTTACAACTAAGGCACAGTAAAAATACATTCAGGATAAGGAGTAAACTTACTGATAACATGATGATCAAGAGGGTGACTGGAGCCGGGGATAGGGACTCCAGCCGAACGTTGGGGGAACCAACGTTACGCGAGGTCGCAGCTAGGAGAGACCTCAGCTGCTCCCTTAAATAGGGCTTAGAGGATTAATCAGACAATGAGAACTAATCAGAGGAATATGATCCAGCTGTCACTGCGCAGCTCGACTCTGACAGCCGGAAGCCCCGCCGAGACGCTGTCAAAATAAGAGCCCGGGAAGGCCATAAGGAAACTAGCACAGAACGATTGGGGAAAATTCTGGATGATCCGAGCGCGGACAAAATCAGCGCTCACACATGACAGTACCCCCCCCCCCAAAAAAAAGGCGCATCCAGGAGCAACATAGCATCCAAGCCCCCCCCCCACACACACACACACACACAGAAGGCTACCCAGGCCAACACAGAGTGGGTGGAGGGGGAACAGGCCAGGAGGGTGAGAACCACAGAAGAAAATGCAAAACCCTAACCAGAGAAAAAAAAACAAAACACACACACACAGAGGGGAACAAAGAACCAGAAATGACCAGGGTCAAATATAGGGAAAAAAAATAATAAGGACATGATACAACAATCTGAGCATAGATGAAATACAAACAGAACAAGGCAACCAGGAACTAAAATACAGGTACCCATCAAAAAAAGAACATAGTACCCTAACAGTAGGAGAGAAAAAAAAAACAAAACTCAAGCCACAACGTAGAGCAGCAGTACCACAAATATAATCCATAATTCACAGGCAAGGGAACCAAAACAAAAGAAAACAAGAGCATTTCTCAATTCACAAACGAACCAGAAAAACAAATATAGGCACATGAAAACACAGCGTACCCTAATAATACCAGAAAAAGGAGGGGAAAAAAACACACTAAAGCGTGGAGATATACAAATAGTTCAAAAGAGACCATGGACAAAACACAAGAGCGTCCCTAACATTTACAGAGTAGAGAAAAGAAAAAAAAACACTACAGGGATGGCGACAGGCAAAGCACAAAAGAGAGAGAAAAAAAAACAGTTCAGGTGGTCTACCCGCATCCCATGCCCAGAGAAACAGTACCTCTGGCGAAGAGGAAAAAAAAAAAAACTGTTCGGCAGCCTACCCCAGTCCTGGGCCCGGAGCAACAGTACCTCTGGCGGCTGGACCAGGTCGCTGAACAAAGAATCCAGTCCGTCGGGTGGCCGACCCAGAACGCCGAACCAGCAAAGTTGTTTCCCGGGCGGCCGACCCGCATCATTAGACCACCAGGACTGCAGGAAAGAACTCGGAGGTGGCCTGCCTACCGAGAGGGATAGCGAGGATAAGCCGAGCCGAATAAGGAGAATCCCAGCGGCACCCGGTGGAGGGAAAACGGGATCGGGGAAATGAAGATGGACCACGATGGACCCCAACTGGGTCAGCGTAGCACACATGACGGACCCCGACTGGGCCACAACAATATCCACGATGGACCCCGACTGGGCCAGCACAGTACCAGGGATGACCTCCAGACACGAACCCACAACCTCCAAGGCAATGACTGGAATGGGCTCGTCGCCAGTGACCCTGGGAGAAGGCTCAGAAGAAGAAAAGAAACTGGGATCAGAATCACCGGCAGAACCTGGCAAGACAAGCTCGGATGCAGCGGACGGCTGCACCCGGCTCGTTTCCCCGAGAGACAGGCAATAATGCTCCAGAATAGAAAAGAGGAAAACAAAATAGAGCACTTGCCTGATCTCGGGCTCTACCACCGCCCAGGACTTCGACGATCCAGGTTCAGAGGGCTGAAGGTCCACTCCTAGTTCCCACTCAACTGCGGCGGACTCCGCAGCCGGCATGATGGTTTCCACAGTCTGGGGATTCCCTGGCGCTGAAGTCCACGCCGAAGGTCCGCACAGCTTGGTGGCAGGGGATCCGTGGCCTGCTGGGTCGGACCGTTCTTCCGTGAAGACCTGGGGACGCTTGATCGTCGGTGCAGGCTCCAACTGGCAGTCCACCCTCCTCCTCTGCCCGTGACATGGTTGCGGGGCTGGTACCAGGCTCTCCAGGGCCGCAGGCTCCCTCCTCGTCCGGCAGTGTAGTCCTGGCTCCAGGGAAGGAGACACAGAGGATGCAGGTTCACAATTACTAACTGCAGCAGGTGGAGGGAGCTCGGAGGACTGTGAGCCCCGAACTCCACCCCCTGGAGTCAGACAAGGCAATTCACACAGTGAAGGAAAAGAACGAAAACACACTTGCCTGCTCCGCTGAGGGTCGATGGAAACTGCTGCAGAGGGCTTGGTTTTCTCCTCTCCCCTTTGGATGGGGATGGAGGGCCCCCCGGGAAGACGAAGAGGAGCCGCTTCCACAGGATCAGGAATGGGGACAGCCGGAGTCAGACTCGTGGAGCTCACAGCAGCTGGAAAGAGTGTCAAGGAGGAGGGAGGAGCAGCCGAGGCGGTCCGGGGACAAGGAGCTGACGGAACAGCAGGAACATACAACCCGGAGGAGGCTGCTGTCTTACCCCTCTGATGTGACGCAGAGGCAACAGCTGGCTGGGAGACAGAGTTCATGCGGTTTCCCGGAACTGGATCTGGACGGGGTTCTCGCTGAGGCTTACTATAAGCATGGTGAGGACGTTTACCGGCAGGAGGCAAGGCGAAGCTGAGGTCAGGGAAACGCCGCTCCTGCGCAGAAACAGAGGCGAGCAGGTCAGCGTATTCGGGGTAATCATAGAGTTCAGGATTCCTCTTCACCAGTCTGATTGCCGCCGTCACATGCTTAATAATTTGGGTTGGATGGGAGGCAGAACGAGCTGCAGACACTCGGTCCTGGATGGTCATAGCTGTTCGCTGAATCTCCACCGAGGGAATCCCGGCTGACGTCCTCCTCTGCTGGGAATGGCACTTGGGTGGTGTAAACTCCTGGGCTGGACAGGTGACGGGAATGGGATCCCGAGGCGAGGAGTGGGGATGCCTCACCTTCGGCTACCTGCCGGAGTTTCCCTCCAGACCACGGAGCTTCTCCTGGAGCACCGAGCTCGCTGCCATCCTCGTCGTGATTTCTGGGTGGTCAGCATAGCGAGGATGGTGATTAATAGCCGCCTCTGCGAGGTCCAGGTACCAGCGTGAGTTGCTGGGAATGGGGTCGCTACGAACTTGCGAAAGGAGATCATCTATCTCAATGAGGGCCATCACTAGCTCGTAGCCCAAGCTCATAGCGTAGCCCTTGCATGGCGACGCCATCTCCCAGCACACTGGTATGCAAAAAAGGAAAAAACTACAAGCCCAAACAATGCAAACTCACGGTCAGCGGTGTCTCATTTGGGCTGAGACCTACTGTCAAGAGTACTTGACAAGAGTAAGAGCGGACCATTAATGAGACGCTTTAGGCAGCCAATGAGTTTGCATATTTATTAATGAAAGACAAGAGATGAAAAAAATAATGAGCCACATGGGGCAAAACACAAACAAGAGTTACCACTAAGGCACAGTAACAATAACAGTAACAATACATTCAGGATAAGGAGTAAACTTACTGATAACATGAAGATCAAGAGGGTGACTGATCGACTCCAGCCGAACGTTGGGGGAACCAACGTTACGCGAGGTCGCAGCCAGGAGAAACCTCAGCTGCTCCCTTAAATAGGGCTTAGAGGATTAATCAGACAATGAGAACTAATTAGAGGAATATGATCCAGCTGTCACTGCACAGCTCGACTCTGACAGCCGGAAGCCCAGCCGAGACGCTGTCAAAATAAGAGCCCGGGAAGGCCATAAGGAAACTAACACAGAACAATTGGGAAAAATGCTGGATGATACAAGCGCGGACAAAATCAGTGCTCAGACCATGACAGATCTCTGCGCCAAAAAGCATCAAATAGTGCAATGCCTTGGACAAGGTATGAAAACAATAGATATTTCACGAAAACTTAAGCATACTCATCGTACTGTGAAGAAATTTGTGGCTGATCCAGAGCACAGATGGGTTCATGCAGATAAAGGCATAATGAGGAAGGTTTCTGCCAGACAAATTCATCAGATTAAAAGAGCAGCTGCTAAAATGCCATTACAAAGCAGCAAACAGGCATTTGAAGCTGCTGGTGCCTCTGGAGTCCCATGAACCTCAAGATGTAGGATCTTCCAGAGGCTTGCAGTTGTGCATAAACCTAGTATTTGGCCACCCCTAACCAATGCTCAGAAGCAGAAATGGTTGCAGTGGGCCCAGAAATACATAAAGACTAATTTTCAGTCTTTTTTACTGATGAGTGTTGCGCAACCCTGGATAGTCCAGATGGATGGAGTAGTGGATGGTTGATGGATGACCACCATGTCCCAATGAGACTGCGATGTCAGCAAGGAGATGGTGGAGTCATGTTTTGGGCCAGAATCATGGGGAAAGAGCTGGTAGGCCCCTTTAGGGTCCCTGAAGGTGTGAAAATGACCTTGGCAAAGTATATAGAGTTTCTGACTGACCACTTTCTTCCATGGTACAAAAAGAAGAACCATGTGTCATGGTTATAAACTGACAGCTTACGTGCACGATGCAACAGCACAGGAAGGAACTACACAAGGGGGCACATTTGACCGTTTATTAAATAGCAAAAGGTTGCACAGCTAAAGAAAGAACCACTCGCCAGAGGAATCCACCAGAGGAGAGAAGACGAGAGCTGTAAGAGGAGGAACGGAGTAAGGGGAAATGGGCGAATTGCCACTTACTTGGGGATCCAAGGAAGAACCAGCAGGACACCAGCGGGGAATAGACAAACCAGTAGGGTGGGGAAATGAGCTGATGGTGCCTGACCGGGTGGAGGTTGACAGCCGAGGAATAATGGAGATGTGGCAGGAGAGCGCGCGCAGTCCTGGAGACACACCCGCACAATGGCAGCAACCTGAAGGAGAGAGGAGAATAAGGTTAGGCAGCGTGTCCAAGCTTAAGAGTTATACTTGCAAGTCCTTTGTTGGGGCAGTATACCCAGACGAGCCAGCGTAGAATGCACGGAGAGAGCCCCCTTAAGTATGCTGGCTGATGAGCGGGTGCAGGTGTGTCTTCTGCCTCAGGTGGAGTGATGAGTTCACGAAGGTGAGACGGGACGGGAGGGGCGCGCTCTCGCTGCCCATGACACCATGCCTTCCGTAGCAAAATTATCTTCATGCATGAAAATGCACCATCTCATGCTGCATAGAATACCTCTGTGTCATTGGCTGCTAGGAGCATAATTCAAATTTTACTGAACAAACCTCCCACTGATAACTATATTTTCTGCAAAAATAAAAAAAACTCAAAATGCACTGTTCTAAATTATTATGCACAACAGAGTTTCAAAATATTTTATTGGTTGTAAAGAACTGAAGATGGTCATTTGTTGAATTTGTAGCATTAGGAGGTCATATTTACTGAAATCAAAAGCTATTTCAGTCAAAAACATCTTAACAGGCCAAGTTAATGTTAACATAGGACCCCTTCTTTGACCTCTTCTTCTTTCTTCACAAGTCTTGCATCCATTGAACTTGTGAGTTTCTAGAGAGTTTCTCCCAGTGTTTGGAGAGTTTCTCCCAACATTAACGTGTTTAATTTTGGGGTAATAAATGAATGAACAAGGAGTGTGCAGCATTTTACTTTTCACTGTAACTCCCCAGAGAGACAGGAGATATGTCCACATCTTCCTCGGCTGTGCGCCCTTCCAGCCCAGCAAGCGACCACACAGCCACCTGTCAGTCCCCAGCAGAGGCTGCCGAGAGCGGGCTCGCTTTGTGGTGGGGGCCGGCGGCGGACAGGAAGCTGCGCCAGATCGCCTCCATAGAAAGGAGGAAATGATGGCACAGTGCGGCTTCCGTGCCATCGTTCATGAAAGTTTATGAAAGTCAACCCTTTGAGTGTGAGAATTTTTGTGCCCCTAGTGGCAGAGTGTGGCACTGTGCCTGCCTTCTCACTCTGACTTTGTCAAAAGTAAGTGAGAAATTTCTTTGTTTTTTTTTTGTTTTTTTTTTTAAATGTACTGGTTTTTGTACTTTGAAGATAAGATGATGAGGTACCTCTGTACAAAAAACAGTGTCAAAAGACAGAACCATTTTTTGTGTAAATACATCCAAAGTCCAGTTTTGACTGAGTTATGGAATTTAAAGAGGTGCCGTGACATTATGCAAATTAGATGAGTAAATTTATTCCTATCTGAAACTTTGGAACATATTTTACATCTTTCTAATTGACAGTAAGTCATTATCTCTTACCACTTTCAAGTTATAGCCTTGGAAATCTGAACTATTTTATTGACAAAACATATTTACCACTCTTGACCACTAGGGGGTATGTTGCAGTTCTGCACCATACACACTCAAAGGGTTAATGAAAGTTTGCAGAGGTATCTTCCTCTTTTACTGAAGTTTCAAACCCATTCATGTCTGTGTTGCATCCGTGCGCACTGCATTTATTTATTTTATTTTATTTACTGGTTTATTGTAACCCACAGACAACAGATAGAAATTAGCCACTGGCTACAATCTGGCAACTTTACACTGATTGATATCAATGTTCATCAACTTGCACTGTCCTTAAAAACAGAAATTTACAATTTGACTGGGACATTGTACATGAATTCACACTGCTGTAAAATGTACCACCATTAGCAAAAATGGCTTCATCCGCAGTCCCCGGACAGATGTTAAATTGTCATCCTAAAAAATAAGGCAAGGTTACATTATTATTTACAAAAACCATTAAACTATTCAGCTGATTTCTCAGCCCATTCTTCACCATTTGTTCTTTCTAACATAATTAACAGGGCATCAACTGTGATTGATGTCTTCCTTATTACCAAGCAGCATTAGTATTGCGTGCATTTTGGCTCACACACACAGGCTTTGGTCAGCATAAAACCCATCTTAAACTGTCATGATCACAATTCACTTTAGATAATGCACCTCTTTGCATTAAAGGGATGGGAAGGAGCGCTTTGGATTGGATTATCCAAAACACCCCTCTGAATGATTAGACCAGCCTCTTTGCATCATGCGCTGGCGGAAAGTTAGTTTTTATTGCTGTTGTGATTAGGAAATTAACTTGAAACACCCATAAACGCATTCTGCGTCAGTGACAACTGATCAACCGGCTCTGTCATTACAGTATGGCTCTCAGAGTGTGTTGAGATCATGCAAAGATGATTGTGCATGGAATGAGTGTGTAGTGTTGTTTGGTGATTGCTGAAAGGACCGGTATTAACACACTAGCTGCTCTGTTTCCAACTGTGTTTGTCTACTCTCTGGCTGCAGGCCTGAACAGCTTCTCTGCTGTGTTTTGTGCTGCCGCAGTGCATGTGTGGTTACATGTGATATACAATCGCTCTCACCATTCCTCTAAACAGTCATGGTGGTGTTAATTTTTAAAGTTTGGGATATTATAGGTGCACAAACATCAAAGAGGACTTGCAGTTTCCTTTTGGGCTTTTGGAGCCGTATGTAAGGCAAAGCAAGTTTATTTGTATAGCACATTTCGTGTACAAAATAGTTCAAAGTGTTTTACATAAAAACATTAAAGCATTGCAAGAAGTTACAAAAGGATAACAAGAATTTAAAAACAAACTAAAAAGTAAATTAAAGAGAAACAAAAACAAGTTAAAATAGAATAATACAGGAAAAGTGCTAAAAATAAAAGTTACAGTTCATTGCAGGAGATTAACAATTATTCTACTGAAAGGCTGTGGTAAATAGGAAAGCTATTAACCTGGATTTAAAGCAGCTGAGAGTTTCAGCAGCCCTTTTGTTTTCTGGGAGTTTGCTCCGTATGTGAGGAACATAAAAACTAAATGCTGCCTCATTATGTTTGGTTCTAACTCTAGGCACAGATAGTAGGCCTGACCCTGACGACCTGAGGGCTCTGGGTGGTTCATAATGGACCAGCAGATCTGAGATGTATTTTGTCCCTAAACCATTCAGAGCTTTATAAACCAACATCAGTTTTTTTTTTTAAATCTATTCTTTGACAGACAGGAAGCCAGTGTAAAGATCTAAGAACTGAAGTTATATGATCTACTTTCTCGGTCTTAATGAAGACTCGAGCTGCAGCGCTCTGAACCAACTGCAGCTGTCTGATGGACTTTTTGGGGAGACCTATGCGGACAGCATTACAGTAGTCCAGTTTAATGAAGGTAAATGCATGGAGAAGTTTTTCTAGATCCTGCTGAGACGTCAGACCTTTATTCCTCTCTATGTTCTTTAAGTGATAATAGGCTGACTTCACTACTGTCTTAATGTGGCTGTTAAAATTCAGGTCTGAGTTCAAAACCACACCCAGATTCTGGCTTTGCTGCTGGTTTTTAGTATCACTGATTGAAGCTGAGTATTAACTTTGAGTCGTTCTTCTTTGGCTCCGAAAACTATTATTTTGGCTTTATCTTCATTTAACTGAAGAAAATTCTGGCACATCCACTCTTTAATTTGACCAATGCATTTGATTGGGGTTTTAATTGGATCATAGTCTCCTAGTGAGACGGTTATGTAGATTTGTGTATCATCTGCATAATTATGGTAATATTTTTTGTTGTTTTTTGATGATTTGAGCTAGTGGGAGTATATAGATGTTGAAAAGCAAAGGTCCTAAAATGGAACCTTGGGGAACTCCACAGGTTATTTTTGTTCACTCAGATTTGTAGTTACCAATCGACACAAAATAGTCCCTGTCTTTTAAATAGGACTCAAACCAGCTAAGTACTGAACCAGAAAGTCTCACCCAGTTTTTCAGCCGGCCTAGTGAGATGTTATGGTCGACCGTGTCGAATGCAGCACTGAGGTCCAGTAAAACCAAAACTGAAATGTTGCCATTATCTGTATTGGATAGGGATGGGCATACCAGCTGGTCGATACTTTGGAGTCAATACTTTTTAAAATATCACGATACCACTATGTTAATACAAAACGTGCAATTTGCTTTCACTTCTGAGCATTTAAGGAATTATATTTATGTGTGAAAACAGGTGAAAAACCAGTCCAAGCATGTTTTAGTGATGAGCTGCCATGTCACATGATTATGGCAGCCTATCAGATGTCAGAGCTGAAGATTCACTGGCGCTGCACAGCCATGCACTCACTGCCGTGCAGAGGGAGCTCAGCAGCGTTGGGGGCGGCAGACCATTCATCCAAATTCTATGGTGATACCAAGCAGCATAAAATTTAAAAAATAAACAAAATAAGCACTATTTAAGTTCATAAAATAATAGTGCAAAAATAAAATAAATAATAAAATCTGAAAAAACATTGCATTGTGAAAAAAAATACACATATATGCTGCTTGGTATTACCATAGAATTTGAATGAATGGTGAAACATTTCAGAAGTAAAAAAATACTTGAATCTATTTGAGAATCTTCATCAAATTCAGAAATTAAATAAATTTTGCATTCATTTTAAGTCTTTATTATTTTTATTATAATTAAAAAAATTAATTTAATTTGCTCATTGTTTAATTTTGTTATCATTGTATAAACATTTCTTTCAAGTGTTTATGTTCATGAGTTTTATTCATATTTCATATTGCCCTTGCAAAAAGTTGTTAATGAAACTAATATGTGATTTTTGGCAAAAAAGTATCAGTATTGATTTAGAAGGAAAAATCCCATAAATTAATGGTATGGTATCAAAAGGAAAAATGCTGGCATCGCCCATCCCTAGTATTGGAGTGGATGTCATTACGCACCTTAACTAGAGCTATCTCAGTGTTGTGGTGTGGCCGAAAACCTGACTGGAAGACATCAAAACAGTTATTTTATGTCAGGAAGTTATACAATTGTTGAAAGACAGCTTTTTTCTATTATTTCACTAAGAAAGGGGATGTTTGATATGAGCCTATAGTTCAGGAGTGAGGTTTCTAGGTTGTTCTTTTTTAGAAGCGGCTTGATAACAGCTGTTTTTGAGCACTGATTGAAGATGCCTGAATGTAGACATATTTATGATCTGTAGAAGATCTGAGGCCATACAATATGATTTTTTTTTAAACCCTGTTGGGAGAGATACAGAGAGGGAAATACAGTTTAGAAATGGACTCACTTGCTTTCACGCCAGTTTTCAGCCAGGGCATGGGGCACAGCCTCAAAGGCGTCAGCAAACTTTTTAATGGCATACTGCTCCAGACCTGGGCTGGACTCTCCATATGATGTGAACTGTTTGGCCAGCTCAGTCTCAGTAGCTCCTGCTCCAGGTACTAGTCGCTTGTCTCTGATGAGAACTTTGAATGTGTTGACTCCATCATCCACGGCTCTCTCAATGTCATCCATCAGGTTGTCAGTGGAGCCTCTGATCACCACTGTTGAGATGGCGCCATCCTCTTTCTCATGTTTGAAAACCACCACCTGAGTATCCCCCACCTCAGTCAGGTAGACACTGTCACAGTGACCCATCACTTTTCACACAGGGACATGTAGGTTTGGATTTTTTCCCGCTTAATAATAAACACCTTCATTTAAAAACTGCATTTTGTGTTAACTTGTGTTATCTTTGTCTAATATTTAAATTAGTTTGATGATCTGAAACATTTAAGTGTGACAAACATACAAAAAAATGAGAAATCAGGAAGGGGGCAAACACTTTTTCACACCACTGCAAATGCTTAATCTCTCATTATAGATTTCATAATGAACCTGTAATTTAATTTTTCACCATGTGCGTTCAGCTTTTTGACACTCTCTTTTCTCAGCTCTTACTAGTTTGGCATTTCTTCATGAAGGTTTTTTTTTAAGGACCACCTTCACCTTGATGGGAGCATAATACTTATGACTTTACCATTGAAATCTCCTGCAAGCTCATTTACTGAAGGTGAAGGGGTGGGGGGGGGGGGAAGCTTGGATGAATGTTCTACTGGAATGATAGATAGATAGATAGATTGATAGATAGATAGATAGATAGATAGATAGATGTAATCTATTGATCCCAAACTGGGAAATTACAGTGTAACAGCAGCATGACAGTAGATGACCAAAATGACAAAGGGATTACCCATGGAAAGTAAAATTGCTAAAAACTTACACTACCGTTCAAAAGTTTGGGGTCACCCAGACAATTATTTTGTGTTTTCCATGAAAAGTCACACTTATTTACCACCATGAGTTGTAAAATGAATAGAAAATATAGTCAAGACATTGACAAGGTTAGAAATAATGATTTGTATTTGAAATAATAATTTTTTCCTTCAAACTTTGCTTTCGTCAAAGAATCCTCCATTTGCAGCAATTACAGCATTGCAGACCTAACATGATTGCACAAGGGTTTTCTAATCATCCATTAGCCTTCTGACGCAATGAGCAAACACACTGTACCATTAGAACACTGGAGTGATAGTTACTGGAAATGGGCCTCTATACACCTATGTAGATATTGCACCAAAAACCAGACATTTGCAGCTAGAATAGTCATTTACCACATTAGCAATGTATAGAGTGTATTTCTGATTAGTTTAAAGTTATCTTCATTGAAAAAAAGTGCTTTTCTTTCAAAAATAAGGAAATTTCTAAGTGACCCCAAACTTTTGAACGGTAGTGTATATACATCATAGATGAATAGATGGTGACCCATATAGGTACATGAATCATACCCACTGTACAATGCAGATCTATCAGGTGCAGGGTGAAATGTGAGGCGCAAATTAGGCTGTAAGGTGCAGTATGGTAGCATAGTTATGACCAGAATACAACATTAGAGTGAATTATCGTACACTGAAATGGCATGTGGCAGGAAAGAGTTCCTGTACCTAACCATTCAGCAGCAAAGTTGTAGCAGTCTGCTGGAGAAAGTGCTGCGCTGTCTGTCCAGTGTGTGGTTGAGGGGGTGATCAGGATTGTCCATGATGGATCGCAGTTTATTTAGCGTCCTCCACAGTCTCAAAACTCTCTGGCCTGAAACCAATAACAGAGCCAGCCCTCTTGATAATCTTGTCAAGTCTGTTGGTGTCGCTGGCTCTGATACTGCTACCCCAACAGACAGCAGCAAAAAAGATGGCGCTGGTGACAACGGCCTGGTAGAAAAGCTCTAGCATCCTGTTGCACACGTTGAAGGATCTCAGCTTCCTCAGGAAGTTGAGTCTGCTCATCCCCTTCTTGTACGCAGCATCGGTGCTGGATTTCCAGTCCAGTCCATTGCTGATCATGAAAATCAGTTATCTGTAGTCCTCAACTACCTCTACATCCTCCCCCCTAATCTCCAATGGCTGTGAAGGCATCCTTTCTTCCTGAAGTTAATCACCATCTCTCTGGTCTTGCTGACGTTCAGCCTCAGGTGATTCTACTCAGTCCACTCCACAAATCTGTCTACCAGTGCCCTGTACTCCCCCTCCTCTCCCCCTCTTATACACCCAACAACAGCTGACTCGGCAGAGAATTTCTGCAGATGGCATGACTTGGTGTTGTACTGAAAGTCAGTGGTGTATAAGGTGAAGAGAAAAGAGAAAGCACAGTCCACTGTGGAGCTCCCGTATTACTAACCACCACATCAGACAAGACACTACCCAGCCAGACAAACTGTGGCCTGCCTGTCAGGTAGTCAGTAATCCAGGAGGTCACAGATCTGTCGACCCCCATCACCCGCAGCTTCTCACCCAGCAGCAGTGGCTGGATGATGTTAAAGGCACTGGAGAAATCAAAGAATGTAATTCTCACAGTGTCCCCTCCACCATCCAGGTGCAGATGGGCTTGTTGCAGCAGGTAGATGACAGCGTCTTCAACTCCTAAATGGGGCTGATATGCAAACTGCAGAGGGTCAAGCCATGTCTTCGTCTTCTGACGTCTTCATCACTAATGTATGTTTTGATGATCTCTGTCTGGATATTTCTGCTGACATTAATAGCACTCTTAAAGAAAACACAAGAATGGTCAGACAGAGCAACATCCATCACCATAACATTAGCGATGTTCAGACCTTTGGACATTACCAAGTCCAGAATGTGTCCACTGTTGTGTGTGTGTGTGTTTTGTTTTGTTTTGTTTTGTTTTGTTTTTTTATTACATGTTGAGTCAGTCCAAAGTTATCAAGAACATAATACAATTTTTGGTCCCTCTGTCCTGAGGGTTGTCAACATGGATGTTAAAATCACCAACAATAACTACACAGTCAAAGTCAACACAGATGATAGACAGCAGCTTTGTAAAGTCATCAAAAAGGTTGCATTGTATTTAGGTGGTCTGTAAACATTAAGAAACAACACATGGGAGGAGGAGTTCAGCTGAAGAGCCACATATTCAAATGAAGTAAACTTATCATAAGACATGTGCTTGCATTGGAGGTAGTCATTAAACAAAACAGCTATTCCTTTCTTATGCAGCCTGGGTTCTCTTATAAAACTGTAGTTGGGAGGGGCTTCTTCGATATGAAGAGACCCACCATTGTCATCTAACCAGGTCTCTGTTAAAAACATAAAATCCAGTTGGTGTTTTATAATGAGATCATTAATTAAAAATGTTTTCCTTCCTAGACCCAATATTTAATAAAGCCAGTTTCAGTGTGTTAAGAACATCATCTGTCAGATTTTCATTTTGTTTAAGCTGTGACTGTCATGTGCACCCCTATGCAGTGCACAGAGATTGAGATGAACCCCACACGCTGGATGATATTTTTGCAACATTTATTGTGAAAAGAAACTGAAGTCAAACAGTGCAAAACTCAAAATGCAAACACGAAAAAACTTACAGGAAGAAGCGCTCCTGAGCAGACTGCTCAGGAGGAGATGAAGCAAGCAGGAAGAGAATTAATGTCCCAAGGAACACTCAATGGAAGGACATTGATTCCAACACATTTGAGGTTGTGGCAACAATGAAGTGAACTGACAGTGCTTAGATAGTGAATGCGCTGACAACAGAAGTGATCACAGGTGTGAGCTGGCCTGAACAGGAGAAAGGAGCAAAAACTAATCATTGGATTCAGCTGGTAGAAATGACAGGTGAGGGAGGGCAGCTGGCAGCTTGACAGGTGGCAGGGCATGCCCACGTGAGGCTGACAAACCCTGACAGCTGTCAACAGAGAAGGAAACATTGGAAACAAATAAAATGACATCCTCAATGATACATATCAAAAACTGCAGAAATAAAACACAGCAGGGAAAATGGCCAACAGAACCTAAATGCATGTGACAGATAATGATCAATACAGGGAGAGGCCACAAGGCTGGGTCTGGCAGGACCTCCAGAACCCAGCACGTGACAGTGACTGGTGAGAAATAAACACTAGATTTGATAAATTTACAGGATGTGTAGGATGGATCTTGTTTCTCTGTAAATTTACCAACGTTTTCTACTACCTATTAAAACAGGAATAAAGGAAACTACTTCCACACCGGTCCCCGGCTTATCTTGTAAAAGAGCCATGAGTACCAGTGGTATCAGAGCCTGGACCAAGTACATATCACACCCAGTTTGCGTTGTTATCAGGCAGTGGATTTCAGTTCGGCTGTGAGGGTGGGGGTGGAGGTGGGCACCAGGACTTTGGCAGTTGTGTCAGAGCTCGCTGAGAAATTGCTGCAGCGGGTAGATGGGGGAAAGGATGAAGTGGGAGGTTTTGGGGTGAGAAAATTGGACGAGGACGTGGGGTCAGTTTTGGGGCCAGAGTGACCATCAGGTCAGTGAAGTCGAGGAGTGAGAAGGACGGTGTCATGTCCTGGTGAGCGCTCACCCCCACCATCCTGTTTTCTCTGCTCTCCTGATTATTTCATCCTATGCACCTGCTGATTCTGCTGAGCAAGCGTTTATAAGGAAGCGCTCTTAGATGATTCAGTGCTGGCTTGTCTGGGTATACTGCCTAAGAGCAGAATTATTCTACTAGCTTGCTACATGTGTGTTGATGTTTTTTTTACCTGACACAGTTATCTCCTCCTCCTTCTCCTCCAGGTTGCTGCCAATGAAGCGGTGCATCTCCAGGGGTCTCAGTGCGCTCACCAGCCTGTTGCTCCACCCCTTGCAGTTCATCTACTCCACCCGGTCAGACACAGCTCATCATCCCCCTTCCCAGCAGTTCTGACCTGCTGGTACATCTCCTTCGCTGGGCTCTGAGCTGGTCTCTTTCTTCCTCCCACGTAAGTGGTATTATTTGGATTTCCACATCCTCCTCCATTCCTCTGTTAATCAGTTCTCGTCTCTCCCTCTACAGGTTTTCAGCTCCTCTGGTGAGTGACTGGTTTTCTTCAAGTTCACGTCTTTTGAAAATCAATAAACGGTCAAACGTTCTTTTGTGTGTGTTTCTCTTGGTGTTGCACCTTGCATTTAGGATGATGGTCCACTCAATATGACAGACGGGGAAGAGGAAGCTGAAGAGGATGGTGACCTGGAGGGGGTATGCGGTGGTAGAGGAGGTGGGTCCTCACTGACAGCTTTTGATGAAGGAGGCGTCTGCACAGGTGGGGGTTATCTAACAGTTTCTGCTGGGCTGTATCTTATCCTGTTGTTTTGGTTCCTCTTGTCTCTTGTCCTTGTCCTGGGGAACAGAATGGCAATGCAGAAAATAGAACAGATAGGCGATAAACAGCCTCACTCCTGACGTGCCGAGTCTGAGTCCATCTGCCTTAAAAAAGTATTTGCGGTCCCAGAAGAAGTTGAAATTGTCAATAAAATGGAGTGATTTGTTTGTACAAGCTTCTAATAGCCATCCATTTAAACTGAACAGTCTGTTGAATCTCTCAACTCCTCCTCTGACTGGTGGTAAGGGGCCACTAATAAATACTTCAGCATTCAAACAGCTGACTACAGCCAGCAATTTCTTAAAGTCTTGTTTCAGTATCTCAGACTGCTGTTTCACAACATCATTTGAGCCTACATGTAATTTGAGACTCTTCACTGTTGAATTATTTATTTATTTAGCGAATGCAAAGTCCTTAAGCCAAGCAGTTGCCTCCTGGTTTGCTGTATGGAGGGTGTGTAATCCTCCTTCCAGTCTTTGGAGCGGGCAAGCCTCTATGATGTGTTCCATAGTTTGCTCCTCTCCACATGCGCACAGTGGGCTAGGGCTACTGCCCCATCTGTGAAGGCTGGCCAAGCAGGGGCCATGTCCAGTCCTGAAGCGATTGAGTGTAGACCACTGTCTCCTTGGGAGGTTGGTGCCCGGGACCTGTTGGTTGGGGTTTATCACCAGCTGTTTGTTTGGGACCTCCTTGGTTTCCCATTCCTCTTGCCAAGCTGTCTGGATGGTAAAGTCAGCTGGGGGAGGGTTTTTCCAAATCGGCCGTCTGGATGAAAGTCGGGCAGTGGGTGGGGTGTAGATATCTGCATGGATTGGTAAGTGAGGAAAATCTTTAACTTTTTGGAGCATTCTTTGAGTTAATGCTGCTCGCCGGATGTGTGGAGGGGCTATGTTTGACAGTACAGAGAGCCAGGGGAGTGGTGTTGAGCGGATTGTTCCAGTTATAGTTCTCATGGTTGAGTTGAGCTGGGTGTCTACATGGTGTGTGTAAGATGACCTGGACCAGACAGGGGCACAATATTCTGCTACAGAGTATGAAAGGGCCAGTGCTGAGGTGCGCAGGGTGGAGGCTGCCGCCCCCCATTTTGCACCAGCGAGCTTGCAGAGCAGGTTGTTTCGTACTTTCACCTTAGCAGCCGTCCCCTTTAGATGTTCCTTGAAGGATAAGGTCCTATCAAGGGTCACTCCAAGATAAGTTGGATTTGGGGCATGCTTAAGCTTGAGTCCGCTCAGGTGGATGTTTAGTTCTCTGGCAGCTTTTGCATTGTGGAGATGAAATACACTGGAGACGGTTTTTGCTGGGCTTGGTTTTAGGCGCCAGATTTTGCAGAACTGGTCCAGTTTAGCAAGATCTTCCATGAGCACCCGTTCCAGTGGTTCAAAGTCTGGTGCTTGGAATGCCAAACAGATGTCGTCTGCATAGATGAATTTGCGGGATTTTGTAGTAGGCAGGTCGTTTATGTAGAGGTTGAACAGAGTTGGAGCTAGAACTGAGCCTTGTGGGAGTCCGTTTTTCTGCATTCTCCATGCACTTGTGTTCTGACTGAGGTGGACTCTGAACCTTCGGTTGGTCAGCAGGGTTTTTATAATTGCTGTTGCCCAAGCAGGGATCGCCTTTATAAGTTTCAGGAGGAGGCCTTTGTGCCAGACCGTATCATAGGCGGCTGTAAGATCGAGAAACACAGCCCCTGTCTTCAGTCTGCTCTCGAAGCCATTTTCAATGAAGGTGGTTAGGGCCAGTACTTGTTCTCCTGTACTGCGGTCCTTGCGGAAACCTGCTTGATCCACACTTAGAATATCCTCTATTTCTGGGGAAATGCGTTGCAGTATTAGGCGCTCCATGATTTTGTAAGGAACGCTGAGTAGGGAGATTGGGCGGTAGCTTGCTGGTAGTTTGTGGTCTTTGCCAGGTTTTGGGATGGCAATGACCTTTGCTGTCCGCCATTTCTTTGGGATCGAGTTCGTTTGTGTGATCCTTGTGTAGAATTGTGTCAACCAGGTTAGGGCTCGGGGGCCAAGATTCTCCATGAATTCTGGGAAGATGTTATCGTATCCTGCTGCCTTTCCACATTTCAGGCCCTGTAGGACTTTCTCCAGTTCAGCAGCCTCGAAGGGTTCAGGGTTCGTTTCCTCTACAGGCATTTTTTGGTGTTTTTTTAGCTCAGTTGTAACTGCTCTTCTGGTGTCTTTGTCTTGGGGTGCTTTGGCGATAGTCAGTAGGTGGGATGCAACTTGGTTGGGTGTGACGGATGCTCGGCTTTGGCTAGGGGGCTTCTGTGCAGCTCCTAGGCGACGGATGAGGCTCCAACATTTCCTGCTAGAGTGGGTAAAGCTCCGGTCAGCAACTGTCTCCTCCCATTTCTTTCGCCGGGCTGTATTTAGCGATTCAATGAGATGGTCTGCTATCTCTGGGTCCCCTGATGTTTGATAGGATTGTAGGAGGGCAGCACTTTCTCCGTCCAAACATGGGACATAGAGGGGTCGGTAGCCTCGTGGGATTGCAGTATGGGCAGCCTTGAAGATTGCGCTGCAGAAGCGGTTGTATGCTTCATCTACAGTGATGGTGTGGAGTGGGATGGTAACAATGCTCCGGTCCAGAGTTTCACTGAATTTCTTCCAGTTGGCTTTGCGGAAGTTCCAGCGCATCTTCCTTGGGCTGTATATGACTGGAAGTTGTAGGCCAATGTGTACAAGCAGGGGCCGGTGTTGGCTGTGTGGAAAATCATCAAGAATGAGGATCTGTGTAGGATATGGCTCCCCATTCAAAGAGCTGACCCAACACAGGTCAGGAGAATAGTCCTTCTTCCACCTAGCAGAGTGGAAGGTTCCTCTTTGTTTGGGGTCGTATATCAAAGCGAGGTCATTTCTGGATGCCCAGTCTGAAAGTGCCTCCTCATCACTGTCCACTGCTGGGTACCCCCAGTCAGGGTGATGGCTGTTAAAGTCCCCCACATAGATGGCAGGGTGGGGTAGGGTGGGTAAGACCTGCAGATCCCAGTTGGCATTAGGGGGCTTGTACACATTGACAATATGGAAGCCACCAATGATTATGGTGTCTGAGAAATGTGTTGTTATCAGGTGATTTGCTTCAACTATGTCAGAACGCACATAGGTGGCACGTCCATGTTTAGCATGTAGAACATAGCACAGGAGGTCAAAGCCTTTGATGGTGAAGCGGCCAGCTTCTTCTGTGCCAATATGAGTCTCTTGGAGGCAGATTACATCAATCGAATGTTGGAAGGCGAGGACTTCGATAAGGCTTCGCTTGGCTGCAGATAGGCCTTCAACGTTTAGTTGTAATATGCGAAGGGCAGATCCTACCACAAAGTGCTCTTGGGGCTGTTTGCTTTCAGCTTTAGGACTGTGACTAGGATTCTTCTTTGACTTGGCACAGAGGCGTCGTCTCTTCGAATTTAGTCTGCTGGTAGGATCATTAGCTTCCCCAGGCAAGCCCGGGTACTGGCGGAGGGCGCGACGAGAACGCTGATCCATTGCCCCCCACTGTTGAATGATCAGCCATGATTTGCAAGATTGTGTCTCTCACATCAGACACCATATCCCTGGGAAATCACATTATTTTTGTGCGTTTTCCACATACATTTCTCATATTTTTCGCAGCGGAGTCAACAACAATCAGTTTCAGGTCCAGCTGTTAGCTTTCTCTGTAGCCTTTTACCTTCTGAGTTGTTCCAATTTACCTTGCTATGTGTGGGGGAGATTTTATCCAGGCCATCAGATGGAGATCCAGGGTCCTGCACTAGCGGCACAAATCTGTTCTGAAGTGGCATGTTTGGTTGTTGTGGAGGAGGTTTGTTTTTAGGCTTTCCTTAAACAGCTATTCACGGCTGTGTTTTGCTGACAGCTGGGGTTGAGGAGGCGCTTGGTCTGGCTGATAATACAGGCCAGCAGTTCGCGTCACAGATCTCACCAAGTTGGGCTGTTGCTTGTCCTCCCTTCACTCTGTATGATGATTTATTTTTGGGCTTTGCACCAAGGGCATTCCAGGGAGAACTATCACTTGAGGATTTATTTCTATGTACACAATCCTCCCATTTTCTATCAGTCATGTTAGCACTGGATAGCTGTGAGTTAGCAGGGTCTTGTCCACTGTATTTAGTCACTGGCAGGGTTGTATCATTTTCAGAGTCCATTAACTTCCAGAGTAACTTCTAGCAGCTGGATTTTAGTTTCCAGCATGGTAATCTTCTGCAGAAGTTTGTGGTTGTCATCTGTAGAAAGGGGAGGCATCTTGTTGATACTTAGCTTTAGCTTGTCAGTCACTGTAGTTCAGGTTTCAGCTGCTTGTATGCCACGCTCACGTAGCACTGATTAGATCCAAAAAAGTGTTAGATCATGGTAATAGTGAGCTATATCTTCAGCAAAACATAGTCCCAGTGATTTATGGGTATCTGGTAGGCACTACCAATAAATTTCTTGGAGAGGAAAATAAGAATATTGACAGAAAGTGCAAGCAGAGGGAAGAGCGAAGCATCAAAGCATCCTTCCATCAGCAAGGCGGAAGCTCAGAGGACAGCAGTGGTGGCCAGTGCGAGCGCCGTGCCACATTGCTGTGATACTTGTGTGCTCCGCAAGTGCCGAGTGGTTGGTTGGACCCTCATGCAGTCATGGCAGCATTGTATAGTAATTTTTCAAACATTAGATCTTCAATACTATCATTTTTTTGTCAAATTTACCAGCTAGCAAACTTGTGTGTGCAGTGGTCTTTGAGGGGAGGCAGCGCATGAGTGTCCTTGTGGGCAGGATGTGGATGTGCTTAATTAGAATATTCATAGATCTTAGCATTTGAAAGAGGATGAAAGAGAAAATGATTTTAATGAGCAATTGTAAGACCATGAAAGGTTTTATGTGGGAGAAAAAAAAGATATAAGATACAATTTTAGACAATGTAGATTTGTTTTTAAGTAGATTTATATCCACCGGAGTGTGTCTTTAACTGTAACTGGAGTTTACAATGCACACACATACAGTGAATATCCATTTAACTCTTTAATTGTCAGGCTGTCATAAAACATGTGCGTCACCTGCTGCCTAAGTTGCAGGGCCGTGCCTGTCAAACGATGTGTCCAAAAAGCACAGAAAACCCAGTTGTACCAAGCATTTCACATCACAAGAAGTCAGACACGTATAGCTTACTGTTCTTCACTGGATAATAATAAACACCTTCATTTAAAAACTACATTTTGTGTTTACTTGTTTTATCTTTGTCTAATATTTAAATTTGTTTGATGATCTGAAACATTTAAGTGTGACAAACATACAAAAAAAATGAGAAATCAGGAGGGGGGGGGGCAAACACTTTTTCACACCACTGTACTTACATCCTGTTCTACTCTCCTCTCCCAGGTCAGTTCTGGTCCAGACCACATCATCACCTTTTAATAATAAAAACAAAACAAAACCATGCATACCTTTGTGTTTCTGTTGTGGCACCTGCCATCGGGTTCTGTACAGAGGCCATGCCATCTTCTCTCTCTATTCTCTGCCTGTCTGAGCAGATGCGTCATTGTGTGAGCTAGTGCACAGTGGGCATGATGTAAATTTTATCGCCTACCATTCAGCAGAGGGTGAGCGCAGACCATGTGCATCCCTAAAATTGTGATTGCACGCACACCATGCAAACGATCAGCACTGAACGTCCATCATTGTTAATACTGAAATGAGCACCTTTGTGTTCTTTCTGCTCATGTTATTTAATTCTGGGTGTTCAAATCAGTTTGCTGGAGCGTCGCTGTCATGCTACGTGGACATGCAGGACATAGATTTGCACGTGCGTGAAATGCGACTGTGTGACAGACAGCTTTTGCCTGACAACAATTTTTAACAGTGCTGTGTACACGACTGCAGTCCACAGCCCGCATCTGTTTTGTGTGTGTGGCTACTTTGATTCCAGCGTGCCCCGCAAGTCAACCCTACAAATGTAGGAAGGTCCCCTGCTACTGGTTCACTGATTTTTTTTTTTTTTTTTTTTTTTTTTATGTGGAACCAGCCCGTGAGGCAAAAAAAGGTTAGAAACCACTGTTTTAGATTTTAGCAGCACACAACTTTTTCATTGCAAACATTTATTTTCTCTGTGAATAAATTTGAACAAAAAGACAGATGGTTGTAAAAAAAAAAAAAAAAATGCATCGGCTTTAACATTAAATGGATTTTTTCACTTTTATTAAACACAATGTTGGCTATAATTTTAAAATGTATATCCTGTTTTATTTACTCCTCATTCAATTATATATTTATTTATTAAAAAAGAATTGGGATAATGACATTTAGATAAATTTTATTACAAAGAATTATATTTTTAAACATGTGGAATTTAATTCTGAATAATCACAAATGGAATATCAAGTGAGTGCCCTGGGTGATAATGTTTTAGTAAACACCACATTTCTGTTAAATGATTCTCATTAAACCTCAAAGGAAACTTTTTTTTTTTTTTTTTTTTTTTTTTTTTGTCTACCATTCATTTTACATGCCATCTTGGCAAAAACATGTTCAGATTTTAATGTCCCAAAAGCACTCTGTGTGTTTCTGACATTTTTACCCTGTTATACAAAATAATACTGGGCCTGAAAATATCTCCTATAAAAGCTTAAAATATTACATATAAATCTACAGCAATTAGCTCTAATTCTGTGATGAGTGAGTTCATATTTAACATTTTGACTTGGACACTGGAGATGCAAAGCAGGCCATTGTACGAGTATCTCATTACGCCACAAAGACTTTCTCTCCATCTAAATCATACCACTGACGTGCCTAATAGGGTCCAAATAAAGTCGGCTCATTTATGAAACAGTCAATGTGTTCAGCGGAACTCCAGTTGTAGGCTTGTGTTTATGGCCATTATGTTATTCAAGACAATGTTTCTCATTTTTCATTATGCTACAGGGGCAAATCCTCTTCACTGCAGTTAGCAGGAGCCTGTGGAATAAAGTGAGGCTCGGAGCACAACTTCAACACGGGCTGAGGAAAAATATTGGTGGCAAACTATATATTTGGAGGATAAGGCATTAAATACATTTGCATAATCTGAACAGTGCTGCAGCTGGCCCACAACAGCATCGACTCATAAGGCCCTAATTTTACTCTCATCATTTCTTTCCTAACAGCAAGGAGCAAAAAAAAAACCAAAAAAAAAAAACCCACTATTCATCTTTTTCACATTTATTAGCATGACTGAGTCTCTCAGCTGTCACTGTTCATTCAGAGAAAATGTCTTCTGGGTAAGATATCATATGTTGTTTTATGAGTGTGGTAAAAACAAGCAGCCATGGACAAACGACACACATATACTGTAGAGGCTTCCTCTTAGATAAGGTAAGCCAAGGCCCTCAGGAGTGCTTGTGTTTTGCTTTTTTTTTTTTTAGAGGGCTCTCTTATCTCGCAGAGACATGTTATCACAAGGTGTACACAAGCTAAGAAGAAAATTATCTCGGTGACCAATGGACTGCATATTTTATGTGCAACTTTGTCATTCCTGTTGCTTAGGGAGAAGCAGAGATTTATTGCATTACATAGAAATGCAAATGTAACAGAATATATCGGCGAAAATAGAAAACAATCATGCACTCGTGAAGTTTCTGTCACCTAAGCTGTTTTGGTTTTTTTTTGCGTTGCATGTCTTTCACCTTCACAAACACTCATAAAGTGGAGGAGCTGCCAGTCAAGGTGCTGACTTGCCACCAGGAGCAACTGAAGGTTGAGTCTCTTGCACATGGACCCTTCATCATCCTGGATGGGTTTGCCAATAGAAGTTGCAAGCATTAAACATGGATGAGGACCATAAAATGTTAACTTATTTTCTTTTCTCACTTCCAAACTATAAATGTGAGTTACAGAGAGAGGCAAAGAATTGAACAGTATGTCTGCTTCATTCGGTGGGAGGACCATTTTTTTATTTTTCACCAAGGTAAATGGAACTGGAAAGCTAATGACAGTGTTAACAGCTAGAAAGCTAGGTGCCTGATTGAAACAGTTGGGCTACATAAAGGTCACGGGATGTGTGATCACATTCAGATCAGGCGGTGGCTGGTTGGTTGGTTGTTTGGTTGGTTGGCTGGCTGGTTGGCTGGCTGGGTCTCTGGTTGGTTTGTCGGTCATTTGGTTGGTTGGTTTGCTGGCTGGCTTGCAACTTATTCCCACATTTCACCCCTACTGCACAGACTCTAATTTGTGATCAGGACCAGGATAGTAATGGTTGTTTTGGTGATTCTTGTACTTTCTTCTGTACGGCAGAAAGAAACTGTGACCCATCACAAACAAACATTTAGACTTTAACCACCTCAAGGATGTGAAAACAAACAGAAACTTCCACCTTCCCCAGGCTGGTTCCAGTTGGCTAGCTTAGCCTATAAACCTTTGGGGGTTCATTCCCAATTAGGCATCATACTGGCCAGTGAATGAAAATAATTCATTTGACTTTAAGCTCTCCTGAGAGTTTTTACCTGGACAAATTCTCCCATCCTGTCACTCGCTATTTGTATACTTTTTGCTGTCCAACATTTCATGCTTGGCAGCAGTTATATGGGCAGAGAACCAGAACAAAAAGGCAAACAGCTGCACTGTCTTGCAGAGCTTAACATTAATTAAAATGAGACTTATAAATACTGTTCATTTTCATTTTTAAAAAATAGTGAAAGTTCCTAATTAATTGATTGTTCTGCAAACTCATTCATCAAGAATGCAAACACTCTCCCCTGTCACATGCAGAGGAGGATTTTCATTTTCAGTTAAAATGTGTGTGTGAAGAAACCATTCTCTTTCCAAGTGTGTAACATGATGTTTAATTAAAGCTGTTTGCATCATTTTCTACACATGCAGAGCGTGCAATCAGTGTAGGAGATGTGGTATGATGAGTTAGCAGCAGTTTCCAATGTAAACCCACTGTTTCAATATTTTATGCTGAAAACATAAGAAATGCAATGGCCCTTTTTACACCGTGAGTGTGATGATATGTCTTCAAAATTAGGTTGGAGTGGTGGTGATGCAGAAAGCATGAGTTTATATCCTAAGTTTGCCCCCCCCCCCACTTTCTGGGATGGGGACTGTGTTTTCACTTTCCCTCACTGGTTTGGTTTAGGCCAGGGGTCTACAACCTGCTGCTCTGGAGCCACATGTGGCTCTTGTGCCCATAGCCAGTGGTTCACTGAGGCGTTGAAAGACAGAGAGCGAGCGAGAAAAAAAAAAAAAAAAACAAGATTATAAATTTCCAAGACAAGAGGCAACAAATTCTCAAGAGAAAAGGTAACACATTCCTGAGAAAACTATCATAAAAAGAAGAAAATGAGAAAACCTGAAAATTTATGAAGAAAGTCTTGCATGTTTAGGGGGAGAAGTTGCAGTTTTGAAGAAAACATATTGACAAATTAGCAATAAAAAAAAGTCCAAAAATTTCTGGAAAAGAAATCATAAATTTACTGGAAACACTTTGGCCCCTATTTTGACATCTGCTGACTTTTCTGCCAGATTTTCCGCCGTACGCCAGTGTTTTTGTTAGTTTCTGTCAGCACATTGTTTTTTTTACATTTTGCATCACGCCATCTAATTACTAGCAGACAGTGCGCCAGTTTGCGCTGGCAGGCGGAGGCTCATTTGAACGAGGTGTGGTGGCGTGCAATCTAATGTGCTGTAGGGTTTTATATGGTAGTTTATTGTTGGTACAAGTATTAATGTAAATATGCATGTGAGTAGGAATGAAGTGAAATGGACAATTTTATTAATAACTCTGTATTTATACCAATTATGAATCAGTCTCCAAAAAAACCCTGTGAGTTCCTGTCTGCTTTAATCAAAAAGATGGACATGAAATCAAACAATAACTCCCGTATGTCTTTTTAATAGTTTAATAAGAAATTTCAGGATAGATGAACACATTCGGATGACTTTAAGACAGGGAATTCAACATGTATCATGAGCACATTAGACTGGTAATGTATTACTGAGCATAACATGTATTATCAAACATTTGTGGAACCAAAGAAAACATAGCTTACATTGGCAATGTAATGAAAAATGAGAAACCATGAAATAGCATTGGTTAAGAAAAATGGATGCAATTTTATGAAGAAAATGATTAAACTATTTTATAAAAAGGAAAACTTGTGTTACTCTGAAAAGGAATGGAGACTAATGTAAAGATAAATGCATTTGAATTTCTGAAAGGAGTTTGAAGATGTTAGGTAAATTATACCAGGAATATTCTGAATTAAATTTAATTTGGACAACAGGCCTTCAGCACAGCAGAGTCAGATTGCATCCCCTGGTGGTAGCAGGTGGTCCATTAGATCTTGTTCCATCTAGACGGGTGTGGGCTCTGTTGAGAGAAAATTTGTATACTTTATTGAGCCCCAGAGGGGAAATTGAGGGCATCTACCTGGATGGATGAAGCAGCCACAGTACGGCGCTATCCCTTTACCATTCGCACACACATTCACATCTAGGGCCACTTTTGGAGTCTCCAATTAACCTAACCTGCATGTTTTTGGCTTGTGAGAGGAAACTGGAGAACTCCCGGAGTAAACCCACGCAGACACGGGGAGAACATGCAAACTCCATACAGATTACTGTTGGTCAGGGGCTGGGATCGAACCAGGGATTTCATGGCCAAGGGTGAGTTGCTGTGCTGCCGCAGTGCTAACCACTGCTCTACCGCGCTGCCCATGGCAGGCAGGTTCTGCCCCACGGCTTGGGCCTCCTCCGGAGATCACAACTATTGAAGCTGGGCGTCCAGCATGCTGGCCCATGTCTTTTTATGCACAGAACAAGGAATCTGCCAAGGTTGTCAAATTCCAGATAATATTTGTTTATTGTTCAAAGTCCGATCAGAAATTCAGACTTGATAAATAAAAACAAACCACAGATCCATTTCTTCCAATGTGTTGTGGTCAGAACAAAGTTGATTTAAGCTTAGTGAAAATCAAACAAAATCTTCTTAGCACAGTAATTTAAGAAAAGGAGTAAAATAGGAAAAAGTGAATTTTAAAGAAAAGAAAAAGTTTGCACAGAGCATTGATAGGTTCTGGGCCTTCTTGGGGGGGGGGGGGGGGGCAGAAACTGCTCCTTCAGGAGTCACTCCCAGCCTGCAACTCGAACTGCAACTGACTGCAGGAACAAAAGAAAGTTTTCTCAAGGTGTGGCAGGATAGCACAATAAATGCTATGGCAACTGAGCTTGACCAATTACATTCAAAGATTAGGGTTGGATCTGCCAATTAGCATAAACTTTTGACTAATTGCACTGAGTTTCTTTGTTCAGCAGTGGTCGTAAACCTGACTTAAAAAGGAGATGCATGGAGACTTAGAAGCTCATTAGTCAGGTCATAGTTTTGAAATGTGTGTCTACCACAGAGCAGGAGAGAGAATTTGATATGAAAAGTGTGATGCTCTTAAAACATGTATATGCTGCCTATTGAAGCATAAATTCTTTAAAACTTTGGTGACTAAGATATTCTACTTAATAATAAAAGAACAGACAATGTGTCTACATTGTAAATGTAATAATTTCTTAATGACATGCTTGCAAAATTAATTCTTCCTGAAAATAAAGCTACACATATCAAATCAAATCTACAAAAGCATAACTGTCCATCACAGGGTACCCACCATAATCTTCAAAAGTGGATGCTGTCTGCAGAGAAGGATGAGTTATTTCATTGTTCACAATTCATAGTTGTAACTTCAGAGAGAGAAATATTCCTGTGTTTTCCATTGGAGGGCAATGTTGGACTTTTTCTTTTTTTTTTTGGACAGCCGATTTTTCAGCTCAGCACTCTTCCCCATTTGTTCTTTCTAACATAACTAACTGGGCATCAAATGTGATTGATGTCTTCCTTAAGGAAGATTCACACTACAACATTTGGACCGACTTTTACTGCCGTTTTGGCAAATGTCTGGCACTGCTGGAAAAAATTGGCAAAAGTTTATGATAGTTGGTGTTTGTTGGTGAATGGTGGTGAAAGTCATGTTCTTTGAAAATTTTCAGCATGCTGAAAATTTACCAACATTTGGAAATGCACATTGGTGAAAGCTGTGTTCACTTTGTAAAAGTTCTTGAGTGTGCAGAGCTAGCCTAAGTCAGCCAAAATTAAGTTCCATTGGCAAACATTGACTGAAATGCTGGCAGAAGCAGATGTTTTGAGGCTTAAACTCACTTCAAACATACACAAGAAAAATGCCAACGAAGCATCGCTGTCCATGGTTCTGGAATGCCAAAAACAAGAGAAGGGGGAATTTAAAAAAGAAAATATATACTGTATGCAATCCCCCCAAAATATAACCCCCTCCCAAAAAACCCTCCTCATTGCAAAATTTACTGTTCTTAATTTTCTGCTCCATGTGTAATCATTCTCCAGGATTTATTGGCTCAGCTTCCCAATGTAAACCTCATTCACTGTCATTCTTTTAAAAGAATGATTCAAAATGAAAATATCCCAGCAGTTGTTTTGAATTAAATCTACAATTTTGCATTCACCAGAGCAATTAATAGAACTCAGGCCGAGATGAAGGGCTCACTCTTCTTGGTTTAAAAGAGAAGCTCAGATGAATGATAATATAACTGAAGGAAATTTTACAACTCTCAAACTCATGGACAAAAAGAAAGACTGGTATCATCTCTGGATTGTAGCAGACAGCTCTCATTCATGGCCAAGCAAGGCTGTGAGGATTAAAAGCTTCTTTAAAATTTGTAAAAGTTTGTACAAGTTGGTGTGTGCTGGATTAAAAAAAACAGCTGCTCACAAATGTAATTTTACTGACATTTGGACTAATTTCTATGATTTTTCAAAACATCTGTAAAAGTCAGTCCAAACGCTGTAGTGTGAACCCAACTTTATTACCAAGCAGCATTACTATCACATGCATTTTGGTTCACACGCACAGGCTTTGAACAGCCCAAAACCCGCCTTTAAACCTTTATGATCACAGCTCACTTTAGATAATGCACCTGTTTGCATTAAAGGGATGGGCATGGACGCTTTGGATTGGCTTATATAAAACACACCCCTGAATAATTAGACCGGCCTCTTTGTATCATGTGCTGGCAGAAAGTTCATTTCTACGCTGCTGTGATAAGGAAATTAATTTGGAAATGCCCATAAACACGTTCTGCGTCAGTGACAACTGACTGACGGACTTGTCGTAATACGGCCCTTTGAGTTTTATGACAAAAAAATTTGACAAAATTATATTAAAAAATGCTGCAGTTTTACCCATGAATGGTAATAATTTCACAAAGATAAATACAATGAATTTATGTGAATAGCTGAAAATGTATGGAAAAAAGTTGCAATTTCAATGTCAAAAAAAATCACAAATTTCCAGAAAAAAAGTTGTAATTTCATTGAAAAAAATTTCACAAATTTATACGAAAAAGTCTTCAAAGGTATTAAATTTGAAAAGAAAAATAATTTGTGAAAAAAGCAGAACATATTCATGCCAAAAAATAACAAATTTTGGAACAAAATCATTACAGTTTAATGAGGAAAACACAGATTTGAAAGAAAAAGGTGACAATTTTTTTTTTCAAATAGTCAGAAATTTAACAGAAAAAGTTCTGTTTTTGTGGCTCCCTGCAGATTTTTTTTATTTAGATGAAAATCACTCAAAGTGGCTCTGTGTGTGGTGTAGGTTGCCGACCCCTGATCTAGGCACACACACACACACACACACACACACACACACACACAAATACTTGATAAGAGTTTGGCAAAAGAAAATGTGAATTTGCCTTAAACACATCATGTTACAACAGAAACTATTGCTGTTGCGTGACATCTTCAGTTTTAATAATGGGAGGTCAAAAAATGTAACCAAAGGGTACCTCCACCATAGGAACGGAAAATAACAGGTAATACTAATATATTATAATAAATAACAGGTAACTAGGTAATTAGCAGTTGTTTCCCCAGGGGTATCATGGATTGTTTATGGTCTCTTTCAGGTGGACATTTTGTATTTTTTTAAAAGCAGCTTTAGACCTTCATAGTGATGGGTGCTAGGGCTGTGGCCATAACTGAACATGAAAGAGGTTATTTAACCGCCGGATCACGGACCATTTGGTATTGGGCTGCAGAGAACAAAAAAATAACAATTCTGTTCCTCTGTTCTGACTATCAAAGCTAAGTCATGTGGTTTAACTGGAGATTCTAAAGTGGCCCTGTGTGTGAACGGTAAAGGGCGCTGCATCGTGGCTGCCTCATGCAGGTGAATTTCCCTCTGGTATCAATAAAGTTAATAAACAAAAGTTACCGATACACTGAAACCATGAAGATGAAGATGAAAAGTGTTTTGTCTTTCTCTTTATGCGGTGTAGAAAAGCTCTGGAAACACCTGAATGCAATTTTACCTACAGACCTCCTGTGTTAGTCCGGCTGTCTTTGTGTCCCAGTTTCTGTCATTATGGTCAAACATGGAACTGTATGTGGTCAGACTCCTGTAAAAGGCAGGCGTGCTGTGTCACGGCTGGTATTGAACTTGTTCACCGGTAAGTGGTCATATCAAAAAGCAGAGTCATTCTGACAGACACATTTCATCATAACTCCGCTGTAAGACCATTTTGCTCGTTCTCTCTTCCCAACAGAGAATCACAAAGGTTACTGTTCATCAGAAGAAGTTGTTTCATCTCAGATCCTTTCCCTTTGTTGGACCTTTTTTCCCCCTTTTAAATACTGATTGATGGAATAATTTTGTTTCTTTTGCTCTGCTGCTAATATCAACATATTTACAGTTGTTTTAATGAAAAATGTAATCAAAATGTGTTTTGAGGAAAAGAGGGATCATCACACCATAAGGCATTTTTCTATTTGGAGAAATCGGATTTTCAAGACCTGCAATCAGATTATTCTTTAGCATCTCCTCTCTGGGTGCCTTCTTCATTCCCGCCGGTATCTCCGCACAGCTTCACATTCCATAGAGCCCCAGCCTTTAGGGTCCTCAACTCCATCCTCATCCATCATCCTGAAGGGGCGGAAAAGGCGATTCACGTTTCCTTCAGGCGTGAGCCATGGCTGTGGCTGTCAGCCAACGCTGATTGATGGCCAGGGTTGTGACGGGGCACCTGGGCCAGTGCACACGCCTCGTCCAGGGAGTATGTAGGCTCCATGTAGCACCAGCTGGGTACTGCCATACCCCCATACAGTACTGACAGTATGGAGCAGAATATGCAGCGAGGTGGTCGAGGGGCCTATGCATACAAACTGCTGGGGGTGAAAATTGTCTGTCAGCAGGCCGACTCTTGTTAACAGCTGTAAAGTTTTGAGGCAGCACACACGGCAGTCGTGCAGACACCCACCACTGGGAGGATGACACATGCAAGCTCAGACACCGGCGCCGCTCTTGCTATACAGTAACTAAGCAACAGGAAACCTCACACACTGACCACTGACACATTGTGATAGGAAAATGGGTTGCATCTCACTCTCCTTCTCTCTATTTTTTGGTGTCTCTCCCTCTTCCCTGTTTTGCTGTCAAAGCCTGCAGACGTGACTCTGTTCCAGACTCAAATGCAGCTGAAAAGAGTCTCCTCTGCAGCTTTCCCTTTCTCCACCTACTCCTTCTCTGGAAGAGTATTATGCATCTCCCCTTTTTTCCTGTATTCTGCACCTCCCTCTCCCTTTTCCTTCCTCAAGTCCACACTCTCTTTTCCCATAGCCTCTTAAACCATATCTTAAAAGGAAAGCCTCTATTGTTTCCCTATTCTTCTTTAATGTAACCTTTTTTCTTTGGCTTCTACAACTTGCTGTCCTCCTCCTCTACAGTGTCACGCATCTCCTCCTTTTTTAACAGTACTCACCTTCTTGTGCGCCTCTTTCTCTGAGGCTCATGTCACTACTGTGGACAGGTGTGCATTTCACACACTATTTGCTCCCTTGTTTTGTCATTCTACTGAGCTCCAGCGGTCATCATTAATAACCCCAGTCCCTCTTGCTGCCTGTTTTCCATGTCTCCGGGCTGATGTTTCTCACAGCCTTCTGGCAGCGCTGCCAGGCTCAGAGCCGCTGGAGCACTGAGACATCCAGGACTTAGATCAGTCCAGACACATGGGTAAGGTCCAGACAGGAACCTGCAACAAGCTGCATGAGCTTGTTGAATACTAAAGCAGAGGAAGACAATTATCAAGTGTAAAGAGGAAGGGAAATTTAGCTGTTCATCAGTGTTTGTAGTTTCTGTGAATTATCGCTTTAAAGATATTATAGACAGCAGCTACGACAGTTCAGTTTTTTTTCTATTCTCAGCGTGTTGCCAGTTGTGGTTTGGATGTTTTTTTTTCGAATTGCTTGCAATCAGAGGATTCAGGCTGGAGTTATAACTTTTTTATTATTATTATTATTATTATTATTATTATTATTATTATTATTATTATTACTACTACTACTATTATTATTATTATTATTGTGGGTTCATTGCAGTACAGCACAGTTTCATTTCCTTTGCTTTCAGTAAGGTGAAGGTGATTCGTTTTGGATTTTCTTTTGGCATAATATTCAGGTTCATTAAAAATGCTTTTCTGATGAAAATGTGTCTTAAGCTCAACTGTGTGGAACAATGTTATGCAGCAGTTAGTGCTGACTGAGCAATTTGATTGGATATTTTACGTTAATGGCACTCCACTATTTTCACTGGATATGTATCGCTCTGTTTCAAAGGTGTTCTAGTAACAGTTAATTAGTAATTGTTATTTACTGTCAACTCTATCAGTGGCTTCTTATAGATACGTGAGAATTGTAATACTGTGTTGGACACCTTAATTTCCACAGTGAGGTGCTGTTTGAAAAGAAATCATACCTCTTGTGATCCAGAAGACCGACCCTTGTAAACATCCGCAAGACATTTCACATCTGTTAAAAAAATAGACAAGCTAGAGTTGGATTTGTTGTCTTGATTAGCAAACCACAGTTCCTTTGTGGGGATGGACTGTTTATTTCATCTGAAAATGCCAAGAAAAAGCGAGCAGTGTACCAATTCCAACTGACTAGCATGCTAACTAGCTACCGGCACGATGCTTCAGTGACCTCAAACCCTACTCAACAGCTGATCAATATGTATTATAAACGCTGACTTCTGCACTGGACAATACTTAATTTGGTTTACATGTGTGTGAAATGACAATAGGTCTATTCTTTTCTATATTCTGCTCACTGATGTGCTTAGCAACAGTTAAGTGTCAGTTAAATCTGAAACTTTGGCTTTCTGAAAGATAGTTGAGGTGTTTGATTTGTTATTATCTATTAATTATAATTATTACATTGTTCTGTTTATAATATTTAATATTTATAACACCATCCTCACATTGTATATGCATATAAAAATGATTCATAATCCATTTAAAATAGTATAAATATATCTATAACTGTACCCATCTGTATATATATTTTTATATGCTTTTATTTTCTGTTACTGATAGATATACGTCTTTCTTCTGTTTATTTCAGGACCACACACATACACCTATATACACAAACAACAGACTTCATGTACATTTATTCCTCAACCTTGACCCTTTATAACCTCCTGTAACCTGCAAATGAAATTAAAGATCCTCTCAACGACTGATTCTCTGACCGGATTCATTCCTTCATAGTTACTACGACCCAGACCATATATGTCGAGGTTCCCTTCCTCACATATACAATATACAGGAGATGATGGAGTCTGTTTTCTAAGAAGACTTCATAAATACTCTTGTGTAGGTATTTTTGAGCATGACATTTCTGCATTGATAGGTTGACATTTTGAGGATTGTAAGAACAATTATTTAAACATGTCAATGGCTGAAGTTCGAGGTACTAATTTAGGCTCCATTTCATTTAATTGAAAAAGTCTTATTATGAATGAGTCAACCTAATCTCTTCGGGGTGGTTGTTAAAGCAGCCCAACTGAGTGTGGACCCGCTGAAAGAGAGCCCAGAACACACCTTCAGAGAGCTGCTGTTACCGAGAGGGGCAGCTCCTTTTTAAGAGGCCGGGCCACCCATATCCTGCTGCGCCATTACCTGCTTTAACAGCAGTGATTTGTCGGTGGCTCTCACCGGCACACACTGTGATATGGGTTCGGGAGTGAGCTCTATTAAAAAGTCATTAAAGCTGAGAGAAAGCATGGTGGGCTCAAGCCTCTTGGCAAAAGGCGCCTCTGGAAATTACTCCATCCATCATAATTACAGGAACTGGACACTGGCTCACAGAGGCCAAGGGACACAGATCCCTCCATGACCTCACTGATCCAAACAGTGAGGACAGAGGGAGGAGAGAGGTAAGGAATTAAGGAACCGGAGAAACAGGGAGAGAAGGTGTAAAGAATGTAAAATAGAAAAGACCAACAGAAACAGAGTGGTGCATCAGGAAGACAGAGGAAGAGGAGCAGGAGAAACAGAGTAAGGCTTTAATGGATGTCAGAAAAAACTAAAAAGAGGAGGATTGATGCTGCAACCCTGTTTGAGTGCAGTTTAACTATGAAGAAAAGCCGCTGTCATAAAGCAGATGATAAAAGAAGGGACCATATTTCCCCTGTATCTTACCCTGGGCTTTGTTTCTGCGAATCAGTGAGTGCACAGGGGACGGCGAGTGATTTTTTTTCCTTTTTTTGGGTGTAATTTTGAGGCCAGAGGCAAAGAGTGTAGCCAGAAATTAGGTTGGATTTAGAGAAACACATTATCTGTGGGTCTGGCATCAGTCACGACCAATCAGATAAGCACTTTCCCTTCCTTTCAAACTCAGAAAATTGTATGATGTAACCATCCAGAGCATTACAAGGCCTTCTTTGAAAGTAAACTAACATCCTTGTGTGGGATGTGCAAAATTACCACAAGTGAATATACTGAATGGTACCTTAAATAAACTACTTATGACTGTTGATTGTATTTGTTTCTATGGCCAAAGGGGAACAGTTGCCCGGTGCAGGAAACAATATTAGGAGAAAAAAAAACAATCAAGTGTTGGCCCACATTATTGACTGCAGAGTGTCTCAGGGCACATTTTTTGGAGAAAATAAAAACAACTTTGATGACCTTTAGAGTGCTAGCACAGGTAAACATATACATATTTAAATCCAAGAGAGAATTACTGTCCTTTGGTGAGATGAGGATTTGATTTGATCAACTTTCTGACCCAATCACCAACATTTTCAGTTAATATTAACAGCTTCACTTGGCCTGCACCCCACCTTCTGTGACTGGCTACTGAACTTCCTAACTAGCAGGCCCCAGTCTGTCAGGATGGATAACAGGACCTCAGCCAACATCATCACAAACAAAGGTGTCCCACAGGGTTGTGTTCTCAGCCCCATCCTGCACTGCCGGACTAACCAACGTGCTCACAGTAATCTTCAACCTCTCCCTCAACCAGAACATAGTCCCATCCTGCTTCAAAATGACAACCATCATCCCCTCCCCAAAAGGAGCCTGCCGACCTGTCTGAATGATTACAGACCAGTAGCACTCACTCCAATCATCATGAAGTGCTTCAAGAGAGAGGTGCTGCCCCTCATTCAGGACAGCATACCGGCACCCTGGACCCCCTGCAGTAGCCTACCGGCCCAACAGGTCCACCTCAGATGCCATCGCTGCAGCACTCTGTTATTCTCTCTCCCACCTGGAAGATAAAGACTCCTACATTAGGATGCTCTTTGTCAACTACAGCTTTGCCTTCAACACGGTCATCCCCCACAAATTCACCAACAAACTGTCTTCACTTGGCCTGCACCCCACCCTCTGCGACTGGCTACTGGACTTTCTAACTGGCAGGCCCCAGTCTGTCAGGATGGGTAACAGGACCTCAGCCAGCATCATCACAAACAAAGGTGCCCCGCAGGGTTGTGTTCTCAGCCCCATCCTCTACAGCCTCTTCACCCATGACTTTGTTGCCTCCCATAAGGACAATATCATCCTAAAGTTCACGGATGACACAGCAGTGATAGGACATATCACTGGTGATGACGAAGCATTCTACGGGAGGGAGGTGGCCAACCTGGTGTCATGGTGTGAGGACAACAACCTCGCCCTCAACACGGACAAGACAAAGGAGATGATGGTGGACATGAGGAAAGGGAGGAGGAGACCCCATTGGCCGCTGTTCATCCGGAAGCTTGAGGTAGAGAGGGTGAGCAGCTTTAAATACCTGGCCATCCACATCAGCGAGGACCTTAAGTGGACACACAACACCACAGATCTGGTTAAGAGAGCTCAGCAACGACTGTACTTTCTGAGGAGGCGGAAGAAGTTTGGCATGTCCTCCAGGATCCTCAACAATTTCTACAGCTGCATCATCGAGAGCATTCTGACCAACTGCATCACTGCGTGGTACGACAGCACCACTGCCCTGGACCGCAAACACCTGCAGAGTGACGACAGAGGAGAAGATCATCAGGACTCCACTCCCCTCTCTGTAGAGCATCTACCACTGCAGAGTTCAAAGGAGAGCTGATGCCATCCTCCGGGACCCCACCCACCCCCAGCACAGACTGTTCACACTTCTATCCTCAGGCCGGAGGTACAGAAGTATGAAATGCAGGACAACCAGACTGAAGAACTCTTTTCCCACTGCCATCAGACTCCTGAACAGATAACAACTCCCAAAACTCCGTAGCACAGCTTTACATGTAGGAACTCACACACCGGTTGCTAAATTTGCACACTGCTCACCTGTACAGTAGATATACTGTAGTCTGACCCGTCTGATGTCCATGTCATCTCTGCTGCTAATTATCATGTCTGCTCCTACTTATCATGCACAGTCTGCTGGTACTACCATTACAGAAATTAGCACCGGGTGCTAATTTGTAATTTGTAATTATACACTGCTCATTGCACAATGCTCATTTGCACACTGTACGTAGGTCTGTGCCATCTCAGGTTAACATCAGGTTGCACAATGCTCATTTGCACATTGTACATAGGTTCATGCCATCTCAGGTTTACATCATCTCTGATATCAATATACCACTATCACTTTAGTCATCCAGTGAATTTTCAATTTCATTCCTCTTGTCTGACTGCTTTAGCTGCTTTAACTGCCCAAACTGCCTAGTGTGTGTTATTAGTACTCATTAGTTTTAGTATTTAGTATCAAGGTGTGCTTAAGGAGTCCTAACTGCCTAGCTGTGTATTGGTTGTGTTTGTATTATTAGCATCCATTAGTATTAGGATTGGGTTGCTGTGTTAGTGTGTCATGACCTTATTAGAATTGCTGTTTCTGTGTCTTTTACCTTGGCATTCATTCGGAGAGCAAAGTAAGAATTTCATTGCTCAGGAAATGTAGCATTTCTTAACTGTGCACATGATAATAAAGCCTTTAAATCTTTGAATCTTTGAAAAAGGTGGATTGTCCTCTCCGGGTTGGGGACAGGCTCCTGCCCCAAGTGGAGGAGTTTAAGTATCTTGGGGTCTTGTTCACGAGTGAGGGGAAAATGGAGCGAGAGGTCGACAGACGGATCGAAGCAGCATCTGCAGTGATGTGGACGTTGTACCGGTCTGTTGTGGTGAAGAGGGAGCTTAGTTCTAAGGCAAAGCTGTCGATTTACCAGTCAATCTACGTTCCTACTCTCACCTATGGTCACGAGCTTTGGGTAATGACTGAAAGAACGAGATCGCGGATACAAGCGGCTGAAATGAGCTTTCTCCGTAGGATTGCTGGACTCACCCTCAGAGATAGGGTGAGGAGCTCAGTCATCCGGGAGAGGCTCAGAGTAGAACCGCTGCTCCTCCACATTGAAAGGAGTTGTCATAACCCGAGTGTCAGTTCTGGCCACACTCGGGTCTCATATCTTTTTGTTCTCTGGCTTTGGCAGCTGAGGATTCCTTCCAGCTCCTCGGGCTCTTATTGTGAAGGCGCCTGGGGGAGCTCCCTGCTGTCAAAGTCAGCTGCTGCTCTGCTGTCATTAGCAGCAGCTGTGCCGCGTTGGGGTCATTAGCCACCAGAGATATAAGCGGGTGCTAAATGTCCTCCAACGCGGCAGTCTCTGTTATGTCCTGTTATGTTCACCTGTATGTTCAGCTACGTTCCGTCGTGCTCCTGTTATTCTCCTTGCTCATCGTGGTTAATGGACTTGGGAATCCCCCGTTACCCGTCTGTTAACGGTCCCGTTGTAAGGTACGCTCTGTGTGACTGTATCTTTGTGATTATCTCGTCTGGCGCATCGGGTGGTCCCCGGCTCAGACGTCACCCAGCCACTGTATGAGTTCTGTGTGTGTTCATCCTTATCGACAATAAATTACCACTGCAAACTCTCTGGTGACTGAGGCGTCTTGTGCGTGACAGTAGACTGCCGCCAAACGCCCGGAGAGGAGGCGTTGTATCGAGACGCCATTCACCGTGTAGTTTGCAGTAGTGGACTGTTAATTCCTACCTGTCTGAGTGTCTGCAGCGGGGAGTATGTCGTCATCCAGGGGCCATTGTTGGCACCTTGGCAGGCAGCAAGCGGAGGTTCTGAAGGAGGTAGATTACACCATCTTCACCGCTACGCTGTTGGACGCTCCCAGCGACATTTGTAGATACCTGGACCTAGCCGAGGAGATTCTGGATTCTCTTCCCCGCTTCACCGATCATCCAGAGGTAAGCGTGAGGAGAGATGACATCGCCACCCAGCGTGAGAGACTCCGAGGGCTGGAGGGAAATCCTGGCAGGAAGCTGAAGTGGAGGAGACGTCGCCCCTCGCTTCGGGATCCCGCTCCTGCCTCAGTTCCGGCCCGGGAGTTCGCACCACCCGGAGGTCTTTTCCCATCGGGCATGTCGTCACTCGGGATTCCCCCAGAGAAGCTGCAGATGACAGCAGAAGAGATCTGGGACCGGGTGGCTGCTGCTTGCTTCGCTAAGAATCCTCCGGCGTGTATGAAGCATGTGGTGGCGGTGGTCAGACTGGTGGAGAGGAATCCAGCGCTGCGTGAGTTTCCTGAGTTTGCTGACTTGCTTGCCGCCGTTTCTGCTCAGGAACGGCGATTTCCGGACCTCACCTTCGCCTCACCCCCTACAAGGAACCGTCGTCACTCCGGCTTCCAACCTCGGCTAGACCCCCGTCTGGATGCTGTTCCGGGTCGCCGCAAGGGCTCAACCCCCCACACAGCTGTCACTCCTGCGCCTCGTCAGAGGGGAATCCCCGCAGCCTCGTCTTCTCCCGGGCCCTCGCCTGCTGTCCCGTCAGCGCTCCATGCCCGACTGACCCTGGCTGTCGCCCCCTCCTCCTCGTTGCCTATCCTGGCTGCTGTGTGTCACGAGAGCTCCGTTTCGGCGAGCTTCATCCCGGATCCGCCTCGAGTGGCCTCATCTCGTCTTCCCAGAGGGCCCTCTGTCGCCATCCAGCGGGGAAAGGAAGGAATGACGTCCCCCACAGTGAGGACCATCTTACCCTTAGGGGAAAGGCAAGTGCATGATAATTTCTCTTCTTTTGATATTGTTTTGCCTTGTCTGACTCCTGGGGGTGGAGTTCGGGGTATGCAGCCCCCCGAGCTCCCTCCACCCGCTGTGGACGAAAGTAATAACCCTGCTTCCTCTGTGTCTCCCCCCACTGAGCGGTCCTCGACGTCAGGCCAACGTCGCTGGATGAGGAGGGGGCCTGCGGTTCTGGAGAGCCTGGTTCCGGTTCCGCAGCCACGCCATGGGTGGAGGAGGAGAGCGGACTGCAGCGTGGAGCCATCGCCGATGAAGAAGCGTCCCCGGGGTTCCACGGAGGAGCGGTCCGGTCTAGCAGGGCGAGATTCTCCTGCCACCACGCCGTGCGGGCCACCGGCGTGGACATCGGTGCCGGAGGACTCTCTAGCTGCACGCACCATCATGCCAGCTGCGGAGCCCGACGCAGCTGAGTGGGAGCCTGAGGATGACCTCCTGACTTCTGAGCCCGGATCATCACAGTCCTGGACGGCGTCAGAACCCGAGCTCAGGCAAGTGCTCTGTTTTATCTTTCTTCTTCACCTTTTAGAGCACTTTTGCCTGTCTCAAGGGGAGATGAGCCGGGTGCAGCCGCCCGCTGCGTCCGAGCTTATCTCGCCGGGTTCTGGCGCTGCCGGTGATCCTGATCCCGGGTTTTCTCTCTTGTGTGAGTCTTCTCCCAGGGTCGCCGGCGAGGGGCTGCTCTCGCCTGCTGTGCCAGAGGTTCCGGTTTCGGGGTTGGAGGTCGAGTCTGGTGCCACGCCGACCGGGTCCACCGGGAGTGCTGTTCCAGTCCAGTTGGGGTCCACCGGGAGTTCGGTTCCGGTCCAGTTGGGGTCCACCGTGGGTTTGGTTCCGGAGGCCCAATCGGGGTCCACCATGGGTTTGGTTCCGGAGGCCCAATCGGGGTCCACCGTGGGTGCTGCACCAGCAGGTCCTAGGTTCGGTGAGGGAGCTGCAGATCCCCAGCCACCGGATGCTGGACAGGCTCGTTTTCTTCTTCACTCTCATCTCCACCGTCATCCTCCTCATCTCCCTGAGGAGCACTACCCATCTCCACTTGGGGCCGTTGGGGTCCCGAACGCTCCGCCCGGTTTCCCCTCATCTCCCCCCTTTTCTGCGGGACCACCGGCTGCTTCTTCCCAACGGTTCTGGTGGGCTGGTGTTGCGGGGCGGCCGCCTGAAGGGCTGTCTCGTTGGTTTGGTTCTCTGGGTCAGCCCCCCGACCTGTTTATCTTCCTGTGCGGCGACCTGCTCCGGCCGCCTGAAACTCTCTTCCCCCGAGCACGGGACTGGGGTAGGCCGCCCGAACTGTCCTCTTTTCCCCTCCCTGTTCTGTGGCCTCTTGTTGCCGGACGACCCCCCCCCGCCGAACCTTTTGCCCCCATCCCTCCGGGCCTGGACTGCGCCCTTTCCGGGTTCCTGATCTCGTCTGTGGGACTGTTGGGGTGTGTGGGGGGGGGGGGGGGAAGGGGGATTGTTTTGTGTTTTTGTGTCACTCTGTTTGCCCAAGGGTGTGTTGCCTATTTTGTACTTATTGTGGTTTTTTTCTCCCCCTACCTTTGTAGCTTGTTGGTTGTTTGTCTCTCTCCCTCCTGCCAGCACCCCATCCACCCACCCTAGAGGGGTGGGGGGGGGGCTTGGGTGTTACTCAGGCCGCTCAGAGCTCGGCCTTGAGGGGGAGGTACTGTCATAACCCGAGTGTCGGTTCTGGCCACACTCGGGTCTCATATCTTTTTGTTCTCTGGCTTTGGCAGCTGAGGATTCCTTCCAGCTCCTCGGGCTCTTATTGTGAAGGCGCCCGGGGGAGCTCCCTGCTGTCAAAGTCAGCTGCTGCTCTGCTGTGATTAGCAGCAGCTGTGCCGCGTTGGGGTCATTAGCCACCAGAGATATAAGCGGGTGCTAAATGTCCTCCAACACGGCAGTCTCTGTTATGTCCTGTTATGTTCACCTGTATGTTCAGCTACGTTCCGTCGTGCTCCTGTTATTCTCCTTGCTCATCGTGGTTAATGGACTTGGGAATCCCCCGTTACCCGTCTGTTAACGGTCCCGTTGTAAGGTACGCTCTGTGTGACTGTATCTTTGTGATTATCTCGTCTGGCGCATCGGGTGGTCCCCGGCTCAGACGTCACCCAGCCACTGTATGTGTTCTGTGTGTGTTCATCCTTATCGACAATAAATTACCACTGCAAACTCTCTGGTGACTGAGGCGTCTTGTGACGGTCCGTGAGGGCCGTCGTGACAGGAGTCAGTTGAGGTGGTATGGGCATCTGATTAGGATGCCTCCCAGACGCCTCTCACTTGAGGTGTTTCAGGCACGTCCCACTAGGAGGAGACCCCGGGGCAGACCCAGGACTCGGTGGAGAGACTATGTCTCCCAGCTGGTCTGGGAATGCCTTGGTATCCCCTCTGAAGAGCTGGAGCAGGTGGCTAGGGAGAGGGAAGTCTGGGCTTCTCTGCTTGAACTGCTGCCTCCGCGACCCGGACCTCCGGAAAAGTGGTAGAAGATGGATGGATGGATGGATCTTTGAATCTTTGAATCTAATGTATCAATTAAACCAGTGTTTTTCAACCAGGGTTCCTTGAAACATTTAGGTTTCTGTGGGAAATTGTCTAATTTCTCTTCTTTCAGGGAAACCTGGTTGAAAAACACTGGATTAAACACACTGTATACAACAACTTTATTCTAAATAGACATCTTAGTCACCTGTGACTCGACATGTTAACCCCTGATCCCTTACCAACCACCACCACACACACACAACTTTTGACCACTTCCTTTTCATGGTTGCCACAGCGGATCGTGGGTCTGCATATTGATTTGCCAAGGATGCCTTTCCTGACACAACCCTCCCCATTTTACCCAGGCTTTAGATTGGCACAAGGAGTACACTGGTTTTGTGCTCCCCCTGTGGCTGGGTAACCAACTTTCCCGATTCCATTTATGCTGAGCACCAAGCTAGAAAGGTGAAAGTACCATTTTTATGGTCTTTGTTATGACCCAGCTGGGGCTTGAACCCACAATCTCCCAGTTGTGGGGTGGATGCTGTATACCACTAGACCCCCCACGGACACTACAAAAAATTCATACAATAAATAATCATAATAATCATCCAATAAATAATAATAATCATCCAATAAATAATACACATCACTCAACATTTGCAGTGTCATGAGTCTGAGCCCAGAGCTCAGACGCGTTATGTATTTTTGAATATTTTCTGTCTGTTATTATATTCTTGTCACTTTGTTATGTTTTGGTTTGTGACACGAGCCTCTTTCCTCCTCTCCCAGACACACCTACCATTCACTCACAGTCTGTTCCAGTTCTCAGCTGTGAGGGATTGTCTAATTAGGTCACCTGCTCACTCAGTCAGCCCACACCTGTGGCTCTTACACCTGTTAATCATTTGCTGCCCACTATTTAAGACCAACTGTTTTGTCTCTCAGTGTGGCAGCATTGTCTATTGCAATTTATGGACTACTCCTTCCTTTTCGTCTCCTCCAGAGCTTTCCCCACTCTGGAGCGTCACTCTTGTAAGTAATTAAGTTTGTATTTTACGTTGGAGCACTGTTTTGGATTTTTGAACTTTTGTGAATAAATGTCACACTACAGTTCAGCACGTGAATCTGTCTCTCTTTCTGCCCTGAACGGGCATTCATGACAGAATGCTGCCACTGCCTAATTAGATTCAGCTGCTGTAGTGTGCATTTTCCTTGTTTGCCCTTTTTCCCTTCACTCATTGGCAGCCTGAAACCTGTTCTCTCCGTGTCTCCTCCTAATTCCGCCGGGTTCCTGCTGAACCACCGAATGATGGAGGAGCCTGTGGCCCTGGAGGGCCCAGTTCCAGTGCCAGCAGAGAGCTGACCCCCAGCGGCCACACCAGACAAGCCACCAGCGAGGATCACTTCACCTGGGGGCACCGGGATTGCTCACACCATCATGTCTGCTGCAAAGGCCGCTGAGCAGAACTACCACTGGACCTCCAGAGGACTGAGCCCGGAGCATTGTTGCCTGGATTGATGGAATCCTGGACGGCGGTGGAGCTCGAGTATAGGCAAGTGTCCTCTTCTGTTCCTATTGTTCCTATATGGGAGAGGGCTTGTCTGGGTCATGGGGAGGAGGGCCAAAGTGCAGCCATCAGCTGCAACTGAGCTCACCTTGCCGGGCTCCACCGCTGCCGGTGACCCTGACCCTTTTCTTCTGCTTGTTTTTCCTAAGTCTTCTTCCAGGGTCGCTGGGGAAGATCTACCTGAACCAGAAGTCTCCGTGGGTCCAGGCTCACCATCTAAAGCCATTGTGGGTTCAGCCCCTTCTGCTGAGGTCGTAGCAGACGCTCCGTCCTAGCCCGGGACCTCAATGGGTGCTGCTTCACCTCCGGCTGAGGTCACCGAGGGTGCAGCATTGTTACCATCCGGAGCCACCGAAGGTGCGGCATTGCTCCTGTCCAGCGCCACCGATGGTGTGGCGTTGCTCCCATCTGGAGCCACTGAGGGTGCAGTATTGCTACCATCCGGAGCCACCGAAGGTGCGGCATTGCTCCCATCCGGAGCCACCGAGGGTGCGGTGTTGCTCCCGTCCGAAGCCACTGAGGGTGCGGCAATGCTCCAGCCAGGAGCCACCGTGGGTGTGGCAATGCTTCCACCTGGAGCCACCACGGGTGCTGCAATGCTCCAGCTCGGAGACACTGCGGGTGCAGCTCTGCTTCAGCCTGAAGCCACCGCGGGTACAGCCCTGCTTCAGCCCAAAGCCACTGCGGGTGCAGCCCTGCTTCAGCCCAAAGCCACTGCGGTCGCAGCCCTGCTTCGGCACAAAGCAGCCGGGAGTGCAGTGTTGCTCCAGCCCCGAGCCACCAAGGGTGTAGCATTGCTCCAGCCCGGAGCCACCGAGGGTGCAGCGTCGCTCCAGCATGGAGCCACCAAGGGTGCGGCATTGCTCCAGCCCGGAGCCACTGATGGTGCAACGTTGTTCCAGCCCAGAGGTGCCATGGGTGCTGCAGCGCTCCAGCCCGGAGCCACCGAGGGTGCTGCTATGTCCCAGTCCAAGACCCCTGTGTGTGCAACCTTTCCCCAGACCACAGAGGGCATCCTGGGTCCCCTTCCTCCTCTGCCTGACGCCGTCGGGGTTCCCCTTCCTCCTCTGCCAGATGCCGTCATGGTCCCCCTTCCTTCACCACCAGACACTGTCGTGGTTCCCCCCTTCCGGCCCTGCTTCCTGTCATTGGGCTTTCCCGTGGGGAAACCACCTCCTGGGTCATCCCTCTGGTCCTGGTGGCTAAAGAACTCAGGTCGGCTGCCCGAAAGACTGAGCCGCTGGGTCGGGTGGCCCATACTCTCCGGCAGGCCACCTGAGTCATACCACCTTGCCGTCCGGCTGGCCTGGGACTTTGGTCGGCCACCTGAACAGCTGGGTTCTTTGGCCTAGGGGCCCCAGGGGCCTGGTGTAGTGTGGGTGTGGGTCCTGAGCGGGTTTCTAATTTTTTCCCTTCTAGCCTTTTCCCCCCACCTCCCGCCCGGGGTGTTTTTTTTGATGTACTCCTTCCTTGGTGGGGAGGGGGGGTTCTTTTTTGGTGTTGCCTTGGGGACACCCTATGTATTTTTGAGTATTTTCTGTCTGTTATTATTTTCTTGTCAGTTTGTTATGTTTTGGTTTGTGACAAGAACCTCTTTCCTCCTCTCTCAGACACACCCACCATCCACTCACAGTCTGTTCCAGTTCCCAGCTGTGAGGGATTATCTAATTAGGTCACCTGCTCACTCAGTCAGCCCACACCGGCGGCTCTTACACTTGTTAATCATTTGCTGCCCACTATTTAAGACCTGTTGTTTTGCCTCTCAGTGTGGCAGCATTGTCTATTGCAATTTATGGACCACTCCTTCCTTTTCGTCTCCTCCAGAGCTCTCCCCATTCTGAAGCATCGCTCTTGTAAGTAATTAAGTTTGTATTTTATGTTTGAGCACTGTTTTGGATTTTTGATCTTTTGTCAATAAATGTCACACAACAGTTCAGCACGTGAATCTGTCTCTCTTTCTGCCCCAAACGGGCATTCATGACATGCTGGTACTAAAATACATACCGAGTGCTGCACTAAAAGTGATGCACAAGAAAAAACTGATTTAATAACGCCTTGTAATTGCATACTTCAAATGAGCAAAATATCACACTATGCAGACTTTGCATCTTTGACTTAATGAATATGTTAAGTGCAGCAAGCAACTGACCTGACACATGGGATGGCTGTGGCACAGATGTAGTGTGGTTGACCTCTGATTGGAGGAGTGTCAGTGGTTTGATTACCACTCTCACTACAGTCTGTACATCGATGTGTCCTTCTGCAAGACACTGAACCCTGAGTTGCTCCTGATGAGTCAGGCCAGCGCCTTGCATGACAGCTCTGCCACCATCAGTGTGTGAATGGGTAGATAGCAGGATCTGTTAAGTGCTTTGGTCATCTAGCAATGAGAAAAAGTTCTATATAAGTGAACGCCATTTACGATAGGTTAATCCATTAAGCAAGAGTGCATAGGAGTACTTAATATGCAGTGCTAAGGTTTCAATCTGATCAACATTTAAAAAATAACAAACGGTGTGAATAGTGTCCAGATCATGACACCCTGTGATTGGCTGTCAGGACTCATAGTCCATGCCATAGTTGTAGTCTTTTCAGTGTTCCTACAAAGAATAGAGCCATTGCAGGTAATGCGGCAGTGGCTCAGGAGGTAGAGCCAGTTATTCAATAACCAGAGGATTGGCGACTCAACTCCCACTCTCCCCAGCCATCCGGCTGTTGTATCCCTGGTCAAGACACTTTACTGGCCTTGCCTTCAGTGTCCATGACTCTGGGTATGAATGTGTATAAATGTTTGGTAGTGTTTGGAGAGGCCATTGGTGCAGATTGGCAGCCACATTTCTTTCAGTCTGCCCAAGGGTGTAAGGATTTCTGTCTGTCCTGCCTGCCTGCCTCTCTCTCCCCCTACTGATTGAGCACTTCTACTGGCAGTTGCATCACCACCTGCAGCCAATTAGTGGGACAGTATAAGTAGGACGCTCTCACTTTTACAGCTAAGCCGTACTTGCCTAAAGGAGTCATCCTTCCTGCCAACCGAAGGTTGGACCTCCCAGAATGTTGCCACCAAAGGACTCTGCGGGTGCAGACTTTAAGTTACACGTTCTGGACGAGGAGGCGTGTTGGGCTGTGTGGCTCACTGAGGATTTTATTTCGGATGCCCGCACCTCCCACACTCCTAAGGCGGCCCTGAGATTCCTGGACCGTGAGGCAGTGGTAATAGAGGCATACCCCAGCCTGCACAGCTATCCGGGACTCACGGGTCTCCTCATCTCCATTCCCAATTTACAACATATGCTCCGCAGGCTGGTGAGAAGCTCTCCCCCGTCTGTACTTGTGCATGCCCTGGTGCAGACGCCTTCAGCTTCTCGCCACTCTCCAGCTCCGGGATCCTCGCCACGCTGCCCTCCAGCTCCGGTAACTCCTCTCCACCATTTGTCAGCACAAGCCTCCGCTCCTCACCACTCCCCAACGCCAGCTCCTCATTGCTTCCAGGCTGCTCTCTGCCAGACGAACTCAGCTGCCACACAGAGCATTTCACCTGGTTCTCCCTCAGCATCCCCAGTGGCAGCGGAGCAGGAATCATGTTCCACTCCTCCAGCAGCTCCTCCTTCGCCACTCCAGAGAGTTCCAGCAGTAGCTCCTCTTCTTTCCTCGTCTGTCGCTGCTGCCCTCCTCTCCTCCACGGCATTGGCACCTGCTGCAGAGCTTTCGACTACCTCATCTGCTGTTTCGCCCGTCATCATGCCTGCAGTGCCGGCTCCCACATCTCCAACTCTGGTGCCTTCACCTGCTGTTGCATGTCAGAGTGCCTCATCCACAGCCCCTCCAGCATTCCCAGAGGTGGCTGCATCAGGGACAGAATTCCAGGCTTCCAAGCCACTTTTATCATCATCATCATCATCATCATCATCATCTGGGTTTGCCATACTGTGTTCGTCTTAGCAGTCTGCTCCACTTAGGCCGTCCGAGCAGTCTGCTCCATCATCACCGTCATCGGAGCAGGCCGCTCCATCATCATTGTTTGAGGTCAGCGCTCCTGAACTTAAAGCTCCATGCAGCACCATGTTTTTCTGTCTGGTGGTCTATGGACTTGGGGAGGCCGCCAGATTCACCATGTTCTTTGGTCTGGGGGCCCATGGACTTTGGGCAACCCCCCAACCCATCCTGCTCCTCCATCTGGTGACTCTTGGACTTTGGTAGGCCACCAGATGCTCCGTGTTCATCCGTCTGGTGGCCCTTGGACTTTGGTAGGGCACCTGACACGCCATGTTCATCCGTTTGGTGGCCCTTGGACTTTGGTAGGCCACCTGACGTGCCGTGTTCATCTGTCTGGTGACCCTGGGACTTTGGTAGGCCACCTGACATGCAGTGATCATCCATCCGGTGGTCCTGGGACTTTGGTAGGCCACCAGATACATCATGTTCCTTCTGCTGGTAATCGTGTGACTTTGGCCGACGATCTGATGGACATTTTGTCCTTGTTTATGTTCTTATTTTGTCCCGCTGTGCCTATGTCCCCCTCCTCCCACCCAACTGGGGTGTTCTTTGTTTTGTTTTTGGGGGCGTCTGGAATCAGCCCTTGGGGAGGGGCTGTCATGATCTGGACACTATGTCCACGCCTTCTGTTATTTTTGAATTGTTTGTGCAATTCTATTATCATTACTTTGTTGGGTTATCCTCAATTTCTTAGTTCAGTTATGGTCTCTTCTGTCATTTTCCCATTTCCTTCAACCACTTGTGTGTTTCCATTTGGCCCTAATTAGTTACCCAGCTGTTCTGTGTTAATTTCTGTGTCCCTATATAGACAGTATCCACTGTTTTCATTTCTCTCTGTGGCAACAGTCCAGGATTATTTCCTTTGGTGTAATAGTCAGGGTAGGATCACAGGATCATGCCCACACTTTCTGTTCAGTTTTGTTCTGTTTTTCCTCGTGATTTGCATTTATCATAAGTATTTGTTTGCATTTATTGCGCTCTGTGTTCCCCCTGAGTCCCCTGTCATTGTCTTCTGTGTCATCCCCTGTTTGGTCCTGGGTCTCTGTGTGTATCTGTTTACCTTTTGTCTCTGTCTTTCATGTTTTCTATACCTATTGCCATTCCCTGCATCTTTGATTACCCTTAATTGTGCCCACCTGTTCCTTGTTGCCGTGATTATCCCTCCTATCTATATATATGCATTTCTCCTCCTCACCAGAGCCAGCACCCCGCCCCCCCCCGACACTGATATCCCCTGCGGACTCCGCTGCAGAGAAGGAAGAGTTTTTTGAATCTCTATGGGTCCAGGTGGAACAAAAGCACCAGGAGACGCCACTCCTCTTGATGCCACATACCTCTGGCTCCAACTCTTTGCCAGTCCTTTGAAGTCTCATCCAACTTTCCTGCGGTGGCAGAGCGGGAACACAGGCAAGAACCTTTCCATTTTTTAACATCTGCCACAGAAAGGTCTCGTCAGTGGTGGACGTTGTATTTTACAACCAGGCCTTCAGTGGTGATACCTGATTTAAGTCCCATTCATACCAAGCACCATAAAAATAGCCTATAGGGTCATCCACACAAAGCATGTTAAAGATAACTTTAACTATAAAATTACAGTTTTAAAAATCTTTACCTTTTCATTGTAGAGCTCCATTCCCTTGCGCACTTGTTTGTTGAGCTGCTGATCCACTCGTTTTCCCAAAGGTTTAAAAGTACTGTTGCTTGTAAGTGTCCTGCTGGTGGCTGTGGTTTGGTGTCTCACTGCTGCGTTGGTTAAGGCCTTGTCACACCTAGACAATTTAGGCAGTGTTTGCAAAATGTATGAAAAATTAGGAGAATATGGTGGCGTATGTCAAATCAGTTATGGCTAAGTTCTGTCTAAGTTAAGAGCACGTTAAAGAACACTGAACGCTGGTATAAAGTGTTGTTTGCCTTGCTCCTCTGAAAATTAATTTTCAGCATGCTGAAAATTTTCCCACTTGTCCAGCGTATGGCTTTATTTGTAGCATTGGTTCACAAGAAAAACCCGTACGGAGCTCTGCCTACAGCACATACACACACACAGAGAGAGGGAGAGAGAGAGAGAGAGAGAGAGAGAGAGAGAGCTTAACACACGTACTTGTTGTTCATATAACGGGACCTGTCAGGTTTTCTTACATTCCAGTCTGTTCGATCAGCTGTCCAGTGTTGTTCTGATAGATATGCCAAAATGTTAGAGCACCGGAGGAGGTGGACCTAATCAGCTGATCACCTGAAGCGCAGAGCACAGCTGTTTACTTTGCTGTTGGTTGTGCTTCCCAGCAAAAGCACACTCTGTGTATTGTCTTTTTTTTTCACTTTATTACTTCCGCCAAGGAGGTAATGTTTTTACTGGGGTCTGTCTGTCTGTCTGTCTGTCTGTCTGTCTGTCTGTTACCAACATAACTCAAAAAGTTATGAACGGATTTTGACAAAATTTTCAGGAAAGGTGTGTAATGGCACGGGGAACAGATGATTAAATTTTGGTGATGATCTGAGAGTGCATACCTCCACCAAGGGCTTTGTTTGTATTTGTGCAGCAGGATTACACAAAAACTACTGGATGGATTTGGATGAAATTTTCACCAGAGGTGGTTCTTGGGCTAGAGAGGAACTCATTATATTTTGGTGATGATCTCAGAATGCATACCTCAGCCAAGGCTCTTATTTTCTCACAGTGTGTTAACAACAATAATCCAAAACTGATGAACGGATTTTGATGAAATTTTCAGGAAAGGTGTGTAATGGCACGAGGAACAGATGATTAGATTTTGGTGATGATCTCAGACTGCATACCTCCACCAAGGGCTTTGTTTGTATTTGTGCAGCAGGATTACACAAAAACTACTGGATGGATTTGGATGAAATTTTCACCAGAGGTGGTTCTTGGGCTACAGAGGAACCTATTATATTTTGGTGATGATCTGAGAATGCATACCTCAGCCAAGGCTCTTATCTTCTCACAGTGTGTTAGCAACAATACTCCAAAACTGATGGACAGACTTTGATGCACTTTTCACCATAAATGGCTATAGGCCTACACACAAACCCATTACATTTTGGAGGTGATCCATGACAAACGGAAGGAGCCTTGGCGGAGGTATGTGCTCTATGAGTGCTTTTCTAGTTGAAAATAAACTTTTTATAGCAATCAGTTTGCATGCCTTTGAGCCAGGTTGTGACAACTGTTATCTGATGTTCCTGACGTGCCATATCACATGTTTTAGGTGTGACTGACCTGACAGATTTGGCAGCTCTGCCAGGTCAGTCACGCCCCCCACCGTGGTCTTTGGAGGGAAGAATCATCTCGGTTGGACAGAGATGATCCCTTGCGCACCTAGGATTCATAAGTTGTGAATGTCGGCAACACGCTAAGCATTAGTTGCTTTAAGTTACTTATAAGTTATGGAAATATGCTATATAAGTTACTAATACATTATGTATACTGTATGTCTAAGTCGTTATGGATACGCGATGCATACAGCCAAAAGTGAAAATTTTTGCATATCCCAGCATTTTTGTCCAATTTTTATATGTTTGGCGAACACTGCCTATTGTCATGGTGTAACAGTAGACAGCTCAAGTTTTCAAACCCTGTCTGGCTCCAAGTATCTATTCGATCAGTTGCAAACAACAGGCATTCCCAGCAACATAATTTGGAGCACTCCTCGGAGCCTGTAATCCAAAGGTACCGCTTGTTGCTAATATGGAAGTGATGGACAAATCCTTTTCCCGGCTGAGACGGGTCTGCTAGCTTCGTGGTTGGGCAACCTCTCTTCACAAATGACCAGCTTTTCTTGAAAAGTCCATCTGGAAAATTGATTTTTTAAAATATCAGTGACAAAATTATTTTCCTCTCCCCTGTCAGCCATTGTGGGTGGAAAAACAACTATTATATGTAAACAGATACAGTATATTGTAGCTGCTTAAGCAAGTCCTTGCACTGGCGTTTTGCTAGCTAGGATCCTCTGCATTGTGGGTGGAGGAGTCTAACCATTGTCACAGCTCTTCAGGCGCTTTTACGCAGCGCACCGAGAAGTGAGGTGAAGAAATGGATTTACGCGCCAGGTTACACCACATTTATTAAAGACAGATTATTCCCAAAGAGATGAGGACGTAAAAAAACACAGAAAACACTTATTGCTGGTGTTTGGGGGCCGGCATCACCCAGCGAACGAATAAAGAGAAACGTATTAGCCACAGTTGCGCCCCAGAGCCAACATCGCTTCAAGGGCGCATGGAACCATGGCAAATGCAGAGTGGCTAACATGTCGTGAAAATGCTGATAATAACAGCAGACTTACAATACAGTAGACAGTGCAATGGTCTAGAAATGCTTGACTGGCAACAGGCCGCTTAAGTACAAGCATTGCTGGCCGAAACAATTAGGTACACCGGGGTGAGCGTGACAAGGTAATCGGCACCAGATGACTGTCAGGAGAGAGGGGGCGTGGCCGGATTGATAAGCTGTCAGAGCATGCTGCCCGAAAGTAGGTCAAGAGGCTGCCTGGCAGCTGCCGACCACGGCAGTGGCTGCCGGCACAGTAAAATAACTGAAAGAACATAAAAACCATCAAAACAGAAAGGATGACATACAGTAATACACAAGTAACCTGAGCCACTGCAAGTCAGAATCGAGCCCGAAAAACCCAGCCCAAAAAACACAAGGGATTGTAACTTGTGTTTGTAAGTGTTTCTGAAAGCACAGACTGAGGTGAGCTCGAATCGTGTTTTTGTTTTTGACTCTGGAGGGGAGAGGGATTTGTTTGTGGACGTCACATGCTCATACATGGCTTTCTGTAAAAATAAGATCGTTCAACATGTGCCTAAGATCTGGAAAGAAGCCGTGGTTGTTCCCGTTCCAAAATCCAGCTGTCCTAAAATGGTAAACGACTTTAGACCAGTTGCTTTGACTTCAATTTTAATGAAAATTTTTGAAAAACTGGTCAGATTTGAGGTCCTAAAGCAGACTGAGCATGCATTGGATCCTCTGCAGTTTGGCTATAGGCCTCAGAGAGGAGTGGAGGATGCCACTGTCACTCTGTTTAACATGCTTTTTAAACATTTGGATTTTAATGGGACACACGCCAGGCTTTTATTTGTGGACTTTTCCTCCGCCTTTAATACAATCCAACCTCGTATCTTAGTTGAAAGGCTCCTGCAACAATTTGATTTGAGCAATAATCTGGTGGGTTGGATTCTGGATTTCTTAACCAACAGGACGCAGAGAGTAAGGGTCAATGGTACATTGTCTGACCTAAAGTGCTCTTCTACTGGCTCTCCTCAGGGGGGGGTGTTGTCACCACTACTCTTCATCCTGTACACAAACATGTGTCGGAGCAGACAACAGACACATCTGTAGCATCATCTCACTTTGGCTCAGCAACAATTATTCTTCTGCTTAAAGACAGTTTTGTTTCATCCAGGAATAACGCAAAGAAATGGATTTTCTTCCCCCCCAGGCCACAGATGAAATCCCCTTCTTTTGTTAAAACCAGCCTAAGGAATTTCCCCAATGTCCGGCTTCACTTTTATTGCCCCCATAAAACATGCAACAGACCCACAACTCAGTGAATTTCCTTAAACTCTGGAAATGCTGGATTTAAACAGTGAACTTTAAAGTACATTATTACGAACTCAATTCTAAACCTTCATTCTTTTCAGAACTATGAAAATGCAGATGGACTCTGATGTTTTTGATGTGGAAAATATGTGTGAAATGCATTAATCTGTGATTTTATATATATGCATGCTAATGTTTATATGAATGTTTATTCCTGCATGTTGATTTAGAAGCACTGCTTATAATTTATACTAATCACTAAAGTTATCTTAGTTTAATACATAAAGGGAAATATTAACTTCCAGTATGTATCAAAGTTTTGCCTCGATATCACATGTGACTCCAACAGCCAATCTCTGCATGACAACTCTTCATTCCAAAGCGCTCCCAAACAATAGACTGTTTGTTCATTGGACTAAAAGTTCATCGAGCCCGCCCACGAAGGACGCTCATTGGCTGAGTTTCCGGTCAGGCCGGAAACCCGCGAAACTCAACAGAGCTTATATAAAGGAGAGAGACTCTTTTCATCCTTTTTTTCTGCTCCGGACACTCTTTGCAGATCCTCTGTCCGGCTCGCCTCCCTTTTTTTTTCCTGATCTCCTCCATTGTCTACACACAGCAAGGAAGAACAAAGGACCGTCTGACCATGTGTCGCTTTTCTGAACACAGAGCAGATAACTCGTAACTTTGTATTTTCTTTTTCTCTTAAATACCTAGGAATTCCTATTTCTTTGAGCTCAATTCTTAATCGGAGTTAAACTCCAATTTTTATCCATCACTTTTTCTTTGTTAAACTTTCTGTAAAACCACCGTTTGTTTAATTTTAATGTAAACTTTAATCTTGACTTTATTTTTATATTTTTCTTGACCAAGCACCCACCAGAAGCTACTATTTTATCTAAAGTCCGAAAGTTTTTTTTTCTCTTCTAATTTGAAATCTGATCAGATATCTTTAATTATTCCCGAAGACCTGCAGCGCTTGTCTACCAGGAAGAAAAGACGCAGCTCTCCACATCACGCGCAGCTGAGGAATCAGCGCGCTTCTGCAGCATCTCAACCATCGAGATCCAACTTACGATCTCATGAATATCATTAATCGTCAAGAGAATATTTGCGGGACAAATATTCTGGGTTTTGCCCCTGAACAACACTTCAAAACTTCATGAGGACGACGCCAGAACCACCATCACCGAGAATCACGTGAGCTGCAAAACTTTAATTCAACTGCTGAATAAACTTCTGAGGTTCGGTAATAATTTGTATATCTAATCAGATGCAAATTAAGAAGCCCTTAACATAACTCTTCTTTTCATTAAAATTCCGTTTTTATTTTCTTAAGATTAATTTAGGACTTCTTCATATAAGTAATAAACTTTCTCCATAAATTTGCGTTGTTTTTAATAATCTGTTAACTCAAACTGATAGAAATTCATCTCTCAGTTTAACCCTGGTTCCGAAAATATTGACATTGTTAATCTATCATTTACAAGATTGATTTTATGATAAATGAAATTACTACAATGTCTGTTAATCATTTCATTTAATAAATATTTAAAAATGAGAGAAGTTGTTGGGAATTTATTTCATTCTGAGTCTGTTTCAAGCCCAGGTATCGAATTCACGGAAAATTTTTGAGACTGATTATTGATTAATTTATTGAGTGATCAAACAGGTATAAAGTGAAATTAAAGATCAAATTGCTTCTTAAAGATAGAAGCTGGTGCCCCTTACGAGTGTTATTAACTTTTCTGATGTATATGAAATGAGATTTGAGCTCAGATTCCAATACATCAATATAAATTAAATAATTCATACCTGATCATATTTATTATTTATTAATATTCCCATTTTCCCTTACACATCATAAAGTATGCTGATGATTCAGTTATTGTCAGTCTCCTCCAGGATGGTGAGAGTGGCCACGGCTCAGTAGTTGATGATTTTGTTCATTGGTGTGAGATTCCTACCTGCAGCTGAATACAACAAAAACTAAAGACATGATTATTGACTTTAGGGGGAAAACTCCCAGGCACAAAATCACCGTACTAAAAGGCCAGACCACCGAATGTGTGCAATCCTACAAATATCTTGGGACGATTATTGATAGTAATTTAAACTTTGAAGAGAACTGTGAAAGGGTGTACAAAAAGGGTCAGCAACATTTGCATTGCTTGAGAAAACTTGCACGCTTCCAAATTGACCGAACCATAATGACAATGTTTTATCGGGCTTTTATTGAATCTGTTTTATCCTTTTCTTTAGTGTCATGGTTTGGTCAGATAAAAGTGAAACAGAGGAAATCCTTGGATCAGGTAGTTAGATGGTCCAGTCGTTTGCTTGGTGAGTCACAGCTGAGCCTGACATCCCTGTACACCAGACAAGTACAGAGGATGGCTACCTCCATTTTAAATGATGACTCCCACCCTTTGCACTGCAACTTTCAGCTTCTTCCCTCAAGACGGAGGTTTGCTGTCCCAAAAAGTAAAACCCAACGTTACAAAAACAGCTTTGTTCCTGCTGCTGTCAAAGAGTTGAACAAGCTGTAACAATATATTGCACATAATTTAGGAACCTATTTATTAACTCCATTTTATATTTACTTATTTTTGTAGGATGTTACTTGGGTTCTAAATATTTTATTGAGTTTTAGACCTTTGAGTTTTTGACCTCTTTGACTAGTTTTTAACTTTTAATATGACTCTTCTCTCTTACCTCTGGTTTTTCTCGCATCTCTTTGTCTTTTTATACCCTGAATGATGGAGCCTTGAGTATTTTTATCATGTTTATAGTCAGCTTCACGTGTGCCTGTGTTTGTGTCTATGTTGAATGTAATTTGTGGCTTGTAAATATGGATGTCACCAGACTGCAAAACAAATCTACCTACGGGTACAAATAAAGTAACCTGAACCTGAACCTGAACCTGAACATGTACTTGAGTAGAAAGTATCCTGCAATGAAGTTACATATCCAAGTCCTGTTTTGTCAAAGTATCTACAAGTACAAGAACCTTTTCTGGCAACATGTTTATGCATCACTGCCAGTGTCTGACTGTTCTGAATAAATATAACTTGTATTCTACCCAAACCTGCAGTGTATATTAATGATTATAAGTGAATACACAGAAAGTACTTGAGATAAACCTTTAATTGAATAATTGAAAAACAATTTTTGGAAATACCAGATTATGTGTTGCCATAAATAAATGCATAAAGAATGCATGAACTGAGGTGCAGCTCACAGTTGTGTAAAAATGTGAATGACTGGTTATTTAAAAAGGTTGAAGTTACATTAGACGTTTTTATAGATTTAAATTGTAAACATGTAAAACATCAATGTAGGTCTTAAGAAGAAAGGACAAGGCACTGCCATCTCAGAACCAGTGGATGTGGACATCATTCACACCAGACTGGTCCCCTGGTCTCTGCAGCTCTCAGCTCCACGTCAGATGTAGTCGTCACGGATCACACAGATGTTTGCTGGATTAAAAAAATTCAGTGATTAATGTACATTACTTCCTCTGCTCAGCTGAATGTTTATTGGCTGTTGGACAGTGAAGGACTTCAACGATGGTTCCTTATATCCTGGTGTGATTTGATTTCTGAAAGAGAATTGATTCAAAGATGTTTGATAATTGCCATATACAGAGGTGGGTACAGTAGTCAGAAACTATTCAAGTAATTTATAATTATTCAAGTCTGAGTAGTCACCAAAAACATTAGTAAGAAAGTGGCTACTAAAAACATTACTTTAGTAATAAGTTTATTCTCGCTTGTTTGAAGTTTTTTTCCCCCTAAATTTGTGAATTTATATTTTTTTCTTATAAATTTGTCGTTTTTTTCTCTTAAATTCTCCGGCTGTTTTCTGATAGATTTGGGGCTCCCCCCTCTCAAATTTGTGATTTTCTCTGCATTTTGTGAGGTTTTTTCTCATAAACCTGGTATTTATTTTGTAAATTTGTCACCTTTTCATAAAAAATTTCCTTGAAAATTTTCATTTATTGGTTTACTGTTTTTTTGATATATACATTTTTAAACTCATTGGTCATTAATAGTAGAAACACAATTCAGTAAATTGGTGACCATTTTATACTAATAGTAGAAAGCACAATTTGGGTGACTTGTCAATCAATATTCTGAAGGCCCATTGGTCCTAAAGTCTTATTGTTAAAAATGGTTATATTCACTTCAAACCAGCGTTCAAATGAATAAGTTTACTACAACTCAACCATTCAACATGACATCCTCCCTTCCCAACCACTACACCACATACTGTATGTACACACTTTGCATTTAGTGTATTCATCTATACATACTTAATAATATGGTCAAAAAAAATTAAATTGGAGTCTTGTTATGTCTGCTATAAATAGTATGTTTAATTAACAAATGTATCCCTATGATGGGTAAGACATAAATCCAACCTTAATTTTTAAAGAAAAATAGTCTATTAATTTAGGCCTAATTAATTTGGTCCTAACTTTCGGACCAATGCACCTTAATAATCTGTCCTCTACAACTATAAATAGACCAACCAGAGGTCGGTCACTGTCATGAACGCCCAAGCGGGGCAGAATGAAGACCCAATCGCTGGACTGTGAGTTTGCAAACGTTTAATCAAAAACACAAAGTCCAATAAGAACACAATAACTTACAGGCAACAGGAATAGAGAAAATAGCACAGAAAGCTAGGCGTGCAGAAATGCCGGAGCAGGCATGGAACTCACGTCTGGAGATGAGGTGAACAATGAGAAGGACGTGGTCCTGAACTATATGTCATGAGCTGAGCACTGGAGGTTTCCGCCATGCTCAGTCTCATGGCTTTTTCTCTATATTTACAGTATATATTTGTTGTATTTTGTGCTTTTTGGTTCCTGTTATTCTCGTACTGTTTTCTATTTTCCTGTTTATGTCTTAGTTTTGTTACACTCTTATTTTGGATTAATTTGTATTTATATCTCAGTCTGCATTTGTTGATTTTTTATTTTTTATCCTTACTGTTGTGTTGTCCCTCTGGGTTGATAGCTGTCAGTGGTGTTTCCGGGATTGTGCTCCGTGTAGGCGTCGCCCCTGTCAGCTGTCAGCTCCGGTCGCTCCCCTGTCATTGCTCCCAGCTGGTCCAAATTAGTCATCATTGTTACTTTCTGCCCGCTCATGTGACCCACACCTGTCATTACTTGTATGATTTGTTTTTGACCCTATTTAAGGGCGGTTATTTTCATTTCCCCTTGCAGCAGTCTTGAGTTTCTCCTTTCCTCGTCTCCACCAGAAAGCAGCCCTCGTTCTGGTGCGCTTAATCTGTAAGTTTGATTGCTTGTTTAAATTTTATGTTAGAGCACTGTTTTGGACTTTGTGTTTCGTGGTTTTTTCAATAAATCTCACAACTCACAGTTCAGCGCATGGGTCTCCCTCTCTGCCCCGAGGCATTCTTGACAATTCATGACAGAAGACTGCCGCCATTAAGAGACCCAGCTGCTGTGCGTTGTGGGGGTTTTTTTTTGGGGGGGGGGGGGTTGATTCACTGACCTGTTTGTGGAGCTCACCATGTCCCCAGCATGCCGACCTCCGACAATCAAAGGGAGATCGGCAGAGGGATCCCCGAGTGTGGAGGAGGAATGGGCCGCCAAATTCATCCAGGGCTTTGTGGATGAAGCTCTCGCCTCCCGCAGCCCAAAGAAAATCTGGGAGAAGGTGGATTCGGCAACCGCTATAGTCAAGGCGCACCCTGGGTTGTGGAGGTTCCCCCAGTTTGCGGAGCTGCTGGCTATGCTCTCCATCCTGCAGCAGTCTTTCCCCGGGCTGACATGGGGGTCGCCTCCAGCGAGCCCGAAGCCAATGCAGAAGCTCGCTCCGCAGCAGATGCCCTGCTCCACCTACAATCCGCCCATTCCTGCTCCAGTTCCATCCGCTCCACAATGCCGCCATCCAGCTCCGGACCGCCGGAAGAATACTCTCGCCTCTCAGGCAGCAACATCCCCTTCGCCAAGGCAGAAGACTCCCACAGCAGTGCCCGCTCAATGTTTTTCCTCTCTGGCTGTATTGTCAGCTTCTTCCCTCTCCACAGCTGCTGCTTCCTGCTTCTCCTCGACGTTCTCTCCCACTGCTGAGAGGTCGGCTGTTTCCGTCCCGGCTCTGCCCATCACTGTGTCTGCAGGGGTGGCTCCTCCACATTCCATTGAGGGGCCCACAACCGCTGAAGCCACGGAGAGGGCGGATTCTACACCCGCTGCAGCAGAAAACATCATGCCCCGGGAACACAGGCAAGTGTCTTTACATTCTCTATTACCAACATATACGTAAATGATCTTGTCTGATTCCCGGTGGTGAGGCTCAGCCCCCGCAGTCCTGTGAGCTCTCATCACCTGCTGCAGCTAAAGACTTTTCGTCTGCTCTCTCTGTGTCTCCTCCTCTGCCCCCTGAGTGTCCACCGGCCCCAGGATTGAGCCGCCGGATGATGGAGGAGCCTGCAGCCTTGGAGGACCTGGTCCCAGCCCTGCAGCCACAGTCTGGATCGAGGAAGAACGCTGCAACTAAGCTGAAGCCTGTGCCGATGATGAAGCTTCCCCTGGCCTCAGCAGAACAGGATCCAGCGTCAGCGGAAAATCGACCTCCTGAATCCATGCCAGATGGGCCACCTGCATGAGTCACCTCACTGGGGGGTCCCAGGACTGTATTGACCACCATGCCTGCTGCAGGGACCGCCACAGCAGAGTTGGAGGTGGACCTCCAGAGGGCCGGGCCCAAGAAACCATCACCTGGATCGATGGAGCTTGAGATCAGGCAAGTACTCTCCTTTGTCTTTGTTGTTTCTATTTTGGAGAGATCTTGCCTGGCTCTTAGTGGGAAGAGCCAGGTGCAGCTGCCAGGCTCCACTGCTGTTGGTAACCCTGACCCTGTTTTTCTGCCTGTCTTGCCTGAGCTTTCCCCCAGGGTCTCCGAGGATTGTCCAGCTCCACCATAGGTCTCTGTGGGTCCAGACTCGCCGCCCAAGATCACCATGGGTCCAACTCCTCCAGCCAAGGTCGTCGCAGGTGCTCTGTCCCAGCCCTGGACCGCCGTAGGTGCTGCTTCCTCTCCAGCTGAGGTTGTCGGGGTGTTGCAAACATTTTATCCTGGTAAGTTAACTTTTTAAAAATACATTTGCAACTTTTTCTGATAAATTTATTACTCTTTTTCCTATAAATTATGTGATGATCAGGCACGCGTGCTCCCCCTCCACACACAGTGCTGTACCCAGGGCCCACAATTTAGTGCAACGCCACTGCTGTCACTAGACGAGCCTTTGGTGGTGGTGGTGTTACAGTCTGGGCAGGTGTGTCTAGTCAGTACAGAACTGCCCTACACCTTGTGAATGGTACAGTGACAAGCTGATACTACCTGAAAAACATAATTAATCTAGTCACTGTGCCCCTGCAAGAACAAAACAGGCCTAATTTCATCTTCATGGACGACAATGCTCCAACTCATCAAGGTCGCATCATTAGGGAACAGCTGCTGGAGGCTGGGGTTCCTCAAATGGAGTGGTCTGCACTTTCTCCAGACCTGAATCCCATAGATAACCTATGGGATCCCCAAAATCAAACCTAGCACCCAGCTGTGAGAGAATAGTACAGTGGACAACAAAGGCCAAAAGTTCAAGTTGGTGAAATCACAGGTTCCCTCTCCTTCTTAGGATGTGTCTACAAAAGGGACTGCCCAAACGGCAGTGTTCAGTTCTCTTTTGCTGGTGGGGAGGACTCTGTGCATTTTGGTTTGTATTTGTCTGGCACCATACTTAAAGATGCACTCTGGTGGCTATAAATCCCCTATAAAAACAAATCTACATGGTCTAAAACAGTATCTTAAGTCCTTTCTTCTACAAACTCTTTCATTGTCTTACAGTTATTTGTCAACCCCCCTCAACAACCATGCCAGAATCGGTGACAAGGCCCAATCCATGTACTACAAGGCTAATAGTGGCTCATCAGTCATCATAGCAGTCTGTCGTGGGCGACAATGACTGTTTCATTTAGGTCTGATCAGATTCCTCCACACAGCTCTGTCCTTAGCCTTCCTAATAGTGGCTAGCGCTACATTAAACAGCGTAAATCCTGTGATAAAAAGACTTACCGTTTGAAGGACATGCTCAGTTGTATGCACGGTGGCCCAGGATAATGACTGAAACTGCATGAGTCCTTAAAAGCAGTTTAATGGTGAAAGCCATCTAAATTTGGGTCGGTTTTCAAAACAACTAGCCCAAAAACGCTAACTGGTCAGAGGCTAGCTCGTCCAGAGAGTCCTGATTGGTTCAACATTGCTCACGTGCCAGCGGCTGTAAATATCTACATCACCAAAAACATTCCATTTCAACTTGCCTTTTTGGGGGGGGGGGGGGGCGGGTATTGACGCAAAAAAACAGACACATGAGACATTTGATTGATTTTGCTCTTGATATGTCTTGTAAGTCATAAAAAAACATGTTACATACTGTATATGTTAACAAGAAAAACAAGAGCACTCTGGGGCGAGTGCAAGATCCCCTGCCTCTGTTTTCTTTGAAGATCCCAATACTTACTAACAAAGAGCAGTTTTCAACTTTCAATGCAATTACTGTGGCAGAACCAAATTATGGTAAACCCATCATCCACGAATATACAACAAAGTATACAACCCATAGTTGTATACTTGGCAAGATCCCGAGATGAACCTGTGTAGCACGTTTGATGATCCTAGAGAGCTGTAAATGTTCTACATGTTTACATGTTAGAGAGATTAGGGAGTGCCAACCTTGACCTTTGACCTTTTGACCCCAAACCTGTAGTCAGAGGTCATGGTGTCAGAGTGAACCTGTGTACCAGATTTGGTGACCCTAGCTTTCTTTGTTGTTGAGATATACTGTAGTTTATAAGCCATTTTGATGTTGACCTTTGACCTTGCAATCCCAAAACTATAGTCACACTTCAGGGTCATGGGGTGAACGTATGTACCAACTTTGGTGACCCTAACTTTACTTGTTGTACAGTAATAAGGCATAAGGAATGTTAAACTTGACCTTTTACCTTTTGACCCCAAACCCAGAGTCAGAGGTCAGGATCCCAAGGTGAACCTGTGTACCAGGTTTGGTGGCCCTAGCTTTACTGGTTTTATAGTAATAGTAAATTTAGCATTTACCATAGCACAACTGGAATGTTAGCTTTGACTTTTGACCCCTTGCCCCCAAACCCATAGTTAAGTCAGGGTGCAAGTCGTCCAAGATGTGTATTAGATACAACTACTGTATTGATTTGAAAAGCCTACATCATTTCTTTCAGTAGTTGTTGTGTTTAGAAGATGTAGGGAAAATCTGACCCCTGACCTTTGACCTCAAGGTCATCTGATGAGAGTGAAATTGCAATATAAATATAAATATGTTAAACCATGGTACCAAGTTTCAAAACATTTGGAACAAAACTGTACGAGGAGTTGATTTCACAAGACAGGGGCAGATTTACTAAGGCAGCGCAAATTAGTGAGTGCACAAATTAGACAGAGCACCTAAGGGAGTGGCCAGTTTTTGCCAGTGATCTACTAACAACACGCGAAGTTATGAACACAGATGCAATCACTTCATTTCAATAATGACCACTCATCCACCAAGAGCACCACAAAAATGCACACAGGCACAGCTGATGAGGAAGCGTGTCAACAACACAGGCACAGCCAGTTCTGAGGAGCACAACATAGGAGTTTTTTTAAGGTTTTTTTAAGCTTTTGTTTAAGTGCAAACCCCAGTAAAATAGTTTATTTTTGTTCATCATATAGCAAAGATTTTATTTTCATTTCACATGGCAGACTGCTTTGTATAATATGCATAAATTAAGGACTACTCATGAATAAATTGATTATTTGACCAGTGTGTTTACTTTATTAACACAAGAACCCTCAAGATGATCTGATGGAGACTCTGGGGTTTTACTGTGAATAACTTTGCTTTAACAAAATCTACAGGTCTCCCAGTCCATGACTTTTGATAAATATGTGCGTTTTATATTTATTGAAGTCTGGAACACAATAAAATTAAACACATACGATTTCACTTATTCCTCGGACAGCCACAGCAGAGACTGCTGTCACTGAGTTACTAAGATGCTGCAGTGTCGGGGGATGTATGGATCTGTGCTCCTTTTGTCCACTCCAGGTAGGAAGGCCTATCCTATTTTATGGATGCAAATTCATTGTTTAGGAAAGCTTTTTAATGTCCTGGCGTGTCAATGTATGTCCTATCTCTGAATGTTTGCTTTTATACTTGTTCTTAATGTGTAGCACTTTGAGATTTTGCCCAAAATGTGAAGTGCATTATAAATGAAATAAATTATTATTATTATTATTATTATTATTATTATTATTATTAGGCTATATATAAACAAAAAAAAAATTTAAAAATCCTCTGCCGGCTGATGTGCAGTTCAGCACAACACCGATCTCTATGAGACCATTTCTACTCATATTAATCTGTTCTGTCATGCCAAGTAAAGTCAGGAGCAGAGAAAAGATTATCTCTCTTCAGCTATGCACCCTTGGATCTCGCCGGTGTCTCTTCCTGGCACCAACTATCTCTGTCATGTCAGACGCAGATGAATTAAGACATGCTTTTTGAGGGCGTTAAATCCTGGCGCATTTAGCAGGAGATTGGCAACCGCAAACGTTCGTAAATCACCTTGCGCCAGTGATTTAAATACTCTCCTCCCTCAAATTTGTGCAATGACATGACAACTCCTACAGATACATATGCAATGAGGCCAGGTGCAAAATTAACATAGTTCACACCTTTCCACCGCTAATTTTGCCCTGCGCCCTTTAGTAAATCTCGAAAGTAGTTTTTTAACGACAAAACAGGGTTTTGCGATGGCGCAGCATGTTAGTAAATCTGCCCTTTACTGTCCATGAAGTGAGGCGAAATAAGAGGTCATAGGTCAGGGGTTGCAACTCCTGCAAAAATTATCCGATCAGAACCAAATTGCAATATGTGCATCATCGGTGTATATCAAAGCATGGTACCAGGTTTCAAAACAATCGGAGCAAAACTGTAGGAGGAGTTGATTTCACAAAATGGGACAGACAGATGGACAGACTGACCCATAACATAATCCCCCTCCGGTCTTCACCAAAGGGTCTTTGACCCCTTTGGGATTCGACCGAAGGGGGATGAAAAATGTGATTCTTGGCCATGTCACTTTAATAAATGCACATTTGTATGGAATTCTACTGCTGCTTGGATTATTTTTCTAGATGTTTGAAGAGCCTTATCTGAAGAGTTGTGGAATTATAAGTTGCATGTGGGTATAGTTCATCTGGACCAAACTTTTCTACCACAAGATTCCAACCTAAGAAATCAGCCAGAATGTAAATGGTCTTTGCAGGGTCTTGACTGGGTCTTTGGGAGTGTATTAACAATATACTGGGATCCTTGTTATGCATGATAGAGTGTGGAGAGTTTTGAGCATGCACAACACTTAGTGAGGTTGTGTTCGTTAATGATCATGGTGACATCATACCAGGGTCTTAGGTGGAGCATAGTGGGAGCAGTGGCAACCTTTCAAAGTTGTGAGGCCCATGTGCACTGGTGTGGCTTGGCCCTCAAGAGCTTGAAGCAGGACTGACCATACTCTTGAACATGGCATTAGCGTCATGAGGAATTATGACAGAGCTTGTCTAGAGTGTGTTGTGATCGTGTGCTGCTGGCGCATAGAGCTTGGTAGAGGGAGCAGAGCATCATGTGAATGCAGAAAATGACAGTGAAAAAAGCATAGCAGTGTCATGACTTCCTTCCTACTGAAGGAGATTTTTCAATTTTTTCCACAATCCAGCTACATTCTAATAAAAGGATGTCCACTCCTGTGCCATGGAGGACCAAGACACTGCAAGTTTTATCTCCAGCCAGGTTCTTAAACAACTGATTTCATTGAACCCCTTGCCAGTGATTGCTGCTCAGTAAAAACACATGTTGAAAAAACCGGCTGAAGAGAAAACCTGCAGGGTCTTGGCCCTCCATGGCACATGATTGGACACCCCTGTTCTACAGGTCTGGTAGGCTGTGGAGAGAGAAGTGTGATCTTCATCAAAAGTGAAGGGGGTCTTAGGTACCTTTAAATCTGGACACAGGTCTGGAGTGCCATTCATATACTCATGCATGTTTTAACATTCATGACAGCCAATAATTTATTTGCATACCAATCAAGTACTGTATATTCAGATGTTTTTTTTTAAAGTTGGGTAATTAGTACAACAGATGATTCAAAAATGAAAAATCTCTCAAATTCACTTCCACAATGACTGTCTTACACCCATTCATCCATCCATCTTCTACTGCTTATCTGGGGATCCGTGTCACAGGGGCATCAGTCTAAGCAGAGTAGCCCAGACTTCCACCCAGTTCACGTAGCACCATGATCCCTCCTGCAGGGGTGATCTCACTGGAGGGCAGGCCCATGTGGCTCCTTTGGGTACACTGGGTCCTTGATGTATCGCTTTTCACAGAGATCCACTGGACCGCTCTTAGTCTGGCCCTTCACCCAGGACCAGTTTGCCTTGGGAGACCCTACCAGGGGCAAGTTACCCCTGACAACATAGCTCCAGGGATCATTCGGGTATTCAAACCTCTCCACCACGATAAGGTGGTGATCCACGGTGGGGACAATGACTGTCTTTCTTTCCAGATTTAATAATGATTTCTTATTTAGTGTTTTGTAAATCAATCTGAGTGCTCACATCAATAAACTGATCAGAAACAGCTGAACAGTGTTGCTACTCACACTGCAACATGGATCAAACTGCAAGACTATCAGACCTTGTCAACATTTTTTATTGCAGTGGGAAACAGCAGAGAAGCTGTATTACATACAATTATCTGTAATCTATTTCAGTCTTTGTGAGAGCCAATACGTTAGTGGGCAATGTCCCAGAGCCAGCACCTCCGCCCAGTGCAGACTCTCCACCTTGTCGTTCTTGATAAATTTCTCCAGTAGAAAAGTAAAAATGTCAATGCACCGCATTGCTGACTCGGGTTTTTGTTGCAGCAGTTGTTGAAACTGGACAACAAAAATGAATGAAGTAAGCTGAACTATTGTATAATCGCAACTGTTTTCATTCATAAGTGCTTGGAGACAATAAAACAGTTAATTTGCATACACCCCCCCCCCCAACCATTCATCTTAATCATTTAATTCTTTTTTGGCATCTTACTAAACATGCAAACAGGTCAGAGCTGTCCAGGACTTGGTTTTGAAGCCAGGACCTTTTGCTGTGAGGTAACAGTGCAAACCACTGCACCATTAAATTCTTTTATATGCACTTCTTATGTGACAGTGAATAACAGAATATGAGTCACTGGATCACTCAGCCTCTAGAGTGATAACACTTTTAAAACTCATTGCTATGTTGTAGTACCAGAGATCATTTCAGGGAGATTTTTTTCCATCTTTTCCTCACTCAACCAATTCCAATATTTGCTTGATTCATCTTTTTGTATTTCAATTTAAAAGAATTTGCTGTTTTTGTTAATTGCCCATTAACGCTTTGCTCCCCTTGACAGCGACAAATTGTGTGATTTCGGTTAACGGCAGAAAGCGTAAACAGTACTTTTTGCCTAGCGGCTCTCCATACCAAGGCCGCTCTGGCCACGGGCACTATACAGTGGGGCAAAAAAGTATTTAGTCAGCCACCAATTGTGCAAGTTCTCCCACTTAAAAGATGAGAGAGGTCTCCAGTTTTCATCATAGGTATACCTCAACTATGAGAGACAAAATGAGAAAAAAAATCCAGAAAATCACATTGAAGGATTTTTAATGAATTAATTGGTAAATTCCTCGGTAAAATAAGTATTTGGTCACCTACAGACAAGCAAGATTTCTGGCTCTCACAGACCTGTAACTTCTTCTTTAAGAGGCTCCTCTGTCCTCCACTCGTTACCTGTATTAATGGCACCTGTTTGAACTCGTTATCAGTATAAAAGACACCTGTCCACAACCTCAAACAGTCAGACTCCAAACTCCACTATGGCCAAGACCAAAGAGCTGTCAAAGGACACCAGAAACAAAATTGTAGACCTGCACCAGGCTGGGAAGACTGAATCTGCAATAGGTAAGCAGCTTGGTATGAAGAATTCAACTGTGGGAGCAATTATTAGAAAATGGAAGACATACAAGACCACTGATAATCTCCCTCGATCTGGGGCTCCACGCAAGATCTCACCCCGTGGGGTCAAAATGATCACGAGAACGGTGAGCAAAAATCCCAGAACCACATGGGGAGACCTAGTGAATGACCTGCACAGAGCTGGGACCAAAGTAACAAAGGCTACATCAGTAACACACTACACCGCCAGGGACTCAAATCCTGCAGTGCCAGACTTATCCCCCTGCTTAAGCCAGTACATGTCCAGGCCCATCTGAAGTTTGCTAGAGAGCATTTGGATGATCCAGAAGAGGATTGGGAGAATGTCATATGGTCAGATGAAACCAAAATAGAACTTTTTGGTAAAAACTCAACTTGTCGTGTTTGGAGAAGAAAGAACACCATACGTACTGTGAAGCATGGGGGTGGAAACATCATACTTTGGGGCTGTTTTTCTGCAAAGGGACCAGGACGACTGATCCGTGTAAAGGAAAGAATGAATAGGGCCATGTATCATGAGATTTTGAGTGAAAACCTCCTTCCACCAGCAAGGGCATTGAAGATGAAACGTGGCTGGGTCTTTCAGCATGACAATGATCCCAAACACACCGCCCGGGCAACGAAGGAGTGGCTTCGTAAGAAGCATTTCAAGGTCCTGGAGTGGCCTAGCCAGTCTCCAGATCTCAACCCTATAGAAAATCTTTGGAGGGAGTTGAAAGTCTGTGTTGCCCAGCGACAGCCCCAAAACATCACTGCTCTAGAGGAGATCTACATGGAGGAACGGGCCAAAATACCAGCAACAGTCTGTGAAAACCTTGTGAAAACTTACAGAAAACGTTTGACCTCTGTCATTGCCAACAAAGGGTATATAACAAAGTACTGAGATGAACTTTTGTTATTAACCAAATACTTATTTTACCGAGGAATTTACCAATTAATTCATTAAAAATCCTTCAATGTGATTTTCTGGATTTTTTTTTCTTATTTTGTCTCTCATAGTTGAGGTATACTTATGATGAAAATTGGAGACCTCTCTCATCTTTTAAGTGGGAGAACTTGCACAATTGGTGGCTGACTAAATACTTTTTTACCCCACTGTATGTGCCATGCAGACATTGCAAAGTTAAACAAGTTGGATTACAGCCATGGAAATCCCCAAAGTGCTGTCATGTTTAAGTTTACAATGTTATCTGTTGGAGCTCTCACCTGGATAATTGTTACAGCCTCCTCCAAAACTTCGCCTGGATGTTGGGTTGTTCTTCTTCTGTGGGCGCTAGCTAGCTGGCTAGTAGCTATATGCTAGGTTGTAGCTGACCTCCAGCAGCTGACACGGACAGAAAGTTGCCTGTTTTCATCCTCATAGCTTTGGGTCCAACTGTCGGTGAGTTCCAGTCTAAAAAAAATCTCAAGCTGTGTTCGTAATGTCCATTCACTCCCCCGCTGTTTTGGCAGCACGGTGGGGTGTCATCACGGGCGAGATGGTTGTTTGTTTCTGTTTGCAGTTGTTCTGCTAAAAGGGAAATTGTGTCTTTCAAGTAGATTCATTTTGTCTTCTTTTAATTATTTACCTTTTGTTCTCATTAAAGACAAAAATAGAAAGGAGATGTCTTTACCTTCTTAATATGTTTCGACTGTGCACTGCAGCCTTCGTCAGAAGAGTCTGAAGACTCTGTCTTTGTCTTTAATAAGAACAAAAGGTAAATAAAAAAAAGGAAATTGTGTCTGTTGTGACACACGAGGTCCATGGTTTTGTGCTGATTTGCTTAAAAGTTGTGGATGTTTGCTATGAGAGAAAAGCAAGCTCCATTTGAGGCTGCTGGCTGGATGCTGAGTTGTGTTGCAGTGGTGTTAATGAGCCCTGGCATTCCTTTGTTTGCACATGGAGTCTACTTTTGAGAAATTTCTGGAGAATATTCTGGATAATTTTTGTCATTCTAGATATGTTGAGAGCTTTAATAAACCTGCAGGTGAAGACAGCAAGCATATTTGTCCACTCCCATGTTCATAACAGTATGACAAACTTGAAAAATTACCTACTTAAGGTACACTGTAGCTGTATGGAAATACACGCGATTAACGAGTTATTAATCTTGATTAACTCAACATTCCAAAAGATCAATCACGATTAAATTTTTTTATCGTCCAACACCACTAATACACACACACACACACACACACACACACACACACACACACACACACACACACACAAGTGTGACAAACATACAAAAAAAATGAGAAATCAGGAAGGGGGCAAACACTTTTTCACACCACTGTAGAAACTATAACCTCTGGAAATGACCTCATGGTAATTCTACCCTCAGGAGATTGCAACAAAGAATTTTTACACTCTGGAGATGACTTGGGAGCACTAAACTGAGATGGCAACATGGAACTCCCAAGCTCCAGAGATGGCAACCTGGAACCTCTAGACTCAGGAAATGACCACCTGGAAACTTTGCACTTAGGGGGTGATGACAACCAAGAGCCCTCAAACTCAGGAGGTGTCAACATGGAACCAATAACCCCTGGAGGCGATAACATGGACCCTTTAAACTCAAAAGATGATAGTATGAGACCTGTATTTTCAGAGAGTGGCAACATAAAACCCTTTAACTCAGGAAGTGAAAATATAGCACCCTTAAACTTAGGAGATAACATTGGAGCTCCTTGTTCTGGAGACCACAAAGGAGCTTCTTGCGCTGGGGACAACAACATAGGCGTTTTTAGCTCAAAAATAGATGACTGAGGTGCGCTGAGCTCAGGATGAGACAGATCAGGGGGTCTACCCAAGTCCATGGGACCCCAAATTGGAGCACATAATGGGTGTGGTGGCACCGACCTCATGTGCTGATGGTTTGGGTGCACTGATTTCTGAATGAAACGGCTGGGGCGTGCTGACCTCAGGCTGAGACGGCAGAGGCGTATCTGGTCCAGATGCCCAGGAATCCTCCTCCGACACCACCACCTCGGACAGGGAGGAAGAGGTAGAGGTTGAGACAAGAACCACACCCAAACAGTCAGCAGAAGAGCTCAGTGAGGAGAGCGCAGAAGCAGATGGCAACTGCAACTGGGTCTCCTCACCAGAAGTAAGACAAGACCTCTCTAATACAGATAATAAGAAAACAAAGAAAAGGACTTGCTTTAACTCCTGCTCCTCCACTGGCGAAGACCCCGGTGCTGCCAACGTTGGGATGATGATCTCAAGAGGAGCAGTCTCTGCAGGGGCATGCATGTGAGGTGAAGCAGTCTCTGCTGGAGTCTGCACGTGTGGAGGAACAGTAGCAGTGCTTGAGCTTACCTCCTCGATTATGGACCTAGCTGAGGTGGAGATGACCTCGGGAGATCAAGGAGTTGACATGAGTGGTGGAATAAACAAGGAGGTGGCAGTTGAAAAAAATATTGGGGGGCTCAGCAGCAAAAAGAGGGGGCAGCTGAGTCTCCTCGCTGGAGGCAAGACAAGACCTCTCACTATTAGGTGTTAAAAAATGAGAAAAATGGTACTTGCCTTGCCTCTAGCTCCATTGCCGCTGAGGCTGCCGCTGCTGTAAATCCTCCGCTGGAGAATCAGACAAATCACTCCGGGTGGCGGCGGTTACTGTCTGGTCTGACGATGTTGCACAGCAGCGAGGAGCTGGAGAGAAGAGCGCCGGGGCCAGGGGATGCTTATTCATCGGCACAGGCTTCATCGTAGATGGTGCCCCCATCTTCAGCCCATGGAGTGGCTGTGGGGCAGATGGGGCTGAGATTGGAGCTGGAGATTGGCAATTAGCAAAAGGTACCAAAGCCAGAGGACGCTTCTTTGTCGGCACAGACTTTGGCTTGTTGAGAGAACTCCTCACCATCCCACGGTTTTCACGCTGCAGGTCTGCCACCAGGGTGATCCTTTCCACCCCCTCAGCATGCTCTGCAAGCCAAGGCAGTGAACAGCCGCCTCCGTGAGCCCCAGGTGCCACAGAGCTGATTTTGGGGTGAGAGATGTATGAGCACAAGAAATAAGCCCATTGACTTCCATTAAAGCGCTGCAAAGCTCCCACCCCAGGCTCATGGGGTACCAACGTCCGCCTGCTGAATCCTTAACAGGTGGCGTCATCTCACTGGGTCCTTTTCTGGTTGTGTCGTACTGTCATGTTCCGCTGCCAGGAAGGCAGCAAGGATGGCCCTACACACAGAGATGATGTTCAGCAGGTTTAATAACATAATGTGCAGCAAAGGCTGGATAATCACTAGCAGATATGTGATATAACAAAAGTACAAGAAACAAACTGGACAAAAAGCAGGAGAGGAGCACATCCTGGGTTTTACAACATGACAGTGAGTAGAAAACAGGGTGGAACATATATACACAGAACAATCATGACAGCTGGCTGGGATTAATTAAGAGAGGAAGAGAGGGCGAGAGGGAGAGAGCCACAATCAGGTACAGCTGTGAGGAATTAACAAAGAATCAGTAATGACGAGCAGAATAAACAGAGAGCGCTGTCATGCAGAGAGTAACATAAGATGACATAATAAAGGTGATCATGAAACACAGAATAAGCCGAAAACTAAAGGTGAGAGCAAAATGACCATATTGCCAACTGGAGAGAAACATAATAAAGTGTGGGGCATGTTGCAAACATGTGCCCCCATGATAAAAACAACAGGGATTCACTTGTTAAGGGCTAAAGTGGGATAATTCTAACCTGTGTTAGACCATTAAGTGTGATGGTTGAATCTTGCTACTGTAGCAATATTTAATTTATAATTATGATCAGGTATAAATATTATTTAATTTAAACTTGGAAGGGTATGCGGGAATGGGAATTTACCTCCCAGTTCACCCATACACACCAGAAAACCATATCTATCACTTGTTGGGACACCAACTCACTCTCTTGTGAACAATTTATTAATTAATTCCACTTTATACCTGTTTAATCATCAATTATATAAATCAATCAATCAGTCTCAAATTAGTGAATTTGATACTGGGGCTTCGAAGACAGACTCAGAATGGAATAAATTCCCAACAACTTCTCTCATTTTACAGATTTATTTAAATGAGGCTGATTAAATGACATCACATTCAGATAACTTGTAAACAGTGAAATGATCAACGTTAACCATCACATTACTTGTAACTGGGATAGAGTAACAGAATATGGACATCTCTGTAATCATGGAACTTTAGCATGAATTTGGAAGAGTTGAAATGGAAGACAGAGAATAAAATTGGATGTTAATTTATGGAGAAAATTAACTAATTATATGGAAAATTCTGGACTACTCTTAAGAAAGTAAAAATGGAATTTTAATAAGAAAAATTATATTATTTCTCTTATAATTTTGTATCTGATCAGATGCTGAATTATTCTCAAATCTCAGACGTTTATTTACCTTCAGCAGATGGAACAGAGAATACAGCTCATGTGACTCCTTGCATTGTAGTCCTGTTGTTGAGGCTCCTTCTGAAGCTGTAGTTGCAGATAGCACCAAAACCAGAATATCTTGCCAGCAGATATTCAGACAAGGAACAGCAGCTTTCAAAGTCCACAGTCACAAGATGAGATTTTGACTGCGATAATAGTTGGAGCTTAGGTCAAAACAAAGGTGGCGATGGTGGCTTCCTTAGGGCAGCATAGTGGCGAGCTGCGTCAAGGCTTTCATGGGTCAGAGGCTTCTCCCAAGGGAATTCGAGAATAATTACAAAATCTGATCCCAATAGCAAAATTAAAAGGTATTTTTCTGACTTCGTGGAGTTGAAAATAGCTTCCAGTATGGAGATAGTCAGTCCTTGGAAAAAACACGGTGGATTTAAAGAAAGTTTAGAGGAGAAAATAGAGAACTCTTAGGAACGGGGGGTTTTAACTCCAAATCAAGATTTGAGCTCAGGAAAGAAATAATTATTTACTAGATGTTTAAAGAAAAACATTAAAATACACAGAAGTTTACACAAACACAATATTTCATGTTCCCTGTAAAAACTGAATGGACAGAAACTCTGATACGGCTCTGATCTGAAGGAGGGTGTCTCCCCTCTTTTTATCTTCAGACAACTTTCATGCCGCTAGGGTGATTGACATAAGCCCAAACCAATAGTCTTCCTTCGTGGGCGGGTTTTATGAACTTTAATCCAATGAACAAACAGTTCTTTGTTTGTAACAACCAATAATATTGAGAGAGCTGTTGCTAATCAGAGATTGGCAGATCCCAGTCATATGACTCAAGAAACGTTTTGGTAGCATAAGAAATATCATTTTATACAACATCATTTTTGGTAGCATAAGAAACATCATTTTATACAACATGTATAAAATCTAACCTACTTCAGTGATTCATGCACCTTTATAACTAGTGTTTTTAAAGTAACATACAAGAATAAACATTCATTTAAACACTTTAACATGCACATATTTAAAATCAAGGATTTAATAAGCATTTCAAACCCATTATTGATGGGTCCACAGAATATCAGAGTCCCACAGAGGCAGTGATCTTCAACAAATAGTGTCCTTAGAATTGTCCTGAGAAATGAAACTTGAAGAAAGAGAGTTAATTTCAGCTCATCAGTGTACAGTCAAAAGTGAGCGTCTACTCCAGAGACGTCCACCAGGGATAGTGTCGAGCTGTGGATAATCCTAGGGCCTTAGGAAATGCATTTAAAGTTTATGGGTTGCCTGTTCTTTGTCAAAGGGGTTTAGAAGATATCAAACCATTTTATTAGCCAAAAAAACAGTCTGGAGTAAGAGAGTTTCCAGTTTATTTATGATGTGAACTAATCCGTTCCGATGGAAGCCTTATCTCTCGTACCTCTTTACAAAGGAATGTGTTCTCCACAGTGGTCCTGAGATGAAAAAGCAATTCTTGACTGGCCTTTTCCTGGGCGAAACAATGTCTTTAAGATACAAAGTCTATTTTATTGATGACCAAAGCAAGATGATGCTACACTACTTAACAAATTGGACCAAAAATGCCATGGACAATTTTTTTGTCCCAGTCCAGCCCTGGCTAAGACAGCTAGTAGCAGACGGTTTTCTTTAATGGTTACATTGTCAATCAACCACTATGCGCTGTTTGAATTTGAGAGAAAGAAGCTGTTGTGGTTTTGGTATAAGCAAAATATTAAATCCAAGCTGTCACTGTTTTTATGTATCATCAGATTCCATGTTCACTAACTAGAAGCCAGGGAGGAGATGTATAAAAGATGATAACTCTAACAAAATAATGTGTGTGTGTGTGTGTGTGTGTGTGTGTGTGTGTGTGTGTGTGTGTGTGTGTGTGTGTGTGTGTGTGTGTGTGTGTGGTGGAGCTCACTGGGTGCTCAGCACCCTGAAAGCTCTGATCTTAGAACCGCCCTTGGGTCAAAGTTGACCAAATGTGGTTTATTTTTCAACATAGTCTCCCCTTCAGTCCACACACTTTTTCTATCAGCGTTACAGCACTTGGATCCCTGTGGTTGAAAAATAAACCAGATTCGGTCAAATTTGAACACTATGAACTTTTCAATCCCCCCCGTACACCTGTTCCACTGCGCACACTGCTGGGGTGAGACGGGTCACTGACAAGTAGTATATGAAGAACTTCATTGAAGAAACAGAGGATGTGTATTTTAAATCCCGATATAAACAATATTTTTAAATGAAACAATAATAATTTTTTCTTATCATCCAATATAGTATATCATCATATCGAACAGCCCTAACTAGCGCTATGGTATAAAATGAACTACTTATTTTGGACTACTTTAAGTTAAAATGGAAAAATACAATTAAATAAAACACTGAGGCCTCCTGACATGTTTTACCAGGAAATAGACCCAATTGCAGACACAATGAAGCTCCAGTGACACAAGTTTAGTATTTGGGTTTATTAAAAGGAAAAGATTTGAGATTTGGACCAGAACACTCCTGCAGGGAGAGAATGGGGAAAAGGTGAGTATTTGATTGGCACAGTGAGTAAGAAGTGAATACTGAATTAGGCTTACTCTGTAGAGAGGAGCGGAGCAACGGTGATCAGCAATCCGGTAAGTATTTTCCTTTCCAGAGGTGGCAAGGAGATTGGAGCAGGTGGAGCTGGTGATCCTGTGAAGGTAAGAGCTCAGATCATGATTGCTCAGGTCTGGAACTTCCTATAGGCTTGGGTTAGTTAAAGGGCCTATGTCATGCAAAATTGACTTTTTTGAGCTTTTAAGCATGTTATAATGTTAATTCCTCACCAAAAACACCCCCAAAGTGGTATTTTGCGCCATTCACGCATCTCTGAGTATTCCTCCTCAACCCTGCTCTTTGAGCTGCTGCTCCGTCCTGTCCCTGATAATGACTGGGTCCCCACGTTCATACGTATGAACGTGGGTGAGCCGCCCACTCCAGGAAGTGCCTGTGCTGCCAGCACCGCCCCCAGGCTAACGCACACACCCACTTTCTCCGTGCAGCTAACGGAGCGGTGATCGGCAAAACTCTTTCACTTTAGCATTGACGCTGTGAAGAAGTAGTTCCTCTCGCACCTAATCAGCTCAGTGACAACAACTGTTTGCTTTTTTACGTAAGACAATGTCTTCTAAGTGGTGTAAATGTGTCTTTGGCTGTGAGAGATTTAGGAGTTTGTTCAGCATTCCTTGTTTACGTGGGCGGAACCCAGCGACACGCTGCAGCAGCCAGCTCAGGGGTTACGTCATGAAATGGGCGGCAGCCACAAGAAGGAGAGGCAGAGCCTCAGAGATCGAGGCATCTTACTTCCGGGCTTGTGAAAATAACTCATATTTCATAAGAAATTCATTCTCCAGTGTACCAAAGGTAATATACTATCACATACATGCATATAGTTTACTCTGAAAGGCTTAAAATAGCATGATATAGGCCCTTTAAGATGGAATGATGAGCTCACAAGTATGGTCCAGCAAGGGGGACAGATCCAGATCCAGGTAGGAGAAGGAGAATAAGGAGTAGTGTGCAGCACAGAATGAAGGCACACAGGGAGATTCTGAGGAAGAGCACAGATCAACCAAGACGAGCCCCAAGTTTTCTACTGAAGAGAGTGGCGCTAAAAGCTGGGTTCACACTATAACGTTTGGACCGACTTTTACTGGCATTTGAAAAATCAGAGAAATCAGTCCAAACATTGGTGAAATTACGTTTGTGAGCAGTTTTTTTAATCCAGCGCACACCAACTTTTCCGAACTTTTATAAACTTTTATGAAGTTTTGCTAGCATTTCCCAGCGTTGCATTCAGCGTTGTCAAACTTTTGCCGACTTAGGCTAGCGTATGTGTAGTAGTTGCCAACTTAGGTTAACTTAGTTAAGAATACTCAGCGCAGTTCAGCTGACATCAGTGTCAGGTGACACTCATATAAAGATCAGCGTTTGTGGAAGGCTCCTGTCATCCTGGACCTGCTTTTTTTGGTGGATTCACACCACAACGTTTGGACCAACTTTTACTGACGTTTTGGCAAACGTCTAGCTCTGCTGCTAAAAGTTGGTAAAAGCTAATGATGGTTGGTGTTTGTTGGCAAACTCTGGCGACAGTTGTATTCGTTGAGAATTTCCAGCATGCCGAAAATTTGCCAGTGTTTGGAAATAAACGTTAGTGAAAGTTGTGCTCAGTTTGTAAAAGTTCCTGAGCGCTGGGCTAAGTTACTGTATGTAGAGTTTGCCTAAGTCAACCTAAGTTTAGCTCCTTTGGCAAACGTTGATTGAAATGCTGGTAAAAACAGATGTTTTTAGATCAAAACTCACTTCAGACATGCAGGGATGAAAGAGAAATAGAGAGAAGGGGGAATTAAAAAAAGAATATATACAGGTACATCTCAAAAAATTAGAATATCATGAAAAAGTTCAATATTTTTTGTCACTCATTTCTGAAAGTGAAACTCATATATTATATAGATTCATTACACAGAGAGTGATATATTTCAAGTGTTTATTTATTTTAATTTTGATGATTATGGCTACAGCCCATGAAAACCCCAAATTCAGTTTCTCAAAAAATTAGAATATTACATAAAATTAATTTTAAAAAATAGTTTTTTTTAATAGAAATGTTGATCGACTAAAAAGTATGTTCATGTGCACACTCAATACTTGGTCGGGGCAAATTTTGGATTAATTACTGTATCAATGTGGCATGGCATGGAGGTGATCAGCCTGTGGCACTGCTGAGGTGTTATGAAGGTCCAGGTTGCTTTGATAGTGACCTTCAGCTTGTCTGCATTGTTGGATCTGGTGTCTCTCATCTTCCACTTGACAATACTCCATTGATTCTCTATAGGGTTTAAGTCAGGAGAGTTTGCTGGCCAATCAAACACAGTAATGCCATGGTCATTAAACCAGGTTTTGATACTTCTGGTAGTGTGGGTGGGTGCCAAGTCCTGCTGGAAAATGAAATCAGCTTCTCTATAAAGCTTGTCAGCAGAGGGAAGCATGAAGTGCTCTAAAATTTCCTGGTAGACAACTGCACTGACTTTGGTCTTGATAAAACACAGTGGACAAACACCAGCAGATGACCTGTGTTCAGATAAAAGTAAATTTTGAATTTCATTTGGAAATCAAAGTCCCAGAGTCTGGAGAAAGAGTGGAGAGGCACAGAATCTAAGTTGCTTAAGGTTTAGTGTGAAGTTTCCACAGTCAGTAATGATTTGAGGAACCATGTCATCTGCTGGTGTTGGTCCACTGTGTTTTATCAAGACCAAAGTCAGCACAGTCATCTACCAGGAAATTTTAGAGCACTTCATCCTTCCCTCTGCTGACAAGCTTTATGGAGAAGCTGATTTCATTTTCCAGCAAGTAAGACTTAGTGTTGGATTCTATGCATATTATTTTTTTGTAAATGAATGAATGAATGAATAACCAGGGGAAAATGGTATCCAGAACTAACTACATAGGAATATAAAATGAAAATAAATACTGAAACGTGTTCCCAAAGGAAATGTGTTCACTCCAAAAGCAGGTCCAGAATGGCAGGAAGCCTCCACAAACGCATATGAGCATCGGCTAATGCTGATATCAGCTGACCTGTGCTGACTATTTCTCTGATTTTTCAAAACATCTGTAAAAGTCGGTCCAAACGCTATAGTGTGAACCCAGCTTTAATTTAGGCTGATTTAGGTAAACTCTGCATAACTTAACCCAGTGCTCAGGAACTTTTATAAACTGAGCTCAACTTTCACTAACGTGTATTCCCAAATGTTCACAAACTTTCAGCAGGCTGAAAATTTTCAAAGATCACAACTTTCGCCAGCGTTTGCCAACAAACACCAGCTATCATTAAATTTTGCCAGCAGAGCTAGACGTTTGCCAAAAGATAACTAAAAGTTGGTCCAAATGTTGTAGTGTGAATCCACCTTTAGTAGAGGAGTGGCAGGTGGCAGTGGCAGGTGGGTAATGAAGTGCAGCTCCAGGTAATCAGAGACTTGATTAGTGTATTTGTAGAATCTCACCAAGTGATCATGACACCTCCTCTGTGGATCGCCACCTTATCATGGTGGAGAGGTTTGCGTGCCCTCATGAGCCTAGGAACTATGTTGTTGGGGGCCACTTGCCCCTGGTAGGGTCTCCCCAGCTGGTAGTGGTCATCCTTATTAAAGAGTAACCACAAACTTTAAACATTTTTTTTTATTTAGATAGCACCTTTCATACAACAAACTGCAGCTCAAAGTGCTTTACAGTTAAAAACAATTCCTGATAAAACACAGACAAAACAGTAAAAAGACAAAAAGAGAACCCCCCCAAGGCCCCCCCGCCCCTACTCTTGTCCAAGACATCCATCCCCCTGACCCCCAACCCACCCCAGAGCCCACCTGCTTCCACCTTGTTCCACCCCACCCACAAGTAATAATAAGCATAGTTAAAACATAGCTATGTACTGAGGACCAGAGTGAGGAAACGCCATCAAGGATAAGCCATCTTTATTGTCATTCAAATCCATACAGCCAATCATGTACAGTAGCACGTAGATCAAGAACATAGAGAGTAGATCAAAGACACTGGGTACCCAAAGGAGCCACATGGATCTACCCTCCAGTGAGCTCACCACCTGCAGGAGGGATCATGGTAATATGTGAACTGGGGGGTCAATCTGTCTTCTCTGTTCAGACTGTTGCCTCCCGTGACCCAGACCCCAGATAAGTGGTAGAAAATCGATGGATGATGGAATGCCTCATGAATTGCAGATTTGGAATTAAAAAGGTAACTTTTGATTCAGTGATTTGAAAACTGGTTTTGAAATGTGTTAGATAATACTGTAATAGGTTGTTTTTACCACAAAATGATTGTATTCTTAGTCATTTTTGTAAATTTATCATTTTATTTCACTGAAATGAAAGTTGAAATCATCTTTTGATTACCTCAGTTGCAGAGGAACAAGAAAAAAGTTGCTATTTTATGAGTAGATGGAAGCAACTTTATCTGAAAAATAACAGTTCTCACAAATTTAAAAAAAAAACATTGCATCTATTATAAAAATTGCAAATTTATAAGAAAAAACTCACAAAAAATACTTAAAAAATGTTTTTTTAAGAAAGCAGGTTCACAAATTCAAGAGAAAAAATAACACTAAGAAATTAGTCAAGTAAAGTTAAACCTGTAGCTCACTGGGCTGCCACAGCTGAATTAGCACTTATGACAGACACATTTGCAAGCATGGCCTATTTTGCACAGATAATATCAGTGTACTAAATGATGTATAGCATCTATAGCATATATAAATTCAATAAATGGGGGAAAAAATCATGTCTTGCCCAGACAATCAGAAAGAAAATTGCTTTCCTACTGATTTGATTTCTTGCCACATTTAATTTCAATGTAAAATTGTGCTATAAGAATTTCTACTCACCAGTTGGCAGGGGGCTGTGGATCTTCTTCATTATTTTGCTGAATCGACTCCTGCAAAGTTGTAACTTCTCATTTCTTTGTTCTTGTAAAGCATGTGTATTACTGGGCTGTGACAGACACCAGCTAAATGTTGTTTTGCTTTGTCAAAAAAATAAATTGAGACAGATTCTAGATGGGTTCAGTAGTGTATGTAAAATGGCACAACGCACTGTGGTGTGGGAGCGCGCACGCACGGGTGACATCAGTGCACCTCAGGTTATATTAGGCAACTGCCCAGGGCCAGTCGCTCTCTTCCTGCTCTCTTTCTGCTCTCTTCCTGCTTTCAGCCACATGTACTGTATGTACTGTATGCTGCAAACCTGAATAAAGGTAACCTCAACACATAGTCATGTCCACCCATTCCTCGGACACAGCATTGGTGATGAGGATGACACACATTACATAAAGGATAATGGAGACTCTACTAACACCACCACCACCGTTCCTTGATCTGCCTGGTGGGCCACCTATCCCTTGGCCTCGCTAGTATGAATCGCTTGAAATCTTCATATCACTTCCAGCTTAGCTAACGTTAGCAAGGCTAGAATAAAGGATTTACTGTGGTGTATTGAAACCACAGGTTTGGTCAGTGTCGGTGTGATGACGCGGCCGCTCGGTGATGTCATCACACCGAACATATAAATGTAAGGGACGGCCATTTTGCAGCTGCTTCTCGTCTTTGGCACTCAACCTCCCAACCAACAACACCTCTGTACCACCATAGTAAGCTCTTTTGTAATATAGTTCATGTTCCCAGCAAACTCCACTCTCCTCTGGTTTTTGTCAAAACCAAGACAACAATTGGTGACGAGAATAAACCATGGAGGTATGTCTGAGGCCCCTTCAGCCTTTTCTGAAGGCCCCCCAAGAGCCGCTTGTACCGTGGCCATGCTGATACAATTCCTTCACCACCTACACATTGTGTAGGACCTGGGCAAGCTAGACAAGGTACGGATGGGAGCTCTACTCGTGCACAGCCTGGGCACAGAAGACCAACGTAGTTTGTACACGATAGGACCAACAGAAACGTTTGCTGAGTTAGTCGAGCTGCTAGTTAGCTACTTCAAGCTAGCCACACTACATCAGGGGTTTGAGTCCCATTCTGTCTGCAGTCTGCATGTCAAAGTGTCCTTGAGCAAGCCACTGAACCCCCAGTTGCTTTTGGTGGGTCAGGCCAGCGCCGGTGCATGGTGGCTCCGCCGCCATCAGTGTATGAATGTGTATGTGAATGGGTGGATAGCAGGATCTGTAAAGAGCTTTGGTCATCCAAAGACGAGTAAAAGTGCTATATAAGTGAGCGCCATTTACCATTTCACCACACCCGACAACGTGTTGGCGCAGCGCATCTGGTACTGCCAACGTCAACAGAAGACGGGAGAGACGACACAGCAATTCATCGCGGACCTTCGCCACCTAGCTAGCACATTGCAAATTTATTTTTGTTGGAGGACGAAATGGTGCAGGACCAGTTGGCCAAGCACACTAGCAACCCGGAGCTAGGAACGAAGATGCTAACGGCACCAGATGACATGACACTAATGAAGACCATCAAACTAGCATTCCAGCTAGAGGCCGCTGACAGGTTAGCATCTAAGCTAAGTGTGCAACAACAGCCAAATCAGACACTGCTAACACACGCAATCACTACAGAAGGGCCCGGTGACATGGCAGAAGAGGGCTGAGGTAAACACTGTGGATCAGAGGAACGCTATGAGGTGCTTCCCATGTGGCAACTGTTTCTCCCCGACGCACCGAGAGAGTATGTTCCTGCCTGGCAAGGTGGCAGCGATATCAGCGATGCAGCAAACTCAACCACTTCGCTAAGGTTTGCCAGTCATCACCACCACCAAGCACGCCGGTCAGTTCAAGTCACTCACCCGCGACTACCATCCACACTATGAGCTCCGGAGGTGCGGCTTACGCATTCTGCAAGGTAGGGCTGGACGACAACAGCTTAACGCTCCTGCTCGACACCGCCGCAGTGAGATCAATGTTAAACTGGGTCACTGTAAAGAAGTTCTTCCCCAACCATCCGATCGGGGAAAACCCAGCAGAGCTATAGGTGTAAGAACTATCACACGAACAGTTCGCTATGGGTCAAGAGTCATTACTGAGTTCATCTTCCAGGTGGATAGGTATGGAGACAACATACTAGCATGTGATCTATTCTATCAGCTGGGCTTCAACATCCACGACAGTAACGGACTCTGTTTGACCAACGATGAGTGGGACGCAACACACCCAGACGACGACGACAAGGGTACAGCCGTCCCGTGATCACAGGAGGAGCACCACCCAGAGAAGGGATAGCGACCAGACTCATCTCAGATCCTCAACCAGCATAAGCCTCAGGGAGCCACTGCAGAGCTGCAGGAGAGAGAGCCCGTGTCTATTGGGAATCCCAGGACACGACAACCCAGCACAGGTTCTGTCAACGGCAACAGCAACACGTCGCAATGACCAGACTTCCCAGGAGAGGAGGAGAAGAGGTCGGACTCATTCCAAATCCACATTCAGCACCAGCCTCTAGGAGCTGCCGCTGAGCTGCAGGATGAAGAGTCTGTGACGATTAGTGTGTAGCTTTGTTGAGTGGACATTTCACTGCTCCGCAGGGTGTAAAGACCCAAAGAATTGTGTTTCACCAGAAGCAACAGCAACCCAACGAGTCGGTCCTACAGTATGTAGCCGCCCTCTGCTGTTTGGCTAGCATGTGTGAGTTTAGACACTTGAAAGACGGGTTCGTGCAAGGACAGTTGAAAGCGAACACCACAAATTTGGTGATACAGAAGTTGCTGCCGATGGTGCCGGGTGACCGGCCATTGGCAGACAAGCTGGAAATGCCACAGGAGTCGCTGCTGATGGCGCCGGATGACCTGCCATTGGCAGACATGGTGGAAAGAGCATCCCAGCTAGAAGAGGTTGCTCAATGGGCTGCACGGTGGCGCAGTGGTTTAGCACTGTGGCAGCACAGTTTTACCCTCGGCCGGGGGACCGCGGGGATCATGAGATCGTGGGTTCGATCCCAGCCCCCGACCAACAGTGAGCTGTGTGGAGTTTGCATGTTCTCCCCGTGTTGCGCGGGTTTACTCCGGGATTTCTCCGGTTTCCTCCCGCACACCAAAAACATGTAGGTTTAGGGCGCTCGCGCATGCAGCGACCAGCAGCCGGTGGCTTGTCACCAGACTGCAAACCAAGTCTACCTACGGGTACAAATAAGTAACAAAAAAAAAAAAAAAAAAAATTAGCAATACAGCTATTGACCCTCAACCCACACTCCCCACACTCAGCTCCGCTGGCACGAACCATTGCCCAGGCTGCTCAGCCATTCAACTCCACGTCTTCTCACGATGGCTGTATGTCTCTTCACAATGGCCCCAAAGTAAATGTCGAGGAGCAGCAAGGCACCACAGCACGCCAACCCTGTGGTAACTGCGGCTCGCCCTCGCAGTGTACATGCGCACCTGCCTGCCCAGGAAAGAGGTGCCAACACTGCAGTAAGCTCAGTTTGACCACCAACGACCTATGTCCGCTACACTCAGACGTTGACGCAGCCACTCCTTGCTCTGCATTGCACACCGAGCAGAACCCTGTAGAACCAGAGCATCCTCAAGCTTCCACATCTCCACAGGAGCCCCAGACTGCATCCACACAGGACCCAGAAGAAGGCATGACCTGCCCCGTCAGCGGCAAGATTGGCATGCTCCTGGCCAGCTTATGTCCTCCACCAGATGACACCAGATGACCCCCAGCTCCTCCAATCATCACACAGCACGAGATTCCTCAGGCTGCCGCACACTGCAGGAGTTGCAAGCTGTATCTGAGCAGGACCGGCCACATTCTCCATCAGATGACATTCCAGCAGTGGTGCTCTCCCCTAACAACAGGGTGGCAGAGCGACAACAGTACGTCATGAAGAAAGAACAACGAGCGGAGTGCCCTTCACTCACAACTGGGTCCAGATACATCAACCCAATTGCTCATACAAGCTATAGTCATTCTGGCCAGCGCCAACGCGGATCATTGCTCACCTAGGACCAGCCACCTTCCTTCTGACTGATGGGTCACGATGACACTCCAGCCTTCTCAGAAGGATGACACCGCCTCACACTTCTGACCAAGAGACTATGACCAAGTCGGCCCACCCAGACTGGGACTTCGCCGACGAATGGTCCACAGCTCCAGCATAGCACCTATTAGAACTACCCGAGCCGGCGCAGCCTGAGTCCAGTGGAGGCCTCTTCACCTCGAGGACTATGTCACTGAGTACATCAGTAGTTAGGGCATGGCCTGGCATGTGGAAGAATATCCCACAAGGCCATGCGGGTACACCGGCAGTCTACCCGGTTGCCCAGCTAGAAATGTTGTGGTTGTCATGACTTAAAATGGTTCTTTATACCGGCCTGTTTGGTCCAGTCATATGTAGTATATGTTTCTATGCCAACCCATCCCTGCTAAGCTAGTCATGTGTATAAATGTTCTGAGCATTCTCAGGGGAGAGTAAATGTAGTGTATGTAAAACGGTGCGATGCACTGTGCTGTGAGAGCACGCAGGCACAGGTGATATCAGTGCGCCTCAGGGTATATTAGGCGACTGCCCAGGGCCAGTCACTCTCTTCCTTCTCTCTCCTGCTCTCTCCTGCTTTCAGCTGCTCCATGTACTGTATGCTGCGAACCCCAGCAAAGCTAATCTCAACACATGGTCATGTCCACCCATTCTTCAGACACAACAGGTTTGAGATACCAGCAACGACTCTGTGACTATTTTGAGAGAAAATTTGTCACACAAATTTTTTTAACATGATCAAAATTCCTGTGACATAAGAGCGAGGCCATATGACACACAAAAGGAAACTGAAAACCCCCGCAAATGTTTTGAGACATTTTGGAAACTCCCTCATAGGGCTGGGTGATATAGCTCAAAAAATGTATTGTGATATAATTTCTCTATATTGCGATACACGATACATTTTGTGATATGTATTTTGTGTACTCAGTGTCCTTCAAAATTTGGTTTTACAGTTTTATTGGAAATTTTATCCACCTTATTCCTAGGCCCCATGATGCCTTGCGTGAATTATGGTAGCAACTTCCGGTACTAGTTTAGAACGTATTGTTGTCACTGAAATGGGACACTTTTCCTTGTTAAAAAACAATGACTTCGGCATTAAAAATGCAGGAACACAGCCTTTTGCACCTCAAAAACAGTAAAATAATCATACCACATACCACGACTATGGAGGGACGAGAAGATGACCTTAAAAAGTCGCCAGTAGCTCCATTAGTTAGTTCCGTTGCTAGCATGCTAACGCTGTAAACAAATAAAAGCTCTGAGATATATCAATGTCTCCACCGCAATAAAGTCGGCTGCATTTTGTTAAAATATGTTGGACATATTCAAATTTACCTTAGAGCAGACATAGAGTCTAATCAGAGCTACAAAGAACCACAACACCGTGCTTGGGCATTTTAAACTGGGGTAAAATGTCAGATCTGTGACATTCATACAAGTGAAAACATACCTGGCTCTTGTCTTGGTATCTTTACCACCAATCACATGAATAATCCTATACTTTTCAGTGCATGATCTACTCATTGCTGTTGAAGCCAGATTTAGCTGTGCTTATCTGTGAGGAGCATCGCACCACGAACAGCAGCAAGTACCAGAACTACGCAAAAACATTCAAAAATACAAAAACTACAAGTGCTGAAATTACAGTAGCTGCCACTTGAGTGCAAAACATATATATGGACTATACATTAAAATGAATTTGAAAAACTTTTAAAAACGCTATTTTAAATGCCTCTGCTACTCCACTCGTACTGACTGATTTAACACTAGGTCAGCCAAAACCGGAGGCTCCACCCATAATCGTTCCTACAGCAGCACCCCCAGGAATAAGGTGGATATACAGTTAGGTCCAAAAATATTTGGACAGTGACACAAGTTTTGTTATTTTAGCTGTTTACGAAAACATATTCAGGATACAATTATATAATCAATATGGGCTTAAAGTGCAGACTCTCAGCTGTAATTTGAGAGTATTCACATCCAAATTGGAGCAAGGGTTTAGGAATTACAGCTCTTTAATACGTAGCTGCCTCTTTTTCAAAGGACCAAAAGTAATTGGACAATTGACTCAGAAGGCTGCAAAAAAAAAAAAAAAAACAAGGCTGCATGGGCTCTTCTCTCGTTAACCTGTCATCAATTAAGCTGTTAAACGGTCTGGAGTTGATTCCAGGTGTGGCATTTGCATTTGGAAGCTGTTGCTGTGAACACACAACATGCGGTCAAAGGAGCTCTCAATGGAGGTGAAACAGACCATCCTGAGGCTGAAAAAAAGAAGAAATCCATCAGAGAGATAGCAGAAATGTTAGGAGGGGCCAAATCAACAGTTTGGTACATTCTGAGAAAAAAAAAAAGAGTGCACTGGTGAGCTTGGGAACTCAAAAAGGCCTGGACGTCCACGGAAGACAACAGTGGTGGATGATCACAGAATCCTTTCCATGGTGAAGAACAACCCTTCACAACATCCAGTCAAGTGAAGAACACTCTCCAGGAAGTAGGTGTATCAGTATCTAAGTCTACCATAAAGAGAAGACTTCATGAGAGTAAATACAAAGGATTCACCACAAGGTGCAAACCATGAATCAGCCTCAAAAATAGAAAGGCCAGAATTGACTTTGCCAAAAAATACCTGAAGAAGCCAGCCCAGTTCTGGAACAGCATTCTTTGGACAGATGAGACTAAGATCAACCTGTACCAGAATGATGGGAAGAAGAAAGTTTGGAGAAGAATTGGAACAGCTCATGATCCAAAGCACTACATCTTCTGTAAAACATGATGGAGGCAGTGTGATGGCATGGGCATGCATGGCTTCCAATGGCACTGGGTCACTTATGTTTATTGATGATGTGACAAAAAACAGAAGCAGCCGGATGAATTCTGAAGTGTACAGGGATATACTTTCTGCTCAGATTCAGCCAAATGCAGCAAAGTTGATTGGACGGCGCTTCACCAATGATCCAAAACATACTGCAAAAGCAACCCAGGAGTTTTTTAAAGCAACAAAGTGGAATATTCTGCAATGGCCGAGTCAATCACCAGATCTCAACCCAATCGAGCAAGTATTTCACTTGCTCAAGACAAAACTTAAGGCAGAAAGACCCACAAACAAGCAACAACTGAAGACAGCTGCAGTAAAAGCCTGGCAAAGCATCACAAAGGAGGAAACCCAGCGTTTGGTGATGTCCACGGGTTCCAGACTTCAGGCAGTCATTGCCTGCAAAGGATTCTCAACAAAATATTGAAAAGTAACATTTTACTTAGGGGTTATGTTTATTTGTCCAATTACTTTTGAGCCCCTGAAATGAGGAGTGTTTGTATAAAAATAGTTACAATTCCTACATGTTTAATCATATATTTTTGTTCAACCCCTTGAATTAAACCTTAAAGTCTGCACTTCAATTCCGTTGTAGTTGTTTCATTTCAAATCCAATGTGTTGGCATGCAGAGCCCAAATCATGAAGATTGTGTCACTGTCCAAATATTTCTGGGCCTAACTGTATTTATATATTCATTTTACTTATGAAAAAGCTGAATAATAAAATACAATGAAAACTTTTGCCAGAGAAAATTCTTCACAACATTATGTAACTGAGCAAAGTGTCTTTTTTTTTCCTTTGTTTAACAGAACTCACTTTATCAAGTAATCAAGTTTATCCACATGGGTAGAAATGTTTCATTTTACCACACATAGTTAATACTTGGTGGTCTAATAAGTGACAGAAGTATAATTTGTCGCGTTTTTTTAATGTGTCTACTCCATCAGTTCTTTACTTAGCAAGCGACTTGCTCTTATTTTGAGAGGTTGCAAGACTGGATAGGAGCTTTCATTTTGAAAGTTTGTTTGCTGAGTGAGCTTGATTCTACACCTGCAGAGTTCAGACTGAAAATGTTTATCTTCTCCTGCACACCCCCATCCCCCGCCGCATTTCCTGTTAAGATGAGCATACTTTTATTCCGTTATCTTCCTTTTTATTTCTGCCCAATGTAGTGTAGATTTCTCTGTGAGCATGCAGGAGGGCAGGACAGCCACGCTGAGTTGCTGTTCAGACTTCACCAGTGGCAGCTCATATTAACATGACAAATACTCCAATATGTGTGATACACTCATTTTATGTATCGTGGGGGATCAAATACAATGAATGAATTCGGTATATCGCCCAGCTCTACTCCCTTGTGAACTACTCATGAACTGTTGCAGCCCAGTGAGTTACGGGCTTTATTACTCACCACTCAAGTAACTGTTTTAGGAGATGCATTCTTACTCTTACCCAAGTAACTTTTTTAGTGGCTACTCTTACTTATACTTGAGTAATAATTGTTGGAGCAATTTGTTATTGGTTGACATTTTTCTTCTTTGCTGCTGTCTGTTGGGATAGCAGTGTCAGAGCCAGCGACACCAACAGACTTGACAGGATTATTAAGAAGGCTGGCTCTGCAATTGGTCTCAGGCTGGAGACCTTTGAGAACGTGGTGGAGGGGAGGACACTGAACAAACCGTTATCCATCATGGACAGCCCTTATCACCCCTTCCACCACACACTGGACAGACAGCGGAGCATTTTCTCCAGCAGACTGCTACAGCTTCGCTGTCGAACGGCCAAGTACAGGAAATCTTTCCTGCCACATGCCATTTCATTGTACAATAACTCACTCTAATGTTGAATTCTGGTCATAACAGTGGTGCCATACTGTACATTGCAGTCTAATTGGTACCTCACACTGCACCCTCCGGCTGATAGTCCTGTATTATACAGCAAATATGATGTATCTATCTATGCGGGTCATCATCTGCAATGTACACTACCGTTCAAAAGTTTGGGGTCACTTAGAAATTTCCTTATTTTTGAAAGAAAAGCACTTTTTTTTCAATGAAAATAACTTTAAACTAATCAGAAATACACTCTATACATTGCTAATGTGGTAAATGACTATTCTAGCTGCAAATGTCTGGTTTTTGGTGCAATATCTACATAGGTGTATAGAGGCCCATTTCCAGCAACTATCACTCCAGTGTTCTAATGGTGCAATGTGTTTGCTCATTGCGTCAGAAGGCTAATGGATGATTAGAAAACCCTTGTGCAATCATGTTAGGTCTGCAATACTGTAATTGCTGCAAATGGAGGATTCTTTGATGAAAGCAAAGGTTGAAGGAAAAAATTATTTCAAATACAAATCATTATTTCTAACCTTGTCAATGTCTTGACTATATTTTCTATTCATTTTACAACTCATGGTGGTAAATAAGTGTGACTTTTCATGGAAAACACAAAATAATTGTCTGGGTGACCCCAAACTTTTGAACGGTAGTGTATATAAAATTATCTAGGCAGGTTTACTTTCCTGGGTAATTCCTTTGTCTGTTATGCTGTGTGTGTTTTGGTTGTCTACTGTCATGCTGCTGTTACACTGTAATTTCCCAGTTCAATAAAGTACATCTATCTATCTATCTATCCAGTTTAATTTGCTTGTTTTGTTTAGTATTAAATAAGTTATATTTTGATAATGTTTTTATTTGGTAATTTTGTTTGTTTTCTTTATTTAGTTATAAGTAGTTTTTTATGTGTTTGTTTTGTTTGCATAATTAATTAGGCTTATTTTGGGTTGTTTGGGTAACACCACGAGCACCTAGGTTATATAGGTGAGGCAGACAGGGATAGAACCAGCATGCACCTGGGTGGGCCTATGGTTTTTTCCCAGAGCAGGAGAGGCAGAAAGGAATGGGAACTTCTGTTTGCCTTTTCTTGGAATAAATAAACCACCGAAAATGTCATAAACTGTTTGGACAATTGACTTCTTTTTCCTTCGTAAACCACAAACCTGTGGTACAGTAGTGATCCTTAAAGTTTAGTTTGCTTTTCTCTAATTTTAAGTTTCAGATTTGGACAAATGGTCACTACAACAGTAATATCGTAACATAAATCTACTTTTGCTGGTGTACAAATTCTGGATACTCTCTACCTCTCTTCTAAGTACATTTTTGCATAAACTCTTAAACATTGTAAAAGAAAGAAACATTCAGAACACTTTGGTTATTTGTAACCTTAAATAAATATCAGTAAAAGGACTTGAGAGATCTGAGTAGTGGCATATTTTTCTTTCAAGAACAAAGAGCTGAAGGAGCTTCTCTCTTCTCCACTGTCACCTCTTCGTTGATTGAGCGCACTGAGGTGAGGATGTCTTGCTTTTCCGCCATATTTTAAGTGATTGTTCTTGTTTTTGTGACCCGGGCCTTATCTGGGCTGATATATTGGGTGTTAAATTGTGGATCACCTGGTGCTGAAGCACAAAAAAGGGTGTCCTTTCTGAGCTCAAGGGTTTTTTTTTTTTCTTCCCCCATCAAGATACACTCAGACTGCACTGACTGACGTCTTTGTGCTTATGTTAGTTGTGGTTTTCTCACACAGGTTTTCAAAGTGTGTGCTGTGGGAGAGAGACACTGGTCTGGCTTGAGCTTTGATGCACTTACGTCTGATTCATGAGACTGTGAATTGGTGAACTCCAACACTAGATTCAAGGTCACCTTTGTAGCAGATTAAGTACCCGCTCATCTTGTCAGCACTGATGGAGGTGCCCCTGCGCCACTTTTCTGTCATTTTTGGATACGTGTCAAACCTGGTTGCTCGTTAGGCCATATGTGATGTTCTTCAGCAGCTAGAACTCTTCTTTTTCCTGAAGTCAGAGGTGCACTCAAGTAAAAATAGCTTTACCTCATGATATTGATTATGTGGCACTGTGGGCTTAAATAGACTAAAATACTTGCAACCTTTAAATTTTGAACATTTTATGTTAAACTAAGGTCTGAACACAAAGAAATTTGACGTTTCTACATAATAGACCTAAATGCAGACACTGAGAGGAGACAGCTTCAAAGATTTAACAAAAGTTTTATTAATAATGAAATATCCAATTGATGAGACTCTGGCAACTCTGCAGAGAAGGAGAATAGAAAAATGGTTAGTATATTGAATGACTGAATCTGGCATCTCTCAAAAATAGACTCATTGCATTTCATTAGCGATCAGAATCCAACGAGCTGGATGCAAAGTGAATTTTTCTTGCAGTGCAATTACATACACAGTCATGGAAAGACACGAACACACCTGAATTCACATCCATTGCCAGATGGATTTTGTTCAGCTCAAGCCAAAAATTTGCTTGGTGCTTGGTCCTGATAGCCAGTCACCATTGATATTCTGCCATCACCAGGAATGAGTATCAATAAAGGTGTCATGAGCCGAGTGCTGGAGTTTTTCCCCAACTCGGTCTCATGACTTTTTCTGCCATATTGCTCATTTGCTGCATCTCATGCCTTTTGGGTTTATGGGTTTTGTTTTGTTTGCCATTTTTCTGTTTGTGTTAGAGTCATATTTTTATTCTGTATTTATTTATATTTATTAAGTATGTTATTTTATTCTGTATTTCTCTAGTGTTTCCTGTTTCTGTTGACAGCTGTCAGGGGCGTGAAGCTTATGTTGGTGTGCCCTGTCAGCTGTCAGTTGGGTTTGCCTCCCTCTCACTGCCATAGCTGATTCCCATTATGCATCATTGCTTTCTCCTGCCCGTTCAGGTACCCACACCTGTTATTTATCATGTTAATGGGTTTGGATCCATATATAAGCGTTCATTTTCATTTTGCCTTTGCCGCTGGACTGCCTATCCTCTCCTCGTCTCCACCAGAGCTCTGTCTCGCTCTGGTGCGTAAATCTGAAAGTAAGTTTCTGTTAGAAAAATATTTGATTTGTCTTTGATGAGGGTAGTCCATGAGCCAGGCAGATCTTCAGATATGAGCAGGTTTAATTTGTTGGCCAACGAAGACTGGTACAGGACGGTCTCAGAGCTTCACCATTCCCACACCACTCTGCCTCTTGCGTGAATACACAGTCCTTTTAAGTGAGATGTTATCAAAGAGAAACGGTAGCAATTGTTCTTGGCAGCTTGCTCAGTGTCTTTGGTCACAGCGGGATCCTGTCTCGTCCTGTCTCCAGGGGATGTGTCCCACAGGAAACTTCACAGCATGAATCCGCCAGGCAGGTGCTAACAAATGCAGCTGTATTACACTTTGTAACAAATGCAGTCATTCAGAATTCTGAGACCCGAGGCCAATATGAGATTAAACAATTATAACACAATATCACAGATATGCAATCCCACAATTAGAGCGTTAATATGGAGTTATTCTTTCAGTTTCTCTCTCTCGTTATACTTTGTGTTTACTACGTTCTGTTGAACTTTGTTATTTTTGTTGTCAATAAATTATCCAAACTCACAGTTGGCGCGTGGGTCTCAGTTCTCTGCCTTAAGAAGCAATTCATGACAAAAGGAGGATAAACTGTTTTAAAATGAGACCGCCACTCACCGGAGACAGATGGACCAGAGCTCTGCAGCTGAAACAGAGAGGGACTGGTGTTTGTATCCACCTGTGGCATCCCGCTAGACTGCTAACATTCTGCTAACAAAGGCTAGCAGCTCATGAGACTGGATACCTGTTCACTTGTTTAGTGCTGAAGATGAAGATGTAGTTTCTGAAAGATTAAGGGTTTACACAGTCTATTTTTACACAGTCTATTTTTGACACAGTTGGGGGGGGGGGGGGGTATGAAGATAGCCCTACCCCTCTGCAGGGTGAATTTTCACTTGTTGATCTCAATTAGTGCATCCTGATGATGGCTATTTTCAGCACTAAACTGAGGCAGGCTAGTGTACGGTTTTGGGAGCTGCTAGCTGACATAACGCACGGCTCAGGAGACACACACGCAGGCTCAGAGTAGATTCAACAGCTTTATTCAACAACAAGAGTGTGTGACTGCGTGTCTGTGAGATGTGAATGTATTGGTGGTGGACGTCTGCTTCAGGCACAGGGGCAGGAAGTCGTGCAGCCGGGCAACCCTATGGGAGAGAGCACAGGGAGAAGGGTAACGGGCACCAAACCAATACAGAAGGATAATGGGATATGCTGGTTTACTTGGTTGGGCAGATGGCTGGCGTTGACAAGGGCGAGGCCCGGGAGACAGCGACCTGGAGCGCCTGTGGCAGCAGCGAGGAAACGGCGAAGCAGAGGAGAAGTCCGCCGCCGGGAAATCCACCTGTGCACAGGGGAGAAGGCTGGAGAGGAAGGTAAGAGATTCTTACGTGAAGGTCTTGCTGGTAGAAGGGGGTTCCTTGCGGCAAGCAGGCCGACGGGATCAGACGGCTTCAGGCCGAAGCCCAGGGCAGAGTGGCTTATATCCCACGCCGCTGACGAGGTGCAGGTGTGCGCGCAGCTGGCGCCGCTGATGAGCGGCGAGTCATGACACTAGCCCTCATTGGCACATCAGCAGCAGGATATCACGGCTTTCCAGATTAAAGGCCATCTGTCCATGCTGGAGGACCTGAAAGGGTACTTATAGTGAATTTTCATCAAAAGCTATTTCAAAGGACCAAATATGATAAAAGTGGTTCCTTCCAGTAATTTTGGTCATGATTCCTTCTCAAATACGTGTGAGTTGGGACTTCGGGTTTGGTGAGACATGGAATAGGTTGCTTTGCAGTGAGCTCCTGCAGAGTTACTCGACATTTATATTAATAGGCACTTTTTACTGATTGTACAAGCCAGAACTTTTTTGGTAAGTTCACTATTTAGCACACCATTTTTTTTTATACAAAATGCCCCCTAAGTCGAACAAAGGAAGTAATACTATCCAGCCTCACCTGCAGCCTGTTACTCGAAGTGACTCCTCATGTGGTGGTGAAGCCCAGCGGATGACAGTGACTGACGAGCTACCTGCCGCCTTCGTAGTCGATGAAGCCACGCTGAAAACTGAATTATTGTCAGCTCTCCGGGCTGATGTGGCTGCTATTTTTAAAATGGAACTTCAGTCAGCTCTCGGCAACAGTCTATCTTCAATTCAGGCTGATTTGGTGACCTTGAAAAGGGAGCTGTCTGCTAATATCTCCGTCATGCAGGTTAGCCTCACCGGGCTAAAAGGTACCGTAGCTGAAATGGAGCGGTCCCTATCCACTTGCACCGATGATATTACAGCTCTCCAAAAGACTGTAGAGCATTTAACTAAAACTGTTGCAAGGCCGGAGGACAAATGTGAAGACTTGGAGTCCAGATCTCGCCGTAACAATATGAGAATCATTAGCATTCCAGAAGATGACCCTGGCTCGGCAACTACAGCTAATGTGGTGAAACTGCTGATGGAAGCCTTCGCTCTTGAAGGGGAGCCGCTGGTGGATCAATCGCATCGGATTCCCGCAGCCAAACCCAGAGTGGGTGAGCAGCCCCAGGCTATAGTGGCGAGGCTTCAGTATTACTCTGACTGTGCCCAGATTTTGAAGAAGGCAAAGGAGCTTCAGATCAAGCATGGAAACATGACCATCTCAGTCTTCCCGAACCATACTGCCAGGACGACATGGGCCCGCTCTGCCTTCAGTGAGGTTCGCCACCAGTTGCGTGATATCGAGGGGGTCCGGTTCGGTCTTTTTTACCCAGCCCGGCTATGCATCACCTACGAGGGGCTACAGTGGAACTTTACGTCTCCAGAGGAAGCAAAGACTTTCATCAAGTCAATATCCAAATAGATCTGGTAACTGGAATCATTTTGGCTGACGTTTTTTTTTTTCTTTTTTCCCTTTTTTTAAATTTAATGCCTTAATACTGGTGAGTTTTATACCACGCACACTTCAGAGGTTTGAATTTTAGTTATTTAGAGTAGTTATTTTGGTCTATGCTCAAGAGAGGTGACCTCATCTACAGACATGTTTTTGTTATCTAAATTGAGGTATAAGAGACTTGACTATATTTAGTAATAAGTACAATATATTGTTCTGTACATTGTAAATAGTTTTTATCAGCCAAGGGTTTTCTGTGTGTGAAAACAACTTTTTTCTTTGTCAGCCACATTTTTCTAGTATTGTTTACTCATCTTTCTTTTTTTTTTTTGTTATTTTTAGGGCGCTATTAGATAATTAAGAAACTGGCTTGTTTCTGCAATTTGTTACATTAAACACTATGGCAAAGTGCCAAATATTGAATGCTGTTTAGTTCTACTCTGCAGGTTCCATCTGATATTTTAGCTGTAGTTCTAGCAACTTTAAATACTACTTCGAGAATGACTCCTACTGGAGTCTACACTGCTGTTCCAAAGTTTGGGGTTGGATACAGAGAAGGTGTTTATTGGGGGTGGGTTTGGGGTGTTCTTTTAGCTATGTCCCTGTTGGTCTTTTGCATTGTTTTTTTAAGGGGGAATTCTACTTTCATTGTTATGGTTTGAGCGCTGATCTCGTCTGCGCTCGAGCCACGCACCATTCCTGGCCATCTGGCGGCTGTGTGCCCCTTTTGCTCTCCGAGCTTTTATTGTGGCAGCGCTCGGAGGGGCTTCCGGCTGTCAAAGCTGTCAGCTGTGTCACATTTCACCTCATCAGCGGCCCCCTACTTAAGAGGGCGGTTGGGAGCGAAATGTGCGGCAGTCCCGTCAGAATCTGTTCACGGTCAGACGTTATTGGAGCATCCCTCTGTTCATTCGTTGACCATTCCTCCTCTGTGACTGTAAGTGTGTTATCTTATGTTCCCATTATTCCCTGTCTTCGATGGTTATTGTCACAGTGTGTTTTAGCCCCCCGTGGCTGGTTATTTTGTCCCTTTTCCTGTTCCTTTAATAAACCATGCAAACTCACCGGTGACTTGTGGCATCTTATGATGGCTCGCGAGGGCCATCCATGACAGTAGACTGCCGCCAGGGCGCCTAAACGGAGACGCCAATCCGAGACGCCGTTCCCGGTGAGTTTGCTTTAATTGGACAATTGTTCTTTCCTGTCTGGGTATCTGCGTGCTGGGAGAATGCCGTCGCGGAGGGGCCACACTCTGAGTCGGGACTACGAGCTGGCGGAGGCTTTGGAGTTTGTGGACGAAATGCTCATCGCTGCCTCCTTCCTCGACTATCACAGCGACGTACACTGGTACCTGGACTGTGCTGAGGATGTCCTAAATCATCTCCCCTGCTACGCCGACCATCCTGAAGTCGACACTAGGAGGGCCGACATCGCCACACAGCGCGAGATACTCCGTATGATGGAGGAGGACTACGGTAGGAAGCAGAGGAGGAGGCATCCCCGCTTCCTGCTTTGGGATCCCGTTCCTGTCCTCGATCCAGTCCAGGAGTTTGTGCCATCCGGAGGCCGTCGAAGACGTCGGCGTCACGGCCAAGGTAAACCTCAGCAAGATCCCCTTCCGGATCCAGTTCCGGGTCGCAGCAAGGACTCCACCTCTCGGACTGCTGCCACTCCTGCGTCTCGTCTGGAGGGAACCCCCGCAGCCTCTACCCCCGGGTCACCTTTCCCTGCTGTCCCGTCAGCTCATCGTGCCCGGTTTGGCTTGGCCGTCGCCCCCCCCCTCCTTGACGTCTTCCCCAGCTGCTGTGTGTGCCAAGAGTCCTGCTTCGGCGAGCCCCGTCCTTGATCCATCACGAGCGGCTCCTCCTTGTCCTTCCAGGGGGCCCTCTGCCACCATCCAGCGGGGAAAGGGAGGAACAACGTCCCCTACAGCAGGCACCATCCTCCCTCCGGGAGATAGGCAAGTGCAAGTTCATTCTTTCCATCATAATTGTGATCTGCCTTGTCTGACTCCTGGGGGCGGAGTTCGGGGTTCGCAGTCCCCCGAGCTCCTACCACCTGCTGTAGCTGTAATTACTAAACCTGCTGCCTCTGTGTCTCCCTCCGCTGAGTGGTCCACGATGCCAGGCCTATGTCGCCAGACGAGGAGGGGGCCTGCGGTTCTGGAGAGCCTGGTTCCGGCACCGCAGCCACATCGTGGGCAGAGGAGAGGAACGGACTGCAGCCTGGAGCCTGCACCGACGATAAAGCGTCCCCGGGTCTCCACAGAAGAGCGGTCCAACCTAGCAGGTCGAGGAACCCCTGCCACCACGCCGTGCGGGTCATCAGCGTGGACGTCAGCGTTGGAGGTTCCTCGGGCTGTGAAAGACATCATGCCGGCTGCGGAGCTCGCTACAGTCGAGTGGGAGCCAGATGACTACCTTCTTCGTCCTGAGCCCGGATTGCCGAAGTCCTGGACGGCAACAGAACCCGAGATCAGGCAAGTGCCTACCTTGTCTTCCTTCTTTCTACTCTGGAGCATTTTTTCCTGTCTCTCGGGGAGACGAGCCGGGTGCAGCCGTCCGCTGCATCCGAGCCTGTCTTGCCGGGTTGTGTTGCTACTGGTGAGCCTGATCCCAGTCCTTTTCTCTCTCCTGAGCCTTCTCCCAGGGTCACCGGTGCAGAGTCATTCCTGGTCGTTGTGCGGGAGGTTCCGGGTCCGGGGTTGGAGGTCGTTTCTGGTGCTGCGCCAACCCAGTCCGGGTCCATCGTGGGTGCTGCTCCGATCCAATCAGGGTCCAACGTGGGTACCGACGAGACCCAATCGGGGTCCATCACGGTTGCTGCTCGGGCCCAATCGGGGTCCATCGTGGGTGCCGTGCTGACCCGGTCGGGGTCCAACAGGGGTGCAGCGCCGGTTTGGTCCAAGGTCGGTGAGGGAGCTGCAGACCTGACACTGGACTGGCTCATCATCATCATCCTCATAATCATCATCCCAGCTCATCTCCACCGGGGGCCGTTGGGGCCCCTAATACTCGGCCCGGCTCTCCCTCGTCTTCCCCCTCTCCAGGGAGGCCATCTTAAATTTCTCCCCTACGGTTCCGGTGGCTGAGTGATGCGGGTCGGCCGCCTGATGAGCTGTTTTGCCGGTTTGGCATTGTGAGTCGGCCACCCGACAAACTTTCATGTCCGTTCGGCGACCTGGCCTGGCCGCCAGAAGAATTGTGTTTCCTGGCATGGGACTGGGGTAGGCCGCCCGACCTGTTCCTTTTCCCCCTGCCAGCGATATGGACGCTAGACGCAGGACGGCCCCCCGAACCTTCGGCTTTCATGCCGTGGGGTTTAGACTGCCTTCATCCCTGAGTTGCATTTCTGTCCTCCTGTAACCTTTTGGGATGTACGGGGGTCTTACGTATGAAATTATATATGTATGAAATGGTATATGTACAAATCGTATATGGATGTAATTGTTTATGTTACCGCTTCCTAGCGGGTGTTTTGTTTTTCTTCTGTTGAATGTGCATTTGTTGCCTGTACAGTTTGTGTGTATGGAGTCAAACTACAGCGTTTCAACGTTTGTAGTGAGTTTTTTTTCCTCTCCCCCCTTTCCTTTGTTGGGGGATGATATGTTTTTCCTTTGACACTATGTATCTTGGTCGTTGACCCGAGTTTCTGTTTATGGCCAATGGGCTTAGTTTATGTTTTTTTTCTCCCGCTGTGTAATCGCCCCATTTGTTCCCTGTATCCATCTTGTTTTTTTTTTTCTTCTCTTCTCCGCTCTTGCTGGCTCTCACCCTCCAGGCCTGTGCTGGGTTGGGTTGTCATAAGGCGCTCATAGTTCGCCCTCGGGGGGGAGGTACTGTTATGGTTCGAGCGCCAATCTCATCCGCGCTCGAGCCATGCACCATTCCTGGCCATCTGGCGGCTGATGCCCCTTTTGCTCTCCGAGCTTTTATTGTGACAGCGCTCGGAGGGGCTTCCGGCTGTCAAAGCTGTCAGCTGTGTCACATTTCGCTTCATCAGCGGCCCCCTACTTAAAAGGGCGGTTGGGAGCGAAATGTGCGGCAGTCCCGTCAGAATCTGTTCACGGTCAGACGTTATTGGAGCATCCCTCTGTTCATTCGTTGACCATTCCTCCTCTGTGACTGTAAGTGTGTTATCTTATGTTCCCATTATTCCCTGTCTTCGATGGTTATTGTCACAGTGTGTTTTAGCCCCCCGTGGCTGGTTATTTTGTCCCTTTTCCTGTTCCTTTAATAAACTGTGCAAACTCACCGGTGACTTGTGGCGTCTTATGATGGCTTGCGAGGTCCATCCATGACATTCATTGGCTATTTGTAAATGACTGACCATGATTTGTGTAGCTCACAGAGTTTAGGTGGGGGTTGTTCTATCAAATTTTTGAGTTGGAATGTGAAAGGTCTGAATTACCCAGTTAAGCAAGCAAAGGTGTTCGCTCACCTGAAACGGATGAAAGCTGACATAATATTTTTGCAAGAAATACATTTACGAGATGAACATTTTAGACTTAAATGTCCATGGGTTGGTAAGGTATTTCACTCATCCTTTAATTCAAACGTCAGAGGAGTGACTACTTTAATCAGTAAAAGTGTCAATTTTACTATCTTTGAAATGACAGACAAAAATGGCAGATATTTGATAAGTTCAGGTGTGTTACTTTATAATCCTGTTCTTTTAGTAAACATCTATGCTCCAAATTTTGACAGTCCAGATTTTGCAGACAAATTATTACATACTCTTCCTCTTCTTGACACTCATTGTCTTATTCTAGGCGGTGATCTTAATTGTGTAATGAATCCATCTCTGGATCGCTCTAGTCTCAGATCCTTTACACCAGTGGTCCCCAACCTCCGGGCCGCAGACTGGTACCGGTCCGTGGGTCATTTGATACCGGGCCGCACAGAAAAAATAACTAACTTGCATTACATCCATTTTATTTATTATGAGTCTGAATGATGTTTTATTTTGAAAAATTACCGGCTTCTCTCCGTTACATCCGTCTATGGCTCACTCTTGACGCACATCAAGACGCTTGTCTCGGTGGCGTGATACATTACCGCTAAAATTAAAGGCTGTTGCTAGACGGAAGACATTTGTAACCCTTGCCTTATGTTAACTAGAAAAGCACTCGGAGAGCGCAGACCTCCACCAAGCACCACAGTTCCCCCCATACAGTGTTTGTGTGTACGTTTTCAGATTTCTTGACCATGAAAACATATGACTAGCAATTTGATTGACAATGATATGATTAGTGGTTCAGTAGTTATTCAGGAAAATGACATTTTCTGTAATGGCGGCCACAGTTCCCCCCATACAGTGTTTGTGTGTACGTTTTCAGATTCCTTGACCACGAAAACATATGACTAGCAATTGGATTGACAATGATAGGATTAGTGGTTCAGTAGTTATTCAGGAAAATGGCATTTTCCGTAATGGCGGCCACAGTTCCCCCCATACAGTGTTTGTGTGTATGTTTTCAGATTCCTTGACCATGAAAACATATGACTAGCAATTGGATTGACAATGATAGGATTAGTGATTCAGTAGTTATTCAGGAAAATGGCATTTTCCGTAATGGTGGTTTTCTTGTGGACGGTGATCCAGATCACCACCAAAATGTAATCAGTTCTTCCTTGTACCATTTCCAACAATGCCTGAAAGTTTCATCGAAATGCGTCCAAAACTTTTTGAGTTATCTTGCTAACCAACAGACAGACAGACAAACAGACAAACCCCAGCAAAAACATTACGTGTACGTTTTCAGATTCCTTGACCATGAAAACATATGACTAGCAATTGGATTGACAATGATAGGATTAGTGGTTCAGTAGTTATTCAGAAAAATGGCATTTTCCGTAATGGTGGTTTTCTTGTGGACGGTGATCCAGATCACCACCAAAATGTAATCAGTTCTTCCTTGTACCATTTCCAACAATGCCTGAAAGTTTCATCGAAATGCGTCCAAAACTTTTTGAGTTATCTTGCTAACCAACAGACCGACAGACAGACAGACAGACAAACAGACAGACAAACAGACAAACCCCGGCAAAAACATTACCTCCTTGACGGAGGTAATTAGGTAAGGGAAATAATTAAGTGTAGACCAGTTGCTAGGTTCGTAAGGGTTACAATAGGGAATTAAAGTGAGTGTGGAATGAAATAGCTGGAGGCAAGAAATGAGCAATAATGGTTGTTATTTATAGGCATAAAGTGAGCAATATATACAGACAATTTACAACTGTACAAATATAACAATGGCCGGTATGAAATAAAACCCCAAAGATGTCCTACTGAGCTCAGTGTTTGTTTGTCCTTTCGGTTTAGTCGTTTGACCAGTCAAGATATCTTGTATCTCCAGACTCAGGTTTCTTTTCCTCTTTTAAAGCGGCTACTTGGGTTGTTACCATTTCAACGTTGGGCACTGGAGAGAGGAAGGATGCTCTTCAATTGAGATCTTGGTTAGATCTCGGTTCAATCTCGGTTCAGTCTCGGGTCAGGCTCGCCATCTCCATTCGGAGAGAATCCAGGATCCAGAAGGTTTTTGGTCGGCAACCAAAAAAAACCTAGCCAAGATGAGGTCTCAGTGTGAACACAGCAAAAGTCACCGCTTCACGGCCTCTCAAGCTCGTGCTCCCGTCAGCAAGAAGAGGTATCAGTGTGAACCAGACCACCCACAACCTCTCTCGTCCGCTCTCATATCGTGAAAGACCTAAACCCGAGTGCGCGCCTGCTGCCTCTACTCGGAAGGCGGGGCTAATATCGCTCTTAACGAATGGGAAGACCCAGATCACCCAACGTGACCATTAAACGGGAATTTAAAAGTTGGATAACGAGGATCACACTTCCTCTTCCCCAAAATAATCGGTTTTCAAAATAAAATCACACAATTGTATTAATACAATTGACATCTGAGAAAAAAAAGGGTCATTTTCTCAGCTGGGCTACACATTCATGTCTGCACTAGTGAATGAAAAACCCACGTGCAGGAGTGGTTTTGTGCGTTTTATTGAACAAAACCCCAAAACGTGTTAATGGGAATGAATGAAGTATGGATGTGTATGTGTGTGAAACACCCGAGCTGCTGAGTGCCCGAGCTGTCAGGGAGTGAAGGACCCAAAGGGCTCCCTGACGCGCCTGATGGAAGATAAATAAATATGTGCATTTTTTTATATTTTTTTAACCAAATAACCAAATTAGGAAGTATTTACTTGTATTATTAGCACATTTTGGTTATCCCGAGGGAGATCGCTGGCCAGAGTGTTTGAGTTACGAGAGCGGCTGCAGAGATTTCTCTCAGGAAAAAAAGTCACTGCTGTCAGCATATTTCAGTGATGAGGACTGGGTCGCAAAACTCGCTTACTTATGCGACATATTCAGCCTGCTCAATGAACTGTCTGTCACTTCAGGGGAAAATGACAACTGTCTTCAAGCTGGCAGATAAAGTAGCTGCATTTAAAGCCAAATTGAATTTGTGGGGATGGCACGTGAATGGAGGTATATTTGACATGTTTCAAACATTAGCGGGGATTTTGGAAGAGACTGAGCCCGAGCCTTCATTCTCCCAGCTGGTGCACGATCACCTATCTTTGCTTTTAAAAGAGTTCGAGCGCTACTTCCCAACGACAAAAAATACACGAACTGCCAAAGAATGGATGCGCGAACCATTTCTCAACAAACCAGGTGAATCCAACATGTCTGTGCATCAAGAAGATCAACTGCTGGAGATTGCATATAACGGCAGCCTTAAAAGTATGTTCGAGACAACAACTCTGCCGGTGTTCTGGATTAAAGCCATGGCTGAATACCCTGAGATCGCCACAACAGCACTGAAAACCCTGTTGCCATTTCCGACATCCTATCTGTGTGAAGCGGGGTTTTCTGTAGTGACAGCAACAAGAACAAAATTATGAAGTGGACTGGACATTAGCAACACACTTCAGGTGTCACTGGCTCCCATTACCCCTAGATGGGACCGTCTCATTGCAGAGAAACAAGCTCAGGGCTCCCACTGATTCAGCGTTGTGGTGATTTGTATTTTTCATGCACTTTATATTTGTGTTTGTGGTGTATCTTATTTTGAAGGCATGCACAAAAAACGTTACCATAGCGACCAGAGAGTGTTGTGGGCAGAGAGGATGTTACTCATGTTATGTTGCTGTTGTTGCGATGTTAAGAGGACACTGCTAATAAAGTTGCAAACGAGTACACAGTGGATTCACGTTTATTATTATATTTAGAAAATACCACAGTTTTTATGCCGGTCGTATCATGTTCTTTTATTGTATTTATCTGCCACACCTTAAAAGTCGGTCCCTGAAAATACTGTCTGACATTAAACCGGTCCGTAGCACAAAAAAGGCTGGGGACCGCTGCTTTACACAATCTCGCATGGCCAAATCAATATCTGATTTTATGTTACAGAATGGGTATGTTGACCCCTGGAGACTTCTGAATCAGCATGTCAGAGCTTATTCTTTTTTTCACAGGTGCATCAATCCTATTCTCGAATCGATTATTTTTTTGTTGATTGGTCTTTATTATGTTGGGTGACGTCCACTGAGTGTCATACAATTGTCATTTCAGGTCATGCCCCTCTCAGCCTCAACATAGAATTTAAAAATTACCCTCGCTTTTTTTCACCATGGAGGTTTAATTCAGTGTTATTATTGGACAACAAATTTAACACTTTCATCGCATCGGCAATTGATGATTTTTTATTTACTAACAGTAGCGATTCAATTTCTTCCTCTCTATTGTGGGAATCGCTTAAAGCTTATCTGTGAGGGCAAATCATTTCCTATTCAACACATCGTAGTAGAACTGGAAAAAAACAAGCTGAATGACTTGTTTAATATTCAGGATATTGACAGAAAAAAATGCTTCTAATCCTTCACAGAGACTACTGAAACAACGATAAGACCTTCAATTATAACTAGACCTTTTTACAACAAATGAGGCTGAACGTCTTATATTACGATCTCGGGCAAATTATTATGAACACGGAGAGACACTAAGTCAACTTTTAGCTCACCAACTAAAATGCCAAGCTTCAGCTCATTTAATCCCTCAAATCAAAAACTCGTTTGGAAATATAGTCTCAGATCCGACAGCAATAAATGAAACGTTTAAAGATTTTTATTCAAACCTTTATAAATCTCAATCCTCCACAGAAGCAAGTGAAATTATTGCTTTCCTTCATAATCTGGATATTCCCATTATAGATCCACAGATTGCTGATGGGCTTGGTGTACCGCTCACTCTAGAAGAAATTACGTGTGCAATTAAATCCATGCACAATCAGAAGGCACCCGGCCCTGACGGGTTTCCTGTTGAATTTTTTAAAATGTTTATTATTAAGATGTCTCCTCTTCTTTGTGCCATTTATAATGAATCTTTACAGCGAGGTGTTTTGCCACCTACGCTGACCCAGGCGTCTATATCTCTCCTTTTGAAAAAAGATAAGGATCCCACATCTTGTACTTCCTACAGACCTGTTCTGCTTCTCATTGTTGATGTGAAGATTCTTGCCGAAGTGTTAGCAACCCAATTGGAAAAAGTCCTTCCTGAAGTTATACTATCTCAGGACCAGAACGGTTTCATTAAGGGGCGTCAGCTGTATTTTAATTTTCGCACACTTTTTAACACCATTTTCTCTGATCACTCTTCTCTAGATCCTGAAGTTGTTATTTCATTGGATGCAGAGAAAGCGTTTGATCGTGTCGAGTGGAATTATCTTTTTGCGGTGTTGAAAAAGTTTGGCTTTGGGAGGAAGTTTGTGTCATGGATTAAGCTTTTATACACTTCTCCCCAGGCTAACATTGTTACAAACAACACACATTTTGATTATTTTAGCTTATCTCGTGGCACAAAGCAGGGGTGTCCCTTGTCTCCTCTCTTGTTTGCTTTAGCCGTAGAGCCACTTTCAGTGGCTTTAAAATCTCTTCCTTCATTTCATGGTCTTTTTCGCTCTGGCACTGAACTTAAGCTATCTCTTTATGTGGATGATCTTCTTTTATATGTGTCCAGGCCATTGATTAGTGTGCCACCAATTTTATTATTTGGGGCAGTGGCTTGACTCTGCTTGGAGCTTTGCTCGGAGCCGGTCTAGAATGAAGTAGTGAGGCGCCTCCTTCCCTCCACTAGCCTTGGGTGTGCACCTTGGGCAAGTGCTAGTACACCTGCAGCCTCCCTTGCCAGGGTCACGGCACGGCAGTTATGTCATCAACTCGATGGCATCTCTGGCACTACATCATTGGCGCTTCTGAATGTCAACTCGGCTTCAGTTACGGCAGGCGTCTCTGACTGTCTATTCAGCTTCAGTTACGGCAAAATGCAACGAGCTTCTCTGCGACCATCTCAGCTTTGCTGTGTTGTCGACCAACAGAGCACCTCGCCAAGGGACACTGCCTATGCGCCAAGCAGTGTCGTCATCACCATAGGTGCAGCCCCACAGTTTTCAATGGAAGTACAGTTAAGGAGAGAAGATATGGCTACCGCATACGGAGGAACCGATGCGCCACTCAATACGGCAGTGGCGATAAGTGGACGAAATCCGTATACTGCTACCGCCTCTGGGGTAACCGATGAACAACACCATCGACCTTCTGTTTCGAACTCATGCAAACAATGCCTCAATCTCAGTGCTTGGAATGTCCGTACAACCAACGACAGTGAGTTTTCAATCAGACTTGAAAGAGCAACAGCCCTTATCTGTCATGAGCTAGAGAAAGCGTCCATTGACATCTGTGCCCTAAGCGAAGTTCGGCAACCTGGCACTGGAAACGTAGTTGAGAGGAGTCACACAATCTTCTGGAGTGGAGGAGAAGAGAGAACAGCTGGTGTTGGCTTTGCTATTTCCAACAGGCTAGCTGCTCAAGGTATCACCCCTACACCAATTAGCGACAGACTCATGTCAATGCGCATACAGCTAAAGGGAGGAAACAATCTAACTCTCATTAGTGTATATGGGCCGACCATGCAAAGATCTCAGGAAGAAAAAGAGCAGTTCTATGAAAAGCTTAGCAGCTGCACATCTGCCGCTGAGATGGACATCATCATCATCCTGGGCGACTTTAATGCTTGAGTGGGCAAGGACTGGAAATCCTGGCTGAATGTAATTGGAAAACATGGTGTTGGTAAAATGAACTCCAACGGGCTTATGCTCTTAGAATTCTGCCCCAGATTCCAGCTCAGTGTCATGGGTACTATGTTCCAACAGAAAAACACCTTAAAGAACACATGGCAACACCTACGTTCAAAGCACTGGCACCAAATCGACCATGTACTATCCAATAAGGCCGCAAAACCATATGTTACAGTGACACGAGTCAATCAAGCATCAAACTGCTTCACCGATCATAAGCTCCTGGTATCTAAGTGCCTGTTCTTTATTAAAAACAAGAAGAGTGGTACAAGGCCTCCCAAGAAGCTAGACACACATTTGGATGATGACAAAAAAAGTATTACTGGAGCTCTTCCTAGACGAAAAGTTGTCTACCTGTAAGGCGGACTTTGATGAACTCAGAGTTATTCTCCAGAATGCTGTCACACATGTCTTCGGCAAAAAGAAACGAGTGCAGAATGACTGGTTTGATGATCAGGACCAAGAAATTCGGCGTGCGTCTCGAAAAGCCTCTGACAACTAAGTCCAACTCCTAGCCTGCCCGTGTGGTTTAGTATCTAAGCCCGGCGGAACTGCTTTTACTAATAGGAGAAGGGGCGAGGGCGGATCTCTGGCGCCTTAAAACCAGATGCTTCAGGTAGATGGTGGCTCGTCAACCTGGGAAGGTAGCCCATCTAGGGGAAGGTAAACCCTGATTTCAAACCTCCGCTGTCTTGCGGCACACCCGGTCACGGGAAAGGCTTCGGGAGTCAACCCTGAGGAAAAATCCGGAGTCGGAGCCCCTAAGGCAGTTCTCTGTTGTGCTCAACATCGTTCTGGCAGCTCCTGCGATGGCGCTGGTGCCAAACTATAGCAACCCTGCTGTTCCTTTGGATTCATCAGTGACGTGGAGAGGGGGGACACGCTGTATGGGTAACATCTTGTCCTCCATATCTTCCTGCCTAGGCTTGAATCCTACCAACGCCCAACGCTGGAAGGTAGAACACCGGTGCGCATCAGCCTGTTCAGCCACAGGCGGTGCTGTTCCAGCAGAGTAGACGTTTAGGATTCTCTTCCATGGTCATCATAGACCGACGGAGGCCAACGAACCAAGAAATTCAAAAGCTGCTTCAAGAGAAGAACTTGGACAAGCATGTTCTAAGAAGGCAGATCAGAGAGCTAAAGAATGACTGGTTTCAGCGCAGAGCTGAGGAGGCAGAGCGGCACTCTCAGGAGAAGAACCACAGAGAGTTTTATGCTACCCTCAATGTCGTCTATGGCCCTAGATCCAGAAGCACCCATCCTGTGAAGTCCAAAGATGGTGAGCTCCTGACTGTTCCTGACAAGATAAAGGACAGATGGGTTGAGCACTTCAGTGACTTATTAAACCAACCAAAGGATGATGACATAGACCAGCTTCCAGTTATCGAATCAATGAGCCTTCCAATTGAAGACCAAGAACTTGACCAGGCCCTTAGAAACACCCGATTAGGAAAGAGCCCAGGTTCAGACGGTATTCTACCTGAAGTACTTGTGCATGGAGGACGTCGCTTAAGAGCTTTCCTACTTGTCCTATTCAACATCTGCTGGACTACAGAGATTATCCCAACCGACTGGATAGATGCCATCATCGCAATTCTGTTCAAAAAAGGTGACAGAAGCCTCTGTGGCAATTACAGAGGAATCTCACTGCTCAGTGCTGTCGGTAAAGTCTTCGCGGGCATTATCTTGCAGAGGCCTCACCTGTTAGCAGAATATATCTACCCCCAGTCGCAGTCAGGGTATCGAAATGGTAGAAGTACAATAGATGGGATTTTCACTCTTCGCCAGCTGATGGAAAAAACAAGAGAGCAGCGCAGATGTTTGTACATAGCCTTCGTGGATTTTGTGAAGGCGTTTGACACGGTCAATCGCGAGCTCCTCTTCATCATCCTTGGCAAACTTGGCTGTCCTCCAAAGAAGAGACTATACACGGACGTGCACGCCCGACTTGCTATCAATGGTGAACTCACCCAATCCCTTGAATACAACAGCGGGGTCAAGCAGGGGTGTAAACTAGCTCCAACACTCTTTGGCATGTACGCAGCAGTCCTACTTTGGCTCGCTTTCAAAGAAATCAAGCACACCTGCAGCGTACAGATCAGACTGCGTTACGATGGTGATCTTTTTGACCTCCGCAGATTAAAAGCGAAATCCAGAGTCCTCACAGAATATATTAGAGAAGCTCAGTATGCTGACGATATTGTGATCTTCAGTGATACACCAGAGGGCCTGCAGACGTTATTATCCTCCTACAATGACGTCACTAAGAGAATGGGTCTCTGCATCAACACAGTCAAAACAGAGACCATGTGTATTGGCAATACAGCTGAGTTCTTTATTGACGACATCAAATTGGCCAACGTTACTCGCTTTAAGTATCTTGGCAGTTATGTCAGCAGTGACTGCTCTATGAAGGAGGAACTTGCATCTCGCATTCAAGCAGCATCGTGTGCTTTTGGCCGTCTGCGCAAGAGGGTGTTTGATTCGCATGACCTCACAGTCTCTACCAAAGTCGCAGTTTACAATCAGTGCCTTATGCCCCTCCTGATGTATGGCAGCAAAACCTGGACCCTATACTAGCACGAAGTCAGGCAGCTTCACATAATCCAACAGCGTCACCTTCGCCTGATACTAAACATCAAGTGGGACGATTTCATCTGCAATGAGGAGGTGCTGCGGCGGGCACATGTCGAAGACGTCGAGATCAAGCTTGTAATGAGTTGCCTGCGCTGGTTAGGTCATGTCTGTCGAATGAATGATGATAGGCCGGTGAAGGAACTTCTGTATTGTGAGCTGGCTCATGGTTCTCGCAAAGTAGGTCGACCCAAACTCCGTTTTAAGGACACATGCAAAAATGCATTGAAGTGTGCCGATGTTTTAGATCAATGGCAATTGGTAGTACATGACTGAGTGGAATGGAAGAACCTCACGAGGAAAGTTTGCAGGGTGCATAATACAAAGAGAGTGATAGCTCACGAGAAAAGACGGGCTCGACGCAGAGCGGAGAGAAGTAAGGAAGGAACTGTGGATATACCTGTTTCGGGTGAAAGGCGATAATAATTTTGTCCTTATTATAGAAGTTTGGTTCTTTTTCCGGCTATAAGGTAAATTTTGCCAAGAGTGTATACTTTCCTGTAAATTCTTTGGCCTTAAAGCTTACCCAATTTCAAAATTTGCCCATTGGAGTTTAAATATTTGGGGGTCAACATCACCCGCTCTTTATCATCACTTTATTTGGCCAATTTTGTCCCCTTGATTGTTCAGATTAAGGCAGATTGTCAGAGGTGGAGCTCTCTTCCTCTATCATTGATAGGTAGAATTAATACCATTAAAATGAATGTCTTGCCATGGTGTCTCTACCTATTTCAATGTATTCCTTTTTCCTACCCAAGCACTTTTTTAAATCTTTAGATCAGATAATTTCCTCATTTTTGTGGAGTGGGAGGACCCCTAGATTAAGTTTATCTTTATCACAGAAATTTTCTTCTGATGGGGGTCTTTCCCTTCCTAATCTTCCTCTGTACTATTGGTCTTCACATATTCATAAATTGCTGTATTGGCTTCATTTTCCTGAACAGTTATGGTGTAGACTTGAAATTCAGTCTTTCCTGTCTTCTTCACCTGCAGCACTGCTAACCTCTCTGTTACCTTTTAATCCAGCTAAGTTTACAAAGAACCCAATGGTTTTGTCCACTCTTAAGATTTGGTCACAGTTTAGACATCATTTCCAGTTCTTGTCTCCGTCTGTGACGATGCCACTATTCAAAAACCCTTTATTTCCTCCTTCTCTTTATAATGCTTCATATCTCCTGTGGCACAACAGAGGGATTAGAATTGTTAGCGATCTTTATAAAGATGGCATCTTTGCAAATTTTTCTGACCTAGCCACTGACTTTAATCTCCTTGCTTCCCACCTATTTCTTTACTTTCAGCTTAGACACTTTGTCTCGTCCCTTTTTCCTTGCTTTCCTTCACTCCCTTCTGATCAACTATGGGACAACCTTTTAGCATTTGGACTTGGCCAAAAATCTGTCATCTCCAAAATTTATAATTCTCTCGTGGCACTAGATTCTTGTACTGTTGTGAAAAATAAACAGGCCTGGGAGCAGGAGCTGGGAATTGAGATAAGCGATAAATGGTGGGATAATGCTGCTGTCTCTGCTAGATCATGTACACCTTGTGTCCGGTTACAATTAATACAGTTTAAGGTTCTCAACAGAGTTTATTTCTCAAAGTCTAGACTGTCAAAAATCTATCCTAACATAGTGGACCAGTGTGACAGATGTCATGCTCCACCCTGTAACCTGACACACATGTTTTATTCCTGTGGTCGGCTGCAGAAGTTTTGGATGGACTTTTTCATTACCTTGTCCACAGTTCCAAGAACCCAGATTCAAATGGACCCTCACATTGCTGTATTTGGGATCCCTCGTGTTCCCCTCCCAATAACTCCTACACAAGATAAAATATTGGCCTTTACGTCTCTATTAGCGAGGCGCTGTATCCTGCTCCTCTGGAAATCTCCTAAACCTCCATCTATCTCTGTGTGGCTCAAAGACATTGTGTCGTTTATCAAAACAGACAAGATCAATTCCACAATTAGAGGCGATTCAGAACTTTTTTTTTTCCAAAAATGGAACAACTTTATTGACTATTTCACCTCTTTGCAAACATTGTAAATTATCTTCACTCTTTTCATATATTTATAATTCCTCCCCAGGTTTTTTTTTTCAATTAATTTCATAATAGTGCAACAGTGCAACTTTGCAATATTTATATTCAAATTACTTCAATACAGTTAATGTGAACTTTTGATTTGTTTTAATTGCACTGCTACAGAGACATAGCAGGGTGTTCTGAGTGTTTATAAAAAAAAAGCTGTAATGTACATGTGATTTTTCTCGTGTGCTATTTTAATAAACAGATTAAAACCAAATACATGTGAGTTTCAAGTCACTGCTCTCTCAGTCAGTCATGGTCAGCAACATCTTTCCTCCTCCATGGCCAGTTTCAGCACAGTAGTGACACACAGTCGTTGCTTTGTGTGATTGACTGGGCTGCAGTATAGCAGTCAACAAAGTTTTAACATCAGAATCTTATGTAATTTTTTACAACCATATACAAGCAAATCTACCTGCATATAATTTAATGAAATAAAATTCCAGTATATCAAGATTTATTCAACGTGTTCTGAAGTTACTTGACTGGGAACTTGCCTGTTCGTCAGGTCAACTTCAGCTGCTGGTCTCCAGAGGTAACTGTGGATCATGCCGTCAATAAAGGCCATTTCCAAGGACGGTTTGTGCAGTATACTGTATATCTGTGCAGATTTTGTGCCATTTTCAACTCGGATCTCGACCCACTGAGCATTTGCTGAACGCATTTACTTGTCCATGGTAAACACGTTACTCTTCCGCGATAAAGCCAGAAACAACTGTACGTCACTTCCGGCCAGTGATGGTTGCTCCCCATTGGTTTTGACCGAGTGGTTTTCATGGGATAAAATTATTCAGTATACTGACTCTATGGGGTTATTTTTACTGAATAAACACATTTTTGTTTTATAAGTAATACCTAAAGCAGAATTAATGTTGTTGTAACGACCAGTACAGGTTTCCTTTAAATATGGAAAGTCATGGAAAGCATGTTGCATTGCTTCCTGATTTCCCGAACTGGAAGTTCACACCACAGATAGCAACCTGGGGGGAAAAAAAACTACATAAGTCAAAATGGACAAAGAAAAGGGGATTTTGGAAGTCAAGTTCAGCTTTACATTTACATTATAACTGTGGACATCATGATTAATCATGATAAAAAAAATTAACATCGGCTGACAGCACTAGTTGTAATGTGATGTTGCATGAAAAATTATTCAGCCCCCATACAAACTTTCAGCTTTTCAAAAGTTCAACAGTGGAACTTAAACAATTTTCAGTGGGTGAAAAAGACTCAGTTGCAACTGTCCCATGTGCCATTTTGATGTATTGTAAGCTGGTCAAGGCCATGAGAGGAAGAAACAATAATATTTGTGGCAGAGTTAAAAGAGAGATGGAGCTTGGCAAATTGGGGTTTCAACAAAGAATTCAGAGGAATGAAACAACCTGGAGGATGAGGGACCCACAGCCACGATAAACTTAAGCTAAAAGTACAAGGCTAAAAGTCACAACACTGAGCTGGCCAAAAAGGAAGATAACTTAAAAAGGAGGGGGCGCTGGAGCAGTATACCGGGTGGAGCTGAGCAGCAGCAGAATCACTACAAAAACACATAAAACACAACATGGGCCACCACAGCTACTGTTTTAAACAGTTATCTTTTTTTATTATGATTCTTCATTTCATATTTGACTGCCACCTTTGTTATTACTCTACATTTGGTAAATGGATGTTGAAACTGTAAAAGAGGAAAACACCAACTGTCGACTGCTGGCACTGCCCAAAGCACTGAAAGTGCTATTTGGTTTAGCATCCTTTGTTATATTTTCCTTATCGGGGCAGTTTCTAGTTTTTTTGTGGGCCCTATGCAAGATTGTGTTTGAGGCGGGGGGTGGGGGGGGTTGAATTGGGATGAGCAGAAGGTGAGGGTGGAATCTCATCTCCCAACAAAAACATAAAGAAAATAAATCTGGTTCATTGCTAGAAGAATAGTAAAAAAGCCATGACATAGAATAAGAACTTAACCAGCATCCATATAAACGCTGCAAATTTACAAAAATGAAAGCTTTAAATTTACAAGAAAAAAAAGCAGCAAAGGGATGGGGGGGGCTGAAAAATTCATGAGAAAAAATTACAAATTTACAACAAAAACAATGTAAATTTGTGAGAAAAATGTCAAAGTTAATGAGAAAAAATATTTACAATTAATAGAAATAATACTAATTTATGAGAAAAAAAGATGCAAATTTGAAAGAAAAAGTTAAAAGTTTACAAGACAAAGTTGTAAATTTGCACATTAAAGAAATTGTCATGACATATTAAGTTTTGACAGCTCACATGCATGATGCCAAACACAGGAAGGAACCACACAGAGGGGCACGTTGGACAGTTTTACTAATAGCAAAATCCAAAGCGCACAGCTACAGAAACAGTCACTCACCAGAGGGAAGGTCCTGTGGGGAGAAGACGAGAGCAGTGAGCTGAGGAGTGGAGTAAGGGGAAATGGGCGAGCCAAACTGACACTTACTTGAAAAGTCCAGAGAGGACCGGCAGGACCCAGCAGGGAATAGATGAACCAGTAGGGTAAGGGGGAAAAGTGAGCGGAGTTGATCGCTGAAGGAACGGTGTGGTGAGGCAGGAGAGCGCGCTTAGTCCCGGGGACACACCTACACGGTGGCAGCAACCTGCAAAGAAGGAGAAGAGAGTAATGGTTAACGATATGTTAATGTATTACGGCTTGTTTGCTTGCCTGAGAATGGGCAGTATACCCAGACGAGCCAGTGTTGACTACGTGGAGGAAGCCTCCTTTTGTACGCTGGCTGATGAGTGGGTGCAGGTGTGTTTTCTGCCTCAGGTGCCGTGATGAGTTTGTGAAGGTGAGACCGGAGGGAAGGGGCGCGCTCTCGCTGCCCATGACAGGGCCCCCCCTTCTAGGAACGCCTCCTGGCAGTCCAGAGGGCTTGTCCGGGTGAGCACAGTGGAAAGCCTGGAGCATCCCCTTGTCCAGTATCCATGACGTGGGGGTCCAGGATTGTTCCTCCGGGCCGTAGCCCTCCCAGTCGATGAGATATTGTAGACCCCGGCCCCAATGGCAAACATCCAGAATCCGCCACACCGTGTAGGCGGAGTGGCCGTCGATGATGCAGAGAGGAGGAGGCCTCTTCGGGGGGGCGGGGGGTAGAGGGGACTGGCCAAGACGGGCTTGATGTGACTAATGTGAAAGGTGGGGTTCACCCGTAGGGATAGGGGCAGCTTAAGCAGAACCGACACGTCGTTAATCACCCGGGAGATGGGGTAAGGCCCAAGGAAGCGGGGGGACAGTTTCCTTGACTTCTCCTTAAGAGGAATCTGACTAGCTGCCAGCCAGACCTGCCGTCCCACGGCGTATTTGGGGGCCAGGACCCGCCTCTTGTCAGCAGCGGCCCAGGTGCGCTCCATGGTGCAGGCCAGGGTGGCCCGAGTCAATCTCCAGACGCGTCGGCAGCGCCGAGCGTGGGCCCCTATGGATGGAAACGAGACCTCCCTCTTGGCCATAGGGAGTAGAGGCAGCGTGTACCCCAACGACACCTCGAAAGGGGTGAGTCCAGTAGCTGCGGATATCGCAAAGTTCATGGAGTACTCCACCCAGGTTAGATGCGTGCTCCAAGAAGATGGGTTATCGGCTGCTACACACCGCAAGGCAGCCTCCAAGGACTGATTGGTGCTGGGGTTAGCAGGGTTGTCTAGAGTGGACTGTGCCCACTCCAGGGCTCGATCCCTGAGCAGCAGAGTAAAAAACTGGATCCTAGCGACATCCCCCGGATACTCCTCCCCAACCTGCTCCAGGTACATTTGAACTTGAAGAGGAAAAGCCTTACATTTCCCCACCTCCCCTGTGTATGGTGAAGGCAAGGGAACGGAGGTAGTATGGCACACCGTAGTGCACCGTAGTGCACCGTAGTGCACCGTAGTGCGCGGAGCAGGCTGAGGGGGGGCAACCGAAGGACACGCTGTAGACCACAGCGTCATCATATTTAATGAGTGCTGCGTCAGCATAGTGAGCTGACGCTCAGTCGCCGCTAGGCGTTCCAGAGCTGACAGCTCCTGCAGTGAGGCACCGGCTGAGCTATCGTCCTAGGTGACTCATTCTGTCATGACGTATTAAGTTTTGACAGCTCACGTGCATGATGCCAAACATGGGAAGGAACCACACAGAGGGGCACTTTTGACAATTTTATTAATAGCAAAATCCAAAGCGCACAGCTACAGAAACAGTCACTTGCCAGAGGAAAGGACCTGTGGGGAGAAGACGAGAGCAGTGAGCTGAGGAGTGGAGTAAGGGGAAATGGGCGAGCCAAATTGCCACTTACTTGAGAAATCCAGAGAGGACCAGCAGGACCCAGCGGGGAATAGACGAACCAGTAGGGTAAGAGTTGATCGCTGAAGGAACGGTGTGGTGAGGCAGGAGAGCGCGCGCAGTCCCGGAGACACACGTACATGGTGGCAGCAACCTGAAAAGAAGGAGAAGAGAGTAATGTTTAACGACGTGTTAACATATTATGGCTTATTTGCTTGCCTGAGAAAGGGCAGTATACCCATTCGAGCCAGCGTTGACTACGTGGAAGAAGTCTCCTTATGTATGCTGGCTGATGAGTGGGTGCAGGTGTGTCTTCTGCCTCAGGTGCCGTGATGAGTTTGTGAAGGTGAGACCGGAGGGGAGGGGCACGCTCTCGCTGCCCATGACAGAAATAGCAAATTTATGAGAAAAAAGTAGCACATTTACAAGAAAAATGTTGCAGATTTACAAGAAAGAAATGGCAAATTTATGAGGAAAAAAAGCTGGAAAATTTATGAGAGAAAAGTGCAAATTTACCAGAAAAACAATGTAAATTTACGAGAAAAATGTCAAAATTAATGAGCAAAAAAGGTTAAAATTTAATAGAAACAATGCTAATTTATGAGAAAAAGGTTGCAAATTTGCAAGAAAAAAGTCACTAATTTACAAAACAAAGTTCTTAATTTACAAGTAAAACAAATAGCAATTCTAAAAAGTAAAAAATTTACAAGAGAAATGTTGCATATTTACAAGGAAAAAATAGCAAATTTATGAGAAACAAAAGCTGGAAAATGTATGAGGGAAAAAGTTCAAATTTACAACAAAAACTATGCAAATTTATAAGAAAAAATGTAAAAATTAATGAGAAAAACTGTAACATTTAATGGAAACAATGCTAAATTATGAGAAAAAAGTCACAAATTTACAAGACAAAGTTGTAAATTTTCAAGTCAAATATAGCAAGTTTTTGAAAAAATGTGGCAAATTTAAAAAAAAAAAATTACATTTTTAGGTAAAATTAGGTAATTTTAATTCTTCCCTCCAAAAATGTTAAGGATGATCTTGTAGTTTGGGGTCCCCAAGGATTGAAGGGGCCCATAGCATTTGCGTACTCTGCTTTTTAGGCCCTGTGTCTTACCATGCAGTGACATGTTGAGACCCAGTCCAAGGAATTTCCATGCATAAGTCAGGCCTTGGGCAACAGTCTACTCTGTGTGGCCTTGGGGAAAGGTTGCTTGAGGCATTTATTCTCAATACCAGATAAGCTCAGGTGTGGGTGACAGCAGATCAGGCATGGTGGTGAAAAAATGTGCATATCGGACTGACTGTCCACAATTCCCAGAATGAAGAGCCTTTTGTTGCTAAAAAGGCTGTATTTAGGGTCTCACAGGGCACGCTGACTTCATTTTTTCACCTGCAGTTAAAAAAGAGCTTGTGATGGCACTGTTTATAACTAAAAAATAAATTATAATAAAAAGTCTGGCTCTGGTCATTTAGCTCTACAGGTTCCTAAAACAAGGGATTCATTAAACCATTGGCGCAAAGTACTGTACTTCTGTTTAGCAAATTTGTAAAATAAAATAAATATGGCTGCATTGACACCACATGATTCAAGTAATCCAATTGTTGATGTGTTTTATTGAAACTATTGTGAAGAACTTACACTTTGGTATTTATTATGATCTGAGCTTGGATGTTCTCCCAAGCTCAGTTTCATGGCTTTTCTCTGTTTTCATATTTATCTGTCATATTGTTATACCTTTTGAGTTATCATACTGTCTCCCATTTTTCCTTGTTTTTGTTCAGTCTGCTTTTGCCATGTCTTGTTTTATTTGCAATTTATTTCTAGTCTGTATCAGAGTTTGTTTATTTCTCATATTGGTTCTGTGACTGACAGCTGTCAGGCAACACTTCCGGGTCTACACTTTGTGTGGGTGTTGCCTGTCAGACTGCCAGCCTGACTACTCCCCTCTCATTATCATCAGCTGATCCCAATCACCATTATCATTCCCTCTTTCCTCGCTCATGTGCATTCACACCTGTCACTCATCTTTGTAATAGATTTGATCCCTATTTAAGGGAGATTGTTTTCCATTTTGATTGTTGCTGTTTTGATTGTCATTCCTCGTCTCCACCAGAGCAAAGCAGAGCTCTGGTGAGTTACCTTTGTAAGTAATCTCCCTCTCATTGTTATCTTTGTTTTTTGGGCACCGTGTTTGTACTTTTGTGTTGCTCTTTGAGTTAATAAACCGCACTAATTCACAGTTCAGCTCGTGAGTCTCGCTCATTCTCTGCTCCGAAGGAGCAAATCGTGACAGGTATCATATATCGACAGATTTGAATTTCAAGCATCAATGCATCTTAAGAATATCAGTAACAGTGTGGGTGGGATTACATCAGGGATAAACTCTGGGCCCCTTCTTGTTTGCTATGGTGATGGACAGGCTGATAGACAAGGTCAGGCAAGAGTACCCATGGATGATGATCAGGTAATCAGGGCTTGACATTAACTTTTTTGCTCACCAGCCACCAGCTAGTGATTTTCCAGTTACTAGCCACTTGGCCCTTTCACTAGCCCACAATTTTGGGGTTGGAAAATTATGTTTAATATACCATCCCCATACCATCGGTGACCCTTCTGTGTGGAGATTGCATGTTCTTCCCATGTCTGCATGGGTTTACTCCTGGTACTCCGGTTTCCTCCCACAGGACAAAGACATGCAAGTTAGGTTAAATGGCATCAACTGGGGATTCTAAATTGTTCTTAGGTATGAATGTGAGAGTGAATGGTTGTCTGTCTATCTGTGTTGGCCCTGCGGTGGACTGGTGATCTGTCCAGACTGTACCCTGCCTCTCGCCCAAAAATGCTAGGAAAGGCTCCAGCGCCCCCCCCCCCCCAAACCGGTGACCCAAAAAGGATTAAGTGGCAGAAGATGGATGGATGGATGAATGATCAAATTGGACTATGGCATGCTAAAATTTACTTGAACTCAATTTACAACCTTTTTAAATGTAAATGACCCTTATACATACAAAGAAAATAGCAAGAGAAACAATGTTTGTCATGAATGCCCCTTCGGGGCAGAGATACAAAACCCAGGAGCTGGACTGTGAGCTTGTGAGATTTATTACCAAAAGTAGCAAACATACAGTGCAGTAAAAGTGTTCAAATAACAAAATAACAACGATGGAGAGACTTATGGTAAAATGTGCCAGAGCGGAACAGGGCTCTGGCAAAGGTGAAGAAAGACTGGTAAATGAGGCCGCGACAAAGGCAAATGAGAACAATCTCCCTTAAATAGGGGTCAAAACCATTACACAATAAGTGACAGGTGAGGGTTCACATGAGTGAGCAAAAGGGGAATAATGTGAGTGATTGGGACCAGCTGAGGGAGATGAGGGAGGAGCGGCTGGGCTGACAGCTTGACAGGGGAACGTCCATGCAGAGCACAAACCCAGAAATGTGGCCTGACAGCTGTCAGCCCAAAGAAAGACACCACAAAATAAGAAGTAAACATAATCGATAACAGACAAATAATTACAAATAGAAATGAAACAAAACTGAAGCCAAAAACAGAAAAATAGAGAGCAGAACTAAACCTCAAGGGCACAAAATACAGTAAATATATATAAATATGAGGAAAGAGCCACGAGACTGAGTCTGGCCAAAAAATCCAGAACTCACCTCGTGACATTGTTTATTTATGAAGAGCAGTAAATACTGTAAAATGGTAGAGAGAAATATTTGCAATATGAGAGTGAAGTACAGGTAGATTTTGGTCCATCCCAATTCTCATTTGTACTCTGACCCCTTCCCCTACCCCTATGAATTGGGGACACCGCTTCATGGCTGCACAACCTCATTAGGAGTTGCTGATGGATTTAATCTAAGTGGACACTACCTATTTTCACCAGAAAAAAGAGAAAGAAAAGAGAACTGATTAGAAAAAAAAACAAAGTTCTTATGAGATTTGTAGTTTCATAGTCTCACGTTGCAATAGGTTTATTATTGTAGATGCCGTTTGAGAAAACTACAGCTGGCCAAAGGGGCTAATGGGTGTGACTGTCTTACTGACCACTGCTGAAATCCACCAGCCATTGGTCGGTTGGCCGATGTCAAGCCCTCGCCATGATGTTCAGAGATGACATAGTGATCTGTAGTAGAGTAGGGAGCTGGTGGAAAAGAATCTGAAGAGGTGGAGGCATGCACTGGAGAGAAGAGGAATGAAATTCAGTAGAAGCAAGACAGAATATATGTGTGTAAACAAGAGGTGGACAGGTGCAATGGTGAAGATGCAAGGAGTAGAGGTAATGAAGGCAGATGAGTTTAAATACCTGGCGTCAACCATCCAAAGCAATGGAAAATGCACAAGAGAGGTGGAGAAGAGAGTACAGGCAGGGTGGAGTGGGTGGAGACGTGTGTCAGGGGTGATTTGCAACAGAAGGATAGCAGCTAGAGTGAAAGGGAAGATTTAGAAGATGGCAGTGAAACTTGCTATGATGTATGATTTGGAGATGGTGGCGCTGACAAAAAGACAGGAGGTGGAGCTGGATGTGGCAGAGTTGAAGATGCTAAAATTCTCTTTGGGAGTGACTAGGAGGGACAGGATTAGAGATAAGTACAGTGGTGTGAAAAAGTGTTTGCCCCCTTCCTGGTTTCTCATTTTCTGTATGTTTGTCACACTTAAATGTTTCAGATCATCAAACAAATTTAGATATTAGACAAAGATAACACAAGTAAACACAAAATGCAGTTTTTAAATGAAGGTGTTTATTATTAAGGGGGAAAAAATCCAAACCTACTTGGCCCTGTGTGAAAAAGTGATTGCCCCCTAAACCTAATAACTGGTTGGGCCAACCTTAGCGGCAACAACTGCAATCAAGCGTTTGCAATCATTGTCCTGCTGCAGAATCCAAGTGCGTTTCAGCTTGAGGTCACAAACAAATGGCCGGACATTCTCCTTCAGGATTTTTTGGTAGACATCAGAATTCATGGTTCCATTTACCACAGCAAGTCTTCCAGGTCCTGAAGCAGCAAAACAGCCCCAGACCATCACACTACCACCACCATATTTTACTCTTGGTATGATGTTCCTTTTCTGAAATGCTGTTACTTTTATGCCAGATGTAATGGGACACACACCTTCCAAAAATTCCAACTTTTGTCTTGTCAGTCCACAGAGTATTTTCCCAAAAGTCTTGGGGATTATCAAGATGTTTTCTGGCAAAACTGAGATAAGCCTTTATGGTTTTTTGCTCAGCAGTGTTTTTTTGTTTTGGAACTCTGCCATGCAGGCCATTTTTGCCCTGTCTCTTTCTTATGGTGGAGTCTGGAGTGAGGCCTGCAGTTCTTTGGATGTTGCTGTGGGATCTTTTTTGACCTCTTGGATGAGTCATCGCTGTGCTCTTGGGTTAATTTTGGTCGACCGGCGACTCCTGGGAAGGTTCACTACTATTCCATGTTTTTGCCATTTGTAGATAATGGCTCTCACTGTGTACCCTGCCTCTCACCCAAAGATGCTGGGATAGGCTCCAGCGGCCCCCCCCCCCGTGACCCGAAAAGGATTAAGCGGTAGAAGATGGATGGATGGCTCTCACTGTGGTTCGCTGGAGTCCCAAAGCTTTAGAAATTGCTTTATAACCTTTTCCAGACTGATAGATCTCAATTACTTTGTTTCTCATTTGTTCTTGAATTTCTTTGGATCGCAGCATGATGTCTAGCTTTTGAGGGTCTTTTGGTCTACTTCACTTTGTCAGGCAGGTCCTATTTAAGTGATTTCTGTGATTTCTTGATTGAGAGCAGGTGTGACAGTAATCAGGCCTGGGTGTGGCTAGAGAAATTGAACTCAGCTTTCCAAAGATGTGATAAACCACAGTTAATTTATGTTTGGGGGGTGGGGCTGTCATGAGTCTAGCCGCAGTATTGTCACAGAGCCCAGACTCTCAATTTATTTTAAGTAATGTATGTCTGTTATTATCTTGTCAGTTTTTCATATGTATTTTCAGTTTGTTGTCACTTGTGCCCTCTCTTCTCCAGACACCTCCTCTCGCTGCTCACAGTCTGCTCTCCCACCCTCAGCTGTGAGTGGCTAGGTAATTAGGTCACCTCCCAGCTCAGCTGCCTGACACCTGCCGCTTATTTGTCTGCCTTATTTAATCACTGCCAGTTCACTGTTTCCCTGCTGCAGCATTTCATTGTTATGGATAGTTTGGACTTGTTTGGACTTCATCCCCTCTGTGTTTTTCCTCATCTCCTCCAGAACTGTTCCAGCTCTGGAGCGTATCCTCTGTAAATTATCTTAGTTTGTATTTTTTGTGTTGTCTGCACTGTTTTGGTATTTTTGATAATAAATGTCACACTGCTGTTCAGCGCTTGGGCCTGTCTTTCTGCCCCGGAGGGGGCCATTTCATGACAGGGGCAATCACTTTTTCACACAGGGCCAAGTAGGTTTGGATTTTTTTTACCCCTAATAATAAACACCTTCATTTAAAAACTGCATTTTGTGTTTACTTGTGTTATCGTTGTCTAATATTTAGTTTGATGATCTGAAACACTTAAGTGTGACAAACATACAAAAAAAAAAAAGAGAAATCAGGAAGGGGGCAAACACTTTTTCACACCACTGTATATCAGAGGGACAGCTCAGGTTGAGCGGTTTGGAGACGATGTAAAAGAGGCAAGGCTGAGATGGTTTGGATATGCGCGGAGGAGGGATAGTGGATATACTGTATTCAGCAAAGGATGTTGATGGAACTGCCAGGCAGGAGGAAAAGAGGAAGACCACAGAGAAGACTCATGGATGTAGTGAAATTTATGGAAACTTCCCTTCTTTATATGCATGACTGTATTACTTTGGCCTAACATGCCTACTTCTACTGATGTTTTTTTCTTTTTTTTCACCATGAAGATAAATTGGCAGCAAGGCTAAGTGGCAGCATCATATTCAGTACTTTTTATATTTGCAGGGTCATTCTCTCTGTGAATGAGCTTCCTCACTCTCCCTGCAGACATAAAGTTATGTCATAAATCCAGTTCAGATGATGGCACATTTCTTAATCAGTGCTAATAAATTTGCGTACATTAGCTAATAATATAGCCTTAACCCTAACCCTTGTCTAAACTTGTCTTTAAAATGTTGCTTCATCACGAGCTGCAGTGGATTACATCAAGAAGGTTAGTCATGTTGTAAGTATAAATATCTATGCAAGAATAAAATTGTACTGTATTTTTATGCATAGTTTGATTAGCAGACACTTACATACTAGAGATGTACCAATTGTGACTTTTTTTAGCCGACATGATATAGATATTTAAAATAATAAGTCAGCCGATGGCTAATAGGCAATACTGATAGTATTGTAGGATAGGCCTTTTGTATTTGTTGAAATACTTTCAGTCTCATTTTCTAAATTTTTCAGCTGTGAGCTATTGTCCTTTATTTAAGGGCAAATCAGTGTTGCAAATAAATATCTGCCACTGCCATCAGTGAATTTTACTTGTCAATAGGCCAATATCAGCTGATACTGATACAATGGCCAGTGCATTAGCTCATCCCCATTATATGCTTCCTTTATTATTTGATTGTAGCATTGTAAAGCAGTGTAGCAGAGTGGTGACCTAGTGGTAGAGCATGTGCTGAGGGCTGTGGCTCCAGTATGCTGAAATTCTTTATTTTCATGCTCATTTCACTTGTAGTATCTACGTATTTTATTGGTATTGCATTGAGTTTTAAGTGTTCTATGTTTGGGTTATTACTACTTCAGTTGTTAAGTTTATCAGACTTGCTTGTGTTGCATGGCTAAGCAGAAGCGTGAACCTGTACAGCCTCAGCCTGAGTCTGGAGAGAGAACTGGGGCTGTGGAAGACGTCCTGCCTGGTTCCTGTCCCCAAGAAGTTGTCTCCATCTGACCTGAATGACGATCGACCAGTTGCCTTCACATCTCATGTGATGAAGGTCCTGGAGAGCCTGGTCTTAGCCCACCTGAGGCCGCAGGTGAAGACGTGGCTGGATCCTCTGCAGTTTGCATATCAGCCCCATTTAGGAGTTCAAGATGCTGTCATCTACCTGCTCCAACGAGCCCATTTGCACCTGGATGGTGGAGGAGACACTGTGAGAATTACATTCTTTGATTTCTCCAGTGCCTTTAACACCATCCAGCCACTGCTGCTGGGTGAGAAGCTGCTGGGGATGGAGGTTGACAGCTCTGTGATCTCCTGGATTACTTACTACCTGACAGGCAGACCACAGTTTGTCTGGCTGGGCAGTGTCTTGTCTGCAGTGTCTTGTCTGATGTGATGGTTAGTGGTACGGGAGCTCCACAGTGGACTGTGCTTTCTCTTTTTCTCTTCATCTTAAACACCACTAACTTTCAGTACAACACCAAGTCATGCCACCTGCAGAAATTCTGTGATGACTTGGCTGTTGTTGGGTATATAACAGGGGGAGAGGAGGGGGAGTACAGGGCAGTGGTAGACAGATTTGTGGAGTGGACGGAACAGAATCACCTGAGGTTGAATGTCAGCAAGACCAGGGAGATGGTGATTGACTTCAGGAAGAGGAAGGCTCCTTCTCAGCCACTGCAGATTAGGGGGGAGGATGTGGGAGTGGTTGAAGACTACAAATATCTAGGTGTCAGGATCAGCAGCGGGTTGGACTGGAGATCCAACACCGATGCTGCGCACAAGAAGGGGATGAGCAGACTCTATTTCTTGAGAAAACTGAGATCCTTCAACGTGTGCAGCAGGATGCTGGAGCTTTTCTATCAGACTGTTGTCACCAGCGCCATCTTCTTTGCTGCGGTCTGTTGGGGTAGCAGTATCAGGGCCAGAGATACCAACAGACTTGACAAAATTATCAAGAGGGCTGGCTCTGTAATTGGTCTCAGACCGGAGACCTTTGAGACAGTGGTGGAGAGGAGAACACTAAATAAACTGTGATCCATCATGAACAATCCTGATCACCCCCTCCACCACACACTAGATAGGCAGCGAAGCACTTTCTCCAGTAGACTACTACAGCTTCATTGTCAAACGGCCAGGTACAGGAAATCTTTCCTGCCACATGCAATTTCACTGTACAATAACTCACTATGATGTTGTATTCTGGTCATAGCTATGGTGCCACACTGCACCTTACAGACTAACTGGTACCTCACATTTCACTCTGCTCCTGATTGTCCTTCTTTGTGCAATGGGATGATTCATGTGTTTATACGGGTCATCATCATATATTAAGCTATGATGTTTATAGGTTTTATAGTCATGTTAGTTTCTTTTTTACTTTCCATGGGTAATCCCTTTGTCTGTCGTGTGTGTTTCTGTTGTTTGGCTGTCAACTGTCATGCTGTTGTTACACTGTAATTTCCCAGTTTGGGATCAATAAAGTACATCTATCTATCTATCTATCTAGACAGATTTGTGGAGTGGACCATGCAGAATCACTTGAGGCTGAGTGTCAGCAAGACCAGAAGATGGTGACTGACTTCAGGAAGAAGAGGAGGCCTTCACAGCCATTGCAGATTGGGGGAGGATGTGGAGGTAGTGGAGGACTACAAATACCTGGGTGTCATGGTCAGCAATAGACTGGACTGGAAATCTAACACCGATGCTGCGTACAAAAAAGGGATGAGCAGACTTTATTTCCTAAGGAAGCTGAGATCCTTCAACGTGTGCAACAGGATGCTGGAACTTTTCTACCAGGTCACTGTTGCCAGCGTCATCTTCTTTACTGCTGACTGTTGGGGTAGCAGTAACAGACTTGACAAGATTATGAAGAGGGCTGGCTCTGTAACAGGTCTCAGGCCGGAAACTTTTGAGACTGTGGTGGAGAGGAGGACACTAAACAAACTGCGATCCATCATGGACAATCCTGATCACCCCCTCTACCACACACTGGACAGACAGTGGAGCACTTTCTCCAGCAGACTACTACAGCTTTGCTGCCAAACAGTCAGGTACAGGAAATCTTTCCTGCCACATGCCATTTCACTGTACAATAACTGACTCTGATGTTGAATTCTGGTCATACAGTATCTCACAAAAGTGAGTACACCCCTCACATTTTTGTAAATATTTTATCTTATTAGGGGACAACACTGAAGATATGACACTTTGATACAATGTAAAGTAATCAGTGTTCAGCTTGTATAACAGTGTAAATTTGCTGTCCCCTCAAAATAACTCAACACACAGCCATTAATGTCTAAACCGCTGGCAACAAAAGTGAGTACACCCCTAAGTGAAAATGTCCATATATATATGCCATTCAGGAAAAAAATATATATAGTACGAAGAAAAGCTTGGAATATATTCAGTGAACTTCCGAATATATTGAATGAATGTCTGAATATATTGAATGAAACTGGGAATATATTGAATGAACTTCAGAATATAATGAATGAAATGCTGATATATATACATGTACATCTATATATATATATAGATAGATAGAGACAGAGAGAGAGAGAGACAGAGAGAGAGAGAGAGAGAGACAGAGAGAAAGTTAGGGATATTCGACTTTCGGGTGAAATTTCAGGATGCACCTAAAATGCACTATAACCTTTACACGTGAACTTCATTTCGCTTTCTCAAACCTTTTGAACGCGCATGTCCAACTGTTCAATGTTTCAGTACTTTTTGCATAACTTGCTGTTCTCTAACAATGTACTTAATGGCAGAATTCACAACAGGTGTTTGATCAGTGAATTAACCAATAAATTTTGTGGTTCAATTAGAATTGGTATATAAACAGTCCTCATCGTGCTGTTCACATTTTGACATCATGAGACCAAGACGACGCCTAACAATTGATCAACAGTACCTCGCCATTGCAAGGCTTCAGACAGGATGTTCTCAGAAGGAAGTGGCCACTGAGCTTAGAGTGTCACAGAGTGTCATCAGCAGGTTGCAAGAGAGACTAGAAGAGTCACAGAAAGGCACAGAAGTGGATGTCCTTTAGCCACATCCCACGCAGATGACCACCTCATTGTGAACAGTGCCCTGCAGAACAAGATGATGAATACCATTCAACTCCAGGCACATTTAAGGGAGGTGAGAGGCACCCAAGTGTCATGTCAGGTCATTCAAAACAGTTTACATCAGCGTGGTCTCCATGCTAGATGACCTGCAAGGGTACCTGACCACACCACCAGGCACAGGCATCATCATTTGCATGAGCCAGGGAGCATTTACGCTTGACAAGGGACCAGTGGGCCTCAGTGCTGTTCTCTGATGAAAGTCGATTCACGCTGAGCAGAAATGATGGCCACCAACGATGTTGAAGACATCAAGGAGAGCGCTGTGTATCAGCCACTGTCCTCACCAGACGAACCTTTGGTGGTGGTGGTGTTACAGTCTGGGCAGGTGTGTCTAGTCAATGCAGAACTGTCCTACACCTTGTGAATGGTGCAGTGACAAGCCGATACTACCTGAATAGCATCATTAAGGTAAGAGATGAGATAAGATAAGCCTTTATTAGTCCCACAATGGGGAAATTCCAGGATTGCAACAGCACAAGGATAGCAATACTCAGAGCAACAATCAGGAAGACAAGAAAACAAGAGCAGCGAATATACATATGTACATATAAATATATAAATATATATACACAGTGCAGAGCATTGTAACTAGATGGAATAAATATATAAATATATATATACACACAGTGCGGAGCATTGTAGCTAGATGGAATAAACAGCATAACCGTCTACTTAGTTATCCTACATAGTATGAATATGTGCCCATACATATTGTCACCCTCTGTAGTGACCGATATTGTCCTAGTTGTATACTGGAGGGGACTATTGTGTAAGTCTATTGCGTCTTTTGCATTCAATACTATTAGATCGTCACGTTTTTTTGCTATCTTTGCAAGCAGCCCTGCTTAGGTTATACAGTCTGACAGCCGTAGGTAGGAAGGACCTGCGAAATCTCTCGGTTGCGCACCTAGGATGATGTAGTCTGCTGCTCAATGAGCTCCTCAGTGCGTTCAGTATGTCCTTCATAGGGTGGGACTCGGACTCCAGCAGAGATGACAATTTAGCCACCATCCTTCTGTCTCCTATCTCCTCCACTGGGTCAAGGCGTTGCCCCAGGAGAGAGCGAGCTTTCTTGATCAGTTTGTTCAGTCTCTTCCTATCGGCTGCTGTAATGCCACTGCCCCAGCAGACCACTCCAAAAGTGATGGCTGATGCCACCACTGTGTCGTAGAATGTCTTCAGCAGCACCCCTTGTACACCAAAAGACCTGAGTCTCCTCAGTAGGAACAGCCTGTGCTGTCCCTTCTTGTAGAGTGCATTGGTATTGTGTGATCAGTCTAGTTTATTGTTCAGATGAACACCCAGGTACTTGTAGGATGTCACCATCTCAATGTCTGTTCCCTATATGTTTACTGGTGCTGTGAGGGGTTGTCCTTGCCTGTGGCAGTCCGCCACCAGCTCGCTTAGTTTTCCTCGCGTTGATCTGGAGGCAGTTCCGATGGCATCAGTCCACGAAGTCCTGGATAAGTCCTCTGTACTCAGCTTCATCTCCGTTGGAGATGAGGCCGACAATTGCAGAGTTGTCAGAGAACTTCTGTAGATGGCAGTGTGTTGTGTTGTGTGAGAAGTCCGCAGTATAAAGGGTGAACAGGAAGGGAGCCAAAACCGTTCCCTGGGGGGCCCTCGTGCTACCAATGATCGTGTTGGACACACAGTCCCGGGTTCTCACAAACTGTGGCCGGTTAGTGAGGTAGTCCAGGATCCATGAAGACAGGTGCTGGTCCACCCCTGTGCACAGCAGCTTGTCCTTCAGGATCATCGGTTGGATGGTGTTGAAAGCACTGGAGAAGTCAAAGAACATAATCCTCACCGCATTCCCGGGCTTCTCCAGGTGGGACAGAGAACGGTGAAGGAGGAAGGTCACTACATCCTCCACCCCAATGCCATGCTGGTAGGCGAACTGGAGTGGATCCATCGCTGGTCCCACCAGGGGGCGGAGATGAGCAAGGAGCAGTCTCTCCAGGGTCTTCATCATGTGAGACGTCAGGGCCACTGGTCTGTAGCTGTTCAGGTCTTTGGGGTGGGAAGTCTTTGGTACAGGTACCACACAAGATGTTTTCCATAACTGTGGTACCCTCCCCAGCTTCAGGCTCAGGTTGAAGATGTGCTCCACAATCCCACACAGCTGGTCTGCACAGGACTTGAGGAGCTTTGCACTGATGCCGTCCGGTCCCGAGGCCTTCCTTGCCTTGATCTTCCTCAGCTCCGTCCTCACCTGGGTCTTAGTGAGGGTCATGTTGGGGGGCTGTGTGCTGGGAGTGGGGGGGGGGGGGTGTTGGTGGAGTGGGGTGTGGACAGCAGGACTCGATGTCTTTAGAGGCAGCAGTGGTTGTTGTGCAGCCGGGGGGGGGGGGGGGGGGGGGGGTTGGTCAAACCTATTAAAAAACAGGTTCAGATTCTTTGCCCACTCCCTGCCCCCCGTGGCCTGGGGGGAGGTATTCTGGAGCCCAGAGATGGTTTTAAGGTTTCTCCAGACCCCGCCGATGTCGCTCTGTTGCAGCTTGTCCTCCATCTTCTTCCTGAAGCTGTCCTTGCCTTCTCTGATCTTCCTCCTCAGCTCCCTCTGTACGGACTTCAGCATCTCCCTGTTCCCCGACCTGAAGATCCTCTTCTTCTCTCTCAGAAGTGTTTTTATCTCAGGGTTGATCCAGGGTTTGCTGTTCGAGCAACACCGTATGGTCTTAGTGGGTACAGTGTTGTCCACACAGAAGCTGATGTAGTCCGTGATGGTGTGAGTGAGGCCATCGATGTCCTCACCATGTGGATCGCAGAGCTGCTCCCAGGCAGTGGTTTCCAAACAGTCGTTTAGAGCGTCCATTGCCTCCTCAGACCATAACTTCACTGTGCGCATGACCGGAGGTTGTCTGTGCACTAGGGGTTTGTACACCGGCAAGAGATGAATCAAGTTGTGATCCGATCTCCCTAGTGGGGGGAGTGGTGATGAGGTGTACACCTCCTTAGTGTTTGCATAGAATAAGTCCAGTGTTTTATTGTCTCTAGTGTGGCATGTGACATACTGGGTGAACGTGGGTAGAATGGGAGACAGTGAAATATGGTTGAAATCGCCTGAGATGAGGAGAAGAGCATCTGGGTGTTCTGTCTGCAGCCTGCCAGTTACTGAGTGGATGACGTCACGCGCTGTCCCAGCGTTCGCCGTCGGATTTGCATAAATAACAATGCAGATCACGTGTGAGTATTCCCTCGGGAGATATGTAGGCCGCATGCTAACAGCTGGCAACTCCATGTCTTTGTTGCAGTGTTGTTTAACCATGACATGTATGTCCCGGTCTGCACCAGTTGTTATTGACATACATCATCACTCCTCCGCCCCTTGCTTTCCCACTGTCTGGTGTTCGGTCTGCCCGTATTGCATGGAAACCCTCCAGTTCAATGTTAGCATCTGTTGCTAGTTCTGTTAGCCACGTCTCCATAAATAGCATCAAGCTACCCTCTCTGTATATGCTCTCGTAGCGGGAGATAGCCGCTAGCTCATCTGTTTTACTGAGTAGCGATCGTACATTCCCCATAATAACGGATGGGAGGGCAGGTCTGTACCTTATATTCCTCACCCGCCGTCTTACTCCAGCTCGACAACCACGCCGTTTCCGTCTGATTTCTCTCAGTATGTCGAGTTTTTGCGTTAGCATCGTGGGCCGGTTAAGTGCTAACAGCTGGTCCCTATTGTACTGCCTCCTACAAGAAACAGTGGCTCCATCCGCTGGCTCAGGAGACATTTGGGCGATCTACGTGTCTGTGATGGATCAAGGTGTCACCGAAACAGAAAGATTAGCGAGAGAGCCAGATAGTAAATAGAAATAGGAAGAAATTGATCCGCTGCTGCAAAAAGGCAGCCTACTCGTGTGGCGCCGGAAGTTGATTCCAATCATTTTGCCCCTGCATGACCAACATAGGCCCAAATTCATCTTCATGGACCAACAGTGCTCCAGCTCATCAAGGTCACATCATTAGGGAACAGCTGCTGGAGGCTAGGGTACCTCCAGTGGAGTGGCTTGCACTTTCTCCAGACCTGATTCCCATAGAAAACCTATGGGATCAGCTGAGTCGCCGTGTAGAGGCTCGTAACCCTGCACTCCACAACCTCAATGACCTGAGGGCCACCCTTCAAGAAAAGTGGAATGCCTCAGCAGACACTAAGTTGACTTGTGAACAGCATGAAATGTCATTGTCAAGCTGTAATTGATGCTCAAGGGCACATGACAAGTTACTGAGACACTGACATTTTTTTGTTGTGATATTCCCACCACTGTTGTTGGCTTTTGTTTCAATAAATTGTTTGAGATGTGGAAATGCATGCTTCTACTTAAATGCCCTACTTTCACGATATAATATCTCTGTCGCGTGAACTTTTTACATTTTCCATAAATGTCACCTGAAAGCCAAATATCCCTACATTTTTGTGAATAGTGTATATACAAAACACTTTGGAATATATTGAATGAAACCAGGTGAAAGCAGCCCCAAGAACTGATGGGAAATGCTCAAAATGCCAGAAAAGAAGCACTTTATCTTCAGGCAAACAGCTTAGATGCAAGTTCAGTGGTTATTTTACTGTTTTGCTCATGTTATAGATGTTTAACCTTAGATGTTTGAGTTTTAGAAAAAATAAATAATTTTTTTTGGGGGACCATGAGTGTGAATGTTTGGACAGGGAGAGACCTTGAAAACAACACAGACAAATCCCATTGCTGTGTGAGTCTTTCAAATAAATACGCTATTGCCATATGATGAGTGCTTTTAGGCAGTCTGTATTATTTTTTTTTAATTTTTTATTTATTTTGAAAGGGAAATCTGTTTAAAAATATTTATTATCTTGCAGTTTGCATTATTAAATAAAATTTTTACCTTCTTTAACTGTTTCACTCATATTTGTTTCTTCAATAGTGTCAGTTTGTGGAACAAAGGAGATAAAAGCCATATAAATGATGAAATGTTTGTATACAATGTATATGTTTGTATATAATGTTTGGTTCCAAGGTTGTCATAGCCAGGAGCGGCACCGGGGTTAAGCTCCCAGTGCTCATAAAATGCTCCTTATGGCGTGCGTCTCGAAAAGCCTCTGACAACTAAGTCCAACTCCTAGCCTGCCCGTGTGGTTTAGTCTCTAAGCCCGGCGGAACTGCTTTTACTAATAGGAGAAGGGGCGAGGGCGGATCTCTGGCGCCATAAAACCAGATGCTTCGGGTGGATGGTGGCTTGTTAACCTGGGAAGGTAGCCCATCTAGGGGAAGGTAAACCCTGATTTCAAACCTCCGCTGCCTTGCGGCATACCCGGTCACGGGAAAGGCTTCGGGAGTCAACCCTGAGGAAAAATCTGGAGTCGGAGCCCCTAAGGCAGTTCTATGTTGTGCTCAACATCGTTCTGGCAGCTCCTGCAACGGTGCTGGTGCCAAACTGTAGCAGCCCTGCTGTTCCTTTGGATTCATCAGTGACGTGGAGAGGGGGGACATGCTGCATGGGCAACATCTTGTCCTCCAGATCTTCCTGCCCAGGCTTGAATCCTACCAACGCCCAACGCTGGAAGGTAGAACACCGGATCACTGGAGAGGACACTTCAGCTTCGCCTTTGGCGTAGACAAAACACGGGGAATGACAGTTACCGGTTATAAGCCACCGCTCAATTGGCGTAGAGCGTGGCGCCAGGGGTTGTTCCCAACGGTGGGAGGGATCATCGGATCTCACTGGACAGCTACCGCCCGCCTCAAGCTGGGCAGCCCCCAGCCAATAAGGTGTTGTCCCGCCACAGCTTGCTTTCCTCATTGGGTGCATGGGGATGAGGAGAAATCCGAACAGCAGGCTGAGAACCTTCGCACCAGGCAAGACAATAAAACAAAAGAGACCAACTCTAAAACTGGGAACTTGGAACGTCCGCACTATGATGACAGGACTCGCTGCTAACCTCAAGGACATCAACGACACCAAGAAGACTGCCATCATCAATAATGAGCTGAAGAGACTGGGAGTGGATATCGCCACTCTCCAGGAAACATGGTTGGTTGACGCAGGCACACTGAGAGAGAAGGACTACACGTTCTACTGGCAGGGAAAGGGCAGTGACGAACACAGGGAACACGGAGTGGGCTTCGCAGTGAAGAACACCTTGCTGAAGATGGTGGAACCGGGCAGCACTGGCTCTGCACGACTCCTCACCCTCCGCCTGAACACCACTCAAGGCCCAGTCACCCTCATCAGTGTGTATGCCCCAACACTGACAGCCACACCAGAGGCAAAAGACGAGTTCTACGAGAATCTCGCAACAACTGTCAGGATCATCCCCAACTCTGAACAACTCATTCTCCTTGGAGACTTCAATGCCAGAGTGGGTGCTCCTGGCCCTCCTATCTTGGACCTTTTGGCGTGGGCAGAATGAACGACAATGGACAGCGGCTGCTCGAGTTCTGCACATATCACGATCTGTGCATCACAAACTCATTCTTCAAGACCAAGCCCCAACACAAGGTTTCCTGGCAACATCCGCGCTCAAAGCACTGGCACCAGCTGGACTTGATCCTGACCAGGCGCACCTCACTGAAGAACGTGCTCATCACCCGTTCGTTCCAGAGTGCAGATTGTGACACAGACCATTCATTGGTGTGTTGCAAGGTCAAGCTGCAGCTGAAGAAATTCCATCGTGCTAGACAGCCTGGAAAGGCACGGATTGACACCAGCAAGATGGCTCAACCAGAACTTGTTGAGCAGTTTGCCTCCACCTTTGAGAAGGAACTTGGTGTACCACAAGAAGGAGAATCTGCAAAGCAGAAGTGGGAAGAGCTGCGAAACACCATCCACCGCACAGCCTTGGCTACCTTTGGGAGGAAGACCCCGAAGTCACAGGACTGGTTTGATGCCAAGTTGACCGAGATGACCCCCGTCATTGAAGCCAAGCGCTCAGCACTTGCTGAGTACAAGAAGTACCCAAACGAGAAGAATCTCCAGATTCTCAGGGCTGCGAGAAGCAAAGTTCAGCAGACTGCTCGGCGCTGTGCCAACGAGTACTGGACTCAGCTCAGCCAAGACATTCAAACCGCTGCCATAACAGGGAACATCCGTGGTATGTACGATGGCATCAAGAAAGCACTTGGTCCGGCTCAGAGCAAGATGGCCCCCCTCAAATCCTCCACTGGGGAGATGATCACAGAAAAGAACAAGCAGATGGAGAGATGGGTGGAACACTACTCCGACCTCTACTCCAGACAGAACACCGTGACACCGTCAGCCCTTGATGCCATAGACTGCCTGCCATCCATGGACGAACTTGACGCCGAGCCAACCATCGACGAACTCAGCAAGAACATTGATAGCTTGGCCGCTGGCAAGGCACCCGGCAACGACGGCATACCCCCTGACCTGATCAAGCACTGCAAGACCGCCCTACTGCTGCCATTGCATGACGTCCTCTGCCAGTGTTGGAAGGAAGGTGCCGTACCACAGGACATGAGGGACGCCAAGATCATCACCCTCGACAAAAACAAAGGGGAGAGAAGCGACTGCAACAACTACAGGGGCATCTCCCTCCTCAGCGTTGTTGGCAAAGTCTATGCACGAGTTGTTCTCGTTTGTCTACAGAAGCTTGCCGAACGTGTCTACCCCGAGTCTCAGTGTGGCTTCCGTGCTGAGCGATCGACGGTAGACATGATATTCTCCATCCGCCAACTCCAGGAGAAATGCAGAGAACAGAACATGCCCCTATACGTTGCCTTCATCGACCTCACCAAAGCGTTCGATCTGGTCAGCAGAGAGGGCCTTTTCAAGATCCTGCCAAAGATAGGATGCCCACCAAAGTTGCAAAACCTCATCGAATCATTTCACACCAACATGCAGGGGATAGTGCAGCACGATGGCAACGTCTCAGAGCCATTCAACATACGCAGCGGAGTGAAACAGGGCTGTGTACTTGCGCCAACCCTCTTTGGGATTTTCTTTGCTATGCTCCTGAGGCATGCCTTCAGCACAGCAACAGAGGGAATCTACCTGCACACAAGATCTGACGGCAGGCTTTTCAACCTCGCCTGCCTGAAAGCCAGAACCAAAGTACGCGAGGCTCTAATCAGAGACATGCTGTTCGCAGACGACGCTGCAGTCGCAACCCACACACAGCAGGAGCTTCAGACCCTGATGGACCGCTTCTCCCAGGCATGCAAGGACTTCGGGCTTACCATCAGCCTGAAGAAGACTAACGTCTTGGCGCAAGGCACGGAAGAACCACCAACCATCACCATTGACGGCTACGAGCTGGAGGTCGTGAATCAGTTCACGTACCTGGGGTCCACGATCAGCAACAACCTCTCCCTTGATACAGAGATCAACAAGAGGATTGGAAAATCAGCCTTCACACTCGCTCGCCTCACCACACGAGTGTGGGAGAATCCCAAACTCTCTGTCAAGACGAAGATGGCAGTGTACAACGCCTGCGTCATCAGCACACTGCTCTATGGGAGTGAGACGTGGACAACATACGCCCGGCAGGAAAAGAGACTGAACTCCTTCCACTTGCGCTGCATTCGCCACATCCTGGACATATCCTGGCAGGACAAAGTGCCCAACACAGAAGTTCTGTCCCACGCCGGCCTTCCCTCCATGTTCACTCTACTCAGGCAGCGCAGGCTCCGCTGGCTAGGCCACGTTCACCGTATGGAGGATGGCAGAATCCCCAAAGACGTCCTCTATGGAGAGCTAGCAACTGGCAGGAGAGACGTTGGCCGCCCACAGCTGCACTTTAGAGACGTCTGCAAGAGAGACATGAAGGCCCTGGAGATCAACACAGAGCGCTGGGAGGACCTTGCAACGGACCGCTCCAAATTGAGAGGCACCCTGACCAGACAGCTCAAGGCGGGTGAACAGAGACTGACTGCTGCAGCAGATGAAAAAAGGACCCGCAGGAAGAACCGCCACAGACCCAGCAGCACGGAGACCACCCACAAGTGCGACCTGTGTGACAGGGACTGCCATTCGCGCATCGGCCTGTTCAGCCACAGGGGGTGCTGTTCCAGCAGAGTAGACGTTTAGGATTCTCTTCCATGGTCATCATAGACCGACGGAGGCCGACGACGTGTATACAGCATATTCCTATTGAAAGGCCCTGTCATGCCTAAATAAATAAAATATTGCAATGTAAAAAAGAGGGTAAAGAAGGTAAATATTTTAATAATGCAAATTGCAAAATAATAAAAACATTTAAATCGATTTCCCTTTCAAAACAAATTTAAAAAAATAATGTCGGCTGCCAAAAAGAACTTACCTGATGGCAGTTGCTTACTAACTGTATTTACAACATGCACAGAGAAGAGATTTGTCTATGTTGTTTCAAGGTCTCTCCCTGTCCTAACATTCACACTCATGGTGCTAACATTTTTTTTTCTAAAACTCAAACATCTAAGGTTAAACATCTATAACATGAGCAAAACTGTAAAATAACCACCGAACTTGCATCTAAGCTGTTTGCCTGAAGATAATGTGCTTTTTTTGGTATTTTGTATACTTGGTGATCGGCTGCAAGCTCCCATCTCTCCAGGATCTGTACATCTCCAGGACCCGGAGGCGTGCTGGCCGGATCATAGCCGATCCCTCACACCCTGGTCACGTACTGTTTGCCCCCCTCCCCTCTGGTAGAAGACTTCGGTCCATCCAGACTAAAACCTCCCGTCACATGAACAGCTTCTTCCCCTCTGCCATTAGACTGCTGAACACTAAGTGACTTATTGACTCTCGTGCACCATGTACAGCAGCTCAACCAGACTCATGTCAATCATCACTGTTTTCTTCCTGCATTACCGACTGCACTATATAGTTCTCCACAGTATCTGCTGCTGGCTAATATATATTTTAACTGTTGACCAGTATCACTTAATCTTATCCTACACTTTATTACATGTATAGTTTATTTCTCTTATCTTATCATGTTTAATGTTGCAGCATTGTACCGAGACAAATTCCTAGTTTGTGTACTACATGAACAATGGCAATAAACCTGATTCTGATTCTGATTCTGATTCTGATTTTATTGATCCCTAGAGGAAAATTCAGGGCATCCATGGTACGGCGCCAATCCCTTCACCATTCACACACACATTCACACCTAGGGCCACTTCAGAGTCTCCACTTAACCTAACTTGCATGTTTTTGGCCTGTGGGAGGAAACCGGAGTACCCCGGGTAAACCCACGCAGACACGGGGAGAACATGCAGACTCCACACAGAAGGGTCACTGATGGCCAGGGGGTGGGATCAAACCCACAATGGTCAAGGGTGGAGTCGATCCTGTGACCTTCTTACTGTGCTGCCACTGTACTAACCATTGTGCCACTAAATGCCCTTCTGAAATTTTGAGCATTTCCCATCAGTCCTTGGAGCTGCTTTCACCCGGTTTCATTCAGTATATTCCGTTTTTTTTTTTGTGTGTGTTTTTTTTTGTGTGTGTATGTGTGTGTGTGTGTGTGTGTGTCACAGAGGCCAAAAGAGAAGCACTGCTGGCTCACAAGCAGAACCCTTGCCCTGGTACACGCGACGCCCTTCGAGCAGCAAGGAGCAAGACACAGCAGATTGCTCGCCGTTGTGCCAGTGAGTACTGGCAGAACCTGTGCACCAACATCCAGGTAGCTGCCGATTGCGGATACACCAAAAGAATGTATGACGGCATCAAAATAGCTATCGGCCCCACAAGCATCAAAACAGCACCAATCAAAGCTAAGACAGGCGAAGCCATCACCGACAACAGCAAGCAACTCCAGTGTTGGGTCGAGCGTTATCTTGAATTGTTCTCGACCCAGAACATTGTGACAGCCGTTGCCCTTGACGCCTTGCCTGGCCTACCAATCATAGAAGAGCTTGACGAAATGCCCACGCTGGAAGAGTTCAGCAAAGCCATAGACTGCCTCGTCTGTGGCAAGGCTCCAGGGAAAGACAGCATCCCCCCAGAAGTTCTGAAACATGGGAAAACAGCCATCTTACAACCACTATATGATCTCCTCTGCCTTTGCTGGGAGCAAGGTCACATTCCCCAAAATATGAGAGATGCCAACATAGTCACACTGTATAAAAACAAAGGCGACTGCAGTGACTGCAACAATTACCGCGGCATCTCTCTTCTGAGCATAGTTGGCAAAGTCTTCGCCCAGGTCACCCTGTTCCGCCTGTAGAGCCTCGCTTCATGAGTCTATCCTGAGTCCCAGTGTGGCTTCAGAGCCGGAAGGTCCACAGTGGATATGATCTTCTCCCTCCGTCAGCTGCAGGAGAAGTGTCAAGAGCAGCAGCAGCCATTGTTCCTTGCGTTCGTGGACCTGACCAAAGCCTTTGACTTAGTTAGTTGAAGCGGACTCTTCCAGATCCTGCGAAAGATCGGTTGTCCCCCAGAGCTCCTTGCAATCATCTCCTCCTTCCACATGGACATGCATAGTACTATTTGCTTTGATGGAGCCACCTCAGATGCCTTCCCAGTCAGCAGTGGAGTGAAACAGGGTTGCGTTCTAGCACCGACTCTCTTTGGGATTTTTTTCACAATGCTCCTCCACTATGCCTTCGCCGACTGTCCTGAAGGTGTCTACGTCCGCACAAAATCAAATGGAAAACTCCTCAACATCACAAGACTTTGTGCTAAAACCAAAGTCTACGAGGTCCTCATACGTGAGCTGCTGTTTGCAGACAATGCTGCTCTAGCATCACACAGCGAGGAGGGCCTGCAGCATCTGGTCGACAAACTGTCTCACGCCTGCAAGGAGTTTGGGCTCATGATCAGCCTTAAGAAAACCAACATCATGGCGCAAGATGCTGTCTCCTCTCCTGTCATTACCATTGACAACACACAGCTGGAGGTTGTGGACGCCTTCACCTACCTAGGGTCCACTGTTTCAAACACGCTCTCGCTGGACACCGAGATCAGCTCCAGAATTGCCAAAGCAGCTGCTGTCATGGCCAAACTCAACAAGCGTGTGTGGAACAACAATCTGCTGAGTTTGAAGACCAAGTTACTCGTATACCAAGCTTGCATCCTGTCCACTCTCCTGTACGGCAGCAAGTCCTGGACAGCCTATGCCTGGCAGGAGAAGCAGTTAAATGGGTTCCACCTCCGCTGTCTTCGGCGCCTCAGCCACGTGCACCACATGGAGCCTGACCGTCTGCCGAGAGAAATCCTTAACAGAGAACTGCGGGTGGGCGTCCGCCGTATGGGCCGACCGCTGTTGCGTTTTAAAGATGTCTGCAAACATGACATGCGGTGTGCACAGATCAACGCCAATAACTGTGAGGTTATTGCCAAAGATCGAGCCACCTGGCACACAGGTGCCACCATGTCAAAGAGGGTGTTCTCAAGATAGAAGCGAACATGAGAGTCCAGATGGAGATGAAGTGTGCGGTAAGGAAAGAGTGAGCAGCATCAGCACATGCACTATCAGTCTTCATCTGCGCCAACTGCTCCAAAGACTGCCACTCAAGAATTGGACTGTATAGTCATTCCAGGCGCTGCTCCAACCCTTGAGGTGCTAACCATCGCCACTTCAAGATGAGGATGCCATATATATATATTGTTCGAGTACCCCACGACATGACCCCAGCAACCGCAAAAAGGCTGAAAGCAACAGACCCTCCCAATCACACCGATTTACCCCCCACGAAAAGAAAATGGGGAATCCTGCTTCAAATGGTCCAAGAATACAGAAAACATCACAGGGAGGTCAGCCAGGGTCACAAAATCATCAGAGAGCACATACTCCTGTGGTCAGAAAGGATGGGAACAGACGTGGCTGGTGAATCATAGAACTGAATGCAAAGCAATATTGAAAGCATTTGCCATGAAATGTAATATCTTGTGTAATCAGTGAAGCAAATGTATACTCATTGATTAAGAAGTATGTAATCAACAAAAATAATGAGTGTAATCCAACTGTGATTATATGTACATTTAAATTGCACAATGGAAGGTTTATGTGGGGTCAGATTGTGAAATGGTTTGCAAGACCTATTGACTGGAAGGCCATCCATCCATCCATCCATCTTCTACCGCTTTCCCGGAGGTCCGGGTCGCGGAGGCAGCAGTTCAAGCAGAGAAGCCCAGACTTCCGTCTCCCCCGCCACCTGCTCCAGCTCTTCAGAGAGGATACCAAGGCGTTCCCAGACCAGCTGGGAGACATAGTCTCTCCACCGAGTCCTGGGTCTGCCCCTGGGTCTCCTCCCAGTGGGACGTGCCTGAAACACCTCAAGTGGGAGGCGTCCAGGAGGCATCCTAATTAGATGCCCATACCACCTCAACTGACTCCTTACAATGTGGAGGAGCAGTGGTTCTACTCTGAGCCTCTTCCGGATGACTGAGCTCCTCACCCTATCTCTGAGGGTGAGTCCAGCAATCCTACGGAGAAAGCTCATTTCACCCGCTTGTATTCTTTCAGTCATTACCCAAAGCTCGTGACCATAGGTGAGAGTAGGAACGTAGATTGACTGGTAAATCGACAGCTTTGCCTTAGAACTAAGCTCCCTCTTCACCACAACAGACCGGTACAACGTCCGCATCACTGCAGATGCTGCTCCAATCCGTCTGTCGATCTCTCGCTCCATTTTCCCCTCACTCGTGAACAAGACCCCAAGATACTTAAACTCCTCCACTTGGGGCAGGAGCCTGTCCCCAACCCAGAGAGGACAATCCACCTTTTTTCGGCTGAGGACCATGGACTTGGACTTGGAGGTGCTGATTCTCATCCCAACCGCTTCACACTCAGCGGCAAACTGTCCCAGCAAGAGCTGTAGGTCATTGCTGGATGAAGCCAACAGGACAACATCATCTGCAAACAACAGAGATGAGATCCTGTGGTCACCAAGCATGACACCCTCCATTCCCTGGCTGCGCCTAGAAATCCTGTCCATAAAAATTATGAACAGGATTGGTGACAAAGGGCAGCCCTGGTGGAGTCCAACTGTCACTGGGAATGAATTCGACCAAGTGTTGGCAATATGAACCAAACTCTCACAACGGTCATACAGAGACCAAATAGCTCGTAACAACAAGCCCGATACCCCATACTCCCGAAGCACCCCCCACAAAAATCCACGAGGGACGCGGTCAAATGCCTTCTCCAAGTCCACAAAACACATGTAAACTGGTTGGGCAAACTCCCACGAACCCTCAAGGATTCTTGAGAGGGTAAAGAGCTGGTCTGATGTACCACGGCCAGGACGAAAACCACATTGCTCCTCCTCCTCTGAGGTTCGACCAATGGCTGGACTCTCCTCTCCAGTACCTTGGCATAGACCTTCCCAGGGAGGCTGAGTGTGATCCCTCTAAAGTTGGAGCACACCCTCCGGTCCCCTTTTTTGAAGAGAGTAACCACCACCCCGGTTTGCCATGCCAAATGCACTGTCCCCGACCTCCACGCAATGTTGCAGAGGTGTGTCAACCATGACAGCCCTACAACATCCAGGGCCTTGAGGTACTCAGGGCAAATCTCATCCACCCCCGGGGCCTGGCCACCAAGGAGGTTTTTAACCACCTTGGCAACCTCAGCCCCTGTGATAGGCGAGTCATCCCCCTCGTCCCCAAACCCTGCTTCCTCCGTGGAAGGCGTATCAGTGGGATTGAGGAGATCCTCGAAGTATTCCTTCCACCGCCTGACGATATCCCCAGTTGAAGTCAACAGTGTCCCATCCGCACCATACACAGTGTGGACGGGGAGCTGCTTTCCCCTCCTGAGCTGCCGGACAGTTTGCCAGAATCTCTTCGAGGCCGACCGAAAGTCTTGTTCCATGGCCTCATCGAACTCCTCCCATGCCCGGGTTTTTGCTTCAGCAACCACCCGAGCTGCACTCCGTTTGGCATGCCAGTACAGCTCGGCTGCTTCGGGAGTCCCACAAGCCAACCAAGATTGATAGGACTCCTTCTTCAGCTTAATGGCCCCCCTCACCACTGTTGTCCACCACTTGGTTCGGGGGTTGCCACCACGAGATGCACTGACCACCTTGCAGCCGCAGCTCTGGGCCACCGCTTCAACAACAGAGGTGGAGAACATGACCCATTCAGACTCCATGTCTCCAGACTCCCTCGGAATGTGGTTGAAGTTCTTTCGGAGGTGGGAGTTGAAGACCGGGGCCTCAGCCAGACGCTCCCAGCACACCGTCACTATACGTTTGGGTCTACCAGGTCTGAATGGCTTCCTCCCCTGCCATCGGATCCAACTCACCACCAGGTGGTGATCAATTGACAGCTCTGCACCTCTCTTTACTCGGGTGTCCAAGACATACGGTCGCAGGTCTGATGACACGATAACAAAATCGATCATCGATCTGCGACCTAGGGTGTCCTGGTGCCAGGTGCACATATGGACACCCTTATGCTTGAACATGGTGTTCGTTATGGACAGACTGTAGTTAGCACACAAGTCCAATAACTGAACACCACTCGGGTTCAGATCGGGCAGGCCTTTCCTCCCAATCACCCCCCTCCAGGTTTCACCGTCGTTGCCCACGTGCACATTGAAGTCCCCCAGTAGGACAATGGAGTCTCCAAGAGGAGCACCCTCCAGCACTCCAGTCACAGACTCCAAAAAGGGTGGGTACTCTGAAACATCATTTGGTGCATAGGCACAAATGATGGTCAGGACCCGTTTCCCAACCCGAAGGCGCAGGGAAGCAACCCTTTCATCCACCAGGGAAAACTCCAATATAGAGGCAGCAAGGTGGGGGGATACAAGAATACCCACCCCTGCTTGTCGCCTCTCGCCCGGGGCAACTCCAGAAAAGGCCAAGCTCCAGCCCCTCTCCAGGAGACTGGTTCCGGAACCGGAGCTGTGTGTTGAGGTGAGGCTGACTATATCTAGCCGGTATCTCTCAACCTCATGCACCAGCTCAGGCTCCTTCCCCACCAGAGAGGTGACATTCCACGTACCAAAAGCCAGTTTAGAAAGCTTGGGATCAGTCCGCCAAGGTCTCCGCCTTTGGCCACCACCTAATCCACATAGCACCGGACCTCCATGATCCTTCCTGCAGGTGGTGAAGCCACTGGAGGGCAGACCCATATAACTCCTTCGGGCTGAGCCCGGTCGGGTCCCATGGGTGGAAACCCGGCCACCAGACGCTAGCCTTCGAGCCCCTCCCCCAGGCCTGGCTCCAGGGTGGGGCCCCGGTAACCCCATACCAGGCGGGGTACACTGAATCCTTGATATACAATTTATCATGAGAGTCTGTTGGATCGTTCTTAGTCTGGCCCGTCACCCAGGACAGTTTGTCTTGGGTGACCCTATCAGAGGCAAATTGCCCCGGACAACATAGCTCCTGGGATCACTGGGGCACGCAACCCCCCTCCCCCACCATGATAAGGTGACGATCCATGCGGGGGGCTTCCATGACTGGAAGGCCTGTGACAAAATGAGGAAACGAATTTGTTTATGACAGCGAGTTGATTTATTTTGGTAATGGAAAGTGCTGATATAAGCGAAACCAGACGGCCACGAGGGTAGAAGAACGGTGCATGAGCAGCGCGTGGCTGATTCCTGGAAGCGGGGAGGGGGGGTGCGTGGCACATGGCTTTACTGGAACTCGGGGGGGGGGGGGGTATGTGCAGAATGAAGTAATTGTAATACCCTCGTTAGTAGTTTGGTAGTTTAATACTAGTTAGGTAGTTTGCATGGCATGTTCTCCCCGTGTCTGCGTGGGTTTACTCCGAGTACTCCGGTTTCCTCCCACATGCCAAAAACATGCAAGTTAGGTCAGTTGGCATCAAACTGGGGTTTCTAAATTGTCCTTAGGTATGACTGTGAGAGTGAATGGTTGTCTCTCTCTCTCTGTGTTGGCCCGGCAATGGACTGGTGATCTGTCCAGGGTGTACCCTGCCTTTCAGCCAAAGATGCTGGGATAGGCTCCAGCCCCCCTGCGATCGGAAAAGGATTAAGTAGAAGAAGATGGATGGATGGATTGATGGATGGATGGATGGATGGATGGATGGAGATATATATATATATATATATATATATATATATATATATATATATATATATATATCAGAGTTTCATTCACTACATTCTGAAGTTCATTGAATATATTTGGACATTCATTCAATATACTTTGAAGGTCGTTCAATATATTGTCACTTTCATTCAATATAGTCTTTGTAATATTTTTTTTCCTGACTGGCTTGCCATAATGTATGTATGTATGCATGTATGTATAAGATAAGATAAGATAAGATAAGCCTTTATTAGTCCCACAATGGGGAAATTCCAGGATTGCAACAGCACAGGGATAGCAACACTCAGAGCAACAGTCAGAAGGCAAGAAAAAACAACATCTAGTAAAAATATGTCCATATTACTATAAATGTATATATATAGACACACAGTGCAGAGCATTATGGTTGGTTGGTACTGTGTGTACCACAGTAATATTTTTTTTCCTGACTGGCTTGCCATAATGTATGTATGTATGTATGTATGCATGTATGTATGTATGTATGTATGTGTGCGCGTGCACACACACACAAACACATACATACACACGTGGACAGAATTGTTGGTACCCCTCTGTTAATGAAAGAAAAACCCTCAGTGATCACAGAAATAACTTGAATCTGACTAAAGTGGTAATAAATAAAAATTCTATGAAAATTAACCAATGAAAATCAGACAGTGCTTTTGAATTGTGGTTCAACAGAATTATTTTAAAAAACATACTCATGGAACAGGCCTGGACAAAAATGATGGTACCCTTAACTTAATATTTTGTTGCACAACCTTTTGAGGCAATCACTGCAATCAAACGGTTTCTGTAACTGTCAATGAGACTTCTGCACCTCTCAGCAGGTATTTTGGCCCACTCCTCATGAGCAAACTGCTCCAGTTGTCTCAGGTTTGAAGGGTGCCTTCTCCAGACGGCATGTTTCAGCTCCTTCCACAGATGTTCAATAGGATTTAGATCAGGGCTCATAGAAGGCCACTTTAGAATAGTCCAATGCTTCGTTCTTAGCCATTCTTGGGTGTTTTTAGCTGTGTGTTTTGGGTCATTATCCTGTTGCAAGACCCACGACCTGCGACTGACACAGGGCAGCACATTTCTGTCTAGAATACCTTGATAGTCTTGAGATTTCATTGTACCTTGCACAGATTCAAGACACCCTGTGCCAGATGCAGCAAAGCAGCCCCAGAACATAACAGAACCTCCTCCATGTTTCACAGTAGGGACAGTGTTCTTTTCTTGGTATGTTTCATTTTTGCGTCTGTGAACATAGAGCTGATGTGCCTTGCCAAAAAGTTCCAGTTTTGTCTCATCTGTTCATAGGACATTCTCCCAGAAGTTTTGTGGGTTGTCAACATGCAGTTTGGCAAATTCCAGTCTGGCTTTTTTATGATTTGTTTTCAACAGTGGTGTCCTCCTTGGTCTTCTCCCATGAAGTCCACTTTAGCTCAAACAACGATGGATGGTGCGATCTGACACTGATGTACCTTGACCTTGGAGTTCACCATGAATGTGTTTAGAGGTTGTTCTGGGCTCTTTTGTTACCATTCGTATTATCCGTCTCCTCCTGCGGCCACATCCAGGGAGGTTGGCTACAGTCCCGTGGATCTTAAATTTCTGAATAATATGTGCAACTGTAGTCACAGGAACATCAAGCTGCTTGGAGATGGTCTTATAGCCTTTACCTTTAACAGGCTTGTCTATAATTTTCTTTCTAATCTCCTGAGACATCTCTCTCCTTTGCTTCCTCTGGTCCATGTTTAGTGTGGTACACACCATGTCACCAAACAGCACAGTGACTACTTGTCACCCTTTAAATAGGCCGACTGACTGATTACAAGTTTGTAGACACCTGTGATGTTAATTAGAGGACACATCTTGGTTGAACATGTCCCTATGGTCACATTATTTTCAATCTTTTCTAGGGGTACCATCATTTTTGTCCAGGCCTGTTTCATGAGTTTGTTTTTTAAAATAATTCTGTTGAACCACAATTCAAAAGCACTGTCTGATTTTCATTGGTTAATTTTCATAGAATTTTTATTTATTATCACTTTTGTCAGATTCAAGTTATTTCTGTGACCATTGTGGGTTTTTCTTTCATTAACAGAGGGGTACCAACAATTTTGTCCACGGCTGTATATATATACACACATACACATGTACATACATATAAACAGAATTGAAAAAACTTTTGTGCTCTAAGATCAGTCCATACAAAGGCTTACATAGTTTAACATCACCTAACATAAATAGAAACTGAAGAAATGCTTTAAAACCCTCCATCCTATGAAAATTTTTATTCAACATTTTTTCTAAATCAGAGCCCATTAACATAACCTCTTTTTTTTGGGGGGGGGGGGGGTCCATATTCCCCTGTTGAATATGGACCCCGTACACACCAGTGACACAAGGTCCATTTTCCACAGGGAAGGGGTCCATATTCTACAGGGGAATATGGATCCCGGGTCCATATTTTAGGGGGTCCATATTTTATATGACACCGGCAGCACTCATGCAGCCCCAAACCATGACACTCCCACCACCATGCTTGACTGTAGGCAAGACACACTTGTCTTTGTACTCCTCACCTGGTTTCTGCCACACACGCTTGACACCATCTCAACCAAATAAGTTTATCTTGGTCTCATCAGACCACAGGACATGGTTCCAGTAATCCATGTCCTTAGTCTGCTTGTCTTCAGCAAACTGTTTGCGGGCTTTCTTGTGCATCATCTTTAAAAGGGGCTTCCTTCTTGAACGACAGCCATGCAGACCAATTTGATGCGGTGTGCGGTGTGTATGGTCTGAGCATTGACAGGCTGACCCTTCACCCCTTCAACCTCTGCAGCAATGCTGGCAGCACTCATGCATCTATTTTCAAAAGAAAACCTCTGGATATGACGCTGAGCATGTGCACTCAGCTTCTTTGGTCGACCATGGTAAGGCCTGTTTTGAGTGGAACCTGTCCTGTTAAACCGCTGTGTGGTCTTGGCCACCATGCTGCAGCTCAGTTTCAGGGTGTTGGCAATCTTCTTATAGCCTAGGCCATCTTTATGTAGAGCAACAACTCTTTTTTTCAGATCCTCAGAGAGTTCTTTGCCATGAGGTGCCATGTTGAACTTCCAGTGACCAGTATGAGAGAGTGTGAGAGCGATAACGCCAAATTTAACACACCTGCTCCCCATTCACACCGGAGACCTTGTAACACTAATGAGTCACATGACAGCGGGGAGGGAAAATGGCTAATTGAGTACAATTTGAATATTTTCACTTAGGGGTGTACTCACTTTTGTTGCCAGCGGTTTAAACATTAATGGCTGTGTGTTGTTATTTTGAGGAGACAGCAACACTGTTATACAAGCTGAACACTGACTACTTAACATTGTATCAAAGTGTCATATCTTCAGTGTTGTCCCATGAAAAGATATAATAAAATATTTAGAAAAATGTAGGGGCATACTCACTTTTGTGAGATACTGTAACTATGCTGCCATACTGCACCTTACAGTCTAATTGGTGGCTCACATTTCACCCTGCACCTGATTGTCCTGCAATGTACAACAGGTACAATTCATGTATCTATATGGGTCAGCATCTATTCATCTATGATATATAAAAGCTATTTAGGCAGTTTTACTTTCCATGGGTAATCCCTTTGTCTGTTATGCTGTGTGTGTTTCTGTTGTTTTGGTCATTTACTGTCTTGCTGCTGTTACACTGTAATTTCCCAGTTTGGGATCAATAAAGTACATCTATCTATTTGGGAGAAATGTGCACCTTACATCATATTTGTAGGTTTTACTAAATCAGATGACCCAGAATAATAACAGGATAAACTAAATATATATTCATAGACTGTCAATAAACCATCTTCTGATGGTGGGCTGCAGTAAGTTGATAAACTCTGCCTTTTTACCGTGTGCAGAATTTTGCCAATCTGACATCCAAAAATGCTCTGTAAATACATGTTTCCAAAAGAAGTTTTCTGATCTAATATGTAGTCAAAGCTGTAGTTTTAGGATCAGTTTGGTTTTATTTGATGCAATAAAAATATGAGGGCACATTTGAGTGTGGCTGTGATTGGTTAGGATTGATTATGACTGCCTTATAGGCTGCTGCATGGACTGTGATGGGGACTCGATGCCACAGCTTTGTTTCACAGTCACTACTACACAAACTGTGGCTGCAAAGATGTTGAAAGCCCACATTGGCAACACAGTAAATCCAGGAAGTAGAAGTTTGGAGGTGATTCATGAGCGCATACCTCCACCAAGGTCCTATCTTGCACTGTACAGATGGATGGACAGATGAAAGAAGGGAAGGAGGCAGAGGTATGTGCTCTCTGAATGCCCTCTAGTTATAGGTGAAGCTTTATGGTAGCTGTTCTCTATCTCACTCTCTTTTATTAGTTCTATTTTTGTGCTATATATTTATCAAAATGCCTAAGAACAACAATAATTGGGTGGCTTTCATGTAAGTGGCATTTTAAAGGTCTTACTAAAATCTATGTTCTCCTTCACCATAACTTTTAGTTTGTTTTGTTTCTGTAACACACCTGATTGAAAATATGTCTTTTTATATATATACTGGTGCATGTTGGAGCTGCTCAGTGGCCACAGGTCAGTCCATGGTTGTACTGGGCAGTTTCTAGGTGTGAATGTGTATCTGTGTGAATGTGAACAGGATGTCCTTGTAAAAGAGAGGTTGCCTCTCAGTGGACCTTCCCTGTATAAATAAAGGTTAAATTTATGAAAAAAAAAATGTAAATGTTGTTTTCTGTATTTTTTTGTTAATTTTTATGGTCTAAACAAGTTTATTTCTATTTCCTTATTCTGTAAATAGAATCTGAATCCAGGCAAGTGTTGGTTGATCTCACTAAAGTACCAGATCCATCACTTTCAGCTTTTAGCAAGGTTGGCCACCACTGTTTTCCATCTCTTCTCTTATTTTTAGTATTCCATTAGCAGTCTCCTCCACATCCTGTACACCACTCTGTCCTCTTCTACAATGCTGTCCTTGTCATCACCCCCGCCCCTCCCCACACTCAACACTTACAGGTTTGTGAAAGTCTCTCCTTTCTATTAACTAATTCATGTACCTGTTGGCCTTTGTTGAGATGCTCTTTAAAAAAAAAAAAAAACACCCCAAACCTCAGTGTGGTCAAGTTGTGTGGGGCGACCCGAGACATGAAAGCTGCAGGTCAGCAAATTGACTCGGCCTTGCACCTTCCTTTCTTCTCCTCACCACCACAGTGCTGAGCTGTGGACTTGTGGCCTGTAAAGAGGTTTAGGTGCAAACAAACAGCCCATTTAGTAGCATCTCTCCCCCATTTAGGCCATCATTATGGCCCTCAAGGCCCTGGCTCAGCACTGAATTATGAATTAAGTTGTCAGTGGAGCTCCTGCTTATGAGCTGAGGGGTCATTTAAATTTAATTTGAAAAGTGATTCTGTTAGGACTGTATGCTCAGCAGCCTCCTGTGGAACTTGTCCATCAGAGTGAAGTACTGACAAGACTAAATGAAATAAAAATGGCTGGAAGAGTATTGACTTTGTTAATGATAATGCATATGCCACTATGGAATGAAAGCTACAAGACTCTGACATCGCCACTAACAATATGCAACAACATTACTGAAATGTACAGTGAATTCTTTAAGTTGCTCTTTTGCTAGTCAGGCTGGTTTTGATTGTGCTGTTGCTTCTTTGAAAAAAATTAAAGTTCTGCTAAAATTAAAATAGCTTAAAATGTTTGGGATCACATTGATGTATTTTCATTATTTGCACACACAAAAAAATTATGTACATTTTTGTGCTAAAAATTTTCAAGTGGTTTTGTAAAAACCTGCTATAGGGTGAGCTGGGGCACAAAGTTCTTTTTTCTTTTTTTTTACAATTGTCACATAAATGTGGTTAATATAGCTTCATTTCACAAAAATCTTGTCCAAATGCTTTTGGGCATGTCCTTGCTTATATAATTTAATAGTTTTTATTTTGTACTATACAGTTAGGTCCATATATATATATATTTGGACACTGGACACAAGTTTTTGTTATATTTGTTATTTTAGCTCTTTTATCAAAACATATTCAAGATATAATTCAATCATAATCAATATGACCTTAAAGTGCAAACTCCCACCTTTAATTTGAGGGTATTCACATGAGTTATCATTTAGGAATTACAACCATTTTTATACAAAATCTCATTTCAGGGGCTCAAAAGTAATTGGACAATTGATTTAAAAGCTATCTTATTGGCTTAATAAGCTATTCCCTCATTAATCCATCATCAATCGAGCAGGTGAAAGGTCTGGGGTTGATTCCAGGTGTGGCATTGGCATTTGGAAGCTGTTACTGTGAACCCACAACACGCTGTCAAAGAAGCTCTCAATGAGTCAAAGAAATCCATCAGAGAGATATTAAAAATGTTAGGAGGGGCCAAATCAACAGTTTGGTACATTATGAAGAAAAGAGTGCACTGATGAGCTCGGGAACTCAAAGAGGCCTGGATGTCCACACAAGACAACAGTGGTGGATGATTACAGGATCCTTTTCATGGTAAAGAAAAAAACCCTTCACAACATCCACCCAAGTGAAGAACACTCTCTAGGAAGTAGGTGTATCAGTAAAGTCTACCATAAAGAGAAGAATTCACAGGAGCAAATGCAAAGGGTTCACCACAAGGTGCAAACCATTAATCAGCCTCAAAAATAGAAAGACTGATTAGACTTTGCCAAAAAAAAAAAAAAAAACATCTAAAGAAACCAGCCCAGTTCTGGAACAGCATTCTTTGGACAGATGAAACCAAGATCAACCTGTACCAGAATAATGGGAAGAAGAAAGAATGGAGAAGGCCTTGAATGGCTCATGATCCAAAGCTATTGAATAAGGTTTGAGCCAGCAGGAACTGAATTTGAATTTTTGTTATTTGAATAACTGAATTTGAACTTGAATTAATCAGCTTGAATAATTGCTTTTAAAATGTGAATCTGAATAACCTAATTTGAAATTAAATCTATCCACCTTATTCCTCGGCCCCATGATGCCTTGCGTGAATTATGGTAGCAACTTCCGGTACTAGTTTAGAACATATAGTTGTCACTGAAACGGGACACTTTTCCTTGTTACAAAACAATGATTTCGGCATCAGAAATGTGGGTACACGGCTGCTTGCACCTCAAAACAGTAATAAAATCATACCACTTCCCACGACTGTTAAGGGATGGAAAGATGACCTTAAAAAGTGGCCTTGTACACAGTAGCTCTGTTAGTTAGCGCCGCTGCTAAGATGCTAACGGTGTAAACAAATGACCCATGCTGGCAAAATGAGTCACTTTGAGGACATTTTCAAAACTGATGTAGCATTATTTCCATATTCTGTATTGAAAGACCTTCAAAATGATATTTAATTTGTAGGTAGTACGCAAAAACTGACCCAGAAAAAGACAATTTGTTTACATTTTAGCTAGGTTGAAAACTCGCGTTTGATCAGTCGGGAGTTACGTCTTCCGCAAAAACATAGGTATTTTTAGAAAGTATGATTTCTAAGCTTTCCAATGATACCAGGCATTCATGGGGTTTTCCTGGGACTTGCCCTACCAAACAAAGAAAGAGTCATGATTTATGACTTCTCATTGCCTGTACTCATAATGACACGGTGCACATTCCAACCAGCACGTCTCGACCGCAATAATATCTGCAGCATTTTGTTAAAATATGTTGGACATAATCAAATTTACCTTAGAGCAGACGTACACCACAACACCGTGCTTGGATGTCGTCTGTTACTGTGTGGTGAGAAGCCTCCATTTATCCAGTCTGGCACAACCAAGAAAACCAGCAAGTACCAGAACTACGCCAAAACATTTAAAAAATACAAAAACTAGAAGAGCTGAAATTAGCTGCCACTTGAGTGCAAAACACATATGTGGACTATACATTAAAATGAATTTGAAAAACTTTTAAAAACGCTATTCTAAAAGCCCATGCTACTCCACTCTTACTGACTGATTTAACAGTAGTTCAGCTGAAACCAGAAGCTCCGCCCATAATCGTTCCTACAGTGGCACCCCCAGGAAAAAGGTGGATTGGTTTGAATGTGTATTAAAGAACTGTTTTACGTCAGCAACTCGCTTTACTGCGCTTACCTAGTGTACAGTAAATGCCTGCTGACACTACTGTGGTGAACTCAGAGCAATGTCCAGCGACCAGCGGCCAAACGCCCAGGTTTGTAAAAAGTATTCATAACATATATGAGGAGATATGTACAAAATGTTATTAACCAAGAGAGCTTCTTAGGTACGTGATGCCTTTCAGGGCACTCACAACATGCGTTGTCCATCACACTGTAGCAGCAGCAGCATTAGCAGCGGGTTTATATTATTCATTTCCACAGTTTAAACCGAAATGAAGGAAAGAAACAGTATAATAATAGAATACAAAATTTTAAAGTGCAGAGAGAGGCAGAAACCTAACGGGGCTGATTTCAAACCTCCACCTGAATTCTAGTACATATCAAAAGAGGATATACATATTTGAAAAAAAACTGCTAATGACTGCTCCTGTTTCAACTGATTACAATTTATTCTTGGAAACAGACATCCCTAAATCTGTGAACCTGCTTGCATTACTAATTTGCAATTAATATACCGTGTATTATGAATTGTGTCGCAGCTACACAATACATAATACACATATTAGCTACACTGTAGCTCTTATAACATATTGCTATATTGTTATATGTTTGACAGGGAGATAATTCAGAGGTTGTCAGGTCAGCAAGACACCTCTTAAATTTGCTGACAAATATTATACCTTCCTCTGGACCTGTTGCCAGTGTCCAGACTGCCCAAGACACTCCCAGGTGCTGTGAAACATAATAGAATAAGCAACACACACAGAGTAACGTTTAACTTTTCAATAATTTGATGAATGATTGTTTTATTGAATGACAACTTGGCATATAATGATGTGATTCATCTTACTAATGTGGTGTCATTCTTGTAGACAGGGAACAAGTCAAGAGAGAGGGAGAGATGGCCAACCGAGTGTTCACACCGAAGTGACCAGGTGACCCACTGTGTTCCATTTCTTTGAGAATAACAACTTGTTGTTCCAGTTAAATATTTAAAACCTGAGAAGCAATTTATTTTTTAGATGTACTGTTGTATCGTTTTATGTCAAGTGACTACATTTTGTTGCGGGTCTTTTCCTGGACTATCCTGAAAGGAAAGCCCTCAGCCCGCTGCTGAGGGCTTTCCAACCACTTCACACCTGTTAAAGAAATACTGTTTACATTTTATCTGTTACCCAAGCTTTTTGAACACACTCCAAAAGGCAGTGAGGAATTTTTCCACCTGCAAGTTGTTTTGGGAGGCAGGTTTACACTAATTCCAGAGAACTACACCCATGATGAGATAGGGTATCATCCTATATTGACAAAAAGCTATATGTTCTCTAATCTGATTGACCATCAACATTTCTCTTATAGATATAACTGAATTGTTTTTGCTTTGGTTTGTTTTTATTAAATTTGTGGTTGTTGGTTTGTTTTTAAGGTACAGTGGGGCAAAAAAGTATTTAGTCAGCCACCAATTGTGCAAGTTCTCCCACTTAAAAGATGAGAGAGGTCTCCAATTTTCATCATAGGTATACCTCAACTATGAGAGACAAAATGAGGAAAAAAAAATCCAGAAAATCACATTGAAGGATTTTTAATGAATTAATTGGTAAATTCCTTGGTAAAATAAGTATTTGGTCACCTACAAACAAGCAAGATTTCTGGCTCTCACAGACCTGTAACTTCTTCTTTAAGAGGCTCCTCTGTCCTCCACTCGTTACCTGTATTAATGGCACCTGTTTGAACTCATTATCAGTATAAAAGACGCCTGTCCACAACCTCAAACAGTCAGACTCCAACCTCCACTATGGCCAAGACCAAAGAGCTGTCAAAAGACACCAGAAACAAAATTGTAGACCTGCACCAGGCTGGGAAGACTGAATCTGCAATAGGTAAGCAGCTTGGTGTGAAGAAATCAACTGTGGGAGCAATTATTAGAAAATGGAAGACATACAAGACCACTGATAATCTCCCTCGATCTGGGGCTCCACGCAAGATCTCGCCCCATGAGGTCAAAATGATCACGAGAACGGTGAGCAAAAATCCCAGAACCACACGGGGGGACCTAGTGAATGACCTGCAGAGAGCTGGGACCAAAGTAACAAAGGCTACCATCAGTAGCACACTACACCGCCAGGGACTCAAATCCTGCAGTGCCAGACGTGTCCCCCTGCTTAAGCCAGTACATGTCCAGGCCCGTCTGAAGTTTGCTAGAGAGCATTTGGATGATCCAGAAGAGGACTGGGAGAATGTCATATGGTCAGATGAAACCAAAATAGAACTTTTTGGTAAAAACTCAACTTGTCGTGTTTGGAGGAGAAAGAACACCATACCTACTGTGAAGCATGGGGGTGAAAACTAGTGATGGGATGATGATACCTCAAGGAGTGTATTGACACATTTTCCAAACTGTGTTGGCACTGTATTGACACTGTATTGGTCACTCAATAGTGACCTCTGCAGTAGTTCTAAAATCATTGCAGGTAAACAAAATGAAAATAAGATGGAAAAGCTTACATGCTGCAAATCCAACATCAGCCTGTGAAATAATATTTAATCTTTATTTAATTGCTAGTCTTTTACTTAAAATATGATCTCATCATTGTATATTTTCATTTGCTCAATTTGTTTGCTGAGTTAAGTTGTTTATGAGAAGAGATTAAAATTTGCTTAAAACCTTGTTTGTGTAAATGCTAAAATGAGCTGCTATGTAAAATATAGCAAATTTGTCTATAATAAAATTCAGAGTTAAAAATTTTAACTCATGTATGAATTTCTTTTAACTTAAGTGTTCAATCATATGAAATAACAGACTAAAAATGGATTCATTCATACATTTTTATTGAGGAACAAAAGTTTTTGTAGTCTTTGCTCCAAGGCGATTTCTCTTCTTAGACACCAGTTCCCCTGCCTTAGAAAAAACTCTTTCACAGGGTACAGATGAAGATGGTGTGCATAAAAATTTAAGTGTGAGTTGATAAAGGTGTGGCCATGTTTTCTGCAGTGTGTTTCTGAGGAAAATGCTGCACTCCCAAGACTGATGAACGGAGTTCATGGCTTTCTTTGTCCACATAGTGGCAAGTAACAGCAAGATATCCCTTCATATTAATGGACGTCCACATATCATTTGTTAAAGTAACAGCAACGACGCTCTGGAGGTCCTTTTTTGTTTTCTCTCCTTTTCCTCCTGATATTTCTGGCTCACCAAGTCCTTGATGGCCTAAAAATAACCATACAAATACTGTAATACATTATGAATATATATATATATATATATATATATATATATATATATATATATATATATATATATATATATATATATATATATGACATGACAATACTCAATTAATTCAACCATACATTTCTTACACATACCTTCCTGCTTGGTAGAACATATGAGGGTGCAATAAGCATCAGGAGCTCCCTGAATCCCTCATTTTCAACAATGGTGAGTGGCTGACAGTCTTTGATGATCATGTTGACCACAGCCTCATCCACTGCTTGCTTGTTAGGAACTGCAAGCCAAAAGGAAATATTTTGTTTAAAGCTTGTTAAAGGACTGTAATTTTTACAAACAATATTGCAGTCACACAAAGCCTTTTGTGTGTAATAAACTATTTTTGAAAATTCAAATTTTTTGTGAGAATTTCAACATACCTGGGGTACTCACACGAGTATCTGCCAATTCTTCATTGCCATGCCGAGCTCTATAATGCCTCTGTGGAGCAGAGCCGACACTCCACCTACAATAAAATAAAAAGTTAATTTATCTGAAAACAATTCAAACCTCTTGCAGAAAAGAGTAGAAACATATTTAATTCAAAAACTAACAGTAAACAATGCCCAAAGGAGAAAAAGATTTACCTTATTTGCCGTCAAAAGATCAAAATGATTCCAGACTGGGGAAAACTTCTTATTGGAATGATCCATGAAGTCAGAAGTTGAACAAGGTGAGTGCAAGCAAAAATCCAACAGACACAGCAACAGCAAACAGTTTCATCTCCATTCAACAAATCCACAACAATACATGTCAATACAGTTTGTTTCCTTATAAACACAATTTGGCCTGGCACATCCAAACGACACACTTAAGATAAGATAAGATAAGATAAGATAAGCCTTTATTAGTCCCACAAAGGGGAAATTCCAGGATTGCAACAGCAACACTCAGAGCAACAATCAGAAGGCAAGAAAAAAAAAGGCAAGCAAGCAAGAGCAGCTAATACAGTGGTACCTCTACTTACGAACGTCTCTACATACGAAATTTTCAGGTTACGAGACGCCTCAACGGGAAAATATTGCCTCTAGTTACGAACAAAATTTCAGGATACGAAAGGCAAAAAAAGTACGCGCTCCTCGCAGCTCCCGTATTTTACCGAACGTAAACATACCTGTAGCTGCTCTGCCATTGGCTATCGCCTAGCATCTTCCTGGTATCCCATTGGCCACGAATGGGTGCGTTTGGTTGATCTCGCTTTATCTTATTATTATTTACTATTCTTACTACTTTATTTTATCCTTCTTACCTCTTGTAAGACTGTTGACTGAACTACACAATTTAGAGAAAAAAAAATTGTTAACTGCCATGTTTATCACCATCTACGTTATAACTCTGTACTTTCACCTTGTTCTTAATAAAGTTTTGGGAAAAAAAAAACATCAACGATCAGCACGGTATTAAAACAAAAGGAAGTCCTTACAAACCGATAAAAGCAAACGTCCTTGGATCGTTTCATCACAAAACGTCAGGCAAAAACCACTGATGAGACAGAACATGAACCAAAGAAGGCAAAAGGTGACGCCGACGCCGACGATCGCAGTTAAAAGGTAAATGAACATAATTTTTATTATTCTTTCTCTTTTATTATTCTTTCTCTCATTTTAAACTCTCATTTTATGTTTATTGTGCAGTAATCTAATTGTAACATGTATTTGTTACATGTTTTGATGCGTTTTTACGATTTATAAAAAATTTATGCCCGAATTTTGGGGGCTTGGAACGGATTACGGCATTTACATGTAAAATGCGCCTCTACTTACGAATTTTTCACGTTACGAGAATTCTTCCGGAACGAATTAAATTCGTAAGTAGAGGTACCACTGTATACATATGTACATATTACTATAAAATATATATATACACACACACAGACACACAGTGCAGAGTATTGTAGCTAGATGGAATAAATATGTAGATATATAAACACCCACAGTACGGAGCATTACGGACTTCCGGAAGATGGCGATCCGGTCCAGTTCGCTCTTCTAAACCCGCATTCTCCAGCCCCGAAACTTGGACAATAACTCATATTCAGACTGAAAACATTTTCAGAGCTGACAGCTTCAAAGCAAGTAAATTCAATTGGTGATTTTGAACGCAAGTTTCTGTCACAGGAAACTAATCAAATCCGACTAATATGTCCGGCGGGAAAACGAACGCTAAGCTAACAACAGCTACTACTGACCATGACTACACCCCGATGGAAACCTCTGTTAGTAGCGGTCCTGGTAAGAGAAAAAGTTCTCCCGTCACTCCAACTAAGTCCTCTGCTCCGCCACTTTCAAAGATGAAAACCGCCCAAGAGCAATCTTACGACAACTTGGTAGATGCTATCACAAAACTAACCACCAAAGTTGATGATTTTGGAGCGCAGTTAAGGGAGACCGCCACAATGGTAGCCAGCATCACCCGTCTTGTTGAAATTAATACTGCTGACATCAAAAATTGCCAGACCAAACTACAGAGCTTTGAGAGAGACATCCCCAAGCTTATACAAGAAAACGAAGAGCTAAAGGAAAGGATTACTGAGCTGGAGAGGTACAAGAGGCGCTGGAACCTTAAAATACACGGGATCAAAGAAAAGGATAACGAAATGATCCGTGAGGAGGTAATCCACATTCTGTCAGAAATTGCACCGCAGTGGGCAACGACCATGGGCACTATTGTTGATAATGTCCACCGCCTGGGAAAACGTGAAAATGGGAGAAACCGCCAGGTTATTCTTCAGTTTGTCATGAGATACCACTGTGAAGAAATTTGGAGGCTGACCAAAAACTCCAAATTCTGCAGAGTAGCCGGGATCCGATTCAAGCAAGATTTCTGTAAAGCCGACAGGGATGCCCGCGCAGCAGCATGGCCACAGATGGAGCAAGCCCGTGCAGCTGGGAAAAACGTCTGGTACAAAGGCCATGTGGGATACATCGATGGTAGAAGAGTCAGCATCTAAGGGTCTGGTTCACAACTATGGCTGAACAAGCATTTTGACTCTTTAATGTTCTGTACATGTTGCTAAGCTACTTCAATGTTTACTTTATAGGGAGTCATTTCATAGTCCCCTTTTGAAGTACACTGTGTTCCTGGCAGCTGTCATTTGGATATGTTTACATGCTACTTTTACTCAGGTTCCTGAATCCTTTTTTTTTGAAGGGTAGATTTATAAGGCAGCTCCTTTTCAATGCCATTTTGATAATTTGCATTACATATTTTCGATAATTTTATAGATTTGGTTTTTGGATTCTGTCATAACAAGCGTGCAGCTTGGGGGAAAAGGAGGAAGGGAAAGGGGAAAGAAAAGGGAAAAAAGGAAAAGAAGGAGAAGGAAAAAAGAGGAAGAAAAAGGAAAAAAGGGAAGGAAAAAAAAAAGGGGAAAAAAGTTATGAGTTAAAACATATATTTAGCAATTTAATCAGGGGCTTTCTTCAAGTGTACTTGGTCCAAAGTAACAACCTAAACCGTTTATCTACTTGTTATTTTTATTTTATTATTATTTTAATTTTTTCCTTATTCTTTTTTATCCTTTATGTCTTTTATTACAACCTTTTCTTTTGCATCACTTAATGCTAGGGGTTTACGAGACTCTATAAAAAGAAAGGCTACATTTCTATTCCTTAAAAATGAAAAAGCACATTGTTATCTTATTCAGGAGACTCACAGCAACAATACAGATGAAAAAATGTGGACAAATCAATGGGGAGAAAAAATATACTATAGTCATGGCACAAATAGATCAGCAGGGGTCGCCATACTCCTAAATAACTTTCCTGGGAAAGTAGTTGCAACCAAAAGAGATGTCACAGGACACTGGATTATTTGCGTTTTTGAAATACACAAACAATTCTTGATTCTTGTTAACATTTATGGATTTATTAACCACAGTCAGAACAAACAATTAATTACAGACGTGACTAACATATTGAAGGAATTATCCCAAATATATATCAATCCTGTTTTTGTGTTGGGTGGCGACTACAATATGGTTATGGATGAATGGCTTGATAGGCAACCTTCAAGATTTCCTAATCATCAGTATAATACCACTTTACTAGACTTCTGTAACACATTTCAGCTTAGTGACATATGGCGTGCGTTAAATCCAGATACTCAAACCTTTACTTGGTTTAAACCTGATGGCACCATTAAATCGCGATTAGACTACTGGCTTATTTCTGAATTCCAACCTAATATAGACATAAATACCTCAATTTCTGCAGCTCCGCTTACAGATCATTGTATGATCAAGTTAACCATAACTCCCACTAGTGCAGTCAGAAGAAATAAAGGCTACTGGAAATTTAATTCAAATCTTCTAAAACATGACCCTTTCTGTCAGGATGTTAAAAGGACAATCGACAGTATAACTAAAGATACATTATTGTCAACTTACAGGGAGAAATGGGAATTTCTTAAATTTAAAATCCGTCAGATCTCCATTTCATACAGCAAAGTCATAAGCCGAGCCAATAAACAAAAAGAAATGGATATTGTAAAAGAGATCCATTTAATATGCAACAAACATTCCTTATGTGAAGAGGACAAACAAAAACTGATTTTATTGCACTCTTCCCTAGATAACATCTATATTAATAAAGCCAAAGGAGCATATATTAGGTCAAGAGCGAAATGGATAGAGGAGGGAGAGAGAAGCTCAGCATACTTCTGTAGGCTTGAGAAAAGAAGACAAGAACGAAATGCCATTAAGTCTCTTATAATTGATGGTAAAGAATGTACTGATTCTGTGAGGATCTCTAAAGAAATATTTAAATTTTACAGTGAATTATACTCCTCCTCTTACTCGCATACTAATGCAGAGGGTTTCTTTGAATCCATTTCAGGACGGATACCGAAAATTGATGAATATTTTAGAAAATCATGTGACGCAGAGATCCAAATGGAGGAAGTTGAGAAAGCTTTAAAATCCTTAGCTCTAGACAAATCACCTGGCTCAGACGGCTTGACAGCCAATTTTTACAGGCACTTCTGGATTAACCTAAAAGACTTATTTTTTAATATGTTAAAGGAAATCCGTGCTACATCAGTTTTACCAAATACTATGAAACAAGGAGTCATCACATTAATTCCCAAACCTGGCAAGGACCCAAAATTGATTGATAATCTCAGACCAATTACTTTACTTAATAATGATTACAAAATTTTAACACATATTTATGCCAACAGACTCAAAACTGGCATCACTGATCTTATCTCAGAGACACAATCAGGTTTTATTAAAGGGCGCTCAATACACAACAATATACGCCTGGTATTGGACTTACTTGACTATAGGGACCTAATTGACGAGGGGTTTATTTTATTTTTGGATTTTTTTAAAGCTTTTGATATGATTGAACACAAATTTATGTTTAGGACCTTAGAGCTTTTTGGTTTTGGGGAGCACTTTTTAGACTTTATAAAACTAATTTACACGGATACCAACAGCTCAGTTCTATTACCACATGGTACCTCCCCTAGATTTTCAATAGGCAAAGGAATAAAACAAGGCTGCCCGATTTCGCCTCTGTTGTTCATTGCAGCAGCTGAAATGCTCTCAATTTTTATAAAAAACTCTGACTTTGATAAATTAACAGTATTTGGAAGACAACTAACAATCAGCCAACTGGCTGACGACACAGCCATATTCATGCACAACTCTGATCAAGTCCCTAAAATTCTTAATTATATAGATGTTTTCTCTAAAGCCTCTGGGCTTAAACTGAATCTAGGTAAATGTGAATTATTACCTATTCATGATTGCAGTCTATCAGCCATTCATACCATTCCCGTCAAACAAACAGTGAAATATTTGGGCATGCATATCACTAAAGATGTTGATCAATTAGTCAAGCTCAATATATGGAATTGCTTGGAGAAATCAAAAACTTATCTCAACTCCTGGTCTCAAAGAGATATTTCCATCATAGGAAGAACATTTCTGACAAAAATGGAATGCATCTCCCGATTTATTTATCCAGCCCATTCATTACCAATGCCCAAAGATGCCGTTAAAGCCATCAACCAAACCATTTTCAATTATATCTGGAAAGGGAAAACACATTATATTAAAAAAGGTACCATGATTCAAGAATATGAGGAAGGTGGTGTTAAAGCAATAGACTTTGAATGCATTAATGGCACCATCAAAATTAACTGGCTGAGACAATTTATTAAACAACCCAAACATTTCTGGTTTCATATTCCCAATGAAATTTTTGCTAAATTTGGGGGCATTGAATTCCTGCTCAGATGTGACTATGACCTAAAAAAGCTCCCTTATAAACTCTCCTCATTTCATCAACAGGTCTTACTATATTGGAGATTGATTTATAAACATAATTTTAGCCCTCATATGACCCCTCTGTGGAATTGTAGATATGTACTATATAAACACAAATCAATATTCCTACAAAACTGGCAAAATAAGGGCATTTGGTCTGTACTACACTTATTAGACGGCACAGGGAATGTTTTAACTTTTGAGAACTTCTGTGCTAAATATAACATAAATGATAAACGAGAATATAACCAAGTAATGGAGGCAATACCTCAGACAGTTATACTAATGGCCTCAACTTTAAATAGATTTGGCTCTTGCCCAAACCTCCCTTTGCTTTTGGTGAATGGTTTCCGCCTAGATGACTCAAAATTAAACAATTTAACGATTAGGAAAATATTTAATAAAGAAATCTTCCCAGCAACAGTTTCTAGAGCTGCTATTCTTAATTTTTTCTCCAAAAAAGAAGCTCAAATTCTAAGATCTAAATTCTTTAAATTTCCTATTTCACCGAAAGCAAAAGAGATCCACTATAAAGTTTTAAATGGAATTTATCCTTCTGCTGAGTTTCTAAGTAAACGCTTTGGCTTTGAGAACAATAACTGTTCCTTTTGTAATGAACATATAGAAAGTACAGATCACATTTTCTTTTACTGTATGTACACCATTGCGTTTTGGGATGATTTTCATCACTGGTTATCTAAACATGTACCAACCCCTGTTTTTAACTGTCAGAATATTTTGTATGGCTTTATTATTAAGAACTCATTGCATGATATGTCTATTAACACCCTCGTAATCTTGGGAAAATTTTATGTACACAAAAATAGATTTTTAAAATGCAAGCCAAATTTTAATGTATTTCATAAAGAACTCTGCCTTTTTTTCTCATCACTGAAACACATGAAGAAGCGGAATGCTGGGAAACTCCACTGTTTGGTCGATGATCGGAAACTCATGGAAAACCCCTAGAACTCTGGACACTCTGGACTGAAAAGAACCCCCCGTTTCTCTTTTTGTCTACTTTTATTATGCTTTTAGTTACTTTATCTTATTATTATTTACTATTCTTATTACTTTATCTTATCCTTCTTACCTCTTGTAAGACTGTTAAAAAAAGTTAAAATAAAAATTAAAAAAAAAAAAAAAAAAAAAAAAAAAAAAAAAAGTACGGAGCATTACATGTGACCGATACACTTCCTGTATCGGTCACATGATTTTTTCTTAAAGCGATACAAGCATCAATACGGGGTTTCACTCTTGTGCGCTCGGCACAGTGCTGACGCACCAGTATTGTTCGTCCCATCACTAGTGAAAACATTATGCTTTGGGGCTGTTTTTCTGCAAAGGGACCAGGACGACTGATTCGTGTAAAGGAAAGAATGAATGGGGCCATGTATCGTGAGATTTTGAGTGAAAACCTCCTTCCATCAGCAAGGGCATTGAAGATGAAACGTGGCTGTGTCTTTCAGCATGACAATGATCCCAAACACACCGCCCGGGCAACGAAGGAGTGGCTTCGTAAGAAGCATTTCAAGGTCCTGGAGTGGCCTAGCCAGTCTCCAGATCTCAACCCCATAGAAAATCTTTGGAGGGAGTTGAAAGTCTGTGTTGCCCAGCGACAGCCCCAAAACATCACTGCTCTAGAGGAGATCTGCATGGAGGAATGGGCCAAAATACCAGCAACAGTGTGTGAAAACCTTGTGAGGACTTACAGAAAACGTTTGACCTCTGTCATTGCAAACAAAGAGTATATAACAAAGTATTGAGATGAACTTTTGTTATTGACCAAATACTTATTTTACCGAGGAATTTACCAATTAATTAATTAAAAATCCTTCAATGTGATTTTCTGGATTTTTTTTTTCTCATTTTGTCTCTCATAGTTGAGGTATACCAATGATGAAAATTGGAGACCTCTCTCATGTTTTAAGTGGGAGAACGTGCACAATTGGTGGCTGACTAAATACTTTTTTTCCCCACTGTATGTTCAAAACTCAAAGTTCTGTATCCAAAACTGGATTGTATTTCTGGAGGGTGGCTGATATACAAAGGAGCAGGTAACTTAGCAGTGGGCACTGAAATCTGATAGCTGCATAGAAATTTGGACTATGTGATGAACAGAATTGTACTGTGATGACTGCTGCCGCATTTTTGATCTGATTAAGCTAACGTTTCTCAACAGGGGGATGGGGTTCTCGGAAACTAAATGTGGTGTCTCCTGAGGACAGTGGATACACTGGGTCACTGCAGAGGACTGCAAGAGCGGGTGGAAAGAGTGTTCTATACATTGCTCCAATGCAGGAGGAGCTAGACACTCAGGCACTGCCCCCTGACTCCAAGTCCTTCTCCAATATGTCACAGGCCATGCGCCACTCCTGTCACACCAGCTATCCACTACAAATCTTAGCTGTACATGTTAAAACATGTCATCCTCCAGACACTAATGCAGTATGTGCAATCACATTTTATTAATGATGTTGGGATGTTGCATTATAAATTGCTGTGCTTGTATTTTTAAAAAAAGAAGTGGCTGTAACCTACTTTTGAAATCATTTTGATCCACCAAGAGCTTATTCAGGTCAAGCTTTGTGGATGTCACCTAATATTTACCTGGTTCTCCATTTTCATATAATATATACACTTGGAATCACTACTTTCTATTATCAGGTCAGTGATGACGACTTGGATTGGACACCACACCCTTTGCCAGATACTGAAGACTGTTGGACTCAGATGTTAAGGTGAACATTAGTACCCTATAAATCTCCATTTTTAATTATGCATGACAAAAAATATAATGCGACAAGACCTACTGAAAATGAGTCTGAGTCTCAACGTTAGAGGTAAATAAACAAATATGAAAAAGAACAGAAATAGAATTCTTTGGTTTTTCAGATATACATTTTAATGAGATAGAAGATGATTAACCACCAGATGTATGTAATCAAACAAGATGATCTTTGCCTTTTAAAGCTGTTGTCTTACTTTTTCGCTTGCTTTGACAGCCTGCAGAGGAAAATGTGGACAATACAGATGTAAAATTTTCTTCACTGCTTATATTTGAAGGCATCATTATTTACACCTGTCACTGAAAACTTTTTTGTGGCTCCTGTTAGATTGTGTGCTCAGTCTGTGGTCGGACATTTCCTCAAAATGAGATTAACACACATGCAAGCGAGTGTGGAGAAAGGTAATGCACACTTTTAACATTGTTTCAAATCTCCATCCAAGCATTGGGTTTTTCATCAGTTTAATTGAAAAGGTTGTGTAGAGTTGAAAGCCAGTGAATGAGGTACACAGTACAGTTTTGGCTATTTGGTTGTATTACTGATGCCGTATAATTTTAATTAGTCATTAAGTCTATCTTATACACTTATTTTAAAAGTTCATGCTTGAGGCTCAACACAAGGCTGAAATGCATTGTTTTATATGCTGGTTTTTATGGTTTTTGCCCCATATGTTTGAAATCATGGGATATGACTGTTACTCTGGCATTTTGTCATTGCAGTGATGTAAACCTTCCTTCATCTTAAGAATACAAGATGAGCATTTCTAGGTTTGTATGCATCAGTACTCATTTACCTAATTCAGTGTTTTTCAACCAAGGTGCCCTGATATGCGCAGGTTTCTGTGGGAAATAATCTAATTTCACTTGTTCACTGATTTAAAAAAAAAAGAAGCAGCAAATAATTTGCCATTGTTGTACATAGGTGTATGTAGGCCTATAGAATCCATGCACAACATTGGCAAATTATTTGCATTTTTTTAACCAAGTAAGAAATGAAAGTCGAAAATTTCCTACAGAAACCTAAACATACCAGGACATACCTGGTTAAAAAACATTGTGACCTAATGTATTGGTATCAAACATTTTAGAACAGATACCCTTTATGTAGAATAATCTAGATGCTACCTCTAGGGTTTGACCTTAGTACCACTCTTAAAAGAATGGCATTAGTACAAGGCAAACATCTGTGTTGTTACATCTACCACAGTTTGCAATGTGGAGACGCCGCACACTCGCTACAGTTGCACTTGCATTTTTTTATTGCTTTTATTTCTCCATCAGCCTGGATGACATCTTGCAAGCCTTATCTGCTGCTGTGAATACAGAGGAAGAATTTTCTGTCACTGTCTCAAGATCAAACATGGTGGAGCGAGGCCTTACACAATGGAAGCGGCAAAAGAAGGCATTACCTACTTCCCAACTGAGGGTCACATTCATAGAGGAGGCAGGCATTGATGCAGGGGCATTACAGAAAGAGTTTCTCATAGGTGCACTTGAAGCATGACTTAAATCATCTAAAATAGTTGCAGTAAAATTAAAATGGCTTGTTAAATGGAGGGATTTGTTTTGTGGGTCTCTAAAGATATGGTTGCCGGCTTAGAGCGAAAGTTGGTTGAGGGTGACCAGACTGGAAACTCTCCCAAATATTCCTTGCTGGATCTTGATCAAGGAAACTTCCAGTTTGCTGTGCTTACATACAGTGGTGTCCTTAAGTTAGTCCTCAGACTTGATCATGTGGATGTTGGATTTCTTTTTCCAGTTTGTTTGTGACTTGACTGCGTACGTTTTATTCTCTTTTTCAGAAGTGCTGGTGAAATTTGGGCAGCAAGTCTGGCTTAGGGTAGGCCACCATCCTGCTGCCTCAAAGATTGGTGGTATAAGACCTTGTGTGATGGAGAGCTGCAGATTGAGAAGATTATGAAAGAGGGCATCTGTGATGCTCATTACACTTCCATTATCTCTCAGATAATAAGATTGTAAATGTGTTACTGCTTTAGAATGTTTTTCAATTCAATTCAACTTTATTTATATAGCGCCATTTCACAACAACAGTCATCTCATAGCACTATCAACTGTAGGGGGAACCCCCACAGTTGCAGAAAGACCCCAGCAATCCGGCGATCCCCTGTGAGCAAGCACTTGGTGATGGTGGAGAGGAAAAACTCCCTTATAACAGGAAGAAACCTCCAGCAGAACCAGGCTCAGGGAGGGGCAGTCATCTGCTGCGACTGGCTGGGGGGTGAGGGGACAGAGAAGATGAAAAGAACAGACATGTAGAGCGCAAGCAGCACGATGGGGACTCAATCTATGGGAGAGAACAAACAGATGTTAATGACAAGCAAAAAAAAAATATATATATATATATTTCATTGAGAGTGAAGAAAGGAGTGAGGCCCAGTGCATTATTGGAGGTCCTCCGGCTGACTAAACCTATTAGCAGCATAACTAAGGGAGGGTTCAGAAATACATGATCCCTCCCTAATTGTAGGCTATATCAAAAAGATAGGTTTTAGCCCTATTCTTAAAAACAGAGATCGAGTCTGACTCCCGAATCCAGACTGGCAGCTGGTTCCACAGGAGAGGAGCTTGATAACTGAAGGCTCTGCCTCCCATTGTGCTTTTGGAGATTCTAGATATTACAAGTAATCCTGCATTTTGGGAGCGTAGTGCTCTGTTAGGATAATACGGTAGTATCAGATCTTTTAAATAAAAAGGAGCCTGATTGTTTAGAGCTTTGTAAGTAAGAAGAAGGATTTTAAACTTAATTCTAAACTCTATGGGAAGCCAATGAAGGGAGGCCAGAACTGGAGAGATATGATCTCTCTTTCTAGTACCTGTTAAAACTCTTGCTGCAGCATTTTGGATCAGCTGAAGACTTTTTAAAGATGTTTTAGGACAGCCTGATAATAAAGAATTACAATAATCTAATCTTGAGCTAACAAAAGCGTTGATCAGTTTCTCAGCATCACTCTGAGACAAGATGCTCCTAATCTTGGCAATATTACGCAAATGATAGAAGGCAGTCTTAGAAACAAATTTAATATGTGAATTGAAGGACAAATCTTTATCAAAAATAATTCCAAGGTTCCTCACAGAGCTATTAAGAGAAAGAGTAACCGCATCCAAACTGAAAGTTTGATTTGTAAAGGTATTTCTAAGGTTTTTTTGGACCAACAAGAATGACTTCAGTCTTATCTGAATTTAATAGCAGGAAATTACAAGCCATCCAAGCTTTGATTTCCTTAAGACAGGCTTCTAACTTGGCTAATTGATTACTATCATCTGGCTTCATTGACAGGTATAATTGTGTGTCATCTGCATAACAATGAAAATGTATACAGTGCTTTCTAATAATGTTGCCTAACGGAGCATATATAAACTAAAAAGAGTAGGGCCTAGCACAGATCCCTGTGGAACTCCATGACTAAGCTTTGAATTGAAAGAAAACTCATTATTGACATGAACAAACTGGAACCTATCAGATAAATAAGATCTAAACCACTGCAATGAAGTTCCATTAAGCCCAACATAGTGTTCTAATCTTTCAAGTAGAATATTATGATCGATTGTATCAAAAGCTGCACTAAGGTCTAAAAGGACAAGTACAGAAACCAGTCCATTATCAGATGCGATGAGGAGGTCGTTAGTGACCTTCGCTAAGGCTGTTTCAGTACTATGATGGATTCTAAACCCAGATTGAAACTCTTCAAGTAAACCATTTCCCTGCAGGTGGTCAAATAATTGCGTAGCAACAACTCTTTCTAAGATTTTTGAAATGAAAGGGAGATTAGAGATTGGTCTATAGTTAGCTAAATCTCCTAGATCTAGCGTTGGCTTTTTGAGTAAGGGTTTAATTACAGCCGTTTTAAAAGCCTGCGGTACATGGCCTAAAGTTAATGAAGAATTGATTATATGAAGAATAAATCTACCAATAAGTGGGAAGACTTCTTTAAATAACCTGGTAGGAATAGGGTCTAAAAGACAAGTTGAAGGTTTGGATGAGGAAACTATTTTGTCTAACTCACAAAGGTCGATTGGAGTAAACTCATCAAGACAGACATCAATTGAAGGAGTTGTAGTAGTTACTGTATTTAAGTTAACTGTGGGAAGAATCTGATTCATTTTATCTCTGATGGATGAAATTTTATTATTGAAAAAGTTCATAAAGTCCTGACTAGTAAGCTCTAAGGGAATGTTAGGATTGACAGAGTCCTGACTCTTTGTCAACCTGGCTACAGTGCTGAAAAGAAACCTGGGATTATTCTTGTTCTCTTCTATTAATGCAGAATAATAACTCGTTCTAGCTTTTCTAAGAGATTTTTTTATAAATTAAAAGATGATTTCTCCAAGCTAAATAGATTTCATCTAAATTAGTGGAGTGCCATTTTCTTTCTAATTGACGAGTCTTCTGTTTTAAGCTACGAGTTTCTGTGTTGAACCAAGGAGTTAGAAATCTCCTTGGTTCAACTTCAGAAACTTTTGAATTATGAATTTCTACTTTGGTCTTATTTGCTAGTTTTGGGATGGTCTGGGCTGAAATTGGTGTGTGTCCTTCAAAGGCTGAGTGAGCCACAGAAGAAAAAATGATAGAACTCACTGAAGAAATATTGAGCTGTGGCTATCATGGACCTGTTAATGTGGACAAGAGGGAAGAAATTGTTCGGTAACATAATTTTCTTTACTCTATGCTGATGTCCTAAGTTTTTTTAAATCATCTAACTCCACATGGATTTTTTTCTGTTTCAGTGCGGTTGTACTTCATGCCATACTTCGGCTGGTGCCTCTTCTTTCCCAGCTACGTGAAGGTCTGAAACTTTATGGTCTTGTTCATCTAATAAGCCAATACCCAAACATCTGCCAACCACTGTTTGTCCCTGGAATGGAAGTAAAGGTGAGAACATGTCTGCTTTAGCAGTAACACAAATTTTAACTATTAAGATTTGAGATTTTTGGCATATACTAAGTTCTTAATATAATATTGTTCACAGCAATAAAAATTCTTGATGGTCTGCGACCAATAATGAGCTAGTGTAACAACTGAACACAATAAAATATGGAAAAACGACAACATAATTACAAAGCCATAACTTTCAGTGTCATCTCAATACCCTTTGACTTTATATTATAGATTACGATACAGTCTCTTAAACTAAAGCAAATTAATATCAACTTTTGTAATCCATTTTGATTTAGGTAAAGTTGCATGTTTATTTGTCTCTTTGACTATAACTAGGTCAAAGAAATAGTCAGTAATTATAGTCAGGTCAGACATTGGTTTGCTTGCTACCGGATAACCATGAAAACCAGTACTACCTGTCTCATGGGTCGGGCTGTCGGCGACTCAACCGGCAACCCCGCCCTTCCGAGGGTGTGGAGGGTGAAACTGGGCATCCTGGCACAACTAAAAACAATATCTGTCACAGGTCTGTGGTGGACCACTCCCAGTTACATGGGGTGAGACTGGACATCCTGGCAGATAAGCACATCTGTCGCAAGGTCTGTGGTGGACTTTTGCCAGTCGGTGCATCGTGACATGCACTACACAAAGAGCAGAGATAAACAAACCTATCATCTGGTCAGTCACTGCAACAGATACTGGAGTCAGTTCGTCTTGGCCTGGCCTTGCTACTGATAATACCTCTATCTGCCAAGAATGTGTCGGTAGTGCAGCAAAAGCTAGCGGTACTCAAATACTTTGAAAGCAGTTTCATGAAATGGTCAGTCAAAAAGCAACTCATACCAGCTCGGACGTTGCCCGGGTTTGCAGGGTGGGGAGTTCCTGGCAGCAGAGGGCGGAGGACAGAGCTGCGTAGAGGAATCTGATCAGACCTAAATGAAACAGTCATTGTCGCCCCCACAGACTGCTATGATGATGATGATGATGATGATTTGTTTCTTTACCAGGCTGATGCTGACTTTGTTTTTACAGTGTGCCATCTTGAGTTGAGTGAGAAGGGCTCCAACAAACAGCGAGTGGAAATGACCCTTATGAACCATCTACAGGACTTCTTGCAAGATCTGGAATCATGTAATTTCATATATAATTTCCTTCTTGCCTCTTATTTTACACACCTAATAAGGTTTACATGAAAATACTCTGTTAGTGCTTGAAAATCTGTCAAATGATCGATTCTGTCCTTGTTGTTACAGGTAGACAGTGACTAATCTTTCATTATGATTTTGTCTTTGAAAAGGTGAAGACCCAGAATTCGGTGACAACCCCAGTCCTCTTTCCCCGAGTGCCTTCTTACAGTGGCTGACAGGACAGGCCCACATTCCTATCCTGCCAGAAGAGAAAAGAAACTTCATGGTCTGTGTGCAGTTCAACCACTCTTGTCACACTGAATGCGGTGTTCATGCAGTTTGCTATCCAACAGTTTCAGCATGTAGCAATACAATACAGCTACCTGTCCAGCATATGCAAACCTATCCTGAGTTCAGACAAGTGATGACAGAGGCCATCCAGCATAGGCAGGCTTTTCATCAGGTTTACGATACTTTAATCATCCAGTTAGCTCAATGCAAAGTAAAAGAAAAACTTGTACGAGCTCGTTAGTTACTTAGTTAAAGCTAATCACAAAGACATGAGTCAGTGACTTTTTTATTTACATTCTTGAAAATGTTTAAGGACTGTTCATAACCTTTTAATAGACAGTGTGCAAGTTTTACTGGTATCTTGAGGTTGCATGTTGCAGCTTACTAACTTTTTTACTTGTTTACTTGTTTTAAGCAACTCATCCTTTCAAGCATGAAGAACACATTGCAGTCTTCAGTGATTAGAAATTCTCAAAATTTCAATTTGTCCATTCTTGGTTTCTTGAAAAATGTGATGGTCCAAATGGCTACCTCCGTCGATGACCACTTCCTGTGTAATTATTACAAAAAGCTTATTCTAGAGCAGTGGTTCCCAACCTGGGGTTCCTGGAATATTTAAGTTTCTGTGGGAAATTTTCTAATTTCATTTCTTAATTGGTCCAAAAAAATTTCAAACCTGACCTTATTATATGCCGTGGGAAATGAAGTGCGCTTTAATTATTATCATCTACGTCCCTCCGTCAGCTGACGCAGCGGTGGCCTATGACATCATCAGCTCCACTGCAGCCACATTACTGGAGAAGCACCCGGATGCATTCATGGCCATCACAGGTGATTTTAACCATGTCTCAGTGGGAAAAACACTACCAAACTTTCACCAGTTTGTTGACTGTCCCACCAGAGAGAACAAAACACTGGATTGAATCCTTTTGTCTGTCATGTGTGTGTTTCTGTTGTTTGGTTGTCTACTGTCATGCTGCTGTTACACTGTAATTTCCCAGTTTGGGATCAATAAAGTACATCTATCTATCTATCTATCTATCTATCTATCTATCTATCTATCTATCTATCTATCTGTCTGTCTGTCTGTTGTGTAGAGTGCATAGGTGCCTACAGAACCTATGCCCAGTAACGGCAAATTATTTGCAATTATTTTTTTTTTGGACCAATTAAGAAATGAAATGAGAAAATTTCCCACAGAAACTTAAATATTCCAGGAACCCCAGGTTGAGAACCACTGCTCTAGAGTCATGGAAACAAAACTTTATACAGTGATTTATACTCATAAAAATATTAGTACAATTATGTGATCTAATTTATGTTGTGAGTTCACCTAAATCTTACACACTGTATCTAAGCAATGAAAAAGTAGTCTTTCTTTAGTGAAATCCAAATGTTTTATTCAGATTCAGTTTTTACAGTTTTGAAAATGTTCTATTAACTGGAAAAACATTAAAAGTTTTGGTCATAGTTGTACAGAGTAGTCCCTTGCTGACTTCATTCTCTCCATGTGCATGTGTCAGCTTGTCACTTACAGTATCTCACAAAAGTGAGTACATCCCTCACATTTTTGAAAATATTTTTATATCTTTTCATGGGACAACACTGAAGATATGACACTTTGATACAATGTAAAGTAGTCAGTGTACAGCTTGTATAACAGTGTAAATTTGCTGTCCCCTCAAAATAACTTGACACGCAGCCATTAATGTCTAAACCACTGGCAACAAAAATGAGTACATTCTAAGTGAAAATGTCCAAATTGTGCCCAAAGTCTCAATATTTTGTGTGGCCACTATTACTTTCCAGCACTGCCTTAACTCTCTTGGGCATGAAGTTCACGAGAGCTTCACAGGTTGCCACTGGAGTCCTCTTTCACTCCTCCATGACGACATCACGGAGCTGATGGATGTTAGGGACCTTGCGCTTCTCAACCTTCCGTTTGAGGATGCCCCATAGATGCTCAGTAGGGTTTAGGTCTGGAGACATGCTTGGCCAGTCCATCACCTTTACCCTCAGTTTCTTTAGCAAGGTAGTGGTTGTTTTGGAGGTGTGTTTGGGGTCATTATCATGTTGGAATGCTGCCCTGTGGCCCAGTTTCCGAAGGGAGGGGATCATGTTCTACTTCAGTATGTCATGGTATATGTTGGCATTCATGGTTCCCTCAATGAACTGTAGCTCCTCAGTGCCGGCAGCACTCATGCAGCCCCAAACCATGACACTCCCACTACCATTCTTGACTGTAGGCAAGACACACTTGTCTTTGTACTCCTCGCCTGGTTGCTGCCACACATGCTTGACACCATCTGAACCAAATAAGTTTATCTTGGTCTCATCAGGCCACAGGACATGGTTCCAGTAATCCATGTCTTTAGTCTGCTTGTCTTCAGCAAACTGTTTGCGGGCTTTCTTGTGCATCATCTTTAAAAGGGGCTTCCTTCTGGGATGACAGCCATGCAGACCAATTTGATACAATGTGTGGCATGTTGTCTGAGCACTGACAGGCTGACCCTCCCACCCCTTCAACCTCTGCAGCAATGTTGGCAGCACTCATGCATCTATTTTCAAAAGACTACCTCTGGATTTGATGCTGAGCACGTGCACTCAACTTCTTTGGTCAACCATGGCGAGGCCTGTTCTGAGTGGAACCTGTCCTGTTAAACCACTGTATGGTCTTAGCCATCATGCTGCAGCTCAGTTTCAGGGTATTGGCAATCTTCTTATAGCCTAGGCCATCTTTACGTAGAGCAACAATTCTTTTTTTCAGATCCTCAGAGATTTCTTTGCCAAGAGGTGCCATGTTGAACTTCCAGTGACCAGTATGAGAGAGTGTGAGAGCGACAACACCAAATTTAACACACCTGCTCCCCATTCACACTTGAGACCTTGTAACACTAACGAGTCACATGACACCAGGGAGGGAAAATGGCTAATTGGGAACAATTTGGACATTTTCACTTAGGGGTGTACCCACTTTTGTTGCCAGCGGTTTAAACATTAATAGCTGTGTTGAGTTATTTTGAGGGGACAGCAAATTTACACTGTTATACAAGCTGTACACTGACTACTTTACATTGTATCAAAGTGTCATATCTTCAGTGTTGTCACATGAAAAGATATAATAAAATATTTTTTAAAAATGTGAGAGGTGTACTCACTTTTGTGAGATACTGTATGTTCTTGGTTTATTCTCCAGCTGCAAGACCACTGACCAGTGATGACATGTTTAGCCGCGTGTCATCCTTCAGCTGCTAGCTTTCTGTGTGGTGTCCTGCAATCAATGTGGGCTACTTAGACAACTGGAACTCATTTTGGGGAAAACCTGGTCTTATTAGACAAGACTGTGTCCATCCCACTTTGGATGGTGTGTCTCATTTACCTTACAATCTGGCATCATTTTTATCCAAATTTCCAAAACCTTGACTACTCAGAGTTGGGACCAGGAAGCAGAGTCGCAGTCTTACACGCCTCTCTGCAGCTCCTCTTCATCCGCCACCTCTCATCTTAGCCCTTGTCTTCCCCATCAGAGAATCATTGTCTGCTCCCTCCAAAGTAAATAAAAATATAATATGTAAGAATCCCAAAGTGATTAAACAAAAAGTTGGTAAATCTCAAATTAAACATGAAGCCTCTAAATTTGACTTGGCCTCTCTTCCTCCTCATAATTTAAAAATTAAATGTTTGTTAAATATTAGGTCTCTAACTCCCAAGTCTCTGCTAGTCCATGATCTGTTAATTGATCATCAGACTGATTTAATATCCCTTACACAGACTTGGTTAGGGCAAGAGAATTATGTTGGTTTAAATGAATCAACTCCCTCTGGTTATTTAAACTGTCAAAATCCCAGAAGTTCTGGTCGTGGAGGAGGAGTAGCAACAATTTACCATTCCAAATTATTAGTTAATGTAAAGCAAAAAACATGTTATAATTCCTTTGCGGGCCTGGTCCTCAGTATTGGGCATTTTAGCAATTTTAGGTTAAACCCAATTTTATTTGCCAGTTTATCATCCTCCCTCAGCCTTTTATCATCCTCCCTCAGGCTTTTTATCCGAATTTGCCAAATTCTTAGCTGATTTAGTGCTGACATCAGATAGAATAACTATTGTAGGGGACTTTAATATACATGTAGATGTAGATGGTGGTTGCTTTGATATGGCATTTATTTCAATATTAGACTTGATGGGGTTTTCTCAGAAAGTAGGAAATTCTACCCATTATCTCCACCACACATTGGACCTTGTTCTGACATATGGCATAGAAATAGAAAATCTGGTAGTGTCTCCTCATAACCCTGTGCTGTCAGACCATTGTCTGTTAACCTTTGAGTTTACTATTTCTGACTATTTGGCTCCTAAAGAAAAATATTACTACAGTAGATGCCTCTCAGATGATGTTGTTACCAAATTTATGCAGATTGTTTCCTCTATGCCATGTGTCAGCACAACGGAAATAAGCTGTGGAGAGCTTGCTCCTTCTGTAATTGATAGCATGGTAGATAGTGTTACAGCTTCTCTGCATCAGACTCTAGACTTGTTGGCCCCTTTAAAAAAGAAAAAGTCTAATCAGAGATTTCTAACTCCTTGGTTCAACACAGAAACTCGTAGCTTAAAACAGAAGACTCGTCAATTAGAAAGAAAATGGCGCTCCACTAAATTAGATGAAATCTATTTAGCTTGGAGAAATCATCTTCTAATTTATAAAAAAAAAAAAAAATCTCTTAGAAAAGCTAGAACAAGTTATTATTCTGCATTAATAGAAGAGAACAAGAATAATCCCAGGTTTCTTTTCAGCATTGTAGCCAGGCTGACAAAGAGTCAGGACTCTGTCAATCCTAGCATTCCCTTAGAGCTTACTAGTCAGGACTTTATGAACTTTTTCAATAATAAAATTTTATCTATCACAGATAAAATCAGTCGGATTCTTCCCACCGTTAGCTTAAATACAGTAACTACTACGACTCCTTCAATTGATATCTGTTTGGATGAGTTTATTCCAATTGACCTTTTAGAATTAGATAAAATAATTTCCTCATCCAAGCCTTCAACTTGTCTTTTAGACCCTATTCCTACCAGGTTATTTAAAGAAGTCTTCCCATTTATTGGTAGCTCTATTCTTCAAATAATCAATTCTTCATTAACATTAGGCCATGTACCACAGGCTTTTAAAACTGCTGTAAATAAACCCTTACTCAAAAAGCCAACGCTGGATCCGGGAGTTTTAGCTAACTATAGACCAATCTCTAATCTGCCTTTCATTTCAAAAATCTTAGAAAGACTTGTTGCTATGCAATTATTTGACCACTTGCAGGGAAATGGTTTATTTGAAGAGGTTCAATCTGTGTTTAGAATCCATCATAGTACTGAAACAGCCTTAGTGAAGGTCACTAATGACTTCCTTATCGCATTTGATAATGGACTTGTTTCTGTACTTGTCCTTTTAGACCATAGTGCAGCTTTTGATACTATCGATCATAATATTCTACTTGATAGATTAGAACACCATGTTGGACTTAATGAAACTTTGTTGCAGTGGTTTAGATCTTATTTATCTGATAGGTTCCAGTTTGTTTATGTCAATAATGAGTTTTCTTTCAACTCAAAGCTCAGTCATGGAGTTCCACAGGGATCTGTGCTAGGCCCTATTCTTTTTAGTTTATATATGCTTCCGTTAGGCAACATTATTAGAAAACACTGTATACATTTTCATTGTTATGCAGATGACACATAATTTTACCTGTCAGTGAAGCCAGATGATAGTAATCAATTAGCCAAGTTAGAGGCCTGTCTTAAGGAAATCAAAGCTTGAATGGCTTGTAATTTGCTATTAAATTCAGATAAGACTGAGGTCATTCTAGTTGGTTCAAAAAACCTTAGAAATACCTTTACAAATCAAACTCTTAGTTTGGATGCGGTTACTCTTTCTCTGAATAGTTCTGTAAGGAACCTTGGAGTTAGTTTTGATCAAGATCTGTTTTTCAATTCACATATTAAATTTGTTTCTCAGACTGCCTTCTATCATTTGCTTAATATTGCCAAGATTAGGAGTATCTTGTTTCAGAGTGATACTGAGAAACTGATCCACACTTTTGTTAGCTCGAGATTAGATTATTGTAACTCTTTATTATCAGGTTGTCCTAAAACATCTTTAAAAAGTCTTCAGCTGATCCAAAATGCTGCAGCAAGAGTTTTAACAGGTACTAGAAAGAGAGAACATACCGTATGTCTCTGGTTCTGGCCTCCCTTCATTGGCTTCCCATAGAGTTTAGAATTAAGTTTAAAATCCTTCTTCTCACTTACAAAGCTATAAATAATCAGGCCCCTTTTTATTTTAAAGATCTGATGCTACCCTATTATTCTAACAGAGCACTATGCTCCTAAAATGCCGGATTACTTGTCATACCTAGAATCTCCAAAAGCACAATGGGAGGCAGAGCCTTCAGTTATCAAGCTCCTCTCCTGTGGAACCAGCTGCCAATCTGGATTCGGGAGTCAGACTCGATCTCTGTTTTTAAGAATAGGGCTAAAACCTACCTTTTTGATATAGCCTACAATTAGGGAGGGATCATGTGTTTCTGAACCCTCCCTTAGTTATGCTGCTAATAGGTTTAGTCAGCCGGGGGACCTCCAACAATACACTGGGCTTCACTCCTTTCTTTACGCTCAATGAAATATTTTTGCTGGTCATTAACATCTGTTTGTTCTCTCCCATAGATTGAGTCCCTGTCATGCTGTTTGCTCTCTACATGTCTGTTCTTTTCATCTTCTCTATCCCCTCACCCCCCAGCCCGTCGCAGCAGATGACTGCCCCTCCCTGAGTCTGGTTCTGCTGGAGGTTTCTTCCTGTTATAAGGGAGTTTTTCCTCTCCACCATCGCCAAGTGCTTGCTCACAGGGGATCGCCTGATTGCTGGGGTCTTTCTGCAATTGTGGGGGTTTCCCCTACAGTTGATAGTGCTATGAGATGACTGTTGTTGTGAAATGGCGCTATATAAATAAAGTTGTTATTGATACTGATTCAAAAATGATGAAGGGGCCCCAAAAAGCACTTGTTAAACAGAACACATGTTGTCAAAATTGAACCCTCTGATCAGCAAACACTCATGACCATCAGTGGTGGTGGAGTAGGTACAGAGCACGAGAGAGTGTGGTCAAATAAATGTCTCTTCCAAAACTAGACGAAGGTGAGAGGGGATCAATGGCAAGGTGTAGAAATTTGATATCCTCATCATTCAATGGGCATTCCATTTCTGGCACAGTGACACCTGCAGTAGAATGGTGGGATAGCCCTGAGCTCTTCCAATCAATATCCTCAATTTGGATCTCCTAAAACAAAGATGCATGAAGGCTTAGTATTTAGACTTTGAAAATCATTAGATTTTATTATTAAGCAGGTCAAGAAAATTGCAATCATTACTCAACTGTCACATTTTCCTCAAACATTTCTGGCACTCAGACTGCATGCTGCAGCATTCAAAGTTCCCAGATCTGGTTTGGAGAAAGTCCACACTCTGTCCTGATGGGATCATTCCAGCCAGCAAAAAACTTAGCTAGATCAGCTTTCAGTCTTGGGAGAATGGTGTAATGGGCACAAAAAGAGATGAAGATTATTTGAGATGTAGAGGGATCCATCTTCCTCCAGGCTGTGTAGTATGTCATAGTATATGTGTGTCACACCAGTCCAAACATCCCTCCAGAGGTGTTCAATCCTGCAGTTCAACAAGTGCATACAAATGTTTTCAAAGGACTACCAAATATATTTAGGTAAAAACAGTTAAACAGCAGTTTGTATGTAGTTCATTACACTAGTTAATTTTCTTTTTGTGCATCCATCAAAAATTAAAACAAGGTAAATAGCAGTCATCTTACAAAAGAGCATCATCAACTAAAATCTACACTAACATTAATGTGCACTTACTTACGTCTTGAGGGGATTAAATAATCGAAACTACAAAAGAAATATCTTACCGCTGGTTGTGCATGCTTTTTCCACTAATCAAGCTTCCACATCCTGTGACTTTCTCACAGTGAACGTCATGTGGGTAATGTGCACATTTTCATCTCCTTGGTCACCTCCTACCCTAAGTATTAAAACAACAGAATCAAGAAAATATTGTAAACATGCAAATACATTAACAGCATTGAATTAATTTTGACTATTTCATATCCAATAAATGTAGAACAGGACTTGTGTTGACAAAACCTTTATTCACTACAAGTTTATTGCAAATGTGCTCACTTGTAAGGCCATCCATGTCTTCTCACTCCATCCAGAAAAAAACTTAGTGCAGTACTGGCTGTATTGTTGGATGCAGCATCAAGGAAGATGATCTTAGAGGGAAAATACATGAATTGGTTCAATAGAAACAACTCTGACACAATATGATATATGCATTGAATTAATAGTACACTGCAAAAAATGAAATCTTTGTAAGGAAAGCAGCTTAAATCAAGGATATAATTCTTTTTTTTTGTCTGACAAGATTTATTTCTTGTGCAGTTTTCAGTAAGCAATTTTGACTTGTTAAAAGATCATTTTTCCTTGTTTTAAGCAATTTAATCCGGTTTTAATTAAAAAAAAAAAAATTCTGCCAATGGAGCAAGAGAATTTTACTCATTAAATTGCTTGAACAAGTCAAAATTTTCCTGGCAAAAAAATTTTTTAAGCAATTTGATAAGTAAAATTTTTTTGCTTCACTGGCAGAAATCTTTTACTTAAAACCAAATTAAATTGCTTAAAACAAAAAAAAATCTTTTAAAAAGCACAATTTTCTTAAAGAAAACTGCACGACAAGGAAAAAAAGAAATCTTGTCAGCTAAAAAAAAAAATGCTTGATTTAAGATATTTTTTTCTTACTAAGTTTTCATTTTTGTAATGTAGTCTGTCAGGTATTCTTAATATGTGCTTTTTATAATGAGAAAACTTGCCTTTCAAGAAAAGAGCCATCAATGCCACCAAATGTATATTTCAAAAGCCTACAGTGAGAACAACTACCAAGCAACACTGTATTTCAGTGCAAGGAGTCAGATTATGGAACGATTTTGGACCTGAATTAAAATCATGTACAAAGCTTGGACAATTTAAACAAAAACTAAAGGAAGAAATACTCCAAACATATTTACAAGACGACATGTAAACTCACATAAGGATTGACATTTCCAGCCTGTGTTGTGTTATAGCTTAGTTTTTCTTTTTTCTCTGTGACACTATGTCTTAGATTTGTTTTTGAATAGTAACCGCTTAACTTAGACTAGCTCAGTTTTCTTTTTCTCTCAGTCATATTTTGTCTTAGCCTGTTTTAAATTGTAATCGCTCTTGTCTTGTTTTCTCTTTTTCCTCCTTTGAATTCTTGGATGGAATATGGGTGGGCAATATAAGCTGCGGCTTCAGCCATCACCCATTTCGGATAACTCACGTGGAATTGTATAGTAGAAGGAGTCTTTGTCTAATTTGACCTTGTTGTTATATTATACAGTTTCTTTTAACCTGTAATGTACTATCCGAAATAAATAAATTCATTCATTCATTCATTCATTCATTCATTCAAATATCACTATGTTGTATCTGATGGGGGGGGGGGGCATAATTTTGTTGAAAACAAAAAATAATTCCATAAATTAAACTGTTATTTACATGAGTCAAAACCAAACCTGATGAGTTTATGACTGGTATCTATGTGCTGCAGAAAACGTGGGCCTTGAACTGAGTATTTTCACCAAATTACACATCACATGCTAGTTGATCTTGATAGGATGCCTTCTGTATCAACTCTCTGCGCTGAGGTCTTGACTGTGGTCCACTGTACACAGTGACCCTCTGCCTGAAGACAACCCCTGACAATCCAGTATCCAGCATGAGGTAATCTGGATTTAATGGCTCTAACTCCCTCATCCAGAGCATCATCAGTGATGGTAAAGACTCCTGACTGACATGTTGTACTCTTGCATTCTTCTGTACATTGTACGTCTTGAGATTCCAAGAATGTCTACTAAGCACGTGACAGGTAGACCTAATTTAAGAAGACTTTGCAGGTGCTCCTCTGTGATCTGAAGCCTAAAACATCCATGAGGACCAATCGTCCTTACTACTGAGTGAAAGGGTAGAGGTTTGTTTTGCTGGTCTAACAAGCTGTTGAGGTCTTTGATAGCATCACAGACATCAGTGGGTAATTCCACATTCTCCAGTGCACTTAGGAAGGTTCTGTCTTGGGTGACTATATATTCCAGATAATCCAGATCAAGAGGGTTGTTGGTGAGGACATACTGCAGTCTTTCTTTAAATCTGGATAGACACTCCTGAACAAAAATGTTCTGCAAAAACAATGCAATTAAACATTACCAACCATCTCTGAGAAATAAAAATATAACAATATAGCAATATGTTATAAGAGCTACAGTGCTACACATTTCATAATACACGGTATATTCTTTGCAAATTAGTAATGCATGTAGGTTCACAGATTTAGGGATGTCTATTTCCAAGAATAAATTGTAATCAGTTGAAACAGGAGCAGTCATTAGCAGTTTTTTTTAAAATATGTATATCATCTTTTGATATGTACTAGACTTCAGGTGGAGGTTTGAAATCAGCCCTGTTAGGTTTCTGTCTCCCTCTGCACTTTATATTTTGTATTCTGTTATTTTACTGTTTCTTTTTTTCATTTCAGTTTAAACTGTGGAAATAAATAATATAAACCTGCTGCTAATGCTGCTGGTGCTACAGTGTGATGGACAACGCATGCTGTGAGTGCCCTGAAAGGCATCACGCACTTACAGTAAGAAGCTCTCTTGGTTAATAACATTTTGTACATATCTCCTCATATACAGTGGGGAAAAAAGTATTTAGTCAGCCACCAATTGTGAAAGTTCTCCCACTTAAAAGATGAGAGAGGTCTCCAATTTTCATCATAGGTATACCTCAACTATGAGAGACAAAATGAGAAAAAAAATGCAGAAAATCACATTGAAGGATTTTTGATGAATTAATTGGTAAATTCCTCAGTAAAGTAAGTATTTGGTCACCTACAAACAAGAAAGATTTCTGGCTCTCACAGACCTGTAACTTCTTCTTTAAGAGGCTCCTCTGTCCTCCACTCGTTACCTGTATTAATGGCACATGTTTGAACTCTTTATCAGTACAAAAGACACCTGTCCACAACCTCAAACAGTCAGACTCCAAACTCCACTATGGCCAAGACCTAAGAGCTGTCAAAGGACACCAGAAACAAAATTGTAGACCTGCACCAGGCTGGGAAGACTGACTGCAATAGGTAAGCAGCTTGGTGTGAAGAAATCAACTGTGGGAGCAATTATTAGAAAATGGAAGACGTACAAGACCACTGATAATCTCCCTCGATCTGGGGCTCCACGCAAGATCTCACCCCGTGGGGTCAAAATGATCACGAGAACGGTGAGCAAAAATCCCAGAACCACACGGGGGGACCTAGTGAATGACCTGCAGAGAGCTGGGACCAAAATAACAAAGGCTACCATCAGTAACACACTACGCCGCCAGCGACTCAAATCCTGCAGTGCCAGACGTGTCCCCCTGCTTAAGCCAGTACATGTCCAGGCCCGTCTGAAGTTTGCTAGAGAGCATCTGGATGATCCAGAAGAGGATTGGGAGAATGTCATATGGTCAGATGAAACCAAAATAGAACTTTATTGTAAAAACTCAACTTGTCGTGTTTGGAGGAGAAAGAACACCATACCTACTGTGAAGCATGGGTGTGGAAACATCATGCTTTGGGGCTGTTTTTCTGCAAAGGGACCAGGACGACTGATCTGTGTAAAGGAAAGAATGAATGGGGCCATATATTGTGAGATTTTGAGTGAAAACCTCCTTCCATCAGCAAGGGCATTGAAGATGAAACGTGGCTGGGTCTTTCAGCATGGCAATGATCCCAAACACACCGCCCGGGAAACGAAGGAGTGGCTTCGTAAGAAGCATTTCAAGGTCCTGGAGTGGCCTAGCCAGTCTCCAGATCTCAACCCCATAGAAAATCTTTGGAGGGAGTTGAAAGTCCATGTTGCCCAGCGACAGCCCCAAAACATCACTGCTCTAGAGGAGATCTGCATGGAGGAATGGGCCAAAATACCAGCAACAGTGTGTGAAAACCTTGTGAAGACTTACAGAAAACGTTTGACCTCTGTCATTGCCAACAAAGGGTATATAATAAAGTATTGAGATGAACTTTTGTTATTGACCAAATCCTTATTTTACCGAGAAATTTACCAAATAATTCATTAAAAATCCTTCAATGTGATTTTCTGGATTTTTTTTTTTCTCATTTTGTCTCGCATAGTTGAGGTGTACCTATGATGAAAATTGGAGACCTCTCTTATCTTTTAAGTGGGAGAACTCGCACAATTGGTGGCTGACTAAATACTTTTTTGCCCCACTGTACGTTATGGATACTTTTTACAAACTTGGGCGTCTGGCCGCTGGTCGCTGGACATCGCTCAGAGTTCACCACAGTAGTGTCAGCAGGCATTTACCGTACACTAGGTAAGCACAGTAAAGAGAGTTGCTGACGTAAAACAGTTCTTTCAATCTGTGTTCGACTAGTTTTGCCTGATGCCATCCCCCGGATGTGTGGCACAAAAAACTGCATTTAAAGAAATGAATTTGCATGGAGAAAAGTGAAACTGAACTGTGAAAATGAAGTAAGGAGGCAATTTTTTTACTAAATGAAATACAGTTTCAATTTTATTGCAATACACATTCAAACCAGTAGATCCAATTTCAAATCGGGGATCGGTGGAGGAGCCACCGGGGCCCCAGCTGGATAGGAACCGGATCAGACCTCAATAACAGCGGCGGGGCTCGGCGGAGGAATTACTGAGGAAGACGGTGGTAGGCGGCGGGGCTCAGCAGAGGAGCTACTGGGATCCCAGCTGGACAGGAGCCGGGTCAGAGCTCAACTACAGCGGCGGTGGGTGGCGGGGCTCGGTGGAGGAGCTGCCAGCACCCCAGCTGGACAGGAGCCGGATCAGAAGCTCAATTACAGCGGCAGTAAGCAGCGGGACTAGCAGTGGAGGGGGCTAGCTGAGGCCCCAGCTGGATTCGAGGTTGGCTGGATCGGATACCGGCGACACCAGCAGAGATTGTTTTATTATCATCAGGTCAGTAAAAATGCCACCAAAGAAGGAAGAAATGGAAGAGATTAAAAAATCTCCGAACTTCATGTCAGAAGAACTGACCAAAGTGGCCAATCAACAGTTTAAACTACATATTAGGGCTAATGGAGGAAGTCCGAGAATTGAAATTAACAATTAAGGAAAGAGACAAAAAAAAAATTGCAGACTTGCAGCGACGCATCAAGGATCTTGAACAATATTCTCGTATGGATGATTTAATTATTAGTGGACTAGACATTAAATACCAATCATATGCCAATGCTACAGCAGGAATGAGAGGTGAGGAGGCTCCCCTAAGTGAATCAGTCTCCCTGGAAAACCAGGTGTTTCAGTTCCTTGAAAGCAGAAATATAAAGGTTGAAGTAAATGCAATTTCATCCTGTCATACTTTACCCAGAAAGGATAATAAAATGAAATAAATTGTGATGCGCTTTGTGAACAGAAGGGTAAAGAATGACATACTGAGGCAGGCCAGAAAGCTACAGGGAACAGAAGTCTAACTAAATGAACATTTAACAAAGACTAATGCTGAAATAGCACGGCAAGCACGGATGCTGAAAAGACAAAACAAGATACAAGCAACAAGGACAAGAAACTGTAGAGTTTGGATCAAACTAAATGGAACACCTTAGGAAGCAAAGGCCATAATAATAAGAGATCTCACTGACTTAAATAAATATAGATGAACACTGATTAAGAAAATTAACAGACTATGATAATCCATATCCACACACACAGCAAGAACAGTTCTTTGGTGATATACCATGTCAATGTACTTTAAAAAACAAAACAAAAAACTTATGACTGACTTTAGTAGACATCATTCATCCCCAGTTGGAGGAAGTCATTTGACACAGAGTGAGGAAATTCAAACTCTGAAAATATGCCATTATGCTGAACATAAACTACAAGAGATGGAGAATGATATTGATCCTGATAACCACTTTTTCAATAATATTCATAATCACTGTGAATATTATACTGAAAAGCAATTCAAAAGTCAAGTGCAATTAGATGGTAAACTATCAATAGTACACTTCAACAGCAGAAGTCTTAACAAAAACTTTCCACAGATTCAGGACTATTTAAAACAGCTAGACAGAAAATTTACAGCTATCGCAGTCTCTGAAACTTGGCTTAATGAAGAGCAGGCTTTTCTGATGGCAATAGAGGGATATCAGATGTTGTATATTAATAGATCTCAAAAAAAGGATGGTGGTGTTGCACTGTATATTGATGACCTGTATAGGTGTAAACTTGTAAATGGAATGTCCTTTGCATTACCAGGGATTCTGGAATGTGTTACTGTTGCGATTGACCAAGATAAAACAAAAAATCTAGTTAGAAGTTGTATATATAGAATGCCGGGAACTTGCGTTGAGACATTCAGAGATAAATCAGTCGAGCTGTACAATAATATAACCAGTAGGAAAATGGTTGTAATCTGTGGAGATTTCAATATTGATTTACTAAATCCATTTCAACAAAATGTAATTACAGAGTTCATGAATTCTGTGTACAGTATGAGTCTATATACCACAATAACACATCCCAGTAGAATCACAGTTCACACTGCTACACTTATTGATAACCTGTTTGTTAATATTATTGATAAGAAAATAGAAAGTGGATTATTGATAAATGACATAAGTGACCATTTGCCAGTCTTTGCACTTATCCATGGCCACACGGGGGCCAATACAGAAAAAACTTTAAAATCTTTCAGATACAAATCACAAAATACAATCAGTTCTTTTAAAGAAGACCTGCTGAAGCAAGACTGGACAAAAGTCTATGTATCAGATGTAAATGAAGCCTATGACATATTCATGAACATTGTAACCACTCTTTATGAAAAAAATTGTCCATTAGTAACGAAACAGCTTAAACAGAAATTTGTCGACAAGCCGTGGTTAACCAAAGGATTACAAAAAGCATGTAAAAAGAAAAATTCATTATATAAAGCTATTCTAAAGAAAAGGACAAAAGAAACAGAGCAGCAGTATAAAACATACAAAAATAAGTTAATATATATAATAAGATGCACTAACTTGGACCCCACCGATCTCAAAAACTATAGGCCCATATCAAAGCTTCCTTTCCTAGCCAAACTTCTTGAGAAAGTGGTGTCCAAACAGCTCACTGCCTTTCTGAAGACAAATTTAATCTATGACATGTTTCAGTCTGGGTTCAGACAACACCACTCGACTGAAACTGCTTTAGTAAGAGTGGCTAGTGATATCATGATGTTGGCTGATATTGGGAAATCTACGGTCCTGGTCCTGCTGGATCTTTCCTCGGCCTTTGACACGGTGGACCACACCATTATGACAAACAGACTGAGGGACCTGGTGGGGATGACAGGTCCTGTTCTGAAGTGGTTCTCCTCCTACTTGACTGGTAGAAGCTTCAGTGTATCTTCTAATAACATCCGGTCCAACTCAGCCGATTTGCAGTATGGTGTGCCCCAAGGTTCTGTCCTGGGGCCACTACTGTTCCTACTGTACATTCTCCCCCTTGGCCGCATCATACAGCAGTATAATAACATCTCCTATCATCTCTTTGCAGACGACATCCAGATATACTGCTCGTTCAACAAGTCTGAGCTCCACATACTCAGCTCCTTAACAAACTGCCTGTCCCATATAAAGCAGTGGCTTAATGACAACAGCCTCCAGCCAAACTTTGGCAAAATGGAGACTTTGATCATTGCCCCAGACAGCGACATATCAGGCATAAAACAATACCTTGGTGACTTGGCCAGTACAGTTAAAACAAAGCTGAGAAACTTGGGTGTCATCTTTGATAAGGCCATGTCATTGGAACATTACACCTAACAACTGATAAAAAACTGTCACTTCCAACTGCGAAATATCTCCAAGCTCAGGACCATGGTTTCACACAAAGAGCTGGAGATGATCATTCACGCATTTGTCTCCTCACGTTTGGACTACTGTAACAGCCTTTTTACTTGTTTGAACAAAAAGGAACTGGCTCGTCTGCAGTTTGTTCAAAACTCTGCTGCGAGGCTTCTGACACGTGCAAACAGGACAGACCACATTACACCTGTCCTTAGATCACTCCATTGGCTCCCTGTTGTGTATCGTGTCCACTTTAAGATCCTGGTGCTCACTTTCCGAGCAATTCACGGTCAGGCCCCCGCATATATGGCTGCTCTGATTCAGCCCTACAGCTCGACCCGCAGCCTGAGATCCTCAGGACAGCACTTGCTCATGGTTCCCCGCACCCACTTTGCTACCAGAGGTGACAGGTCTTTTAAAGCAGTAGCACCACGCTTGTGGAATGACCTCCCTCTGCACCTTCGAGCCATGGACAGTGTCGTGAGTTCTAAAATCCACCTGAAAACATTCCTGTTTAAACAGGCATTTTAATTCCAAGATTGACTGAAGGCTGTTACCACCTGACTGCATAGAGTGTATTTTTTTGTTTCTTAGTTCTACTTTAATTTGTATTTTAACTGTATCTTAACTGTATTATTGTATTCCAATTGTATTTTATTGCATTTTAATTTGTATTTTAGTTGTATTTTAATTGTTTTGATCGTTGTTGCACTGTAAAGCACTTTGTGACTTTATACGTCTGTGAAAAGTGCTATATAAATAAAGCTTACTTACTTACTTACTTACTTACTTAAAAGAGACATTACAGTAAAGAACTGGAGAAAAACTGAGATAATATTAAAAATACATTGACAATACTTATCAATATTCTTGGAAATAAAAACAGAAATACATGCTACCCAACCAATCTTTCAAAAAAAAAAAAAACGACTCAGAGTGTGAATGCAGTCTCACCTGCAGATGAATTTAATATTTTTTTTTTGTTAACATTGGTCCTAATATGGCTTGAGAAATACCAATTATGGCATCTACAGATGATACAATAAGCAAAAACATTGCTATAAAAGACTCCAGACGAGAGAGAGGTCATTGAAATTGTTAAATCATTTAAAAGTAAAACATCTACGGATTGTGATGGTATTTACATGCTTTTAGTCAAAACTATCATTGAATGTTTAGTGAAGCCACTGATGTATATTTGTAACCTGTCTGTCCAAACAGGTATATTTCCCAATGCAATGAAAATAGCTAAAGTAACTCCGATATACAAGACTGGTGACAGAGGGGATTTCAAACTATAGACCCATTTCACTATTGCCGCAATTTTCCAAGATACTTGAAAAAATATTCAGTGAGAGAATTGACAACTTCATAATGAAGAATAATTTGTTGTGTGAGCAGCAATATGGGTTCAAACACAAGAGGACAACTGCACTTGCTCTAATGGAATTTGTAGAAAAAATATCAACTGCTGTTGAAAATAAAGAGTACTCAGTTGGGGTATTCCTGGATCATTAAAAAGCATTTGATACAGTGGATCATAATTTATTATTAACAAAACTACAAAATTATGGTATTAGGGTGGTAGCACTGTCCTTGTTATGTAGTTACTTAAAGAACACATATCAGTATGTATGTGTTGGTAGCAAAAACTCACAGTTACTGAAGGTTACTTGTGGAGTCCCACAGGGTTCAGTTTTGGGGCCATTGTTATTCAATATGTATATAAATGATATATGTACAGTTTTGGAAAAAAATTGATTTAATATTGTTTGCAGATGACACAAATTTATTATGCAGTGGAAGCAATTTGGAACAACTTTTGGATGCACTCGGAAAGGAATTAGGAAAGCTTAAACTGTGGTTTGGTTCAAACAAATTAATGCTCAATTTAAGTAAGACAACATTTATAATTTTTAACAACCATCACAACAACTTAGTATCTAAACTCAGTGTAAATGGTGTAGAGATTGAAAGGGTATCCGAAATTAAATTTCTTGGTGTAATAATTGATAATAAACTGTTGGAAGTCATATATTAATTATATTAAAGGTAAAATATCCAAATCAATTGCAATACTACACAGAGTGAAATATTTGCTGAATCAACCCACACTATATACTTTGTATCATTCATTAATACTCCCATACATGACATATTGTACTGAAGTATGGGGAAATACATATAAAACAAACATACACTACCGTTCAAAAGTTTGGGGTCACTTAGAAATTTCCTTATTTTTGAAAGAAAAGCACTTTTTTTCAATGAAGATAACTTTAAACTAATCAGAAATACACTCTATACATTGCTAATGTGGTAAATGACTATTCTAGCTGCAAATGTCTGGTTTTTGGTGCAATATCTAGATAGGTGTATAGAGGCCCATTTCCAGCAGCTATCACTCCAGTGTTCTAATGGTACAATGTGTTTGCTCATTGCATCAGAAGGCTAATGGATGATTAGAAAACCCTTGTGTAATCATGTTAGGTCTGCAATGCTGTAATTGCTGCAAATGGAGGATTCTTTGACGAAAGCAAAGTTTGAAGGAAAAAATTATTATTTCAAATACAAATCATTATTTCTAACCTTGTCAATGTCTTGACTATATTTTCTATTCATTTTACAACTCATGGTGGTAAATAAGTGTGACTTTTCATGGAAAACACAAAATAATTTTCTGGGTGACCCCAAACTTTTGAACGGTAGTGTATATCCAATCTTTACGCTTCAGAAAAGAGCTATTAGAATAATAAACAAAGCTGTTTACAGGGAACCAACAAACCCACTTTTTCTTAAATTAAAAGCTCTCAAGTTGAAAGATCTGGTTGACTTTAAAACTGCAGTAATAATGTTTAAAGTGAAGAATCTATCACTGCCCGCAAATATCTAAAAGTTGTTCCAAAAAGGGAGAAACAATATCATTTCAGAGGAACATGTATATTTCAAAAACCTTCCGTGAGAACTACCACCAAGCAACACTGTGTCTCAGTGCAAGGAGTCAGATTGTGGAATGCTTCTGGACCTGAATTAAAATCATGTACAACGCTTGGACAATTTAAACAAAAACTAAAGGTAGAAATACTCCAAACATATATACAAGATGACATGTAAACTCACATAAGAATTATCATATTCAGTTTGTGTTGTGCTATTGCTTAGTTTGTTTTTTGTTTTGTTTTGGGGGTTTTTTGTCACATTTTGTCTTAGCTTTGTTCTGAATTGTAATCGCTCTTGTTTCGTTTTTCCTTTGAATTCTTGGATGGAATATGGGTGGGCAATATAAGCTGTGGCTTCAGCCATCACCCATTTCGGATAACTTATGTTGAACTGTATAATCAGAGGAGTTATTGCTTAATTTGATCTTGTTAGATTTTTTTTCCCCTTTGTTATATTATTCTGTTCCTTTCTTTTAATCTTTACTTTTAATCTATCCGAAATAAAGATTCATTCATTCATTCATTCATTCATTCATTCAAATTAGGTCATTCAGATTCAAATTTTAAAAGCAATTATTCAGACTGATTAATCCAGGTTCAAATTCAGTTATTCAAATTCAAATAATAAAAATTGAAATTCAGTTCCTGGGGCTCAAACCTTATTCCATACAAGCCCACATCTTCAGTAAAACATGGTGGAGGCAGTGTGATGCATGGGCATGTATGGCTTCGAATGACACTGGGTCACTGGTGTTTATTGGTGATGTGACAGAAGTCAGAATGAAAAGGAAGTTCAGCTGTAGACATGGAGTGCAGAGTTGACAAATAAAGCCATGAAAGATTCAATTCTCTTCATATAAAGAATCAGTTACTTCTCGTTAAAATGGCATCAAGGAATTTTTAAAGCAAGATTAAAATCAAGGTTATTAGACGAGTTCTTTGACATCAATACTACACAAACATCAGCATGTGTAAAGTGGGAGGCTTTCAAAGCTTTTATTAGGGGACATATTATTAGTTATACAGGATCAAAATCTAAGAAGACTCGAGAGGAGAGAGCTAAATTGGAACATAAAATAAAAAATCTTCAGGAAAAAGTGTATGCAGGAAGTGACCCAAGGTTGGAGAATGAATTACTGATTTTGAGAGCTGAATACGACAAAAAATCAGCGAATAGAGCTGCCTCGAGTCTTCTAAGATTGAAACAATCTTTTTATGAACAAGGTGAAAAATCAGGAAAATTATTAGCATGGCAGATTAAACAATTGGAAATTAAAACACCAATTACCAGTATTATAAGTAATGGACAGGTAGTTATAGATCCTTTAGAAATTAATAGAGCCTTTAGAGATTACTATGAAAAATTATATGATACCAAAAATGAACCTGATTTAACAAAACTAAATGGGTTTTTGAACGAACTATCTATACCGTGTATTCCAAATGAAAACAGGGAGATATTGGAGTCTAAAATTAGTCAAGAAGAAGTTGGGCTAGCCATTGATAATATGAAATCAGGAAAAAGTGCAGGACCAGATGGTCTTCCAGTTGACCTTTATAAAAAATTTAAAGAATAAATTAATAAAACCTTTTTTGGAAATGGTTTTAGAAGCATTTCAAAATAATAATTTACCATCATACATAAATAATGCCTTAATTATACTGCTGCCAAAACCAGGTAAGCCCTCTAATAAATGTGAAAATATGAGACCAATAAGCCTATTAAACGCCGACCTTAAGATAATCTGTAAAATTTTAGCAAGACGAATACAAGAAATTTTACCAAATATTATTAATCGAGATCAGAATGGCTTTATAAAGGGTAGACAAGGCTTCCATAATGTAAGAAGACTATTTAATATTATTTATTTTAATAAAGAAGCACCGGATACAGCTCTCCTATCATTGGACGCCGAAAAGGCCTTTGATAGAGTTGAATGGCCCTTTCTTTTTGAAGTCCTACAAAGGTTTGGACTTGGAAATAATTTCATAAAATGGGTTCAAATAATATACAATAATGCTACAGCAGAAATCCTAACAAATAACAATATTTCAAAACCAATAAAAATCAATAGAGGATGTCGACAAGGCTGTCCACTTTCACCTTTACTGTTTACTATGGCAATTGAACCTTTAGCGATAGCGATACGTTTACATTCACAAATATATGGAATTAAAGTTGGACCAACAGAACATAAAATCTCCCTGTACGCCGATGATATAATTTTGTTTATGTCGAATCTAAAAAAATCAATTCCAACCTTGTTGAATTTAATAAAGAATTTTGGGGAAATATCAGGATATAAAATAAATAAAACTAAATCTTCAATATTAATGCTAAATGAGACCCAGAGAAATTACCCAGCCCCTGAGGTAAATCAATTCAATGTTGTAAATCAGTTTAAATATTTAGGAATCCAAATTATGCCTAAGCTAGAATCAGTCGCCAGTGTCAACTATGAAGCCTTAATGTCAGATATCAGTGAGTTAACTCAGAGATGGATGTCACTACCAATGTCGATGATCGGGAGAATCAATATACTTAAAAGTAATATTTTACCTAAAATACTTTATTTATTTCAATACATTCCCTTATCACCACCTTTAGATCTATTCTCAAGAATAAAAAAAAAGTTAGTGGAATTTATATGGAACAACAGGAGGGCTAGATTACGTTTGTCTTTATTATATTTACCATTTGATCGTGGAGGTCTGAAATGTCCAAATTTTATGTTGTATTATTGGTCGGCACAACTGAGGTCTATGACATATTATTTTTCATCAAATGATCTCCCTCACTGGACTGAAATGGAATCATACAATTTACCTTTACCTCTTCCCATATTCATATACTCAGATTCGGCAAAAAAATTACAAAAACAAGTTAAAAATCCATTTGTAAAGCATATGATCAAAATATGGTGTGAAGCTAAAAACTATTTAAAAGAACCACAGTTATTGTCACAATTTAGTCCAATATGGGGTAATCAATATTTTAAACCAGGGAGAGCGGACGCTGTATTTAAAGTATGGAATTTAAAAGGGATACAAAAGATTCAGGATTTATATTTGCCATGTGCAGACAACATAATGTCTTTTGAAGAGCTGAGGATCAAATTTAATCTCAATAGAACACATTTTTTTAAATATCTTCAACTTAGAAACTTTATTCGATCAAATCAAAATAAAGCTCTCACTCGACCTATTTATTCATCCTTGGAAAAAATGATGATGAAAGATAGTAAAAGAAAGGGTATTATTTCAGAGTTTTATAACTCATTGACACTATCTTCAAGTGAAAATTCACTGAAAAGATTAAACTACTGGAAAGAAGATCTGCAAATTGAAATTTCAGAGGAACAATGGGAATTGGCTTGTACAGAAGCTCAAACCAAATCAATAAATGTACGCCTTAAATTGATACATTTCAAATGGTTAATGCGGATGTATGTTACACCGGAGGAGTTAAATAGATATAACAAAAATATACCAGATACATGCACAAAATGCATGGAAAGTAAAGGAACCCTATTTCATTGTTTATGGGAATGTAGATTAATAAGAATGTTTTGGGAAGAGGTGAGGGTAACAATTGAAAAAATAATCTCAAAACAAATCATATTGAATCCTAAACTGTTTTTGTTGGGTCTGTACCCAGAAAAGCATAATTTTAATAAAAGTGAAAGAACATTCATAGACCTCAGTTTGCTTAATGCCAAAAAATGTATTGCACTATTATGGAAAAAGACTCAAAGACCAGATGTGACTCAGTGGTTAAGACAGATGTTAACAAACCTTCCATTAGAAAGAATAACATATATACTGAAATCAAAGGAAATTGTGTTTGAGAATATATGGAGACCTTTTATTGATTATGTAAAAAATTTAAACATAACTCTTGAAGAAGAAGGTGAATGATGTGTGTGGACCTTGTAAATTCCAAACTGGTGAACATAATATGTATACTTATGTATTGGATTGTCTAGACTAAACAGAGGAGCATTGTTGAAGACTTGATTTTGTTGGTGGTTGTTGGTGTTTTTAGTGCATTTTTTTTTTGTAGTACTTTAGTGTTAGTGTTTGATTGTTTGTATCATGTTTGTTAAAAAAAAAAAGGTTCAATAAAGATATTGTGGGAAAAAAAAAATCAAGGTTATTGACATTTTTGAGATTCCAGGAGTTTTTCTACAAAGGAAATTTGCAATTGGAGTATAATGAAATCATGTTTATTTTATTTATTTATTTATTTATTCATTCATTCATTCAGGTGTAGGGGTGTCATTGACAATAACATACAGTATGAATAGAAAAGTTTTATGTGCTATTTAAAAATGTTAAAAGTGTGCAGCAAAGTTTTTTTTTTAATCTGTTTCTCTGAGTTCAGTTAGTATGCACAATGCATTGATCGATGCAACTTAATTAAGACAAGACAACAAAACTCTAGGGAAGTGCTAAACTTAAAATCTAATATCCACCAAACTGTCAAAGCATATTTTAGGATTCATTCATGACAAATAATTCACATCTTCTCATTGACTGATGTGCTGTTAAACTGTGTTACACAGTTAAACTCAACACTTCCTGAATCCAGTTCATAGTAACACCCTCCAGTGCACAACTACCTTTCAGTTTTACAATGAGTTTTAATTGGTTAGCAAGTTTATTCAGGAAGTTGAATGAAAGACCAATGTCCCATGAAAATATGCTCTTTACCACATATTAAACCTGTTCTGCTGATACCACACCAACAAAACAGAAAGGAAAAAAAAACTGATTGCCAAACATAACCACTGAATGGTGAGATAACAAAATAGCTAATTAACAATGATTAGGGTTTGTTCTTCTTTCCTCTTAAAATATAGAAAAAAATCTTTATCTGTGACTCATCCTCCCTCTCCTGACTCACTATATGCTATTGAAGTTTTGCGGTCACGTGACCTCCCGCAGTGATTCCGGTCCTCTGGAGTGAAAACTTTCATGTTGCTATGGCTACACCATACACACCAATGCATTTCTAAAAAGGAGATTTTAGCACAATCCAGTCAGCAGAGCTTCTTAAAATTGGGTTGTGTGACTTTGTTGGAGCATATGACAACTGCACAAGCATCGATATGTTGAGAAATTATTTGTGAATGGTCCGAAATGTGATTCTTATCTCATGGTAGATTGTTTGTTTACATTGTGTCAAGATGCTAGTGGCATCCCAGAACTGCTCTGTTGTGATATTGACAACTACCTAATTAACTCAAAATCACTTCATATGGCAGAAGCTCTGGAAGTATACAAAAGTCTAAATGCTTACCAGTACTTTGCTGGCTTTGTTGTAGATTTAAGGCAACATCATGACAAGCCCCTGGTGCTCATTACAGCCTTAATGAGGCCTACAGCCTCTGTCTGCATATCCAAATATTTTATACAGTATACGTATAACATTGTAGGAAAAAATCAGTATATTAGAAATATGTTAACTTTTCTTAAAAATCTTAGTGATGTCTGCAAAAGTGGGTAGTAAATACCCAAGTGCTTGTTTAATATCTAGCTAGGACTGGAGGACACATTATATAATAGAAACATTGTTACCTCCCACAAAATGTTCATTGTATATTCAACTGTTTTTTGCTGGTTTCTGTTTGTTGAAGGGGTCAGCTCTTTTCAGTGCTGAGATCCGTTTCTCTGTCTGATCAGTATCAGCAGGAAACATGTAAATGACGGCCTTCATTCTTTCTCCGTTAATTTTGACAGCCTACAGCTACGCAGTTGAGGTCTATAGTCGTAAATAATCCAGTGCTAGCTTCCAATTAAACCTTATTCTCCCAGAAACATTACCGAAATATATGTTTTCTACAGCATAGCTCTATGTGTCTTCCCGCTGCTTTCACTCCAGTGAAGCCACACCCTGCTCATGACGTACATGGTGACAACAATTGCAAAACCTCAATACATATACTGCTTTGATGCTAACTGCTAGTGCTAATGGTTGATATTGATTGTGTGCCAATCATAAGCCACTATATTGTGTGTACTGACTGCTACGCTAACACTTGTGATTGTATGTTAGTGTTTGTACTGCGCCTCACTAACTGCTGCATACTGCTGTTCATATTGTGTGGTAATGTGATGCTAACATGGTAAATTTTAAGCTAAGACTGCAAGTGTGTGCTAATGCTATGCTACCTGTTGAGCATTATTCACTGGCACCCACCACGTATTTGTCACCACATATTCGGGTCTCCCAGTTTTTCCCTGCCCATATGTTTAGCTGCAGTGAGAAAGAGATGTGTGTGTAGCTCTGCACTAGGGTAGCCAACTGTCCCGGATTAGCCAGGACCAATGACGTGCAGTCAGTGCCTCACCTGTTATCATGAAAGAAAAAAAAATAAAGAATTATATACAGTATATATATTGTTCTTTGTCCACCAATTTGTCTTGTAGGTCTAAATGTAGTTTCTGAATGATTTCAATAATTTCAACAATATTTATATGTTTAAAATTGTTGAATCTGCACATTTCCTGTTCAAATACAAGGGAGAGAGGCCAGGAGATGCAGCAACAAACACAGCCTCAAAAGCATTGTGCAATCCTCCGCAGCCCGGTTAGAGCTTGAGCAAGATGCGCGTTCCTGGTGACAGCGCTGTGTATGTCAAAAATGTAATGTTTGTAGGAGCTTTTATTGTATGTCCTCCTTTTCCATAGTCTATGTAATATACTTAAGGTGTGTAGCCGCCTTATTCCTAGCCACCATGATGCCTTGCGTGAATTATATGCAGAACTTCCAGTACTAGTTTAGAACGTGGAGGTGTCACTGAAACTGGACACTTTTCCTTGTTAAAAAACAATGATTTCGGTATCAAAAATGCAGGAACACAGCCTTTTGTACCTCAAAAAGAGTAATATAATCATACAGTGCATCCAGAAAGTACTCACAGCACTTCACTTTTTCCACATTTTGTTATGTTACAACCTTATTCCAAAAGGGATTAAATTAATTTTTTCCCCAAAAATTCTGCACACAATACCCCATAATGATAATGTGAAAAAAGTTTTTGTTAGATTTTTGCAAATTTATTAAAAATAAAAAACTAAGAAATCACATGTATATAAGTATTCACAGCCTTTACCATGAAGCTCAAAATTGAGCTCAGGTGTATCCTGTTTCCACCGATCATCCTTGAGATGTTTCTACAGCTTAATTGGAGTCCACATGTGGTAAATTCAGTTGATTGGACATGATTTGGAAAGGCACACACCTGTCTATATAAGGTCCCACAGTTGACAGTGCATGTCAGAGCACAAACCAAGCATGATGTCAAAGGAATTGCCTGTAGACCTCCGAGACAGGATTGTCTCGAGGCACAAATCTGGGGAAGGGTACAGAAAAATTTCTGCTGCTTTGAAGGTCCCAATGAGCACAGTGGCCTCCATCATCCATAAATGGAAAAAGTTCAGAACCACCAGGACTTTTCCTATAGCTGGCGGGCCATTTAAACTCAGCTATTGGGGGAGAAGGGCCTTAGTCAGGGAGGTGAATAAGAACCCGATGGTCACTCTGTCAGAACTCCAGTGTTGCTCTGTGAAGAGAGGAGAACCTTCCAGAAGGACAACCATCTCTGCAGCAATCTACCAATCAGGCTTGTATGGTAGAGTGGCCGGATGGAAGCCACTCCTTAGTAAAAGGCACATGGCAGCCCGCCTGGAGTTTGCCAAAAGGCACGTGAAGGACTCTCAGACCACAAGAAACAAAATTCTCTGGTCTGATGAGACAAAGATTGAACTCTTTGGCGTGAATGCCAGGCATCATGTTTGGAGGAAACCAGGCACCGTTCATAACCACGCCAATGTTGGCAGCAGCATCATGCTGTGGGGATGTTTTTCAGCGGTAGGAACTGGTACACTAATCAGGATAGAGGGAAAGGTGAATGCAGCAATGTACAGAGACATCCTGGATGAAAACCTGCTCCAGAGCGCTCTTGACCTCAGACTGGGGCGACGGTTTATCTTTCAGCAGGACAATGACCCTAAGCACACAGCCAAGATATAAAAGGAGTGGTTTTAGGACAACTCCGTGAATGTCCTTGAGCAGCCCAGCCAGAGCCCAGACTTGAATCCAATTGAACATCTCTGGCGAGATCTGAAAATGGCTGTGTACCAACACTTCCCATCCAACCTGATGGAGTTTGAGAGGTGCTGCAAAGAGGAATGGGTGAAACTGCCCAAAGATAGGTGTGCCAAGCTTGTGGCATCATATTCAAAAAGACTTGAGACTGTAATTGCTGCCAAAGGTGCATCAGCAAAGTATTGCGCAAAGGCTGTGAATACTTACGTACATGTGATTTCTTAGTTTTTTCATGCATTCATTCATTCATTCATTCATCTTCTTCCTCTTAATCCTTTTCGGGTAGCGGGGGGGCTGGAGCCTATCCCAGCATCCTTGGGTGAGAGGCAGGGCACACCCCTGACAGATCGCCAGTCCATCGCAGGGCCAACACAGAGAGACAGACAACCATTCACTCTCACATCCATACCTAAGGACAATTTAGAATCCCCAGTTTGATGCCAATTAACCTAACTTGCATGTTTTTGTCATGTGGGAGGAAACCGGAGAAATCCCGGAGTAAACCCACGCAGACACGGGGAGAACATGCAAACCCCACACAGATCACTGTTGGTCGGGGGCTGGGATCGAACCCAGGATCCCCCGGCCAAGGGTGAGTTGCTGTGCTGCCGCAGTGCTAACCACTGCGCCACCGCACCGCCCTTTCTTAGTTTTTATTTTTAATAAATTTGCAAAAATTTCAATAAAACTTTTTTCACATTGTCATTATGGGATATTGTGTATAGAATTTTGAGGAAAAAAATTAATTTAATCCCTTTTGGAATAAGGATGTAACATAACGAAATGTGAAAAAACTGAAGAGCTGTGAAAACTTTCTGGATGCACTGTACCACTTCCCACGACTATGGAGGGATAGGAAGATAACCTTAAAAAGTGACTTTGCAAGCTCCATTAGTTAGCTCCACTGCTAAGATGCTAATGCTGTAAACAAATAAAAGCTCTGAGATATATCAATGTCTCCACCGCAATAAAGTCGGTTGCATTTTGTTAAAAGATGTTGTACATAATCAAGTTTACCTTAGAGCAGACGTAGAATCTAGTCAGAGCCACAAAGAACCACAACACCGTGCTTGGATGTTTTAATGTCGGGGTAAATACAGACAGCTGCAGCTGTTTGTTTTACCCCAAAATTAAAATGCTCATGCTGCTGTCATGCCATGAATGCTTTTTATTTAACTTAAAACGTGCAGACATTTTCTGACAATTGTTCAAAATTTTATTGATCTAAATTTTGCGATAATTTAAAAATTAATGCATGCTGAAGCTGCTAATATGTCCATATCATTCCAATACAGTGCAACAAATGCAAAAAAAAAACAACCAAAAACTATTTGATATCTTGTTTAAATCTTTAAGCCTTAGGAAGCAAACTGTTACTATTTTTTATTTATTATTTCACTTCAGGCAGCCTTGCATCTGGTGACGTATATGACGCATAAACGTCAGATCTGTGACATTCATACAAGTGAAAACACACCTGGTGCTTTTGTGTCTGTCCTGTGTCTGTACCACCGATCACACCAACAGTCCTTTTTAGTTTTTGGTGCATGATCTACACATTGCCATTGAAGCCACAGATTTAGCTGTGCTAAGCCTCCATTTATCCAGTCTATGGCACAACCACGAACACCAGCAACAAGTACCAGAACTACGCCAAAACATTCAAAAAATATAAAATACTACAAGTAGTGAAATTAGCTGCCACTTGACTGTAAAACACGTATGTGGACTATACATTAAAACTCATTTGAAAACCTTTTAAAAACACTATTTTAAATGCCCACTACTCCACTCTTTCTGAATGATTTAACACTACTTCAGCCAGAACCGGAAGTTGCCCCCATAATCGTTTATACAGCAGCACCTGTGATATACACTACCGTTCAAAAGTTTGGGGTCACCCAGAAAATTATTTTGTGTTTTCCATGAAAAGTCACACTTATTTACCACCATGAGTTGTAAAATGAATAGAAAATATAGTCAAGACATTGACAAGGTTAGAAATAATGATTTGTATTTGAAATAATAATTTTTTCCTTCAAACTTTGCTTTCGTCAAAGAATCCTCCATTTGCAGTAATTACAGCATTGCAGACCTAACATGATTGCACAAGGGTTTTCTAATCATCCATTAGCCTTCTGACACAATGAGCAAACACATTGTACCATTAGAACACTGGAGTGATAGTTGCTGGAAATGGGCCTCTATACACCTATGTAGATATTGCACCAAAAACCAGACATTTGCAGCTAGAATAGTCATTTACCACATTAGCAATGTATAGAGTGTATTTCTGATTAGTTTAAAGTTATCTTCATTGAAAAAAAGTGATTTTCTTTCAAAAATAAGGAAATTTCTAAGTGACCCCAAACTTTTGAACAGTAGTGTATGTATTTGGCACCTTTATTGTGAAGTGCAGTGTGGTGATGTGCACTTCCCGTCACATCACCACACTGCCCATATATAAGGCAGGGGCGCCATCTTACAGCCTCTCTGCCGGATGATCCCGCTGGTGCATACCGTGTCACTGCTTGTGTACATAGTTCAATCAAGCTGTGTTCACCAAACATCATCATGCATCATCCTTCACCCAGGTATTTCTATATATAACATTTAGCGATCGAGAATTAACTCATGGAGGCATGCATTACACCGCTTCATCCCTTTCTCGAGCTCCCGGGCAAACCACCCGTTTCATGGTCACATTGGCTGGAGGCCTATCAAACGTATATTATGGCACTGGACCTTGGGAAGATTGACAAGGTGAGAGTGCGGGCGCTTCTCATTCACAACCTGGGTATTGAAGGGCAGAGGGTCCTACGGACGCTCGGCACTGCAGACTCGTATAAGGAAGCTGTGGAACTGTTAGCTAAACGTTTCTCCACCCCAGACAAAGTGACTGTCTGGAGAATTTGTTTTCACCAGAGACGCCAGCAGGTAGGTGAGCCTATCTGCCAGTATGTCATTGACTTGAAGCAGCTAGCCAGCGAGTGTCGTTTTGGACTGCTTAAAGATGAAATGCTACGCGACCAGCTAGCAGAGAAATGTGCAACACTGAGCTGCGTGCTAGGCTATTAGTGATGACTTAACGTTAGCTAAAGCCATGGAGCTAGCCCTTTGGTTGGAAGCCGTTAATAAGCTAGCTGTGGAGCTAAATTGGCACCAGCCACAGAAGACGCCGGAGCCGCTTGCCTCAGCTAATGTTGCAGACCCTGATAGCGAGGATAGCTCAGATGAAGATTTTTGGGAAATCATTGCTGTCAGCCAAAGGTCTGCCCTGGGAAGCTCCTGTTGCAGGGGTTGTGGGTCCACGATGCACTGCCATAGAGCTAAGAAATGCCCGGCTAGAGGAAAACGTTGAAGCAGATGTGGATGCTTGAATCACTATGCTAGGTTGTGCCATTTGTCTTACCTGGGGAACTCAAGGGAGAAATCACCCCGCTCACCCCCGACGAACACTGGGAGCGAACGATACTAAGAGCTAACGGACGCCCTTGCTTTCAAGTCAACCAGTTCTCGCTCAGGGTCAGTACCCATGCCGATGAGCAACACCATGCTAACCCTAGATGCCTCCAGTACTTGGCCACAATTGGATGGGGGGTCGGCAGCTACTACGGTGAACACTACAACATTTATATAAGAGAACGTGCCCAGACCGACGAGCATGGAATTACCGCATGCTCAGCAGCAACACTTCGTGCTAAGTAGAATTCTACCCCAGGTTATGGACTTGGTTCAGGTTTGGGGTGAAGGACGTCCACGGTGAAGATGGGCCAAACGACAGCCAGCAAAACATCGGGGGTGTCTGCACATAGTGGCTGAGCTGGGCACAGCATACTTCAGGTTGTCCGACGGCTCATCAAGGCACGCCAATCAGCTTCGGCGTGTCCGGTAAGATGCTCCAGGTAGCAAGGCTGGACGGGAGTCGTGATGGCAGTGTGGGATCCAGGCTCCGTCATCCAGGAGATCAGCTATCGCTCTGGGGGTCTGCCGTCTCCAGGGGCACACCTGCTAAGGGACTGCCCTTGACCCCCCATGCAAGTTCCAACTTTTCCACCCAAATGACTGTGCATTAGCACTTTATTTATAGTTCTTGTGTTTTTGCATGCATGTTATGTTATGGGGTTGTATATATATATGTGCTTTTGTGTTTTAGTTTAGGAGCACGGCAGATTTTTTTTTTTAGTTTGAAATAAAGGGCTTTTAGTTTAACCGGGTGGCAGAATAATCCACCCCGCTGTGCGGAATGTACGGTAGTCCACCCATCAGCCCTATTTTAGGTTGTTTTGAGTCTGTGTGGTTTTGGACTTTTCTACGGGAAAAAGGGGGCGGGGGATGTGGTATATGTATTCGGCACCTTTATTGTGAAGTGCAGTGTGGTGACATGCACTTCCTGTCACATCACTGCACTGCCCATATATAAGGCAGGGGCGCCATCTTACGGTCTCTTTGCCAGATGTTCCAGCTGGTGCATACCGTGTCACTGCTTGTGTACCTATTTCAATAAAGCTGTGTTTGGCAACCATCATCATCCTCATCCTTCACCCAGGTATTTCCATACATAACAGCACCTTCAGGGATAAGGTGGATAACATATTTAGTCTTCTTAATCTGACATAAATTTTTAGTTAAAAATCACAGTCAGAGGCTGCACAGTATCGTTGCCTCAACGGGGGTGGGGTGGGGTTGAGCACCGTAGGCACAGGAGTTTACTTCTTGTTCTTCTTCTACGCCTAAAGTTTTAGCTAAAGATAAAACCTGAAAGTCAAGTGTACCGAGGACTCCGTTTGTGCTTCAATTTTATACAGACTGAAACTGGAAGATTCTATAGCTAAACTTAAAAAAATTCTCAAAATTGGCCTTTCAATCAAAACTGGCAGTAATCTCGATTGAGACAGAGAGATGTAAAAGAAGACAAGGAGGACTTTTACAACAATGTCATTGAGATTTTTGTCCAGAGGGATAGGCAAATGGATTTCATTTACAAGTAAAGGTAAGACTATGCATACTTGTTTTATATACTTGAATTTGTATTGTATTGTGGAGCTACAGGGTGCACAGCAAATGCGCTCTCAGAGCCATTAGAATTTTAGTTCTTCCTTGACCTGAAACACGTAGTCTATAATCACTTTTGGGCCCCCAAAATTTGTCTATAAAATAACTTAATACATTGTATTTGTGTAGCCAAGAGTCTTTGCACTTTGTTTATATTCAGGAGAGTTGAATGAAATGAAAACATGGAGTTAGTCAGCAGAACTTTGACTGCCTTTCTGCAAAACAAAAGCAACTGGAGTGTACTACTATTTCTGCTTCTTCCCTTCACAAGAAAAGCTCTAGACATGCATTGCAGAACTGAACTTAAATTCACTGCACATTCAATCAAGAGGCAATTCAGTAAAATGCCTTAGTTGTTTTGTTAATAAATTATTTATATCTTCGGATTTTAAAATGTACAGTTAGCAGATCATTCAACATGCAAACTTTCAATTCAAATTAAATTCAAGCTTATGTTATTGTGCTCAAATATTTGTAAATCTGACTTTGAAAGAGTCAGTGCCTCACCACCCAGAAACCTCACTGCATGTCACTGGCCGGGATGTCCCGTTTATTGGGCTAAATATCTTTGTCCCGAGTGAGACGTGCATTGTCCCTTATATTCAACGCCGCCTTAATGAACGGGCTGGGTTGGGCTGAGGCCCAGGGGCCTACGAAGATCAGGGCCTATCATGAGCCAATGAAAAAGATCACATTATTGTTAATTGGTCAAATTCTATGTCCATCACTTGATATTCATGTGTGGCTGCTGATTGGTCTAATTTACAAGTGCCTCACGTGAGTACCAGTAACAATAGCCTATCAGAGGAATTGTTTTGACATGTAATTATGCAAGTGCCAGTGAGAGGTAAGAAGTAATTAGCTCCATCAAAATGTCTGGAAAAAAGTTTTAAAGTGATGTTCATAAAATTATTGAGAGGAAAAGAGCTTAGGGAAAATGAATTGCTCAAAAAAATCAAAAAATGGAGGAGGCTGCTACTGTAATTACGCATGGAGGAGACAGGTGGGCCATTAAAGCCCTCATCTAGAGGAGAAGGGAGAAGAAAGGCCATGGCTGCTTATACATCAGACAGCTGTGCATGGGACAGTGGACTCCAAACTTGGTAAAAAAGTAGACTGGATCAAGCATGCATCCATAGAGTACTATGATATTTGTGAGCTGAACTTAAAGGACTTAATGAAGGATTTTTCTTTAAAGAAAGCCAGAAGAAAGCACTTCTAAAGAAGGTAAGACATGCTATTTGCAGTGTTTCCACCCACCTGTGCAGGTTTTCCATTGCTGCTGTTGTGCTTGTTTGAATCAGGAATACTTCATGTAACTTTATGCTGAAGGTAGTATCTGTCACGCTGTAAAAAGGGAAATCTCAGTCAGATAAAATATCCTAAATCAAGGCTTTATACTTGTTTTTCTCTCACAAGATACATAATTTTGACAAGACAAGAATTTCTTTTTGTTGTGCAGTTTTCTTTAAGATTTTACTTGCTTTACAAAACTTTTTACTTGTTTTAAGCAATTTAATCTTACTTTGTTGGCAGATATTTTTTCTAATTTTAACTAGAATTATCTATTGCCAGAATTTTTTTGTTTATTTGAAGTAAAATTATCTGCCAACAGAGTTAAGGTGTGTTCACACCAAACGTAAATGGGCAGCGCAAATCCATACAAAGTGAATGAGAAGACACAAGTACGCGCAAATTTGCTTAGTCGCACGTTCGCGTCCGCTAGCTAGCTAGCTAGCTAGCAGCTAGCTTTGAGATTCTGCTGTCACCATTGCAGAGTAAATTAGTTAGAAAATGAAACTCACCCACCGGGAGACAGGAGGACTGGGAACTCTTCAGCTGAATCGGGATTTTGGAGTTATTTACCCACAGTTTCCCGCCACGGATGTCCTGGCAAGCTAGCAAGCTAGCAATGTAAACACCCATCATCTGTGAAGTTTTGGAGGCTTGAGACGACATTCTCAGGTGAGCCCCTGGTCAGATAATGTAAACCTAAGCATGACGTTATTTTGGAAATTTCCACAGCAGGTTGAACACAGTTGCAGAAGTTTTAAAGACAACGTTGCCTGTCTGCATCTCACTATTCATGTCTGTTGGCGCGTTTACATTGATTTATAATGCAACAGTGCCACGCAAAAAATTCACCTGTTTGCGTTTGGTGTGAACGCACCTTAAGAAAATTTGACATCAAATTGCATAAAACAAGTTAAAACTATTGGAAAGCATGTAAAATTTTCTTACACATAATCTGCACAGCAAGAATAAATATCTTGTCAGACAAAAAGACAAGCATAAACAGCCTTAATTTATTTCATTTTACTAATATTTGACTTTCTGAAGTGTAGTTGTGTTTTCTAGCTCAAAGTTGCATTATTTCTCAAAGAGAAACAAAAATGAGGCTGTAGTGGCTCAGGAGGTAGAGCAGGTTGCCCAGTAACCGGAGGGTTGGCGGCTCGAATCCCACTCCCCCCACCTTGCTGTTGTGTCCTTGGGCAAGACACTTTACCCACCTTGCCTTCAGTGTGTTCATGGTTCATGACATTGATGTATGAATGGGAATAAATGTTCGGTGGTGGTTGGAGAGGCTGTTGGCATGGATTCGCAGCCATGTTTCCGTCAGTCTGCCCCAGGGCAGCTGTGGCTGCAGAGGTAGCTTACCACTATCACTGTCTATGGAGTAAATGAATAATGGACTCATCGTAAAATGTCATGAAAAGTGCTATATAAATGCAATCTATTATTAAAAACATAGCTATTACACATTTTTAAACTGAGATTCTGTATTCTGTAAAATCTGAAATTTCTAGGTATACAGTATGGTATTTTTTTTTCCTCGTAGTATAAAGTATGACATTGAATATCAGTATTTTTTTAAGGTATTATCATGGTAAAAAAAAAAAAAAAATCCCAGTATTATGACTACTAATGTTCACAACATCGTGGCACCGAGCAATAGTTAACACCCTCTGTCCCTTATTTGGCTGTGAGAAAGTTGGCAACCCTACTCTGAACAGAGCACAATCAGAGGATGTCTGTATGCTGCTGACATACGTCAAATAGGTTCATTTTGTTTTCTTTTAAATATTTGTCTTTTGTTCATATAAAAGACAAAAAATAAAATAGAAAGATGTCTTTACCTTCTTTACATGTTTCAACTGCACTGCAGCCTTGCAAAAGATAAATAAATGCTGCTGACATGTTCTATTCCATGTTGTAAAGTTCATTAAATATGCTGCACAGCTAAAGAGAGAACTGAATCAAGCTTTGCTTATCCTCTTCACACCAGAAGACGGCACAACTCACTAGCTTTTAACACTGCTGGTATTGTGTGCTAAGCTAATGCTTATAGGTTTAAGTGTGCTATTTGCTTTTAACACTACTAGCTGTTGCTGCTAAACACCAGGAAAATCGATGTACAGTATGACAGATTGTTACAGACATCTGATTTGCTGACTCATCCCTGGTAGAAATGTCCTTTCATAAATGACCATTCACTAAGAACTCTGTGGGGGGGGGGGGGGGTCTCTGTTCTAACTCTACAACAAATAAAGGCAGAGTCACCAAACTTGACAGAAATATTGACTTCAACACCAGCACCTTGGGCTGTACATTTGGGGTTCAGAGGTCAGAGATCATGGACACAGCTCTGAAAAAAGTCATTGATTTCGAACCAGCACAGCCTCAATATTGAAGCTAGGCCCACCAAATATGAACACATATTACATCTAAGTAATAGAACCATCCCAAGGGCCAAATGACCTATTGACTTGTACCATGATGATTGATATGGTCTGAGGAACCGTAGTTGTCTTTACTATAGAAGACTGGAAAATTTGGCTGAAAGGAACAATGGCATCTGTAACCCAGGGCTGGATCTGCATGTCAGTTAACAGCATTTTATATTAATTTGTACCCCCCACTTCAATTCAAAGACTAGATTCTGTTCCTGTTGGTGGATGCAGTCTTTAAATGTGCCATATCACTGCTTTGAATGTTTCAGGTGCAGTAGTGGCATCTGTCCAGTTTTTAAAGGTCATTTCAGTGCATATTCCAGTGGCAGCCGCTGTTGCAATTAAGCCACATGAAAGTATTTTAGGTGGATATATAATTAGACCTGGCTCAGTTGTGGTGTGGTAAACAGCTGGAGGGCAAGAAGATGAAATGTCACTTTAGGTTGATTTATTCTTCCTTGACTTTTAAAATGCTTGCTTGTTGTTTTGGCTTACGTCAGTGACTTCAGTTGTCCTACATTTATTACCTCCGCCAAAGGGGGAGGTTATGTGATCATCGGCGTTGGTTTGTCTGTCTGTCTGTCTGTTTGTTTGTTTGTTTGTTTGTCTGTTTGTTTGTTTGTTAGCAAGATAACTCAAAAAGTTATGGACAGATTTTCATGAAATTTTCACAGATTGTCAGAAATGGGGTATCCTACAGATGATTAGATTTTGGTGGTGATCCGGATCACCGTCCACAAGAAAACCGCCATTACGCAAAATACCATTTTCGTGAATAACTACTAAACCACTAATCCTATCATTGTCAATCCAATTGCTTGTCATATGTTTTCATGGTCAAGGAATCTGAAGACTGTATGGGGGGAACTGTGGCGCTAAACCGCCATTACGAAAAATGCCATTTTCGTCAATAACTACTGAACCACTAATCCTATCATTGTGAATCCAATTGCTAGTCATATGTTTTCATGGTCAAGGAATCGGAAAATGTACACACAAGCACTGTATGGGGGGAACTGTGGTGCTAAACCGCCATTACAGAAAATGCCATTTTCGTCAATAACTACTGAACCACTAATCCTATCATTGTGAATCCAATTGCTAGTCATATGTTTTCATGGTCAAGGAATCTGAAAAAGTACACACAAACACTGTATGGGGGGAACTGTGGCGCTTGGTGGAGATCTGCGCTCTCCGAGTGCTTTTCTAGTTTAAATACATGTTTAGGTCCCATATTGTGCAAAATTGTGTTTTCATGCATTTTAGTCTTAGAGAATAGAGTCATAAGCTACATGGACAGTGGGGTAAAAAAGTATTTAGTCAGCCACCAATTGTGCAGGTTCTCCCACTTAAAAGATGAGAGAGGTCTCCACTTTTCATCATAGGTATACCTCAACTATGAGAGACAAAATAAGAAAAAAAAAATCCAGAAAATCACATTGAAGGATTTTTAATGAATTAATTGGTAAATTCCTCGGTAAAATAAGTATTTGGTCAATAACAAAAGTTCATCTCAATACTTTGTTATATACCCTTTGTTGGCAATGACAGAGATCAAACGTTTTCTGTAAGTTTTCACAAGGTTTTCACACACTGTTGCTGGTATTTTGGCCCATTCCTCCATGCAGATCTCCTCTAGAGCAGTGATGTTTTGGGGCTGTCGCTGGGCAACACAGACTTTCAACTCCCTCCAAAGATTTTCTATGGGGTTGAGATCTGGAGACTGGCTAGGCCACTCCAGGACCTTGAAATGCTTCTTATGAAGCCACTCCTTCGTTGCCCGGGCAGTGTGTTTGGGATCATTGTCATGCTGAAAGACCCAGCCACGTTTCATCTTCAGTGCCCTTGCTGGTGGAAGGAGGTTTTCACTCAAAATCTCACGATACATGGCCCCATTCATTTTTTCCTTTACACGGATCAGTCGTCCTGGTCCCTTTGCAGAAAAATAGCCCCAAAGTATGATGTTTCCATCCCCATGCTTCACAGTAGGTATGGTGTTCTTTCTCCTCCAAACACAGCAAGTTGAGTTTTTACCAAAAAGTTCTATTTTGTTTTCATCTGACCATATGACATTCTCCCAATCCTCTTCTGGATCATCCAAATGCTCTCTAGCAAACTTCAGACAGGCCTGGACATGTACTGGCTTAAGCAGGAGGACACGTCTGGCACTGCAGGATTTGAGTCCCTGGCGGCGTAGTGTGTTTCTGATGTAGCCTTTGTTACTTTGGTCCCAGCTCTCTGCAGGTCATTCATTAGGTCCCCCCATGTGGTTCTGGGATTTTTGCTCACCGTTCTCGTGATAATTTTGACCCCACGGGGTGAGATCTTGCGTGGAGCCCCAGATCGAGGGAGATTATCAGTGGTCTTGTATGTCTTCCATTTTCTAATAATTGCTCCAACAGTTGATTTCTTCACACCAAGCTGCTTACCTATTGCAGATTCAGTCTTCCCAGCCTGGTGCAGGTCTACAATTTTGTTTCTGGTGTCCTTTGACAGCTCTTTGGTCTTGGCCATAGTGGAGTTTGGAGTCTGACTGTTTGAGGTTGTGGACAGGTGTTTTTTATACTGATAACGAGTTCAAACAGGTGCCATTAATACAGGTAACGAGTGGAGGACAGAGGAGCCTCTTAAAGAAGAAGTTACAGGTCTGTGAGAGCCAGAAATCTTGCTTGTTTGTAGGTGACCAAATACTTATTTTACTGAGGAATTTACCAATTAATTCATTAAAAATCCTTCAATGTGATTTTCTGGATATTTTTTTTTTTCTCATTTTGTCTCTCATAGTTGAGGTATACCAATGATGAAAATTGGAGACCTCTGTCATCTTTTAAGTGGGAGAACTTGCACAATTGGTGGCTGACTAAATACTTTTTTGCCCCACTGTATATGATTACAATTATAAAATTCCCTCATGACAAATAAAAGTGCACTCGCTTTATTTGAATAAACTCCTAAAAGAATGAAAGGATTTGACTTCCAGGGATTTATGATGTCACAAATCAACAACCCCTCCGTGGATCACCACCTTATCGTTGAGGAGACGTTTGGGTGCCCTAGTGATTCCTAGAGCTATGTTGTCTGGGGCAACTTGTCCCTGATAGGGTCTTACAAGACAAACTGGTCATGGGTAAAAAGCCAGACGAAGAGCAGTCCGGTAGATGTCCATGAAAAAAGTTGCATCAAGGACCCAGTGTACCCAAAGGAGCCACATGGGTCCATCCTCCAGTGGGCTCACCACCTGCATGCGGAATCATGGGGATCATGGTACTATGTCAACTGGGCGGCAGTCTGGGCTACTCTGCTTAGACTGCTGCCCCTGCCACCTGGACCCCTGGATAAGAGGTAAAGGAGGATGGATGGATGGATGGATGGATGGATGGATGGATGGATGGACAAACCAACAAGCTCCGACTTCAGTTCTCTGTTAACAAAACAACCACACCCTGATTGCCTTATTTTCTGTGATTGGCTCACTCAAAAAACTTTATCCAATCAGATTTGGGGTTCATTAATGCAGTATCTCACAAAAGTGAGTACACCCCTCACATTTTTGTGAATGTTTTATTATATATTTTCATGGGACAACACTGAAGATATGACACTTTAATACAATGTAGTCAGTGTACAGCTTGTATAACAGTGTCAATTTGCTGTCCCCTCAAAATAACTCAACACACAACCATTAATGTCTAAACCGCTGGCAACAAAAGTGAGTACACCCCTAGTGAAAATGTCCAAATTGTGCCCAATTAGCAGCGCGGTGGCAGAGTGGTTAGCACTGCGGCAGCACAGCAACTCACCCTTGGCCGGGGGAACCTGGGTTCGATCCCAGCCCCCGACCAACAGTGATCTGTGTGGAGTTTGCATGTTCTCCCCGTGTCTGCGTGGGTTTACTCTGGGATTTCTCCGGTTTCCTCCCACATGACAAAAACATGCAAGTTAGGTTAATTGGCATCAAACTGGGGATTCTAAATTGTCCTTAGGTGTGACTGTGAGAGTGAATGGTTGTCTGTCTCTCTGTGTTGGCCCTTCGATGGACTGGCGATCTGTCCAGGGTGTACTCTGCCTCTCGCCCAAAGATGCTGGGATAGGCTCCAGCCCCCCCCCCGCGACCCAAAAAGGATTAAGCAGAAGAAGATGGATGGATGGATGGATGGATGGATGGATGGATAACCATTTTTCCTCCCCAGTGTCATGTGACTTGTTAGTGTTACAAGGTCTCAGGTGTGAATGGGGAGCAGGTGTGTTAAATTTGGTGTTATCGCTCTCACACTCTCTCATACTGGTCACTGGCAGTTCAACATGCCACCTCATGGCAAAGAACTCTGAGGATCTGAAAAAAAGAATTGTTGCTCTACATAAAGATGGCCTAGGCTATAAGAAGATTGCCAACACCCTGAAACTGAGCTGCAGCACGGTGGCGAAGATCATGCAGTGGTTTAACAGGACAGGTTCTACTCAGAACAGGCCTCGCCATGGTCAACCAAAGAAGTTGAGTGCACGTGCTCAGCGTCATATCCAGAGGTTGTCTTTTGAAAATAGACATATAAGTGTTGCCAGCATTGCTGCAGAGGTTGAAGGGGTGGGTGGTCAGTCTGTCAGTGCTCAGACAATATGCCGCACACTGCATCAAATTGGTCTGCATGGCTGTCATCCCAGAAGGAAGCCCCTTTTAAAGATGATGCACAAGAAAGCCCGCAAACAGTTTGCTGAAGACAAGCAGACTAAGGACATGGATTACTGGAACCATGTTCTGTGGTCTGATGAGACCAAGATAAACTTATTTGATTCAGATGGTGTTAAGCATGTGTGGCGGCAACCAGGTGAGGAGTACAAAGACAAGTGTGTAAGTGTGTTTTCCCTACAGTCAAGCATGGTGGTGGGAGTGTCATGGTTTGGGGCTGCATGAGTGCTGCCGGCACTGGGGAGCTACAGTTTATTGAAGGAACCATGAATGCAAACATGTACTGTGACATACTGGAGCAGAGCATGATCGAAAACTGGGCCGCAGGGCAGTATTCCAACTTGAAAACCACCCCAAACACACCTCCAAGATGACCACTGCCTTGCTAAAGAAACTGAGGGTAAAGGTGATGGACTGGCCAAGCATGTCTCCAGACCTAAACCCTATTGAGCATCTGTGGGGCATCCTCAAATGGAAGGTGGAGGAGTGCAAGGTCTCTAACACCATGATGTCATCATGGAGGAGTGGAAGAGGATTCCAGTGACAACCTGTGAAGCTCTACTGAACTCCATGCCCAAGAGAGTTAAGGCAGTGCTGAAAAATAATGGTGGCCACACGAAATATTGACACTTTGGGCACAATTTGGACATTTTCACTAGGGGTGTACTCACTTTTGTTGCCAGCGATTTACACATTAATGGCTCTGTGTTGAGTTATTTTGAGGGGACAGCAAATTTACACTGTTATACAAGCTGTACACTGACTACTTTACATTGTATCAAAGTGTTATATCGTCAGTGTTGTCCCCTAATAAGAAAATATTTACAAAAATGTGAGGAATGTACTCACGTTTGTGAGATACTGTATAAATGAGCAGGCTGACTGTTTCAGACAGCTTTTTTGATAGGCTGTAAAACAACATAAAAATAGTTTTTAGCTCATTCTGATGAAGACAAAATAAGCTAATGCAATCATGTGGCATCTGTCCACGTTTCACAGAAATTGCAACCCCTCCAGGTTGTGCTCAAGGTCAAGGTTGAAGGTCAGGAGATCTGGCCATTAAGGTGATTTCAGAAAAATCACTACTCCTCATAGGCAATCGCCTTGATGATCACCAAACTCACTCACAGTTATCCTCAGGTGGAGCTGAATCTAGGTTATGCTCAAGGTCAGTGTAACAATTGGAGCTATTGTTTTGTTGTTGTTGCCACACGGACCTCTGGTGTGTGCACGGGGGACATATTTTGGTGTGACACCTGTGGAGTAGTTGTTAATAGATGCACCCAGTATTGTATGTAAAGCCACAAAGTGTTATTAATAAATGAGTTTCCCGGTTGGGACTCAACTATTCTGTGTCTGCGTGTTGAAGACAGCAGAATATAACATGGTGGCAGTGGCAGAGGACTTTGCCTAAGTTTGCAATGCTTTGTCAGAGAGAGAGAAATTGCAGCTAAAGCTAATTAGCGTGAACCTGCCAACAGTGAGCCATGGATGGGCTAAAACCACCGGAGACATTGTGCCTGGACGCCAGCATCCTCTCCAGGTCATGGAAGATATGGAGGGATGAGTTTGTGCTGTATGTCGATCTTACTATGGAGGACGACGATGACAAGCAGAAGGTGAAACTTTCCAGCTATCTTGTCGGTGAAAGCAGTAGGGAACCCCTAGTCACGTTAATGGGTGAAGCAGCTAAAGATACATGGGAGCTAGATGACATTATTAACCAATTTGATGAACATTGCAACCCAAGCGTTAACGAGACAGTGCAACGTTACTGGTTCTTCACAAGAAACTGTCACAGAACTGAAACTTTTGGCAGACATGCAACTTTGGGGCGTTGAGAGACTCCCTTTTTTGCGGTCGGATTGTGTGTGGAAGTAACAACACAAGCACGAGAGAAAGTCTGCTCCGTGAGAAAAACTTGACACTGAATTCATGCATACAACTATGCAGGGCAGCAGAGCTGTCGCGGGAAAATATAAAAGCCATCTCAGAACCAATGATGGAGGAGGTACATGCACTGCAGGGAGCAGCGCTCCAGAGACAAGCTAGCAGTAGAGTGGACTGCAGATTCTGTGGGAAGAGGCATGAGAAAAGTAAACAGAAATGTCCCGCATATGGGAAGAAGTGTAAAAAGTGTGGCAAAGAGAACCATTTTGCAGTAAAATGCAGAGCAAGCCAGGTGCACAGAAAGAAAAAAACAGCTGCATAATGTCACCCAATGTGAGAGTGATGAGTATGTAGATATTCTTTGTGTGACAGAGGCACAAACTGAGAAAGTGAACGCAGAACTCTTTGCTAGCATGTTCCTAGGCCAGAATATGGTAAAATTCCAAATTGACTGTGGTGCAACATGCAATGTCATTCCAATCAATCTTCTTAATCGTGACACAAAGCTTGAAAGCACCAAGACAGTACTGGTAATGTACAACAAAAGTAAACTGAAACCCTTAGGAAAATGTAAAGTTAAACTGAAGAACCTCTAAGACCACAAACTGTATCAGTTAGAGTTTCAAGTTGTAGACAAAGACTGTAAAGTGCCACTATTAGGCAAGCGAGCCAGTGAGACTATGAAACTCATAAAAGTGCATTATGAGAACATTATGGCAATAGACAGTATTGTCACCTCAGAGAATCCCAACAGTGGGCAGTGGACAATAGAACAAATAAAAGCAGAGTATGCTGATGTATTCACAGGTGATGGCTGCCTTGTTGGTGAATACAAAATAGAGATAGACAAAACTGTGAAACCTGTACAACTTCCAAAAAGACATGTACCAGTCGCAATGATGAAGCCACTGAAGGATGAACTATAGGACCTGCAGCACAGAGGCATCATCACATCTGTAGAACACAGTACTGAATGGATCAGCAGAATGGTTGTTGTACAAAAACAAAATGGGAAGTCGAGGGTTTATATTGATCCCAAACCCTTGAACAAAGCGTAAAAACGCAGCCACTTTCCACTACCAACCACTGAGGATGTGCTTCCAGACATGTCAAAAGCCAAAGTGTTTACAGTGTGTGATGTCAAAAATGGATTCTGGCATGTCAAACTGGAAGAGGAGTCCAGTTATCTGACAACTTTTGCAACCCCATTTGGATGCTAAAGATGGCTCAGGATACCCATGGGGATAAGTCCTGCTCCTGAAATATTCAAGCGAATGCTCACACAAGCATTGGACGGTCTCCATGGTCTGTACATTATTGCAGATGATGTGCTGATCACTGGACAAGGTGAGACTCAAGAGGAAGCTGAGCATGACCATGATGAAAAACTGAGACTGTTTCTTACCCGATGCAAACAAAAGAACATTAAATTAGACACAAACAAACTGAAGTTGAGACAAAATGAAGCAGCGTACATTGGTCACCTCCTGACGGCAGATGGACTGAAAATAGACCCGAAAAAGGTACGTGCTAACACACATATGCCTGAACCAACTGATGTTAAAACAGTACAGAGACTCTTGGGCATGGTAAACTACCTAGCCAGATTCTGTCCACATCTCTCAGACCACTGCCACGCATTAAGACAGCTGACACACAAGGACTGTGAGTGGAACTGGACAACACAGGATGGTGAGGCATTCCTCAAACTGAAAGAAGCTATCACAAATGCTCCAATGCTGAAATATTATAACCCAGATGGAGAAATGACTGTACAGTGTGACGCCTCAGACACAGGTTTGGGAGCAGCACTCATGCAGAGGGGTAAGCCAGTCGTATTTGCAAGCAGAGCACTCACACAAACAGAGCAAGGCTATGCTCAAATAGAAAAAGAGTTTTTAGCTATGGTATTCAGCATGGAGAAATTCCATCAATACATTTCTGGTCGCAAAGTTACGGTGCAGGTGTAGGCCCCACCTACAAAAAGTCAGCTGATAAAATGACACCTGCAGCAATCAGCTGACACTTCTGACGAAGGCTGCAGTGAACAGTCGAAACATGTAAAGAAGGTAAAAATATCTTTCTATTTTTGTCTTTAATAACAACAAAAGGTAAATAATTAAAAGAAGACAAAATGAACCTACTTGAGCAAGACACCAAATGAAATCAGACATTACTTCTCATTCCAAGAAGAGCTGGCCTGTCAAGATGGAATAGTGTTCAGAGGTGAACGCGCCATCATTCCAGATACACGAAGGCCAGACATTACTCAGCGCCTACATGCTTCTCATCTAGGTGTAGAGGAATGTCTGTGAAGAGCTAGAGAGTGTGTTCACTGGTTGAATACGAATGACCAGAGTAAGACATACATAGCGAAGTGTGACATATGCAGGTCACTGGACAACAAACAGCAAAAAGAGACTTCAGCACACCATGACATACCAAACAGAATGTGGGCAAAGGTGGGCACAGACTTGTTTTCATTTGACAACAGAGACTACCTCATCATGGTAGACTATTACTCAGATTTTTGGGAAATCAACTACCTGCCAGACACCAAATCCACAACACTGATAAAAAAACTAAAAGCTCATTTTGCTCCCCAGGGTATCCCGGATACTGTCATTTCAGACAATGGACCACAATATACATCCCATGAATTTCAAAGATTCAGTCGACTGTGGGAATTCCAACATAAGACGTCATCACCAGGCTGCCCCCAGAGTAACGGGAAGGCAGAATCAGCTGTCAAGACAGCAAAGAGACTCCTGCTCGCAGCCAAAGCTTCTGGACAGGACCCTTTTCTTGCACTTCTGGACCACCGTAATACACCTTCACAAGGCCTTAACAGCAGTCCAGCACAGCGGCTTCTCAGCCGCCACACCAAAACACTCCTGCCCACAAGAGCAAGTCTACTACAGCCAGAGATCAAGCAGGTACGACATAATCTAAACAACAAGCAGCAACGTCAATGTGCTTACTATTACAGATCTTCAGGAGACCTACATACGCTTAAAGCAGGTGACTGTGTGAGGATACAACCATTCCATCCCCATACTGTCTACAGAGAAGGCATTGTGCTTAAGCCAATAGACAGCAGATCCTATATGGTACAGCTGCAATCTGGTGAGGTTCTCAGGAGGAATTGGAGACCCCTCAGACGTGCTTATGGAGAGACCTTCATTGAGCCCACTGACAGAGAGACTGTGGATCCCTGTCATACAGAGACATCCACCCCAAATACTGTCTCTGAGACAGACACTGCAAAGGTCACTGGTGACAGGAACACACCTGTTATTACCAGAGCTGGGTGCAGAGTGACAATGCCACAGTGCTAGATGGACTTTGTGACCTCCACCAAATAAGTGTGTAACCATAATGGACTTGGGGGGGGGGGGGCAGGAAAAGAGGGAAATTTTGGTATTTGACTTAAGTTTTTTGGTTTGGCACCGAATTTTGAAAATTTTATGTCTGCATATATGTTCATCTATGCTAAAATAAGTTTATGAGTTGCAGAAATGTTTGCTGACTCCACTAAGAAGAAACATGCCAGAATACAGCAGCTGACATGTTTCATGTTTACGATCTTGTTTCTGTTAAACTACTTGTTACTGTAATTTAATTTCTTATTGGTTATATGTTATATATAGCAATGCACATTTTTTGATGTATGGTTTCGGAAAATAAAAAGAAAAAACTGTTCTTCCGAAGGGAAAGAACAAACTCAAAGGGGAAAGGCTGTAACAATAGGAGCTATTGTTTTGCTGTTGTTGCCACACAGACCTCTGGTGTGCGCACGGGGGACATGTTTTGATGTGACACCTGTTGAGTAGTTGTTGCTAGATGCACCCAGTGTTGTATGAAAGGCTGCAAGTGTTCTTAATAAATGAGTTACCCGGTTGGGACTCAACTATTAATTCTGTGTCTGTGTGTTGAAGACAGCAGAATACAACAGTTAGGATCAAAGGTCAAAAGGTCTGAGTATTTATGTGATTTCAGAAAAAATCAATACTCCTAGGCTATTCTCAAGAAATGCATACACAATGATCCTCTGGTGGGGAATCCAGGTTGTGGTCAAGGTCAAGAGTCAGGAGATCTGAGTGCTCTCGGGGTGATTTCATCAGGCTGGAAATGAGCTGCTCCTTCATTGACAGTCTCGCTAGTTCTTAAAACTACATGTATCTGTCCTTATTAAAAGGATGTCAAATCTTAAAACGAATCCCTGGAAAATGAAACTTGCAAAAACCAAAACGCATAGGAGAAGTTAATATTCACATTCAGTAAATTTATACAACGGAAATCTACTGGAGTGAAAAGCAAGAGTTCAGCAACTTTTAATAGAAAATGTGAGTTTTGAAGGACAATAATAAAAAAAATTGACCAGGAATAATTGCTATTCATAAAAAACACTCATATCTTTAGCCAATGGTCATATACACTCAATATTTTTTTAATTGCTGTAGCTTATTTCCTTTGTTGTGCACCTGCAGCATTTAAAAACATATAATTGCTTACACTGGTTCTATCACTTCTATTACTGCTGTGTGTGTGTGTGTGTGTGTTCTCCTTTCATCATTTGCTTGTGCGTTTGTTTTTCCCCCAGCCACTGTACATTTGATTTGAGAAATTGCAGTGTTTGGGAGAAACGGCGAGATCCAGGCAGATACTGTAGAGACAGATTGAATTAGCATTCATCCTAATCAACACTCCTCGAGGCGCTGACTCACAATCAGCCGCTGCGCTTCTCTCAACTATCAAGTGCATCATAAAAGTCCTCCTTCATGTCATCACAGGTTTTATTCACAGCAAATCACACCTTTCCTCTCACGACTCTGATGATTCTCAAATGACCTAAATGACTCAGAGAGGATCCCGAAGTCGCAGACAGCCCACTGGAGGTTAATATGTGTGAATGGGAGCTTGACTGTTCTCGCTGATTTGCTCATGGAGGAGATGCTGAAATGCAGAAACTCAAGTGCAGAAGGCAGGCAGTTTTTAAAAAAAAAAAAATGGCTCTGTACAGCGGCTGCTACTATGCATGCACCATTCAGTATACAGTCCCCGAGGTCTTCCTATCAAATCCACCGTGTCTTTCATCATCGCAGAAATGTTCAGCAGCACTTTGAAGGAAAGACACAGATGACTCCTCCGTCTGGGGAGTAGTGTGTCGTGATGTTTGCAGTCTCTGTTAACACTGACAGCTCCATTTTACACCATCCTCGGCGCCACCATCTCTCCTAACAACCTTCGGGATGTGACTTTGACTTTCCTGCCTTTTCTTTTCTCAGCCAGATGCTTGGTCCTGCTGCACCAGCTGTTGTCCCTCTGGTCCCAGGGGATTTTTTTTTTCTTTTTTTTTTGGGGGGGGGGGGCACAGGGACATGAGCCGCTGCCAAAGTGAAGTGGCTCAGACATCCCTCAGAGACCATTGATCGTCATCAGAAAGGTCTTTGGAAGGGGACTCACCCCTTCACAGGCCACTGCCAACAAAATACCAACACCAATCGATAAACCTAGTGCATGTCGGGGCATGTTTAAAAAGATTTTATATATTTATATTTAACCTTTCCATCTGATTGGGATCAGAGGAGGTGAGTTATACTGACTCAAGTACATGTACTAAAATACATTTTTCATAAAATAGTACTTTACCGAGTAGCTTTATTGTACGATAATTTATACTCTTATTTGATTATATTTAGGAAGAAAAAAATATTTTTACTGAAGTACATTTGATCATACTGTTTGACTTATTCACTGATATGAAAACTGGTTAAAAATATACTTAGTGTCATGTGTGGAGCTCGGAGCAGGCACAGAGAAGGACTCAGACGCAGGCAGGAATCAGGAGTCCAGTTTATTGATTAAACAAAAGCTGAGGTACAACAAACTGAAGTGCTGGTAATTAAGAAAGCAAAGTGTGGCACGGGCACCAGAAAAAAACTTACTAGAATAAACTTAAACTCAAGAGATATAAACTAAGGGGTAGGAGACACAGAAAACCACAAGTACAGACCACAGGGAGACTAGGAGCCAGGAATCATGGGAGAACATCCAGGAGCACGGAGGAGAACAACATAACATGCATCTAATAATGACACCGCATCGGGGAAGACACAAGGCAAACATTAAAAGAAAAGGAGCAATCAGCGGAATGGGTCACAGCACAACCAGGCAGGTGGGGGGAATCACACTAACTGTCACGAGCTGAGCTCTGGAAGTTCTGCCAGGCTCAGTCTTGTGGCTTTTTCCTTGTATTTATATATACTAGTGCATACCTGTGCATGCCCGTGCATACCCATGCATGCCCGTAGAAACCAAGTATAAGCAAGTATTTCTGCATGCCCGTAGAAAGCAGGTGTAAGCAAGGGTGTAAGCAAGCATGTCAGCACTTGTTCAGTGACGCCTGCCTTTGATCTTTGATAATGTCATAGCGAGTCCTATGACCGTGAGTGATGCAGTCCATGGATGGATAATTTTTTCACATTTAAGGAGTCGTATGATCTTTAATGATGTCATAGCGAGTCCTATGACCGTGAGTGATGACTGCCTTTGATCTTTGATGATGACATAGAGTCCTATGATCTTTGATGATGTCATAGTGAGTCCTATGATGTCCGCATTTGATCTTTGCTGATGTCATAGTGAGTCCTATGATCGTGAGTGATGCCTGCCTTTGTTACATAGGAACATCATAGGACATTTCACATGAGTCGTTATACATAGGAACATCATAGGACATCATGCAGAGATCATAGGACCATCATAGGTGGTCCTATGATCTTTGGCCGTGACACACTGACAGACACACACACTGACACACTGACAGAGATTTCTTGAATTTATAGAGTGACTAGTGCATACCTGTGCATGCCCGTAGAAATCAAGTATAAACAAGTATTTCTGCATGCCCATAGAAAGCAGGCGTAAGCAAGGGTGTAAGCAAGCACGTCAGCACTCGTTCAGTGATGCCTGCCTTTGATCTTTGATTGTGTCATAGCGAGTCCTATGATCTTTGATGATGTCACAGCAAGTCCTATGATCGTGAGTGATGCCTGCCTTTGTTACATAGGAACATCATTGGACATTTCACACATAAGGAGTCGTTATACATACTGTAGGAACATCACAGGACATCATGCAGACATCATAGGAACATTATAGGCGGTCCTATGATCTTTGGCCATGACACACTGACAGACACACACACTGACAGAGATTTCTTGAATTTATAGAGTGATTTGTTGTATTTTGTGCCTTTTGAGTTTTAGTACGGTACTGCTTTCTATTTTTCTGTTTAGGCTTCAGATTTGTTACGCTCCTGGTTCATTATAATTTGTAATTATCTATCAGTCTGTTTTTGATTACGTTTATTCTTTATATTTGTCCTTTGGTGTTCTTTCTCTGGGTTGACAGCTGTCAGGCGGTGTTCCAGTTTGGTGCTCTGTGTGAGCATCGCCCCGTCAGCTGTCAAGTCCAACCACTCCTCCCTCATCTCTTCCAGCTTATCCCTATCGTCATTCATTGTTACCTTTTTGCTCGCTCATGTGAACCCACACCTGTCACTAATTATGTAAAGGGTTTTGATCCCTATTTAAGGGAAGTTGTTTTCATCTTCTATTGCCGCTGTCTTGATTATACTCACCTCATCCCCACCAGAGGCGCAAATCTGTAAGTTTTTGCCTTCACTTGTATTTTGTGTTTTGAGCACTTTGTTGAACTTTAAGTTTGTTGTTTTGTCAATAAATTCCCAAACTCACAGTTCAGCACGTGGGTCTCGCCTTCCTGCCCCAAAGGGCATTCTTGACAGAAGACAGCGGCCAAGTAGAGACCCAGCTGCTGTGAGTTTGTTGATATTTTTTTGTTTCTTTCACTCCTCGGCAGCAAGCTCGTTGGGTGTTCCATTTTTTCCCTGTTTATTTTTTTCTTTTCACACCAAGATTACCATGTCTGTTACCCTGGAGGTGTCCACCTTGGGACTAGATGAATTGGAGCAGTGGTCAGTGTGCGTGCTGGAGGATATTCTGTTACAGGCTCGAGCCTCCTGTACCCCCGAGGCAGCCCGAGAGTGTGTGGAGGGTGCGGCGCAGGTGCTTGAGGCATGCCCCAGCCTGTGGGATCACCCAGAGCTCACAGACCTACTTCTCTCCATAATCCTCCCTCCATCAACGAGCAATGAGCTGGGGGAACCAGCTCCAATGCAGGCGCCTGCGCCAACGAGGTGCAAGCACTCATGCACAAGAAAGCCTCCAGCCTCTTACCGCTCTCCGGCGACAGCTCCGCCTCCTCCTCCCAAGCTTTGGCCCGCTCCATCCGCCAAAGAGCTGGAGGAGCGCAGGCAGGTTTTACTGGCGGAGACTGACCTCCTGCTAGAGATTAAGCCATGGCTTCTCCCGGATTTGGCTCAGGAATTGGAGGAGTTTTCACCAAGGGAACCAGAGTTGGAGCTGATTATTGAGTGCCCCCTGACTCTGGACCCTCTTCCTCTCCATGGTGAGCCTATGCCTCCGCCTCCCGTTCATCGCCGCCGACCCCATCAGAAGAATGCCCTCACCTCTAGCCACAGCTCCTCCTACGCCCAGTCAGAAGCCTTCCTCAGCAGTGTGCATTCAGTGTTTTTCGTCTCCGGCTGAATTGTCAGCGCGTCCCTCCTCCGCAGCTGCTGTTCCCTGCTTCTCCCTGGCACTCTCTCCCGCTGCTGAGAGGTTGATTGTTTTTCCTCTGGCTCTGCCCGCCTCCGTGCCCACTGGGGCTGTCCCTCCATGATCCTCTGAGGGACCAATATCCACTGTAGTCATGGAGAAGGATGACGCCACTCCAGCTGCAGCAGAAAACATCACATCCCGGGAAAACAGGCAAGTATTTTTTCATTCTCAACCACTTAAACATGGATTACCTTGTCTGATTCCCGGTGGTGAGGCTCAGCTCATACAGTCCTCTGAGCCCTCACCACCTGCTGCAGCTGTAAGCCTTTCACCTGCCCTCTCTGCGTCTCCTCCTATGTTTTCCAAGTGCCCGCCGAGTAGCCGGACGATGGAGGAGCCTGCGGTCCTGGAGGACCTGGCCCCAGCCCCTCAGTCACAGGCTGGTCAGACAGAAACCGTTAGTATTGATCTGACATCTGTGTCTACGATGGAGCACCCCCAGACCTCAGCTACACTGGATCCAGCGCCCTCAGGAAGTGGACCCCCAGCTGCCTGGCGTGGGTCACTTCGCCTGGGAGTCTGGAGACTGTATCTACCACCAAGCCTGCTGCAGGGGCCACCGCAGCAGAGTTGGAGCTGGACCTCCAAAGGACCGGACCCGAGAAATCGTCGCCTGGATCGACGGAGTCCAGGACGGCAGTGGAGCTCGAGCTCAGGCAAGTGCTCTTCTTTGTTTTCATTGTCACAGTTTTTGAGAGTTCTTGTCGGGCTCTTGGCAGGGAGACCCAAGTGCAGCCGACAGCTGCACCTGAGCTCACCTCGCCGGGCTCCACTGCTGCCAGTGACCCTGACCCTGTCTCTCCGCCTATTTTGTCTGAGCTCTTCCCCAGGGTCACCGAGGTTATCCCAGATCTGCCAGCTGTCTCCGTCGGTCCAGGTTCACTGCCAGAGATCATCGTGGGTGCAGCTCCTCCCGTTGAGGTCGTCGCAGGCGCTCCATCCCAGCCCGGGACCTCCATGGGTGCTACTCCCCCTCCGGCTGAGGTCTCCAAGGGTGCAGCCTTGGTCCAATCTGGACCCACCAAGGGTGCAGCCTTGGTCCAGTCCAGACCCACCGAGAATACAGCTATGTCCCAGTCCAGGACCACCGTGGGTGCAGCTTTGCTCCAGCCCGGAGCTACCAAGGGTGCAACTCCACTCCAGCCCGGAGCCACCGAGGGTGTAGCTCCGCTCCAGCCTGGAGCCTCCGAGGGTGCAGCTGTGCTCTAGTCCAGAGCCTCCACGGGTGTAACCTTCTCCCCATGTGGGACCACCACGGGTGCAACCTCGCCCCAGTCCGGGGCCACCACGGGTACTATGATGTTCCACTCCGGGACCGCCAAGGGTGCTGCTGGCCAGTCCAAGCTCGTCATACTTCCCCCTCCAACAGAGGTCATTGCAGGTGCTCCGTCCCAGCCCGGGGACTCTGAGGGTGCAGCCTTGGCCCAGTCCGGGTCCACCAAGGGTGCAGCTCTGCTCCAGCCCGGAGCCACCAAGGATGCAGCTCCGCTCCAGCCTGGAGCCTCCAAGGGTGCAGCTGTGTTCCAGTCCAGAGCCTCCACAGGTGTAACCTTGTCCCCATCTGGGACCACCATGGGTGCAACTTTGCCCCAGTCCGGGACCACCGCGGGTGCTGCTGGCCTGTCCGAGAGCATCATGGCTCCCCTTCCTTCGCCAGACACCGTCAGGATCCCCTCTCCTCCTGAACCAGACACCGTCGTGATTCCCTCTCCTGTACCAGACGCCATTGTGGTTTCCCCTCCTGCGCCAGATGACACCGTGGTTTTCCCGACTCCTCCGTCCTGCCCACCATCTTTTCTTCCTGCTGGGCAGCCGCCTCCTGGACCGTCTTGGCTGTTCAGGTGGCTGAAGAACTCTGGTCGACTGCCTGACAGACTGGGCTGTTGGGTTGGGTGGCCCATGTTCTCCGGCAGGCCACCTGACTCATAACACCTTGCCGTCCGCCAGGCCTGGGGCTTTGGTCGCCCACCTGAACTTTACAGCTCTTTGGTCCGGGGGGCCTGAGCCTCTCAGTTTGACTGGTGTGGGTCCTGAGCGGGGTTTTGTTTTGATCCCTCCTAGCCTGTTCCCCCCACCACCCACCCTAGGTCAGGGTTTCCTCTGGTAACATTTCTTTGTGGTGGCCCACGGTGGAACATCATAGCACCCGCGGTGGTCCCGGACTGGGGCGAAGTTGCACCTGTGGTGGTGCAAATACGGAGGGAGATAAACACTTAGGAAATAGAACCTAAAAGACAAAAACTGGACTAAGGCACAACTAGGAGGCACAAGGAAAAATGTGAAACCAGGAATAAAAAAATAACTGTGTAGTAGTCAGTAAAAGCATTCCTATTTGGCTTGCCAAGTGGGTGGACCCTCTTGGCGACACAGGTGGAGTGCTGGACTCTGGAGCCGGAGGTTGTGGGTTTGGACGCCACCAGTTTGGGCTTAACTGCCTGTCTACTCTGCTACATACAGTGCTGTGAAAAAGTATTTGTCCCCTTCCTGATTTGTTATATTTTTGCATATTTGTCACACTTAAATATTTCAGATCGTCAAACAAATTTTAATATCAGAGAAAGATATCCTGAATAAATACAAAATGCAGTTATTAAATGATGATTTCGTTTATTAAAGGAAAAAAAAACTATCCAAACCTACCTGGCCCTATGTGAAAAAGTAATTGCCCCTCTTGTTATATCATGAATAAACTGTGATTAACCACATTTTTTGCAAAGCTGAGCTCAGTTTCAGTAGCTACACCCAAGCCTGATTACTACCAGACCTGATGATTCAAGAAATCGCTTAAATACAACCTGTCCGACAACCTGAAGTAGGCTAAAAGATCTCAAAAAGCAACACATCCCACTGTGATCTCAAGAAATTCAAGATCAGATGAGAAACAAAAACCCAGAACATCTAAAGAATTGTAGGCCTCACTTGCCTCAGTTTGGACACTGGTCCATGATGGAACAATAAGAAAGAGACTGGGCAAAAATGGCATCCATGGGAGAGTTCCAAGACAAAAACTGCTGCTGGACAAAAAGAACATAAAGGCTTGTCTCTCATTTGCCTGAAAACATGTTGATGATCCTCAAGACTTTTGGGAAAATAGTCTGTGGACTGACGAGACAAAAGTTGAACTTTCTGGAAGATGTACACTACCGTTCAAAAGTTTGGGGTCACCCAGACAATTATTTTGTGTTTTCCATGAAAAGTCACACTTATTTACCACCATGAGTTGTAAAATGAATAGAAAATATAGTCAAGACATTGACAAGGTTAGAAATAATGATTTGTATTTGAAATAATATTTTTTTCCTTCGAACTTTGCTTTCGTCAAAGAATCCTCCATTTGCAGTAATTACAGCATTGCAGACCTAACATGATTGCACAAGGGTTTTCTAATCATCCATTAGCCTTCTGACGCAATGAGCAAACACATTGTACCATTAGAACACTGGAGTGATAGTTGCTGGAAATGGGCCTCTATACACCTATGTAGATATTGCACCAACAACCAGACATTTGCAGCTACAATAGTCATTTACCACATTAAAAATGTGTAGAGTGTATTTCTGATTAGTTTAAAGTTATCTTCATTGAAAAAAGGTGCTTTTCTTTCAAAAATAAGGAAATTTCTAAGTGACCCCAAACTTTTGAATGGTAGTGTATGTCCCATTTTATCTGGCATAAAACTAACACAGGATTTCATAAAAATAACATTGTATCAACAGTCAAACATGGTGGTGGTAGTGTCATGGACTGGGGCTGCTTTGCTGCTTCAGCATCTGGACGACTTGCCCTAATTGATGGAACCATGACTGCTCTCTACCATAAAATCCTGAAGGAGAATGTCCGGCCATCAGCTCATGAAGCCCTCCATTGTGAATTTAAACAATTCTTCACAGAAGAGTGGGTCAAAATTCCTCAACAGCGATGTAAAAGACTCACTGCCAGTTGTTGCACAAACGGTGGCACAACCAGTTATTAGGTTTCGGGGGCAATTACTTTTTCACATAGAGCCAAGTAGGTTTGGACAGCTTTTTTTCCTTAATAAATGAAACCATCATATTAAAACTGCATTTTGTATTTACTTGGGTTATCTTCATCTATCATTAAGATTTATTTGATGATCTGAAACATTTAGGTGTGACAAATATGCAAAAATATAAGAAATCAGGAAGGGAGCAAATACTTTTTCACAGCACTGTATATAAACACCTTTAATTTATTAATGTTTGATATAAGTTATGATATGGATCATATTGGAGGGTACTTTTATTTTCTCAGACTAATACATTAAAGAGAAAACCCTCCCAAACTGGCAAGAATAAAGTCACACAAAAAACATCCATCCATCCATCCTTCATCTACTGTTTATCTTGGGGTCCTGGTCATGGAGGCTGCAGTTCTGAACAGAAAAGCCCAGATTTCCGTCTCCCCAGCAACCTCCTCCAGCTCTTCAGAAAGGATACCAAGGCTTTCAGGCCAGCTGGGAGACATAGTCTATGTAGCATGTCCTGGGGTCTCTTCCTAGTGGGACATGCCCAAAACATCTCTCATGGGACAAGTCCAGGAGGCATCCTGATCAGATACCCAAACTACCTCAGCTGGCTCCTTTCGATGTGGAGAAGTAGCAGCTCTACTCTGAGCCTCTCCCAGAAAACTGAGCTCCCGACTCCATCTCTAAGGGTGTGTCCAGCCTTCCGATGGAGAATGCTCATTTTAGCTGCTTGCATTCATGATCTCATTCTTTTGCTCATTACCCAAAGTTCATGACCATAGGTGAGGGTAGGAACAATAAATTGACAGCATTGCTTTGGAGCTTCTTCACCTTAACGAAATCAAACCTTTTATTCAGGAGGAGCAATGTGGGTTTTTTTTCCTGATCGTAGCACAATGGACCAACTCTTCACCCTCTTAAGGATCCTTAAGGGTTTGTGGGAGTTTTCCCAACCAATCTACATATGTTTTATGGACTTGGAGAAAGCATTCAATCACATCCCTCATGGTTTCTTGTGTGTGTGTGTGTGTGGTGGTGGGGGGGGCTTCAGGAGTATGGGGTGTTGGGCTCATTGCTTTGAGCAATCAGGTCTCTATACGGCCATTGTGAGAGTTGGACTCTAACAGGGCTGCCCTTTTTATGAACAGGATTTCATGGCGCAGTCAAGGAATGGAGAGTGTCATGTTTGGTGGTCACAGGATCTCATCTTGCTTTTTGCAGATGATGTTGTCCTGTTAGCTTCATCAAGCCATGACCTGCAGGTCTTACTGGGGCAGTTTGCTACTGAGTTTGAAGCAGCCAGGATGAGAATCAGCACCTCCAAGTCTATGGTAACCACCCAGATAAAGGTGCACTGTCAAGCTCCTGCCCCAAGTAGAGGATGTCAAGTGTTTCACTGCCTTATTCACACACACACACACAAAAAAAAAAAACAAGACTGAAAAAAGCTTCAAAAATTTAAAAAAAAATTCACAAATTCATTTTAAAATGGCATAATATTATAACAACAGTTTTAAACATACAAGACATACATTTTAATAGATAATAATAATAATACATTTTATTAGAAAACCCTCACAAATCTTTGAAAAGTCAAATTTATGAGGGGGAAAAAAGAAATTTATGAGAAAATAAAAGTTGCAAATTGACTGGAAAAAATTAAACATCTGCACAAATTTTTTGCAAATGTACAGTGGGGAAAATAAGTATTGAACACGTCAATATTTTTCTCATTAAACATATTTCTGATGGAGCCAATGACCTGAGATTTTCACCAGATATCAGTAACAATCCAAGTAATCCATACATACAAAGAAATCAAAGCAACTGTGTTCGCAACTGTGCAAGCAACTGTGTCCGTCTTCTGAAAGAATGTCACTGAAAGGATGATAGTTCTGAAAAGCACATTTTGAGATAAATTTGTCCATGTTTATTTTATTTTATTTTTATTTAACTTTTATTTATAGAGGGTAGTTCCACTGAGAGGAAATCTCTCTTTTTCAAGGACGCCCTGTTCACATCCAGACCATGAAGCTGCCCAGTACAACCACAGACCGACCTGTGGCCACTGAGCAGCTCCACTGAAGCAGTTGGGGTTAACCTTGCTCAAGGGCACCACAGTGGGGTTAAGGAGGGTGGGGGCAAACACTGCTATGTTATCTGGCCGACCCAGATCTAATCCTGCTGGTTCAGGGATCGAATCTGCAACCCTCCGCTCACCAGTCCACATCCCTAATCATTAGGCCACCACTGCCCACCATGTGTCAGATTTCTCTTCCATTTGTTTTAATAAAAGATGTTGAAAGTAAATTCATGGGTCATTGCAAATACTTTGCTTTAAAAGGGCCAAGTTGTCACACAGTGGGAGGGGAAAATTTTGAATAGACAAAAAATGCATCAAGATGCATTGAGAATGGTTTTAGAATCAAGTCAGAGTTCTGAATCATAATCTTCCCACACCTATTTTGGATCTCAGCTGGGGAAGAGGACTGACTTATCAGACCTTTTGCAGTTTTAGTTGGTGACCCCTGGTGTAAATAATAGTTTAGCATAGTAAATAGTAGTTTTAGTAGTGATTGTGAGCGTTTTGGAGTGTTTTTTATTGTTATTTGCTTCAAGAACGAGAAAGGAGCAAAATCAACAGCGTGAGTTTGTGTATATTTGCTGTGATTTAGGCGTTTTTGCCGTGTAAATAATAGTTTAGCACAGTAAATAGTTTTAGTATTGATTGTGAGAGTTTGAGAGTATTTTTTTTATTGTGTTTTTATTCTTATTTTCCATTTTTTTCAGATCGAATAAAAAATGGATTCTACCTCCAAAAACATGGCAGATAAAAGAAAGAAAACTTATCGTTTTCACATTGAATGGGAAGAAGAGTTATTTTTTACTACGGTGAAAGAAAAATGTGTGTGTCTCATTTGCGGGGCGACTGTGGCAACAGTAAAGCAGCACAATGTAATGTAATGTAATGTAATGTACTTTATTTATAAAGCCCTTTAAAACAACCCGTAGGTGACCAAAGTGCTTTACAGAAAATTAAACAGCATTAAAAACACACAGCATTAAAAACAAATAACATAAACAAAGAAATAAGAATAAATACCTAAAAGTGGTGATATTTTGCCGAGACAAAATGTCTCGGTGACATTTGCTGAGACAAATATCACCACTACTGGGTATTAAAAGCCATCCTAAACAAATATGCTTTAAGTTCTCATTTAAAAAGGGCCAGGTCAGAGATAGTACGTAGGTCAGGGGGGGAGATTATTCCAGAGCCTGAGGCGACAACAGAAGGGGCTCGGTCACCCCAGTGTTTATACCTTGACCTAGGCACATCCAGCAAAAGCTGATTGGATGACCTCAAAGCCCTGCCTTGGTCATGTACAGTCAAAATCTCAGACATATAAACTGGAGCAAGGCCATTAAGAGCTTTAAAAACAAAAGCAAAAGTTTAAAATTAATTCTAAAATGGACTGGAAGCCAATGAAGTGAAAAAAGGATTGGAGTAATGTGCTCTCGCCTAGGTGTGTGTTGGTCAAAAGACAGGCCGCTGCATTTTGCACAAGTTGAAGGCGGCCGAGAGAAGACTGAGAGATGCCAACATAAAGTGCACTGCAGTAATCAAGTCGAGATGTGATTAAAGCATGGATGGCTATCTCAAGATCATAACGGCTCAGGAAAGGTTTGGCTTTGGATAACAGACGTAATTGATAAAAGCTCATCTTGACTACATTGTCAATCTGTTTATCAAATTTTAAATGGCTGTCAAAAATCACCCCCAAATTTCTGACAGCTGAACTGAGCCTTAAAGAGAGGGTACCAAAGCCAGCCGTTACAGTACCCCCAAACGCAGTACATTCTGTTTTTTCTTCATTTAGGTGGAGAAAATTTTGGCTTAACCACAACTTAATGTCAGTGATGCAGTCCAATAGAACACTTTGTGAGTTAGTTTGTTCTGGGTTCAAAGGTAAATAATGTTGAAAGACACTTCAGTACGTGCCACGAAAGCTACCATGCTAACTACTCACCAGGCAGCGCACAGCGGACAGAGAAAGCACGTGAGTTAAAAGCAACTTGGGGGAAACAGCAGTCTCTTTTCACGAGGCCACTGAAAAACAACAAAGCCTCATTTAGAGCTACACAGTTTTTGATAAAGAAGAAGGCATTTACGTATGGGGAGGTTTTCAAAGAAGCAATGATGATAGTTGCAAACACTGTATTTAAAGATGCAAAGAATGGAACTGATATCATCTCCACTCTCTCCGATGTGCAAATGGGGGCAAGTACGATGGTTAGAAGAGTGTTGGCAATGTCTGAGAATTTGACCGAGCAGCTGGACCGGGCTCTGGTGCAGTGCCGGTAGCTTAGCATCCAGTGTGACGACTCTGTGGACAGCAGCAGTACAGCGCAGCTGATGATCTTTATTCGGATGGTGTTTGATGATTTCTCCACAAAAGAAGAACTCCTGACACTACTGCCTCTTAAAACAACTACAAGGGGAGAAGAAATCTATAACACGGTGAAAAAGTTTTTAGCAGAGAAAAAGGTACCATTGGAAAAGCTGGTATTGGTGACTACAGACGGGGCTCCTGCTATGACCGGCTGACATGTAGGTTTCATCGTGCACTGTAAAGGTGACCCAGACTTCCCACCATTCCTGCATTACCACTGCATCATTCATCAGCAGGCCATATGCACGAAAGTGACTGGATTTGAGTATGTGATGACTCCGGTCATGAAAATCACAAACGACATCCGCTCCAAACCCAAACAACACAGGATATTCAAGGTGCTATTGGAGGAGCTGTCAGCTGAATATGGTGACCTTTTGTTACACACAGAAATCCGATGGCTCAGCAGGGGATGAGTTTTTTGTCACTTTTATGTGAAATCAAAGAGTTCATGCAATCCAAAGGCAAAGACATCTCACTGCTGGACAACCCTGAGCGGATACTTGACCTTGCATTTTTAATGGGAAACTAAACTATTTGAACTGTGAGCTGAAAGGCAAAGGTAAGAATGTTGCTGACATGATAGGTGCTGTAAATGCATTTAAAGCCAAGATGAACATTTTCTTTGTGCAATTACAGAGAAAAAGTGCTGCACTTTCCCTCTGTGCAGTCAGTGCTGAAAGACAATTCTTCTGTATTTGAGACTTTTGACAAAGTTGCAGAAAATCTTTCGGCGCAAGATGGCGGCGCGTGCACAACGCGAGGCTCAGCGTCCTACCAGATTCTGGGGACTAGCAGTGTTATTTCTGCTCATTTCGGGTATGTTCGTTCAGAACAGCTCTGCTTTTACATCTTACACCCGAGATGAGCTTTTGAATATTGGTTTACAAAACAACGATAACGACCTTTTTATCAGCAACCTACGTCTGAATCTACGTCTCATCCCGGAGCTCTGGAGAACTCCCGACGCTCGGCAGGCTTCCCGGCCGACCGGAAGTGCTCGCAGGCGGCGTAAGGACCGTTAACAAAGGAGAGGTAAGCACGGTGGGCTAAGAGCTAAGCTAAAGCTAACACCGCACCGGCTATCGCTACCCAGTATTTTCCTTGCTAATGTACGGTCTCTGGCGAGCAAAATGAGTGAACTACGGCTTCGGATCACCAACAATAAGAAACTTATGAACTGCAATATCATGATTTTTACGGAAACATGGCTTCACAGTGGAATACCCGACAATGCTATCGAGCTAGCCGGCCTACACACGCTCCGGGCAGACAGAGCAGCAGTTGACTCCGGTAAGACAAGAGGGGGGGGATTGTGCATTTATATAAACAAGGCTTGGTGCACGAACTCTGTCATTGTTGAGAGACACTGCTCAGCTAACCTGGAGTTTCTCATGGTTAAATGTAGACCTTTCTATCTGCCACGCGAGTTCACTTGTACCATCATAACAGCCACTTACATTTCTCCGGATGCTAATGCTAAGCTTGCTATGAAAGAACTGCATGCAGCTATTAGCAAACAACAAACTGCACACCCAGAGGCAGCATTTATTGTGGCGGGTGATTTTAACCACTCTAACCTCAAGACAGTGCTTCCTAAATTCTACCAGCATGTCTCCTGTCACACAAGAGGGGACAAAACATTGGACCATGTTTACACCAATATTGTGGGAGCCTACACAGCAACTCCCCTCCCCCACCTAGGTCAGTCTGATCACTTATCTTTGTTCCTTACCCCCAAGTATGTACCGCTCATCAACCGGGTGAAGCCATCAGTGAGGACCATCAAAGTGTGGCCAGAGGGGGTTGACTCTGTACTCCAGGAGAAGTTTAGGAACACAGACTGGAGTATGTTCACCTCTCAGGCTACCTGTGGCTCCCACATAAACATCAACTCTTACACCCACTCAGTCCTGGACCATATCAACACCACTATTGACAGTGTCACCACGGAAAGACAGATCACCACGTACCCAAATCAGAAGCCGTGGATGAACAGAGAAGTGCGACTTCTGCTAAAAGCACGTAACAATGCCTTTAGATCTGGTGATGCACAGGCCTACAGTTCATCCAGGGCAGATCTGAAGAGGGGCATCAAGAAGGCCAAGCACAGCTACAAGCTGAAGGTGGAGGAACATTTTGGGGACTCTGATCCCCGACGTATGTGGCAGGGCATTCAAGCTATCTCTGATTATAAGCCCAGCAACTCCATACCTATAGCCATGACTGTGCCCTTTCTCAATGAGCTAAATAACTTCTATGCTCGTTTGACAAGGACAACAATGAAAAGAACATCAATTTCCCACCCTCTGATGACCTCCACCACCTCACACTCACCCACACCGACGTCCGTAATGCACTGAGTCATGTCAACGTACGTAAGGCTGCTGGCCCTGATGGCATTCCTGGGCGTGTGCTGAGGGCATGCGCTGAGCAGCTGGCAGGGGTCTTCACAGACATCTTCAATCTGTCCCTGGCCCAGGCCGTGGTACCAGCGTGCTTCAAGACCACTTCAATAGTACCAGTGCCGAAACATTCAACACCATCGTGCCTAAATGACTATCGCCCTGTGGCACTGACGCCCATAGTCATGAAGTGCTTTGAGCGACTGGTCTTGGCACAGCTCAAAAAAGGCCTGCCCCCTACACTGGACCCTCATCAGTTCGCCTACCAGAGCAACAGGAGTACAGAGGATGCGGTTTCTACAGCGCTGCACTATGTACTCTCACACCTGGATGACAAGAACACCTACGCAAGAATTTTTTTTTTTTTTTTTTTTTTTTTTTTTTGTTACTCATTTGTACCCGTAGGTAGACTTGGTTTGCAGTCTGGTGACAAGCCACCGGCTGCTGGTCGCTGTGTGCGCGAGCGCCCTAAACCTACATGTTTTTGGTGTGCGGGAGGAAACCGGAGAAACCCCGGAGTAAACCCACGCAACACGGGGAGAACATGCAAACTCCACACAGCTCACTGTTGGTCGGGGGCTGGGATCGAACCCGCGATCCCCCAGCCGAGGGTAAAACTGTGCTGCCACAGTGCTAAACCACTGCGCCACCGTGCAGCTGCAGAATGCTGTTTATTGACTTCAGCTCAGCATTCAACACAGTTATCCCCTCCAAGTTGCTCACCAAACTTGGGGACCTGGGAATCAGTACCTCCACCTGCAACTGGATCATGGATTTTCTGACCAACAGACCCCAGCATGTTAGGTCAGGCCCCAACCGTTCTTCCGTCATCACACTCAACACTGGTGTACCACAGGGCTGTGTGCTCAGCCCATTCCTCTACTCCCTCTACACCCATGACTGCAGGCCTATGTATGGATCCAATTCCATCATAAAGTTTGCAGATGACACCACGGTGATTGGACTCATCAGGAACAACGACGAGTCAGATTACAGGGCAGAGGTTGAGCACTTGGCTACTTGGTGCACTGACAATAACCTGCTCCTTAACACCAGCAAAACCAAGGAGCTCATAGTGGACTACAGGAAGGAGAGGGAAGAGACACATGACCCCATCCATATCAATGGCATAGCTGTTGAACGTGTCCCCAGCTTCAAATTCTTGGGGACCCACATCTCGGAGGACCTGTCCTGGTCAGTTAACACCACCAGCCTGATCAAGAAGGCCCATCAGCGCCTCTTCTTCTTGAGGACATTGAAGAAGAACCATCTGTCAACTAACATCCTGGGCAACTTCTACCGCTGCGTGATAGAGAGCACCCTGACCAACTGTATCACACTCTGGTATGGGAGCTGCTCTGTAGCTGACCGCAAGGCGCTGCAGCGGGTGGTGAAAACCGCCCAACGCATCACAGGGACCCCACTTCCAGCTATAGAGGATGTCTACAGGAAAAGATGTCTGCGCCGGGCACGCAGCATTCTTAGGGACTCCAACCATCCTGCTCATGGACTGTTCCAGCTTCTCCCCTCCAGAAGACGTTTCAGAAGCCTTCGGACTAGAACCAGCAGGTTTAGGAACAGTTTCTTTCCAACAGCTGTCGCGTTATTGAACTTAGTTCCCCGCTGACTCTCTTACAATCATCTTTTACCATCCTCACCTGTACATAACTGCATAACTACATAACTACATCTAACTTATTGCACATTATTTGCACATAACAGTACTTTTAACTTTCTGCACTGCTGCATATATTTGCATATATTTGCTTAAATTGCACATACTGTTAATTACCGTATATACTGCACTGCTGTCCTTTGCACTTCTGATTGGATGCTAAACTGTGTTTCGTTACCTTGTATTCATACATGTGTAATGACAATAAAGTTGAATCTAATCTAATCTAAAAAAAGTACTCTCAAGTGATAAACAGACTTGGGCAAGAGTTTGAGAACAGGTTTTGTGACTTCGATCAGCTTGGGCCATGTGTGCCAGTCATTTCCAATCCTTTCATGCAAGTGGACATAACATGCACTGCTGAACAACTACAGTAAGTGCAACATTCAGCTTGGATGCTGGACAGGTGGAGATTGAAATTGTAACATTGCAAAACGACCTCCGCCTCAAAGACTACCAGGCTGCACCAAACTTTTGGAGTCTTGTGGACACAGAAAAGTACAATGGTATATGCACCGCAGCTATGACGGTTGCCAGCCTGTTTGGTTCAACCTATAGTGGTGGCAAAAAGTGTTTGCCCCCTTCCTGATTTCTCATTTTTTTGTATGTTTGTCACATTTAAATGTTTCAGATCACGAAACAAATGTAAATGTTAGACAAAGATAACACAAGTAAACACAAAATGCAGTTTTTAAATGAAGGTTTTATTATAAAGGGTAAAAAAAAAACCTACATGGCCCTGTGTGAAAAAGTGATTGCCCCCTAAACCTAATAACTGGTTGGACCACCCTTAGCAGCAACAACTGCAATCAACCATTTGTGATAACTGGCAATGAGTCTTTTACAGTGCTGTGGAGGAATTTTGGCCCACTCATCTTTGCAGAATTGTTGTAATTCAGCCACATTGGAGGGTTTTCGAGCATGAACCGCCTTTTTAAAGTCACGTCACAGCATCTCAATCAGATTCAGGTCAGCACTTTGACTAGGCCACTCCAAAGTCTTCATTTTGTTTTTCTTAAGCCATTCAGAGGTGGACTTGCTGGTGTGTTCTGGATCATCGTCCTGCTGTAGAACCCAAGTGCGCTTCAGCTTGAGGTCACGAACAGATGGCCAGACATTGTCCTTCAGGATTTTTTTGGTAGACAGCAGAATTCATGGTTCCATTTACCACAGCAAGTCTTCCAGGTCCTGAAGCAGCAAAACAGCCCCAGACCATCATACTACTACCACCATATTTTACTGTTGGTATGATGTTCCTTTTCTGAAATGCTGTGTTACTTTTACGCCAAATGTAATGGGACACACATCTTCCAAAAAGTTCAACTTTTGTCTCGTCAGTCCACACAATATTTTCCTCAAAGTCTTGTGAATCATCAAAATGATTTCTGGCAAACCTGAGACGAGCCTTTATGTTCTTTTTGCTCAGCAGTGGTTTTCGTCTTGGAACTCTGCCATGCAGGCCATTTTTGTCCAGTCTCTTTCTTATGGTGGAGTCATGAACACTGACCTTAACTGAGGCAAGTGAGGTGTGCAGTTCTTTGGATGTTGTTGTTGGGTCTTTTCTGACCTCTTGGATGAGTTGTCGCTGCGCTCTTGAGGTAATTTTGGTCAGCCGGTCACTTCTGGGAAGTTTCACCACTGTTCCATGTTTTCACCACTTGTGGATAATGGCTCTTACTGTGGTTGGCTGGAGTCCCAAAGCTTTAGAAATGGCTTTATTGTAGAAGAGCTTGGAAATGAAGAGGCGATTTGGTTTATAAGCAAAGCTTTAATATTCAGCTCTTCTAACAAGTCTCATCTGGTGCAGAGAGTGGCAGAAGGGAAAAGAGGCAGAATCTCTCCCACTCACTGATTATATACATGCACACAACAAAAGACATGCATAACAAAGGCTGACATCCCTCATTATCTTAATCCCCCCATTGTCCTGGTATTTCCTCTCCTCGCCTTGGGGGGTGAGGGTGGCTCCTCGTCTTTGTTCTTCACTCGGCGGGTGAGAGTCCTTTGTCCTTTCAGAGGTGTGAAGTTCTTTACATATGTAATCACCAAACATTTCCACATGCTTCAACATATGTAAGTTATGGAATATATGGTTAATATAGACCACAGGCCCCCCAAACAACTAAGAAAAGACAACAGGAAGGTTCACAGTCTAAGATAGTTATTATGACATACTAAGTGTTACATCTGTTGCCACGGAAGAAACTTTCTAGCAGCCATGCTCCTAAGAGAGTTCAGTGGTAATTATAACAGCATAGTAAAATCATAAGTCAGTCCTAAACTGTTGCAGCACAATTAGTGAAAAATTGTGGAGTGGTTTGTATCAGTCCCTGTGCTGTCTGGGTTTTAATCTTCCCCCAAAACTGCTGTAGGTTGGTTTAGGCGCCCTGCTGGGACCTTCTTGAGAGGGATCTGCAGTGTGGGAAGGAGAGAGGTTAACTGTTCCCTGCTGGGGGGCTGAGTCTTTTCTCTTGGGGGGTCTACCCCGCCGAGGTGCTCTCGCCAACTGTGCAGGCTCGTCTTTCAACAAGAAGGCAGGTTTAAGTCTGTCAATGCTGACTGTTTCTTTTCTATCCCCAAAATCAAGCACAAAGTGTTTATCACCATGTTCCAGCACTCTGAATGGCCCATCGTATACTGGGCGAAAGGTAGGTTTTAAAGCTTCATGCTTAACAAAAACGAACTCAGCGTTTTTTAAAGCCTGAGGGACAAAAACCCGTGGGAAGGAGTGATGAGCTGGACCGGGGAGAGAGTTCGGTCCGTTGTTGCCTAAAAACCTTGGGACTGGAAGGTGCCCTGGCTCTGGGTTCTCTGGTAAAAATTCACCTGGGAGCCTGAGAGGTTGTGCAAAGACTAATTCTGCGGGAGAGGCGTCTAGATCCTCTTTAGGCGCAGCACGCAACCCCAATGAAACCCAGGGAAGTTTTTTTACCCAATTTGTGTCCGTTAGTGAGGCTCTGAGGGCGGCCTTTAAAGACCTGTGAAAACGCTCGCATAACCCATTAGCCTGAGGGTGATAAGCGGTGGTGCGGTGAATTGTTGCCCCTAAGCTGCTGGACATGGCTGACCAAAGCTCTGAGACAAATTGAGGCCCCCTATCAGACGTGATGTCCGATGGGACGCCGAAACGTGCCACCCAGTTTGTCAAAAAAACGCGAGCGACTTCCTCCGCTGTGGTTGCCGCTAGAGGGACTGCCTCTGGCCAGCGTGTGGTGCGGTCTATCATTGTTAACAGGTGTGTGAAACCTTGGGAGGAAGGTAGTGGCCCCACGAGGTCGACATGAATGTGGTCGAACCTTCTAGCAGGGATTGGAAAAGGCTCCAGAGGGGCTTTTGTGTGTCTGTGTATTTTGGCGCGTTGACAAGAAATGCAAGTTTTTGCCCATTCTTTTACGTTTTTGCGCAGGCCTGGCCACACAAACTTTTCGGCAACCATTTTAACCGAGGCGCGCACAGCTGGGTGCGCGAGGGAGTGAACTGCGTCGAAAATACGGCGGCGCCATGTAGCTGGTACTAACGGGCGAGGTCGGCCGGTTGAAACATCGCATATTAGGGGGGGCACGCCGTCGCGTAAACCCTTTTTCTCCAGCCTTAACCCTGTTGGTCCAGACAGGAGTGCGCGCACGTCCACGTCACTGTTTTGTTCCTCTGCCATGGCTGCATAATCTATCCCTGCATGGATAGGTGCTGCGTATGTGTCTGCGTTAGTGAAGAGTTCTGCTGCTGAGGCAGTATAATCTGTCTCCCCGCGCTCTGGTGGTGTCACAGCGCGAGAGAGACAGTCCGCTACTACGTTAAGTTTGCCTGCCACGTGTCGAATGTCTGTGGTGAACTCTGAAATCGCAGCTAGCTGTCTTTGTTGCCTGCCTGACCATGGTTCTGAAATTTTAGCCATAGCAAAGGTGAGCGGTTTATGGTCTACAAAAGCCGTGAAACTCCGCCCTTCTAACCAGAACTGGAAGTGACGGATGGATAAATGAAGCGCCAGCAGCTCTCTGTCAAAAGTGCTGTATTTGCGTTCAGTTTGGTTTAGCGATTTGCTAAAGAATGCTAAAGGTTGCCAGACCCCGCTGACAAGTTGTTCTACAACTGCCCCTATGGCTAGGTCTGAAGCATCTGTGGTTCGTGCAATGCGGGCCAAGGGATCTGGGTGAACTAACAATGTGGCGTTAGCTAGGGCGCTTTTTACTTCCGCAAAAGCGTGTTCGCGCTCCGGGGTCCATTCGACCGCGTTGGAAGCTTTCTTTTTTTTGAGCGCGTCATATAGGGGCTGCATGAGTTGAGCTGCGTGGGGGAGGAAGCGGTTGTAAAAATTAACCATCCCTAAAAATTCCTGTAGCGATTTGACCGTTTGTGGCCGTGGAAAACTTTCTATCGCATGAACTTTGTCTGGGAGTGGAACTGCCCCCTTCGGAGAGACTTTGTGTCCTAAAAAATCAATTTGTGACACGCCGAATTTGCATTTGGCTGGATTGATTATTAGCCCGTGCTCTTCCAGCCTCTGAAAAACCGTAGTGAGGTGCTGCTCGTGTTCTACCTCAGACGAGCTGGCTACCAGCATGTCGTCGAGGTAGACGAAGACAAAAGGAAGGTCGCGTAAGACCGCATCCATCATTCGTTGAAAAGTTTGAGCAGCGCCTTTGAGGCCGAAAGGCATTCGCAGGAATTCAAAAAGGCCGAAAGGGGTTATTACCGCTGTTTTAGGAACGTCTTCTGCTCGGACTGGGACTTGGTGATAACCGCGGACTAAGTCTATTTTTGAAAAAATGCGCGCACCCGCTAGATGTAGCGAAAAATCTTGAATGTGAGGGATTGGGTAACGGTCATGCGCTGTAGCGTTGTTTAATCTGCGGTAATCTCCGCACGGTCTCCAAGAACCGTCGGATTTCGGAACCATGTGAAGTGGTGAGGCCCAGGGGCTCTTCGAGCATCTAACAATGCCCAATTTTTCAAGAGTTGTGAGCTCGTCCCGTGCTATGCTGAGCTTGGCCGCGTCTAAGCGGCGCGCTTTGGCAAAAACGGGAGGTCCCGTTGTTGGAATGAAGTGTTCAACCCCGTGTTTAGCCACAGTGGCTGAGAATTTGGGGATTGTGAGTGCTGGAAATTGGGTGAGGAGTTGCTCAAACTTACCTCCTGCCGTGGTGACGCTAGCCTGCACAGGTGGTGGAGAAACTTGGGCTGAGCATGGAATAGAAGCAAAGGACAGTGCATTAACCAGGCGCCTATTTGCTAGATCCACTAATAACCCATGTGCACACAAAAAATCTGCGCCTAATAAGTTAAAACTCACCGCTGCTACAACAAATGTCCATCTGTAGCTGCGGCCGTGGATGAGGAGGTGCAGGCTCTTCTCGCTGAACGTGTCGATGCTAGAGCCGTTGGCTGCCACGGCTCCATTGCCCCGGGTGCCCGTGGCTCGATCTGCGTGGGAGGGCATGACAAAACTCAGCTGGGCTCCTGTGTCGATGAGGAACTGCTTGCCTGAGTGTCCATCCGTCACGTACAACAGCTTGTTCCTCTCGCTGAGAGCCGCTGCCGTTAACGGCTCTCGGCTTTGGCGTTCAAATTTGCAGGGGGGAACACATTTATGAGCCTTCTCGGCGAAGCGGTGGTGATAATAACAGATGTCGCTCTGTCTGTTAAGTTTTGGCCGCGTCGCTGTCACCGTGGGCTGGGTCTGCTCCGTGGGTTGTGGCTCCTCGTGGCTCGGGGCGTCGGCTTTGAGGTCTGCGGATGCTGCTGTGGGTGTCAGCTCCCTGCAGGCGTTGACGAGCCGATGAGCTTCGCTGGCCAGTGTGCGGAAGTCTTGGTGGGTGTTGCACTTCATGCTGGCGAGTGTCCCTCTCATGTGTGGCGGCAGCGTGCTGAGGAATATAAACTGGAAGAGGAAGTTGTCATTGTCCTCTTCCTTGAGCTGCAGCAAATCCTCCATGAGGGCCTTCGGTTTGCACCCTCTGTGGCCGTAGACCGCCAGGATCTTCTCGGCTCTCTCTTCCGCTGATGGGACATAGTTCGCCACGATGGTTGCTTTGAGCGTCTCGTATTTGTCCCGGGCCGGTGGTCATGCTCCACACACACTTCGAAGTGGCGGCGTCGAGTTTGGAGACGATATGATAAAATTTGGTGTCATCAGCCGTGATGCCCGCCAGTGCAAATTGGGCTTCAGCCTGCTGAAACCAAGAGGCGGGGTCTTCTTGCCAGAAGTCTGGCAGCTGGACAGCGACGGCATTCGTGCACACCATCACTGTTGTGCCCGCCGGGTGAGAGTGCCTTGCCTCGGCTCTCGCGGCGGTGCTGGTGCTCGGTTGAGCCCTCTCAATCTCTTCTGCCGGGGGGAACAGTTGTCCATCTGCTCCCTCATCTGCGTGGCAGCTGGCGTCTGCCTGGGTCGCCGCGGATGAGTCGATTGCGGGGGAACGCCTCAGGTCCATACTCGCGTCAAGGTCACCAGTGTAGAAGAGCTTGGAAATGAAGAGGCGATTTGGTTTATAAGCAAAGCTTTAATATTCAGCTCTTCTAACAAGTCTCATCTGGTGCAGAGAGTGGCAGAAGGGAAAAGAGGCAGAATCTCTCCCACTCACTGATTATATACATGCACACAACAAAAGACATGCATAACAAAGGCTGACATCCCTCATTATCTTAATCCCCCCATTGTCCTGATATTTCCTCTCCTCGCCTTGGGGGGTGAGGGTGGCTCCTCCGGTCTCCTCCGCCGCGTCCGGGAACGTCTTTGTTCTTCACTCGGCGGGTGAGAGTCCTTTGTCCTTTCAGAGGTGTGAAGTTCTTTACATATGTAATCACCAAACATTTCCACATGCTTCAACATATGTAAGTTATGGAATATATGGTTAATATAGACCACATTATAACCTTTTCCAGACTGATAGATTTCAATTACTTTGTTTCTCATTTGTTCCTGCATTTCTTTGGATCGCAACATGATGTCTAGGTTTTGAGGATCTTTTTGTCTACTTCACTTTGTCAGGCAGGTCCTGTTTAAGTGATTTCTGTGCTTTCTTGATTGAAAACAGGTGTGGCAGTACTCAGGCCTGGGTGTGGCTAGAGAAATTGAACTCAGCTTTCCAAAGATGTGATAAACCACAGTTAATTTATGTTTTAACAGGGGAACAATCACTTTTTCACACAGGGCTATGCAGGTGTGGATTTATTTTTACCCTTAATAATAAACACCTTCATTTAAAAATTGGACATGAGGGGGACTTCTGGGAAGATGGCGGAGAGACATAACGCTTAAACAGAGAGCTCTCCCTAGCCGGATTAAAAATCATCGGTAAATGGCCAACTCGACATAAGCGGATCAATAAACTAAGGGATGAAAACACGAAGGAGCCGGGCACAAGGACAAAAGCAGAGTAAAATTAAAGAATTCCTCTTCAACAACGCAGGAGAAACCGCTGAACACGGGGCCCAAAAAAACGAGGTGACCGCAGCAGAGAAAATGGAGGACACAAAACTCGATACCATGAACGCTGGCATCGCCAGTTTGGGTAAAGAGTTGAGAGACTTCAAACGGCAGCTACAACAGGATTTAGCGGCTCTTAAGGAGGAGCTGAAAAAAGAGATTAAGGAAGAAATTATGGGCCTCCGAAGAGAAATGGAGCGCAAGCTAGCAGAAAACATGGAGGAGCTGCGCTCCCAGCGGGCGTGTATGACAGAAGCGCAGGCCCGAATATCAGAGCTGGAAGATTGGAATAGCGAGGCAAGCGAACAGCTGCAGACCCTGACGGCACAAATGCAGAGGATGCAGGAGAAAGTAACCGACTTGGAGAGCAGGTCCAGACGGGGCAATATACGCATCTTTGGGATCCCGGAGGGCATTGAAGGCAACTCGATGACGAAATTCATGGATCAGTTCTTAAAAAAAGAGCTGGAACTGCCCAGCGAAGCGGATCTGCAGATTCAACGAGCGCACAGAGCCTCGGCACAGAACCCGAACCCACGCTCTACACCCAGGTCAGTTGTGGTAAACTTTCTGAAATATGATGTAAAGGAAAGAATCCTGACACGAGCGTGGAAAAAAAAGATACGAATCGGCGACAAGCAGATATTCTTTGATCATGACTACCCGGCGGAAATTGTGCAGCAGCGGAAGAAATATGCCAACATTAAAAAAACGCTGAAAGAAAAAAAAATTAGATTCCAAACGCCGCTAACGAAGATGAGGATTCATTGGGAGAACGGCGTAAGAACCTACAACACAGCCAGAGAGGCAGCGCAGGACATGATGGAGCGGGGCCTTGAGGCGTACGTGCCGGAGGAAACGGTAGGAGCAGCGGAGGCCCTGAACGCATCACGACAGACGGAGTGGAGGCGAGTGAGCGGCAAAAGACAGGGGGAGACGTGGCGCAGCGGGCCCAGGAAAGACTACAAGGCTTTCAACTGAAAGCCTAGATTATAACAAAGATTAAGAAAGACACAGAAGAAATGAAGGCCAAGAAGACAAGGTAAAAGAGAAACAGACGGCTAGGAGAGGTTTAAGTGATATTTGTTGGACATTTCTAGACTAATGACTATTTCTTGGATAGTAAATACAGGTCTAGGGAGGGCCCTACACTCGGTGAGGACAATCCCTCCACCCACCAACAGGGACCAGTGGGCAGAAGAAAGGCCCAAAGTACGGAGGTCGAGATTTTTTAATGTGTTTTTATATAAATATGTGTTATTTTTGTTGTTAAAGGGGCTAGGAGCACAAGTTAAAAAAATGGAAAAACATGATTATGGGTAAAAATCTTAAGATAATAACACTAAACGTGAATGGTCTGAACTCACCTGTTAAAAGGGAAAGAATAATAAGAAAATTCAAGAAAGAAAAAGCCGAAATTATATTTATGCAAGAGACACATTTGAGCAAGACAGAACATGTGAAACTAAAGAGATTTGGCTATAAGAACTCCTACTACAGTTCATTTAAGGGAAGAACTAAAAGGGGGGTTATGATACTAATCTCAAATAAAATACAATTTGAATGTGAACAGGAAATCCAGGATAAAGAAGGCAGGTATGTAATAATAAAGGGTAGCATAGATGGAATGCAGATCACATTAGTGAGCATCTATGCCCCACCAGAAAGTGACAAGGGTTTTTTTCAACATCTGTTTGATCTCATAGCAACACACAGTGAAGGAGTCCTAATTTGTGGAGGAGACTTAAATGCTGTCATGGATCATGAAATTGATACAAGTGTTAAGAAGACAAAAAAACATGTAACAAAATTCATAAGAACCTCACTGGCAGAAATGGGTATGGTAGACATTTGGAGGGACCTGCACCCACTCGAAAAAGACTATACACATTATTCAGCAGTCCATAAAGTACACTCTAGAATAGATTACTTCCTTATGAATGAAGGTGACAGACACAGGGTGAGAAATTGTTGGATTGGAGGGGCAGAAATATCAGATCATAATCCTATATACATGGAAATAAATTTAAACAATAGAAAACGACAAACAACATGGAAACTTAATGTAGGACTGTTAAATGATGATAAAATGAAAGAAAGAATAAAAGTAAACATAAATGAATATATCCAAGAGAATGACAATGAAGAAGTGGACCCAACAATACTATGGGACACACTAAAAGCCGTGTTAAGAGGTAAATTAATTGTTGAAACAGGAAAAGCAAATAAGACTAAACTGGAAGCATATGGACAAAGATGTGAGAGACTGAGGGAATTAGAACATAAACATCAAAGCACAAATGACCCAAAAATATATCAAGAAATTAAAGAAGAAAAAATAAAGATAAAAGAAACACAAATGGATGAAATTGAAAGGAAAAATAGATATCTAAAGCAAAAATATTATGAAACGGGACCAAAAGCCACAAAACTGCTGGCAAAACGGTTAAGAAAACAACAAACAATGAATAATGTATATAAGATTAAAGACCCCACCACAAATAAAACCACAGTTAACCCAGAAAACATCGAAGAAATATTCCATAATTTCTACCAAGAACTATACTCGCAACCTGAAGAAACAAATACTAAAGATATTAAAAAATTTCTATGCACATTGGACTTGCCATCAATAGGAAATCAACAAAATGAAAAGCTAACAGCAGAAATAACAACACAAGAGATTAGAGATGTGATTAAGTCACTTAAAAACGGTAAATCACCAGGTAGTGATGGATACCCATCTGAGTTTTATAAACTGATTATAGAAGAACTCACGCCACAGCTTCTAAAGTCATTTAATTGGACGTTGAACAACAACAAAATACCTCCATCATGGAACGAAGCCATTATTTCAGTCATTTTAAAGCCAGGGAAAGATAGAGAACAATGCGGAAACTATAGGCCAATCTCTTTATTAAATGTGGATTATAAAATATATACAACAATTATATGTAAACGAATAAAGACATTCTTGACGGAATTGATAGAAGATGATCAAACTGGTTTCATAGAGGGACGCCAAACACATGACAATATCAGGAGAACAATACATATAATTAATCAAATACATAAAGAAAAGAAAAGCGCAGTAATAATGAGTTTAGACGCAGAAAAAGCATTTGACAGGGTTAACTGGAAATTCCTATATAGTGTGCTGGAACGCTTTGGATTTAACGAAAAATCAGTACAATGCATAAGGACGCTGTATCAAGAACCTGAGGCAAGAATCAAGATAAACGGTAGCTTAACAGACAAAGTAAATATACAAAGATCAACTAGGCAGGGATGCTGCTTATCGCCCACCTTGTTTGCTCTGTTCATAGAGCCACTGGCTCAAGCGATAAGACAAAATAAGAAATTAAAAGGTGTAACAATAAAGGGGGCGGAACACAAGATTGGGCTATTTGCAGACGATATTATAGTTTACCTTGAACAACCAGATGAATCAATAATGGAAATGATGAACTTGATAGAAAATTTTGGAAAATTATCAGGATACAAGATAAACATAACAAAAACACAAATACTGACATTCCACTATAATCCTCTAAACCAGATAACTGATAAGATCAAACTAAACTGGAAACAAAAAGAAATAAAATACCTTGGAGTGAACATACCTAAAGATCTAAGCAAAATCTATAAAGCAAACTATGATAGGTTGGAACAAGAAATAAAAAAAGATATTGATAGATGGTCAATCTTAAATATGGATCTGAATTCAAAAATTGAGACAGTCAAAATCAGCATACAACCTAGATTACTTTACCTCTTCCAGGCTATACCAACAGAGATTCCAGATGCCCAATTCTCAAAGTGGGACAGGATGATATCGAGATTTGTTTGGGGAGGTAAAAAACCAAGAGTGAAATATAAAACTCTCCAGTTACCAAAAGAGAAAGGAGGCATGGGCCTACCGAGTCTAAAGGAATATTACTACTCAGCACAAATAAGATATATCATATGTTGGTGCGACGAGGGATATGAGGCAAAATGGAAAGAAATGGAAAAGGAAATTGAGGGACTCCCAGTACAAAGCATAATAGGAGATAAAGATGCATATAAGCAAATCAAACAAATAGACCCAATCACTAAATTTACTTTAGAACTGTGGTATAAAATAGTACAAAAGTATAATATAAAGGAAGACATAAAACTATTGAAATGGGTAGCATTTGACAGTCAGTTTGAACCGGCAAAACAAGATAGGGGATACAAAAATCTGGTGAACAAGGGAATCACAGCATGGGGCAATATCGGAAAAAAAGATCTCGGGAGCTTTGTAAACATCAGGAGAAAATTTAAACTAGAAAGATCGGAATTCTTCAGATATCTGCAGATGAGAGACTATTATATGAAGAAGATTAGGCATAACCTCCAAACAGATGTGAGCGAGATTATACAATTCATTTTAAGCTCATATACAGGAAATAAAACAAGAATTATTTCAAAGCTATATCAGAAACTTATGGCAAACAATCATTCAAGTAACTATATAAAGGAGAAATGGGAGAAAGAGCTCAATTTAAACATAACAGAAGAAAGCTGGCAGGAAATATGGAAAACACAACACACGTCAACAAATTCAAGAACATGGAGGGAATTTGGATGGAAAAACCTGATTCGCTTTTTCATTACACCACAGATTCAAGGAAAGTATACAAATACCCAATCTATATGCTGGAGGGGATGTGGGGCTCAAAATGCAGACCACTCGCATATGTTTTGGAAATGCTGCAAAATCTCATCATTCTGGAAATCTATACATGTGACAATACAGAGGATATTAGGATATAATATACCAATGAACTGTAACTTGATGTACCTATGTGATCTTAAAAGAGACAATGTTATACAGGCTGAGGACAGATATCTAGTTAAAATCTTGTTGATTGCATGTAAAAAAACAATCACAAAAAAATGGCGATCAGAAGTTCTTCCTGACCAAGAGCAATGGACTGACATTATTGAGGACATACGTATGATGGAAAAACTAACATATCGACAAAGAATGCAAGAAGGACTATGGGGAAAAAAATGGCGGAAATGGACACACTACAAAGTGCAACAACGAGACAGATATTGAAAGAATAACCAAAGACGCTGGAAAAACCAGAAGAATTAAGAGATGGAAACTAAAAACTTGATGCTCCAACATTTGTCCCCCCCCCCTTTTTTTTTTTTCTCCTTTTTCTTTTTTACTCTAGCCCCTTTGTTTTTTTTAAATGTAGACTGTGATCTGAATGCAATATATATAATGAAAAATGAATAAAAATCTTAAGTTACAAAAAAAAAATTGGACATGAAGGTTTCCTACAAAATGTTGTAGAAGTGATCATTTGAAAATGAGATATTTACAGTGATTAGAAATAAAGTGTTTGTATGTTAAAATGTATCTGTTTCCTACCTTGTTAAATCATTTTAAGAATCATTGTGGGAATTTATTAATGTGATCAGTGTCTTCACATAGATGAATAACAATAATCATTAATAATAATATATAAACTTAAATGGTGAAACTTTTTTCATGTGTATAGAACTGGTAGCCCTTCGTAGTACTCAGTACCCTTCAAGTAGCTCTCAGTTTCAAAAGGTTGGTGACCCCTGGTGTAGAGAGAGCTCTTTGCTTGTACCATCACGAGTTCTTTTGTGGTGTAACAATCTGATATTCACAGACCTTTTAAAAGGCTATCAGTCAGGACTTAACCAGCTGAAATTAATTTGCACTGATGGAGGATGGGATGGTTTCCTAAATTCTGATGGATTTCAGCTGGTTTCTTGGCTTTCTATGCCTTTTTGCACTTCTTTTTCTTCATGTGTTCAATACTTATTTCCTGTGTCATTCCATTTTATTAAACATAACTTTTGTAAACACAGTTGCCTCGATTTCTTTGTATGTATAGATTGCTTGCGTTGTTACTGACATCTGGTGAAAATCTCAGGTCAATGGCTCCATCAGAAATATGTTTCAAACTGGGGATTCTAAACTGTCCTTAGGTATGACTGTGAGAGTGAATGGTTGTGTGTCTCTCTGTGTTGGCCCTGCGATGGACCGGCGATCTGTCCAGGGTGTACCCTGCCTCTCACCCAAAGATGCTGGGATAGGCTCCAGTCCCCCCACGACCTGAAAAGGATTAAGCGGAAGAAGATGAATGAATGAATGAATGAGAAAAATGTTGATGTGTTCAATACTTATTTTCCCCACTGTACAATTACAGAAAAATAGTAAATTTACAAGAAAAAGGACACTAATTTAAGAGAGGAAAACCTGCAAATATATTTAACTTTATTTATATGGCAGCAATTTACAATAACATTGGTCTCATAGCACTTTAAATTTTCGGGTAAAGACCGTAGAATCGCAGAAAAAGTACTCAGCAATCAGGTGATCCAGTATGAGGAAAGCTGCACATTTAAGGTTAAAAAGTTGCAAATTTACAACACAGAGGTACAGGATACGAAACAATTAATCTGTTAATACAAGAAAACAGGTCACAGATTTATGAGAAAAATATAAGAACAGTTTTAGAGAAATTTAATAGAAACCCCCATTAATTGACCTGATTACTGCTCACATGATACTTTTTAGTAGACACTGTATTGGGTACTCCGGTTTCCTCCCACAGGCCAAAAACAAGCAAGTTAGGTTAATTGGAGACTAAACTGGCTCTAGGTGTGAATGTGTGTGTGAATGGTGAAGGGATTGGTGCCGTACCGTGGCTGCCTCATCCATCCAGGTGGATGCCCCGAATTTCCCTCTGGAGATTAATAAAGAAGAATACAAAATACAATTAAAAAATACTTATAACTGAGTAATTTCATGAGGTAACCTTACTTTTAATTAAGCACAATTTATCAACTCTGACTGACTCATTTGGTTTCCTGCCCACTTCACCTCCTCCTCTCTTTATACATTAATATACAGTAATGAACCCATGAACTTGTTCCAGCCTTCCTTCCATATGCTACCAGAGACCTGGAGGTGTGATGACGCTCCCATCCAGCTGGTGGGTGGTGGTGAACCGCTAACCCCAGCAGCCAGTCAGGCAGGGTGCAGGCTGGAGGAAGAAGAGGAGGAGGAGGAGGAGGAGGAGTGCTGCAAGGGGCTGGTGGTGGAGTCAGTGAAGGGGTCGTCCACCCTGACACGATGCCATCTTACTGAACAGCAGGATGTGACCTTAAACCTCCTGCTGTCCATTCACACTCTTTTTTTTGTCACTCCGCCTCCAAACACAACACCCCATTTGTCATCCGTCCATACTCCACTTCCACTTCCCCCCCGAACCCTCTCTGGATTGACAGCTCCCAGGGAAAGGGGAGGGAAGGCTCTGGGAAATACAAAGGAGGTGGCAGTTCCAGACAGTCGGAAGAGGGGAGGAGGACTCGCCCTGCAGGCCGGAGGTCCGCTTGCCAGACACAGTATGAACGGATCTGTGTTGTTTATCAGAGGGGCTGATGGGAGCGAGGAGGCTCAGATGGGTTTTTGAAAGGAAAGAAACAAATAAATGTCAAAGATGGTCAGACTGTATCTCGCCAACATCCGATGATTCTCTGTAACAGTTGTTCAAATGAGGGGAAAAAAAACAACAAAATATACATAGAAAAGATAAATGACATGACATATGAGCATCAGAGACAATATTTGTAATTCAAATGACAGACAGCTTCGGATGGAGGGATGGGAAGGAGGAGGGCGAGAAGGAAGGATAGATGGAGGTGTGGAGGACTACAGCATCCTCCTGCAGAGTGGAGACTGAGACAGGAGGAAGCAGGAGGAGCGTCTGCCGTCTCCAACTGTTCCAACATCCCGCATACACACTCTCTCTTTTTTTGAGTAGGACTGACTTGAAGCAGGAAGAGCCATGAGTGAAAAATTTATCATTTAATTCAGTGATTTAATGCAGTGCTTCAGCTAAAGGCATCAAAGTGTGCTAGCACTGTCCCACATAAATCACCTCTCATAAATTCATATTCATGCACTGACTCACACATTTACATTTTTCAATACATTAACCTTATCCATTTGTGAAAACATACAATTTAAAGGTTAACAAATGTGGCCCATTAAAAAGGCCCTATTAGCTGTGATTAAATATTAGTTGGCTACAATATTGAAATCACTAAAAAGGATTTATTTCAGTCAGTTTGTTACAGTGCAACAGAACTGCTGAATCTACTGTACGTATATGTAAAAAACAACAGGTTTTTCAGTCCATTAGATGGTGCTAAATGCTCACTGTCTGGTTAGGTCAGCAAAGCAAGGAAAACACTCCTCTAGCTGGGAGTTGAACAAGACAAAGATTGGGATAGGAAATCGCAACATATATCACAAAGCTCATCATACTACGAGACTGTGATAGCATTGCATTGCAACCCAAATATTGTGATAGTATTGTATCGTATAGCCTCTAGTGATTCCCAAACCTATTGCTAACACAAACACTGAAGTTACGATCAGACTAGGGTTACTAACCATCACGTTTTAGCAGGGGACGTCCCGTTTATTGGGCTAAATATGTTTGTCCAAGTGAGATGTGCAATGTCCCATATAGTACGTACTGTATATAATATACGGAACAATGCACATCCCGCTTGGGACAAACATATTTAGCCCAATAAGCGGCATGTCCTCGGCTAAAATGGGACAGTTGGCAACCCTAAATGGTATTCACTTATATAGCACTTTTCTTCTCATCTAGGATGACCGAAGCGCTTTGCAGATCCTGCAATCCACCCATTCACACACTGATAGTGGCAGAGCCGCCATACACACAGGTGCTAACCAGGCGACCAGGAGCAACTGGGAGTTCACTGTCTTGCTCAAGGACATTTCGACAAGCAGACAGAGTGGGAATTGAACCCATGACCCTCCGATCAGTAGTCGGTCACACTACACCTGCGCCACCGCCGCTCCCAGTTGAAACTACACCCTAGTTCAGACCAAACACGAAAGAGTGATGTGAATACATGTAAAGTTAATGTAAACATCTGGAAAACTTGGGAATTTGTGCATTCACGCCTCCGAGGGATTTGGTAGCACTAGCTAGTAATCATTCTTGAGATTCTGCCATCACCAAGGTTAAAGTATCAAAACTGGAGAACTGGTTTGAAAATGAGACTGCTACTCACTTGACGACAGATTGACCGGGAGCTCTGCAGATGAATTAGTGTTGGAGTTATCCACAAATGGACTCCTGCTACAGATGTGCTAATTGGGGGCTAGCAGGCTAACAGTATAAACAGCCATCGTCCAGGTGAAGTTTTGGATGCAGGAACAATTTTTCCAGGTGAGAGCCCCGTCAGATAATGTAAACCTAAACATGACGGTGTTTTGAAGATTTCCTCAGCAGGTAGAACACAGCTCCAGAAGTTATAAAGGCAACTCCACCCATCTGCAACTCGCTCAGACAGTAAATTCATGTCTATTTGCATATTTACAATGAGTTAACATGTAATTGTGCCGTGTGAAAAATTCTCACTTTCGCATTTGGTCTGAACGCACCTTGACTGTAATCAATCTTTATCATCTTCGTTTATAGACATGCCTTTCCTGAGTTTATTTGTTATGCTAGCTAGCTCTCAGTGGAAGTGTTTGGGACTCCTGGATGAAGCTGCTATTCAGTTATCATCTCACAGCTAGTTGATCGGGATGATAAATCTAACCTCATCTCATCCACCTTGGTATGAGACCTGATGTTTGCAGCAAAAATACTGGCGAGCAGGGCCTTGTCTGTGCAGATGTTACATTCCTTTCACTGCCTGCTATTGGCCTGTTCAGATGAAATAAAGAGTCAGAAGAGGTTTCAGTAGAAACTGTATGCTGTGAGGCTTAAAAACTAAAATAGCACAGCTAACCAGGCTAACAATTAGCATGAACCCAAAATACAACAGCACAATTCTCGGGTTGTAAAGTATGTCTCATTGTGGAAATTAAGATTCAAGATTCAAAGGCTTTATTATCATGTGATCATGTGCACATTTAAGAAATGCTACATTTCCTGAGCAATGAAATTCTTACTTTACTCTCCGAACAAATGCCAAGGTAATAGGTACACAACGATACTAATAAGGTAATAACACAATATCACAATGACTCAGTCCTAATACTAATGGATGCTAATATCACACACACCAACACACAGTTAGGCAATTAGGACTCCTAAACACACTTTGATACTAAATACTAATGAGTAGGGATGTAACAATATCAAAATCTCACGGTATGATACGATTTCGATATTGATCTCACGGTACGATATTTGTTGCAATATTGTGGAGAGGCTCACGGTATTGTAAAATAGCTCATAACATTGTGTTTGTGATGATAACCAAAAAACTGCCATTAAATCTGTTTTTGCCAGTCACCAGGCCATTTATTTTTATATTTATGGATCATGACAACATTCTTAACATTGAACATGACCACTTCAATAGTACCAGTGCCGAAACATTCAACACCATCGTGCCTAAATGACTATCGCCCTGTGGCACTGACGCCCATAGTCATGAAGTGCTTTGAGCGACTGGTCTTGGCACAGCTCAAAAAAGGCCTGCCCCCTACACTGGACCCTCATCAGTTCGCCTACCGGAGCAATAGGAGTACAGAGGATGCGGTTTCTACAGCGCTGCACTATGTACTCTCACACCTGGATGACAAGAACACCTACGCAAGAATGCTGTTTATTGACTTCAGCTCAGCATTCAACACAGTTATCCCCTCCAAGTTGCTCACCAAACTTGGGGACCTGGGAATCAGTACCTCCACCTGCAACTGGATCATGGATTTTCTGACCAACAGACCCCAGCATGTTAGGTCAGGCCCCAACCGTTCTTCCGTCATCACACTCAACACTGGTGTACCACAGGGCTGTGTGCTCAGCCCATTCCTCTACTCCCTCTACACCCATGACTGCAGGCCTATGTATGGATCCAATTCCATCATAAAGTTCGCAGATGACACCACGGTGATTGGACTCATCAGGGACAACGACGAGTCAGATTACAGGGCAGAGGTTGAGCACTTGGCTACTTGGTGCGCTGACAATAACCTGCTCCTTAACACCAGCAAAACCAAGGAGCTCATAGTGGACTACAGGAAGGAGAGGGAAGAGACACATGACCCCATCCATATCAATGGCATAGCTGTTGAACGTGTCCCCAGCTTCAAATTCCTGGGGACCCACATCTCGGAGGACCTGTCCTGGTCAGTTAACACCACCAGCCTGATCAAGAAGGCCCATCAGCGCCTCTTCTTCTTGAGGACATTGAAGAAGAACCATCTGTCAACTGACATCCTGGGCAACTTCTACCGCTGCGTGATAGAGAGCACCCTGACCAACTGTATCACACTCTGGTATGGGAGCTGCTCTGTAGCTGACCGCAAGGTGCTGCAGCGGGTGGTGAAAACCGCCCAACGCATCACAGGGACTCCACTTCCAGCTATAGAGGACGTCTACAGGAAAAGATGTCTGTGCCGGGCACGCAGCATTCTTAGGGACTCCAACCATCCTGCTCATGGACTGTTCCAGCTTCTCCCCTCCAGAAGACATTTCAGAAGCCTTCGGACTAGAACCAGCAGGTTTAGGAACAGTTTCTTTCCAACAGCTGTCACGTTATTGAACTTAGTTCCCCGCTGACTCTCTTACAATCATCTTTTACCATCCTCATCTGTACATAACTGCATAACTACATAACTACATCTAACTTATTGCACATTATTTGCACATAACAGTACTTTTAACTTTCTGCACTGCTGCATACAGTATATTTGCATATATTTGCTTAAATTACACATACTGTTAATTACCATATATACTGCACTGCTGTCCTTTGCACTTCTGATTGGATGCTAAACTGTGTTTCGTTACCTTGTATTCATACATGTGTAATGACAATAAAGTTGAATCTAATCTAATCTAAAAAAAAACATAAAATGCTGATCACGTAGTGCTTTTAAAGTGCAAGTTCAAGTCAGGAACATCAATATACCATTTGGTAATATTTGGTCACATAACTGATTCTTCTTATGTGCAAGGATCATACTAAGCAGCAACTAGAACAACTGTAAACAACAATAGGGAATTCCCTTTAAGAGCAAACGAAGATCAAGTTAAGCCAGGTTCAATGTGTAAAGTAAAATTAATCATAAATGTGCTAGGCAAATAAAAACAGCCTGTTGAAACAATTAAGTCAGGCAAAAAGCCTACTGGAAAACATTGACCTATCCTTTAGCTTATGTTCATGTTTTTCTTCAAAAAGATCAAAAGATCTACATTGCAAGGGAGAAGAAGAGACCTCTGGGCATTTACAATATTCCCTGCTGTAGAAAATACTCTCTCACTGGGCACTGAGGTAGCGGGTATACATAGGTTGGTCTTTGCTAATGAGGACATTATCTTTGCTAATGAGGCCATTGTCTGTCCACTACCCTCTCTCCTTTAGTGTTTTTAGACACGGCAAAACCAAAATGCCTCCACACATCTGATTTAAAAGTTGGTGGGGCTTGCACAATCTCAACTTCGGGGGTGTTTTCTTCAGTATTTACGTGAGCCGAACTTTGTCCGCCGCTGTCCGCCGCCATGTTTGTTGTGTGGACAGCGTGCAGCATGCACTCTTATTGGCTCAACAACAGTTCTTGTGACGACGCAGCGCAAAGGATCATGGTCTGTGTAGTTTACAATGCTTTGTTGCGCGGGAGGCCGGGAGCCTGAATTTCTTGTTGTTTTTTGACAGATACCCGCCCTCTTAATATCGTAACACGACCACGACAGTATCGAGACACTTTTACTACCGCGATATCGCGATAACGTCAATATCGTTACATCCCTACTAATGAGTACTAATAACACACATTAGGCAATTTGGGCAGCTAAAGCAGTTGATGCAGTCAAACAACAGGAATGAAACTGGAATTCACTGGATGACTATAGTGGTAGTGGTATATTGATATCAGAGATGATGTGAACCTGAGATGGCATAAACCTATGTACAGTGTGCAAATGAGCATTGTGCAGCAAGCAGTATATAATTATAACCTATAATGTATACAACAGTGGTCCCTCACTGGTTGGCCTTGGACCACATGGTAGTGGGCTACCAAGTGCTACAGAGAAAAAATAAATAATTTATTCTTTATCTCTGTAATGACTATCAAAGTGTTTTATTTTGAAAATTATTGCCTAATATTCTCTTCCCGCCTGATTTCCTGCCTGCCAAGTGACACCTAACTATTTCAGGAGTCAGAGTTTAAGTGCACCACCTGAGTCAATCCAGCATGTGCAGGCGATGCTCTGAAATGAAGCCAGGGCAGAGCATCCCATGAGACCGCCACTGAAGCACTGGGAGCCAGGACAAAGCATCAGAACGGACTGGACATGGGGAACACACCTTGGATGCTGCCCCCACTTCCCCCCCACACACACACACACAGACACACAACCAAACAAGTCCAAGCCTCTTACTGAAGATGAGTTTGTTTTTTTTATAGAACGCTTTGTAGTTCAGTTCTGTGCACATAACATATTTTTGTGCATATATATTGCACAATTTCTAAGGGGTCGCAAAGTGTGTTAATTGTTTGCATTTTATGTTTGCATTTTATAGTGAGAATGGGCTGGGTATGCAGACAGAGAGAGACCACTGTTTTCAAGTAGGATTTATTGTTAAGAATGAAAAGATAAATAGATCCTGGATTTATTTCAACATGTTTGTTACTATTTATCCTCATAGATGCTTGTAAGACTCTGTGTCTCTTTGCTATATTTCTGTGAACTTTCAGTCACTCGATGACAGGAACACAAAAACGCTGACCTGGCCTCTGAACTCCCCAGGTCCCTGTCAGCTTTGGCATCAGCTTAAGGTAGTCAGCTGGCCCACTTTGTGTAGGACTGCATCATATTTTTATCCCTTCTATGCCCTACATTTTGATCACCACTAGTCTTGAAAAGTCACACTAACCATTGGCTGGTGGAAGCTGTCATCAAAGGTCCAGCACAGGTTAACCTGTCACCATCTTACAGACTACGCTATCCCCAGGCAGAAAATTGTGAATCACTAAAGTCAGTATGCAAATTTTGACCAAATAAGATGGAAATGAAGGAATAAAAATGATTTATATAGAATGTATTAGTCTGCTATGTTCCAGCTAAAATCCAGGTAAAATGGCTCTTATAACAGATTTACTTTGGATATAATAAAGAAATACTGTACATGAGTAAGAACAAAACTGTATAAAACTATGAGAACAAACTTTAATTTTATTGTTTATTTGTGTGTTTATTCTGTAAGTAATAAAAAAAATCTAGGCACACATATACTTCTTGGCTCACATTCAGTTGCTGAGATGTGGTCAGAATTTTTATTCCAAATTTTCAGAGAAAATCTGATCCACAGAGCCTCCATTCAGCATATCTCCTCTTCTTATTGATTTTTCTTAGTAGGGTTTCTGCAGCTTTTTTTTTTTTTTTTTTTTTTTTTTACCATGAAAGTTTATTTCACACTGCTTCCCTCTAACAGCTGATGTGAAGATGTGCCTGCTGCTTGAACACTGCAAAGCATTGATGTGGACCCTAATCTGTGGTGGTTTTAATTAGTTATTTCTGAGCACTGGTAGCTCTAATGAACTTATCCTCTCAAACAAGGAACAGTTAATCTTCCGTTCCTGGGGTAGCTTCAGCATAGAATTTGGGGTTTTTTGAAATACACTGGAAGAAGGTTTAAAAGGTTCTTAAAAATTTCCATAAGGTTTTATGTCATTTAATACACAACCCTGTCAAGGTGAGTAACAAAGGGCTCAAACACAGGGAGGAATACAATGCAGAAAGGATGGTTTATTGGCAAAACTGTGACAACAGAACAGCAGCAGGAGGGCTGCAAACACAAAACAAAACTGGACTGACAGGCTAACGGGGAACAAGGTAGAAATAATAATGACACCACTCCTGGGTCAGTTTTAAGATAAGATAAGATAAGATGAGATAAGCCTTTATTAGTCCCACAATGGGGAAATTCCAGGATTGCAACAGCACAGGAATAGCAACACTCAGAGCAATAATTAAGAAGATAAGAAAATAAGAGCAGTGGTATACATATGTACACATAAATATATAAATATATATACACAGTGCGGAGCATTGTAGCTAGATGGAATAAACAGCATAACCGTCTATTTAGTTACCCTACATGGTATGAATATGTACCCATACATATGTACACGTAGCGACTGATATTGTCCTAGTTGTATGCTGGAGGGGACCATTTGTGTAAGTCTGTTGCGTCTTTTGCATTCAATACTATTAGTTCGTCATGTTTTTTTGCTATCTCTGTGAGCAGCCCTGCTTAGGTTATACAGTCTAACAGTCGTAGGTAGGAAGGACCTGCAAAACCTCTTGGTCGCGCACCTAGGATGATGTAGTCTACTGCTAAATGAGCTTCTCAGTGCGTTCAGTATGTCCTGCATAGGGTGGGATTCGGTCTCCAGCAGAGATGACAGTTTAGCCACCATCCTTCTCTCTCCCATCTCCTCCACTGGGTCAAGGCGTTGCCCCAGGACAGAGCTAGCTTTCTTGATTAGTTTGTTCAGTGTCTTCCTATCTGCTGCTGTAATGCCACTGACCCAGCAGACCATTCCAAAAGTGATGGCTAATGCCACCACCATGTCGTAGAATGTCTTCAGCAGCGCCCCTTGTACACCAAAAGACCTGAGCCTCCTCAGTAGGAACAGCCTGCGCTGTCCCTTCTTGTAGAGTGCTTCGGTATTGTGTGACCAGTCTAGTTTATTGTTCAGATGAACACCCAGGTACTTGTAGGATGTCACCATCTCAATGTCTGTTCCCTGTATGTTTACTGGTGCTGTGAGGGGTTGTCCTTGCCTGCGGCAGTCCACCACCAGCTCCTTAGTTTTCCTCGCGTTGATTTGGAGGTAGTTTTGATGACACCAGTCCACGAAGTCCTGGATAAGTCCTCTGTACTCAGCTTCATCTCCGTTGGAGATGAGGCCGACGATCGCAGAGTCATCAGAGAACTTCTGTAGATGACAGTGTGTTGTGTTGTGTGAAAAGTCTGCAGTATACAGGGTGAACAGGAAGGGAGCTAAAACCGTTCCCTGGGGGGCCCCCGTGCTTCCGATGATCGTGTCGGACACACAATCCCGGGTTCTCACAAACTGTGGCCGGTTAGTGAGGTAGTCCAGGATCCATGATGACAGGTGCTGGTCCACCCCTGCGCACAGCAGCTTGTCCTTCAGGATCATTGGTTGGATGGTGTTGAAAGCACTGGAGAAGTCAAAGAACATGATCCTCACCGCGTTCCCGGGCTTCTCCAGGTGGGACAGGGAACGGTGAAGGAGGAAGATCACTGCATCCTCCACCCCAATGCCATGCTGGTAGGCGAACTGGAGTGGATCCATCTCTGGTCCCACCAGGGGGCGGAGGTGAGCAAGGAGCAGTCTTTCCAGGGTCTTCATCATGTAAGACGTCAGGGCCACTGGTCTGTAGCTGTTCAGGTCTTTGGGGTGGGAAGTCTTTGGGACAGGTACCACACAAGATGTTTTCCACAACTGTGGTACCCTCCCCAGCTTCAGGCTCAGGTTGAAGATGTGCTCCACAATCCCACACAGCTGGTCTGTGCAGGACTTGAGGAGCTTCGCGCTGATGCCGTCCGGTCCTGAGGCCTTCCTTGCCTTGATCTTCCTCAGCTCCGTCCTCACCTGGGCCTTAGTGAGGGTCATGTTGGGGGACTGTGTGCTGGGAGTGGGGGGGGGGGGGAGTGTTGGTGGAGTGGGGTGTGGACAGCAGGTCTCGATGACTTTAGAGGCAGCAGTGGTTGTTGTGCAGTCGGGGGGGAGGGTGGTTGGTCAAACCTATTAAAAAACAGGTTCAGATTGTTCGCCCGCTCCCTGCCCCCCGTTGCCTGGAAGGAGGTATTCTGGAGCCCAGAGATGGTTTTAAGATTTCTCCAGACCCCGCCGATGTCGCTCTGTTGCAGCTTGTCCTCCATCTTCTTCCTGAAGCTGTCCTTGCCTTCTCTGATCTTCCTCCTCAGCTCCCTCTGTACACTCTGTACCCAGTATGACCCAGACCATACTGTGAAGGCATAGAATATGAACAGTATGTAAGGGTTAACCCTTTGAGTGTGAGAATTTGCATTCCCCTAGTGGCAGAGTGTGGCACTGCGCCTGCCTTCTCACTCTGTCAAAAGTAAGTGAGAACTTTCTGGGGTTATTTTTAAATGTACTGATTTCTTGTTCATATACTTTGAAGGTAAGATGATGGGGTACCTCTGTACAAAAAATGGTGTCAAAAGACTGAACCATTTTTTGTGTAAATAAGTCCAAAGTCCATCTGAACTATTTTATTAACAAAAAATATTTACCACTCTTGACCACTAGGGGTATGTTGCAGTTCTGCACCATCCACACTCAAACGGTTAAGACCAAAAAAAAGTGTAATCTGGACTTGTCATAAATTTCATCCTTACTGTATCTTTTTTTTAAAAACATTTAAACAAAGTAACAAACTCAAAGAAAAGAAAGCAGAAACACTAGACAAATCAAAATTTAAACACACTTCAAGTAGGCAATGTATGTTTGAAAAGGAGTATTATTGTAGCCAATTAGATGCTTTGTGAGGTTGCTTGGCTGCATGTCACCTGCACACCTGGCATAGCTGGGCAATCACTCACTGCATGACCTACATACACAACTTGTGGTGCATTAGTTGGCATAGAGCTTGTAGATCAGGGAAGCCACACAGTTTTTCAACTGTAGTTGTGTGAGACAAGTGGGGTTTCATGTGATTGTGCATTTTTGTAGTGCTTAGTATTATACGAGCTTGGTTTTTAGACATTGATTGGGCGCCTTTTTGGACATGTTTTTAATGGAAATAAATAAAGTGTTGTCTTTTTAAAACTTTAAACCCTATGAAAGATGTCTTTCATACAATACACATTGGATAAGCCTCCCAGTTCCATCTAGTGGCAATTTTTGGTTTCGGTTGCCACTACAATTTTTGTTGAAAAACTGGCTACAAGTGGATGGATCAGTTCCTTTGGCAGACACAAACAGGATAGCTCTGCACTCTGGCTCCTGCTGATTTCTAGTGATGGCCAGATGAGGCTTTCTAGAGGACTTGAGGCCTTTTATCAAAATGGTTCATATAGACAAGGTCTCATGTGAAACTTCATTTTCTCTACTAGGCCATCTAGTGCACAAAACATATACAACATGCAGATTTTTACAAGGGCATTATTGGTTTAATGTGTATTGTTTCCATTTCAATAAATGCACTGTCTTTTAAGAAATATCAATGATAATAAGGGAAAAAAGAAATAATAAAACTCGGGTGACTACAGTGAATGTGCTTGTGGTACTTATCCATTTTTATTAAGAAATAATAACTTTTCAACAGTCTTTGGACTAAGGCGATTTCTTTTTTCTTTTTAGATTATTTCTCCAGCTTTGGAGAATACTCTCAGAGCACAGAGGATGCAGGTGTGCAAAGGAAGGCTACTGCAAGTTTGTACAGTGTATGGTAGACAAGTTCCTGTCTTTCCCAGTACATTCACCTCTGTCCTTATTATCATGCAGGGCACAATAGTGCCTCAGCATAATGACCCAAGCTTTTTGAATCACTATAGACACTTTATCTTGCAAATAAAAATAAAATTACTAGCCTGGTCTAGCTGGGACTTGAACCCCAGCCTTCCAGTTGTGTGGGAGATGCTTTACCACTAGGCCACCACTCCAGTTGCACCAAATAGCCACTATTTGTGAAAAAATGTATCACTGTGAGAAATAAGATCAAACTGTTCCCAAATGGGAGAAGTCCATGTTTTTGGTGCTGGCTCCATCTGAAAATTGGCTGTGACAAATCCCTTAAACAGTCAAACACTGACAGCATAAAACGTGAGTGTAACCCTTGCCTTACGTTAATTAGGTAAGGAAAATTATTAAGTGTAGACCAGTTGCTAGGTTCATAAGGATTACAATAGGGAATTAAAATGAGTGTGGAATGAAATAGCTGGAGGCAAGAAATGAGCAATTCATGGCTGTTATTATTAAAGATAAAGAGAACAAAATATACAAACAATTTACAAATATAACAACGGCCGGCATGAAATAAAACCCCAAAAATGTCCTACTGAGCTCAGTGTTTGTTTGTCTTTTTGTTTTAGTCGTTTGACCAGTCAAGATATCTTGTATTTCCAGACTCAGGTTTCTTTTCCTCTTTTAAAGTGGCGGTTTGAGTTGTTACCACTTTGAATTTTGGGGCACTGGAGAGAGGAAGGATGTTCTTCAACCGAGATCTTGGTTCAGATCTCGATTCAGGTCTCGAGTCAGGCTCGCCATCTCCATTCGGAGAGAATCCAGGATCCAGAAGGTTCTTAATCGGCAACCAAAAAAAAACTAGCCAAGATGAGATATCAGGTTTTTACACGGACCGTCTCCAGCCTCTCTCGTTCGTTCTCAAAGCGCAAAAGACTGGGAAATGGATGCGTGCCTCAGCACTCTGCTCGGAAGGCGGGGCTAATATTGCTCCCAACGAATGAAAAGACCCAGATCACCCAACGTGACCATGAAACAGGAATTTAAAAGTTGGATAACGAGGATCACACTTCCTCTTCCCAAGATAACCATTTTTCAAAATAAAATCACACAATTGCATTAATACAAATGAAATGTGAGAAAAAGGGTCATTTTCTCAGCTGGGTTACACCCTACCACGCTAAATATCATGCACGTCTCGTTGCATGTGTAACCAAGACTTTCCATCGTCAGTATTTAGAAACTCTGAGAAGGCTGTATTCAAACCTTGAAAAGGGGACTTAACAACAGTTACTAGGGGATTTCCTAATTCAGGATACTCTAGTCTTTTTGGAAGTTGTCTGATTCTTTCAGATTGTCGTATTGGTTGAGTTGTAATGTGATCATTTTCAGTATTGTCTCCATCCGGTATCATTTATGGTCGGAACTACGACGGTATCTGGTCGTCTTCGAACCTCCGACTTTCGTTTCTCTTTTGGCTTTGTACTGGGTGTACTTTTTGAGTTTTGAGCTTTTGGTTTTGCAGTTAGTTTTACTAGTTGAGTGTGAATTTCTGCAACTTGTTTTGAGAGTTCTTGAATTGAGTTTAACGTGATATTGTTCTCATTTTCATCTGAACTGCATTGCACAGTGTACACGTGGGATGTCACTTTTTGTTTTGAACTGCTCAAATGTTGTCTCATTCGCAAGTTTTTGGCAGCATTTTGGTCTTCTTCAGTACGTAGCAAGAGAAGCAAATCAGGAAAAGCTGGGGGATTTGTTCATTTTTCTTTTAACTGGAGTGCAGTTAAGGGAATCATCCCAACAACCTTGACAAAACTGTGTGACAAGCAGCCTGTCAAAATCCTGGCTTGAAGCGCCATCACGCTTCACAGTGTGAGTCAAAGCTACATGAAGACGTTGTAGATATGATGAGGGTTTCTCACCTGTGTTTTGGAAGGTGTCAATAAACTTGGCGTAAAGCTCTCCGCCATCTTGAACTGTACCATAAGCAGAATCTAACAGCCGAAGGTATTCTGATGGTGAGCTGTTGGGGTTCAAGTGCTTGACTACATCAGCTGCTGGGGGTAAAAGAGACTCAATAATCTCTCGGGATTGTTGCAGTTTGGACATAGCAGGATCAGTCAAGATTAATTCTACACTGGAGCGCCAAGTATCATAATCTAGCTCATAAGTTGGTCTGAGGTCTTTGCCAGAAAAAGCTCTGAGCTTTTGTGAAAACGGCTGCACGGAAAAATCCTCCGTTTTTACAATGTGCTCAACTACCACACGTTGCACTTCTGGGGGATTTAAATCATGTGCAGAAATGATGGGCATACTTCGAGCTGGGGTGCTCACAGTGTGATTTGACTGGTTGCTTGGTTGTGCACCTTGAATACTGGGCTCAGCTGCAGAAGGCTGAGGTTGAGGTTCATCCAAAAAAGCTTCAGGTAAGTTATCAGGTAACTTAACTTGCTCTGATTGATCATTTTCAGATTCTTTGATTGACTCAGAAATCTGTGACATCATGTCTTTCAGGACATCTGCAAAATCTCTGCCACTCATCTTCGCTAGGTTTTTAATGTTAGTGAGATATGACTTGGTCCTATCGTTCCCTACACGGTGCGTGTAAACACTGGCAAGAGATTGTATCATATAGCTGGCTCCACTATCAAGATACATGGGTACATGGCAATGGGTCAAGAGCTTCAACAGCAATACCCAAGTTATACTCAAAAATAGCACTCTGGGAAAACTCGGACTTACTATCTGCTACTTTTATGACTCTTGAAATTGATCCATACTGTTTCAAAAACTCAGTCACTTCCCCAAATTGCTCATCTCCAGTGATTTCACTCACTATCACTGCATTTGGAATTTTCACAGATTCACGCTTAACAATATCCATTTTGGGTACGTTATAGGCTTGAAATAATGTAAGAGAGAGAAGAAAAAGGCTCCTGGCTGGGTCACCACTTCTTATTGTAACCCTTGCCTTACATTAATTAGGTAAGGGAAATTATTAAGCGTAGACCAGTTGCTAGGTTTGTAAGGATTACAATAGGGAATTAAAATGAGTGTGGAATGAAATAGCTGGAGGCAAGAAATGAGCAATTCATGGCTGTTATTATTAAAGATAAAGAGAACAAAATATACAAACAATTTACAAATATACAAATATAACAACGGCCGGCATGAAATAAAACCCCAAAAATGTCCTACTGAGCTCAGTGTTTGTTTGTCTTTTTGTTTTAGTCGTTTGACCAGTCAAGATATCTTGTATTTCCAGACTCAGGTTTCTTTTCCTCTTTTAAAGCAGAGGCTTGAGTTGTTACCACTTTGAATTTTGGGGCACTGGAGAGAGGAAGGATGTTCTTCAACCGAGATCTTGGTTCAGATCTCGGTTCAGTCTCGGTTCAGGTCTCGGGTCAGGCTCGCCATCTCCATTCGGAGAGAATCCAGGATCCAGAAGGTTCTTAATCGGCAACCAAAAAAAAACTAGCCAAGATGAGATATCAGGTTTTTACACGGACCGTCTCCAGCCTCTCTCATTCATTCTCAAAGCACAAAAGACTGGGAAATGGATGTGTGCCTCGGCATTCTGCTCGGAAGGCGGGGCTAATATCGCTCCCAACGAATGAAAAGACCCAGATCACCCAACGTGACCATGAAACAGGAATTTAAAAGTTGAATAACGAGGATCAGGTTCAGGTTCAGGTTCAGGTTACTTTATTTGTACCCGTAGGTAGATTTGTTTTGCAGTTGGTGACATCCATATTTACAAGCCACTAATTACATTCAACATAGACACAAACACAGGCACACATCTTACAAAATAGGTAAATATAAAATATGTACAATATAATTTTTATAGCTTGTTCAACTCTTTGACAGCAGCAGGGACAAAGCTGTTTTTGTAGCGCTGGGTTCTACTTTTTGGGACAGCAAACCTCCGTCTGGAGGGAAGAAGCTGAAAGTTGCAGTGCAAAGGGTGGGAGTCATCATTTAAAATCGAGTCGGCCATCCTCTGTACTTGTCTGGTGTACAGGGATGTCAGGCTCAGCTGTGACTCACCAAGCAAACGACTGGACCATCTGACTACCTGATCCAAGGATTTCCTCTGTTTCAGTTTTATCTGACCAAACCATGACATTAAAGAAAAGGATAAAACAGATTCAATAAAAGCCCGATAAAACATAGTCATTATGGTTCGGTCAATTTGGAAGCGTGCAAGTTTCCTCAAACAATGCAAATTTTGATGACCCTTTTTGCACACCCTTTCACAGTTCACCTCAAAGTTCAATCCACTATCAATAATTGTCCCAAGATATTTGTACGATTGTACACATTCGGTGGTCTGGCCTTTTAGTATGGTGACTTTGTGCCTGGGAGTTTTCCTCCTAAAGTCAATAATCATATCTTTCGTTTTTGTTGTATTCAGCTGCAGGTAGGAATCCTCACACCAGTGAACAAAGTCATCAACTACTGGGCCGTGGCCACTCTCACCATCCTGGAGGAGACTGACAATGACTGAGTCATCAGCATACTTTATAATGTGTCTGTTGTCATGTCTGCTCCGACACATGTTTGTGTACAGGATGAAGAGTAGTGGTAACAACACACACCCCTGAGGAGAGCCAGTAGAAGAGCACTTTAGGTCAGACAATGTGCCATTGACCCTTACTCTCTGCGTCCTGTCACACTTCCTCTTCCCAAGATAACCGTTTTTCAAAATAAAATCACACAATTGCATTAATACAAATGAAATGTGAGAAAAAGGGTCATTTTCTCAGCTGGGTTACATGAGGGATGGGGATTTCCATTGTATATCGCTGCTCACTTTATTTCATGTTGCGTGCAAAATCATGAATGGCTTCCTGACCCAGTCACGTGGTACAATGTCAGCAATACTCGCCTTGAAACACGCTTTGCCAAATATTTCCTAGACAAGCTCGGAGAACCCTCGAAGCTCCAGAGCCTGCCGTCCCATCACTACTGATTTCTCTCATTCATTCAAACTAAGATCGGCTGGCCTGAAGCAAACCTGAAGATAAGATAGCACTGTTTAAGAATTGTTCTAAGCTGTGTACAAGAGATTGGTCGTCTGGCTTAAGGATATAGGTAAATCCTGCAGCAATTCTAAATAAAGTCTTTGGCAGCCTAATTATCAAAATGAGCAATGGGGAATTGAATGTGCATGTCAATCTAAGTGAAATGGACAATGAACCAAGTAAAAGCCCAGTTAAACTTACAGTTAACACACTGGAAGAAAAAAATATCACTTCAAAAGGAAAGAAACTTCGGGTTGAAGAAACTACATAAACTAATAAAGGAAGTTGATGATGTCTGCTTCAAAAAATGTGTCTGAAGTGCAAATTAAGTATGAAATGTAATCAAAATTGTGTGTAGAAATAACTGACGTGCATGAGTCACTACATTAATACCTGAAGATGAAATGATGAAGCAAAATGAGTGGTGTAAAACCAGAATGGACAACAATAAAGAAACAATGGAAAACGTCAAAAAATGGTTGCTTGATACAAGAAAACAGAAAAAAAAAACCAGGGTGGTGGTGATAATGAACTTAATGGTAATGACTATAATGCCGTGTCAAATATAAATGTGGTTAATGTTAATCCATTGTCAAACACAACTGTGGTGAAGGATGATTTTGGTCTAGATGACAGTATTTCTAATATTAGTGGTAAAGCATGCTTATCAGTTGGTCACTCCAGTAGCAAGGTCTTTAAGGTCTACAGCTTCTGCACATCTTAGAGCAGAGGCTGGAAGGGCTGCATCCTTGCTAAGGCTGCAGCTCTGAAGGAAAAGCATGAACTGGAAGCTCAAGAGGATCAGATAAGACACAAAAAAAAAAAGGAATTTCTTTACTTAAAATGTCAAATTGATGCACAAATAACAAAACTAAATGTACTTAAAGCCAAAGGTTCTGATGTACAAAGCTCAACAGTTCATTCTGCAATGAACTCATATCTGGAAGGTGCAAAGGAGCGATCTTCATTCAGACCCAATGTAGTGATATGGGATTTATGAGTAGGAACTGTGTAGATCACCACACGCTACCCAGACCTGTATCAGTGTAACACAAGTGTGTACCTATAAAATGTATCCACGACGACATAAAAAATAAAATAAAAAGGTTGGTTCAACTATGGTGCTTTCACACCCTACAGGCTTTAGTTCATTTCAATCAAACTTGAGTTTGTTTTCTCTGTTAGTGCGGTTTAATATGTCTGGTGAGAACACGATAATCGTACTCTGGTGCGCACCATAGAAACCAAACCAAGACCACCTTAAAGAGGTAGTCTCAATTTGAATCCAATGGCGAACTCTGGTGCAGTCTTGCAGGTGAGAAAGGGACCGTACCAAAACAGGACCAGCGGCAAACGGTAAAACATTTTATGCCACTGTACATACCTGATGGATCTTTGAAAATATCTGTGGTTGAACATGTCACAGTTCTGGAGGATTAATGAACGTTAACATGTTATTTTCCATCCATAGCCGTGATTCATTTTCAAACTGTACGATTTGCCGAAAGTGGTATATGCACGTATGTAATAAACGATAACCAGGGCATTGAAAACCCCCTGTAGATTACTCTACGATTTGTATTATTTTCTCCCTAGAAATGCATAAATGGACGGTAGTCATCCTACTTCTTTATTTACCTTTCCTGTTCTCTCAGCAAAAAAATCTGACCAATAAGAACAGAGAACATTCTGACGTAAATCTCGCGAGATTTAACGTGACGCAGTTTGGGCTGCTTGAATTTTTGCCTGTGTGAAAGGGGACCAAACCAAGGAGAAAATGATACAAAATAACAAACCTGTCAACTGATTTCGACCAAATTAAACAAATTTAGGTGTGAAAGCACCCTAAATGAAAAGCTCTCCTCATTGACTCCACACCACACCAGAAAACACTTCATGGTGGCAGTAGTAATGAAAAGCCTGTGAAAAGTGATGACAGACAAGCAAGATTGTGTAGCCGGGTGGTCTAAATGACTAATACATTTTATCATATTGGTTCTCACTGTTATGAATGCCCCTTTCAGGGCATTAATGGGGCACCAGAAGCCAGAAGTAAGTTTGCTTGTTTATTTAACAAAAAGGACAAAAGGATAAAGTAAACAGCCACATGGGGCAAAACACACATATAAACTAGAACACAAAATAATAAGCACTGACACAGAATATGAGGATGAAGCAAGGACAGAACCTAACGCTATCAACATAGGCTTACAGGAGCTGAAGAAAGGAAGAATCCAACACAGAAGGAAGACTGGCTCTGGGGTAAGGGACTCCAGTCCTGGAACACCAATGTAGATTGCAGCGAGGAATGAGCCTCAGCTGCTCCCTTAAATACTCTACATGAACCAAAGGGGAATGTATTTAACAAAATGTAAAACAGCTGTCACAGTGCTGGCTCGGCTTGGACAGCCAGAAGTTCGGCCATGACGCTGTCAAAATAAAAGCCCTGGAAATGCCCAAATAACAAAACCCAAAACCCAAAATAAAATGGGAGAAAAAGGAAAATACTGAGTAACCCGAGCACGGAAGGAATCAGCACTCAGATCACCACAGTACCCCCTGTTCAAAGGGTGCATTCCAGGCGTCTAACATAACATCGAAACCCCCCGCCCCCACAACCAGAAGGCTACCAGGACCGACCCAGGGAGGGCAGAGGGGGAAACAGGCCAGGAGGGAGAGAACCAAAAAGCACAAAATGACAACAGCGACACCCAGAGAAGAAAAAAAAAAAAAACCCACAAGGAACGGATAACAACATGGATAAACATAATGGCATGACTTAAACACAGAAATAACCAAAACTAGATAAACACTCCAACCAGAGAAATAATCAAGTGCAACAGAATGAATAAACAAAAAATATATGTAAGTACTGACACAGGGGTGCAGTAGGGGTGCAGTAGGGCTGCACGGTGGCGCAGTGGTTAGCACTGCGGCAGCACAGTTTACCCTTGGCCGGGGGATTGTGGGGATCGTGGGATCGTGGGTTCGATCCCAGCCCCCGACCAACAGTGATCTGTGTGGAGTTTGCATGTTCTCCCCGTGTTGCGTGGGTTTACTCCGGGATTTCTCCGGTTTCCTCCCACATGCCAAAAACATGCATGTTAGGTTAATTGGCTGTTCTAAATTGTCCCTAGATATCTGTTTCCTATAGGCCCTTAGAATAGAGGGTTAGTATTAATGAAAGCGCTTTGAGCGGTCTTTGTGACTAGAAAAGCGCTATATAAGTGCAGATTAGTTAGTTAGTTAGTTAGTACGACCCGGTAAGAAAACAAGAGGAAACCAAAATACAGGTACACTTCAAAATACCGAAGTACCCAATAACACTTCAACTAGGAAAAAAGAAAAAAAAAAACTCAAGCACAACAGAATAATCAAGAAAAATATCTGTATGGTACATATGGTAAGCCGGGCAAAGAAAAGGGGATCCCTTCAATATACATGGAAAAAAAAACACAATTTCAGGGACGCCGGCAGGTAGAGAGCAGAGAGAGAAACAAAAAAAGGCAGTTCAGGCAGTCTACCCACATCCAGGTTCCACATAATGGAGAGAAAAGAAAAAAACAGTTTGGGCGGCTTACCCAAGTCCCAGGCCCGGGGAAACAGTACCTCAGGCGGCCAGACCAGGTTGCCAAACCAACAAAGCAGTCATTTGGTCAGCCGACCCAGGACGCAGAACCAGTGAAACAGTCTCTCAGGCGGCCGACCCGCGTCCTTAGACCACCAGAACCAGAGGGGGGAGCTCGGAGGCGGCCTCCCTACCGAGAGGGACAGCGAGGGGAAGCCGACCCGAATAAGGGAGACCCCAGCGGCATCCGGTGGAGAAGAATGGGGGGAAGACGAGGAACCACCCTGGTGTCAGGCAAAAGGGGATCTGCAGCTCCCTCACCGACCTTGAATCGAACCGGCTCAGCACCCAAGATGGACCCTGATTGGGCCAGTGCAGCACCCACAATGGACCCCGATTGGACCAGCGCAGCACCCAAGATGGACCCTGATTGGGCCAGTGCAGCACCCACAATGGACCCCAATTGGACCAGCGCAGCACCCACGATGGACCCCGATTGGGCCAGCGCAGCACCCACAATGGACCCTGATTGGGCCAGCGCAGCACCTGGGATGACCTCCAAACACGAACCTGGAGCCTCGATGACAACAACCGGAGCTGACTTGTCTCCGGTGACCCTGGGAGAAGGCTCAGATAGATCGAGAGAACAGGGGTCAGGATCAACGGCAGCGGCAGAACCCAGCGAGACAAGCTCGGAAGCAGCGGTCGGCTGCACCCGGCTCTTCTCCCCGAGGGACAGGCAAGAATGCTCCAACACAGAAAGCAGAAAGACAAAATAGAGCACTTGCCTGATCTCGGGCTCCGCCGGCATCCAGGACTACAACGATCCAGGCTCAATGATCTGGAGGTCCATTCCTGGTTCCAACTCGACTGCGGTGGGCTCTGCAGCCAGCATGATGGTCCTCACAGTCCAGGAACCCCCTGACACTGAAGCCCATGCCAAAGGCCCGTACAACGTGGTGGCAGGGGATCCGTGACCTGCCGGGGCCGACTGCTCCTCCACGGAGACCCAGGGATGCTTAATTGTCAGCTCAGGCTCCAAACAGCAGTCAAGCCTCCTCCTCTGCCCATGACACAGCTGCGGGACTGGAACCAGGCTCTCCAGGGCCGCAGGCTCCTCCTTCATTCGACGGTCTACTCCTGGCACCGGGGAACGCTCAGAAAGAAGGGAAGGAGACACAGAGGTTGCAGGTTCAATGTTTATGGCTGCAGCAGGTGGTGGGAGCTCAGAGGACTGTGAACCCCGAGCTCCACCCCCAGGAATCAGACAAGGCAATTCATTATACTGAGATTTAGAATGAACCAACACTTGCCTGTTCTCCCAGGGAGCAATGGTGGCCACTGCATCGGGCTTCGTTCTCCCCTTTCCCCTAAGGATGGTGACAGAGGGCCCCCTGGGAAGACGAGGAAGAGCCGCTCTCACAGGATCAATGACGGGCATAGCCAGAGCAGGACTTGCTGGGCTCACAGCAGCCAAAGGGAGCGCCGAGGAGGAGGGAGGAGCAGCCGGGGCAGTCCGTGGTCGAGGAGCTGACAGAACAGCGGGAATGGATGACCCGGAGACTGAGGCTGCTGTCTTTCCCTTCCGTCGTGATGCAGGAACAACAGCTGGCTGGGAGGCGGAGTTCCCTCGGCGACCTGGAACAGGATTCGGACGGGAACCTCGCGGAGAGACGGTGACGGGCGGAACCAGAGGAGAACTCGCTGGGGGCACAGCAGCTGAACAGTGCGCCGAAGAGGGGAGAGAAGCAGCTGGAGCAGCCCGGGTATGTGGAGCTGATGGAACAGCCGGAACAGGTGACCCGAAGGCTGGGACTGATGTCTTCACCTTACAACATGGCGCAGGGAAAGCGGCTGGCTGGGGGGTGGAGTTCCTCAGGCGAAGCGCCGTTACTTTGGCCATCCTCTTCCTGCCCTCAACGTGATCAGCCAGGCGAGGATTGCGCTTAGTTGCCGCTTCTGCGAGGTCCAGGTACCAGCGTGCGTTTACGGGAGTGGCGAACCTGTGAGCATTGGAGAGGAGGCCATCAACCTCCATGAGAGCCATGACCAGCTCGTAGCCCAGGTCCAAGAAATAACCAGTCCTTGATGACGCCATCTCCCGAAGTACACTGGCACTCAAAAAAGGGGAAAAACTGAAGCCAGTGAAAACAAACTTACTGTGGCTGGCACCTCTCTTGGCTGCAATCTACTGTTATGAATCCCCCTTTCAGGGCATTAATGAGGTGCCAGGAGCCAGAAGTAAGTTTGCTTGTTTATTTAACAAAAGGACAAAAGGATAAAGTAAACAGCCACGTGGGGCAAAACACACACATAAACTAGAACACAAAATAATAAGCACTGGCATAGAATATGAGGATGAAGCGAGGATGGAACCTACCACTATGAACATACACTTACAGGAGCTGAAGCAAAGAAGAATTTAACACAGAAGAAAGACTGGAGCCGGGGTTAGGGACTCCAGGCCTGGAACACCAATGTAGACTGCAGCAAGGAATGAGCCTCAGCTGCTCCCTTAAATACTTGACATGAACCAAAGGGGAATGTGATTAACGAAATGCCAAACAGCTGTCACAGTGCTGGCTCAGCTTTGACAGCCGGAAGTTCGGCCGTGACGCTGTCACAATAAAAGCCCTGGAAATGCCCAAATAACAAAACTCGAAATAAAATGGGAGAAAAGGGAAAATACTGAGTAACCCGAGTGCAGAAGGAATCAGCGCTCAGATCACCACACTCACCTGAGCTTTGATATGTCATAACATGACCCAAGGAATCTGTTATTTGTGTACATTTGTAATGTTTACATCTTTATTGTCCATTTGTAATGGCAGTTTTCATTGTTAAGGGTTCATTTATGTGGTCACATTTCACTTTCTTGGTCTTTCTTTCCGGTTTACATTTTGGTGGAGCTACAGATGTATGGAGGACAGTGGTGGGAGGACAGTGGTGGGATGCTGTTGTGTGAAGAAGTTTAGTTTAGTTTAATGTTTTTTGAAAGGGATATTACATATTAATGAATATTAATACAAATGTAAGTGTGCCAGATTTAGCAATACTGCTAATTTGCATCTGTAGTCCCCCGGCGGGTCAAAAACACACACAAACAAACAATCATACATGAGCAGAACAATTGCAATGAAAGTGTACAAAGTGTATATGCTGAAGTGCAAGAGTTGAATGAATGAATGAATGAATCTTTTTTTCAGATAGATTAAAAGTAAAGATTAAAAAAAGAAACCGAACAATATAACAAAGGGGAAAAAAAATCCAACAAGGTCAAATCAAACAATAACTCCTCTGATTATACAGTTCAACATAAGTTATCCGAAATGGGTGATGGTTGAAGCCGCAACTTATATTGCCCACCCATATTCCATCCAAGAATCCAAAAGAAAAACAAAACAAGAGCAATTACAATTCAGAACAAAGCTAAGACAAAACGTGACAAAAAAAAAAACGCTTAAGTCAAGGTTAACGCTTAAGTTAAGGTGTTACAAAACAAAACATTCAAATGTCACATGTGTGAAGGGCTGTGTATGCGCACACACACATGCACCCAGGCACCTCACAGCTACAACAGACAGCAACAAACAAGAAGTGGGGCATATGTGTGTGACACATGGGCACATACAGTGGTGTAAAAAAGTGTTTGCCCCTTTCCTGATTTCTCATTTTTTTGTATGTTTGTCACACTTAAATGTTACAGATCATCAAACAACTTTAAATATTAGACAAAGACAACACAAATAAACACAAAATGCAGTTTTTAAATCAAGGTGTTTATTTTTAAAGGGAAAAAAATCCAAACTTACATGGCCCTGTGTGAAAAAGTGATTGCCCCTTAAACCTATTAACTGATTGGGCCACCCTGAACAGCAACAACTGCAATCAAGCGTTTGCGATAACTGGCAATGAGTCTTTTACAGCACTGTGGAGGAATTTTTGCACATTCATCTTTGCAGAATTGTTGTAATACAGGCACACTGGAGGGTTTTCGAGAATGAGCTGCCTTTTTAAGGTCATGCCACAGCATCTCAATCAGATTCAGGTCAGGACTTTGACTAGGCCACTCCAAAGTCTTCATTTTGTTTTTCTTAAACCATTCAGAGGTGGACTTGCTGGTGTGTTTTGGATCATTGTCCTGTTGCAGAACCCAAGTGCACTTCAGCTTGAGGACACGAACAGATGGCCAGACATTCTTCTTCAGGATTTTTTGGTAGACAGCAGAATTCATGGTTCCATTTACCATAGCAAGCCTTCCAGGTCTCGAAGCAGAAAAACAGCCCCAGATCATTACACTACCACCACCACATTTTACTGTTGGTATGATGTTCCTTTTCTGAAATGCTGTGCTACTTTTACGCCGTATGTAATGGGGTACACACCTTCCAGAAAGTTCAACTTTTGTCTCGTCAGTCCACCGAGCATTTTCCCAAAAGTCTTGTGAATCATCAAAATGTTTTCTGGCAAACCTGAGACGAGCCTTTTTGTTGTTTTTGCTCAGCAGTGGTTTTCGTCTTGGAACTCTGCCATGCAGGCCATTTTTGCCCAGTCTCTTTCTTATGGTGCAGTCATGAACACTGACCTTAACTGATGCAAGTGAGGCCTCCAGTTCTTTGGATATTGTTGTGGGGTCTTTTGTGACCTCTTGGATGAGTTGTCACTGCACTCTTGGGGTAATTTTGGTCCGCCGGCCATTCCTGGGAAGGTTCACCACTGTTCCATGTTTTTGCCATTTGTGGATAATGCCTCTCACCATGGTTCGCTAGAGTCCCAAAGCTTTAGAAATGGCTTTATAACCTTTTCCAGACTGATAGATCTCAATTACTTTGTTTCTCATTTGTTCCTGAATTACTTTAGACCACAGCATGGTGTTTAGCTTTTGAGGATCTTTTGGTCTGCTTTACTTTGTCAGGCAGGTCCTATTGAAGTGATTTCTTGATTGAGAACAGGTGTGGCAGTACTCAGGCCTGGGTGTGGCTTGAAAAATTGAACTCAGCTTTCCAAAGATGTGATAAACCACAGTTGATTTATGTTTTAATGGGGAAGGGAGGGCAATCACTTTTTCAATAGGTCATATAGGTTTGGATTTTTGTTTTTTACCTTAATAAGCACCCTGTGCTTGCTCACAGGGGATCGCCTGATTGCTGGGGTCTTTCTGCAATTGTGTGGGTTACCCCTACATTTGAAAGTGCTTTGAGATGACTGTTGTGAAGTGGTGCTATTGTAGGACCTTGGGTGAGTCGGCAGACAGCGTCCCAGTCAGGATGCAGAGAATAAAGAGAGGTGGACATAGCAAGGAGATCATGGGGAGTTTGGCAGGAAGAAGGAGCTGTGGGGGGTCAAGGGTGAATGTATTGTGATGTGAAATGTCATGCCTTGTGATGTGAAATGTCGTGGAGAATGTGAGACGAGCTGTTGATATAAAAGGAGAAGCTGTGCTTAGCTGTTTATGCTTTTTGTGTATGACTGATGGGAGAGTGTAATAAACTTTGTCTGTTTGTAACCTCCTCATGGGATCCCTCATGGATCGTCACCTTATCGTGGTGGGGGGGTTTGCGTGCCCCAGTGATCCCAGGAGCTATGTTGTCCGGGGCAATTTGCCTCTGATAGGGTCTCCCAAGACAAACTGGTCCTGGGTGAAGGGCCAGACGAAGAACGATCCAACAGACTCTCATGATAAATTGTATATCAAGGATTCAGTGTACCCCGCCCGGTATGGGGTTACCGGGGCCCCACCCTGGAGCCAGGCCTGGGGGAGGGGCTCGAAGGCTAGCGTCTGGTGGCCGGGTTTCCACCCATGGGACCCGGCCGGGCTCAGCCCGAAGGAGTTACATGGGTCCGCCCTCCAGTAGGTTCACCACCTGCAGGAGGGATCATGGAAGTCCGGTGCTATGTGGATTAGGTGGCAGTCAAAGGCGGAGACCTTGGCGGACTGATCCCAAGCTTTCTAAACTGGCTTTTGGTACGTGGAATGTCACCTCTCTGGTGGGGAAGGAGCCTGAGCTGGTGTACGAGATTGAGCGATACCGGCTAGATATAGTCGGCCTCACCTCAACACACAGCTCCGGTTCCGGAACCAGTCTCCTGGAGAGGGGCTGGAGCTTGGCCTTTTCTGGAGTTGCCCCGGGCGAGAGGCGACGAGCAGGGGTAGGTATTCTTGTATCGCCCCACCTTGCTGCCTCTATATTGGAGTTTTCCCCGGTGGACGAAAGGGTTGCTTCCCTGCGCCTTCGGGTTGGGAAACGGGTCCTGACCATCATTTGTGCCTATGCACCAAATGATGTTTCAGAGTACCCACCCTTTTTGGAGTCTGTGACTGGGGTGCTGGAGGGTGCTCCTCCTGGAGACTCCATTGTCCTACTGGGGGACTTCAATGCGCACGTGGGCAACGACAGTGAAACCTGGAGGGGGGTGATTGGGAGGAACGGCCTGCCCGATCTGAACCCGAGTGGTGTTCAGTTATTGGACTTCTGTGCTAACCACAGTCTGTCTATAACGAACACCATGTTCAAGCATAAGGGTGTCCATATGTGCACCTGGCACCAGGACACCCTAGGCCGCAGGTCGATGATCGATTTTGTTATCGTATCATCAGACCTGCGACCGTATGTCTTGGACACCCGAGTAAAGAGAGGTGCAGAGCTGTCAACTGATCACCACCTGGTGGTGAGTTGGATCCGATGGCAGGGGAGGAAGCCATTCAGACCTGGTAGACCCAAACGTATAGTGAGGGTGTGCTGGGAGCGTCTGGCTGAGGCCCCTGTCCGGGAGGTCTTCAACTCCCACCTCCGGAAGAACTTCAACCACATTCCGAGGGAGTCTGGAGACATGGAGTCTGAATGGGCCATGTTCTCCACCTCTGTTGTTGAAGCGGCAGCCCAGAGCTGCGGCCGCAAGGTGGTCGGTGCATCTCGTGGTGGCAACCCCCGAACCAAGTGGTGGACACCAGTGGTGAGGGGGGCCATTAAGCTGAAGAAGGAGTCCTATCAAGCTTGGTTGGCTTGTGGGACTCCCGAAGCAGCTGAGGTGTACCGGCAGGCCAAGCGGAGTGCAGCTCGGGTGGTTGCTGAAGCAAAAACCCGGGTATGGGAGGAGTTCGGTGAGGCCATGGAACAAGACTTTCGGTCGGCTTCAAAGAGATTCTGGCAAACTGTTCGGCGGCTCAGGAGGGGAAAGCAGCTCCCCGTCCACACTGTGTATGGTGCGGATGGGACACTGTTGACTTCAACTGGGGATATCGTCGGGCGGTGGAAGGAATACTTCGAGGATCTCCTCAATCCCACTGATACGCCTTCCACAGAGGAAGCAGGGTTTGGGGACGAGGGGGATGACTCGCCTATCACAGGGGCTGAGGTCGCCAAGGTGGTTAAAAATCTCCTTGGTGGCCGGGCCCCGGGGGTGGACGAGATTCGCCCCGAGTACCTCAAGGCCCTGGATGTTGTTGGGTTGTCATGGTTGACACGCCTCTGCAACATTGCGTGGAGGTCGGGGGCAGTGCCTTTGGCATGGCAAACCGGGGTGGTGGTTCCTCTCTTCAAAAAAGGGGACCGGAGGGTGTGCTCCAACTTTAGAGGGATCACACTCCTCAGCCTCCCTGGGAAGGTCTATGCCAAGGTACTGGAGAGGAGAGTCCGGCCGTTGGTCGAACCTCGGATTCAGGAGGAGCAATGTGGTTTTCGTCCTGGCCGTGGCACATCGGACCAGCTCTTTACCCTCTCGAGAATTCTTGAGGGTTCGTGGGAGTTTGCCCAACCAGTTTACATGTGTTTTGTGGACTTGGAGAAGGCATTTGACCGCGTCCCTCGTGGATTTTTGTGGGGGGTGCTTCGGGAGTATGGGGTATCGGGCTTGTTGTTACGAGCTATTCGGTCTCTGTACGACCGTTGTGAGAGTTTAGTTCGCATTGCCAACACTCGGTCGGAGTCATTCCCAGTGAGAGTTGGACTCCGCCAGGGCTGCCCTTTGTCACCGGTCCTGTTCATAATTTTTATGGACAGGATTTCTAGGCGCAGCCAGGGAATGGAGGGTGTCATGCTTGGTGACCACAGGATCTCATCTCTGTTGTTTGCAGATGATGTTGTCCTGTTGGCTTCATCCAGCAATGACCTACAGCTCTTGCTGGGACGGTTTGCCGCTGAGTGTGAAGCGGCTGGGATGAGAATCAGCACCTCCAAGTCCGAGTCCATGGTCCTCAGCCGGAAAAAGGTGGATTGTCCTCTCCGGGTTGGGGACAGGCTCCTGCCCCAAGTGGAGGAGTTTAAGTATCTTGGGGTCTTGTTCACGAGTGAGGGGAAAATGGAGCGAGAGATCGACAGACGGATTGGAGCAGCATCTGCAGTGATGCGGACGTTGTACCGGTCTGTTGTGGTGAAGAGGGAGCTTAGTTCTAAGGCAAAGCTGTCGATTTACCAGTCAATCTACGTTCCTACTCTCACCTATGGTCACGAGCTTTGGGTAATGACCGAAAGAACGAGATCGCGGATACAAGCGGCTGAAATGAGCTTTCTCCGTAGGATTGCTGGACTCACCCTCAGAGATAGGGTGAGGAGCTCAGTCATCCGGGAGAGGCTCAGAGTAGAACCGCTGCTCCTCCACATTGAAAGGAGTCAGTTGAGGTGGTATGGGCATCTGATTAGGATGCCCCCTGGACGCCTCCCACTTGAGGTGTTTCAGGCACGTCCCACTGGGAGGAGACCCCGGGGCAGACCTAGGACTCGGTGGAGAGACTATGTCTCCCAGCTAGTCTGGGAACGCCTTGGTATCCCCTCTGAAGAGCTGGAGCAGGTGGCTGGGGAGAGGGAAGTCTGGGCTTCTCTGCTTGAACTGCTGCCTCCGCGACCCGGACCTCCGGAAAAGCGGTAGAAGATGGATGGATGGATGGATGTTTGTAACCTTGCCTCCTCATTTCACACTCTCCACACTATATAAATAAAGTTGAACCAAACTGAATTAATAATAAACACCTTCATTTAAAAACTGCATGTTGTGTTTACTTGTGTTATCTTTGTATTGTAACCCCTTGGGTTATTGTAATAGGTGCACACATAACTTCTAAATAACCCTTGCATAATATTAAATACAATGCATTGTAATACTTTTCACATATCTACAGATGTATTACTGCATTAGTAATATTATTTTTCATGTTCACAAATAGTGTGACATTCTTGTTTTTTTTTTCTTCAAATATATGCTTTACATATAGTGTTTTAGTCTTTTCTCAAATTTTCTACAGAAACTCATATTTACTAGTTCACATAAATGGATCATTCTCTAACTACCTCCTATTTGCTGCCTACTGGTCAGTCAAGGACAATATTAGTGTTTTAATGTTGTGATTGGCTTTTGCTGTTGGGGACGGGAGTTGCGTGGTGGTTTCTGAGAGTTTTCTCTGGACTTAACGTTTTTCTTCAGTTGGCCAGCGGCCATTCCCAGAGTAAGCCGTGTCTTTTGCTGCCCGTGGACGCCGACCACTGGACCTGCTAAACTAGCTAACTGAGAGCTTTCCCTGGACTAAACGTTTTTCTTCAGTTGGCCGGCAGTCACTCCCAGAGTAAGCTGTGTCTTTGCTGCCCGTGGACGCCAACCATTGGACCTGCTAAGCTAGCTAAAGCTGTTTTCCTGGAGCTTTGGCTTATAGCAGAGACCTTTTGGATTGTATTGCCGTTTAGAGCACCTTGTTAAGGAGCGCTGCTCTTCTGTGACCTCTGTTTTTGTGAACTGTTCAGCGGGTGCTGTGCTGAGATTGGTCTATAGTTAGCTAAAACTCCTGGATCCAGTGTTGGCTTTTGACATATTATTCGTCCCAGGAAACACGCACGCAGGCTCGGACAGATTTGAAAGCTTTATTCAACAATAATGTGTGTGTGTGGATGCGTGGATGCAAGATGTGAATGTGGTGTGGGTGGAGGATGAGGTCAGGACAGAGCAGTTCGCCGTTCAGCCAGGCAACCCTATGAGAGAGGAGAGCAGGGATTAGCTGGGCAACCACACGGGAAAGTGACGATGTTATTGTGCTTACTTGTAGCAACGCGGTGGCTGGCGTGGCAAGTCCCAAGCCTGGGAGACAGCGTTCTGCAGTGCGTCCGTGAAGATGCGGCAAGTGGAGGAGCAGCGTGACGAGGGAGAGTGAGTCCGCCGCCAAGGAGATCCACCTGTGCACAGGGAAAGACTGGATGGAGAAGGTAAGGCAAAATGACAGCTTACGTGTCCGATGAGGAAAACAGCTGGCCCGAACAACAGGGAAGTAGCTGTGGAGAAACGCAGGGAGACAGATGGCTCCAGGCCGCAGCTCAGGGCAGGATGGAATAAATAGCAGAGTTAACGAGGCACAGGTGTGTGCGCAGCTGAGGTGGAGGCCCGTGAGCTGCGGGTGATGACAGTACCCCCCCCCCCCACCAGCGCCTCCTGGCGCTGGTTTACCTGGGCGTGTCCGGTGGAACTCCGCGATGAGGTCAGGATCCAACACCCACGAAGAGCGCACCCAGGATCTCCACTCCGGACCATAACCTTCCCAATCCACCAGGTATTGCAGCCCCCGACCCCGACGCCGGGAGTCCAAGATGGCATTAGCACCCCACGCCGGGTCGCCGTCGACCATCCTGGGCGCAGGAGGAGACCTAGGAGGAGGGCAGAGTGAATTGGAAAGCACAGGTTTCATTTTGGAGACGTGGAAGGTGGGACACACACGAAGGGAGGGGGGGAGGGCCAAGCGCACAGCCACCGGGTTAATAATCCTGGATATGGTGAAGGGGCCGAGAAATCTTGGTGCCAGTTTCTTCTTCTCACCCTTGAGGCAGATGTCCTGAGAGGAGAGCCACACCTGCTGACCCACCCAGTAGACAGGAGCCGGCCTTCTGTGGCGGTTGGCGATGGAGCTGTTGCACGCTGCTGTGCGTAACAGCGTGTCTCTGGTCTTTTTCCACACGCTCCGGCAGCACCTGATGTGCACCTGAATAGAAGGAACAGCCAGTTCAACCTCCTGCTCCGGGAAAACAGGGGGGTCATACCCCAAGGACGCTTGAAAGGGAGACAACCCAGTTGCAGTGGACCGGGCCGAGTTATGGGCGTACTCCACCCAGGTCAGGTAGGAGCTCCAAGACGGCGGGTTGGATGATGTCACGCAGCGCAGAGCGGCCTCTAACTCCTGGTTCATGCGCTCACACTGCCGGCTGGACTGGGGATGATAACCAGAAGAGAGACTGACTGTGGCCCCCAAGGCGCTGCAGAAGCTCCTCCAAACCTGGGAGACAAACTGTGGACCACGGTCCGAAACCATGTCCTGTGGAATCCCATGCAGCCTGACGACATGCTGGACCAGGAGATCAGCCATCTCACGTGCCGAAGAAAGACCCTGAAGAGGCACAAAATGGGCGGCCTTGGAGAACCTGTCCACGATGGTCAGGACCGTGTCATAGGTGTTGGAGACCGGGAGTCCGGTGACAAAGTCAAGTGCAATGTGTGACCAGGGCCTGCCCGGAACCAGCAGGGGCTGGAGTAGACCCGCAGGTGGAGAGTTCGGTGACTTGCCGGTGGCGCACTGGGGACAGGCCCGGACATAGTTGGTAACGTCCTTCTGAAGGCCTGGCCACCAAAACGAGCGTTGCAGAAAACTCACCAAGCAGGTGATGCCGGGGTGACAGGCGAGTTTGAAGGTGTGGGCCCAATGGATGACTTCACCCCGAACTGCCGAAGAAACATACAGTTTCCTCTCGGGCCCCCCACCGGGATCCGGCTCCGCCTCCTGAGCCCTCCTGATCTTGTCCTTGATGTCCCATGAAATCACCCCCACGACGCACGACTCGGGCAGGATGGTATGCTCGGGCTCTTCTGGACCCCCCGGGGCGAACTGTCTGGAAAGGGCGTCGGGCAACCCATTCTTCGAGCCTGGACGGTACGTGATGGTAAAATTAAAACGAGTGAAGAACAGAGACCAGCGCGCCTGGCGGGCATTCAGGCGCTTCGCTGACCTCAGGTACTCGAGGTTCTTATGGTCCGTCCAGACCACAAAAGGCAGGGCTGCCCCCTCTAACCAGTGACGCCACTCCTGTAGCACGAGCTTGACGGTGAGGAGCTCCCTGTCGCCTACGTCGTAATTCCGCTCTGCCGCCGATAGTTTCCTGGAGAAGAAGGCACAGGGCCGTTTAACACCATCCACTGGTGACTGCTGGGACAACACCGCTCCCACCCCTGTGTCGGATGCGTCGACCTCCACCAGACACTGAAGAGCGGGATCAACCTGGGTCAAGACCCGGGAGGACGAGAACTCCGCCTGGAGAGTCTTGAAGGCGGTAGCAGCCAAATCAGACCACCGAAAAGGCACCTTCGATGACGTGAGGTGGGTCAGGGGGGAGACGATGGCGCTGTAGTTGGGGACAAAGCGCTGTTAGAAATTGGCGAATCCAATGAATTGTTGCACCTGCTTTCTTGAGGTCGGCGTGGGCCACTCGACCACCGCTTTGACCTTAGCGGGGTCGGGAAGGATCTGGTTGTGGGAGATCACGAACCCCAGGAAGGAGGTGATTTGGGCATAGAACTCGCATTTCTCTGCCTTAATGAACAGGCGATTCTCCAGCAGACGTTGCAGGACCCGCCTCACGTGGGCCTGGTGCTCCTCATGTGACCTGGAGAAGATGAGTATATCGTCAAGATAGACGAAGACGAAAACTCCCAGGAAATCCCGCAGAGCGTCATTTATTAGGCGCTGGAAGACGGCAGGTGCGTTGGTGAGCCCGAACGGCATCACGAGATACTCAAAGTGGCCGCTGGGTGTCCTAAAGGCCGTCTTTCACTCGTCTCCCTCCCGGATTCTAACGAGATGGTAAGCGCTGCGGAGGTCGAGCTTGGTGAACCAGGTCGCCCCCTGGAGGGAGTGGAAAGTGGTGTCCATGAGCGGCAGGGTGTAGCGGTCCTTTATCGTGATGTCATTCAGGGCTCTGAAGTCAATACAGGGACGTAGGGACCCATCCTTCTTGCCACAAAGAAGAAGCCCGCGCCAAGCGGGGACGAGGAGGGGCGGATGATCCCAGCGCTGAGTGACTCCTTTATATATGTGTCCATCGCCTAGCGTTCCGGTGCAGAGAGACTGTAGAGGCGGCCAGATGGCAGGGGCGCCCCCGGGCAGATGTTGATAGCACAGTCATAGGGTCAATGCGGTGGAAGGGACAAGGCTTTGGACTTACTGAAAGCTGCCCCCAAGTCGTGGAACTCCTGCGGCACCAAGGTCAGGTCCGGGGGCTCAGAGACAGGGGCCGACAGAGGGGCAGATGGAGCGCAGGCTGCCGACTGAAGACAGGTACCCAGGCAGAAGGTGCTCCAGGACAGGACGCTGCCGGTTCTCCAATCCAGGACAGGGTTATGCAACCGCAGCCAGGGGTAACCCAGAATGACTCGGTCCGACAAGGAGGGCAGGATGTAGAAGGTCAGATCCTCCCGGTGGTTGCCGGAGACGATGATGGGAACTGGCTTGGAGCGATGAGTAACTGTACCCAGAGGAGAACGGGAGAGCGTTACCAAGTTCAGGGGATTGGGCAGCTGTTGGCTGGGTATGCCCAAACGGGTTGCCAGGCTCTTAGAAATAAAGTTCTGCTCTGCCCCAGAATCCACCAGTGCGTGAGTGGAATGTCCAGTGGAGTTGTGGCAGAAACGTATGGGCAATGTACAAGAAGATAGGGGATTAGATCGGTTGGAGTCCGCGAGGCCCCCTATTGTGACTCGCGGACCTCCCCTTTTGACTTCACCGGACACAGCTCCACGGGATGCCGGTCATCTCCGCAGTACATGCAGAGACCCCGTTCCCGCCAGCGTTGTCTCTCCGCTAGAGGGAGCCTAGTGCACCCGATTGCCATGTCCTCTGGTTCGTCGGCGGACTCCGGGGCCGGTAACGCCAGAGGGCGCGACTGAGCTGAACGGAGGGAAGCTCCGCGCGAGCGGCTGGCAGACCTCCGCTCCGCGGCCCGCTCACGCAGCCTGTTGTCCAGGCTAATCGTGAGTGAGATCAGCTCGGAGAGTCGCTCTGGGAGATCCCGACCAGCTAGTTCATCCCTCAGACCAGAATTAAGGCTACGGAGGAAAATGCTGCAGAGAGAAGCCTCTCCCCAGCCCACCTCCTCCGCAGCCACCCGGAAATCGACCGCATACTCTGCCGCGGACCGGACTCCTTGTTGGAGACCAAGAAGCCGGTCCGCGAGGACGCTATCGAGTCGGGAATGATCAAAGACCCCTAAAAAGTCTCGCACGAATCGGTCATACGAGAGGTTTGCGTAACTTGGCTTCATCATTACAGTGTAAGCCCAAGCTAACTCTCGCCCCTCGAGAAGGTTAGCCATGTACCCGATTCGGCTATGGTCGGAAGGGAAGTCCCCGGGAACGCGCAAAAACACCGACTCACACTGAAGTATAAACCCCTTTGCTCCACCGAGTTTCCCGCTGAAGCGAGTAGGAGTTAGAATGGGTGTGAGACGAGCTGGCGCTCCCGAGCTAGGCTGGCCGGCTGTGGAAGCACCCGTAGCCACGCCGCCAAGAGGACCCGAAAGGAAAGGCCGCGGGGGGTCCAAGCGGTCCAACCAATTGGAAATTGAAGTTAATTGATTGAGGATGACTTGTTGCTGATGAGCAATCAAATCCACCCGAGCCTCGAGGGTGGTAAAACGGCGCGCGAGCCCGCTATCTGCTGGGCCGCTTTGCTGGAGCCGTACTGACATATTATTCGGCCCAAGAAACACGCACGCAGGCTCGGACAGATTTGAAAGCTTTATTCAACAATAATGTGTGTGTGTGGATGCGTGTACGCAAGATGTGAATGTAGTGTGGGTGGAGGATGAGGTCAGGACAGAGCAGTTCGCCGTTCAGCCAGGCAACCCTATGAGAGAGGAGAGCAGGGTTAGCTGGGCAGCCACACGGGAAAGTGACGATGTTATTGTGCTTACTTGTAGCGACGCGGTGGCTGGCGTGGCAAGTCTGAAGCCTGGGAGACAGCGTTCTGCAGTGCGTCCGTGAAGATGCGGCAAGTGGAGGAGCAGCGTGACGAGGGAGAGTGAGTCCGCCGCCAAGGGGATCCACCTGTGCACAGGGAAAGACTGGATGGAGAAGGTAAGGCAAAATGACAGCTTACGTGTCCGATGAGGAAAACAGCTGGCCCGAACGACAGGGAAGTAGCTGTGGAGAAACGCAGGGAGACAGACGGCTCCAGGCTGCAGCTCAGGGCAGGATGGAATAAATAGCAGAGTTAACGAGGCGCAGGTGTGCGCGCAGCTGAGGTGGAGGCCCGTGAGCTGTGGGTGATGACAGCTTTTTGAATAAGGGTTTAATTACAGCAGTTTTAAAAGCCTGCGGTACATGGCCTAAAGTTAATGAAGACTTGATTATTTGAAGAATAAAGCTACCAATAAATGGGAAGACTTCTTTAAATAACCTGGTAGGAATAGGGTCTAAAAGACAAGTTGAAGGCTTGGATGAGGAAATTATTTGGTCTAACTCTAAAAGGTCAATTGGAGTAAACTCATCCAAACAGATATCAATTGAAGGAGTTGTAGTAGTTACTGTATTTAACGGTGGGAAGACTCTGATTGATTTTATCTCTGATAGATGAAATTTTATTATTGAAAAAGTTCATAAAGTCCTGACTAGTAAGCTCTAAGGGAATGCTAGAATTGACAGAGTCCTGACTCTTTGTCAGCCTGGCTACAGTGCTGAAAAGAAACCTGGGATTAGTCTTGTTCTCTTCTATTAATGCAGAATAATAACTTGTTCTAGCTTTTCTAAGAGATTTTTTATAAATTAAAAGATGATTTCTCCAAGCTAAATATGTCAGGAACCGAGCCGGCTTGATTTCCCCTGGCTAGGTCCTAGCCGCTATATGGGTACATACCACATTGTATGTATGTTAGTATGTATTTCTGTGTACTTTGCCGCGCCCATAGCCACTGCCTTCTGGCCGGCAGCGGGGAGGCAGCCCCTTGCACTCACGCTGGAGTGAGCGCTGTCTAACTGTCTGCTGGTCAGACCATGCCCCCTCTCTATTGCTACCGGCTGTTCCCACTCCCGTATGCCATCTTCCCACTCCTCACCCAGGTGTAACCAATTTGTGAAACCAGCAATGCATGTTCTTAAGGAGCCTGTCTCCAGTCATGCATTGCTGGGTCATTGTACTTCAATGACGGTAATCGCATGGAGTCATGTCAACTAAGGACAGTTTCCCTCGGGGCTAATTTGGACCACTGGACTGCTCCAGTTCTGTGAGTAACTTGCTGCATGTGTTTTTCCCCGGTGTCTCTTCCCATAGACTGTAGAACGTCCAGCAGGACTCCCTAGCCTCTGAGAAAACATAAACTGTAACTGTTTGTCTGCTTGTCATATAAATAAAGGTGTGTTGGTGTTCACCCGGCGCGTAAATCCTCATCCTTTCTCCCCTCGCCGTGCGCATTGGAGAAGCGCACGGGAGGGTTCATGACAGAATGACCCAGCCGAATTAAAGGATTTAGCGGGTACACCCACACATCCTTTTCCCCTTTCCTCCTTTTTGTATAATTTTTTGAGACTGAGCTGTGTTGGAGTTGGCCATGGATTCGGCACCCCACAGCTATCCTTTGAGCTTGGGATGGGAGTGTTGCTCATCGCGTCGGCCAGCTCGGCATGCCGAGGGAATGGAGAGGATAAACCGATTGGCAGCGCTGCGGCGTGGATGCAGCGAAGGGGTGAGAAAACCCCCTAGGAAGACCGAGCTCATGTCGAGGGTCAAGCGCTCCCGGGGCTCCATTCCTCCTGCCTCCCACCAGAACGAGATGCCCGCTCCCATTCTGGCTCCTCCAGCTCCAGCACCCAGTTCTCAACGTCGTCCTAGGAGACACCGGGAGAAGCCCTGCTTGCCTGCAGCGATCCCTGTCGCCCCAGCTGCTGTGAGATCCGCTGAACTCACCCCGGCCACTCCTACCTCCGTCGCCATGGAGACGGCTCCTCCACCAGTCTGCAGAGGAGTCCACATCACCCCTAACACGGCGAGGGATGACTGTCTGCTATCTGCAGCCACTAAAACCAACGACCGGGATGACAGGCAAGTATTTTATCTTTCTACTCCATCTAATAATATTAAATCTTGCCTGTCTCCCGAGGAAGAGGCCCAGTTTAAGCAGTCCGCTGGGTCCTCTCCTCCAGCTGCAGATATTAATTCACTTTTTCTCCTCTCCGTGTCTCCTCCTACTCTCCCTGAGGGCCCGATGGCCCAAGGTCAGGGCCATCAGACGTTGGAGGATCCAGTGGTCTTGGATGATCCATTCCCTGAGCCAGCATGGAGAGGCTCCCCTGCAGCCATGCTAGAGGATTTCCTAGCATTGTAGCTGCTGCAGGAGGAGCATCGGACTGACACTACCATCTCGCCTGCTGTGGAGGATGTTGCAGCGGTCGTGAGGTCTGCCAAGGGGCCCGCACGGAGGTGCTCTCCTTCAACCACGCCGTTGAAGTTGTCTGCATCCTCTCCCGGTCCGGCGCCCACCCAATCCTTGGACATCATGATGGAGGAGGAGAGACTGGGCGTACCGACGGACGAAGAGTGGTCAACCCTGCTTGCCGCACTCAATCACCAGGTTGAGGAGGACCACTGTGAGAGGGAGGCCCGAGGACGCACTTCCCCAGCCATGAGGGCCCCACCCCCCATGCCTGTTTAATTCACGGGCCTGCCGACTGACAAGGAGTGGTCGAGCATGCTCGCCACACTCAATCGCCGGGTCAAGGAGGAGCACCACAAGAGGGAGGCCGAAGGACGCGCTTCCCCGGCTGTGAGGGCTCCACCCCCCGCGCCTGCTCAACCCATGGGCTTGCCGACGGATGAGGAGTGGTCGAACCTGCTCGTCACGCTCAATTGCTGGGTCAAGGAGGAGCACCGTGAGAGGGAGGCCCGAGGACGCTCCTTCTCGGCAGTGAAGACTCCATCTCCGGATCTGCCGACGGACGAGGAATGGTCAAACCTGCTTGCTGCGCTCAACTGCCAGGTCGAGGAGAGGTCAGACGAGGGTCCCCCAGCACTCGAACTCCTCGCAACCACTCCACCCCCCCCCCCCCCCCCAGAGGAGACAGAGCCGTGGAGACGGAGCTGTCCAGCACGGCACTTCATGTCCCAGACTACCTGGTTCCTGAGCCATCCGGGAGGAAGAGAAGGAGGAACCCCCGCCAGAGGAGGCCTCTGGTCTCGCCGGCGCCGTACGAGGAGGAACGCCCGGAGGGGGGAGACGTCTCTAAGGCTGTGGAGGACGTCTCATGTCAGGAGGACAGGCAAGTTGCTTCTCATTTAACTATTATGCTTGATGAACAAGTTCACCTGCCTCCTGGTGAGGAGACTTGGGGTGAGCAACCGTCTGAGTGCTCCGCCCCAGCAGCATGCGATGTGCCCATACCCAACCCCTTCTATGTACCCCCACGAGCTCGCCGGCACCAGATCCAGGTCACTCGAGGGGAGAGGGACCGGAGACCCGGGAGGGTCCAGTCCACGACAACGCAGGTCCAATGGTCCCTGAGGAGGTCAACGGGGGCACAGCACTGGGCGAGATGACTGAGGCTACGCACCCCAAATCGCCGGAGTCCTGGACGGCAATGGAGCCCGAGTTCAGGCAAGTGTGCTCCATTATGTCAATACCTCAGATGTCAATGTCACACTGCCCGACTCATGGCAAGGAGGGCCCGGGGCAGCTCGTAGTAGCCCTCGGGGCTGCCTCACTGGGCTCTGCCACTGCTGGTAACCCTGACCCAGTCTCTTTTTCTCTCCCTCCGGGGTCGGAGCCCCCTGCCAGGGTCGCCAGGGAGCAGCTGACCTCGCCGGAAGCCGCCAAGGATCAGGATGCAGTGCCAGGTGATGTTGTGAGCACCACCTCCCTCGCTGGGGAGGCCACTGTGGGAGCAATGAGGCCCCCGATGCGGGTCACCGCTGGTGCAACAGTGCTCCAACCGGAGCCCATCGTGGGTGCAGCCACGTCCCAGACCGGGAGCATCATGGGTGCTGCAGAGCCTCAGCCGGAGGTCACCGCGGGTGCTGCAGAGCCTCAGCCGGAGGTCACTGTGGGTGCTGCAGAGCCTCAGCCGGAGGTCACCGTGGGTGCAACTCAGCCTCAGCCGGAGGTCACCGCAGGTGCAGCTGAGCCTCAACCGGAGGTCACCGCGGGTGCAGCTGAGCCTCAGCCGGAGGTCACCGTGGGTGCAGCTAGGCTCCCGCTGGAGTCCATTGTGGGTGCAGCAGAGCTGGCCTGGATGGGGTCCACCGCGGGTGCAACTGAGTCTCAGCCGGAGGTTACCGCAGGTGCAGCTGAGCCTCAGCCGGAGGTCACCGTGGGTGCAGCTAGGCTCCCACTGGAGTCCATTGTGGGTGCAGCAGAGCTGGCCCGGTCGGGGTGCAGTGGGGCCGGCCTGGTCGGGGTCCACTGCGGGGGCAGCAGAGCCGGCCCAGTTGGGGTCCACCACAGGTGCCATTGCGGACCACCCTGAGGACGCCGTGGAGGTCCCCTCTCCCCAGACCAGTTAACCACCAGTGAGCCTTCCAGTGGGTAGGCTGCCTCCTGCTTCACCCCTTCAGTCGTGGTGGCTGAGCAACGCTGGCTGGCCGCCAGAAGAATTGACTCCCCGGGTCATGTGGCTCATGTTTTCTGGCAGGCCGCCAGACTCCATCCACCGGACCTTCTGCTGGGCCTGGGACTCTGGGCAGCCTCCTGAGCCCCAACGCCTGTGGACTTGGGGGGGTTAATTGAGGTCCCTGGGCATGGTGTGTGTTCCCACCTTTCCTATTCCCCCTACCTCCCACCCGTGTTTGGGTTGTTGGTTCCTGTTGGGGGGGGGTCTCTTTGGGTGTCTGGGAATCCACCCCTTAAAGGGGGGGCTCTGCAGGAACCAAGCCGGCTTGGTTTCCCCCGGCTCGGTCCTGGCTGCTCTATGGGTACATGCCACATTGTATGTATGTTAGTATGTATTTCTGTGTACTTTGCCATGCCCATAGCCACTGCCTTCTGGCCGGCAGTGGGGATGCAGCCACTTGCGCTCACGCTGGAGTGAGCGCTGTCTAACTGTCTGCCGGTCGGACCACGCCCCTTCTCTATTGCTACCAGCTGTTCGCACTCCTGTATGCCATCTTCCCGCTCCTCGCCCAGATGTAACCAATTTGTGAAACCAGCAATGCATGTTCTTAAGGAGCCTGTCTCCAGTCATGCATTGTTGGGTCACTGTACTTCACTGACGGTAATCGCATGGAGTCATATCAACTAAGGACAGTTTCCCTCGGGGCTAATTTGGACCACTGGACTGCTCCAGCTCTGTGAGTAACTACTGCGTGTGTTTTTCCCCGATGTCTCTCCCCATAGACTGTAGAGCATCCAGCAGGACTCCCTAGCCTCTGAGGAAACATAAACTGTACCTGTTTGTCTGCTTGTCATATAAATAAAGGTGTGTTGGTGTTCACCCGGCACGTAAATCCTCATCCTTTCTCCCCTCACTGTGCGCATTGGAGAAGCGCACGGGAGGGTTCATGACAAAATAGATTTCATCTAAATTAGTGGAGCGCCATTTTCTTTCTAACTGATGAGTCTTCTGTTTTAATCTATGAGTTTCTGTGTTGAACCAAAGAGTTAGAAATCTCTGATTAGACTTTTTCTTTTTTAAAGGGGCCACCATGTCTAGAGTCTGATTCAGAGAAGCTGTAACACTATCTACCATGCTATCAATTACAGAAGGAGCAAGCTGTCTATAGCCTTTTTTCCGTTGTGTTGATACATGGCATAAAGGAAACATCATCTGAGAGGCATCTACTGTAGTAATGTTTTTCTTTAGGAGCCAAAAAGTCAAAAATAGTAAACTCAAAGGTTAACAGACAATGGTCTGACAGTACAGGGTTATGAGGAGACACTACCAGATTTTCTATTTCTATGCTATATGTCAGAACAAGGTCCAACGTATAGTGGAGATAATGGGTAGAATTCCTACTTTCTGAGAAAACCCCATCGAGTCTAATATTGAATTAAATGCCATATTAAGGCAATCATTATCTACATCTACATGTACAACTTTTTGTTTAATCACGTTGGGATGCTTATACATTATATTTTTATTTACTTTGGAGGGAGTAGACAATGATTCTCTGATGGGGAAGACAGGGGCTAAGTTGAGGGTTGGCGGATGAAGAGGAACTGCAGAGAGGCATGTAAGACTGCAACTCTGCTTCCTGGTCCCAACTCTGAGTTGTCAAGGTTTTGGAAATTTGGATAAAAATGATGCCAGATTGTTACATAAATGAGACGCACCATCCAAAATGGGATGGACACCATCTCGTCTAATAAGACCAGGTTTTCCCCAAAATGAGCTCCAATTGTTTATGTAGCCCACGTTGTTTGCAGGACACCACACAGACAGACAGCAGTTGAAGGATGGCATGCGGCTAAATATGTCATCACTGGTCAGATTGGGGAGGGGCCCAGAGAATTCTACAGAGGCAGACATTGTTTTGGCAAAGTCACACACTGATTCCACGTTAGGTTTTGTGACTTCTGACTGCCGGAGTCGGACGTCATTAATGCTGGCGTGGATAACAATTGTGGAGTATTTACAGGTACTTTTAGCCAGCATTTTCAAATTTGACTCGATGTCACCTGCTCTGGCCCCAGGAATGCATTTGACTATGGCCGCTGGAGTCTCTAGGTTCACGTTTCTGACTACAGAGTCGCCAATGATCAGAGTTTTTTCCTCAGCGGGTGTGTCACTGAGTGGGGAAAAACGATTAGAAACATGAACAGGTTGGTGGTGAACCGGGGCCTTGCGATTAGGCTTCCTTCTCACCGTCACCCACCCAGTCTCCTCGCTGCTGAGGAGGACCAGAGGACTGCTAGCAGGTTGCCCTATGCTAGGGAGCGCCGCTGCAGCTAAGGGGCATCCGTCATTATTAACTGGCGCAGACGGTGTTTCAATGTAGCGGAGCCAGAATTCCAAATCAGACAATCTCACCTTGAGTGCCTCAAAAAGACAACATTTATTACATTTACCGTTATCACTAAAAGAGGTGTAGCTAAACATCTAACAGAGAGAGCACACCAGAAGAGAAGGGGAAGGAAAGCTAGTAGCCATAGCTAGTGGCTAACCGGAAGCTAACACAAACACCCATGAAAGGTGAACAGAAGGCTAAAGAGGGTGATTAGATGACACTGAGTGTGCACACAGGTGCAAGAGGCTTGATAAACAGAAGTGAGAGCTAACAGTAGAAGGAAAAAGTGATTAAAATACAATTAAAGGCAAAGTCCTCAGGAGAATGAGGAGAGCAGAAAAAAAAATAGTAGAAAAAAAATTAATAAGGTATGCCGGCTTAGATTTATTAAGAGTTCTATTTGTTTTGTGGATCCACCAATTTTGTGATTTATTGCCTTTTCCCACTTTTGAGCATTTGTTTTGTTTTGTTTTTCCTTTCTTCCCTACATGCATGTTGTTTACCCAATAGTTACCTCCGCCAGGCCGCAGGCCGCAGGAGGTTATGTTTTTGCCAGCGTTTGTCTGTCTGTTTGTCTGTCTCTCTGTTTGTCTGTCTGTTGGTTAGGAAGATAACTCAAAAAGTTTTGGACGGATTTCGATGAAACTTTCAGGTGTTGTTGGAAATGGTACAAGGAAGAACTGATTAAATTTTGGGGATGATCCGGATCACCGTCTGGATACAGGAATTTTTTAAAGGATTCTTTAACATTGTGAGATATGGCCATTTTCAACATGTGTGCAGGCGCAATGGAGGGCGCTGGTCGTCGTGTCTGACGAACACAAATTCTGCGTTCTTCAAAGTTTTAGGCACAAAAGCACGCGGAAAACAGTGGTGGGCAGGGCCCGGCAGCGTGCCTGTGTTTGCGCTACGCTGCAAAAGTTGAGACGGGCAGCTGTCCGGCGCCGGATTATTTGACAGAAATTCCCCGGGCAGCCATAGTGGCTGCGCAAAAACAAGCTTCTGCCAGGGAAGCTTCCAAATCCTCTTTTGCTGCGGAGCGCAACCCCAATATAAAACCCACGGCAACCTGTCTACCCAATTTGCATCCGTCAGTGAAGCCCTGAGTGCTGCTTTCAGTGATCTATGAAAACGCTCGCATAACCCATTGGCCTGTGGGTTGTACGCGGTTGTGCGATGAATTGTAACGCCCGCAGCCTGGGAGTTTGGAGATGGACACAACACCAACACTTCAGTTTATTACCTCCGCCAAGGAGGTAATGCTTTTACTACTGAACCACTAATCCTATCATTGTCAATCCAATTGCTAGTCATATGTTTTCATGGTCAAGGAATCTGAAAACGTACACACAAACACTGTATGGGGGGAACTGTGGCGCTTGGCGGAGGTCTGCGCTCTCCGAGTGCTTTTCTAGTTATTTAATGATTTTGTGTTATGTTTTGAAACTATTAACATTGCCTTTGGTTCCTTCTGCTGACCAGTGGTTAAATAAATTCTGGCCTTTTTGAAATATACCCAATTGTTTGCTTATTTTAATGAAGGTTTACAGCTATACACTCTACAGGTTTAAAGATACCCCACACCATTTTCACACACAACCTAATCTTGATTAAAGTAGCCCTTCATGCACTCTGCTTACTCTGTAGGCTAGTTATCTGTATTTACACTGGTTTAGTTGGGCCTAGTCTACAAGTTACAGTGTAAGTACACAAACTTGGGCGCTGTTCATAGCGGTAAAGCAGAACAGGCGTTACATAAAAATGGGGGAACCGCTGGGATCTACTGTGTGACTGGTGTTACAATCAAGACTAGCAGTGTAAGTAAAAGCAAGTTACCAAAATGGCCAACCTTACCTGTCCACAATCACTATTGGAGCTTCTAACCTGGTGCAGTGAAGAAAATGTTAATCCAGCCCATGCAGTTGTTGTGAGTGGTGTGTCAAGTGACACAAATATTGCAGATGTTGAAGGGGTGATTGAGACCTTCAAAGCTTTTGGCAAAGTCAGATTCAGAGATCAAAAGTCCAGCCCACAAGTTAAAGGTGGCATGATGCTGTGTGAAACCCGCAACAAAGTCGAACCAAGCCAAGCCCCCCCTGAAATACTCCCACCTTCTGGTGAGTCAACGTGGAAGCTTACTCTGATTGGTGAAAATACTGACAACAAACCTGACGAGTTTTCTACTGAGTCTACTTGCAAGTGAAAGGCAAAACCCTTGCAGCTATTGAGCTGCTACTCCCTCAAGCTTAAACTGTCAAACAAGAGGACACTTCATCCATTATACGTGCTGTTGGAGACCTGCTGGAGAAAGTAAGGCCCCCTCAAGAGAACAATGCCTTCCACCGCCTGCGTGTCTTTTCTGGCGTTAACCCGTCACCTGCTGGTGAAGAGACCCATGACACCTGGCTGGAACAGGCGCAGCTGATGTTGGATGAATGTGATTGCTCATCAAAAAAAAGAGAAAACGGATTGTGGAAAGTTTAAAGGGGCCAGCACTCGGGATAATACAAGCCATCCGCTGCAATGATCCTGATGCAACTCCTCAAGTCTACCTCGTTGCCACTGAAAATGTGTTCGGCACTTCAGAGTCTGGTGAAGATCTGTATTTCAAGTTCTGCTCCATGCAACAAAAACCAAATGAAAGACTTTCAGATTTTGTGTGAAGACTGGAGAACGTGCTCACCAAAGCTGTTCAAAAGGGTGGCCTTTCCCTTTTCCTAAGAGATCGAGCACGTGTCGAGCAGTTTCTGAGAGGAGCAGTTGAGTCCGACATTATGTTGCTGCAGCTACGCCTCCAAGAAAGACTCAACAATCCCCCTTCATTTATAACTCTGCCAAGTGAAATAAGGGCTGAAGAGGATCAAAAAATGATAAGACAACATACAAGTACGAGCATGAGACAACTTAGTGCTGCAAACACAAAGACAGAAAACGTGGAAGTTGACAATCTCAAACTCCAGATTCAAGAGCTCCAAAGTCAAGTGCAGCAGTTAAATGTTGAAAGCAAAGACTTGCTCCAACAGACTCCAAGAGCCCTTGCCACTTCTGCTGCCCACTCAGATACTGACGTCCATGCCCTCAAAGAACAAGTCTGCAGCCTACAACACCAACTCAAAGAGACCAGTCGTCCATGGCTCCTACTGCTAAAGTGAGACAGAAAAGAAACTCCTCCCACAAGTTAAATAGTCAAGGCCAAGCCAAAGAGCCCACAAAGGTCACCAAAGAAAGTTCTGAAGTCTTCTGTTATCGCTGTGGTGAAGACGGGCACAAACTGTGCCAATTCTGAAAATTCCGCCAAAGTCATCAGCAACAGGCAAGAAGATGCCACAGCAAGCTCCTTAGATCCAAGAAAAAAAGGCGGCCAAGTCACTCTGAGCAAAATTGGTCTTCCTGAGTCCAGTCACATCCCAACTGACTTAATCGGGGCACCCACAGTTGGCCACATCATCACTGAAGGAAAGTCTTGTGATGCTCTAGTGGACAGTGGCTCTACAGTCTCCATCATATTTGAAGAGTGGTACACCAAACACCTGTCTCACCTGCCATTGCACCCTATCTTCAGTCTTGACCTATGGCTGCTCAGATTCAGTTTCCTGATGACAACTCGCAGTGTGAGCCCCGTACTGTTTTGGCCCTCGTCTGCCCAGAACCTAATGGCCTAGAGCAGCAACCTATCATCACTGGCTCCAACGCCTGCTCTTTTGATCACAAGCCACCGCCAAAAAGCCACTTCAAGAATGACAAAGCACAGTCCATGCGAGTCTGCACTCAGTCCTCTCCATCAGCCAAGTGGATGCTGAACAACCAAGAAGTTGTGGCTAAAGTGAAATGGGCAGGGCCTGATCCACTAAATATTCCTCCTGGTACTGAACTCTCCGCTGTTTGTAAAGTATCAAGTTCAGAGTCACTCGATGACAGCATCCTCATGATCAAGAATCCTCCCACTGGTTCTCTTCCTGCTGGTGTACTCATGCCCTCCTGTGTCTTCCTCTCCATTGAAATGAACATTAACAGATTTGCTCTGTTTCTAAAAATGAGTCTGTCAAGTCCAAGTCCATTCCCAAAGGCACTGTCCTCGCTCATGTCCACAACTAATATAGTCACCCAAGTCCGGCCCAGCCAGGTACCATCTCAAAAGCTTGACCCGGCCCTCTTCAGTTTTGTTGATTCTCCCATTCCTGAACAATGGAATATAAGACTGTCACAGAAATTGGCAGAGCATCCGGAAGTATTCTCACTATCAGAATGGGATGTTGGACTAGAAAAAGGGGTGGAGCATAACATCAGGCTCAAAGATCCAAGACCAGAGAGAGAGCCAGACGGTAGGCCCCCGCTGATATCAACGATGTCCGCCATCACTTACAAGAATTGCTGGCTGCATTCATCATCAGAGTCTCGCTTGCCCTACACCTCGCCAATCGTGATCGCAAGAATGAAAAATGGCAAAATAAGAATATGCATTGATTATCGCACCTTGAATGCAAGAACAATACCAGACCAGTACACACTCCCCAGAATCAACAATTCTTTGGCCTCCCTCACCAGAAGTCGCTGGTTCTCTGTGCTCGACCTCCGCAGTGGCTATTACCAAATCACCATGTTCAAAGAAGACAAAGAAAAGACTGCATTTATCTGTCATCTGGGGTTTTACCACTTTGAATGCATGTCCCAAGGCATCACAGGGGCTCCAGCCATGTTTCAAAGATTAATGGAGAAGGCCGTGGGAGACATGAACCTGCTGCAATGTCTCGTGTACCTCGATGATCTCATTGTGTTTGGTCGCACTTTAGAGGAGCACGAAGAGCGCCTTCTGAAAGTCCTCGACCGTTTGGCAGAGCAAGGTTTGAAACTCTCCATCAGCAAGTACCAGTTTTGCCAGCCCCAAGTCAAGTATGTTGGCCATATTGTTTCAGCTGCAGGCATCGTCACAGATCCAGACAAGATAAAGGCTGTAGCTCAGTGGAAAGCCCCCACCAACCTCAAGTCGCTCCAGTCCTTCCTTGGTTTCTGTGGCTATTACAGAAAGTTCATTGCCAACTACTCAGCCATCATCCGACCTCTCACTGACCTAAAAAAGGGATACATACCAACACAAAAGAAAAGAAAGAACACAAAATACCCTGACATGTCCTACTACCGTCCCTCCGAGCCCTTTGGAGAGCGTTGGACTCTCGAGTGCACTGAAGCCTTCAATAAAATTGTCCACTGCCTCACTCACGCTCCAGTCTTGGCATTTGCTGACCCTACAAAGCCATACGTTCTCCACGTAGATGCCAGTCTGGATGGGCTTGGAGCAGTCCTTAACCAAGAACACTCAAATGACCTTCATCCTGTTGCATTCACCAGACAAAAGTTGAGCCCGTCTGAGAAGAACTATCCAGTCCACCAACTAGAATTCCTGGCGTTAAAATGGGCAGTAGTCAATAAGTTTCATGATTACCTCTATGGGGCTCGCTTCACTGTGAGGACAAACAATAACCCCCTCACTTACGTCCTTATCACCGCCAAGCTGAACACCACAGGTCATAGGTGGTTAGCAGCCTTCACAACCTATGACTTCGACATTCAGTACAAGCCAGGCAGAGAAAATATGGATGCGGACTGGTTATCAAGAAATGCCATTGACAACAATGATGGCTGGAGAAACATCTCACCCTCTGGTGTCAAAGCCCTTTGTCACCCAGTCAGTGCAACTCAGTCTCCCGAGTTTCCAAGCTGACTCATTGACCAACTAGGGCCCTCTCCAAGTGCCATTCCTGAAGTTTATGCCTGTTTCACTCAACTTCAGCTGAGCCCTCTTGAGAGACTAAGCAAACTCGACCTGAGCCAAGCCCAAGATCTCAACCCTGTCATCCGTGTGGCCAAGAAAGCTGTGCAAGATGGGTCCTGGCCCTCTCAAGCCAACAGCCATCCAGACCTCATGCTCCTTCAAAGAGAAAGCCTGAAGCTCCTTATTAAAGATGGGCTATTGCACAGAAAAATTACCAGACCCTCCGGCCACACAACCCTGCAACTTGTCCTTCCAAATCAGTACCAGCAACAAGTACTTAAAGCCTTGCATGTTGAGTCTGGATATCTTGGGGTTGAACGAACTGTTGAGCTGCTGAGAGACAGGTTTTACTAGCCCAAGATGTTCCCCAACATTGCTGACTACATTAAGAATTGTGGACGGTGTATTGCCCACAAGACTCTGCCACATCGGGTGGCCCCTCTGAACCACATCACAAGTACAGCCCCCCTTGACCTCGTCTGTATAGACTTCTTATCCATCGAGTCAGACTCCAAAGGGATGACCAACGTCCTCGTAGTTATTGACCATTTCACCCATTAAGCCCAGGCCTATGCCACCAAAGATCAAAGAGCCTCAACAGTAGCAAAGGTCCTGGTTGAAAAGTCCTTTGTACACTATGGCCTGCCAGCAAGAATCCACTCTGATCAAGGGCGTGATTTTGAGAGCCGCCTAATCAAAGAGCTCCTCCAGATGTTGGGCATAAGGAAATCAAGAATGACTCCCTATCACCCCCAAGGTGATCCACAGCCAGAGTGTTTCAACCACACACTCTTATCCATGCTGGGTACGCTCAACCCCTGTCAAAAACAAAAATGGGAGTCAATACATCACTTTGCTTGTTCACGCCTACAACTGTACGCGTAATGACGCGATCGGCTGGCTACTCACCATATTACTTAATGTTTGGCCGTGAAGCTCGTCTGCCAATCGACCTCTGTTTTGGCACATCTCCAGATGACCATGATGACAAGACCTAACCTGCAGTACGTTGAAAAACTCAAAGAAGAACTTCAGAACGCCTACAAGCTGGCACAAGAAGTTGCTGATAAAGCGCACCAAAGAAACAAAAGACACTACAACACAAGAGTGAGAAACCAAGTCCTAGAAGCAGGGGACCGCGTCCTTATCAGAGCCACTGGTGTGCCTGAGAAGAACAAACTGGGAGTCAAGTGGTTGTCAAGTCCCTATGTGGTGGTTGAAAAGCTGTCAAAGCTGCCAGTGTACAGATTAAAGCCAGAGACGGGCCGAGTCATTGTTAAGACCTTCCATCAAGACCACCTTCTGCCCATGGGACACCTGGTTCAATTCCCTGCCAGTCCAGACAAGAAACATACATCTCAAAGACCTACAACTCGTTCCTCTCAAGAGACAAAGACCAAAGAACCTGACCATCAAGAAATGCAAACAAATGAAGAAGATATGTATGTCAGAGCCGGAAGAAGATGATGTGTGGTATCTGTCCACTGCTCAAACAGAGTCCATCTCCCAGGCCCTTAACCTTCTCGCCAATCATTTCAGCCAAAATGTACCACCTCAGAGTGAAGATCAAAGCCTACCTTCACACAATGCTTGTTCTGAAGAGCCTGTACATGCTCCCAGTCACCCAGAAGCTAAAAGGGAACCAGATGTTTCACTGCAACTGCCCGAAGACCCTGTGGTGGACGCAGGTCTCGAAGGGGGAGACCTCCCCTCTGCTAGTCAATCTGAAAGTAGTGCAGAGCCCATCTGTGACCACCAGTCCCAACGAGAGATCAAGCCCATCATCCGCCTAAACTATGACAAGCCTGGGCACTCCATAGACAAGCCACTCGTAATGGTACATCGTGGTTTGAGGATCACCATCTGCAGACAGAGCGACCCACCCACTGTCCTTGGCATGCCTCCTCTAGCTTAGATGGGTGGGACCATAGTATTCACACATTTGTAAATTTACCCAAAAATTTGCTCCTTGATCTAGATTTAGTCCAATGAGGGCATCTGGACTTTTAGAAGGGGGAGGATGTAACCCCTTGGGTTATTGTTGTAAGTGCGCACATAACTTCTAAATAACCCTTGCATAAATTAAATACAATGCATTGCAATACTTTTCACATATCTACAGATGTATTACTCCATTAGTAATATTATTTTTCATGTTCACAAATAGTGTGACATTCTTGTTTTTTTTTCTTCTAATATAGGCTTTACATATAGTGTTTTAGTCTTTTTCTCAAATTTTCTACAGAAACTCATATTTACTAGTTCACATAAATGGGTCATTCTCTAACTACCTCCTATTTGCTGCTTACTGGTAAGTCAAGGACAATATTAGTGTTTTAATGTTGTGATTGTCTTTTGCTGTTGGGGCGGGAGTTGTGTGGTTTAGAGTGGACTTAACATTTTTTCTTCAGTTGGCCGGCGGCCACTCCCGGAGTAAACTGTGCCTTTTGCTGCCTGTGGACGCCGACCATTGGACCTGCTAAACTAGCTAACTGAGAGCTTTCCCTGGACTTAACGTTTTCCTTCAGTTGGCCGGTGGCCCCTCCTGGAGTAAGCTGTGTCTTTACTGCCCGTGGACGCCGACCATTGGCCCTGCTAAGCTAGCTAAAGCTGTTTTCCTGGAGCTTTGGCTTACCGCAGAGACCTTTTGGATTGTATTGCCGTTTAGAGCGCCTTATTAAGGAGCGCTGCTCTTCTATGACCTCTGTTTTTGTGAATTGTTCAGTGGGTGCCATGTTCCCACTGAGCCAACGTCCCGCTGGAGGCGCTGCCGGGGTCTGGGTTCGGCCGAATTACCCCGCAACAGAGGATCTCCACCAGCGCTGAGAACAGTGCTGGAATATCCCTGACCTACTCGACCCGCTGAGGTCCTCGCTGGATGTTTGTTTTTTTCTTTTCTTTTCTCATTGAGGACATCGCTGGATTTGTCCCTGAGTCCCCTTGTCGTTTTCATGCCACTTTCTTCTTCCACTGAGGCTGCTCCCCTGTGGTCCGCCATTACAGATGGTAACTCTGGTATGGGTGAGTACCCCACTTCGCCCCACGAGGTTGTTAATGGCGGCCACCATTGTGAATTATCCGTTGGAGTGGCATTTTAATATTAAAACAGGCCTGCAACATCAGAGACCTCTTTACTATCACTCGGTACCGAGTAGGGACCTACAGCCATGGACAAAATTGTTGGTACCCCTCTGTTAATGAAAGAAAAACCCACAATGGTCACAGAAATAACTTCAATCCAACAAAAGTGGTAATAAATAAAAATTCTATGAAAATTAACCAAGGAAAATCAGACAATGCTTTTGAATTGTGGTTCAACAGAATTATTTAAAAAAACAAACTCATGAAACAGGCCTGGACAAAAATGATGGTACCCTTAACTTAATATTTTGTTGCACAACCTTTTGAGGCAATCACTGCAATCAAACGATTTCTGTAACTGTCAATGAGACTTCTGCACCTCTCAGCAGGTATTTTGGCCCACTCCTCATGAGCAAACTACTCCAGTTGTCTCAGGTTTGAAGGGTGCCTTCTCCAGACAGCATGTTTCAGCTCCTTCCACAGATGTTCAATAGGATTTAGATCAGGGCTCATAGAAGGCCACTTTAGAGTAGTCCAATGTTTTGCTCTTAGCCATTCTTGGGTGTTTTTAGCTGTGTGTTTTGGGTCATTATCCTGTTGCAAGACCCATGACCTGCAACTGAGACCAAGCTGTCTGACATTGGGCAGCACATTTCTCTCTAGAATATCTTGATAGTCTTGAGATTTCATTGTACCCTGCAGATTCAAGACACCCTGTGCCAGATGCAGCAAAGCAGCCCCAGAACATAACAGAACCTCCTCCATGTTTCACAGTAGGGACAGTGTACTTTTCTTGGTATGCTTCATTTTTGCATCTGTGACCATAGAGCTGATGTGCCTTGCCAAAAAGTTCCAGTTTTGTCTCGTCTGGCCATAGGACATTCTCCCAGAAGCTTTGTGGCTTGTCAACATGCAGTTTTAGCAAATTCCAGTCTTGCTTTTTTATGATTTGTTTTCAACAGTGGTGTCCTCCTTGGTCATCTCCCATGAAGTCCACTTTGGCTCAAACAATGACGGATGGTGCGATCTGACACTGATGTACCTTGAGCTTGGAGTTCACCATGAATGTGTTTAGAGGTTGTTCTGGGCTCTTTTGTTACCATTCGTATTATCCGTCTCCTCCTGCGGCCCCATCCAGGGAGGTTGGCTACAGTCCCATGGATCTTAAATTTCTGAATAATATGTGCAACTGTAGTCACAGGAACATCAAGCTGCTTGGAGATGGTCTTATAGCCTTTACCTTTAACATGCTTGTCTATAATTTTCTTTCTAATCTCCTGAGACAACTCTCTCCTTTGCTTCCACTGGTCCATGTTTAGTGTGGTACACACCATGTCACCAAACAGCACAGTGACTACTTGTCACCCTTTAAATAGGCTGACTGACTGATTACAAGTTTGTAGACACCTGTGATGTTAATTAGAGGACACATCTTGGTTGAACATGTCCCTATGGTCACATTATTTTCAATCTTTTCTAGGGGTATCATCATTTTTGTCCAGGCCTGTTTCTTTTTTCTTTTTTTTTTCATTTATGTTTTTATTAGAAAAGGATGCCATTTTTACAAATATAGCATTCAAACATTTGTATCATAGTCCTGCTCTTATTTGTTTTATAGGAACAAAAAAAAACAAATTTAAAAAATTTAAAAAACAAACAAACTGAACTGGGGGCTTACAGTCATTCCTTCTTCTCATATGGAAGAATAAATAAACAAAATTACAGTCTTAGTAAGGAGATTCAACAAGGATGTTTACATCTGGAGTCATACAAAATCATTCCGAATAGGGGATATAAAATGAATCCACTTGTTCCAAACTGAATAAAATTTTTCCCTTTGAATTCTTAACAAATACGTCAATTTTTCCATTTTGAAGATTTCCAAAATTATTCCAAACCAATCATTGAGTGTGGGTGGGGCTGGGTTTAACCATTTTCTAGTAATTGATTTCTTACTGGCTGCTAAGAGCGCCTGCAGCAATTTTATGTCTCCTCTTCTGTCCAGAGTTAGAACAAGACCCATATATAAATTTAAAAAGTCATTTGCAATGTTTACCTTGAAAATATCATTTAAAGCTTTATAAATTCCAGACCAATATTGATGCAAAACCGGACAGTCCCAGAATATATGAAAATAATTTGCTTCCACAGATCCACACCTTCTCCAACACTCATTATTTATGTTTCTATATTTACTTTGGTGAGGAGTCTTAAAAAATCTTATCACATTTTTCCAACAGTGTTCTCTCCATACCAATGAGTTTGTGGAGGACCATTGAAAGATACAAATTTTTTCCCAATTCTCATCAGAAATGCCTATTCCCACTTCATGTTCCCACTTATTCTTAATGTGTAGCGTATCATCGTTCCTTGCATTTTTTTTTTTTTTTCTCTCCCGGCGCCACACGAGTCGGCTGCCTTTTGCAACAGCGGCTCGATTCCGAGTCTTTTTCCCTTCCTCTCTCTTTTTGATCCGTCCTTTTTTTCACTCCATTTATATCACGGACACACAGATCGTCCCAAATGTCTCCTGAGCCGGTGGACGGAGCCACTGTTTATAGCAGGATACGATACAGCAGGGAAGAGCTGCTAGCATTCAACCGCCACCCGGTCCCATTGGAAAAACTCGACATACCGAGAGAACTGAGGCGAAAACGCCGCGGCTGCCGGGCTGGAGTAAGGCGGAGGACAAAAAATATAAGGTACAGACCCTCCCTTCCATCTGTTGTCATGGGAAATGTACGCTCTATACTGGGAAAGGCAGATGAGCTAGCGGCTATCTGCCGTTATGATAGCACATATCGCGAGTGCTCTCTCCTTTTGTTTACTGAGACGTGGCTAACTGAACTAGCAGCAGATGCTAACATTGAGCTGGAGGGTTTCCACATGATACGGGCTGACCGAACACCAGACAGTGGCAAAGCTAGGGGCGGTGGAGTGATAATGTATGTTAACAACAACTGGTGCAGACCGGGACATATCACTGTTAAACAACGACACTGCAGCAAAGACATTGAGTTGCTAGCTGTTAGCATGAGGCCTACATATCTCCCAAGAGAACACTCACACGTGATCTGCATTGTTGTTTATGCAAATCCGACGGCGAACGCTGGGACAGCGCATGACGTCATCCATTCAGTAACCAGCAGGCTGCAGACAGAACACCCAGATGCTCTTCTCCTCATCTCAGGCGATTTCAACCATGTTTCACTGTCTCCCATTCTACCCACGTTCACCCAGTATGTCACATGCCACACTAGAGACAATAAAACACTGGACTTATTCTACGCAAACACTAAGGAGGCGTACACCTCATTACAACTCCCCCCACTCGGGAGATCGGATCACAACTTGGTTCATCTCCGGCCGGTGTACAAACCCCTGGTGCACAGACAACGTCCGGCCATGCGCACAGTGGAGTTATGGTCTGAGGAGACAATGGACACTCTAAAAGGCTGTTTTGAAGCCATCGCCTGGAAGCAGCTCTGCGATCCACATGGTGAGGACATCGATGGCCTCATTCACACCTTCACGGGCTACCTCAGCTTCTGTGTGGACAAATCCGTTCCCACCAAGACCATACGGTGTTGCTCAAACAACAAACCCTGGATCAACCCTGAGATTAAAACACTTCTGAGAGAGAAGAAGAGGATCTTCAGGTCGGGGAATAGGGAGATGCTGAAGTCCGTACAGAGGGAGCTGAGGAGAAAGATCAGAGAAGGCAAGGACAGCTTCAGGAAGAAGATGGAGGACAAGTTGCAACAGAGCGACATCAGCGGGGTCTGGAGAAACCTCAAAACCATCTCTGGGCTCCAGAATACCTCCCCCCAGGCCACGGGGGGCAGGGAGTGGGCGAACAACCTGAATCTGTTTTTCAATAGGTTTGACCAACCGCCCTCCCCCCTGACTGCACAACAACCACTGCTGCCTCTAAAGAAATCAAGTCCTGCTGCCCACTCCCCACTCCACCAACACCCCCCCACCCCCAACACACAGCCCCCCATCCTGACCCTGACCAGGACCCAGGTGAGGACGGAGCTGAGGAAGATCAAGGCGAGGAAGGCGTCGGGACTGGACGGCATCAGCGCAAAGCTCCTCAAGTCCTGTGCAGACCAGCTGTGTGGGATTGTGACGTACATCTTCAACCTGAGCCTGAAGCTGGGGAGGGTACCACAGCTGTGGAAAACATCTTGTGTGGTACCTGTACCAAAAACTTCCCACCCCAAAGACCTGAACAGCTACAGACCGGTGGCCTTGACGTCCCACTTGATGAAGACCCTGGAGAGACTGCTCCTTGCTCACCTCCGCCCCCTGGTGGAACCAGCGATGGATCCACTCCAGTTCGCCTACCAGCATGGCATTGGGGTGGAGGATGCGGTGATCTTCCTCCTTCACCGTTCTCTGTCCCACCTGGAGAAGCCCGGGAATATGGTGAGGATCATGTTCTTTGACTTCTCCAGTGCTTTCAACACCATCCAACCGATGATCCTGAAGGACAAGCTGCTGCGCGCAGGGGTGGACCAGCACCTGTCATCATGGATCCTGGACTACCTCACGAACCGGCCTCAGTTTGTGAGAACCCGGGACTGTGTGTCCGACACGATCATCAGTAGCACAGGGGCCCCCCAGGGAACGGTGCTGGCTCCCTTCCTGTTCACTCTTTATACTGCGGACTTCTCACACAACACAACACACTGCCATCTACAGAAGTTCTCTGATGACTCTGCGATCGTTGGCCTCATCTCCAATGGAGATGAAGCTGAGTACAGAGGGCTTATCCAGGACTTCGTAGACTGGTGCCATCGGAACTGCCTCCAGATCAACGCAAGGAAAACTAAGGAGCTGGTGGTGGACTGCCGCTGGCATGGGCAGCCCCTCACAGCACCAGTAAATATACAGGGAACAGACATCGAGATGGTGACATCCTATAAGTACCTGGGTGTTCATCTGAACAATAAACTAGACTGGTCACACAATACTGACGCACTCTACAAGAAGGGACAGCGCAGGCTGTTCCTGCTGAGGAGACTCAGGTCTTTTGGTGTACAAGGGGCGCTGCTGAAGACATTCTATGACACGGTGGTGGCATCAGCCATCACTTTTGGAGTGGTCTGCTGGGGCAGTAGCATTACAGCAGCCGATAGGAAGAGACTGAACAAACTGATTAAGAAAGCTAGCTCTGTCCTGGGGCAGCGCCTTGATCCAGTGGAGGAGATAGGAGAGAGAAGGACGGTGGCTAAACTGTCATCTCTGCTGGAGTCCGAGTTCCACCCTATGCAGGACGTACTGAATGCACTGAGGAGCTCATTTAGCAGCAGACTACATCATCCCAGGTGCACAACCGAGAGGTTTCGTAGGTCCTTCCTACCAACGGCTGTCAGACTGTACAACCTAAGCAGGGCTGCTCGCAGAGATAGCAAAAAGACGTAACAAGCTAATAGTTTTTAAATGCAAAAGATGCAATAGACTTACACAATGGTCCCCTCCGGCATACAACTAGGAAAATACCGGTCGCTATGGAGGGTGAGAATATGTATGGGCACATAATCATACCATGTAGGATAACTAAGTAGAGGGTTATGCTGTTTCATCCCATCTAGCAACAATGCTCTGCACTGTGTGTGTTTATATATTTGCATATTTATTCCATCTAGCTACAATGCTCAGCACTGGGTGTGTTCATATTTATATATCTATATATTTATTCCATCTAGCTACAATGCTCCGCACTGTGTTTTTATATATCTATATATTTATTCCATCTAGCTACAATGCTCCGCACTGTGTGTGTTTATATACTTACATATTTATTCCACCTAGCTGCAATGCTCCGTACTGTGGGTGTTTATATATTTACATATTTATTCCATCCAGCTACAATGCTCTGCACTGTGTGTCTGTGTGTGTGTATATATATATTTTATAGTAATATGTACATATGTATATTAGCTGCTCTTGCTTGCTTGTTTTTTTTTTCTTGCCTTCTGATTGTTGCTCTGAGTGTTGCTATCCCTGTGCTGTTGCAATCCTGGAATTTCCCCGTTGTGGGACTAATAAAGGCTTATCTTATCTTATCTTATCTTATTATATAACTTAGAAATTGCCTTTTTCATCGAAGTGTCATAAGCTGACTTTAAAACTTTAAAAAAGTGTGACTCTGTTGAAGACAGGTTTAGAGATTTGCTATGCTTGTTAAAATAATCACGTATTTGGAGGTACCTGAAGAAGTCCACTTGCTCAAGACCAAATTTGGTTTGTAGGGACTGGAAATTCTGTAGTGTCCCTTTGCTTGTAAAGGTGAGGTACGTTGTTAGCCCTTTTTTTGTCCAAGTTTGAAATCTTTTATCACTTTTGTTGGGTTGAAAATCTGTGTCATAGGCACACCATCTGAAATTTCTTAGCATGTTTCCTATTTCACAGGTTTTCACTATTCTATGCCATACCTTAAGTGTATTTTCAATCCAAGGGTTTAGACCCTGTAATTGGTCAGCTAGTCTTTTATCTGAAATTGCAGCTTGTAAGGGGAATATAGGTGATATGTTGGATTCTGTTATCTTCCAATTAGCTTGGAAGTCTGGGTTGCACCAGTATAATAGAGGAATAACTTGAGAAGCATAATAATAGTATTTCAAACAAGGAAGCATTGCTCCACCCTTTTCTTTCCTTAATTGTAAAACAGTATAGCGTATTCTTGGTTTCTTCCCCTGCCATATGTATAAAGCGTGAAATCCATTTGTCCCATTCCTTGAATTGATTGTCACTCACTTCAATAGGTAATGTTCTGAACAAATACAGCAATCGGGGGACTATATTCATTTTCACTGCAATAATCCTTGAGTTTAAATTGAGAAAGGGTACAAGATTCCATGTATTTATGTCTGATCTTATTGCTAATGATAGTGGGTCGTAATTTGCTTGAAACAGTCTAGAAATGTCTTTAGTGAGAATTATACCTAAATATTTTAGGGAGACAGCATCCCAGTCAAGATTATATTTTTCCTTAAGAGATTTTGAAACTTAATAATTCAGGGTCATCACCTGAGTTTTAGATATATTTAATTTGTAACCAGATAACTTCCCGAAGCTGTTTAATACAAACATGAACTTCATAAAAGATTCTTCAGGCTCCTCCAAAAAAACAAGTACATCATCTGCAAACATTGCAACTTTTTGTTCATTCCCAGCTACTGTAATCCCCTTAATCTCCCCAGTCTGTCTTATCAATTGGCCAAGGGGCTCAATATAAAGGGCAAAAAGAAGGGGTGGAATCGGGCATCCCTGCCTTGTTCCTCATTCCAGGAGGAAGGAGTCAGAAAGATCTCCGCTGATCTTAACACAAGCCCTTGGCTTATCATAAAGGGATTGTATTAATGTGATAAAATTTTCATTAAAACCGAATTTCACCAATACTTTATAGAGGAATAACCATCTGACTGAGTCGAACGCCTTTTCGGCATCTAATCCTACAATAATGGCCTTAGTCTTTTCCTTATTTATTTGTCCTATCACATGGAAGGAGCGTCTTATATTATCTAAGGTCTGTCTTTGCTGGATAAATCCACACTGGTCTAAATGTATCAAATCAGGTAGGAATTTTTCAAGTCTTCGAGCCACTATTGCTGTGAATAATTTATAATCCAAGTTAAGGACACTAATGGGACGGTAGCTACTGCACTCCTGTCTGTCCTTACCCTCCTTGGGTATGACAGAAATGACTGCATCTTTCCAAGATGGAGGGATTTCACCATTTTGTATAATCCAGTTAAAAGTTTTTAATAGTATAGGGGACAATTCTTCATTAAAACATTTATACCACTCTGTAGTGTAACCATCGGAGCCTGGGGACTTCTCCACTTTTAATTTGGAAATGGCCAGATTTAGTTCTTTGGTTGTTATTGGTTGGACTAATTTTTCATTTTGTGTATTTGTCATTGTTGGTATGTTCAATGCTTTTAAAAAATCTTCTATTTGTATCTCGTTAGAAGTTTGAGGCTGGGAATACAAATTTTTCTAAAATAATTCAAAACTTTCCTGTATTTTTTCCAGTTTGTTTTCAGCCCTCTTCATTTGGGGGTGTTTTATTTTATAAATTGTGTTTTCTGGTCTCTGTTTGCGTAATTTATATGCTAGTAGTTTAGACGATTTACTCCCAATTTCGTAGTATTTTTGCGTCAGAAAAACAATTTTTTTTCTGGATGTCCTGCGTATAGATGTTATTAATTTCACTTTTAATCTTTTTTATTTCCTCTTTTACTTTTGAATTGCTCATATTACTGTCTAACCGTTGTAATCGTTTTAATTTTCCTTGGAGATCAGCTAATTTTTGCCCCTTTAATTTTTTCAAGTGAGACGTCATTGAAATGATCTTTCCTCTCATTACAGCTTTCAGAGCGTCCCACAAAATTATGTGACACTTTGCCTGTGTCGTTCAACTCAAGATAGTTACCTCCGCCAGGAGGTTATGTTTTTGCCGGGGTTTGTCTGTCTGTTTGTCTGTCTGTCTGTTTGTCTGTTGGTTAGCAAGATAACTCAAAAACTTTTGGACGGATTTCGATGAAACTTTCAGGCGTTGTTGGAAATGATACAAGGAAGAACTGATTAAATTTTGGGGATGATCCGGATCACCGTCCAGAAGAAAACCGCCATTATGGAAAATGCCATTTTCGTGAATAACTACTGAACCACTAATCCTATCATTGTCAATCCAATTGCTAGTGTGATATCCTACCGTGTAGCAATGATCACACTTGAGTTATTTCTTTGGCTAACTCTGCCGTTTATTCTGCAACACACATAATATGACTGAACATGGATTCTGCGCGGGGTTTTCACACTCTTGTTCTAATGTGTCCCCTTAATAGTAGTGCTGAACAATACAGGTAGTTCCCCCTAGAGGCATGTGCCAGTAATGTTTTAAATTAGACTTGCAGTCTACCACATCCCTCCCCTCTAGATTAAACTACTTTTAATTACACTAGCCAATTATGCTAGACATCCTGGAACTCCCATTTAACCCTAAACAATCACAGTTACTTTTAACTTCTTAAACACATGTGCCATACACATAATTTCTCTCTTTTTTTTTTTTTTTTTACATGTATAACACACATAACAGTCTAACTGGGGAATTGGTTTGACTACCGCATCCCAGTGAGGTTCCAGGACGCATTCTTGTCCTGTGGCTGGGGAACTCACTACTGACTAAGTATAGTCCTTCAAGTAGTCGGGAGCTTTCCTAGCTCGCTGAGATCTTCTCACGGCGGGTGAGCCAACTGCAGGTGAAAACTCAGACTGCTCCACTGTTTCGGCTGCTGCAGTGCTGCCCGTAGAATCTGCAGAGACGGTTACCTCAGGTTTCACCTGAAGTGGTGGTTCGTTGATGCTCTCCTCAGGATGGGTGTCAGACAACACCTCTGGTGCCATCGGCAGGGGAATGGAGCTCCTACCATGAACTTGGTCGATGTGTCGCCTCACCACTTGTCCATGGCCTAATGTCACCTTGAATGACACAGGGCCTGTCTTTTCTGTTATTTCTCCTGGTACCCAGGCTGGTCCTGAGCCAAAGTTGCGGGTGTAGACCACGTCTCCTTCTCTCAGTATTCTCTCTCTAGCATGCATGTCATGATAACCTTTTTGTTTCTCTTGTTTGTCATGCACTTTGTTTCTGAAGTCTGGATGTATTAAGTCAAATGTTGACCTCAACTTTCTTCCCATCCATGGACCTGCGTAGTCAATGTGAATTCTTCTCCATGGTTTATCTGGAACTTCCCAGGGATGTAGTGGGGCTGCTGGAGGACTGTTCCTGTTCTCCTGGCATGCCGCACATGACTTCACAAGCGCCTCCACCTCTGCATCCATGTTGGGCCACCACATGTAACTCCTCGCCAACGCTTTCATGCGAGTGATGCCAGGGTGTGCTTGGTGTAGTTGTTGCAGTAAGGCATTCCTACCAGGTGGTGGAACAACCACGCGTCCTCCCCACAGGATACAACCTTCCTGGGTGCTGAGCTCATCCTGTCGTCGGGCATAGGGAATGAACTCAGGACTGTTCATCTTCGGCCATCCTCGCAAGATGTATTCTCGCACTCTTGCTAGAACAGGGTCTTTGTCTGTCCACTTCTTTATTTGTTGTGCGTTCACCAGGGGCACGCCGATATCTTCAAACAATAGCACTCTCTCCTCCTCCTCAGGCGTGCTGTCTCTTCCTCCATCCAAGGGTAGCCTACTCATCGCGTCAGCATTCGTATGGTCCCGTCCGGCTTTGTAAACGATGGTGTACTCATACGCTGCTAATGTAACGGCCCATCTCTGAATTCTCTGAGATGTCATCTGGGGTATGGCTCTCATTTCACTGAACAGTGAAATTAGTGGCTTGTGGTCAGTCACTATAGCGAACTGTCTCCCATACAGGTATCTGTGGAACTTTTTTACACCAAATACTACTGCAAGGCCCTCCTTGTCTAGCTGGGAGTAGTTTTTCTCAGCTGCACTCAGAGTTCTTGAGACGAACCCTATGGGTCTCTCTGAGCCATCCTCCATACGATGAGAGAGTACAGCACCCACACCGTAGGGTGATGCGTCACACGCCAGGATGAGTGGTTTGTTTGAATCATAGTGCACTAACACACTACAGGACTGAAGTAGCGCTTTGGACTCTTCAAACGCCTTCTGCTGCTTGACCCCCCATGACCATTTTTCTTCCTTCTTAAGTAAGGTATGTAGTGGTGCCAGCAGCGTGGAGAGCTTTGGGAGGAACCTATGGTAATAGTTCAACAAGCCCAGGTAGGCTTTTAACTCAGTAACATTTTGTGGCTCAGGCGCCTCCGCAATGGCTTCCACTTTGTCTGTTAGAGGGTGTAGACCACTGGCGTTGATCTTGTGGCCTAGGAACACCACCTCTTTTCCCATGAACTCACACTTGCTTCTTTTCAACCTCAGACCGCTTTTCTCCAACCGTTGAAGCACTTCCTCCAGCGTTTTCAGATGTTCTTGTTCATTTGGTCCTGTACAAAGGATGTCATCCAAATAAATGGCAACATTCGGAATTCCACCTAGGATGCCCTCCATAGTTCTCTGGAATATAGCAGGACTGGAAGCTACTCCAAATGGTAAGCGTGTGTAGGTATATAAGCCTTTGTGTGTATTGATGGTTACATACTTTCTTGATTCTTCTTCCAGGACTACTTGTTGGTAGGCGTGACTCATGTCTAATTTCGTGAAGTGTCGGCCGCCGTTCAGCTGTGCGAAGAGGTCCTCCACTTTAGGAATTGGATACTGATCCACCCGTGATGCTCGATTGACAGTGAGTTTGTAATCTCCACATATTCTAATGGAGCCATCCGGCTTTCTCACTGGGACTATGGGCGCCGCCCATTCTGCAACCTGCACTGGCTCAATGATCTTGTCATCCAGCAGCCTCTGTAGCTCGCTTTCGACCAGTGGCTTGACTGCATAGGGTACCGGTCGGGGTTTGCAGAATCGTGGTTGGGCCTCCTTGTCCACATTAATCTTTGCAGTGACACCTTTTAGCTGTCCCACGCCTTCTTTGAACACCTCAGCGTGTCTTTCGAGGATCTCCTCCAGCTGCAATTTGGGCTGAGATTCCACTTTATTCACCAACTGATCAATCATGGCCAGTTCTTGTAGCCAACTTCGCCCTAGTAGATTTGGTCCTTCGCTCCCAACTACTACTACAGGTAAGTCCTTTTCTTTGTTTTCGTGCTGCACCTTCACTTGTGCCATGCCTAGCACGTCTAGCTTCTCTCCTGTGTATGTTTTTAATTTTAATGAACAGGGATTTAATTCTGCTGTGTCTGTTTTCTTCCACAGTTGTGTATATTGCTGTTTACTTAATATGGTTACTCCACAGCCTGTATCAACTTCAAATGTTACTTTCATTCCATTAACATTCATGGTACGCGTGATGGGCGCTACCTTGGTCAGCTCCTCTGACGTGTTGTAAATTGTGTGAAAATCCATGTCTTCTGTATCACTTTCTCCCTCCCCTCTCAGTTGATTCGCTCGCTGTTCCTTTCCTGGGCCCTTGTTTTCATACTTTTGCCCATTAACTGTCGCTTTCAGCACCTGTGCGCTGTCCACCTTTATTCTACATGCTTTCTTAATGTGCCCTCGCTTGCCACAATTATGACACAGCTCAGTGGCAAATTTGCACTCGGCGGCATTGTGCTGGCCTTTGCAGCGATAACAACTGGGGAATTTGTGCTGAGTTTTGTCAGTCAACACTTTGTGGACACCTACTTGGGTCTTAGGCACACGAACATGCGTTGCTGTGTCCTCTGTTAGCTTCCCTTGCATCTCTCTCACATCTTTAGATGCTGTTTCCATCGCTTGGCATAATTCCAAAGCCTTCGCAAAAGTGAGTTTTGTTTCAGATAAAAGTCGCCGTTGCATTCGGTCATCATTCACTCCACACACAAGTCTGTCTCTTAACATTTCTTCCAATGAGTCTTTGTAATCACAGTGCAGTGCTAATTTCCTCAATTCTGCCACATACTCTGCTATGGACTCAGTGTTCCTCCTTATGCGTGAATTAAATTTGAATCGTTGCACGATTTCACTCGGTTTGGGGCTGAAGTGCTTCTGAAGCTCAGCAGTAAGCTGGTCGTACGTTTTATCTTTCGGTAATGCAGGGCTTATTAAATTTCTCAACAAGCTGTAAGTAGTTGCACCAACTCCACTCAACAGTACAGCCTTCCTTTTGTCTGGCTCCTCAATGTCATTAGCTTGGAAGAAAAAGTCCAACATTTCACTATATTCTTCCCATGACTGAGTCGAGTTATCAAAAGGGGTTACCGTTCCGATTACAGCCGCCATTGCTCGTCGTGGTGGGGAAACCTCGTTTTTCCTCCTCTGAACTTGCACTCGAACTACTGGAGTCACTTGAGTTCGCCACACTTGCAATGTTCTCTGTTTCTCGCCGCTGATTTTTTTCTTTTAATCCTCGTCGCCAATTGTGTGATATCCTACCGTGTAGCAATGATCACACTTGAGTTATTTCTTTGGCTAACTCTGCCGTTTATTCTGCAACACACATAATATGACTGAACATGGATTCTGCGCGGGGTTTTCACACTCTTGTTCTAATGTGTCCCCTTAATAGTAGTGCTGAACAATACAGGTAGTTCCCCCTAGAGGCATGTGCCAGTAATGTTTTAAATTAGACTTGCAGTCTACCACAGCTAGTCATATGTTTTCATGGTCAAGGAATCTGAAAACGTACACACAAACACTGTATGGGCGGAACTGTGGCCGCCATTACGGAAAATGTCATTTTCATGAATAACTACTCAACCACTAATCCTATCATTGTCAATCCAATTGCTAGTCATATGTTTTCATGGTCAAGGAATCTGAAAACGTACACACAAACACTGTATGGGGGAACTGTGGCACTTGGCAGAGGTCTGCGCTCTCCGAGTGCTTTTCTAGTTCTTAATGTCATCCTTTAATTACCTCTGCCAGGCCGAAAAGCCAGGAGGAGGTTATGTTTTTGCCAGGGTTTGTGTGTTTGTCTGTTTGTCTGTTTGTCTGTTGGTTAGCAAGATAACTCAAAAAGTCTTGGACGGATTTGCATGAAACTTTCAGGCGTTGTTGGAAATGGTACAAGGAAGAACTGATTAAATTTTGGGGGTGATCCGGTTCACCGTCTGGATACAGGAATTTTTTTAAAGCATTTTTCAACACTGTGACATAGGGCCATTTTCAACATGTGCACAGGCGCAATGGAGGGCGCTGGTCGTCGTGTGTGCAACACAAACTCTGCGTTCTTCAACGTTTTAGGCACAAAAGCACGCGGAAAACACTGCTGGCCTGGGCCCGCCAGCGTGCTTGTGTTTGCGCGCAACTGCAAAACCTCACACGGGCAGCTGTCCGCCGACGGATTCTTTGGCAGAAATTCCCCGGCCAGCCATAGGCGCTGCGCATTTGGCAGAAATTCCCCGGCCAGCCATAGGCGCTGCGCATTTGGCAGAAATTCCCCGGCCAGCCATACGCGCTGCGCAATAACGAGCTCTCTGCCGGCGAAGCTTCTAAATTCTCGTTTGCCGCGGAGCGAAACCCCAAAATAATATAATATAAAACCCACAGCAACCTGTCTACCCAGTTTGCATCCGTCAGTGGAGGAGACGGACACAACAGCAACACTTCAGTTTATTACCTCCGCCAAGGAGGCAATGCTTTTACTACTGAACCACTAATCCTATCACTATCAGATTGATTGTCATTGATTAATTGTTTGTTTATTGCACTGTCCCTGTCAAATAAACAAATAATCATTGTGAATCCAATTGTTAGTCATATGTTTACATGCTCAAGGAATCTGAAAACGTACACACAAACACTGTATGGGGGGAATTGTGGCGCTTGGCGGAGGTCTGCGCTCTCCGAGTGCTTTTCTAGTTTTTGTCTTAATTCGGAATCATTTAATATATTTGAGTTGAACTTCCACAACACTTTTCTAACCTTCTTTTCTAAAATAACAGACAATGAAATGGGACTGTGATCCGAGAGATCAATTGTCTTAATTTTGCAATCTCTTACTCTGAAAGAATCATTATTGAACACAAAAAAATAATCTATTCTTGAATAAACACTGTGCGGGCAAGATTAGTGTGTAAAGTCTCTACTTTTAGGATGTAATTCTCTCCAAATGTCAATAATTCCCACTTCTTTTGTCAGTGAAGTTACCTTTTTAATTAGTGCATTTTTTGCATTGGTTGTACTTGATACATCTAATTTTGGATTTAATCTAATACTGAAGTCTCCTCCACAGATTACCACTCCCTGAGAATTCATCATTAACTCAAATATGTGTCTATAGAGAGTCCAATCGCTTCCAGGTGGAATATAAACGTTTATAAGTGTTATTTCATGTCCCTCTATTTTACCAGTAATTTTGATAAATCTTCCCTCCTCATCTTGTACTTCTGATACATGATCATAATTTAACAAATCTGAAATAAGTATAGCAACCCCTCGTCGGTGCCGAGCTTTATAAGAAGAGGAGAAGACAAATTTAAAGCCCTGCCTTTTTAATTTTGAATGTTCAGATTGACTCAAATGGGTTTCTTGAAGGAAGGTAATCTGTGCCTTTTCTCGTTTTAGTTTTGTCAAAATCTTACTCCTCCTTATAGGATTCAGAACTCCATTTACATTGAAAGAAACAATTTCAACCGGTTCTCCTTGCATTCAAAAATTTACATTTAACCTCAGTTCCCTGTAAGCACTCCCTTGGAAAAGGAATAACGCAATGAATAACAAAAACAAACTTTATGAACATTGAACAGATTCCAAAACTAACTTCCAACCCTAAGGTCAATTTACTGACCCGTTGCTGGTTTGAGGGATAACCTCTACACCTCCAGTGTGTCAGAGGGCCCTCCCCTATGACGTCAGCCATATAAACAGTTCAGCATCCCCTCGTTGTCCCTTCCTCCGACCAAAATTTTCATAGTTCTTTTCTTATATATCTTTCTCATTTATTTCTTATCTTTAATCACAAAAAGACCAAATGAACCTGTATCCTCTGTTGCTGTGCGTCTAAATGCTTGCAGCGTTTGCTTGAAGCTTTGCGTGTTCCCGGCCGCGGTGGTCCGTCTGGTCCACGCTGGCTGCCAGGCTACTCGCTGAATCCTCTCCCACAACGTTGCTGGCTGCTCAATCACTTTCACCGGCAGGCCACGGCTGACTATGTCCACTGTCGCCTCTTCCGCTGTGTCATACGTTCTCTGCCCTTCTTCATAGTGAACTCTTAGGCGAGCTGGATAGAGAGTCTGAAATCGTATTTTGTTTTCTTTCAGGACTCGTCGTGCCTCGGCATATGCTTTCCGTCTGTGTAAAATTACCGGAGCATAATCATGATCCAAGTTTATCTTATGGCCATCCAGAGTAAAGCCTTTCTTCTGCCATGCCAAATGGACTACTTCTTCTTTCGTTCTGAAGCTCTGGAATTTGACAAGGATAGATCTCGGCTTGGCTCCAGGTGGGGGCTGTGGGGCGAGTGCTTGGTGTGCCCTCTCTATGTTCAGGTTTACAGTATCAGGGATGCTGAGATTATCTCTAAGCACTTTCTCTATAAATGTAGTCATTGTCTTTGGGTCCATTTCTTTTTTGTTCCGGAATTCCATAAATCTTGATGTTTTCTCTTCTCAACCTGCATTCCTGATCCGTTAATTTCTCCTGAAGTTGTTCTTGCAGTTTTAACATTCCTGCAACCACTCATTCCATGTCTTGTAGCGTTTCCTCGTTCCCCACAATTCTTTTCTCCGCTTCATCCAGTCTTGAGTTTGTCTTGGCAAATTCTCTCATGATCTCTTGTCCGTATTCACGCAGTTCTTTGAGTATTGTGCTGTTAGTCACCTCTCCTTCATCCTCATTTGCGTCGTTTTCTCCCTGGTTAGCAGCGGTGGAGTTAACATTAGCGTCTTGATCTTGCGACACATCCGTTTCTGTGGATGTCACTACAGTGGTTGTTTTATTTCTCCCTTTTGGAGGCATCTCCTCTCCTTTATAGATGTTAGGACTAGTTTTGTCGGTTTTAATTTGACTTTTTCAAAGTAATTTCTTGTTTTTGGTTGGGAGACCACGCTCTATGCTGCCATCCCTTGGTGACCCGGAAGCGGAACCATCCAGGCCTGTTTCATGAGTTTGTTTTTTAAAATAATTCTGTTGAACCACAATTCAAAAGCATTGTCTGATTTTCATTGCTTAATTTTCATAGAATTTTTATTTACTACCACTTTTGTCAGATTGAAGTTATTTCTGTGACAATTGTGGGTTTTTCTTTCATTAACAGAGGGGTACCAACAATTTTGTCCACGTCTGTAATTCGGTAGTGTGTTGCAGTTACTGAAATTTGATCAGATGCGTTACTCCCGTTACTCGTTTTATTAATATAGATAGATATTTTTAGCACAAATAGACGATCATACAACTTGCAGTTGCTAGACACCCTGCTCATCAGTTGCCAACTGGGGATGAATACACAGTTTCGGTGGCTATTGGCGGGACAACTGTCATCCTCAGTGCCACCAGCGGCCTCAAGCCACTGGAGGTTGTCATGCCAAAGGCAAAGGCAAGCAAATAAATAAGCAAATAAATATAACCTGACCCTACCATAACTGACGCAACTATCACACATTCTCCTCCACGGGTCCGTTTCCTGTCCTGCCCCAGTTCACATCACAACCCGGTGAAGAAATGCCGTGGCGGTGACAACCCTGATCACCTGTTGCCCAAGCGGTGAGTAGCCCGTACAAGCTCCTACCTCTGTCAGAGTCAGAATAGCTTTATTGCCAAGCATGTTTACAGTATAAACAAACGAGGAATTTGACTTGACATTGGGCGCGCTCGATAAGCGCCTCCAATGACGCGGCAGCCATGAAGGCGCCTGTCATCAGTGGAGGGTAAAGAGGGGAATGGGGGAGTGAATGACACAATGGGCAGAGAGAAAAAACATAGTTAATCAAAATAAAGCTCGTATGAGCAAAATTGTGATTACATAGAAAAAAACCCTCTAAGCACAATTAGCAGACCAGTACAGATCACACAATACAAAGGAGCAAGAGAGAGACCAGTGTGTGTAGTCAGCATGTAATAATCAGTGTGAGTGCGGTGTTGATGTATCAGTTGCTGGTGCACAACAAAGGGGCGCCTCCTGGCAACGGATGGGTGTTATGTTCATGTATTCAAAACACAGATAAGCATGTCCCAGAGTCTGTCTCTCTTCGTGCATGCCAGATGGCAAAGTTCTGTATTAGACACATGATAACGCTGCCCTTGAAGAGTCCGGTTTGCTGAACAACAGCAAATGTTGTTAATTGTTTGGGTTAAAGAGAAGCCAAAACACCTTCCTGCAAAATCTCTGCACCTGGAGGAATGAGTTCTCAAGGACACCGAATCAAGGCCTGATGAGCACAGTCACTTGGAGCATAGTAATTTCCACTCTCTTGCGATTCTGTGCATCACAATTAATTCAATTCACAGGCTTAAAATTGCTGGTCAAATTGTTGAAGGAGCTTCGCCGGGATCCGCATTTTGACCAGCTCTTCCAACTTTTTTAATTTCCGATACACTAGGAAACTCCGGAGCCAAACAGTAGAAATCCTGTGATCATATCCAAACAGATAGATGTCTTCTTCATCTTCAATCGAATCACACAGACACGAGTTCCAATTAACCCATGAGTCACACATTTGGGCTCCCCCGGGCCCGATTTTCTGTTGAAAAGGTGGTGTCAATTGCATTTAAAGCCCGAAATTCCATTTTTTCCGTTTGGATTGAGATCCGCGAGAAGGAGCGAGACACAGACACAGACGAAGCAAGCTGGGATCAGTCAGGGAGGCAGGAGGAGGAGAGGAGTGAAAATGCGACTGCTCTCTCTGAAAGCCGGAAGAAGAAAGGGTTAAACATGAGTATTTTTTTTAGCAAGAAGCTCACATTTAATGTCCGCATTAAATGCATTTAAAGTTTTCTTATGCACAGAGAAAAAGTGACTGTGATTTGTTGTAGTAAAGAGCAGCTTCTTCTAAGTGGTGAACTTTCATTTGTCTATTTTATCTCATTCATTTACATGCTGTTGTGATATGCAACTATTTCATGGGCTATTTCATTGGCTATTTCATTGGGCTGCACGGTGGCACAGTGGTTAGCACTGCAGCAGCACAGTTTACCCTCGGCCGGGGGATCACGGAGATCATGGGTTCGATCCCTGCCCCCGACCAACAGTGACCTGTGTGGAGTTTGCATGTTCTCCCCGTGTTGCGTGGGTTTTCTCCGGTTTCCTCCCACATACCAAAAACATGCAGGTTAGGGACACGGGGCGCTTGGGCACACAGCGACCGGCAGCTGGTGGCTTGTCACCAGACTGCAAAACAAATCTACCTACGGGTACAAAATAAGTAATAAAAAAAAAATTTCATGGAAGTAAATCCCCTAAATATGCATTTTTAATGGGCTGGTCCAGGGGTGTCAAACATATGGCTCATGGGCCAAAAATAGCCCACCAGGGGGTCCAAAATTTTCTCTGTGAATTCATAAGCTTTATTTCTAGTAAATTTCTGACTTTCTACTGATTACAATAGTTAATGCAAATCTGAAACATTTTTTCTCTGTAATATGAAACTTTTTTCTCATCGGTTTTCTTTTTCTTCTTTTTTCTGATGAGAACAAGGGGCCCTTGATCTTCCTGTGTGTGCAAGATGATTTAAGTATGCATTTAAAAGTAACGTGAAAGTTACTTTTCCAAGTAACTAGTTACTTTAATCATGCAGTAACTCAAAAGTCAGTTACTTTTGAAAAGAAGTAACTGTAACTAGTTACTATTTTTTAGTAACTTGCCCAACACTGGACATAACACAACCATTTTTCAATTATTTTGGAGATGACAGGTAAGATGCTGATTGGTCTGTAGTTGTTTATATCAGTTTTAGTCCCTGTTTTGAAAAATGGTCTGACCACTTCTACCTTCAAAGCAGTTGGGATGACAGCATGTTTAATTGGCAGACTGATTAAATGAGTAATTGGACAAATGACAGATTCTTTATTTTCTTTGAAAAATTTGGTGTTAAGACCATGTTCATCTGTTGCTTTTGAGCTAATCAGTGAGCTGATGATATTTGCGACTTCATTTTCAGTTATTTCTACTATATTAAAAACTGGTTGTGAGGAGTTAATAGGACTATAATTTTGGTGGATTAAATGAGTTGGATATTTCTAGCACAGAGTTTATGAAAAAGTTGTTAAACACTGTAGCAATGACAGTGGGATTCTGTACCAATTTGGTGTTAAGTTCCATGTCTCTGTCATCTTTTTTGTTCTGTTTATTACTCAATTTGTTAATATTATTCCAATTTTCTGCCATCTCCTTTTGCATTTTCAATAACGGTTATAAAAAAAGTTTGCCTTTGCCTTCCTCAGAGTTTGTGTTACGTTATTTCTAGCAGATAAATTTTTGTCTGTCTGTTGTTAAACCTGATTTTAGAGCTATTTTAAGAAGCTGATCTTCATTAGTTGTAGACATTCAGAGCTGAGCCATGTCTTATGTATGTAAAACCTGGTGATGGATGAGGCAAGATGAAGGTAGTGTCAAACACAGATTTATTGATGTTGGAACTTGTGGTTACATGACAGGCACCTGGCGTGAGCATCTGGCGCAAGAGGCCGTACCACGGCGGCTTGCCCTGGTATATAGGGCAGTGTGGTGACGTGACAGGAAGTCCACGTCACCACACTGCACTTCACAATAAAGTGCCCATATAGCACATATAACATTTCCTCTCCCCTTTAGAAAGTCCAAAACCATACATACAATTCAAACCCTCCCAATTTGGAACCCGAATCACACTCTAAAATAACAAAAACTAATGTACTTAACTGGCCTAACACACTCACACAAAATAGCCTAAAATAAGGCTGGTGTGTGGACTGCCACACAGCCCACACGGCATGGTGGATTATTCTGCTACTAAGTAAACTAAAAGTCTTTTGTTAAACTAAAATCACTGCTATGCTCCTAAACTAAAACAATAATACACACCCCATAACATAACATGCACGTAAAACAAACAAGAACTATAAACATACTGCTACAGCACAGTCACTTGGGTGGGAAAGGTGGAACCGGCATGGGGGGGCCCAGGGCAGCCCCTCAGCAAGCGCGCCCCTGGAAGCAGCGAGATCCTGGGACAATGGTTGATCTTCTGGACGATGGAGCCCAGTTTCCACACCTCCAACACAGACTCCTGTCCAGCCTCATCACACGGAGCATCCTCCTGGACACGCCAAAGCTGATTGGCATGCCTCGATGAACCGTCAGACAACCGGATGTATGCTGCGCCCAACTTCGCCACTGTCCGCAGACGTTCTCGGTGTTTTGTTGGCTGTCATTTGGCCCATCTTCGCCGTGGTCGTTCATCACCCCGAACCCAAACAAAGTCCAAAACCCTCAGTGGGGCCCAGCTCGGCTTAACGTACTGCTGCTGAGCATGTGGTAACTCCATGTTCGTCAGTCTGGCCCCGTCCTCTTCTAAAAACGTCGTAGCAGTCACCGTCATAGCTGCAAACACCCCCATCCCTGTGGCCAAGCTCCAGAGGCATCTGGGACTAGCATGGTGTCACTCGCCGATGCAGGTGCCCCACCGCCACGCTCGGTACCCCCTCTGCCATGTCCCGAGCACCGGCACTGAGACATTCCTGCGCCGAACCTGGTGAAACTGGTCCTGCTTGACCGTTGGAGTGCCCGGTAGCTCTTCATCCCGCACAACGTCCTCTTCAGCCACTGGAACCAGAGGGTTCCAGCGGCCACAACTTGACCATTCGTTCCCAGCACCGTCTTTAATGGCGAAGCCCGGTCCATAAAATAGGTCACCGCCCATGATGTTATCGCCACGTGCTGCCACCTGGAACGTGAAGTCAACCATCTTCGCAGACTTGTAATGAACTGTTAACTCCAAAGTCCCAAACGTGCACAGCCTGCTACCTCCATAGCCATATAATGGCACAGGATTACCTTTAATCCTGTAGTGGGGGAAGAACTTCATCATGGCCCAATTCAGCATTGACCGCACCACCACCGTGTCGTGCAGCAGCGTCATTTCCACTCCATCTAACTCCACTGCACAATACATGTACCCGTTGGAGCTGGGGCTGACCTTATGGATGGTTGTCGGGGGCAAGCGGGGTGAATTCCTCCGTCGGCTCTCCGATTCAGATAAGCAGCACACTCTAGCATAATGGTTCAATGGTCCACATCTGCTACAACGTTTTCCTCTTGCTGGGTAATCCTTCGCCTTATTGTGGTGCGTTGCAGACCCACAACCTTTGCACAGGGGTTTTCCCGGGGCAGACCTTCGGTTGGCAGCATTGGTTTCCGTAACGTCGTCATCCAAGCTCTCCTCACTTCCCGAGTCCGCAACATTTGCCATGGTGGGCAGTTCTGGCGGCCTCTGTGACTGGAGCCAGGTTAGCTCTGAAGCTAGCTTGTGTGCGGCCTCCAACTGAAGAGCTAGTTTAACAGGTCTGGGTAACGTTACTCAAGTCACTGGGCACCGTGAGTAGCCTAGCTCACAATGTGGCGCTGCACATGTGCTCCGCTAGTTGGTCGCGCACCATTTTATCTTCCAGCTGCCCAAAGCGGCACTCGCTAGCTAGCTGTCTCAAGTCAGTGACAAATTGGCTGATGGGCTCACCTACACGTTGGTGCCGCTGGCGAAAACGAATCTTCCATACAGTCATGCTGTCTGGAGTGTGGAAATGCTTAGCTAGCAGCTCCACGGCATCCTCAAATGAGTCCGATGCGCCAAGTGTCCGCAGGACTCGCTGGCCCTCAATACCCAGGTTATGGACGAGAAGTGCATGTGCCCTCACCTTATCGAGCTTCCTTCACCTTATCGAGCTTCCCATCACCACAGCAGCGTGGTGATGTCGGTCTGAAAAGCCTTGAACCAGCATGGCCAAGGCACCAACGGTTCACCTGGGAGCTCGAGGAAGTGGTGTCACACACGCCTCCATGAGTTAATCCTCTGTTGCCAAATGTTATGTATGTAAAACCTGGTGATGGATGAGGCAAGATGAGGGTCGCGTCAAACACAGTTTTATTGATGTTGGAACTTGCAGTTACACGACAGGCACCTGTGCCATGGCGGCTCGCCCTGCTATATAGTGCAGTGCGGTGACGTGACAGGAAGTCCACGTCACCACACTGCACTTCATAATAAAGTGCTCATATAACACCATGGTAAACTGATTCTTCTGTTATTTCCTTTTGTTGAAAAAGCCACTTTAATCTCTTTGATTTTTGTTAGAAAAAAAATCATTGCTGTGATTTAAGTCATTTGAGGAGGTGGTTAAATTTTGTTGTTGGTTTATTGGGATTATATAATCTACTGTGCTACATGATGACTTCTTAAATGGATTTGAAAGCTGTTTCCCTGGAAGTTTCCTTGTTGCTTACATTATATTATGGTCAGACAGTCCTGTTAAAAGGCTATAAGTCTGGGAGATTTTTCAGGTGTATTTGTGAAAAGTAAATCAGTTTTGGTTTTTGACTGGCTTGTGACTCTGGTTGGTTTATCTAATTGAGTTAATTGAGTTAAGACTTTTGTCTGACAGCAAGATGGCCGCGCCGCCTGTGTTTCTGGCTGCTGGTCATCTCCCCTTGTTGCCGTGCTTGTTTGTCCTGTTTTTGATTGTGTTATTGTGTCTGGATTATGTGCAATCAGCCATCGTTTATGATCGCCAAGTGCTGCTGGATATTCGATCTTCCATGATGGGGTTTGGCTGTCATAATCAGGAGGGAAGTTTCTTCCATCGGTCTATGCGTTTGCAACTTCCCGTTGGTACCTGGGATCCCCGCTGTGGTTATACCGGCAGAAAGCAATCCAAACCTCGGGGAAGACCTGCAGGTGCTGCGGTGAAATCCAGAAGGCTTGCTCGGCTTCGCCGTCTCGCTCACTCCACCTCATCTTCTCCTAATTTTGCAGCTGGCCTCTTTCCTGGATCCTGGCCCTCGGGTGTGCCTGGAGTGAGGCCATCATTTCTCCGGCCTGTTTTCCCTGTTCTACCGTGTCAACCAGCCTTCTCCCTGCTCCGAGCCAGCAAATCCCCTGCAGGGAGCGGGTGCCTACGTCAACTTTCACCGGCCCCCATTCCTGACGAGACTGCTGCTGTTACAGAGCCCATCCAGCTGGCGTTGCTTAACGCACATTCCATCTCAAATAAATCATTCTTTTTGAATGATTTATTCATTACTGCTGGGCTGGACTTTTTATTTCTTGTTGAGACTTGGCAGAGAAGTGAGGAATTCACCTCCTTAATTGAACTTTGTCCACCGGATTGTACCTTCTCCTGTGCTCCAAGATTGACAGGCCGCAGCGGTGGTCTGGCCATCGTGAACCGGCTCCGCTTCGTTACACGGACGGTGAGCCATGGAACTTTTTCATCATTTGAACTGATGATTTTAAAAATTGGCTCCTCAAACCCATTTTATTGTGTTTTAATTTACCGCCCTCCAGGAGTTTATGCCTCTTTTTTTATCTGAGTTTAGTGATTTTTTAACTTCTATTATTAAATTTGAGCAGATTTTATTACTTGGAGATTTTAATTTTCATATTAATGATCCCAATGACAGTTTTGCAGTTAATTTCCTGGGTATGATTGAATCATTTAATTTTGTTTTGTGTCTATCTGGCCCTACGCATATAAAAGGAAATACACTTGATCTTGTTTTTACACTTGGTCTTAATGTGAATAATGTTCAGACTAAGGAGCTTCTTGTGCCAGACCATTTTTGTGTTCTTTTTAATTTATCAGTTAAATCAGTCTGTTACACTGGCAAGCGGATAAAATGCTTTCGTGTCATTGACCAGTTTTCAGCTGTGAAATTTTCTGCTGCCTTTGACAGCAGTGTGGTTTTATCCTCTGATGACGACACTGAGAGCTTGGTCTGCTCTTTTAACTCACACTGTTCAAGCATCTTAGATGTAGTTGATCCTTTTAAAACCAGGACTGTCCGTGCTGTTAATTTATCCTCCTTGTTAAATGATGATCTCTGTTGTTTTAGACGTAAATGTTGGAGGGTGGAAAGACTGTGAAAGTCCACTAAACTCGAGGTGCATCGATTGTACCTTAAGGAACTGTTAATTGAATTTAACAATATGATTAAAATGGCAAGAACTTCTTATTTTTCCAACATCATCTCCTCCAATAGATAGATAGATAGATAGATAGATAGATAGCTCTTTAATTGTCATTGTCACAGGTACAACGAAATTCAAAGTGCTCTCCAGTCCGTGCCCCATTTATAAAAACATTGCCCCATTATAAAAAACATAGACCTAAAATTACTAAAAACCAGTTAAAAATAATAATTAAAAGAATAAATAACTAGCCACATTCACACAGACATCAACACAGGACATCATGCACACACAGTCATTGCAAAGAGCATTCAGCAACATACAATCATGTCCATTTAGCACATTACTTCCTCGTTTTGTTCAGAATGGTTATTGCTGTTGGATAGAAGCTGTGTTTGAGTCTGTTTGTCCTTGTGTTCATTTGTCTATATCGTTTCCCAGATGGCAGTAGTTCAAACAGTAAGTGTCCAGGATGTGAAGTATCCTTTAAAATATCTTGGGCTTTCTTCTGGCAACGAGAGCAGTGTAGGTCTTCCAGCGTGAGGAGAGGACAGCCAATGATCTTCTGGGCCGTGTCAATGACCCTCTGGAGTGCTTTCCTCTGAGCTACTGTACAACTACTGTACCAGATGCATATACAGTATGTTAATATGCTCTCAATGGAAGCTCAATAAAAGGACACCAGCAGTCTCTGTGTGATGTTCTCCTTCCTGAGAATCCTCAGGAAGTACAGTCTCTGCTGGGCCTTTTTCACCAGCTCAGAGGTGTTCACACTCCAAGACAGGTTCTCCTCCATGTGGACTCCCAGGAAACGGAAGTCAGCTACCCTCTCTACACAGTCCTCGCTGATGATGAGAGGGGGAATCTCTGTCTTCTTCCTCCTGTAGTCTATTTTCAACTCTTTGGTCTTAGAGGTGTTCAGGAGAAGGTCATTGTCTTTACACCATGACGACAGCCGCACCACCTCATCTCTGTAGGCAGACTCGTCCCCCCCCCCCCCCCGAAATGAGACCCACCACTGTAGCATCGTCTGCAAACTTCACGATGGTGTTATTGTGATGGGCGGGGGTGCAGTTGTGTGTATACAGACAGTAGAGCAGGGGACTCAGCACACAGCCCTAGGGGGATCCGGCACTGAGGCTTAGGGCCGAAGATGTATGATGGCCCACCCTGACTCTCTGTCTGCGATCAAAGAAGAAGCTGCTGATCCACATAAATATGGCCTGAGGAAGCCCCAGGTCCCCCAGCTTGACCACCAGTTTGTGTGGAAGAATGGTGTTAAATGCAGAGCTGTAATCCACGAAGAGCATGCGCACATAGCTCCCCTGCCACTCCAGGTGGGCTAGAGTGGCATGGAGTGCTGTGGCCACCGCATCTTCTGTTGATCGATTCAGAATCAGAATCAGAATCAGAATCAGAATCAGGTTTATTGCCATTGTTCATGTAGTACACAAACTAGGAATTTGTCTCGGTACAATGCTGCAACATTAAACATGATAAGATAAGAGAAATAAACTATACATGTAATAAAGTGTAGGATAAGATTAAGTGATACTGGTCAACAGTTAAAATATATATTAGCCAGCAACAGATACTGTGGAGAACTATATAGTGCAGTCGGTAATGCAGGAAGAAAACAGTGATGATTGACATGAGTCTGGTTGAGCTGCTGTACATGGTGCACGAGAGTCACTTAGTGTTCAGCAGTCTAATGGCAGAGGGGAAGAAGCTGTTCATGTGACGGGAGGTTTTAGTCTGGATGGACCGAAGTCTTCTACCAGAGGGGAGGGGGGCAAACAGTACATGACCAGGGTGTGAGGGATCGGCTATGATCCGGCCAGCACGCCTCCGGGTCCTGGAGATGTACAGATCCTGGAGAGATGGGAGCTTGCAGCCGATCACCTTCTCAGCAGTGCGCACGACGCGCTGCAGCCTTAGTCTGTCCCTGGCAGTGGCTCCTGCGTACCACACGGTTATGGAGGTGGTGAGGATGGACTCGATGATGGCTGTGTAGAACTGCACTAACATCTTGGTGGGTAGCTTGAGCTTCCTCAGCTGCCGCAGGAAGAACATCCTCTGCTGGGCTTTTTTGATGAGTGAGCTGATGGTCAGCTCCCATTTGAGGTCCCTGGTGATGGTAGTGCCTAGGAAGCGGAAGGAATCAGCAGTGGTGATGGGAGAGCCTGAGAGGGTGAGGGGGGGCAGAGGAGTAGTGACTTTCCTGAAGTCTACAATCATCTCCACTGTCTTCAGAGCGTTCATCTGCAGGTTGTTATTGCTGCACCAGGACGCCAGCTGGGCCACCTCTCTCCTGTAGGCGGACTCGTCGCCGTTGGAGATGAGCCCGATGAGGGTGGTGTCGTCCGCAAACTTGATCAACTTGACAGACTGGTGGCTGGAGGTGCAGGAGTTGGTGTAAAGGGAGAAGAGTAGGGGGGAAAGTACACAGCCCTGGGGTGATCCGGTGCTGATGCTAGTATAGTCTGAGACAGTCTTTCCCAGCCGCACATGCTGCCTCCGGTCCGTCAGGAAGTCGATGATCCACCTGCAGAGGGAGTCAGGCACGTTGAGCAGGGACAGCTTGTCCCGGAGCAGAGCGGGGCGGATGGTGTTGAATGCGGAGCTGAAGTCCACAAACAGGATCCTGGCGTAGGTTCCCGGGGAGTCCAGGTGCTGCAGGATGGAGTGGAGGGCCAGGTTGACTGCATCGTCTACAGACCTGTTGGCTCGGTAGGCAAACTGCAGCGGGTCCAGGAGAGGGGTGGTGATGGACTTGAGGTGGGACAGGACCAGGCGCTCAAAGGACTTCATGACTACAGAGGTGAGCGCTACAGGTCTGTAGTCATTAAGTCCAGTGATCCGTGGCTTCTTGGGGACAGGGATGATGGTGGAGGATTTGAGGCAGGACGGCACGTGGCATAACTTAAGGGAGGTGTTAAAAATGTCTGTGAATACAGGAGCCAGCTGTTTCGCACAGAGTCTCAGGGTGGAGGGAGACACGCCGTCTGGGCCGGGGGCCTTGCGCGGGTTCAGTCTGGAGAACTGTTTGAGCACATCCTGCTCACTGATGATAAGGGGAGGGGGGGAGGTGGGGGGGGTGCCTTAAATGAAGTAGGGAATGTGGAGGCTGTGGAGCTGGAGGGAGGGGGGGAGTTGGACACAGATGACGAGGTGTCAAAACGGGCATAGTGTTGGGACAGTCTCTGACAAAGGGCTTTGTCATCCTGACCTTTAGGAGCCTGAGGCCGATAGTTGGTGATCTGCCTCAGTCCTCTCCACACGGAAGCCGAATCATTAGCAGTGAACTGCTGCTGGAGTCTCTCTGAGTACACAGATTTGGCCCTCTTCAGCTCTCTGTTAAACCGGTATTTAACCTCCCTGTAGCAGTCCCTGTCTCCACTTTTCAGCGCTGCTTCCTTCTCCTTCCTGATCTGTCTGAGCTTAGCTGTGAACCAGGGTTTGTCATTAGAGTAACTCACCCTGGTGCGTGATGGAAGAATGTTCTCTTCACAAAAGTGGATATATGAGTTCACAGTGTCCGTGTACTCATCCAGATCATGCGTGGCTCCTTTAAGCATGCCCCAGTCAGATATTTCCATGCACGTTTCCATTCGCTCTGTAAGCAAACTGGTGGGGGTCAAGATTGCGGGGCAGTGCTGCTATGATATGACTACGGACCAGCCTTTCAAAGCACTTCATCACCACCGGGGTGAGTGCGACTGGTCTGTAGTCGTTGAGGCTGGAGATGTGAGGTTTCTTGGGTAAGGGGACTATGGTGGAGGACTTCAGGCAGGATGGGACAGTGGACTGTGCCAGGGATTGGTTGAAAATCTTAGTAAAGACTCCAGCCAGCTGATCTGCACAGTCCCTCAGCACACGTCCCGGGACATCGTCCGGACCCGCTGCTTTTCTTGGGTCGATGGACTGCAGGGTGCGCCTCACCTTATGTTCCTCCAAAGTGAGGAACGTACTGCTGTGGGCCTGGTGTAGGTTGGCCGAGACAGGTGCAGCGACCTCAAAGCGGGCAAAGAAGATATTCAGCTCCTCCGCCAGCGTGAGGTCACCTACCATGGTTCCCGGATTAGTTCGATAGTTGGCCAGGTGCTGGATACCCTGCCACACCTGCCGGCTATTATTGCTATCCAGATGGTCCTCAATCCTCCTCCTAGAGTCTGCCTTAGCCTCTCTGATGCCTCTCTTCAGGTTGGCCCAAGCTGTGCTGTAGAGTTTGCTGTTACCAGACCTGAAGGCGATATTTCTCTCCCTCAGCAGTTGCTGGACCTCCCGGTTCATCCAGGGCTTCTGGTTAGGGAAGATACGGATCCGTTTGTTCACTGTGATAGTGTCTATGCAGTTCTTGATATAGCACAGCACACTATCTGTGAACAGCTCCAGGTCCTGATGTTCGAAGACTTCCCAGTTGGTCCTGTCGAAGCAATCCTGCAGCTGCTGGGAAGCATCCTACGGCCATATGGCAACAGTCTTAGAGATGATGGGAGCAGTTTTTCTGAGGGGGGGCATATGCAGGAATTAATAGCATGGACAGATGGTCAGACTGGCCCAGATGTGGTAATGGTCTAGCCCTATAGCCCAGTTTGATGTTTGAATAGACCTTGTCCAGAGTGTTCACTCCCCTAGTAGCACACTTGACATGCTGATGGAATTTAGGGAGTGCTGCCTTTAAGTCTGCATGATTGAAATCCCCCGCTATAACTTGCACAGCGTCAGGGTAAATACTCTGTGTATAGCTAATGCTAGCATATAGCAATCCGATAGCTGAGTTAGCATTAGCATCCGTTGGAATGTAGACAGCCGTTACCAAAACTACAGTAAACTCCCTAGGGAGGTAAATAGGTCTGCACTTAACAGTCAGATACTCTATGTCCAATGAACAGTGACTTTCCATAATCACTGAGTTAGTACACCAGCTGTTATTTATGTACACACAGAGCCCCCCTCCTCTGCTCTTACCGGAATCCGCTGTTCGGTCATAGCGCTGTGTAGTGTACCCCACTAGCTCGATAGCCGAGTCCAGGATAATAATAACAATAGTAACAATCCAAAGATCAATCCAAAGATCCTCTTCAGCACAATAGACAGTATAGTTAATCCTGTCAGTTCTGCTCCCCCTGTTTATTCAATTAATGACTGTAACAAGTTTCTTTCCTTCTTTGTTGACAAGGTCACTGCTGTCAGGGCTGGTTTTACTCATTCCTTTCCCCTAATCCTTGATTGTCCTAACAGACAGGCCTTTTTAAGTGATTTTACCCCAATTTCTTTTGAGGATTTGTTAGTGTTGGGGAGCTCCATGAAATCCTCCTCCTGCGCTTTAGATATTTTGCCTTCCTCAGTGTTAAAAGAGGTAATTGGCTCAGTGGGTACATCTTTGGTTAATACCATTAACAGTTCACTTGAATCTGGTTGTGTACCATCGTATTATAAACATGCAGTTGTGCAGCCACTTTTAAAAAAAAACTAACCTTGATCCATCTGTTTTTAAAAACTTCAGGCCAATTTCTAAGCTTTTATTTCTAAGCTTTTAGAAAAAGTTGTTGCTGTCACGCCGCGCCATTCATCAGCGGCGCCACCTGCTCACGCACCTGACAATCATCAGCGGCGAGGGATAAAGGCCGTCTCGCCCGGAGGCTCGGCCTGAAGCCGTCAGACTTCGTCCCTCACCGTTGTGAGCTAACCTCTTTCTTCAGCAACATTATTTGGGTAAGAATCCTTACCTCTCTTTCCCAGTCTGCTCCCCTGTGCACAGGTGGATTCCCCGGCGGCGGACATCTCCACTCCATCGCCCTTTCCTCGCTGCTGTACGGAGCTCTCCAGGTGGCTGTCTTCCGGGCTTCACCTCCTTGTTGTGCCAGCTATCCTGACAATCCAAGTAAGTCCTTCTCTCGCCATAAATCCCTCCTGTGTTGGTGTATGCCCGTCACCCTCTCCCTGTGCTCTCTCCATAGGGTTGCTCGGCTGAACGGTCACCTGCCTCTGTGCCTGAAGCAGACGCCATCACCAACACATTTACACCCCGCAGACACGCACTCATTCACTCCTGCTGTTAATAAACTCTTTGAACTACTCTAAGCCTGTGTGTGTGCGTCTCCTGAGCCGTGCGTTATGTCAGTACGGCTTCAGCAGAGCGGCTCGGCGGACGGCGGGCTCGCACACCGGTTTACCACTCTCGAGGCTAGAGTGGATCAAATTGCTTATCAACAGCAGGTTATCCTAAATCAATTATTAAACTTAACTAACCGGTTGGGCCGCTTGGATCCTCAACAGCCGTTCCCCCCGGCTCGTCAGGGTGGCGCGGCTCCTGCTGTTCCAGCGGCCGTCCAGCTGGCTCCAGTGGCACCGGTTCGGCTCACACCGATTCCGACCCCCGCCCGCTTTAGCGGTAAGCTCGGCGGAGCGCGGGGGTTCATTATGCAGTGTGAGTCCGTGTTCCACCGTGTGCCCGGAGATTTTCCCTCGGATCACAGCCGGATTGGTTACATAGGGAATCTCCTGGAGGGGCGTGCGTTAACTTGGACCTACGCCGTAATGGCGAGGCCCAGTTATGCCACCCTCACCTATGACCAGTTCGTGAGGCGCTTTCTGGAGGTCTTTGACCATTCTCAAACCGAGACGGTCCAGGTCGATCGGCTTCTCGCTCTCCAGCAGGGAGGCCGGTCGGCAGCGGACTACTCGGTCGACTTCCGGGTAGCGGCGGAGGAATTGGGCTGGGAGGAACGCTCCCTCTGTGGCCTGTTCCTCCGCAGCCTCAATAATGATCTGAGGGATGAACTGGCTGGACGGGATATCCCTGGGACGCTAGCGGAGCTGACATCCTTAGCGGTAAGTTTGGATAACAGGCTGCGCGAGCGCTCCTCGGGGCGGAAGTCTTCTTCTTCTCGCCTTCGTGGAGTCTCGCCGCACCTGTTCCAAGCTCGCCCCCTGGCGGCGCCGCCAGCATCGTGCCCCGAGGAGTCGGAGCCGATGGTGATGGGCTGGACCAAGCTTTCCCCTGCGGAGAGACAACACCGCCGTGAGTTGGGCCTCTGCAGGTATTGCGGAGGTGACCAACACACTGTGGAGCGTTGCCCGCGGAAGGCCAGTCGGCGGGGTCCGCGAATCGCTGTAGGGAGCCTCGCGGATCTCAACCGGTTAGACACCCTCACCCAATTAAAGCTGCCCATCCGTTTCTGCCACAATCCCACTGGACACCTCACCCACGCACTGGTGGATTCGGGCGCAGAGGGCAGCTTCATTTCACAAGGCCTGGCAACCCGATTGGGCATCCGCTGTCAGGCATTAAAACACCCCATCTCCCTGGTCCATCTCTCCCGTGCCTCCCTTGGGAGAGTTTCTCACCAAACCATGCCTGTCCCAGTCATCATCTCAGGGAACCACCGGGAGGAGATGGTATTTTACGTCCTGCCCAACTCTGTGTCGCCCGTCATCCTGGGGTATCCCTGGCTACGCCTCCACAACCCTGTCCTGGACTGGAGGTCAGCTGGGGTATCAGCGTGGAGTACCTTCTGTATGGGCACCTGCCTTCAGTCCGCTGCCTGCTCCCCGTCCGCGGCTCCCCCTGTGGCGGATACAGCACCCCCGGACCTGTCGCTGGTGCCTCCAGAATTTCACGACCTGGGTATGGTATTTAGTAAATCGAAAGCTATGTCTCTTCCCCCGCATCGACCCTATGACTGTGCTATCAACCTCCGCCAGGGGGCTCCCCTGCCTTCTGGTCGGCTCTACAGCCTGTCGGCGCCGGAGAAGGAGACCATGAATACTTACCTGAAGGAATCACTGAGCGCTGGGATTATTCGCCCATCGTCGTCACCCGTGGGGGCAGGGTTTTTCTTTGTCGGGAAAAAGGACGGATCCCTCCGCCCCTGCATAGACTACCGAGCGCTAAATGACATCACTGAGAGGGACCGTTACACCCTGCCCCTCATGGACACTGCCTTTCACTCCCTCCAGGGGGCGACCTGGTTTACCAAGCTGGATCTACGCAGCGCTTACCACCTCGTCCGGATCCGGGAGGGAGATGAATGGAAAACAGCCTTCCGTACCCCGAACGGCCACTTTGAGTATCTAGTCATGCCGTTCGGGCTGACCAACGCTCCTGCCGTCTTTCAGCGCCTCATTAATGACGTCCTCCGGGATTTCATCGGCCTCTTCGTGTTCGTCTACCTGGACGACATTCTTATCTTCTCCAGGTCCAGGGACGAGCACCAGGTCCATGTGAGGCGGGTCCTCCAAAGACTGCTGGAGAATCGTCTGTACGTGAAGGCTGAGAAATGCGAATTCTACGCTAGGACCACATCCTTCCTGGGATTCATCATCACTCAAGACCAGGTGCTCCCAGACCCAGAGAAGGTGAAGGCGGTGGTGGAGTGGCCTACTCCCGCATCCCGGAAGCAGATGCAACAATTTGTTGGCTTCGCCAATTTTTACCGCCGCTTTGTCCCGAATTTCAGCTCAATCGTCGGACCGCTGACCCGCCTCACGTCCCCGAAGGTCCTGTTCCGCTGGACCGAAGAGGTCGCTGCTGCCTTTAAGGCGCTGAAGGCGGAGTTCTCCTCCTCCCGGGTCCTTCGCCAGGTCGACCCCGCGCTGCAGTGCATTGTGGAGATGGACGCATCGGACACGGGAGTGGGAGCAGTATTATCCCAGCGGTCACCTGACGATGGCGCCAAACGACCGTGCGCCTTCTTCTCCCGGCGCCTGTCCCCTGCGGAGAGGAACTACGATGTGGGGGACAGAGAGCTCCTGGCCATTAAACTCGCCTTACAGGAGTGGCGCCACTGGCTAGAGGGGGCGGACCTGCCGTTTGTGGTCCTGACGGACCACAAGAACTTAGAATACTTACGATCTGCCAAGCGCCTGAATGCCCGCCAGGCGCGCTGGTCTTTGTTCTTCGCCAGGTTCCGCTTCTCAATCACCTTCAGGCCAGGCTCCAAGAACGGCCTGCCTGACGCCCTCTCTAGGCAGTTCACCCCCGTGGAGGCTGAGGAGACGCCCCACACTATCCTGCCCAGGTCGTGCGTCGTGGGAGCCATCTCTTGGGACATTGAAGACAAGATCCGGAAGGCGCAGGAGGTGGAACCTGATCCTGGCGGCGGACCAGAGGGAAGACTGTTCGTCCCATCTGCGGTCCGAGGAGAGGTCATCCACTGGCTCCACACCTCCCGGCTCACCTGTCATCCCGGCACCTCTCGGATGATCAGCCTCCTCCAACGGTCCTTTTGGTGGCCAGGCCTGCGGAGGGATGCAGCCCGCTACGCCTGGGCTTGCCCAATCTGTGCCACCAGCAAGTCGGGAAATGCCCCTCCAGCGGGTCTGCTCCAGCCTCTGCCCGTCCCCGGCAGGCCCTGGTCGCAAATCGCACTGGATTTCGTCACCGGACTCCCCGTTTCCAACTCCTTTGACACCGTCCTGACCATCGTGGACCGTTTCTCCAAGGCGGCACACTTCGTCCCCCTGCGAGGTCTCCCTACCGCCCTGGAGACGGCGGGCCTCCTCGTCCAACACGTGGTCAGGCTGCACGGGATTCCGGTGGACGTGGTCTCGGACCGGGGCCCCCAATTTTCATCCGAGGTGTGGAAATCCTTTTGTAACGCCATCGGAGCCAAGGTGAGCCTCTCCTCCGGCCATCACCCCCAGTCTAACGGGCAGTGTGAGAGGACCAATCAGGAGCTGGAGGCTGCGCTCCGCTGTGTTACCAGATCCAAGCCGATGTCCTGGAGCAACCATCTCGCCTGGGTGGAGTATGCCCACAACACCGCCCGCTCTTCTGCAACGGGGATGTCCCCCTTCAAGGCGTCCCTGGGTTACGACCCCCCGCTGTTTCCAACGCAGGAGAGCGAGGTAACTGTCCCCTCTGTTAGGGCGCACCTTAGGCAGTTCCGCTCCACCTGGGCTGCCGCGCGTCATGCGCTTTTACGCACGGCGGAGCGCAACAGGACCGTGGCGGACCGGCACAGACGACCTGCCCCGGCGTACAGAGTTGGGCAACTCGTGTATGTGTCTACCCAGGACGTCACATTAAAAGGCGAGAGGAGGAAGCTGGCACAGCGGTTCATGGGTCCCTTTCCCATCACCCGGATCATCAACCCGGTGGCTGTGCACGTGGCTATTCCCCCCTCCCTCCGCATCCATCCCACTTTCCACGTGTCGAAGGTGAAACTGGCAGTCACCGACCCCCTTTGCCCTCCTCCTGCAGCGCAACCCGCGCCCCGGATGATTGGTGGCCATCCGGCCTGGTCCGTCTCCTCCATCCTGGACTCCCGGCGCCGAGGTCCTGGGTTGCAATACTTGGTGGACTGGGAGGGCTATGGGCCCGAGCATCGACAATGGGTGCCCCCGTCGTTTGTGTTGGACCCATCGCTCATCGCGGACTTCCACCGAGCGCACCCGGATAAGCCATCGCCAGGAGGCGCTGCTAGACGGGGGAGTACTGTCACGCCGCGCCATTCATCAGCGGCGCCACCTGCTCACACACCTGACAATCATCAGCGGCGAGGGATAAAGGCCGTCTCGCCCGGATGCTCGGCCTGAAGCCGTCAGACTTCGTCCCTCACCGTTGTGAGCTAACCTCTTTCTTCAGCAACATTATTTGGGTAAGAATCCTTACCTCTCTTTCCCAGTCTGCTCCCCTGTGCACAGGTGGATTCCCCGGCGGCGGACATCTCCACTCCATCACCCTTTCCTCGCTGCTGTACAGAGCTCTCCAGGTGGCTGTCTTCCGGGCTTCACCCCCTTGTTGTGCCAGCTATCCTGACAATCCAAGTAAGTCCTTCTCTCGCCATAAATCCCTCCTGTGTTGGTGTATGCCCGTCACCCTCTCCCTGTGCTCTCTCCATAGGGTTGCTCGGCTGAACGGTCACCTGCCTCTGTGCCTGAAGCAGACGCCATCACCAACACATTTACACCCCGCAGACACGCACTCATTCACTCCTGCTGTTAATAAACTCTTTGAACTACTCTAAGCCTGTGTGTGTGCGTCTCCTGAGCCATGCGTTATGTCAGTTGCCAAGCAGCTCACTGACTTTCTGATTGAACACAATATTTTCGACAAATTTCAGTCATGTTTTCGACAGAAACACTCGACAGAGACCACTCTTCTTAGGGTGTCGAATGATATTTTAATGTCATCAGACTCTGGCAAATGCTCTGTTTTAGTGTTATTAGATCTTAATGCAGCATTTGATACTAATGATCATTGTATTTTGTTACAAAGGCTTAGAGATTGGGTAGGTATTTCTGGAAAAGCTCTGGATTGTTTTTTCTTCTACCTTTCTGGTAGGAGTTTTTCCGTGGCTGTTGACTCTTATTCATCTGACTCTGCTCCTTTAACCTGTGGGATGCCTCAGGGTTCTATTCTGGGTCCACTTTTATTTGCCCTATATATGCTGCCACTTGGTTCTATCATCAGCAAATTTAAAGGTGTGTCTTATCACTGCTACGCTGATGATTTTACAGCTACTTTTCTCTTTTAAACCTGACCATGTTGACAATTTAAAAATTATTCATGATTGTCTGTCCGCAATTAAGGACTGGATGTCTAGTAACTTTTTGCAACTTAATGCTGATAAAACTGAAGTCCTTATTGTAGCACCTGATAATCTAATTCCTAAGACGGTTAATAGCATTGGTTTATTAAGCTCTAATGTATGGTCTAAGCCAGGGGTCACCAACCTTTTTGAAACCAAGAGCTACTTCAAGGGTATCGAGTCATGTGAAGGGCACCAGCTTGACACACTCCTCTAAAATAACAAATTGTGTGTATATATATATATATACAGTATATATATACTGTATATATATACAGTATATATATATATATATATATATATATATATATATATATATATATATATAATTATCAATAACTTAGAGTGGGTAACAGACAAGATCAATATTCAACACTTTATTTTTATTAATCTCAGCAATTGTTCAGATGAATGATCACTTCTACATTTCATTAAAAAAATGTCCAGTTTTCACCAGTCCCTTTTAACCATAAAAAACTAAACCCTTTTAATTCATGAACTATGTTGAACCATGTTTGAAAAAGTTATGCAACATTTAAGAAAAATCAACTTTCATATTAAATAAATCTTATCACATTTTTAACTGAACAAATCTGCTGCAATTCTGCTCAAAATCTGTTACATTTAATAACCACACTTTTGTGTGTTCTTCTTCACTGGAATTATATCCATACAGTTCTTGCCAAGAATCATGCTTGAGTAATAACCAGCACTGTCCTTTCATGAGAAGAAGCTAAACAAGCACTGAGAGTGCTTATATTCACGGTGGCGCAGTGGTTAGCACCGCGGCAGCACAGTTTACCCTCGGCCGGGGGATCGCAGGGATCGTGGGTTCGATCCCTGCCCCCGTCCAACAGTGATCTGTGTGGAGTTTGCATGTTCTCCCCGTGTTTGCGTGGGTTTACTCCGGGATTTCTCTGGTTTCCTCCCACATGCCAAAAACATGCAGGTTAGGGAGTTAAGGGGCGCTTGCGCACGCAGCGACCGGCAGCTGGTGGCTTGTCACCGGACGGCAAAACAAATCTACCTACGGGTACAAAATAAGTCCAAAAAAAAAAAAGAGTGGGCAGCTGTTTCATGACGCGTAGTGAAGTGTCGCTTCACTCCACATTGTGCCGCTTCGCCGTCGCCCCGCAAATGAAACACACGCAGCTTTACGGTAGTAAAAAAGAACTCTTCCTCCCGCTCACTTTGAAAATGATAAATTTTCTGTCTTTTTTTTGCCATGTTTTTGGGCTAGGAAACTGCACTCCGCTCACCATCTTCACTGCCCGCTAGCTTACTCTCCACAAGCGCAAAGGTTTTGTCATGCGCACAATACTGACCTTTGAACTAGGTCAGAGTTCACCTTAACTTTACGTATAATAAACATTTTCATTTTTTTTTACTTTTTAGACATTGTCATTTTAAAATCTATATAAATACAAGTGTGATTTTTAAAAAATAGTGGCAGAAAAAATTACATCTTAGGCGCAGCTCACTTGCGAGTTGTGCTATTTTTAGAACAGGCCTGTGGGCGACTCATGTGGTCCTTGCGGGCGACTTGGTGCCCGCGGGCACCGCGTTGGTGACCCCTGATCTAAGCTAAAAAATCTTGGTGTCATTTTCGATCAATCGATGAGTTTTGATCAGCATGTCAAATCTCTGACCCGGAGTTGTTTTTTCCACCTTAGGAATATATCCAAAATTAGGTCATTGGGTTCCTACAGTCAGTTAGAAATCATTATTCATGCCTTTGTTTCTTCATGTTTGGACTACTGTAATACTTTTTTCACATGTCTTAGCAAATCCTCTTTACACCACCTATAGTTAGTCCAGAACTCTGCTGCAAGATTACTAACTAGGTCCAGTAGATTCTGTCATATTACTCCCATTTTGGCTTCCTTGCATTGGCTTCCTGTAAATTATAGAATTGATTTTAAAGTTCTTGTTCTTACTTATAAAGCCATTCATGAAGAGGCGCCTTTTTATATTAGTGACCTGCTCCATCTACACCAGCCCAGCAGGTCTCTCAGGTCTTCTCATCAGAATCTATTGGTAGTCCCTAGCACTAGGCTCAGAACCAAAGGCGATAGAGCCTTTGCTGCTGTTGCTCCCAGACTTTGGAACTCCTTACCTTTTGAACTTAGATCTGCACCTTCCATTGATGTTTTTAAGAAGCAACTAAAGACCCACCTTTTTAGCCTGGTTTTTTAATTAACTATGTGTTGATTGTATTTTTATGTGCTTTTACTGTTTACTTTGTTTTTATTTTTTACTATTTTATGTGCCTGTTTTTATTTTTTTTACCATGTTAAGCACTTTGTGACTCTGTCTGTGAAAAGTGCTCTATAAATAAACTTATTATTATTATTATTATTATTATTATTATTATTATTATTGAGTTAGGTTATAGTGATCCGTAATGATTTTTAGATGTTTGTGTTATGTTTTGTTTTTTGTCCTTTTTGTCATCCCAGTTTATATTAAAATCACCCAATAAGATTAATTCATTTTTTGGATTGCACTGATTAAGAAGTGATTTGAGTTGGTCATAAAAATCTGCTTTAGAGGAGGGTTTGTGGTATAAACAAATAACAGAGAAGGTCATATTGGCTGACAACTTAATGTTAACTCCTACACATTGTAGCATCATCTTGCTTTGGCTCATCAATAAAATAGACTTTGCATCTTAAAGACATTGTTTCACCCAGGAAAAGGTCAGTCAAGAACTGCTTTTTCATCTCAGGACCACTGTGGAGAACACATTCCTTTGTAAAGAGGCACAAGAGATAAGGATTCCATCTCTGCAAGGAATGGATTAACTTACATCATAAATAAACTGTAAACTTCCCCAACTAAGACAGGTTTATTGGTTATCAGTTGTCTGATATTCAACAGGTATCCCATAAACTTTAAAGGCATTTCCTAAGGCCCTAGGATTATCCACAGCTCGACACTACCCCTCATGGATGTCTCTGGAGCAGACACTCACTTTTGACTGTACATTGATGAACTGAAATTAACTCTCTCTTTCTTCAAGTTTCATTTCTCAGAATAATTTCCAGAACACCATGGAAAAGCAAATGGACTCTGATGTTCGGTGTGGACAATCAACTGGGTTTGAAATGCTTATTAATCCTTGATTTTAAATATGTTCATGTTAAAATGTTGTTAAAATGTTGTTGTTAAAATGAATGTTTATTCTTGCATGTTAATTTAAAAACACTATTTATAAAGTTGCATGAATCACTGAAGTAGGTTAGATTTTATACACAAGTATATTGATGAATCTTCAGTATTAAAATGGGTGTCATCCTGTGAAAAGTACCAACTCATATACTTGTTCCACCAATCACAGGTCAGCTTCTGTGGGACAAAACTTCTTTCAATATTATTGGTTGTTACAGAAAAAAGACTGTTTGTTCATTGGACTAAAGTTCATAAAACCCACTCACGAAGGAAGGCCATTGGTTTAGGCTTATGTCAATCACCCTAATGGTGCGAAAGTTGTCTGAAGTTATAAAGAGGGGAGATACCCTCCTTCAGATGAGAGCAGTATCAGAGTTTCTGTCTGTTCAGTTTTTACAGGGAACATAGAATATTGTGTTTGTGTAAACTTCTGTGTATTTTAATGTTTTTCTTTAAACGTCTAGGAATTACTTCTTTCTTTCCTGAGCTCAAATCTTGATTCGGAGTTAAAAACTCCCATTCCTAGGCGTTCTCTATTTTTCTCCTCTAAACTTGCTTTAAATCCACCGTGGTTTTTTTTTTTTTTTCAAAGGACTGACTGACCATTTGTCTCACTCTGGAAACTATTTCAGCCAACTCCACAACATCAGAGTAACTTAGATTTTTGTGGCTTGAGGTTTTTATCTTGCCTCTTTGAATTTTGGTAGTCAAATCAGATCTGAATTATTTCTGAATTTATTTGGACTCTGGAAAAACCCACTGGCCCATGAAGAAGAGGAAACACTGTCGCCATCTTTGCTGGACCTCAGCCCAACTGTGATTGATACAGTCAAAATCTCATCTTGGGACTGTAGACCTTGAAAGCTGCTGTACCTTGTCCGAATATCTGCTGGCAAGATATTCTGGTTTTGGTGCAATATGCAAATAAAGTTTCAGGAAGAGCCTCAACAACAGGACTTCAAACTGGATTCACATGAGCCATATCTCTTCACCTCCATCTGCTGAATGACTTGTATGAAGTTTGGAAATAATTCAAAATCTGATCAGATGCAGAATTAAAGAGGATTAATATTCTCTTTTCATTAAAATTCTGTTTTTTCTTTTTTAAGAGTAATCCAGAATTTTTCATATAATTAGTTAATTTTCACCATACATTTGCATCCAATATTATTCATAATTTTCATTTCAACTCTTCCAAATTCATGCTAAAGTCCATGGTTTTATAGATGTGCTCACATTGTTAGTCTATCCTCAGTTACAAATTTAATGTGATGGTTAATGTTGATCATTTCACTGTTTACAAGTTATCTGAATGTGATGTCATTTAATCAGCTTCATTTAAATAAATCTGTAAAATAAGAGAAGTTGTTGGGAATTTATTCTATTCTGAGTCTGTCTTCGAAGCCCCAGTATTGAATACTGATAATACTGGTAATACTAATATTTTGAGACTGATTACTTCATTAAATAGGTATAAAGTGGAATTAATTAATAAATTGCTCACATTTATTGAGCTGGTGCCCGCAAACGAGTGTTTACTATCAACTTTTTCTGTGTGTGGACCCGGAGTAAATCTCAGGTCCCGATACACTAATACAAATTAAATAATCTTTATACCTGATCATAATTATAAATTAAATATCACTACAACATTCTAGACTCATATCTTTTGACCATTCAATCTAATTACATTTTTAGGTGTCTTTAACATAGAGTAAAACTGCTCCACCTTTTCCTTGCTCCCTGTCTTTCCTATGCACATTATAGCCAGGCATGGTAACAACAGTTTCAGGTGACAAGGATGATAACTAGGTTTCAGGCAGACCCATAAAATCAGTATTAGAGTTAATCAGCAGATGTTCCAGTTGTTCACGTTTGGAGATTATACTCCGTACATTTAAGTGCCCCCCAAGCATACTTTTTTTTTTACTTTGAGGGTCCCAGATTCATTTTGCCTGGTTCAGGGTTTGAAAAACTTTTAGTGATCTGTTTTTTAACACTAGATTTCTCTGACGAGTTTTACACTCACTGCTGGCTGGTTGTTGTATTTCCACTGCAGTGGAGTCCATGTGCTGGGCTGCTGCTGCCACAGAGACTGACCCAGCAACAGCGGCAGGCCATCTGGTGATGTGGGTTCTCCGCTGTGCCGTGGTGAGGAGGGCGTGTTGCTGTGCTACAGGGACAAGGGTCGATTGCCAGTCCACCCCGGCTCTGTTCCACTGCTGGTCCGTGATGACACCATCAGGCTGCCATGCTACAGTGATGGTGAGCTGCAAGGCAGCAGTCGTGCTGGTTGGTCAGGGCCGCCTTAGCGCAGCCAGTACCGGCAGTGGGCGTGGCATTAAAGGAAACCTGTACTGGTCATTATAACAACATTAATTCTGCTTTAGGTATTGCTTATAAACCAAAAATGTGTTTATTCAGTAAAAATAACCCCCTAGAGTCAGCATATTTAATAATTTTATCTCATGAAAACCGCTCGGTCAAAACCAATGGGAAGCAACCACCGCCAGCCGGAAATGACGTACACTCCTTGTTTTCTGGCTTTACCGCGAACGAGTAAACGTGTTCAGCAGATGCTCAGTGGGCCAAGATCTGAGTTGAAAACAGTGCAAAATCTGCACGGATATATACTGCACAAACCGTCCTTTGAAATGGCCTTTATTGACAGCATGATCCTCAGATACCTCCGGGGACCAGCAGCTGAAGAGGACCTGATGAACAGGCAAGTTGCCAGTCAAGTAACTTCAGAACACATTGAATAAATCTTGATATACTAGAATTTTGTTTCATTAAATTATATGTGGGTAGAGTTACTTGTACATGGTTGTAAAAAATTACATAAAATTCTGATGTTGAAACGTTGTTGACTGCTATACTGTAGCCCACTCAATCGCACAAAGCAACGACTGTGCATAACTACCATGCTGAAACTGGCCATGGAGAAGACAAGATGTCCCTGAGCGTGACTGACTGAGAGAGCAGTGATTTGAAACTCACACATATTTGAGAAGGAATGATGACCAAAATTACTAGACGGAACCACTAGTATCATATTTGATCCTTTGAAATAGCTTTTGATTTTGATTAAAATTCACTACAGTATAATTCCGCTGGCAATGGCACTCATGTCCATGCTGATCCTGTAAATAATTGTGGTCTTGTCTCCGCTGATGATGGAGGCGTTCGCCGCACTAGTCCTGTTAGCATTGGTGGCGTCTGGCCCGCACACAGGTCCATGGCCACTGGTCCTGGGTTTATTTCCATGTCGCCCACCAGCAGCAAGATAACACTGAGGTGGAATAATCTCACGAAGCCGTTGACTGTGCATGATTGCCCATGGTAGGCTGGCGGTCTGGCCCGTCCTTTGTTCTGGTAACTCATGTACAAGAGATACTGGCCTCCTTTACCTGTGGGGTGGAGCTGTTTTCTCCATTTTGTTGTTGAGAGCCGATGTTGCACTGTACTTAGAATTAAGTACAAGAGTAAGGCAGCAGTTAATAGGTGGGATTGAAAGAGACGTAGAGGTTTTGCTGTAGTTTTAGTATAAGTCGAAAGTAAATAGGCATATAACTTGTTAAATAATGATTTTGAAAGTACTTAAAATAAGTGTTAACAAGATGGTGTATTTTTGTAGCTGCAAATATTATACAGCCTATATGTGTCATGATTGGCAATGATGAACAGCTCATGTGCAGGGAACGACACCAGAGAAAACACACGAAGAACACAGAGAAGCTGAGTAACCACAATTTATTGATTGAAAGAGGCTTAGTTAGTGAAAGACGCCACTTGCCAGAGGAGGACCCAGCCTGTAAGGGGAGATGAGAGTGGATTAGAATAGGAGGGAGACTGGTAAAGGAAAAATCGGATAGCACTCACATGGGATGAGCAGGGAGCCCGGCAGTGGAACCCAGCATGAAACGGCAAACAAGAAGTGGATGTTGGTAGACAGGAGTAGAGCTGGGTGAGGTGTCTGACCGGGTGGAATAGGCAGCTTAAGTGGTGTTGAGAATGATGGGGCAGGTGACCACACAATGAACCCCAGAGACACAACACGAAGATGGCAGCAACCTGGAAGAGGAAGAAGGGAGAAGAGGAATTAATATTGTTCCTCAGAGAGCGAATAATAAACTTACTTGCTTTTTAAAGGCAGTATACCCAACAAGCCAGCACTGGAGTGTTCACAGACTGGTCCTTTTCAGCGCTGGCAGGGAAGAGGTAGCAGGTGTGTCTAATCATGCAGGTGTGGTGATTGCCTGCAGAGCCAGGAAAAGTCTTGCAGGAAGGGAGGGGGAGTGTGCGCTCACCTGATCATGACAGTGCCCCTCCCTTCAAGGGGCGCCTCCTGGTGGTCCACTGGGCTTTTTGAGGTGCGCCTTGTGAAAGGCCCAGACCATCCCTTATCATGGAAGTTGGAACCAGGGATCCAAGACCTTTCTTCTGGTCTGTAGCCCTTCCAGTGGACTAGATACTGTAGCCCCCGGCCCCGACAGCGGACATCCAGAATCCTCTGGACCATGTAGGTGGTCTGACCGTCGAGGACCCGAGGGAAAGGAGGCGGCTTCGGGGGAGGGGGCAGAGATGGCTGGCGGAGAGGGGCCTGACTTTGAGACATGGAAGGTGGGGTGAATTCGCAGCACCGGCGGAAGCTTCAGGCGGACCGTGACATCATTAATGACCCGGGAGATGGGGAACAGGCCCAGGAAGCAAGGGGAAAGTTTCCAGGACTCCATCTTCAGGGCCACCTGGTCCGCCGACAACCACACGTGTTTCCCGACAGAGTATTTGGGTGCAGGGGTCCGCCTGCGGTCCGTGTACTGGCGGTTACCTTTGGCAGAGCGGATGAGGACAGCACAAGTGGCCTTCCAGAGCCAGTGGCAGCGACATGCGTGAGCCCCCACTGATGGTACAGCAATCTCCCTCTCCGCCATGGGCAAAAGGGGAGGAGTATACCCCATGGAAGCCTCGAACGGAGTCAGTCCAGTAGCCGCTGAGACTGCGGAATTGTGTAAATATTCCACCCAGGTTAGATGGGTGCTCCAAGTACTTGGGTTGCAGGCTGCTATGCACCTAAGGGTGGCCTCCAGGGACTGGTTGGCACGCTCAGCCTGCCCGTTACTTTGAGGGTGGTATCCCAAAGTAAGATTGATGGTGGTGTCTAAAGAGCGGCAGAAGGATCTCCAGACCTGGGAGGTAAATTATGGACCCCAGTCAGACACAACGTCCACTGGGATGCCATGCAGATGGATGAAATGGGTGGTTAGGAGGTTTGCGGTTTCAGAGTCGGAAGGTAATTTGGGAAGGGGCACCAGATGGATTGCCTTAGAAAAGCGATCCACAAAGATGAGAATGAAAGAATTGCCTTGTGAGGGGGGGAAGTCCAGTAATGAAGTGCAGGGCAATATGGGACCAAGGTCGGCTGGGGATGGGTAGTAGGTGGAGGAGACCAGCAGGGGGTGAGGAGTCAGACTTATTGCGGGTGCAGACTTGGTAGGCCTTGACATAGTCCTGGACGTCTGTCCGCAGGGTGGGCCACCAGAACACCCGCCGGATAAGGTTGATAGTCCAGGAGATTCCACGGTGGCAGGAAAAATGGCTGGTGTGGCCCCATCTGATGACGCCACTGCAGAGGGTGGCCGGGACAAACAAATGGTCATCGGGACCCCCCTCAGGCTTGGGTTCCGTAGATTGAGTCCGTCAGACCCTATGCTCAGTGTCCCACGTAAGAGCTCCAAGAATGCAGGAGGGCGGGATAATGGGTTGGGGAAGGGAATGAGGGGTGGGGGGTCGGGACTGAACTGGCGGGAGAGAGCGTCCGGTTTAACAACACGGGAGCCAGGACTGTAAGTGATGGTGAGATTAAATCTGGCAAAGACTAAGGCCCAACGGGCCTGCCTGGCGTTAAATCTGTGGGCCGACCAGAGATAAGGAGAAGGGAGGACGCTGGCGCTGCTCTGTTCGCCGCTTCCCCATTCGTGACTCATTCGTAATTTCTTTTTTTTTTTCTTAAACTTTACAGTTTCTGTGTTTTTTGTTTGTTTGTTTGTTTGCTTCCCTACATTGCTGGACCTGGATACTACTATTTTTGTTCATTTTACTGGTGGTGTGGACGCTTACCTGCAAGACGATCTCGGCTGTCAACTTCACCCACCGGGCTGACTCAAGTGCCACTCCGGTCACAAACTGTTCTGTTGTCCTGTTATGGTTGGGATTGTCTTCATCTGCCTCTCTACTCTCCATCTCTGGAACATCTATCCGTGACTTGCTGGTGGCCTTGGCCTGCGGGAAAGTGGGCTAGCAGGAAACTGGCCGTTAGCCAGCCAGTTGATGGCTGGCCAACTGCTACCTGTCCGTGCTTTGGCTGTCATCTGGCTGGGACTCCCTGATAACATCGCTGGGCCATCAGCTAGCTCGCTACCGGGTGTCTCGATACAAGCTGGTGGGTCAACAGCTAGCTGGCTGCTGCCTGGTGCTAGCACTGCTCGGCTAGAAATCAGAGAGGCTGGGAAGCATCCTTCCATGGTTGACACGTTCTGCCACTCCATCCTGAAACTCTGCTGACTCATTGGTTTTAACGCCTGCAACAAACTCGGACCTCCATCACCCACCTCCGGCACCGGCATAGCCCCAGTTATGGCGCTACGCTACACATCCGCGCAACTCCTCCGGCTAAACCACCAAACCTCTCCCTCCTTGGAACTCATTGCCTCACTAAAAAGCTCCAGACTTCTCCTCCGGCCCTGATATATCCATCGAAGTTCACGCCGCAAGTTTAATTACCACTTCACCACAACAAACTGTATCCCCGTTCTCTGGTCAAATCGTTGAATGGACACCGGCTTCCGCACTTCCCCGTTGCGTCATCACAACAACGTGACGCGTCATCAGAACAACCCCAACGTGAACCCTTTCAACCTCCGCCCTATCCTGACTTCCGCACCCGCATTTTCAAAACAAAAGCACCTGAAACTCGCCCTCTTCAACACACAATCCCTCATTCTAAATGAATTCATCACTGATAATAAACTGGATCTCCTCTGTCTCACTGAAACTTGGCAAAAACCCCTGGGTTACATTGCACTTAATCAAACCACGCCTGCTGGATATTCATACCTGGACAACCCACGCCCTGAAGGCCGTGGAGGAGGCATTGCTGCTATTCACCTTCATGACCTCAATCCACGACCTCTCTCCATACCCGTTGTTTCCTCTTTTGAACACCTGACTTTTAAACTCCCTGGTCCAAAACCTCTCCTCATTGCGATTATCTACCGCCCTCCCAAACCAAATCCATCCTTCTTATCAGATCTTTCAGAACTCATTACAGTACTGTCTGCAACCTCACCATCTGTCCTACTGCTTGGTGATTTCAACCTCCACATTGATTCCCCTGACTGCAAAAATGCAAACGATTTTCTGGACTTACTCAAGTGTCTCAACTTCACCCAACACATAACTTTCCCCATCCACAGCCGTGGACATATCCTGGACCTGGTTTGCTCCACTGGTCTCCACATTCACAACATCTCCAGCACTGACCTCACCATCTCGGATCATCTCGCCATCACACTGGACATTGACATCCCGGCCCCTCAACCCAAACAAGACTGAACAATAACCTTCAGGAATCTTAAGTCCGTCTGTTCAGTTTCTCTCTCCACATGCATATCAAACACTCTCTCTGATCTCACCTTCCCTGTAAACCCAACCCCTACGGACTTAATAAGCATCTACAACAACACACTGTCTACCTTCCTCAACAAACTGGCCCCTATAAAAACAAAAACTGTCACTTTCACTCATTCAGTCCCCTGGTACACCTCAGAACTTCACAAACTCAAAAAACAACTGTGACAGCTTGAACGCCTGAGCTGCAAAACTGGTCTGACTGTACACACCCTCGGTCACAAAGAACTGATGCACCTATACCAATCCTCACTCAATAAAGCTCCCTCAGCCTACTACTCCAGCATCATTCACTCTGGATCCTCCAACCCCCGCACTCTATTCTCCACCATCAACAAACTCCTCAAACCCCAGGACATCATTTCATCATCCTTCACCCCTGAAAAATGCAATAACTTTCTATCATTTTTCCATTCCAAAATTGACAATATTCATAACCAGCTTGCCTCCTCCTTGGCCATCACCCCTGACTCAGAACCCACTTTTCCTCCACCCATAGATAAACAGCTCTCCCTTTTCTCACCCATAACCACTGATGAACTTTCCAAAATACTCTCCAGCATGAAATCATCCACATGCCCCTGGACCCCATCCCCTCCCCCCTTACCAAAGCCTGTCTCATCCCTCTTGCCCCCCTTATCATCGACACCATCAACTCCTCCCTCACCACTGGCACTGTCCCCCCATCACTCAAGATTGCTGCCATCACCCCCCTCCTTAAGAATCCTGGCCTGGACTCTGACGACCCCAATAATTTCAGACCCATCTCCAACCTCCCATTTCTGGCTAAAATATTGGAAAAAGCTGTCACCACCCAACTCAAGAAGCACCTCCTCTCCAACAAACTCTATGAAACATTTCAATCTGGATTCCATTCTCACCACAGCACTGAAACCGCCCTCCTCAAGGTCACCAACGACCTTCTGCTCGCCTCTGACTCTGGCTCCCTCACCATTTTTCTCCTCCTCGATCTCAGCGCAGCTTTTGATACCATCAATCATTCCATCTTGCTCCGTCATCTGCTTTTTATTGGCATCACTGACTCCGCCCTCTCCTGGTTCACCTCCTATCTGTCTGACAGATTCCAGTACATCTCTATCAACAATCACAAATCACACACCACCCCTGTATCACATGGTGTCCCTCAAGGCTCTGTGCTCGGTCCAACCCTTTTCACTCTCTACATGCTTCCGCTTGGTCACATCATCCGTCAACATGGTCTTCACTTTCACTGTTACGCCGACGACACCCAGCTGTACATCTCCTCTAAATCCATCACCCCCGCCATTCTCTCCACCATCACCAACTGCCTCACAAACATAAAAACCTGGATGACTAACAACTTTCTCAAACTAAACAGCAATAAAACAGAAATCATCATTTTTGGACCAAAATCTCTCCCCCCCAGAACTTTTCATTCCAAATCGATGGTCACTCAGTCACCCCCTCCCCTCTGGCCAGAAACCTCGGCATTATTATGGACCCCACCCTCTCCTTCACATCTCACATCAACCATGTCACCAAAACATCATTTTTTCATCTTCGTAATATTGCACGCCTCCATCCCACCCTTTTCCCCTCTGCTGCTGAAATACTCATCCACGCCTTCATCACCTCCAGACTTGATTACTGTAACAGCATTCTGTATGGACTTCCTTCCACCATCCTCCAAAAACTACAGTATGTCCAAAACTCAGCCGTCCGCCTACTTATTCACTCCCGCTCCAGAGACCACATCACTCCTCTCCTCCGTCAACTCCACTGGCTCCCCATTCAACAGCGCATCAACTTCAAGATCCTCCTCATCACCTATAAAGCTCTTCATAACCTCGCCCCCTCATACCTAACTGACCTTCTGTCTCGTCATTCCCCCACTCGCCTCCTCTGGTCTGCTGACACTCACCTTCTCACCCCCATCACCAAGACAAAACTCCGCACCCTGGGTGATAGATCATTTGTCATCGCCGCACCAACCCTCTGGAATTCCTTGCCCCTTCACATCCGGTCCACCAACTCACTTGCTTCCTTCAAAAGTCAACTCAAAACCCATCTCTTCAAATCTACCTATGAAAACTGACTGTCTCTTCTACCTATGTGTACCTACCTTGCCTGTTTACCCGTTCACTGTATGTTTGTCCCTATGCTGCTTTGTAAAGTGTCTTTGAGTATTTAGAAAAGCGCTATATAAGACTGATGTATTATTATTATGATTATTATTAGATATTCTAAATTTTTGTGATCGGTCCACACTATGACAGGATGGGCCACTCTCTCCAACCAGTGTCTCCACTCCTCAAGGACCAATTTAATGGCCAAGAGCTCTCGGTCCCCTACGTTGTAATTCCTCTCGGCCAGCGTGAGCCACCGAGAGAAATACGCTCATGAGTGAAGCCTCTGATCAGAGGCTGAGCGCTGCGATAGGTCAGCGCCCACCCCCCCGAGTCAGAAGCATCCACCTCCAGAATAAACTGGAGCTGGGGGTCGACCTGGGCCAAGATGGGAGTGTTACAGAAAAGGCCCTTTAATTTGGAAAAGGCCTGTTCAGCTGCCTCGGACCAAATGAAGGGCATTTTAACCAAAGTCAGCTGGGTAAGAGGCTGTGCTACCCCACTATAGTTTCTAATGAAACGCCGATAAAAATTTGCGAACCCCAAGAAGCGCTGGAGCTCCTTGCGGGAGTGGGGTGTAGGCCAATCTAGCACAGCCTTTACCTTGGCCGGGTCAGCCCTCAGTTCCCCCTCAGCAACTATGAAACCAAGGAACGAAGTGGAGCGGGAGGAAAACTCGCACTTCTCGGCTTTAACGTAGAGCTGGTTCTCCAGGAGCCGTTGTAGAACGGCCCTGATATGGACTGTGTGTTCCTCCGGCATGCGGGAAAAAATCAAAATGTTGTCAAGGTAGACAAAAACAATTTGATTTACCATGTCGCGGAGGACATCATTAATCATATGCTGGAAGACAGCGGGGGCACTGGTGAGCCCGAACGGCATTACCAGATATTCAAATTGCCCCAAGTGTGTGTTAACCCTTTGAGTGTGAGAATTTTTGTGCCCCTAGTGGCAGAGCGCGGCACTGCGCTTGCCTTCTCACTCTGACCTGATCGCCTGCATTGGGAATTTGTACTAATTGTACTGATTTGCCAGTTTCAAAAGGTGGCAGACATCAGTTGGAGGACTCAGTGGAAGACACGTAATACAGTGGGGCAAAAAAGTATTTAGTCACCCTCCAATTGTGCAAGTTCTCCCACTTAAAAAGATGACAGAGGTCTCCAATTTTCATCATAGGTGTACCTCATCTATGAGAGACAAAATGAGAAAAAAAATCCAGAAAATCACATTGAAGGATTTTTAATGAATTAATTGGTAAATTCCTCAGTAAAATTAGTATTTGGTCACCTACAAACAAGCAAGATTTCTGGCTGTCACAGACCTGTAACTTCTTTAAGAGGCTCCTCTGTCCTCCACTCGTTACCTGTATTAATGGCACCTGTTTGAACTCGTTATCAGTATAAAAGACACCTGTCCACAACCTCAAACAGTCAGACTCCAAACTCCACTATGGCCAAGACCAAAGAGCTGTCAAAGGACACCAGAAACAAAACTGTAGACCTGCACCAGGCTGGGAAGACTGAATCTGCAATAGGTAAGCAGCTTGGTGTGAAGAAATCAACTGTGGGAGCAATTATTAGAAAATGGAAGACATACAAGACCACTGATAATCTCCCTCGATCTGGGGCTCCACGCAAGATCTCACTCCATGGGGTCAAAATTATCACGAGAACGGTGAGCAAAAATCCCAGAACCACATGGGGGGACCTAATGAATGACCTGCAGAGAGCTGGGACCAAAGTAACAAAGGCTACATCAGAAACACACTACGCCGCCAGGGACTCAAATCCTGCAGTGCCAGACGTGTCCCCCTGCTTAAGCCAGTACATGTCCAGGCCCGTCTGAAGTCTGCTAGAGAGCATTTGGATGATCCAGAAGAGGACTGGGAGAATGTCATATGGTAAGATGAAACCAAAATAGAACTTTTTGGTAAAAACTCAACTTGTCGTGTTTGGAGGAGAAAGAACACCATACCTACCTGTGAAGCATGGGGGTGGAAACATCATACTTTGGGGCTGTTTTTCTGCAAAGGGACCAGGACGACTGACCCGTGTAAAGGAGAGAATGAATGGGGCCATGTATCGTGAGATTTTGAGTGAAAACCTTCCACCAACAAGGGCATTGAAGATGAAATGTGGCTGGGTCTTTCAGCATGACAATGATCCCAAACACACCGCCCGAGCAACGAAGGAGTGGCTTCGTAAGAAACATTTCAAGGTCCTGGAGTGGCCTAGCCAGTCTCCAGATCTCAACCCCATAGAAAATCTTTGGAGGGAGTTTAAAGTCTGTGTTGCCCAGCAACAGCCCCAAAACATCACTGCTCTAGAGGAGATCTTCATGGAGGAATAGGCCAAAATACCAGCAACAGTGTGTGAAAACCTTGTGAAAACTTACAGAAGATGTTTGACCTCTGTCATTGCCAACAATGGGTATATAACAAAGTATTGAGATGAACTTTTATTGACCAAATACTTATTTTACCGAGGAATTTACCAATTAATTCATTAAAAATCCTTCAATGTGATTTTCTGGATTTTTTTTTTCTCATTTTGTCTCTCATAGTTGAGGTATACCTATGATGAAAATTGGAGACCTGTCTCATCTTTTAAGTGGGAGAACTTGCACAATTGGTGGCTGACTAAATACTTTTTTACCCCACTGTATACCAAAGAAGAAGAACTCCTTATTTCCTGTTCCTGTTTGTAGTAGTTAGCACAGAAAGCTAATATGTCTGCGATCAGTCACCGCCACATTTTGTCGGCTTTGTATGTGGAAAATAGCCGCGGGATACAAGTGAAATTTATGTGGGATAACCATAAGACTTTGTAGATGTGGTAGAAATTTTATATTACCAACAGAATGCAAAACAAGGACCATAATGGGTGAAAACACAGTGACCACGCCAGTCCCCCTTTGTCAACAGACTGTACAACAGTAAGTGACTTATTTCTGGAGGTTTTTTAAATGTACCAATTTCTTGTTCAAATACTTTGAAGATAAGATGATGAGGTACCTCTGCACAAAAAACGGTGTCAAAAGACTGAACCATTCTTTGTGTAAATACGTCCAAAGTCCAGTTTTGACTGAGTTATGGAATTTAAAGAGGTGCCATGACATTATACAAATTAGATGCATAAATTTATTCCTATCTGAAACTTTGGATCATATTTTACATCTTTCTAATTGACAGTAAGCCATTATCTCTTACCACTTTCAAGTTATAGCCTTGGAAATCTGAATTATTTCATTTACAAAAAATATTTACCACTCTTGACCACTAGGGGCTATGTCACAGTTCAGCAACATACACACTCATAGGGTTAAAGGCCATCTTCCACTTCCATTCGTCCCTATCGCAAATGTGAACCAGATGGTAGGCGTCACGCAAATCCAATTTAGTGAATACCCACGTGCGCTGAAGGAGCTCAAACACGGAGTTGATCAGGGGCAGAGGATATTTGTCTTTGACAGTTATAGCATTTAATTCATGGTAATCAATGCATGGACGCAAGAATCCGTCCTTCTTCCCGACAAAAAAGAATCCTGCCCCAAGAGGGGCCGAGGAGGGCCAAATGAGGCCGGCTTTCAAAGAATCTCTAACATAGCTCTCCATCACCTCCCTCTCCGCCCCAGAAATACTGTAGAGCCGGTTGTACGGCAGCCGCGCATCCAGGAGAAGGTCTATGGCACAATCGTAAGAGCGATGGGGAGGTAAAGAAGGCACTCTAGACTTGCTAAAGACCTCTCCGAGGTCATGATAGACCTCAGGTACTAGACTGAGGTCCGGCGGCTCTACAGTAGGGGAGGAGGAGATGGGTGGTGACGGTGAACACTCGGCCGAGCTGAGACAGGATGCCAAACAGTACGGGCTCCAGGAAGAAATGGAACTATGTGCCCAATTAATAATGGGGTTATGCTTCCAAAGCCACGGGAGCCCTAGAACCACCAGGTGTGACGATGTGTTTTCGGTAATGGAAACTACATTATCACCCAACAGAGTGGTGATGTTAAGGGGCGTGGGCAATTTGATCATGGGGATGCCTACTTCCCGCACGAGCCGCGCAGAAACCTGCTCTGCCCCTGAATCTATTAAAGCCATGACTCTCCTCTCAACCCCCGGCACCTGGATGAAGGCCAAAATGGAGAAGCTACTGGGGGGATGAAAAGATTTCTCACCCGTCAGATCCCCCCATGACTACTGACGGGCCATGTCTTTTTGGCTTCAGGTGGCACTTAGGCAGTGTGTGCTTCAAAGAGCCAGAGTACATGCATGCGCTGGTTCTCCTCCGCCACTGGTGCTCTTCCTGAGTGAGATGGGTTCGGCCGAGCTCCATGGGTTCAGAGGTAGAGTCGGCTCCACCTGCGTCAGTAGCCAAAGTGGCCGTGCGCGCACTGAGCGGGCCGGAGAAGATCTTGTGCTCCCTTGCGCGCTGGTGGTATTGGTTGTCTAAACTGACAGCCTGATCAATAAGACCGTCCAGGGAGGAGGGAACCGCATGAACCGCTAGGTTATCGCGGAGTTTTTCGTTTAAACCCTGGAGGAAGACGTTGCATAGCGCAATGTCATTCCAACCAGAGTCCGCTGCGGCAACCTGAAACTCCACAGAGTAGTCGCGGCAGACCGACTGCCCTGATGGAGTGACATCACCCAGCTCATGATGTTACCCTCGCTCTCTGTCCGGTCGAACATGTGGGCAAATTCATTAACAAACCTATCAAAAGAATAGCTAGGACCCTCTGAACTGTCGAAAATGGACTGGGCCCAGCTGAGGGCCTGGTCCCGCAGCAGGAGGGTCATGAAATGAATTTTAGAAGTATCATCCAAGTATTCCCCACCCACCTGGCCCAAATAAAGCCAAACATGGCAGAGGAACCCCTTACATTTCCCCACTTCCCCCGCGTATGGGGCAGGTGAGGGAACGGAGGTAGTTCGGCGCACGGTGGAAGAAGCCGGGGCAACAGGTGGAGGGGTAGAACCCAGACGAGACATGTGGGCCAAATGCTCAGTGACCGTGCCCAGCTGCTGCATAATTGTCTGCAGCTGCTGCGTAAGCACGACCACCTGCCTCTCTGTGGCATCGAGATGGTCTAAAGCGGAGTGTTTCACTGATAGACTTTAGACTTTAGACTTAACTTTATTAATCCCTTTGGGATGACTCCCTCTGGGAAATTTAAAATTTCCAGCAGCACATAAAAGGAGCATACAGATCAGAGAAGCAAAAAAAAAGAAATAAACACTTAACATACTATTCACAATATATAATATATGATGTTATATATAATGTTATATTATATATTATATAATATTATATATTATATAATAATATATAATATGATGCTGCTCCCGCTGAGCTTGCAGTCTGGCTGGCTCATTCTGTCATGATTGGCAATAATGAACAGCTCACGTGCAGGGAACGACACCAGAGAAAACACACGAAGAACACAGAGAAGCTGAGTAGCCACAATTTATTGATTGAAAGAGGCTTAGTTAATGAAAGACAACACTTGCCAAAGGAGGACCCAGTCTGTAAGGGGAGATGAGAGCAGATTAGAATAGGAGGGAGACTGGTAAAGAGAAAATAGGACAGCACTCATGTGGAAGGAGCAGGGAGCCCAGCAGTGGAACCCAGCATGAAACGGCGAACCAGGAGTGGATGCTGGTAGACAGGAGTAGAGCTGGGTGAGGTGTCTGACCAGGTGGAATAGGCAGCTGAAGTGGTGATGAGACTGATGGGGCAGGTGAGCACATAACAAACCCCGGTGACACACCACGAAGATGGCAGCAACCTGGAAGAGGAAGAAAGAAAAAGAGGAATTAATATTGTTCCTCAGAGAGCAAATGATAAACTTACTTGCTTGTTTAAGACAGTATACCCAACGAGCCAGCGCTGGAGAGTTCACAGACTGGTCCTTTTCAGTGTTGACAGGGAAGAGGTAGCAGGTGCATCTAATCACGCAGGTGTGGTGATTGCCTGCGGAGCTGGGGAAAGTCTTGCAGGAAGGGAGGAGGAGTGTGTGCTCACCTGATCATGACAATATGTATGGCGCGGCCAGAGACTGCCTCGGCCTAGCAATACAGAGAGATAATTTTGCTGTCTTGGTGTGTCCATCATGGCGTTTAGGAAACTGCTGTTAAATGTAAGTCTGTAAAACTCATATTTGACAATTTATTTTGATTGTTTAGTGGGGTTTGTGGTTTAAACAGTCGATATTGTGTTTTGTGTCCATGTATAGCCAAAGCCCACTGCCATGTTTTCTGAACTGTGTTTTTTCAACTGCTATTCATGTAGCTACCGGTCTGTGTTGCTAAAATTTGCTATCAGCATAACAAAAGTGACTTTAAGTTAAAAAGTGACAATAAAAGAACTTGCTGCAAGACCCCCAGTAATTGTGTCTTGTGTGGTAACTCATTTCCTGGGCTACAATCATCTGAGGATAATCGCTGTTGTCATTCAAGTAGGTACAAACCAGAGCAGTGCTAGCAGTGGCTAAGCTAACTGACACTAACAGATGGCAGTTGGCACTGTGCAGACAGCACAAGGATGTCATGGCAATCCATCTACCAACAATGAACTGGTCCGATCTGTTCAAACAAAAAATGTCCTTATATCTAGAAGATAAGGAAATAACAGATGCAGCTAAGCAAGCAAGGAAAATATGTTGTGGCATTGGAGATGAAGGCCTAAGAAGGCTAAATGCTAGCGGTCTCAGTGAGGATAATAAGAAAGTGCCTGGCAGTCTATGAAATTATTTTGTCGGCCAGCTAAAGCTAAATGTGAACTTCAGAATCCACAGACTACACTTAATGCAATACTGACAAAAAACAGAGATTATAGATGACTTTGTGACCACAGCCAGAACACTAGCACTAAAATGAAGAGCTTAATGAGCGTCTTATTGAGCTTATTATTGCCAGCACACCCCATGATGCCTTGAGAAATGATCTTTATGGCAAACCCAAGAGCTATTCCTTAGCCGAAGTACTTGCAGAAGGACGGAAATATGAAGCTCTGTCAGCAGGCAATGAACAGTTACACAAAATGGACATGCCACACACTGAGAAAATTCATGCTATAGAGAGAGGGCACACATGCCAGATCTGTGGCACCAATCACAAACCACATCAATGTCCTGCATATAATGATGAGTGCTCTGCTTGTGGCACTAAAGGTCATTGAGCGAAATGCTGCAAAAAGACCAAGCAACAGAGACAACAACACTACAGTCAAGGACAGAGGAGTAAGTCTTACCTGCCACAACACAAACAGCACAGACAGACCTCCAAAAATTACTACAGACGACAACGATGAGTCACACGTTGATGCCATAGACCAGGGGTGTCCAATCATGTGCCATGGAGGGCCAAGACCCTGCAGGCTTTACCTCCAACCAGTGTTTTCAACAGCAGATTTCACTGAACTTTTTCCCACTGATCAGTGAAAACACCTGTTTAACACACTGGGTAGAAGAGAAAACCTGCAGGGTCTTGGCCCTCCATGGTACATGATTGGACACCCCTGCCATAGACGGCAATGACACTGAAGAAGAAGACACATACCAAAAGCAATTTCATTCCATCAATATAATTGACGTGCATGCATAGCATTGGCAGCAAGTCACCCAGAGAGGAGGGGTACACAATCTTGAATGTGAAACCACCTGACCTACCAGACTGTGGACACACATTAAGTCTCAAGATTGATACAGGTGCATCAGGCAACACACTTCCACTATGTACCTTCAAACAAATGTATGGCAAAGATGCACGTACCCAGAAAAGGTTGTGAAGAAACTACAAAAGGCTATCTGCATACAGTGGGCGCACAATCCGATGCCTAGGTACCATTGACATTCCATGCCAGTATAAAGACTTGGAATAGATAAAGGCTAGATTCTATGTTGAGGATGTGCCAGGTCCAGCTGTACTAGGGCTACCAACAAGTGAATTACTGAAGCTTGTAACTATGAATGAATGAATTGAATGAATGAATTTATTTTATTTCGGATAGTACATTACAGGTTAAAAGAAGCTGTATAATATAACAACAAGGTCAAATTAGACAAAGACTCCTTCTACTATACAATTCCACGTGAGTTATCCGAAATGGGTGATGGCTGAAGCCGCAGCTTATATTGCCCACCCATATTCCATCCAAGAATTCAAAGGAGAAAAAAGAGAAAACAAGACAAGAGCGATTACAATTTAAAACAAGGCTAAGACAAAATGTGACTGAGAGAAAAAGAAAAACTGAGCTAGTCTAAGTTAAGCGGTTACTATTCAAAAACAAATCTAAGACATAGTGTCACAAAGAAAAAAAGAAAAAACTAAGCTACAACACAACACAGGCTGGAAATGTCAATCCTTATGTGAGTTTACATGTCGTCTTGTAAATATGTTTGGAGTATTTCTTCCTTTTTGTTTAAATTGTCCAAGCGTTGTACATGATTTTAATTCAGGTCCAAAATTGTTCCATAATCTGACTCCTTGCACTGAAATACAGTGTTGCTTGGTGGTTGTTCTCACTGTAGGCTTTTGAAATATACATGTTCCTCTGAAGTGATATCGTTTCTCCCTTGTTTGGAACAACTTTTGGATATTTGCGGGCAGTGATAGATTCTTCACTTTGAACATTATTATTGCGGTTTTAAAGTCAATCAGATCTTTCAACTTGAGAGTTTTTTGTTTAAGAAAAAGTGGGTTTGTTGGTTCCCTGTAAGCTGCTTTGTTGATTATTCTAATAGCTCTCTTTTGAAGCATAAAGAGTGGATATATGTTTGTTTTATATGTATTTCCCCATACTTCATTACAATATGTCATGTATGGGAGTATTAATGAATGGTACAAGGTGTATAGTGTGGGTTGATTCAGCAAATTTTTCACTCTGTGTAATATTGCAATTGGTTTGGATACTTTACCTTTTATATAATTAATATGTGGCTTCCAACACAGTTTGTTATCAATTATTACTCCAAGGAATTTAGTTTCGGATACCCTTTCAATCTCTACACCATTTACACTGAGTTTGGGTACTGGGTAGTTGTGATGGTTGTTAAAGACTATAAATTTTGTCTTGCTTAAATTGAGCGTTAATTTGTTTGAATCAAACCACAGTTTCAGCTTTCCTAATTCCTTTCTGAGTGTATCCAGAAGTTGTTCCAAATTGTTTCCACTGCATAGCAGATTAGTGTCATCAGCAAACAATATTAAGTCCATTTTTTCTGAAACTTTACATATATCATTTATATACATATAGAATAATAATGGTCCCAAAACTGAACCCTGTGGGACTCCACAGGTGACCTTCAGTAACTCTGAGTTTTTGCTGTTAACACATGCAAACTGATATCTATTCTTTAAGTAACTACTTAACCAGGACAGTGCTACCCCTCTAATACCACAATTTTGTAGTTTCTTTAATAATAGATTGTGATCTACTGTATCAAATGCTTTTTTAAGATCCAGGAATACTCCAACTGAATACTCTTTATTTTCAATGGCTGTTGATATTTTTTTCTGTAAATTCCATTAAGGCATATGCTGTTGTCCTTTTGTGTCTGAACCCATATTGCTGCTCACACAATAAATCATTCTTCAGTATGAAGTTGTCAATTCTCTCATAGAATATTTTTTCAAGTATCTTGGAAAATTGCGGTAATAGTGAAATTGGTCTGTAGTTGGAGAGTTCCCCTCTGTCGCCTGTCTTGTAAATCGGAATTACTTTAGCTATTTTCATTGCATTGGGAAATATACCTGATTGGAGAGACAGGTTACAGATATACGTCAGTGGTTTCACTATGCATTCGATAACAGTTTTGACTAGTAGCATGTCAATACCATCGCAGTCAGTAGATGTTTTACTTTTGAACGATTTAACAATTTCCATGACCTCTCTTTCGTCTGTGTTCTTTATGAAGATGGTGTCTTTTACAGCAGTGTTATTGCATATTGTATCACCTGTAGGCGCTGTAGTGGGTATTTCTCGGGCCAGTTTAGGTCCAATGTTAACAAAAAAATTATTAAATTCATCTGCAGGTGAAGCTATATTCACATTCGGAGTCGATTTATTATTTTTTGGAATATTAGTTGGGTAGCTAGTATTTCTGCTTTTATTTCCAAGGATACTGTTGATTATTGTCCATGTATTTTTAATATTGTCTTTGTTTTTTTCCAGTTCTTTACTGTAATAAAGAACAGTACCTTCTTTTTTCGGTTCCGGTTCCGCCGGACCAGCGGCGCCACACGAGTCGGCTGCCTGTTGCAACAGCCTTTTTTTTTTTTTTATCTTCCTTCTTCTTTCTACACCTTTCACTCTGTATATATATCACGGACGCACGGATCGCCCCGGGGGTCTCCCGGGTCGGCGGACGGAGCCACGGTTTGCAGCGGGAGACGTTACAGCGGGGAGGAGCTAGTGCTAGCTAGCACTTGGCCGCCGCCCGGTGCTAATGGGAAACTCGACATACCGGGAGCTGTAGCGAAAACGAAGCGGGTGCCGGGCTGGAGTTTAGGTGGCGTGAAAGAAATATAAGACAGAATAATAAAGAGCGATGGCAAGAACCAAGCAGACCGCCCGTAAAATCTACTGAGGAAGAAGCCCCCCAGGAGACAGCTAGCCACAGGGCTACTCGGAGAGGCGCTCTGGCCACCGGCGGAGTGAAGAGGCCTCGCCGTCACAGGCCCGTGGCTCTGAGAGAGATCCGTCGCTACCAGAAATCCACGGAGCTGCTCATCCGTAAGCTGCCCGTCCAGCGCCTGGTGAGGGAGATCGCTCAGGACTTCAAGACCGTCCTGCGTTTCCTGAGTTTCGCCGTCATGGCTCTGCAGGAGACCAGCGAGACCCACCTGGTGGTCTCTTCTTCGCTAAGGGGGTCACCATCATGCCCAAAGACTTCCAGCTGGCCCGCCGCATCCGCGGAGAGAGAGCTTAGACTTTCTGCTGCACATCCACCAGCCATAATGCTCTGCACTGTGTGTCTATATATATACATTTATAGTAATATGGACATACTGTATGTTTACTAGATGTTGTTTTTTTCTTGCCTTCTGATTGTTGCTCTGAGTGTTGCTATCCCTATGCTGTTGCAATCCTGGAATTTCCCCATTGTGGGACTAATAAAGGCTTATCTTATCTTATCTTAATAGTCTCTTTTACTGCATCTTATTATATATGTTAACTTATTTTTGTATGTTTTATACCGTTGCTCTGCTTCTTTTGTCCTTTTCTTTATGAAAGCTTTATATAATAAATTTTTCTTTTTACACGCCTTTTGTAGTCCTTTGGTTAACCATGGTTTGTCAGCAAATTTGTGTTTAAGCTTTTTTTTAACTAATGGGCAGTTTTTTTCATAAAGAGTGGTTACAATGTTTATAAATGTGTCATAGGCTTCATTTACATCTGATACATAGACTTCTGTCCAGTCTTGCTTCAGCAAGTCCTCTTTAAAAAGAACTGATTGCGTTTGGTGATTTGTGTCTGAACGATTTTGAGATTTTTTCTGGGTTGGGCCCCGTGTGGCCATGGATAAGTGCAAAGATTGGCAAGTGGTCGCTTATATCATTTATCAATAATCCACTTTCTATTTTCTTATCGAGAACATTGACAAACAGGTTGTCAATAAGTGTAGCAGAGTGAACTGTGATTCTACTGGGATGTGTTATTGTGGGATATAGACTCATGCTGTACATAGAGTTCATGAACTCTGTAACTACATTTTGTTGATGTGGATTAAGTAGGTCAATATTGAAATCTCCACAAATTGCTACCATTTTCTTACTAGTAATATTATTGTACAGCTCGACTAATTTATCTCTGAATGTCTCAATGCAAGTTCCCGGCGTTCTGTATATGCAGCTTATGATTAGATTTTTTGTTTTGTCTAGGTCAATCTCAACAGTAACACATTCCAAAATCCCTGGTAGTGCTGAGGACATTTCATTTACAAGCTTACATCTATATAGGTCATCAATATACAGTGCAACACCACCACCCTTTTTTTGAGATCTGTTAATGTTAAACATCTGATATCCCTCTATTGCCATCAGGGGAGCCTGGTCTTCATTAAGCCAGGTTTCCGAGACTGCAATGGCTGTGAATTTTCTGTTTAGCTGTTTTAAATAGTCCTGAATCTGTGAGAAGTTTTTGTTAAGACTTCTGCTATTGAAGTGTATTATTGACAGTTTACCATCTAATTGCACTTGACTTTTGAATTGCTTTTCAGTGTAATATTCACAGTGGTTATGAATATTATTGAAAAAGTGGTTATCAGGATCAATATCATTCTCCATCTCTTGTGGTTTATGTTCAGCATAGTGGCATATTTTTAGAGTTTGAGTTTCCTCACTCTGTGTTTCATAGTCAGTGTTCATCTGTATTTATCTAAGTCAGTAGCATCTCTGATCATTATGCTTTTTGCTTGCTCAGGTGTTCCATTTAGTTTAATCCAAATTCTACAATTTCTTGTCCAGGTTGACTGTATCTTATTTTGTTTTTTTAGCATCCGTGCCTGCCGTGCTAATTCAGCGTTTTTTTTTGTCAGGTGTTCATTTAGGTAAACTTGAGTTTCCTTTAGTTTTTTGGCCTGCCTCAGTATGTCATTTTTCACCCTCCTGTTCACAAAGCGCATCACAATTGATTTCTTTGTTTTGTTATCTTTCTTCGGTAAAGCATAACAGGCTGAGATCGCATTGGCTTCTACCTTAATGTCTTTATCATTAAGGAACTGAAGCACTTGGTTTTCTAGGGACATTGATTCACTTATGGAAGCATGTTCACCACTCAGTCCTGTTGCGGCATGGGCGTAGGACTGATATCTGATGTCTAGTCCACTTATAACTAGTGGTTATAAGTCTAGTCCACTTATAACTTTTTTTTTTTTTTTCAAGATGGCGACCGGGATGGTCGCACTTTTTCGGCGCTGAGACAAAGTCGCTGATTTCTTCCCATTAAAAGAACCTAATCAGCGGCGATCGGCGCTCGTGACGGACCCCACGGGCTGAATTTCCACCCCCGTCAGAATCCCGTCGGAATGCCCCTTTAATCGGGTAGAACCGCTGCGCTCTGTCTGAGGCTTCTGCCAAGCTAGTGCTGGTTGGCTTAGCACTAGCCCCTGTGCGTCACCTAACTCCGACGCGAAGCGGCTCAGTCCCCGGTGAGGGCTTACCGGACGAACCAACCGAGGCGGCGATTGGGAGCTCGGGCGCGGCGTTGGTGAGAGACGGGGGCCGCCTGGATTCAGCAGGACAGTGGCCTGAATCGGAGCCCAATTTGCGAGGCTCAGCCGAGGAACTACCAGACTGACGGCGGTCGGTGACGGGGCCTAGCGGAAGAGCCACCCAGCCAGACGACAGCGAGCGACGGTGATCGGCCACCGATCGGCGGAGGTGATCGGTGGATTAGAGCTACGCCGGCGGAGTGCGACATAACTGGCGGTGACGGGGCCCAGCGGAGGAGCCACCCAGCCAGACCGCGACGAGTGGCTGTGATCGGTGGATTCCGGCTGCGCCGGCGGTGTGCGACATAACTGGCCAGGTAGATGGAGGCAGGCGCCGGCGATAGCCTAGCCGGATTCTCTGTTTATTTCTATCCACAGGTCAGTAAAATGCCACCCAAAAAAGAGGAATTGGAAGAAATTAAAAAATCTCTGAACTTTGTGTTAGAAGAATTGGCCAAAATGACTAACCAACAGGCCAAAATAATAAACCTAATACAAGAGGTACAAGCCCTACATTCAATAATAAAAGAAAAAGACAAAAAAATTATGGACCTGGAGCAACACGGGCGTCTTTTGGAGCAACGCGTCGAGGATCTTGAACAAGGTTCTCGCATTGATGACCTAGTTATAAGTGGACTAGACATCAGATATCAATCAACCAATCAAAGTTTTATTTATATAACACTTTTCATACAAAAAGATGCAACACAAAGTGCTTCACACATTGAAATAAAACACAATTTACCCCCACACACACACACACATAGACCCAAACGCACACACAAAGGAACTTTGATCAGTGTAAAACTTAAAGCATAAGGGCGCATTCACACGGCCACTGTTTGGTCCGGACTAAAGGACCAAAGAATGTATTCCATAGATAGTTCAGTTTGTTTGGTACTGTCTGAATGCATCTGGAACACTGGTACAGCACCAAACAAGCAAAGTCTGGTCCCCCTGAAAACAGGGGGTCTCGGTTCACTTGCAAACCCAGCCTGGTGTGTTTCACTTGCCGCGAGAATGCAAATGGAGTATCCAGGGGACCAAAGGGTGGACGTGCCCCTCGGTGTTTGTGTAACCACAGCAATACACAGTGAGAAGAGAAAGTGCCTTCACATCAAACGCGAACGGGCAAATTTTTTGTGCAGGACAATTACATTATAACTCAATGTAAATACATGAAAAGACATGAATTTACCATCTGGGTGAGATGCAGACAGGCGAAATTGCTACTCACCTGAAAAAGTTGTCCCTGCCTTGAAAACTTGATGTGTGCTTCAGCACGTCTGTGGCAGGAATCCGTGGGTAAATAAAACCAACATCCCAATTCAGCTGAAGAGCTCCCGGTCCTTCTGCCTCCATTTTGGGTAGAAAATAACAATAAAGACAACCGTGTGGATCCAAGAAATACTTTTAATGGAGAAAGTCGATGAGAAAAGTTAAAAAAAAAATAAATGTCACTTGGACTTGGAGGAGTGAGGAGTGAGGAGGAGATGCAGGCTCTGATAAATATTTGTTCTAAGAACCAGATTTCTCAGCTGCTTTTGGCTACACACAAGAATACCGATGTTTTTAAAATGTTTAGCGACATGATGGCAGCACGGGGGTTTATACAGGCAGTGGAGCTTTTTATTTTTATTTGTTTGTGGCAGACAAACAATTCAGCTGAAGGGAATGGTGTTATGCTGAGAATTGCTTGCTTGCCGAGAATCGCATTCCATCATTGAATAAACATAATTTAAAGATAATTTACAAGAGTTAATAAATAACAAGTTTTACTTCTAAAAATGTATAATGGGTACTTCTAACAATGCACAAATCGTTACAAGCTTGGCTGTAGTGTTATATTTTATAGTATGGGTGCATGGGATGCAATTCTTGGCAAGCAAACAATTCTCGGCATAACACCAGATTTCCCTTTTCGGTCCAGGCCAGTCGATGAGCCAGATTTCTCTTCTTCACCAAGAATTTTTCTTCCTGCTCAGTGGTGGTTTTGGCTACAGCACCACAAACGAGCAGCTGTTGTAACTGCGTGACGTTGTCCAAGCAGTTTGGTCAGCTTGAGTGAAGTGCTGTGTGAATGCAAACCAAACCAAACAAAGGTGTGAAAATTCTCACCATTCCCCACCAAGCTGAACCGAGAACCCCAGACTATCCTGGTGTGAATGCAGTCTAAGGCTTATGGCTGGGCACCGAGGATCAAAGTGTGGAAGTACCATCACTAGGGAGCCATCACCACCAGGGAAAGTGCCAACAGCTACAGGAACACCACCTCTGAGACCACCCAAGTCCAACCCGAGGGGTCGACATCGCAGGCGCGGTGCCACAGCGCATGACCCCCTCAGTCGGGCAGACCAGGACAATCACACGCCAGCGCCCCGCAGTCAGAAAACAGGCACAACCCCCCCACGGGAGGGCCCCCCATGAGGAAATGCCAGAGCTTGGACAGGGTGATAAAAAGTTGCTGATAAATAATAAGATAGTTTGCTGATAAAAAAGACTAGGCAGTTAAGATGACTAGACAAATAAAACAACATCTAAATACAGTCAAACAGACATATATTCATAAGTATTAATAATTCACAGATAAGTGATTGTGACATAAAATAGATTTAAAATCAGAAGTTAAGAGAATTAAAATAGGAAACTAATCAAAAGCAAGGTTAAAATAGTAGGTCTTGAGCCTGCTTTTAAAAACATGAACATTCTCGGCAGCCCTGATGTTCTCCAGTAGGCTGTCCCACAGACGTGGGCCAGAGTAACTAAAAGTCGCCTCACCGTGGGTGTGAGTTCTGACAGTAGGGATAATTAAAAGGCCAGTGCCACAGGACCTTAGGGACCACGGTGGCTCATATGCCAAAAGCAATTCTGATAAATAAGAAGGCCCAAGACCATGCAGACATTTATAAACCAGTAAAAGAACCTTAAAAGTGATCCCAAAGGACACGAGGAGCCAATGCAGTGATTTTAAAACTGGCATGATGTGAGCCTGCCATCTGGTCCTCGTCAGAATACATGCAGCTGAATTCTGTAATAACTGCAGATTTGAAATTGTCTTTTTGGGAAGACCAGAGACCAGGGCATTACAGTAATCAATACAGCTAGTGATAAAAGTATGCATCAGTATCTCTGTTGTCAGGGTCTATGTTTGGTCAGAGGACCAGGCTCACCTTTTAAGTTGTTTTTGTATTTATTATCATCCCGAATTGTCATTATTATGGTTATCCCTGTCTTCTTGTGTTTTCTTATTGTAACAGTGCCTTATTTTCCTGTGATTAGGTTCTGTTGGAGTGTTAATTATTCACAGCTGCACCTGATCACTGTAATCACCTTCTGCCTTATTTATTCAGCGTTCGCAACACAATCAGTGTTGCGATCTACTCTTAGATGACCATGAGATGTCTGGTTAGTAATCTGCCTTTTCTATTATCACGCTCACATGCACTGTTTGTTTCGCTGTTCATGGTTCAGGTTATGTGCCCTCGTTTATCCTACCGTGCAGCTTCAGTTATTGACTCCAGCTTCGTGCTACGCGTTTTGTTATTTCGTCAATAAATTATGTTCTTACCTCGCTATGTGAGTGGGTCCTCTTCTTTGCCTCAGAGGGGCACCTATGACAGAAGATCACAGCCAACGCTGGACCCAGTGGGTGAAAGAAGGAGGAGAAGAGAGAAGAGGTGGAAAACAGAGCAACTCCGGGTGGCAATCCAGATACTGGACTGTGCGGCCATTGTGCATTGTTGTTTAAATCCAAAGGACACTGTGAGAAATTGGGAGGCTGCCGCAGCGCTGTTGGAGGCTAATCCAGACATCCACTGTCATCCCTGGGTGCCTCCGCTTCCGCTGTTCTCCACCATCTCCTCCTCGCCGGAGCCAGAAGCCCCCCGCCATTGTTATCCCCTATGAAGTCCGCTGCCGAGGAGGAGGTTTATGAATCCCAGTTGGCGTTCGGTGGGTCCGGGTGGAAGAAAGGCGCCAGGAGACGCCACTCCTCCCAGCATCACGTATCTCCGGTCCTTTGTCAGACAAGCCCCAGCTTTTCCATAAAGGACTCATCCAGCTTCCCAGCGGCAGCAGAGCAGGAACAGAGGCAAGTACCTTTTCATTTTTTAACCCCATTAAATGAGAGGTCTTGTCCTGTTTCTGTTATTTCTGCTGCTGCTTCCATCCCTCCATCCTCACCTGCTTCCCCTTCCTCTGCTTGTGTTTTTCTGAGAGTTTGCACATACTGGGAGGAAACTAGATCATCTGGAAAGAGTCTGCTGATCAGGAGGGCCCACCAGCAGCAGTTGCTCAAACATGGATGCCGCGGGATGCCAAGGTGTGCCAAATTGGGGCTGCAGCCTTGGAGCCCCTGTGTGAGGATGAGGAGAAGGAATAGAGGGAGCGTTGGCAGGCTGTGCTAGCTCAGGAAGAGCTTATGTTGGACTATAAGCCGTGGCTCATTCCGGAACGTATGTCCCTGCTGAGCTGGACCCAGTTGGAGTCAGATGGTCCAGCAGCTCCAGTACCTACTCCACAGCATCATCCAGCCCCAACGCCTGCTCCGCGGTACCTCCCAGCCCCAGTGCTAACTCCACAGCACCATCCAGCTTTAGTGCCTACTCCACAGTGCCATCAAACCCCAGCACTTGCTCCGCGGTGCCTCTCCGCCCCAGCACCTGCTCTGTGGCACCTCTCCAGCCCAGTATCTGCTCTGCGACGCCTCTCCGCCCCAGCACACACCACAACTCCAGCTGTTCCTGTCTCTGTCCTGCCTGAGATGCATCCTATGGTCCCTGCGGCTCATCCAGAGGTGGTCACCCCAGCAGCTGTGCACCAGGAGCTCAGGCAAGTATTTTATTTTACCTTTTTAACATCAATATTGGTTAAGTCTTGCCTAGCTCCAGGTAATTGTGGTGACACTACCCTCACTCCCTGCTCTTCTCCCTTGTCCGAGGTGGCCGTGTCAGGGAAGGAGTCACAGGAGGACCACACTTCACCCGCTAACATCCACAAGGTCAAGGGACCTCTACCCACCAACATCCACGAGGTCAGGGGACCTCCACCCACCGATGTCCAAGGAGTCATGGGACCTTCACCTGACACCCAGGTGGTCAGGATACCTTCACCCGATGTCCAAGAGGTCATGGTACCTCCACCCAATGCCCAGGTGGTCAGGAGACCTTCAGCCATAGGTCCAGGGGTCAGAAATCCTTCAACAGTGGCTTCCAGGATCAAGAGACCTCCAGCTAACATTATAGAAGTTAGGAGACCCCCACCCCACCCCTTGCCCCTCCCAGCTCCCTGGTTTGGTGGCCAAAGGACAGTGGTAGGCCTCAGGATCAGCCCTGCAGTCTGGTTTGGGGACCCGTGGACTTGGGTAGATCCCCTGACTTGCCGAGTGTTTTGGTCCGGTGGTCCATGGACTTGGGTGGACCCCCTGATTTGCCGAGTGTTTCGTTCTGGTGGTCCACAGACTTGGGTAGACCTCCTGACATGTCATTTTTGGTTTAAGTTTGGGGTCTTGGACTTTGTTTTGGCCCACCTAGCCTGTGCCCCCACCACCCTCCCTGAGAGAAGTATGAATTTTTTTGTTGTTTTGACTTGAGGTGTCTGGGTTCCACCCCTTAAGAAGGGGGCCATGTCAAGGTCTGTGTTTGGTCAGAGGACCAGGCTCACCCATTAAGTTGTTTTTGTATTTATTATCATCCTGAGTTGTCATTATTATGGTTATTCCTGTCTTCTTGTGTTTCCTTATTGTAACAGTGCCTTATTTTCCTGTGATTAGGTTCTGTTGGAGTGTTAATTTATTCACAGCTGCACCTGATCACTATAATCACCTTCTGCCTTATTTATTCAGCATTCGCAGCACAATCAGTGTTGCGATCAACTGTTAGATGACCATAAGATGTCTGGTTAGTAATCTGCCTTTTCGATTATCACGCTCACATGCACTGTTTGTTTCACTGTTCACGGTTCAGGTTATGTTCCTCCGTTTATCCTACCGTGCAGCTTCAGTTATTGTCTCCAGCTTCGTGCTATGCTTTTTGTTATTTCCCCAATAAATTATGTTCTTACCTCGCTACACAACTGGGTCCTCTTCTTCGCCCCGGAGGGGTACCCATGACATCTGTGTTTGCTCAAGAGAGAAGTGGGTGGACTCTGGCTATGTTCTTTAGATGGTAAAATCCTGTTCATGTTATATTTTTAATGTGTGGAGTAAAACCAAGCTCAGAGTCTAAAATGACACCCATATTCTTAATATATTGTAATGGGGTAAATTAAATTAAATTAAATTTAAATTAAATTAAATCACCCTTATTGTCATTCAGCCGTACAGCCAATCATGTACAGCAGAACGAGATTGTGCTTTACCTATCTACAGTGTAAATCACACACACCCCAAGTGCAGAATCAGAGGGCCGCTGCCATGCAAGGCGCCGCCACAGAGTTCCCTCCTCCATTCCATTTATTGCTGAGCACCAAGCTGGATGGCAGGAAGTTCCACTTTTATATGGTCTTCGGCATGACCCGGCCGGGATTTGAACCCCTGCCTCCCGGGTGTGGGGCGGATGCTCTACCAACTGAGCCACCACTTCGGTCCAGTAAAGGACAGACTATGTAATTTTAGTAAAATTTCAATCAATGTCAGTGTGGATGCAGTAACCAACAGAAAAACCAGCCAGGAAAAAGTACAGACAGTAAAAGTAAAAACACTAAAAACAATATCAACAGTCACAGGACCTTAAGAGGGCATATCCAGACCAGTTTGACAAAATTGACAACTTCAGTGGAACAGCCAAGCTCATGCTGAAAGAATATGCTGAACCATTCACTGACCCGACACGTAAGTCCAGCATTCACATTAAAGACAAGCTACAGGCTGAATAAGCTAGTCGAGCAAGATGTGATAAGAAAGGTGGAAGAGCACACAAACTTGTGGTCCAGCCTTGCATACAGCACAAAAAAAGATGGATCCCTGTGCGTATGCTTAGACCCTCAAAAGCTAAATGCCAGCCTTAAGAGATGCTCTCACAAGGTTCCAACAGTGGAAGAACTGAATCCAATGTTTGCAAATGCAAAGATATTCAGTAAATTTGATGCAAAAGCAGGGTATTGGTCAATACACCTTGATGAAGACTCACAACTGCTAACAATATTTCAAACTCCATTTGGCAGATACTGCTGGAAACTCTTGCCATTTGGACTAAATGTCTCTCAAGATCTCTTCCATTCCAAGATGGATTAGATCTTCGAGGGGCTTGGAGGTGTTGTCAGCATAGCCGACAACAGTCTTTGGAGAAAACAAGGAAGAGCTTGACAAGAACCTGATCAACCTGATGGAACAAGCCGCTGAAGCATGTATAGTGGTCAACAGTGGCAAATGCACAATAAAACAGAAAAGCATTTTATTCTTTGGCAACTTGTACATAGATCAAGGCATCAGGCCAGATGCAGTTAAGATCAGGGATATCAAAAAAATGCCAACACCCCAAGACAAAGATGAACTGCACAGGTTCATGGGAATGCTAACCTATCACCTTACATACCAAAGTTTACAGACAAAGCACACACATTGAGAGGGTTGTTAAAAAGTGATGTACCAAGGACATGAGACACTGACCAACAAAAGTGCTTCGAGGATCTGAAGTCAACAATCACAGTAAATGACTGCCTGAAATACTATGACCCAAACACACCATTAATCCTTGAGGCAGATGGATCACAAAAAGGACTGGGCATAGCCTTGGTGCAGAACAACCGACCCATCACTTTTGGATCAGAACTCCTTATGACAGGGGTGTCAAACTCATTCCATGGAGGGCCAAGACCCTGCAGGTTTTACCTCCACCCAGTGTTTTCAACAGGTGATTTCACTGAATTTCTTCCCACTGATTGCTGATCAATGAAAACACCTACTGAAGAGACTGGGTGGAGGTAAAACATGCAGGGTCTTGGCCCTCCATGGAATGAGTTTGACACCCCTGCCTTATGAGAACTCCTTATACAAAGATATAGAGTGATGATAATCAAGACAGTGGTGGTAATGCACCTGTAAGTTGGTTGCCAACTGCCAATCAAATCTAAAAGAAGAAGAAGAAGAAAAACACGAACTGACTGTCAGTCCAGTTACAGTAACATAGAGTGAGAAATATTTGCAATTGTGTATGGAATGCAACGTTACCACACCTACCTGTATGGAAAGTCATTCCTTGTAATAACAGACCACAAACCACTAGTCACTATATGTGCAAAACCACTGCATGCTGCACCACCACGACTCCAGCGCATGCTGATAAAGACACAAGGCTACAACTACAAAGTCATGTACTGGCCGGGAACCCAGTTGGTCCTGGAGGATACTCTAAGTCGATTACCAAACCCCGAAAACCACGGCGACATCATGTTAGATGAACGCATCAATAGGGTACATATAGAGATCGAGGATCCAGCATTTCACACTGTTTTGATAATAAATTTCTCTTTTGAAAAGCAAGATGCTCTCCAAAAAGAAACTGCCAAAGATCTCAGGCTCAATGCACTGAAAAAGCTAATACACCAAGGATGGCCAGACAACATCAAAGACCTGCCAAAAGACCTTTGTGCTTATTGGTCCTTCAGAGATGAGCTTGCAATCGAAGCAGGAGTCATCTTCAAAGGCAGACAGGTACTCATTCCAGACTCCATGACCGATGACATACTGACACAGCTACATGTAGGCCATCACGGCATAGAGAAAACACGTCATCTGGCAAAAGAAAGTGTGTACTAGACACACATGAACGACAACATAGAGAAAGTGTGTAGCTCTTGCAGTGTATGTGTGGAACATCAGGATGCAAACCCCAAAGAACCTCTCAGCCCACACAAAATACCATCAAAACCCTGCCAATGTCTAGCATCCGACCTGTTTGAGATTAATGGGCATCAGTTCTTACTGACAGTGGACAGATATTCCAAATTCCCAGTTGTGGATGAAATGCCTGTACCAGTGTCTAGCCATGCAGTTGCACGAAAAATGCAAATGTATGTCTCTAGTCGGACACCCGATTGAGATACTAACAGACAATGGACCACAGTACACAAGACACACATTCCAAAAATTCATGACAGACTGTGGAATCAAACATGTCACAAGTTCACCCCATTAACCAAAGAGCAATAGATTTATTGAGAGGTATGTGAGACACATCAAATCAATTGTCCAAAAATCGATGAGAACAGGTGGAGATCTACAGGTAGCTTTACTGCAGGTCAGGTCGAATTAATGTTTGTAATTCTGCTGAATTAATATTTGGCAGAACAGTCACAACCCTTTTGCCAAGTCTGGGAGACCCAGGCAAGGAGGAATATAGACTTCAATTACAACAGAGAGCTGAAGACATGAAAGAAAATCATGACCACAGCAGCTGCAAGAAACTACCCCCACTCTGTCCTGGACAACATGCAACAGTGCTGAACAAAGACAGAGGGACATGGCATCCAGCAGCCGTTTTAAAAAAGTGTGATGAGCCAAGGAGCTACATTGTACAAACACAAATGGCAGCAAAATCAAATGTTGCAGGAGTCATCTGCATGAACTATATAACTCACATGTGCAGAAATGCAGAAGAAAGGTTCACTTTGCTCAGCAACAGAGCCAAGAGGAAACTCACGAGCATCACAGTGAGCCAGCAGAAGCATCTCCTACACCACCCTGTGAGACAAACATCAACACAGAGGAACGAAGAAGTCCAAAACAAATATGTACAAGATATGGAAGGGCTATAAACAGGCCACCTATCTATAAGGACTATGTTTAGAGTCAGGATATCACATGTAGAGTTGTAGCATACTCTAGAGACTCTATTCATTGTGTTATGTTTACTAGTTTTTATTTGCACAAAGTGAGCACTACTTGCAAAAAATGTGCTTGCAATATAATGCATAACTGTTGCACTGTTGATGTTTTGCCTTATTGTTATGCAGATAAATGTTTTTTATTCTCCATACCTGACGTCAGCGGGGCACTCTAGCTAAACAGAGGATGTAGTGATATAGGATTTATGAGTAGGAACTGTGTAGAGCACCACGCGCTATCCGGACCCGTATTGGTGTAACACAAGTGTGTACCTGTAAAATGTATCCACAACAACGTCAAAAAAAAAGTAAAAAGGTTGCTTCAACTATAAGATAGGCTCTTCTCATTGCCTCCACACCACACCAGAAAACACTTCACCCTCTGCTATGGAATTTGCTCCACAAGGCATCAAAGAACACTTCAAATGGTCATTTTCATCATCTGCCAGTTGGAGACAGTAAAGTGAAAATGACAAATGCTTGGCTTGAGAATGCAAATAATCAGCTGAGCCATCCACCACCAGGAGGAAGCAAAGCTATATTGTTCATAGGGACACAGCCAAAATATTCAGACCAATAGTTCAGTCAGTCACCAGCAGGAGGCAAAGAAACTGAAATGCCACTGAAAGCAAGGCCCAAAATTTCAAGCAATCACCTTCATCAACTGCCAGGTGGAGGCCATAAGATACCAACAACAATGAAGGCTTGACTTGAGGGTGGATTCAAACAGTTCGGTCATCTACCTATAACAGGCAACAAAGCTGTAACACAAATAGAAACAGTTTTAAATGAAGATGGACCAAAGGCTCATGTAATGACATCTAAATCAAATGTGAGTCAAGGAATTCAGCAACCACCTGGTGCCACACTTAACCCATAAATTATACCCATATAAATTATACCCATAAATCTACCACACAGTTCATGAATGAACCTATGTGGTGTGATTCAGTTCAAGCAGATATGGGCCATGGCAGTCTCCTCTCCATTATGCATAGGCAAAATGATATCCCAGCTCTACTAGTACAACAACAGTCTTAATTATCCTTGCCACCGAGGGATATACCAACTTTTGACGGAGATCCTCTCCAGTATATCACCTTTATTAGAGCATCTGAACATGGGGTGGAAGGAAAGGCTGTAAGCAGTGTGGATTGCTTATATTATTTGGAGCAATATACCAGAGGACAACCCAGAGACCTTTTTAAAAGCTGTCAACATATGCCACCTGATGGAGGTTATCAAAGGGCAAAGACACTGCTAAAGGAACATTTTGGAAATGACCACAGAATAGCCATAGCATATGTGGAGAAAGCTCTTGGCTGGTCACCAATAAAATCAGAGGATGTTAAGGCTCTGCAAGCATTTACTCTGTTTCTACGTGTTTGTTGTAATGCCATGGAAGACATTAGCTACATAGCTGAGATGAACATGCCATCTAACATCCGTGCTATAATTTCCAAACTGCCATACAGAATGAGAGAGAAATGGAGAAACACTGCATCTGAGTTACAAGAAAGGCATCAACGTCAAACAGGTTTTGGTGAGCTTGTCTACTTTGTTGAGAAACAAGTGTTGCTTGCTTCTGACTGCTGTTTGAAAACATTCAGGACACATCTTCTTTACCATCAAAACTTAAAAGTGGAAAAAGGGATTCTCAGGCTTGTGCTAAAGGAAAAGAAAGCCGTTTTGCTACCTCTGTTACACCAGTTAATGTCAATCTAGGAATAATTAAAGGGCAAAAGGAGAGAAGCCAACGAAATAAACCAACAAAGCTGTCATGTTTGCTGTATGAGGAGGATCATAGATTGGAGGTGTGCCCTAAAATGGAAACTAAGTTGCATCGAGAGAAAATTAACTTTCTCAAGAAGAAAGGTGCAAGCTTTGGGTGTTTGTCTGTTTGACACACAGGCAAAGACTGTCATAGCCGCTTGTCTTGCAAGTTGTGTGATCTAAAACATCTCACCATTCTCCAAATCCATTCAAAGGAAATGTTACGATCTGAGCACAGGGGATTCTGCCATGCTCAGTCTCATCGCCTTATTCCATATTTGTATATTTGTTGTATTTTTGAGTTCTAGCTCCTGTTATTTTATCCTTGGTTGCTTTTCACATATCTTGTATTGTTTCTTAGTGTGACTTATTTTCCTGTTTACATTCATTGTAGTTTTGTTATTTATATATTTGGGTTTACTTGTATTTTTCCTTCAGTCTTTTTTTGTCACCATTCTAGTTATCACATCATGTTTGTATTTTGCCGGTTCCTTCTCTCTCGCTCTCTTTCTCTTTCTCTCTCTCTCTCTCTCTCTCTCTCTCTCTCTCTCTCTCTCTCTCTCCGGGGTTGTGGCTGTCAGTGGCACTTCCAGGTTTTACCCTGGTTGTGGGCAGTACCCCTGTCAAGCTGTCAGCCCCATCTCCTCTCCTCATGACTCACAGCTGATTGTAATCACTTTCACCTCCAGCCCGCTCATGTGATTCACACCTGATGGCACTTGTGATAACTGATTGTTTGCCTTATTTAAGATGGGTCTGCTCATCTACTCTTTGTCAGAGTGTCATCATTCACATCCCCTTTGGAACCCATCCCTATTTCAACATGTATTCCGATACTTCATCTCGTCTTCACCTTGTTGTAACTTTTGTTCATGCACTTTTGGATTTATTGTCTTCTTTATTAAATGTCACAAACTGCAGTTCAGTGCATGGGTCTCCCTTCCTGCCCTGAGGGGCAATTTATGACAGTAAACTCTGACCAAGTCGTGACCAAGCTGCTGCAGTTTGTGGGGGTTTTTTCCACTCGCCTGTTTTTTCCACCGGAGCTACTTTCAGTATCTTCACCGGTTACACCTCTTCGATGGGTGGGCGTGAGTACCCAATGCGCCTGGAATGGGAGGTCTGCAGAACGCTGATGGAAATAAATGATCTCATCTCCAATGCCTGCAGGGCTCCAACGGCCAAAGACGCCCTTTGGTACCTGGGACTTGCGGAGGTGGCTTCCCGCCGGTGCCCTCAGCTGGCAGAGCATGCTGAGGGGATGGAGAGGATTTCGCTGGTGGTAGACTTACTGCAAGAGAGCGTAGGGATAGTGAGGAGCTCCCTGAAGAAGGCTAGACCTGCACCGACGGTGAAGCATCCCCAGGTCCCGGTCTCATCAGCTCCTCGTCAGTCGCCAGCTTCGGCTCCAGCTTCCGCATTGCCAGCTCCAAGATGCTGTCATCCAGCTCTGGACCGCCAGAGGAATGCCTCCACTTCCCTGTCAGCAGCCCCTCCTTCGCCGAGGGAGAAAACTTCCGCAGCAGTGCCTTCTCTGCATTTTTCCTCTCCGGCTGTCCCATCAGCTTCTTTCTTTTCCGCAGCTGCTGCCTCCCTCTCTTCCTCGGCATTCCTTCCGGCTGCTGAGGGTCCGGCCATTTCTTCTCCAGCTCCACCTGTCTCCGTGTCTATGGCTCCTCCACAATCTTCTGAGAGGCTCATGACCACCACAGCCACAGAGAGGGATGACTTAAGACCAGCTGCAGCAGAAAACATCATGCCCCAGGAACACAGGCAAGTGCTTTTTCATTCTCCTTCATTGACATATGAATTATCTTGCCTGATTCCCGGCGGTGATGCTCAGCCAGTGCAGTGCTCTGAGTCCTCACTGCCTGCTGCAACTATAAACTTTTCACCTGCTCTATCCGTGTCTCCTCCTTTGCCCCCTGAATGTCCGCCAGCCCCAGGATTGAGCCACCAGACGTTGGAGGAGCCTGTGGCCCTGGAGGACTTGGTTCCAGCCCCGCAGCCATGGTCCTGATGGAGGGAGAGCACTACCAGCAAGCTGCAGCCTGTGCCAATGGCTGAGCATCCCCTGGCTTCAGCAGTGCAGGATCCAGCGGCAGGTGGGAACCGACCTCCTGTCACCACGCCGGGCGAGTCACCTGTGTGGGAGGTCTCGGGACTGCATCTTCCACCATGCCTGCTGCCGTAGTGAAGCCGAAGCTGGACCTCCAGAGGGCCGGGCCCAAGACGTTGCCACCTGGATCAACAGAGTCCTGGATGGTGGTGGAGCTTGAGCTCAGGCAAGTGCTCTTCTTTGTTTTCACTGTCTCTGTTTTGGAGAGATCTTGCCTGGCTCTTGGTGGGGGGAGCCAAGTGCAGCCATCAGCTGCACCTGAGCTCACCTCGCTGGGCTCCACTGCCGCCAGTGACCCTGACCCCAAGTCTGTGTCCCTCCTGTTGGAATCTTTTCCCAGGGTCACAGAGGAGCATCCAACTTTGTCAGAGGTCTCCGTGGGTCCACCCTCGCCACCCGAGAACTCCATGGGTCCAGCTTCCCCATCAGCCGAGGTCTTTGTGGGTGCTCCGTCCCAGCCCAGGGCCTCCATGGGTGCTGCTCCCCTTCCTGCTGAGGTTGTCGCGGGTACTCTGTGCTAGCCCAGGACCTCCGTGGGTGCAGCTCCTCCTCAGTCTGGGTTTCCGTGGCTGTTGTGTCCCAGTCGGGGACACAACAAACTGCAATTCAGCACATGGGTCTCCCTTCCTGCCCCAAGGGGCGATTTATGACAGGAAAAGGAAACAAGGTTAGACACACAGCAGGAAACAGATTAGAATCATGCAGTCTCTCCCAAGACATGTGGCCATATAGGGGCTGGAGAACTGGATTACATTTTGACGGTTGTACCTGTTCAAATCAAGGCCATAAAGGGTAGCAAAATACTGAAGACCTATGCTTTTGTAGATCCTGGAAGTACAGCCACCTTTTGCACTGAACATTTAATGAGAGGGCTAAAGGTTAAAGGGAAAAAAGGCACATTTCTGTTGAGAACCATGAATTAAGAAAGTTTTGTTGATAATTACATCACATCAGGATTAGAGGTTGCTGCACTCAACAGTAATACATACTTCAGCTTGCCAGATGTCTATACACAGTCTAAGATGCCTGCCACTTGTGACAATATTCCAAGACAAGAAGATTTAAGCGCCTGGCCACACTTAAGTTTAGTAGATGTTTCCATCATTGATGCTGATGTGGAACTGCTGATTGGAACTAACATTTCCAAATTAATGGAGCCATGGGAAGTGATCAATAGCGTTGGCAAAGGACCTTACACAGTCAAAACCCTATTGGGCTGGGTTGTTAATGGACCACTACGAGGAAATGAGACTGGATGCAGTTTGCCTACCATTACAGTAAACCACATATCTATTACAAGTTTGGAGGAACTGTTGATGAAGCAATACAACTATAACTTCAATGAGAAATCAATAGATGAGAAGTCACAAATGTCCAGAGAAGATGGGAACTTTATGGAAATCATGGAAAGTTCAAACTCATCAATGGACATTACAGTTTGAAAGTACCTTTCAGAGAGCACAATATTACCATGCCCAATAACTGCTATGCAGCTGAGCAAAGCGCTCTGTGCCTTAACAGGAAATTAATGAGGGATGCCACATTGAAAGAGGAATATACAATTTCTCTTAGTGACATCATAAATAAAAGCTATGCAGAAAAGGCCCCGGAGCACCAGTTTGAAGGAAATAGTGGGAAACTCTGGTACATCCCACATCATGGTGTTTACCATCCGAGAAAGGGGACGCTAAGTTGTATTTGATTGTGGTGCAAGTTTCAAAGGGGTATCATTTAACAGTCAGCTACTTCAGGGACCTGACTTAACAAATTCCTTGTTTGGTGTGTAACAAGATTTCATCAAGAACCTGTCGCAGTGATGGCTGACATACAAGCAATGTACCACCAAGTAAAACTGGCAGACTTGCCAAAGGAGAGGGTTCAACCTGATCTCCCACCATTCATAAATGTGGGTGCTAACTATTTTGGTCCTTTTGAGGTGAAAGTAGGCCGCAGTCGTATTAAACGGCAGTGGCTCAGGAGGTAGAGCAGGTCGTCCAATAACTGGATGGTTGGTGGTTCGAATCCCGCTCTCAGAACTCAGAACTCAGAAAAGGATTTATTGCCAAGTACATTAACAGTAAACAACTGATAACATACGAGGGATTTGACTTGACACAGAAAACGACCTGCATTTCCGGTGACGCGGCAGCGCCTGTCATCAGATGGGTACAGGATGCATAGGGAAGAAAAGGATAACACAATAGGAAAGACCAAAAAACCATTGATTGTCAGAATACCGGTCATATATGATCAATATTATGATTACAAGAAAAAAAGCCCTCAATGCACAATTAGCAGACAAGAATGTACACAAAGACACAAAGGGAGCAGTGAGTGAATGATCTTCTCATCAGTTTATTGAGTCAGTGTGGGTGTAGTGTTGAGTGGAGGTGTTTATATCAGTTAAGAACAACAAAGTCTCTTCGGCAGGAGATGTTTTGTCTAGCGGCTGGCATTTGTCCTTGAGCCAGGCAGCTGGCTGTCCATAGAGTCAATGCAGCTCAAATGTTTTGGAAACAAAAAACAAAAAACTGCAGATAATCTGGAGGACATTGTGTGAGGGCAGGTCAGATTAGTCGAATAGTACTGATCCCAGAGAAAAAGACTTTATATTCTCTTACAGATTCAGTACTTTAATCCTTCAGTGCTGGACGTTGAATTCTTCATGGACGGCTCTCAGCGTGATCATGATGTAATCCCTTTTCCTAGACAGTTCTCCATTAGCCGCTGTCAGAGTCCTCCCCATTTGTTCAATTTGATGGTTAAGCCTCGCCTGGCCAGCATTTTGATAGGCTACGTCCATCTTCATCAATTTACGGTACACCAGGACAATCCCAGATCCAATCAGAACGATCCCGATGACCATTGCTACGAAGATGTATAAATCTTCGACATCTTCGATAGAGAGATCAGACAGGCACAAGAGTTTCCAATTACTTGTGTCCCTCAAATAGCCCGCAGCCGCAGTTCCTGCGGAGCAAACTACCTCCCCCGGGGCACTTTTCCTCGTTGACAAAATAGTGTCAATTGCGTTCAAAGCCCAGCTTATTAAATCCATAATTTCGTTCGATAATCAGCAGTAGAGACACGCAGACAGACGATAGCAAGCTGGGATCCAGTCAGTTAGGGGAGGAAGGAGATAAAAAGTCAGAGCTGGAGAGAAGGAAAAAAGCGTCTGCTCTCTTTGGGAGGCGGAAGTGAAGGGTGGTGGTTCGAATCCCGCTCTCCCCAGATATTCTGCCGTTGTGTCCCCGGGCAAGACACTTTACCCCCAATTGCTCCTGGTGGGTCTGGACAGCACCATGTTGGGCAGCTATGCCGTCATCAGTGTGTGAATGGGTGGACAACAGGATCTGTAAAGTGCTTTGGTCATCTAGAGATGAGAATAAAAGCGTTATATAAGTGAATGCCATTTAAACGTTATGGAGTCATTTTCACTTGCATGGCCAGTAGAGCATTCTATTTGGAAATGGCATATTTATTAGACACTAGTTCTTGCGTCAATACTCTGCGCAGATTCATCTCCAGAAGAGGTCAGGTGTTAAACATCAGAACAGTTAATGGAACCAACTTTGTGGGAGCAGAACATGAGTTAAAAGAAGCTCTATCAGCTTTAAATCATGACAGAATTCAAAACTCCTTGTTTCATTTAGGAGTGAAATGGAGCTTCAATACTCCGGCTGCATCACATCATGGCGGAGCATGGGAAAGAATCATTGGCATGGTCAGAAAGGTGCTGAATTCAGTTGTTCGTCAGCAAATTCTGGATGATGATGTCCTGCAAACGCTACTGTGTGAAACAGAAGCCATATTGAATGATCGCCCCCTAAGAAAGCTCTCAGACGATCCCAACAACTTTGAACCCTTGACTCCAAATCATGTTCTTTTGTTGAAGTGGTGGTGGTACCGGAGTGGTGGCTCAGTTGGTAAAGCATCCGCCCCACACCCGGGAGGCAGGGGTTCAAATCCCGGCCGGGTCATGCCGAAGACCATATAAAAGTGGAACTTCCTGCCATCCAGCTTGGTGCTCAGCAATAATGGAATGGAGGAGGGAAATCTGTGGCGGCGCCTTGCATGGCAGCGGCCCTCTGATTCTGCACTGGGGTGTGTGTGATTGACACTGTAGATAGGTAAAGCACAATCTCGTTCTACTGTACATGATTGGTTGTATGGTTGAATGACAATAAGGGTGATTTAATTAAACCTGCACTACCGCCTGGCGTTTTTGAGAAAAATGACCTGTACATCAAACGGAGATGGAGGCAAGTTCAGTTCCTTACAGACCTGTTTTGGCAGAGATGGATATGAGAGTACTGACCATTGTTACAGGAGCGCCAAAGGATAAAAGAAGCTTTGTCACTGGAGACACCACAGGATCCTGATTGCTGGGAAGGATATTGGAAACCTTTCTGGATAAACAAGGACTGGTTGTGTCTGTTAAACTTCAGCCTAAATGCAGCATTCTGGAAAGACTAATCACAGAGATCTCTCTTCTTCAGGAAACTGAATAGACTGTGGAAACCTGTATTCCATCATTGGGGTTTCACTGGGTCACATGGACACACATCTTTGATGGACCTAAAAACACACTGGCACTATGGGCTTGTAATTGGCTCCATTATTTTTGGATTGAATTGTTACGTTATTATACATTAACAATTAGGGGCCTGTGTGTTGTAGCCAATTAGATCAGTGTTGTGTGAGTGTGCTTGGATGTGATTGGCTGCATGTCACCTGCACACCTGGGCATAGTTGGGCAGTCACTTACTGCATGACCTACATACACAACTCACGGTGTATCAGTTGGCATGGGATTGTAGACCAGGGAAGCCACATAGTTTTCCAACCATAGTTGTGAGAGACAAGTGGGTTTTTATGTGATTATGCACTTTTGTAGTTTTTGGTATTATATGAGCATGATTTTTAGACATTGATGGGACACCTTTTTTGGGCATGTTTTTAATGAAAATAAATAAAACATTGACTTTTTAAAACTTTAAACCCTATGAAAGATGTCTTTCATACAATACGCGATGGAAAAGCCTCCCCGTTACATCTAGTGGCAATTTTGAAGTATGTATGAAGTTAAAAACATTTTCTGGTGCGACCCAATTTCATATTTTTTATTTTTTTAAATCTTGAAATGAAACTGGTCATTTTCACACCTAAAAGTCTGCACCAAGATCCGGGACTAAAGTTTTTATTTTGTTACATTTAGGTTGGTTAGTTTAGCTTCCTACTGCTCTTTATCCAAACGAACCAAACAACTTTACATAACACAGTGCCATCTTGTTGTCATTATGATTTTTGTTGTTAGTACAGACGCCATTGTTAGCAATCATGCTACCCACCCTTTAACCTGAAACAGGGGAAGACTCCATCATATTAGTCAATGAATTAGTAAATATTATCCAGGCCATTAAAATGATGTTTGTCCTCCTCATCAGCCGTGATGATCTTCAGCTGGCATTGCTCCTCGAATCTTTCTTGTACTTGGTCACATCCTCTCTGAAAATATCTGGTACTTTTCTGCATTTCTATGTCTTTTTTAAACTGACTATGCCACTGATGGAGCATATTTGAATTAAAAACTGGGTCTCTTCCTCTTGCCGAGTCCTACCACAGCTCATTTTCCCTCTTTTTAGTTGCTGTGGGATTGTGCTGAGAACCTCTATGTCAGGGGTGCCCACACTTTTTTGGCTTGTGAGCTACTTTTAAAATGACCTGGTCAAAATGATCTACCTACATTTAAAAATGCCAAATATGGCAATATATGTTGGCGTGCAATGTATGCTGTACATTATATAACTGCGTGAACCCTTCTGGCACAATACAATTCAATACATTTACGATCATTACCTTACTCTGATGGCTTGCACTGGATGGAGTCAGCCAGGGTTGCATAGTCCGGACAGTAGCTGCTGGAGTATGCTTAATAATGCAATGACTCACCCGGAACAATGCTTCAGTGGCTGCCTTTGCCTTTGAATGCAGCTGTGTGAAAAATGACTGCTGTCCAATTAACTGAGATTTCCGTTCCTTCACCTTTCTTTTTCTCAGCTCACTTTTCGGAGAGAAGTTAGTGTCATAGTTTTTATGAACAGTTTGAAAGTGCCTCTCCAAATTTCCCTTCTTTGGAAACACAACGATTGATTGACAGATCAGACAAATACACTTCGAAAATGACATGAAAAAAAAATCTTCCTCCCATTCCACATGGAAGTGGTAAGTTTTTGTCTTCTTACTGGATTCAGCAACCCCACTCATTTTTAATATCCCTTCTTTAGTTGATAGAAATTGGAAGCGCTACCACAGTCACAGCTCACTGGAGTTTAGCAGTAGCTAGCTAGCGTGTTTGACTGCCCATGCAGGGTGACCGATGACCCATAGAGGACAGGACCTCTCCTGATTGGCTGCCCTGTACATCAATCAAATGGTAAATGCCAATAAGAAGAGAGATGGGAGGATAGGTGATAGAATTAAAAACTTTTTTTTTTAATGTCACGCGATCTACCCGCAGAACCTTTGCGATCTACCAGTCAATCACGATCAACGTATTGAGCACCCCGCTCTACGTGATGATCCTAGAAGTGCATCTATTGCAGCTAATCTCAACAAATCAATTCCTGTCAAATTCCCCTCTGTGAAGCCCAGTGGTTATCAGTTAGGCCGCAAGGCCTGTGTATGGTTGAACCACCTCCATACTGGCTGGGGCAGGACACCTTCCTACCTAAAGTACATCAGAGTGTCGGAATGTGAGGATGACACAGACTTTGGACCACATCTTACAGGAGTGCCTAATCTTCCAACCTCCAAACTTGATGGAGGGTCTTACAGAGCCAGACTCTTCAACAATAAAGTGGCTCCAGGAATATTACATCCCCACTTGATAAGAACTATATGAACAAACGAATGAAAGACCGAACGCTGCCATAACATCCTGTGTTTGGTCCAAAATTCTGAACTTTTCTGGAAATTGCTTTCACATTCTAAACAAACCGGAACAGTCTGATCCAAACTGAGACCACCTCTTTTTGCTGGACTAAATTTTGGCTCTTTGGTCTGGACAGTGATTCGGGGAGGATTCACACACCTAAAATTTTGGCAGGGATCAAACTGTAAAGTCCAAATAAGTGTGAAAGCCCCCTCAGATATCAGTCACTCATGTCTTTAATTTCCATCTTTATTAAATCAGAAAGAAAAAGCACATGCAATGAACATCAGAAAAGGAAAAAGAAATTACAACAGTCACTAAAGCCAGTTGTTCAGGCCAAGAAAAACTAAATCCAGTATAATTATTACTACCAGTCCATCTCATAACTGCTCAATATTTTACTGTTAAAGAGGGTTTTTTTTTTGCTTTTCATTTCATCACTAAACTTTGAAGCTTTTGGGGGGGAACTTCCAAAAGTGTGGCATGACTGAATTTTTAAAGGGTTATTAAGGTCAGAGTGTTTCTTTTTCCATGTCTTAAAAGGATTTCAGTTTTGCCATCATTAACAATGATTACTACAGTACTAGAATGTTTCTGATGGTCAAATGCTTACTTTTTTCCACATAAATGACGATAAAATCAGAAGCTTGTCTATTTTTTGAAGGATGTGAACAATGAAGTTGATATACTGTCAGGTTAAATAATTCACAAGCATCACTCATTTTTCTGTGCTGCACTGGTGATCTGTCTTTGTTAATATAACATAGGACATCACCTTGAAGAGTTCCCCTTCACGTTCCTCTTTTTTAACTGGCACAGTATGGTAGCTACACCGTGGTGTAGAGGGAGCTTTTGAATTTAAAGAGTTTCTCACCTACAGTATTCATCACTTCCTTCACAGAAATAGCTGCACGGTGGCGCAGTGGTTAGCACTGCGGCAGCACAGTTTACCCTTGGCCGGGGGATTGTGGGGATCGTGGGATCGTGGGTTCGATCCCAGCCCCCGACCAACAGTGATCTGTGTGGAGTTTGCATGTTCTCCCCGTGTTGCGTGGGTTTACTCCGGGATTTCTCCGGTTTCCTCCCACATGCCAAAAACATGCATGTTAGGTTAATTGGCTGTTCTAAATTGTCCCTAGATATCTGTTTCCTATAGGCCCTTAGAGTAGAGGGTTAGTATTAATGAAAGCGCTTTGAGTGGTCTTTGTGACTAGAAAAGCGCTATATAAGTGCAGGTTAGTTAGTTAGTTAGTTAGTTAGAAATATTCTCCAACATAAAAACTTTAGTTTAAGTGTTGCTGATAATTCCCCTGTCCAGCAAAGTGAAGGTTCAGCAATTGGAAAATAAATGAAACTGAACATTAACAGTTGTCTGTTCTCGAAACAAACTGGATAACAATTACCTCTCTAGCAATTTGATGTTGATGTTTTTAATTCCGCTCACAATCCAGCACTTAGTTTTAATCTATTTATTATGTATTGGTCTCTGGCTCTGCTGTCACATCAGACAAAGGGTCATTAATCTGCTTTTTGCATTGACATGAAAATTGGTCATCTGTTCTTTTCCTAACATCTAAGAATCTAAGAGTAGATTCTGTTATAAATGATTTTTTTGTAAATCTAAAAACATTTAATTGCTTATGACAGACTGTAGGATACTGTCTTTAAAACAAGGCAGCTCACTTGAAAGAAGAACACAACCTCTGCTCCCCTGGCAACTGCACCATAAAAGCAATTTGATCTATTTTCATATAAAAATTAAAATGACAGGTATGATTATAGTTTTTTCAACTCCTCAAAATGGATGATGAGAAGTTCTAGCGTAGCCTCTGAGTGTGTCCTTTGTCAGAACAAGAGGCTTTTTTCTTCTTTTTCATTCTTTTTCCTTTTTCTTTTTTCTTTATCCTTCCCAAGGAGGCTTTTCAAAACATGACAAACGGCTTTTTAAAACATGACGCTTAAATAGCTGTCGATAATGCACCACTGACATTAGATGTGGTTTTTGTTGGTCAAAAGTACAATGCCAGAAATAGCAACTAGCTGACTTTGCACTGAGCCACATCCCTTTTATAACAGTCCACTGTTGGCATAAAACACAGTACACATTTGATTCTTATTTGGATGATGAGGGTGCAAAGTGTAAAAATGCAAAATGTGCCTCCAGGAACCTTCAAAACCACTGTTAAAAGTCACAAAGCATGGTGCAAATGTGCACTTTAGAGCATAATAATTGGACTCTTTGTGTCTATGAATTGTTATTTGAAAACATTTTTAAAGGTACAAAAAGCATCTACACAATCAAAGTCAGATATTCAGCTTTGTAAACCTTTTGATTGTTTTCCCCCATTTTAACCAAAAAAACAGAGATTTGCCAAAATAAATAGTACTTAGAAACACATTTCAATGCCACATTTTTTTCAAACTTGTGGTATTTTATGTAGATGAATAAGGTTGCTTATTGATTTAAGATTTTTGGAAAGTGTTCCACATATGTATTACAATTCCTTTAAGCTGTGAATTGATGTTTACCTGTTTAACACAGAGAATTCAATAGAGTTTGGATTCTTGGTGTGAAATCTTACTTCTTTTGAAAGTGGGTGCTAAAAATGTATAGACACCAATAAGAATATGCTGACACATTTACAAAAAAGACTTCTGCTGAGCTAAAAAGGTGAAGATCAAATGTATCCCTCTCTGTGCACACATGCCTTAGTACACATTCCAATAGTACTCTATGCACACTTGCTTGCATAGTACACAAAATTCCATGGCTAAGTATCATCTAAACTCAATCGGCGATGGCTGACAGTAGATTAATAATTGTAGTACCATAAATGTAAACATGTCTGTGCTATCTATCATAGAATGAGCTGTTTGAATTGAAAAGCAATGTTATAGTCGAGTCACCACATTCTGAGGCCAAGGCCAAGTCCGAGTCACCACATTATTTCAGAGGCTGACTTCAAAGTGCTTTGAAAATTTGCATTTCGCTGTGTTTCCTTCTCCCTTTCTCCTCGAACTCCTCATGACTGGTGAATCCAAACTGAACGATATGTGATTTGGAAGACATTCAAAGATTCAAAGATATTTATTTGTCAGTACTTCTATACATACAGCTGGTTGAGGAGACAGCTGAGCGCAGTGGAAAGCGTGCTACCAAGGCTGCCTCAGCTGCTGATCCTCAAGCCCATGTCCCATGCTTCTTCTGCCACCACTGCGGCAGAAGATGTTCCTGCCATATTGGGCTATATGCCCATGAATGACATTGCCGAAGTCGTCATACTCCACAGGAGTGACAGCCAGTAGTAGTAGTGCTATATGTACAGGACATACAAGAGAATTCAAATGTCATTTCTCTCTCTTAGTGATGTGCGCAATATACAGTACAAGAGAAGAAGGAATAAGGATAAAAATCAACAACAGCAGTCTATGTACAAGAACGCTACCCATAGTGCAAATAAAGATAAAAGATAAAACCCAGCAGTCCCATAGTGCAAATAAAGGTAAACAGTAACACCCACCAATCCTATATACAGAAAAAGTGGAACCGTAATACCTGTAATTGCAAGTTTAATGCAGTAGTGTAGGCGCAGACAGTGACAGATTGGACTGCACATGATCAATATTTCAATCACAGACAGACAGTAGCAGGTATGGCATTTGTGCAAATGGCTGCAGTAAGGTGCAGAGACATACAGCAGCTGATATAATTACTTTTCGTGTGCCAAGTCTTTCTGTGCAAACAGCTGAGGTAGTTATTGTGTGGGTGAGTGTGTTACGGTCCGCGGGGTGGGGGGTGGTGTCAGAGTTCAGGGTCCTGATAGCTTGGTGAACAAAGCTGTTTAGCAGTCTTGTGAAGTGGGCCCGGCGGCTCCGGTACCTTTTCCCCGAGGGCAGGAGGCTGAAGAGGGAGTGTGCAATGTTGAAGGCTCTGCAGGTGAACCGGGTGTGGGAGATGTCCCAGAGCGGGGACAGAAGGGCACCGATGATCTTGCTGGTTGCTTTCACTGTGCGTTATAGTGTCTTCCTGCAGGAGGCGGTGCAACTACCATACCACAGCGTGATGCAACTGGTGAGGATGCTCTCAATGGTGCCCCGGTAGAATGAGCACATGATGGGGGTGGGACTTGTGCTCTCCTCAGTTTGCAGAGGAAATAGAGGTGAGTTTGAGCCTTCTTGGCCAGTGATGTGGTGTTGTTGGACCAGGAGAGGTCCTCAGAGATGTGCACCCCCAGGAACTTGGTGCTGCTCACCCTCTCCACAGCTGCTCCATCGATGATCAGAGGGGGATGCTGTATGTGTCCTCTCCTGAAGTCGACCACAAGCTCCTTGGTTTTTCCCATGTTCGGGAAGAGATTATTGTCTTTACACCACTGGACCAGTTGGCTCACTTCATTTCTGTAGCTGGCCTCTTCATTGTTTGTGATGTGGCCCACCACCGTCGTGTCGTCCATAGGGGTGGTGGACTCTGTGTTTTTGTGCTTCAGACTTGGTGCAATAACAGCAGAATAATTCAAAGTCATTGTTCACCGGACTTAGAGGCCATGTCCTTTCTGTGTAGGTCCTTCTATCTTCCCCACAAGCTAACTGCAGTAATTGTAACAGCTGTTTACATTCCTCCAGATGCTAATGTTAGCTTAGCATGCAACCACCTCCAGTACATTGTCAGCAGGCAGCAAAGAGATCACTCCAATGTTATCCATATTATTGCAGGGGATTTTAACAAAGCACACTTAAAGACTGTATTCCCCAAATTCCACCACCACGTTAAGTGTCCCACAAGAGGGGAAAGAACACTGGATCATGTTTACAGCAACATTAAGCACACCTACAGAGCCACCCCATCACCAATCTTGGACAATCAGACCATCGCTCCCTGCTTCTAATACCTGCCTACACCCTCCTCGGGAAGAGTTTCCCCCCCAACCAAACAAACTATTAAAACCTGACCTGAAAATACTCTTCTCCGGCTACAAGACTGCTTTGCCTGCACAGACTGAAGTAACTTTGAACAGCAGGACCTGGACTCCTACACTGTCCTTTTCTACATTAAATACTGTGTAGAAAATGTGAGTCACCAAACACATCCGGGTCTTTCCCACCCACAAACCCTGTATGACCAGTGAAGTCCAGGCTCTGATCAGAGCCCACAACTCAGCCTTCAGACAGAGGGACAGCTCTCTGTACAGCTCTGCCAGAGCCAACCTGAAGAGAGGCATAAAACTCGCTAACACCTATAGGAGGAAAGTGGAGGGTTTCCTCACAGACAACAACCTCCGACAGATGTGGAGAGGCATCCAGGCCCTCACCAACTACAGGGGCCAGGGCAACCTCAGTCTGGCACAGGTGCTTAACAGCTTCTTTACCCGGTATGAGCACACCTCCCCCTCAAACTAGTCCCCCCCCCCCCATCCCCTCTCTCTCTACAAGTGCACGAGGTGAGGAGGCAACTGAGAGCAGTGAACCCCCACAGAGCTACTGGTCCAGACGGCAAGCCAGGAGCAGCGGCCAAAGCATGTGCAGACCAGCTGGCAGGGATCCTCACCAAGCTGTTCAACCTCTCCCTGATGCATGCCACCGTCCCCTCCTGCCTCAAGGCCTCCACCATCATCTCCATCCCCAAAAAGTCATAATTGACAGTCTGAACGACTACACACCCATAGCACTCATGTCTGTAGTCATGAAGTGTTTGGAGTGACTGGCTTCCCAGCATATCAGGTTCAGGTTCAGGTTCAGGTTCAGGTTCAGGTTCAGGTTCAGGTTACTTTATTTGTACCCGTAGGTAGATTTGTTTTGCAGTTGGTGACATCCATATTTACAAGCCACTAATTACATTCAACATAGACACAAACACAGGCACACATCTTACAAAATAGGTAAATATAAAATATGTACAATATAATTTTTATAGCTTGTTCAACTCTTTGACAGCAGCAGGGACAAAGCTGTTTTTGTAGCGCTGGGTTTTACTTTTTGGGACAGCAAACCTTGGTCTGGAGGGAAGAAGCTGAAAGTTGCAGTGCAAAGGGTGGGAGTCATCATTTAAAATCGAGTCGGCCATCCTCTGTATCAGGGACTGTCTCCCCCCTCCTTCGACCCCCACCAGTTTGCCTACAGGGAGAACCGGTCTACAGAAGACACCATCACCACCACTCTCCACAGAGTGCTGAACCACCTGGAGAATGCAAGGCGCTACCTGAGGATGCTCTTTATGGACTACAGCTCAGCTTTAAACACCACCATCCTGAACATGCTGATCAACAAACTGCACCTCCTCCAGATCCCCCCCACACACACCTCCTCCTGAATAAAAAACTTTCTCACCAACTGCCAACAAACAGTCAGACTTGGCCCCCACCACTCCTCCACACTGTCTCTTAGCACTGGCTCCCCCAGGGCTGTGTGCTAAGCCCTCTACTGTACTCCCTGTACACCTTTGACTGTATTCCAACCCACCCAACCACCATTATCATGGAGTACACGGACACCACCACCTTGGTTGGGCTCATCACCGATGACGATGAGAAAGCATACAGGGCAGAAGTAGAGAATCTACTGCTGTGGTGCCAAGCAAACAACCTGAAACTGAATATCCAAAAAACCAAAGAACTCTTACTGGACTTCAGGAAGAACAGACAGGACCACCCCCGCCCTCTCCTCATTAATGGTGACCGTGTGGAAAACATCCCCTCCTTCAGGTTCCTGGGCACCCACATCTCTTCTGACCTCTCCTGGACTGTCAACACCAAGGCCCTGGTGAAGAAAGCCCAGCAGCAGCTGCACATCCTCCGTGTCCTGAGGAAGAACAACCTGGACCAGAAGCTGCTGTTGGCTTTCTATCGCTGCTCAGTGGACAGTGTGCTCACCCACTGTCAGGGTGTATGGTACGCCAACTCCACAGTTTGCCATTTAAAAGCACGGAATGATTCGCGAGAATGATAAGCAGTCCCGATGTTAACTCCAAGCCTTTAAGGAAGTGGAATATCCTCCTCATATGAACGCATAGGATGTGCATATTTCGCTTTGTGAAAGGCCAACAGAAAAACGTTACTCAGTGCTTGATGCTGTTCTTCATTCAGTTCGTCTTGCCATCTGTCGAGCGGACCACTGGGCCTCTCCCCCTGGCTGCGCGTGCTAGCAATATCAATTGCTTGCACTACTTTCCAGTGCTCTATGCTATTTGCATGCTTATCAAAAGCTGGATGATTAAAGTTTTTAGTACCTGTTAAAAGGCACTGTTTTTATCCACCAGAGTGGGATTTTCACAGCATAGTTTGCACCACATCTCGGTGCAGGCGTCAATTGTTGAAAGCCAGTTGACCTCCTGCAGCTACTTTTCGAGAACGCACACTTCTTTTGAGGTTCAGGTTCAGTCTGGCATTTCTTTGGAGGTGGAGGAACACCAAAATAATTGCTTAACTGAGCTTGCTTCTTGGACATTTTAATGAAAGGAGAAAATCCTAAAAGCAGTCACTCATACTCTGCACTGCAGTCCAATGTTTAGAATTTATCTGTCCCTAGGTATGCAAATGCATGTTACAACATTTGATCTGGTGTGCACTGCTTCTTTTGATTGTGCATGTGCACCTGAGCACTACTTATGTGCACACCTGCCTATAAGGCATCTTGAAACATCGACCTACATTGGGTTAAAGGTCCCATTCACTGCACTTTTCCCACATATTGACAACACCCACAGGTCTTAACGAAATATTTGTGACATATTTTGGTCAGATTTTCTTTAATTATTTAAGTATTGCAGCATCAATGGTCCCGGTTTCATTGTTACAATAATATGATAACTAGGAATAAACAGATAATGGTAAAAATCCAAGAAATTTATTATTGGGCAGTAAAGTACTTGAGTTAATGGGATTGCTCATAAACTAATAATGGCCTTTATCTGATTATGTTGTTTACATGACTCCTTGAATAATCAGATAACTCCAGAAAGCCGATTACAATCTGTTTATTAGTATGCATGAAAGCATGACTATTGTGAATTATCTTTTGCAGCCTTACTCAGAATGGCTCATTTCAGTGCATATCTCTTAAATTCCTGAGAGCCACATTTAACTCCACCCTCCCTCTTATGTCACTATTGCTCCTGAGCCAAATAAGGTAAATTTGTTTCAAAGAATGAATAAAATAAAGCATTACTGGTGGACAGGGGTGTGTGGTTCCAGTGACTGATAGGATATGACCAGTCCATGGAGTACAATAAGCACAGAAACTGTTATGTCTGAAATTACCCTGGGTCACAGATGAGGCGAGGTGACTTGTGGAATACAGCTTTATTGAACTCACTGGATATGGTGGCCACAGACAGGGCCCCGGCCAAGGCCCAGGCAAGACAAGAGACCGTAGAATGGCCGACCCTGGCTTTATATAGGGCGGGGCGATGACGCCACCGGAGGTGCGTGTCATCATCTCACACTTCACATTAAAATACATATATCACAGAAACATTTGTGAATTAAAGCACCAAGGTGCTAATGCCTCAGTGTCAGAGCCTTGGTGGAGGTATGCATTCCGGATCATCACCAAAATGTTATGGGTTCCTCTCTAGCCCAAGGACCACCTATGGTAAAAATTTGGGACCCAAATCCCAATTTGGGACCCGAATCACACACTAACAAATGAAAACTACTGTCTTTAAATGGCCTAACGCATTCATACAACAGAATCTAAAATACAGAGGACGGGTGGACTGCCGTCCTACCCATACGGCATGGTCGATTATTGTGCCACCTGCTAAGATAAAGCAAAGTCCATTAATAAGCCAAAGTTGTGTGTCATGTTCCTAAAATAAAAAAAACCACACAAAATAATCCCATATATAACATTTTTATTAACACCAGAACTTTAATATATATTATTTACAACTCAGTTCTTTGGGTAAAAGGATAGAACTTGCATGGGGGCCCAGGGCACCCTCTCAACAGATGCTCCCCTGGAAACTGCCGGTCCCTGGGGTGATGGGTGACCCTCCGGACACTGAAGCCGCTCCTCCTCAGGTCGACCTCATCCCACGTCCAGCCTCATCTCCCTGAGTCTTCTCCCGGACACGCCAAAGCTGATTTGCATGCCACACCGAGCCGTCAAGACAGCCTGAAGTGTGATGTGCCCAGTTTGTCCACTATGTACAGATACTCCCGATGCTCCTCAGGTTATCATTTGGCCCATCTTCACAGCGGATGTTCCTCATCTCGACTCCCAACCCAATCCAGGACCCTCAACAGGGCCCGGCTCGGCTTGAGACATTGTTGTCAAGCACGCTGGTCCTCCGTGCTTCTCGGTCCTGCCCCAACCTCTTCTAAGGCTGTTGTAGCGTGCGCCCTAGAGGTCGCACACCCCCTGTTATCTTTAATGGCAAAACCCAGTCCATAAAATAAATCACAGCCCATGATGTTATCACCCCGTGCTGTCACATGGAACATGAAGCCGGTCACCATCACAGACTTGCACCAAACAGTCAACTCCAAAGTCTCGACCATGTCCAACATTCCACCTCCATAACCGTACAATGGTGCTGGGTTACCTTTAATCCTGTGGTGGGGAAAAAACTTCTTCACCGTGGCCCAATTCAGCAATGACCCCTCTGCCCCCATGTTGATCAACAGCGGCAGGTCCACGTCGTCCAGCCCCACTGTGCAAAACATGTACCCGTTCGTGTTTGGGGACACCGTGTGGATGGTTGTCGGGGATGGGCTGAGCGATTTATCCCGTGGGCTTTCTGCTTAACTTCATGGCACACCCTGGCAAAATGGTTCAGGCGACCGCATCTGTTACAACGTGCTCTTCTCACTGGACAGTCCTTAGCCTTATTTCAGTGCTTAGCAGACCCACAACCCACGCAAAGGAATCTTCCCAGGGCAGACCTTCTGCTAGTAGCATTGGCTTCCGTCTCTTTGCTGTCCAAACTATCTTCGCTACCCGTGTCCGTGGCATTTGCCATGATGAGAGGCTCTAGCGGTTGCCATGACTGGTGCCCAGTTTGCTCCAGAGCTAGCTTGTCCGTGGCTTCCATTTGGAGAGCTAGCTTAATGACTCTAGCCAACGTAAGGTCACTAGGCGCCGTAAGTAGCCTAACCCACAATGTAGCACTTCATGTCTGTTCTGCCAGTTGGTCACAAATCATTTCTTCTTCCAGTGCTCCAAAACTACACCCACTAGCTAGCTGCCTCAAGTCGGCAATGAACTGCTGAAGGGGTTCACCTACCTGCTGATGCCACTGCCGAAAGTAGATCCTCCAAACCGTCACGTTATCCGGGGTGTGGAAGTGGCTAGCTAGCAGCTCCACTACCTCTTCATAAGTGTCCGAGGGACCAAGCGTTCGCAGGGCCCGCTGGCCCTCTATACCCAAATTGTGAACCAGAAGCACCCGGGCTCTTAGCTTATCGAGCTCACTGAGTCCCAGCGCAGCAACATAAGGTTGGGCTCATCACTGATGACGATTCAAAGGCTTCAAACCACCTAGGCCAGGACACCGGCGGCTCCCTGGGAAACTCGGAAAAGGTCGAATTGGAGCTATGCATGCCTCCTTGGTTTAATCCGACGTTGTGGTCATCCAGCACAATGCAGACTGATACTATTCACGCTCAGGAGGGATTGCATACAGACAGAGAGCCCCTGGGGGACAACCACAACAATGGACTATTGTTTATACATCCCTGGATTAAGAACAGGCAGTCCAGGCGCCAGTTGGTCATGCTAATCATGTGTATTGACTGATATGTATACCAATATACTAATGCACCATGCATTCTCTCTGTCTGTATAAAAGAGCTTACTATAGATGCCTCAACAAACACTGTACAGCACAGCACACACAGCACAGACAGTAGACCACTGTAGCGCACAGTGCTATAAGTGCGTCTCATTTTGATGGAGGAAATAAAACTCTGCATCCTTCCAGCTCATCGCATCTCGCCTGAACTTACTTTTCCTCCACACTGGTGACCCTTGACGAAGAATGGAACACGAGGTGAACACCCCGGAGATGACCCGGACCGGGAGCCCCAGCACGCGTCATGGTGCGCCCCTCGCCTGATCTCTTCCCTCCACACTGGTGACATGACGAGAGAGAATAACCGTCTGCTCCCTCTCACCGCGCTGTGGACACAGAGGACCAGAGAATGCCTGCAACCTCTTCATCCTCACCAGAGCACACGCTCCGGAGCATAGCGCTGGGACCAAAACGCACCATGAACGGCGACACGAGCGAGCCGAAGGAAGCAGCCTGAACGGGGAAGGACATTGGCGCTGACTGCATTGAATTCCACCAAGCTCCCCGACCCTGACTCAGCTCGCGACAAGCGGACCTCTCACGCACAGAAGCCCCGCTCGCACACCGCAGGATTGCGAGGACAGCGCAACTGCCAGTTATGTGGTTAAGGCGCCAAGCGCGCACCACGCACAGAGACGAGCCAGCTCCACAGACCGATACAGTGTCCTCCGCCACTGCACATGCCCGAGAAACACGGCCGATCGCCAGCCTCGGAACCTTCAGGGCTGCTCACGCACCTGAATCAGACGTGCAGCCTGCACACAGGACTTTGTATGGGTTTCTCAGCCACAGCGCACAAGGGGAATTTAGCCCATTGCTGTTGCTGATGGCTTTAGGGCTGCTTCCCACACCTAAAAGCCAGACTACCAGGTCCCTCACACAGCTGCAGTTGTTTCACAGCCGCTACGCATCCTCGGGGAATTTGGCCGCTCGCCTTCCCCACATCCTCGCTGGATCGAGCCGCGAGAGGAGTCAGAGACATAATTTTTTCTTTCACAGCCGCTGTGGATCTCCGCCAGGTTTACCGGGAAAGTCCCTCACCATCGCGGGTCCACACGCAATTTTTGCACAGCCCAGACACCTTTGACGTCCTGGGCCGGCACTCACTTGCTCCCACCCCCTCCCCCTCCTCCTCCACAGCGCTCTGCCCACACCTCACTCCCTAAAGCTGGCCGATCGCTGTCTGGTTCCATTACGCACAACGCACACCAGCCCCAGCGCCCACGGTCCACGGCCGTTCAACGTGCTGGAACTCGGAGCGGAGCACACAGTCCTTTCCACCCCTCCCCCTCCTCCTATATAGCAGGACAGTTCTACCGGAGCTGGAGCCCAAACAACGGGGGGGGGTGTCACAGCCCCTTCTGAGCGTTCTGGGGGGAGCTGTGTGGTCACCCAGCACAATGTAAACTGATACTATTCACGCTCAACAGGGATTGCATGTGGACAGAGAGCCCCCTGGGGGACAACCACAATAATGGACTATTGTTTATACATCCCCGGATTAAGAACAGGAGGTCCGGGTGCCAGTTGGTCATGCTAATCCTGTGCATTGACTGATATGTATACCAATATGCTAATGTACCATGCATTCTCTCTGTCTGTATAAAAGAGCTTACTATAAATGCCTCAACAAACACTGTACAGCACAGCGCAACACGATACAGCACACACAGCACAGATAGCACAGACAGTAGACCACTGTAGCGCACAGTGCTACAAGTGCGCCTCATTTTGATGGAGGAAAAAAAACTCTGCAACCTTCCAGCTCGTCGCATCTCACCTGATTTAATTCCTCCACAACGTCACCAATGTCATGTCTGAAATTACCCTGGTTCACAGATGAGGCGAGGTGACTTGTGGAACACAGCTTTATTGAACTCCCTGGTTATGCTGGCCACAAACAGGGCCCCGGCCAAGGCACAGGCAAGTCAAGACCGTAGAATGGCCGACCCTGGCCTTATATAGGGCAGGGTGGTGATGCCACCGGAAGTGTGTGTCATCATCTCACACTTCACATTAAAATACATATATCACAGAAACATTTGTGAATTAAAGCACCAAGGTGCTGATCAGAATCAGAATCAGAATCAGCTTTATCGGCCAAGTATGCACAACACATACAAGGAATTTGACTTTGGCTAAAAACTTGCTCTCGTTGTTCAGGTGGAGGATTTAAATAAGATTTAAATAAGGATTCAATGACAACAGAGTATGTACAGTAAATTACAGTCTGTCCACATTTCTATAAAAGGATGCAAATATATATAGGAATATATGCAGTTATTTACTCAGACTATCCACACTTTGCAGAAATATATGAAAAAAATATACAGTCATACAGTATTTCAATGTGAACTCAGATTCAGTGATATAATGTGAATGAAGTAAAAAAGCAGTGTGAGAGTTATGTGCAATGTAAGAATGGATGAAAAGTCATGAGTACAGCAACAGGTAGGACTAGGTGAATGTTAGGAGTTCATCAGAGTGATGGCTTGAGGAAAGAAACTGTTCCTGTGACGGGTGGTTTTGACCTTCAGTGATCTGTAACGACGACCAGAAGATAGAAGTTCAAACAGTTTGTGGCCGGGGTGTGACGGGTCAGCACAGATGTTTCCCGCCCGTTTCCTGGTTATGGACCGATATACTAAGTTCTCAATGGAGGGTAGGTCGGTACCAATGATCCTCTCCGCAGACTTAATGATCCGCTGCAGTCTGGTCTTGTCCTGTTTAGTGGCAGATCCAAACCAGACAGTGATGGAAAAGCAGAGGACAGATTGGATGATGGTGGTGTAGAAGACAACCAGCAGCTCCTGAGGCAAATCAAACTTCTTGAGCTGACGCAGAAAAAACAACTTCTGCTGGGCCTTTTTCCGGACAGTGTCTATATGGGAGGACCACTTCAGGTTCCGGGAGATTGTGGTACCCAGAAACTTGAATGAGTCCACAGTGGACACTGTGCTATTGAGGATGGTGAGTGGGGGGATTGAAGGAGGGTGTCGCCTGAAATCCACAGTCATCTCCACCGTTTTGGCTGGGTTAAGTTCAAGGTGGTTCTGGCTGCACCAGAGGATCAGCTGCTCCACCTCCCGCCTGTATGCAGACTCATCACCATCCCGGATCAAACCGATGACAGTGGTGTCGTCCGCAAACTTCAGGAGCTTCACCGAAGGGTCCTCTGAGGTGCAGTCGTTGGAGTAGAGGGAGAAGAGCAGTGGAGAAAGGACACATCCTTGGGGGGCGCCAGTACTAATTTTTCGGGAGCTGGATGTAAATCTCCCTAGCTTCACCTGTTGCCACCTGTCAGTCAGAAAGCTGGAGATCCACTGGCAGGTGGAGGGGGGCACCTTGAGCTGGAGGAGTTTCTGATGAAGAATGCCTGGGATGATGGTGTTGAACGCTGAGCTGAAGTCGACAAACAGGATCCTGGTGTACGTCCCTGGGGAGTCGAGGTGTTGCAGGATGTAGTGTAGTCCCATATTCACTGCATCATCCACTGACCTGTTTGACCGGTAGACAAACTGCAGTGGGTCCATCAGGGGGCCTGTGACGACCTTCAGGTGGTTCAGCACCAATCTCTCCAAGGATTTCATGACCACAGAGGTCAAGGCAACAGGTCTGTAGTCGTTTAATCCTGTAACAGAGGGTTTCTTGGGAACTGGAATGATGATGGAGCGTTTGAAGCAGGAAGGCACATCACACAGCTCCAGTGATCTATTAAAGATCCGGGTGAAGATGGGGGCCAACTCGTTGGAGCAGACTCTCAGGCAGGACGGAGACACACCATCAGGTCCTGCAGCCTTCTTGATCTTTTGTCTCTGAAAGACCCGGCGCACCTCCTCTTCACAGATCGTTAGTGCTGGTGGGAGGTCAGAGTGAAGGAGGGATGGAGTTCCTGGGGCTGCAGATAATCCTTTTGTGTGGGTGGGAGGTGAGAACTGTAGGTTCTTTTCAAAACTACAGTAAAAGCTGTTTAGGTCGTTAGCCAGCTGGAGGTTTTCCACAGGGTGGGGGGATGGTCTCCTGTAGTTGGTGATATTCTGCACGCCTTGGTGCCAGAGCCTTGGCGGAGGTATGCATTCTGGATCATCACCAAAATGTTATGGGTTCCTCTTTAGCCCAAGGACCACCTCTGGTAAAAAATTTCATCGAAATCCATCTGGTAGTTTTGGAGTATTCTTGCTAACACACTGTAAGAAGATAAGAGCCTTGGTGGAGGTATGCATACTGGGATCATTAACAAAATGTTATGGGTTTCTCTCTAGCCCAAGGACCACCTTGGGAAAAATTTCATCCAAATCCATCTAGTAGTTTTGGATTATTCTTGCTAACACACTGTGAGAAGATACTAAGAGCCTTGGTGGAGGTATGCATTCTGGGATCATCACCAAAATGATGCTTGCCAGGACACTCTTGAAAAAGAGATTTTTAATCTCAACTAGTCTTTCCTGGTTAAATAAAAGTTAAATAAAAAATGTTATGGGTTCCTCTCTAGACCAAGGACCAACTCTGGTAAAAATTTCATCCCAAATCCATCCAGTAGTTTTGGAGTACACGCATGGAGTACACACAAGTGAAAATAATCTGCAGTTCATATGCCCATACTGTCGGCGGCAGCCAAGAGCCACCAAACTGATTTGAACAGCTGCAATCCAAGCACAGAAGAAAAGCACAGTGGCAGACGTTTTAAATGGCAGAAGCGATGGAGGTATGTGAATACAATGGCAATCAAGACAAACAGGAGCTTTTGCTGTTTGGTGGCAGAGGAAGAAAACAGACGGGCAAAAAGACAGACATCTGTTCACCCAGTATTGGCGGATTGCAGAGTACTTTCCTCTGGCGAGAGTTTCTGGGAGCATGTGCAGTACCATTCCATTGATGGTAAAGGTTAGCTATTTTTGTGTTCATTTAAAAAACAAAGCATTATTTCGAAATTCTGGCGACTTAAAAATTGAGAAAATATGACGATACAATGATACAAGCCTTTAGTTCCACTTAATTTTGACCGGGCGAGCTGAAACAGAGAGGCGGACGGACAGATGCACACATACACACACACACACAGACGCACTAACTGACTACCGTATGCCTCTCAGTTTCACCGAGGCATAATGAGTGGCTAAACTGCTAGCTTCAGCAAGGCGCCTTGGGCTGAAGCGAGCTCTAAAAATGGTGACTGACACCAACCACCGAGCCAAGCTAATGGCAACAGATAAGTGTACCATCACAGCAAAAAATATAATAACAAAATAAGCCAAAATGATGCAAAATATACAGTATTATCGATTGTAGATTAGTGAACCAGGTGGAAGCAGGGATGTTTATTAGGGTGAATGAAACCAAAAGAAAATAACAATATAAATCATGCTTGGTAAGCCAGCTCCCTAGTTCTGAAGCAAATGCCCTCGTTGGGTTCCTCGCCATCTTTGTTTGCAGACAGACAGCTATGTTGGCCAATAATAAAGCAGCAGAACATATCAAGGCTGGAATTACCTTTTCTTGATGTAGAGAAACAAACCCAGAAGACTTAAAACGGCTAATCAGACACAGAAACGATACAAAGGCTGCATGTTTTTTTTTAAGAGGAGTGAGCATTTTGATGTTTTTTCAATAACCACATGACCAATAGATGCAAAACTTTCAGTTAATGGGACCTTTAATGTTCACTATATTAGCACTGAATGCTATGATGCAGTGTACAGAGAACAGTCAGGAGAAAGGAGAGCTTTGCAATGTAACCATTTATTTAGTATAACAAACTGTTATATACAGTATTTATGAGAAAATCAACAAGTCCTACAAATACTATGATCACTGACATCATGCACTTCTGTCTGTAGTGTTCTGGACAGGACTGCAGCCCCTGTTCACGCGTTATATTCCCTTTTGACCCATTTATTATGTTTTCCCTCTGTGTTTGTACAGCTCCACCCGTCCTGTGCTGCCTGATGGACTTGATGGTGCTCACATGTTCTGTGTTGTCTTGATTAGCCCCCTCTTTATATATGTGCATTTTCAGTCTGGGTTCTTTACTGCGTCCTTATGTTAACCTCACCGTCATTATCACCACGCCGTTGGGAATTATTATTGTTTGTTCACTTCACACTGTTATGTCTGAAAAACTGGAGAAGGACCGACAGAGAGTGGCGTTTGCTGAGAACACAAACGTTATTACACAAACTGTTATTAACAGATACAGGTGGTTGTCGGGAGGCTGAGCGCTACAGTAGTGGGCCAAAAAGAGAGAGCCATACAAAGAGATTTACACATTTACACATTTATATGCTTGGCGTGATGATGTCAACAAGTGGCCACATCATCACACTGATGCCAACCAAATTTATGATTACCTTACACCACATTCAACCTCCCCCCCCCCCGGAAAAACAGAAGAACACACATATATTCGAATTGACCCTCCCCAATTTGGAACAATGAAAGAACTCCAAACTAGCTAGGGCCAGCGGGTAGACTACTGCATGACCCAGTGCAGCTTGAGTGGTTTATTATGCCACTTCTGTTGGCAGCCGCGCTCCTAGCTAAACACTCCCTTTTTTTCTCATTGAGGAAGGCAGTTCAGTTCAATGGGCCTTGATGCAAGCCCATGGTGGACGCGCCCCTGGAGGCACCAGCTGCAGCAGACCTGGGCGCCATCCCACTGGAGCCACGGCACGCTTGTCAGCAACGTCCCAGCCAGGATCTCACACCAGCTGAGTCGGCTCCAACGCTGCGTCTTGATCCGCGGTAGCTGCTCTTATCTTACGCAGACAGCTGGCTTGCCATCTCGATCCATCCGCCATCTGAACGGCGGCTGGTCTCAGCTGTACGGCGATCTTCATGGGTGTCAGTGGTGGTGACAGTCTTGAGACCGACTATGGGTCCGGGTGCTTGGGTCTGCGGACCCGGACCCAGTCCAACACTGCGAGTGGCGGTCTGTTCGGCTGCGTTTGGCGTTGTGGTTGTGATGGTGTGACTCTCACATCTGCTGTGGGGCATCCACCAGGTTGTGGTGGTTCTGCGACATCCTGTTGGGTCACAGACTCTTCATCCAGTGACTCCTGGGGGCTGATGCCGGTCGTGGATTCGGAAGGTGTCCAGTGGTTCTGTTGTGCTTTGTTTGGTAGCAGACTCTTCATCCTGCAGTTCAGCGGCAGCTCCTGGAAGCTGGTGGCTGGACATGGATTTGGAAACAGTCCAGCCTCTTCTCTCCCTCACCTGGTGCTGGTTGAGATCATCGGCGATGGGATACATGCTGGGCCGTCTTTGGTCACCGGGGTCCCCTTTCTCCACGAATTCCCTCTCCTGCATCTCCACGGTGGCTGCTTGAAGCTCATTCTGGGTGAGGAATGGAGGTGAGTCCAGTTTGTTTTCCCCCTCTCCTGGGAAGTCTGGTCGTGGTGATATATTGCTGTCACTGTTGGAAGAACCTGTGCCGGATTGTTGTGTCCCAGGGCTCCCGATAGATGCAGGCTTCCTCTCCTGCAGCTCTGCAGCTGCTCCCTGAGGCTCATGCTGGGCGAGGATCTGAGGCGAGTCCAGTCGCTGTTCTCTCACCGTACTGTGTTTGCTCTCTGTGTGTTGGCATCGCTGCCCCTCTGCCGGGCACAAGTGTGCTCTTTCTTGATGTGTTGGGGAGCTACAGTTGCCACATAGGAAGCGCCTTGTAGCATTCCTCTGATCCACGGTGTCTTCCTCGGCCTCTTCTGCTGTATCACCAGGCCCTTCTGTGGTTATCGCGTATGCTAGCGGTGTGTGGCTTGGCTGCTTGGCTAACTGGATCCACCTCATTTCATCCTTCAACATACCAAATTTGCACATGCTAGCTAGGCAGCGAGGGTCCACGACAAATTGTTGTATTGTCTCTCCGAGCTTCTGTCACCGTTGGTGAAACCTAATGAACCGTGCCAACATGCTGTTTGATGTGGCAAAGTGGCTAGCTAACAGCTCAACTGACTCAGCAAATGTTTCTGTTGGTCCTAGCATGTAGAAAATATGCTGGCCTTCTATGCCCAGATAATGAACCAGTAGCGCTCGTTTCTGTACCTTGTCTAGCTCGTCCAGGCCCAATGCTGATAAGTAGGTGGTGAAAGTACTGAATCAGCACGGCCATGACATGGGCAGCTTACCAGGGGTTTCCAGAAATGACTGTGGTGGCCTCAAATACGCTCACATAGTTTATTCTCGTCGCCAAATGTTATGTCTGGAAAACTGGAGAAGGACCGACAGAGAATGGTGTTTGCTGAGAACACGAACTTTATTACACAAACTGTTATTAACAGATACAGGCGGTTGTCGGGACGCTGAGTGCTATGATAGCAGGTTGAAAAGAGAAAGCTGTAACAAGAGACTGCAACATGGCCATCCCTCACATTTATATGCTCGGCATGATAATGTCACCAAGTGGCCATATCACCACGCTGATGCCAACCAAACTTGTGGTTACTTTACACCACGCACGCTGTCTGGTTCATTTATTGCATTTTATTTCTGTCCTCGTGCAGCGTTTATTTTCCGTTTTCTGTGTCATAATAAATCATGGTTTGCCAGATTCTCACAGTGATTGGGTCCTTCTCTCCTTCTTTGCCCAGAGGGGCAAACGCTTCTCTGACAGTAGGACGCAGCCAAGAATGGACCCAGTGGGCGAGTCTGATAGGAGGAGGAAGAAGTGGAGTTGGGATGAGCTGGAGGTAGTGACCATGATCGAGGATTTAGTGGCCACTGCTCGGAGCTCCTCTTCCCGAGAGGATGAGATGTCTTGCTGCCATGGCAAAGGCAAAGGCAAAGGGAGGGCGGTAGCCAGCGGTCCCACTGTGGATGAGCAGTGAGCAGCCCAGTTCATTCAGGATTTTGTCTCAGAAGCCCGCACCTCCCACACACCGGAGGAGGCCCTGGAGTTCCTAGAGGCCACGGCTGGGATTGTGGAGGTGCACCCCTGTCTGCGGAGATACCCTGAGCTGGTGGGACTATTGGGCACCGTTTCCAACCTCTACCGGACATATCGCGGGTTGTTGAGGAAGTCATGTGGGGCACCGGAGCTTGTTCCAATGCAGAAACATCCCCTGGCTCCCATAAGTTCCACACACCTCTCCTCCCCTCCAACTCCAGCTCCTCCCCACTGCACAACAGTGTCTCGGCAGAAGGTCACCATAGCCACCTGGAGTGATTCGTCTGGTTCTCCAGCAGTGACTTTAATAGCAGCGGCAGCCTCAGCAGCAACAGAGCTGGGGGCAAGGCAAGGCAAGTACCATTTTCTCATTTTTTTAACATCTAATAGTGAGAGGTCTTGTCTCCAGTGAAGAGACTCAGCTGCCACCTCTTGTTGCTGCTGAGCACTCAGATATTTTTTTCTGCTGCCACCCCCTTGTTTATTCCACCACTCACCTCAACCCCTTGTTTTCCGAGGTCATCTCCACCACAGCTGGGTCCATAACAGAGGAGGTGAGCCCAAGCACTATTACTGCTCCTCTCCACGTGCATGCTCCAGCTACGATTGTTCCACCTCACATGCACACTCCAGCAGTGACAGTTTCACCTCATGTGCATGCTCCAGCAGTGACTGTTTTGCCTCACGTGCACACTTCACCTGAGACTGTTTCGCCTCACGTACATGCTCCTGCAGAGACTACTCCTCTTGAGTCCATCATTCCAATATCAACAGCACGGGATCCTCACCAGCAGGAGTTAAGGCAAGTTCTCTTCTTTGTTTGCTTAATATCTGTATTAGAAAGGTCTTGTCTTACTCCTGGTGAGGAGATCCAGTTACAGTGTCCATCTGCCTCTGAGCTCTCCTCGCCAAGCCTTTCTGCTGATTGTTTTGGTGTGATGCCTGCTTCAAACTGTACCTCTTCCTCCCTGTCCGAGGTGGGGGTTTTGGAGGAGGATTCCTGGGCATCTGGGTTGGATGTGCCCCAGCCATCTCATTTGGGAATTAGCGCGCTCAAACCATCAGCACATAAGGATGGTGCGCTTCAGTTATCTGATCCAGAGGTTGGCGGTCCCCAGCCATCTCATCCTGAGGTCAGCACTCCCCAGTCATCTCATCCTGAGGCCAGCACTCTCCAGTCGTCCTATCCTGAGGTTGGCATCCCCAGTCATCTCATCAAGAGGTCAGTGCTCCCCAGTCGTCCCATCCGGAGGCCAGCACACACAAATCATTGGTTGCTGGGGTTGGCACACCTCAGTCATCAGTTTTTGAGCAAAATACTTTTATGTTATTACCCCCAGAGCTCAAGGCTCCCATGTTAGATCCTGGGCTTGGAGCGTCTATGTTATTATCATCTGAGTTTAAAAGTTCCATGTTACTTCCTGAGGTTAAAGGCTCTATGATGACTCCTCCTGAGTTTGAAAGTTCCATGTTGTCATTTTCTGAGTGTAAGGGTTCTATGTCACCATCTCCCGAATACAAAATTTCCATCTCCTGAGTTTAAAACCTCTATGTTGTTTTCTTTTGAGCAAAAAAGTCCTGTATTGTTTTTTCTAGAGTTAAGGGCTCATGTGTTGTTTTCAGGGCAAAAGGTTTATGTGTTATTTTCTGAGCATGAGGCTCGTGTGTTTTGTCCTCTCTGGTGGCCCATGATCTTTGGTAGGCCGCCTGACACCCTGTGTTCACCCTTCCTGTGGACATTGAACTTTGGAAGGCCACCAGACCCATCATGTACTCCAGTTTGGGGACCCATGGACTTAGATAGGCCCCCTGGCCCACCTGGCTCTCCAGTTGGGTGGCCTTGGGACTCTGGAAGACAACCTGACCTGTTTTGTGTTGGGTGTTGCTTGGGAAGGAAGTTTGTTCCGGCCCACCTCGACTTTGCCCCCACCACCCACCCTGTGAGGGGTTTGGGGTTTTCTTTTTTTTTCTCTTGTGGGTGTTACCCTAGGGTCGTCTGGGTCCGACCCTTAAAGGTGTGGTACTGTAATGCTCTGGACAGGACTGCAGCCCCTGTCCATGCTTTATGTTCCCTTTTGACCCATTTATCATGTTTTCCTTCTGTGTTTGTACAGCTCCACCCATCCTGTGCTGCCTGATGGCCTTGATGATGCTCACCTGTTCTGTATTGTCTTGATTGCGCCTCTCTCTATATATGTGCATTTTCAGTCTGTGTTCTTTGCTGCATCCTTATGTTAATCTCACCGTCATTATTACCATGCCGTTGGGAATTATTATTTTTTGTTCACTCCACACTGTCTGGTTCGTTTATTGCATTTTATTTCTGCTCTCGTGCAGCATTTATTTTCCATTTTCTGTGTCATAATAAATCATGGTTTACCAGATTTGCCTGGCGATTGGGTCTTCCTCTCCTTCTTTGTCCTGGAGGGGCAAATGCTTCTCTGACACTGTCTACTTGATACAAACAAATAAGGGCAGATTTTTTTCTCTATGTTAAATACATTTATACAACAGTTAGTTCCAACCAAGCAATTTAATTAGACAATAGGGATTCTAGGATTTACTATATTCCACAATAATGGCACTCCAACATTTCACTGGATATGTATCACTTTGCTTCAAAGGTGTTCATGTAACCTTTAATTACTAACAGTTATTTACTGTCAACTCTCAGGGAGAATTGCAGTACTGTTTTGTACTGTTCCTCCCTGTGGAGTAATATTCCACAGGGAGGCACTCTTTGAAAAAATTTCTTACCTGTCCCAGAATTCCCACCCTTTTGAAAAAAAAAACACTTTATTCTTTTTACAAAGTCTGCCCTTGTTAAAAAAAAAAAAATCGTTAAGCTATTTCTCATATGTTTAAAATAAATAGGCAGTGTTAGAGTTGTATTTATTGTCTCAATTAACAAACCACAATAGCTCTGTGGTGATGGATGTGGTGTAATCTAAGTATTACTTATGTGGAGCCACTAGGGGGCGACACAGACCGGATGTTGTCAGGTGTACAGCATGATAGAGAATAATATGGCGGAGTTCGTGTGTTAATGTTGTTGCAGCCAGTTAATAAAGGAGGCTCCGTGTTCACCCAAAGCAGCAGTCTTTATTCATAAAAGAACCCAACACAACATGGTGTCAGAAGTTGGTGCGCTTTGAGGTGAGAAAAGTCAGCTTTGCAACCGGCTAGCGGCTATGTCAGACGAAGTTCAAAGAGCTGCAGCTGCACCAATTGATCCTGTAATGGCGGCGGCTACTCCAGCGGCAACCTTCACCATTAAACCACCGGAGCCCTTCGACTTTGCGAGACCCCAAGAGTGGGAAAAGTGGATAAGACGTTTTGAGCGTTTTAGACTGGCAAGTAACCTGAATAACTCATCTGAGGCGAACCAAGTTAATACGCTGGTTTATTGCATGGGAGATGAGGCTGACGACGTGCTAAGAGGGCTCAAGCTAACGAGTGTGCAGCGCCAGCAGTACGATGCCGTTAAAACAGCCTTTGATAGACATTTTGTTCCCAGAAAGAACGTGATTTATGAACGAGCAAAATTCAACAAGCGAGTGCAACAGCCGGCAGAACCAGTAGACTCGTTCATAACAGCACTCTATGCGCTGGCAGAAAACTGTGAGTACGGTGCACTTCATGATGACCTCTTGAGAGACAGGCTTGTAGTGGGTCTAAAAGATTCGTCGCTGTCAGAAAGAATGCAGCTTGACAAAGATCTTACCCTAGCTAAAGCTATAACAATGGCAAGACAATCTGAAGAAATAAAACAACAACAAACTGACCTAAGAGGTGAAACTAGCATTAACAGAACAGCCGTGGATGCGGTACACATCAGAAAAGCCAAGCCAAACAAGTTCATAATCAAGGAACAAAAACAGATTAAGTCCTCAAGGCATCAGCAGACAAAACAAGACAGTAAAGTTTGTTCCAAGTGTGGCAAAGCACCAGCACATGCAGCAGTACAGTGCCCAGCTAAAAACACGGAATGCCATAACTGTAAAAAACGTGGACACTATATTAGAGTCTGTAGGTCCAACCCAACTGTGAATGAGGTCACTGACAACGCAGATGGACTTTTTCTGGGTGAAGTGGATCTAGGGGAGGATCCGTGGCTGGCAGACATAAACGTGAGAGGAAATAAAGTGACTTTTAAGTTAGATTCCGGAGCGGACGTCACAGCGGTTTCTGACCAAACATTTGAAATCTTCAAGAAGAAAAATGAACAGTTGAAAAAGGCACAAAAACCACTCTACGGACCGGGTGGAACTGCACTAACCGTGTTGGGGTCTATGACAGAGACTATTACATATGGTGACAAGAGCGCTACTGAGAAAATCTACATTGTCAAAAATCTGCGCATGGCACTACTGAGTAGAACAGCTTCCGTGAGACTGAAACTAATTGCCAGAGTTGACACTATAGACCAAGAGACAGTGAGAAAAGCGTACCCCAAGTTATGCGATGGACTTGGGCTTGTTCAAAAGCCATACACAATTAAACTGAAACCTGATGCTAAGCCCTTTTCGCTCAAGGTGCCAAGGCGTGTGCCACTGCCGCTCATGGGTAAAGTGAAAGAAGAGCTCGAGAGGATGGAAAAGTTGGGAGTCATCAGTCGCGTGGAGCAGCCAACAGATTGGTGCTGTGGCATGGTTGTAGCTCCCAAAAAGGACAAAGAAAAGGTGCGTATCTGTGTGGACATGACACCTTTAAACGAGTCAGTGTGTCGCGAAAGATACATCCTCCCGTCTGTGGACCAAACGCTAGGCATGCTCACAGGTGCTCAGTATTTTTCAAAGCTCGATGCAAATATGGGATTTTGGCAAATACCACTGTCTAAAGAGTCGGCCTTTCTCACCACATTTATTACGCCATTTGGCAGATACCACTTCAACCGTTTGCCATTTGGTATTTCCAGTGCTCCTGAACATTTCCAAAACATGATGGTGACAGAGGTTACAGCGGGTCTTGACGGAGTCGTCTGTCACATGGACGATATCCTGGTCTGGGGATCCACCAAGGAGCAGCACGATGCAAGACTGCACGCTGTCTTGAAGCGCGCGGAGAAAGCCGGCGTTATGTTGAATATGTCAAAATGTGAGTTTGGCAAAAGAGAGGTCAAATCTCTTGGGTTTATTGTTTCAGCAGAAGGAATGAGGCCAGATCCAGACAAAACCCAAGCTGTTCAGGACATGAAAGAGCCAAGCAACGTGAGTGAGCTCAGGAGCTTTCTCGGAATGGTGAACCAGCTGGGGAAGTTCATTCCGAACCTTTCTGAAAAGGACAAACCATTGAGAGACTTGCTTTCAACAAAGAACATGTGGTACTGGGGGCATGAACAACAAAATGCGTTTTGTAATCTCAAACAAGAACTGTCCTCTGCTCCTGTATTGCAGCTCTATGACCCAAACAAACCACAGAAAATATCTGCAGATGCCTCTTCATACGGATTGGGGGCAGTCATGCTACAGAAGGAGAGAGACGTGTGGTCACCAGTTGCTTACGCTTCCCGATCATTGACACCTACAGAGCAGCGCTACGCCCAGCTGGAAAAAGAAGCGCTGGCTCTCACATGGGCCTGCGAAAGATTCAATGACTTTATCCTGGGTCTGCACTTTGAACTAGAAACTGATCATAAGCCACTAGTGAGCCTACTGGGAGGACAAGCTTTGGATGCGCTTCCACCGCGTATACAGAGATTTCGTATGCGCCTAATGAGGTACTCATACACTATAAAGCACATCCCGGGCAAAAGTCTCACCACTGCCGACACACTCTCACGCTTACCGCTCACAAACTGTGTTACTCACACAGACACAGATCTTATGGAGGACACTAACATTTATGTTGACTCTGTGCTAGAGGGACTCCCTACAAGCAGCATATATCTTGCAGATCTCCAAGAGCAACTGCAGTCCGACAGCGTCTGTTCACAAGTCATGAAATACTGCACAGAAGGCTGGCCGGATCGTAACCAGCTACAGGGAGTGGTGAAGCACTACTGGTCTGAGAGAGCCGTTTTGAGTGTGCATAACGGACTACTACTGAGAGGCACGAGGTTAGTTATCCCTGCTAACATGAGAAATGCAGTTTTGGATAAGATACATGAGGGCCACCAGGGGGTGGTTAAATGCAGAGAGCGCACCCGTCAGGCTGTATGGTGGCCAGGTTTAAGCAACCAGATCAGTGAAGTTGTACTCAAATGTAGACAGTGCATACAGGAAAGAGTTAATGTGAGAGAGCCTTTAATGCCCACAGATTTACCAGAAAGGCCATGGCAGAAGTTGGGAGCTGATTTGTTCACGCTACAAGACAAAAACTACCTGTTATTAGTGGACTACTTCTCTAGGTATATAGAGATTGCCCAGCTCAGCCCAACTCGCTCTGCCAATGTCATTGTGCATTTAAAGTCTATGCTTGCACGTCACGGAATACCAGAGATACTGATCACGGATAACGGCCCGCAGTTTGCAAGTCAGGAAATGGAAGACTTTGCAAAGGAGTACTGTTTTGAGCACGTGACCAGTAGTCCCAGGTACCCCCAAAGTAACGGTGAGGCAGAAAGAGCTGTCAGAACAGTCAAAAACCTAATTAAAAAAGCCAGTGATCCATACCGAGCACTGTTAGCCTACAGAACCACAGCGTTGGCAAATGGCTACAGCCCAGCACAGCTTCTCATGGGGCGTAGGCTTCGTACAACCCTGCCAATGCTTCCAGAGGCCTTGCAGCCATGCGTGCCGAATCTGCAACAAATTCGTCATGTGGAAAAGGAGAGACGGATGAGGCAAACAGAATGTTTCAACAAAAGACACAGAACGAGAGATTTGGATAAACTGTTACCCGGAAACTCTGTTTGGATTACAGATGCAAAAGCACAGGGCACAGTGACATCTGTCCACAAAACTCCACGGTCCTATGTCATCAGTGGACCACAAGGGACAATCAGGAGGAATCGCACTCATCTTGTGCCTATGTCGATACCAAAGACTGAGATGGAACCACAACAGACCCAGTCAAATGGAAAAGACACTCCTACAGAAACTGTTTCTGAGCCCAATGCACAGGGAACACCAGGTGTTGTTAGAACCAGGTCTGGTAGAGAAGTGATTAAACCAAAGAGACTGGATCTGTAGAGTTGCATGCTAATATTTGTGAAAACAGAGTTGAGTTCTGAAAATGCCTTCTTTAAATAGAAAATAAGAGGCTTTTGCATAATATGTTCTTACATGGCAACAGTGTTGAAAAAAAAAGAAGAAATGTTATAGATTTGTAAAAGGGGGTGATGTGTTAAATTTATGCTGTCATAGTTGACAAAAGGGAACGGAAATAAGAATGTATTTTGTGTTTTCAGCTAAAAGGGGTCAACTTGGCTTCAGTAAGGGGGATGTGGTGTAATCTAAGTATTACTTATGTGGAGCCACTAGGGGGCGACACAGACCGGATGTTGTCAGGTGTACAGCATGATAGAGAATAATATGGCGGAGTTCGTGTGTTAATGTTGTTGCAGCCAGTTAATAAAGGAGGCTCCGTGTTCACCCAAAGCAGCAGTCTTTATTCATAAAAGAACCCAACACAACAATGGACTCTTTGTTTCATGTGAAAATGCCAAGAAAAAGTGAGTGGTGTACCGAAGTCAAACTGCTAACATGCTAGCTAGCCACAGGCCTTGGTCACATTTTGATCTCGTCCCATCTGTGGTACTGACTCAACAGGTGACCAGTATGGTTTTTAAACACTTACTTTTGCACCTCAATCAATCAATTAAAGCTTTATTCATGTAGTACTTTTCAGACAAAAAGCTGTAACACAAAGTGCTTCACATATTAAAATAAAACACAATTAACACACACACGCACACACACACACACACACACACACACACACACAAAGAACTTTCATCTGTGTAAGACTTATGGTTTATATCTCATGGCTTATGGCTGGGCACCGAGGGTCCAAGTATGGAAGCACCGTCACTAGGAAGCCATCACCAGCAGGGAAAGTGCCAAGTCCATGGCTGCAGGAACACCGCCTCTGAGACTGCCCAAGTCCAACCCGAGGGCAGCACACCATCCCTCAGCCAGACAGACCAGCCCTGGAGCCAGAAAACAGGCACAATTCACCACTGGAGAGCTCCCCATGAGGAAATGCTGGGGCTTGGACAGGGTGATTGAAAAAAAAAAATCACTGATAATAAGATAATTTGCTCTAGGGCTGGGTGATATAACAAATACATTTGTTGTATTGGTACATTTGGCCGCCCACAACACATATAGTTGTATCACCTATATTCAAGTATTTGTCACATTGATATGATTAGAATAATGATGATATGAGTAGAATAATTTTGAGCTTAAATTATTCAAAGTCAAACAATCAGGCGGAAAGTTGAATTTATGTACATTTATTACAAAAATATAAGGAATCACCCCATTGGCCACCTTGGGGAGAGGTTACAAGGCATGACATTCAGACACACCTAGAATCTCTAAAGGATCCATTCTTCTAAGTCTGACATATATATAGGTAGGAGAAAGGAGAGGGAGGATGAGGATAAGGGAAGGGACAGAATGGGACAGTCCTGATAACTGAGCTTATTCAGGCGGACATCAGACACTCTGGAGACATGGGTCATGAAGACATGAGATCCATAAAACTAACAGAATGTCCATGAAACACTAATCTATAAGATGAGGAGTTCCTGTGCATTCCTATGACCTAAAACAGGACATGTCAAAGAGATTATAATAAATGTCTTAGATCATTCCTTACGCATGTACTAACCCTGTACTGATCCTCAGTCTGAACTCTCTGAAATTGCTCAGAAACAGGCCAAGAATATATAAACTTATCCTTTATGGAATGCACATATAAACCTTAAACATGGCATATGAAAGGTATGATACTTCTTAAATATAATAGTACATTATTAATATCAATAGTATAGATAATATGGAATTTTCTATCATATTCCCCCCTTGATGCTTAATAAAGCATCAGGATTAAAAGAAAAATAACAAAAGTGGTAGTGAATGAATTAATATAAGGATATGTGTAAGAATTTACATGCTGTTATATGTCTTTGCAAGTTAAAAATGTGTATAGAATATATCAAAAGTGAATATGTGTGATGTGACCAAAAGTAATCTCAGACAGTGTCAAATAAGAACATAGAAAATAATATGAAAAGCCTTAAAAACAGCCTTAAATTATATTGCAACCATCAAAAACATCCTCAGGCCAGTATTGCCCCTCTCACCATCCTCATCATCATATTAAGGACTCACACAAGAAAAATCTGAAGTTATAAAAATCATTACCAAGTTTATGATGAGACTTCTCCATTAAGAGAAACACTAACTTCTATGAGTATCTGAGGTATTAATATGACCATCTGCATCATTTTCATGGATAGAAGTACATACGATAATCTCCTACAATAGGGCCTACACCCCTGCGGGTGGTAATTAGTCGATCAAGGACCATTCTATCCTTTGTCATAATTTTGTAAATAACTGTAGTCTACAATTAAGTGTTTTAATCCCTAAGGTATTTTGTTTCTACTCTCACTCAAAGAAACAATGAACAAAACCTCACTCCTGTACTTTTTATCTGAAATTGCATTCATGCTTCATGAATAGCATCATGTGGTAGAAAAGCATCTCTCTTCACCCTGCCCACCTGCCCTGCCGACATGATGAGGGTACAGTCAGTTGCCAAAACGGGGTACACAGATCTGCCCAGTGTCCAGCCAGATGTGAATAAGCCCAATGACTCAATGACCTTTGACAATGTAGATCCTTGGTATAACACTTGCTCGCTATAGCCTCTCTTAAAAAAAAACCAAACAGCCTGTAGTAGCTGCATTATTTTAGTAATAAAGATATTATAAAGATATTATAAAGATATTATAAAGATATTTTACCTAACTGTTAATGTTATTAAGGAGCAAACATAACAATTCTCTACAGTGTATAAGCATTGGAACTTACTAGAGGGTGATGAGGATGATAAGATAACAACATTAACCACACCTTCCCTTCCCTTGTATTTTTTTCCCTTGTCATGATAAACAAACAGCCTGCCTCTCTATTAGCAGAGGTCCTTACTGGACGCCAAGTCCTCAGCTGACACTTGCATAGAGAAACAGTTAGACAGTCATTTGTTGTTTTCCTTTTATATATATATATATATATATATATATATATATATATATATATATACTATATATATGTATATATATACAGTATATATATATATATATATATATATATATATATATATACTGCTCCAAAAAATAAAAGGAACACTTTGAAAACACATCAGATTTTAATGGGAAAAAATAAGTTGGATATCTACACTGATATGGACTGGATAATGTGTTAAGAATAAAAAGATGCCACATCTTTTGATGGAAATGAAAATTATCAACCTACAACCTACAGAGGGCTGAATTCAAAACACTCCAAAACTTACTCAGATTAAAAAGTGTTCCTTTTATTTTTTGAGCAATATATATATATATATATATATATATATATATATATATATATATATATATATATATATATATTTATTTATATTCAGCAGTATCTTGCTGAGAGTTTCATGTGAGGAACAACATTAGATGCACCCAAGTGTCACGTCCTTCACTTTCCACGGCTGTTTAGGTCAGCAGGATAACCTTTGTGCTGTCCTTGCAAAGGAGTTTTGGTCCAGTTTTCTTTGATGACCAGATCCCCTGGTTTGCTCAAGAGATGGGTGCACCTCCTACGGTTCCTTCATCACATGGTCCCTCCTGGGAAGGGCAGTATGGATGACATCACTGTCAGTTGTCATTCTTTGCATATAATCACCCAGAAACCCTTCCTCATCACCTAAGTTAAATGGTTTCAATAATAGGTTTGTCATTCACAATCTCCCTGTTTTCTTATTTGAATATTATACTAATCTTGTAAATTGTTGATGGTAAGCTAAGTGGTCTCCTAGGTAAATGTTTGGTACTAATAATTTAGGAACTGCACTTAAATGTGACATGATTTGATTTACAAAGTGTATTCCATTACCATTATCTAAGTAAATTATTTCAGCTATTTTAAATCATGATATTGTTTTAGTTAAATATAAATAAGTAGCAGTATTTAAATTAGCGTAGGGTAAAGCCTTTGTATATTCAGTAAGTGTGTACATAATTGCTAAACATTTTTTACCTTCACTCTTATTTAGTTCAATGAGATCCATGCACAGGTTTTGAAAAAACTAAGTTTATGCAGGGAAGATCAAATTATTTTGCTTTGAGCGCCCTAAGGCATTGTTCCCTTAATTGAGTAAGAATCTGTATTGTCTTTGTAGTAGATTCTAAATTAAGTCCCACAGTAAACATAAATTCAGCACAAGTTGGACTTTCCTCAGACATTTGGAACTTTTCACATATATTTGCATGGTTTTCTTCCTTATCAGTTTACCTTGTTCCTTATAAACATGATATTTCCTTTACAATAATCTACAGATACTGTATTTTCTTAAATAGCTGGAAATTTATTGATGTAACTTTTAACTTCTCCTATTGAATGTTGTGATTTCATTACCAAGCAGCATTTATATTTTTCTCTTCATTATTGATCATCTATTGATAATTTTTATGTATTATCTATTTTTCTGAGGATTGCTAATTATTTTTTGCTAATTAATTTCTTTGGTACCCCCCTTTGATGCATGGAGACACACATAGCAAAGTTACAGGGTATCTGTTTGATGGGTAGTGTCTGTTTACTGGAAGGAAGCGTGTTACCACTTTTATGTGTTACACACAGTTAATTTAGATGAAAATTTGTTAGTAGTACAGCTCCTTCAAAATGAGGTTTCAATAATCATGGTTTCTTTTGTGACGTCTCTTGAACTAATTTACAAATTCCGTTTAGGAAAAACAATATAGCTGTCTGTGCAGATTTGATATGATTTAGCATTGATAACTAAGATCAGTTTGTCCAGTTGAACACAGACAGGTTGAATTTGTGTAAGTGAATCCTTGTGAAAGGTTGTGTCACACTCCTTCAGTCAATGGAAAGGTGGACATTTTGCCTAATTAGAATTTGGCTTAATTTTGTACAAGGAATGCATCATTTATACATTCCTTGGTAAATTATGGGGTGGACTGTAGTCCCGAGGCCCAGCACGGCCATGGCTGAGCACCGGGAAAACACATTCCTTATTACTGTCACATTTCTGAAATGTGATATTGTCACACCATTATGTGGTGTGGCATCAGCTGTATCCTGCAGTGTGAAGTCATATGAACACTACATTTTTAAAGTCAGAGTCATTTAAATTGTTATGCTTTATGTCATTTACAATGTAATTTGTTCTACTTAGCTTCAAAAAAAAAAATGCTTGTCCACTGAAAGGTCCTTCCCCCTGTGGTCCCTCCAGCCAATGAGCCTGTCACACACACACCGTCCGGCCTCCTCCCATCTCCCACAAAGATCAAATCGCGGTGCCATCCTGCAAAGAAAAATTTGGGGAAAGCCTAATGGCTTCCCTGTCTGCACCTTCAGTATTTACATCAACAGGAGTGCAAATTTTATCACCTCATAAATTGATTTTGCTAATGTTCCAGTGATCATCATTATTTTTGGTGTCCCTTAAATGTTTATCCCAGTTGTTTATTATAACATGTAATGTTAAGAAACATAAGTGAATTATTGTTTTTTATTATTATTTTATTACATATTGCATATGTCACCAAGGATTTATTAAACTGAAAGGTAATGGTGATGTTATGATTCCCCGTTTATTTGGCAAATCTAATTCCTAGTGAAAAAAAAAATTTGTGAATTCTTTCCCTTTCCTGTTGAAAAATGAAGAATGAAGAATAGCAGAAAAACCTTTAAATTACACCTAAAGCTTCCACAATTTAAATGTGTTTTTGCTATTCACAGCAAGTATTCGCTAAATACTCTGTGAATCAGTAAATGTTTTACCAACTGACATGGATAATCACTAGTTTAAGACAGTATCATATGTTAGAAGCCTTAAACCAATGCAGCAGTTAGAATTAGTAACTGGAAATGCAGGCCTATTCTCTGTTTTCAGGAATTTATGGCACAGGACCACAGTCCGTGGTCTGTGTTTTGCTTTGTTTTGTTTTTTTGATTTACCATCTCCCGATACTAAAAAATTTCATTCTCATCTTGCTGTGTTCTTTTAGGAGGGAAAAAGTCACAGCATGAACTGTCTCAGATCCTGCTCTTGCGTTCTTCCCCCTTTTTTACATGGGCAGGCCTAGGGTCAGAATGTAAATAAAATTGCATATGTCATTTATTAAAAAGTGAGTATAGTATTATTTAAACAAAGCAACAATATGACATACAATTACCAAGACCTTTGTTTGATAATCAGTAGTCTCTGGCAAATCATTTGCACAAACACATTAATTATCAATCTCTTTTGAACCTCTATGCTTTGAATCATGTAATATAGGGTATGCATAAAGCCTTCAGTGATTAGGCATTATTAAGTGAGAGCATGATATTGTAATGTTAAGTTAATTTCATCATTGTCATGCTTGTAGTATTGATTAAGGTGCAAGCATTTGTACTTAACTTAGATGTTCAGCCGCCTCTTTGATGTCGATGGGGGGAGAGCACGCACAGTGACAAGGCTGGGTCTCAGAGGCTGGTTTTGTTTTGGCAGGGGGAAGGAGAACGTCAGTCCTGCATCCTTTTTCCCTGTAAAGTGCACTGTTATGCTTCAGTCAAAGAAAAAAAAAAGTCAGTGATACGTTAAAAAAAATTGAATAAAAATACCTCAATGTTTTTCATTTTCCAAAGAAAAAAACTGGAGGGAATGAAAATAGTGGCTTTAAAAATATGTAAATAGTTCATCACATACGCAACATTAGAGTGAAAACCCACAAAGTTAGACTGAAAGAAAAAGTAAACCCCCAAAACTTTGCAAAAATACCCATATATAGATTGTTTTCTTTTCCCTTTTACCAAGTTTTTACACACAAATCAGTAGCTACACAGCCTTTTCTATTTTTTCCCCAAGTTCTCTCTCTGTCTGTCTCTTTCACCCAAGGACACACACACACACACACACACACACACACAGGGCCCACACAGCAAGCTGTTTTTTTGCGTTATCTCCACAAGGTCATACAATAAAGACTTTTAGGTTCATGCCAAAACCCAAAACAGCATGAGAATTACTTCAATTAATCTCCGGAACTGGCAACTCTTAGTGGAGAAATCTCACATATGGCAACCCCCCACACTGTCACTACAGCGTGAAGCTCCCTTTTTTTACACTGTTGTAAAAACACAACACCAGTCCACTGTTTTTGCTCAAAGCTACTATTTTCAAATACCTATAAATTTAAACACTTCTCAAAAGGATAACAATCAACTAATCAATCCTTTTATGCTAAAAAATCACAAACAACAGTTTTGCAACCTGCTCCTTCTGCCTCCACGGAGAACTCTCACCTTTTTTTTTTCTTGCACACCGGAGCAGATTACACAGAGACAAAACAACCCAGACTGCAGTAACTTTTATCTAAAACTCACAAAATAAAATATTTCAATGGTTACGTTAACCCCTCCACTGTGTGCCAAAAGCCCAAAGTAAGACCTCCTCCCCCAGCATCTTGCAATAGCTCACCGTAGCGGGGAAAGTTCCATGGGCGATAATGCAGACCCGGTAAGGGAACAAATCTTCCGTGAAAAAACCTTTTCCCTTCAGGGTTCACGTAACCTGCCCATGAATGCTGAAGGTCCAAACCCTGGACCATAAGCAGAAGTGGTCACAAGAGGCACAAATCTGTCCCCAAAAATTTACTTCTCTGGGATCACATGACTCTTCCACACGGGAACGAGACCACGAATCTTTCCCTTTTTTCTTTGCATGCACTTCCAGACCTCCACTGCACTTACTTGGACCATAGAGAGCGGTGGATTTCTAAGAATCACCCCAGGTCTTGCGATATCAGTCACTGTTTGCAAAGGAAAACCTCGTTCCTCCCAAGGGATTATTACGATATCGCTCACCATGGGTAAAAATAACTCTAGTTTCACTCCTTTCAGTATTTTGCAGTGTACGATCGGTCCGTGGAATCTCACTATCTTTTATCCATAAACAACAACAAATGTACTTACATTCAAGCCGCCTATAGGATTCTCAGATCCGTCACCCAGTCAGTTCCAGCTCCCCGGTCTGAAATGCCTTCACTGCAGTAACACTGAGCCTTTTTTTTTTCATTCAGCCTGGGAAGGTCTTTTTATCAGCTGTGCACTTGCTGAGATCAAGCAGAGGCACTGGAAAGACGGAGATATGTGGATCCGCTGTTCGGACGCCAAAATGTTAGAATAATTTTGAGCTTAAATTATTCAAAGTCAAATAATCAGGTGGAAAGTTGAATTTATGTACATTTATAACAAAATATAAGGAATCACCCCATTGGCCACCTGGGGGAGAGGTTACAAGGCATGACATTCAGACACACCTAGAATCTCTAAAGGATCCATTCTTCTAAGTCTGATATACTGTATATATAGGTAGGAGAAAGGAGGGGGAGGATGAGGATAAGGGAAGGGACAGAACGGGACAGTCCTGATGACTGAGCTTATCCATGCGGACGTCAGACACTCTGGAGACATGGGTCATGAAGACATGAGATCCATTAAACTAACAGAATGTCCATGAAACACTAATCTATAAGATGAGGAGTTCCTGTGCATTCCTGTGACCCGAAACAGGACATGTCAAAGAGATTATAATAAATGGCTTAGATCATTCCTTACGCATGTACTAACCCTGTACTGATCCTCAGTCTGAACTCTCTGAAATTGTTCACAGAAACAGACCAAGAATATACACTGCTCAAAAAAATAAAGGGAACACTTTTTCAGATTAAAGGAACACTTTTTAATCTGAGTAAACTGGACTAGCCTGCCACAATTTTGATATCCAGCTTATTTTTTCCCATTAAAATCTGATGTGTTTTCAAAGTGTTCCCTTTATTTTTTTTTTGAGCAGTATATAAACTTATCCTATATGGAATGTACATATAAACCTTAAACATGGCGTGTGAAAGGTATGATATTTCTCAAATATAATAATACATTAGTAATATCAATAGTATAGATAATATGGAATTTTTCTATCAGTTGCCGCTGCCAGACCGGTCTGTCAGCTTAGCTGCTGCTGTAGTCTGAGCGGAAGTTCAGCTACCCCGCTCCCTGTATGCTCACAGACAAGGAGAGAAATGTACACTGCAGCGAGCAGAGATGAAAAGGTAAATAACAGAGTAAATGTAGGCTCACCTTAAGCAAAGGAAATGGAGAGGAACCAGGAGAAGATAAACATTTCCAGTCTGAACTATCCAGTCTTGCAAGTTGCAACCCTTCAAAATAAGAGCGAGTGGCTCGCCAAATAAAGAACTGATGAAATGTAGACATAAAAATTTACAAAAGTAAGCAACAAATTATACTTCTGTCACTTATTAGACCACCAAGTAGTAACTATGTGTGGTAAACTGAAACATTTCCGCCTATGTGGATAAACTTGATCGCTTGATAATGTGAACTGTGTTAAAGAAAGGAAAAAAGACACTTTGCTCAGTTACATCTTGTGGTGAAGAATTTTCTCTGACACAAGTTTTCATTTTATTTTATTATTCAGCTTTTTCATAAGTTAAATGAATATATACACTACCGTTCAAAAGTTTGGGGTCACTTAGAAATTTCCTTATTTTTGAAAGAAAAGCACTTTTTTTCAATGAAGATAACTTTAAACTAATCAGAAATACACTCTATACATTGGTAATGTGGTAAATGACTATTCTAGCTGCAAATGTCTGGTTTTTGGTGCAATATCTAGGTAGGTGTATAGAGGCCCATTTCCAGCAACTATCACTCCAGTGTTCTAATGGTACAATGTGTTTGCTCATTGCGTCAGAAGGCTAATGGATGATTAGAAAACCCTTGTGCAATCATGTTAGGTCTGCAATGCTGTAATTGCTGCAAATGGAGGATTCTTTGACGAAAGCAAAGTTTGAAGGAAAAAATTATTTCAAATACAAATCATTATTTCTAACCTTGTCAATGTCTTGACTATATTTTCTATTCATTTTACAACTGATGGTGGCAAATAAGTGTGACTTTTCATGGAAAACACAAAATAATTGTCTGAACTTTTGAACGGTAGTGTATATATATATATATATATATAATGAGTTTTCTTTCAACTCAAAGCTTAGTCATGGAGTTCCACAGGGATCTGTGCTAGGCCCTACTCTTTTTAGTTTATATATGCTTCCGTTAGGCAACATTATTAGAAAGCACTGTATACATTTTCATTGTTATGCAGATGACACACAATTATACTTGTCAATGAAGCCAGATGATAGTAATCAATTAGCCAAGTTAGAAGCCTGTCTTAAGGAAATCAAAGCTTGGATGACTTGTAATTTCCTGCTATTAAATTCAGATAAGACTGAAGTCATTCTTGTTGGTCCAAAAAACCTTAGAAATTCCTTTCCAAATCAAACTTTCAGTTTGGATGCAGTTACTCTTTCTCTTAATAGCTCTGTGAGGAACCTTGGAATTATTTTTGATCAAGATCTGTCCTTCAATTCACATATTAAATTTGTTTCTAAGACTGCCTTCTATCATTTGCGTAATATTGCCAAGATTTGGAGCATCTTGTCTCAGAGTGATGCTGAGAAACTGATCCACGCTTTTGTTAGCTCGAGATTAGATTATTGTAATTCTTTATTATCAGGCTGTCCTAAAACATCTTTAAAAAGTCTTCAGCTGATCCAAAATGCTGCAGCAAGAGTTTTAACAGGTACTAGAAAGAGAGATCATATCTCTCCGGTTCTGGCCTCCCTTCATTGGCTTCCCATAGAGTTTAGAATTAAGTTTAAAATCCTTCTTCTTACTTACAAAGCTCTAAACAATCAGGCTCCTTTTTATTTAAAAGATCTGATACTACCGTATTATCCTAACAGAGCACTACGCTCCCAAAATGCAGGATTACTTGTAATACCTAGAATCTCCAAAAGTACAATGGGAGGCAGAGCCTTCAGTTATCAAGCTCCTCTCCTGTGGAACCAGCTGCCATTCTGGATTCGGGAGTCAGACTCGATCTCTGTTTTTAAGAATAGGGCTAAAACCTACCTTTTTGATATAGCCTACAATTAGGGAGGGATCATGTGTTTCTGAACCCTCCATTAGTTATGCTGCTAATAGGTTTAGTCAGCCGGGGGACCTCCAGTAATGCACTGGGCCTCACTCCTTTCCTCACTCTCAATGAAATATTTTTTTTTGCTGGTCATTAACATTTGTTTGTTCTCTCCCATAGATTGAGTCCCCAATCTATTGAGTGCTCTCTACATGTCTGTTCTTTTCATCTTCTCTATCCCCTCACCCCCCAGCCAGTCGCAGCAGATGACTGCCCCTGAGCAGAACCTGAGCCTGGTTCTGCTGGAGGTTTCTTCCTGTTAAAAGGGAGTTTTTCCTCTCCACCATCGCCAAGTGCTTGCTCACAGGGGATCGCCTGATTGCTGGGGTCTTTCTGCAACTGTGGGGGTTCCCACAGTTGTGCTATGAGATGACTGTTGTTGTGAAATGGCGCTATTGAAGCGGATGATAAAATAAATGCAGCGATGAGGTAGTTTTAAGGAAGTTTGTTGAATCACACCGCCTTCACAGGATCTCCGCTCCGGTGCATAGTGAGAGCAGCCCGGAGCGGGATCCTCAGGCTCTCAGAGAGGAGAGACACACAGTGTGTGTCCAGCAGCAGCAGTTGAGTGAGAGTGAGAGAAAGAACATGGATTTCAGTGCAGTACTTATACCCAACTCAGACAATACATCAAAGGGTAGTCACAGCAGTTGAGACATTTGCATTTAAGAGACATACATAACAATAGGCAGATTGCTAGCCTCTGCTCCAGCTTGCAGGACAAAGAGGTTACAAGGCACATCTACATATTGATCTCAGTCTCTAGGTCACAGTAAGGACAGGACGCATGAACACTATATATGAATGGCACATTAACATCTCAAAGCATGAATGGCACATTACATCTCAGTAGTGCAGCAGAAAAAACCAAGAGAAGCGAGCTGACTGTCCTTAATCTGTTGTGGGGGTTAACCGAAACGCCACACGCTCCCCCCCAGAGGGCACGGCAGGGGGCCGAGACCTCAATAATCCATCTATGGGAGCGAGCTGTGGGAGAAGCTCACTGCAGGCGGAGGGGGAGGGAGGAGGGGGGTAGTAAGTGCCGGCAGGGGATGGTGAAATCCTCCGAGCCGCGCAAAAATTGCTTGTTGTTCCGCGCATCGAGGGGCTGTCCCGTTGCACGTGCGGAGATCACAAGAAGAAAAATTAGTCTCTGACTCCTCTCGTGGCCATGAAGAAAACAGGAGTGGCAAGGCTGCGTAGTGGCTGTAAGAAAAAAAATAGAAGCAGAGGGACTTGGCTTGTTGGCTTTAGGTGTGGGCGCAGCCCTAAAGTCCTCAGGAAAAGCTGACGGCTGAATTCCCTTATGTGCCGTGGCTGAGACCATTAGTGAATCCTGTGGGCGAGCTGCGAGCGTGCTTCAGGTGTGCGGGCAGCCCTGAAGGTTCCGAGGGTGGCGATCGGCCGTTTTTCTCGGGCATGTGCAGCGGCGGAGGACGATGGCGGTCTCTGTAGCTGTTATTGTCCCGTGTGTGGTGAGCCGTCCTCGTAACTCCCCGGTGCGTGTGCCGGGGTTCCGTGCGTGGGTGGACCAGCTGGAGAGGAGAACCAGGGTGCAGAATCTTGGTGGAGATCAGCGCAGACGGCGCCGATAATATCCAAGTTGAGCTGTGGCTGCAGATTGGCCATGGTGCGTTGGAGCGGTGAGAGGGAATAGACGATCTTCGTCCCTCGGGCTCGTGCAGATGCGTTGGAGCGGTGAGAGGGAATAGACGATCTTTGTCACCGCTCGGCCGTGGTGCGTTCAGGTCCACGCGTTGCGTTCTCCGCCGGCCCTGGAGGTTGCCGTCGCGGAGAGGGGACGAGGTGCCTGCGCTCTCGTGTGGAGGAGCTGCGAGCGCAGCCGGTCCAGCGTGGATGAGCAGATCTCAGACGTGCAGATCTCATCATGAAGAACGGATCACCAGTGCAGCTGTCCAGATCAGAAGGTTGCTTTGCACAAAACGTGTGCATGTTCGGGGTCACCAGTGAAGCGAATGATAAAATAAATGCAGCGATGAGGTAGTTTTAAGGAAGTTTATTGAATCACACCGCCTTCACAGGATCTCCGCTCCGGTGCATAGTGAGAGCAGCCCGGAGCAGGATCCTCAGGCTCTCAGAGAGGAGAGACACACAGTGTGTGTCCAGCAGCAGCAGTTGAGTGAGAGTGAGAGAAAGAACATGGATTTCAGTGCAGTACTTATACCCAACTCAGACAATACATCAAAGGGTATTCACAGCAGTTGAGACATTTGCATTTAAGAGACATACATAACAATAGGCAGATTGCTAGCCTCTGCTCCAGCTTGCAGGACAAAGAGGTTACAAGGCACATCTACATATTGATCTCAGTCTCTAGGTCACAGTAAGGACAGGACGCATGAACACTATACATGAATGGCACATTAACATCTCAAAGCATGAATGGCACATTACATCTCAGTAGTGCAGCGGAAAAAACCAAGAGAAGCGAGCTGACTGTCCTTAATCTGTTGTGGGGGTTAACCGAAACGCCACACTATATAAATAAAGTTGAATTGAATTGAATATATATATATATATATATATATATATATATATATATATATATATATATATATATATATATATATATACTGTATATATACGTATATATATATATATAAACACACTCAGTGGGGAAAATAAGTTTTGAACACATCATTTTTCTCATTAAACATATTTCTGATGGAGCCATTGACCTGAGATTTTCACCAGATATCAGTGACAACCCAAGTAATCCATACATACAAAGAAATCACAGTGAATAAGTACTGAACACATGAAAAAGGTGCAAAAATTCATAGAAAGCCAAGAAACCAGCTGAAATCCATCAGAATTTAGGAAGCCATCCCATCCCCCTATCAGTGCAAATTAATTTCAGCTGGGTAAGTCCTGACTGATAGCCTGTAAAAAGGTCTGTGAATATCAGCTTGTCACACCACAAAGAACTCATGATAGGTAGAAGCAAAGAACTCTCCCTAGACCTTCGCAACCTTATTGTTGCAAAACAAAATTAATGGCATTGGTGTACATGTGCATTTCTAAACTGCTGCGTGTTCCAGTGAGAACTGTTTGTGCCATCATTCAGAAGTGGAAAGAACATCATTTTACCATAAATTGGTCACGACCAGGAGCTAAAGACCACTATCCAAGAGCCAAAGACCAGTTGTGGAGAGCTCCAGAAAGACATGGAGCCTCATGTATAAAGGACTGCACAGCTTTCATACTGAAAGATGGCATACTCACAAAATTTGAAAAGTAAGTGTGCACAAAAAATTTCAGATTTATAAAACTGTGCGTACATCCTGTTCTCCACTCCTTTTCTTTATACATCCCACCTCTCGTGAAAAGTCTTTACTCTGCCTCAGTTCTCCCACTAATGACTATGTAAATGAAGAAAAATGCCCCTTCTGTTAGTCTTCAAACAGTGATCGTAAATCCTGCGAGAAAGTGCAACATAAAAAAATAATAACTTAATGGAGTGTGGTGCTGAGATGTTGATAATGGAGGTGGTCAGAAAAAATATTTTATTTTGTTCTGACCCTCCGGAATCAACAATAAACCTAAGTTTACCGAGTGGACCCTGTTACAATGACAGTTCATTCATTCTTTTTTTTTTTTTTTTAAATTTCTGCCGGATCATAAGACAAAAAAGAAAAGGAAAGAGAAAAAACAAACTATTTCGTGCCGGCACCTCATTTAATACAGCCAGCTCAGACTGAAATAAAATAAAATGGCATTAAAGTTAAAGTCTATAGACAGATCACTACATGACAATGTGACAGGGGAAGGGGGGGGCTGACAAACGGAAAAAAATGCTGTGAAAGAAAGCCGCCGATAATCCGCAGACAGACGTGATGTTACTGAGTAAAATAAACAAATAAATAAATAAAGGTCACTCTTTACCACTCCAATCTTACAGCTGAATTTATAGTTACAAACCAAATCTGTCAGAATCCAAATTACGCACGACAGCTGGGAAGAACACATGGAGCTGCGCAATATAAAGGCCTTTTATTTCTAAATTATAACCTCCAAGGTGCAGCACATATTGCGCTGGGGATCCTCCTATTGTCTTCAGATCAAAATGACTGGAAGACAACAGGTGTTATAATGGTTTGCCCCGACCCACTTCCCGAGGTCTGAGGATGCCAAAGTGTCAGAGGGGGAATTTATTAAGGGTCCCTGGAAATCCCGGTAAATTGCTGCCTGGAACTCCCCATGGTCCTCCTTTTATTCAACGTTAATCAAGAGGATTTCTCCTTTTTTCTTCGGGTCAAAATGACACATTTATAGAAACAGGATCCAGTTAACAGCAGCACTGGCTGGTCCATGAGTGAAGTAGATCAATTCATCGGGTTTCCCTGCGCTCAATGAGCCGAGTAATGGAGATAAATCACGTAATAAGAGTCATGTTTTTCACAGACAACTTCATTAACAAAGCATTTTAACTGAAGTGGAAATGTTATTTTAACATATTCTGTGAGTTTCAGCTGTTTTGTAGTTTAACAGACCCATCTGATGAGCCAAATAGAATTTTGCAGACAGCAGCAGCTTCTCACGCCAGGTGGAAACTTTGCGGCTTTGCCCACAGATTCTCACATCACGTTTGTTTTTATACAGTGGGGCAAAAAAGTATTTAGTCAGCCACCAATTGTGCAAGTTCTCCCACTTAAAAGATGAGAGAGGTCTCCAATTTTCATCATAGGTATACCTCAACTATCCATCCATCCATCCATCCATCTTCTACCGCTTTTCCGGAGGTCCGGGTCGCGGAGGCAGCAGTTCAAGCAGAGAAGCCCAGACTTCCCTCTCCCCAGCCACCTGCTCCAGCTCTTCAGAGGGGATACCAAGGCGTTCCCAGACCAGCTGGGAGACATAGTCTCTCCACCGAGTCCTGGGTCTGCCCCGGGGTCTCCTCCCAGTGGGACGTACCTGAAACACCTCAAGTGGGAGGCGTCCAGGAGGCATCCTAATCAGATGCCCATACCACCTCAACTGACTCCTTTCAATGTGGAGGAGCAGCGGTTCTACTCTGAGCCTCTCCCGGATGACTGAGCTCCTCACCCTATCTCTGAGGGTGAGTCCAGCAATCCTACGGAGAAAGCTCATTTCAGCTGCTTGATGAGAAAAAAAATCCAGAAAATCACACTGAAGGATTTTTAATGAATTAATTGGTAAATTCCTTGGTAAAATAAGTATTTGGTCACCTACAAACAAGCAAGATTTCTGGCTCTCACAGACCTGTAACTTCTTCTTTAAGAGGCTCCTCTGTCCTCCACTCGTTACCTGTATTAATGGCACCTGTTTGAACTCATTATCAGTATAAAAGACACCTGTCCACAACCTCAAACAGTCAGACTCCAAACTCCACTATGGCCAAGACCAAAGAGCTGTCAAAGGACACCAGAAACAAAATTGTAGACCTGCACCAGGCTGGGAAGACTGAATCTGCAATAGGTAAGCAGCTTGGTGTGAAGAAATCAACTGTGGGAGCAATTACTAGAAAATGGAAGCCATAAAAGACCACTGATAATCTCCCTCGATCTGGGGCTCCACGCAAGATCTCACCCCGTGAGGTCAAAATGATCACGAGAACGGTGAGCAAAAATCCCAGAACCACACAGGGGGACCTAGTGAATGATCTGCAGAGAGCTGGGACCAAAGTAACAAAGGCTACATCAGAAACACACTATGCCGCCAGGGACTCATATCCTGCAGTGCCAGACGTGTCCCCCTGCTCAAGCCAGTACATGTCCAGGCCCGTCTGAAGTTTGCTAGAGAGCATTTGGATGATCCAGAAGAGGATTGGGAGAATGTCATATGGTCAGATGAAACCAAAATAGAACTTTTTGGTAAAAACTCAACTTGTCGTGTTTGGAGGAGAAAGAACACCATACCTACTGTGAAGCATGGGGGTGAAAACATTATACTTTGGGGCTGTTTTTCTGCAAAGGGACCAGGACGACTGATCCGTGTAAAGGAAAGAATGAATGGGGCCATGTATCATGAGATTTTGAGTGAAAACCTCCTTCCATCAGCAAGGGCATTGAAGATGAAACGTGGCTGGGTCTTTCAGCATGACAATGATCCCAAACACACCACCCAGGCAACGAAGGAGTGGCTTCGTAAGAAGCATTTCAAGATCCTGGAGTGGCCTAGCCAGTCTCCAGATCTCAACCCCATAGAAAATCTTTGGAGGGAGTTGAAAGTCCGTGTTGCCCAGCGTCAGCCCCAAAACATCAGTGCTCTAGAGGAGATCTGCATGGAGGAATGGGCCAAAATACCAGCAGCAGTGTGTGAAAACCTTGTGAAGACTTACAGAAAACGTTTGACCTCTGTCATTGCCAACAAAGGGTATATAACAGAGTACTGAGATGAACTTTTGTTATTGACCAAATACTTATTTTACCGAGGAATTTACCAGTTAATTCATTAAAAATCCTTCAATGTGATTTTCTGGATTTTCTTTTTCTCATTTTGTCTCTCATAGTTGAGGTATACCTATGATGAAAATTGGAGACCTCTCTCATCTTTTAAGTGGGAGAACTTGCACAATTGGTGGCTGACTAAATACTTTTTTTCCCCACTGTACATCCCACTGTGTGCGTGAAAATCAGCGTACGCTGTGTTTTTGTGCATGCGCACCGTTTACATGAGGCCCCTGGAGTAAAGCTTTATTCATGCTGCATTTCCCCTCTAGTCCACTTTGGTCCACGTACGCTTTGGATGAGCCCGGCACACACGTGGCACTGTTCATGCTCATTTTTTTCATCTACCCAGGCCAAGCAGTTGACGCATGCGCACAACCATCATTTGTAGTTTCACTCCTGCCTGATAGGTAATGCCAATGCGCTGACGTGCCAGGTGTTTCACCAACAAAGAAACACTGCTTGCTTTCTGCTGCTCGACTTCCCAGTTTTCACTCCTTTTCCACAAAGATGCTGCTGCTGAAGTGTTTATGTATGATTCATGTATGTTTATTCTCATCTTCCACTTCCTCGTCGTCTTCTTCATCTACTTTGTCTTGGTATGCTGTGTCGATTTTGCCACCTTATGAATGGGACGTTCAGTCTTGCGCATGCACTTTTCATTGCGTTCAGGTTGTGCGCAGGTGGTGTGGTCACAAAATTTTGGCTGCACGCGGTCGTCCGCAGTCAAGCACTGCGGACACTAGCAGAGTGGAGACGATGACGTAAATTCCATCACATGAGGTTTCCAGTTACACATACTCGGACAGCAGAGGTGCAGCATGAATCCAGCTTTAGCAGATACTGCTAATTCAAAGAAAACAATAAGTAATAACTTCATACCAGCAGTGAAGTTTGGAGGTGGGAGCATCATGGTGTGTGTGTGTGTGTGTGTGTGTGTGTGTGTGTGTGTGTGTGTGTGTGTGTGTGTGTGTGTGTGTGTGTGTGTGTGTGTGTGTGGTGGTGGGGTTCCAGCACATAGTACAGGCAGACTTCATATAACTGAAGGAAAGATGAATGGACAAATATACAGAGATATCTTTGATAAAAACCTGCTGCCATCTGCCAATATGCTGAAGATGAAATGAGGGTGGACGTTTCAGCAAGACAATGATCCCAAACACACAGCCAAGGAAACTCTCAACTGGCTCCAGAGAAGGAAAATAAAGCTGCTAGAATGGCCCAGTCAGTCACCTGACTTGAATCCAATTGAAAATCTGTAGAACAAACTGAACATCAGAGTTCATAGAAGACACCCACGGAACCTTCCAGATTTGAAGACAGTTTGTGTGGAAGAATGGGCTAAAATCACTCCTAAGCAATGCCTGTGCCTAGTTTCTCCGTACAGGAGATGTCTGGAAGCTGTTATTACCAACAAAGGCTTTTCTACTAAATAGTATTTCTACTAAATAGTAAATGAATTTCACCAAATGTGTTTAATACTTATTCCGTGTCATTCCACTTTATTAAATATAACTTGTTTTGTGAACACAGTTGCCTTGATTTCTTTGTATGTATGGATTACTTGGGTTGTTACTGATATCTGGTGAAAATTTCAGGTCAGTGGCTCCATCAGAAACATGTTTAATGAGAAAAATGTTGACGTGTTCAATACTTATTTTTCCCGCTGTATATACAGCATATATTAAGTATGATCAGAGCTCCTTTTGACAGAGTAAATGTGTTTGGCACAATAAGCCAAGAAGATATTTTTCTGCTTGCCAAGATGCTGGACAGGACAAAAAAGTACATATGGAAGTACAGTGCATCCGGAAAGTATTCACAGTATTTCACTTTTTCCACATTTTGTTATGTTACAGCCTTATTCCAAAATGGATTAAATTCATTTTTTTCTTCAAAATTCTACACACAATACCCCATAATGACAGCATGAAAAAAAGGGGTTTTTTTAGATTTATTTATTTTTATTAAAAGTTTAAAAAACTAAGAAATCACATGTACAGAAGTATTCACCTCCCTTTCAACACGTCTACTTTCAACACATCACACCTTTAAACTTCCACCATCTTGTGTCATGTAGTTATTTTCACAACCACTAGAGGTCATTTTCATATAATGTGTCAGATCATCATATAGGCTGGTAAAAAGGACAAGCTGTAGAAAATACATGTAATTTTCGGGTTTTAGCCACTGTTGATTGTATGTTTCAATCATACTATGGCAATGACATAATAAACGGGGGTGCAGAGAAAATTTCTTCTCATGTAAGAGTTGTTGGCATTGTTGACCCACCAGGCCAGCTACATGCTTCTGTACATTTTTATTTCAACGACTGTCTGAAATCTAGTTTAATGAGTGAAAATAATTATTTGTGCCATTAAGCATGCATATCAAATTTACATATTGTATCTAAGCTAATGGCTAATTATTAGGCAAAGGCTGTGATACATGTTGATTTAGTTTAACTTTTCCAACTAATTTATTACTTATAATTTGCTGCACAATATGCAGTTTATAAAATTTTCATAATATATGTATTTCAGCACTATCATATATTAAGAATAATGATTTGTCCTACAAAGAATAAAAAGCAGAAGGGGTTTCGGGGTTTCTTTTTTGTTTGGTTGTTTTTTGGATGTCCATCAACAACTGTTTGGAGCATAAATCCTGTGACTAACCCCAAAATGCTGTGAGCCACACAACACAAAAATGACACCTTTTACATTAAGGAAAATGTGTTCTACTGTATACTGAACATCCAGTATGTTGGTAGATAGAGATGGAGACATTTTCGGAGGATACAGAGAGAAATCACATCCCTGCAACAGGGGAGAACTTAGCAGAAGCCATGGGTCAAAGCACAATACATTTCTTTGTTTATCTGTGTTTGCCTGCCCTTGTTGCAGTCTCTCTGCTGTGATGGATGGTGAACTAAAAGTTCAGATGGCTTACATGGCCTATGCCACCTCTCGCTCACTCACAAATCCCAGTGAACAACACCCAGAGAGGTGACAGCATCTACAGTTCCTACCTAACACCTTCAGTCTGCCAACCTGGTAGTTAAAATTACCGTGGCAATGCAGGAGTTACTGCATTTGTTGCATATCCTCCAAATAGTAGCTGGCAAATCAGCTGTGGATCCTGGTAGTGCACTGACAAATTGACAGTTCATAATATTCAGAATATCATTTCAGTGAAATGCCTGCAGTGCTAATTTACAAGGACTTTAAAATTTAATTTGCATAATTTTCAGATTTGTAAATTTAATTTTCAGCCCTTCCAGGAACTACAGCATTTTGTACTTTGGCATCATTTTTCTTCTCCTGGACACTTCTGCTCTTTGTTTTATTAGCAAAGTTTGTGTAATCTTTGTAATACGCTTGTAATGCTTTCTGGAAAGAGACAGACATCATCTCTCCAAAATATTTTTTTTTGCCTCTTTGAGGGAGACACCACCATTAAAAACTGTGAAAACTGCTAAACAAAATTCTAGGGCCAGACATGCTTACAGTTCAAATTTCCAATTTACACCAAGAAAATCTTCATGAAAAAATAAGTTTTTTGCCAGAATAATTCTTTTTTTAAGCCTTTAATGGTGATGGCTCCTCATACCATGACTACTTCTAGATCACTGTCATGATAGAGTAGAAACTATGAACAAAAATAACATTTGCATGTGTAGAAGCATGCTCAAATAACGAGGCTGAGTTTCAGTCATAAACCAGCTTTATTTGACAGAACACAGCTTCTAGCATTCTCAAAGCAGGAAAGAGAAAGAATCATACTTCAACACCCTTTTATACATTTCCAGCATCAGAATTCAAGTCACATGGTGTCTTCAGTCAACATACAGTTACAAAGCATCCCCTTGAAGCTTCGCCATTGTCTCTCATTTCCTGATGAACGGGAATACCCTCCGGGGCGTCTTCTGTGGGACAAAGAGACAAATCTCACACTTCCTTGTTACCTCCTGTAGATTCAAGTCCTCAGTCCTTGCAGACGTGACACCCCACAATACACATTCAGTCCTGTCTCTGTGGCAGCGTGAGCCCACAATGTGTGTCGGCCACACTACCCCCCCCCCAAATGTCTAGTAAGGCAAAATCTGCATGGCATAACAAAAAGAGAAACACAAAGCACTCCATACATCGCTAATCAATCCACCAACTGCCTAGGTTTGAATCTTCTGCCGAATCTGCTGCAACCTGGCTTGGCTGCACCTGCAACATCTCTCTGCACCTGTGGATTAAAGCTGTTAGCACCTCTCTGTGAAGACTTTGGAGAATGTCTTCTCGGCGGCCTGCCCCGGCGGGGGGGCCTCGCGAGCTGCACCTCCTCATCAGCCAGAACAAAAGCGGGTTTGAGCCTGTTAATGTAAATCAGCTCCCTTCTGCCCCCTAAATCTAGCAGAAAATGCTTCTGCCCGGTCTCCAACACTCGAAATGGTCCGTCGTAAAACGGCCGCAAACTTGGACGATGGGCGTCATGTTTAACAAAAACAAACTCTGCATTTTTTAAAGCCTTGGGCACAAAAACGTGTGGAAAACTGTGATGGACTGGGCCAGGAAGCGTGTTTGCTCCTGAGCCGCTCTGCCACGGCTGAGCGAAAACTAATTCAGCCGGGGAAGCGTGCAAATCTTCCTTAGGTGCAGAACGCAACCCTAATAAAACCCATGGAAGTTTGTCTACCCAATTTGTATCCGTTAGCGACGCTCTGAGGGCTGCTTTCAATGACCTGTGAAAGCGTTCGCATAAACCATTAGCCTGGGGGTTATACGCGGTGGTGCGATGAATCTTCACCCCCAAGCTGCGGGCCATCGATGACCATAGCTCGGAAATAAATTGGGGACCCCTGTCGGACGTTATGTCCGACGGTACACCAAAACGCGCAACCCATGCTGCTAAAAATGCTTGCGCAACTTCTTCCGCTGTGGTTGATGTCAGAGGAATCGCCTCTGGCCAGCGCGTGGTGCGGTCTACCATCGTCAAAAGATGTGTGTGCCCGTGTGATAACGGAAGTGGGCCGACCAGGTCAATATGCACGTGATCAAAACGCTTAGCGGGGATGTGGAAAGGTTCTAACGGGGCCTTAGTGTGTCTGTGTATTTTAGCTCGCTGACACGCTACGCAGGCTGCTGCCCATTCCTTGACCTGTTTGCGCAACCCGGGCCAAACAAATTTCTCCCCCACCAATTTGATCGATGCGCGCACCCCCGGGTGCGCGAGAGAATGGACCAAGTCAAAAACACGGCGACGCCACGCGGTTGGCACCACAGGGCGGGGCCATCCCGTGGAGACATCGCAGATTAGTGGGGGCATACCGTTTTGTTGCACCCTGTGCTCCAGCCTTAACCCTGTTGGTCCAGACTGGAGCGTGCGCACGTCCGCGTCATTAACCTGCTCCGCAGCCATGGCTGCATAATCTAACCCAACACAGACCGGGGCTGCGCGCGCTCCCACGTCGCTGCCCGGGCCCGCGGCCATGGCTACAGAGTCTGCCCCTATGGGGCTTGGCGGTGCTACTGCACGCGAGAGGCAGTCTGCTACAACATTGTGTTTACCTGCGACATGCTGAATATCAGTAGTAAACTCCGATATTGCGGCTAGTTGCCTTTGTTGCCGGCCTGACCAGGGTTCTGAAATTTTGGCCATCGCAAACGTTAGCGGTTTATGATCCACAAAAGCGGTGAAACGTCGCCCCTCTAACCAGAACTGAAAATGACGGATGGCCAAGTGTAGGGCCAAAAGCTCCCTGTCAAACGCGCTGTATTTCCGTTCACTATCGCGCAAGGTCCTGCTGAAAAACGCGAGGGGTTGCCAGGTACCTGCCACAAACTGTTCAACTACCGCCCCCACCGCTACATCGGAAGCGTCAGTGGTGAGTGCCATGCGGGCCGTTGGAACTGGGTGCGCTAACAAAACTGCGTTTGCCAGGGCCGATTTGACCTGGGCAAAAGCGCGCTCCCACTCCGGAGACCATTCAACTTTATTTGCGGGCTTTTGTTTTTTTAACGCGGTGTACAATGGCTGCATGAGTCATGCTGCGCTTGGGAGGAAACGGTTGTAAAAATTAACCATCCCTAGAAACTCCTGAAGCGCCTTGACCGTTTGAGGTTGCGGAAAATCCGTTATGGCACGCATTTTATTTGGAAGGGGAACTGCTCCCTCTGCCGAAACGCGATGTCCCAAAAAATCAATCTGCGCCACCCCAAACTGGCACTTCGCTGGGTTAACTATTAACCCGTGCTCTGCCAACCTCTGGAAAACTGCTGTGAGGTGTTTTTCATGTTCGCCTTCGGACGTGCGGGCTACCAAAATATCATCCAAATAAACGAACACGAAAGGCAGGTCACGTAAAAGTGCATCCATCATGCGTTGGAAAGTCTGCGCAGCCCCCTTGAGGCCAAAAGGCATGCGCAAGAACTCAAAAAGGCCGAAAGGCGTTATGACCGCTGTTTTGGGTACATCCTGTGCGCGCACTGGAACCTGGTGATAGCCGCGCACCAAGTCTATTTTAGAAAAAATGCGCGCCCCCGCCAAATGAACAGAAAAATCCTGGATGTGCGGAATCGGGTAGCGGTCGTGAGCTGAAACGTTGTTCAACCTGCGGAAATCGCCGCAAGGTCGCCACGAGCCATCAGCCTTTGGGACCATGTGTAACAGCGAAGCCCAAGCGCTCTTGGAGCGTCTAACAATGCCTAGTTTTTCCAGATTAATGAACTCCTCGCGCGCGATGGCCAGTTTAGCTGGGTCCAAGCGCCGAGCCTTTGCAAAAACGGGAGGGCCTGTGGTTGTTATGAAATGTTCTACCCCATGTTTGGCCACCATTGCTGAAAACGTGGGGACTGTGAGTGCTGGAAACTGAGCAAGCAGAGTGTGAAACTTACCACCCGCGGCTGAGACGCTGGCATGTGCAGTTGGCGGGGCTACCCAAGCTGTGCAGGGAATAGAATGAAAGGACAGTGCATTAATCAGACGTCTATTAGCAAGGTCAACCAATAAACCATGTGAGCACAAAAAATCAGCCCCTAACATGTTGAAACTGACTGCTGCTACAATAAATGTCCACTCAAATGAACGGCCCTGTAAGGACAGAAGCATGGTCCTCTCACCAAACGTTTTAATCGTGGAGCCGTTCGCTGCTGACACTGACACCCAGGGGGCTTTAGAAGGTGACAGCCGTTCCGCGTAGGTGGGTGTGACGAAGCTCAGCTGAGAGCCCGTGTCCACGAGGAACTGTTTCCCCGAGCGTGCATCCGTCAGGTAAAGCAGCCTGTTCTCGTTGCCGAGGGTCGCAGCTGCTACCGGCCCTCGGCCTTGGCGTTTCCCTGGTGCTTAAAATTGCACGGTGGGACGCACCTGTGCGCTCTCTCTGCAAAACGGCGGTGGTAGAAGCACGAGCCGTTCTCCGCTCCGCGTCGTCTGGCTCCTGTCGCCGCCGTTGTTGGTGCGTCAGGCGCCGCGGCCGCTGGACCCGCGCTGTCTCCGGACGCCGTTCCCAGACTGGCCGCCGCGGCCGAAACTGCGTTCCGCTTGTGGGCGTCGACCAACTTCTGCGCCTCCTTGCTCAACCCATGGTAGTCTCGCTTGGCCAATCGGGGTGACTCTGCCAGGGCCACTCTCACTGCTGGTGGTAGGGTTCGGAGGAAAAGGTGGGCGAAAATGAATTCGCCATCCTCAGAGGCTTTGAGCTGCAGCATCTTCACCATCAGGTCCGCAGGTCTATCGTTTTCTGCCTCCGACAGTGCCAGGAGCCCCTCTGCTCGTTGTTGGACTGAGGGGGTGAAATGGCTGATCAGCGCGTCCTTCAATGCGCTGTACTTGTCGCTGTCTGGTGGATGATTAACCAGATCCTCCACTCTCTGGACCGTGTCGCTGTCCAGCTTCGCTACCACGTGGTAGAATCTTGTGTCGTCGTTGAAGATTCTCCGGAGGTTGAACTGCGCCTCGATTGCGCTAAACCATGAGCGCGGGCTGTGCTGCCAGAAATCGGGCAGCCGGATCGTGGAGGCGGCCATCAGGCTGGCTTCCACCGAGCCCCGCTCGGGAGAATTCTGTCTGCTCATTTTCCATCGTAGGTCACCAGTGTAGAAGCATGCTCAAATAACGAGGCTGAGTTTCAGTCATAAAACCAGCTTTATTTGACAGAACACAGCTTCTAGCATTCTCAAAGCAGGAAAGAGAAAGAATCATACTTCAACACCCTTTTATATATTTCCAGCATCAGAATTCAAGTTACATGGTGTCTTCAGTCAACATACAGTTACAAAGCATCCCTTTGAAGCTTCACCATTGTCTCTCATTTCCTGATGAACCGGAATACCCTCCGGGGCGTCTTCTGTGGGACAAAGAGACAAATCTCACACTTCCTTGTTACCTCCTGTAGATTCAAGTCCTCAGTCCTTGCAGACGTGACACCCCACAATACACATTCAGTCCTGTCTCTGTGGCAGCGTGAGCCCACAATGTGTGTCGGCCACACATGCATCAATCCCACCTCTGAAATCATTGTAGAATCTCAGAAACAATGCTGCTATACCTGCTATAATTCTATATTCTCTCGTAATTCTCTCGGCGCCACACGAGTCGGCTGCCTTTTGCAACAGCGGCTCGATTCCGAGTCTTTTTCCCTTCCTCTCTCTTCTGATCCGTCTTTTTTTTTCACCCCACTTATATCACGGACACACAGATCGTCCTAAATGTCTCCTGAGCCGGTGGACGGAGCCACTGTCTATAGCAGGATACGATACAGCAGAGAACAGCTGCTAGCATTCAACCGCCACCCGGTCCCATTGGAAAAACTCGACATACCGAGTGAACTGAGGCGAAAACGCCGCGGCTGCCGGGCTGGAGTAAGGCGGAGGACAAAAAATATAAGGTACAGACCCTCCCTTCCATCTGTTGTCATGGGAAATGTACGGTCGATACTGGGAAAGTTAGATGAGCTAGCGGCTATCTCCCGTTATGATAGCACATACCGGGAGTGCTCTCTCCTTTTGTTTACTGAGACGTGGCTAACTGAACTAGCAGCAGATGCTAACATTGAGCTGGAGGGTTTTCACATGATACGAGCTGACCGAACACCAGACAGTGGCAAGGCTAGGGGCGGTGGAGTGATCATGTATGTTAACAACAACTGGTGCAGACCGGGACATATCACTGTTAAACAACGACACTGCAGCAAAGACATTGAGTTGCTAGCTGTTAGCATGAGGCCTACATATCTCCCGAGAGAACACTCACACGTGATCTGCATTGTTGTTTATGCAAATCCGACGGCGAACGCTGGGACAGCACGTGACGTCATCCATTCAGTAACCAGCAGGCTGCAGACAGAACACCCAGATGCTCTTCTCCTCATCTCAGGCGATTTCAACCATGTTTCACTGTCTCCCATTCTACCCACGTTCACCCAGTATGTCACATGCCACACTAGAGACAATAAAACACTGGATTTATTCTACGCAAACACTAAGGAGGCGTACACCTCATCACAACTACCCCCACTCGGGAGATCGGATCACAACTTGGTTCATCTCCGGCCGGTGTACAAACCCCTAGTGCACAGACAACCTCCGGCCATGCACACTGTGGAGTTATGGTCTGAGGAGACAATGGACACCCTAAAGGGCTGTTTTGAAGCCACCGCCTGGAAGCAGCTCTGCGATCCACATGGTGAGGACATCGATGGCCTCATTCACACCTTCACGGGCTACCTCAGCTTCTGTGTGGACAAATCCGTTCCCACCAAGACCATACGGCGTCACTCAAACAACAAACCCTGGATCAACCCTGAGATAAAAACACTTCTGAGAGAGAAGAAGAGGATCTTCAGGTCGGGGAACAGGGAGATGCTGAAGTCCGTACAGAGGGAGCTGAGGAGAAAGATCAGAGAAGGCAAGGACAGCTTCAGGAAGAAGATGGAGGACAAGCTGCAACAGAGCGACATCAGCGGGGTCTGGAGAAACCTCAAAACCATCTCGGGGCTCCAGAATACCTCCCCCCAGGCCACAGGGGGCAGGGAGTGGGCGAACAACCTGAATCTGTTTTTCAATAGATTTGACCAACCGCCCTCCCCCCTGACTGCACAACAACCACTGCTGCCTCTAAAGAAATCAAGTCCTGCTGCCCACTCCCCACTCTACCAACACCCCCCCACTCCCAACACACAGCCCCCCATCCTGACCCTGACCAGGACCCAGGTGAGGACGGAGCTGAGGAAGATCAAGGCGAGGAAGGCGCCGGGACCGGACGGCATCAGCGCAAAGCTCCTCAAGTCCTGTGCAGACCAGCTGTGTGGGATTGTGACGTATATCTTCAACATGAGCCTGAAACTGGGGAGGGTACCACAGCTGTGGAAGACATCTTGTGTGGTACCTGTACCAAAAACTTCCCACCCCAAAGACCTGAACAGCTACAGACCGGTGGCCTTGACGTCCCACTTGATGAAGACCCTGGAGAGACTGCTCCTTGCTCACCTCCGCCCCCTGGTGGAACCAGCGATGGATCCACTCCAGTTCGCCTACCAGCATGGCATTGGGGTGGAGGATGCGGTGATCTTCCTCCTTCACCGTTCTCTGTCCCACCTGGAGAAGCCCGGGAATATGGTGAGGATCATGTTCTTTGACTTCTCCAGTGCTTTCAACACCATCCAACCGATGATCCTGAAGGACAAGCTGCTGCGCGCAGGGGTGGACCAGCACCTGTCATCATGGATCCTGGACTACCTCACGAACCGGCCTCAGTTTGTGAGAACCCGGGACTGTGTGTCCGACACGATCATCAGTAGCACGGGGGCCCCCCAGGGAACGGTGCTGGCTCCCTTCCTGTTCACTCTTTATACTGCGGACTTCTCACACAACACAACACACTGCCATCTACAGAAGTTCTCTGATGACTCTGCGATCGTTGGCCTCATCTCCAATGGAGATGAAGCTGAGTACAGAGGGCTTATCCAGGACTTCGTGGACTGGTGCCATCGGAACTGCCTCCAGATCAACGCGAGGAAAACTAAGGAGCTGGTGGTGGACTGCCGCAGGCATGGGCAGCCCCTCACAGTACCAGTAAATATACAGGGAACAGACATCGAGATGGTGACATCCTATAAGTACCTGGGTATTCATCTGAACAATAAACTAGACTGGTCACACAATACTGATGCACTCTACAAGAAGGGACAGCGCAGGCTGTTCCTGCTGAGGAGACTCAGGTCTTTTGGTGTACAAGGGGCGCTGCTGAAGTCATTCTATGACACGGTGGTGGCATCAGCCATCACTTTTGGAGTGGTCTGCTGGGGCAGTGGCATTACTGCAGCCGATAGGAAGAGACTGAACAAACTGATTAAGAAAGCTAGCTCTGTCCTGGGGCAGCGCCTTGATCCGATGGAGGAGATAGGAGAGAGAAGGACGGTGGCTAAACTGTCATCTCTGCTGGAGTCCGAGTTCCACCCTATGCAGGACATACTGAATGCACTGAGGAGCTCATTTAGCAGCAGACTACATCATCCCAGGTGCACAACCGAGAGGTTTCGTAGGTCCTTCCTACCAACGGCTGTCAGACTGTACAACCTAAGCAGGGCTGCTCGCAGAGATAGCAAAAAGACGTAACAAACTAATAGTTTTTTGAATGCAAAAGATGCAATAGACTTACACAATGGTCCTCTCCGGCATACAACTAGGAACATACCGGTCGCTATGGAGGGTGAGAATATGTATGGGCACATAATCATACCATGTAGGATAACTAAGTAGACGGTTATGCTGTTTCATTCCATCTAGCAACAATGCTCTGCACTGTGTGTGTTTATATATTTGCATATTTATTCCATCTAGCTACAATGCTCCGTACTGTGGGTGTTTATATATTTATATATCTACATATTATTCCATCTAGCTACATTGCTCCGCACTGTGTGTGTTTATATACTTGCATATTTATTCCACCTAGCTGCAATGCTCCGTACTGTGGGTGTTTATATATTTACATATTTATTCCATCTAGCTACAATGCTCTGCACTGTGTGTTCATATATTCATATATTTATTCCATCCAGCTACAATGCTCTGCACTGTGTGTCTGTGTGTGTGTGTATATATATATATTTTATAGTAATACGTACATATGTTTATTAGCTGCTCTTGCTTGCTTGTTTTTTTTTTTTTTCTTGCCTTCTGATTGTTGCTCTGAGTGTTGCTATCCCTGTGCTGTTGCAATCCTGGAATTTCCCCGTTGTGGGACTAATAAAGGCTTATCTTATCTTATCTTATCTTATCTTATATACGTGCATCCAGAAAGTATTCACAGTGCTTCACTTTTTCCACATTTTGTTATGTTACAGCCTTATTCCAAAAGGGATTAAATTCATTTTTTTTCCTCAAAATTCTACACACAATATCCCATAATGACAATGTAAAAAAAAAATTTGAGATTTTTTCATATTTAGTAAAAATAAAAAAGTAAGAAATCACATATACATAAGTATTCACAGCCTTTGCCATGAAGCTGGTGGATGAACTGAGACTGCTGATGCGTTTTAAGGACCTCGCCTCCTCAGCTGTCCTCTGCTTTACTGAGACCTGGCTCCGGGAAAATATACCGGACAGCGCGCTGCGCCTCGACGGCTTCCAGCTCTTCCGTGCTGATCGTGACACAGAGCTTTCCGGCAAGACCACAGGAGGCGGAGTCTGCTTCTACATCAACTGTAGCTGGTGCTCTGATGTAACGGTAATTTCCAAACACTGTTCTCCTGCCTTGGAATTTCTTGTTATCAATTGCAAGCCCTTCTATTCCCCGCGGGAGTTTGCTTCTTTCATAATGATCGCTGTGTACGCCCCTCCCGACGCGGACACGCGCGAAGCTCAGCGCGTGCTCGCGGATCACATTCAACACACAGAGCGGAGTTTTCCAGACTCGCTGATTATTGTGGCTGGCGACTTTAATCAGTGCAATCTGAGCCACGATCTCCCCCGCTACAAACAGTTTATTAAATGCCCCACCAGAGGATTAAACACACTGGATCACTGTTACACCACAGTGAAAGACGCATATCGCGCTGTCCCTCGAGCTGCGCTGGGATTATCTGATCATGTAATGGTTCACCTCATTCCCACATACAGACAGAGATTGAAGCTCACTAAACCTGTTGTGAGCACTACGAAGATACGGACCAGTGATGCTGAGGAGAAGCTGGAAACGTGCATGGAAATATCTGACTGGGGCATGCTTAAAGGAGCCACGCATGATCTGGATGAGTACACGGACACTGTGAACTCATATATCCACTTTTGTGAAGAGAACATTCTTCCATCACGCACCAGGGTGAGTTACTCTAATGACAAACCCTGGTTCACAGCTAAGCTCAGACAGATCAGGAAGGAGAAGGAAGCAGCGCTGAAAAGTGGAGACAGGGACTGCTACAGGGAGGTTAAATACCGGTTTAACAGAGAGCTGAAGAGGGCTAAATCTCTATACTCAGAGAGACTCCAGCAGCAGTTCACTGCTAATGATTCGGCTTCCGTGTGGAGAGGACTGAGGCAAATCACCAACTATCGGCCTCAGGCTCCTAAAGGTCAGGATGACAAAGCCCTTTGTCAGAGACTGTCCCAACACTATGCCCGTTTTGACACCTCGTCATCTGTGTCCAACTCCCCCCCTCCCTCCAGCTCCACAGCCTCCACATTCCCTACTTCATTTAAGGCACCCCCCCCCACCTCCCCCCCTCCCCTTATCATCAGTGAGCAGGATGTGCTCAAACAGTTCTCCAGACTGAACCCGCGCAAGGCCCCCGGCCCAGACGGCGTGTCTCCCTCCACCCTGAGACTCTGTGCGAAACAGCTGGCTCCTGTATTCACAGACATTTTTAACACCTCCCTTAAGTTATGCCACGTGCCATCCTGCCTCAAATCCTCCACCATCATCCCTGTCCCCAAGAAGCCACGGATCACTGGACTTAATGACTACAGACCTGTAGCGCTCACCTCTGTAGTCATGAAGTCCTTTGAGCGCCTGGTCCTGTCCCACCTCAAGTCCATCACCACCCCTCTCCTGGACCCGCTGCAGTTTGCCTACCGAGCCAACAGGTCTGTAGACGATGCAGTCAACCTGGCCCTCCACTCCATCCTGCAGCACCTGGACTCCCCGGGAACCTACGCCAGGATCCTGTTTGTGGACTTCAGCTCCGCATTCAACACCATCCGCCCCGCTCTGCTCCGGGACAAGCTGTCCCTGCTCAACGTGCCTGACTCCCTCTGCAGGTGGATCATCGACTTCCTGACGGACCGGAGGCAGCATGTGCGGCTGGGAAAGACTGTCTCAGACTATACTAGCATCAGCACCGGATCACCCCAGGGCTGTGTACTTTCCCCCCTATTCTTCTCCCTTTACACCAACTCCTGCACCTCCAGCCACCAGTCTGTCAAGTTGATCAAGTTTGCGGACGACACCACCCTCATCGGGCTCATCTCCAACGGCGACGAGTCCGCCTACAGGAGAGAGGTGGCCCAGCTGGCGTCCTGGTGCAGCAATAACAACCTGCAGCTGAACGCTCTGAAGACAGTGGAGATGATTGTAGACTTCAGGAAAGTCACTACTCCTCTGCCCCCCCTCACCCTCTCAGGCTCTCCCATCACCACTGCTGATTCCTTCCGCTTCCTAGGCACTACCATCACCAGGGACCTCAAATGGGAGCTGACCATCAGCTCACTCATCAAAAAAGCCCAGCAGAGGATGTTCTTCCTGCGGCAGCTGAGGAAGCTCAAGCTACCCACCAAGATGTTAGTGCAGTTCTACACAGCCATCATCGAGTCCATCCTCACCACCTCCATAACCGTGTGGTACGCAGGAGCCACTGCCAGGGACAGACTAAGGCTGCAGCGCGTCGTGCGCACTGCTGAGAAGGTGATCGGCTGCAAGCTCCCATCTCTCCAGGATCTGTACATCTCCAGGACCCGGAGGCGTGCTGGCCGGATCATAGCCGATCCCTCACACCCTGGTCACGTACTGTTTGCCCCCCTCCCCTCTGGTAGAAGACTTCGGTCCATCCAGACTAAAACCTCCCGTCACATGAACAGCTTCTTCCCCTCTGCCATTAGACTGCTGAACACTAAGTGACTCTCGTGCACCATGTACAGCAGCTCAACCAGACTCATGTCAATCATCACTGTTTTCTTCCTGCATTACCGACTGCACTATATAGTTCTCCACAGTATCTGCTGCTGGCTAATATATATTTTAACTGTTGACCAGTATCACTTAATCTTATCCTACACTTTATTACATGTATAGTTTATTTCTCTTATCTTATCATGTTTAATGTTGCAGCATTGTACCGAGACAAATTCCTAGTTTGTGTACTACATGAACAATGGCAATAAACCTGATTCTGATTCTGATTCTGAAGCTCAGAATTGAGCTCAGGTGCATCCTGTTTCCACTGATCATCCTTGAGATCTTTCTCCAGCTTAATTGGAGTCTACCTGTGGTAAATTCAGCTGTTTGGACATACTTTGGAAAGGCACACACCTGTCTATATAAGGTCCCACAGTTGGCAGTGCATGTCAGGGCACAAACCAAGCATGAAGTCAAAGGAATTGTCTGTAGACCTCCGAGACAGAATTGTCTTGAGGCACAAATCTGAGGAAGGGTACTGTTGTGCATGTGAATAGGCTGTAATAGTAAGATAGCGGCCGGGTTGGTCAAGGGCTAGACCGGGGTGGCTACTGCCGGTTTCCGGTGGTGACACTGCCCATGGTATAAAGGAGTGGGCGGAAGAGGCTCTGCCTCTTTCATCATGGAGCCACCTGGTCAGCGGGGCGTGTGCCGTAAGCCTGTATATATACTAAACTCTGTTTGTAATAAAGCTCAGTAAAACTGCAGCAACCGAGTGTTTGCTTTAACTCAGTTATGGACATAATATTTGGCGACGAGGTAAAAGCGGGAATGAATAATTTTGTTGCCCAACTTCGGCCGTTTTTGGAGGCGCCGGGCATGCTGCCCGTGCCATGGCCTCGTTGGTTCTCGTCTTTTACCAACTACCTCATGGTCTTGGACCTCAGGGACCGTAAGAGGCTCCGTGCGAGGTCAGTGTTAATCCATAAGTTGGGCATTGAGGGGCAGAGAGTGTTGGACAGTCTGGGTGGGGCCGACAGTTTCGACGGCGTGCTGGAATTAATGGCACGTCATTTTCACGCTGATGAGAGCATCATGGTCCGGCACATCCATTTTCAACAGCGCCGCCAGCGGTTAGGGGAGCCGGTGACAACGTTCGTCACCGAGCTCCATAGGCTGGCGAGGGGGTGTGAGTTTGGACGCCTGGAAGAAGAGATGATTCGGGGCCAACTGGCGGAACACGTTTGTAGTGAAGCGGTCCGGTCCAGGTAATTAGAGTTTCCAGGAGAGTTGACGTTGACCACGGCTGTTGATCTCGCCCAGCGTTTTGAGGCAGCGGAGATCATCGCGAGGGGCCTGCCTGAAGAAGCTCTTTGGAGCAAAGATGATGCTCACACGAAGGCACTATGTTGGGACCCTAATGACAGTGATGCCGAAGGTGACACGTATGCCACAGTGGTGAAGATACGATCTGTCCCTGGTACACCTCATTGTTATGGGTGTGGGCTCCCTGTTCACCGCTATAAAGCCAGTGTGTGCCCAGCAAGAGGAAAGCGATGTGGCAAGTGCGGTCTGCGGGACCACTTCACCAGGACGTGCGACAACTTTGTACGCAGGAGCCGTAGGAGAGAACCAGGTGCTGCACAGAAGCCTCTGACCATTGTGCATATGGTCTCCCCAGCGACTACGGGGAAGACTGGCTGTGATGTCATGCTCGATGGTGTCGTGGTTCCGCTGTTGGTTGACACAGGTGCTGTTATCTCGGTGTTGAACCTGTCGACCGTGAACTGTTTGTTTCCCCACCGAGAGATTAAACAACCTGAGAGAGACTATTATGGCTATGGACTGAATAGGCTGGCTGTGCTGGGCTTTATGGAGGTAGAAGCCCATTACGGGTCGGTCATGGTGCCCCGAGCCCGCATCCATGTCACCGCTGCGGGGGTTAACATCATGGGGTGTAACCTATTTTATAGCCTGGGTTTTTTGATCGCCAACATGTCGGGTGAGGAATGGTCGGGCTGCAGACTGTGGAGCCGGCCGACTCCACTGATGGATGGCGTGGAGGTGAGGGAATCGGACTGGTTGGACATGTGTCAAGAAGGTGAGCACGTTCGGCGCTACGCGAGGATGCCGTGGGTTGGACCCAATGCCGGTCTATCTGGTGCCCAAACTGGGGGTGCGGAATGGCATGACAGGACTTCACAGGCAGCCTGTAAGGACGAGGCGCCCACGCTGGATCCAGAAAGAGCAGGACTAGAGAGCGAGTTGTTTCATCGCCCGGGAAGACGGTCAACCATGGGAAACATGGACTGGGACCAGGAGTCGTCTGGACCGTTGATGGAGACCAGTCAGATCCAATGTCATCAGAGGAGGAGGTCGCGGGCTTCTCTGTGGGTCTGCGACTTGGTGCGGCCTAGGGTTGAAGCCCGGATGAGAGGTGAACATGGTTCACGTGAGTGATGCGACGAGAGGAGATGGTTTCGAATGGAGGCCGTTTGGAGGGACGGGTTTCTACGCTTGTCTGACCAGACCTGAAGGCATCCGAATGAGCTGCGCAGGGTGGAGGAGACGAAATGGCACGGTGGGAGCCCTGAGGACAAGAGACAGAAGCGTTGGGAGAAGGACCCGCCTGAGGACTGAGAGAATTGTTTTAATTTTTGTCTTTTTTCTTCTCAGTCCGGTTGTGTTTTATTTTGTTGTTTACATTTGTCTGCTGCTGGGTTGGTACCCTGTTTAATTCAAAAGAAAAGAGATGAGTGTGAATGTTAATTTGAAGGGAGTTTTCTACTGTGATTATGGTTTATATTGAGTGGATTTTGATCTGAGGGGTTATATGTGCAAATTATGTGATCTCGCTAATTTTAAGGGGAAATTTTATTGAAATTATGTTTTGTGTGCCCAAGTTTGGGGTGGTGGGGTGTGTTTAGCCCATGTTAAATTGTTATTGTAAATAACAATTAAATTGTTAAATTGTTTTTGTAATTGTTTTGTTTTAGTGCTTGAGTCGGGGAGCAAATTTGGGGGGGACCTATCTGTGCACTTGGCCTTTTTTTTGAAGGGGGGAAATGTTGTGCATGTAAATGAGCTGTAATAGTAAGATGGCGGCCGGGTTGGTCGTGGGCTAGACCGGGGTGGCTACTGCCGGTTTCCGGTGGTGGCGCTGCCCATGGTATAAAGGAGTGGGCGGAAGAGGCTCTGCCTCTTTCGTCGTGGAGCCACCTGGTCAGTGAGGTGTGTGCCGTAAGCCTGTATATATACTAAACTCTGTTTGTAATAAAGCTCCATAAAACTGCAGCAACTGAGTGTTTGCTTTAACTCAGTTATGGACATAAAAAGTGCAGAAAACTTTCTGCTGCTTTGAAGGTCCCAATGAGCACAGTGGCCTCCATCATCCGTAAATGGAGAAGTTCAGAACCACCAGGACTCTTCCTAGAGCTGGTTCGCTGTCAAAACTGAACGATCGGGGGAGAAGGGCCTTAGTCAGAGAGCTGATCAAGAACCCAATGGTCACTCTGTCAGAGCTCCAACGTTCCTCTGTGGAGAGAGAAGAACCTTCCAGAAGGACAACCATCTCTGCAGCAATCCACCAATCAGGCCCGTATGGTAGAGTGGCCAGATGGAAGCCACTCCTTAATAAAAGGCACATGGCAGCCTACCTGGAGTTTGCCAAAAGGCACCCGAAGGACTCTCAGACCATGAGAAACAAAATTCTTTGCTCTGAAGAGACAAAGATTGAACTCTTTGGCATGAATGCCAGGCGTCATGTTTGGAGGAAACCAGGCACCCCTCATAACCACGCCAATGGTGGTGGGAGCATCATGCTGTGCAGATGTTTTTCAGTGGCAGAAACTGGGAAACTAGTCAGGAAAGAGGGAAAGATGAATGCAGCAATGTACAGAGACATTCTTGATGTAAACCTTCTCCAAAGTGCTCTTGACCTCAGATTGGGGTGATGGTTCATCTTTCAGCAGGACAACAACCCTAAGCACACAGCCAAGATATCAAAGAAGTGGCTTCAGGACAACTCTGTGAATGTGTCTGAGTGGCCCAGCCAGAGCCCAGACTTGAATCCAGTTGAACATCTCTGGAGAGATCTGAAAATGACGCTTCCCATCCGACCTGATGAAGCTTGAGAGGTGCTGCAAAGAGGAATGGGCAAAACTGCCCAAAGATAGGTGTGGCAAGCTTGTGGCATCATATTCAAAAAGACTTGAAGCTGTAATTGCTGCCAAAGGTGCATCAACAAAGTACTGAGCAAAGGCTGTGAATACTTACGTGCATGTGATTTCTTAGTTTTTTATTTTTAATAAATTTGCAAAAATCTCAAAAAAGCTTTTTTCACATTGTCATTATGGGGTATTGTGTGTAGAATTTTGAGGAAACAAATGAATTTAATCCCTTTTGGAATAAGGCTGTAACATAACAAAATGTGGAAAAAGTGAAGCACTTTCTGGATGCACTGTATATAATAATTTCAGTCAGATTTAAATAAAATTATGTCAAGTTATTCCACACAACTGTGTTAAAGAGGTCTTTGAAAAATGTTGTTCTAGGTTTTAAAAGTCTGAAATGCGTCCTTTGGTCAAGTGATTATGGAAAAAATATTAAAACATTCACTTCTCTTTAAAAAAAAAACAGCCGTTACATGATTTTTCCCTTCAAGACCTGCTGGGTCTTACTGAGGGGAACATACTGACATATTTCATAGAACAGACCCATCTTCCCCACTGTGGGACTAATAAAGGCTTATCTTATCTTAGCTTATCTTGTCTTATCATAGATGCAAACACTGAGAGGAGACCATTTTTAAAAGGTTTAACAGTTTTATTGAATGTGCAAAGAGTGAGAATGATGACAATCTAGCAAACCCTGGTCGGACAGGAGAGACAATGGTAAGTTTGTCTGATAATGAAAGTGGTGAAATAATTCATTGAAATGGATCTTACCAGTAAGTACGAGGGAGGGCTGAAAAGTTCACAGTGGTCAAATTTGACCGAATGTGGTTTATATTTCATCATAGTCTCCCCTTCGGTCCACACACTTCTTCCATCGGTGTTGTAGCGCTTGGATCCCTGTGGTTGAAAAATAAACTACATTTGGTCAAATTTGACCACTATGAACTTTTCAGCCTATGAACTTTTCAGCCCCCACCCCATCCCTGTATATAGAGGGGTTACACCGAAGTCACACGGGGCACGTGTCTTTTGTTTACTGCGCCATTTTGGACAGCAACAAATAGTCAAATCACCAGCAGCAAGCGTGAGTGAGTGTAATCAACAAAATAAATGGCTACACACAAATCAACACCGTGGTCCAATGACGAGGTGCAGACCTTTCTGTGCTTGGTAGCTGAATAAAGAAATCCAGAGGGAGCTGGACAGACCTGAAAAGAATTCATGGCCACCAACTGGTGAAGGCAGATGGGAGGCAGAGTGGCGTAGACCTGACCACGGCATCATCATTATTGAAAACAGTGATAGAGGATGGTGAGTGATGTGATATTATGCATCTTTGCCATTATTTATCCCAGTAGTGGAAAGCTCACTTTGAACAAACAACATTGTTGTCTCCTGTATGCAGACAATGAGCTAGCTAGTTAGTCATCAATGCTAACGCTGTGCTCTGCTTGTATTTTGCGCCTGTGTCGACAACATCTGACGAAATAAGCTAGTGTTAATCCTGGTTAAAAAGTAGTTTTTTTACATGTTGCACTTTCGTGCTGTGCATGTATTTAAGTTGTGTGTGTATTTTCATTCTAGAGTCCCACCGCAGGCTGAAGATCTGCTGAACCGGGACCAGCAGCACATCCAGTTGCTTCTCAGTGAGGCAAGAGAGCATGAAACAGGAAGAGGTCCCAGGGTCCAATCTGTACATGTACAAGTACATTTTCAATCCAGTGATTTACAAACTGATTCAGAGCTTTCTAAAGCCTCATTCAGAACATTATAGTCCCATATACCTATTCTGTGGATTTTCATCTGGGGGCAGCCAGCAGTCACGAGCAGCAGTGGTGGAGAAGAAAAGTCTTTTGAAACCAGAAACAAAGCCAAAATCTTCTCCGGGTCAGATTAGTTGCCATCTTACATAGATATATTTTTTACACTTCTTAGTGATCGGGAAAAGTCTTTCCAACAGTTTTACACAAATTCTTGTTACTGTTCTCCTTCTTCTCGTTTACAAATCACTGTTGGTTGGTTTGTTGGTTGAGGACTACAAATATCTGGGTGTCAGGATCAGCAGCGGGTTGGACTGGAGATCCAACACCGATGCTGCGCACAAGAAGGGGATGAGCAGACGTTACTTCCTGAGAAAGCTGAGATCCTTCAACGTGTGCAGCAGGATGCTGGAGCTTTTCTATCAGACTGTTGTCGCCAGCGCCATCTTCTTTGCTGCTGTCTGTTGGGGTAGCAGTATCAGGGCCAGAGATACCAACAGACTTGACAAGATTATCAAGAGGACTGGCTCTGTAATTGGTCTCAGACCGAAGACCTTTGAGACAGTGGTGGAGAGGAGAGCACTAAATAAACTGCGATCCATCATGGACAATCCTGATCACCCCCTCCACCACACACTAGATAGAGAGCGAAGCACTTTCTCCAGTAGACTACTACAGCTTCGCTGTCAAACGGCCAGGTACAGGAAATCTTTCCTGCCACATGCAATTTCACTGTACAATAACTCACTATGATGTTGTATTCTGATCATAGCTATGCTGCCACACTGCACCTTATTGACTAACTGGTACCTCACGTTTTCACTCTGCTCCTGATAGTCCTTCTTTGTGCAATGAGATGATTCCTGTGTTTATACGGGTCATCGTATATTAAGCTATGATGTATATAGGTTTTATAGTTGTGTTAGCTTTACTTTCCATGGGTAATCCCTTTGTCTGTCATGTGTGTGTTTCTGTTGTTTGGTTGTCTACTGTCATGCTGCTGTTACACTGTAATTTCCTAGTTTGGGATCAATAAAGTACATCTATCTATCTATATCTTAGAGCTTTTATTTGTTTACAGCCTTAGCATCTTAGCAGTGGTGCTAACAAATGGAGCTACAGTCTGCCAGGCCACTTTTTAAGGTCATCTTCTCATCCCTCCATAGTCGTGGGAAGTGGTATGATTATATTACTGTTTTTGAGGTGCAAAAGGCCACGTTCCTGCATTTTTGATGCCAAAGTCATTGTTTTTTTAACAAGGAAAAGTGTCCCGTTTCAGTGACAACCACACGTTCTAAACTAGTATCAGAAGTTGCGCCCATAATTCACGCAAGGAATCATGAGGGCTTGGAATAAGGTGGATAGTGGTAATGTGTATATATTTCACATGGGTTGTATTTAGGGAAAAGAGGAGTTGGAATAAATAAGTGTTAACTTCTTCCTTCTCCTTTTCGAGCACTGTACTGTCACTTTTATTGCACTTGTCATATGTTTTGTTTTTGCTTTTGTGTTCAAAATAAAGTATCTCATCTCATGCTAGACACCCCTTTTTCCACCTGGTTCACTAATGCACAGTTGGTAATATATCTTGTTTCATTCTAGCTTATTGTGTTATATTTTTGCTGTGACGCTACATTGAGCCTTAGCAATAGCTTGGAGTCACCAGTAACTGTAATGGGAGCTCGCCTTTGCAGGGAAACGGTGACAGACAGGCCACCTGCTGTTATCTTAACTGTTGATCCAGCTGGCTTTTATAAGTATTTTCTATAAATTCTATTCACCCCCACTGGAATCTTTGTTCATCTACAACACTTGACCATATGAGGTTCTTAGACCTTATTTTAGCTTAATTTTTCTATAGTATTATCTCTAACAGGACCAAAGGCAGCTAGCTGAAGCTGGCAGTTTAGCCACTCATTCACAAATGCTTCTCTGCTTATTGCACTCCAGGAACCAGTCTGTGATAATCAGGCGAGCGTGCTCCCCCTCCCCACCTGTTCCTGTCTTTCTGACTCCGGAGTATTACCTACACCTGCGTGATTACACACCTGCTGCTTCCTAATTACCCAGCATATTTAAGAGCCAGCATCTGAAGAGCTCACCGCTGGATCATTAGGTTTGCTACCTGAACCAAGCCATGTTGTTATTTCTTCTCTGTTGACCTGTGCACCTCACTCCCGTGTTCTTCTCTCCTCTCAGGTTTGCCTCCACCTTAGCGGTGTGTACTCCGGGGCAGATGATGTTCGCCTGACCAAGAAGATGCCGGATATCCACTCAGGTCACCATCTTCCCCCTGTTCCCCTGGTCCACGCAGGAGCTCCCTGCCGGGCTCCTCTGCTCACTGAGTAAGAGTGCTCTCCTAGTTTTATTCTCCTCTTGAGGAGATTCTGTCCCTAATAATCTCTTTTCTGCTCTCCTCCCGTAGGCTGCATGTGCTCCAGCAGGCACCGGTTTTGTGTGCAAATTTAAGTGATTTTGTTTTTGCTCTTTTCTTTAGTTGTGCACCTTTATTTAGAGTTGTGTGTCAGGTTGGGTTTTTACAATAAACTGGTGAACTTTTACATCCGAGTCTGAGTGTTCGTTCTGTGTTTCCACTGATCTGTGTGTTCGTTCAGTGTTTCCACTGATCATCCTTGAGATGTTTCTACAGCTTAATTGGAGTCCACCTGTGGTAAATTCAGTTGATTGGACATGATTTGGAAAGGCACACACCTGTCTATGTCAGGTCCTACAGTTGACAGTGCATGTCAGAGCACAAACCAAGCATGAAGTCAAAGGAATTGTTGTTAGACCTCCGAGACAGGATTGTCTCGAGGCATAAATCTGGGGAAGGGTACAGAAAAATCCGGATGCACTTTAATTAGAACATAACTGAAAAATACATTTAATACGTACTACATGCAATTATGTATAACTTTGACTTCAAAAACACAGCACAGTTTAAGTAAACTGAAAACACCCTCATTCAGTGACGATTAACATTGCATTTGTTATGTTGTGCTTCTTGGAAGGTAGGTGTAGGCGGAAGATGGACCCAGGGCGCAGACAGGACTTTGGTGCAAATAATGATTTATTAACAGAAAAACTCAAAAGAACAAACAAAAGGTGCAGCACAGGGGCTGGAAAAACTGGAACGTAATGTAACAAAAACTCATGAAGAAATAACTAGGATCACACAGGGAGCATGATGGGGGAAAACAAAACAAACTCAGCAGTCCACATTATAACGTTAATGACCCAACAATGACTGAAAGCAAAGAGGCAACATATGCAGTCATGTGAAAAAATTAGGACACCCCATTAAATATTCAGGTCTTTATTAAGAAATGTTCACATATCTATGTCTAACCTTGTTTTTTGTTTTTATTTGCATTTTTTAACATTTATTTTAGCCATTTTAAGTGGGAATGACTGTGGGGGTGTCCTAAAAAAGACGAGGGGTGTCCTAATTTATTCCTCACTATTTGTTTAGAATTACCTTTTACAGAAAGTTTTTTAAATAAGTCTTTAATTTTTTTTTAATTGTTTAGTTGTATTACATGAATCTCACAGTATTTTTACATTGATATTAAATATCCATATGTCCAAATATGTTACAAAAACACACAGCCTTATACAGGGTGTCCTAATTTTTTCACATGACTGTATTGGGGGGGAACTTATCAGCGGAACACAGGACAGCTGGGATGACAATCAGGAGCTAAACGGGCGCACACATGAGGGGAGGCGTCTACAGGTATGGAAAAACATGAGGAGCTGGAAACAATAGGTAAACCATTATGCACACAATGTCATGAACGGTCCATTTAACGGGCAAGAAATAGGACACCAAAGACACGTTGTAGGTTTCTGCACATTTATTAACATAAAGACACACAAAAACTCCCAGACTAATTGGTGAACAAAAATGAAAAACTAAACACACAACGCTCCCAAACTAACTGGTTGAGCATTTAACCAATAACAGATGAATATACGGTGCTCCAACAAGCAAAATCTGGCGAGCACCAAAGATGACGTATGAAACAAATGTTGGAGGCAAGTTGGGCTCAACGTCAGAGGTGCCAAAACACTGGGAACGCCAGAGCAGGAGAAAGCCGGAGTCCCCGAGAGCAATGGGGCTCGACGGCTGAGACAAAATAGGGAGAAAAAAGGCACCCAGACGGAGCTCACCAACTTACCTCAACAGCAGAACCCAAACCATGAAATGTAGGTCACGGCAGGAGATGAGGACGTGAGTGGCGATAGGAGAAGGGCACGACAACGGCCAGAGGTTGTCGTGCCACTTAAATACCCACACAATACAAACAGACAGGTGCAACTCATGAGTGATCAATCAAGAGCAGCTGTGCAGCCCCGCAGAACAAACAGCTGGAAGCTGCACAGCGCTGTGAAAATAAACAAACAGGAAACAGAAAGTACAGAAATAACCAAGCTACAAAATATCATACTAAACTAAGAAATAACAGACAAATAAACACAAGATGTTCACTGGGCAGACAAAACTGGGCACGGCTCTAATCCGTGGCCAAGGAACATGACACACAAGACCAAAAACCAGACAATGGGCAAACAGAGGATGGCATAACATACTGGGAGGCACTGAAGGCACGAATTATAATAATAATCAAAGTGGGAAAAAACTCAAAGACATCAAAATGACATTAATACTACTCATAAACAGGGAGACTAGGAACAAAACTTAAGACTATGACAAGAATATAAATTAAGCCCAAACACAGTAGTGATCAACGTAAAAATGACCACACACAGGAGACAATAAATGCATATAATTATCAAAAATCATCACAGAGAGAATGAAAATAAATAAAGCATGGACATGTTCCCAAGATTATGCCCCGATTCATAACAGCATTTAGAATTGTGGCATGTTGACAGCATTTTAGACAATGTCAGCACTGCTGCTTTTTTTTTTTTTTTTGTATTGTGTATATTTTATTAATCCCCAAAGGGAAATTCAGGGCATCCACCTGGACGGATTAGGCAGCCATGGTAAGGTGCCAATCCCTTCACCATTCACACACACATTTACACCTCGGGCCACAGTAGAGTCTCCACTTAACCTAACTTGCATGTTTAATAACTGTAATTTCCCAGTTTGGGATCAATAAAGTACATCTATCTATCTATCTAAACCTGGGTATGAAGATAGATAGATAGATAGATAGATAGATAGATAGATAGATAGATAGATAGATAGATAGATAGATGTACTTTATTGATCCCAAACTGGGAAATTACAGTGTAACAGCAGCATGACAGTAGACAACCAAACAACAGAAACACACATGACAGACAAACAGATTACCCATGGAAAGTAAAACTAACACGACTATAAAAAACCTATATACATCATAGCTTAATATATGATGACCCGTATAAACACATGAATCATCCCATTGCACAAAGAAGGACTATCAGGAGCAGAGTGAAAATGTGAGGTACCAGTTAGTCTGTAAGGTGCAGTGTGGCAGCATAGCTATGACCAGAATACAACATCATAGTGAATTATTGTACAGTGAAATTGCATGTGGCAGGAAAGATTTCCTGTACCTGGTCGTTCGACAACGAAGCTGTTGTAGTCTACTGGAGAAAGTGCTTCGCTCTCTATCTAGTGTGTGGTGGAGGGGGTGATCAGGATTGTCCATGATGGATTGTAGTTTATTTAGAGTTCTCCTCTCCACCACTGTCTCAAAGGTCTTCGGTCTGAGACCAATTACAGAGCCAGCCCTCTTGATAATCTTGTCAAGTCTGTTGGTATCTCTGGCCCTAATACTGCTACCCCAACAGACAGCAGCAAAGAAGATGGCGCTGGCGACAACGGTCTGTTAGAAAAGCTCCAGCATCCTGCTGCACACGTTGAAGGATCTCAGCTTTCTCAGGAAGTAGAGTCTGCTCATCCCCTTCTTGTGTGCAGCATCGGTGTTGGATCTCCAGTCCAACCCGCTGCTGTTCCTGACACCCAGATATTTGTAGTCCTAACCACTCCCACATCCTCCCCCCTAATCTGCAGTGGCTGAGAAGGCGTCTTCCTCTTCCTGAAGTCAATCACCGTCTCTCTGGTCTTGCTGGCATTCAACCTCAGGTGACTGTGCTCCGTCCACTCCACAAATCTGTCTACCAGTGCCCTGTACTCCACCTCCTCTCCTCCTCTTATACACCCTACAACAGCTGAGTCATCAGAGAATTTCTGCAGGTGGCATGACTCAGTGTTGTACTGAAAGTCAGTGGTGTATAAGGTAAAAAGAAAAGGAGAGAGCACAGTCCCCTGTGGAGCTCCCATATCACTAGCCACCACTCCAGACAAGACATTGCCCAGCCGGACAAACTGTGGCCTGCCTGTCAGGTAGTCAGTAATCCAGGAGATCACAGAGCTGTCAACCCCCATCACCCGCAGCTTCTCACCCAGCAGCAGTGGCTGGATGGTGTTAAAGGCACTGGAGAAATCAAAAATAGTGATTCTCACAGTATCTCCTCCACCATCCAGGTGCAGATGGGCTCGTTGCAGCAGGTAGATGACAGCATCTTCAACTCCTAAATGGGGCTGATATGCAAACTGCAGAGGGTCCAGCCACGTCTTCACCTGCAGCCTCAGGTGGGCTAAGACCAGTCTCTCCAGGACCTTCATCACATGAGATGTGAGGGCAACTGGTCGGTAGTCATTCAAATCCGATGGAGATGACTTCTTGGGGACAGGAACCAGGCAGGATGTCTTCCACAGCACCAGTACTCTCTCCAGACTCAGGCTCAGGTTGTACAGGCGTTTCAGTACCGGAGCTAGTTGGTTGGCACAGGTCCTCAGGGTCCTTGCGGAGATGCCATCAGGGCCCGAAGCCTTCCGCTGACGGAGTCTCTCCAGCTGTTTCTCCACCTGATCTGTAGTCACCGTGAAGTGAGGGAGGGTCCTGGTGCCCCCTGAGGAGGAGGAGGGGGGAGATGGAGAGAGGTTCTGCACAGGAGGGTGGGTGGGGAGGGGTGTGTGGGGGTCTGGTTGTGTTGCTCGGGTGACAGACTGTGAGTTGAACCTATTAAAAAACAGATTCAGTTCCTCAGCTCTCTCCTGGCTCCCAGATGGCTGCCCGACTCTCCCCTTGCACCCAGTTATTTGTTTCATTCCCTCCCACACATCTTTAGTGTTGTTTTTCCCGAGTTTATCTTCCAACTTCCTCCTATAATTGTCCTTGCACCTCCTCAGCATCTCTCTCAGCTCATGCTGCACTCCTCTCAGCTTCTCCCTGTCTCCAGCCCTAAAAGCTCTCTTCTTTTTGTTCAGAAGTGCTTTCAGGTCACTGGTGACCCATGGTCTGTTGTTGGAGAAGCAGTGTACAGTCTATGCAGTGTACAGTCTATGCATATTTCACCCTGTGTGTGGTGACATGCATTTTCTTCCAGAACTTGAGCGGTCATGTTCTGGTTCTGTCTCACACTCTAAGACTGGGAATGCCCTTTGTGCCATGAAAGAAGTTTTTTTGTTTTTTGTTTTTTGTTTTTTGTTTTTTTTTCCTGCTGGCTTTTGTACAGTCAATGAACAAAGCTCTCACTTTACTTTTTCTGAAGTCAAATCTTCAAACAGGGTGCCCTGGTATTTTCAGGTTGCTGTAAGAAATTTCCATTTGTTAACTGGTCCAAAAAATTGGGTTCTATAGGTACCCATGCACAACAATAGCATATTATTTGCAATTTAGTCAATTTAGTTAATACACACCTTTAGTTAATACACACCAATTTAGTTAATACACACCTTTGACAGTTTTTCACCCACTGCTCTACATCTTTATGTATACCTCCCCAAAAACATTTCTGCTTTAAGAGGCCAAGTGTCGGTCCTATGCTTTGGTGGCCCATCTGATTATGCACAGTAGTCAGGACTTTTTCTTTGAGACATACAGGTATCAACAGTTGCTGACATTTACCAAGATTTACGTCTTCAGTTTCACGATACAAGAGTCCATCTTTTTCTCTGAGTTGGGGCCAGTGTTTTAAAAGGGATCGGACTGGTATAGGCAGGGCTTGTTTCTCTTGGAGGGAGGGCTTTTGTTTTCTGTCCCAGAACTCTTTAAAAACTTTGAGTGTTCGGTCAGAGGCTTGGAACATCTGTAACTCAGCTTTGGAATAGCAAGGAAGTGTGGGAGTGTTATTCTGGACTACGTCACTTGCTTCCCCGTGGTCAGGCCCTAAGGCATTTAACTGCCTCACCTGGTAGTGTTCAACCCCTGCAGCTGCTAACTCTGGGCCTAAAGCTGTGCTTGCCCTGAGACTGTCACAAATAGCAACACAACCATTAAACTCTGCATCTTCTGAAAGGGGTTCTGACTCTGTTAAAGCTGGCTGTCTGGAAAGGTCATCGGCCGCGGAGGTACAACGACCGGGCCAGTACTTAACATCAAAATCGAATACGGCTAATTGTGCAACCCAGCGCTGTTGGATAGCCCCTAACTTGGCAGTGAAAAGGTGGCAGAGCAGGTTGATTTCTGCCAGCACTGTAAACTTAGAACCAAGGAGATAACTTCTAAACTTTTCTGTTACCGCCCATTTTAACGCGAGAAGTTCTACCTTCATGCCACGGCACCTAATCCAAGGTTGCTAGTGTCTGTCTCTGGAATAAAAGGAATCTTAAAGCTTGCATAACCTAGCATGGGAGCTCTGGTTAACTTGTTTTTGAGCAGTTCAAATGCTTCGGAGCACGCTGGTGTCCAGGCAGACTGAAACAACTGATTGGCCCTGGCTGAGCTACCTTCCTTAATACAGGAATTTACAACATCATGGAGAGGTCCTGTGACCTGAGAAAACCCCTCAGTAAACCTCCTGTAGTAGCTATAGAAACCCAGAAAAGGCCTGAGCTCTTTAACAGAGCTTGGAGTGGGCCACGACCTAACAGCGCTTATTTTATCAGGATCAGTACCTACAGCCTGAGCTGAAACCTGATGACCTAAGAACTTGACTTCTGACTGAAGGAAACAACACTTTTCAACTTTCACTTTTAGGCCAGTTTCCTTTAGCCTCTGAAGGACAGTTTTGAGTCTCTCAAGGTGTTCCTCAGAGGTCTTGGAAAACAAAAGCAGGTCGTCCAGGTAGACGAGAACAATCTGGAATACAAGGTCACTCTTTGTTGCTTACATTAAACGCTGAAAGGTTGCAGGCACTTTGCATAATTCGAAAGGCATCCTTAGGTATTCATATAGGCCAAAAGGAGTTGTGAAGGCCATTTTGTTCCTGTCTTTTTCATGGACTGCAACTTGGTGGTAACCACTTGCAAGGTCAATGCTTGAGAAGAACTCTGCACCACTTTATTTTTATTTTAACTTTGTTTGTTGCTCAGGTGTGCCACCTAGGTGTAGCCGATCAAACAGGGCCTGCATGTCTTTGTCTAGTTTCTCTTTGCCCTTCTGATTGACAGTGACTTCCTCATGTGTTGCAGATATGCGCTGAAACCTTACTTCACAAGGGTCACCTTCAGTGCACTCACAGGGGGTCAAAACACCTAGCCTGGCTTTAGCTGGGAGCCATACATCATCTTGTGAGAAGCTGATTACTTGAACTAGAAAAACATGACTGTTTGCTGATATTACTGTGGGCATGACAATAACGCCACCAGGCAGTGGGGTGTTGCCTGGTTCTAGAACAGGTGTGGAGTTGTCACCAGTCTCTCTCTTAGGGCCGCTCACATATACGGTGGAGACTGATAGTGCAGGCAGGTAACATTTGTCTTTCGTGCTATACATGCCATAGATGTCCTTCCCACTAGTTCTGCCTCCTGTACATGCTGAAAGGCCTCTCTCCACTCAGTAACCAGTTCTCCTTCAAGTGCTGCATCAAACTGTTAATATCAACTCCGTGCATCATTTAGCAATGTTCATTCCTATTATGCCAGGTGGGGACAGATCAAGTTCATTAGCGTCTGGTTTATCGTCATCTCTTATTATTAAAAATCCGCATTCCGGAAGAGTGACTCCCATTACTTGGATATCTAACTCAACATAGCCTAAGTAGGGCAGTGGCAACTTGTTGGCAGCAGTGATTTTTAACCATTTAGCTGTGCTGTGCATGTCTTCATCCTCTCCGTGGAGGTGGTTTCTGAAAAAGCTCTCTGTTAATGTGCTAACATTACTTCCCGAGTCAATAAGACACTTCAGGGGAGCACCACCTATTTGAACGTCGACAATAGGGCATTTACCAACTGCATTTTTCAAAAAGCGTTCTTTGGTCAAAGTCTCTGGTGAGCCCTCAGATCTACCACACATTGCCCGGCTCATAGCAACCGAGGAATCTTGTTTCCCCGCGCGGCTGAGGTGAGTGTTGCACTAGTCTGCCTTTGGGGTCTACATGCAGGGCATTGCTTAGCCATGGGTCCTACTCCTTCACATCTCAGGCAAATAGGCTGGCCATCTTCAGTATATCTGGGGGTTACTTCTGGCTTATTTTTTTCCACAATATCTTTATTGAACCTTTTTTTTTTTTTTTTTTTAACAAACATGATACAAACAATCAAACACTAACACTAAAGTACTACAAAAAAAAAAAAATGCACTAAAAACACCAACAACCACCAACAAAATCAAGTCTTCAACAATGCTCCTCTGTTTAGTCTAGACAATCCAATACATAAGTATACATATTATGTTCACCAGTTTGGAATTTACAAGGTCCACACACATCATTCACCTTCTTCTTCAAGAGTTATGTTTAAATTTTTTACATAATCAATAAAAGGTCTCCATATATTCTCAAACACAATTTCCTTTGATTTTAGTATATATGTTATTCTTTCTAATGGAAGGTTTGTTAACATCTGTCTTAACCACTGAGTCACATCTGGTCTATGAGTCTTTTTCCATAATAGTGCAATACATTTTTTGGCATTAAGCAAACTGAGGTCTATGAATGTTCTTTCACTTTTATTAAAATTATGCTTTTCTGGGTACAGACCCAACAAAAACAGTTTAGGATTCAATATGATTTGTTTTGAGATTATTTTTTCAATTGTTACCCTCACCTCTTCCCAAAACATTCTTATTAATCTACATTCCCATAAACAATGAAATAGGGTTCCTTTACTTTCCATGCATTTTGTGCATGTATCTGGTATATTTTTGTTATATCTATTTAACTCCTCCGGTGTAACATACATCCGCATTAACCATTTGAAATGTATCAATTTAAGGCGTGCATTTATTGATTTGGTTTGAGCTTCTGTACAAGCCAATTCCCATTGTTCCTCTGAAATTTCAATTTGCAGATCTTCTTTCCAGTAGTTTAATCTTTTCAGTGAATTTTCACTTGAAGATAGTGTCAGTGAGTTATAAAACTCTGAAATAATACCCTTTCTTTTACTATCTTTCATCATCATTTTTTCCAAGGATGAATAAATAGGTCGAGTGAGAGCTTTATTTTGATTTGATCGAATAAAGTTTCTAAGTTGAAGATATTTAAAAAAATGTGTTCTATTGAGATTAAATTTGATCCTCAGCTCTTCAAAAGACATTATGTTGTCTGCACATGGCAAATATAAATCCTGAATCTTTTGTATCCCTTTTAAATTCCATACTTTAAATACAGCGTCCGCTCTCCCTGGTTTAAAATATTGATTACCCCATATTGGACTAAATTGTGATAATAACTGTGGTTCTTTTAAATAGTTTTTAGCTTCACACCATATTTTGATCATATGCTTTACAAATGGATTTTTAACTTGTTTTTGTAATTTTTTTGCCGAATCTGAGTATATGAATATGGGAAGAGGTAAAGGTAAATTGTATGATTCCATTTCAGTCCAGTGAGGGAGATCATTTGATGAAAAATAATATGTCATAGACCTCAGTTGTGCCGACCAATAATACAACATAAAATTTGGACATTTCAGACCTCCACGATCAAATGGTAAATATAATAAAGACAAACGTAATCTAGCCCTCCTGTTGTTCCATATAAATTCCACTAACTTTTTTTTTATTCTTGAGAATAGATCTAAAGGTGGTGATAAGGGAATGTATTGAAATAAATAAAGTATTTTAGGTAAAATATTACTTTTAAGTATATTGATTCTCCCGATCATCGACATTGGTAGTGACATCCATCTCTGAGTTAACTCACTGATATCTGACATTAAGGCTTCATAGTTGACACTGGCGACTGATTCTAGCTTAGGCATAATTTGGATTCCTAAATATTTAAACTGATTTACAACATTGAATTGATTTACCTCAGGGGCTGGGTAATTTCTCTGGGTCTCATTTAGCATTAATATTGAAGATTTAGTTTTATTTATTTTATATCCTGATATTTCCCCAAAATTCTTTATTAAATTCAACAAGGTTGGAATTGATTTTTTTAGATTCGACATAAACAAAATTATGTCATCGGCGTACAGGGAGATTTTATGTTCTGTTGGTCCAACTTTAATTCCATATATTTGTGAATGTAAACGTATCGCTATCGCTAAAGGTTCAATTGCCATAGTAAACAGTAAAGGTGAAAGTGGACAGCCTTGTCGACATCCTCTATTGATTTTTATTGGTTTTGAAATATTGTTATTTGTTAGGATTTCTGCTGTAGCATTATTGTATATTATTTGAACCCATTTTATGAAATTATTTCCAAGTCCAAACCTTTGTAGGACTTCAAAAAGAAAGGGCCATTCAACTCTATCAAAGGCCTTTTCGGCGTCCAATGATAGGAGAGCTGTATCCGGTGCTTCTTTATTAAAATAAATAATATTAAATAGTCTTCTTACATTATGGAAGCCTTGTCTACCCTTTATAAAGCCATTCTGATCTCGATTAATAATATTTGGTAAAATTTCTTGTATTCGTCTTGCTAAAATTTTACAGATTATCTTAAGGTCGGCGTTTAATAGGCTTATTGGTCTCATATTTTCACATTTATTAGAGGGCTTACCTGGTTTTGGCAGCAGTATAATTAAGGCATTATTTATGTATGATGGTAAATTATTATTTTGAAATGCTTCTAAAACCATTTCCAAAAAAGGTTTTATTAATTTATTCTTAAATTTTTTATAAAGGTCAACTGGAAGACCATCTGGTCCTGCACTTTTTCCTGATTTCATATTATCAATGGCTAGCCCAACTTCTTCTTGACTAATTTTAGACTCCAATATCTCCCTGTTTTCATTTGGAATACACGGTATAGATAGTTCGTTCAAAAACCCATTTAGTTTTGTTAAATCAGGTTCATTTTTGGTATCATATAATTTTTCATAGTAATCTCTAAAGGCTCTATTAATTTCTAAAGGATCTATAACTACCTGTCCGTTACTTATAATACTGGTAATTGGTGTTTTAATTTCCAATTGTTTAATCTGCCATGCTAATAATTTTCCTGATTTTTCACCTTGTTCATAAAAAGATTGTTTCAATCTTAGAAGACTCGAGGCAGCTCTATTCGCTGATTTTTTGTCGTATTCAGCTCTCAAAATCAGTAATTCATTCTCCAACCTTGGGTCACTTCCTGCATACACTTTTTCCTGAAGATTTTTTATTTTATGTTCCAATTTAGCTCTCTCCTCTCGAGTCTTCTTAGATTTTGATCCTGTATAACTAATAATATGTCCCCTAATAAAAGCTTTGAAAGCCTCCCACTTTACACATGCTGATGTTTGTGTAGTATTGATGTCAAAGAACTCGTCTATCTGTTTTTCTATATACTTGACAAATTCCTCATCCTGAAGCCATTTATGCTGAAATTGCCATCTACCTGATTCCTTTATCAATTTTTTATCTACATATATTAGACAACAGGGTGCATGATCAGAGATCACGATGTTATCATAAAAGCAGTTTTGAATCTTGGACCTTAATTCTGTGGAAATCAAAAAATAATCAATACGTGAGAATGTCTTGTAGGTACTGGAATAACAAGAATAGGCTTTAACTTGTGGTTTCATTTCTCTCCATATATCTAACAATCTCAATTCTTTCATAAAATGATTAATAGTCATCCTACATCCAATGTGCGTACAATCCAGTCCTGTTGATCTATCCACACCTGGATTCAATGTACATTAAAATCCCCTGCTATTATATGTTGCCCTGTAAGTGATGATAAGATGAGAAATAAATTAGCAAAGAACTTCTGGTCATCTATATTGGGACCATATAAGTTCACAAGATTTATATTTTCTAATAGCAAAGAACCTTGAATGATTACATATCTTCCAAATTTGTCTCCAATTACATTTTTCACTTGAAAAGGAACTGATTTATGTATGAGAGTCATAACTCCCCTGGCTCGGGATGAAAATGAAGAGGTGAATACACTTCCCTGCCATCTACTCCTAATTCTTTTAACATCCTCCTCTATCAGATGAGTTTCTTGTAAAAACACAATTCTTGAACCCATGTCCTTTATTTTATTCATAACTTGTTTAAGTTTTTTTAAATTTTGTAGACCTCTGCAATTCCATGAAGTTAAATTAAGATTAACACTTTGGTCCATGATCAATAGAGAGTTTGGGATTACCTTGCAGTGTAAACATGCTCATACAGAGAAGCAAAAACATGAGTGGTTGAACATTCATCCTACAAACTACACACAAACAAATTTCCCCTTCCCACACTTGTGGCAAACCCCCCAAAATCAAAAGAAAAATTCTGTCTCCCGATATAGCCATCGACCGTTCCACACCCACGGGGAACAGCCTAAGCCACTCCTTCTTCATCCTCCCAATCACCCTAACTCTACTGCTTTTAATGACGTAACATTAACTCTCTTCTGTAGTTTTCCAACTTAACTCCAAAATTTTTAACAACTTTGTACATCATAGTTTTTTTTTTTTTTGTTTGTTTGTTTTGTTTTTGTTTTGTTTTTTTTAATATATAATACAATCTATATTTTGTAAACTTACTATTTACTTCAAGTCAGTCAGATGCCTGTGCAAATGCTTAATTATTCTACCTTATATTTTGTTCATGCTTAGCTCCCACCAGTCTCTTCTTCTTCTTTGATCTTCTTGATGAACTCCTGCGCCTCCTCTGGGGTCTTGAAGATGTGGGTTCTGCCCTCATACGTGGTCAGCAGTCTCGCAGGATAGATTACACCATGACGAATCCCAAGGTTGCGCAGCTCCTTACGTACGGGATCAAACTGCTTCCTCAATTGCTGGATTCCTGTGGCCAAATCTGGGTAGAACCGCACCTGCTGGTCCTGGTGTTTAATCTCTCCTTTAGCACGTGCAGCGTTGAAGATCTTCATCCTGTCTCTGTTGCTTAGAAACTTCATAATTAAGGTCCTCGGCGGTCCCTTATCTCTCCGTGGGCCAATACGATGTGCTTTTTCCAGAACCACTGCTGATTGCAACTCCTCGCTGCCCAGCACCTCCGGAATCCACTTTTCCAGAAAGGAACATACGTCCCGACCTTCTGATTCCTCTGGAAGACCCACCAGCCTCAAATTATTCTGTCTCGACCGAGATTCCAAATCCAAAATATTATCTTCCAGAGATTTATTTTTTTTTCCAAAGTGCGCACCTTTAATTGAAGACGGGTGACGTCATCTTCAGCACTAGCGAGACGGAGCTCCATCTGCGCCGTTCGTTCTACACAGTCACCCAATTCCTTTCTTATTCCTTCCAGCGCTGTCATAATCCCATCAAATCTAGAGGAAAAGTCCGCTCTCATTGAACTCATGGCAGCCATCAGCGCATCTGCGCCATTCCCCGCAGAAATCGCACCGCCGCCAGCCTCCTCCGCCATATATGGAGCCTTGTTTGCTGCGTCACAGACCTGAAAGTCCGTTAATTTGGACTGTTTCGGCGGCTCGCTTTTTCCTTTTCCTGGTTTTCCAGCCTTAGGCTTCGCCGACATATCCTCGCCCAAATGCTGGGATACGTTCTGTCCCAAATGAGAGAGTTATTTGCCGATTTTTTTCTCCAGGAGCAGAGCAGAGCGAGACACGTCCATCCTACGTGGCAGCCATAACCGGAAGTCACTTCTGGCTTATTAGTCATGTTAGCGCCATGTGGTTTAGCTTTTTGAGTGTTGAGTTCATGCACAGCATTTGTTAACTCTCCAATGGCCTTACCTTGCTGAGCAATTATCTTTACAACTTCCTGCAGTGTCACGGCCAAATCACTTTCTGAGTTACTGGGGGATTTAATATTTACTGAATGTCCATCAAGACTCTCTCCCACAAGGTTTCTGCTCCTTGCCACATTTGAACTTCGGGGTCGGTCTTCAACACTCCACATTATAGCCTCCTTTCTAACATCAAATAAACTGGACTGTGGTTTCTCTCTGATGAGCCTTCGGAGCTCACGGCCGAGGGTGGAGTCGCGCACCCCTTTGATAAATTGGTCCCGTATTGCTAGCTGCAGGTCAGTAACAACATTAGGAGAAGTTAACAGAGCGGAGTTAAGCAACTGAGAGAGTGAATGTGAGTAGTCTCTCAGGTCTTCTCCATCCAACTGTCTGCGAGCATAAAATGCATGCAACAACTGTGGTGTAGTAGGTTTTTCTCTAATTCTTCACACAAGTATAAAAACAAATCACTTGGTTTTGCTTGTCCATGTGTACATAGCTTAACTTCATCTAATGCAGATCCCCTTAAATGTAACAAAATGAAGTCTACTTGGTCACCCTCCCTTAGACCCCTTAGACTCATAGCCCACTCAACCTCTTCAATAAAATCATCAGCAGAATAAGCATCTTTACCCGGGTCTCCATTAAAGGGCACAATCTGTTTCTCTCTTGGAACATACACAATAGACCTTGGTTGTACATCACCCAAAGAAGCAATACTTGACATCACAGCACCATGCTTTCGACTCAGTTCAGTTATTTGTAACTGTAACCCTTGTAACTGGTTACCGCTATCTGACAGAGGTGATGCAGCATCACCCACTGCATGGCTGGGCCCAGGCACTGGCATGCCACTTCCATCTTCTCCGTCCGACATCTTGGAATGTCTCTTCTGAGGTGATACAGTCTTTTAGAGTGCAGCCTGGACCTCTGGAGTTAGTGTGCAGTGCTTGGGACCGTGGCAGTGACTTCACATCCTGAAGATGATAGCAGCTGCACTCTTGACCAGCTCCTCTTCACCACTACTGCTGTCTTTCTACTAAGTGCTATTGCAAATAAAAACCCCAAACACTATGGTACTGATAAAACATGAAAAAAAATACTAAAATTCAAAAGGGCCAAATCAACCTGGAAATCTCACTTCTGACACCAAAAACAGGGCTGGAGGTGTGTGGCCAAGTGTACAATTTTTGGGACCAACACAGACAGCAACTAAAAATGTGGATCCTATTTCCCGACTGCCCCAAGAATAAGACAGCATTAATTTGGTTTGATTTGATGTTTACTGGGACATTTGTGTTGGGCAAAAGCAATATTTCCCCTTAAAAATATCACTTTTCGCTAATAAAACAATTTTGTCTCCAAAATAAAAACAACAGTAGTGGACTCTTCTCAAAAAACAAACAAACAAACAAACAAAAAAACAGAGGAAACACTACTTAATATACTTTCACACTAAATACATTACATATTTTTTTTAACAGTAAACTTGAACTCACTCGAAAATGGCGGACAGCCTGTCCAGCCCGAACCACTCAGAAAGACCCTGGACAGTGCCGTCTCCCCTCTGCACAAACCAAACGATCCACAAAATTGGTAAATACATTTTAAAAAAAACAATAATTGGTACATTTGTAAAACTTCAGACAAATTATTTTTGAACACTCACGCTGTCACGTAGTCTCCTATTCCAACTACGTGGATAACTTGGCAGAAAATGTTACACAGGATCAGCAATGGATCTACATCAATCTTTGTTTCTACAAAATTCAACAACCAGTAATCTTAGTACATCAGGCCACTTAAAGCTTTGTCTTAGAATATATAAGATTATTCATGTGATTTATACTGTAACGTCGGGGCCATTTTAAGGGAGCCAGGGATTTCCCAGCATGCTTTGCCAGTTTGAAACGTTACTGTGTGTGTTAAATGTGTTATTTCTGAGTTACACTGCTGTGTCATTATAACTGCATTATAATGACCCAGCAGTGTTTAGCAGGATTAGGGCAAGATGTATCTGTGTGTGTAACCATGATTGAAACGGAGGTCTGGGAGAATGACCTCCACTCCACTCTGTAGCACAGAAGCAAGTTGGGGTTGGGGTGTACAAAATAAATCTGGTTGATCACAGCCATCTGCTCCATTTTCTTTGTGTGAACCTTGCAAACGTCACACTGGTGTCAGGAGTGGGATATGGAGCAAGATGAGGATCCAGGCGGAGGTACAGCGGCCGGAGCGATTCATCGCTCAGCCGGGAACGGAGTGTAGAGCTGAGAGGCCGGCCCCTGAAGAGCTTCGCCACGATGGACGGAGCAGAGCAAACCAGCCCTGTTTCCCGCCCTTTTCAGGGCAGGACGGGCTGGCGATTCCAGAGCGATTAGGAGCGGCAGTCGACCGGGAGATGACCGTCCCATCCATCCAGCAGCGGGCCAAGATTCCCCGCTACAACGGCGAGAACCTGTTGGATGACCGCCTGGCCCAGGTCGAGTTGGCTGCCGCGCTGATCATCAGAGGAAAGCACCGTGCTGAGAGCGAGTGGAGGAGGAGCTACGGCAGATCACAGCAGCGCGTGCACGAAGGAAACAGCCGTGGCGACGCGAGGAAGGACTGCTTCCGCTGCACAGAGCCAGGGTACATGGCATGGTACTGCCCCGCACACAGCGCACGACAAACTGGCCCCTCGCCGACGTTAAATTAGAGCGAGGTGGCATGGACGGGGAAAAAGCCGCCTCCTGCAGATGCTTCCCCCGGCAGGTGACGTCACAGAGGCCTTTGGAGCGCAGCAGCAGTGGAGCGAGCAGGACAGATCCGGTCTTTTCTCGGGATCGGCAGGGGCTGGGCGCCTGGACGCGGGCCAACGGCCGACTGGGAGGTCCTGGCAGCGGTGGGAGTCATGGGACTCCCGCTGCCAGAGGAGGAACTGTGCGTGTCCTACCGCTACCCGATGCTTTTCCTTTCGGTGACGTCACGGAGGCCCTCGGCGCAGGAGCGACGCAGCGGAGCGAGCAGGACGAAGATGCGGCCACTTTCCAGGCGCGGCAAGGGCTGGACGCATGGACGCGGGCCAGCGGCCGCCTGGGAGATCTGGCAGCAGTGGGAGTCGGCCGGAGCGGGCCTGGGACTCCCGCTGCCAGGGAAGGGACTGTGCGTGGTCCTACAGAGGCTGTCAGATGTGTCCATCCGCCCGCTGGTGGCCAAACCGGAACCCTACCCCAACCAGATACTCTGACCGAGACTCAGATGGCCCGTGCATGCCGCCCTGGCACCGGGCTGACTCGCGTTGGATTTCTGAAAGTGGACTTTGAATTTTCTGGGGACAGAAACCAGTCCAGGGGGGGGCAGTGTAACGTCAGGGCCATTTTAAGGGAGCCAGGGATTTCCCAGCATGCTTTGCCAGTTTGAAACGTTACTGTGTGTGTTAAATGTGTTATTTATGAGTTACACTGCTGTGTCATTATAACTGCATTATAATGACCCAGCAGTGTTTAGCAGGATTAGGGCAAGATGTATCTGTGTGCGTAACCATGATTGAAACGGAGGTCTGGGAGAATGACCTCCACTCCACTCTGTAGCACAGAAGCAAGTTGGGGTTGGGGTGTACAAAATAAATCTGGTTGGTCACAGCCATCTGCTCCATTTTCTTTGTGTGAACCTTGCAAACGTCACAATACGTTATATGTGCGACTAAATACTCTTGCAAGTGAACACTGGATTATTTCAAAATACGACAGTGACACCTACTGGACACTATTGAATCACAACTGGGTGAGAAAAGGAGAGATTTATAGATTTCATTTAGAAAGGGTAATTTTATTACTTGACCTGGCTACACATAAAAACAGTGACAGCTTGGATTTAATGTTTTGCTTATACCAAAGTGACAGTAGATTAATGAAAGCGCTTTGAGTGGTCTTTGTGACTAGAAAAGCGCTATATAAGTGCAGGTTAGTTAGTTAGTTAGTTAGCTTCTTTCTCTTGAATTCAAACAGCGCATAGTGGTTGACTGACAATGCAACCATTAAAGAAAAATGTCTGCTACTAGCTGTCTTAGCCAGGGCTGGACTGGGACAAAAAGATCCAGAACGTCATTAGGATGGCTCAGAAGATTGTTGGCTGCCCTCTCCCCACATTGGAAGACCTACACAGTTCCCATTGTCTCAAAAAAGCTTGGAATATAATAAAGGATACTTCCCACCCTGGCCACTCCCTGTTTGAACTGCTGCCATCAGGCAGACAATACAGATCAATAAAAGCAAGGACAAGCAGACTCAAAAACAGTTTTTTCTAACTGCAATAAATATAATAAATGCAGTATAAAGCAGTTGGATGTTGAAGGTGTATAAAGGGACTGTGCAATGGCAGAAATGTGATTGTAGGTGTGCATTATATGGACTGTATGTCTGTATGTCTATGCTTGTTTTTATACATTTTTTAAATTGAGTCTACATATTTATGAATGATGTTCTGACTGGTTGGCAATTTAAATTTCATGGTTCATGTGACAATGACAGATAAAGTTCTATTCTATTCTGTTCTGTTATGTTGTTATTAGGACATATTATTGTGTTACACGGGTGACGGCTCCACCTTTCTGCCACCTCTCAGGGATAAGAGGGCTGTGCAGAAGAGGGGTGGTCTCTTTGACCTCACCTCTGCCTAACGGGAGTGCTGGTATTGTAACTGTGAGTCAACAATAAAGTCCTGTTCTGTTCTGCATCCAGTCTCATCCTTGGTTCTCGTTTACCGACATAATATTTAGCGAAGAGGATAAAAGTATGGATGCGGGTGTTGCCAATATTCGGCCATTTTTGGAGATTCCCGGTGAGCCGCCAGTCCCTTGGGCAAGGTGGTTCACCGCATTCCAGAACTATTTGGTGGCACTGAACCTTGGTAAACTGGAGAAGTTACGGGCATGGGTAGTGTTGGTCTACAATTTGGGTATGGCAGGACAACACATCCTTAGTGCCTTGGGTGATAGCGATAGCTTTGAGGACGTGGTTGAGCTAATGGTGCATCATAAGATAAGCCTTTATTAGTCCCACAATGGAGAAATTCCAGGATTGCAACAGCACAGGGATAGCAACACTCAGAGCAACAATCAGAAGGCAAGAGAAAAAAACAAGAGCAGCAAGTATACATATGTACATATAAATATATATATATGTATATAGACACACAGTGCGGAGCATTGTAGCTAGATGGGATAGATATATAAATATATAAACACAGTGCGGAGCATTGTAGCTGGATGGAATAAATATATGAGTATATAAACACACAGTGTGGAGCATTGTAGCTAGACGGAATAAATATGTAAATATATAAGCACACACAGTGTGGAGTGTGGATCATTTTCACGCCCCGGAAAATGTCATCGTCCAGAGGATTCAGTTTCGGCAGCGCCACCAGTGGACTGACGAGTCAGTGCAACGGTATGTTGCGGATCTATGCCAGCTGGCCGGGACTGCCAGTTTGGAGCATTGGAGGAAGAAATGGTCCACGGCCAGTTGGCGGAGCACACTCTTTGCTTAGCGGCACAGTCGAGGCTCCTCACACACTTGGGCGAGCTGACGTTAGCCATGGCCATCGAGTTAGCTCATCAGTGTGAAGCAACAGAAAAGCTATCACAGGACCTTGGTGAGAGGGCTACACTCCGTCAATATGAATCACAGTCAACGGCGCAGGCGGTGGACCCAGGCAGCGATGATAGCATTGAGGATAAGGAGGAGTACACTACTGCTGTAAAGACAAGGTCCGCCCCGGGATCACCCAAGTGTTTGGGTTGTGGGTCCACCAAGCACCGTTATAAGGCTAGAGAGTGTCCAGCAAGAAGAAAACGCTGCGGCAAGTGCGGACTTCTGCATTATTTTGCCAGGGCATGTAAAAGGTTCGAGCGAGGGGACCAGCGACGCAAAGTGGACCCCCCTCCCCCCGCTCCAACTCCCACAGTCATTCACACTGTTTCCCTGAGCACTGATGGTTGTACATACTGTATGGTGGAATTGGACGGGGTGGCGGTGCCGCTGCTGATTGACACGGGCACGGTGAGGTCCGTGTTGAATTGGCCCACCGTGAGGAGTTTCTTCCCATATTACCAAGCGAGAGGTCATTCAGCACCGCTGTGTGGGTATGGCGGAAAAAGGTTGGCCACGGTAGGTTCGGTGGAACTAGCGGCTCAGTACAAGTTGGTGGAGGTGTCCAACCTGAAGTTTGTAGTGACTGCCTGCGGCGAGAATATTATGGGCTGTGACCCTTTTTATGGACTGGGCTTCACCATCACCAGCGGTGTTGGAAAGGAGTGGTCGGGCCGTGGTTTGTGGGACCGTCTGGTTCCGAGAGTGGTGGATGATGCTGTATGGGACGAACCTTGGCCTAGTATTCTGGAAGATGAGCAGGACCAACCCCACCCAGGGCCATCGTGGGAGGGTCCCAGTGCCAGAGCCCAAGTAACCCTAGCTGAGGGAACTGAGTGGTGCGGTGAGACGCCCATGATGGCGGGTGGAGCCGAGCGGATGGCCCATTCTGCTTCCGGAGTTCGTCTGGAAGGTATCGAGGAGTGAGGGGTTACAACAGCTTCGCCGGCGTCGAAAATGAAAGGAAGCAGGGAGGACCGGCTGGCATGGTGAAACGACGTGCCACTCAGGGACACTGGAAGCCAAGTTGGGCTCCTCTGGGGGTTGCTGATGTGGTCCGACCCAGAGAAGAGGTCCGGTCAAGAGGGGTTCGAGGCAAGTGCAAACGACAGGAGGACCAGGGGCGGCTGCAGATGGTGGCTGTTCGGGAGGATGGCTACCTTCAGCTGTCTGACGGTTCATGGAAACATCCCAGCAAGCTGCGGCATGCCAATGATGAGAAGGAGGTGTTTGGGCTTCGACGTGGGTCATCCCCGAGCGCGAAGAAAAGAAGGTGCTCTGGAAGGGAACCACCTGACGGGTTTCTGGGGGGTGGTTCCTCTACCGGGACTGACTGATAGGGCAATGTGTTTATTGCATGATGTTGGAATGGGAGATAACCTATTTATATATATGTTCTGTTAAGGGATTATTTTATGTAATTTATTTTAGGAGCATGGCGATTTTTTGTTTAAAGGACTGTGTTTTAGCAAAGACAGCAGAATAATCCATCTGGCCATGTGGGGGTGGAACGGTAGTCCACCTGTTCCCCCCTAGCTTTAGTTGTGTGTGTGTGTGTCATAGGCCTTGTACTATTGTTGTTTAGTTTTAACGAGTGATTCGGGTTCCAATTTGGGGAGGGTCTCGATTGTATGTGTGTGTTTGGACCATTTTTGAAGGGGGGGAAAGTGTTGTTATTAGGACATATTATTGTGTGACACGGGTGATGGCTCCACCTTTCCGCTGCCACTCAGGGTATAAGAGGGCTGTGCGGAAGAGGGGCAGTCTCTTTGACCTCACCTCTGCCTAACGGGAGTGCTGGTATTGTAACTGTGAGTCTACAATAAAATCCTGTTCTGTTCTGCATCCAGCCTCATCCTTGGTTCTCGTTTACCAACATAACATATTCTATTCTAAAAAAAAAATCAACCCTGGCATTTTTGTTCCAATTTGTTAAGTAGCAACATTCAACCGTCACACTTAATGGTCTAATGGAGTTCAGAATTATCCCACTTTTGCCCTTAATAAGTGAATCTCTGTGGTTTTGAAGAAAGAAAAAGAAAAAAGAATGAAAGATACTTTATTATCTCTTCTGCATAAATATCTTGTCATAATTTTTAAAGTCTAAAAATTTTTCAAAGGTGTGAAACTTTGAGAAAAAGCTACACAATTAAAAGGGAAAAAACGTCACAAACATACAGTATATACAATAAAAGCTTCAAATTTACTAGAATAACATAACAAATGAATATAGGGATGGCTGCCCATTTATTTAAAATATGTACTAAACTCATGAGAGAAAAAAATGCAGGATTACAAGAAAAACAAACGAATTTTAAAGCCAAAAGTTACAAATTCATGGCAAAAGTTGCAAATTTATGAGGAAAAATCTACATACTGTATGTACAATTACAGTCAGTGAGAATGTAAACACAGGAAGTTATTTAAAAGATTTAATAAATTTATTACGAAAAAGAAAATTAATAAATTATTGAGACAAAGGTCAGAAAATCATAGGAGAAATGTAGCACATTTGCAATAATTTTAAAAATTAAGAAAATATCAATGAAAGAAGATTATTCTCTTCAATGGAAATAATATCTTGTGTCTTGTGAGATTTGCAGCCAGCTTTGAAAGTTGAAATAGTGTATACCTCCGCCAAGACTGCTTCAAAGTCCTTGGTGGAGGTATGCAGTCTCAGATCATCACCAAAATTTAATGGGTTCATCCTTGGCCCAAGGGCTACCTCTGGTGAAAATTTCATCAAAACCCATCCAGTAGTTTTTGCATAATCCTGCTAGCAGACAGACAAACAGACAGACAAACCAGCCCAATTACATAACCTCTTTGGGGGAGGTAATTAGTGCAGCTGGACATCAGGTAATCAGGTGGAGAAAACAGTGTGCAGTGTTTCCAGATCTTGCAAGAGAAACAAGCAATCAGCTCTATGGAAACAAGCCCCCCCCCCCCCCAAAAAAAAGCCCAACAAGCAATCTACCACATTGTGTAAAAGAGAGGCTGTGTGGGGAGCGTGAAATAACGAAGCTGAATTGGTTCTTAATTCAGGTTTTATTCATGCACTTCATCCCCAGCCTTCTCTCAAGAACACAAGAGGGTGAGCTGCATCAGACCTTCACATTTATACATTTCACACAAAGGGAGAATCACATATCCCTGTCAAAACCCCCTACTGACATTAACTCCCCCTCCGGTCTCTCAGTCCTCCACCTGTCTCCTAGGAGGTCGGGAAGTCCTTTCAGTCCCTTATCGCCGTACCTCCGTCCTCTTGTTGTTAACCGCAGGTGGTCCAGACATATTGTTCCATTCAGGACGTGAAGTCAATCCACACATGCAATCTCCAGCATCCCCTTTATGCTTATGCATATGTGGGCCAAAATACATGGGCTACAACCCCCTCCCCCAAACGTCGAAGAATGGACAATATATTAAAATTCAGAGAACATGTTAATATCAACTGCACAGTCTATACCACATGACCACATCAAAAATCAGTGATAACATCAATAGCATAGTCTATACCACATGATCACATCAAACATCAAACAGTCAGTCCGTACGCCGTCTGGGCTTCAACCGTCTTCCGAATCTGCTGTAGGCAGGTCTCGGCATCCCTGCAGCGCCGTCCTGCAAAGAATCTGCTGACTGCAGAAGAGAGTGGTTATTTGATCCCTGCGGGGGCTCCGGGACGCATTCCCTGGGGGGTCTGCCACGTCGAGGTGCCCTCGCTACCCGTACAGACTCGTCGTTCATCACAAAGGCAGGCTTTAGTCTGTCAATACTGACTGTCTCTTTTCTGTCTTCCAAATCTAGCACAAAATGCTTACCACCTGTCTCCAGCACCCTATATGGCCCATCATATGGCGGTCGGAGGGTTGGTCTTAGAGCCTTGTGCCTGACAAAAATGAACTCAGCATTTTTCAAAGCTTTGGGAACAAAAACGCGCGGAAAAGTGTGATGAACGGGGCCCGGGAGCATGTCCGCTCCCGTGCCGATTGGTGGTCCAAGAGCCGGGAGGCGTCCCGGTTCCGGATGCTCTGGTAGAAACTCACCGGGCAGCCTGAGAGGTTGTGCAAAAACTAACTCCGCTGGGGAGGCATTTAAATCCTCCTTAGGTGCAGAATGCAACCCTAATAAAACCCATGGTAGTTTGTTTACCCAATCTGCATCCGTAAGCGACGCTCTGAGGGCTGCCTTCAAAGACCTATGAAAACGTTCGCATAAACCATTAGCCTGAGGGTGATAAGCGGTAGTGCGGTGAATTTTCGCTCCTAAGCTGCTGGCCATCACTGACCACAGCTCAGAGACAAATTGAGGCCCTCTGTCGGACGTAATATCCGACGGGACCCCGAAACGCGCTACCCAGGCCGTCAAAAAAACGCGAGCCACCTCTGCGGCCGTGGTCGATGCCAGTGGGACCACTTCCGGCCAGCGTGTGGTTCGGTCCACCATTGTCAAAAGATGTGAGAACCCCTGCGACGATGGTAGGGGGCCCACGAGGTCAACGTGCCCGTGATCGAATCTTTTGGCCGGAATGTGGAACGGTTCTAAAGGGGCTCTTGTGTGCTTATGAATTTTGGCCCGCTGACAAGCCATGCAGGTCCTTGCCCACTCTTTCATGTACTTGCGCAGGCTCGGCCAAACAAACTTCTCCGCTACCATTTTCACCGAAGCGCGCACCCCTGGGTGTGCCAGGGAGTGGACCGAGTCAAAAACGCGGCGGCGCCACGCGGCCGGAACTACCGGGCGTGGCCGCCCGGTTGACACATCACAGATTAGGGGGGGCATACCGGTTTGCAAACACCTGCTCTCCAGCCTTAACCCTGTTGGTCCAGACTGGAGCGCGCGCACGTCCGCATCTCTGCCCTGCTCCGCTGCCATGGCTGCGTAATCTATCCCCACGTGAACCGGGGCCGCGTGCGCTTCCGCACTGCTATTTTGCTTCGCGGCTGCCGTAGTATAATCTGCCGCTGCGCGCGCCGGTGCTGTGGCCACGTGAGAGAGGCAGTCTGCTACTATGTTGAATTTACCCGCTACGTGCTGAATATCAGTGGTAAATTCCGAAATTGCGGCCAGCTGTCTCTGCTGCCGGCCTGACCACGGATCTGAAATTTTGGACATCGCAAAAGTGAGCGGCTTATGGTCAACAAAAGCGGTGAAACGCCGGCCTTCCAGCCAGAACTGGAAATGGCGGATGGCCAAATGGAGCGCTAACAGCTCCCTGTCAAATGTGCTGTATTTCTGCTCAGCTTCGCTCAAGGATTTGCTGAAGAATGCTAGCGGCTGCCAAACACCGGCAACGTGCTGCTCTATAACTGCCCCTATGGCCAAATCTGATGCGTCGGTAGTTAGCGCGATGCGGGCCGATGGGTCCGGATGAGCTAGAAGCGCGGCTTCACCCAAGGCTTTTTTTACCTCCGTGAACGCGCGCTCCCGCTCCGGGGACCACTCGATTGTATTGGAGGGTTTTTGCTTTCTGAGCGCGGCATATAATGGCTGCATGAGCTGCGCTGCGTGGGGTAGGAAACGGTTATAAAAATTTACCATTCCTAAAAATTCCTGCAATGATTTGATCGTTTGTGGTCGGGGAAAATCTGCTACTGCGCGCACCTTATCCGGCAGCGGAACCGCCCCTTCTGGGGACACGCGGTGGCCCAAAAAATCGATCTGCGCAACGCCAAACTGGCACTTGGCTGGATTAATTATTAAGCCGTGCTCTCCCAACCTCCGAAAAACCGCAGTGAGGTGTTTTTCGTGTTCTTCCTCTGAAGTACTGGCGACCAAAATGTCGTCGAGGTAAATGAACACGAATGGAAGATCACGTAACACGGCATCCATCATGCGTTGGAATGTTTGTGCAGCGCCTTTGAGGCCAAACGGCATGCGCAAAAACTCAAAAAGTTCAAAAGGGGTTATAACCGCTGTTTTAGGAATGTCCTCCGGCCGGACTGGAACCTGATGGTAGCCGCGAACCAGGTCTATTTTAGAAAAAATGCGCGCCCCCGCTAAATGCACCGAAAAATCCTGTATGTGTGGGATGGGGTAGCGATCGTGTGCCGTGGCGTTGTTTAGCCTGCGGTAATCGCCGCAAGGTCTCCAGGAGCTGTCGGCTTTCGGGACCATATGCAGCGGCGAAGCCCATGGGCTTTTTGAACGGCGAATAATGCCCAGCCTCTCTAGGCTGGCGAACTCCTCGCGCGCCATGGAGAGTTTAGCAGCATCCAGGCGCCGAGCTTTCGCAAAGACGGGGGGGGCCAGTTGTAGTGATAAAATGCTCCACCCCGTGTTTCGCAACTGTTGCCGAAAATGTGGGAACTGTGAGTGCTGGAAACTGGGTGAGGATTGTGTTAAACTTACCGCCTGCTGTGGCGACGTTGGTCTGCACTGGTGGCGGGGACACTCGAGCTGCACAGGGAATAGAATAAAAAGAGAGTGCATTTACCAGCCGCCTATTGGCAAGATCAACTAACAAACCGTGTGAGCACAGAAAATCAGCACCTAACATGTTGAAACTCACCGCCGCTATGACAAAAGTCCATTCATAAGTGCGGCCATGCAAGACAGAGACAAAGTCCTTTCCCCGTAGGTGTTGATGCTCGAGCCGTTCGCCGCTGTTGCCCCGTTTCCACGGGGGCCAGCCACCCGGTCAGCATAGGTTGGGGTGATGAAACTCACTTGGGCTCCGGTGTCTATAAGGAACTGCCGCCCGGAGCTCGTATCTGTGATGTAGAGCAGCTTATTTCTTTCGCCGAGAGCTGAAGCTGCTAACGATTCTCGGTCCTGCCGTTTCCCGACTTCTTGAAGTTGCACGGCGGCACACACCTGTGCGCCCTCTCTGCGAACCGCCGATGATAAAAACAGAGATCCTCACCTCCGCCGCGTCGGGGCCGCGCCGCTGCCATTGTTGGTGGGCTTGGCTCGGCTGTCTCCGGCTCGTCGCTGCCTCGGGTCGCCGCCGCGGTCGTCTGTTCGCCGCAGGTGCTGAGGAGCCTCTGCGCTTCTTGGGCCAGCTCATAGAAATCCTGCTGGGTGTCACAACGCATGCTGGGCAGCGTTCCTCTCATATGCGTCGGGAGGTTAGTCATGAAGATGTACTTAAAGAGGAAATCATCGTTGTCTGACCCCTTCAGCTGCAGCATGTCTTCCATCAGGGCGACTGGCCTGTGTCTTCCTTGGTTGAGCATAGCCAGGAGCCTCCTAGCCCTCTCTTCGGCTGAGGGCGTGAAACACTTGGTGAGGGCAGCCTTCAATCTGCCATATTTGTCTTCGGCGGGTGGCTGCTGTACCAAGCTCCGCACGCATCGAGCTGTGCGGTTGTCGAGTCTAGCGATGACGTGGTAGAACTTAGTGTCATCCGCCGTTATGCCTGCGAGCGTGAACTGTGCCTCCGCCTGGAGGAACCACGAGTCTGGGTTGTCCTGCCAGAATTCCGGCAGTTTGACGGCGATGGCGCTCGCTAGGGCAGACTCCAATGAGTCCTGATCGTGGAAAGCATTTCCAGGCATTCTCACACGTCACTGGTCACCAATGTGGGGAGCGTGAAATAACGAAGCTGAATTGGTTCTTAATTCAGGTTTTATTCATGCACTTCATCCCCAGCCTTCTCTCAAGAACACAAGAGGGTGAGCTGCATCAGACCTTCACATTTATACATTTCACACAAAGGGAGAATCACATATCCCTGTCAAAAACCCCTATTGACATTAACTCCCCCTCCAGTCTCTCAGTCCTCCACCTGTCTCCTAGGAGGTCGGGAAGTCCTTTCAGTCCCTTATCGCCGTACCTCCGTCCTCTTGTTGTTAACCGCAGGTGGTCCAGACATATTGTTCCATTCAGGACGTGAAGTCAATCCACACATGCAATCTCCAGCATCCCCTTTATGCTTATGCATATGTGGGCCAAAATACATGGGCTACAGGCTGCTTGATAACATATATTGATATATAGATTTGTTTTTGTTTGCAGTGAATTGACTGTAAACACAGTCAGCATTGAATAACGCAATTTGATAAACTCTAGTTAAAGGAAAATACGTATGCATTCTGCAAAAGCAACAGCAAATTTATAGTAAACACAGTCAACATAAAAACTGAATAAGTTAAATTTTTAAGCTCTGATCAAAAGAAAAGACGTGCATTCTGCACAAGTAACAGCACTAAACACAATTACAGTTTAGTGATGTGGGATGATGGGAGTTGTCGTTCACTAGTTGTTTAAACAAAAACTAAATATTACTCTGTTATTATACGACAGCTGACAACTTTAATTACATGGAAAATTATCTTGTAAATTGACAAACATCATATGTGTAACTCGTGGCAAAATTTGATTGAGATCAATAGATAATTTTGCTCTTGCCATTCATTTCAATGGAGAATTTTTTCGATATAGGCTGTATGTCCACCAAATGCGTTTTTTGTCACCGGCTCGCCCTGAACCTCTATTTTTTTCAGCGCTTGTGTGGTGCATTCTGGGAAAAAAGTCTGTGCCCTGTATTCTAGCAACAGCTTGTCATTCACAGCTCAGCACTTCCGCTTTTCCCATCAAGACTTTTCTTCTTCTTCTAGCTATTCCCACGTTCTGGTGGGGTCGCTGCAGCAGACACCTTCTGTTTCCACTCGACCCTGTCATAGACATCATTCGCTGGTGCACCAATCTCTTCCAAGTCCCGTTTAACACAGTCTGACCATCTCAATTTTGGACATCCTCTTTTGCGCTTTCCTGGGGGTACCATCTCTAATGTCCTTCTACACACGTTGGTATCATCTCTCCTCTTGATATGCCGAAACCATCTAAACCTGCTCTTTCTGCTTTTCACACCAATACCTTCAATGCCCATTCTCTTATGGATGTCATCATTTCTAACATGGTCCTTCACCGTGTGTCCACAAGCCCATCTACACATCTTCATTTCTGCTACTCCTAATCTCCTAGCTTGTTGGCTGTTCAGTGGTGTTGTCTTCATGGCATAGAACATTGCTGGTTGAATGACTGTCTTGTGTATCTTTCCTTTGACTTTTGGTGGCCACTCGCTTGTCACACATGACTCCAGGCATCTTCCTCCAATTGTTCCAGCCACACTGGATCTGCCGGGTTACTTCAGCATTGCTACCGCCATCAGTCTGCAGGGTACTTCCCAAGTACTTGAAAGTTCTCACTTCAGGAATCGCACTTGATTAGAATTCCACACTGCCCATCAAGACTTTCTCTTTATTTTTTAACAGCAGTCTTTAAATAACGATGGACAGGAAACGCGCGCTGGCATTGGTAGCAGCTCTGGATGCAAAATATGATGACACGAAAAAGAAAACAAGAGGCTGGGTACATGACATCAACCAGTCGATAATTTCTCACAGGCAGACTAATTACAGAAAGCCCTTCTGAGGTGAATAGAATAGTCCATGGTCAAAATTTCATTTATTTTTACATTTATTTTTGTAAATCAGCTGAGATATGCTCAACACATGGTTTCCTATACTCATAAATGACTGTGGGTATATGATCACATTTCACATCAGAGCTATTTCCATTTTTTTGCAGTCATCAACTGTACAAATTCACAGAACATCCATATTATCTACTACAACAAACTTGTAAGAAAGAAATAGGACCGTGACAAAGGCACTAACACTCACCTGGCATGCCGACAGATGTGGACACATTCCTCCAAGTGTTTGCTTTAAAATTTTGATCACGGTATCCTTTTAGTGTCAGCTGAAAGAGTACCAGGATGTTTGATGCAGCAAAGTTCAGGCTGTCCTTGGCCATCGTACCGTTCTCTTCTCCCTGTACCAGAAACCTATGTCCCACCCTTCCTTAATTCTAGTTGGCTGCTTAGAAAGGTTTGACATTGACGAGCACAGCTGTACTCTAAAAAGTTTAACTTTTTTCAGCCCTTAGCACCACGACAAAAAGCAGTCACCACTGACAGCACTTTAGTTTCGAGGGCGCTCAGCACTGTAAACACTGGACTACACAGAGAATGAATAGAAAACAGTCGCCCACAGCAGAGAAAACGTGTTTGGTGGACATGCAGCCAAGGTCCCATACGCAGAAGTACAGGGGGCATGACTTAGGCTGGTAGCTGGGAGAGCTGTTACACAGACAGGAAAGCAAGCCCAAATAAGCAACGACATGTTAAAAACAAGCCCAAAAACCTGCAACCACGACTGACGAGATTTGCAAGCAACTGTAGAGAAAAACAAGCCCAAAGTTGCTTATAATAAGCAAACTTGACAACACTGACAGTGCACACAAACCTGAGACACTACAATGGATTGAGCTGGAACTCATTAGCATTTCAACCAATATGCCATAGAACTGCCCATTTTGAGGAGGGCTCCTTCCTTGTGTTTAACCTCTTGCACTCCGGTGTACCGAGGACGGGCAGGTCTCTGCGTCCTACAGCGCACAGAGGGCGCTCTCGTGCGCTCTAGGACGCACGACGGCGCTGCGTCCTAAGAGCGCACTGGGAAAAAAAGCTGCATTTCCGTTCTCCCACTACAGACACAGCCGCGAACAGATCGGATATGATTGACCTCTCATTCGACTAATAAGAGCCTTGAATTGGGTTTCTGAAACCTTGAAGAACCAATGACTGAAAACCTAGCAAGAAGGACCCGCCTACCAACGCTGTGAATGCAGCGAGCCAATTGAAGCACAGAAGTTCGCGAGCTGTTTTGTGTAAGGGTGGGTGAAGAGAGACTGACTGCTGTGGCAGATGAAAAAAAGGACCCGCAGGAAGAACCCCACAGACTTAGCAGCACGGAGACCACCCACAAGTGCAACCTGTGTGACAGGGACTGCCATTCGCGCATCGGCATGTTCAGCCACAGGCGGTGCTTTTTTTGTTTTTATTCCAGCAGAGTAGACGTAGACGTTTAGGATTCTCTTCCATGGTCATCATAGACCAACGGAGGCCGACGACAAAGGCTGAGTGACACACACACGTTCGCCAGTCTTTTTTTAATTACTACTGTTATTTGTTTTGAAAAATCGTTCGCCAAAACCGCAATAATGGAATTATGTTTTGATCGGGTCGCGAGACCAGCGTCGCGTTCATCTGACAATGAGGAAGAAGTTCGCCAGCTCCGCTTTTGCTGTGAAGAGGTAAGTGTTCTAAGCTAAATTATTCTTTATCCCTGAAAATTGTAATCAAAATGACTTTTGACCGATCGGTAAATTACAGCTGTGCGTCATCGCTGCATGACGGACTGTGGCGCAACGGGCGATGTCCGTCCTCTGTAGCGAGGGGGGGGGACAAACCCCCCCACACACACACACACACACAGCCCTGAGTGTCACCTTTCATTAGAGCCCAAGATGAAGCTTCTATATTGAATCATTCAAAAGTTACAGACGTTTTTCCAAACTGTGCCATTTGGCACAATTTGGCACAGTTCAAAAACGCCTGGGAACTACCTGAGGAAAAAGCTGTGTAATATATTCATTTTTTGTGGTATTGTTACAAAATTTGGACCTCAGCTGGATAACACTTGGTTCTACATTTCTGTTGCATTTTCCAGCCCGGATCTGAAGCTGTGTGTTATTTGCAAGCATTTGTATCCAAAAAAACACCCAGGCCAAATTTATTTTCTTCAAGTTCACTATGTTTAGATGACTGTAACTCAGTGGCCGAAGCACTTAGAGAGATTATGACTGTTTTGCCAAAAAATTCAAAGTGTTTTCATTTAAATGAGACCAACCCCATGAAGATGCTGCAAAGGGTTGAAGAACAGCTTTCGATTTACTTTGGGAACGTTATTTTTTGGCGTTTTTAGGGAAATTGACCGGAGTGCAAGGGGTTAAAATAGTACTTGCAGTACCGGTGTTGGTTGGTTGGTTTGTTGGTTTGTCCGTTCGCAACATTACTGAAAAAGTTCTGAACAGATTTTGATGAAATTTTAAGGAAAAGTATGTAATGGCATGGGGAACAGATGATTAGATGTCGGTGGTGATCCACATCACGATCCACATTAAGTTCACCTCCACACCCATGCACATAGTCTGTGATGGTTGACATCAGTTCATCTGAAGACACCAAGAAAAAGCAAGCAAACTCTGCGATTTATGAACAAATTTTGATGACATTTTCAGGAAAGGTGTGTAGTGGCACAGGGAACAGAGTACTGGCAGACAAGTTATGGATGTTAAGGATATCTTGTGAGGCACATTACCCACACGGTATGTAAACACACAGCACTGGACAATGTTTAATTTTTATTACCTCGGCCAAGAGGAACAGATAATATTTTTGGGGTGTCGTCCCAAAAAGTGATTGAGGGTGGCGTGAGGGTGGTGTGATCGGCTGCCAAAAAGTGATCACCGGCTGCCAGGAGTGCCCGTTTGTTAAAGGTGGACTACCCTACTGCCTGGTCTCAGTCCACCTACAATGTGTCTGTAAATGTTTTGAGGTTTTAGCGCGTCTAAAAAAAAAAAATTATAGTGTTGGCCATGGACACACCTGCCATCTCATCATCGCCAGTGCTTACAAGGGCCATCAAGTGGAAGCTTCAGCGCTGGCTCGTTGGGTATACTGCCTACGCCAACAGCAAGTAAGTTGATCTATTTTCTGGAGAAATTAAAACTCACTTTTCTCTCTCCTCTCCTTCTTCCAGGTTGCTGCCATCCGTGCGGTGTGTCTTTGGGGATTGTTGTGCACTCACCTGCTCCATCATCCTCACCCCGCCTCAGTTTCCTATCTCCACCTGGTCAGACATCACCCAGTTCTGCTCCCCCGATCAGCTTCATCTTGTCTATTCCTACTAGGTTCTCTGTCGGGTTCTCTGCTTGGTACACATAAGTGGCTAATTCATTTCTCCACTTCTCTGCCTCCCTTCTCTTGTTAATCACTCTCGTCTCTCCCCACAGGCCAAGTCTTCCCTGGCAAGTGACATTTTTCTATATCAGTGCTCCTCTGTGTTTTGAAATCAATAAACTATTTAAGCGTTGCTTCTCTGTGTCGTGAGTGTTTTCTCTGGTGTTGCGCCCTGCACGTGAGGTGTTCATTCCATCAACATGACAGAGTGTAGGTCATTATTAAGAACTTTCTGCAACACTGTGGTGGCCTCTGCATTTTTTTATGCAGTTGTTTGCTGGGGTAGTGGTAGCATGGAGAGGGACAGGAAACGTTTGAACAGACTGTCGAGAGGGCGAGTTCTATTCTATTCTATATGGCACCTGGTGACCAATTTTTGGCAGCTGATCACTTTTTGCCACAACACCACCACTGCTTTGTCTGTCTGTCTCTTATCAGCATTACTCCAAAATTTATGAACGGATTCTGATGACATTTTCAGGAAAGGTGTGTAATGGCGCAGGGAACAGATGATGCCTCCGGCATACAACTAGGAACATACCGGTCGCTATGGAGGGTGAGAATATGTATGGGCACATAATCATACCATGTAGGATAACTAAGTAGACGGTTATGCTGTTTCATTCCATCTAGCAACAATGCTCTGCACTGTGTGTGTTTATATATTTGCATATTTATTCCATCTAGCTACAATGCTCAGCACTGGGTGTGTTTATATATTTATATATCTACATATTATTCCATCTAGCTACATTGCTCCGCACTGTGTGTGTTTATATACTTGCATATTTATTCCACCTAGCTGCAATGCTCCGTACTGTGGGTGTTTATATATTTACATATTTATTCCATCTAGCTACAATGCTCTGCACTGTGTGTTCATATATTCATATATTTATTCCATCCAGCTACAATGCTCTGCACTGTGTGTCTGTGTGTGTGTGTATATATATATATTTTATAGTAATACGTACATATGTTTATTAGCTGCTCTTGCTTGCTTGTTTTTTTTCTTGCCTTCTGATTGTTGCTCTGAGTGTTGCTATCCCTGTGCTGTTGCAATCCTGGAATTTCCCCGTTGTGGGACTAATAAAGGCTTATCTTATCTTATCTTATCTTATGATTAGATCTTTCTGGTGATCTGGATCACCACCTGGATCCAGGAATTTTTAGGAGAAATCAATATCAACTTGGTTAAATTTTACTTTTGCTGGTACACCAGAATTTCTGTAGCTAAGTTATCGAATACTATTTATTTGTTATTTCGATAAATCTTATAGAAGGAAACTTGAATTAGTGTTTTTCATCAATATCACATGCAGAAATGCTGCATTTAGAAAACTGCTGCATTTCTAACAGTGCCATTCGGGGGAAATGAGCTGCTTGGCGGAGGTCTGCGCTCTCCGAGTGCTTTTCCAGTTTATTTATTAGCCGACGTTTTAAACCACATTTCATTTGCACCTCTGGAATCTGTCAACATGCAGAAAAAGAGCATAATAGGGGCTCTTTAACTTGATTATGCATGTTTCAGTTAACTGTGATTAAGTGATTTAGTTAAGGTATGTACACTATGCTCAATGCATCTTTTCTACATTTGCTGAGTCCAGAAATATGTGACGTGAAGAATCACTCTATGGAGTGGAATTCACAGCGTTCACATTTACCACCAATAGCAGTTCTCAAGGTCATTATTGTTTTGCTGTAGCCACGTTTTTTATAGCAGCTTCTACAGCTGTTATCGGGTCATTTTTTCCTCACCGCTGTTAAGACTTTTTTTTTTTTTTTTTGCTACCAACTGCACATTTCTTTAGATTATACCGAGCTTGTCTGTAGGAAAGGACTGCTCACAGCGAGGTTACTGGCTTCTGATGGCCGTACTGGAGTTGTAACGCGCTAGCTTGGTACTTAGTTTTTAAAATTTATCTTTATATTCTTCTACACCCTCCTGCCTCCCAGATTCTGATAAGATGCTTAGGTAAGCAGCGGTGAGTGAATGCGCTTTAATGCTGTTTAACAAAAGCAAAAATTCCCCCGGAGACTGGTGTTTGCAGTGTGTGTGTGTGTGTGTGTGTGTGTGTGTGCGTGCGCGCGCGTGTGTGCAGCTGTGCAAAAGGGAAAGCTGGAAGGTGGTGAAAGCGCGCGCGCGCGCATTAGACGACTGTCACCGGATGATTAAGGGGGAGAAATACAGCGCGGCGGCGGCAGAACTGCATGCTGGGAAGCGAGAAAGGTGGCGGTTAAGGCGCTTAAGGTGGTCCTGCTCGGTCGGGATTCAGGTGCCCCGCGTGCATGTTTTTTTTTTTTTTTTTTACTGTCCGTGTTGCTGTGCCTTTTATTGTGCGATAAGCTCCTTTATCGGGAATGCTTTTTTTTTTTTTTGCTAAGCTGGCCTGCTCACATCCCACTCAAGTCACTGGAGATTTGCATAAAATAAAGCAAGAAATAAAGAAAGCACGGTGTGTAAACGGTTAAGTGGGGGAGGGCTGTTGTAGTCTTTATTTGAGCAGAGCTGTGGAAGCTGCCCTTTATCCTCACTGAGTCAGGCTAACTCCAGAGCTGCTCCTTTTTTTTTTCCCCCTCCCGCAGATGGTTGCTGTCTTCTGCAGGCAGCCATTGCTCATAACTGCAGATGACACCAGCGAGTCAGAGCGGAGAAGTTTGACTCTGTGTACCCAACTGCTTTGAGCCCATTTTCAGTGCCCTACCAAGCTGCTGCAAAGAGAGCACATTACTGTCTTTGCTTCCTAGTTATTTAAATCAGAACTGTGGTGCAACATGTAAGCAAAGTGTTGCATCCAGTCCACTATGGGCCTCACTGAAGTAGTGCTACACCATACTACCTCCCCGTCACAGAGCTCGACAGTGTCACCAGTGACTGTACTATTATTAGATCAGGTCACCCCAATGGATCCGAGCCCCTCCGCCTGGCAGTTGCCTCGCTCACTGTATTGAACTTCAAAGGGCCACAAGAATAAGGTTAAAAAATTCAGCGGCTGCTTTAAAATCAGTTTGAAATCCCCACTGAGAACGAGGCCAGTGCGAGTGTGACAGCAGTGCTGTTTCCAAAGCTGCTGCAGGGGTTGAAAAGCAGCCATCAGCCACCTCTGAGATGCAAACTCCAGCCTCGGCATTTATAGCCCGGGCTTTTCCATTTCCAGTGGCGAAAAACGGCAAGACCCCTTCTTTGATATTTGTTATCTTGTTGGTATCGTGGCATGCGGATGAAGAGGAAGACTGTGGGCAAGCCTGTGGCGGAGAGAGGAGGCCAGCCTTCCTCACTGAAAAAAGGTGTGATCCTCTGCTTTCCTCTGCCTCTCCGGGTGATTTTGGCATCTGAACATCAAATGTGATACATGGCAGACAGTTAATGTTTCTGATGCTATAAAGATGAAGAGGCAGTTCATGTGAAAATTGTTTATATGGATCTGGAGGGGATTTAAAAAGTATGTAAGGTCATCAAAGCTATTATACAAATTATAGAGCCCCAATGAATGTTAGAGTCAGTATTTCTAGAGCTTTGACTACAACTCTAATTCCAAAAAGGTGTGGATCCTGTAGGAAATCTAGACAAAAACAGGATGCACCCATTAGCAAATCTGACAAACCATTACTTTACTCACAATGAAACATAGAAAGCATATCAACTGTTGAAAGTGCAATATCTTGATTTCAGTCACAGCAACACATCTTAAAAGAGTTGGGACATGGGTAATAAAAGCTGGGGAAGTAAGTGGTACTAAGAACAAGCTGGAGGAACATATCTAATTAAACTAATGGGAAAAGATGAGTAAATGACTGAATATAAAAAGAACACCTTAGAGAGACAGAGTCTCTCAGAAGTAAAGATGGGCAGAGGTTCAGCAATCTGCAAAAACAGATCAATAAAAGTGTTTAAAATTGTGGAGCAAATTCAAAATAATGTTCCTCAATGTAAAATTTGGAAAGACTTTGATACCATCAAAACATCTGGATAATCTGGAGACATCTTTCTGCACTGCTGCATATATTTGCATATATTTGCTTAAATTGCACATACTGTTAATTACCGTATATACTGCACTGCTGTCCTTTGCACTTCTGATTGAATGCTAAACTGTGTTTCGTTACCTTGTATTCATACATGTGTAATGACAATAAAGTTGAATCTAATCTAATCTAATCTAATCTCTCTGCACAAGGACATAGCCAGAAATCAATATTGGATGCCCTTGATCTTCAGGCCCTCAGGTGACACTGCATTAAAATCATTCATGATTCTGTCATAGAAATCACTGCATGGGCTCAGGAACACTTTCAGAAATCACTGCCTGTGAACACAGTTTGTGATGCCATCCACAAATGCAGGTTAAAGCTCTATTATGCAAAGAAGAAGCCATGTGTGAATATAAAATCTAAAAATCAACCAAAGCTCATCTGAAATGAACTCAGGCAAAGTGAAAAAATGTTCTGAAGTCAGACGAAGTGAAATTCTTATTGGAAATCTTGAAGGCAGGATCATCTGGCCTAAAGAGGAGAGATACCATCTGCCTTGTTATCAGCACTCAGTTCAAAACCCTGCATCTGTGATGGTATGGGGATGCAGTAGTGCCTATGGAACTGGCAACTTTCACATCTGGAAAGGCACCATCGGTGCTGAAAGGTACTTATATAAACAAGTTTTGGAGCAACATGTGCTCTTATCCAGATGATGTCTTTTTCAGGGAAGCCCTTGCGTATTTCAGCAAGATGATGGTAAACTGCATACTACAACAATCACAACAGCATGACTTCGAAGTAGAAGAGTCTGGATGCTGCACTGACCTAGCTGCAGTCCAGACCTTTCACCAGTTCAAAATATTTGGCACACCACGAAACACATATTACGACAAATACGACTGCTGAGCATCTAGAATCCTATGCAAATCTCAGCATTGCGTTTTGAGTTAAATTTACCTAGGATCCCTACCTTTTTGGAATCAGGGTTGTTCAATAGTCATGTCTGTATATGGAGCCAAGGACGAGGCCAGGTGTCGAACTGAACACACATTTATTAGAGAGGCACTATACAGTACAGGCACAACCGTCAGGCAGAAGAGGTGGCAAAAAGAGATCGCCCCTCCTGCCTACTGCCCACTTATAGCCACGGGTGGTGGTGGAACCGGAAGGTGGTGCCACCACCTGTACCACACAAATAAGAGCCCAAACTCCAACACAACATCCCCACCCCTTCACAACAATCAAAACACACAAACCATGCGGACCCACCCCAATGTGGAACCCAAATCAAGCACTAAGATTAATTGAATATCACAATACAAATGGCCTAGATCTGTCACTCCAAAACAACTAAAACTAGGGGGAACAGGTGGACTGTTGTCCCACCCTACACGGCAAAGCGGATTATTCTGCTGCTTAAACTAAATGAAAGTCCATTTATAACTAAAAGTACTACCGTGTTCCTCAAACTAAAACAAAATACACAAAATAATCCCCAAAATATATACAAACAACAAACTACTCTGAACACATGCATAAAATCAACCTATGATACACCCATAAATCAATTCCAAACACATACACAATAATTAACCTATATACATATGGCTGGAGAAAACAACCCCGTGAGCCCACCCTGGACCGTCCTTTCCTCAGTCCGCCCCTGGAGGCGGCCTGCCTCTCAGGCCGCAGCTGGTTGACCCAGCCCTGGTATGCCTTCTCTTCCTCACCATCGGATGTTCTGCTCGTCCAGGCCCACATCCCACAGTGTCCTCCCGGGCACACCACAGCTCGTTCGGGTGCCTCCACGAACCGCCCAACAGCTGGAGATAAGCATCCCTCCATGTGGCCACGACGCGCAGCCGTCCCTGGTGCTCCTCCGCTTGTCGTTTGGCCCGTATCCACCACAATCTCACCACCTCCCGAGCCTGAATCCAGTCCCCAGCTCCCAGAGGTGTTTTGCTCAGCTTGCAGGGTTTCTGCTTGGCACATCGTTCTACCGTGCCAGACGGTCCAGCCCCGACCTCTATTAACTCCACTGCTGCTGTCGCCATCGTGGCCCACCTGCTCACCGGCCCATTTCAGCCGAGATCTGGGAACCGGTGAGACCAGCCTCTCGACGTCGCCCGTCATCACAGGCGTCCCACTGTGCTGCCCAGTACCCTCATCCAGGGCGACTTGAGCTCTGGCACAGGTACCCTCCTGTTATGACCCTGAGTGATATTGGTCTTGCTCACTCTCCAGGGTGCCAGGCAGTTCCTCATTCCACACCGTGCCGTCTACCACTCTCAGGACCGGACAGTCCCACGTCTCGGCCAATTTGCACCGGTGGAGACACCACCCGTACAACACAAATAAAAGCCCAAACTCCAACACAACACTCATCACTAAGGAACAGCATGAGAATCAGATAGGGAAGTGTTAAAGCCTTCAGCATAATCTTGGTAGAGCCTTGGCATTCATGTGGGTGTTACTTTGACCTCAACCACCCACTGCAGTGGTGCACCCTGGCAGCATTAGCTGCTCGAGGAACATAATTAGGAACATGAGACGTGGAACTGGTCTCCAAATTCACCCTATCCCAACAATGAATTGAGTATCTGCTTTGATGCAGAGACAAGCCTAATCCATTAAAGGCCCCACCATGGCTATCATGAAGAGAAGACATGCTCAGATAATCCTGAATACAAATTTGTGCAAATACTGCAACTGTCCTGTCCATGACATTTAAATGTTGTGGATTTTTCAGGTTTTGACAGATCATTGCATCTTTTTTGTCACTTATGTATCTACTGTATGTTCATTTTTAAATAGCATGCACTGTTTGGCCTACAGTAACTCCACAGCATAATAAAGAACATCCAATGCAAGTCATTCACTATAACTCACAGCTAACCCAATACAGCAAGGTTTACAAAAGTTTCACAAGTGGCAGATGTGTCTTGTAATTTTAGATCTAAGTAATTACTTTGCACATATGCAGCAAAAGTATAACATGCAAAAATTTTGTATTTGGTCAAAGGTTAAGTCATCTAAAGTTCTCTAAAGCAGATTGTGTATTTACAATGTGTGTGTCTTGGTGACTTGAAATTCAAGTCACATTTCCCATTCATTTAGATAGAGACTTCATTATAACTGCCAAATAAAACAAATAACTGGAGGTCTTACAAAAATTGTTGCTAAGTGGCAAGACTTAGTTTCAGTGGAACTTTGTCCCCAGCAGCATCCCACAACCTGCTGCCAACATGAATAAGTTTCTAAAACTTGACCAAGTTCTATAAATGTGAGGAACACAATAAAAAACTTAGGCTAAAATTGTACAAAAAGTTTTCTTTCATATTTCTTTGATTTGACAATTAAGTTTTAAATCAAGGGAACTAAAAGGTAGACACACTGAAAGGTTTCAGCATTTCTTCTTGCAGTTCCAGTTGTTTTGCTTGTTTGCAGTGTCCGTGATACTGGAGTATGAAGGTATATAAATGCTTGGTGGTGGTCGGACAGGCCATTGGCCCGGATTAGCAGCCACGTTTCTGTCAGTCTGCCCCCAGGGCAGCTGTGGCTACAGAGGTAACTTAGCACTATCAGTGTCTGTCTAGAGTGAATAAATAATGGATTCGCTGTAAGCACTTTGAGGTCACATATGACATTTAAAACACCATATAGATCTAATCCATTACACTGGTCAACACCGAATTTATTGTCTAATTTTTTTTTTTAGCTGATTTAGGACAATTTTGATGTGCTGAATCCAAAAATCACATTGGTTTTGCTCAATCAGGTCAACTTTTTGAACTATGGCCACGTTTTTTACGTTTTTGTTTACATGTACGGGGATTTTCGCTTTATCCATCCATCCATCCATCCATCTTCTACCGCTTTTCCGGAGGTCCGGGTCGCGGAGGCAGCAGTTCAAGCAGAGAAGCTCAGACTTCCCTCTCCCCAGCCATCTGCTCCAGCTCTTCAGAGGGGATACCAAGGCGTTCCCAGACCAGCTGGGAGACATAGTCTCTCCACCGAGTCCTGGGTCTGCCCCGGGGTCTCCTCCCAGTGGGACGTGCCTGAAACACCTCAAGTGGAAGGCGTCCAGGAGGCATCCTAATCAGATGCCCATACCACCTCAACTGACTCCTTTCAATGTGGAGGAGCAGCGGTTCTACTCTGAGCCTCTCCCGGATGACTGAGCTCCTCACCCTATCTCTGAGGGTGAGTCCAGCAATCCTACGGAGAAAGCTCATTTCAGCCGCTTGTATCCGCGGTCTCGTTCTTTCGGTCATTACCCAAAGCTCGTGACCATAGGTGAGAGTAGGAACGTAGATTGACTGGTAAATCGACAGCTTTGCCTTAGAACTAAGCTCCCTCTTCACCACAACAGACCGGTACAACGTCCGCATCACTGCAGATGCTGCTCCAATCCGTCTGTCGATCTCTCGCTCCATTTTCCCCTCACTCGTGAACAAAACCCCAAGATACTTAAACTCCTCCACTTGGGGCAGGAGCCTGTCCCCAACCCGGAGAGGACAATCCACCTTTTTCCGGCTGAGGACCATGGACTCGGACTTGGAGGTGCTGATTCTCATCCCAGCCGCTTCACACTCAGCGGCAAACCGTCCCAGCAAGAGCTGTAGGTCATTGCTGGATGAAGCCAACAGGACAACATCATCTGCAAACAACAGAGATGAGATCCTGTGGTCACCAAGCATGACACCCTCCATTCCCTGGCTGCGCCTAGAAATCCTGTCCATAAAAATTATGAACAGGATCGGTGACAAAGGGCAGCCCTGGCGGAGTCCAACTCTCACTGGGAATGACTCCGACCGAGTGTTGGCAATACGAACCAAACTCTCACAACGGTCGTACAGAGACCGAATAGCTCGTAACAACAAGCCCGATACCCCATACTCCCGAAGCACCCCCCACAAAAATCCACGAGGGACGCGGTCAAATGCCTTCTCCAAGTCCACAAAACACATGTAAACTGGTTGGGCAAACTCCCACGAGACTTGACCTGATCGAGAGAAATTGATGTCATTTTTAGATTCAGCGGTGCAAAATTGTCTTAAATCAGTTGAAAAAACACAGACAACTTACAAAAAAATAATTTTTGTTATGTTGTGTTATTATTATTATTTCTGAGTAATTGTGATGTAGTGCATACTGATCAGAACCACAGCACTGAGGAAGTTTAGGGCTGTTACATAATTAGAACCTAATAAATACTAGGTATTTTCAGGGTACTTACACTTAAGATTAGTTAAGCTATTAAACTTGCCTGATGCATGGAAACTACAGGGTTCCTATATGGTAACTCCAGGGTACGAGAGGTAGTAAGTGTGACCAAGGGGACGGGCGGTGAATTCAGAGGTTTGAACTCACAACCTCCCACACTGGAGTCTGGCATTCGACAAGTGTCACCAAGAGGCTTTTTTAATGACTCCATCACGTATTCCCCTTCCAGATTTTGACATCATACCGATGTCCTAAATGCATTTAAGCTTTAGGGATATCCACTTTCTGAGTACGAGGTGTGTCAGAAAATTAACAGGACTTAGTGTGCTGTGTGAACTATGACTGGAGTAAGGATTAATGCCTGATATTAAGGGCCAGATGATCAACTAGCATGTCTACAAAGAGAACCTGCGGCATTTGCTTCATTCATTGCATGAGGAGAGGCAAGAGTGGTGGCAGAACAGCTCATGGCTGCTTCACCACGACAATGCGCCAGCTCATAATGCCCTGAGCATCCGGCATACTCATACTCACCTGACCTGGTGTTATGAATGCCCCTCCAGGGCAGGAAAACAGACCCAGGCGCTGAATTGCATTTGTGGCATTTATTAACGAAAAGAACAGAAGTCCAAAAAACTGTGCAGAACATACAAAAATACAAACGAGGAAAAACTTACAATTGGCGTTCCAGAGCCAGCATCGCTCTGTGAACGCTGGAGTAGACGTGGAGTAATACAGATGAACAATCATGAGAAAATCCAATAGTGCTGCAATGAGAAGGTAGACAAGCAGTGCTTAAATACATGGAAAAAATGAGCCGCAGGTGTGAGTCGCTGAGCAGGTGACCTAATTAGACTAACTGCCCACAGCTGAGAAGACAAAAACACACTGTGAACAGCTAGTGGGGGGCATCTGGGAAAGGGGAGGTGTAAGTGACAACAACCAAAATATAGACAGAAACTAACAAAACTGAACTAACAGATAAGCAAATCTTAGAAATAAAGTGAGAGTCTGAGCTCTGTGAAAACATATGCTCAGACACATGACACCTGGCTCCATGCAAATTTTTTCCTTCTCCCCAAGCTCAAAGGGGTCATCAAAGGGACACATTTTCCAGACGTGAAAGCCATCAAGAGGGCCGTGATGATGGAGCTGTGGAGAATCCCAGAAGAATCCTTACAGGAGTGCATAGAGGCATGACGCAGAAGGATACGAAACTGCGTTAGACTCGAGGGGGGTTATTTAAAAGGGGAAAATATTTAGTTTGTAGTTTTCATTTGAAATAATTTTTTTGTGACCTCAGTCCTGTTTCTTTTCTGACACACCTCATATGTCACCACCAGTGAGTCCTACCAGCAGCACCTCTTGTGGTGGGGTCCAAGCACCTCTTGCGGCACCGACACACTGACAATATCTGGGAAATGGGACTAATATGCCACCAGTAAGTCCTGCCAACCAGTGCCAATTGTGACCAAGGGACCGGTGGTGAAACCCAACTGGTGACATTCAACCAGGGTTTGAGCTCACAACCTCCTACACCAGAGTCCAGCATTGTACTTGTGTCACCAAGAGGCTGTTTTTTTTTTATTGACTCACATAAGTATTTAATCTAAATCTACATTCTTACCCTTACCTATGGTCATGAGCTTTGGGTAATGACCGAAAGAATGAGACTGCGAATATAAGTGGTTGAAATGAGCTTTCTCCGTAGGATTGCTGGACTCACCCTTAGAGATAGGGTGAGGAGCTCAGTCATCAGGGAGAAGCTCAGAGTAGAACCGCTGCTCCTCCACAGCAAAAGCAGCCAGTTGAGGTGATTTGGCCATCTGATCAGGATGCCTCCTGGATGCTTCCCATTTGAGGTCTTTTGGGCACGTCCCATTAGGAGGAGACCCTGGGGGAGACCCAGGACACGCTGGAGAGAATTTGTCTCCAAGCTGTCTTGGGAATGTCTTCTTCTTCTTTTAGATTTGATTGGCGGTTGGCAACCAGCCCACAGGTACAGTACCACCACTGACTTGATTATCATCACTCTATATCTTTGTATAAGGAGTTCTGAACAACTCCTCATGTGTGAAAAAATTGTCCGTCCTTGCACTGCGTCCTAGCTGCGGCTGTTTCTCAGATCAGAGGAGCCTCTGTATCGCTTGGGAATGTATCAGTGTCCTCTCTGAAGTGCTGGAGCAAGTAACTGGGGAGAGGGAAGTCTGGGCTTTTCTGCTTGAACTGCTGCCTCCGTGACCCAGACCTCCGGAAAAGCAGTAGAAGCATAGTTGCCAAGTCCACTTATTATAAATGACTTTGGGCTTGTTTTTCTCTATAGTCGCTTGCAAATCTCATCAGTCACGGGTTGTGGGTTTTGGGGTTTGTTTTTTTAATGTGTAGTTGCTTATTTGGGCTTGCTTTGCTGTCTATGAGACAGCTCTCCCAACTCCCCACAAAACACGAGCGCGATAGTTAGTTTGTTTACGGGACCCATCCACACCACTGTTTTCTGGTTACTGCACCCACCCCACTGATCTCTATAGAAAAACTAGACGGATCATTGGCCACCAGAAGTGAAGCCACCTAGCTGCCATATTAGTACTCCCAAAATACTAGTACATCCAAATCGACAGCCACTAAACACAATGTCAGCTCGATTTCTATAGTTCACCGGTTGCACAAGATTATAAGCTGCGTCTCCATACCAAGAAGTTCAAAATCTGTTAATTTTTGGGGAAGTTATTGAGGTAAAAGTGGCCGGCATGGGGCTTCACTTCTGGTGGCCAATGATCCATCCAGTTTTTCTATAGAGATCAGTGGCCTGCCTGACTCCACTCGGCTCTGTACTCACTAATGGGGTGTGAGCTATCCAGGTTTTTTTTTTTTATACAGATCAGTGCATATGGGACATTAAATCGGAAAAAAAATCTCCATTGAAATGACCGGCAAGAGCAAAATTATCTATTGATCCCAATCAAATTTTGCCACGAGTTACACATATGATGTTTGCCAATTTAAAAGATAATTTTCCACATAGTTAAAGTTGTCGGCTGTCATATAATAACATAGTAATAATTAGTTTTTGTTTAAATGACCAGCAGACAACAACTCCCATCATTCCACATCACCAAACTGTAATCATGTTTAGTGCTGTTACTTATGCAGGATGTACATGTCTTTTCTTTTGATCAGAATTTAAAAATTTAATTTATTCATTATATGTTGACTGTGTTTATTATAAATTTGCTGTTGCTTATGCAAGATGCTTATGTATTTTCCTTTAATCAGAGTTTATCAAATTCTGTTATTCAATGCTGTGTTTACAGTCCATTCACTGCAAACAAAAATAAATCGATATATCGATATATGTTATCAAGCAGCCTCTCTTTTACACAGTGTTGTAGGTTGCCTGTTGGGCTTTTTTTGGGCTTTCTTCCATAGAGCTGGTTGCTTGTTTCTCTCGTGAAACCTGGCAACACTGGGTAGAAGCTGGATGGATAAGTATTAAATTAAATATGATGGTTGTTATGTCGGTAATCAGAGTCTGGAGTCTGTCTTACGCCATGCAGCGAACTCTCCTTTATTGAAATCTCACAGAAATATATACAGGTGCCGCAGCCCGCCTGATGTCACACCCAGGGCAGGTATGGCAAGCCCCACGGGCCACACACACACACACACACACACACACCACACTCTCCACACAACATTCCCTCCCCCTTACAAAAGTCCAAAATGCATACACACAATTCAGACCCACCCAATTTAGGACCAGAATCATGCACTAAGAAGATAACGGGGAACAGTGAACTATAATGGCCTAACACATTCACCCAAAAACAACTAAAAACTAGGGGGAACAGGTGGGCTGCTGTCCCACCCCTCACGGCAAAGCGGATTATTCTGCCGCTTATCCTAAATTTAAAAAAAAACAGTCCATTTATAAACTAAAATACTGCCGTGGTTCTTAAACTAAATAAAAAATACAAAAAATAATCCCATAACAACACATTCATATGCACATTCAAAACTCACTCCAAACACTTTTATTTATAACACATGTGAACATATTTACAATTTGATTTCTACGTTATACCAATGTCCACGGGCAGCCAAGGGTAAAGCCTGCTCGGAGACCCAGGGCAGCCCCACAGCATGTGCGCCCCTGGAAGCTGCCTGCCCCCGGGGTCGAAGCTTCCCGGTGAGAACGTCTCTTCTCCCTCACCCTCGACCACTTCTCTCGTCTGGACCCATCATCTGACACCTCCTCACGGTCCCCAACCCAGTCCGCAATTCTCAGGGCGGTCCCGCTCAACCTGCGGTGCTGCTGCCCAGCACAAAGTCCCTCCGTGCCTGTCGGTCCACCCCCAACCACCTTCGACACCGCTGCAGCTGTCGCTGTTGCAGCCCCAGACACTCTGGCACCCTGTGGCTGAGCTCTGGGGAAAACCGAAGCTTGTTCGTCAGCGTCACTCATCGACTTGGGCACTTCACCACTACGCCCAGCACCTTCGTCCAAGGCACTCTGCTGCACTGCCTCTGCGCCTGGCTGTCGCTGCTGCTTCCCGGGGCTTCCAGCATGCTCGCTCCCGTCCTCACGCTGCCCCGACTCCAGCTGCGGGGAAGACACAGTTGAGTCCGGTCGCTGCTCTCCTTCAATGCTGCCTTTGCTCACCACGCCATCTTCACTACCAGCGCTACAGTCACGCAGTGCCAGCTGAGCTCCTCGGCTGGTAGCTTGTAGCTTGGTTTTTGCGCCCACCTAGCTTTGTGGCTAACCTCGCCATTGCCAAAGCCTGAGCCTTTAGCTTCTCTGAGCTAGCTAGCTTAGCTTCCTTTGGCGCCAACAGCCTCACTACCCACCGCTTTGTGTCCGTTGTACGTTCGGCAAAATCTCCAGCCAGCCGCCTGACAGCATTTGCATAAGCCTCCGTCTCTCCCAACATGCGGAGAATTCTCCACACCGAGACGACGGACCAGGAGCACCCGTCTTCGGTCTCCGTCAAGTCTACCCTGGCCCAGCCCAGCGATGTATCCCCCAAGCATGGCCATCCAGTCCGGCCACAGGATCGCAGGCTCTCCCGGACACTCCCGAAACGACGGCAGAAGTGGAGATAGCCCATACGTCGCCATGGTTTTCTCCTCGTCACCAAAATGTTATGTCGGTCAGGCGGGTACGGCAAGCCCCACGGGCCACACACACACACCACACTCTCCACACAACAATGGTATTTAAATAACAGGATACTTTTAGGGTAAAAATAGGGGTTGTTACAACATCCCCAGCCAGTCATGGCAGATGACTGCCCCTCCCTGAGCCTGGTTCTGCTGGACGTTTCTTCCTATAAGAGAGTTTTTCCTTCTCACTGTCGCCTAGTGCATGCTCATAGGGGATTGTTTGATCATTGGGGTTTTTCTCTGAATTACTTATGATTTGCTTTTTGCTTATTTATCTAGTGCCTTAAGATGACTTTTGTTGTGATTAGGTGCTACACAAATGAGATAAAGTTGGATTGAAAAAAAAAACTGAATTGAGTTACTATGCTGTTACCTCAAACTTACTCTGCACTGGGACTTCCGGTCTGGACGCCATGGCGACTGCAGCTTAACACTGAAGCTCTCAGACTCAATCCAGGATAACACCTTGAAAATCAAACTTAACGGATTTTTGGAGGAGTGAAAATCAAAAGACAAAATCATCATGTCTAAAGGAAAACAGAAGAAACTGAAATTCTCCAGGCTAGGACACGTATCGGCCGGAGAATCTGAACTGGAAGATCCCCGTTCAGAAGACGAGGAGCTGGTGATAGCTAACAAAAGGGTTAGCCTGAAATCACTATTTGAGGAACTACGACGATTTCGCCGAGATGTTACGGCCGAATTTCGGGAATTCAGAGAAGAATTGAAAAGGACAAACAGCAGAGTGGACCAGGCCGAGAACCGAATCTTGGAAACAGAGGATCGAATAAAAGTGCTCGAAGATTCTGTGCTGGACCTACGCAAAAGACAAGCAGCTATAGAGGCTAAGCTAACCGACCAAGAAGGAAAACAAAGAAGAGACAACATAAGAATTCATGGTCTGATAGAAGGAACCGAAAATGGTTTTAACTCAATGGCAGAATGCGTGGAATCCTTACTAAGAGAGAAATTGGATATTCCACAAACCACCGACTTGAAGATAGAAAAGGCACATCGTTCATTAGCCGCTAGGCCGGCGGCGGAAGCGCCCCCACGTTCGGTGTTGGTAAGATTTTCCAATTTCAAAATAAAACAAGAGGTTGTAAGACTGGCCTGGCAGAAAAAAGGATTTATGCACCAGGAGAGAAAAGTCTACGTGGAACACGATTACGCCCCGGAGGTCCTTAAAAAGCGCAGGGAATACAATGACGCGAAAAAGGTGTTAAGAGAGAAGAAATTGCGCTTTCAGACACCATTTCCTGCGAAGTTAAGGGTCTTCTACGGCGATGAAACGTGTCTCTATAATTCGGCGGAAGAAGCAACAGCTGACATGGCGAGGAGAGGGCTCCCGGTAACGGTGTTTAAACCCGCAGCAGACCCGAGTGAGAAGATCAAAGCGCAAACATGGACAACACAAAGACCCTCAAAATCCACGGACCAGCAGCGGGAAACCCAGCACCAGAGCGTCGCGGATAAACTATCCGTTTTCAGGTTGGAATAGCGACCTTTTTTTTTTTTTTTTTTTTTTTTTTTTTTTCCTTTCTCTTGAATCAATCCGCACATCCAACCCCCCTCATACAAGGTAACAAACATTAAAAGAGATGCATATTCAGCATGTGGTAAAACATTTCATGGAACAATCATATTATTTGAAACAAATAAGTCTTTGTAATAAAAAAAAAAAAAAAAAAAAAAACTTGTTAAAATAGAAATGTGACAATAATCCACATGTTCTGCTCATACTAACAAATACTGTTTTTGCGTGAATGTTTGATGTGATGGGGGTGGGAGGGTGCACACAATTTCACAGGGTTTAGGCATAAAAGGAAAAAAAAAAAAAAAATCATTACAAGTTTGGATTGGGTTCTGAAACTCACGTTAAAAGCATGGGACTACTTTCAGTGGTACGAGAGGGCCCTCAACACGTAACAGAGTTTGAGGAATTTCCCTCAGAGCCTTCACTCCATCAAGGCTCTTACAGGGTCTTTAAAAAGACCTCAGCTCAGGAAGTTCTTTTGACAGTTTTTTGTTTTAAAGTTTTTTACACTATGTTCTTAATGTTTTTCTTGTTTTTAATGTTCTTTCAGTTTCTGAGTAGCACAAAAGAGGGCCACCACACAGTTATACTAAACAAAACAACACAATGGAGAAACAGGGTGTAACCAAAATAATTTCATATAATGTAAAAGGGATCCTGAATCCAGTTAAAAGATCCAAGATTCTAGGCAAAATGAAAAAAGACAAAGCAGGAATAATACTTTTACAAGAAACCCACCTAACAGACGTGGAACACAATAAACTCAGTAGACAAGGGTTTAAAATGATCTCTTCATCTTCATATAAATCAGGGAGGAGGAGGGGAGTAGCGACATTGATATCAACCAAAATTACATTTGAAAAAAAATCAGAACACAAAGATAAAGAAGGGAGATACAGTTTGGTAACTGGGCGGCTAGAGGGAGAAGATATCACCCTGCTGAATGTGTATGCTCCCCCAGGGGCTAACTGGAAATTTTATAAAAATGTATTCGACCTAATGATAACTAAAGCTCAAGGTTTAGTGATATGTGGTGGGGACTTTAATCTTAGACTGAATCCATACTGGGATGCTTCTGGTAATTCCCCACATCAAAATAACACCCAAAACAGGAAGACTCGGATGCTACTAAAAGAAATGGGAATCTGTGATGTGTGGAGGGAACTCAACCCCAGTGTAAAAGACTATACATTTTACTCAACTCCACATTCATCTTACTCAAGGATTGACTATTTTTTTATGTTTAATAGAGACATTGGTAGAGTAAAAACATGTAAAATAGGACTGATGGATCTCTCCGACCACAGTCCGATCTACATGGACTTAAATATCCAAAAATACACAAATAATACATTTTCTTGGAGGTTAAATTCAAATGTCCTGAAAGGACCATTGAAAGATGAATTGGAGTCAGATATTCTCAGATATTTGGAAGATAACGATAATGGAGAAGTATCCCCTTTAATACTGTGGGATGCATGTAAAGCTGTAATAAGAGGAAAGATTATTGCAAAACTGGCAACCCAAAAGAAACTAAGACAAGAAAAACTATCCACATTAGAGTCAGAACTTAGGAACCTAGAAAAAGAACACAAAGGCAACACTCATTCTACTGACTCGCTCAAGATTAAGGAAATTAAAAACCAAATAAATGAGATCTACACAATAGAAATCCAGAAGAAACTTACATTTCTGAAACAAAAATACTATGAAGCAGGCAGTAAATCGGCAAAATTGCTAGCCTATAAATTGAGGAAACATCAAACAGAAAGAGCAATCTACAAAATCAGAGACCCAGTATCAAAGGAAATAAAATTCAGAATTCAGGATATTCTTAAAAACTTCGAGAATTACTATAAGAACTTATACTCCCAAAAAAAACATAAAAACGCATCCGAGGCATTCCTAAACACATTAAACCTTCCCCAACTTACGGAGTCACAAAATAAAACACTACTGTCAGAAATACATTCTAAAGAATTGGAAAAAGCAATTATGAAACTTAAAGCTAACAAATCCCCAGGAGCTGATGGCTATACAGCAGAGTGGTACAAAACCTTTAAACAGCAACTATCTCCTCTCCTCCTGAAAACATTTAATTATGTCCTCCACACAGGGGAAATCCCCCCCTCCTGGAGAGAAGGGGTCATTGCAGTTATACCTAAACCTGAAAAGGATAAACTAGAGTGCTCCAACTACAGACCAATCAGTGTACTAAATCAGGACTATAAGCTTTTTACCATTATCCTTGCCAAAAGGTTAGAGAATATACTGACAGACCTAATTCATTTAGACCAAACAGGTTTTATAAGACAAAGACAGACACAAGACAACATTCGACGCACTTTACACATAATTCATCATATAAAAAAATATAACTTAAATGCAGTCATATTAGGATTAGATGCTGAAAAAGCATTCGATTCGGTTGACTGGTCTTTTCTATACAGAATCTTATCCAGTTTCAATTTTCATAACAACTTCATTAGAACTATACAGGCATTATATAAAAAACCAACAGCTAAAATAAGGATTAACGGTAATTTATCATCATCTTTTGAACTGGAAAGAGGATGTCGTCAGGGCTGCCCCCTGTCTCCACTGCTCTTTGCAATCTTCATAGAACCTCTGAGCCAATGGATAAGACAAAACCAAAAAATTCAAGGTATTACACTTGGTCAGAAGGAACATAAAATAGCACTCTTTGCTGATGACATTTTAATATACCTAGGGCAGCCGGACACTTCTTTACCAGAACTAACCTCAGTTTTTTCAGAGTATGGAGATTTATCGGGGTACAAATTAAATATGCATAAAACCCAAGTTTTAACATTCAACTATGACCCAAATCATTATTCACTAAGCAAACTCAAAACTAACTGGGAGTCGGAATCTATGAAATATCTGGGGGTCAATATCCCGAAACAACTCAACAAAATTATATCACTAAACTATGATCCACTGGTGACAAAAATAAAATCTGACCTAGCAAGATGGAATATGATACCATTCTTGGGTATTGCACAAAGAATTGAAGCAGTCAAAATGAATATACTTCCACGTCTTCTATACCTTTTCCAAACAATACCGGTAGAACCTCCCAAAAAAACATGGCAGGAGCTGGACAGAAGGATCTCAAGATTCATATGGCAGGGCAAGAGACCTAGAATCAGATATAGAACCCTACAGCTAAACAAAGACAAAGGTGGGCTCGCGCTGCCAAATATCAGGGACTACTTTAAAGCCGCACAAATTAAAACTTTAGTAGAGATATGTAACCCAGTCTACTCTGCACAATGGAAGGAGATCGAATGCCAAATAACAAGTGACATCCCCCTACAGGCGATAATAGGGAACAATGTCTTACCTAAGCTTTTGAATAACACTAACCCGTGGATAGAGACCCCGCTAAAAATTTGGTTTAAGATAGTCAGAGAGAATCAAACTAAAGAGCCCTATCGACTTCTGCAATGGATCGCCTATGATCAGGACTTTACTCCTAATAAAACAGACACCAGATTTAAAAAGTGGAAGGAGAAGGGGCTGATAAAATATTACGATTTTTTTAAAGGGCAAATCTTAAGAAGTTTTGAAGATTTGAAAAAACAAGGCCTAATAAATCAAGACCTTTACAGGTTCTTCCAGCTTAGACACCACATAAACAATATACTTAAAAAGGAGGTTTTGGAAAGGGCCCAGTCAGGTGTTCTGAAGGTCTTCTTAATGGCATATAAAGGGATCCCAGGGATCAGATACATTTCTAAAATATACCAAGTTCTTCAAGACTTAAAAGGAGACAACACATCTTATATAAAAGAGAGATGGGAAAAAGAGGGGAATTTCACTTTACATCTGGAAATATGGGAAAAGCTAAATAAACAGCAATGGAAAAGTACCTCATCCCTGCAGTGGAGAGAATTTGGATGGAAAAACTTGGCAAGATTTTTCAGAACACCTGCACAAATCAAATTTACCCATAAGGGATTGAACTGTTGGCGCTTGTGTGGTGAAAAGACTGCAAATCATTTTCATGTGTTTTGGTCATGCCCAGTTATCCACCAATATTGGACCAATGTACAGACAATATTGGGGAAAATATTCAAAATTACAGTTCCCTTTTCTTTTGTAACTTTGTATTTGGGTTTACTACCGGACTCACTGGAAAGACGAGGAGAAAAATACTTATTCAATGTTTTAATATTGGCAAGCAAAAAAGCTCTAACTAAAAAATGGATGTTGAAGGACTGTCCTACACCTGAAGATTGGACTAACGTGATCCAAGACATTTACTCGATGGAAAAGTTGACATTCGCACTGAGACAGGACATGGATGGGTTCATGAACTTTTGGCAACCCTGGACCGCATATGTGTCTTCCATTAGATCTAATCTTTGACAAATACCATTTCAATAATGGTTCCGCTCTTTGTTCCAATGCTACTCAGATGCTCTTTTATCTTTATTTACTTACTTTTTCTTTTTGTTTGTTTTTTACTGGTTTGTTTGGTTTTTTTTTGTTTTTTGTTTTGTTTTTTTTTTTTCTCTTTAATTTCACTTTTTCTTTCACTTTAAAAAAAAAAAAAAATAAGGGGTGTTGTAAGAATTAATCTTCCAATGTTGTCAGATATCAGAAAATAAGGGAACATGTGATGAAAATGTAAACACTGCATTGCTGTAACGACCTGTATACCCTTTACAAAAACTTAAATAAAAAAAAATAAAAAAAAAAAAAAAAAAAAAAAACTTACTCTGCACTTACACTGTTTTAGAAGATTACTCAGGAAGGATCAATAGAGTTCATAAACTATCCAACAGTTGTGTTTAAATCCATCGACTAGCTTGACAGGAAGTAATGGAGTACTTAGATGCTGTTTTACAGGGAGGGAAAAGCTCTTTTTGTCAACTGTGATGGTTACTAGATTCAGAATGGTAACATTTGGACTCAAATCTAGTTTTTCTAACCTCTAAGGGCCTTTCAAACAGGATAAAGGGCTTTCATCAGACTCCCCTTTGAGATGAAAGCAGCCGTGTTGCTCAGTCTGGACCTGTGATTACCTTGATTTTGACATCAAGTACAACAACTGAACTGAGGCTGCCACTTGGCTATTGTCAGCCTCTCCCAACAGTAAGCTCAGCTTCTGTGTTGTCCAACAGTTGGAAATGGTCGTGGTTAGACTGCCATGACCTTCACATCTCTTCATCTCCATTGTTAGTGCGGGGCTGCCTAGCACTCAGCCAATCTCGCAAACAGCTTGGGCCACTGGCTTTCAGCGAACCCTGAAAATAAAGATGGAAAAATGTAATGCCAATGTCCAGAGCATTAATAACTTCTCGTCCGAGCAGACCCAAATGGAAAGAACAGGCTGATATCAGGCGGCGAATGAGTCGGGAACATCAAAATGCTCTTACCTAAGACAAATTTTTCTCGCTATACCACTGGAACATTAGCCTGATATGATGGATATTTTCAGTATGAGCCAGAGGAAGCCAGACTGATCAGAAAACCTCTCTCTCTCTCTCTCTCTCTCTGCAGTCCCCCTCTGAGGTCACTACACAGGCCTAATTACACTGCTTCCCACAGAAATACCTCTGGTGGCTGATGTGTAAATACTGCCATCTACTGCTGGCCATTGTGGCTCAACAGTTTATCTCAAGCAGCCCTGTCAGGCCCACGCAGTTCAGCATGAATGTGCACTCAAAACTACAGCAGCAACAATCACTTTTCAGGGCAATGATGTTAAAGCCCTAAGTGTTTTCCCATGAGCACCTCCAACTGAATTTCTGAATGATGTCTGATTATTTTCGCAAGGAAATGGTCCAGAAATGGGGTCTGTAATTCAAGCAGCTTCAGTAAAGTACAGGCTGCAGGACGACAATCATGTCTCTCCATCCTTGCTGGATTTGAGTTCTGTGAAGTTTTCGACCTTCCACTTGAGGAAATATGATGGAACGGTTGTCAAAGTCAAACTTTAGAAAGAAACCGGAGATTTTACTTTTTAAAGAAGTAGATTGCAGAATATTATTTCCCGCTGGATTCTGCTGTCTTCCTCGGTTCTATCAGAGAAATTCCTGATATTACACATAATTTATATAAGTGAATTCTCATTTACACTGGACATCATAACCAGTGAGCCACTTGTAAACTTGCGGCAGCTATCGTAACCAGATATGCACTCATTTGGAATATTATAAAGGACCATTTCTCAATGTGGATGAACATTTCTTTCTACTTATCAGGGGCGGTCCTGGCTTGTATGACATCCTGGACGCGCTGCCCCCCGCCCCCCCAACACACACACACACACACACACACATTTTTTTAACTTTTTATTTCTCTCTTAAATGTCCAAATGTTCAATTTTCTCAACAATTAGTTAGGTTTTTCTTGCAACTTTTTTTCCTGGCAAGTTTATTACTTTTTTAAAACCCTTTGCCATGTTTCACCTTTTCCTCTCATATTTTCATGATTTTCTTGTACATTTGCAGCTATCCTCTCACTGATAGGTGCATCTCAATAAATTAGAATATCATCAAAAAGTTGATTTCAGTAATTCACACACAAGATATCAAGTCCACCCTCCCTCCCTCCCATGACCCATCTCAGTTTGCATACAGGTCAAACAGATCCACAAGAGATGCCATGGCTGTTGCTCTCCATCCAGCCCTCACCCACCTGAATTCAAACAACTCCTATGTGCGAATGCTGTTCTTGGACTTCAGTTCAACATTCAACACAGTCATGCCCCAGCACCTAATACAAAAACTCAGACACTTAGGACTCAAAACCTCTCTCTGTAACTGGGTGTTGGACTTTCTCACAGGGAGGCCACTGAACGTGCGGGTCAGCAGCAACACCTCCAAGACCATCAGACTGAGCACAGGAGCCCCACAAGGGTGCGTGCGCAGCTCGCTTCTCTTCACCCAGCTGGCCCATGAGTGCGTACCATCCTACAGCACTAACAACATCATCAAGTTTGCGGATGACACGACGATGGTGGGCCTCATCACCAACAATGAAGAAGCCAACTACAGAAATGAGGTGAGCCAACTGGTCCAGTGGTGTAAAGACAATAATCTGTTCCTGAACGTGGGAAAAACAAGGAGATTGTGGTCGCCTTCAGGAGAGGACACACATAACATCCCCCTCTCATCATTGGTGGAGCTGTGGAGAGGGTGAGCAGCACCAAGTTTCTGGGGGTGCATATCTCTGAGGACCTCTCCTGGTCCAACAACACCACATCACTGGCCAACAAGGCTCAAACTTGCCTCTATTTCCTCCACAAACTGAGGACAGCACAAGTCCCACCCTCCATCATGTGCTCATTCTACTGGGGTACTACTGAGAGCATCCTCACCAGCTGCATCACGGTGTGGTACGGAAGCTGCACCACCTCCCGCAGGAAGACTCTACAACACACAGTGAAAGCAGCCAGCAAGATCATCGGCGCTCCTCTGCCCTCCCTCTCGGACATCTACCACACCTGCCTCACCCGCAGAGCCATCAACATTGCAGGTGACACCTCCCACCCCTCACACTCCCTTTTCAGCCCCCTGCCCTTGGGGAAAAGGTACCGGAGCCTCCGGACCCACTCCACAAGACTGCTAAACAGCTTTGTTCACCAGACCATCAGGACCCTGAACTCTGCCCGCTTCCCCCCCACCCCTGGACCGTAACACACTTACCCATACAATAACTATAGAGTGTGTGGCGGTAATGCACCTGTAAGCTGGTTGCCAACCGCCAATCAAATCTAAAAGAAGAAGAAGACAGACAGACAGAGATTTCTTCAATTACTGTATATATAGAATGATGATAATCTTATCCAAATATAGAGTGATTGTTGATGATATAGAGTGATATATAGAGTAGGTGGTGGTAATGCACCTGTAAGCTGGTTGCCAACCGCCAATCAAATCTAAAAGAAGAACAATAAGAACTACCTCAGTAGTACCAACAGTAATACATCTGATGCTGTATGTCTCTGCACCTTACTGCAACCATTTGCACAAATGCCATACCTGCTGCTATCTGTCTGGATTGCAATACTGATCATGTGCTGTCCAATCTGTCACTGTCTGCACCTACACAACTGCATTGAACTTGCAAAGCCACTGCTGTGGTGCAGGGGTAGTGTGGCCGACTACTGAGCGGAGGGTCAGAGGTTCGATTCCTGCTCTGTCTGCAGTCTGCATGTTGAAGTGTTCTTGAGCAAGACACTGACCCTGACCCACCAGGCCACTGGCACTGGCCTGGTGGGTAGCACCGGTGCATGGCAGCTCTGCCACCATCAGTGTGTGTGGATGGCAGGATCTGGAAAGCACTTTGGTCATCTAGAGATGAGAAAAAGTGCTATATAAGTGAACGCGATTTTCCATTACAGCTCTACTGTTTCTGTATATAGGATTGCTGGGTTTTATCATTTATCTTTATTTGCACTCTGGGATTACTGGGTTTTATCTTTATTTGCACTACGGGTAGCATTACTGTACATAGACTGCTGTTGTTGTTTTGCATCCTTAGTCCTTCTTTTTTATATATTGCACACACCACTAAGAGAAAGAGAAACGGTATTTCAATTCTCCTGTATGTCCTGTACGTATAAAAGTAATGACAAATAAAAATCTTTGAATATATTGTCGACTGTATATTAGTGAACCAGGTGGAAACAAGGATGTCTGTTAGGGTGGCTGGAATTTAAAATAAATAATATAAACCAAAACCAAGCTTGGTAAGCTAACTTCATAGTAGCACTGTTAGCTCTGAGCACCTTGGGCTCACACACTTAGCAAGGACTGAATCATCACAGCCAACAGTACGGGGATGAGTTGTAACTGAAGATTGGATCATTTGTCAGTGATGTAGGGGAAAAGAACCCAGACAAGCAGAATTGGCCTCTGAGCATTCTGCTGAAATATTAAAATATACACATTTATAAGTGAAGAGAGATTTTAACATTTTTACTGTCGCCATATGACCCAAGAAAGCATTATAGAAAATTAAAACCTTGTTTGAGTGAATGGGATCTTTAATATGTATTTCATTTTTATGTTAGAGAGATCATTCAAAGACTTACATGACTTACATACAGTGGTGTGAAAAAGTGTTTGCCTCCTTATTGATTTCTCATTTTTTTGAATGTTTTTCAAACTTAAATATTTCAGATCATCAAACAAATTTAAATATTAGACAAAGATAACACAAGTAAACACGAAATGCAGTTTTTAAATGGTGTTTTTTATAAAGGGGAAGAAAAATCCAAACCTACATGGCCCTGTGTGAAAAAGTGATTGCCCCCAAAACCTAATAACTGGTTGGGCCACCCTTAGCAGCAACAACTGAAATCAAGTGTTTGCGATAACTGGCAATGACTCTTTGGCCCATTTTGGCCCATTCATCTTTACAGAATTGTTGTAATTCAGTCACATTGGAGGATTTTCAAGCATGAACCTGTCAAATGCGTGCGTCTTTGCGTGGCGCATGGAGGAATTGAGAGGAACAAAACCCAAACGCTGGAGAGTGTTGTGTGAATTTATTGAATATACAATGGTGGCAAAACTCCAATGAGCGAACAGAGCAGAGAAAATGATTAACTGTACTTGACGGTTCATTGGAGTGAGAGGATAGGCCCCACGCGCTCCCAGGTGGAACTGAGGAGCGGAGGAAGGGGAGAATAATAGAGGGTGAAGCACACGGCGTCCTTAGACGGACAGCAGCACAGTGGGCCAGTGGTACGTACAGATAACTCGATAGAGTGGTCCAAACTCTGGAGGGGAGAGACAATCCAATGAACCGGCGAGTAACAGGAAAGCAGACAGGGTTTAAATAATACGATACATACATACCTTTAAATCATTTCCCCTTCCTCCTTTAGGATCCTCAGATCATAACTGTGTACCGTACATTTGCTGCCCACATATAAAACTGCTCTCAGAAGAGAAAAGACAAAGACCAGGGACATAATGGTCTGGGCAGATGATTCAGTGCTCTGCCTCCAGGAATGTTTTAACTGTACGGTCTGGGAGGTGTTCACACTGTCCTGTGGAGATGATTTGGACTCTTTGGTGGACGTGACATGCTCTTACATGGCTTTCTGTAAAAATATGATCGTTCCACATAAATGTGTCAAAATATATCCCAACAATAAGCCATGGGTTACTAAATCAGTTAAATCCTGCTTACAGAGGAAAGCACTTGCCTTTAAACAGGGGGGATGTTTCTGAGCTGCAGGTTGCCACAAAAGAGCTGAAGGCCGAAATTTTAAGAGCAAAACAGAATTATAAATCAGAATTGGAAAGCAAGATGGCAGCAAAGAAGTTTGGTTCAGCCTGAGCCAGTATGAAAACTATTGCAGGCCTTCAGAGCACAGAGCGCAGTAATCGTGTGTTTTTAGATGGTTTTAATTCAGACACAGAGCTGGCTAATGCACTTAATTGTTTTTATGGTCATTTTGATTCCTTTGATTTTAGCATGGAAACCCAAGATTTGAAACAGAAATTCAAAGACAATCAGCACTTTAATATTGAGGTGCAGGATGTTAAAAGGGAGTTCTGTGCTGTAAAAGTGAACAAAAGTCAGGGCCCTGATAATATCTTATCCTACACTTTATTACATGTATAGTTTATTTCTCTTATCTTATCATGTTTAATGTTGCAGCATTGTACCGAGACAAATTCCTAGTTTGTGTACTACATGAACAATGGCAATAAACCTGATTCTGATTCTGATTCTGATATATGTGGACACTTGGTAAAGTCCTGTGCACATGAACTGAGTCCTGTGTTTCACTACATTTTTAGTCCTTACAGGCACAACATGTACCTAAGGTCTGGAAAGATGCAGTGGTTGTCCCTGTTCCAAAATCCAGCTGTCCTAAAATGGTAAATAATTTTAGACCAGTTGCCTTGACTTCAATTTTAATGAAAATTTTTGAAAAACTGGTCAGCTTTGAGGTCCTAAAGCAGACTAAGCATGCATTGGATCCTCTGCAGTTTGCCTATAGGCCTCACAGAGGAGTGGAGGATGCCACTGTCACTCTGTTTAACATGCTTTTTAAGCATCTGGATTTTAATGGGACACATGCCAGGTTTTTATTTGTGGACTTTTCTTCTGCTTTCAATACAATCCAACCTCATATTTTAGTTGAAAGGCTCCTGTAACAATTTGATTTGAGTAATAATCTGGTGGGTTGGATTGTGGATTTTTTAACCAACAGGACACAGAGAGTAAGGGTCGATGGTACACTGTCTGACCAAAAGTGCTCTTCTACTGGCTCTCCTCAGGGGTGTGTGTTGTCACCACTACTCTTCATCCTGTACACAAACATGTGTCAGAGCAGACATGACAACAGACACATTATAAAGTATGCTGATGATTCAGTTATTGTCAGTCTCCTTCAGGATGGTGAGAGTGGCCACGGCCCAGTAGTTGATGATTTTGTTCACTGTGTGAGGATTCCTACCTGCAGCTGAATACGACAAAAACTAAAGATATGATTATTGACTTTAGGAAGAAAACTCCCAGGCATGAAGTCACTGTACTAAAAGGCCAGACCATTGAATGTGTGCAATCTTACAAATATCTTGGGACGATTATTGATAGTAATTTAAACTTTGAAGAGAACTGTGAAAGGATGTGCAAAAAAGGGTCAGCAACATTTGCATTGTTTAAGGAAACTCGCACACTTCCAAATTGACCGAACCATAATGACAATGTTTTATCGGGCTTTTATTGAATCTGTTTTATCCTTTTCTTTAGTGTCATGGTTTGGGCAGATAAAACTGAAACAGAGGAAATCCTTAGACCAGGTAGTTAAGATGGTCCAGTCGTTTGCTTGGTGAGTCACAGCTGAGAATGACATCCCTGTACACCAGACAGGTACAGAGGATTGCTACCACCATTTTAAATGATGACTCCCACCCTTTGCACTGCCACTTTCAGCTTCTCCCCTCCAGACGGAGGTTTGTTGTCCCAAAATGTAAAACCCAGCGCTACAAAAACAGCTTTGTTCCTGCTGCTGTCAAAGAGTTGAACAAGATGTAGCAATATATTGCACATAATTTAGTTATCCATTTATTAATTTTTATTTTATATTTGTTTATTTTTGTAGGTTTTTTGCTTGAGTTTTAAATCTTTTATTGGGTTTTAGACTTAAGACTTTTATTGAGCTTTTAATCTCTTTGACTTAGTTTTTAACTTTTTAATATGATCCTTCTCTCTTCTCTCTTTGTTTTTTCTCTTATGTCCTGATTGGTGGAGCCTTGAGTACTTTTATCGTGTTTATAGTCAGCTTCATGTGTGCCTGTGTTTGTGTTCATGTTGAATGTAATTGTGGTTTGTAAATATGTGTCTAAAAGGATGTCACCTGACTGCAAAACAAATCTACCTACGGGTACAAATAAAGTAACCTGAACTTGAACCTGAATACAGAATGAGCAAAGTGATTGCCGGTGTGAGTGGAGTGAACACAGGTGTGTGCATGTGCTGAATGATGCATATATGTGTGTGTGTGCGTGCATGAATGAGTGTGGATAGGGCTGATAGAATGCAGGTGTGGGCGAATGCATGTGTGTGTGTGAGTGAGCAAGCAGAGTGGTAGACAATGAAAATAACATGCAGCTATCAAACACTGACAGGGGGAGGAGGCGTGGCTGTCAGTTGTCAGGAGGCAGAACATCCCTGGAAGGCTTCCTGAGAGCTGCCTGTCACAAAATGGGGAAAGAGACCAATCAAAACAGGCATAAACAATGTGACAGGAGAAAAAAATTGCAGCCACAATGCCATGAAGCCAGGTTTGGAAAAAAAGACCAACCCTGGCTCATGACAGAGCCCCCCTTCCCAACGAGTGGATTCCAGACACCTGCCGTGATACCAAAAGAACAACAAAGAACCCCCCCCCCCCTCCCGAGGAGGAACTACCAAAACTACCCAATGCGGGTGGTGGGGGAAACAGGCCAGGAGGGAACAAAACAATGCAGTAAAGAATTAACACACAGGAACACAAAGTCCCCCTTCCCCTCCATGTTCAGAGGCAAAGGGCTCGGGAGGCCGCCCAAAGTCCCAGACCCCATAGTCAGAACGATGAGGCCAATTGGGTAGCCTACCAGCATCCCACGCCAGCCGAACAGTCAGGAGGAACGAGTCGGATGGCCTACCAGGGAAATTTGGCCACCCAACCCAACAGCACAGTACATCAGGTGGCTGGCCTGGATTCTTCTGACACCAGCTCAGGAGAAGTGGACCGGGTGGCGGCTCCCCCACAGGGAAACCCACAGCTAGAAAGGGAAGCCGAGGAGAGGGAGCCCTGGCATTAGACAACGATGGGGAGGAAACCACTATGTCCACAGTGGCAGGAAACTGGGGGGGGGGGGGTAGCTGCACCCCCGGTGATCCCAGCTTGGGACACAGCTGCACCCACAGTGGCTCCGGGCTGGAGCTCTGCAGCACCCGCAGTGGACCCTGGCTGGGCAAATGCTGCACCCTCGGTATACCTGGACTGGGCCAATGCTCCACCCTTGGTAGGCCCGGACTGGGCCAATGCTGCACCCTTGGTGGACCCTGGGCTGAGGCACGGCACCCATGGTGGACCAAAACTGGAGCGCAGCACCCATATGGGACTGATGCTGTGGAGCGGCACCCATGATGGTCCCTGGCCAGGATGCAGCACCCATGGAGCCTCAAACCAAGGAGGTGGAACCCAGATGATGGCCTTGGGCAGAGGGAAAACTGCACCTATGGCATCTTCATGTGGTGAGCCTGGATCCATGGACTTGTCCAGCAGCATTGGGTTCTCTCCGGCGACCCTCGAAGAGGACTTGAACACAGAGCAAGAGGAGATGTCAGGGAGCCTGGCGAGATGAGCTCAGATGCAGTGGGTGGCTGCACCTGGCTCTCCTCACCAAGAGTCAGGCAAGATTGCTCTAATACTGAAAAGAGGAAGACAAAATAGAGCGCTTGCCTGAGCTCAAGCTCCACCGCCGTCCAGGACTCCAATGATTTTGATTTTGATTTGATTTTGTATAGATTTTTTTTTTTTAGATTTAGTATACTTTATTGATCCCCAGAGGGGAAATTGAGGGTCATCCACCACTTGGATGGATGAAGCAGCCACGATACGGTGCTATCCCTTAACCATTCACACACACATTCACACCTAGGGCCACTTCAGAGTCTCCAATTAACCTAACCTGCATGTTTTTGGCATGTGGGAGGAAACCGGAGAAATCCCAGAGTAAACCCACGCAAACACGGGGAGAACATGCAAACTCCACACAGATCACTGTTGGTCGGGGGCTGGGATAGAACCCACGATCCCACGATCCCCACGATCCCCCGGCCAAGGGTAAACTGTGCTGCCGCCGTGCAGCCCGGGCGAAGATGGAGGTCGGGGCTCAGCTATCGACTCTGCTGCGGCAGCCTCCATAGCAGGCATGATGGTGGTTGCAGTCCTCAGGGCCCCAGGCGAGGTATTCCACGCTGGTGACTCCTCCAGCATGGCAGCTGGGGGCTGCCTCACTGTCGACCCCGGAACTGGATCTTCTGCAGGCTCCTTCTCCATCTGGTGGCTTGGTTCGGAAACCAATGAACTCAGGGAAGCACACAGAGAGGACACGGAGGAGACTGCTGAGGGGTTGTCGCATGCCGCTGGTGTAGAGAACTTAGGGGACTGCAAAACCTGAGTGTCTAGGCCAGGGATTAGGCAAGACTGTTCATTAATTGTAAAAATAGAGTGAGAAAGAACTTGCCTGTTCTCCTGGTCCACATTGTTTCCTGCGGCGTCTGATGCACGCTCATCCCTCTCCATGTCCATGGCGGCCCTGGGCTCCCCTGTAGACAGCAGGGACGGCTCCCAAATGGGCATGGAGGCGGGTGAAGCCGGGAAGAAATCTGCCGTCTCCACCTTGACGGATGTAAAAATTGAGGATGAGGTGGCGGCAGGAGGAAAAAAATGGCTCCGCTGCAAGTCTTTCCTCCTCCAAACGAGGGTCTATGTCAGCCAGCATCACCAGTAGCGTTCCTTTTCACTCCCCGTGGATTGAGTGGACCCAGGCTCTGGAGACGGAGGCGAAGCTGGATTTTCCTCCTTTAAACGGCGGTCAATTTCTGCCAGTAGCACCAGTCTGCATTCCTCCCAATTTCCCGCGGAAGGAGCGGGCACGAGCTCTGGAGACGAGGGTGGAGCTGGAGCAGGAGAGCTGTGGGAGGAGGAAGGCTTCCTCCATTGCGAGTGCTTCTTCTGTGACGAAGACGGCTCTAGCACCAGAGAATCCCTCCAAGGATCCTCATAAGGTAGGGCGAAGATGGCGTGGACAATGTCGGCTGACTCCAGGAAGAAACAGAGGTCGGGACACACCTCCAGCACCTCCGCTGCAGTGTCCCGAGCGACCCGAACATCCTCGGGAGTACATGGCCCCTGCGTCCATAAGAAGGCGTTCTCCACGACCTCCAGTCCGCGCAGCTCCTTATCACTCCATAAGTTCATGATGGGCTTCAGCAGACAGGTGGGTGAGAAAGCACAGACAGGTGAAAAATAATGCACACAACACTTCCGCTGGGTTACTTAATATGACCGGTTCATTCTGTCAAATGCGTGCGTCTTTGTGCGACGCATGGAGAAATTGAGAGGAACAAAACCCAAACACTGGAGAGTGTTGTGTGAATTTGTTGAATATACAATGGTGGCAAAACTCCAATGAGTGAACAGAGCAGGGAAAATGATTAACTGTACTCGACGGTTCATTGGAGTGAGAGGATAGGCCCCACGCGCTCCCAGGCAGAACTGAGGAACGGAGGAAGGGGAGAATAATAGAGGGTGAAGCTCATGGCGTTCTTAGATGGACAGCAGCACAGTGGGCCAGTGGTACGTACAGATAACTCGATAGAGTGGTCCAAACTCTGGAGGGGAGAGACAATCCAATGAACCGGCAAGTGACAGGAGAACAGACAGGGTTTAAATAATATGATACATAATAAGCAAAGTGATTGCCAGTGTGAGTGGAGTGAACACAGGCGTGTGCATGTGCTGAATGATGCATGTATGTGTGTGTGTGCGTGCATGAATGAGTGTGGATAGGGTTGATAGAATGCAGGTGTGGGCGAATGCATGTGTGTGTGTGCATGAGTGTGTGAGTATGTGAGTGAGTGAGCAGAGTGGTAGACATAATGAAAATAACATGCAGCTGTCAAACACTGACAGGAGGAGGAGGCATGGCTGTCAGCTGTCAGGAGACAGAACAACCCTGGGAAGGCTTCCTGAGAACTGCATGTCACAAAATAGGGAAAGAGACCAAAAAAAAAAAAAAAAAAAACAGGCTTCAACAATGGGACAGGAGAAAAAAATGCAGCCACAACGCCATGAAGCCAGGTTTGGGAAAAAGGACCAACCCTGGCTCATGACAGAACCACCGTTTAAAGGTCATGCCACAGCATCTCAATCGGATTCAGGTCAGGACTTTGACTAGGCCACTCCAAAGTCTTCATTTTGTTTTTTTCTTAAGCCATTCAGACGTGGACTTGTTGGTGTGTTTTGAATCATTGTCCTGTTGCAGAACCCAAGTGCACTTCAGCTTGAGGTCATGAACAGATGGCTGGACATTCTCCTTCAGGATTTTTTTGGTAGACAGCAGAATTCATGGTTCCATTTACCACAGCAAGTCTTCCAGGTCCTGAAACAGCAAAACAGCCCCAGACCATCACACTACCACCACCATATTTTACTGTTGGTATGATGTTCGTTTTCTGAAATGCTGTGTTACTTTTACGCTGGACATAATGGGACACACACCTTCCAAAAAGTTCAACTTTTGTCTCGTTAGTCCACAGAGTATTTTCCCCAAAAGTCTTGGGTATCATCAAGATGTTTTCTGAAAAAACAGAGACGAGCCTTTATGTTGTTTTTGCTCAGTAGTGGGTTTCGTCTTAGAACTCTGCCATGCAGGCTATTTTTGCCCAGTCTCTTTCTTATGATGGAGTCATGAACACTGACCTTAACTGAGGTAAGTGAGGCCTGCAGTTCTTTGGATGTTGTTGTGGGGTCTTTTGCGACCTCTTGGATGAGTCATCGCTGCGCTCTTGGGGTAATTTTGGTTGGCCGGCCACTCCCGGGAAGGTTCACCACCTTTGCATGTTTTTGCCATTTGTGGATAATGGCTCTCACTGTGGTTCGGTGGAGTCCCAAAGCTTTAGAAATGGATTAATAACCTTTTTCCAGACTGATAGATCTCAATTACTTTGTTTCTCATTTGTTCCTGAATTTCTTTGGATCACAGCTTGATGTCTAACTTTTGAGGATCTTTTGGTCTATTTCACTTTGTCAGGCAGGTCCTATTGAAGTGATTTCTTGACTAAGAACAGGTGTGGCGGTAATCAGGTTTCCAAAGATGTGATAAACCAGAGTTAATTTAAGTTTTAACGGGGTGGAGGTGGGGGCACTTTTTCACACAGGCCCATGTAGGTTTGGATATTTTTTTTTTATCCTTAATAATAAACACCTTCATTTGAAAATTGCATTTTGTGTTTACTTGTGTTATCTTTGTCTAATATTTAAATTGATGATCTGAAACTTTTAAGTGTGACAAACACAAAAAAATAAGAAATCAGGAAGGGGACAAACACTTTTTCACACCACTGTACATACATACATATATACAGTGAAGAAGATAAGTTCTGAACACATCAGCATTTTTCTCATTAAACATATTTCTGATGGAGCCATTGACCTGAGATTTTCACCAGCTATCAGTAACAACCCAAGTAATACATCCATACAAAGAAATCAAGGCAACTGTGTTCACAAAACAAGTTATCTTTAATAAAGTGGAATGACACAGGGAATAAGTATTGAAAACATGAAGAAAAAGAGGTGCAAAAACGCATAGTAAGCCAAGAAACCAGCTGAAATCCATCAGAATTTAGGAAGCCATCCCGTCCCCCATCAGTGCAAATTAATTTCAGCTGGTTAAGTCAAGACTGATAGCCTTTAAAAAGGTCTGTGAATATCAGATTGTCACACCACAAAGAACTCATGATGGGCAGAAGCAAAGAGCTCTCTAGACCAGGGGTCTCCAACCATGTGCCATGGAGGGCCAAGACTCTGCAAGTTCTCTCTTCTACCCAGTCTCTTCAGCAGGTGCTTTCACTTTTCAGCAATCAGTGGGAAGAAATTCAGTGGAATCTGCTGTTGAAGTCACTGGTTGGAAGTAAAACCTGCAGGGTCTTGGCCCTCCATGGCACATGATTGGACACCCCTGCTTTAGACTATTCCAGCCTTATTGTTGCAAAACATAATGATGGCATTGGTTACAGGCACATTTCTAAACTGCTGAATGTTCCAGTGAGCACTGTTGGAGCCATCATTCAGAAGTAGAAAGAACATCATTTTACCATAAACCGGCCACGATCAGGAGCTCCTCGCAAGATTTCTGACAGAGGAGTCAAATGAATTACCACAAGAGTTATCCAAGAGCCAAAGACCACTCATGGAGAGGTCCAGAAAGACCTGGAGTTTGCAGGTACTGTTGTTTCAAAGAAAACAAAAGAGCAGGGAAAATAATTATTGAACACATCAACATCTATGGAAAAACTATGGAACGAACTGAAAATCGGAGTTCATAGAAAACACCCATGGAACCTTCAAGATTTGAAGACAGTTTGTGTGGAAGAATGGACTAAAATCACTCCTGAGCAATACCTGCAGCTAGCTTCTCCAGACAGGAGGCATCTGGAAGTTGTTATTACCAATAAAGGCTTTTCTACCAAATATTAAATGAATTTCACCAACCGTGTTCAATACTTATTACCTGTGTCATTCCACTTTATTAAATATAACTTGTTTTGTGAACACAGTTGTCTTGAGTCCTTTGTATGTATGGATTACTTGGGTTGTTACTGATATCTGGTGAAAATCTCAGGTCAATGGCTCCATCAGAAATATGTTTAATGAGAAAAATATTGATGTGTTCAATACTTATTTTCCCCGCTGTACATATACTGCCAGATATGTGGGGTGGGGGTTACTTATTTAACCATCTACTGACCCTTTAAGCCCAATAACCCTAAAGAGTCCACTTAGATCAGGATCTCTGTGTTATAACAGGATAAATATGGAGCACTAGGGAGAATTTTATTGATCTGCAGTGACCCTCATCTTTAAAAGGAGGAGTGGACCAAAACCATGGCAGAGAAAATGCTCAATACCCAGCCTAACAGGATCCCCTCACTGTATAGGGGTCAAGGGTTCAGGGCTTTCCTTCAAATCATAATTGGCCACACTCTACAGTGGATATTGAAAATAACATTACCGATATTGAGAATTACTTTTCAGCATAGACGCCAGACAGTGGAATTATGACAAGTAACTACCACTGAAATGTAGATATTGGAAATGAGAGTTTGTCCTGTTAAGAATTCTATTACAGATAACCAGAATGAACATGTCGGTTATCAATAATGAAATTATGGATATCTGAAATTAAAAGTCCAGCACAGATGAATGAGAAAAAGGATGCAATAGGTTCAGGGAAGAAAGTATGAAATGTTCATTTTTGTCAAAAACAGAACTGAATTACAGATATCAACAAAATCCACTCTCATTGTTAAAAAATACAACATGATCACCCCCACTTTTATGAGGATTTTTGTAAGTAAGGTGTTTTATTTTTAGTAAAATCTTATTGTTTAAACACAGTTTTAAGAGGTTAGTAATTTTAATTTTCTAATTTAAGAACTATGAGGAATGTTGATAAATTATTAGAATAACCAAATATACAGTATGGATATCCCTTAAGCTACCTTCTACTTTGAAGTCCTCCTCTGTATAACTTTTCATGGCTGTTGTAGGAACATGCAGGTGGTATAAATATTTTGGGTTATCCAAGCCACTATTCCCATATTTTTACACACCACAGACACACACACACACACACACACACACACACACACAAACACACACATAATTATATATAATTACAATTATGGAAAAACAATCCACAAGCTTAAGAGTTCATATTGTGCAAAACGCTGTACATGTATTTGTTATGTATGCAATCCTGGTGATGAATGAGGCAAAATGAAGGTAGTGTTGAACACAGCTTTACTGATGATAATGAACAGCGGTACACGGCAAGCACCTGGTGTGAGCATCCGGCACAAGAGAGTGTGCTATGGCAGCTCGCCTTGTATATAGGGCAGTGCGGTGACGTGACAGGAAGTCGACGTCACCACACTGCACTTCACAATAAAGTGCCATCACAACGTTCTCTCCCCCCTTTAGAAAGTCCAAAACCACTCACACAATTCAAACCCACCCCAATTTGAAACCCGAATCACACACTAAAATAAAGAGAACTATTGTACTTAAATGGCCTAACACACCCACACAAAACAACCTAAAATAGAGGTGGTGGGTGGACTGCCACACAACCCACATCGCACGGTGGATTACTCTGTCACCAGATAAACTAAAAAGAGTCCTTTATTAAACTAAAAGTATCTGCCGTTCTCCTATACTACCACAGTAAACACCCCATAACATAACATGCACATGAACTATAAACATACTGCTACAGCACAGTCACTTGGGTTGGAAAGGTGGATTCGGCATGGAGGGACCCAGTGCAGCCCCTCTGCAAGCGCACCCCTGGAAGCAGCGCGCCCCCGCGGCAATGGCTGATCTTCTGGATGATGGAGCACAAATCCTTCACCACCATCACCGACTCCCATCCAGTCTCATCACCCAGAGTGTCCTCCTGGACATGCCGAAGCTGACTGGCATGCCTCTGTGAGCCGTCGGACAACCGGAGGTACACTGCGCCCAACTTCACCACTATCCGCAGACATACTTGAGTGTTTTGCTGGCTGTCGTTTGGCCCATCTTCGTCGTGGTCGTTCATCACCCCAAACCCAAACCAAGTCCATAACCCTAAATGGGGCCCTGCTCAGCCTGATGTGTTGCTGCTGGGCATGCGGCAACTCCATGCTCATCGGTCTGGCCCCGTGCTCTTCTAAAAACGTTGTAGCAATCACCGTCATAGCTGCAGACCCCCATCCCCCTGCGACCAAGCTCCAGAGGCATCTGGGGCTAGCATGGTGTCACTTGCCAATGCAGGTGCCCTGCCACCATGCTTGGTACCCCCCTCTGCCATGTCCCGAGCGCCGGCACTGAGACTTTCCTGCACCAAACCTGAGTGAAACTGGTCCTGCTAGACCGCTGGAGTGTCCGGTAGCCCCTCATCCCACACAACGTCCTCTTCGACCGCTGGAACCGGAGGGCTCCAGCGGCCACAACCTGACCATTCGTTCCCGGCGCTGTTTTTAATGGCGAAACCCAGTCCGTAAAATAGGTCACAGCCCATGATGTTATCACTGCGCGCTGCCACTTGGAACATGAAGTCAACCATCTTTGCAGACTTGTAGCGAACCGTTAACGCTAAAGTCCCAACAGTGCACAGCCTGCTACCTCCATAGCCATATAACGGTGCCGGGTTACCTTTAATCCTGTAGTGGGGGAAGAACTTCTTCACCGTGGCCCAATTCAGCATTGACCACACCACTGCCGTGTCGAGCAACAATGGCATCTCCACACCATCTAACTCCACTGAGCAATATGTGTATGTGTTAGTGCTGGAGCTCACCGTATGGATGGTCGTCGGGGGCGGGCGGAGTGATTTCTTCCGTGGGGTCTCCGGCTCAGATAAGCGGCACACTCTAGCATAATGGTTCAAGCATCCACATCTGCTACGTTTTCCTCTTGCCGGGCGTTCCTTCACCTTATGTCGGTGTGTCGCGGTCCCACAACCCCTGCACAGGGTCTTCCTGGGGCAGACCTTCAGCTGGCAGCATTGGTTTCCGTAACGTTGTCATCCAAGCTGCACGGTGGCGCAGTGGTTTAGCACTGTGGCAGCACAGTTTTACCCTCGGCCGGGGGACCGCGGGGATCATGAGATCGTGGGTTCGATCCCAGCCCCCGACCAACAGTGAGCTGTGTGGAGTTTGCATGTTCTCCCCGTGCTGCGCGGGTTTACTCCGGGATTTCTCCGGTTTCCTCCCGCACACCAAAAACATGTAGGTTTAGGGCGCTCGTGCACGCAGCGACCAGCGGCCGGTGGCTTGTCACCAGACTGCAAACCAAGTCTACCTACGGGTACAAATAAGTAACAAACAAAAAAAAAAAGAAAAAAAAAAAAAGCTATCCTCGCTATCTGAGTCCACGACATTTGCTGTGGCGGGTGGCTCAGGCGGCTGCTGTGACTGACACCAGTTTAGCTCCAAGGTTAGCTTGTCTGCAGCCTCCAAATGGAGAGCTAGCTCGACAGCTCTGGCTAATGTTAAGTCATTCGTTGCCATTAGTAGCCTAGCTCGCAATGCTGCATTGCATGTGTGCTCCGCTAGCTGGTCACACACCATTTCATCTTCCAACTGTCCAAAGCGGCACTTGCTAGCTAGCTGTCTTAAGTCAGCGACAAAATGGTGGATGGGCTCACCTACACATTGGTGTCGATGGCAAAAACGAATCCTCCATACAGTCACGCTGTCTGAAGTGTGGAAATGATTGGCTAGCAGCTCCATGACGTCCTCAAACGAGTCCGACGCGCCGAGCATCTGCAGGACTCACTGGCCCTCAATACCCAGGTTATGGACAAAAAGCACACGTGCCCTTAGCTTGTCGAGCTGCCTGAGCTTCAGCGCAGTGATGTAGGTTTGAAAAGCCTCGAGCCAGTGCAGCCGAGGCACCGGTGGTTCGCCCGGGAGCTCGAGAAAGGGACGGAGTGATGTTATGCACCCACTCAGGGCGGCAGTGGCTCAGGAGGTAGAACAGGTCGTCCAATAACCACATGGTTGGCGGTTCGAATCCCATTCTCCCCAGGTATCCTGCCGTTGTGTCCCTGGGCAAGACACTTCACCCCAATTGCTCCTGGTGGGTCTGGAAGCGCCATGTTAGGTAGCATGCCGCCATCAGTGTGTGAATGTGTGTGTGAACGGGTGGATAGCAGGATCTGTAAAGCGCTTTGGTCATCAAGAGATGAGAATAAAAGCGCGATATAAGTGAATGCCATTTACCATTTACCCCTCCACGAGTTAATCCTTAGTCGCCAAATGTTATGTGTGCAAACCTGGTGATGAGGCAAGATGAAGGTAGCGTTGAACACAGCTTTATTGATGACAATGAACAGCGGTACACGGCAAGCACCTGACGTGGGCATCCGGCACAAGAAAGTGTGCTGTGGCAGCTCACCCGCTATATAGGGCAGTGTGGTGATGTGACAGGAAGTTGATATCACCACACTGCACTTCACAATAAAGTGCTGTCACAACAGTATGGGTATAAAGCAATGTACGTAAAAGCAACAGGCATCCTCAGCCACTAGCATTTTTTTTCCTCTTAAACTTGCTAATTTTTCCTAATAAATTTGCTATTTTTTCCAAGAAATTTGCAACTTTTTTTTGTAAATGTTTTTCTTTATAAATTTTGATTTTTTCCTTATAAATTTGCAACTTTTTTCTTGTAAATTTGTGAATTTTCTCTTCAAAAGTGCAACTTTTTTCTTATGAATTTTCAACTTGTAAATTTAAAAATTTTTCTCAAAAATTTGTGAATTTTTTTCTTGTAAATTTGCAACTGTTTTCCTCATGATTTTGTGACTTTTTTTCTTTCAAATTTGCAAGTTTTTTCTTATACATTTTCAGTTTTTTCATGTGGAAATTTACTTTTTCCCCTAATGATATTGTGACTTTTTTCTTGTAAATTCCTTATTTTCATTGTAAATCTGCACTTTTTTCTTGCAAATTTGTGACCTTTTTCTTGTACAATGGCAACTTTTTTCTCATGTCATTTTTTTTTTCTTGTAAATTTGTGATTTTTCTTCTTGTAAATGTGCAACCTTTTTCTTGTAAATTTGCAAAGGTCATATGGATGCTGGGTAAATTTTTATCATCGTAAAAAAAACACAAGTGTTCCCCATTACAAAACTAGTCTCCAACACAATCTTGTACAGGGCTCCCACAAAGCTAAAAGCAGCCCTGGTGGTAAAGCTGTTGTGGAGAGAGATTCACGCACAGCCTTTTTGATGAACTGTAGAACAGCACATAAATGGTCTAAATATATTTTACCTATGAGGATGTGGAACCTTAAAATGAATCCCTGGAAATTTGTTAAAAATCCCAAGTATTATCAGGTGATACCCAGTGCATTTTGGAGAATTACATCGTATTTTCTCATGCAAATTAAGCTCAAATGCAATAGGTCAAAACCACTCATACTGCCACAGCAGTTAGAGAGATTAATTTGAAGGTAACAAAAACATAATTATTCTCATTTGAAGGTAATTACACACTAATGAAAATGTAATTTTGACCCTTTTTTTTTAATCAAATTGCCCTAAATCCTTCACACCAAACCTCCAAAGACCAAGTGTTTCATTTCAGTATAGTTAAAACCAGAACATAAGAGGACGATGTTATGTATGAGTAAGAGGAGAGAGCTGGAGTCTCTATCCATGCAGCCAACAACAACCCTTTATTACAGAACACACAAGTATATAGACAATGGGCCGTGCCCGCCTGACGTCATGCCAGGGGTGGATACGGCAGCACACACACACAACCACCCACAATCGAGACCCTCCCCAATTTAGGACCCAAATCATGCACTAAGGAACAAGGAATCATGAACTGTAATAAAACGTCCTATCACATTCACACAAAACAACTAAAATTGGACCAAGTCTCGTCTCTTAAAACGTATAAAAAAATAATCCCATAACACACCACATACATACTCTCATGCACACCAGCAATATACAGTATATGTACATATTTGCACTTTAATGTTTAAGTTACACAGATGTCCGTTGGCAGCCAGGAGTAAAACCGGACTGGGGGCCCAGGACAGCCCCAAACCATCCACTCCCTTGGCCGCCGAAGATAAGCCAGGCTCGGAGGCCCCGGGCAGCACCAGGATGTGCGCGCCCCTGGCCGCCATCTACCCCTGGGATCAAAAACAATCTCTCCCGTGAGAGTGTCCCTCTTCACCATCGCCTGCTTCCTTTCTCGGGACCCGCAGTGCTGTTGTCCGGCACGCCGTCCCTCCGTGCTCGTCGGTCCGCCCCCGACCACTTCTAGAGCCACCGCTGACCCCGCCCCTGTGGTCCTGTGTTCACCAGTCCTCCACGGCCGTGCTCCGGGAACACCTGAGACCATCATTTGGGCCCTGCTTCCTGCCGCAGATCCTCCTCCATACCGCCCGGTGCCCACATCCAGGGCAGCTCGGACACTGGCACCGGGGCTCTCCTGCGGCAACCCTGAGTGCGACATGGCCTGTCTTCTTTCCGGAGTGCCCAGCACCTGTTGCTCACACCAGGGGCTCACAGCATTGTTTTCACCAGCGTCACTCTCCGACCCAGGTGCTCCATTGCTGCTCCCAGCACCCTTGTCCCAGGTGCTCTGCTGCGTCGTCTCCATGCCCGGCTGTCGCTGCTCTTCCCCGGGGCTCTCAGCCTCCATGGTCCTGCTCACTCGCTGCCTCCAGCTGCGGGGATGACTCCTGCTGCTCTCCCTCTCCGCTGTCGTCACACACCGCGCCGTCCAACTCATCAGTGCTCCAGTCCTCCATCTTCCTGCGCTTCGCAGTTGACCCGCTGTCTTCAGTGACCAAGGTCTCCCCCGGTCTCACCTCGATGTCCAGCTGGTAGCTTGGAGCTCTCTTTTGGCACGCAGTGAGCTTCATGGCTAGCCCGTCCATAGACACTCACTATGGCGTTAGCTTCTCCCAGCTAACTAACTTAGCCTCGTTTGGTGCCAACACTCCCGCCACCCACAGCATCGTGGCCCTCGTCTGCCCAGCGAAAAACATCGGCCAACCGCTCGGCAGCATCTTCATAGTGCTCCGTCTCTCCCAACTTACTGAGAATTCTTCAGCCCTCCGTGCCGCGATGATGGGCCAGGAGCGCTCGTCGGCTTCTCCCGTTGAGTCCACCTAGGCCCAGCGCCCCGATGTAACCGTCAAACATGGCTCTCCATTTCAGCCACAGGATCACCGGCTCTCCCGTGCACTCCAGAAACGGCACTAGGGGTTGAGGTAGCCCATACGCTGCCATAATTATTCTCGTCACCAAATGTTATGTATGAGTAAGAGGAGAGAGTCGGAGTCTCTATCCATGCAGCCAACAACAACCCTTTATTACAGAACATGCAAGTATATATACAATGGGCGGTACCCGCCTGACATCACGCCAGGGGTGGGTACGGCAGCACACACACACTACCACACTCACTACACCACACACTGGCTAAGTGGAGCTAATTAGAATTCAATTGAAATACTACATGGAACTTATTATCATCAGATTTTAATTATTTTAAATGTTGTAATGAAAAGATCAGTCCCTTCAGGGGCAACAGTTTAACATCTCACGTCTTACTGAACGAGATCGTCCTGAATCAGCCCTGATTGGGCTCAGTTATGGAAATGTTCACATACTGTATGTCGTCAAATACTCAAAATTATATTTACAGCCTTCCTCTTTCAGAAGCAGAGCTGTTTAAGCCTGGTAGTGGAGTAGTCGAGTTCGTCCTCAGCATTTTTTGGGAGGTGAGAATAAAAGTAACCTCCCTTTCTTTCCATAATTATGATTTTTTTTTTTGTAAATTTATGCAAATGAATATTTTCTTGTGAATTTGCAAAAAAAAATTCTGGTAAATTCACTACTTTTTTCATGATAGATGTACAGCTTTTTTGTCATAAATTTGTCACTTTATAAATTTGCAGCTTTTTTCTTTTAAATATGGGAATTTTTTTTTCTTGTACTTTGTGTTTTTCCTTTTAAATTTGCTACTTTTTTCATTGTAAGATGTACAACTTTTTTCTTGTAAATTTATAAAATTCATATGGATGCTGGGAAAATGTTTATTTGTAATGGTTAAAGATATTTTTCTAATCTAATAAATAATTTAAATAATCACAATCTAATTTTAAAGGAAAGGAACTATGCAAATTTATTAGAAAATTCTTGCAAATTTAGGCGGAAAAAAAAAACCCTGCAAATTTGAGCCCAACAAAAGAATAGTCCAATCTAACCAAAAGTCATCCATTTGAAGCAGCAAAAAATTTAAATTAAAAAGAAGAAAAATTCTTACAAAAACTTCCAAATTTAGAAGAAAAAAATCTCAAATTCAAGAGAAAAAATATATTTTGGGAAATTTAATGTGTTGAGTTATTAAAAAAAAACAATTATTAATGCTTAAATAAATAAAGTATGAATAATGTAAATAATCTTTAGTGACATGTATCTTTTAAATTAATTTTTTATGAAATCAGTTAATGATTGCAGAAAACTGGCTACCTACCCCCTGAGAAACAGCACATTTTGGTGGTTAAAAAAGGAATATTATTTAAGTGTATAGGGTGCCCAGACTTTAAGCACAATTTAATCACAACTGGTTTCTTCAGTGTATGAAATAAAAAGTAAATATGCATTAATGTTTTGATGGTAATACTGTATTTTCACCCATATTCTACAGAGACCGTTTGCATCTTTTCAATTAAAAAAAATATATGAGGTGGCCAAATTTTTTTCAACAGATAGCACAATGGTATTGGCATTTTTATACATGTTGCTGAAACTGTGATGTGGTAGAGGTCTGATACAACAGCCTTGATTGAAAATAGTTGCAGTAATTCCCTTCCACAGCATGTGGGACACTTTATGTTGTGTCGAGGCGGCACCGATCTCTATATCACACAGCTACTGTAAGGAGTGAAAACTATCTTCTAGCAGCTCTGTGTTTTAAATTTCTTTTTCATATTCTTTTATGCTGTGCACCAAGCTAGAAGGTGGAAAGTATCATTTATTTTAAAATGGTCTTTGGCATGACCTGGCTGGGGCGTGAACCCACAGCCACCTGGCTGCTGGGCAGACAGATGCTCTACCACTAGGCCACTACTCTGGTAACTGGAAACTGACCTGACATGATCGCAGCACTTGTTTTAATGCATCAGTCAGTAACATAAAATTGCACTTCAATTTCAATAGAAAACACTTTATTTATAGACTGAAACATACTGTGTATCTTACTGAATTGTGGCAGAAGACAAGAGGGGGAAAAAAAAAACAGTAACTGACTTTCTGGGCGTCAAACATGTTATTTGGTGTCTGTTGCTGACGTGTCACAGGTCGAGGATGAAGTTGCCAACCTTCAGCATATATGCCGGTTTTAGGTATTTCTCCAGTTCGTTCTTCTTCAGCCACAGAAAAAGAGCTTTCTCTGGTTTGGGAGGAGGACTGTCTGTCAGAATGGCTTTGAAGAAAAACACCTTTGTTCCCACACAGCTCTCTGTCCGAATAGCTTTGGGCAGTTTGTACTTGTACACTCCGCAGGGGGCGTTGCCCAGGAACGTCACCTTGAAGCCAGCTGCTGCAAATGGAAAAACATATATGGGCACAGATTAAGGATGTGAAAACTGAAGTCACTGGGGAAGTGGCTTAGAGCTGCAAGCTAGATAATGACCACCAGGGAGTGACAGGAGTGGTTGTATAACGTTTGGTTGCATAAAAAAATAAAAAAATAAATAAATATATATATATATATATATAAGGTATTCTGCGGTCTGGGTATGAATGTATGTATGTATGTATGTATGTATGTGGCAAACTTTGTCCCCCTACTAACTCAGAAGCCACTTGACTGTAGGCTCTCATCTCTTGCATGGCAATGTTACAACACCTGAAGAGTGAACCTAACAAGTTTCACTGACCACCAAAAACTGATCATTCTGATCGTATTTGAAACTTCATTCTTAAATGCAATTATAGTGTCTGCCAGCAGAAGGAGTGCTAATCAAAACCTAGGTGACACCTGTGTGAGTGGTTGAGCAAGAGAGCGAGTGAGGGAGCGGTATGCACCGGAGTCCCTGTTGATTGGAGCAGGAGTAAAGTAAGCATTAGCAGGCTACAAACAGCAGTAAGTGTACATGGTAGGCTGCTTTTAAACAACAATAAAAATGGTTATAAAAATGCTATAGCTCCAGTAATGATGGCCAGGGGAAGCCTCAATGAAGCTCTGACGCTTTCAAAGCTTACATGCTTCATTCTAAGAACAGTGACATCTGGTGAACGTCATGCTTGTTCTTACATACTATTAGTATTTTATTGCTGTTTTACATAATTTTCCCATTGTTTTGACCTACTGTTATTATGATGGGTTATACTATAACTTATAAATGCCACATTTCCCAGCTTCAGTTTTTTTTTTCCACCTTTCCATAATGTTTGTGTCCAAAACTCAGCACACAATAATATAAAATTACTGATCCAACAATAGAAAAGGGATTTCATGGGATTGCATGAACCGTTCTACAGGGTAACTGATAAAGATGGGAATGACTGAAGTGAGTGAGTACAAGTTAGCCAGTCCCTCCAGGATTTCGCGGGATGTTTTTTATGATTGTTGAGGCCCAAAAAGCCTAAATTCGTGGGAGCTTTTTAACAAAGTTGCGAAAAAAATTGTGATGTTTTGAGAGGTTTTTTTTGCACTAAAAGTTGTGGGAAGAATTACAAATTTTAAAGCAGATGGGTTTTTTTTTCCAGTTTACTGCAGTGATATTCAACAATACAAGAAAAGCACAGGCTTGTCAAAAATTTCCTGTTAAACAGTGATTTGTAAATTAAGCAGAAACTTCTGCTATACAGAAAAACTCTTGTGCAACAGAAAATACAGACTTTAACAATGAATGCATGTTAAAAGAGTATAAATTTGGAAATTATGGCAGCACCTTCATTTGAAAACTCCCTACGGCCCCCAACCACTTGGTACTGAGCGGAGAGGAAAAAATAAATAATTTATTCTGTTGCTCTGCATCCTCTATCAAAGTCAGTATTTTTCTGGGGAAAAAAAATTACAGAAAACATTCTCTCCTTCCGTGCCATAAGGTGCCTTCACACCAAACGTGAACAGGCGAATTTTTCGCGCAGCACGAATACATTATAACTCAATGTAAACACACGACATGAATTCACCATCCGAGTGAACTTCTGTAGCTGTGTTCAACCTCCTGTGGAAATCCCCAAAATAACGTCATGCTTAGGTTTACATTATCCGACAGGGGGCTCACCTGAAAAAGTTGTCCCTACCTTCAAAACGTCACAAGATGGGTGTTTACATTGCTAGCTTGCCAGCCTTATTAGCACGTCCATAGCAGGAATCCGTGGGTAAATAACTCCGACATCCCGATTCGGCTGAAGAGCTCCCGGTCCTTCTGTCTTCAGGTGAGTGGCAGTCTGATTTTCAAACTAGTTTGCACTCCAATGTTGATACTTTCACTCCGGTGACAGCAGTAAAAGTATCAACGTCTGGTACTGTCCCTCAGACGTGAACGCGCGATTTCACATGTGCTCACCTCTTTCCACTTACATTGTATGGATTCGTGCCACCCGTTCGCATTTAGTGTGAAGGCACCTCAACTCCTACCTGTCTGTCTGTCTGCCATGTGTCTTGACACACACTTGTCTCGTAAGACACTCATCTTTCATTTACGGGGACGGGGGGGGGGGCGCATTTGTCCGTGTCCAGACCAGAGAGTCACAGTTTTAAAGTTCACTGACAAGATGTAGTAATGATTTTACCTCTAAAGATGTAAAAAAATGTTCAAACACTGGCTGTAGTGTTAGATTTGCTCATTTTGTTTGAGGTTTTATGGCATCTCTTCTCATGCGCACTCCTGCGACGGGGTGCTTTTGGGCAGGCGGACGTTTTTCAACACAAACCCAAATACACAAGTAAAATCTCACAAATCCACTTGAAAAAGTTGCGGGGTACAAGGCAAATTTATGATGAAAGCTTATACATTTGCAAGAAAAAAACTGGGACAAACTTGAAATGACTCTAGAAATGTTGTGATTTTTATATATACAGTGCATCTGTAAAGTATTCACAGCACTTCACTTTTTCCATATTTTGTTATGTTACAGCCTCATTCCAAAATGGACTAAATTAATTTTTTCCTCAAAATTCTACCCACAACACCCCATAATGACAATTTGAAAAAAGTTTTGTTTTTTTTTGAGATTTTTGCAAATTTATTAAAAATAAAAACTAAGAAATCACATGTATATAAGTATTCACAACCTTTGCCACGAAGCTCAAAATTGAGCTCAGGTGCATCCTGTTTCCACTGATCCTCCTTGAGATGTTTCTATAGCTTAATTGGAGTCCACCTGTGGTAAATTCAGTTGATTGGACATGATTTGGAAAGGCACACGCCTGTCTATATACTGTAAGGTCCCACAGTTGACAGTGCATGTCAGAGCACAAACCAAGCATGAAGTCAAAGGAATTGTCTGTAGACCTCCAAGACGGGACTGTCTCGAGGCACAAATCTGGGGAAGGGTACAGAACAATTTCTGCTGCTTTAAAGGTCCCAGTGAGCACAGTGGCCTCCATCATCCGTAATTGGAACAAGTTCGGAACCACCAGGACTCTTCCTAGACCTGGCCGGCCGTCTAAACTGAGCGATCGGGGGAGAAGGGCCTTAGTCACGGAGGTAGCCAAGAACCCAATGGTAACTCTGTCAGAGCTCCAGTGTTCTGTGGAGAGAGGAGAACCTTCCAGAAGGACAACCATCTCTGCAGCAATCCATCAATCAGGCCTGTATGGTAGAGTGGCCAGACGGAAGCCACTCCTTAGTAAAAGACACATGCCAGCCCGCCTGGAGTTTGCCAAAAGGCACCTGAAGGACTCTCAGACCATGAGAAATAAAATTCTCTTTTCTGATGAGACAAAGATTGAACTCTTTGGTGTGAATGCCAGGCGTCGTGTTTGGAGGAAACCAGGCACCGTTCATCACCAGGCCAATACCATCCCTACAGTGAAGCATGGTGGTGGCAGCATCATGCCGTGGGGATGTTTTTCAGCGGCAGGAACTGGGAGACTAGTCAGGATAGAGGGAAAGATGAATGCAGCAATGTACAGAGACATCCTGGATGAAAACCTTCTCCAGAGTGCTCTTGACCTCAGATTGGGGCAATGAGTCATCGTTCAGCAGGATAACGAACCTAAGCACACAGCCAAGATATCAAAGGAGTGGCTTCAGGACAACTCTGTGAATGTGTCTGAGTGGCCCAACCAGAGCCCAGACTTGAATCCAATTGAACATCTCTGGAGAGGTCTGAAAATGGCTGTGCACCGACACTTCCCATCCAACCTGATGGAGCTTGAAAGGTGCTGCAAAGAGGAATGGGCGAAACTGCCCAAAGATAGATGTGCCACGCTTGTGGCATCATAGTCAAAAAGACCTGAGGCTGTAATTGCTGCCAAAGGTGCATCAACAAAGTATTGAGTAAAGGCTGTGAATACTTATGTACCTGTGATTTCTTAGTTTTTTATTTTTAATAAATTTGCAAAAATCTCAAAAAACTTTTTCACGTTGTCATTATGGGGTATTGCGTGTAGAATTTTGAGGAAAAAAATAATTTAATCCATTTTGGAATAAAGCTGTAACATAAAATGTGGCAAAAGTGAAGCGCTGTGAATACTTTCCAGATGCACTGTATTCTAATATATTTGTAAAATTTTTCTTGCAACTTTGTGATAAATTTGCAGCTTATTTTAACTTATACATTGCATCTTTTTCCATGTTGGTTTGTGAAATTTCAAGTTTAAATTTGCGACTTTTTCCATAGTAAATTTAAAGCTTATTTAAGTAAACACCAATATGCATCTTTTTCTCATAAATTCGTAACTTTTGATCTGCAAATTTGTCACGCATTTTTAAAAAAGATGCTAATTTGTGATTTTATTGTAAATTTGCATCTTTGCAAATTTGTTTTTGTTTCCCCCTCAAGTTCCCTGAGGTAAAATCTTCTTGCTTACAGTACATTTATAATTTTTTAAAAATTGTTTTCTTTACCACTTGTAATACAATAGGCTTATTAAATCAGTTGTCTTTTTGCAGACACTATAAATATAAAAAAGAATATTTCACCCGCAGAAGTGGCTATTAAGATTGACAAAATAAAGAGTCAGAAAAAAAGTTATTGCTTTCTTGTAGATTTTCTCACAGTTTGACTGCAGTAATTAAAGTGTTACATCCTCACACTCTGTTTTCCCTTCTCCGCCGTGAAAACAATACACTTTTTAATCAAATCTCATGTCATGTAAATCCCCGGGGTTCCCACTGGCTCAACGAGCACCAACGCAGATATGATGGAGATTCAATTCCCACCGAGTTCAGCGTTATTAAAAACAGGCCGAGTGCTGTAAGACACGTTAAATAAAACCCTGCCAACAAACGCTCACACGTTAATGTCAGGAGGAAAGACTTAATGGAAAGTGACTGATGGGGCTGACAAAGTGAAACAGTGGTTTTGTGTTTAAATATTTAAGGCTTAGATGATTCATTCGGCTACAATGCCAAGAGTCCATTGGCGTTATAGTTAATATTGTTAACCAGGGAAGGGGGGGCGTCATTCCTGGGTCAATGGAAACATTTGTGCCATCACAGTCAGCTTTAAACTCTGACCCGTATCTCTCCTCCAATCATCTTCCAATTATTTCCCATCTATTAAATGGGGCCTAATCAACAGCTGACATCAGCGGAGGTCTACTGTAAGTGGAGACGACAGCTCAGGGCCGACCACTGGAGTATGACCGCTGTATGCAAATGAGCTGTGGGATGGTGGTTGGAGAGTATTTTCCGCAACCCTCTGGATAGGATGATATACATGATTAACTTTAAGCACCTTGCTGCTATTTAAGATATAATCACATCAAACATTCACCCTGAATCATTGTTACGGTGATTAGGGGCGTAATCCAGAAACTGTGTTATTAATACACTATATTATAACCTGTAAAACTATATAGAAGTTTTTAAAGACGTGAATATTTAGGATGTGAATATTACTTCAAATCCTAAACACAGCGTTTCAGACACTCCCAAATATCTTATACAAACCCCGATTCCAATGAAGTAGGAAGTTGTGTAAAACGTAAATAAAAACAAAATACGATGATTTGTAAATCTTTTTCAACATAATCAACTGAATACACTACAAACACAAGATATTTAGGGGCAGATTTACTAACATGCTGCGCCACCGCAAAACCCTGTTTTGGTGTTATAAAACTACCGTCCAGATTTACTAAAAGGCACAGTGCAAAATTAGCGGTGGAAGGCATGGACTATGTTAATTTTGTGCCTGGCCTCGTTGCATATGAATTTGTAGGAGTTGTTATGTCAAAGCGCAAATTTGAAGGAGGGGAGTATTTAATGACTGGCACAAGGTGATTTATTAAGGTTTGCAGTTGTCAATCTCCTGCTAAATGCGCCAGGATTTAACGCCCAAAAAAAGCATGTCTTAATTCGTCTGTGCCTGACATGACAGCGATCGGTGCCAGGAGGAGACAACAGCGAGAATCGAGGGCACGTGACCGAAGAGACAGAAGCTTCTCTCTGCGCATGACTTTATTTGGCATGACAGAACAGATTATACGAATATCAATGGTCTAACAGAGATCAACGTTATGCTGAACTGGACATCAGCCGGCAATTTTTTTTTTTTTTTAATTTCATTTATATTTAGCCTACTACATGAATTTGTATCTATAAAATAGGATATAAGAGCCCTTCCTAGCTGCAGTGGACACACAGATGGTGTCAGCTGATAGTGACTTTTTTCCCTTTTCTGTGGAGGTTCAGACTCGGACGCTGGAGTTTTCCTCTCCTCTCTATCCATCAGCTTCCCCTCACTCTTGAAGCAAAATCTTCCACATTGTCAATTTTCTCCATTTTCTTTCTCTATCCATATTTCTATGTTTATTTATTTTTGCTGTGCATAAAATGGTAATTCAGTTCCCTTTTCTCTCTATTTCTCTCTCACAGTTCAGAATACACAATATAGGAGGAAAACAACAATGAAATTATCAACAAAAACAGCACAGATCAATAGAAACGTTCCCTGACATTGCAACACCGTAACTCAATGACAACGGTCTCTGCGGTCCAGACTTCAGAAAACATAAAACACACATATTTATGAAAAGTCATGGACTGGGAGGCCTGTAGATTTTGTTAAAACAAAGTTATTCACATAATAAAACCCCAGAGTCTCCATCGGACCATCTTGAAGGTTCTTGTGTGTAAAATAAACACGTTGGTCAAATCATCAATTTATTCATGAGTAGTCCTTTTTAAAATTATATACAAATACTTAATTTATACATATTAAACAAAGGAGTCTGCCATGTGAAATGAAAATGAAAACTTTGTAATATGGCGAACAAAAATAAACTATTTTACTGGGGTTTGTGCTTAAATAAAAGCTTTAAAAACTCCTATATTATGCTCCTCTGAACTGGCTGTGCCCGTGTTGATGACCCACTCCCTCAGGTGTGCCTGTGCATAATTTTGCAGTGCTCTTGGTGGTCATTACTGAAATGAAGTGACTGCGTCTGTGTTCATAATTTTGCATGTTGACAGTGTGGAGGATACGAAATAAGGGTCACCAGTGTGGAGGCAAGGATCAAATAAGTGCAGGCGGACACGGCAAACTGAAGGTTAAAAGGGTGCATTATTCTTCCTCCATCACGAGGCTCACTCAGCGCTGTGGCAGCGCGCTGGTGTGAGCCCTGTGTCTCTAGAGTGTCAGAATGCGAGTGAGAGTGAGGCATATACAGTCAACTCTTTTATACTGAGCTACAGACAGTGCATGCATGGCATATTAGCATAACAGTCAAGCAGGAATGCATGGACATTTACATGAGAGTCACACATATCAATAGCAGGATTACTGGCGCCAGAATTCCTCTCTGTTCCGGGGCTGTAGGACAAAAGAGGCTGCAAGGCACATCTACATATTGATATCAGTCCATACATCTCATTGTTCTGTTAATTGCTCAAGCTGAGTGCTCTGCCTGTCCTGTAGAGTGTGGTGGGTCACCCACACCGCTCCCCCCCCCAGAGCACTCAGCAGGGGAACGAGGCAGCGATCGGCCGGCTTTGGAAGCGAGGTGCAGGAAAAGCTCTGTGCAGGAGGAGGTGGACGGGGGTGGGGGTAGCAAGTGCCGGCCCGGGACGGCAAAGTTGTCCGGGCCGCGCAAAAATTGCCTGTGGATCCGCGATGTTGAGGGACTTTCCCGTTAAACTTGGCGGCGATCCACAGCGGCTGTGAGAAGGAAAAAATTGTCTCTGACTCCTCTCGCGGCTCCGTCCTGCGAGGATGCGTAGGACGTACGCGAAGATGCATACGCAATCACAGTTAAACAACAACACTGCAATAAGGAGATGGAGTTGCTAGCTGTTAGCATGCGGCCTACCTATCTCCCGAGGGAATATGCATACGTGATCTGCATTGTTATTTATGCAAATCCGACAGCGAACACTGGGACAGCGCGTGACGTCATCCACTCAGTAACTGGCAGGCTGCAGACAGAACACCCAGATGCTCTTCTCCTCATCTCAGGCGACTTCAGCCATGTTTCACTGTCTCCCATTCAACCCACATTCACCCAGTATGTCACATGCCACACTAGAGACAATAAAACATTGGACTTATTCTATGCAAACACTAAGGAGGCGTACACCTCATCACCACTCCCCCCACTCGGGAGATCGGATCACAACTTGGTTCATCTCCGGCCGGTGTACAAACCCCTAGTGCACAGACAACCTCCGGTCATGTGCACAGTGAAGTTATGGTCTGAGGAGGCAATGGACGCTCTAAAGGGCTGTTTTGAAACCACCGCCTGGGAGCAGCTCTGCGAGCCACATGGTGAGGACATCAATGGCCTCACTCACACCATCACGACTACATCAACTTCTGTGTGGACAGCACCGTACCCACCAAGACCATACGGTGTTGCTCAAACAGCAAACCCTGGATCAACCCTGAGATAAAAACACTTTTGAGAGAGAAGAAGAGGATCTTCAGGTCGGGGAAAAGGGAGATGCTGAAGTCCGTACAGAGGGAGCTGAGGAGGAAGATCAGAGAAGGCAAGGACAGCTTCAGGAAGAAGATGGAGGACAAGCTGCAACAGAGCAACATCGGCGGGGTCTGGAGAAACCTTAAAACCATCTCTGGGCTCCAGAATACCTCCCCCCAGGCCACGGGGGGCAGGGAGTGGGCGAACAATCTGAACCTGTTTTTTAATAGGTTTGACCAACCGCCCTCCCCCCCGACTGCACACCAACCACTGCTGCCTCTGAAGACATTGAGTCCTGCTGCCCACACCCCACTCCACCGTCACCCCCCCACTCCCAACACACAGCCCCCCAACATGACCCTCACTAAGACCCAGGTGAGGATGGAGCTGAGGAAGATCAAGGCGAGGAAAGCGTCGGGACCAGACGGCATCAGCGCAAAGCTCCTCAAGTCCTGTGCAGACCAGCTGTGTGGGATTGTGGAGCACATCTTCAACCTGAGCCTGAAGCTGGGGAGGGTACCACAGTTGTGGAAAACATCTTGTGTGGTACCTGTACCAAAGACTTCCCACCCCAAAGATCTGAACAGCTACAGACCAGTGGCCCTGACGTCCCACATGATGAAGACCCTGGAGAGACTGCTCCTTGCTCACCTCCGCCCCCTGGTGGGACCAGCGATGGATCCACTCCAGTTGGCCTACCAGCATGGCATTGGGGTGGAGGATATGGTGATCTTCCTCCTTCACCATTCTCTGTCCCACCTGGAGAAGCCCGGGAATGCGGTGAGGATCATGTTCTTTGACTTCTCCAGTGCTTTCAACACCATCCAACCGATGATCCTGAAGGACAAGCTGCTGTGTGCGGGGGTGGACCAGCACCTGTCATCATGGATCCTGGACTACTTCACTAACCGGCCACAGTTTGTGAGAACCCGGGACTGTGTGTCCGACACGATCATCGGTAGCACGGGGGCCCCCCAGGGAACGGTTTTGGCTCCCTTCCTGTTCACCCTTTATACTGCGGACTTCTCACACAACACAACACACTGCCATCTACAGAAGTTCTCTGACGACTCTGCGATCGTTGGCCTCATCTCCAACGGAGATTAAGCTGAGTACAGAGGACTTATCCAGGACTTCGTGGACTGGTCCCATCGGAACTGCCTCCAGATCAACACGAGGAAAACTAAGGAGCTGGTGGTGGACTGCCGCAGGCAAGGACAACCCCTCACAGCACCAGTAAACATACAGGGAACAGACATCGAGATGGTGACATCCTAACAACGTTAGGATGTCGTAACAAATCGTAACAAACTAATAGTTTTTTGAATGCAGAAGATGCAATAGACTTACACAGTGGTCCTCTCCGGCATACAACTAGGAGCATGCCGGTCGCTATGGAGGGTGAGAGTGTGTATGGGCACATAATCATACCATGCAGGATAGCTGGGTAGACGGTTATGCTGTTTCATTCCATCTAGCGGCAATGCTCTGCACTGTGTGTGTTTATATATTTGCATATTTGTTCCGTCTAGCTGCAATGCTCCGTACTGTGGGTGTTTATATATTTATATATCTACATGTTATTCCATCTAGCTACATTGCTCCGCACTGTGTGTGTTTATATACTTGCATATTTATTCCACCTAGCTGCAATGCTCCGTACTGTGGGTGTTTATATATTTACATATTTATTCCATCTAGCTACAATGCTCTGCACTGTGTGTTCATATATTCATATATTTATTCCATCCAGCTACAATGCTCTGCACTGTGTGTCTGTGTGTGTGTGTATATATATATATTTTATAGTAATACGTACATATGTTTATTAGCTGCTCTTGCTTGCTTGTTTTTTTTTTTTCTTGCCTTCTGATTGTTGCTCTGAGTGTTGCTATCCCTGTGCTGTTGCAATCCTGGAATTTCCCCGTTGTGGGACTAATAAAGGCTTATCTTATCTTATCTTATCTTATCCTATAAGAACCTGGGTGTTCATCTGAACAATAAACTAGACTGGTCACACAATACTGACGCACTCTTCAAGAAGGGACAGCGCAGGCTGTTCCTACTGAGGAGACTCAGGTCAAGGGATGCTGCTGAAGACATTCTATGACACGGTGGTGGCATCAGCCATCACTTTTGGAGTGGTCTGCTGGGGCAGTGGCATTACTGCAGCCGATAGGAAGAGACTGAACAAACTGATCAAGAAAGCTAGCTCTGTCCTGGGGCAGCGCCTTGACCCAGTGGAAGAGATGGGAGAGAGAAGGACGGTGGCTAAACTGTCATCTCTGCTGGAGTCCGAGTCCCACCCTATGCAGGACATACTGAACGCACTGAGGAGCTCATTTAGCAGCAGACTACATCATCCTAGGTGCACAACCGAGAGGTTTTGCAGGTCCTTCCTACCTACGGCTGTCAGACTGTATAACCTAAGCAGGGCTGCTCGCAGAGATAGCAAAAAAACGTGACAACCTAATAGTAGTGAATGCAAAAGACGCAATAGACTTACACAATGGTCCCCTCCGGTATACAACTAGGAAAATACCGGTCGCTACGGAGGGTGACAATATGTATGGGTACATAATCATACCATGTAGGATAACTAGATAGACGGTTATGCTGTTCATTCCATCTAGCTACAATGCTCCGCACTGTGTGTGTTTATATATTTATTCCATCTAGCTACAATGCTCCGCACTGTGTGTTTATATATTTATATGTACATATGTATACTCGCTGCTCTTGTTTTTTCTTGTCTTCTGATTGTTGCTCTGAGTGTTGCTATCCCTGTGCTGTTGCAATCCTGGAATTTCCCCATTGTGGGACTAATAAAGGCTTATCTTATCTTAGATCACTGGCGCTCCGTTTAAATTGTGCACTCGCTAATTTGCCCTGCCTTAGTAAATCTGCCCCTTATTGTTCAAAATGATAAACTTTTTGTTTTTTTGTTTTTTTTTGGGGGGGGGTGTTGCAAATATTCACTCATTTTGAATTTGACGCCTGCAACACGTTCCAAAAAAGATGGGACAGGGGCATGCTTACCACTGTGTTACATCACCATTCCTTTTAACAACACTCAAAAAGTGTTTAGGAACTGAGGACACTAATTGTTGAGGCTTTGTAGGGAGAATTCTTTCCATTCTTGCTTGATGTACGACTTCAGTTGCTCAACAGTCCGAGGTCTCCATTGTTGTATTTTGCGCTTCACAATGTGCCACATATTTTCAGTGGGAGACAGGTCTGGACTGCAGACAGGCCAGTCTAGTACCTGCACTCTTTTACTATGAAGCCACTCTGTTGTAACACGTGCAGAATGTGGCTCGGCATTGTCTTGCTCAAATAAGCAGGGACGTCCCTGAAAAGACGTTGCTTGGATGGCAGCAGATGTTGCTCCAAAACCTGTATGTACCATTCAGCATTAATGGTGCCTTCACAGATGCGCAAGTTACCCATGCCATGGGCACTAACACCCCCCCATACCATCACAGATGCTGGCTTTTCAACTTTGTGCTGATAACAATCTGGACAGTCATTTTCCTCTTTAGCCCAGAGGAGACATGGTCCATGATTTCCAATAACAATTTGAAATGTGGACTCATCAGACCACAGCACACTTTTCTACTTTGCATCAGTCTATCTCAGGTGAGCTCGGGCCCAGACCAACCAGTGGTATTTCTGGGTGTTGTTGATATATGGCTTTCACTTTGCATGACAGAGTTTTAACTTGCACTTGTAGATGTAGCAACAGTGTTAAGTGACAATGGTTTTCCAAAGTGTTCCTGAGCCCACGTGGTAACATCCTTTAAGTGCAGTGTCACCTGAGGGATCGAAGGTCACAGGCATTCAATGTTGATTTTAGGTCTTGCCGCTTATGTGCAGAAATTTCTCCAGATTCTCTGAATCTTTTGATGATGAACTGTAGATGATGAAACCCCTGAATTCCTTGCAGCTATACATATAGAAACATTCTTAAACTGTTGGGCTATTTGCCCACACAGCTGTTCACAAAGTGGTGAACCTCGCCCCACCCTTGCTTGTGAATGACTGAGTCTTTCAGGGATGCTGCTTTTATACCCAATCATGACACTCACCTGTTTCCAATTAACCTGTTCACCTGTGGAATGTTCCAAAAAAGGTGTTTTTTGAGCATTCCTCAACTTCCCCAGTCTTTCCTTGCCCCTCTCACAGATTTTTTGGAATGTGTCACAGGAATCGAATTCAAAATGAATGAATATTTGAAAAAAAAAAACAACAACCACACAACAATTTATTAAATACCTTATCTTTGTAGTGTATTCAGTTGAATATAGGTTTAAAAGGATTTGCAAATCATTGTATTCTGTTTTTATTTACATTTTACAGAACACCCCAGCTTCACTGGAATTGGGGTTTGTATGTCTGCACACATTTCTGATTAAAACTATTTAAGAATTTATCATTTTTGAGGTCAGGAGATCCTAAAGGACACACTGTCTACGGTGCATATGTAATGCATCAGGAAAGCCATTTTAATGACTGCTGTGCCACTTTTAAAGACTGCCACCATTTGAAGGCTCTGACTCCAAGGTCACATTAACCAAACGTTTTCCATAACTGGTGAAGGAATCTAAACATCGTCTCGCATATTGGCCAATTAGAACATTGCGGCCAAGGGGCTACCACAACATAAATAATTCACACGCAGCACTGTTATGAAAAATGCAGCCGGTGTTGATGGCTCATGTCTTTCCACAGCTGCATCGAAAACTTGGAGCAGAAGGAGCAGATGCTGAGGGATTTCCCCCCCCCCCCCCCCAGTGAAACAAGTGCTTGCGGCATCAGAAAGTCCCACGCTCAGATAGATCTGCTGACTTCACTTTCACTGAAGTGGTTTCCAGACTTTAAAACTGTGGTTGAAGTGACACTTGTAATTAAAGCCTTCTGTGTTTGCCCATACAGTAACAATGACAGTGGTGTTTTTGGTGAATCCACTGTCACTATAGAAAAATGTGCTTTAAGCTGAGTTAACATAAAAAGGATTGCTCAGTTGATGTCTCTTTTCATCGTTTCTCTCTAGTCCCTCAGAAATGCATAATAATAGACAAGACAGCTCATTATCTGCATCATATTATAATCTTTCCTGATAGCCGTCAACAGACAGCGCCCTCTGCTGTTTAGCATCAAAACATCTGAGAAGGCCTTTGCTGTAGAACGGGGCGGAGTTGGATAAACTTGCGTGGCTAGATGACTGACCCCTCCTGGTGACCAGTGTGACTGGAGAACACCCCACCACCCTAACTTTAACCTCCCAAAGCCCTTAAAACTGTCAAGCCCCGTTCACATCTAACCTGTGCTGCACTTCCCCCCCTTTTAAATTATAAAATAAATATGAATCCTACAGACAGATAGTGATTTAAATCATCATCAAAATCTAATAAACTATTCCTTTTGCCACATTCAAATCCATAAAAACCTCATCAGAATTCAGGCTGGAAATCAATAACTTCCAGAATTATGATTCTTAAGGTTCTGGATTGATTCGATTTGAATTGAGGGAATTGATTACTTGCAAAGGAAAAAAAAATTCTCTGAGACCAAATACTGCAAATTGTACCAGGAATACTCCAACTAACTTAATTAAACACAAATTATTAGGGGTGGGAATTGTGAAGGACCTCGTGATTCAATTCGGACTGCGATGCTTGGGTCACGATATGATCTTATCATGACTCAATGAAAATCACGATATAAAGTATCATGATCCCATATACTTCAAATTTTTTCAACTTATTCAACCTCAAATCATGTCCCAAAGTAAAACTGTTGACATTTCTTTCATATAATAAAGTGTTCTCGGAGCTTCAATTTCCACAGAGACATGTCTCTGCACACAGGGACGGTAGCAGACGGTGTCTGGACTAGACTCCCACTCCAGATACGTTCAGCTGACTCTATGAACTCCTTAAAAGCAGCTGAAAACTTTTTTGTTTAATGAGGATTTCCACTGAGTTTCAACTGCTTTTTAATGGTAAGTTTGATATTTATAAGTTACTTTAATCTTGTGTTTTAACTTGTTTTTGTATTTTTAAAATTATTTTTATACATCGACTTCCTTTTATTCCATTTTATTGTACAGCGCTTTGTGACTATGTGTCTGTGAAAAGAGCTTCATAAATAAACTTTACTTACTTGGCGCTCAGAGCAAAAGCTCCATGCCAGTGCATTTTTAGCTTAGCTGTTGCTAATACTGTACTGAGACGTGTGCTGGCCCACGTGTTCCAAGTGATTTTTTTTGGGGGGGTAGGGGTTGTGCAGCGCTTCTTGCAGGTTGTGTGTCAAGTCAAGGTCTTTCCTTCCATCCTCGTTATAAAATCCAGAAAAAGCCCGACATTTGAGCCAAGTTTGAGCTAACTGCGTCCTAACTTTCAAAGTTGGCTGGAAATCTCCGAGACAAGCTATGACTTCACTTGACTGGGTGCTTGCTTTGCACCATCTAGTGGATTGAAAATGCAACTGGTTGAAAACCCAACACAATATGCAATGTTTACAAATTAATAAAAGATCAGTCCATGCGTTTAGGGATTGTGCATTGTCGTTACTGTCAAGCATCGCAGTCCATCACTGAATCAATCTTTTGTCCCACCCATATAAATTATCACATTCAGAACTACAGTGGTGTGAAAAAAAGTTTGCCCCCTTCCTGATTTCTCATTTTTTTGTATGTTTGTCACATTTAAATGTTTCAGATGATCAAACAAATTTAAATATTAGACAAAGATAACAAGTAAACAAAATGCCGTTTTTAAATGAAGGTGTTTATTATTAAGGGAAAAAAATCCAAACCTACATGGCCCTGTGTGAAAAAGTGATTGCCTCCTAAACCTAATAACTGGTTGGGCCACCCTTAGCAGCAACAACTGCAATCAAGCCTTTGCAGTAACTGGCAATGAGTCTTTTACAGCGCTGTGGAGGAATTTTGGCCCACTCATCTTTGCAGAATTGTTGTAATTCAGCCACATTGGAGGATTTTCAAGCATGAACCACCTTTTTAAGGTCATGCCACAGCATCTTAATCAGATTCGGGTCAGGACTTTGACTAGGCCACTCCAAAGTCTTCATTTTGTTTTTCTTAAGCCATTCAGAGGTGGACTTGCGGGTGTGTTTTGGATCATTGTCCTTCTGCAGAACCCAAGTGTGCTTCAGCTTGAAGTCCCAAACAGATGGCTGGACATTGTCCTTCAGGATTTTTTGGTAGACAGCTGAATTCATGGTTCCATTTACCACAGCAAGTCTTCCAGGACCTGAAGCAGCAAAACAGCCCCAGACCATTACACTACCACCACCATATTTTACTGTTGGTATGATGTTCCTTTTCTGAAATGCTGTGTTACTTTTACGCCAAATGTAATGGGACACACACCTTCCAAAAAGTTCAACTTTTGTCTCGTCAGTCCACAGAGTATTTTCCCAAAAGTTTTGAGGATCATCAAGATATTTTCTGGCAAAACTGAGATGAGCGTTTATGTTCTTTTTGCTCAGCAGTGGTTTTTGTCTTGGAACTCTGCCATGCAGGTCAATTTTGCCCGGTCTCTTTCTTATGGTGCAGTCATGGGGTGTGGCTACAGAAACTGAACTCAGTTTTCCAAAGATGTGATAAACCACAACTAATTTATGTTTTAATGGGGGAGGGGGGTGTCACTTTTTCACACAGGGCCATGTAGGTTTAGATTTTTTTTTTTTACCCTTAATAATAAACACCTTCATTTAAAACTGCATTTTGTGTTTACTTGTGTTATCTTTGTCTAATATTTAAATTTGATTGATGATCTGAAACATTTAAGTGTGACAAACATACAAAAAAATTAGAAATCAGGAAGGGGGCAAACACTTTTTCACATCACTGTGACTCAAAATCAGTTATGATGCCTTTGCTGTTTGACTTGTGATTTGGTAGGGTGCTGTAGAGTGATTTCTCTTGTGCGGTGGGTGTGTGGTGTCGGCTGTGGTTCTGGATGTCCAGCTGACACACGTTGGGACGGCTCTCTCCGTTGGCTTTGGTGGGGCTGCGGCGCAGCGTTTGTGGTGTGTTTGTGGGACTTAAGGGCATGTGTCCTTGCATGTGGTTGCAGCGGCCTCTGTTGTTTTTTGAGCACGCTGCCTTTTCCAGTGCGGTTTGCTTCTGGTTGAGCATTTTTGCTAGCACCATGTTGGTTTCTGGGGTTTGTGGTGTTTTTGTGGTTTCCGCTTAGCAAGCAAGCAAAGTTTATTTGTATAGCACTCTTCACAGATATAGATCACAAAGTGCTTCACAGCAAATTAAAATTTACAAGGACACAAAAAATTACAATCAATAGAAATAAGAGAAAATACACAGATAAATAGGAAAAAATAAGAGTGAGCAGTGAGGGAATAGAAGTCATTCAACGAGAGTTAAAAGCCTGTCTAAAATTGAGTTTTTACCTCCTTAAAGCAGTCAACAGACTCGAGGCAGCGCAAGGTCAGGGGAAGTGCGTTCCAAAGGCGTGGTGCAGCGGCTTGGAAAGACTGATCTCCACGGGTTTTAAATTTGGTCTGAGGGACCACCAAGAGTCTCTGGTCTGAGGATCTTAATGATTGTGTTGTTGCATATGGAGTCCAGAGGACTGAGATGTATGAAGGGGCTTGGCCATTAAGAACTCTAAAAGTCAAAACTAAAATCTTAAAATGAAATCTAAAAGCGACTGGCAGCCAGTGAAGGGACGATAAAACCGGGGAAATGTGTTCCCTTTTCTTAGTCCGGGTTAAAAGCAGAGCTGCTGTGTTTTGCACAGTCTGAAGGCGGGCAACAGCAGTTTTATTAAAACACATAAAAAGGGCATTACAATAATCTAAATGAGACAAGATAAACGCAAGAATGATCATTTCTAGTTCAGGTCTTGAAACCACAGGTCTAAGTTTTGCTATAGTCCTCAGATGAAAAAAAGCAGTTTTTGACTCATTGCCTACCATGGCAGTCCAGTGACATGGCATTGCCAAAAAGCAGGTCTTCCATGGGCTCTTCGTGGTTCTTGGGTCCAGGGTGCTGTTCACCTCCGGGCTTTGGGACATCGTCAGCTGCCGTGGTCATCTGCACTCTGTCACGGCTGGGCTCTTGCACAAGTTGCACAAACTACATAAAAGGCGATATATTAAAAGATCGATCTGCTAATATCGCCGCATTCCACCACACACTGCACAGACAGCGGAGCACTTTCTCCAGTAGACTACTACAGCTTCGATGACGAACGGTTAGGTACAGGAAATCTTTCCTGCCGCATGCCAATTCACTGTACAATAACTCACTATGATGTTGAATTCCGGCCATAGCTATGCTGCCACACTGCACCTTACAGACTAACTGGTACCTCACATTTCCCTCTGCTCCTGATAGTCCTGAATTGTGCAGCGGGTATGATTCATGCGTTTATACGGGTCACCATATATTCAGCTATGATGTATATAGGCTTTTTTATAGTAGTGTTAGCTTTACTTTCCATGGGTAATCCTTTTGTCTGTCATGTGCATGCTTTGTGTCGTTTGGTTGTCTACTGTCATGCTGATGTTACACTGCAGTTTCCAAGTTTTGGGATCAATTAAGTAAGTAAGTCAGCCAGTCAGCCAGCCAGCCAGCCAGCCAGCCAGTCAGTCTGTCTATCTATCTATCTATCCATCTATCCAAACAGGAATCAGTTCAAATCAGATAATCGATCTTTTGCACCTACCCCAAATCAAAATCCATTTAGCAGTGTTTGAGTAACACTGCTAACAAATCCACAAACAGGCAAACAAAACCAGACAATTACATAATGTTTGTTTTTTGCCTCTTAGTAGGCAGAATGACCTTAAATGAGACATTCACTGCACTTTTTCCACATGCTAACACAGTTCTCACAGAGCTTAATGAAATGTCTGTAACATGCTTTGGTCAAACTGACTCAAGGTTTACTTATTGTAACACCAGACTGACCCATCTTTTGCAGCCTTCCTCAGAACGGCTGATTTAAGTGCATGTCTCTTTAAAAGCTCATGAGCCTCAGTTGACCCCACTTTCCCTTTTTCATCTCTTATGTTATCAGTTGATGCCATATTGCTAATGTTAGCTGGCTAGCTCCAAGTGGTCAAAATGATATGACTGGCCCCTGAGGTCTAATAAGCAGAGAAACGACTCTAAATGACTGAAGGGTTAACTCTGCTAATGGCTGGTGGTAGACAGACTGACCTCAGCCAGCTAGCCAGCTAGCCCGCTAGCTGTCCCCGACAATGCTTTATTTGGTCTTTTACATAATCACACTCAGTCTGTCTTCACCATCCAGAGCTAATAGCCAACCAGCTAACATTAGCCTCAAAATGGCACCTGCCCCAACTCAACCAAACTTCTCAAGGTGATAAAAGAGTGATGGTGGGGTGAATTGGGGATCATAAGCATTTAAAGAAGCATGCACTGAAACAAGTCGTTCTGAGGAAACCTGTTAAAGTGGGCTGAAAATGGTGCTGAAATAATAAAAGGCTGCTGCTGTAATTTCACCAAAACATGTTACAGACATTCCATTATGACAATGTCAACGTTTGAAAAAAGTGCATCAAACGTCCCCTTTAAAGTTTTTCGGAAATTTAATGAGTTAAAACAAATTACCTGGCAGGGATGCGAGGGCCCGCTCAGCTGTCTGTCGCAACGTCTCTCCCTCCTGCCACTGAGTCTGGGGAAGCAGCCACATCTTCTCACCACCCACCTGCTGCTCGGTTAACAGAACCAGTGAGTCGGCCAGGCAGCGCTCCGGTGAACTTAAGTCCTTATCGACATCAGCTAAACACAAGACAAGAGGTGAGACATTAAGCGGATTCACAGCAGCGAGGTGCATGTGTGCAAAACTGACATTAATACATGAAATGTCACGGGGACTAAAATGCAAATTGAGAATTCTGGAGCAAATAGATTTTGTGAATGTCAAAAAGAAAGCATTAAAATCTCTTCGCTCCCCAGTAATTTCATTTAAGCTCGGCTCTGTGAGAATCCTTCAGATGATCCAATTTTCTTTTCCATTCTGCTTTACCTGATTAATGATAGGAGAAAGACAAAAGCCTGAAGAGAATAATAAATCACACAAAATTACTGACATTTCATCACATCCTGCATTTTCCTGTTCAACCCTCTCTTGTTAAAATATGTCCTCTAGCTCCTGAACTGACCTCTGACCCTCGGCGCAGGCTGGAAGCTCTTCAGCTTCTGCTCCCAGGTGTCCTCCATGTCCTGGGCCAACAAGATCTCCTGGTCCACGTCGTCCTCTTTGTCAGAATCGTAGTCGCCGGCCTGTTTGCGACTCATCCGCTCTGCCTCCTCCAGCAGCCGCAGCTCGTGGTCGGACAGCACACTCTTCTCCAGCTCAATCTGAAACAATTCAGACAGGTTGGAGTTCAGCCTTAAAGAGCCCATACTGTGCAGAATGGTGTTTTGATGGGTTTCAACCTCATAAAAACACAGCCATGGGTCACATGCATACTGTTAACTTCTTAAAACACTCACTTCATAAAGAAATGCTTGTATGCTGCATATTTACATATCTCATCTGTCATCTGGCCTGTCCTTGCCACTGATGATACCTCTATTTGCCAAGAATGTGCCCCTAGTCCAGCAAAAGCTAGCGGTACTCAAATACTTTGCAAGCAGTTTCATGAAATGGTCAGTCAGAGAGCAACTCATACCGGCTCGGACGTCGCCCGGGTTAACAAGGTCAGGAGTTCCTGGCAGCGGAAGGCGAAGGACAGAGCTGCGTGGAGGAATCTGATCAGACCTAAATGAAGCAGTCATTGTTGCCCCCGACAGACTGCTATGATGATGATGATGTTCATTAATATGCACTGTCCCCTTTATAAATAAATAAACAAATACACAATGTCTATTTAGTTAAGCTCTTTAAGAAGAAGAAAATGGACTGCACTTTCTGGGTTTTATGACATCACAAACCAACCAGCACCGCCTTCAGTTCTCCAAGTTAACAAAACAAACACAACCTTTCTGTCTCGTTAGTTGTGATCAATCCATTCAAATAACCTCTAACGTTATCAGATTGGGTGCTCATTAATATTAATGAGGAAGCTGAAAACTGACTGCTTCAGACAAAACTTTATAGACAGCTTTTTGATGCACTGTAACAATGATGAAATGGTTTTTGGGCTTTAAAACTACATATGGATGCCTTTATGAATGTCAAAACTTAAAATGATTCTCCGGAAAATAGACAATAATGAGCTTTAACATGTGGCTCAATAACAGACAGAACTAGAAAAGCACTCAAGAGTGCATACCTCCACCAAGGCTCCTTCCCTCCCTCCCTTTGTCCATCCATATGTCCATACCTCCCGGCCTCCATCCCTCCATACATTGTAAGATAGGGCCTTGGTGGAGGTATGCACTCATGGATCACCTCCAAAATGTAATGGGTTGGTGTGTAGCTCAGGGACCATCTCTGGTGAAAATTTCATCAAAATCTGTCCAGTAGTTTTTGAGTAATCTTGTCAAAACATTGAAAGAAGATAGATCCTTGGCAGAGGTATGCACTCTTGGATCATCACCAAATCTAATGGGCTCCTCTGTAGCCCAAGGGCCACCTTTGGTAACAATTTCATCCTAATCCATCCAGTAGTTTTTGTGTAATCCTGCTAACAGACAAACAAACAGACAAATGCTGGAAAAAACAACCTCCTTGGCGGGAGTAATTACACAGAAATAGAACATTTCATCAGATCATGGCAAAAACATTACACAGACTAGGCCACTGCAAGTAGTATTGTCATTCTGCACATAGTGCACGCTACACTGACAAATACAAAAATGCACTGTAGGTGTCAAAATCTGATTTTCAGAAGGATTACCTTAGTCTTAAAAACACTACAAACAAAAGTAAAACCCAAACTGCTTCATTTCCCCTAAGACCTTGAAATTTGATGGAAAAATAAGTGTCAACACTTCAAAACTACAATGGCACACAAGAAGGTTTGCATGTTTAAGTGTCTGTGTGGTCTGACCTATGAGTAACAAACAAAAGAGGCCTTAAAAATAAAGATACTTGGAAATAAAACTGCTACATGCACTAAAAACATGGACTACGCTACTGACTGACATTATGCTCAGACCAGCTATGGCTCCCCAGCTTCACTGAAGTTTGCAGGAATAGACAATATCATGCTTCTTCCCAGAGGTGGAGACTGTGGTTATGTCTACATGCACACTAATCATCATCATCATCATCATCATAGCAGTCTGTTGGGGGCGACAATGACTGTTTCATTTAGGTCTGATCAGATTCCTCCACGCAGCTCTGTCCTTCGCCTTCCGCTGCCAGGAACTCCTGACCTTGTTAACCCGGGTGACGTCCAAGCCGGTATGAGTTGCCCTCTGACTGACCATTTCATGAAACTGCTTGCAAAGTATTTGAGTACCGCTAGCTTTTTAGCATTTTCTGATTATTTCCAGTTATCGGATTATTGCGGCCATGTGACCAGGCTCAATGTCAAGACTTCACTTTGCAAGGAAACACTGGATTCACATACTTGATAGAGTGGAACCTTATGGACTTAGAGAAGATATTTGTTTCTCTTGCTTTTTTCTAAGATATTACTTTTCATCCATAATCATATTGTCTCATATATGTTAAGAATTACAAAGACATATAGCCAGATAGAGCTGTTGCGATAACCACAATTATGTAGTACCGCACTATGGACAAGCCTACCATGGAGGATAACGAGCAACCGCCACAACTGCAGTGTTCACTTTTTTATGTGTGGCTAAATCTTGTTATTCACTTACAGTATCTCACAAAAGTGAGTACACCCCTCACATTTTTGTAAATATTTTATTATATCATTTCATGGGACAACACTGAAGATATGACACTTTGATACAATGTAAAGTAGTCAGTGTTCAGCTTGTATAACAGTGTAAATTAGCTGTCCTCTCAAAATAACTCAACACACAGCCATTAATATCTATACCATTGGCAACAAAAGTGAGTACACCCCTAAGTGGAAATGTCCAAATTGTGTCCAATTAACCATTTTCCCTCCCCAGTGTCATGTGGCTTGATAGTGCTACAAGGTCTCAGGTGTGAATGGGGAGCAAGTGTGTTAAATTTGGTGTTGTCGCTCTCACACTCTCTCATACTGGTCACTGGAAGTTCAACATGGCACCTCATGGCAAAGAACTCTGAGGATCTGATAAAAAGAACTGTTGCTGTACATAAAGACGGCCTAGGCTATAAGAAGATTGCCAACACCCTGAAACTGAGCTGCAGCACGGTGGCCAAGACCATACAGCGGTTTAACGGGACAGGTTCCACTCAGAACAGGCCTCGCCACGGTTGACCAAAAGAAGTTGAGTGCATGTGCTCAGTGTCATATTCAGAGGTTGTCTTTTGAAAATAGACGTATGAGTGCTGCCAGCATTGCTGCAGAGGTTGAAGGGGTGGGGGGGTCAGCCTGTCAGTGCTCAGACCATATGCCGCACACTGCATCAAATTGGTCTGCATGGCTGTCGTCCCAGAAGGAAGCCCCTTTTAAAGATGATGCACAAGAAAGCCCGCAAACAGTTTGCTGAAGACAAGCAGACTAAGGACATGGATTACTGGAACCATGTCCTGTGGTCTGATGAGACCAACATAAACTTATTTGGTTCAGATGGTGTCAAGCGTGTGTGATGGCCACCAAGTGAGGAGTACAAAGACAAGTGTGTCTTGCCTAGTCAAGCACGGTGGTGGGAGTGTCATGGTTTGGGGCTGCATGAGTGCTGACAGCACTGGGGGGCTACAGTTCATTGAGGGAACCATGAATGCCAACATGTACTGTGACATACTGAAGGAGAGCATGATCCCCTCCCTTCAGAAACTGAGCCACAGGGCAGTATTCCAACATGATAACGACCCCAAACACACCTCCAAGATGACCACTGCCTTGCTAAAGAAACTGAGGGTAAAGGTGATGGACTGGCCAAGCATGTCTCCATACCTAAACCCTATTGAGCATCTGTGGAGCATCCTCAAACCGAAGGTGGAGGAGCGCAGGGTCTCTAACATCCACCAGCTCCGTGATGTCACCATGGAGAAGTGGAAGAGGATTCCAGTGGCAACCTGTGAAGCTCTAGTGAACTCCATGCCCACGAGAGTTAAGGCAGTGCTGGAAAATAATGGTGGCCACATAAAATATTGACACTTTGGGCACACTTTGGACCTTTTCACTTAGGGGGGTACTCACTTGTGTTGCCAGCGGTTTAGACATTAATGGCTGTGTGCTGAGTTATTTTGAGGGGACAGCAAATTTACAATGCTATACCTTGCTCACCTCCGCCCCCTGGTGGAACCAGCGATGGATCCACTCCAGTTCGCCTACCAGCATGGCATTGGGGTGGAGGATGCGGTGATCTTCCTCCTTCACCGTTCTCTGTCCCACCTGGAGAAGCCCGGGAATATGGTGAGGATCATGTTCTTTGACTTCTCCAGTGCTTTCAACACCATCCAACCGATGATCCTGAAGGACAAGCTGCTGCGCGCAGGGGTGGACCAGCACCTGTCATCATGGATCCTGGACTACCTCACGAACCGGCCTCAGTTTGTGAGAACCCGGGACTGTGTGTCCGACACGATCATCAGTAGCACGGGGGCCCCCCAGGGAACGGTGCTGGCTCTCTTCCTGTTCACTCTTTATACTGCGGACTTCTCACACAACACAACACACTGCCATCTACAGAAGTTCTCTGATGACTCTGCGATCGTTGGCCTCATCTCCAATGGAGATGAAGCTGAGTACAGAGGGCTTATCCAGGACTTCGTGGACTGGTGCCATCGGAATTGCCTCCAGATCAACGTGAGGAAAACTAAGGAGCTGGTGGTGGACTGCCGCAGGCATGGGCAGCACCTCACAGCACCAGTAAATATACAGGGAACAGACATCGAGATGGTGACATCCTATAAGTACCTGGGTGTTCATCTGAACAATAAACTAGACTGGTCACACAATACTGACGCACTCTACAAGAAGGGACAGCGCAGGCTGTTCTTGCTGAGGAGACTCAGGTCTTTTGGTGTACAAGGGGCGCTGCTGAAGTCATTCTATGACACGGTGGTGGCATCAGCCATCACTTTTGGAGTGGTCTGCTGGGGCAGTGGCATTACTGCAGCCGATAGGAAGAGACTGAACAAACTGATTAAGAAAGCTAGCTCTGTCCTGGGGCAGCGCCTTGATCCGATGGAGGAGATAGGAGAGAGAAGGACGGTGGCTAAACTGTCATCTCTGCTGGAGTCCGAGTTCCACCCTATGCAGGACATACTGGATGCACTGAGGAGCTCATTTAGCAGCAGACTACATCATCCCAGGTGCACAACCGAGAGGTTTCGCAGGTCCTTCCTACCAACGGCTGTCAGACTGTACAACCTAAGCAGGGCTGCTCGCAGAGATAGCAAAAAGACGTAACAAACTAATAGTTTTTTGAATGCAAAAGATGCAATAGACTTACACAATGGTCCCCTCCGGCATACAACTAGGAACATACCGGTCGCTATGGAGGGTGAGAATATGTATGGGCACATAATCATACCATGTAGGATAACTAAGTAGACGGTTATGCTGTTTCATTCCATCTAGCAACAATGCTCTGCACTGTGTGTGTTTATATATTTACATATTTATTCCATCTAGCTACAATGCTCAGCACTGGGTGTGTTTATATTTATATATCTATATATTTATTCCATCTAGCTACAATGCTCCGCACTGTGTTTTTATATATCTACATATTATTCCATCTAGCTACATTGCTCCGCACTGTGTGTGTTTATATACTTGCATATTTATTCCACCTAGCTGCAATGCTCCGTACTGTGGGTGTTTATATATTTACATATTTATTCCATCTAGCTACAATGCTCTGCACTGTGTTCATATATTCATATATTTATTCCATCCAGCTACAATGCTCTGCACTGTGTGTCTGTGTGTGTGTGTGTGTATATATATATTTTATAGTAATATGTACATATGTACTGTATATTAGCTGCTCTTGCTTGCTTGTTTTTTTCTTGCCTTCTGATTGTTGCTCTGAGTGTTGCTATCCCTGTGCTGTTGCAATCCTGGAATTTCCCCGTTGTGGGACTAATAAAGGCTTATCTTATCTTATCTTATCTTAAGCTGTACACTGACTACTTTACATTGTATCAAAGTGTCATATCTTCAGTGTTGTCCCATGAAAAGATATAATAGAATATTAACAAAAATGTGAGTGATGTACTCACTTTTGTGAGATACTGTATGTGCTCCTACTAAATATCATCACTCTATAAATTCAAGAAATCTCTTGTGTCTGTCACATTTATAGGACATCATAGGACGGCCTATGATGTCTGCCTGATGTCCTATGATGCATCATAAGACATCCTATGATCTCAGGCATCATAGGACTCAAAGATATAATGTCTATATGACGGCACATTGACAGCACCTAATGTGTCTTTATGATGTCATATGGGTCAAAATTGGCAAGGTCAAAATTGGCAGGGCCAGTCTTTAAAGCGTGTTCGTGTTTTCTGCACAACAGATTTCTGCAGCCATGGCCAATTCTACGTTGCCACGAGCAGAGTTGCCAGATCAAGCAGTCTTCATATTGTTGCCTAAGATGAAGAAACTAAGCATTGCAATGCCGTCATAAAGATATCCGCAATGCCGTCATAAAGATATGATGCCTATATGACGGCACATAGACAGATAGGCATCATAGGACTTGCGATACTGTCATAAAGATATGATGTCTATATGACGGCACATAGACAAGAGCCTAGACTAATGTGTCTTTATGATGTCATATGGGTCAAAATTGGCAAGGTGAATAAGTCACAGGGCCAGTCTTTACAGCGTGTTCGTGTTTTCTGCACAACAGATTTCTGCAGCCATGGCCAATTCTACGTTGCCGCGAGCAGAGTCGCCAGATCAAGCAGTCTTCGTATTGTTGCTCAAGATGAAGAAACTAAGCAAAAGCGCCGCTTTCTCAGCAATGTCGTTTTTAAAGAGGTGCTGACACAGACGTCCTATGATCTCAGGCATCATAGGACTTGCCATGCCATCATAAAGATATTTGCGATGCCATCATAAAGATATGATGTCTATATGACGGCACACAGACAGATAGGCATCATAGGACTGTCTATATGACGGCACATAGACAGAGCCGAGACTAATGTGTCTTTATGATGTCATATGGGTCAAAATTGGCAAGGTGAATAAGTCACAGCAGCGCGTTTGTTTTCTGCGCAACAGATTTCTCCAACCATGGCCAATTCTACGTTGCCACGAGCAGAGTTGCCAGATCAAGCAGTCTTCGTGTTGTTGCTCAAGCGCATCATAGGACTCGCAATGCCGTCATAAAGACATTCGCAATGCCGTCATAAAGATATGATGTCTATATGACGGCACATAGACAGAGCCTTGACTAATGTGTCTTTATGATGTCATATGGCTCAAAATTGGCATGGTGAATAAGTCACAGGGCCAATGACATAATGTTACACACTCTTGTACAGTAGGTGGCGGTATGCACCTTTCAGTTGTTTGCTATCCGCCAGTAACTGAGAGAAGAAGAAGTCGTCACAGGGCCAGTCTTTACAGCGCGTTTGTGTTTTCTGCACAACAGATTTCTGCAGCCATGGCCAATTCTACGTTGCCGCGAGCAGAGTTGCCAGATCAAGCAGTCCTCATATTGTTACTCAAGATGAAGAAACTAAGCAAAAGTGTTGCTTCTTCTTTGCTTTCTCAGCAAAGTCGTTTTTAAAGAGGTGCTGACAGGGATGTCCTATGATCTCAGGCATCATAAGACTCGCAATGCCGTCATAAAGATATGATGTCTATATGACGGTACATAGAGCCTAGACTAATGTGTCTTTTATCTCAATTTCGTTGCATTGTTTATTAACAATGGAATGACAATAAAGGCACTTTGACTTTATGATGTCACATGGGTCAAAATTGGCAAGGTTTGAATAAGTCACAGGGCCAGTTTTACAGCGCATTTGTTTTCTGCACAACAGATTTCTGCAGCCATGGCCAATTCTACGTTGCCGCGAGCAGAGTTGCCAGATCAAGCAGTCTTCGTATTGTTGCTCAAGATGAAGAAATTAAGCAAAAGCGTTGCTTTCTCAGCAATGTCGTTTTTAAAGAGGTGCTGACACAGTAAAAATGTGTAACCTTGAAGAACGCCAGTGTACACTACAAATGTGTAAAATGCCAAGCAAAGCGCTGATTTTCTCCGGGTGCTCCAGTTTCTTGGTTTCTACAGGCATGCATGGGCCTTCTGAACAGGGATGAAAGCCACTTTTTGCTCCTCAGATCTATTTTCATGATCCTGCCCATGAATTGAAATTACAACGCACCTATCCCTCAACCAGTGGTCTGAACGAAGAAGAAGAAAACCCACCAGATGGAGAGCAATAGAATAAGGAGAACTGCTGCACGTCAGAAAAGATGCCGTGAAGATGAAACACCTCAGGTTCCAGCAGTACGCCGCACCTATTAAATATTAAATAAATTGTTAAATGTTAAGTGCATTTTTATTGCCAGCAGCATGTTTGCAGGACAAAAACTGTATTATTTGTACTAGTTTTGGTGAGATCAGATTGCTTGTGGCAGATGGGGGTGGGGCAGGTGAGAAAATATCCTAAATTTAATAAAATAATGGCTGGATGGGCCCCTTCTGAGCGGCGTGTTTATGATCCTGACGATCAAGCTCTGCTACTGCATAGTGCATTGCTTGTTTGCTGTGTGAACTGATTTTTCAGACAGCGGCATTTTCCAAAAATCACTATGGAGAGACACGGAGACAAGCGACGTGCGGGGTCCTGCACAGAGACTGTCCTGTTTAAATAAGCTGAATGTCGCAACTGTCTCCAACCATTCCACACATCCTGTAGTTGAAATGCTGGAGTTACCACCACTGCTTTATGAAAATTATCAAGTTTTTTTTTTTTTAACAGAATCAGCAGTTCATGACTGTGGAAAGACCTGAGCTCCGAACAATTGTCACACACGCACATAAGTTGAGAGCGGAGTTGCAACTGCAGTGATTCTCAACATAGTTTCCATCATTTGCCACATAAGTTATGAACCCTGTCTAAATTACAAGACCACAAGGTTCTAAAAACATCTGCAATAATACCGCATATCGTGCTGTTGAGCTATCCACCATCACCGCAGGGGAAATTCCTCCACTGTGACAGCCCGATAGCCAGATGTCACTTTAAGTTATGGCTGAATTCATTTTCTGTCCAACTAGTCAATTACCCAGTTTATTTAATTATTTCTTTATTTTATTGTTTTATTTGGAAGGTATGACAATTTTTGCTTTATGTTTCATACTGCAGAACCTTCTTTCTGAAATTTAAAATAAACATTTTGAGGACAATGGTGAATCTGTTGCACTTATAGCAACAGTGGAGGCTCGCTTTTTACTATTTATCATTTTCTAGAGATTTAAATTGCTAGGCTCAACTTAATAATTTTAATTTTATTCTCAAACTCATCCTGTATTTACCCTGTAATCCTGTATTTTCCTTCAAGTAGAACAGAGTGATCATCTGATCTCTTCCAACCACCTACCCTTTATCCGGGGGTCTGAGTTGGCAGTCCAAACACAGCAGCCCAGACTGCCACCCGGTTCCCATAGCACCACGATACCCACAATCCCTTCTGCAGGCGGTGAGCCCAATGGAGGGCTGACCCATTTGGCTTCTTTGGGTACACTAGGTCCATGATGCAAATTCTTTCATTTGGATCTACTGGACTGCTCTTGGTCTGGCCCGGGGTCAGCAACTGGCGGACTCTGGTCCGGATCCGGACCCCAAGAGTTCTCTGTCCAGACCACGAAGCCTTTTGATATAATTTGGGAAAAAGGGAGAGCGTTTTATTTTGGTGGGGAATAAAGCAGAAAAAAGTGGAACTGAACTGCTGCATCGGTGACCGCCCGGACAGATCATGGCACGAGCCCTTGGGTGCTCTCCTCCAGCTGCAGACTCCCCTCTTCGCTACAAGGTCTGTACCCACAAAATGAAGCACCGTTGTGAAATTGAATGCATTTACCAGGGTACATCTTCCTTTATTCTGCCGAGACTAGTCTGTGCTGGGATGCAGAGATGAGGTCGCTGGTATGGAGGCCCTTTTCGTAGCCTCCAATATCATGTAAAAACACAGTAAAAGCTCAGTGTGTTACTAAACCTGAAAAGGTCCACCTCCCCTCTCCCTGTAATCATGAAGTTACAGCTCCATCCATGCTGTAACAGAGTTTACGGTTGAGATTTTTTTTTTAAATGGAGGACTTCTGTAGTCCGTCCATCCATCCATCCATCCATCCATCTTCTACCGCTTATCCGGGTGGAATTATACTTTGTGGCCATTTTTTTGTCTTGCAGTTTGAAACAGTTTTTTCTGCACTGAAAATACTGTATAAAGGTGGACTTTTTGTGAAATTTAGCTTTTTAGATATTAATCTTTTTCAAATGCAATACATTTGAGTTTGTGTTCTCCTGTAAAACATTTTTAGGATTTTAAATGTAGATTTTAGAATTTTAGACCTATTTATTTGGAGTCAAACACATTTAGTGTTCGCCTGTATTATAAAATTTTATGACATTTTGCTTGAAACTGAACAAAGAATTCATCTTAATTTTTTTGTTTAAAAATTAACATAGTGCTAAAAGCAGCTAAAACGTGAGCTTTATAAAATTATGTGTGAAAGCAAGTTAAATGATACTGGTCTGTCTGTAGACAGCTGTGGTCTTCTGAAAGAATGTCAATGAAATGATGGCAGCTTTTAAAAGCAAATTCTGAGATAAATTTGTCCATGTGTCAGATTTCTCTTCCATTTGTTTTAATAAAAGATGTGGGAAGTAAATTCATGGGTCATTGCAAATACTTTAAGGAAGCAGCTGGCCACCAAGGCTGTTCGGAAAAGCGCTCCGGCCACCGGCGGAGTGAAGAAGCCTCATCGTTACAGGCCCGGTACCGTGGCTCTGAGAGAGATCCGTCGCTACCAGAAATCCACGGAGCTGCTCATCCGTAAGCTGCCCTTCCAGCGCCTGGTGAGGGAGATCGCTCAGGACTTCAAGACCGACCTGCGATTCCAGAGCTCCGCCGTCATGGCTCTGCAGGAGTCCAGTGAGGCCTACCTGGTGGGTCTCTTCGAGGACACCAACCTGTGCGCCATCCACGCCAAGAGGGTCACCATCATGCCCAAAGACATCCAGCTGGCCCGCCGCATCCGCAGAGAGAGAGCTTAGACTTTCTGCTGCACATCCACCAACCACAATGCTCCGCACTGTGTGTCTATATATATATATATATATATATATACTGTATATATATATATATATATATATTTATATTAATATGTACTGTACATACAGTATGTATACTAGCTGCTCTTGTTTTTTCTTGCCTTCTGATTGTTGCTCTGAGTGTTGCTATCCCTGTGCTGTTGCAATCCTGGAATTTCCCCATTGTGGGACTAATAAAGGCTTATCTTATCTTATCTTATCTTATCTAAAAAGGGCCAAGTTGTCACACTGTGGGAGGGAAAAATCTTGAATAGAAAAAAAAAAATGCTTCAAGATGCAATGAGAATGTTTTTTGAATTAAATCAGAGTTCTGAATCATAATTGAATCATGACATGCCTAAAGATGCCTACACCTAGTTCAGACCTCGGCTGGGGAGGAGGACCGACTTATCAGACCTTTTGCAGCTTTCACCCAGGACCTTACCACGATCAGGTGCAAACCCTTGGAGGGGTACCACCAGAAGAGCCATCTAGTAATAAAATACACCACAACCATGTCCACTGTGATCTCTTCCCTATTGATTCCGCCAGTGTTATGTAGTGTCCGTAGAATTGACCAAGTGCATTCTGGGTAGTGTAGGTACCGTTCGCTGAAATCACGTCAACGCTGGAGACATCGTCACAAAGCAGACATGGGGAAGTCTTGCTGTGTTGTAAACTGTAATAGTCGTTCTCACAACCGCCGTGGAGAAAAGGTAAACCACGGAATAGGCTTTTATCGTTTTCCAGCATGGAAGAAGAACAGCACAGCCCACGTTTCGGATGTAACTAAGAGGCGACGCCTGGCCTGGATTGCAGCAGTCAGAAGAACCAACATAACTTTCAAACACGCACCTGTATCGATGGTGGTGTGCTCAAAGCATTTTCATAAAGGTACGTTATGATTATGATTTACTTATTATTATATTAATATATATTATATATTATATATATATAATATATTATTATTATATACTTATTATGATTTATTTATTATTATACGTTATGATATTGTGCATGTCTGTTGTTAAAACTTGCTTGTGTTGTGGTTAAGACTTGCGTGGTCATAGCTTTTACCCTACGTCAGCAGTGCTAAGCTAAACAGAGCTAAGCTAAAGACTCCGATATCCGAGTAACTAGAGAAAGTTCCCACTCACACACCTGTGTGAGCGGGTTTAATTTGTTCTACACCAAAGTATTTTCCTACCATTTCCTTTGCTTTAACAGCAGACCAGCTTATGAAATGCTAGACTGTGATCCTGACTGGGCACTTTCTCTAAACCTTGGGCATGCAGAGCTTCCAGCTACCACTCCTGACAGGTTTAACCACTTATGCAGACGGACGAGATTATGGCAAAAAGAATCAGCAGGGCATGCAAGTGACCCCCCAGCACAGACCCCCAACATCACTGGCCCCGTGACTGAGACGGATAATGTAGCTCCTTCAGGTAGTCTTTTTTCTACCTATGTTTTTCTTTCTAAAATGTGTCTTGGGATTCCTTTTGATTACAAAATATATTAACTACAGTTGTTTATTGTCCTGATCAGCAACAGATGACACCACACCTCTGGCTGAGATGGAGGAGACAACATCTGATGAAGTAGCACAGATCTGTCAGGCTGATGATGCTCCAGAGGAAAATGTGCAAGAACTACAGAACTGCAGCATGTGTCACCTTAGACTTAAAGAAATTTTACTCTTGCAAGAGGAGAACAGAAAGTTAAAGGGAGAGCTCTCCAGAAAGACCCTGGATGAGAATTTCCTCAAAGATAATGACTCAAAGGTGAAATACTACACTGGGCTTCCATCTTTCAGTTTAATGGCTCTGCTGATGCAATTTTTTCCCAGCCTCCCAAAGACAGAAAAATTTCCCAATTTCAAATTCTCCTTTTAACTATGATGCGTTTGTGGCTTAATTTGCCTCTTGAACATATTGCACACCTTTTTGACACAAGCAGACAAACCACATCCATCCTGTTCTGCGACACCATAAATGTGCTCCATGCACACCAAAGCCCTTTTGTGTACTGGCCAAAGAGACCTTGTTTGCAGGCTAGCACGCCACATCAGTACGTTGAAATGTTTGGCAGTAATGTCACAGTTTTTATTGACTGCTTTGAACTTTTTAGTTTTAGAATGTAGGCACTGACATGTTTTTGGTGTGGTTTAGCCCTTTTGACATCATGTCTTTAACTGTGTCAATAATATTGAAGCAGTTAAAGCAGCACCTCTTCAATTTTTTCTTATTGCTCAAACATTTTGCTTTCTTTCCTCTTTTTATATATGTAAATCCCACCGAGTTGCCCTTGTGTATGAAATGTGCTATATAAATACACTTGCTTGCTTTGTAACAATTTTTGGAATAAAGTACACGATGGCTTACAAACTCCAGCTCTTTATTTCAAAGATGCAAAACTGTAACCATAACACAATACAAGAATAGAAATTGACATGCATGATCGACATGTATCATTGTTCACACAACGTTATAGCACATAACTGTCTCATGTTACAGCACTACTCTAATGTGCACGTCACAAAACCACGGCTGCTGTGGGGTTGGTGCTTCAGAGTCCTACACATCCTAAATGGAACCACTGAATTTCAGTTTTGGTTATCACAGGCAACCATGTCATCCAGCTCTTCTGGCTGCCTGCAAGTCCACCACACTTCTGCTGTGTTATGTGCCTGTCTTTTGGGATTGTGTGTGGGACCTGGCTGTAATGCAGTTAGACGTCGTCTTTTGGGCTTCTGGGTGGGTTTATCAGCTGCAGCTTTCCTCTTGTGTTGTGGGGTCAGAGTCAGTAAAGTGACGGGCAACAAGCTCAGGTAGGAAAACTTTATAAAAAAAGTTCTGGGCCACTGGTAAAATTATTTGCTCCCACAGGTCAGAATCTGGTGGGACGCGTACAACAACACAACTTTTTGTGGTCCACACAACAAAGTCACAGAAATGTGAGCCTGTCACAAATTTGCATTTGTACCTGCTTGTAGTACTTGTGACTGTGCTTGAGTTCTAGTCTCCCATCAGAGAGTTTCAGGTAAAAATCCTTGTCTGCACAGGCCTGCAGGATGTTGTTGTTGCGGTGCTTATATGGGGATTTTATTTCCACACAGCCTTTTTCACAACAGGTGCAGGACACAAGTGCATCAGGGGTTGCACCAACTTCAGGAAAGGAGGGGTTGATTATAAAATATTATAAGCACACTTTCACATGTATATTGGGTACATAATTCAATTTACGGCATGCACTTATTTTATTTAGTAAATACTTGTAATCAAGACAAGAAATTTAAAAAAAACACCTTTGTGAGCACAATTGTCTTCAAGTCTACCTTGTACATCTACAAGTCATGCACCCATCTGTCTGTGAACTGCACTTTTGCTTGCTTCAAAGACCTAAAGTTACTAAAAACTTCATGCGTGTGTGGACTTATGCTTAAAGTCATACAATTATAAATGAAGGCATGGTCGAAGTTTGGCAGAATGTTTACATCCGAACTCCATGTGATATGTTGGTAGGGATCTAGTCCATTAACCCCTTCAAGCTTCGCCAAATAGCGGGCCTTTGCAGTCCCATTCAATTTGGCGGAGTACGGTCCCTTTAAATTTTCTTTTGCACAGTCCATTTGGTAATTTTTTTTTTTCATTCACAACAAATGCCGAGGCGCTGTGTGCTTGCAGTCTGTTTAGAATCACCGTACCTACCCCACCCAGAATGCATTGCGCGTTTGTCACGTGGGCTGGCGAGGTTAATTACAAAAACACACACATACATACAATCGTGCCTAGAGCCCCCAAAACCAAAAACCGCCCCTTGTTGACTAATGTTATGACAACTTCTAGCAATGATATTCTTTGGGTCAGACACTTTTTCTTTGACATTGGGAGGCCAGAGCTAATATTGTGTTTGTATAATAATAAACACGTTTCTTTGTGCATGAACTCACCTGGTGCAGCATATCTTTGAACCGCTGCTCCATCGGATTATAGTCCGCTGAGATGACCGGTAGCCTCTGCAGACACACCGCAGCCATCAGAGTCCACGGAGAGCCACCTCTTTCCCCTTCCGTTTCACTCTTAGCGGTCGTCCGACTAACGGAGGCCCTAGAAAAATGACGGATCCCCGTATGACCTACACAAATCCCACTGAAACGAGACAGAAATCGAAAGAGAGGCCGACTCGCCATCCTTCCACAGGGTGCCGCCATCTTCCTCTGCTACATTTACTGTACGTAAGGGGGAAAGGCGAACGAAGGCAAGCTACTGCTGGAATTATAACTGGAAAGACTATTTTGAAATGCATTAAGCTAGCTGTACTAGTTTAAAGCCATAATTTGTTTAATAATTTCAGAAATGCTCAATGTAAATGCTGCGTTCTACTGAATAGGTCGTTACTTTGGCGGTTGAACTACGGGACTTTTGATTTTTTCGAGCCTGTAAAAATTCATTGAATGCGCCACTATGGAACGGAAACGGGAATGATCCATTCCATCTATGAGTGGGAGAGACATACTTTTTATAATTTAATGTAAAAATAACATCACATAAAGAACATAAAGATATGAAAACATTTTAATATATAAAACGTTAATGTATTTTAAAAATTGCATTATATTAACACATGAAGCTTACTGTAGATTTTTTTTTAATTTCATCCCTTAACTTAATAGTGGTATATTCCGGATGCACATCTTCAATGTCACGTTTGTTGTGTTAAGTTGTACATTATATCTGTGATGTTTTTATGAATGCATGAAAAATGTATAGATTTGGTTCGGTGTGTGTTAATACGGTGAGCACTGCATGGAGACAGCTGGCTGCCTCCCTCAATGTTAACGGAGCCTCTCTGTAAGTATTTAATCTGCTTGGTTCATTAGCATTGTTAGCTAACGGCTAGCGCTGCTAATGTCAGAGCTTTTTAAGATGTTAGACTGAGGCTACAAGCTTATGAAACGTATTGGGTAACTGTGTGTTTGTATAGGTGTGTGAGCAGAGGGCTCCAGCGGACGTTATGTAGTGGCGCTGTACAACACCAGGAGGCTCAAGCATCAACTACAGCAGTTGAAAAAGACTTCAGGTGAGACACACGGGTTTACCTTTACGGCAGTTTATGACAATAAAAAATATAAACGCAACTCCTTTGATTTTGCTCCTACTCAGTACAAGTTCAAGGAAATAGTCCTACAATATTTCTATCACATTGTAGCTCTATTATTTAAATCTGTTTATGATTTTGTGCCAAGAGAAGCATTTGACTGGGAAGTCAGAAGTGGCAGAGAAGTATGTGAGGATGGTGCAAGGTATGTATGAGGACAGCAAGGTGGTGGTGAGGTGTGCTGTAAGAGTGACATGGATTCAAGGTGAGGATGGGGTTACATCAGCGATTGGCTTTGAGCCTGTTCTTGTTTGCAGAGGTGATGGACAAGCTGACAGACAAGGCCAGGCTGGAGTCTCTTGGGACTGTGATTTTTTTTTTTTTTTTTTTCAAATGACATTATGATCTTGTGAGTGAGTGAGTGAGTGGGAGTTATGTGCAGGTGGAGGACAGTGCTGGAGAGAAGAGGATTAAAAGTCAGTGGATACAAAACAGAATATGTGTGTGAAAGAGCAGTAAAAAAGGAGTAATGCTGAAGATGCAATAAATAGAGGTACTGAAGGTGGATGTGTTTAAATACCTGGGGTCAAATATCCAAAGCAATGGATGGTACACAAGAGAGGTAAAGAAGAGAGTACAGGCAGGAGTATATCAGAGGGACAGCTCAGGTTGAGCGGTTTGGAGACAAAGTAAGAGTCAAGGCTGAGATGGTTTGGACATGCGCAGAGGAGGGATAGTGGATATACAGTATTGGACAAAGGATGTTGAAGGTGCAGCTGCCATGGGGGAGGAGAAGAGGAAGACCATAAAGAGGATTCATGGGTGTAGTGAAGGAGGACATGGAGAGGGTTGGTGTGACAGAGGAAGATGCAAGGGATAGGGTGAGGTGGAGCCAGATGATCCTCTGTAGAGACCCCAAAAGAGAGCATCTGAAAGGAGAAGTTTGTGAGCACTTCTTTGCTGTGATAATCCATCCACCTGATGGACTATCACGTTGGGGGCACTGAACAGCTGATCTGGTGGGCATTCCTGCAGTCAGAAGGCTAACTGACACTGTCCAAATCTGCACATTTGTGGCATTGTGTTGTGATTAAAATGATTTTTAGAGCAGCACATTTTTCAGTTGAATTTGAAAAAAGTTAAATGATGTCTACAGGAATTTTAACAAGGAATTGTATGAGATAATCTGATTTTATATCTTTCAGCTATTTACCACCACTGCACGGTGAGGACAGTGCCCTGAGATGGGGTGGGAAGAAATTTGAAGAGTTACCGATTGCTCACATTAAAGCCACATACAACAAGTAAGTGACAAGGGCTCAAGTGGGTATAAAACAAGTTAAAATCTGAGCTGTAATACTTACCAGGGTTTAGAAAATCCTTATAGCAGGAAATGCACACATTTCCAGCTAAAAAAACTTTTTTTTTCAATCTTTAAGTTACCCCAATTATACTCTTTTTCAGCATGTTGAAACAATTCCCAGAGCTGTGTTTAATTATTAGCATGCATTTTTACATAAAGGGAGGAAGTTCATCTTAAAATGGTCTATTTTATGACATTTTTGCTTTAATGAGCAAAATAGTGATGCCATGTTTGAGGCTGGTGTGTGGTTAGAGTAGTTGATAGCATGCGATTAACCCTGGAGTGTAATAAGCACAGAAACAACCCTGAATAAGTGAACCGTTAGCTCTCACAATGGCAGCTAATTGCTGCTAATAAGGTGTCTGGGTAGATTTTGCTGCTGGTCTGTCAATCAGATACTATATGGTCAATAGTTGGTAGATGATCCAGCTGCAAAGATGGATGTTTAGTGGGCATCAATAGAATATGTAGAAAATAGACAAGAATGGATGTCAAGCCAAAGCTAGGCTAAAGGCTAGTTGATACCTATTGGTCAGGTTGTGCTTGATGTCAGTCAGAAACCCCTGCTGTAGCTGCTTAGACCAGCTAACACTAGCAGTACAGTCTACCCAGCTATCAGCCAAAATATAGTAAAATAAGCTAGAATGGCCTGAAATACAGTATATAATCGACTGTAAATTAATGAACAAACCGGCCTAGCACAGTTAGTACATTTTACAACAGAGAGCCATAAAATCCTTGGTCAGACTGATTTGCAACACTGAGGCAGTCGTGCTAACAGTTCTGATACCTTGGTCATGCTGGTCACAAAATAACAGAATAGAGGCCATATTGATATGAGATTTGACTGACAGTGGATTAATGAACCAGCTGGAAACATAGGTGCCTAGAGAGGTGACTAAAATTTATAGAAAGAGCTGAGGTAATTTGTTAGCAAAGCTAGCTGCACTGTAGATGTATTCTGAGGTTCAGTAGGAAACATCCGTTCCTCCTTTCCTAGGATAGGGCGTGCAAGACAAGCCACCGGGCAGTTTTCTGTCGGGTCTGTTAAGTAATGACATGATAAAATCTCGGAAGAAAACAACAAATACAAACAGTGCGTTTCAGTCAGAGTTGTAGTCCTCATTTCTGTGGGCGAAGAGAACTCATGTAAAGGAGAACTTTGAATCGTTTGACTTTGCAGACCATATAATGTCACAAAAATCCTAAATCTACTTCTTTCTTCTTCTGCCAGTCTGAAGATTTTAAACGACAGACCTCTTCTTTGAAAATGTTTTGTCCAGTAAACTGTCATGTGTTGAGTCATCATATCGCATCATGATATCGCGTGTCCTGATTAATGAAAAAACACACTCAGCCGGTGTTTTCTATTAAAATGAGGACAGTTAAATACGAACTATTTGAAGACACAACAGGGTTTTTCACTACACGGAGGGGAAAACAAGTCACATGGGTTTATGATTCATTTCTCTACTGGGCCGCAGCTGGACCAAGTCTGTCCTACCGGGAAAAGAGCTGTCACCATGACCCAGGAGAAGAGCTGGTATGGGCGCACAAACCTGATATTCATGATCTAATGATGACAGTTTTTACAATGGTAACCTCATTCACTGTCATTCTTTTAAATGAATGATTCAAAATAAAACATATCTGCAGTTGTTTTGAATTAAATCTACAATTCTGCATTCACCAGAGCAGATTAATACAGCTTAGGCCACGATGAGCAGCTCCTCTTTCTTGGTTTAAAAGAGAAGCTCTGATGAATGATAATGTCTTTTTAGTGAGATGGGGTTGACAATAATATAACTGAAGGAAACTCTGTCAACCTCATAGACAAAGAGAAAGACTGGCATGATCTCTGAATTGTAGTCAGCAGCTCTCATCCATGGGCAAGCAAGGCTGTGGAGTTAAAAAGCTCCTTGCTTTTAAATGCATTTTCACTTTGTGAATAAGCCCGCATTGTCCTCAGCGCAAAATGGAATTGTCCTCCCACTGAACCCGCTTTCATGTTAGCATCACGTCTTTGATCTTGTGCCCTTGTTTATTAAATGGAATGAGAGCAAAGGTAGCGATTGGTTTATTTCACATTATGCTCCAAACATACCTCTGAATAATTAAGAGCGTTAGGACAGTACTTTTCAATTTTGCGTCTGGCGGAAAATTTGTTTCTACGCTGTTGTGATAAGGAAATGAACTCGGAAACGCCCATAAATGCGTTCTGCGTCACTGAGAACTGACCGCGTCCTTGTAATATAGCCCTTTGTCTCCAAACCTCTCAACCTGAGCTGCCCCTTTGATATACTTTGGTTTGTCAGGGACCATGTACAGAAAAAACATTAAACACAGGGTAAAGATGCTCTGTATCAGATTATAACATTCTTACTAATTTCCATCTGTAGTGTACTCATTTTTAATCCTGTTCCTCCTTGCTTGTAAAGCGCTTTTACATCTTCCACCTAGTTAAGTATGTACGGCTCTATGAATATTCTAATTAGCTCCACCCATACCCTGCCTACCAGCAGTGTACATATGCTGCAAGGCCAGCATACTCTTCTCTTAAGCCACATTTCCACTATATAGTTCTGCGCTACTCTTTTCTTTTCTTTACTACTTGTTTCTCCCGCGGCTGCGCCTCCATCACAACCGCGGAAAGCCGAGTATTGCTGGGGTGGGCGGGATCGAGGTGGCGCTACACTGCTGATGTAGTAAAGGACGCGACCGACTCCTCAACAACAAAGAAAAAAATAGCGGATTACGAGTGGAGGATTTCCACGGTGGTCACTATTCTTCTGTGGGTTTTTAACACAATGAATATCTTTAACGAGACAAGAGAATTTTACAGGAGAAGACGACGTGGATTGAGACAACACACGTTGGAGCAGGAGAGGAGAATAGCGGTTGCCCAGGAGGAATCTGAAGCAGCTGCATATGAAGCAGAGATCATTTCATTTGTTCAGTGTTCATGTGCATACATATGTCAAACGTGTTTTTTAAATAAAATGTTGTGCACTTTTAAACTACGTCGCCTCTGTTGTTCAAAACGGTTAAATGTTAACAGACGGTTAATTAAATGCTGAAACACCGGGGTAATTTAAAATAATGCAGAAGCTTAATCCTAAACCCCTTTAACTTACCAAATAATTTATAATATTATAAAAAAGCCAATCCAAATCTAGACCCATTTTGTGTATTGTGTAATAATGATACACTGATGATAAACTGACTTCCCAAAAAAAGCAGCAGCTAGACAACGCACTTTTGGTTTGATGGAATTGCCAATTGACCTTGGAATTATATGTGAAAACTTGTTATACTTCCAGTTAACTTTAACTTACCAAATAATTGATAATATTATAAAAAAGCCAATCCAAATCTAGGCCCATTGTGTATCATTTGAGTATCATTTTTCCCATCTATTGTTATTTATAAGGGTTATCTGTTCAGTGGTGGCTAATTACACACTAAAACAACGTAGAAATGACTCCAAAAAAAAAAATGCTGCAGCTAGACAACTCACTTTTGGTTTGATGGAATTGCCAATGAACCTAGAAATTTTATGATGAAACTTTTTTTAATCCTACTAAATACTGTGACATTGTCACACTGCCCAACACCAAATTATAATTTTCTTTTTCAAACCAAATGTAGGAAAATGTTAATATCAAGTTTTGTTACACCCAGGAGGGGCGAAGGGGAGGAAGGATGATAAGCCAAGCTGTTTAGACTTTGCAGCGACTGTTTATTGACTTCTCCCAGCTCACATGGCACGGCACATCACTTACACAGCATATCGCTATACACCATCTTGTCTCAACACTCTCTCTCTCCGTCTCTCTCGAACATTCTCTGGAACACTCACACTAGAGCGCATACACTCTTCTTCTATGGTGTTCTCTAACACTACACAGTGTCTTAACATTACTGAGCGCCACCTCTGGCGTAGAAACGCTACTACTTCCATTGACAGTTTATATCTAGACAGTGCATATTCAGTACTTTAATACATTCCCTATAAATGCTCCCATTTACTATTAATCATTAAATTATAGTCTCTTAGGTACATTTATTAAGAATATTCATATTTGCCATTAGCATCTAATCCACACTGTTTCTGAGGGTTCACTAGAGGTTATCCAAAATTAACACCCTCCTACACTCACCCCTCAAAAAGTTAATGTCGTCCCGACATTACACCTTTCTGAAAACAGTAGTTTTTTTTCTCTTTTCTTCTGTCAGTTCACATTTGGTAATCATGCATTACATGTTAAGTAGGGTATCACTACACAGGAGTCAGAGTTCATTAAAGTCTATAACAGGGGTGTCCAACCAGGTGCCATGGAGAGCCAAGACCCTGCAGGTTTTCTCTTCTACCCAGTCTCTTCAGCAGGTGTTTTCACTTATCAGCAATCAGTGGGAAGAAGTTCACAGAAATCTGCTGTTGAAGACACTGGTTGGAGGTAAAACCTGCAGGGTCTTGGCTCTCCATGGCACATGGTTGGACACCCCTGGTCTATAAAGATGCCACTGGTGATTGTCCATAGTACAGCATGTATCTCCTATTCCATGCAATACATTTGCAGAAGAGGTCTTTGTGCACGATAACCTTCAACCGCTCCATCCATCATGGTGGGTATCTGCATCTTTCCTGAGAGTAAGGATACTCAATCTAGTCATAGCCTACCAAATAAACCTTGGTGTGATGCCTGTGCCTTAGTAACATACTGCAAGTCTCTTTTTGTGTTTTTAAAATTTTTTTGTTCTTTTTTTTCAATTTTTTTTATCAACCATCACAATAACTACCAAGTTACTTTTCAAGACAGTTATGTCTGACCAGTGGTTATCTTTAGCTTCTACACCTTTGTTCTAGACAGATGAAATGCAATGAAGTGCTAGGTTGGCCTAACTTATCATAAGTCAATCTCAATGGCTGTTTTCTTATTCTTGAAGGATACGTTTTAACAGGAATCTCGTCAGGTCCCTCCTGGTCACTGGAACTGGACTCCGACAGCAAGTAAAACAGCTACTACGGGAAGAACGGCAAGCGTTTTCCCGTGATGAGTATGATGTAGGGACAATTCCCTCTTTACAGTTGAAGATCCGACTCAAAGATCACGATCCTGTCAAAAAGACTTTCTGTTCCCAAACCACTTCATAAAGAAGTAAAGGAGTATGTAGAAGACCTGCTTAACAGGGGCTGGATCACCAAATCCAAGTCATCGTATTCCAGTCCAATTGTCTGTGTGCGAAAGAAAGATGGAGGTCTGCGTTTGTGCTGTGACTTTAGAGAATTGAACAAGAAGTCTATCCCAGACAGACACCCAATTCCCCGCATACAAGATATGCTGAACAGTCTAAGTGGGAGTGTGTGGTTTTCAGTCCTCGACCAAGGGAAGGCATATCATCAAGGTTTCCTGGAAGAGTCAAGTAGACCCCTCACTGCATTTATCACTCCCTGGGGTTTGTTCGAGTGGGTAAGGATTCCATTTGGTTTGTCCTCAGCACCAGCAGCATTCCAAAGATCTATGGAGGAGTGCTTGTGGGGGTTGAGAGATGATGTTTGTCTGCCTTACCTCGATGATAACCTTGTTCATTCACAGACTTTTGAAGACCACTTGCGCGACCTGAGAAGCGTCCTGCACCGCTATCAAAGACATGGAGTGAAGTTGACTCCCCGGAAATGTAAGTTATTCAAGCAGCAGGTACGTTTTCTTGGTAAAATGGTAACAGGACAGGGTTACACCATGGACCCTGCGGACATTGCCCCAGTGCAGACACTCAAACAGCAGCAACCTTCCACTGTGGGAGAGCTAAGGAAATTGCTAGGTTTTATTTATTATTATTATTATTATTTTTTTTTTTTTTTTTTTTTTTTTTTTCTCTCGGCGCCACACCAGTCGGCTGCCTTTTGCAACAGCGGCTCGATTCCGAGTCTTTTTCCCTTCCTCTCTCTTTTGATCCGTCTTTTTTTTTCACCCCACTTATATCACGGACACACAGATCGTCCTAAATGTCTCCTGAGCCGGTGGACGGAGCCACTGTTTATAGCAGGATACGATACAGCAGAGAACAGCTGCTAGCATTCAACCGCCACCCGGTCCCATTGGAAAAACTCGACATACCGAGAGAACTGAGGCGAAAACACCGCGGCTGCCGGGCTGGAGTAAGGCGGAGGACAAAAAATATAAGGTACAGACCCTCCCTTCCATCTGTTGTCATGGGAAATGTACGGTCGATACTGGGAAAGTTAGATGAGCTAGCGGCTATCTCCCGTTATGATAGCACATACCGGGAGTGCTCTCTCCTTTTGTTTACTGAGACGTGGCTAACTGAACTAGCAGCAGATGCTAACATTGAGCTGGAGGGTTTTCACATGATACGAGCTGACCGAACACCAGACAGTGGCAAGGCTAGGGGCGGTGGAGTGATAATGTATGTTAACAACAACTGGTGCAGACCGGGACATATCACTGTTAAACAACGACACTGCAGCAAAGACATTGAGTTGCTAGCTGTTAGCATGAGGCCTACATATCTCCCGAGAGAACACTCACACGTGATCTGCATTGTTGTTTATGCAAATCCGACGGCGAACGCTGGGACAGCACGTGATGTCATCCATTCAGTAACCAGCAGGCTGCAGACAGAACACCCAGATGCTCTTCTCCTCATCTCAGGCGATTTCAACCATGTTTCACTGTCTCCCATTCTACCCACGTTCACCCAGTATGTCACATGCCACACTAGAGACAATAAAACACTGGATTTATTCTACGCAAACACTAAGGAGGCGTACACCTCATCACAACTCCCCCCACTCGGGAGATCGGATCACAACTTGGTTCATCTCCGGCCGGTGTACAAACCCCTAGTGCACAGACAACCTCCGGCCATGCACACTGTGGAGTTATGGTCTGAGGAGACAATGGACACCCTAAAGGGCTGTTTTGAAGCCACCGCCTGGAAGCAGCTCTGCGATCCACATGGTGAGGACATCGATGGCCTCATTCACACCTTCACGGGCTACCTCAGCTTCTGTGTGGACAAATCCGTTCCCACCAAGACCATACGGCGTCACTCAAACAACAAACCCTGGATCAACCCTGAGATAAAAACACTTCTGAGAGAGAAGAAGAGGATCTTCAGGTCTGGGAACAGGGAGATGCTGAAGTCCGTACAGAGGGAGCTGAGGAGAAAGATCAGAGAAGGCAAGGACAGCTTCAGGAAGAAGATGGAGGACAAGCTGCAACAGAGCGACATCAGCGGGGTCTGGAGAAACCTCAAAACCATCTCGGGGCTCCAGAATACCTCCCCCCAGGCCACAGGGGGCAGGGAGTGGGCGAACAACCTGAATCTGTTTTTCAATAGATTTGACCAACCGCCCTCCCCCCTGACTGCACAACAACCACTGCTGCCTCTAAAGAAATCAAGTCCTGCTGCCCACTCCCCACTCCACCAACACCCCCCCCACTCCCAACACACAGCCCCCCATCCTGACCCTGACCAGGACCCAGGTGAGGACGGAGCTGAGGAAGATCAAGGCGAGGAAGGCGCCGGGACCGGACGGCATCAGCGCAAAGCTCCTCAAGTCCTGTGCAGACCAGCTGTGTGGGATTGTGACGTATATCTTCAACATGAGCCTGAAACTGGGGAGGGTACCACAGCTGTGGAAAACATCTTGTGTGGTACCTGTACCAAAAACTTCCCACCCCAAAGACCTGAACAGCTACAGACCGGTGGCCTTGACGTCCCACTTGATGAAGACCCTGGAGAGACTGCTCCTTGCTCACCTCCGCCCCCTGGTGGAACCAGCGATGGATCCACTCCAGTTCGCCTACCAGCATGGCATTGGGGTGGAGGATGCGGTGATCTTCCTCCTTCACCGTTCTCTGTCCCACCTGGAGAAGCCCGGGAATATGGTGAGGATCATGTTCTTTGACTTCTCCAGTGCTTTCAACACCATCCAACCGATGATCCTGAAGGACAAGCTGCTGCGCGCAGGGGTGGACCAGCACCTGTCATCATGGATCCTGGACTACCTCACGAACCGGCCTCAGTTTGTGAGAACCCGGGACTGTGTGTCCGACACGATCATCAGTAGCACGGGGGCCCCCCAGGGAACGGTGCTGGCTCCCTTCCTGTTCACTCTTTATACTGCGGACTTCTCACACAACACAACACACTGCCATCTACAGAAGTTCTCTGATGACTCTGCGATCGTTGGCCTCATCTCCAATGGAGATGAAGCTGAGTACAGAGGGCTTATCCAGGACTTCGTGGACTGGTGCCATCGGAACTGCCTCCAGATCAACGCGAGGAAAACTAAGGAGCTGGTGGTGGACTGCCGCAGGCATGGGCAGCCCCTCACAGTACCAGTAAATATACAGGGAACAGACATCGAGATGGTGACATCCTATAAGTACCTGGGTATTCATCTGAACAATAAACTAGACTGGTCACACAATACTGATGCACTCTACAAGAAGGGACAGCGCAGGCTGTTCCTGCTGAGGAGACTCAGGTCTTTTGGTGTACAAGGGGCGCTGCTGAAGTCATTCTATGACACGGTGGTGGCATCAGCCATCACTTTTGGAGTGGTCTGCTGGGGCAGTGGCATTACTGCAGCCGATAGGAAGAGACTGAACAAACTGATTAAGAAAGCTAGCTCTGTCCTGGGGCAGCGCCTTGATCCGATGGAGGAGATAGGAGAGAGAAGGACGGTGGCTAAACTGTCATCTCTGCTGGAGTCCGAGTTCCACCCTATGCAGGACATACTGAATGCACTGAGGAGCTCATTTAGCAGCAGACTACATCATCCCAGGTGCACAACCGAGAGGTTGCGTAGGTCCTTCCTACCAACGGCTGTCAGACTGTACAACCTAAGCAGGGCTGCTCGCAGAGATAGCAAAAAGACGTAACAAACTAATAGTTTTTTGAATGCAAAAGATGCAATAGACTTACACAATGGTCCCCTCCGGCATACAACTAGGAACATACCGGTCGCTATGGAGGGTGAGAATATGTATGGGCACATAATCATACCATGTAGGATAACTAAGTAGACGGTTATGCTGTTTCATTCCATCTAGCAACAATGCTCTGCACTGTGTGTGTTTATATATTTACATATTTATTCCATCTAGCTACAATGCTCAGCACTGGGTGTGTTTATATATTTATATATCTACATATTATTCCATCTAGCTACATTGCTCCGCACTGTGTGTGTTTATATACTTGCATATTTATTCCACCTAGCTGCAATGCTCCGTACTGTGGGTGTTTATATATTTACATATTTATTCCATCTAGCTACAATGCTCTGCACTGTGTGTTCATATATTCATATATTTATTCCATCCAGCTACAATGCTCTGCACTGTGTGTCTGTGTGTGTGTGTATATATATATATTTTATAGTAATACGTACATATGTATATTAGCTGCTCTTGCTTGCTTGTTTTTTTTTTTTTTTTTTTTTTTTTTTCTTGCCTTCTGATTGTTGCTCTGAGTGTTGCTATCCCTGTGCTGTTGCAATCCTGGAATTTCCCCGTTGTGGGACTAATAAAGGCTTATCTTATTTCATATTACCGCAGCTATATTCCAAACTTCTCTCGTATAGCAAAGCCTCTTTACGACCTTTTGGCTAAAGATCACACAGACAAAGCAAAGAAAAACTCAAAGAGACATGTCACAAAGAACGATGGTGGCCACTTACCCTCATCCCATGTGATCAGGTGGCGCCCAGAGCATCAAGCAGTAGTTTGTCAGCTTGTTGACCTTCTTACCCAACCCCCAGTGTTAGGTTACCCGAACTTTGAAGAACCCTTCATTTTACACTGTGACGCTTCACAGGAGGGGCTTGGGGCGGTGTTATACCAGCGACAACAAGACAAACTGGTGGTGATAGCATATGGCTCCAGGACACTGTCAAATTCAGAGAAGAACTACCACCTTCATTCAGGGAAGCTGGAGTTTCTCGCCATGAAGTGGGCCATCTGTGAGAGGTTTCGGGATTATCTGTACTATTCTCCACCATTCACTGTCTATACGGACAATAATCCCCTAACGTATGTGCTTACCACCGCAAAGTTAAATGCAACCACACAGAGGTGGGTAGCAGAACTAGCTGATTTCCAGTTTGTGATTAAGTATCGCCCTGGAAAAGCAAACAGAGATGCAGACGGACTTTCACGTATGCCCCTAGATATGGAGCAGTACTTGAACAAATGCACACAGAATGTTGATCCTGATGTGATGAATTGTGTGGCACAGGCAGTGAAGGTAAAGTCACAAGAAAGTGAACCATGGCTCTGCCCAGTCACCATTTCTACTCTCATCAGTGAAGCAGACCAAGAAGCCAGCTCTATAGCTGAAATATCAAAGACTGATCTAAAAAGAGCTCAAGAAGAAGACTCCGTGATTGGAGAGGTGTTGCGCTATGTGTTGTCAAAACAATGGCCAAGAAGTGTAAAGCAGCACAACAGTAAAATTGCAGCTCTAGTCAGGCAGAAACACAAGCTGTACTTGGAAGATGATGGACTGCTTTACAGGAGAACGGCAACACATGACCAGCTACTCCTACCCCAGAAGTTTCACAGACTCGTGTTCAAAGAGCTCCATGAAAACATGGGCCATTTAGGGGTAGAGAGAGTGATGAACTTGATAAGAGAGCGTTTTTATTGGGCTCACGAATGCAAAGAGATGTGGAGCACTACATCACGAGAGTTTGCAGTTGTTTAAAGAACAAACGTCCCAATAAGATAACAAGGGCACCACTGACTAACATTGTCACCACGTACCCATTTGAATTAGTGTCAGTGGATTTCCTGCATTTGGAGAAGTGCAAAGGAGGATATGAGTATATCCTGGTTGTAATGGACCATTTTACTCATTTTGCCCAGGCTTACCCATGTCGTAACAAAGCTGCCCACACCGCTGCTGAGAAGATCTTTGGAGATTTTGCCCTTAAGATAAGATAAGATAAGATAAGATAAGATAAGATAAGATAAGCCTTTATTAGTCCCACAACGGGGAAATTCCAGGATTGCAACAGCACAGGGATAGCAACACTCAGAGCAACAATCAGAAGGCAAGAAAAAAACAAGCAAGCAAGAGCAGCTAATATACATATGTACATATTACTATAAAATATATATATACACACAGACACACAGTGCAGAGCATTGTAGCTAGATGGAATAAATATGTAAATATATAAACACCCACAGTACGGAGCATTGCAGCTAGGTGGAATAAATATGCAAGTATATAAACACACACAGTGCGGAGCAATGTAGCTAGATGGAATAATATGTAGATATATAAAAACACAGTGCGGAGCATTGTAGCTAGATGGAATAAATATATATATATATATATATATATATATATATAAATATAAACACACCCAGTGCTAAGCATTGTAGCTATTAACAGTGCAGAGCATTGTTGCTAGATGGGATGAAACAGCACAACCGTCTACTTAGTTATCCTACATGGTATGATTATGTGCCCATACATATTCTCACCCTCCATAGCGACCGGTATGTTCCTAGTTGTATGCCGGAGGGGACCATTGTGTAAGTCTATTGCATATTTTGCATTCAAAAAACTATTAGTTTGTTACATCTTTTTGCTATCTCTGCGAGCAGCCCTGCTTAGGTTGTACAGTCTGACAGCCGTTGGTAGGAAGGACCTACGAAACCTCTCGGTTGTGCACCTGGGATGATGTAGTCTGCTGCTAAATGAGCTCCTCAGTGCATCCAGTATGTCCTGCATAGGGTGGAACTCGGACTCCAGCAGAGATGACAGTTTAGCCACCGTCCTCCTCTCTCCTATCTCCTCCATCGGATCAAGGCGCTGCCCCAGGACAGAGCTAGCTTTCTTAATCAGTTTGTTCAGTCTCTTCCTATCGGCTGCAGTAATGCCACTGCCCCAGCAGACCACTCCAAAAGTGATGGCTGATGCCACCACCGTGTCATAGAATGACTTCAGCAGCGCCCCTTGTACACCAAAAGACCTGAGTCTCCTCAGCAGGAACGACTCCATCATGATCAGGGAAGAGAGTTCCAAAATAAACTTTTTGCAAAACTCCAAGAGTACAGTGGTGTGCAGGGGTCCCGAACAACGCCCTACCATCCCCAAGGGAATGGGCAGGTGGAACGATTTAATCGTACACTGTTGGCAATGCTCAGAAATTTGCCCGAAGCAGCTAAGGAAGACTGGAAGTCTTCTCTGGCAAAAGTGGTTCATGCTTATAATGGTACGCGTAGTGAAGCTACGGGGTACGCACCATATTTTCTGTTGTTTGGTCGTAGTCCAAAGTTGCCTATTGATCTAATGTTTGGCCTCACAACAAGAGAGCAGAGTGTTTCTCAGCAAGACTATGCTGAAAAGTGGAGAACTACAATGACTGAAGCTTACAAACTCGCTTCTAAAACAGCAAACAAAGAAGGGATGAGAAGTAAAGCACTTTATGATAAAAAGGTTCACGGTGCTGAGTTACTCCCTGGATCCAGAGTATTGGTTCGAAACTTGACCAAAAAAGGTGGGCCAGGAAAATTAAGATCATACTGGGAAGACAAGGTGTATGTCGTGACCCAAAAGAAGTACCCAGACAGTCCAGTATATGAAATCAGACCTGAAACTGGCAAGGGACGTACTCGGGTCATGCACAGAAACCTTTTGTTACCATGTGACTTTCTTCCCATGGAAACAGTGAAACATGCCTCTAAGAAAATGAGAGAAAGGGACTCTAAAAGACAAAGGCATGTGGACAGACAAAGCAACACTGATGATGATGAAGATGAAGAGGGTTGGAATGCCATAATCAGATTACGAGCTGGGAAGGATCAAGAGCAGCGTCCACTGAGAGCCGATGCACCGGAGTTCTACCCGCATGATGACACTACTCCGGAGGATGAGGACCAGGACCCAGATGACGTCACGCAGGTGCAGCTGGCACCAGAGGTCGACGATCCGGTGGTTCCAGATCCAACTGAGGCAGACCAGGACCAGAGTGATGAGGTGTCGGAGTCCAGTTCCAGTGACCAGGAGGGACCTGACGAGATTCCTGTTAAAACGTATCCTTCAAGAATAAGAAAACAGCCATTGAGACTGACTTATGATAAGTTAGGCCAACCTTGCACTTCATTGCATTTCATCTGTCTAGAACAAAGGTGTAGAAGCTAAAGATAACCATTGGTCAGACATAAATGTCTTGAAAAGTAACTTGGTAGTTACTGTGATGGTTGATTAAAAAAATTGAAAAAGAACAAAAAAAATTTAAAAAACACAAAAAGAGACTTGCAGTATGTTATGAAGGCACAGGCATCACACCAAGGTTTATTTGGTAGGCTATGACTAGATTGAGTATCCTTACTCTCAGGAAAGATGCAGATACCCACCATGATGGATGGAGCGGTTGAAGGTTATCGTGCACAAAGACCTCTTCTGCAAATGTATTGCATGGAATAGGAGATACATGCTGTACTATGGACAATTACCAGTTGCATCTTTATAGACTTTAATGAACTCTGACTCCTGTGTAGTGATACCCTACTTTACATGTAATGCATGATTACCAAATGTGAACTGACAGAAGAAAAGAGAAAAAAAAAACTACTGTTTTCAGAAAGGTGTAATGTCGGGACGACATTAACTTTTTGAGGGGTGAGTGTAGGAAAATGTTAATTTTGGATAACCTCTAGTGAACCCTCAGAAACAGTGTGGATTAGATGCTAATGGCAAATGTGAATATTCTTAATAAATGTACCTAAGAGACTATAATTTAATGATTAATAGTAAATGGGAGCATTTATAGGGAATGTATTAAAGTACTGAATATGCACTGTCTAGATATGAGCTGTCAATGGAAGTAGTAGCGTTTCTACGCCAGAGGTGGCGCTCAGTAATGTTAAGGCACTGTGTAGTGTTAGAGAACACCATAGAAGAAGAGTGTAGGCGCTCTAGTGTGAGTGTTCCAGAGAATGTTCGAGAGAGACGTCGACACAGAGTGTAGAGACAAGATGATGTCTAGCGATGTGCTGTGTAAGTGATGTGCCGTGCCGTGTGAGCTGGTAAAGTGAATAAACAGTCGCTGCAAAGTCTAACAGCTTGGCTCAAATCATCCTTCCTCCCTCTTCGCCCCTCCTGGGTGTAACACAAAGATCACTATGGATCTATTGAATCACAATAGCATAGGTTTATCATATTCATGTCAACGTTTACAACATCGAAAATGTTATATTTGGGTTTACATGTATGGGTATTTTCGCTTTATATTATACTAGACTGCTTATAATTTATGGGAATTCTCAGAATTGGGAATGCCGATATAACATTCAATTCACATGTACTTACCTTTTACCTAATTCGACTTTTACCTTTATCAGTGTCTACTGCTGAATGTAAATTACACCTGTGCAACTGCTTACAATTTTACTTAAAAACTGTACCCAATGTAGAGCAATGGATACAGCAGTGGTAATATTTATTAAATTTAACAATAATAATTACATTACCATTAAAAATCTTGACACCTTTATGGCTGAACAGCAGGATTAGGGTCATATGAGGCAATGGAATGTGTATGTAATTATTCGCCTTTATCATCCAGTGTTATAATATACAAACCACACTTTTATCCAAAAGACTAACATTTTATTACATTACAAATATTCCCAAAACATGTTAACAAATGGGGAGCTTTCAGTACTTCGACCAGACTGCCAAAATGGTTTAGGAAGGCTCCGTGGAAGGAAGCCGTCTCTGTCAGCTCATCCCTTCTTAATGCGGCTTCCTGCTCCTGGGCTAACTGCAGGTGTCTTTCACGCTGTTCGTGCTGCCGTTGATGCTGTTCGAGCATCCTTTCATGGATCCGCATCTCCTCAGCATGATTCTGGGCCATCAGTGATGCAAGGTCTGCAATGTTGCGGCTTTTCAGCTTGCCTATATGAAAGACAGAAGTCATTGTATTTAGATAACACTGGATCAAAACATGTCAGAAAAAATATTATGGAATTAAACTGTTGAAAGCCTGTGGTGGGATGCTTCGTTGCTGTATTTAAGCTCAACTGTCATGTTGTTGCCCCGCAGTAGAGTGGACTATATGCAACTTCTGTGGTGATGTGGTTAGGCCCCCCTTCATTTCAAAAAGGATTAATTGTAAAAAGTATTTTGATTTAATGGGTTATTTTTAAAAGAATTTCTTTGTACTGTGGCCTCATAAATCAGAATGGGTTAATAGTGTTAGCTGACTTAAAGAATTTCAATCAAGCATTTTGATTTGAAGTCGGTACATGTGCTCCTTTTTTTTTTGTGAAAATACAACAGTATTTCCACCACCAACACACCTATAACACTGGGCCACTGTGGCTATGAACACCCCTGAATCTAGTATTTTTATAAACGTAGAAAGACATTTTAAATTCCTTATTATGCGTCTATAGAAAATAACAATCACATATAAAAACAACCGGGTGGTAATTTTCAGTTTGTTGTGCCTTACCAGCACTTGACCGGAAGATGCCGGATGGTGATGGAGCTGGCAGTCCAGTGAGGCGGACCCCAAGGGATTTGAAAACTGTGTATAGAAGGAAAAAACACACAATAAAGCTCACAAACAAAGTGCAACATGTACCGCAAACACAAAACTTTTTAACCAGAATACAATAAGCTTACGTCAGCGTTTTGTTCACGTGAATACTGAAATAAAAGCGCGATTCAGCAGCTTGATGCGAGGTAGCAGCAAGGTACAGAGGTAGCTAGCTATTAGCGGGCTAGCCATCACCACAATTGCCCACAATCAAACAACTTTCTTTATTGCTTAAATAAAGTGCGCTTTTGACCGAAAGGCAAGAAGACGGACAATAACAAAACAACACTCACCGTCACCGTTTTCCAATTGCGTGGCCGTGTCGAGTCCAAATTCTCTGCCATTATAGCAGGCTGGACACTTCCTGGTATATTTTTTCATTGCGAGTTGCCCCACCAACTCGCTCTGGATGTAGTCATCGGCTACGAGGGACAGAAAAGTCCGCACCTCCTCGTTTGTTCATGGAATAAACTTGCGCGTGGACATCGTTATATGAAAACACAATTGTGAATCCAGTCACCGCAGTTACTCGCTGAAATTACAAATGGCGGTCATGTAGCTTCAACAGAAAACAAAACGGACGCGTTTGGTGACGTTGCGCCCTGACCAATCAGCGTTTAGCAGTCGATTGACGTCAAATCACACCTCGCTTTTTGCTCGGCTGTACCCTGCCTCTGAACAGGCACGAAAATCGTAACGGTTAAACCGTGAGGACTTGGGTGGAAATGGCGAAAAACTGAACCAAGTAAAAAAAAGTAAAGCCCAGGTGATACTGGTGGAAATGGGGCTTGAGAGGGGAGGGCTCCCTGTCTGACCTGATAACAGAGAGGAGGGAGTTGGGGGGGGGGGGGGGGGGGGGGCTTGTGGGGGCTGAATGGAGCGGCCGGGAAGTTTTGTGCCCCCCCCCCCCCCCCCGAAAACCCCTTCATAAAACTGAGTCAAACGAATGCAAAACGGACGGGTGGCGGTCTTGGCACCTTAATCCCCTGAGAGCAGACGTCTCTCTCTGGTTCGGCCTTCCGACTGTGTGTCTCCCATTCCTTTGTGGGCACCTCCGGCAGCCAGTGGACTCCGGTCTCCGAGGTGAACCTCATCCGCTCTCTCTGCCTGCTCCATGGCTCCTCCCTCTTCCCCCAGGAGAATCAAGTAGGGGTCTCAGTGCTTAGCCTGATTGGTTAATGTTATAACCAACCAGGGTAAGCAGGAATGCTTGCGTGGCTGGAAACGGTCTGTCCAAACTCACCCATTTGTCGGGGGTGTTCTCTAAGTGGAAATTCACAGCAGAAAAACACAGACTTGGGACTGCGGTCAGATTTTGCTGGATATGTCTTGTAAGTCACAAAAAGCATGTTACAAGACATGTTGACAGAAAAAATTTGATTTTTACCAGAGTGTCACTTTACCTCATTTCACTTGTAATGTAATTTATATGAAAAGTTGTACAGTTACAGGTTATGTTGAAGTTGGTATAAATAATACAGAGCCTCAACTGCTTTCTTACATTTATAATATCTGTGCTAAAATCATATTTGTGACCTAGTCAACTGCTCTGTCCTGCACCAGCACACACATCCAGCTAACAGACAGCGCAGGACAGTCGCTGGTGAAGACGTCCTGCGGCACAGAAGGCTTCAAGAATCGCAAAAAGGCGACACCCCTCGCCGCACAAACTGCCGGCATCTCTGCTGCAGCTGTGAGTCCTCTCCAAGACTCTTTTTCCCTGACACTTGAAACAACACAGGACCTTTTTAAAAATTTTACTGTATATAATGGGTTGTGAGTAAAATCACTGGGCCACCTCTTTATCACTGTTTCGGTAAAGAGGTGCATGTTGTTCTGGTTGAATTAGAATCGGTCGAGACTCTGCAGCTTCCGTAACACTTCATTCATGAATATTAAATGATGTAAATAGAGCAGCTTCTCTGAGGACTTTGACTGAGTGGAGGAGCTCAATTAGACTTTATATCAGCCTGATTTATGAAGGCGTTGGCTAACAGAGTTAAGGTCACATGGGAGTGCTTCATAGTAATAAAGACTTGAGGGAAATTAACTTAGAAATTCATTATTATGAAGTTATTAAAATGCAGCAAAAGTCATACAGCGGGGAAAATAACTATTGAACACGTCAACATTTTTCTCATTAAACATATTTCTGATGGAGCCTGAGATTTTCACCAGATATCAGTAACAACCCAAGTAATCCATACATACAAAGAAATCAAGGCAACTGTGTTCACAAAAAAGTTATATTTAATAAAGTGGAATGAAACGGGGAATAAGTATTGAGCACGCTTGGGGAAATTAACATTTAGTAGAAAAGCCTTTGTTGGTAATACCAGCTTCCAGATGCCTCCTGTCTGGAGAAACTAGGCCCATTGCTCAGGGGTGATTTTAGCCCATTCTTCCACACGAACTGTCAAATCTTGAAGGTTCTGTGGGTGTCTTCTCTGAACTCTGATCTTCAGTTTGTTCCATAAATTTTCAATTGGATTCAGGTCAGATGACTGACTGGGCCATTCTATCAGTTTTATTTTCCTTCTCTGGAGCCAGTTGAGAGTTTCCTTGGCTGTGTGTTTGGGATCATTGTCTTGCTGAAATCTCCACCCTCGTTTCATCTTCATCATGTTGGTAGATGACAACAGGTTCTTATCAAGGATGTCTCTGTACATTTGTCCATTCATCTTTCCTTCAATTATATGAAGTCTGCCTGTACCATGTGCTGAAAAACACCCCCACACCATGATGCGATGTGCAGTGCCATTTCTCCTCCAAACATGCTGTGTGTTGTGGCGTCCAAAATGTTCAATTTTGGTCTCATCTGACCAGACTGTTTTCTCCCAGTACTTTACCGGCTTGCCCAAATGTTGTGCAGCAAACTTTAATCGAGGTTCAACATGCTTTTTCTTCAGCAAAAGAGTCTTGTTATGTATTTTATTAGGTTGGTCTGACCATAGTGTTTTTAATTGATATTTTATTGTTATATTTTATTTATGCTGTTGTTTTTAAATGTATTCTCTTTGTATATTGTGGTACTGTGCTATGCTGGGAGAACATAATTTCGTTTTTTTTTTATGTGCAAAGCGTGCATATTAAATGACAATAAAGAAACCTTGAACCTTGCGAGGTGAGCGGGCATAGAGCTCATGTTGGTTGAGTGCATTACTTATTGTTTTCTCTGAAACAGCAGTACCTGCTAACTCCAGGTCTTTCTGGAGCTCTCCATAAGTGGTCTTTGGCTCTTGGATAACTCTTCTGATAATTCTTTTGACTCCTCTGTCAGAAATCTTGCGAGGAGCTCCTGATCGTGGCCGGTTTATGGTAGAATGATGTTCTTTCCACTTCCAAATGATGGCTCCAATAATGCTCGCTGGAACATTCGCCAGTTTAGAAATGTGCCTGTAACCAATGCCATCACTATGTCTTGTAACAATAAGGTTGTGAAGGTCTAGAGAGAGCTCTTTCCTTCTACCCATCGTGAGTTTTTTTGTGGTTTGACAAGCTGATCTTCACAGACCTTTTTAAAGGCTTTCAGTCAGGACTTAACCAACTGAAATTAATTTGCACTGATGGGGGATGGGATGGCTTCCTAAATTCTGATGGATTTCAGCTGGTTTCTTGGCTTTCTATGCCTTTTTGCACTGCTTTTTCTTCATGTTTTCACTACTTACTCCCTGTGTCATTCCACTTTATTAAATATAACTTGTTTTGTGAACACTGTTGCCTTGATTTCTTTGTATGTATGGATTACTTGGGTTGTTACTGATATCTGATGAAAATCTCAGGTCAATGGCTCCATCAGAAATATGTTTAATGAGAAAAATGTTGATGTGTTCAATAATTATTTTCTCTGCTGTACATGCTGTCGCCAATTTATAAAGATGGCAATTACCAGTGAACCTTCAATTAGAGATCTGTGTGTGTTAACTGAAAAATTACCAAAATCACAAACAATTCTGGGTGACCACTCAGTCAGTTTATCAAACTAATAGTAGGTCTTCAAACCAGAAGTTATTATCCATCAAGCTAATAATTTTCTCTTTTAAAGGTCCCAGTCACTACAGTTTCCCACATGTTGACAGCTCCCACAGGTCTTAATGAAATATTTGTGACACAATTTGGTCAAATTGCCTTTAATTATTAAATTATTGCAGCATCAGTGTGAATCATCTTTTGCAGCCTTACTCAGAACAGCTCGTTTCAGTGCATGTCTTGGTAAATGCCTAAGAGCTGCCTTTCACTCCATCTTACATCAGTCTTGCTAATGTTAGCTGGCTAGCTCCTCGGTCAGACAGTAAATAAAGCATCAGTGGTGGGCAGGAGTGTGTGGTTTCATTGGCAGATAGGACGTGACTGGTTTAAGAGAAGTGAGCGCTTTGGTGTTTTGTTTTGTTTTTTACAATACACACATTTCAGAAGGTTAAAACCTACAAAAAATGCCATTTTTCAGTGATTGGGACTTTTAATTAATGCTTAAAATAAAAAAATACAATCAGTTTAATAAATCAGAATTCTGAGAAGTCAAATGTTTTTGATAACAGTAAAAAATCTGTAGCAAACCCACTTTAGATTTTAGCAGTTATCTGCTGACTGCTGCTTAGTCAGGTAATCACCTCACACCTGAACCCAAACGTTCTGTTTTTTGTTTTGTTTTTTCATTTGAACAGAAAGGCACAGCCAAGGGAATCAACTTTATTCGGGTCGTGGTCAAAGGTCTTGGTCCTGGACGCCTGGTGAGTGGCTGCTTCAAACTTTAAAAATCTGCAGATGCCTGATGTCTGTCGCCGTCATTCATTCAGGGTCTGAGGGAAGTGGCGTTCACCTAATCTGAGGTTAATGTATCGTCAGAATAATTTTGGAGACATTATTTTAAAATCTTAGTGTTGCTTTAACCAAAATTAATCGGTGCTATATGTACTATATAACACTGATACAGCTATATGTCATTTATGATGTAGCCAGTGGGCGATTTATTATTTTTCACTGAGGGGGATGGTTGGTATTCAGAACTTTAGCATGAGGTACAAATGTATAAATGTAAATTAGGTACAGATTTTCAAGAATAAAGGTGCAAAAATATGATAAAAGATACCAGTTTAAAAATGAAATAAGTTGGAAAATTTAATTCAGTTATATAGAATAAAAATGTAACCAGCATCCACATCAAAGTTGTAAATTTACTAGAAAAAGTTGAAAATTTGCAAGAAAAAAAGTTGCAATTTTGCAGGAAAAAAATTGCAGATTTTTGAGAAAATGGTTGCAATTTTGTAAAAAACTTGTAAATTTATGAGGGGAAATAAAAGGTCACAACATTTATGAGAAAAAGTTAAAGATTTACAAGAAAAAAATTGCAAATTTATGAGAAAAAGTTGAAAATTTACAAAAAAGCCAGTTTAATGTTGAAAATCTACAAGAAAATAGTAAATTTACAGGCAAAAGTTGCAGACTTAGAAAAAAGTAGATTTACAGTGGTACCTCTACTTACGAAATTAATTCGTTCCGGAAGTATTCTCGTAACGTGAAAATTCCGTAAGTAGAGGCGCGTTTTACATGTAAATGCCGTAATCCGTTCCAAGCCCCCCAAAATTCGGGCATAAATTTTTTATAAATCATAAAAACGCATCAAAACATGTAACAAATACATGTTACAATTAGATTACTGCACAATAAACATAAAATGAGAGTTTAAAATGAGAGAAAGAATATTAAAAGAGAATAATAAAAGAGAAAGAATAATAAAAATTATGTTCATTTACCTTTTAACTGCTATCGTCGTCGACGTCGTCACCTTTTGCCTTCTTTGGTTCATGTTCTGATCCAAGGACGTTTGCTTTTGTCGGCTTGTAAGTGCTTCCTTTTGTTTTAATACCGTGCTGATCGTTGCTGTATTACGGCCATATTCTTTGGCGAGATCAACCAAACGCATCCCCTTTTCATACCTTTCGATTATCTCCTTCTTTGTTTGTATGGACAAAAAAACTCTCTTCTTCTTTTCTCCTTTTCCACTTATCTCCGTCACTTTCTTGGGGCCCATAGCGAATAAATGTTAATTCTGTACTGTACACACACGTAAAACTTTCACCTTGTTCTTAATAAAGTTTTGGGAAAAAAAAAAAAAAACAACTTCGTGGCCAATGGGATACCAGGAAGATGCTAGGCGATAGCCAATGGCAGAGCAGCTACAGGTATGTTTACGTTCGGTAAACTACGGGAGCTGCGAGGAGCGCGTACTTTTTTACCTTTCGTATCCTGAAATTTCGTTCGTAACAAGAGGCAATATTTTCCCGTTGAGGCGTCTCGTAACCTGAAAATTCCGTATGTAGAGACGTTCGTAAGTAGAGGTACCACTGTACAGGGAAAAAAATTATAAATTTACAAGAAAAAAATTGCAAATTTATGAGGAAAAAAGTTGCAAATTTACAAGAAAAAAGGTGAAAATTGAAAGCAAAAAAGTTGCAAATTTACAGGGAAAAAGTTGCAGATTTACAAGAAAAAAGTTGCAAATTTATGAGAAAAAAGTTGCAATTTTATGAGGAAAAAGTTGCAAATTTACAGGATTTATGTGGAAAAAACTTGCAAATTTATGGGTAAAAGGTTGCAAGTTTGTAAGGGAAAAAAAACTGCTAATCTACAAGAAAAAAGTTGAAAATTTACATGAAAAAATTGCAAATTTATGTGACAAAAGTTGCAGATTCATAAAAAAAATTTTTTGCGTTCCTGCTTGGTGATAGAGGAAGGTTTATGGTGATACTGGGAGAACAGTTCTTTTTTTCCTAGGGTGGAGGGGGGATTTCTCCCCTTTGTGCCCCCCCCCCTTGATTTACATTTATTAATGGGGATGGTAGGTTAACAAGGGGGATGATTTTGGGTCATTTTGCTAACAAGGGGGATAGCATCCCCCCTCAAATCACCTGCTGTTGTACCCAGAAGTTTATATACCTTGAATGTATTAATAAATCCTGGATTTAGTTAAAATTAAGAAAAACAACTGTATATTATAAAAACAACAAAATCAGTAGTGCCATATATTTGAATCTTTATATCTTCTGAAGAGGCCCAACTGTTCAGTTGTTAGAAAACATTTGCATGAATTAAAGAGGACCTCGTTAAGTATCTCGCGCTGTGCTGATCTAAGAGTGGCCATGTACCGCAGCAGCAGTAAATCTGTCACTGTGTGAACAAACAGGCCTCCAATAAATTCAAGACTTTTCATAATGAGGAGCCTCAGCCACGTTGGATCCATTCCTAATATCTTTGCTAATGAATGTATGTATTTGTTTTTTTTTTCCCTTCTGCTGTGCAGTCTGCAATCAAAGGCTTGACAATGGGAGGCCTGGAGGTGATATCGATCACTGACAACACGCCAGTGCCGCACAATGGATGCCGCCCACCCAAGGCCAGAAGGATATGATATCAGAGCGCCACTGAGACAGGAGGGGAGCTGTTGTAATATGTTAATAAAGTGTTTTGTTGTTGCAACTTTTCTGGCTCTGAGCTGATCTTACAGAATGGGGAATAATTGGTGATGTGGTTGCAAATAAGCAGAGAACAGGTGTCTCAGTCCACCGCTGACACATGAATCAGCGCTCGGTCTCGCCACAGGCAGGCTGGTGTTCATTAGAAGATGATGTGTGTAGAGCATCACAGAAACGGCTCTGAACGGGAACAGCTGTTATCCACAGGGACTGAACCTTTATTCATGGCTTGACTACCATACATGCTGTAAATCAGCAGGGGGGCGTGTCGGTCCCTAACCCTGGACAGAAACAGGGAATTGCCCAAATTCATTATAATGAATCCTCGTCAACCTTTCTACATCACGATACATGCATAACTCAGTAAAATGCATTTGAAGCAACGCTAAGCATAAATTGTTTTTCTCTTGGAAATGTGCAACTTTTTCTCATAAATCTAAAAAAAAATTTCTTGTAAGTTTGAAAGTTTTTTTTTTTTTATTGAAAATTTGCAACTTTGTTTCTCGTGAATTTGTTATTTTTTTCTATTTTTCTCAAACTTCCTATTTTTTCCTCATAAATTTGCTACTTTTTCCTGGTAAATTTTCAGCTTTTTACTCATGAATATGTATTTTTTTTTCTTGTGAATTTTCACCTTTTTCTTAAAGATTATACAGCTTTTTCCTCATAATTTTGCTACTTTTTTGCTCAAAATTGCTGTTTTTATTTTACACATTTTTCTTGTAAATTTGCCGCTTTTTTCTTGTGAATTTGCACCTTTTTATGGGAATTTGCAATTTTCTTTCTCAGAAATTTGCAGACTATTTTCTCTAATTTTTTCCTCATAATTTACTTTTTTCTTTTTTTCCTGCAACAATTTTTTTCTTGTGAATTTGCAAGTTTTTCTCATAAAATTGCAACTTTTTTCTCAAACTTGCTAGTTCTTATTAGTTTTATGCTTTTTTTCTCATAAATTTATGCCCTTTTTCGTGTAAATTTGCAACTGTTTATCATAAACTTTCAGTAGTTTTTTCCTCATAAATTTATTACTTTTTTCCCTTGTAAATTCACTACTTTTTTCATCACAAATTTTCAACTTTTCTCTTGGAAATTTGCTATGTTCATATACGTAGATCCTGGCTAATTTTTTTTCTGGCCATGTAGACAGTGACTCAAGTTGTTTTTTTAAGTATTTTGTTGGGAGGAGAAATGCTTTTTAAACTCTTCCCCATTCAAAAATATGACCCCCCCCCACAACAACTTAGAAACGTCTCTGACTCCAATAAAACTTCTAGTGCCCCCCTCAATATTTCCTCTTAAGAAAATGTTCTGTTTATTGCCCCCCCCCCCCCCCAACAGTGAAATGAAATATCCACCCACACCTGCTGGACCAAACAGTACACATTAGTTTTTAAATGAAGCAAATTATCACACATTATTATTATACCATCCATCCATCCATCTTCTTCCGCTTAATCCTAGCATCTTTGGGCAAGAGGCAGGGTACACCCTGGACAGATCGCCAGTCCATCACAGGCTATTATTACACATTTTTATTAATCGTCACGTTTAAACACACAGACATGTTAAAACACTGTGCCGGTGCTTCAGTGTAAAGCTGTGATCTATAGTGCTTACAGATGGGAAATGTTAAAAATGGTATCAAACATGCACCATAGCAGCTGTTTAATTATGATTTAAGTCAAAAACCATTGATACATGTAGCCTGTGCCACTCTGTCAGATTTGTACTAATTAGCAGCCTGTCCTCATTTAGTGCAAATATATGCAACCACATCCCTTCTTCCATTCCATCCATACATTACATAAAGTACAACTGTAGAAATGATCGGGTCCAAGTGACCCTCGGCTGTGAATCACAAAAATGTGAGCAGAGGCGGTACACAGTCTTGAGACCAGACCCTACTAGATTATTTCCATACAAAGATTCCACAGTGATATCTCTTCTCTCACCCACAAATGTTTTATTTTACATAAATGTCTCACAAAAACATTCTCAACTCCCCGCTGCAGCTTGACTTTTGAAGGACGCAGCAGCCGTACTGTAAAATGTAGAGCAGGATTGTTGCTTTCATTCCCTTTTAATACTGACTCCTTCCAGAGTTCTGCTGCAAAAAGACACATCTGTGCTAAACATCAATGCAATCCAGCAGAGATGCTGCAATATGTGCCCACTAAAAGGCACTGCATTATAACTCAGAAGCAAAAAAAACTGGTCCCATATTTTGCAAAATGGTGTTTTTGCTGAGTTTAATCTCATAAAGTACAGCCATAGGACATGTGTATGGTTAGAATATTAAAAACGCTCACTTCACAAAGAAATACACACTGCTTTTTAATCCGTTAAACTCTTCAGGTGTGTTCAGACCAAACACAAAGCGTGAATTTTTCATGCAGTGCGATTTCATATAGTCATTGTAAACATGCAAATGCACACGACTTCATGTCTGAGCGAGTTGCCTTCATAACTTCTGCAGCTGTTTTCTACCTGCTGTGAAAATCCCAAAAATATCATCATGTTTAGGCTTATGCTATCTGGTGGTGCACACAGCAGGGAAAATGTCACTACCTCCTCCAGAAACTGCACCCGGATAACGGTTGTTTACATTGCAGTGCTAGCTGCTCACCCTCATTGGCACATCGGTAGCAGGATGCAAACTACGTACAGACACTTTCATCAGCTACAGAGCTCCAGTTCATGTGTCCGCAGGTCAGTCTCATTTTCAAACTAGTTTACTCTCCAGTATTGATGGCGGAAAGCTCAAGGCTGATAAGCTATCGCGACCAAATTGCTCAGATGCAAATTTGCATGCATTCACATATTTACATTGACTTTGTATACTGTATAATTGTGCTTCATGTTTAGTCTGACTGCACCTTTAAAGAAACAAGTGGATGGCACTTCCTGGATTTTATGATGTCACAAACCAACAACCACCACCCTTACGTCTCTTAAATTAGCAAAACGTGTTTGGCACACTCAAAAACCCTTTACCCAATCAGATTTGGAGCTCCTTGAGGATGTCAAAACTTAAAATTCGTCCCTGGAAAATGCACAATATGGAACTTTTAAATTGCTTGAATGATAGAGGACTTTAGTAGAAAAATAATCTAAGCGATTACTAAAAATTATCCAATTTAGGGGCAGATTTAATAAGGCAGTGCAAATTAGCGAGTGCGCAAATTAGACAGAGCGCCTAAGGGAGTGGCCAATTTTTGCCAGTGATCTACTAACGACACAAAAATTATGAACACAGACGCAGTCACTTCATTTCAATAATGACCACCCAGCCACCCAGAGCACCGCAAAATTGCGCACAGGCACAGCTGATGAGGAAGACGGTCATCAACAAAGACGCAGCCAGTTCGGTGGAGCATAATATAGTTTTTTAAGCTTTTGTTTAAGCGCAAACCCCAGTAAAATAGTTTATATTTGTTCGTCTTATATCAAAGTCTTGATTTTCATTTCACATGGCAGACTCCTTTAATATGTATAAATTAAGGACTACTCATGAATAAATTGATTTTGACCAACGCGTTCATTTTATTAACACAAGAACTGTCAAGATGGCCTGATGGAGGAGACTCGGGTTTTATTACACAGGGTTACAAAAATAATTTTTTTTAAGTCGTCTGTGTTTTTTCAACTGATTTAAGACAATTTTGCACCGCTGAATCCAAAAATGACATCCGTTTCTCTCGATCAGGTAAAAAAAATCTGATCTTCTGACTACATCGATTACATTTTTGTGACATTATTGGTTGATTTTTGTTAATATTTCTCATCCGAAATAGATTTTTAAGAGAAAAAAATCGTTTTCTAACACAATTTATTGATTAAATGTTACAAACTTCAATTACCGTAAATTGAATAGTAGACACTGATAAAGGTAAGTACATGGAAATTGAATGTTACGTCATCATTGTTCAGAATTCAGAGCTTCAACTTCCGTTTATTCGAACCTCTAGATTGCTCAGTGGCAGGGATGTCTCTCTTGAGTCCAACAGTAATCAGCCATCATGACAATGTCATAAAATGTCATGACATGATGTCATAACAATTTATGACATCATGTCATAAATTGGCGCATGCAAACTCTTCAGAGTTCGAGAAATTTCAAGAAATAAAGAATTTTGCATCATATAAAGCGAATAACCCCATACATGTAAACAAAAATGTAAAAAACATCACGTGGCCATACTTCAAAAAGTTGACCTGATTGAGCAAAACCAGTGTGAATTTTGGATTCAGCACATCAAAATTGTCCTAAATCAGCTAAAAAAACATACAATAAATTTGGTGTTGACCAGTATTATCTGAATAAATTAGTTGTAACAAAATCTACAGGTCTCCCAGTCCATGATTTTTCATAAATACTGTATGTGCGTTTTATCTTTTAAGTCTGGAACATAATAACATTTAACACACATGATTTCACTTATTCCTCGGACAGCCACAGCAGAGACTGCTGTCACTGAATTACTACAATGTTGTCATGTCGGGGGGGCGTTATGGATCTGTGCTCCTTTGGTCCACTCCAGGTAGGAAGGGCTGTACTATTTTATGGATACAAATTCATTGTTTAGGAAAGCTTTTTCATTTTATTTGACCTACCAGGTAAAATATTTGAGAGAAATTCTCACCAGGGATGTCTTGGTGTATCATCGTATGTACTTAATGTTTCCTTTTATTTTTGTTCTGAATCCTATTAGTGGAGAGATTTTGCCCCGAGATGTAAAGTGCGTTATAAATTAAATAAAATTATTGTTATTATTATTACTACCACAACCATCATCCCTCTCCCCAAAAGGAGCCCGCCGACCTGTCTGAATGATTACACACCGGTACCACTCACGCCAATCATCATGAAGTGCTTTGACAGAGTGGTGCTGCCCCTCATTCAGGACAGCATACCTGGACCCCCTGCAGTATGCCTACCAGCCCAACAGGTCCACCTCAGATGCCATTGCTGCAGCACTCCATTATTCTCTCTCCCACCTGGAAGATAAAGACTCCTACATTAGGATGCTCTTTGTCGACTACAGCTCAGCCTTCAACATGGTCATCCCCCACAAACTCAATGACAAACTGTCTTCCCTTGGTCTGCACCCCACCCTCTGCAACTGGCTACTGGACTTTCTAACTGGCAGGCCCCAGTCTGTCAGGATGGGTAACAGGACCTCAGCCAGCATCATCATGAACACAGGTGTCCCACAGGGTTGTGTTCTCAGCCCCATCCTCTACAGCCTCTTCACCCATTGACTGTGTTGCCTCCCACAGGGACAATATCATCTTTAAGTTCACAGATGACACAGCAGTGATAGGACACATCACTGGTGATGACGAAGCATCCTACAGGAGGGAGGCAGCCAGCCTGGTGTCATGGTGTGAGGACAACAACCTTACTCAACACGGACAAGACAAAGGAGATGATAGTGGACATGAGGAAGAGGAGGAGACCTCATTGGCTGCTGTTCATCCAGGAGCTTGAGATGGAGAGGGTGAGCAGCTTTGAATACCTGGGCATCCACATCAGCGAGGACCTTACATGGACACACAACGACACAGAGCTGGTTAAGAGAGCTCAACAGCAGCTGTACTTTCTGAGGAGGCTGAAGAAGTTTGGCATGTCCCCCAGGATCCTCAACAACTTCTACAGCTGCATCATCGAGAACATCTTGACCAACTGCATCACTGCATGGTACGGCAGCACTACTGCCCTGGACTGCAAACGCCTGCAGAGAGTGGTGAAGACAGCGGAGGAAATCATCAGGACTCCACTCCCGTCTCTGCAGACCATCTACCACCGCAGAGTCCAAAGGAGAGCTGACACCATCCTCCGGGACCCCACCCACCCCCAGCACAGAAAGTTCACACTTCTACCCTCAGGCCGGAGGTACAGAAGTGTGAAATGCAGGACATCCAGACTGAAAAACTCCTTCTTTCCCACTGCCATCAGACTCCTGAACAAATAACAAACTCCGCAGCACAGTTTTGCAAACAGGAACTCACATACCAGTTGCTAAATTTGCACACTGCTCATTTGTACAGTGTACATAGTCTCACCCCGTCTGATGTCCATATCATCTCTGCTGCTAATTATCATGTACAGTCTACTGGTATTACCATTACAGAGAAATTTGCACACTGGGTGCTAATTTGTAATTCGTATACTGCTCATTTGTACACTGTACATAGGCTTATGCCATCTCAGGTTCATATCATCTCTGATATCAATAAACCACTATAGTCCACTACGGTCATCCAGGGAATTTCAATTTTCATTCTTCTTGTTTCCTCTAGTTTGACTGCTTTAACCGTCCAAATTACCTAATGTGTGTTATTAGTATTCATTAGTATTAGTACTTAGTATTAAGGTGTGCTTAAGGTGTCCCAATTCCCTAACTGTGTGTTATAGTGTGTGTTATTAGTATCCATTACTTTTAGGTGTGTTATTACCTTATTAGTATTGCTGTGTACCTATTATCTTGGCATTTGTTCGAAGAGCAGAGTAAGAATTTCATTGCTCAGGAAATGTTGCATTTCTTAGGCTGCGTGCCCAACAAACATGGTTTTTTTTCACCCAACCACCCTGAGCTTTTTTTTTCTTTTTTTTTCCCCAGCGTTTGTGTGCTGTGCTCTGGGAAAAAAAAGTCTGTGCCCAATATCCCAGCAACAGCTTGTCACTCTCAGCTCAGCACTTCTGCTTTTCCTGTTGTCAGACTTTCTACTGATTTTTTTAATAGCAGTAATAACAATGGACAGGAAACATTTCTAGCAGCTCTGGATGTAAACTATGATGACACGGAAAGCAGGAGTCTGAGTACTGACTAGTACCGACGTCCTATGTCCCGCCCACGCAGCAGTTCTGATTGGCTGCTTGGTCTGACATTGACGAGCTCAGCTGCAGTCTCTGAAAAGTTTAACTTTTTTCAGCTCTGAGCGCCGCAACAGAAAACGGCCACCGCCGAGAGCGTCTCTGCACTGATGGCGCTCAGTGCTGTAAACGCTGGACTACGTAGAGAATGAATGGAAAATAGCCACCCAGAGCGGAAAAAACGCATCTGGAGGACACGCAGCCTTAACTGTGCCCATGACAATAAAGCCTTTGAATCTTGGATCTTGAATTTATCCTCTGCCAGCTGATGTCCAGTTCAGCACAGCACCGATCTCTGTGAGATTGTTTCTGTTCATATTAATGTGGTCTGTCATGCCAAATCAAGTCACGCGCAGGAAGAAGCCTCTTTCTCGCCACGTGCCCTTGGTTCTCGCCGGTGTCTCGGCACCAGCGATCGCTGTCATCAGGCGCAGATGAGTTAAGACAAGCTTTTTTGGGACATTAAATCCTGGCGCATTTAGCAGGAGACTGACAACCGCAAACCTTAGTAAATCACCTTGTGCAAGTCATTTAAATACTTCCCTCCCTCAAATTTGGAGAAAGAGTTGACACGACAACTCCCACAAATACATATGCAATAAGGCCAGGTGCAAAATTAACATAGTCCACGCCTTTCCACTGCTAACTTTGCCCTGCGCCCTTTAGTAAATCTGGACAGTAGTTTTTTAATGCCAAAACAGGGTTTTGCAATGGCACAGGATTTTAGTAAATCTGCCCCTTTATCTCAAAAGATGTGACTGTTGTTAAACTAATAAATATATCTGTGACTTTGGAGTGCATTATTAAAGAAAAAAAGGCAATATCATACAGCCTAGTTCCAGAGAGCTGCAGCTATTTTGACCAAAATCAGTGACTTCTTGGAGCTTTGACAAAAAAGGGATTCAATTTTGAAGAAAAAGGTTATTAAAGGTCAGAAAAAGGGTTCTAAAGGTCAGACTTAATAAATTGCACATTTGTGTAAGAAAAGAATATCTTTTAACTTTTGTAACCTTTTCACCCTATTTTGTGGCTCCATCAAGATTTTTTTTTCTGGTCAAAAATTGTTCAAAATGCATAATCGAGGTTGCTGACCCCTGTAACAATTTGGAAATGAGAGTCATCCTTTTTTTCTGATTCCACATCACAGCCTGTAAGGCACTCAGCAGTTTTTCTGTTTTTTACTGTGTTGATGAAAAACGAAAGAGAAAACGGGCGTTCTGCTCTAAGTGTGATGTGGTTGGCTGATAAATCTGAATTTCATCTGCCTATAAACTGCTTTTCACATTGACCCTGTTTACATGGTCATGAGTAAACTGATTACTGGAGTAAGCTGATAAAGGTAATAAACGGCTTACGGTGTTTACATGCACCGAGTACACGGTTTATTGGGCAAATAAACTCGGTGTCTTAATCCATGAGCCGAAGAAGATTAATGAATGAATGAATGATAATGGCTTTTAACAGATAAAAGTAATCGGATTACTCTTGTTTACATGACAGTTTGAATAATCGGGTCAACTCCAGTAAGCTGATTATAGTTGGTTTATTCATGACCATGTAAACATGGTCATCAATGCATCTGTTCATGAGTCAGTGACCAGCAGAGGTGGGTAGGAACCAGACACATTTACTCAAGTAACCTTTTCACAAAATTGTACTGTGGCGAGTAGTTTTACTGTAGGATACATTTTTTACTTGAGTACATTTGTGAAGAAAAACCTGTATTTTTACTCAAGTATATACTCTGTTACTTTTGATCTCATTCTTCTTATTCCAGATCATGAGATATTTGATTATTTCTGTTTCTTTATATAATTTGGATTCGAGGACAATCATGGATAGTTTAGTTTCCTCGGATGAACAACCCCACAACTGGCGGAGGAAATGTCTCAAATTTAAGGCATAAAAAAACATTTTAAATTTGAAAGAAAAGTTATTTATGAGCAAAAATTTAACACAAAAAAAGTCACAATTCCATGACAAATGGTGCCAAATTTGTGTATTTATTAGAAAAAAATAAATTGGTGAAAAAAAATGCAAATTTGCTCCCCTTTATGGTAAATTTTAAACTTTTTTTTCTCATTTTAAAACATTTTTCTCATAAATTTGTGGGTGGGTTGTAAGTTTGCCAATTTTTTTTTAACTTGTAAACCTGCAACTCTTTTCATTTTGTTTGGCAACTACTCTTTCTCATAAACTCAGCAGATGACTGATGTGGGATGACCCCCCCCCATAGCAAGTTGAGCACACATCCCCTTTGATAACCTGCATAAGTGTAGGGACATCGTTACATGCACTCAAGTAGCTTTTTCATGACTCATCTGTGGAGTTTGTCAGACTAACACGTCTAACAGGAAACTGCTGAGAGAATAGCTGTACATGTACAAGAAAAATGTTGACAATTTATGAAGAAAAACTTGCTAATTTAATAAAAAAAAGTTTCAAATTTATGTGTATAGGTGTAAATTTGTGTGATTGGTGGGGGGGGGGGGTAACGTGTATCACGGAAAAAAGTTACAAATTTACAAGATAAAGCTCACAAATTGTTGAGAAAATGAGAAATTTATGAGGATGGGAGAATTGAAATGTGCAGCTTTTGGTTGTGTGAATTTGCATTTTTTTGTTCTAAATGTCTATTTTGTAGTTTAGGTTTTCTTCCCCTCCATTCATGACCCCCCCCCCCCACACACACACACACATCTGTTAATTTCTCCTTGTAAATTTGTGACTTGTGCATAGTAAATTTTTTACTTTACATTGTAAATTAGCATCTTTTATTTTTACATCTTTATTCTTGTGCAATTTAATTTTAATTTACATTTATACTCTAAAATTGTGAATACCCCTTGTTAAAAAATAAATCACCCACTTGTTATATTGAAGTAATGAATACCACAAGGTAAAAGTTCATTTACTTGAGTACTGGTACTCTACCCACTTCTGATGAGATGGCAACAAAAGGGAACATTTCAAGATAAACACACATTTAAGAAAACAAACTGTCACTGATAAATAACATTTATATGTAAATGTGTGAGGATTCCTACAGCATTAGAAATGATGTACAATTAAAATAACACAATGGCAAGAATTAAACGCAATTCATACAGCTGATATAACAGTTCAGTGCAGAAAATAGAGATATTATACACACTAGCTATACAAAAATACACCATTTCAAATCGCAGTTCCTTTTACACAAACGCGGGTGTGGGATTACAACTCCAGACGCGGCGTTGCTCTCGCCCGAGCTCACCTAGACATTCGATGAAGCATCAGGAAAGCTCGAGCGTCAAAAGTGGAATAACGCTTCCAAATGACCACAAAACATAACAGCAGAAAACTACACACACAGCAGAGGAAGAACACCAGAGCAGCTCACAGATGATAAAGACATTTTCACCAGGGGAAAAAATGAAGCCGAGCGGCGTATAAGACATGGATTTACTGATGATGAAAATTCTGATCTTAACGATGTTGTCAAGGCCTGAACAGGATAACTTCAGTTGTCAGGTATAATGTAGTGATAGTCATGTAGTTGACAGTAGTGTAGAAAGTCACACATTCAGTTTTGCAGCATATTAACTGTAAAATGACCATAGATTTGTGCAGGCATGGACCCTAATATAAGCACGGATGTTTCCTCGAGTATCGGCCAGGGTCGTTTCTGGTAATAAAGCAGTACGCAGATGCACCAGGCCATCCTCAGCCACTAGGGGGGGCAACAAGCTACAAGTTCATCTTTAACAAAGACCCTGTTTACATGGTCACGAGTAAACCGATTACTGGAGTAAACCGATAAACGTAATAAACGGTTTATGGTGTTTACATGCACCGAGTACACGTTTTGGGGCAAATAAACTAGGTGTGTTAATCCATTTTCTTAGCAAGTGATAATGGCTTTTCACTGCTAAAGGTAATCGGATTACTCTGTTTACATGACCGTCTGAATAATCAGCTGACTCCAGAAAGCTGATTATAATCGGTTTTTTCAATTACAATTACCTTCAAGGTTTTTTGTGAATTTTTATCATCAATTTGGAACTTTTTCATATCAATTTGTGCCTTTTTTTCTTAGAAATTTCTCATTTTTTTGTAAATATTTGTCTAATAAATTTGTGACTATAAATTTGCAACTTTTCGTCCAAATTAACATTTTAATTGTAAATTTGCAACATTTTTCTTATTTGCTAATTATTTTTCCTTCTAAATTTGCTACTTTTCCTCTTTCTCATCAATTTGTGACTTTTTCCACATACATTTTTTTTTGGGGGGGGGGGCAATTAGCAACTTTTTTTCCTGTAATTTTTTAAAAACTTTATTTTCTTGCAATGTTGCAAACTATTTCCCTCCTAAATTTGCAACTTTTTCCTCATAAATTTGTGACTTTTTCTTGTAACTCTGCAACTTTCTCAAATTTCTGATTTTTTTTGCATAAATTTGTGGGAGTTTTTAAAATCAATGTTTTACCTTTTTTTTTTTCCTATAAATGTTTAACTTCTTGTAAACTTACAACTTTTTTGTTGTAAATCTGCATCATTCATATGGATGCTGGTTAAATTTTTATATTCCATGTAATGGCTTAGTTTTTTCTGTTCATTTACATAACAATCCATGTTTATTTGTTGTTGGAAGGGGAGAGACTTTTCCCCACCATTTTCAAAGGTTTGAACTCTTACACATTACAAAGAATACCCCCCTCCCCCCATCCCAACACAATCTTGTACAGGGCCTCCAAAAGCTAGAAACGGCCTTGGCATGAGCTTCCCAGTACTGAGAACACTTGAGGAAATTGTCACACAAAATCCCCTCTAGATGGGTTAGAAAGAAGAGTGAAAAAAGTCCTCAGCAGCTTGTGTTGATCTTGCCTTGACAAAGGCACTTAACCACAGATGTGCTGTGTCTCAATTCAGGTTCTGCGTCCACCAAGTGCGCATTTCTAGGCCAGATATGTCACTGTCCTGCGTCCAAGGCTGTCCCATTCTGTGGGCTCCTTCAAATGCAGCCTTCAAAACCCCGAAAACAAAGGATCCATGAGAGTATCCTTGTGGCCCTAACATGTCCCAGCATTCAGCGGTGGCTCAGCCTGGTGCTTTTTTTTTTTTTTTTTTCCTCGGCTCAGGGAGAAGCAGAATGAAGTCAGAAACAGTTCAAAGTAAGTTTTTTGCTTGAATTATGCAGCAGTTTGAACATAAAAACAACAATAATGCAGAAAACAGCAACATCTGATTATTTGAGCTTATGTTAGGTGACAGTTTTTCTGATGTGCTGTATGCTTCGCTTAATGTGTTAAACATGTTGAACTGTTATTTTTTCTGAAGTCAAACCTTTTTTCCCGTTAATGTCAGTTTATTAACTAATGTAGTAATATAAAAATACAGTATGATGTTGTTGAAATAACTTGCTGTAAGACAACTTTTAAAGTCGTGTAGAGACATCGGGAAGTTGATGTTATTTATTTGCTTATGTGGTGCTGTTAAAAAAAAAAAACCACCTACGGTTATTTTTAGAGAAAACGGAGCAGTTAATGAAGCTGAGGAGGGACAGGACATCTGTAATAATTTGATTTTGCCCATTTCAAAAATGTCCATCACATCTGAAGCGATAATCAGATTTTTCTGATATTTTTCCCTTTTTCTGCTTTATTTCTGTGGTCCACGGTGGAGAACCCGCAGGAACCGAGGGTCACCTGTGGAGAGAACGGGCTGGACTCTAGATTTATAAAACGGATATTTGACTGAAATAACCACAATAAAAGAGATGTGATCAATTGTTTTATTGACTGTGACTTTTTAGCAGTTTACTTTGCAAACTGAAACAAGCTAAATACAAATATTGCATGTTTACTGTTAATAGTTAGAAAAACTGCATTTCAATGAAGCAGCTTTTTGAAAAAGATGATTTTTGCAAGCTTTTGCAAGCTAAAAGAGACTTTCATGTATTTATTACACACAGAGTGAAACATTTTAAACCTGATTTAATACTGATGATAACGATTATAGTTTTTAAAATTAAATGGCATCATGATTTTCTAGTTTGCAGAGATGGTACAACTGAGATGAAGCTGAAGATGGAATCTGTTCTACTGCTGCTGAAAGTCATTGAGGTTATTCATAAACCGATATTTAAAAAAGTATTGACTTCAAAATATCGACCAGCTGGTATCGAAGTATTGATACGAGAGTACCGATACGCCCATCCCTACTTCTGCCATTTCTGATCAGACTTTCAAACAGTGAACACGTAGTCTTCAGAGCCTTTAGTGAATATATTTTTCGAACCATTTATTCTTTAAACTCTGTGAGGAATGGATGACAATTTGGAAGTTGAAGCTCTTCAGACTTTCTCCATTGTTGGAGAACTTAATGGGATCCCGATGTACACCAGAGCTCCTTCTCCACTCAGCACCTCTGTTTCACCTGAGAAGAACGCTCAGGTGCCTCAGGAAGAGAATGGCTACAGAAAGAAGCCACCAAATGCCTTCCTGGTCTTTCTGAGGAAGCAGAGGCCACTGCTGAAGGCTGAACTGAATTTATAATTCAGTTCAAACTTGAAGGCCATCCTGGGAGAGAAGTGGAGGTCATCGTCCTGGGAGCAGAAAGCCAGGTATTTCAGACTGGCCGAAAAGGAAAGCCAGCTCCACCATGAGAAACACTCAGACTGGACAGCCAGCCAGAACCCGGTTCCTGCGGGTTCTCCACCGTGGACCACAGAAATAAAGCAAAAAAAGGGAAAATTATCAGAAAAATCTGATTATCACTTCAGATGTGATGGACATTTTTAAGATTGGCAAAATCAAATTATTACAGATGTCCTGTCCTTCCTCAGCTTCATTAACTGCTCCGTTTTCTCTAAAAATAACCGCAGGTGTTTGGGTTTTTTTTTTAACAGCACCACATAAGCAAATAAATAACATCAACTTCCCGATGTCTCTATGGGACTTTAAAAGTTGTCTTAAAGCAAGCTATTTCAACCACGTCATACTGTATTTTTGTATTACTACATTAGTTAATTTATTTAGCGAATGCAAAGTCCTTAAGCCAAGCAGTTGCCTCCTGGTTTGCTGTATGGAGGGTGTGTAATCCTCCTTCCAGTCTTTGGAGCGGGCAAGCCTCTATGATGTGTTCCATTGTTTGCTCCTCTCCACATGCGCACAGTGGGCTAGGGCTACTGCCCCATCTGTAAAGGCTGGCCAAGCAGGGGCCATGTCCAGTCCTGAAGCGATTGAGTGTAGAAGCTGTAGATTAGTTAATAAACTGACATTAATGGGAAAAAGGTTTGACTTCAGAAAAAACACCAGTTCAACATGTTTAACACATTAAGCGAAGCATACAGCACATCAGAAAAAATAATGTCACCTAACATAAGCTTAAATAATCAGATGTTGCTGTTTTCTGCATTATTGGTGTTTTTATGTTCAAACTGCTGCATAATTCAAGCAAAACACTTACTTTGAACTGTTTCTGACTTCGTTCTGCTTCTGCCTGAGCCGAGAAAAAAGCACCAGGCCGAGCCACGCGCTGAATGCTGGGCTACGTTAGGGTCACAAGGGTACTCTCATGGATCCTTCATTTTTGGGGTTTTGAAGGCTGCATGTGAAGGAGCCCACGGAATGGGACAGCCTTTCACGCAGCACAGTGACGTATCTGGCATAGAAATGCGTACTTGGGGGACACAGAACCTGAATGGAGACACAGCAACTGTGTCAGTTTTGCAGCCATGAGACTATGGAGCATGGGCAGCGCTGAAAAACAATGGATTCGATGAGACGGGAGTGTTGTGCTCAATGCAGCACAAGCATTTGGTGCTTCTTAAATATTGCACTTTGAAAAAAAAAAAAGGTAAAGAAATTAAATATTAGCGGGATAAGGAGTGATTGTGAGTAAAGCCCTCTCATTAGAAGCTATAAAAGGGAACAAATGTTGGCATTGAGGAGCGAGAGTGGGAGTGGATTTCAGTAAAATGACGGAGTGTTAGAGGAAGACTTATGCTGCTGTGCATCACTTCCCCTGGAGGTTGCTGAGCTCCATGTCTTCCTTACGGCGTTTCTGTTGGGTGAAGAGAGAGCTGAAGGGGTAGAGTTTGGCTTTGGCCGGGTAGCGCTGGCCGGCGATGTCCACCTCATAGTCCCCGCGGTTGATGAAGTCGGGGGTGATGGGCGTAGGGAGTCCCTCGGGGCTGGGCGGAGGGGAGACGTAGCCCAGGCAGACGTGCCGCTCCAGGGTGTAGCTGTAGGCGCTGCTGGTGGTTGTTCCGGCCAGCTGACCGTTGCAGTAGATGGGCTCTCCCCACCAGGGCCACAGGTCTAGCTCCGTGTCGTGGTCCTCGAGAACCAGCATGACAAACCGCCGAAACACACCTTCCTGACGCTGCTGCGACAGCGCTTCGCGGCCGACAAAATCCATGTCCTGATGAGGAGAGATGACAGGAAAGAAGAATAAATTGATGAAAGACGACAGTCTATTATAAATGAAAGCGGTAGTTAATATTCAATTATCTGGAGATTGATTCACTATCCACCCTATTCCTGGGGGTGCCGCTGTAGGAAGGATTATGGGTGGAGCTTGCGGTTTCAGCTGAAGTAGTGTTAAGTCAGTCAGCAAGAGTGGAGCAGCAGGGGCATTTAAAATAGCGTTTTTTTTTTCCACAATATCTTTATTGAACCTTTTTTTTTTAACAAACATGATACAAACAATCAAACACTAACACTAAAGTACTACAAAAAAAATGCACTAAAAACACCAACAACCACCAACAAAATCAAGTCTTCAACAATGCTCCTCTGTTTAGTCTAGACAATCCAATACATAAGTATACATATTATGTTCACCAGTTTGGAATTTACAAGGTCCACACACATCATTCACCTTCTTCTTCAAGAGTTATGTTTAAATTTTTTACATAATCAATAAAAGGTCTCCATATATTCTCAAACACAATTTCCTTTGATTTTAGTATATATGTTATTCTTTCTAGTGGAAGGTTTGTTAACATCTGTCTTAACCACTGAGTCACATCTGGTCTATGAGTCTTTTTCCATAATAGTGCAATACATTTTTTGGCATTAAGCAAACTGAGGTCTATGAATGTTCTTTCACTTTTATTAAAATTATGCTTTTCTGGGTACAGACCCAACAAAAACAGTTTAGGATTCAATATGATTTGTTTTGAGATTATTTTTTCAATTGTTACCCTCACCTCTTCCCAAAACATTCTTATTAATCTACATTCCCATAAACAATGAAATAGGGTTCCTTTACTTTCCATGCATTTTGTGCATGTATCTGGTATATTTTTGTTATATCTATTTAACTCCTCCGGTGTAACATACATCCGCATTAACCATTTGAAATGTATCAATTTAAGGCGTGCATTTATTGATTTGGTTTGAGCTTCTGTACAAGCCAATTCCCATTGTTCCTCTGAAATTTCAATTTGCAGATCTTCTTTCCAGTAGTTTAATCTTTTCAGTGAATTTTCACTTGAAGATAGTGTCAATGAGTTATAAAACTCTGAAATAATACCCTTTCTTTTACTATCTTTCATCATCATTTTTTCCAAGGATGAATAAATAGGTCGAGTGAGAGCTTTATTTTGATTTGATCGAATAAAGTTTCTAAGTTGAAGATATTTAAAAAAATGTGTTCTATTGAGATTAAATTTGATCCTCAGCTCTTCAAAAGACATTATGTTGTCTGCACATGGCAAATATAAATCCTGAATCTTTTGTATCCCTTTTAAATTCCATACTTTAAATACAGCGTCCGCTCTCCCTGGTTTAAAATATTGATTACCCCATATTGGACTAAATTGTGACAATAACTGTGGTTCTTTTAAATAGTTTTTAGCTTCACACCATATTTTGATCATATGCTTTACAAATGGATTTTTAACTTGTTTTTGTAATTTTTTTGCCGAATCTGAGTATATGAATATGGGAAGAGGTAAAGGTAAATTGTATGATTCCATTTCAGTCCAGTGAGGGAGATCATTTGATGAAAAATAATATGTCATAGACCTCAGTTGTGCCGACCAATAATACAACATAAAATTTGGACATTTCAGACCTCCACGATCAAATGGTAAATATAATAAAGACAAACGTAATCTAGCCCTCCTGTTGTTCCATATAAATTCCACTAACTTTTTTTTTATTCTTGAGAATAGATCTAAAGGTGGTGATAAGGGAATGTATTGAAATAAATAAAGTATTTTAGGTAAAATATTACTTTTAAGTATATTGATTCTCCCGATCATCGACATTGGTAGTGACATCCATCTCTGAGTTAACTCATTGATATCTGACATTAAGGCTTCATAGTTGACACTGGCGACTGATTCTAGCTTAGGCATAATTTGGATTCCTAAATATTTAAACTGATTTACAACATTGAATTGATTTACCTCAGGGGCTGGGTAATTTCTCTGGGTCTCATTTAGCATTAATATTGAAGATTTAGTTTTATTTATTTTATATCCTGATATTTCCCCAAAATTCTTTATTAAATTCAACAAGGTTGGAATTGATTTTTTTAGATTCGACATAAACAAAATTATATCATCGGCGTACAGGGAGATTTTATGTTCTGTTGGTCCAACTTTAATTCCATATATTTGTGAATGTAAACGTATCGCTATCGCTAAAGGTTCAATTGCCATAGTAAACAGTAAAGGTGAAAGTGGACAGCCTTGTCGACATCCTCTATTGATTTTTATTGGTTTTGAAATATTGTTATTTGTTAGGATTTCTGCTGTAGCATTATTGTATATTATTTGAACCCATTTTATGAAATTATTTCCAAGTCCAAACCTTTGTAGGACTTCAAAAAGAAAGGGCCATTCAACTCTATCAAAGGCCTTTTCGGCGTCCAATGATAGGAGAGCTGTATCCGGTGCTTCTTTATTAAAATAAATAATATTAAATAGTCTTCTTACATTATGGAAGCCTTGTCTACCCTTTATAAAGCCATTCTGATCTCGATTAATAATATTTGGTAAAATTTCTTGTATTCGTCTTGCTAAAATTTTACAGATAATCTTAAGGTCGGCGTTTAATAGGCTTATTGGTCTCATATTTTCACATTTATTAGAGGGCTTACCTGGTTTTGGCAGCAGTATAATTAAGGCATTATTTATGTATGATGGTAAATTATTATTTTGAAATGCTTCTAAAACCATTTCCAAAAAAGGTTTTATTAATTTATTCTTAAATTTTTTATAAAGGTCAACTGGAAGACCATCTGGTCCTGCACTTTTTCCTGATTTCATATTATCAATGGCTAGCCCAACTTCTTCTTGACTAATTTTAGACTCCAATATCTCCCTGTTTTCATTTGGAATACACGGTATAGATAGTTCGTTCAAAAACCCATTTAGTTTTGTTAAATCAGGTTCATTTTTGGTATCATATAATTTTTCATAGTAATCTCTAAAGGCTCTATTAATTTCTAAAGGATCTATAACTACCTGTCCGTTACTTATAATACTAGTAATTGGTGTTTTAATTTCCAATTGTTTAATCTGCCATGCTAATAATTTTCCTGATTTTTCACCTTGTTCATAAAAAGATTGTTTCAATCTTAGAAGACTCGAGGCAGCTCTATTCGCTGATTTTTTGTCGTATTCAGCTCTCAAAATCAGTAATTCATTCTCCAACCTTGGGTCACTTCCTGCATACACTTTTTCCTGAAGATTTTTTATTTTATGTTCCAATTTAGCTCTCTCCTCTCGAGTCTTCTTAGATTTTGATCCTGTATAACTAATAATATGTCCCCTAATAAAAGCTTTGAAAGCCTCCCACTTTACACATGCTGATGTTTGTGTAGTATTGATGTCAAAGAACTCGTCTATCTGTTTTTCTATATACTTGACAAATTCCTCATCCTGAAGCCATTTATGCTGAAATTGCCATCTACCTGATTCCTTTGTCAATTTTTTATCTACATATATTAGACAACAGGGTGCATGATCAGAGATCACGATGTTATCATAAAAGCAGTTTTGAATCTTGGACCTTAATTCTGTGGAAATCAAAAAATAATCAATACGTGAGAATGTCTTGTAGGTACTGGAATAACAAGAATAGGCTTTAACTTGTGGTTTCATTTCTCTCCATATATCTAACAATCTCAATTCTTTCATAAAATGATTAATAGTCATCCTACATCCAATGTGCGTACAATCCAGTCCTGTTGATCTATCCACACCTGGATTCAATGTACAATTAAAATCCCCTGCTATTATATGTTGCCCTGTAAGTGATGATAAGATGAGAAATAAATTAGCAAAGAACTTCTGATCATCTATATTGGGACCATATAAGTTCACAAGATTTATATTTTCTAATAGCAAAGAACCTTGAATGATTACATATCTTCCAAATTTGTCTCCAATTACATTTTTCACTTGAAAAGGAACTGATTTATGTATGAGAGTCATAACTCCCCTGGCTCGGGATGAAAATGAAGAGGTGAATACACTTCCCTGCCATCTACTCCTAATTCTTTTAACATCCTCCTCTATCAGATGAGTTTCTTGTAAAAACACAATTCTTGAACCCATGTCCTTTATTTTATTCATAACTTGTTTAAGTTTTTTTAAATTTTGTAGACCTCTGCAATTCCATGAAGTTAAATTAAGATTAACACTTTGGTCCATGATCAATAGAGAGTTTGGGATTACCTTGCAGTGTAAACATGCTCATACAGAGAAGCAAAAACATGAGAGGTTGAACATTCATCCTACAAACTACACACAAACAAATTCCCCCTTCCCACACTTGTGGCAAACCCCCCAAAATCAAAAGAAAAATTCTGTCTCCCGATATAGCCATCGACCGTTCCACACCCACGGGGAACAGCCTAAGCCACTCCTTCTTCATCCTCCCAATCACCCTAACTCTACTGCTTTTAATGACGTAACATTAACTCTCCTCTGTAGTTTTCCAACTTAACTCCAAAATTTTTAACAACTTTGTACATCATAGTTTTTTTTTTGTTTGTTTGTTTTGTTTTTGTTTTGTTTTTTTAATATATAATACAATCTATATTTTGTAAACTTACTATTTACTTCAAGTCAGTCAGATGCCTGTGCAAATGCTTAATTATTCTACCTTATATTTTGTTCATGCTTAGCTCCCACCAGTCTCCTCTTCTTCTTTGATCTTCTTGATGAACTCCTGCGCCTCCTCTGGGGTCTTGAAGATGTGGGTTCTGCCCTCATACGTGGTCAACAGTCTCGCAGGATAGATTACACCATGACGAATCCCAAGGTTGCGCAGCTCCTTACGTACGGGATCAAACTGCTTCCTCAATTGCTGGATTCCTGTGGCCAAATCTGGGTAGAACCGCACCTGCTGGTCCTGGTGTTTAATCTCTCCTTTAGCACGTGCAGCGTTGAAGATCTTCATCCTGTCTCTGTTGCTAAGAAACTTCATAATTAAGGTCCTCGGCGGTCCCTTATCTCTCCGTGGGCCAATACGATGTGCTTTTTCCAGAACCACTGCTGATTGCAACTCCTCGCTGCCCAGCACCTCCGGAATCCACTTTTCCAGAAAGGAACATACGTCCCGACCTTCTGATTCCTCTGGAAGACCCACCAGCCTCAAATTATTCTGTCTCGACCGAGATTCCAAATCCAAAATATTATCTTCCAGAGATTTATTTTTTTTTTCCAAAGTGCGCACCTTTAATTGAAGACGGGTGACGTCATCTTCAGCACTAGCGAGACGGAGCTCCATCTGCGCCGTTCGTTCTACACAGTCACCCAATTCCTTTCTTATTCCTTCCAACGCTGTCATAATCCCATCAAATCTAGAGGAAAAGTCCGCTCTCATTGAACTCATGGCAGCCATCAGCGCATCTGCGCCATTCCCCGCAGAAATCGCACCGTTGCCAGCCTCCTCCGCCATATATGGAGTTTTGTTTGCTGCGTCACAGACCTGAAAGTCCGTTAATTTGGACTGTTTCGGCGGCTCGCTTTTTCCTTTTCCTGGTTTTCCAGCCTTAGGCTTCGCCGACATATCCTCGCCCAAATGCTGGGATACGTTCTGTCCCAAATGAGAGAGTTATTTGCCGATTTTTTTCTCCAGGAGCAGAGCAGAGCGAGACACGTCCGTCCTACGTGGCAGCCATAACCGGACTAAAATAGCGTTTTTAAAAGTTTTTCAAATTCATTTTAATGTATAGTCCACATGCATGTTTTGCACTCAAATGGCAGCTAATGTCAGCACTTGTAGTTTTTGCATGTTTTGAATGTTCTGGTGTAGTTCTGGTACTTGTTGCTGGTGTTCATGGTTGTGCCATGGACTGTATAGATGAAGGCTTCTCACCGGCAATGTGTAGATGATGCACTGAAAACTACCAAGGACTGTTGGTGTGATCGGTAGTACAGACACAGGACAGACACAAGAGCACAGCAGCTTTGTTTTCACTTGTATGAATGCCACAGAGCTGACGTTTATGTGTCATATATGTCACCAGAATGAAGGCTGCATGAAGTAAAATAATATATATAAAATAGTAACAGTTTGCTTCCTAAGGCTTAACGATTTAAGAAAGACATCAAATAGTTTTTTGGGGTTTTTTTGCATTCACTGCACTGCCTTGGAACGATATGGACTAGCAGCTTCAACATGCATTAATTTTTAAATGATCACAAAATATAGATCAATAAAATTTTGAACAATTGTCAGAAAAGGTCTGTATGTGTTAAGTTAAATAACAAGCATTCGTGGTATGACAGCAGCATGAGCATTTTAATTTCGGGGTAAAATGAGCAGCTGCAGGTGTCTGTTTTACCCCGACATTAGACAAACCAACAGACCATCTTGGTCACAATCTGGACCTCATTATCTCTGTTGGGCTCTCAATCTCTCAAAGACATTCCTGAGTCTGTCATCTCAGATCATTTCCCCATTATTTCTGAATTGTTGGCCCCTTGTTTCGTCCTTCGTTACAATGGAGAGGTTTGCAAAATGCACCCGACATTCTTTTTCATTCTCAACAACTTTCATATTAACAACCAGGGGCGTAGCACCAACTTTTGGGCCCCCGGTACAGCACTATGTGTGGGGCCCCTCAAACACAAACAATTTTGAATTTTACACTCCAAAGTTTAAGATAGAGCCATTTCCATTAAAAGCCTTGGTTAGTAAGCTCCACTGTTATGATTTGTTTATCTGTCCTTGAGAATATATTTACTGTCATCAGCGTTTCCAAACCTCTGTCTAAAATGCACTTTTGAGAATGAACCTGTAGTATTTTTCATTTACACTTATTTACTTACACGAGTTATGAGTTGACCACTTATTTATTTATTTATTTTCTATTCCATTAGTCTTATTCTTTTGTATACTTCCATTTTTTGGCTTGTAGAGCATCTTTAACAAACCCAGTTTCCAATTGAGATCAATATACTGTGATGTGCACAGACATTTTGGGGGCAGGTGGTCAACCAAAAAAAGCACTCCTAAATAATGAAAAAAGGAAATTTACATACAGTAATGCAAATTTTACTTCTATAGTTGTTTGGTATATCTATTTTATTTTAATACCTATACACTCATGGACATATTTAATACCCCACAGATTTTTACAAAATTATCAACTCATACAGAGACCATCATCATTAATTATGAAAAGTCAATGACAAAAAATGGGCAGCTTCCATTAAAAAATAAATCTATTCAAAATACAAAAAATCTTCGCAAAAATATGAAAAAGCTTGTTTTTCAAAAAATAAAATATTGAACCATCATCATCATAGCAGTCTGTCGGGGGCGACAATGACTGTTTCGTTTAGGTCTGATCAGATTCCTCCATGCAGCTCTGTCCTTCGCCTTCTGCTGCCAGGAACTCCTGACCTTGTTAACCCAGGCGACGTCCAAGCCGGTATGAGTTGCCTTCTGACTGACCATTTCACGAAACTGCTTGCAAAGTATTTGAGTACCACTAGCTTTTGCTGGACTAGTGGCACATTCTTGGCAGATAGAGGTATTTTCAGTGGCAAGGACAGGCCAAGACAAACTGACTCCAGTATCTGTTGCAGTGACTGACCAGATGATAGGTTTGTTTATCTCTGCTCTTTGTGTAGTGCATGTCATGATGCACCGACTGCCTCCATTCAAATAAATAAATAAATATTTGAAAAAAAACAAACTTAGAAAGTCTATTCCCCTTGTCAGCAAAATGAGCCACAATCCTCTCCTCTGTTATTAACCTGCCCCCCCCCCCCCCCCCCAATCCCAATAAAGACTGAGGACAGTTTATACAGGGAAACTTAGTATATCAGTGAGAGGAGAGGAGCAAATGGACAAGAAAAATAATGAAAATTCAATGAAAAAGTTGCAGATTTTGTAGGGATAAGGACCTGTACTTACTGTATTTTTTTGGACTATAAGGTGCACTTAAAATCCTTCAATTTTCTCAAAAATCGACAGTGCGCTTTATAATCCGGTGCGCCTTATGTATTAATTCTGGTTGTGCTTACTGACCTCGAACCGATTTTATGTGGTACAAGGCGCTCAAAAATCTGTCAAAAATGTTTTAGTACGACTTTGGTAAGTTACGAAGCCGAACCACTTGATGGATTGTCGGAGCATTACGGTAGTCAGGAGCCTCGTGGAGTAATATGTGCTTCAACATAATGGCCGGATGGTTTTTTCCACAAATCTCCATCCCTATTGATCTGCCACTCCATGCGCGCCCATCTCACCGATACTGTCAAAACCCAAGTGAAGCAAACTAATTCGGAGCTTGCCATCATTCCGGGTGGATTAACCAAAGAACCCCAACCGCTATATTGGTGTCAACAGGTCGTTCAAAGTTAAATTGCTAGCGAGTTACGCCACTATCTGCCAATGGATCGTGGATCGAAACTGCTCCCGTTTAGCTGTAATTAATATTCAAAAATGATATTTTCGGGACGAAAGAATTCAAGCGTCCCGGCATTTGTTTGCATTGTTTACTTCTCGGGGCTGCCGCCGAAGAGCGAGCCGTATCGATTACTGAGCGAGTATCCTGGCGATGTAAACAGCCACGGACCAAAAACGTACATTTGCTCGTGGAACAGGTCATTCACACTCGCAGACAATTGCGCTATATGTGTCTATAATGACTATAGATAGGATTTTCTTTCCATGCACGCAAAAAAAAAAAAAAAATTCCCAGATCCAACTACCTCGCGAGGTAGTCGATACCCAAAAGCCGATGGTGTATAGAACACGTATATTAGGATTTGTATGTGAAATTTCGGCATCGAAACTGCTCCCAGAAAATATGGCTGTAAATACGGCTCGCTCTCCAGCATTACCGAGCGAGTACCGAACGAGTATTCTGGCCAATATGGCGATGTAAACAGCCACGGACTAAAAACATTCCGCATATATGTGTCTATGACTATAGATAGGATTTTCTTTCCATGCACGCAAAAATTTTTTTTTTTCCCGGCTCCGACTACCTCGCTTTAATGCGCCTTATGTATGAAATTAGACCATCAAATAGACCGTTCATTGATAGTGCGCCTTATAATCCGATGCGCCTTATAGTCCCAAAAATACGGTATATAGCGCTCCTCTAGTCACAAAGACCACTCAAAGCACCTAACCAGTAAATTAAAAATTAAAAGAATGCAAGAATGCAACACAGAAAAATGTTTTCATTCCAGGCTTGTTGAGGGCCCCTCCCTGCAGTGGGCCCTGGGTAAAGAGACCTCCCATCCCGCCAGGCCGACACCCCTGACAATAACAGACACCGTGTGTGTGTGCAGGCTGAAAAGGCAACACACAAAGTGGGATATGTTTTATTTTGGACGGGGCTGTCACGGGGAAAAAAAAAAAAAAAGAGCAGATGCGAGTTGAACTGGGATGCATAGACTCTTCTCTGCAGCCGCTGGGGGACTGGTCAGACCTGCTGCAGGCTCAGAGTTTTTTTCCCCATTTCTTCCGGCTTCTCCTGGTCCCCCAGTGGTCATTTTGAGTGGGTCTCTGGAGTTGGAGTACGACGAAGAAAGAGGAAGCTCCATGGGGGGGACACAGACCATAGGCTAGTCTAGGGGTGTCAAACATAATCTGTTTAGGTGGTTAGGATTGATGACTGATGTAGAAATGTATGTAAATTTAAGTTGTTTTTAATCATAATGTGAAATACTATATTTTTAATGATTAAACTGCACTACTTGCACAATGGTACAGGGCAGCACAGTGGTTAAGCACGGCTACCTAACAGCTAGAGGGTTCTAGGTTTGAATCCCCAGGTTGGGGACTTCACACCTTTCTGTGTTAAGTTTGCATGTTCTCCCTGTGCTGTGTGGGTTTACTTCAGGTGAGCTGGTTTCCTCCCACAACCCAAACACATGCATGTTAGGTTAACTGGTGATTCTAAACAGTCCCTAGGTATCCATCTCTTTCTTAGAATAGAGGGTTAGTACTAGTGAAACGCTCTGAGTGGTTTTTGAGACTAGAAAAGTGGTATATAAGTACAGGTCCTTATCCTTGCAGTCAATTTTAGAAATGTAACAGATGTTTTTATTGTGCTACAAGTTTTTGCCTTGTACTACATGCCAAAGTAGTCACTACATTAGCCCATGTATACCATAATGCAATGCACAATCAATGGATTTGGGGTTGTGATTGATTAAATAGAATGCAACCATTTTAAATTGCTGCTTTACAAAACAAACCCAGAAAGAGGAAGATGAATGTGGACTGAAACCCATTATCCCCAGAAAAAAGTCTCTGCATAGCTCAATATTTGGATCAAATGTGCTTATACCGCATAAATGTGAAATAAAGCAGACCTTGTCAAACTTGACCCTGAACTCTCGTCCACACTCCAGCGGGGTGGTGAAGGTGTCGAGGTCTTGGCCCCAGAAGGCAAAGAATTTCTCTATGCGGAGACTCCTCAGTGCGTAGTAACCGGCGTTACGAACCCCATACTTTTGGCCCACTGACATCACCTCGTTGTACACATGCAGAGCGTACTGTTAAAAAGAACAAGGACACACATGGGTTAGATATAGAATTAATTCATCCATCCATTATCTTAATTTCTTTTGTTAAATAAGTGGATTTTACCAATGTAATGCAGTTACACCACCCTATACAGTAGGGGAAATAAGTATTTGATCCCTTGCTGAATTTGTAAGTTTACCCCTTTACAAAGAAATGAACATTCCATAATTTTTATGGTAGGTTTATTTTAACAGAGACAGGCAAAAGATCAACAAAAAAATCCAGAAAAAAATTAAATAAGGGTTATAAATTAATTTGTATTTGATCAAGGGAAATAAGCATTTGATCCACAAGCAAAACGTGATTTAGTCCTTGGTGGAGAAACCCTTGTAGCATCACAGATGTCAGACGTTTCTTATAGTTGGTCACCAGGTTTACCACATCTCAGGAGGGATTTTGTTCCACTCCTCTTTACAGATACTCTCTAAATCCTGAAGGTTTCAAGGCTGCCGCATGGCAACTCAAAGTTTCAGCTCCTTCCACAGATTTCCTATGGGATTAAAGTCCGGAGACTGGCTAAGCCACTCCAGGACCTTAATGTGCTGTTTCTTGAGCCACTCCTTTGTTGCCTTGGCCATATGTTTTGGGTCACTGTCATATTGGAAGACCCATCCACAACCCACCATCAGTGTTCTGGCTGCGGCCAGGAGGTTCTCATCCAAGATTCTACGGTACATGGCCCCGTTCATCGGCCCCTCAGTGTGGTGAAGTCTTCCTGTACCCTAAGAGAAACAGCCCCAAAGCAGAATGTCTCCACCTCCATGTTTGACAGTGAGGATGGTGTTCCTGGGGCCATACTGAGCATTTCTCTGCCTCCAAACACAGCGAGTCGAGTTGATGCCGAAGAGCTCAATTTTGGTACCTTCTGACCACACCACATTCTCCCAAGCCTTCTCTGAACCATTCAAGTGTTCACTGGTGAACTTCAGATGTGCCTTCTTGAGCAGGGGGACCTTGCGAGCAGCGAGCACTGCAGGATCTCAATCCATTGGTGAAGTGTGTTACCATTGGTTTTCTTGGTGATTGTGGTCCCAATTCCCTTGTGATCATGAACAAGCTCCTCCCATCTAATTCTAGGCTGATCCCTCACTTTTCTCAAAATCATCCTTACCCCATGAGGTGCAATCTTGCATGGAGCTCCAGAGTGAGGACAACTGACTGTTATCTTATATTTCTTCCATTTTCAAATTATTGCACCAACAGCGGTCTCTTTCTCATCAAGCCTCTTGCTGATGGTCTTGTTGCCCATTCCAGCCTTGTTCAGGCCTACAGTCTTGTCTCTGACATCCTTTAACAGAAGGGCTGGGAATCATCACTAATTTCCAGAATCAACTCGATTCCACTTCTTGAAGTTCTGAATCGATTCAATTCTGATTAGATTCGATCCGATCCCGATTCATTCAGGGAAATTACCATTTTAATAGCTGTTTTACTTGCCAGGAAAAAATATCTTAGAGGCCTAATGCTGCAAACTGTAGCAGGAATACTTCAACTTTGTTAATACATAAATTTTCACATAAAGAACTGACCCAAAATCAGTTGCAATAATGCACTTTTTATTATTTAACTTGTGATTTCACAAAGTGCTAACAAGTGCTTTATTTAGTGCAAAGGTGTGTCGTGTCAAGTTAACAACCCAGACTCAGTAAACAAATTCAATGCATGAAACATGTATACATAATCTCACTGTATTTCAGTCCCTCCAGGATTTTGCTGGCTATTTTTGTGATCGTTGTGACCCAAAAAGCCTGTATTTGTGGGAGCTTTTCCAAAAAGTTGCAACATTTTTAGAGTTTTTTTGCACTGGAAGTTGTGTGAGGAAATACAGATTTTAAAGTAGCTGCTTTTTCCATAGTTTACAGTGATGCTGTTCTATGTAACACCACAAGAAAAGCACAGGGTTGCCCAAAATTTCCTGTTGAACAGTGATTTATGTAGAATTAAATGCTCAGTAAAACTGTCAAAAAATTACCATCATTGTACTCTTGCTGAGAACTTAAATAAAAAAAGATAAATAAAAGAATCAGTCATTACAACAACTAAATTGCATTAAATGCAAGTTAGAGTGTGGAGAAAATTATAGCAGCACCTTCATGAATCTTGAATTTGAAAACTGAGACCCCTGAAAAATTTTACGTCTTCTTCTGTGCTGAAATCCACAATGAAGCAGGGATGCTCCTCCACTGAAAACCTCTCCCCTTCAGAACGTCTCAGTGCAGGATGGAGCTTGGAGTGGAAACCCAGTCTTCACACATCTGAAAGGGCGATCAAAAGGAGAATAGATTTCAAAGTAAACTTAATAATCATATTTTTATATCCCCACACTACAGTAGGGTTTAATAATTTAGTTTCTTTTATTTTTGTTTTCATTTTAACTACAAATTACCTTTCAATTTTTGAGAATGGTTTCAATTAATTTCCTGGAAGATTTGGTCATTTCAGTTTAGTTCTATTGAGTAAAAATGGCTCGTTGTACTGCAGCCTTTATTAATTCTGCCATTTTCCTTTTATTGTGATTTTTATTATTACAATCTTCAAATCTCTCACTTAAGTACTAGAAGTCCAAAATTAAATGTGTCATTCAATACAAACGTTACATAAAGGCAGCTGCCGCCACCATGAAGTCCTGACTAAAAATATACCTTTATTCTGCATTTATTTGCAGCTCTTAACTACTGTATCCATAGTTTGTAAAAGAAAACACCATTATGCTGGACGAATTATTAATTTACGACACAAATGTTAAAAAAACAACAATATTTTACTTACCCCCAGTAGCTGCAACAGTTTCCCTCTCTGGTCTGTTGTCGTTCTCTGTGTATTTTCCTTTTGAAAATTGTTTATCAATTGTCGACTTTTATGTTCCAACACAGCGCTGCACATAGTACAAAACCGTTTATCCCCGCTTTATGAAAAATATTCGGGAACTGTTGAGCACAGTCTTTAGCCATTACTTTTGTTGATAAATTAACGTTGGCAAGTCCGCTCTGTGCCTGCCATGTAAACACGGAAGTAATGTGAGTGTGCAGCGAAAGGAACTCTCACGCGATTGTTCATCATGTGAGACTTCATCCGGCTGCTTGCATTTTGTGTTTCGCAGACTGTAAAAGCATGATATTAAAAGATCAATCCACGGATTTTGTGGATCGATATCAGCTCAGTCAAACATGGACATTCGATTGAAATCGTTGGATCAAGCTTTTGAACCCACCCCTGTTTAACAGCTCTTTGGTCTTGCCCATGGTGGTGGAGAAGTTTGAAATGAAGAGATTGATTCTCTGACAGGAGTCTTTTGTACACATAACAGATTGAGATTAGGAGTACTTTCCTAAAGGGACAGGACTAATTTATGTGCCTCATGGATACATAACTGGTCTGTGCGGGTCAGAATTCTTGCTGGTTGGTAAGGGATCAAATACTTATTTCCCTCGATAAAATGCAAATTAACCCCTTATACTCAGGGGTCAATTTCCCTAAAAATAACATATCCAAAGTAAATCAAAAGCTGTTCTTCAACCCTTTGCAGTATCTTCATGGGATTGGTCTCACTTAAAAGAAAACACACTGATTTATTTTTTTTTGGCGAATCCCTCCAAGTGCTTCTGCCACTGAATAACAATGTTTTAAACATACCGGTACTGAATTTGAAGAAAATACACTTCGCCTGGGTGTTTGTTTGGTTTTTTTTTTTAGATACAAATGCTTGCAAATAACATGCAGCTGTTAGATAGTGGCTGGAAAAGACAATAGGAATGTAGAACCAAGTGTTGTCAAGTTCAGGTCAAAATTTTATAACAATACCACAAAAAATGAATATATTACACAGCTTTTTTCTCAGGTTGTAACCAGGCGTTTTTGAACTGTGCCAAACTGTACCATTTTGCACAGTTCACCTTTCACCTTGGAAAATTGTCTATAACTTTTGAATACTTTAACACAGGTCAAGTGGACCCATGACCAAGTGCGCACTCCAAGTGGAACCCGGAATCCAGTCTGTACATGTACAAGTACATTCTCCATCCAGTGATTTATAAAATGCGAAGAAGGAGAACAACAAGAATTTGTGTAAAGTTGTTGGAAAGACTTTTCCCGGTCACTAAGAAGTGTAAAAATGTATATACTGTATATGTAAGATGGCAACAAAGCTGACATTATTACATTTCACTGCAATACATACAGACACCCCCCCCCCCCCACAGAGGAACACGCCACACCAAAAATGCGTGGCCATGCGGGATCCATGATATCCCATCAGTCAAAAGTTATTTTTATATTTTTATCTATAAAGAATAATTTACATTATAACACTTACCTGTCCAAAACCACATCATGAACGTCGACGGACATCTCCGCTCCATTCCTCATCGTCAGACGAGCTAGCAATTTGTCATTGTTCACTCGAACGGGTCCAGCGATCTATGCTTTCGTCCATGTTCTTTAGGTTTACTTTGTGAACCATTTTTCAAAACAAGTGAGTGAAATAGTGGCTAATGCTAGCTTTACGTACAAATCAGACTGTTCTTCACCCAGGTGGCTCCAGCCGGCAAAAAGGATTTACGCACGGGAACGTATGGGTTTTATCAAGCAAAGTGAAAAAGGAACCTCCCTATGTCTGGTATCACTGAATTCAGAAATCAATTGGCTAAACGACACGTCCATCATCATGATACTCAGCTACAATTGGCTTGTTGTATTTGCGGTAGTTGGTGGGCAGGTCCTTCTGGCTAGGTTTTCAGTCATTGGTTATTGAAGGCTGTAAAAACCCAAACCGAGGCTCTTATGGGTCAAATAAGATGTCAATCAAATCTAAACCAATACGAAACTCCTTTGCCTTCCTGTTTACGGCTGTATCTGTACCGGAGGACCGGAAATACAGGTTTTTTTCATTGCGCACTGAGACATGCGTAATATGCCCGCCCCCGGTATCCCTATATAACCCTTATTTTGTGTTTTTTTTTCCGGATTTTTTTTTTTTTTTTATCTTCCATCTCCCTCTGTTAAAATAAACCTACCATAAAAATTATGGACTGTTCATTTCTTTGTAAGGGGGTAAACTTATAAATTCAGCAGGGGGTCTAATAATTATTTCCCCCACTGTATATTGAAAAAGATCAAATGTTGATATGAGATATTTAATGCACTTTTTCCTCACAGCATCAATAGGTTATGATCTGGGCTTTGACTGGACCATTTGAATTGGATCCGGCATTCATGAAAAATAGATTTGTTGTGTTTCATTAGCAATCCAAGTCCAACAAGCCGGATTGGTTCTGCAATGGTCCGGACCAGGTGGGGATTAGAACATTGACGAGAATGGGAACTATATGTTGTGGAGTCCGGATCAAAGTCGTAATGGACTGCATCCGGAGTCAGTGTAAATCCAGGGTTACATTTTCCTCGAGCACCCTCTGTTACAGTGAAGAGTTAGATTCTATGAAAGGGAGTTCAGTCCAAAGCAGCCCCAAACCATGACATTTCCACCTCCATGCTTCAGATGGTCTGAGGTTCTTTTGCGCAAATGTACATCGTTTCAGAAGTCCTTTGTGCAGGTATTCTTTGATAAACTTCAGTCTTGTTCTGATGTTCTTTCTTGATGGCAAAGTTTTCCTCCATGTACATCTCCATGAAAATTCAACTTGTGCAGTCTCTTTCTGATGGTAGTTGTAGATCATGTACTTTGACATACGTAAACTGTAGCAAGAGCTTGCTGTAGGTCTCATGGTGACATTTGAGGATTGTTGGAGCCTGCTTTAATCATCTAGCATCCCACTCTTGGACTGAACTTGGATTAAGTCTGGAGTTGTTTTAAATTTTCTCCGCTTGTAGATTATTTTCCTGACAGTGGAATGGCTAATTCTCTATTCTGAGATCTTTTTCTATATCCCTTCCCATACTGATAAAGTGCTACAAACCTCTTTCTGAGGGCTACAGGGAACTCACTGGCTCTCATCATTATGACGCTACAGTCAAGAGCAAACAAATTAAATATCTGAGGCTTAAATAAGACAGGCTCCTCCAAAATGTTCTGCAATGACGTTCTAATCATTTGCACCTAGTGTGGTCTTTATTAATATAATTCTAGGCAGTATAAGCATAAATAGATGTGTGAATCACTGAATGTAATAGATGTCATTTTTTTCTCAATATAAATGTCGCATCTTTGGTTAGGTTAATTGGAGACTCTAAAGTGGCCCTAGGTGTGAATGTGTGTGTGAATGGTTAAGGGATAGCGCCGTACCGTGGCTGCTTCATCCATCCAGGTGGATGCCCTCAATTTCCCCTCTGGGGATCAATAAAGTATACAAAATCAAAAAAATAAAAAATAAAAAAAAATCTGTTAATTCCTTTTTCTATTAAATAAGTGCATTTGTTGTTGTTTTTTTTCATAGGTTATACAATTACATCACATTTATCTATGGATATAAATTGAAAGACAATCACATATATTATGTTGATAGTTTTAATAAAGAACTAAATAATCAATGGGATGTCTGAAATCTTTTCACGGTTGCACCTTTACACACTTTAGATGAAAACATTTAAAAATAGCTTGAGAAAATTAATGGCATGCTGTACTTTAAGATGGGGATTGTGCTTATACTGAGACCAAAACAAACAAACTGGTGTGTCAGTTCCACTTTTTAAACAATCCCCACCTTTAATTGGAATCAAATGGATAAATTAGAAAACATGTAACAGCTCTGTTTTTAATGACTAGCTGTATCCATGTCAGGACTGTGTTTGTATGTACTGCACCTCAATTGGGATGTAGAGCATGAAGCCTGGCTCTCCAGTGTGAGTCATACTCATCACTCTGATCCCGTTGGCATAGCCCACACTCATTTCCTGTAAACAGACACACACACACACACGATGAAATCAGAGCTGTTGGCAATGTGAGCAGAAACAGAAAGACAAATTTTCCAAAAAGGACAAGTAATCAGTTTTGCAGTCAGCGATCTCTACCTTACAGAACATGGAAGGGAAGTGGTCAGGAGTCATGGAAACATAAGACAGCTCAGCCAGAACGTCCACAGCACGAGGACCAATCAGATTCAAAGCTAAAAGTAAAAAATAACAATTATAAAATAGTAGAGGCCCTGTGATTTTCATAGCCTATTTTGGCTACCTTCACACAGTAGATTTTGTCAATGACCATTTGCTTTGTATCTTTTTTAAACGTAGGTCCTAATGACGCTCATATTTCAGAAACTTAAAACTGGAATGTTTTTGGATCCCCAGGTGTTTTGACTACTGAAATGTGAAAAGCAGGCTATTTAAATAACTGGGTTACTGAAACTGTTTTCTTTTATTTCCCACTGAAATACAATTTGGACTCCAGATGGCAACATAACTGTAGCTTTAAATGTCCAACAACGACATTTTTGCTTACCTGTGTACTTCCAGCTGACGTCCTCTAGATGGAGCTGTGGGTCATTGGGCATGTGTTTCTTTATCCAGGACCAGCAGTGGACCTGCTGGTCTGTTGGAGAGATGATGAAGAAGCTGGAGAGTAAATAAAAGCAAGTACTTTTAAGGGGTCACCATATACAGTGGATATATAAAGTCTACACACCCCTGTTCAAATGTCAGATTTTTGTGATGTAAAAAAATGAGACCAAGATAAATCATTTCAAAACCTTTTCCCCCATTAATGTGACCTATAACCTGTACAACCCAATTGAAAAACAAATTGAAATATTTTAAGGGGAAAAATAAAAACTTAGAGTAACCTGGTTGCATGAATATGCACACCCTCTTATAACTGGAGATGTGGCTGTGTTCAGAATTAGCCAATCACATTCAAACTCATGTTAAATGTGAGTCAGCACACACCTGCCACCATTTAAAGTGCCTCTGATTAACCCCAAATACAGTTCACAGGGATGTGATTTGGGGTTCGTGAAATTATCTGAAAATTTTGCAGGGGGTCTGGGGGACGGGGGGCCTTTGCCCCCCGAAGCTCCTGGGTTTTTATGATTTTTAAGTACCAGAACTGTGCTTAAATGACATAAAACAAACAGCTGAATGCCACTTATTACTGTATAATATTGACTTATGTTCCAAGAAGATAGCATTCCAAAATATTCCAACAAGTAATGCTACTTTTTATAATTTCAGCATTCATTTCAGATCACCAGTTTCAATCTCCATTGAGTCTTGAGCAGTTCATTTTGCACAATCACTGATGTAGCTAAGTCTTAGAAATATTCAAAAGTTATGAGTCAATGTCCACTGTGCACTGCGTTAAAAATATTTTTTAAATAAAGTCCAAAACATCTTCAGCAGGCAAGATGAAGAAAATATTAACTAGATGACATGTATACAAAAATATATCTTCACATACCTCAAAATTCACTACTCTATCCGCAACTGGCACTGGTTGTTGGTGTGGATCATTCCTTTCGATTTCCGTGTCCGATCGTGTCGTTAACAAAGGATGGAGGCCGTATGGTTTCGATGGTTTTTTCTGAACACCGAAAGTTCCAGCAATTGAATAATTAGTGGACCTCGACTTGACCCCTTGTACATGTTTTTTGCTCCTTCTTGTACATGTTTTCCGCACCTTCCCGGCACGGTCGATTTTCCGTATAAAATCACTAAACAAATTTGTTACAGTTTTCTTACCAACATCCGTTGCAATCTCCTTTTCTAGCCAATCCCAACGAAATTTGTTTTTCACGATCTTGTCAATTTCTTTAATTCTCGGAGCATCTTTACATTCAATCACCGACATCACTGCAACAGCCGCGTTCATTGGTCACTGCAAGGACGATCAGCCAATCAGGCGCGTCGTTTCATTACAGTTAGGGAATTACTAAAAGTCAGAATCCGGTCTATACTCATATAATATTTTTTTTTTATTTTGGAAGATAAAAAAAGTGGAATTCCGCGAGTTAGCGGAAAAATCACATCCCAGAGTTCAGCTGTTCTAGTTCATGTTCTAGTTCCTGACATTTTTTTAGTCACATCTTACAGCACAAGCCATGGTCCGCAGAGAGCTTGCAAAGAATCAGAGGGATCTCACTGTTCAAAGGTATCAGTCAGAAGAAGGGTACAAAAAAATTTCCAAGGCATTAAATATACCATGGAACACAGTGAAGACAATCATCATCAAGCGGAGAAAATATGGCACAACAGTGACTTTACCAAGAACTGGACGTTCCTCCAAAATTGATGAAAAGACAAGAAGAAAACTGGTCAGGGAGGCTGCCAAGAGGTCAACAGCAACACTGAAGGAGCTGCAGGAATTTCTGACAAGTACTGGCTGTTTAGTACATGTGACAACAATCTCTCGTCTTCTTCATATGTCTGGGCTATGGGGTAGGGTGGCAAGATGGAAGCCTTATCTTACGAAGAAAAACATCCAAGCCCGGCTACATTTTGCAAAAAACACATTTGAACTCTCCTAAACACGTGGGAAAATGTGTTATGGTCCGATGAAACCAAGGTTGAACTTTTTGGCCATAATTCCAAAAGGTATATTTGGCACAAACACAACACTGCTCATCACCAAAAGAACACCATAGCTACAGTGAAGCATGGTGGTGGTACCATCATGCTTTGGGGCTGTTTTTCTTCAGCTGGAGCTGGGGCCTTAGTCAAGGTGGAGGAAATTATGAACCGTTCCAAATACCAGTCAGTGTTGGCACAAAACCTTCAGGCTTCAGCTAGAAAGCTGAAGATGAAGAGGAACTTCACCTTTCAGCATGACAATGACCCAAAGCACACATCCAAATCAACAAAAGAATGGCTTCACCAGAAGATGATTAAGGTTTTGGAATGGCTCAGCCAGAGTCCAGACCTGAATCTGATTGAACATCTGTGGGGTGATCTGAAGAGGGCTGTGCACAGGAGATGCCCTCCCAATCTGACAGATTTGGTGCATTTTTGCAAAAAAGAGTGGACAAATATTTCCACATCAAAATGTGTCACGCTGATAGACTCCTACCCAAAAAAACTGAGTGCTGTAATAAAAGCCAAAGGAGCTGCAACAAAGTATTAGTTTAAGGGTGGGCATATTTACGCAATCATGTTATTATAAGTTTTTTATTTTTTCCCTTAAAAGATTTCAATTTCTTTTTCAATTGGGTTGTACAGGTTATAGGTCACATTAATGGGGGAAAAGGTTTTGAAATGATTTATCTTGGTCTTATTTTTTTACATCACAAAAATCTGGCATTTGAACAGGGGTGTGTAGACTTTTTATATCCACTGTAGAGCCTGTATGCAGTTCTATTACACAGATGTTTCAAACCTGTTCTTGCTGAGTCGGACCACACTGCAGTCGTTCTCATAGCCTCCCCTCTCGTTCAGCATGCCGGTGTGGATGATGTGACCAACGGGGACATCCAGGTCATTGGCGCAGAGATGCTGCAGCAGCTCCAAAGCCTGGTTACCTGTTGACTGAGGCATTCAAGCACAGAAGAAGTTTCAGGCTTAATCACTTGATGTACAATTCAACTGAAAATAAGACAATATGTTGCTGCTGCTACCATCATAGTCCAGACCAGAGGATACTGAGACAAAGACAAGATCAAGGGTCTAGCCAAAAGTGCACTGCCAAAAGTGTAGTTTAATCAAAACAAGGATTAATAACAATATAATATGGATTGCTATGAAAGTGACGGAAAGAGTGAGTGAAAGAGCAGCCATCCCTTCAGGATGTTTATGAAGAAGCAGTGATCAAGTTAGTGAAGAAAGTCACAATGGATTCTTCTCACATTCTTTTTATTGAATATGAACTGCTACCCTTAGGTAGACGGTTCAAAGCCTGTAAGGGTAAAAGTAATTGATTCAAATGTCCATGGAGCTCTTATCTGTTGTGTGTTGTCTCTGTGTCTTGTTACTGTTGATGTATTGCACTATTTTTTGCACTACTGCCTCAGACAATTTTCCCCTTGAGGGAAAAAAGTTTATCTCATCAAGAGTGCTAACTTCATTTATTTGCGTGTCCAAGTCCATTGTGCTATTATGACAACACAAAAAAAACTATTCTGCACAGGTGAAAAGTGCAAAAACGTCCTAGCGCTTAATTGTCCTAGCTAATTATTCAGAGGTGCATTTTGGGTGTAAGATGCAATAAACCAATCAGAATGGTTCATCACCTATCTTTAACAGACAGGTGATCTATAGTGGACTGTTATTATACTGGTCTATTAACCTGGGAGGGGAGATTGGTTTTCTGTAGGTCTCACAGACAGTGCTGCAGCAGCACAAATTGCCTGGTGTTTGCGTTGACTCACAGTCAGCTCAAACTTTGTGAAGGAGGACATGTCAATGACACAGACGGCCTCTTTGCAGCATTTCACTTCTGCTCCAACAATGTCAAACCAGTCAGGTTTATAGAAGGTCTTGCTCTGGTCCAAGGAAAGCAGATCTAAAAAAAAAATGCATATGTAAAAAGATCCAGTTAAACGCACTGATTTCATTAACTAGTTAATCCCCTAATTGCTACAGCAGGGGTCTGCAACATTTGCCAGCCAAAGAACCGGTTCGCCCATCTCCGACTAAAATAGAAGTGGCAAAGGGCCGCAACGGCAATTTGACTTTTAAAATAAAGATTATGCTGCTTTTAAAGTTTTTTTTTATATATATATACTCTACATGGCTCTGAATACTGTGTTATGTGGCATGAATGAATTCCTACTACAACAGTGGAAAAAACTGTCAAGCTTTATATATAGCTTCATTCATGAAATAAGTGTTAGAAATATATTACAAATTGTTTTGTGCTAAAAAATAAATTTCTGAATATCTCACCATAATTTTTTGCATAGTTTTTTTTAATTATCAGCACATTCATAAATTGTTTATATCTGAAAAATATCATCCATCTCCTACTTTCCAGTGATCACACAGCTTTAGTTCCTAATATTTTAATAAATTAGATATGAATTTTTTTTTCCATATCGCACAGCCCTATCACGATATAAGTCAACTTATATCACAATAACGATATGTATCACGACATACATTTTCTGTAAATTCTACAATTTAGATAATCATATAAAAAGGACTATTTCTTTTTTACATGTACCATTTTCCCTCATAATTTTGCAGTGTTATAAAATAGTTTTGTAATGTGCATTTGAGACTTGATTCTCACAAATTTCAGGTTTTTCTTCTAAATCATACAGTGGGGCAAAAAAGTATTTAGTCAGCCACCAATTGTGCAAGTTCTCCCACTTAAAAGATGAGAGAGGTCTCCAATTTTCATCATAGGTATACCTCAACTATGAGAGACAAAATGAGAAAAAAAAATCCAGAAAATCCCTTTGAAGGATTTTTAATGAATTAATTGGTAAATTCCTCGGTAAAATAAGTATTAGGTCAATAACAAAAGTTCATCTCAATACTTTGTTATATACCCTTTGTTGGCAATGACAGAGGTCAAATGTTTTCTGTAAGTCTTCACAAGGTTTTCACACACTGTTGCTGGTATTTTGGCCCATTCCTCCATGCAGATCTCCTCTAGAGCAGTGATGTTTTGGGGCTGTCGCTGGGCAACACAGACTTTCAACTCCCTCCAAAGATTTTCTATGGGGTTGAGATCTGGAGACTGGCTAGGCCACTCCAGGACCTTGAAATGCTTCTTACGAAGCCACTCCTTCATTGCACGGGCGGTGTGTTTGGGATCATTGTCATGCTGAAAGACCCAGCCACGTTTCATCTCCAATGCCCTTGCTGATGGAAGGAGGTTTTCACTCAAAATCTCACGATACATGGCCCCATTCATTCTTTCCTTTACACGGATCAGTCGTCCTGGTCCCTTTGCAGAAAAACAGCCCCAAAGTATAATGTTTTCACCCCATTGCTTCACAGTAGGTATGGTGTTCTTTCTCCTCCAAACACGACAAGTTGAGTTTTTACAATAAAGTTCTATTTTGGTTTCATCTGACCATATGACATTCTCCCAATCCTCTTCTGGATCATCCAAATGCTCTCTAGCAAACTTCAGACGGGCCTGGACATGTACTGGCTTAAGCAGGGGGACACATCTGGCACTGCAGGATTTGAGTCCCTAGCGGCATAGTATGTTACTGATGTAGCCTTTGTTACTTTGGTCCCAGCTCTCTGCAGGTCATTCACTAGGTCCCCCCGTGTGGTTCTGGGATTTTTGCTCCCACGGGGTGAGATCTTGTGTGAAGCCCCAGATCGAGGGAAATTATCAGTGGTCTTGTATGTCTTCCGTTTTCTAATAATTGCTCCCACAGTTGATTTCTTCACACCAAGCTGCTTACCTATTGCAGATTCAGTTTTCCCAGCCTGGTGCAGGTCTACAATTTTGTTTCTGGTGTCCTTTGACAGCTCTTTGGTCTTGGCCATAGTGGAGTTTGGAGTCTGTCTGTTTGAGGTTGTGGACAGGTGTCTTTTATACTGAAAACGAGTTCAAACAGGTGCCATTAATATAGGTAACGAGTGGAGGACAGAGGAGCCTCTTAAAGAAGAAGTTACAGGTCTGTGAGAGCCAGAAATCTTGCTTGTTTGTAGGTGACCAAATACTTATTTTCCACCATAATTTGCAAATAAATTCTTTAAAAATCAGACAATGTGATATTCTGGATTTTTTTTTTCTCATTTTGTCTCTCATAGTTGACATATACCTATGATGAAAATTGGAGACCTCTCTCATCTTTTAAGTGGGAGAACTTGCACAATTGGTGGCTGACTAAATACTTTTTGCCCCACTGTATATGAATACAAAGTAAACATCAATCAGTTAATCAATTGGGCTGCACGGTGGCGCAGTGGTTAGCACTGCGGCAGCACAGTTTACCCTTGGCCGGGGGATTGTGGGGATCGTGGGATCGTGGGTTCGATCCCAGCCCCCGACCAACAGTGATCTGTGTGGAGTTTGCATGTTCTCCCCGTGTTGCGTGGGTTTACTCCGGGATTTCTCCGGTTTCCTCCCACATGCCAAAAAAAAAAAAACATGCATGTTAGGTTAATTGGCTGTTCTAAATTGTCCCTAGATATTTGTTTCCTATAGGCCCTTAGAATAGAGGGTTAGTATTAATGAAAGCGCTTTGAGTGGTCTTTGTGACTAGAAAAGCGCTATACAAGTGCAGGTTAGTTAGTTAGTTAGTTAGTTAGTTAAATATTTCCTGAGCCAGAGGAGAACAGAAAAAAAAAAAAATGTCTGAAAATGAGAAAAGTACCCATGGCTGTCACCTACAGATATAAATTTGCTGTTAGTTTAAATCAGTGAAAATGTAAGTGTAGACCTGCAGCCTGCCATTCTGGCCTGATTTAACCTGTTTGCTTCTTTGTAAAAATATTTCAGATTGGTTATGATCTGAAAATCAAAGACACAAAAGGTAATGTAATAAAATATGTGATTAACTTTATTCATTATCGCTACTTGAATAATTAAATGATTAGAAATCAAATAACTTACATTAAGCCAACTTGCTCCTCCAACCAGTTTTATTTATTATTTATTTTGCGTTTATGTGCCACCATCATACACTTTTGCAGCTTTAATAAAAAAAAATTTGAGACAAAACTAAGAAACTCAGCAGTAATTTAAACCAAAAATCAAAACAATGGTCTGCTACGGTTTCCTGTTAGCACAACTTAGCATCATCATTTAGCATTTTATAATTAGACATGGTGATAACGTTACTTACCTTCTATTAAAACGAGGTTAGCGAACTATCCTCTCTGACGCAGCATGATGAAAAACGGTCCCACATCCCTGGCAAACAGGAGTAGCAGCCATCTAAACCGGTAGTTTGGAGTTAGCATTAGCAACCACCGGACTGAAGCCTAGCCAGCCACCAACCACACCTGTTCCGCTGCGCACAGTCGTGCACTGCAGGGAAGAGACGGGTCGCTGACAAGTAGTGGTGAAGTAGGAGCTTTACTGAATAAATGGGGGTATGTGCATTTTAAATACGATATAATTGATAGCGTGTTCTATAAAACAATAGACATTTTTATATCGTCATCCGATGTATATTGTCATATCGCACAGCCCTAATTAGAGACGAAAGTTTTATTTAGAAGAAGCTACTTTTCATCCTTCTTATGTTTCCTCATAATGCTCCTTATTCAAATGTATTAATATAAATCTGTATCCTTCACCTGTTCTCCAGACTCAATATGGCAACTAGTGGATTGGTTGTCCGATGTTCTTCTTTATTTTGGAATAAAACAAAAAGAATTCTAAACAACTTTCTAAATAATACAACTTTAAAATCATTTGATGCAAATTAAACCAATAAGAAATAATTAGCGTGGGAAAAAAGTAAAAAAAAAATATACCTTCTTCTGCTGAGCTAAATGTTGGTTATAATTTTTTTAAAAACTAGTGCATACCTGTGCATGCTCGCGCATACCCGTGCATGCCCATAGAAAGCAAGTATAAGCAAACATTTCTGCATGCCCGTAGAAAGTTACTGTTACCATGGCAACAGCAACCATGGTGAAACCTGCCTTGGATCTCTGACATCACCACTCGTTTGTTGATGCCTGCCTTTGATCTGTGATGCCTTTGATCTTATAGCAAGTCCTATGATCGTGACATCATGACAATGTGACAGACAGAAATTTCTTGAATTATATATAGAGTGCTATGATGATGATGATGATTTCCTTGTCTCCAGGGCATGGGTCCCAGCCCACATCCTCGCTTTAAGTTGGGATTTTCTGTCTTTCACCTTATTGTTATTATCCTGGGTTGCTATTATTGTTATTATATCAGCATTATTATTATCGTCATTATCATTATTGCCTTGGTCTTGTCTCCCCTCTGGTCTCCTGTGTGTGAATATCTGTGCAGCCCCGCCCATCCCGTTTTCTGTAACCATGCCCTGCCGTCTGTTTGCCCCTGCTTTTTACTTCTTCTCCTGCTTGTTACTGTTCTGTGTTATGTTGATTACTTGTGTCTACATATGTCTTTTAGCGAGTCCTATGACGTCATACAGACATCCTGTAGAGATCATAGGAACATCCGCCTTACAGTTTATCTGACGTCATATAGATGGTCCTATGATCGCTGACATCATAGGAACATCATAGGACATCATGCAGACATCATAGGCTGTCCAGTGATGTCCTATGATTGTGCTACACTGACAGACACACACACTGACACGCTGACAGAGATTTCTTGAATTTATAGTGATGCACGGCATTGGTAGACAGTCTGCACTTATAATTCAATGTCCAAAACCCCATTAAAACATCAGGTAACAAACTAGCTGTCAAAGAATCTTCTCTCGTCTCTTTTCACTCATTTGAACTCCTTTAGTATCTGTCGGCTGCATGTTGCTGATTTCAGACAAGCATGTCTAGTTGACGGTGTTTCACAATAAAAGCACATAACAGAAACAACCATTCTGAAAAGTGAATCGCTGTAGAGGGCTTTTATTTTTAATAACTCAGGATGGATTGAGCTGTGATGGTGATAATATATTTATACTAACTCAGACTTCAGTCATGTTTGTGAATCCAGCATTGATAGCGCAGGCTGTTTTATGGTTATTGAGCAGGAATTCAAGGATTGTTTCTCATTTTTAAGGATAATTAAGGTGCTGATTTTAGGAAAATCACATTTAAGAATTTTTATGGACCTGCAGACACTAGTGGGGCGTCTGTTTTTCTCCTTGTTTGTGTTCTTGTGGAGAAATTCGCTCCACAACAACCATACATGAACGCAAATTAATCTGTCCACACAGAAGTAGACTCTTTATTTTCCTCTGTGATTTTACTTTTCCTGGATTTGGATTCAAGGATTCAAAGGCTTTATTATCATATGCACAGTTAAGAAATGCAACATTTCCTGAGCAATGAAATTCTTACTCTGCTGTCCGCAACAAATGCCAAGGTAATAAATACACATCAATACTAATACTATCAAAGGTAATAAACACACCTTAATACTAATAAATACACATTAAAAGCAATTAGGGCAGTTAAAGCAGTTAAGACTAGAGGAAACAAGAAGAATGAAAGTTAACTGGGTGACTATAACTTGTCCCTGAGTAAAATAAAAATTGTTCATGTTTTGTTTGTTCATGTCTTACGGAGGGTGGCAGGAAGCTGCTGCTGTCCGTGCTTCTCCACAGGCACTGAGGAGAGGCTGAGCGGCTCTCTGTGCAGCCGCCGTCAGATGTGACACAATCACGCATGGTTGGCAACATAATAATTTAAAAATATATATTTTACATTCATAAAAGTATGCATTTCCGTTGAGATATATATCCAAATGCAATAAACAATAATTTAAAAAAAAAATTGAAATGAACTTCATTAATTTCCACGTGTTTTGCGATATAACTGCAGAGAGCCGCAGCATGGGGGCTGAAGGGCCGCGGGTTGCCGACCCCTGTGCTATAGTGATACAGTATATAAGGCTGTGCAATATGGTCAAAATTTCATACACGGTATAAGTAAATCTTATTTGACGATAATGATATATATCATGATATACATTTTATGTAAATTCTATAGTTTATATATGATAATCAATAAAAAGGACCATCTCTTGTTCTACATTTTAAACTACATACTGAAAAAAATCAATTGTATAAATTCATCTGTCATTAATTTTATGCACTTTTTTCCCTCTTAATTTTGCAGTGCTGTTATAAGATTGTTTTTAATGTGCATTTGAGATGACTTCAACTTTATTCTTTATCACTACTGCACTAATTAAAAATGATTCAAAATCAAGTTACATTAAGAGCCAGTTTGTTCCTCCGACATGTTTTAATTTATTTGTTATTTATTTAGTGTCTATGTGGCCATTGTCATGCACTTTTGCAGCTTTAGTAATGTTTTTTCAGACAAAATTAAGAAACTTGGCAGTGATTTAAACCAGAACGATGGTCTGATACACTATAATATTTCCTATTAGTGACAGGTTAGCATCGTCATTTAGCATTTGCCATCTTATATTTAGAGAGATGGTGTTAACGTGACCTACCTCCAATTAAAACAAGGTTAGAGGACTATCCTCTCTGACGCAGCACAGTGGGAAAAAGTTCAACATCCCTGGATGGCACAGAAGTAGCGGCAAAACATTAGCTTGCAGTTAGCTGCTGTGGCACACCTGGCGCACTACAGGGGAGAGGCAGGGCGGTGACAAGTAGAAACGGATATGTCTCTTAACCTCTTGCGCTCCGTTGTCCCACGGGTGGGCAAGTCTCTGTATCCTACAGTGCACGAGAGCGCCCTCGTGTGCTCTCGTGCGCTCTAGGACGCATGATGGAGATTGTGATGTAGGTGGTGTATGGCGTCCAAGCGCGCACTGAAAATAAAAGCTGCAGACACAGCCGTGAACAGATTAGTTCATCTGATTGACCTCTCATTCGACTAATAAGAGCCTTGAATTGGGTTTCTGAAACCTTGAAGAACCAATGAATGAAAACCTAGGAAGGAGGACCCGCCTACTGTGAATGCAGGAGCCAATTGAAGCACAGAAGTTCGGGCTGGGTGAAGAGAGACTTACTGCTGCAACAGTGAAAAAAAAGGATGCAGGAAGAACCTGCTGCAGACCCAGCAGCACGGAGGCCACCCACAAGCGCGACCTGCACTCACTCCAGCAGAACAGACGTTTAGGATTCTCTTCCGTCATCATAGACCGACGGAAGCCGACGACAAAGGTCATAAATCATTCGCCAAAACCGCAATAATGGAATTATGTTTTGACCGGGATCCACGAGCGGACCAGCGTCGCGTTCGTCTGACAATGAGGAAGAGAAGTTCGCCAGGACAATGTGGCTGTGAAGAGGTAAGGTGTTATAAGCTAAATTATTATTTATCCCTGAAAATTGTAATCAAAAAATGACTTTTGACTGATCGGTAAATTACAACTGTACGGCGCACGAAGTACGAAGTGCGTGCGCCGCGTTACACGGTTCTTCGCCGCCTCGTCATATCGCACAGCCCCAGTGATATATCAAATTTAAATGCCTGAAACACGATCCTTATGTACACTGTCAAACTGCTGATGTATGACAACAGTATGCAACTTCTTTTTAAGATTTTTAGGGGTATTATAGCTTTTACTATAACATAAACACCCATAATACACAGTAAAGAGAGCAGTACACTGATGACCAATCATACATGTGAATGGATTGTATGCTCATTAACTACTTAGCTATCAGACCATTCACAGTGCAAATGTTTTAGTAAAATTACATACTTTAAAAGATATATATATATACACACACACACACACACACACACACACACACACACACACAGCGGATATAAAAAGTCTACACACCCCTGTTCAAATGCCAGATTTTTGTGATGTAAAAAAATGAGACCAAGATAAATCATTTCAAAACTTTTTTCCACCATTAATGTGACCTATAACCTGTTCAACCCAATTGAAAAAGAAATTGAAATCTTTTAAGGGAAAAAATAAAAAACTTATAAATATATGCACGCTTAAACTAATACTTTGTTGCAGCATCTTTGGCTTTTATTACAGCACTCAGTATTTTGGGTAGGAGTCTATCAGTGTGGTACATCTTGATGTGGCAATTTTTGCCCACTCTTCTTTGCAAAAACGCTCCAAATCTGTCAGATTGTGAGGGCATCTCCTGTGCACAGCCCTCTTCAGATCACTCCACAGCTGTTCATTCAGATTCAGGTCTGGACTCTGGCTGAGCCATTCCAAAACCTTAATCTTCTTCTGGTGAAGCCCTTCTTTTGTTGATTTGGATGTGTGCTTTGGGTCACTGTCATGCTGAAGATGAAGTTCCTCTTCATCTTCAGCTTTCTAGCTGAAGCCTGAAGGTTTTGTGCCAACACTGGTATTTGGAACGGTTCATAATTCCCTCCACCTTGACTAAGGCCCCAGTTCCACCTGAAGAAAAACAGCCCCAAGGCATGATGGTACCACCACCATGCTTCACTGTAGCTATGGTGTTCTTTTGGTGATGAGCAGTGTTGTGTTTGCGCCAAATATAACTTTTGGAATTATGGCCAAAAAGTTCAACCTTGGTTTCATCGGACCATAACACATTTTCCCACATGCGTTTGGGAGATTTCAAATGTGTTTTCTGCAAAATGTAGCCGGGCTTGGATGTTTTTCTTAGTAAGATAAGGCTTCCATCTTGCCACCCTAGACGGGAGATCGTTGTCACATGTACTAAACAGCCAGTATTTGCCAGAAATTCCTGCAGTTCCTTCAATGTTGCTGTTGACCTCTTGGCAGCCTCCCTGACCAGTTTTCTTCTCGTCTTTTCATCAATTTTTGAGGGATGTCCAGTTCTTGGTACAACTTCTTCACTGTGTTCTATGGTATATTTAATGCCTTGGAAATTCTTTTGTACCCTTCTCCTGACTGATACCTTTGAACAATGAGATCCCTCTGATGCTTTGGAAGCTCTCTGCAGACCATGGCTTGTGCTGTAAGATGTGACTACAAAAATGTCAGGAACTAGAATATGAACTAGAACAGCTGAACTGTATTTGGGGTTATTCAGAGGCACTTCAAATGGTGGCAGGTGTGTGCTGACTCCCATTAACATGAGTTTGAATGTGATTGGTTAATTCTGAATACAGCCACATCCCCAGTTATGAGAGGGTGTGCATATTTATGCAACCAGGTAATTGTAAGTTTTTTATTTTTTTATTTTCCCCTTAAAAGATTTCAGTTTGTTTTTCAATGGGGTTGTACAGGTTATAAGTCACGTTAATGGTGGAAAAAGTTTTGAAATGATTTATCTTGGTCTCATTTTTTTTACATCACAAAAACCTGACATTTGAAAAAGGGTGTGTAGACTTTTGATATCCACTGTGTAAATCTGTTGTAAGCAACTAATATTCAAGTCATGCAGCTTCACTGTGAAAGCATTTCTTGAACCTAACAGCTCTAAATGTTTTCTGCCAGTGCAGAAAACTGTGAATAACCTTAAGAAATTTAGAACTCAAGCAACACCACACTCTTTACCCAAAGATCTACTGTGAGGACAGTGTGTTACCTTTCCCTGGAGGAACAAAGTACTTGGGCCTTTCAAAGCCATGTTTCTCCATCCATCGAGCACCCTGTGTATCCAGACGGTCGTAAAGAGGGCTCGTCCTCAGCTGGCGTCCAGTCTGAAAGTCCCAGCGAGGAACCTTCAGCTCATACAGCAGGGCTGGACATAAGTATATAATTAAAAAAAAACAAAACATGCACATTTAATCAAACACAAATTGAAAACAATTATTCTTCACTCGGTCCCAATAATTCCCTGCACTGCATTTGTCTGAGTATAAACATACACTACTCACGCATGACTTCCATCACTCTGTGCCGCAGGAATGTTCGGCTACTCTGCAGGTTGCCGAAGCGCTTGATTTCCAGCGGCCAGACGTTAGCGGTAGGGTAGCCGTAAGTCATCCACTCTGCAAGATACCTGGACAGCAACCACACAACGAACCATTTGTGTGTCTTTGTAATGCAAACAGAGTATATCCACATTAAAGGTGTAGGCATTAATATCTATGCTCACTTTCCAGCTCCTCCAGCGAAAGTCAGGCCCGAGGAGTTCATCCCCGCTAACACATAGTAGCCTGACACTCCCGGTGTCTCACCCATTAAACAGCGCATGTCAGGTGTAAAGGACTCTGGACAATTAACCAGCTGGTGAATCTCAGCGGACTCAAGACTCGGCATTCTCCTCAGCAGGGCATTGAGCATTGGCTCTGTGGGTACAAGACAAATGGGTTACAATTTAGATATCACAAGATACCTAGTTACCTTGTGATTAATCAAACATCTTTATATGCCCTAAACGTACCTTAAAGGGATATTTTTCACATTTTTAATACTATTACCAACAAGTCTGTAATGGTTTGTGAGTCTGGGGTGCCAGGCCAGGCCCTTTTTGGCTTGCTATAGCCTGATGCCACAGCAGGCAGTTATCACACACTCCTCACTGATTTATGCTGTTTGAATCTAGTGAGTAATGAACAGGGCCAAAGGGAACTGGCTGATGGCTGCAAGTAGGTTACAGTCTGAGGGTCACAATCACAGACCATATGGGTTAGCCATGTTAAAAGTCCCGATACTTGAGTCATGCCTGACCAAAAAGAATAACAAAATAGGCTAGAATGACATGAAATATCAACTGTGGATTAATTAATGAGCTGGGACAAAGGATTTGTAGTGGTGTGACTAGAATTGACACAGAGCTGAGCTAACTTGCTAGCTGACTTTCTAGCTGCACTGTAGCTGTGTGGGTTTTGAGATTCAGTGGGAAACACCCCTCCCTCTTCTCCAAAGAGAAGGCATACTAGACCAGCGACCGGGCAGGTCGTTGGGCTGTTTGACTTTGCAGACCAAATAATGCCACAGAAATTCTACATAATGCCTACGTAAATGAAGAGAAACCCTCAAAAATATAATAAGGACAGTTTAAGAAAATGCCCATATAAACCTCCAGTGACACCAAGTATAATCAGACAAATAAACAGATCAGATTTCATAACATCCTTGACAACGGGAATAAAATATCAATCATGAAAAAAGGAGCAGAAAATGGAGCTTGCTTTTCACTGATTGATACACCATTGACCATCACACCTTTGATGGTGAGAAAGAAGATAAAAGCTGCTGCTCTTCACCAAGAACCACACCCTCTCTACATGCGGTTTTAACAGCAGCTCAATGTCCATCCATCTTCTTCCGCTTAATCCTTTTCAGGTCACAGGGGGGCTGGGGCCTATCCCAGCATCTTTGGGCGAGAGGCAGGGTACACCCTGGACAGATCGCCAGTCCATCACAGGGCCAACACAGAGAGACAGACAACCATTCACTCTCACAGTCATACCTAAGGACAATTTAGAATCCCCAGTTTGATGCCAATTAACCTAACTTGCATGTTTTTGGCATGTGAAGGAAACCGGAGAAATCCCGGAGTAAACCCACGCAGACACGGGGAGAACATGCAAACTCCACACAGATCACTGTTAGTCAGGGGCTGGGATTGAACCCAGGATCCCCCAACCAAGGGTGAGTTGCTGTGCTGCCGCAGTGCTAACCACTCCACCACCGTGCTGCCCTAGCAGCTCAATGTCTTGTTCCAAAATAAAAACTGAACCAATACAAACACCAGAAAAATGTTAAAGATGTGACAGACTGTTGGTTTAAAAAAAACACTCATTTAATGCAAAAAATCCTTTTAATGGGCAGCTTGGTGGAACAGTGGTTAGCACTGTGGCAACACAGCAAGAAGGTCATGGGATCAATTCCACCCTTGACCATCGTGGGTTTGATCCCACCCCAACCGTCAGTGACCTTTCTGTGTGGAGTTTCCATGTTCTCCCTGCATCAACATGGGTCTCTCCGGGTATTTCGGTTTCCTCCCACAGGCCAAAGACATGCAGGTTAGGTTAACTGGCATCAACTGGGGATTCTACATTGTCCTTAGGTATGAATGTGAGAGTGAATGGTTATTTGTCTCTGTGTTGGGCCTGCAATGGACTGGTGATCTGTCCAGGGTGTGCCCTGCCTCTCGCCCAAAGATGATGAGACAGGCTCCAGCACCCCACCTCCTCCCCCCCACGTGACCCAAAAAGGATGAAGTGGTAGAACATGGATGGATGGAAATCATTTTAATGTATTACTTACTCGACTACCCAAGACTTCACTTCAGTCACCATCAACAGGTATTTACATTTTTAATTCTACAGCTAAGAGATGATTTGTTTAGTCCACACACTGATAGAAAATGTCAGAAAAAAAGCAGTTTAAAACAGCTCTAAGTCAAAGGCAATGTCTACATTCTTTTGCTTTGACTAATACTGAAAGGTCTGAAGATGTTAAGTTCACCATCATACAAAAAGAAAAACTGGAAAATTCTCATATCTGAAAGCCTGTAACTAGAAAATGTTTATCTTAACTGATAAATATTTTCTAGTTAGAGGTTACAAAACAATTACCCTTAAACATTAAATAATTCTTAAAAGACAATATGGACAAGTAAAAAAATATAAATAGTAGTTTTAGGTAAGTGCACATGAAGACTTCAGGAGTACAGTAGATGACAAACTGTCTAGCTGTTTTAGAAATCTCAGATTACAATTTTAAGGTCGAGGTCAAAAAGACAGCTGTATGGAGAAAAATATTTACAGTGGCCTTAAAACAGGATGGATCCAAAATAGATACCAGTCTTTCTACATTGTGCAGCTGTCAAACAATAAAACAGCCCTTTTACCAGTGATGTTTTGTAGAAGACGATGATATTTTATGTAGAAGACTTGTAAAGCCACTATGCTATGAGGAAAACTAAATGCAATTATTTGTCGTATATTAATAACAGCTGAGTCGACCTTGTCTACCAACCGATTTCTAAATGTGGGATATTTCATCTAAGAATGACAGCTGGTAGCTAAGTGTTTCCCGGCTTTTCCCATCTAAGTCAGTTTACCAAAGTGATCCCAGTCCTCCTGCATGTTCTGAATCTCCAGCTGGTTGCGCCCCTCAGTGAAGATGGGTTTGGGGTTCTTCTCAAAGCCTCCCGAGAGAAGGCCTCCTTGCCACGGCCGTGCATATATTCTCCCATCCATATCGATCACCACTGGAAACAAGATGCACACCCAGTTAGGCATCTTACGGGCTCATGACTCAGGCCATCTCACTGCATGTCCTGCACCACCCTCACATACTTCTCTGCCATTCTTTATTTCCTCATACCATACCACTCTTCCTCACTTGGTACCTTATCATATGCTTTCTTTAGCTCAACAAAGACAGTGCAACTCCTTTTGACCTCCTCTATACTTCTTTATTTTGTTTAAAAAATATCCAAGGGATTATTGTTCAGTATGTAAGACCTGGAGTGCTGGGTGAAAGTTGCTCCTGAAGAGGCTTGGTGAGGAGGTAGAAATGTTCACATCCATGAAGAGGAATCGACACCTTCACCTCACTAGCCTGGCCCAGCTCGTAAGCCCACTGGAACAGAAATGGATGTAAAAAAGTAGTTAAATCTGCTGCATATAGATAGATAGATAGATGTACTTTATTGATCCTAAACTGGGAAATTACAGTGTAACAGCAGCATGACAGTTGACAGCCAAACAACAGAAACACACACGACAGACAAAGGGGATTACCCATGGAAAGTAAAAAAGAAACTAACACGACTATAGAACCTATATACATCATAGCTTAATATATGATGATGACCCGTATAAACACATGAATCATCCCATTGCACAAAGAAGGACTATCAGGAGCAGAGTGAAAATGTGAGGTACCAGTTAGTCTGTAAGGTGCAGTGTGGCAGCATAGCTATGACCAGAATACAACATCGTAGTGAGTTATTGTACAGTGAAATTGCATGTGGCAGGAAAGATTTCCTGTACCTGGCCGTTCGACAACGAAGCTGTAGTAGTCTACTGGAGAAAGTGCTTTGCTGCCTATCTAGTGTGTGGTGGAGGGGGTGATCAGGATTGTTCATGATGGATCGCATATAGGTATAGTCACAACACAAACCTACCAAACAACATTAATATTGAGTGACTTTCAGCTTTCAGAGGCTATATTAAAAACATGCATGTTCCTATGGGGAATACTTCTGCATATACTGCAAGACCCCAGAGCTTGTTTACTTGGGCTACAACTAGCAATTATTTTATATTACAAATTATTCTGCAATAATTTATTTTCACTTAGTCAACTAAGAAACTTGTTGATGTATAACTAAGCTTCAAGGCTACCTGGCCAGCACAGTTGACGAAATATTCACACTCAACAGAGCCCCGGTCAGTCTCCACAGCCACTACATGACCCTTCTCTCCAAGGACCTGCTGAACACTGGTCCGCTCCAAGATCTGAACCCCTGGACAAGGAGACAGTGACAAGAAAATGGACAAGGAAGAAAAAAATCATTTGTGTCGTTTTACACTAGTACACACCCATGCATGCCCATAGAAACCAAGTATAAGCAAGTATTTCTGCATGCCCGTAGAAAGCAGGTGTGAGGGTGTAAGCAAGCACCTCAGCACTCAGTGATGCCTGCCTTTGATTTTTGATGGCGTCATAGTGAGTCCTATGATCTGTGATGATGTCATAGGGAGTCATGATCGTGAATTATGCCTGTTTGGTCTTGGAAGCTGCCCTATGTCCTATGATCTGTGACGATGGCATAGTGAGTCCTATGACGCCTGCATTTGATCCTGGTTCAAATTAGTGTGTCCTATTCTTAATCGGGTGATGAGTATCTCTTCATTGGTGAGTGTTGATCTATATAACATCATAAAGACATCAAGGCAGGCATCATAGGACCTCATGCCTACATCATAGGTAGCCAGTCCCATTGTGTATATGACGGCATCGCGAGTCCTATGTTGGCAGATATCATAGGATCCTTGACTCCTATGTTGCCTGATATCACAGGATCATCATAGGAAATCATGCAGACATCATAGGCCGTCCTATGATGTGCTCTGATCGAGACACACAGACATGATGTACTGCTTCGAATGGGTGTGGTTTAAAGTAGTGTGTGTGCTATTGTTAATTGGGTGATGAGTAAGATTTCAATATTTACACAGAAACAGAGATTTCTTGAATTTATAAAGTGACATTTTGTAATAAGATTTCCAGATTTACTGCTTCGAATGGGTGTGCTTTAAAGTGCTGTGTCCTATTGTGTATATGATGGCATTGTCCTTTTGTCTATATGACGGCATCGCGAGTCCTGATGGTCTATATGACATCATAAAGACATCAAGGCATAGGGACATCATAGGAGCATCATAGGCACATCATAAGCCGCCCTATGATGTCCTATGATCGTGACACACAGACACACACACATATTTCTTGGAATTTATAAAGTGATGCCTGAGATCATAGATCATCATAGGACATCATGCAGACATCATAGGCCGTCCAATGATGTCCTATGATCGGGACACACAGACACACAGATTTCTTGAATTTATAGAGATATAGATATACATTGATAGAAGAAGAAGGCGATTCGACCAGGACACGAATTCAACTAGGAGGAATGGAGGTGGGAAGCAAGGAAGAGGAAGTTTGGAGCACAGTGGAGTCTAAAAGAAACAAACGATGTCAAGAAACTCAATCAAGACTGTTATCAAGTGCTGAGGAATCAGAGGATGAACAATCCCGGAATGAACAGAAGGAGTGGAAAGTAATCATTAAACTTACTCAGGAAAGGGGCATTGTTTCGTGAGTGGAACCCAATTAAGCTCACAAATGCAATTAATGGGTTACTTGGAGAAGTTTTAAATGGAAGGGTTCTTCGTAGTGGTTCGTTGCTGGTTACATGTAAAGATAGCATTCAACAAGGAAGAGCAATCAGAGTCACTCAGATGGAGGGAAAAATGTGCAGTGTTCAGTATTGAAAGGAAATAAGGCAATGAGAGGAGTGATATCGGGCATTTCAACGGTTGTCTCAACTGATGAAATAATGAGGAACTTAACTGGAGTAAAAGTGACAGAGGTACGGAGATTGAAAGCTAACAGAAATGGCGAAAAATGTGATAGTCTGTCAGTAATGTTAAAATTTGATGAAACAAGACTGCCAAGTAAGGTGTATATTGGCTACATGAGCTATGAAGTCAGACTTTACGTCCCTCCTCCGCTCAGATGTTTCAAATGTCAAAAGTTTGGTCATGTAGCAGCGATATGCAAAGGTAGACAACGATGTGCCAGATGCTCCGGTGAACATGAATATGGCAAGTGTGAAAGAGGAGCCAAATTAAAGTGCTGCAACTGCGGTGGTGACACAGCTCTGCATATTGAGGTTGTGAAGCCAGCAAAAGAGCAGCAGAAATTCAGCAGATAAAAGTCTCCCAGGGACTAACATATGCAGAAGCTGCGAAAAAGGTGCCACCTAAAAAAGTGGGAGTGGACTCGAACAGGGAAAGTGTGCAGACTTGCAGTGCATGCAGTAGAATTAAGGAAGATACTCTGGTTTTGAAGGAAAATAATTTTGTCTTATTTGTGGTAGATGTGATAAACTGCACTACACAGACTTCCAAGAAAACAGAAAAAATCCAAATCATTGTGAAAGCAGCAGAAAAATATCTTGTTATTAAGGGGCTACAGTGGGAAGCAGTTGAGGACTTGTTAAGTGGGGGACCTTTAAGTTCAAAGACATCATGGGCTGGTGGATCAACCGCCAATCAAGTCTAAAAGAGGAAGAATAATAATGAGATGAGACGCAGATACGGATTACAGCTAGAAGAAGAATGATGAGATGAGACACAGATGGGTGATTCCATTTATTAGGGGTCCAATGTGTGACATTGGTGGCCAAATTTAAAATTGATCAAATCTGCACATGAAATTGACTAATCACTATCCGATTGTGTCAGGTTTATGAAACTATTAACTATTTTCGTAACGGCATTCGCGTTCAGGAACAGATAGCATGCAAGTGTGCACACACGTGTCCATTTTTCTGGTGTAAAGGGGACACCAAACCTAAAAATGGTTTTGTACATAAAAGCCAAGAACACTTTCATTCTTTGAAAGTTGGCATGTGTTAGGTACTCTAGTCTGACTACTTTCCCAAATAGCATGACCTATTTAAAGCCTCTTTTCATGAAAATGAAATTTTGAGTGTCTCTTTAATGACTTGTGGCTTACTTTTGAGTCCTTGTTTACGTCTTGATCTCACTCAAGGTACAGCCACTCATTTCGACACATATTTCTAATTTTTTACCTTAAAACTTATACAGGTACTTGCAAAATGATCTACGGTAACAAATATAATGCGAAATAAACCATGACATTGACTTGATTTCCAGAAAACGACCTGGTGCAGGCGACGTAAATGGAGATGCTATTGTTTTGGTTTCCCTTTAATTTGCTTTACGTCTATGGCATTTCCCTCGTTTTTAGATTATACTTTATAAACGACAACTCAAATAGGTATTTTATGAGGATAAAGAAGCACCAGAAACAAGTATATAATTCAAATGTCCAAAACTCTTGAGGATGAAAGCTCACTTTAACTACTTGTAAGTTGAGGCGTAAATGGGACAGTCGGGCTTTTGTTTCCCCGTGTGCCAATGCACACGTTTTACACGAAACAACTTCAACACTTCCAGTATTTTTAACGCATCAAAACTTATCAACAGCTACATTTTCATGACATACTAAGATGTGATAACGTGTATACATACCTTCAAATTCTTCCTGTTTGTTGGATAAGACGTAAAATCACAAAAGGCGTAAATGTGGGACACGGAAGTTTGGACCTTCGATAACTTCAATATAAAGTGGCCATGGTTAATCCTCTCCACATGGGTTGAGCACATCCGGGGTAGAGAAAATAAAGGCCTTTCCCCGGGCGGTCACCTCGCCAGACGGGGCTGCGAGCGGCCGACCAAGACCGAAGACGTAAATTTTTTAAGGGACACCATATTCAATGTGTCATAAATGTTTGAGATTTTATTGAAATATTCTACATCTGAGCTTCACAAAGACTGATCTCCTTTTTACGTGTATGGTTTGGGATTTGAAAGGTGCAAAGTGAAAAGCATCAGCACTTCTTTTTTTCTTGTAACTTTACCAAATAACCTGCATGTTGCTGCGTAAATTCGGGGACACGAAAATTTACGTCGTATGAGTAAATTTGCAGGGGTCGCCGTACAAAAACCATAGATACGATCACATTGGGGAATGTTTTATTTTGAATTTGCATTACAACTCTGTTATCTCTTGCATAAATGAGTTGAAAGAGTTACTCAGAGATCCCTTTCAGGTACTTTGAAATTGATGCGATTGTCATGTCACACAAAAACTGGGAAAAATGAGGGGACACGACCAATAGTTTCGATGCTAATGGCAAAATCAATGATTTTTTTTAAAAATTGCAATGCAAGTCTGAAACTCTTATGTTCCCTTGCATGTTATAAAAACGAAACCGACATCTGCAAATTACAGAAAAAGAGAGCGCTTGAAAGTCGGATACCCCTGATATAGTGCACTGGACCCCAAATCAATGGAAGCACCCAGATACGAGATTAAAGAATTTCACAAAGCTATGAGGAAAACGTCAAAAAGCTATGAGGTAAATGTCACAAAGCTATGAAGAAAACGTCACAAAGCTATGAAGAATACGTTACAAAGCTATGAGGAAAAACGTCAAAAAGCTATGAGGACGTCACAAAGCTATGAGGAAAACGTCACAAAGCTATGAGGAAAACGTCACAAAAGCTATGAGGAATACATTACAACGCTATGAGGAAGACGTCAAAAAGCTATGAGGAAAACGTCACAAAGCTATAAGAGGAAAACATCACAAAGCTATGAGGAAAACGTCACAATGCTATGAGGAAAACGTCACAAAGCAATGAAGAAAACGTCACAATGCTATGAGGAAAACGTCACAAAGCGATGAGGAAAACGTCACAAAGCAATGAGGAAGATATAGAGTGAAGTGTATGGCAGTAATACACCTCGTACCTCACTCTATATCTTCCTCATAGCTTTGTGAGGTTTTCCTCAGAGTGAAGTACATGGCAGTAATGCACCTGAAAATGCTGGAATCCTTTGATGAGAGCAGTTGGTGGCAGTAGTATGTGGCGGTGAAGTACTTGGCAGAACTCCGCCGACATCTTGGCCGTGAGATGTGTAGAGTGATAATATAGAGTGAAGTACGAGGAGACGAAGAAGAGTGATGTCTGAAGATATAGAGTTGAGGTTCGGTTGGACACAGCAATGATGATAGAAGGACTACAACTCCTCACCAGATAGAGTGATGATATAGAGTGTATACATGGCGGTAATGCACCTGTAAGCTGGTTGCCAACCGCCAATCAAATCTAAAAGAAGAAGCAGAAGAAGAAGGTAATGCACCTGAGAAGAAGAAGAGTGATATAAAGTGAAGTATGTGGCGGTAATGCACCTGTAAGCTGGCTGCCAACTGCCAATCAAATCTAAAAGAAGAAGAAGACAGACAGACACAGGACTTGGTGGCAGGACACGTCCGGGCCAAGGACGGAAAATTTTTTGACACGAGTTGTTCAGAACTCCTTATAAGAACTCCTGACACAAAGATATACAGTGATGATATAGAGTGAAGTATGTGGCGGTAATGCACATGTAAGCTGGCTGCCAACCGCCAATCAAATCTAAAAGAAGAAGAAGTAGATGGATATACTGTAGATGAGAGCTAGAAAGCCACTCTATGAGCTCTCCCAGGAAAGGCGGTGTTTCAAGCCTCCTCTGTTATTCATGAACCCCTAATCTGATTCAATGAAAGCCTTGCAATGACACGTATGGCAAAGCCAATCACAAGCAAGGAGGCGTAACCTACAGCAGGGCCCAAGTTTGACTGTTTACGACTAGAGCGCTCCATAACAAAACAATGGAAAGTTCTCTCCATGATCAAAGCACCGTTGGATTTTAAATGTTTAGGCATTTTACGGCATTACTACACACAATAAAGTGCTAACAACTTTAGCAGCTAAAAACACCAACCATTCAGACTTGTATAAATATTTAAAGCATACATTTACAGGTTGGGGATCCAAAGTAGGGTTCACCAGTGTGGGGACAGCGGTATCAAGAATAAGCTTTTTAATGAAACGAAAGTTATACTTTCCAAGGTTTTGGAATGAATCCATAGTGAAATGACTGAATGAAGAAATAAGTTTGGACTAAAATCTTCCAGAATGTCTGTAAAAATACATTTTTGCCACTTTTCTCTTAGATGCAACCTTTGGAAGTTTGTTTAAGGATTGTGACGGTTGCCATCCCCCCTTTGGAGTTGGGATTTGCACCTGTATGTCAATACTTTTTTAGGTGATCAGCAGATTGAAGAGTGGCTGATTGGCAGCTCCATAAAAGAGGAACTGTCAAGCCAGCTGGCAGGGCTGTCACCTGCGGGCAGTTGGGGTTGCTCTCCTCTTCCGGGCACAGCGGACCCCTTTTTAGACTTGTTGCCGTTTTAGTTTATTGCACGTTCTTTGCACTTTTACAAACACCAACAGAAAAATATTTGGATCAATGTAGTAAGGATCAGTTGATTAAAAGTGCTGATCACTATGACATTGATGGTGGGGATAAAAGTTAAAGATATGGTAAAAGTGAATTTTAAAAGTTAGTTTATTTAAAATGAATATTTTGCCCGTTTCTGCCCATGTTGTTGGTTCTGGGGATTCGTGTCTGCCCACGGTCTCCGACAGGCCCAGTAATTAAGCTTTTGATCAACAGAAGGAACTGTTAATGTTAAAAATGCAAATGGAAAAGAAAAAGAAATTGCTTTAATACAAATGCGGCATGGTTTGGAGTTGGGAGAAAGCTCTAACTTTGGAAAAAGTAAAACAAGAACACAGAACGAGTGAAGTCAGAGGTACAAAAGGAAAGATTAGAATTGATTAAATCTGGTAGAAAGTCTGCTGAGGGTGTGCTGCAGTCTTCTGACTCATCTTTTAGGTGCGACATTTTTAAGGAAATCAAGTTGGTACCTAAATTTAATGAGAGTGACGTTGAGACTTTTTTATGTGTTGTTTGAACGTGCAGCTTGTGAAAGAGGTTGGCCCAATAGTATGTGCACTTTAATGTTGCAATCCATATTTACAGGTAAGGTGCAGGAGGCTTATTCCTCTTTGAGCAGTGCTGACTGAATTATTCTATGGTAAAGGCAGCTGTTCTTAAAGCTTATGAGCTTGTGCCAGCAGCTTATCGGCAGAGGTTTCAGGGTTGGAAGCGCGGCGACAAGACACATTTGGAGTTTGCACGTGATTCGACCACCCATTTTGATCGTTTGTGTACAGCATCTGAAGTTGGAAATTATTAAGATCTTCGGAATTTGATTGTTCTTGAGCAGCTCAATGATTCACTGCCAGACCATGTGGCATTATATATTAATTAAGAACAAGTTAGAACTGTTGCAGAGGCTGCGGCCATGGCAGATGATTTTGTGTTGAGACGCAGAGATAATTGGTGTTCTTGCATGCCCAACATTGCTGCCGAGAAAAGCTCTTCCATGTGTTTTCCAGAGCGGTCTGGTCAAAACGGTGATTGTTCTGTCTGTGACATTGACAAAATTTGCAACCACTGTCAAAAACGTGGTCACCGGAAGCGTGACTGTGATGTGCGTAAATTAAAAGAATCGTATGCAGCTTGTGAGGCTAAACCTGCCATGTCGGTTGCACCTGCAGGAGTTTTCTTTCCTGTGGAAAAATCAAACTCATGCAATCCTCGCCTACAAGCTTATTTGCCTTTTATAACAGAAGGGTTTGTCTCTTTAATTGGAAGTGAGGAAAAGTACCAGTCAGGATTTTGCGCGACACTGGTGCTTTTGATTCATTTATTTTGGCCTCAACTTTACAGTTTTCAGAGGACTCGCACACTGGTTCTTTTATCCCGGTAATGGGGATGGTCTGAATATGATGCATGTACCCCTGCATAAAATCATGTTGTATTCAGATCTGTTCCATGGTGAGATCTCTGTTGGTGTGTGCCTAGCTTTACCCATGGAGGGTGTTACACTGATTTTGGGTAATGGTTTTGCTGGAGATAAAATGAAGGCAGAGATGCCAACACACATCATAGTTTGTGAGCCTGTGGCGAGTAGTAAACCTGATAAAAATGAGATGGTGTTTCCTGATGTGTTCAAGGTGTGTGCTGTGAGAGAGACTGAAGCTAAAGCAGGTTTTCGCAGAGATGGCAAAGCTGATTTGGCATTATCTGACATTCCTTGGTCTGTTTTCCACAGTGAGCTGGTGGAGGAACAGCACTCTGATTCGTCACTGAAGGAGCTATTTGGGAAGGTTCTGCCTGGTAATGAGGTGGAAAAGATTGCCCAATGTTACTTCATCCACACTGAACTGGGTTTAGGTGAGCCTGTCTACCAAGTAGTGGTGCCTTCGAAGTTTCGTGACGTGGTGTTGCAGGTCTCTCACAATAAATTTGGACATCTAGGTGTCAGGAAAACTTATGACTGGGTCCTAAAATATTTCTTTTGGCCCAAGTTAAAGAGAGATATTTCTGCTTACATTAAATCATGCCACACATGTCAGATAACCAGTAAGCCAAACTGCATCTCAAAGCCATCTCCTCTGGGTCCTATATCTGCAATAAGACAGCTCTTTGAACACATCAGTGGTAGTGTCACTGCTTTGCTTCCATTTGGATCAGGTGCTACTTGTGTGTTGCCAGCGGGATATCAGAATCTAGTGTATCCAGTAGTATACCCATGGCATCGTTTGTCAGTTCTGGTCTACTGGTTATAGACTACAACCCCTCTACTGCTCAGAGACAGAAATGCATATATAAAGGGTGTGTGTGTGGTTTTTTTTAAGAGAAGTGAGCATCTTGATGTTTTTTTCCCCGATAGTCACATGACCAATGGACACATTTCAGAAGGTTAAAACCAACAAAATTACAATTTTTTAGTGACTGACCTCTTCAAATGAACAATAAAATGTTAAAAGAATGATAATGGTGAGTTTAGTCTACCTTGTCCAGCAGCAGCCACAGCAAGAGCGTGGTTAACATCGGGCGAAGACACCACAGCGTCATCGGGGAGGTGGAGCCCCCCCACCAGGTCATGAATGTTGACAAGTGGATGAAGTTTGGCTACTTCTTTGGGTTTAATGACATTACAGCTGATTCCCATTACCCTGAGCATGAAATTCAAAACAGATAAGGATTATTTCACCTTGTAATCAGGAAACAAATACTAAGTAATACGTTGTTTCAGTATAGATAGCTGATATGATCTTATCCACACAGACTCAAGGCTCAAGATAATATCCAAGTTATTGCTTCAAAGTATTGACTTTAGGCCTTACTTGAGTCTTGATGCCAGACGTTTAAGAGAAATGAAGCGATCTTGATTTTGTGCTAGACACAATGACCCTGTCTTCACATAACCTGCAACACACATCCCACACACAAAATCAACTATGTGCAAACAAATAAATAAATATTTGGACTGTCAGAATAAAAATAATAAAAGTAGCAGTGAAAGAAAGATGCAAATATTTTATCTGCAACAAAGTTAAAAAAAAAACCCTCAATAATAAAAATAAACTACAATTTAAGGAAGTAAAAGACAAAAAGTGTTGTGAAATAAAGTAATTAAGGCTTTACAGTTATATAATAGTGGTGAGGAGATACTATGATATAGTAAATTATTCTGTTGAGTAAAGTCATGTTACATCAAAGTATCTGACCTGTTTTAACCCCTGTTTCCTCCTCCAGTTGCTGATAAAGGTTATTGGAATAGTTGGCCATTTGACATTCAATGGTAACAGGCTTGGCCGTGCTGATAATACCAGCACACAGTCTGGTTGTTCCTGCACCCAGCCTGTTAGGGAGGACAACGGGAAATATAGCATTAGCAAAAAAAAAAAAAAAGAAACCTGAACACATCTTTTTACAAAACACAAAAAAATATTATTATTTAAAGGTCCCATTCCATCCACAGAAAATTGTGTTTTTGTAGTTTTAACCTTCTGAAATGTGTATATTGGTCATGTGATTATTGAAAAAAAAAAAACACATTAAAACACTCTCTTCTCTTAAACACACACACACACACACACACACAGAGCACCCTTATATCGATTCTGTCTTTTGACATTCTTGGCACTATTTTAGCTTAGCAGAGAGACCCCAGGTGGCTAGCTGAAGCTAGCACTTTCACCACTCCTTCACAAAGGTTTCTGTGCTTACTGTACTCCAAGGACCAGTCATATCCTATTGACCACTCAAACCACACACCTCTGTCCACCAATGATGCATTATTTCATTCATTCTTTGAGATAAATTCACATTATTTGGCTCAGGCTCCAAACCCAAGCCAGGATCTAGCCAGCTATGATTAGCAATAGTGATGTAAGAGGGAGGGTGGAGTTAAATGCTACTCTCAGGAATGTAGAGAGACATACACTGAAATGAACTGTTCTGAGTATGGCTGCAAAAGATGACTCACAAAGATGCTACAATAATTAAATAATTAAAGAAAATTTGAACAAAATAGATGACAAACATTTCCTTAAGACCCATGGGGGCTGTCAAAATGTAGGAAAAGTGCAGTGAATGGGACCTTTAAACCATTTGATTCCCATCCACTAAATCCACCTCACAAAACTGTCTGGTGTACAAGTTTCAGACAGTCAGATCAACTGAAATAAAGGGAGCTCTGTATCCTAGACCAAGCCAATTTTAGTGAGCCAACACAAGGGCTTAACCATAAATCACATACCATAAATCACCACAGCCATTATTAAAAAGGCTAATCAGCGACTCTGCTCTCTCCGGCAGTTAAAAAGGCAGGTCTTCCCACTCAGCTCCTCACCACTTTTTACAGAGGCACCTTGGAATATGTCCTTTCATATGACCTGACTACCTGGTTTGGGAATTGCACAGCTAGAGAAGCACCAGCTGAATAGGGTTGTAAAAACAGCCAGTAAGATCATCAGTGTTCCCTTCCTCTCCTTGGAGGAGATTTACAAGAAACGCTGTGCTAACAGCTGTTAACATCATTAAAGACTACTATCATCCTTCCCACAGTTTGTTTTCTCTTCTGCCCTCAGGAAAGAGGTACAGGTGTCTTCAGGCCAGGACAGCCAGAATGTTAGCATTAGCAGTTTTTTTCCACATGCACTCAGGATTATAAATGGACTGTGCCCTATTCCCCTGCCAATTGCTTTTCCTACCCCTCACCTCTGCTAAACTTGTATATGTACCGTATTTTATGGACTATAAGGCGCACTTAAAATCCTTTAATTTTCTCAAAAATTGACAGTGCGCTTTATAATCCAGTGCGTCTTATGTATTACTTTTGGTTGTTGTGCTTACTGACCTTGAACCGATTTTATGTGGTACACGGCGCTCAAAAATCTGTCAAAATGTTTTAGTACGACTTTGGTAAGTTACGAAGCCAAACCGCTTGAGGGATTTTCGGAGTATTACGGTAGTCAGGAGTCATGCTTGATGCCGAAATCGCCCAACTGTTAAACTCAGACACTGAAGATGAAGAATTTGATGGATTTATGGAAGAGGAATGAACTAAAAAAAGTGAGTGTACTGTTTTGTATTTTGTGTTCCAACTAGTTTTGTGTTACAACTGAATAATGTTGAGTGTATGTGTTCCAACTGGTTTTTTGTGTTACAACTGAACAATGTTCAGAGTTATTGTGAATAAGTTGAATAAAATTTCACTTATCTGACGGTTTTGTTGCGCTTAATGTGTCTCGCTTAATGCGCCTTATAATCCGGTGTGCCTTATGTATGAAAATAGACAGTCAAATAGACTGGTAATTGATACTGCGCCTTATAATCCGGTGCGCCTTATAGTCCGAAAAATACGGGTATTCTGTTAGGTGGGTCTGACCATAGTGTTAAACTGATATGTTACTGTTGTATTTATTTTTCATGCTGTTGTTTTTAAACTTATTCTCTATGTACAGTGTTAAAGTATTTAGTCAGCCACAAATTGTGCAAGTTCTCCCACTTAAAAGATGAGAGAGGTCTCCAATTTTCATCATAGGTATACCTCAACTATGAGAGACAAAATAAGAAAAAAAAATCCAGAAAAATCACATTGTCTGATTTTTAAAGAATTTATTTGCAAATTATGGCGGAAAATAAGTATTTGGTCAATAACAAAAGTTCATCTCAATACTTTGTCATATACCCTTTGTTGGCAATGACAGAGGTCAAACGTTTTCTGTACGTCTTCACAAGGTTTTCACACACTGTTGCTGGTATTATGGCCCATTCCTCCATGCAGATCTCCTCTAGAGCAGTGATGTTTTGGGGCTGTCGCTGGGCAACACGGACTTTCAACTCCCTCCAAAGATTTTCTATGGGGTTGAGATCTGGAGACTGGCTAGGCCACTCCAGGACCTTGAAATGCTTCTTACGAAGCCACTCCTTCATTGACCAGGCGGTGTGTTTGGGATCATTGTCATGCTGAAAGACCCAGCCACGTTTCATCTTCAATGCCCTTGCTGATGGAAGGAGGTTTTCACTCAATATCTCACGATACATGGCCCCATTCATTCTTTCCTTTACACGGATCAGTCGTCCTGGTCCCTTTGCAGAAAAACAGCCCCAAAGCATGATGTTTCCACCCCCATGCTTCACAGTAGGTATGGTGTTCTTTGAATGCAACTTAGCATTCTTTCTCCTCCAAACACGACAAGTTGAGTTTTTACCAAAAAGTTCTATTTTGGTTTCATCTGACCATATGACATTCTCCCAATCCTCCTCTGGATCATCCAAATGCTCTCTAGCAAACTTCAGACGGGCCTGGACATGTACTGGCTTAAGCAGAGGGACACGTCTGGCACTGCAGGATTTGAGTCCCTGGCGGCGTAGTGCGTTACTGATGGTAGCCTTTGTTACTTTGGTCCCCGCTCTCTGCAGGTCATTCACTAAGTCCTCCCGTGTGGGTCTGGGATTTTTGCTCACCGTTCTCGTGATCATTTTGACCCCACGGGGTGAGATCTTGCGTGGAGTCCCAGATGGAGGGAGATTATCAGTGGTCTTGTATGTCTTCCATTTTCTAATAATTGCTCCCACAGTTGATTTCTTCACACCAAGCTGCTTACCTATTGCAGATTCAGTCTTCCCAGCCTGGTGCAGGTCTACAGTTTTGTTTCTGGTGTCCTTTGACAGCTCTTTGGTCTTGGCCATAGTGGAGTTTGGAGTCTGACTGTTTGAGGTTGTGGACAGGTGTCTTTTATACTGATAACGAGTTCAAACAGGTGCCATTAATACAGGTAACGAGTGGAGGACAGAGGAGCCTCTTAAATTAGAAGTTACAGGTCTGTGAGAGCCAGAAATCTTGCTTGTTTGTAGGTGACCAAATATTTATTTTCCACCATAATTTGCAAATAAATTCTTTAAAAATCAGACAATGTGATTTTCTGAATTTTTTTTCTCATTTTGTCTCTCATAGTCGAGGTATACCTATGATGAAAATTAGAGACCTCTCTCATCTTTTAAGTGGGAGAACTTGCACAATTGGTGGCTGACTAAATACTTTTTTGCCCCACTATATGTGGTACGGTGTTATGCTGGGGGATCATAATTTCGTTTTTTATGTGCATGCACATACTAAATGACAAAGAAATCTTGACATCATCAAGCTGTAAGGCCACCTCACATTTTATTACACCACGCCACTGACTAACACCTTCAGATATTCCCAACAATTAAAAGATTGCAATCAACTGTCTCACCTCCCCTGTTCAAGGAGCACAATGTCAGTCCAGCCCAGCTTGGCGAGGTGGTATGCCACCGATGTTCCCACAATGCCTCCTCCACAGATCACAACCCGGGCCTGGCTGGGCAGAGGGAGAAGCTGGGAGTCTCCACTGACTGCCAAACACTGGGTGGAGGTCCTGAGCCCCCTGCCTGCCAAACTGTACCCGGTCTGGGGAAGCAGCAACCTGGGAAGTAGGACAGGAGACAGAGCCCTGGAGCTCCGCACACAGCTGCACATGGCTGTGTTTCTGCAAGCACAGACACAGAAATAAATATTAAAAGAAAGTAAATTAAATTGCAAACAATGACAGATGGTTAAATGAAGATTATTCCTGTCTCAAATCGTAATCTACCAGGAGATGCAGAGTATTTATCTGCAGATTTGCTTCATCAAGTTGCTGTTTATGACTAAACTAACACGGGCTGACAACTGATACATTACTAATGTATCAATCATATCAAATAGCCTACTATTTGATAGTTTTGCAAAGGCTGGGAGGGCAGAAAGGTTAACTCACAACACACCTTCAACTATCACTAATATATTTGGGAACAGGTCAAGTGGACCCCTGACCAAGTGAGCACCCCATGTGGACCCCGGGGTCCAATCTGTACATTTTCAATCCGGAGATTTACAAACTGATTTGGAGCGTTCTAAATCCTCATTCAGAGTATTATAGTCCCACATACCTATTCTGTGGATTCTCATCTGGAGGCAGCCAGCGTGGAGAAGAAAAGTCTTTCAAAAGCAGAAACAGAGCCTTACATACACTCACCGGCCACTTTATTAGGTACACCTGTCCAAATGCTCGTTAACACTTAATTTCTAATCAGCCAATCACATGGTGGCAACTCAGTGCATTTAGGCATGTAGACATGGTCAAGACAATCTCCTGCAGTTCAAACCGAGCATCAGTATGGGGAAGAAAGGTGATTTGAGTGACTTTGAACGTGGCATGGTTGTTGGTGCCAGAAGGGCTGGTCTGAGTATTTCAGAAACTGCTGATCTACTGGGATTTTCACGCACAACCATCTCTAGGGTTTACAGAGAATGGTCCGAAAAAGAAAAAATATCCAGTGAGCGGCAGTTCTGTGGGCGGAAATGCCTTGTTGATGCCAGAGGTCAGAGGAGAATGGCCAGACTGGTTCGAGCTGATAGAAAGGCAACAGTGACTCAAATAACCACCCGTTACAACCAAGGTAGGCAGAAGAGCATCTCTGAACGCACAGTACGTCGAACTTTGAGGCAGATGGGCTACAGCAGCAGAAGACCACGCCGGGTGCCACTCCTTTCAGCTAAGAACAGGAAACTGAGGCTACAATTTGCACAAGCTCATCGAAATTGGACAATAGAAGATTGGAAAAACATTGCCTGGTCTGATGAGTCTCGATTTCTGCTGCGACATTCGGATGGTAGGGTCAGAATTTGGCGTCAACAACATGAAAGCATGGATCCATCCTGCCTTGTATCAATGGTTCAGGCTGGTGGTGGTGGTGTAATGGTGTGGGGAATATTTTCTTGGCACTCTTTGGGCCCCTTGGTACCAATTGAGCATCGTTGCAACGCTACAGCCTACCTGAGTATTGTTGCTGACCATGTCCATCCCTTTATGACCACAATGTACCCAACTTCTGATGGCTACTTTCAGCAGGATAATGCGCCATGTCATAAAGCTGGAATCATCTCAGACTGGTTTCTTGAACATGACAATGAGTTCACTGTACTCAAATGGCCTCCACAGTCACCAGATCTCAATCCAATAGAGCATCTTTGGGATGTGGTGGAACGGGAGATTCGCATCATGGATGTGCAGCCGACAACTCTGCGCCAACTGTGTGATGCCATCATGTCAATATGGACCAAACTGTCTGAGGAATGCTTCCAGCACCTTGTTGAATCTATGCCACGAAGAATTGAGGCAGTTCTGAAGGCAAAAGGGGGTCCAACCCGTTACTAGCATGGTGTACCTAATAAAGTGGCCGGTGAGTGTATATTTTTTACACTTCTTGGTGACCAGTTAAAGTCTTTCCAACAGTTTTACACAAATTCTTGTTGTTCTCCTTCTTTGTGTTTACAAATCACTAGTTTGACAATGTACTTGTAGCTGTACAGATTGGATCCCAGGGTCTACTTGGGGTGCTCACTTGGTCAGGGGTCCACTTGACCTGTATCCATATACTGGATAACAGCTAGCTCTAACTCCGTACTGACACTATTAGCAGCGCGGCTAACAACAGCCAACGCACACCGGTAACGGTGTGAATTATCTTAAACTACTAAATCAGAGTTGGATGACCTTGTCTAAAGTTAGATAAAGTCACGGAAAAAAGTTTCCTTGTGATTTGAGGGTTTTCGTATTTGTAGTGTGAGAGTTGGTGCTAGCACATCTTAGCTAACGAAAAGCTAACAAATGTTGATTTTTTTTTTCTGCACTCAATAAATAAAAGTCAACCGGACAGAAAACGTCACTCTGCGTTTACGGCATATATGATTTAAACCTACACCAAACTCACCAAATCAACCAGGAGCAGACGTTGTGGCGTTTTAATCACACAAATGAAAGCAAGGATTGTTTAGGTGCAAGTTGCAACCTTGTAAATGAGTATTAGCAAGAAATATTGTTTCCGGTTAACGCTTTCAAAATAAAGCAGCGGGCTTTTAAAAAAGTGGATACGGGGCATTAACGTCTTTTCTGAGACACTTCGCCGTCAGAGATATTTCTAACTATAAAGCAGACTACACAAATGGTACAGCTCCGGTCAGCCACAACAGGGATCCCAAACTACAAGGTCACCCCTAACATTTTAGGAGAAGATTTTTTTTTCGTAAATTCGCCTTTTTTTCCCCCCTCAAATGTTTGCAGTGATTTTCTTGTAAATTTGCAGGGTTTTTTTTCTTGTAAACGTCCAACTTTTTAAAATATTACCATGTGGAAGATGGAAACAGACGAGGCAGCGAGCTGAATGACACACAAACTTTATTCCACTTCCAGCTTGAGCCTGCGCCCATAACAGCTGTAACGTGGGCTGGCCAAGTCTTGCTGTTGAGGTGGGCAGGAGACAAACTCGGTCTCCAGAGCGCAGTCCTGTGGAGGGGGAAAGGGTGGGGAGGGGAAAGACCTAGTCTGCTGCCAACAGTTCTCTGCAGGGGGAATACCAACTTACGGAGCCACTGTAGGTGAGCATCCGCGCCGGGGAGCTTGAGCCAACACCACTTGTTTGTCTGCCAACACATAAGTGGGCTTAAGCCTGTCAATGCAGACAGTTTCCTTACCCCCCCCCAGTCTAACACAAAATGCTTTGCCCCGGTTTCCAGCACTCTGAATGGTCCATCATGTAATGTTCTCCTGGAACCTTGTAGTGTTCTCCTGGAACATGTAATGACGAGGCGCACACACCGGGTGTCAGTTAGGACTTTTTACTTGTCACTTCAACAGCAACTAACAACTAACCACACAGTGGCACATGTACAACTCCTTTTATAGTTAGGTCATGGCCGGGGTCATACTGCCCTCTAGTGGTGACTCCATATGAACTTCACATATCAATACATCTCCTTTTTTTTCTAGTAAAGGTCATGTCCAACTATAAACTTTTTCTCAAATTTCTATATACAAAATAAACTCCATTTCTATTTACATTTTTTTTTCAACCTTGTACACTGAATCACAAGTTCAATTTTTTCTCTGTTTACAATTCAACATCAACACATTTTTTTCCTCTGTTTACAATTCAATATCAACACATTTTTTTTATTTTTTTTTTTCATTCATTTCAGTACTTACATTTCCTCAATCAATCTTTTCGGTTTCACAATTTGCCTTTGTGAGCATCTCCTTTGTGTCACCTCAGTCTGTTCGTTAGTGTTTGTCTCTATGTTCTGGTTCTCAGCCATTTCTGGTTGTTCGGTTTGGCTGTAAATTAGCATGTCGCTTGTTTCACTGTCTGTGACTCTCATTTTTGTCTGAGGCACTTTCAGTAAGTGACGTCGGTTTCGCCTCATTGTTTTTCCATGCTCTGTGATGACTTCATATGATCTGGGAGTTGTTTCTTTAACCACTTTTGCCAGCGGTCCCCATTCTCCATCACATCTCACTCGCACTATGTCCTCATGTGCAAGTGGTCTCAGAGGTCGTGCTGTTCTGTTGTACAGTTCAGTTTGCCTCTCATCGCGCCTCACATCTCTTTTTTCCATCACCTGTGATGCTGATGGAAGTCGCGTTCTGAGTTTTCTGTTCATGAGCATTTCTGCTGGGGAAAGTCCATTCTCCAGTGGTGATGCTCGGTAATTCAGGATCGCCAGATGTGGGTCTTCTGCATTGTCTGCAGCCTTTTTCAGTATGCGCTTCACAATTTGCACCCCTTTCTCTGCTAACCCATTTGACTGTGGGTACAGAGGGCTTGAGGTCACGTGCTTGAACCCATATGTGTCTGCAAAGTCTTTGAAGCACTGACTCGTGAATTGTGGTCCGTTATCACTTACAACAGTCATTGGAATTCCATGGCGTGCAAACATTGTCTTTGTACAGTATGTGCAATCACCTTTTCTGCTGTTGTGTCACTCAACCCTGCAAACTCTGGGTAGGTGGAATGATAGTCCATGACTAACAGATAGTCCTTGCCCTTAAGCTGAAATAGATCCATGCCCACTTTTCTCCATGGCCCTTGAGGCTTCTCATGGGGCCTCATAGGCTCCTTTGGCTGTTGATACCTGTGGCGCTGGCAAATGTCACAGCGCTGCACATATGCCTCAATGTCCTTGTGCATGTTGGGCCAATACAAAACATCACGTGCACGTCTTTTGCACTTTTCAATACCCAAATGCCCCTCATGCACTAATTTAACCATTTCTGATCTCATGGAGGTAGGTATGACTATCCTTGTACCCTTTAACAGAACCCCATCTAACACAGACAGTTCACCTTTAAAGTGTTGGTAAGGCTTGTCAATCATAACCTGTCCTGGCTGATGTATCTGTTCCATTACTCTTTTTAGTTTCTCATCTTTTTGTGTTTCTTTCACTATCTTCGTCCATTTTGCATCTGACACTGGCATGTGTGCCTTAATTGAGTCTACATGTATTTGCACAGCTTCCTCTGTTGTGCTGCTGGTGTTGCTCAAGCTAGCCCTACTCAGCGCATCGGCTACAATTAGTTGCTTGCCTGGTGTAAACTCAAATTTCAAGTCATATTTCTGTAATCTTAACATTAGACGCTGGATGCGCGGTGGTGCGTCACCCAGTGGCTTCTGTGAGATCGCAATCAGTGGTTTGTGGTCTGTTTCTAGTATTACTGACCGTCCATACACATATTCATGAAACTTCTCACATCCAAACACTGCACCTAGAGTCTCTTTCTCTATTTGCGCGTAATTTTTTTCTGCGCTTGTCATGGTGCGCGATGCGTATGCGACTGGATACCACTCTGTGTCATGTTTTTGCAATAGCACAGCTCCTAGGCCGGCTTTGGACGCATCTGTGGACACTTTTAGCAGTTTGTCCTGATCATAGAATTTTAACACTGGCTCCTTTATTAGACTGCTTTTGAGCCACTCCCATTCTCTGGCATGCTCTGCCATCCACTGCCACATTGTATTGGTCTCTAACAAGCTTCTAAGAGCTATTGTGTTAGCTGATAAATTTGGGATAAATTTCCCCATGTAATTGACTAGCCCTAGGGCTCTTTGCAAGTCATTTTTGTCCTGCGGTACTGGCAGCTCTGCTATGGCCCGCACTTTTTCCGGATCTGGTTGCACGCCTGCCCCAGATAATTTCTCTCCCAGGTATGTAATCTCCTGTACCCCAAATTGGCACTTACTCTTATTCAGTTTCATACCTGACTTTTGCGCCTGTGTGAGAACTCTAGCCAACCTTTCGTCGTGCTCCTCTTTTGTTTTTCCCCAGACTACCACATCATCAAGAAAAACTCCCACCCCTTCTATTCCGTCAAACAATTGCTGCACAGTTCTATGGAAAATTTCAGGGGCTGAGCTAATCCCGAACGGCATTCGTAGAAAGCAATGCCTTCCGAATGGCGTATTAAATGTGCACAATTTAGCGCTTTCCTCGTCGAGCACTATTTGGTAAAACCCAGATTTGGCATCTAATTTTGTGAAGTAATTTGCTCCACTCATTGTGCTGGTTATGTCAGATTTTGTTGGTAGCCTGTAATGCTCCCGCTGTATTACTCCATTTAGATCTTTTGGATCTATGCACAATCTCAAATCTCCATTTGGCTTCTCCACTATAACTAGTGAGTTAACCCATTCAGTTGGTTCTTCTATTTTTCTGACCACTCCGTCTGCTATCAGTGAGTCTAGTGTTTCTCTCAGCCTCTTTTTAAGAGCTATTGGCACTTTTCTTGCTGCATGTATGACTGGCTCTGCATTCTCTTTCAGCCTAATTTTTTGTTTGCCTGGTAGGCGGCCTATTCCTTTGAACACCTCTTTGTATTCTTTCACCCAGTCAGTGTGTTTGTGCCTACTTGTTGTAGCCTCTGTATTTTCTCGTGTTGTCACCTTGTCTGTATCAATGACATTCACCCTTTTGATCAGACCTAGCTGATCGCATGTTTTTAAACCCAAAATTGCTTGTCTATTTCCATCAACAAGTACAAACAATGCATTCACTGTTTTACCTTTGTTTGACAGTGTAACCCTGCACATTCCTTTAGTGGGTATTGGCTTATCGTCATATGTTCTCAGATTAATCTTTTTATCTCTTATTTTCGGTTTGTTTTTTAGTCTTTTAAAATCTTTCATTGGCAGAATGTTTACCTGCGCACCTGTGTCGAGCTTCAGTGACATGTCCGTGCCATTCATCTCCAGGCACACTATCCATTCGTCAGCGCTCGTCTCTCCCTCGATGGCGTCCACGTAAAACTGATCCTCTTCGCTGTCGCTCTTTTTCTCCACGAGTTGCACCCTCTTCTTCGAGAAGCAGGTCCTTGCGAAGTGATTTTTTCCGCCACACTTGCGACATTCCTTCCCGAATGCTGGACACTGTTTCAGCGCATGTTGCCTTCCACACCGCTCACAGTTCCCACGCGCGCGCTCTGGGTTTGCCTCCCTTTTTCTTGCATGCAACGTTCCTTTCGGCTTCGCGCGCTGCACTGCACCGACCTCAGCAGTCTCTTTTTCCTTGCTGCTAAAAGTCTTTAATTGTGCCTTTATACTCTCAGACGCTTGGCAAATCTGTATCGCTTTCTCCAGCGTTAAGTTAGTCTCTTTCAGTAATTGCATCCGCAATTTGTTGTCCTGGACCCCTATTACAATTTGGTCCCGTATCATTGACTCACTCAATGTTCCAAAGTTGCATGACTGACATTTGAACCGTAGGTCTGTGACATATAGCTCGATGGACTCTGACTCTTTCTGAAGTCTTTTTCTGAACACATACCTCTCGTACGTTTCATTCTTTCTCGGTGTGCAATAATCGTCAAATTTCTTCATCACGGCGTCGAAGTTGCCTTTTTCTTCTTCCGTGAAGACGAATGTATTAAACACATTTAGCGCCGCTCGCCCTGCTACTGTTAGCAGTAATGCTATTTTCCTCTCCTCGTCACGGAGAACGATAGCAAGCAAATAAAGTTCAAAACTCTGTTTGAATACTTTCCAGTTCTCGTTGACGTTACCGGTCAACTTTAACTCGTCCGGCTGTCGAAGAGCGTTCATCTTCGTCGTCGGTTCGTAGTTTTATATCCTGGTATCATGTAATTTACTCCTGGTACCATGTAATGTTCTCCTGGAACCTTGTAGTGTTCTCCTGGAACATGTAATGACGAGGCGCACACACCGGGTGTCAGTTAGGACTTTTTACTTGTCACTTCAACAGCAACTAACAACTAACCACACAGTGGCACATGTACAGCTCCTTTTATACTGTAGTTAGGTCATGGCCGGGGTCATACTGCCCTCTAGTGGTGACTCCATATGAACTTCACATATCAATACACATCATACAGTGGGCGCAGTGGGGTTCTGTGTGCGTTGTGCCTAACAAAAATGAACTTGGCACTCTGTAAGGTCTTTGGGACGAAGGTGTAGGGAAAACAATGGCACCGGGCCTGGCACATTAGTGGCCCCTGTACTGTAAAATAATTGCGTGGGCAGGTCGGTCCCGGGTGTGGGGTTTTCCGGTAAAAATTCCCTGGGAATCCGCAACAGCTGAGAAAAAACGAGTTTTGCCAGGGAGGTTGCCATATCCTCCTTAGGCACAGAGCACAACCCCAATAGGACCCAGGGCAGGCAGTCAACCCAATTTGCATCCGTGAGTGAGGCTCTGACCGCTGCTTTAAGTGACTTATGAAAGCGTTCGCATAACCCGTTAGCCTGGGGGTTGTACGCGGTGGTGTGGTGGAATTTGACCCCCAGGCTCTGGGCCATCACAGACCAGAGTTCTGAAACGATTTGCGGACCCCTGTCGGAAGTGATGTGTGATGGAGATCTGAACTGTACAACCCAAGCCGACAAAAAATTGCAAGCCACTTCCACAAACGTGGTGGAAACCAGCAGGACCACTTCAGGCCAACGCATGGTGCAGTCCACAATTGTCAAAAGGTGCGTGACCCCTTGCAACAGTGGGAGGGGGCCCACCAAATCCACGTGGATGTGGTCGAACCTCCTGGCTGGAATTTGAAACGGCTCGAGGGGGGCTTTGGTGTGCTTGTGCACTTTGGCCCGCTGGCACGCGACACACACTGCAGCCCACTCTTTTACGTCCCTGCGTGAGTGAGGCCAGACAAATTTCGCCCCACCAGTTTAACCGAGGCACACATGCCAGGATGTGAAAGGGAGTGGACTGACTCAAAAACGCGGTGGTGCCAAGAGCTCGGAACCACCGGGTGTAGGCGACCGGTTTAGACGTCACAGAGCAATGGGGGGCACCCTTCGTGCACCACCCTGCTCTCCAGTTTTAACCCAGTAGGCGCGGACTGAAGTGCGCAAATGTCCGCATCCCCGGTTTGCTCCACAGCCATGGTGGGGAAATCTATTCCCATGTAGACCGGGGAAACTAACGCGCACGACAGGCAGTCAGCCACAACATTAAGCTTGCCGGCTACGTGTTGAATGTCGGCTTTGAACTCCGAGATAACAGCCAAATGTCTTTGCTGCCGAGCTGACCACGGTTCCGAGAATTTGGACATTGTGTATGTTAGCGACTTAGGATCAATGAACGCAGTGAACTCATGCCTTTTCAGCCAAAACTGGAAATGGCGCGCCACCAGGTGGAGGGCCAACAACTCTCTGTCAAATATACTGTATTTGCATTCGTTGTCATGCAAAGTGTGGCTGAAAAATGCATGTGGCTGCCACGCACTGAGAACATACTGCTCCACCACTGCCCCTATGGCAACATCAGACGTGCCAATAGTGACTGCTATCAACTCTGAAGGGACAGGGTGGGCTAGCAAAGCATCGTTAGCGAGCGCTGTTTTGGCATTTGCAAAAGCCTGGACTTACTCGGGGGTCCAGTCGATGTTTTCCACCGGCTTCTTTTTCTTGAGAGGGGTGTACAATGGCTGCAGCAGCTGGGCTGCTATGGGGGAGGAAACGATTGTAAAAGTTGACCATGCCCAAAAATTCCTGCAGGGCCTTTACGGTTTGCGGGCGTGGAAAATCCGACACAGCATACACCTTAACAGGCAGTGGAATCGCGCCCTCTGGCGAAATGCGGTGACCCAAAAACTCAATCACTGGCACACCGAACTGGCACTTTGCCGGGTTCACGATAAGCCCATGCGCTTCCAGCCTCTGGAAAACTAGTTTGAGATAGGCGAGGTGCTCCTCCTCCTCCAAAAGGAGGAGCGAGGTGTTCCTCCTTTTGTCTACTTAGCCACCAGAATGTTGGCTAAGTAGACAAAAACGAAGGGCAGGTCACGGAGCACCATGTCCATCATTCTTTGGAAGGTTTGCGCCACGCCCTTTAACCCGAACGGCATGCGTAAAAACTCAAAAAGACCAAAAGGAGTTATTACTGCTGTTTTGGGAACATCCTCCACGTGCACTGGGACCTGGTGGTACCCGCAGACCAGATCCACTTTCGAAAAAACACGCGTCCCGGCCAGGTGCACGGAAAAATCCTGGATGTGCGGGATGGGATACCAATCGTGTTCCATGGCATTGTTCAAGCACCAGAAATCACCGCACGGTCGCTACGACCCATCGGCCTAAGGCGCCATGTGTAGTGGGGATGCCCACAGACTGTTGGAGCGCCTAATGATGCCCAGCTGCTCTAAGTTGGTAAGCTCCTCACGTGCACTGGCTAGTTTAACTGCATCCAGGCGCTGAGGTTGCACGAACACCGGTGGGCCTTTTGTGGTTATGAAATGTTCAACCCCGTGTTTGGTTACTGTAGCTGAAAACGTTGGAACCGTGAGTGCTGGAAACTGTGAAAGCAAATGCTGATACTTACCCCCTGGAGCTATAACGCTAGCCTGTGTTGTTGGCTCAACTCCCCGAGCTGTGCAGGGCAAGGAGGTAAAAGAGACAGCATCCACTAAACGTCTGTTAGCAACATCGACTAACAACCCATAAGCACATAAAAAATCTGCACCTAAAATGGGGACAGAACATGCCGCCACCACAAAATCCCATTGGTAATTGCATCTGTGTAAGCATACCATCAAGGTCTGTTCACCAAATGTCCTGATGGTTGATCCGTTGGCGGCTGTGAGCTCGGGACTGCTGCCTCCTGCCGATCTGTCTGCGCTGATCGGCAGAATGAGGCTCTTCTGGGAGCCGGAGTCCACTAAGAAACGTCTCCCCCAACATGTGTCTGTGATGAATAGCAGCTTGTTCCTGTCGCCAGCAGTTGCAGCTGCTACTGACTGCTAGCCATACCGTTTTGCTGGCTTCTTGGATTGGCACCCTGTCAGACAGCGTTGGGCATCCGAGCCAAAGTGGCAGTGATAGACACAGAGCATCCCATTCCTGTGTCTCTTGGCGTCCGTTCCATCCACCACCAATGGCTCCTTGACCTCGCTGGAGTCCTTCCCGGATGCCGGTGTCGTTGCGTGCAAGGTGAGAGTTCTGGTCGCTAGGATGATGCAGACTGCTTCCTGTGCCAGAGCATGGTAGTTCCTGCCTACCAGCAGCGGCAAGTTGGCCAGGATCGCCCTTGCTGTAGCAGGTAGGTTGGTGGGCGAAAAGGAAGTATTCGTCGCTCTTCCCCCTCAATGCTAACGTGCTTTCTATCAACTCCACAGCTGATCTGTCACCTAACTCTGAGTGCGTTTGGAGTCTCTCTGCTCTCTTACCGTACGACGGGGTATACCGCTGAATCAGCATCTGCTTGAGCGCATCGTATGTCCCCTGGGCCAGCGGTTCCCTGGAGCAGGCTCATCACTTGCTGTGTGGCACGCACATCAAGCGCAGCGAACTCATGACAATATTTGGTGTTGTCCGTTGTGATCCCACGGCGCACGAATTGGGCTTCAACATGTAGAAACCAAGCGGTCGGATTGTGAAGCCAGAAGTCTGGGAGCTTGACTGTGAAATGCCACGCTAGTGTTCTGGCTCTGGGTTGTCTCCGGGACAGTGCTCGGCTCGTTCTCCATTGCACATCTTAGGGTCACCAATGTGAAAGATGGAAACAGATGAGGCAGCGAGCTGAACAACACATGAACTTTATTCCACTTCCAACTTAAGCACAGAAACTCTAAAACCTGAGTGCCTGAGTGAACCCCTTTATACACTTTAATTCCTGCTTCCGGCACTCAGGATAAACACATTAACATTCAGACTGCAAGGCATACACACACATTAACATAACATTGACCCACACGTCACAGAGCAGGTCTTGCTACAATATATTTGCACCCCTGCGTCCTCAGGTGTCAGCCTGGCACGGCAGGGGGCGAAAGGCACATTTTTGTTTGGTTAGCTCCTCTCAGCTTTCCTCATTAACATCTCTAACCATCTTCTCCCCCACCAACCCCCTTGTCCTAGGTAGAGTGCCATGTGTATTGAGTCCACCACAACAGAACCCAAATATTCACTGTGACAATTAACACAACCCGGCAAAGGTGGAGATTGGAACATAAGCTACGTTCCGATCCACAGTGTACTTCAATTGTATTCCCTACTCCCTGCTCTGTTGTCAGGGAATATTAGTTAACTGCCCTTCACAAAATTTCTCCATTTGAAACCCCCTGTAACCATCGGCTCCCTCCTCCATGCGTTACCACGGTAACCATGGACATGTACTGACACTATGTGTCAAGGTGTGGGTTGGGTCTCATGTTCATCTGATTCATGATTTATGTTTCTTTTGAGCGTGGACTCAGTCCACGTCTTCACCTTATGTTTATTTTGTAGTTTCTGTATTAATTATTATCAGTTCACCCTGTTAGTTCTGTGATTATCATTACTATGATTATTTATTTCTCTGCATATCTTTGTCTCCCTCTGTGTGCTCAGCCCCGCCTCCTCCTGTCACTCCCTTTTGCCTCATGAGTCAGTTGTCTGTTATTATTGATTCCTCCACCTGTGCCGTGTTGTGATTGTGTTCTGTTCAGTATTTAAGGCTCGTTGACTTGGTTCGAGACTTGGTTCGTCTCGGGTTCTTTTGGTCATCCTGGTGTGATTACATGCTTCTGCCTGTCTGTCTCCTGTGTTCTGCTCCCCATGTTTTCCCATGGTTTTTGGTGTGCTTCCGAGCGCAGTTTAATTTCTGTTTAAGCCCTTGAGCAGTGTCTGTGTGACCTGCGCTCTTAGTGAAATAATTTTTTGAACTTACGTCCAGCAATTGGGTCCTGTGCTTCAACAAACATGACACTATGATGGATAATTTATATTTCTTAAATAAAATATTAATACAAATATATTTTTATTACTATCAGTTGATATAAACGATAACCAACATCAATTTATCTTGTTAATAACACTAGCAACAATACTTTGTTTTATTCATATTTGAGGCGCAATGGCTTATGGGTAATCTTCCTGTCAACTTCCAGTGACATGACGTACCGCTGTTCACTTCTTCCCTGCTCAGTTCTCAGTTCCCTTTGAACTGAAGACCGTTCGCTCGCTTTGGTTTGGAATCTCACTTAATATGGTGGAATACCCTGTGCAGTCCACTTCGGAGTACACTACTGGGCGACTGGAACGCACCTCTTAAATCAAAGAAATTCTCCATGGAAATGAATGAATGAATGAATTTATTTCGGATAGTACATTACAGGTTAAAAGAAACTGTATAATATAACAACAAGGTCAAATTAGACAAAGACTCCTTCTACTATACAATTCCACGTGAGTTATCCGAAATGGGTGATGGCTGAAGCCGCAGCTTATATTGCCCACCCATATTCCATCCAAGAATTCAAAGGAGAAAAAAGAGAAAACAAGACAAGAGCGATTACAATTTAAAACAAGGCTAAGACAAAATATGACTGAGAGAAAAAGAAAACTGAGCTAGTCTAAGTTAAGCGGTTACTATTCAAAAACAAATCTAAGACATAGTGTCACAGAGAAAAAAGAAAAACTAAGCTATAACACAACACAGGCTGGAAATGTCAATCCTTATGTGAGTTTACATGTCGTCTTGTAAATATGTTTGGAGTATTTCTTCCTTTAGTTTTTGTTTAAATTGTCCAAGCTTTGTACATGATTTTAATTCAGGTCCAAAATCGTTCCATAATCTGACACCTTGCACTGAAATACAGTGTTGCTTGGTAGTTGTTCTCACTGTAGGCTTTTGAAATATACATGTTCCTCTGAAGTGATATCGTTTCTCCCTTGTTTGGAACAACTTTTGGATATTTGCGGGCAGTGATAGATTCTTCACTTTGAACATTATTATTGCGGTTTTAAAGTCGATCAGATCTTTCAACTTGAGAGTTTTTTGTTTAAGAAAAAGTGGGTTTGTTGGTTCCCTGTAAGCTGCTTTGTTGATTATTCTAATAGCTCTCTTTTGAAGCATAAAGAGTGGATATATGTTTGTTTTATATGTATTTCCCCATACTTCATTACAATATGTCATGTATGGGAGTATTAATGAATGATACAAGGTGTATAGTGTGGGTTGATTCAGCAAATTTTTCACTCTGTGTAATATTGCAATTGATTTGGATACTTTACCTTTTATATAATTAATATGTGGCTTCCAACACAGTTTGTTATCAATTATTACTCCAAGGAATTTAGTTTCGGATACCCTTTCAATCTCTACACCATTTACACTGAGTTTGGGTACTGGGTAGTTGTGATGGTTGTTAAAGACTATAAATTTTGTCTTGCTTAAATTGAGCGTTAATTTGTTTGAATCAAACCACAGTTTCAGCTTTCCTAATTCCTTTCCGAGTGTATCCAGAAGTTGTTCCAAGTTGTTTCCACTGCATAGCAGGTTAGTGTCATCAGCAAACAATATTAAGTCCATTTTTTCTGAAACTTTACATATATCATTTATATACATATTGAATAATAATGGTCCCAAAACTGAACCCTGTGGGACTCCACAGGTGACCTTCAGTAGCTCTGAGTTTTTGTTGTTAACACATACAAACTGATATCTATTTTTTAAGTAACTTCTTAACCAGGACAGTGCTACCCCTCTGATACCACAATTTTGTAGTTTCTTTAATAATAGATTGTGATCTACTGTATCAAATGCTTTTTTAAGATCCAGGAATACTCCAACTGAATACTCTTTATTTTCAATGGCTGTTGATATTTTTTCTGTAAATTCCATTAAGGTATATGCTGTTGTCCTTTTGTGTCTGAACCCATATTGCTGCTCACACAATAAATCATTCTTCAGTATGAAGTTGTCAATTCTCTCATAGAATATTTTTTCAAGTATCTTGGAAAATTGCGGTAATAGTGAAATTGGTCTGTAGTTGGAGAGTTCCCCTCTGTCGCCTGTCTTGTAAATTGGAATTACTTTAGCTATTTTCATTGCATTGGGAAATATACCTGATTGGAGAGACAGGTTACAGATATACGTCAGTGGTTTCACTATGCATTCGATAACAGTTTTGACTAGTAGCATATCAATACCATCGCAGTCAGTAGATGTTTTACTTTTGAACGATTTAACAATTTCAATGACCTCTCTTTCGTCTGTGTTCTTTATGAAGATGGTGTCTTTTACAGCAGTGTTATTGCATATTGTATCACCTGTAGGCGCTGTAGTGGGTATTTCTCGGGCCAGTTTAGGTCCAATGTTAACAAAAAAATTATTAAATTCATCTGCAGGTGAAGCTATATTCACATTCGGAGTCGATTTATTATTTTTTGGAGTGTTAGTTGGGTAGCTGGTATTTCTGCTTTTATTTCCAAGGATACTGTTGATTATTGTCCATGTATTTTTAATATTGTCTTTGTTTTTTTCCAGTTCTTTACTGTAATAGTCTCTTTTACTACATCTTATTATATATGTTAACTTATTTTTGTATGTTTTATACCGCTGCTCTGCTGAATGGCAAGTGCAAATGGCAAATGAATGGCAAGAGCAAAATTATCTTTTGATCCCAATCAAATTTTGCCACGAGTTACACATATGATGTTTCTCAATTTAAAAAATAATTTTCCACATAATTAAAGTTGTCGTCTGTTGTATAATAACAGAGTAATATTTAGTTTTTGTTGCGAACAACAACTCCCATCAGCCCACATAACTAAACACGATCATGGTAGGAGATTACTAAGACCTCACCTCCTGTTTCCTGACCGATGAAAGAATGATCCAAAAATGAGAAAAACAACACAAAGGTATTGTTTTGTATTTTGACAGTTGCGGCTGACCCAGAGGACTGTCACTTCACTCTGGTGCTCGGTTTAGTTACTTCACTCTGGGCGCACTTTGAAATGATGACGTAAGCTCCGTCCGTCTGTGTTTGTAGTTTTTTAATTTACGTATTTTCATAACCTTATACCTTAACAGCTAGACAACAACATACACCCTTATTTACATGGAAATTATCTTTTAAATTGATAAACATCATATGCATAACTTGTAGCAAAATTCGATCGGGAGCAAAAGAAAATTTTGCTTTTGCCATTCATTTCAATGGATAATTTTTCTGATTTAAAGTCCCATATGTGGAAGTAGAGGGGCTGTGACATAGGCTCTCTATTCCCTTACCTTAAAGGCCAAATGTCACGTAACAGGGTCCTTAAAATGTCTTGAAACTAGATATAAAAGGGAACCGATCCGTTTGGGTCTTGGTGCATATGCTTCAGTAACGCCGGAACATTCGTTAATTTAAAACTGCCGCGGTTGGCCTGACGTTCCTACTCACGGCCCCCGGAATCGCCTGGGGAAGAAGGCGGAAGTGACGAAACAGATTGTACCTTAGTCTGATGCTTGGGGTATCCCGATTGATTGTTTATATGGAGACTGGAAGAGGCACCGCATATTTTTAATACATAGACAGTTTTTTTTCCTTTGTTTGTGGAAGGCAATCACTATTTTTGTTCTTAGTTACCCCTCGTTACCAACGTAACAACGACCAACAATTTAATTCTTAGAAATAAATCATCTATCGTATTGCTGGATGGCACCGTAAAATGGGGCTATAAGGGACGGATGGGTAATAAGGGACACTTTTCTGGGAAATGTTTTAAATGTAATTCGTGTTGTTATTGTCAAATATTTTAAGGATTCATGGATATTTGACAATAACAACACAACTCAGCGTCCTGCTCAAAATAAAAAAAGCAGAATTCTGGATTTGGAAGGCGATTCCTCTCTGTTCCGGAGCCCCAGGACAGTTGAAAGTGTGAGGCCATCAGCCTAATGATTGAGTCCACACTTCTAACTGTAGTGATAATAGCTCACGCTGAGCGCTCTGCCAGCCCCCTAGCTGTGGGGGATCACACACACGACATGTTCCTCAACATACTCACTAATTTTTTTTCCCGTATATTTTTCTTTTGGGCGTACAGAAATGGCAATACGCCCCGGGGTCACCAGTGTAGAAGAGCTTGAAATAACGAAGCGATGTGATTTTATAAACCAAAGTTTAATATCAGCTTCACTCCTCTTATTCTGCTTCTGCACCGAGATGAGACTTGTTAAAAGAGTGAAGCTGATATTAAAGTTTGGTTTATAAAATCACATCGCTTCGTTATTTCAAGCTCTTCTACACTGGAAACGTATTTGCTAAAATTGCATTTTCCCCGTATTAAAATACGGCAAAAACGTATCACTTGACAGGTATGCACCTCCATTCTCATTCTAATCTGGTCAATTTCTTGACAGCAGTGGCTCTCCTCCACTGTTGGCATTGCTTGGCAACACTCACAGGTGCACCTATTGAAAAATTCAAGTACAAGAATTTGCAAATATTTTCTGAATGCATGTATATATAAATATGCTTGTTTGTTGATATTGTAAGCACAGGTTTGTTGATATTGCAATTGTGAGCTTTTATAAATTTTGTAACAATATAATATATATAATATTCAATAATGTGTTCACATCCTGTCCATATTATTTACACCATATCCACCTCATAAATGCCTTGCAGAACTCATGTAAAATAAAGTGAAAAGATCCATTGCATTATTCATGTTGTCTTTGTTTATTAATAGAACTTTCAAGCCCTCCCCATGAAGTGCCATGTGCTAGAGACATAGTTTTTTCCCAATTATTTCTAGTTATCAAACCTTGAAGCTGGCGTACAAAACAACAAGCTAGATTTCTAATTCGTCTACAGTGAGAAAGGAACATTCCTGGTTATGGCCCTATACACACGATCCTGGGGATTTTAATACAAGTCATTTTCCACAATTACTTCCATTTCATCCTTGATTTTGTTGCTACAACTGAATGAGGAAAGAAAGGGTTCTACTGTAAGCTAGCGCCCCACTGTATCGTCATAATAATGGCTTCCGAAAAATCAATATTTATGGGGCGCCCTCGACAGACCCCCTTCGGCTTCCCAATTCTGGAGGCGATTAATGTCCAATTCAATGACATTTTCCACTGGTTCTGCTCTCTGGTCATCGTCGGAACTGTTGTCATCAGACAAAGCATCTGATTCCGTCTCGGACGGCTCGAACCTGTAAGGTTCTATGCCTCTGTCACTGTCTGAACCACTGTCATCAGTATCTGGGGTGTCGTCTTCCCTGAATTCCAAGTCTGATTCACCAGAGGACAAAACTAAACTAATTTGTTCACAATCGCTGTCACTTTCCGTCATGATTGTCCAATGTTGATAAGTGTGAATGTGGATAGGCAGGGCAGCCAGGGTGAAATTTGTGACGTCAAAATCATGGCCGCGGTCTGGATTGGCTGTCACAAGCCAGCGAGCAAGGCGGGGCCTTCGCCTGGTGTATTTTGTGCAATTATGTAAATATGGGTGGGTGATATGGTCTCCGGTATAAATATTTGGTTTAAGCTATGTGTATTTTATCAAAATTCGTTGGCATTTGGAAAAAAAAATTACGTTACATTTGGCCTTTAAGTCAGCATAGCATGCTAACTTAGAGAAAGGGCTCATTTAAGGGCTCAAAATGTTAGGGAGTGAGCAGTCAGCCACTTCCTGATTTCAAATTGGGACAGCCCTAAACTCTCAATCACTTAACGTGAACGCGTCTAAAGTCATCAAGTCTACAAGGGAGGAGAATGAGGCCGAATCTCATTCTCTTCCCTTGCAGACTCGTTGACTTTAGGCACATTCAAGTGAAGTGACGGGCTGTCCCAATCTGAAATCAGGAAGTGGCTGACTGCTCACTCCCTGACTTCATGAGCCCTTAAATGAGCCCTTTCCTTAAGTCAGCAAAGCATGCTGACTTAAGGTAAGGGAATTAACCACAGTTCTGAGCGCCATGTTGGGGCTTCTCAAAGAACAGCTCCTGATTGGTCACCTGTTCATCACTGACCACCCCTCCACCCCTGCTCCACCCCCCACACAAAAACAAAACAAAACAAAAAAACAGGTAAACACAGAAGCAGGGAAGGAACAACTCCAAACATCACTAAAAAGATGTTTCCATGTCAGTGTAATGTAGCTCACTGGTCTGCAGTGTGTCTATAGTTGCTTAATAAAACATTTTTTTTTATTTACAAAGAGGGAGCAACGAACAAACATTACAGTTTATTGAACTTTGTATTGAACGTGACTCCAAATTCCCGGGCCACAGAAGCGCATCTGCTCAAAGTTTCATATAAGTATTTTTTTTTCCACAATATTTTTTATTGAACCTTTTTTACAAACATGGCACAGTCAGACACAAACACAAAAGTAATTTAAAAATTAAAAAGAACAATAACAAAAAAAATGTGTAATAAAAACAACAACAGCCATTAACAAAAACAGGTCAACAACAATGCTCCTACTGTTTAGTCTAGGTAATCTAATACATAAGAATACATAATTTACATTCACCAGCTTGGAATTTGCAAGGTCCACACATATCATTCACCTTCTTCCTCAGAAGTTATGTTTAATTTAGTTACATAATCAATGAAAGGTCTCCATATATTCTCAAACACATTTTCCTTTGATTTCAGTATATATGTATATATTGAATTCAGTATATATATTTCTAGTGGAAGGTTTGTTAACATCTGTCTTAACCACTGAGTCACATCTGGTCTATGAGTCTTTTTCCACAGTAGTGCAATACATTTTTTGGCATTAAGCAAACTGAGGTCTATGAATGCTCTTTCACTCTTATAAAAGTTATGTTTTTCTGGATACAGACCCAACAAAAACAGTTTAGATTTCAATGTGATTTGTTTTGAAATTATTTTTTCAATTGTTACCCTCACCTCTTCCCAAAACATTCTGATTTTTCTACATTCCCATAAACAGTGAAATAGGGTTCCTTTACTTTCCATACATTTTGTGCATGTATCTGGTATGTTTTTGTTATATCTATTTAATTCCACTGGTGTAACATACATCCGCATTAACCATTTAAAATGTATCAGTTTAAGAGGTGCATTTATTAATTTGGTTTGAGCTCCTGCACAAGCCATTTCCCATTGTTCCTCTGAGATTTCAAATTGCAGGTCTTCTTTCCAGTCATTCAGTCTTTTCTGTGAGTTTTCACATGAGAATAGTGTCAATGAGTTATAAAACTCTGAAATAATACTCTTTCTCTTATTATCTTTCATCAAAATTTTTTCCAAAGATGAATAAGTAGGTCGGGTGAGAGCGTTATTTTGATTTGATCGAATAAAATTTCTAAGCTGAAGATATTTAAAAAAGTGTGTTCTATTAAGATTGAATTTAATCCTCAGTTCTTCAAAAGACATTATGTTATCTGAGTGTGACAAATATATGTCTTGAATCTTTTGAATCCCTTTTAAATTCCATACTTTAAATACAGTATCCGCTCTCCCTGGTGTAAAATATTGATTACCGTACCCCATATTAGGCTAAATTGTGACAGTGAGTGTGGTTCTTTTAAATATTTTTTGGTTTCACACCATATTTTGATCATGTGCTTTACAATTGGATTTTTAACTTGCTTCTGTAATTTTTTAGCCAAGTCTGAGTATATGAATAAGGGAAGAGGTAAAGGTAAATTGTATGACTCCATTTCAGTCCAATGAGGAGGATCATTTGATGAAAAATAGTATGTCATAGACCTCAGTTGTGCTGACCAGTAATACAACATAAAGTTTGGACATTTCAGACCTCCACGATCAAATGGTAAGTATAGTAAGGACAAACGTAGTCTAGCCTTCCTATTGTTCCATATAAATTCCACTAACTTTTTTTTAATTCTTGAGAATAGATCTGAAGGTGGTGGTAAAGGGATGTTTTGGAATAAGTAAAGTATTTTTGGTAAGATATTACTTTTAAGTATATTAATTCTCCCGATCATCAACATTTGTAGTGGCATCCATCTCTGAAGCAACTCATTAATATCTGTCATTAAGGCTTCATAGTTGGCATTGATGACTGATTCTAGCTTAGGCAAAATTTGAATTCCTAAATATTTAAACTGATCTACAACATTGAATTGGTTTATCTCAGGAGCTGGGCGATTTCTCTGGGTCTCATTTAACATTAATATTGAAGATTTTGTTTTGTTTATTTTATATCCTGATATATCCCCAAAATTCTTTATTAAATTTAACAAGATCAGAATTGATTTTTTAAGATTCGACAGAAATAAAATTATGTCATCGGCATACAGGGAGATTTTATGTTCTGTTGGTCCTACTTTAATTCCATATATTTGTGGATGTAAACGTACTGCCATCGCTAAAGGTTCAATTGCCATAGTAAACAATAAGGGTGAAAGTGGACAGCCTTGTCGACATCCTTTATTGATTTTGAGATATTGCTGTTTGTTAGGATTTCTGCTGTAGCATTATTGTATATTATCTGGACCCATTTTATGAAATTATTTCCAAGTCCAAACCTTTGTAGGACTTCAAAAAGATAGGGCCATTCGACCCTATCAAAGGCCTTTTCGGCGTCCAATGATAGGAGAGCTGTATCCGGTGTTTCTTTATTGGAATAAATAATATTAAATAGTCTTCTTACATTATGGAAGCCTTGTCTTCCCATTATAAAGCCATTCTGATCTCAGTTAATAATATTTGGTAATGTTTCTTGTAGGCGTTTTGCTAAAATTTTACAGATTATTATTCCATTTTATTATTATTACAGATTATTATTACAGATTTTATTCCATCTAGCTACAATGCTCCGCACTGTGTGTGTTTATATATTTACATATTTATTCCATCTAGCTACAATACTCCGCACTGTGTGTTTATATACTCATATATTTATTCCATCTAGCTACAATGCTCCGCACTGTTTATATATTTATATATTTATTCCATCTAGCTACAATGCTCTGCACTGTGTGTCTATATATATATTTATATTTATATGTACATATGTATACTCGCTTCTCTTTTTTTTCTCTTGCCTTCTGATTGTTGCTCTGAGTGTTGCTATCCCTGTGCTGTCGCAATCCTGGAATTTTCCCATTGTGGGACTAATAAAGGCTTATCTTATCTTATCTTATCTTATCTTATTATTTTAAGATCAGCATTTAATAGGCTTATTGGTCTCATGTTTTCACATTTATTAGGGGGTTTACCTGGTTTTGGTAACAGTATAATTAAGGCATTATTCATGTATGGTGGTAAATTACCATTTTGAAATGCTTCTAAAACCATTTCCAAAAGTGGTTTTAATAATTTATTCTTAAATTTTTTATAGAGGTCAACTGGAAGACCATCTGGTCCTGCTCTTTTTCCTGATTTCATATTATCAATGGCTTGCCCAACTTCTTCTTGACTAATTTTGGACTCCAGTATCTCCCTGTTTTCATTTGGAGTACATGGTATAGATAATCCACCCAAAAATCCATTTAGTTTTGTTAAGTCAGTTTCATTTTTTGTATCATATAGTTTTTCATAATAATCTCTAAAGGCACTATTAATTTCTAAAGGATCTATAACTACCTGTCCCTTACTTATAATACTGGTAATTGGTGTTTTAGATTCTAATTGTTTAATCTGCCATGCCAATAATTTTCCTGATTTTTCACCTTGTTCACAAAAAGTTTGCTTCAATCTTAGAAGACTCGAGGCAGCCCTATTCGCTGATTTTTTGTCATATTCAGCTCTCAGAATCAGTAATTCGTTCTCTAACTGTGGGTTACTTCCTGCATACACCTTTTCTTGAAGAATTTTTATTTTATGTTCCAACTGGACTCTCTCCTCTCGGGTCTTCTTAGAGTTTGAACCTGTATAACTAATAATATGCCCCCTAATAAAAGCTTTGAAAGTCTCCCACTTCATACATGCCGTTGTTTGTGTAGTATTGATACCAAAGAACTCATCTATCTGTTTTTCTATGTACTTAACAAATTCCTCATCCTGAAGCCATTTATGTTGAAAATGCCACCTAACTGGGTCCTTTGTCAGTTTCTTATCTACATATACTAGACAGCAGGGTGCATGATCAGAGATCACAGTGTTATCATAGAAACAGTTTTGAATCTTGGACCTTAATTCTGTAGAGATCAAAAAACAGTCAATACGTGAGAATGTCTTATAGGTATTATCATCATCGCCTTTCACCCGAAACGGTTATATCCACAGTTCCTTCCTTACTCCTCTCCGCTCTATGTCGAGCCCGTCTTTTCTCGTAAGCCATCACTCTCTTTGAATTATGCGCCTTGCAAACTTTCCTCGTGAGGTTCTTCCATTCCGCTCTATCATGTACTACCAATTGCCATTGATCTAAAACATCGACACACTTCAATGCATTTTTGCATGTGTCCTTAAAACGGAGTTTGGGTCGACCTACTTTGCGAGAACCATGAGCCAGCTCACAATACAGGAGTTCCTTCACCGGCCTATCATCATTCATTCAACAGACATGACCTAACCAGCGCAGGCGACTCATTACAAGCTTGATCTCGATGTCTTCGATGTGTGCCCGCCGCAGCACCTCCTCATTGCTGATGAGGAATCGTCCCACTTGATGTGTAGTATAAGGCGAAGGTGACACTGTTGGATTATGCGAAGCTGCCTGACTTTGTGCTGGTAAAGGGTCCAGGTTTCGCTGCCATACATCAGGAGGGGCATAAGGCATTGATTGTAAACTGCGACTTTGGTCGAGACTGTGAGGTCATGCGAATCAAACACCCTCTTGCGCAGATGGCCAAAAGCACACGATGCTGCTTGGATGCGAGATGCAAGTTCCTCCTTCATAGAGCAGTCACTGCTGACATAACTGCCAAGATACTTAAAGCGAGTAACGTTGGCCAATTTGATGTTGTCAATAAAGAACTCAGCTGTATTGTCAATACACATGGTCTCTGTTTTGACTGTGTTGATGCAGAGACCCATTCTCTTAGTGACGTCATTGTAGGAGGATAATAACGTCTGCAGGCCCTCTGGTGTATCACTGAAGATCGCGATATCGTCAGCATACTGAGCTTCTCTAATATATTCTGTGAGGACTCTGGATTTCGCTTTTAATCTGCGGAGGTCAAAAAGATCGCCATTGTAACGCAGTCTGAGCTGTACGCTGCAGGTGTGCTTGATTTCTTTGAAAGCGAGCCAAAGTAGGACTGCTGCGTACATGCCAAAGAGTGTTGGAGCTAGTTTACACCCCTGCTTGACCCCGCTGTTGTATTCAAGGGATTGGGTGAGTTCACCATTGATAGCAAGTCGGGCGTGCAGATCCATGTATAGTCTCTTGATGATTCTTATAAACTTTGGAGGACAGCCAAGTTTGCCAAGGATGATAAAATAAGATAAGATAAAATAAGATAAGATAAGATAAGATAAGCCTTTATTAGTCCCACAATGGGGAAATTCCAGGATTGCAACAGCACAGGGATAGCAACACTCAGAGCAACAATCAGAAGGCAAAAAAAAAAAAAAAAGCAAGCAAGCAAGAGCAGCTAATATACATATGTACATATTACTATAAATATATATATATACACACAGACACACAGTGTAGAGCATTGTAGATGGATGGGATAAATATATGAGTATATAAACACACAGTACGGAGCATTGCAGCTAGATGGAATAAATATGTAAATATATAAACACAGTGCGGAGCAATGTAGCTTGATGGAATAGTATGTAGATATATAAACACACAGTACGGAGCATTGCAGCTAGGTGGAAAAAATATGTAAATATATAAACACACAGTGCGGAGCAATGTAGCTATGTAGATGAAGAGGAGCTCGCGATTGACCGTGTCGAACGCCTTCACAAAATCCACGAAGGTTATGTACAAACATCTGCGCTGCTCTCTTGTTTTTTCCATCAGCTGGCGAAGGGTGAAAATCCCATCTATTGTACTTCTACCATTTCGATACCCTGACTGCGACTGGGGGTAGATATATTCTGCTAACAGGTGAAGCCTCTGCAAGATAATGCCCGCGAAGACTTTACCGACAGCACTGAGCAGTGAAATTCCTCTGTAATTACCACAGAGGCTTCTGTCACCTTTTTTGAACAGAATTGCGATGATGGCGTCTATCCAGTCGGTTGGAATAATCTCTGTAGTCCAGCAGATGTTGAATAGGACAAGTAGGAAAGCTCTTAAGCGGCGTCCTCCATGCACAAGTACTTCAGGTAGAATACCGTCTGGACCTGGGCTCTTTCCAAATCGGGTGTTTCTAAGGGCTTGGTCAAGTTCTTGGTCTTCACTTGGGAGGCTCATTGATTCAATAACTGGAAGCTGGTCTATGTCATCGACGATGCTCAAGTCAACATCCGTTGGTTGGTTTAATAAGTCGCTGAAGTGTTCAACCCATCTGTCCTTTATCTTGTCAGGAGCAGTCAGGAGCTCACCATCTTTGGACTTCACAGGATGGGTGCTTCTGGATCTAGGGCCATAGATGGCATTGAAGGTAGCATAGAACTCTCTGTGGTTCTTCTCATGAGAGTGCCGCTCTGCCTCCTCAGCTCTGCGCCGAAACCAGTCATTCTTTAGCTCTCTGATCCGCCTTCTTAGAACATGCCTGTCCAAGTTCTTGTCTTGAAGCAGCTTTTGAATTTCTTGGTCCTGATCATCAAACCAGTCATTCTGCACTTGTTTCTTTTTGCCGGAGACATGGGTGGCAGCACTCTGGAGAATAACTCTGAGTTCATCAAAGTCCGTCTTACAGGTAGACAACTTTTCGTCTAAGATGCTTTTTTGTCATCATCCAAATGTATGTCTAGCTTCTTGGGAGGCCTTGTACCACTCTTCTTATTATTAATAAAGAACAGGCACATAGAAACCAGGAGCTTATGATCGGTGAAGCAACTTGCTACTCAATTGACTCGTGTCACTGTGACATATGGTTTTGCAGCCTTATTGGATAGTACATGGTCGATTTGGTGCCAGTGCTTTGAACGTAGGTGTTGCCATGTGTTCTTTAAGGTGTTTTTCTGTTGGAACATAGTACCCATGACACTGAGCTGGAATCTGGTGCAGAATTCTAAGAGCATAAGCCCATTGGAGTTCATTTTACCAACGCCATGTTTTCCAATTACATTCGGCCACGATTTCCAGTCCTTGCCCACTCGAGCGTTAAAGTCGCCCAGGATGATGATGATGTCCACCTTGGCGGCAGATGTACAGCTGCTAAGCTTTTCATAGAACTGCTCTTTTTCTTCCTGAGATCTTTGCATGGTCGGCTCATATACACTAATGAGAGTTAGATTGTTTCCTCCCTTTAGCTGTATGCGCATTGACATGAGCATGTCGCTGATTGGTGTAGGGGTGATACCTTGAGCAGCTAGCTTGTTGGAGACAGCAAAGCCAATGCCAGCTGTTCTCTCTTCTCCTCCACTCCAAAAGATTGTGTGACTCCTCTCAACTATGTTTCCGGTGCCAGGTCGCCGAACTTCGCTTAGGGCACAGATGTCAATGGTCGCTTTCTCTAACTCACGACAGATAAGGGCTGTTGCTCTTTCAGGTCTGATTGAAGACTCACTGTCGTTGGTTGTACAGACATTCCAAGCACCGAGATTGAGGCATTGTTTGCATGAGTTCGAAACAGAAGGTCGATGGTGTTGTTCATTGGTTACCCCGGACGCAGTAGCAGTATACGGACTTTGTCCACTTGTCGCCACTGCCGTATTAAGTGGCGCATCGGTTCCCCCGTATGTGGTAGCCATATCTACTCTCCTTAACTGTGCTTCCATTGAAAACTGTGGGGCTGCACCTAAGATGATGACGACACTGCTTGGCGCATAGGCAGTGTCCCTTGGCGAGGTACTCTGTTGGTCGACAACACAGCAAAGCTGAGATGGTCGCAGAGAGGCTCGTTGCATTTTGCCGTAACTGAAGCCGAGTAGACAGTCAGAGACGCCTGCCACAGCTGAAGCCGAGTTGACATTCAGAAGCGCCAATAATATAGGTATATTGTATATTGTATACCTATATACAATATAGGTATTAGAATAACAAGAATAGGCTTTGACTTGTAGTTTCAGTTCTCTCCATATATCTAGCAATCTCAGTTCTTTCATAAAATGATTAATGGTCATCCTACATCCATTGTGCGTACAGTCCAGTCCTGTTGATCTGTCTATACTGGGATTCAATGTACAATTAAAATCCCCTGCTATTATATGTTGCCCTGCAAGTGATTATAAAGTGAGGAATAAATTAACAAAGAAGTTATGATCATCAATATTGGGGCCATATAAGTTCACCAGATTTATATTTTCTAATAGCAAAGATCCTTGGATGATTAAATATCTTCCAAATTTGTCTCCAATTACATTTTTCACTTGAAATGGGACTGTTTTGTGTATGAGAGTCATAACTCCCCTGGCTCGGGATGAAAATGATGAGGTGAACACGTTACCTTGCCATCTTCTCCTAATTCTTTTTACATCCTCCTCTATTAGATGAGTTTCTTGTAAAAATTCAATTTTCAAATCTCTGTCTTTTATTTTATTCATGACTTGTTTAAGTTTTTTAAGCTTTTGTAGACCTCTGCAGTTCCATGAAATTAAATTAAGATTAATGCTTTGATCTATGATCAATAAGGAATTTGAGATTACCTTGCAATATGAACATACTCATACAGAGAAGCAAAAACATGGATGATAGAACATTCATCCTACAAACTAAACAAAAACAAATTTCCTTTCCCCACATTCGTGGTAATCCCCCCAAAATATTCCGTCTCCCGTTGTAGCTAGTGACTGTTCCACACCTGCGAGGATCAGTCAAACCACTATTCGCCTCTCAATCACCCTGACTCTACTACTATTCTTATGACATTAACTCTCTTCTGTAGCTTTTTCAACATAACTTCAAAGTTTTAAAGCAACATTGTACATCATAACATTTTTTTTAATACAGTCTGTATTTTGTAGATATGTTTATGATTCAGATCAATCAGATGCCTGCATGTATGCTTAAATGTTCTACCTTTGTCATGTTCATGTTTAGCTCCCGCCAGTCTCCTTTTGGATTTGCTTGATGAACTCCTCCACATCTTGAGGGGTCTTGAAGGGGTGAGTTCTCCCCTTATATGTGACCAGCAGTCTTGCCGGATGAATTACTCCGTGACGAATCCTTAGGTTGCGCAGCTCTTTGCGGGCCGGGTCGAACTGTTTCCTCAATTGTTGTATTCCTGCAGCCAAGTCTGAGTAGAATCGCACTTGTTGGTCCTGGTACTTAATTTCCCCTTTAGCTCGCATCGCATTGGTGACTGTCATCTTGTCTTTGTAGTTGAGGAACTTCATAATCAGTGTCCTCAGTGGTGTCTTATTATCTCTCAGTGGGCCGATTCGGTGAGCTCTCTCTAAAACGACTGATGACTGCAGATCCGCGTGATTCAGTGCTTCTGGAATCCACTTTTCCAAAAAGGAACACGGGTCCCGTCCCTCCGTTCCCTCTGGGAGGCCCACCAGCGTCAAATTATTCCGTCGCGAGAGGGATTCCAAGTCTAGGACGTTATCCTCCAGACGTTTGCAATTTAATTCCAGTGTCTGCAGTTTAGTTTGCAGGCTGGTAACATCATCTTCAGCGCTTGATATTCGGAGCTCCGCCTGCGACACTCGCTCCATGCAGTCGTTTAATTCCTTTCTCATACCTTCTATCACTGCTATAATCCCATCGAATTTAGACGAAAACTCTGTTCTCATGGAGTTAATGGCAGTGAGCACTACGTTTGTCCCCTCTTCAACTGTTCCCGCTCCGCCGCTGGCTCCCTCCTCCGCCATTGTCTCTGGAGTTTTCTCTGTTTCACCTCGAGCGTGAAAGTCTGTTAGCTTGGGTTGTTTTGTCGAGTTACCTTGTCCTCCACCTAATTTTCCAACCTTGGTCTTTACCATATCCGCGCCAAAATGTTGGGATGGGTTTTTGTTTCAATTAAGAGAGTTTTAGTAAAATTTTTATTTTCACGAGCAGAGCAGTGTGAAGCACGTCTTCCTACGTGGCCGCCATAACCGGAAGTCCTCTCATATAAGTATTTTAATTTTAAGATACTGCATTTAACACAAAACGTTGAAATAAAGGATAAATACATAAATATACTATAGAGCAGACATTCTTTATCAACTATTTTGTGTAATTTTCATAAAAAAGTAACATTATTTTTTTCATAATTACCTCTCTTTCACTCTGTAAGGCTAGTGCCTGCAAGATATTTAGATCAGTCCAGCAATGGTTCTGTTCCTTGGCCTTGGAAGATAAATCCTTTTATACCATTTCAAGCCCTTGCAGGCTCGCACACTCACACACTACTAATGGCTGCTGCCTAAGTCTACAAGGGCTCAGGGCTTGAGGGTTTAGGGAGGAGATTGAGATTCGGCCTGAGATTTGACCCAAATTTACATGAGCTGGATCCATGACTCCACAAATGACCAATTAGCCGTCTGTTTGTGGGTGTCTCCACTAGATGGAAGCAAAACCTAAATTTCAGAACTTGCCTTCAGCATTTCTTTGTACTTCTTTTGTTCTCCCAAGACAAAGGTCAACATTCATTCATTCATTCATTCATTCATTCATTTTCTTAACCACTAAACCCACTGCATAATAATACTGCCCCTTGAGCAACCAATTAAAAATATTCACAAATTTAGAATAAGATACAAGCATATAAAGTCAATTAATATAAATATGCAAGAATAAAGGTGCAAAATTTGATAATAATGCAACAGATTTATACAGTGCTTTACATTATTCATTCACAGACAAACAATGGTAGTGGTAAGCTACTGCTGTAGCCAGACTGACAGAAACGTGGCTGCCAATCTGCCCCAATGGCCTCTCTGACCACTTATACACATTCATACCCAGTGTTATGGACACTGGAGGCAAGATGGGTAATGTGTCTTGCCCAGGGACACAACGGCAGGTTATCTGGGGGAGAACGGCATTTGAACCGTCAACCATGAGGTTATTAGATGACCCACTCTACCTCCTGAGCCACATAACAACAAATTTACTGTAAGAAGTTCCAAATTACAAGAAAAAGTTACAAATTTGCATAGGAAAATACACTCATGAAAGAGAGGGGAAACAAAATAACTAGAATAAAGTTTTAAAAAATACAAGAGAGAAAAGCAAACTCACAAGAACAAAAGCTTCACATTTTTATTACTATTACTGTATTATTTTTAATTCCCTCAGGCTTTCCTTGTAAAATTGTAATATTTTTCTTGGAAATATATGTTTTTTTCTGGTAATTTTACTTCATGGCAAATTTGTGATTTGTCTAAAAAATATTGTACTTTTTTCCTATAAATTTCCCACTTTTTGTAAAAAAAAATTGGTTCTGTACAAATCTAGACCTATATACATACAGTAAATCTGTAACTCTTTTTATGAAATTTGCAACTTTTCCCCTCATAAAATTTTAACATTTGTCTTCTGCATTCGCTACAATATTTTCACTATGATTTGTAACATTTTACTCTTAGATGCATTAAGTTAGTCTAAGGAAATCCTACAATTTTCACACATGAATCATGAAAGTGTGATGCACATATGTGGGTTTCATATGCTTCACATGTATATTACTGTATGCTTATTGTATGCTTCACATCTCAGAGGAACAAAAGGACTGAACCTCCTAGGGGTAACAGGAGGATGTGAAATCTGGCCTTTTGTATGCAAAGAGATGGCCTTGAGGGATTTCCTGACCACCAGGACTTTAGGTGGAGGCGAGAAAGCCTGGAGGGGGATGCATTGTGATTTGGGATTAAAAGACAATGTGACTGTGAGCTTTGATGTCCTGGGGTATAAAAGGGGCAGATGTTGGGGGATTCACTCTCTTTCACTGTTTTTGGATGATGTTGGAGAATGTGAATAAACTTGACTTGTGAAATAAACTCAGCCTCGTCCTTCCACATTCCCCACACTGGTGACCCTAAGACGTATCATGAGCGGAGAAGATTCCCCCGAGCCGGGCTCGTCAGGATCCAGCCAGGCAAATGCAGCCACAGTCAAGCTACCAGACTTCTGGCAAGATAACCCGTGCTCCTGGTTCCACTTGGCCGAAGCACAGTTCGCCCTCTGGGAGATAACGGCAGTTGACACGAAATTCTACCACGTCATTGCCAAGCTCGACAACCGCACGGCTCGACATGTGCAGAGCCTGTTGGAGCGCCCACCTGTCAACGACAAATACGGCGGGTTGAAGGCTGCGCTCATCCGGCGTTTCACTCCCTCAGTCCAGGAGAGAGCTGAGAGGCTCCTGACTCTGAACGACTTGGGAGATAGCACGCCCGTCGACCTGATGGAGGACATGCTTAGGCTGAGGGGCTCAGACGACGACGACTTCCTTTTCACCCACATTTTCCTGAGAACCCTACCATCGGCCACGAGAGCTACCCTGGCCGGTTCACTGTTGTTGACCCAGCGGGACTTCCGCGCGCTGGCCCAGGAGGCACAACAGATTCTCAACGCCAGCAGACAGCGCGCGGCCACCGCAGCAGCGATGGAACTCGGCGCGACGGCCGGAGATGGCAGGGGGCCAGAGGCGGCAGTAGCAGACCCACCGACAACGGCGGCAGCGAGGGCCAGGGATCGTGGACGAGACGACCTCTGTTTCTACCATCGCCGCTTTGCAGAGAGGGCGCGCAAGTGTATACCACCGTGCCAGTTCAAGAGCTCGGGAAACACCAAAGCCGGGGGTCGGTAGCAGCCACGGCCCTCGGGGAAGAGAACAAGCTGCTCTACTTGACGGATGCGCGTTCGGGGAAGCAATTTCTCGTGGACACAGGCTCCCAAGTGAGTTTCATCATGCCTACCTACGCTGACCGGCTGGCGGGCCCCGGAAGTCACGGAGCATCAGCAGCGAACGGCTCCAGGATTAAGACCTTCGGTGAGAAGACTCTGCTTCTGTCCCTACACGGCCGTACATTTGAGTGGACTTTTGTTATAGCTGAAGTGAGCTTCAATATGTTAGGGGCTGATTTTCTGTGCTCACATGGTTTGTTGGTTGATCTTGCTAATAGGCGCCTGGTTAGTGCACTCTCTTTTTATTCTATTCCCTGTGCAGCCTGAGTGGCCCCGCCCACAGCACAAGCCAACGTCGCAACGGCAAGCGGTAAGTTCCACACACTGCTCACTCAGTTCCCAGCACTCACGGTTCCCACATTTTCAGCAGCAGTCGCCAAACATGGAGTGGAGCATTTTATTACTACCACCGGACCGCCCGTTTTTGCAAAAGCTCGGCACTTGGATGCAGCTAAACTGACCATAGCGCGTGAGGAGTCCGCCAACCTGGAAAAGTTGGGCATCATCAGGCGTTCAAAGAGCCCATGGGCTTCCCCGCTGCACATGGTTCCTAAAGCTGACGGCTCGTGGCGACCTTGCGGGGATTTCCGCAGGTTGAATAACGCTACAGCGCACGACCGCTACCCAATCCCGCATATCCAAGATTTTTCCATCCATTTGGCGGGGGCGTGCATTTTTTCTAAGATAGACTTAGTCCGCGGGTACCACCAAGTCCCAGTGCGCGCTGAGGACATACCCAAAACAGCGGTAATAACTCCATTTGGCCTATTCGAGTTTTTGCGCATGCCGTTTGGGCTTAAAGGCGCTGTGCAGACGTTCCAACGCATGATGGACGCGGTGTTGCGTGATCTCCCCTTCGTGTTCGTCTACCTGGACGACATATTGGTAGCCAGCGCGTCCAAAGACGAACATGAAAATCACCTCACGGCAGTTTTCCGGAGGTTGGGAGAGCACGGATTAATAATCAACCCAGCGAAGTGCCAGCTCGGGGTGACGCAGATTGATTTTTTGGGGCACCGCGTCTCTCCAGAAGGAGCGGTTCCTCTGCCCGACAAAGTGCGCGCAGTAACAAATTTTCCCCAGCCACAAACGGTTAAAGCGTTACAGGAGTTTTTGGGAATGGTGAATTTTTATAACTGTTTTCTCCCCCGCGCAGCGCAGCTCATGCAACCATTGTATGCTGCGCTAAAAAAACAAAAACCCACAAATAAAATCGAATGGCCTCCGGAGCGAGAGCGAGCATTCTCGGAGGTCAAAACAGCCCTGGCAAACGCTGCGTTGTTGGCACATCCAGACCCAACGGCCCGCATAGCGCTCACTACTGACGCGTCAGATGTGGCCATAGGGGCGGTCGTGGAGCAGCATGTAGCCGAGGCTTGGCAGCCGCTTGCCTTTTTCAGCAGGACTTTGCGCGATAGCGAGCAAAAATACAACGCATTCGACAGGGAGTTGTTAGCTCTCCACTTGGCCATCCGCCACTTCCAGTTCTGGCTGGAGGGACGCCGTTTCACCGCGTTCGTCGACCACAAGCCGCTGACTTTCGCGATGGTCAAGGTTTCAGAACCGTGGTCAGGCTGGCAGCAGAGGCAGCTGGCTGCAATCTCAGAGTTTACTACAGATATTCAGCATGTAGCGGGTAAACTAAATGTAGTGGCAGACTGTCTCTCGCGCGCCGTAGCGACTCCAGTCCACGTAGGGATAGATTATGCAGCCATGGCCGCAGAACAGGCTAGCGGCATGGAAGTCCGCGTGGCCCCAGTCTGCGTAGGGATAGATTACGCAGCCATGGCCGTGGATCAAGTTAGCAACGCGGACGTGCGCGCGCTCCAGTCTGGACCAACAGGGTTAAGGCTGGAGAGCAGGGTGCTGCAAGATGGTATGCCCCCCCTAATCTGCAATGTCTCCACGGGACGACCGCACTCGGTGGTGCCGACCGCGTGGCGCCGCCACGTTTTTGACTCGATTCATTCTCTGGCGCACCCGGGGGTGCGCGCATCGGTCAAAATGGTAGGAGAGAAATTTGTATGGCCGAGCCTGCGCAAGCAAGTTAGAGAGTGGGCAGCAGCCTGCTTGGCTTGCCAACGAGCCAAGGTACACAAACACACGAGAGCTCCCTTGGAGCCATTTCACATCCCGGCTAAGAGGTTCGACCACGTTCACGTGGACCTTGTAGGCCCCCTCCCACTGTCGCAGGGGTGCACACACCTTCTGACAATGGTAAACCGCACCACACGCTGGCTTGAAGTGGTCCCATTGTCATCAACCACAGCCAAGGAGGTGGCGTGTGCGTTTTTAACGGGTGGTAGCGCGCTTTGGAGTTCCGTTGGACATTACGTCCGACAGAGGTCCTCAATTTGTTTCCGAGCTTTGGTCAGCGATGGCCCGCAGCCTTGGGGTAACGATCCACCGTACTACCGCGTACAACCCGCAGGCTAATGGGTTATGCGAACGTTTCCATAGGTCATTGAAGGCGGCCCTCAGAGCGTCGCTTACGGATGCAAATTGGGTGGACAGGCTACCATGGGTTTTATTGGGGTTGCGTGCTGCACCTAAAGAGGACTTAGAAGCCTCCCCAGCTGAGTTAGTTTTTGCGCAGCCACTTCGGCTGCCCGGGGAATTTCTCCCAGATAATCCAGCGCCAGAGTGCTCCCCGGCTCAGCGGTTACAGAATAGCACGGGCCCGAGCACGCTACCTGGCTCCGTTCACCACAGTTTTCCGCGTGTTTTTGTGCCTAAGGCTTTAAAAAATGCGGAGTTTGTTTTTGTCAGACATGATGCCCATTGTCCACCTTTACGCCCACCTTATGATGGACCATATAGAGTGCTGGAAACAGGGGATAAGCATTTTTTGCTAGATTTGGGGGGCAGAAAAGAAATGATTGGCATAAACAGGCTCAAACCCACTTTTGTGGTAGCTGACGAAGTTGTGCAGTTGGCGAAGGCTCCTCGGCACGGCAGACCCCCTAGAGAGCATTCCCCAGAACACCCACAGAGGTTGACTAACAGTTCTCACCCTCAGGCAGCAGCTCCACAGCAGGAAGACGCCGCGGAGGTGGTACAGCCTGCTTACAGCAAATACGGGAGAAGGCTGAGGCCCAAGCGGCACGTGGACTGATATGTAGTGATTTTATTATGACATGCGATCTGTGGTTATGTTGTTCCATCTTAGACGTTTGGGGGGGGGGGGTCATGTGGTGCACATATGTGGGTTTCATATGCTTCACATGTATATTACTGTATGCTTATTGTATGCTTCACGTCTCAGAGGAACAAAAGGACTGAACCTCCTAGGGGTAACAGGAGGATGTGAAATCTGGCCTTTTGTATGCAAAGAGATGGCCTTGAGGGATTTCCTGACCACCAGGACTTTAGGTGGAGGCGAGAAAGCCTGGAGGGGGATGCATTGTGATTTGGGATTAAAAGACAATGTGACTGTGAGCTTTGATGTCCTGGGGTATAAAAGGGGCAGATGTTGGAGGATTCACTCTCTTTCACTGTTTTTGGATGATGTTGGAGAATGTGAATAAACTTGACTTGTGAAATAAACTCAGCCTCGTCCTTCCACATTCCCCACAAAAGTACTTTTGTGAAAAGGTATACCTGGATGCATATAATGAAACTTGTTACCATGTTAGCCTTGCACTCTTTATTGGGTTAGGACTGGGGGGATGGCAGCTTAACTAGGGGGAGGTTTTTGGTTATTTTGCTAACAACAGGGGATGGTATCCCCTCCTCATCCAACGTCAGATCACCTTCTGGTTGTTGTATTAAAATAACGTACTAAAAAGACAGGGTGTGTAGTTTGAGTTCAGAGATAGCAACCCCTGGAGTGAATTATGTACAGAAACGATCCTGAATGAGTGAATGGTTAACTCTGCTAACAGCTGCTAATCGAGGAGTTGCTGGGACAAGAGTATAATAATGCAACTTTTCCACGTTACATTTCCCTACATCACTGACCCATGTGGTCTTCAATTACAACACATCACCGTGCTGTGATATGGTTCAGTAATCCACAGTTGATTATATTTCTTGTGTCATTCTGTTTTATTTTGTTATATTTGCTCAGTGATAGTCAGTAGATTTGACCATTTGCAAATCTACAGACAGGTCAGGTCACCTAGGGCTAGCTTAACTGTCGGCTTGCCGCCAGTTTGGTTCACTACTTTTTATAAATTCTATCCACCCCACTAGACGTTGTTCATCTACTAACACTTGACATTCTTAAGGTGCATTCAGACCAAGCAGGAATTTTTTGCGTGTCACGATTACATGTTGTAAGGTTGAACTTTGACCCACAGTGTGACTCTGATGGAGTCAGCAGCAGATTCACGAAAAACAGATGGGGAAGTATAACGTGATACAGACGTAGACAAAATTGTTGGTACCCCTCTGTTAATGAAAGAAAAACCCACAGTGGTCACAGAAATAACTTGAATCTGACAAAAGTGGTAATAAATAAAAATTCTATGAAAATTAACCAATGAAAATCAGACAATGTTTTTGAATTGTGGTTCAACAGAATTATTTAAAAAAAACAAACTCATGAAACAGGCCTGAACAAAAATGATGGTACCCTTAACTTAATAAGATAAGATAAGAGATAAGATAAGCCTTTATTAGTCCCACAATGGGGAAATTCCAGGATTGCAACAGCACAGGGATAGCAACACTCAGAGCAATAATTAAGAAGATACGAAAAATAAAAATAAGAGCAGTGAATATACATACGTACACATAAATATATATACAAAATGCGGAGCATTGTAGCAAGATGGAATAAACAGTATAACCGTCTACTTAATTATCCTACATAGTATGAATATGTACCCATACATATTGTCACCCTCCGTAGCGACTGATATTGTCCTAGTTGTATACTGGAGGGGACCATTTGTGTAAGTCTGTTGCGTCCTTTGCATTCAATGCTATTAGGTCGTCACATTTTTTTGCTATCTCTGCGAGCAGCCCTGCTTAGTTTGTACAGTCTGACAGCCGTAGGTAGGAAGGACCTGCGAAACCTCTCGGTCGCGCACCTAGGATGATGTAGTCTACTGCTAAATGAGCTCCTCAGTGCGTTCAGTATGTCCTGCATAGGGTGGGACTCGGACTCCAGCAGAGATGACAGTTTAGCCACCATCCTTCTCTCTCCCATCTCCTCCACTGGGTCAAGGCGTTGCCCCAGGACAGAGCTAGCTTTCTTGATCAGTTTGTTCAGTCTCTTCCTATCGGCTGCTGTTATGCCATTGCCCCAGCAGACCACTCCAAAAGTGATGGCTGATGCCACCACCGTGTCATAGAATGTCTTCAGTAGCGCCCCTTGTACACCAAAAGACCTGAGCCTCCTCAGTAGGAACAGCCTGCACTGTCCCTTCTTGCAGAGAGTGTCGGTATTGTGTGACCAATCTAGTTTATTGTTCAGATGAACACCAAGGTACTTGTAGGATGTCACCATCTCAATGTCCGTTCCCTGTATGTTTATTGGTGCTGTGAGGGGTTGTCCTTGCCTGTGGTAGTCCACCACCAGCTCCTTAGTTTTCCTCGCCTTGATCTGGAGACAGTTCCGATGGCACCAGTCCACGAAGTCCTGGATAAGTCCTCTGTACTCAGCTTCATCTCCGTTGGAGATGAGGCCGACGATCACACAGTCGTCAGAGAACTTCTGTAGATGGCCGTGTGTTGTGTTGTGTGAGAAGTCCGCAGTATAAAGGGTGAACAGGAAGGGAGCCAAAACCGTTCCCTGGGGGGCCCCCGTGCTACCGATGATCGTGTCGGACACACAATCTCGGGTTCTCACAAACTGTGGCCGGTTAGTGAGGTAGTCCAGGATCCATGATGACAGGTGCTGGTCCACCCCTGCGTACAGCAGCTTGTCCTTCAGGATCATCGGTTGGATGGTGTTGAAAGCACTGGAGAAGTCAAAGAACATGATCTTCACCGCGTTCCCGGGCTTCTCCAGGTGGGACAGACAACGGTGAAGGAGGAAGATCACTGTATCCTCCACCCCAATGCCATGCTGGTAGGCAAACTGGAGTGGATCCATTGCTGGTCCCACCAGGGGGCGGAGGTGAGCAAGGAGCAGTCTCTCCAGGGTCTTCATCATGTGGGACGTCAGGGCCACTGGTCTGTAGCTGTTCAGATCTTTGGGGTGGGAAGTCTTTGGGACAGGTACCACACAAGATGTTTTCCACAACTGTGGTACCCTCCCCAGCTTCAGGCTCAGGTTGAAGATGTGCTCCACAATCCCACACAGCTGGTCTGCACAGGACTTGAGGAGCTTCGCACTGATGCCGTCCGGTCCTGAGGCCTTCCTCGCCTTGATCTTCCTCAGCTCCGTCCTCACCTGGGTCTTAGTGAGGGTCAGGTTGGGGGGCTGTGTGCTAGGAGTGGAGGGGGGGTGTTGTTGGTGGAGTGGGGTGTGGACAGCAGGTCTCGATGACTTTAGAGGCAGCAGTGGTTGTTGTGCAGTCGGGGGGGAGGGCGGTTGGTCAAACCTATTAAAAAACAGGTTCAGATTGTTCGCCCACTCCCTGCCCCCCATGGCCTGGGGGGAGGTATTCTGGAGCCCAGAGATGGTTTTGAGGTTTCTCCAGACCCCGCCGATGTCGCTGTGTTGCAGCTTGTCCTCCATCTTCTTCCTGAAGCTGTCTTTGCCTTCTCTGATCTTCCTCCTCAGCTCCCTCTGTACGGACTTCAGCATCTCCCTGTTCCCCGACCTGAAGATCCTCTTCTTCTCTCTCAGAAGCGTTTTTGTCTCAGGGTTGATCCAGGGTTTGTTGTTCGAGCAACACCGTGTGGTCTTGGTGGGTACGGTGTTGTCCACACAGAAGTTGATGTAGTCTGTGATGGTGTGAGTGAGGCCATCGATGTCTTCACCATGTGGCTCGCAGAGCTGCTCCCAGGCAGTGGTTTCCAAACAGTCCTTTAGAGCGTCCATTGCCTCCTCAGACCATAACTTCACTGTGCGCATGACCGGAGGTTGTCTGTGTACTAGGGGTTTGTACACCGGCAGGAGACGAACCAAGTTGTGATCTGATCTCCCGAGTGGGGGGAGTGGTGATGAGGTGCACGCCTCCTTAGTATTTGCATAGAATCAGTCCAGTGTTTTATTGTCTCTAGTGTGGCATGTGACATACTGGGTGAGCGTGGGTAGAATGGAGGACAGTGAAATATTTTGTTGCACAACCTTTTGAGGCAATCACTGCAATCAAACGATTTCTGTAACTGTCAATGAGACTTCTGCACCTCTCAGCAGGTATTTTGGCCCACTCCTCATGAGCAAACTGCTCCAGTTGTCTCAGGTTTGAAGGGTGCCTTCTCCAGACGGCATGTTTCAGCTCCTTCCACAGATGTTCAATAGGATTTAGATCAGGGCTCATAGAAGGCCACTTTAGAATAGTCCAATGTTTTGCTCTTAGCCATTCTTGGGTGTTTTTAGCTGTGTGTTTTGGGTCATTATCCTGTTGCAAGACCCATGACCTGCGACTGAGACCAAGCTGTCTGACACTGGGCAGCACATTTCTCTCTAGAATACCTTGATAGTCTTGAGATTTCATTGTACCCTGCACAGATTCAAGACACCCTGTGCCAGATGCAGCAAAGCAGCCCCACAACATAACAGAACCTCCTCCATGTTTCACAGTAGGGACAGTGTTCTTTTCTTGGTATGCTTCATTTTTGCATCTGTGACCATAGAGCTGATGTGCCTTGCCAAAAAGTTCTAGTTTTGTCTCGTCTGTTCATAGGACATTCTCCCAGAAGCTTTGTGGCTTGTCAACATGCAGTTTGGCAAATTCCAGTCTGACTTTTTTATGATTTGTCCTCCTTGGTCGTCTCCCATGAAATCCACTTTGGCTCAAATAACGACGGATGGTGCGATCTGACACTGATGTACCTTGACCTTGGAGTTCACCATGAATGTGTTTAGAGGTTGTTCTGGGCTTTTTTGTTACCATTCGTATTATCCGTCTCCTCCTGCAGCCATGTCCAGGGAGGTTGGCTACAGTCCCGTGGATCTTAAATTTCTGAATAATATGTGCAACTGTAGTCACAGGAACATCAAGCTGCTTGGAGATGGTCTTATAGCCTTTACCTTTAACATGCTTTGTCTATCATTTTCTTTCTAATCTGTTGAGACAACTCTCTCCTTTGCTTCCTCTGGTCTATGTTTAGTGTGGTACACACCATGTCAACAAACAGCACAGTGACTACTTGTCACCCTTTAAATAGGCCGACTGACTGATTACAAGTTTGTAGACACCTGTGATGTTAATTAGAGGACACATCTTGGTTGAACATGCCCCTGTGGTCACATTATTTTCAATCTTCTCTAGGGGTACCATCATTTTTGTCCAAGCCTAGAAAGACATGCATAGAGGCCAATTCACGCCTAGGCAAGTTGCAGAGGGGGGGTTGCTTTCATAATTTCTGCAGCTCTCTGCATCTGTTGTGGATATCACCAAAATACCATCATATCTAGGTTTACAATGTTATCCAGTGGGGCACACGGCTTGAAAAATGACACTGCCTCCTCCAGAAACTGCACCTGGATGAGTCTGTTTACAATGCTCGCCTGCTAGTCCTCAATAGCACGTCCATAGCAGAAGTACGTGGATAAAATCTCAACTCTCCATTTCAGCTGCAGTGCTCCAGTCAATCAGTCTGCAAGTGTGGGGCAATTTCATTTTCAAACTAGTTTACTCTCCAGTGTTGATACTGTAACGTGCTGCTCGACATGGCGACGTCCCACCGGGAGATTCGAACTCACGCCTCCCGCTCCGGAGTCCCGCACCCTACCTGTGTCGCCAATAGGGTCAACCCACTTGGCAAGCCAAGTAGGGTGCTCATATTGAGTTCGCTACACTACTCCCCTCTGGTTCTCGACATCGTCCCGATGTCAGCGCCCCATTACTGCTTTGGACAGGAGATCCCACTTCTGACACCAATGTAACGTGCTGCTCGACATGGCGACGTCCCACCGGGAGATTCGAACTCACGCCTCCCGCTCCGGAGTCCCGCACCCTACCTGTGTCGCCAATAGGGTCAACCCACTTGGCAAGCCAAGTAGGGTGCTCATATTGAGTTCGCTACAATACTTTTACTCCAGTGACAGAATCTCAAGACTGATTAGCTATCGTGACCAACTCCATCGACACAAATGCCGAATGTATTCACATGTTTACATTAACTTTACATGCAATCACGTCAAGTGAAAACAATCACTCTGCGTTTAGACTTTATTTTAGCTTTTTATTAAAGTTTTTTTTTAACTATAGTTCATTACATTGTTGCCGTTGACTCATTCATGAATGTTTCTGTGCTTATTGTGCTCCAGGGACTGGTCACATCCTACTGACCAGTGAAAACACACACTCCTGTCACGCAGTGATGCTTCATTTCATTCCTTTTTTTTTTTTCTTGTTTTACAATTTTAAGTTGGTTAGCTCAGGCTAACATCAGCAACATGGCATCAACAACTGACCTCATTAGTGACAAAACAGGGAGGGATGTTGGAATTTGGCACCTTATTGTGAAGTGTGGTGTAGTGGCGGGCACTTCCTGTTCTGCCACTGCATCATCATCAGAGGGCATCTATATTGCTGCCTCTTCCACCGGTGTCCTCTGCCTGGTGCTTACCGTGTTACCGCTGTTCTACAACGTTCAATAAAGCTGTGTTCGTCCAGCCATCTTGCCTCATCCTTTACCCAAGGTATTTTACCATACATAACAGGTGGGGGCGAACTGGGGCTCTTGAGTATTTAAATGGACGTGCACTGAAATGAGTTGTTCAGAGGAAGGTTGCAAAAGATGGGTCAAACGGTGGCGCAGTGGCTAGCACTACGGCAGCACAGTTTACCCTTGGCCGGGGGATCGTGGGTTTGATCCCAGCCCCCGACCAACAGTGATCTGTGTGGAGTTTGCATGCTCTCCCCGTGTTTGCATGGGTTTACTCCGGGATTTCTCCGGTTTCCTCCCACATGCCAAAAACATGCAGGTTAGGTTAATTGGAGACTCTAAAGTGGCCCTAGGTGTGAATGTGTGTGTGAATGGTTAAGGGATAGCGCCGTATCGTGGCTGCTTTATCCATCCAGGTGGTGGATGACCCTCAATTTCCCCTCTGGGGATCAATAAAGTATACTAAATCTAAAAAAAAAATCTAAAAAATGATGTTGCAGTAATAAAACCCAGAGTCATTTTGACCAAAGCATGTCACAGACAATTTATTGAGTCCTGTGTCAACATGTGAAAAAAGTGCAGTAAATGTCACCTTTAAAACATACAAACAACAACAAAAAAAACTCCATGATGCAGAGCCAATTGCTGCATAACAAGCAACAAAGGAAATATTAAACTATATTTATTGATGTTTTTTTATTCAGCTATTTACAAGTTGTAATGGTCAACAAAATCATTTCACGTCAGCACAGTTCAGCAACCCAGTAGTGTTTGTACACAAGCTACAGGAATCTGATATATGGACACACAAGTGAGTCATGGATGATGTTTACTTATTTATAACACATCTTTAGACCTGCCTTGGGTCTGGTTTGGCACAGTGATCACATGTTGTATTTTTTTCCTTTCGTGTTTTTCATTCATTCGAAACAAATCATATTACTGCTGATATCATTTTAACCCGGATGTCAGAAAACACACAATAAACCTCACTTTTATACATTTTTCACACGATGGCAGTACATTAAAGGGAGAGCTTCTTCAAATATTTTAAGGACCTCAAAAGAAAGAGGTCTTCATACTACTAAAGTCTTTATACATGATACAGCACAGAATTATATAGTTTTAATAATAGCAGTAATATGTTACCACAAATGCATCATCTTTTTTAATGATTATTCGACTGATTGCATTAAACAGCAAATGGAATTAATTTTTTTACAATAACTCACTTTAGGACAACAAATGATTTACAGAGTAAAAGCTTACTTTAAAAGTCATCAAGAAAAAAGTTTGGGTTTCTATTCCAAGCAGAAGTTTTCAACAATGGACACATGGCAGGAATGTGTGAACAATTCAGGGTTAAAGGAGCTATATGTAACTTTTATTTTAATTACCAGGTGGCAGCATTGTGCTAAAAATTTGAATCTCTTGCTGTGTTTGGAATGTTCACTCACTCACTCACTCACTCCCTACTCGCTAGATAGTGAATTTAGATATAGTGGACTATATAGTAAACTCAATAGCTTTTGGACACTACTGGGCTTGTTTTTGCGGCACGGTTAATGATGTCATCATGGTGAGACAGTAAAATGTAACAGACTAACTGATAAAAAATGAATACCTGTATGTAATTTGTAGTAAATATGTATTAAATCAAATCATTTTTGCTGAATTATGAAATATAAATACCTTAAGGTAGTTTACGTTGTGATGTGAAGCTCTCCTCTCACTGCGCCGTTGGGTACGCATTGCATTATGGGATATATTGGCTAACGTAGTGACCATCCGTTGTACACTACTTTTCAAAATGCATTGTGGGATATTTTGAGTGTACTATATAGTGAATGAAATTTTCAGTTAAGATTTCAAACATCACTACCAAAAAGCTGATTCACTATATAGTACACTATGTGGGGAACAAGTGAACTTTTTGAACACAGCATCTGTCTATGCGAGGATCATGACTCAAGACTCTCCCTACTGGTAAAACAGTGGTGCTACAGGAAGGAATGCTTGCCTATGAGGGAGAATTCATTAGAGATCTCTGTAATGCAATTTATTTGCATCTTTGGTATAATGTCATAACTGTTGTTTCTAAACACGCTATAATTTTAGGTAATTTTTAATATTTTAAAGTAGAAAACTATGTATAGCTCCTTTAATACAGCAGGACACAAGAGATGCCAAGTAACAGTTTTTCAGTGGCATGAATTCTTTTCTTTTTCTTCTTGCTTTCTCTGGGGAATCCATTAACAACTTGGAATACAGACTTTATTTTTTGTACATTACTTAAGATTTAATGGGTTCAATGGCACCATACAAAATTTGACATATTGGCCATAGGAATACAAAAAAAAAAGACAATGATGATGTATTGTAAAACAGAAAATTGTTTGTTTATGCTTTGCTAGACTTCATTCTGCTGGGTGAGATCCTCTGGCATGCTGTTGAACTCTGTGGCCCGGGTGCTCATCCCCAGATACTGCTTCAGGAATTCGCTGAAACGCTTTTGGTTGTTCCACTTGCGGGCCGACTTGCGAATACCAATGAAGCCACCATATCTTTTCTGGTATGATCTTCCCGGAGACATGATCCTCCTATAGCCATGCCTTCCTTTGAAGAAGTGGCCAAACCTTTTGGCGAAGCTCTGCTCCATATCGACCTGCCCTCCTCTGGCTGCCACATCACCATCTCCTCCCTCTGGCCCCTCCGCTTCCTCCTCGTAGTCATTCTCAAGGGACAGTGCATTCTGGGAATTGTAGGCGGAGTTCACCTGTCTTGCTTTGACATCCAGATCCCTTTCATCCAAGCCAAGGGACTGGGTTACATGATTGAACCTCTCCAGTGCAATGGGGAGCAACAGATTTCCCTTCATCTGATCCTCTTCTTCTGGGAACACAGCCTCCACCTCCTCCTGTGATCTTTTTGATATGGTACCGCTGATGGACAATATAGATGGCGACAGCAGAGCTTTACGGCAGAGGTCCCAGGTGAAGGATGGGTAAATGTTGCCCTCACACTCAATGACACACACCTGATGGAGACAAAAATAAGATTATTTTTATTTACAGTTCAGAGCAGTTTAGAGGCATCATAAACAAGAGCACTCTTAGGCAAGTGCAAATTCCCTCGCCTCCGTTTTCTTTGAAGATCCCAATATGTCACTTAAGGAGAGCAGCTTTCAACTTTTCCATATAATTATTTGGGCAAAAAACAAATTATGACAAACCTACCATCCAGGAATATGCAACAAAAATAATTGTATACAACCCATACAACCCCTGTGTAGCAAGTCTGGTGACCCTAGCTTTACTCCTTCTATAGTAATACAGCATAGGGAATGCCACCCTTGACCTTTGGCCTTTTGACCCCAAACCCATAGTCAGAGGTCATAGGCACAGGGTGAACCTGTGTACCAAGGTTAGTGACCGTAACTTTGCTTGCTCTATAGTAATAGTGCAAAGGGAATATTAATGTTGACCTTTTGACTCCAAACCCATAGTCAGTGGTCAGGGTCTCAGGCTGAACTCGTGTGCCAAGTTTTGTGACCCTAGCTTTATTCGTTCTATAGCATAGGGAATGACAAACCTTGACATTTAACCTTTTGCCACAAAACTCCTGCAAAAATCATCCAATCAGAGCCAAACTGCAATATGCACATTATCAGTGCATATCAAATCCTGGTACCAACCTTCAAAGCAATCGGGATAAAACTGTAGGAAGAGTTGAGTTCACAAAATTGGGATAGATGGACGGACAGCCCCATGACATAATCCCCCTTAGGTCTTCGGTCTTTGAACAGCGGTGCATAAAAATTCAGACAACTGACACTAGCAGTAATGTCGGAATTTAGCAATGCTGTCTCACATCAAACATGGTAAGTTGTGCATTCAAAAGAAACTGTGACCGTGACATTTCACACAACCCGTGTAAAAGGTTGGCTTACAAGGTTATGAAATACCCTACTTTACCACCCTAACAATCTCCATTATGGACTGCAATGTAAAAATTGTAAGCAGTTCTATTCAGTTTGATGTACAAATGTCCAGCCATCCACTTTATACAAGTAATACACAATTTATTGATGATTATTTAAGAGCATGCCTCACAAACAAGGGTATAAAAATAAGTTACATATATATACTGTACCTATAGATCGGTTAAAAAAAGATTTTTAAAAAATTATAATAAAATCTGTCATATCTGATTTCTAAACTGTCAGATTTATAAGAGGCCTCTGTTAGTGTGTTTAAATGCATAACACTTCTGGAAGCCAATGATCAGCAGCTCAATCAGCGTTCATCTGGCTCTCAGTTCAGTGAATGTAGCACACTATGAACAAACCCTGGCTGTTTCTTTCAACCTTGTTTTTCAAATTTACATTAGTTGGCTCAGGCCCTCTACCTGAACTAGGAGCTAGCCAATTTAGATGAGCAATAGTGACATAAGACGGAGGGTGGGGTGAATTGAGGCTCATGAGCATTTAAAGAGGCATCCACTGAAATGAGCCACTCTGAGGAAGGTTGCAAAAGATGAATCACAATCATTCAATTCTATTCAACTTTACTTATATAGCACTATTTCACAACAACAGTCATCTCATAGCACTGTCAAACTGTAGTGGAAAACCCAAGAATTGCAGAAAGACCCCAGCAATCAGGTGATCCCCTGTGAGCAAGCGCTTTGCGACGGTGGAGAGGAAAAACTCCCTTTTAGCAGGAAGAAACCTCTAGCAGAACCAGTGACGCTGCAATAATTAAACAAAAGCCAATTTGGCTAAAGTATATCACAGACATTTCATTTAGGCCTGTGGGAGCTGTCAACATGCGGAAATGGTGCAGTAAATGGGACTTTCAAGACTTGACTTGGACTTGATCTTAAAAATTTGAGAACACATTGCAGTTCTATGTTTGGGCTACAACTTAAATCCAAATGACAGACTAAAGGTGTGTTCACACCAAACAAGAACGGGCAAATTTTTCGCACAGCGCAATTACATTATAACTCAATGTAAACACGCAAACAGACGTGACTTCCCCATCTGAGTGAGATGCAGACAGGCAAAGTTGCCTTTATAACTTCTGCAGCTGTGTTGAACCTGCTGTGGAAATTCCCAAAATAATGTCATGCTTAGGTTTACATTATCCGACCATGGGCTCACCTGAAAATGTTGTCTCAAGCCTCCAAAACTTCACAGAAGATGGGTGTTTTCGTTGCTAGCTTGCTAGGACATCCGTGGCTGGAAACCGTGGGTAAATAACTCCAAAATCCCGATTCAGCTGAAGAGTTCCCGATCCTCCCGTCTCCCGATGAGTGTTTCATTTTCTAACTAGTTTACTCTGCAATGGTGATAAATTTACTCCGTCCTAGCTAGCTAGCTGCTAGCATAGCTAGCTAGCGGACGCGAATGCGCAACAACGTAAATTTGCGCATACTCGCGTCTTCCCCATTGACTTTCTATGGATTCATGTCGCCCGTTCGCGTTTGGTGTGAACACACCTTAATATCCATTTTTCACATTCTTGCCAAATACTCAAGAAAAAAAGAAGATGCTATAATTCATTTTAGGTGAACTGAGTCACAGGTTGGTTTTTTTTTTTTGTTTTTTGTTTTTACATCAAATGCATAGAGCTTTGATTTTCACGCGCATCTGACTTGTCAGGGTTGTCGGAGTGGAAAGTCCTTAACTCTGAAAATACTATAATCAGTAAGCCAAAGGGGGACTGATTGGATTTCAAGCCTTGTTATCACCTGTCTTCCACCTCAACAGTTTAATGACCTTTTGGGGTGGGGTGCAGGGGCGTCGAACTGCGGAATGAAAAGATACTCTTTATCCAGGGCCCACTGCAGGGAGGGGCCATCAAAAAGCCTGGAATGAAAACTTATTTTTGTGTTGCATTCTTTTCATTTCTAATTAATTATTGTCATAGTAAAATTCACCCTGTTTGAGAGACTGAATTTTTGCATTAACAGTAATTGTCATGGTCTGGGCTGAGTCCCAGGATCATGCCCACAGTTTGTGTTATTATTATGATTATTTGCCTGTGTTTTGCCTTCTGTGTCTCCCCTGGGTCCTCTGTGATTGTTATTGTCTTTCCTGGTCCTCAGTCTGTCATGTGATCCCCATTACCAACTGTTGTGGTTCTGTGTCCCGTACAAGTCTTGCATGTGTGTGTTCCCTGTACTCCCTTTTCTACCATTGTCAGTCCCTCATGTCTTCCTTAGTCTTAGCCACTTCTCCTCATGTGTTGCTGATCAATCCTTGATTACTATCCCCAGCTGTCCCGTGTTTCCCCGGATCTTCTGTCTCCCTATATACTATCCTGCTCTGTGTTCATTTTGTGTGGTGTCATACTGTGGCTATCCCTCTGAATTCTGTTCCTGTGATTTTGCCTGTTCAAGTCCAGTTTCTGTGAATTTTTTCAGCCTTTCACAGCTTGCTTTATGTTCAGCCCCCATACTGGTTGTTATTTTATGTTTTTGGGAAAATAAACCCAGTCAAACTGAAGTCCTGCCTGTGTTAGAGTCTGTCATTTCTGCCGGTCAGAGGTTGCCCATAACAGTAATGATGAATGTTGTCTGAGGCCCCTATCATCCCTTTAAAAAGGTGTAAAATACCTACCTGTGACCATTGTGGAAAGTCCTTCAGAGAGCAAGGGACCCTTCAGCATGTTATAATAAATAAGTAGTGAAGATTAGTTAATTAGATATTACACAAAGTGCTTGCATACACATATCTTTTAGATCCACACATACACCCACAGACACACAAGTCAAACCCACACGTACACCATTTACACATACACATCAGTTGCTTACACACATTCACACAAGCTCATCCACACACATGCACACACACACGTATAAGCTCCAGAGGAAAGTCTCTGTTCCTGTTTCCATATATGGGCATGGGGAAAGAGAAGGCATCTGGAGAGAGAGAAACCAATAGGATGGAAGTCATAAAAGAGCTGAGATGGCATCTGAAGCCATTTGGACACTGAAAGGACCGGTTCTAACTAGTTTGGACAATGGCCAGCGTATTGGAAAGTTACTGGGAAATGCCCACTAACTGGAAGCTTTTTTGTAGCTGTGCAGTTCTTTGTTCTGGGTCTTTTTCACCAGAGGGGGCTGGGAGGACCCACGGCCGTGTTCACTGACTCCCTGCGTGGTTCAATAAAAAGATAAACTGAGAAATAGTATTTTTTCTGTCATTATTGATTGGTTAACTGAAAAGATTCTGCTAACTGTCCTATTTAATTTTTTTTTACAAAATCTATACTCTAACATGCATTCAGTGCAATTTAGCTGTTGTAATGGATATTGTGTTAAAGTCTGTATTTGCTGTTGCACAAAAGGTTTTCTGTATAGCAGAAGTTTCTGCTTAATTTACAAATCACTGTAATAGGAAATTTTTGACAATCCTGTGCTTTTCTTGTATTGTGATATAGAATATTACTACAGTAACCTGGAAAAAAACATCTGCTTTAAAATTTGTAATTCTTCACATGACTTTTTGTGCAAAAAAAACTCGCAAAACATCGCAACTTTTATCGCAACTTTTAAAACAAGCTCCCACGAATTCAGGCTTTTTGGGTCGCAACAATCATAAAAACATCCTGTGAAATCCTGGAGGGATTGTCTAACTCAGTGTTGCCAGACGTACAATAATTATTGTATTTGCATGATAATTTTGCCCTTTGTATGATGTATGATCAATAATTTCAAAAATCCCCTAATATACAATAATTTGACCCCTTCATTACATGGTTACATTAATACATTAGCAAATACAATCAGAAAACGGATCCTGCGCATGCATACGTTTGTTTTTATGGATCGTCTCATGTGTGCGGGCTGTGTGGAAAAGAAGACGGAAGACTCGTGTTGCAGTAGGAGAGAGGCAGCCTCGTATGGAGATTAGTGATGGGACCCACGTAGTTCAATGAAACATGTCAAGTCAAGCTAAAAAGATCCGTTATAAATAGTTGTACACCGAATCACTCAGTGCTGTACTGGCAGTGTTGCCAGGTTTCACAAGAGAAACAAGCAGCCAGCTCTATGAAAACAAGCCCAAAAAAAAGCCCAACAGGCAACCTACCACACTGTGTAAAAGTGAGGCTGCTTGATAACATCAATATATAGATTTATTTTTGCTTTGCAGTGAATTGACTGTAAACAGTCAGCATTGAATAACGGAATTTGATAAACTCATTTAATGGGAAATACATATGGATTCTGTATAAGCAACAGCAAATTTATAGTAAAACCAGTCAACATAAAAACTTTGAATAAATTAAAATTTTAAACTGATCAAAAGAAAAGATGAGCGTTCTGCATAAGTAACAGCACTAAGCATGATTACAGTTTAGTGATGTGGGATGATGGGAGTTGTTGTCCACAAGTCCTTTACACAAAAACTAAATATTGCTTTTATTATATGACAGCTGACAAATTTAATTACATGGAAGATTATCTTTTAAATTGATAAACATCATATGTGTAAAGCATGGCAAAATTTAATTGGGATCAAAAGATAATTTTGCTGTTGCCATTCATTTCAATGGAGAATTTTTTTTTTTTTCCAGTTTAAGGTCCCATTGGAATTTCCCCATTGTGGGACTAATAAAGGCTTGTGGTGGACCACCAGGAGGTCCCACTCTCATCCAATGACTTGGGGAGTAAGGGGAGGGGGCAGGAAATGTAAATGTATGCGCCTGGGGAAGGAGATGTAAATGTAGGCACCTTGGCGCCCAGGGGGGAGAAATGTGTAAATATATGCACCTTGACACCTGGGGCAGGAGTTGTAAATGTATGTGCTCTTGGCGCTGAGTAGGCAGAAGGTATAAATGTACACGCCTTGGCGCCAGGAGTTCAGTCTTTTTGTTGGCGTGAATAAGGTTCTGAATCGGCAGCTCTCATGTCTCGTCACACCATTCCTCCACACAGGTGACCTACGACGTGAAAATGCTCAGGCTGGAAGATGAAGTGAGCCCCTCTTCAGGAACACTCATGCTAGGGTTTCCCCCTGAGACCCCGGCCTCATTCGCCATGGCAATCAAGCTCCTGGACATCTGGTTTCATGACCCTGCTGCCTGGTTCATTCACATGGAAGCTCAGTTTGCTCTCCGTGGAATTTCTGCTGATGACACGAGGTACCATTACATGGTGGCTTTGCTAGACCCGCGCTCCACTCAGCATGCCATGAGCCTGCTCCGAGACCCCCCACCCCACGGGAAATATGACACTCTCAAACAGCTGCTGTTACAGCGTGTTACAATAAATAAATAGTGAAGATAAGTTAGTTAGATATTACACAAAATGCTTTTGCACACACACACACACTAGTTGCACACACACATGCACACACACAAGCTCTAGTCTCTGTTCCTGCCTCCATAAATGGGCATGGGGTGAGGGGTCACGTAGGGCTGAAGAGACCAGACCCAAACAACAGGATGTGGAAGTCATAAAGTGCTGACGATGAGACATCTGGACGCTGAGAGGACCGGTTCGAACCAGTGTGGACAATGGCCACATATTGTTGGAGAGTTCCTGGAAACGCCCAGTAACCTGAAGCTATATGTAGATGTTAATCCCTTTGTTCTGGGTCTTTTTCCACCAGATTGTGCTGTGGAAGAGACCTACAATTGTGTCTACAGACCCTCTGCGTGCTTCAATAAAAGATAAGCTGAGAAATAGTATTTCTTCTGTGATTATTGATTGGTTAACTGAAAAGATTCTGCTAACTGTCATGAATGCCCCTGCGGGGCAGGAGAGACAGACCAACTCACAGGATGTGTTAGTGCAATTTATAGAAAATAGAGAAAAATACAGAGTGCTCAAACCAGCCCCAACTTGGCAAGCAAAAATAAAAGACAGCACAGCTCACTCCCAAGCCAACTGGTGAGCAAGGACACAAAAAAACCCTAAACACTTCCAAACTGGCAAACTGGCAGGTGTCGGGAATAAACATAGAAAACCCAATACACTCCAGACATGCACACTGGTTAGTGTCAGGAAGAACAAATAAACCCCCAAATGCTCCAAACAAACTGGCAGGCGCTGGGTTATTTACAGAGAATTTTTCACCAGGGCAGGCAGAGCTCTAGTGAGGAAAGGTGACAATACAAAAGAGCCACACTGCCCTGGTGAAACGGCAGTGCTTAAGTATACACATAAATGAGTTGCAGGTGTGAATCATGAGTGGGCCATGACCTAATTACCAAGCACTACAGCTGAGCAGACAGAACAGGCAGAGAGGCAGCTGGCAGGGAGCATCTGGTAAGAGAGGAGAAGAACTCTGTCACATCCCAAACAAATATACAAAAACTAACCATAAAATAATGACAACAAACAATCAAACTAAGGAATAAAGTGAGGATCTGAACTCAGAGAAAACCTGAGTTCAGATACATGACACTGTCTTTTTTGAATTTTTACAGTTTCATGGTGGAGAATGCGGGCAGTTAGCAAACTCCATTGACGGACATCAAAGGTGACAGGACAAAAACCCTTTGTCTGGATATCATAGACAATCCAGGGCCCCCACAAATCAGAAGGTAAGCAGGGAACCTCTTCTAAAAATCTCTGTAGGATTGTCTGTGATATTCAGTCAAAGTAAGTCTTTTGTCCTGTTTTTTAAATTTTACTGAAAAAAATACAAAGATAGTGTTATATTTTTGCTATTTTTTATGATTGTAAAAATACGCAGGGAGTCTCATAAGCATGCATTCACATGTAAGGGACAGATCAATGAACTGCTTTTTATAGATACATAGGAAGTCTTAATGTAAATAAGACTTTCCTATGTTACTGATACATAGGAAGTTTTAATGTACAATAAAACTTTCATATATTAAAGATACATAGGGAGACTTAATGTAAAATAAGACTTTCATATGTTAATGGAATAAGAGGTTACAATACAAGAAACTTAGAAACAACAAATAGTGAGTAATTGTAGCTGCCAGTTTGTTAAAATTAGTCTGGGACTAATTTATATGATAAGCTATCACTGGTATTGATAACTGGATGCAGTTCAATGTAAATAGTCTCTACATATATTTAAGCTGGTTAAAGTTAAATGGTATTGATTGGCAGGGAAAATACACACAAATAACTCTGTGTTGATTCTGTAAATTTCGTGGGTAAACTGTGAGGGTGGTTAACCTGTTTTATCCAATTTGAAGACACGAAATGCAGTGTAGAGTGAAAAGATTAGCTTGGATCTCAAATTCCCACTTCTGGCTGTCTGGAAAAAGAGAAATTCTGCATTGTGTGGGTTGGGAAATAAAGGCGAAAGCCCGGGGACTGTACATATTTTTTTTTTTTTTGGTCTACCAGAAACAAAGAATTCTCAATTTTCACTGGCATTGCAGGCCATATGCTCTCCCGCCTGTCTCACTAGGTTTCAGGTAGAAGCTTGGAGAGGCTGCAATTTCCAGAAAGGGATTGGAAATCGAAGGTTGGACTGCAGGGCTGTAAATAATACTAACTTTTGCTTCCTAAATACTTAACAAAAGAAATTCTGTCGTCATGGCAGTGGGAAAGTCAGCATTTACTGTTGGTCATACAGCAGCTAGAACACAAAAAGAATATTAAGCCATAAGCTCTGTGTGTGTGTGTGTGTGTGTGTGTGTGTGTGTGTGTGTGTGTGTGTGTGTGTGTGAGTGTCTCCCGTGGCAAGTCTGTGTTCCTGATCACGAAGGGGAGGGGGTGATTCACCCACTCGCCTGAGTTGAACTGAGAAATTGTGTTTAAAGCATGCTTAAAGTTCAGAAAAGCATTATCATACGTTGAATTAATTAAGATAAAAGGCCTGGAGAGGTGAGATCGGGAAGAAATATACTTGCATAAATAAAACTGAATTAAAGGAAGACAACTCTCCAGTTTCTTTGAAAAACCAAGGCGTGGTTTGTGGTCAACAGACTTCGCGGACATGTTGCGCGTTCACATTCACGCGTGACTGAAACGACCACGTAACATTCCCGTTGCATGAGAACTCTGCATGTCGAGACTAGAAAAGCACTCGGAGAGCGCAGACCTCCGCCAAGCGCCACAGTCCCCCCCCCCCCCATACAGTGTTTGTGTGTACGTTTTCAGATTCCTTGACCATGAAAACATATGACTAGCAATTGGATTCACAATGATAGGATTAGTGGTTCAGTAGTAAAAGCATTACCTCCTTGGCGGAGGTAATAAACTGAAGTGTTGCTGTTGTGTCCATCTCCTCCATCTCCAAACTCCCAGGCTGCGGGCGTTGCAATTCATCGCACAACCGCGTACAACCCACAGGCCAATGGGTTATGCGAGCGTTTTCATAGATAACTGAAAGCAGCACTCAGGGCTTCACTGACGGATGCAAATTGGGTAGACAGGTTGCCGTGGGTTGTATTGGGGTTGCGCTCCGCGCCAAAAGAGGATTTGGAAGCTTCCCGGCAGAGAGCTTGTTTTTGCGCAGCCCCTATGGCTGCCTGGGGTATTTCTGCCAAATAATCCCGCGCCGGACAGCTGCCCGTCTCAGCTTTTGCAGCGTAGCGCAAACACAGGCACGCTGCCGGGCCCGGCCCACCACTGTTTTCCGCGTGCTTTTGTGCCTAAAACTTTGAAGAACGCAGAGTTCGTGTTCGTCAGACACAACGACCAGCGCCCTCCATTGCACCTGCACACATGTTGAAAATGGCCCTATCTCACAATGTTAAAGAATCCTTTAAAAAATTCCTGGATCCAGACGGTGAATTTAAAATTTAAAATTTAATCAGTTCTTCCTTGTACCATTTCCAACAACGCCTGAAAGTTTCATTGAAATCCATCCAAAACTTTTTGAGTTATCTTGCTAACCAACAGACAGACAGACAGACAAACCCCGGCAAAAACATAACCTCCTGCGGCCTGGCGGAGGTAATAATAAACAAAGCAGCTTACAGGGACCCAACAAACCCAATTTTTCTTAAATTAAAAGCTCTCAAGTTGAAAGATCTGGTTGACTTTAAAACTGCAGTAATAATGTTTAAAGTGAAGAATCTATCACTGCCCGCAAATATCCAAAAGCTGTTCCAAATAAGGGAGAAACAATATCATTTCAGAGGAACATGTATATTTCAAAAACCTTCAGTGAGAACTACCACCGAGCAACACTGTGTTTCAGTGCAAGGAGTCAGATTATGGAACAATTTTGGACCTGATTTAAAATCATGTACAACGCTTGGACAATTTAAACAAAAACTAAGGGAAGAAATACTCCAAACATATACACAAGACTAGAAAAGCACTCGGAGAGCGCAGACCTCCGCCAAGCGCCACAGTTCCCCCCCGTACAGTGTTTGTGTGTACGTTTTCAGATTACTTGACCATGAAAACATATGACTAGCAATTGGATTCACAATGGTAGGATTAGTGGTTCAGTAGTAAAAGCATTACCTCCTTGGCGGAGGTAATAAACTGAAGTGTTGGTGTTGTGTCCATCTCCTTCATGTGCAAAGTCCCAGGCTGCGATCGTTTTCATAGATCACTGAAAGCAGCACTCAGGGCTTCAGTGACGGATGGAAATTGCATAGACAGGTTGCCGTGGGTTTTATTGGGTTTGCGCTCCGTGGAAAAAAAGAGGATTTTGAATCTTCCCCGGCAGAGAGCTGGTTTTTGCGCAGCCCCTATGGCTGGCCGGGGAATTTGTGCCAAATAATCCAGCGGCGGACAGCTGCCCGTCTCAGTTTGTGCAGCGTAGCGCAAACACAGGCACGCTGGCGGGCCCGGGCCACCACTGTTTTGACGGATGCAAATTGGGTAGACAGGTTGGCGTGGGTTTTATTGGGTTTGCGCTCCGTGGAAAAAAAGAGGATTTGAAGCTTCCCCGGCAGAGAGCTGGTTTTTGCGCAGCCCCTATGGCTGGCCGGGGAATTTGTGCCAAATAATCCGGCGGCGGACAGCTGCCCGTCTCAGTTTTTGCAGCGTAGCGCAAACACAGGCACGCTGGCGGGCCCTGCCCACCACAGTTTTCCGCGTGCTTTTGTGCCTAAAACTTTGAAGAAGGCGGAGTTTGTGTTCGTCAGACACGACGACCAGCGCCCTCTATTGCCCCTGCACACATGTTGAAAATGGCCGTATCTCACAATGTTAAAGAATCCTTTTAAAAATTCCTGTATCAAGACGGTGATCCGTATCATCCCCAAAATTTAATCAGTTCTTCCTTGTACCATTTCCAACAACGCCTGAAAGTTTCATCGAAATCCGTCCAAAACTTTTTGAGTTATCTCGCTAACCAACAGACAGACAAACAAACAGACAGACAGACAAACCCCGGCAAAAACAATTAAGCAGTGCAAATGGGTGAGTCATCCTGGGTGCCATCTTAGAGCTGAGACAGCTAGACCGCCTCCAAGCAACATACTGTGACTCCTTCTCCTTGAGTGCAGGAGGAATTGCCTCCATCTTGTGATCAGCTATAACAATTGCATTCTTTTATAAATTTACCTCCAAATTAAACAAAGTGTGAATCTATTAAACCAATTTATAACCAAATCGAGCTTCAAAGTTAACTTCAAAGGAGCCCATCTTATTCAGAATAACCTAAAGGTGAAAATGTGACATGGCTGTTTGACCCAGGAGACAGACACTGACACGAGTAGACTGTTTTAGACAATTATTTATTGAATTAGGTATGTAATGTGTGTGAAGGTGTGAGTGAGTGTGATGCTGCGGAACCGCTGGGGCTGAGCGAGTCCTGCCGCGACCTGGCAACCCTGGAACACACAAGCACAGATAGATTAGTGCTGCTCGCAGTACAGAGATGTGATGATGAGTACTGCTTACTTGCAGGTGGCGCTGGAAGGCTCGCGCTGGCTCCGCGGCACACAGTGGCTCGGTGTGGGTGACGCTTGGTGCTGTGGAGAGATGGAGGAGTTCCGTGGAGGAGGAGGAGTGGCTCCGTTATTCGGGGAGACTGGTCCGCCACCGGGGAGGTCCACCTGTGCACAGGGGATTACACTTTGACAAGGTAAGTTACTTTGATGCTTACGTGGCGAAGCTTGGCGAGACTGTGTCGTGGATCCTCTGGCGAAAAGATGAGTCCGTGACGCGTTGCGTGGCGAAGTAGGCAGACGACTCCGTGCTGAGCTATCAGAGACGCCGGCTTTTAAGGTCCGCTGATGATTGGCGGCAGGTGTGTGCGCAGCCGAGGCTGATGACGGCCCAGCGGCCGCCATAACAGTACTCCCCCCTCTAGAGGTGCCTCCAGGCACCTGCCCTATCTTACCTGGATGCGCCCGATGGAAATTGCGGATGAGTTGTTTATCCAGAATCAACGCTGGGTGAATCCAGGAACGGTGCTCCGGACCAAACCCCTCCCAGTCCACCAAATACTGAAGACCCTGATCCCGCCATCGGACATCCAAGATGGCAGTAACTCCCCAAGCCGGGTGGTCATCGATCATCCTCGGGGGGGGGGGGACGCCGCGGGGGATGGGCACAGGGGGTCGGAGATGCAGGGTTTTACCTGGAAGACATGAAAAGAGGGGCAGATGTGCATAGAATGGGGGAGAGCTAGGTGTACAGTCACTGGGTTAATAATACGAGTAATCTCGTATGGACTGATGAAACGCTTAGTCAATTTGCGTTTCTCGGCCGGCACATTGATATTTCTTGTGGATAACCAAACCTGCTGCCCCACCTGATAATCCGGCGCAGGTCTCCTATGACGGTTAGCCACCTGAATATTGCGTTCCGTAGTCCTGAGGAGGGCTCTGCGGGTGATGGTCCAAATCCGGCGGCAGCGTTTGGCATGAGCCTGCACGGACGGAACAGCCACCTCCTTCTCCTCCTCCGGGAACAGCGGGGGGTCATACCTCAGAGATGCCTTGAACGGAGACACTCCCGTTGCTGAGGACACCATGGCATTGTGTGCATACTCAATCCAGGGCAGGAACGTACTCCAAGATGAAGAACAGGACGAGATGACGCAGCGGAGCGCAGCCTCCAGCTCCTGGTGTGCTCGCTCACACTGACCATTACTCTGTGGGTGATACCCTGAAGAGAGACTCGCCGTGGCCCCCAATGTTGTGCAGAACACTTTCCAGACCTGGGAAACAAATTGTGGGCCCTGATCTGAGACAATGTCCGCAGGGATGCCATGGAGGCGCACCACATGCTGAACCAGGAGGTCCGCCATCTCCCGGGCCGAGGGCAACTCCCGGAGTGGTACAAAATGGGCGGCCTTGGAGAAGCGATCCACTATCGTCAGCACAATGGTGAAATGGTCTGAAGGGGGCAGGCCTGTCACAAAATCCAGGGCGACATGGGACCAGGGGCGAGAAGGGACCGGCAGAGGATGGAGAAGACCTGCCGGGGGGAGGATGACGATTTCCCAGTAGCGCACTGAGCGCAGGCCCGGACGTAGTTGGTCACATCCCTCCTCAGCCCTGGCCACCAGAAGGCTCTCTGGAGCAGGTTGACGGTGTGAGAGATTCCCGGATGGCATGCCAACTTGGAGGCATAGCCCCACTGGATAACTTCACCCCTGACCGATGAGGGGACGAACAAATGGCCTGGGGGACCCCCACCCGGGTCGGGCTCATTCTCCTGTGCCTTCCTGACTTTATCCCGGATCTCCCACACGAGGGCGTCCACCACACAGGATGCTGGCAGGATGGTCTCATCATGGTCCCCAGACCATGCCTCGAACTGCCTGGAGAGGGCGTCCGGCTTGGTATTCTTGCTCCCTGGCCGGTAGGTGATGGTAAAGTTGAACCGCCCAAAGAAGAGAGTCCAGCACGCCTGGCGGGAGTTCAGCCGCTTGGCCGTCCGCAGATACTCCAAGTTCTTATGGTCTGTCAACACAATGAACGGCTGGGCAGCCCCCTCCAGCCAGTGCCTCCACTCCTCCAGGGCGAGCTTGACAGCCAGCAACTCCCTGTCCCCGATGCCGTAGTTCCTCTCGGCGGGCGTCAGCCAGTGGGAGAAGAAGGCGCACGGGCGAATCGCCCCGTCCACGGTGGAGCGCTGGGAAAGAATCGCCCCGACTCCAGAGTCCGAGGTGTCCACCTCCACCAAGCACTGCAGATCCGGGTCTACCTGGGTCAAAACGCGAGCAGAGGCAAACTCCTCCTTCAGCTTCCTGAATGCTGCGGCAGCCTCCTTGCTCCAGCGGAAGGGGGTCTTAGGGGACGTAAGGCTGGTCAGGGGGCGAGTGATGATCCTGAACCTTGGCACAAACTGACGGTAAAAATTGGCAAAGCCCAAGAACCCCTGTAACTGCTTTCTGGATGTAGGAGTGGGCCAATCCACCACTGCTTTGACGTTGGCTGGATCCGGGCGCACTTCGTTATGGGTGATGATGAAACCCAAAAAGAATGTTGTATTTGTGTGAAATTCGCACTTCTTGGCCTTGACGAATAGCTGGTTCTCCAGGAGGCGCTGCAGGACCCGCCGAACATGCACCTGGTGCTCCTCCAACGTGCGTGAGAAGATCAGGATGTCGTCCAAATACACAAACACGAAGGAGTTCAGAAAATCCCGGAGGATGTCATTGATCAAACGCTGGAAGACGGCCGGAGTGTTGGTTAACCCAAACGGCATCACAAGATATTCAAAGTGGCCACTTGGGGTCCGGAAAGCCGTCTTCCATTCGTCGCCCTCTCTGATGCGCACCAGATGATAAGCATTGCGAAGGTCCAGCTTTGTGAACCACGACGCCCCCTGGAGAGAGTCAAAGGCCGAATTCATCAGGGGCAATGTATACTTGTCTTTGACGGTGATTTCATTCAAACCCCGGAAGTCGATGCAGGGGCGCAGGGAACCGTCCTTCTTTCCCACAAAGAAGAAACCTGCCCCCACCGCTGAAGAGGATGGACGGATGATTCCAGAGCTGAGGGACTCCTTAATGTACGTGTCCATGGCCTCCCACTCTGGAGCCGACAGGCTGTATAATCAACTCGCCGGTAATGGGGCCCCCGCCCGGAGGTTGATTGCACAGTCGTAGGGCCGGTGGGGGGGAAGGGACAGTGCCCGTGACTTACTAAATACCATTCCCAGATCGTGGTAGACCTCTGGTACTCTGGACAGATCTGGAGGCGGAAGTGTGGACGGGGTCACCGAGACCGAGGGAGCACACGCTGCAGACCGAAGACAGGCGCTGAGACAGAAGGAGCTCCAAGCTGTAATGTTTCCCACCTACCAATCAAATGTGGGGTTGTGAAGGCGTAGCCATGGATAACCCAGGATAACAGGCGACGTGGAGATGGGCAGCACCCAGAACCGGATATCCTCCCGATGGTTTCCAGAGGTAATCAACGAAACAGGGGCTGTCTGGTGGGAAACAGTGGTGAGCAGGGTCTTAGACAGCGTGATAAGGTTGACAGGCGGGTGGAGTGGTTGACAGCTGAGGCCCAGCCGGGTTGCCAGGTCTTCAGAAATTAAGCTTTGCTCAGCCCCAGAGTCAATAAGAGCGTGTGTTGTGTGTTCTCTGTGTTTGTAGAGTAGTCTAATGGCTATGAGGCAACGGGTGAGGTGCTTTTTCTGGTCTTTGTCCGTGAGTCCCCCTACTGTGATCCATGGACCTCCCCTTTTAACTGATAGTTACACTCAGCCACCCCATGGGACTCACTACCACAGTAAAAGCACAGGCCCAAATCCCTTCAGCGCTGCCTCTCAGCCGCCGAAACACCCGATTGTCCTATAATCATCTCCTCCTGCCCCGGAAGTCCCTCTGGCGGAGGAAGAGCCGGCAGGGATGGCCGAGAGGAGCGGGGGCGTGGTCTCACCGCGTGGCTGGCAGCCCTACGTTCTGCTGCCCGCTCCTTCAGCCTGTTATCAACACTAACGGCTAGTGAGATTAGTTCACCCAGTCTGTCAGGTTTCTCCCGCGCCGCCAGCTCATCCCTCAGCTCTGAGCAAAGGCCGTGGAGAAAAATACTACACAGCGCTGAGTCCCCCCACCCCACCTCTGCAGCTAAAACCCGGAAGTCCACGGCAAAATCGGCTGCAGATTCACTGCCCTGCTGAAGATTTAATAGGCGGTCAGCTAACACCGCATCCCGATCCGTGTGATCAAAAATCTCTAGGAAATCTGCTACGAATTGTTGATAAGTTAATTGAGCGTAGCTGGGTTTCGCCATGATTGCGTAAGCCCAAGCTAATGCTCTGCCCTCGAGCAGATTGGAAATAAACCCGATTTTGCTATGATCCGTGGGAAAATCTAAGGGGACACGATGGAAAACTGTCTCACACTGCAGCAGGAAACCTCGTGCCTCCCCGAGTTTGCCGTTAAAGCGGGCAGGGGTAGGCACGGGGGTGAGGCGAGGTGAGGAAGGCTGGTGGGCCTGACTAGCCGGAAAACTAGCAGAGGCTGGTGACGCCCCGACGACCGGGGGGAACGCCTGGAGTCCTTCCAGGCGATCCAGTCGGTTGTTAATTAGGGTTAATTGATTCAAGATAACTGTCTGTTGATGGTGAATCAGGTCTACCCGGGCGCTAAGGGTGTTTAGACGGCGCGACAGTGCGCTGTCTGCTGGGTCATCTTGACGGAGTCGTACTGACATGGCTGTTTGACCCAGGAGACAGACACTGACACGAGTAGAGTGTTTTAGACAATTATTTATTGAATTAGGTATGCAATGTGTATGAAGGTGTGAGTGAGTGTGATGCTGTGGAACCGCTGGGGCTGAGCGAGTCCTGCCGCGACCTTGCAACCCTGGAACACACAAGCACAGATAGATTAGTGCTGCTCGCAGTACAGAGATGTGATGATGAGTACTGCTTACTTGCAGGTGGCGCTGGAAGGCTTGTGCTGGCTCTGCGGCTCGCAGTGGCTTGGTGTGGGTGACGCTTGGTGCTGTGGAGAGGTGGAGGAGTTCCGAGGAGGAGGAGGAGTGGCTCCGTTATACGGGGAGACTGATCCGCCGCTGGGGAGGTCCACCTGTGCACAGGGGATTACACTTTGACAAGGTAAGTTACTTTGATGCTTACGCGGTGAAGCTTGGCGAGACTGCATCGTGGATGCTCTGGCGAAAGGATGAGTCCGTGACGCGTTGCGTGGCGAAGTAGGCAGACGACTCCGTGCTGAGCCATCAGAGACACCGGCTTTTAAGTTCTGCTGATGATTGGCGGCAGGTGTGTGCGCAGCCGAGGCTGATGACGGCCCAGCGGCCGCCATGACAAAATGCTTTCTAACCAAATGCCCCTCACAACATTTATAAAAGACAATGGTGATCAGGTGAGGGCAGTGACAGGAATATTGCAACTAAGACCTATGTTGGATGAGAAAATGCTGGAAAAGGAATGTGTGGTATAATAGCTACTCATTCTCTTAGTGAACCCACTGACCCATCACAGTTAGGATTAAGTCAACAGGGTAAGATTTGGGTGTCTTTTGCTACATCAACTCCAACATATTTTCAGGCTAAGCTGAAAGATGTTGTGGAGGAAGACAATTTACAAGATGAGAGTGGTGAACTAGGAAGGGAGGTTTCACACATGATAAGTGATGGAAAAATTCTATGTTACACTGAGTTATATGAATTTTTATGAATATGAATGTGTTTTCTTTATAAAGCTTAATGTGTATACCTAGGAAATCCTGTTACCATATTTGGAGTTGTTGTGTAATGGAAAAAACAGATTGAAGGATGCTGATGTGACTGAATGTTCAGTTCTATCACTGACTGTACAGCTTATCACTAGTGTTTTCTGCATGGATTCAGCATATACAATCTTAGTCATGCAAGAAGCTCAGCAAACTTTATCAATTGAGTCATGAATGAACTGTCAAGAAGTGATCTCACCCTTGGATATATATATATATATATATATATATATATATATATATATATATATACTGTATATATAATATATAGCCAGAATCACTCTGTTAGTTAAACCAATGCACTGCAGCAGTCTGTGAGAGCTGTGCTCTGTATTGTCTTCTGCTGATCAGTGCAATTAAATTTGCTGAAACTTTGATCCAGCCTGGTTTTTGACTGAAGGTCTTCAAGAACATACTTGGTGCCTGAACCACAGGGACTCCATATATCTCTCCGTTTCCAGCGTTTTCGGACCAAGGACAGCTGTGCACAGCTGCAGAGAAGCCATTCCCTGACTGGGACCAATGACCTGGTTTTTGTGAAGTGGAGGCGCTGGCGGCTGAAGAGTGCCGGAGGTAACCTGCAGGTGGATCACAGTGAGTAAATTTAATTGGTAAATAGACATCCGGTTCAAGTCCTGGTGGGTTTGAGAATATGCGTAAAAAGTTGTAAACCAAGCGTTTGATACCGCAAAGTCCAAATCGGGTTTTGGGTGAGGTAGAGGCTTGGAGGTCCCAGTTCGAGTCCGCAACGGGAATGTGCATTTCCACTGCATAAGTGGACCTCATAGACACGTGAATAATCAATTTAAGATCTTCATTACACCACAGTAAGCACTGATTTAGCAAATACTATGTGAGTGTCATGAATCTGGGTTTGGTGGTACCAAACCCAGTTCTGACACCACAGCTATTTTAGCCCGGTTCACTATTCATTTTCCATCAGGCGCTTCAGGGAGCCCTTTGGGTCCTTCGCTCCCTGACAGCTCGGGCACACCCCCTCCTCCTGTCAGTTTCATCAGCTGTGTCTCACTATTGGTGTTTCACACACACACACACACACACCTCAGTCACTTCCATTCACACGCTCAGACACTCACTCATGCACACATGTTTTCAATTTGTTCAGCCCACGCTCCTTCACACCGGCGGTCTATTCCCTCATTAATATTATGATTACTTAAACGCTGTGTTAGTGGGAAGAGCTCACCGGAGCATTGTGCTTCATACGCAGCAGCGTGTACCTCTGAGTATGTTAGCCGTTATTCCCTCCACGAACTTTCAGCCTGACAATATTGTCTTCTCTTATGTTAAAGACTGTTGTTGCATGCTAGCGTAAGCGGCTGTTCCTGTTCAACCCTCATCCACCGGACTGCATGGGCAGCCCCGGATCGCTCCAGCACCATACGTTTATGTTTGCCTTTCTTCCTGTGCCGGCAGCTGCTCTGCGGCATTAGGCATTCCCTCCCTCGGGCTGTTGAGCATCCAGGTGGCGTCCCTGTTTGTCTGGTGTCCTCTTTAACAAACATTTCAGCTCTCTGTGTTAACTGTGACTGTTTGCTCGACTTATTATTTCGGGGTTTCTGTTCAATAAAGTGCACAAATCTACTCCTGCTGGTGTGTTTTTCATTCTGCCCACTGTGCGCTGAGTAATGGCGCACGAGGGATCATAACAGAATTCTCCGGCCAGCAAGAAAAAACCCAGTGCAGTAGACATGCGTTTTTTCTTTTCACCCTCCTTTTTTCTTTTTCCCCGAGCAACAGCATGGTGACCTGGATGGATGAGGAGCTGAGAGCCCAGGACCTGCTGGAGCAGGCGCTCTTCTCTGCTCAGTGGCCGCAGTCCCCCGAAGATGTTCAGTGGGCACAGCTCACTGCTGAGGACGTTAGGCAGCATCATCCTGGCCTCCGGATCCTCCTGAGGGTGGATGACATCCTCTCCTTCTTCTTTTCCCTGCCAGACGCGGAGCTGGAGAGGGCCTCCCCGACATGGGAGCCATCTTCCCACCAGAAGAAGCGCTCGCGGTGGAGGAAGACACCCTCCTCCCGTGGCTCTCCCACTCCTGCGGCATCCCTCGAACCTGGGCACCTTCCATCCCCTGACGTGATGACGGAGGAGGAGAGACTGGCTCTGCTTACCCAAATAGATTGCCGGATTGAGGAGGAGCACCGTGAGAAGGAGGAACGAGAACGTGCTTCGATGATCGAGACTGTGCCGTCCTCCGGGCTGGCGCCCGTTCCATCCATGGATGTGATGACAAAGGAGGAGAGATTGGCTCTTTTCACCCAGTTGGACCACCAGATCGAGGAGGAGCGCAGCAAGAGTGCATTTCACGGGCCATGACAACTCCACCTTCTGGGCCTGGGGCTGCCCAGGTCGCGGATGTGATGACGGAGGAAGAGAGACTGGCTTTGCTTGCCCTCATCGATCGTCTGATTGAGGAGGAATGCTCAGGGTGGAGAGGAGATGCCTTGGAGGTTGCTGGGGACATCCAGAGCCAGGAGAACAGGCAAGTTTTTCCTCATTTTATCCTCACTTTTGATGAACAATGTTGCCTGCCTCCTGGCCAGGAGACTAGGGGTTTGCAGTCCCCTGAGTGCTCCACCCCAGTGGCATATAGTAGCTCTTCTTTTGACCTCCCCAAACCCTCTGTGTGTATGCCTATGAGTTTGCTGGCTCCCAAACCAGGTTGCTTGAGGGGGGAGGAATCAGAGCTCCTGGAGAGTCCAGCTCCAGGTCCAGCAATGAGGCAATCCCCAGCCATCACGCTGGATGAGCCAGTGGCATGGAAGACAGTGCACGGGGGCACCAAGACTGCTACCACCACACGCCTGCTGTGGGGGCTGCCACAGCAGAGTCACGGTCTGGACCAGACCTCCAGCCGACTGGGTCCAGGATGTCGTCATCGGCATCACTGAAGTCCTGGACGGCAGTGGAGCTTGAGTACAGGCAAGTAACCTCTCCTGTAATTCTCTTGTCAGTTGTGGAGAGATCTTGCCTGGCTCTTGGGGAAGAGAGTCGGGTGCAGCCCTCAGCTGCATCTGAACTCCCTTCGCTGGGCTCCACTGCTGCCGGTGACCCTAACCAACTTTCCTCTCCCGTCTTCACCGAGCTCCTTCCTAGGGTTGCCGGAGAGGAGCCGCTGCAACTTGGGGTGTCCGCAGATGATGGCGACGTGAACCCAACTGCCCCGGGAGAGGTCGACGTGGGTGCAGTACCTGACAGACTGATGGAACCCGTGCACACTAGATCGCCGGAGTCCTGGATGGCGGTGGAGCCCGAGTTCAGGCAAGTGTGCTCCACAATGCCTTCCATTTCCATGTTAAAGTCACACTGCCCGACTCAAGGTGCACTAGGCATTCCCTCCCTCGGGCTGTTGAGCATCTGGGTGGTGTCCCTGTTTGTCTGGTGGCCTCTTTAACAAACATTCCAACTCTTTGTGTTAATTATGACTGTTTGCTGGACTTATTATGCTGGGCTTCTTACAGTCTGATTTCAGGGGAAAGTTCTTAGTAGACACCCATACCTTGTCGCCAACTAAATACAAAGGGGGGGGGGGAGTCCTCCTCCGGTTGGCCCATTTCCCATTCTCCTCCCTAGATCAGAGCAGTGCTGCCTTGGCATTTCACCAGAATCGGTGATATTTGGCCATGTGGTTGGCGATGCTGGGACGACGATTTCTTCCTCCGTGATGGACAGGAGGGGAGGGTTATACCCCAGTGATGCCTCGAAGGGGGAGACATCGATGGCAGCAGATATGGCAGTGTTATGGGCGTACTCCACCTAGGGCAGGTAGGTACTCCATGACACACGGTCAGATGTGGTGACACACCGCAGGCATGTCTCCAGTTCCTGGTTGGCCTACTCGTACTACCCATTGGATTGTAGGTGGTAACCAGAGGACAATCTGACCGTGACCCCGATGGACTTGCAGAATGCCCTCCACACCTGCGAGATAAACTGGGGCCCACAATCCGAGACAGTGTTACCCGGGATGTCATCTAGCCTGACGACATGGTTAGTGAGCAAGTTAGCTGTCTCCAAGGTCAATGGTAACTTGCGCAGGGAGAACAAGTATACTGCCTTGGAAAACCTGTCCACGATCATCAGGATAACAGTGAAGCCGTTAGAAGGTGGTAACCCGGTAACAAAATCCAGAACAATACTGGACCAGGGGCGACTGGGGATGGGGAGTGGATGTAGTAACCTGGCGGGGGATGGTGGTGAGGGACTTGCCTGCAGAGCAGTGAGGGCACGCCTTGATGTATTCGCGTACATCACAGTCCATGGTCGGCCACCAAAACATGCGGCAAAGGGAGGACAAGATCCTGGCTAACCCAGATGGCAGGTAAACTTGGCAACATGAAGCCAGTGAATGATCTCCCCCTTGACAACAGCGGCATAAACAGGCGACCAGGTGGACCACCCTCAGGGTCCGGGTTGGTGACCTGAGCGTCTCTCACCTTACGTTGTCCCAGGTGAGGGCTCCTACGATGTCGGACATTGGGATGACCATCTCCTTACCCGGTGGAATAGAGTCGGGGGAAAATTGCCTGGAGAGGGCATCAGACTTGGTGTTCTTGGAGCTGGGCCTGTAGGTTAGGGTGAAGCGGAACCGGCCAAAGAATAGCACCCACCTGGCCTGGTGTGAACTGAGTTGCTTGGCCGTGCTGATGTATTCCAAGTTCTTATCATCAGTCCATACCAGGAATGGCTGAGCAGAACCCTCCAGCCAGTGGCGCCACTCCTCCAGTGCTAGCTTAACTGCCACCAGCTTTCGGTCACTGATACGTCTGTTTGAAACCTTGGTCACTCTTACACGTACTGGTTATTTTATCTGTTTTTATTTATTTTATCTCTTTTATTGATGTTAACTTTCTATTTAGTGATATTAACTTTTTAAACTGGAGCTAGAACTTTTTTGATCGGCTATATTGATCATACAGCTCCCAACGACTGTACCGTTTATGTTTTTAAAGTTAAAAATGGACATGACAGTGCCTGGGGGTGACAAAATTCTATTGCAGAAAGCACAAAAGAAAATTGCTGACCTGGAGGAGGATATCCGACAACTCTCTGATGAACTGCAGCAGAAAAACACGCTCCTCTCCAACTTCACCCTACATCTTCCTCTGATGTCACAGATGATGTCTTTTAGTGGCCCAGGAGTCCAAAAAAACAGCCTTGAGTGACTCAGCCCTCCGAGACACAGTCACCTTGGACCCCTCCGCCTGTCCATGGCCCTCCTCCTGCTCAACGCCAAATCCTGGTCTGAGGTGATGGTCTGGGGCAAGAAAAGGGCCGCAGACACGTCAGCCACCAACCCTCCTCTGCCCGTCTCCAATTGCTATGAGGCTCTGGCAACGGCTGATAATCCACCTTCCACCGATGCTCCAGCTTCACCGGTTCCAGTTTGCCCGGGCTCCACTCAGCACGCAGCCCCCGCTGACGCCGCACCCATCCCTTCACCGGTAGACCCGGCGGCCTTTTCTCCACTGAGGGCTGACAGCAGTGGGGCGGCTGGAGTGGCCCCAGCTGAGCCACAGTGGCTCCGGCCCCATTCTGGAGAGTTCTGTGCCTGATGTATGATCCTGGGGGAGGCTGTTCGCTGGCACTCTGGGAGGCCACACTGCATGGAGCAGTCGGGGAATCCCTCCTCCAGTTCTTCCGCAGTTTCACTGCCCTACTCATCGGCTGGCGAGGTAAGGAGCCTTACCTGTCCCAACGACGGGACCCCCACTCTGCCGCCATCTCACCACACTGACTCTTGCCAAGGGACCCTGCAACCGCCAACATCTTGCCCATTTTTTCCTCCAACCACAATGATCGCCGGTGACTCCATCATAAGGCACATCAGGTATTTTAACTCTATCACTCACTGTTTCCCAGGAGCTACTGTCCCCGACCTGTTAGAAAAGCTCCCGTATCTGCTGCAGTCACAACCTCCCTCCATCACACAGATTATTCTAACTAACGTGACTAACGACACCACCCGCAGACAGTCTGAAATCACTAAAAATGACTTCTGCAAACGCGGAAAGTCTGTTTTTATTTCTGGCACCATTCCCACACTGCACCATGTATCAGACCGTTTTAGCCGTGTTCTTGCCCTCTCAACTTGGCTCAAGTCCGTCTGCAGCAGCAACATTAATTTTATTGACAATTTTAACTTGTTTTGGGGCCACCACACTCTATAAATCTGACGGCATACATTTAAATGCATCAGATAACTGGCTTTTAGCAGCAAACCTGATGCATATCATTCAAACCACAACATGCAATTGACTGTTTACATCCCACGTCCCCTCCCCTCTGGATTCGCTCACATCTCTGACCCCCAGTAAGACTATCCAGCACCAGTCTCATTTTTGTCAGCCTCCACCATCTGGTTTGGAAATTCATTCACTACCCACCTTCTCCATTAGGACATTGATCACGGACAGACCTCCAGCCATAAAACATGCAATTCACATGAACTCATGCCCACGCTGCCTATGTTCTGTGGATCAGTCTAACAATAATCCACAGAAAACAAACTAACCATCCATAAATAACTCACCACCTACCCTAAATATGGCTCTTTTAAACATACGTTCTTCTGCCAACAAGACTTTTATCATCAGTGACTTGATTTTCGATAATAAGATTGATTATCTATTTTTAACGGAGATGTGGCTTGGCACTGATGCGCCAGCGATTCTCAATGAGGCCTCCCCACTAAATTTTATTTCATTTTTTTCCATAAGAAAGCTCAGGAAGGGTGGGGGTACTGCTTCTGTTTTTTCTTCCTCACTTGCAGTAAAGCAAATTTTACCTAATCAATATACCGCATTTGAGCATCACGCTTTTGTCTTTAGCAGCCCCGAAATTTTATGCGTCACAGTTTACAGACCACCCAAATACTGCCCTGTTTTTATTAATGAGTTCTCTGAGTTTTCATCAATAATCCACTCCTCATATAATTTTATTCTCATTTCCGGTGATTTTAATCTACACACTGATAAGCAGGGCAACCATATGTCAGAAGATTTTAATGACCTACTCACACCCATGAATTTTACTCAACATGTCATTCAGCCGACTCACAACGGGGGACGCACTCTGGATTTTGTCATTAGCCATGGCCTGCCCACGAGTGTGTCCTCTGTTGTTGACTTGGCTGTATCTGACCATTACTGTGTGTTTTTTAACATCACTGGTTTTATGCAATGGGGGACCTTGGTGCGAACTGTGAGGAAGAGCCATCTGACACCTGAAGTGGCTGCTGATTTTATCAAACTCTTATGCAACACTCCCCCAGTTATTTCATCTGCATCGTGTGATTTTATTGTTGATAATTTTAACAGTAAATTAAGATCAACCATTGACAGAGTTGTTCCAATAATCACAAGGACAGTTAGGAATAAACCAAAGTCTCCATGGAGAAATAACCAAATCCAAAAACTGAAAAAAGAGTGCAGGATGGCTGAAAGGAAATGGAGGAAAAACAAATTATCAATTACCACATACTACAGAATAAATTAAAAATATACAATAATGCAGTCAAGACATCGAGAACAGAGTATTTTGCCAACATAATCTCAACCCATAATAATAACCCTAAAGTCCTTTTTGCAACCATTGATCACTTAATCAACCCAGATTTTAATAAAAACACAAACCTGCCATTCAACTCTCTCTGTCGTTTTTGCAGCACGGTGGGGTGTCATCATGGGCGAGATAGTTGTTTGTTTATGATTGCAATTTTTCTGCTAAAAGTAAAATTGTGTCTGTTGTGACACACAAAGTTTTGAGTTGATCTGCTTAAAAGTGGTGGATGTTTGCTATGGGGGAAAGAGCAAGCTCCTTTTGTGGCTGCTGGCTGGTTGTTGTTCAGTGACATTATTGAGCCCCAGCATTCTGTTGTTTGCACACGCAGTAATACCTTTGAGAATTTTCTGGAGAATATTCTGGATAATTTTTGTCCTTTTGGATATGTTGAGAGCTTTAACCTTTTAACTGGCCACATTTCATGGACAGATCATGCGCCCCCAGTGGCACAGGGCAGCAACTGTGCCTGTCAACTCACTTTGACATCCCTTTAACTCCCCAGCTGTACTGACGATTTTTACTGATCTGCCAGGTCAGAAGGCGGCAGGCACGCGCTGGAGGAATCATGGCTGACATGGAATGGTAAATAATAAATGGCATTCACTTATATAGCGCTTTTATTCTCATCTCTTGATGACCAAAGTGCTTTACAGATCCTGCTATCCACCCATTCACACACACATTCACACACTGATGGCGGCATGCTACCTAACATGGCGCTTCCAGACCCACCAGGAGGAATATACCAAAAAAGAAGATATTCCTTATTATTCTTCCTCCTTTTCCTGCTTTGAGCTCACAAGACAAATATGGCCACCATTCAGTGTCATGCATCGTCACAGAAAATTGCATCGCACATGAAAAATAGCCACGGAATACAAATGAAATTCACGTGGGATAATCATAAGAGTTTGTAGATGTTATAGACAGCGTAAATGACCAACAGAACGCAAAATAACGACCACGATGGATGAAAACGGAGCAACCACGGCAGCAGACGAGCACCCCCCCCCCCCCCCGCCAGCGGTGCGTGATGAATTTCTTTGTTTCTTTACATTGTACTGATTTTCTGGTTCATATACTTTGAAGATAAGATAAAAACATACCCCTGTAGAAAAAAATGGTGGCAAAAAAAAGAACCATTTTTTGTGTAAATATGTCCAAAGTCCGCTTTTGACTGAGTTATGGAATTCGATATAACTGCCGCATCATTATGCAAATTAGATGCGTAAATTATTCCTATCTGAAAGTTTGGATCATATTCTACATCTTTCTAAGTGACAGTAAGCCCTTATCTCTTGCAACTTTCAAGTTATAGCCTTGGAAATCTGAACTATTTTACTGACAAAAAATCTTTACCACTCTTGACCACTAGGGGTTATGTCGCCACACGGTGACTGGGCCAGTTAGAGGGTTTTAATAAACCTGCAGGTGAGAACAGCAAATATATTTGTCCACTCCCATGTTCATAACAGTATGACAAACTTGAAAAATTACCGACTTAAGGTACACTGTATCTGTATGGAAAAATACACGATTAACGTGTTATTAATCGTGATTAACTCAACATTCCAAAAGATTAATCACAATTAAAACTTTTAATCATCCAACACCACTTGTATTTTTCCATCACCTCCCTCTTGGGCAGACAAGTTGTACAGGTGGCTGAAAGGTAATCATGGCCCTTGTTGGAGTTCGATGGCACAGTCGCAGGGTCGTGAGGAGGAAGGGAAAATGCTTTGGTCTTACTGAAGATGGGCACCAAATGATGGTAGATTGAGGGTACATTGACTAAATCAGGGGGCTCAGCAGTGGGGGGTGGAGTGGGAATATGTGGAGAATGGACAGCTGACTGGAGACAGGCGGACAAGAAAAATGGACTCCAGGAACTAATAGTCCTCCTACCCCAGTCAATAGTTGGATTATGGAGTCTTACCCATGGGGCAGCACGGTGGTGCAGTGGTTAGCACTGTTGCCTTACAGCTAGAAGGTTCCTGGTTTGAATCCCCAGGCTGGCAGGGGTTGGAACCTTTCTGTGTGGAGTTTGCATGTTCTCCCTGTGCTGCGTGGGTTTACTCCGGGGGCTCCGGTTTCCTCCCACAATCCAAAGACGTGCATGTTAGGGTAATTGGCTGTTCTAAATTGTCCCTAGATATCTGAATCAGAATCAGAATCAGAATCAGAATCAGAAAAGATTTATTGCCAAGTACATTAACAGATCACTGATAACATACGAGAGAATTTGACTTGACACAGAAAATGAACCTGCATTTCCAGTGACGCGGCAGCATCAGAGACGCGCCTGCCAACAGGATAGTGGGTACAAGCATAAGAATAAGAATAATACGAGGAACAATAGGAAGGAGCAAAAAAATCATTGATTCAAAATACTGGTTACATAATTAATCAATATTAAGATTTCAAGGAAAAAAAAAAGCTCTCGATGCACATTTGCTACACAGGATTCACAAGACACAAGAGAGCAGTGTGTGTATCTTTATTCAGTTCATGGATCAATGTGTGTGCGGTGTTGAGCAGTGTCAACTGCTTCCTATAGGTCATCTGTTTCCTATAGGCCCTTAGAATAGAGGGTTAGTACTAGTGAAAGCGCTTTGAGTGGTCTTTGTGACTAGAAAAGCGCTATATAAGTGCAGGTTAGTTAGTTAGTTAGGATAGCCTAGAACTATCGGCGAAATGGAAATGGGGAGGACAAAAAATTCTAGATCTTCACGATGGTTCCCAGAGGACACCGTGGTTGTGGGCACAGTTTGCTTAGAGACCTGATACATGTGTTGGCCAGACAGAGCGACTGCGTGTACCGGCTGTTGAAGCTTCTGACAGTGAATTGTTAATCGGGTTGCCAGATTCTCTGAAATAAAGTTCTATTCAGCCCCAGAGTCAATAAGAGCTGAGCTGACATGCTTGGTGTGCTTGAGCAATAATTGTATGGTTAAGGTAAAACGTATACCGGAGTGGTGGCTTAGTTGGTAGAGCATCCACCCCACAACCGGGAGGTCGTGGGTTCAAATCCCGGTGGGGGTCATACCAAAGACCATATAAAAATGGTACGTTCCGCCTTCTAGCTTGGTACTCAGCATAATAGAATGGGGAACGGAAAGTTAACACACAGCGCTACCAGAGGACTGACCCCCCAATGTAGCTTTCACTTCTTACAGTAGTTGTGTGGCCTAGGGTCAGAGAAACAGAGATAGGCGCCACCCCTATCCTGTACACCACATGGTGTCCCACATGCTGTGGAAGGGAATGAACTTAACTCAGGTAAAATGTATTTGCAGGGATCTGGATGTATTGCCCTCTAGTCCCCCTACTGTGACTAGCGGGTGGTGTCTTTTCCCTTTGTAGAACATTGAGCTGCCGAGTGACCCGCTTGCCCACAATAGAAACTCAACCCCACTTTGTGACGTTGCTGCACTTTGGCTTGAGGAACCTTAAATCAGCCTATGGCCATAGGTTCCGGTGAGCTGGGGGCGGGAAGGAGAAGAGCTGTGGACGGGATGGAGTAAAACGAGCTAGGGGCCAACCGTCATTCCCTCAAGCATTCTTGTAGCCTATTATCCAGCTTAATGATGAAGGAGATGAGCGCATCAAGTGACTTGGGCTCCTCCAGAAGGCAGGCAAGATCATTGCGGAAAGTGGAGTTTAGGCTGTGGGTGAATGCTCAGTGTAGTGCGACGTGATCCCAGCCCACGGAGGCCACGAGATCCCGGAAATCGGTATAGTGCTCAGCTGCTGATCTAGCCCCCTGGCAAATAGTCATGAGCTGGAAGGACGCTGTCCCCTCCCGTTCAGAATGGTCAAATACGTGGCCAAACTCTTCTGTGAAATGGTTGTACTGTAGTTGTTATAATTTGGCCCCTGGATTATGGCTTGGGCCCACAAAAGAGCACACTCGTCGAGAAACCCCATAAGATAAGCAATCCAACTGCGGCTGGACGCGAAATCAACTGGGACGTGATCAAACACAAGCTGGCATTGCAAGAGGAGCCCACTGCGCCCCCCCCCCCCCCAACTGACTATTATAGCGTGGAGGCGTGGGGACTAGAAGGGAACGGCCCCACCAGGAGGGAGAGCTAGCTGTAGCAGTAGGGATGATGATGGAGACAGCTGTGGCAAGGCCCTGAACCATGGTCTCAAGCTGGTTCATGCAATCGGTAAGCTTGTTAACCTAATTCAAAAAGACCTGATTCTGATAATCGGCCTGATCAAACCATCGTTCCAGAGACCCGAGCTAGTCTTTTATTGCTTCCTTCCTATGGCCGCTGGGTCAGTTTTGCTGGTGACGTACTGTTAAGGTGTGTAGGGTGGGACCCAAAAGCAAACATGAGAGGAAGCAATAATTGAAGTGAACAATAATCTTTATTACAATAATTGTGCAGGATAATGTGTAAAAGATGATAACTCAAGGATCTGGCAACCCTATAAGGAGAGAGCAGAGGGACAGGTAAATGTAACTGAAGCAGTATGATGAGATTTTAAAGTTAGTTTCTTTGTGCTTACTCTTCAGCGGGGGGGAGCGGCCGGGGGCAGGTGAAGGACCTCCACGCTGGGGAAGCGGGTTGCTAGGGAGAATGGTGCTGAGGTGCTGCAGGGGAGTTTCCAGGGGATTGTCGTGGACAGGCTGGCCAGGCCTGATTGCTGGGGAGTGAGAATGAAGATCAGTGGAGATAACGGTGGTAAGTCGACTTACTTGGGGAAATGAGGGTGTGCACAGTCCGAGAATATCCAAGTCCAATCCGTAAAGCTATTTCCAGAGTCCAGGGGCAGGCACGGGTCAGGACACGGTAGGCTAGAATCAGGCTGACATAATTCCAATTCAACAGGCAGTCTCTGGGTCTAGGACAAGCAAAAGATCAAAAACATGGCAAGGCAGAATAATATCATGAAGCTGAGTTCAGAGCAAGATACAGGCTGAGTGTAGGTTAACGTCACCAGGCAGACTGAAGGGAGCGTGCCCTATTTAAAAGGCCTCCTCTGATTAACAGGAGGTGATGAATGAGGCTGCAGAGAGTGAGCCTAATCAGAAGGAGAGAGAAGCAGGGTGACCGAGCACACACAGAGACCATTACAGATTAAAAGAAAGATGTTAAAGAATAACTGCTGTTAGTTGTGATAGGCCCACAAAGGGTCAGTTCTTAGATTTAGAATTATACACTCAGGGAGTACTGAAGAGGAAATGGTGGTTAAAAGATACTGTGTTTACAGTGGAGTATGGCGAAAAAGACCTTTACTGTAGAAACACTCTTATAACAAAGAAAAGTAACAAGTTTTGAGTTATAAGAGACATGTGAGATTCTATGGTATTATACTACAGGTCAAAGGTCACACCTTTCCAGTCAAGACTAGCTACCTGTGAACACAGCGGAGTAAACAGACGGTTGTCGTAGTGCACAATGACTTCTACTGTTTAGCACATGATATTAAAATGAGATATATGTTATGTGGAATCTATCATCAGACATGAGTCTTGAACAATGGACTCAAACCTGTAAGTGATCAAACTGTTTTTGACAGAATGAACAGAGACCAAAAATGTCGAGACATTTAGTTAAGCACAGGAGACTTTGGCATATCCCCCATTTTTGTCTTTTTTTTTTTGTCTTTAATGTGGTCCCTTTTCATGACTTTGTGGCTTTTTTCTAATTTACAATGCAGTTACATGTTTTAGTCTGTAGATGGAAGTATAAGGCCATGACTAATGGAGAATCGTGCCAGTTAGGAGGAGAAGTGAGAACGTGGACCCTGAAAGAGTTGCAGAGAGAGCATAAAAGAAAGCAGACGTGATTCTGAATGCTACCTGTATTTTTGTGCAAGAGTTCAAATAAATAGAAGAAACTTTCCAGTACGCTGTCAAGAACATTGCTTTCTACTAGTGTGCAATATATGCAACCATGGCATTAAGCAGCATGAGACAACCATCAGGCATAAGAACAAAGAAGAGAAATGAATATCTATCTCCAGGAGTCAATTATCCACAACAGAGTAAAACTGAAATGCCAAAAAGGGCTGCTTGTTAAGTCGGCGACACTCAGGGAGCTGGGAGGATGGGATGAATATCAGAAGGTGGAGCGATGAATTTCAGTTGGTGTTGTCACCCAAGGAAAAAGGCCCTAATGAATAAACTGTTTGCAGGCTCTGTTTTATTCCCCTGATGTACCTCTACACTATGACAGTGTTGGAATCAGCCACTGTGAACAACACCATATCACTGGATGAACCATGAATTTCTTAATCAATTTCATCATTTTGTACCTGATAACCTGCTCTGTTTAAAGGTGATCTATAACAATTTTCCCTAATATCAAATGTTGGAAAATTTCAGTTAATATTGACTGTGGGGACACAAAAAAGTTACACTTAATAGCGTTCTCGAATAGGGATGGAAAATTAGATTTTTTGAGCCCCCGGAATCGCATGTTGCTGATGTTATCAATTCCTCTTATCGATGCAGTGGCTTTAAACACTTCTGTGTTTTTTTAAAAAATGGCATGCATCATGATGTCACACGCTGCCATTACCAGACAACGCCATGATGCCATCACTACCACGGGATAATGGCAGAAGCGTATGGTAAACATGAGCAACATGGTGTATGATGAACATGAGTTGAAACATCTCTTGATGCGGTAGCATGGGATAAAATGAAAGACTGCAATGTGTTCAGCAGTCTACAAAGTGCATCCACTTATTTTCAGTAGTACAGTGGATATAAAAAGTCTACACACCCCTGTTCAAAAGCCAGGTTTTTGTGATGATTCGCTCTGCCTGCCTGATTCTCCACAGCTGCGCGCACACCTGCTCTCCCTCATCACGGAGCTATTCAAGCTGTGCTGCCCACAGGTCAGCACGGAGTTGCCTTACTTCCTTGGTCTGATGAGACCGACACATGTCTTCGTCTTCCTCCAGAATCTACCTTCTCGTCGTCTACATTCTCCTGTGAAATTTGTCTCCCTTCATCGTTTGTCTGGAAGGACTCATGTCTCCACAACAAGTAAGCCATCTCTTCCCTCATCATTATTCTGCACTCTAATCCGCGGTGCACAGGCGGAGATCCGTGGCGGCGGACCTCTCCCTCCTGGCAGCGGACCGAGCAACACTGCACCTCAATAACACCACTATCCTCTCCACCTGCAACTGGGACCGCGGGCGCTGTCTCCCTGGCCGGAGCCTTCGGGTCCAACCTGAGCTGTCCACCGTCTCATCGACAGTAAGCGCTAAACATCCCTGTATATTCCCTTGGGGGTTCAGACACTAATCCTCCCCGTCTTTGCTCATTCCTAGGGTTGCCAGGCTGCATGGTGCTCTGTTCGCCCCCGGCTGCTACACCTACACCTACACCTACACACACACGCACACACACACACACACACACTCAGCACACAATAAAGATAATTGAATCTGCGTTTGAGTCTGTCTGCTCACTGGGTCCTAAAAACATGTCAGTTTTTGTGATGTAAAAAAATGAGACCAAGATAAATCAATTCAAAACTTTTGCTCCTGCAGAGCCATGACGGCGGAGCTCTGGAAGCACAGGTCGGTCTTGAAGTCCTGAGCGATCTCCCTCACCAGGCACTGGAAGGGCAGCCTACGGATGAGCAGCTCCATGGATTTCTGGTAGCGACGGATCTCTCTCAGAGCCACGGTACCGGGCCTGTAACGGTGAGGCTTCTTCACTCCGCCGGTGGCCGGAGCGCTTTTCCGAGCAGCCTTGGTGGCCAGCTGCTTCCTGGGGGGCATTTTCCTCCAGTAGATTTACGGGCAGTCTGCTTGGTTCTTGCCATCGCTCTTTATTATTCTGTCTTATATTTCTTGCACGCCGCCTAAACTCCAGCCCGGCACCCGCGTCGTTTTCGCCACAGTTCCTCGGCATGTCGAGCTTCTCCGTATAGCACCAGGTGGCGGTTGGAGCTAGCTAGCCAGCCAGCTAGCTAGCTCTTCCCTGCTGTATCGTCCCCCGCTGCAAACAGTGGCTCCGTCCGCCCAAGTACACCCAAATACAGCATGCATATTTTTGTGATTGCTAAAGTAAAATAATTGTGCAGTTGTTCCTAATCACGTCAGTATTCCATTTGTCATGAACCCCCTCGTGCGCTTTTATGCAGCGCACAGAGGAGGGGAAGGATGAATGGATTTATACGCATTACCGGCTGGCTGCTCTGGCCAGCAGCTGTTAGGCAGCCTCCTTGACCTACGTTCCTGTGGGCGTTGTCTAACACTTGCCGGTCCAACCATGCCCTCTCTCTCTTGTCAGCCAGTTGATTCCACTCCGGTATTACACATTTATTGAACAGTGGGCTAACACACACACAGTTCAAAATAACATAAATGCTCAGGGTTACAATGGAGTCCTCTAGGACGCTCTACAGTCTTGGGTGAAAGAAACTGGGCAAAAGTTCCAAAGCGTGGCAGGAAAATGGCACGGGGAAACGCCAACAGTTTGTACTCACAGTACTGGAGCGGTCCAAGAAGTCCAAGAGAATCCAGTGAGCATAACACACACCAAAGGGAGTGGCGACGGTGTGGAGCGAAACACCTTCACCTGACACAAATATTCATACGGCGGTTCACATCCAGGTGACTGTGCACAATGGTCCAGCAATGCTTGACTGGCAAAGGCCGCCTAAGTACAAGCATTGCTGGCACAACAGTTTGGGTGCACCTGGACGAGGCGTGGGAAAGACAGTTACCGGAGTGGAATCAACTGCCTGACAAGAGAGAGAGGGCATGGTTGGACCGGCAAGTGTTAGACAACGCCCACAGGGACGTAGGTCAAGGAGGCTGCCTAACAGCTGCCGGCCAGAGCAGTGGCTATGGGCACGGAAAAAAGAACAACAGACACAGAAACAACAGGAACTCAAAAGATAACACAATACATAAATAACCAGATACCCGAGCCACAGAGAACGGTCAGAACCAAGCCTAAAGGACAACACCGGCTCGGTTCGTGACACCGTTTATACTGCTTTTATTTATTTTGTTTTTCAGCATTTAAACATAAATGTTACAAGGCATAAATGCTCATTTTTACATGTTTACAGTCTTTTATATATGATTTTATTATATCTTTTTAAGAGAAGAAGCATTGTTTAAAGTCAGAAAAATAACAAAACTCCTGCGTTGATGCTGAAATCCTGTGAACGTCTCCTTTTTTTCCCCACATGGAAAACTGATCAAGAATTGATAAAGAATCGGATCAATAAGCAAAATTGACAATACCATTGGTATTGACAAAATCTTATCAATTCCCATCCCTATTCCCGATGCACTTCTGTTGTGTTGTGGATTTTTGCAGCACATTTCTGGATTTGCAGTTGTTGTATTTGCAACACATTTACGCATTTTCAAGAGCACCTGCATGCTGCCATTTTGATGCAAATGTCTCAATTTGATTTTTTTTTTTTTTTTTTGTCTCATTGCAGTTGTTTCCTGAAGTTGCTGGGCCACCATATCGGTGTGGTCACACCATTCCATGTATCTGAGTGTGTGAGTGTATGTTGTTTGATGGAACACCTCACCATGGTGTTGAAGTCCAGCTGTTTGGGTAGGACGTTGCTGCAGGACAAGCAGTCGGCCTGGCAGTCACTCTGTCCAGGATCACAGAGAGAGAGTAGCAGCAGCGCCACCACAGTCTTCATTGTCCCACCTTCTGCTATGCAACACAGAACAAGGAAAACAAACGCAATTTCAGTTCACACCTTCTGCTGGGGTGTTTGAATTATGCACTTTGGTGTGTGGTCAAATGAGCTAAAACTTTTCCTTAAAGTGACTGCCAAAAATCAAGTTTTTTTTTCTTTCTTGTTAACATGACTGTAATTAGGGCTGTGCGATATGACAATATACATCGAATAACGATTTAAAAAGGTATATCGTTTCATAGAATACTCTGTTGTTTATATCGTTATTTAAAATGCACATACTCCCGTTTATTCAGTAAAGCTCCTCACCACTACTTGTCAGTGCCCGTCTCTCCTCTGCAGTGCGCACAGTGGAACAGGTGTGTCGTGGGTGGCTAGGCTTCAGTCCGGTGGTTACTAATGCTAACTCCAAATTACCGGTTCAGATGGTTGCTACTCCTGTTTGCCAGGGATGCGGCACTGTTTTTCATCGTGCTGCATCAGAGAGGATAGTTCGCTAACCTTGTTTTAATAGGAGGTAAGTAACGTTAACACCATGTCTAATTATAAGATGCTAAATGAGATGGCAAGTTGTGCTAACTGGAAACATGTAGCATCATCGTTTAAAACCATTGTTTAAACCATTGTTTCTTTGGTTTAAATTACTGCTGAGTTTATTAGTTTTGTCTGAAAAAAAATTATTAAAGCTGCAAAGGTGCATGATGGTGGTACATACACGCAAAATAAATAAATACATTAAACCAGGTAGGAGGAGCAAGTTGGCTCTTAATGTAATTTATTTGGTTTCTAATCATTTAAGTAGTCAAGTAGTGATAATGAATAAAGTTAAAGTCATCACATATATTGTATTACCTTTTGTGTGTTTGATTTTCAGATCATGACCAATCTGAAATATTTTTACAAAGAAGCAAACAGGTTAAATCAGGCCAGAATGGCAGGCTGCAGGTCTACACTTACATTTTCACTGATTTAAACTAACAGCTAATTTATATCTGTAGGTAACAGCCATGGGTAATTTTCTCATTTTCAAGCATTTTTATGTTATCTGTTTTTTGTTTTTTTTTGTTGTTTGTTTGTTTTTTGATTTTCTGCTCTTGCTCAGGAAATATTTAACTTATTGATGTTTACTTTTTATTCATATGATTTAGAAGAAGAACCTGAAATTTATGAGAATCAAGTCTCAGATGCACATTAAAAATATTTTATAGCAACACTGTAAAATTGTGAGGGAAAATGGTATATGTAAAAAAGTTAAAAAAAAAAGATGGTCCTTTTTATATGATTATCTGAACTGTAGAATTTACAGAAAATGTATATTGTGATATATATCATTATCGTGATGTAAGATGACTTATATCGTGATATGATTTTTGAGTCATATCGCACAGCCCTAATTATAACATGTTTTTTTTATGACTTACAAGACATTAAGTGCGAAATCACTCAAATGTATCATTCATTCATTCATTCATTCATTCATCTTCTTCCGCTTAATCCTTTTCGGGTCGCGGGGGGGCTGGAGCCTATCCCAGCATCTTTGGGCGAGAGGCAGGGTACACCCTGGACAGATCGCCAGTCCATCGCAGGGCCAACACAGAGAGACAGACAACCATTCACTCTCACAGTCATACCTAAGGACAATTTAGAATCCCCAGTTTGATGCCAATTAACCTAACTTGCATGTTTTTGGCATGTGGGAGGAAACCGGAGAAATCCCGGAGTAAACCCACGCAGACACGGGGAGAACATGCAAACTCCACACAGATCACTGTTGGTCGGGGGCTGGGATCGAACCCAGGATCCCCCGGCCAAGGGTGACTTGCTGTGCTGTCGCAGTGCTAACCACTCTGCCACCGCGCCGCCCTCAAATGTATCATGTCTGTTTTGTTTTTTTTGTGAAATTTCAGTTAAGCTCTGTCCCCTGAAAAAAGGCAAGTTGTAACTGAACGTTTATGGTGACATAACTATAACCGGTCCATAGTGTTGAGCCAATCGTTGGGGGAAGAGGGCAGAACTAAAGACTGAACAACCTCAAGGGCCAGTTAGCATTTTCGGACAGCTGCTTTGAAAACTTGGCCCAATTTAAGATGGGTTTTACCATTCACCTATTTTTAAGGAACCATGCAGTTTCAATTCATTTCAGATTTTTTAAAGTATATAGCGCCACTTCACAACAAAAGTCATCTTATAGCACTTTCAACTGTAGGGGAAACCCCCACAATTGCAGAAAGGCCCCAGCAATCAGGCGATCCCCTGTGAGCAAGCACTTGGTGATGGTGGAGAGGAAAAACTCCCTTTTAGCAGGAAGAAACCGCCAGCAAAACCAGGCTCACGGAGGGACAGACATCTGCTGCAGCTGGCTGGGGGGTGAGGGGAAAGAGAAGAAGAAAAGAACAGACATGTAGAGAGCAAACAGCATGACAGGGACTCAATTTATAGGAGAGAACAAACAGATGATAATGAGCAACAAAAATGTTTCACTGAGAATGAAGAAAGGAGTTAAGCCTAGTGCATTGTTGGAGGTCCCCAGGCTGTCTACAGGTGCATCTCAGAAAATTTGAATATCATGAAAAAGTTCAATATTTTTTGTCACTCATTTCAGAAAGTGAAACCCATATATTTACTTCCGCCAGGCCACAGGCCAGGAGGTAATGTTTTTGCCGGGGTTTGTCTGTCTGTCTGTTTGTCTGTCTGTTGGTTAGCAAGATAACTCAAAAAGTTTTGGACGGATTTTGATGAAACTTTCAGGCATTGTTGGAAATGGTACAAGGAAGAACTGATTAAATTTTGGGGATGATCCGGATCACCGTCTGGATCCAGGAATTTTTTAAAGAATTCTTTAACATTGTGAGATAGGGCCATTTTCAACATGTGTGCAGGCGCAATGGAGGGCGCTGGTCGTCGTGTCTGACGAACACGAACTCCACGTTCTTCAAAGTTTTAGGCACAAAAGCAAGCGGAAAACAGTGGTGGGCCGGGCCCGGCAGCGTGCCTGTGTTTGCGCTACGCTGCAAAAGCTGAGACGGGCAGCTGTCCGGCGCGGGATTATTTGGCAAAAATTCCCCGGGCAGCCATAGGGGCTGCGCAAAAACAAGCTCTCTGCCGGGGAAGCTTCCAAACCCTCTTTTGGCGCGGAACGCAACCCCAATAAAACCCACGGCAACCTGTCTACCCAATTTGCATCCGTCAGTGAACCCCTGAGTGCTGCTTTCAGTGATCTATGAAAACGCTCGCATAACCCATTGGCCTGTGGGTTGTACTCAGTTGTGCGATGAATTGCAACGCCTGCAGCCTCGGAGTTTGGAGATGGAGGAGATGGACACAACAGCAACATTTGGGCTTATTACCTCAGCCAAGGAGGTAATGCTTTTACTGGCATTTGTCTGTTTGTCTGTCTGTCTGTCTGTTACCAACATAACTCAAAAAGTTATGAACGGATTTTGACAAAATTTTCAGGAAAGGTGTGTAATGGCCCAGGGAACAGATGATTAGATTTTGGTGATGATCTGAGAGTGCATACCTCCACCAAGGGCTTTGTTTGTATTTGTGCAGCAGGATTACACAAAAACTACTGGATGGATTTGGATGAAATTTTCACCAGAGGTGGTTCTTGGCCTAGAGAGGAACCCATTACATTTTGGGGATGATCTGGGAATGCATAGCTCAGCCAAGGCTCTTCTCACAGTGTGTCAGCCACAAAACTCCAAAACTAATGGACAGACTTGGATGCAATTTTCACCACAAGTGGCGATAGGCCTACACACAAGCCCATTACATTTTGGAGGTGATCCATGAGAAACGGAAGGAACCTTGGCGGAGGTATGCGCTCTATGAGTGCTTTTCTAGTATATAGATTTATTACACAGAGAGTGATATATTTCAAGTGTTTATTTATTTTAATTTTGATGATTATGGCTTATAGCCCACTCAGTTTCTCAAAAAAATTAGAATATTACATAAAATTAATTTTAAAAAATAGTTTTTTAATAGAGATGTTGGCTGACTGAAAAGTATGTCCATGTACACACTCCATACTTGGTCGGGGCTCCTTTTTGATTAATTACTGTATCAATGTGATGTGGCATGGAGGTGATCAGCCTGTGGCACTGCTGAGGTGTTATGAAGGTCCAGGTTGCTTTGATAGTGGCCTTCAGCTCATCTGCATTGTTGGGTCTGGTGTCTCTCACCTTTGGACTTGTTTCTGTACTTGTCCTTTTAGACCTTAGTGCAGCTTTTGATACTATTGATCATAATATTCTACTTGATAGATTAGAACACTATGTTGGACTTAATGGAACTTTGTTGCAGTGGTTTAGATCTTATTTATCTGATAGGTTCCAGTTTGTTCATGTCTATAATGAGTTTTCTTTCAACTCAAAGCTCAGTCATGGAGTTCCACAGGAATCTGTGCTAGGCCCTACTCTTTTTAGTTTATATATGCTTACGTTAGGCAAGATTATTAGAAAGCACTGTATACATTTTCCTTGTTATGCAGATGACACACAATTATACCTGTCAATGAAGCCAGATGATAGTCATCAATTAGCCAAGTTGGAAGCCTGTCTTAAGGAAATCAAAGCTTGGATGACTTGTAATTTCCTGCTATTAAATTCAGATAAGATGGAAGTCATTCTTGTTGGTCCAAAAAAACCTTAGAAAAACCTTTCCAAATCCAACTCTTAGTTTGGATGCGTTTGCTCGTTCTCTTAATAGTTCTGTGAGGAACCTTTGAGTTATTTTTGATCAAGATCTGTTCGTTAATTCACATATTAAACTTGTTTCTAAGACTGCCTTCTATCATTTGTGTAATACTGCCAAGATTAGGAGCATTTTGTCTCACAGTGATGCTGAGAAACTAATCCACGTTTTTGTTAGCTCTAGATTAGATTATTATAACTCTTTATTATCAAGCTGTCCTTAAACATCTTTAAAAAGTCTTCAGCTGATCCAAAATGCTACAGCAAGAGTTTTAACAGGTACTACAAAGAAAGATCACCTCTCTCCGGTTCTGGCCTCCCTTCATTGACTTCCCACAGAATTTAGAATTAGGTTTAAAATCCTTCTCCTCACTTACAAAACTCTAAATAATCAGGTCCCTTGTTATTTAAAAGATCTGATAGTACCTTATCCTAACAAAGCACTATGCTCATCAAAGATTCCTGTGCATCTCCAGACATTGTATCAATCACTGGGCAGACCCCATCCACCACTCCGACATCTGCAGGACCGACAGGCCCTCCCAGAGCAGGTGCCTCATTATCCACGGCCCGTAAAGCAGATTGCTCCAGGCCACTTACACGTCGGGCAATATCCAAAGTAATAGTATGTAGATCCTCACTGGAGTTAGTCTGTAACAGCATGGTTTGTTTCATGGCACAAACCTCTACACATAAGTGCTCCATTCTCCTCAGGAGACTTGAACAGTCCAAGCTGGAAAATGTAACCAGCGGTAAATCATCCAGGTAATGAGAGACGAATCTAGGTAGATTTTCACCGCACTCATTCATTACCTTAAGGCATTAAGGCATAATTATTAACATCTTTTTGGGGCCCCTTGTGTGCAACACACCTTTGTGTAGTGGGGCAGAGCTCAAACAGAACTTTCTTTGAGGACTCAATCCACTCAGAGTCAAAAGTATTAGAAGCCAATAAGATGATCTCATCCTGACTCAGAGTCTTAATTTTCACTGCAGGGGAATTTAGCAGCTCATCCTCATCAATTATTTTCCCCTCAGTAGTCTTATATACTTCAGGTTTCAATAGAGACCGTTTTAACTCAGGAGCCAACACAGAGCCATTCCAACCATGACGCGTGGGTTCTGCCATCTTGTTAGATGCGATGTCTCATACTAGGTTGAAGGCCAGGGAGTAAAAGTGTGTTTTAAGATGTGTTTTAAAAATGGACAGTGAAGGTGCTTGTCTGATGTCCAGGGGTAAATCATTCCATAATCTGGGGGCCATGATCGAAAAAGGCTCTGTCCCCTCTGAGCTTGCGCCTCGCCTTTGGTACCTCCAAAAGCAGCTGTTCAGCTGACCAAAGGGACCGGGTGGGAGCGTAGGGATGCAGAAGCTCAGAGAGGTAAGGCGGAACAAGACCATTCAAGGATTTAAAAACAAATAAAAGAATTTTAAAATGAACTCTAAAATACACGGGCAGCCAGTGGAGTGAAGCTAAGATGGGTGTGATGTGATCTCTTCCACGTGTACCTGTTAAAAGACGAGCAGCGGCATTTTGAACCAGCTGCAGATGGGAAAGAGATGACTGGCTGACACCGACGTAAAGTGCGTTACAGTAATCCAGCCGAGATGAAATAAAAGCATGGATTACTGTTTCCAGGTGTGGTCTAGAGAGAATAGGTTTTACTTTTGCTAAACGCCTTAGATGAAAGAAGCTGGATTTTACCACAGAACGAATCTGCGTGTCTAATTTAAAATCATTGTCCATGATAAAACCAAGGTTCCTAGCTGTGGATTTAACATAAGGAGTAAGGGGGCCCAAGTATACAGGAGGGGACTCACAGGGGCCACTAGATCCAAACACCACACCACACCACAGTTTAAATTAATGGTGGGAAGGATCTGACAGATTTTATCTCTGATAGATGAAATTTTATTATTGAAGAAATTCAAAAAGTCCTGACTAGTAAGGAAATGCTAGATTTGACCGAGTCCTGACTCTTTGTCAGCTTGGCTAAAATGCTGAAAAGAAACCCGAGATTATTCTTGTTCTCTTTTATTAATGCAGAATAACAAGTTGTTTTGGCTTTCCAATGAGATTTTTTTTTATAAATTAGAAGTTGATTTTTCCAAGCCAGAGAGATTTCATCTAATTTAGTGGAGCACCATTTTCTTTCTAACTGACAAGTCTTCTGTTTTAAGCTACGAGTTTCTGTGTTAAACCAGAGTCAGAAATCTCTGATTAAAATTTTTCTTTTTTGAAAGGACCGTCATGTCTAGAGTCTGATGCAGAGAAGCTGTAACACTATCTACCATGCTATCAAATATAGATGGAGTAAAATCTCCATAACTTATTTCTGTTGCGTTGACACATGGCATCGAGGAAACAGTCTGCTTAAATTTGGCAACAGCATCATCTGAGAGACATCTACCGGAGTAAAATCTCCATAACTTATTTCTGTTGCGTTGACACATGGCATCGAGGAAACAGTCTGCTTAAATTTGGCAACAGCATCATCTGAGAGACATCTACCAGAGTAATATTTTTTCTTTAGGAGCCAGATAGAGTAAAATTGAAAGTTAGCAGATAATGGTCTGACGGTACAGGGTTATGAGGAACCACTACCAGATTTTCTATATTTACCTCCGCCAAGGAGGTTATGTTTTCATCGGCGTTGGTTTGTCTGTCTGTCTGTTTGTTTGTTTGTTAGCAAGATAACTCAAAAAGTTATGGACAAATTTTCATGAAATTTTCAGAGATTGTCAGAAATGGGGTAACCTACAGATGATTAAATTTTGGTGGTGATCCGGATCACCTTCTGGATCCAGGAATTTTTTAAAGGATTCTTTTTTTTTAAAAAAAAAAAGGATTCTTTTTTTAAAGGATTTTTTTTTTTTATTTAACATTGCGAGATAGGGCCATTTTCAATATTTTTTTTTGTTTTTTGTGCATGTAACTCTGCCAAAAAATCGTCAGAACACTTGGAAAAAAAAAATACAAGACAAGATGCCCACAGGTTCTATAATATAGTATATCGAACACTGATCCGGATAATGGAATACTTCCGGATACTATGATCCAGAATATGAAAAAAAAACCCAGGGGACCTTTGAAATTTTTAAAAGAACAAATGAAGCTATAAACACGCAACAAGCATCACAGTATAGCTAATATATGCCACTTGCGAATGGCATTTTTTTCATGGTCAAGGAATCTATAAAGTTAGACAAAATAAATGTAGGATTAATATTTATGATGTTAAACACTATATGGGGGGAACTGTGGCGCTTGGCGGAGGTCTGCGATCTCCGAGTGCTTTTCTAGTTTCTTAATGTAAAGCGTTTTTGAATGCCTTGGAAAGTGCTATACAAATATGCCCCTCATGGATCGTCACCTTATCGTGGTGGGGGGGTTTGCGTGCCCCAGTGATCCCAGGAGCTATGTTGTCCGGGGCAATTTGCCTCTGATAGGGTCTCCCAAGACAAACTGGTCCTGGGTGAAGGGCCAGACGAAGAACGATCCAACAGACTCTCATGATAAATTGTATATCAAGGATTCAGTGTACCCCGCCCGGTATAGGGTTACCGGGGCCCCACCCTGGAGCCAGGCCTGGGGGAGGGGCTCGAAGGCTAGCGTCTGGTGGCCGGGTTTCCACCCATGGGACCCGGCCGGGCTCAGCCCGAAGGAGTTACATGGGTCTGCCCTCCAGTAGGTTCACCACCTGCAGGAGGGATCATGGAAGTCCGGTGCTATGTGGATTAGGTGGCAGTCAAAGGCGGAGACCTTGGCGGACTGATCCCAAGCTTTCTAAACTGGCTTTTGGTACGTGGAATGTCACCTCTCTGGTGGGGAAGGAGCCTGAGCTGGTGTGCGAGATTGAGCGATACCGGCTAGATATAGTCGGCCTCACCTCAACACACAGCTCCGGTTCCGGAACCAGTCTCCTGGAGAGGGGCTGGAGCTTGGCCTTTTCTGGAGTTGCCCCGGGCGAGAGGCGACGAGCAGGGGTAGGTATTCTTGTATCGCCCCACCTTGCTGCCTCTATATTGGAGTTTTCCCCGGTGGACGAAAGGGTTGCTTCCCTGCGCCTTCGGGTTGGGAAACGGGTCCTGACCATCATTTGTGCCTATGCACCAAATGATGTTTCAGAGTACCCACCCTTTTTGGAGTCTGTGACTGGGGTGCTGGAGGGTGCTCCTCCTGGAGACTCCATTGTCCTACTGGGGGACTTCAATGCGCACGTGGGCAACGACAGTGAAACCTGGAGGGGGGTGATTGGGAGGAACGGCCTGCCCGATCTGAACCCGAGTGGTGTTCAGTTATTGGACTTCTGTGCTAACCACAGTCTGTCTATAACGAACACCATGTTCAAGCATAAGGGTGTCCATATGTGCACCTGGCACCAGGACACCCTAGGCCGCAGGTCGATGATCGATTTTGTTATCGTATCATCAGACCTGCGACCGTATGTCTTGGACACCCGAGTAAAGAGAGGTGCAGAGCTGTCAACTGATCACCACCTGGTGGTGAGTTGGATCCGATGGCAGGGGAGGAAGCCATTCAGACCTGGTAGACCCAAACGTATAGTGAGGGTGTGCTGGGAGCGTCTGGCTGAGGCCCCTGTCCGGGAGGTCTTCAACTCCCACCTCCGGAAGAACTTCAACCACATTCCGAGGGAGTCTGGAGACATGGAGTCTGAATGGGCCATGTTCTCCACCTCTGTTGTTGAAGCGGCAGCCCAGAGCTGCGGCCGCAAGGTGGTCGGTGCATCTCGTGGTGGCAACCCCCGAACCAAGTGGTGGACACCAGTGGTGAGGGGGGCCATTAAGCTGAAGAAGGAGTCCTATCAAGCTTGGTTGGCTTGTGGGACTCCCGAAGCAGCTGAGGTGTACCGGCAGGCCAAGCGGAGTGCAGCTCGGGTGGTTGCTGAAGCAAAAACCCGGGTATGGGAGGAGTTCGGTGAGGCCATGGAACAAGACTTTCGGTCGGCTTCAAAGAGATTCTGGCAAACTGTTCGGCGGCTCAGGAGGGGAAAGCAGCTCCCCGTCCACACTGTGTATGGTGCGGATGGGACACTGTTGACTTCAACTGGGGATATCGTCGGGCGGTGGAAGGAATACTTCGAGGATCTCCTCAATCCCACTGATACGCCTTCCACAGAGGAAGCAGGGTTTGGGGACGAGGGGGATGACTCGCCTATCACAGGGGCTGAGGTCGCCAAGGTGGTTAAAAATCTCCTTGGTGGCCGGGCCCCGGGGGTGGACGAGATTCGCCCCGAGTACCTCAAGGCCCTGGATGTTGTTGGGTTGTCATGGTTGACACGCCTCTGCAACATTGCGTGGAGGTCGGGGGCAGTGCCTTTGGCATGGCAAACCGGGGTGGTGGTTCCTCTCTTCAAAAAAGGGGACCGGAGGGTGTGCTCCAACTTTAGAGGGATCACACTCCTCAGCCTCCCTGGGAAGGTCTATGCCAAGGTACTGGAGAGGAGAGTCCGGCCGTTGGTCGAACCTCGGATTCAGGAGGAGCAATGTGGTTTTCGTCCTGGCCGTGGCACATCGGACCACCTCTTTACCCTCTCGAGAATTCTTGAGGGTTCGTGGGAGTTTGCCCAACCAGTTTACATGTGTTTTGTGGACTTGGAGAAGGCATTTGACCGCGTCCCTCGTGGATTTTTGTGGGGGGTGCTTCGGGAGTATGGGGTATCGGGCTTGTTGTTACGAGCTATTCGGTCTCTGTACGACCGTTGTGAGAGTTTAGTTCGCATTGCCAACACTCGGTCGGAGTCATTCCCAGTGAGAGTTGGACTCCGCCAGGGCTGCCCTTTGTCACCGGTCCTGTTCATAATTTTTATGGACAGGATTTCTAGGCGCAGCCAGGGAATGGAGGGTGTCATGCTTGGTGACCACAGGATCTCATCTCTGTTGTTTGCAGATGATGTTGTCCTGTTGGCTTCATCCAGCAATGACCTACAGCTCTTGCTGGGACGGTTTGCCGCTGAGTGTGAAGCGGCTGGGATGAGAATCAGCACCTCCAAGTCCGAGTCCATGGTCCTCAGCCGGAAAAAGGTGGATTGTCCTCTCCGGGTTGGGGACAGGCTCCTGCCCCAAGTGGAGGAGTTTAAGTATCTTGGGGTCTTGTTCACAAGTGAGGGGAAAATGGAGCGAGAGATCGACAGACGGATTGGAGCAGCATCTGCAGTGATGCGGACGTTGTACCGGTCTGTTGTGGTGAAGAGGGAGCTTAGTTCTAAGGCAAAGCTGTCGATTTACCAGTCAATCTACGTTCCTACTCTCACCTATGGTCACGAGCTTTGGGTAATGACCGAAAGAACGAGATCGCGGATACAAGCGGCTGAAATGAGCTTTCTCCGTAGGATTGCTGGACTCACCCTCAGAGATAGGGTGAGGAGCTCAGTCATCCGGGAGAGGCTCAGAGTAGAACCGCTGCTCCTCCACATTGAAAGGAGTCAGTTGAGGTGGTATGGGCATCTGATTAGGATGCCTCCTGGACGCCTCCCACTTGAGGTGTTTCAGGCACGTCCCACTGGGAGGAGACCCCGGGGCAGACCCAGGACTCGGTGGAGAGACTATGTCTCCCAGCTAGTCTGGGAACGCCTTGGTATCCCCTCTGAAGAGCTGGAGCAGGTGGCTGGGGAGAGGGAAGTCTGGGCTTCTCTGCTTGAACTGCTGCCTCCGCGACCCGGACCTCCGGAAAAGCGGTAGAAGATGGATGGATGGATGGATGGATGGATGGATGGATGGAAAGTGCTATACAAATAAAATGTATTATTTATTGTTACCTCCGCCAAGGAGGTTATGTTTTCATCGGCGTTGGTTTGTCTGTTTGTTTGTCTGTCTGTCTGTCTGTTTGTTAGCAAGATTTCACAGATTGTCAGAAATGGGGTATCCTACAGATGATTAGATTTTAGTGGTGATCCGGATCACCGTCCACAAGAAAACCGCCATTACGCAAAATGCCATTTTCGTGAATAACTACTAAACCACTAATCCTATCATTGTCAGTCCAATTGCTTGTCATATGTTTTCATGGTCAAGGAATCTAAAAATGTACACACAAACACTGTATGGGGGGGAACTGTGGCGCTAAACCGCCATTACAGAAAATGCAATTTTCGTCAATAACTACTGAACCACTAATCCTATCATTGTGAATCCAATTGCTAATCATATGTTTTCATCGTCAAGGAATCTGAAAACGTACACACAAACACTGTATGTGGGGAACTGTGGCGCTTGGCGGAGGTCTGCGCTCTCCGAGTGCTTTTCTGGTTATTATTTCTATGCCATATGCCAGAACAAGGTCCAACGTGTGGTGGAGATAATGGGTAGAATTTCCTACTTTCTGAGAAAACCCTATCGCGCCTAATATTGAAATAAATGCCAAATTAAGGCAATCACTATCTACAGTACATCTACATGTATACTGAAGTCCCCTACTATAATTTTTCTGTCCGATTTAAGCACTAAATCAGCCAACAACTCTGCAAATTCAAATAAAACTATGAGTAATCAGTGGGAGAATGACAAATAAAATTGGTTTTACCCTACAATTGCTAATATGCCCAATACTGAGGACCAGGCACTCAAAGGAGTTATAACATGTTTTTTGCTTTACCTTAACTAGTAATTTGGAATGGTAACTTGTTGCTACTCCTCCTCCACAACCAGAACTTCTGGGATTTTGACAGTCTAAATAACCAGAGGGAGCTGATTCATTTAAACCAACATAATCCTCTTGCCCTAACCAAGTCTCTGTAAGGGATAGTAAATCAATCTGTTGATCTATTAACAGCTCATGGACTAGTGGAGACTTGGGAGTTAGAGCCCTAATATTTAACAAACTGCATTTAATTTTTAAATTATGAGGATGAACAGAGGCCAAGGCCTTACATTTAGAGGCTACATACAGTATTTAATTTGAGTTTTATCAACTTTTGTTTAATTACTTTAGGATGCTTATGCATTATGTTTTTATTTACTTTAGGGGGGCAGACATTTATTTTCTGATGGGGACAGAGGCTAAATTGAGGAGTGGCAGATGGAGAGGAGCTGCAGAGAGGGGTGTAAGACTGTGACTCTGATAATGACTCCAGCATTATCTTGGGCCACCGTGCATACAACTGTGCACATCGTTCAACTGCAAAGTCTTTTTCTTACAGGATTTATTCTGTTTATTGTAGTGCTAGCCACCTGTTAGCCTTGTGGGATGTGGGTGGTCCTATTCACAGATCCTGGCATTTGAAAGAAAAGGAAAAAAGTGAAAAGATTTTGACATGAAACCGTTGTTTTTTGTTTTTGTTTTTTGTAGAAAAAAGGGCATACAATACAATTTTAAACAATGTAGATTTGTTTTTATCTTTAAGTTTTAATTTTTAAATTAAATATCATCCCCCTCATGGATCGTCACCTTATGGTGGGGGGGTTTGCGTGCCCTAGTGATACCAGGAGCTATGTTGTCCGGGGCAATTTGCCTCTGATAGGGTCACCTAAGACAAACTGGTCCTGGGTGAAGGGCCAGACTAAGAACGATCCAACAGACTCTCATGATAAATTCTATATCAAGGATTCAGTGTACCCCGCCCGGTATGGGGTTACCGGGGCCCCACCCTGGAGCCAGGCCTGGGGGAGGGGCTTGATGGCTAGCGTCTGGTGGCCGGGTTTCCACCCATGGGACCCGGCCGGGCTCAGCCCGAAGGAGTTACATGGGTCCGCCCTCCATTGGGCTCACCACCTGCAGGAGGGATCATGGGGGTCCGGTGCTATGTGGATTAGGTGGCGGTCAAAGGCGGAGACCTTGGCGGACTGATCCCAAGCTTTCTAAACTGGCTTTTGGTACGTGGAATGTCACCTCTCTGGTGGGGAAGGAGCCTGAGCTGGTGTACGAGGTTGAGAGATACCGGCTAGATATAGTCGGCCTCACCTTAACACACAGCTCCGGTTCCGGAACCAGTCTCCTGGAAAGGGGCTGGAGCTTGGCCTTTTCTGGAGTTGCCCCGGGTGAGAGGCGACGAGCGGGGTGGGTATTCTTGTATCCCCCCACCTTGCTGCTTCTATATAGGAGTTTCCCCCGGTGGATGAAAGGGTTGCTTCCCTGTGCCTTCGGGTTGGGAAACGGGTCCTGACCATCATTTGTGCCTATGCACCAAATAATATTTCAGAGTACCCACCCTTTTTGGAGTCTGTGACTGGGGTGTTGGAGGGTGTTCCTCTTGGAGACTCCATTGTCCTACTGGGGGACTTCAATGCGCACGTGGGCAACGACAGTGAAACCTGGAGGGGGGTAATTGGGAGGAACGGCCTTGCCCGATCTGAACCCGAGTGGTGTTCAGTTATTGGACTTCTGTGCTAACCACAGTTTGTCCATAATGAACACCATGTTCAAGCATAAGGGTGTCCATATGTGCACCTGGCACCAGGACGCCCTAGGTCGCAGTTCGATGATCGATTTTGTTATCGTATCATCAGACCTGCGACTGTATGTCTTGGACACTTGGATAAAGAGAGGTGCAGAGCCGTCAACTGATCACCACCTGGTGGTGAGTTGGATCCAGTGGCAGGGGAGGAAGCCATTCAGACCTGGTAGACCCGAATGTATAGTGAGGGTGTGCTGGGAATGTCTGGCTGAGGCCCCTGTCCGGGAGGTCTTCAACTCCCACCTCCAGAAGAACTTCAACCACATTCCGAGGGAGTTTGGAGACATGGAGTCTGAATGGGCCATGTTCTCCACCTCTGTTGTTGAAGCGGCAGCCCAGAGCTGCGGCAGCAAGGTGGTCGGTGCATCTCGTGGTGGCAACCCCCGAACTAAGTGGTGGACACCAGTGGTGAAGGGGGCCATTAAGCTGAAGAAGGAGTCCTATCAAGCTTGGTTGGCTTGTGGGACTCCCGAAGCAGCTGAGGTGTACCAGCAGGCCAAGCGGAGTTCAGCTCGGGTGGTTGCTGAAGCAAAAACATGGGTATGGGAGGAGTTCGGTGAGGCCATGGAACAAGACTTTCGGTCGGCCTCGAAGAGATTCTGGCAAACTGTCCGGCGGCTCAGGAGGGGAAAGCAGCTCCCTGTCCACACTGTGTATGGTGCGGATGGGGCGCTGTTGACTTCGACTGGGGATATCGTCAGGCAGTGGAAGGAATACTTCGAGGATCTCCTCAATCCCACTGATACGCCTTCCACAGAGGAAGCAGGGTTTGTGGACGAGGGGGATGACTCGCCTGTCACAGGGGCTGAGGCCGCCAAGGTGGTTAAAAATCTCCTTGGTGGCCGGGCCCCGGGGGTGGATGACATTCGCCCTGAGTACCTCAAGGCCCTGGATGTTGTTGGGCTGTCATGGTTGACACGCCTCTGCAACATTGCGTGGAGGTTGGGGGCAGTGCCCTTGGCATGGCAAACCGGGGTGGTGATTCCTCTTTTCAAAAAAGGGGACCGGAGGGTGTGCTCCAACTTTAGAGGGATCACACTCCTCAGCCTCCCTGGGAAGGTCTATGCCAAGGTACTGGAGAGGAGAGTCCAGCCGTTGGTCGAACCTTGGGTTCAGGAGGAGCAATGTGGTTTTCGTCCTGGCCGTGGCACATCGGACCAGCTCTTTACCCTCTCGAGAATTCTCGAGGGTTCGTGGGAGTTTGCCCAACCAGCTTACATGTGTTTTGTGGACTTGGAGAAGGCACTTGACCGCGTCCCTCGTGGTTTTTTGTCGGGGGTGCTTCGGGAGTATGGGGTATCGGGCTTGTTGTTACGAGCTATTCGGTCTCTGTACGACCGTTGTGAGAGTTTGGTTCGTATTGCCAACACTTGGTCGGACTCATTCCCAGTGAGAGTTGGACTCCACCAGGGCTGCCCTTTGTCACCGATCCTGTTCATAATTTTTATAGACAGGATTTCTAGGTGCAGCCGGGGAATGGAGGGTGTCATGCTTGGTGACCACAGGATCTCATCTCTGTTGTTTGCAGATGATGTTGTCCTGTTGGCTTCATCCAGCAATGACCTACAGCTCTTGCTGGGACGGTTTGCTGCTGAGTGTGAAGCGGCTGGGATGAGAATCAGCACCTCCAAATCCGAGTCCATGGTCCTCAGCCGGAAAAAGGTGGATTGTCCTCTCTGGGTTGGGGACAGGCTCCTGCCCCAAGTGGAGGAGTTTAAGTATCTTGGGATCTTATTCACGAGTGAGGGGAAAATGGAGAGAGAAATTGACAGACAGATTGGAGCAGCATCTGCAGTGATGCGGATGTTGTACCGGTCTGTTGTGGTGAAGAGGGAGCTTAGTTCTAAGGCAAAGCTGTCGATTTATCAGTCAATCTACGTTCCTACTCTCCTCTATGGTCACGAGCTTTGGGTGATGACCGAAAGAACAAGATCGCGGATACAAGCGGCTGAAATGAGCTTTCTCCGTAGGATTGCTGGACTCACCCTCAGAGATAGGGTGAGGAGCTCAGTCATCCAGGAGAGGCTCAGAGTAGAACCGCTGCTCCTCCACATTGAAAGGAGTCAGTTGAGGTGGTATGGGCATCTGATTAGGATGCCTCCTGGACGCCTCCTACTTGAGGTGTTTTGGGCACGTCCCACTGGGAGGAGACCCCGGGGCAGACCCAGGACTCGGTGGAGAGACTATGTCTCCCAGCTGGTCTGGGAACGCCTTGGTATCCTCTCTGAAGAGCTGGAGCAGGTGGCTGGGGAGAGGAAAGTCTGGGCTTCTCTGCTTGAACTGCTGCCTCCGCGACCCGGACCCCCGGAAAAGCAGTAGAAGATGGATGGATGGATGGAAATTAAATATATTAGGAGCTAGTGTAGTAATGTGTTTTTTATGCAAATTGTTATGTTGGTAATGGGAGCCAAGGACGAGACCGAGCGTTGAACTGGACACAACTTTATTTGTGACTCACTCTCACAATGCAAGCGCTGCTGTCAGGTGGAGAGGAGACTAAGAGACCGCCCCTCTCCCTAACAGCCCTTTTATACCCTGGGTGGTGGCGAAACCGGAAAGGTGGAGCCATCACCCATGTCACACAATAATATGTCCCCACAACAACACAACACCCTCCCCCCCCCCCAAAAAAAAGAAAAAAAAATGGCCCAAAACACATGCATACAATCGAGACCCTCCCCAATTTGGAACCTGAATCATGCACACCTAAAAGCCTATCACATTCACTGAAACAACTAAAACTAGGGGGGAAAAGGTGGACTACTGTCCCACCCCCACATGGCAAGATGGATTGTTCTGCCGTTTTCACTAAACAGTCCCACTAAACAAAACTGCCGTGTTCCTAAAATAATATAAAACACAAAATAATCCCATTAACAGAACTAAATTACACATCGGTTGTCCCCCTTTTCCATCACCATGCATAATATACATCGTCCAATCATCAGCTTGCCCCAAGAGAGGAACCACCCCCCCGGAAAACCATTGGACAGCTCCACTCCGGTGCACCTTCTCTTCTTCGCACCTGGGGATGACCCACGTCGACGTCCAAACACCACCTTCCTTTCCCGGTCACGCCGCAGCTCATTGGGATGCCTCCACAAGCCATCAGGTAGCTGGAGGTAGGCATCCTTCCCAACAGCCACCACTTGCAGCCGCCCCTGGTCATCTTCTCTCCGGCGTTTACCCTGAACACCTCTTGACCAGGCCTCCTCCCTGGGTCGGACCACATCCGTGACCCCCAGAGGGACCCTACTCGGCTTCCAGTGTTTCTGTTTGGCACGTTGTTTCACCATGCCAGCCGGTCCTGCCTTGCTCTCTTTCATTTTTGCTGCCGGTGTCGCTGTTGTAACCCCCTGCTCATCGGTCCCTTCCAGCGGAACTCCAGGAGTAGAATGGGTCAGCCACTCAGCACCACCTACCATTACAGACGTCCCATCTCGCCGCCCAGTTCCCTCAGCTAGAGTTACTTGGGCACTGGCACCGGGACCCTCCTGCGATGGCCCTGGGTGGGGTTGGTACTGCTTATCATCCAGAATACTAGGCAAAGGTTCGTCCCACACAGCTCAGTCCATCGTTCGTGGAACCGGCCGGTCCCACAAACCACAGCCCGACCACTGTCCTCCAACGCTGCTTGTGATGGCGAAGCCCAAGCCATAAGATAAATCACACCCCATGATGTTCTCTCCACAGGCAGTCACGATGAGTTTCAAGCTGGACACCTCCGCCGACTTTTACCTAGCTGTTAGTTCCACCGACCCCACCGTAGCCAATCTTCTTCCACCATATCCACATAGCAGTGCTGCATCACATCTAACCCGATTCTATGGGAAGAAACTCCTCACGGTTGGCCAATTCAACACAGACCTTACCGCTCCCGTGTCAATCAGCAATGGCACCGTTACCCCGTCCAGTTCCACCATACAGTAGGAATGGCCGTTGGTACTTGGGGATATGGTGTGAATAACCATGGGAGTTGAAGCGGGGGGGGGGGGGGTCCTCGTTGCGTCTCGGATCCCCTCGCTCAAACCTGTAACATGCCCTGGTGAAATGATGCAGGAGTCCGCACTTGCCACAGCGTCTTCCTCTTGCCAGACACTCTCTGGCTTTATAATGGTGCTTGGTGGACCCACAACCCAAACACCTAGGTGATCCCGGGGCGGACCTCATTCTGACAGCTGCACGGTGGCGCAGTGGTTAGCACTGTGGCAGCACAGTTTACCCTTGGCCGGGGGATCGTGGGGTCGTGGGTTCGATCCCAGCCCCCGACCAACAGTGATCTGTGTGGAGTTTGCATGTTCTCCCCGTGTTGCGTGGGTTTACTCCGGGATTTCTCCGGTTTCCTCCCACATGCCAAAAACATGCATGTTAGGTTAATTGGCTGTTCTAAATTGTCCCTAGATATCTGTTTCCTATAGGCCCTTAGAATAGAGGGTTAGTATTAATGAAAGCGCTTTGAGTGGTCTTTGTGACTAGAAAAGCGCTATATAAGTGCAGGTTAGTTAGTTAGTTAGTTAGAATTAGCGTATTCTTCGTCATCCTCCACGCCATCATCACTGTCCGGGTCCACTGCCTGTGCCATCAACTGTGGTTCAAAGTGGTGATGTGACACTCTTTTGCCGAGCTCTCGTGATAGCTTGTCTGCTGCCTCAAACTGCTGAGCTAACTCAATGGACCTGGCTAATGTCAGCTTGCCCAAGTATGTGAGGAGCTTCAACCTCGTTACCAGGCAAACAGTATGTTCCGCCAACTGTTCGCGGACCATCTCTTCCTCCAATGCTCCAAACTGACAATCCTTGGCCAGCTGGTGTAGATCTGCTACATACCGCTGCACCGACTTGCCAGTCCGCTGGCAGCACTGCCAAAACTGGATCCTCCGGACGATGATGTTTTCCGGGGTGTGAAAATGTCACACCATTAGCTCAACCACTTCCTCAAAGCTATCACTCTGATCTAAAGTGCTAAGAATACGTTGTCCTTCCATTCCTAAGTTGTGAACCAACAGTGCCCGTGCCCGCAACTTTTCCAGTCTTCCAAGGTCCAGTGCCACTAAATATGTTTGAAAGGCAGCGAACCACCTCGCCCAAGGGATGGGCGGCTCACCGGGAAGCTCCACAAACAGACGAATTGATGTAACCCCCCCGTCCATACCTTTTTTACTCTCGTCGCCAAATGTTATGTCAGTAATGGGAGCAAAGGATGAGACCGACCATTGAACTGGACACAACTTTATTTATGACTCACTCTCATAATACAAATGCTAACGTCAGGTGGAGAGGAGGCCAAGAGACCGCTCCTCTCCCTCACAGCCCTTTTATACCCTGGGTGGCGGCGGAACCGGAAAGGTGGAGCCACCACCCATGTCACACAATAATATGTCCTCACAACACGAATTCCAGCTAGTTTGTGAAGGAGACATTTGTGGTGAAAAAACTAAGACCTTGTGCTGAATTTTGAAAAGAACTTTGAACTGAATGGGAAAGGAAAAGGAACAAAGACAGATGAAGAAGAAAATAAAATAGTTTTGACCTCCTTCTGGTAGGAACAGCTCAGTCTGGTGATTCTGACGTCAGAACCATAACCACAGTTTCCATCTCATTAAACAAGCTCGTTAACTCATCTAATTGATGCGTCAATTACTGCCTATGGCAAGGGACTGAGTCATTGTTTCTTACTGACAAACACACTTAAACTCACATGAATAAAGCGTTTCAAATGCACAAAACACAGAAAAAACAGACACACATATATATAGTGTAACATGATATAGAAACAGGCATTCATTAAGCATTAGACTGTCAAAATTTGTCTTCTGCCTAACATTGTAACAGCTTACAAATCTGAAAATTATTTAGCATAATTAAAAACTAATTAAAGTGTAATTGCAGTCCTGCTCATTCCAGTCTCTAACTACCCATGAAAATAATTCAGCCTAGTTGTTTTCAGACAATAAAACGGTGTCCCAAGTCTCTTCTTAATGCTTCCAAATGTGATGGGTTCAGCACTGCAGGACAAAACAGCCAGTTAGTTGTTTTAGGCAGGAATAAATCAGTGGGACAGAGTCAGTGGGTTTAGTCTAACAGCTTGTGTGTATTCATTTGGCCACAGTTCAGTTTATTCATGCTGCACCGCCAGATCTCTGAACCTGTGCCATGCAGGTTTCTAAAAGCAGACAATGAAGGATTCATCACTGCATCTGGTTTCTGATCTGTGCAGAGGTGTGGGCAGAGAATCCAAACAGATCTCTTAGAAACTGAAAATATTTAAAGGGAAATGGATCCCACATCTTATATTTTTTCACCATTATGCAAAATATGAAGTCAACACTGAAAATCTGCAGCCTGAAAGGTGATGGAAGATTCAAGCTTCATTAGCTTACCTTGATATGTTAGCAAGATAACATTTGCTCATTATAATAACTACAGACAAAGCTCTGGAGTATTTTAAGTATTAAGTTTTTAATCATTTGCTACTTAGACAGTAAGGGAGCCCAGAAGATTATTTCTACAATTTTTGGGGAATATGAATGCCTAAACCTAATTTTCACACTCATTTAGTAGCTTAACCAGGAGGGTGTCTTCTTATTATGCCTTGGTGAAACGGAGAGGCATACAGTAATCACTTAATGCGTCTACGTGTGTATGTGTGTGCGTGTGTGTATGTGTGTGTGTGTGTGTGTGTGTGTATCTGTCCCTCTTTCCGCCTCTCTGTTTCAGCTCACCCGGTCAAAATTAAGCGGAACTAAACGCTTGTATCACTGTATCACCATATTTTCTCGACTTTTAATTTGCCAGAATTCCAAAATAAGGCTTTATTTTTGAAATAAACGTAAATTTAACTCACCTTTTAACTTCAGTGAAACCAGGGGAAATGGTATTGTAATAACTATGCCAGGCCACTAGAGGCAGCAGTGTGACTTTTTTACAGCACAACACAGCACGTTTTTCTTACAGCATGTGGAGCTGAACTATTATAAAATAGCAGTTACTGAAAAAAAAAGCCAAACATATTCAGCAACTACACTATTTATTCATCACATCGATTGTTTTCACACTGGTTTTGCTGTTTAGTTTTGCAGAGGAAGGATGAGGTAAAACTAGTTAAAAACTCACTAAAAACTCCAAATCCCAATATTCCTCGCCCGCAAATGGTCGCAGTGAACTGCGCATGCCCCCAGAAACTCCTACCACAGGGAAGTACTGATCAATCCACAAATACTGGTTGAACATGTCTGTCTTTTTGTCCGTCTGTTTTCTTCCTCTGCCACTAAACAGCAAAAGCTCCTGTTCATCTTGATTGTCTTGTATTCACGTACCTCCATCGCTTCCGCCATTCAGTGTTCTTCTTTTATGTTTGGATTGCACCTGTTCAAATCAGTTTGGTGGCTCTTAGCTGCCTCTGAGAGTACAGGCATGTGAACTGCAGATTATTTTCTCTGCTTACGCTTGTACTCCAAAACTACTGGATGGATTTGGATGAAATTTTTACCAGAGGTGGTCCAGAGGTGGTCCTTGGGCTATAGAGGAACTCAGAATATTTTGGTGATGATCTGAGAACGCATGCCTCCACCAAGGCTCTGGCACCAAGGCATCAACACCTTGGTGCTTTCATTAATATAAAGAAATTCTGACATCTTGGGCTAGTTGACAAACAGTTATGTGGTAATCCTTCAAAATGGTGGCCTTCACGTGTTGGATGATGTCTTCATCTATGGCACACTGTGGTTGCCTGGGAATGTCATTTCCACCGATGTCCGACCACACTCGAACTGTCGATGCCAGTGCTTGACTACATCACAGGATGGGCATCCTCCCCATAAGTCTCCTTCATCTCATCACTTCTCTCACCACAGTCTCTTTCATCTAACCACGCTCCATGGTCTAGCTCCGTTTTCTCCCAGCGTTGGCACCTCGTCCTGATGAGCCTCATCGGGGGTCCCACTGTGCCATTCAGCACCCTCGTCCAGGGCAGCCTGCGTGACAGCATCAGGTCCATCCCGAGACGGCTCTGCGTGGCATGGTGTGTGCACTCCCAAAGTCACATTGTCTATCCAGTCCGAATCCCACACCTCAGCACCCTCCACGGCAGGAACAGGTTGGCCCCACGGTCCACATCCAGACCATTCTTCACCCGAAACGTTCATAATGGAGAACCCAAGGCTGTAAAATAGGTTGCAACCCATAATGTTAACACCGGATGCAGAAACGTTAATGCGAACACTGAGCGCTACACTTTTCTTATTCCGGGCCTCCATCTCAACATAGCCCAAAATAGCCCAAAATAGCCAACCTGTTCTGCCCATAACCATAAAATTCTACCTATTGCCTTCTTATCTGTCGGTGGGGAAACAGTCTGTCCATGGTTTCCAGATTCAGGACGGAAATCACCGCTCCCGTGCCCACTAAGAGCAGAATCTCGATGCCATCTAACGTGACAGTGCTGCCGTTCCTCCCTGTCGTCTCTGGGGAGACGGTATGCACAACCGTTGGAGTCTTCTGCACAGCACCTGGTTCTCCCCCACGGCTCCTGCGAACGAAGTTTTCCCACACCCTGGCAAAATGATTCAAAATCCTGCATTTGCCACAACGCTTTCCTTTTGCCGGGCACACTCTGAACTTATAGCTGTGCTCAGTGGACCCACATCAATAACATTTTGGCGTACCAGGGACAGACCTTATCCTGACCATGGAGGCAAAATCATCCTCTCCACATTTGCCATCACAAGAGTTCAGGCTCAGTGCCTTAGCGCAAGACTCATTCTTTTCCAGAGAGGCCCCTTCAGTAAGGCCCCTCACGATGGTCTCTGCTGCCTCGAATTGTTGGGCAAGCTCGACAGCCTCAGCTAACGTCATCTCCCCTGGGTGTGTCAACAACCTGGACTGGGCCACCGTTCACAGATGTGCTCTGCCAGCTGGTCCCGAATCATCTTGTCCTCCAGGGTCCCGAATCTGCATTCTCTCGCCAGCTCACGGAGGTCCGCCATGAATCTTCGCACAGGCTCTCCCGACCGCTGGCGGCGCTGTCCAAACTGAATGCACCTCATGGTGATGTTCTCCGGCGCCTTAAAGTACTGTGCTGTTAGCTGCACCACCTCATCGAAACTGTCAGCACCTCCAAGGTTCTCTATAATCCTCTGCCCTTCCATTCCTAAATTATACACCAACACAGCTCGCGCACGGAGCTTCTCCATCATTCCCAGGTTCAGGACAACAAGATAGTTGGTGAAGGCAGTGAACCAGCGAGGCCACAGCACAAGGGGCTCGCCTGGGGCCTTGAGAAACAGCCGAAAGCTAGCAACAGAGCGTTCCATTACCGCTTTTACCTCGTAGCCAAATGTTGTGTCCATAATATAGGAATGACGAGTAAGTCTCACCTCAGTTAACAGGGGGTTATTCAGGATAAAATCGTAACAATATACAAAGGCTTACGACACCCTCCTGCTGGCCAGGTGGCTTGACGACGAAAGAGGCAAACCGGTAGTAGCCACCCCGGTCTATCCCATAATCAACCCGGCCGCCATCTTAGTAATACCAGCCTATTTGCAGAAATAACACTATGGTGTGTGGCCTCTCAAGTACAAGAACCTGATGACTGCTCTGGATTTACCTGGCTCCAGTGTCACACCTTACTCCACTTTAGCCCCTGTAAAAAGAAACTCTTAGGAGTTCAGAGCTGGAAATTACCATGTGATCTCTAGAGATATGTATTATTATACATTTGTAATTTCAGGTTCCTACAATAAGTGGAAGTGGGTCACTGGTCTTTAATGTCCAGCCCTCGTAATTGATTCATTAATGTACAGTGGTGTGAAAAAGTGTTTGCCCCTTTCTGATTTCTCTTTTTTTTTATGTTTGTCACACTTAAATGTTTCAGATCATCAAACTAATTTAGATATTAGACAATGATAACACAAGTAAACACAAAATGCAGTTTTTAAATGAAGGTATTTATTATTAAGGGAAAATAAAATCCAAACCTTCATAGCCCTGTGTGAAAAAGTGATTGACCCCTAAACCAAATAACTGGTTAGCCACCCTTAGCAGCAACAACTGAAATCAAGCATTTGCAATAACTGGCAATGAGTCTTTTACAGTGCTGTGGAGGAATTTTGGCCCACTCATCTTTGCAGAATTGTCGTAATTCAGCTACATTGAAGGGTTTTTGAGCATGAATCGCCTTTTTAAGGTCATGCCACAGCATCTCAATCGGATTCTGGTCAGGACCTTGACTAGGCCACTCCAAAGTCTTCATTTTGTTTTTCTTAAGCCATTCAGAGGTGGACTTGCTGGTGTGTTTTGGATCATTGTCCTGTTGCAGAACCCAAGTGCACTTCAGCTTGAGATCACGAACAGATGGCCGGACATTCTCCTTCAGGATTTTTTGGTAGACAGCAGAATTCATGGTTCCATTTACCACAGCAAGTCTTCCAGGTCCTGAAGCAGCAAAACAGCCCCAGACCATTACACTACCACCACCATATTTTACTGTTGGTATGATGTTCCTTTTCTGAAATGCTGTGTTACTTTTACACCGGATGTAATAGGACACACACCTTCCAAAAAGTTCAACTTTTGTCTCATCAGTCCATAGAGTATTTTCCCAAAAGGCTTGGGGATCATCAAGATGTTTTCTGGCAAAACTGAGATGCGCATTTATGTTCTTTTTGCTCAGCAGTGGTTTTCATCTTGGAACTCTGCCATGCAGGCCATTTTTGCCCAGTCTCTTTCTTATGGTGGAGTCATGAACACTGACCTTAACTGAGGCAAGTGAGGCCTGCGGTTCTTTGGATGTTGTTGTGGGGTCTTTTGTGACCTCTTGAACGAGTCGTCGCCACGCTCTTGGGGTAATTTTGGTCGGCTGGCCGCTCCTAGGAAAGTTCACCACTGTTCCATGTTTTCGCCATTTGTGGATAATGGCTCTCACTGTGGTTGGTTGGAGTCCCAAAGCTTTAGAAATGGCTTTATAACCTTTTCCAGACTGACAGATCTCAATTACTTTGTTTCTTATTTGTTCCTGAATTTCTTTGGATTGCAGCATGATGTCTAGCTTTTGAGGATCTTTTGGTCTACTTTACTTTGCCAGGCAGGTCTTATTTAAGTGACTTCTTGATTGAGAGCAGGTGTGACAGTAATCAGGTCTGGGTGTGGCTAGAGAAACTGAACTCAGCTTTCCAAACGTGATAAACCACAGTTAATTTATGTTTTGACATGAGGGGGGCAATCACTTTTTCACACATGGTCATGTAGGTTTGGATTTTATTTTCCCTTAATAATAAACACCTTCATTTAAAAGCTGCATTTTGTGTTTACTTGTGTTATCTTTGTCTAATATTTAAATTTGTTTGATCTGAAACATTTAAGTGTGACAAACATACAACAAAACGAGAAGTCAGGAAAGGGGCAATTACTTTTTCACACCACTGTATATAACTGAATGAGATTTCATATTGATCTTTATAATGCAATTATATTTCTGATTTTGTTTCATATGGTAATATGAGCAAAAAGGAGGAAAAGGTGAAAACACTTCAGTAGTATTGAAAAGAGGGCATTTGCACCAAAAGAATAACACAAACTTAAGACATTTATAGGGATAGCATTCGAAATGCCTAACTGTTTCCTTACAAAATACATTCTTCAGCAGCTGCAAGTGAGACAACACTTTGATTCACATCTGTCACAGATTGGAGGGTGGAGTAGCCAGATTGAAGCTGGGCCTCTGCATCCCTCCAGCTGGGAGTGACTGCAGACCATGAAGGAGGGGCACCTGGAGGAGGCCTGAAATATATCAACTGGATTCTCTTTCAGTCATATTAACCAATATTTAATGTCTGAATTAGGCCTGTCATGATATTAGACTTTTGCAGTATGGTTATCGTGACAGAAAATGTTCATGGCCATGATATTATTACAATATTAACAGAAAATATGAAAAATAAATTATAAAAAATAGATGATCCTATCAGTCAGTCTCACCTTTAATTTGTTTATAATATGTTTTGCATCAGCAAAAGTCCACAAAAACAAAAATTAGCCTACTCTAAAAACTTCATGAGAAATCAAACAGATAACGGACATGTAACTATTTAGTGAAGTCTTCAATTCTTTATTGGGGAGTGGCAACCAGCACTAAGGCACACTACTACCACCTTGTGACAGATATCATTATATTGTAATATATGGATTATTAATTTAATCTCAGTATCATGCGTTAATTGATCAGGGTTATGTCAATACCCATAGTCTGCATCAAAATCCAGCTGCTATTAGAGTATTTAAGCAAACTGAGAAGAAATTATTTGAAGGCCATCTGTGAAAGCCATTTTTTGAAAGCCATTTGTGAGGACATATTTATTTCAAGAGTTAATGCAGGCCCAAATAATTAATTTTCCTTTTATAAAGGTGCTAATCCTTGGATTACATCAGGGATCAGCTCCGAGCACCTTCTTGTTTGCCTTGGTGATACACAAGCTGGCAGACGAGGTCAGGCAGGAGTCTTCATGGAATATGATGTTTACAGGTGACATTGTGATCTGTAGTGAGAGTAGAGAGCAGGTGGAAGAGAACCTGAAGAGGTGAAGGTATGCTCTGCACGGAAGAGGAATGAAAGTCAGTAGAAGCGAGACAGAATACATGTGTTTGAATGAGAGAGAGGGAGGTATAACATGAAGGTGCAAGGAGTAGAAGTAGTGAAGGGAGATGAGTTAAATATCTCTGGTCAACCATCCAAAGCAATGATCAGTGCACAAGAAAGGTGAAGAAGAGAATCCGAGTGGGGTGGAATGGGTGAAGACGAGTGTCAGGGGTGATGTGTGACAAAAGGATAGCAGCTAGAGTGAAAGGGAAGATTTACAGGACAGTAGTGAGACCTGCTATGATGTATGATTTGGAGATGGTGACACTGACAAAAAGACAGGAGGTAGAGCTGGAGGTGGCAGTGCTGAAGATGCTAAGATTCTTACTGGGAGTGACTAGGAGGGACAGGATTGGAAATGAGTATATCAGAGGGACAGCTCAGGTTGAGCTGTTTGGAGACAATGTAAGAGAGGAAAGGCTGAGATGGTTTGGACATGTGCAGAGGAGGGATAGTGAATATATTGGACAAAGGATGTTGAAGATGGAGCTGTCAGGAAGGAGGAAATGAGGAAGACTACAGAGAAGACTCATGGATGTAATGTACTGTAGTTTGTAATTTTGGCCCCCCTCTTTGATTGATCTTGACACCCCGATTGGTGGTTTACAGGTACATCTCAAAAAATTAGAATATCACGAAAAAGTTCAATGTTTTTTGTCACTAATTTCAGAAAGTGAAACCCATATATTATATAGAGTCATTACACAGAGAGTGATATATTTCAAGTGTTTCTTTATTTTAATTTTGATGATTATGGCTTACAGCCCACGAAAACCCCAAATTCAGTTTCTAAAAAACTTAGAATATTACATAAAATTTATTTAACCCCTTGCACTCTGGTCAATTTCCCTAAAAACGCCAAAAAATAACGTACCCAAAGTAAATCAAAAGCTGTTCTTCAGCCCTTTGCAGCATCTTCATGGGGTTGGTCTCATTTAAAAGAAAACACTTTGAATTTTTTGGCAAAACAGTCATAATCTCTCTAAGTGCTCCTGCCACTGAGTAACAGTCATCTAAACATACTGAACTTGAAGAAAATAAATTTCGCCTGGGTGTTTTTTTGGATACAAATGCTTGCAAATAACACACAGCTGTCAGATCAGGGCTGGAAAATGCAACAGAAATGTAGAACCAAGTGTTATCCAGCTGAGGTCAAAATTTTGTAACAATACCACAAAAAATGAATATATTACACAGCTTTGTTCTTAGGTTGTTCCCAGGCGTTTTTGAACTGTGCCAAATTGTGCCAAATGGCACAGTTTGGAAAAACGTCTGTAACTTTTGAATGATTCAATATAGAAGCTTCATCTTGGGCTCTAATGAAAGGTGAAGGGCTGTGTGTGTGGGGGGGGGGGGTGTTTATTCAGTCATGAATGAATGAATGAACAAACAAACCCCCACACACAAAGAAGCATGCCATGTAAAAAATGTGTGGCTTTTTTTTTTACAAGAAAAAATAACCTACAGTGCAATAAAAATTATACTAAAATATCTGTAATGTAGAGGATAACAACTCCCCCCCCCCCCCCCCCCCCCGCTACAGAGGACGACATCGTCCATCGACACATGACGGACCGCGGCCGTGCGCCGCAGTCTACTACGCACAGTTGTACTAAAATATCTGCAATAATATCTGCAATCCACTACAGAAGAGTAGCGGGGGGGGGGGGGGGGCGTTCACGGTCCGGACGTGGCGCACGGACTGGACATGGTCCGTGCGCCGTCCGGACCGGACCGGAGCGGTCCGGGTCCGTCATGTTGCGATGACGCACAGTTGTAATTTACCAATCAGTCAAAAGTCATTTTGATTACAATTTTCAGGGATAAAGAATAATTTAGCTTATAACACTTACCTGTCCACAACAGCAGTGTTGCTGGCGAACTTCTCTTCCTCATTGTCAGACGAACAGGACGCTGGTCCACTTGTTATGGGCTCGTGGTTCTGGTCACGCGACCTGGTCAAACCATAATTCCATTATTGCGGTTTTACGCTTCCATGATTGCGGTTTTGGCGAACGATTTTTCAAAACAAATAAGAACAGTAGTAAGAAAAAAAGACTGGCGAACGCGTGTGTGTCACCCAGCGGCTTACACAAAACAGATTTTAGGCAAGGGAGGCACGCTTTCGAACTTCTGTGCTTCAATTGGCTCGCTGTATTAGCAGCCATTGGTAGGCGGGTCCTTCTTGCTAGGTTTTCAGTCATTGGTTCTTCAAGGTTTCAGAAACCCAATTCAAGGCTCTTATTAGTCAAATGAGAGGTCAATCACATCTAAACCAATCAAAGCACTCCTTTGGCTTTCTGTTCGCGGCTGTGTCTGTAGTGGAAGAACAGAAATGCAGCTTTTTTTTTTTTCAGTGCGCACTAGGATGCACAGTGTGCGTCCTAGGGCGCCCTCATGCCCTCGTGACCGCCCGCGGTACACCGGCGTGCAAGAGGATAAAAACATAGTTTTTTAATAGAAATGTTGGCCGACTGACACACTCAGTACTTGGTCGGGGCTCCTTTTGGATTAATTACTGTATCAGTGTGGCGTGGCATGGAGGTGATCAGCCTGTGGCACTGCTGAGGTGTTATGAAGGTCCAGGTTGCTTTGATAGTGACCTTCAGCTCGACTGCATTGTTGGGTCTGGTGTCTCTCATCTTCCTCTTGCCAATCCTCCATAGATTCTGTATGGGATTTAGGTCAGGAGAGTTTGCTGACCAATCAAACACAGTGATACCATGGTCATTAAACCAGGTTTTGATACTTTTGGCAGTGTGTGTGTGTGTGGGGGGGGGGGGGAGTTAGACGTCCTGCTGGAAAATGAAATCAGCTTCTCCATAAAGCTTGTCAGCACAGGGAAGCATGAAGTGCTCTAAAATTTCCTGGTAGACGACTGCGCTGCCTTTGGTCTTGATAAAACACAGTGGACAAACACCAGCAGATGACCTCTGTTCAGATAAAAGTAAATTTTGCATTTCATTTGGAAATCAAAGTCCCAGAGTCTGGAGAAAGAGTGGAGAGGCACAGAATCTGAGTTGCTTGAGGTTTAGTGTGAAGTTTCCACAGTCAGTGATGATTTGAGGAACCATGCCATCTGCTGGTGTTGGTCCACTGTGTTTTATCAAGACCAAAGTCAGCGCAGTCATCTACCAGGAAATTTTAGAGCACTTCATGCTTTCCTCTGCTGACAAGCTTTATGGTGAAGCTAATTTCATTTTCCAGCAGGACTTGGCACTCCACCCCCCCCCCCCCCCGCACACACACACACACACACACACACACACACACACACACACACACACACACACACTGGCAATAGTATCAAAACCTGGTTTAATGACCATGGCATCACTGTGTTTGATTGGCCAGCAAACTCTCCTGACCTAAACCCCATAGAGAATCTATGGAGGATTGGCAAGAGGAAGACGAGAGACACCAGACCCAACAATGCAGACGAGCTGAAGGTCACTATCAAAGCAACCTGGACCTTCATAACACCTCAGCACTGCCACAGGCTGATCACCTCCATGCCACACCACATTGACACAGTAATTAATCCAAAAGGAGCTCCGACCAAGTACTGCGTGTGTACATGGACATACTTTTCAGTCTGCCAACATTTCTATTAAAAAACTATTTTTTAAAATAAATTTTATGTAATATTTAAATTTTTTGAGAAACTGAATTTGGGGTTTTCATGGGCTGTAAGCCATAATCATCAAAATTAAAATAAATAAACACTTGAAATATATCACTCTCTGTGTAATTAATCTATATAATATATGGGTTTCACTTTCTGAAGTGAGTGACAAAAAATATTGAATTTTTTCATGATATTCTAATTTTTTGAGCTGTACCTGTATACAAAATGTTACTGTAAAGAACTACAATTGTATTTTCTTTTGAAAATAAATTATGTATAATTTCCCAGAATGAATACAGTCCCCTTCAGTCTTATCTGTGGATTCAGCCAAAACGTCCACACATAGGAGCACAACTGAATGTGGTCTTTATCGGTTTTTCTACCCTGTGTTGAAAGGCCTGTAAAATGAAGCACTGTGTGGTTTTACACTTCAGTCTGCCAGGTTCTCTTGAGAGGTCTAAAGATCCAATTATTCTGCTTTTAATTAACTGATTAACCATTAAATAAACCAGTTAATTCAGTCATTACTGTGTGGGTCTGCTGTGCGGCACTGCTGATGGACGTCTACAGTCCAGACATCTTAGACCCGTTGTCAAATTAAAGGAAATGCTATTGTCAGCAGGTGGCCACCAAAACGTTTCAGTACAACCCGTGTTCTGTATCCAAGAAATGCATAGGTGGATATTTCTTTTCACTGCTGGGGAAGTGAGGGCCATAAACAGAACATTTTGTCAAGAGTAAATACATATAAAGTGGGAAACTATACAGTGCATCCAGAAAGTATTCACAGCGCTTCACTTTTTCCACATTTTGTTATGTTACAGCCTTACTGCAAAATGGATTAAATTCATTTTTTTCCTCAAAATTCTACACACAATACCCCATAATGACAATGTGAAAAAAGTTTTGTTTTTTTTAGATTTTTGCAAATTTATTAAAAATAAAAAAACTAAGAAATCACATAGACATAAGTATTCACCCCCTTTGCCATGAAGTTCAGAATTGAGCTCAGGTGCATCCTGTTTTCACTGATCATCCTTGAGATGTTTCTACAGCTTAACTGGAGTCCACCTGTGGTAAATTCAGTTGATTGGACATGATTTGGAAAGGCACACACCTGTCTATATAAGGTCCCACAGTTGACAGTGCATGTCAGAGCACAAACCAAGCATGAAGTCAAAGGAATTGTCTGTAGACCTCTGAGACAGGACTGTCTCGAGGCACAAATCTGGGGAAGGGTACAGAAACATTTCTGCTGCTTTGAAGGGCCCAATGAGCACAATGGCCTTCATCATCTGTAAATGGAAGAACCACCAGGACTCTTCCTAGAGCTGGCCGGCCGTCTAAACCGAGCGATCGGGGGAGAAGGGCCTTAGTCAGGGAGGTGACCAAGAACCCAATGGTCACTCTGTCAGAGCTCCAGCATTCCTCTGTGGAGAGAGGAGAACCTTCCAGAAGATCAACCATCTCTCCGGCAATCCATGAATTAGGCCTGTATGGTAGAATGGCGAGAAGGAAGCCACTCCTTAGTAAAAGGCACATGGCAGCCCACCTGTAGTTTGCCAAAAGGCACCTGAAGCACTCTCAGACCATGAGAAACAAAATTCTCTGGCCTGATGAGACAAAGATTGAACTCTTTGGCATGAATGATAGGCATCATCTTTGGAGGAAACCAAGCACTGCTCATCACCAGGCCAATACCATCCCTACACTGAAGTATGGTGGTGGCAGCATCATGCTGTAAGGATGTTTTTCAGCGGCAGGAACTGGGAGACTAGTCAGGATAGAGAGAAAGATGAATGCAGCAATGTACAGTGACATCCTGGATGAAAACCTGCTCCAGAGCACTCTTGACCTCAGACTGGGGTGACGGTTCATCTTTAAGCAGGACAATGACCCTAAGCACACAGCCAAGATATCAAAGGAGTGGCTTCAGGACAACTTTGTGAATGTCCTTGAGTGGCCCAGCACAGCCCAGATTTGAATCCAATTGAACATCTCTGGAGAGATCTGAAAATGGCTGTGCATCGATACTTCCCATCCAACCTGATGGAGCTTGAGAGGTGCTGCAAAGAGGAATGGGCGAAACTGCCCAAAGATAGATGTGCCAAGCTTGTGGCATCATATTCAAAAAGACTTGAGGCTGTAACTGCTGCCAAAGGTGCATCAACAAAGTATTGAGCAAAGGCTGTGAATACTTATGTACATGTGATTTCTTTGTTTTTTATTTTTAATAAATTTGAAAAAAATCTCAAAAAAGCTTTTTTCACATTGTCATTATGGAGTATTGCGTGTAGAATTTTGAAGGAAAAAATTAATTTAATCCATTTTGGAATAAGGCAGTAACATAACAAAATGTGGAAAAAGGGAAGCACTGTGAATACTTTCTAGATGCACTGTATGTATTATTGTAGTCAGGGCTGTTTCTAGCTTTTTGGAGGGCCTAAGATTGTGTTTGGGGGCCGTTGTTTTGAATGGGGAAGAGTGCAAACCCTTTAAATTGAAAAAAACAAAACAAAAAAAAACCCCAAAAAAACAACTCCCCTCTCCCAAAAACATTAAAAGGCAAAATTTGCAGGTCACACATCAGATTGCACTCATATGGGTGTCTGGTGTGTCCAAGATGTCTGAACAAAGTGTTTGCTAGCTTTAAACATTTTGTTATTTAAACAAGCGTTGTCGAGTCCTTCTAGATATGCTGTTTTCCAGTATTTGGTGTACTCTTGGTTAATATCGGGAAGATTCTGAGCCTCTTTTTGTTTGCCACAGTGATGGACATGCTGACGGATGAGGTCAGATAGGATCCTCCATGAACTATAATGTTTTCAACCAACATTGTGATCTATAGTGAGAGTAGGGAGCAGGGGGAAGAGAACCTGGATAGGTGGAGGTATGCACCAGAGACAAGAGGAATGAAAGTCACAAGCAAGACAGAAAGCATGTGTGTAAATGAGAAAGAGACAGGTGTAATGGTAAAGATGCAAGGAGTAGAAGTAGTAAAGGTAGATGAGCTTAAATACCAAACTCCAGGGGTGCAATGGAAGCCAGGACTTTCTTACTGTGAGGCGGCAGTGCTAACCACTGTCCCCCCTATCAAAGCGCTGGAGACAACAACAGGCCTTGTACCACTGGAAGACAGAAGAAACGTCAAGGTACTGACCCAGGCCGCCAAATTCAAAAGACTGGAAAACCATCCCATGAAGGACAGACTGAGCAAGTCAACAAAAGGGAGACTTAAGAGATCGAGCTTCATCCACCAGAGCAGGACACTCGAAAGGAGAGACCCAGAACTGTTGGACCACATACCCACACCAATACCACCCATAGCATCTGTTCCCTCCTGGAACCGACAGAACTTCCCAGCCATACGCACAGACATATCGGGCATTGGGAAGAAAGGAACACAGTCAGACCAAGAGAGTAAGTCGCTGGCCCTGGAGTTCATTCGGTCTGCCTACCCTGAAGAGCAGTGGACTCACATCTACACAGACGGCTCGGATATGGAAGCAACCAGGAATGGAGGAGGCGGTGTGTACATCAGGTATGCTGACGAGGAGACCCACATTCCCATTGTGACTGACAAGTACTCCACCAATTTCAAGGCTGAGGCAGAGGCCCTGAGAACAGCAGCGGCCCACGTCAGGGAACATCAAGACAAGGCACACAAGCGGGTCATCATCTTCACTGATGCCCTCTCTGTCTTGGATGCACTTCAGGACCCCCAACATAAAGAACTAAATGAACTCACCCTCACTCTGTCTCAACTAGCAACACAGGCGAACGTATCACTCCAGTGGATTCCTGCTCACTGTGGAGTCTATAGAAATAAGACGGCTGACAGACTTGCTAAGGAGGGTGGGCAGCAAGACCAGGAAGACAGGCAGGTCTCTTACAGTGAGGAGAAAACCATTATTAAGGCCCTGTCTCACAAGAAGTGGCAGCAACAACACCCAAACTTCTGCAAGGATGACAACTACTACAGTCTGAGCATGGCTGACCAAGTTGTTCTGTTCAGACTCCGAACTGGACATAACAGAATGCATGCTCACATGCACCAGAAACTTAAAGTTGGACAATCGGACAGATGCCCATGTGGTACTGCCCAAATGACCAACGAACACCTCCTCCAAGACTGCCCAGACCACGCTGCACTCAGACGAGCTAAGTGGCCTGTCCCCACATCGCTGAACCAAAAGCTGCATGGGAACCTCGGGGACCTCCACAGGACGGCAGCATTCGTCAGGGCAGCTGGTGTGACCATCTAGCGATTGACGCTGTCATTCTGGGACTATAAAGTTTTCTATTTCTTGACTACAACACACTTTTTGTTCATGAACCAAGTGTCTTGTTGCTCTTCCTGGTGATCATTCCACTCTACAAAGCTATAATAAAATACTTTGATCAATATATACTTTGATCTTGGACAAAAAGCCCATTAGGTGGCATCACTGTAATGTTTTAAAAAAATACAACCTATTGAGTTTTGAGAGCTTCATTGACCTCTGTCTTCTGAAATTAACGTTCAAATGTTTCCATAAATCAGCACCCGAGCCACTTGCTGGTTTCGTCCAAAGACAGGACAGCAGCAGAGCCACCAGGAGTTCTGTTAACAATAACTGTAAAATATTCCACCGCAGAACCACATTTGGACAAACAGCTTTCTCTATAAAGGGCAGTCACATCTGGAACACAATGCCAAATGAAATTAAAATAATAACGGACTTTAAAACATTCACTAAAAATGTTAAAAACTGGCTGAAAAATAAACAAGAATGTACTCATGTATGAATTAATTGTCTGCAAAGTGAGAGTGAATGAAGGGAAGGAATAAATGTGTTTGTTTATAGTGAGTGACGGAGGGAGGAAGGCCTGAAATAGGCAAATGTGAGTTATGTTATATGTGTTAAATGTGAGTCAGGCTGTTATATTTGTGTATTTATAATATTTATAATATTTATGTTAAATGTGAGTCAGGCTGTTATATTTGTGTATTTATAATATTTATAATATTTATAATTGTGTATTTATAATTTTTCTGCATTGATGTATGTGGTTATTGTGTATATTTTTTATCTTGATTCTTTTTTCTAAAGCCCATCCAGGGACAAGAGTTGCAAATTAGCTAATAGCTATACACTCTACGTGCAACACATCAGATTGATTGTCTTTGATTAATTGCCTATGTTTATTGCACTGTCCCTGTCAAATAAACTAATCTACTACTACTACTATATTCCTACAGCCTGCGCTTGTGTTCCTGAAATTCCAGTCTAGAAATAAAAACCACAACAGTTGTGAGAAAAAAGTTGCAAATTTGCAACAACAAAAAAGCTGCAGTTTTATGAGGAAAAAAACTCATAAAATTTCAAGAAAAAAGTCACAGATTTATGAAAAAGTTGCACAAAAAATGAAATTTTTGAGAAAAAGTCAGACATTTGCTAGAAAAAGTTGGAAATTTACAAGAAATAGCAAGTTTATGGGGAAAAAAGTCAAACATTTGAAAAAGGTCACAAATTTATAAGGAAAAAATGGAAAAGTTATGAGCAAAAAAGAGCTGAAGGCACTTTTAATTCTCTTCTAGTGAACATCATGAAAGTGTGCGTAAGCTCCACAAACTGCAGCTTCTCTCTGGATCGGCAGCCTCATAAGCCAGCACACGTCAGTGTTAGCAGAGCCATTGTTTCTCTCCATTATTACAGTTTTCTCATCAAGAATAAGGAGAGAAAAATAAATTACTAAAATCCTGAAGCAAGAGTTAAAGCCGGATTATTCACGCCTGAGTAGTGTGTCCTTCTTCGAGAGTTTTTATTTCTACAAGCTGAACAGCAGATTACTAGGTAACTTATGTAAGGACCAAAATATTACTATAAAGTCACACAAACACATGACTTCACCACCACAGCTCTTCTGTAACTTTTCACTGCTCTGTACTGTAGTTGTTCATGCATGAAAAAGTGATAATTAATGTTTTGATAAACAAAAAGGCTGTATGACTTTTTTCACACTGTAATTTTCCAGATAATTATAACATTCACATAAAAATTCAAACATTTTATATGTTAAGACAAAACTGTTACCCTCTGAAAGATATGAAATAAATGTGCAAATTAGGTCAACTGTTGTGCTCCTCTTAGGAATTTTATCTTTTTAAATCATTTTTAAATGAATCTTTTAAATAATTTGTGGCATTTTATGGGAATATTAAATGTAGTGATGTACACACCTGTACTGTAATTATACAGTATAACCATTTTTCAGACTAAAAAAAACCCAGTAGTACTAGTAGTAGTATACTGCTCAAAAAATAAAGGGAACACTTTGAAAACACAAAAAAAAATTGTGGCAGGCTAGGCCAGTTTACTCAGATTAAAAAGTGTTCCTTTAATCTGAGTAAACTGGACTAGCCTGCCACAATTTCGATATCCAGCTTATTTTTTCCCATTAAAATCTGATGTGTTTTCAAAGTGTTCCCTTGTGGAAATGTGAAAATGACGAGGCAGCGTTTATCTCACGAGTCAGGTTTATTCGCATCTTCCAACATCAGCAAAACAGAAAAAGAAGAAAAAACCCAGACCCTCGTCCCAGGACCTTCAAAGCTTCAAGTCACAATGCATTTAATCCCAAGTAACAATGCATCCTCTCTCACAGTCACAATGCATTTAATCCCAAGTAACAATGCATCCTCTCTTAGATCTTATCACCTCCACCTAAAGTCTCTGGCAGCCAGGAAATCCCCCAAGGCCGTCTCTTTGCATACCAAAGACTAAACTTCCACATCCTCCTGTTATCTCCAAGGAGACTCAGTCCTTTGTTCAATCTGAGATGTGAAGTCTTTAGTGATATAACAATGTGCATATGTGTCCCACATGACCCCCCCCCCCCCAAACGTCTAAGATGGAACAACGGAATAACAGTCTGCATGTCATGATAAAATCATTACACATCAGCCCACGTGCTGCTTGGGCCTCAGTCTCCTCCTGTATCTGCTGTAAGCGGGCTTCACCACTTCCGCGGCGCCATCCTGCTGGGGGGCTGCTGTCTGAGGGTGAGAACTGTTAGTCAATCCCTGTGGGTGTTCTGGGGAATGTCCCCTAGGGGGTCTGCCGCGCCGAGGAGCCCTGGCCAACAGCACATCCTCGTCCGCCACCACAAAGGCGGGTTTGAGCCTGTTTATGCCAATCTTTTCTTTCCTGCCCCCCAAATCTAGCAAAAAATGCTTATCCCCTGTTTCCAGCACTCTAAATGGTCCATCACAAGGTGGTCGTAGCGGCGGGCGATGGGAATCGTGTCTGACAAAAACAAACTCCGCGTTTTTTAAAGCCTTAGGTACAAAAACGCACGGAAAACTGTGGTGAACGGGGCCAGGCAGCGTGCCTGATTCCGTGCCACGCTGCAACTGCTGAGCCGGGGAGCATTCTGGCACAGGATTATCTGGGAGAAATTCCCCGGGCAGCTGAAGTGGCTGCGCAAAAACTAGCTCAGCCGGGGAGGCTTCTAAATCCTCTTTAGGTGCAGAACGCAACCCCAATAAAACCCACGGTAGCCTGTCTACCCAATTTGCATCCGTAAGTGACGCTCTAAGAGCCGCTTTCAATGACCTATGAAAACGTTCGCATAACCCATTAGCCTGCGGATTGTACGCGGTTGTGCGGTGGATCGTTACCCCCAGGCTGCGGGCCATTGCTGACCAAAGTTTGGAAACAAATTGAGGGCCTCTGTAGGACGTAATGTCCGACGGGACTCCAAAGCGCGCTACCCATGCTGTTAAAAACCTGCGCGCCACCTCCTTGGCTGTAGTTGACGCCAGTGGGACCACTTCCGACCAGCGCATGGTGCGGTCTACCATTGTGAGAAGGTGTGTGCACCCCTGTGACGGCAGAAGGGGGCCTACGAGGTCCACGTGGACATGATCGAACCTCTTAGCCGGGATGTGAAACGGCTCCAAGGGAGCTCTCGTGTGTCTGTGTACCTTGGCTCGTTGACAAGCCATGCAGGCTGCTGCCCACTCCCTAACTTGTTTGCGCAGGCTCGGCCATACAAATTTCTCTCCCACCATTTTGATCGACGCGCGCACTCCTGGGTGCGCCAGAGAATGAATCGAGTCAAAAACGCGGTGGCACCACGCGGCCGGTACCACAGGACGCGGTCGCCCAGTGGAAACATCGCAGATCATACCATCTTGCAGCACCCTGTTCTCCAGCCTTAACCCTGTTGGTCCAGACTGGAGCGTGCGCACGTCCACGTCGCTAACCTGATCCGCGGCCATGGCTGCATAATCTATCCCTGCGCGGACCGGGGCCGCCACGGCGCGCAAGAGACAGTCTGCCGCTACATTCAGTTTACCAGCCACATGCTGAATATCGGTAGTAAACTCTGAGATGGCGGCCAGCTGCCTCTGCTGCCGGCCTGACCACGGTTCTGAAACCTTGGCCATCGCGAATGTCAGCGGCTTGTGGTCAACGAACGCGGTGAAACGGCGTCCCTCCAGCCAGAACTGGAAGTGGCGAATGGCCAAGTGGAGAGCTAACAACTCCCTGTCGAATGCGCTGTATTTTCGTTCACTATCGCGCAAAGTCCTGCTGAAAAAGGCGAGCGGTTGCCAAGCCCCGGCTACATGTTACTCCACGACCGCCCCTATGGCCACATCTGACGCATCAGTAGTGAGCGATATGCGGGCCCTTGGGTCTGGATGTGCTAACAACGCAGCGTTTGCCAGGGCTGTTTTGACCTCCGAGAATGCTCGCTCTCGCTCCGGAGACCATTCGATTTTATTTGTGGGTTTTTGTTTTTTTAGTGCGGCATACAATGGTTGCATGAGCTGCGCTGTGCGGGGGAGGAAACGGTTATAAAAATTCACCATTCCCAAAAACTCCTGTAACGCCTTGACCGTTTGTGGCTGGGGAAAATTTGTTACCACGCGCACTTTGTCAGGCAGAGGAACCGCTCCTTCTGGAGAGACGCGATGCCCCAAAAAATCAATCTGCGTCACCCCGAACTGACACTTCGCTGGGTTGATTATTAACCCGTGCTCTCCCAACCTCCGGAAAACTGCCGTGAGGAGGTTTTCGTGTTCGTCTTCGGACGCTCTGGCTACCAAGATGTCGTCCAGGTAGACGAATACGAAGGGGAGATCGCGCAACACCGCGTCCATCATGCGTTGGAACGTCTGCGCCGCGCCTTTAAGCCCAAACAGCATGCGCAAAAACTCGAATAGGCCAAACGGAGTTATTACCACTGTTTTGGGTATGTCCTCAGCGCGCACTGGGACTTGGTGGTAACCGCGGACCAAGTCTATCTTAGAAAAAATGTGTGCCCCCGCCAAATGAACGGAAAAATCTTGGATATGCGGGATTGGGTAGCGGTCGTGCGCTGTGGCGTTGTTCAACCTGCGGAAATCTCCACAAGGTCGCCACGAGCCATCAGCTTTCGGGACCTTGTGAAGCGGGGAAGCCCATGGGCTGTTTGAACGCCTGATGATGCCCAACTTTTCCAGGTTGGCGAACTCCTCGCGCGCTATGGTCAGTTTAGCTGAATCCAAGCGCCGACCTTTTGCAAAAACGGGCAGTCCGGTGGTAGTAATAAAATGTTCCACTCCGTGTTTAGTGACGGCTGCTGTAAATGTAGGAACCGTGAGCGCTGGGAACTGAGTGAGCAGTGTGTGGAACTTACCGCTTGCAGCTGTGACGTTGGCTTGTGCTGTTGGCGGGGCCACTCGGGCTGTACAGGGAATAGAATAAAAAGAAAGTGCATTAACCAGGCGCCTGTTAGCAAGATCAACCAACAAACCATGTGATCACAGAAAATCAGCCCCCAACATATTGAAATTCATTGCAGCTATGACAAAAGTCCACTCAAATGTACGGCCGTGTAGGAACACGGCCGTACATTTTGGATCTTCGCTGTGGGATCCTGGGCTGCACGGTGGCGCAGTGGTTAGCACTGCGGCAGCACAGTTTACCCTTGGCCGGGGGATTGTGGGGATTGTGGGGCAGAGGAACCGCTCCTTCTGGATCTTCGCTGTGGGCGCCATCTTGGATCTTCGATCCAAGATGGCGCCCACAGCGGTCGACATGGTGCTTCGCTGCGCTCTTTGTTTGTTTTTGTTTGTCAATTGTGTGTCTGCTTGCACTTATACCCGTGAAGAACTTTTAAATATCAGGACTTTGACCCCCACGGACCTCCTCCCAGTTTTTCTAGCCCCTGCCGCCGATCTGGTTTATTGTTTGGCTCGGAAAGTGAGACGGCGGAAGAGAGGAAGACGAGCGGGCGCTCTCGTGCGACTTCGCAGGAGAGGCTCGCGAACGGCGCTGCCTGGCATATTTCTGTCCAATACCAACTCTCTCTCTAACAAGGTGGATGAACTGAGACTGCTGATGCGTTTTAAGGACCTCGCCTCCTCAGCTGTCCTCTGCTTTACTGAGACCTGGCTCCGGGAAAATATACCGGACATCGCGCTGCGCCTCGACGGCTTCCAGCTCTTCCGTGCTGATCGTGACACAGAGCTTTCCGGCAAGACCACAGGAGGCGGTGTCTGCTTCTACATCAACTGTAGCTGGTGCTCTGATGTAACGGTAATTTCCAAACACTGTTCTCCTGCCTTGGAATTTCTTGTTATCAACTGCAAGCCTTTTTATTCCCCACGGGAGTTTGCTTCTTTTATACTGATCGCTGTGTACGCCCCTCCCGACGCGGACACGCGCGAAGCTCAGCGCGTGCTCGCGGATCACATTCAACACACAGAGCGGAGTTTTCCAGACTCGCTGATTATTGTGGCTGGCGACTTTAATCAGTGCAATCTGAGCCACGATCTCCCCCGCTACAAACAGTTTATTAAATGCCCCACCAGAGGATTAAACACACTGGATCACTGTTACACCACAGTGAAAGACGCATATCACGCTGTCCCTCGAGCTGCGCTGGGATTATCTGATCACGTGATGGTTCACCTCATTCCCACATACAGACAGAGATTGAAGCTCACTAAACCTGTTGTGAGCACTACGAAGATACGGACCAGTGATGCTGAGGAGAAGCTGGAAACGTGCATGGAAATATCTGACTGGGGCATGCTTAAAGGAGCCACACATGATCTGGATGAGTACACGGACACTGTGAACTCATATATCCACTTTTGTGAAGAGAACATTCTTCCATCACGCACCAGGGTGAGTTACTCTAATGACAAACCCTGGTTCACAGCTAAGCTCAGACAGATCAGGAAGGAGAAGGAAGCAGCGCTGAAAAGTGGAGATAGGGACTGCTACAGGGAGGTTAAATACCGGTTTAACAGAGAGCTGAAGAGGGCTAAATCTGTGTACTCAGAGAGACTCCAGCAGCAGTTCACTGCTAATGATTCGGCTTCCGTGTGGAGAGGACTGAGGCAGATCACCAACTATCGGCCTCAGGCTCCTAAAGGTCAGGATGACAAAGCCCTTTGTCAGAGACTGTCCCAACACTATGCCCGTTTTGACACCTCGTCATCTGTGTCCAACTCCCCCCCTCCCTCCAGCTCCACAGCCTCCACATTCCCTACTTCATTTAAGGCACCCCCCCCCACCTCCCCCCCTCCCCTTATCATCAGTGAGCAGGATGTGCTCAAACAGTTCTCCAGACTGAACCCGCGCAAGGCCCCCGGCCCAGACGGCGTGTCTCCCTCCACCCTGAGACTGTGCGAAACAGCTGGCTCCTGTATTCACAGACATTTTTAACACCTCCCTTAAGTTATGCCACGTGCCGTCCTGCCTCAAATCCTCCACCATCATCCCTGTCCCCAAGAAGCCACGGATCACTGGACTTAATGACTACAGACCTGTAGCGCTCACCTCTGTAGTCATGAAGTCCTTTGAGCGCCTGGTCCTGTCCCACCTCAAGTCCATCACCACCCCTCTCCTGGACCCGCTGCAGTTTGCCTACCGAGCCAACAGGTCTGTAGACGATGCAGTCAACCTGGCCCTCCACTCCATCCTGCAGCACCTGGACTCCCCGGGAACCTACGCCAGGATCCTGTTTGTGGACTTCAGCTCTGCATTCAACACCATCCGCCCCGCTCTGCTCCGGGACAAGCTGTCCCTGCTCAACGTGCCTGACTCCCTCTGCAGGTGGATCATCGACTTCCTGACGGACCGGAGGCAGCATGTGCGGCTGGGAAAGACTGTCTCAGACTATACTAGCATCAGCACCGGATCACCCCAGGGCTGTGTACTTTCCCCCCTACTCTTCTCCCTTTACACCAACTCCTGCACCTCCAGCCACCAGTCTGTCAAGTTGATCAAGTTTGCGGACGACACCACCCTCATCGGGCTCATCTCCAACGGCGACGAGTCCGCCTACAGGAGAGAGGTGGCCCAGCTGGCGTCCTGGTGCAGCAATAACAACCTGCAGCTGAACGCTCTGAAGACAGTGGAGATGATTGTAGACTTCAGGAAAGTCACTACTCCTCTGCCCCCCCTCACCCTCTCAGGCTCTCCCATCACCACTGCTGATTCCTTCCGCTTCCTAGGCACTACCATCACCAGGGACCTCAAATGGGAGCTGACCATCAGCTCACTCATCAAAAAAGCCCAGCAGAGGATGTTCTTCCTGCGGCAGCTGAGGAAGCTCAAGCTACCCACCAAGATGTTAGTGCAGTTCTACACAGCCATCATCGAGTCCATCCTCACCACCTCCATAACCGTGTGGTACGCAGGAGCCACTGCCAGGGACAGACTAAGGCTGCAGCGCGTCGTGCGCACTGCTGAGAAGGTGATCGGCTGCAAGCTCCCATCTCTCCAGGATCTGTACATCTCCAGGACCCGGAGGCGTGCTGGCCGGATCATAGCCGATCCCTCACACCCTGGTCATGTACTGTTTGCCCCCCTCCCCTCTGGTAGAAGACTTCGGTCCATCCAGACTAAAACCTCCCGTCACATGAACAGCTTCTTCCCCTCTGCCATTAGACTGCTGAACACTAAGTGACTCTCGTGCACCATGTACAGCAGCTCAACCAGACTCATGTCAATCATCACTGTTTTCTTCCTGCATTACCGACTGCACTATATAGTTCTCCACAGTATCTGCTGCTGGCTAATATATATATATATTTTAACTGTTGACCAGTATCACTTAATCTTATCCTACACTTTATTACATGTATAGTTTATTTCTCTTATCTTATCATGTTTAATGTTGCAGCATTGTACCGAGACAAATTCCTAGTTTGTGTACTACATGAACAATGGCAATAAACCTGATTCTGATTCTGATTCTGATTCTGAACAGAAGCAGAGCCCTCTCACCAAAGGTCTTAATCTCCGAGCGGTTCGCTGCTGACGCCCCGTGACCTCCAGGACCCGCCAACCGGTCAGCGGAGGAAGGCGTGATGAAACTCACTTGGGAGCCTGTGTCCACGAGGAATTGCCTCCCCGAGCGCGCATCCGTCAAGTAGAGCAGCTTGTTCTCTTCACCGAGGGCCGCAGCTGCTACCGACCCCCGGTCTTGGCGTTTCCCGAGCGCTTGAACTGGCACGGTGGTATACATTTGCGTGCCTTCTCTGCAAAGCGGCGATGGTAGAAACAGAGGGTGTCTCCTCCGCGATCCTTGGCCCCTGCCGCCGCCGTCGTCGGTGGGTCTGCTGCCACCATCTCTGGCCCCCCGCCATCTCCGGCCATCGCGCCGAACTCCGTCGCTGCCGCGGTGGCCGCGCGCTGTTTGCTGGCGTTGAGAATCCGGTGCACCTCCTGGGCCAGTGCGTGGAAGTCCCGCTGGGCCAACAACGGCGAACTGGCCAGGGTCGCTCTCGTGGCCGACGCTAGGGTTCTGAGGAAAATGTGGGTGAAGATGAAGTCGTCGTCATCTGAGCCCCTCAACCTCAGCATGTCCTCCATCAGGTCAATGGGCGTGCCATCTCCCAAGTCGTTCAGAGCCAGGAGCCTCTCCGCTCTCTCCTGGACTGAGAGAGTGAAGCGCTGGATAAGCGCAGCCTTCAACCCGCCGTATTTGTCGTCGGCCGGTGGCTGCTCCAAAAGGCTCTGCACATGCCGAGCCGTGCGGTTGTCGAGCTTGGCAGTCACATGGTAGAACTTCGTGTCATCTACCGTTATCCCCCGGAGGACGAACTGTGCTTCGACCAAGTGGAACCAGGTGCGCGGGTTGTCTCGCCAAAAGTCCGGTAGCTGGACGGTAGCGGCATACACTTGGCTGGGAGCTCCTGACCCGGTTGGCTCGGGGGAATTTCTTTCACTTATGATACGTCTTAGGGTCACCAGTGTGGAAATGTGAAAATGACGAGGCAGAGTTTATCTCACGAGTCAGGTTTATTCACATCTTCCAACATCAGCAAAACAGAAAAAGAAGAAAAAACCCAGACCTTCGTCCTTTAAATACCCAGGACCTTCAAAGCTTCAAGTCACAATGCATTTAATCCCAAGTAACAATGCATCCTCTCTCACAGTCACAATGCATTTAATCCCAAGTAACAATGCATCCTCTCTTAGATCTTATCACCTCCACCTAAAGTCTCTGGCAGCCAGGAAATCCGCCAGGAAATCCCCCAAGGCCGTCTCTTTGCATACCAAAGACTAAACTTCCACATCCTCCTGTTATCTCCAAGGAGACTCAGTCCTTTGTTCAATCTGAGATGTGAAGTCTAAAGTGATATAACAATGTGCATATGTGTCCCACACCCTTTATTTTTTTGAGCAGTATATATATTTTTTCCTGTATGCATAGCCGTAAATCAAGGGAAGGACAGGGGGATACTCCCAACCTGGAAAAAAGAGAGGATTGTTCCCCTAATATAATCATAAACCTTTTTATTTCATGTTACTTACATAACTGAATATTATGCATTTGAAGCACCAATGTCAAGCATAAATGTAAAAAAAAGTTTTTTCTTATGAATTTGCGTTTTTTTCTAGTAAATTTTCAAAAAGATTCCAATAAATGCAACTTTTTTGCATTTAAATACACATACACTGTAAATGGGGTACTTAATCTGGGTGGAAAATGGTGCTGCCATATTTAAACCTTGAGGTATTTTGAACAAAGCTAATTCTGTTTTGTGAACTGTGTCAACATGTGGAAAAAGGGCATAATATGTCCCCTTAAGTTACTTTAGATTGCAGCACAAGAAGCTGTTTAGCATTTTCCAATCCAACTTTATTTGTAAAGCACTTTAAAAACAGCTACAGCTGACACAAAGTGCTGGACATCAAGAATAAATAAAATGTGAAAGACATATGAGACATAAAAAGAAATAAAAGACAATAAAATATGGCTGAAAAAGTATAAAACAAGACAGGTAAAAATGGCAATCATATAATAAAAACAATAAAAGAAGTTAGAGCAATGTCTCATGCTGGGTTGAAGGCCAAGGAGTGAAAATGAGTTTTAAGATAAGTTTTAAAAATAGACAGTGAAGGAGCCTGCCTAATAGGCAAAGGGAGACTGTTCCAAAGTTTAGGAGCAGCGACAGAAAAAGATCTGTCCCCTCTGAGCTTCCTCTTCGATCTCGGTATCTCCAGGATCAGCTGATCAACTGACCTGAGACACTGAGCAGGAGTGTAAAAGTGAAGAAGCTCAGAGAGGTAAGGCAGGGCAAGACCATTTAATGATTTAAAACAAATAAAAAGAATTTTAAAATGAACCCCAAAGTGCACTGGCAGCCAGTGAAGGGAAGCTAAAATGGGTGTAATGTGGTCCCTCTTACGTGTTCCAGTTAAAAGACGTGCAGCAGCATTCTGAACCAACTGGAGACGTGAGAGGGAAGACTGGCTGACTCCAAAATAAAGTGCATTAGAGTAATCCAGCCAAGATGTGGTGAAGGCATGGATTACTGTTTCAAAGTGCTGTTTAGAAAGCATGGGTTTAACCTTTGCCAAGTGCCTTAAATGAAAAAAGCTGCACTTCACTACAGCAGCAATTTGATGGTCTAATTTAAAATCACTGTCCATCTTAAAACCCAGATTAGTAACAGTAGGATGGACAAACCCTGCCAAGGGGCCCATGTCAACAGGAAGACCTCACAGGAGCCACTGGGTCCAAACACAATCACTTCTGTCTTCTTTTCATTAAAACTTAATAAGTTTACTGCCATCCAGTCTTTAATATCATTAAGGCATTCAAGAAGTGATTTAATTGAGAAGGCCTCCTTCTGCCTTAATAGAACATAAAGCTGACAGTCATCAGCGTAACAGTGGAAGGAGATGCCATGCTTTCTAAGAATTGAACCCAGTGGAAGCACAGAGCAGGGGTCTTAAAAATGAGTCCTGTGGAACCCCGCATGACAGGGAAGCAGAGGAGGATTCAGAGTCAGCAAGGCTTACACACGGTTCTATCAGTTAAATAGGACCTGAACTATTTCAGTGCAGTTCCAGAAATACCCACAAGATGATGCAGGCGAGAAATTAAAATGTCATGGTCCACTGAATCAAAAGCGGCAGTTAGGTCAAGCAGAACAAGAACCACATAGTCATTGGAATCAGATATCAAAAGGATGCCATTAAAAACCCTTAATAGTGCTGACTCTGTACTATGAAGAGATTTAAAACCAGATTGAAACACCTTCAGGATATCATGTTCATCCAAAAAAGCCTTCAACTGAAAATAAATTATTTTCTCCAATATTTTTGAAATAAAAGGTAGCTTGGAGATTGGTTGAAAATTAGCCAGCACAGTGTGATCAAGACCAGATTTCTTAATCGGGGTTTAACTACTGCATATTTACAGTTTGCAGGAGCCACACCAGAAGATAAACTGTTATTTAAAATGGTTAAAACTGATTGATCTATGCTAGGAAAGACTTCTTTAAAAAATCGAGGAGGGAGAGCATTGCAAGGGGAACCTGAGGGCTTAATATGATCAACTATATTTGACATATAGTTGTCAGATATATATTTGGTTCCAAGGTTGTCATAGCCAGGAGCGGCACTGGGGTTCAGCTCCCAGTGCTCATAAAATGCTCCTTATGGCGTGCGTCTCAAAAAGCCTCTGACAACTAAGTCCAACTCCTAGCCTGCCTGTGTGGTTTAGTCTCTAAACCTGGCGGAACTGATTTTACTAATAGGAGAAGGGGCGAGGGCGGATCTCTGGCGCCTTAAAACCAGATGCTTCGGGTAGATGGTGGCTCGTCAACCTGGGAAGGTAGCCCATCTAGGGGAAGGTAAACCCTGATTTCAAACCTCCGCTGCCTTGCGGCACACCCGGTCACGGGAAAGGCTTCGGGAGTCAACCCTGAGGAAAAATCCGGAGTCGAAGCCCCTAAGGCAGTTCTCTGTTGTGCTCAACATCGTTCTGGCAGCTCCTGTGGTGGCGCTGGTGCCAAACTGTAGCAGCCCTGCTGTTCCTTTGGATTTATCAGTGACGTGGAGAGGGGGGACATGCTGCATGGGTAACATCTTGTCCTCCATATCTTCCTGCCCAGGCTTGAATCCTACCAACGCCCAACGCTGGAAGGTAGAACACCGGATCACTGGAGAGGACACTCCAGCTTCGCCTTTGGCGTAGACAAAACATGGGGAATGACAGTTACCGGTTATAAGCCACCGCTCAATTGGCATAGAGCGCGGCACCAGGGGTTGTTCCCGACAGTTGGAGGGATCATCAGATCTCACTGGACAGCTACCGCCCGCCTCAAGCTGGGCAGCCCCCAGCCAATAAGGTGATATCCCGCCACAGCTTGCTTTCCTCATTGGGTGCATGGGGATGAGGAGAAGTCCGAACAGCAGGCTGAGAACCTTCGCACCAGGCAAGACAAAAAAACAAAAGAGACCAACTCTAAAACTGGGAACTTGGAATGTCCGCACTATGATGACAGGACTCGCTGCTAACCTCAAGGACATCAACGACACCAGGAAGACTACCATCATCAATAATGAGCTGAAGAGACTGGGAGTGGATATCGCCACTCTCCAGGAAACACGGTTGGCTGACGCAGGCACACTGAGAGAGAAGGACTACACGTTCTACTGGCAGGGAAAGGGCAGTGACGAACACAGGGAACACGGAGTGGGCTTCGCAGTGAAGAACACCTTGCTGAAGATGGTGGAACCGGGCAGCAATGGCTCTGCACGACTCCTCACCCTCCACCTCAACACCACTCAAGGCCCAGTCACCCTCGTCAGTGTGTATGCCCCAACACTGACAGCCACACCAGAGGCAAAAGACGAGTTCTATGAGAATCTCGCAACAACCGTCAGGATCATCCCCAACTCTGAACAACTCATTCTCCTTGGAGACTTCAATGCCAGAGTGGGTGCTGACCATGACTCCTGGCCCTCCTGTCTTGGACCATTTGGCATGGGCAGAATGAACGACAACGGACAGCGGCTGTTCGAGTTCTGCACATATCACGATCTGTGCATCACAAACTCGTTCTTCAAGACCAAGCCCCAACACAAGGTTTCCTGGCGACATCCGCGCTCAAAGCACTGACACCAGCTGGACTTGATCCTGACCAGGCGCACCTCACTGAAGAACGTGCTCATCACCCGTTCATTCCAGAGTGCAGATTGCGACACAGACCATTCATTGGTGTGTTGCAAGGTCAAGCTGCAGCTGAAGAAATTCCATCATGCTAGACAGCCTGGAAAGGCACGGATTGACACCAGCAAGATGGCCCAACCAGAACTTGTTGAGCAGTTTGCCTCCACCTTTGAGAAGGAACTTGGTGTACAACAAGAAGGAGAATCTGCAAAGCAGAAGTGGGAAGAGCTGCGAAACACCATCCACCGCATAGCCTTGGCTACCTTTGGGAGGAAGACCTCGAAGTCACAGGACTGGTTTGATGCCAAGTTGACCGAGATGATCCCCGTCATTGAAGCCAAGCGCTCAGCACTTGCTGAGTACAAGAAGTACCCAAACAAGAAGAATCTCCAGATTCTCAGGGCTGCGAGAAGCAAAGTTCAGCAGACTGCTCGGCGCTGTGCCAACGAGTACTGGAGTCAGCTCAGCCAAGACATTCAAACCACTGCCATAACGGGGAACATCCGTGGTATGTACGATGGCATCAAGAAAGCACTTGGTCCGGCTCAGAGCAAGATGGCCCCCCTCAAATCCTCCACTGGGGAGATGATCACAGAAAAGAACAAGCAGATGGAGAGATGGGTGGAACGCTACTCCGACCTCTACTTCAGACAGAACACCGTGACACCGTCAGCCCTTGATGCCATCGACTGCCTGCCATCCATGGACGAACTTGACGCCGAGCCAACCATCGACGAACTCAGCAAGGCCATTGATAGCTTGGCCGCTGGCAAGGCACCCGGCAATGACGGCATACCCCCCGACCTGATCAAGCACTGCAAGACCGCCCTACTGCTGCCATTGCATGACGTCCTCTGCCAGTGCTGGAAGGAAGGTGCCGTACCACAGGACATGAGGGACGCCAAGATCATCACCCTCTACAAAAACAAAGGGGAGAGAAGCGACTGCAACAACTACAGGGGCATCTCCCTCCTCAGCGTTGTTGGCAAAGTCTACGCACGAGTTGTTCTCATTCGTCTACAGAAGCTTGCCGAACGTGTCTACCCCAAGTCTCACTGTGGCTTCCGTGCTGAGCAATCGACGGTAGACATGATATTCTCGATCCGCCAACTCCAGGAGAAATGCAGAGAACAGAACATGCCCCTGTACGTCGCCTTCATCGACCTCACCAAAGCGTTCAATCTGGTCAGCAGAGAGGGCCTTTTCAAGATACTGTCAAAGATAGGATGCCCACCAAAGTTGCAAAGCCTCATCGAATCGTTTCACACCAACATGCAGGGGGTAGTGCAGCACGACGGCAACGTCTCAGAGCCATTCAACATACGCAGCGGAGTGAAACAGGGCTGTGTACTTGCGCCAACCCTCTTTGGGATTTTCTTTGCTATGCTCCTGAGGCATGCCTTCAGCACAGCAACAGAGGGAATCTACCTGCACACAAGATCTGACAGCAGGCTTTTCAACCTCGCCCGCCTGAAAGCCAGAACCAAAGTACGCCAGGCTCTAATCAGAGACATGCTGTTTGCAGACGATGCTGCAGTCGCAACCCACACACAGCAGGGGCTTCAGACCCTGATGGACCGCTTCTCCCAGGCATGCAAGGACTTCGGGCTTACCATCAGCCTGAAGAAGACTAACGTCTTGGCGCAAGGCACGGAAGCACCACCAACCATCACCATCGACGACTACGAGCTGGAGGTCATGAATCAGTTCACGTACCTGGGGTCCACGATCAGCAACAACCTCTCCCTTGATACAGAGATCAACAAGAGGATTGGAAAATCAGCCTTCATACTCGCTCGCCTCACCACACGAGTGTGGGAGAATCCCAAACTCTCTGTCAAGACGAAGATGGCAGTGTACAATGCCTGCGTCATCAGCACACTGCTCTATGGGAGTGAAACGTGGACAACATACGCCCGGCAGGAAAAGAGACTGAACTCCTTCCACTTGCGCTGCATTCGCCACATCCTGGACATATCCTGGCAGGACAAAGTGCCCAACACAGAAGTTCTGTCCCGTGCCGGCCTTCCCTCCATGTTCACTCTACTCAGGCAGCGCAGGCTCCGCTCGCTAGCCCACGTTCACCGTATGGAGGATGGCAGAATCCCCAAAGACGTCCTCTACGGAGAACTGGCGACTGGCAGGAGAGACGTTGGCCGCCCACAGCTGCGCTTTACAGACGTCTGCAAGAGAGACATGAAGGCCCTGGAGATCAACACAGAGCGCTGGGAGGACCTTGCAACGGACCGCTCCAAATGGAGAGGCACCCTGACCAGACAGCTCAAGGCGGGTGAAAAGAGACTGACTGCTGCAGCAGATGAAAAAAGGACCCGCAGGAAGAACCGCCACAGACCCAGCAGCACGGAGACCACCCACAAGTGCGACCTGTGTGACAGGGACTGCCATTCGCGCATCGGCCTGTTCAGCCACAGGCGGTGCTGTTCCAGCAGAGTAGACGTTTAGGATTCTCTTCCATGGTCATCATAGACCGACGGAGGCCGACGAAATTTGACATCATGTTCCCTGTCAATCAGACTGTGACTGTGACGTAGCATTTGAAACTGTTACAGACAGACACGCCATGCTAAATCATTTTCCTTTTCTCAGTGCATCTGATCACCCCAGTCAACTGATGATTTAGAGGTGGCTTGCATATACTTACACAGAGGTCACAGCAGACTTGTTTCATATTGATTTTTTGTTTATGCTTTGAAATGAGGTGATGCACTCTAATTTCTTATTTTCTGCCCTGTCTGAACAAAATTGAAAATTATTTGTTTGTCCTTGACTTCACCCGGCAGATTTCTATAGTAACAGCCTGTAATAAAATGTGTCTTACAGCACAGTGAACTACAAAGGCAGACACTTCCATAGTCCTTATATCTTCACTGATGTAACTAAACAATAATACTGGCTGTCTATCTCTTACTTTTAATTCTTATATTTGTTCTTTTTTGCACTTGCTAAATTATGGAATATTGCCAATGATTTTTTTTTTTAAATTTCACTTTCTTCTGGATGACTATTTCTCCACACTTCCTTCAGATATCAGCTACATACAGTATTTAAACTCATCTACCTTCACTACCTCTACTCCTTGCATCTTCTCTGAGGCTTTCCTTCTAATTGTGCAGAAAAAGATTCAAAGCTTTGAGGTTTCATTCTAACTAAGAACAGTGACATCTGGTGGCCATCGTGCATGTACTTTCATACTGTTAGTATTTTATTGCTGTTTTACATAATTTTCCCTTTGTTTTGACCTACTGTTATTATGATGGGTTGCACTATAATTTATAAATGCCACATTTCCCAGCTTTAGTTTAGTTTTTTTTACTTCACCTTTCCATAATGTTGGTATCAAAACTCAGAGCACAGCATTACAAAATTACTGATCCAACAACAGAAAAAAGGATTTCATGGGATTCTGTGGACCATTCTGCAGGCTAACTGATTAAGATGGGAATGACTGAAGTGAGTGAGTTCAAATTAGCCACTTAACATCTCAGCAGATGTCTAAAATGTTCATTGGTGCAGCAAGTTTCTATATGATAACCTTGCTATTGTTCTTTCTGTATCAGAATGCTTAATGCATGCCAGATGCATTGTGTCACTGGCGTATGTCTGTATGTATGTGGACGAAACATGCTTGCTATTGCTGTTGTAGTATTACCACCCTTATTTATTTTATTTTATTGGTTTATGTAGCAGGGACAGTGCACATTAATGAACAGTTTTGTAAATGTGCCAGAATTAGCCAAAAGGCTATTTTTTATCTGTAGTCCCTGAACAGATGTTACAAGTCACCCTAAAAGTAAACACTACATGCCACATTTAATGGGCATCACTGCTATAGTCAGTAAATAAAATGAAGGAAGCTGAAGAAGATCAGGGCTTTCCTGCTGAAGCAAACTTAAGAGAGATCAATCAGTCCTCTTGTGGATTTGAAATATCATTTGGGGCAGTAAGCAGACACGAAGAAGGACCTGTGAACTCCCCTCAGCACAAAAGAGTCATTGGGGACCCTGCTGTGTCAGGAACATTGTACACTTGGATTAACAGGGAGCAAATGTGTTCCTACACATTGTTGTATAATCCCTCATACAGAACTCCTCATGTTCTTTCCATTTTATTCTCCATTGGGTAAAAATTGATTTGTGTTGGTCAGAGCAGTTCAGCCCTAGTGAGGGTGAAAATTTGAAATTAATTGGAATATTGTGATCATCTAAAGCATGAATGTGCAACTTTAGTGGTAGATTTACATGTAAACCTACCAGGAAGGGGTGTGTGTTATGTCCATAACTCGTACTGACAACCAGGCTGGAGGTGCAGTGTACATAACTTTATTATAAACAACAATGAACTTACAGGTGCTCTGTACAGAGCAAGGGGTCGACGGCGAAAGAGGAAGAGCTCTTCCGCCCTAGCCCTTTATACTCCGGAGGGACGGCGGAACTGGAAAGGCAGGGCCGTCACCCCCAGTACACCCAGGGTGTACCCAGCACCATATTGGTGTATACCCCCCCCCCCCCATAGAAAAATGCCAAACACACCAATTAGGCCCTCCCAAATTTATACCCGACTCATATGCTAAAAGCAATAACACATATGTATATACAGGCCTATCCATTCACTCAACATAAACTAGAGTGGGCCAGGTAAATTGTCGACCCACCTCAACAGGGCTAGACAGGTTATTCTGCCATCTTTTAAATTATACAGTCCAAAACAAAATAAAATGGCCGTGTTCCTAAGATCAAAATAATCCCAGAACCATATGTACATAATCAGAACTCCAACAATAATGCCAACAACACAAACAGCTAATATGTACTCTCATAAATCGTTGCCAGCCCTCACCCCAACACACCCACCCCACAACCTGGGCAATTCACACAAATAACATACTTTGAACATAATACAAGCAGTGATGGGGATTTCTCTTTTTTTTTTTTAAACACAGGGCAAAATGCAACCAGTACATATTAACTATGTAACTTTAGGGCAATACGGCATACTAGCATCTCCATAACATCATACCAATAGCCCCCCACCCCCGCCCCCAGTCACCTTACAGTCCCCCTGGGAGATCCACCCCATGGATTTCCGTCTGGTGGATCTCTCCCGGAGTGCCTTCGCCTCTTCTTCTCTGGGGACAAGCCATGTCGGCGTTTTCTCTCATCCACTTGCCGCAGCTCGTTAGGGTGTCTCCACGATTCATCAGAATTGATCCCAAGTAGTTGTCCTCCTGGGCAGCCATCACTCGCAGCCACCCCTGGTTATCTCACCGCTCTCTTTTCTTGTGGACGTCCCTCCCTCAGCCGAGCTTCTACCCTAGGCCAGACCTCGTCACCAGTGTGCAGGGGAGCTTGATTTGGCTTCAGCAGTCCACCATGTCATGACCAGGTCTCATTCCTAGGTCGAATCGTTCCGCCGAACGGGTCCGAAGCCCTCCTCGAGTGTTGTTGTTTGCGGCATCGTAAAATCACGCCAGCTGGTCCTGCCCCGCTCTCCTTCTCCCTAAATGCCAGCACAGCCCCTACACGGTATCACCGGGACAAACTCCGGAAGTCGAGGGAGCTAGCATCTTGGCTCCATCCACCGTCCCGGGCGTTTCGCTGTGCCTTCCAATTCCCACATCCAGGGCAACTTGGACACTAGCATTGGAACCCTCCCGAGATGGTGCTCCACGGTGCTGGTCTTGTACACCTCCCAAAATACCAGGCCAGTCACTGTCCCAAACCGCATCGTCCTCCACGTGCAGAGCAGGTCGGTCCCACAAACCACAGCCCGACCACTCCTCTCCGACGCCGCAGGTGATCGCAAATCCCAGGCTGTAAAAGATATCACATCCCATGGTGTTTGACCCACCAGCGGTCACCACGAACTGGACGTTAGACATCATTGCTGTCTTGTACCTCACCGTCAGTTCCAGTGAGCCCACGATGGCTAACTTGCTCCCTCCATAGCCAAAGCACGGCATCGACAGTCCTCTCACACAGTAATGCGGGAACAGACTCCTCACAGTGGGCCAGTTCAACAGGGAAATCGCTGATCCTGTGTCTACCAACAACGACACTTCCACGGCATCCAGCAAAACGTCGCAGTAAATCCGCCCATCTGTGCTCGGGGAGACGGTATGAACAACTGTAGGAGTCACTGTGGGGAAGTCCGCCTCATGTCTTCGGTCCCCTTGCTCAAAATTCTTGCAGGCCCTGGTGAAATGGTGCAGCAGACCACACTTGCCACAGCGTTTGCCCTTCGCCGAATACTCTCTTGCCTTGTATCGTTGCCTGGTAGACCCGCAGCCATAACATCTTGACATCCCAGGGGCAGACCTAATTTTCACAGTGGCAGCGTATTCCTCTTTGTCAACGCTGTCTTCACTATCGGGGTCCACAGCCAGCGCCTTTAAACATGGTTTGGTGTGTCTCAGCGTAGTTCTCTCATCGACATCCTTCGCTATCCTCTCGCTTCAAACTGCGGCACTATCTCAATAGCCGTGGCTAACCTCAGTTTACCCGGGTAGGTCAGGAGCCTCAAACATGCCGCAGAACAATGAGTGTGCTCCGCCAGTTGATCATGGACCATCTCTTCCTCCAGGGCTCCAAATTGGCACTCCCCCGCCAGCTGACGTAGGTCTGCAACAAAACACTGCACCGACTCTCCTGTCCGCTGGTGGCGCTGCCGAAACTGAATTCTCCAGACTATGACGTTCTCCGGGGCGTGAAAGTAGCGCGCCATTAGCCCAACCACATCTTCAAAAGTATCAACCCCTCCTAATGTGCCGAGGATTCTCTGACCCTCCATGCAAAGATTATGGACCAGTATAGCTCTCGCATGCAGTTTTTCGAGCTCACCGAGGTTAAGGGCCACCAGATAATTTTGGAAAGCCGCATACCACCTAGCCCAGGGTATGGGCAGCTCGCCCGGGGCCTCCAAAAACGCCCAAAAAGTAGTAACAGCTCGTTCCATACCTTCTTTCTCCTCGTCGCCGAATGTTTTGTCCATAACTCGTATTGACAAATAACCAGGTTGGAGGTGCAGTGTACGTAACTTTATTATAAACAACAATGAACTTACAGGTGCCCCGTACAGGCCAAGGGGTCGACGGCAAAAGAGGAAGAGCTTTTCCGCCCTAGCCCTTTATACTCCGGAGTGATGGCGGAACTGGAAAGGCAGGGCTGTCACCCCCAATACACCCAGGGTGTACCCAGCACCATATTGGTACACCACGGGGGGGGGGGGGGGGAATTATTTCCTGCAGAGTTAAAAGTTTCACAATTAAAGCTGAAAATGCAATTGAAAATAAAAGCTACTCAGTATTTTATCACATTACAATTAAAATTACTGATAAAATTATATCTCCCCTACAGTGGACTGGCAATCTGTCCAGAGTGTACCCTGAGGTTCCTACTCACACATGTGGTGATTTAAAACAAAATAAACCATAACAGTGGATGTTTGGACAATGTTTGTTAATGTTATCAATCTTTTCTTGGGGGGGGGTGCACTGAAATGTCTGACAGTTCTTTTTTTATTCAGCTAAATGCACTTTGTGATGTGCCAAGGTTAGTTATGTCCAGGATACAGTATATTTTATTTCAAAAGGGAAGCAAATGTTAATGCTACTAACAGTGCACATTTGAGTTTTTATGCACTTTGAGATATGCCTGAGTAAGATGTGACCAAAATGGTTATTTACAGAATTTTATTTTTTTATTCCATTTATTTAATTGTTGTTCAAGAGGAAAAATATTTCTAATACTTCAAGTTCTGCTCAACCCCAGCACTGTTTTTGTGTTTTTATCCACTTTTGATGTGCCTTTGCCATGTGCCAAGTGCATATTTAAAACCAAGTCAATAAAAAGTGTATATTTTTCATCATATTGATCTGTGTTGGTTTGAAATTTATCATATTCAACAGACTGCTGAACATGTGCGGCCCAGTTACATGTCTTGATTTCAAATTGTGGCCCAATTGATTTTATAATTGAATAGCCCTGCAGTAGAAGATGGATGGGTGGATGGATGGATGGATGGAAGGATGGATGGATAAAACTATATCATGACCTAATTTTTAAAACTCTCTCCATCAAAATGATGAGCAAAGATACATTCCAGAAGATAATTAACAAAAGAAGCCAAGAAGAAAAGGAAATATGACAAGGCTTTGCTTGCTCATGGATTAACTGTGGGTGTGGAGGGGCAGAGAAATAGCTGTGTGGGCTTGGGGAATTAAACAAAAGTTTAAGAGCCACTGGTGTAAATGAACAACAACAACAACAACAACAAAAAAAACCCCAGCAGATTACAATGACCAGTCTGAACTTTTATTGCTGACACAAGCTTCACCTGCCAAACAAGAATAAATGCTACTGTCACGCCGCGCCATTCATCAGCGGCGCCACCTGCTCACGCACCTGCTACTCGTCAGCGGCGAAGGATAAAAGCCGCCTCGCCCTGAGCTTCGGCCTGAAGCCGTAGACTTCATTTTCCTTGCATGGACTTCTACCACATTCTCTTCAGCATCCTCTTTACCGGTAAGAAGTTCACTTACCTCATCTCTCCAGTCTGCTCCCCTGTGCACAGGTGGATTCCTCGGCGGCGGACAACCCCATCCCTCGTCTCTCCTCGCTGCTGCACCGAGCCCTGCAGGTGGCTGTCTCCCGGGCTTCCATCCTTGAAGCGCCAGTCATCTGCCAAAACAAGTAAGCTTCTCTCCCTCGCCTATTCTCCTCCTGTGTTGGTGTGTGCTCATCACCCTGTGTCCAATTTCTCCCATAGGGTTGCCGGCTGAACGGTCTCCTGCCTCTGGGTCCGAAGCAGACGCCACCACCAACACATTAACATTCCGCAGACACGCACCCAAACATCCCTGTTGTTAATAAACAGTTTGAACTACTCTGAGCCTGTGTGTGTGCGTCTCCTGAGCCGAACGTTATGTCAGTACGGCTTCAGCAGAGCGGCTCGGCAGGCGGCGGGCTCGCACACCGGTTTACCATCCTCGAGGCTCGGGTGGATCAGATTGTTTATCAGCAACAGGTGGTTCTTCATCAATTATTAGAACTGACTAACCGATTGAACCGCTTGGACCCCCAACAGCCGTTCCTCCCGACTCACCAGGGTGGCGCGGCTCCTGCTGTTCCAGCGGCCGTCCAGCCGGCTCCAGTGGCACCGGTTCGGCTCACGCCGATTCCGACCCCCGCCCGCTTTAGCGGTAAGCTCGGCGGAGCGCGGGGGTTTATTATGCAGTGTGAGTCCGTGTTCCACCGTGTGCCCGGAGATTTTCCCTCGGATCACAGCCGAATTGGTTACATAGGGAATCTTCTGGAGGGGCGTGCGTTAACTTGGACCTACGCCGTAATGGCGAGGCCCAGTTATGCCACCCTCACCTATGACCAATTCGTGAGGCGCTTTCTGGAGGTCTTTGACCACTCACAAACCGAAACGGTCCAGGTCGGTCGGCTTCTCGCTCTCCAGCAGGGAAGCCGGTCGGCAGCGGACCACTCGGTCGACTTCCGGGTAGCGGCGGAGGAATTGGGCTGGGAGGAACGCTCCCTCTGTGGCCTGTTCCTCCGCAGCCTCAATAGTGATCTGAGGGATGAACTGGCTGGTCGGGATATCCCTGGGACGCTAGCGGAGCTGACATCCTTAGCGATAAGTTTGGATAACAGGCTGCGCGAGCGCTCCTCGGGGCGGAGGTCTTCTTCTTCTCACCCTCGTGGAGCCTCGCCGCACCTGTTCCAAGCTCGCCCCCTGGTGGCGCCGCCAGCATCGCGCCCCGAGGAGTCGGAGCCGATGGTGACGGCCTGGACTAAACTTTCCCCTGTGGAGAAACAACGCCGCCGTGAGTTGGGCCTCTGCATGTATTGCGGAGGCGACCAACACACCGTGGAGCGTTGTCCACGGAAAGCCAGTCGGTGGGGTCCGCGAGTCACTGTTGGAAGCCTCGCGGATGTCAATCGGTTAGGATCACTTTCTCAATTGAAGCTGCCCATCCGTTTCTGCCATAACTCTACTGGGCACCTCACCCACGCACTGGTGGATTCGGGCGCAGAAGGCAGCTTCATTTCACAAAGCCTGGCAACCCGATTGGGCATCCGCTGCCAGGCACTCAACACTCCCCTCTCCCTGATCCACCTCTCCCGTGCCACCCTCGGGAGAGTGACACATCAAACTGTTCCCCTACCGGTCATCATCTCGGGAAACCACCGGGAGGAGATGACCTTTTACGTCCTTCCCAACTCTGTGTCGCCCGTCATCCTGGGGTATCCCTGGCTCCGCCTTCACAATCCGGTCCTGGATTGGAAATCAGCTGGGATCTCGGCATGGAGTACGTTCTGTATGGGCACCTGCCTTCAGTCCGCTGCCTGCTCTCCGTCCGCTCCTCCCCCTGCTACGGACGCTGCACCCCCGGACCTGTCTCTGGTGCCCCCAGAATTTCACGACCTGGGTATGGTGTTCAGCAAAGCGAAAGCTATGTCTCTTCCCCCTCATCGGCCCTATGACTGCGCCATCAACCTCCGCCAGGGGGCTCCCTTACCTTCTGGTCGCCTTTACAGCCTGTCTGCGCCGGAGAAGGAGACGATGAACGCCTACCTGAAGGAATCATTAAGTGCTGGGATTATCCGCCCATCATCGTCACCCGTGGGGGCAGGGTTCTTCTTCGTGGGGAAAAAGGATGGGTCCCTCCGCCCTTGTATCGACTACCGGGCCCTCAACAATATCACGGAGAGGGACCGTTACACCCTGCCTCTCATGGACACTGCTTTCCACTCCCTCCAGGGGGCGACCTGGTTCACCAAGCTGGACCTACGCAGCGCTTACCACCTCGTCCGGATCCGGGAGGGAGATGAGTGGAAAACGGCCTTCCGTACCCCGAACGGCCACTTTGAATATCTGGTGATGCCGTTCGGGTTGACCAACGCTCCTGCAGTCTTCCAGCGCCTCATTAATGACGTCCTCCGGGACTTCATTGGCCTTTTCGTGTTCGTCTACCTGGACGATATCCTCATCTTCTCCAAGTCCAGGGATGAGCACCAGGTCCACGTGAGGCGGGTCCTCCAAAGGCTGCTGGAGAACCGTCTGTACGTTAAGGCGGAAAAGTGTGAATTTTACGCCAGGAGTACGTCCTTCCTGGGGTTCATCATCGCCCACGATAAGGTGCTCCCCGACCCAGAGAAGGTAAAGGCGGTGGTGGAATGGCCTACACCTGCATCCCGGAAGCAGGTGCAGCAATTTGTTGGCTTCGCCAATTTCTACCGCCGCTTTGTTCCCAACTTCAGTGCCATCGTGGGACCACTGACCCGCCTCACGTCCCCGAAGGTCCCGTTCCGGTGGACCGAAGAGGTCGCTGCCGCCTTTGAGGCGCTGAAGGCGGAATTCTCCTCCTCCCGGGTCCTTCGCCAGGTCGACCCCGCGCTGCAGTGCATTGTAGAGGTAGACGCCTCGGACACGGGAGTGGGAGCAGTGCTGTCCCAGCGGTCACCGGACGATGGCGCCAAGCGACCGTGCGCCTTCTTCTCCCGGCGCTTGTCCCCGGCGGAGAGAAACTATGATGTGGGGGACAGAGAGCTCTTGGCCATCAAGCTTGCCCTGCAGGAGTGGCGCCACTGGTTGGAGGGGGCAAGCCTGCCGTTTGTGGTCCTCACGGACCACAAGAACCTGGAATACTTACGGTCTGCCAAGCGCCTGAACGCCCGCCAGGCGCGCTGGTCCCTGTTCTTCGCCAGGTTCCAATTTTCCATCACCTTCAGGCCTGGCTCTAAGAACGTCCTGCCTGACGCCCTCTCCAGGCAGTTCGCCCCCGTGGAGTCGGAGGAGGCGCCCCACTCCATCCTGCCCAGGTCGTGCGTCGTGGGAGCCATCTCGTGGGACATTGAGAGCAAGATCCGGAAGGCACAGGAGGTGGAACCTGACCCTGGCGGCGGACCGGAGGGGAGGCTGTTCGTGCCATCCGCGGTCCGAGGAGAGGTCATCCACTGGCTCCACACCTCCAAGCTCACCTGTCACCCTGGCACCTCCCGGATGATAGATCTCCTCCAACGGTCCTTTTGGTGGCCAGGCCTGCGGAGGGATGCAGCCCGCTACGCCCGGGCTTGCCCAATCTGTGCCACCTGCAAGTCGGGAAATGCCCCTCCAGCGGGTCTGCTCCAGCCCCTGCCCGTCCCTGGCAGGCCCTGGTCGCACATCGCTCTGGATTTCGTCACCGGACTCCCCATCTCCAATTCCTATGACACCATCCTGACCATCGTGGACCGCTTCTCCAAGGCCGTGCACTTCGTCCCCCTGCGAGGCCTCCCTACTGCCCTGGAGACGGCGGACCTCCTCGTCCAACACGTGGTCAGGCTGCATGGGATTCCGGTGGACGTGGTCTCGGACCGGGGCCCCCAGTTTTCATCTGAGGTTTGGAGGTCTTTCTGCAACGCCATCGGAGCCAAGGTGAGCCTCTCCTCTGGCCATCACCCCCAATCCAACGGGCAGTGTGAGAGGACCAACCAGGAGCTGGAGGCTGCGCTCCGCTGTGTGTCCAGATCCAAACCCGCGTCCTGGAGCAACCATCTTGCCTGGGTTGAATATGCCCACAACACCGCTCGCTCTTCTGCTACAGGGATGTCCCCCTTCAAAGCGTCCCTGGGTTACGACCCCCCGCTGTTTCCGGAGCAGGAGAGTGAGGTAACTGTCCCGTCAGTTAGGGCCCATCTCAGGCAGTTCCGCTCCACCTGGGCTGCCGCGCGCCATGCGCTATTGCGCACAGCGGAGCGCAACAGGACTGTGGCGGACCGGCGTAGGAGACCTGCCCCGGCGTACAGAGTTGGGCAGCTTGTTTACATTTCCACCCAGGACGTCACTCTAAAAGGCGAGAGGAGAAAGCTGGCACAGCGCTTCATGGGTCCCTACCCCATCACCCGGATCATCAACCCGGTGGCTGTGCGCGTGGCTATTCCCCCCTCCCTCCGCATTCATCCTACTTTCCACGTGTCGAAGGTGAAACTGGCGGTTACTGACCCCCTTTGCCCTCCTCCTGCAGCGCAACCCGCGCCCCGGATGATTGGTGGCCATCCGGCCTGGTCCGCCTCCTCCATCCTGGACTCCCGGCGCCGGGGTCGTGGGTTGCAATACTTGGTGGACTGGGAGGGCTATGGGCCCGAGCATCGACAGTGGGTGCCCCCGTCGTTTGTGTTGGACCCATCGCTCATCGCGGACTTCCACCGAGCGCACCCGGATAAGCCATCGCCAGGAGGCGCTGCTAGAGGGGGGAGTACTGTCACGCCGCGCCATTCATCAGCGGCGCCACCTGCTCACGCACCTGCTACTCGTCAGCGGCGAAGGATAAAAGCCGCCTCGCCCTGAGCTTCGGCCTGAAGCCGTAGACTTCATTTTCCTTGCATGGACTTCTACCACATTCTCTTCAGCATCCTCTTTACCGGTAAGAAGTTCACTTACCTCATCTCTCCAGTCTGCTCCCCTGTGCACAGGTGGATTCCTCGGCGGCGGACAACCCCGTCCCTCGTCTCTCCTCGCTGCTGCACCGAGCCCTGCAGGTGGCTGTCTCCCGGGCTTCCATCCTTGAAGCGCCAGTCATCTGCCAAAACAAGTAAGCTTCTCTCCCTCGCCTATTCTCCTCCTGTGTTGGTGTGTGCTCATCACCCTGTGTCCAATTTCTCCCATAGGGTTGCCGGCTGAACGGTCTCCTGCCTCTGGGTCCGAAGCAGACGCCACCACCAACACATTAACATTCCGCAGACACGCACCCAAACATCCCTGTTGTTAATAAACAGTTTGAACTACTCTGAGCCTGTGTGTGTGCGTCTCCTGAGCCGAACGTTATGTCAGCTACAGCTCCTTAGCTGTACAAGTTTTTCTTGTTTAAAAGCAGCCTGCTTTATACATTTAGTGCTGTTTACAGCCTATTAAGCAGTTTTAGCATGCAAAACATACCTGACAATACTTGGGTGCACACTGTCAGTGCTGCTCCCGCTAGTGGCTCCCTTACTCTTGCTCTATGCTCTATGACTTGCAGAGAGCGGCACTAGGTTTTGATTAGAGTTCCCTCTGTTGGTGGACTCTATAATTGCATTTAAGAATGTGGTTCCAAACTTGATATAAATAAATAATTTATTTTTGGAAATGGACTGACGGGTTGTAGTGGATGAGGGGGCGGGCTGCATGGGGCCCGTGGGCTGCCAGTTGCCCATCCTTCATCTAAAGGGAGAAGTGAGTCTTGTTGCACTATATACGGGGGGGGGGGGGTGGCTGAAAAGTTCATAGGCTGAAAAGTACATAGTTGTCAAATGTCACCAAATGTGGTTTATTTTTCAACCGCAGGGATCCAAGCGCTGCAACACCGATGGAAGAAGTGTGTGGACCAAGAGACTATGTAGAAAACAAAACCACATTTGGTCAAATTTGACCACTATGAACTTTTCAGCCTATGACCCCCCCCCCCCCCGAGTTTGTTTCACTGGACTGACTGAATTATTAAACATCATGTTTTTGACAGTAGGGACTTAAAGTTCATAATTCATTCTCTCTCTTGTCATTGTCACGTCTGTGGAATATTCCAGAAAGAACATAATGAAAACTACCAGTAAAATAGAAACACACCAGAAGATAAAGCATTTCTGGATGTTTCTTCTAGGTTCAAATATAAATAAACATGATTTCCCACACAAGGTTATCTCTGGGATTAGAATGTAACAGCAGCTACTGTAAGTAGCAGAGCCTGCTTCTTTCAAAAGTATTCCAGAAGACTTTAAAGCATTTGACTTTCATTTCACGGTGCACACAATGAGACTCAGACTTTTATATACCAAAAACATTCCTATTTTATTCAGCCAATGCAGATTTACTACAATGAAGCTAAATGTTACTCTGTTTTATTTATTGGAATACTTTCACTTTTGTCCTTAAAGGCACCACTGATGTACATATTTTCCCCATTCACCTTCCAAAATTGAACGGAGTCTTGAGGTCCTATCTCGCTCATATGATACTATACAATCTTTCTACTTAAATACTCTTTCAGGTCTCCAATGCAACATTCTGTCAAAGAAAGACAGTGGATCAAAGTCACACTGGAAATAAAGCAACCCAAGGAAAAAGAGGTTTCAAAATGGTTATCCAATAGACTGTAGTATGTATAAATATAGGCATTGTGAAAGCTTTCAAAGTGAAGCCTACACATTTCAGTTGTCCTCTGGTGGCTGGACGCAGTTAGACTTGAAGTCCCACCTAACCCATTATTGTGCGGGGAATTTTGCCAAATTGAAAACTAAAAATACTCCCAGAATCTTTTTTTCCCCAAAGATGGTTTCTGCAATTGTACGTACTTCTTATCATGCTGATGTACAGCATGTTCTAGTGTTCATTATTTGGATCAGTTTGGTTTTACTAGCGTACTTAATGGTGTAAAAGCAGGACTTGGGCTGTGATTGGTCCTGTTTGAGAGAGCTGCCAATCTGCTGCTGGAGGGCAACACAATTTGAGAAAAATATGAGATTGCTATTATAGCTCCAAATATTGTGATTTGCAACACAATTTCATTCTTTTTCTTCTTTTGGCTGCTCCCTTTAGAGGTAAGCACAGCGGATCATCTGCCTCCATCCCTCCCTATCCCCTGTATCTTCCTCTGTAACTCCAACCCTCTCCATGTCCTCCTTCACTACATCCACAAATCTTTTCTGTGGTCTTCCTCTTTTCCTCCTGCCTGGAAGCTCCATCTTCAACATCCTTTGTCCAGTATATCCACTATCTCTCCTCTGCACATGTCCAAACCATCTCAGTCTTGCCTGTCTTACTTTGTCTCCAGGCCACTCAACCTGCGCTGTCCTTCTGATATACTCTTTTGTGAGGATCTTAGCATCTTCAACGCTGCCAATTCCAGCTCCATCTCCTGCCTTTTTGTCACTGCCACTGTCTCCAAACCATAAGGGAGGCTGAAAAGTTCATAGTGGTCAAATTTGACCAAATGTGGTTTATTTTTCAACATAGTCTCCCCTTTGGTCCACACACTTCTTCCATGGGTGTTGCAGCGCTTGGATCCCTACGGTTGAAAAATGAACCACATTTGGTCAAATTTGACCGCTATAAACTTTTCACCCTATAAACATTTCAGCCCCCCTCGTACATCATAGCAGGTCTCACTACAATCTTGTAAATCTTCCCTTTCACTCTAGTTACTATCCTGTCACAAATCACCCGACACTCCACCCTGCCTGCACTCTCATCTTCACCTCTCTTGTGCATTTTCCATTGCTTTGGATGGTTGACCCCAGGTATTTACTAGGCCACTCTAGGCCACTCACCGGAGTGGTGACCTAGAGGTAGAGCATCCACCCCACAGCCAGGAGGTCAGGGTTCAAGTCCCGGCCAGGTCATACCAAAGACCATATAAAAATGGAACTTCCTGCTGTCCAGCTTGGTGCTCAGCAAAAATAGAACGGAAGAGGGAAGTGTGGGCGGCAGTAGCTCAGGAGGTAGAGCGGGTCATCCAATAACCAGAGGGTTGGCGGTTTGAATCCAGCTCTTTCCAGCCATCCTGCCGTTGTGTCCCTGGGCAAGACCCTTTACCCACCTTGCCTCCAGTGTCCGTGACACTGGGTATAAATGTTCGATAGTGGTCGGAGAGGCCATTGGCGCGGATTGGCAGCCACATTACCATTAGTTTGCCTCAGGGCAGCTGTGGCTACAGTAGTAGCTTACCACTATCAATGTCTTTCTGGAGTGAATGAATAATGGCCTCGTTGTAAACATTTTGAGATGCCACTTGACATGTAAAGCGCCATATAAATCTAATCCATTATTATTATTATTATTATTATTATTATTACTATCTTTGTTACCTCCACTCCTTGCATCTTTACTGTTACACCTGCCTCCCTCTCATTCACACACATGCATTCTGTCTTGCTTCTGCTGACTTTCATTCCTCTTCTCTCCAGAGCATACCTCCACCTTTCCAGGTTCTCTTCCACCTCCTCCCTACTCTCACTACAGATCAGTATCATCTGTAAACATCATAGTCCATGGAAACACCTGCCTTACCTCATCTGTCAGCCTGTCCATCACCATAGCTAACAAGATGAGGCTCAGAGCGGTTCCTTGATGCAATCCCATCCCCACCTTGAATCCATCTGTGACTCTCTCCTACAGTACACCTCACCACCATCTCGCTGTCCTCATACATGTGCAATGCAATTTTGATTACTTATATTGTAATTTATTTTTTTTTTTTTTTTTTTTACAGATGGTTTCATTAGTCTATTTACTTTGCTATCAAGAGTAATGCAAAGCAAATTGGTCATTTTTGGTCAATCAAGGTTACTGCTGTGGAGACTGTGGCTCAAAAAAATGGAAGATGCAAGCATCCTAAAAACAACAAGTTGATCCTTGAATTTTCCAAAATGGATGTAAACAGTGTCACGTCCTCCATCTTTATATACACTGTGTGTGATGAGAGGTGCGGACATATCCTCAGATCACCACCTTCTATTGACATCAGTGAGACTCTGGCTCAAGAGACTCAACAACTATGGCAACACACAGATAAGGTACAATGTCGGACTGCTGAGGAATAAAGACAAACAAGCAGCCTTCCAGATCAGCCTTACCAACAGGTTCCAGCCATTACAAGAGCTGATAGAAGACAGTCAGACAGACATAGAGACACAGTGGCAGCACACTAGGAAAATCTGGCATGACACCTGCAAAGAAGTTCTGGGCAGGAAGAAGACTCAATACAAAGAGTGGATCTCTACAGACACCATCCAGAAACTGGAAGAAAGGAAAGGGAAGAAAACTGTCTTGAACATGTGCTGGACAAGAGCAGTTAAAACAAGAGCATAAGAGGAGTATACAGTAGTGGACAGGGAAGTGAAGAAAAGTATCAAGAAGGACAAGAGGGATTACATCGACAACCTGCCCAGTCAAGCAGAAGAAGCAGCAGGATAGGGGAACCTGAAGGACCTGTATTTGGTGACCAAGAAGCTGTCAGGCAAGTTCCAGCAGACAGACATGCCAGTGAAAGACAAAAATGGAAACCCACTAACAACAACTGGGGAACAGCTAAAGCAATGGGCAGAGCACTTCCTTCAGAGGGCTGCTGAACCACCCAGCCCTCAAAACACCACTAGATATCCCACCAGCAGAGACAACACTACCAATCAACTGCGACAAGCCCTCAAAAGCGGCGATCAAGAAAGCCATCATGACCTTGAGAAGCGGGAAAGCTGCACGACCAGACGAGATACCTGTAGAAGCCATCAAAACAGACACTGAAGCAGCCGTCAAATGCTACACAGCCTCTTCAGCAAGATCTGGGAGAAGGAAGAGGTACCAGCCCAGTGGAAGGAAGGGATTGTCATTAAGTTGCCAAAGAAGGGGAACCTCAGAGATTGCAGCAACTACCGAGGGATCATGCTCCTGTCAGTGCCGAGCAAGATGGATGATTTCTTCTTTGTAGCAGTCACATGTAGTTATTGGCGACTACTGATCAATCATGGACTTAGAGATGTTTGGAGAGTGACCTCTATAACTTGTCACCAAAAATCAAAATTGGGCTTAAAAATTGTATAGCTTGAACAAGGCTTACATTTTTCAAATGTTCAGCAGACTCACACCTAGCATTTCTATTTCCCGCAATGACAACACTTAACAGGGGGACTGTAGTATTGTGGGGAAGGCACGGATAAAACTTTCATCTCTTTGCCTCGTTTGACAAAGGAAGGTTTTCATTTTCACTGTTACAATCGCTGCAGTAGCTCCTGCTTCCTGCATGTCAGTAAATATGGTTGTGAAGTTAATTCATTCCACTTTTCTCATAAGAAAGTTATCTTTTAGGAAGCTTATAATCATCCAGTCTGAAAGCTTACTGTTGTCGTTATACATTTATGAAATAGGTTTTAAAATATTATATGCTGAAATAAATACAGAAGTGGTTGGGAAAAAAAGTAATTTGTGCTGCCTTTAAGTAAAAAAGACAGAGACGCCTCTTGTGTTTTGTAAATCGGTTAAAAGCAGTCATTCCAGTCTGAGCTTTATCTGTGGTCAAACACCTGCTTCTCAAGAAACTCAGATAAAAATAAGCTGCTTTTGTTTAATGCATTCAAGGTTAAATTGAAAGTCAGCCCCAGGGTAAAGGCAGGTTTAATTATCATATATCAAACAAAGTGAGATGAGGCCCTAGTTTGTTTGTTAGTGACTTCATAAATGTTTGCTGACAGCTTAAAAAAAACCTTTGAGATGAGCTTTATTCATAAAGGCTTATAAGGAAATTGATGCTATTAATTGCTACTCATTAAAACAATGGAATTACTTCAGAATACTACTCATACATCATCTAGCAGTAACAATAGAACAACTTTCATATGACATTTTGAATACTTTTCAAGGTAATACTGTTCAAAACCTCTTTTTAATCTAATGTAATTATTTATTTATCTATTTTTATGTTAACTGTAATATACTGTATAACCTGTGAGTCGGGCAGCGCGGTGGCACAGCAACTCACCCTTGGCCGGGGGATCCTGAGTTTGATCCCAGCCCCCGACCAACAGTGATCTGTGTGGGGTTTTCATGTTCTCCGCGTGTCTGTGTGGGTTTACTCCGGAATTTCTCCAGTTTCCTCCCACATGCCAAAAACATGCAAGTTAGGTTAATTGGCATCAAACTGGGGATTCTAAATTGTCCTTAGGTATGACTGTGAGAGTGAATGGTTGTCTGTCTCTCTGTGTTGGCCCTGCGACGGACTGGCGATCTGTCCAGGGTGTACCCTGCCTCTCACCCAAAGATGCTGGGATAGGCTCCAGCCCCCCCCCCCCCCGCCCCCAGCCCAAAAAGGATTAAGTGGAAGATGAATGAATGAATGAATGAATGAACATGTGAGTCATCAGATTGTCATTTTATAAGTCTGATAAAAGATCTCGCCATTTAAATCAATCCTATTTAGCTTGGATTGTTACTCCAGTCCTCCATCACTTCGGGGTCATGCAGAACAAACCAAAGTTGCCAGATGTGTCAGACATGATCAATAAAATCTATTTATCCTACTCCCTTAAATCTGTTTTGTGCCTTTGTGTACAGAAAATTATTTCTCTGCTTAAGGCTCAAACAAGATTTTATCACATTTACAAAAAATATTTCTGCACTGTTGAAAACTCTGTTAGTAATCCAAAACAAGCTGGAAGCTGTCAATGAGCATAAGCAAAAAAGATCATTTTGGCTAATATGCCATGCCTTGATAACCACAAGACTGTCTGCATAGCACTTTATGAATAGATAATGCAGCTTGCAAACTACAGAGTATGTATAGGATGAACACTAGAAAAAACAGGGTAAAGCATGTAACAAAACAGGATTAAAAAGAGTGAAAAATCTGTTAAAAAATAGGGTGTAAACAGAGGGGAAAACAGGAAAAAAAACAAAATAAGCACTCATGGGTAGGCTGTGTTATATCTTGATTTTCATCTGGCATAATTGCACTATAAATATGGGCAAAATCATGGTAAAAACAAGATGAAAATAGGGAAAATATGCTGGAAGCATGAGGTAAAAACTTACTGTGTTTTTACCTTGTTTTCCCCCCTTTTTTTTTTAACTCTTTTACTTACCCAGCAATGTAAAAACTGTCTTATCAGGTGCTATCCTTTTTTTAAATCAAAGAACTTGGTGGAGTTGCCATCAACAACAAATTCACCTTCACACATTTGCACCTGACGATCTAAAGGTATTCCATGATATTTCTGCAACACCTCACATTCACTCATCCAAGTTGTGTTTTATTACCCCATGTCTTGAGCTAAAACCTTTTATTCTGACACCCACCAACCTTTCTTCTTTGCACAGCACAAACAACAAAACTGAGGGTCTTACTGCCACTCACCCAGCTGATATTTATCTAAATGCATAATGTGACATTCCAGTCTGTATCTTTAGAGGTCACAAATTGATTCCTTGAAGCATGCTCTGCAGCTTGAAATATCACATTAACTCGCTCTGCTCCACCTGTCTGTCACTGTCACAAATACAGATTACAATGAAATTATTTTGATTAACAACATTACAGGCTCTTGGTCCCAGAGGGGCCAAAAGGTCACAATGAGACAACAATAAGAACAAGAATCATCCAGAGGTCCTCCAGAAGGTGTAAGGGACAGACAAGACAAACAAGCAAATCAATGATTTTCTTTGTTTTCCTTTGTGCCCTTTTTTATCCTTTAAATCTAACTATTCATCATTTTTCCTGCATTAAAATCAACTGGTAAGGTGAGCACCAAAGGTCAGAAGGTTATGCAGTTTCTTCTCCTCCTCCTCTTTTCCTCTCTTACCCATGCTGGGGGTGAGCTTACGGATGCCTGTAGCGGGGGTCCCTCGGGTTAAATTTGTGGCTCGTAGGTGTATGTTTCCCTCCTTCGGTCTCAGCGTGGTTTTCTCTGTCTAGTGGAGGCTGGAGGCAGCTGCTCTTATAGGGAAATCCACCCCACCACCCCAACCTCCTCCTCTGAGTCTCCCTCTTCTTCTTTGGAGAGAGAGAGGGAGCAAGAGAGAGAGGGAGAGAGATGGCCGGAAACCACTGGAAAGAGGAAAATGGATCAGAGAAAAGAGGAGTAAGCAGGAGAAAGAACTCCAAGTGGGATAAGAACACTGCAAAAAAATGAAATATTCGTAAGAAAAAATAGAACCCAGCCACAGGGGGTGCACAACCCAGTGTACTCCTAGTGCCAGTCCCAAGCCCGGATAAATGGGGAGGGTTGCGTCAGGAAAGGCATCCAACGTAAAACCTTTGCCAAATCAAACATGCAGATCATGACGAATGAGACTTTAATACCAGATCGGTCAAGGCCCCAGTTAACAACTGCCACCGGTGCTGTTAACCAACAGGGTGCTGGTGGAAATTGGGCTACTGTTGGTCGAAGATCAAGGGGGACGAGAGGGGGAAGGCGTGTTAGGAGGGAGAGAGAAAAAAGGAAAAGTAGAAGTGTGGAGGTATGGATGTTAAATGTAGGGACTATGACTGGTAAAGGCAGAGAGTTGGCTGATATGATGGAGAGAAGAAAGGTAGATATACTGTGTGTTTAAGAAACCAGATGGAAGAGAAGCAAGGCTAGGAGCATTGGAGGTGGATTTAAACTGTTCTACCATGGTGTAGATAGGAAGAGAAAGAGTAGGAGTAATCTTGAAGCAAGAGTATGTGAAGAGTGTTAAAGAAGTAAAGAGGGAGTCAGACAGAATCATGAGTTTGAAGCTAGAAGTCAAAGGTGTGATGTTGAATGTTGTCAGTGCATATGCCCCACAAGTTGGATGTCAGGTAGAAGAGAAAGAAGAATTCTGGAATAAGTTGGATGAAGTGGTAGAGTGTTCCCAAGGGGAGAGAGTGGTGACTGGAGCGGACTTTAATGGACATGTAGGTGAAGGGAACAGAGGTGATGAGGAGGTTCTGGGTAGGTATAGTCTTAAGGAGAGAAATGTGGAAGGACTGGTGGTTGTGGATTTTGCTAAATGGATGGAAATGGCTGTGGTGAACACATACTTCAAGAAGAGAGAGGAACATAGAGTGACTTACAAGAGTGGAAGAAGGTGCACACAGGCGGACTAGTGGACTACATCCTATGCAGAAGGAGAAATCTAAAAGAGACAGGAGACTGCAAGGTGGTGGCAGGGGAGACTGTAGCAGGACAGCATCGGATGGTAGTCTGCAGGACGACTTTGCAAAGCAAGAAGAGGAATACAGTGAAGGCAGAGCCAAAGATTTAAGTGGGGGGAGTTACAGAAGGAAGAAGGTCACATAGAGTTCAGGAAGGAGTTGATACAGGCCCTGGGTGGTAGGGAAGAATTACCAGATGACTGGAAAAGTACAGCAAAAGTATTGAGGGAAACAGGTAGAAAGGTATGTGCTGTATCCAGTGGACAGAGGAAGGAAGACAAGGAGACCTGGTGGTGGAATGAGGAGATACAGGAAAGTATCCAAAGGAAGAGGTTAGCAAAGAAAAAGTGGGATAGTCAGGGAGATGAAGAAAGTAGACAGAAGTATTTGGAATCTAGGCGCATGGCAAAGAGAAAGGTGGCAAAGGCATATAGTGAGTTGTATGAGTGGCTGGACACTAAAGAATGAGAAAAAGAGTTGTATTGACTGGCTGGACAGAGAGATTGAGCTGGAAAGAATGTGCAGCAAGTTAGGCTGATTAAGGACAGAAATGGTAATGTACTAACAAATGAGAAGGTGGAAGGAGTACTTTGAAGAGCTGATGAATAAAGGAGAGTGAGAGGATGCCTGAGGATTGGAGAAGAAGTGTTTTGGTACCAATTTTCAAGAACAAAGGTGACGCTCAGAGAAGTAGTAACTACAGAGGCATAAAGTTGATCAGCTACACTATGGGGATATGGGAAAGAGGTGTTGAAACCAAGTTAAGAGGAGAGGTGACAATCAGTGAGCAGCAGCACGGTTTCATGCCAAGAAAGAGTACTACAGATGCAATGTTTGCTCTAAGAGTGGTGATAGAGAAGTGTAGAGAAGGTCAGAAGAACTTGCAGTGTCTTTATGGATCTAGAGAAAGCATATGATATGGTGCCAAGAGAGGAAGTGTAGTACTGTATGAGAAAGTCAGGAATGGCAGAGAAGAATGTGAAGGTTGCGCAGGACATGTATGAGGACAGCAAGACAATGGTGAAGTGCACTGTAGGAGTCACAGATGGATTCAAGGTGGGGTGGGGTTACATCTGGGATCGGCTCTGAGCCCCTTCTTGATTGCCATGGTGATGGACAGGCTGACAGATGAGGTCAGGCAGGAGTCTCCATGGACCATGATGTTTGCAGATGACATTGTGATCTGTAGTGAGAGGAGGGAGCAGGTGGAAGAGAACCTGGAGAAGTAGAGGTATGCTCTGGAGAGAAGAGGAATGAAAGTCAGTAGAAGCAAGACAGAATACATGAGTGTGAATGCGAGGGAGGCAGGTGCAATGGTAAAGGTGGAAGGAGTAGCGGTAGTGAAAGTAGATGAGTTTAAATACCTGGGGTCAGCCATCCAAAGCAATGGAAAAGGCACAAGAAAGGTAAAGTAGAGAGTGCAGGCAGGGTGGCGTGGGTGGAGACGAGTGTCAGTGGTGATTTGTGACAGAAGGGTAGCAGCAAGAGTGAAAGGGAAGATTTATAAGATGGTAGTGAGACCTGCTATGATGTATGGTTTGGAGACGGTGGTGCTGACAAAAAGACAGGAGGTAGCACTGGAGGTGGTAGAGTTGAAGATGGTAAGATTTTCATTGGGAGTGACTAGGAAGGACAGGATTAGAAATAAGTACAATATATGAGAGGGACAGCTCAGGTTGAGTGGTTTGGAGACAAAGTAAGAGTGTCATGTCCACTGTGTAACTTCGCAGCAAACAATTGAATTAGTTCGAGCCCAAAATGCAGGTGAAGAGGACGTGTTTATTAACAGAAAGGGGTAGCACAAAATACAAGGAATGTTCAGTGGAAAAACACAGTCAGGCACACAAGCGCTGGGAGTCCGAGCTCAGTTGGATGAAGGAGGAGCTCCACGCAAGACTGAAACAGACACAAATACAGTAAATGAACACATACAAGTAGAAGAGTAACAAGACAAAGGGAATGCAAGAGAACCGCAATGAAAAGGTCAGTCCTCTGGAAACAAAATGCAGAACTAAAACTAGCAACACCAGACATATAGTGATTCATGGCAATGCAAACTATTAATCAAGATTCCCACCCTAAACAATTTCATAGGTTTTTATGTGCCTGCATGTGATTTAAACTTGTTTTAAATGCAAAGCATATAAATGTAGAACATTTGTAATAGAATTTTCATCACTGTTTGGAACAGACAAAATAAATCTATATAGCGTGGCACATTTTAATGTCTGGTGATAGTTGTGACAAAGGTAAACTTTGTACAGCATGCTTACCATGTTGAAAGATCATGTTGTGTTTTGAAAAGCAAAATTTAAGTTAAAAAGATCAGCGTTTAAAACAATCAATGTAAAATGGGTTAAGAAACCAAAAGAAATACAGTATGTAATCAACTGTGATCTGAAGCTAATTTACTCTTCATTTTAAGTTTCTTATATAACATAGTACTACATCCAAGAACTAAAAAAAATGCTTTTGAGAAGAACTGGGAAGACATCTGGCTGTCACTCCTCCATGCTGAGACAATAACAGTCAGATGTCCTCCAACCTTTCGTCAGGCAGCGGCAGGACGGTGTTACTGTCACTCTGCTCAAAAACAAAGTCCCTGCTGAAGGCAAAAGAATCACTACATGAATGCATCTGAGAGCTTCTTGTTATTTTTCTGTCTGGCTTCATTGTTGGAAGGATGTGTCCAGTTTCTCTTTGATTGGGGTTACCTCACTCTGGCCATGTGTGTGTCTGTCCATGCAGGATGGAGTGATATGAAAGAAAGAACAAACAAATGAAGAATCCAAATGTTGTGTTTGACGAGAAACTGTGAATACAAAACAAGAACACACTGTCATCATTCTGATACAAAACAACAGATCTCAAATAGAAAGACATGGTACAATTCTACAATTTACATTTTTTCTACATGTTTGGCACTGTTATCAGAGGTGTTAATGAATGGCTGTGACATGCTTCTGTCAAAATACATATCATAGGGTAGAATCTCACAAATGCTAAGGAACGTTTGCAATTTGAGGGGTTTTGTCTGGATTTGTAAAAGGCAGCGCAACAGTTTGGCAACAGTTTTTATGGTGGCAAACAGTTTTTCTAGCCACAAGAAAATCTGTTTCTGTGACAAGAAAAACTGTTTGCCACTATAAAAACTGTTGGCAAACGGTTGTGCAAGCTTTTATGAACCCCTGATGAAACCCCTCAAATCACAATGTCCCTTTGCATTCACTGCTCAATGTGATAAAGGCTTCAGGGATGAAATACTACAGTGGGGAGGAATGATGTGACGAGACACGAGAGCTGCCAGTTCAGAACTTTATTCAACTCCAACAAGACTGACTCTCTGGCGCCAAGGTGCATACGTTTATATCTCCTGCCTCTTCCCCCTTGGCACCAAGGCGCATACATTAACATCTCCTGCCCCAGGTGCCAAGGTGCATACATTTACATCTCCCCTTGGTGCTAAGGTGCATACATTTACACCTCCTGCCCCAGGCACATACATTTACATCTCCTGCCCCCCGCCCCCTACTCCCCAAGTCACTGGGTGAGAGTGGAACCTCCTGGTGCCCCCCCCCCCGAACACCCAGAAGGGGCCTTAACAGTTCAGTACCTTGAGCTTGAGCAATCGCCCGTAACGGCTGTAATGTGGGGCAGCAGGGCTGATGGAGGGGCCTTCCGGTTGAGGTGGGGAGGGAAAAGACTTGGTCTCTGGCAAATAGTTCCCTGAAGGGGAGAAACCAACCTGTGAACCCACCGCAGGCAGGCGTCCACACCGGGAAGCCTGGGCCAGCACCACCTGCTCATCTGCCAACACAAAAGCGGGCTTAAGTCTGTCTATACCGATGGTTTCCCTGCATCCCCAAAATTCAATACAAAATGTTTTGCCCCCATTTCCAAAACTTTGAAAGGGCTGTCGTAAGGCAGACGCAGCAGGGTTCTGTGTGCATCGTGTCTGATGAAAACAAACTCAGCATTCTCCAAACGCTTCGGAACAAAAGTGCGGGGAAAAAAATGGTGCACCGGCTCCAGAAGGCTACATGCCTCTGCCCTAGGAAAAAGGCGTGGACGAGTCGGTACCGGGCGCGGGACCTTCCAGCAAAAATCTCCCCGGGATCCGCAATGGTTGACCAAAAATGAGCTCATCTGGGGAAGCTGCCAGATCCTCCTTGGGCACGGAGTGCAATCCCAATCGGACCCAAGGCAGGTGGTTGACCCAATTTGCGTCAGTCAACAGGGCCCTGAACATGGCTTTAAGCAACCTGTGGAACCTCTCACACAGACCATTAACCTGCGGGTTGTATGTGGTAGTATGGTGAACTTTGACCCCCAGGCTCTCGGCCATAGCAGACCAGAGTTCCGAAACGAACTGGAGACCCCTGTCGGAGGTGATGTCCGACGGGGAACCGAAACGTGCAACCCAGGATGACAAAAACATGTGGGCAACGTCGGCAGATGTGGTGGAAGCCAGTGGAACTGCCTCTGGCCAATGAGTGGTGCGGTCCACTATCGTCAAAAGGTACATGAAGCCCTGTGATGGCGGAAGGGGGACCACTTAGTCCAAGTGGACATGGTTGAACCTCCTGCTTGGAATCCGGAAAGGTTCGAGGGGGGCGTTGGTGTGCCTTTGAACCTTAGCCCGTTGGCACGCAATGCACGCAGCAGCCCACTCCTTCACATCCTTGCATAAGCGGAGCCAGATGAATTTAGACCCCACCAGCTTAACCAAAGCCTGTATGCCACAGTGTGAGAGAGAGTGAACAGACTCAAAAACGCGGCGGTGCCAAGAGCCCAGAACAACCGGGTGGGGATGGCCGGTGGAAATGTTGCAAAGTGGTGGGGGGGCCTCTTGTACCATCTTGCTCTCCAGTTTAAGGCCCGTACCCATGGAACGGCGCACACAAATGTCCGTGTCCCCCGGTTGATCGGTGGCCATGGCGGAAAAATCAATACCCAAGTAGACTGGCGAGACCAGCGCGTGCGACAAACAAAGAGTTGGCCACAATGTTGAGCTTACCGGCCAAATGTTGAATGTCGGTCATAAACTTTGATATTGCGGCTAGGTGACGTTGCTGCTGTGCCGACCCCGGTTCCAACATTTTGGACATTGCGTAGGTTAGAGACTTGTGGTTGACAAACACAGAAAATGCACGACCCTCGAGCCAAAACTGGAAGTGACGCATGGCCAGGGAGAGGGCCAACAATTCTTTGTCGAAGATGCTATACGAAGGTGCTATACTTACACATGCTATCGCGCAGAGTATGCCTGAAAAAGGCGAGAGGTTGTCACGAACCGGAGACGTACTGTTCCACCACTGCTCCTACGATCCACGCTGACGGGGATGGGTGGGCGAGCAAAGCCACACTGGCAACCGCAGCTTTGGTGCCTGCAAATGCCTGGACCCAATCGGGGGTTCAGTCGACGCTATCTGCAGGTTTCTTCCTCTTAAGCGCGCCATACAGCGGTTGCAGCAGCTGGGCTGCCCAGGGAAGGAAACGGTTGTAAAAATTGACCATTCCCAAAAATTCCTGTAGCACCCTCACGGTCTGCGGACACGGGGAATCTGACACCGCCCGCACTTTATCCGGCAGAGAGATTGCGCCCTCAGACAAGATGCGGTGGCCCAAGAAATCGATCACTGGCAACCCGAACTGACACTTTGCTGGATTAACTATCAGTCTGTGTGCTTCCAGCGGACGGAAAACTTGTTTCAGATGAGAGAGGTGCTCCTCCTCAGATGAGCTAGCCACCAGAATGTCATCTAGGTAGACGAATGGCAAGTCGTGGAGCACCATGTCCATCATCCTCTGAAAAGTCTGAGCTGCGCCCTTCAGCCCGAATGGCATGCAAAGAAACTCAAAAAGGCCAAAAGGTGTTATCACTGATGTCTTTGTCTTCAGCGCTTACCGGGACCTGGTGGTAGCCATGGACCAGATCCACCTTAGAAAAAATGCACATTCCAGCCAGGTGCACCAAAAAATCTTGAATGTGCAGGATAGGGTAACGGTCATGCTCAGTGATGTTGTTCAAGAGACGGAAATCACCGTCATTAAAAATCCTTCAATGTGATTTTCTGGATTTTTTTTTCTCATTTTGTCTCTCATAGTTGAGGTATACCTATGATGAAAACTGGAGACCTCTCTCATCTTTTAAGTGGAAGAACTTGCACAATTGATGGCTGACTAAATACTTTTTTACCCCACTGTATATTGCCTAAATGGGCAGTGACCTCTGAATGACACCAGCCTTTCATCTACTGTGACATTAGGGCCTGGGTTATAGAGTAGTGGAAGTTGTTCTACCCACTTGTCCCACACTGTCCTAATAGCTGCCAGCTTGTCTCTCTCCCGTATACCAGCCCTTGTCTCTCGATTATCAAATCGGATTACTCTGGAGAAAATGCGAAAAGTCTCCAGAGACATTGTGGCTCGAAATATCGGCCTCCCTGTCTCTGCATCCCACAGACTGGCTGTTGATTCATCCTTCGATTTATAGACCCCAGCCAGGATGAGGAGCCCCAAATACGCATCTAAATGTGTTTTGTCCAGCTCCTTCCACTTCTCCCCAAAAACACGCCTCCCTTCTAGATTAGTCATTTCCAGAATGATTTTTTGTATTGAATCTGGCATGACTAGCTCAAAAGCTGACTTGATGTCAGTCACACGAGTCATTGCCATCCTAGTGGGCCCTGGCACTGTCTTCATTATGTTTTCTGCAGACAGTTTTGCCTGACGCACATTTGGGGATGAAGACCAATGTATTTCACCATTTTTTGACATAAATTTCTTGCTTGGAGGAACAGGAATAGCTATTCCCTCATCTGGTTCAAAATCAGAATCATTAGAATCAGAATTTAGCTCAAGATAGTCTTCATCTTCAGACACATCCTCCTCTATTTCACTGTCATGATCAAAGATGGCTTCCAGAGCCTCCTGGACTGTCATCCTTTTGCTTCTGCTGCTCATTTTGTAAAGGTCTGCCTGACAGTGTAATGTTGGTAGGACTCCCATGCAGAGAAGCTTTTATATGTTTTGCCCCTCCCCTGTTGAGTGTCCACTGAATATGGGTGGAGTTTTCCCGCGAGAACATAAATGGTTCCCGTCAAAAGTCGTAACACCTGCACCTCTGTGTGTGTGTGTGTGTGTGTGTGTGTGTGTGTGTGTGTGTGTGTGTGTGTGTGTGTGTGTGTGTGTGTGTGTGAAATATGTTGCAATAAGGTGCAAAGAAAGAAATAGTCTGACATTTCTGACACCCTTTTACCTTCAGTTTGACTGCTGGGTCATATTGACCCAAACAGTATCTATGTGATATAAACATGCAGGGGGTGATTGCAAATATGTGAGATGAACCATTTTCATATTATATGTTGATTACACTAATTAAGGCAAGCAGAAGAAGTTTCATACTGAAAAAATACTTTTAACTATTTTTCCTAGATGTTCAAACTTTAAAACGGGTCAGTTTGACCCGTAACATAACAGGAGGGTTATTAATGAACCAACCGGGAACACATATGTCTAGTGGGTTGAGCAGAATAAATACACAGTAGCCATAAAAAACACAGTTGCTCCTAAGCTAACTAGGCTAGCTGCACTGTTGCTGTGTGGCTTTAGAAGTTCACAGATACACACTCCCATAGTCATTAAAAATTGGTGGAGAAAAGGTGGTGAAGCTCGGAGGGTTTAATCATTCCATTGAGCTCTGGTTCTCATCAGGCAAATCATAACAGCTCACTTAATGAGACCAAGTGAGGTCAAGGTGGTCGTAACAAGTTTTTGCATTGATAGCCATTCCAGATACCCAAATTCATGCACAAAAAAGTATTGAAAAGGTGAAATTCTCATCATACGTGCCCTTTAAAGTTACAGTGTGCAGAATTTTGGATGATCTTTCAGCAAAAACAATCTGACAATGTCAACAAATAAGAAAATCCCTCTTCTGCTGAAATCAATCTTTCATTTTCTCCACAATAAGCCTTCTGAGTTGAAGCAATTTTGGAGGAAAGCCAAGATTCACAATCAAGATTTCTTGACCTCTGTTAATCTTGTACTTGGTCAAACCACCCACCTCCCTTCAAATTTGTTTTGGCTCATTCATGATCTTGGTGCAGCATCAACTCTTCTCTGTGAAGATGCAACCCAGAAAATGGAGCTGATGAATAAAGTGTTATTTCGAGTTCATCCAGTCATACTGCCTTAGTCTGTGTTTCTCTGCAGGTTTTTCTGCTTGGGTTTCTCCTGTTAGCTCTCCACAGGCGTTTTCCATCTTCCCCCTCTTGATAGGTTTTGAGAGACATCATATTCCTCTGAAACCATTGATTACACATCCTTATTAATGGACTGGAAGATTCTGCTCTTAAATCACTTATTTCCATACCTGTGATGAAGTTTCTTTTCTGTTTCTCTGTAACATACCTTGATGTATTGATCTTTTGATGGTGTGACAACTTTTGTTCAACCTGATTCGTGCTGTTGTTACTCCTAACCCAATTTCAGCAAAATGTTTCAGTGTGCCGTGTACATGTGCCCCCTTAGAGACCTTCAATCTTGCCATAATGTAAAGATGAGGAAGCTCCTCTTTGCTGATACTTCCTCTTAGTTCTGATGCCGTGTTTCTCATTACCAGTACACAGTGTTCTGATGGAAACATCTTATTCTATCATCTGTGACTACAAGATAAGACAAATCTTTTACATTTACATCAAATCTACTTGAGCATCATTTACACAGAGACACTTGATGGCCGAGAGACCCAAATGCTGACATTGACACATGCTGGAAAAGATGTTTTCTTCATTTGAGCTATAAACAGAGGAAGGATGTTGCAGCCAGCAAAATACAAATCCCCCTGTGGTGCCCTTGAATAAGACCCTTAACCCCAACTGCTCCAGTGGAGCTGCTCAGTGGGCACAGGTCAATCTGTGGTTGTACTTGGCAGCTTCCAGGTGTGAATGCGTAACTGTGTGAATGTGAACAGGGCATCCTTGAAAAAGAGAGATTGCCTCTCAATGGAACTTCCTTGTATAACTAAAGGTTAAATAAATAAAAACTAGTGCATTTTCCATAGAACACAAGTATTCCTATCTGAAACAAGTATCCAATTAGGCTTTACAGGCCCAAATGTAGGCCGTGTTTGAAAGTGGAATACAAAGAGGTGTAGCCTATATGTCGGCAATCTCATGTTAGACTTTGACAAATATAAAAGGGAGTAATGGCACTAAGATTTATTTGATTGTGTGAATATTAATTACAGAATACCTAATTATTGAAAATGGATGAGACATCCAATATTGGCGACTGTTTCAGATCCCTTGCTTATTTGTCAGATCACTTATTTGTGTGATGATCTTTTATCAGTTACTGTATATTCAAGATAATAGTGTATCTTGCACTTTGGGGAATGGGAGCTGTTCAGTCATCATTATAATTATTTTAGTTTATATCACTGTTCAGTGATGGAGTTCAGTGTAATATTGAATTTCTTCTGTGTATCGTCAGTAAACTCTTGCAGTACTATAACAGGGCACGTTTACAAATATTTGAGACCCATTGTAGTGCATCATTTTATATTTTAACCATATTTTGTTGTTAAATGTTTTTTTTAAAACTGTAATCAACTGAATTAATTACAAAACACCCAACATTATTATACACAGCAGAAGGACCCCATTTGACTGCAACCGTTGCATCAGTGTTGCCCATTTGTCAGTAAATATTTAACTAAAAATGAGTTATTTCGTTATTTGGACATTTTCGTGTCTTGCATTTGGTCGTCATTTCAGCCATTCCGCTCCACAATCATAGCAGTACTTCTTATTAAGTTTTTCATTTTTAAATACTCATGCGGGAGGGGGGACTTGTGGTCCTGCAAAGTACAGTGGTACCACACAGATAAAGCAAAAGCAGGGACTCCCGTCTACTACTGACCGGGCAGGCTGGGTGTACCTCCCCGTGAAGGACCGTGGTCTGCCCGGTTGGGCCGCTGCTTCTCCCGGCATGTCCTGTTTTAATTTTTAGATATTCGCGCGGGGACTCGAGGTCCTGCAAAATACAGTGGTACCACACGGGTGAAGCAAAAGCAGGGACTCCCGTCTACTACTGACTGGGCAGGCTGGGCGTACCTCCCCGTGAAGGACCGTGGTCTGCCCGGTTGGGCCGCTGCTTCCCCCGGCATGTCCTGTTTTAATTTTTAGATATTCGCACGGGGACTCGAGGTCCTGCAAAATACAGTGGTACCACACGGGTGAAGCAGAAGCAGGGACTCCTGTCTACCACTGACTGGGCAGGCAGGGCATGCCTCCCCGTGAAGGACCATGGTCTACCCAGTCGGGCCGCTGCTTCTCCTGGCATGTTCTGTCTTGGATACACCGGTGTTCTTTGTCAGACCCCAGTCCCTGCTGATGCTCTGCTCAGTTTGCTCACGTGCCTCATGTTCTCCACATATGTCGAATTATCCTGTAGACCAACGCAATCACGGCAACTTTATGGCATAATTTTTTTAAGCATTAACTCTTCAGTATTATCTTTTTCTAGTCAAATTTGTCACTTTTCACTTGCTTATTTTGCTTGCAGTGTGCTGTGGTTACTGATGCCGTGATGTTGTGTATTATCCAATCAGTACACAGTCAATGCAAAACCCCACCCACACCTCAAGAAGCCAGAGCATGAGGAGAGAGTGATGACTACACTTTTATTGATAAAAATTACATATTTTGAATGAACAACTCCATACTCGGGGATGCACACCCTCATAACTATCATGGGGGGACATGTTTGCAAACATGTCCCACTCTTCTAGTTATGTTTCTTCTCAGTTATCATGACAGTTATCACATCTTTAATTCTTAGTCATGTTATCCTTTGCATTTTGATTGCATTATCCTGTCTCATCTTGTTACCTCCGCCAGGAGGTTATGTTTTTGCCGGGGTTTGTCTGTCTGTTTGTCTGTTGGTTAGCAAGATAACTCAAAACGTTTTGGACGGATTTCGATGAAACTTTCAGGCATTGTTGGAAATGGTACAAGGAAGAACTGATTAAATTTTGGGGATGATCCAGATCACCGTCCAGAAGAAAACCGCCATTACGGAAAATGCCATTTTCGTGAATAACTACTGAACCACTAATCCTATCATTGTCAATCCAATTGCTAGTCATATGTTTTCATGGTCAAGGAATCTGAAAACGTACACACAAACAATGTATGGGGGGAACTGTGGCCGCCATTACGGAAAATGCCATTTTCGTGAATAACAACTGAACCACTAATCCTATCATTGTCAATCCAATTGCTAGTCATATGTTTTCGTGGTCAAGGAATCTGAAAACGTACACACAAACACTGTATGGGCGGAACTGTGGCCGCCATTACGGAAAATGTCATTTTCGTGAATAACTACTCAACCACTAATCCTATCATTGTCAATCCAATTGCTAGTCATATGTTTTCATGGTCAAGGAATCTGAAAACGTACACACAAACACTGTATGGGGGAACTGTGGCGCTTGGCGGAGGTCTGCGCTCTCCAAGTGCTTTTCTAGTGTTTACTTGTTATGACAGCGCCCTGATTTCCTTTAGTTGTTCTTCTGTGTTGCTAATTTGTCACAGCTGCCCCTTGTTCTCCCAATCACTGTCTCCCCTAAATATGCTGGCCGTGGGCACTAATCCCCACAGCATCCTTATGTTAACACCATGTATTTTCACCACGCAGTTTGTAACTATTATTTGTCACTCCACATTGTCTGGACTTTCACATTTGTTGTGTTTTGTTGTCTTTGGTCTTGCATTATTTCTGCCCACGTGCAGCATTTATTTTCTATTTTCTGTGTTACAATAAATCACGGTTTACCAGGATCACCTGGCGATTGGGTCCTCCTCTCCTTCTTTGCCCCGGAGGGGCAAACACTTCTATGACAGTAGGACTCCACCAGTTAAGGATCCAGCAGGAGAGTCTGGTAGGAGGAGAAAGAAGTGGAGTCAGGATGAACTGGAGGTAGTGGCCATGATCAAGGATTTAGCGGCCACAGCTCGGAGTTGGTCTTCCCGAGACAATGAGATGTCTTGCTGAGGTGGAGTCACTAATGTGCTGGAAGCCAGACCTAGCGTGTGCTTCCACCCTCGGGTGCTGAATCTTTGCCTTCCTCCACTTCCACCTCTGCCACCCTCCTCTTCTTCACCTGCCGAGCCTGAGGATTATAATTGGACTCAACGAGAAAAGGACTCAGCGGGCAAAGGGAGGTCAGTAGCCGGTGGTCCCAATGTGGAAGAGCAGTGGGCAGCCTAGTTCATCCAGGATTTTATCTTGGAAGCTTGTGCCTCCCACACACCAGAGGAAGCCCTGGAGTGCCTAGATGCCGTGGCTGGGATTGTGGAGGCGCACCCCGATGTGCGGAGATACCCTGAGCTGGCAGGACTACTGGGCACTGTTTCCAACCTCCACCGGACATACCGTGGGTTGGTGAGGAAGTCATGTGGGGCACCGGAGCTTGTGCCAATGTAGAAATGTCCCCTGGCTCCCACAAGTTCCACACAACTCTCCTTCACTCCAACTCCAGCTCATCAATGCTGCGCAACAGCATCTTGCCAGACGATTACCGTAGCCACCCAGAGAGATTCATCTGGTTCTACAGTGACGGATTCAACGGCAGCGGCAGCCACAGCGGCAACGCAGACAAGGCAAGTGCCATTTTCTCATTTTTTAAAATCTAATAGCGAGAGGTCTAGTCTTGTCTCCAGTTAGGAGACTCAGCTGCCACCTCTTATTGCTGCTGAGCCCGCAAATATTTTTTCTGCTGCCGCCCCCTTATTTATTCCATTACTCACCTCAACCCCTTGTTTCTCCGAGGTCATCTCCACCTCAGTTGGATCCATAATGGAGGAGGTGAGCTCAAACACTGCTACTGCTCCTCTCCACGTGCACACTCCAGCAGTGACTGTTCTGCCTCACGTGCATGCTCCAGCAGCAATTGTTCCACCTCATGTGCACGCTCCGGCAGCAATTTTTCCGCCTCATGTGCACACTCCAGCAGTGACTGTTCCGCCTCACGTGCACGCCCCAGCAGAAATTGTTCCGCCTCAGGTGCACGCTTCAGCAGAGACTGTTCCACCTCATGTACATGCTCCTGTAGAGACTGCTCCTCTTGAGGCCATCATTCCAACATTGGCAGCACCGGGGTCCTCACCAGCAGAAGAGCAGGAGTTAAGGCAAGTCCTCTTCTTTGTTTTCTTAATATCTGTATTAGAGAGATCTTGTCTTACTCCTGGTGAGGAGACCCAGTTGCAGCATCCATCTGCTTCTGAGCTCTCTCTGCCAAGCTCTTCTGCTGACAGTCTGGGTGTGATTCCTGCTTCAACCTGTACCTCTTCCTCCCTGTCCAAGGTGCCAGCGTTGGAGGAGGGTTCCTGGGCATCTGGACCGGATGTGCCCCTTCCGTCTTGGCTTGAGGCCAGTGCGCCCCAGCCACCTCGTTCGGGATTCAGCACGCTCAAACCATCATCACATGAGGACAGTGCACTTCAGTCATCTGATCCAGAAGTCAGCGCTCTCCAGCTGTCTCATCCAGAGGTCAGCACATCCCAGCCGTCTCATCCAGGGGTCAGCACACTTAAATCATCAGCACCTGGGGTCTGCACACCTCCGTATCTGCCTAACACGTCTTGATTCCTGATTTGGGGGCCCATGGACTCGGGTAGGCCCCCTGAACCATCTTATATCCCACATTCTGGTGGCCTAGGGACTCTAGGAGGCTGCCGGATCCACCCTGCTCCTCAGTCTGGGGTCCCATGGACTTGGATATGCCCCCTGACCCACTTTGTTCTCAGGTCCAGTGGTCCCAGGACTTTGGGAGACCACCCGATCCACCTTGTTTTGTTTTTGGGCCCTGGACTTTGGGTTGCTCCCACCACTGCTGTGGTACCAAGCAAACAACCTGAAACTGAATGTCCAAAAAACCAAAGAACTCATATTACACTTCAGGAAGAACAGACAGGAACCCCCCCCCCCCAAATGGCGACCTTGTGTGGAAAACGTCCCCACCTTCAGGTTCCTGGGCACCCACATCTCCTCTGACCTCTCCTGGACTGTCACCACGAAGGCCCTGGTGAAGAAAGCCCAGCAGTGGCTGCACTTCCTCCATGTCCCGAGGAAGAACAACCTGGACCAGAAGCTGCTGCTGGCCTTCTGTCGCTGTTCAGTGGAGTGCGTGCTCACCTACTGTCTGGGTGTGTGGTACGCTGGCTCTACGGCTGCGAACAGGAAGGCTGTTCAGAGAGTCATCAACACCGCCCAAAAACTTATCGGCAGCCCTCTGCCCTCCCTGGAAGACATCTCCAGATCATCTTGTCTCAGAAGGATCAAGGCCGTTACAGGAGACCCCTCACATCCCGCCCACCACCTGTTCGACCTGCTTCCCTCTGGACAACGGTTCAGATTGATCAGGTCCCACACGTCCACATTGACAAACAGTTTCTTTCCCTGGGCCATCCAAACTGCAAACAGTCAGGGGCCCCACCCCCCTCCCTCTGAATGCTCACATGCTCAGAACTGAGGAACTTTTAATTATTACAATAACTCACCTGTCTTTACACTCCAGACTTTCATGTTCATTGACCCATCCATGAAATCACTACTGTGTATATTTTCCATAATTCTTGGACCATTTTACTCAATTGTGTGTCTGCACTCTGCACTCTTATGTATACAGTTCCACCCATGTAGCCACTACCATACCTGTGTATACTTCCATAATCCTGGGCCATTTTTATTTTTATGTTATTTTTATTTCTATTTTATCTTTATTTCAGTCGTGTGTTTAATCATGTGTTCTGTAAATGTGTTTTATCTAATCCTTCCCTCCTACTTTATTGTGCAGTAGCCTTGTGGAGCACCCACAATTTTGTTGCACTGTACGACTGTACAATGACAGTAAAGCCTATTCTATTCTATACTGGGTTTTGTGTTGGACTGTGCGGGGGAGAAGGTGTTTGGTTTCAACCCACCTGGCCTTTTCCCCCACCGCCCACCCTGGGAGGGTCTTTTTGTGTTTGTTTGGGGTCGTCTAGAATCTGCCATTAAGGAGGGGGCACTATCATGGGGGGACATGTTTAAAAACATGTCCCACTCTTCTAGTTATGTTTCTTCTCAGTTATAATTATGGTTATCACATCTTTAATTCTTAAGATGTGTTCACACCAAACGTGAACGCGCGGCGTGAATCCATACAAAGTGAATGGGAAGATGCAAGTACGCGCAAATTTGTGCAGTCGAGTCTGTGCGTTAGCTAGCTAGCAGCTAGCTAGCTGCTAGCTTTGAGATTCTGCTATCACCAGAGTAAAAGTATCACCATTGCAGAGTAAACTAGTTTGAAAATGAAACTCATTCACTGGAAGGCAGGAGGACCGGGAACTCTTCAGCTGAATCAGGATTTTGGAGTTATTTACCCACGGTTACTGGTCACGGATGTCCTAGCAAGCTAGCAACATAAACACACATCATCTGTGAAGTTTTGGAGGCTTGAGATAATATTTTCAAGTGAGCCCCCAGTTGGATAAAGTAAACCTAAGCATGACGTTATTTTGGGAATTTCCACAGCAAGTTGAACACAGCTGCAGAAGTTTTAAAGACAACTTCGCCTGTCTGCATCACACTAGTCATGTCTGTACACGTGTTTACATTGAGTTATAATGTAATTGTGCCACGCGAAAAGTTTGCCTGTTCGCGTTTGGTGTGAACGCACTTTTAGTCATGTTATCCTTTGCATTGTGATTGCATTATCCTGTCTCATCTTGTGTTTACTTGTTGTGGCAGTGCCCTGATTTCCTTTAGTTGTTCTTCTGTGTTGCTAATTTGTCACAGCTGCCCCTTGTTCTCCCAGTCACTGTCTCCCCTATATATGCTGGCCATGGGCACTAATCCCCGCAGCGTCCTTATGTTAACACCATGTATTTTTACCACGCAGTTAGGAACTATTATTTGTCTCTCCACGTTGTCTGGACTTTTACATTAGTTGTGTTTTGCTGTTTTTGGTCTTGCATTATTTCTACCCATGTGCAGCATTTATTTTCTATTTTCTGTGTTACAATAAATAACCCCCCATCCTTATTTGTGAACGACTGAGCCTTGCGAGGATGCTCCTTTTATACCCAATCATGACACTCACCTGTTCCCAATTAACCTGCTCACCTGTGGAAGGTTTTAAAAAGGTATTTTTTTTTAAGCAGTTCATAACTTTCCCAGTCTTTTCTTGCCCCTGCCCCAACTTTTTTGGAAAGTGTCACAGGCAAAATGGAAATGAGTTAGCATTTGCAAAAAAACATAGTTTATGAGTATGAACATAAATTATCTTCTTTGTAGTGTATTCAATAAAATATAGGTTGAAAATGATTTTTAAATCATCCTTTTTATTTATTTATGTTTTACACAACATCCCAACTTCAGTGGAATTGAGGTTTGTAAATTACCAAAACACAAACAAACTGCATAAGTTGTAGAACTTGAACCTTAGAGGCCAGAGGAACATGCAAAAGGTTTGATAAGGACCAAAGACTGAGAGAAGGAAATCATCTCTGAAATAAAACTGGCAGCATGCTCAGTGCAAACAGGAATAAAGACGTGGGGGCACAGAACGAGACAGGCGGAGGCACGATGAAAACTTGCTGTAATTCCAAAACTCTGAAAGGATTACACAAAGATCAAGGATGGTTGTCAAAAACATGACAAGGAAGTTGTTTACAAAAACCAGCAGCATACAGACTTTTCCTGAAACAGATGTTGTTTTGAGAATGCTTTAGACGTCTGAATTCTGAGTGTTTAAGAAAGATAGGACATACACTGATCAGCGTCATTAGCGGGAAGGAAGCCAGAATTTGACACAGGCTGCAATGTTAACCTTCAAGTCCCACAATTTAAAATAAATTACACAAATCAGGCTGTAACAATTGCATGGCTGTTAGCTTTCTTTGAAGTTGTTGAATTATGTTGGCTTGGTTTAAACAAAATACAAAAAAAGTTGTATAGTTCTTGTTAAAGGCTCCCCTGTTTGAGATGTTTCACCAATGCACTGCAGTCCTGAACTTTTCTGAGACCAAACCCCCCCCACAGACATGCATGGGTAAAAAAGGATAACATGTTTGAAACAGAAATCTGTGGGTCTTTAACCTGTTGGTCTGGTAATGCTGAACTGCAGAAATGTCTCAATGGTGCAGTGCAAACTACAGTGTGTCTGCTGCTTTAGCAGTCAAAATGGATTCTGTGTCATACACTTTACCCAGGCAAATGTTTTCATAAACCAAATATCTTTTTTTCGCCAGTTTTTCTGAACACATGACGTGGGAAGCTTCCTTCTGTGTGCTACAGTAATTATTTCCCATCCAGCATTCCCAGCACATTTCTTGTCCTTTGTCTAACTCACAAAAAATGAAATAAAATAAACACGTGTACTTGTGTAACCTACAGCATATTTTAACATAATGCAATTTTAAACTAGTATGTAGTTTTTAAAGGTCATATTCACTAAAAATGGTGTGTTTATGGGTTTCAAGCCTTTTAAAATGCTTTCCTGGGTCATATGATTCAGTAAAAATATAAAAATCTCTCTTTAATTAGAAATATTGATATTTTATATTTTGGCAGAATGGACCGAAGCTGGTGTAGGTTTTCTTGGTTATATTTCAAAACGTCAGTAACACATAATCCGGTCTTCACTTACAACCCATCAACGTGCGGCTGTCATATCAATCCAGTCCCCACCCAGAGTTTCTGAGCCCAAGGCGTTAACATCAGAGCTAACAGTGCTACTATGGAGCTAGCTTAGCAAGTGTGGTTTTTATTACCTCTGCCAAGGGGAGGAGGTAATGTTTTTATCGGTGTTGGTTGGTTGGTTTGACTGTTAGCAACATAACTCATAAAGTGCTGAACGGGGTTTGATGAAATTTTCAGGAAAGGTGTGTAATGGCACGGGGAACAGATGTTTAGATTTTGGTGGTCATCTGCGTAATGATCTGCATGCAGGATTTTTTTTAAAAAAATGATAATAACATTGAGCTTCCCCTTTAAGACGTGTCCACCCCTTGAAGACGCCAAGGAGTTATGTTCACCTCCGCACTCACAGTATGTGACGGATGACATTATTTCATCTGAAAATGCCAAGAAAAAGCAAGCAAACTGTGCAGTTTAGGAATGGATTTCAATGACATTTTCAGGAAAAGCGTGTAATGGCATAAGGAACAGAGTACCGGAAGACAAGATAAGGATGTCTTGCAAGGCATGTTACCCACACGGTATGTAAACACACAGCACTGGACAATGTTTGATTTTTATTACCTCCACCAAGAGGGGGAGGTAAAGTTTTCGCTGGTGTCCTGCCAAAAACTACACTGTAATTGTCCATTATTGACACATAGAATATGTGTTTATACAGTATGTACAATATACATTTATCCAGTAAATCTATCAGTCCCTCCAGGATATCATGATGTTGTGATCGCGACAATACAAAATCAGCCAATCAGGGCAACTATTGCGCAACCTTGCAACTTTGTCCAATCACCGCAACTTTCCCGCAATTTTGGCCAATCCTCGTCAACTTCCACCAATTTCACCAATTAAATTTGTCTCTGACTGGCATACAACCGGTCAGTCTAACCAATCAAATGCATTGCTGCACTGCGTTCATTTCCGTGTTTACAGGCGTATTAATGGCACACATCAGCAAACAGAGTGTGTGATTTAAAAAAAAAAACAACAACACTCACCCGCGAGGTTTCCAACACCGTCCCTTCCTCCGTCTCACCCAGACTGACGGTGGACGTCTCGCCACGTCTCTGCCCTGACCGCGTGAACGAAGTGCTGGGTTGTGTTGAAAAACGTCCACCTGCCTCAAAAGCACCCCGTCATGGGAGTGCGCGTGAGGAGAAATGCCATGAAACTATTAACGCTACAGCGAGTGTTAACATTTTACACATCTTTAGAGGTAAAATCATTACTACACCTGGTCAATGAGCTTTTAAGCCGTCGATCTCCAGTCTGGACGGACACCCTCCCCCCCCGACCCCGACCCCGTCCCCGACCCTGTCCCCGTCCCGCCATAAATGAAAGATGTGTGTCAAGACCTACATGCAGCAGACGGACAAGTAGGAGTTAGGCACAGGAAAGAGAGAGAATATTGTCTGTATTTTTTTTTCTTTTCAGAAAAACACAGACTCCTATAGACAATACAGACTAACAGAATAAATTATTTATTTTTTCCTCTCCGCTCCGTACCGAGTGGTTGGGGACCGTAGTGAGTTTTCAAATGAAGGTGTTGCTAATAATTTCCAAACCTCTACTCTTTAACATGCATTCAATGCAGTTTAGCTGTTGTAATAGATATTGTGTTAATGTTTGTATTTGCTGTTGCACAAAAGAGTTTTTCTGTATAGCAAAAGTTTCTGCTTAATTTACAAATCACTGTAACAGGAAATGTTTGACAATCCTGTGCTTTTCTTGTATTGCTATATAGAATATTGCTGCAGTAAACTGGAAAAAAAACAGCTGATTTAAAATTTTTAATTCTTCCCACAACTTTTAGAGCAAAAAACACTCTAAAAACATTGCAACTTTTTAAAAAAGCTCCCACGAATTGTTATATTTAATAAAGTGGAATGACACAGGGAATAAATATTGAACAAATGAAGAAAAAGTGGTGCAAAAAAGCATAGAAAGCCAAGAAACCAGTTGAAATCCATCAGAATTTAGGAAGCCATCCCATCCCCCATCAGGGAAAATTAATTTCAGCTGCTTAAGTCCTGACTGGTAGTCTTTTAAAAGGTCTGTGAATATCAGATTGTCACACCACAAAGAAGTCATGATGGGTAGAAGCAAAGAGCTCTCCCTAGACCTTCACGACCTTATTGTTGCAAAACATAATGATGGCATTGGTTACAGGTGCATTTCTAAGGACGATCACACTAACGGTCTGCTACGCATCAAGAGTCGTTCCTGACTTCGTCTTCCAGGTGGCTACACATGGAGACAACATACTGGAGTGTGCCCTGTTCTATTAGCTGGGCTTCACCATCCGTGACAGTAATGGACTCTGTTTGACCGACGACGAGTGGGATGCAACACACCCAGATGACGACGACGGTACAACCGTCCTGTGCTCACAGGAGGAGCACTGCCTGGAGAAGGAGCAGCACCTCAGATCCTCGCCTCAGATCCTCGCACAGCATAAGCCTCAGGGAGCCACTGCAGAGCTGCAGGAGAGGCTGCCCGCATCTATTGGGAACTCCAGGACACAACAACCCAGCGCAGCTTCTATCAACGGCAACAGCAACACATTGCCATGACCAGAATTCCCAGGAGAGGGGTAGAAGAGGCCGGACTCCTTCCGAATCCATGCCCGGCATCAGCCTCCAGGAGCTACCGCTGAGCTGCAGGATGAAGGGTCCGCGATTCAACGAAACACAGTAGAGGCCCGGACTGCTTTTGCATATGCGCCCGGCATCAGCCTCCAGGAGCCGCCACTGAGCTACAGGATGAAGAGTCCGTGACCCATTGGGATGCAGCAGAATCACCACAACTTGCCGGATGCCCCACAGCAGATGTGAGAGCCACACCATCACAACCACGACGCTGAGTGCAGCCGAACAGAACGCCATTCACAGTGATGGACTGGGTCCGGGTCCGCAGAACCGAATGACCGGACCTGCAGTCGACCTTCACACTGTCTCCACCACTACGGGCACCCATCAAGATCACTGCGCAGCTGGGGCCAGCGGCCTTTCAGCTAGCAGATGGTTTGATGTGGCACACCAACCGTCTTTGCCGAGTTCGAACAGCTGCCCCGTAGGACACTGCTATGCGGGAGTTGACTCACATGGTGTGGGACCCAGACTGGGGTGTTGAAGAAGACGATCCTGGTCCACAGGCCTCCGCACCTCTAGGGGCGTGTCCACCACGGGTTCATCATAAGGCTCCTCCAACTAATCGACCTTCCTTGAAAGGACTGTTTAGCTAGGGGGCGCGGCTGCCAGGCAGAGTGGCAAAATAAACCACTCAGCCATGGCGGGTCATGCAGCAGTCTACCCGCTGGCCCCAGCTAGTTTGGGGGTTTCACTTTACCAAATTGCGGAGGGTTGATTCAGCCATATGGGTTGTTCTGCTTTTTGTAAGGATGGGGGGGGAGAGGTTGAATGTCGCGTGTTCAAAAACCCACACTTATATTTCAGTGCCAGCAAGATGACGACCTGTACTACCACTCAGTAACTTCTGTGTATAGCTGAATCAAGTTCGTGTTCCCAGCAAACTCCACTCTCCGTTGGTCATTCCACGTTTTTTCAGACATAACACTACCATCCAGACACACTGGTGAAGCATTATAAATACGGTCTTCTGGAGGTCAATAGACCATTACTGGGTTTTGTCTCGTCTACACAGAGGTTCATTAGCAGATAGCCATCAGAGGAGAGAAAACAGCTGAGTTAAATAAAGCCAAAAGGCTGTCTTATTATTAAGACGTCACATTCAGTCCAAACCAGCAGCAGCACCCCTGTCCTCTTTGGTAATTCATATCACACAGCACAGTTTTATCAAATAGTGATGATCAGAGGTCTTGAGAATAGGCAGTTCAGAGCCATTTCTAACAATAGGAAGGATACTCAAATGGTACAGGGGCCCAACCTACAAGTACACCCTAAACATTTTTTTTGGGGGGGTGGGGGGGATTAAACTTACCTTTAACTTTTGAAGACATTGCAACTTTTTTTTTCCTCACAAATTTGTTTCCCTCTTTCTGTAAATTTGTTACTTTTTTCCCCTCATAATTTTTGGACACATTTCTTGTAAATTTGCAACTTTTTCTGATAAACATTTAAGTTTTTTCTTAAATTTGCTAGTTTTTCTTTTAAATTTGTCACTTTTTTTCCTGTAAATTGCTATTTTTCCTCATAAACTAGCAATTCTTTTCATGTTTCTCATAAAGTTGCAACTGTTTTCTTAAATTTGCTAGTTTTTCCTGTAAATTTGCAATTTTTTTCTCATAAACTAAATTTTTTTTCTTGTAAATCTACTTTTTCATGTCAATTTACTACCTTTTCTTCAATTTCTTTTAACTTGTTTCTCATATTTTTGTACTTTTTTCTTGCAAACTTGTCATTTTTTCTCTTAAATTTGTAACTTTTTTCTTGTAAATTCTTGCAACTTTTTCTTTTGCTTATAAATTTACAACTTTTTTTCTCATAAACTTGCAGTCCTTTCTGTTATTTGTGCTAGCATTTCTTGTAAATTTGCAACTTTTTTCCTCATAAATTGCTACTTTTTTCTTTGTAAAATTGCAATTTTTTTGTTGTATATAAAAATGCAACACTCGTATGTGTCGTGAACTGCCCAAGCGGGACAAAATGGATTCCCAAACGTTGACTGTGAGTTTACAGTGGTTTAATGAAAAACACAAAAATATAACCAAGAACAAAAGCTTACAGGCACAGGCTATGAAGAGGTAGAATAGCTGAGTGGCTAAAATGTGGAACACACATCGGGAAAATGAAGGTGAATGAAGCATGGGATACACACCAGGTTACAAAGTGAAGCATGGGACGCACGCAGGATTGCAGTGAAGGATGCCACCCCGAGCTGCGGGACGGTGTCCCTTAAATACGACAAGGAAAAAATGACAAATGATAAACAGGTGTGGGTAACATGAGCGAGGATAATTAACCAGAATAGAAACAGCTGTGACAACGACAGACTTGAGCTAGCACAGGAAGTAAATAAAGAGTACTGTCAAAATAAAAGCACAAGAAACAAGACAACCGAAATGAATATAGAATGAGGTCTGAGCAAAATAACACCAAAGGAGAAAATAACAATGACCCACCAAGGTAAGGAAAAGATAACCACGAATAACAATAATGATTAATATAACACTGAAGAGGGAACTAAGGCAAAGGCGGAGAAGGCTCATATACAGTCACAGGAAGATGTAATTTATCCTACAAAACAAGATGGCCATGGGTACATAATATAAATAGACAAGACTATAATAACAACACTGAGATAGCAGAACCATTCCAAACAAACAGAACCCAAGGGCAAACTCATAAACATAATACATAACAAAAAAATACTCATATACAAAATAAAACCGAAAAGAGGAAAGTACAGAAAATAATCAAAAATGACTGAAAGCGTGTGCACGGTTCTCCCACTGTGCTCCGCATCATAACAGTATGGATGCTGGTTACATTGTGGGAATGTGGGAATGACGAGACAGGTTTCTCTCAAGTCAGGTTTATTCACATTCACCATCATCTCAAAGAAGAAAAAGAGAACATTACAGGGAACTCTCGTCCTTAAATACCAGGACCCTCACAGTTCACAAGTCACATGCATCCCAAATCACATTGCATTAAGATTGCCCGTAACAATGCATCCCCTCTCTCTGATATCACCCCCACTGTCTACAATGCATCTCCTCTTTAATCCGTTAATAACACTCCCACAGTCTCAAGCCTTGCATACCAAAGCTAACATCCTTGCAGCTTCCTGTTATCTCCAAGGAAGTTCTGCCTTTGTTCTGATCTAAAATGTGAGTCACAAAGTAGGTCACATATGTGTGTCCACCACACCATTTCTATTCTTCGGAACTGTTTAATTTTTTGGTTTTGTTCAGAAACAAAGCATTGATCCAAGTCTATCTATTACTTAATGTTTTCACTGAGAAGGGCGAGATCCCCCCCCCCCACCATTTTAAAGGGTTTAAAATCTTCCCAATTACAAAAACAGGGCCCCCCAAAAACTGTCTTGTATAGTGCCGCCAAATGCTAGAAACGACCCTGCATGAGTTTGCCACTAAATCCCAGTGTTTCTAGTGCCATTTTACTACTGGAATAAGTAATGTTACTACTGTTACTACTGTAACAGTAGTAACAAAGTAATGTTACTACTGTTTTAAGTAATCATTGTGAGGGATAAATTTGGTCCTATAAAGATGACTAAGAGTGTTGTCATTAGTGCTGACGCAGGCTGTGGTAGTTGTCAGTAAAAATGCCAGAAAGAATGAAATAATTTGACTTGATTCAACTCAGCCAAGCTAAGCTCAAATCAAATCACGTGGAATCAGCTCACGCACAAATCAAATTAACAGGGAGCAGATAGTATGCAATAACTGTAGCAGAGTCGGAGTCAACAGATGCGTATCTCCTTCAGTTTAAAGTTGTTCTGTCTTCCATCTTCAGAGGCCAAACTAAATGGGGTAAAATAAACCTCAGTGGAACAGTAACAGAAGTCTAGAACATACAGACTTATGCCAGATCCTGTGACATCCCCTGATTAAGGTGTTTTTCTGATCTTAAGGGGGACAAAAAAGGCCAAATGCAGAGGTGTAGCTCAAGGGGGGGATGGGGGCACATGTCCCCTCAATATCATTATAAACCTTTCCATATCATGTTTAATAACTGAATAAAATGCTTTTAAAGTATGAATGCTAAGAATAAATGGAAAATTTTCTTTTTTCTTCATAAATTTGTTACCTTTTTCCAAATAAATTTGAAACATTTTTTTAATGTAAATTTGCAACATTTTTCTCATAAATCTACAATGGTTTTGTCAAAGGTATGGCTTTTTCTTGTAAAGTTGCAATATTGTTCTTGTAAAGTTGAATTTAGACAATAAAATCTGCTGGAAACCTCACATCAGTCACATCTAGGTCAAGTTAGCAAAATGTATAGGAATACTGGGGAAGATAAGACACATTTTGGACTATAAATCATTATTCTTACTGTACAATTCACTGTTTTTACCATATATATATTACCATACGGACACAACATTTGGCGACGAGGATTCAAGGTATGGAGTGAGCTGCTACCGCTTTTCGGCCATTTCTGGAGGCTCCAGGAGAACCGCCCGTGCCCTGGGCCAGGTGGTATGCAGCTTTTAAGAACTATCTGGTCGCTCTTAACCTCGGCAAGCTCGAAAAGCTGCGTGCAAAAGCTATCCTGGTCCATAATCTCGGAATGGAGGGCCAGGGGATACTTAGTACGCTAGGAGATGGCGATAATTTTGATGATGTGGTACAGCTTATGGCGGGCTATTTTCGTGCCCCGGGAAACACCATAGTAAGAAGAATACAGTTTTGACAGCGACGCCAGCGGCCAGGGGAGTCGGTGTAACATTTTGTTGCCGACCTATGCTAGCTGGCTGGAGAGTACCAGTTCGGCATTTTAGAGAAAGAAATGGTCCGCGACCAATTGGCGGAACATGTTCTCAGTTCCTCCGCAAGGGCATGTCTCCTGACATTCACCGGGGAATTGACGTTGATCGCCGCCATGGAGTTAGCGCAGCAGTACAAGGCAGCGGATAAGCTGGCCAAGAATCTCGGCGAGGATGAGAAGCTGTGGAGGGACAAAAAACAGTGGAAGGCACTGGCCGCGGACCTGGACAGTGAAGACGGCGAAAGTGATGAGGAATATGCCACCGCTGTCAAAGTAAGGTCTGCCCTGGGGACGCCAAGGTGTTATGGATGCGTGTCTGCTAGGCACCGTTACAAGACAAGAGATTGTCCAGGAAGGGGGAAACGCTGTTGAAAGTGCGGCCTGTTCCACCACTTCGCCAGGGCCGGCAAAAATTTTGAGCAAGGGGACTGGAGACTGGAAGGGGGCCCCTCCACAAAAGAACCTACGGTGGTTCACACAATCTCACCAAGCACTGATGGACGGATTTATTGTAATGTGGAATTGGACGGGATCGTGATTCCATTGTTATTGGACACGGGATCGTCAATCTCCATTCTAAATTGGCCCACGGTGAAGGAGTTTTTCCCACATTACTGGGTGAGTGAATAGGAGGTGACCTGCTATGGCTATGGCGGCAACCCATTTGACATCAGGGGCTCACTGCATCTGTCGGAGAGGTACAAATCCACAGCAATGTGTGACGTCCATTTTGTGGTGTCCGCCGAAGGGTCAAACATTATGGGATGTGACATGTTCCACGGGCTGGGTTTCACAATAGCCAGTGGTGTAGGTGAGGAGTGGTCTGGCTGCAAGCTGTGGGACTGGCCTTTTCCAGCTGTGGAGGACAACGAAGTGTGGGACGGTGATTGGCCCTGGTTAAATGAAGACGGGCCGGACCAGCACTATGGAGCGCCATCGTGGGGAGGTTCTGGTGCCAGAGTTCGCATTACCCTGGACGAGGGAACCGAACAGCACGGACAGACACCCGTGGTGGCGAGTAGAGCCAGCGTGCAGGGGTTCAGCCGAGTACTACCATAGAATGTGGCACTGCTGTGGCTGATTCAGGGAAGGAAATGAAAGAGATCGGGGCGAGACTGAGTGGTATGATTCCCAGACATGCCTACAAGCAGGATCTGAGGCGGATCTTGGACTGGGTCGGCGAGACTCTCCGACACCAAAAAGAAGCCCGGTCACGACGTGGTGGACCAAGAAAGCCAGTGAGAACTCCCCTAACTATTGGCGACAAGGTCCTCCCTAGGGTTGGGTCTCGGCTTGGAGGAATCTGCAAAACACGGGATCGATGTGATGACCAGGGACGGTTGCAGGTGGTGAAGACCCACGAGGATGGTTATCTACAACTGTTTGATGGATCCAGAAGGCACCCAAACGAGCTGCGGCAAGTGGGGGAGAAAAACCGCCAGTGCAGCCCATCTCCAGAGTGGATGCGATGGAGACACTTTGGGAGAGAGCCGCCTGACGGACATCCCAGGGGTGGGCCTCCAAGGGGTGTGGGACTTTAAAGGGGGGTTAGCGGCATGTTGTGTTATGTTAAAGTTACTGCCGTTATAGTCTTTTGAAGCCACGTAGCCAAAATGTGTGTGATTTCCCTGTGTGTATGTGTGAAAAGGAAAGGAAAGGGACGTTATCGATGTTATTGTTATCGGCCTGAAAGGTGACAGTGATAGGTGCTCGGTTTGATTCTGAGCAGGTAGCCCCTCCCCGTCCCTTCCCCAGCCAATTGTTCCTCCTTCCTGTGTCCTCGGAGCCCTCACCTGGGACATCAAGCTCAGGGTCTGACAGGCTCAGTCTTGGGAGGCCAAACCAGCAGGACGCCCCCATGTCCGCCTGTTCATTCCTGCCACCCTCCGCAGTGTTGTCATCCATTGGGGCCACACCAGCCACTTCGTCTGCCACCCTGGGATTGCCCGTACCATCAATCTAGTCCAGCGGGCGTTCTGGTGGCCCACACTGCTGCGGGACGTGCAGGAGTATGTCAAGGCATGCCAAACCTGTGTCTGAAGCAAGGCAGACTCATCACCCCCTGCTGGTCTCCTGTATCCCTTACCTGTCCCTGGTTGACCCTGGTCCCACATCGCCCTCGATTTCATCACTGGACTCCCTCCTTCCCACGGGAAGTCCGACATTCTCACCATCATCAACTGCTTCTCCAAGGCCGTTCACCTGGTTGCCCTGCCTAAACTTCCCTCCACCTCAGAGACTGACAAGCTACTCACCTCCCATATTATCTGTCTGCATGGCATTCCCTGCGACATCGTGTCTGACCGGAGACCCCAGTTCACGTCCCAAGTCTGGAAGTCCTTTTGTTGCACGCTGGGGACCACCAACAGCCTCACTTCAGGACATCACCCACAGAGCAACGGGCAGGCTGAGCGCGCCAACCAGTCCTTGGAGGCCACCCTCAAGTGTGTAGCAGCCGAGAACCCGTCTACCTGAAGCACGCACCTGACCTGCGTGGAGTACGCCCATAACTCGGCCGTCTCCACCTCCACGGGGTTCAGCCCTTTCGAGGCCTCAATGGGATACACCCCTCCTCTATTGCCCTTGGCTGAGAGGAAGGTCACGATGCCATCCATGGGGGCCCATGCTCGCCGCTGTCGCTACATCTGGAGGTCTACCCATGCCGCCTTCACCTGCTCGTCCAAACGTAATCGCCGGGTGGCCGACCAGAAGCAGGTCCCTGCTCCCAAGTATGCTGTGGGGCAGCAAGTCTGGCTGACGGCGGACCAGATCCCTCTGAAGACGGACTCTAAGAAGCTGTCCCCCTGCTTTTTGGGACCCTACCCCATCACCAGGGTGATTAGCGATGCCATGGTCCAACTGAAGCTCCCACGGACCCTGTGAGTGCACCCGACCTTCCACGTCTCGAACATCAAGCCTCTCTCCGTCAGCCCCATTTGTCCTCCTCCGAAGCCACCTCCTCCTCCCCGGATGCTCGACAGCCACACCACCTTCACTGTCCAGTGGATCCTGGACGTTTGCCGTCAGGGCCTGCAGTACCTGGTCCACTGGGAGGGCTACAGCCCGGAAGAACGTTCATGGATACCCAAGTCACACTTCCACAACAAGGGGATGGTCTGGGCCTACCATTGAGCCCACCCAGAGAAACCTAGTGGATGCCAGGAGGTGCTCCTTGGAGGGGGGGGGGCACTGTCATGGTCTGGTGAGCGCGCGCCCCCTCCTTCCCGTTTTCTCCTCCTCAGGTAATCAACTCACCTGGGAGATTGGGCGCACCTGCTGCCTCTGCTCAGCCAGCACTTATTAGGACCATCTCTTCAGTGCCTCAGTGCTGGCTCGTTTGGGTATACTGCCCCGCAGTTAAACGTAGCAAGTATTGTTCATGTTTACGGTGAAGTTTACACACTCACCTTTCTCTTTCTTTGTTCTCAGGTTGCTGTTACCAGTGCGGGTGCGTCTTCGGGGACTGCGTGCACTCACCTGCCTCTTCATCCACATTCAGCTGCAACCGTTCTACACCTGGTCAGGCACCATCGGCTCTATCCCATTCCATCTCACAACCTGCTTCATCCTGCTGATTTGTCTCTCCCAACTGGGGTCCCTGCCGGTTCTCCTGTTCGGCCGACGTAAGTGGCATTTTGGCTTGCCATCTCCCTGTCTTCATTTCTCCTCCCATAGCTCTTGTTTCTTTCTCCACAGGCCACTTCCTGTGGCGAGTGATGTTTTCTGTAGCTGTGCTCCGTGCCTTTTGAGATTTAACGAAGATTCTCAAACGTGTTTTCTTGTGTCTAGAGTGTTCCTTTGTTGTTGCATTCTGCACGCGAGCTGTCAGCCTATTAATCATGACAAGACAGGCCTCTAACTTGGCTAACTGATTACTGTCATCTGGCTTTATTGACCAGTATAATTGTGTGTCATCTGCATAATAATTAAAATGTATACAGTGCTTTCTAATAATGTTTTCTAGCGGAAGCATATATAAACTAAAAAGAATAGGGCCTAGTACAGATCCCTGGGGAACTCCGTGACTGAGCTTCGAGTTGGAAGAAAACTCATTATTGATATGAACAAACTGGAACCTATCAGATAAATAAGATTTAAACCGCTGCAACGAAGTTCCATTAAGTCCAACAAGGTGTTCTAGTCTATCAAGTAAAATATGATCGATAGTATCAAAAGCTGCACTAAGGTATAAAAAGACAAGTACAGAAACAAGTCCATTATCAGATGCGATAAGGAGGTCATTAGTGACCTTCACTAAAGCTGTTTCAGTACTATGATGGATTCTAAATCCAGATTGAAACTCTTCAAATAAACCATTTCCCTGCAAGTGGTCAAGTAATTGCGTAGCAACAACTCTTTCTAAGATTTTTGAAATGAAAGGGAGATTAGAGATTGGTCTACAGTTAGCTAAAACTTCTGGATCCAGCATTGACCTTTTAAGTGAAGGTTTAATTACAGCAGTTTTAAAAGCCTGCGGTGCATGGCCTAATGTTAATGAAGAACTGATTAGTCGAAGAATAGAGCTAACAATAAATGGGAAGACCTCTTTAAACAACCTGAAAGGAATAGGGTCTAAAAGACAAGTTGAAGGCTTGGATGAGGAAATTATTTTATCTAACTCTAAAAGGTCAGTCGGAGTAAACTCATCCAAACAGATATCAATTGAAGGAGTTGTAGAAGTTACTGTATTTTATTGAACGGTGGGAAGAATCTGATTGATTTTATCTCTGATAGATGAATTTTTATCATTGAAGAAGTTCATAAAGTCCTGACTAGTAAGCTCTAAGGGAATGCTAGGTTTGACAGAGTCCTGACTCTGTCATCCTGGCTACACTGCTGAAAAGAAACCTAGGATTATTCTTATTCTCTTCTATTAACGTTGAATAATAACTTGCTCTGGCTTTCCTAAAAGATTTTTTTTTATAAATTAAAAGATGATTTCTCCAAGCTAAACAGATTTCATCTAATTTAGTGGAGTGCCATTTTCTTTCTAATTGATGAGTCTTCTGTTTTAAGCTATGAGTTTCTGTGTTGAACCAAGGAGTTAAAAATCTCTGATTAGACTTTTTCTTTTTTAAAGGGGCCACCATGTCAAGGGTCTGATGCAGAGAAGCTGTCACGCTATCTACCATGCTATCAATTATAGAAGGAGCAAGCTCTCCATTGCTTATATCTGTTGTGTTGACATATGGCACTGAGGAAACAATCTGCTTAAATTTGGTAGCAGCATCATCTGAGAGGCATCTACTGTAGTAGTATTTTTCTTTAGGAGCCAAATAGTCAGAAATAGTAAAATCAAATGTTAACAGATAATGATCTGGCAGTACAGTGTTATGAGGAGACACTACCAGATTTTATATTTCTATGCCATATGTCAGAACAAGGTCCAATGTGTGGTGGGGATAATGGGTAGAATTTCCTACTTTCTGAGAAAACCCCATCAATTCAAATATTGAATTAAATGCCATATTAAGACAATCACTATCTCCATCTACATGTATATTAAAGTCTCCTACTATAATTATTCTATCTGATTTCAGCACTAAATCCGCTAAGAATTTGGCTAATTTGGATAAAAACTCTGAGTAGGCTGAGGGAGGACGAAAAACTATGGCAAATAAAATTGGGTTTAACCTGAAATTACTAACATGCCCAGTACTGAGGACCAGGCCCTCAAAGGAATTGTAGCATATTTTTTGCTTTACATTAACTAGTAATTTGGAATGGTAAATTGTTGCTACTTCTCCTCCATGACCAGAACTTCTGGGATTTTGACAGTTTAAGTAACTAGCAGGAGTTGATTCATTTAAACCAACATTATCCTGTTGCCCTAACCAAGTCTCTGTAAGGGATATTAAATCAATCTGATAATCAAGCAGAGACTTGGGAGTTAGAGACCTAGTATTTAACAAACCACATTTAATTTTTAAATTATGAGGAGGAACAGAGTCCAAGTCATTAAATTTAGAGGCTTCATGTTTGAGTTTTACCAGCTTTTTGTTTAATCACTTTGGGATGCTTATACATTATATTTTTATTTACTTTGGAGGGAGCAGGCCTTGATTCTCTGATGGGGAAGACAGGGGCTAAGTTGAGGGGTGGCAGATGGAGAGGAACTGCAGAGAGACATGTAAGACTGCAACTCTAATTCCTGGTCCCAACTCTGAGTTGTCAAGGTTTTGGAAATTTGGATAAAAATGATGCCAGATTGTTTGATAAAAAGAGATGCACCATCCAAAGTGGGATGGACGCCGTCTCGTCTAACAAGACCAGGTTTTCCCCAAAATGAGTCCCAATTGTCTATGTAGCCCACATTGTTTGCAGGACACCACACAGACAGCCAGCGGTTGAAGGATGACATGCAGCTAAACATGTCATCACTGGTCAGATTGGAGAGGGGCCCAGAGAATACTCCAGAGGCAGACATCATTTTCGCAAAGCTACACACTGATTCCACACTAAGTTAGAATGTAAAGTGAGTTGTGATCATGACAGTTTAAGATGGGTTTTGCACTGACCAAAGCCCGTGCGTGTGAGCCAAAATACACGTGATAGTAATGCTGTTTGGTAATAAGGAAGACATCAATCACAGTTGATACCCAGTTAGTTATGTTAGAACAAACAAACAGCGAAGAATGGACTGAGAAATCCAGTGAATGGTTTAATGTAGTGCACGTAGATGCAACACACAAGACATGAATGGGTTTGAAACTTCAGGAAAAGAGGACGATGCCTGTGTAAACTTTAATAAACTTTCATTAATGATGGCACAGCTCCATGCCATTGTTTCCTCCTTTCTGGCTAGGCTTCCCGCCTGTGGTGACCCCAGCCACGAAGTGAGCCCGCTTTCCGCGGCTTTCTGCTGGCCTCCGACAGGTGGCAGTTGGGAGCCGGGGCACATGGCTGAGGCAGTTGCGTGGACACATCTCCTGTCTCTGTGGGGAGTTACAGTGAAAAGGAAAATGCTGCACACTTCTTGTTCATTCATTCATTCCCCTAAAAATAAACATATTAATGCCTAATTAGTCCGTGATCAAAATGAAAATGTGGATATAATAAAAATCTTCAGACTGACACTCCCCACTCCCCATGAGCACACATCCTCCCTGTTCATTCATTCATTCCCCTAAAAAATCCTACATTAATGCCAAATCTATAGACTCCAATGGTAAGTCTGCAATTAAAATGAGAGTGTGGATGGAATTTTTAAAAAATAGCATGTGATCCTCATATAATTAAAATGGCGGGCAATTATATGATGACTATTGCAACTCTCTTCATTAAAATAACAGAAAAATCCAGTAGATGCTGTTTAATCATGAGCTCCGGAGCTGCAGAATTTCAAAACACCCCGCTGAAATAACATTAAACAATGCACTTCTGATGATAGCCCTTGTTTTTCCTGATCAAAAGTGGATTCTCATGGAATGCGCTATAATAGTAATGCGCATTAGATTGCGCGTCACCACACCTCTTTAAAATGAGGCGTCTTCTCCCACCGCATAGCAGGCACACTGTCTACTGGTAATTTGATTGCGTGACGCAAAGCATAAAAACCAGACAATGTACTGACAGAAACTAACAAAAACAATAGCGTATGGCAGAAAGTCTGGCAGAAAAGTGCACAGATGATCATCCTAATAGGGCCCATAATCCCTTAAACACAATCTTGAACAGAGCCACCCATGTCAAAATGAGCACTTAGGTTTTATTGTGGATTTGACTGCATCCAATAAAGTTCTAATTCAAGCAAACAAGACCACAGAATAACCTGGTTCCACCAAAAAGAAACACACAGCCCCATATAAAGGACATAAAATGTCTATATTTCTAGAGAGTTTGTGTAGAACACAGAGTGACAGACTGGGTGACATTACTGCATCTGATCTCTGTGTCCAATCTGTGGAGCAGATTTTTCTCAGCCAAATGAATCAATGTCATTAATTAAATACTCGTTAAGACTTTTCCTGAGGGAAATGGCTGATAGTTAAACAGTAAATTAGACAGAACCACAACAGATGCTAATTTTATCCCTGTTTCAGAAAAGTAAAGTGAAAGACAATAATGTCAAGTACAACACCACAGTCACGTCTTTTTGTGTAGAAAAATAATTTTAAAAATTACATTATTCACTTTTTTCTTAGAGATCACTGTTGCAGTTGATGTAAAAAACAAAAAAAAAACCAAACAAAACAAGCCTTTATTATAGAGGTGACAAATCTAGTGTTTACTGGGGGCCAACAAGAATTTAATGAATAAAGCCAGGGGCTGGGTGTGCATTCAATGATTTGTTTTTTAATTTATAAAATTATTGTAATTAAAAAATATCTAGCATGCATCTGGAAAAATGTTTTAAATTTATAAGACTGGAGGAAAAAAGTCACAAATTTACACAATGGGAGGAATTGCAAATTTAGGTGCTTGGTGTAAAGACATTTATAAGAGTGGGGGTGTGGGCGGGGTAGAAAATTTACAAAAAAAAAGTAATAAACTTGATTTATTTTCCTGTGAATTTTTGAGTTTTTATTGTAAATTCTCAACTTTTTCCTCAGAAGAAATGTGACTTCCTTTTGTAAATTTGCAACTTTTTTCTCATAAAGTTGAAAAAAAAAAAGTGAATTTGTGAGTTTTTTCTTGTCAATTTACAACATCCATATTGATGCTGGTTAAATGTTTATTCAATGTAATGTTTTTATTTTCCTGCTCATCAAATTATGCCAAATTATATTTTTAAAGTTTTTGTTGGGAGTTTGTCTCATTTTAAAGGATTTGAACTCTTCCCCATTCACAAAGACAGTCTTGCATGGACCTCTGTCTTCTCTTTTGTGAACCTCTTTGTGATCTGAACTCTCTACCTCTCGAAGAAAAACCCCAAGTATGAATTTATCTCCTTGCATTATTACCCTAACCTCTTATGCTTTAGGATCTCATATCAATGAAAAGACAAAGGGGAAAATGTTGAGAACAAGTTGAAAAGCTGAAAGAATAGAAGATGTGAATTTATGACAGAAAGTCACAAATTCGAGAAAAAAATGCAAATTTTTTGATAAAAAAATTGCAGATTTTCATGAAGTATCTAAATTTGCTGGAAGAAGTCTTTAATTTCAAGAAACAAAGAAGAACAGTATCTCAAACATGACAAAAATTCTGCCAGTTTATAAGAATGTAATAATATCAAATTTCAGAGAAAAAAAGTTTTCTATTTCCTCTAGAAGTGGAAAACGGTGGCCGGGAAGTGCAAAACACATTTACAAACTTTGAGACAAATTTACAATTTGGAAAACATTTTTACATATCATAAAACAAAATTACATTTACAAAAACAATTTTACAAGTGCCGAAACAAATTTTCATTTCAGAAAACAAATTAACAAGAGGTGAAACACTTTTACAAAAGCCGGTACAAATTTACAAGTGGCGAAACAAATTTACAAATCCTGAAACAAATTTACAAGTAATGCCAACCGGAAAAGGAACGTACAAGTGGTTGGCCCAGAAGTGATAACGTATGCGGTCAATTTGAGATTTAGCATGACAGTTAAAAAAAATAATAAGTTAGCATGGCAGTAAAACAGAAAGAACACGGAGAGTAGGGGAGAAGAGATTCGTGTTCTTGTTGTTAATGGAGTTTATGGTGACAAATAGAGATCGAGTCATGTTTTGCCCGTTTTGTGGCAAACACATGAACCGCTTAACACGGTTTTGTTTCTCGTGAGGTCGGTCTTTGGAGTTTATAAATAGCACAGACCAGATGGAGGGACCAAACACACAGGGGACATCTCAGCATCCGGTAACACTAACTAACTAACCTGCACTTATATAGCGCTTTTCTAGTCACAAAGACCACTCAAAGCACTTTCACTAGTACTAACCCTCTACTCTAAGGGCCTATAGGAAACAAATATCTAGGGACAATTTAGAACAGCCAATTAGCCTAACATGCATGTCTTTGGATTGTGGGAGGAAACCGGAGCCCCCGGAGTAAACCCACGCAGCACAGGGAGAACATGCAAACTCCACACAGAAAGGCTCCAACCCCTGCCAGCCTGGGGATTCGAACCAGGAACCTTCTAGCTGTAACGCAACAGTGCACCACCTGCACCACCGTGCTGCCCGATGCTAACACATGATGCTAAACGAAGTGCAGCATAACGCTAGCTATCTGAAGCCATGTGAATGAAAGTGAATAGTGTTGTGTTAGCGGCTGCCAACTTTCTGAAATTTTGAAATGGCACTCTGTTCATTTTAGCAGAAAACCTTGCCCATCATATGAACAGTTCATGGAGTACAGAAGCTCAAAGTCAAAAGAACGACAGTCGTTTGAGTTTGGGCCGAAAGGAAGACGTGGGGTTAAAGAAAGAAAACACATCCAGGTAATTTGCACTGACTGTCAAACTCGACTTCCAGATAACTCAATGGATGAGGATCACACAGTCATGTGAAAAAATTAGGACACCCCATTAAATATTCAGTTCGTTATTAAGAAATGTTCACGTATTTATGTCTAACCTTGTTTTTGTTTTTATTTGCATTTTTTTAACATTTATTTTAGCCATTTTAAGTGGGAATGAATGTGGGGGTGTCCTAAAAAGATGGGGAGGGGGTGTCCTAATGTATTCCTCACTATTTATCTAGAATTACATTTCACAGAAAATTTGAAAAAAAAAGTCTTTAATTCATTTTTAATTGTTTAGTTGTATTACATGAATCTCCCAGTATTTTTAATATTGATATTAAATATCCATATGTCCAAATATGTAAACAAACAAACAAACAAACAAACAAACAACACATGCTTATACAGGGTGTCCTAATTTTTTCACGACTGTATGTAATATATTGTAGAGATTAAATTAAGTTAAAAAAGCCATATATTTGCTAATATATTTGATGCAGACATTTGTTGCAGAGATTTTAGAGCATCTAGTTTTGCTTGAGCAACTGGTCCTAACAGTGTAACGTTTTAGACCTTGTTCAGCTCACTATGTGTATTATCTTTTATTCTACCTATGTATATAACACATGAAGTTAATCTTAACTTTGTTATTTTACTAGATAAAAGTTGGATTGATGGTGCCACATGGAACTAGTGGAACTGATTTAAAACCTGTTAGAGGGAACACTGCCGTGATTTGTAGACCCAGAGGTAGCAGCCCCTGATGTACTGAAACAAGCTGTCCAGAAAATGAAAGCATTTAATAAGGACATGCAAGAAGGACCGTATGTCCTCTTGTATCCAGACTGCTCAGAAGTGGTCCACATCGCTGGGTCAGAAAGGCCATTCAAATTGGCAGAATATAAAAAGGAACTAGAGAAGCCATATTCTAGGATCACCTTTTTCATTTGCCTGGAAACTGACTTTAAAGGAAGTTAGTGGATGTCATGATTTCAATATTTTTACACATTTAGCTCTACTATATTGTATCTGCATGATCTTTTTTTTTTTTTAACAGCAGTGGATGATACCTCGGGCTCCAATTCTGAAATTATCATTACATCAAGGAGCACAGCTGAATTCAATCGAGCTGACACTGTGGTACTTTTTTTTTAAATACTTATGCATGCATGTATTCATTTGTCTATTGGCTGTACATTTGATTTTAAGGATAAACCTATATCCTGGTGAATATTTTAGAAAAACAAGGCTTGTTTTGATTATTTTGCAGTCATTACTATCAGTAACGCTGTGACAACCTTTCACCATTGATATGTACTGTATATGATAAGGGAACAATTATTGAAGGTGTTACAAATTGTTAATAAATTAATGCATTTCTTCTCAGGTTTTTGAACCACAAAACCGAAGTACTCCCAAACACAAACCTGAAGATCAACGGTAGGTACTAATTTTTATACAAGTACCTTATGCCTTTATTGAGGAGGTGTGGCCATCCAGAACCACTTAAGAGTCCGATCAGTATCCATCATAAAAATTTCAGTGCAAATTGGAAATTGTGTGTCCGAGATACAGCTGTCACGTGTTTTATGGCAAAGGGTCAAAACTAGTTGGAAACATTTACAGTATATACTATTTATATACTATAGCAGGGGTCACCAACTAAAACTACAAAAGGTCTGATAAGTCAGCCCTCCTCCCCAGTCGAGGTCCTAGTTCGGACCAGCTAAACTGGGACCGAACAGTTCCAAACTAGGACCGGAACTGGGACCGGTCTTATGCCCTCATTCTAATCTATAATTGTTATCTTGTCTTCAGGGCATGGGCCCCAGCCTTGGCCCTAGCTTTAATTTTCATTTTTGGAATTTTCTGTATTTCATTTTGGTTATGATTATCTTCCTGGGCTGTTATTCTGTTTTGTGCAGCCATTTCTCTGTGGGTCAGTCTCTTAGTTTATCAGTATTATTATTATTATCATCCTTATGTGCCACGTTCTTGTTCTCCCCTCTGATTATGTTTTTGTGCATCCTCTGTGTGTGATTGCTCAGCCCCGCCCGTCCTGTTCGTTGTAACCTTGCCCTGCTGGCTCAGTTTTGCCCTGATGATGCCACCTGTTCTGTATTGTGTTTGACTGCTCCTGTGTGTATTTATTTCTGCCCCTATCTGTGTCTCGTTATATGTGTTGTTAAGTAATACAGTGTGAACAACACACTTCTGTTCTGTGTCTGATCTGTCCTGTTTATCTCTGCCTGATCCTGCCTGACCTGTTTTTGTAAGTTTTGTTACAGCCCCTGAGCTGCCTGCTTGTTTTGTGCTTTTGTGTTTTTTGAGCTGCGCCGGTTTGGCCAGCACATCATTTATAAATCTACGCCAAACTTTAAATGCTGCATTTGGGTTCAGTTTTCCACCAACCGTGACGAGTGCTTACTTTGTTTATTTTTTCAAAATAATGCTGCTTGGTGTCACCATAGAATTTGGATGAATGGTGTAACATTTCAGAAATAATACTTCTTCTGCCGCCCGTGATGCTGCTGAGCTCACTCTGCATGGGAGTCAGTGAGTGCTTGACTGAGGCTGCGCAGTGAGTCTTCGGCTCTGACATCTGATAGGCCCATAATCATGTGACATGGCAGACCATCTCTTAAATATACCTTGGCTGGTTTTTCACTGGTTTTCACACATAAATTTAATGCCTAAGACTCTTAGAAGTGAAAACACGGTGGTATCGAGATATTTAAAAAAGTATTGTGTTATAGATAGATTGATGTACTTTATTGATCCCAAACTGGGAAATTACAGTGTAACAGCATCATGACAGTAGACAACCAAACAACAGAAACACACACAGCATAACAGACAAAGATTACCCATGGAAAGTAAAACTACTAAAAAAAGCCTATCCACATCATAGATGAATAGATGATGACCCGTATAGACACATGAATTACAGTGGGGTAAAAAAGTATTTAGTCAGCCACCAACTGTGCAAGTTCTCCCACTTAAAAGACGAGAGAGGTCTCCAATTTTCATCATAGGTGTACCTCAACTATGAGAGACAAAATAAGAAAAAAAAAAATCCAGAAAATCACATTGAAGGATTTTTAATGAATTAATTGGTAAATTCCTCGGTAAAATAAGTATTTGGTCAATAACAAAAGTTCATCTCAATACTTTGTTATATACCCTTTGTTGGCAATGACAGAGGTCAAACATTTTCTATAAGTTTTCACAAGGTTTTCACACACTGTTGCTGGTATTTTGGCCCATTCCTCCATGCAGATCTCCTCTAGAGCAGTGATGTTTTGGGGCTGTCGCTGGGCAACACAGACTTTCAACTCCCTCCAAAGATTTTCTATGGGGTTGAGATCTGGAGACTGGCTAGGCCACTCCAGGACCTTGAAATGCTTCTTACGAAGCCACTCCTTTGTTGCCTAGGCGGTGTGTTTGGGATCATTGTCATGCTGAAAGACCCAGCCACGTTTCATCTTCAATGCCATTGCTGGTGGAAGGAGGTTTTCACTCAAAATCTCACGATACATGGCCCCATTCATTCTTTCCTTTACACGGATCAGTCGTCCTGGTCCCTTTGCAGAAGAACAGCCCCAAAGTATGATGTTTCCACCCCCATGCTTCACAGTAGGTATGGTGTTCTTTCTCCTCCAAACACGACAAGTTGAGTTTTTACCAAAAAGTTCTATTTTGGTTTCATCTGACCATATGACATTCTCCCAGTCCTCTTCTGGATCATCCAAATGCTCTCTAGCAAACTTCAGACGGGCCTGGACATTTACTGGCTTAAACAGGGGGCCACGTCTGGCACTGCAGGATTTGAGTCCCTGGCGGCGTAGTGTGTTTCTGATGTAGCCTTTGTTACTTTGGTCCCAGCTCTCTGCAGGTCATTCACTAGGTCTCCCCATGTGGTTCTGTGATTTTTGCTCACCGTTTTCGTGATAATTTTGACCCCACAGGGTGAGATCTTGCATGGAGCCCCAGATCGAGGGAGATTATCACTGGTCTTGTATGTCTTCCATTTTCTAATAATTGCTCCCACAGTTGATTTCTTCACACCAAGCTGCTTACGTATTGCAGATTCAGTCTTCCCAGCCTGGTGCAGGTCTACAATTTTGTTTCTGGTGTCCTTTGACAGCTCTTTGGTCTTGGCCATAGTGGAGTTTGGAGTCTGACTGTTTGAGGTTGTGGACAGGTGTCTTTTATACTGATAACGAGTTTAAACAGGTGCCATTAATACAGGTAACGAGTGGAGGACAGAAGAGCCTCTTAAAGAAGAAGTTACAGATCTGTGAGAGCCAGAAATCTTGCTTGTTTGTAGGTGACCAAATACTTATTTTACTGAGGAATTTACCAATTAATTCATTAAAAATCCTTCAATGTGATTTTCTGGATTTTTTTTGTTCTCATTTTGTCTCTCATAGTTGAGGTATACCTATGATGAAAATTGGAGACCTCTCTCATCTTTTAAGTGGGAGAACTTGCACAATTGGTGGCTGACTAAATACTTTTTTGCCCCACTGTATACCCACTGTACAATGCAGGACTATCAGGAGCAGAATGAAATGTGAGGCACCAATTAGACTGTAAGGTGCAGTATGGCAGCATTGTTATCACCAGAATACAACATCAGAGTGAATTATTGTACAGTGAAATGGCGTGTGGCAGGAAAGATTTCCTTTACCTAACCGTTTGACAACGAAGCTGTAGCAGTCTGCTGAAGAAAGTGCTCCGCTGTCTGTCCAGTGTGTGGTGGAGGGGGTGATCCGGATTGTCCATGATGGATCCCAGTTTATTTAGTGCCCTCCTCTCCACCACAGTCTCAAAGGTCTCTGGCCTGAGATCAATTACAGAGCCAGCCCTCTTGATAATCTTGTCAAGGCCTCGTTATGTATGGTAAAATACCTGGGTGAAGGATGAGGCCAGATGAAGTTGGCGAACACAGCTTTATTAAAGGCTAAGGGCAGCAGTACACTGCCTAAGAGAGCCTAAGATAGTGGTCTGCCCACTATATATAGGGCAGTGTGGTGACGCGACAGGATGTCCACGCCACCATACTACACTTCACAATAAAGTGCTGATTATTGTATATAACATATCGACTCCAAAATAGCAACCAGCTTGTATCGATCCACCAAACCATAGGGTGTAATGCGTTGGGTGACCTCCCAGAGTCTTCGGACCACCATCCCATAGGGCGTGATGTGTCGGGTGGTCTCTCAGCTTCCCTGGACCACCAAACCATACAGCGTGATGTGTTGGGTAGCCTCCCAGCGTCCTTGGGCCACCAGATCATAGAGCGTGATGTGTCTGGTGGTTTCTCAGAGTCCCTGAACCACCAGACCATGGAGCATGATGTGTTGAGTGGCCTCCCAGTTTCCCTGGGCTACCAAACCAGAAATCATGATGTGTCAGGTGGTCTCCCAGAGTACCTGGACCACCAGACAGTAGAGTGTGATGTGTTGGGTGGCCTCCCAGCATCCCTGGGCCACCAGACAAGAGAACGTGATGTGTCAGGTGGCCTCCCAGTTTCCCTGGACCACCAGAATGTAGATCCTATTCAATTAGTGGCCCACGGGCCACATGTGGCCCAGAACCAACCTCCGAGTGGCCCAGGCCATGCCAAGGTAATATAAATTTAAGAAAAAAATATGAAGGAATTATGGTCCACAAGCGCACACACGAACAACACGTGTGATTGTCATCTGCGCGGAGTAAAGAAGCGCCCCGCCCACGTGAGCATTCTAGTCAGCAGGCAGAGAGAGTGGTTTTCTAGCGTTGCTGTCTGAGAGAAACATGAACTTATTAAAATACTTTCAGCGCGGAAAAAAGCAGAAGAGATATGTAAGCAGTGGAGGCATTTATGGTCCAAGACCAATTAGACCAATCTCTAATCTGCCTTTCATTTCAAAAATCTTAGAAAGAGTTGTTGCTACGCAATTATTTGACCACTTGCAAGGAAATGGTTTATTTGAAGAGCTTCAATCTGGGTTTAGAATCCATCATAGTATTGAAACAGCTTCAGTGAAGGTCACTAATGACCTCCTTATCGCATCTGATAATGGACTTCTTTCTGTACTTGTACTTTGAGACCTTAGTACAGCTTTTGATACTATTGATCATAATATTCTACTTCATAGATTAGAACATCATGTTGGACTTAATGGAACTTTGTTGCAGTGGTTTAGATCTTATTTATCTGATAGGTTCCAGTTTGTTCATATCAATAATGAGTTTTCTTCCAACTCGAAGCTCAGTCACGGAGTTCCCCAGGGATCTGTACTAGGCCCTGTTCTTTTTTTGTTTATATATGCTTCCACTAGGCAACATTATTAGAAAGCACTGTATACATTTTCATTGTTATGCAAATGACACACAATTATACTGGTCAATGAAGCCAGATGATAGTAATCAATTAGCCAACTTAGAGGCCTGTCTTAAGGAAATCAAAGCTAGGATGACTTGCAATTTCCTGCTATTAAATTCAGATAAGACTGAAGTCATTGTAGTTGGTTCAAAAAACCTTAGAAATACCTTTCCAAATCAACCTCTTAGTTTGAATATGGTTACTCTTTCTTTTAATAGTACTGTGAGGGACCTTGGAGTTGTTTTTGATCAAGATCTGTTTTTCAATTCACATATTAAATTTGTTTCTAAGACTGCCTTAGTCATTTGCGTAATATTGCCAAGATTAGGAGCATCTTGTCTCAGAGAGATGCTGAGAAACTAATCCATGCTTTTGTTAGCTCTAGATTAGATTATTGTAACTCTTTATTATCAGGTCGTCCTAAAACATTTTTAAAAAGTCTTCAGCTGATCTAAAATGCTGCAGCAAGAGTTTTAACAGGTACTAGAAAGAGATCATATCTCTCTGGTTTGGGCCTCCCTTCACTGGCTTCCCGTAGAGTTTAGAATTAAGTTTAAAATCCTTCTTCTCACTTACAAAGCTCTAAATAATCAGGCCCCTTTTTATTTTAAAGATCTGATTCTACCCAATTATCCTAACAGAGCACTACGCTCCCAAAATGCAGGATTACTTGTAATACCTAGAATCTCCAAAAGTACAATGGGAGGCAGTGCCTTCACGTTATCAAGCTCCTCTTCTGTAGAACCAGCTGCCAATCTGGATTTGGGAGTCAGACTCGATCTCTGTTTTTCAATTCAATTCAATTCAATTCAACTTTATTTATATAGCGCCATTTCACAACAACAGTCATCTCATAGCACTATCAACTGTAGGGGGACCCCCACAGTTGCAGAAAGACCCCAGCAATCAGGCGATCCCCTGTGAGCAAGCACTTGGCGACGGTGGAGAGGAAAAACTCCCTTTTAACAGGAAGAAACCTCCAGCAGAACCAGGCTCAGGGAGGGGCAGTCATCTGCTGCGACTGGCTGGATGGTGAGGGGATAGAGAAGAAGAAAAGAACAGACATGTAGAGAGCAAACAGCACGATGGGGACTCAATCTATGGGAGAGAACAAACAAATGTTAATGACCAGCAAAAAAAAAAATATTTCATAGAGAGTGAGGAAAGGAGTGAGGCCCAGTGCATTACTGGAGGTCCCCCGGCTGACTAAACCTATTAGCAGCATAACTAAGGGAGGGTTCAGAAACACATGATCCCTCCCTAATTGTAGGCTATATCAAAAAGGTAGGTTTTAGCCCTATTCTTAAAAACAGAGATCGAGTCTGACTCCCGAATCCAGATTGGCAGCTGATTCCACAGGAGAGGAGCTTGATAACTGAAGGCTCTGCCTCCCATTGTACTTTTGGAGATTCTAGGTATTACAAGTAATCCTGCATTTTGGGAGCGTAGTGCTCTGTTAGGATGATACGGTAGTATCAGATCTTTTAAATAAAAAGGAGCCTGATTGTTAGAGCTTTGTAAGTAAGAAGAAGGATTTTAAACTTAATTCTAAACTCTATGGGAAGCCAATGAAGGGAGGCCAGAACCGGAGAGATATGATCTCTCTTTCTAGTACCTGTTAAAACTCTTGCTGCAGCATTTTGGATCAGCTGAAGACTTTTTAAAGATGTTTTAGGACAGCCTGATAATAAAGAATTACAATAATCTAATCTCGAGCTAACAAAAGCGTGGATCAGCTTCTCAGCATCACTCTGAGACAAGATGCTCCTAATCTTGGCAATATTACGCAAATGATAGAAGGCAGTCTTAGAAACAAATTTAATATGTGAATTGAAGGACAAATCCTGATCAAAAATAACTCCAAGGTTCCTCACAGAGCTATTAAGAGAAAGAGTAACTGCATCCAAACTGAAAATTTGATTTGGAAAGGAATTTCTAAGGTTTTTTTGGACCAACAAGAATGACTTCAGTCTTATCTGAATTTAATAGCAGGAAATTACAAGTCATCCAAGCTTTGATTTTTTTTTTAAGAATAGGGTTAAAACCTTCCTTTTTATAGCCTATAATTAGGGAGGGATCATGTGTCTCTGAACCCTCCCTTAGTTATGCTGCTTATAGGTTTAGACAGCCGGGGGACCTCCAACAATGCACTGGGCTTCACTCCTTTCTTGACGACACATTTCTGACTTCCTCTAATTTTTCAACACCTAATACAATATGATGAAATTGGCTGGTCTGTGCAGTTCTAAGTCAAACAGGCTTTTTTCACGTGAATATCTGACGTTTTTATGAGCACCACGTCACCAATTGTGTCAGTGGCTGGAAAACCCAGCAGCCATGCTGTCACGTCATAGGGAGAACACAGCGCTTGGCTGCCCATTGTACACACAGGATGGAAGCAGTTGAAAACATCGACGATGGTTCCAGCACATATAGTCTGGAATTGGTTTGTGCTGTCCAATCTTCAGACGATTATAGTTCAGAAGAATGGGATGATAGTGAAGAATCTGGGGGCATCAGACCGTATAGGTTTGAGCCGTGCCAAGCGGGCATCGTGCCTAGTGAGTCACATTCAGAGTGACAGTGGAGAAGCACACATGCCCCCCGCAGCAGCAGCAGCGACAAACACACTGCAGGGCAACACCGAGTGTTATTGTTTTGCTACAGATATTGCAACAAATTATTTGTTCATAAATATAATTTATTTAAACCCGATTTTTCAATAAAATCATAGCAGTCTATTCTCTGTGGCTCAGGCATTGGGTTTATTATGGATTATATTTTGAGTTCTTGTTGTTTTTGTTTTGTACGTGTGTTTTATATGCATTTTGAGCCACTTTCAGGTGGGCACTGTCCAAGATTTGCCGGTCCGAACACACGCGCCCTCTCTCTTTGACAGTCAGCTGTTCATGGTTTGTGTGCATCATCTGCCGTGTTGCCAGCCAGCCAATATTGCCAACACTATCATGACGTGTTAGCCACTCCACACAGCCGTGGTTCTGTTGCGCCCCTTGAAGCGATGTCGGCCCTGAGGCGCAACCAGGGTTAACACGTCTCCTCCATGTTCGCTGGGCGATGTCAGCTCCAAACTCCAACTGTAAGTGTTTGTTTATTTTTGTAAGTCTTCACCTTTTTGGGAACTGTTGTCATCATTCTTATGTTCAATACATGTGCTGTGGTGAATTCTGCACGTAAATCTATTCATCAGGACCCTCCGTGCGCTCTTATGCAGGGCACGGAGAGGGAGGATGAAATAACGAGGATTTATGTGCAGGGTTCACCACAGCACATTTAATACAGAAAGACAGACAATTCCCTAAAAGGTGAAGACGTACAAAAAACATAAACACACTTACTGATGGTGTTTGGGGGCCGGCATCGCCCAGCGAACGAATGAGAGGAGACGTGTTAGCCACAGGTGCGCCCCAGAGCCGACATCGCTTCAAGGACGCATGAGAACCATGGCGAACATGGAGTGACTTAACACGTCGTGAGAGTGCTGAAAATACTGGCAGACAAACAGCACAGATGACAATACTATGGACCAGCAGTGCGTAACTGGCAAACGGCCGCGACGTACACGCACTGCTGGTGATGGTGTGATGAGAAGCACCTGGGTGAGGACCAGGAAACATGATCAGTGGGAGTTTGAATCAGCTGGTGATAATGACAGAGGGGATGTGGCTGGACCGGCGAGAGTCAGCACACGATCACAGAAAGTAGGTCAAAGCTGTGCATAAATCCATTAATCCTTCCCCTCCTCGTGCACTCCTCCTGCGTAAAAGCACACAAAGAGCACACGAGGAGTGCACAAGGAGGCTTATGACAGTTGGAGCTGAAGCGTGTGATGTAGTCTTTCACGGCCTGTTGTTTATCTAAGCCTGTGACACAACTCGAAGGCACAGTCGTAAAATTAAAACAAGAAACCAGAGAAACTGAGCTACAAAGCTGCTGTCATTCCAGTCAACAACACTGGTGTCCATTCTCCCGCTTATGTCATGGTTTTGCCACCCTTAATTTGATGGGCAGCACCACAGTCCAGTCAGTGGCTGCGTTTTTTTGATGATAACTAGTTTATGCAGGCGCGGTTGTAAATATTATATTGATCATCGACAATGACTTTTGGGTTTACACAACATGCTAAAAAATGTAAAAATCGTGTCATCAGCCCTATAAGGTTAGTATTTTGTATATCGCCCCTTATTTTGGGGATCACTTTGTGCCGCAACAAACTTGGCGTTGTTGGCAGGATAATATTCTGAGTAGGCAGAGACGTGTGTTCCATTGCTTTTTGGGGGTTTTTTAATTGTAGATCTTTTTGTTTTTTCTTCTTCCATTCTCAGGTCAGTTTTTATTGTGTTTTGAGATAAAGCAGCAGTGGATTTTTTTTCCTCATCTGGTTTCCCCTTGTAGTCTTTGAATTTGTAATTATGGAAGAATTGCAAGAATTAAGGGATTCAGTTGCCCAGTTAAAGGTAGATAATGAGAAGCTATGTCAGGAACAGACTATTGCCATTCCTGGTGCTTCTGTATCTTGTTCTTTACCACCTTCTGTGTCCATAGCTAACATCCCTGTCACTGAGGGGCTTGTTTTTGTGCCACGAGATCGCAAATGCCCCATGTTCTGAGGAAAATCTGGTATTGGGTTGACTGAATGGCTTGAGGAAGTACAGGCTTGCATTAGAGCGTGGCACTTGTCCATAGCCAATCAGGCATTTTTTCTGTTTGATCATCTTAAGGGTGAAGCCCGTGAAGAAATAAAGTATCAGTCTAGTGTGGTTTGTGGGGACCCAGATCAAATAACTGCAGTATTACAGGAGCTTTATGGGCGTTGAGTCATATGTTTCTTTGCAACAGGCCTTCTTTTCCAGGAGGTAACAGGAGGGGGAGACCTTGCAAGAATTCTCCCTTGCCCTGATGAGTCTTATAGCTTCTGTAAAATGACGTGCGCCCAATGAAAATCCAAATTCTGAAGTGTTGCTGAGAGATCAGTTTGTTGAACATGTTTTTGACTGTGCTCTTCGTCATGAGCTTAAACAGTTTGTGCGTAGACAGCCTATTGCTTCTCTGGTTGATGTTAAGAGTGAAGCTATGAGATGGGAGCAAGAAGGTCTGCCAGGTGGGGTTTGAGGCCGTAATTCCCTCAGCATTTGGTACTCTGTGTAGTGTGCAAACTATCTCACAGGGGTCAGTTGGTTCACCTTGGATGATTGAGATGAGTGAAATGAGGGAAATGTTGAAAGCTCAACAAGAGCAGTTAAGTAAATTAACAGTGTGACTTTATTGCGGAACTCTCATCAGTCTACTCGCCCGCGTTGCAGTGGCCCGATTGTATGCAGATGTTGCCAACAGCCTGGCCACTACCTAAGCGATTGTGATGTTGTGTGTGGTCAGTCTCCATCTGTAATCTTGCGGCTTGGAAAGACTCCTCCATCTCAGCTGTTGGGAAACTAATGCCCACCGGATTGCAGAGCCACAGTTTGGGTGGGGTACCTACTGGCTCAGGTTGGTTTGAATAATGTTGAGGCTGCTTCTAAATTGGTGTTTTCATGCCCATTCCTAGACATAAACATGGGTGGTGTTACTGTACCTTGTCTGGATACTGGGTCAATGGTGTCCACCATTACAGAGAGCTTCTTTTGACAATATTTTGAGTCCCAGGGCTTGGAGCAACTTCAATCTTGTCTCTGGTTGCAGCTTAGAGCTGCCAATAGGTTAGCAATTCCCTATATTGGCTATCTTGAGCTTGATGCTGCGCTCTGTGGTAAGGTAATGACCCAGTGTGGTGTGTTGGTTGTAAATGATCCTCTTGGTGACGTATCTTTTCAGGCCCCTGGTGTGTTGGGGATGAATATCATTCAGTGGTGTTACAAAGATCTTTTTGGCCAGCATGGTTTGGCTTTCTTTGTTAACTGCGGTATTAGATGCCCCCGAGTTTGTCATGAGGGCTCTACAGACATGTCATCAGTTAACCATGCAGTCTTCCAATAACGTTCGTTGCATGGTTAAGGTCCGGGGTAACAAAGCTATTCGTATTCCAGGTGGGGTAATGAAAATTGTGCCAGCCACCTGCTCTGAACAATATACTGGGACTACTTTGCTTTTTGAGCCTTTGGACACTGGTTTGCCAGCTGGTCTACTTGCTTCACCTGCATGGGTTTGTGTGGAAAGGGGCACATGGTTTCAAATTTGGGGTTTGAGGAAAATGGTTTTAAATTCAGATAAATTTACAGAGAAAAGTAGAAAACTATAAGAAAATTGTTATAAATTTTGGAGAAAAACTCAAACCTTCACGTCAAGTCATTACTCAAGTTTTTCAGTGGGTGCTTTTTGCATCCTTAACTCTACTAGAAATTTTTGGTTGACTGTTAAGTGTGTGTGTAATGGAATGTGTATTTTTAAAAAGAGGTTCCTACTTGCATGTGATTTAAAACAAAATAAACCATAATAGTGGATGTGCAATGTTTGTTAACGTTATCAATCTTGTCTTGGGGGATTTGTGCACTGAAGTGTTTGACAGTTCATTTTTATTCAGCTAAATGTGTCGTGAATGGGTGCAAAATAGGACACCACACGCTCGCTGTAGGTTTGCACATTTATCAAAACAAAGACATGCACAATGCTGATGGAAAGGGATTACAGGTTGGCAAAAAAAATAGTTTAAGCTAAGGTGAGCATAATCACCAGCTGACCTGGGGCAAACACAAAGGAACAGGTAGCAAAAATAGTCAAACTAAGGCGAGCATAATCGCCAGCCAACCTGCAAATTACCAGAAATGCATGCAGTGAGAAACTGAGCACTTGCATGTAGGACAACAGTTTGAGTGAGTTGAGTCCATTGAGTGGACTTGACCGTAGGAGGCTACCCAGACAATGGTGCAGCGTCCTTAAATATGCAGCAGCACACACAAAAAGGAATACTACAAACACCATAAATGAAATGGAATACACAAATGCTGGAGGCAAGTTGGGGTCAACGTCTGCTGTGCCAAACACAGGGAACGCCTGAGCAAGAGAAAGCTCATTTGGGGAACCCCGAGAGCCATGGGGATTGATGGCTGAGAAAAAGCAAAGAGGAGAAAAGGCACCAAGATGGAGCACGCCAACATACCTCAACAGCAAAATCTGAACCACAAAAATGGGTCACAGCAGGAGAAGAGGACAAAGAAGGTAGAGTAGTAGGACACGGCAACAACTGAAGTTGTCGTGATCCTTAAATATTCACACACATAATCAGACAGGTGTAGCTCATGGGGTAATCAATCGGCAGTAGTTGTGCAGCCTCGAAGGAAGGAACAGCCGGAAGCTGCACAGTGCTGTCAAAATAAACAAAACCGGAAACAGAAAATACAGATAACAAAGCTTAAAAGCACAATAAACTAAGAAACAGAAAATAAACAGCAATATGTTCACTGGGCAGTCAAACTGGGCACGGCTCTAACCCGTGCCCCAGGAACATGACAAAATGCACTTTGTGATGTGTCAAAGTCAGTTATGACCAGGATGTAGTATATCTGATTTTAAAAGGGAAACCAATGTTAATGTTGACATAATGTAGCACACAGGCCCAGGAAACACGCACGCAGGCTCAGGATAGATTTAACTGCTTTATTCAACAAGCAGGTGTGTGTGGATGGATGTATGCGGTATGGGAATGTGCTGGGGTGAACGCCGATGTGCAGGCAGCAGAGCAGCGCGCCGTACAGCCGGACAACCCTATGGAGACAAGAACAAAGGACAAGGGTAACGGGCACCACACCGAGACAGGGGATATAAGTGACGGTGTTGCTTACTTGCAGGGACAGGTGGCTGGCGTCGGCAGACGATGAGCCCGGGAGACAGCGTCCTGCTGGGTCTGCACAGAGGATGGAGATGCTATGGCGATGACGGGGGAAATCCGCCGCCAGGAGGGTCCACCTGTGCACAGGGGTGAGAACTAGGAAGACAAGGTAAGGAGTTCTTACGTGTCGTTGAATCTTTGCTGGTGATCTGAGGTAGAATCACGAGCTTTGGAAACGCTGATGAGAACAGACGGCTCCAGACTGCAGCAGAGGGCAGAGTGGGCTAAATAGCCCGCTGCTGATGAGACGCAGGTGTGCACGCAGCTGAAGCCGCTGATGAGCAGCGGGTCGTGACAGTACTCCCCCCTCTAGCAGCGCCTCCTGGCACTGGTTTGTCCGGATGTGCCCGATGGAACTCCCTGATGAGGTTCTTGTCTAACACCCAAGAGGAGGGCACCCAGGATCTAAACTCCGGACCAAACCCCTCCCAGTCCACCAGATACTGCAACCCGCGCCCTCGGCGCCGGGAGTCCAGGAAGGAGGCGACTCTCCAGGCCGGGTGGCCATCGATCATCATAGGCGCGGGCGGCACTGCGGGCGGGGGGCAGAGGGGATCAGACACATAGGGCTTGATCCTGGAAACGTGGAAAGTAGGACAAATGCGAAGGGAGGGGGGGAGGGCCAGACGCACAGCCACCGGGTTGATAATCCTGGAAATGGTGTGAGGACCAACAAAGCGTGGTGCCAACTTCTTCTTCTCCCCCTTAAGGTGGAAATCCTGAGTGGCCAACCAGACTCGTTGACCCACATGGTAGGCAGGGGCCGGTCTCCTGCGGCGGTTGGCAGTGATGCTATTACGCACAGCCGTGCATAAAAGCGCGTCCCGTGTCCTGGACCACAGAGCCCGACAACGTCTCAGGTGCGCCTGGACGGAAGGAACAGCGAGCTCTGCCTCCTGGTCTGGAAACAAGGGTGGATCATAGCCCAGGGACGCCTTAAAGGGAGACATACCTGTAGCAGAAGACCGGGCGGTGTTGTGGGCGTATTCAACCCAGGCCAGATGTGAACTCCAGGAGGATGGGTCTGATGACGTGACGCAGTGCAGGGCAGCCTCCAACTCCTGGTTGGCCCTCTCACACTGCCCGTTGGATTGTGGGTGATGGCCGGATGAGAGGCTAACTGTGGCCCCCAGGGCGTTGCAAAAGCACCTCCAGACCTCTGAGACAAACTGGGGACCCCGATCCGAGACGACATCTACTGGTATCCCGTGTAACCTGACCATGTGCTGCACCAGGAGATCCCCCGTCTCCTGCGCCATTGGAAGACCCCGCAGTGGCACGAAGTGGGCGGCCTTGGAGAAACGGTCCACAATGGTCAGCACGGCATTATAGGAGTTGGAAGTGGGGAGACTAGTGACAAAGTCGAGGGCAATATGGGACCAGGGTCTGCCAGGGGTCGGCAGAGGCTGGAGTAGACCAGCGGGAGGAGAATTACCCGACTTGGCAGAGGCGCACACAGGGCAAGCCCGGACGTAGTTGGAGGCATCCTTCTGCAGACCCGGCCACCAGAAGGAGCGTTGGAGGAGATCCACTAGCCAAGATACCCCCGGGTGACAGGCGAGCTTGGAGGTGTGGACCCAATGAATGACCTCCCCCCGGACAGAAGATGGAACAAACAACCTTCCCTCCGGTCCGCCACCAGGATCCGATTCAGCCTCCTGCGCCCTCCGGATCTTGTCCCTGATGGACCAGGAGATGGCACCTACCACACACGAACTGGGCAGGATGGGGTGGCCCGACTCCTCCGATGTCTCAGGGACGAACTGCCTGGAGAGGGCATCAGGTAGGATGTTCTTAGAGCCGGGGCGATAAGTAATGGTGAAGCGGAACCGGGCAAAGAATAGAGACCAGCGCGCCTGGCGGGCATTCAGGCGTCTAGCAGATCGAAGATACTCCAAGTTCTTGTGGTCCGTCATCACCACGAATGGTAGCGCTGCCCCCTCCAGCCAGTGGCGCCACTCCTGCAGGGCGAGCTTGATGGCAAGAAGCTCCCTGTCCCCGACGTCATAATTCCGCTCGGCCGGAGACAGACGCCGTGAGAAGAAGGCGCAGGGTCGTTTGGTTCCGTCAGTGGGTGAACGCTGGGACAGCACCGCCCCCACCCCCGTGTCAGATGCGTCGAACTCAACCAAGCACTGCAGCGTGGGGTCGACCTGGGTCAGGACCCGGGAGGAGGAGAACTCCGTCTTCAGCGCCTGAAACGCCGCGGCGACCTCTTCAGTCCAGCGAAAGGCGTTCTTGGGTGACGTGAGACGGGTCTGTGGGGCAGCGATGGCACCAAAGTTGGGCACAAAACGGCGGTAGAAATTAGCGAACCCAAGGAATTGTTGGACCTGCTTCCTGCAGGTCAGCGTCGGCCAGTCCACCACCGCTTTGACCTTAGCGGGGTTGGGCAGAACCTGATTATGTGAGATCACAAATCCTAGAAAGGAGGTGGTCTTGGCGTAAAACTCACATTTTTCTGCCTTCACATATAACCTGTTCTCCAGCAGCCGCTGTAAGACCCGTCTCACATGCACCTGGTGTTCTTCACGTGACCTGGAGAAGATGAGGATATCATCTAGGTACACGAATACAAAGAGACCCAGGAAATCACGCAGGACATCATTTATTAGGCGCTGAAAGACAGCTGGGGCGTTGGTCAGACCAAAGGGCATTACGAGGTATTCAAAATGTCCACTTGGCGTTCTGAATGCAGTTTTCCACTCATCCTCCTCCCTGATCCGGACTAGATGGTAGGCACTGCGGAGGTCCAATTTGGTAAACCAGGTCGCCCCCTGCAGGGAGTGGAAGGCAGTGTCCATCAGCGGCAGAGTGTACCGGTCCTTCTCAGTGATGTCATTCAACGCTCGGAAGTCGATACAAGGGCGGAGGGACCCGTCCTTCTTTGATACGAAGAAGAAACCGGCTCCGAGCGGGGACGAGGAGGGGCGGATGATACCTGCGCTGAGAGACTCCTTTATATAACTGTCCATCGCCTCCCGCTCCGGCGCTGACAGGCTATACAGGCGACCTGATGGCAGGGGAGCCCCTGGGCGGAGGTTGATGGCACAATCATAGGGCCGATGAGGAGGGAGAGGCATCGCCCTGGATTTGCTGAAGACCAAGCCCAGATCGTGGAATTCCGAGGGCACCAAGGTGAGGTCCGGAGGCGCGGCGTCCTTGATCGGGGGAGGAGCAGACGGGGCGCAGGCTGCGGATTGTAAACAGGTGCCCATACAGAATGGACTCCAGGCGGCGATCTTCCCGGTCTGCCAGTCCAGGACCGGGTTGTGCAGACGCAGCCAGGGGTACCCAAGGATAACAGGCGTCACAGAGGAGGACAAAACGTAGAAGGAGAGTTCCTCTCGGCGATTGCCCGAGATAATGACTGGGACGGACTGCGTGCGATGAGTCACTTGGCCAAGGGGAGCACGGGAGAGGGTGATAAGGCTCAGAGGAGCGGGCAGAGGTTGGCAGGGGATGCCCAATCGGGTTGCCAGGCTCTTTGAAATGAAGCTCTGCTCTGCTCCTGAGTCCACCAGTGCGTGTGTGAGATGCCCCGTGGCATTGTGACAGAATCGGATGGGCAAGGATAGGCTTGTGAGGGGATTTGACCGGTTAGAATCCGTGAGGCCCCCTACAGTGACTCGCGGACCTCCCCGTTTGGCTTCTCTGGGCAATGCTCCACGGAATGTTGGCCTCCTCCGCAATACATGCAGAGACCCTACTTCCGGCGGCGCTGTTTCTCTGCTAGAGGGAGCTTTGACCGGGCCACCACCATCACCTCTGACTCCTCGGAGGCCTCCGGTGGAGGTGTCGCCAGGGGGCGGTCTTGAGGCGTGCGGACGGAGCCTCCACGCGAGCGGCTGCTAAACTTCCGCTCGGTGGACCGTTCACGCAGCCTATTATCCAAACTAATGGCGGTGGAGATTAACTCCGCCAATGTCTCCGGAAGATCCCGACCAGCCAGTTCATCCCTCAGACCCGAGCTGAGGCTGCGGAGGAAGATGCCACAGAGAGCGGCTTCGCCCCAGCCCACCTCATCCGCTGCAACCCGGAAGTCGATAGCATAGTCCGCTGCTGACCGGCTTCCCTGCTGGAGGGCGAGAAGCCGGTCAGTTAGGACGCTATCGCGCCGGGAATGATCAAAGACCTCTAAAAAGCTCTGCACGAACTGGCTGTAGGAGAGGCTCGCGTAGCTGGGCTTCGCCATTACGGCGTAAGCCCAGGTTAACGCTCGCCCCTCCAAGAGATTTTGCAATATAGCCAATTCGGCTGTGGTCTGAGGGAAAGTCCCCGGGAACGCGCAAAAACACAGACTCACACTGCATTATAAACACCCGCGCCCCTCCGAGCTTTCCGCTGAAGCGGGCGGGGGTCGGGATTGGTGTGAGGCGGGTTGGCGTTCCCGAGGTAGACTGACCGGGCATCGGAACGGCAGGAGCTGGCCCACCCTGGCGAGCCATGGGGAACGCCTGCTGGGGGTCCAGGCGGTCTAACCGGTGAGTGATGTTAACCAACTGGTTGAGTATCACCTGCTGTTGATGAGCTATTAAATCAACCCGAGCCTCGAGGGTGGAAAGACGGCGTGCGAGCCAGCTGTCTGCTGGGCCGCTTTGCTGGAGCCGTACTGACATAATGTAGCACACAGGCCCAGGAAACACGCACGCAGGCTCAGAATAGATTTAACAGCTTTATTCAACAAGCAGGTGTGTGTGGATGGATGTATGCGGTATGGGAATGTGCTGGGGGAACGCCGATGCGCAGGCAGCAGAGCAGCGCGCCGTACAGCCGGACAACCCTATGGAGACAAGAACAAAGGACAAGGGTAACAGGCACCACACCGAGACAGGGGATATAAGTGACGGTGTTGCTTACTTGCAGGGACAGGTGGCTGACGTCGGCAGGCGATGAGCCCGGGAGACAGCGTCCTGCTGGGTCTGCGCAGAGGATGGAGATGCTATGGCGATGACGGGGGAAATCCGCCGCCAGGAGGGTCCACCTGTGCACAGGGGTGAGAACTTGGAAGACAAGGTAAGGAGTTCTTACGTGTCGTTGAATCTTTGCTGGTGATCTGAGGTAGAATCACGAGCTTTGGAAACGCTGATGAGAACAGATGGCTCCAGACTGCAGCAGAGGGCAGAGTGGGCTAAATAGCCCGCTGCTGACGAGACACAGGTGTGCGCACAGCTGAAGCCGCTGATGAGTGGCGGGTCGTGACAAATGCTACTAACAGTGCACATTGAGTTTTTATGCACTTTGAGATTTGCCTGAGTAAGATGTGACCAAAATGGTTATTTAGAGAATTTTTTTTACTCTGTTTATTTGTTGTTCAAGAGAAAAAATATTTCCACTACTTGAAGTTCTGCTCAACCCCAGCACAGCTGTGTTTTTATACACTTCTGATGTACCTTTGTCATGTGCCAAGTGCACATTTAAAATCAAGGCAATGAATAAAAAGTGCATATTTTGTCATATTGATCTGTGTTGGTTTGAAATTTGTCATTCAACAGATTGCTGAACATGTGTGGCACAGTTACATGTCTTGATTTCAAATTGTGGCCCAACTGATTTTGTAATTGAATAGCCCTTCCTTAGAGCATGATGCTGGAGCATGCCACTCGTGGAAATCCAGAGCGTGCCCCTCGTGGAGGTCAGGAGCTGGTGCGTGCATCTTGTGGACCGCTGAAGCTGTGACATGTACCTCCGTCTCAAATGCAGCCACCTCGAATGGGGAGGAAGAAACACAGGCAGATGTCATGTCCAAATCACCACTATCAGCAGAAGAGCTTGATGGGGAGAGATCAGAAGCAGATGAATCCGTGTACTCTTCGTTGTTTTAATATTTTGTTTGTGAAGCGAAAACAGAACTACCGAAAATAGCTGCTATATCATTCTCGCCTTGTCAAAATAAAATCAAAATTGAGCAAAAACGACATAACGACTCCGATTCCGTTTGGTGTCATTTTCCTTTTATTTTGTTGGTCACAGCTGGAAGTGGTGATAGCAGCCACAGAACGCCGCCGCCATTTTCAAATAAGCTTGAAAGACTAGCTGCCAAATCTCACTTTAAAATTGGGAAAATGCCCAAAGGTGCAGCATAGACTCATGCAAACATTACCATCTGATGAAAGATGAGAAGGACTGCCAGAAATATACGTTTAGAGTTCCCATCAGCCAGCAAAGGAGGACGTTGTGGACAAATGGATATCGAAGGCCTCGGGAGTCATGAAAGGTTGACGTGACTGACCTCTGATAGGTCTACTGGGAGACCTATTATTAAGGTCCATTGATCTGAAAATTAGGACCAAATTAATTAGGCCTAAATTAATAGACTATTTTTCTTTGAAAATTAAGGTTGCATCTACTGTATGTCTCACCCATCATAGAGATAAATTAGTTAAACATGCTATTTATGACAGACATAACAGTTGAATTTTTATTGACCATATTAAGTGTGTGTGAATGTGTGTGTGTGTGTGTATGTATGCACGTATGTATGTATGAATCACTCTATAAAAGCAAGAAGTCTGTGTGTGTGTGTCTGTCACGTTCATAGGACATCATAGGATGTCATTTATGTCCTATGAACTCAGGCATCATAGGCCATAAATGTCTTTATGATGTCATATAGACCATGAACTCAGGCATCATAGGATGACTCGCAATGCCTATATGACAGCACATAGACAAATGTGTCTTTATGATGTCCTATACATCAAGCCTGCCTTCATGTCTTTATGTCATATACAGTGACAGATATCAGGCAACATGTCTTTATATGATCCTGTCCATGAGCTAGAATTACGACTCACCTATCCCTCAACCACTGGTCTCAATGAAGAAGACCCACCAGATGGAGAGCAATAGAATGACAACTGCTGCACGTCAGAAAAGATGCAATGAAGATGAAACACCTGAGGTTCCAGCAGTACATTGCACCCATCTGAGACAGGACACCCTTCACCAGCATAGGGTACGACAGACTTTAAAGCACGTTTCTAGGACATCATAGGACGGCCTATGATTTCTGCCTCATCATCATAGCGCGTTCTATGAACTCAGGCATCATAGGACGACTCCCCATGCCTACATGACGGCAAATGTGTAACCTTGACGAATGCCAGTCTACACTACAAATGTGTAAAATGCTGAGCAAAGCGTTGATTTTCTCCGGGTGCTCCGGTTTCTTGGTTTCTACTGGCATGCACGGGCCTTCCTGAACAGGGTCGAAAGCCACTTTCTCAGGATTGTGCCCATGAACTGGAATTACAACGCACCTGTCCCTCAACCAGTGGTCTGAATGAAGAAGACCCACAAGATGATGTCTATTTGACGGCACATGACTATCTGTCTCTATCTCTATCTATCGAAGTAACAAGCACGGGCAAACAGCCCCAGATGGCAGGGCATTATTTTGTGTGATTTTTTATGTTTTGCTGCATACAAAAGCCATCACATGTGATTTCCACTTAGTGCTGTGTTGCTATACCAACTGTCCTGTAACTGGCAAGAATTCTGTTCCAATGCATCCCCTGTACGGGTATGCACTAGTACACTAAATGCAAAGTGTGTACATATGTGGCGTGGTGGATGAGAAGGGAGGATGTCATGTTGGATGGTTGAGTTGTAGTAAACTTATTTATTTGAGGGCTGGTTTGAACTGCACAGAGCCATTTTTAACAATTAGACTTTAGGACCAATGAGCCTTCAGAATATTGACTAGTCACCCAAATTGTGCTTTTTATTAGTATAAAACGGTCACTAATTTACTGAATTGTGTTTCTACTCTTGATGAGCAACGAGTTTCAAAAATATATCAAAAAATAATAAATCAATAAATGAAAATTTTGAAGTCCTTCACTGTCCAACAGCCACAAAGTCAGTAAAGGTTTTCTATTGTAAACATTCAGCTGAGCAGAGGAGGTAATGTACATTAATCACTCTGGGGTTTTTTTTTTTTAATCCAGCAAACATCTGATCTGTGATGACTACATCTGACGTGAAGTTGAGAGCTGCAGTGACCAGGGGACCAGTCTGGGTGTGAATGGTGTCCACATCCACTGGTTCTGAGATGGAAGCACCTTTTCCTTTCTTCTTTAAGACCTACATTGATACATTGATGTTTTACATGTTTACAATGTAAATTCATAAAAGTCTAATTTAACTGTGTTAACCTTTTTAAATAACCAGTCATTCACATGTTTACACAACTGTGCTGCACCTCAGTTCATCCATTCTGTATGCATTTATTTACGACAAGACATAATCTAGTATTTCCCAAAAAAAAATTTTTAAATTATTAAAAGGTTTATCTCAAGTACTTTATCTGTATTCACTTATTTATAATCATTAATATTAACTGCAGGTTTGGGTAGTGTCACGCCGCGCCGCTCATCAGCGGCGCCACCTGCTCGCACACCTGTTAATCATCAGCGGCGAGGAATATAAGCCGCCTCGCCCTGAGCTTCGGCCTGAAGCCGTCAGACTTCATTCCCCGTCTACGTGACGCAACACTCTCTTCAGCACGACGCTGTCCGGTAAGGATCACGTACCTTATCTTCTCCAGTCTGCTCCCCTGTGCACAGGTGGATTCCTCGGCGGCGGACAACTCCGTCCCTCGTCCCTCCTCGCTGCTGCACCGAGTCCTGCAGGTGGCTGTCTCCCGGGGTCCCGTCCTTGTTGTGCCAGTCATCTGTCCCAAGCAAGTAAGCTTCTCCCTCGCCTATTCTCCTCCTGTGTTGGTGTGTGCCCATCACCCTGTGTCTCTGTTCTCTCCCATAGGGTTGCCGGCTGTACGGTCTCCTGCCTCTGTGCCCAAAGCAGACGCCGCCACCAACACATTAACATTCCGCAGACACACACCCATACACCCCTGTTGTTAATAAACAGTTTGAACTACTCTGAGCCTGTGTGTGTGCGTCTCCTGAGCCGAACGTTATATCAGTTAGAATACAAGTTATAATTATTCAGAACAGTCAGACATTGGCAGTGATGCACAAACATGTTGCCAGAAAAGATTCTTGTACTTGTAGATATTTTGACAAAACAGTACTTAGATGAGTAACTTTACTGCAGGATACTTTCTACTCAAGTACATGTGAGGATAAAACTACGTTTACTCAAGTACCTTTGGACACAGTCACTAAATTTTAATTTCATCGTCATAGCAGTCTGTTGGGGCCGACAATGACTGTTTCATTTAGGTCTGATCAGATTCCTCCACGCAGCTCTGTCCTTCGTCTTCTGCTGCCAGGAACTCCTGACCTTGTTAACTCAGGCGACGTTCGAGCCAGTATGAGTTGCTTTCTGACTGACCATTTCATGAAATTGCATGCAAAGTATTTGAGTACTGCTAGCTTTTACTGGACTAGCGGCACATTCTTGGCAGATAGAGGTATTATCAGTGGCAAGGACAGGCCAAGACAAACTGACTCCAGTATCTGTTGCAGTGACTGACCAGATGATGGGTTTGCTTTTCTCTGCTCTTTGTGTAGTGCATGTCATGATGCACCAACTGGCTAAAGTCCACCACAGACCTTGTGACAGATGTGCTTATCTGCCAGGATATCCAGTCCCACCCGTGTAACTGGGAGTGGTCCACCACAGACCTGAGAGAAAAACAAAACACACAAACTAGCAGCAGCTGGGTCTCTAGCTGGCTGGAGTCTTCTGTCATGAATCGTCTGAACGGCAGGGAGCAGAGACCCAGACGCTGAACTGCTAGTTGTGATATTTATTGACCAAAACACAAAAGTCCAAAACAGTGCACAACACAAGTCCAAACTGAAAACAAAGCAAACTTACAAAGTGAGGAAACAACGCTCACCAGAACAGGGGAAGGGTTCTGGTGGAGAAGAATAATCTATAAGATTCTGGTAAAGAGGGAGCGAAATAACAGTCTTTAAATAGAGCTAGAAATGAAACAAATGATGGCAGGTGTGGATACCATGAGCGGGCAGGAGGAAACAATGATTACAAACTTGGATCAGCTGGGAGCAATGAGAGGGAGAAGATGGGACTGACAGCTGACAGGAGCACCGCCCACAACAGAGCAAAAAAATCTGGAAGTGCCACTGGCAGGTGCAGCCCCGGGAAGAGAGAAAACATCTCTCTATATATCTCTCTATATATAATTCAAGAAATCTGTTTGTCTGTCTGTCTGTCTGTCTATCTGTCTGTCTGTCTGTCACGACCATAGGACTCACTAAAAAAAACATAGGCACATCACAGGCAATCCTATGTCTATATGACGTCATATAGACACCACAGTACAGAGTGATTCAAGAAAATCTGTGTGTGTGTGTGTGATCAAAGGCAGGCATCACTCACGATCATAGGACTCACTATGACATCACCAAAGATCAAACACAGGCATCACTCATGATCGTAGGACTCGCTATGACATCATCAAAGATCAAATACAGGCATCATAGGACTTTCTATGCCATAATCAAAGATCATAGGACTCACTATGACATCATCAAAGATCAAAGCAACTCACTATGACATCATCAAATATCATAGGACTCTCTAAGACAACCTCAAAGATCAAAGCCAGGCATCATTGAATGAGTGCTGACGTGCTTGTTCTGCCATCATCAAAGATCATAGGACTCACTATGACATCATTAAAGATCAAAGCCAGTCATCACTCACGATCATAGGACTCGCTATGACATCATCAAAGATCATAGGACTCGCTATGACACCATCAAAGATCAAAGGCAGGCATCACCGAACGAGTGCTGACAAGCTTGCTTACACCCCTGCTTACACCTGCTTTCTACAGGCATTTTTTTTTTTTTTTTTGTTACTTATTTGTACCCGTAGGTAGACTTGGTTTGCAGTCTGGTGACAAGCCACCGGCTGCTGGTCGCTGCGTGTGCGAGCGCCCTAAACCTACATGTTTTTGGTGTGCGGGAGGAAACCGGAGAAATCCCGGAGTAAACCCACGCAACACGGGGAGAACATGCAAACTCCACACAGCTCACTGTTGGTCGGGGGCTGGGATCGAACCCACGATCTCATGAGCCCCGCGATCCCCCGGCCGAGGGTAAAACTGTGCTGCCACAGTGCTAAACCACTGCGCCACCGTGCAGCCCGGCATGCAGAAATACTTGCTTATACTTGGTTTCTACAGGCATGCACAGGTATGCACTAGTGAATATAATGAGATAACATGAGGTCTGCATCATCGCACATCAGGCCTGCCTTGCTGTGTCATGGTTCGAGCGCCAATCTCGTCCGCGCTCGAGCCATGCATCATCCTCACCGGTTTTGACAGCAGTGTGTACCTTCCGGCTCCTCAAGCCTTTATTGTGACAGCGCTTCCGGCTGTCAAGTTTGACAGCTGAGCTGCATTTCGGCTCATCAGCGGTCCTCCATTTAAGAGGGCAACTGGGAGCGGAAAGACGCGGCAGTCTCGTCAAAGATTTCTCCTTTGTCAGACGTGAGAGCATCCCTCGGCTCAGACGTCAGAGATTCCTTCATGGTCTGACGCATCGACCATCCCACTGTTATGATCGTAAGTGTGCTTCCTTATTTGCCTTATGGTCACCTGTATGTAGTGTTGTATGTTTTAGCCCACCGTGGCTCGTTACTTTGTCCCTTTTCTGTTCTTTTAATAAACTGTTCAAACTCACCGGTGTCTTGTGTCGTCTTATGGTGGCTCGCGAGGGCCACCGCATGACATGATGTCTTTATGATGTCATATACAGTGTTAAGCAAAAGCATCACTTTCTGAGCAATGCTGTTTTTAACGAGGTGCTGACACAGTAAAAATGTGTAACCTTGAAGAATGGCAGTCTACACCACAAATCGGTACAATGCCAAGCAAAGCACAGATTCTAACCGGTCGCTCCAGTTTCGTGCACCTGACGGCCATACACGGGTCCCGCAGAAGAGGGTCCAAAGCCACTCCCCACTCAGATCAACCCTCATGATCCTCTCCATTAACCGGAAGCACGATGCACCCCTCCCTCAACCAGTGGTCTGAACAAAGAAGAACAAGAAGAACAGGACCCACCAGATGGACAGCAACACAGTGAGGAGAACTGCTGCATGTCACAAAAGACACCGCAAAGACGAAACACCCCAGGCCCGAGCAGCACGCCACAGCCACGACTGTGAACAACACAGCCGTCCGAGACAGGAGGACACCCCCCAGCACCGGCCATGCAAAAAGACCCCCCCAGACTTGCTCTTCACGGGCATGGACGGGCATGCACCAGTAATATAGAGTGATTCAAGAAAATCTGTGTGTGATCAAAGGCAGGCATCACTCACGATCATAGGACTTTCTATAACACCATCAAAGGCAGGCATTACTGAATGAGTGCTGACGTGCTTGCTTACACCCTTGCTTACACCTGCTTTCTACGGGCATGCAGAAATACTTGCTTATACTTGGTTTCTATGGGCATGCACGGGTATGCACGGGCATGCACAGGTATGCACTAGTATGTGAAAATTAACCAAAGATAAAATAACAGGTATAAGAACTCGAAAAATACAACACCATACAAATGTAGAAAAAAGGCAAGGAGAGAGAGCACGGCGGGATCTCCTGTGCTCAGATCGTGACACTTTCGTTTTCTAATAATTTAATTTTGTGCTGGTGTTGTCATGTGCAAGGTCTGTTATCACGCCTACTCCACCCGGTCAGACTTCTACCATGCTCATTTCAATCGTCATTCCCTGCACCTGTCCGTCCCCCTCGTCCAACATCTGCCAGCTTCCACGATGCCACACACTGGGTTTTCACTGCCGGGTCCTCTGCTCATTTGCAGTAAGATACTCCTTTCTTAGTCTGTTTTCCTCTTCTATTATCATTCACTAACTGTCCCCTTGTCTTTCTTTATTACAGGCTGTGTGCTGCCTCCAGCGTGCATCACCTTTTACGCACCAATAAACTGTATTAAATGTTCTCACCTGAGTCTGTGTGTTTCTGCTGGTGATTGTTGTCTTGCATTTGAGCTTCCAGCTAGCTAATCATAACAGAACGGTCCAGCCAGGATCAAGACTCAGCAGGCGCTTCATCAGGGGAGTATTCCGCTCTTTTCCGTTTGGATGCCATGGAACATCAGGTCACCATTCTCGCTGAACAGCTGCAATCCATTTCTCAACAATTGGCTACTGTCACTGATCACCTATGTCATCTGTCTCGTTCAGCTCCTCCTCCACCTCCTGCTGCCCCGGCAGTCTCTACCATTCTCCGGACCATTACTATTCCGTCTCCTGCCCCGTGAGCGAGGGGTGTGTGTGTGTGAGGGGTTTCCTGCATCACTGCCGGCTTTATTTTCAGCAGTTGGGGGTGGGGGGGTGGGGTGAGTACCCGGATGACACATCCAAAATACATTTTATGACCCTGCTGCTCAGGGACTGGGCACTTAATTAGCCCCAGTCTGTTTTGAGCAGCCCGGAGGGTCCCCACTATACATTTGAGCGTTTTGTTCAGGAATTCCCCTGGGCGTTCGATCATACAGAGAGTGAGGGGAATATTGCAAGTCAACTGATGGTGCTTCGGCAGGGAATCGGTTGGTGGCCGATTTCTCAGTTGAGTTCCGGCTCGTCGCGGCAGAGTCCAGATGGAATGACGTTGCACTGTGCAGCGCCTTCCTCCAGAGTCTCAATGTCAACCTCCACAGTGACCTGGCAATCTGCGCCAACCCCTCCTCTCTGGATTAGTCATGGAGTTCCACAGGGATCTGTGCTAGGCCCTACTCTTTTTAGTTTATATATGCTTCCGTTAGGCAACATTATTAGAAAGCACTGTATACATTTTCATTGTTATGCAGATGACACACAATTATACCTGTCAATGAAGCCAGATGATAGTAATCAATTAGCCAAGTTAGAAGCCTGTCTTAAGGAAATCAAAGCTTGGATGACTTGTAATTTCCTGCTATTAAATTCAGATAAGACTGAAGTCATTCTTGTTGGTCCAAAAAACCTTAGAAATACCTTTCCAAATCAAACTTTCAGTTTGGATGCAGTTACTCTTTCTCTTAATAGCTCTGTGAGGAACCTTGGAATTATTTTTGATCAAGATCTGTCCTTCAATTCACATATTAAATTTGTTTCTAAGACTGCCTTCTATCATTTGCGTAATATTGCCAAGATTAGGAGCATCTTGTCTCAGAGTGATGCTGAGAAACTAATCCACGCTTTTGTTAGCTCGAGATTAGATTATTGTAATTCTTTATTATCAGGCTGTCCTAAAACATCTTTAAAAAGTTTTCAGCTGATCCAAAATGCTGCAGCAAGAGTTTTAACAGGTACTAGAAAGAGAGATCATATCTCTCCTGTTCTGGCCTCCCTTCATTGGCTTCCCATAGAGTTTAGAATTGAGTTTAAAATCCTTCTTCTCACTTACAAAGCTCTAAACAATCAGGCTCCTTTTTATTTAAAAGATCTGATACTACCGTATTATCCTAACAGAGCACTATGCTCCCAAAATGCAGGATTACTTGTAATACCTAGAATCTCCAAAAGTACAATGGGAGGCAGAGCCTTCAGTTATCAAGCTCCTCTCCTGTGGAACCAGCTGCCAATCTGGATTCGGGAGTCAGACTCGATCTCTGTTTTTAAGACTAGGGCTAAAACCTACCTTTTTGATATAGCCTACAATTAGGGAGGGATCATGTGTTTCTGAACCCTCCCTTAGTTATGCTGCTAATAGGTTTAGTCAGCCAGGGGACCTCCAGTAATGCACTGGGCCTCACTCCTTTCCTCACTCTCAATGAAATATTTTTTTTGCTGATCATTAACATTTGTTTGTTCTCTCTCATAGATTGAGTTCCCATCGTGCTGTTTGCTCTCTACATGTCTGTTCTTTTCATCTTCTCTATCCCCTCACCCCCCAGCCAGTCGCAGCAGATGACTGCCCCTCCCTGAGCCTGGTTCTGCTGGAGGTTTCTTCCTGTTAAAAGGGAGTTTTTCCTCTCCACCGTCGCCAAGTGCTTGCTCACAGGGGATCGCCTGATTGCTGGGGTCTTTCTGCAACTGTGGGGGTTCCCCCTACAGTTGATAGTGCTATGAGATGACTGTTGTTGTGAAATGGCGCTATATAAATAAAGTTGAATTGAATTGAATTGAATTGAATTGGATGAGGTGATTGAGCAGGCCATCAGCCTGGATAACCAGTACCACGAGTGCACGAAGTAGCAGAAGGCCTCTGCCTCTCCATCCACTTTGCGGTCGTCTCCTCTGTCCACGTGTTCCGACAAGTCGGCTTCCTTCCCGAAGCCAATGGTCCTGGGCTGGGCCCACTTGACTCCAGAGGAACACCAATGCCCAAGAAAGGCACGGGCCTGCATATTGTGCGGTTCCATAGAACACATGCTGTCAAACTGCCCCATAAAACCAAAAGATTTGGCCCATCAGTAGCTGTGGGGGGCATCAGCACCCATCATCATAAATCTAAAATATAAAACTAAGTAAAACCATAAAAAAATTTAAAAAAAGAAACATGGATAAATCCCAAAGTATAAGTTTAGATAAAACTAAACTTTCTGAGTGCAGTAAAACAAACAAAAAAACAAACAAACAAAAAAACAAAACTGTATAACATGTTGTATACCTTCCAATACCAAAGATCTGGAAATTTAGTACCACTAGTACATACCCGTGCATACCCGTCCATGCCCACAGAAACCAAGTATAAGGTTCCCCATCTCCACGGCATCTCTCTCGCCACGCAGAAGTTCTCGCCACTCCACTGCTCTCCATCTGGTGGGTCTCCTTGCTCTTCTTCCTCATCGTTCAGACCACTGGCTGAGGGATAGGCACGCCGCAACTCCAGTTCATGGACAGGACCATGAAAATAGATCTGAGCAAAAAGTGGCCCCTTACCCTGTTCAGGAAGACCCGTGCATGCCCACCGAAACCCAGAAACCGGAGCACCCCGAGAAAATCAGCGCCCTGTTCAGCACCCTACACATCTGGAGTGTAGACTACTACCATTCTTCATGGGTACTACTTCGAATGGGTGTGGTTTAAAGTAGTGTGTCCTATCCTTAATCGGGTGACAGACTGACACACACTGATTTGAAAACTGATTAGAAATGTGCCTGTTTAAAATGACTAGTCTCACTAGAAATTACTGCATCTTTGGTCATTTTAGTAAATTTATAATCTTATTCAGCTGAGATTGGTGTTGATATTATTGTTCTTCTATTCCAGCTACAAATTCATGTTTTAAAAAAATCATAATGGTCACAAATTTGACAAAGTGATGCATTTAAAAGAAAAATGTTTGAAATGTAGAACTGCTAATTTTTAAGTAAGAAGTCGGAAATGTATGTTACAAAAATCTAATTTATGTGGAAAAAGTCTGATTTATAGAATAAAAGCTGTATATTCAAAAAGACAAATTTTATGAAAAGGCAAATTTAGGAGAAAAAGTTTGCAAATTTAGAACCGTCATTACTACTCCAGTAACTCTTTTATTGAATACTTTGAGCCTCACCTTTTCTGGTGACGACTCTTATACGTGAACAATTCCAATAACAGTAATATTACCTGAGAACAATTTCTGGCTTCTCTACCCACCTCTGGTTTTAAGCAAAGATGTAAATAGAAAATTAACAAATAAATAAGAATGCATTTTGCTGTCCTGTTAAATTTTGGTGGTGATGACAGCGTGAGTCCTGGTTGGTGTGAAACATCCTGTACAGGATGAAGTGAAGGACCAGGGATCTTCTCTGCTGTCCTCTGGAAACACAAGTGATTTTAGGTCACAGCATGGACTCTTTCCTGTAGTGTAATTTTAACATTTAAGGCATTGAATTTCACCTGTGATGGTTGGGGTCATGAACTGGTTCTCATCAATCTGGGACAAGTGGTCCACACTGTCTTCAGTTTCCACATTTATGAAGATCTTTTATCAGACACAGAGAAATAGAACATTAGACCATAGTACACTATGAAGTCTGTTTTTCAAAGTTTATGACTTTGCATGTTAAAGTTTGTGAAGAGACTATAATTAAATAAAGCTGTGTACTGTGGCGACAGGCGGTAGTCGTATAAAAATGATTACTTGTATATTAAATTAGTTTTATGGAAGAAGACTTCCGGTTATGGCTGCCACGTAGGACGGACGTGTCTCGCTCTGCTCTGCTCCTGGAAAAAAAAAAATCGGCAAATAACTCTCTCATTTGGGACAGAACGTATCCCAGCATTTGGGCGAGGATATGTCGGCGAAGCCTAAGGCTGGAAAACCAGGAAAAGGAAAAAGCGAGCCGCCGAAACAGTCCAAATTAACGGACTTTCAGGTCTGTGACGCAGCAAACAAAACTCCATATATGGCGGAGGAGGCTGGCAACGGTGCGATATCTGCGGGGAATGGCGCAGATGCGCTGATGGCTGCCATGAGTTCAATGAGAGCGGACTTTTCCTCTAGATTTGATGGGATTATGACAGCGTTGGAAGGAATAAGAAAGGAATTGGGTGACTGTGTAGAACGAACGGCGCAGATGGAGCTCCGTCTCGCTAGTGCTGAAGATGACGTCACCCATCTTCAATTAAAGGTGCGCACTTTGGAAAAAAAAAAAAATCTCTGGAAGATAATATTTTGGATTTGGAATCTCGGTCGAGACAGAATAATTTGAGGCTGGTGGGTCTTCCAGAGGAATCAGAAGGTCGGGACATATGTTCCTTTCTGGAAAAGTGGATTCCGGAGGTGCTGGGCAGCGAGGAGTTGCAATCAGCAGTGGTTCTGGAAAAAGCACATCGTATTGGCCCACGGAGAGATAAGGGACCGCCGAGGACCTTAATTATGAAGTTTCTTAGCAACAGAGACAGGATGAAGATCTTCAACGCTGCACGAGCTAAAAAAAGGAGAGATTAAACACCAGGACCAGCAGGTGCGGTTCTACCCAGATTTGGCCACAGGAATCCAGCAATTGAGGAAGCAGTTTGATCCCGTACGTAAGGAGCTGCGCAACCTTGGGATTCGTCATGGTGTAATCTATCCTGCGAGACTGCTGACCACGTATGAGGGCAGAACCCACATCTTCAAGACCCCAGAGGAGGCGCAGGAGTTCATCAAGAAGATCAAAGAAGAAGAAGAGACTGGTGGGAGCTAAGCATGAACAAAATATAAGGTAGAATAATTAAGCATTTGCACAGGCATCTGACTGACTTGAAGTAAATAGTAAGTTTACAAAATATAGATTGTATTATATATTAAAAAAACAAAACAAACAAAAAAACAAACAAAAAAAAAACTATGATGTACAAAGTTGTTAAAAATTTTGGAGTTAAGTTGGAAAACTACAGAGGAGAGTTAATGTTACGTCATTAAAAGCAGTAGAGTTAGGGTGATTGGGAGGATGAAGAAGGAGTGGCTTAGGCTGTTCCCCGTGGGTGTGGAACGGTCGATGGCTATATCGGGAGACAGAATTTTTCTTTTGATTTTGGGGGGTTTGCCACAAGTGTGGGAAGGGGAAATTTGTTTGTGTGTAGTTTGTAGGATGAATGTTCAACCACTCATGTTTTTGCTTCTCTGTATGAGCATGTTTACACTGCAAGGTAATCCCAAACTCTCTATTGATCATGGACCAAAGTGTTAATCTTAATTTAACTTCATGGAATTGCAGAGGTCTACAAAATTTAAAAAAACTTAAACAAGTTATGAATAAAATAAAGGACATGGGTTCAAGAATTGTGTTTTTACAAGAAACTCATCTGATAGAGGAGGATGTTAAAAGAATTAGGAGTAGATGGCAGGGAAGTGTATTCACCTCTTCATTTTCATCCCGAGCCAGGGGAGTTATGACTCTCATACATAAATCAGTTCCTTTTCAAGTGAAAAATGTAATTGGAGACAAATTTGGAAGATATGTAATCATTCAAGGTTCTTTGCTATTAGAAAATATAAATCTTGTGAACTTATATGGTCCCAATATAGATGATCAGAAGTTCTTTGCTAATTTATTTCTCATCTTATCATCACTTACAGGGCAACATATAATAGCAGGGGATTTTAATTGTACATTGAATCCAGGTGTGGATAGATCAACAGGACTGGATTGTACACACATTGGATGTAGGATGACTATTAATCATTTTATGAAAGAATTGAGATTGTTAGATATATGGAGAGAAATGAAACCACAAGTTAAAGCCTATTCTTGTTATTCCAGTACCTACAAGACATTCTCACATATTGATTATTTTTTGATTTCCACAGAATTAAGGTCCAAGATTCAAAACTGCTTTTATGATAACATCGTGATCTCTGATCATGCACCCTGTTGTCTAATATATGTAGATAAAAAATTGACAAAGGAATCAGGTAGATGGCAATTTCAGCATAAATGGCTTCAGGATGAGGAATTTGTCAAGTATATAGAAAAACAGATAGACGAGTTCTTTGACATCAATACTACACAAACATCAGCATGTGTAAAGTGGGAGGCTTTCAAAGCTTTTATTAGGGGACATATTATTAGTTATACAGGATCAAAATCTAAGAAGACTCGAGAGGAGAGAGCTAAATTGGAACATAAAATAAAAAGTCTTCAGGAAAAAGTGTATGCAGGAAGTTTTATGGAAGAAAAAATTTAAAGCTGTAACACTTGGAGGAAAGACAAAAACATCACTTTCTAAAGTGGGACATATTAAAATACAAAAGACAAGACAAACACCTTAGAATCACCCAGAATGCAAATATCAACATTAAAAATCACATAAAATTAAAGAGAGTCCAGTCATATTAAAACTGCTGGAAACCTGCATCATCCCAGTAATCACGTACTGCGCCGACATGTCGACCCCAAACTAATCTGAAAAGAGAAAAAAGTAATAAAAGCATAATTTATAAGTATACCTTACCTGTTGTAAAGTGGTCAAAGCAGAGGTCACGTCAACCTTTCATGACTCCCCAGTCATTCAGTATCCACAATGTCCTCCTTTTGTCCTCATTGCTGGCTGATGGGAATTCAATAAAAATCTTTTTCTATATTTCTGGCAGTCCTCATTTTTCATCAGATGGTGATGCCTGCATGAGTCTATGCTGCAACTTTGGGCATTTTCCCGATTTTAAAGTGAGATTTATCAGCTAGGCTTTCAGGCTTGTTTGAAAATGGCTGCGTTTGTCATGTCCGCTGTGTACCCTCGTAGCGAATATATAAATTGGCAGTGAGCCCAACGTGCAGTAAAGTAGCGTGTTTATTAACAAAGGAAAAATGTACACAAAATGTCCAAATAACAGTCACAGATAGATGAGCAGACAACCGGCTTCAAGCTTTGTTGGCGGGGAAGAAAAGCCAATCGTGCTCCAAACAGAACAGGAGTGGAGGGAAAGGCAATAATACAAGGACATACATGCGCGTAGGAGCGGAAAGGCACTGGGGAAACTACAAGGTTCAGTCCAGGGGGTAAAACCAACAGTCTGCAAACCAGGAAGTCCAAGAATGAGTTTAAGCTGCCACACTGACTGGTCACACTGCCTCCCTATAAGTACACAAAACACTAACGAAGGCAAGTGGACACAGCTGTGCGGCAAGCAGGTGCGTGACTGATTGAAACTCTGTGTGTGTGTGTGTGTGTGTGTGTGTGTGTGTGTGTGTGTGTGTGTGCAGGTGCATGTGTGCATGTGGTGAACCATACAGCTGGTGAGTGTCTGGTGAGAGGAGGAGGCGTGGCTGTAGGACTGGCGGAGAGTAAGGCCAGCTGGAATTAATAAGCAATAATCAAAACCTACAGCCACAGGTCATGGATGGGGTTGAAAAAAGCCCCGAACATGACAGCGTTCTGCTGCTGCCATCACCACTTCCGGCTGTGACCGACAAAATCAAAGGAAAACAACACCAAACGGAATCAGATCCATTATGTCATTTTTGCTCAATTTCAATTTCATTTTGACAAGGTGAGAAAGATATAACTGCTATTTTCAGTAGTTCTGTTTTCGTTTCGCAAACGAAATATTAAAAGAATGAAGAGTACACAGATTCAGATGGGCACTGTAACTGGGCCTCCCCACCCAGAGCAAGACAAGACCTCTCTATTTTAGATGGTAAATGTTATGTCTGTGAAACGTGGCACAATAATGAGACAAGTGGTGAACTGAACAGGACTTTATTATCAAACTCGCAATAGGTTAACAGACGCTCCCGTTACGCAGAGAGGTGGTCGAAAGAGACCGTGTCTCTTCCGCATCAGCCTTTAATACCCCGGGTGGTGGTGGAACCAGAAAGGCGGAGCCACCACCCATATCATACAATAATGCGTCATATAATATAATAAACAACATTACATTCCCCCCCTCAAAAAATTCAAAATGCGAGCACACCAGTTTGGCCCTCCAAAATTTAGTATCCAAATCACACACTAATAATAAACAGAATATGTAGGCCTATCCATGCACACAAAACTAAAACTAGAGGGGGCCAGGTGGACTACTGACCCACCTCCATACGGCCAGATGGATTATTCTGCCGTCTTTATCAATACAGTTCATAAAACAAAACAAAAAAAACCTGCCATGTTCCTTGTATAACACATAAAATAATCCCATGAACATATACAGTATACAAACAGTATAAAACCTTAATTTAACACACATCTCAGTCCGAATTAACACGCCCAACCAAAACCACCCCGTAATAGACACCCCAAACCCAGCGGCACAAACATTACTTGTTTTTTGTTTTTTTTTACAACATGGGCAACTCACATCATAACATCCTACAGAACATCAACTTGGGCAATTAATAATAACACATCATAAACACATTGCCCCCTCTAAATTATCAGTCACACATCATGGAGAGTCCACCCTCCCGGGGAGCCGTCAGGCGGGTCCCGACCAGAGCGCCGTCTCTTCTTGGTGCCCGGGGCTGACCCATGCCAGCACCGGAGCACCTCTCCTTCTTCACAAATGTGCCGCAGCTCGTTGGGGTGTCTCTCCATACCATCTGTCAGCTGCAGGTAACCGTCCTCCCGGACAGCCACCACCTGTAGCCGCCCCTGGCCATCCCATCTCTTCCGCTTCCTGTGGGCTTCTCTCAAACCAGCCTCTTCTCTGGGTCGAACCAAATCAGCGACCCCCAGAGGAGCCCTGGTCGGCTTCCAGTGTTCCTGTGTGGCCTGTTGTTTAACCAGGCCAGCCGGTCCTGCCCCGCTCGCTTTTATTTGAGATGCTGGAGAAGCCGTTGTGACTCTTGCTTCTCGGTACCTCCCAGCTGAATTCCAGAAGCAGAATGGGTCAGCCACTCGGCTCCATCTGCCATCACGGGCGTTCCACGGCACCACCCAGTTCCCTCAGCTAGGGAAACTTGGGCTCTGGCGCAGGAACCCTCCCACGATGGCTCTGGATGGGGTTGATCCTGCTCACCTTCCAGAATACAAGGCCAAGGTTCGTCCCATATTGCATCATCTACCACTGCCGGCATCGGTTGGTCCCACAAACCACAGCCTGACCACTCCACGCCCACGCTGCTGGTGATGGAAAACCCCAGTCCATAGAAAAGATCGCAGCCCATCACATCCTCACCAGTGCCAGTCACTATGAACTTCAGGTTGGCACCCACCAACGACGTGTAACGAGCCGTCAGCTCCACCAAACCCATGATGGGCAGCCTCCTTCCTCCATAGCCACATAACGGCTTGAAATGACCTCTCAGCTGGTGATATGGGAAGAAACTCCTCACAGTGGGCCAACTCAACACTGACCTCACTGTGCCCGTGTCAACCAGTAATGGTACCTCCACTCCATCTAGTTCTACCATACAATACATACGGCCGTCGGTGTCCGGGGAAATAGTGGGGATAACCGTGAGAGTTGGAGCAGGGGTGTCAGCTTTATGTCGCCGTTCCCTTTGCTCGTACTTCTTACAGGCCCTGGCAAAGTGATGCAGGAGTCTGCACTTGCCACAGCGTCTACCTCTTGCCGGACACTCTCACCTTATACCGGTGCTTAGTGGACCCACAACCCGAACATCTGGGTGAACCCGGGGCGGACCTCATCTTTACAGCTGCAGCGCATTCCTCTTCTTCGCTGTCCGGATCCACAGCCTGCGTCGTTGATTGTGAGTCATGACAGCATAGCGTAGCTCTCGCACCAAGGTCATGTGATAGTTTGTCCGCTGCTTTACACTGTTTGGCTAGCTCCACAGCCGTGGCTAAAGTCAGTTTGCCGGAGTGTGTCAGCAATCTCGACCGTGCCGATGAACACAGCATGTGCTCCGCCAGTTGGTTGTGGCCCATTTCTTCCTTTAAATCACCAAATTGGGAGTCTCCTGCCAGCTACCGCAGGTCCGCAACCTAATGCTGCACCAACTCGCTGGTCCGCTGGAGGCGCTGCCAAAACTGGATCTTCCTGATGGTGACGTTAGCAGGCGCATGAAAATGTCGCGCCATTAGCTCAACCATGTCATCGATGCTATCACTAGCTCCTGAGGTAGAAAGGAAACACTGTCCTTCCATACCTAAATTGTGGACTAAAATCACTCGTGCTCGTACCTTTGTCAGTTCGCTGATGTTTAGTGCCACCAGATAGCTCTGAAAAGCGGCAAACCACCTTGTCAAAGGCACCGGAGGCTCCCCCAGAGTCTCCAAGAATGGCCGAACAGACGACACGCCTGCATCCATACTTTATCCTTGTCGCCAAATGTTATAACCCTAAAATGTGGCACAATAACGAGGCGAGTGGTGAACTGAACAGGACTTTATTATCAAACTCACAATAGGTTAACAGATGCTTCTGTTAGGCAGAGAAGTGGTCGAAAGAGGCCGTGCCTCTTCCGCATCAGCCTTTTATACCCCAGGTGGCGGCGGAACCAGAAAGGCGGAGCCACCACCCATATCATACAATAATGCATCATATAATATAATAAACAACATTACAGTAACGAGAAAATTGGGACTTGCCTGAGCTCCTGCTCTTCCGCTGGCGAGGACCCTGGAGAATCCACTGCTGGAGAGGCGACCTCCACCTCTGGGGATGCTGGAGTGGTGGCAGATGAGGCGCTCTGACATGTAGCGCTGGGCAGGGGCACCAGTGAAGCAGATGCAGGAGCCAGCACTCAGGCATGACGGCTGGTGAAACTGCAGTTGCTGCGTGGACCGACAATGATGAGCACTCCACACCCAATGAGCTCCACAGCGCAGGGGCGGATGCTGAAGAGCAGCGTGGAGGTGTAGATGCCAGCGCATGCCATTGTGGGCGAGGTGCCAGAGCCAGGGGGCACTTCCTCGTCAGCTCAGGTTCTGGTGCTCCCAACAAGTCTCTCCCCAACCTGTGGTGTGGCTGCAGGGTTGGAGGGTGAGGAGACGGGGATTGTGTTTGAGTCAGGGGACGCTGTCTTGTCGGCACAGACTCCAGCTCTCCTGATGACCCTCTATACAGCAGGGGTGCATACTCTGGGAGGAGCCAAGGCTTTTAATCCAACAACAGTTTGATTTCTCATAGTAAAACCTGACGGCGCTCCTCCAGCTCCTCAGTAGTAGCAGTACACAAGGGCGCAGACACTGCAAACCCGATCTGGCAATCAGCGGGATCCTCCATTGCTGGGGTGGCGGCAGGAAAAGGAGAGACTGGTGGTGTTGGGGAGCGAGCCGGCTGTGGCACAGTAACAGGTGTAGTGGAGGATGGGAGGGGCCTGGCAGTGAGCAGCAAGGTCTGCAGCCTTGGGGAAACCATCCGAAGTACCTCTGATCTGCTCACTGCAATCCTTCAAGCCTCCTCCAAAGCCATGGGTTTCCACTCCACCGCCTCTTCATAAATACTGTGCCACTCAACCAAGTCCGAGACAAGGTCCCCTAGCTCTCCCTGCCCAGCCAAACCTGCTGGGTCCAAGTCTGATGCCGACCTTCTGTCATGACTGTCCCTCCAGGGAAGAGGATTGGACCCCTGTGCAGGCTTCCTTTTCTTGGGCATGATTTATTTAGCAAAACAAACAGACATGAAACTAAACCAGAACAGGAGAGTGCATGCGTGAAGGTTGCTGTGCCGAAGGTCGCCATCCCAAAGGCAGCACACAACCTCTATAAATAAGGAAACAAAAATCAAGAACACTCGTGAACAATCAATCAAGGAAATCGAAATCAGCTGTGAATAATTAACGAAGCAAAAACTCACAAGGCAAAAAACGGAAATAAACAAAAGATACTGTCAAAACAAAAGCCCAAACCCAAATCAGGGTAACAGGAATAAATATAACATAACCATGAGAACAATAATCATCAAAACCCAAGCATAACTGTGATCATGATAAACAGAAGACTAATAAACAGGACTAAGAAAACTAAACTAAGACTAAAGTTGTTCGTCCGTCATTCTCAATGATGACCAAGGACATCACAGGGAAGAGGACTGGGTGAAGTGTTTCCGGCTGTGACTGATCAATGTGATGTGGGCACAGAAGGCTCTGCCACAGGTCGGGCACAGGTGGTCTGCGCAGGCAGAAGATACAGGGGTGGCTCTGGACTTGCAAAGCTCACGTTTTCTCTGGGCCTTGGCAATCCTGTTCATCTCAAAGGAAGCAGCACCTTTGCTGGTACGGCTATGCCAGTTCTGGTCGGTCTAGCACTAGGGTCTCCCAGGTGTCAGGACTGATGTCAGAGTTCTTCAGGGAGGCCTTAAGAGTGTCTTTGTAGCACTTCTTCTGACCACCTTGTGAGTGCTTGCCCTCTGCTAGTTCACCATAGAACAGCCTCTTTGGTAGGCATGAGTCAGGCATACGAACAAGTTGGCCAGCCCACCTAATCTGGGCTCTCTTGAGCAGGGTGTGGATGCTAGGCAGCTCAGCTCGGGAGAGGACCTCTGTCAGGGATTTTGTCCTGCCAGGTGATCTTCAGGAGCTTTCTGAGGTAGTTCAGGTGGAAGTGGTTTAGCTTTCTGGCATGGCACTCGTAGACTGTCCAGGTCTCACAGGCGTACAGTAGGGAAGGCAGGACAAGTGCCTTGTACACCTTCAGTTTTGTGGTCAGCTTGATACCTCTCCTTTCCCACACTGTTGCACGTAGCCGTCTGAATGCTGAGCTTGCCTTGGCAATGCACGAATCAACCTCGTTGTCGATGTTGACAGACCTGGAGAGTGTGCTGCCGAGGTATGTGAACTTGTCTACAGCCTTGAGGGTCTCCCTGTTGACAGCGAGGGCTGGTTCTACGTAAGTTTTCTGCGGTGCGGGTTGGTGCAGAACCTTGGTTTTCTTCGTACTGATTGTGAGCTCAAAGTTGTCGCAAGCAGTGGAGAAGCAGTTCATGCTCTACTGCATCTGGGCCTCTGTAGCAGCGTTGAGTATGCAGTCATCTGCGAATAGGAGCCCCCTTCCACCTTGGTTTTGGCTTGGAGCCTCCTCAAGTTGAAGAGCCTGCCGTCCATCCTGTACCTGATCCTGATGGCGCTTTCTTCATCGTCGCAGAAGGCATCAGACAGCATGGCTGTGAATATCATGCTGAAAAGTGTGGTTGCGAGTACACAGCCCTGCTTTACCCCGTTGGTGACTGGGAAAACTTCGGAGGAGTCTCCATCGTCCAGTACTTGAGCAAGCATGCCGTTGTGGAACTGGCGCACCATGCTGATGAACTTGTCTGGGCAGCCGAATTTCACCATGATCTTCCACAGCCCCTCACGGTATCAAAAGCCTTGGTCAGATCTACAAATGTTGTGTAGAGGTCCCTGTTCTGCTCTTGACACCTCCTGAAGTTGGCGTGTGGCAAAGATCATGTCAGCAGTTCCACGACCCTCTCTGAAGCCACACTGGCTCTCTGGCAGGTGACCGCCTTCCATGTGCTGAATGAGGCGGTTGAGAAGGACTCTTGCGAGGATCTTGCTGGTGATGGCGAGAAGAGAGATCCCACGGTGGTTGTCGAAGGACTTCCTGTTTCCTTTTCTCTTGTATAGATAGGCAATGGAGGCATCCTTGAGCTCCTGGGGGATAACTTCCTGCTGTCACATTGTCTGAAAGAGCTTGGTGAGTTTCTGTTTTAGAACTGGTCCTCCTACCTTGTCGATTTCAGCTGGGATGGAGTCAGAGCCTGGTGCTTTGCCGTTCGAAAGGAGTTTGATCGCTTTTTGGACTTCTGATTCTGTTGGAGGTTCTGCCAGAGAAGTGTTCACCTCTACTTGGGGCATGCAAGTGATGGCTTCTGCATTGATGGACGAAGATCTGTTCAGGATGCTGCTGAAATGTTCTGCCCATCTTTCCAGGATTGTGTTCTTGTCGCTGAGGAGAGTGGACCCGTCAGCACTGAGCAGTGGTGATGTTCCAGAAGACTGAGGCCTGTAGATGATCTTAAGGGCATCGTAGAAACATTTGGGCTTGTTCCTGTCAGTGTACTGCTGTATTTCATCTGCCTCTTTTGCTAAGCCAGAAGTCCTCCATCTCTCTGAGCTTTGCCTGCACCTTTCCTTTGATGGAGTTGAATGTTGCCTTCTTAGAGGCAGATCTGCTGTCTTGCTGGTACACTCTGTGGGCTTCACACTTGTCGTCAAGCAGCTTTTGGATGTCCTCATCATTTTCATCGAACCAGTCTTGGTGTTTGTGTGTGTTCTTGCCCAGATGAGTGAGTGAGGTGTCGTACACCATGTCTCTGAAAGGTGCCCAGTCTTCTTCTGCTCTGTACGCCCCAAGGTCGAGCTGACTAAGCTTGCTGTCCAGGTCCTCACTGAGGTTCTGTCGCACAGAGTGCTATTCCATCTTGCTGACATTGAGTCGCTTGTTTGCCTTTTTCCCCTGTGGATGCCATTTGGGCTGGATGTTCATGTTGAGCTTTGAGAGAATGAGTCTGTCATCCATCTAGCAGTCTGCGCCACACATCGCCTTTGTCACTCTCACATCCTGCCTGTCTCTCCTTCCCACAATGATGTAATCAATCAGATGCCAATGCTTGCTGCGTGGATGCATCCAGGAGGTCTTGTTGCGATTACGCAAGCGGTAGACAGTATTAGTACACACGTGGACAAAATTGTTGGTACCCCTCTGTTAATGAAAGAAAAACCCACAGTGGTCACAGAAATAACTTGAATCTGACAAAAGTGATAATAAATAAAAAGTCTATGAAAATCAACCAATGAAAATCACACAATGCTTTTGAATTGTGGTTCAACAGAATTATTTTAAAAAACAAACTCATGAAACAGGCCTGGACAAAAATGATGGTACCCTTAACTTTATATTTTGTTGCACAACTTTTTGAGGCAATCACTGCAATCAAATGATTTCTGTAACTGTCAATGAGACTTCTGCACCTCTCAGCAGGTATTCTGGCCCACTCCTCATGAGCAAACTGCTCCAGTTGTCTCAGGTTTGAAGGGTGCTTTCTCCAGACGGCATGTTTCAGCTCCTTCCACAGATGTTCAATAGGATTTAGATAAGGCTCATAGAAGGCCACTTTAGAATAGTCCAATGTTTCGCTCTTAGCCATTCTCGGGTGTTTTTAGCTGTGTGTTTTGGGTCATTACCCTGTTGCAAGACCCATGACCTGCGACTGAGACCAAGCTGTCTGACACTGGGCAGTACATTTCTCCCTAGAATACCTTGAAAGTCTTGAGATTTCATTGTACCCTGCACAGATTCAAGACACCCTGTGCTAGATGCAGCAAAGCGGCCCCACAACATAACAGAACCTCCTCCATGTTTCACAGTAGGGACAGTGTTCTTTTCTTGGTATGCTTCATTTTTGCGTCTGTGAACATAGCGCTGATGTGCCTTGCCAAAAAGTTCTATTTTTGTCTTGTCTGTCCATAGGACATTCTCCCGCAAGCTTTGTGGCTTGTCAACATGCAGTCTGGCAAATTCCAGTCTGGCTTTTTTATGATTTGTTTTCAACAGTGGTGTCCTCCTTGGTCGTCTCCCATGAAGTCCATTTTGGCTCAAACAACGACAGATGGTGCGATCTGACACTGATGTACCTTGACCTTGGAGTTCACCATGAATGTGTTTAGAGGTTGTTCTGGGCTGTTTTGTTACCATTCGTATTATCCGTCTCTTCCATTTTTCATCAAGTTTCCTCTTGCGGCCACGTCCAGGGAGGTTGGCTACAGTCCCGTGGATCTTAAATTTCTGAATAATATGTGCAACTGTAGTCACAGGAACATCAAGCTGCATGGAGATGGTCTTATAGCCTTTACCTTTAACATGCTTGTCTATAATTTTCTTTCTAATCTCCTGAGACAACTCTCTCCTTTGCTTCCTCTGGTCCACACCATGTCACCAAGGTACACACCATGTCACCAAACAGCACAGTGACTACTTGTCACCCTTTAAATAGGCCGACTGACTGATTACAAGTTTGTAGACACCTGTGATGTTAATTAGAGGACACATCTTGGTTGAACATGTCCCTAAGGTCACATTATTTTCAATCTTTTCTAGGGGTACCATCATTTTTGTCCAGGCCTGTTTAGATAGATAGAGCCTTAGATAGATAGATAGAGCCTTTATTGTCATTACATAAAAAACACAACGAAACTGCACATGACCCCTCCCACATAAAAAAAACTACAAACAACACTCAATCCATACACATCAACAACAACCATGGCAAAACACAGAGAACATAACATATCAGCATTAAAAAGAGCTTGACAAGTGAAAAAAAAAAGTGCATTCATCTTTGTGTCAAGTTAACAGAATGTATTCGAAAGACACATTTAAGAATAAAGATAAAAAATTCTTTCCCTGCCAGATATAATGTACTAGTGACTATGATATGTATTGGTGATTTAAAAAGTAAATGGCTTTTGGAAAGAAACTGTTAATAAATCTAGTGGAGTGCGATTTAATTGACCTATATCGCCTCCCTGAGGGCAAAAGAGTAAAAAGATGATGACCGGGGTGAGAAATGTCTGTACTGATGATCCTGGCTCTTGTATGATAACGGGTGTTAACAATGTCCTGGAGTGATGGAAGAGGGCAGCCAATGACTTTTTCTGCAGTTCTTACAACTCTCTGTAGTGCTGTTTTGTCCGCAACAGAGCAGCCTGCATACCAAGACGTGATGCAGTATGTCAAGATGCTTTCAACAGCAGAGCGGTAAAAGGTCATCAGCAGCCTCTTACAAAGGTTGTTTCTTATTAAAATCCTGAGGAAGTGGATACATTTCCGGGCCTTCTTAACGATAGCTGTGGCATTTGTGGTCCAGGAAAGGGTGTCTGTGATATGTATACCAAGAAATTTATAGCTGTGCACTATTTCCACACAGTCACCATTGATAAAAATGGGGGATGGGTCAGCTCTGCGTTTCCTGAAGGGCATGCGTAAAAACTCAAACAGGCCAAACGGAGTTATTACCGCTGTTTTGGGTATGTCCTCCGCGCGCACCGGGACCTGGTGGTAACTGCAGACCAGGTCTATTTTAGAAAAAATGCGTGCCCCAGCGAGGTGAACGGAAAAATCCTGAATATGGGGAATTGGGTAGCGGTCATGCGCTGTGGCGTTATTCAATCTGCGGAAATCTCCGCACGGTCGCCATGATCCCTCGGCCTTAGGGACCATGTGTAGCAGGGATGCCCATGGGCTGTTTGAGCGCCTGATGATGCCCAGCCTTTCCAAGTTGGCAAACTCCTCGCGCGCTATGGCCAGTTTAGCTGCTTCCAGGCGCCGAGGTCGTGTGAAAACGGGTGGCCCAGTGGTGGTGATAAAGTGTTCCACCCCGTGTTTAGTGATGGCCGCCGAAAACGTCGGGACCGTGAGTGCTGGGAACTGAGTGAGCAGTGTGTGGAACTTACCGCCTGGAGCTGTGACGTTGGCTAGTGTTGTTGGCCCGGCCCCTCAAGCTGTACAGGGGAGAGAATCAAAAGACATTGCATTAACCAGGCATCTGTTAGCAACATCGACTAGCAACCCGTGTGCACACAGAAAATCAGCTCCCAGGATTGGGAAACTGCATGCCGCTATGACGAAAGTCCACTCGTACATACGGCCATGTAGGGATAAAGTTAGTGTCCTCTCACCAAAAGTCCTAATGTCCAAGTCATTTGTGGCTATCAGCTCGGGGCCGCTAGCTCCCGCTAGCCAGTCAGCGTAGGATGACAGGATGAGGCTCTTTTGGGAGCCAGTGTCTACGAGGAACCGTCTCCCCCAGTGCGAGTCCGTCATGTAGAGCAGCTTGTTTTCTTCACCGGCAGTTGCAGCTGCTACTGACTGCTGGCCTTGGTGTTTCCCGAACGCTTGAATTGGCACGGTGGCACACATCTGCGTGCGTTCTCTCCAAAACGGCGGTGGTAGGAGCAGAGCATGTCTCTCTGGCGCTTCCTGGCCCCCGCTGCAGCTACCGTCGCCAGCTCCTCACCTCCATTGGTCGTCTCGCTGGGTTCCGACGCCGCCGCGTTCACTGTGAGGGCTCTGGTGGCGAGGATGATCCGATCTGCCTCCTGGGCTAGCGCACGGTAGTCGCATGCGGCTAGCAACAGCAAGTTGGCCAGGACCGCTCTTGCCTCTGTTGGGAGGTTCCGGAGGAAAAGGTGGACAAACAGAAAATGCCCGTCGTCCATGCCCATCAACGCCAACATCTTCTCCATCAGTTCGACCGCCGACCCATCTCCTAACTCGGAGTGCCTCAGGAGCCTCTCTGCTCTCTCACAGTCCGAGAGTGTGTAGCACCGGGTCAGCGCGGCCTTAAGAGCCCCATATTTATTGAGGGCTGGAGACTGTTGGAGCAGGCTCGCTACTTGCTGAGTCATGCGAGCGTCCAGCGTTGCGATCACATAGTAATATCTGGTGTCATCTACCGTTATTCCCCGGAGGGCAAACTGAGCCTCGGTGTGGAGGAACCAAGACCACGGATCGTGTAGCCAAAAGTCCGGTAGTTTGACCGAAACAGCGCACGCGTTGCTGGGGCTTTCTGTCCAGGCCATCTCTGGGATGCTTGCCGCACTGCTGGGGCTTCCCGTCTGGGCTGACTCTGGGGTTCTTGCCTCGTGTTCCATAATTCATCAAGGGTCACCAGTGTGGAGAGTGCAAATAAAGGAACCAGACTTACACGACAGATGAACTTTATTTCACTCTCACTTCATTCAAAAGAATTTCTCAATACACCAGGGTCTCTCCTTTTATACCACTCCATTCCTTCCCCCTGCTGCCTGAAAACTTACATTACAATACGTTCACACATTCACCCCTTACTGTCCCCGCAGCTACTCCTTCCTGCTGCATTACCATCTTTTCCCATTGCAATACGTACTGTCCTTCTCTGTTAAATCCCCCACGCTCTGCCGGCAGAGGGAATATTCCCCTCCCCTCTGCTTCCAGTCTGAGATGAATATCCCAGCGTGGGTTCCCTACAAGGACATTATTATTATCATTATTATTGTTTTGTACAAGTAAAGGTGTGATTACTTAAGAAATACTTATTACCGTGTGCTAGTGCATTTGTATACCCATAACTGTAAACTATATCTCACATGTGTATGTACTTTGTCTGACTATTGTCCTATGTATAAAAACATATGGTGACAGGTGAAACAAACAACAAAATGGAACAAACAAACAAAAATTGTTGTAGGTATGTTTTCCCACAGGTTTTTTTTTCTTTTTTCTATCTGTTGGGTTAGTAAACCATGGAAAACAGTGTCCATTCGTCCCCCTCTTCAGCACCCAGAGAATGTCCATCTTATTGTTGTCTTCATTCATTCTTTGGCTCTCAGCTGTTATCTTCGGCACACACAAACATAGAGCAGAGAACGTCCATGACCCACTTACAGAAGTGGGGTTATGTCACTCAGCAGTTCTTGGAGGCGATTGCCACAAACGAAGCAATCCTGGCCTGTTGTCGTCTTCAGCTACCCGCTGGTGACTCAGCAAGAGAGTCCTTAGTCCTGTTGTTGTCTTCAGGAAGTGTGCATGCTGTAGTGCTGGTTGATGGGTGGATTTGGTGATGACGTCGGTGATGATGTTGGGGTGAAGGAAGCAATGAGACAGTAGAGATAGCACTGGTCTGTCACTGTTCAGTTCGCTTGTGGTGATGTTTCTTGGGCGTTAGAGAGCATGTCATGTGATAGTTGTTCTGTTAATGTCAAAAGAAGACATGTTGAGGCGTGATGTCCTGTGTGACCTTGTGCAAAAAAAAAAAAAGTATTGACTGTGAGTGCTTTTCCCTGGCCTAATTTACAAGCCTCAGAGCAATTAATTCAGCTGCCTGTGCAGAATAATGTGATGGGAGTTTCATGTTTGCTTTATGAACCATAATGGACCTAACATAAAACAAAATAAATTAAAATAAAATAAAATAAAATTGTCATGAATGCCCCTTGCAGGGCAATAATGAGGCACCAGACACCAGTAGTAAGTTTGCTTGTTTATTTAACAAAAAGGACAAAATGACAAAGTAAACAGTCACGTGGGGCAAAACATGTACATTAACTAGAACACAAAATAATAAACGCTGACATCAAATGTGAAGGAATAGCGAGGATGGAACCTATGCTGTGAAACATACACTTACAGGAGACAAACACAGAAGAATCCAAAACGCAGAGAGAAGACTGGAGTCGGGGGTAGGAACTCCAGTCCAGGAACACGAATGTGTGAGTGTGTCTGTGTGTAGGTCACAGCCAGGAGTGAGCCTCAGCTGCTCCCTTAAATACAGGACAGGAACCAAACAGGACAGGGGAACGTAATTAATGAAATGATGAACAGTTGTCACGGCGCCGGCTCGGCTTTGACAGCCGGAAGTTTGGCGGTGACGCTGTCACAATAGAAGCCCTGGAAAAGGCCCTAATAACAAAACCCGAAATCATATCGAAGAAAAGGGAAAATACTGAGTAACCCGAGCGCGGATGGAATCAGCGCTCAGATCACCACAAAAATAAAACGTGCTTTCTGCTCAGATTCATAGGGCCATATGAATTTCTGCATCCTTGGACTTTAAATAAAGTCACAAGTGCAACAATAAAAGTGGAAATAAAATGTAAAATGTGTGCCATAGAATTATTACCAAAAATAAAATCAAAAGAAGAAAACACATTCATTTAAAGAAAAATGCATCCATTAGGCCCTTGTTTCAGTGTTTTTCCTCTAATATTTATTTATTTATTTCAAATCCTTCTAACTATGCTCTAATACTTGGGGTCACATGAGTATTTTAATTGTAATAGCCCACTCCTCCAATTGATTCAAACCAGATACTGTTGGCAAAATAAATTTTCAACTGTATAGTTAGCAAACAGGCATTTGTTCCCCCAGTTTAGCGTGACCTTATTACAGTTTCAGCATAAAACAAGTTCGTCTTTTCTCACACACACACACACACACACACACACACACACACACACACACACAATAGCAAGGTCGAATATCAAGCTCAAATGAGCACACGCGTTAGTAAGCAGTCCCAAATCCACTTATAATAAGCAGATCTGGCAACCCAAAGTTCTCATCGTCAATCATCTTCTGCCGCTCGGAAAACACTCACTTTTTTTTTCTCACGAAGTAAACCCGTAAAGCATTAAAAATGTACACGAACAAGCACGTGAACGACCAGACAAACAAACTGCAGTTACTTATTTGATGTATTTATTTTAGTTTATTATAATTTGAGGTAATTTTATCGTGTATATATTTTTAAGGACTATTTTACATTGTTTTAGACCTGTTTTAAATTATGCCTTCAGGTATTTTGGTTCTTACTATCACATTAGAGTTTTATCCTTGTGATATCAGCGCTATTTACCTGTATTGTTTAAGGTTAACCCTTTAATCAATGCTCACTCGTGATGTTAAGAAGCTCTCACAGTGTAGAGAATGTGGAAGGACGAGGCTGAGTTTATTTCACAAGTCAGGTTTATTCACATTCTCCAACATCATCCAAAAACAGTGAAAGAGAGAAAATCCCCCAACATCTGTCCCCTTTATACCAGGACATCAAAACACACAGTCACATGGCACTTAATCCCCAGTAACAATGTAACTTCCTCCCGATCTTAACACCCCCCACCTTCAGTCTCTGGCTGCTGGGCGAAATCCCCCCAGGCTGTCTCCTTGCATGCCAACGACTACACTTTCACATCCTCGTGTTATCTCCAGAGCGGCTCAGTCCTTTGTTCCGTCTCAGATGTGAAGCCTAAGGTGGTATACGTTTGAATCATACAGTGATATACGTATGTGCATATGTGAGTCCCACATGACCCCCCCCCCCCCCAAACGTCTAAGATGGAACAACGTAATAACAGTCTGCAAGTCATGGTAAAATTATTACACATCAGTCCACGTGTTGCTTGGGCCTCAGTCTCCTCCCATACCTGCTGTAAGCGGGCTTAACCACTTTCGCGGCGCCCTCCCGCTGGGAAGCTGCTGTCTGGGGATGAGAACTGTTAGTCAATCCCTGTGGGTGTTCTGGTGAATGCTTCTTAGGGGGTCTGCCGCGCCGAGGAGCCGTAGCCAACAGCACATCCTCGTCGGCCAACACAAAGGCGGGTTTGAGTCTGTTTATGCCAATCTTTTCTTTCCTGCCCCCCAAATCTAGCAAAAAATGCTTATCCCCTGTTTCCAGCACTCTAAACGGTCCATCATAAGGCGGTCGCAACGGCGGGCGATGCGCATCGTGTCTGACAAAAACAAACTCCGCATTTTTTAGAGCCTTAGGCACAAAAACACGCGGAAAACTGTGGTGAACGGGGCCTGGCAGCATGCCCGCTTCTGTGCCACCCTGCAACCGCTGAGCTGGGAAACTTTCTGGCGCAGGATTATCTGGGAGAAATTCCCCGGGTAGCCGGAGTGGCTGCGCAAAAACTAACTCAGCTGGGGAGGCTTCTAAGTCCTCTTTAGGTGCAGCCCGCAAACCCAATAAAACCCATGGTAGCCTGTCCACCCAATTTGCATCCGTAAGCGACGCTCTGAGGGCCGCCTTCAAGGACCTATGGAAACGTTCGCATAACCCATTAGCCTGCGGGTTATACGCGGTAGTACGGTGGATCGTTACCCCCAGGCTGCGGGCCATCGCTGACCAAAGCTCGGAAACAAATTGAGTACCTCTGTCGGACTTAATGTCCGACGGAACTCCAAAGCGTGCTACCCATGCCGTTACAAACGCGCGCGCCACCTCCTTGGCTGTGGTTGATGGCAGTGGGACCACTTCAGGCCAGCGCGTGGTGCGGTCTACCATTGTCAGAAGGTGTGTGTGCACCCCTGCGACGGCGGGAGGGAGCCTATGAGGTCCACGTGAACGTGGTCGAACCTCTTAGCCGGGATGTGAAACGGCTCCAAGGGAGCTCTCGTGTGTTTGTGTACCTTGGCTCGTTGACAAGCCAAGCAGGCTGCTGCCCATTCTCTAACTTGCTTGCGCAGGCTCAGCCATACAAATTTCTCTCCTACCATTTTGACCGATGCGCGCACCCCCGGGTGCGCGAGAGAATGAATTGAGTCAAAAACGCGGCGGCACCACACGATCGGCACCACCGGGCGCGGTCGACCCGTGGAGACATCGCAGATTAGTGGGGGCATACCATCTTGCAGCACCCTGTTCTCCAGCCTTATCCCTGTTGGTCCAGACTGGAGCGCGCGCACGTCCGCGTCGCTAACTTGATCCGCGGCCATGGCTGCGTAATCTATCCCTACGCAGACTGGGGCCGCGCGGACTTCAGCGCCGCTAGCCTGTTCTGCGGCCATGGCTGCATAATCTATCCCTACGCGGACTGGAGTCGCTACGGCGCACGAGAGACAGTCTGCCACTACATTTAGTTTACCCGCTACATGCTGAATATCTGTAGTAAACTCCGAGATTGCAGCCAGCTGCCTCTGCTGCCGGCCTGACCACGGTTCTGAAACCTTGGCCATCGCGAAAGTCAGCGGCTTGTGGTCGACGAACGCGGTGAAATGGCATCCCTCCAGCCAGAACTGGAAGTGGCGGATGGCCAAGTGGAGAGCTAACAACTCCCTGTCGAATGCGCTGTATTTTCGCTCGCTATCGCACAAGGTCCTGCTGAAAAAGGCAAGCGGCTGCCAAGCCCCGGCTACATGCTGCTCCACGACCGCCCCTATGGCCACATCTGACGCGTCAGTAGTGAGCGCTATGCGGGCCGTTGGGTCTGGATGTGCCAACAACGCAACGTTTGCCAGGGCTGTTTTGACCTCCGAGAATGCTCGCTCTCGCTCCGGAGACCATTCGATTTTATTTGTGGGTTTTTGTTTTTTTAGTGCGGCATACAATGGTTGCATGAGCTGTGCTGCGCGGGGGAGGAAACGGTTATAAAAATTCACCATTCCCAAAAACACCTGTAATGCTTTAACCGTTTATGGCTGGGGGAAATTTGTTACTGCGCGCACTTTGTCAGACAGAGGAACCGCTCCTTCTGGAGAGACGCGGTGCCCCAAAAAATCAATCTGCGTCACCCCAAACTGACATTTCGCTGGGTTGATTATTAACCTGTGCTCTCCCAACCTCCGGAAAACTGCCGTGAGGTGATTTTCATGTTCGTCTTCGGACGCGCTGGCTACCAATATGTCGTCCAGGTAGACGAACACGAAGGGGAGATCACGCAACACCGCGTCCATCATGCATTGGAACGTCTGCACCGCGCCTTTAAGCCCAAACGGCATGCGCAAAAACTCGAATAGGCCAAACGGAGTTATTAACGCTGTTTTGGGTATGTATGGACAGCATGGTGGTGCAGTGGTTAGCACTGTTGCCTTACAGCTAGAAGGTTCCTGGTTCGAATCCCCAGGCTGGCAGGGGTTGGAACCTTTCTGTGTGGAGTTTGCATGTTCTCCCTGTGCTGTGTGGGTTTACTCCGGGGGCTCCGGTTTCCTCCCACAATCCAAAGACATGCATGTTAGGTTAATTGGCTGTTCTAAATTGTCCCTAGATATCTGTTTCCTATAGGCCCTTAGAATAGAGGGTTAGTACTAGTGAAAGCGCTTTGAGTGGTCTTTGTGACTAGAAAAGCGCTATATAAGTGCAGGTTAGTTAGTTAGTATGTCCTCAGTGCGCACTGGGACTTGGTGGTACCCGCGGACTAAGTCTATCTTAGAAAAAACGCACGCCCCCTCCAAATGGATGGAAAAATCTTGGATATGCGGGATTGGGTAGCGGTCGTGCGCTGTGGCATTATTCAACCTGCGGAAATCCCCGCAAGGTTGCCACGAGCCATCAGCTTTAGAGGCCATGTGCAGCGGGGAAGCCCATGGGCTTTTCGAACGCCTGATGATGCCCAACTTTTCCAGGTTGGCGAACTCCTCACGTGCTATGGTCAGTTTAGCTGCATCCAAGCGCCGAGCTTTTGCAAAAACGGGCGGTCCGGTGGTAGTAATAAAATGCTCCACCCCGTGTTTGGCGACTGCTGCTGAAAATGTGGGAACTGTGAGTGCTGGGAACTGAGTGAGTAGTGTGTGGAACTTACTACCTGCCGTTGCGACGTTGGCTTGTGCTGTGGGCGGGGTCACTCGGGCTGCACAGGGAATAAAATAAAAAGAGAGTGCATTAACCAGGCGCCTATTAGCAAGATCAATCAACAAACCATGTGAGCACAGAAAATCAGCCCCTAACATATTGAAGCTCACTTCAGCTATAACAAAAGTCCACTCAAATGTACGGCCGTGTAGGGACAGAAGCAGAGTCCTCTCACCGAAGGTCTTAATCCTTGAGCCGTTCGCTGCTGATGCTCCGTGACTTCCGGGGCCCGCCAGCCGGTCAGCATAGGTAGGCATGATGAAACTCACTTGGGAGCCTGTGTCCACGAGGAATTGCTTCCCCGAATGCGCATCCGTCAAGTAGAGCAGCTTGTTCTCTTCCCCGAGGGCCGCGGCTGCTACCGACCCCCGGCTTTGGCGTTTCCCGAGCTCTTGAACTGGCACGGTGGTACACACTTGCGCGCCCTCTCTGCGAAGCGGCGATGGTAGAAACAGAGGTCGTCTCATCCGCGATCCTTGGCCCTCGCTGCCGCCGTTGTCGGTGGGTCTGCTACCGCTGCCTCTGGCCCCCTGAAATCTCCGGCCGTTGCGCCGAGTTCCATCGCTGCTGTGGTGGCCGTGCGCTGTCTGCTGGCGTTGAGAATCCGCTGTGCCTCCTGGGCCAGCGCGCGGAAGTCCCGCTGGGCCAACAACGGTGAACCGGCCAGGGTCGCTCTCGTGGCCGACGGTAGGGTTCTCAGGAAAATGTGGGTGAAAAGGAAGTCGTCGTCGTCTGAGCCCCTCAGCCTCAGCATGTCCTCCATCAGGTCGATGGGCGTGCTATCTCCCAAGTCATTCAGAGCCAGGAGCCTCTCAGCTCTCTCCTGGACTGAGGGAGTGAAACGCCAGATGAGCGCAGCCTTCAACCCACCATATTTGTCGTCGGCCGGTGGGCACTCCAACAGGTTCTGCACATGTCGAGCCGTGCGGTTGTCGAGCTTGGCAATGACGTGGTAGAATTTCGTGTCATCTGCCGTTATCCCCCGGAGGCGCGAACTGTGCTTCGGCCAAGTGGAACCAGGAGCACGGGTTATCTTGCCAGAAGTCTGGTAGCTTGACTGTGGCTGCGTTCGCCTGGCTAGATCCTGACGAGCCCGGCTCAAGGGAATCTTCTCCGCTCATAATACGTCTTAGGGTCACCAGTGTTGAGAATATGGAAGGACGAGGCTGAGTTTATTTCACAAGTCAGGTTTATTCACATTCTCCAACATCATCCAAAAACAGTGAAAGAGAGAGAATCCCCCAACATCTGTCCCCTGTATGCCAGGACATCAAAACACACAGTCACATGGCACTTAATCCCCAGTAACAATGTAACTTCCTCCCGATCTTAACACCCCCCACCTTCAGTCTCTGGCCGCTGGGCGAAATCCCCCCAGGCTGTCTCCTTGCATGCCAAAGACTAAACTTTCACATCCTCGTGTTATCTCCAGAGCGGCTCAGTCCTTTGTTCCATCTCAGATGTGAAGCCTAAGGTGGTATACGTATGAATCATACAGTGATATACATATGTGCATATGTGAGTCCCACAACATTGACATTTCTTTAATCAATGCTCACTCATGATGTTAAATACCATTAAATTTACTCACTGTGATCTGCCTGTGGGGTAACCCCATCACTCTCTGGCTCCCAGCGTCCCAGGACTGAGCCTCCACTTCCACAACAATTGGGTCTTTGGTCCCAATCGGGGAAAGTCTTTCCCCAAAGCTGTGCACAGCTGTCCTTGGTCCCGAAATGCCAGAAGCAAAGGAGCAAAGGAGAGATATATGGGGTCCCTGTTTGGTGTGCCAAGTATGTTAGAAATATTCTAGATGACCTTCAGTCAAAAACCAGGATGGATCAGAGTTTCAGCAAATTTAATTGCACTGGCCATTGGAGAACAAAGAAAAAACAGCTTCAGAGCCTATTCGCGCATCATTCTGATTCAAACACACATCACCCGATTCTTTAAGCTTCTCGTTGTCTGAGAGGTGGAGGTGCAAATTGTCCATCTTGATTGGTCCAGTACATCTGGTCAAAACTTGGTGTACAGATTAGCTTTCCTCAGGTCATTCTGTCCCAGACACACAGGACCCCATGCAGACCAGACTAAAAACAAGATAAGTAGTGCAGCTGTAGCCTTGATATTTTTTACACAAACTGTAAGTTAGACTCTGAGGCCAAATGAAGACAAATATGGACTTTTTCTTTCATAATGTGAGTGGTCAATTCGAGATAGTAAAACAAAGAAAAAGAACACGGAGTATAAGGGATTCGGGTTATTGTTGTTAATAGAGTTTATGGTGATTAATGGACAGTGATCGAGTCATGTTTTGCCAGTTTTGTGGACCACATATAAGCCAGTTAACGCGGTTTTGTTCTTGGTGTGGTCGGTCTCTACAACATTTAAGTGACGTGGTCGAGACGAAAAGACCAGGTTTACTGCAGCAGTGCAGACAATATTTTAATGACGGCCACTCATACGCTGTAATCGTAGACATGATGTCATGTTTACACGGTGTACACATCAGCTTGAGGTCTCTGAAAAGCAAACTGAACGAAGCTGGGTTATATCGCAGAAAAGATTACTCCTCTACAAATGCCATAATAAGGGCCATCCGACTGGAACTTCGTGGACCCGGACAACTGTTTGGCTACCGCACGATGTGTCAGGTACTCAAACAAAAGTACAATTTGCGAGTCAAGAGGGATCATGTAAGGAATTTGCTCCGGCAGCTTAATCCTCGAGGGTGCGAGAGGAGAGCACACAGAAGGTTTATCAGAAGAACCTACCACTCCATGGGACCGAACTATATGTGGCACACAGATGGCTATGATAAATTGAAGCTATTTGGTTTGGCTCTTTCAGGATGCATAGATGGATTTTCACATAAAGAACTGTGGCTTCCGTGTGGACCAACAAATAATAACCCTTCAATGATCGCTCACTATTTCCTGTCATGTGTGGGAAACCTCGGTGTCATCCCCATGAGACTGAGGACTGATTGCGGCATGGAGAACGGGACCATGGCTGCAATTCAGTGTACCTTACGCTACCACCACAATGACTACTACTCCGGAGTGTCCAGCCACATGTATGGCTCATCCACAAACAACCAGCGGATTGAGTCCTGGTGGTCCATATTCAGAAAGGGAAGGTAAGTGGACTTCATAAAGTAATTTAATAATTATGAGCATAAGGTGATATGGGGGGGGGGCACTTGTTAACCTGTACAGGGAGAACATTGCCCCTCTCAAAAATAAAACAAATATTAATGATAGATTAATATTTGTTTTATTTTTAGCTTAAATTTGAGTAAATACAATTATGTCTTCTGGTTAACATAGGTTTCGCTCCAGAGACTGTGGATTTAAAATTGAATTTGCTGAATTGGATGCCTTTCCTGAGGCGCCCCTATCAGTAAGTCCTTGTGGGGACCCAAACATGCAGGAGTACTTGGACTTTGCCATGGAGCACCATATATTACAGAAGCCAGAGGACTGGCAGTCTGCATCTGAACTCTATTTGAAACTCAAAGAAATTGCTCATCTATGAATTGAAATTGATCAAAAAGGTTTATTGTAAAGGTGGAGCATCGTCTGACTGTCTGTGTCTGTTACCCACAGCTTCATTATTTTAAAATGGGAAATAATGAATAAAAAATAAAAGTAAAGTAATGAGCTTTTATTGCATATTTGGATTATGCAGCTGCACCTTTAGGTGTGTCTTTATCAACAACAACAAAGTCTGAGCACTAGGGGTCATTCAGTCACATGGCTTAGAAACAGCCGAATCCTGGACTATTTTGAGTTCCAAAGTCCATTTGTAACTCCCCACCCCCCGTCCTGTCAGGCAGCTAGGCAAACAGAACAGGGATCTGTCACCCTTATTGTGCCAAAACAGATTTACTTTGCCAAGAGGAGCTTATACAGTACCTAACTGTGTATTGTACAGTATATTGTTGTAAACTCCTCCTGTAATAACTTTTAATACTTTATTTTAATTGTTTTACCCATGGAAGACCCAACAGGATGGGGAAAAGGGAAAGGAAGTGTGTGAAGGGGGAAAAGAAAAGGGAGGGGAACCGACAAAAAAACAAACAAACCAACAAACCAACAGCTAAAACAAACAAAAGACAAACTGCTTCTTCCACCGAAGATGTCTCAACATGAGTCTGGTTTCCGCACCTGTTAAAGGAGAGACACTAGTGCGTGTATGTCTGTGTGCATATATATATGAGAATGCACGCAAAATAAGTGTATGCATGTGAGTGGTTTGTCAGGAAACATACAAAACGGAGGGCCGGTCGCAGCAGCTCTCCCCCCGGGAACCCCGAGCAGGCAAGGCAGCGCCACCAACTCCCATAGGGCACAAACGTCCGAGGTCAGCAAGCCCCAAGAAAGCCAGGCATCCGCCCCCAGAGAAACGATCAAGGGAGGCCAGGCTGCTCGGCGGCCGGCGCGGTGAGCCCACACCCCCGGACCCGCCTGACCCCCCCCCCCCCCCCCCAGCAGGGCCAACGTCCGCCCCCGGGCCCCAGGAGGCCAGCAACCCCACCCCCCGGGGCAGAGACCGGCCCACGCCCCCCGGCGTGAGCCCTCCCAGGCACCCCAACAGCGGGCCCGCCCCAGTGCCCCTGTCGCGCACCCCGGGGACCCCCGCGTCCAAAGAAGTCCCCCCGCCCAGGGGAGCCCACGTTGCCGAGAGGCATTATCCCCCTTAATCCAGCACCTCCCGACTCACAGACACACCCCTCCCCACACCTTCACACCCACATGCTCTCATGCACACCCCTCTCACTCACCCAGACCGACCCATTCTCTCTCACTCCTGTACCCATTCAAACTCACCCCTCATTCACCTTTGTTTCATAAGGCGGCTGCGAAGCAGATGCAGTGAGCCTGAACACGCACCAGTGCCCGGCAGTGACCAGGGAGACCACCGGCGCAGGCCACAGAAGCAGACCCCCACCCCCGGCGCCCATCTGAGCGAACAATCAGCAGACCACCGCAGGCGCCCCGAGATACCACCTGGCATGCAAAGCGCCGCACAAAACCGACCCACCATTACCACCTCCATTCATCACCCCCTCACTCTCACTTAGACTCATATTCAGCCCCCCTCTCACTTCCTTGGTTGTATCTATATATTCAGTAGCACCCAGGGATTTTGACAGCATGATAGGTCCCAGGCTCCCCACCAGGCTTCCATGCCCCCAGCAAGAGCAGGGCAACAGGGGTGGGGGAAGACCCCCACCCCCTCCCCCCACACAGAACATGGTGGGTGTGTGTCAGTTATATGATATAATTGTGTGTAAATGTGTGGACTACCAAAGTGCAATTAAAATTGGGGGGATAGTGATTGGAGCACCGCTAGCCACTGCAATGGGCAGCAGGGCCCCCATCCCCCCAAGCCCTCAGCGTCTAAAATGCAATTAAAATTGAGGTGAGTGCAGCCCCACCATGCAGCAAAGGTATCCCCTTCATCGACACAGTGCGGCACACCCCCACCCCAAAGCCCTAAATGTAACTAGAAAAGCACTCGGAGAGCGCAGACCTCCGCCAAGCGCCACAGTTCCGCCCATACAGTGTTTGTGTGTACGTTTTCAGATTCCTTGGCCATGAAAACATATGACAAGCAATTGGATTGACAATGATAGGATTAGTGGTTCAGTAGTTATTCACGAAAATGGCATTTTGCTTAATGGTGGTTTTCTTGTGGACGGTGATCCGGATCACCACTAAAATCTAATCATCTGTAGGATACCCCATTTCTGACAATCTGTGAAAATTTCATGAAAATCCGTCCATAACTTTTTGAGTTATCTTGCTAACAAACAAACAGACAGACAGACAAACAAACAGACAGACAGACAAACCAACGCCGATGAAAACATAACCTCCTTGGGGGAGGTAATAAAAAGTCCATTTGTAACTTAAACGCACTGTATGAATCTAGGAGTGGTAATTTCAATGAGTTTGAACATGTATTTGCCATTGGGAATGAAGAGTCATGCAGGAACTCTATTTGTGGCGATGGTTCCAAGCCAGATGGAGGAAATGAAGTCAGCCCAGTGACAAACATCAAAACATCCTTCACAGACACAGCAGCCTGGCCCTCTGCAAAGAAAAAATGTTCAGATACATACACCATGGCAATGTGGTTTCCCAACTAGTTACAAAAAATTTACAAACCTTCACAATCAAGGAGATCGTCTGCCCAGTAGGCCAAAGTTTGACTCTCTTTAAGTCTCCTGTTACTCCCTGAAGGACTGGGGCCAGGTGTGAAGAGTCGCTCAAGTTCAAAGCCAGTGAGTCGCTTTTCAGAGTGGCACAGAACAAGGGCCAGCAAAGTCGGGTGTTGCTGTAGTGCAGTCAAAATCTGAAGGGCTGAAGGTCCATCTTTGAATCTACAAAGTGAGTACAAACACTGTTTCACTGCTGTGTAGTACCAACTGCATTTAAATTATCTAAAGAAAAACTTAATCATTCTCTTCCCGAAAATTACAATCCATCTAAACAAACGTACATTTGGGGGAAAATGGTTTTGTTGAACATCACTGATTTAAAGAACCCAATTTCTTGCTTTGCATATGGCAAGGTATTTATGCACCCATGTCATCGTGCGAGAGGTGCACATCGGCAATGCAGGCTACGAAAGCAATGATTGGTTTGCTTTGGCTCATCCTTCACATTTTGTGGTTCTCACCTCTGCTCCACTCATTCACCACAGTGCTACTTCCAAAGCAAGTCACAAAGCAAAAATCCAAATTCAAAAGAGTATTGAGAACGTTAAGCAGAGATAGAAACATCTCTATGAATTGTCCTAAACAGTAATTACATTGTCAAATGACAGCAGTGGTGGTGATTGGGCATACTGTAATGTCTTCTTTTTTCTCTGCTGTAGTGATCTTATGAAAAGCTGCTTTTTAAACATTTATTAACTCAAACTCCACAATCTCCATCACAGCTTAATTCAGTGACATACAGTACGTAGCATGGTATAACCCTTTCTTTCAAAGGTCTTTTTATTATTATTAATTGAAGTATCAATACAAGACAAAGTATTAGAAATTTTCATTTTTGTTTCAACCAAACAGTAAAAAACTAGAACTTAAAGCCAACAAATGTAAATGCTTCAAAGCACAAAAACCTTTAAATAAACAATAAAAAAAAAAAAAAAAAAAATACAAAGAAAAATTGTGTGTGTGAAGTGGGGGTGGGGTAAAGGGGATATGAGCTACTCAGAAACTATAATCGTGGGTCTTTCAAAGAAATCAAGAAACGGGCGCCATAATTTATAGAATTTGTTTTCAGAGCCACAGACTGTATATCTGATTTTTTCTAAATCCAAACAGGACATTATATCTTTTATCCACTGTAAATGTGAAGGGGGCGAAGAGTCTTTCCACTTCAGTAATACAGCACGTCTGGCCAATAATAATGAAAATTTGAATACTTTTAATTTGGAACTTGGCAAGACAAGTTCTGGAGCCACACCAAAAATGGCGCATAATGGATCAGGTTTAATTTGATATTGCAGGACTTCAGACATAGTGATAAAAACAGAATGCCAAAAATTCATCAATGCAGGGCAGGACCAATACATGTGAAGCAAAGTGCCAGGAGCGCTACCACACTTTTCACAAGTTGGGTCTATATCCGAGTAAATACGTGCTAACTTAACCTTGGACAGGTGCATCCGGTGTACAATCTTAAATTGAATAAGAGCGTGACGAGCACACATTGATACAGTGTGAACCTGGCCAAGAATAGAGTCCCACAGTTCATCAGTAAAAGTAAAATTAAGATCTTGTTCCCAGTTCAATTTGATAGCGGCCAGAGAAGAAGATTGTAAATTTGAAATTAAATTATATAAAACTGACATTACCCCCTTAGAAGTTGGTTTAACTAATAAAAAATCATCTAGAGGATTATCAGAAGGTTTTTGAGGGAATTGTTTTGTCATGGTTTGCACATAATGTCTGACCTGGAGGAAGCGGAAAAAATGTGTAGAAGTGATGTCGAATTTGGTGGCATGGTATAACCCTAACCTATCAAAAAAAAATGAATCCAATTCTGTGTACATGATATAGGAAGTAAACAATCTTAAAACTACTGCAGGAATTATGTAAAACTGTGCCCTACCACAGTGTAGTCTTAAGCTATTCTCACCTCTTGTAAAGCTTTCCTTATTTCTTCATCAGTTATTAAATTATCTGTTGATTTGAATGAAGGCTGGCCCGCAAGTTAATGTACAAGATCTTCTGACAAAAAAATCGGGTCCTGGGCCTCCATGTACAACTGACACTGCAATCATCTTTCCTGCCAGATAGTATTCATCCTTCCTAACAGCTGTGAATAAATTCGTAATACAAAATTAAAACATACAATATATACTTTAAAATACTGATTTAAAAAAAACATGCAATGTGATATATACAGCTCTGGGAAAAAAATTAAGGCCAAAGAGACCACTGCAAAATTATCACCTTATTTGGTTCCACGTTAAAACATCTTACAAAACAAATTTCTTCCTGATCAATAAAGTTAAAATTATATCAGTCACTGTCATTTTTTGACTTACCAGTAGCAAGAACTCTTGTCTGGATTTGTTTCAGGTGGATCCATATCCTCAGCATCAGATATTACCATCTGAAAAACAAATTAAAATGTCTGAAACAACAACACCGAAAGTAAGAAACGTCTGGCTGCTGCAGCCTGCCTTTTTACCTGTCCAGACAGAATTGCTGCCGACAGTCCTGCTGCATCTCTGCAACATGATAAAAAAAAAATGACAACATCAATTACTGCTGTCATCCAGGCCTACAACAGTCATTCAAGAACATAAACACAAAGAATACAACCAAGTTCTTATTGGTTGAATACCACCGAGTACCCTTTGTCTCTCATTAAATCTGACTCCTGACAAGGACTAGATGCCAAAACCTGTTAGTTTTTTTCATGGGGTTCTGATTTTTTTTTCACCATTATAACAAATGGGGTTTTATCATTGAAATCAATGTAAAGTTTTCCACTGAAAGCAGTACAAGATCAGATTTTACATAGAAAACAATGGAAAATTGTTTTAAAAGCCACATGCTCAGCTGTCAGAACCACATGTTAGGACTGACAGATAGTAGGGGCCGTGGGCGAGCGAAGGGCCCTTTACAGCTGCTTGCAGCTTTGATTTTATTCATGATAACTTACAGCAGCAAAGAAGGCAAGCTTTTACTCAGTCATTTGTTATAGTTTTTTTTTTTCAATAAATGCTTTTAATATTTTTATTGTTAACATGAAAGTATTATGTCTCCAAATACCTGCTCCTCTTTCATTCTGTGTTCTCCTTCCTCCTTTCCCTGTCCAGTCATGGGGAGGACAGAGAGGCTGCAAATTTGTCAAAAACAGATAACAGGTCTTATCTTTTCCCTGCCACAAGCTGAAAGACCTGATCCAATCAGGGCCAGGGTAAAACAATTCATTGACTTTTACACCCAAGACTCAATAAGGTTTTAGAAATGACACTGAAGGAGACATGTGGGGCACTCTTTGTTGAGCATCTTGTCTTGAGGGAAGAATGCACTGATTGAAGGGGGAATTTATGTTTTCTTTTTGGAAGGGTGATTTTTAAAAAGAGAGTCAGTCCTTAAAAGATTACAGTACATACACATTCACATTGATATAATGGCTGACCCAGGGAACAGACACGGACTCAGAAATGGATACAATTATCTTTATTGAACCGGTGTTCGTGTGTGAGTGCGTGAATGTGTTGTGTTGTGTATGTGAGTGCGGGCTGGAGACTCCGAGCAGCTGGGAGTGAGCAGAGCGCCGTGCAGCATGGCAACCCTATGGACGGAGCAAAGGCACACAATTAGCAAGGTGCAAGATGGGCAAACACTCAGGTGTAATTGTGACTTACTGTTCCAGAGGCAGATGGTGAGCACCCGTCGGTCAGGAAGACAGCGCCCGCTGTCCCAGCATCATTGTAGCCGTGGAGAGGGCGGAGGGGAGAGAGTGGAGACCGCCGCCGAGAGGGACGATTCTGCTGCCGGGAGATTCTACCTGTGCACAGGGGAGTAGCGGAGAACAGGTGAGTAAAGGTGAGGCTCACTTGGTTAGGAGAGGATTTCCTCCAAGCATTGGTGCTGAGGTGGCGAGATGGACGATCGTGGTGAGGTTTAGCTAGGAAGTCATAGGAAGCACTTCCACTGGGGAGGTCCCCTGTTCAGGCTCAAGCCCACCAATTGTCTCCCAGGTGCGCCACAGCTCATTTGAATGCCTCCATGAGCCATCTGATAGCTGAAGATAGGCATCCTCCCGTACTGCCACCACCTACAGCCGTCTCTGGTGTTTTTCCCTCTGTTGCTTGGCCCGAATCCTCCGCGACTGTGCCTCCTCCCAGGCCCAGACCACATCCGCGACCCCCAGAGGAGCCCTACTCGGTTTACAGTGTTTCTGTTTGGCACGTCGTTCTACCATGCCGGCCAGTCCTGCCCCGACCGCTTTCATTTCTGCTGCCGCCCTCGCCATTGTGACTCCATGTTTTCCAGTCCCTTCCAGCCGACATCCGGGAACAAATGGAGCCAGCCACTCGGCGCCACCCGCCATCACAGATGTCCTGCCATGCCGCCCAGTTCCCTCATCTAGGGTTGCTTGGGCTCTGGCACAGGAACCCTCCTGCAATGGCCCTGGGTGAGGTTGGTCCCGCTCACTCTCCAGGGTGCCAGGCAAGTTCTCATCCCACACAGGTCCATCCACCGTTCTTGGGATAAGGTCGGTCCCACAAACCACAGCTCAACCACTCCTCTCCAGTACCGCTCCTGATGGTGAAGCCCAAGCCATAAAACAAATCCCATCCCATAATATTCTCTCCACGGGCAGTCATGGTGAACCTCAGGTTACATACTTCCCCCGACTTGTACCGAACCGTCAGCCTCACCGTTCCCACCGTGGCCAATCTCCCTCCACCATAACCACAGAGCGGCGCAAGATCACCTCCAGTCCTATAATGTAGGAAAAAGTCCATCACAGCTGCCCAATTTAACACGGAGCCCACTGCTCCCGTGTCAATCAGTAATGGCACTTTACCCCACCCAGCTCCACCATACAGTAGGAACGTCCGTTGGTACTCAGGGACACAGCATGAATAACCGTGGGAGCAGGAGAATCTTCCTTGTGTTTTGGACTCCCTCGCTCGAACTTGTGGCATGCCCTGGCAAAACGATGCAAGAGTCCGCACTTGCCACAGCATTTCCCTCTCTCCGGACACTCCTTGGCCTTATAGCGGTGCTTCATGCACCCACAACCCAAACACATGGGCGTTCCCGGGGCGGACCTCATTTTTACAGCATTAGCGTAGCTTCCATCACCTTCCACGTTGTCGTCGCTGTCCGGGTCCACTGCCTGCACTGTCAGTTGTGGAACAGACTGTCAGTGTAACACACTATCACTGAGCTCCCGTGATAGCTTGCCTGCCGTCTCCAACTGCTGAGCTAAATCGATGGCCGCTGATAACATCAGTTCACCCGACAACATAAGCAGCTTCGACCTTGTAGCAGGGCAGATCATATGTTCTGCCAGCTGGTCGCGAACCCTCTCCTCCTCCAATGATCCAAACTGACAGTCCCTGGCCAGTTGACGCAGGTCTGCCACAAACCGCTGCACCGACTCGCGACCCGCTGGCGGCCCTGTCGAAACTGAATCCTGTGAACAATGACGTTTTCTGGGGCGCGAAAATGTCACGCCAATAGCTCCACTACTTCCTCAAAGCTATCACATTTGCCCAAAGTACTCAAAATACGCTATCCTTCCATACACAAATTATGAACCAACAGTGCACGTGCCCTTAACTTCTCCAGCCTCCCAAGGTCCACCGCCACCAAGTATGTCTGAAACGTGGCAAACCATCTCGCCCAAGGGACGAGCGGCTCACCGGGAAGCTCCAGAAATGGCTGGATGGATGTTACACACGCGTCCATACCTTTTATCCTCTTCCCCAAATGTTATGTCGGTAGTAGGAGCCAAGGATGAGGTGAGGTGTTGAGCTAAGCACAGGTTTATTTATAGACACTCCACAGTACACCAGCGTACCCACCAGGCAGAAAGGTGGCCAAGAGACCGCCCCTCCCGCTCACTGCTCTCTTATACCTTGGGAGGTGGCAGAACCGGAAAGGTGGAACTACCACCCGTGACTCACAAATAAAGGTCCCAAACTATAACACAACGGGACCCACATAACTGGTGGCATGTGAGTGCAGGAGGCAGGGCCGTTTCAAGCTTTTTGGGGGCCTTATGCAAAATTGTGTTTGGGGGCCCTCTTTTTGGAATGGGGAAGAGTTCAAACCCTTTAAAATGGGGGGAAACTTAAAAGAAAACATAAAAACAGCTGTACAGTCATGATTAGAAGAGTAGTGAAATTACAAGAATAAGTGGCAAATGAGGAAAATAATAACAAATTTATGAAAAAAGTTGAAAATTTATGTGAAAACAGTCAAAATTTTCAAAAGTTGCAAATTTATCAGGAAAAAAGTTTTGAATTTGTGAGGAAAAAAATCACAAATTTACAAGAAAAGCTTTTAACCCGTTGAATAGCCAGATTTTCACACGCCCCCAGTGGCACAGCGCAGCAACTGCACCTGTCAACTTACTCTGACATCCCTTTAACTCCCCAGCTGTAATGTGGATTTGTACTGATCTGCCAGTTCAGAAGGTGGCAGACACGCGTTGGAGGAATCATGGCTGACATGGAATACACCAAAGAAGAAGAAATCCTTATTATTATTCCTTTTTCCTTCTCTGAGCTCACAAGACCAATATGGCCACCATGCATCATCATGCATCGTCACATAAACAGCTTCGTACATGAAAAATTGCCACGGGATACAAGAGAAATTGACGTGGGATAATCATAAGACTTTGTAGATGTGAGAAAGAGCGCAAATGACCGGCAGAACACAAAACAACGACCATGATGGACGAAAGCAGACCAACCACACCAGCGGGCGAGCCCGCCCCCTTCACCAGCGGTGAGTGACGAATTTCTTTGTTTCTTTACATTGTACTGATTTTCTCGTTCATATAGTTTGAAGATAGATAACAACATACCCCTGTAGAGAAAACGGTGTCAAAAAACAGAACCATTCTTTGTGTAAATATGTCCAAAGTCCACTTTTGACTGAGTTATGTAATTCGATATACCAGCCGCATCATTATGCAAATAAGATGTGTAAATTTATTCCTATCTCAAACTTTGGATCATATTCTACATCAGGGGTGTCCAATCATGTGCCATGGAGGGCCAAGACCCTGCAGGTTTTCTTTTTTACCCAGTCTCTTCAGCAGGTGTTTTCACTTGTCAGCAATCAGTGGGAAGAAATTCAGTGAAATCTCCTGTTGAAGACACTGGTTGGAGGTAAAGCCTGCAGGGTCTTGGCCCTCCATGGCACATGATTGGACACCCCTGTTCTGTCACCACTCGCCGCTCACGGGCATCCACCTCAGCTGCGCGCACACCTGCATCTCGTTAGTGCGCAGCTACTTATTCCATCTCGCCCTGAGCTTCGGCCTGGAGCCGTCTGTCTCCCTGCGTGCTCAACCTTCAGCGGATGTCCTTTCCTCCAGGCCTGCTGACTCTCTTCTCGACACGTAAGCTGTCAATTATTGTCTTACCTGCTTGTCAGCCTTCCCCTGTGCACAGGTGGATCTCCCGGCGGCGGACACTCTCTCCCTCACCTCACCGCTCCTCTGCTACTCTGCCTCTCCTCGGACGCACAGCAGGACGCTGTCTCCCAGGCTTGGGATCTTGCCAACGCCAGCCACCACAGTTACTGCAAGTAAGCACATCACCTTGTCACTCCCTTGTGTGGTTTGCCCAGCTAACCCCTGTTCTCTTCTCGCTCATAGGGTTGCCTGGCTGTACGGCGTGCTGCTCTGTCCTGACCTGCACCCTCCACCCACAATACACTCTTATCCCTCACACACGCATCCATACACGGCACATTGGTTAAGAAATAAAGCTTTCAAATCTTCCTGAGCCTGCGTGCATGTTTCCTGGGCCGAATAATATGTCATGTTCTACATCTTTCTAATTGAAAGTAAGCCATTATCTCTTGCAACTTTCAAGTTATAGCCTTGGAAATCTGAACTATTTTCTTGACAAAAAATCTTTACCACTCTTGACCACTAGGGGTTATGTTGCCAAACGGCGCCTGGGCCAGTTAGTTAAATTTGTTAGAAAAAAGTCATAAATTTAAGGGAGAAAAGTTGAAAGTTTAAATAAAAAGTTGCAAATTTATGAGAAATAAGTTGCAATTTTACAAGAAAATGTCACAAATTTACAATGAAAAAAGTAACAAATTTACAAGAAAGTAATTCCTAAGGATAAACAGTCACAAATGTTTGAGTATAACATTGCAAATTAATGAGGAAAAAAGTCACAAATTTATTTTTAAAAAAAGGGCACAAATTTTTCAGGCAAAAACTGCAGATTTACTGGAAAATAATCACAAATGCATGAGGAAAAACTTCACAAATTTAAGGCACAAAATGTTGCAAATTTACAAGAAAAAAAAGTTGAAGGTAATTTTAATTCGCTTGCAAAAAAAAATGCTGAAGATGAACTTGTAGCTTGGTGGCCCCTGTGGTGGCTGAGGGGGCCTGTAAAATTTGCATACTCTGCTTTATAGCCAGAAACGGATGTGGCAGGAGGTTATGAGTTGGACATCCCCGTCATCTGTCACCAGTGTTCCTTCCCACACAAATAAAACATCATAGATATCACATATAACATCACAAAACATTTGCAATTTTTTTTCTTATAAATTTGTGACTTTTTCATATGAATTGACAACTTTCTTTCTTTCAAATTTGCAACATTCATATGCTGTTTAAATTTTTTATTTTATCTAGTGATTTATTGGTTTGTTGGGAAGGGAGTGAGGTTTTTTTCTTAATTTTAAAGGGTTTGAACTGTTCCCCTTTCCAAAAATAGGAGCCCTCAACACAGTCTTGCATCATCATTATCATCATAGCAGTCTGTCGGGGGCATAGGGCTGTCATAAAGCTAGAAATGGCCCTGCTCTTAATGATGTGCAGAATAGGTAGTGAATGCAATGATTGCAAAAGGTTTACAAAGGATATTCTCTGTGGAGTCAAAGGATCAGTCCCTATAATGCTGGACTAACAAATCACAGGCACGGATACATGTACAGAAAAGACAACCTGAGCAACAAGACTACTTCTTACTATAAAATAAAATGTCAAACACACAATGTGCTGGTCAAAGTTATTTCTGAAAGCCTCAGGAGGAGAAAAACTTCACCCAGCCTCGAAAAACTTGGAAGTTTTCTTTGTTGTTGTGGGCTGGTTGCTAAACCTTCCTACCGACCAAATGTCAGAGACGTGATTCAGTTGTTAAGGCCTCGGACTGTAATTTTCTTACATCCAAGATGTCACAAAGGTCACAGTAACCTCCCCTTTCCTCTCCACTTCCAGTCTTGCAGTTAGTGGTTTTAAATGTAGGTGGTTTCTGTTAGTGCTAGTGGTTGTGCTTCTGCAGTGAGGTCATGTCTGTTCAGGTTCCTGTTCATGTCACCGAGACTGAAGCTTCACTACAAACAAACAAATACAGTATAGCTCTATGTTTAAAAAGAAGCTGATTGGAAAGCAAATGATATACTTTGAATATTGAACATATTTTTTTTTATATTACAGGCTTGTTTACAGACAGAATTGTAAAAATTCTGCTATTATTACCTGTCATTTTTGAATGATTTTAGATCAGTTTCAGTGTACTCTGTCAAAGTGAAATATAGAGTTCTGACATTTCTGGCACCACTGAAAAACAATCTTTCAATTAAAGACAATTTTCAGTTAACACAACCTCTAGCATGTACATACAATAGGTATGTGTGTTCATTTTTGTGAGTTGTTACTGAAAAATCCAAGGTTGCGCTGGGTTACCAGTCACTTTGATTTCCATATAAGATGCCACATAGAATTTGTCTTTCTTCACATGTTCAGTTTTGTTCATAAAACTACAGGATACAGCATAGGGTTTATGCATTATTTTATTTTTTATTGACTGATGAACAGAGACTGTGGGTCAGTCTGGTCCAACATGAGGCAGATTTTTTTTCTGTGACAGCAGAGGAGACAGGGAAAAAACGATTCACCAGCAGCTGTGCATGTTTGTGCTTCATTTTCCAGATTATCTGTGCCTTATTTTTTCATCCCTTTTATCAACATCATAACAACTGCTTGGTTCTTTAAAAAAGTTTTTACCCTCAGTTGCATCAACATTTTTGCAGTTTAGTGGAGTGGAGACTGTGTGTGCAGCTGCACACAGTTAGAGAAACGTGAACTATCATTAAGACTGATCACAGTAAAATCCAAGGCAATACAGTTCTAGACCATCACTATCTCATATGCTATAAAGTGGGAGTTACAAGTAAAAGTTACAATAGATCATAATCAGTGAAATCTGTCAAAACAAGCAACTGCTGCTCTTCAGGTCAGAAGTGGTAAAATGTTTTGAAGCCATACAACAAACCAGAATTGTTCATTTCTTCTATTTGTATTTGCTGTTACTTTCTGTACTTTAAAAAAAAATTGAGAGATAAGAGGAATGATACATGGTTATATGCAGCAAAGTTCTTTCATTTTTCTTGCTTTTAGAATCAGAACAGAACAGTGTCTCTGTATAAAGAAATAACTAAAATATACAAAAAAAAGAGAACAGAAATTTGGTTATGAATAAACATAGACTCATTGTTGGTGCCCCTCTGTTAATGAAAGAAAAACCCACAATGGTCACAGAAATAACTTGAATCTGCCAAAAGTGGTAATAAATAAAAATTCTATGAAAATTAACCAATGAAAATCAGACAATGCTTTTGAATTGTGGTTCAACAGAATTATTTTAAAAAACAAACTCATGAAACAGGCCTGGACAAAAATGATGGTACCCTTAACTTAATATTTTCTTGCACAACCTTTTGAGGCAGTCACTGCAATCAAATGATTTCTGTAACTGTTAGTGAGACTTCTGCACCTCTCGGCAGGTATTTTGGCCCACTCCTCATGAGCAAACTGCTCCAGTTGTCTCAGGTTTGAAGGGTGCCTTCTCCAGACGGCATGTTTCAGCTCCTTCCACAGATGTTCAATAGGATTTAGATCAGGGCTCATAGAAGGCCACTTTAGAATAGTCCAATGTTTCACTCTTAGCCATTCTTGGGTGTTTTTAGCTGTGTGTTTTGGGTCATTACCCTGTTGCAAGACCCATGACCTGTGACTGAGACCAAGCTGTCTGACACTGGGCAGTACATTTCTCCCTAGAATACCTTGATAGTCTTGAGATTTCATTGTACCCTGCACAGATTCAAGACACCCTGTGCCAGATGCAGCAAAGCAGCCCCAGAACATAACAGAACCTCCTCCATGTTTCACAGTAGGGACAGTGTTCTTTTCTTGGTATGCTTCATTTTTGCGTCTGTGAACATAGAGCTGATGTGCCTTGCCAAAAAGTTCCAGTTTTGTCTCGTCTGTCCATAGGACATTCTCCCACAAGCTTTGTGGCTTGTCAACATGCAGTTTGGCAAATTCCAGTCTGGCTTTTTTAGGATTTGTTTTCAGCAGTGGTGTCCTCCTTGGTCGTCTCCCATGAAGTCCACTTTGGCTCAAACAATGACGGATGGTGCGATCTGACACTGATGTACTGTGACCTTGGAGTTCACCATGAATGTGTTTAGAGGTTGTTCTGGGCTCTTTTGTTACCATTCGTATTATCCATCTCTTCCATTTTTCATCAAGTTTCCTCTTGCGGCCATGTCCAGGGAGGTTGGCTACAGTCCCGTGAATCTTAATTTTCTGAATAATATGTGCAACTGTAGTCACTGGAACATCAAGCTGCTTGGAGATGGTCTTATAGCCTTTACCTTTAACATGCCTGTCTATAATTTTCTTTCTAATCTCCTGAGACAACTCTCTCCTTTGCTTCCTCTGGTCCATGTTTAGTGTGGTAAACACCATGTCACCAAACAGCACAGTGACTACTTGTCACCCTTTAAATAGGCCGACTGACTGATTACAAGTTTGTAGACACCTGTGATGTTAATTAGAGGACACATCTTGGTTGAACATGTCCCTATGGTCACATTATTTTCAATCTTTTCTAGGGGTACCATCATTTTTGTCCAGGCCTGTTTCATGAGTTTGTTTTTTAAAGTAATTCTGTTGAACCACAATTCAAAAGCATTGTCTGATTTTCAATGGTTAATTTTCATATAATTTTTATTTAGTACCACTTTTGTCAGATTCAAGTTATTTCTGTGACCATTGTGGGTTTTTCTTTCATTAACAGAGGGGCACCAACAATTTTGTCCACGTGTGTATATACCTATATATATACCCATATGTAAACAGAGTGCCAATAGAAGAAATATCACAAAAAAGAGATGGGGGGATGGGGGAGGGAATTAGCTAGTAAATGAAGAAATATTTGCAAATAGAGCTCAAGCTAAAGATGGGGGTTTTTTAAAAATAAAAGTAATTGAAGAAAGGATTCCATTTTTCAAAAAAAAACTTCCCTGAGGAACCTTTTACAGTCAGGTTTATTTTTTCTACCTTAAGGAAGGACATAACATCCTTAAGCCATAAAGAGCTGGATGGGGGTTTCGGCAGCTTCCAAAGGAGTAGGATACAACGTCTAGCTAGACGGGAAGTAAAAGCTGTCACATTGGTCCCTTAAATCAGGATAAATTCTTGATAGTCGTGACTTGGAGAGATGGACTCTATTCAATATCTTAAACTGTATTAGCTGAAACCTAGGAGACAAAGAAGAGTGATGTCTGAAGATAGAGTTGAGGTTCGATTGGACACAGCAATGATGATAGAAGGACTACAGCTCCTGACCAGATAGAGTGATGATATAGAGTGAAGTACGTGGCGGTAATGCACCTGTAAGCTGGTTGCCAACCACCAATCAAATCTAAAAGAAGAAGAAGAAGAAAGGATATTTTAAACAGAAATGTGAGGCTTCTGAAAAGTATGTTCATTTCTATGCACTCAATACTTGGTTGGGCCTCCTTTTGCAGGAATTACTGCATCAATGCAGCGTGGCATGGAGGCGATCTGCCTGTGGCACTGCTCAGGTGTAATGGAAGCCGAGGTTGCTTTGGTAGCGGCCTTCAGGTCATCTGCATTGTTGGGTCTGATGTCTCTCATCTCCTTCTTGACAATACCCCATAGATTCTCTATGGGATTCAGGTCAGGCAAGTTTGCTGGCCAGTCAAGCACAGTAACACCATGGTCACTGAAACAGCTTTTGGTACCTTTAGCAGTGTGGGCAGGGGCAAAGTCCTGCTGGAAAATGAAATCAGCATCTCCATAAAGCTTGTCAGCAGAAGGATGCATGAAGTGCTCTAAAATTTCCTAGTAGATGGCTGTGTTGACTGTGGACTTCAGAAAACACAGTGGACCAACATCAGCAGATGATATGGCAGCCCAAATCATCACTGACTGTGGAACTTCAGACTGGACTTTAAGCAACGTGGATTCTGTGCCTCTCCACTGTTCCTCCAGACTCTGGGACCTTGATTTCCAAATGACATGCAAAATTTACTTTCATCTGTAAAAAGTACTTTGGATCACTGAGCAACAGTCCAGTTCTTTTTCTCCACAGCCCAGGTAAGACACTTCTGACGTTGTCACTGGTTCAGGAGTGGCTTGACACGAGGAATGTGACATTTGTAGCCCTAGGATTCATCTGTGCGTAGTGGCTCTTGATGCACTGACTCCAGCCTCAGTCCACTCCTTGTGAAGCTCCCCCAAATTCTTGAATGGATTTTTCTTGACAGTCCTCTCAAGGCTGTGGTTGTCCCTTTTGCTGGTGCACCTTTTTCTACCACAGTTTTTCCTTCCACTCAACTTTCTACGAATATGCTTGGATGCTTGTTACTTTGCATAATAATTTCCTCCAAACTCACAGGCGCATCAAGCCTCTCTGCGATAAGGGGGTCGACTGTAGGGGTATTTAAATTGTGGAGGAAGGAAGTCATTTCACTTGGATCTGATCATGATTCAGATTCATAGATGGAGGAATAAAAATTCATAAAACAGAAACTGTCACGAGCCAAGCCGGTTTGGCTTTCTCTGGCTCGGTCTTGATCTCTTTGGGGGTTCTGGTTTACTGGTTATGTGCATTTTTGGTGTATTTGTACTATACAGTACTTCCACATCCATAGCCACTGCCTGACCGGCAGCTGTTAGTCAGCATTGTAACATACTTTCTCCCACGCTACTGACAGTCTGTCGGTCCGGCCACACCCAAGAGCGAGGGGGTGTGGCCTACCCTGGTAATCATCTTCAAGCTGTTTCCTACCCCGGTAATCATCTTCTCCGCGTCTCGCCCAGGTATTCCTTATTCACTGCATCAGTGGCGTTTGTTCATAAGCAGCTCATTGCTGGACAAACGTCGCTGGCTCATTGTACGCGTTGGATGGTCGTTTTCCCTGTCCACCGTCACGTCAGGAAGGACTGTGTCTGTGTTTGCTCGCAATCATCGCTGTGACTACTCGGCCTGCCCCCGCACTGTGAGTATCTGTCTGTTCGCTGTCCGCCGCTGTATTTCTCCAGTGTGTGTGTGTGTGTTGGGTGGCCTTGTGGACTCTACACGTACCAGAGCTGTTCTGTGTGTATTTGTGTTGTGTTAATAAACGTGTGTGTGGTGTAACTCTGTGTTTAAATCCATTTGTCCTTTTTCTTCTTCTCTATGTGCTGTAAAGAAGTGCACGGAGAGTTTATGACAGAAACACTATCAGCTTTTAACTGTTTAAGGTGGGAAAATACCTTTGACCGCTTCACCTGATTATTCAGTCCTTTAATATTCCAACTTAAAAATCTAATTGAGGAGCCACCTTCTAACTTTTGCGAACTAACATACATCTATTTAAATACTATATTTAAAGGGAGGGTAAATAAGAAATCCCCTTCCCCCAAAAAAAGAGAGAAAAAAGGGGAAGAAAATAAAATAGAGACATAACCCAAGAGTGATCCACCCTCTGCCCCCAAGGTGCACTTAGTCTGTGCCCATTCCCAAACGATGGAACAGTAGTGCTGACTCCAATAGGAGTCATCTCAAAAATAAGACTTTCAGCTATGCAACAAAAAGTAAAATTCGTCTTCTTCTTTTAGATTTGATTGGCAGTTGGCAACCAGCTTTCAAGTGCATTACGGCCACTGACTTGATGATCATTACTCTATATCTTTGTACAAGAAGCTCCCAAAAGGAGCTATGAACAACTCTTCATGTGCGAAAAAAAAACACCCATCCCCGGACCGCGTCCCCTCGGCAGCGGCAGCGGACCAGATGGAACCCTGCAGAGCAAAACTGAAAATGGTAGCAATAAGGCACTGATAATAATAATGGTCATAGCAATAATCAGTTCAAAGAGGTGAAAGATAATGCCTGCCACAGTCTGAATAAAATTAAAAGGAACCTAAGGTGATGTCAATCATTTAAAAGGTTATCATTGAAACAAAATCAGAATTAAGACAACTTCAAAAAGCCTTACTGTATGAAAGAAAGAAAATACATAAATATATATAAATACTTATCTAACAAAACAAACAGAGCACAAGTATATTAATAATAATAAAAAGAAAAACAAAGTAAAATTTAGCTCCGTCAGGACAACATGCATAGAACTGAGCAGATTTTTAGAAACAGAGTTAAGTCTTTAAGTTCTTCAGTATAATAGTAAAACATTTTAAATGAACCGTGTATAACTCACCTGATCCCTCGGATTACATGAACCAGAACAGCAGCATGACAAACCACCCAAGATCTTGAGTTTATTTGGTTATGGATTTTTATATATTTTTTGGCATCCTCCGGTGAAATGAAGTCACGCTGGATACCTTCATGGGTGATGCGCAGCCGAGCTGGGTGAAGAAGGCCAAATCTGACTCCCTCAATGTTCCGTAACATGCGACGAACCTTGGTAAAAGCGGCGCAAGCCATCATTTTAGTCATGTGCTCCACCTTAGCCTGAAGGGTGACCACATCATCTGTGCAGGTCGACAAAGACTGCTTCATCTTTGCTACAGTACCCTTTAGCTTGGTCAGGCTCGCCTGCATGGTGGAAATGCTGGGAGCTAATTCATTTTTTAAAGCGAGCAACTCAGACTTAATGGAGGAGAGGCTGTTATCAAGGGCTGTCTTAGTTCGGCTTTGAAAATAGCAGCAATATCTTTGCTAAGAGCCGAGACAATGTCGGTTTTAAGTGCGTTGACATCAATGGCGACAGCAGCCAAAGGGGACGAAGCAGGACTACCACAGGCTGAGGAGTCATTGTGGGTGATAGGCCCCAATTGCAGCTGGATAGTGTTCCCTCATTTATTAAGCTTTGGAGGCATTACGACAGCAAAAAGAGAAAGAATAAATCACCACTGTTGCTTAAAAAAGACTTACAAAAAGACTTGAATTGCAAAGACATCCAAAAAGTGCCAAAAAAGTTTAGAAATATAATTGCTCTGCAGGAGTACTCCGAAAAGGCAACCTACACCATGATGCACTAGAGCAGAAGTCCTCTACTTCCTGTACTTTTGATTTTTTTTTTATTAGACAGGTTCTGTTGTCCAGGATGCCTCCTGGACGCCTCCCACTTGAGGTGTTTCAGGCATGTCCCACTGGGAGGAGACCCCAGGGCAGACCCAGGACTTGCTGGAGAAACTATGTCTCCCACTTGGTCTGGGAACACCTTGGTATCCTCTCTGAAGAGCTGCAGCAGGTGGCAAGGGAGAGGGAAGTCTGGGCTTCTCTGCTTGAACTGCTGCCTCCGTGACCCGGACCTCTGGAAAAGCGGTAGAAGATGGATGGATGGAGGTTCTGTTGTTTTTCTTTTCTGTTTTGCTCCAGTCTTTGTTTTGCCAGTTTGTCAATATAGATGGTGATCATTGAACAGATACTCTTCACAATGGTCATAGTCTTGTACTTTCACAGAGAATTGAGTACTACACCCATGTACCAAGATTAACAAATGTTATGTCCACAAACCGACAGAGAAGATGGACAAGGATGCTTCTTCTGTGCTAGAACTGGAACTTTATTACATGATGTTCTTCTTCTTTTAGATTTGATTGGCGGTTGGCAACCAGCTTACAGGTGCATTACCGCCACGTACTTCACTCTAAATCATCTCTGTATATCTTTGTATCAGGAGTTTTTATAAGGAGTTATGAACAACTCCCTATGTGTGAAAAAATTATCCATCCTTGGACTGTGTCCTCGGCAGCGCCAACAGCTGTGCCAGCCAGCCGGCCAGCCAATCACCTTAATCATCATTCTGTCTACATATATAAGAATTCAAGAAATCTCTGTCTGTCTGTCTGTCTGTCTGTCTGTGTGTCTGTCATGACCATAAGACTTGCTAAAAGATCATAGGATCGCCAATGATGCACCTATGATCTCTACATGATGTCTATATGACATCATATAGACACTATAGAGTGATTCACGAACATTTGTGTGTGTGTCTGTGTGTGATCAAAGGCAGGCATCACTCACGATCATAGGACATCAAAGATCAAAGGCAGGCATCACTCACGATCATAGGACTCGCTATGACACCATCAAAGATCAAAGGTAGGCATCACTGAACGAGTGCTGATGTGCATGCTTACTTACACCCTTGCTTACACCTGCTTTCTATGGGCATTCAGAAATACTTGCTTATACTTGGTTTCTATGGGCATGCACAGGAATGCACTAGTAATATACATAACACACTTGTACACTCAGCTCCCTGAGATACCCCTGAGGACAGGCCATGGCAAAGAGGCCATGAGATGACCGACTCTCTCTCTACATGGGCTGGCGTGATGACGTTACCAGCAAGCTGCGTCATCACGCCGCTCCCCCTTTACAATATTCTCCCTCCCCCTTGCAAAACACAGAACACTCCAAATTCAAACCTTCCCCAATTTGGTATATTAATAACCCCATTTAACACACTAAAAACATCACTTTTATTCAAAACCATTCAACATTTTTAAGAACTTTAAATAAAACCTGGAACTAGGGTCTGCGGGTGGACCGCCGCTGGACCCAACACGGTTAAGTGGATTATTCTGCCACTTTTTTTTTCAGCCGTGCTCCTACTTAAACAGTCTTTCTGGGTTTTTTTTTTTCCTTAGTCTTCCACAGGAGGAACATTCCCGCCTGAGGGGCTTTGAGGCGGCCCCGTGGTGGCCTCCTCCCCAGAGCTTTGGAGCAGGCTCGTGGCAGCCCCCTCCCTGGAGCTCTGAAACGCGCTCATGGTGGCCGCCTCCCTGGAGCTGTTGGACCCCGGGGCCAATCTTCATAACACCGGGGCCCGGGTCCCATACTGTAGCAGCCGACTCCCACAGAGCCTCGCTGTCTGGAGCTGCCACCCAGACACACTGTAGTCTGTTTGCGTGCCAAACCAAATCATCCGTCAGCCGCAAGCACGTTATTCCCAGCTTCGCCACGCTCCTCAGCAGCGCCTGCCATTTTGCTGGCTGCGACCTGGTCAGCCGCCGTCCCGGCCTCCAGCCGGTGCAAACCCAAACCCAGTTCATGATCTGTAGTGGTGCCTTACTTGGTTTGATGTGCCGCTGTGCATCCACCGGCTCTGTGCTCTCCTTCAGTCTGGTGCCTTCGTTACAGTGTGGCGGTTCATCAGTCACCGTTGTTGCAATGGACCCCTCACCCGTCGCTGGCTGAAACTCGACCTGAGCACTGAAGGTGTACGGTGCCTCCCCGGTGTCGCTCTTCGAAACGGACCCTCCACCTGCCAACTCGGTCGCTCCCACTGCAGCCGGCCGAGCACGAGCATTGACGCTGTCCGGTTACTCCACTGAACCGCCCGAAGTGCTCTGCTGTGCCACGTCGTGCACTGCGTCCATGTTCGTCTGCTGTCGCTGTGTGTTGTGTCCCCCTGCATGCTTGGGCCCCCCCTCTGGGCAGCTCTCCCCCTGAGAGCACGGAGTGAACACTTCGGTGTCAGTGCCGTCCATAAATACCTCATTGGCGTTGGTCCCGTTAAACCTGGGCTCCCTCTCCTCCAGCTTCAGTTCTGGCTGTGCAAGGGATGGAGGCGAGTCCAGTCTCTGTTCTTTCTCCAAGTCGTCTTCATCGTCTGTGCCGTATCCACTCTCTGCATTACATTTGGTGTCTACACTGTGCTCTTCAATTGCACTCAGGCCCATGAAGCTTGGGTGAACTGGGCCCGGGCCACTGACTGTCTGCCCACCGATTGTGAGAGGAAAACCTAGCTCACAGAATAAATCCCACCCCATAACATTTCCACCCTGGCGTGTCACCTGGAACCGGAACACTGGAATCACTTTTTCACTGTACTGCACTGCAAATGTGACATTCCTGCCGGCACTAGAGCTGCCGTCATCCGGTAGCTCCATCGCATCAGGGCGCCGGGGTGTGAGCCTCCGAACCATGGCCTCACTCACTATGGACTGCGTGGCGGTAGTGGCCACCATCATGGGCACACTCACGCCGTCTAACTTCACTATATGCTGCAGTCCTGACCAACCCCACAATGTTTATGCCGTCTCTGTAGGGTGTGGGATTAGTTAGCTTAGCTTCTCGTCGATGGTGGGGAGTTTTCGCGCGCCACACCACGTTTTTGGATTTAACAAAGTAGCTAGTTAGCATCTCAATAGTATCCTCATAACAGTCCATCAGACCAAGCATTTGAAAAAGTCTGGCCTTCTGTGCCTAGGTTGTGGACAAGTAGCGCTCACGTCCTCACTTTATCCAGCTTCCCCGGGTCCAAAGCTGCAACATAGGATTTGAAAGCTTCTAACCAACAAGGCCATGGCACTGGTGGTTCACCGGGGAGCTCCAGGAAAGGCTGCAGTGGTGTAATGCATGCCTCCATGAGTTAATCCTCAGTCGCCAAATGTTATGTCCACAAACCTGACAGATAAGACGGACGAGGATGCTGTGCTGGAACTGGAACATTATTACATGACATTAATAACATGCATGCACACTTGTACACTCAGCTCCCTGAGATACCCCTGAGGACAAGCCATAGCAAAGAGGCCATGAGATGACCGACTCTCTCTCTACATGGGGTGGCGTGATGACGTTACCAGCTGGTTGCGTCATCACGCCGCTCCCTGTTGTTAACCCCTTCACAACAATGAAGTTTAGTCTGGAGTAGCTATGGTATAAGACACACAAACACAAACGAGCCAGTAAATATAAAAATCCACTGGGGCCACGGCAGCTGGATTAATTTTGCTCCAGATATTGAAGCTAGAGCCAATCAGAATTCAATTTCACTTCCACCACAATGTCTGATTTATCAGCCTCTAAAACCCATACTGTGGTAACCACAGACCTCGAACTCACCAGCAAATTATGGAATAAATATTTCCCCACCGTTGTCTCGTGGATGGCCCGCTGCATCTGAGAGGTTTAACAATGATACAAGGCTGGTGCTGTAAAGTCAGTGTAATCCTCTAATTTATAGCAGGAAGTCATCTGCTGGTCAATGGCCAGAGCGTCGATAAATGAGGCATTGGTTTTTCAGTTAAACTGTGAAAATGAGATGGACGGAAAGAAGCTGAGGGTCAGGCAGAAAAAAGGGAGAAATTTAACACAAACCTAGGTTTCAAGAAGTGATACAGTTGGGAATTCTACATGAAATGGGTCGATGTGTTCTTTCTCCAGGGCTCAGAGCTCTTTATCTGGATCAGCGATAAGACTGAAGCTCTCCTTTTATAGTCTAAAGTGATGGATTGAGGGGGAACACTGACCAGCTCAACCCAGAATGAAACTACAATTATACTGTAAAATATACTTAACTCACTAAAACAAGGTGTCAAACAATATAGTAAAAAAAATCTGTAAATCATATATTATAATCCTACACAGTTAATATTAATAATAGTGCACTGCTCAAATTCACCACACTATACAGTGTATTACTGTAATTGTTAAAAAACGTATATTCACAAGAAAAAAAAAGCAGTCAGTGTATTCACCCATTCCTCTGGTGCTGCTACACCTGCTACATCCGCCCCGCTCTGCTCCAGGACAAGCTGTCCCTGCTCGATGTGCCTGACTCCCTCTGCAGGTGGATCACCGACTTCCTGACGGACCGGAGGCAGCATGTGCGGCTGGGGAAGTCTGTCTCGGACTCTGTTAGCATCAGCATCGGATCACCCCAGGGCTGTGTACTTTCCCCCCTACTCTTCTCCCTTTATACCAACTCCTGCACCTCCTCCCACCAGTCTGTTAAGCTGATTAAGTTTGCGGACAACACCACCCTCATCGGGCTCATCTCCAACGGCGACGAGTCCGTCTACAGGAAAGAGGTGGCCCAGCTGGTGTCCTGGTGCAGCCACAACAACCTGCAGCTGAACGCTCTGAAGACAGCGGAGATGATTGTGGACTTCAGGAAAGTCACAACCCCCCTGCCCCCCCTCAAAATCACAGGCTTTCCCATCACCATTGCAGATTCCTTCCGCTTCTTGGGCACCACCATCACCCGGGACCTCAAATGGGAGCCAACCATCAGCTCCCTCATCAAAAAGGCCCAGCAGAGGATGTTCTTTCTGTGGCAGCTGAGGAAGCTCAAGCTACCCACCAAGATGTTAGTGCAGTTCTACACGGCCATCATCGAGTCCATCCTCACCTCCTCCATAACTGTGTGGTACGCAGGAGCCACTGCCAGGGACAGACTAAGGCTGCAGCGTGTCGTGCGCACTGCTGAGATGGTGATCGGCTGCAAGCTCCCATTTCTCCAGGACCTGTACATCTCCAGGACCCGGAGGCGTGCTGGCCGGATCATAGCCGATCCTCCACACCCTGGTCACGTACTGTTTGCCCCCCTCCCCTCAGGTAGAAGATTTCGGTCCATTCAGACTAAAACCTCCCGGCACATGAATAGCTTTTTCCCCTCTGCCATCAGACTGCTGTGACTTATTGACTCTCGTGCACTATGTACAGCAGCTCAACCAGACTCATGTCATACATCACTGTTTTTCTGTTTCATTATCAACTGCACTGTGGTACCCCATATTATCTGCTACTTGCTAATTTATTTAAAACTGCCTTGACTAGTATTACTCATTATTACTATTATTATTATTATTATTATTATTACTTATTTTTCTACACTTATTGCATGTTTTTAGTCCTTTAGTTTTTTAGTTTATCTCTTTTTCTCATCATGTTTTTAATGTTGCAGCATGGCACCGAGACAAATTCCTAGTTTGTGTACTACATGAACAATGGCAATAAATCTGATTCTGATTCTGATTCTGACACCTGTAGTCCTGTCTCCATCTCTACATTGTTAAGCTAGATTTAGCCCCTGGCTTAACCAATTTAGTAAAATTGCCTGTAATTTGGCTGTTTTATTATCCTGCAGCTCAGAGCTAATTCAAACTGCCCAGTGTTTACCTGAAGCGCCACCTCCCTTTTTCCTGTCTGCTAAACTGTAATTTAATATTCATATAAAAGAGATAAAAAAGTATTTGTGCACAATTTCAAATCAATAAAAGACTAACAACACAGATGGCATTAAATAATAAAAAATGTCTTTACATAACACAGTGGGAAGCCACTCAGTATGTTCTCACTCAGACGGAACGGTCATGGGGGGTTTGTGTGTTGATGTGGGGGTTGGTGTGTTGATGCAAACAGTGACAAAGAGAATGGGAATTGCAAAGTCATTCATGTTACTGCAGCACCACAGGTGACTGAGCGGGTCGTAGGCTATAAAAGGAGAGGTGCCTGCGACCTGTGACTTTTTCTGATGCTTGTGATCCTGGATGATGTGAGAGAGAGAAATTAATAAAGCCTGCTTTGTTCTGGACCGCTCTGCTTGATTATTCCTCTCTCCACACTGGTGACCCTTGACGCATAATGGAATTCGAGGCGAACACCCCGGAGACGACCTGGACTGGAGGTGCCGGCAACGCGTGCGCCATTTCGGTCAAACTCCCAGACTTTTGGCAACACGACCCGAAGTCTTGGTTCCTCCACACAGAGGCCCAGTTCGCGCTCCAGGGAATAATGGCAGAAGACACCAGATACTACTACGTGGTTGCAGCACTGGACGCATGCACAACTCAGCAGGTGGTGAGCCTTCTTCAACGGCCCCCAGCCCACGACAAATACGAGACTCTCAAAACCGTGCTGACCTGGCACTATACGCTCTCAGACTGCGAGAGAGCGGAAAGGCTCCTGACGCGCTCTGAGTTGGGAGACGGGTCGGCGGTCGAGTTAATGGAGAAGATGTTGGCACTGATGGGCACAGATGATGGGCATTTCCTCTTTGTCCACCTTTTCCTCCAGAACCTCCCCACGGCAGCCAGGGCAGTCCTTGCCAATTCGCCACTGCTGGCCGCGCGCAACTACTGGGCACTAGCGCAAGAGGCGGATTGGATTATCCTCACCACCAGAGCCCTCGCAGTGAACGCAGCGGCATCGGAACCGAGCGAGACGGCCAGTGGAGGCGAGGAGCCAGTGACGGTGGCTGCAGCAGAGGCCATGAAGCACCAGAGAGACACACTCTGCTTCTACCACCGCCGTTTTGGAGAGGACGCACGCCGATGCGTGCTACTGTAGCATGAGTGTTCAAATGCATTTGACTCACTTATGTAAATAGCATATAAAAGGTTTATCATGATACTGTGGGGACAATTCACTGTTGTAAATGGTATTCACTTATATAGTGCTTTTATTCTTATCTCTAGATGACCAAAGCACTTTACAGATACTGCTATCCACCCATTCACACACTGATGGCAGCATAGCTGCCCAACATGGCACTGTCCAGACCCACCAGGAGCAATTGGGGGTAAAGTGTCTTGCCCAGGGACGCAACAGCAGGATATCTGGGGAGAGCAGGATTCGAACCACCAACCATCCGGTTATTGGACAACCTGCTCTACCTTCTGAGTCACTGCCGCCGTTGTGAATGGAGTTTTCAGTTCTGTCCATCTTCCCCCACCAATATCCATATGCGGATTTGAAGTTTTCAAGTTAAGATAAACCTTTGTTAGTTCCACAATGGGGAAATTACAGGATTGCAGCAGCAAAGGGATCGCAGCACTCAGAGCAATAATCATCACTCTATATATAACTAGTGCATACCTGTGCATACCCGTGCATGCCCGTAGAAACCAAGTATAAGCAAGCATTTCTGCATGCCCGTAGAAAGTTACTGTTACCATGGCAATAGTAACCATGGTGAAACCTGCCTTTGATCTTTGATGTTACCGCTCGTTCAGCGATGACTGCCTTTGATCTGTGATAGCTGCCGTTGATCTTTGATGATGCCATAGTGAGTCCTATGATCGTGAGTGATGCCTGCCTGTGATCTTTGATGATGTCATAGCAAGTCCTATGATCTTTTAGTGAGTCCTATGGTCTATATGACGCCATATAGACATCATATCATAGGATATCATGTAGACATCATTGGAACATCATAGGCAGTCCTATGATGTTTTAGTGAGTCTTATGATCGTGACTGACAGACAGACAGACACACACACAGATTTCTTGAATTTAGAGTGACTAGTGCATACCCGTGCATGCCCGTAGAAACCTCTGCATGCCCATAGAGGGGATGCATTGGAACAGAATTCTTGCCAGTTACAGGACAGTTGCTAAGGCAACACAGCACTGAGTGGCAATCACATGTGATGGCTTTTGTATGCAGCAAAACATAAAAATCATATAAAATATGCCCTGCCATCTGGGGCTGTTTTCCCCTGCTTGCTACTTCTTCTCCTACCTGTCATTGTTCTGTGTTCTTCTTCTTCTTCTTTTAGATTTGATTGGTGGTTGGCAACCAGCTTGCAGGTGCATTACGACCACGTACTTCACCCTATATCATCATCACTCTGTCTGGTCAGGAGCTGTAGTCCTATCATCATTGCTGTGTCCAATCGAACCTCAACTCCACCTTCAGACATCACTCTTCTTCGTCTCCTCGTACTTTACTCTATATCATCACTTCACTCTATATCATCACAGTGCTGTGTCTTCACTGTTCTGTGTTCTTCTTCTTCTTCTTTTAGATTTGATTGGCGGTTGGCAACCAGTTTACAGGTGCATTACTGCCACTGACTTGATTATTATCACTCTATATCTTTTTATAAGTTCCTTTAAGGAGTTCTGAACAACTCCTTATGCGTGAAAAAATTATCCATCCTTGGACTGTGTCCAGGAGCTGGGACTCAGTTACTGGCGGATAGCTGTAGGTCCTCTGTTTGTCTTTGTGAGGTTTTCCCCATAGCTTTGTACCACTGTTCTGTGTTCTTCTTCTTCTTTTCTCTCAGTTACTGAAGGATAGCAAACAACTGAAAGGTGCATACCGCCAACTACTGTACAAGAGTGTGTAACATTTTCACCTGAGCCCGACCCCTAAATTCTATGACTTAATCCTATGTTATTACCTCCGCCAAGGAGGTTATGTTTTTACCGGGGTTTGTTTGTCTGTTTCCAACATAACTCAAAAAGTTATGAACCGATTTTGATGTAATTTTCAGGACAAGTCTGAAATGGGACAAGGAAGAAATGATTAGATTTTGGGAGTGATCCAGATCACCATCTGGATCCAGAAATTTTTTAAAGGATTCTTTATTATTGCGAGATAGGGCCATTTTGACCATATGTGTATATAACTCCACAATAAATGGTCAGGATGCTTGCCAAAAAAATACAGGATAACATCCCAATAGCTTCTAGGAAATATCAAAGACTGATCCGAATCCTCCAAAAAATCTGGATACTGTGATCCAGAACAGGAAATAAGATAAGATAAGATAAGATAAGATAAGCCTTTATTAGTCCCACAACGGGGAAATTCCAGGATTGCAACAGCACAGGGATAGCAACACTCAGAGCAACAATCAGAAGGCAAGAAAAAAACAAGCAAGCAAGAGCGGCTAATATACATATGTACATATTACTATAAAATAAATATATACACACAGACACACAGTGCAGAGCATTGTAGCTGGATGGAATAAATACTGTATATGAGTATATGAACACGCAGTGCAGGGAAAAGCCAGTGTGAACACACAGTGCAGAGCATTGTAGCTAGATGGAATAAATATGTAAATATATAAACACCCACAGTACGGAGCATTGCAGCTAGGTGGAATAAATATGCAAGTATATAAACACACACAGTGCGGAGCAATGTAGCTAGATGGAATAATATGTAGATATATAAAAACACAGTGCGGAGCATTGTAGCTAGATGGAATAAATATGTAAATATATAAACACACACAGTGCAGAGCATTGTTGCTAGATGGGACGAAACAGCATAACCGTCTACTTAGTTATCCTACATGGTATGATTATGTGCCCATACATATTCTCACCCTCCATAGCGACCGGTATGTTCCTAGTTGTATGCCGGAGGGGACCATTGTGTAAGTCTATTGCATCTTTTGCATTCAAAAAACTATTAGTTTGTTACGTCTTTTTGCTATCTCTGCGAGCAGCCCTGCTTAGGTTGTACAGTCTGACAGCCGTTGGTAGGAAGGACCTACGAAACCTCTCGGTTGTGCACCTGGGATGATGTAGTCTGCTGCTAAATGAGCTCCTCAGTGCATCCAGTATGTCCTGCATAGGGTGGAACTCGGACTCCAGCAGAGATGACAGTTTAGCCACCGTCCTTCTCTCTCCTATCTCCTCCATCGGATCAAGGCGCTGCCCCAGGACAGAGCTAGCTTTCTTAATCAGTTTGTTCAGTCTCTTCCTATCGGCTGCAGTAATGCCACTGCCCCAGCAGACCATTCCAAAAGTGATGGCTGATGCCACCACCGTGTCATAGAATGACTTCAGCAGCGCCCCTTGTACACCAAAAGACCTGAGTCTCCTCAGCAGGAACAGCCTGCGCTGTCCCTTCTTGTAGAGTGTGTCAGTATTGTGTGACCAGTGTAGTTTATTGTTCAGATGAACACCCAGGTACTTATAGGATGTCACCATCTCGATGTCTGTTCCCTGTATATTTACTGGTGCTGTGAGGGGCTGCCCATGCCTGCGGCAGTCCACCACCAGCTCCTTAGTTTTCCTCGCGTTGATCTGGAGGCAGTTCCGATGGCACCAGTCCACGAAGTCCTGGATAAGCCCTCTGTACTCAGCTTCATCTCCATTGGAGATGAGGCCAACGATCGCAGAGTCATCAGAGAACTTCTGTAGATGGCAGTGTGAAGTCTGCAGTATAAAGAGTGAACAGGAAGGGAGCCAGCACCGTTCCCTGGGGGGCCCCCGTGCTACTGATGATCGTGTCGGACACACAGTCCCGGGTTCTCACAAACTGAGGCCGGTTCGTGAGGTAGTCCAGGATCCATGATGACAGGTGCTGGTCCACCCCTGCTCGCAGCAGCTTGTCCTTCAGGATCATCGGTTGGATGGTGTTGAAAGCACTGGAGAAGTCAAAGAACATGATCCTCACCATATTCCCGGGCTTCTCCAGGTGGGACAGAGAACGGTGAAGGAGGAAGATCACCGCATCCTCCACCCCAATGCCATGCTGGTAGGCGAACTGGAGTGGATCCATCACTGGTTCCACCAGGGGGCGGAGGTGAGCAAGGAGCAGTCTCTCCAGGGTCTTCATCAAGTGGGACGTCAAGGCCACCGGTCTGTAGCTGTTCAGGTCTTTGGGGTGGGAAGTTTTTGGTACAGGTACCACACAAGATGTTTTCCACAGCTGTGGTACCCTCCCCAGTTTCAGGCTCATGTTGAAGATATACGTCACAATCCCACACAGCTGGTCTGCACAGGACTTGAGGAGCTTTGCGCTGATGCCGTCCGGTCCCGGCGCCTTCCTCGCTTTGATCTTCCTCAGCTCCGTCCTCACCTGGGTCTCGGTCAGGGTCAGGATGGGGGGCTGTGTGTTGGGAGTGGGGGGGTGTTGGTGGAGTGGGGAGTGGGCAGCAGGACTTGATTTCTTAGAGGCAGCAGTGGTTGTTGTGCAGACAGGGGGGAGGGCGGTTGGTCAAATCTATTGAAAAACAGATTCAGGTTGTTCGCCCACTCCCTGCCCCCCGTGGCCTGGGGGGAGGTATTCTGGAGCCCCGAGATGGTTTTGAGGTTTCTCCAGACCCCGCTGATGTCGCTCTGTTGCAGCTTGTCCTCCATCTTCTTCCTGAAGCTGTCCTTGCCTTCTCTGATCTTTCTCCTCAGCTCCCTCTGTACGGACTTCAGCATCTCCCTGTTCCCCGACCTGAAGATCCTCTTCTTCTCTCTCAGAAGTGTTTTTATCTCAGGGTTGATCCAGGGTTTGTTGTTTGAGTGACGCCGTATGGTCTTGGTGGGAACGGATTTGTCCACACAGAAGCTGAGATAGCCCGTGAAGGTGTGAATGAGGCCATCGATGTCCTCACCATGTGGATCGCAGAGCTGCTTCCAGGCGGTGGCTTCAAAACAGTCCTTTAGAGTGTCCATTGTCTCCTCAGACCATAACTCCACAGTGTGCATGGCCGGAGGTTGTCTGTGCACTAGGGGTTTGTACACCGGCCGGAGATGAACCAAGTTGTGATCCGATCTCCCGAGTGGGGGGAGTTGTGATGAGGTGTACGCCTCCTTAGTGTTTGCGTAGAATAAATCCAGTGTTTTATTGTCTCTAGTGTGGCATGTGACATACTGGGTGAACGTGGATAGAATGGGAGACAGTGAAACGTGGTTGAAATCGCCTGAGATGAGGAGAAGAGCATCTGGGTGTTCTGTCTGCAGCCTGCTGGTTACTGAATGGATGACGTCACGCGCTGTCCCAGCGTTCGCCGTCGGATTTGCATAAACAACAATGCAGATCACGTGTGAGTGTTCTCTCGGGAGATATGTAGGCCTCATGCTAACAGCTAGCAACTCAATGTCTTTGCTGCAGTGTCGTTGTTTAACAGTGATATGTCCCGGTCTGCACCAGTTGTTGTTAACATACATTATCACTCCACCGCCCCTAGTTTTGCCACTGTCTGGTGTTCGGTCAGCTCGTATCATGTGAAAACCCTCCAGCTCAATGTTAGCATCTGCTGCTAGTTCAGTTAGCCACGTCTCAGTAAACAAAAGGAGAGAGCACTCCCGGTATGTGCTATCATAACGGGAGATAGCCGCTAGCTCATCTAACTTTCCCAGTATCGACCGTACATTTCCCATGACAACAGATGGAAGGGAGGGTCTGTACCTTATATTTTTTGTCCTCCGCCTTACTCCAGCCCGGCAGCCGCGGTGTTTTCGCCTCAGTTCTCTCGGTATGTCGAGTTTTTCCAATGGGACCGGGTGGCGGTTGAATGCTAGCAGCTCTTCCCTGCTGTATCGTATCCTGCTATAAACAGTGGCTCCGTCCACCGGCTCAGGAGACATTTGGGACGATCTGTGTGTCCGTGATATAAGTGGGGTGAAAAAAAAAGACGAATCAAAAGAGAGAGGAAGGGAAAAAGACTCGGAATCGAGCCGCTGTTGCAAAAGGCAGCCTACTCGTGTGGCGCCGAGAGAAAAAAAATAAATAAATAATAGGGAATCTGTGGAATTTTCATCACTGTAAGGTAGGAAATTCAGATATAAACATACAACAAACACCAAAATATAGCCAAGACACTGAGGAATCAGTAGTGTGCCAGTGGATTTGTTGTATCTTCAAAAGCTATGGAGCTATATCCAGAAGAAAACCGCCATTACCGAAAAAGTGATTTTTGTCAAAAACTACTGAACTAATAAAGATATCAATGTGAATCCAATTGCTAAAGGTATGTTTTGATGGTCAAGGAATCTGAAAATATAGATAAAATAAATGTAGGACTATTATATTTGGGGAAAATCCCAATATTAGGGGGAACTGAGGTACTTGGCGGAGGTCTGCGCTCTCCAAGTGCTTTTCTAGTTTAAAAAAGAGAAGAGAGCCCTCCTTGTGATTCTTATTGCCTCTCCATGTCCATCTGTTCCCAGAATCCCAGTTAAATCCTATTCCCTACCGGCTTCTCGAACTTCATTTTCCATTATCTGTCTTTCATTTCATTGTGACAGTGTAATAAGATGTGCTCAACATTTTATTTTACTCCACATTCTCTACATTTGTCACTTTTGCTTTTCCCCATGGTGAATAAAGTGCCATTTAAATGTGTGTGATCCAGACTTAAGTCTTGCCATAATGATGTCTTCCCTCCTTTTGGTTGTTATGAAATTCTAAATTGCAATAGATTTTTGTATTTTGTAATACAATCTACCTTTATGATCTTCATCCCATCTTTTTTGCCATAGCTCAGTTCCTTTTTTCTTTGTGTAATATCTAGCTAACTGTCATGGGCAGCGACAGCGCGCCCCTCCCATCCTCCCTCACATTCACCAACTCATCACTGCACCTGAGGCAGAAGACACACCTGCACCCGCTCATCAGCCAGCATACTTAAGGAGGTTCTCTCCGCGCAGTCAACGCTGGCTCGTCTGGGTATACTGCTCGTGATTAGGCAAGTTAAAATTAAGTTATAAGTGTTGACACGCCTTTAACCTTATTTCTCCTCTTTTTGCTATTTAATAAAACTTTCAAACGTGCCCCTCTGTGTGGTTCCTTCCTGTGCTTTGGCATCATACACGTGAGCTGTCAATCTTAATTAGTCATGACAGAACGAGCCAGCCAGGACGGTAGCTCAGCCGGTGCCTCACCACAGGAGCTGTCAGCTATGGATTGCCTAGCAGCGACCAAGCACCAGCTGTGCTGATGCAACAGGTGTCGAATATGTTGATGCTTTGGTCTACAGCGCCTCTTCCGGCCTCTCCCCTCAGCCTGCTCCACACGCTACGGTGCGCCATACTATCGCCGTTCCCACACCTTCCCCATACGCGGGGGAGGTGGGGAAATGTAAGGGGTTTCTTATTCAAGTTCACATGTACCTGGAGCAGGTTGGGAGGAGTATCCGGGGGACATAGCCAAGATCCAGTTCTTTACTCTGTTGCTCAGGGATCGAGCCCTTGAGTGGGCACGGTCCACTTTAGACAGCCCCGAGGGGCGGTGGTACACCTTTGAACAATTTGTGGCCACATTCTCTAGCGCGTTTGGCCAGACTGAGAGTCAGGGCAACATTATGAGCTGCCTGATGACGCTCTGCCAGGGCACCTGGTCAGTGGCCGAGTACTTGGTGGAGTTCCAGGTTGTAGCGTCCGATTCGAGGTGGAACAATATTGCGCTACGCAATGCGTTCCTCCACGGGTTGTATGATCAACTCTGTGATGATCTGGTGGTTCACTCTGTCCCGGAGACTCTCAATGGTCTCATAGATCAGGCAGTTGGTTTGGATAACCGGTACAGTGAGCGCGAAGGAGCGCAAGTCCTCCTCTCGTCTGTGCGCCGAGTGTGTATCCACCATGGTTACTGGCACTGGCAGCGCCAGCTCTTCACCCAAACCGATGGAGCTCTCTCAGCACTTGACCGACGATGAGCGCTGGCGAAGCTGAAGAGTTGGCACGTGCGCAAACTGTGGCTTGATGATCCACAGTAGGGTACCCCCGGAACCGTCTGCACGTCCTGGCCACCCTGCGCAGTGATGTCATCCAGTGGGGTCACACCAGTCGCTTCGCGTGCCATCCAGGCATCGCTCGAACTGTGGACTTCATCCGGCGAGCGTTCTGGTGGCCCACGCTGTGGCGGGACATACAAGAATATGTGAAGGCCTGTCAAACCTGTGTCTGGGGGAAATCGGACTCCTCCCCCCCCCCATCGGGTCTCCTCCATCCCCTCCCCATCCCTGGTCGTCCATGGTCTCACATCACCGTGGACTTCGTCACTGGACTCATCCCTTCCCATGGCAAGACGGTGATTCTGACCATCGTAGATCGCTTCTCCAAGGCAGTCCATCTGGTGGCCCTCCTGAAGCTCCCCTCAGCCTTGGAGATGGCGGTCCTCCTCACCAATCACGTGATCCGGGTCCAGGGCATCCCTATGGACATTGTGTCTGACCAGGGTCCACAATTCACGTCCCAGGTCTGGAGGGCCTTTTGCTGGACCCTAGGAACCACTGTGAGTCTCTCTTCAGGAAATCATCCACAAAGCAATGGGCAGGCGGAGCGCGCCAATCAGTCCTTGGAAGCCGCCTTATGGTGCGCAGCAGCTGATGATAACCCATCATCTTGGAGCACACATCTGACCTGGGTGGAGTACTCCATGAACTCTGCGGTATCTTCAGCTACTGGACTCACTCCGTTCGAGGCGTCATTAGGGTACACGCTGCCTCTTCTACCCATGGCCGAGAGGGAGGTCTTGGTTCCATCCGTAGTGGCCCATGCTCATCACTGCCGACGCGTCTGGAGGTCTCCTTGGGCCACCCTGGCCACACCACAGAACACACCCAGGCTGCTGCTGATAGGAAGCGGGTTCCAGCTCCCAAATACATAATTGGACAGCAGGTCTGGCTGGTGTCTAGTCAGATTCCTCTGAAGGAGAAATTGAAGAAGCTGTCCCCCCGTTTCCTGGGGCCATACACCATCTCCCTGATGATAAATGATGCGTCGGTCCAGCTGAAGCTCCCCCGACCCTATACATTCCACGTCGCCCACATCAAGCCCCTCTCGGACAGTCTTCTCTGCCCCCCCCCCGAAGCCGCCTCCTCCTCCTTGGATCATCGACGGCCACCCTGCCTACACAGTACAATGTATATTGGATGTTCGCCGTCGGGGCCGAGGCCTGCAGTATTTGGTGGACTGGGAGGGCTACGGCCTGGAGGAACGGTCCTAGGTCCCCACGTCACGAGTGCTGGACAAGGGGATGCTCTGGGCCAATCACCGTGCTCACCCGGAGAACCCCTCCGGACAGCCAGGAGGCACTCCTACAAGGGGGGGCCCTGTCATGGGCAGCGACAGCGCGCCCCTCCCATCCTACCTCACATTCACCAACTCATCACTGCGCCTGAGGCAGAAGATACACCTGCATCCGCTCAACAGCCAGCATACTTAAGGAGGCTCTCTCCGCGCAGTCAACGCTGGCTCGTCTGGGTATACTGCCCGTGATTAGGCAAGCTAAAATTAAGTTTTAAGTGTTGACACACCGTTAACTTTATTTCTACTCTTTTCTCAGGTTGCTGCCACCGTGTAGGTGTATCTGTAGGACTGCGCACGCTCTCCTGCCACATCTCACCGTCCCTCAACCTACTGGTCTGTCTATTCATCGCTGGGTCCCTGCCGGTTCTCCCTGGATTTCCCAAGTACAGTAAGTGGCAATTTGGCTCGCCCATTTCCCCTTACTCCATTCCTCTGCTCAAGGCTCTCGTCTTCTCTCCACAGGGCTATTCCTCTGGCGAGTGACTGTTTCTGCAGCTGTGCGCTTTGGTTTTTGCTATTTAATAAAACTTTCAAACGTGTCCCTCTGTGTGGTTCCTTCCTGTGCTTTGGCATCGTGCACGTTAGTCATGACAGCTAACTAATCTTCACTATTTATTTTTATAACACTGGGCAACTTATTGTCAATGCAACAAAGTTCCATTAACATTCTACTAGTATTTTTGTTATCTCACTGCTGCATTAGAGGTCAACTTGCAGCTTCCTTTTATATCATATCATCAAATAAGTGAAGCTTTCTGTGGGATTGTGGTTTTGGGTTTTGTTTAGAGAACCCCAAGCTCAATGTGCCATGTTAAGGGTGTCAGAATGTGTTGAAGCAGTCTGGGTGATGTGCGTGGGTTAGTAGCATTCATCTAGGAGGAGGTTGAAAAGAAAAAGTTCATTTCGGAAGCAGAAGGAGTCGAGAGTAAAACAGCAGGGGGACAGAAGAGGTGCATCTGTGAGGAAAAAGGGGCACTAATAGAGGTCAGAACCATTAGCTAAGAAATCTGGATGTGGACAGCAGGCCAAGGCATCGGGGATAGCGAGATGGCCAACGTGGTTTGTGGGATTTAGCTTCCACCCAGGGGTCGGACCAAACCACAATGAGAAATGAGACTCTAGGAATGCTGGATCAGCAATACAGCAGAATTATTCAATGTAACACTTTTAAAACAGTAAATGGTTTTACTCACTCATCCTTGCATAGACTGCAACACACAGGCATGCACACACACACTAGTTTGTTTTCACTCCTCTGGGTTTTATCTCAAAGAAAATGATTGGTATTCAGTGGAGCGAAGAGCAAGAACACTCTTATCTCCCGTGTTCCCTGGGCACGTCACTTCTGTCATTTTTTTCTGTCTTACACATTGATGCAGGCAGAACACTCACTGACTTGCAATCACGCTCAGATGCAGACGTGCACACACAGACCCACGGCAGCCTGAGTGTAGTGGTGGTGGGGTTACTGGGCAGCTAATCTAAGAGTTAAATCCTCTTCAGAATGAGAAAATGGTTTAAAATAATGAACAGGACCAGATTTAAGGGCTAAAACATGTAAAGTAATTAAAGTAAAAAACAAGTTCAAATAACTGTAGCAGTATAACACATTATGGAAAAGCTGATGAATGGTATTTCTTTTGGTTCAACAACTGGTGGGATATGTTATGCATTTACTGGGTGGAAACAAAATAAGGCAAAATCCGAACTTTTAAGAAATATTAAACAGAAATTTGGTTGTGCCCGAATATCTGCTTGAGGAGGCAAAACAAATTATAGCTTCAAAGGAAGGTGAGCTGAAGAGTCAATGGCAGAGAATAAATTCATCCTGTTAACTTTCTGTTGTTGTATAAACTGGTCTACATCAGTCACAGCTGCAGAAAGTTAAGACAAAAAGATTAACTGTCGAGTACTGAGCTTGGTCTGAATATACACAGAAAAAAGGTTAGTGTAAATTTTATTGCGACTTACTGTTTCCTGAATTCCAGAAAGTTGATGAAAAGTAATGAATTTACAGTATTGTTATTGTGTTTTTAAAGTGTTATTTCAAATTGATGTGGGCCAATAAAGACATTGAAAAAAAGTGGTGTTGTCAGGTCACTCCCTAAGGTGATGTTTGTCATATAGTTATTTACATGGTTGTTGTGTGTCTATGTCCTGTGCTTTTATTTGTGTGGCACAGGGCGGTGGCTCCACCTTCGGGTAACACCACCACCCATTACTATAAAAGGGCTGCAGCAGGATACAGAGATATAGAGTGAAGTAGGTGGCGGTAATGCACCTGTAAGCTGGTTGCCAACCGCCAATCAAATCTAAAAAAAGAAGAAGAAGATTGAGATATAGAGTGAAGAAGCGGTTGGTAGCAGTTGCCATGGCCAAGGTATATAGAGTGAAGTAGGTGGCGGTAATGCACCTGTAAGCTGGTTGCCAACCACCAATCAAATCTAAAAGAGGGAAGACATCTTGGCCGTGGCAACTGCTTGCTTGTGTAGAGTGATGATATAGAGTGAAGTACGAGGAGACGAAGAAGAGTGATGTCTGAAGATAGAGTTGAGGTTTGATTGGACACAGCAATGATGATAGGACTACAGCTCCTGACCAGGTAGAGTGATGATATAGAGTGAAGTACGTGGCGGTAATGCACCTGTAAGCTGGTTGCCAACCGCCAATCAAATCTAAAAGAAGAAGAAGAAGAGTGGTGTGTAGAGCTGATTGATAACGCCAAGAAAGCCGGCTGCACCTCGGACACAGTCCAAGGATAGATAATTTTTTCACACATAAGGAGTTGTTCTGAACTCCTTATACAATGATACAGAGTGATGATAATCTAGTCAGTGGCAGTAATGCACCTGTAAGCTGGTTGCCAATCGCCAGTCAAATCTAAAAGAAGAAGAAGGATCAGAACTCCTGGAGTTTTAGAGCAGTTGGTAGCAGTAGTGATGATATATAGAGTAATAAATGGAGGCTTTAGCGTAGCTTTCTAGCAGATATACTGTAGAGTGATAATTGTAGAGTGATGTCTGAAGATAGAGTAGGAGGCGGTAATGCACCTGTAAGCTGGTTGCCAACCGCCAATCAAATCTCAAAGAAGAAGAAGAAGAAAGTCACACATGGGGAGTTGTTCAGAACTCCCTATAAGAACTCCTTATACAAAGATATAGAGTGATGATTATCAAGTCAGTGGCAGTTATGCACCTGTAAGCTGGTTGCCGATAGCCAATCAAAGCTAAAAGAAGAAGAAGAAGAAGAAGAAGAAGAAGAAGAAGAAGAAGAAGAAGAAGAAGAAGAAGAAGAAAATCATTCTTTGCTGAATGAGACTTAGTAATGATGATATAGAGTGAAGTATGTGGCAGTAATGCAACTGTAAGCTGGTTGCCAACCGCCAATCAAATCTAAAAGAAGAAGAAGAAGGGACGGTCTCTTGGCCATCTTCTCTGCCTAGTGGTTGGGTGTGGTTAGGTTGCACGGCCCGTTCAATAAACGTGTGTTCAATTCAACACCTGGTCTCCACCTTTGGCTTCAATCTCTGACATAACATTTGGCAACGAGGACTAAAGCGGAAAAAAGAAAAAGGTATTGAAGCATGTGGTTCCCCAATCCGGCCGTTTTTGGAGCTCCCAGGTGAGCCACCTGTTCCCTGGTCTAGGTGGTACCCTGCCTTTCAGACATATATGGTGGCACTGAACCTGGAAGGATGGAGAAATTAAGGGCACGTGCATTGCTTGTGCATAACCTGGGAATGGAGGGACAACGGATTTTGGGCACGCTTGGTGACGCGGATGATTATGTCGAAGTGGTCGAGTTAATGGCATGCCATTTTTGTGGTCCAGACAATGTCATCATTTGGAGGATTAAGATTCGGCAGCGCTGCCAACAGGTGGGCGAGTCCATCCAGCTGTTTGTGTCGGACTTGAGGCAACTGGCCACCGAGTGTTGGTTCAGACCATTGGAAGAAGAAATGCTGCGCGACCAGTTTGCGGAACATACCAACTGTGCCGCTGTCCAGTCGAAGCTGCTCACTTTTCCAAGCGAGTTGACACTATCCAGGGCTCTCGAGTTGGCTCTCCAGCTGGAGGCAGCAGATAAGCTAACTTGGGAGCTGAGTGAGCATCTGTCACCGCGAGAGTTTGGATCACCCATGGCTACACAACTAGTGGACCCAGACAGCGATGGGAGCACTGAGGATGTCACGGGAGGTGCCAACGCTGTGGTGTTAAGGTCTTCCCCAGGGAATCTCAGGTGTATGGGCTGCGGGTCCACGAAGCACCACTATAAAGCCAGAGACTATCCGGCCATTTGGTCAAGCAGGGAAGCCCACAGAAGAATTTGAATTTGAATTCCACCCCAACGGTGATCCACACTGTGTCCCCGAACACCTGTGGGCGTACATATTGCATGGTAGAGCTGGATGGAGTGGAGGTGCCGTTACTGGTCGACACGGGGGCAGAGAGTTCCCTGCTGAACTGGACTACAGTGAGACAATTTTTTCCACACTACAGGATTGGAGGTGACCCAGTGCTGCTTTGTGGCTATGGAGAAGGGCGGTTGGCCACGGTGGGAACAATCAGTCCGACGGCCCAGTACAAGTTGGTGGAGATGTCTGGTTTGAAGTTCACCGTGACGGCTCGTGGTGAGAACATCATGGGCTGCAACCTCTTTTATGGCCTAGGCTTCGCCATTAACAGTGGTGCTGGGGAAGAGTGGTCAGGCTGTGGATTGTGGGGCCAACCGGTTCCGAGAGTACAGGATGACGCAGTGTGGGATGGAGAGTTGCCCGGCACCCCGGAGAGTGGGCAGGGCTTGTCTCGATCAGGATCACCGCAGAAAGGCCCCAGTGCCACAGCCCAGGGCGGTACAGAGGGGCAACTGCACCGATGAGCGACGCTGAGGGGATGGCCCCAGTTGTTCCAGGAGCTCAGCTAAAGTGGGCCGGCGAACACGGGACCACATCGGCGAGGACCACAGCAGGTTTACAAGAGGTCGGGGCAAGACCGAGTGGCACTGAGAGAACGAGTGCCAGACAGGGGCACTGCAAACCGAGCAGAGCCCCTCTGGGAGTCGCGGACTGGGTTTGGGCTTGAGCGGAGGCGGGATCACAGCAGGTACACACCAAACGGCAGGTGGAGGAGCACCAAGGATGGCTACGTGTTATGGCTACATGGAGTGACGCTTACCTCCAGCTGTCGGATGGTTTGTGGAGGCACCCGAATGAGCTGCGGTGTGTCCAGAAGAGGACTGAAGGATGTGGGTCCGGATGAGTGGAGTATCCAATGGTGAGGAAGAGGAGGCGCACCAGAGCCGAGGTGACCAGCTGCAGCCTGGGAGGCAGGCCACCTCCAGGTTTAAAGTGAAGAAAGGATGGTCCAGGGGGCCCACGGGGTCATCTTCTCCAAGCTGTGTATACAGTATTTAGGTTCTTTGTTGTGCATGTATTTGAATTGTTTTGTTGTTTTATTGTGTATATACGTAGTTTGGGATTATTTTGTGTGTTTTATTTTAGTTTAGGAGACACAGCGGCATTTTTTTTATTGATAGATGGACTTTCATTTAATACAAGCGGCAGAATAATCCACTTTGCCGTGTAGGTAGGGACAGCAGTCCACCCGTTCCCCCTTGTTTTTAATTGTTTTTGTGTGACTGTGCTAGGCCCTTTTAGCGATTTCAGTTTAGTTGTCTTACTGCGTGATTTGGGTTCTAAATTTGAGCGTAGTCTCGAATTGCGTTTGTGTTTTGTTTTTTGTCTTTTATAAGGGGGAGGGAGAATGTTCTATAGTTATTTATATGGTTCATATTGTGTGTGTATGTTCTGTGCTTTTATTTGTGTGGCACGGGGAGGCGACTCCACCTTCCAGTTCCCCCACCACCCGTGACTATGAAAAGGCTACAGGCTGGAGGGACGGTCTGTTGGCCATCTTTTCTGCCTAGCGGGTGGGTGTGGTTAGGTTGCACGGCCCATTCAATAAACATGTGTTCAGTTCAGCACCTGGTCTCATCCTTTGGCTCCAACCTCCAACATAACAGTGTTGACTGTTGTGACTGTTTGTCTCAGCAGCTGGCTTGACTTAAAAGAGTAGACGTTGTTTTTCATGGGTTTATTATTTGCAAAGTTTACACCACACTAAAGTGATCCTCCGTGGTACTCAGGGCACTTTAAGTGTGCTACCTCATCCTCATCATATATATATATATATATATATATACAGTATATATATATATATATATACAGTATATATATACAGTATATATATATATATATATATATATATATATATATATATATATATATATATATATATATATATATATATATATATATATATATATATTGATCAATCAAGCAAGACAAAATTTATAGTCTTTAACAACCATCACAACTACCCAGTACCCAAACTCAAAAAGTGTAAATGGTGTAGAGATTGAAAGGGTATCCGAAACTAAATTCCTTGGAGTAATAATTGATAACAAACTGTGTTGGAAGCCACATATTAATTATATAAAAGGTAAAGTATCCAAATCAATTGCAATATTACACAGAGTGAAAAATTTGCTGAATTAACCCACACTATACACCTTGTATCATTCATTAATACTCCCATACATGACATATTGTAATGAAGTATGGGGAAATACATATAAAACAAACATATATCCACTCTTTATGCTTCAAAAGAGAGCTATTAGAATAATCAACAAAGCAGCTTACAGGGAACCAACAAACCCACTTTTTCTTAAACAAAAAACTCTCAAGTTGAAAGATCTGATCGACTTTAAAACCGCAATAATAATGTTCAAAGTGAAGAATCTATCACTGCCCGCAAATATCCAAAAGTTGTTCCAAACAAGGGAGATACGATATCACTTCAGAGGAACATGTATATTTCAAAAGCCTACAGTGAGAACAACCACCAAGCAACACTGTATTTCAGTGCAAGGAGTCAGATTATGGAACGATTTTGGACCTGAATTAAAATCATGTACAAAGCTTGGACAATTTAAACAAAAACTAAAGGAAGAAATACTCCAAACATATTTACAAGACGACATGTAAACTCACATAAGGATTGACATTTCCAGCCTGTGTTGTGTTGTAGCTTAGTTTTTCTTTTTTCTTTTTTTCTCTGTGACACTATGTCTTAGATTTGTTTTTGAATAGTAACCGCTTAACTTAGACTAGCTCAGTTTTCTTTTTCTCTCAGTCACATTTTGTCTTAGCCTTGTTTTAAATTGTAATCGCTCTTGTCTTGTTTTCTCTTTTTTCACCTTTGAATTCTTGGATGGAATATGGGTAGGCAATATAAGCTGCGGCTTCAGCCATCACCCATTTCGGATAACTCACGTGGAATTGTATAGTAGAAGGAGTCTTTGTCTAGTTTGACCTTGTTGTTATATTATACAGTTTCTTTTAACCTGTAATGTACTATCCGAAATAAATAAATTCATTCATTCATTCAATTCACTCTATATCATCATTGTAGTTGCCACGGCCAAGATCTCCTCGATTCACCCTCCTCTTGCTGTCCTCCCGCCACACACTCTGTATTCAGTTCAATTCAGTTTTATTTATATAGCGCCAAATCACAACACAGGCCATCTCAAGGAACTTTACAGAAAAGAGTGGGCTTAGACCATGCTCTCAAATTTATAGAATCCAGCAGAGACCCCTAAGAGCAAGCACTGCAGTGACACAGGCAAGGAAAAACTTCCCTTTAACAGGCAGAAACCTTGAGCAGGACCATAGCTCATAGAGGACGGCCATCCGCCTCGACCAGCTGGGTTGAAAAAGAGATTAAAAGTAGGAGGCCTGGCAGTAGCTACATTCAAAACAAACATAACAAATACAACATTCAAAGTCAGACATTCAAGTATCACATGCGAGTGAAAGCGGCTGCACATGCGAGTGAAGGCCTGGCAGCGGTAACATTTTTAACTATAGGCCTTATCAAAGAGAAAAGATTTCAACTTACTTTTAATATGTAATGACAATTTAGTTTTGCATTTTGTTTATACTCACTCAATGTGAAACAGTGCAATTACAAAGTCAATGGAAAGACTTGAAAGAGCACAAATTCACATTCATGAAAGTAGGATTTTATTCAACTCAGGTGAAAAATTCAGTTGATGCTTGACATTCCACCATAACCGGGAGTATCAACAATGAAGAATAAATTAGTTTGAAAATGAGACCGCCTTGCACCGGAGACAGATGGACCGAAGCTCCACAGCTGAGACGTGTCTGTAGTATGTATATACCCATGATATCTTGCTAGGCCAGGGATGGGCAACTGGTGTCCCGCGGGCCACATGTTGCCCCCAATGTCATCCACTATAGCCCTCCTGGCCATTTCCAAAAATCCATTATTTATTTATATCCCATTTGAACATGTATTTGGAACTGCATTGTTAAATGCAGTTATAGAGTCCGCCAGCAGAAGGACTTCTAATCGAAACCTAGGTGCCTGTCCATGCAGTGGTGGAGCGAGAGTGAGGGAGCCAGAGATAGAGGGAGCAGTGTGCGCCGGAGTAGGCCTTTTAAGGTATGTGTTGCATGCTGGGACTGCATTAATAGGCTGTGGACAGCAGTAAATGTAGACTGCTTTTAAACAACACTAAATGCTACAGCTTCCCACTGAGGAGTATTTACAGTAACAAGTTTCAAACTGAAAGGCAGATTTATATAAGAAATGGCAAATTTATGACAGAAAAACCTACTAATTTAGAAAAATACCCGAGCACACCTAAAAAGTTATAAATTTTTAAATAAATTATGCAAATTTATCAGTAGAAGCTTGCACATCTAATACCAAAATAAAATATAGATTTGCAAAAAAATGGCTACTTTAAACCAGAAATGCAGCATATTTGTGGTACAAAGAGCAGCAGAAATTCAGCAGATGGCGGTAAGGCACCTGTAAGTGGTTGACAACCACCAATCAAATCTAAAAGAAGAAGAAAATTATTTCTTACTTTGATCATTTTATTCTAAGTTGCTCATCCTCGACCTAAGGCATAATGTTGAAATTGCAAAATAAATAAATAAATAAATAAATAAAAAATCATGTTGATAATGTTTTGTAAAAGAATTGTTTATTAAATGTAAACATTTTATAATGTGCTTGTACCTCATTGCACTAAAGCCAAGAAACAAATTTTAAGTAGTCATTATTTAGGCCACTGTCGTATTATTTTACTGGTCCAGCTCACTTGAGATTGAACACACACGGAAGGTTTATGTGTAAATCTGGCCGTTGGGAAGTGAAGAACAAAATTTGTGGCCCCTACTACCACCAAAGTTACCCATGCTGTGCTGGGCTGCTACCAATATGCGAATGAAGGCTAGCAGCTCATGAAACTGGATATGTTAACAGCCAACATCAAGATGCAGTATCTGCAGGAAGAAGTGCCATTTTCTCAACTGTGTCCCCTCAAGATAGTGAAGTCAAACATGACAGCATTTTGGGGGGGATTTCCATGGTAGGTACAAAGCGGAAGCAGAAGTTATAAAGGTTGATACTTTATCAAAAAATTTTAATAAATCACTCTATTAAAGCAAGAAATCTGTGTGTCTCTCTGTCACGTTTATAGGACATCATAGGACGGCCTATGATCTCTGCTTGAACATCATAGGACGTCCTATGAACTCAGGCATCATAGGACTCGCGATGCCGTCATAATGATATGATGTCTATATGACGGCACATAGACAAATGTGTCTTTATGATGTCATATAGACCATCACTCACGATGCCTAGACTAATGTGTCTTTATGATGTCATATGGCTCAAAATTGGCAAGGTGAATAAGTCACAGGGCCAGTCTTTACAGCGCGTTCGTGTTTTCTGCACAACAGATTTCTGCAGCCATGGCCAATTCTACGTTGCCGCCAGCAGAGTTGCCAGGTCAAGCAGTCTTCGTATTGTTGCTCAAGATGAAGGAACTAAGCAAAAGTGTCGCTTTCTCAGCAATGTCGTTTTTAAACAGGTGCTGACACAGTAAAAATGTGTAACCTTGAAGAATGCCAGTCTACACTACAAATGTGTAAAATGCCAAGCAAAGCACTGATTTTTTCTGGGTGCTCCAGTTTCTTGGTTTCTACGGGCATGCACGGGTCTTCCTGAACAGGGTCGAAAGCCACTTTTTGCTCAGATCTTTTTTCAGGATCCTGCCCATGAACTGGAATTATGACGCACCTATCCCTCAACCAGTGGTCTGAATGAAGAAGAAGACCCACCAGATGGAGAGCAAGAGAATGAGAACTGCTGCACGTCAGAAAGGATAAGATAAACCTTTATTAGTCCCACAATGGGGAAATTCCAGGATTGCAACAGCACAGGGATAGCAACACTCAGAGCAACAATCAGAAGGCAAGAGAAAAAAAAAACAAAAAAAAAACAAGAGCAGCAAGTATACATATGCACATATAAATATACTGTATATATATATATATATATAGCGAGAGAGAGAGAGAGAGAGAGAGAGAGAGAGAGAGAGAGAGAGAGAGAGAGAGAGCGAGAGAGAGAGAGAGACACAGTGCGGAGCATTGTAGCTAGATGGGATAGATATATAAATATATAAACACAGTGCGGAGCACTGTAGATGGATGGAATAAATATATGAGTATATAAAACACACAGTGCGGAGCAGTGTAGCTAGATGGAATAAATATGTAGATATATAAACACACACAGTACTGAGCATTGTAGCTAGATGGAATAGATATATGAATATATAAACACACAGTGCGGAGCATTGTAGCTAGATAGAGTAAATATATAAATATATATATAAACACCCACAGTGCGGAGCATTGTAGCTAGATGGGATAAATATGTAAATATATAAGCACACAGTGTGGAGCATTGTTGCTAGATAGAGTAAATATATAAATATATATATATAAACACCCACAGTGCAGAGCATTGTAGCTAGATGGGATAAATATGTAAATATATAAACACACACAGTGCGGAGCATTGTAGCTAGATGGAATAAAACAGCACAACCGTCTACTTAGTTATCCTACATGGTATGATTATGTACCCATACATATTCTCACCCTCCATAGCGACCGGTATTTTCCTAGTTGTATACCGGAGGCGACCATTGTGTAAGTCTATTGCGTCTTTAGCACTCAAAACTATTAGGTTGTCACTATTAGGATGCCGTGAACATGAAACACCTCAAGGTTCCAGCAGTACGCTGCAGGCATGACTGTGAACAACACAGCCATCTCAGACAGGAGGAGACCCTTCAGCAATGGGCATGCAGAAATACTTGCTTATTGGGTTTCTACGGGCATGGACGGGTATGCACGGGTATATACTATTGTTACAAATACAAACTTATCTATTTAGGTACCGTAGTAATAAAAACCATATGACTTGGTGCTAGGGGTGGGGCCAAAGATTGACTCAGCATAATATCGCAATGCTTGACACTCGCAATGATGCACTGTTCCCTAAATGCATGTACTAATCTTTTATTAATTATATACAATGGGGCAAAAAAGTATTTAGTCAGCCACCAATTGTGCAAGTTCTCCCACTTAAAAGATGAGAGAGGTCTCCAATTTTCATCATAGGTATACCTCAACTATGAGAGACAAAATGAGAAAAAAAAAAATCCAGAAAATCACATTGAAGGATTTTTAATGAATTAATTGGTAAATTCCTTGGTAAAATAAGTATTTGGTCACCTACAAACAAACAAGATTTCTGGCTCTCACAGACCTGTAACTTCTTCTTTAAGAGGCTTCTCTGTCCTCCTCTCGTTACCTGTATTAATGGCACCTGTTTGAACTCCTTATCAGTATAAAAGACACCTGTCCACAACCTCAAACAGTCAGACTCCAAACTCCACTATGGCCAAGACCAAAGAGCTGTCAAAGGACACCAGAAACAAAATTGTAGACCTGCACCAGGCTGGGAAGACTGAATCTGCAATAGGTAAGCAGCTTGGTGTGAAGAAATCAACTGTGGGAGCAATTATTAGAAAATGGAAGACATACAAGACCACTGATAATCTCCCTCGATCTGGGGCTCCACACAAGATCCCACCCCGTGGGGTCAAAATGATCACGAGAACGGTGAGCAAAAATCCCACAACCACACAGGGGGACCTAGTGAATAACCTGCAGAGAGCTGGGACCAAAGTAACAAAGGCTACCATCAGTAACACACTACGCCACCAGGGACTCAAATCCTGCAGTGCCAGATGTGTCCCCCTGCTTAAGCCAGTACATGTCCAGGCCCGTCTGAAGTTTGCTAGAGAGCATTTGGATGATCCAGAAGAGGATTGGGAGAATGTCATATGGTCAGATGAAACCAAAATAGAACTTTTTGATAAAAACTCAACTTGTCGTGTTTGGAGGAGAAAGAACACCATACCTACTGTGAAGCATGGGGGTGGAAACATCATGTTTTGGGGCTGTTTTTCTGCAAAGGGACCAGGACAACTGATCCGTGTAAAGGAAAGAATGAATGGGGCCATGTATCGTGAGATTTTGAATGAAAACCTCCTTCCATCAGCAAGGGCATTGAAGATGAAACGTGGCTGAGTCTTTCAGCATGACAATGATCCCAAACACACCGCCCGGGCAACGAAGAAATGGCTTCGTAAAAAGCATTTCAAGGTCCTGGAGTGGCCTAGCCAGTCTCCAGATCTCAACCCCATAGAAAATCTTTGGAGGGAGTTGAAAGTCCGTGTTGCCCAGCGACAGCCCCAAAACATCACTGCTCTAGAGGAGATCCGCATAGAGGAATGGGCCAAAATACCAGCAACAGTGTGTGAAAACCTTGTGAAGACTTACAGAAAACGTTTGACCTTTGTCATTGCCAATAAAGGATATATAACAAAGTATTGAGATGAACTTTTGTTATTGACCAAATACTTATTTTCCACCATAATTTGCAAATAAATTCTTTAAAAATCAGACAATGCGATTTTCTGGATTTTTTTTTTCTCATTTTGTCTCTCATAGTTGAGGTATACCCTATGATGAAAATTGGAGACCTCGCTCATCTTTTAAGTGGGAGAACTTGCACAATTGGTGGCTGACTAAATACTTTTTTGCCCCACTGTATATAATATGGTACTGCAATACTTAAGGAATTGTAATATACTGCATCATGACCCAAGTATCATGATAGGTATTGAATTGTGAGATCCCTTGTGATTCTCACCCCTACGAACACTGAATGAGAACTTCTGTAAAAACAAAACACCATCATTATTGTGTTCATACTGCTGCCCACTGATATGGAAGAGTCACTACACTGCAATCACAGCTGCACAATGGCAAATCATTTGCAACAACAAAATTTTGGGGGGGACAATTAAGTGAAATTAGACAATTTTCCATGGCACATCTCACACATCAGTGGTTGAAAAATAACTGGTCTAATTGATGTTCGCTGTGACTTCATTTTTGCAACATTTGCCGTTTTGGAGCTTCTTTTAAGACAAATCTTAACACTTGTGTATGTTTTGTTATATGGAGGTAAATACTGTAGTTTACCCAGACAGGGTGCGAAAAACCCCACTCCTTTAAATCATTATCTCAGATGGTGTTCTTTCCTGTTTATTATCAAATGTGTCTTGTGTTTCACTGATAATCTTCAGCCAAAATTCAGTTTTCTCTGGTGTCACATAGAAATGTTTCATTGTGATTCTTCTTTCTTTACCCACTATTGTGCTGACAGTCAGGAAAATTACCTTAAATTACATACTGTCACTCACACCCAAGATATTGTTAAAGACAAAATAGCTGAAAAGCTGATATGACCATACAAAAAGATCTATTTGCTAGTAGTAAGATGTCACTTTATCCACATATGGCCACGATACAATAAAATTTATGACCAAAACACTAAAAAAGCTGGGCAAAGAAAGATTATTACCCCCCCCCACACACACACACACACACACACACACACACACACACACACGCACACAAGGTTCAGGTTCAGGTTCGGGTTACTTTATTTGTACCCGTAGGTAGATTTGTTTTGCAGTCTGGTGACATCCATATTTACAAGCCACAAATTACATTCAACATAGACACAAACACAGGCACACATGAAATTGACTATAAACATGATAAAAATACTCAAGGCTCCATCAATCAGGGCATAAAAAGACAAAGAGATGAGAGAAAAACCAGAGGTAAGAGGGAAGAGTCATATTAAAAATTAAAAACTAGTCAAAGAGGTTAAAAACTCAAAGGTCTAAAACCCAATCAAATATTTAGAACCCAAGTAACATCCTACAAAAATAAGTAAATATAAAATGGAGTTAATAAATAGGTACCTAAATTATGTGTAATATGTTGTTACAGCTTGTTCAACTCTTTGTCAGTAGCAGGAACAAAGCTGTTTTTGTAGCACTGGGTTTTACTTTTTGGGACAGCAAACCTCCTTCTTGAGGGACAAGAAGTCCACTGAATAAGTACAGAAGCATTGTTTTTATTATTTTATGGAAGCCCTGAGAGGCAATCAATTCTGTCTTCCTTCCTTTCTAGAACCACTTTCTAAGTGTGAACCTCCACTTCTCAAAATACCTTGAAATATTTCACCCCCCACACCCCCCCACACCCCTCCACCAACACCCCCCCCAACATGACCCTCACTAAGACCCAGGTGAGGATGGAGCTGAGGAAGATCAAGGCGAGGAAGGCCTCGGGACTGGACGGCATCAGCACAAAGCTCCTCAAGTCCTGCGCAGACCAGCTGTGTGGGATTGTGGAGCACATCTTCAGCCTGAGCCGGATGCTGGGGAGGGTACCACAGTTGTGGAAAACATCTTGTGTGGTACTCTTGAATAAAGAGAGAGTGTCTGCCCCCCAAACTGAACTGGGAAGATGGTTCCGCAGGAGGGGAGCTTGATAACTGAAAGCTCTACCTCCCAATCTACTTCTGGAGACCTTGGGGACCACCAGAAGTTTGGATTTTTGGGAGCACAGAGCTGTGGTTGGATGATCGGGAACTATGAGTTCTTGCAGATAAGAAGGAGCCATACCATTAAGGGCTTTATAAGTTAGGAGCAATATCTTGAATTCAATTCTATATTTTATTGGGAGCCAATGTAAAGAAGCTAAAACTGGCATAATGTGATCTCTTCTCCCTGTTCTCATTAGGATACGTGCAGCTGCATTCTGAATGAGTTGGAGAAACTTTATGGACTTATCAGGAGAACCTGATAAAAGTGAATTACGATAGTCTAACCTAGAGGTGATAAATGCGTGTACAAGTTTCTCTGCATCTTTATGAGACAGGATGGACCTAATTTTAGAAATATTACACAGATGGAAGAAGGCAGTCTCAATGGTTTGCTGTATATGAGAGTTGAAAGACATACAGTATGTTGGTCAAAGACAACTCCAAGATTCCTAACAGAAACATACAGTAGAAGCCAGTACAATGCCATCTAGTGTTGTTATCTTACTAGAAAGAATACTTCGAGCATGTTTGGGGCTAAGAACAATGACTTCAGTTTTATCTGTATTCAGCAATAGAAAGTTGTTGTTCATCCAGGTTTTAATATCCTTAAGACACTCCTGGAGTGAACCAAACGGCTGGGATCATTTGGACTGATGGATAAATATAATTGAGTGTCATCAGCATAACAATGAAAATGAATAGAATGCTTCCTCATAATGTCTCCCAAAGGCAGCATGTACTGTATAATGTAAACAGTACTGATCCAAGTACCAATCCCTGCGGAACTCCATAGCTAACCGTGGCCTGGGTAGAGGACTTGTTATGGACATGAACAAACTGGGAACGGTCTGATAGACTGGAACCATCTTAGCGTTGTTCCTTTCAAACCAATTCACTGTTAAGATAAGATAAGATAAGATAAGCCTTTATTAGTCCCACAATGGGGAAATTCCAGGATTGCAACAGCACAGGGACAGCAACACTCAGAGCAACAATCAGAAGGCAAGAAAAAACAACATCTAGCAAACATATGTCCATATTACTATAAATGTATATATATAGACACACAGTGCAGAGCATTATGGCTGGTGGATGTGCAGCAGAAAGTCTAAGCTCTCTCTCCGCGGATGCAGCGGGCCAGCTGGAAGTCTTTGGGCATGATGGTGACCCCCTTAGCGAAGAAGAGACCACCAGGTGGGTCTCGCTGGTCTCCTGCAGAGCCATGACGGCGAAACTCAGGAAACGCAGGACGGTCTTGAAGTCCTGAGCGATCTCCCTCACCAGGCGCTGGATGGGCAGCTTACGGATGAGCAGCTCCGTGGATTTCTGGTAGCGACGGATCTCTCTCAGAGCCACGGACCTGTGACGGCGAGGCCTCTTCACTCTGCCGGTGGCCAGAGCGCCTCTCCGAGCAGCCCTGGTGGCTAGCTGTCTCCTGGGGGGCTTCTTCCTCCAGTAGATTTTACGGGCGGTCTGCTTGGTTCTTGCCATCGCTCTTTATTATTCTGTCTTATATTTCTTTCACGCCGCCTAAACTCCAGCCCGGCACCCGCTTCGTTTTCGCTACAGCTCCCGGTATGTCGAGTTTCCCATTAGCACCGGGCGGCGGCCAAGTGCTAGCTAGCACTAGCTCCTCCCCGCTGTAACGTCTCCCGCTGCAAACCGTGGCTCCGTCCGCCGACCCGGGAGACCCCCGGGGCGATCCGTGCGTCCGTGATATACAGTATATACAGAGTGAAAGGTGTAGAAAGAAGAAGGAAGATAAAAAAAAAGGCTGTTGCAACAGGCAGCCGACTCGTGTGGCGCCGCCGGTCCGGCAGAGCCGGAACTGGGGTTCAAGTCTCTCTAGCAGAATATGATGGTCAACTGTGTCAAAGGCAGCACTAGGGTCCAATAAGACAAGGACGGAGACAAGTCCTTTGTCAAATGCCATAAGGAGGTCATCAGTAACTTTCACTAAGGCTTTCTCTGTGCTGTGGTGTTTCCTTAAACCTGACTGAAATTTCTCAAATATAGAATTATTTTCTAAAAAAGTGCACAGTTGGTTGGCAGATACTTTTTCGAGTATCTTAGAAAGGTAGGGGAGGTTAGATATTGGTCTATAATTGGCCAAAATCCCAGAATCAAGCAAAGGTTTTTTAAGTAGAGGTTTAATTACTGCCACTTTAAAAGACTGTGGTACATGTTCTATCAATAGAGACATATTAAACATATTCAAAAGTGGTGGACTAATCAGAGATAGCGATTGCTTCAGGAGTCTAGTGGGGATTGGGTCTAAGAGACAGGTAGTTGGTTTAGAGGCTGACACTGTTAGGGCTAGATCAGAATGACTAATACAATAAAATTCAGAAAAGTGGAGTTCTGAGCCTGTAGGCACAGCAGTGTTGGGCAGAGGCTTGGTATTTTAAAGGGGGATATTTTTTGGAATAATATTCCTAATACTTTTTTTTTTTTAAATAATACTAATAATTTTAATACTGACAATTTTATCATTAAAAAAAATTCAAAAAGTCATCAGCACTAACAGTTGGAGGAATGTAGGGATCTATGGCATTTTGGCTCTTGGTTAGCTGAGCCACAGTGTTAAAAAGAAATCTATGGTTGTTTTTATTTTCTTCTATCAAGAATGAATAGTACTGTCGCTAGCACTACAGAGAGATTTCTTATAGGTGATAAGGCTGGCATTCCAGGCTGAACATGATTCTTCTGTCTTATTTGCACACCAAAGCCTTTCACGGAATCTAACTTTCTGTTTTAACTCACAGGTGTGGGAGTTGTACCATGGGGCTAATCTGTTATTTTTAATAGTTTTCTTTTTAAGAGGGGCTATGGAGTCAAGTGTTGTCTGCAGTGAGGCTGCAGTACTATCAACTAAGAGGTCTAATTCTAATGAATTCAAGCAGTCAGTGCTGTCCTCTGCTATACTGAGACATGGTACTAGAGTAAGTGCTGAAGGGATTAATTCTTTAAAGCAAGCCACAGCACTATCAGGTAAGTAGCTGGTAACTATATTTCTGCTTGATGCTGTAAAGTCAGATAACACAAATTTGAAAGTTATCAAGTAACGGTTAGTCAGTGTAGGATTTTGAGGGATGACAAGCAGTTCATCAATTTCTACACCATAGGCCAAGACCAGGTCAAGGGTATGATTATGATGATGAGTTGGTTTACCAACACACTGAGAAAAACCAGTTGAATTTAAGAGGGAGAGGAATGCTACACTGTGACTATCATTATCAACGTCTATATGAATATTAAAATCACCAGCTATGATAATCTTGTCTGAACTGAGGACAAAAGTTGTTAAGAACTCAGAGAATTCAGACATAAATTCAGCAAAAGAAGCACTGGGAGGGCGATATACTGTGGCAAATAAAATAGGCTGATCTGTTTTCCAGGATGGGTGTGCTAAGCTAAAAATTAAGCATTCAAAAGAGTTACAATTTGAGTTTAGCTTAAGCTGAGGGTTCATTGGTAATGTGGATTCATAAATTACCCCGACACCACCACCTCGGCCAGTGTTTCTAGGAATATGAATATTACCATAGCTGGGAGGGGTGGCCTCATTGACACTAGCAAAGTCATCGGGGTGTAGCCATGTTTCTGTAAGACAGAGTATATTTATATTGTAATCCATGATCATATCATTAATTAAGGTCGCTTTATCAGACAGAGCTCTTATATTCAACAGCTCGCTTTTAATTATTTTATTTTTCTGTGGTAGATTAATGGTTTTAATTTTTATCAAGTTAATTTGTCTTGGTTTATAATGTTTTGGATATCGGGGGACAGACACAATCTCTATAGGGTTGTGAATTGAAGACTGATCTAAACAGAGAGAATTATTTGGATTAATAGGAGTAATATAAGAAGTGGAAGCAAAAGAAAGCTGGTTGGCAGACCCAGGCACTTTGGAGTGAGGTGACACCCCAGCTTTCAGTCACTGTACTAAAAAATGTTGAATCGAATAAAATAGATTGTCCCTTAAAACATGTGCACCGAGTCTATTTGGATGGATACCATCTGGCCTCATCAATAATGGGCTGTTCCAAAACAGGTTGAAATTGTCTATAAAACCAATATTAAAAATAGGACATTCATTCATTCATTCATTCATCTTCTTCCGCTTAATCTTTTTCGGGTCGCAGGGGGCTGGAGCCTATCCCAGCATCTTTGGGTGAGAGGCAGGGTACACCCTGGACAGATTGCCAGTCCATCGCAGGGCCAACACAGAGAGACAGACAACCATTAGGACATGTTGAGCAAAACCAGGAATTAAGGGAAAGAGTTCTGCTGAAATAATTGCAGCATCTTTTAAAAGGAGCAAGTGGTCTAGAGATAAACACACGTTTGTCACAGTTCTTAAGAGTGGACAGAAGGCTCCTGAAGTCTCTCTTTAAGATCTCAAATGCTTCATCTGGGATGTTGCTGCATCCGACATGCACAATAACAGTTTTAGCATGGGGGTATTCATTTAATAGGTCAGGGGTAAGAGCCTCAATGTCTGACACTTTAGCCCCATGAAAAAATATACAGTATATACTCAATATATGTCTCAATATATACATATTCTTCTTTTAGATTTGATTGGCGGTTGGCAACCAGCTTACAGGTGCATTACCGCCACTGACTTGATTATCATCACTGTCTGTGTGTTTGTTTTTCCTTATAACTTTGTAACGTTTTCCTCACAGCTTTGCGACGTTTTCCTCATTACCACCACACACTCCATATACAGTATGTCTGTCTTTCTGTGTGTGTGTTTTTCCTCAAAACTTTGTGACATTTTCCTCATAGATTTGTGATGCTTTCCTCATCGCTTTGTGACGTGTTTCTCAGAGCTTTGTGATGTTTTCCTCATAGCTTTGTGATGTTTTCCTCACAGCTTTGTGACCTTCTACTTCTTTATGGAGGAAGAGGGGTGGTGGCCACAGCCAAGATATGTGAAGTCATGATATAGAGTGAAGTGATGATATACTGTAGAGTGAAGTACAAGGAGACGAAGAAGAGTGATGTCTGAAGATAGAGTTGGTTTTTTTTTTTAGATTTAGTATACTTTATTGATCCCCAGAGGGGAAATTGAGGGTCATCCACCACCTGGATGGATGAAGCAGCCACGATACGGCGCTATCCCTTAACCATTCACACAAACATTCACACCTAGGGCCACTTTAGAGTCTCCAATTAACCTAACCTGCATGTTTTTGGCATGTGGGAGGAAACTGGAGAAATCCCAGGGTAAACCCACGCATACATGGGGAGAACATGCAAACTCCACACAGATCACTGTTGGTGGGGGACTGGGATCGAAACCACGATCCCCCGGCCAAGGGTAAACTGTGCTGCCGCAGTGCTAACCACTGCGCCACCGTGCAGCCCAGAGTTGAGGTTCGATTGGACACAGCAGTGATGATAGAAGGACTACATTAGCTCCTGACCAGATAGAGTGATGATATAGAGTGAAGTATGTGGTGGTAATTCACCTGTAAGCTGGTTGCCAACCGCCAATCAAATCTAAAAGAAGAAGAAGAATGGAGAACAATCCCATGTGCACAGGACTGTGTGACAGTTGATAGTGAGTCCATCACAGAGGGTCCAAGGACAGATAATTTTTTCAAACATCAGGAGATGTTCAGAACTCCTAATAAGAACTTCTTGTTCTGGCAGTTGCCTATGCACTCAATGCAACTGGTGCTGAAATTGTTTAACAGAATATGGAAGGAGGCGGGTTATCCCAAGTGGGTGGAAAAAGGCTGTATTTTACCATTTAATAAGCCAGGGAAAGATCCAGCTCATCCAGGCAACTACAGGCCAATAGCATTAATGTCACACTTAGGGAAATGGATGGAGAAGGTGTTATTTTACAAACTCATATGTACTAGAGCAAAAACAATTAATAAACGACTATCAGAATGGTTTTAGAAGAGGAAGATCCACAGTGGATGCTCTAGCTAGGGTAAGTAATGATATTGAAAAGACTCTCAATTGAAAGAAGTAATGGTTATAGTTTTTTTTTCCACAATATCTTTATTGAACCTTTTTTTTTTTTTTAACAAACATGATACAAACAATCAAACACTAACACTAAAGTACTACAAAAAAAAAAAAATACCCTAAAAACACCAACAACCACCAACAAAATCAAGTCTTCAACAATGCTCCTCTGTTTAGTCTAGACAATCCAATACATTAGTATACATATTATGTTCACCAGTTTGGAATTTACAAGGTCCACACACATCATTCACCTTCTTCTTCAAGAGTTATGTTTAAATTTTTTACATAATCAATAAAAGGTCTCCATATATTCTCAAACACAATTTCCTTTGATTTCAGTATATATGTTATTCTTTCTAATGGAAGGTTTGTTAACATCTGTCTTAACCACTGAGTCACATCTGGTCTATGAGTCTTTTTCCATAATAGTGCAATACATTTTTTGGCATTAAGCAAACTGAGGTCTATGAATGTTCTTTCACTTTTATTGAAATTATGCTTTTCTGGGTACAGACCCAACAAAAACAGTTTAGGATTCAATATGATTTGTTTTGAGATTATTTTTTCAATTGTTACCCTCACCTCCTCCCAAAACATTCTTATTAATCTACATTCCCATAAACAATGAAATAGGGTTCCTTTACTTTCCATGCATTTTGTGCATGTATCTGGTATATTTTTGTTATATCTATTTAACTCCTCCGGTGTAACATACATCCGCATTAACCATTTGAAATGTATCAATTTAAGGCGTGCATTTATTGATTTGGTTTGAGCTTCTGTACAAGCCAATTCCCATTGTTCCTCTGAAATTTCAATTTGCAGATCTTCTTTCCAGTAGTTTAATCTTTTCAGTGAATTTTCACTTGAAGATAGTGTCAATGAGTTATAAAACTCTGAAATAATACCCTTTCTTTTACTATCTTTCATCATCATTTTTTCCAAGGATGAATAAATAGGTCGAGTGAGAGCTTTATTTTGATTTGATCGAATAAAGTTTCTAAGTTGAAGATATTTAAAAAAATGTGTTCTATTGAGATTAAATTTGATCCTCAGCTCTTCAAAAGACATTATGTTGTCTGCACATGGCAAATATAAATCTTGAATCTTTTGTATCCCTTTTAAATTCCATACTTTAAATACAGCGTCCGCTCTCCCTGGTTTAAAATATTGATTACCCCATATTGGACTAAATTGTGACAATAACTGTGGTTCTTTTAAATAGTTTTTAGCTTCACACCATATTTTGATCATATGCTTTACAAATGGATTTTTAACTTGTTTTTGTAATTTTTTTGCCGAATCTGAGTATATGAATATGGGAAGAGGTAAAGGTAAATTGTATGATTCCATTTCAGTCCAGTGAGGGAGATCATTTGATGAAAAATAATATGTCATAGACCTCAGTTGTGCCGACCAATAGTACAACATAAAATTTGGACATTTCAGACCTCCACGATCAAATGGTAAATATAATAAAGACAAACGTAATCTAGCCCTCCTGTTGTTCCATATAAATTCCACTAACTTTTTTTTTATTCTTGAGAATAGATCTAAAGGTGGTGATAAGGGAATGTATTGAAATAAATAAAGTATTTTAGGTAAAATATTACTTTTAAGTATATTGATTCTCCCGATCATCGACATTGGTAGTGACATCCATCTCTGAGTTAACTCATTGATATCTGACATTAAGGCTTCATAGTTGACACTGGCGACTGATTCTAGCTTAGGCATAATTTGGATTCCTAAATATTTAAACTGATTTACAACACTGAATTGATTTACCTCAGGGGCTGGGTAATTTCTCTGGGTCTCATTTAGCATTAATATTGAAGATTTAGTTTTATTTATTTTATATCCTGATATTTCCCCAAAATTCTTTATTAAATTCAACAAGGTTGGAATTGATTTTTTTAGATTCGACATAAACAAAATTATATCATCGGCGTACAGGGAGATTTTATGTTCTGTTGGTCCAACTTTAATTCCATATATTTGTGAATGTAAACGTATCGCTATCGCTAAAGGTTCAATTGCCATAGTAAACAGTAAAGGTGAAAGTGGACAGCCTTGTCGACATCCTCTATTGATTTTTATTGGTTTTGAGATATTGTTATTTGTTAGGATTTCTGCTGTAGCATTATTGTATATTATTTGAACCCATTTTATGAAATTATTTCCAAGTCCAAACCTTTGTAGGACTTCAAAAAGAAAGGGCCATTCAACTCTATCAAAGGCCTTTTCGGCGTCCAATGATAGGAGAGCTGTATCCGGTGCTTCTTTATTAAAATAAATAATATTAAATAGTCTTCTTACATTATGGAAGCCTTGTCTACCCTTTATAAAGCCATTCTGATCTCGATTAATAATATTTGGTAAAATTTCTTGTATTCGTCTTGCTAAAATTTTACAGATTATCTTAAGGTCGGCGTTTAATAGGCTTATTGGTCTCATATTTTCACATTTATTAGAGGGCTTACCTGGTTTTGGCAACAGTATAATTAAGGCATTATTTATGTATGATGGTAAATTATTATTTTGAAATGCTTCTAAAACCATTTCCAAAAAAGGTTTTATTAATTTATTCTTAAATTTTTTATAAAGGTCAACTGGAAGACCATCTGGTCCTGCACTTTTTCCTGATTTCATATTATCAATGGCTAGCCCAACTTCTTCTTGACTAATTTTAGACTCCAATATCTCCCTGTTTTCATTTGGAATACACGGTATAGATAGTTCGTTCAAAAACCCATTTAGTTTTGTTAAATCAGGTTCATTTTTGGTATCATATAATTTTTCATAGTAATCTCTAAAGGCTCTATTAATTTCTAAAGGATCTATAACTACCTGTCCGTTACTTATAATACTGGTAATTGGTGTTTTAATTTCCAATTGTTTAATCTGCCATGCTAATAATTTTCCTGATTTTTCACCTTGTTCATAAAAAGATTGTTTCAATCTTAGAAGACTCGAGGCAGCTCTATTCGCTGATTTTTTGTCGTATTCAGCTCTCAAAATCAGTAATTCATTCTCCAACCTTGGGTCACTTCCTGCATACACTTTTTCCTGAAGACTTTTTATTTTATGTTCCAATTTAGCTCTCTCCTCTCGAGTCTTCTTAGATTTTGATCCTGTATAACTAATAATATGTCCCCTAATAAAAGCTTTGAAAGCCTCCCACTTTACACATGCTGATGTTTGTGTAGTATTGATGTCAAAGAACTCGTCTATCTGTTTTTCTATATACTTGACAAATTCCTCATCCTGAAGCCATTTATGCTGAAATTGCCATCTACCTGATTCCTTTGTCAATTTTTTATCTTCATATATTAGACAACAGGGTGCATGATCAGAAATCACGATGTTATCATAAAAGCAGTTTTGAATCTTGGACCTTAATTCTGTGGAAATCAAAAAATAATCAATACGTGAGAATGTCTTGTAGGTACTGGAATAACAAGAATAGGCTTTAACTTGTGGTTTCATTTCTCTCCATATATCTAACAATCTCAATTCTTTCATAAAATGATTAATAGTCATCCTACATCCAATGTGCGTACAATCCAGTCCTGTTGATCTATCCACACCTGGATTCAATGTACAATTAAAATCCCCTGCTATTATATGTTGCCCTGTAAGTGATGATAAGATGAGAAATAAATTAGCAAAGAACTTCTGATCATCTATATTGGGACCATATAAGTTCACAAGATTTATATTTTCTAATAGCAAAGAACCTTGAATGATTACATATCTTCCAAATTTGTCTCCAATTACATTTTTCACCTGAAAAGGAACTGATTTATGTATGAGAGTCATAACTCCCCTGGCTCGGGATGAAAATGAAGAGGTGAATACACTTCCCTGCCATCTACTCCTAATTCTTTTAACATCCTCCTCTATCAGATGAGTTTCTTGTAAAAACACAATTCTTGAACCCATGTCCTTTATTTTATTCATAACTTGTTTAAGTTTTTTTAAATTTTGTAGACCTCTGCAATTCCATGAAGTTAAATTAAGATTAACACTTTGGTCCATGATCAATAGAGAGTTTGGGATTACCTTGCAGTGTAGACATGCTCATACAGAGAAGCAAAAACATGAGTGGTTGAACATTCATCCTACAAACTACACACAAACAAATTTCCCCTTCCCACACTTGTGGCAAACCCCCCAAAATCAAAAGAAAAATTCTGTCTCCCGATATAGCCATCGACTGTTCCACACCCACGGGGAACAGCCTAAGCCACTCCTTCTTCATCCTCCCAATCACCCTAACTCTACTGCTTTTAATGACGTAACATTAACTCTCCTCTGTAGTTTTCCAACTTAACTCCAAAATTTTTAACAACTTTGTACATCATAGTTTTTTTTTTGTTTGTTTTGTTTTTGTTTTGTTTTTTTAATATATAATACAATCTATATTTTGTAAACTTACTATTTACTTCAAGTCAGTCAGATGCCTGTGCAAATGCTTAATTATTCTACCTTATATTTTGTTCATGCTTAGCTCCCACCAGTCTCTTCTTCTTCTTTGATCTTCTTGATGAACTCCTGCGCCTCCTCTGGGGTCTTGAAGATGTGGGTTCTGCCCTCATACGTGGTCAGCAGTCTCGCAGGATAGATTACACCATGACGAATCCCAAGGTTGCGCAGCTCCTTACGTATGGGATCAAACTGCTTCCTCAATTGTTGGATTCCTGTGGCCAAATCTGGGTAGAACCGCACCTGCTGATCCTGGTGTTTAATCTCTCCTTTAGCACGTGCAGCGTTGAAGATCTTCATCCTGTCTCTGTTGCTAAGAAACTTCATAATTAAGGTCCTCGGCGGTCCCTTATCTCTCCGTGGGCCAATACGATGTGCTTTTTCCAGAACCACTGCTGATTGCAACTCCTCGCTGCCCAGCACCTCCGGAATCCACTTTTCCAGAAAGGAACATACGTCCCGACCTTCTGATTCCTCTGGAAGACCCACCAGCCTCAAATTATTCTGTCTCGACCGAGATTCCAAATCCAAAATATTATCTTCCAGAGATTTATTTTTTTTTTCCAAAGTGCGCACCTTTAATTGAAGACGGGTGACGTCATCTTCAGCACTAGCGAGACGGAGCTCCATCTGCGCCGTTCGTTCTACACAGTCACCCAATTCCTTTCTTATTCCTTCCAACGCTGTCATAATCCCATCAAATCTAGAGGAAAAGTCCGCTCTCATTGAACTCATGGCAGCCATCAGCGCATCTGCGCCATTCCCCGCAAACATCGCACCGCCGCCAGCTTCCTCCGCCATATATGGAGTTTTATTTGCTGCGTCACAGACCTGAAAGTCCGTTAATTTGGACTGTTTCGGCGGCTCGCTTTTTCCTTTTCCTGGTTTTCCAGCCTTAGGCTTCGCCGACATATCCTCGCCCAAATGCTGGGATACGTTCTGTCCCAAATGAGAGAGTTATTTGCCAATTTTTTTTCTCCAGGAGCAGAGCAGAGCGAGACACGTCCGTCCTACGTGGCAGCCATAACCCAGTAATGGTTATAGTTAATCTGGATATTGAAAGGCTTATGACTCACTGTGGAGGGATGGACATCTTATCAAATTGAATAAAATAGGCGTTGGTGGTAGGATGTATAACTGGATAATGGATTTTTTAACACACAGGAAAATTAGGGTTAAAATAGGATCAGAAGTTTCTAATGACTTTGAAATAGAAAATGGTGTTCCTCAGGGGAGTGTGATAAGCCCAGTTTTATTCAACATAATGATTAATGACATGTTTGAGGATCAAGAGGGATACATCAAAACAGCACTATATGCAGATGATGGAGACATATGGCTGAGGGGAAGAAATGAGAAATTTGTGTTCAAAAACATCAGGAAAGCAATGGAGAAAGTGGAAAAGAGGCCATATGAGTCGGGATTTAAGTTTTCCAACAGTAAAACTTGCTATATGATTTTCACAAAAAAAATGCAGAACTGGAACACAACCATTAACATTATACAATCAACCAATAGAGAAAGTGAGTGAGTTCAAATATCTAGGATTGTAATTTGATAGTGCATACACATGGAGAGTTCATGTTGAAAATCTAGAGACAAAGTGCAAAAAAACATTAATCTCATAAAAGCTGTAGCTGGACACCAATGGGGTGCAGATAAACAGGCATTAATTGACATTTACAGAGCACTAATGAGATTGACAATAGACTATGGATGTATGATTTATGGAGCAGCAGCAAAGACGACTCTGGAAAAAATAGACAGAATGCAGCATAGAGTGCTTTGCCTGTGCATTGGAGTGGGTTTGCAGGGACACGGGTTTGGGTGGAAAATTGTAATGTCCCCCCTTACCTGTTTCCTGGAAAAGAAGTAGACATCAGTCTGCTAATGAGGAAAAAGGATTGGCATATGAGTGAAGTTGGTGTTAAAACAAGCATTTACCTCAGGTATAATTACTATAACTACTTACAGCTCTATACTGGTGGTTCAAAGAACAAAGAGGGCTCTGTTGGAATTGGAGTATACACTCCAGAGTTTAAAGTTACCATCTAAAAAAGACTCTCCAACAATACATCCGTGTTTACAGCAGAGATGGTGGCAATCATTATTGCTTTGCAGTGGGTGGGAGGTCAGACCGGACCGGGTGGTGGTGTGCACAGATTCACTTGCAGCTTTAAAAACCATACAGACACTAAAATCTACAAGGGAAGACTTGGTGATTAAGCTATATCACAGTTTATTTAGGGTACACAGGGGTGGTGGAGATGTTCAGTTTTGTTTGGTTCCTGCGCATGAAGGGTTGAAAGGGAATGACTGTGCAGACAAATTAGCAAACAGTGCACTTGGGAAAGAAATAACTATGCCATTGTCACTTGGAAAAGGAGAAGGGAAAACAATAATCAAGAAAAAAGGAACTGAGCTATGGCACAAAAGATGGGATGAAGATCATAAAGGTAGATCGTATTACAAAGTACAAAAATTACAAAAGTTTGTACAAAGTACAAAAATCTATTGCAATAAAGAATTATAAAACAACAAACAGGAGGGAAGACATCATTATGGCAAGACTCAGACTGGATCACACAGGTTTAAATGGCACTTTATTCATCATGGGGAAAAGCAAAAGTGACAAATGTAGAGAATGTGGAGTAAAAGAAAATGTCGAGCACAACTTATTACACTGTCACAAGTATGAAAATGAAACAGAGAGAATGAAAAATGAAGTTCGAGAGGCCGGTAGGGAATGGAATTTAACTGGGATTCTTAGAACAGATGGAGATGGAGAGGCACTACGAATCACAAGAAGGGCTCTTTTCACTTTTTAAAATAACACAGGATTAAGTCATAGACTTCAGGGGTTGGGCTCAGATGACATAATGTTACACATTCTTGTAAAGTAGGTATGCACCTTTCAGTTGCTTGCTATCCACCAGTAACCGAGAGTAGAAGAAGAAGAAGCATGATATAGAGTGAGCTCCTTATCGGCTGCACCTTGGACACAGTCCAGGGACGGATGGTTTTTTCATGCATGGGGAGTTGTTCGGAACTCCTTATACAGTGATGTGGAGTGATGATAATCTAGTCAGTGGCGGTAATGCACCTGTAGGCTGGTTGCCAACCGCCAATAAAATCTAAAAGAAGAAGAAGAAGAAGGCACGCTGCCGAGAGAACACAGTCCAAGGATGGATAATTTTTTCACACATAAGGAGTTATTCAGAACTCCTTAAAAGAACTCCTTATACAAAGATATACAGTAGAGTGATGATAATCAAGTCAGTGGCAGTAAAGCACCTGTAAGCTGGTTGCCAACCGCCAATCAAATCTAAAAGAAGAAGAAGGACTTGCACTTAGCAATGATGACATAGAGTGAAGTACATGGCGATAATGCACCTGCAAGCTGGTTGCCAACCGCCAATCAAATCTAAAAGAAGAAGGGAATAAGGACACAGTCCGAGGACAGATAATTTTTTAACACATAAGGAGTTGTTCAGAGCTCCTTATACAAAGATATAGAGTGATGATAATCAAGTCAGTGGCGGTAATGCACCTGTAAGCTGGTTGCCAACCGCCAATCAAATCTAAAAGAAGAAGAAGAAGAAGGAGCTGTAGTCCAAAACTGGCTCTTCTTCTTCTTCTACTTTTAGATTTGATTGGCAGTTGGCAAACAGCTTACAGGTGCAATACCACCATGTACTTCACTCTGTATCATCACTCTGTCTGGTCAGGAGCTGTAGTCCTTACCGCCACGTACTTCACTCAGTAAACATCACTCTATGTATCAAAAGTCAGAATTCTTCTCCGTTGGTAACCTCTTCTTCGTCTTCTTCACTCTATATCTTTGTATAAGGAGCTCCTATAAGGAGTTCTGAATAATATTCTTCTTCTTCTTCTTCTTCTTCTTCTTCTTCTTCTTCTTCTTCTTCTTCTTCTTCTTCTGTGAGATTTCCATGTCTACATAATGTCTATAACACTCTATCTGGTCCCACTCTATATTCTTCAGGTCATCACTCTGTCGTCAGGAGCTCTTCTTCTTCTGTGCTTCATCTGAACTACAGTCGAATTATATATAGAGTGATGTCTGAGCCACCGCCAATCAAATCTAAAAGAAGAAGAAGAAGATGTAATGATGATATAAAGTGAAGTACCTGGCGGTAATGCACCTGTGAGCTGGTTGCCAACCGCAAAGAAGAAGAAGAAGCCCCACGAGATGGAGAGCAATACAGTGAGGAGAACTGCTGCACGTCAGAAAAGATGCCATGAAGATGAAACACCTGAGGTTCAAGCAGTTCGTCGCAGGCCTGACTGTGAACAACACAGCCATCTGAGACAGGAGGAGACCCTTCAGCAGCATTGGGTACGACAGACAAGGGATGCACAGAGAGACAGGAAATGTGAGGTAGTGCGCCATGCATGTGCTTCTTCTTCTTCTTCTTCTTCTTCTTCTTCTTCTTCTTCTAGATTTGATTGGTGGTTGGCAACTAGCTCACAGGTGCTTTACCACCACTGACTTGATTATCATCACTCTATATCTTTCTATAAGTTCTTATAAGGAGTTCTGAACAACTCCTTATGTGTGAAAAAATTATCCGTCCTTGGACTGTGTCCAGGAGCTGGGACTTCATCTCAGTAGCCGAGGACCACCACTGCCTGAGTCAGTTGAAGCCCGAAATGCCTCCAAGCGAGCGACGCTGCATGCCAGGCAAGGCACAGAGAAGCTGAGATGGAGGAGATGCGGAATAGTCTTCTTCTTCTTCTTCTTCTTCTTCTTCTTTTAGATTTGATTGGCGGTTGGCAACCAGCTTACAGGTGCATTACCGCCACTGACTTGATTATCATCACTCTATATCTTTGTATAAGGAGTTCTGCTGGCCAGGGACAGTGAATGCCATGCAAGGCTCAGAGAAGCTGAGACCGAGGAGATGCAGAATAGTCGGCTGGCCGCCAATGCTGCACGCCAGGCAAGGTACAGAGAAGCTGAGACGCAGGAGATGCAGAATAGTCGGCTGGCCAGGAACAGTGAATGCCATGCAACGCACAGAGAAGCTGAGACGCATCTCCTGCGTCTCACTGAATGAGTGGTGACGTCAAAGATCAAAGGCAGGTTTCACTATGGTTACTGTGGCCATGGGAACCATGTCAAAGATCAAAGGCAGGCATCACTATGGTTACTGTTGCCATAGTAACCATGTCAAAGATCAAAGGCAGGAATGCAGAAATGTTTGCTTACACTTGCTTTCCACGGGTATGCAGAAATACTTCTTCTTCTTTTAGATTTGATTGGCGGTTGGCAACCAGCTTATAAGATAAGATAAGATAAGCCTTTATTAGTCCCACAATGGGGAAATTCCAGGATTGCAACAGCACAGGGATAGCAACACTCAGAGCAACAATTTAGAAGATAAGAAGATAAGAGCAGCCAATATACATATGTACACATAAATATATAAATATATATACACAGTACGGAGCATTGTAGCTAGATGGAATAAACAGCATAACAGTCTATTTAGTTACCCCACATAGTATGAATATGTACCCATACATATTGTCACCCTCCGTAGCAATTGATATTGTCCTAGTTGTATACTGGAGGGTGTGGCGGTTTGGGAAAACCCCCACAAACAGACTAAGGACAGACAGCTCGCTACTCCTGGTTTTTTCCGCTACACTACTGTGATAATGTTACCTTTCATGCATTGTGTTCATGCGTCCTGTCCTTACTGTGACCTAGAGACTCAGATCAATATGTAGATGTGCCTTTTGACCTCTTTGTTCTGCAGCTGGAGCAGAGTCTAGCAAATCTGCCTATTGTGATGTATGTCTCACAAATGCAAATATCTCATGTCTGTTCTGCAGTCCCTTTGATCAGACCAATTGCTGTGAATCTGCTTTGATGTGTTGTTTGAGTTGGGTATAAATACTGCACAGGTTCTGTAACACATTCTCTCACTCTCACTTCAACTGCTGCTGCAGACACACACTCTGTGTCTTCTTCTCTGAGAGCCAGAGGATCCCCATCCAGCCCGCACACACTTGGGCTGGAGAGGGGATCCCGTGACGGCGGTATGATATAATAAAACTCTACTTAAAACCTCCAACAACGCCGCTTTATTTCATGCCGCTGCAGAGGGGACCATTTCATGTAAGTCTGTTGCGTCTTGTGCATTCAGTACTATTAGGTTGTCACATTTTTTTGCTATCTCTGCACGCAGCCCTGCTTAGGTTATAAAGTCTGACAGCTGTTGGTAGGAAGGACCTGCGAAACCTCTCGGTCGCACATCTAGGATGATGTAGCCTACTGCTAAATGAGCTCCTCAGTGCGTTCAGTATGTCCTGCATAGGGTTGGACTCAGACTCCAACAGAGATGACAGCTTAGCCACCATCCTTCTCTCTCCTATCTCCTCCACTGGGTCAAGGCGCTGCCCCAGGACAGAGCTAGCTTTCTTGATCAGTTTGTTCAGTCTCTTCCTATCGGTTGCTGTGATGATGCTGCCCCAGCAGACCACTCCAAAAGTGATGGCTGATGCCACCACCGAATCATAGAAGGTCTTCAGGAGTACCCCTTGTACACCAAAAGACCTGAGCCTCCTCAGTAGGAACAGCCTGTGCTGTCCCTTCTTGTAGTGCGTCAGTATTGTGTGATCAGTCTAGTTTATTATTCAAATGAACACCCAGGTACTTGTAGGATGTCACCATCTTAATGTCTGTTCCCTGGATGTTTGCTGGTGCTGTGAGGGGTTGTCCTTGCCTGCGGCAGACCACCACCAGCTCGTTGGTTTTCCTTGCGCTGATCTGGAGGCAGTTCCGATGGCACCAGCCCATGAAGTCCTGGATAAGTCCTCTGTACTCAGCTTCATCTCCGTTGGAGATGAGGCCGATGATCGCAGAGTCGTCAGAGAACTTCTGGAGATGGCAGTGTGTTGTGTTGTGTGAGAAGTCCGCAGTATGAAGGGTGAACAGGAAGGGAGCCAGAACCGTTCCCTGGGGGGCCCCCGTGCTGCCAGTGATTGTGTCTGACACACAATCCCGGGTTCTTACAAACTGTGGCCGGTTTGTGAGGTAGTCCAGGATCCATGATGACAGGTGCTGGTCCACCCTTGCGCACAGCAACTTGTCCCTCAGCATCATCGGTTGGATGGTGCATTACCGCCACTGACTTGATTATCATCACTCTATATCTTTGTGTAAGGAGTTCTTATAAGGCATTCTGAACAACTTATGTGTGAAAAAATTATCCTTGCTTATACTTGGTTTCTACGGGCATGCACAGGTATGCACGGACATGTACAGGTATGTGCATGCCCATGTCTATAAGACACCATAGTATAGGATTGCCTATGATATCTCTGTGTCTGTCTGTGTGTCTGTCACGACCATAGGACTCGCTAAAAGATTATAGATTGCCTATGATGTTCCTATGATCTTTACATGATGTCTATATGATGTCATATAGACACCATAGTATAGGATTGCCTATGATGTTCCTATGAGCTTTATATGACGTATGATATAGAGTGATTCAAGAAGTCCATCGATCCATCCATCTTCTTCCGCTTAATCCTTTTCGGGTCGCGGGGGGGCTGGAGTGATTCAAGAAAATCTGTGTGTGTGTCTGTGTTCACAATCATACGACATCAAAGATCAAAGGCAGGCATCACTCACGATCATAGGACTCGCTATGACTTCATCAAAGATCAAAGGCAGGCATCACTCACACTCGCTCAGAATCATTGGACATCAAAGATCAAAAGCAGGCATCACTCACGATCATAGGACATCAAAGATCAAAGGCAGGCATCATTCACGATCATAGAACTCACTATGACAGCATCAAAGATAATAGGAGTCACTGTAACATCATCAAAGATCAAAGGCAGGCATCACTGAACGAGTTGTGACCCGCTTGCCTGCTTTCTACGGGCATGCAGAAATGCTTGCTTATACTTTGTTTCTACAGGCATGCACAGGTATGCACTAGCATATTTAAAGATAGTTAAACTAATTTGAGGACTCCAGCACTAGCAGTATTTGTGTTAAATATGCAGGTCAGCTATATTCAATGTTTGTTTTTTTTTAAAATAGATGCACAGTCCTAGTTTGCAGTAATAAATAATTACAACAAAGAGGCACACAGTAGGGGTGCACACCAACAAGTGCATCTCCAAAAATATTTTTTTTAAAAACTTAGTTTATAATATTTCAATTCCAAAAAGTTAAACTTTCACATTTCTTGTATTCACAGAAAGTTATTTTAACCTGTTTTTTTTTTTGTTTTTTTTTGATTACAGTGATGTGATGTTTGGACATGGTGGCTCGCCGTAGGTGACGTCATCATGTGACAAACTGGCCCTGACACAGGGTGGTGCCATCCATCTGTAAATAATCAGTTGTGTGTTGAAGAAAAGGAGAGTTTGGTTTACCTCCGCTGTCAGTGCCTCATTCTTAGTCACAACAATGGCAACGAGGATAAAAACAGCAATAATACAACCTATGCCTTTCCAGCTCTGCCAGGCGAGCCACCGATCCCTTGGCCACACTGGCACGAGAAATTCCAGGCTTTTATCACCACTGTTGGTCTAAACAATGCTAGCAACGAGAGGCTAAAAGGGGTGCTAATCCACAGTCTCGATAGTGAGGTACAGAGCCCCACATTCGTGATGTCCAGCACAGCAGTAGCAGCCATTCTGTCGCAACTTCAAGGGGGAACCGACAACCCAGTGGCGTTCACCTCAAGGTCACTCACTTCAGCCGAGCAGAAGTACTCAGTGGGGGAGAGGGAGGCACTGGCATGTGTTTGGGCATGTGAACGCTGGCATATATACCTGTATGGATGACGCTTCATACGGCAGACAGACCATAGGGCCCTCACGGCACTGCTGAAAACATCAGGGTCAAGGCAAAAAACTCTGCGCATCTACAGGTGGACAGAAAGACTACAAGAATATAACTTTAACACCCAGTTTATGCTGGGCAGAAAAAACATAGTGGCAGATCTCTTGTCCCGGGCCACACCTAACGCCACTCCGAACACTGAACGAGAACCCTGGAGCCGGAGCTGATGCACATGCTACATGAGCCACTCCAAAACACTGTCTTCCTGCAAGAGCTCCAGGTGGCGTCTTAACAGGACCTGACACTCACCCAGCTGTGTACCTTTATTCGCGAGGGCTGGTCTGCCAACATGCTGGGGGAACTGGCACCTTTCCACAGATTCAGGGAAGATTTATCATGCTGGAATGACATCTGCATGGCAAGTGGGCACTGCACGGTGATTCCAGAGGCACTGAAAGGCCAGATCCTGACCATGGTACACAAGGGCCACCTGGGCGTCATCAGAGTCAAAAAGCAGTGTAGGGGCTCAGTCTGGTGGCCAGGCATTGACAAGGCCATGGAGATCATGGTGAAAGACTGTATGCCCTGCCTGGAGAGCAGAAAAACTGGTGTGCCACCACCCCTGCCCCTGCAGCCACTGCCATGGCCATCGGCCCCGTGGAAATATGTCCAATTGGACATATGCGGCGAACTGCATAGCATCCCCCAACACCAACACTTTCTATTAGTGGCCTACAATCACCACTCAAAATGGCCCGAGGTGCTGCCCACCTGCTCAGTCACCACCAACGTAGTCACTGATTTCCTCACCTCACTTTTCGCCTGCTTGGGACTGCCAGACACAATCACAACAGACAGCGGACTGCAATTCACCTCAGTGGACTTTGCGGCCTTTGTGGGGGAAAGAGGGATCAAACACATAAGAAGTGCCTTCTACCACCTTCAGGTGAATGGGGAGGTGGAAAGATTCAACCAGACCCTCAAGAATAGTCTCAGGACACACCTAGCAGATGGGCTCCCATTTTCAGCTGCACTACAGAACATCCTGCTACATTACAGAGCGACGCCTCACACCATGAAGGGCAGGCTCTACTAATGATAGGACACGAGATGTGCCTTCCCCTGGGCCGACTACACCCCCCATAGGCTGTTAACCGGACAGAAAGGCTCTCACCTAGGTGGAGGGTGGTTGAACAACAGCAACGTATGAAGCAAAGGTTTGACAGGAAACGCCAGGCAAAGTGACCCGGGCTTAAAGTACTGGATTGGGTCCAGATCCGGCGCCCCAACCGCACCCAAAAGCTGCAGTCGTTTTGGGCAATGCTGATGCAGATCACAGTGCAGTTGGGCCCAGCCACCTTTCGTCTCACTGATGGGTCACTGTGGCATGCCAGTCGCCTCAGAAAATTGACACTAATCTCAGCCCCAGATCAGGAGATGACTGTAGACATGACGGGATCGGGCTGGGACTTCGGTGACACAAGACTCACAATCCCCGAAGAATGTCCGCCAGAGCCTGCGGTGGTGACACAGCCAAAGCACCACTTGGCCCGGATTCAGCAGCAACTCTGCCACCTAAAGGACTTCATGACTAACTTTTTTTTTTTTTTCCACAATATCTTTATTGAACCTTTTTTTTTTTTTTTAACAAACATGATACAAACAATCAAACACTAACACTAAAGTACTACAAAAAAAAAATGCACTAAAAACACCAACAACCACCAACAAAATCAAGTCTTCAACAATGCTCCTCTGTTTAGTCTAGACAATCCAATACATAAGTATACATATTATGTTCACCAGTTTGGAATTTACAAGGTCCACACACATCATTCACCTTCTTCTTCAAGAGTTATGTTTAAATTTTTTACATAATCAATAAAAGGTCTCCATATATTCTCAAACACAATTTCCTTTGATTTTAGTATATATGTTATTCTTTCTAATGGAAGGTTTGTTAACATCTGTCTTAACCACTGAGTCACATCTGGTCTATGAGTCTTTTTCCATAATAGTGCAATACATTTTTTGGCATTAAGCAAACTGAGGTCTATGAATGTTCTTTCACTTTTATTAAAATTATGCTTTTCTGGGTACAGACCCAACAAAAACAGTTTAGGATTCAATATGATTTGTTTTGAGATTATTTTTTCAATTGTTACCCTCACCTCTTCCCAAAACATTCTTATTAATCTACATTCCCATAAACAATGAAATAGGGTTCCTTTACTTTCCATGCATTTTGTGCATGTATCTGGTATATTTTTGTTATATCTATTTAACTCCTCCGGTGTAACATACATCCGCATTAACCATTTGAAATGTATCAATTTAAGGCGTGCATTTATTGATTTGGTTTGAGCTTCTGTACAAGCCAATTCCCATTGTTCCTCTGAAATTTCAATTTGCAGATCTTCTTTCCAGTAGTTTAATCTTTTCAGTGAATTTTCACTTGAAGATAGTGTCAATGAGTTATAAAACTCTGAAATAATACCCTTTCTTTTACTATCTTTCATCATCATTTTTTCCAAGGATGAATAAATAGGTCGAGTGAGAGCTTTATTTTGATTTGATCGAATAAAGTTTCTAAGTTGAAGATATTTAAAAAAATGTGTTCTATTGAGATTAAATTTGATCCTCAGCTCTTCAAAAGACATTATGTTGTCTGCACATGGCAAATATAAATCCTGAATCTTTTGTATCCCTTTTAAATTCCATACTTTAAATACAGCGTCCGCTCTCCCTGGTTTAAAATATTGATTACCCCATATTGGACTAAATTGTGACAATAACTGTGGTTCTTTTAAATAGTTTTTAGCTTCACACCATATTTTGATCATATGCTTTACAAATAAATTTTTAACTTGTTTTTGTAATTTTTTTGCCGAATCTGAGTATATGAATATGGGAAGAGGTAAAGGTAAATTGTATGATTCCATTTCAGTCCAGTGAGGGAGATCATTTGATGAAAAATAATATGTCATAGACCTCAGTTGTGCCGACCAATAATACAACATAAAATTTGGACATTTCAGACCTCCACGATCAAATGGTAAGTATAATAAAGACAAACGTAATCTAGCCCTCCTGTTGTTCCATATAAATTCCACTAACTTTTTTTTATTCTTGAGAATAGATCTAAAGGTGGTGATAAGGGAATGTATTGAAATAAATAAAGTATTTTAGGTAAAATATTACTTTTAAGTATATTGATTCTCCCGATCATCGACATTGGTAGTGACATCCATCTCTGAGTTAACTCACTGATATCTGACATTAAGGCTTCATAGTTGACACTGGCGACTGATTCTAGCTTAGGCATAATTTGGATTCCTAAATATTTAAACTGATTTACAACATTGAATTGATTTACCTCAGGGGCTGGGTAATTTCTCTGGGTCTCATTTAGCATTAATATTGAAGATTTAGTTTTATTTATTTTATATCCTGATATTTCCCCAAAATTCTTTATTAAATTCAACAAGGTTGGAATTGATTTTTTTAGATTCGACATAAACAAAATTATATCATCGGCGTACAGGGAGATTTTATGTTCTGTTGGTCCAACTTTAATTCCATATATTTGTGAATGTAAACGTATCGCTATCGCTAAAGGTTCAATTGCCATAGTAAACAGTAAAGGTGAAAGTGGACAGCCTTGTCGACATCCTCTATTGATTTTTATTGGTTTTGAAATATTGTTATTTGTTAGGATTTCTGCTGTAGCATTATTGTATATTATTTGAACCCATTTTATGAAATTATTTCCAAGTCCAAACCTTTGTAGGACTTCAAAAAGAAAGGGCCATTCAACTCTATCAAAGGCCTTTTCGGCGTCCAATGATAGGAGAGCTGTATCCGGTGCTTCTTTATTAAAATAAATAATATTAAATAGTCTTCTTACATTATGGAAGCCTTGTCTACCCTTTATAAAGCCATTCTGATCTCGATTAATAATATTTGGTAAAATTTCTTGTATTCGTCTTGCTAAAATTTTACAGATTATCTTAAGGTCGGCGTTTAATAGGCTTATTGGTCTCATATTTTCACATTTATTAGAGGGCTTACCTGGTTTTGGCAGCAGTATAATTAAGGCATTATTTATGTATGATGGTAAATTATTATTTTGAAATGCTTCTAAAACCATTTCCAAAAAAGGTTTTATTAATTTATTCTTAAATTTTTTATAAAGGTCAACTGGAAGACCATCTGGTCCTGCACTTTTTCCTGATTTCATATTATCAATGGCTAGCCCAACTTCTTCTTGACTAATTTTAGACTCCAATATCTCCCTGTTTTCATTTGGAATACACGGTATAGATAGTTCGTTCAAAAACCCATTTAGTTTTGTTAAATCAGGTTCATTTTTGGTATCATATAATTTTTCATAGTAATCTCTAAAGGCTCTATTAATTTCTAAAGGATCTATAACTACCTGTCCGTTACTTATAATACTGGTAATTGGTGTTTTAATTTCCAATTGTTTAATCTGCCATGCTAATAATTTTCCTGATTTTTCACCTTGTTCATAAAAAGATTGTTTCAATCTTAGAAGACTCGAGGCAGCTCTATTCGCTGATTTTTTGTCGTATTCAGCTCTCAAAATCAGTAATTCATTCTCCAACCTTGGGTCACTTCCTGCATACACTTTTTCCTGAAGATTTTTTATTTTATGTTCCAATTTAGCTCTCTCCTCTCGAGTCTTCTTAGATTTTGATCCTGTATAACTAATAATATGTCCCCTAATAAAAGCTTTGAAAGCCTCCCACTTTACACATGCTGATGTTTGTGTAGTATTGATGTCAAAGAACTCGTCTATCTGTTTTTCTATATACTTGACAAATTCCTCATCCTGAAGCCATTTATGCTGAAATTGCCATCTACCTGATTCCTTTGTCAATTTTTTATCTACATATATTAGACAACAGGGTGCATGATCAGAGATCACGATGTTATCATAAAAGCAGTTTTGAATCTTGGACCTTAATTCTGTGGAAATCAAAAAATAATCAATACGTGAGAATGTCTTGTAGGTACTGGAATAACAAGAATAGGCTTTAACTTGTGGTTTCATTTCTCTCCATATATCTAACAATCTCAATTCTTTCATAAAATGATTAATAGTCATCCTACATCCAATGTGCGTACAATCCAGCCCTGTTGATCTATCCACACCTGGATTCAATGTACAATTAAAATCCCCTGCTATTATATGTTGCCCTGTAAGTGATGATGAGAAATAAATTAGCAAAGAACTTCTGATCATCTATATTGGGACCATATAAGTTCACAAGATTTATATTTTCTAATAGCAAAGAACCTTGAATGATTACATATCTTCCAAATTTGTCTCCAATTACATTTTTCACTTGAAAAGGAACTGATTTATGTATGAGAGTCATAACTCCCCTGGCTCGGGATGAAAATGAAGAGGTGAATACACTTCCCTGCCATCTACTCCTAATTCTTTTAACATCCTCCTCTATCAGATGAGTTTCTTGTAAAAACACAATTCTTGAACCCATGTCCTTTATTTTATTCATAACTTGTTTAAGTTTTTTTAAATTTTGTAGACCTCTGCAATTCCATGAAGTTAAATTAAGATTAACACTTTGGTCCATGATCAATAGAGAGTTTGGGATTACCTTGCAGTGTAAACATGCTCATACAGAGAAGCAAAAACATGAGTGGTTGAACATTCATCCTACAAACTACACACAAACAAATTTCCCCTTCCCACACTTGTGGCAAACCCCCCAAAATCAAAAGAAAAATTCTGTCTCCCGATATAGCCATCGACCGTTCCACACCCACGGGGGACAGCCTAAGCCACTCCTTCTTCATCCTCCCAATCACCCTAACTCTACTGCTTTTAATGACGTAACACTAACTCTCCTCTGTAGTTTTCCAACTTAACTCCAAAATTTTTAACAACTTTGTACATCATAGTTTTTTTTTTTTTTTGTTTGTTTTGTTTTTGTTTTGTTTTTTTAATATATAATACAATCTATATTTTGTAAACTTACTATTTACTTCAAGTCAGTCAGATGCCTGTGCAAATGCTTAATTATTCTACCTTATATTTTGTTCATGCTTAGCTCCCACCAGTCTCTTCTTCTTCTTTGATCTTCTTGATGAACTCCTGCGCCTCCTCTGGGGTCTTGAAGATGTGGGTTCTGCCCTCATACGTGGTCAGCAGTCTCGCAGGATAGATTACACCATGACGAATCCCAAGGTTGCGCAGCTCCTTACGTACGGGATCAAACTGCTTCCTCAATTGCTGGATTCCTGTGGCCAAATCTGGGTAGAACCGCACCTGCTGGTCCTGGTGTTTAATCTCTCCTTTAGCACGTGCAGCGTTGAAGATCTTCATCCTGTCTCTGTTGCTAAGAAACTTCATAATTAAGGTCCTCGGCGGTCCCTTATCTCTCCGTGGGCCAATACGATGTGCTTTTTCCAGAACCACTGCTGATTGCAACTCCTCGCTGCCCAGCACCTCCGGAATCCACTTTTCCAGAAAGGAACATACGTCCCGACCTTCTGATTCCTCTGGAAGACCCACCAGCCTCAAATTATTCTGTCTCGACCGAGATTCCAAATCCAAAATATTATCTTCCAGAGATTTATTTTTTTTTTCCAAAGTGCGCACCTTTAATTGAAGACGGGTGACGTCATCTTCAGCACTAGCGAGACGGAGCTCCATCTGCGCCGTTCGTTCTACACAGTCACCCAATTCCTTTCTTATTCCTTCCAACGCTGTCATAATCCCATCAAATCTAGAGGAAAAGTCCGCTCTCATTGAACTCATGGCAGCCATCAGCGCATCTGCGCCATTCCCCGCAGAAATCGCACCGTTGCCAGCCTCCTCCGCCATATATGGAGTTTTGTTTGCTGCGTCACAGACCTGAAAGTCCGTTAATTTGGACTGTTTCGGCGGCTCGCTTTTTCCTTTTCCTGGTTTTCCAGCCTTAGGCTTCGCCGACATATCCTCGCCCAAATGCTGGGATACGTTCTGTCCCAAATGAGAGAGTTATTTGCCGATTTTTTTCTCCAGGAGCAGAGCAGAGCGAGACACGTCCGTCCTACGTGGCAGCCATAACCGGAAGTCTCATGACTAACTTTTGAAATTTCGACTCTTAGGTGTAGTCAGGATGTGACTGACAACAGTGGCAGAATAATCCACTCGGTCATGCAGGCATACTGGTGGTCTACCCGGGTGCCCAGTTAGCTGTACAAAGTTTTTTGGGGTTTTTTCAAGGCACGGGGAGGGGGGGTGTTTGAAGTGGTGGTTCGCCGTAGGCGACGTCATCACATGGAGAACTGACCGTGGCACAGGGTGGCGCCATCCATCTGTAAATAATCAGTTGTGTGTTGAATAAAGGAGAGTTCAGTTCATCTCCACTGTCAGCACCTCATTCTTAGACACAACAAATGATAATATCATGAAGCACATATGCACATGTACATTTTGATTTCATTACCTCCGCCAGGGGGGTAATGTAATCAGGGTGGTTTGTCTGTCTGTTTGGCTGTTTGCAGGATTACGCAAACACTGCTGCTGGACAGATTTTGGTGAAAATTTCACCAGAGGTAGCCCTTGGGCCATGGATGAACCCATTAAATTTTGGTGATGATCTGAGAGTGTATACAGTACCCCCTTCCTGATTTCTCTCTCTCTCTTTTTTTTTTATATGTTTGTCACACTTAAATGTTTCAGATCATCAAACAAATTTAAATATTAGACAAAGATAACACAAGGAAACACAAAATGCAGTTTTTAAATGAAGGTGTTTATTATTAAGGGTAAAAAAAATTCAAACCTACATGGCCCTGTGTGAAAAAGTGATTGCCCCCCTCCCTGTTAAAACATAAATTAACTGGTTTATCACATCTTTGGAAAGCTGAGTTCAATTTCTCTAGCCACACCCAGGCCTGATTACTGCCACACCTGTTCTCAATCAAGAAATCACTTAAATAGGACCTTCCTGACAAAGTCAAGTAGACCAATAGCTCCTCAAAAGCTAGACATCATGCTGCAATCCAAAGACATTCAGGAACAAATGAGAAACAAAGTAATTGAAATCTATCAGTCTAGAAAAGGTTATAAAGCCATTTCTAAAGCTTTGGGACTCCAGCGAACAACAGTGAGAGCCATTATCCACAAATGGCAAAAACATGGAACAGTGGTGAACCTTCCCAGGAGTGGCCGGCCAACCAAAATTTCGCCAAGAGCGTAGCGACAACTCATCGAAGAGGTCACAAAAGACCCCACAACAACATCCAAAGAACTGCAGGCCTCACTTGCCTCAGTTAAGGTCAGTGTTCATGACTCCACCATAAGAAAGAGGCTGGGCAAAAATGGCCCGCATGGCAGAGTTCCAAGACGAAAACCACTGCTGAGCAAAAAGAACATAAAGGCCCATCTCAGTTTTGCCAGAAAATGTCTTGATGATCCCCAAGACTTTTGGGAAAATACTCTGTGGACTGACCAGATACATGTTGAACTTTTTGGAAGGTGTGTGTCCCATTACATCTGGCTTAATTCAATTCAATTCAATTCAATTCAATTCAATTCAATTCAACTTCATTTATATAGCGCCATTTCACAACAACAGTCATCTCATAGCCCTTTCAACTGTAGGGGAAACCCCCACAATTGCAGAAAGACCCCAGCAATCAGGCGATCCCCTGTGAACAAGCGATTGGCAACGGTGGAGAGGAAAACGCCTTTTTAACAGGAAGAAACCTCCAGCAGAACCAGGCTCAGGGAGGGGCAGTCATCTGCTGCGACTGACTGGGGGGTGAGGGGACAGAGAAGATGAAAAGAACAGACATGTAGAGAGCAAACAGCACGACGGGGACTCAATCTATGGGAGAGAACAAACAGATGTTAATGACCAGCAAAAAAAAATATTTCATTGAGAGTGAAGAAAGGAGTGAAGCCCAGTGCAATTATTGGAGGTCCCCCGGCTGTCTAAACCTAATAGCAGCATAAGTAAGGGAGGGTTCAGAAACACATGATCCCTCCCTAATTGTAGGCTATATCAAAAAGGAAGGTTTTAACACTATTCTTAAAAACAGAGATCGAGTCTGACTCCCAAATCCAGATTGGCAGCTGGTTCCACAAGCGAGGAGCTTGATAACTGAAGGCTCTGCCCCCCGCCCCCCCATTGTATTTTTGGAGATTCTAGGTATTACAAGTAATCCAGCATTATGGGAGCGTAGTGCTCTGTTAGGACAATAGGGTAATATCACGTAACACACTTAAACATAACACAGCATTTCAGAAAAGGAACATCATACCAACAGTAAAATATGGTGGTGGTAGCATGATGGTCTGGGGCTGTTTTGCTGCTTCAGGACCTAGAAGACTTGCTGTGGTAAATGGAACCATGAATTCTGCTGTCTACCAAAACATCCTGAAGGATAACGTCCAGCCATCTGTTTGTGACCTCAAGTTGAAGCGCACTTGGGTTCTGCAGCAGGACAATGATCCAAAACACACCAGCAAGTCCACCTCTGAATGGCTTAAGAAAAACAAAATGAAGACTTTGGAGTGGCCTAGTCAAAGTCCTGACCTGAACCCAATTAAGATGCTGTGGCATGACCTTAAAAATGTGGTTTATGCTCGAAAACCCTCCAGTGTTGCTGAATTACAACAATTCTGCAAAGATGAATGGACCAAAATTCCTCCACAGCGCTGTAAAAGACTCATTGCCTGTAGGAGCCATGAATGAATCAATGCTTGTTTTTATACTCTTTTTGTTGGTTGATAAAATAAATAATAATAAATAACACCTGTTCACCTGTGTGTAGACTGCTATGGTGGTGGTGGTGAGAGAGTGAAGTGGGATGCCACAATTTTTGTTAACCATACTCCCATGACGTTGTGGTAATATAACAGCAGGCTATGGTCTCCACGATTATTTCTAATAGACTGTTTTTTGAGCACTGTGATACTAATATTTTGAAATAAAGGAAAACTTTTTAATCGGAGTACAGCAACTGTTTTAATGGGAAACGAGTCAGACAAACAGGCCCACTTCTCTCCTCTTAGCGGCTTGTGGATTTGGATGCCACAATATTTTGTCAACAAAAAAGGCACTGGATGGAAAAAAGGAGCATGTGGATTACCTGAGAGCACCGTAATCATCAGGTATGTGTGGTCCTGCAAATTAAGTTTAACAAAGTCCGGCGCCGATCCGACAACATACAGGTAAGCCTACCTGTTATGTTTAAATGCAAGCTGCTAAAGTTGCAAATGGAGGCTACCTGGTGAAGATTATAAACTGCTGTTCTAAGATGACCAAATAAAAGGCTTACTTTTGGCACTGACTTTGATGAGCTAATGGCTTTCTGGTGACTCTGTGTTTTAAAAGAAGAGTGAATACTTGCTGTGCCTTGGCTGTGTTTTTTGCAATGATGTGCCTCTATGTGGAAATATAAATGCTGGATGGATTGTCTGTGGGTCCGTGAATGACTACATGCTCAAATGCAGCAATAATTAATTCCTGCCTTTTACAATGAATAACATGTAATCCCACCCTCTCTGATATCTGCATATTTTCGTGTTGAAATATGAGGTTTGCTGAATTAAATGCTGCTACTGTGGATATGCCTTAAACATATAAGCGAGTTTTAAGAAACTGACCAGTGAACTGAAAGAGAAATGGAGTCTGAAAAAAGACTAATTAAACTCACTGCAAAGGCCTTGGAAAATAAAATTGAAAAACTACAGAGAGTACAAAGAGAGTAGAACCACTGCTCCTCCACATTGAAAGGAGCCAGATGAGGTGGTATGGGCATCTGATCAGGATGCCTCCTGGACGCCTCCCACTTGAGGTATTTTGGGCACGTTCCTGGATTGGGCAGACCCAGGATTCACTGGAGAGACTATGTCTCCCTGCTGATCTGGGAATGCCTTGGTATCCTCTCTAAAGAGCTGGAGCAGGTGGCTGGGGAGAGGGAAGTCTGGGCTTCTCTGCTTGAACTGCTGCCTCCGTGACCCGGACCTCCAGAAAAGTGGTAGAAGATGGATGGATGGAACTACAAAGAGATCGTAAAATTACTGTGACAAAAATTAAAGGTCTTATACCAGAAATAAAAACACTGATTAAAACTAAAGAAAACATTCCAAATGTCCAAATTCAAATGGCAATATTAACTCAGCTGTGTGAAAATGCCACAGCGTCTCATAATATGCTCATTACATTACTTCCAGAGGAAGAACAAAAGAAACAAACTGACTGATTTTCAAGCATTGTTCAATATAGCAACTCATTTAAAGAGGACATTCAACAGTGGATAAATTAGTCTTAAGAACTTCCTGATGAAATCACTGGTTCTGCTGCAAACAAAGGTGTCACCTGCCCTGCAATAAATGATGCTTCTCAATTATCCATCCAAACAGTAGTGAATGACCCTCTGGATGATGTGAGACCCAGTGACAGTGTGTCTAATGTCGGAAGTAGAGTCACAAGATCTAAAGGCCCTTTTCCACTATTATCTGTTTGGCCCAGTACAGTACGGTACAGTTCAATTCAGTTCAGTCTACTTGTGTTTCCATTACACCAGAGTACCGCTTGATGTGGGTGGGATTTGCTACAGGCAGGCGGTGCAACCCTCCCATTATGTAAAACAAGCGACCCAGGCAAAACACAAGATGGCAGAATACGAGGTGTCTGGCCTTTTTTTGCCAGAGTAAAGGCAGAAAAGGAGAGCAAAAGGAGAGCAGAAGGCCATAGGTGGCAAGACGACACACTCTGGAAAAGTACTGGAGCGTTTAGGAAACCATATAGAGCAGTATAAAGCGGAAGATATGAGGATACGAACTAGCCCACATATGAAGGTAAGCTAATGATTGCGAATGCTACTTTGTTTTTAAGTCCGCCGTACTACATTGTACTGTCGGCAAGTTATCGCTGTTAGGTACTAAAATATGTGTTCTGTGTGTGTGTGTGTTTCAGATGGCTCTCTTGTGGCAAATTTATTGCTTCAAACCGTGGGTCTGAACGTTCAACACAGGCTCCCAGTGATGAGATGTCACCCCGGCTTCACAAACACACAGTGGTTACAGAACTTTAGAATGTCTGTAGAAATGTTTAGCTTCCTGTGCAACAAATTGCTCTGATCTGTGTGAAAATCATGGAGAGACTGTTGAGACGTCATGGAATGTACCTGCTCCAGCAGCACTGAGTCTGTGGTGTCGTGACAAAACATGATCAGCTGCCAAAACTTGATCGCCAGGTGCCATATTGTAGTTATGGGGTTATATTAGCCATAAAATATATATTTCAACAGGTAAACAGTACTGAGTTAGGTATAATAAGATATATTGAACAATTATGATGCATTTTAAGCCAAAACAAACTGGATCCAGGATTAAAAGCAGTTAAAATAATGCAGTCACAAGGTGACATGGAAAACACATGGATTTACTTGATATACTGTATATCATATTGAGTATTGCTGACTACATGTAGATACTGTTGCATCCATACTTAGACAATAACGAGTAGATGGTGACTCAGTTTACAGAGCTTTATCATAATACTATTTACAATACAGATAAGGCTTACGGCACTCTCCTGCAGGCCAGGTGTCTCCACGATGAAAGAGGACTGGCCCCTTCCACTCACCTACTTTATACTAAGAGTGGTGTCACCACCGGAAACCGGCAGTTGACCACCCTAGTCTATTCCCCGTCCAACCCGGCCGCCATCTTACTATTACCAGCCTTCTACATACATAACATTTCTCCCCCTTCAAAAAAAAGGTGTCAGGCATACAGGTAACCCACCCAAATTTGTCTCCCGACTCACGCTCTAAACGTAAAATATATACAAAAAGAAACAAGCTGCCTATCTATTCATACAACCAAGGCTGGGGGGGCTGGGTAGACTGCCAACGACCCCTACACGGCCAGGCGGGTTATTATGCCGCCAACCTAAATCAGTCCAACTCAAAAGTAAAGCTGTGTTTCTAAATAAATAATCCCATAAACCTTCTTCCTTTCCGGATCACGTTGTTTCCGACTGGCCTCCTTCACCGATCCGGTCGACTTGCAGGTCCGGTTCGACTTCCTCTTGGCGGGCCGTCGTTGTGAGCGCTTTTCCACCATGCTCTCAGGTCTCGTCCCCTCATCCTCCAGCGTGGGCACCTCGACCTTAGGGGCCACCCCGCGGGTCCCGGCGCTCCATCCAGCACCTTCATCCAGGGTAGCATGATAACCAGCATCTGGTCCATCCCGGGGCGGCGTTGCATGGCGCCAAACATGCTCTACACTTGCTTCTGTGTTCAGCCAGTCTGAGTCCCACACCTCCACACCATCCACCACTGGAGCTGGTCCGCCCCAAAGTTCACATCCCGACCACTCTTCATCTGATACATTGGCTATAGAGAACCCCAAGCTGTAAAAGAGGTTGCACCCCATGATGTTAACCCCTGCAGCGGTGACATAAACACGGGCCTTGGGTACAACGACAGACTTGTACCGAGCCTACATTTCCACAAACCCCAGGACGGCCAGTCTGTTCCATCCATAGCCATAGTAGTCTCTTTCCTGTTTTCTAGTTGGTCGGAAAGTCTAAGCAAGTCCGCAGAACAAAACCAATCATCAAAAGAAAAGAAAGTGCTTGGATCTTGGGTGCATCCATGTCTTCTTGTGTGTGTCCTTGTGCTTAAATAGAGTGTTGGTTATCACAAGGTTGTACTCTGAACATAGTGCAAGTAGAAGTTCTCCATTAGCATTGCACTTGCCTACTCCATGACTGCCTGGCACTCCTTTCTATTTCTCGGTGTCCGAACCAACTCTGGCATTAAAATCACCAACGAGTATCAGCCTGTCATCAGTCGGTACACGCCTGATAGTCTCACGTAAATCACTGTAGAACTCTTCCTTCACCTCCTCTGTGTTGGTCATTGTTGGGGCATATACACTGATGAGTGTGGCATACATCTTCCGCTGTAGTGGGAGTTTCATGGTCATTATCCTGTCGTTGATTGGCACCGGTTCCTCATCAAGCATTGCTGCTATCTCCTTTCTAACTGCAAAGCCCACTCCTGCTTCTCTCCTTTCTTGAGTTGCTCTCCCACTCCAAAAGAAGATGTACCCATGGTCTTCCAAGCTGTCATATCCAGGCAATCTTGTTTCACTAAGTGCAGCTATGTCTACATTGTACCTGTTCATTTCCAGGGCCACAAGCGCAGTCTGTCTTTCTGGGCGCTGTGATGTTGTTCTGTCCAACAGAGTGGGTACATTCCATTCTGCTACACACAAGGTTGCTGTTTTCCTCTTCTTTTGTCTTCCTGCTCCTAGCTTACTTTTCGCTGCCTGTCGGAGTGTGAACAGATCAGCGTGGACCTTGTAAGCCCGGGCGGCGTCCGAGCCGGTATGAGTTGCTTTCTGATTGACCATTTCATGAAACTGCTTGCAAAGTATTTGAGTACTGCTAGCTTTTGCTTGACTAGCAGCACATTCTTGGCAGATAAAGGTAATATCAGTGGCAAGGACAAGCCAAGACAAACTGACTCCAGTATCTGTTGCAGTGACTGACCAGATGATAGGTTTGTTTATCTCTGCTCTTTGTGTAGTGCATGTCACAATGCACCGACTGGCAAAAGTCCACCACAGACCTTGCGACAGATGTGCTTATCTGCCAGAATGTCCAGTCTCACCCTATGTGACTGGGAGTGGTCCACCACAGACCTGTGACAGATATTGTTTTTAGTTCTGCCAGGATGCCCAGTTTCACCCTCCACACCCTCGGAAGGGTAGGGTTGCCGGTTGAGTCGCCGATGGCCCAACCCATGAGACGAGTAGTACTGGTTTTCATGGTTATCCGGTAGCAAGCAAACCAATGCCTGACCTGACATATAAAGTAAAGTAGTTTGTGTTAAAATGTTAAATCCCATTAAACCCTAACCCAGGGGTGTCCAATCATGTGCCATGGAGGGCCAAGACCCTACAAGTTCTCTCTTCTACCCAGTCTCTTCAGCAGGTGTTTTCACTGATCAGCAGTCAGTGGGAGAAATTTGGTGGAATCTACTGTCGAAGACACTGGTTGCAGGTAAAGCCTGCAGGGTCTTGGTCCTCCATGGCACATGACTGGACACCCCTGCCGTAACCCATTATTAGGAAATACAGACGCTAATATGGCACAGAATTCCTCCATATGCTGGTACTATCACTAAAGTGCGCAGTGTCTTCTGCACTGGCACATCCAACAATACAGTCTTCAGTAAATAAAACAATTGTTTTTGGTTACTTTTTCTTAAAATTTTTTATTATTTTTATTACACAGGGTTACAAAAATAATTTTTTTGTAAGTTGTATGTATTTTTTCAACTGATTTAAGATAATTTTGCACCGCTGAATCTGGAAATGACACCCGTTTCTCTCGATCAGGTCAGGTTTTATGCTAAGTTAATTTTTAAAAAATCTGACCTTCTGACTAAATCGATCACATTTTTGTGACATTATTGATTGATTTTTGTTAATATTTCTCATCTGAAATAGATTTTTAAGAGAAAAAATCATTTTCTAGCACAATGTATTGATTAAATGTTACAAACTTCGATTACTGTAAATTGAATAGTAGACACTGATAAAGGTAAGTACATGTAAATTGATTGTTACACCATCATTGTTCAAAATTCAGAGCTTCAACTTCCGTTTCTTCAAACTTCTAGGATGCTCAGCGGCAGGGATGTCTCTCTTCAGAGTCCAATAGTAATCAGCCATCATGGCAATTTATGACATCATGTCATAAACTGGCGCATGCAACCTCTTCAGAGTTAGAGAAATTTCAAGAAATAAAAAAGAATTTTGCATCATATAAAGCAAAAATACTCGTACATATAAACAAAAACGTAAAAAACATGTGGCCATAGTTCAAAAAGTTGACCTGATTGAGCAAAACCAATATGATTTTTTGATTCAGCACATCAAAATTGTCCTAAATCAGCTAAAAAAAAAAAAAAAGACAATAAATTTGGTGTTGACCAGTGTTATTTTCAAAGTCTCTGATAAATGGTTTGTACTGTTGACTCTTTTCCCACTGGTGTCTTAACAGACAAAATAGAAAATCATGATGCAAACACATAAGTCACTAAATTGTTTATTACAATCAGCAGCAAATTCCAGATTATTTAGAATGTGCAAAACTCAAACTGTAAAAAAACAAAAAAAACAAACTTAGAATGGGTCACATACGCTGGCCACACTGCCTCACTGAGAAGCAACTGGATGTGCCGCTCAAGCTGGTCCCAGTTCAGCAGATCTCCAGCCTGCATCTCTGTAAATAGTGACGCAAGGTCCGGTTTGGGGTGGATCGTTTTCCTCTTGCCTAGACAAAAGACAGAAATGGGTGGTGGTTAATTAAAGCAAGTTTAGAGCTAGCGTTTTGAGCTGTTGCTCTGTCACTACCACTGGAGAATAAACCTGCTCGTGCGAAAAAAGAGCGATTGCCAGTCTCATAACTTAATATTGTAGTGGCTGGTGAAGCAGTCAGTCCCCTCACACTCCTTGAGAACAAAGGGATTTCTCCCATGTGTTTTTTTCGATCACAATAAACTAACATCGGCCGGGATCATGGGTCCCAAGAAAGCTCAGCAGACTGAGGAGGTGGACGATATTAAAAGATCGCTGGACTTCTTGGCTGAAGAGATTTCTGCTGTTAGGCTGCAGCAAAAAAAACATTCTGGACCTGGTTGAGGAGGTGAAAGCACTGCGGATCCAAAACACCGAGAAGGACAAGAGGCTGGCGTATCTGGAGAGCAGAGTGTCGAAACTGGAGCAGAACACCTGGGTGAACGACATGATCATCACGGGGCTCCATATTAAACCTCAATCATATGTGCGAGCGGTGGCCGCGGACAGCGGAGGGAGGCTCGACGTGCTGGAAGATGAATCCACGGAGCAACAAGTGGCGGCCTTCATGCAGTCCAAAGGAATCCAGATGGACTGTAACACCATTGAGACCTGCCACCCTCTGCCCAGGAAAAACGGCGACAAACCGGCTGTGATCATGAGGTTTGTCAACAGAAAACACAAGACTGCACTACTAAAACAAGGTAGGAAACTGAAAGGAACGGACATTTACATAAACGAGCACCTTACAAAAGAAAACGCAGAAATAGCCAGAAAAGCAAGATACCTGAGAAAGCAGAAAAAGATTCAAAACACCTGGACATCAAACTGTAAAATATACATCAAATTAAACGGATCACCTGAAGAAGCCAAGGTCATTAACATCCGTAATATTATGGAACTGGACAAATATCAATGAATGTTATGAACTGGAGTCACAGCAACAAGAGACAATTGTAGGACACTGAAGGGATATGCTCATCTGCTACAAGACATTTAACAACATGAAACAAAAGATCAACAAACAGGAACAACAGGAACTGAAAGTTTTTGAATATATAGATCACAACCCACAGGACGTAGAATATAACATAGACCCTGATAATAACTTATTTAGGTCCATCAATAATAACTGTAGTTATTACACGGATGAACAGTTTAACACAATGGTCACATCTGATTTCAATATTTCTATGATCCACTTCAACAGCAGAAGTCTCTATGCCAACTTTAATAACATTAAAGATTATTTACATCAGTTTAAAGAGCCATTCAATATTGTGACAATATCAGAGACGTGGCTCAGTTAAGAGAAAGGAGTGGATTTTCCATGGATGGCTATGAATTAAATTATATAAATAGAAAAGTGAAAAAAGGAGGAGGAGTTGCAATTTATGTTGACAAGAGCTTGAAATACAAGGTTGTTGAAAATCTGTCAGTAACTGTGGATGATTTATTTGAATGTATTACAATAGAAATCTGTCTGGACAATGTGAAGAATATAGTAGTGAGCTGTGTATATAGAACACCTGGATCAAACATTGACTTATTTAAGGACTGGATGGAAAAAATGTATGCAAAACTAACTCATAAAGTTATGTTCATCTGTGGGGATTTCAATATAGATCTGATGAATTCAAAACAACATAGTTTGACAGAAGAATTTATCAACACAATGTACAGTATGGGCTTACATCAAACAATTACCAGACCTAGCAGAATCACGTCACACAGTGCCACACTAATAGATAACATATTCACACACATTATGGAAAATAATATGAGTGGGCTTTTATTGAATGATATCAGTAACCACCTGCCGATTTTTGTTGTCTATCAATGTGATTATAGGAAGAAAAAGTATACCAAAAATATTAAATATAAAAAAAATAAGAACCGAAGAATCTATGTATTTACTGACAAAGGAATTATTAATACAAGATTGGAAGATAGTTTATGATGAAAATGATATAAATAAAGCATATGATAAATTTTTACAAATATTTCAATCATTGTACAATAAAAACTGTCCTATAAAACAATACAGTGACAGACAACAAAAGAAAAATATTCCTTGGGTCACCAAGGGGTTAATAAATGCATGTAAAAAGAAGAATACATTATATAAACAATTCATTAAGTGCAGAATGGTGGAGGCTGAGATCAAATATAAAAGATATAAAAATAAGCTTACTAATATAATGAGGACCTGTAAGAAAGAATATTACAACAGAATATTAGAGGATAATAAAAATAACTTAAGAGGAATATGGCAAGTACTCAATGGGATTATTAGTAATCGACCTAAGAATGCTAATTATCCAGAATATTTTATTGAAAATGGCAATTTGATAAATAATATGGAGGATGTGGTCGGTGGTTTCAATAAATTTTTTGTAAACGTTGGTCCTGAATTAACAAAATCAATAGTGACAACAGAAACAAACAACAGTGGTTCTGTAAATGAAATAGAAGATAGAAATCCACACACAATCTTTTTGGGTGCAGTTACTGAAAAGGAAATTATCGAGACTGTGAGTAAATTTAAGAACAAAAAATCAACGGACTGGAACGAAATTGACATGACAATAGTGAAAAAAGTAATTGAAGGAATTGTTAAGCCACTCACCCACATCTGTAACCTGTCATTTCAAACTGGTAAATTTCCAAACAAAATGAAAATAGCAAAAGTAATACCTCTATACAAAACAGGAGACAGTCATTGTTTCACAAATTACAGGCCAGTCTCTTTACTCTCACAATTCTCCAAAATACTTGAAAAAATCTTCACTAAGAGACTGGATGATTTCATTGAAAAACACAACCTCCTTACAGACAGCCAGTATGGTTTTAGAGCAGATAAATCTACATCTTTGGCACTGATCGAACTTATAGAAGAAATTACTAGTTGTATAGCTAAAAAAAAGTTTGCTGTAGGAGTATTTATAGATTTAAAGAAGGCTTTTGACACCATTGACCACAGAATACTACTAAGGAAACTGGAAAGGTATGGGATAAGAGGGGTCGGACTGAGTTGGGTGGAAAGTTATTTAAGTAACAGACAACAATCTGTACAAATTGGCAAGCACAAATCACCCTTCATGGACATCACTTGTGGTGTGCCCCAGGGGTCAGTTTTGGGACCCAAACTCTTTATTTTGTATATAAATGACATATGCCAAATATCAAATATTCTGAAATTTATTTTGTTTGCGGATGACACAAATATCCTTTGCACTGGTGAGAATTTGCAGCAAGTTTTAGAGGTGGTCACAACTGAAATGAAAAAGTTAACGCAGTGGTTCAACAAAAATAAATTATCTCTAAATCTAAAAAAAACAAAGATTATATTGTTTGGAAATTATAAAATAAATCATGAAATAATGGTAACGATAGATGATACCAGAATAGAAACAGTACAGGAAAATAAGTTTCTGGGGGTGACGCTAGACAATAAAATCTGCTGGAAACCTCACATCAGTAACATCCGGGCCAAGTTAGCAAAATGTATAGGCATACTGGGGAAGACAAGACACATCTTGGACTACAAATCATTGGTCTTACTGTACAATTCACTGTTTCTACCTGATCTTAACTACTGTGTAGAAGTCTGGGGAAACACCTACAAGACCAACCTACAGTCAATATGCACATTACAAAAAAGAGCTATAAGGATAATAAATAATGTAGGATATAGAGATCATACCAATTCGTTATTTTTAAAGTCACGTCATTCCTTCCTGCCCCTTCAGAGAGAACGGTCGCTTTTTCTTCTGCTCCCTCTTTCACCCTCCTCCACCCTCCCTAACTGAGAATCCCAGCTTGCTGTCTTGTCTGCGTCGCTGTTCTTCTGGCTGAATCTTGATCCAAATGAAAAAATGGATTTGGTGAGCGGCTTTAATAAAATTAACAACTTTTTACATAAATTTGGGCCAGGGGGAGCCCCTATGGAGAGACCCATGGATTGGAACACATGTGTCTGCATGATTCGACTGATGATGTGGAAACATCTATCTGGTTTGGCACGATCACAGGATTTTCTGCTGATTGGCTCTGGAGTTTCCTGGTGTATCGAAAATTTAACTAGAAGAGCTAATCAAAGCGGTCCCGGCGTAGCTGCTTCTTCAACAATTCGACTAGACGGGGGAGAGCACTAACTGACGGCAAGACTACATGGAAATTACCATCTGGCATGCACTGTAGAGAGATGGACTCTGCCGGATATGCTTCCCATGTTTAGAAGGGAAACATCTGGAGTCGTTTTGGTGCCCTCCAAGAATGGATTTAAAGCCTATGTATGGAAATTATGAACACAGTATTGCAAGAGCTGTAAATTCTATGCTCTCAGTGATCTGTGTTATCAGACCTTGAATTCGGTGCCCTGTTGACTATTTTCCTCCTGGATTAAGACAAAACAGAAGATTGTGCTTCTCTTCATAAACATTCTGGTGTGCTACAATCTGAACTCAGGGACAGTGACTGGCTCAGGAAATTTCCATCTGCCATGCCTCAAGGACATGCTTCCGAGTTTCAGACACTAAGACATAACATCTCGGCTGGGAGAGATTTGTTGCCTCCAGTAACTGATAAACACCCACCTGCATTCAACATACACGAACACACTGATTCACTTATACTGAATTACATCCATTCATTCACTGATCCTCTCTGACTTTGGTTCTGTTGTCTGCTAAATGTGCATTGAGGGTTTTTTTTTCCTGCAATCAAAATTTCGCTCACTTACTGAACGACAATTTGATAAACATGTTTTTTTCTCTCGCCTACTGTGTCATTATCCCTTCTCTTTTTTTTCTTTCTTCTTTATGACTGGCGCCTAGCGGCTGCCCCGGCCTTGGATGCGCTCTGCAGAGCGTGCCCAAATGCCAAGTCCCGTTTCGTTACCTTGTATTCATACATGTGTAATGACAATAAAGTTGAATCTCATCTCATAAAGTTCATTGATTTAGTTAAATTTAAGACAGCACAAGTAATGTACAGGGCAATTAATAATCAACTCCCAACTAATATACAAAAAATATTTAAAAAAAAGAGACAATGATCATAATTTGAGAGGAGACTTAAACTTTACAAAACCCAAGATACAAACAACCAAGAAAAGTATGTGCATATCTGTCTGTGGGGTGGATTTGTGGAACAGTCTGGAGCCGGAACTGAAACTATGTACAAACAGAAATCAATTCAAAAAGAGGTATAAACATTATTTGCTGAAAGGATATATGTTAGAAGGGTAGTATTTATATGTACGATTCACTATGCTCACTCTGGGACACTATGGAATGGTGGGTGGGACAGCACTGTGTATATCTGTGTTGTTTGAGGCTGGTTTTGATGTATGGACATCAATGTATGTTAGGATGGATGGGTGTTAATGTTGATATGTACAAAATACAGTTAATTGTTTACTTGGGGTCTTAAATGTGGTAATTTGTATATAATTCACATGGGTGTATTTATGGAAAAGAGGAGATGGAATTAATAAGTGTTCACTTCTTCCTTCTCCCTTTCGAACACTGTATACTGTTACTTTATTGCATTTATCATTTGTTTTGTTTTTGTTATACTTTTTTATTCGAAATAAAGTATCTATCTATCTATCTATCTAAGTTTAAAACATATTTGGGAAATGCACTTGTTGCTAAAAGCCAGTGGTGGAATGTGACAATAAAGTACTTTGTTGTTGTTTTTAACCACAATTTTCATGTAGCTGCAATTCAGTAAAGTAGATTGTACAAGGACTGGGTTATATTTAAAATCATTTGTTTTTACTGTGGCCTCAGCAATCAGAATGAGTTGATACCTTAAGTTGAATGGAATCTAGTACTTTAATTGAAGGCATGCATCCCTGACCGAGTATGGAGTCGCTCAGTCAAAATATGTAATTTTTATCAATAAAAGTTTAGCCACCAAAGTACAAGATACACTATTACGAATATAACTCACAAAGGATCACACAAGTGATCTGACAAAAAAATTAAATAAATAAATTAACAGGCTGTTTATTTTAAAGTGGCTAATATTGGATGTACCATTCATTTTCAGTTATTCTGTAATTAATATTCACACAATCAAATCTCAGTTCAGTCCCTTTCATATTAAGCGGAAATTGTGCTACTTCAATTTTGGCACTTTACCTATACTTTAACTTAAAAACCAAAGGATTTAAGTACTTGCTACCAGAAAATCCACGGAGCTGCTCATCCGTAAGCTGCCCTTCCAGCGCCTGGTGAGGGAGATCGCTCAGGACTTCAAGACCGACCTGCGCTTCCAGAGCTCCGCCGTCATGGCTCTGCAGGAGGCCAGCGAGGCCTACCTGGTGGGTCTCTTCGAGGACACCAACCTGTGCGCCATCCACGCCAAGAGGGTCACCATCATGCCCAAAGACATCCAGCTGGCCCGCCGCATCCGCAGAGAGAGAGCTTAGACTTTCTGCTGCACATCCACCAACCACAATGCTCCGCACTGTGTGTCTATATATATATATATATATATATATATATATATATACATATTAATATGTACATATGTATACTAGCTGCCCTTGTTTTTTCTTGCCTTCTGATTGTTGCTCTGAGTGTTGCTATCCCTGTGCTGTTGCAATCCTGGAATTTCCCCATTGTGGGACTAATAAAGGCTTATCTTACTTTGTCCACCACTACTAAAAAAAAGAACAGGATGTGCAACTTACCACTCATAACAGCTAAGCATTGTCAGTGTCACAGCAGATGCTGGACGGACTCTAGAACGAAAATACACACAACTTAAGTACAAGCACAACACGAAACTGCAACATGTAAAAAAAACACCTTTTTAACCAGGATTACAACTTGCTTTTTTCATCAGATATTGTCGACACAAGTGGAAAATACAAGGAGAGCACGGAGTTAGCATTGACGGCTAACTAGCTAGTTTATTATATGCACAAAAGAGACAACGTTGTTATCTGTTCAAAGTGAACTTTCCACTGCTGGGATAAATAACATAAAAGATGCGTCATATCACATCACTCACCATCCTCTATATCCTCAAATAATGGCTTTCAACTGCTGAAGTTGGGTGCTCCCATGGCCCCATTTACTTCACTCTGGATTCTCTCATCAATCGAAAGGCACAGAAAACTCTGCTGGACCGCAGTGTTGATTTCTGTAGGTCTGATTTCTGTGAAGCCATTCTATCGTTGTTGTTTATAATGACACTTGCTTGGCGGCTCACGGACAAATCTGTCAAATGGCAAATGGCAGCTCGAGATTCTGTAATTCATTCAGCTTCAAACGTTGCTTTCATGATGTTACGCCCAGACCAGTCAGTGGCCTGCATTGTTTTTACTTCACATTTTCAAGTCGGTACGGCACAGTTAGAACCACTTGGGAGTAGGTCCAAAAAATTGGGACGGTAACTGTTACAGTTCCTAATGGAAAAGCCTACAAAGCGTACCAAACTGGGCCAAACTGACACTAGTGGAAAAGGGCCATAATTGCTCCATCAAAGGAGGAAAGTCTGGATCTACCACATTATCTGTACATCTAAAAACTGAGGCTGATTTAGCCCCATTGATGGCGAAACAAAAGTTATTAAAAGAAAAGCATGAATTGGAGGAGGAGGAAGTGCGGCTGAAGAGGAGGAAAGAGCAACTTCTGCTGGAGGAGGCACATACAGCCAAAGTGGAAGTTCTTAGATCACAAAGCGTCATAAGTGGTAAAAACTCCATATCCAGGCATTCAGATGGAATTAATTCATATTTGGAACAGAGACATTTCAAATCACATGTTATCAGATCTGATGCAAATACATTTGTACCACCAATATTAAATCAACAAAAGGAAGTTAAAATTGATCATATGGATCCAGGAGCAAGACTAAAACGGAGAGCTGTGCTTCAGTTTCAACAGTCCTACTGTAGTTGGTGTCACTGAAGAGTCATGCATCCAAGCAAAACACTATGATGGAAGGAGACACACAAAGATTCAAGATTCACAGGCTTTATTATCATGTGCACAATTAAGAAATGCTACATTTCCTGAGCAATGAAATTCTTACTTTGCTCTCCGAATGAATGCCAAGGTAATAGGTACAGAAACAACAATTCTAATAAGGTCATGACAAACTAACACAGTAACTCAATCCTAATACTAATGGATGCTAAAAGCACGCACACCAACACACAGTTAGGCAGATAGGACTCCTTAGCACACCTTGATACTAAATACTAAAACTAATGAGTACTAATAATACTATGTACAGGGTGCAAATGAGCATTGTGCAGCCTGATGTGAACCTGAGGTGGCATAAACCTATGTACAGTGTGCAAATGAGCATTGTGTAACGAGCAGTGTTTAATTACAAAGTACAAATTAGTACCCGGTGCTAATTTCTGTAAAAGCAGTACCAGTAGACTGTGCATGATAAGTAGCAGCAGAGATGACATGGACATCAGATGGGTGAGACTATATCTACTGTACAGGAGAGCAGTGTGCAAATTTAGCAGCCGATGTGTGAGTTCCTATATGCAAAGCTGTGTTACGGAGTTTTGGGAGTTGTTATCTGTTCAGGAGTCTGATGGCAATGGAAAAGAAGGAGTTCTTCAGTCTAGTTGTCCTGTGTTAGAATAATTTTCAGTATAATTAATGAGTCAAAAATCTGGCAGAAAATTTAGATATAAGTAGATTTATTCCCCATGAGGGAGAAATACAGAGGCAGCCCCAAGTCTGACCACCCATACCTCTGAATCAGCCATTCATTGTTCTAGCTTTTAAAGCTGTGTTATCCATGGGAAGACAGAGAAACTGTCCTTGAGTACATCTGGCAAGACAGGGTGTAACAGTTCTTATCTTTGTTCCCAGGAAACAAGGAGCCAGTACATTCTCGGTCTCACAGGACTAGACATCCAAAAATGTATCAGTACAGCTGGTGATTAAAATAGCTAACTCAGGCACACACACGCAGACCGGGGCTGTTCAAGGCCATACATGAATCACAAGTCATATCAGACATATAATACTGTCCTCCTCAGTGCATCCATACTGGATGCACTGAGGAGCTCATTTAGCAGCAGACTACATCATCCCAGGTGCACAACCGAGAGGTTTCGTAGGTCCTTCCTACCAACGGCTGTCAGACTGTACAACCTAAGCAGGGCTGCTCGCAGAGATAGCAAAAAGACGTAACAAACTAATAGTTTTTTTTTTTTTGTTTTTTTTTTTTGAATGCAAAAGATGCAATAGACTTACACAATGGTCCTCTCCGGCATACAACTAGGAACATACCGGTCGCTATGGAGGGTGAGAATATGTATGGGCACATAATCATACCATGTAGGATAACTAAATAGACGGTTATGCTGTTTCATCCCACCTAGCAACAATGCTCTGCACTGTGTGTGTTTATATATTTACATATTTATTCCATCTAGCTACAATGCTCTGCACTGGGTGTGTTTATATTTATATATCTATATATTTATTCCATCTAGCTACAATGCTCTGCACTGGGTGTGTTTATATTTATATATCTATATATTTATTCCATCTAGCTACAATGCTCAGCACTGGGTGTGTTTATATTTATATATCTATATATTTATTCCATCTAGCTACAATGCTCCGCACTGTGTTTTTATATATCTACATATTATTCCATCTAGCTACATTGCTCCGCACTGTGTGTGTTTATATACTTGCATATTTATTCCACCTAGCTGCAATGCTCCGTACTGTGGGTGTTTATATATTTACATATTTATTCCATCTAGCTACAATGCTCTGCACTGTGTGTTCATATATTCATATATTTATTCCATCCAGCTACAATGCTCTGCACTGTGTGTCTGTGTGTGTGTGTGTGTATATATATATTTTATAGTAATATGTACATATGTATATTAGCTGCTCTTGCTTGCTTGTTTTTTCTTGCCTTCTGATTGTTGCTCTGAGTGTTGCTATCCCTGTGCTGTTGCAATCCTGGAATTTCCCCGTTGTGGGACTAATAAAGGCTTATCTTATCTTATCTTATCTTATAATATGGAAGAATAATATAAAGGAATGTATGAACTTATCCTGCATGGAATGCACATATAAACATCAGACATGAAATAGGAAAGGCATGATACATCTTAATAATAATAATAATAATACATTATTAATAACAAAAATAATGTGGATAATGTCATGGCGGCCGCTGGGCCGTCATCAGCCCCGGCTGCACATACACCTGCTTCCAATCCTCAGCAGGCCTTAAAAGCCAGATCCACTGTCAGCTCAGCACGAAGTTGTCTGTCATCACCACTGTGCAACGCTCCATGCTCTCGACCTCGTACCAGAGCTCCAGCGCATCAAGCCTCGTCACGTAAGCCACGTTCATCCTTACCTTGCCAAAGTATTCTCCCCTGTGCACAGGTGGACCTTCCTGGCGGCAGACCAATTCCCCAAAGCAGCGGGGCTTCGCCTCCTCCTTCTCGGAACCTCTCCACCTCGTCTCGACGGCAAGTTTCCCGCTCACCTCCCAGCACTCGCTCCTGGAGCCAGCAAGAGTCTCCGGGCGTTACCTGCAAGTAAGCAGCAGTCATCATTACACCACTCAGCTGCGAACAGTATTAACACCTGTGCTTTGTGTTCCTAGGGTTGCCAGGTCGCAGCGAGACTCGCTCAGCTCCAGCACTGCTCCAGCATCACACTCACCCTCACATTCACACACCCACACAACTCATTGAGTTAATAAATCATATTGTTAACTGTCCTACTCGTGTCTGTTGTCTGTCTCCTGGGTCAAGAATCATGTCAGATAATATGGAATTTTTCTATCATCCTGCATTTCACACTTCAGTACCTCCAGCCTGAGGGTAGAAGTGTGAACAGTCTGTGCTGGGGGTGGGTGGGGTCCCAGAGGATGGTGTCAGCTCTCCTTTGGACTCTGCGGTGGTAGATGCTCTGCAGAGAGGGGAGTGGAGTCCTGATGATCTTCTCCACTGTCTTCACCACTCTCTGCAGGCATTTGCGGTTCAGGGCAGTGGTGCTGCCGTACCACACAGTCATGCAGTTGGTCAGGATACTCTCGATGATGCAGCTGTAGAAATTGTTGAGGATCCTGGGGGACATGACAAACTTCTTCAGCCTCCTCAGAAAGTACAGTTGCTGTTGAGCTCTCTTAACCAGCTCTGTGGTGTTGTGTGTCCACTTAAGGTCCTTGCTGATGGGGATGCCCAGGTATTTAAAGCTGCTCACCCTCTCCACCTCAAGATTCTGGATGAACAGTGGCCGATGGGGTCTCCTCCTCTCTTTCCTCATGTCCACTATCATCTCCTTTGCCTTGTCCGTGTTGAGGATGAGGTTGTCCTCACACCATGACACCAGGTTGGCCACCTCCCTCCTGTAGGATGCTTCGTCATCACCAGTGATGCATCCTATCACTGCTATGTCATCCGCAAACTTTAGGATGATATTGTCCTTGTGGAAGGCAACACAGTTATGGGCAAAGAGGCTGTAGAGGATGGGGCTGAGAACACAACCCTGTGGGACACCTCTGTTTGTGATGATGCTGGCTGAGGTCCTGTTACCCATCCTGACAGACTGGGGCCTGCCAGTTAGAAAGTCCAGTAGCCAGTCGCAAAGGGTGGGGTGCAGGCCCAGTGAATATAGTTTGTCGGTGAGTTTGTGGGGGATGACCATGTTGAAGGCAGAGCTGTAGTCGACAAAGAGGATCCTAATGTAGGAGTCTTTATCTTCCAGGTGGGAGAGAGAATAATGGAGTGCTGCAGTGATGGTATTTGAGGTGGACCTGTTGGGCCGGTAGGCGCACTGCAGGGGGTCCAGGGTGCCCAGTATGCTGTCCTGAATGAGGGGCAGTACAACTCTCTCAAAGCACTTCATGATGATTGGAGTGAGTGCTACCAGTCTGTAATCATTCAGGCTGGTCGACGGGCTCCTTTTGGGGAGGGCAATGATGGTTGTCATTTTAAAGCAGGAGGGGACTATGTTCTGGTTGAGGGAGAGGTTGAAGATTGCTGTGAGAACATCGGTCAGTTCAGCAGCGCATGCTCTGAGGGCTCGCCCAGGTATGTTGTCTAGTCCTGCTGCCTTGTGGTTGATATTCCTCAGTGCATTGTTTACTTGGTCTGGTGAGACTCTTATTGGGGGGGGGTGAGTGTGTGTCTCTTCTCTGTGCTGTGGCTGGTGGTCTCGAAGTGGGTGTAAAAGATGTTGAGATCACCCGGCAGGCTGTCTGTAGAGCTAGTGGTGCTGCTGTTGGTCCTCTTGTAGTCTGTGATGTGTTGCAGGCCTTGCCACATGCGCCCCGGGTCAGGATGGGAGTAGAGGCTGTCCAACTTTTCTCTGTACTGCCTCTTGGCTGTTGTTATGGCCTTTTTTAGTCCATACTTTGCAGCTTTGTACTTGACCTCACAACCTGATTTAAATGCACGAGAGTGGGGACGCAGCATCTGACGTACCTGACTGTTGATCCAGGGCTTCTGGTTGGGGAACTTCCTGACCTGTATGGTGGATACGGTGGTATCAGTGTACGTGCTGATGTACCGAGTCATGTATTCAGCATAATCCTGTACAGAAGAGTCCTCTCGGGTGGCTGCAGCTTAACACATCCCATTCTGTGCAGGTAAAACAATCTTGTAGGGTGCTCTCAGTCTCTGGAGTCCAGCGCTTAATTTGCTTAATAACAGGGTTTGTTTGTTTCAGCTTTTGTCTGTAAGCTGGGTACATAAACAGTGAGATGTGATCTGACTGTCCAAAGTGGGGGCGGGGTGCCGCTCAGTAGGCGCCACGTATGTTGGAATAAACATGATCCAATGTGCTTTTATCGTGGCTAGGAATGACCAGTGGTTGTCTGTCTCTCTGTGTTGGCTCTGCGATGGACTGGCCATCTTTCCAGGGCGTACCCTGCTTCTCGCCCAAAGATGCTGGGATAGCCTCCACCCCCCCCCCCCCCCGGCAAACCCAAAAAGGATTAAGTGGAAGAAGATGGATGGATGGGAATGTCCACATGCTGGAAATATTTGGGGAGTACAGTCCGTAAATTGCACTGGTTGAAGGTGCCAGCAACAATAAATACAGGGTCAGGATGTTTTGTCTCTACTGCATTGATGACTTCATCGAGTTTGTTTAGTGCTACTGTGTAGTTGCTCTGTGGACAAATGTATAGAGCGGCCAAAAACACAGCAGTAAATTCCCTTGGTAGATAATAGGGACGGCATTTCAGCAGTAAAAACTCCATGTCGGGCAAGCAGTGCTTGTAGACGGTTTGTACATCTCCGCACCACGAGAGGTTTATAAATGCACACACACACAGCTGAAGCTGTAGCTGAAGAGCGTTCTCTGGGACTTTACTGAAAGCCAGGTCTTGCAGAAAATTAGGGCACAGCACTCTTTTGTCTCCCGCTGGTCTTCAATCCTTGCTCTTAGTTCATCTAGCTTATTTTCCAAAGACCGAACATTTGCCATTAAGAGACTAGGTAGCGATGGCCAGTTGGAATGAGCCTTTAGCCTAGCATGTAGCCCTTCTCCCTTGCCTCACCTTTGGCGCCTTCGGCCCCACCTCCAACGCGCTCTCTTGGGGTCAGCATGCTCATGCAGGCTCGGTGCTTCGGGGCCTTCCTGGGGGTGCCAATGGTCACCACAGGGGTGAACGATGCATTGCAAGTCGGGTGGTATAAAGCCAGTAAACTCTGTGTGGCTGCTGGACTTGATGATATCCAGTAGTGTCTGTTGGTCGTACGTTAGCAGTGCATGACCTCCATACACTGTAAAAAGAACAGCAACTATGCAAAAAAGGAGAAAAGTTGGCATTCGGGAGCAGACCGAGCAAAGATGTTTGCCAACGGTGGGCGCTATCTTGCAAACTACAACAAAATAACATGTTGGGCATAGTGAGGAAACAAAATGAAATAACAACACTACTGATACAACAACAGAGTCTCTCATCATTGCCTAAAAGGGAAATTCCAACTTTTGATGGTGATCCATTAAAATATCACTCCTTTATGAAAGCTTTTGAGAATGGTGTTGAGAGGAACACAGACAGCTACAGTGACGGACTACATTTCTTGGAACGGTATACAAAAACCTGGACTAGTCTGATCTCAGCCGCACCTCGGACACAGTCCAAGGACCGATGATTTTTTCACACATAAGGAGTTGTTCAGAACTCCTTGTACAAAGATATAGAGTGATGATAATCAAGTCAGTGGCGGTAATGTACCTGTAAGCTGGTTGCCAACCGCCAATCAAATCTAAAAGAAGAAGAAGAAGAAAAGGATATCCAAGAGAACTTGTTTGCAGTGGTCAGCACATGGAACCAGAGAGGGGTTATATCAAGGCTCAAGCTTTATTAAGAGAAAAATTTGGAAATGAGCAGAGTTGCACATGCATGCATGGAAAACTCTCTTTCATGGCCACTTATTAAGATGGAAGATGTGAGAGGCCTTGAAGATTATAGCCTGTTTCTGAGAAGCTGTGGTAACGTTATGGAAGAAGTACAATATCTGAGGGAGCTGGACATGCCGTCAAACATGCTTGCTATTGTAAAGAAGTTACCCTACAGATTCAGAGACAAGTGGAGAACTGTAGCATGTGAAATTCAGAAAAGAAGCAACCAGAGAGCTGCATTTATTGATATTGTTGATTTTATTGAGAAACAAGTGAGAATCTTGACAGACCCAGTGTTTGGGAACATACAAGACTCCCCGGCATTAACAACAAACAGAGGTGCCAAGAAATATAAATCACAGCCTCAGTTTGGAATAAAAGGGACAAGTTTTGCCACCACTGTTGTCCCACTGAAGCATGAAACTCAGCATGGAACCACAAGGGAGCAACGTCCAACATTGAGGAGAATGTGTATAAGTTGTGGAGGAGGACACAGTTTGGATTTATGTCCACAGTTGGAGAAAAAAACTCACAAGGAGAAGATGAGTTTTCTGAAAGAAAAGGGTATCTGCTTTGGCTGTTTGTGTACTGGACACATCAGCAATGATTGCAGACAAAGAATTTCTTGTGGAAAGTGTGGTCTCAAACATCCAATTCTACTACATATTCCTCTAAAGGGGAATAAGAAGGACTCTAAAGCTGACGTTGCAGTGGATAGCACACTTGTGTCAAGTGGTCTTACTGGGGCTGGGGATTATGAATGCAAACTCCCCATTGTTCCTGTCCAGGTTAAATCTGTGAAGGGTTGCAAAGTGATCACCACCTATTTGTTCTTGGATCAAGGGAGCACCACAGTGTTCTGTACAGAGCATTTGATGCATAAACTTGGCCTAATGGGAAGAAAGACTAACATACTGTAAGGATCATGGGACAAGAGAAGGTGGTGAACAGCCATGTTGTGTCAGGACTGAAGGCAGGAAGATTTGTTTGAATTGCCAAAGACCTATACACAAGAATGCATGCCTGTGCATAAGGGAAACTGACATGTTTCGGGACCCAGGAGACAGACACTGACACGAGCAGATAGTGACAATAATCTTTATTTAATAGTGAGTGAGTGTAATGCGAGTGTGAGTGCGATGATATCGTTCTGGTCACTGGAGCTGAGCGACCTGGACGGAGACCCGGCAACCTTGAGAGCAGCACTGGCTTCGCTCTGCTGAGTTCCAGCGGCCGGGCAACGTGGAGGTGAAGGCGTCCGTGACCGTGCTGGGGTTACTACCCGTGGCTGTGACAATGACAGTCCTGACGATGACACCGGCTGTGACAATGACAGCCCTGACGATGACACCGGCTGTGACAATGACAGCCCTGACGATGACCCCCACAGACCGGGATGACGATGATCCTGACGATGACGCCGGCTGTGACTCCACAGACCGGGATGACGATGACACAGATGATGATGCAGACAAAGACGAGGTTAGTGACTCCACACACAGTGGCAATGACAACACAGCTGATGCTGATGACAGTGATTCCACCGATAACGTTGGCCAATACTCCTGTAATTGATACAATAATAGTTCTGGCAATTGAGGAGCAAGACGTACCGGTAGGCGTGGTGGTAGCGAGCCGCTACGAAGACGTGATGGCGTTACCCCGTCAGCTGGGGACGCAGGTCCGCCGCCAAGGTGGTCCACCTGTGCACAGGGGTATAGGTTTGGGGTTGAGTAACAAACAGTGCGCTTACTTGCTTGTCGCTGGGAGGAGTTCCTGGATGAAGCAAGTGAAGCTCTTGACGAGACAAACAAGGTTCTAGACGAGACAGACAAAGTTCCTGACGAGACAGACAAAGCTCTTGACGAGACAGACAAAGTTCCTGACGAGACAGACAAAGCTCTTGACGAGACAGACAAAGTTCCAGACGTGACAAGAGATATTCTTGACGAGACCAGAAAGCGGAGTGCAGGTTCATTCTCCATTGAGGAAGACAGACGACTCCGTGCCGGGCTGTCAGCGACACTGGCTTTTAACAGCCGTTGATTCACACCTGTTGGTCTGTGCGCAGCTGGGGCTAATGACACTAATGACGGCCCAGAGGCCGCCATGACAGTACTCCCCCCTCTAGCAGTGCCTCCAGGCATCTGCCCAATCCTACCTGGATTCGCTCAATGAAAATCGCGAATCAGCTGTTTATCCAAGATCAACGCTGGGCGAATCCAAGAGCGATCCTCCGGTCCAAAGCCCTCCCAGTCCACCAAATACTGAAGACCATGACCCCGCCTGCGGACATCAAGGACAGCAGTCACCCCCCAGGCCGGATGGCCATCGATCATCCTCGGGGGCGTGGGAACCGCTGGAGCAGGGCACAGGGGGTCCAAGACGTATGGTTTGACCTGGGAGACATGAAAAATGGGGCAGATACGCATCGAAGAGGGGAGAGACAAGCGCACAGACACAGGGTTAATAATACAATTAATAGTGTAAGGGCCAATGAAGCGCTTCGTGAGCTTCCGTTCCTCGGCCGGTACACAAATATTCCGGGTTGACAACCAGACCTTCTGACCCACCTTAAAGTCCGGGGCAGGTCTCCTATGCCGGTTGGCCACCTGGATATTACATTGGGTAGTCCTCCTGGTGGCGCACTGAGCGCAGGCCCGGATGTGATTAACAACGTCCTTCCGTAACCCTGGCCACCAGAAGGTCCTTTGAAGGAGATCCATGGTCCGACCCACTCCAGGATGACAGGCCCACTTGGAAGCGTGACCCCACTCAATCACCTTGCCCCGGATAGCGCGTGGAACAAACAAGCGGCCCGGGCCCCCCCCCCCCCCCCCCCCCCGGGGTCCGGCTCTGTCTTCTGAGCCTGGCGAACCGTCTTGCAGATTCCCCAGGACAGGGCGCCCACGACGCAGGAAGGCGGCAGGATAGGGGTCTCCTGGTCTTCAGAGGATGGAGTGTCAAACTGCCGAGAGAGAGCATCCGGCTTACCGTTCTTACTTCCCGGCCGATACATGATGGAGAAGTTAAAACGGCCGAAGAAGAGGGACCAGCGAGCCTGGCGTGCATTCGGGCGCTTCGCCGTCCTGAGGTACTCCAGGTTACGATGATCCGTCCAAACCACGAACGGCTGAGCAGCCCCCTCCATCCAATGTCTCCATTCCTCCAAGGCGAGTTTTACTGCCAGTAACTCCCTGTCTCCGATGCAGTAATTCCTCTCTGCAGAAGTGAGACGGTGAGAGAAATAAGCACAAGGGCGAATCTTACCGTCCTCGGGAGACCGTTGGGAGAGTACCGCTCCAACTCCTGAATCAGAAGCGTCCACCTCCACCAAGCACTGCAGCTTCGGATCCACCTGAGTAAGGACTCGGGCCGAGGCGAACTCCCTCTTAAGTCTTTCGAATGCTTCAGCTGCCTCCTTACTCCAACAAAACGGGATCTTAGGGGAAGTAAGAGCAGACAGGGGACGGGCAATATTGCCAAAATTAGGCACAAACCTCCTATAAAAATTAGCAAACCCCAAGAACCCCTGAAGCTGCTTTCTGGAGGTTGGTGCAGGCCAATCCACAACTGCCTTGACCTTGGCCGGGTCAGGGATCACCTGGTTCCGAGCTATAACAAACCCAAGGAAGGAGGTTTGGTCAGTGTGGAACTCACATCTTTCAGCCTTCACGAACAGTTGATTCTCCAGGAGGCGCTGCAGTACCCTGCGCACATGCACTCGATGCTCCTCTAGTGTGCGGGAGAAAATGAGAATATCGTCGAGAAAAACAACAACAAACGAGTTCAGGAAATCCCGTAGTACATCATTTATCAGACGTTGGAACACGGCTGGAGCGTTAGTTAACCCAAACGGCATTACCAGGTACTCAAAATGTCCGCTGGGGGTCTGAAAAGCTGTCTTCCACTCATCTCCTTCCCTTATGCGCACTAGATGGTAGGCATTCCTAAGGTCCAATTTAGTAAACCAGGACGCCCCCTGGAGGGAGTCAAAAGCAGTGTTCATCAAAGGCAGGGTATATTTGTCTTTCACAGATATTTCATTCAATCCCCGGAAATCGATACAGGGGCGTAGAGAACCGTCTTTCTTTTCAACAAAAAAAAATCCAGCACCTACTGCCGAAGACGACGGGTGGATGATACCAGAAGCCAAGGACTCCTTAATATATGTGTCCATAGCCTCGCGCTCCGGGGCTGACAGGCTGTACAGGCGGCTAGCAGGTAGAGGGGCCCCAGCCTTCAGGTTGATCGCGCAGACATAAGGGCGATGAGGGGGTAAGGACAATGCCCGAGACTTGCTAAATACTAGCCCCAAATCGTGATAGACCTCTGGCACCTTGGACAAGTCCGGTGGCGATGAATCAGGCAGAGGCACCTTGACGGATGGGGCGCATGCCGCCGATTGAAGGCAGGCACTAAGGCAGAACGTACTCCATGCCGTTATTCTCCCAGCTTGCCAATCAATAGTGGGGTTATGTAGGCGCAGCCAGGGGTACCCCAGAATAACGGGCGAAGAAGAAACAGGCAGAACAAAAAACTGAATTTCCTCCCTGTGATTTCCTGTTACAATAACTGACACAGGAACCGTCTGATGAGCAATAGTAGTCAACGACGCTTTAGACAAGTTGATCAGTTTGACAGGGGGATCTAGAGTCTGACAGCTAAGACCCATCCGGGTTGCCAGGTCTCTAGAAATAAAATTTTGCTCAGCTCCAGAATCTACTAACGCCAATGTGGAGTGTTCTGTATGTAAATGGATGAGCCTAAGAGGTAATCGACAACAAGTAAGGGGCTCTTTAGAGTTATTGCCCGTGAATCCCCCTACTCTGATCCACGGGCCCTCCCTTTTTAACTTATTGGGACATTCAAAAACCCCATGTGACTCTTTCCCACAGTAGAAACAAAGGCCCTGATCCCTGCGGCGTTGTTTCTCTGCTGCTGACACTTTAGACCGGCCACTGATTATAGCTTGCTGAACCGGAAGTTCCTCTGACGCAGATAGAGCGAGAGGAGGAGAGTTGGGGAGGCGAGGGTGGGGTTTAACCGAACGGGAAGTAGAACGCCGTTCAGCCGCCCGCTCCCTTAATCTGCTATCAAGACTAACCGCTAGGGCAATCAAATCCCGTAAATTATCCGGTTTGTCCCCTGTCGCTAACTCATCCTCATCATTAAGACTACGTAGAAAGATACCACATAATGATGGCTCCCCCCACCCAATCTCTGCAGCCAGGACCCGGAAGTCAATGGCGTAATCAGCAGCTGATCTCTTTCCCTGTTGTAAGCTCAGCAATCGTTCTGTCAACACCTCACCTCTATCCATATGATCAAAAACAGACAAAAATTCATTCAAAAACTCCTGGTAAGTGAGCAGGGAATAGCTTGGTTTCGCCCTAATGGAATACACCCAGTCCAAAGCTCTTCCTGCTAACAAATTTATAATGTAGCCAATCCGGCTTGAATCAAGAGTAAAGTCCCCCGGAACACGAAGAAAAACTGACTCACACTGTAATATGAATCCACGAGCTTCCCCGAGTTTTCCGCTGAACCGGGCAGGGGTGGGAATAGGGGTGAGGCGAGAAGACGAGGAGATGTTAGTTTGTCCAGATGCTAAGCCCACAGGGGCAGAACTGTCTGCGGTGGGGGGAAACATCTGGTGTCCCTCCAGACGATCCAGCCGACCAATTAGTACAGATAGCTGATTAAAGATTACTGTCTGTTGGTGTGCAAATAAATCTACCCGGGCGCTAAGAGTGTTGATTTGGCGCGACAGTGAACTGTCCGCTGGGTCTTCGTGACGGAGTCGTACTGACATGTTTCGGGACCCAGGAGACAGACACTGACACGAGCAGATAGTGACAATAATCTTTATTTAATAGTGAGTGAGTGTAATGCGAGTGTGAGTGTGATGATATCGTTCTGGTCACTGGAGCTGAGCGACCTGGACGGAGACCCGGCAACCTTGAGAGCAGCACTGGCTTCGCTCTGCTGAGTTCCAGCGGCCGGGCAACGTGGAGGTGAAGGCGTCCGTGACCGTGCTGGGGTTACTACCCGTGGCTGTGACAATGACAGTCCTGACGATGACACCGGCTGTGACAATGACAGCCCTGACGATGACACCGGCTGTGACTCCACAGACCGGGATGACGATGATCCTGACGATGACGCCGGCTGTGACTCCACAGACCGGGATGACGATGACACAGATGATGATGCAGACAAAGACGAGGTTAGTGACTCCACACACAGTGGCAATGATGACACAGCTGATGCTGATGACAGTGATTCCACCGATAACGTTGGCCAATACTCCTGTAATTGATACAATAATAGTTCTGGCAATTGAGGAGCAAGACGTACCGGTAGGCGTGGTGGTAGCGAGCCGCTACGAAGACGTGATGGCGTTACCCCGTCAGCTGGGGACGCAGGTCCGCCGCCAAGGTGGTCCACCTGTGCACAGGGGTATAGGTTTGGGGTTGAGTAACAAACAGTGCGCTTACTTGCTTGTCGCTGGGAGGAGTTCCTGGATGAAGCAAGTGAAGCTCTTGACGAGACAAACGAGGTTCCAGACGAGACAGACAAAGTTCCTGACGAGACAGACAAAGCTCTTGACGAGACAGACAAAGTTCCTGACGAGACAGACAAAGCTCTTGATGAGACAGACAAAGTTCCAGACGTGACAAGAGATATTCTTGACGAGACTAGAGAGCGGAGTGCAGGTTCATTCTCCGTTGAGGAAGACAGACGACTCCGTGCCGGGCTGTCAGCGACACTGGCTTTTAACAGCCGTTGATTCACACCTGTTGGTCTGTGCGCAGCTGGGGCTAATGACACTAATGACGGCCCAGAGGCCGCCATGACAGAAACATTCCAAATCAGAGAGCGATTCAGGGATGGCCACATCTGAAGCATGTTTATTTGCACAAGACTTTTTTTTTTTTTTTGTTACTTATTTGTACCCGTAGGTAGATTTGGTTTGCAGTCTGGTGACAAGCCACCGGCTGCTGGTCGCTGTGTGCGCGAGCGCCCTAAACCTACATGTTTTTGGTATGCGGGAGGAAACCGGAGAAATCCCGGAGTAAACCCACGCAACACGGGGAGAACATGCAAACTCCACACAGCTCACTGTTGGTCGGGGGCTGGGATCGAACCCACGATCTCATGATCCCCGCGATCCCCCGGCCGAGGGTAAAACTGTGCTGCCACAGTGCTAAACCACTGCGCCACCGTGCAGCCAAGAGATTGATGCTGATATTGAGTTGCTGATAGGAGCAAATGTTTTGAAAACCATGGAACCACTACAGGTTATTAGTCATGTTAATGATGGACCTTATGCAGTCAGAACTCCAATTGATTGGACTGTTAATGGACCACTGACAGGAAACAGTGGGAGTACAATCAGTTGTGAACAGCCAGAAGCATCTTTCAACAGAATCTGTGTTATGAGTTTGGATGATCTTTGGCAGCAGCAATTCAAGATTAATTTTCCTGAATGCAGTTTGGAAGAGCAGCCTGGACTTTCAAGAGAAGATCAGAAATTGGTTAACAGTTTAGTTAAGTAAGTCAATGGCCATTATCAGATTAACTTGCCACTTGAGGAGAAGCTGGAGAACGAGAAGCTGCAAACAGAATTATTGCAGCAACTGGGACTGGAGAATGTTGAGATTTTGCAGAAAGAGCTGGTGCAGGATCGGACCCTGAAGGACCAAATGACCCACAAGAGGGAGAAGTCTGAATGCCTCAAAACCCATTACAAGCAGCTGCAGGCTAAGTGCACTACAGGTACATCTCAAAAAATTAGAATATCATGAAAAAATTCTATATTTTTTGTCACTCATTTCAGAAAGTGAAACCCATATATTATGTAGATTCATTACACAGAGAGTGATATATTTCAAGTGGTTATTTATTTTAATTTTGATGATTATGGCTTACAGCTCATGAAAACCCCAAATTCAGTTTCTAAAAAAATTAGAATATTACATAAAATAAATTTTAAAAAATAGTTTTTAAATAGAAATGTTGGCATACTGAAAAGTATGTCCTTGTAAACACTCAATACTTGGTCGGGGCTCCTTTTGGATTAATTACTGTATCAGTGTGGCGTGTCATGGAGGTGATCAACCTGTGCCACTGCTGAGGTGTTATGAAGGTCCAGGTTGCTTTGATAGTGACCTTCAGCTCGTCTGCATTGTTGGGTCTGGTGTCTCATCTTCCTCTTGACAATCCTCCATAGATTCACTTGGGAGATCGGATCACAACTTGGTTCATCTCCGACCGGTGTACAAACCCCTAGTGCACAGACAACCTCCGGCCGTGCACACTGTGGAGTTATGGTCTGAGGAGACAATGGACACTCTAAAGGACTGTTTTGAAGCCACTGCCTGGAAGCAGCTCTGCGATCCACATGGTGAGGACATCGATGGCCTCATTCACACCTTCACGGGCTACCTCAGCTTCTGTGTGGACAAATCCGTTCCCACCAAGACCATACGGCGTCACTCAAACAACAAACCCTGGATCAACCCTGAGATAAAAACACTTCTGAGAGAGAAGAAGAGGATCTTCAGGTCAGGGAACAGGGAGATGCTGAAGTCCGTACAGAGGGAGCTGAGGAGAAAGATCAGAGAAGGCAAGGACAGCTTCAGGAAGAAGATGGAGGACAAGCTGCAACAGAGCGACATCAGCGGGGTCTGGAGAAACCTCAAAACCATCTCGGGGCTCCAGAATACCTCCCCCCAGGCCACGGGGGGCAGGGAGTGGGCGAACAACCTGAATCTGTTTTTCAATAGATTTGACCAACCGCCCTCCCCCCTGTCTGCACGACAACCACTGCTGCCTCTAAGAAATCAAGTCCTGCTACCCACTCCCCACTCCACCGACACCCCCCCCACTCCCAACACACAGCCCCCCATCCTGACCCTGACCAAGACCCAGGTGAGGACGGAGCTGAGGAAGATCAAGGCGAGGAAGGCGTCGGGACCGGACGGCATCAGCGCAAAGCTCCTCAAGTCCTGTGCAGACCAGCTGTGTGGGATTGTGACGTATATCTTCAACATGAGCCTGAAACTGGGGAGGGTACCACAGCTGTGGAAAACATCTTGTGTGGTACCTGTACCAAAAACTTCCCACCCCAAAGACCTGAACAGCTTCAGACCGGTGGCCTTGACGTCCCACTTGATGAAGACCCTGGAGAGACTGCTCCTTGCTCATCTCCGCCCCCTGGTGGAACCAGTGATGGATCCACTCCAGTTCGCCTACCAGCATGGCATTGGGGTGGAGGATGCGGTGATCTTCCTCCTTCACCGTTCTCTGTCCCACCTGGAGAAGCCCGGGAATATGGTGAGGATCATGTTCTTTGACTTCTCCAGTGCTTTCAACACCATCCAACCGATGATCCTGAAGGACAAGCTGCTGCGCGCAGGGGTGGACCAGCACCTGTCATCATGGATCCTGGACTACCTCACGAACCGGCCTCAGTTTGTGAGAACCCAGGACTGTGTTTCCGACACGATCATCAGTAGCACGGGGGCCCCCCAGGGAACGGTGCTGGCTCCCTTCCTGTTCACTCTTTATACTGCGGACTTCTCACACAACACAACACATTGCCATCTACAGAAGTTCTCTGATGACTCTGCGATCGTTGGTCTCATCTCCAGCGGAGATTAAGCTGAGTACAGAGGGCTTATCCAGGACTTTGTGGACTGGTGCCATCGGAACTGCCTCCAGATCAACGCAAGGAAAACTAAGGAGCTGGTGGTGGACTGCCGCAGGCATGGGCAGCCCCTCACAGCACCAGTAAATATACAGGGAACAGACATCGAGATGGTGACATCCTACAAGTACCTGGGTATTCATCTGAACAATAAACTAGACTGGTCACACAATACTGACGCACTCTACAAGAAGGGACAGCGCAGGCTGTTCCTGCTGAGGAGACTCAGGTCTTTTGGTGTACAAGGGGCGCTGCTGAAGTCATTCTATGACACGGTGGTGGCATCAGCCATCACTTTTGGAGTGGTCTGCTGGGGCAGTGGCATTACTGCAGCCGATAGGAAGAGACTGAACAAACTGATTAAGAAAGCTAGCTCTGTCCTGGGGCAACGCCTTGATCCGATGAAGGAGATAGGAGAGAGAAGGACGGTGGCTAAACTGTCATCTCTGCTGGAGTCCGAGTTCCACCCTATGCAGGACATACTGGATGCACTGAGGAGCTCATTTAGCAGCAGACTACATCATCCCAGGTGCACAACCGAGAGGTTTCGTAGGTCCTTCCTACCAACGGCTGTCAGACTGTACAACCTAAGCAGGGCTGCTCGCAGAGATAGCAAAAAGACGTAACAAACTAATAGTTTTTTTTGAATGCAAAAGATGCAATAGACTTACACAATGGTCCTCTCCGGCATACAACTAGGAACATACCGGTCGCTATGGAGGGTGAGAATATGTATGGGCACATAATCATACCATGTAGGATAACTAAATAGACGGTTATGCTGTTTCATCCCACCTAGCAACAATGCTCTGCACTGTGTGTGTTTATATATTTACATATTTATTCCATCTAGCTACAATGCTCTGCACTGGGTGTGTTTATATTTATATATCTATATATTTATTCCATCTAGCTACAATGCTCTGCACTGGGTGTGTTTATATTTATATATCTATATATTTATTCCATCTAGCTACAATGCTCAGCACTGGGTGTGTTTATATTTATATATCTATATATTTATTCCATCTAGCTACAATGCTCCGCACTGTGTTTTTATATATCTACATATTATTCCATCTAGCTACATTGCTCCGCACTGTGTGTGTTTATATACTTGCATATTTATTCCACCTAGCTGCAATGCTCCGTACTGTGGGTGTTTATATATTTACATATTTATTCCATCTAGCTACAATGCTCTGCACTGTGTGTTCATATATTCATATATTTATTCCATCCAGCTACAATGCTCTGCACTGTGTGTCTGTGTGTGTGTGTGTGTGTGTATATATATATTTTATAGTAATATGTACATATGTATATTAGCTGCTCTTGCTTGCTTGTTTTTTTTTTTTTGTTTTGTATTTTTTTTCTTGCCTTCTGATTGTTGCTCTGAGTGTTGCTATCCCTGTGCTGTTGCAATCCTGGAATTTCCCCGTTGTGGGACTAATAAAGGCTTATCTTATCTTATCTTATCTTATTCTCTATGGGGTTTAGGTCAGGAGAGTTTGCTGGCCAATCAAACACAGTGATGCCATGGTCACTAAGCCAGGTCTTGATACTTTTGTCAGTGTGTGTGTGTGTGTGTGGGGGGGGGGGGGGTGCAAAGACTTGCTGGAAAATGAAATCAGCTTCTCCATAAAGCTTGTCAGCAGAGGGAAGCATAAAGTGCTCTAAAATTTCCTGGTAGATGTCTACGCTGACTTTGGTCTTGATAAAACACAGTGGACCAACACCAGTAGATGACATGGTTCCTCAAATCATCACTGACTGTGGAAACTTCACACTAAACCTCAAGCAACTTAAATTCTGTGCCTCTCCACTCTTTCTCCAGACTCTGGGACTTTGATTTCCAAATGAAATGCAAAATTTACTTTTATAAGTAAATAAGCTTTATTTATGTAGCACTTTTCACAGACATATAAAGTCACAAAGTGCTTTACAGTGCAACACAATCAAAACAATTAAAATACAAATAAAATACAATTAAAATACAATAAAATAAAATTGAAATACAATAATACAGTTAAGATACAGTTAAAATACGATTAAAGTAAAACTAGGATACAATAAATACACTCTATGCAGTCAGGTGGTAACAGCCTTCAGTCAGTCTTGGATTAAAATGCCTGTTTAAACAAGAATGTTTTCAGGTGGGTTTTAAAACTCACAACACTGTCCATGGCTCGAAGGTGCAGAGGGAGGTCATTCCACAGGTGTGGTGCTACTGCTTTAAAAGACCTGTCAGCTCTGATAGCAAAGTGGGTGCGGGGAACCATGAGCAAGTGCTGTCCTGAGGATCTCAGGCTGCGGGTCGAGCTGTAGGGCTGAATCAGAGCAGCCATATATGCAGGGGCCTGACTGTGAATTGCTCGGAAAGTGAGCACCAGGATCTTAAAGTGGACACGATACAGAACAGGGAGCCAATAGAGTGATCTGAGGACAGGTGTAATGTGGTCTCTCCTGTTTGCACGTGTCAGGAGCCTCGCAGCAGAGTTTTGAACAAACTACAGACGAGCCAGTTCCTTCTTGTTCAAACAGGTAAAAAGGCTGTTACAGTAGTCCAGACGTGAGGAGACAAATGAGTGAATGATCATCTCCAGCTCTTTGTGTGAAACCATGGTCCTGAGCTTGGAGATATTTCGCAGTTGGAAGTTCGCAGTTTATCCGAACAGAGGTCATTTGCTGGTGTTTGTGCAGCTGTTTGTGCAGATTGTGCAGCTTTGTGGTGTGGGCAGCTGTCGGCTGCCCCCGACTCTCCTCCCTAAGAGCCAGGCAAGATTGCTCCAAAACAGAAGGGAGAGAAACAGATGAGAGCACTTGCCTGGACTTGAGCTCCACTGCTGTCCAGGACTCCGTTGAGCCAGGTGACGACGCCATGGACCCGGCCTCGCGGCAGTCCAACGCAAGTTCCTTCTTGATGGAATTCACAGTCCGCATACTCCCAGGCCGAGTGACCAACGCCAGTGATTCCTCCAGCAGGAGGGCTAGGGTGCCACTCACCGCTGGCGCCAGAGTCTGATTCTCAAGGGCCACAAACTCCTTCTCCATCTGATGGCCTGGCTCAGGGGCCAGCGAACTCTCGAGAACACATGGAGAGGACATGGAGAGGACTGGTGAGGGGTTATCGTTCACCACTGGTGAAGAGGGCTCAGGGACTGCACTACCCTGAGTCTCTTGACCAGAGATCAGGCAAGATTTGTTCATCAATAGAGCAAATTGAATGAGAGAAAACTTGCCTGTCCTCCTGGTTAATGATGTTTCCAGTGGTGTCTGGTGCTTTCTCATCCCCCTCCGTGTCCCTGGCGGGCCTTAGCTCCTTAGTAAACGGCGGAGAAGCCTCCCAAGCATGCACGGAGGTGGGTGGAGCCGGGGGAAAAACGGCTCCATTCGCGTTGGTGGATGTAAAAGCTGTGGAGGAGGATGTGGCTGCCAGCAAAGCCACTGGAGGAAAGGATGGCTCCGCAGTAGAATGTCCCTCCTCCTGTAAAGGAGGGATAGCTGGCGTAAAGGCGGTGAGGTTTTTCTGGCGGGACCTCCGGGAACAGCAATGACGAGATGGTGAAGGGTGCTCCACAGCCTAAGCTCGCTCAACCTCGGGTGTGGGCTCCGACTCCCTCGAAGAACACTCCTCCTGTGTCTCAGATTCACCGTCCAGGATGGATGGCAACTCGGGGAGAACATGGGGGACAGATGGACAAGCGGGAGTGGCAGCTGACAATTCATCAGGAATCAGGCAAGCAGTTTCAGGTGAGAGCAAAAGTGACTGAATGAGAACTTGCCTGAATTCCTGAGAAGTGATGACGTCAGCTGACGTCCCGGGATCGAAGAGGTGAGAAGGCTTTGAGGTCGGAGCACGCTCAACTTTGGGCTGAGGCTCCAGTTCCCTCGGGGAATACTCCTCCAACTTCCACGCCAACTCCGGGAGAAGCCATGGCTTCGCCTCCAGGAGGAGGTCTGTCTCCGCCAGTAGAACCAGTCTGCGTTCCTCCAGTTCCTCATCTGAAGGAGCGGGCCAAAACACAGGTGGAGGAGGCGGAGCTGCCTCGGGAGAGGCTGAAGGCTTTCGGCGGCGCGAGCGCTTCCTCTTCGCTGGAGATGGCTCTAACGCTGAAACCTCCTCACCCAGCCCCTCAAATGGCAGGGAGAAAATGGAGCGGAGAATTTCAGTCTCTGAATGGTTCCAAAGGCTGGGATCCCTGTTCATAATTTTCACCACTGCGTCCTGAGGCCATCGAACTGCCTCGGGGGAACAGGGCTCCAGCATCCATGAAAGAATGTCTTCCAGAAAGCACAGCGCGCACAGCTCCTGATCCTAGAGCTAGTCCGTGGTGCTTCAGTTCAGGTGGGTGGAAAAAACACAAAAAATGAAAAAAAAAAGGCAATGCCTGGGTGTAACCCGCTGAATCTTCTTTAGGCTGGATTATTCTGTCATGTTTCACCTCAAACGAGGTGAAGAGAGGAGACAAACCCACGAGCAGGATTACACCACAGACAATTTTATTTACGTAAAATCCCAAAAGTGAAGACATACAAAAATGTAGGAGAAACTTACTGTAGATATGACGAGGCGTGTAGCAGAGAATACTAATGAGGACAATACTGTAGGGAAGGCCACGGCCTAACGTGGCCAGCGATAACGCACAAGCAAACACAATAATCCAGCAGTGAGTGAATGACAACAAGCAGGCTACATACACAGACTAATGGTTCAGTGATAAGATGCAACTGAACGAGGAAGTGGGACGAGTAATCAAAGAACAGGGACCAGCTGTCAAGGTCTGACAGGAGAATGGGGCGTGGCTGACAGCAGACAGGAGACACCAAGGTCAAAGCCCCTGAACGCTGCCAGTCACAAAATAAATACAAACAAAGCCAAAAACAGACTAAAGAATAACTACCAATAACTCAAGAGATAATAAAATAACCAAAAATACAAACAAACAAATAAGAGCACCAAAATACAACAGAACATGGACGCACCAGTAAAAATAACGGCAAGACCATATGGAACTCAAAAGGTAACATGAAACACAGATAACAAAGAAACAGGAAGATGTCATGAAGCCGGGCTCGGGAGGAGCCCAAGCCCGGTTCATGACACCAGACCCAATAATGCAGAAGAGCTGAAGGTCACTATCAAAGCAACCTGAACCTTCATAACACCTCAGCAGTGCCACAGGCTGATCACCTCCATGCCACGCCACACTGATATAGTAATCAAATCAGTATCAACTTGGTTAAATTTTAAGTTTGTTGGTGCACCACAATTTCTGTAGCTAAGTTACCTAATGCTATTTATTTGTTATTTCAATAAATCTTATAGAAGGAAACTTGAATTAGTATTTTTCATCAATATCAAATGCAGAAATGTTGCATTTATAAAACTGTTGCATTTCTAACTAGAAAAGCACTCGGAGAGCGCAGACTTCCGCCAAGCGCCACAGTTCCCCTCATACAGTGTTTGTGTGTACGTTTTCAGATTCGTTGACAATGAAAACATATGACTAGCAATTGGATTGACAATGATAGGATTAGTGGTTGAGTAGTTATTCACGAAAATGACATTTTCCGTAATGGCGGCCACAGTTCCGCCCATACAGTGTTTGTGTGTACGTTTTCAGATTCCTCGACCACGAAAACATATGACTAGCAATTGGATTGACAGTGATAGGATTAGTGGTTCAGTGGTTATTCACGAAAATGGCATTTTCCGTAATGGCGGCCACAGTTTCCCCCATACAGTGTTTGTGTGTACGTTACCTCCTGGCGGAGGTAAAAATCAATAAAATGAAACCAAGCTCGACAAGCTTCAATAGCATGTGGGGATAGCCCTTGCCTGAGTCGCTGCATTTCTTCTCTCGCTGCAGCACGGTGATTCTCCGCATCCTCTGTGTTATCTCCCTGCCTTTTTTTCTTTCTCATGCACTCTGCACTCTGTTGCCTTCTCTGTTTCACACTTTTAGTCTTTGAACGAGGCATGACTGGCAATATCGAGCAGATCTTCTTTTAAAAAAAAAACATAACCTCCTGGCGGAGGTAATAAGAAAAAAAATAAATAAAAAATAAATAAATAAATCTAAGCTCGACGAGCTTCAATAGCATCTGGGGATAGCCATTGCCTGAGTCGCTACATTTCTTCTCTCGCTGCAGCACGGTGATTCTCCGCATCCTCTGTGTTGAAAATGGCCCTATCTCACAATGTTAAACAATCCTTTAAAAAATTCCTGGATCCAGACGGTGATCCGGATCTTCCCCAAAATTTAATCAGTTCTTCCTTGTACCATTTCCAACAATGCCTGAAAGTTTCATCGAAATCCGTCCAAAACTTTTTGAGTTATCTTGCTAACCAACAGACAGACAGACAAACAGACAGACAAACCCCGGCAAAAATATAACCTCCTGGCCTGCGGCCTGGCGGAGGTAACAATGTCATTTGAAGGAACTGAGCTGCTTGGTGGAGGTCTGCACTCTGAGTGCTTATTATCTAGGTATTAGTAGTAGTAGTATCCCCTCATGGATCGTCACCTTATCATGGTGGGGGGTTTGCATGCCCTAGTGATCCCAGGAGCTATGTTGTCTAGGGCAATGTGCCTCTGGTAGGGTTACCCAAGATAAACTGGTCCTAGGTGAAGGGCCAGACTAAGAACAATCCAACAGACTCTCATGATGAATGCTAGAACAAGGATTCAATGTATCCTGGCCGGTATAGGGTTACCGGGGCCCCACCCTGGAGCCAGGCCTGGGGGAGGGGCTCGGTGGCTAGCACCTGGTGGCTGGCTTTTTGCCCATGGGACCCAGCCAGGCTCAGCCCAAAGAAGTTACATGGGTCTGCCCTCCAGTGGGCTCACCACTTGGAGGAGGGACCATGGGGGTCCGGTGCTATGTGGATCAGGTGGCAGTCGAAGGCAGAGACCTTGGCGGTCTGATCCCAAGCTTTCTAAACTGGCTTTTGGGATGTGGAATGTCACCTCTCTGGTGGGGAAGGAGCCTGGGCTGATGCACAAGGTTGAGAGATACCGGCTAGATATAGTTGGCCTCACCTCAACTCACAACTCTGGTTCCGGAACCAGTCTCCTGGAGAGGGGCTGGAGCTTGGCCTACTTTGGCATTGCCCCGGGCGAGATGCGGTGAGCAGGGGTGGGTATTCTTGTATCCCCCCACCTTGCTGCCTCTATAATGGAGTTTTCCCCAGTGGACAAAGGATTATTTCCTTGCGACTTCAGGCTGGGAAATGGGTCCTGATCATCATTTGTGCCTATGCACCAAATGATGGTGCATAGGCACACTCCTCCCACACTTGGGTGTGGGAGGAGTTCAGTGAGGCCATGGAACAAGACTTTCAGTCTGCCTCGAAGAGGGCAAATTGTTCGGCGACTCAGGAGGGGGAGGTAGCTCCCTGTCCACACTGTGTATGGTGGTGCAGATGGGACACTTCTGACTTTGACTGGGAATATCATCGGGCAGTGGAAGGAATACTTCAAGGATCTCCTCAATCCCACTGACATGCCTTCCACAGAGGAAACACACCTTGTGGACAAGAGGGACAACTTGCCCATCACAGGGGCTGAGGTTACCGAAGTGGTTAAAAAACTCTTTGGTGGCCAGGCCCCGGGGGTGGATGAGATTTGCCCTTAGTACCTCAAGGTCCTGGTTGTTATAGGGCTTTCAGGGTTAGCACGCCTCTGCAACATTGCATGGAGGTCGGGGACAGCACCTTTGGCATGGGAAACTGGGGTGGTGGTTCCTCTGTTCAAGAAAAAGGACCAGAGGGTATGTTCCAACCTTTAGAGGGATCACACTCCTGAGACTCCCTGGGAAGGTCTATGCCAAGGTACTGGAGAGGAGAGTCCGGCCATTGGTCAAACCTCGGATTCAGGAGAAGCAATGTGGTTTTCAGCCTGGCCGTGGCACATCGGATCAGCTCTTTACTTGAGGGTTCATAGGAGTTTGCTCAACTAGTTTACATGTGTTTTGTGGACTTGGAGAAGACTTTTGACTGTGTCCCTTATGGATTTTTGTTGGGAGTGTTTTGGGAGTATGAGGTATTGAGCTTGTTGTATTTAGCTATCCGGTCTCTATCCGACTGTTGAGAAGGTTTGGTTGGTTTGCCAACACTTGGCTGGACTCATTTCCAGTGAGAATTGGACTCCGCCAGGGCTGCCCTTTGTCACCGATCCTGTTCATAATTTTTATGGACAGGATTTCTAGGCACAGCCAGGGAATGGAGGGTGTCATGCTTGGTGACCACAGGATCTCATCTCCACTGTTTGCAGATGATGTTGTCTGTTGGCTTCATCCAGCAATGACCTACGGGTCTTACTGGGATGGTTTGCTGGTGAGTGTGAAGCAGCTGGGATGAGAATCAGCACCTCCAAGTCCGAGTCCATGGTCCTCAGCCGGAAAAAGGTGGATTGTCCTCTCCAGCTTGGGGACCAGCTCCTTCCCCAAGTGGAGGAGTTTAAGTACCTCATGGTCTTATTCATGAGTGAGGGGAGAATGGAGTGACAGATTGACAGACGGATCGGAGCAGCATCTGCAGTGATGTGGACGTTGTACTGGTCTGTCATGGTGAAGAGGGAGCCAAGCTCTCAGGCAAAGCTGTCAATTTACCGGTCAATCTACGTTCCTACCCTCACCCATGAGCTTTGGGTAATCATGGATACTAGCAGCTGAAATGAGCTTTCTCCGTAAGATTGCTGGACTCATCCTTAGAGATAGGGTGAGGAGCTCAGTCATCTGAGAGAGGCTTGGAGTAGAACTGCTGCTCCTCCACTTTGAAAGGAGCCAGTTGAGGTGGTTTGGACATCTGATCAGAATGCCTCCTGGATACCTCCCACTTGAGGTGTTTTGGGCACATTCCATTGGGAGGAGACCCCTGTGCAGACCCAGGATTCGCTGGAGAGACTATGCCTCCCAGCTGGTCTAGGAACACCTTGGTATCCTCTCTGAAGAGCTGGAGCAGGGGGCTAGGGAGAGGAAAGTCTGGGCTTCTCTGCTTGAACTGCTGCCTCCGTGACCCGGACCTCCGGAAAAGCAGTAGATCGATGGATGGATTAGTATCATTATTATTGTCAAATAATGATGCAATTGCATCATTATGTTTACAGATCCACTGGTATGTAGCCCACATGTAGTATCACAGTAGGACTGCTGTACATCAAATGACCAGCAGATGTCAGTACTCCCAAATTAGCTGTTAAATGGGGCTTCATGTAATCAGCCTTTTGGCAAAGCAATTGGCCAGAACAGTTCAACACATTCACGGGGCATCATCACACCATCATTAGGTAAGGTTATAATTGATTTGAAGACTTGTGTGCAGTCCAAGGGAATTATCCAGGATGGTGAGAGCACACTGATGCAGAGGCACACAGGAAGTAGGCAACAGAACTCAGTGAGCCAAAGGTAAGTTGTTACTGAATCAGTCCCACACAGCATTGCAGGGGTGTCTGTTATTTATGCCTCAGCGGTAATTAGGAGCAGGTGGTAAACAATGTGCAGCTGCAGGTAATCACAGACAATTAAGGTAATGCTGCAAGTGTGTGTGTTTCTCACCGAATCATAAAAGTTTTTTTTTTTTTTAAGTTGTGCTGTGTGGACACAGACTTGGTCTTAAAAACATATCAGACCTCAAATAACCATTCAAAGGAAAATCAATGTTTGGCAATTCATGTCCACTTGGGGGGTTGCCTAATATGTAATCAGCTGTAAAGGGAAAACATGAAGTCAGTAATCTTGATATTATCACAAGAAACTGCAGCTTACATATTTATAAATCAGAGGTTAGGGCCCACTTCACCCCCTAGTCTGTGGCAGATTGGTTCAGTGGCTGGGACGTTCTGCTGTTTCGCTGACCTTCACACACCTGTTCCATACCTTCCACATGACTGTGCACCGTCAAGTCCTGGGTCTAAAATAACCCAGTGAGTGGTTGATATGTGAGATGAACCGAACAAACTCCTGCAGCTCCCTATTGAACGCTGCCAACTCAGGAAGAAACAGGCTGATAAGTCAATGCAGGAAGAGTCGATGATGATGATGTTGTAGGTGGTGTTTTTCTTCACCATCTGTTTCACCGCTGGTGGGCATCCACCCAAATCACGCACACACCTATAAGCATGACTACCTCATACACATGTGTACAGCAATCAGAGCACTCAGAGATATTTCAGTAGCCACAGCTTTGTTTATCACATGCTGAGCAGAACCTCAGTTGACCATAGGCAGAACAACAGCGCACGAGAGAGCAATAAAGCAGACAGGACATCTTTTCGGATCCTCAAAAAAAAACAAAAAAACAAGTGTAGTTATCAAAACAAAATGAAAGTCTTCTGCAGGGGGGAAATTTGTACGTGTGTGTGCATGTAAGTTGTCTGCAGCTCCTTTTTCAACATATAAAGCATAACCCTGGTCTCTTCCAAGCACTACGGGGAAAACTCTTGGGTCCATTCTTTACACGCTATCCAGCTTGCTTTGTCCAGGTCACTGGTGCGGCCAGTGATTCGATTGGTCTGTCTAAGTAATGTGCTCATACCCATAAAGCTGCTAAAGTCATTAACCTAATAGAGCTCTCTGTAATGGATGGCCATATTCTTGCATGGCTCTCTCCCTCCAAAGGCCATAAAGAGCAATCTCCACTGTCTCCAGACTAGAGCTCGGCTTTTAGCCTCATACCTCCACCCACTTCCCCATGCACGCCCAGCCCTAACTACAGCCTAAATCCCCACCATGCCCCCAATACACAATCAAGACAATTATATTAAGCAACCATTTGAGATCCCATTAGGGTTTGGTTGGCTGAAGTTTTTTGGTCAGGAATTACACGTGGGAGGTTTGATGCAGCATTTTACATCTTGTAGCTGACACCACATCTCTCAGATTCTGACTTTGTCATCAAGATGATTGCATTGAGTTGTCCAGATTTTATATGGAGCTAAATAATATTCTCCAGCTTAGATATGACAGATGACAGATGAACTACACATGCCAAACCTCGATGAATATGCATACAACAGGGCACTTTATACTGTTGACCAGTTAAGTGAGGTTTTGGTCGCTTTGGTCAATCATCACTGACGCTTGCTCAAGAATTATGTTGGCTTGAATTGATAATTGTCAGCAGAAAGTGATACTGAGTTCAGAATCATCATTGTAGTTACCCTATATGAAAGACAGAAAATAACAATAATTCCAGGTTACATCAATCCTTTATTAGACATGAGTGAAAGCTTAGAAACTACATAGGCTACAGTAACTGCCGGGCTATGCATTTTAACTATAGGCTCTTACAGTGATTTTCCACCTGACTTAATCCACCTCTCAATACCATCACCACAACACCATTGTTAGACTGTAGCTACAGGGGCGGACTGGGATAAAATTTCAGGGTGGGAATTTGACTCCGTCCCAGGCCACCCTTTGCTACAAACCAAAACCATCACTGCTATATTTGAAGCCACCATATTGACATATCAGACCTTAAAAGAGACCTTAAAAATTCCCTGCACAGAAAATGTACACTGTGGAGATATGTGTGATTAATAATTATGATCAGGAATAGAAATTATTTAATTTGTATTAATGTATCGGTACCTGAGATGAACTCTGGGTCCATACACACAGAAAAAGTTACTGTAGTAAACACTGGTGGGGCACCAGCTCCTCTTTAGGGAGCAATTTAATCTTTAGTTTTCCTTTATACCTGTTTAATCACTCAATAAATTAATTAATAATCAGTCTCAAAATTTTAGCGAATTCGATACTGGGGACTTTGAAACCAGACTCAGAATGAAATAAATTCCCAACAACTTCTCTCATTTTCACATATTTATTAAATATAAATATAAAAAATAAAAAAGTAAAAACTATATAAATATAAAAAAGTAAATGATTAAAGGACAGGGCAGCGTGGTGGCAGAGTGGTTAGCACTATGGCAACACAGCAATTCACCCTTGGCTGGGGGATCCTGGGTTCAATCCCAGCCCCCGACCAACAGTGATCTGTGTGGAGTTTGCATGTTCTCCCTGTGTCTGCGTGGATTTACTCCAGGATTTCTCCGGCTTCCTCCCACACGCCAAAAACATGCAAGTTAGGTTAACTGGCATCAACTGGGGATTCTAAATTGTCCTTAGGTATGACTGTGAGAGTGAATGGTTGTCTGTCTCTCTGTGTTGGCCCTGCAATGGACTGGCAATCTGTCCAGGGTGCACCCTGCCTCTCGCCCAGAGATGCTGGGATAGGATCCAGCGCCCCCGCGACCCGAAAAGGATTAAGCGGAAGAAGATGGATGGATGGATGGATTAAAGGACATTGAAATGAGTTTCATTAAACATTAAAGTAAACTTATTTATGATAGAGTAACAATGTAAACATTTGCAGAACCAGGATGAAAATGTAAGCTGAATTTAGATCAGTTTGAAGTTAGCAGATTATGGAAAACTGAAAGCCAATTTATGGGGAAAATTGAACTAATTATATGGAAAATTCTGGATTACTCTTAAGAAAATGAAAACGGAATTTTAAGGAAAAGAAGAGTTATGTTAATTCTTCTTTAATTTTGCATCTGATCAGATACTGAATTATTCTCAAATCTCAGACGTTTTATTCAGCAAATGAACAAGAAGGCAGCTCACGTGATCCAGATTGGCAAAGATTCTTTCGTCGTCCTTGGGAAGCTTTCGATGTAGACAGCGCCAAAACCCAGAATATTTGTCCAGCAAATATTCGATTGTCACAAGATGAGATTTTGATGTGTTGATCACCTGGGCTGCGGTCCAGCCCAAGTTGTCTACTCTTTCATGGCATGTGGATTTCTTCAGCTGCACATCTTGGCCTTGATGGATTCGCGGCCTCTCCCGAGGGAATTTGAAAATAATTACACATCTAATCCAATAGCAAAATTAAAAGACTTCTATGCCTTCGTGGAGATGAAATTAGTTTCTAGTGTGGAATTGGTCGATACAAAGTTAAACATAAAGTCAAAATTAAAAATGACGAGTTTAAAGAAAGTTTAACAGGAAAAAGTTATAAAAATAAATGTCTAGAAATGGAGTTTGACTCCAAGTATAGAATTTGAGCTCAAGAAAGGAAAGGATTAATTCCTAGACGTTTAAAGAAAAACAAGGAAACACATGGGAGAAATGTCCTTTGTTCTCCAGTGGTGAAGAGATCACAAGTCTTTGTTCTCCCGAAGATGCTCTGCTGTGAAGTTGAAGAAGAAGAAGAGGCAAAAGAGGAAAGAAGTGAGGGGTCTCCCTCCTTTTTTAACTTCAGTTGAGTTTTCGCGGGCCTCCGGGATTGACAAGAGCTCAGCCAATAGTTTTCCTTTGTGGGCGGGCTTTAAGAACTTTACTCCAACAAACAAACAGGCTTTTGTCTGTAACAGCCAATAACCTTGAGAGAGACATTGTCCAGCAGGGATTGGCCGCGATCGGTCACATGATTTGAGAGACGTTTTACAAATCTAATAGACACGTTTTAATACTGGAATATTCCTCTATACACTTATGTATAAAATCTAAGCTAGCCTTAATGATTCATGCAACTTATAGCTAGTGCTTTTACATTAATATGCAAAAATAAACATTCATTTAAACACATTAACATGCGCATATCTAAAATCAAGAATTAATATATTTCAAACCCATTATGGATTGTCCACATCAAAACATCAGAGTCCACCTGCTTTCCATGGTGTCCTGAAAAAAAGGAAGATGTTGAGAAGTGAGTCTTAACAAAGATGTGATTAAAAGGTTCACTGGTTAAATCCAGCGTGTCCCAGAGTTGCCAGTAGAGGGCAATGTTGAGTTATGGATATTTTATAGTGACCATATAAGGTACTCCACAAAGGTCTGTTCTTTGTCTCCAAGTTTTATGGGCCAATAAAATGTTCAGGAGGAATTCCTGAGACTGGTTTAACAAGGGAATGTTAGTTCAGCTGTGGTCCTGGGATGAAAGAGCAGTTCTTGGCTGTCCTTTTCCTGGATGAAACAATATCTTTAAGCTGAAGAATAATTTTATTGATGAGCCAAAGTGAGATGATGCTACAACACATTAGACCAGCAAGAACAAACACGATGAGTAAGAAAAGAGACAAATATACTTGATAAAAATTGCATATACTTGAAAATACAAATGGGCTGACAGAACAAAAATTGCAATATATGACTTTAACCATGGATGGAAAACATCGTATTTATTCAAGGTGTATGGAATTATTTTGTATAAATTATCTGTATTATTATTGAATGCCGAGAACCAGTATAAGAACTTTTTTCCAAAGAGCCACACAGAGGCAAAAAAAGAGGAAAAAAAATCAATAAACTGAATATAAAAATTGGAAAACAGGAAATAACTACACAGTAGACTCCTTAGCCTATGGAAAAGTCATTTTCTTGACTGACCTGCTGCTTTAGTTCCAAACATTTCAGTGATTTTATCGCATTTTGCTGCTTTTCTGCTTTTAATTTGCTCCCCCTCATTTAAACCAGCAGTTGTTGATGTCAAATAACAGCAAATTCCTGAACTGTTATGACTTGCCGCTCATCAGCGGCGCCAGCCGCGCGCACACCTGCTCCTCGTCAGCGGCGAGGTATTTAATCCACTCTGCCCTGGGCTTCGGCCTGAAGCCGTCTCTCTACTTCGGCCCCTTTGCTACTACGGATCTCAAACCGACTAGCGAAGATATCCTGGGTAAGCTCCCCTTACCTCTCTCCTCTAGCTTTCCCCTGTGCACAGGTGGACATCCCCGGCGGCGGACTTCATCACCTCGCCGTTGGCTCTACGCTGCTGCCACAGGTACCGCAGGTCACTGTCTCCCGGGCTCCGCCCTTGTCGACGCCAGCCACCTGTCACAACCAAGTAAGCCAGCTACCATCATTATTCCCTGTATTGGTGTGGTGCCCATTACCCTTCTCCCTCTGCTCTCTCCCACAGGGTTGTCCGGCTGTACGGCCTCCTGCCCCCGTGCCTGACGCAGACGCCACCACCAATACATTCTTATTCCACAGACACGCAGCCATACACTCCCTTGTTACTAATAAAGCTGTTAAATCTATCCTGAGCCTGCGTGTGTGTCTCCTGGGCCGTGCATTATGTCAGTACGGCTTCAGCAGAGCGGCTCGGCAGACAGCGGGCTCGCACGCCGTCTTTCCACCCTCGAGGCTCGGGTGGATTTAATAGCTCATCAGCAACAGATGATACTGAATCAATCATCATTACTAACCGATTAGACCGCTTGGACCCCCAGCAGCCGTTCCCCTCGGCTCGTCCGGGTGGCGTGGCTCCTGCGGCTCCGGTGGCCGTCCAGCCTGCTCCGGGTGCGCCAACACGGCTCACACCAATCCCCACTCCTGCTCGCTTCAGCGGTAAGCTGGGTGGAGCTCGGGGTTTTATTATGCAGTGTGAGTCCGTGTTTCTTCGCGTTCCCGGAGATTTTCCCTCAGACCACAGCAGGATGGTATGAAAACATTAGATATTTCACGAAAACTTAAGCATGATCATCGTACTGTGAAGAAATTTGTGGCTGATTCAGAGCACAGATGGGTTCGTCCAGATAAAGGCATAATGAGGAAGGTTTCTGCCTTAAAAAATCATCAGATTAAGAGAGCAGCTGCTAAAATGCCATTACAAAGCAGCAAGCACGTATTTGAAGCTGCTGGTGCCTCTGGAGTCCCAAGAACCTCAAGGTGTAGGTGTTATGTATGGAAAATACCTGAGTGAAGGATGAAGCAAGATGAGTTGGCAAACACAGCTTTATTGATGTTGGTAGAAGTAGCGGTTACGCAACAAGCACCTGGCAATGGGCACCAGTCAAAGAGACCACAACATGGTTGCCCATCTCTTATATAGGGCAGTGTGTGACATGACAGGAAGTGCACGTCACCACACTACACTTCACAATAAAGTGCCATTTCCCATATATCACAGTAGGATTCTCCAGAGGATTGCTGTTGTGCATAAACCTACTATTTGGCCACCCCTAACCAATGCTCACAAGTAAAAATGGTTGCAGTGGGCCCAGAAATACATGAAGACTAATTTTCAAATGGTTTTGTTTACTGATCAGTGCCGTGCAACCCTGAATGCTCCAGATGGATGGAGTAGTGGATGGTTGGTGGATGGCCACTATGTCCCAACAAGGCTGCAACATCAGCAAGGAGGTGGCAGAGTCATGTTCTGGGCCGGAATCATGGGGAGAGAGCTGGTTGGCCCCTTTAGGGTCCCAGAAGGTGTGAAAATGACCTCAGCAAACTATAAAGAGTTTCTGACTGACCACTTTCTTCCATGGTACAAAAAGAAGAACCATGCCTTTTGTAGCAAAATTATCTTCATGCATGACAATGCACCATCTCATGCTGCAAAGAATACCTCTGTGTCACTGGCTGCTATGGTCATAAAATGAGAGAAACTCATGGTGTGGCCCCCATCCTCCCCTGACCTCAACCCTATTAAAAACCTCTGGAGCATCCTCAAGCAAAAGATCTATGAAGGTTGGAGGCAGTTCACATCAAAACAGCAGCTGTGGGAGGCTTTTCTGACATCTTGCAAAGAAAATCAAGCAGAAACTCTCCAAAAACTCACAAGTTCAACAGATGCAAGAATTGTGAAGGTTATATCAAAGAAGGGCTCCTATGTTAACTCTCTGAGTGTGAGAATTTGCGTGCCCCTAGTGGCAGAGCATGGCACTGCGCCTGCCTTCTCACTCTGACTTTGTCAAAAGTAAGTGAGAAATTTCTTTGTTTTTTTTTAAATGTACTGATTTCTTGTTCATATACTTTGAAGATAAGATGATGCAGTACCTCTGTACAAAAAACAGTGTCAAAAGACTGAACCATTTTTTTGTGTAAATACATCCAAAGTCCAGTTTTGACTGAGTTATGGAATTTAAAGAGGTGCAGTGACATTATGCAAATTAGATGCATAAATTTATTCCTATCTGAAACTTTGGATCATATTTTACATCTTTCTAATTGTCAGTAAGCCATTATCTCTTACCACTATCAAGTTATAGCCTTGGAAATCTGAACTATTTTATTGACAAAAAATATTTACCACTCTTGACCACTAGGGGGTATGTCGCAAGTTTGGCAACATACACACTCAAAGGGTTAACATGTAACTTGACCTGTTAAGATGTTTTTGACATGATTCAGACAAACCCAAATGCAGACACAGGCTCAGAATAAACACAATTATCTTTATTTAATGCATGTGTGAGTGTGTTAATGAGAATGCGTGCAGGAGGACGAGCAGAGTGAGGACAAGTCTGGCAACCCTAGAAGAGAGGAGAGACAAGCATTTAAGCTCTCTGTAAACCAATTGAATTAACAAGTGGTTAATCAGTCTCACGGTGCAGGTAAATAGCTGAGGAGCTGAAGAACATCCAAGTAGCGCCGTATGCCAGTGCCTCGGTCCATCACGTGTTAGTGCTGGTGTTGATGATGCAGGTGCTCCTGAGAAGAATAGTTCATTCATGGAAACCAGTGTTTCTTCCAAGTGCAGGTGAGGGTCCCGGTCCGCCGCCAGGAGGAGGAAGTCCGCCCAGATGGATCCATCTGTGCACAGGGAAGATAAAGGGATGGAGCAGAGAGAATGAATTTCTTGGGTGGCTTACGTGAAGTTGGGGAGACGAAACTCCCAGACGATCGGGTGAGCAGGAAAGATGAGGGAGGCAAGACTCCCTAGCCAAAGGAGAAATAGACTCTTGCACAGAGGTCTTTCATCCAAATGGAGCGTTGACGTCTCCGTGCAGAATGAGAGGCAGTGCTCCTAAAGAAGCCTGCCTAATTGAAGGAGCAGGTGTGCGCGCAGCTGTGGAGACAATTAGGGCAGCAGGCACACGGAGCGGATCACCACAGTTTTTGATTGAAATAGCTTTTGATTTCAGTAAATATTACCTCCTAATGCTGCAAATTCAACAACTGACCATTTTCAGTTCTTTACAACCAATAAAATGCTTTGAAACTCTGTTGTGCATTATAATTTGGAACAGTGCAATTTGAGTTTTTTTTATTTTTGCAGAAAAATTAGTTATCATTGGGGGGTTTGTTCAATAAAATTTGAATTAGGCTCTAACGGTTGATGACTTGAAAATTATAGTGACTGTCATTTGCATCAACTATTTAGGAAGTTCGGAGACAAATACCATTTGCATAATAATTTGGAATGCAGTGTAATAACAGAATTTAACAGAGATTGTACAGCAAATAATTTTCAAGCAGACTATAATGAGACAATCTCTCTTTCCTTAATGTGGAAAAGAAGGTACAGTATAGACCAATTAGTAAGTAAACACCAGTTAAGCTAATTAAATGAAATTGCTCAGTCAGTAGTGTTGTAGTGAAGACCAGACTGAGACCAGACCATGGCCAGAGTGTAGAACAATCAAGACTAAGGTGTTGAGACCAAGTCATGTCCAAGACCAAGCCAGGCAGAAATCACTATGTGTATAGGCCTTGGTCTTGACTTGATCTTGACTTTTTACAGTTTTGGTCTTGACAATGTCTTGACTTCAACACTATCACTCGGAACTAAATGTTGAATAATGTTTTTTTTTTTCACAATATCTTTATTGAACCTTTTTTTTTTTTTTTAACAAACATGACACAAACAATCAAACACTAACACTAAAGTACTACTACAAAAAAAAAAAAAAAATGCACTAAAAACACCAACAACCACCAACAAAATCAAGTCTTCAACAATGCTCCTCTGTTTAGTCTAGACAATCCAATACATAAGATTACATATTATGTTCACCAGTTTGGAATTTACAAGGTCCACACACATCATTCACCTTCTTCTTCAAGAGTTATGTTTAAATTTTTTACATAATCAATAAAAGGTCTCCATATATTCTCAAACACAATTTCCTTTGATTTCAGTATACTGTATATGTTATTCTTTCTAATGGAAGGTTTGTTAACATCTGTCTTAACCACTGTGTCACATCTGGTCTATGAGTCTTTTTCCATAGTAGTGCAATACATTTTTTGGCATTAAGCAAACTGAGGTCTATGAATGTTCTTTCACTTTTATTAAAGTTATGCTTTTCTGGGTACAGACCCAACAAAAACAGTTTAGGATTCAATATGATTTGTTTTGAGATTATTTTTTCAATTGTTACCCTCACCTCTTCCCAAAACATTCTTATTATTCTACATTCCCATACACAATGAAAATGTTGAATAATGTTAATTAAAAAAGTGATTTAAGATACTCCAAGCCTGACTATATCCATCATTTACATGCAGCACATCATATTACAGAAACACAATAATTGTGGGAATACACTGAGGGGATGACATCAGGTCTGACAATTCTTTTAATGGAAATTTTGAAGATTATGTAGAGACTAAATTTGCATGTACAAAATGTGGCAATATAATAAGATAATTAAATGTAGCAGTAAATGACATGATTGTGAACAGAAGTGGTATCTGACTGAGCCTAGTGTTGTGCTTCAGAGTAAAAGAGAGGGTGAAACTCTAACCTAGGGACTAAACCTTAAAACACTTATCAAAGTGACACATCACGACTGGCATCAACTCTGAAAATTGTTCCTGTAGTGTCACTCAGTGATGTCTCCATCTCCGAATTGTCCTCATCTTTGGGGAATTCATCAGAGTAGCACTCCAATCACCAGATGGCTTTTGTAACCTGCTGCAACGGCTGTCTGTCTGACAGATCAGGAAACGAGAATTACTGGGTAATGTCTGCGGTCTGCGGTATGTGGACCATTTAATATATCACATTTTCAGTATCTGATCAGGGAGAGGGAATCTATGGTTTTCAAACGATTCACAGCAGCAAGGCTCAATATGGCATGAGAGACTCCAACAATACAGATTTCACTGCATTCAGTATTTTGTTTTATTTCGTCTTTTTTGACAGGAATTTTAAGCCACATCCTCTGTAAAGTGCCCTGGAATGACTTGGTGATTAAAAAAAACCTGAAGTGGAAAATAAAAATAGTAAAAATATGTACTTAGCAGTTGACAGTTGGCATCCACCTAACCTAAAATAGTGTTCTGTTATAAATGCTTGATGGAGCCATTTTCCTTTTCCAAAGTAACTGTTCCGACCCACTTTCTGGGCTAAGGCCAGAGTTGCCTATTTCAGCCTCGGATCATCAAGTCCATTTCAACCCCTACACCAAGGTGGACCAACCTAGTCGTTTTCGCCCTGAGGCAAGGTAGACATACACCTCCTAAGTTTCTTCTGCACACAGGCAAAGCAGACCTACACCTATATCCCAGGCCGGGATCTAAACCCATGACACCATGATCTGAAAGCCTCATATTCTACCACTGAGCCAAAGAGGAATTCCTCTATTAGCCCTGGGACATTAGTGGAGGTGTACCTTAAGGTGTCAGGAGACTGCATCACTGACTAATTCCTTATGGAGGGGTATCTGTAACAGTAATCCATCTACATTTACAGATGCTATATCAAGATGTTGATAACAGGTACTGTATCTCTGCAGGCATTGTAGGATACAGCCTGCATGAAACAGCTCCCTAGATCATAAAATATGATATGGGGGGGGGGGGCTGAAAAGTTCATAGTAGTCAAATTTGACCAAATGTGGTTTATTTTTGAAATGCAGGGATCCAAGCACTGTAACACTGATGGAAGAAGTGTAGGAACCGAAGGGGAGACTATTGAAAAATAAACCACATTTGGTCAAATTTGACCATTATGAACTTTTCAGCCCCCCTCGCACATCTGCAAAGGGAGAAAAGCCACACATTAGTATACAAAACTGCTTATCATGGAATGGAGTGCAGATGGGACCTAAACGCAGTTGATTTGACAAACTTTAAGTTTTTCATTATTTAAACAAAGGAAAAGAAAACACAAAAAGTGTGGCACAAGGGCTGGAAAAACTAGAGTAAACATTCAAAACACAAAATAAAATTGCACAAAGGCAGAAAACAATAGAACAAACTACAGGGCGGAGGTAGAGAATCTGCTGCTGTGGTGCCAAGCAAACAACCTGGAACTGAATATCCAAAAAACCAAAGAACTCATTCTGGACTTCAGGAAGAACAGACAGGAACCCCCCCCCCCCATGACCGCGTGGAAAACGTCCCCGCCTTCAGGTTCCTGGGCACCCACATCTCCTCTGATGTCTCCTGGACTGTCAACACCAAGTTCCTGGTGAAGAAAGCCCAGCAGCAGCTGCACTTCCTCCATGTACTGAGGAAGCACAACCTGGACCAGAAGCTGCTGCTGGCCTTCTATCGCTGCTCAGTGGAGAGCGTGCTCACCTACTGTCTGGGTGTGTGGTACGCCAGCTCCACGGCTGAGAACAGAAAGGCTGTGCAGAGGGTCATCAACTCCGCCAAAAAATTATCGGCAGCCCTCTGCCCTCCCTGGAAGACATCTCCAGAGCCTCCTTTCTCAGAAAGATCAAGGCCATCACAAGAGACCCCTCACATCCCACCCACAACCTGTTTGACCTGCTTCCCTCTGGGCAATGGTTCAGATTGATCAGGTCTCACACCTCCACACTGACAAACAGTTTCTTCCCCTGTACCATCCGAACTGCAAACAGTCAGAGCCCCCCCCCCACCCCCACCCCAAACACTCGCATGCATAGAACTGAGGATCTTTTAATTATCACTATAACTCACCTGCTGTTGCACTCCTCACTTTCATGTATATTGACCCATCCGTGAAATCACTACTGTGCATATTTTCCATAATCCTTGTGCCATTTTACGCTATTATGCGTTCTGCACTCCACACTCCTATGTACATAGTTCCACCCCCGAAGCCACTACCGTACCTGTGTATATACCAATGGGCTATTTGTTATTTTTACTTTTACCTTTACCTCAGTGACATGGTTAATTGTGTGTTCTGTAACTGTTTTATTTCAAATTCTTCTCACTTACTTTATTGCACAGTAGCCTGGTGGAGCATGCACAATTTCATTGTGCTGTACAACTGTACAATGACAATAAAGCCTATTCTATTCTATTTTATGATACAGAAAATACAAACCAGAACTAAAGACTGAACTGACGGCAGACTAACAGATTACTGATGATACTGGGGACCAGACCATCAATGACGGAGTAGCTCAGTCTGGCCTGATGAAATCACCCCAAGAGTGCTCAGCTCTAATGACCTTTGACCCTTAAGTTGACCTTGAGTGCAACCTAGATGCAGACCCACTCAAGGATCATTGTGCATGAGTTTGATAAGTATTTGGGCAACTGCCGAGGAGGAGTATCAGTTTTCATGAAAACATCAATGCCCAGATCTCCTTACCTTTTACAGTGACCTTGACTGTGAGTTCAACATGGATGCAGACCAACATGAGGATCATTGTGAGTGAGTTTGGTAAGCATCTGGCCAATTGCCTTGGAGGACTAGAGATTCCCATGGAATGTGGACAGGTGGACGAACAACAAATGCTACGTCATTGCATTAGTTGCTTTCTATTTCACTGGAATGAGCTAACAATGACCCAACAGCAAGCGCAGACACATAGGGAACTACGGAGGGAAGAACTGAAAAGTTCATAGGCTGACCATGATGCAGGGGTCAAATTTAACCACTGCAGCATGGTCAGCCTATGAATTTTTCAGCCCCCCCTTCCCCCCATAAATACAACAGTGAATTGAGGCAGTGGAACCATCCATGTTCTGGGTGGTGGAATCACACTAATGAAGAAAAGGCACAGAGAAAGAAACAAGGCTAGTCCACATGTACACTGGTATTTTTAAAAACAGGATTTTTCCTCCTCTGTTTATTGAAAACAAGTCTGGTCCACACAGCACTGTTTAAAAAAATCCCTCACATGAAAATGCACAAACACTGTCCTGACGCCTCCATTCCTCAGCATAATGGACCTCATGCACAATGTAGATTGACGTACTTCCACATTCTGGACCCTGAGCAGCTCCAGTTCCGGTTCCATTATAGTTGCCCATTCCCTGTTGCTTTCTTTGATGCAATTTGACTTATGAAATTGCATAAAACAAGTTAAAATTATTGGAAAGTATGTAAAATTTTCTTACACATAACCTGCACAACAAGAATAAATATCCTGTCACACAAAAAAAAAAACAAACAGCCTTAATTTATTTCATTTTACTTACATTTGACTTTTTGCAGTGTAGTTGTGTTTTCTTACTCACAGTTGCATTATTTCTCAAAGAGAACCAAAAATGAGGCCGTAGTAGCTCAGGAGGTACAGCAGGTCGCCCAATAACCGGAGGGTTGGCGGCTCGACTCCCACTCCCCCCACCTTGCTGTTGTGTCCTTGGGCCAGATGCTTTTCCCACCTTACCTCCAGTTTGTCCATGGTTCATGACACTGATGTATGAATGTGAATAAATATTCGGTGGTGGTTGGAAAGGCCGTTGGCATGGATTGTCAGCCATGTTTCTGTCAGTCTGCCCCAGGGCAGCTGTACCTACAGAGGTAGCTTATCACTATCATTGTCTGTGGAGGGAATGAGTAATGGACTCATTGTAAAGTGTCTTTGGGTGTCATGAAAAGTGCTATATAAATGCAGTCCATTATTAACCCCATCAGTGTGTATGTTGCCAAACTGCGACATAACCCCTAGTGGTCAAGAATAGTAAATATTTTTTGTCAATAAAATAGTTCAGATTTCCAAGGCTATAACTTGAAAGTGGTAAGAGATAATGGCTTACTGTCAATTAGAAAGATATAAAATATGATCCAAAGTTTCAGATAGGAATAAATGTACGCATCTAATTTGCATAATGTCACGGCACCTCTTTAAATTCCATAACTCAGTCAAAACTGAACTTTGGACGTATTTACACAAAGAATGGTTCAGTCTTTTGACACCATTTTTTTGTACAGAGGTACCTCATCATTTTATCTTCAAAGTATATGAACAAGAAATCTGTGCAATATAAAAAAAACCTGCAAAAAAACAGGAAATCCCCACTTACTTTTGACAAAGGGGGCTGGCTGGCTGGCTGGCTGGCGTGGTTGCTGCATTTTCACCCATCATGGTTGTTATTTTGCGTTCTGTCGGTCATTTAAAGTCTCTACCACATCTACAAAGTCTTATGATTATCCCACATAAATTTTGCTTGTATCCCACGGCTATTTTCCGTGTAGAAAGCCGATAACAGTGATGGTGACCGATCACGGCCATATTAGCTTTCTGGGCTAAAATGCTAAAAACAGGAAAAGGAAATGAGGACTTCTTCTTCTTTGGTTTACTACGGTCATCCATTGAGTCCTCCAACAGATGTCTGCCACCTTTTGAAACTGGCAAATCAGTACAAATCAGTACAAATCCCCAAAGCAGCGATCATGTCAGAGTGAGATGACAGGTGCAGTGCCGCGCTCTGCCACTAGGGGCACACAAATTCACACACTCAAAGGGTTAAAAAACATAGCTATTATACATTTTTAAACAGATTCTGTATTCTGTAAAATCTGAAATTTCTATAGGTATACAGTGTGGTACTTTTTTTCCTTGTGGTATTAAACATGACATTGAATATCAGTATTTTTAAGGTATATTTTAAGGTTAAAAAAAAAAAATCACAGTATTGTGACAACACTAATGTCCACAACATCGTGGCACCAAGCAAGAGTTAAAACCCTCTGTCCCTTATTTGGCTGTGAAAAAGTTGGCAACCCTAACTGTTATTGATATTAGCCTAGTTAGCTTCCAGCTGCTAGTGTGCTATTTATTCTTGTAATAAACTTTGACTCACTCATAACCAGTGTTGGACAAGTTACTAAAAAATAGTAACTAATTACAGTTACTAGTTACTTCTTTTCAAAAGTAATTGAGTTAGCAACTTTACAAATTACTGCATGATTAAAGTAACTAGTTACTTGGAAAAGTAACTGACATTACTTTTAAATGCATACTTAAATCATCTTGCACATATAGCAAGATAATTTAATTAATGGATTACATTACGTGCTTATTACCGGAGTGGTGGCCTAGTTGGTAGAGCATCCGCCCCACACACGGAAGGCCTGTGTTCAAATCCTAGCTGGGTCATGCCGAAGACCATATAAAAGTGGAACTTCCTGCCATCCAGCTTGGTGCTCAGCAATAATGGAACAGAGTAGGGAAATTTGTGGCGACGCCTTCATAGCAGCGACCCCTTCCGATTCTAGATGTGATTAACATTGTAGGTAAGAGAAACGTAATTTCGTTCTACTGTACATGATTCGCTGTATGGATTGAATGACAATAAAGTTGGCTTTACCTTTATTAATGTCAGGCTGAAAGCATACTGTTTCAGTTTTTAGAACATGTTCAGTCTCCTTTATCCTGCCTTGAGAGCTCTTATTGTGGGAAAAATCTGAAGAAAATCAACATGATATTGCCAGTAATTTCCTCATTTTGGAGTGAGAGTTGGCAACACTGCATAAAGCTGTCCATGTTTATTTTACTTTTATGATATGGATTTAATCTGATGTGCAGTGCTCTAAAGAAAATGTCCATTATCCACAGTCCAAATGTTTGCTGTGACAGAGACATGATCCAGTCACCTCAAATTCCTTTTGGATTAGTTGTTAGCATAACTAGCCGTTGCTTAGCACTAGCTTTGTTGGAGCTTTGTGTAGGTGGGAAAAGTTTGCCCTGGACTCTTTCTGGAAGAAATCCTGTCCTCCCGGAAGTCCCGCCGCGCCCCTCCATCAGCCAATAGATTCAAATAGAACTTCAGCCGATGATGTGGGGTTTTGACTCCACCCGCTGCAGGTGCCTTTCAGTGCACAGGGGAGGTGAGACAGCTTGGTCTGCCTAAAGGTAATTTATAAAATTTGTGCCATTACCACCTTAATGTGTGTGTGTCTGTGTGTGTGTGTATATATATATATTTTATAGTAATACGTACATATGTTTATTAGCTGCTCTTGCTTGCTTGTTTTTTTTCTTGCCTTCTGATTGTTGCTCTGAGTGTTGCTATCCCTGTGCTGTTGCAATCCTGGAATTTCCCCGTTGTGGGACTAATAAAGGCTTATCTTATCTTATCTTAATTTAAAACAGAAAAGTTTATAAGACCTAAGTAATGTTAGCATCATTACCTAACTGAACCAAAATCTGTATTTTTGTTACAGCTATAATAAGTGAATGTTAGCTTGTTAGCTACATTTCTGCTGATTAATCTATGAGCTTCAGCACAAATGTAGTTTTAAAAACCAGTCTGCTGTCATAAACAAGTTCTAACTGATAAATGGTTTGTAACCGGCTGCTAGAAAAATAAATCTTTTTCTGAACCTATCAGCTATATTTCTGTCAGAAATGCTAGTGTCATGCGTGGTTAGATACTCAATACTAGCATGACAAGATCGATACTTTTGTTTCGGGATTTTTTTTTTTTTTGCCCTCTATGCTCAGTACTGTTGTGTCCCAAATTAGAAAGGAGTCGAGGTGACGTTTTATGGGTTTTTATTAAGAACGAGAACACAGGAAAACGGGAGACTCTAGCGCAAGCACAGGAGCCACAGCAAAGAGACAAGATGTCTCCCGCAGTTGGCTTATGAATGAATGAAAAGGTTTATTGTCAATACTACCATACGTGCAATACATACAGGAGAATTGAAATTTGACTTGACATTGGGCGCGCTTCTGTAAGCGCATCCCATAGCCGCGGCAGCCCGAAGGCGCCAGTCAAACAGGAGGGTAAAGAGGGCAAGGGTCAGGGTCAGGGAAAACACAATAGGCAGAGAGAAAAAAACATAGTTATCAGAATAACGCTCGTATAAGCTCACATAAGCTCATATAGCTCATATAAGCTCAAATGAGCCAGATTATGATCACACAGAAAAAAAACCTTCAATGCACAATTAGCAGACAATAGATCACACATTACAAAGGCAGAGAGAGGCAGTGAATGTATATGTACATCAGTGTAAATGAATCAGTCGTGTATGTTGAATGCAGTGTGTAGTGTAGGTGTGTCATTGCTAGTGAACAGCAGAGGGCACCCTCTGGCAACGGATAGATATTATTCAGTCATGTGTTCTATAGTCCAGACACATGGTAACGCTGTCCTTGGAGCTCGGTCTGTTGAAACAATAGCAAATGTCGATTGTTTGGGTTACCACTTCTCCAGCCTTATCTTCATCGAGGAGGAATGTAAACAGGGCACCAAAACAAGGTCAAATCTGCACAGTGTACTCAGAGAATAGAATTTTCCTCTCTTCATGCGATCCTGTACTTCATAATTTCCATAATCATTCCATGGAGAGCACCAGCGACTCCAGATGTATACCATTCTTCTGAATCCATTCAGTTCACCATTGCCGCTATCAGTGCACTCCCCGACTTGTCGAATTTGTTGTTGAAGGAGCGTTGCCGGGTCCGCTTTGATCAGCTCTCGCAACTTTAATTTCTGATACATCAGGAACTCCAGAGCCAAAATAGAAATCATATACTGTATATCCCAGGTGACGCCACCTCCAAGAAGCGGGGCGTCACCCCTCTCCAGCCCAGGGCACTGCCATAATAATATATATAATATACGATTCTACACCCCCCCCCCCTTGGAAAATGACAAGCACACTAATTGACACACCTTTAAAATTTATACCTGACTCACACACTAATACAAAGGCATTTACAGACCTAACCACTCACACACCACACAGGCCCAGCAGAGCGCTCCGCTATGTAAACAGTCATTGAACTTAAAAGGACCACACACACCAAAATAAATTAATCCCAAAATAAATGTATACACATTACAAGTATAAAATATACACAAATAAGAACAATGGCGGTACCTGACTCCTAACCCGCATATCATACCATCATATGTACACAGAGACTCCCAATCAAACAGCAAAGTACACAACATTGGGCAAATCAGTTCAATTACAATTACAATTACACACACACACACACACACACACACACACACACACAGAGCATCCTTAAGGCTACATAGCATTCACAGCACACCACAGTGGTCACAATCAAATTAAATTACTTCGCATTTTCTTTCAGTGACACATTTGTCTTTACTGTTAACTTCTTTTTTTTTTAACATTAACCTTAACGAACATACTGCAAAGTATACTATAACTGGGCACACTGTAAGCCCCAACAAAGTCCTAGCCCGGGTCTCCCATAGGCCACCCTTTGGAGTGTCCGTCCAGCGGCCCACCTCCAGAGCGCCTCCGTTTCTTCGTTACTGGAGACGGGCTGCACTGGCGTTCCTTCCTTCCCGAATGCCTAAGCTTGTTTGGGTGCCGTCTCAACAACATCCGTCAGTTTCAGGAAACCGTCGTCGTCAGTCTTCACCACATGCAGATCACCTTGTCCATTTCTCTGCTCCCTTGAACTGCGCACACGTCCTAGCCGAGGCTTGACCCTAGGGCGCACACCATCGCCCTTGCCTTGGGAAGCACTCACTGGCTTCCTTCTTCTTCTGTGTCGCGAACCGGTACCCATATGGCTCTTCAGCATTCCGCTAGGCCTGCTCAAGCCTTGTCCCTTGTTTTCATTTTGGGCACATCTAGGGTTCGTGCCATCTGGTCTCACCTCGATCACTTTCATTTGCTGCGTCAGAGCAGCACTGGCATTGCCTGGCTCAACAGTAATACTCGGCTGGCCACCGGAACCACACTGCACCTGCTCTCTGGAACCATCCGCCTTCACGGGGGCTAAACCATGCCGTTCGGGTCCCGCATCTCCAGGACCACAAACACTGGCACGGAGTTCCCATCGTGTCGGCGTACTCTGGTGCTGGCGGCGTCCCTCTTCACCTGGAGTGGGCCAACCTAAGTCCCACTCTTCTTCGCCACTTCCCGAATAAAATGGCCGGTCCCACAGTCCACCACATGACCACTCCTCCACTTCTCCGCAGGCGATGGAGAACCCAAGCCCATAAAACAAATCACAGCCCATCAGATTGTTACCACTACGGGCCACCATGAACTCGGCTGCGCACATACAGGCCATCTTGTACCTCACCTACAGCCACACCGAGCCCACAATGTCCAGGGGGTTTCTACCATACTCATAACAGGCAATGTTTGTCTTACTCAAGGTGTAATAGGGGAAGAACTTCTTTACCGTAGCCAGATTCAAGATGGAGACCATCGACCCCGTGTCCACCAACATCGGTATTGGCGTCCCGTCTAACAGTATGTTTCAAAGAATACAACCTTTGGTGTTCGGCGAGACAGTGTGGACCACTGTAGGTGTCTTCTTAGTTGGGGTACTTTTCCCAGGTCCCCGTTCTTCCTTCTCAAAATTACAGCAAACCCTGGCGAAGTGGTGGAACAAAACACACCGTCCACAACGCTTGCCCCTTGCTGTGCACTCCCTCACTCTATAGAGGTGCCTACTGGATCTGCAGCCGTAGTATCTCGGCGTCCCCGGGGTGGACCTAATCTTCACGATGGCCGCGTATTCATCCTCGCTGCCATCGTCCGAATCCAAGGCCAGTGCCTTCCACTGTTTGTCATTTCTGTGCGGGGCTTCCATGTCACCGAGATTCTTTGCTAGCCTTTCCACTGCCTCGTGTTGTTGTGCTAGCTCCACGGCTGCTAGCAGTGTTAGCTTACCAGCGTGGGTTAGCAGGCAGACTGTTGCTGAGGAATAGGCCACATGTTCTGCTAACTGGTCGTGGACCATCTCCTCCTCCAAAGCCCCAAACCTGCACTCACTCACCAGCTGCAGACGGTCTGCCACGAACTGCTGAACCGATTCTCTGGGCCGCTGGTGCCACTGCCTGAACTATGTGCGCCACATTATGGTGTTCTCAGGGGCGTGGAAGTAGCCAGCCATGAGCCTCACGACATCGCCGAATGAGTCACGTCCTGCAAGCGTGCTCAGGATTCTCTGGCCATTACCCAGGTTATGGACCAGAATACCCCTTACACGCAATTTGTCTAGGTCGCCGAGGTCCAGCGCCTTAAGATAGTTTTCGAAGGCCGCATACCATCTGGCCCATGGGACCAACGGCTCACCCGGAGCCTCCAAAAATGGACGAAATGTGATAGCAGCCCTCTCCATCTCCGTACATCCTCGTCGCCAAATGTTGTGTCCGAAATTAGAAAGGAGTCAAGGTGACTTTTTATGGGGTTTTTTATTAAGAAAGAGAACACAGGAAAACAGAAGACTCTAGCACGAGCACAGGAGCCACAGCGAAGAGACAAGATGTCTCCCACAGTTGGCTTATACAGTATATCCCAGGTGACGCCCCACCTCCCAGAGGCGGGACGTCACCCCTGTCCAGCCCAGGGCACCGCCATAATACAGTGATCCCTCACTTATCGCGGTTAATGGGTTCCAGAACCGACCGCGAAAAGTGAAAAACCGCGAAGTAGCGTCACCCCTAATGACGTCACCCATAAATAATACGTACGTTCATTCTCTCACTCTCTCTCTCATATGATACGTGTGTGTGTGTGTGTGTGTGTGTGTGTGTAAGTGTACATACATACGTAGATGTAAATAAAGTGTACATAAATATGTTTTTAGAACTCTTTTATTCTTATAACAAGATACGTAACTCAAGATGAAGATGATTTACTGCACAGGTTAATGAGAGCTTTACTGCTCCTCAGGTGACGCCTCATCGTCAGGTGCTAGAGGCGCAGGATCGTCGAGGGCAGCTTCCGATAGAGCTGGAGAAGCTGCAGGAGGCGGCGTAGTGGCTCGACGGGAAGACTATTTCGCACAAAAAGGCACAAGAGAACAGCGAAAAGTTCCATGTGGCGAGACTAAGCAACACGAGCGATAAAGAACAATGAATGCGGTCTTCCTTCGCTGGGTATGGGCGCTCGGCAGGGAGAGAAGCTGGGTAAAACGTCTCGGCCAATCAGCTTGCGAGATTCCCGAGCCGAGCCAACACGAGAACAGCGAACAGAGAGGTGGATTTTGAGTTGTGCGGGCTCTCCGTGTTGATACCTGATGTTCTAATGTAGTCTCCCTGCCTTCTGCTAGCGCCCGCCCATTTTTTCTCAATTTTGAATTTTTGATGAATATTTTTGAAAAATCCGCGATGCACTGAGGGCGCGAAAGGTGAGGCACGGAGTAGCGAGGGATCACTGTAATATATATATAATATACAATCCTACAAGTACCTTTGCTGCTTCTGTTTTATCTAAGCTTCTCTCTGCTTCTAAGAGTAGATATGTCCAGACAAACGGCAGGAAAAAAGAATTTAGGTTTAGAAATATTCATTGTTCTCTAGCAATAATTTTGTGCAGTTTTTGCACTTTCAAATTCAGTTCATTACAGTATCCAAAATAAGCGCTTTTTATCATACACATGATTAACTAATAAACACTAGAATGCAAAAAAAAATAAAATCATGTAGGCATCTAGTTATGATGCTGTCTTAACAATGAATGTATTTCTGGCAGAAATGTAATTACTGTTTATATGTCGCTAACCAGAATAAATGGATTTCTGTCAGAAATATCTATTGATGATATGTAGGTAACAATAAATATTTTTCTGGCAGAAATGTCAATTACTGTGCATATATAGCTACCAGTAACAACTGGATTTCTGATAGAAATGTCTGTTGATGATGATATGTAGGTAACAATAAATGTATTTCTGGGAGAAACGTTACTGTTCATATGTAGCTAGCCTGAATAAAAGTATTTCTGGCAGAAATATCTATTGATGATGATATGTAGGTAACAACAAATGTATTTCTGGCAGAAATGTTAGTTACTGTTCATATGTAGCTAACACCAATAAGTGGATTTCTCACAGAAATTTCTATTGATCATGATATGTCAGTAATAAATGTATTTCTGGCAGAAATGTTCATTACTGTGCATATATAGCTACCAATAATAACTGGATTTCTGTCAGAAATATCTACTGATAATATGTAGGTAACAAATGTATTTCTGTCAGAAATGTCAATTACTGTTCATATGGTCTCTCACAAAAATGAGTACACCTCTCACATTTTTGTAAATATTTTATTACATCTTTTCATTGGACAACACTGAATATATAACACTTTGATACAATGTAAAGTAGTCAGTGTACAGCTTGTATAACAGTGTAAATTTGCTGTCCCCTCAAAATAACTCAACACACAGCCGTTATGTCTAAACTGCTGGCAACAAAAATTGAGTACACCCCTAGTGAAAACGTCCAAATTGTGCCCAAAGTGTCAATATTTTGTGTTGCCACCATTATTTTCCAGCACTGCCTTGACTCTCTTGGGCAGGGAGTTCACTAGAGCTTCACAGGTTGCCGCTGGAATCCTCTTCCACTCCTCCATGATGAAATCGTGGAGCTGGTGGATGTTAGAGACCTTGTACTCCTCCACCTTCCGTTTGAGGATGCCCCACAGATGTTCAATAGGGTTTAGGTCTGGGGACATGCTTGGCCAGTCCATCACCTTTACCCTCTGTTTCTTTACCAAGGCAGTGGTCGTCTTGGAGGTGTGTTTGGGGTGGTTATCATGTTGAAATACTGCCCTGTGGCCCTGCGGCCCAGTTTCCAATCACGCTCTTCTTCAGTATGTTACAGTACATGTTGGCATTCATGGTTCCCTCAATGAACTGTAGTTCCCCAGTGCCGGCAGCACTCATGTAGCCCAAAACCGTGACACTCCCACCACCATGCTTGACAGTAGGCAAGACACACTTGTCTTTGTACTCCTCACCTGGTTGCTGCCGCACACACTTTTGACACCATCTGAATCAAATAAGTTTATCTTGGTCTCATCAGACCACAGGACATGGTTTCAGTAATCCATGTCCTTAGTCTGCTTGTCTTCAGCAAACTGTTTGTGGGCTTTCTTGTGCATCATCTTTAAAAGGGGCTTCCTTCTGGGACGACAGCCATGCAGACCAATTTGATGCAGTGTGCAGCATATGGTCTGAACGCTGACAGGCTGACCCCTCACCTCTTCAACCTCTGCAGCAATGCTGGCAGCACTCATACGTCTATTTTCAAAAGACAGCCTCTGGATATAATGCTGAGCACATGCACTCATCTTCTTTGGCCGACCATGGCGAGGCCTGTTCTGAGTGGAACCTGTCCTGTTAAACCGCTATATGGTCTTGGCCACTATGCTGCAGCTCAATTTCAGGGTGTTTGCAATCTTTTTATATATTCTAGGCCATCCTTACTGTATGTAGAGCAACAATTCTTTTTTTCAGATCCTCAGAGAGTTCTTTGCCATGAGGTACCATGTTGAACTTCCAGTGACCAGTATGAGAGAATGTGAGAGCGATAACACCAAATTTAACAGACCTGCTCCCCATTCACACCTGAGACCTTGTAACACTAATGAGTCACATGACGCCGGGGAGGGAAAATGGCTAATTGAACACAATTTGGACATTTTAACTAGGGGTGTACTCACTTTTTTTGCCAGCGGTTTAGACATTAATGGCTGTGTGTTGAGTTATTTTGAGGGGACAGCAAATTTACACTGTTATACAGGCTGTACACTGATTACTTTACATTGTATCAAAGTGTCATATCTTCAGTGTTGTCCAATGAAAAGATGTAATAAAATATTTACAAAAATGTGAGGGGTGTACTCACTTTTGTGAGATACTGTATGTAGCTAACAACAATAAATGGATTTCTGGCAGAAATATCTTCTGATGATGATATGTAGGCAACAATAAATGTATTTCTTGCAGAATGTTAGTTACTGTTAATATATAGCTAACACCAATAGTTGGATTTCTCACAGAAATTTCTATTGATCATGATATGTTGGTAATAAATGTATTTCTGGCAGAAATGTTAATTACTGTTAAATTGTAACTGACCTGAACGGAAGTGTTTCTGGCAGAAATATCTATTAATGATGATATCTAGGTACCTGAATAATATACAGTATATATGTCAGAAATGTCCATTTATATTGATATCTAGGTAACCAGAAGAAATCGATTTCTGGCAGTTACTGATGTCATTGTCAATTGCTGATCTTATGTAGGTAACTACAATAAATTTACTTAGTTTAGTTTGCTTTGTTTACTTTGTTTATTGAACAGGGACCATGTACAGCTGTATTAATCACAAAGGAAAAAGCGCTTTGTACATTATTAAAATTTAGTGACAATTACTGATCTTATATAGATAACAATGAATGTAATACGTCAGAAATGTCAATTCCTAATCATATAAAGGTAATATAATACATGAAATGTCAGTGGACTGATCATTTGTAAATAACCAGAATCAATACATTTTTAACAGAAATGTCATAGTCGTAGTGCAGTTATCAGACTTTTTTCATAAATATCAATACTGTAGTAAGTGGTAACTAGCAAACAATATTTATTTCAGTAATTGCATTCCTTTTCTTTTTTTTCCTGAGATGCACACCTTCTAATGATAATTTCATTTTTCATTTCAGTGAAATGGAATCTTACTGGTTGAAGATATTTGAAAATTCTCTCTGCAGAGAAGCAAATCCATTTGTCAAAAGGCCAGTACATATTGTACCTCCGAATGACACAAGGGATGAATTTATGCTGAGACATCTAATGATATTACAAAATAACAGGATTGGAAAATTCTTATCAGTCAAAAAAGGGACATCAGACCAGATCCAATGGTGTTGTGAGAGGGCTAATAATGTCACAGCTCACTCTCGCCCATCTCCAGCTCCAGCTGTGAACACACCTGCGCCTCATCAAGCCCGGGCTATTTAGCCCACTCTGCCCTACGCTTCAGCCTGGAGTCGGCTGCTCATCAGAGATTGTGCTACCCACATTCGCCTTCTCCTCGACGCTCCTAAAGACCCTCAACCATTGCTTCCCGCGTAAGCCATCATCCTATCACTCACCTTTTCTCCAGTCCTTCTCCCCTGTGCACAGGTGGATTCCTTGGCGGCAGAACCTCTCCTCGTCAGCTTCTCTCTCTCACCCGCTGCGCCGAGCGCGCATTGGAGCGCTATCCTCCAGGCAGGAGACCTGCGGCTCACCACCAGAAACATCTGCAAGTAAGCCATAGTCCGAGTATTAATTCACCGGGCTTGGCTCGGCGACTAATCTCTCCTCTGCTCTGCCCTAGGGTTGTCTGGCCGTACGGCGCGCTGCTCTCCTGTCCTCCAGCAGCACATCCATTCCCGCACTCACACATCTACACACACTCACTATTTAATAAACCTTTGTTGCAATTGACTCGAGCCTGTGTGCGTGTTCTCTGGGTCTGAACCCATGTCAGTACGACTCCAGCAGCGCGACCCAGCGGACAGCGGGCTCACACACCGGCTAACCAACTTAGAGTCTCAAGTCGATCAGGTAATACATCAGCATCAGGTGATATTGAATCAGCTCACCGTTCTCACCCGCCGGATGGATCGTCTGGATCCCCCGCATGCATTCCCTCCGGGTCCTCAGGGCGGCCTAGCTCCCGCCGCTCCTCCGGCTGGCCAGGCTAACCCGGGGGCACCAGCCCGGCTCACTCCAATCACCACGCCCACGCGCTTCGGCGGCAAGCTCGATGAGGCGCCTGGGTTCCTTCTCCAATGTGATTCGGTGTTCCAACGTGTCCCCGGGGACTTCCCAATGGATCACAGCCGAATTGGTTACATCGCCAACCTCCTAGAAGGGCGAGCGTTAGCTTGGGCCTACGCCGTCATGACGCAACCCAGCTACGCTAACCTAACTTATGCCCAGTTCGTCCGAGACTTTAACGAGATGTTTGACCATTCAGACCGTGATAACGTGCTAACAACCCGGTTGCTAAATCTTCGCCAGGGTAGCCGGTCAGCCGCCGACTACGCTGTCGACTTCCGGGTTGTGGCGGCGGAAGTTGGATGGGGAAATGCTGCCCTCTGCAGCATTTTCGTCCGTAGCCTGAATGCCAGCCTTCGGGACGAATTGGCCTGCAAGGATCTGCCGGAGCGGCTCTCCGAGCTGATCTCCCTCACCATCAGCCTGGACAACAGGTTGAGAGAACGGGCCGCCGAGCAGAAGTCCTCCAGCCGCTCGAGCGGTACTCCTCCATGCTCGTCTCAATCTCGCCCCCTGGCGTTGCCCGCGCCTGAGTCCGCCGATGACCCAGAGGCGATGCTGATTGGCCGGGCGAAGCTCCCACAAGCAGAGAAGCAGCGCCGGAGGGAGCTGGGGCTCTGCATGTATTGCGGAGATGACCAGCACGTCTTGGAATCTTGCCCGGTTCGGCCAAAAGGGGGAGTCCGCGAGTCACCATAGGGGGCCTCGCGGACGCATCCCAGCCTATCCCCCTATCCAAGTGCATGCTGCCAATTCGATTCTGTCACACCCACACTGAACATCTCACTCACGCACTGGTGGACTCGGGGGCGAAGCAGAGTTTCATCTCCAAGGGCCTGGCAACCCGTTTGGGCATCCCCTGCCTTCCTCTGCTGGCCCCCTTGAATCTGGTCTCTCTCGCTGCCACCCCCCTGGAGTGGGTTACTCACCAGACATCCCCAGTCCCGGTCATTATTTCCGGAAATCATCGAGAGGACCTCAGCTTCTATGTGCTGCCCATCTCGGCCGCCTCTGTCATTCTGGGCTACCCCTGCTGCGCCTGCACGGCCCAACCTTTGATTGGCAGTCGGGAAGCGTCCTCTCTTGGAGCACCTTCTGTCTGGGCGCCTGCCTCCAGTCCACCGCTTGTGCCCCGTCACTCCCTCCTCCTTCCTCCAACGTGCCTCCTCCGGACCTCTCCTTAGTCCCTCCGGAGTTTCATGACCTTGGCATAGTTTTCAGCAAGTCTAAAGCGCTGTCTCTTCCCCCCCACCGCCCCTACGACTGTGCCATCAACCTCCGCCCGGGGGCGCCCTGGCCTTCCAGTCGCTTGTACAACCTGTCAGCGCCTGAGCGCGAAGCCATGGACTCCTATATCAAGGAATCGCTGAACTCCGGCATCATTCGGCCTTCAAAAGCAAAAACAACATTTATTTTTCCAAACTGTTAATCATGCACGAGTTCTTTGGGACACCAAGGCTAAACCAAAGGGGATCCTCGGCGGTCATTTAAACATACGGAGCATAATCCCCAAAAGAGATGAGATTTCGGTGTTGCTGTTGGACTCAAATCTGGACTACCTTTGTCTCTCAGAAAGCTGGCTACACAGGAACATAGACATTAATATGATCGATATTGTGGGCTACCAGTGTTTTAGAAAAGACAGGCAGGTAGGGAGGGGAGGAGGTGTTTTAATTTACATCAAAGAGAAATATAAATGTCAACTGGTTGATTTGAATACTTCACTTGAATGTTTAGCTGTTAATGTATGTCTCTCTCCGGTAATGAATTTCAACATTGCAGTAGTGTACAACCCACCGTCACACAACTCTTCCTTTTATAATGAATTAAGTGATCTGGTTAAACAACTTGAGAAGAACAGAGAAACGATAATTCATGGTGACTTTAATATCAACTGGTCTGATAAAAAAGACAAACAAAAACTGAAAAGCCTCATGACTAAATTTAATTACCAGCAAATCATCAAAGGACCCACCAGGATAACCAAACAATCCAGAACACTTATTGACATGGTATTTACTAATAAACCAGAACGAATAACCAGAACCTATAATCTTGTAACTGGTCTCTCAGATCATAACATGGTTCTTGCTGTCAGGAAACTTACTAAAAAGCGACTACAGTATTTTGGGGGAGTCGATATTGACAAATCAAATTTTATTATCCCCAAATCAAAAAATGAGGAGTTTGAACATTACTTAGAGAATCAAAATTGGGAGCAGCTCATGTCAACATGTGAAGTAGATGATTGTTGTAATTTTATAACTGCAACAATCACAAAGTCTATAGAAAAATTTTCAAAGCAAATTAAAAGTAGACAACAGAAGATTAGCCTACCATGGTTAAATAATGAAATAAGAAAACTTATGAAGAGGCGAGACTATGCACTGAAAACATCTCTAACCTCCAAACTACAAAATGATCACCTTGTGTACAAAAGTTTAAGAAATAAAGTGGTACATGAGCTGCGAAAATCTAAAATATCTTATTACAATAAACTGATAGATCATGCAAAGGGTAACAACAGTTCCCTATGGAGGCATTTAAATAACTTAACTGATAAAAAAAACGATCAGAAGGGGGTAAAGGAACTTAGAATCAATGGCAAGACCGTCAGTGACAAGGCTACTTTGGCAAATGAATTTAATTCACACTTTGTGGGCTCTGTGGAAGACTTAACAAAAAATTTTGTGCTGCCAAATGTGCTCAACAACACAAATTCCATACTTCCAACAGATACTTTTCACATCGATGAGGTAAATGAGAAGTTAATTGCTGGTATTGTTAAAACACTGTCAAACTCAAAAACTAATGATATCTACAATATGAGCACCTCCTTTCTCAAAATGCACAGCAAAATATTAATCAAACCACTGACTCATCTCATTAATCTCTCCATTAGGTCTAGTACATTTCCATCTGGCTGGAAAAAAGCTGTCGTCATACCAGTTCATAAATCAGGCAGTAAAGACGATATATGCAATTACCGCCCAATCTCTATTTTACCAGTCCTATCTAAGGTTCTTGAAAAAGTTGTAGCTACACAGCTGATAGACTACTTACAAGACAGTCAACTTCTTCATCCACATCAATTTGGTTTTAGACCAGGATACTCAACAGAAACAGCAAATTGTTGCCTTATTGAAAACGTCAAACAGTCCTTGGACAGGGGTAATGTGGTAGGAGCTGTTTTTCTAGATCTCAAAAAGGCTTTCGATACTGTAAACCACAGTTTGCTTTTATCCAAAATGGTATCTTTTAACTTCTCCCCAAATACATTAGAATGGTTTGCATCTTATCTCCAGAATAGAGAACAGTGTGTAAAAGTTCACCAGGATAAATCCTCATTTTTAAACAACCGCATGGGTATCCCACAAGGGTCCATTCTTGGTCCTTTACTTTTCAGCATTTTTATTAATGACTTGCCGTTACACTGCTCAGCTGCAACATGCCAACTTTATGCAGATGATGCAGTTATTTACACAGCTGCCAAGACTCCAGCACAGGCTGCAGATGTACTGTCTACAAGTATGGTTGATGTCCAAGAGTGGCTCCTCAAGAACCATCTATTGCTGAACCTTCAGAAAACAGTCTCAATGTGCTTTTCAATCAAAAAATGTAACCTGCAACATTTTAAAGTTAATATACATGATCATGACATCAGTTTAGCTACAGAATTCAAATACCTTGGCATTGTACTAGATCCTCAACTCAAATTTAATCTTCATATAAAGAAAATTTCAAAAACAGTAAAAAAAAATCTGAACTGCTTTAAATTAATTAGATATTACATACCTTACGAAGCAGCTGCACTGTATATGCATTCTATGGTTTTTTCTCATATATCATACTGTTTGACAGTCTGGGCTCAAGCAGCCCCTTCCACAATAAGACATATAGGTTCATTATATAATCAAACCCTAAAAATCTTGGACAAAAAGCCCATTAGGTGGCATCACTGTAATGTTTTAAAAAAATCCAACCTATTGAGTTTTGAGAGCTTCATTGACCTCTGTCTTCTGAAATTAACGTTCAAATGTTTCCATAAATCAGCACCCGAGCCACTTGCTGGTTTCGTCCAAAGACAGGACAGCAGCAGAGCCACCAGGAGTTCTGTTAACAATAACTGTAAAATATTCCACCGCAGAACCACATTTGGACAAACAGCTTTCTCTATAAAGGGCAGTCACATCTGGAACACAATGCCAAATGAAATTAAAATAATAACGGACTTTAAAACATTCACTAAAAATGTTAAAAACTGGCTGAAAAATAAACAAGAATGTACTCATGTATGAATTAATTGTCTGCAAAGTGAGAGTGAATGAAGGGAAGGAATAAATGTGTTTGTTTATAGTGAGTGACGGAGGGAGGAAGGCCTGAAATAGGCAAATGTGAGTTATGTTATATGTGTTAAATGTGAGTCAGGCTGTTATATTTGTGTATTTATAATATTTATAATATTTATGTTAAATGTGAGTCAGGCTGTTATATTTGTGTATTTATAATATTTATAATATTTATAATTGTGTATTTATAATTTTTCTGCATTGATGTATGTGGTTATTGTGTATATTTTTTATCTTGATTCTTTTTTCTAAAGCCCATCCAGGGACAAGAGTTGCAAATTAGCTAATAGCTATACACTCTATGTGCAACACATCAGATTGATTGTCTTTGATTAATTGTCTATGTTTATTGCACTGTCCCTGTCAAATAAACTAATCTACTACTAATCTTCGTCTCCTGTCGGTGCTGGCTTCTTCTTCGTGGCCAAGAAGGATGGGTTGCTCCGGCCATGCATCGACTACCGGGCGCTGAACGACATTACAGTTAAGGACAGGTATACGCTGCCGTTGATGGATTCAGCTTTTGATTCTCTGCAGGGGGCCACCTGGTTTACGAAGCTGGATCTCCGCAGCGCATATCACCTCGTCCGGATCCGGGAGGGCGACGAATGGAAGACGGGGTTCCGCACGCCCAGCGGACATTTCGAGTATCTTGTCGTGCCGTTTGGGCTCACGAACGCGCCAGCCGTCTTCCAGCACCTAATTAATGATGTTCTCCGCGATTTCCTGGGGGTGTTCGTCTTTGTTTACCTAGACGATATCTTGATCTCCTGGTCGCGGGAGGAGCACCAGGTCCACGTGAGGCGGGTCCTCCAGCGCCTTTTGGAGAACAGACTTTATGTTAAAGTGGAGAAGTGTGAATTCTACGCTGACAAGACCTCCTTCCTGGGGTTTGTCATCTCCCATAATCAGATCATCCCCAACCCTGCTAAGGTCAAGGCGGTTGTCGAGTGGCCCACCCCCTCATCCAGGAAGCAGGTCCAGCAGTTCCTCGGCTTCGCCAATTTTTACCGGCACTTGGTCCTGAACTTCGGCGCCATCGCTTCTCCCCTGACCCGTCTCACTTCCCCCAAGGTGCCTTTTCTGTGGACTGAGGATGCCGAGGCCGCTTTCACGGCACTGAAGACAGAATTCTCCTCCTCCCGAGTCCTGGCCCAGGTGGACCCTGCTCTGCAGTGCCTTGTGGAAGTGGATGCCTCTGATACGGGGGTGGGGGCAGTGTTATCTCAGTGCTCACCGGTGGACGGGGCGATCCGTCCCTGCGCCTTCTTCTCCCGGCGCCTATCGGCTGAGGAGAGGAACTACGGCGTGAGCAACAGAGAGCTCCTGGCGGTCAAGCTCACTCTCCAGGAGTGGCGTCACTGGCTCAAGGGGGCGGCTCAGCCCTTCGTGGTCTGGACCGACCACAAGAACCTGGAGTACCTGAGAGCGGCCGAGCATCTGAACGCCCACCAGGCGCGCTGGTCTCTCTTCTTTGGCCGCTTCAGGTTCACAATCACCTACCGCCCAGGCTCGAAGAACGATAAGGCTGACGCCCTGTCCAGGCAATTTGCCCCTGAAGCCCCCGAGGACCGGGATCATACCATCCTTCCAGCCTTGTGTGTCGTGGGCGCCGTCTCCTGGTCCATCAGGGACAAGGTCCGGAGGGCACAGGCAACCGAACCCGACCCGGGTGGCGGACCAGCGGGTAAGCTGTTCGTTCCTTCCTCGGTTCGGAGTGACGTCATCCACTGGGCTCACACCACCAAGCTCGCCTGTCACCCTGGGATCTCCCGCCTGATTGAGCTCCTTCAGAGGTCCTTTTGGTGGCCAGGCCTCCGGGCCGACGTCGCCAATTATGTCCGCGCTTGCCCCCAGTGCGCGACTGGGAAGACGTCTTCCTCTCCCCCAGCTGGTCTTCTCCACCCTCTGCCGACCCCCAGCAGACCCTGGTCCCATGTGGCCTTGGACTTCGTTACCGGTCTCCCGTCTTCCAACTCCTTCACCACCATCCTGACGATCGTGGACAGATTTTCCAAGACCGCCCACTTCGTGCCGCTCCATGGTCTTCCTACTACTCGGGAGACGGCGGACCTATTGGTCCAACATGTCGTGAGGCCGCATGGGATCCCAGCGGACATCGTCTCTGACCGGGGTCCCCAGTTTGTGTCCAGAGTCTGGTCGTGTTTCTGCAAAGCCCTGGGGGCCACGGTGAGTTTGTCCTCCGGCCACCACCCCCAGTCCAACGGGCAGGGCGAGCGGACGAACCAGGAATTGGAGGCCGCTCTGCGTTGCGTCACCTCCTCCAATCCTTCCTCCTGGAGCACACATCTGCCCTGGGTTGAATATGCGCACAACACCACTTTGTCATCGGCGATCGGGATGTCCCCCTTCCGAGCATCACTTGGGTATGACCCCCCCGTTGTTCCCTGAAGAGGAGGGGGAGGTAGCGGTGCCTTCCATCCAGGCCCATCTCAGGCGTTGTCGGCGCATATGGACAACGGTGTGCCGTGCGCTTTTACGCACGGCTAAGCGCAACATCAGGGCGGCTAATCGCCACAGGAGGGCCGCTCCGCGCTATCAGGTGGGTCAGCAAGTCTGGCTGTCTACGCGGGATATCAACCTGAAGGCCGAGAGGAAGAAGCTGGCTCAACGCTTCATTGACCCCTTCCCCATCACAAAAATCATCAACCCAGTGGCTGTGCGTCTGGCTCTCCCCCCTCCCTCCGTGTCTGCCCGACGTTCCATGTTTCCCGTGTTAAGCCTGTGGTGTCTCACCCTCTCTGTCTCCTCCTAGGGCTCCACCCCCTCCTGTGATCATCGACGGCGACCCAGCGTGGAGGGTCTCTTCCATCTTGGACTCCCGCCGCCGAGGTCGCGGGCTGCAATACCTGGTGGATTGGGAGGGGTATGGCCCCGAATGGAGGTCCTGGGTGCGTCCATCGTTCTTGCTGGACAAACGCCTCATCTCGGAGTTCCATCTGGCGCACCCAGGTAAGCCAGCACCAGGAGGCGCTTCTCAGGGGGGGGAAGTACTGTCACAGCTCACTCTCGCCCATCTCCAGCTCCAGCTGTGAACACACCTGTGCCTCATCAAGCCCGGGCTATTTAGCCCGCTCTGCCCTGCGCTTCAGCCTGGAGTCGGCTGCTCATCAGAGATTGTGCTACCCACACTCGCCTTCTCCTCGATGCTCCTAAAGACCCTCAACCATCGCTTCCCACGTAAGCCATCATCCTATCACTCACCTTTTCTCCAGTCCTTCTCCCCTGTGCACAGGTGGATTCCTTGGCGGCAGAACCTCTCCTCGTCAGCTTCTCTCTCTCACGCGCTGCGCCGAGCGCGCATTGGAGCGCTGTCCTCCAGGCAGGAGACCTGCGGCTCACCACCAGAAACATCTGCAAGTAAGCCACAGTCTGAGTATTAATTCACCGGGCTTGGCTCGGCGACTAATCTCTCCTCTGCTCTGCCCTAGGGTTGTCTGGCCGTACGGCGCACTGCTCTGCCCTCGGTGCATCCTGTCCTCCAGCAGCACATCCACTCCCGCACTCACACATCCACACACACTCACTATTTAATAAACCTTTGTTGCAATTGACTCGAGCCTGTGTGCATGTTCCCTGGGTCTGAACTCATGTCAAATAAATGTAAAGGGAAATCAGATGGAGATCCCACAACCATAAGGGCCAACAGCTGTGCAGCCTACGTGTCATTTACCTTTGTCAGAAAAAACACATTTGACAGCTGTATTGTGCGCCTACTGGACAAGCACTCTGGACATGATATCAACAATCCAAAAGAAGATTGTTCAGATTGGATCTACAGTAATTTGATTAACTACATTTATACTTGTTTCCAGCTGGAGTACTCAAATGCAGAAATCCTCCTAAAATGCAAAGACTGGGCAAAGGCCCAAGGACAGATGGACCTTAGAGACCGACAGTACTTTGTTACACCTGAGGACATCAGACTGTTAAAAAAGAGATTTCTTGCACAGACCAGAATGAATGGCAATGGCTGTGTTGGCATTGATCGTTTGATTAAAACAGAACTGAAAGAGAGTGCGATTTGCTATCAACCTCTTTCACATAGTGAGAAGCAGCCACTGATGATTGTTTTCAGTACATCTTGGCAAATTGGACTGTTAAAAAAATATGGCCCTGAGATGATCTATCTTGATGCTAGCTACAAGGGAATCACACAGTATGGATTTGCATTCTATGCACTTGTCATCAAATCAGACCAAGGTCAAGGTGTCCCTGTTGCTTTCTTCATCTTGAGCGAGGAATCATCAGAATACTTGACACTTTGTTTGCAGAAGTTGCAAGAGGCTGCCAATCCATTCCAGCCAAGGTACAGTAATTAGAAATACCAATCAAGTGTTTTTTAAATTTGTATTTGTTTTTTTTTCAAATCCTTGGTAAATGCATTGCTTTATATTATTTTATTATTTTATATTTTTTACTGTCATCTTTTGAGAGTGAAATTATTTTTACAACTCTTTTTCAAGGTAAAACCATGCTGAATAGACCAGCCTTAAAGCTGGGTTCACATTATAGCGTTTGGAACAACTTTTACAGGCGTTTTGAAAAATCAGAGAAATTAGTCCAAACATCTGTGAAATTACATTCATGAGCAGTTTTTTTTTGTTGTTGTTGTTGTTTGTTTATCCAGCGCACACCAACTTTTACGAACTTTAACGGAGCTTTTTAACTCCACAGCTTTGCTTGCCCATGGATGAGAGCTGTCCACTACAATTCTGAGTGGTGGCCTAGGGGTAGAGCATCTGCCCCACAACTGGGAGGCCGGGGTTCAAATCCCAGCCGGGTCATGCCAATAGACCAGGTAAAAGTGGAACTTCTTGCCGTTCCGCTTGGTGCTCAGCGATAAAGGAATGGAGGAGGGAAAAACTCAACATACTGTTGGCGGGCAGAGAGGTGTGGCGACCCTTGTCCTGTACAAGCTAAAGAAAGGAAGAAATTTCCGAGGAGACTCAAGCAAAAAAAAAAAAAAGAATTGTAGATTTAATTCAAACCAACTCGGGATATTTTCAGTTTGAATCATTCTTTTAAAAGAATGACAGTGAATGAGGTTAACATTGTAAAAACTGTCATCATTAGATAATGAATATCCGGGTTTGTGCGCACTTACCTTTCTTCTCCTGGGTCGTGGAGAAGAGCAGCTGTTTTCCCTGTAGGGCAGACTGGTCCGGCAACATTTTTTTTCCCTTTTCATTCATTCATTCGGTCATTCCTCTAAAAAATAAGACAAAAATGCCTATCTGTAGACGTTAACAGTAAGTCCACAATTAAAATGTGGATGGAATGAAAAAAAAACTTGATAGTATATCATCATATAAATAAAATGATCGGTGATTATATTATGACTGTTACAACTCTCTCCATTAAAATAGCATAAAATCCCATTAAATATTATTTACTTTTTGACATAACATCAGCGCTTTTTGATTCACCACAATGGAAGCCAATCCAATAAATCCTGGAGAATGATCACGCATGAAGCAGAAAATTAACAACTACATTTCACAATGAGGAGATGTCACATTTTTGGGGGATTATACCTTTTTTTAAATTCCCCCTTCTTTCGGCTTTTGGCATTCCAGCACCATGGACAGCGACACTTCATCGGCATTTCTCTTGTGTTTGTGCCTGTCTGAAGTGAGTTTCGGTCTAAAAACATCGGCTTCCACCAGCATTTCAGTCGACATTTGCCAGTGGAGCTTAACTTACGCTGATTTACAATCATGTGAAAAAATTAGAACACCCTGTTTAACCCTGTGTGTTTTTTTGACATATGGATATTTAATATCAACTAGTACATACCCGTGCATACCCGTCCATGCCCGTAGAAACCAAGTATAAGCAAGTATTTCTGCATGCCCGTTGCCCTGATCTTTTCTGATGTGCAACACTTGTCGTCATTCTATTGCTCTCCATCTGGTGGGTCGTCTTCTTCTCCTTCGTTGAGACCACTGGTTGAGGGATAGGTGTGTCGTAATTCCAGTTCATGGACAGGATCATGAAAATAGATCGGAGCAAAAAGAGGCTTTCCGGCATGGACTCACTGTATATGACATCATAAAGACATGAAGGCAGCCTTGATGTATATGACATCATAAAGACATGTTGTCTGATGTCTGTCACTGTATATGACATCATAAAGACATGAAGGCAGGCTTGATGTACATGACATCATAAAGACACATTTGTCTATGTGCCATCATGTAGGCATCGCAACTCGTTCTATGATGCCTGAGTTCATGGTCTGTAAGACATCAAGACACATTTGTCTATGTGTCCTATGATTCAGGCAGAGATCATAGGCCATCCTATGATGTCCTATAAATGTGACAGACAGACAGACACACACACACAGATTTCTTGCTTTTATAGAGTGATATACAGTATGTGTGTCTGTGTGTATGTATATACTGTATATATATTTATAGTAATATGTACATATGTATATTAGCTGCTTTTGCTTGCTTGCTTTTTTTTCTGATTGTTGCTCTGAGTGTTGCTATCCCTGTGCTGTTGCAATCCTGGAATTTCCCCGTCATGGGACTAATAAAGGCTTATCTTATCTTATCTTATCTTATCTTATCTTATATATACACCAGTTATATAGTTTTGTTTCCACAAATGGTGTTTATATTCAAAACAAGTAACAATTACTAGCTGTGATATTTTATAAACATCTTTTTTCCAAAGTAACAGAACACCAGTGTCCAGGGATCCTTAAAAGTTCTTAAACATTTTTAAAATATACCAAATTTACGCCTTAAAAAATCCTTAAAATGACAGTTAATCATTAAATCTTCATTCCTGAGTTCTTAAAAATACCCCAGATATGATAAAAGCCTAAGCCTAAACTGTTTTCATGTTTGTGGGTTTAAATCCTCAGGAATTCCAACTCTTTCCACTGTAAATTTGAAAGTTTGTTTTTTGTTTTTTTTGTAAAGTTGCAACTTTCTTCTTCTAAGTATTCAACTTTCTTTCTTGTAGAATTGTGTTTTGTTTTTGTTTTTTTTTCTGGTAAATTGCAGCTATAGATTGTATTGGGAGAGATTAATTCAGATATTTTACTTGAATAACTTAATTATAGTGGCAACAATCCTGGGGAAGTTCAAATTTATTGAGGGCTGGATTGATGACCCCAAATTTGTAGTAATTTCAGTTACAGTAAACAATTGGTCAAAGTTAACTGTAATATGAACATAGACTTTTTACCATTTTGCAGATACTGTATGGGGTATTAAATTTGCTGAAGTGGCTTTAAAAAGGTCTTAAAAAAATCTAACATTTAACTTCCTCATAGCTGCAATAACCTTGAACACAAAAGGGATACATTTTTGCTTTTTGGATGAAAAATGACAACAATATTCATTTCAAGCCCTCACTTGTTTCTCTTTCCAGGTGTGTGATAGTTGATCGTGACATGAAGGAGATCAAAGCAATATGCAGTGTGTTTCCACATGCAAAAACACTGTTATGTTAGTTCAGTGTTCTTCAGGTAATGCACAAGATTCCATACATGAAACAGTGTCAAAACTGTGATATTAATCAGTCAAAAGAGAAACCATTTTACTTTTGTGCCATCTTCATAAAGGAAGCTGGAACACATAAACTGTCATGATACACCTCCAGCAGATAAGGAAAGAACTGGACTGCTAGTATGGGCAGAACTCCAATGAAACATTGTTTATTGATGAAAGAATGCAGCTCCGTGGCTGTCAAACACAAAAAAGTCAAAAACTAAACACTTAGTGAACATATGATGACAAGGAGCCGAAGGGAATGCTTTGCAATGATGCCACAAGGAGAAATGAAAACAGCTGGTATATATAGGGGCAGAGAAATGAATCAATATTACAGGACAGTGAGCAGCATTGATGACTATAGCAGGTTCATCCATATACAGGGATGGCAATTTTCCGCCGATCCGCGGATTTCCGCCGATTTTATCATCATCTATGTCATAATTTTGTACCTTTACCTTGTTCTCAATAAAGTTTGGAAAAAAAAAATATACGCGCTCGGCGCTTCCCCAAAGTCTCGCGATAACCCGGATGTACTCAAGCTACTGCTGTATTGTAAACAGCCCTGCGATTGGATAGTTGCAAACGATTGGACCAATCAAATGGCTCGTATGCTTTGTCAAAAATCCATTTCGGCTTGTTCTCAGGGATGTGATTTTTCCGGTAATTCACCGAATTCCGCTTTATTTGTATATTATATGTACGTTAAGTACGTTAGCGGCTTATGGTCCACGACGCAGTGAAAGTGTGCCCTTTCAGCCAGAACCGGAAGTGGCGTACGCCAGGTAGAGAGCCATTAACTCTTTGTCGAACACGCTGTATTTACGCTCACTGTCGTGCAAAGACCTGCTTAAAAAAAAGGTGAGCGGCTGCCAAGAACCGGCAACGCATTGCTCCACGACGGCCGCTATGCCCATGTCCGAGACGTGGGTAATGAGCGCTGTTTTAACCTCAGAACGCCTGCTCCCGTTCAGGAGTCCAGTCGACTCGCTTTCCGTTTGAGTGCAGCGTACAGCGGCTGTATGAGCTGAGCTGCGCGGGGGAGGAAAATGAGCTGCTCAAGACTCAATGGAGATTGAAACTGGTGATCTGAAATGAATGCTGAAATTATAAAAAGTAATGGTATGTTGGAATTTTATTTCTATTATGGAATAGATAAAATTAACTGATTTTGATTTGATCAAGTGCCCCCCTCATGGATCGTCACCTTATCGTGGTGGGGGGGGTTTGCGTGCCCCAGTGATCCCAGGAGCTATGTTGTCCGGGGCAATTTGCCTCTGATAGGGTCTCCCAAGACAAACTGGTCCTGGGTGAAGGGCCAGACGAAGAACGATCCAACAGACTCTCATGATAAATTGTATATCAAGGATTCAGTGTACCCCGCCCGGTATGGGGTTACCGGGGCCCCACCCTGGAGCCAGGCCTGGGGGAGGGGCTCGAAGGCTAGCGTCTGGTGGCCGGGTTTCCACCCATGGGACCCGGCCGGGCTCAGCCCGAAGGAGTTACATGGGTCCGCCCTCCAGTAGGTTCACCACCTGCAGGAGGGATCATGGAAGTCCGGTGCTATGTGGATTAGGTGGCAGTCAAAGGCGGAGACCTTGGCGGACTGATCCCAAGCTTTCTAAACTGGCTTTTGGTACGTGGAATGTCACCTCTCTGGTGGGGAAGGAGCCTGAGCTGGTGTACGAGATTGAGCGATACCGGCTAGATATAGTCGGCCTCACCTCAACACACAGCTCCGGTTCCGGAACCAGTCTCCTGGAGAGGGGCTGGAGCTTGGCCTTTTCTGGAGTTGCCCCGGGCGAGAGGCGACGAGCAGGGGTAGGTATTCTTGTATCGCCCCACCTTGCTGCCTCTATATTGGAGTTTTCCCCGGTGGACGAAAGGGTTGCTTCCCTGCGCCTTCGGGTTGGGAAACGGGTCCTGACCATCATTTGTGCCTATGCACCAAATGATGTTTCAGAGTACCCACCCTTTTTGGAGTCTGTGACTGGGGTGCTGGAGGGTGCTCCTCCTGGAGACTCCATTGTCCTACTGGGGGACTTCAATGCGCATGTGGGCAACGACAGTGAAACCTGGAGGGGGGTGATTGGGAGGAACGGCCTGCCCGATCTGAACCCGAGTGGTGTTCAGTTATTGGACTTCTGTGCTAACCACAGTCTGTCTATAACGAACACCATGTTCAAGCATAAGGGTGTCCATATGTGCACCTGGCACCAGGACACCCTAGGCCGCAGGTCGATGATCGATTTTGTTATCGTATCATCAGACCTGCGACCGTATGTCTTGGACACCCGAGTAAAGAGAGGTGCAGAGCTGTCAACTGATCACCACCTGGTGGTGAGTTGGATCCGATGGCAGGGGAGGAAGCCATTCAGACCTGGTAGACCCAAACGTATAGTGAGGGTGTGCTGGGAGCGTCTGGCTGAGGCCCCTGTCCGGGAGGTCTTCAACTCCCACCTCCGGAAGAACTTCAACCACATTCCGAGGGAGTCTGGAGACATGGAGTCTGAATGGGCCATGTTCTCCACCTCTGTTGTTGAAGCGGCAGCCCAGAGCTGCGGCCGCAAGGTGGTCGGTGCATCTCGTGGTGGCAACCCCCGAACCAAGTGGTGGACACCAGTGGTGAGGGGGGCCATTAAGCTGAAGAAGGAGTCCTATCAAGCTTGGTTGGCTTGTGGGACTCCCGAAGCAGCTGAGGTGTACCGGCAGGCCAAGCGGAGTGCAGCTCGGGTGGTTGCTGAAGCAAAAACCCGGGTATGGGAGGAGTTCGGTGAGGCCATGGAACAAGACTTTCGGTCGGCTTCAAAGAGATTCTGGCAAACTGTTCGGCGGCTCAGGAGGGGAAAGCAGCTCCCCGTCCACACTGTGTATGGTGCGGATGGGACACTGTTGACTTCAACTGGGGATATCGTCGGGCGGTGGAAGGAATACTTCGAGGATCTCCTCAATCCCACTGATACGCCTTCCACAGAGGAAGCAGGGTTTGGGGACGAGGGGGATGACTCGCCTATCACAGGGGCTGAGGTCGCCAAGGTGGTTAAAAATCTCCTTGGTGGCCGGGCCCCGGGGGTGGACGAGATTCGCCCCGAGTACCTCAAGGCCCTGGATGTTGTTGGGTTGTCATGGTTGACACGCCTCTGCAACATTGCGTGGAGGTCGGGGGCAGTGCCTTTGGCATGGCAAACCGGGGTGGTGGTTCCTCTCTTCAAAAAAGGGGACCGGAGGGTGTGCTCCAACTTTAGAGGGATCACACTCCTCAGCCTCCCTGGGAAGGTCTATGCCAAGGTACTGGAGAGGAGAGTCCGGCCGTTGGTCGAACCTCGGATTCAGGAGGAGCAATGTGGTTTTCGTCCTGGCCGTGGCACATCGGACCAGCTCTTTACCCTCTCGAGAATTCTTGAGGGTTCGTGGGAGTTTGCCCAACCAGTTTACATGTGTTTTGTGGACTTGGAGAAGGCATTTGACCGCGTCCCTCGTGGATTTTTGTGGGGGGTGCTTCGGGAGTATGGGGTATCGGGCTTGTTGTTACGAGCTATTCGGTCTCTGTACGACCGTTGTGAGAGTTTAGTTCGCATTGCCAACACTCGGTCGGAGTCATTCCCAGTGAGAGTTGGACTCCGCCAGGGCTGCCCTTTGTCACCGGTCCTGTTCATAATTTTTATGGACAGGATTTCTAGGCGCAGCCAGGGAATGGAGGGCGTCATGCTTGGTGACCACAGGATCTCATCTCTGTTGTTTGCAGATGATGTTGTCCTGTTGGCTTCATCCAGCAATGACCTACAGCTCTTGCTGGGACGGTTTGCCGCTGAGTGTGAAGCGGCTGGGATGAGAATCAGCACCTCCAAGTCCGAGTCCATGGTCCTCAGCCGGAAAAAGGTGGATTGTCCTCTCCGGGTTGGGGACAGGCTCCTGCCCCAAGTGGAGGAGTTTAAGTATCTTGGGGTCTTGTTCACGAGTGAGGGGAAAATGGAGCGAGAGGTCGACAGACGGATTGGAGCAGCATCTGCAGTGATGCGGACGTTGTACCGGTCTGTTGTGGTGAAGAGGGAGCTTAGTTCTAAGGCAAAGCTGTCGATTTACCAGTCAATCTACGTTCCTACTCTCACCTATGGTCACGAGCTTTGGGTAATGACCGAAAGAACGAGATCGCGGATACAAGCGGCTGAAATGAGCTTTCTCCGTAGGATTGCTGGACTCACCCTCAGAGATAGGGTGAGGAGCTCAGTCATTCGGGAGAGGCTCAGAGTAGAACCGCTGCTCCTCCACATTGAAAGGAGTCAGTTGAGGTGGTATGGGCATCTGATTAGGATGCCTCCTGGACGCCTCCCACTTGAGGTGTTTCAGGCACGTCCCACTGGGAGGAGACCCCGGGGCAGACCCAGGACTCGGTGGAGAGACTATGTCTCCCAGCTAGTCTGGGAACGCCTTGGTATCCCCTCTGAAGAGCTGGAGCAGGTGGCTGGGGAGAGGGAAGTCTGGGCTTCTCTGCTTGAACTGCTGCCTCCGCGACCCGGACCTCCGGAAAAGCGGTAGAAGATGGATGGATGGATGGATGGATGGATGATTTGATCAAGTGTTAAAGCATGTGATGGATAATGCTTGTTGGAATATTTACCTCCGCCAAGGAGGTTATGTTTTCATCGGCGTTGGTCTGTCTGTTTGTTAGCAAGGAAAAGTTATGGACGGATTTTCATGAAATTTTCAGGAAAGGTGTGCAATGGCACAGGGAACAGATGATTAGATTTTGGTGATGATCTGAGAGTGCATACCTCTATCAAGGGCTTTTTTTGTATTTGTGCAGCAGGATTACACAAAAACTACTGGATGGATTTGGATAAAATTTTCACCAGAGGTGGTTCTTGGGCTAGAGAGGAACCCATTATATTTCGGTGATGATCTGAGAATGCATACCTCAGCCAAGGCGCTTATCTTCTCACATTGTGTTAGCAACAATACTCCAAAACTGATGGACAGACTTTGATGCAATTTTCATCACAAGTGGCTATAGGCCTACACACAAAACCATTACATTTTGGAGTTGATCCATGACAAACGGAAGGAGCCTTGGCGGAGGGATGCGCTCTGAGTGCTTTTCTAGTTTAGGAATGCTATCTTCTTGGAACATAAGTCAATATTATACAGTAATAAGTGGCATTCAGCTGTTTGTTTTATGTCATGTAAGCACAGTTCTGGTACTTAAAAATCATAAAAACCCAGGAGCTTCGGGGAGCGAAGTGACAGTAAAGGTGAAAATTGGCTCAAAGTTCAATGAGGTAACAGAAACACTTGGACAGTTTCTGAAGAAACCAGAAAAGGAGATGAAGTTCAAAGTTCAGAGACTGACACAGCTTGCTGCCAAAAGGAAGAAAGTTTCACATTAGAAGTGACTTGGTGACCAGTGTAAATAGTGTAAAAAACTCTAATAGAACTGTTAAATATGTTGGACTAAAGACAGTGAGACAACATTGAAGAAAAAGTAAGTTAACTTTTCATTAAATTTAATGATTTATCTAAGTCTAGTATTTCATTTTTTAAATCATTTTTTTCAGTCTAAATTACTTGTATTTTACTGAAAACCTCCCAGCTTCAGGGGGGCTGCGCCCCCCCGGCCCCCCCGTAAGTCAATCGACCAAATTAGATTTCAGCTGAAATCAGAATTTCCTGTTGCCATCCCTGCATATATCACCATGTTGATGTTTTCATGATACCACATGACCCTGAGTGTAATATTGCTTTGACACAATGGTTCCACAGATGTAACTTAAAAGTTGGTAATAAAAACAATGAATCACAATTGTTTTTTTTGTTTTTTTTAATGTTCTGTAGTTCCACCAAGACTAGCATTGCTAAGCTAATTTTTAAAATCTATACGGGAATGTCCACTGAGAGGCAACCTCTCTTTTTCAAGGATCCCCCGTTCACACTCACACATGCACACCTGGAAGCTGCCCAGTACAACCACACTGACCTGTGGCCACTGAGCAGCTCCACTGAAACAGTCCAGGTTAAGCATTTAAAAAATATAATAATGACAAATACTTTGCAGATTTTGAAATTTACACTTCTCCCGAAAAAGATCAAAATATTTTACACAAAGACTATTTCATGACATATTTATTGCCAAAAAAGATAAAAATCATCAGGCGAACTGTTATAATTATAGGACTAAAAGGGATTTATTAACTAACACAGGACAGCTGAGTAACTAATTAGGGTCAACTGAAAACACGTGAGTGGCTGGAGGAATGGGAGGATGACAGGAGAGACTAGAAAACAAGAGCTGAAATAAGAAACTAAGGATGCACTAACTACTAATGATAACAGAATTGTGCCAGTAGTTCAAAAACAAAACAGAAAGCATGGACAGAATGTCCAGGTCATAACATAAACCGACTCATTTTCTTTGGATGTACAATGATTGCATTTACATCAGTATTTTTCTGAAGACGTCCATTATGTAGCTCAGTTGTTGCTGCGATGTTAGTGATATTCTCATTCAGTCCACAGTGGCCCGTCTCTTTTTATTTACACTGTCTAGCTATACTTCTGACAAAACATTCTGTTTCCTTTTGAAAAGGCTGTTCATCGCCGGATGCTACGATTGGAGGGTTGCATTAAAACACCTCAACTCTGCAATGAGGTCATTAGCTCCATGATCCTGCTGAAAGAGTGTGCATCTATAAGTAACTGGCAATTAACAGCTCATACTCTTTTCCTTGCACAGATATTGTCTTTGTTATGTCTTCAACATTGCTATTTGAACTCCACCTACAAAACCATAACTTTAAGTTATAAGCCTCACCCTACAGGGTTGGGGTTTTGAAGGTTTTCTTCAATAGCTCTGAAATAAATTGTCTGATTGGCACTATTTGTGGTGCCAATCATCTATACCTATGTGCCATCAAAAGTTATTGCCTTCTTTACCTTTGCTTTGAGTACCATGTTAAATCTGCCTGTACCCAAACTTCATGGGGCAGTGCGCTTAGCGATTTGTTCTATATTGGCAGTTTCAGTGCTTTCCTGTCCTCACATAATTCACTCATTTAAACGACGCTTGTCTCCTCTCACTGATGGTACAATGCCAGACTGCACATCTTTGCTGTTTGTGTACTTGCATACCTCCTTTTCTACCTTCCACTTCTTATGTGCATCAAAGTAGTCAGTTCATTCATGCCTCTGACAAGCCTCGTTTCACCTTGCTGACAGCCCATGGTTCATGAGCAAGAAAGAGTATTTCATCAAAAAATATTAAAAGCACAAACTGCCTTTAAAAATTTCTCTTGTTGTTTTATTTTGTTCAAAAGTGAATAGGAAACAAATTCCTGTGAAGGCATAAATTTTTTGTAAGGTTGCTGTGTAGTTCAACTGTTGGACAAACATGCCATGTACAGAGGCTGATGTACAGAGGCTGTATTGAATCTATGTCCTGGGCCCGAACACCCTTGGCCACCCCCCACCCCATTCCGCTTTAAAATAGTTTGAAATGGCTGCTATGGTGTTCCACTTTAAACATACAGCTTGGTTTGATTTAACTGTCTCACTGGATAAAGAAACAGTACTAAATACATACTAGTAAAAATATACTATTACAGTACTGTTCCAAAGTCTACCAAAACATTGTTTTAACAAAATTTCAATGGCCATCCATATTTATGTCAAACTAAACAACCAGAAACTACATCAAATAGCTACAAGCTTAAAAAAAAAACGTAATTTTAATTAAAAGTGCCATCTTTAGCTAAACCCAGTATTTACTGTGATCTCCTGTTGCACTTTACAAGTCTTAAATTTACTACATTAATCCTCTCATATAATACACCTGGCTTATCTCCAACATGATAAAAGTTTTTGATTGGTTGACCGTTTTCATTTGAAATTTAAAGAATCAAGAGAGGTCAAGAACAAAAATGAAAGTGGAAGGATAATACAACTTTCAAAATGATCCTGGGTTTGATCCCAGCCCCCGACCAACAGTGATCTGTGAGGAGTTTGCATGTTCTCCCCGTGTCTGCATGGGTTTACTCCGGGATTTCTCTGGTTTCCTCCCACATGCCAAAAACATGCAAGTTAGGTTAATTGGCATCAAACTGGGGATTCTAAATTGTCCTTAGGTATGACTGTGAGAGTGAATGGTTGTCTGTCTCTCTGTGTTGGCCCTGCGATGGACTGGCGATCTGTCCAGGGTGTACCCTGCCTCTCGCCCAAAGATGCTGGGATAGGCTCCAGCCCCCCCGCGACCTGAAAAGGATTAAGCGGAAGAAGATGAATGAATGAATGAATGAAAAATCTGATGCAGTTCCTCTGAGTGTCTTATTTGAGAGACCAGAAGACATCTAGTAAGCACCTGCCTAAAATCCTTGCAACTTCATTATGATCCTAAGTTGACCCTTCCACAGAAAGAAAAAAGTTGATCACGAATAGATTTTCTTTTTGTATTTGCCATACTTTGTGACTGTATCTGAACTAAATATGGACACCTGCTGTATTAAAAGTTTGCTAAAACAACAAATGTGGTGGTGTTCTAATGCTTTTGCAAGGTTCTTTACATTTCAAGTTTGTATTAAAGATGTTTTAAACAAGTCCAGGGATAAACCTCATAAAGATAATATTCACTGTGTTATTAAAACGATAGCAGACTGGCTGATTTGTGTGTGTGTGTGTGTGTGTGTGTGTGTGCGCGCGCACATGCATGTACTCATTCATTTATTTTCTTTGGTATACAGGAAACTGACTTTGCCAAGAGGGCCAAGGAGGTCGCAGTAAGAATGGATGCAATAACTGGCAGTAACAGCATCTCCAAATACCTGCAAACACGGTGGTTTCCATATGTAGAGATGTGGGCAAATTATGGACGACATGTTTGTCATCAGAACAATGAAACAAACAACTTAGCAGAGAGGTCAGTATCTGGAATCAAACAATATACTTCCCAAAACTGAAAAATGTAAAGATTTCTTCTTGTTACTGTTTATTAGTTATTATGATGAAAATGGTAACATGGAGTGATCTCTGTGATAAGTTTTACTTCCAGTCAATTACCCAATGTTCTCTTTTATATTTAAGGTTCTTTTTGAGCATGAGGTTCAAGTTTCTTCGAGGTTATGCAAACAGACGGTTGACAAACTGCTTCTACTGTTGAACGATAAAGTTGTGAACTACTACAGGTTTGTAGCAAGGGATGGGCGATACCGGCATTTTTCCTTTCAGTATGATATCATTAATTTATGGGACTTTTTCTTCAATACCGATACTTTTTACCTCTTAAAGGAAAATCACATGATTGCAGTTTCAATACCAACTTTATTGCAAGGGCAATATGAAATATGAATAAAACTCATGAACATACTTCCGGTTATGGCTGCCACGTAGGACGGACGTGTCTCGCTCTGCTCTGCTCCTGGAGAAAAAAAATCGGCAAATAACTCTCTCATTTGGGACAGAACGTATCCCAGCGTTTGGGCGAGGATATGTCGGCGAAGCCTAAGGCTGGAAAACCAGGAAAAGGAAAAAGCGAGCCGCCGAAACAGTCCAAATTAACGGACTTTCAGGTCTGTGACGCAGCAAACAGGGCTCCATATATGGCGGAGGAGGCTGGCAACGCTGCGATTTCTGCGGGGAATGGCGCAGATGCGCTGATGGCTGCCATGAGTTCAATGAGAGCGGACTTTTCCTCTAGATTTGATGGGATTATGACAGCGTTGGAAGGAATAAGAAAGGAATTGGGTGACTGTGTAGAACGAACGGCGCAGATGGAGCTCCGTCTCGCTAGTGCTGAAGATGACGTCACCCGTCTTCAATTAAAGGTGCGCACTTTGGAAAAAAAAAATAAATCTCTGGAAGATAGTATTTTGGATTTGGAATCTCGGTCGAGACAGAATAATTTGAGGCTGGTGGGTCTTCCAGAGGAATCAGAAGGTCGGGACGTATGTTCCTTTCTGGAAAAGTGGATTCCGGAGGTGCTGGGCAGCGAGGAGTTGCAATCAGCAGTGGTTCTGGAAAAAGCACATCGCATTGGCCCACGGAGAGATAAGGGACCGCCGAGGACCTTAATTATGAAGTTTCTTAACAACAGAGACAGGATGAAGATCTTCAACGCTGCACGAGCTAAAAAAGGAGAGATTAAACACCAGGACCAGCAGGTGCGGTTCTACCCAGATTTGGCCACAGGAATCCAGCAATTGAGGAAGCAGTTTGATCCCGTACGTAAGGAGCTGCGCAACCTTGGGATTCGTCATGGTGTAATCTATCCTGCGAGACTGCTGACCACGTATGAGGGCAGAACCCACATCTTCAAGACCCCAGAGGAGGCGCAGGAGTTCATCAAGAAGATCAAAGAAGAAGAAGAGACTGGTGGGAGCTAAGCATGAACAAAATATAAGGTAGAATAATTAAGCATTTGCACAGGCATCTGACTGACTTGAAGTAAATAGTAAGTTTACAAAATATAGATTGTATTATATATTAAAAAAAACAAAAAACAAAAACAAAACAAACAAAAAAAAAAACTATGATGTACAAAGTTGTTAAAAATTTTGGAGTTAAGTTGGAAAACTACAGAGGAGAGTTAATGTTACGTCATTAAAAGCAGTAGAGTTAGGGTGATTGGGAGGATGAAGAAGGAGTGGCTTAGGCTGTTCCCCGTGGGTGTGGAACGGTCGATGGCTATATCGGGAGACAGAATTTTTCTTTTGATTTTGGGGGGTTTGCCACAAGTGTGGGAAAGGGAAATTTGTTTGTGTGTAGTTTGTAGGATGAATGTTCAACCACTCATGTTTTTGCTTCTCTGTATGAGCATGTTTACACTGCAAGGTAATCCCAAACTCTCTATTGATCATGGACCAAAGTGTTAATCTTAATTTAACTTCATGGAATTGCAGAGGTCTACAAAATTTAAAAAAACTTAAACAAGTTATGAATAAAATAAAGGACATGGGTTCAAGAATTGTGTTTTTACAAGAAACTCATCTGATAGAGGAGGATGTTAAAAGAATTAGGAGTAGATGGCAGGGAAGTGTATTCACCTCTTCATTTTCATCCCGAGCCAGGGGAGTTATGACTCTCATACATAAATCAGTTCCTTTTCAAGTGAAAAATGTAATTGGAGACAAATTTGGAAGATATGTAATCATTCAAGGTTCTTTGCTATTAGAAAATATAAATCTTGTGAACTTATATGGTCCCAATATAGATGATCAGAAGTTCTTTGCTAATTTATTTCTCATCTTATCATCACTTACAGGGCAACATATAATAGCAGGGGATTTTAATTGTACATTGAATCCAGGTGTGGATAGATCAACAGGACTGGATTGTACGCACATTGGATGTAGGATGACTATTAATCATTTTATGAAAGAATTGAGATTGTTAGATATATGGAGAGAAATGAAACCACAAGTTAAAGCCTATTCTTGTTATTCCAGTACCTACAAGACATTCTCACGTATTGATTATTTTTTGATTTCCACAGAATTAAGGTCCAAGATTCAAAACTGCTTTTATGATAACATCGTGATCTCTGATCATGCACCCTGTTGTCTAATATATGTAGATAAAAAATTGACAAAGGAATCAGGTAGATGGCAATTTCAGCATAAATGGCTTCAGGATGAGGAATTTGTCAAGTATATAGAAAAACAGATAGACGAGTTCTTTGACATCAATACTACACAAACATCAGCATGTGTAAAGTGGGAGGCTTTCAAAGCTTTTATTAGGGGGCATATTATTAGTTATACAGGATCAAAATCTAAGAAGACTCGAGAGGAGAGAGCTAAATTGGAACATAAAATAAAAAATCTTCAGGAAAAAGTGTATGCAGGAAGTGACCCAAGGTTGGAGAATGAATTACTGATTTTGAGAGCTGAATACGACAAAAAATCAGCGAATAGAGCTGCCTCGAGTCTTCTAAGATTGAAACAATCTTTTTATGAACAAGGTGAAAAATCAGGAAAATTATTAGCATGGCAGATTAAACAATTGGAAATTAAAACACCAATTACCAGTATTATAAGTAACGGACAGGTAGTTATAGATCCTTTAGAAATTAATAGAGCCTTTAGAGATTACTATGAAAAATTATATGATACCAAAAATGAACCTGATTTAACAAAACTAAATGGGTTTTTGAACGAACTATCTATACCGTGTATTCCAAATGAAAACAGGGAGATATTGGAGTCTAAAATTAGTCAAGAAGAAGTTGGGCTAGCCATTGATAATATGAAACCAGGAAAAAGTGCAGGACCAGATGGTCTTCCAGTTGACCTTTATAAAAAATTTAAGAATAAATTAATAAAACCTTTTTTGGAAATGGTTTTAGAAGCATTTCAAAATAATAATTTACCATCATACATAAATAATGCCTTAATTATACTGCTGCCAAAACCAGGTAAGCCCTCTAATAAATGTGAAAATATGAGACCAATAAGCCTATTAAACGCCGACCTTAAGATAATCTGTAAAATTTTAGCAAGACGAATACAAGAAATTTTACCAAATATTATTAATCGAGATCAGAATGGCTTTATAAAGGGTAGACAAGGCTTCCATAATGTAAGAAGACTATTTAATATTATCTATTTTAATAAAGAAGCACCGGATACAGCTCTTCTATCATTGGACGCCGAAAAGGCCTTTGATAGAGTTGAATGGCCCTTTCTTTTTGAAGTCCTACAAAGGTTTGGACTTGGAAATAATTTCATAAAATGGGTTCAAATAATATACAATAATGCTACAGCAGAAATCCTAACAAATAACAATATTTCAAAACCAATAAAAATCAATAGAGGATGTCGACAAGGCTGTCCACTCTCACCTTTACTGTTTACTATGGCAATTGAACCTTTAGCGATAGCGATACGTTTACATTCACAAATATATGGAATTAAAGTTGGACCAACAGAACATAAAATCTCCCTGTACGCCGATGATATAATTTTGTTTATGTCGAATCTAAAAAAATCAATTCCAACCTTGTTGAATTTAATAAAGAATTTTGGGGAAATATCAGGATATAAAATAAATAAAACTAAATCTTCAATATTAATGCTAAATGAGACCCAGAGAAATTACCCAGCCCCTGAGGTAAATCAATTCAATGTTGTAAATCAGTTTAAATATTTAGGAATCCAAATTATGCCTAAGCTAGAATCAGTCGCCAGTGTCAACTATGAAGCCTTAATGTCAGATATCAGTGAGTTAACTCAGAGATGGATGTCACTACCAATGTCGATGATCGGGAGAATCAATATACTTAAAAGTAATATTTTACCTAAAATACTTTATTTATTTCAATACATTCCCTTATCACCACCTTTAGATCTATTCTCAAGAATAAAAAAAAAGTTAGTGGAATTTATATGGAACAACAGGAGGGCTAGATTACGTCTGTCTTTATTATATTTACCATTTGATCGTGGAGGTCTGAAATGTCCAAATTTTATGTTGTATTATTGGTCGGCACAACTGAGGTCTATGACATATTATTTTTCATCAAATGATCTCCCTCACTGGACTGAAATGGAATCATACAATTTACCTTTACCTCTTCCCATATTCATATACTCAGATTCGGCAAAAAAATTACAAAAACAAGTTAAAAATCCATTTGTAAAGCATATGATCAAAATATGGTGTGAAGCTAAAAACTATTTAAAAGAACCACAGTTACTGTCACAATTTAGTCCAATATGGGGTAATCAATATTTTAAACCAGGGAGAGCGGACGCTGTATTTAAAGTATGGAATTTAAAAGGGATACAAAAGATTCAGGATTTATATTTGCCATGTGCAGACAACATAATGTCTTTTGAAGAGCTGAGGATCAAATTTAATCTCAATAGAACACATTTTTTTAAATATCTTCAACTTAGAAACTTTATTCGATCAAATCAAAATAAAGCTCTCACTCGACCTATTTATTCATCCTTGGAAAAAATGATGATGAAAGATAGTAAAAGAAAGGGTATTATTTCAGAGTTTTATAACTCATTGACACTATCTTCAAGTGAAAATTCACTGAAAAGATTAAACTACTGGAAAGAAGATCTGCAAATTGAAATTTCAGAGGAACAATGGGAATTGGCTTGTACAGAAGCTCAAACCAAATCAATAAATGCACGCCTTAAATTGATACATTTCAAATGGTTAATGCGGATGTATGTTACACCGGAGGAGTTAAATAGATATAACAAAAATATACCAGATACATGCACAAAATGCATGGAAAGTAAAGGAACCCTATTTCATTGTTTATGGGAATGTAGATTAATAAGAATGTTTTGGGAAGAGGTGAGGGTAACAATTGAATCTCAAAACAAATCATATTGAATCCTAAACTGGTTTTGTTGGGTCTGTACCCAGAAAAGCATAATTTCAATAAAAGTGAAAGAACATTCATAGACCTCAGTTTGCTTAATGCTAAAAAATGTATTGCACTATTATGGAAAAAGACTCATAGACCAGATGTGACTCAGTGGTTAAGACAGATGTTAACAAACCTTCCATTAGAAAGAATAAAATATATACTGAAATCAAAGGAAATTGTGTTTGAGAATATATGGAGACCTTTTATTGATTATGTAAAAAATTTAAACATAACTCTTGAAGAAGAAGGTGAATGATGTGTGTGGACCTTGTAAATTCCAAACTGGTGAACATAATATGTATACTAATGTATTGGATTGTCTAGACTAAACAGAGGAGCATTGTTGAAGACTTGATTTTGTTGGTGGTTGTTGGTGTTTTTAGTGCATTTTTTTTTTTTTTTTTGTAGTACTTTAGTGTTAGTGTTTGATTGTTTGTATCATGTTTGTTAAAAAAAAAAAAAAAAGGTTCAATAAAGATATTGTGGAAAAAAAAAAAAACTCATGAACATAAATACTTGAAAGAAATGCTTATAAAATGATAATGAAACATAACAGTGAGCAAAGTAAATAAAATGAAATATAATTCAATTGTAATAAAAATTATTAAGACTTAAAATGAATGCAAAATTAATTCAATTTCTTAATTTGGTGAAGATTCTCAGTCATCCAGGTGGGTAAGTATGCTGTAGGAAAGCTCAGTCAAGCCAACTGGATTCAAGAATGTTTTACTTCTGAAATGTTTCACCATTCATCCAAATTCTATGGTAATACCAAGCAGCATATATGTGTAATATTTTTTTCACAATGCATTTTTTTATTTTTATTTTCTTATTTATTTATATTATTTTACAAACTTAAATAGTGCTTATTTTGTTTGTTTTTCAAAATTATGCTGCTTGCTGACAGATTGCTATGATGATGATGATGGTGATGATGGTATTGCCATAGAATTTTAATGAATGGTGTAACATTTCAGAAATAATACTTCTTCTGCTGCCCACAGCTCTGCTCTGCGCTGGAGTCAGTAGTGACTGCTTGGCTGGAGGCTGCCAGTGCGCAGTGAGTCTTCGGCTCTGTCATCTGATAGGCTGCCGTAATCATGTGACATAGCAGACCTTCTCTAAAATATGCCTGGGCTGGTTTTTCACCAGTTTTCACACATAAATTTAATGCCTAAACTCTCAGAAGTGAAAACAAATTTCACGTTTTGTATTAACGTGGTGGTATCGCAATATTTAAAAAGTATCGACCAGCTGGTATCGAAGTATCAATACTTCAGTATATATACGCCCATCACTATTTGTAGCACATTTGATTGTCCACTTTTTTTAAGTCGACTAAAGTGGAACAAAGTGTGGTATATAATAAACTAAAATTAAATTAAAATATCATGCTTGTATTATTTATCCAGTACTTACTGCAAGTACTTCACACTTCCTGTGTGAAGTACATATGACTAGTCAGTCTTACCTGCAGTGAAGGGTAGTAAGCTGTTCCCAGTTTGGAGAGGCAAGGTAGGTGACTAAAAGGTGAATGAAGTGAGGAGCTACTCAAAACAGGGTCAGCTGAGGAGGGAATTGTTAGTATGTAAAATAACCAGTTGGACTGGTATTATAGGTTGAGAGATACTGGCTAGATATAGTCGGCCTCATCTCAACATACAACTCTGGTTCCGGAACCAGTCTCCTGGAGAGGGGCTGGAGCTTGGCCTACTTTGGCATTGCCCCGGGCGAGAGGCAGAGAGCAGGGGTGGGTATTCTTGTATCCCCCCGCCTTGCTGCCTGTATATTGGAGTTTTCCCCAGTGGACAACAGGGTTATTTCCCTGCGCCTTCAGATTGGGAAACGGGTCCTGACCATCATTTGTGCCTATGCACCAAATGATGGTGCACAGTTGCCCATTCCCTGTTGCTTTCTTTGATGCAATTTGACTTTTCAAATTGCATCAAACAAGTTAAAATTATTGGAAAGCGTGTAAAATTTTCTTACACATAAAGTGCACAACAAGAATAAATATCCTGTCACACACAAAAAAAACGAACAGCCTTAATTTATTTCATTTTACTTATATTTGACTTTTTGCAGTGTAGTTGTGTTTTCTTACTCACAGTTGCATTATGTCTCAAAGAGAACCAAAAATGAGGCCGTAGTAGCTCAGGAGGTAGAGCAGGTCGCCCGATAACCGGAGGGTTGGCGGCTCGACTCCCACTCCCCCCACCTTGCCGTTGTGTCCTTGGGCCAGACGCTTTTCCCACCTTACCTCCAATTTGTTCATGGTTCATAACACTGGTGTATGACTGTAAATAAATGTTCGGTGGTGGTCGGAGAGGCCGTTGGCATGGATTGTCAGCCATGTTTCTGTCAGTCTGCCCCAGGGCAGCTGTGGCTACAGAGGTAGCTTATCACTGTCATTGTCTGTGGAGGGAATGAATAATGGACTCACTATAAAGTGTCTTTGGGTGTCATGAAAAGTGCTATATAAATGCAATCCATTATTAAAAACATAGCTATTATACATTTTTAAACAGATTCTGTATTCTGTAAAATCTGAAATTTCTATAGGTATACAGTGTGGTATTTTTTTCCTTGTAGTAATAAACATGACATTGAATATCAGTATTTTTTTAAGGTATTTTAAGGTAAAAAAAAAAAAATCACAGTATTGTGACAACACTAATGTCCACAACATCGTGGCACCGAGCAAGAGTTAAAACCCTCTGTCCCTTATTTGGCTGTGAAAAAGTTAGCAACCCTAACTGTTACTGATATTAGTCTAGTTAGCTTCCAGCTGCTAGTGTGTTATTTATTCTTGTAATAAACTTTGACTCACTCATAACCAGTGTTGGACAAGATACTAAAAAATAGTAACTAATTACAGTTTCTGGTTACTTCTATTCAAAAGTAATTGAGTTACTTTACAAATTACTGCATGATTAAAGTAACTAGTTACTTGGAAAAGTAACTGACATTACTTTTAAATGCATACTTAAATCATCTTGCACATATAGCAAGATAATTTAATTAATGGATTACATTACGTGCTTATTACCAGAGTGGTGGCCTAGTTGGTAGAGCATCTGCCCCACACCTGGGAGGCCTGGGTTCAAATCCCGGCTGGGTCATGCCGAAGACCATATAAAAGTGGAACTTCCAGCCATCCAGCTTGGTGCTCAGCAATAATGGAACGGAGGAGGGAAATTTGTGGCGGCGCCTTGCATGGCAGCAACCCCTCCGATTCTTGATGTGATTAATATTGTAGATAAGAGAAACGTAATTTTGTTCTACTGTACATGATTAGCTGTATGGATTGAATGACAATAAGCTGGCTTTACCTTTATTAATGTCAGGCTGAAAGCATACTGTTTCAGACAGAGTTTTTAGAACATGTTCAGCTTCCTTTATCCTGCCTTGAGAGCACTTATTGTGGGAAAAATCTGAAGAAAATCAACATGATATTGCCAGTAATTTCCTCATTTTGGAGTGAGAGTTGGCAACACTGCATAAAGCTGTCCATGTTTATCTTACCTTTATGATATGGATTTAATCTGATGTGCAGTGCTCTAAAGAAAATGTCCATTATCCACAGTCCAAATGTCTGTTGTGACAGAGACATAATCCAGTCACCTCAATTTATTTTGGAGATCAAAATCCATTTTTGAGTAAGCTTTACTCAAGTAGCAAGTAAATGTGTTTTAACTTCAGTGGATCACAGTGTCAGCTGTCTGATGGAAAGTCACTGTTTATATCATGTCTTCAGTCTGTAACGAAGTATCTGGCAATCAGTCAGTTTAATTCTTGCTGGGTCCAGCAATTGTCCAGATGCATCTGCTTGAAATCCCGCCGTGGCTGTATTTCGACCTTACATCCAGCTGTAGCTGTTCAGATAGCATAGATCCACTAACACGGTGTTAGTTAGCATAACTAGCCATTGCTTAGCACTAGCTTTGTCGGAGCTTTGTTGCTGTTTTCCAGCGCTTCTCAAGATTGCAGTAGGTCTCAACCGCACTTAGTTTACAACCCACCAATATGCTTTTGTCCTTAACCAAGTTAAAGGAAAAAATAATCTGTCTATTTCCACAAAAACAAAGTAGCTTCATCTCTTCCTTCACTCAGTAGTGAAGACTCAGCTCTCTGCAACAAGTCACGTCGACCGACGGCTGCGTCAGCTACAGTAGGGTCAGATTGTATATTCATTTATTTGTGCTAAAAATATCTATCCATATTAATAAAACAAGTAACAAGTAACACATCTGATTAAATTTCAGTAATTGTAATGCATTACAGAATTTTTAAACAGTAATTTTGTTACACAGCATGTTACTGCAAAAGTAGTGGCGTAACACGTTAACGCATTACTCCCAACACTGCAAACACTGCGTGGACTGCATATGGAGTGCATGGACTGCATAACACTGCATGGACTCAAATGAAGGTGAATGAATTCGTGCAAAGACTTTGTACAATAAATGTCCATTACAGCCCATTCAGTGGTATTTGAAATGGAAGAGACATAAACAACAGTATAGCTGAACTATGCTAAGCTAACTGGTTGAACCATTAAACGGCACAGTATGATTACACAAACGATTAAAATGTGAAACACAAACTTTATAAAGAAAAAAAAACATTGGCCCGTACTCTATTTCCAGTAAGAGCAATGATAAGTGAAAGTGATAAAATTGATTTATTAACAAGAAAGCACCAAGGAATGGGAAAATAGAATGGAACCAGAACTAGAGCTGCTCGGCGTCTGGAATGCGGGAAGCATGTCACTCTACATTATGAAAGCGGTCTGTGAGATCGTATATTATACATATATTATTATGGCAGTGCTCTGGGCTAGAGAGGGGTGATGCCCCACCAATGGGGGGTAGCGTCACCTGGGGTATATAAGCCATTTGTGGGAGGCATATTGTCTCTTCGCTGTGGCTCCTGTGCTCGCGGTAGAGTCTCCTGTGTTCCTGGTTCTCGTTCTAATAAAACTTATAAAACATCACCTCGACTCCTCTATAATTTGAGACACAACATTTGGTGACGAGGGTATATGGAGATGGAGAGGGCTGCAACCACGCTTCGTCCATTTTTGGAGGCTCCGGGTGAGCCGTTGGTACCTTGGGCCAGATGGTATGCGGCCTTCAAAAATTATCTGATGGCGTTAGACCTCGGCAACCTTGACAAATTGCAAGCGAGGGCTATTCTGGTCCATAACCTGGGTATGGAAGGCCAGAGAATCCTGAGCACGCTTGGAGGAGGTGACTCATTCAGCGACATCATGAGGCTCATGGCCGGCTACTTTCGCGCCCCTGAGAACATCATATTGTGGTGCATCCAGTTCAGGCAGCGGTGCCAGCAACCCGGAGAGTCGGTCCAGCAGTTTGTGGCGAACCTTCGACAGCTGGCGGGTGAGTGCAGGTTTGGAGCTTTGGAGGAGGAGATGGTCCGCGACCAGCTAGCAGAACACGTGGCCTATTCCTCGGCCAAAGTTCGCATGCTAACCTATGCTGGTGAGCTAACATTGCTAGCGCAGCAACAAGAGGCAGCAGAAAGGCTAACAAAGAATCTCGGTGATAAGGAGGCCCTGCCCAGGAACAATGTACAGTGGAAGGCACTGGCCTTGGATTCAGATGATGGCAGTGAGGATGAGTATGCGGCCATCGTAAAATTTAGGTCCACCCCAGGGATGTGGGCCCTTCGCCCGATTCGTAATTTATTTTCAGAAACAAATACCATAATCAAAATTAAATCAAAAAGGATTGACACATATCTGTGTGTAATCAGTATTGAACACATTAAAATTTAACTTTTTGAATTATAGTGCAGAAAATCATTCACTTTTTCACAATATTCTAACTTTCTAGAGATACTTACATTGGTGTGTGTAAATGTATTAAAAGTCCCACTAATAAAGATAAAACAGCAGCACAATTCTGGCAGTCCCATTAATTATTAGGTAAAGGCACAAAATGAATTGAACACAGGATGATCAAAACTTAGAGCACTGATTTTCAACCTTTTTTGAGCCATGATCTGGAGACATCTCTTGTCAGTTGAGCGCTCCAATGACAGGGGTTCTTTTTGCGGCACACCGATTTTCTCAGAACAACACTTCTGACCTCCGTGATTGTTGAATCTACTGCTTGTTTGGTGCTGGGGGTGGTCGACATTGGGATGCAATTTCTGGGGGAGGTGGTGACATTTTCTCATCCAGATAGTGTTGTTGGCTCACACATGCCAGCACTTTTTTGTTTTGTTTTGTTTTTTGAAGTTCCATGGCTGATGTAAGGCAGCTATGGGGGTTATGAAGGTAGCCCCACCTTTCTGTGGGGCAAGTTTTCCTTTGCAAGGAGAAAAAAGAAGAGGAGGGATTGTGTTCATGCTGCCGTCCACTGACATGGAGGAGCCACTGCGGGTACCAATAACAACAACAATGGTGAGTTGTTTGCAAGTTTTTAAACCAATTAAAAAGTGAAATTAGTAAATTTCCCAAGGGTCCCTGAACTTTCTCTCACGAAACCCCCAGGTTCCGAGGAAGCCCAGTTGAAAAACACTGACCTATATAGAGACGAATTCAGAGAAAAATAAAGTACGTGGCGGTAATGCACCTGTAAGCTGGTTGCCAACTGCCAATCAAATCTAAAAGAAGAAGAAGAAGGTGACACAAGCAGCAAAGATGGCAGCTTGAGTGAGGAGCTCTGCCACAGAGGCAGCTAAATTTCTTTAAAATCAGAGCTTTACGCCATAGACTTTTGGTAAAAGTTTTGTTCTCTTGAAGCACAGACTCTGTATGCATGTTTACAATGCCAAGTCACCAACAAAAACTCAGTCTACGACGCCAAGATGCCACTAGCAAGGAAGGCTTGGCTAAAGCTAACAACACGCAACAAGAGGATTCCTTGCCTTCAGTGTCACCATCACCATCAAAGTCAGACTTTGAGCTATTCAAGCTATTCAGAGTTTTCAATCACGTGACTTCCGGCGAGATCAGCGGCCACCTGGTGGGCTGCAGTAGATGACGTTGGCGGCCGCATGTGGACCGTGGGCCGCCAGTTGCCAATCCCTGCTCTGGACAGATTGCTGGTCCATTGCAGGTATACACTGGACAAAAGGTATCTTATGAGAAAATGAAAAGCCCCAACAAGACGCTCTCTGTGTCTCTCTCTCTCTCTCTCAAACACACACACACACACACGCGTGTGCACGCACACACACATACAGATCTGATTATTGGCCGGAACAATTATTGTAATCGTGTCATCTTAACAAAGGAATAGATAAGAAGTCAGACCTCCCCTCCACCCGTCTGCCCTTATCACTCACATCACCATCCTCTTGCAGAAGCAATCATACACGCTAATACAGACACACTCAACACACGCTGAAGACACACAACTGAAGGCAAAAGTGATTTAAAGTCCAATATCATGGAAATATTTTAATGGACAAATAAATAAAACAGTTTCATCAGAGAGACAAGAAATCAGAAGAAATCTGAGGAATTAGTTTGGCATCTGGAATATTTGTACTACTGTGGTGGTAATACTGACTGTGGGGGTCTGCAACCCGTGACTTGGCAAAGGACATGCATGTCGCTCCAGAGTCACCCGCAGTCAGTGTTACCACCACAGTAGTACTGTATATATATATATATATATATATATATGTATATACACACTACCATTCAAAAGTTTGGGGTCACTTAGAAATTTCCTTATTTTTGAAAGAAAAGCACTGTTTTTTTCAATGAAGATAACTTTAAACTAATCAGAAATACACTCTAATATCTAATATACATTGCTAATGACTATTCTTCAAATATCTGGTTTTTGGTGCAATATCTACATAGGTGTATAGAGGCCCATTTCCAGCAACTATCACTCCAGTGTTCTAATGGTACAATGTGTTTGCTTATTGTGTCATAAGGCTAATGGATGATTAGAAAACCCTTGTGCAATCATGTTAGCACAGCTGAAAACAGTTTAGCTGGTTAGAGAAGCTATAAAACTGACCTTCCTTTGAGCAGGTTGAGTATCTGGAAAAAATTATTATTTCAAATACAAATCATTATTTCTAACCTTGTCAATGTCTTGACTATATTTTCTATTCATTTTACAACTCATGGTGGTAAATAAGTGTGACTTTTCATGGAAAACACAAAATAATTGTCGGGGTGACCCCAAACTTTTGAACGGTAGTGTATATAATATATATATATACAAAATATATATATATGAGTGCATCTTGGACACTTCAGCAACACCAGAGATGCACGTTCCCTCTAGTGTGGCCTACAGACCCTCACCATGCACAAATCTCCACCTCAGACCTCTGCGAGTGACATCACATTGCTTAATAACCTAAATGACTTCTTTGGCCGCTTTGAAACACAAAATAGCACATTAGTCTGGATCCAGGCCATAAGTCTGGATCCAGCTAGCATGAAGATGACCCTCTCCAGGATTAACCCACGCAAGGCAGCTGGACCACACAACATACCAGGTCGTGTTCTGAAGGACTGTGCGGAGGAGCTCAAGAATGTCCTGGTCAACATCTTCAACATCTCCCTGAGTCAAGCTGTTGCCCCACGTGTTTCAAAACTGCCACCATAACACCAGTCCCAAAGAAGTCCCTCCCATCCAGCTACAATGATTACCGGCCCGTAGCACTGACCCCCATCATAATGAAGTGCTTCGAGCGGCTGGTCATGAGGAACATCAAGTTCATCCTCCCTCCCTCCCACGACCCATCTCAGTTTCCATACAAGTCAAACAGATCCACAGAAGACGACATCTCTGCTGCTCTACATCCAACCCTCACCCACCTGGACTCAAAGAACTCCTATGTGCGAATGCTGTTCTTGGACTTCAGTTCAGCATTCAACACAATCATCCCCCAGCACCTGACAAAAACTCAGACACTTGGGACTCAAAACCTCTTTCTGTAACTGGGTGCTGGACTCTCTCAGAGGGAGGCCACAGAACATGCGGGTTGGCAGCAACACCTCCAAGACATCACACTGAGCGCAGGGGCCCCACAAGGGTGCGTGCTCATCCAGTTGCTCTTCACCCTGCTGACCCATGACTGCGTACCAGCCTACAGCACCAACCACATCATCAAGTTTGCAGACAACACGACAGTGGTGGGCCTCATCACCAACAATGAGGAGGTCAACTACAGAAATGAGGTGAGCCAACTGGTCCAGTGGTGGAAAGACAATCTCTTCCTGAACATGGGAAAAATCAAGGAGATTGTGGTTGACTTCAGGAGGGGACACACACAGCATCCCCCTCTGATCATCGATGAACCAGCCGTGGAGAGGGTGAGCAGCACCAAGTTCCTGGGGATGCACGTCTGTGAGGACCTCTCCTGGTCCAACAACACCACATCACTGGCCAAGAAGGCTCAAACTCATGTCTATTTCCTCTGCAAATTGAGGAGAGCATGAGTCCCACCCCCCATCATGTGCTCATTCTACCGAGGTACCATTGAGAGCAACCTCACCAACTGCATTATGGTGTGGTATGGAGACTGCACTGCCTCCTGCCGGAAGACGCTACAATGCACAGTGAAAGCTGCCAGCAAGATCATCGATGCCCCTCTGTGCCCCCTCTTGGACATCTACCTGACCTGCCTCACCCGCAGAGCCACCAACATTGCAGGCGACACCTCCCACACCTCCCACTCCCTCTTCAGCCCCCTGCCCTCTGGGAAAAGGTTCCAAAGCCTCTGGGCCTGCTCCACAAGACTGCTAAACAGCTTTGTTCACCAGGCCATCAAGACCCTGAACTGTGTCCACTCCTCTTCCCCTTCCCCCGGACCGTAACGCACTCACCCGCACAATAACTACCTCAGCTGATGGCACAGAAACACTGGCACACCAACAGTAATACATCTGCTGCTGTATGTCTCTGCACCTTACTGCAACCATTTGCACAAATGCCATACCTGCTACTGTCTGTTATTGCAATATTGATCATGTGCAGTCCAATCTGTCACTGTCTACACCTACACTACTGCATTGACCACATAACTATGAGTATTATTACTTTACTTATTCTGTATATAGGATTGCTGGGTTTTATCGTTTATCTTTATTTGCACTATGGGTGACATAATGCACGGCTCAGGAGACACGCACGCAGGCTCAGGGTAGATTCAATAGCTTTATTAACAACAAGTGTGTATGAGTGCGTGTATGTGAGATGGTAATGTGTTGGTGGTGGCGTCTGCGTCAGGCACGGGAACAGGAAACCGTACAGCCGGACAACCCTATGGGAGAAGCAGAGGGAGAAGGGTAACGGGCACCACACCAACACAGGAGATGAGATAATGGCTACTGGCTTACTTGGTTCGGGCAGGTGACTGGCGTAGCAAGGGCGTAGCCCAGTAGACAGCAACCTGGAGCGCCTGAAGCAGTAGCGAGGAGGAAATGGCTGGGGAACGTAGTCCGCCGCCGGGGAATCCACCTGTGCACAGGGGAGGAGAACTGGAGGAAGAAGGTAAGGAATGCTTACTTGCGATCTTGCTTGATGAAGGGGGTTCCTTGCAGCAAGAGTAGCCGATGAGAACAGACGGCTTCAGGCCGAAGCCCAGGGCGAGGCGGCTTAAATCCCTCGCCGCTGACGAGGCGCAGGTGTGCATGCAGCTGGCGCCGCTGATGAGCGGCGAGATGTGACAGTGGGATGTCTGGGTTTTATCTTTGCCGCTATTTGCACTACGGGTAGCATTACTGTACATAGGCTGCTGTTGTTGTTTTTCCAGGCTTATTCTTCTTTTAATATTGTGCACACTGCTGATGAGAGAAAGAAACGGCATTTTAATTCTCCTGTATTTCCTGTACGTATAGTAGTATTGACAAATAAAATCTTTGAATCTTGAAATCTTGACTATAGTATATACCCTACCCACAAAAAGGGATATTCAGCTTTGGGGTGATATTTCAGGATGCACCTAAAATGCACTATAACCTTTACAGGTGAACTTAATTTGACCTTCTCTATTCTCTTTTGAATGCACATGTCCAACTATTCAATGTTTCAGTACTTTTTGCATAACTTGCTGTTCTCTAACAAGATGCTTAATGGCAAAATTCACAACAGGTGTTGGATCCATGAATCGACCAATAAATTTTCTGGTTCATTTAGAATTGGTATTTAAACAGTCCTCTTCATCATGCTGTTCACATTTTGACATCATGAGACCAAGACAATACCGAACAATTGATCAACAGTACCTCGCCATTGTGAGGATTCAAACACGATGTTCTCAGAGGGAAGTGGCCACTGAGCTTAGAGTGTCAAAGAGTGTTGTCAGCAGGTTGCAACAGAGACACAGACAGACTGGAAGAGTCACAGAAAGGCATAGAATTGGACATCCTTTCACCACATCATATGCTGATAACCGCTTCATTGTGAACAGTGCCCTGTGGAACCGGATGATGAATGCCACTCAACTCCAGACACATTTAAGGGAGGTGAGAGGAACCCAAGTGTCACGTCAGACCATTCAAAACCGTTTGCATCAGTGTGATCTGCATGCTAGACGACCTGCAAGGGTACCTGACCACACCACCAGGCACAGCAGTCATCATCTTGCATGAGCCAGGGAGCATTTAGGCTGGACAAGGGACCAGTGGGCCTCAATGCTGTTCTCTGATGAAAGTCAATTCACGTTGAACAGAAATGATGGCCGCCAACAATGTTGGAGATGTCAAGGAGAGCACCATGCATCAGCCACTGTTGTCACTATGTCACAGTCTGGGCAGGTGTGTCTAGTCAATACAGAACTGCCCTAAACCTTGTGAATGGTACTGTTACAAGCTGATACTACCTGAAAAAGATCATTAATCCAGTCATTGTGCCCCTGCATGAACAACACAGGCCTAATTTCATCTTCATGGACGACAATACTCCAGCTCATTGAGGTTGTATAATTAGGGAATGGCTGCTGGAGGGTGGGGTACCTCAAATGAATGGCCTGCACTTTCTCCAGACCTGAATCTCATAGAAAACCAATGGGATCAGCTAAGTCACCGTATAGAGGCTCGTAACCCTGCACTCCACAACCTCAATGACCTGAGGGCCGCCTTTCAAGAAGAGTGGAATGCCATGCCTCAGCAGACAATACGTTAACTTTTGAACAGCATGAGATGTTGTCGTCAAGCTGTAATTGATGCTCAAAGGCACATGACAAGTTATTGAGACATTGACATTTGCTGCTGTTGGCTTTTGTTTCAATAAATTGTTTGAGATGAGGAAATCACCATTGCATTCTTCTACTTAAACTAATGCATACCCGTGGATGCCCGTAGAAACCAAGTATTGTGGTGACCCACCACAATCTACAAGGACATTCATCCTCACACTCAGTAGGTCCGGAAGAAGCAGAGGACCATTCACATATGGACAGAGAGCCCCTGGGGGGACAACCAGAACAATGGACTATTGTTTATACATCCCCGGATTAAGGAGAAGACGTCTGGGAGCCAGTTGGTCATGCTAATCATATGTATTGACTGATACTGTCTGTATATCAATATGCTGATGTGCCATGCATTCTCTCTGTATAACATATAAACGAGCTGACGATACATGCCTCAGCACACACAACACACACACAGCAGCACAGTAGCGCATAGCACTACAAGTGCGTCTCATTTTGATGGAGGAAATAAAACTCTGCAACCTTCCAGCTCGTCATATCTTGCCTGAACTTATGCCTCCACACTGGTGACCGTAGACATGTCATGGTGCACCCCTCGCCTGATCCTATTCCTCCACACTGGAGACTTGATGAGATAGAATGACCGTCTGCTCCCTCTCACCGCGCTCTGGATCCCAGAGGACCAGAGAACGCCTGCAACCTCTTCATCCTCACCGGAGCATGCTCCCCGGAGCAGTGCAGCGCTTGGACCAACACGCACCATGAATGGCGACACGAGCAAAACGAAGGAAGCAGCCTGAACGGGGAAATCATCAACACCATCTGCATGGATTTCCACCAAGTTCCCCGACTCTGACTAAACTCCCGACAGTGGACCTCCTGCACACAGAAGCCCTGCACGCACATCGCAGGATTACGAGGTCAGCGCAACTGCCAGCTATGTGGTCACTGCGCCAAGCGCGCGCCACACACAGAGACGAACCGGCTCCATAGACTGATACATCGTCCTCCGCCGCTGCACATGCCCGAGAAACACGGCCGAATGCCACCCTCAGAACCTTCAGGGCTGCTCATGCACCTGAAGTAGACGTGCAGCCGGCACACAGGACATTGTATAGGTTTCTCAGCCACGGCGCACACCAGGAGTTCAGCCGATTGCTGTCCCCAAGGGCTTTAGGGCTGCTTCTGCACCTAAAAGCCAAACCGCCAAGTCCCTCACACAGCTGCAGTTGTTCTACAGCCGCTACGCATCCTTGGGGAATTTGGCCGTTCACCTTCCCCACATCCTCGCTGGACCGAGCTGAGAGGAGTCAGAGACTTAATTTTTTTTTTTTTTTTCACAGCCACTGCAGATCACCGCCAGGGTGACCGGGAAAGTCCCTCACCATCGCGGATCCACATGCAATTTTTGCATGGTCCAGACACCTTTGACGTCCTGGGCCGACACTCACTTACTCCCACCCCCTTCCCCCTCCTCCTCCACAGTACTCTTCCCGCACCTCACTCCCTAAAGCCAGCCGATCGCCGTCTTGTTCCATTACGCACGACGCGAGCTGGCCCCGTGCACCCACAGTCCACAGCCGTTCAAAGTGCTGGAACTCGGAGCGGAGCACACTGTCCTTTCCACCCCTCCCCCGTCCCCCCCACGGACTGACAAGCCATCCGACACTCCTCTACAGCAGGACAGTTCTACCGGAGCTGGAGCCCAAACGACCGGGGGGGGGGGGGGGTGTCACAGCCCCTTCTGAGTGTTCTGGGGGGGACCCCTGTGGTGACCCACCACAATCTACAAGGACATTCATCCTCACACTCAGTAGGTCCGGAAGAAGCAGAGGACCATTGGCATACGGACAGAGAGCCCCTGGGGCGACAACCAGAACAATGGACTATTGTTTATACATCCCCGGATTAAGGAGAAGACGTCCGGGTGCCAGTTGGTCATGCTAATCATATGTATTGACTGATATGTATATCAATATGCTAATGTGCCATGCATTCTCTCTGTTTGTATAACATATAAAAGAGCTGACGATACATGCCTCAGCACACACAGCAGCACAGTAGCACACAGCGCTACAAGTGCATCTCATTTTGATGGAGGAAATAAAACTCTGCAACCTTCCAGCTCGTCATATCTCGCCTGAACTTATGCCTCCACATAAGCAAGTATTTCGTAAGCAAGTATTTCTGCATGCCCATAGAAAGCAAGTGTAAGCAAGCATTTCTGCATGCCTGTAGAAAGTTACTGTTACCATGGCAACAGTAACCATGGTGAAACCTGCCATTGATCTTTGACGTCACAACTCGTTCAGTGATGCCTGCCTTTGATCTTTGATGATGTGTCTGCCTGGCAACAGTAACCATGGTGATGCCTGCCTTTGATCTATGACATCACAGTAACAATGGTGATGCCTGCCTTTGATGTCTCCCTGGCAACAGTAACCATGGTAATGCCTGCCATTGATCTATGATGTCACTCAGCTGCCTTTGATTTATCAGATCACTCATTTGGTGATGCCTGCCTGATGTAGGGAAGGGAAGTCCAACAGAAGTCTGAGCTATCATTTTGTCATTCTGTTCTGCATTTTAAGCTCCTGAAACAACTCCTTTTATGGTCATGTGACCGGAATTCTATGACCCCATATCAGAACATAGTGTGTCTATAAGGACATTGGCTTTGATCCCCTGCCTTTGATCTTTGATGATGTTTCTGCATGGCAACAGTAACTATGGCACCATCTGTGCGTCTATGATGTCATAGCTATGAACGCCCATAGCTCCCCTAAGGACGTTCATGACAGATTTCCCTTCCTAAACCTCCACATATCCAGGGAGGCTGAAATTCGGGGATGCACACCCTCGTAACCCCAGCACAGCATGTATCAAATCTGAGGCCAATCAGACAAACAGTTCAGGAGATACTAGTGGAACACACACACAGAGAAAGAAAGACAGACACACAGAGATTTCTTGCATTATAATATGACTAATGCATACCCATGCATGCCCGTAGAAACCAAGTATTTCTGCATGCCTGTAGAAAGCAAGTGTAAGCAAGCATTTCTGCATGCCCGTAGAAAGGTACTGTTACCATGGCAACAGTAACCATGGTGAAACCTGCCTTTGAGCTTTAACATCACCACTCGTTAAGTGATGCCTGCCTTTGATCTTTGATGATGTGTCTGCCTGGCAGCAGTAACCATGGCAACATCTGTGCATCTATGATGTCACAGCTATGAACGCCCATAGCTTCCCTAAGGACATTCATTAAAGATTTCCCCTCCTAAACTTCTGCATATCCTGGAAGGCTGAAATTCAGGGATGCACACCCTCGTAACCTCAGCAAAGCACATATAAAATCTGAGGCTAGTCTGACGAACGGTCAGGGAGATATGCACGGAATAGACAGACAGAGATTTCTTAAATTAAAATATGACATACCCATTCATGCCCATAGAAACCAAGTATAAGCAAGTATATCTGCATGCCCGTAGAAAGCAAGGGTAAGTAAGCATTTCTGCATGCCCGTAGAAAGTTACTGTTACTATGGCAACAGTAACCATGGCGACGTCTGCCTTTGATCTTTGACATGGTTACCATGGCAACAGTAAACATGGTGAAACTTGCTTTTGATCTTTGACATCACCACTCGTTCAGTGATGCTTGCCTTTGATGATGTGTGATGCCTGCCTTTGATCTTTGATGATGTGTCTGCCTGGCAACAGTAACCATGGTGATGCCTGCCTTTGATCTATGACATCACAGTAACCACAGTGACTATGACATCCACAGCTCCCCTATGGACGTTCATTAAAGACATCCCCTCCTAAATTTCCACATATCAGGGGAGGCTGAAAATCGAGGATGCATGCCTCCCTTTGATCTTTGACATGGTTACCATGGCAACAATAACCATGGTGAAACCTGTCTTTGATCTTTGATGTCACCACTTGTTCAGTGATGCCTGCGTTTGATTTTTGATGACGTCTGCCTGGCAACAGTAACCATGGTGATGCCTGCCTTTGATGTCTCCCAGGCAACTGTAACCACAGTGATGGCTCCGCTATGGACATTCATTAAAAATTTATCATTAAAAACTTTGTATCAGAAAGAATCACTGGCCAAGAAGGCTCAAACTCACCTCCATTTCCTCCGCAAACTGAGGAGAGCACGAGTCCCACCCCCCATCATGTGTTCTTTCTACCAGAGCACCATTGACAGCATCCTCACCAGCTGCATCACGGTGTGGTATGGAAGCTGCACTGCCTCCTGCCAGAAGACACTACAACGCACAGTGAAAGCTGCCAACAAGATCACTGGTGCCCCTCTGCCCCCCTCTTGGACATCTACCATACCCACCTCACCCGCAGAGCCATCAACATCGCAGGCGACACCTCCCACCCCTCACACGCCTTCCTCAGCCCCCTGCCCTAGTGGAAAAGGTACCGGAGCCTCCAGGCCCACTCCACAAGACTGCTGAACAGCTTTGTTCATCAGGCCATCAGGACCCTGAACTCTTTCCACCACTACCCCCCCTTCCCCCCAGGGACCGTAGCGCAATCACCCACACAATAACTGTCTCAGCTGTTGTCACAGAAAGACTGGCACACCAACAGTAATACATTTGCTGCTATATGTCTCTGCACTTTAACTGCAACCATTTGCACAAATGCCATATCTGCTGCTATCTGTCTGTCATTGATATACTGATCATGTGCAGATCTTTACATCTCTAGTTTTCTGTATATAGGACTGCTGGGTTTTATCATCAATTTATCATCATTACTTGTTTATCTCTGTTTGCACTATGGGAGGTCTGGGTCTATCTTTTGTCACCATTTGCACTACGAGTTGCATTATTGTACATAGACTGCTGTTGTTGTTGTGTTCTTTTTTTTCATCCTTATTCCTTTTTCTTTTTTATATTGTGCACACCACTGAAGACAGAGAGAAACGCCATTTCAATTCTCCTGTATGTCCTGTATGTATAGTTGTACTGACAAATAAAGTCTTTGAATCTTTAATCTTTAATTCCCATCAGTAAGTGTGGCTCAAACAATGCAGAGAAGTCATTAGCTACCTCTTGGTTAATAATCCACCTTTTTGCTGTCATTTTCAGTGGGGGAGGATTTACAGGGAAATTAACATTAAAAATCACACAGCTGTGATCACTGATATGGAAGTCATCCACACACACATTTTTGATATTCAAGCTCAGTGAAAAGACGGTCCAAGGTATGACCATTAGCATGAGTAGGGCCCGAAACATGCTGGATGAGGTTAAAAAATGAGTGATGGATAAAAAGTCAACAGCTGTGTTACATGTAACATCATCAATATGGATTTTAAAATCACCAATGATTATTAAAACCCTCCCCAATTTAGTAAGAGAAGATAACAAGTCTGTAAAATCAGTAAGAAAGACACTTGCAGAGCCAGGAGGACGGTAAATTAAAACACAATTAAAGGCATTAAAAGTCCCAGCTTTTATTATCTGAGACTCACTGGAGGAGAAGGGCTCAGAATTTACCAGTCTGCACAAGTGGCTGTCCCAGTATATGACAGCGAGTCCTCCCACCACGTCAGGCAATCCAAACAGAGCAGCCAGGGGGATAGAGCTCCTTCAGGAGGAAAACTCATTTTCTCTCTGCCACGTTTCCACCATGAACATAAAATCCATATCCTCGCTCAGAAAAAGTTCATTCAGAGTGAGGGATGCATTAGAAAGGGAGCGAGCATTAAGTAACACCATCTGGATGGACGACGACAACTCAGCTGTGTTCACAGCTGGTCGGAGTGGAACTGACAGCAGGCACCTGTCGGGGTCACGTGACTTCCAGCTGTGCCGAGCAGTCAATCTCTGGTCAGGCAGGACAGACCGAGACCCTGATGGCAAACCTGTGGTCCCACCAACAAACGTCCTGGACAAAAGGGACTGTGAGATAGGAGAGCAATCCAGCAGCTGAAGAGGAGCATTCATAGTCACGTCCTGGAAGGAAATTGGCAGCAGACATCAGGTGTGTTCATGGCGGCCAAACCAGAAACCTACGGTCCAGAGGGCTCGTCTCCTCTTAGCTTGACAGCCAGCTCTGCAACCCCCGTCTCCTGGGCTTCTTCCCAGGCTTGCCAGGACACCAGGTCACAAAGAGAAGCCGGTACTCAGAAGAGGGGGGAGAGCACACAAATGGGGGTGGAAAAGTTTGTCTGTAGCCCTCCCAAGAATCAAATGATATTTCCATAGACAGTTTAATCCAGTACTGTCGATCATAACTCAGTGCAGCGAAGGCACATTCATTTAGTGATAGGGTTAATATGACAACAAAAATGACAAACAGCGATAGACGACACAGACGAAGTGAAGCAGTAGCCAGGCCAAACACAGGCACTATCTTGAATCTTGTTGGTCTATGTGTGCTCTGTCTGCTCAGACCCGCCTGTCCTGTGCTTCTCTGTTGTCCTTGCTTCCCACCTGTTGTGCGTTGTCTTGATTTCTCCCATCTATAGTTGTCTCTGCCAGTCTGTGTCAAGTGTGGCATCATTAACATTTCTGTCGGTTCTGTTCAGTGTGCTCCCGTCGGGGTATAGTCTATGAGTTTGGTTTGCAGCCCATGTGCTGTTATCTGTTTGTTCCTTTTGTTTGACCCCTGCGCCGGAGGTCCCTCGGGTACTGTCTCCTGAACTAGAAACTCTTGTGTTATTAGCTCCTGAGCAAGAGACTGTAATGCTATCTTCTGAGTTTGGAACCCCCATGTTGTTTTCTTTGGAGCAAGGGGCTCCTATGTTATCCCCAGAGCAAAAGGCTCTTACTATGTTTTTTTCAGAGCAAGAGGCTCCCATCTCATCCCCTAAGTTTGGAGATTCTGGGTGGTCATTTCCTGAGTTTAAAGTTTCTATATTATCATCTCTAAAATTTAAGGGTTCTATGTTATCAGCTCCAGAGCATTGGGGTTCCACATTGTCAATTTCGGAGTTTAAGGGTTCCATATTGTCATCGCCTGAATCTAAAGATTTCAGGTTGTTAGCTCTTGTGTTGGAGGCTCCTGAGGTCAACGCCCCCATGGTGCTGTGTCCATCTGTCTGGTGGCCCTTGAACTTTGGTAGGCCACTCGATGTGCCGTGTCCATCCATCTGGTGGTCCTTGGACTTTGGCAGGCCACCTGACGTGTTGGGTTCCTCTGTCTGGTGGCCTATGGACATGGACAGGCCACCTGACTCGCCGTATCAAGCCTTTCTGTGGTCTTGGGACGCTGACAGACCACCCAATCCACTTTGGGATTTTGGACTTGGGGTGGGTCCACAAGACTGTGTGTTGGAGTTTGGACTCTGTAGGGGGTAAAGAATTGGTTTTGACCTGCCTGGCCTTGTAGCCCACCCCCTACCCGGTGAGGGACTCTCTTTTGTTTTGTTGTCATCAACCTGTTTTGACAGTTTGTTTTTCTCTTTTGACCAGATGGAAGATTAATCACTCACTCCAGGATTTTGCGGGAATTTTTTTTCTATTGTTGTGGTAAGTTGCGGGGCTCTCCTTGGGGATTGCCTGAATTGCGCATTGGCTCATGTCCAGCCCGGAGAATCCCAACTTTAAAACTCACTGACAAGATGTAGTGGTGACTTTTACCTCTAAAGATGTATAAACTGTTACAACACTTGCTGTAATATTAGATTCACTTGTTTTTTGTGTGGTTTAACGGTGTGTCTGAGTGCACGTGCTCCCAAGACAGAGGTGCTTTCAGGCAGGCAGACGTTTTTCAACACAAACCCGGCACTTCATACACGCGGTCATTACAGAAACTTGAGGAGACATTCACCAGTGGGCTGGGGGAGACGGATGAAGGAATGATGTCGGAAAACTCGCAGGTGAGAGTGTTTTTTTTAAATCACACATTGTTTTTTGCTGATGTGTTCAGTATATTCTCACTGTAAACACAGAAGTGAGTGCGGTGCAGCGCCGCATTTGATTGGTCAGACTGATGATGTACACATCTGCGTGCTACTGAGAGACAAATTTGATTGGTGAAATTGGCACAAGTTGACAACAATTGGCCAAAATTACAGTAAAGTTGTGGTGATTGGACAAAATTCAAATTATGCAGGACCTACTGAAGTCACGGGAATTGGTAGAATCGTAACTTCGCGAAATACTGGGTCTGTTTAATACCCCGCACCATTCAAACTGAATTACTTGATATTATTTGGCTTCCACTGCTATTTTTTAAACTTTTGCAATATTCAGCTATATATGATAAGAAAAGTGCAAACTGATAGAAGAGATGCAAGTTTACCAAACAACTTTAATTGTTCTCAAGGAAAGAGTAGCAAATTAACACGCAAATTTATGAGAAAAAAATGAAAAGATATTTCAAATTTAAAAGAAGAATGCTTCAAATTTATATGAAAAATTAGCAATTTATTTGAAAAGGCACAAATTTCTGGGGGGAAGAGAAGTTTACAAGAAAGGAGCTGCAGATTTCTGACAGAATTTTTTTGCAAATTTCTGTAAAAGAAAAACGGTTACAAACTCCTAAGGGAACATTTGCAAATTTACAAAGAAGAAAAAGGAAAAAGAAAGGAGAAATGACTTGTACATTTATGCGAGTGACATATCTCTGAAGGAAAAACCCTGCAGATTTATGACAGAACAGTTGATTTAAGAAAAGAAAGAGAGAAAAAGGATGCAGATTTACCAATAACAAAAAGGTAGCAAACATGCAATTTATGAAGAAACTGTTTCAAATTTACAGGGAAAGGGTCACAAATTTATATTAGAGTAGCAATTTACGAGGAAGAAATGTTGCAAATTATGTAAAAAAGAAAAAAGGTCACAAAACCACAAGGAAACATTTGCAAATTTACAGGAAAGTTACAAATCTATGAGGAAAAGAAAAGAGCTGCATTTATGACAAAAAAAAGTAAACAGAAGGATGAACAACAAAGAAGAAAATGTTAAGCATTTATAAAAATTGTGTGATACTGAAAATAAACAATTTGCAGTGGGGGTCGTTTAATTTCTTGTGCAACTCTACTATGTTAACTTGGAATATTTTAATGTCAGTATTTATTTGCAACTCATTTCACTGTGGAATCTCCAAATTTGGTTGGCTGAGCTCTGAAGGCTGTTTCTTAAACGTTCTTATGCCTGCACTTTATTTCATTTTTGTTGATGTTACGTTTTGGGACATCTGGTATCCAACCCTTAAGAGGGGGGGTACTGTAAAGGTTGGGACATGACTGTGCTCATGTCCTCGCCTTATGTTCATATTTGTTTTTCTGTTATCTTCAGGACATGAGTTCAGCCATGTCCTCACCCTTTGTTATTATGTTCTCTGTGCTGTGATTATAATTTGTGTTTTTGGCCTATGTGTGCTCTGTCTGCTCAGCCCCGCCCGTCCTGCGCTTCTCTGTTGATCTTGACCTTGATCGCTTCTCACCTGTTGTGCATTGTCTTGATTTCTCCCCTGTCTACGGTGTATTTGTCTTTGCCAGTCTGTGTCAGGTGTGGTGTCATTAGTGTTTCTGTTGGTTCTGTTCGATGTGCTCCCACCAGGGTATAAGTGTGTGAGTTTGGTTTGCAGCCCATGTGCTGTCATTTGTTTGTTCCTTTTAGTTTTGTTAATACATTACCATCTTGGCACCATATTCCTACCTGTGCCTGAGTCTCATTCACCCCACCTTGACAAGATTTTGTTTGGTCATAAAGTTATAAATTCCCCCCCCCCCCCCCAAAAAAGGTTGCAAACTTTGTGAAAAAAAAATGCACAAAAGGATTTAAAAAAGTCACAAAAAAGTCACTTTGTTTCATGAGTTATTGATCGCCTTGTGTTTCTTCTGTTTTGAGGTTCCTGGGTTGTGCTCATTTTGTAATCATGGCAGTTATTTCATTATTAGTTATCCTTGTACATTCCTGACTCATCCTCTCTATCATTATTTATTCATCCCGGTCTGTGCTTTTATTTGATTTTGATTCTGTGGTTACTTCCTGCTCAAGTTCAGGTCGAGGTTTGATCCAGCTGTCATTATTTTGTATTGATTACTACTCACTCTGGTTTCCCACACCTGTCATCATTTGTAATCCATTCCTCCTGACCTATTTAAGGGCAGTGGTGCGGTCTAATCAAATCTAGACATTAATCCCATGTCCATCCTGCCTGTCTTCCTGCATCTTTGGAAGTTTTTGTACATGCACTGTTTGGACTTTATGTTATGGACTAAACTTTGCAAACTCACAGTTCAGCACCTGGGTCTCCATTCATTGCTTGGAGGGCAATTCATGACAGCCGTGCTCCTAAACTGAAAGATAAACATACAAAACAACCCCATACAATAACATGCATGCAAAGCATCAGAACTATAAACAGCCAGTTTAACAGCACAGTCTCTTGGGTGGGAGAGGTAGAACCAGCATAGGGGGGCCCAGGGCATCCCCTCATCAAGCGCACACCTGGAAGCAGCACACCTCTGGGATGATGGCTGATCTTCTGGACAATGGAGCCCGACTCCTTCACCACCAACACCGACCCCCATCCAGCCTTGTCACCTGGAGCCTCGTCCTGGATACGCTGAAGCTGACTGGCATGCCTCGATGAGCCGTTGGACAAATGGAAGTATGCTGCGCCAAGCTTTGCCACTATGCGCAGACACCCTCAATGTTTTGCCAGCTGTCGTTTGGCTAATCTTTGCTGTGGACATTCTTCACCCCGGCTCAGCCTGACATGGTGCTGCTGAGCATGCAGTACTTCCATGCTCGTCGGTCTGACCCGTCCTTTTCTAAAACCATCGTAGCGGTCACCATCATAGCTGCAGACCTTCCATCCCCCTGCAGGCAAGCACTGGAGGCATCTGGGGCTAGCACATTGGTGTCACTCGCCGACGCAGGCTCCTCGCCACCACGCTCGGTACCCCCCTCTACCATATCCCGAGCACCAGCATTGAGACCCTCCTGCACCGAACCTGAGTGAAGCTGGTCCTGCTTGACCGCCGTGGTGTCCGTTAGCTTTTCATCCCACACAACGTCCTCATCGACCACCAGAACCGGAGGGTTCCAGCGGCCACAACCCGACCATTCGTTCCCGGCATTGTCTTTTATAGCAAAACCTAGTCTGTAAAGCAAATCACAGCCCATGATGTTATCACCTTGCGCTGTCACGTGGAACGTGAAGTCAACCATCTTCGCAGACTTGTACCTGACCATTAACTCCAAACTTCCAACCGTGCACAGCCTGTCACCTCCATAACCATGCAATGGTGTCGGGTTACCTCTAATCCTGTAGTGGGGGAAAAAACTTCCTCACCGTGGCCCAATTCAGCAATGACCCCTCCGACCCCGTGTCGAGCAGCAGCTGCACCTCCACGCTGTCTAATTCCACTGTGCAATACATGCACCCGTTTGTGCTGTGGGACACAGTATGGATGGCCGTCGGGGGCAGATGGAGTGATTTCTTCCGTGGGCTCTCCGTGTCAGATGCACGGCACACTCCAGCATAATGATTCAAGTATCCACATCCGCTACAACGTTTTCCCCTAGCCGGGCAGTCCTTTGCCTTATTGCGGTGCGTTGCAGACCCACAACCCTTACACAGGGGTGTAAGGGTTGTGCCCTTCCCAGGGCAGGCCTTCGGCTAGCAGCATTGGCTTCCACAGTGTCATCATCCAAGCTATCCTCGCTTTCTGAGCCTGCAATATTTGCCGCGGCGGGTGGCTCCGGGGGCTGCTGTGACTGGCGCCAGGTTAGCTCTGAAGCTAGCTTGTCTGCGTCCTCCAGCTGGAGAGGTAGTTCGACAGCTCTGGCTAATGTTAAGTCATTGGGCGCCATGAGTAGCCTAGTCCACAATGCAGCGCTGCATGTGCTCTGCAAGCTGGTCACGTACCATTTCATCTTCCAACGGCCCAAAGCGATACTCGCTAGCTAGCTACTTCAAGTTTTTGTTTTTTGTTTTTTTTTTTACTTATTTTGTACCCATAGGTAGATTTGTTCTGCAGTCTGGTGACAAGCCACCAGCTGCCAGTCGCTGCATGCACAAGCGCCCCTTAACTCCCTAACCTGCATGTTTTGGCATGTGGGAGGAAACCGGAGAAATCCCAGAGTAAACCCACGCAAACACGGGGAGAACATGCAAACTCCACACAGATCACTGTTGGCCGGGGGCAGGGATCGAACCCACGATCTCATGATCCCCGCGATCCCCCGGCCGAGGGTAAAACTGTGCTGCCGCGGTGCTAACCACTGCGCCACCGTGCAGCTGGTGGCAAACTGATGAATAGGCTCACCTACCCGCTGATGTTGCTGCTGAAAACGAATCCACCAGACAGTCATGCTATCCGGGGTGTGGAAATGGTTTGCTAGCAGCTCCACAACATTTTCAAAAGAGTCTGAAGCTCCGAGTGTGTGCAGGACTCGCTGGCCCTCAATACTCAGGTTATGAACAAGAAGCGCACGTGCTCTTAACTTGTCGAGCTTACTGAGGTGATGTAGGTCTGGAAGGCCTCAAACCACATGGACCAAGGCACCGGTGGTTCGCCCCGAAGCTCGAGGAAGGGATGAAGTGGTGTAATACACACCTCCATGAGTTAATCCTCGATCGCCAAATGTTACGTATGGAAAATACCTAGGTGAAGGATGAGGCAAGATGATGGTTGGCAAACACAGCTTTACTGAACTATATACAGCAGTTATATGGCAGGCACCTGGCGTGGGCATCCAGCGGAAAGAGTCCGCAATATGGATGCCCCCTACCTGATATAGGGCAGTGCGGTGATGTGACGGGAAGTGCACGTCACCACACTGCACTTCACAATAAAGGTGCCATTTATTATATTTAATAGATATCTGTTCCAAGGTTCCAAGGTTGTCATAGCCAGGAGCGGCACTGGGGTTAAGCTCCCAGTGCTCATAAAATGCTCCTTATGGTGTGCATCTCGAAAAGCCTCTGACAACTAAGTCCAACTCCTAGCCTGCCCGTGTGGTTTAGTCTCTAAGCCCGGCGGAACTGCTTTTACTAATAGGAGAAGGAGCGAGGGCGGATCTCTGGCGCCTTAAAACCAGATGCTTCGGGTAGATGGTGGCTCGTCAACCTGGGAAGGTAGCCCATCTAGGGGAAGGTAAACCCTGATTTCAAACCTCCGCTGCCTTGCGGCATACCCGGTCACGGGAAAGGCTTTGGGAGTCTACCCTGAGGAAAAATCCGGAGTCGGAGCCCCTAAGGCAGTTCTATGTTGTGCTCAACATCGTTCTGGCAGCTCCTGCAACGGCGCTGGTGCCAAACTGTAGCAGCTCTGCTGTTCGTTTGGATTCATCAGTGACATGGAGAGGGGGGACATGCTGCATGGGCAACATCTTGTCCTCCATATCTTCCTGCCCAGGCTTGAATCCTACCAATGCCCAACGCTGGAAGGTAGAACACCGGATCACTGGAGAGGACACTCCAGCTTCGCCTTTGGCGTAGACAAAACACGGGGAATGACAGTTACCGGTTATAAGCCACCGCTCAATTGGCATAGAGTGTGGCGCCAGGGGTTGTTCCCGACGGTGGCAGGGATCATCGGATCTCACTGGACAGCTACCGCCCGCCTCAAGCTGGGCAGCCCCCAGCCAATAAGGTGTTGTCCCGCCACAGCTTGCTTTCCTCATTGGGTGCATGGGGATGAGGAGAAGTCCGAACAGCAGGCTGAGAACCTTCGCACCAGGCAAGACAATAAAACAAAAGAGACCAACTCTAAAACTGGGAACTTGGAACGTCCGCACTATGATGACAGGACTCGCTGCTAACCTCAAGGACATCAACGACACCAGGAAGACTGCCATCATCAATAATGAGCTGAAGAGACTGGGAGTGGATATCGCCACTCTCCAGGAAACACGGTTGGCTGACGCAGGCACACTGAGAGAGAAGGACTACACGTTCTACTGGCAGGGAAAGGGCAGTGACTAACACAGGGAACACGGAGTGGGCTTTGCAGTGAAGAACACCTTGCTGAAGATGGTGGAACCGGGCAGCACTGGCTCTGCACGACTCCTCACCCTCCGCCTGAACACCACTCAAGGCCCAGTCACCCTCGTCAGTGTGTATGCCCCAACACAGACAGCCACACCAGAGGCAAAAGACGAGTTCTACGAGAATCTCGCAACAACTGTCAGGATCATCCCCAACTCTGAACAACTCATTCTCCTTGGAGACTTCAATGCCAGAGTGGGGGCTGACCACGACTCCTGGCCCTCCTGTCTTGGACCTTTTGGCGTGGGCAGAATGAACGACAACGGACAGCGGCTGCTCGAGTTCTGCACATATCACGATCTGTGCATCACAAACTCGTTCTTCAAGACCAAGCCCCAACACAAGGTTTCCTGGCAACATCCGCGCTCAAAGCACTGGCACCAGCTGGACTTGATCCTGACCAGGCGCACCTCACTGAAGAACGTGCTAATCACCCGTTCGTTCCAGAGTGCAGATTGCGACACAGACCATTCATTGGTGTGTTGCAAGGTCAAGCTGCAGCTGAAGAAATTCCATCATGCTAGACAGCCTGGAAAGGCACGGATTGACACCAGCAAGATGGCTCAACCAGAACTTGTTGAGCAGTTTGCCTCCACCTTTGAGAAGGAACTTGGTGTACCACAAGAAGGAGAATCTGCAAAGCAGAAGTGGGAAGAGCTGCGAAACACCATCCACCGCACAGCCTTGGCTACCTTTGGGAGGAAGACCTCAAAGTCACAGGACTGGTTTGATGCCAAGTTGACTGAGATGACCCCCGTCATTGAAGCCAAGCGCTCAGCACTTGCTGAGTACAAGAAGTACCCAAACGAGAAGAATCTCCAGATTCTCAGGGCTGCGAGAAGCAAAGTTCAGCAGACTGCTCGGCGCTGTGCCAACGAGTACTGGACTCAGCTCAGCCAAGACATTCAAACTGCTGCCATAACAGGGAACATCCGTGGTATGTACGATGGCATCAAGAAAGTACTTGGTCCGGCTCAGAGCAAGACGGCCCCCCTCAAATCCTCCACTGGGGAGATGATCACAGAAAAGAACAAGCAGATGGAGAGATGGGTGGAACACTACTCCGACCTCTACTCCAGACAGAACACCGTGACACCGTCAGCCCTTAATGCCATCGACTGCCTGCCATCCATGGACGAACTTGACGCCGAGCCAACCACCGATGAACTCAGCAAGGCCATTGATAGCTTGGCCGCTGGCAAGGCACCCGGCAACGACAGCATACCCCCTGACCTGATCAAGCACTGCAAGGCCGCCCTACTGCTGCCATTGCATGACGTCCTCTGCCAGTGTTGGAAGGAAGGTGCTGTACCACAGGACATGAGGGACGCCAAGATCATCACCCTCTACAAAAACAAAGGGGAGAGAAGCGACTGCAACAACTACAGGGGCATCTCCCTCCTCAGCGTTGTTGGCAAAGTCTACGCACGAGTTGTTCTCGTTCGTCTACAGAAGCTTGCCGAACGTGTCTACCCCGAGTCTCAGTGTGGCTTCCGCGCTGAGTGATCGACGGTAGACATAATATTCTCCATCCGCCAACTCCAGGAGAAATGCAGAGAACAGAACATGCCCCTGTACGTCGCCTTCATCGACCTCACCAAAGTGTTTGATCTGGTCAGCAGAGAGGGCCTTTTCAAGATCCTGCCAAAGATAGGATGCCCACCAAAGTTGCAAAGCCTCATCAAATCGTTTCACACCAACATGCAGGGGATAGTGCAGCACGATGGCAACGTCTCAGAGCCATTCAACATACGCAGCGGAGTGAAACAGGGCTGTGTACTTGCGCCAACCCTCTTTGGGATTTTCTTTGCTATGCTCCTGAGGCATGCCTTCAGCACAGCAACAGAGAGAATCTACCTGCACACAAGATCTGACGGCAGGCTTTTCAACCTCGCCCAACTGAAAGCCAGAACCAAAGTACGCGAGGCTCTAATCAGAGACATGCTGTTCGCAGACGACGCTGCAGTCGCAACCCACACACAGCAGGAGCTTCAGACCCTGATGGACCGCTTCTCCCAGGCATGCAAGGACTTCGGGCTTACCATCAGCCTGAAGAAGACTAACGTCTTGGCGCAAGGCACGGAAGCACCACCAACCATCACTATCGACGACTACGAGCTGGAGGTCGTGAATCAGTTCACGTACCTGGGGTCCACGATCAGCAACAACCTCTCCCTTGATACAGAGATCGACAAGAGGATTGGAAAATCAGCCTTCACACTTGCTTGCCTCACCACACGAGTGTGGGAGAATCTCAAACTCTCTGTCAAGACGAAGATGGCAGTGTACAACGCCTGCGTCATCAGCACACTGCTCTATGGGAGTGAGACGTGGACAACATACGCCCGGCAGGAAAAGAGACTGAACTCCTTCCACTTGCGCTGCATTCGCCACATCCTGGACATATCCTGGCAGGACAAAGTGCCCAACACAGAAGTTCTGTCCCGCGCCGGCCTTCCCTCCATGTTCACTCTACTCAGGCAGCGTAGGCTCCGCTGGCTAGGCCACGTTCACCGTATGGAGGAAGGCAGAATCCCCAAAGACGTCCTCTACGGAGAGCTGGCAACACAGCACGGTGGCGCAGTGGTTTAGCACTGTGGCAGCACAGTTTTACCCTCGGCCGGGGGATCGCGGGGATCATGAGATCGTGGGTTCGATCCCAGCCCCCGACCAACAGTGAGCTGTGTGGAGTTTGCATGTTCTCCCCGTGTTGCGCGGGTTTACTCCGGGATTTCTCCGGTTTCCTCCCGCACACCAAAAACATGTAGGTTTAGGGCGGTCGCGCACACAGCGACCAGCAGCCGGTGGCTTGTCACCAGACTGCAAACCAAGTCTACCTACGGGTACAAATAAGTAACAAAAAAAAAACTGGCAGGAGAGACGTTGGCCGCCCACAGCTGCGCTTTATTGACGTCTGCAAGAGAGACATGAAGGCCCTGGAGATCAACAAAGAGCGCTGGGAGGACCTTGCAACGGACTGCTCCAAATGGAGAGGCACCCTGACCAGACAGCTCAAGGCGGGTGAAGAGAGACTGACTGCTGCAGCAGATGAAAAAAGGACCCGCAGGAAGAACCGCCACAGACCCAGCAGCACAGAGACCACCCACAAGTGCGACCTGTGTGACAGGGACTGCCATTCGTGCATCGGCCTGTTCAGCCACAGGCGGTGCTGTTCCAGCAGAGTAGACGTTTAGGATTCTCTTCCATGGTCATCATAGACCGACGGAGGCCGACGAGATATCTGTATTTACAGTTGTAACCAGTAAAAATTTAATTTTGACTGGGAAGAAGGCAATTATAGATAGTAAAAGTTCATTGTAGATAGGAAAGTGGTTTGTTTTAATGTTAAAATGGATTGCCATAGAAGAACATCTGTTTCACCCATTTCCATGCATCCAGAGACTGTGGTGCAGTGTCTCCACTGTAGAATGTGAAACGTCATGTGTGTTTTTATTGCACGTTATCGGATTAAACTGATAGTTGTGTTTGTTTGTTTGTTTTCCCCCTCACCAGAACTATAGACTGTATAAAAAAGATGGATGAAGCCTCCTTGACGTCACCCATTTGTTTAGTGCTGTGTATGTAAACCGGCTGTATTCGTAAGATGGCGACCGGGTTGGTCATGGGTTAGACCGGGGTGGCTACTGCCGGTTTCCGGTGGTGATGCTGCCCCTGGTATAAGAGTGTGGGCGGAAGAGGCTCTGCCTTTTTCACCGGGGAGTCACCTGGTCAGCGGGCGTGTGCCTAAGCCTCTTTATGTGTATAACTATTTATTTGTAAGCTCCATAAAACCTGCAAACGACGACATGCTCATTTCTACCAGTTATGGACATAACATTTGGCGATGAGGTAAAAGTGGGAATGGATATCATCTGTGCTGAACTTCAGCCATTTCCCGAGGCCCCGGGCACGCCACCCGTGCCATGGCCTCGCTGGTTCTCGTCTTTTACCAACTACCTCGTGGTCTTGGACCACCTTGGAGAGGCTTCGTGCGAGGTCAGTGTTAGTCCATATGTTGGGCACCGAGGGGCAAAGAGTATTGTACAGTCCGGGTGGGGCCGACAGCTACGACGGCGTGGTGCAGCTAATGGCGGGCCATTTTCGCGCTTGTGAGAGCGTCATGGTCCGACGCATCCATTTTCGACAACGCCGCCAGCATCTGGGGGAGTCGATATCAGCATTCATGGCCGCACTCCACCAGCTGGCGAGGGGATGTGAGTTTGGACGCCTGGAGGAGGAAATGATTCGGGACCAGCTAGCGGAACACGTTTGCAGTGAAGCGCTCCGGTCCAGGTTGTAGAGCTTCCCAGGGGAGTTGACGTGATCCACGGCTGCTGAGTTCACCCATCGTTACGAGGCAGCAGAGATCATCGCAAGGAGCCTGCCTGACGAGGCTTTTCAGAGTGAAGATGATGCTTGCGTAAAGGCACCGCAGTTGGACCCAAACGATAGTGACGCCAGAGGACTGAGAGTTATTTTGTTTTATTTGTCAGTCTTTTCTGCTCGGTCCGGTTGTTTTCTTTTCCCAGTTTTTGTTTGTTTGTTACTGGACGGTACCCTGTTTAAATTTTTAAAAAAAATGTGAAAGTGTGGTAATTGTGTGAGGTTACGGAGCATTAGTGAAATTATAGCTCTTTGTATGACAAATTGTTTGTGTGACTCTTACCAGCTGGGCTTATTAGTCTAAATTCAGCTATTTATATTCAATTGTGTAAATTTATGTGAGTAAATTATGTGCTGTTTATGATTAGGCAGTTCATTAATATGTCGTTTGTACATTGTATTGGGGTAGAATTTTATTAGACCATTGTCTATGTACCCAAATTGGGGTGGTGGGGTATATTTAGCCCTGTTAAGTAGTTTACATACCCAACGTTCTTAAGTGCCCAGTGTGTTAGGGTGTGTTTGGGAGGGGGGGGGGGGGGGGGTGCCAGTAGCTAGTCTTTGTTTTGTCTATGTCACATATGTAGAGCTGTTCTGGGATTATTTTGATTTTGGTTTGATTTTGTCCTAGTTGTCACACGGCTCGGTTCTGTGGCAGAATAGTTTGCCCAGCCGCGTGGGGGGCGCCAATAGTCTACCCGGCCCCCCAGTTAGTTGTGTGTGCATGGATAGGTCTTTTATGTGCTTTTGTAATTACTGTGTTTTAGTGTGTGAGTTGGGATGCAAATTTTGGGGGGGGATCTATCTGTGTGCTTGGCATTTTTTTTGAAGGGGGCGTGAAATGTTGTGTATGTAAACCGGCTGTATTCGTAAGATGGTGGCTGGGTTGGTCATAGGTTAGACTGGGGTGGCTACTGCCAGTTTCCGGTGGTGACGCTGCCCCTGGTATAAGAGTGTGGGAGGAAGAGGCTCTGCTTCTTTCGTCGGGGAGCCACCTGGTCAGCGGGCGTGTGCCTAAGCCTCTTTATGTATACAACTATTTATTTGTAATAAAGCTCCGTAAAACCTGCAAACAACGACGTGCTCATTTCTACCAGGTATGGACATAACATTTAGTGCTGAGGGAGTGGGAAGCTCATGAATTTTCCTTCCCCAGTCGCAGCCATGTTGAATTTTTTGGAGCCAAGGAGGAGCTTGAGGAGGAGCAAAGGGTGGGTCCACAGTCTATGGGTGGGTCCTAGAGAGACTGAACTGCCTACGGTCCCCAAACACCGGAAAACGGCTGTGCTTAAAGATTAGCATCTATATTTCAAGGTAAAAATATCACCAATAATGCTGTGCCTGTCATCTTGCTCAGTTACATGTATACAGTTATTTCACTCATAATTTTACTGCTATTAAATGAATGAACAACTTAGTAAAGTAGTCAACTGTGTGTAACTGTACATAATTGTGTTTTTTTTACACAGCATATGGTAATCAAGATATCAAAAAATGTGTGAAATATTTAAATACAGTGTTTAACATCTGTATACTGTGCTTTGGACCTTCAACATTGTTCATGCATTCAGCTGTTTTGTTTTGTTTTTGTTTGTTTGTTTGTTTGTTTTTCACCACAATACTGCAATATGAGAAGTTGTTTTAATGTCATAACCATTAGCAAACTTGGCAATAGTAAAACGGCTAAAATTTGTTAACCACTGATTATTACTGGGACATGACAAAATATTAAAGTAAATGTACATTTCATTTATTCTCTATGGTTAGAGATGGACAGTAACTACTTAGTTACTCAAGTACATCTACTCAAATAACTTCAGTTATTGTGAGTTTTGTGAGTTGTTTTATTGCAGGATACTTTTTCCACTTGATACTTATGAAAGAAAAACCTGAACTTTTTCTTAAGTACATTTTGTGGGTCTTTCAGGCAGTATTTGATTACTGATTTGAAATGAATACAGTCACACTTTTCTCAGTTATTGATTTTTCTACTCTATTCTGGCTCAAAACATTACTGTTTTACCCTCACCAATTTATACTTTAAAAAAGCTAATTTCTCAGAAAAAAGTCACAAATTTACCAAATGAATAGCAGGTTTATAAGGAAAAAAAAAAGTCACAAAATGGAGTCATAAATTTGAGGGGAAAAGCTCCAAATCTATGAGAAAATGGCAGGAGAATTTAGGAGAAAAAATGACAAATTTATAACAAATACATATTCACGGAAGGAGATGGAATGCCAAATAACAAGTGACATCCCCCTACAGGCGATAATAGGGAACAATGCCTTACCTAAACTTTTGAATAACACTAACCCGTGGATAGAGACCCCGCTAAAAATTTGGTTTAAGATAGTCAGAGAGAATCAAACTAAAGAACCCTATCAATTACTGCAATGGATTGCCTATGATCAAGACTTTACTCCTAATAAAACAGACACTAGATTTAAAAAGTGGAAAGAGAACGGACTGATAAAATATTACGATTTTTTTAAAGGGTAAATTTTAAGAAGTTTTGAAGATTTGAAAAAACAAGGTCTAATAAATCAAGATCTTTACAGGTTCTTCCAGCTTAGACACCACATAAACAATATACTTAAAAAGGAGGATTTGGAAAGGGCCCAGTCAGGTGTTCTGAAGGTCTTCTTAATGGCATATAAAGGGATCCCAGGGATCAGATACATTTCTAAAATATACCAAGGTCTTCAAGACTTAAAAGGAGACAACACATCATATATAAAAGAGAGAGATGGGAAAAAGAGGGGAATTTCACTTTACAACTGGAAATATGGGAAAAGCTAAATAAACAACAATGGAAAAGTACCTCATCCCTGCAGTGGAGAGAATCTGGATGGAAAAATTTGGTAAGATATTTCAGAACACCTGCACAAAACAAATTTACTTGTAAGGGGTTGAATTGTTGACGCTTGTGTGGTGAAAAGACTGCAAATCATTTTCATGTGTTTTGGTCATGCCCAGTTATCCACCAATATTGGACCAATGTACAGACAATATTGGGGAAAATATTCAAAATAACAGTTCCCTTTTCCTTTGTAACTTTGTATTTGGGTTTAGTACCAGAATCACTGGAAAGACGAGGAGAAAAATACTTATTCACTGTTTTAATATTGGCAAGTAAAAAAGCTCTAACAAAAAAAATGGATGTTGAAGGATTGTCCTACACCTGAAGATTGGATTAACGTGATTCAAGACATTTACTCGATGGAAAAGTTGACATTCGCACTGAGACAGGACATGGATAGGTTCTTGAACTTTTGGCAACCCTGGATCGCATATGTGTCTTCCATTAGATCTAATCTTTGACAAATACCATTTCAATAATGGCACCTCTCTTTGTTCCAATGCTACTCAGATGCTCTTTTATTTTTTTTAAAAAAAAATTTATTTTTTATCTTTTGCTCTTTTGTTTTTGTTTTTTGTTTTTTCTTGTTTTGTTTTTTTTTTGTTCTTTCTTTAATTTCTCTTTTTCTTTCACTTAAAAAAAGGGTGTTGTAATAATTATTCTTCCAATGTTGTCAAAAAACAAAAAAAAGGGAACATGTGATGAAAATGTAAACAATGCAATGCTGTAATGACATGTATACCCTTTACAAAAACTTAAATAAAAAAAACTAATCTGATAAGATTTGGGAAGGGTTTTTTATGTTTATGAGGGGTAAAAATCTGGTCAAGTACAAGGAAATCCTATGAGTGGAAAGCTGTTTTAATCCTCTGCTCTACCATCCTTTAAATTGTAAAACAACAACAAATACAGTCATGAAACCTAAATAAAATATTTTCTTCTGTTAAAAAAAAATACATATTCACAAATTTAAGAGAAACTCCTCAAATAAGCCAGAGTAAGCTTATTACTGCTCAATTAAGGTTTTTAGATTTTCTTACTAAAATAATGTTTTTGATGACTACTCAAACATGACTAATTATAAGTTTAATTATTTTAAGTTAATGCTAGAGTACAATTTCTTTTCTTTTTTTTGTAATTAAAGTTTTTATTGACTTTATAGTAGTAGTAGTAGTAGATTAGTTTATTTGACAGGGACAGTGCAATAAACATAGACAATTAATCAAAGACAATCAATCTGATGTGTTGCACATAGAGTGTATAGCTATTAGCTAATTTGCAACTCTTGTCCCTGGATGGGCTTTAGAAAAAAGAATCAAGATAAAAAATATACACAATAACCACATACATCAATGCAGAAAAATTATAAATACACAATTATAAATATTATAAATATTATAAATACACAAATATAACAGCCTGACTCACATTTAACATAAATATTATAAATATTATAAATACACAAATATAACAGCCTGACTCACATTTAACACATATAACATAACTCACATTTGCCTATTTCAGGCCTTCCTCCCTCCGTCACTCACTATAAACAAACACATTTATTCCTTCCCTTCATTCACTCTCACTTTGCAGACAAATAATTCATACATGAGTACATTCTTGTTTATTTTTCAGCCAGTTTTTAACATTTTTAGTGAATGTTTTAAAGTCCGTTATTATTTTAATTTCATTTGGCATTGTGTTCCAGATGTGACTGCCCTTTATAGAGAAAGCTGTTTGTCCAAATGTGGTTCTGCGGTGGAATATTTTACAGTTATTGTTAACAGAACTCCTGGTGGCTCTGCTGCTGTCCTGTCTTTGGACGAAACCAGCAAGTGGCTCGGGTGCTGATTTATGGAAACATTTGAACGTTAATTTCAGAAGACAGAGGTCAATGAAGCTCTCAAAACTCAATAGGTTGGATTTTTTTAAAACATTACAGTGATGCCACCTAATGGGCTTTTTGTCCAAGATTTTTAGGGTTTGATTATATAATGAACCTATATGTCTTATTGTGGAAGGGGCTGCTTGAGCCCAGACTGTCAAACAGTATGATATATGAGAAAAAACCATAGAATGCATATACAGTGCAGCTGCTTCGTAAGGTATGTAATATCTAATTAATTTAAAGCAGTTCAGATTTTTTTTTACTGTTTTTGAAATTTTCTTTATATGAAGATTAAATTTGAGTTGAGGATCTAGTACAATGCCAAGGTATTTGAATTCTGTAGCTAAACTGATGTCATGATCATGTATATTAACTTTAAAATGTTGCAGGTTACATTTTTTGATTGAAAAGCACATTGAGACTGTTTTCTGAAGGTTCAGCAATAGATGGTTCTTGAGGAGCCACTCTTGGACATCAACCATACTTGTAGACAGTACATCTGCAGCCTGTGCTGGAGTCTTGGCAGCTGTGTAAATAACTGCATCATCTGCATAAAGTTGGCATGTTGCAGCTGAGCAGTGTAACGGCAAGTCATTAATAAAAATGCTGAAAAGTAAAGGACCAAGAATGGACCCTTGTGGGATACCCATGCGGTTGTTTAAAAATGAGGATTTATCCTGGTGAACTTTTACACACTGTTCTCTATTCTGGAGATAAGATGCAAACCATTCTAATGTATTTGGGGAGAAGTTAAAAGATACCATTTTGGATAAAAGCAAACTGTGGTTTACAGTATCGAAAGCCTTTTTGAGATCTAGAAAAACAGCTCCTACCACATTACCCCTGTCCAAGGACTGTTTGACGTTTTCAATAAGGCAACAATTTGCTGTTTCTGTTGAGTATCCTGGTCTAAAACCAAATTGATGTGGATGAAGAAGTTGACTGTCTTGTAAGTAGTCTATCAGCTGTGTAGCTACAACTTTTTCAAGAACCTTAGATAGGACTGGTAAAATAGAGATTGGGCGGTAATTGCATATATCGTCTTTACTGCCTGATTTATGAACTGGTATGACGACAGCTTTTTTCCAGCCAGATGGAAATGTACTAGACCTAATGGAGAGATTAATGAGATGAGTCAGTGGTTTGATTAATATTTTGCTGTGCATTTTGAGAAAGGAGGTGCTCATATTGTAGATATCATTAGTTTTTGAGTTTGACAGTGTTTTAACAATACCAGCAATTAACTTCTCATTTACCTCATCAATGTGAAAAGTATCTGTTGGAAGTATGGAATTTGTGTTGTTGAGCACATTTGGCAGCACAAAAATTTTTGTTAAGTCTTCCACAGAGCCCACAAAGTGTGAATTAAATTCATTTGCCAAAGTAGCCTTGTCACTGACGGTCTTGCCATTGATTCTAAGTTCCTTTACCCCCTTCTGATCGTTTTTTTTATTAGTTAAGTTATTTAAATGCCTCCATAGGGAACTGTTGTTACCCTTTGCATGATCTATCAGTTTATTGTAATAAGATATTTTTGATTTTCGCAGCTCATGTACCACTTTATTTCTTAAACTTTTGTACACAAGGTGATCATTTTGTAGTTTGGAGGTTAGTGATGTTTTCAGTGCATAGTCTCGCCTCTTCATAAGTTTTCTTATTTCATTATTTAACCAAGGTAGGCTAATCTTCTGTTGTCTACTTTTAATTTGCTTTGAAAATTTTTCTATAGACTTTGTGATTGTTGCAGTTATAAAATTACAACAATCATCTACTTCACATGTTGACATGAGCTGCTCCCAATTTTGATTCTCTAAGTAATGTTCAAACTCCTCATTTTTTGATTTGGGGATAATAAAATTTGATTTGTCAATATCGACTCCCCCAAAATACTGTAGTCGCTTTTTAGTAAGTTTCCTGACAGCAAGAACCATGTTATGATCTGAGAGACCAGTTACAAGATTATAGGTTCTGGTTATTCGTTCTGGTTTATTAGTAAATACCATGTCAATAAGTGTTCTGGATTGTTTGGTTATCCTGGTGGGTCCTTTGATGATTTGCTGGTAATTAAATTTAGTCATGAGGCTTTTCAGTTTTTATTTGTCTTTTTTATCAGACCAGTTGATATTAAAGTCACCATGAATTATTGTTTCTCTGTTCTTCTCAAGTTGTTTAACCAGATCACTTAATTCATTATAAAAGGAAGAGTTGTGTGACGGTGGGTTGTACACTACTGCAATGTTGAAATTCATTACCGGAGAGAGACATACATTAACAGCTAAACATTCAAGTGAAGTATTCAAATCAACCAGTTGACATTTATATTTCTCTTTGATGTAAATTAAAACACCTCCTCCCCTCCCTACCTGCCTGTCTTTTCTAAAACACTGGTAGCCCACAATATCGATCATATTAGTGTCTATGTTACTGTGTAGCCAGCTTTCTGAGAGACAAAGGTAGTCCAGATTTGAGTCCAACAGCAACACCGAAATCTCATCTCTTTTGGGGATTATGCTCCGTATGTTTAAATGACCGCCGAGGATCCCCTTTGGTTTAGCCTTGGTGTCCCAAAGACAGGATGGTACTACACATACTGATCTTCCAGGTATCACATCAGTCTCCAAAAAGGGTAAATAAATAGGGAAAAAAAATAAATATATATATATATATATATATATATATATATATATATATATATATATATATATATATATATATATATATATACTGTATATATATGGGGTGTGTGTGTGTGTGTGTGTGGCTGATTACAAAGCAAGGATAACCATATCATATCAGTGAGGGAAGGCAATAACCCCGAGAGGAAAAAAAAAAAACAGGGAAAGAGAGAAAGACGGGCCTTCATTCAGGGATTGAGTTGTTAGCCAAGGAGATAAAATTCCAAAAGTCTCTCCATATTGGTCCCTTAGTGTGATTTCCATCAGTCCTCCTATTCAGCATGGACTCATATGAGGCAGTCTTTATCATATAGCTAACCCATTCTTCCATTCTAGGGGGTTCGACTGATTTCCAGTGAGAAAGTATAGTTCTGGCTGCTGTAGTTAGTCCAATCACCGTGGCTGCACGGTGGCGCAGTGGTTTAGCACTGTGGCAGCACAGTTTACCCTCGGCCAGGGGATCGCGGGGATCATGAGATCGTGGGTTCGATTCCAGCCCCCGACCAACAGTGAGCTGTGGGGAGTTTGCATGTTCTCCCCGTGTTGCGCGGGTTTACTCCGGGATTTCTCCGGTTTCCTCCCGCATACCAAAAAACATGTAGGTTTAGGGCGCTCGCGCACGCAGCGACCAGCAGCCGGTGGCTTGTCACCAGACTGCAAACCAAATCTACCTACGGGTACAAATAAGTAACAAAAAAAAAAAAAAAATCATGACCACTGAGAATTCTTCTTTCAATAAAATAGGTACTTGGGATTTGTCTCCAGGTAGACACATTCTTGGTGACAATGGGAGTGTCTTGCCCAACCACTCACCCATATGTCTGAGATTTTTAGTCCAAAAAGGCTGAACAAGTGGGCAATCCCAAATACAGTGCAAAAAAGTTCCTTTTTCTTTCTTACAGTTCCGACATTGATTATTATTTAACAGACCCATCCTATGTAGTCTCGCTGGCGTCCAATAGTATTTATGCATTATTTTATACTGTGTAAGTTTACTTCTGGCTTCCCTTACATATTTCCCACTATCTGATAAAATGTTTAACCACTTATAGAATCCAGGTCTTCCGGCCATATTCTTCTCAAGCTGTCACATCTGTTACTAAGTAGACCATTAATTAGTCTGTAAAAAGCAAATGCATGAAGACATTTCAATGGTAATTTAAAAAAATCTATGATAAGGTTACAGTCCTTATACTGATTCATTGATGTCAGACAGCTCCTAATTTGGAGATACTTCCAAAAGTGACCTTTCCCTGTAAAAGTGTATTTCTTGAGCAAGTCTGTATAAGACATGAGCACACCATCTTGGTACAGGTCATTCACCTGGCGTATGCCACCAAGGTGCCACGTTTTCCAGTATAATGGTGTTTTCCCAATAATAATTGCTGGATTATACCATAAAGATGAGTAGGATTGGCTAAGGTGTGGGATCTTTAACATCCTATGTATTCTGATCCAGACCTCTTTTGAATGAGATAAGATAGGGTTCAGGGGTCTATGTTGGGACTGGGAAAAACTATCTATAGGAGTAAATGGACAGCACATTTCAGCTTCAATGTCAACCCAATCCAGTTTACTGTGTCTGCCTAAGTGTTTTGCTAATTTGGTCATTCCAAATGAGATATGATATAGCCTCAGGTTTGGTAACTCCAGGCCTCCTTTATCCTAGATCCATAGAGTACAATTTCTGACTACTGTACCCACCTCTGTATATGGCAGATATTAAACATCTTTGTATCAATTCTATTCCAGAAACTGTATCAGACCAGGATACCAGGAAACATCTACGAAGTCCCTAACTTTCCAAGGCTACAAGTCAGTAACGTTTATTTTCTACTATAAACATTCAGCTGAGCAGAGGAAGTAATGTGCTTTAATGATTGTGTATTTTTTTAATCCAGCAAACGTCTGTGTGATCCGTGACAACTACATCTGATGTGGAGCTGAGCGCTGCAGAGACCAGGGGACCAGTCTTGGTGTGTTCAGCAGAGACCAGGGGCCTCATGTACAGAGTACTTACGCATGAAAACATGGCGTACGTCCTTTTCTACAGAAAATTTCAGATGTATCAAGAATGAAATGACTGTGGAAATATGCGTAGCCCCACGCCACCTTCATGGCTGGCGTACGTACGTTTCTACTGGTATTGGTTAGTTGGCGACATTTAGAGGTGATGTTGGGAGACTGATAATGACGTGAAAATTATTGTACACATCAGACACATGATGAACAAACATCCAAATGTGTACAATTTGTCATGGCGTGGTCCTCGTGGACCACTAATGAGACACTATAGGCAGCCGTAGAGTTTGCATATTAAGGAAAGAACAACAATACAAAATAATGAGCCTCGTGGGGCAAAACACAAATAAAGACTATGGCTAAGACACAGTGACGATATACTGATGACAAGGAATAAGTTACTGGGAACACGGAGGATCGAGAGGGTGGCTGGAGCCAGGGAATAGGGACCCCAGCCAAATGTTGGGGAGACCAGCGTTAGATGTGTGAGGTCGCAGCCCCGAGTAACCAAAGCTCTTCGCTTAAATAGGGCTAGAGGATTAATCAGCTGATGAGGACGTCATCAGCTGAATGTAATCCAGCTGTCACAGAGGAGCTCAGCTCTGACAGCCGGAAGCCCCTCCGAGACGCTGTCAGAATAAAACCTCGGAGGACCACAAGGAACTAACACAGAACAGGAGGAAAATACTGCATGACCCGAGCACGGACAATATCAACGCTCAGACCATGACACAATTAGATGGGTGGATATAAAAGCAAGCGCAAAGAAGTGCAGAAAATGCCTCTAACAACAGAGGATTAGAGAATATTGCAAATCGCACAGTGAGAAGAGAAAGGGTATTATAGAGACAGAAGATTTTCTGGCTCGGGATGATGACTGGCTTGTCAGCCGGTTTAGGTTTACTGCGGGCAGTCCTTGTGGAACTGAGCTGAACAGGGCTACAGCCGCTCTTGGAGCGCGACACAGCGAGAAGCCATGCGCTGCCCGTCCCAGTGCAGGTGCTGACAACACTTGGGGGGGGGGGGGGATCTCCAGAGGGAGCTGGCAGACCAATCGGAAATTTCCCAGTCAACCCTGAGCCAAGCTATGCCAGCTGTGTGGGATGGCATTATCCGGCTGTCACCCAGGTACATCATATTCCCATACAATGCAGTTGAACAGGCCAACATCAAAGCGCAATTTGCAGCGAGAGCCAGTTTTCCTAATGATTCTAATAAACAGCATTGCTGGGAACAAACTACAAGCTGGCATTGTGTGGATGGGTGACTTCTTGGTGAGGAAATTCATGTAAGTGTCCCAATAATAACCTCATAATTATAATCTCATGTGCAACACCCCTGTGTGCCCCACAAATATTACCCTGTTTTCAAGGCTTCATTGCAACTCCATGGTTTGAGTAAGTGACTTACTTTTTTCCTGATTAAACTATAGTTTCACAGCATTCTACCAAGTCCCCAATTGCCTCTTTGTGTACAGTCATCATCACAGCAGTCTGTCGTGGGCGACAATGACTGTTTCATTTAGGTCTGATCAGATTCCTCCACACAGCTCTGTCCTTAGCCTTCCGCTGCCAGGAACTCCTGTTTATGTCCAACTTCTTCAAGTTTCTTTTTACAGTGCCTTTAAATCTGAGCCTTGGTCTACCCTGATTGCGTTTGCCCTCGCATAACTGTGAGTAGAGTAACTGCCGAGGGAGACGCTGGTGGTCCATCCTCTCAACATGTCCGAGCCATCTCAGGTTCATCTGTATTAGCATGTCCTCCATTGATGGTAGACCAGCTCGTTTCAACACTTCTATGTTGGTTATCTTGTCTTTCCATGAAATGTTTATTATGGCTCGAAGGTGTCTCATCACGTACGCATGGAGTTTCTTCACCTGTAGACAGTCCAAGTTTCAGCACCATACAATAGAGTAGCCAGTACTGTCTCTCTGTACACTTTGCATTTCACACGGATAGACACATGTCGATTGTTCCACAGTCTCTCCCTCAAGTTTCCAAACACAGCGCTCGCTCTTCCCATTCTGAGAGATAGTTCATCCTCCAGCCTAGCATTCTCTGAAACAGTACTCCCTAGATACTTGAAAGTCTTGCACTTGACTAGTGGCTCTGTACCAATGCTGATCTCTTCTGGTAGTGATGTTGATAACTGGAACTTTGGTGGTTGATAAAAACACTTCTGAGAGAGAAGAAGAGGATCTTCAGGTCGGGGAACAGGGAGATGCTGAAGTCCGTACAGAGGGAGCTGAGGAGGAAGATCAGAGAAGGCAAGGACAGCTTCAGGAAGAAGATGGAGGACAAGCTGCAACAGAGCGACATCGGTGGGGTCTGGAGAAACCTTAAAACCATCTCTGGGCTCCAGAATACCCCCACCCCCCCGGGCCACGGGGGGCAGGGAGTGGGCGAACAATCTGAACCTGTTTTTTAATAGGTTTGACCAACCGCCCTCCCCCCCGACTGCACAACAACCACTGCTGCCTCTAAAGACATCGAGTCCTGCTGCCCACACCCCACTCCACCAACACCCCTCCACTCCCACCACACAGCCCCCCAACCTGACCCTCACTAAGACCCAGGTGAGGACGGAGCTGAGGAAGATCAAGGCGAGGAAGGCGTCGGGACCAGACGGCATCAGCGCAAAGCTCCTCAAGTCCTGTGCAGACCAGCTGTGTGGGATTGTGGAGCTCATCTTCAACCTGAGTCTGAAGCTGGGGAGGGTACCACAGTTGTGGAAAACATCTTGTGTGGTACCTGTACCAAAGACTTCCCACCCCAAAGACCTGAACAGCTACAGACCAGTGGCCCTGACGTCCCACATGAGGACAGGTGGGGAAACCAGACTCGTGTTGAGACATCTTCGGTGGAAGAAGCAGTTTGTCTTCTGTTTGTTTTAGTTGCTGGTTTGTTTGTCTTTTTGTCTGTTCCCCTCCCTTTTCTTTCCCCCTCCACACACTTCCTTTCCCTCTTCCCCATCCTGTCGGGTCTTCCATGGGTAAAATAATTATAATAAATTATTAAAAGTTATTACAGGAGGTGTTAACAACATTATACAATACATAGTTGGGTACTGTATAAGCTCCTCTTGGCAAAGTAAATCTGTTTAGGCACAACAAGGGTGACAGATCCCTGTTCTGCTTGCCTAGCTGTCTGACAGGACAAGGGTAAAAAAAAAAAAAAAAAAAAAGTTACAGCCTTTGCACTGTCTGATATCCAAAATGAATATTTTCTTCAAAAAAAATGACCACCAGAGGGGGGATGCTGACGGGCGCACCGTTGTGCCACAGAATTTTAGGAGGTTAATATCTTCGAACTCCTTTCAGAACCTCAAATGGATTTGTCTTTTCCTTAATCTCCGTTCCTTTTCAGAGTAACACCAATTTTCCCTTTTATAAAATAGTTCAATCATCATTTTCTTCATAAAATTGCATCAATTTTCCTTAACTAATGCTATTTTATGGTTCCTCATTTTCAATTACAATGCTAATTCAAGCTATGGTTTTCTTTGGTTCCACAAATGTTTGATAATACAACTTATGCTCAGTAACTTATTACCAGTCTAATGTGCTTATGATACATGTTGAATTCCCTGTCTTAAAGTCATCTGAATGTTTATCTATCCTGAGATTTCACATTAAACTATTGAAAAGACATATGAGAGTTATTGTTTGATTTCATGTCCATCTTCTTGATTAAAAGCAGACAAGAACTCAGAGGGTTTTTTTTTTTTTTTAGACCGATTCATTATTGGTTCAAATACAGAATTATTAATAAAATTGTCCATTCTTTTGGACTGGTGCCCGATGAGCTTATGTGTGTTGGCAATGAAAAGAAATCTTCATTCCTACTCACATTCATATTTACATTAATACTTGTACCAAAAATAAAACACCTATAAAACCCTACAATGGTTTGGAGATGGTGACACCGACAAAAAGACAGGAGGTGGAGCTGGAGGTAGCAGAGTTGAAGATGCTGAGATTTTCTTTGGGAGTGACTAGGAAGGACAGGATTAGAAATGAGTGAATCAGAGGGACAGCTCAGGTTGAGGTTGAGCGGTTTGGAGACAAAGTAAGAGAGGTAAGGCTGAGATGGTTTGGACATGTACAGAGGAGGGATAGTGGGTATATTAGACAAAGGATGTTGAAGATGGAGCTGCCAAGCCGGAGGAAAAGAGGAAGACCACAGAGAACATTCATGGATATAGTGAAAGAGGACATGGAGAGGGTTGGTGTTACAGAGGAAGATGCAAGGGATAGCGTGAGATGGAGGCAAATGATCCCCTGTGGAAACCTCTAAAGGGAGCAGCCGAAAGAAGAAGATATTTATAAAACTTTTCTCTTTTTTTAGAATACACGTACAGGCTGATATACCAGACAATATCCAGTCTGTACAAAAACCAATGATATTAAGACCACCTGTCCCTTTACTAGATCCAGTATATCATCACAAACCAACACAGACCAAAAATAATAATAATAAAATAAAATAACAAACAAAACAGACAACTACGGGGGGGGCAGTCAGACAATTAATAACTAACCATATAGTACATAAATGAAATGAATAAGCAGAGATAAGAATGGGAGTCCAGCCGTCCTAAGTGGCACAGTACATTCCCTTCAAAATCCCCCTAGAACATTTACTGTATGAGGACCTCATCCAACTTCCATCAAACTGCAAATTTTAATAAAGTTATTTTGTGTTTATTTTCCATAGTGTACACCTCTCTCTGACTCCTGACCTCTCATCTGGTGTATGTACGGTATCTCTGAAAGGGATAACAGGAAGCTAATTCTTCATTACCCTGAGAGGAAACACTGACTATAAATGAGTCATATGAACAGGAATGAGTGTTCTTATTCTCCAAAGCTTCTGCCCTTTGCATAGGAAAAACCCCTCAAGATCCCTAATCGTTCTCCGCTCATGAGGTTTCCTTTGGTGCTGGGTGCAAACATTTACTTTAAATTAACCAGGTTGAAAGAAAGTCAACAACAATGAAGTGAATTAACTTGATTCCTTTCATCCAGTCATGCCTGACAGCCGTGACATCTCTCCTCCTCACTCTAGCCCCCACTTCTGTGTAAATCCTCTATTTCCAGTCCCTCAAACGTGTAAGAGGAAGAGTGCGCGTCAGTCTTTATCTGACAGCCCCCTCAGTCACTTCTGCTCATACGTCATACGCATGGCTGCTGCAAAATAGGACAGGGAGAGGGAGTGGTGCTCTGGAAGTGGACCTAAACAGACTAATGGAGAATAATAAGTGAAGATACAGAACAGATATAACCCTTTCATGAGTAAGTCTTTATAAAGATCAGATGTGATTGTGAGTGTGACGTTTCATCAAGTCTGGATCACGACATCACAAATTAAACCCCAAAATACATGCCAAAGAGAAACTGTACAACTTAATTGGCCTAGAAAATCAAAACAGATTGACATTTTGGGATAATTTTAACAACTTTTCATTATCAATGTCTGTAGATGATCTCCACTTAATTTCAAGCAATCTGGATGAATGGCCTAGGAGGAGTTCATTCTGAGCTCACTTGCACATTTTTGAAAATATGGCGTAGAGAACTTCATTTTTAGAGCATAAAACCAGTAGAGAAAAGTTGCAGAAGATTTCAGAGATGAAAAAATGTCGAGTCTAGGCCCAGCCATTCTGGAGATATTTGCAAAAACATAAAAATGTTTATTATAGCACCAACAGCGGATGCTGTGCCTTGATTGGAATCTCCCCATTGTGGCATGGGGCTTATCTTATTTTTGGTCTCTGAGTAGTGGGGAGAATTTCTGATCAAACTGTGAAATTTTTTGTTTCTACATATTACTGTTTTTGCTCCTGTTTAGCTGTTTAGCTCCTGTTTAGTTTACTGTTTAGCTGCCCATAGCTGCCTAACTCGATAATGCATCACTGGTGGACTGGAATGTGTGATTTCAATGGTCGATAAGATATGACCGGTCCCTGGAGTGCAGTACAGAAACATTCATGAATGAGTGGCTAAACTGCTAGCTTCAGGTCTTTTGATCTCAGAAAAAAATAAAACTTTAACTAAACCATTTTTGCAACCATTTTTTTTTTCTACTTCCGGCGCCACATGAGTCGGCTGCCTTTTGCAACAGCGGTTCAATTCCGAGTCTTTTTTTTCCCCTTCCTCTCTCTTCTTGATCCGGTTTTCACTCCAGTTAATATCACGGACACACAGATCGTCCCAAATGTCTCCTGAGCCGGTGGACGGAGCCACTGTTTATAGCAAGAGACGGTACAGCAGGGAAGAGCTACTAGCACTCAACCGCCACCCGGTGCTAACGGAAAAACTCGACATACCAAGAGAACTGAGGCGAAAACGCCATGGTTGCCAGGCTGGAGTAAGGCGGAAGTCAAAGAATATAAGGTACAGACCCTCTCTGCCATCCATTGTCATGGGGAATGTACGGTCGTTACTGGGAAAGGTAGATGAGCTAGCGGCTATCTCCCGCTACGATAGCATATACCGGGAATGCTCTCTCCTTTTTTTTACCGAGACGTGGCTATCCGAACTAGCAGCAGATGCTAACACTGAACTGGTGGGTTTCCATGCTTTACGGGCAGACCGAACACCAGACAGTGGCAAAGCAAGGGGCGGTGGAGTGATAATGTATGTTAACAACAACTGGTGCAGACCGGGACATATCACTGTTAAACAACGACACTGCAGCAAAGACATTGAGTTGCTAGCTGTTAGCATGCGGCCTACATATCTCCCGAGGGAATACTCACACGTGATCTGCATTGTTGTTTATGCAAATCCGACGGCGAACGCTGGGACAGCGTGTGACGTCATCCATTCAGTAACCAGCAGGCTGCAGACAGAACACCCAGATGCTCTTCTCCTCATCTCAGGCGATTTCAACCATGTTTCACTGTCTCCCATTCTACCCACGTTTACCCAGTATGTCACATGCCACACTAGAGACAATAAAAACACTGGACTTATTCTACGCAAACACTAAGGAGGCGTACACCTCATTACAACTTCCCCCACTCGGGAGATCGGATCACAACTTGGTTCATCTCCGGCCGGTGTACAAACCCCTAGTGCACAGACAACCTCCGGCCATGCGCACAGTGAAGTTATAGTCTGAGGAGGCAATGGACACTCTAAAGGGCTGTTTTGAAACCACCACCTGGGAGCAGCTCTGCGAGCCACATGGTGAGGACATCGATGACCTCACTCACACCATCACGGACTACATCAACTTCTGTGTGGACGACACCGTTCCCACCAAGACCATACGGTGTTGCTCAAACAACCTGGATCAACCCTGAGATAAAAACACTTCTGAGAGAGAAGAAGAGGATCTTCAGGTCGGGGAACAGGGAGATGCTAAAGTCCGTACAGAGGGAGCTGAGGAGAAAGATCAGAGAAGGCAAGGACAGCTTCAGGAAGAAGATGGAGGACAAGCTGCAACAGAGCGACATCAGCGGGGTCTGGAGAAACGTTAAAACCATCTCTGGGCTCCAGAATACCTCCCCCCAGGCCACGGGGGGCAGGGAGTGGGCGAACAATCTGAATCTGTTTTTCAATAGGTTTGACCAACCGCCCTCCCCCCTGACTGCACAACAACCACTGCTGCCTCTAAAGACATCAAGTCCTGCTGCCCACTCCCCACTCCACCAACACCCCCCCACTCCTAACACACAGCCCCCCAACCTGACCCTGACTAAGACCCAGGTGAGGACGGAGCTGAGGAAGATCAAGGCGAGGAAAGCGTCGGGACCGGACGGCATCAGCGCAAAGCTCCTCAAGTCCTGTGCAGACCAGCTGTGTGGGATTGTGGAGTACATCTTCAATCTGAGCCTGAAGCTGGGGAGGGTACCACAGCTGTGGAAAACATCTTGTGTGATACCTGTACCAAAGACTTCCCACCCCAAAGACCTGAACAGCTACAGACCAGTGGCCTTGACGTCCCACATGATGAAGACCCTGGAGAGGCTGCTCCTTGCTCACCTCCGCCCCCTGGTGGGACCAGCGATGGATCCACTCCAGTTCGCCTACCAGCATGGCATTGGGGAGGAGGATGCGGTGATCTTCCTCCTTCACCATTCTCTGTCCCACCTGGAGAAGCCCGGGAATGCGGTGAGGATCATGTTCTTTGACTTCTCCAGTGCTTTCAACACCATCCAACCGATGATCCTGAAGGACAAGCTGCTGTGCGCAGGGGTGGACCAGCACCTGTCATCATGGATCCTGGACTACCTTACTAACCGGCCTCAGTTTGTGAGAACCCGGGACTGTGTGTCCGACACGATCATCGGTAGCACGGGGGCCTCCCAGAGAACGGTTTTGGCTCCCTTCCTGTTCACCCTTTATACTGCGGACTTCTCACACAACACAACACACTGCCATCTACAGAAGTTCTCTGATGACTCTGCGATCGCTGGCCTCATCTCCAATGGAGATGAAGCTGAGTACAGAGGGCTTATCCAGGACTTCGTGGACTGGTGCCATCGGAACTGCCTCCAGATCAACGCGAGGAAAACTAAGGAGCTGGTGGTGGACTGCCACAGGCAAGGACAGCCCCTCACAGCACCAGTAAATATACAGGGAACAGACATCGAGATGGTGACATCCTATAAGTACCTGGGTGTTCATCTGAACAATAAACTAGACTGGTCACACAATACTGACGCACTCTACAAGAAGGGACAGCGCAGGCTGTTCCTACTGAGGAGACTCAGGTCTTTTGGTGTACAGGGGGCGCTGCTGAAGACATTCTATGACACGGTGGTGGCATCAGCCATCACTTTTGGAGTGGTCTGCTGGGGTAGTGGCATTACGGCAGCCGATAGGAAGAGACTGAACAAACTGATCAAGAAAGCTAGCTCTGTCTTGGGGCAGCGCCTTGACCCAGTGGAGGAGATAGGAGAGAGAAGGACGGTGGCTAAACTGTCATCTCTGCTGGAGTCCGAGTTCCACCCTATGCAGGACATACTGAATGCACTGAGGAGCTCATTTAGCAGCAGACTACATCATCCTAGGTGCACAACCGAGAGGTTTCGCAGGTCCTTCCTACCAACGGCTGTCAGACTGTACAACCTAAGCAGGGCTGCTCGCAGAGATAGCAAAAAGATGTGACAACCTAATAGTTTTGAATGCAAAAGACGCAATAGACTTATACAATGGTCCCCTCCGGCATACAACTAGGAAAATACCGGTCGCTATGGAGGGTGAGAATATGTATGGGTACATAATCATACCATGTAGGATAACTAAGTAGACGGTTGTGCTGTTTCATCCCATCTAGCAACAATGCTCTGCACTGCGTGTGTTTATATATTTACATATTTATTCCATCTAGCTACAATGCTCCGCACTGGGTGTGTTTATATATCTACATATTTATTCCATCTAGCTACAATGCGCCGCACTGTGTTTTTATATATCTACATATTATTCCATCTAGCTACAATGCTCCGCACTGTGTGTGTTTATATATTTACATATTTATTCCATCTAGCTACAATGCTCCATACTGTGTGTGTTTATATATCTACATATTTATTCCATCTAGCTACAATACTCCACACTGTGTGTCTATATATATATACTGTATATTTATGTTTATATGTACATATGTATACTTGCTGCTCTTGTTTCTTTTTTTTTTTTCTCTTGCCTTCTGATTGTTGCTCTGAGTGTTGCTGTCCCTGTGCTGTTGCAATCCTGGAATTTCCCCATTGTGGGACTAATAAAGGCTTATCTTATCTTATCTTATCATCTTATCTTATAATGTCTAAGAATGAAGTATGCAGTCAAGTGTCATTAGATGAACAGGATTCCAGTGGGGGTAAATACAATTATATACAAGGGGGGGGCTGAAAAGTTATTAGGCTGAAAAGTTCATAGTGGTCAAATTTGATCAAATGTGGTTTATTTTTCAACCACAGGGATCCAAGCGCTGCAACACCAATAGAAGAAGTGTGAGGACCGAAGGGGAGACTATGTTGAAAAATAAACCACATTTGGTCAGATTTGGTCAAAATCTTAGTGCCATTTACTCCCTTTTATATTTGTCAAAGTCTAACATGTGACTGCCTACATATAGGCTACACCTCTTTGTATTCCACTTTCAAACACAGCCTTCATTTGGGCCTGTAAAGCCTAATTGGCCTTCCTGTTTCAGACAGGAATACTTGTGTTCTATGGGCAGTGCACTAGTCTATCTACAAATGCAGCATTTCTCTGTTCATCCATTGCTCTGTCCTCTGAACTATTTGTCAGACTGACCTAAGGTTTTATACGTGTTTTGCTAAGGTTATGAGGGTGTGCATCCCCACATATGGAGTCGCTGAGTCAAAATATGTAATTTTTATCAATAAAAGTTTAGTCACCACTCTGTGTCTCTTCATGCCCTGGCTTCAAGAAGTGTGGGCGGGGTTTCAGACTGACTCCGTGCTGATTGGATAATACGCAGCATCACGGCCATGCTGATTGAATAATACGCGACATCACGACCTGTCCGTCACCAGTGTTCCCTGGACAAAACAAAGTAAAAAATGACAAATTTGACTAGAAAAAGATAATACAGAAAATGTAATGCTTAAAAAATTATACTATAAAGTTTCCGTGATTGCGTAGGTCTAAAGGATAATTTGCCATAAGTGGAGAACATGAGGTGCAGGAGCAGACGGGGCGGAGTGTCAGCGGGGACCGGGGTCTGACAAATCAACACAGAACATGCCAGGAGAAGCAGTGGCCAGACACAACCTGGCTCAAAGACACGCTAACTGATTGCGATTAAAAAAAAGTTATTTTCAATAAAGTGAAAAAAAGATAATGTATGGAGTGTGCTTTTGCCCTGAGGCTGATTTGTCATGGAAAACAGCTGAGTGCTGTGGTTCAAGCGATCAGCTGATTGGATCTGCCTCCTGGTGTTCTGACATTTTGGCATACAGTGGTGTGAAAAAGTGTTTGCCCCCTTCCCGATTTCTCAATTTTTTGTATGTTTGTCACACAAATGTTTCAGATCATCGAACAAATTTAAATATTAGACAAAGCTAACACAAGTAAACACAAAATGCAGTTTTTAAATGAAATTGTTTATTATTAAGGGAAAAAAAATCCAAATCTATATGGCCCTGTGTGGAAAAAGTGACTGCCCCCTAAACCTAATAACTGGTTGGGCCACCCTTAGCAGCAACAACTGCAATCAAGTGTTTGCAGTAACTGGCAATGAGTCTTTTACAGGGCTGTGGAGGAATTTTGGCACATTCATCGTTGCAGAATTGTGGTAATTGAGCAACACTGGAGGGTTTTCGAGCATGAACCACCTTTTTAAGGTCATGCCACAGCATCTCAATAGGATTCAGGTCAGGACTTTGACTAGGCCACTCCAAAGCCTTCATTTTGTTTTCTTAAGCCATTCAGAGGTGGACTTGCTGGTGTGTTTTGGATCATTGTTCTGCTGCAGAACCCAAGTGCACTTCAGCTTGAGGTTACGAATAGATGGCCGGACAATCTCCTTCAGGACTTTTTGGTAGACAGCAGGATTCATGGTTCCATTTACCACAGCAAGTCTTCCAGGTCCTGAAGCAGCAAAACAGCCCCAGACCATCACACTACCACCACCATATTTTACTGTTGGTATGATGTTCCTTTTCTGAAATGTTGTGTTACTTTTACGCCAGATGTAATGGGACACACACCTTCCAAAAACTTAGTCCACAGAGTATTTTCCCAAAAGTCTTGGGATCATCAGGATGTTTTCTGGCAAAACTGAGACGTGTCTTTATGTCCCTTTTGCTCAGCAGGGGTTTTCGTCTTGGAACTCTGCCATGCAGGCCATTTTTGGCCTGTCTCTCTCTTATGGTGGAGTCATGAACACTGACCTTAACTGAGGCACGTGAGGCCTGCAGTTCTTTGGATGTTGTTGTGGGGTCTTTTGTGTTCTCTTGGATGAGTTGTCGCTGTGCTCTTGGGGTAATTTTGGTCGGCCGGCCACTCCTGGAAAGGTTCACTACTGTTCCATGTTTTCGCCATTTGTAGATAATGGCTCTCACTGTGGTTCACTGGAGTCCCAAAGCTTTAGAAATTGCTTTATAACCTTTTCCAGACTGATAAATCTCAATTACTTTGTTTCTCATTTGTTCTTGAATTTCTTTGGATCATAGCATGATGTCTAGCTTTTGAGGATATTTTGGTCTACTTCACTTTGTCAGGCAGGTCCTATTTAAGTGATTTCTTGATTGAGAACAGGTGTGGCAGTAATCAGGCCTGGGTGTGGCTTGAGAAATTAAACTCGGCTTTTGAAAGATGTGGGGGAGCACTCACTTTTTCATACAGGGCCATCCATGTAGGTTTGGATTTTTTTTACCGTTTAAAATAAACACCTTCATTTAAAAACTGCATTTTGTGTTTACTTGTGTTATCTTTGTCTAATATTTAAATTTGTTTGATGATCAGAAACATTTAAGTGTGACAAACATACAAAAAAATGAGAAATCAGGACGGGGCAAACACTTTTTCACACCACTGTATCTATCAGAACAGCACCAGACAGCTGATGGTACAGATTGCAAAGGTTTAAAAAAAAAATGTGCCACGTGCAGGTGAGCGCTCGCCCCTCCGGTCCTGTTGAACTTTCCCCTAGTACCGCAGCTCACCTGCGGGATTGGACGCACCTGTCGCCTCTTCCCTGCCAGAGCTTAAACAGACCATCTCTTCAACGCCTTGGCGCTGGCTCGTTGGGTAAACTGCCTGCTCCCGTGAGTAAGTGTTGGTGTTTTTTGAGAGAGAAATATTCACTCACGTTTCCTCTCCTTTTTTCTCTTTCAGGTTGCTGCCATCAGTGCGGTGTGCTCCTGGGAATTGTTATGTACTCACCTGCTCCATCATCCTCTCTCTGCCTCAGCTTCCTCACTGCACCTGGTCAGACCACACTCAACCCCCCGACCAGCTTCATCCCGCTGGTTCATCTATTATTACACAGGGTTACAAAAATATTTTTTTGGTAAGTTGTCTATGTTTTTTTCAACTGATTTAAGACAATTTTGCACCGTTGAATCCGAAAATGACATCCCTTTCTCTCGATCAGGTGCTAAGTAAAAATCTGTACTTTGTGGAAATGTGAAAATGACGAGGCAAAGTTTATCTCACGAGTCAGGTTTACGTCAAACAGGTTCATTTTGTCTTCTTTCAATTATTTTTTTTTTCCACAATATCTTTATTGAACCTTTTTTTTTTTTTAACAAACATGATACAAACAATCAAACACTAACACTAAAGTACTACAAAAAAAGAAAAAAATGCACTAAAAACACCAACAACCACCAACAAAATCAAGTCTTTAACAATGCTCCTCTGTTTAGTCTAGACAATCCAATACATAAGTATACATATTATGTTCACCAGTTTGGAATTTACAAGGTCCACACACATCATTCACCTTCTTCTTCAAGAGTTATGTTTAAATTTTTTACATAATCAATAAAAGGTCTCCATATATTCTCAAACACAATTTCCTTTGATTTCAGTATATATGTTATTCTTTCTAATGGAAGGTTTGTTAACATCTGTCTTAACCACTGAGTCACATCTGGTCTATGAGTCTTTTTCCATAATAGTGCAATACATTTTTTGGCATTAAGCAAACTGAGGTCTATGAATGTTCTTTCACTTTTATTAAAATTATGCTTTTCTGGGTACAGACCCAACAAAAACAGTTTAGGATTCAATATGATTTGTTTTGAGATTATTTTTTCAATTGTTACCCTCACCTCTTCCCAAAACATTCTTATTAATCTACATTCCCATAAACAATGAAATAGGGTTCCTTTACTTTCCATGCATTTTGTGCATGTATCTGGTATATTTTTGTTATATCTATTTAACTCCTCCGGTGTAACATACATCCGCATTAACCATTTGAAATGTATCAATTTAAGGCGTGCATTTATTGATTTGGTTTGAGCTTCTGTACAAGCCAATTCCCATTGTTCCTCTGAAATTTCAATTTGCAGATCTTCTTTCCAGTAGTTTAATCTTTTCAGTGAATTTTCACTTGAAGATAGTGTCAATGAGTTATAAAACTCTGAAATAATACCCTTTCTTTTACTATCTTTCATCATCATTTTTTCCAAGGATGAATAAATAGGTCGAGTGAGAGCTTTATTTTGATTTGATCGAATAAAGTTTCTAAGTTGAAGATATTTAAAAAAATGTGTTCTATTGAGATTAAATTTGATCCTCAGCTCTTCAAAAGACATTATGTTGTCTGCACATGGCAAATATAAATCCTGAATCTTTTGTATCCCTTTTAAATTCCATACTTTAAATACAGCGTCCGCTCTCCCTGGTTTAAAATATTGATTACCCCATATTGGACTAAATTGTGACAATAACTGTGGTTCTTTTAAATAGTTTTTAGCTTCACACCATATTTTGATCATATGCTTTACAAATGGATTTTTAACTTGTTTTTGTAATTTTTTTGCCGAATCTGAGTATATGAATATGGGAAGAGGTAAAGGTAAATTGTATGATTCCATTTCAGTCCAGTGAGGGAGATCATTTGATGAAAAATAATATGTCATAGACCTCAGTTGTGCCGACCAATAATACAACATAAAATTTGGACATTTCAGACCTCCACGATCAAATGGTAAATATAATAAAGACAAACGTAATCTAGCCCTCCTGTTGTTCCATATAAATTCCACTAACTTTTTTTTTATTCTTGAGAATAGATCTAAAGGTGGTGATAAGGGAATGTATTGAAATAAATAAAGTATTTTAGGTAAAATATTACTTTTAAGTATATTGATTCTCCCGATCATCGACATTGGTAGTGACATCCATCTCTGAGTTAACTCATTGATATCTGACATTAAGGCTTCATAGTTGACACTGGCGACTGATTCTAGCTTAGGCACAATTTGGATTCCTAAATATTTAAACTGATTTACAACATTGAATTGATTTACCTCAGGGGCTGGGTAATTTCTCTGGGTCTCATTTAGCATTAATATTGAAGATTTAGTTTTATTTATTTTATATCCTGATATTTCCCCAAAATTCTTTAATAAATTCAACAAGGTTGGAATTGATTTTTTTAGATTCGACATAAACAAAATTATGTCATCGGCGTACAGGGAGATTTTATGTTCTGTTGGTCCAACTTTAATTCCATATATTTGTGAATGTAAACGTATCGCTATCGCTAAAGGTTCAATTGCCATAGTAAACAGTAAAGGTGAAAGTGGACATCCTTGTCGACATCCTCTATTGATTTTTATTGGTTTTGAAATATTGTTATTTGTTAGGATTTCTGCTGTAGCATTATTGTATATTATTTGAACCCATTTTATGAAATTATTTCCAAGTCCAAACCTTTGTAGGACTTCAAAAAGAAAGGGCCATTCAACTCTATCAAAGGCCTTTTCGGCGTCCAGTGATAGGAGAGCTGTATCCGGTGCTTCTTTATTAAAATAAATAATATTAAATAGTCTTCTTACATTATGGAAGCCTTGTCTACCCTTTATAAAGCCATTCTGATCTCGATTAATAATATTTGGTAAAATTTCTTGTATTCGTCTTGCCTGTCCATTACTTATAATACTGGTAATTGGTGTTTTAATTTCCAATTGTTTAATCTGCCATGCTAATAATTTTCCTGATTTTTCACCTTGTTCATAAAAAGATTGTTTCAATCTTAGAAGACTCGAGGCAGCTCTATTCGCTGATTTTTTGTCGTATTCAGCTCTCAAAATCAGTAATTCATTCTCCAACCTTGGGTCACTTCCTGCATACACTTTTTCCTGAAGACTTTTTATTTTATGTTCCAATTTAGCTCTCTCCTCTCGAGTCTTCTTAGATTTTGATCCTGTATAACTAATAATATGTCCCCTAATAAAAGCTTTGAAAGCCTCCCACTTTACACATGCTGATGTTTGTGTAGTATTGATGTCAAAGAACTCGTCTATCTGTTTTTCTATATACTTGACAAGTTCCTCATCCTGAAGCCATTTATGCTGAAATTGCCATCTACCTGATTCCTTTGTCAATTTTTTATCTACATATATTAGACAACAGGGTGCATGATCAGAGATCACGATGTTATCATAGAAGCAGTTTTGAATCTTGGACCTTAATTCTGTGGAAATCAAAAAATAATCAATACGTGAGAATGTCTTGTAGGTACTGGAATAACAAGAATAGGCTTTAACTTGTGGTTTCATTTCTCTCCATATATCTAACAAGCTCAATTCTTTCATAAAATGATTAATAGTCATCCTACATCCAATGTGCGTACAATCCAGTCCTGTTGATCTATCCACACCTGGATTCAATGTACAATTAAAATCCCCTGCTATTATATGTTGCCCTGTAAGTGATGATAAGATGAGAAATAAATTAGCAAAGAACTTCTGATCATCTATATTGGGACCATATAAGTTCACAAGATTTATATTTTCTAATAGCAAAGAACCTTGAATGATTACATATCTTCCAAATTTGTCTCCAATTACATTTTTCACTTGAAAAGGAACTGATTTATGTATGAGAGTCATAACTCCCCTGGCTCGGGATGAAAATGAAGAGGTGAATACACTTCCCTGCCATCTACTCCTAATTCTTTTAACATCCTCCTCTATCAGATGAGTTTCTTGTAAAAACACAATTCTTGAACCCATGTCCTTTATTTTATTCATAACTTGTTTAAGTTTTTTTAAATTTTGTAGACCTCTGCAATTCCATGAAGTTAAATTAAGATTAACACTTTGGTCCATGATCAATAGAGAGTTTGGGATTACCTTGCAGTGTAAACATGCTCATACAGAGAAGCAAAAACATGAGTGGTTGAACATTCATCCTACAAACTACACACAAACAAATTTCCCCTTCCCACACTTGTGGCAAACCCCCCAAAATCAAAAGAAAAATTCTGTCTCCCGATATAGCCATCGACCGTTCCACACCCACGGGGAACAGCCTAAGCCACTCCTTCTTCATCCTCCCAATCACCCTAACTCTACTGCTTTTAATGACGTAACATTAACTCTCCTCTGTAGTTTTCCAACTTAACTCCAAAATTTTTAACAACTTTGTACATCATAGTTTTTTTTTTGTTTGTTTTGTTTTTGTTTTGTTTTTTTAATATATAATACAATCTATATTTTGTAACCTTACTATTTACTTCAAGTCAGTCAGATGCCTGTGCAAATGCTTAATTATTCTACCTTATATTTTGTTCATGCTTAGCTCCCACCAGTCTCTTCTTCTTCTTTGATCTTCTTGATGAACTCCTGCGCCTCCTCTGGGGTCTTGAAGATGTGGGTTCTGCCCTCATACGTGGTCAGCAGTCTCGCAGGATAGATCACACCATGACGAATCCCAAGGTTGCGCAGCTCCTCACGTACGGGATCAAACTGCTTCCTCAATTGCTGGATTCCTGTGGCCAAATCTGGGTAGAACCGCACCTGCTGGTCCTGGTGTTTAATCTCCCCCTTAGCTCGTGCAGCGCTGAAGATCTTCATCCTGTCTCTGTTGCTAAGAAACTTCATAATTAAGGTCCTCGGCGGTCCCTTATCTCTCCGTGGGCCAATGCGATGTGCTTTTTCCAGAACCACTGCTGATTGCAACTCCTCGCTGCCCAGCACCTCCGGAATCCACTTTTCCAGAAAGGAACATACGTCCCGACCTTCTGATTCCTCTGGAAGACCCACCAGCCTCAAATTATTCTGTCTCGACCGAGATTCCAAATCCAAAATATTATCTTCCAGAGATTTATTTTTTTTTTCCAAAGTGCGCACCTTTAATTGAAGACGGGTGACGTCATCTTCAGCACTAGCGAGACGGAGCTCCATCTGCGCCGTTCATTCTACACAGTCACCCAATTCCTTTCTTATTCCTTCCAACGCTGTCATAATCCCATCAAATCTAGAGGAAAAGTCCGCTCTCATTGAACTCATGGCAGCCATCAGCGCATCTGCGCCATTCCCCGCAGATATCGCACCGTTGCCAGCCTCCTCCGCCATATATGGAGTTTTGTTTGCTGCGTCACAGACCTGAAAGTCCGTTAATTTGGACTGTTTCGGCGGCTCGCTTTTTCCTTTTCCTAATTTTCCAGCCTTAGGCTTCGCCGACATATCCTCGCCCAAATGCTGGGATACGTTCTGTCCCAAATGAGAGAGTTATTTGCCGATTTTTTTCTCCAGGAGCAGAGCAGAGCGAGACACATCCGTCCTACGTGGCAGCCATAACCGGAAGTCTTCTTTCAATTATTTATCCTTTTTTTTTTTTTTTTTTTTTTTTTTTCCTTTGAAAGACAAAAGTAAAATAGAAAGATGTCTTTACCTTCTTTACATGTTTCAACTGCACTGCAGCCTTCATCAGAAGAGTCAGCTGATTGCTGCCAGGTGACATTTATCAGCTGATTTTCGTAGGCGGGGCCAGCTCAGCAGATCTGTCAGATCCGCCGAGCCGGCCCCGCCTCCCGCCATCAGATGGTCTCTGGAGAATGTGGTCCCAGGTGTGAGAAAGCATAAAGGCCCCCTCATCTCGGTTCATGGTGTCTTTTCCCCGCTTTCTGAGCCTCAATATAAGAAATCCAATCCCGACCAAGAACGCAGAAAAAATCATCAACAAAGCACGGAAAGACCTTATAAAAGAACGTATAAGAATAACGGCAAATAAAGTAGACAAAATAAACAACCAAATCAAAGAGGAAACGGACATGTTTAAGCAACGCTACCCGACGGACCAGAAAACGCAGGAGCAGATAAAAGCACAACTGAAACACGCACACGAACAAGAATTCATCACAACGAAAAACCGCCAATTGAAAAAATTAAAAAAACTCACAGAAAGAAAGAACGGACGAAGACAAACACACACGGAAAAGAACGATAAGTGGGTCAAAAACCTATCACAACGCACACTCACGGACACGGAGAAAACAGTGCTGAACAGAGGACTGAACTTCGCCATCACACCAGCCAGAATCCCCCATGAAGAATACATCCTCGCAACAGAACTGGCATGTGAAAAAATCCAGGACCAAGGAGAAAAAGCAGCACTCCGGAACGCAGTCGCAGGAATCCTCAAAACGGCCAAATTACCACAAAGCAACGTTACAAGAAAAGAAGAAAAAGCATTAAACTCACTCAAGACAGATAAAACGATCACAATACTCCCAGCAGATAAAGGCAGAACAACAGTAATTTTGGACACGGAAACATACGAAAAACAGATGGAAACCATGTTGGCAGACAGTAACACATACGAAATCATTAAAACAAACCCGACAGAAGAAAAGAAAAAAATGCTCAAAGCCCTTCTAAAACCTCTATTAGAAAGCAATAAAATCACAAAGGACGCATATGATCACCTGATCCCCACAGCCAGCATCACCCCTCGGATTTATGGAACACCGAAAATACATAAAAAGGATATCCCACTGCGGCCAATAATAGACAGCATTGGATCAGTCACATACAACTGATCAAAAGCCCTAGCTGAAATCATCAAACCCCTCCTTGGACTATCAGACTTTCACTGTAAAAATTCAAAAGAGCTGGCACAAGAACTCAAAGACATAAAAATAGAATCAGACGAGATCCTCATTTCACATGACGTCATCTCTTTATTCACAAAGACTCCTATTGACGTCACACTACATATAGTGCAAGAACGCCTCAACAAGGACAGTACCCTAAAAAGACGCACCAACCTCACAGTCCATGACATATCCAAATTACTACAGTTTGTTGCAAAATCCACTTATTTTCAATTCAGAGGAAAAATCTACAAACAAAAAGAAGGATTTGCAATGGGAGACCCACTATCAGCCATCATGAGCAGTTTTTTTATGGAAAATAAAGCCATCAACACAGCACCCACAATATGCAAACCCACCCTTTGGAAGAGATACGTAGATGACATTCTGGAAAAAATAAGGAAAGGACATACACAAGAACTCACTGACCATCTGAACAGTACAGACAGTACGGGGAACATAAAATTCACACACGAAGAGGAGGAAAATGGCACCATAGCCTTTCTGGACATGAAAATCCACCACAACGAGGATGGCAGCATAAAAATCACAGTCTACAGGAAACCAACCCACACAGATCAATACCTACTTTGGACATCGGAACACCCCACAGCACACAAGCTATCAGTCGTCAGGACATTATATGAACGAGCCACCATCATCACGGAACAAGAAGACAGACAGGAAGAGGAAAACCACATAAAACATGCACTTATACGCTGCCAATATCCAGTATGGGCCATAAACAAAGGGAAACAGCAAGTCAAAAACAAAGAAAATAAACAGGACACAAGACACAGAACAAAAGCTGAAATCAAAAACAAGGAAACCATAACTATACCATACATACGAGGGATCACGGAACCAATTCAAAGGATCATGAAAAAATACAAAATAAACACAGCAGTCAAACCACACAAAAAATTAAGACAGTTATTAGTACACCCCAAGGACAGAATAGAACAAGACAATAAATGCAATGTATTATATGAAATATCATGCAGATCATGTAACAAAACCTACATTGGAGAAACCGGAAGATTATTCACCACAAGAAAAAAAGAACACCAAAAGGAATGTGAGAAGGAAACGCAAGGACGACTCACAAGATCACAAAAAGAAAAAGCAGAACAAGAAACATTAAAATCAGCTATATCGGACCACTGCAAAAGAAATAATCACATCATGGACTGGGACAACACAAAAATTATTGGATCGGAGAGCAACAGACACAAACGTTGGATCAAGGAGGCAATAGAGATCAGAAAGCGGGGAAAAGACACCATGAACCGAGATGAGGGGGCCTTTATGCTTTCTCACACCTGGGACCACATTCTCCAGAGACCATCTGACGGCGGGAGGCGGGGCCGGCTCGGCGGATCTGACAGATCTGCTGAGCTGGCCCCGCCTACGAAAATCAGCTGATAAATGTCACCTGGCAGCAATCAGCTGACTCTTCTGATGAAGGCTGCAGTGCAGTTGAAACATGTAAAGAAGGTAAAGACATCTTTCTATTTTACTTTTGTCTTTCAAAGGAAAAAAAAAAAAAAAAAGGATAAATGAGTCAGGTTTATTCACATCTTCCAACATCAGCAAAGCAGAAAGAGGAAAAACACAGACATTCGTTCTTTATTTATCCAGGACCTTCAAAGCTCACAGTCACATTGCATTTAATCACAAGTAGCAATGCATCTTTCCTTAAATCCTATAACATCCTCCTCATAGTCTCTGGCAGACCAGGAAATCCCCCAAGGCCGTCTCTTGCATACCAAAGACTAAATTTTCACATCCTCCTGTTATCTCCAAGGGGACCCAGTTCTTTGATCTACTCTGAGATGTGAAGCTTAAAGTGATACATATGTGTCCCACATGCCCCCCCCAAACATCTAAGATGGAAAAACAGAATAACAGTCTGCATGTCATGATAAAATCATTACACATTAAACCACATGCTGCTTGGGCCTCAGTCTCCTCCCGTATCTACTGTAATTCAATTCAATTCAATTCAACTTTATTTATATAGCGCCATTTCACAACAACAGTCATCTCATAGCACTATCAACTGAAGGGGGGACCCCCACAGTTGCAGAAAGACCCCAGCAATCAGGCGATCCAGGCTTCGCCACTTCTGCGGCGCCATCCTGCTGGGGAGCTGCTGTCTGGGGGTGAGAACTGTTTGTCACTCCCTGTGGGTGTTCTGGGGAATGTCCCCGAGGGGGTCTGCCGCACCAAGGAGCCCTGGCCAACAGCACATCCTCGTCCGCCACCACAAAGGCGGGTTTGAGCCTGTTTATGCCAATCTTTTCCTTCCTGCCCCCCAAATCTAGCAAAAAATGCTTGTCCCCTGTTTTCAGCACTCTAAATGGTCCATCATAAGGTGGTCGCAGCGGTGGGCAATGGGCATCGTGTCTGACAAAAACAAACTCCGTGTTTTTCAAAGCCTTAGGCACAAAAACGCGCGGAAAACTGTGGTGAACGGGGCCAGGCAGCGTGCCCGATTCCGTGCCACGCTGCAACCGCTGAGACGGGGAGCTATCTGGCGCAGGATTATCTGGGAGAAACTCCCCGGGCAGCCGAAGTGGCTGCGCAAAAACTAGCTCAGCCGGGGAGGCTTCTAAGTCCTCTTTAGGTGCAGAACGCAACCCCAATAAAACCCACTGTAGCCTGTCTACCCAATTTGCATCCGTCAGCGACGCTCTGAGAGCCGCTTTCAATGACCTATGAAAACGTTCGCATAACCCATTAGCCTGCGGATTGTACCTGGTTGTGCGGTGGATCGTTACCCCCAGGCTGCGGGCCATTGCTGACCAAAGTTCGGAAACAAATCGAGGACCTCTGTCGGACGTAATGTCCGACGGGACTCCAAAGCATGCTACCCATGCTGTTAAAAACGCGCGTGCCACCTCCTCGGCTGTGGTTGACGCCAGTGGGACCACTTCCAGCCAGCGCGTGGTGCGGTCCACCATTGTCAGAAGGTGTGTGCACCCCTGTAACGGCGGGAGGGGGCCTACGAGGTCCACGTGAACATGATCGAACCTCTTAGCCGGGATGTGAAACGGCTCCAAGGGAGCTCTCGTGTGTCTGTGTACCTTGGCTGCTGCCCACTCCTTAACTTGTTTGCGCAGGCTCGGCCATACAAATTTCTCTCCTACCATTTTGACCAACGCGCGCACTCCCGGGTGTGCCAGAGAATGAATCAAGTCAAAAACGCGGCGGCGCCACGTGGCCGGTACCACAGGACACGGTCGCCCGGTGGAGACATCGCAGATTGGGGGGGGCATACCGTCTTGCAGCACCCTGTTCTCCAGCCTTAACCCTGTTGGTCCAGACTGGAGCGCGCGCACGTCCGCGTCGCTGACCTGATCCGTGGCCATGGTTGCATAATCTATCCCTATGCGGACTGGGGCCGCCACGGCGCGCGAGAGACAGTCTGCCACTACATTCAGTTTACCCGCCACGTGCTGAATATCGGTAGTAAACTCTGAGATGGCGGCCAGCTGTCTTTGCTGCCGGCCCGACCACGGTTCTGAAACCTTGGCCATCGCGAATGTCAGCGGCTTGTGGTCAACAAACGCGGTGAAACGGCATCCCTCCAGCCAGAACTGGAAGTGGCGAATGGCCAAGTGGAGAGCTAACAACTCCCTGTCGAATGCGCTGTATTTTCGTTCACTATCGCGCAAAGTCCTGCTGAAAAAGGCGAGCGGCTGCCAAGTCCTGGCTACATGCTGCTCCACGACCGCCCCTATGGCCACATCTGACGCGTCAGTAGTGAGCACTATGCGGGCCGTTGGGTCTGGATGTGCTAACAACGCAGCATTTGCCAGGGCTGTTTTGACCTCGGAGAATGCTCGCTCTCGCTCCGGAGACCATTCGATCTTATTTGTGGGTTTTTGTTTTTTGAGTGCGGCATACAATGGTTGCATGAGCTGCGCTGCGCGGGGGAGGAAACGGTTATAAAAATTCACCATTCCCAAAAACTCCTGTAACGCCTTGACCGTTTGTGGCTGGGGAAAATATTGCTACCGCGCGCACTTTGTCAGGCAGCGGAACCACTCCTTCTGGAGAGACGCAGTGCCCCAAAAAATCAATCTGCGTCACTCCGAACTGACACTTCGCTAGGTTGATTATTAAACCGTGCTCTCCCAACCTCCGGAAAACTGCCGTGAGGTGGTTTTCGTGTTCGTCTTCAGACGCGCTGGCTACTAAGATGTCGTCCAGGTAGACGAATACGAAGGGGAGATCGCGCAACACCGCGTCCATCATGCGTTGGAACGTCTGCGCAGCACCTTTAAGCCCAAATGGCATGCGCAAAAACTCGAATAGACCAAACGGAGTTATTACCGCTGTTTTGGGTATGTCCTCAGCGCGCACTGGGACTTGGTGGTAACCGCGGACCAAGTCTATTTTAGAAAAAATGCGCGCCCCCGCCAAATGAATGGAAAAATCTTGGATATGCGGGATTGGGTAGCGGTCGTGCGCTGTGGCGTTGTTCAACCTGCGGAAGTCTCCGCAAGGTCGCCACGAGCCATCAGCTTTCGGGACCATGTGAAGCGGGGAAGCCTATGGGCTGTTCGAACGCCTGATGATGCCCAACCTTTCCAGGTTGGCGAACTCCTCGCGCGCTATAGTCAGTTTAGCTGAATCCAAGCACCGAGCTTTTGCAAAAACGGGCGGTCCGGTGGTAGAAATAAAATGTTCCACCCCGTGTTTAGCGACGGCTGCTGAAAATGTGGGAACCGTGAGTGCTGGGAACTGAGTGAGCAGTGTGTGGAACTTACCGCTTGCAGCTGTGACGTTGGCTTGTGCTGTTGGCGGGGCCACTCGGGCTGTACAGGGAATAGAATAAAAAGAAAGTGCATTAACCAGGCGCCTGTTAGCAAGATCAACCAACAAACCATGTGAGCACAGAAAATCAGCCCCCAACATATTGAAATTCACTGCAGCTATGACAAAAGTCCACTCAAATGTGCGGCCGTGTAGGGACAGAAGCAGAGTCCTCTCACCAAAGGTCTTAATCTCCGAGCCGTTTGCTGCTGACACCCCGGGACCTCTGGAAACCGCCAGCCGGTCAGCAGAGGAAGGTGTGATGAAACTCAACTGGGAGCCTGTGTCCACGAGGAAATGCCTCCCCGAGCGCGCATCCTTCAAGTAGAGCAGCTTGTTCTCCTCCCCGAGGGCCGCAGCTGCTACCGACCCCCGGTCTTGGCGTTTCCCGAGCGCTTGAACTGGCACGGTGGTATACATTTGCGTGCCTTCTCTGCAAAGCGGCGATGGTAGAAACAGAGGGTGTCTCCTCCGCGATCCTTGGCCCCCGCCGCCACCGTCGTCGGTGGCTCTGCTACCACCGTCTCTGGCCCCCCGCCATCTCCGGCTGTCGCGCCGAACTCTGTCGCTGCTGCGGTGGCCGCGCGCTGTTTGCTGGCGTTGAGAATCCGGTGCGCCTCCTGGGCCAGCGCGCAGAAGTCCCACTGGGCCAACAACGGCGAACTGGCCAGGGTCACTCTCGTAGCCGACGGTAGGGTCCTGAGGAAAATGTGGGTGAAGATGAAGTCGTCGTTGTCTGAGCCCCTCAACCTCAGCATGTTCTCCATCAGGTCAATGGGTGTGCCATCTCCCAAGTTGTTCAGAGCCAGGAGCCTCTCCGCTCTCTCCTCGACTGAGAGAGTGAAACGCTAGATAAGCGCAGCCTTCAACCCGCCGTATTTGTCGTTGGCCGGTAGCCGCTCCAATAGGCTCTGCACATGCCGAGCCGTGCGGTTGTCGAGCTTTGCAATCACATGGTAGAACTTCGTGTCATCTACCGTTATCCCCCGGAGGGCGAACTGTGCTTCGACCAAGTGGAACCAGGAGCACGGGTTGTCTTGCCAAAAGTCCGGTAGCTGGACGGTAGTGGCATACGCTTGGCTGGGAGCTCCTGACTCGGCTGGCCCGGGGGAATTTCTTTCATCCATGATATGTCTTAGGGTCACCAGTGTGGAAATGTGAAAATGACGAGGCAGAGTTTATCTCACGAGTCAGGTTTATTCACATCTTCCAACATCAGCAAAGCAGAAAGAGGAAAAACACAGACATTCGTCCTTTATATATCCAGGACCTTCAAAGCTCACAGTCACATTGCATTTAATCACAAGTAACAATGCATCTTCTCTTAAATCCTATAACATCCTCCTCATAGTCTCTGGCAGACCAGAAAATCCCCCAAGGCCGTCTCTTGCATGCCAAAGACTAAATTTTCACATCCTCCTGTTATCTCCAAGGAGACCCAGTTCTTTGTTCTCTCTGAGATGTGAAGCTTAAAGTGATACACATGTGTCCCACATTATTATTTTTTGAAAAATCGGTTGGGTAGCTTGCATTTCTGTTTTTATTTCCAAGAATATTGTTAAGTATTGTCCATGTATTTTTAATATTGTCTCTGTTTTTCTCCAGTTCTTTACTGTAATAGTCTCTTTTACTACATCTTATTATATATGTTAACTTATTTTTGTATGTTTTATACCGCTGCTCTGCTTCTTTTGTCCTTTTCTTTAGGAAAGCTTTATATAATAAATTTGTCTTTTTACACGCCTTTTGTAATCCTTTGGTTAACCATGGCTTATTGGCAAATTTATGTTTAAGCTTTTTCTTTACTAATGGACAATTTTTTCATAAAGAGTGGTTACAATGTTTATAAATGTGTCATAGGCTTCATTTACATCTGATACATAGACTTTTGTCCAGTCTTGCTTCAGCAAGTCTTCTTTAAAAGGACTGATTGCATTTTGTGATTTGTATCTGAACGATTTTAAAATTTTTTCTGTATTGGCCCCCGTGTGGCCATGGATAAGTGCAAAGGTTGGCAAATGGTCACTTATATCATTTATCAATAATCCACTTTCTATTTTCTTATCAATAATATTAACAAACAGGTTGTCAATAAGTGTAGCAGTGTGAACTGTGATTCTACTGGGATGTGTTATTGTGGGATATAGACTCATGCTGTACATAGAATTCATGAACTTTGTAATTACATTTTGTTGATATGGATTTAGTAAATCAATATTGAAATCTCCACAAATTACTACCATTTTCTTACTAGTAATATTATTGTACAGCTCAACTAATTTATCTCTGAATGTCTCAATGCAAGTTCCCGGCGTTTTATATATACAACTTATAATTAGATTTTTTGTTTTATCTTGGTCAATCTCAACAGTAACACATTCCAAAATCCCTGGTAGTGCAAAGGACATTCCATTTACAAGCTTACACCTATACAGGTCATCAATATACAGTGCAACATCACCACCCTTTTTTTGAGATCTGTTAATATGAAACATCTGATATCCCTCTATTGCCATCAGAGGAGCCTGCTCTTCATTAAGCCAAGTTTCAGAGACTGCGATAGCTGTAAATTTTCTGTCTAGCTGTTTTAAATAGTCCTGAATCTGTGGAAAGTTTTTGTTAAGACTTCTGCTGTTGAACTGTATTATTGATAGTTTACCATCTAGTTGCACTTGACTTTTGAATTGCTTTTCAGTGTAATATTCACAGTGATTATGAATTTTATTGAAAAAGTGGTTATCAGGATCAATATCATTCTCCATCTCTTGTAGTTTATGTTCAGCATAATGGCATATTTTCAGAGTTTGAATTTCCTCACTCTGTGTCAAATGACTTCCTCCAACTGGGGATAATTGATGTCTACTCAAGTCAGTCATAAGTTTTTTTGTTTGTTTTGTTTAGTTTTTTTTTTTGTTTGTTTGTTTTAAAGTACATTGACATAGTATGTCAAAAGAACTATTCTTGCCGTGTGTGTGGATATGAATTATCATAGTCTCTTAATTTTCTTAATCAGTGTTCATCTGTATTTATTTAAGTCAGTAACATCTCTGATTTTTATACTCTTTGCTTCCTCGGGTGTTCCCTTTAGTTTGATCCAAACTCTACAATTTCTTGTCCATGTTGCCTGTATCTTATTTTTGTCTTTTCAGCATCCATGCTTGCCGTGCTATTTCAGCATTAGTTTTTGTTAGATGTTCATTTAGGTAAACTTCTGTTCCCCGTAGTTTTCTGGCCTGCCTCAATATGTCATTCTTTACCCTTCTGTTCACAAAGCGCATCACAATTGATTTCTTTGTTTTATTATCCTTTCTGGGTAAAGCATGACAGGCTGAAATTGCATTTGCTTCTACCTTTATATTTCTACTATCAAGGAACTGAAGCACCTGGTTTTCCAGGCAGACTGATTCACTTGCGGGAGCCTCCTCACCTCTCATTCCTGCTGTAGCATGAGCATATGATTGATATTTAATGTCTAGTCCACTTACAATTAGATCATCACCATATGAGAACATTGTTCAAGATCCTCGACGCGTCGCTCCAAGTCTGCAATTTTTTTGTTGTTAATTTTAATTCTCGGACTTCTTCCATTAGCCCTAATATTTTAGCCTGTTGACTAGCCACTTTGGTCAGTTCTTCTGACAAGAAGTTCAGAGATTTTTTGATCTCTTCCATTTCCTCCTTCTTTGGTGGCATTTTTACTGACCTGTTGATAGTAAAACAATCTCTGCTGGTGTCGCCGGTATCCAATCCGACCGACCTCGAATCCAGCTGGGCCTCAGCTAGCCCCCTCCGCTGCTAGTCCCGCTGCAATTGAGCTCCTGTCCAGCCGGGGTACCGGCCGTTCCTCCACCGATTCCTGCCGCCCACCGCCGCTGTAGTTGAGCTCCGATCCTGCTCCTGTCCAGCTGGGGTGCCGGTAGTTCCTCCGCTGAGCCCCGCCACCTACCGCCGTCTTCCTCAGTAGATCCTCCGCTGAGCCCCACCGCTGTAACTGGGCTCCAGCTCCGACTTTGAAAATTAATATTAACTAATGCCGAAGATGACTAAAATACCTGGATATTCTCTGCCATACTGAAAGGCCTCTGCCAATGGGTCGGGGTCTGGGTCTGTCGGGGCCAGGGGGTGGGAGATTTCTCTCCTCTCTCCATTTCTGTAGCTCAGTGTTGTCTTTTGGATGATTTTTCATATGCTTGTATAAATTAGTTGTATTACCACTGTATCTCACAGCATTTTTATAAATTGTACAGCTTGCCGTTGTTTCATTTTCTGCCTGGAAATATAGCCAAACGGTGCTCCTCTTCCTCTCTGCCATTCTTTTGCTCCGTCTCTGTCGTGTGTGTGCACAACACCGGCAGCCAGCGGCTGCTGCCTCTAGCTTGTTTACCTAGTGTTGCTGAGTCACATGATGGTACAAGAGGGAGGAGGAGGGAGTAGGTGAAACCACAAGAAGAACAGGAGCAAAGTGTGTGCCTCCTCCGTGCTGTGACAAGAGCAGCAACACAGAGTATTGATTTCATTACACTGGTATTGATCAATATCAGTACCAACATTGGTATTGATAAAGATTCAAAGGCTTTATTAGCATGTGCACAGTTAAGAAATGCAACATTTCCTGAGCAATGAAATTCTTACTCTGCTCTCTGAACGAATGCCAAGGTAATAGATACGCATCAATACTAATAAGGTACTAACACACCTAATACTACTGAATACTGATAACACACACTGATAACACACATCAGGCAATTAGGACACCTTAAACACACCTTGATACTAAGTACTAATATTAATGAATACTAATAACACACATTAGGCAATTAGGACAGTTAAAGCAGTTAAACTAGAGGAAACAAGGAGAATGAAAATTGAAAATTCATTGGATGACTATAATGGACAATGGTATATTAATATCAGAGATAATATGAACCTGAGATGGCATAAGGCTATGTACAGTGTGCAAATGAGCAATGTGCAAATGAGCAATGTACAAATTAGCACCCAATGTGAGAATTTCTCTGTAATGGTAATACCCAGTAGACTGTACAATGATAATTTAGCAGCAGAAATGATATGGACATCAGACAGGGTGAGACTATGTACACTTTACAAGTGAGCAATGCGCAAATTTAGCAACCAGTGTGTGAGTTCCTATTTGCAAAGCTGTGTTTGTGGAGTTTTGGGGAGTTTGTTATTTGTTCAGGAGTCTGATGGCAGTGGGAAAGAAGGAGTTTTTTAGTTTGGTTGTCCTGCATTTCACACTTCTTTACCTCTGGTCTGAGGGTAGAAGTGTGAACATTCTGTGCTGGAGGTGGGTGGGGTCCTGGAGGATGGCGGCAGCTCTCCTTTGGATTCGGGGGTGGTAGATGCTCTGCAGAGAGGGGAGTGGAGTCCTGATGATCTTCTCCGCTGTCTTCATCACTCTCTGCAGGCGTTTGCAGTCCAGGGCAGTAGTGCTGCCGTACCATGCAGTGATGCAGTTGGTCAAGATGCTCTCGATGGTGCAGCTGTAGAAATTGTTGAGGATCCTGGGGGACATGCCAAACTTCTTCAGCCTCCCCAGAAAGTACAGCCGCTGTTGAGCTCTGTTAACCACCTCTGTGGTGTCAAGTGCCCACGTAAGGTCCTCGCTGATGTGGATGCCCAGGTATTTAAAGCTGCTCACCTTCTCCACCTCAAGCTCCCGGATGAACAGCGGCTGATGGGGTCTCCTCCTCCCCTTCCTCATGTCCACTATCATCTCCTTTGTCCTGTCCATGTTGAGCGTGAGGTTATTGTCCTCACACCATGACACCAGGCTGGCCACCTCCCTCCTGTAGGATGCTTCGTTATCACCAGTGATGCATCCTATCATTGTTGTGTCATCCATGAACTTTAAGATGATATTGTCCTTATGGGAGGCAACACAGTCATGGGTGAAAAGGCCGTAGAGGATGGGGCTGAGAACACAACCCTGTGGGACACCTGTGTTCATGATGATGCTGGCAGAAATCCTGTTACCCATCCTGACAGACTGGGGCCTGCCAGTCAGAAAGTCCAGTAGCCAGTCACAGAGGGTGGGGTGCAGGCCAAGTGAAGACAGTTTGTCTGTGAGTTTGTGTGGGATGACCATGTTGAAGGTGGAGCTGTAGTCGACAAAGAGCATCCTAATGTAGGAGTCCTTATCTTCCAGGTGGGAAAGAGAATAATGGAGTGCTGCAGCAATGGCATCTGAGGTGGACCTGTTGGGCCAGTAGGCATACTGCAGGGGGTCCAGGGTATCCAGTACGCTGTCCTGAATAAGGGGCAGCACCACTCTCTTGAAGCACTTCATGATGATTGGAGTGAGTGCTACCGGTCTGTAATCATTCAAACAGGTCGGCGGGCTCTTTTTGGGGAGGGGGACGATGGTTGTGGTTTTGAAGCAGGATGGGTCTATGTTCTGGTTGAGGGAAGTTGAAGATGTATGTGAGAACGTCAGTCAGCTCGGCAGCACATGTTCCAAGGGCCCGCCCAGGGATGTTGTCTGGTTCTGCTGCCTTACGGGGTTTGATATTCCTCAGTGCTTTGTTTACCTGGCCTGATGAGACTTTTAATGGAGGGGGAGGGTGTGTGTGTGTGTGTGTGTCTCCTCTCTGCACTGTAGCTGGTGGTCTCAAAGTGGGTGTAAAAGATGTTGAGATCGTCCAGCAGGCTGTCTGTGATGCTAGTGATGTTGCTGTTGGTCCTCTTGCAGTCTGTAATGTGTTGCAGGCCTTGCCACATGCACACCTAGTCAGGAGTGGAGCAGAGGCTGTCCAGCTTTTCCCTGTACTGCCTCTTGGCTGTTGTTATAACCTTCCTCAGTCCATACTTTGCAGCTTTGTACTCGACCTCATTGCCTGATTTTAAATGCAAGAGAGCGAGCATGCAGCATCTGACGTACCTGACTGTTGATCCAGGGGTTCTGGTTGGGGAACTTTCTGACTTGTATGGTGGGTATGAGGGTATCAACACACGTGCTGATGTACCCAGTCACATACTCAGCATAGTCCTGTATGTTTACAGAAGAGTCCTCTTGGGTGGCTGCAGCTTTAAACACATCCCAGTCTATACAGGCAAAACAGTCTTCAAGGGTGCTCTCAGCCTCTGGAGTCCAGCATTTAATTTGTTTAATAACAGGGTTTATTTGTTTCAGCGTTTGTCTGTAGGGTGGGTACATAAACAGGGAGATGTGATCTGACTGTCCGAGGTGGAGGCGGGGTGCCGCTCTGTATGCACTGCGTATGTTGGTGTAAACATGATCCAGAGTGTTCTTATCCCAGGTGGGAATGTCCACATGCTGGTAGTATTTGGGAAGTACAGTCCGTAAATCGCACTGGTTAAAGTCACCAGCAACAATAAAAACAGCATCGGGATGGGTCGTCTCTACTGCACTGATGACGTCACGGAGTTTGTGTAGCGTTGCTGTGTAGTTGCTTCGCGGGCAGATGTAAACAGTGGCCAAAAACACGGCAGTGAATTCCCTCAGTAGATAATAGGGATGGCATTTCAGCAGTAAAAATTCCACATCAGGTGAACAGTGCTTGTAAGCAGTCTGTACATCTCCACACCACTAGTTGTTTATGAACAAACACACACGTCTTACCCGAGGCTTCAATCCGGTCTGCCCAATGGGTTGAGTGAGCCTGTAGTTGAATGGCGCACTCAGGGACTCTGTCTGAGAGCCAGGTCTCACAGAAAATTAGGGCACAGCACTCTCTTATCTCCCGCTGGTTTTCAATCCTTACTCAGTTCATCTAGCTTGTTTTCCAAAGACTGAACATTAGCTAGCGGGAGACTAGGTAGCGGTGGGCAGCTAACGCAAGCTTTTAACCTAGCATGTAGCCATCCTCTCTTACCTCGCCAACGGCACTGCCTCCAACGCACTCTCTTGGGGTCAGCATGCTCACACGGGCTTGGTGCTTTGGGGCCTTCCTGGGGGTGGTGTGGCTCACTGTGTGGTCATACAATGCATTGCAGATCAGGTGGTATGAAGCCAGTAAATTCCGTATGACTGCTTGTCTTGGCGATGTCCAGTAATGTCCGTCGATCGAATGTTAGCAGTGCATGACCTTTAGCAGTGCATGACCTTTATGCACTGTAGAAAGAGCAGCAAACATGCAAAAAAGGAGAAAAAGTCGGCATTCGAGAACAGAACGAGCAAAGACATCTGCCTTGGGGGTTGCCATTGAAGTTTTATTGTTAGTTTTATCAAAGTTTTATTGAAGTTTATAGTTAGTTTTATCGAAGTACTATCGATATTTGGATCGATCCACCCACCACTAATGTTCACCCCTCTGCATCTTTACTGTAAATCAATGGCACACAAATGTAAATGTAAAATTTTCTTTAAAAAAAAAAACCTTATTAACTTCCACCAGAGTACCTCTTTTTGGCCACTTTTGCCAGTCCCAAGCTCGGATGTAGGAGGAGGGTTGGAATTCTGACATAACAAAAAAAAAAGAATCAACAGAAGTAAGTTCAGTTGTATGTAGTTCTAAGCATATTTAGTGTTTTTTATTCCCTTTTTGTCTTTCCCACAAGGTTATTCCTCTCTCCTACAGCATCATTATAATTACATACAGTGCCAATTATGTAAATTAGGTGGTGACATCATTGATCGACTTCTAGTGACTTTTAGGACAACCAGTAGCTACTTTCCTCACTGAGCAGTTGGCAACACTTCTCGGAAAAGCTAAAAACGCTTCTTGGAGAGAAAAACGATATAAAGGCTATATGTTTTTCTAAGAGAAATGAATGTTTTGATATTTTTTAATAGTCATGTGACCAACAGATGCATTTCAGAAGATTAAAACCTCCAAAAACACAATTTTTCAGTCAATAACCCCTTTAACATGCGTCTATGGTTGTGCTGCCTTTGGCTTTATGCTACTGTTCAGATAATGAAATATCAGATTGCCATCACACATCCACCAGCAGCCTCCTACAAATCCTCCTCTTCACCAGTCACCTGATCCCACCACGTGGATGTTGTACTTCACTAGTCACTGTGCCAGCCCCACAACAAATTCTCCTTCAGAAGTATTTCACAAATGCTGTTTTTTGTAGCATTTCTAACCTCTTGTATCATATCATTGATTGTCTAAGTAGGTTCACTCGCCATTGTTATGTCCACAAACCTGGAATGAAGATGGATGAGGATGCTACAGTCGAACTTGTTATGTCCACAAACCTGGTGATGAATGAGGCGAAGAGAGTGGTCAAACACAGCTTTATTGATTGAATGGTATGGCAGTACACGGCAAGCACCTAACGTAGGCATCCGACACAAGAGAAAGTGTCATGGCGGCTCACCCCACTGTATAGGGTAGTGCAGTGACGCGACAGGAAGTCGGCGTCATCACACTGCATTTCACAGTAAGTGCCATCATGACATTCTCCCCCCCTTTACAAAGTCCAAAACCACACATACAATCCGAACCCACCCCAATTTAGAACCGGAATCACACTCTAAAATAACGAAAACTAAAGCACTTAAATGGCATTACACATTCACACAAAACAACCTGAATTAGAGTTGGTGGGTGGACTACCACACAACCTGCATGGCACGGTAGATTATTCTGCCACAGAATAAACTAAAATGTCCTTTACTAAAGTAAAAATATCTGCTGTGCTTCTAAACCAACACACAAAACAAAACACCACAGAACTATAAACACACTGCTACAGCACAGCCACTTGGGTGGGAAATGTGGAACCGGCATGGGGGGCCCAGGGCAGCCCCTCATCAAGTACGCCCCTGGAAGCAGCAGGCCCCCGGAGCGATGGCTGATCTCCTGGACAATGGAGCCTGGTTTCCACACCACCATCACTGACTCCCGTCCAGCCTCGCCACCTGGAGCATCCTCCTGGACATGCCGAAGCTGATTGGCATGCCTTGATAAGCTGCCAAACAACCGGAAGTATGCTACGCCCAACTTCACCACTATCCGCAGACGTGCTGGCTGTCGTTTGGCCCATCTTCGCTGTGGTCGTTTGTCAATCTAAACCCAAACCAAGTCCATAACCCTAAGTGGGGCCCTGCTCGGTCTGGTGTGCTGCTGCTGAGCATGCGGTAACTCCATGTTCAGCGGTCTGGCCCCATCCTCTTCTAAAAATGCCGTCACCATCGTAGCTGAAGACCCCCCATCCCTCTGCGGCCAAGCTCCGGAAGCATCTGGGGCTAGCATGGTGTCACTCGCCGACTCTGTTGCCCCGCCGCCACGCTCGGTACCTCCCTTTACCATGTCCCAAGCGCCAGCACTGAGACTTTCCTGTACTGAACCTGAGTGAGGCTGGTCCTGCTTGACCACTAGAGTGTCCGGTAGCTCTTCGTCCCACACTGTGTCTTCTTTGACCACCGGAACCGGCGGGTTCCGCCAGCCACAACCCGACCACTCGTTCCCAGCACCATCTTTAATGGCGAAACCCAGTCCGTAGAATTAGTCACAGCCCATGATGTTATCACCGTGCGCCACCACTTGGAACATTAAGTCAGCCATCTTCATAGACTTGTAACGAATTGTTAACTCCAAAGTCCCTACCGTGCACAGCCTGCTACCTCCGTAGCCATACAACGGCACCGGGTTACTTTTAATCCTCTAGTGGGGGAAGAATTTCTTTACCATTGCCCAGTTCAGCATCGACCGCACCACCGCCGTTTCGAGAAACAGTGGCACCTCCACGCTGTCTAACTCCGCTGAGCAATACGTGTACCTGATGGCACTGGGGCTCATCATATAGATGGCTGTCGGGGATAGCGGAGCGATTTCTTCTGTGGGCTGTCCGGCTCAGATAAGCGGCACACTCTGGCATAATGGTTCAAGTGTTGACATCTGCTACAATGTTTTCCTCTTTCCGGGCATTCCTTCACCTTATGTCGGTGCGTCGCGGACCCACAACTCTTGCATGGGGGTTTTCCCGAGGCAGACCTTCGGCTGGCAACATTGGTTTCCGTAATATCGTCATCCAAGCAATCCTTGCTATCCGAGTCCACAACATTTGCTGTGGCAGGCGGCTCTGGTGGACACTGTGACTGGCACCAGTTTAGCTCTGAGGTTCACTTGTCTGCGGCCTCCAACTGGAGAGCTAGCTCAACAACTCTGGCTAATGTTAAGTCATTCAGTGCCATTACTAGCCTAGCTCGCAATGCAGTGTTGCACATGTGCTGTCCTAGTTGGTCGCGCACCATTTCATCTTCCAGCTGTCCACAGCGGAACTCGCTAGTTAGCTGTCTTAAGTCAGTGACAAATTGGTGGATGGGCTCACTTATACGTTGGTGTCACTGGCGAAAATGAATTCTCCGTACAGTCACGCTGTCTGGAGTGTGGAAATGGTTAGCTAGCAGCTCCACAATGTCCTCAAATGAGTCCATTGTGCTGAATGTCCACAGGACTCGCTGGCCCTCGATACCCAGGTTGTGGACAAGAAGCACACGTGCCCTCAATTTATCGAGCTGCCTGAGGTCCAGCACGGTGATGTAGGTATGAAAAGCCTCAAACCAACACGGCCAAGGCACCAGCGGTTCGCCCGGGAGCTCAAGGAAGGGACGGAGTGGTGTAATGCACGCTTCCATGAGTTAATCCTCAGTCGCCAAATGTTATGTCCACAAACCTGGGGATGAATGAGGTGAAGAAAGTGGTAGCATTTAACACAGCATTATTGATGGAGCGGTATGGCAGTACACGGCAAGCACCTAGTGTGGGAATCTGGCACAAGAGAAAGTACCATGGCGCGACAGGAAGTCGGCGTCACCGCACTGCACTTCACAATAAGTGCCGTCATGACAGAACTGAACTTTATTATAAAGTCAAATAGTGAACACGTGTACAACTACTCTCACTCTCATAATGCTCTCAATACCATCTATACTGTCGCCAACCAACTCCCAGTGTGATGGTGGACCACCCTATATATAGTGGAGGTGACATCAGCTGCAGGCCGTGTCCCACTCCAGATGTCCCAGTATTTCCATATACTACATTCTCCCCCCCTTGCAAAGATGCAGAACACAATATTCAAAATTAGCAAATTAGCCCTCCCCAATTTAGCATAGCAATATTCCTTTAATATTATCAGTATCAATATCTACTATTTTCTAAACACACATTTCTAAACATTATTATGCAGCAAAATACTCAACATTATTATAGCAAAACACTCAACATTGTTATTCAGACCAAAACACAATTTCTTTTATTATTATTTTCAGAGATCTCTCTTTTTTTAAAACTCAGAACCAAACCTAAGAACTTGGGTCTGCAGGTAGACCATCACTGGACCCAACGCAGCTGGGTGGATTATTTTGCCACCATTTCAGCCGCGCTCCTGCCTGAACACTCTTTTTGGTTTTCTTTTTCTTTACAGTCTTCCATGGGGAAAGCAGTTCTGCCAGAGTGGCCTTGTTGCGGGCCCGTGGTGGACGCATCCCTGGAGCTGTCAGACCCCCAGGGCCAGGGCCAATCTTCATGACGCTGGGGCCCGGATCCCACACTGTGGCAGCTGACTTCCGCAAAGCCTCGTCATCTGGAGCAGCCTCCTGGACCTGCCATAGTTGGTTTGCATTCCGAACCGAACTGTCTGTCAGTCGAAAGCATGCTGATCCCAGTTTCGCCACAATCCTCAGCGGTGCCCTTTGTCTTGTCAACTGTGGCCCAGTCAGTCGCCGTCCCGGTCTCTCACTGGTGCAAACCCAAACCCAGTCCATAACTTGGAGCGGTGCCTTGCTTGGTTTCATGCACCATTGTATCCCGGTGGCACATGCGGTGCTTGTCCAGTTTGGGACCTCCATCGTGCTGTGGTGGTTCCGTCGTCACCATGTTTGTTGCGGACCCTTCAACCATTGTCTCCGTCGTCGTTACCATAGATTGAAGCTTGTCGTGGGTATGGAAGGTGTCCAGTGTCTCTCCGGTGTCGCTCGTTGAAGCAGACTCTTCACCTGTCAGCTTGGTCATAACCTCCATAGCTTGTTGTTGTTGTTGAGCGTGGGTACGGAAGCAATCCGGTTCCTCCTCTCTCTCATCTGATGTGCTCCACTGTGCCGTGTCGTGAGCAGTGTCTGTGCCCGGTTGTTGTTGCTGTGCTTCAGGGTTTTGTGAATGCTCGGGCTCCCTCTCCTGCAGCTCCGGTTCTGGCTGAGCGAGTAACGGAGGCGAGTCCAGCCACTGCCCCCTTCCAGGGCAGCTCTCCTCCTGAAAGCGCAGGGTGGATGGTGTGCTGTCGGCATCATTCTGAATTACCTTGTAGGTGTTGTTCTTGATAGGCACGGACTCCCTCTCCTGCAGCTCTGGTTCCAACTGAGCGGGAGACGGAGACAAGTCCAGCCGCTGCCCCCCTCCCGGGCAGCTCTCCTGAGCACACTGGGTGGATGATGTGTTGTTGGTGCTGTTCTGAATTACCTAGTCAGCGTTGGTCTCGATAGAGCCAGGCTCCTTCTTGTCCAGCTCCGGTCGGGTGAGGAATGGAGGCAAGTCCGGTCGCTGTTCCTTTTCCATGATGCTTTCACCGTTCGTGTCGTATCCACTCTCTGCATTACATTCGCTGTCCAAGCTGTGCTCTTCGGCTGCACCCATGTCCACGAAGCCTGGGTAAACTGAGCCTGGACTGTTGACCGTCTGCCCGCCGATTGTGAGAATAAAACCCAGCTTGCAGAATAAATCCCACCCCATAGCATTTTCACCCTGGCGTCTCACCTGGAACCGGAATGCTGGAATCACCTTTTCACCATACTGCACCGCAAATGTGACGTTCCTGCTGATACTGGAGCTCCTGTTGTCTGGTAGTTCCACCGCATCAGATCGCCAGGGGGTGAGCCTCCGAACTGTGGCCTCGTTTACTATGGACTGTGTGGCGGCAGTGGCTATCAGCATGGGCACACTCACGCCGTCTAACTTCACTACACGCTGCAGTCCTGACCAACCCTCGGGGCCAACAATGTTTATGCCATCTCCATAGGATGTGAGGTTAGCTAGCTTAGCTTCTCACTGACGACAGCGAGTTTTCACGTGCTGCACCACGTTGTTGGGTTTACAAAGTAGCTAGTTAGCAGCTCAACAGCATCCTCATAATAGTTCGTCGGACCAAGCATGTGAAAAATTCTGACCTTCTGCATCCAGGTGGTGGACTAGTGGACAGGTAGAATCCACCTTTTAATTTCATCCAGTTCCTCCAAGTCTAACGCTGTAATGAAGGTTTCAAATGCACGCAACCATCGTGGCTATGGGATAGCTGGTTCACCAGGGGACTCGAGGAGTGGCTTTAGTCTGAAGCATGCGTCCATGGTTCGAAATTCGCGTCACCAAATGTTATGTCCACAAACCTGGAATTAAGACAGACGAGGATGCTACAGTTTAACTGAACTTTATTATAAAGTCAAACAGTGAACACGTGTACAAGTACTCTCCTACACTCTCCTAATGCTCTCAATACCATCTATGCTGTTACCAACCAAGTCCCAGTGAGATGGCGGACTGCCCTATATATAGTGGAAGAGACATCAGCCGCAGGCCTCATCCCACTCTGGATGTCCCACTATTTCCATATACTACAGTCATGACCTTGGATTTATTTGTAAGTCCTGATAACACTTTAATTCACATTTCTCTACTTGCCATGCACCTGCTTAGGATTTAGTTCTTGGCAGCCTCAATGTTAAGTTTTTAAACCCAAATAGAATAATTGAATCTATAATTTTGATCATAATAGACTTGCTCTACATTTCCACTCTTATCTACTCATTCATTTTAATCTTTTCTGATAAAAATCTCAAAGGTTAGTGATGTTGATTTTGGAAACTTTTTCTCCTGAAAATGTTACTCTTGACATAAATTTTCAACTTTTCTTCCTCAAATATCTATGACCTTTATCTCATTAATTTACAACTTTTTCCTCTACATAATTTTGTGATTTTTCAATCTAATTGTGCAACTTTTTAAGTGATTTTTTCTTTAACATTTGAGACTTTATTACGAATTTATGAGGTTTTTTTGATACACTTCAGAATTTTTTTCTTTTAAATGTATACATTTTTATTATAAATTTGTAACTTTCGTGATAACACAACTTTTTAGGTAAATTTGAACATTTTTACTGATAATTTGCAACTCTCATAAAACTTCAGCTTTATTTACTGTATGTATTTTTTTATTGTCATAAATCTGCTTTTTTGTTCTTGTATACTGAAGACTTTATCATCATAAATTTGTGAGCCCCCCCCCCCCATACATTTGACATTTTCTTTTAAATTTATTACTTTTTTCTCATAAATGTGTCATTTTTCCACTTTTGGAACTGAGCTCAAGTAGTACAATGATACCAGTGCTGCTATCAGTAACATAAGATTATACATTTACTAAAGTGACCAAAGATGCAGTCATTTCTGGTAAAAACATGTCATTACAGTACAAATTAAGAAATCCAGTTAACAATAAAAAGAAATTATACTTGCAACACTTTTAAATATGAACAGTGGAGGCAGAATGTGTGTGCATAAGAGGCATAGAAAATTAACTGTTGGCCTGTTTTAATTTGCTAATCCCTCTCCAATTGATGTTCAATCACACAAGAGCTGGACCTGATCTTCCAGCCACCATTTCAGATAACTCCATGCTAGAAATAGCCCTGACAGGCAGCATTTCTTCAAGGTATCCACAGCATGCACGTCAGCGCTGCCATATCTTGCAGTAGAGAGTCCTCTAGCGGTTCCAAACAGTACTGTTCTGCTCTGTGCTGGGGGGTGGGGGGGATAATAATTACACTCCACAACACACACAATTTACAAGTAACAAATGTATGAGAAAGAATTAAGGTGAAAATTTACAAAGAAAAAAGCAGTAAATTTACGAGAAAAAAGTTCTGATTAAACAAGAAATGAGTGGCAGATTTATGAAAAAAGATGCAAATTTACAAGAAAAAAGTGACAAATTAATGAGAAAATAGTTGCAAATTTGTAAGAAAAGGGTAGCAAAATTCATGTTAAAAATTTACAGGTTTAAGAAAAAAGTTGCAAATTTTGGAGGAAAAAAGCTGAAGGTAATTTTAACTCTCCCCCCAAAAAATATTGAGAGTGAACTTGTAGCTTGGGGACCCCTGGTGGCTGAGGGGGCCTGTAGCAATTGAGTAATCTGCTTTATAACCAGAAAACACTAATAGTAAATAAGGGTATTTGTCCCCTAAACCCTCTGACAGCTGGTTCTAAGAGCATCCTGATAACCAAAAGTTCTTCCTCCCTTTGCACTTTTAGAGACTCTAGTAAACATAAATCTGCACTCTGCTGTCAACGGGCTCCATATGGTTCTGCAGGGTTTTTAAAAAGATATTTCCTATTTTGCAAAATCTATTTCCATCTGGGTGCCACTTTGGTTACAGTCACATTTCAAGTGTTTTACATATGTGACATGGTTTTCAGACCCAGTGAGCAGACACGACTCGAGAATAACACAATTAACCTTTTATTGAATGTCCAGTGAGTGTGTGAGTGCGTGTATGCGTATCTGTATATGTGTATAGTGCAATGATGTATCCGCCGGGGCGAGCAGAGCACTGTGCAACCTGGCAACCCTGTGGACACGCAACAGAGGGCAAGTTAGAGGTAAACCAGACAAGAGATGCACCCGGTAGTACTGCGCTTACTGTTTGTGATGGAAAGGTGGAGCACAGGTCTAGCTCAGCGGCTGTGGCCAGGAGGACAGTGCTTGCAGTCCCAGAGGCGATGGTATGGGCAGGTGAAGCAGAGCAGCTGAGTCCGCCGCCAGGAGGAAGGGAGTCCGCCGCCACGGATCTCCACCTGTGCACAGGGGACTCAGAGGAGTGAGAGGAGAAGGTGATGGCTTACTTGAGTGGACGAGTGGTACTGGAGAGTAGACGAGGCTTGGAAGCTCAGCGTAGGGATGGCGAGAGCAGGTTCCATGGAAGAAAAGCAGACGACTCCGCGCTGATCTCAGGGCCTCATGGAATATATAGCCAGGCTGGGATGGAGAGCAGGTGTGCGAGCAGGTGCGATGACTGGCAGCCATGACAATATGGGCCTTCAGTTTCTAAACATGAAGAAAAACAGAAACATGCAGAAGGACTGCTGAAAGGGGAGAGGCAGAGAAAGAAGTGTATAAAAGAAGCTATTGGCATCAATCATATCTATTTATTACACATCATCATAATGGTGCCATCCTCAATATTTTTGTCTGTATGGAAATCAAATCCAGTCAAAATGGTACTTAAGCATAAGGATGGAAAGAAAAAAATCTAAGAAAAAAAGAAAAAATATGATTATATAGTTGTAATATATATCAACTATATTATCTTTTTTTTCTTAGATTTTTTTTTCTTTCCATCCTTATGCTTAACAAGGGTAGAATGGTGGCGGAGTGTTTAGCATTGCGGCAGCACAGCAACTCATCCTTGGCCGGGGGGTTCCGGGTTCAATCCCAGCCTCCGACCAACAGTGATGTGTGTGGAGTTTGCATGTTGTCCCTGTGTCTGCGTGGGTTTACTCCGGGATTTCTCTGGTTTCTTCCCACTAGCCAAAAACATGCAAGTTAGGTTAATTGGCATCAAACTGGGGATTCTAAATTGTCCTTAGGTCTGACTGTGAGAGTGAATGGTTGTCGGTCTCTCTGTGTTGGCCCTGCAATGGACTGGTGATCTGTCCAGGGTGTACCCTGCCTCTCGTCTAAAGATGCTGGAATAGGCTCCAGCCCCCCCATGACCCGAAAAGGATTAAGCGGAAGAAGATGGATGGATGGATAGTTGTAATATTTAATTTAAATCCAGAAATTAATAATAATAATAATAATAATAATAACGGTGATAAGCCATCCTATAGCAGCAGGGCCGGACTAAGGATGTTGTGGGCCCCTGGGCTAGAGCAATTTTTGGGACCCTCCCAAATATAATTTATGGGCACACAATAAGCAAAATGGCTATGTTTACATGCATGGTAATAAACCATTTATAATCTAGATTTCTAGTCATGTAAAAACAATAATCAGATAAAATGTAATTACTGTGTTATGAGAAATTACATTAACACACATGCATAACCTGTTTATTCAGTGCATGTAAAAATGTCATGGAAAATGACATGGAACCCACTCAACCAGTGGATTGATGTCTTTTATAAGGGCCTGTAAGCCCTTATATGCCCCAGACATGTTAGCAGCATTGTCATAGCACTGTCCCCTGGAGTTGCTGATGTCAATATTCAACTCTTTCAAAACCTGCAGCACAGACTTGCATAAAGCTTCTCCTGTGTGGCTCTCAATAGGCAGAAATTTTAGAAAGTGTTCCTGAATGTGTCCATCAGGTGAAATATAACGTAAAATGAATGTCAGCTGATTTACATGTGAGACATCTGGTGTTGAATTGACACTGATTGAAAAGTATTTGGCCATTTTTACTTCTCTGACAATCTCTGAAAAAACACGGCCACGGGGGCGGCCCTGGCTTGTGTGACTCCCTGGCGCCTTCCCCCCCCAACTTCAATCTAAAGACCAACCTTCCTTGTTTTCCTTGATACAAAATTGTCAATGACATCATCATATGAAAGTTGATCAGCAATAGTGTGGTTAATACTGATGACTGCAAGACCAGTAAAGAGGTTCTTCATCAATGAATCAATATCATGGTTTATAATTTAAATTTAAAAACTATTGTAACGTCGGGGCCATTTTAAGGGGGGCAGGGATTTCCCAGCATGCTTTGCCAGTTGAAAACGTTACTGTGTGTGTGTATTAAATGTGTTATTACTGAGTTATACTGCCGTGTCATTATAACTGTGTTATAATGACCCATCAATGTTTAGCAGGATTAGGGCAAGATGTATCCTGTGTGTGTAACCATGATTGAAACGGAGGTCTGGGAGAATGACCTCCCCCCTCCTCTCTGTGCTCAGAAGTAAGCTGGGGGTCGGTGGTGTGTAAATAAAGCCCGTTCATCACAACCATCTTGCTCCACTTTCTTTGTGTGAACCTTGCCAACGTCACACTGGTGTCAGAAGTGGGATGGAGCAAGATGAGGATCCAGGCGGAGGTCCAGCGGCCGGAGCGGTTCATCGCTCAGCTGGGAACAGAGTGTAGAGCTGAGACGCCGGCCCCCAGAGAGCTTCGCCGCGATGGACGGAGCAGTGGAGCCGACGGGCCGAGCAGAGCAAACCAGCCCCGTTTCCCGCCCTTTTCAGGGCAGGATGGGCTGGCGATTCCAGAGCGATTAGGAGCAGCAATCGACCGGGAGGTGACCGTCCCATCCATCCGGCAGCGGGCCAAGATTCCCCGCTACAACGGCGAGAACCTGTTGGATGACCACCTGGCCCAGTTCGAGTTGGCTGCCGCGCTGAACGACTGGTCATCGGAGGAAACCACCATGCTGAGAGCGAGTGGGAGGAGGAGCTACGGCAGATCACAGCAGCGCGTGCATGAAGGAGACAGCAGCGGCGACGTGAGAAAGGGGGGCTTCCACTGCACAGAGCCAGGGTACATCGCATGGTACTGCCCCGCACGCAGCGCACGACAAACTGGCCCCTCGCCGACGTTAAATTAGAGCGAGGTGGCATGGACGGGGAAAAAGCCGCCTCCTGCAGATGCTTCCCCCGGCGGTGACATCACAGAGGCCTTTGGAGCGCAGCAGCAGCGGAGCGAGTAGGACAGATCCGGTCTTTTCCCGGGATCGGCAGGGGCTGGACGCCTGGACGCGGGCCAGCGGCCGCCTGGGAGGTCCTGGCAGCGGTGGGAGTCATGGGACTCCCGCTGCCAGAGGCAGATGTTTCCCCTTTCGGTGACGTCACGGAGGCCCTCGGCGCAGCAGACGCGCAGCAGTGGAGCGAGCAGGACGAAGATCTGGCCATTTTCCAGGCACGGCAAGGGCTGGACGCATGGACGCGGGCCAGCGGCTGCCTGGGAGACCTGGCAGCGGTGGGAGTCGGCCGGAGCGGGCCTGGGACTGTGCATGGTCCTACAGAGGCTGTCAGATGTGTCCATCCGCCCACTGGTCGCCAAACCGTAACCCTACCCCAACCAGATATTCCGACCGAGACTCAGATGGACACTGGATGGCCCGTGCATGCTGCCCCGGCACCGGGCTGACTCGCGTTGGATTTCTGAAAGTGGACTTTGAATTTTCTGGGGACAGAAACCAGTCCGGGGGGGGGGGGGCAGTGTAACGTCGGGGCCATTTTAAGGGGGGCAGGGATTTCCCAGCATGCTTTGCCAGTTGAAAACGTTACTGTGTGTGTGTGTATTAAATGTGTTATTACTGAGTTATACTGCTGTGTCATTATAACTGCGTTATAATGACCCAGCAGTGTTTAGCAGGATTAGGGCAAGATGTATCATGTGTGTGTGTAACCATGATTGAAACGGAGGTCTGGGAGAATGACCTCCCCTCCTCTCTGTGCTCAGAAGTAAGTTGGGGGTCGGTGGTATGTAAATAAAGCCTGTTCATCACAACCATCTTGCTCCACTTTCTTTGTGTGAACCTTGCCAACGTCACACTATAATCATAATCATCAACATTAAATCAGAACTTAGAATAATTCAGCTTAATGAATTAACTTACAAAAAGACAAACTTAAAAAAACTACTTTATTTAAATAGTTTTTCTATACAATATTTCTATTTAGCTTGTTACAGCTTAAAAATCACAATAGTGGAGGCTACCCTGGGCAACCGCCCATGTGGCCCATGTCTGAAACCACCACTGTATGGACCCCATCAACTGAATAAATTCCTCACATGATTTTGTGGAGAGATATGAAGGGATCCCTCTTCCTGCATTTCCATATTTCTCAGTGTGAGAGTTCAAAAACGGAACAAACTCACTAATTGCTTCCAGAATGCCCATGTAGTTACCATTATCACTCCTGCCAAAAATATCACTGGAGCCACGAACTACCTGTCTAACAAATACACACTGGCGAATTAAATAGGGAGCTGATGCTCAACATTACTGTGTGATGCAAAGTCACTGTACTGTCAAAACTCAAGAAAACTCCCATAAGATTTAAAAGCAAAGACATTTTCTACCCAAAACACACACTGCTCGTTACATAAGAATCATTACAGTTGATCACAAGGATTTTAGGAATATTTACCAAGGGTGTACAGTGAGAATTTGTCATGTGCCAGCGTTGTTCTCAGCGCTCAGACTTCCTTTTGTAGTTTTGAGTATTTTTCTGTCTGTTGTTATTATGTTGATAGTTCTGTGTGTGTTTTTTTGGTTTGTTTGTCTCTGAGCCCTTTCCCTCTTGCCAGTCACACTGTGGCGGTTTGGTGTAACCCCCCACAAACAGACTGGACAGACACAGCGCTCGGCTAGAGCAATTAACAGAACAGTGAAATGTGTGTATTAATGTCTACAGGCAGCCCCGCTTCTTCTGGCTCTACTGTGATGTTAATGTCACCTTTCATGCATTGTGTTCATGCGTCCTGTCCTTACTGTGACCTAGAGACTGAGATCAATATGTAGATGTGCCTTGTAACCTCTTTGTTCTGCAGCTGGAGCAGAGTCTAGCAAATCTGCCTATTGTGATGTATGTCTCTCAAATGCAAATGTCTCATGCCTGTTCTGCAATCCCTTTAATCATACCAACTGCTGGGGAATGCTCTTTGATGTATTGTTGTAGTTGGGTATATATACTGCACTGTAACCCATGCTCACTCTCTCATTCACTCACTCTTCAGCTGCTGCTGCAGACACACACCGTGTCTCCTCTCTGAGAGCCTGAGGAATTGGGCTTCAGCCTGCTCACACTATGGGCTGGAGCCGAGTTCCCGTGAAGGCGGTATGATTCGATAAACCTGCTTAAAACCTCAACAATGTCTTCGAAGCTATCACTAGCACCCAAGGTAGCAAGGATACACTGTCCTTCCATACCCAAATTATGAACCAATATTGCCCAAGCCCGCATCTTCTCCAGTTCACCAAGGTTTAGAGCAACCAAGTAATTCTAGAACGTGGTGAACCATCGCACCCATGGGACCAGCGGCTCGCCGAGAAGCTCCAGAAACAGCCGAATGGCATCACATGTGTTGAGTGACAGAAAATAATGGTGACCCGTTTCTGGAGCTTTGGTCACAGGATATAACTAATGTGTCCAGATTAATGAGAGAGCAAAGCTGAGTTCATGAAAACAGCCATCACTGTTTAAAAAATGTAAGAGAAGGTTGGTCTCATAGCTGCCATCAGAGATTGTGGTCTCTTTACAATGCATCTGTTATGTTCAGGTGAGTGCATGCCCCCTCCTTCCTGAGAAGAATTTCCCCGACCTCACAGGCAATCACTTCACCTGTGTGATTAGACGCACCTGCCTCTTCTGCCTCACCAGCGCATAAAAAAACCACCAAGCGGAGACTTCAGCACTGGCTCACTGGGTAAACTGCCTCAGCTAGTTTAAGCATTTCTACTGAGGACAACCTAAATAGCTCCCCTGCTTTTTCTCTCCTTCTCAGGTTGCTGCCATCTGCATGGTGTGTCTCAGGGATTGTTGTGCGCTCACCTGCCCCACCTACCTCATCCCACTTCAGCAGCCATCTCCACATGGTCAGACACCACCCAGCTCCTTCCCTACGGGGCGGCAGTGGCTCAGGAGGTAGAGCAGGTCGTCCAGTAACCACATGGTTGGCGGTTCGAATCCCGCTCTCCCCAGTATCCTGCCGTTGTGTCCCTGGGCAAGACACTTCACCCCCAATTGATCCTGGTGGGTCTGGAAGTGCCATGTTAGGCAGCATGCCGCCATCAGTGTGTGAATGTGTGTGTGAATGGGTGGATAGCAGGATCTGTAAAGCGCTTTGGTCATCAAGAGATGAGAACAAAAGCCCTATATAAGTGAACACCATTTACCATTTTCTTTGTCAGGTTCAGCTTTATCTGGGCCAGGTGGGCGATGAGTATCCGGACGAGATTTTCAGAATTCATTTTTTGACTCTCCTGCTGTGGGATCAAGCCCTCAGCTGGGCTCGGTCTGTACTCAGCAGTACGGAGGGTCCTACTTACACATTTGACTGCTTTGTCACGGAATTTTCCCGCACCTTCGACTGCATGGAGAGTGAGGGTAACATTATGAGCCACCTTCTGTCTCTCCGCCAGGGAAGCCGGTCTGTAGCCGACTTCTCAGTTTCGGTTGGAGTTGGAGTTCGGTTGGAGCTGGAGTTTCGGGTGGTCGCAGCAGACTCTGGATGGAACAACGTTGCGTTATGCAGCACATTCCTCCAGGGTTTAAACGCCAACCTCCGCGACGACCTGGCAGTTCATGCTGTTCCCTCATCTCTAGACAGTTTGATTGACCAAGCTATTGGTTTGGATAACTGCTACCGTGAGCACACGAAGGAGCGTAAATCCTCCTCTGGCCCGTCCTTCGCGCGAGTGCCCATCCAGGCTACTGACTCAGGTGAATCCAACTCCTCCTCTGAACCGATGGTGCTCGGCCGAGTCCGTTTGACCCCGGAGGAGCACCAACGGCAGAGGGGGCTCGGCGCTTTTTTTTTTTTTTTTCACCCTTATTGTCATTCAACCGTACAACCAATCATGTACAGCAGAACGAGATTGTGCTTTACCTATCTACAGTGTAAATCACACACACCCCAAGTGCAGAATCAGAGGGCCGCTGCCATGCAAGGCGCCGCCACAGAGTTCCCTCCTCCATTCCATTTATTGCTGAGCACCAAGCTGGATGGCAGGAAGTTCCACTTTTATATGGTCTTCGGCATGACCCGGCTGGGATGCATGTATTGTGGCTCGTTAGAGCATAAACTGGATGATTGCCACCTGACGCCAAAAAGACGCGGTCCGTCAGTAGCCGTGGGGGGTCTGACGGGCAGGACCTTTCTTCATCCCCCCAGTAATCAATCTATTTTGGCCCTCATTCAGTTGCCAGGGGTCAAGAGGAGGGTTACGGCTTTAATAGACTCAGGGGCGGAGCAGAATTTAATTTCTTCCCGGCTCGTGCGGGATATGGGTATTCCAATCACCAAATTATCCACCTCACTGAACATCACTACTTTATCGGGCAAAAATGTGGCTTCAGTAACTGAGCGCACGGTGCCGATACCCATCCTTCTTTCTGGGAACCACCAGGAGGAGCTGTCATTCCTCGTCCTCCTAAATTCATCCTCCCCGGTGGTCCTAGGCTACCCATGGCTCTGGAGGCCTAATCCCATAATCAATTGGACACAAAATTCAATTTCCTCATGGAGCCCAGCCCGCATTGTTTGGCATCTTCTTTGAATTTCTCTATCTGGTCCCCTCCCACCGAGCCGCCGGACCTCACCCTCGTACCCGAGGTTTATCATGACCTTGGGGAGGTCTTTAGCAAGTCTAGAGTGCTCTTTTTACCACCTAATTACTCATACGACTGTGCTGTCGATCTCCTCCCGGGTACGCGACTGCCGTCCAGCCAGCTCTATAGCATTTCTGGCCCGGAGAGGGAAGCGAGGGAGAGATATAGTAAGGATTCGCTGAACGCTGGCCTCATTCGGCCTTCCTTGGCTCCTCTTGGGGCAGGATTTTTCTTTGTCGGTAAGAAGGACGAATCTCTGCATCCGTGCATTGACTACCGGGAATTAAATATGATTACCGTTAAAGATAAATATCCTCTGCCTCTGACAAACTCCGTGTCTGAGCTCCTTCAGTGCGCGTGGGAGTTTACCAAACTTGACCTACGCAATGCGTATCATTTAGTCCGTATTTGCAAGGGGGATGAGTAGAAGACGGCCTTTAAAACTCACCTAGGGCAGTTTGAGTACATGGTTATGCCCTTTGGTCTCACTAACACCCCTGCCGTCTTCCAGCGACTCATTAATGATGTCCTCCGTGACATGGTTAATCAATTCGATTTCGTCTATTTAGATGATACTCTCATTTTTTCCCGCACACCAGAGGAACACAAGGTCCACGTCAGAGCCGTGTTACAACGGCTTCTGGAGAAGCAACTATTTGTGAAGGCTGAAAAGTGTGAGTTTTCCACCTGCTACACTTCCTTCCTAGGATTTATTGTGGCAGAGGGGGAACTGAGAGTCGACCCGGCCAGGGTGAAGGCTGTGTTAGATTGGCCTACACCCCACTCCCGCAAGGATCTTCAGCGCTTCTTGGGGTTTGTGAATTTTTATCGCAGGTTCATCAGGAACTATAGTGGGGTTGCACAGCCTCTCACACAGCTGACCTCTGTTAAGGTGCCATTTCGTTGGTCCGAGGCAGCCGAACAGGCTTCTTCCAAATTAAAGAGCCTGTTCTCTAATACCCCCATCTTGGCTCAGGTCAACCCCCAGCTCCAGTTCACCCTAGAGGTGGATGCGTCTGACTCAGGAGTGGCCGCTGTCCTCTCACAGCACTCGGCCTCCGATCAGAAGCTCCACCCGTGCACATATTTCTCTCGGCAGCTCACCCCAGCCGAGAGGCACTATAATGTAGGGGACCGGGAGCTCTTAGCCATTAAATTGGCTCTGGAAGAGTGGAGGCATTGGTTAGAGGGAGCTATTCATCCCATAGTCGTGTGGACCGACCATAAGAACCTAGAATTCCTCCGGTCAGCCTGCTGACTTAATGCCAGGCAGGCCCACTGGACCCTATTTTTCCTCAGGTTCAATTTCTTTTTTTTTTTTAAACTTTTTATTTATGAACGTTTTTCAATTATAAAAACACAAACATATGAGGTCATGGGATGATTAATATGGTACAAATCAGATACAATAAAAATATACAATTCCGAATCCGCATATTAATAAGTACTGTCACATCCTGTGAAGTCCAACCATTTTTTCCAACGTCTTTTTCCTAGCTCCTCTTGGAGTCGCAGGGTATAGGTCATGCGTTCCATGGACCTTATATTGTCTATTATAGAGGTGAAAAGGTTCAGTGTGGGGGGCTGTTTTTGTAACCAGCACTTTGTTATAGCCTTTTTGGCTGATGCCAAAAAGATTTTCAGGAGATAAGTATCATCTGCATTCAGCTTGTCAGGGAAACATCCAAGGAATAACAAAATAAAAGAGCAGCTGATATTAAAGTCCAGTGCCTTAGAAATGACATTTGCTACGTCTGTCCAGAAAGGCTGAATGTGTGGGCAAGACCAGAATACGTGTCCATGGTCTGCTGTTGTTTCCCCACATTCTCTCCAGCAGTGTGCAGGAACTCCACTGTACAGTACTTGGATTTCTGATTGGGTGTTATGAAAAAACGAATAAGAGTCTTCCAGCAAAAGTCCCTCCAGGTGCCGGAGTTGGTGGATGAGGATTGCACCTCCCAAACCCTTGACCACATGTCATCCGTTATTACAGTGTTCATTTCCTTTTCCCACTTTTGCTTTATATATATTGTTGAGTCTGTTTTAAGTGTCATTAAACTGCAGTATAACTTACTAATAAGGTTTTTAAGACTTGTTGACTTATATGCATTAATAAAAATATTAAGAAATAATGAAGGTTCTTTGATATTACTGCTTTGTACCCTTTTATTAATGAAGTTGCGAAGCTGCAAGTATCTAAAAAAATCTTGCTTCTCCAGATTGTACTTCCTGCGTAGAGTATCGAATGACATTAGGTTTGATTTCTCATACATTGTACACGCTGCGGTAAGGCCCCTGAATGTCCACTGTCTAAATCTAAAATCATGTGAGGCGGGCAGAAAGTCGGGATCATATGCTGGCCATCTGAGCAATTTAATTTCTTCCTGGAGTTTTAGTTTTCTTATCTCTGACTTCCAGATTTTAAATGTCAGATTAGCCCACTGACTAGTTATTGGAGTAGTTTCGCTTTCAAGGGTACCTAGTTTAGACTGAATTGGGACCTCAGATAAAGACATCTCAATTGTTTTCCATTTTGCATAGTAAGATGGGTCACACAAACAAACTAGTGGTCTCAGTTGGGCTGATATATAATAGTCTCGTAAAGAGGGCAGAGCCTGCCCCCCCCACCGCCCTTCGGCAACTGTAAGGTAGAATATTTAACTCCTGGTCTCTTTTTAAGCCAAATGAACCTTGAAATGTATTTATTCCATTTCCTAAATTGTTTGTCAGGAATTGATACTGGAAGAGATGAAAAGAGATATAGCAATTTAGGGAGGATGTTCATCTTGATTGCCTGTATTCTGCTGCCAAAGTCAAGGGGGAGCAGACTCCAGCTGTCAAAGTTACTAATTATTTCTTTATTTAGTCGGTTGTAATTCATATCATACAATTGTGACAAATCTTTGGGTAGGTACATTCCTAAGTATTTTATATGGTCAGAATACCAATTAAAATTATATTTAGATATTAATTCTTGTCCAGGATGAAAATTGAAAGTCATAACCTGAGTTTTATGGATGTTAAGAGTGTACCCAGAGAATGAACCGTACATTTCTAAGATTTTCATCAACACTGGTAAACCAGAGACCGGATCTGAGATTGTGATCAATACATCGTCCGCATACAGGCTCAATTTATATTCCTCCTCACCAATCCGAACACCCTTTAGTGCGATCTCTTGGCGTATTGCTTGTGCTAAAGGCTCTATAAATAAGTTAAATAAACTGGGGCTACCGGGGCAACCCTGTCTACATCCGCGTTGTAGTTGTATAGAATTAGAAAGACTCCCGTTTATTTTTATTCTAGCAGTAGGGGAAGAGTAAAGAGCTTGAATGCATTTTATAAAGTCAGTACAGAATCCAAATCTCTTCATTACTAAATAGAGAAAGTCCCACTGAACTGAGTCGAACGCTTTTTCAGCGTCAAGACTGAGAATAACTGAATTAATCTTTCTTTTATTAATCTGTTCGATTATATGTAGAGCTCTCCTTATGTTAGCCGAAGTTTGTCTGTTTTTAAGGAAGCCTGCTTGGTCTTCATCAATCAGTGAGGGCATCACAGTGTCCATTCATTTGACCAAAATAGTTGTGTATAATTTATAATCCGTGTTCAATACACTTATTGGTCTATATGACTTGCATTCTGTTTTATCCTTTCCCTCTTTTGGTATAACAGATATAAAGGCTTCCTTCCAGGACGGAGGTACAGGGCCTCCTTTCAGAATATAATTGAAACTGGTTTCTAGTAGAGGTATCAGACTTTCTTTCATTTTCTTGTACCATTCAGGGGGGAACCCATCAGTACCAGGAGACTTGTTAGGTTTAAGGTTAGAGATGGCCTTGTCAACTTCCTCACGTGTTATTGGTGACATAAGCTTATTATTTGCATCTGTACCGAGTGAGGGAAGATCCAAAGAGTCCAAGAAATCAACTACTGCATTTTTATTAATCGGCACAGATTGGCTATATAGGCTTTTGTAATATGTTTCAAATGATTTTTGAATACCATCCAAATCAGTTAAAATGTTGCGACTTATAGGATCTTTTATTCTGTAGATTGAATTTCCTGCTTGATGTTTCTTAAGTCGCCATGCCAACAGTTTAGCTGCCTTAGATCCTGCCTCATAATATCTCTGTTTCATAAACCGTAAATTTTTCTCTACTTCCTCACCTAGTATCCTATCTATGTCTTGTTTAACTTGTCTTATTTGTTGTGTTACAGTGGGACTTTTTTTTGTCAGTTGTGTTTTCTCTAGATCTTTCAGTCTCTCTTGTAGTCGTAACAATTCTTGGGTCTTTTGCTTTTTAAGCATAGCCGACCTTGCTATTATTTTCCCCCTCAGAACCGCTTTAGCTGCATCCCACACGATGCTGGGGTTTGTCTCGCCATTATTGTTATCCTGTAGGTACAAATTTAGATCGGTTGTCATGGACTGTAGAAAGGAGAGATCATTTAGCATCCCTGTATTTAATCTCCATAGTGTTTTTCTCTGTCTGACGTCAAGGTGTAAACTTAGGTAAATTCCAGAATGGTCAGAGATATCTCTTTGACCAATTCTACATTCTTTTATCCTGTTTAAGTCTTTATTATACATGAAACAATAATCTATCCTTGAGTGGAAAGAATGGGGTGCAGAGTAAAATGTAAATCCAGGGGCAGATCTGTGTACAGAGCGCCATACGTCAATAAGTCCTAAATCTGAAAGCATTTTTTTTACACGTTTCTCTATAGGCAGACGTTTCCTTCTAATATTTGTTGTATCCAATTGGGGGTTTAACAATAAATTAAGGTCTCCAGCAAAAATTAAAGGCCCATAAGATTCTTTAGTAATCAAATCAAAAACTTTTTTATAAAAGCCAATATTACTCCCGGGGGGAGCATATACATTCAATAATGTAACCTCTTTATGGTCAATTTTACCTTTCACTAAAATATATCTGCCTTCTTTGTCGCTTGATTCAGATATAAATTCAAAATTAATTCTATTAGAAATCAAAATAGCTACTCCTCGTTTTTTACCACTTCTATGAGAGGAATAATATGTATTTTTAAAACCCATTCTTTTTAATTTATCATGTTCTGTGTTGGATAGATGAGTTTCTTGCCAATATGCAATATTTACTTTCTCTTTTTTCATCTTTACCACCAGTTTACTTCTTTTTACAGGGTTATTCACTCCATTAACAGTTAGTGACAGTATATTATAATATTTAAGATAAGATAAGATAAGCCTTTATTAGTCCCACAACGGGGAAATTCCAGACATAGCTAAAAGACATAGCTTAAAAGACATAGCTTAGCATGTAAGAACAAAATATCATCCCAGACCTCAGAACAACAACTGTAAAACATGAACATGCTGAACAGTAAAACAACATAGCATTGAACTGGACTTCCAATAAGAAGGATACAATGTGGGCCTTGAAAAAAGAGGGGACTGGCCACAAGGTGGGGCCCCTCTCCACGGTGAGCATCGTGGGAAAAAAAAAAAAAAAATCCCAACTGTGGGGAGACTTGAATAACGAAACCGAATTGTCTTTCATTCCAGTTTATTCAAGAAATCATTCCACTGTCTGCTCTCATTCTTGAGCAGCGAACCAAGAGAGTGAACACACCAAAGTTCTCTCATTTAACACTAGAAGACCCAGACATTAGCCCTCTTGTGGCCACTTGATGGTCCCCCTATGGGTTTTCTAGCCAAAAAGGCCAAATGGCCCCTCTCTGGGTCTTCTAGTGTTAAACATTCTGACATCAAACCATTTCCCTCGCGGGGGAAATCACACATCTCTCTCAAAATCTCTTTATTCACATTCATTAGCCTTTTATTTACATAACTCCCCCTTCTCTCTTCCCGAGCCTCAGTGGTCAGGAAGTCTTCTGTCCCCTGTCCTCCGCAGGGGGTCCAGGCTCTGTGGCTCCGCACCGCAGGGGGCTGGCTCTCCTTCATCGTGGTTAAATCACATATGCAGTGTCCAACATATACATGTCTCACAACACAGCCATATAACCCCCCCCCAAACGATGAAGAACAGACTAATTCCTAAAATTAAATAGCACCTTACTCACTACTGAATAATCAACACCAACATTCAGTCTGTGCGCCGCTTGGGCTTCAGCCGTCTGCCGAATCTGCTGTGCGTTGGCCCCGCCTTGCCTGCGGTGCGTTTCTGCTTCGGCTCTGTTGACTGAGGGAGAGAGTGGTTAATTGCCCTCTGCGGGGGCCTGCCTCGTCGAGGCGCCACTGCGACCGGTACAGACACGTCCTTCATGACAAAAGCAGGTTTTAGTCTGTCAATACTGACTGTCTCTTTTCTGTCTCCAAAATCTAGCACAAATTGCTTATCACCTGCCTCCAGTACTCGAAATGGCCCTTCGTAAGGTGGTTTGAGCGTTGCTTTTAGGGCTTCGCGCCTGACAAAAACGAAATCGGCATTTTTCAAAGCCTTGGGGACGAAAACTCGTGGAAAAGCGTGATGAACCGGACCCGGGAGCGTGTCTGCCCCCGTGCCGACTAACGGTCCCAGAGCCGAGAGAGGTGGGGGCTCTGGGGGCTCTGGTAAAAACTCGCCCGGCAGCCTCAGAGTTTGTGCGAATACCAGCTCCGCTGGGGAGGCGTCTAAGTCCTCTTTAGGCGCAGAACGCAACCCTAATAAAACCCATGGAAGTTTATTCACCCAATCTGCATCCGTGAGCGACGCTCTGAGTGCTGCCTTCAAAGACCTATGAAAACGCTCGCATAAACCATTGGCCTGAGGGTGGTAAGCCATAGTGCGGTGAATTTTGGCTCCTAAGCCGTTGGCCATCGCTGACCACAGCTCAGAGATGAATTGCGGTCCTCTATCGGACGTAATGTCCGACGGAACCCCGAAACGCGCCACCCAAGCCGTTAAAAAAACGCGAGCCACCTCCGCGGCCGTGGTCGTCGCAAGTGGGACCACTTCCGGCCAACGTGTGGTGCGGTCCACCATTGTCAAAAGATACGTGAACCCCTGTGATGCTGGTAGGGGGCCCACAAGGTCGACGTGCACATGGTCGAACCTTCTGGCCGGAATGCGGAACGGTTCTAACGGGGCTCTTGTGTGCCTGTGAATTTTGGCCCGTTGACAGGAAATGCAGGTTTTTGCCCATTCCTTCACGTGCTTGCGCAGGCACGGCCAAACAAACTTTTCCGCCACTAGTTTCACCGACGCGCGCACCCCCGGGTGCGCCAGTGAGTGGACCGAGTCAAAAACACGGCGGCGCCACGTGGCCGGAACCACCGGACGCGGGCGCCCCGTCGACATGTCGCAGATCAGGGGGGGCATACCGGTTTGTAAACACTTGCTCTCCAGCCTCAACCCTGTTGGTCCAGACTGGAGCGCGCGCACGTCTGCGTCCGCCCCCTGGTCCGCTGCCATGGCTGCGTAATCTATACCCACGTGCACCGGGGCTGCGCGCGCCACCGTGCCGCTCTCCTGCGGCGCGGTCACGGTGGCCCGTTCTGCCTCTGCGCATGTTGGGGTCGTGAACGCGCGTGAGAGACAATCCGCTACTACATTGAATTTGCCCGCGACGTGCCTAATGTCAGTGGTAAATTCCGAGATTGCGGCCAGCTGCCTCTGCTGCCTGCCGGACCACGGGTCTGAAATTTTGGCCATGGCGTATGTGAGCGGCTTGTGGTCCACATAAGCGGTGAAGCACCGTCCTTCCAGCCAGAACTGGAAATGACGAATAGCCAAATGCAGCGCCAACAGTTCTCTGTCAAACGCGCTGTATTTTCGTTCAGCCGCGCTTAAAGATTTGCTAAAGAAAGCCAAAGGCTGCCAAACTCCGGCTACCTGTTGCTCAATAACGGCCCCTATGGCTAAATCTGAAGCGTCTGTCGTCAGCGCGATACGTGCTGCAGGGTCTGGGTGGGCCAGGAGCGCAGCGTCAGCCAAGGCTTTTTTAACCTCTGTGAACGCGCGCTCCCGCTCCGGGGACCATTCGACCGCCTGGGTCGGTTTTTGTTTTTTGAGCGCGGCATATAACGGTTGCATGATTTGAGCTGCGTGGGGCAGGAATCGGTTATAAAAATTCACCATCCCCAAGAATTCCTGTAGTGATTTGACCGTTTGTGGACGGGGAAAATCCGCTACCGCGCGTACTTTCTCTGGTAACGGAACCGCTCCCTCCGGGGAGACGCGGTGACCCAAAAAATCGATCCGCTCGACGCCGAACTGGCACTTGGCTGGGTTAACTATTAAGCCGTGCTCTCCCAGCCTCCTAAAAACTGCTGTGAGGTGCGTTTCGTGTTCGTTCTCTGAAGTACTCGCGACCAAAATGTCGTCGAGGTACACAAACACGAAAGGGAGATCGCGTAACACGGCATCCATCATCCGCTGAAATGTTTGCGCCGCCCCTTTGAGACCAAACGGCATGCGTAAAAATTTGAAAAGTCCGAACGGGGTTATTACCGCTGTTTTAGGAATGTCCTCCGGTTGGACCGGGACTTGGTGATAGCCGCGAACTAGATCAATCTTTGAAAAAATGCGCGCCCCCGCCAGGTGCACCGAAAAATCCTGAATGTGCGGGATGGGATAACGATCGTGCGCCGTAGCGTTGTTTAGCCTGCGGTAATCCCCGCACGGTCTCCAGGAGCCATCGGCTTTCGGTACCATGTGCAGCGGCGAAGCCCACGGGCTCTTCGACCTACGAACGATGCCCAGCCTCTCCAGGCTGGCGAACTCCTCGCGCGCAATGGCGAGCTTAACTGCATCCAAGCGCCGAGCTTTTGCAAACACGGGAGGACCAGAAGTGGGGATAAAGTGTTTCACCCCGTGCTTCGCGACCGTCGCTGAAAAAGTGGGCACAGTGAGCGCTGGAAATTGGGTGAGGAGTGTGTGAAACTTACCACCTGCTGTAGCGACGTGGGTCTGTACTGGTGGCGGGGACACTCGAGCTGAACAGGGGAGAGAGTAAAAAGAGAGTGCATTTACCAGCCGTCTATTAGCAAGATCAACTAACAGATTGTGTGAACACAAAAAATCCGCGCCCAACATGTTGAAACTCACCGCCGCTATCACAAAAGTCCATTCATATGTGCGGCCATGTAAGCATAAAGGCAAGGTCCTTCTCCCGTAGGTGTTGATGTTCGAGCCATTTGCCGCTGTAGCTCCGCTACCGTGGGGTCCAGCCACCCGGTCCGCGTATGTTGGGGTGATGAAGCTCACTTGTGCTCCGGTGTCGATGAGGAACTCTCGTCCGGAGCGCGCATCCGTGATGTAGAGCAGCTTGTTGCGTTCTCCGAGGGTCGAAGCTGCTAGCGACCCCCGGTCTTGCCGTTTCCCGAACTCCTGAAGATGCAGGGCGGCACACACCTGCGTGCCTTCTCTGCGAACCTCCGATGGTAAAAGCAGAGATCTTCTCCTCCGCTGTGTCGTGCCCGCGCCTCTGCCGCCGGGCTATTGGCTCCCCCTCGTCGCGGCCGTGTTGCCGCCGTCGTCGGCCAGTCTGGTTCTGCCGCCTCTGGCTCCCCGCTGTCTCGGGTCGCTGCTGTGGTTGCTTGCCCGCCGCAGGCGTCCAGGATCCCATCTGCCTCCTGGGCCAGCTCCCGGAACTCCTCCAGGGTGTGACACTTTTTGCCGGCCAGCGTGCTTCTCGCATGCGCCGGGAGGTTGGAGAGGAAGATGAACTGAAAAATGAAATCATCGTTGTCCAACCTTCTCAGCTGTATCATCTCCTCCATCAGGGCGCTCGGCCTGTGTCCACCTTGGTCTAGCAAAGACAGGATCCTCCTCGCCCTCACTTCAGCCGAGGGGGTGAAAAACTTGATGAGGGTGGATTTCAGCTTGCCGTACCTGTCGGTCGCGGGTGGCTGCTCCACCAAGCTTTGCACGCACCGAGCTGTGCTGTTGTCCAGTTTAGCGATGACATGGTGGAACTTAGTGTCATCCACCGTTACTCCTGCGAGCGCGAACTGCGACTCTGCTTGCAGAAACCACGACCGTGGGTTATCCTGCCAGAAATCAGGCAGCTTAACGGCCACTGCGCTCGCCAGCTCTGAGCGCTGTGAGTCCGGGACCCTGAGAATTTCTTCGTTCATTCTCAACGTCGTCAGTCACCAATGTGGGGAGACTTGAATAACGAAACCGAATTGTCTTTCATTCCAGTTTATTCAAGAAATCATTCCACTGTCTGCTCTCATTCTTGAGCAGCGAACCAAGAGAGTGAACACACCAAAGTTCTCTCATTTAAACATTCTGACATCAAACCATTTCCCTCGCGGGGGAAATCACACATCTCTCTCAAAATCTCTTTATTCACATTCATTAGCCTTTTATTTACATAACTCCCCCTTCTCTCTTCCCGAGCCTCAGTGGTCAGGAAGTCTTCTGTCCCCTGTCCTCCGCAGGGGGTCCAGGCTCTGTGGCTCCGCACCGCAGGGGGCTGGCTCTCCTTCATCGTGGTTAAATCACATATGCAGTGTCCAACATATACATGTCTCACAACACAGCCATACCAACCAATAATAATAAAGGAAGATCAGTAGTTAAGTAGAAATAAAGTAGTCTGGTGACCCTCAGCTCGAGTCTGCAGGCTCCAGCCCTTTCATCAATAGTGAGATCAGATAAGGCTACAAAGCCATGGTCATGAATAATCCACAACAACTATTCTCACCATAGTAAGGCCGTGTGTTCTTGCGGAGTACTCATTAGTCCACCGTTGTTTCTTCTGACATCCGCCGAAACTCACTCAGCTTCTCCCGGATGTGTTTATGGAAATCCCCACGGCGGGTCCTCTGCGTCTCCCATGGCAAAAGCTGCTTCAGCATCTCCTCCGTCATCGTCTGAGCAGCTCTGTTTCTGGCAGCGGTGATCTGAACCATGGCGATGCCTCGCCTTTGTAAATCTTCCGCGGCTTCTGTGGCACTATTGTAGAGAACACTTCCTGATGCGTAAAAAATACGCATCTTGTTGAGTGGAGTTTGAAAGCGAATCCCTTTCTCCTTCAAAGCTCTTTTGACGGGGATATATTCTTTTCTTCTTTTCTGTACTTCCACCGTGTAGTCATGGTCAAAATACACTTGCTTGTTGTGAATGCGTATTACCTTTTTCCATGCAGCGCGGAGTATTTCTTCCTTAACTGTGAACCGGAGGAAGCGGACTATTATTGAACGTGGCGGGGCACTCGCTGGTGGCTTTGGGCCCAAGGCACGATGGGCGCGCTCAATGCCGAGGTCGTAGTCTTGGCCCAAAACATCACCAAACTTTTTTTTAATGAGACTTTCGGCAAAGGAAGTTACAGATGTGCCTTGTTCTGAGTCCTCGGGTACCCAGTATATGCGAATATTATTCCGCCTGGCCCGACCCTCCATTTCGGATACCTTATCCTCAAGTGTCTGCTGATTTTGTAACAGTTGGACAAGCGTGTTTTTAATGCCAATGTTCCAATTCTCCAGTTCTGCCATATTTTCCTCAGTCTGTTTTATATGTTCTCCCGCGTCATGCACTTGTTTAGCGGTTTCCTGGAGCTGTTGCTGTACTTCCGCTGTGAATTCATCCATTTATTTCTTCATATCCTCACGAATTACTGAACGAAAATCTTGTAGATCTGTTTTTAATTCGGCTTGGAGAGTTGCCATTCCAGCTGCCACAGCCTCGCTCACAGTAACTCGAATCAGGTCCAAACCAGCCATGTGGTCGCCATGTTGGTCTGATGCTAGGTCCGTTTCAATAGCCGAGATTTCTTTTGTTGCTTCATTATCGGGATTGTTTCGTAGCCCGTATCCGCCTTTCTTGAATTTGTCCCTGCTCATTATGGCAGCAAAATATTGCCGTTTTTCCCAGATTTGGATCTCGAATCTAGGGCAAAAATAGAGCTAGAGCCAGAGCTCAATTTTTATGTGTCCATGCTGTTGCGCGTCACCGGAAGTCCCTCCCTCAGGTTCAATTTCACCATCACCTATAGGCCTGGTTCACGTAATGTTAAACGTGACTCTCTTTCTCGGCAATTTAGCCCAGATGACCTAGCCCCCCCCTCCCCCCAGCTTACTGTTCCGTCTTCGAGCGTCCTCGGAGCCCTTACCTGGCAGATCAAGCAGCGGGTCCGACAGGCCCAGTTGCTGGAGCCCAAACCGGCGGGAAGGCCTGGTAACCGTCTGTCCCTGCAGCCCTCCGCAGTGATGTCATCCAGTGGGGCCATCCCAGTCACTTCGCCTGTCATCCTGGAGTGTCCCGCACCATGGACCTTATTCAACGAGTGTTCTGGTGGCCCACCCTGTGGGGGGGAAGTACAGGGATACGTGAAAGCATGTCAGACCTGTGCCCACAACAAATCCAACTCCTCACCCCCTGCTGGCCTGCTTCACCCCCTACCTGTGTCCGGTCGACCATGGCCTCATATTGCCTTAGACTTTGTCACTGGACTTCCCCCTTCCCATGGCAAAACTGTTATCCTCACCATTGTTGACCATTTTTCTAAGGCGATTCATCTGGTAGCCCTCACCAAATTACCCACCACATCTGAAACCACTGACTTCCTCACTTCCCACGTCATCCGACTTCATGGTATCCCTTTGGACATTGTGTCTGATCGGGGTCCACAATTCACCCCCATGGTTTGGAAATCTTTCTGCCAATCACTTGGAATGATTGTCAGCCTCATGTCGGACAGACCCCAGAGCAATGGGCAGGCTGAGTGTACCAACCAGTCCCTGGAGGCCGCCCTCAGATGTGTGGCAGCCAAGAACCCATCCACTTGGAGCTTGCATCTGGCCTGAGTGGAGTATTCTCATAACTTGGCTATCTCTGCTGCTACAGGCCTCACTCCATTTGAGGCCTCTATGGAGTACACTCCCCCCCATTGCCCATGGCGGAGAGGGAGGTTGCCGTGCCATCTGTGGGGGCTCATGAATGCCGCTACCGCCAACTCTGGAGGGCCACCCATGCTGCTCTCCTCCGCTCTATGGAGCACAACCACCAATATGCGGACCGTAAGCGGGTTCCGGCTCCCAAATACAAGGTTGGGCAGCGCGTCTGGTTATCAGTGGACCAAATACCACTGAAAATGGACTCCAGAAAGCTGTCACCCCGCTTCTTGGGTCCATACACCATCACCAAGATCATCAGCAACGCCACGGTCCGCCTACAGCTCCCACCGGCCCTACGCATTCATCCTACTTTCCATGTGTCATGCATCAAACTCCTCTCCGCCAGTCTTGTCTGCACCCCCCGCCCCCGAAGCCACCTCCTCCTCCTTGTATCCTCGACGGCCAGACCACCTACACTGTCCAGAGAATTCTGGATGCTCGCCATCAGGGCGGGGGCCTTCAGCACCTAGTTCACTGGAAGGGCTATGGCCCGGAAGAAAGATCATGGATCCCCAAGTCCTACTTTCATGACAAGGGGATGGTCCGGGCCTTCCATCAAGCCCATGCAGAAAAACCCAGTGGACCGCCAGGAGGTGTCCATTGAGTGGGGGTGGGGGGCGGTCCCTGTCATGTTCAGGTGAGCGCACGCCCCCTCCTTTCTGAGAAGAATTTCCCCGACCTCACAGGCAATCACTTCACCTGTGTGATTAGACGCACCTGCCCCTTCTGCCTCGCCAGCGCATAAAAGACCACCAAGCGGAGACTTCAGCACTGGCTCACTGGGTAAACTGGCTCAGCTAGTTTAAGCATTTCTGCTGAGGACAGCCTAAATAACTCCTCTGCTTTTTCTCTCCTTCTCAGGTTGCTGCCATCTGCGTGGTGTGTCGCGGGGATGTTGTGCGCTCACCTGCCCCACCTACCTCACCCCGCTTCAGCAGCCATTTCCACACGGTCAGACACCACCCAGCTCCTTCCCTACCTGTTCCTACCGGTTTCATTCCGCTGGTTCGTCTATTTTGCTGGGTCTCTCTCTGTCGGGCTCTCTGCTGGGCTCACGTTAAGTGGTATTTGACTGTCTGCTTCTACTGCCGCCTTTCCTCCACTAATTTGCTCTCGCGTCTCTCCACAGGCTTAGTCTTCCTCTGGCGAAGTGGCGTTTTCCATAACAGTGCTCTCCATTTTTGAAATCAATAAACTGTTTAAATGTTGCTTCTCTGTGTCGTGAGTGTTTTCTCTGGTGTAGTTCCCTGTACGTGAGCTGATCATTCTATCAGTATGACAGCATCTGTCAAACAAATATCAATCTTACACGTGAACATAATGTAAGCTTGCGTGGATGCAGGTCGTGGTTATTTTTCCATGAAAAGGAGACATTTTGAGCTCTTCTCAGAACTTTTAATGTCAACACAATCAGCACCATTAACCAACACTGCACACTCAATAGTTCCTTTCCATCCGTCAGTCTTCATAATAAAAGCTTTATATTTTGTGTACTTACTAAGCCACACAATCAGAATGCAAAATAAAATAAACAAAACTATTTTTTTCTATAAGGTGCCTAATGTTGCGTATGTAAATTGGCTGTATTACTAAGATGGCGGCCGGGTTGGACATGGGCTAGACCGGGGTGGCAAACTACTGGTTTCCGGTGGTGACGCCGCCCGAGGTATAAAGGAAGTGGGCGGAAGAGGCTCTGCCTCTTTCATCACGGCAGCCACCTGGCAAGCAAGCGAGTGCCGTAAGCCTCTTTATGTAAATAACTAACATTGTAATAAAGCTCCGTAAACTACAACAGTTGTGTATTTGCTTTTACCCAATTATGGACACAACACCTAAGTCATTTAAAAAAAAATTAACAATTAGGCATATATAGTTGGCTAACATATTTACACAGTGGTTCATCAAATACTAATTTACTATAAATCATACAATAGCCAAAATAAAGATTAAAAAATATTATTTGACAGATTAGGTATAGGAAATGTAACAGCACCTGTAGGCACAAAGAACTACATGTTTGAAAACTGTTCATAATTACACAATTGTGTTAACAATAAAATGATGTTTCTTTCCAAAATATTTTAGCACTGTTGATTTAGTTATTTCTACAGCTATAACACCAAAGTGATAACCCACGCCTTTGGTTGTTAGTGGGGTCATAAACTCTTTTTTACATCTCAATTCACCAAACAGTGATTTTACTGAAGGATCACGGACCAGCGGCTGCAATCTGGAGGCTGCAGCGAGTAGAGAAACAGCTGACGCCATTAGTAAGCTTGTGACTAGAAAACGCTATATAAGTGCAGGTTAGTTAGTAGTTAGTAGTTAGTAAGCACCCGTCTTCACCCGGTTACCCATCACTTTCATGTGAGTGGCAGAATCTGATGGAGTGCAGAAAAGTTTGCAACATTGCTTGAGAAACAGCTTACGCCATTAACGTAAGCGCTCTTCTTCACTCTGTTTACGGTGTTATGCCGAGAATTGCTCACCTGCCGAGAATTGCATCCCATCGTCGCAAACAGGTGTTTAGTGTAAGTCAAGTCAGTACAATTATATACTGTAACGTCGGGCTGTGTTAAGGGGGCGGGGATTCTCCCGGCATGCTTGCGCCGTGGAGGATTCAAAGAGTGTTATTATTCGTGTGTTCTAAGTGTTATTGCTGTGTCATTATAACTGCGTTATAATGGCACAGCAGTGTTATAAGACCAGTTAGTGTAGTGATTGATCATGTGTTTGTGTCACCATATGTGAGACGGGGGTCTGTGTGAATGACCTCCCTTCCGTTCTGTGTTGAGTGGGGTGTATAAATAAAGCCTGTTCACCACAGTCATCTCTCCTTTCTTGTGTGAACCCTCACAACGTCACACTGGTGTCAGGAGTGGGAAATGGAGCAGATGGACGCCAGAATCAGAGCAGAGATTCAGCAGGTGGAGCGGTTCATCGCTCAGCTGGGAATGGACGACAGAGCCGGTACACCAACCCCCGAAGTTGCTCGCCGGGATGAATGGAGCAGCAGACCCGATGGGACCAGCATACCCCGCTTTCTGCCTTTCTCAAGGCAGGGCGGGCTAAGCAGAGCAGAGCAGCCCCGCTTCCCACCCTTTTCAGGGCAGGACAGGCCAGCAATTCCACTGCGACCAGGGGCAGCGATCGACCAAGAGGCGACCGTCCCACCAATCCGCCAGCGGGCCAAACTTCCCCCGCTTTAACGGTGAAACCCTGCTGGACGACTATCTGGTCCAGGTTGAGCTGGCTGCTGCGTTGAACGGCTGGCCACCCAAAGAGACCGCCGTGCAGGTCGCACTGGCCCTGGAGGGCAGGGCTCTCCGCACGCTGTCCGATCTCCGGCCCGAGGAACGTCGCAGCTGGCCAGTGCTACAAGGAGTGCTCCGGAGGCGGTTTGGGGGAGCCGCCAACGCTGAGCACGCCCAGGAACAGCTGGCCAACCACCGGCGAGGCAGCCGAGAGAGCCTGGGAGCCTACGCAGTGAACATACGACTGCTGACACGGTGTGGCTACCCAGATTTCGAGCTGGGGGCAGTGGAGAAGCTCACCCTCCAGAACTTCATCCGGGGGCTATGCCCGGCCCAGCTCCAGAGCCACATCCGGATTCACTCCGCGAGCAGCTGGGAGACGGCTGTGGCAGAGGCGGAGCAGGTGGGACCGCTAATGGATTGTGCAGCTGATGCGTCAACACCGAGGCAGAGAGCCTTCCAGGCCAAGGCTGAGAGTGAGGAGGAGGAACTGCGCCAGACCACAGCGACGACGCGGCCAAGGAGAAGACGGCCATGGCGGCGCAAGGAAGGGTGCTTCCGCTGCGGGGAGCCAGGACACATCGCGCAGTACTGCCCGGCACCCACCCCACGACAAACCGGCCCCTCGTTGATGTTAAACTAGAGAGAGGTGGCATGGACGGGGACTTGCCGCCTCCCACAGATATTTTCCCCGATGAACTGTCACCACATGTGGGCCGAATGGGGACACTCACCAGGGATGTACCTACAGTGCAGGTTGGACAACACGCCGATCCGGGCCCTGATCGACACCGGTTCTGCCATCTCCCTGGTCCGACCCGGAGTGCTGCCAGGTATGGACAAGGCAGAACCGCAGGGGTGGGAACCCAGCAGGCGCTGCGTCACCACAACCACCGGTGAGCGCGCCAGACTGGGAGGGCGGCGAGTTGTTGTGGTGGGGGTGGCTGGCCAGAACACAAACCACCCGTTCTGGCTGGCTGACATTCAAGACCCCTGCATTATTGGACTCGATCTGCTCGCAGCATGGGGCGCAAAAATTGACACCGCCAGATTGTCCCTCCTGCTGGGGGCTCGGACCATCATGTTCTGCAGCGGGGCCCAGAGGAGGAACCCGGAGGCCTGCGTGGTCGAGGGGCCGCTAGGACGGACCGAACCGGGTGGGTCACCGTAAGAACTGAACACAACGGCACCACCAGCACAAGCAGAGGGAGCGCAATCACCGATAGAGACAGCAAGGGGGAGGGCCACAGAAGAGCGGGTCAATGTGTCAGCAGAAACGCAGCAGGCGGTCTAGGAATTGTTCCAGCAGAGCTGCAGCAGACTGGAATCGGGACAGAGACGCCAGCTGCTGGAGCTGTTGGGACTGCTACATTGACGTCTTTGCTGCCAAGGATGAGGAGTGCACCCGAAACAGCATGGTGCAGCACGGGATCGACACCGGTGAGACCAGGCCGATCTGGCTCCACCCCCGCCATCTGCCTTTTTCAAGGCGGGCGGCGGCAGAACAAAAAATACGGGAAATGCTGGAGGCAGATGTTATTGAGCCCTCCAGCAGCCCCTGGGCAGTGTCGGTGGTTCTGGTTAGGAAGAAGGATGGTTCGTGGTGGTTCTGTGTGGATTACCGGCACCTGAATGACGTCACCCGCAAGGATTCCTACCCCGCTGCTCCGCATCAATGACACGCTGGATTACATTGCCGGCTCCAGCTGGTTCAGCTCGCTGGACCTCCACAGCGGCTATAGAGTTTTTGCGTAGGCTCGTAAAATTCACGTGACTCGCGGGGGTAAACATAAACACGCCGCAGGTGCCGCCATCTTGGATGGCAAGAGCAGCAGTTGCACTGTGACAACCCAGGCGTAACTTGTACTGTTTAGCGATCAGAATGAGTGAGGAGAACACACAGTCACAGTCTGACATAATAACATCCTATCGTCCTCTTCAACAACTGACACTGTGGCCTCTGAAACTGTGTCTGCCATGTCTGTGTCAGATTCAGTGGAGTCATTGTCAGCAGTCATAACAGCAGACAAGTGTTTTTAATCTTGCTCCCGTGCGCTCCTCTGGTGTGCCGAAATGCCTCAGTTGAACGGAGGTGGTGGGTGTGGGGTAACAGCTGGAGCAATTAGCAGAACAATGACTGCCAGTAATCTGCTCAGCGGGGATGATTTGGGGGCAAACGATGAGATGATATCTTTCAAAGACGAAGGGGAGCAGGAGGAAAAGATATCGGAAAACGTGTCAGCGGAAAGGGATGTGGATGATGTGAAGTCTTTGCTGGTGAACGAGTCGGAAAACAACAGCAGCTCCTCGGACTCGGAGGTGAGTGAAGCGCGCTGCGTGTTTTTTTTTTGTTTTTTTTTAAAGGCTCTTCACGGCGCGCCGCGTTAAAACGTACCTGATTTTATGCACATTTACAATAGTTTTCTCCCCTTTCATGTGTGCATTGTCCTTTGTAGCAAGCAGAGAGGCGCCCCCAAACCAGACCCGACTCACAAAGTTTTTTGTTTTTTTTTGTTACTTATTTGTACCTGTAGGTAGATTTGGTTTGCAGTCTGGTGACAAGCCACTGGCCGCTGCGTGCGCGAGCGCCCTAAACCTACATGTTTTTGGTATGCGGGAGGAAACCGGAGAAATCCCGGAGTAAACCCACGCAACACGGGGAGAACATGCAAACTCCACACAGCTCACTGTTGGTTGGGGGCTGGGATCGAGCCCACGGTCTCATGATCCCCGCGATCCCCCGGCCGAGGGTAAACTGTGCTGCCACAGTGCTAAACCACTGCTCCACCGTGCAGCCCGTTATGAGAAAGCGAGAGATTACGTCAGTGAAGGTAATTATTCAAAAATCCAACTTTTTTTTTTTTTTTTTTTTGCATTTCACACCGGCCATTTAATTCCCCGCTTATCCCCTTATCAGGGGGAACAACAGGAGTACACCATTTTGCCGAGTTTGTAGGTACACGTGAGCTATGTGGTTTGTTTCACCCTGCTGCTGCTGTTTCTTGCCATCCAATATGGCGGCACACTCTAACGGGCCAGTGCGGCACGCCCCCTGACGTCATATGCAAAAACTCAATTGGCAGGTAGAGCTGTCACCTGAGGCCCGCCAGAAAACAGCCTTCTCCATCAGACAGGGACAGTATCAGTTCAAGGTGATGCCGTTTGGACTTTGCAACGCCCCGGCCAGCTTTGAACATCTGATGGAGCGAGTGTTGGCTCACGTGCCCCGGAGCCGCTGCATTGTCTACCTGGATGGCCTGCTGATTCATGCAGCTGACTTTGATGGTGCCCTGTCCAACCTCCGGGAAGTATTGGATGCCATCCGACAGGCCGGGCTGCGGCTGCACCCGAGGAAATGCCACTTATTTCGGCGGGAGACCACCTTCCTGGGCCACGTCGTCAGCACAGCGGGAGTCGCCACCGATCCAGAGAAAGTGGCAGCAGTGAAAAACTGGCCAGTGCCGCGGGATGTGGGGGAGCTACTGAGTTTTCTCGGATTGGCCTCCTATTATAGGAGATTTGTGAAAGACTTTGCCACCATTGCCAGCCTGCTGCATCAGCTGACACAGAAGGGCCGTGTGTTTCAGTGGAGTGAGAGCTGTGCTGCTGCTTTTTCCCGGCTTCGCTCAGCGCTCATCAGAGCCCCCATCCTGCAGTATCCCGACCCGAACTGCCCTTTCATTGTGGACACAGATGCCAGCAACCAGGGCATCGGGCCGTGTTATCCCAGGAGGGAGAACACGGAGAGCAGGCAGTTGCTTTTTTCAGCCGCACTCTCAGCAGAGCTAAAAGGAATTATTGCATTACTCACAGAGAGCTGTTGGCTGTCATCCAGGGGCTTCGCCATTTTCGCCCGTACGTGTACGGGGGGGGAGGTTGACCTGGCTGCTGAACTTTAAAGAGCCGGATGGACAGTTGGCGAGATGGCTGGAGGCACTGCAGGATTATGATTTTCTGATTGTGCATCGGGCAGGCCGACTCCATGCCAACACTGACACGCTGTCTCGGCATCCCTGTGCTGCGGAGGACTGTCAGCACTGCCAGAGGGGCAGAGAATCGAGACCAAGCCGTCCTACGGGCTGCTGCTCTCTGGACCACTGTGAGCAGGAATAACACAGCGGCGCACAGCTCCTCCTTGGATAATCAGTCAGCTCTCCCCAGCGATGGCGTCACAGAAGTCCTTGCCGTGCAGCAGCTGCAGAGCGAGCAGGACAGTGATCCGGTCATCTCCTGGGTTCGGCAGTGGCTGGACACGGGCCAGCGGCCCACCTGGGAGGCTGTATCTGCGCTGGACCCAGAGACCAGGGCCCTACACTCCCAGTGGGCCAATCTCTGCTGTCACGAGGGCGTTGTGTATTGGCAGTGGCAGACTCCAGCATGGCAGCGTCACGTCTGACAGCTGCTGGTTTCTCGGCGGCTCCGGACCAACGTACTCCAGCTGGTCCACGGGACGGTGGGGGCGGACCACTTCGGGGTGACGAAGACTCTGCAGTGTCTTCGGGCCCGGCTCTACTGGCCCGGATGTCGCCAGGATGTAGAGCTCCATGTCCATTGCTGCGACACCTGCATGGCTTAGAAAGAGCCAACTCAGCAATCCCACGCCCCCTTGCAGCAGTACTGGGTGAGAGCACCAATGGAGTGGGTAGGAGTGGACATTCTGGGCCCTTTCCCGACCACGGACTGGGGGAACCGTTACGTGCTGGTCGCAGTGGATTACGTCACCAAATGGCCAGAGGCGTACGCGGTCCCTGATCAGAGTGCTGCCACCACCACAGTATCAAAACTGGTGGACGAGATGTTTTGTCAATTTGGCACACCGGAGGGGCTGTGCGGTCAGGGACGGAACTTTGAGGCAGAGGTCTTCGGGGAGGTCTGCAGGCGGCTGGGCATCCAAAAGACCGGGACCACCCCGCTGCATCCACAGAGCGACGGCCTGGTCGAACGGTTCAACCGGACCCTCACCACCCAGCTCGCTGTCCTAGTGGACCAGTGACAGCGAGACTGGGACCTGCATCTGCCCTTTTTTCTGTGGGCGTACCGGACGGTAGCACAGGAATCCACCTGGTGCACTCCTGCAGCACTAATGTTTGGACGCGAGCTGCGCACACTGGTGGATTTGGTGCCCTCCCCCCACCCGAGCTGGAGGTGGAGGGCAAACCGGGGTTGGGTTATTTGTTTTGCTTGAAAGAACGTCTCCATACGATGCATGGACTGGCTCGGGAGGCCCTGGCGACGGCGGGGAGCCGGCAGAAGCGGACATATGACTCCCACTGCCAGGAGAGGGACTTTGCACCAGGTGATCGAGTCTGGGTTTTCTGCCTGGAGTGAAAAAGGGGACTGTCACCAAAACTGGCGAGCCATTGGTCGGGACCATGCGAGGTCCTCCAGCAACGGTCGGATGTAGTGTACAGGGTGAGGCTGCAGAAAAGAGACCGGGTCGTGGTGCTCCACCGTGACCGTCTCACCCTATACCAGCCATCTGGACCGTGGGTGGTCAAGCCGGGGCCTTCATAAGATAAGATAAGATAAGATAAGATAAACTTTATTATCCCTCAAGGGGAAATTTTTCTTGGGCTTGACACTCCTGCTGCAACCACACAATCCACACATACACAATGGATGCAGTACATAATAAATTAAATAAAACCCAATAAATAATACAAGTACATACATACATAAATATATAACAGCAGTCATTAAGAACAGGAGTTATAAGTGTCCCTGACTTATTTATCTGAGTTTAAAAGTTTTACTGACGTTGGGATAAATGAGTTCTTGTATCTATTGAACCTGCACTTGGGGACTCTGCATCTCCTCCCTGAGGGCAGCCGCACATATTCACTGTTTAGTACATGGCTCATGTCACTGATTATTTTTTGAGCTTGTCTACAGGCTGCCTGGTCGTGTAAGATCTGCATGGGTAAATACTCTTTAACTCCAATAATTTTCCATGCTGTATGAATTAAACGCAACACTCTGTTCTTTAGTTTCACAGAGAGGTTGCCAAACCAAGCTGCAATGCTGTATCTAATACAGCTCTCCAACACAGCCTGGTAAAATATTAGCATAATCCTTTTATCAATCAATATGTGTGCTCCAGGTTAATGAATTGTCAATAAATACTCCCAAATATTTATAGGAACTAACCTGTGTTATAGTGTGGTTGTGGATGACCACAGGCCTGTGGTCACCAACTCCCTGAGGGTCAAACACCATCTCCTTTGTTTGATCAGTATTCAAAATGAGATGACTGTCATCACACCAATTGACAAACCTCTGAATTTCTATAAAATAGCTTGACAGATCAGGAATCTTTTGAAGTAGTGATAAAATAGCAGTGTCATCAGAAAATTTAATAATTTGATTGCCTGGATAGACACTTCTGCACTCATCAGTGTACAAGGTGAACAAAAGTAGTATCTGGTCATCCCGACCAGATACTCCGGCCGAGGTACAGACGGACACTAGTGGGCCTGTACGTACTGATCGCCGACAATGGCAGCCGCCCCGACACCTGGACGGATTCATGTTGGACTTTTGAGCTGGACTTTATTATTCTGGGGACAGAAACCAGTCCAGGGGGGACAGTGTAACGTTGGGGCTGTGTTAAGGGGGCGGGAATTCTCCCAGCACGCTTGCGCCGAGGAGGATTCAAAGAGTGTTATTACTTGTGTGTTCTAAGTGTTACCGCTGTGCCATTATAACGCAGTTATAATGGCACAGCAGTGTTATAAGACCAGTTAGCGTAATGATTGATCAGGTGTTTGTGTCACCATAAGTGAGACGGGGGTCTGTGTGAATGACCTCCCTTCCGTTCTGTGTTGAGTGGTGTGTATAAATAAAGCCTGTTCGCCACAGTCATCTCTCCTTTCTTGTGTGAACCCTCACAATGTCACAATACCTTGAAAACACTCTAAAAAAAGTGATTCCCGTTTTTACCAATAATGCATTAATGCAAAATCTGGACTTTAAAGATTGTAAAACGTGGAGTTGGATCACATTGATTTCTAACCCTCTTTAAAACACTAAAACGTCTGACGAATAAACATAATTTAAGATAAGATAAGATAAGATAAGATAAGCCTTTATTAGTCCCACAACGGGGAAATTCCAGGATTGCAACAGCACAGGGATAGCAACACTCAGAGCAACAATCAGAAGGCAAGAAAAAAACAAGCAAGCAAGAGCAGCTAATATACATATGTACATATTACTATAAAATATATATATACACACACACACACACACAGACACACAGTGCAGAGCATTGTAGCTAGATGGAATAAATATGCAAGTATATAAACACACACAGTGTGGAGCAATGTAGCTAGATGGAATAATATGTAGATATATAAAAACACAGTGCGGAGCATTGTAGCTAGATGGAATAAATATATAGATATATAAATATAAACACACCCAGTGCTGAGCATTGTAGCTAGATGGAATAAATATGTAAATATATAAACACACACAGTGCAGAGCATTGTTGCTAGGTGGGATGAAACAGCATAACCGTCTATTTAGTTATCCTACATGGTATGATTATGTGCCCATACATATTCTCACCCTCCATAGCGACCGGTATGTTCCTAGTTGTATGCTGGAGGGGACCATAGTGTAAGTCTATTGCATCTTTTGCATTCAAAAAACTATTAGTTTGTTACGTCTTTTTGCTATCTCTGCGAGCAACCCTGCTTAGGTTGTACAGTCTGACAGCCGTTGGTAGGAAGGACCTACGAAACCTCTCGGTTGTGCACCTGGGATGATGTAGTCTGCTGCTAAATGAGCTCCTCAGTGCATCCAGTATGTCCTGCATAGGGTGGAACTCGGACTCCAGCAGAGATGACAGTTTAGCCACCGTCCTTCTCTCTCCTATCTCCTCCATCGGATCAAGGCGCTGCCCCAGGACAGAGCTAGCTTTCTTAATCAGTTTGTTCAGTCTCTTCCTATCGGCTGCAGTAATGCCACTGCCCCAGCAGACCACTCCAAAAGTGATGGCTGATGCCACCACCGTGTCATAGAATGACTTCAGCAGCGCCCCTTGTACACCAAAAGACCTGAGTCTCCTCAGCAGGAACAGCCTGCGCTGTCCCTTCTTGTAGAGTGCGTCAGTATTGTGTGACCAGTCTAAAGATAAAGATAGTTTACAAGGGGTAGTAACAATTTTTACTTCTAAAAATGTATAATGGGTACTTCTAAAAATGCACAAATGGTTGTCCTTAGGTATGAATGTGAGAGTGAATGGTTGTCTGTCTCTCTGTGTTGACCCTGTGATGGACTGGTGATCTGTCCAGGGTGTACCCTGCCTCTCGCCCAAAGATGCTGGGATAGGCTCCAGCCCCCCCACAACCTGAAAATGATTAAGCAGAAGAAGATGAATGAATGAATGGCTACAAGCCTGGCTGTAGTGTTATATTTTATAATTTTTGGCGGATGGGATGCAATTCTCGGCAAGCGAACAATTCTCGGCATAACACCGCCACTATCATGCATACAATCTACAGCATCGCCCCCTGGAGTCACAGAATCTGTGGGGTCACAGAAAATATCACAACACCTGGAGGGACGCTGCTGATGTCAGAGATTGAAATAATTCCGTGGGAGCTGTATACAGATCACAAGACCCCAAAACTTGCAGTTTGTCCAGACATCTTTGTTTTGGTTCTTTAGAAAGGTGATCTAAGTATTCCCGGCTTGGGACAGGAGGGAAAATGACCGGCTTTTGCTGCAGTCCCGCCGACTGTCTGCAATGCTGGTGTAATGTTTTGCCCTCGAGGGCTCTGCAAGGGTCACCTGACTGAAAACTACGAATGAACAAACGGTTCCAGCTCCAGCTCACACGAGGGCGTCTTTTCCATGGAACTTTGTGTCGCTTTCGGTCCTCAAATCCGGTACACAGTTCCGGTACACAGCTAAATCGACGGCCATATTGCTGCTGCATCCAGGTACTCGTTTCTTTCGGGGCCCCAAAAGAGGTGGGGCCCCTGGACTTCTGCCTTGGTAAACCCTCTGGATAATCCGTCCCAGTATAGCTGCTGGATTTTGTTCTTGAAAAATCCAGAAATAATGTAAAAAAAAAAAAAAAGAATAACATTAAGATAAACAAATAAATTGAGTTGTAGAAAAGATACATAAAAATAAAAGAAAGTAATTTTAATAAAATATTAAAATAAAAACAAATGCATTTATTGATAAGTGTATTATGATTGAATAATATTGGGTAACGCATGGATGAAAAAACTGTGGTTTTGTCAGTGTCCAGCAGGAGTCACAACAACACTGTTATTAAAGACATTTTCTACTTTCATTCGGGGCCTTGTCTCCGCTTCCTGTGTGCCCTTCAAAATAAGAGCCAACATTTTTCGGTATGCCACATTTGTCATTTGAGAACTGCTCTCTCACTGACTTTCAGAAAACTGTTGTGTTGACATTTTTATAAGATATATTAGACGTTCATTTTGTGGGTGGAGTCATGCTCATGATTTACTTTACCAAACTGAGGGGTACGACATTTGACAACATTTTTACCCCAAATTGGCAAACTTTTCTTTCCCAGATGTCCATATCACGCTGGCATTCCAGAGGTGTGTGAAACAGTAAAGGGTTTGAAATCAGGCTCCTGAGTGGAATCTGGGGACATGGACAGGGTATGACAGAAAAGGATGCAAGGGATAGTATGGCGAAAATCTAAAAGAAGAAGAGGGAATAGAGGTGGGAAGAGGAAGTTTGGAGTTCTGTGGAGTCTAAAAGAAGCACACCTAGACGTAAAGAAAATCAATCAAGAGCGTTATCAAGAGCTGATGAATCAGAAGAGGAATAATCTCAGAATAAACAGAAGGAGTGTAATCATTAAACTCATTCAGGAAGGAGCATCATTTCATGAGTAGAACCCACTTAAGATTAGATTAGATTATTTGTTTATTTGACAGACATAGCAATGCTCACCAATGCAATTAATAAGTTACTTGGAGAAGTTTTAAATGACACACAGACAGAAATACACACACAGAGATTTCCTCAATTATATGTAGAGTGATAAGAACTTATACAAAGATATAGAGAGTGATGATGTAGAGTGAAGTACCTGGGGGTAATGCACCTGTACCTGGTTGCCAAACGCCAATCAAATCTAAAAGAAGAAGAAGAAGTTTTAAATGCAAGAATTCTTCATAGTGGTTCGTTGCTGGTTACATGTAAAGATAGTGTTCAACAAGGAAAAGCAATCAGAGTCAATAAGATAGAGGGGGGGAAATGTGCAGTGTTCAGTATTAGAAGGAAATAAGGTAATGAGAGGAGTGATATCGGGCATTTCAGCGGCTGTCTCAACTGATGAAATAATGAGGAACTTAACTGGAGTAAAAGTGACAGAGGTACGGAGATTGAAAACTAATAGAAATGGTGAAAAATGTGATTGTCGGTAATATTAAAATTTGATGAAACAAGACTGCCAAGTAAGGTGTATACTGACTTCATGAACTATGAAGTCAAACTTCACATCCCTCCTCCACTCAGATGTTTCAAACGTCAAAAGTTTGGTCATGTAGCAGCGATATGCAAAGCTAGACAACGATGTGCCAGATGCTCCAGTGAACATGAATGTGAAGTGTGAAAGTGGAGCCTAAAAGTGCTGTAACTGCGGTGGTAACATAGCTCTGCATATCGAGGTTGTGAAACCAGCAAAAGAGCAGCAGAAATTCAGCAGATAAAAGTCTCCCAGGGACTAACATATGCAGAAGCTGTGAAAAAGGTGCCAACTAAAAAAGTGGGAGTGGACTCGAACAGGGAAAGTGTGCAGACTTGCAGTGCATGCAGTAGAATTAAGATACTCTGGTTTTGAAGGAAAATAATTTTGTCTTATTTGTGGTAGATGTGATAAACTGCACTGTGCAGACTTTCCAAGAAAACAGAAAAAATCAAAATCATTGTGAAAGCAGCAGAAAAATATCTTGTTATTAAGGGGCTACATTGGGAAGCAGTTGAGGACTTGTTAAGTGGGGGATCTTTGAGTTCAAGGACATCGTGGGCTGGTGGATCAACCACCAATCTTCTTCTTCTAGGTTTGATTGGCAGTTGGCAGCCAGCTTACAGGTGAATTACTGCCACATACTTCCCTCTGTGTCATCACTCTATCTGGTCAGGAGTTGTAGTCCTTCTATCATTATTGCTGCGTCCAGTCGAACCTCAACTCTATCTTCAGACATCACTTTTCTTTGTCTCCTCGTACTTCACTCCATATCATCATTCTATGATGTCGGCCACCTTTTTACGGTTGGCAACCAGCTTACAGGTCCATTACCGCTACGTACTTGACTTGATTACTCTATATCTTTGTATAAGGAGTTCTGAACAACTCCTTATGTCTGAAAAAATTATCCGTCCTTGGACTGTGTCCTCGGCAGCGTTTTTTTTAAACCGCCAATCAAATCTAAAAGAAGTCGTCAGTGGTGGTAATGCACCTGTAAGCTGGTTGCCAACTGCCAATCAAATCTAAAAGAAGAAGAAGAAGAATGAGACAGATACGGACTACAGCTAGAAGAAGAATGAGATGAGACGCAGATATGAGATTAAAGAAGAACATCACAAAGCTGTGAGGAAAACGTCACAAAGCTATGAAGAAAACGTCACAAAGCTCTGAGGAAAACGTCACAAAGCTATGAGGAAAATGTCACAAAGTTATGAGGAAAAACAGACAGACGTATTGTAACGTGCTGCTCGACATGGCGACGTCCCACCGGGAGATTCAAACTCACGCCTCCCGCTCCGGAGTCCCGCACTCTACCTGTGTCGCCAATAGGGTCAACCCACTTGGCAAGCCAAGTAGGGTGCTCATATTGAGTTCGCTACACTACTCCCCTCTGGTTCTCGACATCGTCCCGATGTCAGCGCCCCATTACTGCTTTGGACAGGAGATCCCACTTCTGACACCAATGTAACGTGCTGCTCGACATGGCGACGTCCCACCGGGAGATTCGAACTCACGCCTCCCGCTCCGGAGTCCCGCACTCTACCTGTGTCGCCAATAGGGTCAACCCACTTGGCAAGCCAAGTAGGGTGCTCATATTGAGTTCGCTACACTACTCCCCTCTGGTTCTCGACATCGTCCCGATGTCAGCGCCCCATTACTGCTTTGGACAGGAGATCCCACTTCTGACACCAATGTAACGTGCTGCTCGACATGGCGACGTCCCACCGGGAGATTCGAACTCACGCCTCCCGCTCCGGAGTCCCGCACTCTACCTGTGTCGCCAATAGGGTCAACCCACTTGGCAAGCCAAGTAGGGTGCTCATATTGAGTTCGCTACACTATAGTAATTTGTGCACGTGGTGATGATGCACCTGTGGGCTGGTTGCAAACCGCCAATCAAATCTAAAAGAAGAAGAAGAAAAAGCTGGTTGCCAACTGCCAATCAAATCTAAAAGAAGAAGAATCTAAAAGAAGAAGATGAAGAAGTGTGATGTCTGAAGATAGAATTGAGGTTCGATTGGACACAGTAATGATGATAGAAGGACTACAACTCCTGACCAGATAGAGTGATGACACAGAGTGAAGTACGTGGCGCTAATGCACCTGTAAGCTGGTTGCCAACCGCCATTCAAATCTAAAAGAAGAAGAAAAATTATGTGAGCAGGCTTGCTGAATACGTGATAATTTTTTCACACATAGGGAGTTTTTCGGAACTCCTTATACGGAGATATAGAGTAATGATAATCAAGTCAGTGGCGGTAATGCACCTCAAGGCTGGTTGCCAACCGCCAATCAAATCTAAAAGAAGAAGAAGGTGGATATACTGTATATAGCGTGATGATATAGAGTGAAGTACGTTGCGGTAATGCACCTGTAAGCTGGTTGCCAACCGCCAATCAAATCTAAAAGAAGAAGATGATCCGCTGTGGAGAGCCTAAAAGGGAGCAGCAAGAAGGAGGAGAACTTTATTTTGAAAAGTAGTGGAAAAGTGACATATTTTTGTTGCTCTTGACGCTGAACACCGGAAGCGCTGCGTGACCGTCTGTGGTTGGGTTGAGCCCACCGCTAATAAAAACTTTAACCCTAAGTTTTGTCATATGAAGTTACGCTCAGTTTAGTTTAATCATCTTGATCCGAACAGACTGTTTATATGTTGACCTAAACATGTCAGTCGAGCCTCACCGTTAACCGGACAGCCGCTAACGGTTCCCCGGTGAGGTCATCCTGAGTGAAACCAGTTGGACGGCGGTTTAAGCTTTAAACTGTTTAAACGATAACTTCAGCAAAACGGGACAGTTTGTCACAGACAGACACTGTTACAAAGTGACACTTTAATGTTAAGTTTATATTGGTATAAATTTCCGTTAATAGTTTCACTGTGTTAACGTACAGTAACTAATACATCCAAGAATACTAATACATTAACATTTTAACTGTGAGAAGAAGCATTTATTGTGTCGGCTGGTGTTAGAAATAAAAATGTCACCGAGCCAATGAACTCATAAGTTTTGAAAACAACCTTGTAAAATTCTTGAATGTCGCTTCGGTAAGTCAAAAAAAAAAAAAAGTTTTATGTTATCAGCTTTGACAGTAGCGCTTGCGCATTTATTCTGAAGGAGTCATTGGCGAGGCCGGAAGCTGTTCGCCATTTGCAGCTCTACACACACAGGGGAGACAGTGGATTCCGTTAGGAGCCGTGGATCACGGCCACGCTCTTTTCCGCGGATTTCTGTCGGCTGCGCTCGCAGGTTATCGGCGTCACATCTGGGATGACTCCACAGAGGTATGTGGCTCAGAGGTCGGGTACTGTCCACGGATGTTATGCAGTCAGATGGTAGAAAAAATGGTTTTTAACTCCCCCCTTCAGTTTGCCTGGCAAATTAGCTGGCTAGCCCGTTTTTTTTTTTTTTCTTTCCTACTGCCTCGCAGATATCCCATGTTTGCTCACACTCACAATCTCCAGCTGCTGTAATATCCTGCTTGATTTACATCCCTCCTTCCTCTTTCAGCCTCCACGCCTCTGTGGACCAACGTTAGCCTGGAACATGAGCCGGAGAAGAAAATAAGCGGCATCGGCGACTGGCTTCCTGCGGGGGCTTTTTTTTTTTTTTCTTCCCCGTGGACATGCCTGGTCTATGGAGCAAAGCTGAGCGGGGCTAGCTGGCCGACAGCCCGTCCGGCTGGCGCAACTGTTCGCAGGGTTTTGGATGACTGTTCAGCTAATAAGCCGATTCATTTTTGGACAAGTTCTGCTTTCCGTCCCTGGGCTAAGGAGGCAGCATGGGGGAGCCCAGCCTGGACGACGCCAACGTCAAGGTGGCTGTTCGCGTGCGGCCCATGAACAGGAGAGGTGAGGGGGCTTTAATCTGCTCTGATTTGGGGCTATCCACACACTGCCTGATCAAATAAGTTTGTATGAAGGAGTGACTGGCTTTTCTTTTCTTACTCTCTGATTGACCACTGTGACCCCATGATTTATGATGTAAATGTAAGACTAATTTAGGTAATTATCGACCTAACAAATTTTCTTCAGGTGACAAAAGAAGCCCACCGTGGCACAGGCAGATTTCATTAACTTACCCTGTCAACCAGGGGATTTGAACCTGAAACCTTCTAGCTTAAAGGCCAAATGTCACGTAACAGGGTACTTTAAATATCTTGAAACTAGATATAAAAGGGAACCGATCCGTTCGGGTCTTGGTGCATATGCTTCAGTAACAACGGAATATTCGTTAATTTAAAACTGCCGCGCTTGGCCTGACACGGCCCCTGGAATCGCCTGGGGAAGAAGGCGGAAGTGACGAAATAGATTGTACCCTAGTTTGATGCTTGGGGTATTTCAATTGATTGTTTATATGGAGACTGGAAGGTTGAAGTGAGCAACAAGAAAGAAAAAATTGGATATTTCGCCCATACCTTAAAATGGGACTATCAGGGACAGCTGGGTAATAAGGGACACTTCTCTGGGAAATGTTTTCATACCTGTCAAGTGAGACGTTTTCGCCGTACTTCAACACCGTAAAAAGCGGCTATAAGGGACGGCGGAGCAACAAGGGACACCTCTCTGTGAAATGCTCCAAATGCAACTCGTGTTGTTATTGTCAAATATTTTAAGGATTCATGGATATTTGACAATAACAACACAACTCAGCGTCCGGCGCAAAATTAAAAAAAAGCAGAATTCTGTATTTGTAAGGCGATCTCTCTGTTTCGCAACCGCTGCACAGCTGAACGTGTTAAACCATTGTCCTAATGACTTCTCATTGTAGTGAGAATAGCTCACGCTGAGCGATCAGCCCGCCCAGACAATCAAACTAATGAGTGACTCCACACTTCTCATTGTAGTGAGAATAGCTCACGCTGAGCGATCTGCCAGCACCAGCTGTGGGGGATCACAGACAGGATGTGTTCCTCAACACACTCAATTTTTTTTCCCGTATGTTTTTGTTTTGGGCGTACAGAAATGGCAATACGCCCGTTTTTGCTAAAATTGCATTTTCCCCGTATTTTCCTTAAAATATTTGACAATAACACGAACTACATTTAAAACATTTCCCAGAAAAGTGTCCTCCACCACTCCGCTGTCCCCCACAGCCACGCTTGGCACCAAAATACGGCGAAAACGTCTCACTTGACAGGTATGCGCCTCCATTTTCATATTGATCTGGTCAATTTCTTGACAGCAGCGGCTCTCCTCCACTGTAATAATAATGGCTTCCGAAAAATCAATATTTACGGGGCGCCCTCGACAGACCCCCTTCGGCTTCGCAATTCTGGAGGCGATTAATGTCCAGTTCAATGACATTTTCCACTGGTTCTGCTCTCTGGTCATCGTTGGAACTGTTGTCATCAGACAAAGCATCTGATTCCGTCTCGGATGGCTCGAACCGGTAAGTTTCTATGCCTCTGTCACTGTCTGAACCACTGACAAAAAAAAAAGCCAAAACTAAACTAATTTGTTCACAATCGCTGTCACTTTCCGTCATGATTGTCCAATGTTGATAAGTGTGAATGTGGATAGGCAGGGCAGCCAGGGTACAACTGGTGATGTCAAAAACATGGGCGTGGTCTGGACTGGCTGTCACAAGCCAGCAAGCAAGGTGGGGCCTTCACCTGGTGTATTTTGTGCAATACTCCGGGATTTCTCCGGTTTCCTCCCACATGCCAAAAACATGCATGTTAGGTTAATTGGCTGTTCTAAATTGTCCCTAGATATCTGTTTCCTATAGGCCCTTAGAATAGAGGGTTAGCATTAATGAAAGCGCCTTGAGTGGTCTTTGTGACTAGAAAAGCGCTATATAAGTGCAGGTTAGTTAGTTAGTAATGTAAATACAAGTGGGTGATATGGTCTCCGGTATGAATATTTGGTTTAAGCTATGTGTATTTTATCTAAATTCGTTGTCATTTAGAAAAAAAAATTACGTGACATTTGGCCTTTAAAGGAGATTGTGCTCACAACTTTCCCACCATGTTTGCACATAGGCACACATTCACATAGCACTGTATAATAAAAGCACCAGGGGCTGCTGTTCTTGATAACTAAGGTTAATTTGTCAGGCTACAGTTGAATCATTGGTTTGGTCTTAGAACTTTTTAGAACCTCAGCTTCTCAGAGCTTAATGATGCATCGGTGTTAACTAACTCAACAGCCTCACTTCTCGCAACAACATTATTCACAGGAGGCCAGTCTGACTTTTATTGCTCCCTCTTTAATTTCCTGGGAATGGGATGGCAGTCAGAAATCACCACCCATTAATGAAATGAGCGGCTGAAGCCCGGCCTGCCTGGATGGCACATGTTTATACAGTGACGCCTGCTTGCCGTAAGTAAGGGCTTCCCTGATGGCCGCCTGCCACCCAAACAGATTTAAAGCCGATTTGCCCTGTGAGATCCACTGTTGGGAAAGTCGACTCTTTGTCTCTGTTGCCGGCTGATGGAGGCGCCAGTAGCCTCTTGGCTTCATCTGTCCCTTGCTGAAGGTGTCAGCAGAGTTGGTACGGGGGGGGCAGAAAAGTTCATAGTGGTCAAATTTGACCAAATGTTTATTTTTCAACCGCAGGGATCCAAGCGCTGGAACACCGATGGAAGAAGTGTGCAGACCGAAGGGGAGACTGTGTTGAAAAATAAACCACATTTGGTCAAATTTGGCCACTATGAACTTTTCAGCCTATGAATTTTTCAGCCCCCCCCCTCGTATTTTGGATGAGCATCAGTGTCATCAGAGTCATCCATCAGACACCAAATTGGATGTATTGTCACTTCCTCAGTAACACTACATCAGTGCTTCTGTCCCCAGCACAGCACTCTTCCCTAGGCTGCTGCTGCATGTCTATATATTGTTAAAACCTCATGTGTAATTTTAGAAAAGCACGGATAACAAAGGCCCAGTATGACACAAATCTTGATGCACGCCGAAATGCTTTGGTCAATTATATTTCAGACTTTCCGTGCTGCACGCAGGAAGGCACAGATGACATTTCCTGGTTGATTGCCAAGTTGCATTTGTGCCGTGGGATACCATGTGTCCCATGAAAGGAGGAGGAGGATAGTTGCAGAGGCAGAGTGGTTGACCGACAGCCGGCAGAGTGAATCACACATGTCCCCATCTCTCCCTCTCTCCCCCCCCACCCGAGATGGAAATGTCGGTCACAAGATCAAGGCAGTGGATCGCTCCACATTGTTCCTATTGGCAGACAATTACTATGAACTCTACTGTAGAAAAATGAATGTGTGAATACAAACTGTTGTATTTCTGTTTTAAACCAGCTGCTATTAGGTTTTTAGTCTCTGATGCTGGATATTTACAAGTTTTTGCTGTGTAGATGGTAAAGGGGAAACTATAGATGAATGAACGATGAATCATCATTTCCAAATTTACTACTATTTACAGATATCTAAATTTACAAGGATTTAGAGTAAATGTTTTTCTCTGGTCACGTTCCTTTTATGTATACGGCATTTGCATCCCATTATGCCCTTATTTACTTTTGCCCTTTCCCTGATCTCTGTGACCTGACAGGAGCAGATGATGGCTAAAGGGCACATGACATGCTTTTCCATGTTTTGTTTTGTTTTTTTAGCTATAATAACAATGAATTATAATTTTAAAGGTGCCCAAAAGCTAAAAACAAACAAACAAAAACAGGTATATGCATTCTGTAGTAATTGCATTAAAAACAAACTCATTTTGATGAAGTTTCGTGTACTCAAGCTCACAAAAAGTTTTTGAGATTTGCATGTATGACGCCCTAGTTGTTGATTTATTTTATAGGGATTTATAGGGAGTGCACATCCACGGGATGATGGGACTATCTGTCAGTGGGGTCTAAACCCGCCTACTGGTAAATGTTACTCAAGAGTTGGCTTAGTTGCCGGACCAGAATTATTATGGCTCTTTGTGTAAAATCTAGTCACCCTAATAGACATCCACGCTCCCTCATGGCTCATTAAATCACAGCCAAAAATCTGTCCCGTGGCATTCTGGCCTAATATGTTATGTTTTGGCTGGGATGGCCCAGAGAATTGTGGTTATTAATGAAGTTACTTCAACAGCACTAGTTGGCTGGACCATAGCAGTTTTCTATCTGACAAAGCATCCCAGTGGTCGGTATACCCCTTGGGCCGCTAGCCTTAGTTAAATGATAGCGGTCAGTCTTCTTGGAAATTTTCCCAGCCGGATCTACTCATTCTCTTTCAGTCATCCACTCTAACCAGTTTCCACAATGGAAAGTGCTCCTCTATAAATCATGATGAGAGGCCAGCATATGCACCTGAATTGGTGCTTTTTTCAGGTCAACACTGATGCATTGTCCTGTCAAGATGCTTCTTTCTCTGTTGGGAGTAAAACAGAGTGAAATGAAAATGGCTCAGAATATTCCTCAGAGTTAAAAATATCCCTCTCACTAGGGCTGGGCACTGAGGCAAATAACATATTGAACATATTTTTAACCCACATACACACATGTAAACTAATTTAAGAATGATTATTTATTAAGATTTTTAAATAGAATTATTTCAGTTTTACTTTTCCTTCTGAGAGAGAAATTTAACTCTTTGCTTCGCCCTTTTATTGTGAAAGCTCATCTTTTATTTTGAAAGTTTGTTTCCTGCACTAAGACCAGAGCAGCATTTGGCTCCATTGCAATCTGCTGGTATGCAGTTAATGGTTTTGAACTCCTTACTTAATGTGAAGTAGCGTCATCAACAATCACGAACACTAAAGCAGCTCTACATCGCTACGGTTGTTTGGCTCTTTGCTTCCTGCATTAGCCGGTTTGTTTTTAGTCTGCTGCTAACCGGAAACATTGGAGCGACGCACAGCTGTCGCCTATGATAAGTGTGTGCAAGCCGTGGGGCCTTTCGACAGAGAGGCTGGAGAGTCTAGTCACTTTTGGGTTTATGTAACTGAAAAATGCAACTTTTATGTATTAAAAAAAACAGTTTTCATACCACCAACCCCCATTTCAGAAGTAGTTGTAAGGCTAGTTTAAAGTAAGTTCATATTAAAAATTGTTGGTTTCTCTGTTGTACATGAATAAATGCCTGCATGTTTCTTCTTTTCCTCAGATAAACAATTATAATTTCAGTGAAAGAGAGCAAGCCGACAAATGATAGCTTGCCAAAGATAGTAGTAATGGGTTTGGAACCAGCCATGCCACGTTTCCTGTGGTGCCGTTCTGCTGGTTTCTCTGCCTGAATAGGACTTCTGTCCACGTCTGACAGTCCTAATAAAGTATTTTCCTGATTTTAAAAAAGAACTGGCCAAATGATTCGTCAACACATGCCATTTTAGAGGAGGTACACTTATAACACTCAAAAATAGTTCAGTCCTCAGATGTCTGTGGCCGACGCTCGCACCTAGGAACCATCCAGTTAGCCACAGTTCCTCTTCAGTTTCCTAAATTCAGCCACTGTTTTTCAGAACTCGTTGCCAGCTGTTGAGGTGGAGCACTTTCCTCACTTACATTTCCCAGCTGGTCCAGTGATTCAGACCTGTGACTCAGAAATAATAATAAGCGGGCTTCTCTAACCTGATGCCACTGTCCGCATGTATCCTAGGCTGAGGAGGAGAGGTGGTGTAGCTGCCTTTCTGGACAAAGGCAGGAAGGGAGGGAGTCTGAATGAGTATTTGCTAATGTTGCATAATGCTTTCACGTTCCCATGGCCGTGGCCTTCGAAGAACAGAGCTACTTTAGGCGTAGCAACGGCAATGCCGCGGCCAATCAGCTTTCCTGGCTGATGTCAGGGCCATCGTGCCAAACCTCAGCACCATGAGAGGGCAAATGGAAACTGGGAGCTGGTTATGGAGCAACGGGAGGAAGATAACAATGGGTACATTTATCCTCTCTACCGTGCCGCATCACACTTTCCTCTTTACTGAGGAGAAAGTGAATCTGTGGCACATGGACCTCATGGGTACTGTAGAAATCGGTAGAGAAGGAGAACGTTGAACAGTTTTCTCACCAGTACTCTGTTGATCTCCCTGTTTAACTTGTTCTTTTAGTCATGGAGACTCTGACTTTTTGTGGTGATATTGGATTTACGTGTCATGGGTTTGTTCATAATTAGAAGTTATATTTAACTGACTCCTGTGTGAGCTGCCCTCTGAAACGGCGCATCAGTATGTTTTTGTTTGCATCTGGGATTTTGCTGTAGAGGCCATACGGGATGACAAGAAGAAGAAAGAAGCCAGGTGCCATGTTAGCTATTTTAGCAGCAGTTGCTAGCACTGATGACATCAGAGGCCTACACATGCACGGGGCAGAAGTTGCATGAATTCCAATCTTACCGTTCCCATTTAAATGACCTGGCCAGAGGGCTTGACATGAACTTTTTTGCTCACCAGTCACTGTGGCTAGTGATTTTCCGAAGTTATTAGCCACTCAGCCTTTTCACTAGCCACAAGTTTGTGGTTGGAAAATTATGTTTAATATGATCAAATTGGACTAATGCTAAAATTTACCTGAACGAAATTTACAACCTTTTTAAATGTAAATGACCCGTATACAGACATAAAAATAGCAAGAGAAACACTGTTTATTTATGAACAGCAGTAAATACTGTAAAACGATAGAGAAAATATTTGTAACGTGAGAATGAAGTACAGGTAGATGTGGGGTCTGTCCCAGTTTTCATTTGTACCCCTACCCCTTTGAATTGGAACACCGCTTCATGGCTGCACTGCTTCATTAGTAGTTGCTGATGAATTTAACCTAAACTGTTTTCACCATAAAAAATAAGAGAAAGAAAACTGATTAGAAAAATATCTCATCTTAAGGAGGAAAAAGTCTCAAGTTTACATGAATTATTCTAATCAGTAGAAAAAAAATCAGAAATTTACTAGAAAGAAAGCTCTAAATACAAAGAAAAATTTGGACCCCCGGTGGCCGTTTTTGGCCCGTGGGCCATATGTTTCACACCCCTAGACCGACCCATTAAAATATATATTTAGAGGGTAAATGACAACTTCTTACTCTAAAAATAATCACATTTAACCACGGCGGTAGGAGCTGATGTGGGGGGAGGGAGCACGGGGTTAGCTATTCACCACTGGGACAACGGGGATCAGGGGCAGTTCTCCAGTAATATGATTGCTGAGAGCAGGAACAGATGTGTTCTGCTGGTTGCTGTCTATTCGTTGCCATTTCTCCAGACTGACTGCAAAATGAACTCGCCATGGGCAGAGTCTGGCTCCACTCTGTACTCGGTACAGGAGAAGCTGCCACCCAACATGGCATTTCTTCCCACCAGGCTGAACGGGGCTGGACGGGAGAGCGATCCGCGGAGTAGACCATCCACGGGTTCTCCAGACTCCATCCACGGCGACAGTGGACCAATGAGCACACACTGTGTGCAGATAGTGCTCATGGGAGTTGTAGTTTTGTAGTCTCACATTGCGATCGGTTTATTTCAGATACCGTTTGAGAAAACTACAACCCGTTAAAGTGGCTAGTGGGAATGGCCGTCTTATCGCCCACTGCTGAAATCTACTGGCCCTTGGCTAGTGTTAATGCCAAGCCCTGCCTGACTACAATATTGGATAGGCTGTATGTTTGATCTAGGACAATATAAGGAAGTTATTTAGATCCAGTCAGAAAATCTGCAAATAAGATCTTGTCAGAGAAATTGGATTTGAGTCATTTCAGGTTGGTAATATGAGCGTACGGCTTTAGTACTATATTTCCATCACTACCATTGTGTTCCTGCCAGAGACAATAGTTATAAATCTGTTAATAAACTTAAAATGCTCAATATCCCTGTGTCAGCTTACCTTCCATCAGATGCATTTAGAAGTGCTAACATTAAGATTCCCTTTTCCATCCCGGGAAGGGAATACAGGAGCCAGACCAGGTTGTTTGCATATATTTGATAGGAAAAGGAGACTATGCTAATCATAAAGTCTCAAAAAAGCTGCTGATCACCTACACTGCAGCTGGAAAAACTCCCTGCCAGGACATCGTAGATGGGTATGGCTAGCTTTATTTAACAAGGAACCTAATCACCAGTGTGAGCAGCAGTATGATACTCTGTTGTTTCACCCTGAAAAATGTGATCAGCATGGACAGCGTGCTTTGGAACAGTGTACATATGAATTCTAGTTGAGTGTGCTGTTCTCTGTTTTACAGTACTCATTCTTTAGGTAATAAAAGGCAATTTAAGGCTTTTTCATTTATCAAAACCTGACTTGTGTAATACTGCTTTAGACTGTTGTTGAATAAAGGAATTGAAACCAAAAAATGTTTTCCTGTCCTAACACATTTGCTGCTGATCAACAGCATTACATGCTTCTGCAAGCCTCCTGCACAATGGAGAAAGTACAATCAGCTATCTGATTTATACTATAGTCATTTACAGTACTGAACTCTATACAACTGCCAGGCTGAAATGTTGATAGATGGCAGCTAATTTCTGTTACATTTGCATACATTTTGTCTGCTTTTCTGATCAGTCCTTAGTGCTGATTGCAGATTTTATGATATTTTTTATAATGTGATGTGTTGCAGTAACATTGGTTGTAGCTACAGATTTTGTATTTATCAGTTTTTGGTCCTTATCCGCAATTTTATTTTAGCTTTTTCTATAGTAACAAAGTGTAATAATTATACCTTGGTTATCTACTTTTGAATGATTAAATCTGAGTAATTAAAACTGATTTGGTGAAGTTAAAGGTCCCATAATGTGAAAAATTGTGTTTTCATGGGTGTTAACGTTATAAAATGCAACCATGGCTCACATGTATACCAATAGAATATTGTAATGCTAATTTCACAAATACGTACACCCTGCCTTTATTTAGCTAAACTCTTTAACCAAAACAAGCATATTGTACTTCTTGGTTTTTATGATGTCACAAACCAACAAGCCATGCCTTCAGTTCTCGAAATTAGCTAAAATTAACTGACTGCCTTCTAAGGGTGGGAATCGTGAGGGACCTTGTGATTCGATTTGGATCGTGATACTTGGGTCACGATTCAATCCTATCATGATTCAATGATAATCACAATATTGTGATAATCAAGTATCACAATCCCATATATTTCAATTTTTTTCCACCTTATTCACCTTCAAATCATGGCTTGAAGCTGTTGACATCTCTTTCATATGATAAAGTATTCTTGGAGCTTCATTTTTCGCAGCGACATGTCTCTGCACACAGGGAGGATGATGGACGGTGCTGTTTGGACTAGATTCCCACTCCAGATAGGTTTAGCTGACTCTGTGAACTCTTTTAAAAAGCAGCTGAAAACTTTTTTGTTTAACAAGGATTTCCATTGAGTTTCAACTGCTTTTTAATGGTAAATCTGATGTTTTTAAATTATTTTAATCTTGTGTTTTAACTTGTTTTTGTATTTTTAAAATTTTATCTGTCAACTTCCTTTTATTCCACTTTATTGTGCAGCGCTCTGTGACTATATGTCTCTGAAAAGCACTTCATAAATAAACGTTATTTACTTGGCGATCGGAGAAAAAGCTCCATGCCGGTGTCTCTTTAGCTTAGCTGTTGCTAATGCTGCTCCGAGACATGTGTGACTCACCCTGAGTGTTTTTTTGTTTTGTTTTGTTTTCATGCAGTGCTTCTTGTCAGTTGTGTGTCATGTCAAGGTCTTTCCTTCCATCTTTGTTATAAAATCCAAAAAAGGCCCAACATTTGAGCTAACTTTGAGCTGCTTCCTAACTTTCAAAGCTGGCTCCAAATCTGAGGCAAGCTATGACTTCACTTGACTGGGTGTTTGCTTTGCGTCATCTAGTGAACAGAAAATGCCATTGATTAACTGATAACTCAAAAGTATGTGTGCTTTTTTTTTTTTTTTTTTTTTTAAATAAAAGGTCGATCCATACATTTATGGATCAGTGCATTGTTGCCAGTGCCAAGTATTGCGATCCATCACTGAATCGATCTTTTTTTTCCCCCCACCCCTGCTGCCTTCTTACTTGTGATTGGCCCACTGAAATTACCTTTACCCAATCAGATTAGGGACTTGTTAATGAGGAGACTGTTTTTAACGTACCCTTAAGGAGCCTTTTTTGATGAACTGTAAAACAATACAAAAATGGGTTGTGGTCTTTAAGACTGTATATCTACTATACATCTTTCATCCATATGGACACTATTAATCCAGACTTGGAGAACTAAAGGTGGGGCTTGTTGGTTTGTGTCATCATGAAACCCAGGAATTGCAGTCCACTCATTTAAGAGTTTAACTAAATAAGTGGTAGTGTGTATTTTTGTGAGAAATGAGCATTTTGATATTTTAACAGTATACATGTAACACATGGATACATTTTTGAAGGTTAAACCATTTTTCAATTAAAGGGACCTTTACAGGTACATCTCAAAAAATTTGAATATCATGAAAAAGTTCAATTTTTTTTTGTCACTCATTTCAGAAAGTGAAACACATAGTATATACTGTAGATTCATTACACAGAGAGTGATATATTTCAAGTGTTTATTTATTTTAATTTTGATGATTATGGTTTACAACCCATTAAAACCCCCAATTCAATTTCTCAAAAAATAAGAATATTACATAAAATTAATTAAAAAAATAGTTTTTTAATAGAAATGTTGGCCAACTGAAAAGTATGTCCATGTACACACTCAATACTTGGTCGGGGCTCCTTTTGGATTAATTACTGTATCAATGTGGCGTGGCATGGAGGTGATCAGCCTGTGGCACTGCTGAGGTGTTATGGAGGTCCAGGTTGTTTTGATAGTGACCTTCAGCTCGTCTGCATTGTTGGGTCTGGTGTCTCTCATCTTCCTCTTGACAATACTCCATAGAATTCTCTATGGGGTTTAGGTCAGGAGAGTTTGCTGGCCAATCAAACACAGTGATGCCATGGTCATTAAACCAGGTTTTGATACTTTTGGCAGTATGGGCAGGTGCCAGGTCCTGCTGAAAAATGAAATCAACTTCTCCATAAAGCTTGTCAGCAGAGGGAAGCATGAAGTGCTCTAAAATTTCCTGGTAGACGACTGCGGTGACTTGGGTCTTGATAAAACATAGTGGACAAACACCAGCAGATGACCTCTGCTTGGATAAAGGTAAATGTTGCATTTCATTTGTAAATCAAAGTCCAAGAGTCTGGAGAAAGAGTGGAGAGGCGCAAAATCTAAGTTGCTTGAGGTTTAGTGTGAAGTTTCTACAGTCAGTGATGATTTGAGGAACCATGTCATCTGTTGGTGTTGGTCCAATGTGTTTTATCAAGACCAAAGTCAACACAGTCGTCTACCGGGAAATTTTAGAACACTTCATGCTTCCCTCTGCTGACAAGCTTTATGGAGAACCTGATTTAATTTTCCAGCAGGACTTGGCACCCCCCCCACACTGCCAAAAGTATCAAAACCTGGTTTAATGACCATGGTATCACTGTGTTTGATTCTCCAGCAAACTCTCCTGACCTAAACCCCATAGAGAATCTATGAAGTATTGTCAAGAGGAAGATGAGACACCAGACCCAACAATGCAGACGAGCTGAAGGTCACTATCAAAGCAACCTGGACCTCCATAACACCTCAGCAGTGCCACAGGCTGATCACCTCCATGCCACGCCACATTGATACAGTAATTAATCCAAAAGGAGCCCCGACCAAGTATTGAGTGTATACATGGACATACTTTTCAGTCGGCCAACATTTCTATTAAAAAACTATTTTTTAAAATTAATTTTAATGTAATATAATTTTTTGAGAAACTGAATTTGGGGTTTTCATGGTCTGTAAGCCATAATCCTCAAAATTAAAATAAATAAACACTTGAAATATTTCACTCTCTGTGTAATGAATCTACAGTATATAATATATGGGTTTCACTTTCTGAAATGAGTGACAAAAAATATTGAACTTTTTCATGATATTCTAATTTTTTGAGATGCATCTGTAAGTCCAGCCACTGTTGTATAAACTGGGATTTTCATGCTAATGTGTTGTTTGTTTTTAACTCAATAACCAGCTCTTAAATGCCCAGAATATTCTGTCAGCATATAGCCAACTGCCATTAGGTTAGACAAGACGGATGCAGATGAATGGAGAGACTGAATAGCACTCTTTGCGGTTCATGTTGTTTCCCACTGCTTCTGCTAAGCCACGTGTATTAAATGTTGTTGGATATACCGTATACCATTTCCTCTCATTTGTAGTAAAATATAACTTGAATTTATTGAATGGTGAGAGAAACTTTGCTGTGTTTGTCATTGAAGTAGAATCCTCGTCTCTGTATGGTGACTTCTGCTGCTTTGTAGCTCACAACACCTGTGCAGCCAAACTAGCTGGAGTACTATTTATGCTGAGATAGAAATGGCCAGTTTGTGTTCTGAAGGCCAGATGTTGCATCACGAGACAAACAGGCCATGGTTAGAACAGAGGTCAGCGGTGTGTGTGTGTGTGTGTGTGTGTGTGTGTGTGTGTGTGTGTACACAAGTGCCTGGGCAAGTCCTGCTTTATTGATTAGCCCAGTGCTTACTTTTAAGGCAAAAGGTCATTTTCAGAGTAAGTTTTCTGGCTGTGCATGTAGCCTTCTCATATAATTGTTTGCTCATGATGTTCCAGATTAAGTTATTGTTGTCATGCAATTCAACTCCTGGTATACGTCAAAGTAATCATCAGCAGGGCCGTTTCTTGCTTTTGGGCAATATGTGACACTGTTTGGGGTGGGGGGGTGGGTCCTCTTTTTGAAATGGGGAAGAATTCAATCTCTGCCCTCGCAACAAAAACATCGAAAACTTAGTTCATTGGCTTTACAAACAGAAAAAAACATTACATAGAATAAAATAGAATTTGCAAATTCATAACAAACATTACAAATTTATCAGAAAATAGCCTTGTGGCTGAAGGAACCCGTAGCATTTGTGTACTCTGCTTGGTAGCTGGAGAGGTCGGCCCCAATGAGAACTTGGCCCCTAAGGAAAGCCGGCCCCAATATATATAATGTACACTTACTGTTTTATCATTGTCCGAGTATGTAGCAACCAGTGTTTCCTCTGGCTTAAAGACCTTGGCGCGGTGGCAACATATTTTTTCCGGGAAGGGGGGGGGGCAGAAAACACATGACACTATTGTAACTGGAATATGTTAATTTTATCCTATTTATTTCTTTTTTAAATTTTGCACAGTAACTTTGCATGTGGAGCTTACCATTTGAAGTATTGTAAAACCGAGGCTTGAATGTTGGAACATTGGTCCAGTTGGGGTCCCACCCAGACATCCTGTGTTTGGACTTTTTACTGGTGTCATCCTTCCTCTGCTCTCGCCTCCCCTGGACCCTCTGCCTGAACACTTTCCTCTCCTTGGCTCCTCTCTTCTGTCTCATCTTGCCCTCTCTGAGCTCTGTCTAATTCAGGTTCTCTCTGTCTATGGTGGTATACAAACAAGTTAGAAAATATCAAGTGTCATGTTTTGTCCTGCAGGATTTTTTGTCATGGTTTACATAAATGACAAAAATATGTTTGTTTGGTTTTTTTTGTATTTTTATTATAGTGTTTCTTTTTTCCATTGAGAGAGTAGGGAAGGGGAAAAACATTCATAATAGTAATGTATTCATTCATACTTGAATTGAATTGATCATATAATTTAACTTTATTTATTATATAGCGCCATTTCACAACAACAGTCATCTCATAGCACTATCAACTGTAGGGGGAACCCCCACAGTTGCAGAAAGACCCCAGCAATCAGGCGATCCCCTGTGAGCAAGCACTTGGCGACGGTGGAGAGGAAAAACTCCCTTTTAACAGGAAGAAACCTCCAGCAGAACCAGGCTCAGGGAGGGGCAGTCATCTGCTGCGACTGGCTGGGGGGTGAGGGGATAGAGAAGAAGAAAAGAACAGACATGTAGAGAGCAAACAGCACGATGGGGACTCAATCTATGGGAGAGAACAAACAAATGTTAATGACCAGCAAAAAAAATATTTCATTGAGAGTGAGGAAAGGAGTGAGGCCCAGTGCATTACTGGAGGTCCCCCGGCTGACTAAACCTATTAGCAGCATAACTAAGGAAGGGTTCAGAAACACATGATCCCTCCCTAATTGTAGGCTATATCAAAAAGGTAGGTTTTAGCCCTATTCTTAAAAACAGAGATCGAGTCTGACTCCCGAATCCAGATTGGCAGCTGGTTCCACAGGAGAGGAGCTTGATAACTGAAGGCTCTGCCTCCCATTGTACTTTTGGAGATTCTAGGTATTACAAGTAATCCTGCATTTTGGGAGCGTAGTGCTCTGTTAGGATAATACGATAGTATCAGATCTTTTAAATAAAAAGGAGCCTGATTGTTTAGAGCTTTGTAAGTAAGAAGAAGGATTTTAAACTTAATTCTAAACTCTATGGGAAGCCAATGAAGGGAGGCCAGAACCGGAGAGATATGATCGCTCTTTCTAGTACCTGTTAAAACTCTTGCTGCGGCATTTTGGATCAGCTGAAGACTTTTTAAAGATGTTTTAGGACAGCCTGATAATAAAGAATTACAATAATCTAATCTCGAGCTAACAAAAGCGTGGATCAGTTTCTCAGCATCACTCTGAGACAAGATGCTCCTAATCTTGGCAATATTACGCAAATGATAGAAGGCAGTCTTAGAAACAAATTTAATATGTGAATTGAAGGACAGATCTTGATCAAAAATAATTCCAAGGTTCCTCACAGAGCTATTAAGAGAGAGAGTAACCACATCCAAACTGAAAGTTTGATTTGGAAAGGTATTTCTAAGGTTTTTTGGACCAACAAGAATGACTTCAGTCTTATCTGAATTTAATAGCAGGAAATTACAAGTCATCCAAGCTTTGATTTCCTTAAGACAGGCTTCTAACTTGGCTAATTGATTACTATCATCTGGCTTCATTGACAGGTATAATTGTGTGTCATCTGCATAACAGTGAAAATGTATACAGTGCTTTCTAATAATGTTGCCTAACGGAAGCATATATAAACTAAAAAGAGTAGGGCCTAGCACAGATCCCTGTGGAACTCCATGACTAAGCTTTGAGTTGAAAGAAAACTCATTATTTACATGAACAAACTGGAACCTATCAGATAAATAAGATCTAAACCACTGCAATGAAGTTCCATTAAGTCCAACATAGTGTTCTAATCTATCAAGTAGAATATTATGATCGATAGTATCAAAAGCTGCACTAAGGTGTAAAAGGACAAGTACAGAAACTAGTCCATTATCAGATGCAATGAGGAGGTCGTTAGTGACCTTCGCTAAGGCTGTTTCGGTACTATGATGGATTCTAAACCCAGATTGAAACTCTTCAAGTAAACCATGATCAGAGGTGGGTATAGTAGCTAGAAATTCAACTTATGTAAAAGCAGTGCTTTGAAATTAATAATTAAAAGTAGACAACCAAAACTTTCTAGTTAAGGGTACAAAGAGCACCCACTTAAAAACTTGAGTAATGACTTCAGTCTTGAAGGTTTGAGGTCTTTCTCCAAAATTATAACAATTTTCTTATAGTTTTCTTTTTTCAGTGTAAATTTATCTAAATTTGAAACCATTTTCCTCAAATTTGTAATTTCCTCTTGTAAAATTGACTTTTCTTGTACATTTGAGACTTTATTATAAGTTTGTGGATTATTTTATGGCAAGTTTTTGTCTATTTTTTAAAAAAAAATTACTGGTTTTTTTTTAATAAATTTGAAACACTGTTTTCTTTTTTTTACTTTTTCCTTGTAACAATTTACATTTTTGACCATAATTTTGCAGAGTCAGAACAGAACAATAATTTAACTCTGATTTCAAAGGGAAAAAAATTAATAAAATTGTATTTAATGAAATAAATTAACTTAAATGACCAAAGATGCAGATATCTCTGTGTGTGTGTGTGTGTGTGTGTGTGTGTGTGTGTGTGTGTGTGTGTGTGTGTGTGTGTGTGTGTGTGTGTAATTTTTCTTTTTTCCAGAAATCTCCTCATCACCCAGACAGCAGGAAAAACCTCCCTTATTTTGAAATCCAAATGTTGGCACGTTTAGTTTGTCTCAAGGCTGCTGACGGATTAAAGTCACTGACTTTGTGAATTTCGGTCATCTTATTAACTTTCCAGGTACATAATAGTGAACATAAATTAGTTAATTAGTATTAACTAAGGTAAAGGTAAAAACAGCTCCTTTTCATTCTTGTCTGAAATAAGAAAAACAAAAAACTAATGATTAAAAAGAAGAAAAAATGAACCAACTCGAGCTCTTAACCACACTTGTTAGCTAAGCGACTCTTCCATTATTGCTCCCGTTAGCAGTGGGTTAAAACCATGATAAACACCTCCAGTGCTTACATACCTCTTCTGATTTTTGTCCGCATTTAAAGTACTTTAATAAGCTCATGTTTCTCTTGGACAGTGATGCAAGTGAGACACTCTGCTTGGCGACGTAGTGGTCATGCAGGTGTGGCACTTCTGAACTCCACACAGATGACGATCACGCGCGTTGTGTGTGTGTGCTTGCGGACCGTGATTCCTTCATATTTTTTTTCTTAAATTTATATTTCCTCTTAGGAGTGGCAGGAAATTTACAAGTGTAGCGGGCCACCACCGGGAAATGTTATCAGAAGAAGCCCTGTAACAGCAGTAACTGCATGCTAAGCAGATTTGAGTGGCGTTGGATGAAGAAATTTTATATTAAGTAGTTTTCTAATTGAACTTCTTCACTTAACAGATTGCTCTATAGTTGTGCTAGTGACAGGATGTATGGTTGATATCTACTGAACCTCAAATTTGAGTTTTTTATTCCTGTTTGACATTTTCAAAAATAAGCACCAGTTTGTGTGGTTCCCTCGTTGAGGTCAATTTCAGATCTACTACTGATGAAATGGGGGGGGAAAAAAAAAGAAGGTAAGCAGAAATGTGCACTACTACTACTGCTGGGGGAAGAGTTCTCCTGGGCCGACTTTTCCTGGGGACCGCGTTCTCCTGGGCTGACTTCTGTATTACTCTGCTTTACAGCCAGAAACAGCCCTGATCATCAGACCAATGTTTCGAATGTGAAACATCAAACATGATGTGATAGAGGCTGCACGGTGGCGCAGTGGTTTAGCACTGTGGCAGCACAGTTTTACCCTCGGCCGGGGGACCGCGGGGATCATGAGATCGTGGGTTCGATCCCAGCCCCCGACCAACAGTGAGCTGTGTGGAGTTTGCATGTTCTCCCCGTGTTGCGCGGGTTTACTCCGGGATTTCTCCGGTTTCCTCCCGCACACCAAAAACATGTAGGTTTAGGGCGCTCGCGCACGCAGCGACCAGCAGCCGGTGGCTTGTCACCAGACTGCAAACCAAGTCTACCTACGGGTACAAATAAGTAACAAAAAAAAAAAAAAAAAAAAAATTCTTCTAAGCAGAATGTTGGAATCACTGGGATGTGCAGGTTTTAAGCTACTCTGTTGTGACACTGAAGCTCTCGTTTTCCCCACAGAAAAGGAGTTGAACACAAAATGTGTGGTGGAAATGGCGAAGAACCAGACGATCCTCCATCCTGCAGGAGGGAACCTTGGAAAAGATTCCAGGTAAGTCCTGAGACCAGATACTTTGTTCAGAGCACTGATTTATCATCCTCTGACAGCTGCTCCTACACTCTACTTTCCCCCCATACCGTAAGTCATACGGCATACATCTTAAGGGAAACGCTGAAAGAAATAGAATTTTAGTTAGGGAATTCACTTCTATTTGTGGCCTACTTTTGACACAAATCAGAAGGGTGTGGGTGGATGGACTTGACACATCCTAGGAATTTCTAAGGAGATAATCTCTGTTTTCATAATCATACACTCAAACACAGTAGTATTACTTTTTTATTCTGAGAAAAGGTTTTCTGTCCATAGGTATTTGGGCATCGACTGTATACAGGGTCTATGCATTAAAGATTTTTTAGTCTCACATTTATCCAAAATTGAAGCTTTAATGAACATGTTCTATCTTTAATTCTACCTTTTGGGGGTCTTAAAAATACCACAGATACTATGATAAACAGCCATATTTTCTTACGTCTTTGGAATGAAGTAATCATTTTCAGTTATGTGAATTTTTAATAGCTGTTTTTGCATTTTGACATAATGGAAAGTGAAATGACTAGAACAAACAGTTTTTCATAAATTTTGCAGTATTTGTAAATTTGAAGCTTTTTTACACATAAATTTGCATTTTTTCCTTGTAAATGTATGGCTATTTTTTCTTGTAAATTTATGCCTTTTTCCTTCCAAATTTCTTTTCTTCCAACATTTTTTCATATATTTTGACATTTTTCTCATAAATTTGACTTTTTTTTTTTCCACAATATCTTTATTGAACCTTTTTTTTTTTAACAAACATGATACAAACAATCAAACACTAACACTAAAGTACTACAAAAAAAAAAAAAAATGCACTAAAAACACCAACAACCACCAACAAAATCAAATCTTCAACAATGCTCCTCTGTTTAGTCTAGACAATCCAATACATAAGTATACATATTATGTTCACCAGTTTGGAATTTACAAGGTCCACACACATCATTCACCTTCTTCTTCAAGAGTTATGTTTAAATTTTTTACATAATCAATAAAAGGTCTCCATATATTCTCAAACACAATTTCCTTTGATTTTAGTATATATGTTATTCTTTCTAATGGAAGGTTTGTTAACATCTGTCTTAACCACTGAGTCACATCTGGTCTATGAGTCTTTTTCCATAATAGTGCAATACATTTTTTGGCATTAAGCAAACTGAGGTCTATGAATGTTCTTTCACTTTTATTAAAATTATGCTTTTCTGGGTACAGACCCAACAAAAACAGTTTAGGATTCAATATGATTTGTTTTGAGATTATTTTTTCAATTGTTACCCTCACCTCTTCCCAAAACATTCTTATTAATCTACATTCCCATAAACAATGAAATAGGGTTCCTTTACTTTCCATGCATTTTGTGCATGTATCTGGTATATTTTTGTTATATCTATTTAACTCCTCCGGTGTAACATACATCCGCATTAACCATTTGAAATGTATCAATTTAAGGCGTGCATTTATTGATTTGGTTTGAGCTTCTGTACAAGCCAATTCCCATTGTTCCTCTGAAATTTCAATTTGCAGATCTTCTTTCCAGTAGTTTAATCTTTTCAGTGAATTTTCACTTGAAGATAGTGTCAATGAGTTATAAAACTCTGAAATAATACCCTTTCTTTTACTATCTTTCATCATCATTTTTTCCAAGGATGAATAAATAGGTCGAGTGAGAGCTTTATTTTGATTTGATCGAATAAAGTTTCTAAGTTGAAGATATTTAAAAAAATGTGTTCTATTGAGATTAAATTTGATCCTCAGCTCTTCAAAAGACATTATGTTGTCTGCACATGGCAAATATAAATCCTGAATCTTTTGTATCCCTTTTAAATTCCATACTTTAAATACAGCGTCCGCTCTCCCTGGTTTAAAATATTGATTACCCCATATTGGACTAAATTGTGACAATAACTGTGGTTCTTTTAAATAGTTTTTAGCTTCACACCATATTTTGATCATATGCTTTACAAATGGATTTTTAACTTGTTTTTGTAATTTTTTTGCCGAATCTGAGTATATGAATATGGGAAGAGGTAAAGGTAAATTGTATGATTCCATTTCAGTCCAGTGAGGGAGATCATTTGATGAAAAATAATATGTCATAGACCTCAGTTGTGCCGACCAATAATACAACATAAAATTTGGACATTTCAGACCTCCACGATCAAATGGTAAATATAATAAAGACAAACGTAATCTAGCCCTCCTGTTGTTCCATATAAATTCCACTAACTTTTTTTTTATTCTTGAGAATAGATCTAAAGGTGGTGATAAGGGAATGTATTGAAATAAATAAAGTATTTTAGGTAAAATATTACTTTTAAGTATATTGATTCTCCCGATCATCGACATTGGTAGTGACATCCATCTCTGAGTTAACTCACTGATATCTGACATTAAGGCTTCATAGTTGACACTGGCGACTGATTCTAGCTTAGGCATAATTTGGATTCCTAAATATTTAAACTGATTTACAACATTGAATTGATTTACCTCAGGGGCTGGGTAATTTCTCTGGGTCTCATTTAGCATTAATATTGAAGATTTAGTTTTATTTATTTTATATCCTGATATTTCCCCAAAATTCTTTATTAAATTCAACAAGGTTGGAATTGATTTTTTTAGATTCGACATAAACAAAATTATATCATCGGCGTACAGGGAGATTTTATGTTCTGTTGGTCCAACTTTAATTCCATATATTTGTGAATGTAAACGTATCGCTAAAGGTTCAATTGCCATAGTAAACAGTAAAGGTGAAAGTGGACAGCCTTGTCGACATCCTCTATTGATTTTTATTGGTTTTGAAATATTGTTATTTGTTAGGATTTCTGCTGTAGCATTATTGTATATTATTTGAACCCATTTTATGAAATTATTTCCAAGTCCAAACCTTTGTATGACTTCAAAAAGAAAGGGCCATTCAACTCTATCAAAGGCCTTTTCGGCGTCCAATGATAGGAGAGCTGTATCCGGTGCTTCTTTATTAAAATAAATAATATTAAATAGTCTTCTTACATTATGGAAGCCTTGTCTACCCTTTATAAAGCCATTCTGATCTCGATTAATAATATTTGGTAAAATTTCTTGTATTCGTCTTGCTAAAATTTTACAGATTATCTTAAGGTCGGCGTTTAATAGGCTTATTGGTCTCATATTTTCACATTTATTAGAGGGCTTACCTGGTTTTGGCAGCAGTATAATTAAGGCATTATTTATGTATGATGGTAAATTATTATTTTGAAATGCTTCTAAAACCATTTCCAAAAAAGGTTTTATTAATTTATTCTTTAAATTTTTTATAAAGGTCAACTGGAAGACCATCTGGTCCTGCACTTTTTCCTGATTTCATATTATCAATGGCTAGCCCAACTTCTTCTTGACTAATTTTAGACTCCAATATCTCCCTGTTTTCATTTGGAATACACGGTATAGATAGTTCGTTCAAAAACCCATTTAGTTTTGTTAAATCAGGTTCATTTTTGGTATCATATAATTTTTCATAGTAATCTCTAAAGGCTCTATTAATTTCTAAAGGATCTATAACTACCTGTCCATTACTTATAATACTGGTAATTGGTGTTTTAATTTCCAATTGTTTAATCTGCCATGCTAATAATTTTCCTGATTTTTCACCTTGTTCATAAAAAGATTGTTTCAATCTTAGAAGACTCGAGGCAGCTCTATTCGCTGATTTTTTTGTCGTATTCAGCTCTCAAAATCAGTAATTCATTCTCCAACCTTAGGTCACTTCCTGCATACACTTTTTCCTGAAGATTTTTTATTTTATGTTCCAATTTAGCTCTCTCCTCTCGAGTCTTCTTAGATTTTGATCCTGTATAACTAATATGTCCCCTAATAAAAGCTTTGAAAGCCTCCCACTTTACACATGCTGATGTTTGTGTAGTATTGATGTCAAAGAACTCGTCTATCTGTTTTTCTATATACTTGACAAATTCCTCATCCTGAAGCCATTTATGCTGAAATTGCCATCTACCTGATTCCTTTGTCAATTTTTTATCTACATATATTAGACAACAGGGTGCATGATCAGAGATCACGATGTTATCATAAAAGCAGTTTTGAATCTTGGACCTTAATTCTGTGGAAATCAAAAAATAATCAATACGTGAGAATGTCTTGTAGGTACTGGAATAACAAGAATAGGCTTTAACTTGTGGTTTCATTTCTCTCCATATAAGATAAGATAAGATAAGATAAGATAAGCCTTTATTAGTCCCACAACGGGGAAATTCCAGGATTGCAACAGCACAGGGATAGCAACACTCAGAGCAACAATCAGAAGGCAAGAAAAAAAAAACAAGCAAGCAAGAGCAGCTAATAAACATATGTACGTATTACTATAAAATATATATATATACACACACACACAGACACACAGTGCAGAGCATTGTAGCTGGATGGAATAAATATATGAATATATGAACACAGTGCAGAGCATTGTAGCTAGATAGAATAAATATGTAAATATATAAACACCCACAGTACGGAGCATTGCAGCTAGGTGGAATAAATATGCAAGTATATAAACACACACAGTGCGGAGCAATGTAGCTAGATGGAATAATATGTAGATATATAAATATATAAACACACCCAGTGCTGAGCATTGTAGCTAGATGGAATAAATATGCAAATATATAAACACACACAGTGCAGAGCATTGTTGCTAGATGGAATGAAACAGCATAACTGTCTACTTAGTTATCCTACATGGTATGATTATGTGCCCATACATATTCTCACCCTCCATAGCGACCGGTATGTTCCTAGTTGTATGCCGGAGGGGACCATTGTGTAAGTCTATTGCATCTTTTGCATTCAAAAAACTATTAGTTTGTTTGTTTGTTACGTCTTTTGCTATCTCTGCGAGCAGCCCTGCTTAGGTTGTACAGTCTGACAGCCGTTGGTAGGAAGGACCTACGAAACCTCTCGGTTGTGCACCTGGGATGATGTAGTCTGCTGCTAAATGAGCTCCTCAGTGCATTCAGTATGTCCTGCATAGGGTGGAACTCGGACTCCAGCAGAGATGACAGTTTAGCCACCGTCCTTCTCTCTCCTATCTCCTCCATCGGATCAAGGCGCTGCCCCAGGACAGAGCTAGCTTTCTTAATCAGTTTGTTCAGTCTCTTCCTATCGGCTGCAGTAATGCCACTGCCCCAGCAGACCACTCCAAAAGTGATGGCTGATGCCACCACCGTGTCATAGAATGACTTCAGCAGCGCCCCTTGTACACCAAAAGACCTGAGTCTCCTCAGCAGGAACAGCCTGCGCTGTCCCTTCTTGTAGAGTGCATCAGTATTGTGTGACCAGTCTAGTTTATTGTTCAGATGAATACCCAGGTACTTATAGGATGTCACCATCTCGATGTCTGTTCCCTGTATATTTACTGGTACTGTGAGGGGCTGCCCATGCCTGCGGCAGTCCACCACCAGCTCCTTAGTTTTCCTCGCGTTGATCTGGAGGCAGTTCCGATGGCACCAGTCCACGAAGTCCTGGATAAGCCCTCTGTACTCAGCTTCATCTCCATTGGAGATGAGGCCAACGATCGCAGAGTCATCAGAGAACTTCTGTAGATGGCAGTGTGTTGTGTTGTGTGAGAAGTCCGCAGTATAAAGAGTGAACAGGAAGGGAGCCAGCACCGTTCCCTGGGGGGCCCCCGTGCTACTGATGATCGTGTCGGAAACACAGTCCCGGGTTCTCACAAACTGAGGCCGGTTCGTGAGGTAGTCCAGGATCCATGATGACAGGTGCTGGTCCACCCCTGCGCGCAGCAGCTTGTCCTTCAGGATCATCGGTTGGATGGTGTTGAAAGCACTGGAGAAGTCAAAGAACATGATCCTCACCATATTCCCGGGCTTCTCCAGGTGGGACAGAGAACGGTGAAGGAGGAAGATCACCGCATCCTCCACCCCAATGCCATGCTGGTAGGCGAACTGGAGTGGATCCATCGCTGGTTCCACCAGGGGGCGGAGGTGAGCAAGGAGCAGTCTCTCCAGGGTCTTCATCAAGTGGGACGTCAAGGCCACCGGTCTGTAGCTGTTCAGGTCTTTGGGGTGGGAAGTTTTTGGTACAGGTACCACACAAGATGTTTTCCACAGCTGTGGTACCCTCCCCAGTTTCAGGCTCATGTTGAAGATATACGTCACAATCCCACACAGCTGGTCTGCACAGGACTTGAGGAGCTTTGCGCTGATGCCGTCCGGTCCCGGCGCCTTCCTCGCCTTGATCTTCCTCAGCTCCGTCCTCACCTGGGTCCTGGTCAGGGTCAGGATGGGGGGCTGTGTGTTGGGAGTGGGGGGGTGTTGGTGGAGTGGGGAGTGGGCAGCAGGACTTGATTTCTTTAGAGGCAGCAGTGGTTGTTGTGCAGTCAGGGGGGCGGGCGGTTGGTCAAATCTATTGAAAAACAGATTCAGGTTGTTCGCCCACTCCCTGCCCCCTGTGGCCTGGGGGGAGGTATTCTGGAGCCCCGAGATGGTTTTGAGGTTTCTCCAGACCCCGCTGATGTCGCTCTGTTGCAGCTTGTCCTCCATCTTCTTCCTGAAGCTGTCCTTGCCTTCTCTGATCTTTCTCCTCAGCTCCCTCTGTACGGACTTCAGCATCTCCCTGTTCCCTGACCTGAAGATCCTCTTCTTCTCTCTCAGAAGTGTTTTTATCTCAGGGTTGATCCAGGGTTTGTTGTTTGAGTGACGCCGTATGGTCTTGGTGGGAACGGATTTGTCCACACAGAAGCTGAGGTAGCCCGTGAAGGTGTGAATGAGGCCATCGATGTCCTCACCATGTGGATCGCAGAGCTGCTTCCAGGCGGTGGCTTCAAAACAGCCCTTTAGGGTGTCCATTGTCTCCTCAGACCATAACTCCACAGTGTGCATGGCCGGAGGTTGTCTGTGCACTAGGGGTTTGTACACCGGCCGGAGATGAACCAAGTTGTGATCCGATCTCCCGAGTGGGGGGAGTTGTGATGAGGTGTACGCCTCCTTAGTGTTTGCGTAGAATAAATCCAGTGTTTTATTGTCTCTAGTGTGGCATGTGACATACTGGGTGAACGTGGGTAGAATGGGAGACAGTGAAACATGGTTGAAATCGCCTGAGATGAGGAGAAGAGCATCTGGGTGTTCTGTCTGCAGCCTGCTGGTTACTGAATGGATGACGTCACGTGCTGTCCCAGCGTTCGCCGTCGGATTTGCATAAATAACAATGCAGATCACGTGTGAGTGTTCTCTCGGGAGATATGTAGGCCTCATGCTAACAGCTAGCAACTCAATGTCTTTGCTGCAGTGTCGTTGTTTAACAGTGATATGTCCCGGTCTGCACCAGTTGTTGTTAACATACATTATCACTCCACCGCCCCTAGCCTTGCCACTCTCTGGTGTTCGGTCAGCTCGTATCATGTGAAAACCCTCCAGCTCAATGTTAGCATCTGCTGCTAGTTCAGTTAGCCACGTCTCAGTAAACAAAAGGAGAGAGCACTCCCGGTATGTGCTATCATAACGGGAGATAGCCGCTAGCTCATCTAACTTTCCCAGTATCGACCGTACATTTCCCATGACAACAGATGGAAGGGAGGGTCTGTACCTTATATTTTTTGTCCTCCGCCTTACTCCAGCCCGGCAGCCGCGGCGTTTTCGCCTCAGTTCTCTCGGTATGTCGAGTTTTTCCAATGGGACCGGGTGGCGGTTGAATGCTAGCAGCTGTTCTCTGCTGTATCGTATCCTGCTATAGACAGTGGCTCCGTCCACCGGCTCAGGAGACATTTAGGACGATCTGTGTGTCCGTGATATAAGTGGGGTGAAAAAAAAAGACGGATCAAAAGAGAGAGGAAGGGAAAAAGACTCGGAATCGAGCCGCTGTTGCAAAAGGCAGCCGACTCGTGTCGACTCGTGGAATTGCAGAGGTCTACAAAATTTAAAAAAACTTAAACAAGTTATGAATAAAATAAAGGACATGGGTTCAAGAATTGTGTTTTTACAAGAAACTCATCTGATAGAGGAGGATGTTAAAAGAATTAGGAGTAGATGGCAGGGAAGTGTATTCACCTCTTCATTTTCATCCCGAGCCAGGGGAGTTATGACTCTCATACATAAATCAGTTCCTTTTCAAGTGAAAAATGTAATTGGAGACAAATTTGGAAGATATGTAATCATTCAAGGTTCTTTGCTATTAGAAAATATAAATCTTGTGAACTTATATGGTCCCAATATAGATGATCAGAAGTTCTTTGCTAATTTATTTCTCATCTTATCATCACTTACAGGGCAACATATAATAGCAGGGGATTTTAATTGTACATTGAATCCAGGTGTGGATAGATCAACAGGACTGGATTGTACGCACATTGGATGTAGGATGACTATTAATCATTTTATGAAAGAATTGAGATTGTTAGATATATTGCAGTGTAAACATGCTCATACAGAGAAGCAAAAACATGAGTGGTTGAACATTCATCCTACAAACTACACACAAACAAATTTCCCCTTCCCACACTTGTGGCAAACCCCCCAAAATCAAAAGAAAAATTCTGTCTCCCGATATAGCCATCGACCATTCCACACCCACGGGGAACAGCCTAAGCCACTCCTTCTTCATCCTCCCAATCACCCTAACTCTACTGCTTTTAATGACGTAACATTAACTCTCCTCTGTAGTTTTCCAACTTAACTCCAAAATTTTTAACAACTTTGTACATCATAGTTTTTTTTTGTTTGTTTGTTTGTTTTGTTTTTGTTTTGTTTTTTTAATATATAATACAATCTATATTTTGTAAACTTACTATTTACTTCAAGTCAGTCAGATGCCTGTGCAAATGCTTAATTATTCTACCTTATATTTTGTTCATGCTTAGCTCCCACCAGTCTCTTCTTCTTCTTTGATCTTCTTGATGAACTCCTGCGCCTCCTCTGGGGTCTTGAAGATGTGGGTTCTGCCCTCATACGTGGTCAGCAGTCTCGCAGGATAGATTACACCATGACGAATCCCAAGGTTGCGCAGCTCCTTGCGTACGGGATCAAACTGCTTCCTCAATTGCTGGATTCCTGTGGCCAAATCTGGGTAGAACCGCACCTGCTGGTCCTGGTGTTTAATCTCTCCTTTAGCACGTGCAGCGTTGAAGATCTTCATCCTGTCTCTGTTGCTAAGAAACTTCATAATTAAGGTCCTCGGCGGTCCCTTATCTCTCCGTGGGCCAATACGATGTGCTTTTTCCAGAACCACTGCTGATTGCAACTCCTCGCTGCCCAGCACCTCCGGAATCCACTTTTCCAGAAAGGAACATACGTCCCGACCTTCTGATTCCTCTGGAAGACCCACCAGCCTCAAATTATTCTGTCTCGACCGAGATTCCAAATCCAAAATATTATCTTCCAGAGATTTTTTTTTTTTTTTCCAAAGTGCGCACCTTTAATTGAAGACGGGTGACGTCATCTTCAGCACTAGCGAGACGGAGCTCCATCTGCGCCGTTCGTTCTACACAGTCACCCAATTCCTTTCTTATTCCTTCCAACGCTGTCATAATCCCATCAAATCTAGAGGAAAAGTCCGCTCTCATTGAACTCATGGCTGCCATCAGCGCATCTGCGCCATTCCCCGCAGAAATCGCAGCGTTGCCAGCCTCCTCCGCCATATATGGAGTTTTGTTTGCTGCGTCACAGACCTGAAAGTCCGTTAATTTGGACTGTTTCGGCGGCTCGCTTTTTCCTTTTCCTGGTTTTCCAGCCTTAGGCTTCGCCGACATATCCTCGCCCAAATGCTGGGATACGTTCTGTCCCAAATGAGAGAGTTATTTGCCGATTTTTTTTTCCAGGAGCAGAGCAGAGCGAGACACGTCCGTCCTACGTGGCAGCCATAACCGGAAGTCATAAATTTGACTTTTTATTGTAAATTTGAAACATTTTTATTGAAAATGTGACTTTCTTGCAAATTTGTGACTATTTTTTAAATATTTTCTTGTAAATTTGCATCATTTATGGCAATTAAAAAAAAAAAAACTTTTTGTCTCAAATTTGTCACCTTTTCCCCTAAAATTTACTTTTGTTTCCCATTAATCTGAAGGCTTTGTTTTAAATTTGACTTTCTTGCAAATTTAAGACTTTTTCCTTATAAATTCACGATTTTTTTTCCTTGTTGCTCCAGGTAGGAACACTGAAAAGACTGCAACTATGATGACTATGACCTCAGTCCCAACAGCAAATCACAGCCGTACTTGGTTGTTGGTGGCGTCAGTCGTGCCCTCTGATTGGCTGTTGGGGCAGAAGTCATAGCCACCATAGTCATAGTTCTTCCAGTGTTCCTACCAAGAACAGAGCCATTGCAGCCAATGCAGGACCACTCGGGCTATGAGGGAAGTAACGTTCATCCTCTCAAAGATTGATGTACAGTTAGAATAATTATTATACCTCTTGTGATGACTTTGCGGAGGATATGTTTTTGAACTGTCTGTCCGTTTTTGACATTTTTTGTTGTTGCCACTATAACTTCTACATTTCTGATCGGATTGACTTCAGATTTATACAGAAGCTTTAACTCATCGTGCCTTGGATGCATTTGTTTTTCAGATACATCTAATGAGGGGTTTCGTTTATTTTGGGGAGGGTTCTTTTCTGTTGTCATCACTATAACTTTTACATTTCTGACTGGATTCACTTCAGATTTATACATCTTAAGGAGGGGGTCCATTTCTCGGGGGGGGGGGGGCTTGTACTTTTTCACTCCATCTTATGTTGTCACCAGAATAGCTTCTATATTTCTGATCAGATTGACTTCCACTAAAGCCACTGAAGAAGCTTTGACTCAAAAGAGGGATTCTATGTTTGGGGAGGGGGGGGGGGCTTAATTTTTTCCCGGCTATTTTATGTTGGTCACAGCACCCCTCCCCCAACACATGCGCACACACACACGCACACAACATGTGCAGATGTGTGAGGTATATAAGCTTGCTCACTCACTAGGATTCTTTCATTTTGGAAACATTATTTTAAGTGAAAATCTCATACTTTAAGCTGCAGTTTATAGTTGTGGTGGTAGGGACTCGTTTTAGTCTTTTTACTTTAATAATTTCATTATCAGGTGACTTCACTGGTCCTGGGGAAGCACAAATGGTATTGTGAGGTTGACTGGCTACCCCAAAATATGCAGTAATTTCAGTTCCGGTAAATAATCAGAAAAGGGTCATTCTAATGTGATCATATTTATTTATTTTTTTGCAGATGTGAGCTCCTAAATTTAATCAAATGGCCTTAAATAGTCTTTAAATTCATTATAGCTACAGATTCCATGGAATTGCAAATGGTAGCCATTAAATCCTGATTTGGTGTACTTTTATTGATGGCATCAACAACTTTAGTTGTCACCTGAGTCATGGGACTCATCAACTGCCCTTCGTGCAGCCGTCATACTGACTCTCAGTTTAAGGCAGAGTTACAGATTTCGTGTTGTCCTCTCATTTATGCTTCCTGTGACCAGGAAGCTTTGGGAATTTACTTGCATCATCAGTTACTTTCCCTTTTACAAAAGACCTTGTCTCAAAGCTGACTGGAATGTTGCTCTCTTCTCATGAAGTAGTTTTTGACGGAAAGCTGGACAGGACCACTTGTTAGGACCCTTTGAGACAGGTGGATTTGAACTCGCATCGCTTGCCACTTGCTTTCTTGCCTTGGTTTATACCGCATTAACCAACTGCTGTTGGTGGGCAGTGCTAAACTGGGCTGACTGAGGTTTCCAATCCCTGCACTGACGCTGGGTTTTAGCAGGCAGAAGAGGAATGTGTGTGTTGTGAAGGAATGTTGCAGTCACGGTCAGACCCATTAGACAGGATAAGTCTGGAAAGAGATGTTGTGTAGTGGACCACCTGCAGCTGCAATGGGGGAAAAAAAAAACCTGTCAGGTCTGAGGCCATGCTTGACTGCTGAACCGCCATATTGGAGGGAGCCAGCTTTGTCGGATGAAAGACCCCCTTGTGACCGATGGGGCTGACTGCAGACAGGCCCATCAGAAATTAGTGAATAATGCTGGCCCCGGGCTGAGGTTCGAGTGCAGACAGCGGCAACAGCAGCAGCAGTGCACATTTCTTTGTGTGTGTCGGTGCATTTTAGAGGTGCGTGGAAGAAAGCCGGCGTGATGGAGACACGGGCAGACGGAGGCGGCTACACATAAAAAGACAGACTTCACTCCGCTCCTCTCTTCCCTCACTCCGACGGGCTGCAACTCCCCACCGCCTGGCTTCCTCCCTTTTTTCTCAACTCTTCCGTTTCCGTGGCAACACAGGAGGAGGTTAACTCCGGGTCGCTGCCAGTGACCGAGAACCCTCTTCCTTGAGTATGGAGAAGATGGAAGAGGGGGGAATAAAGCCACATTTACTTGAGCATCTGTCGGCCATAAACTTCCCCTGTTGACTTTTATGGAGAACTGAACAAGAGCAGCGCGGCAGTCTGCCCTCGCTGTCTCGGAGTGACAAAGGCCCAAGGAAGCGACAGGAGGACGGGTTGACTGATTGCTATGTGCAGATGCTGTTTTTTTAAATTTTATTTTGTTTGTTCGGGCCCAGGCTTCATTGACATAGTGTTTACACAGGAGGATTATCTTTTACTCTTCTGTTTTTGATTGGTTGTTAAGGCTGAGAAAGAATGGAGTAGGGGCGTGGAGGCAGTATGCTGCAGTTAGGATGCTGCAGGTGCATGCTGTTTAAACGACTTAATTACCGTGATCCCATTTGTTAAAAATGAGGAACTGTGCAGACATTAATTGATACTTGCCAATATATTTGTCTGCTAGAAGTATCGTCAGACATTACAATAGGACATGCCTACATTTAACTCGTATGCACAGTATGTTTCAGGGTTTTTTTTTTTTACCAACCAAGTTTAGCCAGTTTTAAAGGTCCCACATCGTGCATTTTTGAAGGGGTTATTTAAACTTTTGACATCCTCAAGAACACATAGTTTGAAAGACTAAAACCCCATTTCATTGGTGGTTTACAGCTCGACTAAAAAGCTATAAAGTTCTGTCTGAAACAGCCAGCTTTCAGCCTGACATTAATATTAATGAGTCCATAATCTGATTTGGGTAATGGCAATCACCAGTAGAGAGGCAGTCGGGCTGCTTTTGCTCGTGCTGATTTGGAGAACCGAAGGTGGGCTTATTGTTTTATGATGTCATAAAACCCAGGAAGTGCACGTTGCTTGTTTCTTTAAGAGTTGAACTAAGTAAAGGCAGTGTGTGTTTCTTTGAAGTGTATTTTAATATTTTAGCAGTGTAGCTGTAAGGATGTAAACATGGCTGTACTTTGAGGTTAAAACCTATGAAACTACCACTTTGTACAATATGGGATCTTTAACCAACATTACTGACAAAATGTGAAAGAAATGTATTGCGTGTTTTATTGTTTTTAATGTTTCCATATTGGTCCAGTGCATCCAGAATTTTGTACATTTTAAAGTCCATTCATCAAGCTGCATAGTCTTCCTGGCCACCAATAATGTATTTCTGCTGTCATTTGATTTTAGTTCCTTTATTGATCTGAAATGGACACTTCATGCTCTCCTTGCCTATGAGATGCGGGGACCTATAAAAAGCAAACGTTTTGCTTCGGCTGCAGTTTTGATGGTGTGTAAGAAGCGTTGGCCTGAACATTGTAGAGGACGCTTGCTACACAAATGGCTGCCAGTAAGGATGTCCAGGGTCAGAGGTCATGTGACATAGGACATAAAGAATGTATGGCGCTGATTTTGTTGGACATACACTGAGAGGTGATAGATTCCTTTTTTTTTTAACTCCAGGGTTGTTGAGTAGTGTTAGTGGAGAGATGAGTGAAGGCTGGTGTAGATTCTCATTAGAGGACGGACAAAGGGATTAACTAATTCCTCTGCCTGAGGATTCTAACTGACAAATGTTTGCTCTGGGTGAGAAGTCTTATTAATTAATTTATTCAGTCTGACAGTGCATGCACGGGTTGTCTGACAAATAACTGACTTTGGCAAGTGCTCACTCTGGATGGTTTGCCTTATAGTTTCATGTCCATGTTGTTTAGAGTTGGACCTATTTCACAGCAGTTTTTAGATAATAAATATATGTTTACAATTCTGTTTAACACTTTGTACTAGGGCTGTGCGATATGACAATATACTATATCGGGTGATGTGATTAAAAACATCTTCCGTTTTATATGAAACTGTATCCTTTATATTGGTATTTAAAAGACACATACCCCATTTCTACTTGTTACTGCCCCCCCCCCCCCCCACCGTGCACCAGGTGTGTGGGTTCCGGTGGTTAACACAGCAGCTAACTCCAAGCTAATGTTTTGGTCACAGAGATAGAATAGACTAGACTGCTCATCACTAGCCATCAGGCTAGTTTTAGGTGGCCAAGCGCGGACAACATATTGGTGCTGATAAGAAACACAAACATGCCATAGAGCCACATAGGCATGTACTGCATTTTCTTCATTTTTGTGCAAGAAGTCGAATATTACATGAGATAAACAGCACTCGCCACCAGGTACAATGTCTGAGCATGGTTAAAAGGGAAATAAAAGATGCTCGGTTTTAACAATGTTATTAATTGCTTTAAACACTGTTGTGACTGTTTTCAACACCCAAGTACCCATCATTTCAAGATTGTCTTCTTATGCAAATGATTTTTTTTTTCTTTCTTCTTATAGTCATATGCTTTTCATAGTGATGCTCATTCACAGAATTATAATTGTGAGGATGGCAAATCCAAACAGACAGGGTAGGTAATTTGAGAAGAGCTTATTTTTAATAATAATAATAAGATTTAATAATGCTGATACTACTATTGCTATTAATTATAACTATTAATTAATAATACTACTAATAGTAGTTAATACTACTACTATTAATAGCAATAGTAGTAGTAATAAAAACAATAGCAAAGTAGCACCTTTTAAAGATTGTCTCCTGTATGTGTGGAAGTGATTTTTTTAAAATGTTTTTCTTTCTTATTGATTGTTAACAGAATAAGATAAAGAATATTGAACTGACAGTGTTTTAAAGGATAGCAAATATTGAAAATGACTACACTTCACTGAAAGAAATTATACCTGTATCAGATCTTTGTGTGGGTGTATATTTTTTTTTTGTGTGTGTGTGTGTGGTTTAGTGGCGTTGGACAATTAAAATTTTTAATCGTGATTAATCTTTTGGAATGTTGAGTTAATCGCGATTAATAACACGTTAATCACGTGTTTTACCATACATATACAGTGTACCTTAAGTCAGTAATTTTTCAAGGTTGTCATACTGTTAAGAACATGGGAGTGGACAAATATGCTTGCTGTCTTCACCTGCAGGTTTATTAAAGCTCCCAAACATATCCAAAATGACAAAAACTATCCAGAATATTCTCAAAAGTATTAATGCATGAGCAAACAACAGAATGCCGGGGCTCAATAACGTCACTGAACAACAACCAGCCAGCAGCCACAAAAGGAGCTTGTTCTTTCTCCCATAGCAAACATCCACCACTTTTAAGCAGATCAACACAAAACCTCATGTGTCACAACAGACACAATTTTCCTTTTAGCAGAAAAATTGCAAACATAAACTACTAACTATCTCGCCCGTGATGACACCCCACCTTGCTGCAAAAACAGTGGGGGAGTGAATGGACATTACGAACACAGCTTGAGAATTTTTTTAGACTGGTACTCACCGACAGTTGGACCCAAAGCTATGAGGATGAAAACGGGCGAATTTCTGTCCGTGTCAGCTGCTGGAGGTCAGCTATAACCTAGCATGTAGCTACTAGCCAGCTAGCTAGCTCCCACAGAAGAAGAAGAACACAACATCCAAGCGAAGTTATGGAGGAGGCTGTAACAATTATCCAGGTGAGTGCTCCGACAGGTAATGTTGTAAACTTAAACATGACAGCACTTTGGGGATATCCAGCAATGTCTGCATGGCGTGCACAGTGTCTGTGGCCAGAACGGCTTTGATGCGGAGAGCTGCTAGGCCCAAAAGTACTGTTTGCGCTTTCTGCTGTTACCTGCGTTCACAAAATTTGACACCGTTAAGCGGGCCAAAGTGTGAATGGGCGATTAACACGATAATGCCAACACCACTAAAATAAATATAAGTGCTGCAATGATTAGTCGATTGTCAGAAAATTAATCAACAACTAATTTGATAGTCGACTGGCCCCTTTGCCAGGAAAAATTAAAAAAAAAAAAATTAGGTTCTGAAACATCAGAAATTGCCACTTTTCTTGTTTGGGCATTATGAGTTAAATATATTATGGTTTTGTAATGTCTGACAATTGTGTTACTTAAGTTTCAAACTCTTGTTTGATGGTTCATTATTTTATTAAGCTATAGGGACCTTTTATAAAATGTTAGAGACTGGGAACAAGATTATTTTCTCAGCTGTGCAGACTTAAACAGGTGAGGTACAACATGCACTGGAGCCCTGAACAGGAGTCGTGCCATCCCTAACTTTTTGTGAGTAGTGTGTATATCAGGGGTGGGCAGCGAGAGCCATTCCACTGCAGGTTTTCTGTTCTACCCAGTCTCTTCAGCAGGTGTTTGCACTGATCAGCTTCAAGGATTGCTAATCGGTGAAAACACAGTGGACCAACACCAGCAGATGACATGGTTCCTCAAATCATCACTGACTGTGGAAACTTCACGCTAAACCTCAAGCAACTTAGATTTTGTGCCTCTCCACTCTTTCTCCAGACTCTTGGACTTTGATTTACAAATGAAATGCAACATTTACCTTTATCTGAACAGAGGTCATTTTATGTTGTTTGTCCACTGTGTTTTATCAAGACCAAAGTCAGCGCAGTCGTCTACCAGGAAATTTGAGAGCACTTCATGCTTCCCTCAGCTGACAAGCTTTATGGAGAAGCTGATTTCATTTTTCAGCAGGACTTGGCACCTGCCCATACTGCCAAAAGTATCAAAACCTGATTTAATGACCATGATATCACTGTGTGTGATTGGCCAGCAAACTCTCCTGACCTAAACCCCATAGAGAATCTATGGAGTATTGTCAAGAGGAAGATGAGAGACACCAGACCCAACAATGCAGACGAGCTGAAGGTCACTATCAAAGCAACCTGGACCTCCATAACACCTCAGCAGTGCCACAGGCTGATCACCTCCATGCCACGCCACATTGGTACAGTAACTAATCCAAAAGGAGCCCCAACCAAGTATTGAGTGTGTACATGGACATACTTTTCAGTCGGCCAACATTTCTATTAAAAAACTATTGTTTAAAATTAATTTTATGTAATATTCTAATTTTTTGAGAAACTGAATTTGGGGTTTTCATAGGCTGTAAGCCATAATCATCAAAATTAAAATAAATAAACACTTGAAATATATCACTCTGTGTAATGAATCTATATACTATATGGGTTTCACTTTCTGAAATGAGTGACAAAAAATATTGAATTTTTTCATGATATTCTAATTTTTTCAGATGTACCTGTAAACTGACCCATCCAAGAAATCACTACTGTACATATTTTCCATAATCCTTTGGGTCATTTTACTCAATTGTGTGTTCTGCACTCCGCACTCTAATGTACATAGGTTCAGGTTCAGGTTACTTTATTTGTACCCGTAGGTAGATTTGTTTTGCAGTCAGGTGACATCCATATTTACAAACCACAAGTACATTCAACATGAACACAAACACAGGCACACATGAAGCTGACTTTAAACATGATAAAAGTACTCAAGGCTCCACCAATCAGGACATAGGACAAAGAGATAAGAAAAAAAAAACAGAGATAAGAGAGAAGGGTCATATTAAAAAGTTAAAGACTAGTCAAAGAGGTTAAAAACTTAAGTCTAAAACCCAATAAAAGATTTAAAATCAAATCAAAATCAAATCAACCTTTATTGTCATATTGTTGTACATACAACAGTAGTGCAGGCAAGATGAAATTGCGTTTCTCTCGGCATCCATATAAGTAGAAGAACATGATTTAAGACACACTCACACATATCTTCACCCCCCACCACATCCATTTACGCATCCCTGAGACATACTTGAAAAACTAACTATAATATACAAATAATGTACATAGTAATGTCCGTAGGTGCAGTAGTGTATACGAGAGATTCCGGATCAACTGTTCAGCATCCTGAACAGTTGATAACAGCTTCCTTCCTTGTGGAAGGAAGCTGTTGTCTGGTGGTTCTGCCTCTGATGCTCCGGAATCGTTTGCCAGATGGCAGAAGTTCAAAGTGTTTATGCAGAGGGTGAGAACGGTCCTTGACAATGTTCAGTGCCCTGCTCCTACAGCGGTTCTGAAAACGTTCTTGGACAGAGTGGAGGGAGACTCCAATTACCCTCTCAGCTCCCTTAACTATCTTCTGCAGGGCTTTTTTGTCTGACATACTGCAGCTGGAGTACCATGTAGCAATGCAGTATGTCAGAACACTCCACCTCACCTCTTTAGAAGGTCCTGAGGATACAGATGGGGAGAGAGGCCTGTTTGAGTTTCTTCAAGAAGTGCAGTCTCTGCTGGGCCAGCTTCCTGCTCCCCAAGGAATTCTTGCTCCAGGTCAGGTCCTGCGAGATCTGCACTCCCGAGGAACTTGATGTTCTCCACTCTCTCCACTAAACGGCCGCCGATGCTGAGGGGGACGTGTTCAGGCTGTGACCGCCGGAAGTCGATAATCATCTCCTTCGTTTTGTCCACGTTGAGCACCAGATTGTTCTCCCTGCACCAGCCCTCCAGGTCTCTCACTTCTTCCCTGTACATTGATTCCTCATCCCTCTGAATAAGTCCCACCACCGTGGTGTCGTCTGCAAACTTAATAATCTGGTTCCCCTCGTGTCTGGATACACAGTCATGTGTTAGAAAGTGTAAACAACAGTGGACTGAATACGCAGCCTTGAGGGGATCCGGTGCTCAGCGTGACAGAGTTGGAGATGTTATTTCCAACCCGGACAGACTGAGGTCTCTCAGTCAGGAAATCCAGGATCCAGAGACATGTGGCGGTGTTCAGACCAAGAAGGAGTAATTTCTCCATCAGTCTCTGGGGAATAATGGTGTTGAATGCTGAACTGAAATCAATGTACAGGAGTCTGGCGTAGGTGTCTTTCTGATCCAGGTGGGTGATGACAGAGTGCAGGGTGGTGACTATAGCATCCTCCGTGGAGCGGTTTGAACGATATGTAAACTGGAGCGGGTCGTGTGATGCAGGGAGGCAGGCTGTAATGTGTGGTTTGACAAGCCGCTCAAAACACTTCATCACGATTGGTGTCAGTGCAACAGGACGATAGTCATTCAGACAGGACACAACTGGTTTCTTTGCCACCGGTACTATGACAGAGGTCTTGAAGCATCTGGGAACGATGGCCGGACACAGGGAGATGTTATAGATGTCAGTCAGTACATCCGCCAACTCGCTCACGCAGTCTCGGAGCACACGTCCTGGGATGTTGTCTGGACCTGCAGCTTTACATGGGTTGACTCTGGTTAGGGTCCTCCGTGTGTCCGCTGTGTTGATGGTAAAAGCTGGTCCGACTGATGGTGAGGATGGGCCAACCCTCCCTGTGATTGTCGAGTTTGATGCTTCAAAACGTGCAAAGAAGTCGTTGAGCCTGTCTAGAAGCGACACGTCGTCATCATCGACCCTCTGCCTAGACTTATAGTCAATCAGTGTCTGAACTCCCTGCCACATCTGCTTGGTGTTCCTAGTGTCACAGAGGTGTCCCTGGATTTTCTCCGCATAGGCGCGCTTCGCCGTCTTAATTCCCTTTGAGAGCGCAGACCTGGCTGAGCGGAGGGCGATCCTGTGCTTCGCTCTGAAGGCTGCATCTCTGGCTGTAAGCAGCGAGCCCACCTCTGCACTCATCCAGGGCTTATGGTTTCCCCGTACAGTGATGGTCTTCACTGTAGTGACATCCTCTGTGCACTTCGCGATGTAGCTGGTGACCGTTTCAGCATACTCCTCCACATCTGTCTTGTCTTCCTGGGAGGCTGCTATTTTGAAGACCCGTTTTGCTGTACAGAAAGGAATTTCAGGTATTGCAGGGTCAGTTAAGCATGTTAAAAACTGAGGTCTGGCCAGATTTTTGGTGGAATGCTTAAAGAAATCCCATTCTGAAAATTTGTTGCAGTGTAAGGTGCTTGCTGGTGTTCCAATGAAGGCTTTTCCTCACCCTTCTCTAAACAGCTGCAAAGGAGTAATTCATACTTGAGAACTCCATGATATGGAAGAGGATGAAATAGCCTCAGAACTGCAACAACAAGGAGTAACACATGTGAAGAGGATAACCATTAAAAAAGATGACTGACAACAGTAAAAACTGGCACTTACATTCTGATGTTCAACTGACATCAGCTCCCAGAAAGAATCCAAATAGGATATCTGAGTGTAACTGTTGATACCTTTATTCCAAACCCGTTGAGATGTTTTAACTGCCAAAAGTTTGGCCATGGCTCTGCAGGATGTAGGAATAAACCAGTCTGCTGCAAATGTGGAGAGGTAAGGCATGAGTTGGCCTGCACAACACCTCCCAAATGTAGTAACTGTTTAGGCAATCATGCAGCATCATCGAAGGAATGTCCTTGTTGGATCAAGGAAAAAGAAATTCAAACTGTCAAATGTACTAAGAAAATTAGCTACCCTGAAGCACGTAAACTGGTAGGTTTCCCCAAGTACAAATTCCAGCAGACTTTCTCCTCTGTTGTGAAACCTAAGATGCAGCCTGCTGAGTGCCAGACAGATCTGACCTGGCCCTCATTATTAAGTAGTATTAAAAATTCCGGAGTCCCAGTTAAAAGTAAAACGAGCACTCAAAGCCTGACTACAATAAAGGGCCTTTTCCACTAGCACGCTTTAGCGCGACACGGGACGGCTCAGCACGCTTTGTACGCTTTTCCACAAGCCCCAACACGGTTTAACAGCCGCGATTCTCAGCCCCGCTCCAGGGCAGGGTACAGCAGTGCTGAGCTGTGCCGTGTTGTGACGTTAACAGACTGGTCGCCGCTGATTGGTCAGGTCGTAACCGGCGCTGATTGGTCAGGTTGTAACCGCCCCTCTCCTCCTCCTCATCTACCAAATCTTCACGACCTTCTCAAAAAAAAAAAAAAAAGAATCTTCACGACCGCCTTTCCTCAGCACGCAACCACTGTTGGCGGTTTCTTTTCAGTGTATTGCTGTGCTATTTTCATTTATTCTCTATCAAAAATGGCTTCGCATAATAAGGGTGTTCCATGGACCAATAAGGAGGTGCAGTGTCTGCTCACTGCATTGTCAGACGAACGTATGCAGCGCGAGTTAGACGGAGCCGCCCGGAATGAAAAAATATACCGGGAGGTCTCGACATCGGAGTCCTTTAACGGTGAGTTTTAATTTTTTTTATTGTGCGTTTTTTCGCAAATATATTCGGTAAGACGCTCAGTTTATTTATGCAATAAAAAAGCTGTTCATTTGTGGATGGATCGCTGCTTTATTGCAGCACACTGTGGACTAAAGCTTTTATTTTAATTATTCATGTGAACAATACGCTGAAATAAGCTTATGTATTCTTGTTAAAAACTATTGTCTTTTCTGTATATATTGCACTTTCGTGCTGTATTTTATTGTGTGCATTTTCCTTGTAGAATCATCCCACGCGTCCGCCGCGACAGCCCGTCCGGATTATTCAACCGAGCCTTCCTGACCCACAGCTGGCAGAGACGGCTTCATCCAACCGAGACTTCGTGACCCAGTTTGGGAAGCTGGTGTAGAGGCACTCAGTGGTTGGCGTGTATAAAATGTCGATTAACCTTCATGTTGTGTTGCAAAGTTTTTTTTAATTTTAATATTTTGCATATAATAAAATGGAATTGTTTTGGAAAGTGTGGTTTGTCTGTTATAACACTGAATTATAAAACAGTATAATTACATAGAAATTCCATTGCCTAGTCTGATCAAAATGATGCTGATCTTCCTGTCACGGGTCAACCATTGTAAAGGTAATGTAATTTTTAACTAGACCAAAAAAGAAATCTTTTTGTAAGCTTTCTGTTCTTTTTATTGAAATATCATAAAAAATTAGCACCAAGTCAAAGTAGGTACAAGTATATGTAAATTGAATGTTCTATCGGCATTCCAAATTCAGAGATTTACAATACTTTAGAAGGAGTGTAGCATCATCTAAACGGAAAATAATAATACTGTTGTTCCAAACGTTGACCTGAAGGTGAAAAACATGAATTTTTTAAATTCAGTACAGTGATCCCTCGCTACTTCGCGCTTCACCTTTCGCGCCCTCAGTGCATCGCGGATTTTTCAAAAATATTCATCAAAAATTCAAAATTGAGAAATAATGGGCGGGCGCTAGCAGAAGGCAGGGAGACTACATTAGACCATCAGGTGTCAACACGGAGAGCCGCACAACTCTCTGTTCGCTATTCTCGTGTTGGCTCGGCTCGGAAATCTCGCAAGCTGATTGGCTGAGACGTTTCACCCCGCAAGCTGATTGGCCGAGACGTTTCACCCACCTCCTCTCCCTGCCGAGCACTCATGAAGGGAAGGAAGACCGCATTCATTGCTTTTTATCGCTCGTGTTACTTAGTCTCGCCGCGTGGAACTTTTTGCTGTTCTCTTGTGCCATTTTGTGCGAAATAGTCTTCCCGTCGAGCCACTAAGCCGCCTCCTGCAACTTCAGCTCTATCGGAAGCTGCCCTCGGATGATCCTGAGCCTCCAGCACCTCACGATGAGGCGTCACCTGAGGAGCAGTAAAGCTCTCATTAACCTGTGCAGTAAATCATTTTCATCTTGAGTTACGTATCTTGTTATAAGAATAAAAGAGTTCTAAAAACATATTTATGTACACTTTGTTTACATCTACATATGTATGTACACGTACACACACACACACGGCTCATATGAGAGAGAGAGAGTGAGAGAATGAACGTACGTATTATTTATGGATGACGTCATTGGGGTGACGCTACTTCGCGGTTTTTCACTTTTCGCGGTCGGTTCTGGAACCCATTAACCGTGATAAGTGAGGGATCACTGTACATCCAAAATGCCCTAGGATGTAAAAAATAATACAATTTGGTGTTGGACAGTGTGCCGCCGTCTCATTATTTAATACGAATAAAAACAAGTTTCAGCTCATTATTTCTAGGTCATTTGGCAGTTAATTCAAAACAAAAGTGACTTGTGTTGTTGCAGCTTAATTATGAGATAAAATTAATTGTGAGATAAAACCACAGAGCGAGCAAGGCAATAATCCTTGGATCCTCCATTTTTTGTCTCGTGTAAATAAGGACTCAGTCGGGTGCCTAACGTCACGGGAGTGTGGCCCCGCCTCGCTAAGAATCTGCTGCCGCCCCGCTTCTAAAACCTCCTAACAAACCATCACAGCACAAGCACAACACCGTGCTAATGGAGACAGAAGCATTCCGAGCCGTACTGAAGTGAATCGAGCCGTACCGAGGTGTGCTGGGCTAGTGGAAAACGGGCTTAAGTCAACCCTTAAGTCAAAGTCTAAGCAAGTGTGCAGAACAAAACCAGCTATCAAAAGAAAAGAAAAAATCCAGCTCCTCTACTCAGGCAAAATCAAGCCAAGAAAATAAATTGCAAAAGAATGGTAATCCAGAAGATGCAGAAATGTCTGAAGTCACGACTTGCCGTAGTCACAGCCCCTCCCCCAAAAGCAAGCATCAGGAGCGTGCTTTTGTTTTACTTACCTGATGGTGGGTAGCCACATTATCCAGTGGAACTGTCGTGGCTTTAAGGCCAGTTTCTCTGAAGTGCAGCGTTTAGCTGCTAGTTTTAATCCCCTTGCTTTTTGCCTTCAAGAAACTCTTCTGCTATCAACCAACCCCATGTCTCTGAAACATTATACTGTGGCGGCATGAAATAATAAACGGCGAACTGAGAGTTTTTGAGGGTGTTTATTATCATTAATCCCGCCATCATGAAACTCACTCCAGCCCTGTGCAGGCGGGCTGGAGCGGGTCCTCAGGCTCTCGCGAGGAGACACAGAATGCGTGTTGTCAGAAGCAGTGGTCAGAGAGAGAGAGAGTGAGCTACAGAGCATATGCAGTTTTTATACCCAGTTACAGACAATACATGAAAGGCATGGGACATTTGCATCACAGTCAGAGCAGGAAGCATGAACGTTTGCATTTGAGTGTCACACATAACAATAGGGAGATTACTGGCCGGAATTCGCCTCTGCTCCGGAGCTGTAGGACAAAAGAGGTTACAAGGCACATCTACATATTGTTATCAGTCCATAGATCACACTGCTGTGTTAATTGCTCCCGCTGAGCGCTCTGCTTGTCCGTGGCTGTTGTGGGGGTTACCCATACACTCCCCCCCCCCCCCCAGAGGGCTCAGCGGGAAGCTGAGGCCTCGATAGTCCGGCTTTGGTAGCGAGCTGCGGGGAAGGCTCGCTGCAGGTGGCGGTGGAGGGAGGGCGGGTGGGGTTAGCGAGTGCCAGCCCGGGACGGCGAAATTGTCTGGGCCACGCAAAAATTGCCTGTGGATCCGCGATGTTGAGGGGCTGTCCCGTTGAACGTGCGGAGGTCCACAGCAGCTGTAAGAAGAAAAATTTGTCTCTGACTCCTCTCGCGGCCATGAAGAAAAAAAGGAGATGCAGCAGTGAGGGACTTGGCGTGTTGACTTTAGGTGCGCGCGCAACCCTAAAGTCCTCGGGGACAGCAGGTGGCTGAATTCCCTTGTGCGCCGTGGCTGAGACCATTAGAAAATCCTGTGAGCGAGCTGCGTGCGTGTTTCAGGTGTGTGAGCAGCCCTGAAGGTTCTGTGTGCAGCGGCGACGGACGATGGTGGTCTGTGGAGCCGTTATTGTCCCGTGCGTGGTGCGCTGTCCTCGTAACCCCCCTGTGTGCGTGCGGGGTTCGGTGCATGGCAGGACCGCTGTAGAGGCGAGTCAGGGTCAGGGAGCTTGCTGGAGATCAGCGTAGTCGGCACCGATGGTCATCCCTGTTGAACTGTCGCTGTAGATTGGTCATGGTGCGTTCAGGTCCATGCGCTGCGTTCTCCGTCGGCCCCGGAGGTCGCCGTTGTGGAGAGAGGACGAGGTGCATGCGCTCTCGTGTGGAGGAGCTGTGAGAGCGGCCGGTCCCAGCGTGGATGTGCAGATCTCAGGCATGCAGATCTCACCATGAAGCATTCTGCAGCTTTCCCGGTCGTGGGTGATCTCTGGAGAGTTTCGCCTGGTGGTGGCTCTGCGTCGAGGTCTCCCGTGTGGCAGAAGGGAGGGCAGATCATTTGCGTCAGGCTGCTGCGTTCGCTTGTCGTCGGAGAGTCACCGCCGGGGCTGCGTCGTTCGTAGTCAGCGTGTTCTTTCACGGGGTCACCAATGTGGCTGTCCAGACCAGAAGGTTGCGTTGCACAAAGCGTGTGCTTTCTCGGGGTCACCAGTGTGGCGGCATGAAATAATAAGCGGCGAACTGAGAGTTTTTGAGGGAGTTTATTAATCATATCGCCATCCCAGAACTCACCCCGGCACTGTATAAGCGTGCCAGAGCGAGCCCGGAGGCTCTCCAGCAGATAGGCAATGAGTGCAGTCAGAAGCAGTGGTCAGAGAGAGAGAGTGAGCTACAGAGCATATGCAGTTTTTATACCCAGTTACAGACAATACATGAAAGGCATGGGACATTTGCATCACAATCAGAGCAGGAAGCATGAACGTTTGCATTTGAATGTCACACATAACAATAGGGAGATTACTGGCTGGAATTCGCCTCTGCTCCGTAGCTGTAGGACAAAAGAGGTTACAAGGCACATCTACATATTGTTATCAGTCCATAGATCACACTGCTGTGTTAATTGCTCCCGCTGAGCGCTCTGCTTGTCCGTGGCTGTTGTGGGGGTTACCCATAATACTATGTATAATGCATATGGTCCAAATGTACATCATCCATCTGGTGGGTCAACAATTTTAGTAAGGAATGACCTAATTCACAGCCACTTGGCTTTAGTCTCCAATTTACAAGCAGTGGCAGTTCATCTAACTTTGCATAAAGCAGTAACCCTATGCTCTGTCTATATACCACCAGATACAGTGGGGCAAAAAAGTATTTAGTCAGCCACCAATTGTGCAAGTTCTCCCACTTAAAAGATGAAAGAGGTCTCCAATTTTCATCATAGGTATACCTCAGCTATGAGAGACAAAATGAGGGGAAAAAAAATCCAGAAAATCACATTGTCTGATGTTTAAAGAATTTATTTGCAAATTATGGTGGAAAATAAGTATTTGGTCACCTACAAACAAGCAAGATTTCTGGCTCTCACAGACCTGTAACTTCTTCTTTAAGAGGCTCCTCTGTCCTCCACTCGTTACCTGTATTAATGGCACCTGTTTGAACTTGTTACCAGTATAAAAGACACTTGTCCACAACCTCAAACAGTCAGACTCCAAACTCCACTATGGCCAAGACCAAAGAGCTGTCAAAGGACACCAGAAACAAAATTGTAGACCTGCACCAGGCTGGGAAGACTGAATCTGTAATAGGTAAGCAGCTTGGTGTGAAGAAATCAACTGTGGGAGCAATTATTAGAAAATGGAAGACATACAAGACCACTGATAATCTCCCTCGATCTGGGGCTCCACGCAAGATCTCACCCCGTGGGGTCAAAATGATCACGAGAATGGTGAGCAAAAATCCCAGAACCACACAGGAGGGACCTAGTGAATGACCTGCAGAGAGCTGGGACCAAAGTAACAAAGGCTGCCATCAGTAACACACTACGTCGCCAGAGACTCAAATCCTGCGGTGCCAGACGTGTCCCCCTGCTTAAGCCAGTGCATGTCCAGGCCCGTCTGAAGTTTGCTAGAGAGCATTTGGATGATCCAAAAGAGGATTGGGAGAATGTCATAAGGTCAGATGAAACCAAAATAGAACTTTTTGGTAAAAACTCAACTTGTCGTGTTTGGAGGAGAAAGAATGCTGAGTTGCATCCAAAGAACACCATACCTACTGTGAAGCATGGGGGTGGAAACATCATGCTTTGGGGCTGTTTTTCTGCAAAGGGACCAGGACGACTGATCCGTGTAAAGAAAAGAATGAATGGGGCCATGTATCATGAGATTTTGAGTGAAAACCTCCTTCCATCAGCAAGGGCATTGAAGATGAAACGTGGCTGGGTCTTTCAGCATGATAATGATCCCAAACACACCGCCCGGGCAACGAAGGAGAGGCTTCGTAAGAAGCAGTTCAAGGTCCTGGAGTGGCCTAGCCAGTCTCCAGATCTCAACCCCATAGAAAATCTTTGGAGGGAGTTGAAAGTCTGTGTTGCCCAGCGACAGCCCCAAAACATCACTGCTCTAGAGGAGATCTGCATGGAGGAATGGGCCAAAATACCAGCAATGGTGTGTGAAAACCTTGTGAAGACTTACAGAAAACGTTTGACCTCTGTCACTGCCAACAAAGGGTAGCTATATAACAAAGTATTGAGATGAACGTTTGTTATTGACCAAATACTTATTTTCCACCATAATTTGCAAATAAATTCTTTAAACATCAGACAATGTGATTTTCTGGATTTTTTTTCTCATTTTGTCTCTCATAGTTGAGGTATACCTATGATGAAAATTGGAGACCTCTCTCATCTTTTAAGTGGGAGAACTTGCACAATTGGTGGCTGACTAAATACTTTTTTGTCCCACTGTATGATTGTGACACCGGAAAATTTTGATGCCCTTCATAAGGAGTTGCCATCCCCATGCATCCTTATGGGTGATTTTAATGGTCATAATCCTCTGTGGAGAGGAATTTGCTCAAATGCAAAAGGCAAGATACTGGTGGATTTTATTGCTAAAAATGATCAATGTCTTTGGAATGATTGGTCTCACACATACCTCCACCCAGGACATGGAACCTATACTGCAATTGACCTGTCTATATGTGATCCTGAGCTAGTGCTGGAATTCTCGTGGTGGGTCTTGGATGATCTTTGTGGAAGTGACCACTTTCCACTAATATTGACGTCTACAGAAGTGGATGTGCAATCAAGAACTCCGCGATGGCAACTCAAAAAAGCAAACTGGCCTTCCTTTGTTTCTCTGTGCAAAGAGAAATTCAGCCAAAAACCTCAACCACATTGTCACTCTGTTCAGAGTTTTGCTCAAACCTTAATTACAATTGCAGATAAAACTGTCCCAAAAACATCAGCAAAGCCACACCGTAGGTCCAACCCATGGTTCAATGATGACTGCAAAAAGGCCATTGAGGCAAGGAAAAAAGCAGAGAGGGTGTTCAATAAACATCCAACAACAGAAAACCTGACCAGATTTAAAATCTGTCGAGCTAAAGCACGCAAGATCATCAATGAAGCAAAGAGACAGAGCTGGAGGGAATTTGTATCAAGCCTCACATCCAACACATCTACCAAAAAGATCTGGGATTTAATTAGATGAAGGGTAAGGAGAATGGACTTCAAATACAGCATATTAATTATCAGGGTAATCTGCTGACGACAAAGTATGAAATAGCTAATCAACTAGCAAAATCGTTTGAGAAGAATTCATCTATTGGAAACTATTGTCCTGAGTTCCAAATCATACAAGCACAAGAAGAACAAAAAGAAATAAACTTTTCTTCAGATAACTCAGAACCATACAACCAAGATTTCACTATGGACGAACTTTTGTTCTCAATAAGGAACTCTCATGACACTGCTGTGGGGCCAGATTAAAATTCATTATCAGTTTTTAAAACACTTAACCCCCAGTGCACTATCCATTCTCTTGATGGTTTTCAAAATCTGGAAGTCGGGCAGTATTCCTGAAAGCTGGGAAGAAGCAGTAATTATACCTGTTCCAAAACCCGGGAAAGATCATACTGATTCCAACAACTACCGTCCAATAGCTCTGACAAGTTGCCTCTGTAAAACCATGGAAAGAATAGTAAACAATCGCCTTGTGTGGGTGCTTGAGTCTGGAGGCCTTTTAACTGATTACCAGTGTGGCTTCAGATGTGGTAAAAGCACTTTAGACCACCTTATCAGATTAGAGGCCTATATACGTGATAGTTTTATTAGAAACTAGAAAAGCACTCGAAGAGCGCAGACCTCCGCCAAGCGCCACAGTTCCCCCCATACAGTGTTTGTGTGTACGTTTTCAGATTCCTTGACCATGAAAACATATGACAAGCAATTAGAATGACAATGATAGGATTAGTGGTTTAGTAGTTATTCACGAAAATGGCATTTTGCGTAATGACAGTTTTCTTGTGGACGGTGATCCGGATCACCACCAAAATCTAATCATCTGTAGGATACCCCATTTCTGACAATCTGTGAAAATTTCATGAAAATCCGTCCATAACTGTTTGAGTTATCTTGCTAACAGACAGACAGACAAACCAGCGCCGATGAAAACATAACCTCCTTGGCGGAGGTAACCAGACACAATACGCTGCTAAACTGAATTCTAAATAGAATATATTGAGGTATAAAGCAAACGAATCAGAACTAAACTAGAAAAGCACTCGGAGAGCGCAGACCTCCGCCAAGCGCCACAGTTCCCCCCATACAGTGTTTGTGTGTACATTTTCAGATTCCTTGACCATGAAAACATATGACAAGCAATTGGAATGACAATGATAGGATTAGTGGTTCAGTAGTTATTCACGAAAATCGCATTTTCCTTAATGGCGGTTTTCTTCTGGACGGTGATCCGGATCACCACCAAAATCTAATCATCTGTAGGATACCCCATTTCTGACAATCTGAAAATTTCATGAAAATCCGTCCATAACTTTTTGAGTTATCTTGCTAACAAACACAGACAGACAAACAGACAGACAAACCAACGCCGATGATCACATAACCTCCTTGGCGGAGGTAAAGAACATGTAGTTGCTGTATTTTTTGATTTAGAAAAAGCATATGACACAACATGGAAATACCGTATTTTAAGAGACCTACATGGCATGGGTTTTAGGGGACATTTGCCCTTTTTCATTTCAAACTTTTTGTCCAGTAGACACTTCAGAGTCCGAGTAGGAGGTACCCTTTCAGAGCCCCATGTGCAAGAGCAAGGAGTCCCCCAGGGAAGCATCCTCTCGGTTACTCTTTTTAGCATTAAGATTAATAGTGTAGTTGGTGCTCTTAGACCAAATGCCTTTTGTAATCTTTATGTAGATGACCTCTGTATTTGCTACAGGGGGAAAGACATGAGCACAATCGAAAAGCAACTACAGCTGTGCGTAAACAAGATTAATATGTGGTCAATCAGTAATGGTTTTAAATTTTCAAAAACAAAAACTGTCTGCATGCACTTTTTCCTGCTGCGGTCTCTTCACCTCGACTTTGAGGTTTTCATAGATGGAGAAGCTGTCAAGGTGGTAAAAGAAACCAAATTCCTTGGACTTATTTTTGATAATAAGCTGTCTTTTATTCCACATATAAAATTTCTATGAATCAGATGTTTTAAAAGCCCTTGACATTATTAAAGTTTTGGCAAAAACTAAATGGGGTGCGGACTCTACTGTGCCGCTGCGTCTCTATAGAGCACTTGTAAGATCTCGGTTAGAGTATGGGAGCATAGTTTATGGATCAGCAAGGAAAACCTACATCAGGACGCTAGAAACTGTCCATCACCAGGGGCTAAGGCTTGCCTTGGGGGCTTTCAGAACCTCTCCTGTTAAAAGTTTGTATATTGAAGTAAACGAGCCTTCACTTCAAAACAGGCGCCTGAAATTGGCTCTCCAGTATATGGTTAAACTTAAAGCTGACCATAGAAATCCAGTCTACTCTGCAGTTTTTCACCCTCGATTTTTGCAGATGTACAAGGTCAGACCCAAGAGCATCACTCCTTTTGGACTCTGTATAGAACCTCACCTGGTAAAAGTAAACCCTGATATGAGCAACATAACAGACACAGTTTTGTCCCATTCCTTCATGGAGTTTGAGGAAACCCAATATCATTCTAGATCTGAGCCAAAACAAAAAGAAAGACACTCACCCAAATGTGTACCAGCAGCAGATCTTGGACATAAAATGTCGTTTTCCTCACCATATTTCCATATACTCGGATGGATCTAAAGTAGATGGCCCAGTCTCTGCTGCAATTGTCACTGGGCACAATCAGCACAGTTTGCGGATTCCCAAACAATGTTCAATTTTTACAGCAGTGAGGCTCGTGCTTTGCTTCTAGCATTGGAACACATTGAGAGAACCAAACAACAGAGCTCCTTAATTTTTACTGACTCCATATCCTGTCTTCAGGCACTTGGCTTTTTAAAGACTGATCACCCCATTATTGTCCGGATTTTAGAGAAACTAGGTTTTGTTTTTTGTTTTTTTACAGAAACATAATGTTAATATCATCTTCTGTTGGATCCCCAGCCATGTTGGCCTGTCAGGTAATGAGCAGGCAGACAATGCTGCCAAGAGAGCCCTTACCCAAGAAGTCACTCAATGCCAGATCCCAGCCTCAGACCTCAGGCCTCTAATAACCTCCTATATTTTAAAGAAGTGGCAGACTGAATGGGACGCATGTACTGCAAATAAACTGCATGATATTAAACCTGCCATAAGCCACAGACACTTGCATCACTTTCAAAACCGACATGAGGTAGTGTACATTAGATGCCGTATTGGCCACTCAAGGCTCACACACAGCTTTTTATTAAAAGGTGAAGCACCACCATCTTGTCAGTTTTGCAGAGGTTTTTTATCAATAAAGCACAGTTTCCTTGACTGTCCTGCTCTCATGACAGCAAGACAACGTTTTTATACTCAAAAGTCACTGAAGGGAGTTCCGGTCTGGACGCCATGGCTACTGCAGCTTAACACTGAAGTTCTCAGACCCAATCCAGGATAACACCTTGAATATCAAACTTAACGGATTTTTGGAGGAGTGAAAATCAAAAGACAAAATCATCATGTCTAAAGGAAAACAGAAGAAACTGAAATTCTCCAGGCCAGGACACGTATCGGCCGGAGAATCCGAACTGGAAGATCTCCGTTCAGAAGACGAGGAACTGGTGATAGCTAACAAAAGGGTTAGCCTGAAATCACTATTTGAGGAGCTACGACGATTTCGCCGAGATGTTACGGCCGAATTTCGGGAATTCAGAGAAGAATTGAAAAGGACAAACAGCAGAGTGGACCAGGCCGAGAACCGAATCTTGGAAACAGAGGATCGAATAAAAGTGCTCGAAGATTCTGTGCTAGACCTACGCAAAAGACAAGCAGCTATAGAGGCTAAGCTAACCGACCAAGAAGGAAAACAAAGAAGAGACAACATAAGAATTCATGGTCTGATAGAAGGAACCGAAAATGGTTTTAACTCAATGGCAGAATGCGTGGAATCCTTACTAAGAGAGAAATTGGATATTCCACAAACCACCGACTTGAAGATAGAAAAGGCACATCGTTCATTAGCCGCTAGGCCGGCGGCGGAAGCGCCCCCACGTTCGGTGTTGGTAAGATTTTCCAATTTCAAAATAAAACAAGAGGTTGTAAGACTGGCCTGGCAGAAAAAAGGATTTATGCACCAGGAGAGAAAAGTCTACGTGGAACACGATTACGCCCCGGAGGTCCTTAAAAAGCGCAGGGAATACAATGACGCGAAAAAGGTGTTAAGAGAGAAGAAATTGCGCTTTCAGTCACCATTTCCTGCGAAGTTAAGGGTCTTCTACGGCGATGAAACGTGTCTCTATAATTCGGCGGAAGAAGCAACAGCTGACATGGCGAAAAGAGGCCTCCCGGTAACGGTATTTAAACCCGCCGCAGACCCGAGTGAGAAGATCAAAGCGCAAACATGGACAACACAAAGACCTTCAAAATCCACGGACCAGCAGCGGGAAACCCAGCACCAGAGCGTCGCGGATAAACTATCCGTTTTCAGGTTGGAATAGCGACCCTTTTTTTTTTTTTTTTTTTCTTTTCTCTTGAATCAATCCGCACATCCAACCCCCCTCATACAAGGTAACAAACATTAAAGGAGATGCATATTCAGCATGTGGTAAAACATTTCATGGAACAATCATATTATTTGAAACAAATAAGTCTTTGTAATAAAAAAAAAAAAACAAAAAAAAAACTTGTTAAAATAGAAATGTGACAATAATCCACATGTTCTCCTCATACTAACAAATACTGTTTTTGCGTGAATGTTTGATGTGATGGGGGTGGGAGGGTGCACACAATTTCACAGGGATTAGGCATAAAAGGAAAAAAAAAAAAATCATTACAAGTTTGGATTGGGTTCTGAAACTCACGTTAAAAGCATGGGACTACTTTCAGTGGTAAGAGAGGGCCCTCAACACGTAACAGAGTTTGAGGAATTTCCCTCAGAGCCTTCACTCCATCAAGGCTCTTACAGGGTCTTTAAAAAGACCTCAGCTCAGGAAGTTCTTATGACAGCTTTTTGTTTTAAAGTTTTTTACACTATGTTCTTAATGTTTTTCTTGTTTTTAATGTTCTTTCAGTTTCTGAGTAGCACAAAAGAGGGCCACCACACAGTTATACTAAACAAAACAACACAATGGAGAAACAGGGTGTAACCAAAATAATTTCATATAATGTAAAAGGAATCCTGAATCCAGTTAAAAGATCCAAGATTCTAGGCAAAATGAAAAAAGACAAAGCAGGAATAATACTTTTACAAGAAACCCACCTAACAGACGTGGAACACAATAAACTCAGTAGACAAGGGTTTAAAATGATCTCTTCATCTTCATATAAATCAGGGAGGAGGAGGGGAGTAGCGACATTGATATCAACCAAAATTACATTTGAAAAAAAATCAGAACACAAAGATAAAGAAGGGAGATACAGTTTGGTAACTGGGCGGCTAGAGGGAGAAGATATCACCCTGCTGAATGTGTATGCTCCCCCAGGGGCTAACTGGAAATTTTATAAAAATGTATTCGACCTAATGATAACTAAAGCTCAAGGTTTAGTGATATGTGGTGGGGACTTCAATCTTAGACTGAATCCATACTGGGATGCTTCTGGTAATTCCCCACATCAAAATAACACCCAAAACAGGAAAACTCGGATGCTACTAAAAGAATTGGGAATCTGTGACGTGTGGAGGGAACTCAACCCCAGTGTAAAAGACTATACATTTTACTCAACTCCACATTCATCTTACTCAAGGATTGACTATTTTTTTATGTTTAATAGAGACATTGGAAGAGTAAAAACATGTAAAATAGGACTGATGGATCTCTCCGACCACAGTCCGATCTACATGGACTTAAATATCCAAAAATACACAAATAATACATTTTCTTGGAGGTTAAATTCAAATGTCCTGAAAGGACCATTGAAAGATGAATTGGAATCAGATATTCTCAGATATTTGGAAGATAACGATAATGGAGAAGTATCCCCTTTAATACTGTGGGATGCATGTAAAGCTGTAATAAGAGGAAAGATTATTGCAAAACTGGCAACCCAAAAGAAACTAAGACAAGAAAAACTATCCACATTAGAGTCAGAACTTAGGAACCTAGAAAAAGAACACAAAGGCAACACTCATTCTACTGACTCGCTCAAGATTAAGGAAATTAAAAACCAAATAAATGAGATCTACACAATAGAAATCCAGAAGAAACTTACATTTCTGAAACAAAAATACTATGAAGCAGGCAGTAAATCGGCAAAATTGCTAGCCTATAAATTGAGGAAACATCAAACAGAAAGAGCAATCTACAAAATCAGAGACCCAGTATCAAAGGAAATAAAATTCAGAATTCAGGATATTCTTAAAAACTTCGAGAATTACTATAAGAACTTATACTCCCACAAAAAACATAAAAACGCATCCGAGGCATTCCTAAACACATTAAACCTTCCCCAACTTACGGAGTCACAAAATAAAACACTACTGTCAGAAATACATCCTAAAGAATTGGAAAAAGCAATTATGAAACTTAAAGCTAACAAATCCCCAGGAGCAGATGGCTATACAGCAGAGTGGTACAAAACCTTTAAACAGCAACTATCTCCTCTCCTCCTGAAAACATTTAATTATGTCCTCCACACAGGGGAAATCCCCCCCTCCTGGAGAGAAGGGGTCATTGCAGTTATACCTAAACCTGAAAAGGATAAACTAGAGTGCTCCAACTACAGACCAATCAGTGTACTAAATCAGGACTATAAGCTTTTTACCATTATCCTTGCCAAAAGGTTAGAAAATATACTGACAGACCTAATTCATTTAGACCAAACAGGTTTTATAAGACAAAGACAGACACAAGACAACATTCGACGCACTTTACACATAATTCATCATATAAAAAAATATAACTTAAATGCAGTCATATTGGGATTAGATGCTGAAAAAGCATTCGATTCGGTTGACTGGTCTTTTCTATATAGAATCTTATCCAGTTTCAATTTTCATAACAACTTCATTAGAACTATACAGGCATTATATAAAAAACCAACAGCTAAAATAAGGATTAACGGTAATTTATCATCATCTTTTGAACTGGAAAGAGGATGTCGTCAGGGCTGCCCCCTGTCTCCACTGCTCTTTGCAATCTTCATAGAACCTCTGAGCCAATGGATAAGACAAAACCAAAAAATTCAAGGTATTACACTTGGTCAGAAGGAACATAAAATAGCACTCTTTGCTGATGACATTTTAATATACCTAGGGCAGCCGGACACTTCTTTACCAGAACTAACCTCAGTTTTTTCAGAGTATGGAGATTTATCGGGGTACAAATTAAATATGCATAAAACCCAAGTTTTAACATTCAACTATGACCCAAATCATTATTCACTAAGCAAACTCAAAACTAACTGGGAGTCGGAATCTATGAAATATCTGGGGGTCAATATCCCGAAACAACTCAACAAAATTATATCACTAAACTATGATCCACTGGTGACAAAAATAAAATCTGACCTAGCAAGATGGAATATGATACCATTCTTGGGTACTGCACAAAGAATTGAAGCAGTCAAAATGAATATACTTCCACGTCTTCTATACCTTTTCCAAACAATACCGGTAGAACCTCCCAAAAAAACATGGCAGGAGCTGGACAGAAGGATCTCAAGATTCATATGGCAGGGCAAGAGACCTAGAATCAGATATAGAACCCTACAGCTAAACAAAGACAAAGGTGGGCTCGCGCTGCCAAATATCAGGGACTACTTTAAAGCCGCACAAATTAAAACTTTAGTAGAGATATGTAACCCAGTCTACACTGCACAATGGAAGGAGATCGAATGCCAAATAACAAGTGACATCCCCCTACAGGCGATAATAGGGAACAATGTCTTACCTAAGCTTTTGAATAACACTAACCCGTGGATAGAGACCCCGCTAAAAATTTGGTTTATGATAGTCAGAGAGAATCAAACTAAAGAGCCCTATCGACTTCTGCAATGGATCGCCTATGATCAGGACTTTACTCCTAATAAAACAGACACCAGATTTAAAAAGTGGAAGGAGAAAGGGCTGATAAAATATTACGATTTTTTTAAAGGGCAAATCTTAAGAAGTTTTGAAGATTTGAAAAAACAAGGCCTAATAAATCAAGACCTTTACAGGTTCTTCCAGCTTAGACACCACATAAACAATATACTTAAAAAGGAGGTTTTGGAAAGGGCCCAGTCAGGTGTTCTGAAGGTCTTCTTAATGGCATATAAAGGGATCCCAGGGATCAGATACATTTCTAAAATATACCAAGGTCTTCAAGACTTAAAAGGAGACAACACATCTTATATAAAAGAGAGATGGGAAAAAGAGGGGAATTTCACTTTACAACTGGAAATATGGGAAAAGCTAAATAAACAGCAATGGAAAAGTACCTCATCCCTGCAGTGGAGAGAATTTGGATGGAAAAACTTGGCAAGATTTTTCAGAACACCTGCACAAAACAAATTTACCCATAAGGGATTGAACTGTTGGCGCTTGTGTGGTGAAAAGACTGCAAATCATTTTCATGTGTTTTGGTCATGCCCAGTTATCCACCAATATTGGACCAAGGTACAGACAATATTGGGGAAAATATTCAAAATTACAGTTCCCTTTTCTTTTGTAACTTTGTATTTGGGTTTACTACCGGACTCACTGGAAAGACGAGGAGAAAAATACTTATTCAATGTTTTAATATTGGCAAGCAAAAAAGCTCTAACTAAAAAATGGATGTTGAAGGACTGTCCTACACCTGAAGATTGGACTAACGTGATCCAAGACATTTACTCGATGGAAAAGTTGACATTCGCACTGAGACAGGACATGGATGTGTTCATGAACTTTTGGCAACCCTGGACCGCATATGTGTCTTCCATTAGATCTAATCTTTGACAAATACCATTTCAATAATGGTTCCGCTCTTTGTTCCAAGGCTACTCAGATGCTCTTTTATCTTTATTTACTTACTTTTTCTTTTTGTTTGTTTTTTACTGGTTTGTTTTTGTTTTTTTTTTATTTGTTTCTTGTTGTTTTTTCTCTTTAATTTCACTTTTTCTTTCACTTTAAAAAAAAAAAAAAAAAAAAAAAAAAAGGGGTGTTGTAAGAATTAATCTTCCAATGTTGTCAGATATCAGAAAATAAGGGAACATGTGATGAAAATGTAAACACTGCATTGCTGTAACGACCTGTATACCCTTTACAAAAACTTAAATAAAAAAAAAAAAAAGGCTCTGGGTCCGGATGCGGACCGGGGTCCGCTATTTGAGGAGCCTAGGTTTATTGCTTTTTGAATGAAATAAATCCGATATTCTAAAAAAAAAAAAAAAAAAAAAAAAAGCATAAAATCAACCTTGAATCTTGACATTTCCATTAAAACTTGTCTTCATAATGTTCCATATTACTTATTATAACTTATAACGTTACAGCTTACTTATATGATAACAATATTGTCAGGATCGTAAACACTCTGCTCAGAAGGAAATTACACGCTTTGTGCCCTTTCAGGGCTGTCAAGAGGACTTTATACAGTACCAATATGGGGCCCAAATTTGCCATCAAAATGTTAGCCGTGAGCATTCTAGTCTATTCTGTCTCTGTGGTTTTGGTCAGATAGCTGCTGCTTCTTTTGCAAGGGATGTGGGACTTTTGCCAACCGTGCTGCCTTCAAGTAGGGGTCTCTGCAGAACGCTGCCGCAGGACATAGACACATAATTGACTGAATTTCGCTGAACCTGATTGGCTGGTCTCAGTAGATAGATGCGTGATCTAGTTTTTTTTGTCTGATTGTGGTGGAAATGCACCTAAATCGGTAGTTGCCACCCACCATTATGAAGAAGAAGAAGCAGAAGGGAGCGTTAAAAGTGACGATGAAAGAGGGACAGAAATTAAATACAAGAAATGTTAGTTAGGTCTACAAAGACCTAATTTTAATCCCAACATAGTCAAAAATAATTATATTTTGTTGCAACTGATATTTTTTTAAACCGCACACTATCCAAACAGTGTGCGTTTACCACTGATACAAATGACTGTTTCTTAAATTATACTTGTCACCCACAAAGGATCTCAGTGAGCTGCTGTATTCAGAAACGCTCAGTTCATTTCTGCCTGAGGCATTAAGCGTTCTATGGTATCTCTCCAAATCCATCTAATAAATTAAATATATTTGTGTCATCAGAGTCAGCCAACATATTTTAATTTAGTGCGTTTATGTAACATGCTATTGCAGCGCATGTGTAGAACGTTGGACTGTACTGTACACTCACCCCCAGTACAAGGTGAGTGGACAAAATTCTAAATTCTATTGTCCAGCTACAGCTAAACTACTAGGGACAATAATTTTTATATGGAAATTGTTAAATTCATATTAATTGTAACACATTTCTTCTTTATTCAATGATTTTTTTAAACAAATATTTTCATCACAACTACTAAAATGATTTTCAGATCTAAAGAGTAAAGCTCATTCTGGAATGCAGTTTTACGGATATAAAAATCCAGTTTTATAAACAATCAGTCTTTTTCTCCAAATTTGTCATCTTCCGTATATACCAATGGGCTATTTATTTTACTTTTATTTCAGTCGTATGGTTAACCGTGTGTTCTGGAAGTGTTTCATTTCAAATTCTTCTCTCTTACTTTATTGCACAGTAGCCTGGTGGTGTGCCCACTTTTTCATTGTGCTGTACAACTGTACAATGACAGTAAAAGCCTATTCTATTCTCAACTGCATGTCTCTTATGTCCAATTCAAATCTAACACTATTGCAACGCTACCTTAAAAATCACAAGTGGTAAACAATAAGTGTCAGAGAGGCAACAGTAACTCAAATTATTTCATTACTCAGAATCAGAATCAGAAAAAGCTTTATTGCCAAGCATGTTAGAAACACACGAGGAATTTGACTTGACATTGGCGCGCGTGTAAGCGCATCACAACGATTACATTTCATATTACATTACTCCAAGTACAAAAGAACATCTGACAAGAGCACTGTGAGGCAGATCCCAATACTTGGGCTATTTCTTTTTATTTCAGTCGTATGGCACCAATACTTGGTGACAGAGCAGTTTTCAACTTTTCCATACAATTACTATTGCAAAAACAGTAACACTGGGTAGAAGAGAAAACCTGCAGCGTCTTGGCCCTCCATGGCACATGATTGGACACCCCAGATTTAGAACATTTATTTACAGAAAATGACAACTGCACAAAACAAAAAAGATGTTGCTTTTTGATCACAAATAATGCAAACAAAACAAGTTCATGTTCACTCTCCCTACAATATGCAAGTTGTAACTTTGAATTCTTTATTTGTGCAATAACTCATTTCTATTCACAGCTCTAATGCATCTTACCATTCTTGCATGATCACCTAATCAGTACCTCAAGTAGATTGAGGTGTCCTTGTGTTGGAATTTGACAGATACTCAAGTTGAATGGCTGCCATACATGTAGAGATGATGGAGGAAAAATTTTGCAGTGGTCTCATTTTTTTTCAGGTGTGTGCATACAGTTAGGCCCAAAAATATTTGGACAGTGACACAAGTTTTGTTATTTTAGCTGTTTACGAAAACATATTCAGGATACAATTATATAATCAATATGGGCTTAAAGTGCAGACTCTCAGCTGAAATTTGAGAGTATTCACATCCAAATTGGAGCAAGGGTTTAGGAATTACAGCTCTTCAATATGTAGCCGCCGCTTTTTCAAGGGACCAAAAGTAATTGGACAACTGACTCAGAAGGCTGCAAAAAAAAAAATAACAAGGCTGCATGGGCTCTTCCCTCGTTAACCTGTCATCAATTAAGCAGTTAAAAGGTCTGGAGTTGATTCCAGGTGTGGCGTTTGTATTTGGAAGCTGTTGCTGTGAACACACAACATGCGGTCAAAGGAGCTCTAAATGGAGGTGAAACAGACCATCCTGAGGCTGGAAAAAAAAAAAAAAAAAAAAAAAAAAAAAGAAGAAATCCATCAGAGAGATAGCAGAAATGTTAGGAGTGGCCAAATCAACAGTTTGGTACATTCTGAGAAAAAGAGTGCACTGGTGAGCTTGGGAACTCAAAAAGGCCTGGACGTCCACGGAAGACAACAGTGGTGGATGATCGCAGAATCCTTTCACAACCCCTTCACAACATCCACTCAAGTGAAGAACACTCTCCAGGAAGTAGGTGTATCAGTATCTAAGTCTACCATAAAGAGAAGACTTCATGAGAGTAAATGCAAAGGATTCACCACAAGGTGCAAACCATGAATCGGCCTCAAAAATAGAAAGGCCAGAATTGACTTTGCCAAAAAACACCTGAAGAAGCCAGCCCAGTTCTGGAACAGCATTCTTTGGACAGATGAGACTAAGATCAACCTGTACCAGAATGATGGGAAGAAGAAAGTTTGGAGAAGAATTGAAACAGCTCATGATCTAAAGCACTACATCTTCTGTAAAACATGGTGGAGGCAGTGTGATGGCATGGGTATGCATGGCTTCCAATGGCACTGGGTCACTTGTGTTTATTGATGATGTGACAAAAGACAGAAGCAGCTGGATGAATTCTGAAGTGTATAGGGATATACTTTCTGCTCAGATTCAGCCAAATGCAGCAAAGTTGATTGGACGGCGCTTCACCAATGATCCAAAACATATTGCAAAAGCAACCCAGGAGTTTTTTAAAGCAAAGAAGTAGAATATTCTGCAATGGCCGAGTCAGTCACCAGATCTCAACCCAATCGAGCAAGTATTTCACTTGCTCAAGACAAAACTTAAGGCGGAAAGACCCACAAACAAGCAACAACTGAAGACAGCTGCAGTAAAGGCCTGGCAAAGCATCACAAAGGAGGAAACCCAGCGTTTGGTGGTGTCCACGTGTTCCAGACTTCAGGCAGTCATTGCCTGCAAAGGATTCTCAACAAAATATTGAAAAGTAACATTTTACTTAGGGGTATGTTTATTTGTCCAATTACTTTTGAGCCCCTGAAATGAGAAGCGTTTGTATAAAAATGGCTACAGTTCCTACATGTTTAATCATGTATTTTTGTTCAACCCCTTGAATTAAACCTTAAAGTCTGCACTTCAATTCCATTGTAGTTGTTTCATTTCAAATCCAATGTGTTGGCATGCAGAGCCCAAATCATGAAGATTATGTCACTGTCCAAATATTTCTGGGCCTAACTGTACAGTATATGCATTGCTTGAAAACCATGCAAACCTGAATTCCATTCCTAATGATAAGACAAAGATGCAGACTAGGCAGCACTTGATCATTATAGTTGTGCAAGCCATGAATCCACTCTTAGTAGCAATAAAATCTGCCACATCTGGTTCACTGTTTACAGTATGTCCATATGTCTAGAATGTCAAAGAAAATACATTACTTCTACATGATGATTCATCATTTACTCACCAAACTTTAATCCCCCCCCCAAAAAAAATAAAAAAATTTGAATGCCATAGGATCATTCGAAAATTTCAGTTTTGTGTTTTCCCCAAATCAAAAACATGAAGGACAACTCCTGTGCAGATGTCATGACAATCCTATATGATGCACTAAAAAAGGGAACCCACCCAAAAAGCATAAAAGGGGCTCTTTATGCAACTGAAATTTTCAGTGATGTCATTTACAAATGACCAATCCCCAATGTGGCTGACTATTTACTACACCGGTCACAGTAGCAACTTTTGCCTTTTTGGAAATTAGGATGGGATCACTGAGTTTAACAGATCCAGGGCAGCAACAACAAAACATCTCAGTTGGTATCAAATGTTTAGGGATCTTGTCCTTCATGTCACATTTTAGATCACTAGGTAAAGTGGCAGGCAGTTTTTTACTGTGGTACAGAGTGGAACCATAGCTCATAGAGGACGGCCAGCCGCCTCGACTGGCTAGGTTGAAAAGAAGAGGTAGAAAAGTAGGAGGCCTGGCAGTAGCTACATTCTCGTCTCTGGCATCAAGCTGACTGTGGCCCCTGGTGAATGCAGGTATTTTGAGTGTGGCACCTACAAGGGCAATGCTTTCCTAATATCAAATCCACAGTCTGCCAGTACTATGTCTCCTGGTGACAACTTCTGGAGAAAGCCACTGTACTACTGTACAATGACAATAAAGCCTGTTATATTCTATTTTCCTCTTGCAAGAGTGAAATTTAAGCCTAAAGTGACACATGATGCAGTTCTGCTGTTCTTGCACATTTTCTGTGGGAGCATCATCAGTCTGACAGAGCTGTGCTGCTTCATCAGATGTTCTCTCCTCCATCTCAGCCAGAGGTGTGGTGTCATCTGTTGGTGATAAGGACAATATACTGCTTTAGTTAATATACTTTGTAATCAAAAAGAATCCCAAGATACGTTTTAGAAAGGAAAAAAATATAGGCCAAAAAGAAAGACTGCCTGAATATAAAGGAGCTACATTATCCATCTCAGTCACGGGGCCAGTGTTGTTGGGGGTTCACTTGCATGCCCTGCTGATTCTTTTTGTCGTGATCTCATCACCTTTCTGCATAAGTGGTTAAACCCATCAGGAGTTGTAGCTTGAACCTCTGCATGCCCAAGGTTTAGAAGGGTTCTGGACACTCCGTACCTTAGACGTTCCGTACCTGTGTAATTAAATACCAAACCAAAATGTTGATTATTTGTAATATCAAAATGTGATTACTAACTTATCAAAAGCTTCAAAACAGAAGCTGAAATTAAGGCTGCTGTCAAACTCTCAATGTGGAGGAGCAGCGGTTCTACTCTGAGCCTCTCCCAGATGACTGAGCTCCTCACCCTATCTCTAAGGGTGAGGAGAGGGTGACTTAAGAATGATCCAACAGACTCTCATGATGAATGCTAGAACAAGGATTCAAAAGAAAATGTTCATATAAAAATATTTAAAAATCACTGCAGATTCTATGGTAAAGATCAGCCATGATACAGCAAACCAGTCTAGTAATGGGCTGGGGTTTGGTTAATTAAAGTCAGCCGTTACTCTTATGCCACTGATTGCCATGACATTTTTGAGAGTTTAATTTCAGCTTCTGTTTTGAATCACATTTTGATAATAAAAATAAACCACAACGTCATTTTGGTTTGGTAAGTATTTAATTAAAAAGGTACGGAACATCTAGGGCAGGGGTTCCCAAACTTTTCAGCCCACGCCCCCCGAAATAATGGTGACAGAGACTGGCGACCCTCACTATCCCCGGAGGTGACTGATACATAAGAAAGCGTGCACACAGTTTGATATATCTGTAGAGTAATCTAACTGCAAAGCATATTTCCCTTTCTTCACTCTTGTCAATCAACTGACACTTTATGTCCTGAGCCATGTCCATGATGTGCCGGGATATGGTCCTGTCAGACAGCAGCACTGATTCTAGCTCCCGCATCTGTTTATCCCCACGCATTGTCCGACTCATAGCGATAGCAGCAGGTTTTATTAGGGTTTCTCTGATTGTCTGTGGCGTTTTTGACTGTGCAATTAAATATGCCACCTTTGAGCTTTGGTAGTGGTTGTTGCTTGATAAGTTATGGCTTTCTTTTGGCCTTGTAATTCTCTCTCCTTTTAGTGGAAATGATGAAATGTTTGTATTCAGCATATTCCTACTAAAAAGCCTTGTCATGCCAAATTGCTTCTTTTTTTTTTAAGGACGGTGCAAGTTGATGAGCATTGATATCAATCAGTGTAAACCTGCCAGATTGTGGCCAGTGGCTAATTTCCATCTGTTGTCCGTGGGTTACAATTTTTCCTTTCCCCATTCTATTATCTATCTAGGGCGGGAAGTACCATTTTTATACGGTCTTTGGTGTGACCCAGTTGGGGCTTGAACCCATGACCTTCCGGCTGAGGGGTGGATGCTCTACCACAAGGCCACTACTCCGGTGACCTTGTGGCCTTTAAAAAAAAATATATATATATATTTATAGTGATGTTCCTGGCAGCGGAGAGCCAAGGACAGAGCTGTGTGAAGGACTCTGATAAATGAAACAGTCATTGTTGCCCCCGACAGACTGCTATGAAGAAGAAGTACCATGAAACCATTACAAAAAATACTGTGATGTAAATTTTTGGCAATACTGACCAGCACTCTTTCAGGTATAAATGTATAGGCCCCATTCTTGTTATGGTAGCAGGGGCCACTTCTTCATCTTTGGGTTTCTACTTGCAAACAATGTGGGGTGGGTTCTTGGAAGTTATGGGTGATGTTTGGTGATGCTGATCATATCTTAATTGATTTCTGTAGTAATGTGATACACAGGCAGGATGTCTAAGAGTCCGCTATCCCAGTGTTTGCATATTGGGTGTGCACAACCTACAGGCAGGCTGTGATTCTCTTGCTTTATCTTTACAATCTCAAACTCAGAACAACCTTGTCAACTTTGGCATCCAAGTGAAAACCTTAGTCACCTTAGTGAGCAGGGTCTGCTAGATGTTAAACTTTAAAGCCTGACATACGGTGAACCTTTTGCTTAATGTGCAGTTGTATAGTTAATTTGTTTGTACCACAAGAAATGACAAGACGAGGAGCATTTTAAGAGCAAAAATCTAAAATTGTGAGGGTTTTCTTAGGCCATAAATGTTTAACGTGGGACTGAAGTGGCTGTTTGTGCTTTACCTGATCAAATAGATATAATCCTTCCCACAAATATTTGAAAGGACTTCACTTCAAGGGTATTCCTGTAGTTCTTTTTCTCTTGTTAGTTGTATGCCCTGCTTGCCTGTGCCATTCATTTTTTTCCACCAATTGTACATGCTTAGCAGGCCATCCTCTTGCTTCTCGCTCTTTCAGCCACTGTGACTCACTGCAGAGGGAATATTATTTTTTCCTTTGTAACTGTGCTATAAATAGACCTCAAGAAAACATTGATATTTTTACTACTTCTCTGACATGAGATAATTGCTAACTTAAATTATAGCTTAGATTTTGTGTCACACCTTTGAAATAACTTTGAATTGAAAGGCCAGGGTACTTTGTTCAAATCTGCCTGATAATAGGAGAGCTAACCTCCCCACGTCCATGTCATCAGTTGCCGTAGTTTGCATGATGACCTGGCGCTGTTTGCATTGGACCAGTGAGGCTGGATGTTGACACACTCAGACAAAGATCTGTCTCCTATCAGATGTCAGCCGGGCAAATAAAAGCGGCCCCATCTCCAAGACCATATACACAAAAGACATTGTGTGGCCCCTTATCTTGAATTGATGTCGGACGATTTGTGTGTATGTATATCACTGTGTGAGAGAGAGCAAAAGGGAGAGTGAGGGGGAGAGAGTGAAGGGGAGGGGGAGAGAGAGGGAGGGGGTTGGGGGGCTATATTGTGGAGTTAAGTGTGATTGTACTTGCTGAAGTTTGTAAGGAAGGATCAAAATTTGTAATTAAAGTAGGAATTTGGCATTTGGATGAGAAGTGAGGCACAGTGCTGAAATACGCCAGTCTGAACAAGATAATGGTTTTTGTTAGAAAAACAGTTATCGCTGGCAGTCACGGGTTCTGACATTTGAGAATACTAATTTGTAAGAACATCAGTGAAGGTGTATTTTTTTTAACATATACAGCTCTGGAAGAAAAAAAATTAAAGACCCAAAGAGACCACTGCAAAATTATAACTTTATCTGATTTTACTATTTATGTGTATGTATTTGAGTAAAATGAAACTCATTACAACTGTAATCGTGTAGATTTGGCACAACTAGGCATTAAACTCATTGGCAACACTGTAAAACAGTTTCTCGTGATGCACATGCAGTTAGGTGCTTGACGTTCAGGGTATGATGTTAAACTGCATTCGGTGCCAAGGCCTCCATCAGGGGTGACTGGAGTTGTGGGGAATGAGGAGGTACCCCTTAGTTTGCTATTGCTCTCAGGTCTTCTCTGACCCAGAGTGGTAGCATCTGCCAGGGTGCCTGCTAAAGCCGTATTCATGCTGCATTTCCCCTCTGGTCCGCTTTGGTCTGCATGCGCTTTGGATGAGCCCGGCGCACACACGGCATTGTACATGCTCACTTTTTTCCATCTACCAGGCCAAGCAGTTGATGCATGCGCACAACTGTTATTTATAGTTTCGCCCCAACCCTATGGGAAGCGTAAATGTGCTAACACGCCAGTTTGTTCACCAGCTATAAAACATGAGTGACGCGCATTTTTTTTTTTTTTTTTTTTTTTTTTTGTAGCAACAACAGTGGCGTCATTTCAAGGAAAAGGAGGAATTGCCATTTTCCAGTGCTCTTCTCCGCTCAAGCTGCTGCTGCAAAAGCATTCATGTACGTTTATTCTCGTCTTCCGGCTCCTCATTGTCTTCCTTGTCTACTTTGTCTTTGTATGCTGCGTTGGTAGCACCATCTTCTGAATGGGACATTCAGTCTCGCGCATGCTCTGTCAACGCGTTCGTAGGCAGGCCGCGCAGTCACAAAATTTGGCCTGCACGTGGTCGTCCACAGTAGAGCCCTGCGTACGGTAGCAGAGTGGAGACGATAACGTAAATTTCATCACATGAGGTTTCTGGTTGCACGTACGCAGACAGCGGAGGTGCAGCATGAATCCAGCTTAAGGCTTACATAGCAAACTTGCTACTTGTTGACTTGCAAGTAGGTCTTTGTTGACCAAAGGCTAGGCCACCTACAGTGGGGCAAAAAAGCAAGTTCTCCCACTTAAAAGATGAGAGAGGTCTCCATTTTTCATCATAGGTATACCTCAACTATGAGAGACAAAATGAGAAAAAAAAATTCCAGAAAATCACATTGAAGGATTTTTAATGAATTAATTGGTAAATTCCTCGGTAAGATAAGTATTTGGTCACCTACAAACAAGCAAGATTTCTGGCTCTCAAAGACATGTAACTTCTTCTTTAAGAGGCTCCGCTGTCCTCCACTCGTTACCTGTATTAATGGCACCTGTTTGAACTCGTTATCAGTATAAAAGACACCTGTCCACAACCTCAAACAGTCAGACTCCAAACTCCACTATGGCCAAGACCAAAGAGCTGTCAAAGGACACCAGAAACAAAATTGTAGACCTGCACCAGGCTGGGAAGACTGAATCTGCAATAGGTAAGCAGCCTGGTGTGAAGAAATCAACTGTGGGAGCAATTATTAGAAAATGGAAGACATATAAGACCACTGATAATCTCCCTCGATCTGGGGCTCCACTCAAGATCTCACCCTGTAGGGTCAAAATGATCATGAGAACGGTGAGCAAAAATCTCAGAACCACACAGGGGGACCTAGTGAATGACCTGCAGAGAGCTGGGACCAAAGTAACAAAGGCTACCATCAGTAACACACTACGCCGAAAGGGACTCAAATCCTGCAGTGCCAGACGTGTCCCCCTGCTTAAGCCAGTACACGTCCAGGCCCGTCTGAAGTTTGCTAGAGAGCATTTGGATGATCCAGAAGAGGATTGGGAGAATGTCATATGGTCAGATGAAACCAAAATAGAACTTTTTGATAAAAACTCAACTTGTCGTGTTTGGAGGAGAAAGAACACCATACTTACTCTGAAGCATGGGGGTGGAAACATCATGCTTTGGGGCTGTTTTTCTGCAAAGGGACCAGGACGACTGATCCGTGTAAAGGAAAGAATGAATGGGGCCATGTATTGTGAGATTTTGAGTGAAAACCTCCTTCCATCAGCAAGGGCATTGAAGATGAAACGTGGCTGTGTCTTTCAGCATGACAATGATCCCAAACACACCGCCCGGGCAACGAAGGAGTGGCTTCGTAAGAAGCATTTCAAGGTCCTGGAGTGGCCTAGCCAGTCTCCAGATCTCAACCCCATAGAAAATCTTTGGAGGGAGTTGAAAGTCCGTGTTGCCCAGCAACAGCCCCAAAACATCACTGCTCTAGAGGAGATCTGCATGGAGGAATGGGCCAAAATATCAGCAACAGTGTGTGAAAACCTTGTGAAGACTCACAGAAAACGTTTGACCTCTGTCATTGCCAACAAAGGGTATATAACAAAGTATTGAGATGAACTTTCGTTATGACCAAATACTTATTTTACCAAGGAATTTACCAATTAATTCATTAAAAATCCTTCAATGTGATTTTCTGGATTTTTTTTTTCTCATTTTGTCTCGCATAGTTGAGGTATACCTATTATGCAAATTGGAGACCTCTCTCATCTTTTAAGTGGGAGAACTTGCACAATTGGTGGCTGACTAAATACTTTTTTGCCCCACTGTATAAGTGGTTTATGTCAGAAAGGGCATCTGACAGTAAAACTCCCATACCAAGCACTACAGTGGGGTAAAAAAGTATTTAGTCAGCCACCAATTGCGCAAGTTCTCCCACTTAAAAGATCAGAGAGGTCTCCAATTTTCATCATAGGTATACCTCAACTATGAGGGACAAAATAAGAAAAAAGAAAAAAAAATCCAGAAAATCACATTGAAGGATTTTTAATGAATTAGTTGGTAAATTCCTTGGTAAAATAAGTATTTGGTCAATAACAAAAGTTCATCTCAATACTTTGTCATTGCCAACAAAGGGTATATAACAGAGGTCAAACGTTTTCTCTAAGTTTTTACAAGGTTTTCACACACTGTTGCTGGTATTTTGGCCCATTCCTCCATGCAGATCTCCTCTAGAGCAGTGATGTTTTGGGGCTGTCGCTGGGCAACACAGACTTTCAACTCCCTCCAAAGATTTTCTATGGGGTTGAGATCTGGAGACTGGCTAGGCCACTCCAGGACCTTGAACTGCTTCTTACGAAGCCACTCCTTCGTTGCCCGGGTGGTGTGTTTGGGATCATTGTCATGCTGAAAGACCCAGCCATGTTTCATCTTCAATGCCCTTGCTGGTGGAAGGAGGTTTTCACTCAAAATCTCACGATACATGGCCCCATTCATTCTTTCCTTTACACGGATCAGTCGTCCTGGTCCCTTTGCAGAAAAACAGCCCCAAAGTATGATGTTTCCACCCCCATGCTTCACAGTGGGTATGGTGTTCTTTCTCCTCCAAACACGTCAAGTTGAGTTTTCACCAAAAAGTTCTATTTTGGTTTCATCTGACCATATGACATTCTCCCAATCCTCTTCTGGATCATCCAAATGCTCTCTAGCAAACTTCAGACGGGCCTGGACATGTACTGGCTTAAGCAGGGGGACACGTCTGGCACTGCAGGATTTAAGTCCCTGGCGGCATAGTGTGTTTCTGATGTAGCCTTTGTTACTTTGGTCCCAGCTCTCTGCAGGTCATTCACTAGGTCGCCCCATGTGGTTCTGGGATTTTTGCTCACCGTTCTCGTGATCATTTTGACCCCACGGGGTGAGATCTTGCGTGGAGCCCCAGATTGAGGGAGATTATCAGTGGTCTTGTATGGCTTGCATTTTCTAATAATTGCTCCCACAGTTGATTTCTTCACACCAAGCTGCTTACCTATTGCAGATTCAGTCTTCCCAGCCTGGTGCAGGTCTACAATTTTGTTTCTGGTGTCCTTTGACAGATCTTTGGTCTTGGCCATAGTGGAGTTTGGAGTCTGACTGTTTGAGGTTGTGGACAGGTGTCTTTTATACTGATAATGAGTTCAAACAGGTGCCATTAATACAGGTAACGAGTGGAGGACAGAGGAGCCTCTTAAAGAAGAAGTTACAGGTCTGTGAGAGCCAGAAATCTTGCTTGTTTGTAGGTGACCAAATACTTATTTTACCAAGGAATTTACCAATTAATTCATTAAAAATCCTTCAATGTGATTTTCTGGATTTGTTTTTTCTCATTTTGTCTCTCATAGTTGAAGTATACCTATGATGAAAATTGGAGACCTCTCTCATCTTTTAAGTGGGAGAACTTGCACAATTGGTGGCTGACTAAATACTTTTTTGCCCCACTGTATATGATGATGTGTCCTCATAACATATATTGTACCGCTAGGTCATCCCCCATAGGTGATGCACACCACAGTTCTGCCACCTGTGGTGTGAGAAGTGGGTGAGGGTTGACAAGCGAGTGAGATTTGCAACCTGGAATGTCTCCCCATGACATCCAATGGAAGAGAACTTGTGGATGTGATGGACGGAAGAAAGATTAACATCATGTGTGTTCAAAAGACCAGATGGAAGGGAGAGAGTACGAGAGGGATTGGAAGAGGCTTCAGGTTATTCTCTGTTGGAAGTGACACAAAGAGAAATGGAGTTGGCATCATCTTGGATAAGAACAAGTCATTAAAATGGAGAGAGTATATGACCAGTTGATGCTAGTGAAGATTGTCATGAATAATGAACTGCTTATCATCATTTCAGCCTATGCCCCTCAACAAAGCTGCAGTCAACCCGATAAGGAAGAGTTCTAATAGAAAGTGGAGGATTTATTGCGACCTGTCATCCAGAGAGAGAAATGCGTCATTGGTACTGACCTGAATGGGCATGTCGGCAAGGAGCAAGGCTCCTTAGCTGGAATTTATGGAGGATTTGGTTTTGGAATGAAGAGGGAGACGGTATCCTTCAGTTTGCCCAAGGACTTGATATGACCATAATCAACACCACATTTGCAAAGAAAGAAGAGTATTTGATCACCTACAAGAACCATCCTCATAAGAGTTAGATCAACTACACAATTACCAGAAGAAGTGACAGAACATCAATCACTGACTGCAAAGTTATCCCAGGGGAACCAGTCCTGAAACAACACAGGCTGTTGGTAGCAGACATCAAGAGAAAACCAACTCAGAAACTCAGGAAGACCCTGGCAGTGAAGAAGATTTGTACATGGAAGCCGAAAGAATGGAGAAAACTGTTCAGTGAACAGAGAAATGGTACAGGTTAACAACATAGGACTTGGCACCTGATTTGGGGAGCCATGTCATTTGCTGATGTTTGTCCACTGTGTTTGATTAAGTTCAAAGTCAGCGCAGCCGTCTACTGGAAATTTTAAAGCACTTTGTGTTTCCCTCTACTGACAACCTTTATGGAAATGCTGATTTCATTTTCCAGCAGGACTTGGCACCTGCCCACACTGCCAAAAGTACCAAAACCTGGTTTAATGACCATGGCATCACTGTGCTTGACTGGCCAGCAAACTCTCCTGACCTAATCCCCATACAGAACCTATGGCGTATTGTCAGGAGGAAGATGAGACACCAGACCCGATATACAGACGAGCTGAAGGTGGCTATCAAAGCAACCTGGGCTTCCATAATACTCCAGCAGTGCCACAGGCTTGATCACCTCCATGCTACACCGCTTTGATGCAGTATTAATTAATGCATAAGGAACCCTGACCAAGTATTGAGTGTGTACATGGGCATACTCTTCAGTAGGCCAACATTTCTTTTAAGTCTTTTTTTTTTTTTTTTTTTTTTTTTTTTTAAATTGATCTTATGTAATATTCTTAATTTTTTGAGAAACTGAATTTTGGGTTTTCATTAGCTGTAAGCCATAATAATTAAAATTAAAAGAAATAAATGCCTGAAATATATCGGTGTTAATGAATCTTATCAGTTTCACTTTTTGAATTGAATTACTCAAATAAATTAACTTTTCGATGCACCTGTAGACATTTCTGTTCAGATTTTTTTTTTTGACAACACACATGCAGACAATGTATATCATCACCGCATGCAGTCACACTGAGGGTCACAGATTTCCATGTATGTTAACACTAGAAGTCCCAGACATTAGCCCTCTTGTGGCCACTTGATGGTCCCCCTATGGGTTTTCTAGCCAAAAAGGCCAAATGGCCCCTCTCTGGGACTTCTAGTTAAGGAAACCACTTCCTGTGTTGACTTTTCTTGTTACCATGGCAAAAGCATCTGACCAGTCAGAGGAGAGAACCTCCTCAGATTTTTTTTTTTTTTGGATTTGGCCCGCTTGAAGTTTTCCCTGTGTGAAAGAGAACCGAACCTAGGAGCAAATGATACAAAGTAACAAACTTACAACTGGCTTGGACCAAAGTAAACAAATTTAGGTGCAACAGCACCTTTAGTCAGTGGTTGGACAGTAACAGAACCTCCACATACTGTATGCAAATTTGTCCACCAGTGACTGTGCTAGAGTGAAAGTTTGTGTGAAATTACAGGATTTATGTGTCTGACCAAAATCTATAGAATTCAAAGCTTATATTTTAATTCTCATATCAAAGACACAAAGCTACAAAGACACCAAAAACTAGGTCATCTTATTTATATGCAAATTTATCCAGATTTGGAGGATGATGCTAAGATGGGCAACTTCATTTTAAGAGTCTATTTATATTTTCTAGGTCAGGTTTTCTGTTGGATTTATACAAAGAGTCTGATAGCGCATATGAGAAATCAAAACTCTCCAGAGGGGAAAAAATATTATTTTCATCATTATAATTTTGAGTTGTTGAAAAGATGCAAGAGTTTCAATAAATACTTAGGTTAGACTTTACCTTGCTGCTGTACACTGTATATAAAGCTGGTGTATTGTTATGTTTAAATGGACCTCAAACTGTCAGTTAGCCCAAATTTATTTATGACCCATGACTCAAAAGCTTGAGACAGTTTTGCAGAATATAAACTTAACTGGCATCCCCATTCCCCACACAGCTAAACTATTGTTGGCTAGCATCTTTTGGTTTGAAAACTGGAAAGAAAACCTTGAGACGCCAGTGTTTTGGGCTGAACTGTCCTTTCTCAGAACTATCAGCAGACTTGTATTTATTATATTTTGCACATGGTGTCATTAGCATTTCACCACTAATGGACTAAAGCCATTTGTCAGCTGAGTAGACCACATTTACAGTAAATGTGTAAAAAGAAAATAATAATAAAAGCAACATATTATCTGCAGCCCCAGGAACTCCATCCCTCCTCCACTCTGACCTCCCACCAGCACTAATGATCTGTGAAGAGGAGGTGCGCCGGGTCTTTCAGAGACAAAAGATCAAGAAGGCTGCAGGACCTGATGGTGTGTCTCCATCCTGCCTGAGAGTCTGCTCCAACGAGTTGGCCCCCATCTTCACCCGGATCTTTAACAGATCACTGGAGCTGCGTGAAGTGCCTTCCTGCTTCAAACGCTCCATCATCATTCCAGTTCCCAAGAAACCCTCTATTACAGGATTAAACGACTACAGACCTGTTGCCCTGACCTCTGTGGTCATGAAATCCTTGGAGAGATTGGTGCTGAACCACCTGAAGGTCATCACAGGCCCCCTGATGGACCCACTGCAGTTTGCCTACCGGTCAAACAGGTCAGTGGATGATGCAGTGAATATGGGACTACATTACATCCTGCAACACCTCGACTCCCCAGGGACGTACGCCAGGATCCTGTTTGTCGACTTCAGCTCAGCGTTCAACACCATCATCCCAGGCATTCTTCATCAGAAACTCCTCCAGCTCAAGGTGCCCCCCTCCACCTGCCAGTGGATCTCCAGCTTTCTGACTGACAGGTGGCAACAGGTGAAGCTAGGGAGATTTACATCCAGCTTCCGAAAAATTAGTACTGGCGCCCCCCAAGGATGTGTCCTTTCCCCACTGCTCTTCTCCCTCTACTCCAACGACTGCACCTCAGAGGACCCTTCGGTGAAGCTCCTGAAGTTTGCGGACGACACCACAGTCATCGGTTTGATCCGGGAGGATGATGAGTCTGCATACAGGCGGGAGGTGGAGCAGCTGATCCTCTGGTGCAGCCAGAACCATCTTGAACTTAACCCAGCCAAAACGGTGGAGATGACTGTGGATTTCAGGCGACACCCCCCTTCATTCCCCCCACTCACCATCCTCAACAGCACAGTGTCCACTGTGGACTCCTTCAAGTTTCTGGGTACCACAATCTCCCGGAACGTGAAGTGGTCCTCCCATATTGACACTGTCCGGAAAAAGGCCCAGCAGAGGTTGTTTTTTCTGCGTCAGCTCAAGAAGTTTGATTTGCCTCAGGAGCTGCTGGTTGTCTTCTACACCGCCATCATCCAATCTGTCCTCTGCTTTTCCATCACTGTCTGGTTTGGATCTGCCACTAAACAGGACAAGACCAGACTGCAGGGGATCATTAAGTCTGCGGAGAGGATCATTGGTACCGACCTACCCTCCATTGAGAACTTATATCGGTCCATAACCAGGAAACGGGCGGGAAACATCTGTGCTGACCCATCACACCCCGGCCACAAACTGTTTGAACTTCTATCTTCTGGTCGTCGTTACAGATCACTGAAGGTCAAAACCACCCGTCACAGGAACAGTTTCTTTCCTCAAGCCATCACTCTGATGAACTCCTAACATTCACCTAGTCCTACCTGTTTGCTGTAGTCATGACTTTTCATCCATTATTACATTGCACATAACTCTCACACTGCTTTTTACTTCATTCACATTATATCACTGAATCTGAGTCCACATTGAAATACTGTGTGATTGTATATTTTTTCATATATTTCTGCAAAGTGTGGTTAGTCCGAGTAAATAACTGCATATATTCCTGTATATATTTGCATCCTTTTATAGAAACGTGGACAGACTGTAATTTACTGTACATACTCTGGTTGTCATTGAATCCTTATTTAAATCCTTCACCTGAACAACGAGAGCAAGTTTTTAGCCAAAGTCAAATTCCTTGTATGTGTTGTGCATACTTGGCCAATAAAGCTGATTCTGATTCTGATTCTGATATGATGCACTTTTTTCCACACTTAGACGCATTTCCTACTCCTAGAGGTCTTTGTAAAATAACTATGGCATGCTTTGGTCAAAATACATGAGGTCTTAATTATTTCAGCATGATTTTAACCAAGAAGTACTGAATCAACCCTGAATTAGTGAATGGCTAACTCTGCTAACATGACACGGGCTAATGTACAGACCTTGGCCAGCTAGCCAAGGTGCTACAGCAGACAGATGCCCCTGTCTGCTGCGACCAAAATATAACAAAATAAGCCAGAATGATGTACAATATATTATCAACTGTGGATTACTGAACCAGATGGGAACAGGGATGTGTATAGTTGTGACTACAATTTAAAGACAATGGCAATACAAACAGTGGTCACCAGGCTAACTCCATAGCATGCTAGCAGCCATAGTAGCACTGATGGAGTGGGTTTAGCCATTCACGGGGATCCTAGCACTGTTGTTCAAGTAAGGGGTGCTGAAGCTTGGGAGTGTGGTATCATTCCATTGAGCTTTGGTTCTCACGTAATAACTGGAGCAAAAATCATAACTGCTCTTTTAGAGAGGGAGGTACTGAGACAAACAACCCTATCCCGAACAAAGGGACAGGGTTGTGTTTCTTCAGATTTTTTTTTTCTGTTGGAAGCCACTCCAGATACCCAAACAGATGCACAAAAGCACTGAAAAAGTGACATTTTCATCATACGCCTGTTACATTAGCTTTTAAACCATGGTAAGTTTAACCTATGATGTACAATTTTGTATATGGAGGATGATAAACTGCCATTTAATAATTGAGTCCATATGCCCCGCACACAGCCATGAGCTCTTTGCATGCCCCGTTGTCATGTGCCATCAGTATTTACTGTCATTACTCAAACGCCCTTTGTGCTTTAGCTTAACATTCCAGTCTCAGGCTCTCTCCTCTCTAAACACCATAACTACCTTCAGCCTTCTCTCCACACTATTTCTTGAACCTCCCCACATAACTGTGGATGGTACAGTCTGAGAGAAAGAGAGAGAGCAAACACAGGAGAGGGAGGGAGGGGAAAGCAGCCATGCATTAAGTTATTTTTTAAATGACGGCGATCAGAGCAAAGGAGAGAGGCGAAGAGAGGAGGGATGAATTAAAGGGTTTGAGGAGCGAGGGAGGCGGGTTCACGGCTCTCCTGACCGCCTTATACTCCCCGCTCATTGGTCACGGGGGTCCCTAGCTTCGTTAATGGAATACGTGGGTGACCCTTCTTGCTGGCGGCCTTTAAAGCAGCCGTGACAGCTGTCATCGTTGTGTTTGTCAAAACGTGCCACTCTGGCTTCATCCCAAAAGTGGAGACATGACTGCGGGGAGATTCAAGACATGCAGCAACCCCTTCCTTAAGGGGAACAAAAGTATCAGTAAATTGGTGTGTCGCTGGGCAGCACGATGGTGCAGTGGTTTAGCACTGTTGCCTAACAGCTAGAAGGTTTCAGGTTTGAATCCCGAGGCTGGGAGGGCTAGGAACCTTTCTGTGTGGAGTTTGCATGTTCTCACTGTGCTGTATGGGTTTACTCCGGGAACTCCGGTTTCCTCCCACAATCCAAAGGCATGCATGTTAGGTTAATTGGTGATTCTAAATTGTCCCTAGATATCTGTCTCCTATAGGCCCTTAGAATAGAATGTTAGTACTAGTGAAGTGCCTTGAGATGACTTTTGTTGTGACTAGGCACTATACATATAAATTTGAATTGAAGTGCTTTGAGTGGTCTTTTAGACTAGAAAAAGCACTATATAAGTACAGGTCCTTATCCTTAACAATGTCAAATCAGAGAGCAGTTAAATATTTGAATGAGAGGGTCCAGGTTGGCACTTGGCCAACTGTTTGGAAAGCCGTTTTACTCTGCAGAATTGTAGAATATTCACTTTGTATTTTTTCTTTTTCTTAACACTTACATGCCAGGAATACAATCCTCCCCCCAACTTTTAGACCTTAAAAACAGCATGAATTTACATCATGTTTTATAGTTAAAGGGGGCTAAAGGGTGCTAATTGCTTCATAATGGATGACAAACTGTTGGAATCAATTAGAGTGCCGATAAGAACTACTCCACATGTATCTGCTTCCAGACTGACGGCGTGTGGAACGTCAGTAAAATGTGAAGTGTTACTGATCGCTGGCTGGTTTGTGTGAGAGCTGCAGATGGGGTGGTTTATAAAGAATGTGTATATGGGTAAAAGAAAACAGGTGTGAGAGTCTTGTACTGCAATCTTTCGGTGGGCCAGACCAAGTTTTAAAGAAAATACTAAAGCCGAGGGGCCACGCTATGTTAAGGTTTTGGTGTCGGGTTAATCAGTGAGGACATACTGTTACATCTGAGGTAATTTTCTTTTAGAATCACTAGAGTCGGTCCTCTGTGGCTGTGTTTAGGAGTGTAACTCACCTCTGGCCTCATCATCTGACTTGACACAGCGCTCATACTGACAGCTGCTTTCACCCTGTTGGCAGCATCAGCACTGGGATAATAGAGGACGGCGGTGACAAAGAGGACGAGTTGAGACAAATATAAGAAAATATAAAAAAGGTGGGAAGCAAAGTAACATTTCTGCATTTGGAGAGAGTGTCATCAGGTTTTATTGGTAACTTTGGACATTAATTTAAGGATTATTCTCCCAAGGGTGCAACATTCTTGTCATCTGATTATTTGGCGTTTATCCTTAAAAATGACCATCCTTAAATCTGCCTTCTAGAGGTCCAACACATACAACAGAAACGATAGTTTTATTTTTAAACATAGTATCTACGTTTTCTTGTGGCATTAAGTTGTTGTATTCAGTTCTATGTCACTGCTTTTGCATTCAACACAAAGGAAATGAGGTGAAGTGAGTACAGATTTGTTGTAACTTTGCCACTTCTGTAAAAAATCTGCACCTTTTTTTTCTTCTGAATGAGTGTCTCTTATTCTTGTAAACTTGCAAGATTTTTTCCTTGTAAACTTGTGACTGTTCTGTTATTTACATGTTGCACTACCAGGTGCAGAGTCACAGTCACAGGGACCAGGAAGCAGAGTCACAGTCTTACACGCCTCTCTGCAGCTCCTCTTCATCCGCCACCCCTCAGCTTAGCCCCTGACTTCCCCATCAGAGAATCGTTGTCTGCTCCCTCCAAAGTAAATAAAAATATAATGTATAAGCATCCCAAAGTGATAAAGCAAAATATTGGTAAAACTCAAATTAAACATAAAGCCTCTAAATTGAATGATTTGGCCTCTGTTCCTCCTCATAATTTAAAAATTAAATGTGGTTTATTAAATATTAGGTCTCTAACTCCCAAGTCTCTGTTAGTCCATGATCTGTTAATTGATCATCAGATTGATTTAATTTCCCTTACAGAGACTTGGTTAGGGCAAGAGGATTATGTTGGTTTAAATGAATCAACTCCCTCTGGTTATTTAAACTGTCAAAATCCCAGAAGTTCTGGTCGTGGAGGAGGAGTAGCATCAATTTACCATTCCAAATTACTAGTTAATGTAAAGCAAAAAACATGTTATAATTCCTTTGAGGGCCTGGTCCTCAGTATTGGGCACTTTAGCAATTCCAGGTTAAACCCAATTTTATTTGCCATAGTTTATCGTCCCCCATCAACCTATTCAGAATTTTTATCCGAATTTCCTGATTTCTTAGCTGATTTAGTGCTGAAATCTGATAGAATAATTATAGTAGGGGACTTTAATATACATGTGGATGTAGATAGTGACTGCCTTAATGTGGCTTTTAATTCAATATTAGACTCGATTGGGTTTTCTCAGAAAGTAGGAAATTCTACTCATTACCTCCACCATACATTGGACCTTGTTCTGACATATGGCATAGAAATAGAAAATCTTGTAGTGTCTCCTCATAACCCTGTACTGTCAGACCATTGTCTGTTAACCTTTGATTTTACTATTTCTGACTATTTGGCTCCTAAAGAAAAATATTATCACAGTAGATGCCTCTCAGATGATGCTGTTTCCAAATTTATGCAGATTGTTTCCTCTATGCCATGTGTCAACACAACGGAAATAAGCTATAGACAGCTTGCTCCTTCTGTAATTGATAACATGGTGGATAGTGTTTCAGCTTCTCTGCATCAGACTCTAGACTTGGTGGCCCCCTTAAAAAAGAAAAAGTCTAATCAGAGATTTTTAACTCCTTGGTTCAACACAGAAACTCGTAGCTTAAAACAGAAGACTCGTCAATTAGAAAGAAAATGGCGCTCTACTAATTTAGATGAAATCTATTTAGCTTGGAGAAATCATCTTTTAATTTATAAAAAATCTCTTAGAAAAGCTAGAACGAGTTATTACTCTGCATTAATAGAAGAGAACAAGAATAATCCCAGGTTTCTTTTCAGTACTGTAGCCAGGTTGACAAAGAGTCAGGACTCTGTCAATCCTAGCATCCCCTTAGAGCTTACTAGTCAGGACTTTATGAACTTTTTCAATAATAAAATTTCATCCATCAGAGATAAAATCAATCAGATTCTTCCCACAGTTAACTTAAATACTGTAACTACTACAACTCCTTCTATTGATGTCTGTCTTGATGAGTTTACTCCAATCGACCTTTGTGAGTTAGACAAAATAGTTTCCTCATCCAAACCTTCAACTTGTCTTTTAGACCCTATTCCTACCAGGTTATTTAAAGAAGTCTTCCCACTTATTGGTAGCTTTATTCTTCATATAATCAATTCTTCATTAACTTTAGGCCATGTACCGCAGGCTTTTAAAACGGCTGTAATTAAACCCTTACTCAAAAAGCCAACGCTAGATCCAGGAGCTTTAGCTAACTATAGACCAATCTCTAATCTCCCTTTCATTTCAAAAATCTTAGAAAGAGTTGTTGCTATGCAATTATTTGACCACCTGCAGGGAAATGGTTTATTTGAGGAGTTTCAATCTGGGTTTAGAATCCATCATAGCACTGAAACAGCCTTAGCGAAGGTCACTAACGACCTCCTCATTGCATCTGATAATGGACTAGTTTCTGTACTTGTCCTTTTAGATCTTAGTGCAGCTTTTGATACTATTGATCATAATATTCTACTTGATAGATTAGAACACTATGTTGGACTTAATGGAACTTCGTTGCAGTGGTTTAGATCTTATTTATCTGATAGGTTCCAGTTTGTTCATGTAAATGATGAGTTTTCTCTCAGCTCAAAGCTTAGTCATGGAGTTCCACAGGGATCTGTGCTTGGCCCTACTCTTTTTAGTTTATATATGCTTCCGTTAGGCAACATTATTAGAAAGCACTGTATACATTTTCACTGTTATGCAGATGACACACAATTATACCTGTCAATGAAGCCAGATGATACTAATCAATTAGCCAAGTTAGAAGCCTGTCTTAAGGAAATCAAAGTTTGGATGACTTGTAATTTCCTGCTATTAAATTCAGATAAGACTGAAGTCATTCTTGTTGGTCCAAAAAACCTTAGAAATTCCTTTCCAAATCAAACTTTCAGTTTGGATGCAGTTACTCTTTCTCTTAATAGCTCTGTGAGGAACCTTGGAGTTATTTTTGATCAGGATTTGTCCTTCAATTCACATATTAAATTTGTTTCTAAGACTGCCTTCTATCATTTGCGTAATATTGCCAAGATTAGGAGCATCTTGTCTCAGAGTGATGCTGAGAAGCTGATCCACGCTTTTGTTAGCTCGAGATTAGATTATTGTAATTCTTTATTATCAGGTTGTCCTAAAACATCTTTAAAAAGTCTTCAGCTGATCCAAAATGCTGCAGCAAGAGTTTTAACAGGTACTAGAAAGAGAGATCATATCTCTCCGGTTCTGGCCTCCCTTCATTGGCTTCCCATAGAGTTTAGAATTAAGTTTAAAATCCTTCTTCTTACTTACAAAGCTCTAAACAATCAGGCTCCTTTTTATTTAAAAGATCTGATACTACCGTATCATCCTAACAGAGCACTACGCTCCCAAAATGCAGGTTTACTTGTAATACCTAGAATCTCCAAAAGTACAATGGGAGGCAGAGCCTTCAGTTATCAAGCTCCTCTCCTGTGGAATCAGCTGCCAATCTGGATTCGGGAGTCAGACTCGATCTCTGTTTTTAAGAATAGGGCTAAAACCTACCTTTTTGATATAGCCTACAATTAGGGAGGGATCATGTGTTTTCTGAACCCTCCCTTAGTTATGCTGCTAATAGGTTTAGTCAGCCGGGGGACCTCCAGTAATGCACTGGGCCTCACTCCTTTCCTCACTCTCTATGAAATATTTTTTTTTTGCTGGTCATTAACATTTGTTTGTTCTCTCCCATAGATTGAGTCCCCATCGTGCTGTTTGCTCTCTACATGTCTGTTCTTTTCTTCTTCTCTATCCCCTCACCCCCCAGCCAGTCGCAGCAGATGACTGCCCCTCCCTGAGCCTGGTTCTGCTGGAGGTTTCTTCCTGTTAAAAGGGAGTTTTTCCTCTCCACCGTCGCCAAGTGCTTGCTCACAGGGGATCGCCTGATTGCTGGGGTCTTTCTGCAACTGTGGGGGTCCTCCCTACAGTTGATAGTGCTATGAGATGACTGTTGTTGTGAAATGGCGCTATATAAATAAAGTTGAATTGAATTGAATTGAATTGCACTCTGTGCTTATAAAAAGCCACAATACCTGGCCAATTTCATGTGTGTGTGGGGGGGGGGGTCATCCAACTTGGTATGTGGCAGTTTTTTAAGAACATACCTATTCAAAAAGTTTGTGTTCATTTTCTTACATGTTCAGAACAGAGTAAATATATACAGTTCATGTACTGGAACTGATTTCTGATAATGATCCCATCTTAATTTTTGTTTACATTTTAATAACAAGCTTTACAAAACATATTAGATTTGGCTGATTTAACATTTCCTCTAATGCAGTAAAAAGAGATTGACTTGACCATCTGTTTGCTGTGAAGATCACTTTTAAAGGGGTCACTGGCTACCTTTTTCGTGGAGTAATTTCAAATTTTAACATCATCATGAACATAATACTTATGATAAACAAAAAAATCATTTGTCATTTTACGTGAGGTCCAGAAAGCCACTCTCTGTCATCTCTTCCAGAAAACAGTTTCAGTCCACCTCTGTGTTATTCATGAGCCCCTAATTTGACTGGGTGAAAGCTCTGTGATTGACACACGTGGCAAAGCCATTTGGAAGTGAGGAGGCATAATCTACAGCAGGGCCTAGTTTGACTGATCAGAGAGTAGTCGATACACAGAACACGGAAGTCAGAAGCTGCAAATATGACTAGATAAAGAGCATAATGAAGAACTAATGCCTATAAAAATAAACACTAATGCTACCGTGATTGTGGAGGGTGTGAACTATAATTCAGCATATGTAGTCCTGCAGCTAAAGCCTTGGGGTAGGACACGAGCTCAGTGAAATGGCGTTGGCACAGCCAGCCAGCTGCTCCCAGCACTCCTGGCTGTTTTGCTGGGAGAACTAGTGCAGCAGATAAGTGAAATTATCTTTCAAAATGTGATACAAGCATGAAACTTGGCACAAACACTCCTTAGGGGTTACTTTCTTGAAAAAAATATGCTAGCCACCTGAAATTCAAGATGGCCATCATTCTGGTATATAAATTGCTTATTTTGCCACAGAATCTCACTACAGTAACCAATTTAGTTGATCTTGATGTTTAAAAAAAAAAATAGGTTCTCAAGTATGGGGAATCCATAAATAGAACTCTAAGATCACTTTGGAGCTTCTTTCTACCATTTCTAGCCCAGAACAGTGAAAAATGTACAGGAAACCCGGCATTTGCAATGATATGAAACAAAATTTTACTAAGAGTGATACATGCACATCTTCAACATGTATTTTCATTTATTCTGCATACTGTAGATCGTCAGATAAGCGAGCGACGAGTAGAGCTTCCCACCTTCACTCAGGGAAGCAGGGAACTGCTCATTCTCATGATGAAAGAACTCCTGCAGGTCACACTCTCTGCTCTGGCATGAGATGAACAGCTTAGAGAAGAGATGGCAGTCTTCCTTCAGCATCTTTTGTTTTGTAGCATCAACCTAGGCTGGTTGCTGTCAAAAGAAGTCCACCTTATTCTTTTGATTGGTTCATAGAAGGTGGTAAGTTCTTCTAGTGAACTCCTGGAAATGGGTTCTGCCTCTCTCATGGTGTTTGCTGATCCATTCAGCTGCACTGGGGTCAGCAATGTCCTTGGTGTCCAGTGACAGCAGGTCCTGACTCTCCTCCTGGAAAGGATTTCCCAGATCTGTCATTGTGTGGGACAGCTTCTGAACTTTCTCAATGAAATCTCTTTGGGCTTGTGGTGTCTGCTCATGGTGGATGGTTTGTTCTGTAGCTTCCTTCCCTTCGGATGCCACTTCATACTGCTCAACTAGGTGGCTGTCCTGAGGACCGGCTACCATCCATCTTCTCAGGGCTGATGGATCTTCAGTCATGCCAATGGCTCCCCCATCGCCTTTGATGATAGCATTGGCCTGTTTGTGGGCTTGGTCAATAGCTGTCACAGAAAATTCCCAACTGGACTTGTGAACAACAAATTTTCCACTCTTGAATTCTTGGGCAAGCTGGGGATGTTTCTCCTTCAGGGTCACCATGTCTCTGAGATGGATTGGAATCCAGCGTGCATAGTTTGTGTTGTTGTTGGCAAAGAAGTGTGGGATTAGCTCAGCCAGTGACTAGTAGTACAGGCTGAAGCTGGCTTCTCTAAACGCTCAAACCAGGAGGAGGATCGCTAGTTCCATGGACAGCACCAGATGCTAGAACTGAAACTGGGGGCTTTCCAGTTTGCACTTCTCACACCAGACATCAAAGCTCAGCACTTCCTCAGAGTTCTCCGCTGCCTCTGTGCAGTAGTCAGTGTAGGCTGCCTTCAGGAGCTGATAAAGACAGCATGCTGTTATCTGGTGGATTTGGCATGTCCTAGTGATTTGATGCTGTTAGGAAAGATTCTGATGTTCCAGAAGAAGTCACCCCTGCCTCCTTTAGGGCCCCTGTCCAGCCACTGTCTTGGGAGAAGCTTTCCAGTTGACTTCAGTGCAGCCATCTCTATATGTAGGCCTCCAAACATGATGACGAACTTGTCCTCACCATACTGTTCAGGCCAGTGCCACTTGATTTACTTTGCCACTGCATAGATGGGCTGGTCGGCAGTCAGAACAGGTACTTGGCCTGGGTTCAGGAATGATACAGTCTCCTTGATCTTGTCCATCACATGTCTGACTGTAGCAACTGAGTGGGCTGGATCTCGAAGCAGAGGTAACAGTGATGAGATGCTGGCCTCAAATGCAGGGCTTCTCTTCCTGGAAGCATGGTGGGCTGCCCATATCACGTTCTCTGTCCCATTTGTCTCATCAGTATCATCGACCTCCTCCAGCCACTCATACTCGAGTGCCAGTTGTGGTCTCAGGAGAGTGGTGTCTAGAACTGTCATACCACCATGTGGAGGAGAAGGGTTCTTCTTGGCAAAGAAGGCAGGACGGATATTAGTATAGGAGTCAGGAAGTTCTGGAACTGTCTTAGCCTTCTCTCCTCCAAACTTGAGTGGTTCACACCCTTCACCTTTGTTATCTTTAGTTAAGTGCTGGAAAAGTGAGATGCTGGTGCCATGGAAAGAAGTGGTAGCTGTTGTTGCAGTGGGATTATGGTCTATGTTATCCATGGCTGTTGTGGTGAACAACCCTCTGCGCAGAACTGGTGGACACACCACACCATCATCCACATACTTGTTCACTGTTGCATCTCCCAGCTGTGCAGATATCTCCAGCACTCTGTCATACAAAATGCTGACACCCATGCTCATGAAGTATTTCGACTAGTGTCCTCTTTCTGATCTTGGCATAGACAGACATCCCTGTGTAGACAGGGAATTGTGTTTCCCGATCTTTTGAGTGTCTGTGAGTTGCGGTAAGGGTAAAAGGAAGGTTCTTAGTGGTTCAGAAGTTCAAAAATCAGATTCTTCATGGCCTAAAATGTATGATTCGGTACCAGAATCATCCATATTAAGCAAGTCTGTGTATATTTTATATTATTTATATTATTTTATATTTTATATTATAAAAAGTTTTGGTATTGATTATGGTGGCCATCTTGAAAAAATGGTGGCCATCTTGAATTTCAGGTGGCTAGCATATTTTTTTTCAAAAATGTAACCCCCAAGGAGTATTTGTGCCAAGTTTGGTGCTTGTATCACATTTTGAAATGGTCAGCTGAAAAAAATCATTTATCTGCTGCATTAAACAGCAAAACGACTCATGGGAGACACTCAGGAGACTACTGGTCCTGTGCCCTGCCTGTTTTGCTGTGATCCAACAGCTCACTCGATGCACACGATGTCTCCCCACTTATGCCGAATTACCATTCAGACTCTTCGCAGTCACAGCGGTATTAGATTTTAAATGTTTTTGGCATTTTATAGCATTGCTGCCCACGATACAGTGGTATCCTTTAACAGTTTTCCTTTTTGGTGAAACATAAGTTATACTTCACAAGGTTTTGGAATGAATCTAGAATGAAAGGACCAGAACACAGTAACATCCATTAAAATAAATTCGAGCCACTTTTCTCTTAGAGATACATCCTTTGGACGTTTGTGTAAAGGTACTGCTGTTACCTCGCTCGAGTGCACACCATCTCCTGTTTGCTCCTAGAAGAAGCTGGGCAACAATAGAGCAGCGGGTGGGTATCAACAATGGCACTGGGTTTACTATGTGGCAAATCTGGAACAGTCAGTTTTGCTTTTTGGAGTTAAAAAGGATATAAAGATATGATACAAAAAATGAAACTGACTTAACAAAACTAAATGGGTTTTTGGGTGGATTATCTACTGTATACCATGTGTTCCAAATGAAAACAGGGAGATACTGGAGTCTAAAATTAGTCAAGAAGAAGTTGGGCAAGCCATTAATAATATGAAATCAGGGAAAAGAGCAGGACCAGATGGTCTTCCAGTTGACCTCTATAAAAAATTTAAGACTAAATTAATAAAACCACTGTTGGAAATGGTTTTAGAAGCATTTCAAAATGGTAATTTACCATCATACATGAATAATGCCTTAATTATACTGTTGCCAAAACCAGGTAAACCCCCTAATAAATGTGAAAACATGAGACCAATAAGCCTATTAACCCCTTGCACTCTGGTCAGTTTCCCTAAAAACGCCTAAAAATAACGTACCCAAAGTAAATCAAAAGCTGTTCTTCAACCCTTTGCAGCATCTTCATGGGGTTGGTCTCATTTAAAAGAAAACACTTTGAATTTTTTGGCAAAACAGTCATAATCTCTCTAAGTGCTGCCACTGAGTAACAGTCAACTAAACATACTGAACTTGAAGAAAATAAATTTCGCCTGGGTGTTTTTTTGGATACAAATGCTTGCAAATAACACACAGCTGTCAGATCCGGGCTGGAAAATGCAACAGAAATGTAGAACCAAGTGTTATCCAGCTGAGGTCAAAATTTTGTAACAGTACCACAAAAAATGAATATATTACACAGCTTTTTTCTTAGGTTGTTCCCAGGCGTTTTTGAACTGTGCCAAATTGTGCCAAATGACAGTTTGGAAAAACGTCTGTAACTTTTGAATGATTCAATATAGAAGCTTCATCTTGGGCTCTAATGAAAGGTGACACTCAGGGCTGTGTGTGTGTGTGTGTGTGGGGGGGGGGTTGTTTATTCATTCATTCATGAATGAATGAACAAACAAGCCCCCACACACAAAGAAGCATGCCACGTAAAAAATGTTGCTTTTTTTTTTTGTACAAGAAAAAATAACCTACAGTGCACTAAAAATTATACTAAAATATCTGTAATGTACAGGATAACAACTCTTCCCCCCCCCCCCGCTACAGAGGACGGACATCGTCCATCGTTACATGACGGACAGCGGGGACGGTGCGCCGCGGTCTACTACGCACAGTTGTACTAAAATATCTGCAATCCGCTACAGAAGAGTAGCCGGGGAAGGGGGGGGGGCGTTCATGGTCCGGACGCGGCGCACGGACCGGTCTGTCATGTGGCGATGACGCACAGTTGTAATTTACCGATCAGTCAAAAGTCATTTTGATTACAATTTTCAGGGATAAAGAATAATTTAGCTTATAACACTTACCTGTCCACAACAGCAGTGTCGCTGGTGAACTTCTCTTCCTCATTGTCAGACGAACATGATGCTGGTCCCCTTGTTAGGACTCGTGGTTCTGGTCACACGACCCGGTCAAACCATGATTCCATTATTGCGGTTTTGCGCTTCCATGATTGCGATTTTGGCGAACGATTTTTCAAAACAAATAAGAACAGTAGTAAGAAAAAAAGACTGGCGAACGCGTGTGTGTCACCCAGCGGCTTACACAAAACAGATTTTACGCACGGGACGCACGCTTTCGAACTTCTCTGCTTCAATTGGCTCGCTGTATTTGCAGCCGTTGGTAGGCGGGTCCTTCTTGCTAGGTTTTCAGTCATTGGTTCTTCAAGGTTTCAGAAACCCAATTCAAGGCTCTTATTAGTCGAATGAGAGGTCAATCAAATCTAAACCAATCAAAGCACTCCTTTGGCTTTCTGTTCGCGGCTGTGTCTGTAGTGGAAGAACGAAAATGCAGCTTTTTTTTTTCAGTGCGCCCTAGGTCCTAGGGTGCACGAGGGCGCACTAGGACGCAGAGACGTGACCGCCCGCAGTATCCCGGAGTGCAAGAGGTTAAATGCTGATCTGAAAATGATCTGTAAAATTTTAGCAAAACGACTACAAGAAATATTACCAAATATTATTAACCGAGATCAGAATGGCTTTATAATGGGAAGACAAGGCTTCCATAATGTAAGAAGACTATTTAATATTATTTATTCCAATAAAGAAGCACCGGATACAGCTCTCCTATCATTGGACGCCGAAAAGGCCTTTGATAGGGTCGAATGGCCCTATCTTTTTGAAGTACTACAAAGGTTTGGACTTTGAAATAATTTCATGAAATGGGTCCAGATAATAAACAATAATGCTACAGCAGAAATCCTAACAAACAGTAATATCTCAAAATCAATAAAAATCAATAGAGGATGTCGACAAGGCTGTCCACTTTCACCCTTATTGTTTACTATGGCAATTGAACCTTTAGCGATGGCGGTACGTTTACATCCACAAATATATGGAATTAAAGTAGGACCAACAGAACATAAAATCTCCCTGTATGCCGTTGACATAATTTTGTTTGTCGAATTTTAAAAAATCAATTCCGACCTTGTTAAATTTAATAAAGAATTTTGGGGAAATATCAGGATATAAAATAAACAAAACAAAATCTTCAATATTAATGCTAAATGAGACCCAGAGAAATCACCCAGCTCCTGAGGTAAACCAATTCAATGTTGTAAATCAGTTTAAATATTTAGGAATTCAAATTTTGCCTAAGCTAGAATCAGTCGTCAATGCCAACTATGAAGCCTTAATGACAGATATTAATGAGTTACTTCAGAGTTGGATGCCACTACCAATGTCGATGATCGGGAAAATTAATATACTTAGAAGTAATATCTTACCAAAAATACTTTTATTTATTTCAAAACATTCCTTTACCACCACCTTCAGATCTATTCTCAAGAATTAAAAAGAAGTTAGTAGAATTTATTGGAACAATAGGAAGGCTAGATTACATTTGTCCTTAATATATTTACCATTTGCTCGTGGAGGTCTGAAATGTCCAAACTTTATGTTGTATTACTGGTCAGCACAACTGAGGTCTATGACATATTATTTTTCATCAAAGGATCTTCCTCACTGGACTGAAATGGAATCATACAATTTACCTTTACCTCTTCCCTTATTCATATACTCAGACTCGGCTAAAAAACTACAGAAACAAGTTAAAAATCCAATTGTAAAGCACATGATCAAAATATGGTGTGAAACCAAAAAATATTTAAAAGAACCACACTCACTGTCACAGTTTAGCCCAATATGGGGTAATCAATATTTTACACCAGGGAGAGCGGATGCTGTATTTAAAAGTATGGAATTTAAAAGGGATTCAAAAGATTCAAGACTTGTATTTGTCACGCTCAGATAACATAATGTCTTTTGAAGAACTGAGGATTAAATTCAATCTTAATAGAACACACTTTTTTAAATATCTTCAGCTTAGAAATTTTATTCGATCAAATCAAAATGATGCTCTCACCTGACCTACTTATTCATTTTTGGAAAAAATTTTGATGAATGATAGTAAGAGAAAGGGTATTATTTCAGAGTTTTACAACTCATTGACACTATACTCATGTGAAAACTCACAGAAAAGACTGAATGACTGGAAAGAGGACCTGCAAATTGAAATTTCAGAGGAACAATGGGAAATGGCTTGTACAGGAGCTCAAACCAAATCAATAAATGTACGTCTTAAACTGATACATTTTAAATGGTTAATGCGGATGTATGTTACACCAGTGGAATTAAATAGATATAACAAAAACATACCAGATACATGCACAAAATGTATGGAAAGTAAAGGAACCCTATTTCACTGTTTATGGGAATGTAGAAAAATCAGAATGTTTTGGGAAGAGGTGAGGGTAACAATTGAAAAAATAATTTCGAAACAAATCACATTGAACCCTAAACTGTTGTTGTTGGGTCTCTATCCAGAAAAACATAACTTTAATAAGAGTGAAAGAGCATTCATAGACCTCAGTTTGCTTAATGCCAAAAAATGATTGCACTACTGTGGAAAAAGATTCATAGACCAGATGTGACTCAGTAGTTAAGACAAATGTTAACAAACCTTCCACTAGAAAGAATAACATATATACTGAAATCAAAGGAAAATGTGTTTGAGAATATATGGAGACCTTTCATTGATTATGTAAAGAATTTAAACATATAATATAATTTAAACATAACGTCTGAAGAAGAAGGTGAATGATATGTGTGGACCTTGCAAATTCCAAGCTGTTGAATGTATATTATGTATTCTTATGTAATGGATTACCTAGACTTAACAGAGGAGCATTGTTGACTTGTGTTTGTTAATGGCTGTTGTTGTTTTTATTACACAATTTTTTTTAATTTTATTTTTTTGTTATTGTTCTTTTTAATTTTTAAATTATTTTTGTGTTAGTGTCTGATTGTTTGTGTCATGTTTGTTAAAAAAAAAAACAAGGTTCAATAAAAAATATTGTGGAAAAAAAATGATATAAAGGATGTGTGTCTTACATTTGCAAAATGGGGGAAAAATCACACAGTTACCAAAAGGGAAGAGGTTACAAAATTCCAAAGGGCAGTTAGCCACATATTTACAAAAATGGGGGGAAAAGTCGCAAAATGACAATATGAAGAAAAGTCCTAAATTTACAAGAAGGGTTTATAAAAGGTGCAAAACTAGGAGGGGGGTAGGTCACAGTTTTTAAGTATGCCAGACAAAATATCCAAACCAGATTCAGAGGCAGAGCCGCATTTTCAAATGTCTTCACTTGCTTTTTTATTTTTATATCCTTAAGAGTTTTCCCTATTTGCCTCCTCTTTGAGCGACCTCGACCCAGTAACCTTTCTTTGCCATCATTTGATTCCTTCACACATTATGCCAGCCCCGCTCTGTTGTTCCCCTCCTCCTCTTTTCTTCATAACGCATACAGTAACATACTGAGACATTACTGCAACGGTTTAGCACCCTCAGCGATAAAACGTCCACCCAGACACCCTCAGACACACCCATACCAAATTCCCCCCAAGGCCATTTTTGTCTTGTGCCAAAGAAGATATAAATGTACACAATGGTGATATTCAGCCTCCTGCCTGAAGCTGTGTATACCATTTTGTCTTTGTCTACCCTTGTATGTATTTCTTTGACTGCAACAGGGAAAAAGATGCTAATGATGTGCCATACTGACTTTTTTTTTTTAAATGTCATCCATCTCTCTTTCCACATGCCCCTCTGGACTTTGACCCTCCCTCTCCACCATCAACAGGAGTCAGTCCAAGGTAACCGCACACAAACACGCTTGCTCGGCTAATTCCATGGATGTGAATCATCCCCATGTTTGTTCAGTTTACTTTCCGAGTTGTGTGCAACCACATATGCAGGAATACTATGTAAGGATGTATAAAATGAGTTTAATTTGGTGTTTTTACTGGCTAATTCTGCTGTTTGTCAGTATATTCCTTTGGCTGTCAAAGTGCACCATGCTTAGATTACAAAATTGATTAAAAAAAAAATGAGATTAAGAGACTTAATTGCATAAACAATGCTGTACACTGTGATTTATTTTTCCCCACATTCCCTTATGCAGCTGCTTTTTTTAACTGCTCCTTTAGGTCTTTGCCTACGACTATTGTTTCTGGTCCATGGATGAGTCGGAAAAAGAAAAATTTGCAGGTTGGTTTTTAGAAAATATCAGTTAATTAAATTAAATCAGATAATTTGAACATGTGGGTGCTGTACTCTCAGTGGGAGCTGCATGAGTGACATAACAATTTAAGAATATCTCTTTTTACAATATGCAGATCCACAGATGAAGAAATGCCAGAAGCTGGTTATTTAGAAAAGCCTCAGCTGTTGGCTGATAAGAATTTCTTAGTCATACGCTGACATCACTACTTGAAACTTTGACCATGCTAGAGCCTAATAGGTTCATTGTGAGCCATTCATTTAGCTGCACAGAACTGATGCTTGAGATCATTTTTGTGTTACTTTACTGCAGGTCAAGAGGTGGTGTTCCAGTGCCTTGGAGAAAGTCTTCTTCACAATGCCTTCCAGGGCTACAATGCCTGCATCTTTGCCTATGGGCAAACTGGTAATTCAAAACTCTGGTCTGTCGGATGAAAATATTTGTGGTTAAATGTGCTTTGTTTAGAGGAATGTACTGGGTGTCCATGGATCTTTAAAAAGCCTTAAATTTATGTAAAATAAAGGGCTTAATTATCCTGACCACAATTCATCTTTAAATCTGACTTTCAGAGGTCTTACAAATACTACAGATGTGATAAACATTCATTTTTTGTGAATTTGCCATTTTGTATGTTAATGGAAGAGGAAATAAAAATTAATCTTTTTTTTCTTGTATATTTGTAACTTTTTCTTGCAAATATGAGTTTTTCTGTTTGACTTTTTACTTGCAAATTAGTGACCGTTTTGTTTAAAGGGGTCATTGATTGCACTTTTCCCACATTTTAACAGTTCACACATGTCTTAATGAAATGTTTGTGAGATATTTTGTTCAAATTTTCTTTAATTATTGCAGCAATTTTTTCCAGCCTTTCTGAAAATGGCTGGTTTTAATGTGTGTCTCTTTAAAATCTCTGAGACTGCATTCACCATTGTTAACATTATCTGCCCGAAGCTGCCTAGCTTGGAGCCAACTAATGTAAATTTGTCTTGGAAAATGAATGAAATAATGCATCAGTGGTGGGCAGGGGTGGTTTCAGTAGTCTATTGGATATGACCGGTCCCTGGAGTACAATAAGCACAGAAACATTTGTGAATGAGTGGCAAAACTGCTAACTTCAGCTAGCCGCTTTGGATTCCAGCTTGAGAAAATAAAACTAAGTTAAAACGATGTGTAGAATTAAATACAGTGGTGTGAAAAAGTGTTTGCCCCTTTCTGATTTCTCATTATTTTGTATGTTTGTCACACTTAAACGTTTCAGATCATCAAACAAATTTAAGTATTAGACAAAGATAATACAAGTAAACACAAAATGCAGTTTTTAAATGAAGGTGTTTATTATTAAGGGAAAAAAATTCAATCCTACATGGCCCTGTGTGGAAAAAGTGATTGCCCCCTAAACCTAATAACTGGTTGGGCCACCCTTAGTAGCAACAACTGCAATCAAGCATTTGCGGTAACTGGCAATGCGTCTTTTACAGCACTGTGGAGGAATTTTGTCTTACTCATCTTTGCAGAATTGTTGTAATTCAGCCACATTGGAGGGTTTCCGGGCACAAACCACCTTTTTCAGGTCATACCACAGTATCTTAATCGGATTCAGGTCGGGACTTTGACTAGGCCACTCCAAAGTCTTCATTTTGTTTTTCTTAAGCCATTCAGAGGTGGACTTGCTGGTGTGTTTTGGATCATTGTCCTGCTGCAGAACCCAAGTGTGCTTCAGCTTGAGGTCACAAACAGATGGCCGGACATTCTCCTTCAGGATTTTTTGGTAGACAGCAGAATTCATGGTTCCATTTACCACAGCAAGTCTTCCAGGTCCTGAAGCAGCAAAACAACCCCAGACCATCACACTACCACCACCACATTTTACTGTTGGTATGATGTTCCTTTTCTGAAATGCTGTTAATTTTACTCCAGATGTAAAGGGACACACCTTCCAAAAAGTTCAGCTTTTGTCTCGTCAGTCCATAAGAGTATTTTCCCAAAAGTCTTGGGGATTAGCAAGATGTTTTCTGGCAAAACTGAGATGAACCTTTATGTTCGTTTTGCTCAGCAGTGGTTTTTGTCTTGGAACTCTGCCATGCAGGTCAATTTTGCCCAGTCACTTTCTTATGGTGGAGTCTGGAATGAGGCCTGTAGTTCTTTGGATGTTGTTGTGGGGTCTTTTGTGACCTCTTGGATGAGTCGTCACTGCACTCTTGGGGTAATTTTGGTCAGCTGGCCACTCCTGGGAAGGTTCACCACTGTTCCATGTTTTCACCATTTGTGGATAATGGCTCTGACTGTGGTTCGCTGGAGTCCCAAAGCTTTAGAGAAATGGCTTTATAACCTTTTCCAGACTGATAGATCTCAGTTGCTTTGTTTCTCATTTGTTCCTGAATTGCTTTGGATTGCAGCATGATGTCTAGCTTTTGAGGATCTTTTGGTCTACTTCACTTTGTCAGGCAGGTCCTATTTAAGAGATTTCTTGATTGAGAACAGGTGTGGCAGTAATCAGGCCTGGGTGTGAGTAGAGACATTGCACTCAGCTTTCCAAAGATGTGATAAACCACAGTTAATTTATGTTTCAACGGGGGGGGGGGGGGGTCACTTTTTCACACAGGGCCATGTAGGTTTGGATTTTTTTTTCCCCTTAATAATAAACACCTTCATTTAAAAACTGCATTTTGTGTTAACTTGTGTTATCTTTGTCTAATATTTAAATTTGTTTGATGATCTGAAACATTAAAGTGTGACAAACATACAAAAAAATGAGAAATCAGGAAGGGGACACTTTTTCACACCACTGTGTATGGTCAAGTGTTGTTTGATGAACAAGGATTTCACTGGAGGTGAATAGAATTTATAGAAAACAGTGGTCAAAACTGGCTGGATGCAGGCAGTCTGTCCATCACCACCTCCCTGCCAAGGCAAGCTGTGTCGGAGTACAGTGATCAACTCAGACCGCCCAGCACTCTAGTGCCAACAGTAAAATTACGGTAAAAATATAACAAAAACTAGAAAAGCACTTCGAGAGCGCAGACCTCCGCCAAGTACCTCAGTTCCCCCTAATATTGGGATTTCCCCCAAATATAATAGTCCTACATTTATTTTATCTATATTTTCAGATTCCTTGACCATCAAAACATACCTTTAGCAATTGGATTCACGTTGATATCGTTATTAGTTCAGTAGTTATTGACAAAAATCACTTTTTCGGTAATGGCAGTTTTCTTCTGGATATAGCTCCATAGCTTTTGAAGATACAACAAATCCATTGGCACACTACCGATTCCTCAGTGTCTTGGCTATATTTTGGTGTTTGTTGTATGTTTATATCTTAATTTGTTACCTTACAGTGATGAAAATTCCAAAGATCCCCTATTATTTCCTGTTGTGGATCACAGTATCCAGATTTTTTGCAGGATCGGGATCAGTCTTTGATATTTCATTGAACCTATTGGGATCTTATCCTGTATTTTTTTTGGCAAGCGTCCTGACCATTTATTGTGGAGTTATATACACATATGCTAAAAATGGCCTTATCTCGCAATGATAAAGAATCCTTTAAAAAATTACTGGATCCAGACAGTGATCCGGTTCACTCCCAAAATCTAATCATTTCTTCCTTGCCCCATTTGGGACTTGTCCAGAAAATTTTGTCAAAATCCGTTCATAACTTTTTGAGTTATGTTGGTAATAGACAGAAAAACAAACAAACCCCGGTAAAAACATTACCTCCTTGGCGGAGGTAATAAGCCAGAATGATGTGAGATACATTATCGACTGTGGATTAGTGAACCAGCTGGGAGAAGGGATGTCTGTTAGGGTGACTGAAGTCTAAAGAAAACAATAATATAAACCGCACTTGGTGCGAGTTTCCTAGTACCACTGTTAACTCGGAAGCTAATACCTTTGGCTCCCCACCCATCTACATGACAGACAGTTAAGCTGGCCAATAATAAAGCAGCGGGGCGGGCAGATATCAAGGCTAGTGACATTTACATTTTAGTGACGTTTCCCTTTTCTGTACAGGTGTGTTAGGTACAGGAAAATCCCCAGAAGAGTCAAAACTAATTCTTGGAGAGGAAAAAAAAAACAAGATAAAAGCTTTTATTTTATTTATTTTTTTTTTCTTTAAAAGAAGTGTGTTTGGATGTTTTTTTGATAATCATGTGACCACCAAGATGCATTTCACAAGCTTAAAACCAACAAACACACAATGACCCCCTTAGTAATTTGCACTTTTTTTCAGTAAATCAACAACTTTTTGTGTGTGTATTTGCAACTTTATCCTAAATTTGTGCCTTTTTTCTTCCTGTGAATATGCAGCTTTTTTTTTTTTTTTTTGGAAAATGTGGCTTTTTCTGTTAAAGTTTATCTTTTGGTTGTACCAAATGATGCAGATCCTTTTAATTCCAGTAAACAGTAGGAGAGTTTTAATTGTAATGTGGTCACTGATTTTTGTGAACACGAGGTCTTAAATTTGATCAGTTGGCCTTAAAACATCTTAGTCTTCAATGCAACTATAATTATAGCTGTACATAGCATCAGATGGTTGATATTGAAGTACAGTGTAAAGGGCTTCTCTCTACCTTCTTTTTAAACAGTTCAAAAGCTTCAACTGGACTGTCTTGGTGGATTTGTTGTGGCAGGAAGCTTTAGCTATCTCTTTCTTCTTAAGAGACATTAAAATACCAGCTTATGTTACATCTGATATCAATCAGACTGAAACATCTGCAGTATAGACAAAGAAATTGTTAAAGTATGAGATGGCAGTCTTTTGAGAACAAGGAGAGACATGATGAATCAGAAGGATTTGGATTCATGTAGTATGTAAAATTCCCTTATAACTGCACTATTCTTATCATATAACTATTTCACATCGGTGATGGTCCAGCACTGAAGTTGGTCTTTTAATTTTGATTGTGCCCATGCAGTCAGTTTTCTAAGTAGGATTTCTGTCTCTCCGTGTGTGCTTCAAGGCTCTGGAAAGTCTTACACCATGATGGGTTCAGCGGACCAGCCGGGACTGATACCTCGTCTGTGCAGTGCTTTATTCGAGCGAACCCAAACGGAGCAGCGGGAGGGGGAGAGTTTCACTGTCGAGGTGTCTTATATGGAGATCTACAATGAGAAGGTCCGGGACCTGCTCGACCCCAAAGGGTATGACCTCCAGATCATTAATCTTTTAACACTTTCATAAATACAATGAGTTTACTGCATTGCATATAAATTCTAATGTTAAAAATCTGTAATCATTACATTATTCTATATTTGATTCAGATTGGAGGGGGACAATTGTAAATTCTTTTCTGATGTTTATAATTGTCCTCTTAATGCTAATGCAGTTTCTTGTAGCTCGTTCTCTGTGTAATCTTAAAAGAATGTGTTGTTAGTCTGAATAAATTTGTTTTCAAATGTAAAAATCTGTCAAGCTTGATTAATATTCCCACAAATATCAATCACTGCAGTAAAATAAGTGTTTCTCTTAATTGTTATAATCAAATATTGTCATAGAAATATGATGTTTCATTTTTACCCGCTTCATATTGCTGAAAAAATGCATAAAAGTGACATTGCATCCCTTTGTAACATTTTATAGATTTGATTGCTGATGGATTCAGTGGAGGGAAATGATTTTCAGATTGATAGACGATGAGATTAATGCTAATCTCTAAAATGGCATCTGCGTCTTGTATGTCCAGATCCACCAACATGTGGCTAAGCTTGTGTTAGATGATGAACCACAGGAAGTCTGTGGTGGAATCTGGTACCACCAGCTGCTCTGGTCAACCAATAAAAAGAAAAGCCTTCTGCCCTGCACTCGCTGATGGGTTATGCCCAGTTGATGTCCAGCAGGTCACCAGTAAATCAGGTCCACGGGGTTGTGCTGACTGCCCCAGACGGCATAACCCCTGACCTCCACTCAGTGTGTGACCTGTGACCTCAATAAAACGGACCAAAGAGAGGACAACCATCTGACAGCCATATGCCCTTCACTGTGGGTCAGGGAATGATGAAGTTATCAGGCCAGGGTCAGGGTGCCAAGTGCTAGAGCAGCCCGCATGAACTGTGAGACTTCAGGTGGTCATCAGAATATACTGATCCTCTACTACCGCACCTGTTTCATTGTCAGTCATGACTCTGCTAATCAGCCATGTTGTTTGCACTGTCTTAAGCATGTTTTTAATCTTCTCTTTACCAGTGGGAGACAGACTCTGAGGGTGAGGGAGCATAAAGTTTTAGGTCCTTATGTGGACGGCCTATCTCGACTAGCTGTGGCCAGCTACAAGGTAAAAATGTGTTGTTTTTTTTAAATCTCAAAACAAGTTCTCATTGACAAATGAGATGACATGAATTACTATGTCAGTTCATTTCCACTGGAGTGATTCTATAGGAGATCGCTGCACACACATTTCTGCTAGAGCAGGGATGTGCAACTGGTGGCCCGTAGGCCGCATGTGGCCCACCCCATTATCTACTGCAGCCCGCCAGTCCATTTCCAAAAATCAGTTATTTATATACATCACGTTTTCTGTATTTGGAACTGCATTCTTAAATGCAATTATAGAGTCCGCCAGCAGAGGGCACTCTAATCGAAACCTAGGTGCCGCTTTGTGCAAGTGGTCAAGGGAGAGAGCCACACAGAGGGAACAGTGCACGGAGAAGTTGTGTTGCCTGCAAAGACCACATTAATAGGCTGTAAATGGCAGTAAATGTACAAAGTAGTCTGCTTTTAAACAAGAATAAATACTACTGAGGAGCTGTAGCATTTATTCTTGTTTGGCAGGTGAAACCTCATTGAGCTCGGAGGCTTTTCTTCTAATTGTGCTGTGAGGGACCGAGCTGGTTAGACACGAAGACACAGTAATAATTTTAGAAAATAATGGGTTTTTATTTCCCCCAAAATGCAGAGATATTATACAATAATCCACTGGTAAAACTGGTCCCATAAAAGAGGTCAAAAGAACAAAACTAAACTCGGGTCATGGCAGCATAAGGTAACATCAAACCAACTGCTTAACAGAAGAAAATCTGACCTAACAAACAAGAGACAGGGGGGTTTAAATACTGGCTGATCAGACCAGTCTGACACACAGAGGAGAACAAACACTAACAAATTATCTAACAACAACATACAAAGCCAGCAGCTAGTTTAATAATTACTTCAAAATAATAGTAATCAAACTCAAAACTAACCAAAAGCCTAATTCAAAAATGAAAGACAAATATGTATTTAAAATGATAAGCTGAGTAATTCCCTCATATTGGAGCAGTGATTGGTTTGTTCTGATGAGCACTTCCTCTATAAAGCAGTGCTGCATCCTATGGCGGGGGGCTGGAGCCTATCCCAGCATCTTTGGGCGAGAGGCAGGATACACAGTGGACAGCTCGCCACTCCATTGCAGGGCAGATATTATTTTATCAGTAATTTTAATTCTAATATGATAAAACACTGAGTAGCTTTTTTTGTTTTCATTAAGGAAAGAGAATTTGGGACACACTGTCCAATTTACAGCTTTTATTGGTTCATTTTTGCACCAATAAAGGGTGTAAATTGGACAGTGTGTTCCAGACTCTCTTTGCTTAATGAGTTTGATGTCCTTGAGCTGAGAGGCACCTGCTACAGCTTCAGATGATTGGGGAGGAAGCACAGAAGCTCCTTTTTTTTCCACTAGCTTTTGTTTTCATATGCATTTTCAGTTTTAACTCTGAAACTTTTGACTTTGCTGGAAATAATACCCCCCCCCCCCCCCCCCGAAGGTTTCCGTGTAAATCTGGCCCTTGGGAAGTGAGGAAAAAAATTTGTGGCCCTCACTAACACCAAAGTTGCCCATCCCTGTGCTAGAGCCTCAAACGCTGAGAATATTCTGACATAATTGTTCTGATTTTGTCACATTTCATGTATTATTTTTGAGAACAAGTATGAAAATATTCCTCTGCTATCCACAAAAGTCGTTTATATTCTTATTCTGGATATATAAAAGTAATACAGAAACACTGTTGTAATATATCCAATGATAACTAATAAATTATAGGGCTGGGAATCATTACTAATTCCCGGAATCAATTTTATTCTGATTCTTGAGGTTCTGAATCGATTCAAGTCCGATCCCGATCCAATCAGAGAAATTACCATTTTAGTAGCTATTTTACATGCCAGAAAAAGAAATCTTAGAGACCTGATGTTGCAAATTGTACCAGGAATACTCCAACTTTGTTAATTCATAAGTTATCACGTAAGGAGCTGACTCAAAATCAGTTACAGTAATGCACTTTTTATTATTTAAAATTGCTTTCTTTCATGCAAAGGGTGCGTAGTGTCAAGTTAACAATCCAGAGTAAGTAAACAAATTCAATGCATGAAACATGTATACATAATCTCACGGTATTTCAGTCCCTCCAGGATTTTGCCAGCTGTTTTTGTGATTGTTGTGACCCAAAAATCCTGAATTTGTGGGAACTTTTCCAAAAGGTTGAGTTAAAAGTTGTGACATTTTTAGAGGTTTTTTGCACTGAAAGTTGTGTGAAGAAGTACAGATTTTAAAGTAGCTGCTTTTTCCATAGTTTACACTCAGTGATGCTGTTCTATGTAACACAAGAAAAGCACAGGATTGCCTAAAATTTCCTGTTAAACAGTGATTTATTTAGAATTAAATGCTCAGGAAAATAGTCAAAAAATGACCATCAATGTATTCTTGCAGAGGACTTAAATAAAAAAAGATAAAAGAATTAGTCATTACAACAACTAAATTGCATTGAATGCATGTTAGAGCATGGAGAAAATTATGGCAGCACCTTCTTGAATTTGAAAACTAAGACCTCTGAAAAACTTGAGGTCTTCTTCTGTGCTGAAATCCACAACGAAGCAGGGATGGCTCCTCCAGTGACAACCTCTTCCTTCAGAACGTCTCAGTGCAGGATGGAGCTTGGAGTGGAAACCCAGTCTTCACATATCAAAAGGGGATATGAAAAGGAGAATAGATTTCAAAATCAAATTAATAATCATTTTATTAGAGCCCCACACCACAGTAGGGTTTAATAATTTAGGTTCTTTTATTTATTGTTGTTTATATTTTAACTAAAAATTAACTTCCAATTTTTGAAAAGAGTTTAAATTCATTTCCTGGAAGATTTGGTCATTTCAGCTTAGTTCTATTAATTGGCTGTTCTAAATTGTCCCTAGATGTCTGTTTCCTATAGGCCCTTAGAATAGAGGGTTAGTATTAGTGAAAGCGCTTTGAGTGGTCTTTGTGACTAGAAAAGCGCTATATAAGTGCAGGTTAGTTAGTTAGTTCTATTAAGTAAAAATGGCTCATTGTACTGCACCCTTTGTAAATTCTGCCATTTTCATGGATGAATTATTAATTTATGACACAAATGTTAAAAAACGATGATATTTTACTTACCTGCAGCAGCTGCAACAGTCTCCCTCTCTGGTCTGTTGTCCATTCTCTGTGGGTTTTCTGTTTGAAAATTGTTTATTAATCGTTGACTTTTATGTTCTAACCACTGATCTGAAAAACTGGATAGATTGCTGGCCGCCAGAAGTGAAGCCACCTGGCCGCCATATTAAGATGAGATAAGATAAGCCTTTATTAGTCCCACAATGGGGAAATTCCAGGATTGCAACAGCACAGGGATAGCAACACTCAGAGCAACAATCAGAAGGCAAGAAAAAACAACATCTAGTAAACATATGTCCATATTACTATAAATGTATATATATAGACACACAGTGCAGAGCATTATGGTTGGTTGGTGAATGTGCAGCAGAAAGTCTAAGCTCTCTCTCCGCGGATGCGGCGGGCCAGCTGGAAGTCTTTGGGCATGATGGTGACCCCCTTAGCGAAGAAGAGACCACCAGGTGGGCCTCGCTGGTCTCCTGCAGAGCCATGACGGCGAAGCTCAGGAAACACAGGACGGTCTTGAAGTCCTGAGCGATCTCTCACCAGGCGCTGGACGGGCAGCTTACGGATGAGCAGCTCCGGGGATTTCTGGTAGCGACGGATCTCTCTCAGAGCCACGGGCCTGTGACGGCGAGGCCTCTTCACTCTGCCGGTGGCCGGAGCGCGTATGCCATATTGCATTAGTAATAGTACATATTAGTATACTAATATGGCGGCTAGGTGGCTTCACACGGCTCTGTACTTGCTAATGGGGCATGAGCTAGCCAGGTTTTTCTGTAGAAATCAGTGGTTCCAACACAGCGCTGCATGTAGTACAAAACTGTTTATCTCCGCTTTATGAAAAATATTCAGGAACTGTTGAGCACAGTCTTTAGCCATGACTTTTGTTGATAAATTAACATTGGCAAGTCTGCTCTGTGGCTGCTGGCCAAATGTAAACACGGAAGTAATGAGAGCATGCGGCGCATGGAACTCTTGCACGATTGGTCATCATTCAAGACTTCAGCTGGCTGCTTGCTTTTGTGATGTTAAAAGATCGACATTGGCTCAGTCAAACGTGGATCAATTCAAATCATTAGATCGATCTTTTGAACCCACCTCTAATAAATTGTTAAAAAAAAAAACCCCAGAAAAACCCAAAAGGCTATATTGCTTTTGATTACTGAAAATGAGTTGAAAAGGTTTTAGGGTTCACAGAGTTGAAAGCTTTTTATATGCCTGTCAAAAGGCGTATTATGGTATGATGATGTTATGATGATGGTGATGATGGTATGATGACACAGTGTTTGCACTTGTATTAAAGATGTGCATTTTGTTGGGGCTTAAATGATTTTCTGATATTTTATCTAAATTTGGTCAGGCGTATCATGAACCATGCCTGGTGCTCTTTTTATCTATCAATTTATTTCTCATCTGTTCTTCCATCAGGACATTGAGTCGCTTATGTCAGAGGGGAATAAGTCTCGCACGGTCGCTGCTACCAACATGAATGAAGAGAGCAGTCGATCGCACGCCGTCTTCAACATCATCCTCACACACACGCTGAGGGACTTGCAGTCTGGGGTAAGACTCCACACACACACTGAACACAAATTCAACACAAAATGGATTTGTTCCTGTCATTGTTTTAAAGGTCCAATAATGTTTTTGTGGGTTTTAACCTTATAAAATACTAGCGATAATACCCATTGAATGTGGCATGCATAGTTTAGTCTCAATGAAAGTACAATAGCAAACAAGTTTAGCTACATACTGTATATACACACACACCAATGGCACAATGCATTTTTTATGTAGTGATCAACCATAATTATAAAGAAACAGCAATAGTAAGATGATGCTATATAAACTTGCTGCAGCAATGACCATTTTAGACATCTATCAGACATTTAGACATGTATTTCCCTGTAAAGGGACTATTATGTTTTAATAGGAAGGCACATTAGGGTAGGATGTGCATTACAATACACTGTTTACTTATTTATTGAACTATTTATTTATTTATTGCTTGCTTACTGTGCTTCCCTATAGGGAAGATGGGGAAACAGGTGCAGGAACTTTGTAGTCAGGGGCAGCCTAAAGGTAGTTTGGGAGGTTGGAGCACTGAGTATGTTCATGATATGAAACCATGAGGGCCAGGGACTTAGCCAGATTGTATCCATCATGTGTTTTTGGATACCAACGTTATGGAAATGTGAAAGTAAAAATAAAACAAGAAACATGAAACCTGGGAAATGTGACATTTATAAACTATAGAACTCATAATAACAGTAGGACAAAACAGGGGAAATTACTTAAGAGTACTAACACTGTACACGTCCGTTTCCCCGTCTGATGACATTTCACCACAAGTGTATGGAGAGAGAGAGAGCGAGAGAGAGCAACACGGTCTGTCTCTGTTTCCCCTTCCAACAACACTCCATCAGTGGGTGTATGGGGTGAGAGCCGCGGGGTGCACTCAATTCTTCTCCCGGCATACACCTTGACCGGGGTTATATGAGCAAATTATAGTAAATTAATGGAATAGTGTTAAATGTAAACATAATTTCGGTGTCCCAGCACCCAGCGGTAACCTGTACCTCCGTCTCCTCGTCAGTCCACAATGCCTGTATTGTAAAGAGAGCCTTGCAGATCCTAAATTCCACCAACTGTGTCAGGTGCACTTGATTACTCCCCTGGTATACACCTCCACCGGTAAAAAAGGGTCACGTTTGACCTCTTTAATGGTCAAGCAATCAGTGAAACCATGTCAGAGCACTCTTCGGATATTATGGCATCGCCATGCAAGAGATAAGAGCCCACAATCAAGTGGCCTCTGAGTTAGCAGGGGGACAAAGTTTTTGCCACATAACAGTGCATTCGGAAAGTATTCACAGCGCTTGACTTTTTCCACATTTTATGTTACAGCCTTATTCCAAAATGGATTAAATTGATTTTTTTCCCTCAAAATTCTACCCACAATACCCCATAAAGACAATGTGAAAAAAGTTTTTTTTTTTTTTTAGATTTTTTGCAAATTTATTAAAAATAAAAAAACTAAGAAATCACATGTACATAAGTATTCACAGCCTTTGCCACGAAGCTCAGAATTGAGCTCAGGTGCACCCCGTTTCCAGTGATCATCCTTGAGATGTTTCTACAGCTTAACTTAGGGGTGTCGAACTCATTCCATGGAGGGCCAAGACCCTGCATGTTTTACTTTCACCCAGTGTCTTCAGCAGGTGTTTTCACTGATCAGCAATTAGTAGGAAGAAATTCAGTGAAATCACCTGTTGGAAGACACTGGGTGGAGGTAAAACCTGCAGGGTCTTGGCCCTCCATGGAATGAGTTTGACACCTGTGGCTTAACTGGAGTCCACTTGTGGTAAATTCAGTTGGCTGGACATGATTTGGAAAGGCACACACCTGTCTATATAAGGTCCCACAGTTGACAGTGCATGTCAGAGTACAAACCAAGCATGAAGTCAAAGGAATTGTCTGTAGACCTCCGAGACAGGATTGTCTCGAGGCACAAATCTGGGGAAGGGTCTGGAAAGATTTCTGCTGCTTTGAAGGTCCCAGTGAGCACAGTGACCTCCATCATCCGTAAATAGAAGAAGTTCGGAACCACCAGGACTCTTCCTAGAGCTGGCCGGCCGTCTAAACTGAGCAATCAGGGGAGGAGTGCCTTAGTCAGGGAGGTGACCAAGAACCCAGTCGTCACACTGTCAGAGCTCCAGCGTTCCTCTGTGGTGAGAGGAGAACCTTCCAGAAGGACAACCATCTCTGCAGCAATCCACCAATCAGGTCTGTATGGTAGAGTGGCCAGACGGAAGCCACTCCTGAGTAAAAGGCGCATGCATGGCAGCCCACCTGGAGTTTGCCAAAAGGCACCTGAAGCACTCTCAAACCATGAGAAACAAAATTCTCTTTTCTGATGAGACAAAGATTGAACTCTTTGACATGAATGCCAGGCATCATGTTTGGAGGAAACCAGGCACCGCTCATAACCGTGCCAGTGGTGGTGGCAGCATCATGCTGTGGGGATGTTTTTCAACGGCGGGAACTGGGGAGACTAGTCAGGATAGAGGAAAAGATGAATGCAACAATGAACAGAGACATCCTGGATGAAAACCTGCTTTGGAGCGTTCTTGACCTCCTCAGACTGGGATGATTGTTCATCTTTCAGCAGGACAATGACCCTAAGCACACAGCCAAGATATCAAAGGAGTGGCTTCAGGACAACTCTGTGAATGTCCTTGAGTGGCCCAGCCAGAGCCCAGACTTGAATCCAATTGAACATCTCTGGAGAGATCTGAAAATGGCTGTGCACCAACACTTCCCATCCAACTTGGTGGAGCTTGAGAGGTGCTGCCAAGAGGAATGGGCGAAACTGCCCAAAGATAGGTGTGCCAAGCTTGTGGCATCATATTCAAAAAGACATGAGGCTGTAATTGCTGCCAAAAGTGCACAACAAAGCACTGAGCAAAGGCTGTGAATACTTATGTACATGTGATTTATTAGTTTTTAAATTTTTAATAAATTTGCAAAAATCTCAAAAAACCTTTTTTAATATTGTCATTATGGGGTATTTTGTGTAGAATTTTAAGGGAAAAAAATTAATTTAATCCCTTTTGGAATAAGGCCGTAACATAACAAAATGTGGAAAAGTAAAGCACTGTGAATACTTTCCGGATGCACTGTATATAGATGGCCATCGGTCACATGTATAGTTAAAACATTAAAATGGTTCTTTCACAAAAAATTACATTCTGCCTTTAGTTACTCTTAAAGAACCAAGTGAATTGTGCTTCCTGGGTTTTATGATGTCAGAAACCAGCAAACCTCCATCTTGACTCCTCGAACCCAGGATTTTCACTTGACTCTGGATGCAGCGTGCATGGCCCCTTGTGTTCATTCCTACCAGCTCCGTTTGTGTTTTGCAGAGGCACGAATGAGAACAGAGTTTGAAATACAAGATCATTTGAGAATTATACAAAATAACGCGAGATCTGGAGAAAGATCCGAGAGTGACCATGATGTACCGATCGCGATCATGTGGTAACAAGGAAGTGTGATGTAGCAGCTCCCCACCTGGATTTTTGGGCTCTAAATAAAACGTAAGTAGCCTGTCAATTTTAATTCTATGAAGTGTTTGTATGTTAAGTCATGTTTTTACCTTCACTGCCACAGTGGTGGAGGAGTAGACCTCAGAAAATAATGGATGATCATTAAATCATTTTTAGTGATCAAATAGATAGATGTACTTTATTGATGGCTATTGAATACCGCGAGATACCGCGGGACTTCCTTGCAGATTGGATGTGGCATCTGTCAAAAATAGACTTGTTGCATTTCATTAGCGAACCGAATTTGACGAGCCAGATTTGTTCCGCAGCAGTCCAGACCAGGTGGGGATTAGAAAATTGACGAGAATGGGAACTATTTGCTGTGGAGGCTGAATTGCAGCCGTAACATACTGTATCTAGAGTCAGTGTAAATCCAGGGTAAGGCTACGTGTCCATCTAGATGTCTTGTTGGTGGAAGGTCTCTGCACCTCCTCCCCATCAGGGATCTGTCAGGAGCATGAATGGGGCGTAACCAGGCAAGAGCCATTAATCCACTACTGTGGAGCTGCAAACTGCACAGCGAGTATAACTGCCTCGTCAGAGAACTTCAGTCAGTGTTCAAGCAGTATTTTCAGCTACAAAAGTGCAATTTGATGAGCTTCTTCTGTCGTCCCCGACCTGCTCTGCCCTCCCCGACCTGCACATCATTGGTCAATGGCACTCGTGGTGGGTGGGCTGTTCTAGTCTGTTCACAGCATATTGGAATGTTAAACTTTTGCCTTTATCTTCAGAAGTAAACAGCAAAACATATTTCTGAAAACTATCAAGGTGAGAAATAAATATGTAGTTGATGAATATGTGTACTTTTTACTAACATCCACTATTTTAAAAGTTCAGTACGAGTTCCAGGAAGCATTCCCCGCTCCTCATTTGCGTAAATGAAACTGGAGTGTGCATTCATGAAATAAGGAGTAGGCACCTCCATGTGACGGCTCAGGATTCTGGACACTACCAGAATGCATGCAGGGTGTGTTACATAGACAATGAATTAAAAAAACAAATTTTCATCCAGTCAGATTAGGAACTGACTAATATCAGGCTGAAAATCGACCGTTTCTTTTGTGGTGAGCTGGAAAACAACACAAATGTTTTGGTCTTAAAAACTACCTATATATGTCCTTGAAGATGTCAAAACATAAATCCCAGGACAGTGCATAGTATGGGACCAAATGTGAAGGAGTCACATAAAAAAAGCATTTACCAAATGCGCTGATGCCAGCTCTGCTCACTGACTGGGCACTCTAAGAAAAGACTTAAATGACCCACTTTGGCATGTCCTGATCCTTGCTTTCCAGACCAACTTGTTACCAGCGGATCCTGTTAATAATTAACAGGCATGACCGCGTTTGTCAGCTGATATAGCCCGCTCTGTTTTCAAGGCACACCCAGAGTCTGTTAGTTAGTCTATAGGTTCATTAAGATTAACAGCTAATGCGTAATCTTTGTAATCAGCAAATGAATGATTTTACTTAATTGATTAAACTGTATTAAAAAATTGTTGGCTACACAAAGAGTGGCACCACCAGAGAAAAACCCTTTGAGTGGTTGTTCTGTTCAGTATAACTCCATGTTCTTACGGTTCACCGTTGCTCTGCGGTACTGATTTGCAGAAGAGCAGTCATGAGAGGTGTGCTGGGGGACTTGCTCTCACAGTACTGACTGATGTACACATTATTTTTCAGTGCGTCCCGACAGTAGACCTACTAAAGATCCTTTTTAGGACGTCCAAGATTATATGTACCTCATGTTCTGGCACCACCATGTGTGATATAATTGTAGCATTAATATATGAAGTATTCAAGGTTCGTCTTATGAGCACCGTCCCAACATCCCCAGTTTTAGAGGTGTGCTGTCATTCCTTCTGAGTTCATCCTTTACTAGAGTGTGAAGAAGTAAGACAACCTTTGAGATGGAGCATTATCAGCTACTGCAGGGATGAGTCATTCTGATCCTCAAAAACTCATTCAAGGTTTTCCTTTCATTTCCCTGCCCTGATCAGACTTTTCAGGCCAGCATGTCAGTCAAAGGTTGGCTTGGTTGGACTTCGGCCATAGTTGCCACTGATGCTTAGTAACTGTGATTGCCCCCCCCCCCCCTTCCCCGAGTTGTTAATTTCATTATAAACACAATGTAATAATGTTGAGTTTTGCAGTGAGTGTTGGAGTAACTTTTGCAGCATCCACTGTATAATTTGCTGGGCTTTTTTGTTTGTTTTATGTGCTGGTGTAGAAAAGCTGATGCCAAGTGGACTGGCAGGTTGCTGCGCTGATCTGGTTACTGACCCAGGTGTCGATTCTCCTTATCAAACTTTGTTAATTACCAAGTGGCTCCTCCTTTTATCTACTGCATTAACCAGCTGTGTTTTCTAGGTGTCAAATAATCATCTACCTTGCTTCTTATGCCATTATTTTGAGAACCCCCCCATTTTTCTGATTTCTTCAATTTAAGATAAACATCTTCTATTTGCTTAGTAATTTTCTTTTCTCTTGGGGGTAGGAAACTGTGTGTCTGAGGTTGATTTGAAGTCTTATCATCGGTTCCTGTAGTTGCTCTTTATCTCTGGTCTCATAACCAGGTTGTTTCAGGACTTAAGTTGTGAGTTTGCTGTATGAGAGATTTTAATATGATGGAGCCGTTTCTATTAATATTGCTGTAATTTTTAAAACATAAATTAACATAGATACCACACTCCTGTGACTCAGACTACTGCAGAGCATAATTTAGTTTTTTGTTTTTCTTATTTCAGACAAAATTAAAAAGCTGTTTAACATATAATATTTACAAAGAAAACAAATGTATGTAAAAGATGGACCTACCCAGTTGTTTCTCAGGAGCTTTTTGTATTCATAATCTCAGTATATTGGCCAACTATCTTAATTTTTAAATAAACTAGTAGTCTTGTTTGCAGGTTGGAAATGAGTAAGATTGTGGTGGCACAGGTGGGGGGATTCTCCACCCAGAGAAGGCAACAATGGACCAGAGGAAGAAGTGCCACCGGGGGGGGCTCAGATGGGACAGTATGAACTATACACCGGGGAGAGGAGGAATCGCCAGAGCTGCTGGAAGAGAGAAGGGTGTGAGCAGCGGTGCTGGCGTTAGGTTAATGTGCCACACAGGTCTTTGTTCCAAACAGTGTATTATGGTCGGAAGTGCCGGGTCTCGATGCATGGAATTAAAGGTACATATAAAAGAGGAATGCACAGAGGCCCGGGAGCTCTTTTTACTGTACCGTATTTTGGAGAAGGAATAAAGTTCATGTGTCATTCAGCTCGTTGCCTTGCCTGCTTCCTTTCTCCACAAGATGCTTTTTAAAAAAAATAAATAAATAAAAAAATTGAAGCTGCCCTCTGCTGGCAGTTAGAAATGATACACTTTTTCCTATCTCCACTCCAAAACCATAAGATATGTCAATTTTCATCTGTCAGTGGTTTTCATAGACTTACAGTGCATCTGGAAAGTATTCAGAGCCCTTCACTTTTTCCACATTTTGTTATGTTACAACCTTATTCCAAAATGGATTAAATTAATTTTTTTCCTCAAAATTCTACACACAATCCTCCATAATGACAACGTGAAAAAAGTTTTTTGAGATTTTTGCAATTTTATTAAAAATAAAAAACTAATAAATCACATGTATATAAGTATTCACAGCCTTTGCTCAGTACTTTGTTGATGTACCTTTGGCAGCAATTACAACCTCAAGTCTTTTTGAGTATGATGCCTCAAGCTTGGCACATCTATCTTTGGGCAGTTTTGCCCATTCCTCTTTGCAGCACCTCTCAAGCTCCATCAAGTTGGATGGGAAATGTTGGTGCACAGCCATTTTCAGATCTCTCCAGAGATATTCAATTGGATTGAAGTCTGGGCTCTGACTGGGCCACTCAGGGACATTCACAGAGTTGTCCTGCAGCCACTCCTTTGATATCTTGGCTGTGTGCTTAGGATCATTGTCCTGCTGAAAGATGAACAATCATCCCAGTCTGAGGAGGTCAAGAACGCTCCAAAGCAGGTTTTCATCCAGGATGTCTCTGCACATTGCTGCTTTCGTCTTTCACTCTATTCTGACTAGTCTTCCAGTTCCTGCTGCTGAAAAACATCCCCACAGCATGATGCTGCCATTACCATGCTTCACTGTAGGGATGGTATTGGCCTGGTGATGAGTGGTGCCTGGTTTCTGCCAAACATGACGCCTGGCATTCACGCCAAAGAGTTCAATCTTTGTCTCATCAGACCAGAGAATTTTGTTTCTCGTGGTCTGAGAGTCCTTCAGGTACCTTTTGGCAAACTCCAGGTGGGCTGCCATGTGCCTTTTCCTAAGGAGTGGCTTTCATCTGGCCACTCTACTGTACTGGCCTGATTGGTGGATTGCTGCAGAGATGGTTGTCCTTCTGGAAGGTCCTCTCTCCACAGAGGAACACTGGAGCTCTGACAGAGTGACCATTGGGTTCTTGGTCACCTCCCTGACTATGGCCCTTCTCCCCTGACCGCTCAGTTTAGACGGCTGGCCAGCTCCAGGAAGAGTCCTGGTGGTTCCGAACTTCTTCCATTTACGGATGATGGAGGCCACTGTGCTCACTCGGTCCTTCAAAGCAGCAAAAAATTTTTTGTACCCTTTCCCAGATTTGTGCCTCGAGACAATCCTGTTGCAGGTCTACAGACAATTCCTTTGACTTCATGCTTGGTTTGTGCTCTGACATGCACTGTCAACTGTGGGACCTTATATAGGCAGGTGTGTCTGTGCTTTTCCAAATCATGTCCAATCAACTGAATTTACCGCAGGTGGACTCCAGTTAAGCTGCAGAAACATCTCAAGGATGATCAGTGGAAACGGGATACACCTGAGCTCAGTTTTGAGCTTCATGGCAAAAGGTGTGAATACTTATGTACATGTGATTTCTTAGTTTTTTTATTTTTAATAAATTTGCAAAAATCTCAAAGCTTTTTCACGTTATCATTATAGGGTATTGTGCGTAGAATTTTGAGGGGAAAAAAGGAATTTAATCCATTTTGGAATAAGGCTGTAACATAACAAAATGTGGAAAAAGTGAAGCACTATGAATACTTTCCGGATATTCTGTAGATGTGTGCACCATCCTTAACATTCCTTAGCCCCCCCCCCCCCAACACCATTGGTAAGTATCACTGATTGTGGTATAGTAATTCCTGTTTCTTTGACCCTGTCAGGAAATTGTTGAACCTTGCTGTAGATGATGTGAGTTTTCTGTTGCAAATTGTGAAGATGAAGAAGGATGTTAAAATTTTACCCTGCTGTTCTGAGTGATACGAGTATATTCCAGATGCTGCTCCAGTTCTGAGTGTGTCATCTAGTGAAATGATGTCTCTTGTAGTGTTGTGAAGTCACCTCAGAGCTATTTCAGGAAGGTATGAGGGTGTGGCAGTTAAGTTTTTTTTTTTTTCTTCTTGTTTCACAGCAATGTCCTTGTCAGTGGTTCTGTGTGCGGTGTCGGTTACTACAAAATTTTGTTGTTGCACATTCAAATTTTCTTGTCCATTGTCACCTGACTTTTTAATGATAATGAGATGCTGAATAGCTTTTGCTTTCATTCACATTTTCAGTTTTAATCATGAATTTACATTTAAGTGAACATGTGAGACTGTGAGTCACATTTCATGTTCAGCATCGCTCCAACCAGATTTCTTCCGTGAGAGCAGAGATACCTGGACACACTGGCAATCATACTCACTCTGGTGGAGGCCAGAGGAATGGAGGGTTTAGGATAGCTTTGGGCACAGTGACCTGGTCCCAGCTAGAACTGACTCATTGCCACGGGTCCTGTGATAATAGCTAGTAAGCTGTAATCTGCATCGATGTATGCGTCGAAGGGATCAAAACTTCCAGGTGTTCCTTACCATACCTTACACTGGGACTTAAGAAATTTTGAGTCAATCATTTTTGAATAGCAACACGCTGCCCAGACACATCTGCTGATGTCTAGCTGACATGCTGCTGCTGCGGCATCCCAGCAGGTGTCAAGGTGTTAGATTCAGCCTCGTCAGCTGCTGACCTCTCCAGGAGTGGATTTGTGTAATACAGACGGGGATGTGATACTGTATCTGCCCCTTCAACAGCCTTCAGAAGGACACAGAGGAAAGCTCTCATCAGGAGACTGACAGATGATAGTTTGATTAGGGTGGTAGAATTACAAGAATCACAGTGAAGAACAACAGAAGAATATACTTTCTCATCTTTCCCAAGCACAATTAAAGGGGAAATGTTTGCTTCCTTAATACTAAGATAAGATGAGCCTTTATTAGTCCCACAATGGGGAAATTACGGGATTGCAGCAGCAAAGGGATAGAAGCACTCAGTGTAATAATAAATAAGATAAGAATTGGTTAGCCAAAGCAGTAAATAAATATACATATGTACACATTTATATACATGGTGCAGGAACATTGCAGTTAGATGGTATTAACAGCATTACAGTTAGTTAAATTACCCAGCAAAATATAAATATAGACCCAGACAGTGTATTCCACATTTGAATGAACAGTGTTGTTGCCACCCTCGATAATAATTGTAATTGTATAATTTGTGTATTGGAGGGGATGATCTCTACTGAGCCAAGTTGTGATGTTTAATACGGTCTCTATGAGGAAGCATAGGTTAGGTTATAAAGTCTGACAGCTGTAGGTAGGAAGGACCACCATCCTCCGCTCTCCCATCTCCTCCACTGGGTTGAGGCAGCACCCCAGAACAGAGCTAGCTTTTTTGATCAGCCTGTTTAGTCTCTGCCTATTGGCTGCCGTGATGCCGCTGCCCCAGCAGACCACTCCCAAGTGTGATGGCTGATGCCACCACCGAATCATAGAAGGTCTTCATGAGTGCCCCTTGCACTCCAAAAGACCTGAGTCTCCTCAGGAGGTACAGCCCGTGCTGCCCCTTCTTGTAGAGTGTGTTGGTGTTTTGTGACCAGTCCAATACTGGACTTGGTGAAGTCAGAAGTCTGTCAGACCTCATAGTGGTTTTCACTGCTTTTACAGCTCCATCAGTGTTGATTCAGGTGTGTTTAAACTACTGGCAATCTCAGACATTCCATTGTTACATCACTCTCTGCCCTAGCTGAACCATATCACTGAACAGGAACATGAGAAAAGTGTGAATGCATTAAACAGTGGACTGAAATGAGATCGCAGATCAGGCTGCTGAAGGCCTTTGCGTCATTGAAACATTCTCAGCAACTAATGAACAGTAGGGTGCTGTACGAAACAACAGTAATCACAGCCTCTTTCTTCTGTGTTTTCGTGCTGTAGACAAGTGGGGAGAAAGTGAGTCGATTAAGTCTGGTAGATTTGGCTGGAAGTGAGCGAGCAGCAAAAACCGGCGCAGCAGGAGAGCGGCTGAAGGAGGGGAGCAACATCAACAAGTAAGCACAAGCAGTGAAACACAGATCGAGAGGAACACCCAACACAAAACTCCAGACTGGGTTTTAGAAATCTCAGTGTTACTTTCTTTAATTACATCCTTTGTTGAATCAGAACGCAATGAAATGTTCCTGATATGACTTTTTTTTTTTTTCTTGTCCCCTGTGTTTTTGGGGGTTTTTTTTGCTCTTCATGGTTCTCAATTTATGATTCAGATTAGATGAATGAAGGCAAATTATTGATATCGCAAAAGATGCACAATTACATTGAAATGTTACAAATTTTTAGGAGAAAAAAAACAGCACATTTTATTTGAAAAAGTTCTATTATTTACATGTTTAAAAAATTAAAATTTATGACAATTGTAAAAGTTGCATGAAAAGTCAAATTTATCTGAAAAAAAAATCAGAAATTTATGAAAAAATACCAAATTTTACATTAAAAGTTGCACATTTATGTGGGGAAAAAAAAAATCTTTTTTCTAAAAAAAAAAAAAAAAAAAGTTACATAATTTACATGAAAAGTCACAAATTTGAGGAAAACAGCAAATTTTATGTGGAAAAGTCACAAATTTATGAGAACAAAATAGCAAATTTTATGTCAAAAGTTGCACATTAAGTGAAATATTTTAGATATTGTTAATCATATCATTATTGCAATATTCAACAACAGTATCCCAGCATGTTTTTCTAATATTGTGCAGCCCTAATTAAAATCACAGTTGAAGAGGTTCAGTAAAGGACCTAAAAGGCACTTGATGATTTTTTTTTTTTTTTTTTTTTTTTTTTTGTGTTTGTGCTTGCTAGGTCTCTGACTACGCTGGGCCTAGTGATCTCTGCTCTGGCAGAACAAGGAACGGCCAAGAACAAAACCAAGTTTGTTCCCTACAGAGACTCAGTCCTGACATGGCTTCTGAAGGTACAAATAAGCATTTATCTCAATTTGCAAACTGAACTAGTGCCTCTTGTTGACCTCTTTGTCCTCCTCTCATCTTCAGGACTGTCTGGGTGGCAACAGTCGCACAGCCATGGTTGCAACTGTGAGTCCAGCCGCAGACAACTATGAGGAGACGCTGTCGACGCTGCGCTATGCGGACCGAGCGAAGAGCATCGTGAACCATGCTGTCGTTAATGAAGACCCAAACGCCCGCATCATCAGGGAGCTTCGAGAGGAAGTAGAGAAACTTCGAGTGCAGCTCACACAAGCAGAGGTGAGACATTGTCACATAAAAAAAAAAAAAAAAAAAAAATCACTTTGTAGAAATATCTGGTTTCCCTTTTGTCTGATGTTTTGCCTTTTCTTTAGTCTCTAAAAGCTCCCGAACTGAAAGAGCGGCTGGAAGAGTCTGAAAAGTTGATTCAAGAGATGACCATCACTTGGGAGGAGAAGCTCCGCAAAACAGAGGAGATTGCTCAGGTGAGAAACACTAGAAATGTGTAAAAGTAATTATTACAACAAACATGTTAGGCTATAAAATGATTTATGCCATTAGTTAAACATAATGCTTTTTGTGTGTGTTTGTAGGAGCGTCAGAAGCAGTTGGAGAGCCTGGGCATCTCTCTTCAATCTTCAGGGATCAAAGTTGGAGATGACAAGAGTTTTCTCGTCAATCTTAATGCTGATCCAGCCCTCAATGAACTGCTTGTGTACTATCTTAAGGTTTGCACATACACACACATTCTGTTTAACAGCTTCATTGTGCATTCTTTGTATATCAGTCCCTCCAGTATTTCACGATGTTATGATCACGCCAATTCACACGAGATCAGGCCGTCATCACAATTTTTGCGTGACCTTGCAACTTTCCCACAATTTTGGCCAGTCCTCGCCAACTTCCACCAATTTGTGTTTACAGTTAGTATTAACGGAATATATCTGCAAAAAACTAGTGTGTGGGATTTAAATAAACACTCACCCGTGACTTTTACCTACACTATTCCTTCCTCCGTCACCCCTGGCCCACCGGTGAATGTCTCTTTTAAGTGTCCGTGCTGACCACGTGTACAGAGTTCTGGGTTTGTGTTGAAAAACGTCCGCCTGCTTGAAAACCACCCCGTCGCGAGAGCGCATGTGAGGAGAGATGCTGTAAAACCACAATTGATCAAATCTAACACTACAGCCAGTGTTTGAACATTTTATACGTCTTTAGAGGTAAAATCATTACTACATCTGGTCAATAAACTTTAAAGCTGTGAATTTCCAGTGTGGACACGGACCAACATGCACCCTCACCCCAGCAAACCCCCAAGGAGACCCCCCTCCTCCTGGTACAACTCCCAGTAAATGAAAAATCAGTATCTGATGACACAGGTGTGTGTCAAGACACGCAGTAGATTGACAGGTAGAAGTTGAAGCATGGAAAGAGAATATTCTTTGTAATTTTTTTTTTTTTTTTTTCCCAGAAAACCACACATTTCTTTTTTTCTCTGCACTTGGTACCGAGTGGTTGGGGTAACGTTGCAGTTAGGGAGTTTTCAAAAGAAGGTGCTGCCAATAATTTCCAAATCTCTACTCTTTAACATGCATTCAGTGCAATTTAGCTGCTGTAATGGATATTGTGTTAAAGTCTGTATTTGCTGTTGCACAAAAGAGTTTTTCTGTATAGCAGAAGTTTTTGCTTAATTTACAAATCACTGTTTAATAGGAAGTTTTTGACAATCCTGTGCTTTTCTTGTTTTCTCAAAACATCACACCTTTTACTTCAACTTTTTAAAAAGGCTCCCGCGAATTCAGGCTTTTTGGGCCCCAACAATCATAAAAACATCCCATGAAATCCTGGAGGGACTGGCATATGCAAAGAAAAATGTTTTATGTTCTGTGACTTGTGATAATCTGTGACCAGTCCTGTGAACTGTGAAAGAAAATCTTCATACGTGCTGCTTGAGCAGCACACATGAAGCTGGAGCAATTCACTGAAAAGTATCAGTTACTTTTCAGCTAATAAACAGTAGAAGCTTCAAGAGGGGAAATGAGTCGCTGCTGTCACTGCTTGTTTGAGTCAAATTAAAGACATTATGGAGGGGGCAATGGAAGCGCTGGTCAGTTGTTCATTACAATTTTATGTCAGTATAGTATATTGTGATTTAAAAACTGAAAATGCTTACCATTAAGGCTGCAGTGATTAGCCAGTTGACAGAAAATTAATTGACACCTAATTTGATAACTAATCGCCTCTGCACCCTTTTCCACCCAATTCCATCTTAGGAGGAAAAAAACCCAAAAATTTCTGAGAAAAAATTGCAAATTTACAAGAAAAACGTTGCATGTTTACGAGGGAAAAAATTGCAAGTTTCCTTGCAAAAAGATGGAAATATTTGAAAAAAACATCACAAACTTCAATGAAAAAAGTCAACATTATTTGGTTAAATATGGGGGGGGGGGAAATCACTATCACTGAGATAAAACGACACGTCTTGATTTTCTCAAGACGTGTTGCAAATTTTATGGACAAGAAAAAGTACCATATTTCAGAAAACAAGTTGTACATTTACTACAGAAGTAGTAGGGACTACAGATGTAAACCACAATGTGTCTTGGTAACAGCAGTTGGAGCATTAAGCTGCAGATTTGTCAGTTTCAGTCTGAGATGTGTTTAAATATTTTGTCATGGTTGATTGTAATGATGATGACGTCTCCCAGGAGCACACAAAAGTTGGATCAGCAGACTCTCAGGACATCCAGCTGTGTGGGATGGGGATCCAGGCAGAGCACTGCGTCATTGACATCACGGCCGAGGCTGCTGTCATCCTCACCCCCTACCGCAATGCCCGGTAATGAACGCCAACACAATACACAGCTAAAATTAGCGTGTATAACTCTGATACCGAACTACTATTATTAGGGGTGAGAATCGCGAGGGACCTCAAGATCTGATTCAACATCGCAATACTTTGGTCATGATCCATTACTATCACGGTCTTATCAGGATCCCATTTGTATTGTGATCCATCATGATACCATACATCCCTCCTCCCATGTCAACGTCAAATTTTGTCCCGAAAGTATAGCTGTCAATATCTGTTTGATGTAAAGTTTCAACTCTTTTCAACTCACCGCGGCTGCTTTTGTTGTGGTGGCTGGTGGTGCTCAGTCCTGTAGCTGCTGCGGTCCTTTCTGCTGCCGACATTCTCGGGGCTTCATCTTCTGCTGAGACACGTCTGTGCTCACAGGTTAATGGTGGCAGGTCTCCAGAGTTTGCTGGTCAGCGCCACTTAGAGAAAAAGCAACCTACCTGCCGGTGTGTTTTTAGCTTAGCTAACACTAAGTAGCTAACATTACTGAGATGTGTGCTGGCCATGGTGTCGTGTGTTCGAGTGAGGATTTTTTTGTGCAGCGCTTCTTGCAGGTTGTGTGTCATGTCAAGGTCTTCCATTCCATTTTTGTTATAAAATCCAAAAAAGGCCTGTTTTTTTTTCTTGTTTTTTTGTTTTTTTCTTTTTTTTTGTTCTTTCTTTAATTTCTCTTTTTCTTTCACTTAAAAAAAAGGGGTGTTGTAATAATTATTCTTCCAATGTTGTCAAAAAACAAAAAAAAGGGAACATGTGATGAAAATGTAAATAATGCAATGCTGTAATGACATCCTTTACAAAAACTTAAAAAAAAAAAAAAAAAAAAAAATCCAAAAAAGGCCTGACATTTGAGCTAACTTTTTGCCGCATTCAACTGCTTTAGACCTCGCGAGACAAGATATGACTTCACTTGTCTGGGTGCTTGCTTCATGCCATCTAGTGGACTCAAAACACAATTGGTCAATTAATACCAAAGAGTATGCAACGTTACATGAATACAGTGGTACCTCTACTTACGAACGTCTCTACATACGGAATTTTCAGGTTACGACACGCCTCAACGGGAAAATATTGCCTCTTGTTACGAAAGAAATTTCAGGATACGAAAGGCAAAAAAGTACGCGCTCCTCGCAGCTCCCGTAGTTTACCGAATGTAAACATACTTGTAGCTGGTCTGCCATTGGCTGTCGCCTAGCATCTTCCTGGTATCCCATTGGCCACGAAGTGTTCGGGAAGTCCGGGCAGTTTTACGTGTGTGTACAGTACAGTATTAACTTTTATTCACTATGGGCCCCAAGAAAGTGATGGAGATAAGTGGAAAAGGAGAAAAGAAGAAGAAGAGAGTTTTTTTTGTCCATACAAACAAAGCAAGAGATAATAGAAAGGTATGAAAAAGGGATGCGTTTGGTTGATCTCGCCAAAGAATATGGCCGTAATACATCTACGATCGGCACGGTATTAAAACAAAAGGAAGCCGAAGGATTGTTAAAAGCCGACAAAAGCAAACGTCCTTGGATCGGTTCTTCACAAAACGTCAGGCAAAAACTACTGATGAGAGAGAACATGAACCAAAGAAGGCAAAAGGTGACGACGACGACGATAGCAGTTAAACGGTAAATGAACATAATTTTTATTATTCTTTACTTTATTCTTTGTTTTTTTTTAAATTATGTACAACTCTCATTTTATGTTTATTGTGCAGTAATCTAATTGTAACATGTATTTGTTACATGTTTTGATGCATTTTTATGATTTATAAAAAATTTATGTTCGAATTTTGGGGGGCTTGGAACGGATTAGGGCATTTACATGTAAAACGCGTCTCTACTTACGGAATTTTCACGTTACGAAAATACTTCCGGAACGAATTAATTTTGTAAGTAGAGGTACCACTGTATATATAAATAATAAAAGATCAATCCATGCATTTAGGCATTGGTGAATCGTCATTAGTGTCAAGTATTGCAGTCCATCACTGAATCGATCTTTTGCCCCACCCCTATTATGTTAGACCCTAAATATGTTGTTTCTCTTGTTACTTTGTAAAAATATCAGTCAGCTAATGTCCATCCTGTGTTTACTGGTGTTTTAGGACGTGTGTCAATGGTTCTCCTGTATCCAGCGCTCTACAGCTTCACCATGGGGACAGGATCCTCTGGGGAAACAACCACTTTTTTAGGTTTGTTTGCAATTTGAATGATTCCGGTATTAAAATAAAAGTAACAAGTAACCTTTAGATTATCTTATTATTTCTGAGATATATTGAATACAGCCAGTTCCTCCTGATTGTGTCACAGCAATCTGTGTGTGTGGGGGGGTGGATCTTTGTTTTTTTTGACCGTCACATTTGAGCTGTTTGAAATGACACATGTACTTGCCCTCCTTCAAGGATCAACCTGCCCAAACGACGCTCCCGGCCAGCTGATGATGAGGAGAGTGAGGGCGGTGTGATGAAGAACAGTGGCAGCAGTGAGCAGCTAGATGCAGATGGTGACTCAGCCAGCGAAGTGTCCAGCGAATTCAGCTTTTCATACGAGTTTGCCCAGACAGAGGTGATGATGAAGGCCCTGGGCAACAACGGTAAGACATGTTTATTTCCTGCCAGACAGAACATACATTTTGTTCTTTCTTTTTTTTCCCTTCTTTCATGTCTCACTCTCGTGTCACATCCGGTCAGACCCCATGCAGACTGTCCTCCAGTCTCTAGAGAGGCAGCACGAAGAGGAGAAGCGTTCTGCTCTGGAACGACAGAGGCAGATGTACGAGCAGGAGCTCCAGCAGCTCCGCAAAAAGCTCAACTTGGACCGTCTGTCCACAGGCCAGTCTGGGGGGCCAACATCTGGACAGCAAGGTCCAGGACAGCAGTCCCACTACCGCAGCCTGGAGAGACTCAGTGTGGGAGGGATGAGCCATTCAACCAGTGCTCAGAGCAGACTCAGGCAGTGGAGCGAGGACAGGTAAGAGGATTCCTATGTTTAGAATAGGATTGACAAGATAGAAAATAGACATCAACAAACATGGGGCTAGACTAGCAGACTGCCCTCACAGGTTGTAGCCACCAGGTGGACCTCTAAATCAGAATACTGAGATATATAATCAACTATGGATTAATGAATGAGGTGGTCTTGTACAGTGACTACATCTTACAAAAAAAGAGCCATAAAATCCCTGGTTGCACTAATTTGCGTTGCAAAGCTAACCGTGCTAACAGCCTCTATACCTAGATCATGCCAGGAAAAATAACAAACAAAATAAGCCAGAAGGATGTGGGCTATATTATTGACTGTGGATTAATGAACAAGCTGGGACCTTTGATCGTTAGTGGGGTGAGCACAATTTAGAGAACTCTTAAAACGGTGGGGCTGCTAACTAAACTAGCTGCACTGTAGCTTTATGAGCTCTCAGGTGCAGTAGGAAACTTCCACTTCTCCTCCAAGAACAAATCATGCCTGACTGTCAAGGAGGCAGGACTGTATCAGGCCTGTTAAGTAATGATCAATGTGATAACCTCATGGAAGAAAATGGCAAATGAGGCATTTCAGACAGAGTTGTATTCTTAGTTTCTATGGGAGAAGAGAAGTCCTTTGCAGGTGGACTCCCATAACCCACTAAAATGAAGGGGAAACCACAAAAAGTAGAATAGGGGCTGTTTAAGTACAAACATGTGGATGTACTGAACAGGTCTCATCTCTTCTTATCTCTGTCTCTTGCCTCTGGTCTTCCTTTAGGGAGGTGGTGTTGGTGAGAAGTCTTCGTAGGCTGAGGGAGCAGATAGTGAGGGCAAACCTCCTGGTCCAAGAAGCTTGTTATATCTCTGACGAGCTGGAACGACACACCGAGTACAGAGTCACCCTGCAGATCCCATCAGATAACCTCAACGCAAACCGCAAGGTCTCACACACACAAACATGACCACCATCATTAGTCTGTTTTCCATTTCATACCACAGTCCATAAACCAAATACATCATTTTGTGTGGATTGTGTTCAGAGGGATGCAGTGCTCAGTGAACCAGCAATTCAGGTTAGACGACGGTGTCGGGGGAAGCAGATCTGGAGTCTGGAGAAGATGGAGAACCGATTGGTTGACATGAGGGAGCTGTACCAGGAATGGCAGGAATACCACCTTCAACATCAAGATGAACCCGTCAGTTGCCACAATAAATCTTAAAAAGAATTTATCTAACATTCCTTATATGCCCATAAACTGGAATGAAAAAGCAACTTATATTCCTTGCTTGTAACTCATAACTAATCCTCTCCTATTCCTTGTCTAGATAATGCTCCCGTATTTCCGCCGAGCTGACCCGTTCTTTGATGAGCAGGAAAACCACAGTCTGATCGGCGTTGCCAACGTCTTCCTTTCCTGTCTGTTCTATGATGTGAAGCTGCAGTATGCTGTTCCCATCATCAACCAGAAAGGAGAGGTAGACCCTCAGGATTTCTAAACAGCCAAATCCTATTTTTTTGCCTTCCTCTCTATTCTCCTCCATGACTGAATTAGAACATGAGTATTCTTACATTTCTGTAGCACAGCCATTTACAGACGTGGACAAAATTGTTGGTACCCCTCTGTTAATGAAAGAAAAACCCACAGTGGTCACAGAAATAACTTGAATCTGGCAAAAGTGGTAATAAATAAAAATTCCATGAAAATTAACCAATAAAAATCAGACAATACTTTTGAATTGTGGTGCAACAGAATTATTTTAAAAAACAAACTCATGAAACAGGCATTCAAAGAAGAGTTGTCTCAGGAGATTAGAAAGAAAATTATAGACAAGCATGTTAAAGGTAAAGGCTATAAGACCATCTCCAAGCAGCTTGATGTTCCTGTGACTACAGTTGCACATATTATTCAGAAATTTAAGATCCACAGGACTGTAGCCAACCTGCCTGGATGTGGCCGCAGGAGGAGACGGATAATACGAATGGTAACAAAAGAGCCCAGAACAACCTCTAAACACATTCATGGTGAACTCCAAGGTCAAGGTACATCAGTGTCAGATTGCACATCCGTCATTGTTTGAGCCAAAGTGGACTTCATGGGAGACGACCAAGGAGGACACCACTGTTGAAAACAAATCCTAAAAAAGCCAGACTGGAATTTGCCAACCTGCATGTTGACAAGCCACAAAGCTTCTGGGAGAATGTCCTATGGACAGACGAGACCAAACTGGAACTTGCGTCACAGACGCAAAAATGAAGCTTACCAAGAAAAGAGCACTGTCCCTACTGTGAAACATGGAGGAGGTTCTGTTATGTTTTGGGGCTGCTTTGCTGCATCTGGCACAGGGTGTCTTGAATCTGTGCAGGGTACAATGAAATCTCAAGACTATCAAGGTATTCTAGAGAGAAATGTGCTGCCCCAGTGTCAGACAGCTTGGTCTCAGTCGCAGGTCGCAGGTCATGGGTCTTGCAACAGGATAATGACCCAAAACATAAAGCTAAAAACACCCAAGAATGGCTAAGAGCGAAACATTGGACTATTCTAAAGTGGCCTTCTATGAGCCCTGATCTAAATCCTAAGGAGCTGAAACATGCCGTCTGGAGAAGGCACCCTTCAAACCTGAGACAACTGGAGCAGTTTGCTCATGAGGAGTGGGCCAAAATACCTGCTGAGAGGTGCAGAAGTCTCATTGACAGTTACAGAAATTGTTTGATTGCAGTGATTGCCTCAAAAGGTTGTGCAACAAAATATTAAGTTAAGGGTACCATCATTTTTGTCCAGGCCTGTTTCATGAGTTTGTTTTTTAAAATAATTCTGTTGAATCACAATTCAAAAGCATTGTCTGATTTTCATTGGTTAATTTTCATAGAATTTTTATTTATTACCACTTTTGTCAGATTCAAGTTATTTCTGTGTCCATGTGGGTTTTTCTTTCATTAACAGAGGGGTACCAACAATTTTGTCCACGTCTGTATTGTGTGAGAGCACCCATGTTTGCGTTAAATCTGTATTTGGAGTTCTTTTTAGCTTTATGGAGCAGGAGTGACAATATTTAAACAATAGGTGCCCCAGTAAATTATCACCTAAGCTTCCAAGCTGTGTCTGCAATCTTAAGTTTATCCTACTCAGACAGGTAATGCCAGTAATACAATTATTGATTATTCAAACCTTCACTACATTGTATTTCTATAATTCCATAGAAAATTCTAAAAAAAAAAGAAAAAAAAAAAAAAGAACAGATCCAGTTTAGCAATCGCCATGTGACCGCAAGTGATTAATTTCAGTAAAATCAGTAATTAATCGTCAGAGGATATAAGGTATAAACATGTAGCTAGAACAAATGATGTAAATTAAATCTGAATGGTAATATGAGTCGGATTTTGGTCAGGTTGCAGGGCGCCTGCATGTAGAGGTGGTGAGGGTCGGAGGAGGCCTGGAGGATAACATGGCTGGAGGAGAGGAATCTGACTTCAACCAAGACGATGAAGTTCAGGATCGCAAACTAGTCTGCATGGTGAGATGTACAGTAGAAAATTATTTAGACCTGGATCAGTTTAGGATAAGGTTTAAAATCTTCATCTGATTTTTTGTTTACTATTTCAAAGCCTATGAAGTGTACTTATTTTATTTCATCAGAAGAAATCACATTTTCATTGTTAATTCTGATTTCTATTTTTTAAATGACATTTCAACCTGTGTTTCCTCTGCAGATTAAGATCCTGCAGGCCACCGGTCTTCCTCAGTACCTGTCCAACTTTGTCTTCTGTCAGTATTCTTTCTGGGACCAGCCCGAGCCCATCATTGTGGCTCCTGAAGTCGACCCATCGTCGTCGTCGCCCAGTTCCAAGGACCCCCACTGCATGGTCGTGTTTGACAGCTGCAAGGTGAACATGGGGGAAGCATCACAAAAAAGATTTGAGCAACAAATGTTCAAACTTTCATTGTCTTTACATGGTTTGAACCAAATCTCCAATGGTCTCTGTGGGTATTGCAGGAGCTGGCTGTATCAGTAACTGAGGATTTCATCGAGTACCTCACAGAAGGGGCAGTTGCCATTGAAGTGTATGGACATCGACAGACTGACAGTGGAAGAAATCCGGCGCTGTGGGACCTCAGCATCATCCAGGCCAAGACACGAACACTACGAGACAGGTAGACACAAACATGCTATTAAAGGTCCCATATTATATTGTATTATACAGTGTTTCCCCTAGGTTTACAACCTTGAAGAGGAGAGCAGTGTCAACAACGACAAAGTCTGCCTCTATATTATATTTTCAGTTTAAAAGAAGTTTCAAACTGTAAGCCTAAAAAAGGGACAGAAAATATAATTCCACACTACAGAATTCTTCCAAGTTTTTTTTTTTTTTTTTTTTTTTAATGTCAACAGTGTTCTCCTCTTTTTAACTTCGTCTGTGTGTTTGGGTAGCACTCCGTCACAGGAAGAGAGAGGAGGTGGATGTGTGTGGCACGTTTCATGTTCAGTAATATTTTAAAGTGAAAGTTAATTAAGCAATATTACACGAAATGAAGTACGGTATCAGGAATATAGTAACTACGAGATGATACCGTAATGATGTCGAGTGTAATATTGCTTTTATACAACAGTTCCAGCAAGCACAATTTATTAAATAACAGCAATACTGGACAAAATATTATGATTTGTTTGTTTAACCAGTTATTCTATGTAACTGAGAAAAAAATTGTCCCTTCTAAATGTGGCCAGTAACTGTTGCTAAACATCTCAATCAGCATGACAACATCAATTTCATTTCACACATACGTAAACAAATTAAATATTGTCAAGTGCAAAAGTAAGTGTTTATAAAATATATGCCTGTTGAGTCGGTACTGCAGAAGACCCCGGATCAAAACGTATCCAGTGCCGGTCGTCAGAACCACCGGTAGATAGCCGGTAGCTAGTAGTTAGTATGCTAGCGATTTACCACCCTTTGCTCGCTTTTCTTCGCATTTTCAGATGAAACAAAGAGTCCATCACTACAAAAGTATTGTGATTTGTTAATCAAGACAATAAATTAAACTCTAGCACTGCCTGTTTTTTTAAACAGACATGAAATAGCTTAATGAGCTTAAAATAACAGCGGGGCCGGCTGCAATTGTCAGAGTTCATAGTACATTAGAAGAAGAAGCCATCTCTATTGTCATTCAGTCCATAGAGCCAATCATGTACAGTCGAACGCAGTTACGTTTCTCCTGTCTACAATGTTAATCACATGTAGAATCAGAGGGGTCGCTACCATGCAAGGCGCCACAATCAACTTTTCCTTCCCCCATTCTATTATGCTGAGCGCCAAGCTAGAAGGAGGGAAGTACCATTTTTATATGGGTTTTTGGTCTGACCCGGCTGGGATTTGAATCCCCAACCTCCCGGTTGTGCGGTGGATGTTCTGTCAACTAGGCCACCACATGACTACCTTTGAAGTGGAGTGATATATATCCAGTGATATTGGAGTGCAGTTATAGTGGAATATAGTTACTCGTGGGCTCTCTATTGTCCAATCGAATTGCTCGGTCGGAATTGACTGTTATATAATTTCTAATTAAGGCAATAGATTTGTAACTGAGCAATGAAACTAACCTAATTTATGAAATATTATTTGATTCAATGGTTTAAGACTGACTCTTCTGCCTTTATTTAATTTAAATGAGTTAAATACATATACAATTTATACATAATGAAGTTTTTTTTTTTTACTATAAATGATGTTCAAAACCCATTAAAATGTGTAAATCCTAAGTACAAAACTCTTCATTTCATGGCTGGTGATGCTATTCATTCTTAACGCTTAGGAGAACTTAAGTGCAGTACCAGAAAATGGGCTGTAGGGGGAGTGTATGAAAATTTTAGGTGCAGTACCAGATAACCAGGTGTGGGGGAGGCAGAGAGCAAAAAGTGTGGGGAAAAATTAGGGTAAGAAATTTCACTTTTCACTCAAAGAAAAGATCTTTTGAAAAAAGAGAGGGTAGCATCTTGATAGCCTCGGAAGGCAATTTAGATGGAAACAAAGTAAGGACCACCCAAAATGTTCTCACTTCACAAAAATTATGTTAAAAATTTAAGATGGTCCTCACTAGGTAGCATATGGGAGAACACGCAGGCACTCACACCGACACACACATACTGGTTTTCATGTTTGATGGGGACCAATTTTCTAATCATCACTTGTGGGGACTACCTTTTCTACACAAGAGATGTCTTGCATTTATAGATGAATAGAGATTAACTTGACACTCAGGAGGGAGGCAGGGTCTGTTGGGGGGGGGGGTGCTTCCCCAAATATAATGGTAGGGGAAACACTAGCCACGGTTACATGGGAAAAATTTCTTCAATCTGATTACAATTCAGATCAGAACTTTACTGTTTACATGGATCCTGAAAAAGCTGATCCGATTAGGATGTGCGTTTCCATGTGTCACACGTTTGAATGGACTAAATCATTTTGACATGCGCACGTCGACATTCCGAAAATAGTAGAAGAAGAAGCAACTTCCAGTGTAAACAAGCCTCACTTCGTGTCTTTCTCTTCTTGAAATGGACCTGTATTGTGTTATTCAGACTGTACTTTTGCTTCTGCTGGTCTCCGTAATCTACAATCCGTAATCCGTAAGCTACAAGTACGTACTTCTGCATATGACGAACAGAGGGAGATAGCAAGACGATACAGACCAGTTTTATTTTACTCCCACCATGTCTTCCACTAGCTGCTGTAAAGGTGGAAATACGCCACGTCGATGTGTGGTTGACATACAGACATGTGCAGTAAACATATTTTCTGCCCAACCTTCGGAATAAGTGTTTATATGCGCAACATTCGGATTAACAATCTGCATGACCCACCCGTCTCAATCGGAATGAAATTTTGATCCGAAGGAGCATGATTGGGTCAGAATATTCAGATTGGCGTGTTTACATGAAGCGTTTGTATTCCAGTCAGGCTTTTAATCTGGTTACTTGTGTTCATGTAAACATGGCTACTGATATACTACCCCAGCAATTATTTTGCGCTGTTTTACAGCTCATCAAAAATTTCTGTCTGAAACTGACAGTTTCAAATTAATGAGTCACTAATCTCATTGGGATAAGGTTTTTTGATTGGGTCAATCACAAATATGGAAGCAGTCAGGGTGTGTTTGTTTTTCTAATGTAGAGAAATGAGGTGGGACTTGTTGGTTTGTGGTGTTATAAAATCCAGAAAGTGAAGCCAGCATGTTTCTTTAAGAGTTTAACTGATTAAATGCAGTATGTATTTCTTTGTCACAAGTGTTTTAGTATTTTAATTGTATACATTAACTCATGGCCATTTTTTTAAAGATTAAAGCCCACTAAAACAACACAGTGCACAATGTAGGGGCCTTGAAATAACTGACATTCTGCAAGTTGCTCATGGGAAAAATATTTTTTGAAGGTGGAGTGAGGTAACTCGTCGCCTTGAGCTATGGATTCAAATCCTGGAAATCAATGAGAATGGAGACTTTGTCCCAGTGGAAGTGGTCCCTGCGAAGGACGTGAGGACTGGGGGAATCTTCCAGCTTCGGCAGGTAGAGAAAACACCTAAATTAACCACTCTGAACATCTGCAAGGGAATCGAGCAAACCCCTACTTGATATCCATTTTCGTTGTCACGGTCTTGTCTCGAAGCTTCTCAAATATTTCTGTCTCCAGGGTCAGTCGAGGCGGATCCAAGTAGAAGTGCATTCGGTTCAGGACTCGGGCACCATGCCTCTGATAGCGGAGATTGTCCTTGCTGTCTCAGTTGGCTGTGTGGAGATCAGAAACACAAACCAAGAGGAGGATGAGATGGACAGTTATCAGGTAGACCAATTCAGCACAACTCTGTCTACTGTATTCCTGTGTTAAATCTAAAACAACCTCATTGCTGAATTGAAGAAGATCATGCAGTAATTATTAGTCATTGGTCTGGCGAGCAGGAAAGAGATCTGGAGCGTTTGCGGCGGCAGTGGTTGGCTGCTCTCACCAAAAGACAGGAATACTTGGACCAACACCTGCAGAGTCTGGTTAGCAAAACAGGTATCTCTCTCTCTCTCTCTCTCTCTCTCTCTCTCTCTCTCTCTCTCTCTCTCTCTCTCTCTCTCTCTCTCTCTCTCTCTCTCTCTCTCTCTCTCTCTCTCTCTCTCTCTCTCTCTCTCTCTCTCTCTCTCTCTCTCTCTCTCTCTCTCTCTCTCTCTCTCTCTCTCTCTCTCTCTCTCACTCACACGATGGATGAATGGAGATTACCATTTTTCCCTCAACTAGATTTCAGCATCAAATATTTCAGTGAATTCCTAACATTTAAGCACTGTAAGCATTTCTAGCCAAAATATAATCAGGATCTTGCCAAATGGCGAGCCTGCATTGACTGATGAAATATGTCCAACAACTTGTTTGTAACAGCTTATTCTTGATTTATCAAGCTGGGGACTTTTCTGTGTAGAGTTTGGATGTTCCCCCCATGTCTGCATGGGTTTTCACTGGGCACTCAATTATATTATTTAGTTTGCAAGTGTCAGCTCAGTTAAGTTTCGGTGGGTTGTAGTGCATGATGTCTTTGCTGTTTGGGTGTCACGTTCAGAAAAGACAGAGGATGACATGGAGAGGGAGGCCCAGCTGTTGGAGTGGCGCTTGACTCTGACGGAGGAGAGAAATGCTGTGATGGTGCCTTCTGCTGGCAGCGGTATTCCTGGGGCTCCTGCTGAATGGTACGGCACAGTGTCAAGCTGTATTAAACAAATGTTTATTTTAAATTGATTAATTATGTAAACAAATGCATATAGACATGATGAGAATGTTTATTTATAGGGTCCCTCTGCCAGGCATGGAGACTCACATTCCTGTCCTCTTTCTGAACCTAAAACGTACGAGAGCTCTTTTTTTCTTTTTAGGCAATACATGCCTACCTACATTTTTTTTTTAAATTGTACACTAATTATTTTTTAAAAATCATTTTCATAGCTGATGATCTGAGCTCTCAAGATCACTACGAGGTGCCAGAGGCAGGAGGTTGGGACGCCACGTTAAGTGGAGAGGACGAGGACGACTTCTTTGACCTGCAGATTGTCAAACACTACGATGGAGAGGTGAGAACTGGGCTGTTAGAACTGCATTCACAGTAACAAAAGAAGACGAAATGAGGAGTTGTTTTTACTAGAAGATATTTCTGAAATTTGCAGCAGTTCTTCTCAAAACAGCTGTTTTTTTTTAAGTAATGAACCATAAAAATAACAATGAAGTGTCATAAGAAATTAAACATTTAAACTGGAAAAAAAAATGGCTTCTTCAACAACAGTATTGCTATTTGAAAGTTCACGACCATCCCTGAAAGGTTTCTTTTTGTTTACTGTTGGCTACATTGCTGCCTTGAACCTTAGCCAGTCATGTTTTCACCCACCGCGTTGCCAGATAAGAGACGGACCAACTTCTGTGAGAGGAAATATGATGTGCTGCAGTAGTCCTGGGCTATAAGGGCTAAAAATCTTATCGATATAATTATTCACTGTCTTGATACTAAAAAACTGTATTTGCTATGTAAACTACAAATCATCTTGGCTAAATTATTTTAAAAATCACCAGCAAATAACTGAAACAGTTGTATACATATCTAATTAGAATTTATACAGCAGATGGCACACATAATGTTTATAGTTTATTCATCTCTCTCACACTAATTACTAAGATAAGATAAGCCTTTAGGTCTTATAGTTTATGGAACTTACTTTAAGAGGGGTCACTGACTGAAAAATGGTGTTTGTAGGTTTTAACCGTCTGTAGACTGGTCACGTAATTAGCAAAAAATTTTCCAGTCAGTCAACATTCTGAAAAAGCACACTGCCTTTATTTCATTTTTCTCCCAGAGAAACTCCCCCAAAGTGTTTTTTTTTTTTTTGACTCTTCCTGGTAATTCTTCTATGCCAAGTGTTCAAAAAGCTCACTCACTGCCGTCCCTGAGACCAGCCTACTGCTCTGTTATTGGCCTGCCTAGCTGTCTGTCATGTAGATGGAGGGGTGCTAAAGGTAGCCTATTAGCTGCCAAGCTAATACCAAGAAGCTCAACCAAGCGTAGCTTATATTGATATTTTCTTCAGATCTTAGTCACCCTAATAACCATCCCTGTTACCACCTGGTTCACCAGTCCACAATATACAGTACCTCACATCACTATGGCCCATCTCCCAGTGGTTTCATCGTGATGCCACAACAAATCGCTGGTGCCGTCGTGCCAGTCGCGGCAACCGCCTATGGCTCGACCCAAGGCTGCACCCCCCCAAGCTCCCCACCATCCTCTGGGGCTCCGCTCTATTCTGCTCTACTCTCACAGGCGATGTTGGGGAGCCGCTTCATGACAGTGCATCCCCTAGTTGGCCGTGGGAGAGGAGTCCCGCAGAGCACTGCACTTTGAGATCCAGCAGCCCGGCCCAGCCAGTGGCCTTGTGTTGCAGTGATCAGTGGGGTATGCAGTACTGGTGATTTGTTGAGGCATCCCGGCGAGATTGTTGGGAGATGGGCTGGAATGACGCAAGATACACAATCAGTGTGGATCAGTGAACCAGTGCTGCTCATCCAAGTTAGGAGCCTAGAAGCTTCTCAGCTAACGGCTAACTGAGGTAAGAGGGAGGGTGGAGTTGAACAGCTGAAGGATGTTTCTTAAAGTGACAGGCTTTAAAGCAGAGCGTTTCAAGAAAGCCAGGAAAAATAATAAAAAAAAAACAAAAACAAATTTGCTTCAATAATTTAAAAAATTAAAGAAAATGTGAACAAATTATGTTACAGCACCTCATTAAGGCATGCATGAGCTATTAAAATGTGGGAAAAAGTGCAGTCAATGACCCCTTTAGCTTTAGCAGTGATCACTGTATAAGACTAGGGCTGAAACGATTAGTAGACGTTGTCAATAACGTCGATCATAAAAATTTGTCAACGCAGATTTTTATTGTCAACGAGTCGTTTAATTTTAAAGTTTATATGCTTGCCGCGGAAATGTTCAGTTTAACTGTTCCAGTGAAGAAGAAGAGGAACATATCATGGCGACATGGAGAGAAAATCACAGAGAAGGCCAAAAGTTTCCAAAGTATAGGAGGATTTTACCAAAAATTAATAAATGAAACAAGTTAAATATAGACTATAAAGCAGTGTTGTCATATCACAGCTGCCACTAGAGTGATGCATCCATTCCCTCCTCCTCTCCGTTCCTCCGTCTCCGGCCACCAGTCAGCAGACTGCACCGTTAAGGTTGGCAAGTAACGCTAGCGCGTCTTTATTTTCCATGAGTGACTCTCAGCTTTAGGAGACTGACCACACTATTAGTGTGTGCTGTTTAAATAGTTTACCTGCTACTGGACAAAAATCTCTGTCACGATGGTTGCTGACAGCTGAGCTGCTTCCGTTATGCTGGCTAATATGTTAACTGCAGTAAATGCGTGAATTACATGACCAGCTTACTCTTTTTCATATTCTCTATTATTGTCACCATAACATCAGCCTTTATTCTGAATATTAGTGCATTTTGGTAAATTGGAATACCATGATTTGTAATTTAATTAACAAAGGACAACCATAATCATCACAAATAAATTAAAATGGCTTGATAAATCTTTGACTGTATGTGTAGTGAAGGCTCACATTCCTGCACTGATATTTCAAGTGTTTGTAAATTTATTTTGCACTGGAAGAAGTTATTTTAATTTTCATTTGAAGTCTAATTAAACTTTTAAACTTCTAGACCCAGCAAGGTTTCAAACAGGATGGACTAGCTTATTTTCTTTTCTTTTTTCTTTTTTTTTCCACTTTAATGGAGTTGAGTATTACTCTAGTTTGCAGCTAGGCCTGCTGGGTTGGGCTTCCAGCTTGTCAGGAGTCAGACATCCTGCTGTGCTGCATGTTCCCTGGTGTGGTCTTGGGGAAAACAGCTGGTCTGGAGACCTTAGACTTACTTTCTATGGATCGTCTTAGGCGCCATGAGCACTGTGATGGTGCCGGTGGCCTACCCCACCCATTCCCTGCTGGAGCATTGGCGGGGCGGGGTAGATGGTGGAACGTTCATTTTTACACCACTCTCGCCAAAAAAATTTTAAAAATTTGTGACCAGTCTGTGAAGCAAAAAAGGTTGGGGACTGCTGCACTATAAATTGAATTTTTTTTGGCAGCCATCTTCTGGCTGGAAGGGAGTGAGTGGGTGGGGAGGGAGGGACTGTTATGTGTTTGGAGGGAGAAGAAGCAGACCAAGGTGAGGTTGCAGGGCAGACAGAAAGGAGAAAGCAGATGGAGTGGTGATGGAAACAATATTGGGTCATCCTGTGTCGCGGATGAAAGTATATTGATGCATTTTAAAGTATGGAAATGTCGCCCAGCCCTAGGCTACAGTTATGGAAACAAGCAAGAGGACAGGACTGACCTGTAAAACATTGCACTGTATATGTTATCAGAACAACTTGCTGTGTAGGAGTTATCGCTTGCCATTGTGTGCCTTAACTGCCTGTATGTTCTGAGTGTTCTCCTCAACATGGCAACCTAATTGACTCTACATCTTTTTTTAGACTCATTTTAGGAAATTTGGAAGCTTATTTGAACTTCTTCTCTTATGTTATAAAACTGACCAAAACTTGTGTAACTTATCATAAGTTTCCAACTTGCTTTATTTTCCTTTTCAGGCTGTTGGTCCAGCTAAATTAAGGACAGATCCACTGTCTGTATGCCAGAATGTTTTCAGACCCCTGACCTAAGCAGCTGTGACTGCAGTCCTAGTAGTTACTGTGCTTGGTGTCTTACAGGTTAAAGCAGAGGCCTCATGGGATTCCACTGTCCACGAGTGTCCCCAGCTGAGCCGCGGCGGAACGTGGCCGGAACAGCGCGTCTATCTGACGGTCCGAGTGGTGGTTCAGCTCAGCCATCCTGCCGACATGCAGCTGGTGCTTCGGAAAAGGATCTGTGTCAACTTAAATCCAGGCCGCCAGGGTTTCGCCCACAACTTTCTCAGAAGAATGTCAACCCGCAGCACCATTCCTGGCTGCGGGGTCACCTTCGAGGTGGTCTCCAACATCCCTGGGGTAAGACGGGGCAGGACGATACGTGGCATTTCATTTTCTGGTTAGCAGGTTGGAAATTTTGACATGGTTCTCTCCTGTCAGGATGCTCCTGGTTCAGAGGACAGGGAGATGCTGGCCCGGCTCGCTGCAAACGCACACAACAGCCAATCAGGCGACGATGAGGCTGCTATTGAGAAATACCTCCGCAGCGTGTTGAGTTTAGAAAACATCCTCACTCTGGATAGGCTCAGACAGGTACGTCTACACTAGTATGAATGTTGAACACCTTCATGACTTCTGTTGTGATTTGGTACAACACAGTTGAAGTTATATGATTATCAACGAGAACTAGATTGAGTCATTTTTTACAGGCATGTAGTTTCACTTATTTTTAGCTCATTCCAGTGAAGTTGAAAGGAGCTAATACAATGATGTGGCGTCTGTCATTCTATCCACATTTCACTGGAATTGCTACTCCTCCTGGACATTTGCCCCCAGTGCTCAGCACACTTACAATGATCCTCAGGAGGGTCTGCATCCAGGTTATGCTCAAGGTCAAAGGTCCGGAGATCTGGGCATTTATGATTTCACGAAAAACGTTATTCCTCCTAGGCCTTTAACCTTGACTTTAAGCACATCCTACATGGGTCTGTATGTAGGTTGTGCTTGAGGTCAAGTTTGATGGTCAGGAGATCTGAGTGCACTCAAGGTGATTTTTGTCAAGCTGGAATGAGCTACTCCATCATTGACGGTCTGATTAAGAATTCTTAATTAGGCTAAAAATCTTGAATTTGAATAAAACAGAGCCATTTCTGGCTATCCACCTTATTCCTGGGGGTGCTGCTGTAGGAACGATTATGGGCGGAGCTTCCGGTTTCGTCTAACCTAGTGTTAAATCAGTCAGTAAGAGTGGAGTAGTGGGGCATTTAAAATAGCGTTTTTAAAAGTTTTTCAAATTCATTTTAATGTATAGTTCACATACATGTTTTGCACTCAAGTGGCAGCTAATTTCAGCTCTTCTAGTTTTTGTATTTTTTGAGTGTTTTGGCGTAGTTCTGGTTCTTGTTGCTGGTGTTCGTGGTTGTGCCATAGACTGGATAAATGGAAGCTTCTCACCACACGGTGACAGACAACATCCAAACACGGTGTTGTGGCGTACGTCTGCTCTAAGGTAAATTTAATTATGTCCAACATATTTTAACAAAATGCAGCCGATTTTATTGCAGTGGAGACGTGCTGGTTGGAATGCACACCGCATCATTATGAGTACAGGTAATGAGAAGTCATAAATCATGACTCTTTCTTTGTTTAGTAGCGACAAAGTCCCAGGAAAACTCTGAGTGCCTGGTATCATTGGAAAGCTTAGAAATCGTACTTTCTAAAAATACCTCTGTTTTTGTGGAAGACATAACTCCCGACGAATCGAAAGCAAGTTTTCAACCTAGCTAAAATATAAACAAATCGTCTTTTTCTGGGTCGGTTTTTGCGTACTACCCACAAATTAAATATCATTTTGAAGGTCTTTCAATACAGAATATGGAAATAACATTACATCAGTTTTGAAAATGTCCTCAAAGTGACTCATTTTGTCAGCACGGGTCATCTGTTTACAGCGTTGGCATCTTAGCAGCTGTGCTAACTAATGGAGCTGCTGTCTACGAGGCCACTTTTTAAGGCCATCTTCCCATCCCTCGATAGTCGTGGGAAGTGGTATGATTATGTTACCATTTTGAGGTGCAAGAGGCCGTGTTCCCGCATTTCTGATGCCGAAGTCATCGTTTTCTACAAGGAAAAGTGTCCTGTTTCAGTGACAACCATATGTTCTAAACTAGTACCGGAAGTTGCTACCATAATTCACGCAAGGCATCATGGGGCCTAGGAATAAGGTTGATAAAGCAGAATACATAAATAACATTTTTTGGGAGGATAATTAAAATGTCCAAAAAATGTTTTTTTCCTCTGAAATTTGCTGCTTTTTTTTTTTTTTTTTTTGGAATTTGTAATATTTTTTTTCCCTCTTAAACTTGCTACCTGGAAGAGAAACGGCCCTCAATAAGGATACGCTGTTTGTGTTTTTAGGAGGTAGCAGTGAGGGAGCAGCTGACGAGTAGAGGGAGGAGTAACAGACGGAGCATAAGCTCTCCTTCTGTCAACAGGGTAAAACTAAAAGACTAATACTTCATACCATGACGAAACACTGTATGATGTTATATGAAATATTTTCTGTGTCCCATCCCTCAGCTGTCTGGAAGTAGACAAGACCTGTCCACAACCTGCCTACTGGAGGACAAGGTGACGCATGCTATGGAGTTCACTTTTATTATATTTTTGGTTTTTTTAACATGCAGCAGTGACTTACCTTGTTTTTTTTTGTGTTGATATTTTAAGACTTGTGATTTATTAGCCTGATATCTTGTCATCTTTCCCTTGTTTAGGGTCGATGGGAGAGCCAGCAGGATATCTTCATGCCTTCTCAGTTTCACCGCACCCTCCCTCGGCCGGCCTCCTCTCCCTCCACCTACTCCATTTCTCCCTCATCCTCCTCCACTGCCTTCGCCACGACCCCGCCACAGAACCAGGATCCAGAACAAGGTAAGCTCTACCTCTTATCACCCTCGCCCCGTTTCCCTTCTTCCATGTTGACTCTGTTCTTTCCTCCATGTCCACAGCATCTCTCATTTCTTTGTCTCCTGCTGTTTGTTTGTTTAGTCACTAGTTCCATCTCAGTCTGTGCAGATTTGCACTTTCAGCATTGTGACTGAGGGGTCGTTAACACAACACCGGTTCTGGCCCAAATCAATAAACTTCTGCTACAGTTACGCCTTTCGTTTACGTGACAAAAGGGTTTTGCGGCACGTGGAACCGTAAATATTTGAAACCAGGCTTCAGGGTGAAATCTGGCCGACCCATATCCTGTACTGGCAACGGATCCGGCTGCTAATTGGTAGCCACACAGCTCCACTTCACACACACACAGGTTTCAGTCAGTCCACATTCAACTCCGCTCCTACAGCAACACTGGACATACCTTTTTTGGTGTGTGGCCAGAATATAGAACCTTATCTGGGCTTCTCCCAAAAAAGTTATGATCGACCAAAACTCATGTAACTTGTCAGACGTTTCCAATGTTGTTTCCTCTCTCCAGACTGTTTATTTATTTAAATGAAGAATAGATCCAGTGTCTATGCCAAAAATATTTTCAGAACAGCAAGATTTTTTTTTGGGGGGGGGGGGCTGCAAGAAAGCTTGTAAACCCTTAGATGCATAAGTGGGGTAACAGTGACCCCTGCGGTTGTTGTTGTTTTTTTTTTTTTTGCAATATCTTTGTAATTTTAATTTTTTATCATTTAATCTTCCATGTATTCCTCAAATAATAATAATAATTATAAATAGGTTGTCTTTGACATAAGGCCATTTGGATTTGTATCTAATTGTTATATTTTTTAAGTAATTGCATTTTTTGTATCAGTACCACACTATTCCATATGTGGGGTCAAAAATGACCCCAAGCTGTCCCCTTGGAATTTCACCACGGTTATACAGTAAGTAACACTGTAGACGCTGCAATTAACATCACAGACTGGATGCCGAGGGTAAACAGATGAGGACAATGGGTATTGTTAGATGCAGGTGTCAAAAATGACCCAGTGGTTGTTTTTTTGCAATGTCTTTGTAGAAGTTTGTTGAAGAGTAGCTGCAGGTAGAGGAAAGGAGTGGAAAAAGGTCAGCAAAGATGAACTCATGGCCTTCATTGGATTGACCATTCTTGCAGGAAGTGAGAAGAACTGGGATGTATCAATCCGTGAGCTCTTTGGGAGTCCTCTATATAACCCCATGTACAAGGCCACTATGTCAGTTGGACAATTTGAAGATATTTGCCGATTCTTGCGCTTTGATGACAAGAGGACCAGAGCCACCCGACTGGAAACAGACCACTTGGCACCCTTCCGCTACGTATGGGACCTGTTCCTGGTCAACTGCAGGCAGAGATTCATCCCCAGTGATTGTATCACAGTGGATGAACAACTTGTGCCATTCAAGGGAGTTTATGCAATATATGAAGAGCAAGCCCGCGAAGTACGGCATAAAGATCTTCTGGGCTTGTGATGCAAAAAAAAACCCTACGCAATTGATGAGATTGTGTACACTGGGAGACAACCAGGGGAAGTAGCCAGTAAGAATCTGGGTCTTAACATTGTCAGTCAGTTGTGCAGTGGACTCAGACACACAGGTCGCAACATCACCACAGACAACTTTTTCACCAGTGTGCCTCTTGGAGAGCATCTCCTGGAGAAGGGTCTGACTATTGTGGGAACATTGCGACAAAACAAGCCAGACATCCCTCCTGTGATGAAGGCTTCCAAGACCAGGGAGCTCTTCACCACTGAATTTGGGTTCAATGGCAGCATGACCATGGTCAGCTATGTTGGGGGGAAAAAGGGGAAGGCTGTTCTGCTCCTCAGCACAATGCACCACAGCAAAATGGTGGATGAAAACACCCAGAAAAAAAACAAAAAACAGAAGTGATCCACTTCTACAACCAGACGAAAGGAGGTGTAGATATTGTGGACCAGATGGTTGGCACCTACACCTGTAAACGCCAAACGCAGAGGTGGCCCATGGTGCTGTGGTACAATGTGATTGATGTTGCCACCCTGAATGCCTACTCCTTTTTCAAGGCTCAGCACCCTGAATTCTGTGCAGGTATCACAAACGCCCGGCGGCGCTTTCTTGCAGAGCTCTCACATGAGCTTGTGATGCCTTATATGAGAATTCGACTGGAAGGTAACCCACGCCTACCAACCTACATCACTGCAGCAATGGAAAGGTGTGAGGTGATAAAAGCTGCAATCCAGCCACACGAGGGAAACACACAGGGCCAACAGAAGAGGAAGAGGTGTAAGATGTGTACAAGAAAACAAGACCGCAAAGTCAGCAATTGTTGGAAATGCAATGACCCTGTGTGCAGTGCTCACAGCCAGAAAAGGATACTGTGTAACAGCTGCTCACAGTGAGCTCACAAACCCTCACACCTTCACCTACTTATCGCTCAGAATGTTTTCATTATTGCTGTGTACATATTGTATTCAACTTTTAGGTAATATTGTTTCATGCATTATTTATTGTTGTAATTATAAGAATGTTAAATGCATGAGTGAACTGTGAGTGTGATAGTTTGTTTTTAGGGAGCAGTATCTCAATTTCGTTGCATTGTTTATTAGCAATGGAATGACAGTAAAGGCACTTTGATTTTACCTTTTTTTCCTTTCTGATTGTTTACCTTTTTTTACCTTTCTGTGATAAAATGTTAATAAAAAGTAATAAATGAACATGTCAAACATGAAATAATTCTTTTGACCAAAATATAATTTAAAATAATGATAATAATAATAATAATAATAATCACCCAAAATATAATAAAAATAATCATCATTAACCAAAATGAAAGAAATTTCTGAAGTTTACAGCATAAAACGCACTCATTCTAATTGGGGTCATTTTTGACCACACTCATGGAAGAGTGTAGGAATTGGTTGGTCATGCATCTAAGGGTAAACCGTGCCTATGTTCACCCATTACTATTACACAGTCTTCAACAGCCTCTGCTTTAAGTCAGTTTTCTTCCTGCCTCATCATATTTCCTCCTCCATGTCTTGTCTGATTACCAACACGCATCCACAACCTTTTATCACACCCCATTTTTAATTTTTTTTATTTAAACAGTGGGTCATCATTCTGCTCCTTTGTCTCTGCTGATGTGTTCTTTGTTTCTCTCAAGTCATTTCCATAAATTTCTGCTCTGTAGACTGTGTAAATATTTTTCTCCTTCCTAAGCCTTTTGTGGTAAATGAGAAACATGTTTGTTATTAGCTGATTTGTAGTGATTTCATTCAAGTCCACTCTGTAATTGTGACATCCTTCAGATTAATTCTGTTTTTTAAACGAACAGAATTAATGATGCTTATTTCTCTCTCACAATCGGATGATTTAAATGATTTAAATCATGTCTCAGTAGCTAAACTCAGCCATTCCTGTCTCACTGTGTTGTATAGCCAGCTTCTTCTTTCACTGTGTTGGGGTTTTTGCCATTTTTCTGGACTCGCTTTCAACTTTGTCTCGATTTTCCACATTTCCTCCACCTGCCTCCTGGACCTCCTTTCCTTGCTTCCTCCCTCTTTTTTCCACCTTCTGTCTCCTGCCTCGCCTCTCCTCCTCCCCCCGCCTCCCCCCCAGGTCGTTTAGGACTTGCTGCCTCTTATCTTTCAGTTAAGGCGCTGGTTCCTCAGATGCCCAAACTGCTCAAGTCTCTGTTCCCAGCACGAGATGACAAGAAGGAGCTGAGACCTTCGCCGCTCAACCAGCAGGTGAGGACAGATGTGATACGTGATTCACAGATGGATCAGAAAACTTTTTAATCCTTTCAAGCAAGTGTCTTAAAACTTGAACCAGAATTTCAAAATGTTTCAAGTAAAATATGTTTTCAGGAATGTTGGACTGATAGAAAAGATGCATGTGTTCTTGTTTCCTTGTTGTGATTGTGTTTGTCTCTCAGCAGCAAGTTCCTCGCATCATGACATCATCAGGAGGGGACGACAACAGGACCAAGACTGAAACGGTGAGACTGGCTCCTTCCTGCTGTCTTTTTACATTCTGAACTATGCTTCATTTTAGGATCAGTAATGTGGATCAATTGAATTCGGATCAGTATATGAAATTAGGGCTGTCACTGTAGAGGAATTTCCCCTGCGGTGACAGTGGACAGCTCAACACCGTGGTATGTGGTATTATTGCAAATGTTTTTAAGACCCTGTGGTCTCGTAATTTAAACAGGGTTCATAACTTATGTGGCAAATGATGGAAGCTGTGAGAGACTCACTGCAGCTCCACTCTCAACTTTATGTGCGTGTGTGACAATTGTGTGGAGCTCCACTCTTTCTACAGGCATGAACTGCTGATTCTGTTGAGAGGGGAAAAAAAAGAGCATTTTCATAAAGCAGTGGCAGGAACTATGGGGTGTGTGGACTGGAGACTGCAGCGACATTCAGCTTATTTAAGCAGGGCAGCCTCTGTGGCTCCGTGGCAGGACCCTGCGTGGCTCTTGTCTCTGTGATTTTTGCCGCTGTGATTTTTGCTGCTGTCCGAAAAATCACGTTCAAACAAGCAGTGCACTATGCAGTAGTTGTTTGGCTCTCGGTGCTCATACACAGGAGCATACACAGTCAGGATCATAGACACTTCAATCAGAAGCAAATAACACGCTTTGGGCCCTTTCAGTGCGCTCTGTCACGGCTGTATTTAGCAAGGAATCCAAATGCTTTCACCACTAACTGCCTGCTGGAGTCCATATGGAGAGAGAGTGCCCCAACCGCACCGGGTGCAACCATACTGTTGGCAATAAAAATACACTTCATTTAACAATTTATTTAATAATCAATAGGGGCACATAAGTGAACGACGAGATATAGTCACACACACAAAAAAGTGAACACCGCGTTTGCTCATGCTCCATGGTGGGCATCCATAGCGTGGTACTACATAATTGCAGTTATCGCAACAGCCCTATGTGAAATGTTGCACTTCCTTATTAAAACAAGTCAAATCTTCAGCAGTGGCTGAGTGCTGTCAGCCAATCAGTGACATCTCCTTGAAGCCTTTGGCCCTCCTCTGTTACTTGTCAATGTAAGGTCATGTGCCATTGTGCAGCAAAGGCTTATGGGGGCGAGTTGCCATATTGCGTAGCTAGTGTGTTGTTTACTAAAGTTATTAAACATTTACCTCATACAAATAACACTCCATGGATTCGAACAAATCTGTTAATCACACCGAAACCGATATCTTAGTCTTTGTTGTCATCGGGCTTCTTTCATTATTTACTTATGTGCATTAGCTTCCCATTAGCTTCTCTGGAAGCCACTTGTCTGGGCCTCTGGGAGGTATGCTATGAGTGTGCTGGCCTCTATACATCCAGCTGCCCGGGGTGGGAGCCAGGTGGACGATGGCTGGTGATGATGGGTGTTGGGCAGTCTGGCAAAGCTACAGCTTTGTATGTTCATATCTGCACAATGGTAAACATGCAGCCTCTGCATCAGAACAATTTGCAGCTGTTGATGTCACGCCCTCCTGGAAGATGCAAGCATCTTCCAGGAGAGGATGCTTGCAGGACAATGGCATTTGTTCCATTGTCCAGACTACATCTCGTAGTTGTGCTGACCTGGGGAAACGTTACATTATGAAGAACAATATAAAGCGGTCACAGTAGTCAAATGTACTGAACTTTGAGGGTCAGACGTCTGTCAGTACCGTACAGTCACTACGGTGTAAGTGGGCTCTTTCCCTGAAGAACGACAGTATCTTTTTAATCACCGGTTTGTCACTATAAGCTACAGAAAGAACATTTAGAAGACATTGCAAATGTTTATACTCATTATTTGATCCGACCTTTATTAGAATGTTTTATTGATGATCGTTTCGTTGTTTTGCCTTGTCTGCATGCTCTCATCTGTCCCCCCCCGTTCCTGCGACAACTGTTGGGTTTTCTGCAGACTGCTGTTCTGCGGCCATCAGCCAAGGACAGACGGGCAGAGCTCCCAGAAGTCCCTCCACTTCCCATGCATGATCCGCATGACACCACCCCCCTCAGCCCCCTCAGCCAGTCGTCAAGCGGCTACTTCTCCACTAGTGTTTCTACGGTTACCCTGTCTGAGGTCCTCAAACCCTCCTCCTCGTCTTCCTCCCTCGTGGCAGCTGAGATCACGTCATTACCCACAAACCCCCAGCAGCAGCAGAGCGCTGACAGGAACGATATTGTAACCTCTCCTCCTCAGTGCGGCACCAGAATGGCCATCGTCGCTTCACCCGCCTCCCGTGGCTCAACCAATCACAACAACATCTCTGTGGACCTCTCGCTGCCTGAACAGAAGCTAGTGGTGAACTTGGGAGAGAGAGGCGGCAGCGAGGGATTCGAGAGGCTGGAGATTTTTGTGGACGACGAAGAGCGCGGTCAGGAAGAGGCGCTGCCCGATTGGCTGACAGAAGGGGTGTATGTTACAGTAGGAAGTAATAAGGCGGGAACGGTGCGCTACGTGGGACCGACGCAGTTCGCTGAAGGAGTGTGGGTGGGGGTGGAGCTCGACACTCCTGTAGGTGAGTCTGCAGTACACAATCACAGCTGTGATGTTTAAAGGTACAATATGCAGAATTTTCAGGTAATCAAAACTATGAAATTTAATGCAGTAAAAAAATCTTAACTTTGTTTTCATTGTTACATAATCACTAAGTAAAAGTTTTTGCATTTACTGTATCTTAGAATTAATTTACACACACACACACACACACACACACACACACACACACACACACACACACACACACAGAGGAAGTGGGTTCTTCTCTACGTAAGCGGCCATCTTGGACCACCACAATGTCTTCCCACCTTTTTATGTCAAACTTTAATCACACAAATCGACTCTGCAGGTTCTCCTGTATGTTTTTTTTTTTTTTTTTTTTTTTTTTTTTAAAAGAGGATGATGACTGATAAAATGTGAATTGATTACATTTTGAAATCTGACAGCTAGCTTGCACTGAACATTACATACTCCACCTTAGGGCTGAGACGATTAGTTGATGTCGACAACAAAAAATTTGTTGACAAAGATTTTTATTGTTGACAAATCGTTTAAAGTTTATATGCATGCCTCTGAAATGTTCAGTTGTAGCTGCAATGCACGACCGGAACTGCTGCGTGCAGTAGCGCCTCTGTTGTCCGACATTCGTGAACAGTTTCCATCAAAGAAGAAGAGGAGCACAGCATGACGAAGCGGAAAGATAAACACGTAGAAGCGGAGCTAAAAAAAAAAAAAAAAAGGCAGACACAAACTTTCTGCAGTATGGGAACATTTCACAGAAAACAAACGAAACGAGTAAAATGCAGACTTCACAGGGCAGACCGTTCCTGTCATGGCAGCACTACAGTAATGCATGAGCATCTGAAACGATGGCACCCGGGAGCTGCGACGTTAACAGCTGCTTCTGCTTGGTAAGTTTTAGTGAGTAAAGAAAGTTAGCACGGCTTATTTTCAATGGCCAGCTGTTTCAAGCTTTAGAAAAATAACAATCCTGTTAGTACGTGCTGTTTATGTTAGCTTAGCTGTTTATCAATAAGCTCTGTGGTGGCTGAGGACTGAGGTGTCATGGCTAGCATGTTGCTGAATGCAGAAAATGACTGAATTACAGGAGTCGCCATCTCTTTTTCATCTTCGTTAATATTAGCCTTCATTCTGAATATTGGTGCATCTGGGTTAATTAGAATATCCCCATTTGTAATTTAATAAATATAAACCTACAACCATAATCATCAAAATTAAATCAAACGGCTTGAAATATCACTCTTAAGTGCAGTGAATGCTGAATACGAAGGTTTACCTTTCTGAATTATATTGTTAAAAAATGCACTTATAGAAAACTTCCACCTAATGTTAGTTTGTGGGATGGAGCAGATCAGTAATTCAGTTGTAAGATATTTAATCAGTTGTTTAATTGACGTTAAGCATTATGCTGTCTGTGATAAACAGATATATAACCTTCAGTTTCAAATGTGTGTTTCATGGGTCATTTTATTTAGCTCTGGAAACAGCTTATAACATGCTCTGTTAAAGCAGGGACTGACAACAAGGTGATTTTCACAGGTGTGCCGCCTTAAACAGCGGGGGAGGTAAAATATGCACTAGAGCCCCAACAGGAAGCAGAGATGATGGACATGAGAAAAATAACTGCGATTAGACAACTGATGGAAAAAGAAGTCGTTAGATTAGTCGACAACCAAAATAATTAGTTGCAGCCCTACTCCACCTTTAACAACACAACGAAGAGCCAAACAGAAATGTCCTGGATATCACTTTATAGAGGATACAGATATTCAGGAGGAGACCAGAGCAAATATTGATCATCTTTCTTCTGCTTCAGTGAATGCAGGAGACCTTTCCTATAAATGTCAAACTTTTCATATATATATTTTGCCATAAATGCATGCTTTTTTCATTTCTGCATTTGCATAACTTCACAACTTAATTCATGTAAATTTGTACCTTTTGTCATTGTCATTGTTTGACATTTTTTTCCTCTTAAGATTTAAGGCCTGATCAGAGTAGCTGCAGAAGAAAATGCGTGCAGTCTGTGGGCTGTGCTCACGTGCACAGCACTGTTCAGAGTAATGTTGAGGTTCGGTAGCTGTGCTTCATGCGGGTGCACTGAATATAATCTGCAGTTCACGTACATGTAATGTCGGTGGTAGCCAGGAGCCACCAAACTGATTTGAATACCCACAATCAAAAAGCAGAACAGCCCGGTGACGGAACACTTTAAAAAATGGCAGATGTGTGCGAGTACGAGAATGACCACGAGGACCAGGAGCTGTTGTTGTTATTGTTAGCAGCTGAGGAGGAAAGCGGACAGGCAAAAGATGGAAATATGTCCTCTCTTTAAGCTGGCGTCCATGTTGTTACTTTTTCTCCTCTGTCGAAAATGGCAGGAAAAAAGCGGGGACACTACTGCCTCCCCTGGGCGGGAGTTCTCCTAGTGCATGCACAGTTCAGGATCCCTCACTGACAAGATGCACGGTCACTTTTTTGGGCTGCTCGCGCTCGGTCTGCATTCACCTTCTGCGGAAGGGAAGATGATGCAGTTCATGTCGTGTGCATGGTCCGTTTGGGCCACCATGAATTGGGTTTTGAGGTTTTTTTTAAGCTCATTCTGGCAAAGCCGAAAGAGCTAATGCAGTGATGCAGCAGCCATCATCCGTCCGTCTGTACATATTTCACGAGAAGCGTTACTCCTCCCAGGAGTTTGCACCGATCCTCACCAAACTGGCACACAATGATCCTCAGGTTTGTCTGCAGCCAGGTTGAGCTCAAGGTCAGAGGTCGGGAGATCTGGGCACTTACGATTTCACCAAAATTGTTGCTCCCCGTAGACCAATGTTTTGACGTGAAGCACAGCCTAGGTGGCTCTGCATCGTTTTGGTCGACCAGAATGAGCTACTCCGTTACTGATGGTCTGTTTCTTCTTAAATCTGTAGCTTTTACGAATGTAAAAAATGTTGTAAATTGGCATCATTTTCTGTTTATCTTATCTCTGTGATTGCAGTCACTTCATAAACATTTGGATTTTTTCATGTAAACTTTTTTCATAAATTTGTGCTTTTTTGTGACTTCATAGATTCACATAAATTTGCTACTTTTTGAAAAATATGTGACTCTTGCAATATTTTTCTTATAATGTAGATGTTTATCATGTATTAGTGCATATCAGTACATTAGAGTGTTGTGGAAAAAGTTATATTTGTAGTATAATTCAGATATTTAGTAATGATTACACAGTAAAATATTCCAAGCCTTTCTGATTTAATTTTATAACTGGATAAAATTTTTGAATGACCTTTATTAACATCAAGCAGTTGGAGAAAAAAAGCAAGATATCAGAATACCAAATTTAAAAAAATCCAATGTCAGTGTCACAAACGTCGCTGAATATCTGACCTTTGTGCGTTTCCTTCCAGGTAAGAACGACGGCTCGGTGGGAGGTCAGCGCTACTTCCACTGTAAACCGGGCTACGGGGTGCTGGTCCGCCCGGACCGGCTGTCCCGCCGTGAACGGACGAGTCGGCGGACGGCAGATTTCGTCCCCTCTGCCCATGTCCCCGTCCTGCGGGGAGAAGCCATCATCGGGCGTCGGGGAGAGAACCGCAAATCCTGGAGCAGCTGAGGCGGATGGGAGAGTTGAACTCGCCACAATCTTTTTTTTTTTTTCTTTTCCCTCCTCCGATCTTCTCCTCCCAGCTATGCAACAGGGCTCACACACCGAAAACTGACCTACTGCCTGAAACACGGGACTCACTGCTCCCATTCACGGGAAATGATGAAATGGGACACAGATTTTATGAAAGAAGGAGCGTAAGTTGAGGAAAGACTATGCAGAGTTTGTAAAAGTCAGTGAAAGACTGTTTTATGCTCTAAGAGGAAAGCTCTATTTAAGCAGCAGCCAATAGGAGGACGGCAGAGAGGGAGAGGAAGCAGATGAACGAGGACGAGGTTGGGTGCTGCAGGCGAGATGATGCTTTCTGAGCTGATGTACAGGGATGCAAACATATCGTGGTTTTATGGCTGGGGTGGAGCTTTTTTCCTCCTTAGTCTTTGTTAATTGGAGATGAGCAGTATACAGATCCAGGTCTCCCATGGTGAGTCAGAGACACTTTGGCTGCTTTTTCTCCCTTCTGCTGACCTACAACCTGGCAGATGTGATGGGTTTTAAAGTTTTTAGCACTATACCCAAATACTAAACCACGTCTTTGTTCATTACACTGGTTTTCACATCTGATGTTCAGATAGCCTCTTTTCCCCTCAAACATCTTGAACTTGATAAAGGTAAATTACACTTTCACCTTTACCAGTTTTATTAAAAACAACAAATGTAGAAGAAAAAATTAAAAAAGAAATCACAGGGAAAAATAGCAACTCTGATAAATTATGCTCAAGTCCCAAAAGTTACCAATAACAGGTCACAATTGTGCAGAGATCAATTTGATGAGTAAGAAAAAAAGAATAAAATTTATGTGTAAGAAATGTGCACAATTGGGAAAGAAATAAGAATACAAACTGGAAATGAAAAAATACAAGGAAAAGAATGTGTTTATTAGAAAGATAAATTTACGAGGAAAAAGTCAATTTTGAAGAAAAGCTGCAAATTTATGTGGGGAAAAAGTGAACTTGTGTTAAAGACTTTAGAGTTTATAAGAAAAATCAGTTCTGAAAATTGTTGATCTTACTGAGTGAGGGGGGGGAAAAAACTACAGAATATTTGGATATTTACTCAGAAACTTAAAACTCAGGCAAATCCCCTGTAAACTGCCGCTTTTAAAGTCACACAAATGCATTATTAGTGTTTTTTTTAATGTCAGTTCATGTTGAAATGATAGCTGCTCTAAAGTTACTGTTCTCACTGCAACCAAATGTCTAAAGAGACAGATTATAGAACTTCACTCTGACTAAATCAGGATAAAATCATCTAGTGTTTATTTTAGCTCTGTCCTTCCAAGTTTCATGTTTGTTCTTAAAGCAAAAGTCTTTTTTTTTTTTTTTTTTTTTTTGAAACAGATGTCAGAAATGGATCAACTTTGATTTGTAGAACGGTTTCCTTTTGTTTTCCATCGGATGTGTTTGCATCCCTGCATTTAGCGCCTCTGCCTGACAGATGACGTCCCAGAATTCCCTGCTGCTGCGGCTGCTGCTGCACTTCTTCGTCTCTCTCCCTGGACTCCTGTTTCTTTTCGTTTTGAAGATCAGTCCTCCCAGAATGTGCCTTGGCCATCACTTGGTTTGCTTTTATTTTTGTGTGTATTTAATTTTGTGATGAAGAGAATGCCTTGTGCTGAGTGTGAGGTGATCTCAGGGACTGGATAAAGGTGTGTGTGTGTGTGTGTGTGTGCGTGTGTGCGTTTGTAAATGTTGTACAGTGTTGCCTCGTGCGTTCTTTACTGTTATTGTGATCGTGTCGTTTAAGATTAGCGGTGTAGAATGAGAAGAGTCGGATGGAGCCACTATGGGAGGCTTTAAAAAAAAAAAAAAAGTTGATTTTGCACTGGAGACGTCTAATGAGAGGCTGGTGTAGGTGGGACGGGTTGTTTCTGCGGTCATGACGAGACGGAGGGCAGTAGCTGGCAGAGGCAACGTGAAGATGTTCCATGTCGTTTTGTGTACATGTGAGCAGATTTTCAGCTCATCCTGTCAGTGGCGATGATATTTGGTTGTGCTCTGATGTTGTCCGGCTGTATAAGGAGGCAGAGGTATGTTTTGAGGGTGAAAGATCCCCGTCTACTGGTAGTTTTAAGATTAAAGCAGGAATTAATTTGCTTTTATGCATTTAATCTTTTACAGAATACCTATATTTTATAAATACTGACAAAAATGGACAATGAGCTACATACTTTTTTTTGAGGGGGGGAGGGGGTATATAAACCCAGAAACAGGAAAATGTGGTGAGGTTTATTGTTATTAATATTAAACATTCCAGAAGAACTTTTTACACTGACTTTATTCCTCCACACTGTTATTTTCGGAGCACCACAAAACTGCTTTGGTTATTTATTTGTGAATCTCCACAGTTTACAGAAGTGACCACAGGCCGCTCCGATCTTTTTCCACTTCAGAGTTGTTTACCAAGCAAAATTAAATCTGTGAAAACGTAACTTTTGCTGGATTAGGCTGAAGAAATTCATCCTTAAAGGAAATATAGTCTGGAACGTTGAAATAATTCCAACTATCAACAGCAGGTGGCAGCATTGTGTTAAAAATGTGTCTATGTGATAGTCATGACTCAAGACTCCCCCTACTGGTCGAACAGTGGTACGGCAAGAAGGAATGGCCCACCTCTGAGGAAGAATTCCTTCCACTTGTTTCCACTACAGGAACCAGTTTTAGGAGACAGGAACTTGATCAGGGCTGACCTCGTGTCTGGTGGTGTCCCCGTTATGCCTCCATTACAGGGGGAGGATTTGTTCGTGGCATAATCGTTTAAAAGTGTAGTGTCCATTTGGCCAGTCCAAGCGGACTCTGTTGGCTGTTTGAAGGGTCCAACTTTTCCATTTATTAAAGAAAAACAAAACTCTTCAAAAACAAAAACCCACAAACCAATGCCAGCGTGTCCTTTTTATTCTCATGTGCTCGCACAGTCTATAAAATGTTTGTCTCCAAAATTAGCAGCACCTGTGTATGCTGCAGCAGTTTGTCTTAAGCTGGGTTTGTGCTGCACCTCCACGTTGCACGTCTGCTCAAACGCAGGGCTTGTTTGATGAGAATTATGTCATCGTCTCCATGGACCCCTCTGCAGCTGAGCGCGTGCAGCCCAAATTTTATGAATATGTTGCCTGGGCACACTGACTACACATGTGCAAGATTGAACCTCCCATTCAAGAGGTGGCGCTACCGATACAGCATACAGAGTCAAAGCAGAAGAGGAAGGCAAGAATAAACCTACGTGAATCATTTTGCGTCATCAGCTTGAGCAGAGAAGAGCGTTGAAAAACAGCAATTAGAGCAGCTTACCGGAGTGGTGGCTCAGTTGGTAGAGCATCCGCCCCACACCCGGGAGGCAGGGGTTCAAATCCCGGCCGGGTCATGTCGAAGACCATATAAAAGTGGAACTTCCTGCCGTCCAGCTTGGTGCTCAGCAATAATGGAATGGAGGAGGGAAATTTGTGGCGGCGCCTTGCATGGCAGCGGCCCTCTGATTCTACACATGGGGTGTGTGTGATTAACACTGTAGATAGGAAAACACAATCTCGTTCTACTGTACATAATTGGTTGTACAGTTGAATGACAATAAAGGGTGATTTAATTTAATTAATTTAATTTTAACAGAAAATGGAATCAGTATTTGAGGAGAAACTGTGAAAAAGTCTGCCGTAGCAACAAAAACAAACTAATTTTTGATTGGCTGATTAACGTTCCCACAGTGGCGAGCCTATTTCTAACTCCTGTGGACTTCTGACAGGATTCTAACTACATGTTACACAATAATATACTTATAAAATAATTTATTATCACAATGTTGAAATCATTTCTTCTCAAATTTCTGAGGAAGCTCCGCCTCCTTTGCCTTTTCGTATGAGCCGCCGCTGCAAATGACTGTTATGCGCATGCGTCAAATGCTTGGCCTAGTAGATGGAAAAAATGAAGTACATGTACAACAGTGTGTGCTTCGGTCTCGTCCAAAGTGGACACGCATCTCAGCGCACCAGAGCAGAAGTGCGGCATAAACAAGGCTTTAAAATTCTGGCGTTCCGCCTGCAGGATATTTCAGATTTTCTACTACCGCTAAGTGAAGAAAGAATTTGATTTGCTTTGCATGTGCCATCTTTAGGTATTTTTAGGGAAATTGGCTGGAACACCAAGGGGTTAAATAACAAAATTACCCACAAGGGATTAGGACACGCCACCTGGTGGCTGGAAGTAGCAACCAAAATAACTATAATTGAAAATGGCTCCTACAGTTTGAACTGTGATGCAGTGCAATAAAGTAAAGCACGTTTAAAATACTGTACATTGAAATCATACAGAAATGATTATGCACAAAATTAGTGTAGACTGGAGTACATGAGGCCAACCTGCCAACGTCACCGTTTAATAATTGTGTAGAGGAACAGATCTGAGACACGTTATGCTGTGACCGATTGCCTCCTTTTTCTGATCAGAAAGAGAATAAATGGCTCAGAAGTTGGAAACTGCCTATTGATTATTGATTCAGTCTCAATCCATTCATTTTTGACCTAACGGTTCCCTGGTTCCTGAGATCTGTACTGTAGTTGAGACTGTGCATTGAGACTACTATGGACAGCTCGGTGGCATAGTGGTTAGCACTGCGGCAGCACAGTAAGAAGGTCACAGTATTGATCCCACCCCCTGATCATCAGTGACCCTTCTGTGTGGAGTTTGCATGTTCTCCCCGTGTCTGCGTGGGTTTTCCCCGGGTTTCCTCCCACAGACCAAAAACATGCAGGTTAGGCTAACTGGAGACTGTAAAGTGGCCCTGGGTGTGAATGGTGAAGGGACTGGCACCGCCCCGTGGCTGCCTCATCCATCCAGGAGGCGGTCCTGTAATTCCCCCATTGTGGGACGAATAAAGGATTATAAAATAAAACAAAAATCTGTAGACGTGTTTGTGTTGTATACAGTGTTACAGGCCTGTGGGAATGAGATTGCAAGTATTAATTCCCTCGGAGTCGATTATCTGCAATAATTCAGTAAGTCTATAAATGAATTCTACTGGCCTTTTTGGGAGGGAAGTAGGACAAAAATCCACAGTGGCTTTCACCAGGTGGAGTGGATCTAAAGTGGATCTAGCGATCTAAACACGGAGTTTGGTTTGGAAGAACGTCCAACAGTTTGGGCGGTGCTCCGCTACATGGACTCTGTTAAATGAAGAAGAGAAAAGTCAGTGGAAAAGGTTCAGTTTGAGACGCCGTCTCACCAAGTGAGCAACCAGTGTTAATTTTGAAAAACGATAAATATTGTGTCGTTGATTGGGTTCCTTCAGTTCTCATTTCTGACAGCCAGACAGTGTTTATAATATTAAACCTGAATGTTATCGGTGACGTGTTCTTAATGTGACTGAAGCAGGCTTTCTTTATCAGTTGTCTGTAGATTTGTCACAGTTTTCTGGGCTGCTGTAGGGAAACACTCGGTATATTCAGACACTATCGCCTCATGGATTTACATTTAGATTAAAATATGCTTCACATTCATGCATTTTATGTGGAGGGAGGCATGGATTTGCTATTTATATTTAAATGCTTGTGCACAGCCTTTTTATTTTAATGAATATTGCACAAATTATTTTATGAAAATTGCTGCTATTAGCATTGTAAATGTGTGTAAATGAATCAGATGGTTGATCTAACACTCTTGTCTCTTACTGTAAAGTTAGACTGGATTCCAATAGGCTGTGGAAAAAACCCCACAACTTTTTCAGTCCAATGGCCAATATATTTTTATTAAGTAGTAACATTTTTTTATTATGAATGAGGCACTTTGTCATCTGAGCCTTGATGAGTAGATGGTATAAGTTACAGTAATAAAGATGCATTAAAATTTAACTGGAAGAGCAGGCAATAATGTACAGGTACAGCTCAGAAAATCAGGACATTGTGAAAACATTTCACTTTAAATGATCAAAGCCTTGAGTTTTTACAATTAAATTATGAATCATGGTCTGATTTTTTTTTTTTTTTTTCTGTAGTCTGTTTTATTGGTTGTACGCCATTCCCCCTAGGTTATGACCCCCAGGAACTGGACTAAAAGTGAATGTGTTATCTACGTAGGGCTGTACACTTCATCAAATCACAATCACATGGTCGGTCTCTGTAATTATATAGTCACACAAAATGTTGCAGTTTCAGTTTAAATGGTACAAAAGTAGTTTTTTAACCAGTTCTGCGCAAACTTTTTTGTAATTTTTATGCAACTTAATATTTCTGTTATAAATGGCGTTCACTTATGTAACGCTTTTTCTCACCTCTGGATGACCAGAGCGCCGTACAGACCCTGCTGTCCACACACTCACACACTGATGGCGGCGGAGCTGCCGTGCACCGGCGCTGGCCTGACCCACCGGGAGCAACCGGGGGTTCAGTGTCTTGCTCAAGGACGCGCAGACTGCAGACAGAGCGGGAATCGAACCCCTGACCCACCAATCAGTAGTCGGCCACACTACACCTGCGCCACAGCCGCCCCAGTTGAGAAATTATTTCAGAATGATCAGTTTACTCTGCATTTTCTTTGATAAAGCAAGTAGACTCATGAAGTCATCCGGTTAGAAAGAAAATAAAAAATATATAATAGAAATCGTAATATTCGGGGCCGTAATCGGAATCTTCCATTTTTTTTAAATTGTACAGCCCTACCCGGGGGGAAGCGATGGGCTCCTGAGCTGGAGTTGTGAAGTGAGAACATTATATCGTCTTTTCCCCTCAAAAATAAATATTTGCACCATGGTGTATTGATTAAAGAAGTCACGAGTTAGAATATGAAGCAGCCTGCATTAGGGAGAATTGCCTGGGGGGGAAACGGTTCAGTGAGAAACGACCTGGAGGGAATGGGCTGACTTTTGTTCCCTATAGTGTATTTATTTTTTGTCCTTAAAGCCCAAGGCTGTGGAGTCCTGTGATTGGTTGATTTGGATGGAATTGCCTGGGGGGAATGGGCTTCATACGTTGTAATTTGTATTTATTTTCTTGCCTTAAAGCGCAGGCCCATGGAGTCGTCTGATTGGCTGCTGGGTGGTGTCTGGTATGTTATTAGCGGGTGGATTGTGAAGTGATTTGAAGGTTGGAGTCTGGTCAGTTGATTTAAAACCCTCTGTGGTTTTTAACAGTGAGGTGGTAGTGAAGGAGCAGAGCAATGTTTTCACGTGTGTGTTTGTGTGTCTGTTGTGTTGACTTTTAAGTGTCTGATTCTGCAGCGTCCGGGAGGTTTTACCAGGATCGGGAATGACCACCAGATGTCACTTTTATTGATGGTTTTTTTTTCAGCCGAGAGCATCAAACCTCCGACCTCTCTGCTCTGCTGAAATAAATCTGGTGGATTTTTCTTCCCCGTCCTGGTGTCTGCCTCTGGAAGGGGGGTGGGGGGTGGTTTGAGATCACTTCAGACTTCTGGATGTTCCTTTATTTTCTCGTGCCTCTGACACCATGCATCTTCCACACATTTATTTTTAGTTTTTTTCCATATCAATGCTTCAATTCATTTGCACAAACTTCTCCAGATGGAATTGAAGATTTACTTTCTGGAACACTTGTATATGTAAAAAGAAAAATACAAGCCGTTTTTTTATGATTCAGTGTTGTCATGTTACCTGTTCTTTCTTGTTTTTAAGGGTTGGGAAGAACATTCTTCTGTATTTCTTAACTCGCTGCTGTTTTGGGGTATAACAGTTCGAACAGCCACACGGTGTTGTTGTGGGGAGCTGTAAATTCATCGTCCAATCAAATGGGCACACTCCAAGTAATTTATTTCTTTGTTTTTGCTGTTGATCACCTCTGGGGGGGGTGGGGGGGTAAACCATATTCTTTTTAGAAAGATGGATATAGGCGCATGACTGTACACCAAAAGGGGCCTGTTTATAAAAGTTACAATAAAACTATAATTAGTTTTACTATCCAATATGATGTAAATGTAGCAATAAAGCACTTCTGCATTGGCTTCACTTTTCAGACTAAGGATCTATGTCCATCTTTTTAAATCGTTTGACCTACTGCCCAACAGTGGACATGGAGAATTGTTGCACTCTGGCTAATTTAATCCCATTTGGTCATAGACCTCTTTGCCCCTAGGAATGCTCCCCCGGGCTGTTCGCCCCAAAACCAGGCAAAAAAAAAAAAAAAAATGAAGTGTGTTATCTAATCCTATACTCAAGGGTATGACCAGGGGGCACTGTTCACAGGGGGGAATGGGCCTGCTACAGTTCTACGTAATTGTAGCTGAAGCCGACAAAATCACAAGTATCTTAGAAGACGACGACATTTCTCCCCCTCCCATCAAACACCCTCTTCCTCTCACCTCCACCCACTGTACATCTTCAGAGAAACTTACACATAAGATAGGGGGGGAAAAAAAAAAAAAGTTCAGCTTTTGGGTCGTTATTTTTACACACTTCATAGTCGGGGGCAGTTTCAGTAAGGACCTGTACAAAAACGAGTGTCACTGTTTTGATCTGAATGGATTTGAGACTTTAATTTTGGTCCGTTCAGATTTAGCAGCGTTATTTGTGACTGTAACAGGCATCAGGTCCACATTTAGGTTTTCCTTTAGTGCTTTGACTTTGTACAAACCTTCAGAGCCCCGTGTGGTTCTTTTATGACCGTTTGGTTTCCTTATATTATCTTGAGTGCTTCTGTTTTGCTCAGAATGGGACAACACAGCCACCCCGCCTGAAGGGAGCCTTCAACCTGCGAGGTTTTTTTCTCCATGGGAACAGTCTCAGCTCTACTCAGAGGTTAACTCTCAGTGTAATAAAGAGTCATTCCAATAACTGGTAAACCTTCAGGTTTGCTAACTGAAATAATAATTTGGTCTCAGGAGCTGTAAGGGTGTTTTTTGTTTTTTTAACTTCCTTCAGTTTCAGTGGAATAAAAGTGAATGTGTCGCCCCCTAGTGGAGATGACAAACCTCAACCAGAGGAAATCGTCAACTTCCACTTTTATGAACAACAAAATCCTTGAAGTGACAAACACAGCACTGCCCTGCAGCTTCTAAACGGTCATATTTCAATTTGCTGGACAAGAACTTTTTTGTCCTGCTTGGCTTCTGGTCATCGACTTGTTCCATCTTTGTTCTTGAGGCCTTTTTATCGTCACATCACCAGTCTGACTGTAACCACGAGAGCTGTTACTGGTTGTGAAGCAGAGTATGCAAAGGCAACGCATCCTCGGCCACTAAGACCCAAGCTACAAGTTTGCACTCAACACATATTGGGGAAAATTGAAAAAACATTTTATACCTTTTCTTTCCCCTCTTAAATTTGCAGCATTTTTCTGAATTTTTTTTTTTCCCCTCACAAGTTTGTACTTTTTGCGCAAATTTGTAAATTTTTGCTGCCATTTTTTCCTCATAAGTTTGCAACTTTGTTCTTAAAAATTTGTGACCATTTTTGTTGTAAGTTGCAACCTACAGACGTGGACAAAATTGTTGGTACCCCTCTGTTAACAAAAGAAAAATCCACAGTGGTCACAAAAATAACTTGAATCTGACAAAAGTGGTAATAAATAAAAATTCTATGAAAATTAACCAATGAAAATCAGACAGTGCTTTTGAATTGTGGTTCAACAGAATTACTTTAAAAAACAAACTCATGAAACAGGCCTGGACAAAAATGATGGTACCCCTACAAAAGATTGAAAATAATGTGACCATAGGGACATGTTCAACCAAGATGTGTCCTCTAATTAACATCACAGGTGTCTACAAACTTGTAATCAGTCAGTCGGCCTATTTAAAGGGTGACAAGTAGTCACTGTGCTGTTTGGTGACATGGTGTGTACCAACTAAACATGGACCAGAGGAAGCAAAGGAGAGAGTTGTCTCAGGAGATTAGAAAGAAAATTATAGACAAGCATGTTAAAGGTAAAGGCTATAAGACCATCTCCAAGCAGCTTGATGTTCCTGTGACTACAGTTGCACATATTATTCAGAAATTTAAGATCCACAGGACTGTAGCCAACCTCCCTGGACGTGGCCGCAGGAGGAGACGGATAATACGAATGGTAACAAAAGAGCCCAGAACAACCTTTAAACACATTCATGGTGAATTCCAAGGTCAAGGTACATCAGTGTCAGATCGCACCATCCGTCGCTGTTTGAGCCAAAGTGGACTTCATGGGAGATGACCAAGGAGGACACCACTGTTGAAAACAAATCATAAACTAGAAAAGCACTCGGACAGCGCAGACCTCCACCAAGCGCCACAGTTCCCCCCCATACAGTGTTTGTGTGTATGTTTTCAGATTCCTTGACCATGAAAACATATGACTAGCAATTGGATTCACAATGATAGGATTAGTGGTTCAGTAGTTATTCACGAAAATCGCATTTTCCGTAATGGCGGTTTTCTTCTGGACGGTGATCCGGATCACCACTAAAATCTAATCATCTGTAGGATACCCCATTTCTGACATTCTGTGAAAATTTCATGAAAATCCATCCATAACTTTTTGAGTTATCTTGCTAACAAACAGACAAACCAACGCCGATGAAAACATAACCTCCTTGGCGGAGGTAAAAAGCCAGACTGGAATTTGCCAAACTGCATGTTGACAAGCCACAAAGCTTCTGGGAGAATGTCCTATGGACAGACGAGATAAAACTGGAACTTTTTGGCAAGGCACATCAGCTCTATGTTCACAGACACAAAAATGAAGCATACCAAGAAAAGAACACTGTCCCTACTGTGAAACATGGAGGTTCTGTTATGTTCTTGGGCTGCTTTGCTGCATCTGGCACAGGGTAGGGTGTCTTGAATCTGTGCAGGGTACAATGAAATCTCAAGACTATCAAGGTATTCTAGAGAGAAATGTGCTGCCCAGTGTCAGACAGCTTGGTCTCAGTCGCAGGTCATGGGTCTTGCAACAGGATAATGACCCAAAACACACAGCTAAAACACCCAAGAATGGCTAAGAGCGAAACATTGGACTATTCTAAAGTGGCCTTCTATGAGCCCTGATCTAAATCCTATTGAAGATCTGTGGAAGGAGCTGAAACATGCCGTCTGGAGAAGGCACCCTTCAAACCTGAGACAACTGGAGCAGTTTGCTCATGAGGAGTGGGCCAAAATACCTGCTGAGAGGTGCAGAAGTCTCATTGTCAGTTACAGAAATCGTTTGATTGCAGTGATTGCCTCAAAAGGTTGTGCAACAAAATATTAAGTTAAGGGTACCATCATTTTTTCCAGGCCTGTTTCATGAGTTTGTTTTTTAAAATAATTCTGTTGAACCACAATTCAAAAGCATTGTCTGATTTTCATTGGTTAATTTTCATAGAATTTTTATTTATTACCACTTTTGTCAGATTCAAGTTATTTCTGTGACTATTATGGGTTTTTCTTTCATTAACAGAGGGGTACCAACAATTTTGTCCACGTCTATAAATTCACTACTTTTTCATCATAAATTTGCAACTTCTCATAAATTTGTAACTTCTTCCATTGAAAATTTGCTAACTTTTTCCAACATAAACTTGCACCTTTTTTCACTATAAACGTGCAGCTTTTTAAAAATCTGCAACTTTTTTCACAAAGTTGTCATTTTTCCATCAAAAATTTGCAACTTTTGTCACTGTGAATTTGCAGCTTTTTTATATCATAAATTTGCAACTTTTCCCAACGAAAATTTGCAACTTGAGCATAAATTTCTAACTTTTTCTCCATAAATTTGCAACTTTGTTGACCATAAATTTGTAACTTTTTCCTTCAAAAATTTGCAACTTTTTTTTAACTTTTTACATTGACGATGTGCAACTTTTTCACCATAAATTTACAACTTCCTTGTCACTCTTCTTGTAAATTTGCAACGCTCATACTGTATGTGTGCTGGTTAAATTCTGCATACGGTCCCCAAAAATCTACAACCAGCTGTGGTAACGACCACGGTCAGACTTTACAATATGGCCATTAGCTGATGCAGAGCAGCCCGTGTCTAATCATTTCAGCCCTGATATTCCTGGTTTATAGTAGCAGCAGTTTCATCAGTAGCAGCAGTCATATTTAACAGAGCTGAGGGTTTGGTGCTTAGTTTAGGATGTAAATTCCTGTTCTTTAAAAAAAAAAAAAAAAAACCCTCTTTAAATTTTTCACATTCAGCTGAAGGAAATAGACATGTATTTAATGTTGCTTCGGACTTATATTCCATATTACTGTCATCCTAATGCGTCATTATCAGTCACTGCTAACAATTCCACGGTTTTTCTTCATGTGAATGTGCCACCAGAATGGTTTTTCACTCTTGTGTATGTATGTGTATATATGCTCTTAAGAGTTATAAAAAGGAAAAAAAAAATCTGAGCACAAGTTTGGGTTTTGAATAAATTAATGGTTTTGTGTAATAATATGCTGCAATCCAAAGAATAAACATGTATTATAACACATTTATTTTATGTTTTTATCAGCTGAACAGTAGTCTGGTAAGGAGAAATAAATATGAATGGAGGACTTCATGATGATTTGTGAAAAGAAGATTTAAAGCTTTGGGCCACATTAAAAAAAAAAAAAGTTTAGCATTTTTAAAAGTTGGTAGACATTTGAAAAAGCCAAGAGACTTTTCAAGCTCTTATTAGTGCATAAAAGGATTTTTTTTTATTATTCTTTTGCATTTTTAGGAAAGTCAAAATTTCAAGAAGTCAACATTTTGACTTTTCTCAAAATATTTCAACTTTTTTCCCCTCAAAATTTCAACTTCGTTCTCGAAGTGCAATGGTAATAATAATGTGGCCCTACCACTGCTTCATATGTAAAGGTTCTAAAATTGCAAAACGTTATTTTCATGATGTTTAACCTAGGTCCATCAGCCACATCTATATTGGTAAAATATGAACTAATTTTAGAAAGTTTTTTGAGAAAAACTGTTTTGAGGTCACAAACCAAGCCCCGCCTTCAGTTCTCAAAGGACTGCCTCCTTACTTGTGATTGGCCAATTTAAAAAAACCCTTTCCCAATTAGATTTTAGGGGCTCATTAATATTAATGTACAGGGTACTTATTTTGTTTTTGGCCATTAAAACTATGCACGTGTATCCTTGAAGGCAGAGGTGGGTGAACTATCCAGGCATTGTACTCAAGTAAAAGTAGTGTTGCCTTATAATTACTCGAGTCGAAGGAGGAGTAGTCACCAAAGTTACTTGAGTAAAAATATCTTCCAAAAAAAGTTACTTGGATAATGAGTAATGATTTTATTCTAATTTGTGAGGCTTCCCCTCCTGAGTTTTTCAATTTCTTGTAAATGTTGGACCTTTTTCAAATAAATTTGTATTTTTTTTCCACATAAATGAAGTTTGCATTCTTTACGATAAATTAGAATTTTTTCCAACACAAATTAGCAAATTCTTACTCATATTTGCATTGCTCTCATGTAAATTTGCATCTTTTTTCTTCATAAATCTTTCTTCAGTGTTTCCAATAATTTTCTTGTGAATTTGTATCTTACCATTTTTAATTGCCTTCTCTTAAATGTGTCAGCCTGAGGAAAATAAAATCTAAACTAGCCAAGTGCCCACTTTAATCCAACCCATATAAGCAGTAATAGATCAATACGTCAAACAGGTTCATTTTGTCTTCTTTCAATTATTTCTTTTTTTTTTTTTTTTCCTTTGAAAGACAAAAGTAAAATAGAAAGATGTCTTTACCTTCTTTCTTATCAGCCATCATGAGCAGTTTTTTTATGGAGGATCTGGAAAATAAAGCCATCAACACAGCACCCACAATATGCAAACCCACCCTTTGGAAGAGATACGTAGATGACATTCTGGAAAAAATAAGGAAAGGACATACACAAGAACTCACTGACCATCTGAACAGTACAGACAGTACGGGGAACATAAAATTCACACACGAAGAGGAGGAAAATGGCACCATAGCCTTTCTGGACATGAAAATCCACCACAACGAGGATGGCAGCATAAAAATCACAGTCTACAGGAAACCAACCCACACAGATCAATACCTACTTTGGACATCGGAACACCCCACAGCACACAAGCTATCAGTCGTCAGGACATTATATGAACGAGCCACCATCATCACGGAACAAGAAGACAGACAGGAAGAGGAAAACCACATAAAACATGCACTTATACGCTGCCAATATCCAGTATGGGCCATAAACAAAGGGAAACAGCAAGTCAAAAACAAAGAAAATAAACAGGACACAAGACACAGAACAAAAGCTGAAATCAAAAACAAGGAAACCATAACTATACCATACATACGAGGGATCACGGAACCAATTCAAAGGATCATGAAAAAATACAAAATAAACACAGCAGTCAAACCACACAAAAAATTAAGACAGTTATTAGTACACCCCAAGGACAGAATAGAACAAGACAATAAATGCAATGTATTATATAAAATATCATGCAGATCATGTAACAAAACCTACATTGGAGAAACCGGAAGATTATTCACCACAAGAAAAAAAGAACACCAAAAGGAATGTGAGAAGGAAACGCAAGGACGACTCACAAGATCACAAAAAGAAAAAGCAGAACAAGAAACATTAAAATCAGCTATATCGGACCACTGCAAAAGAAATAATCACATCATGGACTGGGACAACACAAAAATTATTGGATCGGAGAGCAACAGACACAAACGTTGGATCAAGGAGGCAATAGAGATCAGAAAGCGGGGAAAAGACACCTGAACAGAGATGAGGGGGCCTTTATGCTTTCTCACACCTGGGACCACATTCTCCAGAGACCATCTGACGGCGGGAGGCGGGGCCGGCTCGGCGGATCTGACAGATCTGCTGAGCTGGCCCCGCCTACGAAAATCAGCTGATAAATGTCACCTGGCAGCAATCAGCTGACTCTTCTGATGAAGGCTGCAGTGCAGTTGAAACATGTAAAGAAGGTAAAGACATCTTTCTATTTTACTTTTGTCTTTCAAAGGAAAAAAAAAAAAAAAGGATAAGTAATAGATCAAATATTCACTTGGCCAGAAGAGAAGAAAATGATTTCAGATCTTGTGAAAAATGATAAAAACGAGAAAACTTGACTTTCACTCAGTTCAAATCAGTGAAATCAAAAGTAGAACAAAATCACGGTGACACAGCTTATGGAGTCCAATCAGTTTTTATTCCCTTGTAAATAGAATATCAATAAAAACACACCTTAAATATAACATAAGGTTTTTCCAACAGATGAAAAAGTAACAAAAGGCCTATGTGGAGTTCCCACACAGCCGTGACAGAACAGTCTACTGTCCAAACAAGGCACTAAATCTTGAAATAGAAAAAAAATAATAGAAATAAAGAATTTAAACAGATAAGAACCTGCTGAGGTCTGTGGTTACATTTTCATTTTGTAGAGACTTATTGAAGAACTTATTGCCACAAGGAACTGGCAACTGGTGTTTTTAAACTGTCCCTGGGACTACAAGAGAACATGAAAATGGAACATTTACATGAACTGCAAATTCTTGAATCTTTTCAAAGCTGACTGCATCCAGTGCTGAGATAGGAGGAGCAGAGGGGTGAACTACAAAACCACATTAACAAGATAATGAGGTATACTGGGCCCAAAGTCCATTTTCAGGGTGATGAAGGAGGTTCTAGTTTTGACTGGATCACCATGGTAAACCGGTGCAGAGAAAGCCATCAGGCTTAAGACCAAGAAAATGAGATGTTCTTGCAGTCTTTCTGCATTAGTGATGGTGCTGAAGAACATCTCAACTGTACATCACATTTTCACAGAAATTCACATACAGTGGATATAAAAAGTCTACTCACCTCTGTTCAAATGCCAGGTTTTTGTGATGTAAAAAAAGACCATGAGAAATCATTTCAAAACTTTTTCCACCATTAATGTGACCTAGAACCTGTACAAACCAACTGAAAAACAAACAAATCTTTTAAGAGGAAAAATAAAAAACAAAATAACTTGGTTACATAAATATGCACACCTTGTTATAACTGGGGATATGGCTGTGTTCAGAATTAACCAATCACATTCGAACTCATGTTAATGGGAGTCAGCACACACCTGGCACCATTTAAAGTGCCTCTGATTAACCCCAAATAAAGTTCAGCTGTTCTAGTAGGCTTTTCCTGACATTTTTGTAGTCACATCTTCCAGCACAAGCCACGGTCTGCAGAGAGTTTCCAAAGCATCAGAGGGATCTCATTGTTCAAAGGTATCAGTCAGGAGAAGGGTACAAAAGAATTTCCAAGGCATTAAATATACCATGGAACACAAGACAGTCATCATCAAGTGGAGAAAATATGGCACAACAGTGACATCAAGAACTGGACATCCCTCCAAAATAGATGAAAAGACGAGAAGAAAACTGGTCAGGGAGGCTGCCAAGATGTCGACAGCAACACTGAAGGAGCTGCAGGAATTTCTGGCAAGTACTGGCTGTTTAGTACATGTGACGACAATCTCCCATCTTCTTCATATGTCTGGGCTATGGGGTAGGGTGGCAAGACGGAAGCCTTATCTTACAAAGAAAAACATCCAAGACCGGCTACATTTGGCAAAAACACATCTGAAATCTCCCAAACGCATGTGGGAAAATGTGTTCTGGTCCGATGAAACCAAAGTTGAACTTTTTGGCCATAACTTCAAAAGGTATATTTGGCACAAACACAACACTGTTCATCACCAAAAGAACACCATAGCTACAGTGAAGCATGGCGGTGGCAGCATCATGCTTTGGGGCTGTTTTTCTTCAGCTAGAACTGAGGCCTTAGTCAAGGTGGAGGGAATTATGAATAGTTCCAAATACCAGTCAGTGTTGGCACAAAACCTTCAGGCTTCTGCTAGAAAGCTGAAGATGAAGAGGAACTTCATCTTTCAGCATGACAATGACCCAAAGCACACATCCAAATCAACAACAGAATGGCTTCACCAGAAGAAGATTAAGGTTTTGGAATGGCCCACCCAGAGTCCAGACCTGAATCCAATTGAACATCTGTGGGGTGATCTGAAGAGGGCTGTGTACAAGAGATGCCCTCCCAATCTGACAGATTTGGAGCGTTTTTGCAAAGAAGAGTGAGCAAAAATTGCCACATCAAGATGTGCCATGCTGATAGACTCCTACCCACAAAGACTGAGTGCTGTAATAAAAGCTAAAGGTGCTGCAACAAAGTATTAGTTTAAGGGTGTTCATATTTATGCAAACAGGTTATTTTAAGTTTTTTATTTGTCCCCTTAAAAGATTTCAGTTTGTTTTTCAGTTGGGTTGTACAGGTTAAAAGGCACATTAATGGGAGAAAAAGTTTTGAAATGATTTATCTTGGTCTCATTTTTTTACATCACAAAAACCTGGCATTTGAACAGGGGTGTGTAGATTTTTTATATCCACTGTACATGCAATCAGTGATGCAAAAAAAAAAATGTAACTGTCCTAATTCTTTGTCCCAATTTGCACAGCTCTCAGGTTTATATGCAGTGAAATCAAAACAGTTTATCCACTCCTTGACAAATGGCATATTTTTGTGATTTTTTTTTTTTTTTTTTTAATTAAATTGGTGTGTTTAAATCAGCAGACAGCCCCTATTGTGCTTTTTGGGGTTTCCCCATTTATTTTAGTGCATTATGTAGGATTTTTGGTCTGCAAAGTCAAACAGCCCAAAATCTGCCTGCACAGGAATTCTCTTCTCACAGGAACTAGGACTACAACTCTGCCTGAAATGCCTCATTTGGATTGGCTGTTCTCTTCCATGAGGTTATCACTTTAACAGACCTGATGCGGACCTACCCTGTAACTAATCTGGCACGTCACTTCCTTGGAGAAGTGGAAGTTTCCTACTGAGCCTAGGAGCTCACATACCTACAGTGCAACCGGAAAGTATTCACAGCGCTTCACTTTTTCCACATTTTGTTGTTTTACAATTCGTTTTTTTCCACAAAATTCTACACAAAACACCCCATAATTACATGAAAAGTTTGTTTTTTTTTTAGATTTTTGCATATTTATTAAACGTATTTACAGTCTTTGCCATGAAGCTCAAAATTGAGCTCAGGTACATCCTGTTTCCACTGATCATCCTTGAGATGTTAATACAGCTTAATTGGAGTCCACCTGTGGTAAATTCAGTTGATTGAACATGATTTGGAAAGGCACACACCTGTCTATATAAGGTCCCACAGTTGACAGTGCATGTCAGAGCACAAACTAAGCATGAAGTCAGAGGAACTGTCTGTAGACCTCTGAGACAGGATTATCTCGAGGCACAAATCTGGGGAAGGGTGCAGAAAAAGTTCTGGTGCTTTGATGGTCCCAATGAGCACAGTGGCTTCCATCATCCGTAAATGGAAAAAGTTTGGAACCACCAAGAACCCAATGGTCACTCTGTCAGAGCTCCAGCGTTCCTCTGTGGGAAGTGCAGAACCTTCCAGAAGGACAACCATCTCTGCAGCAATCCACCAATCAGGTGGATTGCTGGTAGATGGTAGAGTGGCCAGATGGAAGCCACTCCTTCGTAAAGGGCACAGGGCAGCCTGCCTGGAGTTTGCCAAAAGGCACCTGAAGGACTCAGACCATGAGAAACAAAATTCTCTGGTCTGACAAGACAAAGATGGAACTCTGGCATGAATGCCAGGTGTCATGTTTGGAGGAAACCAGGCACCGTTCATAACCATGCCAATGGTGGTGGCAGCATCATGCTGTGGGAATGTTTTTCAGCAGCAGGAACTGGGAGACTAGTCAGGATAGAGGGGAAAGATGAATGCAACAATGTACAGACATCCTGGATGAAAACCTGCTTCGGAGCGTTCTTGATCTCAGACTGGGATGATGGTTCATCTTTCAGCAGGACAATGACCCTAAGCACACAACCAAGATATGAAGGAGTGGCTTCAGGACAACTCTGTGAATGTCCTTGAGTGGCCCAGCCAGAGCCCTAGACTTGAATCCAGTTGAACATCTCTGGAGAGATCTGAGAATGGCTGTACACCAACACTTCCCATCCAACCTGATGGAGCTTGAGAGGTGCTGCAAAGAGGACTGGGCCAAACTGCCCAAAGGTAGGTGTGTCAAGATTGTAGCATCATATTCAAAAAGACTTGAGGCTGTAATTGCTGCCAAAGGTGCATCAACAAAGTACTGAGCAAAGGCTGTGAATACTTATGTATGTGAGATTTCTTAGGTTTTTTTTTATTTTTAATAAATTTGCAAAAATCTCAAACTTTTTCCACATTGTCATTATGGGGTATTGTGTGTAGAATTTTGAGGGGGAAAATGAATTTAATCCCTTTTGGAATAAGGCCGTAACATAACAAAATGTGGAAAAAGTGAAGCACTGTGAAGACTTTCCAGATGCACTGTACATACAGTGCAGCTAGCTTAGGTAGCGACCTAACCATGGTTGTTGGAGCTTTTCTCTGTAACCACGCTAGACAACCATGGTCCCCAATCGTTCATTTATCAACAGTCGACAATATATATCACATCATTTCGGCCTATTTTGTTCTTTATTTCCTGGCACAACACGGATACTGGAACTGTTCGCATGGCTAACTCATGAATTGTGAAGCAGCACAACCAGGGTTGCTATGGCTCTTTTTTGTTAACTGTAGTCACTATACTCGACCAGCTTGTTCATTAATTGCCAGTCAATTGCTTATCTTGTTCCACTGTGGCTTATCTTGTAATATTTTGGCTGTGATAGCCAGGCAGATTTGGCTGCTAACATTAACTGGTCCCAGCAGCCACAGCAGTGATTTCTGACCGACTTCAAGGTCCACTTGCTGGGTATAAACTTGAGTCCATTAGCCAAGATGTCTGCTTTTCTATTTTCCATATATTTTATCATCCATCTTCCCAGCAGGATCATATACAAACCACTGATCATATTTCATTCATACACATTAGCTTATTTTATTATAATTTATTATGCTTTAGACCAGACACTGCCTTGATTAGCAACTGTTAGCTGGCATTAGCAGAGGTAGCCATTCACTTATTCAGGGTTGTTTCTGAGTTTATTACATCCCAGGGACCAGTCATATGATATTGAGTCTCAAACAAGCCACCCGTCTTTGATACTGCTCTATTTGGGCTTTTAAACTAATATTCAGTTAATATTTATTTGTATGTTACTTAGCCTGACAACCAATGCTAATGTTGGCCTCAAATATGGCCATTAAAACAAGATCTGAGAAATAATGAAAGGGGGAGTGTGGGATGAACTGGGGCCTATGAGCATTTAAAGTAATATGCCATATAAACAGCCTGTTTGAAGGAGGGCTCCTTCCCCATGTGTAAAATGGTACTGCAATAATTAAGCCCTGGGGTGTTTTTGAACAAAGCATGTCAGATATTTCATAAAAACCTCTGGAACCTGTATCAACATGTGGAAAGAAGTGCATAATAGGAGCACTTTAAGTGTGTAGGGTTATTTATGAAACAAATAGTAACCATGCACAAATGTTTTTGCTGGTAATATTGTAATTTCCCCATATGCTACAGAGACTGTGTGTACATCTATTCAATTTTTTTTTAAATGCCATTTGTCAAAAGGTGGCAAACTTTTTGCATAACACTGTAAACTATAATTTCTTCATAATTATTTTTCCAAAGACAGAGTGACCAATTAGTTCTTGAGTGGCATTTTTAAATAAATCATGTTTTCTCATTTCAATTATGGATTTTATGACTGTGCAACATCCCCCCCCCAAATCTGCTCTTTTTTAAAAAAAAATTCACTATTGTACTTTTTAAAATAAATATTTTAGATTATGAGGATATTTCTTGTAAACTTCTACTTGTCACCCTTGTTTCACAGTGCACCCTTCTGTTCTCAGACTGGCTCAAACCACAGCCACCCTGACTGTTGTCCGTAGCAGCAGCCCACTCTTAATCGGACATGCTGCTCACTAAACATTTGCAGTGCTGGCCGTTGAGGAGCGGGACTACTGCCTGAAGAAAAGGCGTCTGGATTTGGCTGATGAGAAATGTGATGGAAGTGTCAGGTGAGCGTGTACAGACAAGTAGACAACAGTTGAAATCAAAACAATAAGAAGGCAAGATGATGGCTGAGCTGCATTCCAACTCATTAAAAAAAAAAAGCACAAACGCCTGTGGTACATCAGTAAAACCATTACGGTGTTTTTATGAGAACATTGAGCCTTTGCACGGTTTAAAACACTGAAATGAAGATAAAAAAATTGTCAGCTTTCTGTTTTAAAGTCACAATTACTGCTTTTATAATATGTCTTTTAAAGGTGCAGTGTGTAATATTTTGAGTAATCTGAATCCTGAAATTTCATGCATCAAAAAAATCAGTTTTGTTTTTGTTATATAATCATTCTTAAGTAAAATTTGATATTTTTGGCACCATAAGATTGTTTTTTTTACACATAGGAAGAGGGTCCCCTTCCATGTAGGCGGCCATTATGGATAATTATATTGTCTTTACAAGTTTATATGGCAAACTTAACACAAATGACTTCTTGTAGTTTACCCTAAATGTTTTGGAAAGGAGCAATTTCTGATATAATGGAAAATATTTACATTTTGAAATTTGACTGCCAGATGGTACAAATTCTTACATACTGCACCTTTAAATTGTTTTTAACGCTGTAGTGTTTTCAGCAGATAAAATCACTCAATGATTGTTTTTAGACTTTTGTTGGCAACAAGGTAGGAAGATGATCTGAGAAAAAAATGTTTAGCAAAAAAGAGAACACCAGCTTGATTAAAAAAGTTTGATTTTTCTTTTGTTTATAAAAATCAAGTTTTATACATTGTCACTTAAAAAAAAGGCAGAACAAATCCTAAATACTTTTTCACACCTCCAACTCTCAACATCATAATAAAAATAGAAAAGGCAACAACTGAAAATAACACCAGAAAAAGCAAAATAATCTCAAACAGCACATTATAAATTTTGGAGAATTTTCTGCTTAGCAGATTATATATGTTGATGAAAAAACAATTTGGATGACAGAAAGCTACATAACAAGTGAAGCCTTAAAGGCTTAAAGCAGAGACACCAGGACAGCTCTGCTGTCACAGAAACAAACGGCCCACCATCATTAGTTTACCAGAATAGAAAAAGAACCATTTTAGTAATTCATGGATGGTGGAGCTTATTTATTAAAGAAGTGGAATTTCCCTTTCACTGCATTTATTGGCTCTAGTTTGGAGAGGAATTTCCCTTTAATCAAGACATTTCTGTTCTGTCAGTTGCTCTCTACAGTCTGAGCTGTGATTCACATTGAAGCAGTTGTGGAGGGCCGTGTGTGTGTAGCTTATAGGTGACGGCGGGGCAGGGACTGAGGTATCTGTGTTCGTGTGAGTCTGAACTAGTAGCTTAGCCTGTAGAGCACCGAGTAAACAGTGATGTGAGTGAGACTGCTTTAGTGTTGCTGTAACGGAACGTCGTGATCGTGGAGCATTGCTGCATTAGTGGCAGTATAGTGATGCATGTGCAGCCATTGTAGAAGTCAACCCAAGTGGAACTGAAGAGGCAATAACTATTGATCTGAGTCAGGGCACCAGGTGATGTCAGCCACAGAAAACTTGGAATCCCAAGCATGTTTTTATACTGTGGGAGTGTAACGGATGCCAACTAGTACTGTTCGGCGTAGAACGTTAGTAAAACCTCCCTCCCAAAGCCTCATACAGTATCGGTAGCGCTGAGCTATCGGTCGGACCTTTAGCTCAGCGCGATCGTGCTGTGTCTCCCATGCTCGAACTGTGTAGTTGACTGAGAGGTCGCGGGTTTGTGTCCCGTGTGGGGCGAACTGCGCAGGATGATCTCTGTCACAGGAGGAAATGGAAGAACTTTTGTATGTTGTCCCTGTGCAGAGGGATGGGAATTGAAAACAATTTTTTTTTTTTTTTTTTATCCCTTGGAATTTTATGTCCCTGATGTAATCAAGTCCTTTTATCAATGCTATAAGTTTGAACATTTCCGTGTTATTAAAAAAATGGCATGCAACCTACCATGGGATAAAAATGGGCCTTGCTTAGCTTAATCATTTTTTTAACTAAGAAGACCCAGTTAAGAACACGTGATATTCAAATATGATCTCATCTTTTTAGAAGATGACAGCAACAGGTGGCTGTAAGGATTTACCAAGCTGCTCAACCTTCACTCCCAGCCAGGAAAACCCACTGTCACCAGCTGGACACGGAGTGAAAGTGAGTGGAGGGTTAAAGAGCTGTAACAAAGTGTGTAGTGAAAAGTTTGCATCCATTTGACTGTAGGGCAGCTGGATTTTCAGGTGGTCATATGTTGCCCATTTTTCTGAGAAAGGCATGTTTACGGTCTTTTATATTTGATTTTATTATATCCTTTTAGCAGAGGAAGCACTGTTTAAAGTCAGACAGATAATACTAGATCTAGTAGCATCTGGGCACAGCCAAGGAATGGAGGGTGCCATGCTCAGTGACCACAGGGTCTCGTGTCTGCTGTTCGTAGATGATATGGTCCTGTTGGCTTCATCGAGCAATGGCCTACAGGTCTTACAAGGGCGGTTTGCTACAGAGTGTGAAATGGCCAGGATGAGAATCTGTATCTCCAAGTCCCAGTCCATGGTGCTCAGTCAGAAAAGCGTGGACTGTCCTTTCCAGGATGGGATAAGGGGATAAGGACCTGTACTTATATAGTGCTTTTCTAGTCTCAAAGACCACTCAAAGCGCATCACTAGTACTAACCCTCTATTCTAAGGGCCTATTGGAGACAGATATCTAGGGACAATTTAGAACAACCAATTAACCTAACATGCATGTCTTTGGATTGTGGGAGTAAACCCACACAATTCAATTCAACTTTATTTATATAGCGCCATTTCACAACAACAGTCATCTCATAGCACCTTCAACTGTAGGGGAACCCCCACAGCTGCAGGAAAAACCCCAGCAATCAGGTGATCCCCTGTGAGCAAGCGCTTGGCGACGGTGGAGAGGAAAAACTCCCTTTTAACAGGAAGAAACCTCCAGCAGAACCAGGCTCAAGGAGGGGCAGTCATCTGCTGCGACTGGCTGGGGGGTGAGGGGATTGAGAAGATGAAAAGAACAGATATGTAGAGAGCAAACAGCACAATGGGGACTCAATCTATGGGAGAGAACAGATGTTAATGACCAGCAAAAAAAAAAAAAAAATTCATTGACAGTGAAGAAAGGAGTGAGGCCCAGTGCATTATTGGAGGCCCCCCGGCTGACTAAACCTATTAGCAGCATAACTAAGGGAGGGTTCAGAGACACATGATCCCTCCCTAATTGTAGGCTATATCAAAAAGGAAGGTTCTAACACTATTCATAAAAACAGAGATTGAGTCTGACTCCTGAATCCACATTGGCAGCTGGTTCCACAGGAGAGGAGCTTGATAACTGAAGGCTCTGCCTCCCATTGTACTTTTGGAGATTCTAGGTATTACAAGTAATCCAGCATTTTGGGAGCACAGTGCTCTGTTAGGATAATACAGTAGTATCAGATCTTTTAAATAAAAAGGGGCCTGGTTGTTTAGAGCTTTGAAAGTGAGAAGAAGGATTTTAAACTTAATTCTAAACTCTATGGGAAGCCAATGAAGGGAGGCCAGAACTGGAGAGAGATGATCTCTCTAGTACCTGTTAAAACTCTTGCTGCAGCATTTTGGATCAACTGAAGACTTTTTAAAGATGTTTTAGGACAACCTGATAATAAAGAGTTACAATAATCTAGTCTAGAGCTAACAAAAGCGTGGATCAGTTTCTCAGCATCACTCTGAGACAAGATGCTCCTAATCTTGGCAATATTACGCAAATGATAGAAGGCGGTCTTAGAAACGAATTTAACATGTGAATTGAAAGACAGATCTTGATCAAAAACAACTCCAAGGTTCCTCACAGAGCTATTAAGAGAGAGCAACCACATCCAAACTAAAAGTTTGATTTGGAAAGGTATTTCTAAAAAATTTTTGGACCAACAAGAATGACTTCAGTCTTATCTGAATTTAATAGCAGGAAATTACAAGTCATCCAAGCTTTGATTTCCTTAAGACAGGCCTCTAACTTGGCTAATTGATTACTATCATCTGGCTTCATTAACAGGTATAATTGTGTGTCATCTGCATAACAATGAAAATGTATACAGTGCTTTCTAATAATGTTGCCTAACGGAAGCATATATAAACTAAAAAGAGTAACACAACACAGGGAGAACATGCAAACTCCACACAGAAAGGTTCCTACCCCTGCCAACCTGGGGATTCGAACCTGGAACCTTCTAGCTGTTAGGCAACAGTGCTAACCACTGCACTACCGTGCTGCCCATGGGGATGAACTCCTGCCCCAAGTGGAGGAGTTCAGGTATCTCAGGGTCTTACTCATGAGTGATGGGAGAGTGGAACAGGAGACTGACAGATGGGTCAGAGCAGCACCTGCAGTGATGCAGATGTTGTACCGGTCTATTGTGGTGAAGAGGCAGCTGAGCTCTAAAGCAAAGCTGTCGACTTACTGTTTGCTCTACATTCCTACACTCACCTATGGTCATGAACTTTGGGTAATGACCTAAAGAATGAGATCGCAGATACAAGTGGCTGAAATGAGCTTTCTCCGTTGGGTTGCTGGACTCACTGTTAGAGATGGGGTGAGGAGCTCAGTTATCCCGGAGAGGCTCAGAGTAGAGCCGCTGCTCCTCCACATTAAAACGAAGCAAGTTGAGGTGGTTTAGGCATCTAATTAGGGTGCCTCCTGGATAACTCCCACTTGAGGTGTTAGGGTACACTGGATAGACTACGTCTCCCAGCTGGCCTGGGAACACCTTGTTATTCCCTCTGTAGAGCTGAAGGTGGCTTCTCTACTTGGACTGCAGTTCCCTAACCTGGACCCCCGGAAAAACAATAGAAGATGGATGGACAGATAATAAAACTCCTGCATTGATGCTGAATCCTGAAAGGACCCACTTTTTCCACATAGAAAACTGATCGCCAATCGATAACTGAATCAATCAATCAATTGGATCAATAATCAGAATTAACAATTTGGATTCCTTTTAGTCCCACAATGGGGAAATTACAGGGCATCCACATGAGTGGATGAGGCAGCCACTGGTGCAGTGCCCAACCCTTTCACCATTCACACCTGGGGCCACTTTAGAGTCTCCAATTAACCTAACTTGCATGTTTTTGGCATGTGAGAAGAAACCAGAGAAATCCCGGAGTAAACCCACGCAGACACGGGGAGAACATGCAAACTCCACACAGATCACTGTTGGTCAGGGGCTGGGATCAAACCTGGGATTCCCGGCCAAAGGTGAGTTGCTGTGCTGCCGCAGTGTGAACTACTCCACCACCGCGCTGCCCTGTCATTGGTTCTAATAAAATCTTATCAACTGCCATTCCTACCTGGGCAGGGGTTTACTCAAACTACAGCAGTGTTTGAGTGTGAAGCAATCATGCAAACGTACTAGCTTTTTCTGGCATGATCATTTAGATATTTAGTCATGAAAATAAAGTGATTAATCCAGTTACAAAGAGAACTAGAATAGCACTCAGAGTGCATACCTCTTCCAAGGTATGAGTTCTCTGACATAGGAGGTAATGTAATCGGCGTGGTTTGTCTATTTCTGTCTGTTAGCAGGATTATGCAAAAACTACTGGACGGATTTTGATGAACCCATTAGATGTTGGTGATGATCTGAGACTGCATACCTCCACCAAGGACCTTGAAGTAGCCTTGGTGGAGATATGCGCTCTTTCATGACATTTGCAGCCAGCTTTGAAAGTTGAAAGAGCACATACCTCCGCCAAGGCTGCTTCAAGGTCCTTAGTGGAGGTATGCAGTCTCAGATCATCACCAAAATTTAATGGGTTCATTCCTGGCCAAAGGGCTACCTGTAGTGAAAATTTCATCAAAATTCATCCAGTAGATTTTGTGTAATCCTGCTAAAAGTCAGACAAACCCCCACAGTTAATTACCTCCTTGGTGGAGGTAATGATCTGTATGATTATAACCCAGAGTGAAAATTTAAGAGACAGTTCAAGTAACATTTAGTTGTGACAAGTGTTTGACTCCTACAATGGCTGCTTTAGTAGTAATTTAACTTGCATTGATTGTTTTTTTTTTTTCTTTAGAGATTTCAGTGAACGTGAACAACTCTTCTAAGAACAGTTATTTTTTCCACTCTGATCTGTCAATCACTCAGTGATCGATTAAATATTTAAACTGGGACTCTAAGCACCGTGGTTTTGATCAAAATGAATTCAACGCAAAAGTGACAGAAGTGTTTAAAACACATGGCATTTTGAGCATAAACACATATACTTTTAAAAAATAGCATTTAAAAAAAAATGAAAACACATTTGGAAATAGTATGACACATCTGATGCATCTTTGATTATCAATAACACGTAATTTCATCCATGACAATCACACTGAAAATACACAAATGATCAAACTTAATACTTTGGCTAATGTTTCACTGACCTTTCACCAACAGCATGGACTTGCCTCCAATTTCCACTGACTACAGTTGCGGTCCATTACGGCAGTGATCCGGTCTCTGCAGCAAATAGTTCCCATTCTAGTCAAAGTTCTACTCTCCACCTGGCCCGGTTTGTTGCAGAACCGATCCAGCTGGCCGTAAGGGATCACTAAAAATATGCAACGAGTCTACTTTTGATGGATCCAGCCCACAAGGAAATGCCACAGTATCTACTGTATTTAATAACTGTTCATTAAAAAACCAGTTAAGGATTGTCCATTATTTTCTGAGGTCTACCCCTCCACCACTGTGTCGAAGAAGATAAAAACTTTGACATAATATACAGACACTTCACAGAATTAAAAATGACAGGCTGCTTGTGCTTTATTAGAGCACATATTAATCCAGATGGACGGCACATCACGCTTCCTTGTTATCACGTGATCGGTCCTCCTCGAGCTCTGGTGGTATTTTATATAATTCTCATGTGATCTTGTTATTGCAAACCTTGTTCTGATCCATGCCGCTTAAAAACACAAACGCAGCCGGTGGGGAGGGCTGCAAGGCTGCGACCGGACTCTATCTAAAACGGACCTAAACAGTAGTCAGTGGAAATTACGGGTTATGCTGATAGATTCTCTTATTTGAAGCTAATTAATCTATATACTGCAGATAGAAATTAATTTGGATATATATTTATATATAGTCGATACAACAGTATGTGTGGTTAAGCCCACATACATGTAGAATACCGAACTGGTGACAAATTAAAGGACAAACAGACCAACAAAGTGTCTTAGTGCAGCCATTATGGCTAATCTGTTTTAGCAAGGATTCTCTTAAGTTATGAATAGTTAAAAAGGTATTCCCTCATAGGTTTTAATTTGTATTTATAATAGCCTAATAGGATGTGCCAACAAGAGCTGTTGATTCCAGACAATAAGAAATTCTAGCACAACCTTTGACTGTGTCCTCATGTGCTGTGTTAGACAGGGGACCTGCATGCGTGCATTTTTAAAATGCGTTGCTTACTTGGCTATTAATAATGCACCAATGACCTTAGAGACTGTTTATAATGGTCAAACCCACAATGCATGAAAATAGCAATGTGCCAACTTTTCACCTAGCCACACCCCTTTTAAATGAATCCACTATTACCAGCGTAAAGGATGCTTACAGTCTATCTTTATTTGGATGACGAGGGTGCAAAGTGTGAAAATTGAAAATGCGCCACCAAAAACTATCAAGACCACTGGTGGAAGATGCAAATGCACACTTCTGATCACCGCAAAAGGGTCCGATATTTTGCCCTGTAGGTAAGATTAAAGTTTAGAGGCAAGCCACATTATGTGTTAGAAGTTTGAAATACAGAAGTAGACTGCCAACACAAGGCGCGCGATTGCACAGCAGTAGTAGGCTGTGGGGGACCCGTCAATCATCCGTCATTTTCTAGAGCATTCAGTAGTGGGAGGTGAGACGATCTCTTCAGTGGAAACGGAGTAAATCTCCCCATAGGCGTTTCATTTATTTTAAATCTGGCCACTGAAGGTGACAAGAGGGATGACATAAAATACCGAACAGCTTTCTATGCATTTGGAGCGACTCCCTAAGGGGATCCAAATTGTGTGACTCCAGTTTTTTCCATTAACTTGTCACCAATCTGTATGTATACATTTTAATCTGTAGAGTCTAAACTGGCTTATGATGCAGATGAATTCCTCCCCGATGGCTGATCGCCATGAATATTAGATTTTCAAACCCAATCATATAACTAGGTCACAGTGACACATGGGTTTCTATATTTAATACAACTCTGGATAAATGGGAATATTATATAAATAAATTAGAAATTTAAAAACATGACATGGAAGTATGGAAGCTAAACAGACCGGAAGTATTGGATTTTGCTGAGAAATGTAATTTTGAAATTATTTCTTCCTAATATAAACTGAAATATTGCAGTAGTGTGCATATTAAGTACAGTATTATACATAGTATTGAATTCACAAATTGTGACCCAGAATAGCAACAAAACAAGGAAAAAATGTTTTTAAAATTAATATTAAAAATCATACAAAAAGATAAAATGTAACTAGTAGTGTTTACACTTTGTTGTTCAATTGTTTAAACTGGACTAAAATTATGGCATCTTGTTGCTTCCATATATTGAGCTTATTAAAATCAAGCAGATTTTTTTAAATTTCTAAATGAGTTAAGATTCACAGAGATAAAATATATTACTAACCTGCTGTGATTCAAGCAGAAAACTTATAAAGTAATATGATGAAATATGCTACATTTTAAAATGAACTTAACTTTACAACTGTGGTGTGTTGAGGAATTGAGGCTGTTCAGTTGTGTTGCGATCACAGTGCAAGACCCTGAAATTATTTGAATGGCATGTCAGATACAGTGTTGTCCTGCTGTGGGAAAGAAAACGCAGTTTTCCATAGAAATCTGCACAACGCATCGTGTCCCATGTGTCGGATAGCAATCGAAGATTTTAAATGCAAAAACGTACAACAAATCAACAAGAACACTCATTGCTACACGACGTGGTCGCTGTCATAAATCAACGTAGTTACGTTTCTTTGTTGGATTTGTTTCGGTGCATTTTAAGTCTTCCAAAGACTGCTTGGGGACACTTATTTAAAGAAATAAAAGCTTACCATTATCCTTATTAATACCATCATAGTTATCATTTTAATACACTAGTAATGCCTATGCGAGCGTAGCAGAGCAGGTTGGCGGTTGGAGGTAGGGTTGGGAGGTATCTCGGGGTTGGAGTTTGCACAACTTTTGGTCTGTTTTTTTTTTCCCCCACCACTTAATACATTCCTATAAAATCTGCTTGCATATACAGTAATGACACCTGCTCTTCGCAGTTCAATCGTCCTCCAGAGTCTCCGTCTTGATGTCATTCCCGATGCTGCACCCCGCTCTGTCCACCTGACTGGCTAGGGCCGGGCTGCTGTGACTTGCTGCCACCTTCTCCAGGTCAACCACGTCCTGGTGTTCGTCCTGGATGGAGGGGGAGAGAGGGGACCAGGACACACTTGCTAGTCTGGCACCTTCCGCCTGAGGACCAGCCCCCGTGATTGGGGATCGGGCGATCAGAGAAGTGCCCCTCTGCCCGACCATGCCTCCTCTAGCCAATGCGGAAAAATAGCTGGGGAGCAGCGTGGGGACCTGATTGAGGAGAGGAGAAAATAAGGATTTTGGATTCAACCAGGATTTACCAACAAATGTTGTGCTGTGGAGGAAACCGGGTCGTACCTGGGTTGGAGAAGACAGGTCAGCTCGGCTGAAACCAAACTGCCTGGCGAAAGCTCTCTTGTCAAACAAAGACACCTCACAGGCCTGCGACAGACAAGTAGAGAGGTTATAAATCTGCTTTCAGATAGGTTGTGGTGCACATTGAGCTCCTATCAAACCTATTAATGTGTTGTGCGATACAAGACCCAATCACTGCAGAGCAAGGTTAGGCATGCCATCCCTCTGTGCTGTGCTCAAGTTAAAATATTATCAACTTGAGTGCAGTAGCTTTGTGACGACACTTGATGCATTCAATCGAATGGAATCTGAAATTCTGTCTGAAAGCAGCATTAAACAGCTACCAAAAATGAAACCAAGGCAAATCAATTCAGAACTTTTCTCTACATTTACCAGTACAATTCAACTGAAGAATAAAACCTTTCAGATGGGGAAAAAACATAAAATAGCTTGATTGTATAAACACATTTTCTTGAAGCATCTTTTTATTTTATGACTCCATTCACGGGCAGCGCGGTGGCAGAGTGGTTAGCGCTGCGGCAGCACAGCAACTCACCCTTGGCCGGGGGATCCTGGGTTCGATCCCAGCCCCCGACCAACAGTGATTTGTGTGGAGTTTGCATGTTCTCCCCATGTCTGCGTGGGTTTACTCCGGAATTTCTCCGGTTTCCTCCCACATGCCAAAAACATGCAAGTTAGGTTAATTGGCATCAAACTGGGGATTCTAAATTGTCCTTAGGTATGACTGTGAGAGTGAATGGTTGTCTGTCTCTCTGTGTTGGCCCTGCGATGGACTGGCGATCTGTCCAGGGTGTACCCTGCCTCTCACCCAAAGACGCTGGGATAGGCTCCAGTCCCCCTGCGACCCGAAAAGGATTAAGCGGAAGAAGATGGATGGATGGATGGATGGATGGACTCCATTCACTTTTATTGTGTGAATCTCTCAGCATACCACATCATGAGTTGACAAGCTCTGGTCACTCTTCCTTGAAAAATGGCTCCAAATCTGTCAGACTGCAGAGCACCTCCTGTACACAGCCCTCTTCAGGTCACACCACAAACTTTCAATCTGAGTCAAGTCTAGGCTCTGGTTGGGCCATTCCAAAACTTCAGGGCCACTCTCACTGTTGCAAGATGACTGGTTCCATGCATCATTCTGTTCCTGACAACACCTCTACCAACTATTCCAAACCTGACGAAATGTTCCATTCTGCAGAACAGAGAGCAATCACCAGAGATGGGGGGATGGGGGGGGGGGTACAAAAAAATGTACACACACACAGAGTGGTGTGAAAAAGTGTTTGCCCCATCCCGATTTCTCATTTTTTAGTATGTTTGTCACACTTAAATTTGTTTGATCAGAAACATTTAAGTATTAGACAAAGATAACACAAGTAAACACAAAATGCCATTTTTAAATGGTGTTTATTTAGGGTAAAAAAAATTAAAAATTCAAACCTACATGGCCCTGTGTGAAAAAGTGATTCCCCCCCCTGCCGTTAAAACCTAAATTAACTGTGGCTTATCATATGTTTGGAAAGCCAAGTTCAATTTCTCTAGCCACACCCAGGCCTGATTACTGCCACACTTGTTCTCAATCAAGAAATCACTTAAATAGAACCTGCCTGATAAAGTGAAGTAGACCAAAAAGATCCTCAAAAGCTAGACATCATGCTGCGATCTAAAGAAATTCAGGAACTAATAAGAAACAAAGTAATTGAGATCTATCAGTCTGGAAAAGGTTATAAAGCCATTTCTAAAGCTCTGGGACTCCAGCAAACCACAGTGAGAGCCATTATCCACAAATGGTGAAAACATGGAACAGTGGTGATCCTTCCCAGGAGTGGCTGGTCGACCAAAATTACCCCAAGAGCACAGCGACGACTCATCCAAGAGGTCACAAAAGACCCCATAACATCCAAATAACTGCAGGCAACACTTGCCTCAGTTAAGGTCAGTGTTCATGACTCCACCACAAGAAAGAGACTGGGCAAAAATGGCCAAGACAAAAACCACTGCTGAGCAAAACGGACATAAAGGCTCAACTCAGTTTTGCCAAAAAACATTTTGATGATCGCCAAGACTTTTGGAAAAATACTCTGTGGACTGACGAGACAAAATTTGAACTTTTTGGAAGGTGTGTGTCCCACTACATCCAGCGTAAAAGTAACACAGCATTTCAGAAAAGGAACATCATACCAACAGTAAAATATGGTGGTGGTCGTAGTGTGATGGTCTGGGGCTGTTTTGCTGCTTCAGGACCTGGAAGACTTGCTGTGGTAAATGGAACCATGAAATCTGCTGTCTACCAAAAAATCCTGAAGGAGAATATCTGGCCATCTGTTCGTGACCTTAAGCTGAAGCACACTTGGGTTCTGCAGCAGGACAATGACCCAAAACACACCAGCAAGTCCACCTCTGAATGGCTTAAGAAAAACAAAATGAAGACTTTGGAGTGGCTTAGTCAAAGTCCTGACCTGGCCTGAGATGCTGTGGCATGACCTTAAAAAGGCGATTCATGCTCGAAAACCCTCCAGTGTAGCTGAATTACAACAATTCTGCAAAGATGAGTGGGCCAAAATTCCTCCACAGTGCTGTAAAAGACTCATTGTCAGTTATCACAAACGTTTGATTGCAGTTGTTGCTGCTAAGGGTGGCCCAACCAGTTATTAGGTTTAGGGGGCAATAATTTTTTTCACGCAGGGCCATGCAGGTTTGGATTTTTTCCCCCTTAATAATAAACATCTTCATTTAAAAACTGCATTTTGTGTTTACTTGTTATCTTTGTCTAATATTTAAATTTGATGATCTGAAACATTTAAGTGTGACAAACATACAAAAAAAAATGAGAAATCAGGAAGGGGGCAAACACTTCTTCACACCACTGTATATAATATCAATGCGTCATAATATTGCAATATTTTGTGGTGGTGATACTGTATCGATTCAGAGACACCAGTATCATGATACTTTATTAAGAGTTGTTAATAAATGTTGCAAATATAAACTTATTTCGGAACCAGAGTAATAAAAACCAACTGCCTTTTTGTCCACTGGATGGTGCTAAATGCTTACTGTCTGGTTAGGTTGGCACAGAAAAGGAGTGACTCCTGAGATCTAACCAAGAGTTGGACAAGACGAAGATGGGATGTAAAACTGCAATATGTAATATCACAATACTCAGTGCATAGTAAGATCGTGATAATATCGCATCATGGACCAAGTATCGCAATCGTGGCACATTGTGTGGTTAACAAACAAATTTATCAAGCTTTCCAGACTTTAGGGATCAAACTTCGGTCAACACAGATACTATAGTGTGAACGCACCCTTAATCATCTTCTGGTAAACCTACTCTTGTTTTGGTATGGAGGTATGTTTTGGTGGTTGTAATGCTGAAAGATGAAAATGAAATTCCTCTTCAACTTCAATTTTTCAGCAGACCTGAAGGTTCTGTGCCAAAATTGACTAGTATTAGGAACTGAAGCCTTCCTCTGGATAGAGGAAGGAAGACCAGGAGATTTGGTGGTGGAATGGGGAGGTACAGATGCACCTGCGTAATGTGGCCGACTACTGATTGGAGAGTCAGGGGTTCGATTCCCGCTCTGTCTGCAGTCTGCATGTCAGTGTCCTTGAGCAAGACACTGAACCCCCAGTTATTCCTGGTGGGTCAGGCCAGCACCAGTGCATGGCAGCTCTGCCGCCATCAGTGTGTGAATGTGTGTGTGAATGGTTGGATAGCAGAATCTGTAAAGCGCTTTGGTCATCTAGAGGTACTGTAAGAAAAAAGCGCTATACAAGTGAGCGGCATTTACCATTTTACCATTCAAAGGAAGAGGTTAGCAAACAAAAAGTTGGATAGTCAGGGAGATGAGGAAAGTAGACAGGAGTATTTGGAATCTAGGTGCATGGCAAAGAGAGAGGTGGCAAAGGAAAAGGCATATAGTGAGTTGTATGAGAGGCTGGACACTAAGGAAGGAGAAAAGGACTTGTATCAATTAGCTAGACAGAGAGATCAAGCTGGAAAGGATCTGCAGCAAGTTACTGTAAGTTGATTAGGACAGAAATGGTCATGTACGAACAAGTGATGAGTGTGTTGAGAAGGTGGAAGGAGTATTTTGAGGAGCTGATGAAAAAAGAAAATGAGAGAAGGATGAATGAAGGAAAGATGGTGAACAAGGAAGTCCCGAGGATAAGCAAGGCAGAAGTGATGGCAGCTTTGAAGAGGATGAAGAATGGAAAGGCGGCTGTTCCAGATGACATACCTGTGAAGGTATGGAGATGTTTAGGAGAAATGGCAGTGGACACTTTAATCAGATTGTTTAACACAATCTTGGAGAGTGAGAAGATGCCTCAGGAGTGGAGAAGAAATGTTTTGGTATCAATTTTCAAGAACAAAGGTGATGCTCGGAGCTGTAGTAACTAGAGGCATAAAGTTGATCAGCCACACTATGAAGATATGGGAAAGAGCTGTTGAAGCCAAGTTAAGAGGAGAGGTGAGCAGCAATACGGTTTCATGCAAAAAAGGAGTACTACAGATGCAGTGTTTGGTCTAAAGGTGCGTTACGACCAAATGCCAAGAAAATATTTCGCACAGCATGAATATATGTAAAGTTAATGTAAACGTGCGGAAGACATGTGAAAATGTGCATTCACGTCCGAGGGATAGCGCTAGCTAGTAATAGCCTAGAGATTCTGCCATCACCAGAGTAAAAGTATCAACACTGTAGAGTAAACTAGTTTGAAAATGAGACTGCCACTCACCTACAGGCAGATGGACTGGGAGCTCTGCAGCTGAATCAGAATGTCCGAGTAATATACCCACAGACTCCTGCCACGGATGTGCTAACAAGGCTAGCAGTGTAAACAACCACCATCCAGGTGAAATTTTGAAGGCAGGGACAATTTTTTCAGGTGAGACCTCCAACAGATAACGTAAACCTAAGCATGACGGTGTTTTGGGGATTTCCACAGCAGGTTGAACACAGCTGCAGAGGCAACTCCGACCATATCTAACTCACTTAGATGATGAATTCACGTCTACTCGCGTGTTTACATTGAGCAAAATGTAATCGTGCCGCATGAAAAATTTGCCCGTTCGCGTTTGGTCTGAACGCACCTTAAGAGTGTTGATGGGGAAGTATAGAGAAGGTCAGAAGGAGCTGCACTGTCTTTGTGGCTCTAGAGAAAACACATGATAGGGTGCCAAGAGAGGAAGTGTGGTACTGTATGAGAAAGTCAGGAGTGGCAGAAGTATGTGAGGGTGGTGCAGGACATGTATGAGGACAGTGAGATGGTGGTGAGGTGTGCTGTAGGAGTAACAGATGGATTCAAGATGGGGATGAAGTTACATCAGGGATCAGCTCTAAGCCCCTTCTTGTTTACCAGGGTGATGGACAGGCTTACAGACGAGGTCAGGCAGCAGTCTCCATGGACCATGTTTGCAGACGACATTGTGATCTGTAGTGAGAGTAGGAAGCAGGTAGAAGAGAACCTGGAGAGGTGGAGGTATGCTCTGGAGAGAAGAGGAATAAAAGCCAGTAGAAGCAAGACAGAATACATGAGTGTGAATGAGAGGGAGGCAGGTGTAACAGTAAAAATGGAAGGACTAGAGAGAGTGAAGGCAGATGAGTTTAAATACCTGGGGTCAACTATTCAAAGCAATGGAAAATGCATGAGAGGTGAAACAGAGTGCAGGAAGGGTGGAGTGGGTGGAGATGAGTATCAGGGGTGATTTACTCTGAGTGTTGCTATCCCTGTGCTGTTGCAATCCTGGAATTTCCCCATTGTGGGACTAATAAAGGCTTATCTTATCTTAAAATAAGAAAGGCAAGACTGAGATGGTTTGAACAGCTGCAGAGGAGGGATAGTGGATATACTGGACAAAGGATGTTGAAGATGGAGATGTCAGGCAGGAGGAAAAGAGGAAGACCACAGAAGATTCATGGATGTAGTGAAGAAGGACATGGAGAGGGTTGGCGTAACAGAGGAAGATGCAAGGGACAGAGTGAGATGGAGGCAGATGAGCTGCTGTGGCGACCCCTAAAGAGAGCAGCCAAAAGAAGGAACTGAAGCAAAACATCCATAATGCATGATGCTGCCACCATCGTGCTTCACATTCTTTTGGTGATGTACACAATGGTACAATTTAGCTGCTCCTGGATGTAATTTCCATCTTGCCACCACACCCCACAACCCAGATATCAAGAATAAGGAATACGTGAGATTCCCATCACAAGCAGTACACAACTTTTTCTCTGTGTTCACCAGTTTTATAAGTTCTTGGTAATGCAGCTGTTGTGCCATACTTCCTTCACCTGTTGACTGTCTTCACTGTGTGATATACTGTATCTATTGACTTGGGAATTCTTTTGTACCCTGCCTGATACCCCTCAATGAGAGCCTTTGGTGCTATGTAACCACTTAATTGACCATGGCTTTTACTGATGGAAGCAACCGCAACCAAGTTAGCTTTAGGAAACTCTTAAACAAGTAAGATTTGTGTAGTCAACAGATATGTATGAAGTTGTTTACCTGGTCAGGGAAGTCATTGCCATCCACGTCATCGCTGTTGGACTGACCTCCCGGACTTTGAACCTCGATACCATGACTCTCCAAGATGGATGCTTCTTCAAAAACACAAACGTCATCATAGCATATCATCTCTAGACAGCAATGCAGCAAAATGTAGATCACAGTGATGATGCTATACAGTTCAGAGGCTGCTTTCTAGAAGAACAACTTCATCCTGATGCTGCTGCAGGAAAAAAAACTAGAGAATAAGGCCAAACACCAAGGGCCCAAGACTGGAAAATACTGTATATTCTTAACCGATATACTGATGCGTGTGGCTGTGACAAACAAAACCAGAATGCAACTTGATTGAAGTGTACCCTTTAGCATAGCAAGGGTGGAGAAGTTTTTCCACTCACATTGTCACTCTACATGTATAGAGGGCTGCAATAAACAATTATTTTGGTAGTCAACTAATCTAATTTTTCGATTAGTCGACTTATCATCTCTGCTTCCTGTTGGCATGGCTGTTGTTTGGGGCTCTTGTGCCTGTTTTATTTCACCTGTTTAAGTCTGCAAACCTGTGAAAATCACCTTGTTGTCAGTCCCTGCTTTAATAGAACATTTTATAAGCAGATTCCAGAGCTAAATAAAATGACCCATGAAACACAAATTTGAGACTGAAGCTCAACAGCTTAATGAAATGTATTTTTAGTCAAATTGATACGAATTAAAAGTGCAGCCTTGAACAAAAAAGGTAAAGTGCAAGAGTAAAAAATAGCAGCCTGTGCTTAAGTCTGCACACCCAGTCTCTCTTAACATAACATGAAAAAGGTATAGGATATACAGTTGTGTTCAAAATAATAGCAGTCCCGCATCACTAGCAAGATAAATCACTGTTTTTGTTAAATTTCAACTTCTACACTTCAAGTAAGTTTCGAGAAGGTTTAGTAAAGGTATAGAAAACCAACAGACCCAACAGGCATGACGTGCATGCTGCTGATTCTGTGAAACAATCATTAACTGAAAGGGGCGTGTTCAAAAAAATAGCAGTGCTGAGTTCACTAGTGAGGTCATTGATTCTGTGAAAAAAAAAAAAAAATAGGTGTTAAACAGGTGGCCCTTATTTAAGGATCAAGGCAACTGACGCTGCATATGCTGGCTGTGCATTTGTCCTTGAAAAACAGTAAAATGGGTCGTTCAAGACACTGTTCAGAAGAAGAGTGTTCTTTGATTAAGAAATTAATAAGAGGGGAAAACCTATAAAGAAGTGCAGAAAATGATAGGCTGTTCAGCTAAAATGATAAACGCTTTAAAATGGCAGCCAAAACCAGAAAGGTGAGGAAGAAAAAGAAAACTATTCAAATGGATCGGAGAATAACAAACTGGCAAAGGCTCAGCCAATGATCAGCTCCAGGAGGATCAAAGAAGATCTAAGGTTGCCTGTGAGTACTGTAACAATCAGACGACGTCTATGTGAAGCCAAGCTACCAGCAAGAAGCCCCCGCAAAGTCCCATCGTTAAAAAAAAGATGTGCTGAAGCGGTTACAATTTGCATTGACTGGCCTACAAAGAAATGGCGTAATATTTTGTGGACTGAGAGTAAGATTGTTCTTTGTGGGTCTAAGGGCCACAGACAGTTTCAGACGTCCTGCAAACACTGAATTCAAGCCACAGTACACAGTGAAGCCGGTGAAGCATGGTGGTGCAAGCATCATGATATGGGGATGTTTCTCGTACTATGGTGTTGGTCCTATTTATCGTATACCAGGGATCATGGATCAGTTTGAGTACATCAGAATACTGGAAGAAGTCATGTTGCTGTATGCTGAAGAGGAAATGCCTTTGAAATGGGTGTTTCAACAAGACAATGACCCCAAACACACTAAAGACAGATGTCAACACTGCTATTTTTTTGAACATTATATTTCTTGACTTCCTGTAAAATATTATCAAATTCAATTACTTTTTCCAATTTTCTTGCTTTGAAATAGAATGTGCAGTGTCCCCAATGCATTTGTGTTCATTAAAATACAATTTATTTGAAGAATTTTGACGTTTATTCACATTTTTCAACACACTGCTATTAGTTTGAACACAATTGTATATACAGTCGTAAAAAAATTAGGACACTCTGTATAAACGTGTCTTTTAAAATATTTGGACATATGGATATTTATTATCAATGTTAAAAATATGGGGAGATCCATGTAATACAACTAAGCAATTAAAAATGAATTACTTTTTTTCTAAAAATTTTCTGTAAAATGTAATTCTAAACAAATAGTGAGGAATAAATTAGCCCCCCCCCCATCTTTTTTAGGACACCGCTACATTCATTCCCACTCAAAATGGCTAAAATAAATAAAACAAATGGAAATAAAAACAAACAAGATTAGACATGGATATGTGAACATTTCTTAATAAAGAACTGAATATTTAAAGGGGTGTCCAAATTTTTTCACATGATATATATCTCGGAGGGACAGCTCACGTTGAGCTGTTTGGAGACAAAGTAAGAGAGGCAAGGCTGAGATGGTTTGGACATGTGCAGACGAGGAATAGTGGATATATTGGACAAAGGATGTTGAACTGTCCCTGTCAAATAAACAAATAATCTAATCTAAGATGGAGCTGCCAGGCAGGAGGAAAAGAGGAAGACCACAGAAGATTCATGGATGTAGTTAAGGAGGACATGGAGAGGGTTAGTGTTACAGAAGAAGATGCAGGGGATGGGGTGAGATGGAGAAAGATGATCCACTGTGGCGACCCCTAAAGGGAGCAGCCAAAAGAAGACACGTTCGGGGAAAAAAAAAATCATAATCATAAAAGGTGCCTCTGTCATAACCCAAGCGCTAATTCACCACGCACCATTCCTGTCAGGCTTTGACAGCGGTGTTGTTATTCTGGCTCCCCGGGCTCTGATTGGACAACGCTCGGGGGAGCTCCCTGCTGTCAAGGTCTGAACAGCTGTGCTGCATTTGCGGTCATTAGCATCCGGCTTTAAAAGCCAGTGCCAGCGGCAGCATCTTGTGGCAGTCTCGTCAAACGTTTGTCTAATGTTCGTCTAACGAGCATCAACGATTCCTTCTCATCTCGTTTGTAAGTTTGTTATTCGCCTGTGATTATTGTCGTACTCTGTCATCCTTTTCCTTATCAGACGCTGAGCGAGTGCTCCTCGTCTCAGCTGTCAACAATCATCCTGTAAGTTAATTAGTAGTCTTATTGTTTAGCCCACGTGGCTGGTTATCTTGTCCTTCCCTTTCCCTAACTGTGAATAAACACCTGTGCAACTTCACTGGACTGTGGTGTCTTATGCTGGCTTGTGAGGGCCAGCCCTGACAGTAGACTGCCACCAGAAGGAGACGCTGTTCTCGGCGAAGTTGCATTCAGGAGAACTTTGCTCTTTCCTGTCTGGGTATGGTGTGCTGGAAGTATGCCGTCGCGGAGGGGCCGCGCTCGGAGTCCCAGCCACAAGCTGACCGAGGTGCTGGATGAAGTTGATGAAATCCTCATCGCCGCCTCCCTCCTTGACTATCACCCCGACGTACGCTGGTACCTGGACAGCGCTGAGGACGTCCTGAACCGTTTTCCCCACTACGCCGACCACCCAGAAGTCGGCATAAGGAGGGATGACATCGCCGCCCAACGAGAGATACTCCAGATGTATGAGGAAGAAAACGACCGAAAGCGGAGGAGAAGGTATCCCCGCTTTGGGATCCCGATTCTCTCCTCGATCCAGGCCAGGAGTTCGCACCATCCGAGGCCCGTCGAAGACGTCGGCGCCGCGGCCAGAGACAACCTCAGCAAGAACCCCGTCCGGATCCGGTTCCGGGTCGCCGGAATGACCCCATCAACCTGACAGCTGTCTCTTCAGCGTCTCGCCAGGAGGGAACCCCCGCAGCCTCTCTCCCCGGGCCATCGTCCCCCGCTGTCCCGTCAGCGCGCCATGCCCGGTCCGTCTCGGCTGTCGCCTCCTCCTCTCCGATGCCTCCTCCAGCTGCTGGGTGTACGAGGAGTTCTGCTTCGGTGAGCCCGGAGCCGAGTCCATCACGAGCGGCTCCCCCTTGTCCTTCCAGGGAGCCCTCTGCCACCATTCGGCGAGAAGAAGGAGCAACGTTCCCCGCAGCAGGCACCATCTTCCCTCCGGGAGACAGGTGAGTAAAAGTTCACTCTTCCTCTCCTAATGGTGATTTGTCTTGGCTGACTCCTGGGGGTGAGGTTCGGGGTTCGCAGTTCGCAGCCTTCGAGCCTTCACCACCTGCTGAGATAATAACTAAACCCGCTGCCTCTGTGTCTCCCTCCACGGAGCGATCCTCGACTTCAGCCAAGCGTCATCGGATGAGGAGGGGGCCTGCGGCCCTGGAGCACGTAATTCCAGCCGCGCAACCACGTCAAGGACGGAGGAGGAGAGCGGACTGCTGCATGGAGCCTGCGCCGACGACAAAGCATCCCCGGGTCTCCACGGATGATCAGTCCGACCCAGCGGGCCAGGGGCCCCCTGCCACCACGCCGTACGGGTTGCCAGCGTGGACGACGGTGCCGGAGGTTCCTCAGGCTGCAGAAGCTATCATGCCAGCTGTGGAGCCCGACGCAGCTGAGTGGGAGCAAGAAGACGACCTCCTCCCGTCTGAGCCCGGATCGTCGAAGTCCTGGACAGCGTCCGAACTTGAGATCAGGCAAGTGCTCAGTGTTGTCTTTGCCTTTTCTACTATTGAGCATTTTTGCCTGTCTCTTGGGGGGGCGAGCCGGGTGCAGCCGTCCACTGCGTCCGAGCTCGTCTCGCCGGGTTCTGGCGCTGCCGGTGATCCTGATCCCGGTTCTTCTTCTCTCCCTTCTGAGCCTTCTCCCAGGGTCGCCGGTGCAGAGCAGACGGCAATCGCTGTGCCAGGGGTTCCGGGTTCGGAGTTGGAGGTCGATACTGTCGCGGCCACGACCCAATCGGGGTCCGACGCGGGTGAAGCCGTGGTCCAGTTGGAGTTCGTCATCGGCTTGGTTACGGCCCGATCGGGGTCCACCGCGGGTGCAGCGTCGGCCCAGTCGGGATTCATTACCGGATTGGTGCCGGCCCAATCAGCGCCTGTTCGTGTGGGATCCGGAGAAGGAGCTGCAGACCTGCTGCTGAGTAACGCTGAACAGATCCCTTATCTTCGTCACATTTTTTCTTCCCCTGCACCAGGAACCGCGGGGATTACCCATAGTTGGCCCAGCTCTCCCTTGTTTCCTCTCTCCGTTGGGAGGCCGTCGCCGAGCTCTCGCCAGTGGTCCTGTTGGCAGGTTGATGCGGGCCGACCACCTGGAAGCCTGTTTGGCATCCTGAGCCGGCCCCCTGATAAACTGAACCCTATTTTTGGCAACCTGGTCCGGCCGCCGGAGGTTCGGTCATCCTCGGCCTGGGATTCGGGTAGGCCGCCAGAACCCTTCCAGTTACCCCGGTTAGCGGCTTGGATGCGGGGTGCGGGGAGGCCCCCTGAACTGTACATTATGCCTGTCATCCCGGTTTCTTTCTCTGCCCCTCGGTTCTGCGGCTATATAATTAATTAATGTAGCCAATAGCCATTATGCTGTTTTTTTCCCATTTGCACATTTAATTTCTTAGTTTGTCTTGTGGCGGTTCAGTTTTGATATGTGCATTTGAGAGTGCCGTATTCTGTTATCGTGTCTGTAATTGCCTTTTTTTTCTTCTCAGCTTTATAACAGGCTATACCATTGTGTTTTTGTCATGCTTGTCTGAATTAGCGTGCGCTTTTTTTTTCTTTTCCCCTCTCCTGTTGGAGGGATGAGACTGTTACCCTGTGTTTTTTATTTTCCTCTTTTCTCGTACCCCGTATGTGCTCCTGTGTTGTATAGTGTTTTTTTTTTTCCCCCCCTACGAATGAATGAATGAATGCCCTGGTTGTTTTCTGTTCCTGCCCTGTCTTTATTGTGATTTGTGTGGTAGGATATCGGGCTGTTTGGTTTTCGGTGAGGCCGATTCTGCCCCCCCTTTGCCTGCTCCCCTGTCCACCCGCCCTGGGGTGGGGTGGGGGGGTTTGGATGTTAACAGGCGTCCGGGAGTCCGCCCTTGAGGGGGAGACCCTGTCATAACCCGAGCACTAATATTGTCCCCGCTCGGGCCACGCACCATTCCTGTCAGGCTATGACAGCGGTGTTGTTATTCTGGCTCCCCGGGCTCTGATTGGACAACGCTCGGGGGAGCTCCCTGCTGTCAAGGTCTGAACAACTGTGCTGCATTTGTGGTCGTTAGCGGCCGGCTTTAAAAGCCGGCGCCAGCGGCAGCATATTGTGGCAGTCTCGTCAAACGTTTGTCTAATGTTTGTCTAACGAGCGTCAACGATTCCTTCTCATCTCATTTGTAAGTTTGTTATTCGCCTGTGATTATTGTCGTACTCTGTCATCCTTTTCCTTATCGGACGCTGAGCGAGCGCTCCTCGTCTCAGCTATCAATGATCATCCTGTGAGTTAATTAGTAGTCTTATTGTTTAGCCCACGTGGCTGGTTATCTTGTCCTTCCCTTTCCCTAACTGTGAATAAACACCTGTGCAACTTCACTGGACTGTGGCATCTTATGCTGGCTCATAAGGGCCAGCCCTGACAGCCTCAAGATTCTCACACCTAATACTTATATATGTATTTAATAAATTAGATATTTATTTCCTATTTTAAATAATTGACACTAGTTTAATGAAAGAGCTTTTCATTTGCAATTACACAGGGTTACAAAAATAATTTTTTGTAAGTTGTCTGTGTTTTTTTAACTGATTTAAGACAATTTTGCACCACTGAATCCGAAAATGACATCCGTTTCTCTCGATGAATGAATGAATCTTTATTTCGGAGAGATTAAAAGTAAAGATTAAAAGAAAGGAACAGAATAATATAACAAAGGGGGGAAAAAATCTTACAAGGTCAAATTAAACAGTAACTCCTCTGATCATACAGTTCAACATAAGTTATCCGAAATGGGTGATGGCTGAAGCCGCAGCTTATATTGCCCACCCATGTTCCATTAAGAATTCAAAAGAAAAACAAGAGCAATTACAATTCAGAACAAAGCTAAGACAAAACGTGACAAAAAAAACAAAACAAAACAAAAACGAAGCAACAGCACAACACAGACTGAATATGATAATTCTTATGTGATTTTACATGTCATCGCCACTCCACCGACACCCCCCCCCCCCACTCCCAACACACAGCCCCCCATCCTGACCCTGACCAAGACCCAGGTGAGGACGGAGCTGAGGAAGATCAAGGCGAGGAAGGCGTCGGGACCGGACGGCATCAGTGCAAAGCTCCTCAAGTCCTGTGCAGACCAGCTGTGTGGGATTGTGACGTATATCTTCAACATGAGCCTGAAACTGGGGAGGGTACCACAGCTGTGGAAAATATCTTGTGTGGTACCTGTACCAAAAACTTCCCACCCCAAAGACCTGAACAGCTACAGACCGGTGGCCTTGACGTCCCACTTGATGAAGACCCTGGAGAGACTGCTCCTTGCTCATCTCCGCCCCCTGGTGGAACCAGCAATGGATCCACTCCAGTTCGCCTACCAGCATGGCATTGGGGTGGAGGATGCGGTGATCTTCCTCCTTCATCGTTCTCTGTCCCACCTGGAGAAGCCCGGGAATATGGTGAGGATCATGTTCTTTGACTTCTCCAGTGCTTTCAACACCATCCAACCGATGATCCTGAAGGACAAGCTGCTGCGCGCAGGGGTGGACCAGCACCTGTCATCATGGATCCTGGACTACCTCACGAACCGGCCTCAGTTTGTGAGAACCCGGGACTGTGTTTCCGACACGATCATCAGTAGCACGGGGGCCCCCCAGGGAACGGTGCTGGCTCCCTTCCTGTTCACTCTTTATACTGCGGACTTCTCACACAACACAACACACTGCCATCTACAGAAGTTCTCTGATGACTCTGCGATCGTTGGTCTCATCTCCAACGGAGATGAAGCTGAGTACAGAGGGCTTATCCAGGACTTCGTGGACTGGTGCCATCGGAACTGCCTCCAGATCAACGCGAGGAAAACTAAGGAGCTGGTGGTGGACTGCCGCAGGCATGGGCAGCCCCTCACAGCACCAGTAAATATACAGGGAACAGACATCGAGATGGTGACATCCTATAAGTACCTGGGTGTTCATCTGAACAATAAACTAGACTGGTCACACAATACTGACGCACTCTACAAGAAGGGACAGCGCAGGCTGTTCCTGCTGAGGAGACTCAGGTCTTTTGGTGTACAAGGGGCGCTGCTGAAGTCATTCTATGACACGGTGGTGGCATCAGCCATCACTTTTGGAGTGGTCTGCTGGGGCAGTGGCATTACTGCAGCAGATAGGAAGAGACTGAACAAACTGATTAAGAAAGCTAGCTCTGTCCTGGGGCAGCGCCTTGATCCGATGGAGGAGATAGGAGAGAGAAGGACGGTGGCTAAACTGTCATCTCTGCTGGAGTCCGAGTTCCACCCTATGCAGGACATACTGGATGCACTGAGGAGCTCATTTAGCAGCAGACTACATCATCCCAGGTGCACAACCGAGAGGTTTCGTAGGTCCTTCCTACCAACGGCTGTCAGACTGTACAACCTAAGCAGGGCTGCTCGCAGAGATAGCAAAAAGACGTAACAAACTAATAGTTTTTTGAATGCAAAAGATGCAATAGACTTACACAATGGTCCTCTCCGGCATACAACTAGGAACATACCGGTCGCTATGGAGGGTAAGAATATGTATGGGCACATAATCATACCATGTAGGATAACTAAGTAGTCGGTTATGCTGTTTCATCCCATCTAGCAACAATGCTCTGCACTGTGTGTGTTTATATATTTACATATTTATTCCATCTAGCTACAATGCTCAGCACTGGGTGTGTTTATATTTATATATCTATATATTTATTCCATCTAGCTACAATGCTCCGCACTGTGTGTGTTTATATACTTGCATATTTATTCCACCTAGCTGCAATGCTCCGTACTGTGGGTGTTTATATATTTACATATTTATTCCATCTAGCTACAATGCTCTGCACTGTGTGTTCATATATTCATATATTTATTCCATCCAGCTACAATGCTCTGCACTGTGTGTCTGTGTGTGTGTGTGTGTGTGTGTATACGTATATATCTTATAGTAATATGTACATATGTATATTAGCTGCTCTTGCTTGCTTGTTTTTTTTCTTGCCTTCTGATTGTTGCTCTGAGTGTTGCTATCCCTGTGCTGTTGCAATCCTGGAATTTCCCCATTGTGGGACTAATAAAGGCTTATCTTATCTTATCTTGTATATACACTACCTTTCAAAAGTTTGGGGTCACTTAAAAATTTCCTTATTTTTGAAAGAAAAGCACTTTTTTCAATGAGGATAACTTTAAACTAATCAGAAATACACTCTATACATTGCTAATGTGGTAAATGACTATTCTAGCTGCAAATGTCTGGTTTTTGGTGCAATATCTAGATAGGTGTATAGAGGCCCATTTCCAGCAACTATCACTCCAGTGTTCTAATGGTACAATGTGTTTGCTCATTGCGTCAGAAGGCTAATGGATAATTAGAAAACCCTTGTGCAATCATGTTAGGTCTGCAATGCTGTAATTGCTGCAAATGGAGGATTCTTTGACGAAAGCAAAGTTTGAAGGAAAAAACTATTATTTCAAATACAAATCATTATTTCTAACCTTGTCAGTGTCTTGACTATATTTTCTATTCATTTTACAACTCATGGTGGTAAATAAGTGTGACTTTTCATGGAAAACGCAAAATAATTGTCTGGGTGACCCCAAACTTTTGAACGGTAGTGTATGTTTGGAGTACAGTATTTCTACCTTTACTTTTTGTTTAAATTGTCCAAGCATTGTACATGATTTTAATTTGGGTCCAAAAGCGTTCCACAATCTGACTCCTTGCACTGAGACAGTGTTGCTTGGTGCAACACTGGTGCAATCAGGTGCTAAGTAAAAACCTGTACTTACTTAGTACTGTGCATGTACTTACCATTATATAAAGGTAAGAACATTTAAATTGAATGTTACATCATCACTGTTCAAAATTCAGAGAATTTCAAGACAAAAAAGAATTTTGCATCATGTAAAGCGAAAATACCCGTACATGTAAACAAAAACATATAAAACATGTGGCCATAATTCAAAAAGTTGACCTGATTGAACAAAACCAATGTGATTTTTGGATTCAGCACATCAAAATTGTCCTAAATCAGCTAAAAAAAACTTAGACAATAAATCTGGTGTTGACCAGTGTTATAAATTCATCACACATTTGTGTAATTAATAGTGCATTTATTTATTTCATTTAGTCATTGCTGACCATCAATAGTCACAGTGGGAGGAAAAAAATCCAGAATAGAAAAAAAAAAAGACGATGCATTGAGAATCCTAATTGGCTCGAATAGGAGCCCTCTGAATTGTAAGTGGCTCGAATCGTCGAGTGCCTAGATTCCCACCCCTAACAGACCTATAGATAAGGTACAATGTTTTTATGAACTCAGATGCACTAATATTCAGAAGGAGGACTAATATTAATGAAGATGAAATTGAGATAGCTACTCCAGTAATTCAGTCATTTACTACATTCAACACGTTAGCCATGACTTAAACAGCTCAGCCCTCAGCAACCATCCTCCAAGAGAACTTATTGTCAAACAGGTAAGCTAACATAAACAGCACATATTAACGGTATTGTCATTTTTCCAAAGCTTGAAACAGTTGGCCATTGAAAATAAGCAGTGCTAACTTTCTTTACTTGCTAAAACTTACCAAGCAGAAGCAGCAGTTAACGTCGCAGCTCCGGGGTGTCTGTTTCAGATGCTCATGCATCACTGTAGTGCTGCCATAAGATAGTCAGCTTTGCAGAATTTGCATTTTACTTGTTTCGTTTCTTTATTTTCAGTAAAATCTTGCCATATTTTCAAAAGTTTGGGTCTCGCTTTTTTTTATAGCTCTTCTTCTCCATGTTTATCTTTCCACGCTGGAAACTGTTCAGGCATGCCAGACAACAGAAGCACTACAGCCCACAGCAGTTTCAGTAGTGCATTGCAATTACAACTGAATATTTCCGTGGCATGTCCATAAACTTTGAAATTAAACATGTTCACAATAAAATTTTACATCGACAAATTCCTATGATTGACATTGTCGACAATGTTGACCAATTGTTGCAGCCCTACATGTATAATGACAATAACAGCATCATCATCATGGAGGTAGACATTACCTATGTTAGCACGCCTCTTAATGTCTTTGCGGCGGTTGGCAAACCAGTTGTACACCTTCAGAGATGTCACCCTCTCCAAATCAGACAGCTTTTTTCCTGTAATATAAACATGAGACACCTGAACAGCTCCTCCTATGACCTCCACTTTCTCTTTGACCCACTGTTGCAATACACGCATTTCCCCTCACTTACTAATGAGTAACTGGGTTAAAAATCAGTCATGTAATGCCTTACCTGGTTTCTCAATGACAGCATTGCAGGCTGTAGCAATCTCCTCTCTCTTGGCTTCATCAGGATACTGGTTATCAATGAAGTAGCTGCACACACACACACACACGTTACATCTTGTTACTCTCACAAACTTCTGTCTCAACACTGAACTCAACGGTTGCTCTCTGCCTTCGTACCGCTCCATGACAGCCAGACACTCCTTCCTCCAGGTGAATCTGCTCCCTCGACGCAACCGGAAGCCAGCAGGAATGGAGCCAAAAGTGGGCGGGGCTTGATGCCAGTCCATCACCTCCTCCAGTGCCAGCGGAGCAGCTCGCATGGCCAGGGTGGCACCTGGAGTTGCAATCACAATTAACACATTGACACTAGGGGTTGGATAGTTAGGGATATTTGGTTTTCGGGTGATTTTCATAGAAAATGTAAAAAGTTCATGCTACAGTGATATATCATGAAAGTAGGGCATTTAAGTAGAAGCATGCAATGGTGATTCCTCATCTCAAACAATTTATTGAAACAAAAGCCAACAGTGGTGGGTATACCACAACAAAAAAGTCTCAATAACTTGTCATGTGCCCTTGAGCATCAATTACAGCTTGATGTCTCATGCTGTTCACAAGTCGACTTATTGTCTGCTGAGGCATGGTATTCCACTCTTCTTGAAGGGGGGCCCTCAGGTCATTGAGGTTGTGGGCTGCAGCGTTACGAGCCTCTACACGGCAACTCAGCTGATCCCATAGGTTTTCTATGGAATTCAGGTCTGGAGAAAGTGCAGGCCACTTCTTTTGAGGTACCCCAGCCTCCAGCAGTCGTTCCCTAATGATGCGACCTCAATGAGCTGGAGCATTCTCTTCCATGACGATGAAATTAGGCCTGTGTTGTTCATGCAGGGGCACAATGACCGGATTAATGGTGTTATTCAGGTAGTATTGGCTTGTCACTGTACCATTCACAAGGTGTAGGGCAGTTCTGTATTGACTAGATACCCCTGCCCAGACTGTAACATGGTAACAACAGTGACTGATGCATAGCGCCCTCCTTGACATCTCTCCAACATCGTTAGTGGCCATCATTGTTGGTCAGCGTGAATCGACTTTCATCAGAAAACAGCACTGAAGCCCACTGGTCCCTTGTCCAGCGTAAGTGCTCACTGGCCCATGCAAACGATGACGCCTGTGCCTGATAGTGTTGTCCGGTACCCTTGCAGGTCATCTAGCATGCAGACCACGCTGATGTAAACGGTTTTGAATATTCTGCCGTGACACTTGGGTGCCTCTCACCTCCCTTAAATGTGCCTGGAGTTCAGTGGCATTGATCATCCGGTTCCACAGGGCACTGTTCACAATGAAGCAGTCATCAGCGTGGGATATGGCCAAAGGACGTCCACTTCTATGCCTTTCTGTGACTCTTCCAGTCTCTCCGTATCTTTGTTGCAACCTGCTGATGACACTCTGACACTCTAAGCTCAGTGGTCACTTTCCTCTGAGAACATCCTGTTTGAAGCCTTGCAATGGCGAGGTACTGTTGATCAAGTGTGAGCTGTCATCTTGGTCTCATGATGTCAAAATGTGAACAGCATGATGAAGAGGACTGTTTAAATACCAATTCTAATTGAACCAGAAAGTTTATTGGTTGAATCATGGATCAAACACCTGTTGTGAATTTTGCAGTTAAGCGCCTTGTTAGAGAACAGCAAGTTACACAAAAAGTACTGAAACACTGAATAGTTGGACATGTGTATTCAAACTGTTAGAGAAGGTCAAATTAAGTTCACCTGTAAGGGTTATAGTGCATTTTAGGTGCATCCTGAAATTTCACCCAAAAGTCGAATATCCCTAACTTTTTGTTAGTAGTGTATATCTCTCAATATAGTGTATTACTGTGATACTTTTGTCCGCGATACTGTATCAATTCAGGGAAACAAATATTCCGATACTTAAATAAAAGTACTTTATTTGTATAAGTGTTGCAACTACAAAATCAGTTTTGGGGGTACCAGAGTAATTAAAAAAATGACTTCAGTCCATTAGATGGTGCTAAATAGTCACTGTCTGGTATGTATTTGGATAAAAACATCATACTACACAAATCAACTTAGACTTGTTCATACCGTACATTCCATTATGACGCGCTCATGTTTAACACAGTGATGTTATTGTTCAGTTTGTGGTGACCCAGCACACTGCAGATTGACTCTATTTCACACTCAGCAGGTCTGGAGGAAGCAGATGACAATTTGCATACAGAGGACAATTCACAGACGGACAAAAAGCCACAGGAGGCAGTCAAATGGGACTGTATGCATGAGTCCTCGAGCCAACCAATGTCATGCTAATCATGTGTATTGACTGATACAGTATGCTAATGTGCCATGCATTCTCTCTTCCTGTATCACTGTATAAAAGAGCTTGTGTGACATGTCTCAAGAGCACAGTAGTTCACTGAGCTACGATGTGTGTCTCATTATGTTGGAGGAAATAAAACCTTGCAACCTTCCAGCTCGTCGCATTACACCTGATCCTTTTCCTCCACACTGGTGAACCCGACGTGTCATGGTGCGTCCCTCGCCTGATCTTTTCCCTCCACACTGGTGACCTGACGAGAGAGAATGACTGTCTGTTCACTCTCACTGTGCTGTGAATTCCGGAGGACTAGAGAATGCCTGCAGCCTCTTCATCCACATCGGGGTGCACTCTCCGGAGCAGGCAGCGCTGGGACAGACACGCACCATGAACGGCGACACGAGCGAACTGAAGGAAGCAGCCTGAACGGGGACGATCATCGGTGCCGTCTGCGTTGATTTCCACCAAGCTCCCCGAACCTGACTCACTCCCAACAGCGGACCTCCCACGCACAGAAGCCCCGCACGCACACCGCAGGATTACGAGGACAGCACAACTTCCAACTATGTGGTCACTGCGCCAAGTGCACGCCACGCACAGGGACAAACTGGCTCCACAGACTGATAGAGCATCCTCCGCCGCTGCACATGCCTGAGAAACACGGCCGATTGCCATCCTCGGAACCTTCAGGGCTGTTCACATACCTGAAGCAGACGTGCAGCCTGCACACAGGACTTTGTATGGGTTTCTCAGCCACAACGCACAACGGGAGTTTAGCCGATTGCTGTCCCCGATGGCTTTAGGGCTGCGTACGCACCTAAAGCCACACCGCTAAGTCCCTCACACAGCTGCAGTTGTTGCACAGCCGCTACGCATCCTCAGGGAATTTGGCCGTTTGCCTTCCCCACGTCCTCGCTGGACCGAGCCATGAGAGGAGTCAGAGGCTTAATTTTTTCACAGCCGCTGTGGCTCACCGCCAGGTTGACCGGGAAAGTCCCTCACCATCGCGGATCCACACACAATTTTTGCGTGGCCCAGACACCTTTGACATCCTGGGCCGGCACACACTTACTCCCACCCCCCTCCCTCTCCTCCTCCACAGCGCTCTTCCTGCACCTCACTCCCTAAAGCCGGCCGATTGCCGTCTTGTTCCATTACGCATGACGCACACCGGCCGCGTGCACCCATGAGCCACGGCCATTCAACGTGCTGGAACTCGGAGCGGAGCACACTGTCTTTTCCACCCCTCCCCCGTCCCCCCGACGGACTGACATGCCCTCCGACACTCCTCTACAGCAGGATAGTTCAACCGGAGCGGGAGCCCAAACGACCGGGGGGGGGGGGGTGGTCACAGCCCCTTCTGAGTGTTCTGGGGGGAGCTGTGTGGTGACCCAGCACACTGCAGATTGACTCTATTTCACACTTAGCAGGTCTGGAGGAAGCAGAGGACAATTTGCATTAGGGATGGGCATAATTTACCGATTAACCGATAATTGATCATTAAGAATTTCACCGAGGAAGTTCATTTTCGTCGACAAACCGTTTTTTTTTTTTTTTAAACAATCCGAGGTTATTAGGCCTACTGCACGGCCGTCCTCAAACAATGCAATGGCAAAATTTGGGCACCAGGGGGCAACATTACACCATCGCCGTACCCTGGCGTGCCTCAGTTGATACATGCGGGCTTCCGTAGGGCAATCGCCAAATCATGAAGCGGTTACGGCGAAGTGTTGCGTGGGACCATTTCAATTTAAAAAATGACCAGGTGTACTGCAATCACTGCAATGCAGCATACAAATATACCTCATCGACAGGGTCCATGGAACACCCTTATTACGCGAAGAAACCGCCAACAGTGGTTGCGCGCTGAGTAATGGCGGTCGTGAAGATTCTTTTTTTTTTTTTCAGAAACTTTATTGAGAAGGTCATGAAGATTCGGTGTACACACGTCGAGGGAAGCTGCAGGAGGCGGCGTAGTGGCTCGACGGGAAGACTATTTCGCACAAAATGGCACAAGAGAACAGCAAAAAGTTCTGCGCGGCTAGACTAAGTAACACGAGCGATAGAGCAATGAATGCGGTCTTCGTTTGTTGGGTGGCCGCTCGGCAGGGACAGAAGCTGGGTAAAACGTCTCGGCCAATCAGCTTGCGGGGTGAAACGTCTCGGCCAATCAGCTTGCGAGATTCCCGAGGGCTCTCCGTGCTGATTCCTGATGTTCTAATGTAGTCTACCTGCCTTGTTACGTACCTAAAAATGTTAATGATTAACCGATTATTAATCAATAATTCTCCCGACGATCGGTGAAGAAAATTTCACCGAATGCCCATCCCTAATTTGCATACAGAGGACAATTCACAGACGGACAAAGAGCCACAGGAGGCAGTCAAACGGGACTGTATGCATGCATCCTCGAGCCAACCAATGTCATGCTAATCAAGTGTATTGACTGATATGCTAATGTGCCATGCATTCTCTCTTCCTGTATCACTGTATAAAAGAGCTTGTGTGACATGTCTCAAGAGCACAGTAGTTCACAGAGCTACGACGTGTGTCTCATTATGTTGGAGGAAATAAAACCTTAATAATAATGCATCAGATTTATATAGCACTTTATCATAGACACTCAAAGACGTTTTACAAGTAGATACATTATTCATTCACTCCAGACAGATAATGGTAGTGGCAAGCTACTACTATAGCCACAGCTGCCCAGGGGCAGGCTGACGGAAACGTGGCTGCCAATCCGTGCCAACGGCCTCTCCGGCCACCACCGAACATTTAAACATTTTTACACATTCATACCCAGTGTTATGGGCACTGGAGGCAATGCGGGTGACGTGTCTTGCCCAGGGACACAATGGCAGGATATCTGGGGAGAGCGGGATTTGAACCGCCAACCATCAGGTTATTAGACGACCTGCTCTACCTCCTGAGCCACTGCCGCCCCTTGCAACCTTCCAACCTTCCAACCTTCCAGCTCGTCGCATTACGCCTGATCCTTTTCCTCCACAAATTAACATTTCAGACTCTATATCTTAAACTGTGACATCTAAATCTACCATTAAAATTGATACCATGATATTTTTTTAGTCCAAAACACTCTTTGATTTCTACTTATGTTACATACAGTATGTGACTCTCCTAATAGAATTTCAACTAAATTACCTAACAGTGTTACTGAAATAAAAGTTTTTCTTCTCATTTTATTAAAAACCTTCCCCACAGGTATAAGTCTATTGTTACCTGGGCTAGACTTTTCCAATTGATACCAGCGGAAGAAGGCTCGTTTCTTCTGCTCGCTGAGGTCCGATCCCTGCTGCAGGAGCCAGTGGGAGATCCGACTCTGACTGATTCCTGGAGGAAGAGGACCAGAGTCAGACTGTGTGGGATATATGCTGGTTCAACGCAACATTCATTGACTTGTCACATCTTTCTTCCATTTGTTTTTAATTAATAAAAGATATTGGAAGTAAATTAATTATGGGTCACCACCTTGCTTTGAAAGCATCAATAAGTCACATAGTTAGAAAAGAAAACAATCCTTGACTTTTTTTTTTTTTAAATATGCCTCAAGATGTATTAATCATTTTACCATTGCAGCCCTCTAAATTTTTAACAACTGAAATTGAGAGGTTCCTACAGATTCCAGCCCCCAATACCAACATTTTATTTAAAAGTGTATATGCAATTAAAAGTAACTGGAATGCAACTGAATTGGTGAATTCAAAAAGGGCCCAAGTCCACACTTTTTCAAAGGGGACTTGGGCCCCTTTTGAATTCACCGATTCAGTTATTAGTAGCCCACTGCTAATTGCACAGTTGGCTGGGTGATCAGTTAAAAAACAAGAGACCACTGAGCCGAGGCAGCTAATTCTCTCCTTCATATTTTATTTTTCCAAACAAATTTGAGAATGCTATGTGACATCCCTGCCTCTTTTGGCTGCTGGGCAGTTCGGTGTTTTTTTTTTTCCTCTCCTGCTTGTGTTGAGTTGCAGGTGCTCAGCGGGTGTGGTTGGCCAATTAAGCCACCTGGTCCCAGTTCCCAGTTATAAAAGGCACATCCACTTGCTTTCCCAGAGATCCTAAGAGCCAGAGAGTTCCAAAGAAAGAATGGGGTAATGGCTGAGACATGCTCCACAGCCTTGGTTAAGTTTCTTTTTCCACCAGACACTTCACACACTACACTAACGCTCATGTGGACATACTGAACGCACTGAGGAGCTCATTTAGCAGTAGGCTACATCATCCTAGGTGCGCAACCGAGAAGTTTCGCAGGTCCTTCTTACCTACAGCTGTCAGACTTTATAACCTAAGCAGGGCTGCGCGCAGAGATAGCAAAAAAAGTGATGACCTAATAGTATTGAATGCAAAAGACGCAACAGACTTACACAAAATGGTCCCCTCCAGTATACAACTAGGACAATATCAATCGCTACGGAGGGTGACAATATGTATGGGTTCATATTCATACTATGTGGGGTAACTAAATAGACGGTTATGCTGTTTATTCCATCTAGCTACAATGCTTCGTATTGTGTATATATATTTATGTGTACATATGTATATTCACTGCTCTTATTTTCTTATCTTCTAAATTATAGCTCTGAGTGTTGCTATCCCTGTGCTGTTGCAATCCTGGAATTTCCTCATTGTGGGACTAATAAAGGCTTATCTTATCTTATGTCAATTAGTGATGGCCAGATAAGGCTTTCTTGAAGGCTTGAAGCTTTTCATCAAATTGGTTCATATAGACCACAGGTGTCAAACTCACTCCATGGAGGGCCAAGACCCTGCAGGTTTTACCTCCACCCAGTGTCTTCAACAGGTGAGTTCACTGAATTTCTTCCCACTGATTGCTGACCAGTGAAAACACCTGCTAAAGACACTGGGTGGAAGTAAAACCTGCAGGGTCTTGGCCCTCCATGGAATGAGTTTGACACCCCTGAATAGACGAAGCTTCATTTACTCTACTAGGCCACCTACTGGACAAAAAGTATACAACATGCAGATTTTTACAAGGGCATTATTGATTTAATGTGCATTTTTTTCCATTTCAATAAATGTACTGTCTTAAGAAATAATGATCATAAGGTGGAAAAAAAGAAATAAAACAGGGGTGACTACAGTGAATGTGCTACTTATCCATTTTTATTAAGAAATAATAACTTTTCAACAGTCGGACTTCCGGTTATGGCGGCCACGTAGGAAGACGTGTTTCACTCTGCTCTGCTCCTAAAAATAAAAAGTTGGCAAATAACTCTCTCAATTGGAACAAAACCTATCCCAGCGTTTGGGCGCGGATATGGTAAAGCCTATGGCTGGGAAATTAGGTGGAGGAAAAACTGAATTGTCGAAACAGTCCAAGCTAACAGACTTCCACGTTCGTGACGAAGCAGAAAAATCTCGGAAGGCACGAGTGCGGTGCTCGCTGCCATTAGCTCAATGAGAGCAGACTTTTCCTCTAAATTTGATGGGATTATAGCAGCAAGAGAAGGAATGAGAAAGGAAATAAGTGACTGTATGGAACGAGTATCGCAGGTGGAGCTCCGAATTTCCAGCGCTGAGGATGACGTCACCAGCCTACAATTAAAGGTGCGCACATTGGAATTAAAAAACAAACGTCTGGAAGATAGTGTCCTGGACTTAGAATCCCAGTCGAGACGGAACAATCTGAGGCTGGTGGGCCTCCCGGAGGGAACAGAGGGACGGGACACATGTTCCTTTTTGGAAAAGTGGATTCCAGAAGCGCTGAACAACGCGGAGCTGCAGTCATCGGTCGTCTTAGAGAGCGCCCACCGAATCGGCCCACCGAGAGATAATAAGGCACCACCGAGGACGCTGATTATGAAGTTCCTCAGATACAGAGACAAGATGACGATCTCCAACGCGGCGCGAGCTAAAGGAGAAATTAAATACCAGGATCAACAGGTGCGGTTCTACCCAGATTTGGCCACAGGAATCCAACAATTAAGGAAACAGTTTGACCCCGCCCGTAAAGAGCTGCGCAACCTCGGGATTCGTCACGGAGTGATTCATCCGGCAAGACTGCTGGTCACATATAAAGGGAGAACCCACACCTTCAAGACCCCTCAGGAGGCGCAGGTGCTTATCAAGCAGATCCAAGAAGAGACTGGTGGGAGCTAAGCATGAAGCATGAACAAGATATAAAGGTAGAATATTTAAGCATTTGCACAGGCATCTGACTGATCTGAAGCATATAGCAAGTTTACAAAATATAGATTGTATTATATATATTAAAAAAAAAACCTATGATGTACAAAGTTGCTATCAAATTTTGGAGTTAAGTTGGAAAACTACAGAAGACAGTTAATGTTATGTCATTAAAAGCAGTAGAGTCAGGGTGATTGAGAGGAGAAAGAAAGAGTGGTTTGACTGATCCTCGCGGGTGTGGAGCAGTCAATGGCTATAGCGGGAGACAGAATTTTTTTTTTTGATTTTGGGGGGATTACCACGAATGTGGGGAGGGGGAATTTGTTTGTGTGTAGTTTGTGGGACGAATGTTCAACCACTCATGTTTTTGCTTCTCTGTATGAGCATGTTTATATTGCGAGGTAATCTCAAACTCCTTATTGATCATAGACCAAAGCGTTAATCTTAATTTAACTTCATGGAATAGCAGAGGTCTACAAAATTTAAAAAAACTTAAAACAAATTATGAATAAAATAAAAGACATAGGTTCAAAAATTGTGTTTTTACAAGAAACTCATCTAATAGAGGAGGATGTAAAAAGAATTTGGAGAAGATGGCAGGGAAGTGTGTTCACCTCATCATTTTCATCCCGAGCTAGGGGAGTTATGACTCTCATACATAAATCAGTCCCATTTCAAGTGAAAAATGTAATTGGAGACAAATTAGGAAGATATCTAATCATCCAAGGATCTTTGTTATTAGAAAATATAAATCTGGTGAACTTATACGGTCCCAATATAGATGATCAAAACTTCTTTGCTAACTTATTTCTTATTTTATCATCACTTACAGGGCAACATATAATAGCAGGGGATTTTAATTGTACATTGAATCCCGGTATAGATAGATCAACAGGACTGGACTGTACACACAATGGATGCAGGATGACCATTAATCATTTTATGAAAGAATTGAGATTGCTAGATATATGGAGAGAAATGAAACCACAAGTTAAAGCCTACTCTTGTTATTCTAACACCTACAAGACATTCTCACGTATTGACTATTTTTTGATCTCCACAGAATTAAGGTCCAAGATTCAAAACTGTTTCTATGATAACATTGTGATCTCTGATCATGCACCCTGCTGTCTAATATATGTAGATAAGAAATTGACTAAGGAACCAGGTAGGTGGCAATTTCAGCATAAATGGCTTCAGGATGAGGAATTTGTTAAGTACATAGAAAAACAGATGAGTTCTTTGATATCAATACTACACAAACATCAGCATGTATAAAGTGGGAGGCTTTCAAAGCTTTTATTAGGGGGCATATTATTAGTTATACAGGTTCAAAATCTAAGAAGACTCGAGAGGAGAGAGTCCAATTGGAACATAAAATAAAAATTCTTCAAGAAAAAGTGTATGCAGGAAGTGACCCAGAGTTAGAGAACTAATTACTGATTCTGAGAGCTGAACATGACAAAAAATCAGCGAATAGAGCTGCCTCGAGTCTTCTAAGATTGAAGCAATCTTTTTATGAACAAGGTGAAAAATCAGGGAAATTACTGGCATGGCAGATTAAACAATTAGAATTTAAAACACCAATTACCAGTATTATAAGTAACGGACAGCCAGTTGTAGATCCTTTAGAAATTAACAGTGCTTTTAGAGATTATTATGAAAAACTATATGATACAAAAAATGAAACTGACTTAACAAAACTAAATGGGCTTTTGGACGGATTATCTATACCGTGTATTCCAACTGAAAACAGGGAGATACTGGAGTCTAAAATTAGTCAAGAAGAAGTTGGGCTAGCCATTGATAATATGAAATCAGGAAAAAGTGCAGGACCAGATGGTCTTCCAGTTGACCTCTATAAAAAATTTAAGAATAAATTAATAAAACCATTTTTGGAAATGGTTTTAGAAGCATTTCAAAATAATAATTTACCACTATACATGAATAATGCCTTAATTATACTGTTGCCAAAACCAGGTAAACCCTCTAATAAATGTGAAAACATGAGACCAATAAGCCTATTAAATGCTGACCTTAAGATAATCTGTAAAATTTTAGCAAGACGACTACAAGAAATATTACCAAATATTATTAACCGAGATCAGAATGGCTTTATAATGGGAAGACAAGGCTTCCATAATGTAAGAAGACTATTTAATATTATTTATTCTAATAAAGAAGCACCGGATACAGCTCTCCTATCATTGGACGCCGAAAAGGCCTTTGATAGGGTTGAATGGCCCTTTCTTTTTGAAGTCCTACAAAGGTTTGGACTTGGAAATAATTTCATAAAATGGGTTCAGATAGTAGTAGTAGATTAGTTTATTTGACAGGGACAGTGCAATAAACATAGACAATTAATCAAAGACAATCAATCTGATGTGTTGCACATAGAGTGTATAGCTATTAGCTAATTTGCAACTCTTGTCCCTGGATGGGCTTTAGAAAAAAGAATCAAGATAAAAGATATACACAATAACCACATACATCAATGCAGATGTACATGTGATAATATACAATAATGCTACAGCAGAAATCCTAACAAACAGCAATATCTCAAAATCAATAAATATCAATAGAGGATGTCGACAAGGCTGTCCACTTTCACCTTTACTGTTTACTATGGCAATTGAACCTTTAGCGATGGCAGTACGTTTACATCCACAAATATATGGAATTAAAGTAGGACCAACGGAACAAAAAATCTCCCTGTATGCCGATGACATAATTTTGTTTATGTCGAATCTTAAAAAATCAATTCCGACCTTGTTGAATTTAATAAAGAATTTTGGGGAAATATCAGGATATAAAATAAATAAAACTAAATCTTCAATATTAATGCTAAATGAGACCCAGAGAAATCACCCAGCTCCTGAGGTAAATCAATTCAAAGTTGTAAATCAGTTTAAATATTTAGGAATTCAAATTGTGCCTAAGCTAGAATCAGTCGCTAGTGCCAACTATGAAGCCTTAATGACAGACATTAATGAGTTACTTCAGAGATGGATGTCACTACCAATGTCGATGATCGGGAGAATTAATATACTTAAAAGTAATATCTTACCCAAAATACTTTATTTATTTCAATACATTCCTTTACCACCACCTTCAGATCTATTCTCAAGAATTAAAAAAAAGTTAGTGGAATTTATATGGAACAATAGGAAGGCTAGATTACGTCTGTCCTTACTATATTTACCATTTGATCGTGGAGGTCTGAAATGTCCAAACTTTATGTTGTATTACTGGTGAGCACAACTGAGGTCCATCCATCCATCCATCCATCCATCTTCTACCGCTTTTCCGGAGGTCCGGGTCGCGGAGGCAGCAGTTCAAGCAGAGAAGCCCAGGCTTCCCTCTCCCCAGCCACCTGCTCCAGCTCTTCAGAGGGGATACCAAGGCGTTCCCAGACTAGCTGGGAGACATAGTCTCTCCACCGAGTCCTGGGTCTGCCCCGGGGTCTCCTCCCAGTGGGACGTGCCTGAAACACCTCAAGTGGGAGGCGTCCAGGAGGCATCCTAATCAGATGCCCATACCACCTCAACTGACTCCTTTCAATGTGGAGGAGCAGCGGTTCTACTCTGAGCCTCTTCCGGATGACTGAGCTCCTCACCCTATCTCTGAGGGTGAGTCCAGCAATCCTACGGAGAAAGCTCATTTCAGCCGCTTGTATCCGCGATCTCGTTCTTTCGGTCATTACCCAAAGCTCGTGACCATAGGTGAGAGTAGGAACGTAGATTGACTGGTAAATCGACAGCTTTGCCTTAGAACTAAGCTCCCTCTTCACCACAACAGACCGGTACAACGTCCGCATCACTGCAGATGCTGCTCCAATCCGTCTGTCGATCTCTCGCTCCATTTTCCCCTCACTCGTGAACAAGACCCCAAGATACTTAAACTCCTCCACTTGGGGCAGGAGCCTGTCCCCAACCCGGAGAGGACAATCCACCTTTTTCCGGCTGAGGACCATGGACTCGGACTTGGAGGTGCTGATTCTCATCCCAGCCGCTTCACACTCAGCGGCAAACCGTCCCAGCAAGAGCTGTAGGTCATTGCTGGATGAAGCCAACAGGACAACATCATCTGCAAACAACAGAGATGAGATCCTGTGGTCACCAAGCATGACACCCTCCATTCCCTGGCTGCGCCTAGAAATCCTGTCCATAAAAATTATGAACAGGACCGGTGACAAAGGGCAGCCCTGGCGGAGTCCAACTCTCACTGGGAATGACTCCGACCGAGTGTTGGCAATGCGAACTAAACTCTCACAACGGTCGTACAGAGACCGAATAGCTCGTAACAACAAGCCCGATACCCCATACTCCCGAAGCACCCCCCACAAAAATCCACGAGGGACGCGGTCAAATGCCTTCTCCAAGTCCACAAAACACATGTAAACTGGTTGGGCAAACTCCCACGAACCCTCAAGAATTCTCGAGAGGGTGAAGAGCTGGTCCGATGTGCCACGGCCAGGACGAAAACCACATTGCTCCTCCTGAATCCGAGATTCGACCAACGGCCGGACTCTCCTCTCCAGTACCTTGGCATAGACCTTCCCAGGGAGGCTGAGGAGTGTGATCCCTCTAAAGTTGGAGCACACCCTCCGGTCCCCTTTTTTGAAGAGAGGAACCACCACCCCGGTTTGCCATGCCAAAGGCACTGCCCCCGACCTCCACGCAATGTTGCAGAGGCGTGTCAACCATGACAACCCAACAACATCCAGGGCCTTGAGGTACTCGGGGCGAATCTCGTCCACCCCCGGGGCCCGGCCACCAAGGAGATTTTTAACCACCTTGGCGACCTCAGCCCCTGTGATAGGCGAGTCATCCCCCTCGTCCCCAAACCCTGCTTCCTCTGTGGAAGGCGTATCAGTGGGATTGAGGAGATCCTCGAAGTATTCCTTCCACCGCCCGACGATATCCCCAGTTGAAGTCAACAGTGTCCCATCCGCACCATACACAGTGTGGACGGGGAGCTGCTTTCCCCTCCTGAGCCGCCGAACAGTTTGCCAGAATCTCTTTGAAGCCGACCGAAAGTCTTGTTCCATGGCCTCACCGAACTCCTCCCATACCCGGGTTTTTGCTTCAGCAACCACCCGAGTTGCACTCCGCTTGGCCTGCCGGTACACCTCAGCTGCTTCGGGAGTCCCACAAGCCAACCAAGCTTGATAGGACTCGATAGGACACATGACTTGATAGGACAACTGAGGTCTATGACATATTATTTTTCATCAAATGATCTTCCTCACTGGACTGAAATGGAATCATACAATTTACCTTTACCTCTTCCCATATTCATATACTCAGACTCGGCAAAAAAATTACAGAAACAAGTTAAAAATCCATTTGTAAAGCATATGATCAAAATATGGTGTGAAACCAAAAAATATTTAAAAGAACCACACTTATTGTCACAATTTAGCCCAATATGGGGTAATCAATATTTTAAACCAGGGAGAGTGGATGCTGTATTTAAAGTATGGAATTTAAAAGGGATTCAAAAGATTCAAGACTTATATTTGTCATGTTCAGATAACATAATGTCTTTTGAAGAACTGAGGATCAAATTTAATCTTAATAGAACACATTTTTTTAAATATCTTCAGCTTAAGAACTTTATTTGATCAAATCAAAATAATGCTCTCACCCAACCTACTTATTCATCCTTGGAAAAAATTTTGACGAAAGATGGTAAGAGAAAGGGTATTATTTCAGAGTTTTATAACTCATTGACATTATCCTCAAGTGAAAACTCACAGAAAAGATTGAATTATTGGAAAGAAGACCTGCAAACTCAAATTTTAGAGGAACAATGGGAATTGGCTTGTACAGAAGCTCAAACCAAATCAATAAATGTGCGTCTTAAATTGATACATTTTAAATGGTTAATGCGGATGTATGTTACACCGGTGGAGTTAAATAGATATAACAAAAACATACCAGATACGTGCACAAAATGTATGGAAAGTAAAGGAACCCTATTTCATTGTTTATGGGAATGTAGAAAAATTAGAATGTTTTGGGAAGAGGTGAGGGTAACAATTGAAAAAATAATTTCAAAACAAATCATATTGAATCCTAAATTGTTTTTGTTGGGTCTGTATCCAGAAAAGCATAACTTTAATAAGAGTGAAAGAGCATTCATAGACCTCAGTTTGCTTAACGCCAAAAAATGTATTGCACTACTGTGGAAAAAGACTCATAGACCAGATGTGACTCAGTGGTTAAGACAGATGTTAACTGTCTTAACTGTCTCTTTCTTTATTAAGACAGATGTCTCCCCCTGTTGCGTGGGTTTACTCCGGGATTTCTCCGGTTTCCTCCCACATGCCAAAAACATGCATGTTAGGTTAATTGGCTGTTCTAAATTGTCCCTAGATATCTGTTTCCTATAGGCCCTTAGAATAGAGGGTTAGTATTAATGAAAGCGCTTTGAGTGGTCTTTGTGACTAGAAAAGCGCTATATAAGTGCAGGTTAGTTAGTTAGTTAGTTAACAAACCTTCCACTAGAAAGAATAACATACATACTGAAATCAAAGGAAATTGTGTTTGAGAATATATGGAGACCTTTCATTGATTATGTAAAGAATTTAAACATAACTTTTGAAGAAGAAGGTGAATGATGTGTGTGGACCTTGTAAATTCCAAACTGGTGAATGTATAATATGTATACTTATGTAATGGATTGCCTAGACTAAACAGAGGAGCATTGTTGAAGACCTGCCTTTGTTAGTGGTTGTTGGTGTTTTTAGTACATTTTTTTTTAATTACTTTAGGGTTAGTGTTTGATTGTTTGTGTTATGTTTGTAAAAAAAAAAAAAGGTTCAATAAAAAATATTGTGGAAAAAAAAACTTTTCAACAGTCTTTTGACTAAAGCAATTTATTTATTTATTTATTTTAAGATTATTTCACCAGCTTTGGAGAATACTCTCTCACAGGGCACAGAAGATGCAGATGTACAAAGAAAGGCTACTGTAAGTTTGTCCAGTAGGGTAGACACGTTTGTCTTTCCCAGTGCATTCACTTCTTTTGTCCTTATTCTCATGCAGGGCACGATAGTGCCTCAGCATAGATGATACGTTATTGTTGTATCCAAGCTCTTTGAAACACAACAGCCACTTCACCTTGCAAATAAAAATAAATCTAAATTACAAGAAAGGCACGACCCGGCTGGGACTTGAACCCCAGCCTCCCAGTTGTGAGGCGGATGCTCTTCCTCTATCCACCACTCCAATTACAAGAAATATCCACCATTTGTGAAAAATGCACCAACTTAATAACTGTAAATACCTTATTGGGAGAAATGAGATCAAAATGTTCCCAAACGGGAGAAGTCTGTCTTTTTAGTGCTGGCTCCATCTGAAAATCAAGCTTGGCTGTGACAAATCCCATACAGTCAAAGATCTAACAACACAAAACGTGAGGGACAGGGATTTCCATTGTGTATCGCTGCTCACTTTTTCATGTTGCGTGCAAAATCATTAACCGCTTCCTGACCCAGTCATGTGGTATGACCGGCCAACGAGGCTTCCGATGTCATCACATATGTCAGCAATACACGCCTGGAAACACGCTTCACCAACCATTTCCTGGATTACTCGGTGCACACTCCAAAGCTCCAGCACCAAAAGCCCCATCACCAATGCCAACATTCAAGACATTACTGCTTTACTGATGTCCATTCACAGATATTTTTAAGTTAATCAACCTAATTGGCACTTCAATTTGATTTATTTGAATAAAGTTATGTTGTGCACTCTAACCCATAGTGTCCTCCCATTATTTGTCATGGCTTTGAGCCAGTCATGACAAATATTACTCCAGTGAAAGTGTTATGTGCATATTTTTTTTCATTTTTGATTTTGTATACTTTATTGATCCCCAGAGGGGAAATTGAGGGCATCCACCTGGATGGATGAAGCAGCCACGGTACGGCGCTATCCCTTAACCATTCACACACACATTCACACCTAGGGCCAATTTAGAGTCTCCAATTAACCTAACCTGCATGTTTTTGGCCTGTGGGAGGAAACCGGAGAAATCCTGGAGTAAACTCACGCAGATACGGGGAGAACATGCAAACTCCACACAGATCATATGATGTTATTGACAATGTCATTAGTAATAGAAGAAGGCCTATTAAGGTAATTATTATATCAACCTCACAGACCGTCCAGACCGGTTGTGAGGGCTCAGGACTGTATGTCTGATACAATCATCTGCAGTACGGGGGCCCCTCAGAGAACAGTTCTCGCTCCCTTTCTGTTCACCCCCTACACTGTTGACTTTTCATACAACATGCCACACTGCCACCTGCAGAGTTCACGACTCTGCGATTCTTGGCCTGGTCTATGATGAGGATGTCTCGGAGTACAGAGGACTGACCCAAGACTTTGTGGACTGGTGCCTGCAGAACTGCCTCCAGATCAAGCAGGGAAGACCAAGGAACTGGTGGCGGACTCCCACAGGCATAGACACTTCCCCACAGCACCGGTAAACATCCAGGGAATGAACATTGAGATGGTGACAGCTTATCAAGACCTGGGTGTTCACCTGAACAATAAACTGGACAGTGTAACTGTATGAATGTGAATAGGGCATCCTTGAAAAAGAGGTTGCCTCTCAATGGAACTACCCTGTATAAATAAAGGTTAAATAAAATACCACCCTCTATACAGAAATGAGCTCCCTTCATGTTCTTCCTCCATTTTGTTTCGTACTGTGTTTAATCAGTTTGGTGGTGCAACTGAGTGGGCATATGAACAGCAAATCAAGTTTTCCACATTTTTATGCCAAAGTAGAATTTTGCTGATAAACTTTTGATGGTCTTTAAAAAGATGTACATGGATTAACACCATTTTATCAGTGGCATAAAATGGTCTTTGTGATGTCAACAATATCTTTTGTCATCATAATTTCTGAACAATTTATCATCTAACAAAATTTGTTATCGTTACAGGCCTAAGCAGAAGCAGTAGTTAAGTAATAAACTGAGATTAATACACAACATTGTAACAATGTCAGAGATTGGTGCAAGTTTTTACTGAATAAAACACAAATGAATATATATTTCACAATGTTTATTGGCTAATGGTTATTAATGCACAAATTCTTATCATCTGGACATACAGATTTGCAGCAAAACTTAATCTTTAATCATTTCTCTTGATTTTATCATTCATTAACATCATGTGTGTTACTTCCATTTACTGTCAGCAAAGCCTCAATTCTTTGTGGGACTGATGTCACCATGTTGTCAAATTTGACACTGAGGAATGTGGTCCCATTCAGTGAGCAGCACTGCCTCAAGCTCAGCAAGACTTGCCAGTGCAAGATCCGAACTGCATAGACTCTGATCCAGAACATCCCATAGATGCTCTGATGAGTTTTTTGCATTGAGACGACAGGGATTGTTTTATTGTACATGCATTAACATTGTAAAATAAACAGTTTTACAGCATACAATCATTATGAAGACATACAGAATTTTGTATTCTTTGTATGTTGCATTTTTAATGCCTCTCAGTATAGTTAAGGATTCTCAAAGCCCGTTTATAGTCTCACAAGAAAAAAAAATTGAAACTGAATATTTTAGTCAGACATTTTCCTTTGTTTCATATCAGACTGAGGCTGTGTGCTGATACGCTGGATGTTTTTTTGTTTTTCTTTTGCTTATGACTAGCTGTGGTGTGTTTATATTGGTGTAAAGTTATATCAAAGTAAAGCAATAGATTTAAGTGAACTTTTATTACATCACCAAAACTGCATGTTGTTCCCAAGGATTTATAATGATTACAGAGCAGAGGGGGATAGCGTGAAGGTCGACAATGACAAACTCTTAAAGGAACCATGGTGTTCTGGTGCTATATAGAAAAATAAATATAGAAAAATGACAGAATACGTAATTTTTGAAAACGAATGGGACATCCAATATCAGTGACCATTTCGGAACCCTTGTTTGTTTGTTAGATCACTTATTTGTGTGATTTTTTTTATGACATATTCATAATAGTATATCTTGCACTTTGGGGAATGGATCCTAGCATTTTTAGCATTTTTCCTTATGAGGACCAGGCCAAATGTCCTCACAAGGAAAAATGTCCTCAAAAAATGGTGGCTTGTCAAGGGGTGGTCCACACAAGAATAGAAAGGAACACACACACACGCATACTGGTTTTCATGTTTGATGGGGACCAATTTTGTGATCACCACTTGTGGAGACTATCCTTTCTATACTGAGATTCATTGCATTTAGATAGAAGATTAACCTCACACTCTGGGGGGGGGGGGGGGGGGGCCCCCCCCCCCCCCCCCAATATATGGTAGAAGAAACACTGCAGAGTGAGTGAAGATTAGTAAAATGTTCCTGTTCCTCACATATCTCTCAAATCGTTCGTCAGACTGGCCTCAGATTTTATAAGTGCTTTGCTGAGCTTACAAGGGTGTGCAACCCCAAGTATGGAGCTGTTCAGTCAAAATATGTAATTTTTATCAAAAAAAGTTTAGGCACCGCTCTGTCTCCTCATGGTGTGACTTCTAGAAGTGTGGGCGGTGTTTCGGATTGACTCTGTACCGATTGGATAATACACAGCAACATGGCATCAGTAACCACAGTGCTCCATGAGCAAAGCAAGGAACAAACAAATTTGACTAGAAAAAGATAACACTTAAGATTTAATGCTTAAAAAATTATACCATAAAGTTGCCGTGATTGCCTAGGTTTAATGGATAATTCGATATGGAGAACACGAGGTGCGTGGTGCGTGGGGGGAGAGGGGCGCTGGTGGGGACCTGTGGTGCTGCAAAGGACAGCGGTGGCACATGGGTAAAACAACAACTGAGACTCCTGCTAACTGGACAGGCTTGGCTTGGCTCCCTGCAAAATACTGCGATCCACTGCTGCTTCTCTAACACCGGTGTCTGACCAGGCAGACCACGATCCTTCGCGGGGAGGCATGCCCAGCCTACCCGGTCAGTGGTAGATGGAAGTCCCGACTGCTGCTTCGCCTGTGTGGTACCACTGTCCTTTGCAGGACCGCAAGTCCCCCCTCCCGCGCGAGTATCTAAAAATTAAAAACTTAATAATAATACTGCCATGATTGTGGAGCAGAACGGCCAGATCAACTGCATATCATATGTGGACACATATAGGCCTTTTCCACGGGCCCCGCTTTCCCCAGCACCGCACCAGGGCCCCGGTGTTTGTGCATTTTCCATGAGCCCCAGCACCGGTTAGCAGGCGCGATTTTCGTACCTGATCGAGGGCAGGGTCCCGCACGGCCCCGGCTCAGCCGGCCCGGGACTGTGATGTGACGTCAACAGACTGCTCGCCGCTGATTGGTCAGGTCGTAACGTCACGATAATAGCGACAGTCTTCCCCGTCTTCTGATAACGGCCATTGCAATATTGTCATGGACTAAGTCAGTCACGGAGTGAATATGATATTAATACAGACAGCGTTGTAGGTTTTGCGGCACTCTACACCGTGGTCCAATGAAGAGGTGCGGAGTTTTCTCTGCTTTGTGGCAGATCCACAGTGAGGAGTGACCCGGACCTATGGCTGCACAGAAACCGGAGTATGGACGGAGTATACGAAAACCATCTATATGGTGAGTGATTTGTAATAATGTGCATCTGCTTGCTTATTTATCCTATTGGTGGTACGGTCACTTTTTTTGAGCCATTACAGTGCTGTTCTGTGCTGGCTAACGTTTTAAAGCTAATGTTTTTAATTTGCTAGCTAGCAAGTACCAACTGGTGAATCGCACATGTTTTCTCCTAAATACTCGCTTGTGAGAGCAAAACGATGAAATATGTTAATCCTGGTTAAAGTCCTGGTTTGTGGTTTTGGATAAAAACTTCAGATTTTGACTGAGTGAGTCCATACTCGGTGATTCACAGCATCAGTTAACGTTATTAATTCATTCTGATTGCTGAAGCCACAGTAAAAACAAATGAATTTTAATGTAACGCAGCCCCTGAAAAATCTACCGAAGCGCAGCTACATGAAAACTGTGGTTAAATACAACAACAAAGTACTTTATTGTCACATTCAAATAGTAATCGCTCCTGTTTTGTTTTTCTTTTGAATACTTGGATGAAATATGGTGGGCAATATAAGCTGCGGCTTCAGCCATCACCCATTTCAGATAACCTATGTTGAACTGTATAATCAGAGGAGTTATTGTTTAATTTGACCTTGTTAAATTTTTTTCCCCTTTGTTATATTATTCTATTTTCTTTTAATCTTTACCTTTAATCAACCCGAAATTAAGATTCATTCATTAATTCACATTCCACCACTGGCTTTTAGCAACAAGTGTATTTCCCAAATATGTGTTAAACTTGCTTTAACTAACCACCACCCATTTGTCTTTTGTGTAGGCAAGAGGGAAACTGTCACCCCAACTGGACCTTGCCTCACTATTTACAGAGATGCAGGCTGAAGATCTGCTGGACCAGGACCAGGGGCCAATCCGGTTGCTTCTCAGTGAGGGATCGTGGCAGCCGTGTGTGACCCATTCAAATTTTATTCTTTTTTACAGTTTGAATTTTACACATTCTGAATAATCTGGAATTTGCTGCTGATTGTAATAAAGAATTTAGTGACTTAAGTGTTTGCATCATGATTTTCCATTTTGTCTGTTAAGACACCGTTGGGAAAAGAGTCAACTGTACAAAGGATTTATCTGTGACCTTGAAAATAATGGCTCATTTTTAAGAAAAAAGTAACCAACACAATAATTTTATTAACTGAACACTGTATTGTTGGATGTATATGGAGGAATTCTGGGTCATATTAGCATCTGCTCTTCATCATAATGGGTTTTGGGCAGGGGTGTCTAATCATGTGCCATGGAGGGCAAAGACCCTGCAGGCTTTACCTCCAACCAGTGTCTTCAACAGCAGACTCCACTGAACTTCTTCCACTGACTGATCAGTGACAACACCTGCTGAAGAGACTGGGTAGAAGAGAGAACCTGCAGGGTCTTGACCCCCCATGACAACTGATTGGAAGCCCCCGGATTAGGTTTAATGGGATTTAAAATTTAACACAAACTGCTTTAGGGTTCATAATATTATATAATACAATATGGCTCATAATTTTGATGAGACTTACACCCAACCAAAAGTGATTTCTCAAAATGCTGGATTGTTCTTAGCTTTGCCAATCTTTCAGTGTTTAATTTGTGCCACATGGTGGTAACCTTCAGATATATAAAAAAGAGACATCTGCCAAAAATTCACAGGTTTATTGTCAGTGCAATTCCCAGTGCAATACTACATGAATGCATGTATAGTACATTGTTGATGCAGAGAATATACATTTCTACAGTACATGTATCGAGGAAATCAATTATTTTCCATGTGACCTTATGACTGCATTATTTTAATTGCCTTTTTGTAATTAAAGTTTTTATTGACTTTATACAAGATGGTACTACACATACTGATCTTCCAAGTATCACATCAGTCTCCAAAAAGGATAAATAGGGTGAAAAAAAAATATATGTATACATATACTGGATTACAAAGCAAGGATATCAGTGAGGGAAGGCAATAACCCCCCCCCCCCCCCAGAAAAAAAAAAACAGAGAAAGACAGGCCTTCATTAACATTACCTATTTTTAACTATTTTACATAATTGCCTTTAATCCTAGATCAAGTTTGTTTTGGCCTATAATACATCATAACTATAAAATATATCTTATACGTAACTCAGTACTGTTTACTTTTTGAATAGATATTTTGTGGCTAATATAGTTATTAAACTGGCGATCAAGTTGTGTCAGTTGATCAATTTTTTCTATGACCACACCTCAGACTGCTGCAGAAGCAGGTACAGTCTCTCCATGATTTTCACAGAGCAGAGTAATTTGTTGTACAGGAAATGAACGTTTCTACAGAAATTCTTAAGCTTGGTGAAGCTGTGCAGTCATTAGTGCCAGGCTGATGACAGTGAGAGGCGTTGCTGAGCCAGAACGACCATTTGAAGAGGTAATTTCTCAACAACAGAGCCATCTGAAACACACACACACAGCATACATATTTTAGTACCTAACTTGCAGACATTACAGTGTAGCACGACGTACTTACAGCAAACTAGCATTAGCAACCATTAGCTTACCTAGTTTGTATCCTCATGTCTTCGGCTCTCCCAGAAGCTGCAGAACTATTCCAGAGTGTTTAGTCTCGCTGCCCGTACCCTTATCTGGCGGTGCTTTTTGGTATTTACGGCGAAAAAAGCCACAAACCGAGGAGTCGCCTTGTAGAGCAGCCATGTTATGTTTGTTTGGGTCACGTGCTTCACGTCACGAGAGTGAAGCGCCGCCTTGCTGTTAAGAAATCCCACCCAGCCGCGGCCGGGCTGCAGTACTGTTGAAAAGCAATTGAGGGACCATGGAGCGGCGCCGACCCGAGTCGTGTTCTCGGGCCGAGGCTGACCGGGGCCCATGGAAAAGTGCCTATATGTGTAGCATCATTGTCTCCTCAAACCAAGACAGAAGATCACTTCCCTCCATTCTACAGGAATTTCACTTTCTTCCTTCTACAGGAAAATCACTTTTCTTCATTCTACAGGAATATCACTTGCTTTCATATTAACTACATTCACTCAAGGCCTGACCAAGGATGTTTTTCCCAGGATCCCAATGTAAACAGTTTCCTCTTTCAGAGATGGTAAGGATCAGAAATTGCTTTTAAAGGCTTAAAGGGACCATAAAAACTCCAGACCAGACCCCAACATGAACATTGCATTTGGATAGCATCCGCTGTACAGGAAACTAATGCTCTTAAAGGGTCATAAACGGCTTAACGAGACAGTTTTATGACTTTCGACGATTACCAGATCCTCTGTCCAGATATCATGGACCTAAAGAAATTATCTACAGCTCAACAGTACCTCCTAGTGGATACCTACGGAATGTGTTTCATTATGTGTAAATTGACTGTCAATTCTCTCTAAGCATTAAGTTTCTTTCAGCTTATCATCTCCCCCGGATCCTAAGGACACTGAAAATCATCTTTTTGATCACCGACCATGGTTTGCAGTACTCCATTAATCTTTGATCTAAATATGAGTGCATGTATCATAATTATATACAGTGGGGTAAAAAAGTATTTAGTCAGCCACCAATTGTGCAAGTTCTCCCACTTAAAAGATGAGAGAGGTCTCCAATTTTCATCATAGGTATACCTCAACTATGAGAGACAAAATGAGAAAAAAAAAAAATCCAGAAAATCACAGTCTGATTCTTAAAGAATTTATTTGCAAATTATGGTGGAAAATAAGTATTTGGTCAATAACAAAAGTTCATCTCAATACTTTGTTATATACCCTTTGTTGGCAATGACAGAGGTCAAACGTTTTCTGTAAGTCTTCACAAGGTTTTCACACACTGTTGCTGGTATTTTGGCCCATTCCTCCATGCAGATCTCCTCTAGAGCAGTGATGTTTTGGGGCTGTTGCTGGGCAACACGGACTTTCAACTCCCTCCAAAGATTTTCTATGGGGTTGAGATCTGGAGACTGGCTAGGCCACTCCAGGACCTTGAAATGCTTCTTACGAAGCCACTCCTTCGTTGCCCGGGCAGTGTGTTTGGGATCATTGTCATGCTGAAAGACCCAGCCATGTTTCATCTTCAATGCCCCTGCTGATGGAAGGAGGTTTTCACTCAAAATCTCACGATACATGGCCCCATTCATTCTTTCCTTTACACAGATCAGTCGTCCTGGTCCCTTTGCAGAAAAACAGCCCCAAAGCATGATGTTTCCACTCCCACGCTTCACAGTAGGTATGGTGTTCTTTCTCTTTCAAACACGACAAGTTGAGTTTTTACCAAAAAGTTCTATTTTGGTTTCATCTGACCATATGACATTCTCCCAATCCTCTTCTGAATCATCCAAATGCTCTCTAGCAAACTTCAGATGGGCCTGGACATGTACTGGCTTAAGCAGGGGGACACGTCTGGCACTGCAGGATTTGAGTCCCTGGCGGCGTAGTGTGTTACTGATGGTAGCCTTTGTTACTTTGGTCCCAGCTCTCTGCAGGTCATTCACTAGGTCCCCCCGTGTGGTTCTGGGATTTTTGCTCACCATTCTCGTGATCATTTTGACCCCACGGGGTGAGATCTTGCGTGGAGCCCCAGATCGAGGGAGATTATCAGTGGTCTGGTATGTCTTCCATTTTCTAATATTTGCTCCCACAGTTGATTTCTTCACACCAAGCTGCTTACCTATTGCAGATTCAGTCTTCCCAGCCTGGTGCAGGTCTTCAATTTTGTTTCTGGTGTCCTTTAACAGCTCTTTGGTCTTGGCCATAGTGGAGTTTGGAGTCTGACTGTTTGAGGTTGTGGACAGGTGTCTTTTATACTGATAACGAGTTCAAACAGGTGCCATTAATACAGGTAACGAGTTTGAGGACAGAGGAGCCTCTTAAAGAAGAAGTTACAGATCTGTGAGAGCCAGAAATCTTGCTTGTTTGTAGGTGCCCAAATACTTATTTTCCACCATAATTTGCAAATAAATTCTTTAAAAATCAGACAATGTGATTTTCTGGATTTTTTTTCCCCTCATTTTGTCTCTTAGTTGAGGTATACCTATGATGAAAATTGGAGACCTCTCTCATCTTTTAAGTGGGAGAACTTGCACAATTGGTGGCTGACTAAATACTTTTTTGCCCCACTGTATAAGAAATGTTATGTTCATGAGTGTTAATCAATCAAATGTAATATCAGTAGTAATGATAAATGCATGATCACTGAATATTAGCCACGTCATTTAATTTAGTTAGATCGTATATTGAGCACCTAATTTTATTAGAACTGAATGAGTATTAATTCTCCTCTGCATTTTCATGGGATGGTGTCTTCGTTTGATTGGCTGCTCTCAAACAAAGAAATGTTTTCACATTGGATGGCGGCCATTTCAAACTGCTTTTTATAAAGTTGATTGGTCCGTCTTGCGACCGGCCCACATTTTATGACCTAACGGCGCGCTCAGTAAAAAGGGAGTGAGGAGCTGCCCTGCATTGCAAGTAAAATGTAAGACAGAAAGGCAAAATGCAAGAAAGAGACAGAAAAGAAGATTAAATGTTAGATCAAAAGAGACAGAATGAGATCAGAGAAGTCTGGGAAGATTAGGAACTAGATTAAGATTAAAGAAGCAGAATAGCGATCTAGATCTCAGAGGAAAGTTTTATTCCACATTTTCAAGGTTCCGTGTAGTTTTATTTTATCTAACTTGTTCTGTGTCAAGTTTGTCAAATCCTGCGTTAGTTTTCTCATTTTTCTGGTTACTGAGGAGAAACCACCTTTTTCTTTAGAGCTCGCTTTCTCAGAGAATCAAATTCTCAAAAATATTTTTTTCCTTCACCTCAGAAGCCATTCTTATCCTAGTAAATGTTTTTCTCAGATTTTCTGACTTTTCACGTCGTTAAAGTGGACCTTTAATTTTCCTAATTTAAAGTGAACAGAGACTGTGTTTTTGGACTCTCTTTCCGGCCTCATACCCGCCTGACTGAGAAGTTTCTCCTTCAGTTTTTTTGGTCTATCCCGCTACAAGAGACCTCAAATTCGGACTCGTTTCCAAGGACTTGTCACACCACTCGGGGACAATTATTCTGCTGCCCCTGTCCTGTACAAGCCCCCGGCTGGGTCAACACTGCTTACGGCTGTGAGGAAGCATAGTAGCAGCCGCTTTCTCCCGATGTCCCGACTTCAAACTCAGCCAGTACCGACCCGCTGAAAACGTGGACCTACAGCTGTTTTGTAAGTGAAACTCCTATTTTTCCTATCTGCTGGGTTAAAAACGTGATGTCCGAACAATTAAATTACAATTGAATATAACCAGTATTTCATGGTACAACTAGTCTCTCAGCCACAGGATAAAGCTATAAACTGAAGGAAGACTCTTAGTCATTTTTAAGTAACTGCCCTTCGTTTTTGTAGATTAATTCAGAAGTTCATTTTTAGATAATCAGCTTATGAATTTTCCCCATAAAATTGCGTTCTGTTTTGTTAGACATTTCAGCCTCATTTACCATTGAAACATAAGTCTGGTTTCTCCTTGGTTCTACAAAGGTTTAACGCTAGACTTTATGTTCAGGAAGACAAGAACAGTTGATGTGATATCGGACACCTGTTATCATTTGAATCTGTCTATCCATCATTTGAATGCCATATCATGTAACCTGAATGAGTTTAATAAAAGGGTGAATGAGAGAAGTTGAAGCGTGTTCCTTTCGCATATATGTGTTTCTTAGATCATGGCAGGAGAAGAACTCCCTTAAATTTTGAGACTGATCCATTAAGTAATTGAAGGTACAAAATTAATTAAAACTAAGTTTAATATAAGTGTCTGTTAGGACTGGTGCCCCTTTTACGAGTGCTTATTTATTTTATTTAGCGGGTGCAGAAGTGACGGTTTAACTCCGCCCCCTTTCACACCCACTATTAAAGGCCAAATGTCACGTAACAGGGTACTTTAAATATCTTGAAACTAGATATAAAAGGGAACCGATCCGTTCGGGTCTTGGTGCATATGCTTCAGTAACAACGGAATATTCGTTAATTTAAAACTGCCACGCTTGGCCTGACACGGCCCCTGGAATCGCCTGGGGAAGAAGGCGGAAGTGACGAAATCGATTGTACCCTAGTTTGATGCTTGGGGTATTTCAATTGATTGTTTATATGGAGACTGGAAGGTTGAAGTGAGCAACAAGAAAGAAAAAATTGGATATTTCACCCATACCTTAAAACGGGACTATCAGGGACAGCTGGGTAATAAGGGACACTTCTCTGGGAAATGTTTTCATACCTGTCAAGTGAGACGTTTTCGCCGTACTTCAACACCGTAAAAAGCGGCTATAAGGAACGGCGGAGCAACAAGGCACACCTCTCTGGGAAATTCCCCAAATGCAACTCGTGTTGTTATTGTCAAATATTTTAAGGATTCATGGATATTTGACAATAACAACACAACTCAGCGTCCGGCGCTAAATAAAAAAAAAAAAGGCAGAATTCTGTATTTGTCAGGCGATCTCTGTCTGTTCTGCAACCGCTGCACAGCTGAACGTGTTAAACCATTGTCCTAATGACTTCTCATTGTAGTGAGAACAGCTCACGCTGAGCGATCAGCCCGCCCAGACAATTAAACTAATGAGTGACTCCACACTTCGAACAGTAGTGAGAATAGCTCCCGCTGAGCGATCTGACAGCACCAGCTGTGAGTGATCACACACACGAGTGCTCCTCAACACACAGTTTTTTTTTCCAGTATATTTTTTCTTTTGGGCGTACAGAAATGGCAATACGCCCGTTTTTGCTAAAATTGCATTTTCCCCATATTTTCCTTAAAATATTTGACAATAACAACACGAACTACATTTAAAACATTTCCCAGAAAAGTGTCCACCACTGCGCCGTCCCCCACAGCCGCGCTTGGCACCAAAATACGGCGAAAACGTCTGACTTGACAGGTATGAAAACATTTCCCAGAGAAATGTCCATTATTACTCCGCTGTCCCTTATAGCCGCGTTTTACGGTATTAAAATACGGCGAAAACGTCTCCCTTGACAGGTATGCGCCTCCATTTTCATATTGATCTGGTCAATTTCTTGACAGCAGCGGCTCTCCTCCACTGTAATAATAATGGCTTCCGAAAAATCAATATTTATGGGGCGCCCTGGACAGACCCCCTTCGGCTTCGCAATTCTGGAGGCGATTAACGTCCAGTTCAATGACATTTTCCACTGGTTCTGCTCTCTGGTCATCGGTGGAACTGTTGTCATCAGACAAAGCATCTGATTCCGTCTCGGACGGCTCGAACCTGTAAGGTTCTATGCCTCTGTCACTGTCTGAACCACTGACAAAAAAAAGACAAAAAAAAAAAGACAAAACTAAACTAATTTGTTCACAATCGCTGTCACTTTCCGTCATGATTGTCCAATGTTGATAAGTGTGAATGTGGATAGGCAGGGCAGCCAGGGTACAACTGGTGATGTCAAAAACATGGGCGTGGTCTGGACTGGCTGTCACAAGCCAGCAAGCAAGGTGGGGCCTTCACCTGGTGTATTTTGTGCAATTATGTAAATACAGGTGGGTGATATGGTCTCCGGTATGAATATTTGGTTTAAGCTATGTGTATTTTATCTAAATTCGTTGTCATTTAGAAAAAAAAATTACGTGACATTTGGCCTTTAAATAAAATAAATAATTCCTGTACCTTATTACAATATTTTATTAAATATCCCCTACATATGCATGCTTTGACTAAACAACAAGACATGCACTACCGTTCAAAAGTTTGGGGTCACTTAGAAATTTCCTTATTTTTGAAAGAAAAGCACTGTTTTTTTCAATGAAGATAACTTTGAACTAATCAGAAATACACTCTAATATCTAATATACTGTACACTGCTAATGTGGTAAATGACTATTCTAGCTGCAAATGTCTGGTTTTTGGTGCAATATCTACATAGGTGTATAGAGGCCCATTTCCAGCAACTATCACTCCAGTGTTCTAATGGTACAATGTGTTTGCTCATTGCGTCAGAAGGCTAATGGATGATTAGAAAACCCTTGTGCAATCATGTTAGCACAGCTGAAAACAGTTTAGCTGGTTAGAGAAGTTATAAAACTGACCTTCCTTTGAGCAGGTTGAGTATCTGGAAAAAATTATTATTTCAAATACAAATCATTATTTCTAACCTTGTCAATGTCTTAACTATATTTTCTATTCATTTTACAACTCATGGTGGTAAGTGTGACTTTTCATGGAAAACACAAAATAATTGTCTGGGTGACCCCAAACTTTTGAACGGTAGTGTAAAAATGTCCAAAAACAAACTATATCATTTTTATTTAAACATTTACAGACAAATGGGCAACACTGATGCAACAGCTGCAACCAAACAGGTCATTCTGCTGTGTATAATGATGTTGGGTGGTTTGTACTTATTGCTAAAATATAAAAGGATGCACTACAATGGGTCTCAAATATTTGAAAATGTGTCCTGTTAGAGTACTGCATGAGTTTATTGACAATACACTATAAACTACACATATAAACTAAAACAATTATAATGGTTTGTTTTCAAAACATTTGAGCGGCATTGATTCTTATGGACAGCCAGCTGCCTGGCTCAAGGACAAAGTGCCAGACGCTAGACACAACATCTCCTGCTGAAGAGACTTTGTTGTTCTTAACTGATATAAACACCTTCACTCAACACTACACTCATACTGACTCAATAAACTGATGAGAAGATCATTCACTCACTGCTCTCTTTGTGTCTTTGTATACATTCTATTGTCTGCTAATTGTGCATTGAGGGCTTTTTTTCTTGTAATCATAATATTGACCATTTATGACCTGTATTCTGACAATCAATGCTTTTTTGCTCTCTCCTATTGTGTTTATCCTTTTCTTCCCTATGCTTCCTGTTCCTAGTCTGCTGGCAGGCGCGTTATCGACGCTGCCGTGTCACCGGAAATGCATGTTGTTTTCAGTGTCAAGTCAAATCCCTCGTATGTTATCAGTTGTTTACTGTTAATGTACTTGGCAATAAATCCTTTTCTGAGTTTCTGAGTTCTGGTGACTGAACAACTCCTATTTCCCAAAGTGCAAGATACAACACTTATGAATTTAAGTCATAAAAGATCAGCCAAATAAGTGACCTGGTAAACAAATAAGCAGTTCTTAAACAGTCACTAATATTGGATGTCCCATTCATTTTCAATTATTCTGTAATTAATGTTCACACAATCAAATAAATCTCAGTGGCATTCAGTCCCTTTCATATTTGTCAAAGTCTAACGTGTGATAGCCTACATATAGGCTACACCTCTGTATTCCACTTTCAAACACAGCCTACATTTGGGCTTGTAAAGTCTGATTGGCCTACCTGTTTCAGACAGAAATACTTGCTTTCTACGGGCATGCACTAGTGTAGGTTAAAAAAACCTTACACTAAAATAGTCAACTCCTTCTGCTGGAGTCTTTGTGGTTCAAATCCCAGATGAAGCTGATACTCACCTGTTACCTGAGCGACCACAGCCTGTGATATCCGTCTATTTGCTAGAAAAGACTTAATCTCCTCTTTGATCACAGAGCTGTCCCTCCTGAAAGAAGAGAGAAGAATGTCCTGTAAACAAAGCAAACTATGCATCCAAGTCTACATCATTCAAAGGCTGGCATACATTAACCAACAATACAGCTGCTGCACAGACATAACACCATTTAACATTGCTGTAGCTGAATGTGTGCCGGAACCAGAGGCCTGATCCTTCTCGAATACTGTCTGCTGCTTCTAGTTTGATTTCATCTTCAAATCAATACTGCTCTGATTGCGGCTGTCTGGCTACAGACTACAGATGAGAGGCACTAGAATGCATGTGTGTATCTGTGCGTACAGTCTGTCAAGAGTGTCTCGACATTTTCCGATTCTGAGTGAGCAACAGGCAGGCTTGTTATCAGTTAGGACTGCTGTATTTAAAAATCTGCTCTCTGCTACAGCAGTCTAATACATGTCCAGGTTTCAAAGACTAAATTTTTCCACACATGGACGTGGTTAAAACCATGAAAATGTTAATTTACTCAGTGGGGAAAGGCATCTGATCAGTGTTTGTACTTGCCACTCAGCCATTTCAGTGGGTCATTTACTTCATGAACACCAGGTTTTACACCAGACGTCTTAACTGAACTTTCATCTTATCGAGGTTAGACAAGGTGCTCCAGACCACCAGTTTTGGAGCTCTGAATATTTGAGAACAATCCCATGAATCAATTTGAAAAGGATTTTTTTAATGGCGCCACACTAATACCTATAATCTGCCATCTGAATGAAGTGATGCTGTCCAGATGTTTAGAGAGGCAAATGATCTTGTTGCCAAGTGAGACCAGATTGCAGGGCACACATATCCTTCTATATTTTACAATGCAAATAACTACCAGACCATCAATGCTGAAGTAGTTCATTCCAGTCTGATGAAATTAACCCCACAGTGCTCAGATTCTGTGACCACTGATCTTGACTTTGAACACAGCCTAGATGCAGACCCACTTTAGGATCATTGTGCATGAGTGTACCAATCATTGGAGAAATTGCCTCGGAGAAGTAACAGTTTTCATTAACTCATAAATGCACATGCATCGCTTGACCTTTGACAGTGACCTTGACCTGCTCAACCTGGATGCAGACCCACCTGATGGTCACTGTGCATGCGTTTGTTGAGAACTGGGCCAACTGCCTAGGAGGAGGAGTGATTTTTTTGAAATCACGTAAGTGTCCAGATTTTCTGACCTCTGACCTCAACTTGAACACAACCTGGATGCAGACCCACAGGAGGATCATTGTGAGTGAGTTTGGTGAGCATCGGGGAAAATGCCTGAGTAGTGATTCCCATGAAATGTGGATGGACAGATGATGGATACTTTAGCTCCCTTTGGCTTCGCCGGAATGAGCTAATAAAATCAGAATTGCACTCAGTAGGGATACAGACCCACACCTCTCTAATGAATTTTCTTAGTACCTCCCCCAGCTCTTTCTCTTCTTTCAAAAGCTACGAGCAAAAGTACATGATAGAAGCACATGCTTCATCCACATAATGTATGACCATGTTGGTTGACTGTGACATTAACAACTTGACCCCAAAACCATAGCCACAGGTGAGGCTCCTGAAGTGGCCCTAGCTTTATGTGTTCTGGAGTGCAGATGACTTTATGCTGTGTATTGCAGAATACTTTATAATCCTACTTGAGTACATTTCTGGATTAAAAAAAACTACTTTAACTGTAGTAAATTTCCTCAAAGCTAGTTCTAGGCTGTTAACATACTGTTCATCTGGTATACTGGTCTTAACCCCTTGCACTCTGGTCAATTTCCCTAAAAACGCCAAAAAATAATGTACCCAAAGTAAATCAAAAGCTGTTCTTCAACCCTTTGCAGCATCTTCATGGGGTTGGTCTCATTTAAAAGAAAACACTTTGAATTTTTTGGCAAAACAGTCATAATCTCTCTAAGTGCTCCGGCCACTGAGTAACAGTCATCTAAACATACTGAACTTGAAGAAAATAAATTTCGCCTGGGTGTTTTTTTTTATACAAATGCTTGCAAATAACACACAGCTGTCAGATACTGGCTGGAAAATGCAACAAAAATGTAGAACCAAGTGTTATCCAGCTGAGGTCAAAATTTTGTAACAATACCACAAAAAATGAATATATTACACAGCTTTTTTCTTAGGTTGTTCCCAGGCGTTTTTGAACTGTGCCAAATTGTGCCAAATGGCACAGTTTGGAAAAACGTCTGTAACTTTTGAATGATTCAGTATAGAAGCTTGATGTTGGGCTCTAATGAAAGGTGAAGGGCTGTGTGTGTGTGTGTGTGTGTGTGTGGGGGGGGGGGGGGGGGGTTGTCCACCCCCCACCCCCCCGCTACAGAGGACGGACATCGCCCGGTGCGCCGCGGTCTACTACGCACAGTTGTAATTTACCGATCAGTCAAAAGTCATTTTTGATTACAATTTTCAGGGATAAAGAATAATTTAGCTTATAACACTTACCTGTTCACAACAGCAGTGTCGCTGGCAAACTTCTCTTCCTCATTGTCAGACGAACATGATGCTGGTCCGCTTGTTACGGACTCGTGGTTCTGGTCACGCGACCCGGTCAAACCATAATTCCATTACTGCGGTTTTGCGCTTCCATGATTGCGGTTTTGGCGAACGATTTTTCAAAACAAATAAGAACAGTAGTAAGAAAAAAAGACTGGCGAACGCACGTGTGTCACCCAGCGGCTAAAACAAAACAGATTTTGCAAGGGAGGCACGCTTTCGAACTACTGTGCTTCAATTGGCTCACTGTATTCACAGCCGTTGGTAGGCGGGTCCTTTTCAGTCATTGGTTCTTCAAGGTTTCAGAAACCCAATTCAAGGCTCTTATTAGTCGAATGAGAGGTCAATCACAGCTAAACCAATCAAAGCACTCCTTTGGCTTTCTGTTCGCGGCTGTGTCTGTAGTGGAAGAACGGAAATGCAGCTTTTTTTTTTTTTCAGTGCTTCCTAGGACACACAGTGTGCGTCCTAGGACGCCCTTGTGCGCCCTAGGACGCAGAGACGTGTCCGCCCACGGTACACCGAAGTGCAACAGGTTAATTCCCACATAGTATAAAATATCCCCATACTGCAGTTGTAATGCTCCACTGCCAAATATATTGTTTGCAGCAAAAAGTACCAAGCAAGGAGAAGTACAGAAAATGACTGCGAGTTGTTTTTGCTATGATTAGTTCTGAAAAAAACTGAAAGTTCCCAAATTTACTTGTCCTTGAGAGAAGTAGACAGTTTTAGTAGCAGTGCACATTAGAGCTGGAGCACTCTGGAACATCATCTTCTTCTTTCAGCTACTCCCTCTAGGAGTCGCCACAGTGGATCATCTGCCTCCATCTCATCTTATCCCTTGCATCTTCCTCTGTAACACCAACCCTCTCTATGTCCTCCTTCACTACATCCATGAATCTTCTCTGTGGGCTTCCTCTTTCCCTCCTGCATGGTAGATCCATCTTCAACATCCTTTGTCCAGTATATCCACTATCCTTCCTCTGCATATGTCCAAACTATCTCAGCCTTGCCTCTCTGTCTCCAATCCACTCAACCTGAGCTGTCCCTCTGATATACTCATTTCTAATCTTGTCCCTCCTTGTCACTCCCAATGAAAATCTTAGCATCTTCAACTCTGCCACCTCCAGCTCCATCTCCTGTCTTTTGTCAGTGTCACCATCTCCAAACCATACATCATAGCAGGGCTCACTGCAGTCTAGTAAATCTTCCCTTCCACTCTTGCTGCTACCCTTCTGTCACAAATCACCCCGATACTCATCTCCATCCATGCCACCCTGACTGCACTCTCTTCTTCACCTCTCTTGTGCATTTTCCATTGCTTTGGATGGTTGACCCCAGGTATTTAAACTCATCTACTTTCACTACCTCTACTAATTCCAACTTCACCGTTGCACATGCTCCCTCTCATTCACACTCATGTATTCTGTCTTGCTTCTACTGACTTTCATTCCTCTTCTCTCCAGAGCATACCTCCACCTCTCCAGGTTCTCTTCCATCTTCTCCTTACTCTCACTGCAGATCACAATGTCGTCTACAAACATCATGGTCCGTGGAGACGCCTGCCTGACCTCATCTGTCAGCCTATCCATCACCATGGTAAACGAGAAGGGGCTCAGAGCTGATCCTTGATGTAACCCCACCCCCACCTTGAACCCATCTGTCACTCCTACAGCACACCTCACCGCCATCTTGCTGTTCTCATACATGTCCTGCACCACCCTCACACACATCTCTGCCACTCCTGACTTTCTCATACAGTACCACACTTCTTCTCTTGGCACCCTAACATATGCTTTCTCTAGATCCACAAAGACACTGTGCAACTCCTTCTGATCTTCTGTATACTTCTCCTTCAACACTCTTAAAGCAAATATTGCATCTGTAGTACTCCTTCTTGGCATGAAAACATACTGCTGCTCACTGATTGCCACCTCTTCACTTAACCTGGCTTTAACAACTCTTTCGCATATCTTCATAGTGTGGCTGATCAACTTTTTGCCTCTGTAGTTACTACAGCTCTGAGCATCACCTTTGTTCTTGAAAATTCACACCAAAACACTTACTCTCCACTCCTCAGGCATCCTCTCACTCTCCAAGATTGTGTTAAACAATCTAGTTAAACATTCCATCGCTATCTCTCCTAAACATCTCCATAGCTCCATAGGTATGTCATCTGGACCAACGGCCTTTCCATTCTTCATCCTTCTCAAAGCTGCCATCACTTCTGCCTTGCTAATCCCCGGGACTTCCTTGTTCACCATTTTTCCTTCATCCATCCTCCTCTCTCTCTCATTTTCTTTATTCATCAGCTCTTCAAGTACTCCTTCCACCTTCTCAACACACTCTCGTCATTTGTTAGTACATAACCATTTCTGTCCTTAATCAGCCTAACATGCTGCACATCTTTTCCAGCTCAATCTCTGTCTAGCCAATCGATACAAGCCCTTTTCTCCTTCCTTAGTGTTTAGCCTCTCATACGACTCACTATATGCCTTTTCCTTTGCCACCTCTCTCTTTACTATGCACCTAGATTCCAAATACTCCTGTCTACTTTCTTCATCTCCCTGACTATCTCACTTTTTCTTTGCTAACCTCTTCCTTTGGATACTTTCCTGTACCGCCTCATTCCACCACCAAGTCTCCTTGTCTTCCTTCCTCTGTCCACTGGATACACCTCATACCATTCTACCCATTTCCCTCAATACTTTTGCTGTACTTTCCCAGTCATCTGGTAATTCTTCCCTACCACCCAGAGCCTGTATTAACTCCTTCCTGAACTGTGTGACCTTCTTCCTTCTGTAACTTTTCCCACTTAATCTTTGGCTCTGTCTTCACTTTCTTCCTCTTCTTGCTTTCCAAAGTCCTACAGACTACCATCCAATGCTGCCTAGCTACAGTCTCCCCTGCCACCACCTTGCAGTCTCCTATCTCTTTCAGATTTCTCCTTCTGCATAGGATGTAGTCCACCTGTGTGCAACTTCCTTCACTCTTGTAAGTCACCCTATGTTCCTCTCTCTTCTTGAAGTATGTGTTCACCACAGCCATTTCCATCCTTTTAGCAAATTCCACAACCATCTGTCTTTCTACATTTCTCTCTTTAATACCATACCTACCCAGAACCTCCTCATCACCTCTGTTCCCTTCACTTACATGTCCATTAAAGTCTGTTTCGATCACCACTCTCTCCCCCCTGGGGACACTCTCTACCACTTCATCCAACTTACTCCAGAATTCCTCTTTCTCTTGTACCTGACATCCAACTTGTGGGGCATACGCACTGACAACATTCAACATTACACCTTTGATTTCTAGCTTCAAACTCATGATTCTGTGTGGCTCTCTCTTTACCTCCTGAACACTCTTCATATACTCTTCCTTCAAGATTACTCCTACTCCATTTCTCTTCCTGTCTACACCATGGTAGAAGAGTTTAAATCCACCTCCAATGCTCCTAGCCTTGCTTCCCCTCCATCTGGTTTCTTGAACACACAGTTTATCTACCTTTCTTCTCTCCATCATATCAGTCAACTCTCTACCTTTACCAGTCATAGTCCCTACATTTAACTTACCTACTCTCACCTCCACACTTCTACCTTTCCTTTTCTCTCTCTCCCTCCTAACACACCTTCTCCATCTCCTCCTCCTCCTCGATCTTCGACCAACAGTAGCCCAATTTCCACCAGCACCCTGTCAGTTAACAGCACCGGTGGCAGTCGTCGTTAACCCGGGGCTCGATCGATCTGGTATTAAAGTCTCATTCGTCATGATCTGCATGTTTGATTTGGCAAAGGTTTTGCCATTATTAAAATAATTAATAAAATAATCAAAATACCAAACTTAAATACAAAATAGCAAAGCAACAGATGAATATCCAAGTAATGAGATTTTTGGCACATCACTAGTATTAAACATTTTCAACTAAGCAATTTTCATCTTTTAGCACCTTTGAATGTGGAATGGACTCAAAACCTAATCTGTTGTGAGCTATTTTGGTTTGATTCTGGTAATTCTTGCTCTGACCTTACCTCATCAACTCCTCCACCTTGTCATCAACGTCTATGTCCTCCTCACTGGTTTCAAATGCATATCCCGGTGTGCTCATGGTGCCACTCACGACACCAAGAGGAAACCGGGGCGGGGACAGCTTCCCATTGACGGCAACAAGGCCGTTTTGTGCTACAGCTGCCATGGCGACAGGTGAGGCTACCTGGACGGGAAGAGGTGGGGAGGTGGTGTCGAAGTTGTTACTGGGTGACAAAGAGAGACTGTTGTCGGGAAAACTTGTCTGAGTGGCAGTGGAAATCATGGAGGAAGATGCAGAGGCCACGGTATTGGAAGATGACGGCGGCATGTAACAGGTTTTATGGGCCAACTTGTGTCCATGTTGCTGGTCCAGGTGGTCCAGAGTATCCAGCGCGTGGACGACCTCTGCCTGGGTGATCCCTGTCCTCCGCAGCCTCTGGAGGAGATCGATTTGCTCGATGGTGAAGCGAGGCTCTTCTCCCTGCTGGAACATCCTGCAAAACATCATTACAGTCCCATTAATAGCAGATTACGTTAAACCCAGCATCAAATTTTCAACTCTTAGTAACAAGGTTGGGTAATTAATGCTTCTCCTATAACACTGGTCAACACCAAATTTATTGTCTAAGTTTTTTTTAGCTGATTTAGGACAATTTTGATGTGCTGAATCCAAAAATCACATTGGTTTTGCACAATCAGGTCAACTTTTTGAATTATGGCCACATCTTGTTTTATACGTTTTTGTTTACATGTATGGGTATTTTTGCTTTATATGATGCAAAATTCTTTTTTATGTCTTGAAATTCTCTGAATTTTGAACAATGATGATGTAACATTCAATTTACATGTACTTGCCTTTATATGAAGACCATCACTATGCGGGGTAACCATAAGCCCTGGATGACTGCAGAGGTGCGCTCGCTGCTTACAGCCAGAGATGCAGCCTTCAGAGCGAAGGACAGGATCGCCCTCCGCTCAGCCAGGTCTGCGCTCTCAAAGGGAATTAAGGCGGCAAAGCATGCCTATGCGGAGAAAATCCAGGGACACCTCTGTGACACTAGGAACACCAAGCAGATGTGGCAGGGAGTTCGGACACTGACGGGCTATAAGTCTAGGCAGGGGATCGATGATGACAACGCTTCGCTTCCAGACAGGCTCAACGACTTCTTTGCACGTTTTGAAGCATCAAACTCGACAATCAGAGGGAGGGCTGGCCCACCCCCACCATCGGTTGGACCAGCTTTTACCATCAACACAGCGGACACACGGAGGACCCTAACCAGAGTCAACCCACGCAAAGCTGCAGGTACGGACAACATTCCGCGACGTGTGCTCCGAGACTGCGCGAGCGAGTTGGCGGATGTCCTGACTGACATTTATAACATCTCCCTGAGTCAGGCCATCGTTCCCAGATGCTTCAAGACCTCTATCATTGTACCGGTGGCAAAGAAACCAGTTGTGTCCTGTATGAATGACTATCGTCCTGTTGCACTGACACCAATTGTGATGAAGTGTTTTGAACGGCTTGTCAAACCACACATTACAGCCTGCCTCCCTGCATCACACGACCCGCTCCAGTTTGCATATCGTTCAAACCGCTCCACGGAGGATGCTATAGTCACCACCCTACACTCTGTCATCACCCACCTGGACCAGAAAGACACCTACGCCAGACTCCTGTACCTTGATTTCAGTTCAGCATTCAACACCATTATTCCACAGAGACTGATGGAGAAATTACTCCTTCTTGGTCTGAACACCGCCACATGTCTCTGGATCCTGGATTTCCTGACTGAGAGACCTCAGTCTGTCCGGGTTGGAAACAACATCTCCAACTCTGTCACTTTACACTTCTAACACATGACTGTGTATCCAGACACGAGGGGAACCAGATTATTAAGTTTGCAGACGACACCACGGTGGTGGGACTTATTCAGAGGGATGAGGAATCAATGTACAAGGAAGAAGTGAGAGACCTGGAGGGCTGGTGTAGGGAGAACAATCTGGTGCTCAACATGGACAAAACGAAGGAGATGATTATCGACTTCCGGCGGTCACAGCCTGAGCACGTCCCCCTCAGCATCGGCGGCCGTTTAGTGGAGAGAGTGGAGAACATCAAGTTCCTCGGGAGTGCAGATCTCGCAGGACCTGACCTGGAGCAAGAATTCCTTGGGGATCAGGAAACGGGCTCAGCAGAGACTGCACTTCTTGAGGAAACTCAAACAGGCCTCTCTCCCCATCTGCATCCTCAGGACCTTCTACAGAGGTGTGGTGGAGAGTGTTCTGACGTACTGCATTGCTACATGGTACTCCAGCTGCAGTATGTCAGACAAAAAAGCCCTGCAGAGGATAGTCAAGGGGGCTGAGAGGGTAATTGACGAGTCTCCCTCCCCTCTGTCCAAGAACTTTTTCAGAACCGTTGTAGGAGCAGGGCACTGAACATTGTCAAGGACCGTTCTCACCCTCTGCATAAACACTTTGAACTTCTTCCATCTGGTAAACGATTCCGGAGCATCAGAGGCAGAACCACCAGACTGATCAACAGCTTCCTTCCACAAGCTGTCAGGATGCTGAACAGTTGACCCGGAATCTCTCATACACACTACTGCACCTACGGACATTTTGTATATTATTTGTATAATATAGTTAGTTAGGTTGTTTTTTTTTTCCCCCAAGTATGTCTCAGGGATGTGTGAATGAATGGGGGGTGGGGGTGGGGGGATGAAGCTATGTGGGAGTGTGTCTTAAATCATGCTGCTTCTATTTATATGGATGCCGAGAGAAAGGCAATTTCATCTTGCCTGCACTACAGTTGTATGTACAGCAATATGACAATAAAGTTTGATTTGATTTGATAAAGGTAAGTACATGCACAGTACTAAGTACTAAGTAAGCACAGGTTTTTACTTAGCACCTGATCGAGAGAAACGGATGTCATTTTCAGATTCAGCAGTGCAAAGTTGTCTTAAATCAGCTGAAAAAACACAGACAACTTACAAAAAAAATATTTTTGTAACCCTGTGTTATTAAAGAGGGATAAACACCTGTACAGCACCAAAGGGAGCGCTTTTCACCTTTTTGTTGTGGTAAACTACAGCCAAAACCAAAAAGTCGCCACGATTTCTTTTCACACTGTCCAAAAACACATATACTGTATCTTCTTCTTCTTCTTTCGGCTGCTTTCTCTAGGGGTCGCCACAGCGGATCATCTGCCTCCAACTCACCCTTTCCCTTGCATTTCCTCTGTAACACCAACCCTCTCCATGTCCTACTTCACTACATCCATGAATCTTCTGTGGTCTTCCTCTTTTCCTCCTGCCGGGCAGCTCCTTCTTCAACATCCTTTGTCCAATATATCCACTATCCATCCTCTGCACACGTTTAACCCCTTGCACTCTGGTCAATTTCCCTAAAAACGCCAAAAAATAATGTACCCAAAGTAAATCAAAAGCTGTTCTTCAACCCTTTGCAGCATCTTCATGGGGTTGGTCTCATTTAAAAGAAAACACTGAATTTTTTTGGCAAAACAGTCATAATCTCTCCAAGTCAGGGGTCACCAACCTTTTTGAAACCAAGAGCTACTCCATGGGTATCGAGTCATGTGAAGGGCACCAACTTGACACACTCCTCTAACATAACAAATTATATATATATATAGTATATACAATATATATATAATTATCAATAACTTAGAGTGGGTAACAGACAAGATCAATATTCAACACTTTATTTTTATTAATCTCAGCAATTGTTCAGATGATCACTTCTACATTTCATTAAAAAAATGTCCAGTTTTCACCAGTCCCTTTTAACCATAAAAAACTAAACCCTTTTAATTCATGAACTATGTTGAACCATGTTTGAAAAAGTTATGCAACATTTAAGAAAATTCAAATTCAAATTCAAACGTTTATTTCAAACTCAGGGTTCATATCAAGAGCAGTACCAAAACGAGTAGCAAAAAAAAGATAAATAAATAAAAGTATACAGAAAGCAGACACTCGGCACTCTTGTAACAACAATAACAACAAGTAGTAATGGGCTCAGTATAAAATGGAGCGCCACCACCTCCAAATGCTGGAATGAAGTGTGAGTGACGAGTTGACAATTGCTGATATAAGATGATTGTTACATGCCAGCAACCATGCCAGAAAAATCAACTTTCATATTAAATAAATCTTATCACATTTTTAACTGAACAAATCTGCTGCAATTCTGCTCAAAATCTGTTACATTTAATAAACACACTTTTGTGTGTTCTTCTTCACTGGAATTATATCCATACAGTTCTTGCCAAGAATCATGCTTGAGTAATAACCAGCACCGCGGCAGCAGTTTACCCTCGGCCGCGGGATCGCGGGGATCGTGGGTTCGATCCCTGCTTCCGGCCAACAGTGATCTATGTGGAGTTTGCATGTTCTCCCCGTGTTTGCGTGGGTTTCCTCCCACATGCCAAAAACATGCAGGTTAGGGAGTTAAGGGGCGCTTGCGCACGCAGCAACCGGCAGCTGGTGGCTTGTCACCGGACTGCAGAACAAATCTACCTACGGGTACAAAAGAAAAAAAAAGAGTGGGCAGCAGTTTTATGACGCGTATTGAAGTTTTTTTTTTTCCCCAAAACTTTATTGAGAACAAGGTCCACATAGTGGCGTTTCGCCGCCGCCCCGCAAATGAAACACACGCAGCTTCCTTTCACGGTAGTAAAAAAGAACTCTTCCTCCCGCTCACTTTGAAAATGATAAATTTTCTGTCTTTTTTTTTGCCATGTTTTGGGCTAGGAAACAGCACTGCGTTCACCATCTTCACTGCCCGCTAGTTTACTCTCTACAAGCGCGAAGGTTTTGTCATGCGCACAATACTGACCTTTGAACTAAGTCAGAGTTCACCTTAACTTTACGTATAATAAACATATTTTCATTTTTTTTATTTTTAAGACATTGTCATTTTAAAATCTATATAAATGCAAGTGTGATTTTAAAAAATAGCGGCAGAAAAAATTACATCTTAGACGCAGCTCACTTGCGAGTTGTGCTATTTTTAGAACAGGCATGCGGGCGACTCATGTGGTCCCTGCGGGCGACACGGTGCCCGCGGGCACCGCGTTGGTGACCCCTGCTCTAAGTGCTCCTGCCACTGAGTAACAGTCATCTAAACATACTGAACTTGAAGAAAATAAATTTCGCCTGGGTGTTTTTTGGATACAAATGCTTGCAAATAACACACAGCTTCAGATACTGGCTGGAAAATGCAACAGAAATGTAGAACCAAGTGTTATCCAGCTGAGGTCAAAAATTTGTAACAATACTACAAAAAATGAATATATTACACAGCTTTTTTCTTAGGTTGTTCCCAGGAGTTTTTGAACTGTGCCAAATTGTGCCAAATGGCACAGTTTGGAAAAACGTCTGTAACTTTTGAATGATTCAATATAGAAGCTTCATCTTGGGCTCTAATGAAAGGTGAAGGGCTGTGTGTGTGTGTGGGGGGGGGGGATGTTTATTCATGAATGAATGAATGAATGAACAAACAAGCCCCCACACACAAAGAAGCATGCCACGTAAAAAATGTGTGGCTTTTTTTTACAAGAAAAAATAACCTACAGTGCACTAAAAATTATACTAGAATATCTGTAATGTAGAAGATAAAAACTACCCCCCCACACCCCGCTACAGAGGACGGACATCGCCCATCGCTACATGACGGAAAGCGGTGACGGTGCGCCGCGGTCTACTACGCACAGTTGCACTAAAATATCTGCAATATATCTGCAATCCGCTACAGAAGAGTAGCGGGGGGGGGGGGGCGTTCACAACATGACGGGGGGGGGCCGTTCGCAACACGACGCGGTCCGGGTTCATCATGTTGCGATAACGCACAGTTGTAATTTACCGATCGGTCAAAAGTCATTTGGATTACAATTTTCAGGGATAAAGAATAATTTAGCTTATAACATTTACCTGTCCACAACAGCAATGTCGCTGGCGAACTTCTCTTCCTCATTGTCAGATGAACATGACGCTGGTCCGCTTGTTACGGACTCGTGGTTCTGGTCACGCGACCCGGTCAAACCATAATTCCATTATTGCGGTTTTGCGCTTCCATGATTGCGGTTTTGGCGAACGATTTTTCAAAACAAATAAGAACAGTAGTTAGAAAAAAAGACTGGCGAACACCTGTGTGTCACCCAGCCTTACACAAAACAGCTTTCGAACTTCTGTACTTCAATTGGCTGGCTGTATTCGCAGCCGTTGGTAGGCGGGTCCTTCTTGCTAGGTTTTCAGTCATTGGTTCGTCAAGGTTTCAGAAACCCAATTCAAGGCTCTTATTAGTCGAATGAGAGGTCAATCACATCTAAACCAATCAAAGCACTCCTTTGGCTTTCTGTTTGCGGCTGTGTCTGTAGTGGAAGAACGGAAATGCAGCTTTTTTTTTTTTCAGTGCCTCCTAGGACGCCCTCGTGCGCCCTAGGACGCAGAGACGTGTCCGCCCGCGGTACACCGAAGTGCAACAGGTTAAACCATCTCAGCCTTGCCTCTCTTACTTTGTCTCCAAACCGCTCAACCTAAACTGTCCCTCTGATATACACATTTCTAATCCTGTCCCTTCTAGTCATTCCCAATGAAAATCTTAGCATTTTCAACTCTGCCACCTCCAACTCCACCTCCTGTCTTTTTGTCAGTGCCAACCTCTCCAAACCATACATCATAGCAGGTCTCACTACCGTCTTGTAAATCTTCCCTTTCACTCTTGCTGCTATCCTTCTATCACAAATCACCCCGACACTTGTCTCCACCTACTCCACTCTACCTGCACTCTCTTCTTCACCTCTCTTGTGCATTTTCCAGTGCTCTGGATGGTTGACCCCAGGTATTTAAACTCATCTACTTTCACTACCTCTACTCCTTGCATCTTCACCGTTACGCCTGCCTTCCTCTCATTCACACTCATGTATTCTGTGTTGCTTCTACAGAATCTCATTCCCCTTCTCTCCAGAGCATACATCCACGCCTCCAGGTTCTCTTCCACCTGCTTCCTACTCTCACTACAGATCACAATGTCGTCTGCAAATATCATGGTCCATGGAGACTCCTCCCTGACCTCATCTGTCAGTCTGTCCATCACCATGGCAAACAAGAAGGGGCTCAGAGCCGATCCCTGATGTAACCCCATCCCCACCTTGAACCCATCTGTCACTCCTACAGCACACCTCACCACCATCTCTCTGTCTTCATACATATCCTGCACCACCCTCACATACTTCTCTGCCACTCCTGACTTTCTCATACAGTACTACACTTCCTCTCTTGGCACCCTATCATATGCTTTCACATATGCTTCCATTGTTTTAAAGCTCCAATGTGCATAAGAATCAGTGGTTTGGGCCAGCTGGTGGACTGGGGATTGGTGGTTCGGGGCCTGCTTTTCGTGGCCGTCCTACCGTTGTCTCACGGGGCGGGGCGCGTTGCTGCACTACCTCTGGTGTCCTTGGCACCGGGTATGTGTGATGCTCGGGGATGGCCGGGGGGGGGCGTTGGCATGGGCTGGCGGCCGTGTTGCCATCAGTTCACTGCGGGGCAGTCTGCCACTGTCGATGTGCGTCTGGGGTGGGTGGTTGGTGGGCTTTACGTGGGGGCTCTGGGGTGTCGCGTGGCATGTGGGACGCCGTATGGGTCCGGCCCATTGCTCATTATTGTTGTTGTTGTTCTGTCTTTTCGTGTGTGCAGGATGTGTGGGTGTGGCTGCGCCATCATGCATGTGGTGCTGGGAGCGTCAGGGTGCAACACTGGCGGGTCCTAGGCTGCTCGGCCTGGTGGCCCTCGCCCTGGGATGGGTTGTGGGGGCAGTGGGTGGCTTCCTGAACCAGTTTGCGAGCTGGCTTCTGGGGTGACAAGCTCCTTTTTGGACCGCCTCCCTCCCAGTCTTACCTCCCCCCCCATCTTATTGGATACACTTAGGGAGGGGGTCTTCCCCCACCCCTGTTACCCTCCTTCTGCCGGGGGGGTAGGGGCTTGGTGGGAGGCCTGGGGCCCATCATGTTGTCAAAATCCCTGGGTCCTGCCAAATGAATAGGTGCAAGCAAGGGAGCAAGAGAGTGACTGAACAAGAGAGTGGGACTGAGACAGTGATGAGTGGAGATGGTGATGGTGGGTCGGTTTGTGTGGCGCTTTGTGTGTCAGGTGGCATCTCAGAGCGCTTGTGGTGGTCCGCTGATCGGTCGCTCGGGTGGGTGTTGGGGGTGGTGGTCTTCTTCTCTGGCCACAGCCACCCTGGGGCGGGTCAGCGGGGGTGTGGTTGCTGGCCTGCACCAGCGGTCTCCCCGGCCGCTGCCGGGCACTGATGCGCATTCATGCTCGCTGCATCTGCACTGTGGCTGCCCTAAGTAATAAGGGTGAATGAGTGTGGGGGAGTATATGGGGGAGAGCACGAGTGGATGTGAGTAGTTCGGAGCGTGAGTGAGAGTGTGTGTATGGGTGAACGTGAGTGAGTGCGCATCACTCTGAGGGCGAGTGAGAGTGGAGTGAGATTGAGTGGGTGTAGGAGTGGGAGTGAGGGGGTGGGTCTGGGAGTGCGAGTGTGGGATTGTGTGGGGGAGAGGGCAATCAAGAGTGAGTGCATGTGATTGCAAGTGGGTGCGTATGAGAGCATGAGTGCGTGGGAATGAGTGCGTGTGCTGGTCGGGAGGTGCTGGATTGAGGGGGTAGTGTCTCTTGGCTGCGTGGGCCCCCGTGGGCACAAGGCACAAGGCAACATAATGCACTGTACCTTGCTGCCGCCTTTTTTGGATGTGGGGGTCCCCGGGGTGTGCGGTGATGGTGCTGGGGTGGGGACAGGCCCACTGTGGGGGTGTTCTGGGGGGGCTCGCGCTGGGGGCGCGGGCCAGTCTCCAGCCCGGAGGATAGGGACGCTGGCCTCCTGGCACCTGGGGCCCAGGGGCTGGCATTGGCCCCGCTGGGAAGGCCGGGGGGGTCTGGGGCTGGTCTGGGGCCATGGGCCAGCTGTGCCGGCTGCTTGGCAGCCTGACCCCCTCGGCCGTCCCTCCTGAGGCGGATGCCTGGCTGTCCTGGGGCTTGTTGGCCTCGGGACACCTGTGCCCGGTGGGGGCTGGTGGCGTTGTCTTAAGGTATCTCCACTTATTTTGTGCGCACTCTCATACACACGCACACGTATGCACACACACATGCACTACCATTCAAAAGTTTGGGGTCACCCAGACAATTATTTTGTGTTTTCCATGAAAAGTCACACTTATTTACCACCATGGGTTGCAAAATGAATAGAAAATATAGTCAAGACATTGACAAGGTTAGAAATAATGATTTGTATTTGAAATAATAATTTTTTCCTTCAAACTTTGCTTTCGTCAAAGAATCCTCCATTTGCAGCAATTACAGCATTGCAGACCTAACATGATTGCACAAGGGTTTTCTAATCATCCATTAGCCTTCTGACACAATGAGCAAACACAATGTACCATTACTACATAATGTACATAATGTAATTACCATTACATTATGTACTGGAGTGATAGTTGCTGGAAATGGGCCTCTATACACCTATCTAGATATTGCACCAAAAACCAGACATTTGCAGCTAGAATAGTCATTTACCACATTAGCAATGTATAGAGTGTATTTCTGATTAGTTTAAAGTTATCTTCATTGAAAAAAAGTGCTTTTCTTTCAAAAATAAGGAAATTTCTAAGTGACCCCAAACTTTTGAACGGTAGTGTATGTCTCTCCTTTAACAGGTACGGATACCAGATTCGTGCGGTGGCGCAGTGGTTAGCACTGCGGCAGCACAGTTTACCCTTGGCCGGGGGATTGTGGGGATCGTGGGATCGTGGGTTCGATCCCAGCCCCCGACCAACAGTGATCTGTGTGGAGTTTGCATGTTCTCCCCGTGTTGCGTGGGTTTACTCCGGGATTTCTCCGGTTTCCTCCCACATGCCAAAAACATGCATGTTAGGTTAATTGGCTGTTCTAAATTGTCCCTAGATATTTGTTTCCTACAGGCCCTTAGAATAGAGGGTTAGTATTAATGAAAGCGCTTTGAGTGGTCTTTGTGACTAGAAAAGCGCTATATAAGTGCAGGTTAGTTAGTTAGTTAGTTAGTTGAGACCTCTTCAGTGGAAGAAACAATCTGTCTTCTGTTTGTTTCAGTTGTTCATTTGTCTTTTTTGTTTGTTCCGCTCCCTTTTCATGCCCCCTCCCCACCCCTCCTTTCTCCATTCCCCCCCATTGGGTCCTTCATGGGTAAAAGAAAAATTAAATAAAGTATTAAAAATTATTACAAGATGAGTTTATAAACAATATACAGTCATGTGGAAAAAATTAGGACACCCTGTATAAGCCTGTTTTTTTAACATATTTGGACATATTTAATATCAATGTTAAAAATACTGGGAGATCAATGTAATACACCTAAACAATTAAAAATGAATTAAAGACTTTTTTCAAATTTTCTGTAAAATGCAATTAATCAAATAAGGGAAGTGGATTTCTGTTCTGCTCACCTAGCTGTGTGACAGGACAAGGGAAAAAAGAATCAGTGGTAAAAATTTCAAAACCGTCATCAATTGTCAGCATTTGGTTTTTCTAGTGTGAAAATCGCTCATTTTGACAAAAATGAAAAACTATTATTTTGATTGCACACCGTGGCTTAAGTTTCATGGATGTAATGCTGTTTCTGTCTGGACATGTTAAAAAGAATCAGACAAGATCACAAAAACATTTTAAGCACTCATTGTTGATCCTACAGCTGGGCTGCAAATTTACTGCCCATTTTCGAAAAATTGGCTTTTGGACAATTTTTGGAGCTTTATTAACAACGTAAGGAAAGTAGATAGGTCATTTTAACCTCACAAATGAAAAATTCGGGAAGAATTGGGCTAATACAAAGCATTTAAGGCCTGTGTTGTACATGCAGATGTACAACACAGAATGTTGTACATGCAGCTTCAAATTTGGGACGAAAATGCATTTTGCAAAAAATTAAAAAATGCAAAATATAAATGGTCATATCTCACAAACTACTGCACAGACTGACCTAAAGTTTTGCACATGTGCATTACTCAGGTAATACATCAAACATTTTTTTTTTTCCAATTTTTTCTTGAGCTGGTGACCTGGGAACCCCTTGTTGATTTGGTATGGAATGACCCCAGTCTGTCTAGTCATGTTACCACTGCAAAGTAATGGAATTTTTTTTTAGGGCAGAGAAAACTCTTTCAGGAACTGCCTGCTTTGAAGGCCTTATTAAGGGCCATCCACATCAATAACTAGAATGATACTTATAAATATATCATTTTAAAAATCGTTCTAACTAGACAACCACAAAATATATCGGCACACTATCAATAGAATAAATCATTTAAAATTATTTTTAAAAAAATAATATTTACAGGCGATACGGCGGTGCGGTGGCGCAGTGGTTAGCACTGCACCAGCACAGCAACTCACCCTTGGCCATGGGACCCCTGGTTCGATCCCAGCCCCTGACCAATAGTGATCTGTGTGGAGTTTGCATATTCTCCCCGTGTCTGCGTGGGTTTTCTCCGGGATTTCTCCGGTTTCCTCCCACAAGGCCAAAAACATGCAAGTTAGGTTAATTGGAGACTCTAAAGTGGCCCTAGGTGTGAATGTGTGTGTGAATGGTTAAGGGATAGCGCCGTACCGTGGCTGCTTCATCTATCCAGGTGGATGCCTTCAATTTCCCCTCTGGGGATCAACAAAGTATACAAAATAAAAAAATAATTAAATAAATAAATAAAAAAAGATACAATATTGCAGCCGAGAGTCAGGAGTGACGCTCAGCTGTGACGTTATACTTTTCCACCGGCACAAGAGAATGATGTCATCATGTTGGTGGCATAGATAAACAAACATGTCTACTTCTACGGCCAGGGAAGGAGTAAACAACACGAGGAATTTATTCCACAAAGCGCAACAAGAGAAACAAAAATGGCAAAGAAAAAAATATTAAGCAGCAGCCTCCTTTGCAGAGCCCAAACAAAGAAAAAAACAGGACCGCGACCACCCAGAAACCCACAGATTCCATTGCTAACAAAAACCAGCCGCCAAAGATGTTAAGCAGACTAGTGGACAGCACCACACCGGGCCTCACCACACACACCCAAATGCAGGTAATTTTCAGATTTGGTCTTACCCAAGTTACAAGCTGTAATTTTTAACATCATATTGAGGTGGTTCTCAGTCACTGAAAAAGATGCTGCCTAGTAGTCTCCTTGTTTGAAGTGATTTATTTGATCCAGTTCATATGATGCTGAATTTAAGTAAGTCTGTAAATCCCATGCAGTCTTATTTGTGCTTCTTTTTTCAGCAGCGTAAAAATATTACACTTACCATTTATGTTGGTACAAACTCTTTGTAGTTCTTGTACAGTTGTACAGTGAATGCACTTTATTTTCACATGACATCTGTTGACACATTGCATTTATTCATGTTTCCTCTTGCCCTGATTGTGGCTGTTGTAATGAAAACTAGAAAAGCACTCAGAGAGCGCAGACCTCCGCCAAGCGCCACAGTTCCCCCCCATACAGTGTTTATGTGTATGTTTTCAGATTCCTTGACCATGAAAACATATGACTAGCAATTGGATTCACAATGATAGGATTAGTGGTTCAGTAGTAAAAGCATTACCTCCTTGGCGGAGGTAATAAACTGAAGTGTTGGTGTTGTGTCCATCTCCTCCATCTGCAAACTCCCAGGCTGCAGGTGTTGCAATTCATCGCACAACCGCGTACAACCCACAGGCCAATGGGTTATGCGAGCGTTTTCATAGATCACTGAAAGTAGCACTCAGGGCTTCACTGACGGATGCAAATTGGGTAGACAGGTTGCCGTGGGTTTTATATTGGGGTTGCGCTCCGCGGCAAAAGAGGATTTGGAAGCTTCCCCGGCAGAGAGCTTATTTTTGCGCAGCCACTATGGCTGCCAGGGGAATTTCTGCCAAATAATCCGGCGCCGGACAGCTGCCCATCTCAGCTTTTGCAGCGTAGCGCAAACACAGGCACGTTGCCGGGCCCTGCCCACCACTGTTTTCTGCGTGCTTTTGTGCCTAAAACTTTGAAGAACGTGGAGTTTGTGTTCGTCAGACACGACGACCAGCGCCCTCCATTGCGCCTGCACACGTGTTGAAAATGGCCATATCTCACAATGTTAAAGAATTCTTTAAAAAATTCCTGTATCCAAACGGTGATCCGGATCATCCCCAAAATTTAATCAGTTCTTCCTTGTACCATTTCCAACAACGCCTAAAAGTTTCATCGAAATCCGTCCAAAACTTTTTGAGTTATCTTGCTAACCAACAGACAGACAAACAGACAGACAGACAAACAGACAAACGCTGCCAAAAATATTACCTCCTGTGGCCTGCGGTGGTAATTATACTAACAGTATCCCTTAGGCCTATAAAAAGGAAGAAGGTTAGAGTTCTGTCAAACATGTTACTAAAAATAAATGATAAATATGTATTTTCATATTAAGCTGAGGTATTTGTCATATTATTCTTGTGGAATGTGTCTTTATATGCCAGTTAATCATCATTGTAAGACAAAGACGATGTAAACAGGTGGGGAAAAATACTTGCATAATATATCGGCACCAGCAATAACTACTTTCAAACTATCGGCATATTGGCTATAGACAAAAATTCTATCATGCATCCCTAGTTCTAACTCACATGGGTTGTAGAGTCAACAGGACAAAAATAATAACAACGGTGGCTAATAATATCACTGAGATCAATTTGATTTGATAAACTAGAGGGCACTCAGAAAGTGCATACCTCTGCCAAGGCTCATCCCTCCCTCCCTTTGTCCTCCCCTCCATCCCCCTGTCTGTCCATATCGCCATCCATTTGTACATTGCGAGATAGGGCCTTGGCAGAGGTATGCAGTCACGGATCACCTCCAACATCGAATGAGTTCATCTTTGGGCCAAGGGCCACCTCTGGTGAAAATGTCATCCAAATCCATCTTCGAGTTTTTGCATGATCCTGCTTGAGTGGCAATAGCTCAGGAGATAGAGCAGGTCATCCAATAACCAGAGGGTTGGCAGTTCGAATCCCACTCTCCCCAGCTATCCTGTCATTGTGTCCCTGGGCAAGACACTTTACCCACCCTGCCTCCAGTGTCCATGACACTGGGTATGAATGTGTATAGTAAATGTTCGGTAGTGGTCAGAGAGGCCGTTGGCGTAGATTGGCAGCCATGTTTCCATCAGCCTGCCCCAGGGCAGCTGTGGCTACAGCAGTAGCTTGCCACTACTACCATTGTCTGTCTGTGGAGTGAATGAATAATGGACTCATTGTAAAGCGCTCTGAGTATTTTAAAATGTGCTATATAAATGCAATCCATTATTATTAACAGACAGAGAAATGGGAGCAAAAACCTCTCTTCACCCTTACAGTTTACCGATAAGGTTCATAATTATTAAGCAAATTACACAACAGCGCAGTATCATACCACTGCTGTGCATAGTAAATGAGAATAATAGAACAGGCCTATTGTGATTCAGATTCATTTTATTCAGTGTCCCAAAAGGGCAACTTGGTTTACAACAGGATAAAAACAAGTACAACCATACATATAGACTAAAACATATCAGGAATCTAATTATAAAAACACGCATACATAATCATTTACCATTTAGAGCAAATAGTCATAAAATCTGACTTCCGGTTATGGCTGCCACGTAGGACGGACGTGTCTCGCTCTGCTCTGCTCCTGGAGAAAAAAATCGGCAAATAACTCTCTCATTTGGGACAGAACGTATCCCAGCGTTTGGGCGAGGATATGTCGGCGAAGCCTAAGGCTGGAAAACCAGGAAAAGGAAAAAGCGAGCCGCCGAAACAGTCCAAATTAACGGACTTTCAGGTCTGTGACGCAGCAAACAAAACTCCATATATGGCGGAGGAGGCTGGCAACGCTGCGATTTCTGCGGGGAATGGCGCAGATGCGCTGATGGCAGCCATGAGTTCAATGAGAGCGGACTTTTCCTCTAGATTTGATGGGATTATGACAGCGTTGGAAGGAATAAGAAAGGAATTGGGTGACTGTGTAGAACGAACGGCGCAGATGGAGCTCCGTCTCGCTAGTGCTGAGGATGACGTCACCCGTCTTCAATTAAAGGTGCACACTTTGGAAAAAAAAAATAAATCTCTAATTATGAAGTTTCTTAGCAACAGAGACAGGATGAAGATCTTCAACGCTGCACGTGCTAAAGGAGAGATTAAACACCAGGACCAGCAGGTGCGGTTCTACCCAGATTTGGCCACAGGAATCCAGCAATTGAGGAAGCAGTTTGATCCCGTACGTAAGGAGCTGCGCAACCTTGGGATTCGTCATGGTGTAATCTATCCTGCGAGACTGCTGACCACGTATGAGGGCAGAACCCACATCTTCAAGACCCCAGAGGAGGCGCAGGAGTTCATCAAGAAGATCAAAGAAGAAGAAGAGACTGGTGGGAGCTAAGCATGAACAAAATATAAGGTAGAATAATTAAGCATTTGCACAGGCATCTGACTGACTTGAAGTAAATAGTAAGTTTACAAAATATAGATTGTATTATATATTAAAAAAACAAAACAAAAACAAAACAAACAAACAAAAAAAAAAAAACTATGATGTACAAAGTTGTTAAAAATTTTGGAGTTAAGTTGGAAAACTACAGAGGAGAGTTAATGTTACGTCATTAAAAGCAGTAGAGTTAGGGTGATTGGGAGGATGAAGAAGGAGTGGCTTAGGCTGTTCCCCGTGGGTGTGGAACGGTCGATGGCTATATCGGGAGACAGAATTTTTCTTTTGATTTTGGGGGGTTTGCCACAAGTGTGGGAAGGGGAAATTTGTTTGTGTGTAGTTTGTAGGATGAATGTTCAACCACTCATGTTTTTGCTTCTCTGTATGAGCATGTTTACACTGCAAGGTAATCCCAAACTCTCTATTGATCATGGATCAAAGTGTTAATCTTAATTTAACTTCATGGAATTGCAGAGGTCTACAAAATTTAAAAAAACTTAAACAAGTTATGAATAAAATAAAGGACATGGGTTCAAGAATTGTGTTTTTACAAGAAACTCATCTGATAGAGGAGGATGTTAAAAGAATTAGGAGTAGATGGCAGGGAAGTGTATTCACCTCTTCATTTTCATCCCGAGCCAGGGGAGTTATGACTCTCATACATAAATCAGTTCCTTTTCAAGTGAAAAATGTAATTGGAGACAAATTTGGAAGATATGTAATCATTCAAGGTTCTTTGCTATTAGAAAATATAAATCTTGTGAACTTATATGGTCCCAATATAGATGATCAGAAGTTCTTTGCTAATTTATTTCTCATCTTATCATCACTTACAGGGCAACATATAATAGCAGGGGATTTTAATTGTACATTGAATCCAGGTGTGGATAGATCAACAGGACTGGATTGTACGCACATTGGATGTAGGATGACTATTAATCATTTTATGAAAGAATTGAGATTGTTAGATATATGGAGAGAAATGAAACCACAAGTTAAAGCCTATTCTTGTTATTCCAGTACCTACAAGACATTCTCACGTATTGATTATTTTTTGATTTCCACAGAATTAAGGTCCAAGATTCAAAACTGCTTTTATGATAACATCGTGATCTCTGATCATGCACCCTGTTGTCTAATATATGTAGATAAAAAATTGACAAAGGAATCAGGTAGATGGCAATTTCAGCATAAATGGCTTCAGGATGAGGAATTTGTCAAGTATATAGAAAAACAGATAGACGAGTTCTTTGACATCAATACTACACAAACATCAGCATGTGTAAAGTGGGAGGCTTTCAAAGCTTTTATTAGGGGACATATTATTAGTTATACAGGATCAAAATCTAAGAAGACTCGAGAGGAGAGAGCTAAATTGGAACATAAAATAAAAAATCTTCAGGAAAAAGTGTATGCAGGAAGTGACCCAAGGTTGGAGAATGAATTACTGATTTTGAGAGCTGAATACGACAAAAAATCAGCGAATAGAGATGCCTCGAGTCTTCTAAGATTGAAACAATCTTTTTATGAACAAGGTGAAAAATCAGGAAAATTATTAGCATGGCAGATTAAACAATTGGAAATTAAAACACCAGTTACCAGTATTATAAGTAATGGACAGGTAGTTATAGATCCTTTAGAAATTAATAGAGCCTTTAGAGATTACTATGAAAAATTATATGATACCAAAAATGAACCTGATTTAACAAAACTAAATGGGTTTTTGAACGAACTATCTATACCGTGTATTCCAAATGAAAACAGGGAGATATTGGAGTCTAAAATTAGTCAAGAAGAAGTTGGGCTAGCCATTGATAATATGAAATCAGGAAAAAGTGCAGGACCAGATGGTCTTCCAGTTGACCTTTATAAAAAATTTAAGAATAAATTAATAAAACCTTTTTTGGAAATGGTTTTAGAAGCATTTCAAAATAATAATTTACCATCATACATAAATAATGCCTTAATTATACTGCTGCCAAAACCAGGTAAGCCCTCTAATAAATGTGAAAATATGAGACCAATAAGCCTATTAAACGCCGACCTTAAGATAATCTGCAAAATTTTAGCAAGACGAATACAAGAAATTTTACCAAATATTATTAATCGAGATCAGAATGGCTTTATAAAGGGTAGACAAGGCTTCCATAATGTAAGAAGACTATTTAATATTATTTATTTTAATAAAGAAGCACCGGATACAGCTCTCCTATCATTGGACGCCGAAAAGGCCTTTGATAGAGTTGAATGGCCCTTTCTCTTTGAAGTCCTACAAAGGTTTGGACTTGGAAATAATTTCATAAAATGGGTTCAAATAATATACAATAATGCTACAGCAGAAATCCTAACAAATAACAATATTTCAAAACCAATAAAAATCAATAGAGGATGTCGACAAGGCTGTCCACTTTCACCTTTACTGTTTACTATGGCAATTGAACCTTTAGCGATAGCGATACGTTTACATTCACAAATATATGGAATTAAAGTTGGACCAACAGAACATAAAATCTCCCTGTACGCCGATGATATAATTTTGTTTATGTCGAATCTAAAAAAATCAATTCCAACCTTGTTGAATTTAATAAAGAATTTTGGGGAAATATCAGGATATAAAATAAATAAAACTAAATCTTCAATATTAATGCTAAATGAGACCCAGAGAAATTACCCAGCCCCTGAGGTAAATCAATTCAATGTTGTAAATCAGTTTAAATATTTAGGAATCCAAATTATGCCTAAGCTAGAATCAGTCGCCAGTGTCAACTATGAAGCCTTAATGTCAGATATCAGTGAGTTAACTCAGAGATGGATGTCACTACCAATGTCGATGATCGGGAGAATCAATATACTTAAAAGTAATATTTTACCTAAAATACTTTATTTATTTCAATACATTCCCTTATCACCACCTTTAGATCTATTCTCAAGAATAAAAAAAAAGTTAGTGGAATTTATATGGAACAACAGGAGGGCTAGATTACGTTTGTCTTTATTATATTTACCATTTGATCGTGGAGGTCTGAAATGTCCAAATTTTATGTTGTATTATTGGTCGGCACAACTGAGGTCTATGACATATTATTTTTCATCAAATGATCTCCCTCACTGGACTGAAATGGAATCATACAATTTACCTTTACCTCTTCCCATATTCATATACTCAGATTCGGCAAAAAAATTACAAAAACAAGTTAAAAATCCATTTGTAAAGCATATGATCAAAATATGGTGTGAAGCTAAAAACTATTTAAAAGAACCACAGTTATTGTCACAATTTAGTCCAATATGGGGTAATCAATATTTTAAACCAGGGAGAGCGGACGCTGTATTTAAAGTATGGAATTTAAAAGGGATACAAAAGATTCAGGATTTATATTTGCCATGTGCAGACAACATAATGTCTTTTGAAGAGCTGAGGATCAAATTTAATCTCAATAGAACACATTTTTTTAAATATCTTCAACTTAGAAACTTTATTCGATCAAATCAAAATAAAGCTCTCACTCGACCTATTTATTCATCCTTGGAAAAAATGATGATGAAAGATAGTAAAAGAAAGGGTATTATTTCAGAGTTTTATAACTCATTGACACTATCTTCAAGTGAAAATTCACTGAAAAGATTAAACTACTGGAAAGAAGATCTGCAAATTGAAATTTCAGAGGAACAATGGGAATTGGCTTGTACAGAAGCTCAAACCAAATCAATAAATGCACGCCTTAAATTGATACATTTCAAATGGTTAATGCGGATGTATGTTACACCGGAGGAGTTAAATAGATATAACAAAAATATACCAGATACATGCACAAAATGCATGGAAAGTAAAGGAACCCTATTTCATTGTTTATGGGAATGTAGATTAATAAGAATGTTTTGGGAAGAGGTGAGGGTAACAATTGAAAAAATAATCTCAAAACAAATCATATTGAATCCTAAACTGTTTTTGTTGGGTCTGTACCCAGAAAAGCATAATTTTAATAAAAGTGAAAGAACATTCATAGACCTCAGTTTGCTTAATGCCAAAAAATGTATTGCACTATTATGGAAAAAGACTCATAGACCAGATGTGACTCAGTGGTTAAGACAGATGTTAACAAACCTTCCATTAGAAAGAATAACATATATACTAAAATCAAAGGAAATTGTGTTTGAGAATATATGGAGACCTTTTATTGATTATGTAAAAAATTTAAACATAACTCTTGAAGAAGAAGGTGAATGATGTGTGTGGACCTTGTAAATTCCAAACTGGTGAACATAATATGTATACTTATGTATTGGATTGTCTAGACTAAACAGAGGAGCATTGTTGAAGACTTGATTTTGTTGGTGGTTGTTGGTGTTTTTAGTGCATTTTTTTTTTTTTGTAGTACTTTAGTGTTAGTGTTTGATTGTTTGTATCATGTTTGTTAAAAAAAAAAAAAAAAAAAAGCTTCAATAAAGATATTGTGGAAAAAAAAGAAAAAAAATAGTCATAAAATCTAAAAGGGAGCATGTCACAGTAGGTGACCGGACAGTAATACATAAAATTGATTTTTAAAAAAGGAAAAAAAGCAACTACAGATTAAAATTTAAAATCATAAGATAATAAAATAAATAAAGGAAATAGATAAAATGAATAAGATAGCAACAATAATAAATACTATAAGATCACAAAATTTCCAGTGCTGAAGTTTACTGTGTTTACATACCATGTGGTTCATGTGGCTGCAACGACATCCTTGTCTGCCCTCCAGAGTTACATCAGTCTTAAACCACACACTTTGCTTGCTTTTTCTTGGCATCTTCAAATGAAATAATGTCAATCATCTTATACTATGTGGATGGAGACTACACTGGTTTTTGTTCCAAGCCATTTTATAAGCTACATTCCGATCCACAGTGTACGTAAACTGTATTCCCTACTCCCTGCTCCGTTCTCAGGGAACATTAGGTTAACTGCCCTTCACAAAATTTCTCCATTTGAAACATCCTGTAACCGTAATCTCCTTCCTCCGTGCGTTACCACGGTCACCGTAGACACTTACAAATACGATGGTGGATAATTTATATTTCTTAAATAAAATATTAATACAAATATATTTTTTATAACAATCAGTTGATATAAACAATAACCAACATCAATTTAGCTTGTTAATAACACTAGCAACAACAGTTTGTTTTACTCTTATTTGAGGCGCAATGGCTCATGGCAGGGGTGTCTAATCATGTGCCATGGAGGGCCAAGACCATGCAGGCTTTATCTCCAACTAGTGTCTTCAACAGCAGATTTCACTGAATTTCTTCCCACTGATTGCTGATATGTGAAAATACCTGCTGAAGAGACTGAGTAAAAGAGAAAACCTGCAGGATCTTGGCCCTCGATGGCACATAATTGGACACCCCTGCTTATGGGTAATTTTTGTCAACTTCCGGTGAAGCGTGGCCACACACGTAACTCAGTGGACACGTCTTAAAGGGGCAGTACATGAAAAGTGCCATATCAATATATAAAATAATATTCAAAAAATTCCTGGATCCAGATCGTGATCCGGATCACCACCAAAATCGAATCATCTGTTCCCCATGCCATTACACATCTTTCCTGAAAACTTCATCAAAATCCGTTCATAATGCCAGTAAAAACATTACCTCGCTCCTTGGCGGAGGTAACAACAGGAACAGGACAGCTCAGTGGAGCAGTGGTTAGCACTGTGGCTGGACACCAAGGTCACGGGTTCGATCCTCCCCCTGATTATCGTGGGTTCGATCCCACCCCCTGACCATCAGTGACCCTTCTGTGTGGAGTTTGCATTGGTTTTCCCCAGGTACTCCAGTTTCCTCCCACAGGCCATGACATGCACGTTAGGTTAAGTGGCATCAACTGGGGATTCTAAATTGTCCTTAGGTATGAATATGAGAGTGAATGGTTGTCTGTCTCTCTGTGTTGTCCCTGTGATGGACTGGCGATCTGTCCAGGGTGTACCCTGCCTCTCACCCAAAAGATGCTGGGATAGGCTCCAGCCTCCCCCCCCAACCCAAAAAGAATTAAGTGGCTGAAGATGAATGAACAATAGGAACACTGACAGCAATGTCATATGCAACATGGCAGATGATACCTCAGAGAGATTTGCTCCAGTTCAAAAACCCACCCAGTTACAAAGCAAGTTGTCTCTAAAGATACCAGCAAGAAACAGAACATCCTGGATGCCACTGGACTCCCACTCAGAATAAGTATACAGAAACAACAGGTTATCAAAATCCATTAGGGGGATTTAAAAGGAACGTGAAGGATGTGTTCTGTTCCGTTGGCTCTGCTATTCACAAAACCATTTCTAAAGCGATTAGTTTTACATCTGGAGACCAACAACTTCCATCTGGAGGGAAGATGCGGAAACTCACTGTGTGAAGGGTGGGCGTTTAAAACAGAAGAGACTATCCACTGTAACTGCCTGGTTTACAATGATGCCAGAAACGGCTGTGACTTGCCCATCAGCGAAGAAGATCATTCAACTATTTAGTTCAAGACATTCTCCTCCTTTAAGGCTTTGTGTCCAAACCATAACACCAAAGGAAATTATGAGATAAATTCAGTAAAAGCATGATGAAATACAGTCATCATGGTTTGGTCAATGTGAAAGTGGGAAATTTCCTCAAATAGCATAGATGCTGATGACCCTTTTTACATGCGCCTTCATGTTGCTTAAAAGTTCAACTATTCTTCAGTGACAGTCCCAAGATATTTATAAGATTTCACAAGCTCAATAGTCTGACCTTTGATTAAAATGACTTTGTGCAGGTGTGTTTTCCTCCTAAAAAAAATCAATGACTATAGATAGATGTATATATTTTTTTGCCATATTTAAAAGGTGAACTGGACTGGACTTTCATGAAAACAAATAGTTAAAATTAGAAAAGCACTCAGAGTGCATTCCTCTGCCAAGGCTCCTTCCGTCCGTCCCTTATGGATCACCTCCAAAATTTAATGGGTTCATCCTTGGCCCAAGGGCTACCTCTGAAATTTTCATCAAAATCAATATGGTAGTTTTTGTATAATCCTGCTAACAAACAAACAGACAAACCACCCCGATCATATTACCTCAGAATCAGAATCAGAATCAGAAAAAGATTTATTGCCAAGTACATTAACAGATCACTGATAACATACGAGAGAATTTGACTTGACACAGAAAATGAACCTGCATTTCCGTGCCGCGGCGCATCTGAAACGCACCTGTCAGCAGGAGGGTACAGGTAGCATAAGAAATAATACAATAGGAAGGAGCAAAAAAATCATTGATTCAGAATACTGGCCACATGATCAATATTATGATTACAAGGAAAAAAAAAAGCCCTCAATGCACATCAGCGGACCAAGATTTCACAGGACACAAAGAGAGCAGTGAGTGGATCTCACTGGCAGACGTAAAAATACAACAACAGTGTTTAGAAGGGTACAGAATTAAAGCCTTTATACTGTTCAAAAATATATTAATGAAAAGAAAATACTTTAAGAATTTTCATGGGTCTGAAATAATCATAATATTTACACCTAAGCACTTTGATGACAAGTCTACAGCGGCCAGTACAGTGGCTGACAGCACCTGAAGCATTGTGATAACAGGATATGCAAACAATTGTTTGTTGTATTTACTGTAATCATATAAGCAAGCTATGTATATGAAATGTGACTAGCTATGTCCTCTCTAGTACAAGTACTGTAAATCTATGGCCGGTAAAGATGTCACAGTCAGTCACAACCAATAGCATAACTGGGCTGATGTCATGTGCCTATGGTCTTTACCAAAACTTAGCAAAAGTGCAACACCTACTGGCCAGGAGGTCAGAATGTCATCTATCATCATCCATCCATTTTCTACCGCTTATCCAGGGGCAGCAGTACAGGCAAAGAAACCCAGACTGCTGCCCATTTCACATAGCACCACAATCCCTATGATTGTTCCTGCAGGTGCTGAGCCCACTGGAGGGCAGACCCATGAGGCTCCTTTGGGCACACTGGGTCCTTGATGTAACCTTTTTCATAGGGATCCACTGGACCGCTCTTAGACTGGCCCTTCACACAGAACCAATTTGTCTTGGGAGACCCTATCAGGGGCAAACTGCCCACAACAGCATAGCTTCTGGGATCACTGGGACATGCAAATCTCTCCACCACAATAAGGTGGTGATCCACGGAGGGGCATCTCTTATCACCTTTAAATGATTTCTGTAGAACTGTAGAACAAATACCTCCTATGAAATAGAAACTGTCACCATTAGTCCCTTTTACTCAAAAAGCTCCTTTTGTGGAAACATGACATCTGACACTAATGGGGACCATGCATCATCATTCAGTACAATGATCTGTTTGTAACTGTGCTACTAAATGCATCAGAAATGTACCATGACATACACCAGACTGGAAACTCTATTTCTCTTTTTAAATCAAGAGTCTCCATTTAAAGGTAACAGAGACAAGATTCTGACCTCCTGGTCAGTAGGTGTCAAACTCTTGAACTAACTGGTTAGTAGAGACAGGTGACATCAACCCAGTCATGCTATTGGCTGTGACTGGTCGTGACATGTTTACTGGCCATAGATATGTAAACATTAGATAGAACATGGCTAGCTGCAAGGCTAGTCATGTTCTATCTAATGTATCACAATGCTGAAGGTGCCGTCAACCATTACAATTACCTACAGAATATGGCGCCTCTGTTTGGCCTGAAAATGTTTGCCATGTCCTATCTAGGGTATCTATCATCAGGCACTGGAATATAGACTGAAGTCTTGTGATCCAGCTGCTCAGAAGTAAATATTATGATTATTTCAGTCCCGTAAAGATTATTAAAGTTTTTTTTCCAATATATATATTTTTTTAAGAATAAAAAGACTAACTCTGGACCTTTATAAACATTTTTAATGTATTATTTTTTGAAACATTTGTTTTGATAAAAATACAGTCCTGTTCACCTTTAAAGAATTTGCTTCTATCTTTTTTTTTTTTTTTTACAAAGAATCTGTGGTGTAGTAGTTGTAAACATGACAGCACTACATGCTGTACTATACAAATACCATAGACCACTGTATACATACTTCTTGGGTACCCTTGGCTTTCCAGAGCAAATGCCTGAGGAGAATATTGAAAAATCAGATGGCACCAATGGATAACAAATGTACAAGTATACAGAGCAAAAGTCACGCTCCCTCTACTTCTGCATATGAGACCTTAAATTGGAAAAAATCTCCACTGAAGTAAATGGCAAGAATGAAATTATCTTTTGATCCTGATCAAATTTTGCCACGAGTTACACATATGTTTGTCAATTTAAAACATAACACTGGTCAACACCAAATTTATTGTCCATCCATCCATCCATCCACCCATCCATCTTCTACTGCTTTTCTGGAGGTCCAGGTCGCGGAGGCAGCAGTTCAAGCAGAGAAGCCCAGACTTCCCTCTCCCCAGCCACCTGCTCCAGCTCTTCAGAGAGGATACCAAGGCGTTCCCAGACCAGCTGGGAGACATAGTCTCTCCACCGAGTCCTGGGTCTGCCCCGGGGTCTCCTCCCAGTGGGACGTGCCTGAAACACCTCAAGCGGGAGGCGTCCAGAAGGCATCCTAATCAGATGCCCATACCACCTCAACTGACTCCTTTCAATGTGAAGGAGCAGTGGTTCTACTCTGAGCCTCTCCCAGATGATGGCTCCTCACCTTATCTCTGAGGGTGAGTCCAGCAATCCTACGGAGGAAGCTCATTTCAGCCGCTTGTATCCGCGATCTTGTTCTTTCGGTCATTACCCAAAGCTCGTGACCATAGGTGAGAGTAGGAATGTAGATTGACTGGTAAATCGACAGCTTTGCCTTAGAACTAAGCTCCCTCTTCACCACAACAGATCGGTACAACGTCCGCATCACTGCAGATGCTGCTCCAATCCATCTGTCAATCTCTCGCTCCATTTTCTCCTCACTCGTGAACAAGACCCCAAGATACTTAAACTCCTCCACTTGGGGCAGGAGCCTGTCCCCAACCTAGAGAGGACAATCCACCTTTTTCCGGCTGAGGACCATGGACTCGGACTTGGAGGTGCTGATTCTCATCCCAGCCACTTCACACTCAGCGGCAAACCGTCCCAGCAAGAGCTGTAGGTCATTGCTGGATGAAACCAACAGGACAACATCATCTGCAAACAACAGAGATGAGATCCTGTGGTCACCAAGCATGACACCCTCCATTCCCTGGCTGCGCCTAGAAATCCTGTCCATAAAAGTTATGAACAGGATCGGTGACAAAGGGCAGCCCTGGCGGAGTCCAACTCTCACTGGGAATGACTCCGACCGAGTGTTGGCAATACAAACCAAACTCTCACAACGGTCGTACAGAGACCGAATAGCTCGTAACAACAAGCCCGATACCCCATACTCCTGAAGCACCCTCCACAAAAAACCACAAGGGACGTGGTCAAATGCCTTCTCCAAGTCCACAAAACACATGTAAACTGGTTGCGCAAACTCCCACGAACCCTCAAGATCCCCCTCATGGATCGTCACCTTATCGTGGTGGGGGGGGTTTGCGTGCCCCAGTGATCCCAGGAGCTATGTTGTCCGGAGCAATTTGCCTCTGATAGGGTCACCCAAGACAAACTGGTCCTGGGTGAAGGGCCAGACTAAGAGCAATCCAACAGACTCTCATGATAAATTCTATATCAAGGATTCAGTGTACCCTGCCCGGTGTGGGGTTACCGGGGCCCCACCCTGGAGCCAGGCCTGGGGGAGGGGCTCGAAGGCTAGCGTCTGGTGGCCAGGTTTCCACCCATGGGACCCGGCCGGGCTCAGCCCGAAGGAGTTACATGGGTCCGCCCTCCAGTGGGCTCACCACCTGCAGGAGGGATCATGGGGGTCCGGTGCTATGTGGATTAGGTGGCGGTCAAAGGCGGAGACCTTGGCGGACTGATCAAATTTATAAGTTTTTTATTTATTTATTTTTTTTATTTTGTATACTTTATTGATCCCCAGAGGGGAAATTGAGGGTATCCACCTGGATGGATGAAACAGCCAAGGTACGGCGCTATCCCTTCACCATTCACACACACATTCACACCTAGGGCCACTTTAGTGTCTCCAATTAACCTAACCTGCATGCTTTTGGCCTGTGGGAGGAAACCGGAGAAATCCCGGAGTAAGCCCACGCCGACACGGGGAGAACATGCAAACTCCACACAGATCACTGTTGGTCAGGGGCTGGGATTGAACCAGGGATCCCATAGACAAGGGTGAGTTGCTGTGATGCCACAGTGCTAACCACTGCGCCACCGCACTGCCAGATTGTCCTAAATCAGCACTTTTAGCTGATTTAGGACAATTTTGATGTGCTGAATCCAAAAATCACACTGGTTTTGCTCAATCAGGTCAACTTTTTGAATTACTGCCACATGTTGTTTTATACGTTTTTTGTTTACATGTACGGGTATTTTTGCTTTACATGATGCAAAATTCTTTTTTTATGTCTTGAAATTCTCTGAATTTTGAACAATGATGACATAACATTCAATTTACATGTAAGTACATGCACAGTACTAAGTAAATACAGGTTTTTACTTGGCACCTGATTGAGAGCAACGGATGTCATTTTCGGATTCAGCGGTACAAAATTGTCTTAAATCAGTTGAAAAAACACAGACAACTTACAAAAAAAATATTTTTGTAACCCTGTGTAATTTTCCATGTAATTAAAGTTGTAGGTTGTTACATAATACAAGAGTAATATTTAGTTTTTGTGAAACCGCTCAATGGACTACATTTACTTGTCTCGGACTATACATAAACACAATTATGGCGGTTTCCCTCAAATGTATTGTATTTTGAGAGCTGCAGCTGATCCAGATGACTGTTAATCACCCTTATTGTCATTCAACCGTACAACCAATCATGTACAGCAGAACGAGATTGTGCTTTACCTATCTACTGGTTTACCTATCTTTTTTTTTTTTTTTTTTTTTTTTTTTTTCTCTCGCCGCCACACGAGTCGGCTGCCTTTTGCAACAGCGGCTCGATTCCGAGTCTTTTTCCCTTCCTCTCTCTTTTGATCCGTCTTTTTTTTTCACCCCACTTATATCACGGACACACAGATCGTCCTAAATGTCTCCTGAGCCGGTGGACGGAGCCACTGTCTATAGCAGGATACGATACAGCAGAGAACAGCTGCTAGCATTCAACCGCCACCCGGTCCCATTGGAAATACTCGACATACCGAGAGAACTGAGGCGAAAACGCCGCGGCTGCCGGGCTGGAGTAAGGCGGAGGACAAAAAATATAAGGTACAGACCCTCCCTTCCATCTGTTGTCATGGGAAATGTACGGTCGATACTGGGAAAGTTAGATGAGCTAGCGGCTATCTCCCGTTATGATAGCACATACCGGGAGTGCTCTCTCCTTTTGTTTACTGAGACGTGGCTAACTGAACTAGCAGCAGATGCTAACATTGAGCTGGAGGGTTTTCACATGATACGAGCTGACCGAACACCAGACAGTGGCAAGGCTAGGGGCGGTGGAGTGATCATGTATGTTAACAACAACTGGTGCAGACCGGGACATATCACTGTTAAACAACGACACTGCAGCAAAGACATTGAGTTGCTAGCTGTTAGCATGAGGCCTACATATCTCCCGAGAGAACACTCACACGTGATCTGCATTGTTGTTTATGCAAATCCGACGGCGAACGCTGGGACAGCACGTGACGTCATCCATTCAGTAACCAGCAGGCTGCAGACAGAACACCCAGATGCTCTTCTCCTCATCTCAGGCGATTTCAACCATGTTTCACTGTCTCCCATTCTACCCACGTTCACCCAGTATGTCACATGCCACACTAGAGACAATAAAACACTGGATTTATTCTACGCAAACACTAAGGAGGCGTACACCTCATCACAACTACCCCCACTCGGGAGATCGGATCACAACTTGGTTCATCTCCGGCCGGTGTACAAACCCCTAGTGCACAGACAACCTCCGGCCATGCACACTGTGGAGTTATGGTCTGAGGAGACAATGGACACCCTAAAGGGCTGTTTTGAAGCCACCGCCTGGAAGCAGCTCTGCGATCCACATGGTGAGGACATCGATGGCCTCATTCACACCTTCACGGGCTACCTCAGCTTCTGTGTGGACAAATCCGTTCCCACCAAGACCATACGGCGTCACTCAAACAACAAACCCTGGATCAACCCTGAGATTAAAACACTTCTGAGAGAGAAGAAGAGGATCTTCAGGTCAGGGAACAGGGAGATGCTGAAGTCCGTACAGAGGGAGCTGAGGAGAAAGATCAGAGAAGGCAAGGACAGCTTCAGGAAGAAGATGGAGGACAAGCTGCAACAGAGCGACATCAGCGGGGTCTGGAGAAACCTCAAAACCATCTCGGGGCTCCAGAATACCTCCCCCCAGGCCACAGGGGGCAGGGAGTGGGCGAACAACCTGAATCTGTTTTTCAATAGATTTGACCAACCGCCCTCCCCCCTGACTGCACAACAACCACTGCTGCCTCTAAAGAAATCAAGTCCTGCTGCCCACTCCCCACTCTACCAACACCCCCCCACTCCCAACACACAGCCCCCCATCCTGACCCTGACCAGGACCCAGGTGAGGACGGAGCTGAGGAAGATCAAGGCGAGGAAGGCGCCGGGACCGGACGGCATCAGCGCAAAGCTCCTCAAGTCCTGTGCAGACCAGCTGTGTGGGATTGTGACGTATATCTTCAACATGAGCCTGAAACTGGGGAGGGTACCACAGCTGTGGAAAACATCTTGTGTGGTACCTGTACCAAAAACTTCCCACCCCAAAGACCTGAACAGCTACAGACCGGTGGCCTTGACGTCCCACTTGATGAAGACCCTGGAGAGACTGCTCCTTGCTCACCTCCGCCCCCTGGTGGAACCAGCGATGGATCCACTCCAGTTCGCCTACCAGCATGGCATTGGGGTGGAGGATGCGGTGATCTTCCTCCTTCACCGTTCTCTGTCCCACCTGGAGAAGCCCGGGAATATGGTGAGGATCATGTTCTTTGACTTCTCCAGTGCTTTCAACACCATCCAACCGATGATCCTGAAGGACAAGCTGCTGCGCGCAGGGGTGGACCAGCACCTGTCATCATGGATCCTGGACTACCTCACGAACCGGCCTCAGTTTGTGAGAACCCGGGACTGTGTGTCCGACACGATCATCAGTAGCACGGGGGCCCCCCAGGGAACGGTGCTGGCTCCCTTCCTGTTCACTCTTTATACTGCGGACTTCTCACACAACACAACACACTGCCATCTACAGAAGTTCTCTGATGACTCTGCGATCGTTGGCCTCATCTCCAATGGAGATGAAGCTGAGTACAGAGGGCTTATCCAGGACTTCGTGGACTGGTGCCATCGGAACTGCCTCCAGATCAACGCGAGGAAAACTAAGGAGCTGGTGGTGGACTGCCGCAGGCATGGGCAGCCCCTCACAGTACCAGTAAATATACAGGGAACAGACATCGAGATGGTGACATCCTATAAGTACCTGGGTATTCATCTGAACAATAAACTAGACTGGTCACACAATACTGATGCACTCTACAAGAAGGGACAGCGCAGGCTGTTCCTGCTGAGGAGACTCAGGTCTTTTGGTGTACAAGGGGCGCTGCTGAAGTCATTCTATGACACGGTGGTGGCATCAGCCATCACTTTTGGAGTGGTCTGCTGGGGCAGTGGCATTACTGCAGCCGATAGGAAGAGACTGAACAAACTGATTAAGAAAGCTAGCTCTGTCCTGGGGCAGCGCCTTGATCCGATGGAGGAGATAGGAGAGAGAAGGACGGTGGCTAAACTGTCATCTCTGCTGGAGTCCGAGTTCCACCCTATGCAGGACATACTGAATGCACTGAGGAGCTCATTTAGCAGCAGACTACATCATCCCAGGTGCACAACCGAGAGGTTTCGTAGGTCCTTCCTACCAACGGCTGTCAGACTGTACAACCTAAGCAGGGCTGCTCGCAGAGATAGCAAAAAAGACGTAACAAACTAATAGTTTTTTGAATGCAGAAGATGCAATAGACTTACACAGTGGTCCTCTCCGGCATACAACTAGGAGCATGCCGGTCGCTATGGAGGGTGAGAGTGTGTATGGGCACATAATCATACCATGCAGGATAGCTGGGTAGACGGTTATGCTGTTTCATTCCATCTAGCGGCAATGCTCTGCACTGTGTGTGTTTATATATTTGCATATTTGTTCCGTCTAGCTGCAATGCTCCGTACTGTGGGTGTTTATATATTTATATATCTACATGTTATTCCATCTAGCTACATTGCTCCGCACTGTGTGTGTTTATATACTTGCATATTTATTCCACCTAGCTGCAATGCTCCGTACTGTGGGTGTCTATATATTTACATATTTATTCCATCTAGCTACAATGCTCTGCACTGTGTGTTCATATATTCATATATTTATTCCATCCAGCTACAATGCTCTGCACTGTGTGTCTGTGTGTGTGTGTATATATATATATTTTATAGTAATACGTACATATGTTTATTAGCTGCTCTTGCTTGCTTGTTTTTTTTTTCTTGCCTTCTGATTGTTGCTCTGAGTGTTGCTATCCCTGTGCTGTTGCAATCCTGGAATTTCCCCGTTGTGGGACTAATAAAGGCTTATCTTATCTTATCTTATCTTATCTTACTGTGTTAATCACACACACCCCAAGTGCAGAATCAGAGGGCCGCTGCCATGCAAGGCGCCGCCACAGAGTTCCCTCCTCCATTCCATTTTTATTGCTGAGCACCAAGCTGGATGGCAGGAAGTTCCACTTTTATATGGTCTTCGGCATGACCTGGCTGGGATTTGAACCCCTGCCTCCCAGGTGTGGGGCGGATGCTCTACCAACTGAGCCACCATTACTCCGGTTAGTTACTTCCCCTGGGCGCTCTGTGTTTGCAGTCATTCAATTTACATATTTTCATAACCTTATACCTTAACAGACAACAACCTACACCATGGGTCACCAACTAAAACTGCAAGAGGTCCAATAAGTCGGTCCTCCTCCCCAGCCGAGGTCCGAATTAGATGTGGGAATCTTTAGGCACCTCATGATTCGATTATGATTCAGAACTCTGATTTAATTCTAAAACCATTCTCAATGCATCTTGATGCATTTTTTTTTTCTATTCAGGATTTTTCCCCTACCACTGTATGACAACTTGGTCCTTTTAAAGCCAAGTATTTGCAATGACCCATGAATTTACTTCCAACATCTTTTATGAAAACAAATGGAAGAGAAATCTGACACATGGACAAATTTATCTCAAAATGTGCTTTTAAGAACTGCCATCATTTCATGGACATTCTTTCAGAAGACCACAGCTGTCTACAGACAGGCCAGTATCATTTAACTTGCTTTCACACATTATTTTATTAAGCTCATGTTTTAGCTGCTTTTAGCTCTATATTAATTTTTAAGCAAAAAATTAAAATGACTTCTTTGTTCAATTTAAAAAAAAATATGTACCGTACCGGTAATTAAAGTTTTTATAATACAGGAGAACACTAAATGTGTTTGTTGACTCCAAATAAATGGGTCTAAAATTCTAAAATCTACAACTAAAATCCTAAAAATGTTTTCCAGGAGAACACAAAGTAAATTGTATTGCTTTTTAAAAAAAAAAAAAAAAAAAAAGATCAATATCTAAAAAACAAAATTTCACAAAAAATCCACCTCTATACAATATTTTCAGTGCAGAAAAACTGTTTCAAACTGTAAGACAAAAAAACAAAGAAAAAATGGACACAAAAATATAATTCCACACTACAGAATATCTCCGACTTTTTTTTTAATTTCAAAAGTAAACTGTTACAGCATGGACAGAGCTGTAACTCCATGATTACAGGCAAAGGGGAGGTGGAACTTTTCATGTTCAGTAACACATGGAGCTTTTACTGAGCTTTTAAATGTGATATCGGAGGCTACAAAAAGGGCCTCCATAACCTGCGACATCCCAGCACGGACTACTCTCTGCAGAATAGAGGAAGTAGTGCCCCGCAGCACCAGTAAATCACTATCATCATCACTCTATCACCCTATAAATTCAACAAATCTCAGTGTGTCACGAGCATAGACCGCCTATGATGTTTCTAGATGTCTGCATGATGTCCTATGATGTTCCTATGATGGAGGCGATCATAGAACCGTCTACATGATATCTGTGACATCAGATAAACCGTAGTCTATATGACGTCAGAAAAACTGTAAGGCTGATGTTCCAAAACATTAAGGCTGATGTGCCTATGATCTCTGAAGGATGTCTGTATGATGTCACACAGACCACAGGACTCGCTAAAAGACATATAGATAGACAAAGGTAAGCAACATAACACAGAACAGTAACAAGCAGGGGCAAACAGAGACGGCAGGGCATGGTTACAGAAAACGGCATGGGCGGGGCTGCACAGATAATCACACACAGGGGACCAGAGGGGAGACAAGACCAAGGCAATAATGATAATGACGATAATAACAATCACTCTAAAAAAGCAGGAAATCTCTGTGTCTGTCTGTCTTGTGTGTGTGTCTGTCACGTTTATAGGACATCATAGGACGGCCTATGGCATCATAGGATGACTCGCGATGCATATATGAATACATAGACAAATGTGTCTTTATGATGTCATATACATCAAGCCCACGGCACATAGACAAATGTGTCTTTATGATGTCATATACATGAAGCCTGCCTTCATGTCTTTATGATGTCATATACAGTGACAGACATCATCAACATGTCTTTATGATGTCATATACATCAAGGCTGCCTTCATGTCTTTATGATGTCATATACAGTGAGTCCATGCCGGAAAGCTTCTTTTTGCTCAGATCTATTTTCATGATCCTGTCCATGAACTGGAATTACGACGCACCTATCCCTCAACCAGTGGTCTCATTTCCCAGTTTGGGATTAATAAAGTACATCTATCTATCAACGAAGAAGAAGACGACCCACCAGATAGAGAGCAATAGAATGACGACAACTGCTGCATGCCAGAAAAGATGCCATGAAGATGAAACACCTGAAGTTCCAGCAGTACATCGCACCCGTCTGAGACAGAGGCATAGGGTATAACAGACTTTAAAGCACGTTTCTAGGACATCATAGGACGGCCTATGATCTCTGCCTCATCATCATAGCACGCGCGTCCTATGAACTCAGGCATCATAGGATGACTTGCCATGCAACATGACGGCAAATGTGTAACCTTGACGAATGCCAGTCTACACTACAAATGTGTAAAATACCATGCAAAGCGCTGATTTTCTCCGGATGCTCTGGTTTCTTGGTTTCTACGGGCATGCACGGGCCTTGAACAGGGTCGAAAGCCATTTTTTCAGGATTGTGCCCATGAACTGGAATTATGATGCACCTATCCCTCAACCTGGTAAGCAACATAACACAGAACAGTGACAGGCAGGAGAAGTAGTAAGAAGCAGGGGCAAACAGTCCCAGATGGCAGGGCATGGTTACAGAAAATGCGATGGGCGGGGCTGCACAGATAATCACACACAGGGGATAGGACATCATAGGACAGCCGATGATGTTTGCCTGATGTCCTATGATGATCCTATGATGCGTCATAGGACTCGCAATGCTGTCATAAAGATATGTGATGCCGTCATAAAGATATGATGTCTATATGACGGCACATAGAGCACATGACTCCCGGAGAAGAAGTAACAAGCAGGGGCAAACAGCCCCAGATGGCAGGGCATATTTTGTGTGATTTTTATGTTTTGCGGCATACAAAAGCCGTCACATGTGATTGCCACTCAGTGCTGTGTTGCTATAGCAACTGTCTTGTAACTGGCAAGAATTCTGTTCCAATGCATCCGCTCTATGGGCATGCACAGGTATGCACTAGTAATAATAATGCTGATAAACTTAAAACGACGTCAGATAAACCATAATGCTGGTGTTCCTATGATCTCTGAAGGATGTCTGTATGACATCACACAGACCGCAGGACTCACTAAAAGATATACTGTATGTTCAGACATAGGTAAGCAACATAACACAGAACAGTAACAAGCAGGAGCAAACAGAGACGGCAGGGCATGGTTACAGAAAACAGCATGGGTGAGCTGCACAGATAATCACACACAGGGGACCAGAGGGGAGACAAGACCAAGGCAATAATGATAATGACGATAATAATAATAATGCTGATAAACTTAAACTAAGAGGAACACCAATGAAGAAATAAATATGCAAGACAGAATCATCACTCTATTAAAGCAAGAAATCTGTGTGTGTGTCTGTCAGGACATCATAGGACGACCTATGATCTCTGCCTGATCATCATAGGACATCCTATGAACTCAGGCATCATAGGACTTGAAATGCTGTCATAAAGATATGACAAATGTGTCTATGATGTCATATAGACCATTACTCACAATGCCTAGACTAATGTGTCTTTATGATGTCATATGGCTCAAAATTAGCAAGGTTTAGAATAAGTCACAGGGCCAGTCTTTACAGCGCATTTATGCTTTCTGCACAAGAGATTTCTGCAGCCATGGCCAATTCTACGTTGCCGCAAACAGAGTTGCCAGATCAAGCAGTCTTCATATTCTTGCTCAAGATGAAGAAACTAAGCAAAACAGTCGCTTTCTAAGCAATGTTGTTTTTAAAGAGGTGCTGACACAGTAAAAATGTGTAACCTTGAAGAATGCCAGTCTACACTACAAATGTGTAAAATGCCAAGCAAAGCACTGATTTTCTCCGGGTGCTCCAGTTTCTTGGTTTCTATGGGCATGCACAGGCCTTCCTGAACAGGGTCGAAAGCCACTTTTTGCTCAGATCTATTTTCATGATCCTGCCCATGAACTAGAATTACAATGCACCTATCCCTCAACCAGTGGTCTCAACGAAGAAGAAGAAGACCCACCAGATGGAGAGCAATAGAATGAGGAGAACTGCTGCACGTCAGAAAAGATGCCATGAACATGAAACACCTCAGGTTCCAGCAGTACGCCGCAGGCATGACTGTGAACAACACAGCCGTCTGAGACAGGAGGAGACCCTTGAGCAATGGGCATGCAGTAATACTTGCTTATACTTGGTTTCTACGGGCATGGATGGGTATGCACGGGTATGTACTAGTAATAACAATAATAGCAACCCAGGATAATAATAATAACATGAAATACAGAAAATCCCAAGGCAAACAGAGATGGCAGGGCATGGTTACAGAAAACTGCATAGGTGGGGCTGCACAGATAATCACACACAGGGGACCAGAGGGGACACAACACCAAGGCAATAATGATAATGACGATAATAATAATAACAATAACACAGACACACAGAAAGACAGTAGGAGATGAAGTTCTGGATGCCACGGCATGAAGAGGCGGCAACTCTCTGCTGAAGAAGAAGGCGATTCAACCAGGACACAAATTCAACTAGGAGGAATGGAGGTGGGAAGCGAGGAAGAGGACGTTTGGAGCACGGTGGAGTCTAAAAGAAACAAACGTAGACATCAAGAAACTCAATCAAAACCGTTATCAAGTGCTGAGGAATCAGAGGATGAACGATCCCAGAATGAACAGGAGGAGTGGAAAGTAGTCATTAAATCTGCTCAGGAAAGGGCATCGTTTCGTGAGTGGAACCCAATCAAGGTCACAAATGCAATTAATGGGTTACTTGGACAAGTTTTAAATGCAAGGGTTCTTCGTAGTGGTTCGTTGTTGGTTACATGTAAAGATAGTGTTCAACAAGGAAAAGCAATCAGTCACTCAGATGGAGGGAAAAAATGTGCAGTGTTCAGTATTGGAAGGAAATAAGGCAATGAGAGGAGTGATATCAGGCATTTCAACGGTTGTCTCAACTGATGAAATAATGAGGAACTGGAGCAAAAGTAACAGAGGTACGGAGATTGAAAGCTAATAGAAATGGTGAAAAATGTGATAATCGGTCAGTAATGTTAAAATTTGGTGAAACAAGACTCCAAAGTAAGGTGTATATTGGCTACATGAGCTATGAAGTCAGACTTTATGTTCCTCCTCCACTCGTTTCAAATCTCAAATGTTTGGTCATGTAGCAGCAATATGCAAAGGTAGACAACGATGTGCCACATGCAATGGTGAACATGAATATGGAAAGTGTGAAAGAAGAGCCAAATTAAAGTGCTGTAACTGTAGTGGTGAACATAGCTCTGCATATCGAGGCTGTGAAGCCAGCAAAAGAGCAGCAGAAATTCAGCAGGGAAAAGTCTCCCAGGAACTAACATATGCAGAAGCTGTGAAAAAAGTGCCAGCTAAAAAAGTGGGAGTAGACTCAGGAACTAACATATGCAGAAGCTGTGAAAAAAGTGCCAGCTAAAAAAGTGGGAGTAGACTCGAACAGGGAAAATGTGCAGACTTGCAGTGCATGCACTAGAATTAAGGAAGATACTCTGGTTTTGAAGGAAAATAATTTTGTTTTATTTGTGGTAGATGTGATAAACTGCACTAGGCAGACTTCCAAGAAAACAGAAAAAATCAAAATCATTGTGAAAGCAGCAAAAAAATATCTTGGCATTAAGGGGCTACAGTGAGAAGCAATTGAGGACTTGTTAAGTGGGGGATCTTTGAGTTCAAGGGCATCATAGGCTGGTGGATCAACCACCAATCAAGTCTAAAAGAAGAATAATGAAATAAGACGCAGATACGGACTACAGCTAGAAGAAGAATAATGAGATGAGACGCAGATACGAGATTAAAAAAGAAGAACATCACAAAACTATGAGGAAATCATCATAAAGCTATGAGGAAAACATCACAAAGCTCTGAGGAAAAAGTCACAAAGCTATGAGGAAAACGTCACAAAGCTATGAGGAAAAAAAGACACACAAAGACAGACATATGTGGAGTGTGTGGTGGTTGTGCATAGTGGCACATTATCATGTATTGATGTGACTCTGGTATCTGATTCTTTAGTGAGCACCTGTGAGTGGACAGTTATGAACAGGACAACTATGGGAAGTGATCACTTCCCAATACTTACAGTCATTAAATCTGAAGTATGTATACAAGAGGGAAGATGTTTTACAAGATGGTGTTTTGACAAGGAAGATTGGGGAAAATTTAGGCAATACCATGTTCAATCGTGTCATTTGGTAACATTAGAAGGTGGCATAGAAGAGTGTTCAAGTCAGGTAACCAATCATATTCTGAATGCTGCAATAGCAAGTATACCTAAGAAAACAACACAGGGTAGGAAGATGGTTGTACCCTGGTAGAATGATGAATGTAGTATTGCAATAAAAGAGCAAAACAAAGCATTCAGACAGCTGAGGAAGAATATGACTAGTGAAAACAGAGTATAAAAAGAAAAGGGCAGTAGCTCGAAGGATTATTAAAAACAGGAAAAGGTCAACATGGAGAAAATTTTGTTCCACCCTTGGTAGGAAAACAGAACTAGGTGATGTCTGGGGTATGTTTAAAAAAATGAGTGGGAAAAGGGTATCAGTTAAAATTCCAGCTTTAGTGGATGGGGACAAGATGGCTGTATCGGACAAAGAAAAGGCAGAAGTCCTAGGTACAGCATTTGCAGCAGTGCACAGAGGAGACCATCTTGGTGAGAGTGATAGACAGCAAAGGCAGCATAAACTCAGAAAATGCAAACTTAAAAAATGAAGTGAAAGAGGACATGACTGTTAGACCTCGAGCTCACAATGTCAGAGCTTCTTCTTCTTCTCCTCTCGGTTACTGGCGGCTAGCAAACAACTGAAAGGTGCATACCGCCACCTACTGTACAAGAGTGTGTAACATTATGTCATCTGAGCCCAACCCCTAAATTCTATGACTTAATCCTGTGTTATTTAAAAAAGAGAAAAGAGCCCTTCTCATGATTCTTACTGCCACTCCATCTGTTCCCAGAATCCCAGTTAAATCCCATTCCCTACCGGCCTCTCGAACTTCATTTTCCATTATCTGTCTTTCATTTCCATATTTGTGACAGTGTAATAAGATGTGCTCGACATTTTCTTTTATGCCACATTCTCTACATTTGTCACTTTCGCTTTTCCCCATGGTGAATAAAGTGCCGTTGAAACCTGTGTGATCCAGTCTGAGTCTTGCCATAATGACGTCTTCCCTCCTTTTGGTTGCTATGAAATTCTTTATTGCAATAGATTTTTGTATTTTGTAATACAATCTACCCTTCTGATCTTCATCCCATCTTTTTTGCCATAGCTCAGTTCCTTTTTTCTTGATTACTGCTTTCCCTTCACCTTTTCCAAGAGACAGTGGTATAGTTATCTCTTTTCCAAGAGCACTTTTTGCTAATTTGTCTGCACAGTCATTCCCTTTCAACCCTTCATGTGCAGGAACCCAACAAAACTGAACTTCTCCACCACCCCTGTGTACCCTAAATAAACTAATATAGCTCAATCACCAAATCTTCCCTTGTAGATTTTAGTGTCTGTATGGTTTTTAGCGCTGCAAGTGAGTCCGTGCACACCACCACCCGGTCCGGTCTGACCTCCTCCACCCACTGCAAAGCAATAATTATTGCCACCATCTCTGCTGTAAACACAGATGTATTGTTGGAGAGTCTTTTTGCAATGGTCATTTTAAATTCTGGGATGTATACTCCAACTCCAGCAGAGCCCTCTTTATTCTTTGAACCATCAGTATAGAGCTGTAAGAAGTTATAGTAATTCCTGAGGTAAATGCTTGTTTTAACACCAACTTCACCCATATGCCAATCCTTTTTCCTCATTAGCAAACTAGCGTCTACTTCTATTCCCAGAAACAGCCAAGCGGGAACATTACTCACTGGACTGGTGTTAGCTATATCAATAGTGTGCAGCCCATACATTCTGGTCCTTTTTTCAATTGTCCACCCAAACCCATGTCCCTGGAAATTAGAGTATTCCCAGCAGTCTTGTAGTGTTGTTTCTGAAATATTTGCTTCGTCACTTCCTTTCAGCTTGACCCAGTATGATAATGCGAGTTTATCTCTTCTCAAATCCATTGGCATTTCTCCTGCTTCTATTAAAACTGCATTGTTTGGTGTTGTTTTGACGGCTCCAATGCACAGGCAAAGCACTCTATGCTCCATTTTGTCTATTTTTTCCAGAGTCGTCTTTGCCGCTGCTCCATAAATCATGCATCCGTAGTCTATTGTCGATCGCATTAGTGCTTTTTAAATGTCAATTAATGCCTGTTTATCTGCACCCCATTCATGTCCAGCTACAGCGTTTATGAGATTAATGACTTTTTTGCATTTTGTCTCCAGATTTTCAATATGAACTCTCCATGTGTATGCACTATCAAACCACAATCCTAGATATTTGAATTCACTGACTTTCTCTATTGATTGATTATATAGTGTTAATGGTTCTGTACCAGTTCTGCATTTTTTTTTGTGAAAGTCATATAGCAGGTTTTACTGTTTGAAAATTTAAATCCCCAGTCATGTGACCACTTTTCCACTTTCTCCATTGCTTTCCTGATGTTTTTGAACACCAATTTCTCATTTCTTCCCCTTGTCCATATGGCTCCATCATTTGCATATAGTGCTGTTTTGATGGATCCCTCTTGATCCTCAAACATGTCATTAATCATTATATTGAATAAAACGGGGCTTATCACACTCCCTATGACCGAGATGACCCCTGTCATTGAAGCCAAGCGCTCAGCACTTGCTGAGTACAAGAAGTACCCAAACGAGAAGAACCTCCAGATTCTCAGGGCTGCGAGAAGCAAAGTTCAGCAGACTGCTCTGCGCTGTGCCAACGAGTACTGGACTCAGCTCAGCCAAGACATTCAAACCGCTGCCATAACAGGGAACATCCGCGGTATGTACGATGGCATCAAGAAAGCACTTGGTCCGGCTCAGAGCAAGACGGCCCCCCTCAAATCCTCCACTGGGGAGATGATCACAGAAAAGAACAAGCAGATGGAGAGATGGGTTGAACACTACTCCGACCTCTACTCCAGACAGAACACCGTGACACCGTCAGCCCTTGATGCCATCGACTGCCTGCCATCCATGGACGAACTTGACGCCGAGCCAACCATTGGCAAACTCAGCAAGGCCATTGATAGCTTGGCCGCTGGCAAGACACCCGGCAACAACGGCATACCCCCCGACCTGATCAAGCACTGCAAGACCGCCCTACTGCTGCCATTGCATGACGTCCTCTGCCAGTGTTGGAAGGAAGGTGCCGTACCACAGGACATGAGGGATGCCAAGATCATCACCCTCTACAAAAACAAAGGGGAGAGAAGCGACTGCAACAACTACAGGGGCATCTCCCTCCTCAGCGTTGTTGGCAAAGTCTACGCACGAGTTATTCTCGTTCGTCTACAGAAGCTTGCCGAACGTGTCTACCTCGAGTCTCAGTGTGGCTTCCGCGCTGAGCGATCGACGGTAGACATGATATTCTCCATCCGCCAACTCCAGGAGAAATGCAGAGAACAGAACATGCCCCTGTACATCACCTTCATCGACCTCACCAAAGCGTTCGATCTGGTCAGCAGAGAGGGCCTTTTCAAGATCCTGCCAAAGATAGGATGCCCACCAAAGTTGCAAAGCCTCATCGAATCGTTTCACACCAACATGCAGGGGATAGTGCAGCACGACGGCAACGTCTCAGAGCCATTCAACATACGCAGCGGAGTGAAACAGGGCTGTGTACTTGCGCCAACCCTCTTTGGGATTTTCTTTGCTATGCTCCTGAGGCATGCCTTCAGCACAGCAAAAGAGGGAACCTACCCGCACACAAGATCTGACGGCAGGCTTTTCAACCTTGCCCGCCTGAAAGCCAGAACCAAAGTACGTGAGGCTCTAATCAGACATGCTGTTCGCAGACGACGCTGCAGTCGCAACCCACACACAGCAGGAGCTTCAGACCCTGATGGACCGCTTCTCCCAGGCATGCAAGGACTTCGGGCTTACCATCAGCCTGAAGAAGACTAACGTCTTGGCGCAAGGCACGGAAGCACCACCAACCATCACCATCGACGACTACGAGCTGGAGGTCGTGAATCAGTTCACGTACCTGGGGTCCACGATCAGCAACAACCTCTCCCTTGATACAGAGATCGACAAGAGGATTGGAAAATCAGCCTTCACACTCGCTCGCCTCACCACACGAGTGTGGGAGAATCTCAAACTCTCTGTCAAGACGAAGATGGCAGTGTACAATGCCTGCGTCATCAGCACACTGCTCTATGGGAGTGAGACATGGACAACATATGCCTGGCAGGAAAAGAGACTAAACTCCTTCCACTTGCGCTGCATTCGCCACATCCTGGACATATCCTGGCAGGACAAAGTGCCCAACACAGAAGTTCTGTCCCGCGCCGGCCTTCCCTCCATGTTCACTCTACTCAGGCAGCGCAGGCTCTGCTGGCTAGGCCACGTTCACCGTATGGAGGATGGCAGAATCCCCAAAGACGTCCTCTACAGAGAACTGGCGACTGGCATGAGAGACGTTGGCCGCCCACAGCTGCGCTTTAGAGACGTCTGCAAGAGAGACCTGAAGGCCCTGGAGATCAACACAGAGCGCTGGGAGGACCTTGCAACGGACCGCTCCAAATGGAGAGGCACCCTTACCAGACAGCTCAAGGCGGGTGAAGAGAGACTGACTGCTGCAGCAGCTGAAAAAAGGACCCGCAGGAAGAACCGCCACAGACCCAGCAGCACGGAGACCACCCACAAGTGCGACCTGTGTGACAGGGACTGCCATTTGCGCATCGGCCTGTTCAGCCACAGGCGGTGCTGTTCCAGCAGAGTAGACGTTTAGGATTCTCTTCCATGGTCATCATAGACCGACGGAGGCCGACGATCACACTCACCTGAGGAACACCATTTTCTAGTTCAAAGTCATTAGAAACTTCTGATCCTACTTTAACCCTAATTGTCCTGTATGTTAAAAAAAAATCCATTATCCAATTATACATCCTACCACCAATGTCCATTTTATTCAATTTCATAAGACCGTCCCTCCACAGTGAGTCATCAGCCTTTTCAATATCCAGATAAACTATAACCATTACTTCTTTCATTTTGAGAGTCTTTTCAATATCATTACTTACCCTAACTAGAGCATCCACTGTGGAGCTTCCTCTTCTAAAACCATTCTGATAGTCGTTTATTAATCGTTTGTGCTCTAATACATATGAGAGTCTGTAAACTAACACCTTCTCCATCCATTTCCCTAAATGTGACGTTAATGCTATTGGCCTGTAGTTGCCTGGATGAGCTAGATCTTTCCATGACTTATTCAATGGTAAAATTACAGCCTTCACTTCCGGTTATGGCTGCCACGTAGGACGGACGTGTCTCGCTCTGCTCTGCTCCTGGAGAAAAAAAATCGGCAAATAACTCTCTCATTTGGGACAGAACGTATCCCAGCATTTGGGCGAGGATATGTCGGCGAAGCCTAAGGCTGGAAAACTAGGAAAAGGAAAAAGCGAGCCGCCGAAACAGTCCAAATTAACGGACTTTCAGGTCTGTGACGCAGCAAACAAAACTCCATATATGGCGGAGGAGGCTGGCAACGGTGCGATATCTGCGGGGAATGGCGCAGATGCGCTGATGGCTGCCATGAGTTCAATGAGAGCGGACTTTTCCTCTAGATTTGATGGGATTATGACAGCGTTGGAAGGAATAAGAAAGGAATTGGGTGACTGTGTAGAACGAACGGCGCAGATGGAGCTCCGTCTCGCTAGTGCTGAAGATGACGTCACCCGTCTTCAATTAAAGGTGCGCACTTTGGAAAAAAAAAATAAATCTCTGGAAGATAATATTTTGGATTTGGAATCTCGGTCGAGACAGAATAATTTGAGGCTGGTGGGTCTTCCAGAGGAATCAGAAGGTCGGGACGTATGTTCCTTTCTGGAAAAGTGGATTCCGGAGGTGCTGGGCAGCGAGGAGTTGCAATCAGCAGTGGTTCTGGAAAAAGCACATCGCATTGGCCCACGGAGAGATAAGGGACCGCCGAGGACCTTAATTATGAAGTTTCTTAGCAACAGAGACAGGATGAAGATCTTCAGCGCTGCACGAGCTAAGGGGGAGATTAAACACCAGGACCAGCAGGTGCGGTTCTACCCAGATTTGGCCACAGGAATCCAGCAATTGAGGAAGCAGTTTGATCCCGTACGTGAGGAGCTGCGCAACCTTGGGATTCGTCATGGTGTAATCTATCCTGCGAGACTGCTGACCACGTATGAGGGCAGAACCCACATCTTCAAGACCCCAGAGGAGGCGCAGGAGTTCATCAAGAAGATCAAAGAAGAAGAAGAGACTGGTGGGAGCTAAGCATGAACAAAATATAAGGTAGAATAATTAAGCATTTGCACAGGCATCTGACTGACTTGAAGTAAATAGTAAGGTTACAAAATATAGATTGTATTATATATTAAAAAAACAAAACAAAAACAAAACAAACAAAAAAAAAAAACTATGATGTACAAAGTTGTTAAAAATTTTGGAGTTAAGTTGGAAAACTACAGAGGAGAGTTAATGTTACGTCATTAAAAGCAGTAGAGTTAGGGTGATTGGGAGGATGAAGAAGGAGTGGCTTAGGCTGTTCCCCGTGGGTGTGGAACGGTCGATGGCTATATCGGGAGACAGAATTTTTCTTTTGATTTTGGGGGGTTTGCCACAAGTGTGGGAAGGGGAAATTTGTTTGTGTGTAGTTTGTAGGATGAATGTTCAACCACTCATGTTTTTGCTTCTCTGTATGAGCATGTTTACACTGCAAGGTAATCCCAAACTCTCTATTGATCATGGACCAAAGTGTTAATCTTAATTTAACTTCATGGAATCGCAGAGGTCTACAAAATTTAAAAAAACTTAAACAAGTTATGAATAAAATAAAGGACATGGGTTCAAGAATTGTGTTTTTACAAGAAACTCATCTGATAGAGGAGGATGTTAAAAGAATTAGGAGTAGATGGCAGGGAAGTGTATTCACCTCTTCATTTTCATCCCGAGCCAGGGGAGTTATGACTCTCATACATAAATCAGTTCCTTTTCAAGTGAAAAATGTAATTGGAGACAAATTTGGAAGATATGTAATCATTCAAGGTTCTTTGCTATTAGAAAATATAAATCTTGTGAACTTATATGGTCCCAATATAGATGATCAGAAGTTCTTTGCTAATTTATTTCTCATCTTATCATCACTTACAGGGCAACATATAATAGCAGGGGATTTTAATTGTACATTGAATCCAGGTGTGGATAGATCAACAGGACTGGATTGTACGCACATTGGATGTAGGATGACTATTAATCATTTTATGAAAGAATTGAGATTGTTAGATATATGGAGAGAAATGAAACCACAAGTTAAAGCCTATTCTTGTTATTCCAGTACCTACAAGACATTCTCACGTATTGATTATTTTTTGATTTCCACAGAATTAAGGTCCAAGATTCAAAACTGCTTTTATGATAACATCGTGATCTCTGATCATGCACCCTGTTGTCTAATATATGTAGATAAAAAATTGACAAAGGAATCAGGTAGATGGCAATTTCAGCATAAATGGCTTCAGGATGAGGAATTTGTCAAGTATATAGAAAAACAGATAGACGAGTTCTTTGACATCAATACTACACAAACATCAGCATGTGTAAAGTGGGAGGCTTTCAAAGCTTTTATTAGGGGACATATTATTAGTTATACAGGATCAAAATCTAAGAAGACTCGAGAGGAGAGAGCTAAATTGGAACATAAAATAAAAAGTCTTCAGGAAAGACTTCCGGTTATGGCTGCCACGTAGGACGGACGTGTCTCGCTCTGCTCTGCTCCTGGAGAAAAAAAATCGGCAAATAACTCTCTCATTTGGGACAGAACGTATCCCAGCATTTGGGCGAGGATATGTCGGCGAAGCCTAAGGCTGGAAAACCAGGAAAAGGAAAAAGCGAGCCGCCGAAACAGTCCAAATTAACGGACTTTCAGGTCTGTGACGCAGCAAACAAAACTCCATATATGGCGGAGGAGGCTGGCGGCGGTGCGATGTCTGCGTGGAATGGCGCAGATGCGCTGATGGCTGCCATGAGTTCAATGAGAGCGGACTTTTCCTCTAGATTTGATGGGATTATGACAGCGTTGGAAGGAATAAGAAAGGAATTGGGTGACTGTGTAGAACGAACGGCGCAGATGGAGCTCCGTCTCGCTAGTGCTGAAGATGACGTCACCCGTCTTCAATTAAAGGTGCGCACTTTGGAAAAAAAAAATAAATCTCTGGAAGATAATATTTTGGATTTGGAATCTCGGTCGAGACAGAATAATTTGAGGCTGGTGGGTCTTCCAGAGGAATCAGAAGGTCGGGACGTATGTTCCTTTCTGGAAAAGTGGATTCCGGAGGTGCTGGGCAGCGAGGAGTTGCAATCAGCAGTGGTTCTGGAAAAAGCACATCGTATTGGCCCACGGAGAGATAAGGGACCGCCGAGGACCTTAATTATGAAGTTTCTTAGCAACAGAGACAGGATGAAGATCTTCAACGCTGCACGTGCTAAAGGAGAGATTAAACACCAGGACCAGCAGGTGCGGTTCTACCCAGATTTGGCCACAGGAATCCAGCAATTGAGGAAGCAGTTTGATCCCATATGTAAGGAGCTGCGCAACCTTGGGATTCGTCATGGTGTAATCTATCCTGCGAGACTGCTGACCACGTATGAGGGCAGAACCCACATTTTCAAGACCCCAGAGGAGGCGCAGGAGTTCATCAAGAAGATCAAAGAAGAAGAAGAGACTGGTGGGAGCTAAGCATGAACAAAATATAAGGTAGAATAATTAAGCATTTGCACAGGCATCTGACTGACTTGAAGTAAATAGTAAGTTTACAAAATATAGATTGTATTATATATTAAAAAAACAAAACAAAAACAAAACAAACAAACAAAAAAAAACTATGATGTACAAAGTTGTTAAAAATTTTGGAGTTAAGTTGGAAAACTACAGAGGAGAGTTAATGTTACGTCATTAAAAGCAGTAGAGTTAGGGTGATTGGGAGGATGAAGAAGGAGTGGCTTAGGCTGTTCCCCGTGGGTGTGGAACGGTCGATGGCTATATCGGGAGACAGAATTTTTCTTTTGATTTTGGGGGGTTTGCCACAAGTGTGGGAAGGGGAAATTTGTTTGTGTGTAGTTTGTAGGATGAATGTTCAACCACTCATGTTTTTGCTTCTCTGTATGAGCATGTTTACACTGCAAGGTAATCCTAAACTCTCTATTGATCATGGACCAAAGTGTTAATCTTAATTTAACTTCATGGAATTGCAGAGGTCTACAAAATTTAAAAAAACTTAAACAAGTTATGAATAAAATAAAGGACATGGGTTCAAGAATTGTGTTTTTACAAGAAACTCATCTGATAGAGGAGGATGTTAAAAGAATTAGGAGTAGATGGCAGGGAAGTGTATTCACCTCTTCATTTTCATCCCGAGCCAGGGGAGTTATGACTCTCATACATAAATCAGTTCCTTTTCAGGTGAAAAATGTAATTGGAGACAAATTTGGAAGATATGTAATCATTCAAGGTTCTTTGCTATTAGAAAATATAAATCTTGTGAACTTATATGGTCCCAATATAGATGATCAGAAGTTCTTTGCTAATTTATTTCTCATCTTATCATCACTTACAGGGCAACATATAATAGCAGGGGATTTTAATTGTACATTGAATCCAGGTGTGGATAGATCAACAGGACTGGATTGTACGCACATTGGATGTAGGATGACTATTAATCATTTTATGAAAGAATTGAGATTGTTAGATATATGGAGAGAAATGAAACCACAAGTTAAAGCCTATTCTTGTTATTCCAGTACCTACAAGACATTCTCACGTATTGATTATTTTTTGATTTCCACAGAATTAAGGTCCAAGATTCAAAACTGCTTTTATGATAACATCGTGATTTCTGATCATGCACCCTGTTGTCTAATATATGTAGATAAAAAATTGACAAAGGAATCAGGTAGATGGCAATTTCAGCATAAATGGCTTCAGGATGAGGAATTTGTCAAGTATATAGAAAAACAGATAGACGAGTTCTTTGACATCAATACTACACAAACATCAGCATGTGTAAAGTGGGAGGCTTTCAAAGCTTTTATTAGGGGACATATTATGAGTTACACAGGATCAAAATCTAAGAAGACTCGAGAGGAGAGAGCTAAATTGGAACATAAAATAAAAAGTCTTCAGGAAAAAGTGTATGCAGGAAGTGACCCAAGGTTGGAGAATGAATTACTGATTTTGAGAGCTGAATACGACAAAAAATCAGCGAATAGAGCTGCCTCGAGTCTTCTAAGATTGAAACAATCTTTTTATGAACAAGGTGAAAAATCAGGAAAATTATTAGCATGGCAGATTAAACAATTGGAAATTAAAACACCAATTACCAGTATTATAAGTAGTTATAGATCCTTTAGAAATTAATAGAGCCTTTAGAGATTACTATGAAAAATTATATGATACCAAAAATGAACCTGATTTAACAAAACTAAATGGGTTTTTGAACGAACTATCTATACCGTGTATTCCAAATGAAAACAGGGAGATATTGGAGTCTAAAATTAGTCAAGAAGAAGTTGGGCTAGCCATTGATAATATGAAATCAGGAAAAAGTGCAGGACCAGATGGTCTTCCAGTTGACCTTTATAAAAAATTTAAGAATAAATTAATAAAACCTTTTTTGGAAATGGTTTTAGAAGCATTTCAAAATAATAATTTACCATCATACATAAATAATGCCTTAATTATACTGCTGCCAAAACCAGGTAAGCCCTCTAATAAATGTGAAAATATGAGACCAATAAGCCTATTAAACGCCGACCTTAAGATAATCTGTAAAATTTTAGCAAGACGAATACAAGAAATTTTACCAAATATTATTAATCGAGATCAGAATGGCTTTATAAAGGGTAGACAAGGCTTCCATAATGTAAGAAGACTATTTAATATTATTTATTTTAATAAAGAAGCACCGGATACAGCTCTCCTATCATTGGACGCCGAAAAGGCCTTTGATAGAGTTGAATGGCCCTTTCTTTTTGAAGTCCTACAAAGGTTTGGACTTGGAAATAATTTCATAAAATGGGTTCAAATAATATACAATAATGCTACAGCAGAAATCCTAACAAATAACAATATTTCAAAACCAATAAAAATCAATAGAGGATGTCGACAAGGCTGTCCACTTTCACCTTTACTGTTTACTATGGCAATTGAACCTTTAGCGATAGCGATACGTTTACATTCACAAATATATGGAATTAAAGTTGGACCAACAGAACATAAAATCTCCCTGTACGCCGATGATATAATTTTGTTTATGTCGAATCTAAAAAAATCAATTCCAACCTTGTTGAATTTAATAAAGAATTTTGGGGAAATATCAGGATATAAAATAAATAAAACTAAATCTTCAATATTAATGCTAAATGAGACCCAGAGAAATTACCCAGCCCCTGAGGTAAATCAATTCAATGTTGTAAATCAGTTTAAATATTTAGGAATCCAAATTATGCCTAAGCTAGAATCAGTCGCCAGTGTCAACTATGAAGCCTTAATGTCAGATATCAATGAGTTAACTCAGAGATGGATGTCACTACCAATGTCGATGATCGGGAGAATCAATATACTTAAAAGTAATATTTTACCTAAAATACTTTATTTATTTCAATACATTCCCTTATCACCACCTTTAGATCTATTCTCAAGAATAAAAAAAAAGTTAGTGGAATTTATATGGAACAACAGGAGGGCTAGATTACGTTTGTCTTTATTATATTTACCACTTGATCGTGGAGGTCTGAAATGTCCAAATTTTATGTTGTATTATTGGTCGGCACAACTGAGGTCTATGACATATTATTTTTCATCAAATGATCTCCCTCACTGGACTGAAATGGAATCATACAATTTACCTTTACCTCTTCCCATATTCATATACTCAGATTCGGCAAAAAAATTACAAAAACAAGTTAAAAATCCATTTGTAAAGCATATGATCAAAATATGGTGTGAAGCTAAAAACTATTTAAAAGAACCACAGTTATTGTCACAATTTAGTCCAATATGGGGTAATCAATATTTTAAACCAGGGAGAGCGGACGCTGTATTTAAAGTATGGAATTTAAAAGGGATACAAAAGATTCAGGATTTATATTTGCCATGTGCAGACAACATAATGTCTTTTGAAGAGCTGAGGATCAAATTTAATCTCAATAGAACACATTTTTTAAAATATCTTCAACTTAGAAACTTTATTCGATCAAATCAAAATAAAGCTCTCACTCGACCTATTTATTCATCCTTGGAAAAAATGATGATGAAAGATAGTAAAAGAAAGGGTATTATTTCAGAGTTTTATAACTCATTGACACTATCTTCAAGTGAAAATTCACTGAAAAGATTAAACTACTGGAAAGAAGATCTGCAAATTGAAATTTCAGAGGAACAATGGGAATTGGCTTGTACAGAAGCTCAAACCAAATCAATAAATGCACGCCTTAAATTGATACATTTCAAATGGTTAATGCGGATGTATGTTACACCGGAGGAGTTAAATAGATATAACAAAAATATACCAGATACATGCACAAAATGCATGGAAAGTAAAGGAACTCTATTTCATTGTTTATGGGAATGTAGATTAACTACTACTGGAAAGAAGATCTGCAAATTGAAATTTCAGAGGAACAATGGGAATTGGCTTGTACAGAAGCTCAAACCAAATCAATAAATGCACGCCTTAAATTGATACATTTCAAATGGTTAATGCGGATGTATGTTACACCGGAGGAGTTAAATAGATATAACAAAAATATACCAGATACATGCACAAAATGCATGGAAAGTAAAGGAACTCTATTTCATTGTTTATGGGAATGTAGATTAATAAGAATGTTTTGGGAAGAGGTGAGGGTAACAATTGAAAAAATAATCTCAAAACAAATCATATTGAATCCTAAACTGTTTTTGTTGGGTCTGTACCCAGAAAAGCATAATTTTAATAAAAGTGAAAGAACATTCATAGACCTCAGTTTGCTTAATGCCAAAAAATGTATTGCACTATTATGGAAAAAGACTCATAGACCAGATGTGACTCAGTGGTTAAGACAGATGTTAACAAACCTTCCATTAGAAAGAATAACATATATACTGAAATCAAAGGAAATTGTGTTTGAGAATATATGGAGACCTTTTATTGATTATGTAAAAAATTTAAACATAACTCCTGAAGAAGAAGGTGAATGATGTGTGTGGACCTTGTAAATTCCAAACTGGTGAACATAATATGTATACTTATGTATTGGATTGTCTAGACTAAACAGAGGAGCATTGTTAAAGACTTGATTTTGTTGGTGGTTGTTGGTGTTTTTAGTGCATTTTTTTCTTTTTTTGTAGTACTTTAGTGTTAGTGTTTGACTGTTTGTTAAAAAAAAAAAGGTTCAATAAAGATATTGTGGGAAAAAAAAAAATTACAGCCTTTTTCCCACCCACTTGGGATAACCCCCTCCTTCCATATCCTGTTAAACAATTTCAGCACCAGTTGCATTGATTGCATAGGCAGCTTCCGGAACATAGCATAGCTTAACTGATCATATCCCGGAGCTGTGTATCCACTATCTTGCAAAGCTCTCTTAAGCTCTGACATTGTGAGCTCGAGGTCTAACACAGTCATGTCCTCTTTCACTTCATTTTTTAAGTTTGCATTTTCTCTAAGTTTATGCTGCCTTTGCTGTCTATGACTCTCACCAAGATGGTCTCCTCTATGCACTGCTGCAAATGCTCTACCCAGGACTCCTGCCTTTTCTTTGTCTGATACAGCCATCTTGTCCCCATCCACTAAAGCTGGAATTTTAACTGATACCCTTTTCCCACTCATTTTTTTAAACATACCCCAGAGATCACCTACTTCTGTTTTCCTACCAAGGGTGGAACAAAATTCTCTCCATGTTGACCTTTTCCTGGTTTTAATAATCCTTCGAGCTAATGCCCTTTCATACTCAAGTTTTCACTAGTCATATTCTTCCTCAGCTGTCTGAATGCCTTGTTTCGCTCTTTTATTGCAATGCTACAATCATCATTCCACCAGAGTACAACCTTCTTCCTACCCTGTGTTGTTTTCTTAGGTATACTTGCTATTGCAGCATTCAGAATATGATTGGTTACCTGACTTGGACACTCGTCTATGCCACCTTCTAATGTTACCAAATGACACGATTGAACACAGTATTGCCTAAATTTTTCCTAATCTGCCTTGTCAAGACACCATCTTGTAAAACATCTTCCCTCTTGTATACATACTTCAGTTTTAATGACTGTAAGTATTGGGAAGTGATTACTTCCCGTAGTTGTCCTGTTCATAACCGTCCATTCACAGGTGCTCACTAAAGAATCAAATACCAGAGTCAGGTCAATACATGAGAATGTGCCACTATGCACATCCACGCTGGTACCTTCACCACTGTTTAGACAAATTAATGATCTTTCATCTAACATCTCTTCCAAAACATTTCCATTGTTATCTGTATGTGTGCTTCCCCACAAGCTATTGTGGGCATTAAAGTCTCCACACCATACCGCTTTCATATGCCCTTCCCCTGCCATAACACTGAAAATATCTGCTGTTAACTTCCTACATGGGTTGCAATAATTAATCAGCTTAATATTTCCTTGTCCACTTGGCCTACATATTTCAATAATATTACACTCTATATCCTCAGGGAAGGGAATCACCCTATACGCCAGGCCATCTTTAATGAAAGTGGCACATCCTCCTCCATTTACAGTGTTAATTCTATCCTGTCGGATTGAACTGTATCCTGGAATAACAAAATCTAAGTGAGGTTGAAGCCATGTCTCCTGTACACACACTACCTGTAGAACAACTTCTAGTTCGTAAAGATACTTCTTGAGTTCTTGTCCGTTTGCTATAAGACTCCTCGCATTCCACTGTAATATGTGTAGTACCATAATTAAGGTCTTGTTTCAGCATGTGCAGTCTTCCCAGTTTCAACTTTCAATAAAGCATGAATCTGGTTAGCTGTGATATCTTTCCCATCTAGAAAGCTTTCTGCTGCTTCCACAATGGTTTTGATTCTGTCACTTTTCTTCTTTAGCTGTGCAGCAACATTCATGGTGTGGCAGATAAAAGCTATAAAGTTTGTCCTCTTAACTATCAATGAGTCATCATCCATTTTGCATTTGTGAACACAAACATTCCTTGCAGCTGCACAATCCTGTGCTTGCGTGGGACCCATTGATTGCTGGGCTTCCATTTGAAATGAACCTCTTTGAGGAAGGCCTGCTGTGTTTCTGACTATTCCTGCATCTCTAACTGTCTTTAGAGCTTCCGCATATGAGATTTTCTTAGTTATTCTGATTTCCTGGGCTTGTCGAGCTGCCCTCTGCACAACACATCCTCCATATGCAGCACTGTGCTCACCCCCGCAGTTACAACACTTTACTTTGGCGTCCTAAGAGAGCTTTGCAAGATAGTGGATCCACAGCTCTGGGATATGATCAGTTAAGCTATGCTATGTTCCGGAAGCTGCCTATGCAATCAATGCAACTGGTGCTGAAATTGTTTAACAGGATATGGAAGGAGGGGGTTATCCCAAGTGGGTGGAAAAAGGCTGTAATTTTACCATTGAATAAGCCAGGGAAAGACCTAGCTCATCCAGGCAACTACAGGCCAATAGCATTAACGTCACATTTAGGGAAATGGATGGAGAAGGTGTTAGTTTACAGACTCTCATATGTATTAGAGCACAAACGATTAATAAACGACTATCAGAATGGTTTTAGAAGAGGAAGATCCACAGTGGATGCTCTAATTAGGGTAAGTAATGATATTGAAAAGACTCTCAAAATGAAAGAAGTAATGGTTATAGTTTATCTAACTAACTACTAACTAACCTGCACTTATATAGCGCTTTTCTAGTCACAAAGACCACTCAAAGCGCTTTCACTAATACTAACCCTCTATTCTAAGGGCCTATAGGACACAGATATCTAGGGACAATTTAGAACAGCCAATTAACCTAACATGCATGTCTTTGGATTGTGGGAGGAAACCGGAGCCCCCGGAGTAAACCCACGCAGCACAGGGAGAACATGCAAACTCCACACAGAAAGGTTCCAACCCCTGCCAACCTGGGGATTCGAACCAGGAACCTTCTAGCTGTAAGGCAACAGTGCTAACCACTGCACCACCGTGCTGCCCACTGGATACTGAAAAGGCTTATGACTCACTGTGGAGGGATGGACTTCTTATGAATTGAATAAAATGAGCATTGGTGGTAGGAGGTATAACTGGATAATGGATTTCTTAACACACAGGACAATTAGGGTTAAAGTAGGATCAGAAGTTTCTAATGACTTTGAAATACAAAATGGTATTCCTCAGGGGAGTGTGATAAGCCCCATTTTATTCAGTATAATGATTAATGACATGTTTGAGGATCAAGAGGGATCCATCAAAACGGCACTATATGCAGATGATGGAGCCATATGGACGAGGGGAAGAAATGAGAAATTGGGTGTTCAAAAACATCAGGAAAGCAATGGAGAAAGTGGAAAAGTGGCCATATGACTGGGGATTTAAATTTTCAAACAGTAAAACCTGCTATATGACTTTCACAAAAAAACGCAGAACTGGTACAGAACCATTAACCACTTGCACTCCGTTGTTCCGCGGGCGGGCAAGTCTCTGCGCCCTCGTGCGCATGACGCATGATAAGGATATTGATGGTGGTGGGGTAGGTGGTGCGGCCTCCAAGCGCCGCTGAAAAAAAAATCTGCAAACACAGCCGCGAACAGATTAGTTCATCTGATTGACCTCTCATTCGACTAATAAGAGCCTTGAATTGGGTTTCTGAAACCTTGAAGAACCAATGAATGAAAACCTAGGAAGGAGGACCCGCCTCCCAACGCTTTGAATGCAGTGAGCCAATTGAAGCAGAGAAGTTCGTGAGCTGTTTTTTTTTAAGGCTGGGTGAAGACTGGCTGCTGCAGCGGATCAAAAAAGGACACAGGAAGAGCACCACAGACCCAGCAGCATGGAGACCATCCACAAATGCAACCTGTGTGACAGGGAGTGCCATTCGTGGATCGGCATGTTCGGCCACAAGCGGTGCTTATTTTGTATTGGTTCCAGCAGAGTAGACGTTATGATTTTCTTCCATGGTCATCATAGACCGACGGAGGCTGACGATGAAGGCTGAGTGACACACACGCCTTCGCCAGTCTTTTTTTAATTACTACTGTTATTTGTTTTGAAAAATCGTTCGCCAAAAACCGCAATCATGGAAGCACAAAACCGCAATAATGGAATTATGTTTTGATCGAGTCGCGAGACCAGAACCAGAGCGGACCAGCGTCGCATTCGTCTGACAATGAGGAAGACAAGTTCGCCAAGACTCCGCTGTGAAGAGGTAAGGTGTTATAAGCTAAATTATTCTCTATCCCTGAAAATTGTAATCCAAAATGACTTTTGACCGATCAGTAAATTACAGCTGTGCGGTTCACGAAGTCTGAAGTTCGTGCGCCGCGGTACAAGGGGTTGCTCGCAGTGTACAGGCTGTGAACGCCCCCCCCACCCCCGCTATTCTTCTGCAGCGGGGGGGGGGGGGAGCCGCGGTGACTGCACTGCTGTCCTACATCACCACATAAGGCTAATCCGTTGTGTAGCGATGGCTGAAGTCCATCCTCTGTAGCGAGCGGGGGGGGGACAACCCCCCCCACACACACACACAGTAGCGAGGGGGGGGGGGGAGCCGCTGTGACAGCGTTGCTGTGGAAACATGCAACGAGTGTAATCTGTCATGTAGCGAGGGCCGAACTCTGTCCTTGGTAGCGGGGGGGGGGGGCGACCCCCCCCCCCCCCACACACACACACACACAGACACAGCCCTGAGTGTGACCTTTCCTTTGAGCCTAAAATGAAGCTTCTACATTGAATTATTCAAAAGTTATAGACGTTTTTCCAAACTGTACCATTTGGCACAGTTCCAAAACGACTGGGAACAGCCTGAGAACAAAGCTGTGTAAAATATTCATTTTTTGTGGTATTGTTACCAAATTTGGATCTCAGCTGGATAACACTTGGTTCTACATTTCTGTTGCATTTTCCAGCCGGATCGGACAGCTGTGTGTTATTTACAAGCATTTGTATCCAAAAAAACAGTGTCCAAATTTTTTTTCTTCAAGTTCAGTATGTTTAGATGACTGTAACTCAGTGGCCAGAGCACGTAGAGAGATTATGTTTTTTTTGCCAAAAAATTCAAAGTGTTTTCTTTTAAATGAGACCAACCCCATGAAGATGCTGCAAAGGGTTGAAGAACAGCTTTCGATTTACTTTGGGCACGTTATTTTTTGGCATTTTTAGGAAAATTGCCCGGAGTGCAAGTGGTTAACACTATATAATCAATCAATAGAGAAAGTCAGTGAATTCAAATATCTAGGATTGTGGTTTGATAGTGCATACACATGAGAGTTCATGTTGAAAATGCAAAAAAGTCATTAATCTCATAAATGCTGTAGCTGGACATTAACGGGGTGCAGATAAACAGGCATTAATTGACATTTACAAAGCACTAATGCGATCGACAATAGACTACGGATGCATGATTTATGGAGCAGCGGCAAAGACGACTCTGGAAAAAATAGACAGAATGCGGCATAGAGCACTTCGCCTGTGCATTGGAGCCGTCAAAACAACATCAAACAATGCAGTTTTAAAGTAGAACTGAACTCACCTTTTTGCCAAAAAAGTAGAATAGCAGATTAATTCCTTATTACCTATTGTATTTTTCAACACATAAAAGAAATTTTTAGGCCGTGCGATGGCCAAGCTATAAGCCGATAAACTTTTGCCTCTGGCTGGCAGTGCCAAACAAACCGGAAGTAGTGCAGACGACGCTGCGTGACGTCACGAGTGTGACCCTTATCAAAACAACAATGGCAGATGATAGCAGTTCCAGCAGTCAAGAACACCAGAGTTTTCAGAGTGAAGAGGCATTCAGGATCGGTGACAAGACAGAGGAGGATGCAGGAGTGTCAAGTGAACAGGAAGAGAGCGAGGGAGGCATCGAACCGTACAGATTAGAGCCAGAATTTTCGGGGGATTCCAGCACCGACTCAGACCGCAGCAGTGATGGGGAGGAGAGTCGCTTATTGAATACAGAATGGTGAGTCTTAACTTTGGCATGTTTGGGGTGTCAGGATAAGGAAAATTAACAAAAAAGAAAGGGAAAAAAAACATCAGCATTTTTCCAACTTATTACAGTGATCCCTCACTTATCGCGTTTAATGCGGTCTTCCTTCGCTGGGTATAGGCGCTCGGCAGGGAGCGAAGCTGGGTAAAACGTCTCCGCCAATCAGCTTGCGAGATAAAACGTCTCGGCCAATCAGCTTGCGAGGTAAAATGTCTTGGCCAATCAGCTTGCGAGATTCCCGAGCGGGCTGGGGAGCCGGGGAGAGCGGGCTCTCCGTGTTGATACCTGATGTTCTAATGTAGTCTCCCTGCCTTCTCATTAGAACATCAGGTATCAACACGGAGAGCCCGCACAGCTCAAAATCTACCTCTCTGACCACCGCTCCACTCCTCTCCGCCCACCTCTTCATCGCTCGGGAATCTCGCAAGCTGATTGGCCGAGACGTTTCACCTCGCAAGCTGATTGGCCGAGATGTTTTACCCAGCTTCTCTCCCTGCAGAGCACCTTCTTTATCGCTCGTGTTGCTTAGTGGCACTTTTCGCTGTTCTCTTGTGCCTTTTTGTGCAAAATAGTGCTTGTGACGCCCTTGGGGGGGGGGGGGGTGACGCTACTTTGCGGTTTTTCACTTTTCGCGGTCGGTTCTGGTCCCCATTAAACGCGATAAGTGATGGATCACTGTATATCTAGAAACGCATCGCTTCCCAGTCGCTTTTCCTCCCCCTTTCTTTTCTTTCGTCACCATGACAGCTTTCCTTGGCCACTGAACAGATCTTCCCAGGTGTTGGAAGTGTTTTGTAGTCGACTATCACGACAAAATGCACCAAAAACAACCAGTGTCGACGTGCTCGCAATGGTAAACATGAGGACTGGGTCACACTCGTGACGTCACGCGGAACTCCGGCTGCGCTTCGGCGGATTTGTCAGATTTTTCAGGGCGGGAAATTCTAAATCGCGATTTTCTCCAAGATTCCGGGATTTGTGGAGGGGGTGCCAATGATAAATTATCTTTATAACTGTATGTACTATCACCCAGTGCCGTTCAATGCCGTTCAGTTCAGTTCTACTTTAATAGAAGCGGGAGAAATGCCAATGATTTGAGAAGAGATAAACTCGCATTATCATACTGGGTCAAGCGGAAAGGAAGTGACGAAGCAAATATTTCAAAAACAACACTACAAGACTGCTGAGAATACTCTAATTTCCAGGGACATGGGTTTGGGTGGACAACTGAAAGAAGGATCAGAATGTATGGGCTGCACACTATTGATATAGCTAACACCAGTCCAGTGAGTAATGTTCCCCCTTGGCTGTTTCTGGGAATAGAAGTAGACTGCTAGTCTGCTAATGAGGAAAAAGGATTGGCATATGAGCAGGGATGGCAACAGGAATTTCTGATTTCAGCTGAAATCTAATTTGGTCGATTGACTTATAAGGTTTTCAGTAAAACAGAAGTAATTTAGACTGAAAAAAATGATTAAAAAAAATGAAATACTAGACTTAGATAAATCATTAAATTTAATGAAAAGTTAACTTACTTTTTCTTCAATGTTGTCTCACTGTCTTTAGTCCAACATCTTTAACAGTTCTATAAGAGTTTATTACACAATTTACACTGGTCACCAAGTCACTTCTAATGTGAAACTTTCTTCCTTTTGGCAGCAAGCTGTGTCAGTCTCTGAACTTTGAACTTCATCTCCTTTTCTGGTTTCTTCAGAAACTGTCTGAGTGTTTCTGTGTTGATACAGTTTAAATATATTTGTTCGTCCAGTCCTCTAGAGGGCGCTAGGCTCTGTAGTAGCTTTAAGCTTGCCAGTAGGTGACGAGAAGAAGAGACCTAGCATACTGAATGTCAACAGGAACACAAGTCTGCGTCGCTGTTCCTTCTAAAGCCATCCGCTCACTTCCAGCCCTTTGAGTGGCAATATGGGTAAGTTTAGTAGTTTATTGTGATGAGTAGATAAAGTATGATTGATTATTAGAGTAAGTTTGATGAGTTTTATAGACGCTAATCGGCAATGTGTTTGTGATAGCGAAGCCGTATCCGAGTCCGTGTGATGACGCTGTTTAGCTAGTATTGATCTTTTAATGTACCGTTTGTAGATATTGTCTTTATTTTCTAGTCTCTAAATATTTCTTTGTGTCTGTATCTTTTCAGTTTCACACTTTTTTGCATTAAATCCTAGTCCAAAACGACACCTGCCTGTTCCTTGGAGGAAGTGATGCAAGAGAGAGTTTAGCTGGCTGTGAATCTCAATATACGACACGAGTCACATTGGGTGCAACAGTACAGTGAAATCATAGCACTCGGTGAGGGACCACAGTGAAGGTGGGTGGAATTTAATGTACATTTAACATCAGCGGTCCTATCCAGGCGTCAAGATGGAGCAAACACAGGCTGAAAGCCATAACAGTGAAGAAACACGGAGCGAAAAAAGGTCACGCTCCTCAAGGTCACGCTCCTCAAAGTCACGCTCCTCCCATTCATCCAGGTCTTCTGTACATTCCGGGAAACTGACTCCCCGATCAGCTGTAGGAACTAGGAGGTCATCAGCTTCAAGTCAAGCCAGTATGGCAGCAGCACATGCCCGAGCAGAAGCTCAAGCAGCAAAAGACAGACTAGCATATGCTGAGAGAGAGATGAGCATTAAAATGGAAAAGGCACGGTTAGAGGCAACTCTAGATTTACTTAACCTACAAAAGGAAGCAGATGCAGCCAGGGTTAAAGCAGAAGTGATGGAGTCTGCTGTAGCTCGGCTCATTAACCCAGAACACGGAGAAGAATTGAGCTTCTTGCCTCTAGAACAAACTGCAGAACAAAAAGTGAGTGAATACATAAACAGGCATAGTTGTACTGATTCATCTCAAAAGAAAGAAACTTTTCAACAGGACAGTACACATCAGGAACAACATTCCACACTGATTCATTCACATCTCCATGTCAAACAAGAAACAGCTCATTGCCCAATTCAGCCACAAGAGGGCGCCAAGCAACCACCACAAAGAGATGCAATTCACCAAAATTCTCAAAGTGTGTTGCAATCACAACAGATATCAAGTTCAAATGATGCAAACAACACTACCAGTGACCTTGCCAGGTTCTTAGCCAGAAGCCAACTATGCTGGAGGGCTGACAAAATATGATGACAAGCCAGAGAGTTATCTTAGCTGGAAAGCCACATTCCAGAGTACCATCAGAGACCTCAGTCTTACAGCCAGTGAAGAACTAAACCTCCTCATTAAGTGGCTCGGCCCTGAGTCTTCTGAACATGCTAAGAGATTAAAAGCAGTCAATATCAGGCATCCACCTGCTGGTCTGAACATGGTCTGGGCGAGACTGGAAGAATGCTACGGCTCACCAGAGGCAATAGAAAGGTCCATGTTTGCAAGAATCCAAAATTTTCCAAAGCTCATGAACAAAGAGCCACACAAGCTTCGCGATCTATCAGATCTACTGTGTGAACTGGAAGCAGCAAAGCTGGATGGATATCTGCCAGGCTTGAGCTACTTAGACACAGCAAGGGGTGTAAGTCCAATCGTGGAAAAGTTGCCCTTTCACCTTCAGGAGAAGTGGACAATGGTCGGGTCAAAGTATAAAGAAGACCATCATGTAAGTTTCCCACCTTTCTCATTCTTTGTTGAATTTGTAAAAGGTCAAGCCAAGGCAAGGAATGACCCAAGCTTCAACACGACTTATAGCTCACCTGCCAATTCTACAATTAGTTACAAAAAAGGAAAATCACAGTCACTACATGCAGAAACAATCAGTTACGGTACACAAAACAGACGCGTCAGTCAGAGTGGAGACAAAGGAAGGAGGCGAAGACATTAAAAGACAATGTCCCATACATCACAAACCACACCCACTGAAAGGATGCAGGGGTTTCAGAGCTATGTTGCTCGAGGACAGAAAAAAGGTACTCAGAGACAACAACATCTGCTATCGCTGCCTTGCTTCCACCACCCATCAAGCCAGGGACTGTCAAATAACAATCAAGTGTGGAGAATGCAACAGCGACAAACACCTGGCAGCTCTCCACCCAGGCCCGGCTCCAACAGCATCTAAGCCTCCCTCATCCCCTAAAGAGAACGGCGGGGAGCAAGAGCTCACACAGGACTTAGATGTTACAGCCACATGTACCGAGGTATGTGGAAATCAAATCACAGGAAAATCCTGCTCCAAGATCTGTTTGGTGCAAGTCTACCCGAAAGGTGAGCTACACAACATGAAAAAGATGTATGCAATAATAGATGATCAAAGTAATCAATCACTCGCAAAAACAGAGTTTTTTGAAACATTCAATATTCAAGGCACAGCCACACCTTACACACTGAAGACGTGTGCTGGCACAACACAAGTAAATGGTAGAAGAGCCTGCAACTACATAGTTCAATCATTGGATGAAAAAATGAGTTTTCCTCTCCCCACGCTCATAGAGTGCAATGCTATCCCCAACAATAGGGAAGAAATACCCACTGCAGAAGCTGCCTCGCATCACCCCCATCTGAAAGCAACAGCTGCTGAAATACCACCCCTCGAACCAGACGCTGACATACTGCTGCTGATAGGACGCAACCTTCTCAGAGTACACAAGGTGAGAAAGCAAATCAGTGGCAGGCACAACGATCCATTTGCACAGAAGCTTGACCTGGGCTGGGTTATCATTGGTGATGTATGTCTGGGCACCGCCCACAAGCCAAGTGAGGTAAACGCTCTCAAAACACATGTGTTGGACAACGGACGCCCAAGCTATCTCACTCCCTGTGACACTCGCTTCAATGCAAAAGAGAGCTTCACAGTGAGCCAACCGAAAGCTGTCTCCAACCTACTGTCACTTTCAAACCCACATGCAAAGCCCACGGTTGAGAATCTAGGTGAAGCCGTCTTCTGTCGCACTAATGAAGACAATCACCTCACACACTCTGTTGAAGACACAATCTTTCTGAAGAAGATGGAAAGGTCCTTCAAAGATGACACAAACAGTTGGGTGGCACCACTTCCGTTTCGTAACCCCAGACGCCTACTCCCTGACAACAGGTGCTATGCCTACAAGCGGCTCATGTCTCTGCGACGTATGCTTGACAAGAAGCCAGACATGAAAGCGCACTTTGTTGAGTTCATGCAGAAGATGCTCGACAACAAACACGCGGAGCCAGCGCCACCTCGTGATAGAGACAAAGAGGCCTGGTATCTCCCCATTTTTGGCGTATACCACCCACAGAAGCCTGGGAAGATCCGTGTGGTGTTCGATTCCAGTGTGCAGTTTGATGGAGTTTCACTCAATGATGTACTGCTGTCAGGGCCTGACCTAAACAACACACTCGCAGGTGTGCTCCTCCGCTTCAGAAAAGAACCTGTCGCTGTCACAGCTGACATCGAGCAGATGTTTTACTGCTTTGTTGTCCAAGAAGATCACAGAGATTACCTTCGCTTCTTGTGGTACGAAAACAACGACCTGATCAAAGAAGTGGTGGACTATCGCATGAGGGTGCATGTTTTCGGTAATAGTCCCTCCCCTGCAGTGGCGATCTACGGGTTGAGGATGGCAGCAAAGGAAGCAGAAGGTGAATATGGAACTGACGCTCGAAACTTCATAGAACAGGATTTCTATGTGGACGATGCATTAAAGTCTTTCTCGACAGAAGCTGAGGCTATCGACGTTCTAGAAAGAGCCCAGAAAATGCTCGCACTTTCTAATCTACGTCTCCACAAGATTGCCTCCAACAAAGTAGAAGTAGTGAACGCTTTCCCACCTGAAGACAGGGCCAAAGAACTCAAAGACCTTGATCTGTCTACAGACGAGCTCCCAGCCCAACGCAGTTTGGGTGTGATTTGGGACACCACATCAGACACGTTCACATTTGATGTTCCACAAGAGCAAAAGCCCTTTACTCGATGTGGTGTGCTGTCAACTGTTAACAGTCTGTTCGACCCTCTCGGGCTGCTAGCACCTGTAACCATCAAAGGTAGACTTCTTCTCAGAGAGCTCTCCAGCAGCAATCTTGAGTGGGACAGCCCCTTGCCACAAGACATGTATGACGGTTGGAGAAAATGGCATGACTCTCTGCAGCATCTCAAGACACTGAACATTCCCCGTACCTATGTTTCATTCTCCATCTCACAAGCCAAGGTCACTGAACTCTGTGTGTTCTCAGATGCTTCAGTTAAAGCTATAGCTGCAGTTGCCTACTTGAGAGTCACACACGAAGACGACCACAACAAGGTTGGGTTTGTCATGGGTAAGGCCAAACTAGCTCCTGTGCCAGAGCTCATCGTTCCGAGGCTAGAACTGTGTGCTGCAGTGCTCGCTGTGGAAATGTCTGAGCTTCTCAGAGAAGAACTAAAGATGAAAATTGACAAGACCACATTTTACACTGACAGCAAAGTGGTGTTAGGATACATCCACAATCAACACAGAAGATTTCATGTATATGTGAACAATCGCGTCCAAAGAATCAAGCAATTGTCTCTGCCTGGCCAGTGGAAGTATGTCCCAACAGAGCACAATCCTGCTGATCATGGATCTCGCTCTCTGCCAGCAGGGAAAATCTCCAGTACTACATGGTGGTATGGTCCAACCTTCCTGCTCGACAAACAGACTGTCGCTCCTGAAAAAGGCCCATTTGAGCTCATCGATCCAGAGTCGGATGTTGAAATTCGACAGAACGTGACAACGCTTGTGACAAGAGCTAACCTCAAAGCCTTGGGTTCATCACGTTTTGAACGTTTCTCAAAGTGGACCTCCCTTGTCAAAGCAGTAGCTTACCTACGTCACATTGCTCACGGTTTCAAGTCCAAAGGAGGTAACAGATGTAGAAGCTGGCATCTCTGTAAAACAAGTCTCACAGAAGAAGCCTTAACACAAGCAGAGTACACAATCATCAGATGTGTCCAACATGAAGTGTATGCAGAGGAAATCAAGTGCATCAAGACAAAACAAGAAATAGCGCGGAACAGTTCCCTTTACAAGCTCAATCCGATCATCAACGACAATGGTTTACTCCGAGTAGGAGGACGTCTGTCGGAGTCAAAGCTGCCCAGTTATGAAGTCAATCCTCTTCTATTCCCAGCAAAGCATCACATCGCTACATTGCTCATCCGACATCACCATGAGGCTGTTAAGCATCAAGGAAGACATTTCACTGAGGGTGCAGTGAGAGCAAGCGGCGTGTGGTTAGTGGGTGCCAAGAGATCCATCACCAGTGTCATCCACAAATGTGTGACCTGTAGAAAGCTTCGAGGCAAGACAGAGCAGCAAATCATGGCAGATCTACCCGCTGAACGTTTGCAAACCGATCCCCCATTTTCTTATGTTGGCCTAGATGTATTTGGACCGTGGGAGGTTACAATGCGACGCACTAGAGGTGGTCAAGTCAACAGCAAAAGATGGGCGGTTCTGTTCAAGTGCATGTCTACAAGAGCCATTCACATCGAAGTAATCGAAACACTCAGCTCTTCAAGTTTTATCAATGCTCTTCGAAGATTCTTCGCCATCAGAGGCCCTGCTAAACAGCTAAGATCTGACTGCGGGACCAACTTTGTCGGAGCATCCAAGGAATTGAAACTGGATCCTCCAAAGCCTGATGAGACAAGTGTAGAAGACTACCTATGCGGACAAAGGTGCTCCTGGGTGTTTAACCCTCCTCACTCATCACACATGGGAGGCACATGGGAGCGTATGATCGGCATAGCACGACGCATCCTGGACTCGATGCTCTTACAATCAGGAAACCCCAAGCTAACCCATGAGGTCCTAACAACATTGCTGGCTGAAGTCACAGCTATTATCAACGCGAGACCTCTGGTGCCGGTCTCCTCAGATCCGGAAGCTCCTTCGATCCTGACGCCCATGACTCTTCTCACACAGAAGACTAATGCAATCCTAACTCCACCTGGAGATTTCACCAAGGCCGACATGTACAGACACCAGTGGAAGAGAGTTCAAGTCCTTGCCGACACCTTCTGGGCCCGCTGGCAAAAAGAGTACCTGAACATGCTCCAGAGTTGTCAGAAGTGGCAGCACAACAAACCAAACCTGGAAGAAGGGGACGTCATTCTTCTCAAGGACAAGAACCTAAAAAGGAACGAATGGCCTATGGGCATCGTCATGAAGACTCTCACAAGCAAGGATGGAGTCGTAAGGAAGGTGGAGGTCAAGGTGACACAGAACAAAGCTACAAAGATTTTCTCCAGACCCATCTCAGACTGTATACTCCTTTTATCTCGAACAAATTAGTTTATAAGTTTAGTGGCATTCTTAAAATAATGCCAGGCGGGGAGTGTGTTGATACAGTTTAAATATATTTGTTCGTCCAGTCCTCTAGAGGGCGCTAGGCTCTGTAGTAGCTTTAAGCTTGCCAGTAGGTGACGAGAAGAAGAGACCTAGCATACTGAATGTCAACAGGAACACGAGTCTGCGTCGCTGTTCCTTCTAAAGCCATCCGCTCACTTCCAGCCCTTTGAGTGGCAATATGAGTAAGTTTAGTAGTTTATTGTGATGAGTAGATAAAGTATGATTGATTATTAGAATAAGTTTGATGAGTTTTATAGACGCTAATCAGCGATGTGTTTGTGAGAGCGAAGCCGTATCCGAGTCCGTGTGATGACGCTGTTTAGCTAGTATTGATCTTTTAATGTACCGTTTGTAGATAGTCTTTATTTTCTAGTCTCTAAATATTTCTTTGTGTCTATCTTTTCAGTTTCACACTTTTTTGCATTAAATCCTAGTCCAAAACGACATCTACCTGTTCCTTGGAGGAAGTGATGCAAGAGAGAGTTTTGCTGGCTGTGAATCTCAATATATGACACGAGTCACATTGGGTGCAACAGTACAGTTTCTGTTACCTCGTCGAACTTTGAGCCAATTTTCACCTTTACCGTCACTTTTCTCTCAAACCAATTCCATCGGAACTTATTTTTGACACTTTTGTCTATTTCTAGCACTGATGACTCCTGATCCTTCGATAAAAATCTCATAATTCCGCTGAAAACAATACCAAAAGCTCAGAATTCCAACACGAACCAGGGACGTGATTTGGGGTTGGTGAAATTATCTGAAAATTTAGCAGGGGGTCTGGGGGACGCAGTCCCCCAGCAGGGTCCGGGGCAGAGCCCCGGTGGGGGGGCAAGCCCCCTGAAGGTTTTTTTTTAATGATTTTTAAGTACCAGAACTGTGCTTAAATGACATAAAGCAAACAACTGAATGCCACTTATTACTGTATAATATTGACTTATGTTCCAAGAAGATAGCATTCCTAAAATATTCCAACAAGCATTATTCATCACATGCTTTAACACTTGATCAAATCAAAATCAGTTAATTTTATCTATTCCATAATAGAAATAAAATTCCAACATACCATTACTTTTTATAATTTCAGCATTCATTTCAGATCACCAGTTTCAATCTCCATTGAGTCTTGAGCAGTTCATTTTGCACAATCACTGATGTAGCCAAGTCTTAGAAATATTCAAAAGTTATGAGTCAATGTCCACTGTGCACTGTCAATTTCAAACTGTTTGGAATCATAAAAGTAATCTAACTAAATTGTTTTGCTATTTTTTTCTCCTCAACATCAATGTCAGGGCGCTGCAGGAGTTTTTGGGGATGGTTAACTTTTATAACCGTTTCCTCCCCCGCGCAGCCCAGCTCATACAGCCGTTGTACGCCGCACTCAAGAAACGGAAACCGGCGGACAGAGTCGACTGGACTCCGTGGACAGCGTGTTCGACAGAGAGTTAATGGCTCTCCACCTGGCCATACGCCACTTCCAGTTCTGCCTGAAAGGGTGCACCTTCACTGCGTTCATGGACCACAAGCCGCTAACGTACTTAACGTACTTTATCTTCCTGGAAGATAAAATAAAGCGGAATTCTGCGAATTAGCGATAAAATCACATCCCTGAGAACACGCCGCCATGAATTTTTGACAAAGCATACAACGAGCCATTTGATTGGTCCAGTCGTTTGCAACTATCCAATCGCAGGGCTGTTTACAATACAGCAGTAGCTTGAACACAACACATCCGGGTTATCAAAGGAGACTTGACCCGGGGAAGCGCCGAGTGCTTATGTAATTGTGTTGATTTTCGCTAAAATCGGTAACAATAGGGTACCTTACCCCCCCTAAAATTTTCTCAACGGATTTAGACGATTCACAGAAATGATCAATTTGAAAATAAATCGGCGGAAATCCGCGGATCGGCGGAAAATTGCCATCCCTGTATGAGTGAAGTTGGTGTTAAAACAAGCATTTACCTCAGGAACAATTACTATAACTTCTTACTGTCACGGTGGCCCTCACGAGCCACCATAAGATGCCAGCAGTCACCAGTGAGTTGCAGTGATGTTTTATTAGGAAGTGCAGGAACAGAGAATAATACACACAACAGTGCGGGTAGGACAATCACAGGATAACTTACAAAGGACGATGAATGAATAGCGTCTGAGCCGGGGAACGCCCGATGCGTCAGACGATATGACGGTAGAATCACAGACGAAGAATAACAGACGATATCATAACAGGAAGCATAACAGAGACTGCTGCATCGGGGTGCATTCAGCGCCCGCTTTTAACACCGGTCACTAATGACCCCAAATGCAGCACAGCTGTTGACTTTGACAGCAGGGAGCTCCACCGGGCGCTGTCACAATAAGAGCCCGGGGAGCTAGAAGGAACCCACTGCTGTCAAAGCCTGGAAATGATGATATAAGATCCGAGTGCGGACGGAACCGGCACTCGGGTTGTAACAGTACCTCCCCCTGAAGGTCGAGCCCCTGAGTGGCCAAATAACACCCAAGCCCCACCCCCACCCCCCTAGGGTGGGCGGATGGGGTGCCGGCAGGAGGGAGAGAGTCAAAAGGAGCAAAAATGACAACAGGGGACCAACAAAGCAATTACCGAGATAGGCGGAGAGAGAAAAAAAAAAAAACAATACTCCCTTATGTGTGGGTAACAGGAACAGAACCCAACAGGCAATACATATATCGGTTTTAAACAATAAATGGACATTAGACAGAGGAGGGAAAAAAAACACCGATCACAGCTAAGGAAAAAAAAGGTGAGATACAAAATCACAGATATCAGCCCCCCCCCCCCCCCCCCCGCACATCCCAAAAGTTTACAGACACGAATCCAATGAAAAAACCCGGGATGACTGCAGTCCTGGCTCTGAGGCATGGAGGCTGAAAGTTCGGGGGGCCGCCTGGCATCAAGCGGCCACAATGCAGGCAGGGGGGAAGAGGACAGTTCGGGCGGCCTACCCCAGTCCCATGCCCAGAAACAGTTAATTTCAGGCGGCCAGACCAGGTCGCCAAACAGGGGGTCCAACGGGTCGGGAGGCCAGCCCAGAGAGCCAAATGAGCGCGGCAGTCCTTCAGGCGGCCGACCCGCATCGCTTGCCCACCAGGACCGTAGGGGAGAAGTAGCCGGCGGTCTCGCTGGAGAAGGGGAAGACGAGGGAGAACCGGGCGGAGCGTTCAGAACCCCAATGGCCCCAGGTGGAGATGGGTTGCGATCCTCAGGAGAACGAGGAGGGTGACGATGGTGATGATGGAGATGAGCCCGTCCAGTATCCGGCGGCAGGGGATCTGCAGCTCCCTCACCGAACCTGAAAACTGCTGGTGCCCCACCCTCGTCGGACCCCGATTGGGTCGCGGTTTCTCCCGCGAAGGACCCTGATTGGGTCTCGGTTGCATCCGCGTCAGACCCCGATTGGGTAGGTGCCGCACCAGGACCGACCTCCAACCCCAAACCCGGAACCTCTGGCACAGCGGGCGAATTCAGAACTGCGCCGACGACCCTGGGAGAAGGCTCGGGAGAGAGAAAAGAACCAGGATCAGGATCACCGGCAGCGCCAGAACCCGGCGAAACAAGCTCGGATATAGCGGGTGGCTGCACCCGGCTCGCCTCCCCAAGAGACAGGCAAAAATGCTCTAAGATGGAGTAAAGAAAGACAAAACGGAGCACTTGCCTGATCTCAAGTTCTGACGCCGTCCAGGACTTCGACGATCCGGGCTCTGACGGCAGGAGGTCGTCTTCAGGCTCCCACTCAGCTACGGCGGGCTCCGCAGCTGGCATGATAGTGCGCGCAGCTCCTGGATCCTCCAGCACCGAAGCCCACGCCAACGGCCCGCATGGCGTAGTGGCAGGGGACCCTTGACCCGCTGGACCGGACCGCTCGTCTGTGGAGACCCGGGGATGCTTCCTCATCGGCGCAGGTTCCACGCTGCAGTCCGCCCTCCTCCTCCGCCCACGACGTGGCTGCGGAACCAGAACCAAGCTCTCCAGAACCGCAGGCCCCCTCCTCATCCAGCGACGTTGGCCTGGTGTCGAGGACCGCTCAGTGGAGGGAGACACAGAGGATGCGGGGTTAATAATTTCAGCCACAGCAGGCGGTGGGAGCTCGGGGAGCTGCGAACCCCGAACTCCACCTCCAGGAGTCTGACAGAGCAAATCACAATAGCGAGAGTGTGAATGAACTTGGACTTGCCTGTCTCCTGAAGGTTGAGTGGTGCCTGCTGTAGTGGACGTTGCTCCTCCCTTTCCCCGCCGGACGGTGACAGCGGGCCTCCTGGAAGGACGAGGTGGAACCGCTGGAGATGGTTCCGGGACGGGACTCGCCAGGGCTAGACTCGGAGTACACACAGCAGCCGGGGAATGCGTCGTGGAGAAGGGGGCGACAGCCGAAATGAGCCGGGCACGGGACGCTGACGAGAGAGCGGGAGATGGCCCGGGGGGAGATGAGGCTGCGGGAAATCCCCTCTGACGAGGCGCAGGAGAGGCAGCTGTGCGAGGGATTGAGCCCTTGCGGCGACCCGGAGCTGGATCCGGACGGGGTTCATGCTGAGGAGGGTTATGGAGGTTACGACGGTCTCTGGTGGAAGGCGAAGCGAAGGTGAGGTCCGGGAACCGCCGCTCCTGTGCGGTGACAGAGGCGAGGAGGGCGTCGAACTCAGGGAAATCACGCAGCTCTGGATTCCTCTCCACCAGTCTAACTGCCGCCGTCACATGCTTAATGATTATAGACGGATGTACAGCGGAGCGAGCAGCGGCCACTTGGTCCCGGACCTTGATTGCTGTCAGCTGCAGCTCCTCCGGGGGAATCCCGAGTGACGTCATGCTGAATGGAGAAAGACCTCTGGATGGTGCGAATTCCCGGGCCGGAACGGAGGCAGGAACGGGATCCCGAAGCAAGGGACGGCGTTTCCTCCTCTTCGGCTTCCTGCCGGGATTTCCTTCCAGCCCGCGGAGTATCTCGCGCTGTGCAGCAATGTCCAACCTCCTCGCGCTCACCTCAGAATGGTCGGTGAAGTGGGGGAGATAGTCGAGGTCCTCCTCAGCTTGGTCCAGGTACCGGTGCACGTCGCTGCTAAGTCGAGGAGGGAGGCGGTGTTAAGGATTTCATCCACGCACTCGAGGGCGTCTGCGAGGACATCGCTCAGACTCTGAGTGCGGGACCTCCGCAACGGTATGCTTCAGCAACGGTACCCAGACAAGTAAGAGCAACAGTCCCAATACTGCTAAACTCACGGTGAATGGCGTCTCGGCGCGACGCCCCTCTCCGGACGTACTGGCAGCAGTCTACTGTCACGGTAGCCCTCACAAGCCACCATAAGATGCCAGCAGTCACCAGTGAGTTGCAGTGATGTTTTATTAGGAAGTGCAGGAACAGAGAATAATACACACAACAGTGCAGGTAGGACAATCACAGGATAACTTACAAAGGACGATGAATGAACAGCGTCTGAGCCGGGGAACGCCCGATGCGTCAGACGATGTGACGGTAGAATCACAGACGAAGAATAACAGACGATATCATAACAGGAAGCATAACAGAGACTGCTGCATCGGGGTGCATTCAGCGCCCGCTTTTAACACCGGTCACTAATGACCCCGAATGCAGCACAGCTGTTGACTTTGACAGCAGGGAGCTCCACCGGGCGCTGTCACAATAAGAGCCCGGGGAGATAGAAGGAACCCACTGCTGTCAAAGCCTGGAAATGATGATATAAGATCCGAGTGCGGACGGAACCGGCACTCGGGTTGTAACACTTACAGCTCTATACTGATGGTTCAAAGAATAAAGAGGGCTCTGCTGGAATTGGAGTATACATCCCAGAGTTTAAAGTGACCATCACAAAAAGACTCTCCAACAATAGGTCCGTGTTTAGAGCAGAGATGGTGGCAATAATTATTGCTTTGCATTGGGTGGAGTAGTTCAGACCGAACCGGGTGGTGGTATGCACAGACTCACTTGCAGCGCTAAAAACCATACAGACACTAAAATCTACAAGGGAAGACTTGGTGATTGAGCTATATCACAGTTTATTTAGGGTACACAGGGGTGGTGGAGAAGTTCAGTTTTGTTGGGTTCCTGCACATGAAGAGTTGAAAGGGAATGACTGTGCAGACAAATTAGCAAAAAGTGCTCTTGGAAAAGAGATAACTATACCATTGTCTCTTGGAAAAGGTGAAGGGAAAGCAGTAATCAAGAAAAAAGGAACTGAGCTATGGCAAAAAAGATGGGATGACGATCATAAAGGTAGATCGTATTACAAAATACAAAAATCTATTGCAATAAAGAATTTTATAACAACCAAAAGGAGGGAAGACATCATTATGGCAAGACTCAGACTGGATCACACAGGTTTAAACGGCACTTTATTCACCATGGGGAAAAGCGAAAGTGACAAATGTAGAGAATGTGGTGTAAAAGAAAATGTCGAGCACATCTTATTACACTGTCACAAATACGGAAATGAAAGACAGATAATGGAAAATGAAGTTCGAGAGGCCGGTAGGGAATGGGATTTAACTGGGATTCTGCGAACAGATGGAGATGGAGGCAATAAGAATCACGAGAAGGGCTCTTTTCTCTTTTTTAAATAACACAGGATTAAGTCATAGAATTTAGGGGTCGGGCTCAGATGACATAATGTTACACACTCTTGCACAGTAGGTGGTGGTATGCACCTTTCAGTTGTTTGCTATCTGCCAGTAACCGAGAGAAGAAGAAGAATGCACCTGTAAGCTGGTTGCCAACCGCCAATCAAATCTAAAAGAAGAAGAAGACTTGAAAAAGGAGACACACAGACAGACACACAGAGATTTCTTGAATTATATATAACAGTGATGATCCACGGCCAAGATATACAGAGTGATGATAAGAGTGAAGTACGTGGCGGTAAAACACCTGTGGTTGCCAACTGCCCATCAAATCTAAAAGAAGAAGAAGATATAGAGTGAGCGGGCTGGTTGCCAGCCGGCAATCAGATCTACAAGAAGGAGAAGAAGGGTGATATAAAGTGAAGTATGTGGTGGTAATGCACCTGTAAGCTGGTTGCAAACCGCCAATCAAATCTAAAAGAAGAAGAACAATGCTGATAAACTTAAACTAAGAGGAAGACCAATAAAGAAATAAAATAATAATAACAATAATAGCAACCCAGGATAACAATAATAACGTGAAATACAGAAAATCCAAACTTAAAGCGAGGATGTAGCCTGGGACCCATGCCCTGGAGACAAGGAATATCACTCTATATAGAATTCAAGAAATCTCTGTCACGATGTCATGATGTCATGATCGTAGCACTCACTAAAACATCATAGCACTTGCTATGAGATCAAAGCCAGGCTGCACTCACAATCATAGGACTCGCTATAACATCATCAAAAATCAAAGGCAGGCATTACTCATGATCATAGCACTCGCTATGACATTATCAAAGATCAAAGGCAGGCATCAACGAACGAGTGGAGTGGTGACATCAAAGATCCAACGCAAGTTTCACCATAGTTGCTGTTGCCATGGAAACAGTAACTTTCTATAGCCATGCAGAAAGGTTTGCTTACACTTGCTTTCTATGGGCATGCACGGGTATGCACTAGTACAATTAATTTCACAACAGCACTTCATTTCGTGGATACGGACCTGAAATGAAGCGTGCCTGTCCGGGGTGGATGTTCTGGCTGTCAGCCTTGGTGTGTGTGTGTGGCACTCGCTGCAAACCGTGGTTTCATGATACGCTGCATACGCTCTGGAGCAGTTGGAGCCGCAGAATCAGTGGCGTTCATAGGACAGTGGAGAGGGGATTCTGCCGCAGGAGAGTGCCCAAGGGTTCGTGCCATAATCTGTCCGGGTGGTCGCTGATACAGCAGTTCAGTTCCACTTTTTTCCCCGCTTTTTCCCATCAAAATAAAACAGTCTCCCTTTTTCCCCAAATTGTATCAAAAGGCTTCGGGGTCCAGACAGAGGACTCTAGGGGTCCAGATCTGGACCGGAGTCCGCCAGCTGGTGACCCCTGACCACCAATATTTGCATGGAAAATTATTTTTTAAATTGACAAACATCATAGGTGTAACTTGTGGCAAAATTTGATAGGGATCAAAAGATAATTTTGATCTTTCCATTCATTTCAATGAAGATTTTTTTTTCGGATTTAAGGTCCCATATGCGGAAGTGGAGGGGGGTGTGACTTAGGCTCTCTATTGGAACAAGCCAAAATGCAACACATCCTGGAGACAGTTAAACACAGGAGGAGGACATACTGAGGTCATGTGGCAAAGATGCAAGAAAGCAGGATTTCACTCCAAGCTTGGAAATGGTCACCTAAAAACACAAGACCTACAGAAGACCTAAGGAAACGCTCAAGAGAACCATGAGAGACAACGCAAAGGAATGGGGAAGATCGATGGAGGAACTGGAGAACTGTGGCCTTGACAGGAACACCTGGAGTGGATAGCTTACTGCCTTATGTGCCAACCGAGGCACAGGAAGTGGATGATGATGATGATACATACTCCATCTACAAAAAAAATCCCAATCCATAAATTTATTGCTGGAAAGTACACCAGTACTGTGTATATACTGGCTCACATTTTGAGCTCATTTGGGGCCTTCCTCTTCCCATCTCTTAATACATCTCTGAAAAATGACACCTAAAAACAATCAGGAAAAAAACAGCAGTACTGACACATCTGTTAGCTTCCTTCCTGCAGATTTACAACACACACACTCTTTAAGACATCATCGCTCAGCAGCTGCAATCCAGATATAAAGCACATTCCTCCAGATCTAATAAGGCTTTTGCTACAGCATGTGTTTTCAGCCCCAGTCGTCGTTTAAAGATGTTCATGCACGTTACAGTTCAGTTTCACCTCAATGTGGCTTTTCCACATTACATGGTTCTTCTCATCTATAATGAAATTTTGATAAACCATGTTAATTTTTTACATGCTGCAAATCTGTGTCATTTCTGTGGGGAAGGGAAAAAAGCTTAAATAACAACAATCATGGAAAAGGAGCTTAACTGAGGCAAGGAAAAAAAAGGAGGAGAGCGAGAGAGGAATATAAACAGGGAAATGAGATAAAAACCTGTTTTGATGCTTTTTTCTTTCTGACGCAGAGCGGGAAAAAAGAGAAAAAAAAAACAGGCTGCAGCAGAAAAATCAAAGTCAGCAGACATATCAACACATATAGACATAAGAAAGGGCGGTTCAGTGTGTGTGTGTGTGGGGGGGGGGGGCATCTTGGGAACAATGCCAAGAAAAATTTACATTTCAGGCAGCCAGGCTTCATACTTTCCCTCCCTGCTGCAGAGGATGACTCATGCTGAATGGAGATACAATGATAAACAGAATCAATACAGTACTGCAAAACATTCATCACAAATGGTTTCATTTAATCATAATCGAATGAAATCACAGGTCTTAAAAACCCTCTAAAAATATATGCTTTCTTGTTTAATGAAGCCTCGTCTATATGCCTTTTGCATTACTGTGTAAAAACTAATCCGATTCATGCTACAATTCCACATTATTACTTTCAGTTTGAACACACCTTGCAGCCCAAACGCAAAACACATCTGGCTCCTGTTAATGTGCTTTTAATCCATGTTCTTTTGATCAAAACTGGATATGAACAAATCAGAAAAGCAAACTTAAACCCCGTCCACCCTGAAGGTTTTGCCTAAGCTTTTGTTGCATCAGTGTGTGCAGACCAGAATTGGTTTGTGAATGTGTACATCTATGCAGCACACAAATCAGAAATAACTCAAGACTTGAGCAACAAGAATAACATTGAAGAGCAAGTTCAGCTGGTTTAGATATGACCAGGCGTTATTTAAGGACACACAAATCAAAACTGGTTTTCATATGGATCCTAGTTTCCCCACGTGATGTAATACCAATTTAAAAATAAAGACAGTAATTTGCAATAACTGTAGTAGAAATACACACTAGGGCAGCACAATTTTATGATTTAAAGTGATATTATTGTTCAGTACCACAGTGACGATACGACTTGTGATATCTTAAATACTGCTCATACATTTATGATCCCCCCCCCCACTAAATGTGCATCTTTTTTTACAGAAAATCTGCTACTTTTTTCCTCATAAATTTGACTTTTCCACATAAAATTTTCCCTCATAAATTTGTGACTTCTTTCAGCTAAATGTTGCACCTTTTGGCATGAATTTGATTTCTTCTTCCCACATACAGTAAATGTGCAACTTTTATATGAAATTTGTTACTCTTACCATTCAATATTCCATTTGACTTTGTTGGTGAAGATTTATGAGTTTTTCACTCACTTTGTTGAAGTGTAATAACAAGGAGTGAAGGAGACCATGTAGATGTCACTTCAAAATGACAATGCATGAATGCATAAGCGCATAAAAAAATACTGTTATCGCTATTCAAACAGTCCTTTGCAATATGCATATTGCACATGTGGATGTTGCTATAATGATAAAATTTAGATATATTGAGCAGCCCTAATAACACACACTGTACTGTACGATTTTTGACAGTCCATCCATCCATCCATCATCTACTGGTTATTCAGGGGTCTGGGTTGCGGAGGCAGCAGTCCAAGTGCAGAAGCCCAGACTTCCCTCTACCCAGCCACCTCATCCAGTGCTTCAGGGAGAATACTACGTCGTTCTCAAGCTAGCATGTCCTGGGTCTGCCCCTGGGTCTCCTCCCAGTGGGACGTGTCCTAAACACTTCACATGGGAGCCATCCAGGAGGCATCCTGATCAGATGCCCAGACCACCTCAACCGGTTCCGTTCGATGAGGAGGAGTAGCGGCTCTACTCTGAGCCTCTCCCGGATAAGTGAGGTCCTCACCCTCTCTCTAAGGGGGAGTCCAGCCACCTTATTGAGAAAGCTCATTTCAGCCTCTTTTATCCATGGTCCCATTCTTTCTGTCACTTCATTTATTTACTTCTTTTACTGTTTATTTTGTTTTTATTGACTGTGGTTTATATTGTTTTTGTTGGTTTTATATTGCTTTTGTGTTCGTGTCCTGCTCCTTGCTTTTATGTACTTTCCTGTTGTTCGTTTTTTTTTTTTTTTTTAAGTGCTTTATAAATAAAGTTGAATAACTGATTGGCTTCCTCCCCCATGGATCACCACCTTATCGTGATGGGGAGGGTTTGCATGGCCTAAAGATCACAGGAGCTATGTTGTCAGGGGCAATTTGCCCCTGGTGGGGTCTCCTGGGACAGACTAAGAGTGTTCCAATAGATTCAATAATTAAGGATTCAGTGTACCCCACCCTGTATAGGATTACCGGGGCCTCACCCTGGAGCCAGGCCCGGGGGGAGGGGCTCGACAGAAGCACCTGGTGGCCCATGGGTTGCAGTTCAGCCCAAACGAGCCACATGGGTCCACCCTCCACTGAGCTCACCACCTGCAGGACGGATCATGGAGATCTGGTGCTATGTGGATTGGATCTGATCCCCCACTTACTAAACTTGCTTTGATGGCCAATACAATAATTATTATAAATAGCAATCAAGACAGCCAATAATGGATATGGAACCAATATACATTTAGACCAAGAACTGCAATCCTATGTTACATACCTATGTTTTCATGAACATAGAATTTCTTTTCTTTATGAGCCAAAACAGAGGTAATCTAAAGCACATTTATGGTAACAGTTTAGAAAAAAAAAATAGACCAAGACAGATAAAATAATTGGGGAAAAAATGTAATATTGGCATCCTAAAAGTCAGGGCTAATTAATAACTGATCCCTGAATTACAGAGTTCTAAGTCAGTTTTTACCCAACACATACTACTGTGGCTCAAAAAATTAGAATATGATTAAAATGTTATTTCAAAAAGCTGTAAACCATAATTATCAGAACTAAAGCAAAAATGGAATGGCAAATATAGGATATATCAATATTCAGACTTTTTAATTAAATTGTGAAAAAAGTCCTTTTCATAATCTAATTTTTTTATACATTTTTCTGATACTTTCATGAGTGACTGGCAAGAAGTCTGAGTGGTCAAGTAAAAGTTTAGACAATGCTTTGCTCACAAATATGGCAGAGCTGCAAAGGAAATTTTAATCATTAAAATATTATAATAAATGTTGATACGTATGGCAGCATCTGAAATTTGGTGACAAATGCCTCAAAAAGTTGTAACATTAATGTTACGCCCTGCGGCGGAAAACATACTGAGACATAAATTTAAAAATGTAAAAATACTCATGTCTGTCTCCTGTATTCTTCAACAAAAGTGTATCGGAGTCAGAAATCTGTCAGCTACAGTTGACATCCAGGTGCGAGAAAATAACAACCGCTGAACAACAGCTTTCACCATCCCTCAACAGAAAATCAGTGTTTGCATGCAGAATTTGAAACAGTTGCTTTCACATCTGTTTCAGGTGTTCTCCAGTTTATTTTTCATTCTTTCTTTGGGTCTTTTGGGAATGACTAAATATTTTAACAGTGATAACATTGTCCAGCGGTGAAGCTCACAATATTGTTGCACTACAAAGAAATGCAGTGTGCATTAATGTGCATGTTTGGACCAGAGCTGGAACCAGAATGTGTGGAAAAAGTGCAGCCAAAGAGGATAAATAATCAACCAAAGATACGGGAATACAAACAGAAAGATTCCACTGTTCGCTACTGATGAGTGTAATCTGGACCCAATCTCACCTTCCGCAGATTGCTGAACTTGACCTTTCAACTCTCAGCAGAGTCGAAAACGTTCTCATTTACACACCAATGGAGGAATTCTCCATCTGACACTGTCAAGATTCAGCCCTCAGACCTCTCTGACTGAACACCATGCAGGCCTGGGCTCTCACTTTGTTTGCTGTGCTAAGGAAGAAGTCAAAGATATGCTGCATAACAATTCCCGAACCCATTGACCTACTTAAACTGGTAACCACACGTAGCACAAACTGTATCCAGACTGCACACATGTGCTAACTGAGCACATAAACAAAGTCCTTTCATTACAGTAAGAAAAACTCCAACTGGAACCCAAAACACAGGGAAACGAGCAGACCTGATGAGGCCAAAAAGTTACTCAGTAGCAACATGATTCTTTACATTGTTCAACTATTAAAAAAGGTTCTATTACACACCAAATTAACATTCCATTAACCAAAATGTGCATCACAGCCCAGGTTCATCATCTAGTTGGCACGTTCTCTTAATTTTGCAGAATATCAACAGATACAGTGTACAAAATTGTAATAGGCCCCTCCTGGAAATGAAATGCATAAACAATAAATAAATGAGTCAATTAAGTTTGGAGGCTAATGTCTGAGAAAGAATCACAAATCTGCTAAAATATTTAAATGGGGAAAAAAGTTGCAGATTTGGAAAAAAAAGAGAAAAATTATGATTAACAAAAGAGCTTGGCTAATTCATTTTTTAAAAAGATGAGAACCTGCAAGGAAAATCTTACATAAAAAACTTTAAAAACTAAAATTTATGAGGAAACTGCTTGTAAATGTGGCAGAACAGTTGAAATTTGATAAGAAAATAAATCCTAACAAAAGAACTCAAAAATATGACAAAAAATCCATAAATTTTCGATAGAAGAACAAAAATGAGAAAAAAAGCTACAAATTTTCCAGGAAAAATGCTCATTTAAGAGTCAAAATACATACATTTATACGGAAAACGTCATCAATTTATGATACCAGTGTTGAAAATTTACAAGAAATTTATGATTTCATAAAATCCTAAATATTAAGTTAGATTAATACTCATTTAAATCTCTAATTTTGAGTCTTGTTTTGACTTACAACGTAGCTGTATTCATATATAATGTTCAGATTTTCTTGGACAAAAATTACTCAAAAATGTCTCTTTGCATGGTAATGTTATTAAAAATAAACAGATTGAAGACTTTAGCGCCTAATCTTCTACGGAAATGTTCGGTTTTAAGATTCGTCTGCTTCTAATAAACCAATTTAGCCATAAAGTGAATTTCTTAAAACACTTTATAGATTGTAAGAAAGTATTTATTTATTCGGCATAAGTGTTATACATTGTTAATGACACTAACCCACTGTAAAATGACAGCTTACTATCGGCACGCCTCTTCGTTGAGGTTTTAACCCGCTGGGGTTACTGCACACCAAGTGGAAAAGTTGGCATTGTGTCTGATTAAGTGCTTCTTTGATAATAGTATTAAAGCCGAATAGTAGCCCGACTATTAATCACTCACACTGAAACGTCAGTATCAGTTTATGAAAAAGTAAAACTTAACATACAGAGAAAACGGCGCGGCAGCAGCGGGTTTTTATTTTTTTACAGGAGTTTGCAGTTATCAGCACAGAAAGGAAAACGGGAAAGGTATCGGGCTCCTGCAAGGACCGTTTGAAGACAGTTGGAGCAGCGGGACTTCTCTTACCTTCTTATTCCAGTCCGAGAGCCTCCGCCGAGGCTACTCTGACCATACAATCCGCTGATTTGGAGCCCGCAGGGACACACGGACAATTGACAGTTTTCCCAAAATGTCTCCTCTTGCTTCTAATTGGGCTTCAATCCGCCGTCAGACAGATTCGCCTTTTGTCCGGCAGACAGGCGCCATGTTGACAAGACGACGCAAGGAACGACGGGAGTTGCAGTTTACACAATTTACAGTAAAATAGCAGAGGTTCCAGTTTGTTCCACAAAACTTAACATATATAATAATATTTGATCAATTTGAGGTATCTTGGATTTTTTTTTTTTTTTTTTTTTTTAGAAAACTGGAAGTCATAATTCATTGTCAAACAGGTCTTCAAAAGGAAAAGGAATTTGGTCAACATAAATAATGCAAGGTGATCAACAAGTTCCAAGAAGCTGTAGACTTCCAAATTCTGCGCTGTTTACCACTGCAACATCACCTATGGGTGCAGTATCACAACTTTGGGATTCTGATTAAAGGAGATGATCTATAGCCAGCTTGTGAAGTTTTGCATGTCAGGGTTAAATGAGGTAATGTGTAGACGATAGGGGTGGGATAACAGGGTGTAGTATCGTAATACTTTGTGTCCACCATACTGTATCAATTCCGAGAAACCACTATTGTGATACTTAAATAAAACTATTAGTAAATGTTGCAAATACTTTTTTTTTTTTTTTTTTGTGGGAGGGGGGTATCAGAGTAATAAACAAAAACAATTGACTTTTCAATCCACTAGATGGTGCTAAATGCTCAATGTCTGGTTAGGTCAGGATAGCAAAGGACTGACTCAAGAGATCTAGCCAGGAGTTGAACAAGACAGAAATTAGGATGGAAAAATCACAATATATGATACTGCAATACTCAGAGTAATGCAAGATTGTGATAATATCGTATTGTGGCCTAAGTGTCATGATAACATCCTATTGTGGTGCCTCTGATGACCCCCCCCCCCCCAACAGATGAGAAAATATCACACCATTTCAGCCTCTTAGTTAAAAATTATTGGCCTGTAAAATCAAATATGGATTGATATTTGTTGAACATTTTAGCACCTGTCATTAGCAATATCGGTAGATGATGCATGTCTTATTTCAAGCAGTGACCTTTAACAAGTTCGTTTTACTTTCCCTTTACCACTTGCACTCCGGGCAATTTTCCTAAAAATGCCAAAAAATAACGTGCCCAAAGTAAATCGAAAGCTGTTATTCAACCCTTTGCAGCATCTTCATGGGGTTGGTCTCATTTAAAAGAAAACACTTTGAATTTTTTGGCAAAAAAAACATAATCTCTCTATGTGCTCCGGCCACTGAGTTACAGTCATCTAAACATACTGAACTTGAAGAAAAAAAAATTGGACACAGTGTTTTTTTGGATACAAATGCTTGTAAATAACACACAGCTGTCCGATCCGGCTGGAAAATGCAACAGAAATGTAGAACCAAGTGTTATCCAGCTGAGATCCAAATTTGGTAACAATACCACAAAAAATGAATATTTTACACAGCTTTGTTCTCAGGCTGTTCCCAGGCGTTTTGGAACTGTGCCAAATTGTGCCAAATGGCACAGTTTGGAAAAACGTCTGTAACTTTTGAATAATTCAATGTAGAATCTTCATTTTAGGCTCTAATGAAAGGTCACACTCAGGGCTGTGTCTGTGTGGGTGGGGGGTCGTTTCCCCCCCCCCCCGCTACCAAGGACCAAATTCGGCCCTCTACACGACGGATTACACTCCTTGCATGCTTTCACAGCGCCCCCCCCCTCCCCCCTCGCTACTGTGTGTGTGTGTGTGGGGGGGGGGGAACCGTGAATGGACCGTGAACGCCTCCCCCCTCGCTACAGAAGAGGGCCATCGTTGCATGATGGAATAGACTGATATGCTTCCTCCCGCGGACCGGGGGGCGTTCGGACCGTGGCCCCCCCCCCCACTCCTCTTCTGCAGCGGGGGGGGGGGGGGCGTTCACGGTCCGAACACGGCAAATGAACCGTTTATCGCGGCGCACGTACTTCGTGCGCAGTACAGTTGTAATTTACCGATCGGTCAAAAGTCATTTTTGGATTACAGTTTTCAGGGATAAATAATAATTTAGCTTATAACACCTTACCTCTTCAAAGCAGCAGAGTCGCGGCGAACAGCTCTTCCCCCATTGTCAGACGAACGCGACGCTACTCCGCTCGTGGATCCCGATCAACATAATTCCATTATTGCCGTTTTGGCGAATGATTTACGACTTTTGTCGTCGGCCTCCGTCTATTCTGCTGGAATGAGTGCAGGTCCCACTTGTGGGTGTTCTCCATGCTGCTGGGTGAGCCTGGGTCTGTAGTAGATTCATACAGAGTCCTTCTGCAGCAGTAAATATCGCTTCACCCAGCCTGAATTTCTGTGCTTCAATTGGCTCCTGCGTTCACAGTAGGCGGGTCCTCCTTCCTAGATTTTCATTCATTGGCTCCTCAAGGTTTCAGAAACCCAATTCAAGGCTCTTATTAGTCGAATGAGAGGTCAATCAGATGAACTAATCTGTTCGCGGCTGTGTTTGCAGATTTTTTTTTCAGTGGCGCTTGGAGGGCACACCACCTACACCATCACCATCAATATCCTTATCATGCATCATGCGCACGAGGGCGCACGAGCGCGCACGAGGGCGCACGAGCGCGCTCTCGTGCGCCCTCGTGCGTCATAGGACGCAGAGACTTGCCCGCCCGCGGAACAACGGAGCGCAAGTGGTTAAAACTTTTGAAAATATGCTTAAAAAAAATCAATTTAAGACCAATGAAGCAAGGTTTTGGAAGATTTAAGAGATTACAATGATGAAAGAATTTTGAATACAGACCAAGTTAACACCCTTCCACAGCATGTGGGACACCACGTGGTGTATAGGAGTGGCACCTATTGCTGTTCCTCTGACCCTAGGCCACACAGCTACTGCAAGTAGTGAAAGCTACAGTGAGGAGTCAGTCCTCTGGTAGCTCTGCGCGTTAACTTTCCTTTTCCCCATTCTATTATGCTGAGCACCAAGCTAGAAGGTGGAAAGTACCATTTTTATATGGTCTTTGGTATGACCAGGCTGGGATTTGAACCCACAACGATGCTCTACCAACTAGGCCACCACTCCGGTAATACAGACCAAGTTGTTCTTGAAATATTTGCAAAAACATAAAATTTATTATTACAGTGCCACCTATGGATGGCAAGCCTTGCTTTTATGTCTCTGAGTAGTGGGGAGAGTTTCTGACCTGGCTGTGAAATTTTGTTTCTGCGCCTTAATTTTTGCTACCCATACACCTTTAGCAAAGAAAAATATTTATTTATTTATTATTAGTTTATTTGTCAGGGACAATGCAAAAAACATTGTGACCAGTTAAAATTAACACATCACAGATGCATTGCATGTAAGATTTCTAGCCAAGGCTAATTTGTAATCTCAGTCCCTGGTTAGACCTTTCTACTGTAAAATTACCAAAAATACATCAATAAATCAATTAAACATTTACATACAATATAAATGTCAAAGAACATGTGCATAGTCCATAGTCCACAATCAGGGATCAAAAATTTGGTTTTGTTTCAGCCAGATTTTCTCCTTTTCATTGAACATTTTCTGGTCAGTTAAGTGTTTTCATTTCTGTTGGTAGGGCATTCCAAAAATTAATCCCTTTAACTGAAAAAGATGACCGACCAAAAGTAGTTTTGCGCTGTGCCACTATGCAGTTGCCTTGTGCTGACCCCCTAGTGGTGATTCTATTGGTGTTTTTGTGACATATGGGAGTCCGGCTGGGGCACGACTGTTCACACATTTAAAAATCAACTTAATGAAGGAGAACTTTATAAAACTGTCAAAACTGAGCAACTTGTGTTTTTACAGAATTGAGCAATGGTGCCATCTCACTGGTTTTTGAACAATTATTTTCAAAGCTTGTTTATATAGTGATGTGACGAGTTTGGTAGTGGTCTGTGAGGCTTGGCTCCATACAGTCACACAATAAGACTCGTGAAAATATGGCATGCATGAAAAGTTTACAGTGGATATAAAGTCTACACACCCCTGTTCAAATGCCAGGTTTTTGTGATGTAAAAAAAAAAAAAATGAGACCAAGAGAAATCATTTCAAAACTTTTTCCACCATTAATGTGACCTATAACCTGTACAACCCAATTGAAAAACAAACTGAAATCTTTTAAGGGGAAAAATAAAAAACTTACAATAACCCATTTGCATAAATATGCACACCCTGTTATAACTGGGGATGTGGCTGTGTTCAGAATTAATCAATGGCATTCAAACTCATGTTAAATGGGAGTCAGCACACACACCTACCACCATTTAAAGTGCCTCTAATTAACCCCAAATAAAGTTCAGCTGTTCTAGTAGGCTTTTCCTGACATTTTTGTAGTCATATCTTACAGCACAAGTCATCGTCCGCAGAGAGCTTCCAAAGCATCAGAGGGATCTCATTGTTCAAAGGTATCGGTCAGGAGAAGAGTACAAAAGAATTTCCAAGGCATTAAATATACTATGGAACACAATGAAGACAGTCATCATCAAGTGGAGAAAATATGGCACAACAGTAACAACTGGACGTCCCTCCAAAACTGATGAAAAGAAGAGAAGGAAACTGGTCAGGGAGGCTGCCAAGAGGCCGACAGCAACATTGAAGGTCCTGCAGGAATTTCTGGCAAGTACTGGCTGTTTACTACATGTGACAACAATCTCCTGTCTAGGGTGGCAAGACGGAAGCCTTACCTTACAAAGAAAAACATCCAAGCCCGACAACATTTTGCAAAAACACATTTGAAATCTCCCAAACACGTGGGAAAATGTGTTATGGTCTGACGAAACCAAGGTTGAACATTTTGGACATAATTCCAAAAGGTGTGTAGTGTTTGGCACAAACACAACACTACTCATAACCAAAAGAACACCATACCTACAGTGAAGCATGGTGGTAGCAGCATCATGCTTTGGGGCTGTTTTTCTTCAGCTGGAACTAGGGCCTTAGTCAAGGTGGAGGGAATGATGAACAGTTCCAAATACCAGTCAGAATTTGCACAAAACCTTCAGACGTCTGCTAGAAAGCTGAAGATGAAGAGGAACTTCATCTTTCAGCACGACAACGTCCCAAAGCACACATCCAAATCAACAAAAGAATGGCTTCACAAGAAGAAGATTAAGGTTTTGGAATAGCCCTGCCAGAGTCCAGACCTGAATCCGATCAAACATCTGTGACGTGATCTGAAGAGGGCTGTGCACAGGAGATGCCCCCACAATCTGACAGATTTGAAGCGTTTTTGCAAAGAAGAGTGGGCAAATATTGCCACATCAAGGTGTACCACGCTGACAGACTCCTATCCAAAAAGACTGAGTATTGTAATAAAAGCCAAAGGTGCTGCAAGAAAGTATTAGTTTAAGGGTGTGCATATTTATGCAAACAGGCTATTGTAAGTTTTTTATTTTTCCCCTTAAACGATTTCAGTTTGTTTTTCAATTGGGTTGTACAGGTTATAGGTCACATTAATGGTGGAAAAAGTTTTGAAATGATTTATCTTGGTCTCATTTTTTTACATCACAAAAACCTGGCATTTGAACAGAGGTGTGTAGACTTTTTACATTCAAAGATTCAAGCTCCTCACTCTATCTCACCTACTATACGTACAGGCCATACAGGAGAACTGAAATGGCGTTCCTCTTTCTCTTCAACACTGTAGCTGTATTTCTTTCTAATATAAAATATTCAAAATTACCTATGGTTTTTGTTAGTGTTAAGAAACAACAGTTGTGATATAATACCAAACATACAAATGCATCCACCTTATTCCTGAGGGTGCCGCTGTAGGAACGATTATGGGCGGAGCTTCCGGTTTCGTCTGACCTAGTGTTAAATCAGTCAGTAAGACTGGAATAGCAGGGGCATTTAAAATAGCGTTTTTAAAAGTTTTTCAAATTCATTTTAATGTAAAGTCCACATACGTGTTTTGCACTCAAGTGGCAGCTAATTTCAGCTCTTCTAGTTTTTGTATTTTTTTGAATGTTTTGGCGTAGTTCTGGTTCTTGTTGCTGGTGTTTGTGGTTGTGCCATAGACTGGATAAATGGAGGCTTCTCACCACACGGTGACAGACAACATCCAAGCACGATGTTGTGGCGTACATCTGCTCTAAGGTAAATTTGATTATGTCCAACATATTTTAACAAAATGCAGCCGACTTTACTGCGGTGGAGACGTGCTGGTTGAAATGTGCACCGTGTCATTATGAGTACAGGCAACGAGAAGTCATAAATCATGACTCTTTCTTTGTTTGGTAGGGCAAGTCCCAGGAAAACCCCATGAGTGCCTGGTATCATTGGAAAGCTTAGAAATCGTACTTTCTAAAAATACCTATGTTTTTGCGGAAGACATAACTCCCGACCAATCGAACGCGAGTTTTCAACCTAGCTAAAATATAAACAAATCATCTTTTTCTGGGTCAGTTTTTGCGTACTACCTACAAATTAAATAGCATTTTGAAGGTCTTTCAATGCAGAATATGGAAATAACATTACATCACTTTTGAAAATGTCCTCACAGTGACTCATTTTGCCAGCACGGGTCATCTGTTTACACCGTTAGCATCTTAGCAGTGGCGCTAACTAACAGAGCTACTGTCTACGAGGCCACTTTTTAAGGTCATCTTTCCATCCCTCGATAGTCGTGGAAGTGGTATGATTATATTACTGTTGTGAGGTGTAAGAGGCCGTGTTCCTGCATTTCTGATGCCAAAGTTTTTTGTTTTTTAACAAGGAAAAGTGTCCCGTTTCAGTGACAACCATATGTTCTAAACTAGTACCGGAAGTTGCTACCATAATTCAAGCAAGGCATCATGGAGCCTAGGAATAAGGTGGATAGCTCGTTTAATATCACCAGGGTCCCAGAACAGGCCAAATTACAGAAGAACATGCTCTGACCTAATGTCTTTTGGGATATTAAACTGTCACTGCCTCTAATATTTTTATCCATTCAAATCCTCCTGTAATTAGCATTTGCAGAAACAGGTGACATCACATTTAGACAATGAGGGCATGTTTTTTTTATTCATACAAAAGGCATTAGTCTACAGTACAGTATAAAATATATGAAAACTAAAGTTACTGACCACTAAGACACACACACACATAGTACTGACAGCTACAGTGTTCGGTGTGTGTGTGTGTGTGTGTGTGTGTGTGTGTGTGTGTGTGTGTGTGTGTGTGTGTGTGTGTGTGTTTAGGAGGGAACCCAGACGTTGCCATGTGTGTCAGGTGCCTGGGTATAGGGGATGTTCCAAATCCAAGGCTGATCTGAAAGAAGAGGATGAGGTCAGTCAATTCACATAATAATAAAAACTCTTAATTAAGAAATACTGTATATAAAATAATGGGCACCTCTGCAGCACTTGTGGCTGCTGAAGTGTCTTTATTCAAGTGAAACAATATGATTTTTCAAGTCTACTTAACTTGAAGCAGTCCCTATTATGGTTTTTTGGATTATTTTAGTGCATTATGGAGGATTTTGGGGGCATTCTATGGTCTGCAAAGCAAAACATCCCAAAGTCTACCTGTAAAGGGGGTCTCCTCTCCCACAAAAACTCAAACACTTCATTTGGAACTACTGTTCTCTTCCATGAGGTTATCACAACAATACTTAAAGCAATACAATGTAAAATTTCCACCTTAACATTCCATTACATTTTCTACCACTTGTCCAGAGGTCTGGGTCGCAGAGGCAGCAGTTCATGCATAGAAGCCCAGACTTCCCCCTCCCCAGCCACCTGCTCCAGCTCTTCAGAGGGGATACCAAGACATTCCCAGGCCAGCTGGGAGACATAGAGGCAGATTTACTAAGGCAGCGCAAATTAGCGAGTGAACAAATTAGACAGAGCACCTAAGGAAGTGGCCAATTTTTGCCAGTGATCTACTAACAACATGCAAAATTACGAACAATGACGCAGTCACTACATTTCAATAGTGACCACCCATCCACTAAGAGCACCGCAAAATTGCGCACAGGCACAGCTGATGAGGAAGCGGGTCATCAACACAGGCACAGCCAGTTTGGAGGAGCATAATATATAAAGCTTTTTTTTTTTTTTAAGTTTTTGTTTAAACGCAAACCCCACTAAAATAGTTTATTTTTGTTCATTATATTTCAAAATTTAGATTTTCATTTAACATGGCAGACTTTTTTGTTTAATATGTATAAATAAAGTATTGAAACGGCATGGGAAAATAAGCAGCGGTGCTGTGGTTTTAAGGAAGTTTTATTAATCATGTCGCCTTCACGGGATCCTCTCTCCGGTGCATAGTGGAGCAGCCCGGAGCGGGATCCCTAGGCTCTCAGAGAAAGAGAGGCGGACACAGTGTGTCCACCTGTTGCAGGATCAGAGTGAGAGAGTAAGAGAGAGATTGCGTTACAGAGTTGCACCTTAAATACTTGATCATAACAATACATCAAAAAGACATACCCCACAGTCTAGAATGATCAAAGGGACAACAGAACAGGCAGGAGGTATTTGCATTTGTAAGCCATACATCACAATGGGCAGATTAGCTAGACCTCGCTCTAAGTGCAAGACAAAGAGGCTAACAAGCACATCTACATATTGATCTGAGTCTCTAGGTCACAGTAAGGACAGGACGCATGAGTACAAAGGATGAAAGGCATCGATTAACATCACATAGGTGAGACAGAAGAAACTCGTCTACCTGTAGACATTAATACACCAAAGCACATCTAAGATGCTCAGAAAAAGCACAGTAAGGACAAGCCATATGCACACTATACAGAATGGCGCATTACATCACAACACATGCATGTTTGCATCACAAATACATGAATGGCACATTGCTTCTCAGTAATGCAGCAGAAAAACAGAGAAAAGAGGGCTGAGTGTCCTTAGTCTGTTGTGGGGTTAAAACGAACCGCCACACACGCTCCCCCCCAGAGGACGCGGCAGGGGGTCGCGACCTCGATAATCCATCTGTGTGAGCGAGCTGTGGGAGAAGCTCGCTGCAGGCGGAGGGGGAGGGAGGGGAGGGGTAGTAAGTGCCGGCAGGAGCTGTGAAATCGTCCTGAGCCGTGCAAAAATTGCTTGCTGCTCCGTGACGTCGAGGGTTTGTCCCGTTGCACGTGCGGAGATCACAAGAAGAAAAATTAGTCTCTGACTCCTCTTGTGGCCATGAAGAAAAGCAGGAGCGGCTGTAAGAGAAAAAGTAAACAAAGCAGGGGGACTGTTGGCTTTGGGTGCTGAAGCAACCCCAAAGCTCCCGGGAACAGCTGACGGCTGAAATCCCGTTGTGCCGTGGCTAAGACCATTAAAAAATCCAGTGGCGAGCTGCGTGCTTGCTTCAGGTGAACGAGCAGCCCTGAAGGTTCTGTGGGCAGCGGCGGAGGACGATGGCGGTCTCTGGCGTGGCTGAGACTGTTAACAAATCCTTCGAGCGTGCTGCATGCGTGCTTCAGGTGAGCGGGCAGCCCTGAAAGGCAGCGGCGAAGGAGGAAGGCAGTCTGTGGAGCCGTTACTTGTCCCGTGCGTGATGCGCCGTCCTTGTAACTCCCCGATGCGTGCGCGGGGGTTCAGTGCGTGGGTGGGCCGCTGGAGTGGCGAGTCAGGGTGCAGAAACTTGGTGGAGAACGGCGCAGACGGCGCCGGTAAAATCCAGGTTGAGCTGTGGCTGTAGATTGGCCATGGTGCGTTGGAGCGGTGAGAGGAAACAGACGATCTTTAGTCCCTCAGGCCCGTGCAGATACGTTGGAGCGGCGGGAGGGAATAGACGATCTTATGTTCCTCAGGCTCATGCAGCTGCGTTGGAGCGGTGTGAAGAAGTAGACGATCTCCGTCCCTCGGGCTTGTGGAGACGCGTTGGAGCGGTGCGAGGCAATAGACGATCTTTGTGCCCCGGGCTTGTGCAGCTGCGTTGGAGCGGTGAGAGGGAGGAGACGATCGTTGTCGCTCGTGCGGCCATGGTGCGTTCAGTTCCACGCGCTGCGCTCCCCGTCGGCCCTGGAGGTTGCCGTCGTGGAGAGAGGACGAGGTGCGTGCGCTCTCTGTGAGAGCGGCCGGTCCAGCGTGGTCATCCAAAACAGAAGGCTGCGTCTTCAAGGGGTCGCCAACGCAGCTGTGCAGCTGTCCAGCTCGGAAGGTTGCATTCGCACAAAACGTGTGCGTGTTCGAGGGGTCACCAGTGAAGCGGCATGAAAAAATAAGCAGCAGTGCTGTGGTTTTGAGCAGGTTTTATTAATCATGTCGCCTTCACGGGATCCTCTCTCCAGTGCATAGTGGAGCAGCCCGGAGCGGGATCCCTAGGCTCTCAGAGAAAGAGAGGCGGACACAGTGTGTCCACCTGTTGCAGGATCAGAGTGAGAGAGTAAGAGAGAGATTGCATTACAGAGTTGCACCTTAAATACTTGATCATAACAATACATCAAAAAGACATACCCCACAGTCTAGAATGATCAAAGGGACAACAGAACAGGCAGGAGGTATTTGCATTTGTAAGCCATACATCACAATGGGCAGATTAGCTAGACCTCGCTCTAAGTGCAAGACAAAGAGGCTAACAAGCACATCTACATATTGATCTGAGTCTCTAGGTCACAGTAAGGACAGGACGCATGAGTACAAAGGATGAAAGGCATCGATTAACATCACATAGGTGAGACAGAAGAAACTCGTCTACCTGTAGACATTAATACACCAAAGCACATCTAAGATGCTCAGAAAAAGCACAGTAAGGACAAGCCATATGCACACTATACAGAATGGCGCATTACATCACAACACATGCATGTTTGCATCACAAATACATGAATGGCACATTGCTTCTCAGTAATGCAGCAGAAAAACAGAGAAAAGAGGGCTGAGTGTCCTTAGTCTGTTGTGGGGTTAAAACGAACCGCCACAGTATCTAATTTAAAAAAGGACTACTCATGAATAAATTGATTACTGACCAACGTGTTTATTTTATTATTAATATGAAGATGGTCTGATGGAGACTCTGGCGTTTTATTATGTGAATAACTTTGTTTTAAAAAAATCTACAGGTCTCCCACTTCACATCTTTTTATAAATGCCATTGAGTTATGGTGTTGCAATTTTGGGGGATGTTTCTATGGATCTGTGTGCTCTTTTTGTTAATAATCTCATTGTTTTCCTCCTATATTGTGTATCCTGAACTGGGAGAGAGAAATAGAGAGAAGATGGAACTGAATTACCATTTTATGCACAGCAAAAAGAAATACTGTAACTATAGAAATATGGACAGAGGGGGAAAAAATGAAGAAAACTGGCAATGTGGAAGATTTTGCTTCAAGAATGAGGGAGAGCTGATAGGAAAACTCCAGAATCCGAGTCTGAACCTCCACAGAAAAGAGAACAAAAGTCACTGTCGACTGACACCATCTGTATGACCACTGCAGGTAGGAAGGGCTCCTATTTTATGGATACAAATTAATGCAATAGGCTATATACAGTATAAACAAATGAAATTTAAAAAAAAACCTGCCGGCTGATGTCCAGTTCAGCATAACACCAATCTCTGTGAGACCACTGATATTTGTATAATCTGTTCTTCTATCGTGCCAATTAAAGTCACAGGCAGAGAGAAGCTTCTGCCACTCACCCTCGGCTCTTGCCAGTGCCTCCTTCTGGTACCAACGATCGCTATCATGTCAGGCGCAGATGAATTATGACAAGCTTTTTTGGGAGCGTTAAATCCTGGTGTATTTAGCAGGAGACTGACAACCGCAAACCTTAATAAATCACCTTGTGCCAGTCATTTAAATATTCCCCTCCCTCAAATTTGCGTGTTGACATGACAACTCCCATAAATGCATATGCAATGAGGCCAGGTGCAAAATTAACATAGTCCATGCCTTTCCACCACTAATTTTGCCCTGCGCCCTTTAGTACATCTGGACAGTAGTTTTTTAACACCAAAACTGTCATGAACCGAGCCCGTGTTTCCTGTGGGCTTGGTTCTGATCGATCCTGGTGGCTCAGGCAGTGGGTTTATTATGTGGAGTTGTGTTTTGATTTCTTGTTGTTTTCATTTCCGCACACCGTTTCTGTTCCTGCCTGTAGCTGCTGCTCTGGCCTGTCCGGCCACACCCCCCTCTTTCTGACAGGCAGCTGTTCGCCCCGGTAATCATCTTTCCCGCGCTCACCCAGGTGTTCCCTATTTGTCACGCCAGCGGCGTCTGTATCAAAGGAGCTCTTCACTAGACAGACGCCGCTGGATCATTGTACGCATTGAATGGTCGTTCTCCACCATCAACCGTCTCGTCAGTAAGGACTATTTCTGTGTGTGTCTTGGATTCTCGCTGTGATGACTCAGTCTGCCCCCCCACTGTGAGTAACTGCCTATGCGCTGTTCCACCGCTGTTTATCTCCAGTGTGTGTGTGTTGGGCATCCTAGAGAACTCTTAGCGTACCCGAGCTGTCTTGTCTCTGTTTGTTCACTGGTGTGTTAATAAATGTGTGTTTGGTGTAACCCTGCAATTAAATCCTCGTCCTTTTTTCCCCTCGCCGTGCACCGTTGGGGAGGCACACGGAGAGCTCATGACAAAAACAGGGTGTTAAAAAACTACAGTGTGCTGCGATGGCACAGCACACTAGTAAATCTGCCCCATGGTCTCTCCAGTGCGTTCTGGATCTTCCCTGTGGTCTCTTCCCAGTGGGACATGCCCAAAACACCTCAAGTGAGAGGCATCCTGATCAGATGCTCAAACCAACTCAGCTGGCTCCTTTCGATATGGAGGAGCAGTGGCTCTACACTGAGCCTCTCCCAGATGACTGAGCTCCTCACCCTATCTCACATTACTTTAATGTTTCAAAAATTATTTTGATGGTACATCAACCTTTGACCGGGTGAATGCCACTTCCCCCATAGCCCGACTGTGCCCACGTTGCCTCCAACAGCTCTGTTCTTGGTAGTAACATTGAAAGAACTACAACTATGGAGACTATTGCTATGTTCCGATCCACAGTGTACTTCAGCTGCATTCCCTACTCCCTGTTCCATTCTCAGGGAATATCAGTAAGTTAACTGCCCTTCACAAAATTTCTCCATTTGAAACACCCTGTAACCGTCGGTACCGTCCTCCGTGTTACCACGGTAACCATGGACACATACTGACACTACGGTGGATAATTTATATTTATTAAATAAAATATTAATACAAATATATTTTTATTACTATCAGTTGATATAAACAATAACCAACATCAGTTTAGTTTGTTAATAATGCTAGCAACAATAGTTTGTTTTACACGTATTTGACGTGCAGTGGCTTATGGGTAATCTTGTCAACTTCCGGTGAAGTGATGTACGGTTGTCCACTTCTTCCCTGCTCAGTTCCCTTTGAACTGAAGACCGTTTGCTTCCTTCGGTTTAGAATCTCACTTAATCTGGTGGAACACCCTGTGCAGCCCACTTCTGAGTACACTACTGGGCGATCGGAGCACAATCAGAATCAGAATCAGCTTTATTGCCAAGTATATTTACAAGTAAACACACAAGGAATTTGACTTGACATTGGGCGCGCACATTAGGCGCATCCAATGACACGGCAGCCATAGAGGCGCCTGTCTGCAGTGGGGGTAAGGGGGGGAGGGGGGGGAAACACAATAGGCAGAGAGAAAAAACATAGTTATCAGAATCACGCTCGTATAAGCTCATATAAGCTTATGAGCCAAATTTTGATTACACAGAAAAAAACCCTCTATGCACATTAGCAGACGATAGATACAATCACACAGCAGAGGGAGGGAGAGCAGTGTGTGTATATTTGCATGTCATTGTGTAGTGTGAGTGTAACAGTTGTTAGTGAGCAGCAGAGGGCGCCTCCAGGCAGTGGATAGATGTTATAATCATGTGACTTATAAACAAGTCAGAGATCAGAGTCTGTCTCTCTTTTCCTCTTCCTTGCAGAAGGCCCATGGGCAATGTCCTCGAGAGACCAATCCGCTGACGACAACAACTGATTGTTGATGTATGGGTAGACATAAGCCACTTCCCAGCGTTATCTTCATCGAGGAGGAATGTAAACAAAGGCGCCAAAACACAAGGTCAAATCTGCACAGTGCACTCAGAGAATAAAAAATTTCTCTCTCTTCGATTCTGTGCTTCAATTTCATACAGGCTTGAATCATACTTTAGATCATTCTCTGGAGAGCACTCAGCGATCCACAGATGTTATCCACCTACCGAAACATAGGTAAAACATGTCCAGAGAGTTCGTTCTCTCTTCAATGCATGCCAGGTAGTAAATTCCATGTTAATCCTGCCGCTGACAGTCAGTGCTCCCCCCCAGCTCCCCACAACTGTAGTCGCCAACAACTAAGCAGCCTGTGATTGGCTGTTGGGACTGAGTCCATAGTCGCCATAGTTGTAGTCTTTTCAGTGTTCCTACCTGCCTAGTCTGGCATGCCCCTTCCTTGGAGAAGAATGAAATTTCCACTGAACTTCGGAGCTCACATAGCTACAGTGCAGGTAGCTTAGCTAGCGAGCTAGCTAGTCGACCAACCATATTTTTAGGGCTCCTCTCAATAAATTTATAGTCACCCCACTGGTCCCAGCTTGTTCATTAATTCACAGCAGCCACATATCATGAAGCCAACACCCTTTTCCTAACTTTTAAAGTCTTGACCAAATTTCACAAAATTTAGTTTAAATAAATCAACAAACAACAATCACATACAGATTATCTGTCTGGACTCTGAAAATCAAGGAAAACTAAAGCTAGAGGACAGTTAGTTAGTTTCTGTAGAGGGCTATAATGTATGTATGTACACAAACACCCAAATATATATGACTGTTTATATAAGATTACAAGCTAAGCAATTAATGAACGACCCAGGAAAGGGTCAGAAGGTCATTCTTTAGTATTAATTGCTTCATTTTGAGTTTAAGTTGAAGAAAATGATAATTCTGCTTTAATCAACTGAAATGAGTCCAACCAGAATCAGCCACATTTACATAGAGGTTTTACATACAGTACACACAAATGGAAAAAAAAAAAAGAAAATTTGTGTACCCTTAGTGGAGTACTGCGTAGGTGGGAGGTCAAAGGGCACAGGAAAACTGGAGGACGACAGGGAGACAGGAAATGGATTTCTGTCAACGGGGAAGGTCTTCATGTTCTGCAAGGAGACAAATATTACACTGAAGATGAAAACACGTGAAAGCCCTGTTTAACAATAGCCTCACACAAGAACATGTTGGTACGATGAATAAATCCCTTATACTCTGTTAATAAGTTCTGTTAGTACAAGTGAGCCTCTCCAGAATCAACAAACACTCGTATGTTTGTATGTCATATGCAGAACTGTGTAAACAGCCACATAAAAATGACTTAATCCACCTGTGTCTAAATGAGCATGCATGCATGCGATCTGAAGATTTGCATAACTGGCACCCTAATCAGAGGTGGGAAGAGTAACCAGAAATTGTACTCAAGTAACAGCAGTGTTATGATATCAAATACCCAAATACAAGTAAGAGTAGTTACCAAAAAGTTAACTTTACACTTAACATTAAATGTGTGATTCTTTTTTCAAAACTGAAATCATAAATTTACTACTGTTTTCTGATCATTTTGGTATTTTTTCCCTGATAAATTTGCTAATTTTCTCTTTAATTTGTGAGCTGTTTCTTGTAAGCTTACACCCATTTTCTGAAAAATGTAAATTTGTGACGTTTACATAAGTTTGCAATTTCTTTCTCCCTAGTTTGTGCGTTTTTTTCCCCAAACATGCAACATTTTTCCAACATTTTTTCTTATCAGTTTTATTTCTATAAATTTGTAACTTTTTGTGATTTATGTATGATTTTTTTCAAACACATTTACAATTTTTAATCACAAACTTGGTTAATTTTTTTTCAAAAATTAATGAAATTTTTCATGATAAATTTCTGTCTATTTTTCTTGTAAAACTGCAACTTTACTCACAAATGATGAATCAAATATATCCTTAGCCTGAACAGAAACAAAAACATCAAACCCAAATCAAAGTTTACGTTAACATTTTTTCTCTTAAAATTGATTCAGTGAACTATAGAGTCATGTAGTAAAAAACCAAAGGGTAGAATAATAGAAAACTATTTGAATATCACTCTTACAACAAATCTCCACCACTCATAAATTCGGTTAGTACCTGCACAAAATTTCAAGATACTAAAGATCAGTGAATGTCACAAGTTCGCCTCGGGTGCTTTCACACCTAACCTGTTTGGTCCGGACTTCCGTACTTTTCCGTTAGTTTTGGGGCAAAATTTTAAGTGTGAAACATCCCCCTAACCGCAGTCTGGACCAAAGAGCTGACATGTGGTCTGGCAAAAAGAGGTGGTCTTGGTCTGGATCAAACTGAACCTTGGTCCAGTTCATTTAGCGAGTGAAAGCTACTTTCAGAAAGGTTTGAACTTTCTGACCAAACACAGGAAGTTAAGGCAGCCAATCAGAGGGAAAATGAGCCATGGTAGCGCTCAGAGAGAGGAAATATGGCCGTTAGCGGCACGAATAATCACTTGGGGAAAAGAAATCACAAAAGTGTAAAAACTTACCAGATATTTTTGGAGAGGATGTGACAGAGTTTATTTATGGGGAAAACAATGGACGAGCAATGCCATCTGAAAATCATCATGGCTGATGGAAAGGACAAACATCCTTTTTAAAGAAGACTTGGATAATAGTCTAGTCTCAATAAACTAGCTCACTGACTAATATGAATATTTCTAATATGAATACTATGAATATTTCTGAACCAGTTTCAACTAAAAGTGCAGTTATTAAAGTGCCCAGAGCTGCAAAAAACACTTTGAAGGGTGAGTAGCATGTTTGTTAAATACCGGTCTGTCCTAACGACACAAACGCCGTCATGATAACAGAACGTTGCATGCGCCACATAAAGCTGTTTAGTTTACTTTGAAAAGGATCAGTGTGAAACCAACCTAACCTTGCAAAATGCAGACAACGTAACAAAAATATGAACTTTGCTGTGGACTTCCAGGTGTGAAAACCCCCTTAAATTGATTCTACATCATGTTTACTAATAAATGTGTTATGCAGAGCTCCTGCATGGGACCCAATATGAGGAAAGAATGCTAATGCTTTGTGTGTTGTTCTTACAAAGGCAGATGGCACATAGAGGACCCCCAGCTCGTATGAACGGACCATCACCTGGGTGTTGCTTTTCTCCAATGCTCCCCATGCTGCCTTGGATAGATTGGCACTGAAACACACAAAATATATATTTAACATTTTACATAAAATGGGGGAAAGTACAAAAGGATGAACGACAGAAAAACAAACTGCAAATATTACACAAGAATGTCCTAACAGTGATAGCAATTTTCAATTAAAATAAAGTCATATTGGACTTCCGGTTATGGCTGCCACGTAGGACGGACGTGTCTCGCTCTGCTCTGCTCCTGGAAAAAAAAAAAATCGGCAAATAACTCTCTCATTTGGGACAGAACGTATCCCAGCATTTGGGCGAGGATATGTCGGCGAAGCCTAAGGCTGGAAAACCAGGAAAAGGAAAAAGCGAGCCGCCGAAACAGTCCAAATTAATGGACTTTCAGGTCTGTGACGCAGTAAACAAAACTCCATATATGGCGGAGGAGGCTGGCAACGCTGCGATATCTGCGGGGAATGGCGCAGATGCGCTGATGGCTGCCATGAGTTCAATGAGAGCGGACTTTTCCTCTAGATTTGATGGGATTATGACAGCGTTGGAAGGAATAAGAAAGGAATTGGGTGACTGTGTAGAACGAACGGCGCAGATGGAGCTCCGTCTCGCTAGTGCTGAAGATGACGTCACCCGTCTTCAATTAAAGGTGCGCACTTTGGAAAAAAAAAATAAATCTCTGGAAGATAATATTTTGGATTTGGAATCTCGGTCGAGACAGAATAATTTGAGGCTGGTGGGTCTTCCAGAGGAATCAGAAGGTCGGGACGTATGTTCCTTTCTGGAAAAGTGGATTCCGGAGGTGCTGGGCAGCGAGGAGTTGCAATCAGCAGTGGTTCTGGAAAAAGCACATCGTATTGGCCCACGGAGAGATAAGGGACCGCCGAGGACCTTAATTATGAAGTTTCTTAGCAACAGAGACAGGATGAAGATCTTCAACGCTGCACAAGCTAAAAAAGGAGAGATTAAACACCAGGACCAGCAGGTGCGGTTCTACCCAGATTTGGCCACAGGAATCCAGCAATTGAGGAAGCAGTTTGATCCCGTACGTAAGGAGCTGCGCAACCTTGGGATTCGTCATGGTGTAATCTATCCTGCGAGACTGCTGACCACGTATGAGGGCAGAACCCACATCTTCAAGACCCCAGAGGAGGCGCAGGAGTTCATCAAGAAGATCAAAGAAGAAGAAGAGACTGGTGGGAGCTAAGCATGAACAAAATATAAGGTAGAATAATTAAGCATTTGCACAGGCATCTGACTGACTTGAAGTAAGTAGTAAGTTTACAAAATATAGATTGTATTATATATTAAAAAAACAAAACAAAAACAAAACAAACAAAAAAAAAAACTATGATGTACAAAGTTGTTAAAAATTTTGGAGTTAAGTTGGAAAACTACAGAGGAGAGTTAATGTTACGTCATTAAAAGCAGTAGAGTTAGGGTGATTGGGAGGATGAAGAAGGAGTGGCTTAGGCTGTTCCCCGTGGGTGTGGAACGGTCGATGGCTATATCGGGAGACAGAATTTTTCTTTTGATTTTGGGGGGTTTGCCACAAGTGTGGGAAGGGGAAATTTGTTTGTGTGTAGTTTGTAGGATGAATGTTCAACCACTCATGTTTTTGCTTCTCTGTATGAGCATGTTTACACTGCAAGGTAATCCCAAACTCTCTATTGATCATGGACCAAAGTGTTAATCTTAATTTAACTTCATGGAATCGCAGAGGTCTACAAAATTTAAAAAAACTTAAACAAGTTATGAATAAAATAAAGGACATGGGTTCAAGAATTGTGTTTTTACAAGAAACTCATCTGATAGAGGAGGATGTTAAAAGAATTAGGAGTAGATGGCAGGGAAGTGTATTCACCTCTTCATTTTCATCCCGAGCCAGGGGAGTTATGACTCTCATACATAAATCAGTTCCTTTTCAAGTGAAAAATGTAATTGGAGACAAATTTGGAAGATATGTAATCATTCAAGGTTCTTTGCTATTAGAAAATATAAATCTTGTGAACTTATATGGTCCCAATATAGATGATCAGAAGTTCTTTGCTAATTTATTTCTCATCTTATCATCACTTACAGGGCAACATATAATAGCAGGGGATTTTAATTGTACATTGAATCCAGGTGTGGATAGATCAACAGGACTGGATTGTACGCACATTGGATGTAGGATGACTATTAATCATTTTATGAAAGAATTGAGATTGTTAGATATATGGAGAGAAATGAAACCACAAGTTAAAGCCTATTCTTGTTACTCCAGTACCTACAAGACATTCTCACGTATTGATTATTTTTTGATTTCCACAGAATTAAGGTCCAAGATTCAAAACTGCTTTTATGATAACATCGTGATCTCTGATCATGCACCCTGTTGTCTAATATATGTAGATAAAAAATTGACAAAGGAATCAGGTAGATGGCAATTTCAGCATAAATGGCTTCAGGATGAGGAATTTGTCAAGTATATAGAAAAACAGATAGACGAGTTCTTTGACATCAATACTACACAAACATCAGCATGTGTAAAGTGGGAGGCTTTCAAAGCTTTTATTAGGGGACATATTATTAGTTATACAGGATCAAAATCTAAGAAGACTCGAGAGGAGAGAGCTAAATTGGAACATAAAATAAAAAGTCTTCAGGAAAAAGTGTATGCAGGAAGTGACCCAAGGTTGGAGAATGAATTACTGATTTTGAGAGCTGAATACGACAAAAAATCAGCGAATAGAGCTGCCTCGAGTCTTCTAAGATTGAAACAATCTTTTTATGAACAAGGTGAAAAATCAGGAAAATTATTAGCATGGCAGATTAAACAATTGGAAATTAAAACACCAATTACCAGTATTATAAGTAACGGACAGGTAGTTATAGATCCTTTAGAAATTAATAGAGCCTTTAGAGATTACTATGAAAAATTATATGATACCAAAAATGAACCTGATTTAACAAAACTAAATGGGTTTTTGAACGAACTATCTATACCGTGTATACCAAATGAAAACAGGGAGATATTGGAGTCTAAAATTAGTCAAGAAGAAGTTGGGCTAGCCATTGATAATATGAAATCAGGAAAAAGTGCAGGACCAGATGGTCTTCCAGTTGACCTTTATAAAAAATTTAAGAATAAATTAATAAAACCTTTTTTGGAAATGGTTTTAGAAGCATTTCAAAATAATAATTTACCATCATACATAAATAATGCCTTAATTATACTGCTGCCAAAACCAGGTAAGCCCTCTAATAAATGTGAAAATATGAGACCAATAAGCCTATTAAACGCCGACCTTAAGATAATCTGTAAAATTTTAGCAAGACGAATACAAGAAATTTTACCAAATATTATTAATCGAGATCAGAATGGCTTTATAAAGGGTAGACAAGGCTTCCATAATGTAAGAAGACTATTTAATATTATTTATTTTAATAAAGAAGCACCGGATACAGCTCTCCTATCATTGGACGCCGAAAAGGCCTTTGATAGAGTTGAATGGCCCTTTCTTTTTGAAGTCCTACAAAGGTTTGGACTTGGAAATAATTTCATAAAATGGGTTCAAATAATATACAATAATGCTACAGCAGAAATCCTAACAAATAACAATATTTCAAAACCAATAAAAATCAATAGAGGATGTCGACAAGGCTGTCCACTTTCACCTTTACTGTTTACTATGGCAATTGAACCTTTAGCGATAGCGATACGTTTACATTCACAAATATATGGAATTAAAGTTGGACCAACAGAACATAAAATCTCCCTGTACGCCGATGATATAATTTTGTTTATGTCGAATCTAAAAAAATCAATTCCAACCTTGTTGAATTTAATAAAGAATTTTGGGGAAATATCAGGATATAAAATAAATAAAACTAAATCTTCAATATTAATGCTAAATGAGACCCAGAGAAATTACCCAGCCCCTGAGGCAAATCAATTCAATGTTGTAAATCAGTTTAAATATTTAGGAATCCAAATTATGCCTAAGCTAGAATCAGTCGCCAGCGTCAACTATGAAGCCTTAATGTCAGATATCAATGAGTTAACTCAGAGATGGATGTCACTACCAATGTCGATGATCGGGAGAATCAATATACTTAAAAGTAATATTTTACCTAAAATACTTTATTTATTTCAATACATTCCCTTATCACCACCTTTAGATCTATTCTCAAGAATAAAAAAAAAGTTAGTGGAATTTATATGGAACAACAGGAGGGCTAGATTACGTCTGTCTTTATTATATTTACCATTTGATCGTGGAGGTCTGAAATGTCCAAATTTTATGTTGTATTATTGGTCGGCACAACTGAGGTCTATGACATATTATTTTTCATCAAATGATCTCCCTCACTGGACTGAAATGGAATCATACAATTTACCTTTACCTCTTCCCATATTCATATACTCAGATTCGGCAAAAAAATTACAAAAACAAGTTAAAAATCCATTTGTAAAGCATATGATCAAAATATGGTGTGAAGCTAAAAACTATTTAAAAGAACCACAGTTATTGTCACAATTTAGTCCAATATGGGGTAATCAATATTTTAAACCAGGGAGAGCGGACGCTGTATTTAAAGTATGGAATTTAAAAGGGATACAAAAGATTCAGGATTTATATTTGCCATGTGCAGACAACATAATGTCTTTTGAAGAGCTGAGGATCAAATTTAATCTCAATAGAACACATTTTTTTAAATATCTTCAACTTAGAAACTTTATTCGATCAAATCAAAATAAAGCTCTCACTCGACCTATTTATTCATCCTTGGAAAAAATGATGATGAAAGATAGTAAAAGAAAGGGTATTATTTCAGAGTTTTATAACTCATTGACACTATCTTCAAGTGAAAATTCACTGAAAAGATTAAACTACTGGAAAGAAGATCTGCAAATTGAAATTTCGGAGGAACAATGGGAATTGGCTTGTACAGAAGCTCAAACCAAATCAATAAATGCACGCCTTAAATTGATACATTTCAAATGGTTAATGCGGATGTATGTTACACCGGAGGAGTTAAATAGATATAACAAAAATATACCAGATACATGCACAAAATGCATGGAAAGTAAAGGAACCCTATTTCATTGTTTATGGGAATGTAGATTAATAAGAATGTTTTGGGAAGAGGTGAGGGTAACAATTGAAAAAATAATCTCAAAACAAATCATACTGAATCCTAAACTGTTTTTGTTGGGTCTGTACCCAGAAAAGCATAATTTTAATAAAAGTGAAAGAACATTCATAGACCTCAGTTTGCTTAATGCCAAAAAATGTATTGCACTATTATGGAAAAAGACTCATAGACCAGATGTGACTCAGTGGTTAAGACAGATGTTAACAAACCTTCCATTAGAAAGAATAACATATATACTGAAATCAAAGGAAATTGTGTTTGAGAATATATGGAGACCTTTTATTGATTATGTAAAAAATTTAAACATAACTCTTGAAGAAGAAGGTGAATGATGTGTGTGGACCTTGTAAATTCCAAACTGGTGAACATAATATGTATACTTATGTATTGGATTGACTAGACTAAACAGAGGAGCATTGTTGAAGACTTGATTTTGTTGGTGGTTGTTGGTGTTTTTAGTGCATTTTTTTTTTTTTTTTGTAGTACTTTAGCGTTAGTGTTTGACTGTTTGTATCATGTTTGTTAAAAAAAAAAAAAAGGTTCAATAAAGATATTGTGGAAAAAAAAAATAAAGTCATATTTCATTATTTTCAAAAAAGTAGGGAAGGAGTGATAACAGTTTGAAAGACTTCAGAAAATTCCACTAATCATAAATGCATATAAATAATACTTCCACATAATAAAAACGATTGGTTATGAACATGCACCGACCTCGTGACGAGGAACCAGGCGAGCTGTGTGAAGTCTGGTGATATCCTCATGTACGTCTTGATATGCGGCATTGCATGACTCCGTCCTGTGGCGTCTGCCTTCCATCGGCTACACACACACACACACACACACACACACACACACAGAGCATACATCACCAAATGTAACTCAGTGGGGGGCAGTTGTGTGGTTAAGCAGTGTGACTAAAGTGATCCAGTGCGTGGTGTCTCTCCCACTATTCAATCCAATACAGAGGGTAAAGAACTTTTTTCATCTGCAGTAATAGGTTATTGCAAATGTAGCTTTGGCACTAGCAGATGCGTCCTTAGGGAGTTTGTAGAAGGATCCTGTTGTTGCCTTACATCGCGTGAGTGCACACTGACTCCTCGGCATGTTTGAGGTTTGTTGTGAACAAGAGAACAGGAAACAGGGCTGGATTGGATCAATCAAGTTGGCTAATAATGGTAAAAGATGTTCACTTATATAGCGCTTTTATTCTCATCTCTAGATGACCAAAGCGCTTTACAGATCCTGCTATCCACCCATTCACACACACATTCACACACTGATGGCGGCATAGCTGCCCAACATGGCACTGTCCAGACCCACCAGGAGCAATTGGGGGTGAAGTGTCTTGCCCAGGGACACAACGACAGGATATCTGGGGAGAGTGGGATTCAAACCGCCAACCATCCGGTTTTATATACATATATATATATATATATATAATAGAGCAGTGAGCAGGTACCAAGGCTGGGTTTTCCCTTTAGTGACGCACCGTTGCAAACACAGAAAAGTCACACCGGCTCCTCACAGACAGAATCGATATAAAGGCTACGTGTTTTTTTTTTTTTAAGAAAAGTGAGTGTTTTGATATTTTTTCAATAATCATGTGATCAATAGATGCATTTCAGGAAGTGAAAACCGACAAAACATTTTTTCAGTGAATGCAATCTTTACATTACGTTTTTATATGGTATAGGGGCCAAATTCCTATTTTACTGTAAGCCAAATATAACAAAGCCAGGCAGCTATGATTAAAGTCTGCAGACTTCTTAAATGTATGCAGGCATAATCATTTCAGCAGTTTTTAACATACATGTACACTTTCATTCATTTATTCATTCACTCATGTTCTTAACTACGTAATCCTTTCAGGTCATGCTGGGGAAGGGGGGGGGGAGGGGTCAATCCCAGCATCTTTGGCCAAGAGGTGGCGTACACCCTGGACACATTCATACCTAAAGCTTTGTTTATGCTTCACCTCCACTGTGTGCGTCTATAATGTGTGCACTCTTTGGACAGGGCCAGTGCACACACGGCTGTATAAAGTGGTGTGAAAAAGTGTTTGCCCCCTTCCTGATTTCCCATTTTTTGTATGTTTGTCACACTTCAATGTTTCAGATCATCAAACAAATTTAAATATTAGACAAAGATAACAAGTAAACACAAAATGCAGCTTTTAAACTAGAAAAGCACTCATAGAGTGCATACCTCCACCAAGGCTCCTTCCGTTTGTCATGGATGACTTCCAAAATGTAATGGGTTTGTGTGTAGGCCTATAGCCACTTGTGGTGAAAATTACATCAAAGTCTGTCCATCAGTTTTGGAGTATTGTTGCTAACACACTGTGAGAAGATAAGAGCCTTGGCTGAGGTATGCATTCTCAGATAATCACCAAAATATAATAGGTTCCTCTCTAGCCCAAGAACCACCTCTGGTGAAAATTTCATCCAAATCCATCCAGTAGTTTTTGTGTAATCCTGCTGCACAAATACAAACAAAGCCCTAGGTGGAGGTATGCACTCTCAGATCATCACCAAAATCTAATCATCTGTTCCCCGTGCCATTACACACCTTTTCTGAAAATTTCAGCAAAATCCGTTTGTAACTTTTTGAGTTATGTTGGTAACAGACAGACAGACAGACAAACCCCGGTAAAAACATTACCTCCTTGGCTGAGGTAATAAAGGTGTTTATTATTAAAGGGAAAAAAAATCCAAATCTACATGGCTCTGTGTGAAAAAGTGATTGCCCATAAACCTAATAACTGGTTGGGCCACCCTTAGCTGCAACAACTGCAATCAAGCATTTGCGATAACTGGCAATGAGTCTTTTACAGTGCTGTGGAGGAATTCTGTCCCATTCATCTTTGCAGAATTGTTGTAATTTAGCCACATTGGAGGGTTTTCGAGCATGAATCTCCCTTTTAAGGTCATGCCACAGCATCTCAATTGGATTCTGGTCAGGACTTTGACTAAGCCACTCCAAAGTCTTCATTTTGTTTTTCATGAGCCATTCAGAGGAGGACTTGCTGGTGTGTTTTGGATCATTGTCCTGCTGCAGAACCCAAGTGTGTTTCAGCTTGAGGTCACAAACAGATGGCCGGACATTTTCCTTCAGGATTTTTTGGTAGATAGCAGAATTCATGGTGCCATTTACCACAGCAAGACTTCCAGGTCCTGGAGTAGCAAAACAACCCCAAACCATCACACTACCACCACCATATTTTATTGTTAGAAAGATGTTCCTTTTCTGAAATGCTGTGTTACTTTTACACCGCCTGTAATGGGACACACACCTTCCAAAAAGTTCAAATTTTGTCTTGTCAGTCTACAGAGTATTTTCCCAAAAGTCTTGGGATTCATCAAGATGTTTTCTGGAAAAACTGAGATGAGCCTTTATGTTCTTTTTGCTCAGCAGTGGTTTTTGTCTTGGAACTCTGCCATGCAGGCCATTTTTGCCCAGTCTCTTTCTTATGGTGGAGTCATGAACACTGACCATAACTGAGGCAAGTGAGGCCTGCAGTTCTTTGGAAGTTGTTGTGGGATCTTTTGTGATCTCTTGGATGAGTCGTTGCTGCACTTGTGGGGTAATTTTGGTCATCCGGCCACTCCTGGGAAGGTTCACCACTGTTCCATTTTTTTTGCCATTTGTGGATAATGGCTCTCACTGTGGTTCGCTGCAGTCCCAAAGCTTTAGAAATGGCTTTATAACCTTTTCCAGACTGATAGATCTCGATTACTTTTGTTTCTCATTTGTTCCTGAATTTCTTTGGATCGCAGCATGATGTCTAACTTTTGAGGATCTTTTGGTCTATTTCACTTTGTCAGGCAGGTCCTATTTAAGTGATTTCTTGATTGAGAACCAGTGTGGCAGTAATCAGGCTTGGGTGTGGCTAGAGACATTGAACTCAGCTTTCCAAAGATGTGATAAACTACAGTTAATTTATGTTTTAACAGTGGGGCAATCACTTTTTCACATAGGGCCATGTAAGTTTGGATTGTTTTTTACCCTTAATAATAAACACCTTCATTTAAAAACTGCATTTTGTGTTTACTTCTGTTATCTTTGTCTAATATTTAAATTTGTTTGATGATCTGAAACATTTAAGTGTGACAAACATACAAAAAAATGAGAAATCAGGAAGGGGGCAAACACTTTTTCACACCACTGTACATGCTTCATTTTTTGCGTCTACTAGGCCAAGCATTTGACGCATGCACATAACCATGATTTGTAGTTCCACCCCAGCCCTACAGGTAGTACAAATGTGCTGACATACTATATTTGTTCACCCGCTATACAAAAGAGAAGAAAAACAAGAGCCACACACGTACAGTGGGTGGCGGTATGCACCTTTCAGTTGTTTGCTATCCGCCAGTAACCGAGAGAAGAAGAAGAAGAGCCACACATATTTTAGCAACAATAGCGACTGCACAAAGGAGAGACAAGAAACTCCTGTGTTTACTACTTTTACCTCTAAAGGTCTTTTCTTTTTCTTTCTCTAGTCTTGTCACATTTCTTTTTAGTTTGTCATCTTCTTCATCATTGTATGCTGTGTTGGTAGCGCCACCTCTTGAATGGGAGGTTGGAATGTGCTTATGTGTAGTCAGCCTAACCCTAGCACCTAAGAGAGTTGAGAAGACGATGTAAATTCTGTCACACACAGAGAGGGGGTGGAGCATAAACCCAGCTTAATGACAATTTACCCCAGTTGATGCCAATTAACCTAACGTGCATGTCTTTGGACTGTGGGAGGAAACTGAAGTAACTGGCGAAAACCCACGCAGACACGGGGGGGGACGTGCAAACTTCACATAGAGGGGTCATCACAGACCAGGAGTGGGTCAGAACCCATGACCTTCTTGCTGTGTGGCAACAGTGCTAACCACTGCACCACCGAGCTGCCCTATATATACTGCATATAGTTATGTTAGGAAAATGCCACCACCTTAATTAAATATAATGTTTACATCATACCATTCAGTGGATAATTCATTTGAAGGCTGCTGTTTATTACAACACTTAAACCTTGTTTCAGTTTCAAACCTGGTCATTTGCTAATTTTTGCTAAAACTTTTCATCTAACAAAATGTGTCCAGAGGCCTGGAATAATGGTCAAAAAAGTGATTAAGTGCCTGTGTGTCTTTACAGCTGGACTTTAAAGTAAAATGAACTCACTGAAAGTAGGAGTGGAGCCAAAGCTGCTTCTGAGCCGTCTGGATGCTGTAGGGAAGAGAGCCTCCAGCTGGAGGGCAAATGATTAATGTCACAACTAAGTACACCACATAATGAAGATAAATAAGAAAAGCAGCACGCTAACAAGAACATTAAGACTTCAAAGTCATCCAGCACTCTTCTTTTGCCAAAGTAATCCTTTTTGCATTCTCCATTATACAGACTGCATTTATTATCAAATACACTTAATTAAAGGATGTACAGCTACTTAACATTACAATTAAGGCAAAGGGAGTCATTAGTGTTTATATCCAGTCGTAATGTCACAACCACAAGCCCTGTCATGGATACAGCTAACTACCCTGTGTAAAAGGAGTGGTCAGTGAGTGTAGTTTGGAAAGAAAAGACTACCCACAAAAAAAGTGAGTACAATATGGTTTGTGCATTTTTAAAGCATCTTCAACTCTGCAAACTCTAGTTCCGCTTCCTGTCTTTTTTGTCAGTGATCCTTGATGTAATCTCACCCCTACCTTGAATCCATCTGTCACTCCTACAGCACCTCACCACTGTTTTGCTGTCCTCATACATGTCCTGCACCACCCTCACATACTTCAATAACACCTATCTCATGCTTTCCAGAGATCCACAAAGACACAGTGCAACTCCTGACCTTCTCCATCAACACTCAACGCAAACATCGGATCTGAAGTTTGGCATTAAAGCCACACTGCTGCTTGCTGATCACCACCTCCCTTCTTAACATGGCATCAACAACTCTTTCCAATATCTGGTTCTTAAAAGAGACATGCCAGCTGAGTTTTGCATTTGAAAACTCGAAGGCTGGAATTTTATTTTGTTAATATGGAGGGAAATGTTTCTGCAGCCAATATCTACAAAACTGGGAAAAGCACACCAGAAAGAAGCTAGATGGATAAGCAGAGCAAAGGTAAAATATGCAAACTTCATTATGAGCCGTAATTCTCACCTGGGTATCCTTCTAAACTCGTCCGCACATCTTCTACTGATGGATACAGCTATGAAAGGACAGCCCATTAGTGACATGTTTCACAATGAAAACTTTGTAATGTTAAAGATCACCAACATCATACAGTGCTGTGAAAAATTATTTGCCCCCTTCCTGATTTCTTATATTTTTGCATATTTGTCACACTTAAATGTTTCAGATCATCAAACAAATTTTAATAGACAAAAACAACCTGAGTAAATAATACAAAATGCAGTTTTTTTAATGATGATTTCATTTATTAAGGGATAACAGCTCTCCAAAAATACCTGGCCTTATGTGGAAAAGCAATTGCCCCCTAAACCTAATAAATGGTTGTGCCACCCTTGGCGGCAATAACAGCAATTAAGTGTTTGCGATAACTGACAATGAGTCTTTTACATCACTGTTGAGGAATTTTGGCCCACTCTTTTTTGCAGAATTATTTTAATTCAACCACAATGGAGGACTTGAGCTTGAGGTCATGAACTGATGGCCAGCTATTCTCCTTCAGGATTTTCTGGTAGAGAGCAGAATTCATGGTTCCATCAATTACGTCAAGTCATTTAGGTCCTGAAGCAGCAAAGCAGCCCCAGACCATCACACTGCCACCACCATGTTTGACTGTTGGTATTCAAAGGATTCAAGGATTCAAAGATTTTATGTGTCAATACTACTATACATACAGGACATACAGAAGAATTGGAATAGCATTTCTCTCTCTTCAGTGGTGTGCACAATATAAAAAAAGAAAAAGAATAAGGCTGGAAAAACAACAACAGAAGTCTTTCTACAGTAATGCTACCTATAGTGCAAATGGCGACAAAAGACGGACCCAGACCTCCCATAGTGCAAATAAAGATAAAACGATGAAACCCAGCAATCCTATATACAGAAAAGTAGAGGAGTAATACTCATAGTAGCAAGTTCAATGCAGTAGTGTAGGTGCAAACAGTGACAGATAGGACTGCACATTATCAGTATTGCAATGACAGACAGCAGCAGATACGGCATTTGTGCAAATGGTTGCAGTAAAGTGCAGAGACATACAGCAGCAATGTATTACTGTTGGTGTGCCAGTCTTTCTGTGTCAACAACTGAAATAGTTGTTGTGCGGGTGAGTGCGTTACGGTTGGGGGGGAAGGGGGGGAGAGTGGACAGAGTTCAGAGTCCTGATGAACAAAGCTGTTTAGCAGTCTTGTGGAGCGGGCCGGGAGGCTCCAGTACCTTTTCCTCAAGGGCAGGGGGCTGAAGAGCAAGTGTGAGGGGTGGGAGGTGTCACCTGCAATGTTGATGGCTCTGTGGGTGAAGCAGGTGAGGTAGATGTCCGAGAGGGGGGGCAGAGGGGCATCGATGATCTTGCTGGCTGGTTTGACTGTGCGTTGTAGAGTCTTCCGGCAGGAAGCGGTGCAGCTTACATACCACACCGTGATGCAGCTGGTGAGGATGCTCTCAATGGTGCCCCAGTAGAAAGAGCACACAATGGGGGGTGGGACTCATGCTCTCCTCAGTTTGGAGAGGAAATAGAGGTGAGTTTGAGCCTTATGATGTTCTTTTTATGAAATGCTGTGCTAGTTTTACACCAGATGTAACAGGATGCAGTCTTCCAAAAAAGAAGAACTTCTGTCTCGTCGGTCCACAGACAATTTTCCCAAAAGTCCTTTTTTTTCCAAATGTGAGATGAGCCTTTGTATTTGTAACCAAGTGGATGGGCAACCAAGCCCCAACTGGCAATGTCCAACCGGGGGGGTTTGAACTCACGGCCTCCAGCTTCAGAGTCCAGCACTCTACCTGTATTGCCAAGAGGGTCGACCCACTTGGCAAGCCAAGTAGGAATGCTTTTATTGACATTGCTACATATTTCCCTCGAATTTTTGACATTGTCCAGATGTCAGAGGTGCATTTAAGCTATCAGGCTCCGTGGCCACCTTCCGACACTAGCAGGATATGAAGAATGGAACTAATACGCCACCAGTAAGTTCAACCAACAACGCCAAGTGTAACCAAGTGGGCAGGCAACCAAGCCCAAACTGGCAACGTCCAACCAGGGGATTCAAACTCACGACCTCCGGCTTCAGAGTCCAGCACTCTACCTGTGTCGCCAAGAGGGTTGACCCACTTGGCAAGCCAAGTAGGAATGCTTTTATTGACAGTGCTACATATTGTTTTTGGTCAGCAGTGGCTTTCTCCTTGGAATTCTCCCATGGATGCCATTTTTGCTCAGTTTCTTTCTTATTGTGGACCAGTGTCCAAACTGAAGCAAGCGAGGCCTGCAGTTCTTTAGATCTGCGTTTTTCAACCAGGGGTCCCTGAAACTTTCAGGTTTCTGTTGGAAATTTTCTAACCCATGCACAACAACAGCAAATTATTTTCCAATTTTTTCGACCAATTAAGAAGTGAAATTAGAAAATTTCCCCACGGGAACCAGAACATTCCAGGGACCCCCAGGTGAAAAACACCACTCTAGATGTTGTTCTGGGTCATTTTGTGACCTCCTGGATGAGTCATTGATGCACTCTTGGAGTAATTTTAGTAGGCCAGCCACTCCTGGAAAGGTTCACTGCTGTTCCAAGTTTTCTCAATTTGTGGATAATGGCTCTCACCATAGTTCGCCGGAGTCTCAAAGGTTCATTCTGGTGGCTCTAAAACCACCTCAAAAACAAATATGTATTGCCCAAAATAGTATATTGTGGCTTTTTACCTACAAAAGAAACTTTCATTGCCTTAGAATTGCTTGGAAAGACATTTTCTTCTTCTTCTTCTTTTAGATTTGATTGGTGGTTGGCAACCAGCTTACAGGTGCATTATGGCCACTGACTAGACTATCATCACTCTATACCTTTGTATAAGGAGTTCTGGACAACTCCTTATGTGTGAAAAAATTAACCGTCTTCTTCTTCTGATGATGATGTTTTATGGCGGCTGGCAAACAGCTTGTAGGTGCATTACCGCCAACTTCTGGAATGGAGTGTGATTCAAAATGGCATTACTCTCCTATATCCTTGAAATTAGTCCTGTTGCCCTCATAAACCTAAAAACTGCCTTATAGACCGCATCCCCTGAACTTCTCTGCAAAATGTCTTTCATATTGAGCTGGGTTTTGCTCCTGTATAGACTGTCCACCAATGCTAACCGTGCAAACTCATACTTTGGACACTGTATAAATATACAGTATGTTCAACTGTTTCATCGTTTCCACAATAGTCACATTTTCCATTTGGGTGTTTTTCCATGATAACTAATGTACTATTCAGCCCTGTGTGACCTAATCTTAACCTGGATATGATGTCCTCCTCTTTTCCGCTCCTTTGTCCTTCTCTAGCTCCCCCTACTTTCTTTTGTATGCCATACAGGCTTCGTCCTTTACTTCCTTTGTCCCACTCTTCCTGCCACTTCTTTTTAATTTGCCTTTTGATAATGCTCTTGACCTCTGCTTAATATGTTTCACATTCCAACTAACTTGACTCACCGTCTTGATTCTTGCACCTACTTAAGTATGTGCAGATCTATGAATATTCTAATTAGCAACCTGCAGGGCTTGCACGTGATTGGTTGCCATGCTCCCGACCTGCAGGGCTTGCACATGATTGGCTGCCGCAACTCAGAATCAGAATCAGAATCAGAATCAGAATCAGCTTTATTGCCAAGTATATTTACAAGTAAACACACAAGGAATTTGACTTGACATTAGACGCGCACGTTAGGCGCATCCAATGGGCTCCTGGTGGGTGGGCTGCTAGTCTGTTCAAGATGCTTTCGGACATTAAAGTTTTATCTATATCTTCAAAAGTAAAAAGCGAAACATTTTTCTGAAAATGGTCCAGGTGAGCGATAAATGTGTAGTTGCCAAATATGTGTTTACTTTTTACTAACAACCAGTCCCCCGTCTGCCGACAACTGAGCGGGAAGTGGGGGTGCGATTTGAATGTGGCTGCTCTCAGCTCACAGTGCCGTGCCTTGTCCGCTGGTGAAGTGAGCCAAGAGCAGCTTGATTTGAATGCGGCTGTGCACATTCAAATCGCCCCCACCTCTCTGCCTCTCTCCGCTCTCTCTCTCTGCCGCTACCCCAACCCGCTTTGCCTCAATCTTGCTGCTCCTCAGCTCCTCCCTCTTCCCCCGAGGTAGCCAAGAGTATCCGTCTGATTGGTTAATGTTATAACCAACCAGGCTAAGCAGGAATAAATACAGAGCTACTAACGATCTGTCCAAATATGCCTTTTTTTTGGGGGGGGGAGGGGGCTTAAGCAGACATTCACAGCAGAAAAACACATACTTTGGAGTTTGGAATGATTTTGCTCTTGATATGTCTTGTAAGTCACAAGAAACATGTTACAGACATGTTAACAGAAAAAACTTGATTTTTGCCGGAGTGTCACTTTAAAGCCTTACAAATGGCTTTGAAACATTTTCAGACTGACAGATGTCAATGACTTTGTCATCTGTTGAACATTAAATCGCAGTTGATTCATAATTTAACAAGAGGGGCAATTACTTTTTCCACATAGGGTCAGGTAGGTTTGGATAACTTTTTCCCTTAATGAATGAAATCAGTATTTTAAAACTACATATTGTATTTACTCAGGTTATCTTTGTATAATATTAACATTTGCTTGATGATCTGAAACATTTAAGTGTGACAAATATGAAAAAAATAGAAATCAGGAAGGGGGCAAATAGCTTTCACAGCACTGTATGAGGTAAAGGGCAGAAAGCTGTGATTAACTGTGTCCTGACATGGCAGTTGTAGGATATAAGACATGAAATGAACGGTCAATCATTTTTAATAAAAATGTTGCTCCACAAAACGTGTTGTCAGTCTACTCAAAGTTTGCCTACATTGAAAACCAGCAGCTGCATTCCATAACAGACCAAATAAAGGTGTGGAGACAAAAATACTGAGTGTAGAGGGTTGTTATACTGAGAAATTTGAGTTTCGTACATAAATAAGAAGAATATTTCAAAAGTTGCATCCTTGTTTTTGATAAAAATTAATTTCATCAATATAGTGCAGTGCATTCTCTATATTTTGTGAAAGCTAAGATGGGCAGTCTATCGATGTTAAGTCCAGTATTTTCCTATTTTGTAGTGGTACAAGCAGTGTGATTATTTCCATTGTTTTTGAAGAGGAAACAGACTTACTAAGTGCATGGGAGGATCAGGGCGAAGGGAGGATTTGCCTAATGTGGTCAGTGTGCGCTGAAATTCCCCTGTCAACCATTTAGTCTTATCCAGTCCCATGGAGCCAATGCTGGAGAACTGGCCAATCACAGGCCACTGTTCTTCACCACGAACAGGATGAGTGTTTTCATACAATAGCTTTAAAAAAAAGAATACAGTTGGGTATTTTATCATATATCAGTTCAGTGAGGTAACAGCATAACATGAGGGGAGCTGCGCATAAAAGAAGAAATCTTTACCTTTCTCAGCCTCAGATGGCCCCAGCGCTCCATGTCTGGACCTACATACCTTCCAGGGGTTGAACCAACCAAATACACCCTGATAACAGAATAGGAGCAGAGCTGACTGCAGTCCAAATATCACTGCATTCATTTCCCTAATAATTCCTTTTAATAATAAATGATGACATTAAAGCCCATCCATCCATCCTTCCATCTTCTTCTCCTTAATCCTTTTTGGGTCGCGGCGGGGGGGCTGGAGCCTATCCCAGCATCTTTGGGGGAGAGGCAGGGTACACCATGGACAGCTCGCCAGTCCATCGCAGGGCCAACACAGAGAGACAGACAACCATTCACTCGCACAGTCATACCCAAGGACAATTTAGAATCCCCAGTTGATGCCAATTAACCTAACTTGCATGTTTTTGGCATGTGGGAGGAAACCGGAGCATCATCATCATCATCATCATCATCATAGCAGTCTGTCGGGGGCGATCCCAGAGTAAACCCACGCAGACATGGGGAGAACATGCAAACTCCACACAGATCACTGTTGGTCGGGGGCTGGGATCGAACGCAGGATCCCCAGGCCAATGGTGACTTGCTGAGCCTGCCTCACATATTCATTCGTGCACATTCTACCCCGGGTTTACCTCGTCTCCGACAGGTCATGTTCTTTTATTCTTTGGATCCACTCTTCGAGTTCTGCTGCCCGGTATGATGCCAGGTAGTCCAGCAGGTCCCTCTTAAAAAAGGTGGGTGATTCGCCTGCATTTGGGCAACTACCCTTTGGTAACCGTGGAAACAAAGGGCTCATCCACATCCTAGTTAGGGTGAAAACATACTGATTTAGGAGCATTTCCACAACTAAGCCTAACATCAAATACTAGTACATATAATATCGAAATGTGGTAAAAAATTGGCTGCCGTGATGCAAAAAGGGGTCAGATGGCCTGAGCCCACAGAGCCGTTTCTGGCTATATTGTAGCAAAGTACGCAAATGCAAAGGGACACTCAGCCACTAGGGGGCATCCTATGCTGCAACTTCACCCTCAACATTTTTTTGTTGGGGAATTTCAAAATTTCCTTCAACTTTTTTTCTTGTAAATTTGCAACATTTTTGTCTTAAACTTGCAGTTTATTTTTCAGAAATTTGCATTTTTTTTCTAGTAAATTTTCTTTCTCAAATCTGTAACTTTTTCTCGTAAATGTTCAACTTTTTTCTTGTGTAACTTCTTTAGTAAATTTACAACTTTTTCAAGTTTTTCCCATAAATGTTCAATTTTTCTCATAAATTTGTGATTTTTATCATCAATTAGCTACTTGGAAATTTGCCACTTTTTCCTCAAAAATTTGCATTTTTTTCCTCATAAATTTGTGTTATTTTCTCCTCGTGAATTTTGACTTTCTTTCAACTTTCATCTCATACATTTTTTTTACTTTTTCCCCCCTCATAAATTTGTGACTTTTTTCTTGTACATTTGCAACTTTTTCTTGGAATTTTGCAACGTTCACATCAAAACTGTTTAATTTTTATTCCGTTCATCAAGACAATGACCCAACTTTAGTTTTTCAATATTTTTTTCCATTTTAAACGGTTTCAACCTCTCTATATTACAACAAATAGGGGCCCCCAAAACACAATCTGGCATAGGGCCACCAAAAAGCTAGAAACGGCCCTGGAGGGGAGGTCACAAAACCCACGCAATTATGGGGGGAAGTGAGACAAGATAACGGAGCGAAACAGTTTTAACAGTTTTAACAGTCTACCAGTTTTGTCTAATTATACAATAAACTGCTATCTGCAAAGAGCTACTGATGCCAGGACTAGCTGATAAGCAAGCAGGAGGCTGAGAAGTGATAGAGGAGGACCTACAAGGGCCCAGAGACATCGTGAGCACACCGTCCAGGCCACTGCATATGTGGAGAGTGATACCAAACCCCGAGGGATCAGCAGCAAAGAGCTACACCCACCCTCCCAAATGCATGAAAAACATTTGCAAATTTAAAAATCCTATGACTTTATGAAAATATAATACGAAATGTACAAAAAAAGGTTACAACTTTAAGAGGAAAAAATTGCAAATTTATTAGCAATAAGTCAGAAATTATTGCTAGAATAAAGTCTGAAAAACATGCCAAACATGTTTAAGATTTAAGAGGAAAAAAGTTGTACATTTATGAGAGAAAAACGTGCAAATTTATGAGAAGAGAGTCAAAAAAATTAAAATCAAACCCTCCCAGATTGGGAAAAGTGCAATCATTCCTGCTAAAGTAGCTTTTCAGGATGGCGCACCCTTGTGTTTTCTGGTACCAGTCGGCTCTGATGAGGTTGGATGTGAGGATGATGACTCTGAAGCCTTCCTCATACCACAGCAGCATCATCTTCCTGAAGACACACAGCAATGTTCCACAGTTTTATGACAAAAACAAACAGTGGATGTCATTTGTTGTAACATGATCAGATTAAGTCAATAAATTTGCCACTAAATAGAGGCAAATAACTGCATCCACCAGGGGGTTATTGGTTGGACTCCCACTGAGATTTTTCTTCTGTCATTGACAAAAATTACTTAAAATTCATACACCTTTAAACAGTGCACAGTGGCTTCTTTTGAATACTCAAAAGGCCACAGTTTTTGCCCCAGCACTGCCATCCAGATCTTTTCATACTAAATGTCATGTGTTGTCTTCTGCCACCTGTGGATGCAATTTTATTTGTGATGGGCTTCTCCTCCTAAATTTGACTTCATAATAAAACTGCCCTTCACTTAAGTATAGATTAGCTATATTTTGTAGTCTCTGTATGGCATGACAGGATTTTTACAGGTTTTTTTTACAGGGGGACGGCAGTGGCTCAGGGGGTAGAGCAGGTCGTCCAATAACCGGATGGTTGGTGGTTCGAATCCCGCTCTCCCCAGATATCCTGCCGTTGTGTCCCTGGGCAAGACACTTTACCCCCAATTGCTCCTGGTGGGTCTGGACAGCGCCATGTTGGCAGCTATGCTGCCATCAGTGTGTGAATGGGTGGATAGCAGGATCTGTAAGGCGCTTTGGTCATCTAGAGATGAGAATAAAAGCGCTATATAAGTGAATGCCATTTACCATTTATTAAGTGAAATTAAAAACCTTTTTTAATTCTGCAAGAGGGAAATGTATAACAGCCAGACATATTCCCACAGGGGGAAAACTGAAGCTTTTTCACAAAACTGTCTTTTAGTCAATACTTTTATAACAGAAGACTTTTTTATCTTGAGCTCTAGAGAAAGCATATGATAGGGTGCCAAAAAAGGAAGTGTGGTATTGTTTGAGGAAGTCCGGAGTGGCAGAGAAGCATGCGAGGGTGGTGCAGGACATGTATGAGGACAGCAAGACGGTGGTGAGGTGTGCTATAGGACTGACAGATGGATTCAAGGTGGGGGTGGGATTACATCAAGGATGGGCTCTGAGCCCCTTCTTGTTTGCCATGGTGATGGACAGGCTGACAAACGAGGATTCTCCGTGGACCACGATGTTCGCTCTTTTAAAAAGCAGCTGAAAACTTTTTTGTTCCCTTTCGGTTGGTTCACTCGGTACAACACATCAGTATGAGGATTGCTCCCCTCGCGTTACCAACCTGAAGAGTATTTTATCCACATGCCTGTCAAGGCCAATGAGACTGTGGCATACCCAGGGAGCTCTGCCCTCCTCTGAGGGTATAAATTATGCCGTCCAGTCTCATATCCTCATTCTACTCGCACTTCACCTCGCTAACCTGTGTAGTAGGACCCTTGTCAGTGGCTTAACTACCCACCTTGGAGGTGAGCTAGCTCCCTGCCCAGGGCGTCACTGCAAGGCTGTTCCTACTTTGTGCTTGTTTAGCTTGCTAACTTGTCGCATCCTCCAACATTTAGCTTGCTAACGATACATTACCGTTTAGCCTAGTCAACAATTTCCCACCCGTTTAGCGTGCTAACAGCTCTCCCCTTTTTCTCGTTGAGAGTTTAGCTTGCTAACATTCCCGCCATCCAAAATGACTTTGAGAAAAGGAGGAAAAATCAAGACAACTGCCAGTTTGTCTAGCAAGGATACCGGGTCCGGTAACCCTGGTTCTCAACCATGCCCCAGTGGTTGTGGCTTCTCCCTCTCTGAGACAGACAGCCACGAGGCCTGCCCGATGTGTCTTGGCATGTTGCATGTGAAAGCTGCACTTGCTAATCTTGAGACATGTGCGCATTGCTACCGTCTCAGGAAGTCGACCCTGGAAAGACGCCTCGCTTTTCTGTCGGAGGTGTTGGGAAGCTCAGCTGCAGCTAACGACCCCCTTCTGTCCCAAGCCCAAGAGCCTCTTGAAATGGAGGGAATGGAAGACAAAGTGGGGCATTCACGGGGTGACCGCATGGACCGCATTCTCCCTGTTGATATCACGGAGGAGGAGCAGTCCGACCTGTCCATTACCATCCTTACTGGGGACCCTTGTACCCCTGTGGATGATGAGATTTCCCTCACAGCCTCCGGTGCCTTTTCTGAAGGTGAAGTGGATACTCAGGAGGAGGATATGGAACCGCTACATCTGTTCGACATTGTTGATGCCCCAGCGGAGGTAAATGGCTCCACTCCTACCCTTATTGAGTTGTGTCGCAGGGCGGCTGAGCGAATCGAGGTGCCATGGCGCACTCCTCCACCCCGTCAGTTCCAGACTAGGCTTGCAGGGAATTACTTCCTCCCTAAGCAACAGTCCACAGTCAAGCATAAGTTACCGGTGTTCCCAGACTTCCATGCGGAACTCACTCAGTCCTGAGTGTCCCCCAAGGCACCGCTGTCACTGCCCTTCTCACAGTTTCTGGATCTGGAGGACATGGAGCGGGCAGGGCTCGCCAACATGCCCCCAGTGGATGAGACTCATCCACTACTCATCTGGTAGTTCATTTGACTCCTAAACCAAAAATGTCCACCAGCAGACCCACTTTCCCCAGCAAACAATGCCGTTTCTCAGCCTCTCAGCTACAGAAAATTTACCGTGCTCAGGGGCTGGCCGCTCGTACGCTCAACACGGTGTCTATGCTGCAGGCTTATCAGGCGAAGTCACAAGAGCTACATGATGATTTGCACATGAAGGACAACCCAGCTGGACTGCTGACTGAGATTTGCAGAACAGCTGACTTTATTCTGAGGTTGTCAAGCTCTATGGCCACAGCATTGGGGAAAGGAATGGCAGAGACCGCGATAGGCTCATTCTCATTCTGCCTGAAGCGCAGTGATCGGAGTTCCTCCACCAGTCTATTGATCCCTCAGGGCTCTTCGGACAGGCTTTGGAGAAGATTCAGCCACGCTGTGACCAGAAGAAAATGCAGAAGGAAGCTCTGAGGCTCAGCATGGCCAGGAAAGTTTACGCCCAGCCTAGAGCCACTGGTGAGCGGGTACACACGTGTCCCCAGTTTAACTCACTCTCCGGCGCACAGCCCAGAAGAGACCCTCTCTGGAGGCTATCCCTCCTCCTCCTCAGGCACCCGCCTCAGACCATCGGTCCCTTTCCCAGACAGGACAATCAGCATGGTCCAAAAGTCATTTTGTTCCCAGACAAGTGGGTGCACCCAGGTCAAATCAGGTGGTTAAAGTAAAAAAGCAGCCGTCTGCAGTGCTGCCACCAAGGATGGATCGGCTTGCTGTCTCCCTATGTCACAGAGCCTCTTGACCGACAGGGCAAAACGGGAAGCCTCTCTTTTTCCAGCTGGCACCGAAGTCAAAGAGACCTCGGTTATGTGAGCAATTGCACTTAAGCACAAAACAGTTCCGCTCACTGGCACACAAAATAAAGGGAAAACATTCCCCTGGTGTGAATTTAATAAAGGGTGGTTTCTGCCCCATTATAAAACCTTACTCAACTACATTAGGTGGGGACAAATCACAGTGTGTTTGGAACATCGGTGTTTCAGGCCCTGGTCGTCCAGTAGAGGGCACCTTTGGCCAGCAAATGCCCATGATCGGCAGGCTTTCCGTCAGGGAGGCGATGTGGTGAGCGTGCACGGTTCCCCAGTGGGTGATGGAAATTGTCATCAATGGCTACAGTCTCCAATTCAAAAGACGTCCATCTACGTTCAGAGGCATTACGACATCAATTGTACCACCAGCCTCTGCTCCAGTTATGAGAGAAGAGATTCACTCTCTCGGAGGAAAAAGCAATAAGAGTTGTACCTCTAAGCAACACCCACAGAGGTTACTACAGTCGCTACTTTGTCATTCCAAAGAGAGACGGGGTCTCCGTCCCATTTTGGATTTGAGGGTGTTAAACAAATGCCTGAGGTCATTCAAATTCAAAATGCTTACACTACATCAGGTCATTCAGGCGGTACAGCCAGAAGCATGGTTCACTACAGTGGAAGTAAAGATGCTTATTTCCACATCCCTATCCAGCTCAAGCACAGGCAGTTTCTGCGCTTTGCGTACGAGGGGGTAACAGGTGAGTATCAGGTACTCCCCTTAGGCCTATCACTTGCTCCTTGGGTGTTCACCAATGTCTGGAGGTGGCTTTAAGTCCCCTCAGAAGATAGATCGATGTACTTTATTGATCCCAAACTGGGAAATTGCAGAAGCCAGGGCATTTAGGTCCTCAATTACCTGGATGATTTATTAATTCTGGCAAACTCCGCTCATCAGGCCAGAGTTCACACAGCGCTCTTGGTGACACACCTACGGTCCCTGGGCTTTGTTATAAACAGAGAAAAGAGTCACCTCACACCCACCCAGAAAATCTGCTTTCTCGGTCTGGAGTTGGACTCAGTGCAAAACTGGGCTCAGTTATCCAAGCAGAGGATAACAGCCTTTTATCGATGCTTTTCACGCTTCCAGAAGGACTGCACTGTATCTCTACGCCAGTGCCAGAATCTGCTGGGATACATAGCTTCGATGATAGCAGCGGTCCCATTAGGCCTGCTTATGATGAGGGATTTTCAGAGATGGTTTCTCCTGAAACAGAAATGCTCCCCGAACCCGGCAGGTCTGGTTCGGGTCTCCCCAGACTGTTCCCCTGGACAGATGCAGCGCATCTCTGTTCTGGCATGCCCATGGGGTGAGTCTCATCATGCATAATGGTCACCACAGATGCCTCGAAATGGGGCTGGGGTGGTATTTGCAACAACATGCACACGAACGGGATGTGGTCAGACGAGCAGAAACAGTGGCACATCAACCTGCTGGAACTGCTAGCAGTTTTCTCTCGCAGAAACATTTCTACAGTGTGGGTCTTCTAGCCCACAAGCATGTTCTGGTGCGCTGCGACAATACATGTGTGGTGGCCCATATAAATAGGCAGGGGGAACACATTCCCACCCCCTTTTGCCCCTCACTCGCAGAATGTTGCAGTGGTGCAGCCCCCAGTTGCGGTCACTCAGGGCAACGCATGTCCCGGAGGCTCTGAACTATGGAGCAGATCTGCTCTCCAGGGGTTTTCCCCTGGCAAGAGAATGGAGGCTGCACTTGGGGAGGTGGTACAGCAGATTTGGGATCGGATTGGCAAGGCCGATGTCGATCTGCTTGTCTCCAGAGGAAACTCACACTGTCCTATGTTCTCCTTGCTATGGGACAAGAGCGCACCACCAGGGCTGGATGCGCTGTCCAACATCTGGCCATGGACGAACTTGACCGCATTTCCCCCAGTGGTGCCAACAGGAGCCATGCTGGAGCGGGTGTGTGTGTCGGGACACTCGCTGATCCCGATTGCGCTTTGTTGGTCCAAGAAGACATGGTTTGCAGAAATAGTGTCACTGTTGGATGGACAGCCCTGGCATCTCCCGGTGTGCAGAGACCTGCTGGCCCAGGCGCAAGGCCAGATATGGCACCTGCACCCTGAGAACTGGGACCTGTGGGCCTGGCCCTTGAAAGGGAGAGGCTGATGTCCACCCAATAATGTTACTGATACCATCCAAGGTGCCAGAGTGGCATCTACTCAGAGCATTTACATGCTTAAACGGTGTGTTTCTCGAGCACTGGTGCAAAGGAGAGGGGTGACTCCTTTCCAAAGCTCTTTAATAGAGATATTGACCTTCCTGCAGGAACTGCTGGATAAAGGCTGCGCTCTCTCTACTTTAAAGGCCTACTTGTCCTCTATTTTGGCGTGCCATGTGGGATAGGACAGGAAATTTCCCAGTTCTCACCTCCTTGTTAGGTGCTTTATGAAACGCGCCCTCTGAAAGAGACCTCCATCTATGGAGATAGTTACCCCTTGGGACTTATCCCTGGTCCTGGATGATCTACACTACCATTCAAAAGTTTGGGGTCACCTCAGACAATTTTGTGTTTTCCATGAAAAGTCACACTTTTATTTACCACCATGAGTTGTAAAATGAATAGAAAATATAGTCAAGACATTGACAAGGTTAGAAATAATGATTTGTATTTGAAATAATTTTTTCCTTCAAACTTTGCTTTCGTCAAAGAATCCTCCATTTGCAGCAATTACAGCATTGCAGACCTAACATGATTGCATAAGGGTTTTCTAATCATCCATTAGCCTTCTGACGCAATGAGCAAACACACTGTACCATTAGAACACTGGAGTGATAGTTGCTGGAAATGGGCCTCTCTACACCTATGTAGATATTGCACCAAAAACCAGACATTTGCAGCTAGAATAGTCATTTACCACATTAGCAATGTATAGCGTGTATTTCTGATTAGTTTAAAGTTATCTTCATTGAAAAAAGGTGCTTTTCTTTCAAAAATAAGGAAATTTCTAAGTGACCCCAAACTTTTGAACGGTAGTGTATGTGAAGCACCTTTTGAACCAATCGAATCTATCAGCTCTGATATGCTCTCATATAAAACCACGCTTCTGTTGGCTCTATGCTTGGCCAAGCATGTGTGACATTCATATGCTCTCGGTTCACCCTTCATGCATCCAATTGGTCCCGGACGGCTCCAAGGTAGTCCTGCACACAAACCCTGTGTATGTACGCAAGCTGTCAGCCGCTTAAAAATCCATGCCATTCGAACAGGCAACAGTTTTGCCTCCCCCCCCTTCATATCGCCTACACAACCCCGCTTACGTTTTATGTCTGTCCTCTTCATCCTCTCTATCGCCTCACCCTCAGCCAGTCGCAGCAGATGACTGCCCCTCCCTGAGCCTGGTTCTGCTAGAGGTTTCTTCCTGTTAAATGGGAGTTTTTCCTCTCCACCGTCGCAAAGTGCTTGCTCACAGGGGATTGTCTGATTGCTGGGTCTTTCTGAAATTGTGGGGTTTTCTCTGCATTCTGTAGCGCTATGAGATGACTTCTGTTGTGATGTGGCGCTATATAAATAAAGATGAATTGAACTGAACAAGGCAGCACGGTGGCGCAGTGGTTAGCACAGTGGCAGCACAGCAGGAAGGTCATGGGATCGATTCCACCCTTGACCATCGTGGGTTCGATCCCACCCCCAGACCATTGGTGACCCTTCTGTGTGGAGTTTGCATGTTCTCCCCGTGTCTGTGTGGGTTTACTCCGGGCACTCCGGTTTCCTCCCACATGCCAAAAACATGCAAGTTAGGTTAATTGGCATCAAAAACTGGGGATTCTAAATTGTCCTTAGGTATGGATGTGAGAGTGAATGGTTGTCTGTCTCTCTGTGTTGGCCCTGCGATGGACTGGCGATCTGTCCAGGGTGTACCCTGCCTCTCGCCCAAAGATGCTGGGATAGGCTCCAGCCCCCCCGCGACCCGAAAGGATTAAGCGGTAGAAGATGGATGGATGGATGGATGGATGAATTGAACAAGAGTCACTGAATTGTCTTTGCCCAGTGCGCACTTTACGCACATACATTGACTGGATCCAAGCGGAGCGGAAAACAGATCAGCTGTTTGTCTGCTTCGTGAGCCCGGTGGTGGGAAATGCCCTGTCAAAGCAGCGCCTCTCTCATTGGACTGTAGAGGCTACAGTGGGGTAAAAAAGTATCTAGTCAGCCACCAATTGTGCAAGTTCTCCCACTTAAAAGATGAGAGAGGTCTCCAATTTTCATCATAGGTATACCTCAACTATGAGAGACAAAATAAGAAAAAAAATCCAGAAAATCACATTGAAGGATTTTTAATGAATTAATTGGTAAATTCCTCGGTAAAATAAGCATTTGGTCAATAACAAAAGTTCATCTCAATACTTTGTTATATACCCTTTGTTGGCAATGACAGAGGTCAAACGTTTTCTGTAAGTTTTCACAAGGTTTTCACACACTGTTGCTGGTATTTTGGCCCATTCCTCCATGCAGATCTCCTCTAGAGCAGTGATGTTTTGGGGTTGTCGCTGGGCAACACAGACTTTCAACTCCCTCCAAAGATTTTCTATGGGGTTGAGATCTGGAGACTGGCTAGGCCACTCCAGGACCTTGAAATGCTTCTTACAAAGCCACTCCTTCGTTGCCCGGTCGGTGTGTTTGGGATCATTGTCATGCTGAAAGACCCAGCCACGTTTCATCTTCAATGCCCTTGCTGGTGGAAGGAGGTTTTCACTAAAAATCTCACGATACATGGCCCCATTCATTCTTTCCTTTACACGGATCAGTCGTCCTGGTCCCTTTGCAGAAAAACAGCCCCAAAGTATGATGTTTCCACCCCCATGCTTCACAGTAGGTATGGTGTTCTTTCTCCTCCAAACACGACAAGTTGGGTTTTTACCAAAAAGTTCTATTTTGGTTTCATCTGACCATATGACATTCTCCCAAACCTCTTCTGGATCATCCAAATGCTCTCTAGCAAACTTCAGACGGGCCTGGACATGTACTGGCTTAAGCAGGGGGACACGTCTGGCACTGCAGGATTTGAGTCCCTGGCGGCATAGTGTGTTTCTGATGTAGCCTTTGTTACTTTGGTCCCAGCTCTCTGCAGGTCATTCCCTAGGTCCCCCCATGTGGTTCTGGGATTTTTGCTCACCGTTCTCGTGATCATTTTGACCCCACGGGGTGAGATCTTGCGTGGAGCCCCAGATCGAGGGAGATTATCAGTGGTCTTGTATGTCTTCCATTTTCTAATAATTGCTCCCACAGTTGATTTCTTCACACCAAGCTGCTTACCTACTGCAGATTCAGTCTTCCCAGCCTGGTGCAGGTCTACAATTTTGTTTCTGGTGTCCTTTGACAGCTCTTTGGTCTTGGCCATAGTGGAGGTTGGAGTCTGACTGAGGTTGTGGACAGGTGTCTTTTATACAGATAACGAGTTCAAATAGGTGCCATTAATACAGGTAACGAGTGGAGGACAGAGGAGCCTCTTAAAGAAGAAGTTACAGGTCTGTGAGAGCCAGAAATCTTGCTTGTTTGTAGGTGACCAAATACTTATTTTACTGAGGAATTTACCAATTAATTCATTAAAAATCCTTCAATGTGATTTTCTGGATTTTTTTTTCCTCATTTTGTCTCTCATGGTTGAGGTATACCTATGATGAAAATTGGAGACCTCGCTCATCTTTTAAGTGGGAGAACTTGCACAATTGGTGGCTGACTAAATACTTGTTTGCCCCACTGTATCTCGCGGACTTACCCCAATAAGGGGGTCGACATGCCAGGCAGAGTGCAGGCCCACTCTAACCGGAGCACAGCTGCGTCTTGGGCGCTGTTTAAAGGGATTCCTGTAGGGGAGATATGCTCAGCGGCCACCTGCCCCAATACGTTTGTCAGTTTGTACTACCTGGATGTGACAGTGCAGAGGCTAACCCCGGCAGTGTTATCAGTGTAAAATTGGGCTCGTTAAAGTGCAGTTTAGAATGAGGATATGAGACTGGATGGCATAATTTATACTCTCAGAGGAGGGCGGAGCTCCCCGGATATGCCGTAGTCTCACTGACCTTGACAGGTACATTGATAAATACTCTTCAGGTTGGTAACGCGAGGGGAACAATCCCCATACTGATGTGTTGTACCTCGTTTCCCTTCCTCTGGGAACACTGGCTATGTAAATAGCCTTCCATTTAATGAGGCTTTCCGTTGAGTTTCAATTCACATGATTTTTAATTATTAAGTCTGACATCTTAAAATGATTCTGATCTTGTGTTTTAACTTTTAATTATTATTTTTACTGTGTCTCTATCAAGTTGTTTTTATTCTATTTTACTGTACAGCGCTTTGTGACTATACGTCTGTGAAAAGCACTTTATCAATAAACTTTACTTACTAGCAGTGTTGGGCAAGTTACTAAAAAATAGTAACAATTAGTTACTAGTTGGGACTTCCGGTTATGGCTGCCACGTAGGACGGACGTGTCTCGCTCTGCTCTGCTCCTGGAGAAAAAAAATCGGCAAATAACTCTCTCATTTGGGACAGAACGTATCCCAGCATTTGGGCGAGGATATGTCGGCGAAGCCTAAGGCTGGAAAACCAGGAAAAGGAAAAAGCAAGCCGCCGAAACAGTCCAAATTAACGGACTTTCAGGTCTGTGACGCAGCAAACAAAACTCCATATATGGCGGAGGAGGCTGGCAACGGTGCGATATCTGCGGGGAATGGCGCAGATGCGCTGATGGCTGCCATGAGTTCAATGAGAGCGGACTTTTCCTCTAGATTTGATGGGATTATGACAGCGTTGGAAGGAATAAGAAAGGAATTGGGTGACTGTGTAGAACGAACGGCGCAGATGGAGCTCCGTCTCGCTAGTGCTGAAGATGACGTCACCCGTCTTCAATTAAAGGTGCGCACTTTGGAAAAAAAAAATAAATCTCTGGAAGATAATATTTTGGATTTGGAATCTCGGTCGAGACAGAATAATTTGAGGCTGGTGGGTCTTCCAGAGGAATCAGAAGGTCGGGACGTATGTTCCTTTCTGGAAAAGTGGATTCCGGAGGTGCTGGGCAGCGAGGAGTTGCAATCAGCAGTGGTTCTGGAAAAAGCACATCGTATTGGCCCACGGAGAGATAAGGAACCGCCGAGGACCTTAATTATGAAGTTTCTTAGCAACAGAGACAGGATGAAGATCTTCAATGCTGCACGTGCTAAAGGAGAGATTAAACACCAGGACCAGCAGGTGCGGTTCTACCCAGATTTGGCCACAGGAATCCAGCAATTGAGGAAGCAGTTTGATCCCGTACGTAAGGAGCTGCGCAACCTTGGGATTCGTCATGGTGTAATCTATCCTGCGAGACTGCTGACCACGTATGAGGGCAGAACCCACATCTTCAAGACCCCAGAGGAGGCGCAGGAGTTCATCAAGAAGATCAAAGAAGAAGAAGAGACTGGTGGGAGCTAAGCATGAACAAAATATAAGGTAGAATAATTAAGCATTTGCACAGGCATCTGACTGACTTGAAGTAAATAGTAAGTTTACAAAATATAGATTGTATTATATATTAAAAAAACAAAAAAACAAAACAAACAAAACAAAAAAAAACTATGATGTACAAAGTTGTTAAAAATTTTGGAGTTAAGTTGGAAAACTACAGAGGAGAGTTAATGTTACGTCATTAAAAGCAGTAGAGTTAGGGTGATTGGGAGGATGAAGAAGGAGTGGCTTAGGCTGTTCCCCGTGGGTGTGGAACGGTCGATGGCTATATCGGGAGACAGAATTTTTCTTTTGATTTTGGGGGGTTTGCCACAAGTGTGGGAAGGGGAAATTTGTTTGTGTGTAGTTTGTAGGATGAATGTTCAACCACTCATGTTTTTGCTTCTCTGTATGAGCATGTTTACACTGCAAGGTAATCCCAAACTCTCTATTGATCATGGACCAAAGTGTTAATCTTAATTTAACTTCATGGAATCGCAGAGGTCTACAAAATTTAAAAAAACTTAAACAAGTTATGAATAAAATAAAGGACATGGGTTCAAGAATTGTGTTTTTACAAGAAACTCATCTGATAGAGGAGGATGTTAAAAGAATTAGGAGTAGATGGCAGGGAAGTGTATTCACCTCTTCATTTTCATCCCGAGCCAGGGGAGTTATGACTCTCATACATAAATCAGTTCCTTTTCAAGTGAAAAATGTAATTGGAGACAAATTTGGAAGATATGTAATCATTCAAGGTTCTTTGCTATTAGAAAATATAAATCTTGTGAACTTATATGGTCCCAATATAGATGATCAGAAGTTCTTTGCTAATTTATTTCTCATCTTATCATCACTTACAGGGCAACATATAATAGCAGGGGATTTTAATTGTACATTGAATCCAGGTGTGGATAGATCAACAGGACTGGATTGTACGCACATTGGATGTAGGATGACTATTAATCATTTTATGAAAGAATTGAGATTGTTAGATATATGGAGAGAAATGAAACCACAAGTTAAAGCCTATTCTTGTTATTCCAGTACCTACAAGACATTCTCACGTATTGATTATTTTTTGATTTCCACAGAATTAAGGTCCAAGATTCAAAACTGCTTTTATGATAACATCGTGATCTCTGATCATGCACCCTGTTGTCTAATATATGTAGATAAAAAATTGACAAAGGAATCAGGTAGATGGCAATTTCAGCATAAATGGCTTCAGGATGAGGAATTTGTCAAGTATATAGAAAAACAGATAGACGAGTTCTTTGACATCAATACTACACAAACATCAGCATGTGTAAAGTGGGAGGCTTTCAAAGCTTTTATTAGGGGACATATTATTAGTTATACAGGATCAAAATCTAAGAAGACTCGAGAGGAGAGAGCTAAATTGGAACATAAAATAAAAAGTCTTCAGGAAAAAGTGTATGCAGGAAGTGACCCAAGGTTGGAGAATGAATTACTGATTTTGAGAGCTGAATACGACAAAAAATCAGCGAATAGAGCTGCCTCGAGTCTTCTAAGATTGAAACAATCTTTTTATGAACAAGGTGAAAAATCAGGAAAATTATTAGCATGGCAGATTAAACAATTGGAAATTAAAACACCAATTACCAGTATTATAAGTAACGGACAGGTAGTTATAGATCCTTTAGAAATTAATAGAGCCTTTAGAGATTACTATGAAAAATTATATGATACCAAAAATGAACCTGATTTAACAAAACTAAATGGGTTTTTGAACGAACTATCTATACCGTGTATTCCAAATGAAAATAGGGAGATATTGGAGTCTAAAATTAGTCAAGAAGAAGTTGGGCTAGCCATTGATAATATGAAATCAGGAAAAAGTGCAGGACCAGATGGTCTTCCAGTTGACCTTTATAAAAAATTTAAGAATAAATTAATAAAACCTTTTTTGGAAATGGTTTTAGAAGCATTTCAAAATAATAATTTACCATCATACATAAATAATGCCTTAATTATACTGCTGCCAAAACCAGGTAAGCCCTCTAATAAATGTGAAAATATGAGACCAATAAGCCTATTAAACGCCGACCTTAAGATAATCTGTAAAATTTTAGCAAGACGAATACAAGAAATTTTACCAAATATTATTAATCGAGATCAGAATGGCTTTATAAAGGGTAGACAAGGCTTCCATAATGTAAGAAGACTATTTAATATTATTTATTTTAATAAAGAAGCACCGGATACAGCTCTCCTATCATTGGACGCCGAAAAGGCCTTTGATAGAGTTGAATGGCCCTTTCTTTTTGAAGTCCTACAAAGGTTTGGACTTGGAAATAATTTCATAAAATGGGTTCAAATAATATACAATAATGCTACAGCAGAAATCCTAACAAATAACAATATTTCAAAACCAATAAAAATCAATAGAGGATGTCGACAAGGCTGTCCACTTTCACCTTTACTGTTTACTATGGCAATTGAACCTTTAGCGATAGCGATACGTTTACATTCACAAATATATGGAATTAAAGTTGGACCAACAGAACATAAAATCTCCCTGTACGCCGATGACATAATTTTGTTTATGTCGAATCTAAAAAAATCAATTCCAACCTTGTTGAATTTAATAAAGAATTTTGGGGAAATATCAGGATATAAAATAAATAAAACTAAATCTTCAATATTAATGCTAAATGAGACCCAGAGAAATTACCCAGCCCCTGAGGTAAATCAATTCAATGTTGTAAATCAGTTTAAATATTTAGGAATCCAAATTATGCCTAAGCTAGAATCAGTCGCCAGTGTCAACTATGAAGCCTTAATGTCAGATATCAATGAGTTAACTCAGAGATGGATGTCACTACCAATGTCGATGATTGGGAGAATCAATATACTTAAAAGTAATATTTTACCTAAAATACTTTATTTATTTCAATACATTCCCTTATCACCACCTTTAGATCTATTCTCAAGAATAAAAAAAAAGTTAGTGGAATTTATATGGAACAACAGGAGGGCTAGATTACGTTTGTCTTTATTATATTTACCATTTGATCGTGGAGGTCTGAAATGTCCAAATTTTATGTTGTATTATTGGTCGGCACAACTGAGGTCTATGACATATTATTTTTCATCAAATGATCTCCCTCACTGGACTGAAATGGAATCATACAATTTACCTTTACCTCTTCCCATATTCATATACTCAGATTCGGCAAAAAAATTACAAAAACAAGTTAAAAATCCATTTGTAAAGCATATGATCAAAATATGGTGTGAAGCTAAAAACTATTTAAAAGAACCACAGTTATTGTCACAATTTAGTCCAATATGGGGTAATCAATATTTTAAACCAGGGAGAGCGGACGCTGTATTTAAAGTATGGAATTTAAAAGGGATACAAAAGATTCAGGATTTATATTTGCCATGTGCAGACAACATAATGTCTTTTGAAGAGCTGAGGATCAAATTTAATCTCAATAGAACACATTTTTTTAAATATCTTCAACTTAGAAACTTTATTCGATCAAATCAAAATAAAGCTCTCACTCGACCTATTTATTCATTTTCTTGGAAAAAATGATGATGAAAGATAGTAAAAGAAAGGGTATTATTTCAGAGTTTTATAACTCATTGACACAATCCTCAAGTGAAAATTCACTGAAAAGATTAAACTACTGGAAAGAAGATCTGCAAATTGAAATTTCAGAGGAACAATGGGAATTGGCTTGTACAGAAGCTCAAACCAAATCAATAAATGCACGCCTTAAATTGATACATTTCAAATGGTTAATGCGGATGTATGTTACACCGGAGGAGTTAAATAGATATAACAAAAATATACCAGATACATGCACAAAATGCATGGAAAGTAAAGGAACCCTATTTCATTGTTTATGGGAATGTAGATTAATAAGAATGTTTTGGGAAGAGGTGAGGGTAACAATTGAAAAAATAATCTCAAAACAAATCATATTGAATCCTAAACTGTTTTTGTTGGGTCTGTACCCAGAAAAGCATAATTTTAATAAAAGTGAAAGAACATTCATAGACCTCAGTTTGCTTAATGCCAAAAAATGTATTGCACTATTATGGAAAAAGACTCATAGACCAGATGTGAATCAGTGGTTAAGACAGATGTTAACAAACCTTCCATTAGAAAGAATAACATATATACTGAAATCAAAGGAAATTGTGTTTGAGAATATATGGAGACCTTTTATTGATTATGTAAAAAATTTAAACATAACTCTTGAAGAAGAAGGTGAATGATGTGTGTGGACCTTGTAAATTCCAAATTGGTGAACATAATATGTATACTTATGTATTGGATTGTCTAGACTAAACAGAGGAGCATTGTTGAAGACTTGATTTTGTTGGTGGTTGTTGGTGTTTTTAGTGCATTTTTTTTTTGTAGTACTTTAGTGTTAGTGTTTGATTGTTTGTATCATGTTTGTTAAAAAAAAAAAAAAAAAAAGGTTCAATAAAGATATTGTGGGAAAAAAAAAACAATTAGTTACTAGTTACTTTTTTCAAAAGTAACTGAGTTACTTTACCAATTACTGCATGATTAAAGTAACTAGTTACTTGGAAAAGTAACCTTCATGTTACTTTTAAATGCATACTTAACCCCTTAGCATTCCTGCCAATTTCCAGCCAATGTGAAACGTTCTGTGGGTGGAAAAGTAGAATTTTAAGAGGCTAACAAAGAAGGCCTTTCATTATTCACCATTACACACTGTTGTCTGTCACACAAATAAGACGAAAAAATTGCATGGCCAGATTTTAAAAATTGATCACAATATTTTCTTGTAACTGCAGCTCATGGCGCAGTGGTTAGCACAGTGGCAGCACAGCAACTCACCCTTGGCCATGGGATCCCTGGTTCGATCCCAGCCCCTGACCAACAGTGATCTGTGTGGAGTTTGCATGTTCTCCCCGTGTCTGCGTGGGTTTACTCCGGGAGTTCTCCGGTTTCCTCCCACAGGCCAAAAACATGCAGGTTAGGTTAACTGGAGACTCTAAAAAGTGGCCCTAGGTGTGAATGTAAAGGGATAGAGCTGTACCGTGGCTGCTTCATCCATCCAGGTGGATGCCCTCAATTTCCCCTCTGGGGATCAATAAAGTATACAAAATTTAAAAAAATTTTTTTTTTAAAATGATCCAGTCCTTCAAATTCCTTCTGGAGATCAAAGTCCATTTTTGAATGAATAATTTTTATTCTTGTAGCAAGTAAGTGCATTTTAATTTCAGTGGATCACAGTCCAGCTGTCTGATGGTAAGTGTTATCATGTTCTCAGTCTGGAACGACGTGTCTGGCAATCAGTCGGTTTAATTCATGCTGGGTCACAAACTATCCAGATGCATATCTGTGCTTGAAATCCAGCCGTGGCTGTTGAGACGAGTATTTCCACTTTACATCCAGCCGTGGCTGTTCAGAATACAATAGTCGGCGCTGAAGATTGCCATAAGTCTCAACTGGCTCTTTAGTTTGCAACCCACCAATATGCTTTTGTCTTTAACCGCAACAAAGGAAAAATAATCTGTCTATTTCCACAAAAACAAAGTAGCTTCATCTTTTCCTCCGCTCAGTAATTAAGACTCACAGGCTCTCTGCAACAGGTCACATCGACTGACGGCTGTGTCAGCTACGTAAGGTCAGTTTGTATATTCCTTTATTTGCGCTAAAAATATCTATTCATATTAATAAAACGAGTAACGCATCTGATCAAATTTCAGTAACTGTGATGCATGACTGAATTTTTAAACAGAAATTCCGTTACACAGCACATGACTGCAAAAGTAGTGGCGTTACAGTGACGTGTTACTCCCAGCACTGCTTACTAGTATATCAGAGGGACAGCTCAGGTTGAGCGGTTTGGAGACAAAGTAAGAGAGGCAAGGCTGAGATGGTTTGGACACGTGCAGAGGAGGGACAGTGGATATACTGGACAAAGGATGTTAAAGATGGAGCTGCCAGACAGGAGGAAATGAGGAAGACCACAGCAAAGCTTCATGGATGCAGTGGAGGAGGAAGGGATAGGGTGAGATGGAGGCAGATAATCCGCTGAGGAGGGAGCAGCCGAAAGAAGAAAGTTGTCATTCATGACAAAAGTTTTATTGCTTTTTATTGTAGCTTAACGTTCATGTTTCCTGTATCCAGGAGCTTTTTGTTCGGCAACATTTTTGAATGAAATCTCTATATCTCAATGTATTCTGAGTCAGAATAATGAATGAATGAACCAGCAGCCTCAAGCAGTCATTAAATAAGACACACTGCTTTTATGTGTACTGATAGTGCCTCAAATGCCATCAGTTATTGCTTTTTTCAATTATGTTAATTTTAAAAACAGAAGAATTAAAGCAAATGATTTCACTTTTAATGTCTTAACAAAAAAAAGTGATGGGTCCCAGTTTTTTAAACTGTTTTAATTTTAAATATGAGGTGTAAATTTCATTGCTTATTATCAGACTAACAAAATTTGAAAAGAAAAGAGAACTCATAATTCTTTCTGCACAATCTCTAAAAGCCAGTCCAATCCCACCTTCTCCTAAATTTGCATGCAAATTCTTCTTCTTTTTTTTTTTATTTTGCTACCAAACCAATCAACCAAATGATCAACCAGCATCAGCCAGTCAATCACATTAACCCATTAGGTGGAGGCGCAATATCAAAAACTGAAAAGCTTACGTGTGGTGAGTCCCAAAAGCTATGTCCAGCTTGGCCTAACACACAAAAAAGAAAATTAAATGCTGCCTATCTTTCCCTTGTTAAACAGCTGTTTTTCTGTTTGTTTTTAATACAGGTGAGGCTCTACCTGACAGAAGCGCACATGTGGGAAGGGCTGAGCCTGCTGGACCAGCCGAGCTTTGGCCTCCCTTTTATCTCCATGAACAATCAGAACTGGACGATCCCTAAAGACATAAAACCACCGTTAAATCTGCAATTTTCACCTGCATCGCACATTTCTTTTTTTTTTTTTTTTTTTGTAATCCTCATCTTCACTGCTGAATGGGGCAGTCATCAAGTTGGAATTTCACATTTTAACAGCATTTAATTAAAGTGCTTTGATCTGTAGGGCATGGACCTCAGTAGATGCTCTGTAGCCATAGAAATTGGATGATTAAGTGATAATACAATAGCGGTAATGAAAGGAGGGACCTACCGAAACTCTGGTGGGTACTGATTCACCATCCAAGCAATATCAAAGCAGTAGTTAAACTGTGAACAAAGACAGTGGAGGAGGATTAATGGGTTGAATTAATCTCAAAACACTCATAGGGATATAAACAGCAATGCTTATATCTCTTTAAAAAAAAACTTTTTACCAACACCAAGGAGGTAAAGTGATTGGGAGGATTTGTTTGTCTATTTGTCAGCAGGATGACACAAAATCTACTGGACAGGTTTTGATGAACTATTCACCACAGGTGGCCCTTGGGCTACAGATGGACTCATTAGACTTTAGAGGTAATCGATGACCACATACCTCTGCCAAGGCCCTATCTCGCAACAATAAAGTGAAAAAGTGATCCAGAATCTGCATCCTGACCTGGATCTCCTCCAAAATCTAATGGGTTCATCAGCAGCCCAAGAGCCACCTCTGGTGAAAATGTCATCATATTTGTCCAGTGGTTTTTGAGTAATCCTGCTAACAAACACACAGAATGACAGACAGAGAAACCTACATTCTGACAGACAGGGCCAAGGCGGAGGTATGCACTCTTTGAGTGCCCTCTAGTTTCTTAAGTCATCCCCTTCACGGATCACTACCTTATTGTGGTGGAGGGCTTTGCGTGCCCAAATGATCTCAGGAAGCTATGCTGTCAGGGGTAACTTGCCCCTGGTAGGGTCTCCCGGGACAAACTGGCCGTGGGTGAAGTGCCACAGCAAGAGAGGTCCAGCGGATCTCTACGAAAAAAAAAGTTACATCAAGGACGCAGTGGACCCAAAGGAGCCACATGGGTCTGCCCTCCAGTGCTATGTGAACTGGGTGGCAGTCTGGGCTACTCCGTTTGGACTGCTGCCCCTGTGACCTGGAACCCTGGATAAGAGGTAGACTGGATGGACGGATGGGCATGTAAATCATCCCAAAAGGTCTCCAATATCAAAATTAAATCAATCAGCCAAGATCTGCTGAGATCTTTGAAGTACAACATCAAATTAATAAGGGCTCATACTCTGGAGGGCATAACAGTGTTAAAAATAAACAATAGGACTTACCTGAACAGATTCTTTCAACGTTCCAAATAATGGAGACAGAATATCTAGAAGCAAAAAAACAAAACAAAACTGATTATTGAGAACAAAAACTACTTTAAGTAGCAGAAGAGGACATGAATTCTCAGTTTGGAGACCTCCCAAAGGAAAACCATCAAAGACAGGAGAGAAAGTGAGACTAGGTCATCGTTTCAACCAACTGACCTTCGAGGAAAGAGTATCACTAGGCTTTGCTTTTTGAACTTTTTAATTAGCTGTCATTTTTCCACTCTTTGCTTTACCTTTACAAGAAAATGGCTATAAATTTGGGAGGAAAAGTTGGAAATTTTCAAGAAAAAAGTTGCTAATTTATCCAAAAAACATACAAATTTATAGGGAAAAGGTTTCACATTAAAGGAGAAAGTTTAGATATACAGGAAAATAGTTGTAAATTCCTGGGTAAAAAGTTGCAAATTTACAAGAAAAAAAGGTTATAAATGCGCAAGAAAAAAATTGCAAAGTTGCAAATTTACCCCCCAAAATTCAAACTTATGGGGAAAAGGTTGGAAAGTTACCAGAGAAAAGAACAAATTTAAAAGAAAAAAAAGTTGAAAATTTTAGGGAAAAAGGCACTTTACAAGAACATTACAAATACACAGCAAAAAATGCACATTTAACAATAAAAAAATGCAAATTTACAAATCCTTTGTGTTGTAGCTCTGTCTTGTCAAATGCAAACTAAAAGTTGGGCCAGTAACACAAACATTGCTTCTTGGACAACAAATTGTCCAGAAATGATCATGATAAACATTACTGTTGACGTCATAAAAACCACCTCAAACCACCGATATAATGATGGGACAATAATACATTCCATTCAAAGATTGCTGAACCTCATCAACAATATTCAGTGTTGAAATGTGGAAAAAAAATATCTGCTGCTCGGTCCACACAGTAGATGGGAGTGATGTGCCATCCACTGGGATTCATGTGAACACCCAGAATCAAACTAGGAGGAAGAAAAGGAAGGCAGCTCATTTCAGTATAAACACTGGCTTACTTATGATGAGTATAGAAATCAACAAGTCATTTTAACTGCATTTAGAGTTTTTTTTAAAGGTTGAAAATAAAGAAAAAACAAACAATATTTCCGGAAAATCATCCAAATTCCATACTGTATGACTGAGAGACGTTTTTCATAGTAACTTGGGATTTAAAGCTTAGGACTTAAAACTTTTAACACTTTTTAACTCTTGCGTGTCGTGGCCTAGTGCAGCCACTGAATACCTTCTTGAATGCTGTGAATTCATTTCAGTCATTGAGGCTTTCCCTGCTGGTTTCAAACTTAAACCTGTTTTGATCTTCCTTCCCAGCGTGTCGAACCAAACCTCACCTCTGATGTGCAGCGCTCCACTGTTGTACTTCCTGTCCAGGCCTGTGACCTTGTTGAGGTAGAACCTGTAGGTGTCATTTAGACGAGGAAAACTGCTCTCAAAGAAGTCGTCTGGCTCATCGATATAGTAGAGTCGTCCGTGGGGACTCGGCGGACGCTCCTCCACCTTCGGTTTCTTAGTTTTGAGACTCGGAGGTGTCCTCGTTGGTAAAACTTTTATCCCTTTCACATCTCCATCATCTTCATCGCTATCCGACAGCACCCAGCCGGAGCCGTCTGACACCTCTTTTTTCCGCTTTCCGGCCGGTGAAGGGCTGGTTTCATACTTCACTGGATTTAACTGGTTCTTCGTGGCAGTCTGTCGGGCCTCTGAGCCGATGGTAAGAGAGGACGGAGGTTCTGGTTTCACCTCCACAGCTGGTGACGGAGAGACGGCCCTTTGGGAGCTGTGATTGGACCCGGCGTGGCGTCGGGAGTCAGATGTCGTCCCAGATGGAGGAAGAGCCTCATCGTCATCGTCACTGCTGGAGACGGTCCATTTTCCATGCTGACTGTCCTGAGACATCCCTGAGACACAAACAAATTAATTTCACTCAAGTGTCTTTCTTCATAAATTTGCAGTGTTTTTCCTTGTAAATATGCAACTTTTTTTTCTTAAATTTGCCATTTTTCTCGTGAAATTTTAAATGTGCACCTTCTTTTTCTTGTATATTTGCAACTTTTCTTGTAAATTTGTGACTTTTTGTACATTTGGAACCGTTTTCTCAAATTGCAACTTTTTTATTGTAAATTTGCAAGTTTTCTCATAAAACTTTCAGCCTGTTTCTTGTAAATTTTCAAACGTTTTCTCCTATTTTTGGGACTTTTTTTGCAAATTTGTGATTTTTTTTTCTTGCAAATTTGCAACGTTCTTGAGGATACTGGTCTAATCTCTAAAAAAAAACAAAAAAAAAACTGTTCATCTAGACAACGACCTAACATTATTTTTAAATGTTTTTATTAAGGGAGGAGAAAGGGTTTGCATGTATTCCAATTCCAAAAATAGAGGCCCCCAAAAAGGTAGAAACGGCTCTGCTCATTTTGAACATCTAAATTCAGCTAAACATGCATACAACACGATTACGGGAAAAGCGCTGAAGTTAACGCATGCACAGGCGAGACAGGCGGCAGAAGAGCACAGTAATTTAGAAACGAAATAATAAAATAAAACAAAATCAAGAGTCAAATCCCCGTTACCGAGTCAGAAATATCAACAGCGACGCAGGTTAACGCTGCTATAAACGCAGAAACACCTAAAAAAATTCACTGACGATCAAACTTTGCTAGACATCAATGAACTCTGACACAGTGCACACACACTGCACAGACGAGCACCTAGATAACGGAACCGGGTGGAAACTCGCGTATTGTCCTCTAGTTCCGCCATTATCATTTTGTGTTCTTTCTGGTTTTTATGTGCACGAACTATTTAGAATATGAGCAACAAGAGACAGGACATTTGTCCACCGACATCAAATGCTTATTATTATGATGGATTAAATTGCTTTCTTTTTTTAAAAATCAATATATCCATACTGAATCTGTAGACGTTTACTGACGATTTACTCTCACAACCAGCAGGGGTCAGTATTTAGACTCACAAGGCTGAAACAGAGTAAACCTCCAAAGAGGACTCTTCTTCTGTCTGGTGGTGTGTAGGTGATGCTAGTTTTGCCGGTGTGAGAAGCTTCTTTCAGTTTATTTTGTTTTTCACCTGTGTAAAAGAAGGATTTAGCAGCATGGCGTTAAATCTCATTATCAACACAAGCAATCCGCCTCTGGGTGAGTTGTGATGCCAAGATAATTAGAGAGAGAGAATTTTTTTTTAAAGAGATCATGCATGCTTTATTTGGCAGTGGCTTGCTGCAGGTGCTAAGCGTCATCAAACAAACCAAGAAAACATATATATAATCTTTCTTCCCTTGTCTTAAAAATGTAGGTTGGTATGTAAATATTGCAACATTGTCCAAGCTATTATCATATTATAAATGCACTAAATAAGACATGAACGCTATTGAAACGTGGTTTTCTATTTGATTCCCTGTATATTTGGTATTTATGTGGACGCCGAAGTAAAGAATGGATCCAGTTAAGGTTAAACTGTCGTTATACAAGACGTTACTCTTGTACAAAAGAAACTAAAGAGAGAAATATTTAAATGCAATCATATTTGAATAGAGATGGGTTTAACCGGTGCTAGCTAGCTAGTGTATTCGTGGCACTTGGGGGAGGAAAAAACTACAACATGGGACAGTTAGTGATAACTTATTTATAGTAACAGTAGGTGGCTCATACATTAGACTTTAACTTTCACTGTGAGGTTCATGTAAAGGTTTTATTATTTATGGTCTGAAATGACAAACTGCGGATGCGTGACACGTTGACGTTAGCCGAGCCCGGTTAGCTTAGCAGGTGTGATATCTGCGATATGGTATAAATAGTCAGTATTCTTTTATATGTAACTAAATCGAAAGGCAGCTCACTCTATATGTCCAGTAAAAGCCAATTTGCTAAAAGGTTCCTTATAGTTATTACTTGAATGAAACTCATGTTACCGAATATCTAAAATATTAGCGCCACCTGCTGTTTTTCGTGGATGTAACAGGCTGATGCAAGTCCTCTGAAATGTGGTTTACTGGGTGGGATGTTGTGTACAATAATTGCAGCTAAAAACTAGAGGGTATTCAGAGAGTGCCTACCTCCACCAAGGCCCCCTCCCTCTCTCTCAGAAGTTTGTCTGTCTGTTAAGATAAGATAAGATAAGCCTTTATTAGTCCCACAATGGGGAAATTCCAGGATTGCAACAGCACGGGGATAGCAACACTCAGAGCAACAATCAGAAGGCAAGAAAAAAAATCAAGAGCAGCTAATATACATATGTACATATTACTGTAAATATATATATATATATATATATATATATATATATATATATATATACTGTATATATACACAGACACAGTGCAGAGCATTGTAGCTGGATGGAATAAATAATATGAGTATATAAACACACAGTGCAGAGCATTGCAGCTAGATGGAATAAATATGTAGATATATAAACACCCACAGTACGGAGCACTGTAGCTAGATGGAATAAATATGTAAATATATAAACACACACAGTGCAGAGCATTGTTGCTAGATGGGATGAAACAGCACAACCGTCTACTTAGTTATCCTACATGGTATGATTATGTGCCCATACATATTCTCACCCTCCATAGCGACCGGTATTTACCTAGTTGTATGCCGGAGGGGACCATTGTGTAAGTCTATTGCATCTTTTGCATTCAAAACTATTAGGTTATTACATCTTTTTGCTATCTCTGCGAGCAGCCCTGCTTAGGTTGTACAGTCTGACAGCCGTTGGTAGGAAGGACCTGCGAAACCTCTCGGTTGTGCACCTGGGATGATGTAGTCTGCTGCTAAATGAGCTCCTCATTGCATTCAGTATGTCCTGCATAGGGTGGAACTCGGACTCCAGCAGAGATGACAGTTTAGCCACCGTCCTTCTCTCTCCCATCTCCTCCACCGGGTCAAGGCGCTGCCCCAGGACAGAGCTAGCTTTCTTGATCAGTTTGTTCAGTCTCTTCCTATCGGCTGCGGTAATGCCACTGCCCCAGCAGACCACTCCAAAAGTGATGGCTGATGCCACCACCGTGTCATAGAATGTCTTCAGCAGCGCCCCTTGTACACCAAAAGACCTGAGTCTCTTCAGTAGGAACAGCCTGCGCTGTCCCTTCTTGTAGAGTGCGTCAGTATTGTGTGACCAGTCTAGTTTATTGTTCAGATGAACACCCAGGTACTTGTAGGATGTCACCATCTCGATGTCTGTTCCCTGTATATTTACTGGTGCTGTGAGGGGTTGTCCATGCCTGCGGCAGTCCACCACCAGCTCCTTAGTTTTCCTTGCGTTGATCTGGAGGCAGTTCCGATGGCACCAGTCCATGAAGTCCTGAATAAGCCCTCTGTACTCAGCTTCGATCTCCATTGGAGATGAGGCCAACGATCACAGAGTCATCAGAGAACTTCTGTAGATGGCAGTGTGTTGTGTTGTGTGAGAAGTCCGCAGTATAAAGAGTGAACAGGAAGGGAGTCAACACCGTTCCCTGGGGGGCCCCCGTGCTACCGATGATCGTGTCGGACACACAGTCCCGGGTTCTCACAAACTGAGGCCGGTTCTTGAGGTAGTCCAGGATCCATGATGACAGGTGCTGGTCCACCCCTGCGCACAGCAGCTTGTCCTTCAGGATCATCGGTTGGATGGTGTTGAAAGCACTGGAGAAGTCAAAGAACATGATCCTCACCACATTCCCGGGCTTCTCCAGGTGGGACAGAGAACGGTGAAGGAGGAAGATCACCGCATCCTCCACCCCAATGCCATGCTGGTAGGCGAACTGGAGTGGATCCATCGCTGGTCCCACCAGGGGGCGGAGGTGAGCAAGGAGCAGTCTCTCCAGGGTCTTCATCAAGTGGGACGTCAAAGCCACCGGTCTGTAGCTGTTCAGGTCTTTGGGGTGGGAAGTTTTTGGTACAGGTACCACACAAGATGTTTTCCACAGCTGTGGTACCCTCCCTAGCTTCAGGCTCAGGTTGAAGATGTACGCCACAATTCCACACAGCTGGTCTGCACAGGACTTGAGGAGCTTTGCGCTGATGCCGTCCGGTCCCGACGCCTTCCTCGCCTTGATCTTCCTCAGCTCCGTCCTCACCTGGGTCTTGGTCAGGGTCAGGTTGGGGGGCTGTGTGTTGGGAGTGGGGGGGGGTTGGTGGAGTGGGGAGTGGGCAGCAGGACTTGATGTCTTTAGAGGCAGCAGTGGTTGTTGTGCAGTCAGGGGGGAGGGCGGTTGGTCAAACCTATTAAGATAAGATAAGATAAGATAAGCCTTTATTAGTCCCACAACGGGGAAATTCCAGGATTGCAACAGCACAGGGATAGCAACACTCAGAGCAACAATCAGAAGGCAAATCAAAATAAAGCTCTCACTCGACCTATTTATTCATCCTTGGAAAAAATGATGATGAAAGATAGTAAAAGAAAGGGTATTATTTCAGAGTTTTATAACTCATTGACACTATCTTCAAGTGAAAATTCACTGAAAAGATTAAACTACTAGAAAGAAGATCTGCAAACTGAAATTTCAGAGGAACAATGGGAATTGGCTTGTACAGAAGCTCAAACCAAATCAATAAATGCACGCCTTAAATTGATACACTTCAAATGGTTAATGCGGATGTATGTTACACCGGAGGAGTTAAATAGATATAACAAAAATATACCAGATACATGCACAAAATGCATGGAAAGTAAAGGAACTCTATTTCATTGTGTATGGGAATGTAGATTAATAAGAATGTTTTGGGAAGAGGTGAGGGTAACAATTGAAAAAATAATCTCAAAACAAATCATATTGAATCCTAAACTGTTTTTGTTGGGTCTGTACCCAGAAAAGCATAATTTTAATAAAAGTGAAAGAACATTCATAGACCTCAGTTTGCTTAATGCCAAAAAATGTATTGCACTATTATGGAAAAAGACTCATAGACCAGATGTGACTCAGTGGTTAAGACAGATGTTAACAAACCTTCCATTAGAAAGAATAACATATATACTGAAATCAAAGGAAATTGTGTTTGAGAATATATGGAGACCTTTTATTGATTATGTAAAAAATTTAAACATAACTCTTGAAGAAGAAGGTGAATGATGTGTGTGGACCTTGTAAATTCCAAACTGGTGAACATAATATGTATACTTATGTATTGGATTGTCTAGACTAAACAGAGGAGCATTGTTGAAGACTTGATTTTGTTGGTGGTTGTTGGTGTTTTTAGTGCATTTTTTTTTTGTAGTACTTTAGTGTTAGTGTTTGATTGTTTGTATCATGTTTGTTAAAAAAAAAAAAGGTTCAATAAAGATATTGTGGAAAAAAAAAAACAATCAGAAGGCAAGAAAAAAAAAACAAGCAAGCAAGAGCAGCTAATATACATATGTACATATTACTATAAAATATATATATACACACACACACAGACACAGTGCAGAGCATTGTAGCTGGATGGAATAAATATATGAATATATAAACACACACAGTGCAGAGCAATGTAGCTAGATGGAATAAATATATAGATATATAAACATAAACACACCCAGTGTGGAGCATTGTAGCTAGATGGAATAAATATGTAAATATATAAACACACACAGTGCAGAGCATTGTTGCTAGATGGGATGAAACAGCACAACCGTCTACTTAGTTATCCTACATGGTATGATTATGTGCCCATACATATTCTCACTCTCCATAGCGACCGGTGTTTTCCTAGTTGTATGCCGGAGGGGACCATTGTGTAAGTCTATTGCATCTTTTGCATTCAAAAAACTATTAGTTTGTTACGTCTTTTTGCTATCTCTGCGAGCAGCCCTGCTTAGGTTGTACAGTCTGACAGCCGTTTGGTAGGAAGGACCTGCGAAACCTCTCGGTTGTGCACCTGGGATGATGTAGTCTGCTGCTAAATGAGCTCCTCAGTGCATTCAGTATGTCCTGCATAGGGTGGAACTCGGACTCCAGCAGAGATGACAGTTTATGTTTCAGGAGACATTTGGAGCTATTGAAAAACTGATTCAGATTGTTTGCCCACTCCCTGCCCCCCGTGGCCTGGGGGGAGGTATTCTGGAGCCCAGAGATGGTTCTGAGGTTTCTCCAGACCCCGCTGATGTCGCTCTGTTGCATCTTGTCCTCCATCTTCTTCCTGAAGCTGTCCTTGCCTTCTCTGATCTTTCTCCTCAGCTCCCTCTGTACGGACTTCAGCATCTCCCTGTTCCCCGACCTGAAGATCCTCTTCTTCTCTCTCAGAAGTGTTTTTATCTCAGGGTTGATCCAGGGTTTGTTGTTTGAGCAACACCGTATGGTCTTGGTGGGAACGGATTTGTCCACACAGAAGCTGAGGTAGTCCGTGAAGGTGTGAGTGAGGCCATCGATGTCCTCACCATGTGGATCGCAGAGCTGCTTCCAGGCAGTGGTTTCAAAACAGCTCTTTAGAGTGTCCATTGCCTCCTCAGACCATAACTTCACTGTGCGCATGGCCGGAGGTTGTCTGTGCACTAGGGGTTTGTACACCGGCCGGAGATTTTTTTATTTTTTTTTTGGACTTATTTTGTACCCGTAGGTAGATTTGTTCTGCAGTCCGGTGACAAGCCACCAGCTGCCGGTCGCTGCGTGCGCAAGCGCCCCTTAACTCCCTAACCTGCATGTTTTGGCATGTGGGAGGAAACCGGAGAAATCCCGGAGTAAACCCACGCAAACACGGGGAGAACTTGCAAACTCCACACAGATCACTGTTGGCCGGGGGCAGGGATCGAACCCACGATCTCATGATCCCCGCGATCCCCCGGCCGAGGGTAAAACTGGGCTGCCGTGGTGCTAACCACTGCGCCACCGTGCAGCCCATAGAGATGAACCAAGTTGTGATCTGATCTCCTGAGTGGGGGGAGTTGTAATGAGGTGTACGCCTCCTTAGTGTTGGCGTAGAATAAATCCAGTGTTTTATTGTCTCTAGTGTGGCATGTGACATACTGGGTAAACGTGGGTAGAATGGGAGACAGTGAAACATGGTTGAAATCGCCTGAGATGAGGAGAAGAGCATCTGGGTGTTCTGTCTGCAGCCTGCTGGTTACTGAATAGATGATGTCACGTGCTGTCCCAGCGTTCGCCGTCGGATTTGCATAAACAACAATGCAGATCACGTGTGAGTATTCCCTCGGGAGATATGTAAGCCGCATGCTAACAGCTAGCAACTCAATGTCTTTGCTGCAGTGTTGTTGTTTAACAGTGATATGTCCCGGTCTGCACCAGTTGTTGTTAACATACATTATCACTCCACCGCCCCTTGCTTTGCCACTGTCTGGTGTTCGGTCTGCCCGTATCATGTGAAAACCCTCCAGCTCAATGTTAGCATCTGCTGCTAGTTCAGTTAGCCACGTCTCGGAAAACAAAAGGAGAGAGCACTCCCGGTATATGCTATCGTAGCGGGAGATAGCCGCTAGCTCATCTACCTTTCCCAGTAACGACCGTACATTCCCCATGACAATAGATGGAAGGGAGGGTCTGTACCTTATATTTTTTGTCATCCGCCTTACTCCAGCCCGGCAGCCACGGCGTTTTCGCCTCAGTTCCCTCGGTATGTCGAGTTTTTCCGTTAGCACCGGGTGGCGGTTGAGTGCTAGCAGCTCCTCCCTGCTGTACCGTCTCTTGCTATAAACAGTGGCTCCGTCCACCGGCTCAGGAGACATTTGGGGCGATCTGTGTGTCCGTGATATAAATGGAGGATTAAGCAGAAACTACTGGACAGATTTGGATGAAATTTTCACCAGAGGCGTCCCTTGGGCTACGGATGAACCCATTAGATTGTGGAGGTGATCCAGGTTAGGATGTGGATCCTGGATCACTTTTTCACTTTCTTTAACACTGCGACATAGGGGCTTGGCAGAGGTATGTGCTCATGGTATGCAAAGAAATGGAGGGCACTCACAGACCACAGACCTCTGCCAAGGCCCTACCTAGCAGTGTTAAAGAAAGAGAAAAAGTGATCCAGAATCTGCATCCTGACCTGGATCACCTCCAAAATCTAATGAGTTCATCCATTGCCCAAGAGCCACCTTTGGCGAAAATTTCATCCAAATCCGTCCAGTAGTTTTTGCATAATCCTGCTAAAAGACAGACAAACACTGGCAAAAACATTGCCTCCACTCCTTGGTGGCGATAATAATCTCAGTATTGTTTATTTACTCTAAATTTACATCTGTGTACTGGGTCTGAGGCGGGGAAATGCAGGGAGTGTGTTGTTGTGAAGGACTGATCATGCAAAAAGTGTTACCAAGTTATTGCAAAAGAAAAAAAAATCTATACGTTAGACCACAGACCGGTTCAGCTGGTTGTTGAATATCTGGGGATTCCTTTTGAAACAGAGTGAAAAATCAAAGCTGACAGTTTTACGAAACAAGACTAAACCCATACATGATAACGGTGACAGTCACTGCGTTGTCTTCTGTGTTGTGAAGGGGCACTTCTGGCCGCAGAGCACGTGAAGAGCAGCGTGCAGCTGTCGGTGGAAGAAGGCAAAGACACCCGTCTGCACATCTCAGAGTAGGTGGCACAGTTATCAGGGTGCTGGAGGAGCTTAAACTTCATACTGTATAACATACATGATTCCAGTATTTTACATATTTGTGATTCATCTCAACTTCTATTTTCTTACGTACATCAGCTCCATCCAGTTCAACGATGGCAACTCGATCAGCCGCTACTTAGCGAGGGTGGCACCTGCTCTTGGGCTCTATGGTTCCAGTATGATGGAGCAGACTGAGGTTTGCATGTTTTTGCATGTTTCATACGTATATTTTTTTTTTAGCAGCCCTGTAGTCACAGCCCTCATGTGAGGTTTAATCTGGTGTCTTCAGGTTGACCACTGGCTTGAGTTCAGTGCGCGACATCTGTGCGATCAGCCCGGTTTGAACGTGGCACTGGGTGAACTGGACAAAGCCCTCTCCTTAAGAACCTTCCTGGTCGGGCACGTCCTCACCCTGGCTGATCTGTCCGTCTGGGCCGCCCTCAAAGGTAAGTAGCACCCAGGATGTGTCTGCTCTTATTCTGAAATTTTAAGAGTTGCACAGGTTAAATAAAGCACTGCTGGTTGTTGTTTGTGTGCAGGTCATAGGGAGTGGCAAGACCAGAACAAGCTGTTCCCCCACGTCAGTCGCTGGTTCTCCTTCCTGAGCTCACAGGTTCCATTCAGCGCCGTCGGCAACAAGTACGCCAGTAAGAAGGCTCCAGTGAACAAGTCAAGTGTAAGTATTAAATGAAAAATAAATCAAAGTGAAAATGGCTTTTGAAGTTTCAACTTATGAACAGAAAAAAAGAGTGTAAATCAGATATTTGAAGACATTTAAACAGTCTAACCCAGACTTCTAAACTGTCAGGTTAGTGGCTAATTCAGATTAAAACATGTAGGTACGAGAATTATTCAAAGAGCACACGCCCTCCTTTCCACACTCATTGACCAGAGTGGTGACCCAGTGGTAGAGCATCCGCCCCTCAGCCAGGAGGTCATGGGTTCAAGCCCCGGCTGGGTCATACCAAAAACCATATAAAAATGGTGCTTCCTGCCTTCTAGCTTGATGCTCAGCATAATAGAATGGGGGAAGGAAAAGTTGTAACCCACGTACTACAGATGGAAATTAGCCACTGGCCACAATCTGGCAAGTTTACATTGATTTGGTATCAAATGTTCATTAACTTGCACTGTCCTTAAACAAACAACGATTTATAATTAAAAAAATGATAATTCTGAAGCCACATCTTGACATAGACCACCACCACAATCTTAGGGATTGTTCCTTGTGCCACATTTTATTTCACCCAAAAATTGTATCAAAATCTGTTAAGTTTTGAGTAATTTTGCTAACAGTTAAACATTCATAAACACTGGCAAAAATGTAACATCCTCAGCAGAGGTAATAAACTAAATGAACTGTGTTGAAGTTAAATGAGCAAAGATTTTAAAGCGAATTGAACAAATTGCGATCAGTCTGAATCATCATAAAGCTCTTGTACTGTATTGACTGAAATGTAAGTATTTAGTATTGATTTAATACAATTATTTCAGTTACTCCTAAAGGAAAACAAATTTTTTCTACCAGTATTTATTGTTCACTGACTTAGATTCAACTTTTATTTTTTCCAGTGTACATCCTCTCAGACTGAGAAGACTTCAAAAATTATAATAGTGATAACAGTAATAATAATTAATCCTGGCTTCATGTTGTGATCCAATGCATTTGAAATGCTGCCATGTGTGTGTGAATGGGTGGATAGCAGGATCTGTAAAGCGCTTTGGTCATCCAGAGATGAGTAAAAAAGCACTATACAAGTGAACACCATTTACCATTTCAAACATTTAATAAGGCCTAAGTTGGTGCCAGCTGCATTTTTGGTAAAAGTTTTGATTTACTTTGATCCATCCATCCATTAGTTTTTCATAATCCTGCTAACAGGTGAGCAAACTGGGCGCATTATGTAATCACAATCATTAGAGTAAGAAAATACTTCTATGTATGTGTATATATGAAAAGAGGCATCAGGAAGGCCAAGCGGGAATACAGGAGGAGGATCGAGGACCACCTGGATAGTAATAACAGCAGACAGGTGTGGGAGGGGGTGCAGCAGCTCACTAATTTCAGAGCCAACCCTAGAGCGGCTGCAGGGAGCCCCTCGCTGGCAGAGGGCCTGAATATTCTTTGCTCGTTTTGAGGTGGAGCCTCCAGAGATAGAAACAACAACGGAGCTCACAGCTCCCAGTAGCCCAAGCCTCATTGTCAAGGAGTATGAGGTGAGGAGAGTTCTGGGAGCGGTCAATCCAAGGAAGGCCACTGGACCTGACGGTGTCTCCGGGCGTGTGCTGAAGGACTGTGCGTACCAGCTGACTGGAATCTTTACTAGGATTTTTAACCGGTCCCTGTCACAGTCCACGGTCCCACACTGTTTAAAATCCTCCACCATAATTCCTATACCCAAAAAACACAATGTTACCAGTCTTAATGATTACCGGTCAGTGGCTCTGACTCCAGTGGTGATGAAGTGTTTTGAGAAGCTAGTCAGAGCCCACATCATATCACTTCTCCCACAGTGTTTGGACCCCCACCAGTTCGCTTATAGAACCAACAGATCCACTGAGGATGCTGTAGCCACGGCCCTCCACGCTGCCCTGTTTCACCTGGAGCAGCCGGAGAGCTATGTGCGGATGCTATTTGTGGGCTATAGCTCCGCCTTTAACACCATCCTCCCCGGCAGACTGGTGTCCAAACTCAGGGAATTAGGACTTCCATATTCCATTTGTACTTGGATCCAAAGTTTCCTCTCAGATCGCAGCCAGAGGGTTAAAGTGGGACCTCACATGTCTACCACCATTAGTCTCAGTACCAGCTCCCCACAAGGCTGTGTGCTGAGCCCCCTACTGTACAGCCTTTACACCTATGACTGCACCCCCATACACCACAGCAACAGCATCATTAAGTTTGCCGACGACACCACAGTGGTGGGGCTCATCTCCGGGGGAGATGAGACCGGTTTTAGGGGTGAGGTGCAGCAGTTGACAGAGTGGTGTGGGGACAACAACCTTCTTTGAAATGTCACAAAAACAAAGGAGGTCATCATAGACTTCAGAAGAAATAAAACAGACATTCAACCTCTGACTATTAGTGGTACGGGTGTGGAGAGGGTCGAGGTTTTCCGCTTCCTGGGGGTCCATATTCAGGAGGACATGACATGGGGGGTGAACACAACTGAGCTGCTGAAAAAAGCCCAGCAGAGACTACATTTCCTCAGGGTGTTGAGAGGAAACGACATCTGCCAGAGACCGCTGTTGTCTTTTTATCGTTGCTCTATTGAGAGCATTTTAACTTATTGTATTTGTATTTGGTTCAGCAGCTGCACGGTAGCTCAGAAGAAAGCTCTTCAGACTGTCATCAACACAGCCCAAAAAATTGTTGGTTGCCCTCTCCTCTCCTGAAGATCTGCACCACGCCCACTGCCTTAAAAAGGCACAAAAAATCTCCAAGGACCCCTTTCATCCCGGTCACGCTCTCTTCCAACTACTACCATCAGGAAGGCGGTTTACAGCAATTAAAACAAGGACAAACAGATTCAAAAACAGTTTTTATCCGACCGCAATTACCTCCCTGAACTCTAGCAGAACATGAGGTTTGAAACTGTGAAACTGAGTGTGTGTGATATTTAAAATTAGTAATGCATATAATCTTTTTAAGCTTCTTTTTACTTTTAATTCACTGACTGGTTTGCATTTTAATTTCGTTGTACTTGTTATGACAAATAAAGTCTATTCTATTCTATATAAATAATAATTTTTTTTGTCTAATTGTTATGTCTGTATATCTGTTCAACAGTCAGAGGAGAGGAAGCAGGATGTTGGGAAGTTTGTAGATTTGCCCGGAGCTGAGATGGGCAAGGTGGTGGTTCGATTTCCTCCTGAAGCCAGCGGGTAAGTCTCCACATGGACTACAAATGTAACTGGTTATATTTTAAAATTCTTCTTTTTTTCTTTTTAAATTTTTCTTTCTCTACACATCTCGTCAGGTACCTACACATCGGCCATGCCAAGGCCGCCCTGCTCAACCAGTACTACCAGGTCACCTTTAAGGGCAAGCTCATCATGCGCTTCGATGACACCAATCCAGAGAAGGAGAAGGAGGACTTTGAGAAGGTGACATATCCATACTCTCATGAAATTGTTTTCATTATTTTCATAATGTTTTTTTCTTTTGACTGCTCCCTTTTGGGGTCGCCACAGTGGGTCATCTGCCTCCATCTCATCCTATCCCTTGCACCCTTTTCTGTCACATCAGCCCCTTTCTATGTCCTCCGTCACTACATCCATGAATCTTTTCTGTGGTCGTCCTCTCTTCCTCCTGCCTGGCAGCTCCATCTTCAACATCCTTTGTCCGGTATCTCCACTATCCCTCCTCTGCACATGTCCAAACCATCTCAGCCATGCCTCTCTTACTTTGTCTCCAGACTGCTCAACCTGAGCTGTCCCTCTGATATTCCAATTTCTAATTCTGTTCCTCTTAGTCCCAATGAGAATCTTGACGTCTTCCACCCTTCCACCTCTATTTCCTGTCTTTTTGTCAGTGCCACCGTCTCCAAACCATACACCATAGCAGGTCTCACTACCGTCTTATAAAGCTTCCCTTTTGCTCTCGCTGCTATCCTTCTGTCACAGATCACACCTTACACTCGTCTCCACCCACTCCACCCTGCCTGCACTTTTTTGTTCACCTCTCTAGTGCACTGTCCATTGCTTCATATGGTTGACCCAGGTATTTAAACTAATCGACTTTCACTACCTCTACTGCTTGCATCTTCACTGTTACACCTGCCTCCCTCTCATTCACATACAAGTATTCTGTCTTCTACTGACTTTCATTCCTCTTTTCCCCATTGTATACCTCCACTTCTCCAGGTTCTCTTCCACCTGCTCCCTACTCTTACTTTTGCACACTGTGTCTTCTGTGATCATTGCAGTCCATGGAGTCACCTGCCTGTCCTCAGTCTGTCCATTACAGTGGCAACCAGAAGGGGCTCAGAGTAGATCCCTGATGTAATTCCACCACCACCTTGAAACCATCTGTCACTTTTACAGCACACCTCACTACTGTCTCAGCCTCCTCATACAAGTTCTGCTCCACCGGCACATACTTTTCTGCTACTCCTGACGTCCTCATACATTATGAACAAACAAGAAAAGATGGTGAAAGTAGCACTGTCTTTTGTTTATTGTTTTTTCCTTTTCCATCAGGTGATCTTGGAAGATGTCGCCATGCTCCAAATCAGTCCAGACCAGTTCACCTACACCAGCGACCATTTCCCCACCATAATGAAATTTGCTGAGCAGCTTCTGGCTGAGGGAAAGGCCTACATTGACGACACTCCTCCAGAGCAGATGAAGCAGGAGAGGGAGCAGCGCGCCGAGTCCAAATGCAGAAACAATAGTACGCCCGAGGATTACCACTAATACAATACTGAAGCTTAACCACAGAGTAGACTTTCATATGACTTCTTCATCTGCTTTTTTTTCTGCAGGTGTGGAACAGAACATGAAGATGTGGTCAGAGATGAAGGCAGGGACCGAGTTTGGTCAGACCTGCTGCATGAGGGCCAAGATTGATATGAACTCCAATAACGGCTGCATGAGAGACCCCACCCTCTACCGCTGCAAGAACGCCCCCCACCCTCGCACAGGAGGTGCCTACAAGTACGTAGCTCTGATCAGTTTGTATCGAGCCTTTGACCAATTATTTCTTTAAATGTTTATAATATATATATATATATATATATTTTTTTTTTTTTCATAAAAAAACAAAACCCCTTTTGAGAGGTGTTTTTTTGTGATTGGCTTGGGCAGCTTGGTGGAACAGTGGTTAGCACTGTGGCAGCACAGCAAGAATGTCATGGGGTTTGAGCCCACCCTTAACTGTCGTGGTGTAGAAGATGCCTTACAAACGAGACTGAGTGTATTTTCTCAGGAAAGCTTTATTGAAGGTCACATCTTCTAACATCAAAGTTCTCAGCAGAAAAAGAGACAGATCCCACTTTCCTCACAGCTTTTATATCCCAGAGATACAAAACCCCCACATCACGTATCTCACACCTTTACCCCACCTAAGTTTGGTAAACACATGAACCACAGTCCCCGAGACTTGCTGGCGCTTCTGTTCTCCTCTCCACCTCGGGGCTCCTGCTGGGACATTGTCTTCCACCTCCGTCTTCCTCCAGCACCCACCTCCTAGCCGAGGTCCCTGCTGGGGCATTGTTCTTATGGACGTTTGATCTGCAGGGTCTGCACCGACATGCCTACTGGAAGCATGTGGGGGGAGAGAGCGTACCATACAAGCATGCCATATATGTGCCTTAAATATGCACCATATAACCCCCCCCAAACGTTCAAATAAGGACAAGTTACATTTCAAATGCATAGAATCATGACACCCCACACAGAACAAGAGAGAGAAAAAAAAAAAAAAAAACTTGGCACAACAGATCACATAACCCACTGCTTGGGCTTCAGCTCTCTGCCATATCTGCTGTGAGCAGGTCTCGCTCTGCCTGTGGCTGTCTGCTGCATCTGTGAAGTAGAATCATTAACACATCGTCGTGAAAGCTTAGCAGAGCGCCTCCCGGGTGGCCTGCCACGGCGGGGGGCCCTGGCCAACTGGACTGGGTCGTCAGCTAACACAAAAGCGGGTTTGAGTCTGTTAATGCAGACTAAGTCCCTCCTGTCTCCCAAATCGAGCAAAAAATGCTTTTCCCCGGTTTCTAACACTCTGAACGGTCCATCGTAAGGTGGCCTTAAACCTAACCTCTGTGCGTCGTGTCTAACGAAGACAAACTCTGCATTTTTTAAGGCTTTGGGCACAAAAACACGTGGAAAACTGTGATGAACGGGACCGGGGAGGGTGTGTGACCCCGCTTCGCTCTGCAGCAGCTGAGCGGGGAGGTGCTCCGGAGCGGGGTTCTCAGGGAGGAAATCTCCCGGTAACCGGAGGGGTTGGGCGAAAACGAGTTCTGCCGGAGAGGCTTGCAAATCCTCTTTAGGTGCTGAACGCAACCCTAATAAAACCCATGGGAGTTTATCAACCCAATTTGTGTCCGTGAGAGCCGCTCTGAGGGCTGCTTTCAATGACCGATGGAAGCGCTCGCACAAACCGTTGGCCTGGGGGTTATACGCGGTCGTGCGATGAATTTTCACCCCCAGGCTGAGTGCCATGGACGACCAGAGCTCAGAAACAAACTGGGGTCCCCTGTCGGACGTTATGTCTGACGGGATACCAAAACGTGCGACCCAGGCTGTTAAAAAGCCACGCGCAACGTCTGCTGCTGTGGTTGCCGCCAGAGGAACCGCCTCTGGCCAGCGCGTGGTGCAGTCTACCATGGTTAAAAGGTGTGTGAAACCCTGGGACAGCGGAAGAGGTCCTACTAAGTCGATATGCACATGATCAAAACGTTTGGCTGGGATGTGAAAAGGTTCTAGAGGGGCTCGTGTGTGTTTGTGTACCTTTGCTCTTTGACACGCAGCGCAGGCTGCAGCCCACTCTTTGACTTGTTTACGCAGCCCCGGCCAAACAAACTTCTCTCCTACCATTTTGATAGACGCGCGGACGCCCGGGTGTGCCAGTGAATGTATTAAGTCAGAAACACGGCGACGCCACGCAGCCGGGACTACGGGACGGGGACGCCCCGTGGAGGTATCGCAGATTAGGGAGGGCATACCTCTGTGAAGCACCCTGTGCTCCAGCCTTAGCCCTGTTGGCCCAGACTGGAGCGCGCGCACGTCCGCGTCGCCAACCTGTTCAGCGGCCATGGCTGCATAATCCAACCCGACGCAGACCGGAGCTGTGAGCGCTTCCGCGCCGCAAGCCTGGCCTAGGTCTGCCGCCGCCGAATCTGCCCCCTGGGGGCCTGTCGCTGCCACTGCACGCGAGAGGCAATCTGCCACTACATTGTGTTTACCCGCTACGTGTTGAATGTCAGTGGTAAACTCCGAAATTGCAGCCAGCTGCCTCTGTTGTCGGCCCGACCAAGGCTCTGAAACCTTAGCCATTGCAAAAGTTAAGGGTTTATGGTCCACGAATGCGGTAAAACGGCGCCCTTCCAACCAGAACTGGAAGTGGCGGATGGCCAAATGTAGGGCCAAAAGCTCCCTGTCAAACGCGCTGTATTTACGCTCGCTATCGCGCAATGTTTTGCTGAAAAACGCAAGTGGTTGCCAGCATCCTGCCACCAGTTGCTCAACAACCGCTCCCCCTGCCACGTCGGAGGCGTCTGTGGTAACGCGCCATGCGAGCTGCCGGCACTGGGTGTGCCAATAACGCAGCGTTCGCGAGGGCTGATTTGACTTGTGAAAAAGCGCGCTCCCGATCCGGGGACCACTCGACCTTAGATGCAGGTTTTTGCTTCTTTAATGCCGCGTACAATGGGTGCATGAGCCGTGCCGCGTTTGGGAGGAAACGGTTATAAAAAATTGACCATCCCCAAAAATTCTTGCAGCGCCTTAACCGTCTGCGGTTGGGGGAAATCCGTTATCGCGCGCACTTTATCCGGCAGCGGGACCGCGCCTTCTGGCGAGACTCGGTGTCCCAAAAAATCGATTTTCGCTACCCCGAATTGGCACTTCGCTGGGTTAATGATTAGCCCGTGGTCTGTGAGCCTCTGAAAAACGGCTGTGAGATGGCTTTCGTGCTCGGCTCCGGACGCGCTGGCTACCAAAATATCATCCAAATAAGCGAACACGAAAGGAAGGTCGCGCAGCACTGCATCCATCATGCGTTGGAACGTCTGCGCGGCGCCCTTGAGGCCGAAAGGCATGCGCAAAAACTCGAAAAGCCCGAAAGGGGTTATAACTGCCGTTTTGGGTATGTCCTGCGCACGGACTGGAACTTGGTGATAACCACGCCGCGCCCCCGCTAAATGCGCCGAAAAATCCTGGATGTGCGGAATCGGATAGCAGTCGTGGGCTGAAGCATTATTTAATCTGCGGAAATCGCCGCAAGGGCGCCACGAGCCGTCAGCTTTGGGTACCATGTGCAGGGGTGACGACCAGGCGCTGTTCGAACGCCGGACTATGCCCAGCTTTTCTAAGTTGGCAAATTCCTCGCGCGCGATGGCCAGTTTAGCTGGGTCCAACCGCCGAGCTTTTGCAAAAACAGGGGGGCCCGAAGTACTTATGAAATGTTCGACCCCGTGTTTGGCAACTGACGCTGAAAATGTAGGGACCGTGAGTACTGGAAACTGGTTGAGTAATGCATGAAACTTACCACCCGCAGCTGTGACATTGGAATGTGCAGAAGGCAGGGCCACCCGAGCTGTGCAGGAGATAGAGTAGAAAGACAGTGCATTTACAATACGTCTATTAGTAAGATCAACTAACAAACTGTTTGAGCACAAAAAGTCAGCACCTAGCATGTTGTTATTAACTGCGGCAACAACGAAAGTCCACTCGAAGTTGCGCCCATGAAGGGACAGGAGGAGCGTCTTCTTCCCATAGGTTTTGACCGTGGAGCCGTTCGCCGCTAACACCAGGGGGCCGCTGGCCGGCGCCAGTGTGTCCGCGTAGGTAGGCTTGACAAAACTCAGCTGGGAGCCCGTGTCCACCAGGAATTCTTTCCCAGAATTCGCGTCCGTCACGAAAAGCAGCCTATTCTCCGTGCCGAGAGTCGCGGCTGCTACCGGCTCCCGGTCTTGGCGTTTCCCTGGCGCAGGTACCGGCATGGTGGGACGCATCTGCGGGCTCTCTCGGCGAAACGTCGATGGTAGAAGCAGAGGGCGTTGTCAGCTCCGCTTCTCCTGGTCTCCGCCGCTGCTGCCGTCAGTGGATCCGGTGCCGCAGCCTCAGGTCTCCCTCCTTCTCGCGAGGGGGCGGTCATCTCTGCTGCTGCTGTCATGGCTGCGCGCCGTCTATGGGAGTCGACGAGCCGTTGCGCCACCTGTCCCAGCTCGTGGTAGTTGCGGTTGACGAGTGGCTGCGAGCTGGCCAGGGCGACTCTCACTGCTGGCGGGAGCGTTCTGAGGAAAAGGTGAGCGAAGATAAAGCCGTCGTCGTCCTCACCTCTCAGGCTCATCATCTTCGCCATTAGAGCCGCTGGCCTGTCTGCTTCTCCCTCTGTCAGCGCCAGGAGCTTCTCTGCCCGCTCTTCCAGCGAGGGAGTGAAGGCTCGGATGAGGGCATCTTTTAATGCGCTATACTTGTCGTCTTGGGGCGGGTGGTTGGTCAGGCTCTCCACCCGTTGCACTGTGAGGCTGTCCAGCTTCGCGACGACATGGTAGAACCTCGTTGCATCCGCCGAGATTCCCCGCAGGTGGAATTGCGCCTCCACAGTGGTAAACCAGGAGCGCGGGTTATGTTGCCAGAAGTCAGGCAGCTGTAGCGTGGTAGCCGCGTTAACCCGGTTGGCTCCTGAAGAGTCCGGTGCGGAAATCACGCCGTCACCGTCCATAGGTAGTCGTAGGTCACCAGTGTAGAAGATGCCTTACAAACGAGACTGAGTGTATTTTCTCAGGAAAGCTTTATTGAAGGTCACATCTTCTAACATCAAAGTTCTCAGCAGAAAAAGAGACAGATCCCACTTTCCTCACAGCTTTTATATCCCAGAGATACAAAACCCCCACATCACGTATCTCACACCTTTACCCCACCTAAGTTTGGTAAACACATGAACCACAGTCCCCGAGACTTGCTGGCGCTTCTGTTCTCCCCTCCACCTCGGGGCTCCTGCTGGGACATTGTCTTCCACCTCCGTCTTCCTCCAGCACCCACCTCCTAGCCGAGGTCCCTGCTGGGGCATTGTTCTTATGGACGTTTGATCTGCAGGGTCTGCACCGACATGCCTACTGGAAGCATGTGGGGGGAGAGAGCGTACCATACAAGCATGCCATATATGTGCCTTAAATATGCACCATAGTGGGTTCGATCCCACCCCCGATCATCAGTGACCCTTCTGTGTGGAGTTTGCATGTTCTCCCCGTGTCTGCGTGGGTTTGCTCCAGGCACTCCAGTTTTCTCCCACAGGCCAATGACATGCAGGTTAGGTTAAGTGGCATCAAGTGGGATGAATGTGAGAGTGACTGGTTTTCTGTCTCTCTGTGTTGGCCATACGATGAACTGGCGATCTGTCCAGGGTGTACCCTGCCTCTCGCCCAAAGACACTGGGATAAGCTCCAGCCCCCCGCCACCCAAAAAGGATTAAGCGGTAGAGGATGGATGGATGGCTTGTTTTGTTTGTCGTTTTGCCAGTGGTAGTACTTTTTTTTTTTTTTAAGAGAAAATGGAATGGACAGTTTTATGAAGTCTTTACCAGAAGAGAGGCTATTCTTGGTGTCTTTTTTTTTAAGTAGTATAAGTTGGATAGGGTTTCATACCTGAAGGAATTCAAATAAATCAAATTAATAAAGTCTGAGCGTTCCCTCTACCTAACTCATGTACACGTTTTGTTTTCACAGCATGTCATGACCACCACTTCTATTCCACATTTTTGTCTCCTGTCTTGTCTTTATTTTTTTTGTAACTTAGATTTTTATTCATTTTTCATCATATATAATGCATTCAGATCACATTCTACATTTAAAAAACAAAGGGGTTAGGGTAGGGAAAAATAAAAAAAAATAAACAAAATAAAAATAAAAAATAAAAAATAAAAGGGGGGGGGGACAAATGTTGGAGCATCAAGTTTTTAGTTTCCATCTCTTAATTCTTCTGGTTTTTTCAGTGTCTTTGGTTATTCTTTCAATTTCTGCCTCGTTGTTGCACTTTGTAGTGTGTCCATTTCCGCCATTTTTTCTCCCATATTCCTTCTTGCATTCTTCGTCGTTAGTTTTTCCATCATACGTATGTCCTCAACAATGTCAGTCCATTGTTCTTGGTCAGGAAGAACTTCTGATCGCCATTTTTTTGTGATAGTTTTTTTACATGCAATCAACAAGATTTTAACTAGATATCTGTCCTCAGCCTGTATAACACTGTCTTTTTTAAGATCACATAAGTACATCAGGTTACAGTTCATTGGTATATTATATCCTAATATCCTCTGTATTGTCACATGCATAGATTTCCAAAATGATGATATTTTGTAGCATTTCCAAAACATATGTGAGTGGTCTGCATTTTGAGCCCCACATCCCCTCCAGCATAAAGATTGGGTATTTGAATATTTTCCTTGAATCTGTGGTGTAATGAAAAAGCGAATCAGGTTTTTCCATCCAAATTCCCTCCATGCCCTTGAATTTGATGTGCGTTGTGTTTTCCATATTTCCTGCCAGCTTTCTTCTGTTATGTTTAAATTGAGCTCTTTCTCCCATTTCTCCTTTATATAGTTACTTGTATGATTGTTTGTCATAAGTTTCTGATATAGTTTTGAAATAATTCTTATTTTATTTCCTGCATATGAGCTTAAAATAAGTTGTATAATCTCGTTCACATCTGTTTGGAGGTTATGCCTAATCTTCTTCATATAGTAATCTCTCATCTGCAGATATCTGAAAAATTCCGATCTTTCTAATTTAAATTTTCTCCTGATATTTACAAAGCTCCCGAGATCTTTTTTTCCGATATTGCCCCATGCTGTGATTCCCTTGTTCACCAGATTTTTGTATCCCCTATCTTGTTTTGCCGGTTCAAACTGACTGTCAAATGCTACCCATTTCAATAGTTTTATGTCTTCCCTTATATTATATTTTTGTACTATTTTATACCACAGTTCTAAAGTAAATTTAGTGATTGGGTCTATTTGTTTGATTTGCTTATATGCATCTTTATCCCCTATTATGCTTTGTACTGGGAATCCCTCAATTTCCTTTTCCATTTCTTTCCATTTTGCCTCATATCCCTCGTCGCACCAACATATGATATATCTTATTTGTGCTGAGTAGTAATATTCCTTTAGACTCGGTAGGCCCATGCCTCCTTTCTCTTTTGGTAATTGGAGGGTTTTATATTTCACTCTTTTTTTTTCCACAATATCTTTATTGAACCTTTTTTTTTTTTTTAACAAACATGATACAAACAATCAAACACTAACGCTAAAGTACTACAAAAAAAAAAAAAAAATGCACTAAAAACACCAACAACCACCAACAAAATCAAGTCTTCAACAATGCTCCTCTGTTTAGTCTAGACAATCCAATACATAAGTATACATATTATGTTCACCAGTTTGGAATTTACAAGGTCCACACACATCATTCACCTTCTTCTTCAAGAGTTATGTTTAAATTTTTTACATAATCAATAAAAGGTCTCCATATATTCTCAAACACAATTTCCTTTGATTTCAGTATATATGTTATTCTTTCTAATGGAAGGTTTGTTAACATCTGTCTTAACCACTGAGTCACATCTGGTCTATGAGTCTTTTTCCATAATAGTGCAATACATTTTTTGGCATTAAGCAAACTGAGGTCTATGAATGTTCTTTCACTTTTATTAAAATTATGCTTTTCTGGGTACAGACCCAACAAAAACAGTTTAGGATTCAGTATGATTTGTTTTGAGATTATTTTTTCAATTGTTACCCTCACCTCTTCCCAAAACATTCTTATTAATCTACATTCCCATAAACAATGAAATAGGGTTCCTTTACTTTCCATGCATTTTGTGCATGTATCTGGTATATTTTTGTTATATCTATTTAACTCCTCCGGTGTAACATACATCCGCATTAACCATTTGAAATGTATCAATTTAAGGCGTGCATTTATTGATTTGGTTTGAGCTTCTGTACAAGCCAATTCCCATTGTTCCTCTGAAATTTCAATTTGCAGATCTTCTTTCCAGTAGTTTAATCTTTTCAGTGAATTTTCACTTGAAGATAGTGTCAATGAGTTATAAAACTCTGAAATAATACCCTTTCTTTTACTATCTTTCATCATCATTTTTTCCAAGGATGAATAAATAGGTCGAGTGAGAGCTTTATTTTGATTTGATCGAATAAAGTTTCTAAGTTGAAGATATTTAAAAAAATGTGTTCTATTGAGATTAAATTTGATCCTCAGCTCTTCAAAAGACATTATGTTGTCTGCACATGGCAAATATAAATCCTGAATCTTTTGTATCCCTTTTAAATTCCATACTTTAAATACAGCGTCCGCTCTCCCTGGTTTAAAATATTGATTACCCCATATTGGACTAAATTGTGACAATAACTGTGGTTCTTTTAAATAGTTTTTAGCTTCACACCATATTTTGATCATATGCTTTACAAATGGATTTTTAACTTGTTTTTGTAATTTTTTTGCCGAATCTGAGTATATGAATATGGGAAGAGGTAAAGGTAAATTGTATGATTCCATTTCAGTCCAGTGAGGGAGATCATTTGATGAAAAATAATATGTCATAGACCTCAGTTGTGCCGACCAATAATACAACATAAAATTTGGACATTTCAGACCTCCACGATCAAATGGTAAATATAATAAAGACAGACGTAATCTAGCCCTCCTGTTGTTCCATATAAATTCCACTAACTTTTTTTTTATTCTTGAGAATAGATCTAAAGGTGGTGATAAGGGAATGTATTGAAATAAATAAAGTATTTTAGGTAAAATATTACTTTTAAGTATATTGATTCTCCCAATCATCGACATTGGTAGTGACATCCATCTCTGAGTTAACTCATTGATATCTGACATTAAGGCTTCATAGTTGACGCTGGCGACTGATTCTAGCTTAGGCATAATTTGGATTCCTAAATATTTAAACTGATTTACAACATTGAATTGATTTGCCTCAGGGGCTGGGTAATTTCTCTGGGTCTCATTTAGCATTAATATTGAAGATTTAGTTTTATTTATTTTATATCCTGATATTTCCCCAAAATTCTTTATTAAATTCAACAAGGTTGGAATTGATTTTTTTAGATTCGACATAAACAAAATTATATCATTGGCGTACAGGGAGATTTTATGTTCTGTTGGTCCAACTTTAATTCCATATATTTGTGAATGTAAACGTATCGCTATCGCTAAAGGTTCAATTGCCATAGTAAACAGTAAAGGTGAAAGTGGACAGCCTTGTCGACATCCTCTATTGATTTTTATTGGTTTTGAAATATTGTTATTTGTTAGGATTTCTGCTGTAGCATTATTGTATATTATTTGAACCCATTTTATGAAATTATTTCCAAGTCCAAACCTTTGTAGGACTTCAAAAAGAAAGGGCCATTCAACTCTATCAAAGGCCTTTTCGGTGTCCAATGATAGGAGAGCTGTATCCGGTGCTTCTTTATTAAAATAAATAATATTAAATAGTCTTCTTACATTATGGAAGCCTTGTCTACCCTTTATAAAGCCATTCTGATCTCGATTAATAATATTTGGTAAAATTTCTTGTATTCGTCTTGCTAAAATTTTACAGATTATCTTAAGGTCGGTTATATTTCACTCTTGGTTTTTTACCTCCCCAAACAAATCTCGATATCATCCTGTCCCACTTTGAGAATTGGGCATCTGGAATCTCTGTTGGTATAGCCTGGAAGAGGTAAAGTAATCTAGGTTGTATGCTGATTTTGACTGTCTCAATTTTTGAATTCAGATCCATATTTAAGATTGACCATCTATCAATATCTTTTTTTTATTTCTTGTTCCAACCTATCATAGTTTGCTTTATATATTTTGCTTAGGTCTTTAGGTATGTTCACTCCAAGGTATTTTATTTCTTTTTGCTTCCAGTTTAGTTTGATCTTATCAGTTATCTGGTTTAGAGGGTTATAGTGGAATGTCAGTATTTGTGTTTTTGTTATGTTTATCTTGTATCCTGATAATTTTCCAAAATTTTCTATCAAGTTCATCATTTCCATTATTGATTTATCTGGTTGTTCAAGGTAAACTATAATATCGTCTGCAAATAGCCCAATCTTGTGTTCCGCTCCCTTTATTGTTACACCTTTTAATTTCTTATTTTGTCGTATCGCTTGAGCCAATGGTTCTATGAACAGAGCAAACAAGGTGGGCGATAAGCAGCATCCCTGCCTAGTTGATCTTTGTATATTTACTTTGTCTGTTAAGCTACCGTTTATCTTGATTCTTGCCACAGGTTCTTGATATAGCGTCCTTATGCATTGTACTGATTTTTCGTTAAATCCAAAGCGCTCCAGTACACTATATAGGAATTTCCAGTTAACCCTGTCAAATGCTTTTTCTGCGTCTAAACTCATTATTACTGCGCTTTTCTTTTCTTTATGTATTTGGTTAATTATATGTATTGTTCTCCTGATATTGTCATGTGTTTGGCTTCCCTCTATGAATCCAGTTTGATCATCTTCTATCAATTCCGTCAAGAATGTCTTTATTCGTTTACATATAATTGTTGTGTATATTTTATAATCTACATTTAATAAAGAGATTGGTCTATAGTTTCCGCATTGTTCTTTATCTTTCCCTGGTTTTAAAATAACTGAAATGATTGCTTCGTTCCATGTTGGAGGTATTTTGTTGTTGTTCAGCGTCCAATTAAATGACTTTAGGAGTTGTGGCGTGAGTTCTTCTATAAACAGTTTATAAAACTCAGAGGGGTATCCATCACTACCTGGTGATTTACCATTTTTAAGTGACTTAATCACATCTCTGATCTCTTGTGTTGTTATTTCTGCTGTTAGTTTTTCATTTTGTTGATTTCCTATTGATGGCAAGTCCAATGTGTCTAGAAATTTTTTGATATCTTTAGTATTTGTTTCTTCAGGTTGCGAGTATAGTTCTTGGTAGAAATTATGGAAAATTTCTTCGATGTTTTCTGGGTTAACTGTGGTTTTATTTGTGGTGGGGTCTTTAATCTTGTATACATTATTCATTGTTTGTTGTTTTCTTAACCGTTTTGCCAGCAGTTTTGTGGCTTTTGGCCCCATTTCATAATATTTTTGCTTTAGATATCTATTTTTCCTTTCAATTTCATCCATTTGTGTTTCTTTTATCTTTGTTTTTTCTTCTTTAATTTCTTGATATATTTTTGGATCATTTGTGCTTTGATGTTTACGTTCTAATTCCCTCAGTCTCTCACATCTTTGTTCATACGCTTCCAGTTTAGTCTTATTTGCTTTTCCTGTTTCAACAATTAATTTACCCCTTAACACGGCTTTTAGTGCGTCCCATAGTATTGTTGGGTCCACTTCTTCATTGTCATTCTCTTGGATATATTCGTTTATGTTTATTTTTATTCTTTCTTTCATTTTCTCATCATTTAACAGTCCTACGTTAAGTTTCCATGTTGTTTGTCGTTTTCTATTGTTTAAATATATTTCCATGTATATAGGATTATGATCTGATATTTCTGCCCCTCCAATCCAACAATTTCTCACCCTGTGTCTGTCACCTTCATTCATAAGGAAGTAATCTATTCTAGAGTGTACTTTATGGGCTGCTGAATAATGTGTATAGTCTTTTTCGAGTGGGTGTAGGTCCCTCCATATGTCTACCATACCCATTTCTGCCAGTGAGGTTCTTATGAACTTTGTTACATGTTTTTTTGTCTTCTTAACACTTGTTGTGTCAACTTCATGATCCATGACAGCATTTAAGTCTCCTCCACAAATTAGGACTCCTTCACTGTGTGTTGCTATGAGATCAAACAGATGTTGAAAAAAACCCTTGTCACTTTCTGGTGGGGCATAGATGTTCACTAATGTGATCTGCATACCATCTATTCTTCCCTTTATTATTACATACCTGCCTTCTTTATCCTGGATTTCCTGATCACTTTCAAATTGTATTTTGTTTGAGATTAGTATCATAACCCCCCTTTTTGCTCCTCCCTTAAATGAACTGTAGTAGGAGTTCTTATAGCCAAATCTCTTTAGTTTCACATGTTCTGCTTTGCTCAAATGTGTCTCTTGCATAAATATAATTTCAGCTTTTTCCTTCTTGAATTTTCTTATTATTCTTTCCCTTTTAACAGGTGAGTTCAGACCATTCACGTTTAGTGTCATTATCTTAAGATTTTTACCCATATTCATGTTTTTCCATTTTTTTAACTTGTGCTCCTAGCCCCTTTAACAACAAAAATAACACATATTTATATAAAAACACATTAAAAAAACTCGACCTCCGTACTTTGGGCCTTTCTTCTGCCCACTGGTCCCTGTTGGTGGGTGGGGGGTTTGTCTTCACAGAGTGAAGGGCCCTCCCTAGACTTCTAATTACTATCAAAGTAATAGTCATAAGTCTAGAAATGTCCAACAAATATCACTTAAACCTCTCCTAGCCGTCTGTTTCTCTTTTACCTTGTCTTCTTGGCCTTCATTTCTTCTGTGCCTTTCTTAATCTTTGTTATGATCTAGGCTTTCAGTTGAAAGCCTTGTAGCTTGTCCTGGGCCCGCTGCTCTACGTCTCTCCCCCTTCTCCCGCCGTTCACTCGTCTCCACTCCGTCTGTCGTGGTGCGTTCAGGGCCGCCGCTGCTCCAGCCGTCTCCTTCGGCACGCTCACCTCAAGGCCCCGCTCCATCATATCCCGCGCTGCCTCTTCGGCCGTGTTGTAGGTTCTTGTGCCTTCCTCCCAATGAATCCTCATTTTCGTTAGCGGCGTTTGGAATCTAATTTTTTTCTCTTTCAGCGTTTTTTAATATTGGCATATTTCTTCCGCTGCTGCACGATTTCTGTCGGGTAGTCATGGTCAAAAAATACCTGTTTGTCGCCGATTCGTATCTTTTTTTTCCATGCTTGCGTCAGGATTCTTTCCTTTATGTCATATTTCACAAAGTTTACCACAACTGACCTGGGTGGAGAGTTTGTTTTCGGGTTCTGTGCCGGTGTTCTGTGCGCCCGTTGAATCTGCAGATCCGTTTCTCCGGGTATTTCCAGTTCTTTTTTTAAGAACTGATCCATGAATTTTGTCATCGAGTTGCCTTCAATGCCCTCCGGAATTCCAAAGATGCGCATATTGCTTCGTCGGGATCTGCTCTCCAAGTCGTTTATTTTCTCCTGCATCCTCTGCGTTTGCGTCGTCAGGGTCTGTAGTTGTTCGTTTGCCTCGCTTTTCCAATCTTCTAGTTCCGAAATTCGGGTCTGCGCTTCTGTCATACACGCCCGCTGGGAGCGCAGCTCCTCCATGTTTTCCGTTAATTTACGCTCCATTTCTCTTCGGAGGTCCATGATTTCCTCCTTAATTTCTTTTTTCAGTTCCTCCTTAAGAGCCGCTAAATCCTGTTGTAGCTGTCGCTTGAATTCTCTCAACTCTTCACCCAAACTGGCGATGCCAGCGTTCATGTTGTCAAGTCTGGTGTCCTCCATTTTCTCTGCTGTGGACATCTCGTTTTTTTGGGCTTTGCGTACAGCGGTTTTTCCTGCGTTGTTGGAGAGGAATTCTTCAATTTTACCCTGTTTTTGTCCTTGTGCCCGGTTCCTTCGTGTTTTCATCCCTTAGTTTATTGATTCGTTTATGTCGAGTTGGCCATTTACCGATGATTTTTAATCCGGCTAGGGAGAGCTCTTTGTTTAAGTGTTATGTCTCTCCGCCATCTTCCCGGAAGTCCATCACCACTACTGGGTATTAAAAGCCATCCTAAAACCGTCTTGTCTTTATTTGAGTAACAACATTCAGATACCCTTTTCTATCAAGGGATTATGTTCATGATTAGTGTGGAAGATATTTTCAATTTTGCCTATGCTCTAGAATCACAAATTCTTTTTGTTGTAGGTGTATTAAAATATTTGAAATTCAGTTATTTTTCTCACTAGTCTTTGCACAGTCATAATGGCCCATTGACTCAATTATGTGATTGTTTTTTGCACATTTATTACAAATAAAGAGACAAAGAAAGTCTAGTATTTCTCAGTGGTGTAATTAAAAAAAAAAAAAATGCCCTGACACAATTTACCATTCAGCAGACTTCTATTTTGAGAGTAAAAGATGTGTTTGTGCTTAATCATGCAAAATTGCATGCAAGGTAAATTGGGAAAGGATCTAACACTTTTTCTGAATCTAAATCTAACTGCACCCCCCCCCCCCCACCACCACCACCACCACCAAAAAAAAGGGACTCATCCATTCATCCATCTTCTACCGCTTTTCTGGAGGTCCGGGTCACGGAGGCAGCAGTTCAAGCAGAGAAGCCCAAACTTCCCTCTCCCCGGTCACCTGCTCAAGCTCTTCAGAGAGGATATCAAGATGGGTCCCCTGTCGGACGTTATGTCTGACGGGATACCAAAACGTGCGACCCAGGCTGTTAAAAAGGCACGCGCAACGTCTGCTGCTGTGGTTGCCGCCAGAGGAACCGCCTCTGGCCAGCGCGTGGTGCAGTCTACCATGGTTAAAAGGTGTGTGAAACCCTGGGACAGCGGAAGAGGTCCTACTAAGTCGATATGCACATGATCAAAACGTTTGGCTGGGATGTGAAAAGGTTCTAGAGGGGCTCGTGTGTGTTTGTGTACCTTTGCTCTTTGACACGCAGCGCAGGCTGCAGCCCACTCTTTGACTTGTTTACGCAGCCCCGGCCAAACAAACTTCTCTCCTACCACTTTGATAGACGCGCGGGCGCCCGGGTGTGCCAGTGAATGTATTAAGTCAGAAACACGGCGACGCCACGCAGCCGGGACTACGGGACGGGGACGCCCCGTGGAGGTATCGCAGATTAGGGAGGGCATGCCTCTATGAAGCACCCTGTGCTCCATGTTTAAGATTGACCATCTATCAATATCTTTTTTTATTTCTTGTTCTAACCTATCATAGTTTGCTTTATAGATTTTGCTTAAGTCTTTCGGTATGTTCACTCCAAGGTATTTTTTCTTTTTTGTTTCCAGTTTAGTTTGATCTTATCAGTTATCTGGTTTAAAGGGTTATAGTGGAATGTCAGTATTTGTGTTTTTGGTATGTTTATCTTGTATCCTGATAATTTTCCCAAATTTTCTATCAAGTCCATCATTTCCATTATTGATTCATCTGGTTGTTCAAGGTAAACTATAATATCGTCTGCAAACAGCCCAATCTTGTGTTCCGCTCCCTTTATTGTTACACCTTTTAATTTCTTATTTTGTCGCATCGCTTGAGCCAGTGGCTCTATGAACAGAGCAAACAAGGTGGGTGATAGGCAGCATCCCTGCTTAGTTGATCTTTGTATATTTACTTTGTCTGTTAAGCTACCGTTTATCTTGATTCTTGCCACAGGTTTTTGTACAGTGTCTTTATACATTGCACTGACTTTTCATTAAATCCAAAGCGTTCCAGCACATTATATAGGAACATCCAATTAACCCTATCAAATGCTTTTTATGCGTCTAAACTCATTATTACTGCGCTTTTCTTTTCTTTATGTATTTGATTAATTATGTGTATTGTTCTCCTGATATTATCATGTGTTTGGCTTCCCTCTATGAAACCAGTTTGATCATCCTCTATCAATTCTGTCAAGAATGTCTTTATTCGTTTACAGATAATTGTTGTATATATTTTATAATCCACATTCAATAAAGAGATTGGCCTATAGCTTCCGCATTGTTCCCTGTCTTTCCCTGGTTTTAAAATAACTGAAATAATGGCTTCGTTCCATGATGGAGGTATTTTGTTGTTGTTTAATGTCCAATTAAATGACTTCAGAAGCTGTGGTGTGAGTTCTTCTATAAACAGTTGATAAAACTCAGATGGGTATCCATCACTACCTGGTGATTTACCATTTTTTAGTGACTTAATCACATCTTTAATCTCTTGTGTTGTTATTTCTGCTGTTAGCTTTTCTTTTTGTTGGTTTCCTATTGATGGCAAGTCCAATGTGCATAGAAATTTTTTAATATCTTTAACATTTGTCTCTTCAGGTTGCGAGTATAGTTCTTGATAGAATTTATGGAATATTTCTTCGATGTTTTCTGGGGTAACTGTGGTTTTATTTGTGATGGGGTCCTTAATCTTATATACCGGTACATTATTCACTGTTTGTTGTTTTCTTTTTTCTTTTTGTTTTTGTTTTAAATATCTATTTTTCCTTTCAATTTCATCTATTTGTATTTCTTTTATCTTTATTTTTTCTTCCTTAATTTCTTGATATATTTTTGGGTCATTTGTGTTTTGACTTTTTTGCTTTTCCTGATTCAACAATTAATTTACCTCTTAACATGGCTTTTTTTTCCCACAATATCTTTATTGAACCTTTTTTTTTTTTTAACAAACATGATACAAACAATCAAACACTAACACTAAAGTACTACAAAAAAAAAAAAAAAAAAGATGCACTAAAAACACCAACAACCACCAGCAAAATCAAATCTTCAACAATGCTCCTCTGTTTAGTCTAGACAATCCAATACATAAGTATACATATTATGTTCACCAGTTTGGAATTTACAAGGTCCACACACATCATTCACCTTCTTCTTCAAAAGTTATGTTTAAATTTTTTACATAATCAATAAAAGGTCTCCATATATTCTCAAACACAATTTCCTTTGATTTCAGTATATATGTTATTCTTTCTAATGGAAGGTTTGTTAACATCTGTCTTAACCACTGAGTCACATCTGGTCTATGAGTCTTTTTCCATAATAGTGCAATACATTTTTTGGCATTAAGCAAACTGAGGTCTATGAATGTTCTTTCACTTTTATTAAAATTATGCTTTTCTGGGTACAGACCCAACAAAAACAATTTAGGATTCAATATGATTTGTTTTGAGATTATTTTTTCAATTGTTACCCTCACCTCTTCCCAAAACATTCTTATTAATCTACATTCCCATACACAATGAAATAGAGTTCCTTTACTTTCCATGCATTTTGTGCATGTATCTGGTATATTTTTGTTATATTTATTTAACTCCTCCGGTGTAACATACATCCGCATTAACCATTTGAAATGTATCAATTTAAGGCGTACATTTATTGATTTGGTTTGAGCTTCTGTACAAGCCAATTCCCATTGTTCCTCTGAAATTTCAGTTTGCAGATCTTCTTTCCAGTAGTTTAATCTTTTCAGTGAATTTTCACTTGAAGATAGTGTCAATGAGTTATAAAACTCTGAAATAATACCCTTTCTTTTACTATCTTTCATCATCATTTTTTCCAAGGATGAATAAATAGGTCGAGTGAGAGCTTTATTTTGATTTGATCGAATAAAGTTTCTAAGTTGAAGATATTTTAAAAAAATGTGTTCTATTGAGATTAAATTTGATCCTCAGCTCTTCAAAAGACATTATGTTATCTGCACATGGCAAATATAAATCCTGAATCTTTTGTATCCCTTTTAAATTCCATACTTTAAATACAGCGTCCGCTCTCCCTGGTTTAAAATATTGATTACCCCATATTGGACTAAATTGTGACAATAACTGTGGTTCTTTTAAATAGTTTTTAGCTTCACACCATATTTTGATCATATGCTTTACAAATGGATTTTTAACTTGTTTTTGTAATTTTTTTGCCGAATCTGAGTATATGAATATGGGAAGAAGTAAAGGTAAATTGTATGATTCCATTTCAGTCCAGTGAGGGAGATCATTTGATGAAAAATAATATGTCATAGACCTCAGTTGTGCCGACCAATAATACAACATAAAATTTGGACATTTCAGACCTCCACGATCAAATGGTAAATATAATAAAGACAGACGTAATCTAGCCCTCCTGTTGTTCCATATAAATTCCACTAACTTTTTTTTTATTCTTGAGAATAAATCTAAAGGTGGTGATAAGGGAATGTATTGAAATAAATAAAGTATTTTAGGTAAAATATTACTTTTAAGTATATTGATTCTCCCGATCATCGACATTGGTAGTGACATCCATCTCTGAGTTAACTCATTGATATCTGACATTAAGGCTTCATAGTTGACACTGGCGACTGATTCTAGCTTAGGCACAATTTGGATTCCTAAATATTTAAACTGATTTACAACATTGAATTGATTTACCTCAGGGGCTGGGTAATTTCTCTGGGTCTCATTTAGCATTAATATTGAAGATTTAGTTTTATTTATTTTATATCCTGATATTTCCCCAAAATTCTTTATTAAATTCAACAAGGTTGGAATTGATTTTTTTAGATCGACATAAACAAAATTATGTCATCGGCGTACAGGGAGATTTTATGTTCTGTTGGTCCAACTTTAATTCCATATATTTGTGAATGTAAACGTATCGCTATCGCTAAAGGTTCAATTGCCATAGTAAACAGTAAAGGTGAAAGTGGACAGCCTTGTCGACATCCTCTATTGATTTTTATTGGTTTTGAAATATTGTTATTTGTTAGGATTTCTGTTGTAGCATTATTGTATATTATTTGAACCCATTTTATGAAATTATTTCCAAGTCCAAACCTTTATAGGACTTCAAAAAGAAAGGGCCATTCAACTCTATCAAAGGCCTTTTCGGCGTCCAGTGATAGGAGAGCTGTATCCGGTGCTTCTTTATTAAAATAAATAATATTGAATAGTCTTCTTACATTATGGAAGCCTTGTCTTCCCTTTATAAAGCCATTCTGATCTCGATTAATAATATTTGGTAAAATTTCTTGTATTCGTCTTGCTAAAATTTTACAGATTATCTTAAGGTCGGCATTTAATAGGCTTATTGGTCTCATATTTTCACATTTATTAGAGGGCTTACCTGGTTTTGGCAGCAGTATAATTAAGGCATTATTTATGTATGATGGTAAATTATTATTTTGAAATGCTTCTAAAACCATTTCCAAAAAAGGTTTTATTAATTTATTCTTAAATTTTTTATAAAGGTCAACTGGAAGACCATCTGGTCCTGCACTTTTTCCTGATTTCATATTATCAATGGCTAGCCCAACTTCTTCTTGACTAATTTTAGACTCCAATATCTCCCTGTTTTCATTTGGAATACACGGTATAGATAGTTCGTTCAAAAACCCATTTAGTTTTGTTAAATCAAATTCATTTTTAGTATCATATAATTTTTCATAGTAATCTCTAAAGGCTCTGTTAATTTCTAAAGGATCTATAACTACCTGTCCCTTACTTATAATACTAGTAATTGGTGTTTTAATTTCTAATTGTTTAATCTGCCATGCCAATAATTTTTCTGATTTTTCACCTTGTTCATAAAAAGATTGTTTCAATCTTAGAAGACTCGAGGCAGCTCTATTCGCTGATTTTTTGTCGTATTCAGCTCTCAAAATCAGTAATTCATTCTCCAACCTTGGATCACTTCCTGCATACACTTTTTCCTGAAGACTTTTCATTTTATGTTCCAATTTAGCTCTCTCCTCTCGAGTCTTCTTAGATTTTGATCCTGTATAACTAATAATATGTTCCCTAATAAAAGCTTTGAAAGCCTCCCACTTTACACATGCTGATGTTTGTGTAGTATTGATGTCAAAGTACTCGTCTATCTGTTTTTCTATATACTTGACAAATTCCTCATCCTGAAGCCATTTATGCTGAAATTGCCATCTACCTGATTCCTTTTTCAATTTTTTATCTACATATATTAGACAACAGGGTGCATGATCAGAGATCACGATGTTATCATAAAAGCAGTTTTGAATCTTGGATCTTAATTCTGTGGAAATCAAAAAATAGTCAATACGTGAGAATGTCTTGTAGGTACTGGAATAACAAGAATAGGCTTTAACTTGTGGTTTCATTTCTCTCCATATATCTAACAATCTCAATTCTTTCATAAAATGATTAATAGTCATCCTACATCCATTGTGCGTACAATCCAGTCCTGTTGATCTATCTATACCTGGATTCAATGTACAATTAAAATCCCCTGCTATTATATGTTGCCCTGTAAGTGATGATAAAATAAGAAATAAATTAGCAAAGAACTTTTGGTCATCTATATTGGGACCATATAAGTTCACAAGATTTATATTTTCTAATAGCAAAGAACCTTGAATGATTACATATCTTCCAAGTTTGTCTCCAATTACATTTTTCACTTGAAAAGGGACTGATTTATGTATGAGAGTCATAACTCCCCTGGCCCGGGATGAGAATGATGAGGTGAAGACACTTCCTTGCCATCTACTCCTAATTCTTTTTATATCCTCCTCTATTAGATGAGTTTCTTGTAAAAACACAATTTTTGAACCCATGTCTTTTATTTTATTCATAACTTGTTTAAGTTTTTTTAAATTTTGTAGACCTCTGCAATTCCATGAAGTTAAATTAAGATTAACACTTTGGTTTATGATCAATAGAGAGTTTGGGATTACCTTGCAGTGTAAACATGCTCATACAGAGAAGCAAAAACATGAGTGGTTGAACATTCATCCTACAAACTACACACAAACAAATTCCCCCTTCCCACACTTGTGGCGAACCCCCCAAAATCAAAAGAAAAATTCCGTCTCCCGATATAGCCATCGACCGCTCCACACCCACGGGGAACAGCCTAAGCCACTCCTTCTTCATCCTCCCAATCACCCTAACTCTACTGCTTTTAATGACGTAACATTAACTCTCCTCTGTAGTTTTCCAACTTAACTCCAAAATTTTTAACAACTTTGCACATCATAGTTTTTTTTTGTTTGTTTGTTTTGTTTTTGTTTTTTTGTTTTTTTCCACAATATCTTTATTGAACCTTTTTTTTTTTTTTAACAAACATGATACAAACAATCAAACACTAACACTAAAGTACTACAAAAAAAAAAAAAAATACCCTAAAAACACCAACAACCACCAACAGAATCAAGTCTTCAACAATGCTCCTCTGTTTAGTCTAGACAATCCAATACATAAGTATACATATTATGTTCACCAGTTTGGAATTTACAAGGTCCACACACATCATTCACCTTCTTCTTCAAGAGTTATGTTTAAATTTTTTACATAATCAATAAAAGGTCTCCATATATTCTCAAACACAATTTCCTTTGATTTCAGTATATATGTTATTCTTTCTAATGGAAGGTTTGTTAACATCTGTCTTAACCACTGAGTCACATCTGGTCTATGAGTCTTTTTCCATAATAGTGCAATACATTTTTTGGCATTAAGCAAACTGAGGTCTATGAATGTTCTTTCACTTTTATTGAAATTATGCTTTTCTGGGTACAGACCCAACAAAAACAGTTTAGGATTCAATATGATTTGTTTTGAGATTATTTTTTCAATTGTTACCCTCACCTCCTCCCAAAACATTCTTATTAATCTACATTCCCATAAACAATGAAATAGGGTTCCTTTACTTTCCATGCATTTTGTGCATGTATCTGGTATATTTTTGTTATATCTATTTAACTCCTCCGGTGTAACATACATCCGCATTAACCATTTGAAATGTATCAATTTAAGGCGTGCATTTATTGATTTGGTTTGAGCTTCTGTACAAGCCAATTCCCATTGTTCCTCTGAAATTTCAATTTGCAGATCTTCTTTCCAGTAGTTTAATCTTTTCAGTGAATTTTCACTTGAAGATAGTGTCAATGAGTTATAAAACTCTGAAATAATACCCTTTCTTTTACTATCTTTCATCATCATTTTTTCCAAGGATGAATAAATAGGTCGAGTGAGAGCTTTATTTTGATTTGATCGAATAAAGTTTCTAAGTTGAAGATATTTAAAAAAAATGTGTTCTATTGAGATTAAATTTGATCCTCAGCTCTTCAAAAGACATTATGTTGTCTGCACATGGCAAATATAAATCCTGAATCTTTTGTATCCCTTTTAAATTCCATACTTTAAATACAGCGTCCGCTCTCCCTGGTTTAAAATATTGATTACCCCATATTGGACTAAATTGTGACAATAACTGTGGTTCTTTTAAATAGTTTTTAGCTTCACACCATATTTTGATCATATGCTTTACAAACGGATTTTTAACTTGTTTTTGTAATTTTTTTGCCGAATCTGAGTATATGAATATGGGAAGAGGTAAAGGTAAATTGTATGATTCCATTTCAGTCCAGTGAGGGAGATCATTTGATGAAAAATAATATGTCATAGACCTCAGTTGTGCCGACCAATAATACAACATAAAATTTGGACATTTCAGACCTCCACGATCAAATGGTAAATATAATAAAGACAAACGTAATCTAGCCCTCCTGTTGTTCCATATAAATTCCACTAACTTTTTTTTTATTCTTGAGAATAGATCTAAAGGTGGTGATAAGGGAATGTATTGAAATAAATAAAGTATTTTAGGTAAAATATTACTTTTAAGTATATTGATTCTCCCGATCATCGACATTGGTAGTGACATCCATCTCTGAGTTAACTCATTGATATCTGACATTAAGGCTTCATAGTTGACACTGGCGACTGATTCTAGCTTAGGCATAATTTGGATTCCTAAATATTTAAACTGATTTACAACATTGAATTGATTTGCCTCAGGGGCTGGGTAATTTCTCTGGGTCTCATTTAGCATTAATATTGAAGATTTAGTTTTATTTATTTTATATCCTGATATTTCCCCAAAATTCTTTATTAAATTCAACAAGGTTGGAATTGATTTTTTTAGATTCGACATAAACAAAATTATATCATCAGCGTACAGGGAGATTTTATGTTCTGTTGGTCCAACTTTAATTCCATATATTTGTGAATGTAAACGTATCGCTATCGCTAAAGGTTCAATTGCCATAGTAAACAGTAAAGGTGAAAGTGGACAGCCTTGTCGACATCCTCTATTGATTTTTATTGGTTTTGAAATATTGTTATTTGTTAGGATTTCTGCTGTAGCATTATTGTATATTATTTGAACCCATTTTATGAAATTATTTCCAAGTCCAAACCTTTGTAGGACTTCAAAAAGAAAGGGCCATTCAACTCTATCAAAGGCCTTTTCGGCGTCCAATGATAGGAGAGCTGTATCCGGTGCTTCTTTATTAAAATAAATAATATTAAATAGTCTTCTTACATTATGGAAGCCTTGTCTACCCTTTATAAAGCCATTCTGATCTCGATTAATAATATTTGGTAAAATTTCTTGTATTCGTCTTGCTAAAATTTTACAGATTATCTTAAGGTCGGCGTTTAATAGGCTTATTGGTCTCATATTTTCACATTTATTAGAGGGCTTACCTGGTTTTGGCAACAGTATAATTAAGGCATTATTTATGTATGATGGTAAATTATTATTTTGAAATGCTTCTAAAACCATTTCCAAAAAAGGTTTTATTAATTTATTCTTAAATTTTTTATAAAGGTCAACTGGAAGACCATCTGGTCCTGCACTTTTTCCTGATTTCATATTATCAATGGCTAGCCCAACTTCTTCTTGACTAATTTTAGACTCCAATATCTCCCTGTTTTCATTTGGTATACACGGTATAGATAGTTCGTTCAAAAACCCATTTAGTTTTGTTAAATCAGGTTCATTTTTGGTATCATATAATTTTTCATAGTAATCTCTAAAGGCTCTATTAATTTCTAAAGGATCTATAACTACCTGTCCATTACTTATAATACTGGTAATTGGTGTTTTAATTTCCAATTGTTTAATCTGCCATGCTAATAATTTTCCTGATTTTTCACCTTGTTCATAAAAAGATTGTTTCAATCTTAGAAGACTCGAGGCAGCTCTATTCGCTGATTTTTTGTCGTATTCAGCTCTCAAAATCAGTAATTCATTCTCCAACCTTGGGTCACTTCCTGCATACACTTTTTCCTGAAGACTTTTTATTTTATGTTCCAATTTAGCTCTCTCCTCTCGAGTCTTCTTAGATTTTGATCCTGTATAACTAATAATATGTCCCCTAATAAAAGCTTTGAAAGCCTCCCACTTTACACCTGCTGATGTTTGTGTAGTATTGATGTCAAAGAACTCGTCTATCTGTTTTTCTATATACTTGACAAATTCCTCATCCTGAAGCCATTTATGCTGAAATTGCCATCTACCTGATTCCTTTGTCAATTTTTTATCTACATATATTAGACAACAGGGTGCATGATCAGAAATCACGATGTTATCATAAAAGCAGTTTTGAATCTTGGACCTTAATTCTGTGGAAATCAAAAAATAATCAATACGTGAGAATGTCTTGTAGGTACTGGAATAACAAGAATAGGCTTTAACTTGTGGTTTCATTTCTCTCCATATATCTAACAATCTCAATTCTTTCATAAAATGATTAATAGTCATCCTACATCCAATGTGCGTACAATCCAGTCCTGTTGATCTATCCACACCTGGATTCAATGTACAATTAAAATCCCCTGCTATTATATGTTGCCCTGTAAGTGATGATAAGATGAGAAATAAATTAGCAAAGAACTTCTGATCATCTATATTGGGACCATATAAGTTCACAAGATTTATATTTTCTAATAGCAAAGAACCTTGAATGATTACATATCTTCCAAATTTGTCTCCAATTACATTTTTCACCTGAAAAGGAACTGATTTATGTATGAGAGTCATAACTCCCCTGGCTCGGGATGAAAATGAAGAGGTGAATACACTTCCCTGCCATCTACTCCTAATTCTTTTAACATCCTCCTCTATCAGATGAGTTTCTTGTAAAAACACAATTCTTGAACCCATGTCCTTTATTTTATTCATAACTTGTTTAAGTTTTTTTAAATTTTGTAGACCTCTGCAATTCCATGAAGTTAAATTAAGATTAACACTTTGGTCCATGATCAATAGAGAGTTTGGGATTACCTTGCAATGTAAACATGCTCATACAGAGAAGCAAAAACATGAGTGGTTGAACATTCATCCTACAAACTACACACAAACAAATTTCCCCTTCCCACACTTGTGGCAAACCCCCCAAAATCAAAAGAAAAATTCTGTCTCCCGATATAGCCATCGACTGTTCCACACCCACGGGGAACAGCCTAAGCCACTCCTTCTTCATCCTCCTAATCACCCCAACTCTACTGCTTTTAATGACGTAACATTAACTCTCCTCTGTAGTTTTCCAACTTAACTCCAAAATTTTTAACAACTTTGTACATCATAGTTTTTTTTTTTGTTTGTTTTGTTTTTGTTTTGTTTTTTTTAATATATAATACAATCTATATTTTGTAAACTTACTATTTACTTCAAGTCAGTCAGATGCCTGTGCAAATGCTTAATTATTCTACCTTATATTTTGTTCATGCTTAGCTCCCACCAGTCTCTTCTTCTTCTTTGATCTTCTTGATGAACTCCTGCGCCTCCTCTGGGGTCTTGAAAATGTGGGTTCTGCCCTCATACGTGGTCAGCAGTCTCGCAGGATAGATCACACCATGACGAATCCCAAGGTTGCGCAGCTCCTTACGTACGGGATCAAACTGCTTCCTCAATTGCTGGATTCCTGTGGCCAAATCTGGGTAGAACCGCACCTGCTGGTCCTGGTGTTTAATCTCTCCTTTAGCACGTGCAGCGTTGAAGATCTTCATCCTGTCTCTGTTGCTAAGAAACTTCATAATTAAGGTCCTCGGCGGTCCCTTATCTCTCCGTGGGCCAATACGATGTGCTTTTTCCAGAACCACTGCTGATTGCAACTCCTCGCTGCCCAGCACCTCCGGAATCCACTTTTCCAGAAAGGAACATACGTCCCGACCTTCTGATTCCTCTGGAAGACCCACCAGCCTCAAATTATTCTGTCTCGACCGAGATTCCAAATCCAAAATATTATCTTCCAGAGATTTATTTTTTTTTTCCAAAGTGCGCACCTTTAATTGAAGACGGGTGACGTCATCTTCAGCACTAGCGAGACGGAGCTCCATCTGCGCCGTTCGTTCTACACAGTCACCCAATTCCTTTCTTATTCCTTCCAACGCTGTCATAATCCCATCAAATCTAGAGGAAAAGTCCGCTCTCATTGAACTCATGGCAGCCATCAGCGCATCTGCGCCATTCCCCGCAAACATCGCACCGCCGCCAGCTTCCTCCGCCATATATGGAGTTTTGTTTGCTGCGTCACAGACCTGAAAGTCCGTTAATTTGGACTGTTTCGGCGGCTCGCTTTTTCCTTTTCCTAGTTTTCCAGCCTTAGGCTTCGCCGACATATCCTCGCCCAAATGCTGGGATACGTTCTGTCCCAAATGAGAGAGTTATTTGCCGATTTTTTTTCTCCAGGAGCAGAGCAGAGCGAGACACGTCCGTCCTACGTGGCAGCCATAACCGGAAGTCGTTTTTGTTTTTTTTTAATATATAATACAATCTATATTTTGTAAACTTGCTATTTACTTCAAGTCAGTCAGATGCCTGTGCAAATGCTTAATTATTCTACCTTATATTTTGTTCATGCTTAGCTCCCACCAGTCTCTTCTTCTTTGATCTTCTTGATGAACTCCTGCGCCTCCTCTGGGGTCTTGAAGATGTGGGTTCTGCCCTCATACGTGGTCAGCAGTCTCGCAGGATAGATTACACCATGACGAATCCCAAGGTTGCGCAGCTCCTTACGTATGGGATCAAACTGCTTCCTCACTTGTTGGATTCCTGTGGCCAAATCTGGGTAGAACCGCACCTGCTGATCCTGGTGTTTAATCTCTCCTTTAGCTCGTGCAGCGTTGAAGATCTTCATCCTGTCTCTGTTGCTAAGAAACTTCATAATTAAGGTCCTCGGCGGTCCCTTATCTCTCCGTGGGCCAATACGATGTGCTTTTTCCAGAACCACTGCTGATTGCAACTCCTCGCTGCCCAGCACCTCCGGAATCCACTTTTCCAGAAAGGAATATACGTCCCGACCTTCTGATTCCTCTGGAAGACCCACCAGCCTCAAGTTATTCTGTCTCGACCGAGATTCCAAATCCAAAATATTATCTTCTAGACATTTATTTTTTTTTTCCAAAGTGCGCACCTTTAATTGAAGACGGGTGACGTCATCTTCAGCACTAGCGAGACGGAGCTCCATCTGCGCCGTTCGTTCTACACAGTCACCCAATTCCTTTCTTATTCCTTCCAACGCTGTCATAATCCCATCAAATCTAGAGGAAAAGTCCGCTCTCATTGAACTCATGGTAGCCATCAGCGCATCTGCGCCGCTCCCCGCAGATATCGCACCGTTGCCAGCCTCCTCCGCCATATATGGAGTTTTGTTTGCTGCGTCACAGACCTGAAAGTCCGTTAATTTGGACTGTTTCGGCGGCTCGCTTTTTCCTTTACCTGGTTTTCCAGTCTTAGGCTTCACCGACATATCCTCGCCCAAACGCTGGGATACGTTCTGTCCCAAATGAGAGAGTTATTTGCCAATTTTTTTCTCCAGGAGCAGAGCAGAGTGAGACACGTCCGTCTTACGTGGCAGCCATAACCGGAAGTCCTTAACATGGCTTTTAGTGCATCCCATAGTATTGTTGGGTCCACTTCTCCATTATCATTCTCCTCGATATACTCATTTATGTTTAACTTTATTCTTTCTTTCATTTTCTCATCATTTAATAGTCCTACATTAAGTTTCCATGTTGTTTGTCGTTTTCTATTGTTTAAATATATTTCCATGTATATAGGATTATGATCTGATATTTCTGCCCCTCCAATCTGACAATTTCTCACCCTGTGTCTGTCACCTTCATTCATAAGGAAGTAATCTATTCTAGAGTGTACTTTATGGACTGCTGAATAATGTGTATAGTCTTTTTCGAGTGGGTGCAGGTCCCTCCATATGTCTACCATACCCATTTCTGGCAGTGAGGTTCTTATGAACTTTGTTACATGTTTTTTTGTCTTCTTAACACTTGTTGTGTCGACTTCATGATCCATGACGGCATTTAAGTCTCCTCCACAAATTAGGACTCCTTCACTGTGTGTTGCTATGAGATCAAACAGATGTTGAAAAAAACCCTTGTCACTTTCTGGTGGAGCATAGAAGTTCACTAATGTGATCTGCATACCATCTATTCTTCCCTTTACTATTACATATCTGCCTTCTTTATCCAGGATTTCTTGTTCACATTCAAATTGTATTTTATTTGAAATTATTATCATAACCCCCCTTTTAATTCCTCCCTTAAATGAACTGTAGTAGGAGTTCTTATAGCCAAATCTCTTTAGTTTCTCATGTTCTGTCTTGTTCAGATGTGTCTCTTGCATAAATATAATTTCGGCTTTTTCCTTCTTGAATTTTCTTATTATTCTTTCCCTTTTAACAGGTGAGTTCAGACCATTCACGTTTAATGTCATTATCTTAAGATTTTTAACCATATTCATGTTTTTCCATTTTTTTAACTTGTGCTCCTAGCCCCTTTAACAACAAAACTAATACATATATGTACAAAAACACATTAACGAACCTCGACCTCCACACTTTCGGCCTTTCTTCTGCCCATTGGTCCCTGTTGGAGGGTGGAGGGAATGTTCTCACCGAGTGAGGGGCCCTCCCTAGACCTGTAGTTACTATCCAAGTAATAGTCATTAGTCTCGAATTGTCCAACAAAAATCACTTTAACCTCTCCTAGCCGTTTGTTTCTCTTTTACCTTGTCTTCTTGGCCTTTATTTCTTCTATGTCCTTCTTAATCTTTGTTATAATCTAGGCTTTCCATTGAAAGCCTTGCAGTTTTTCTTGGGCTTGGTGCGCCACGTCCGTCTCCCGCCCTCTGCCGCTCACTCGCCTCCACTCCGGCTGTCTCGATGCGCTCCGTGCCGCCGCTGCTCCAGCCGCTTCCTCGGGTACGCTCACCACAAAGCCTTGCTCCTTCATGTCCCACGCTGCCTCTCTGGCCGTGTTGTAGGTTTTCACGCCGTCATCCCAATGAATTCTCATCTTCGTTAGTGGCGTTTGGAATCTAATTTTTTTCTCTTTCAGCATTTTTTTAATGTTGGCATATTTCTTTCGCTGCTGCACAATTTCTGTCGGGTAGTCATGGTCAAAGAATATCTGTTTGTCGCCAACTCGTATCTTTTTTTTCCACGCTTGTGTCAGGATTCTTTCCTTTACGTCATATTTTAAAAAGTTTACCACAACTGACCTGGGTGCAGAGTTTGAGTTCGGGTTCTGTGCCAATGCTCTGTGTGCACATTGGATCTGCAGGTCTGTTTCATTGGGCAGCTCAAGCTCTTTTTTTAAGAATTGATCTATGAATTTCATCATCGAGTTGCCTTCAGTGCCCTCCGGAATCCCGAAGATGCGTATGTTGCTCCGTCTGGACCTGCTCTCCAGGTCGGTTATTTTTTCCTGCATCCTCTGTGTTTATGAGTCTGTAGCAGCTCGCTTGCCTCGGTCTTCCAGTCTTCCAACTCTGATATTTGAGCCTGTGCTTCTGCCATACACGTCCGTTGAGTGCGCAAGCTCCTCCATGTTTTCTGCTAGCTTGTGGTCCATTTCTTTTTGGAGACCCATAATTTCCTCCTTCATCTCTTTTTTCAGTTCTTCCTTAAGAGCTGTTAAATCCTGTTGGAGTTGTCGCTTGAGGTCTTTTATGTCCTTACTTATATTGGCGAAGCCAGTGTTCATAACATCGAGGTTGGCGTCTTCCATTTTCTCTGAAGTCTCCTCATTTCTGTTGGCCTCGTGTTCAGCGATTTCTTCAGTGTTGTTGAAGAGGGATTCTTTAGTTTTACCCTGCTTTTGTCCGTGTGCCCGGCTTCTTCGTGTTTTCATCCCTTGGTTTATTGACCTATTTATGTCGAGTTGGCCATTTACCAAAGATTTTTAATCCGGCTAGGGAGAGCTCTCTGTTTAAGCGTTATGCCTCTCTGCCATCTTCCCGGAAGTCCATCAATAATATTTTCTTTAAATGAAGACATCTGAAGCCACAAAGACTTTTTCTGCAGTTGACTGACCAAGAGTGATGATAGTCATGCCAGCAGAGCTTCAGAAGTCCTCTGCAGTGATAATGAACCTGTTCAAGGACATATAAAGTTAGGCATATTTGTGGATAAGCACCAAGACTGGCGCAACTGCTGGGTGAAGAACAAACATCCAGTCTGCTGGTGTTTAAATATATTGCCGAACAGAAGAAATAAAATGTAAAGAATTTACACTGTATCTGCCAAAAAGCAAGCACTGATTGTTTTTAGGCCATTTTCAGTGAAACATGGTGGTGGCAGCATCATGCTATGAACCCACTTTTCCAACTGATTTGAAGTGTTGGACAAATCTTGTTTCTTACCACCCCCCAATGTATCCAGTTTTATTTTCTGGCTTGTCTTTTAAGATAACAGAATGGGACACACTTGTGTCCATTTAAATATTTAAATTTGTCTACCCTCTGTCTATTTGTTTTTCCTCCCAGAGTCTACCCAACCTATGACTTTGCCTGCCCTATTGTGGACAGTTTGGAGGGAGTTACCCATGCTCTCAGGACCACAGAATACCACGATCGCGACGAGCAGTTCTATTGGATAATTGATGCTCTGCGCATCAGGAAGCCCTACATCTGGGAATATGCTAGACTCAACCTAAACAACACCGTGCTATCCAAGAGGAAGCTCACCTGGTTTGTTGACCAAGGATACGTCGATGGATGGTAAATTAAGTTTCGTGGTTACGATGCATGCTTGTACAGTATATTTTACCTTGAAGGGCTCTTTACTTTTAGTTTTTTTGTCTTGTAGGGATGATCCTCGCTTCCCCACTGTAAGAGGAGTTCTAAGGAGAGGGATGACTGTGGATGGTCTAAAACAATTCATAGCAGCACAGGTATGTCTGTCAGCCAATCATGGTGAAAAAAGGGCAAAGCAAAATCTTCCTTACCCCACCAGGTGTTTCTATTTCATACCGAAAGTTATGACTTTATGACTAAATATTGCTTTTGAAGGGGACATAGTCCATTTTTTTCCACATATTGACACAGTTCTCAGAAGTTGGTCTGTGGCATGATTTGCTCAAAATACCTCAGGGTTTTTTTTCCCCTTGTCCCGTCAGGCAGCTAGGTAAGCAGAACAGAGATCTGTTACCCTTATTGTGCCAAAACAGATGTACTTTGCCAAAAGGAGCTTTATATAGTACCTATCTATGTACTGTATATTGTTGCAAACTCCTCCTGTAATACCTTTTAATACTTTATTTAAATTATTTTACCCATGAAGGACCCAACAGGACAGGGAATGGGGAAAGGAAGTGTGCGGAGGGGGAAAGAAAAGATGAGATGAGATGAGATGAGATGAGATGAGAGAGGAACAGACAAAAAAAGACAAACAAGCCAACAACTAAAACAAACAGAAGACAAATTGCTTTTTCCACCGAAGAGGTCTCAACACGAGTCTCGTATCCCCACCTGTTAAAGGGTGGACATTTGTGCGTGTGTATGTATATGAAAGCACCGCAAAATAAGTGTGTGCATGTGAGTGGTTTGTCAAGAAACATACGAAGAAGGGGGCCGGTTGCAGCAATTCCCGGCCATCCCGGAAACCCCGAGCAGGCAAGGCAGCGCCACCAACCCCCACAGGGCACAAATGCCCGGGGCTGACAAGCCCCAGGAATGCCAGGCATCTGCCCCTGGTGGGACGTCCAAGGGAGGCCAAGCCGCCAGGCGGCTGGTGCGGCGGGCCCACAGCCCCGGGCCCGCGCCCCCCCCACCCCCCCAGCAGAGCCAACGCCAGCCCCTGGGCCCCAAGCACCGGAAGGCCAATGACCCTACCCCCCAGGTTGGAAACCGGCCCGCGCCCCCTGGCGTGAGCCCCTCCAGGCATACCCTAGCGCCCCCCCCCAGCACCACCGCCGCACACCCCAGGGACCCCCACCCCCGTCCAAGGGAGCCCACATAGCTGAGAGGCATTACCCCCCTCAATCCAGCACCTCTCAACTAACAGACACACTCATTCCCACACCACACCCTTTTGCTGTCATACGCACCCACAAGCACTCACTCACTCTCACTCCCCCACACAGTCCCACTCTCACACTCCCGGACCCACCATCCTCTCTCACTCCTGAACCCACTCAATCTCACTCCAACTCGCCCTCAGGGTCACCCACACACTCTCACGTTCACCCACGCACGCACGCTCACTCCCACTCTGACCTACTCACATCCATTCATGCGCTCACCCACCCTTATTCACCCCTATTTCTTAGGGTGACTGCGATGCAGATGCAGCGAGCCTGAAAGCGCACCAATGGCCAGGGAGACCGCCAACGCAGGCCAGCGCTGGTGCAGTTAAAATTGGGGGGATGGTGGTTGGAGCACCACTAGCCACTGCGACAGGCAGCGGGGCCCCCATCCCCCCAAGCCCTCATTGTCTAAAATGCAATCAAAATTGAGGTGAGGGCAGCCCCACTGCAGCAGAGGTGTCCCCTTCACCGACACAGTGCGGCACACTGCCGCCTCAAAGTCCTAAGTGTATCCAAAAAGATGAATGTTCCACCCAGAATTGCGGGGGATGAGACTGGGAGGGAGACGATTCAAAAGCGAGGCCGCTCCCCACTAGAAATCAGCTCGCAAACTGGTTCAGGAAGCCACCCACTGCCCCCAAATCCCAAGCTAGGGCGAGGACCGCCAGGCTGAGCAGCCCAGGACCCACCAGCATCGAGCCCCCAGCACCACAAACATGATGGAGCAGCCACACCCATTCCCACTCATCTTGCACACACAAACATGTACAACAACAATAATCACAATAGTGAACAATGGGCCGGACCCATACGGCTCCCCACATGCCAAGTGACACCCCCGAGTGTCCACTGCAGGCCCACCAACCACCCACCCCAGATGCACACCGACAGCAGCAGGCCGCCCCGCAGCCACATCCCCCCCGGAGTGGCCCAACGGCAACACGGCCGCCAATCCGTGCCAACGGCGCCCCCCCCCCCCCCCCCGAGCACCCACACACACCCGGCGCCAAAAACCCCAGGGGTAATGCGACAAAGTGCCCCGTCCCATGACACAACAGCAGGGCGGCCAGGACAAGCAGATCTCGAATCACCAACCCCCATGCCACTAGGTGGTCCGCCCCACCCCGCCACCCAACGAGGTTCCCCCACCCATACTCACATCCTCCACCCCCACACATCCACCCACAGGTATCCGCACCCATACACACACCCCCGCCCGCCCTCATGTGCATATACACACACACTCATCATCACACATGCCCACCTACATACACACACAGCCACACTCACGCACCCACTTCCACACACACTCACACTCTCACACACGTGCACACACACATGTACATGCACACCCACTCCCGCAGGCCCCAGAGGACCCCCCCCCCCCATGATGCAGGCACCTGCCCCAGAGCACCACCAGGTCCCCGGGGAGGGCACAGGCAGGCCCGCACCAGTGGCACACACCCGACCCCGACCCGGGGGGGAATGCCCCCCCCCCCCCTCCCCAGCACCAGGGGCCCAGGGTGGGGCTGGGTCTGACCCTGGTTCACGGCCCACCCCTCCAGCCCACCCCGCACCCCCCCCCCCCCCCGGGCCAGACGCACAGCCACCCTGGAACAGGCCCCCCCGAACACCAGCCCCCCCGCGGTCAGGGCACAGACAGCCACCAGAGGCACCAAGGAGAGCAAATCACCGCCCACCACCCCTCAGGTTATAGAATTAATAAGCGGGGACCAGAGAGAATTGAATTCTGCCAATTGATTACTTGAGGAGGCAGACATTCTCTCCAGGCTAATATAATCTCATAGTAAGTTATTATAGTGAGTTATGCATAAATCATTTCTTGATTTCCAATTCATGAGGATAGTTTTCTTTGCGATGCATAAGGCGGTGAGAACCATGTGTGGCATCCTTGCCTCTATATTTATTTCACTCAGATCACCTAATATGCAAAGTGTGGGTGAGGATGGGACACTATACCCAAACCATGCCGACAAGTCCTCACATGTCTTCTGCCAGAACTTTTGAACCGGTGCACAGGACCACATAGCATGTGTTGCGTCTAAAAATACCTTAAACCCCAGTTCTTTTATATGAAGGCCAAATAACCAAACTGAGAGATGAAGTACAATTTCACTTAGTTTACTGAAACTGAGATATGGATACAGGCAGCGCTGGAACACCGCTCTTTAGGCAATACCCCAAGAGAGTGCTACCCAGAAAGTGGGTCCTAAAGTTTTTATAAAGCTTCACCACTCCCTCATGTAAGAGGGAGGGTTTTCCTCAAGTGTATCAGTACTTTTCCACTATGTGACAGTTCAGCTGAGAGCAGAACTGGTTCTAACTGGTTTCAGCAAGTGAGTTATAGTGTATAGCCTAAATACCACAGTGTAACGTATGAAGCAAGCAGATAAAGATGTGTGAGAACATTGTTGCACAATAACTGACATTCAGAGAAAGACAAGTAAAACATGGTATTTTACCAACACATGCATATAGCTATCTGGGACGTTGCTGGTGCAGTAGGAGCAAATATTTGTGTGACTCAGGCCCATTTTGAACATCCTTTGTCCTCCGTAATGAAGTCTATGTAGAACTTTATACTGTATAAGTTGTAAATTAGAGTTTTTTGGGGGGTTTTTTTGGACTTATTTTGTACCCGTAGGTAGATTTGTTCTGCAGTCTGGTGACAAGCCACCAGCTGTTTGCATGTTTTAACCTGCATGTTTTTGGCATGTGGGAGGAAACCGGAGAAATCCCGGAGTAAACCCACGCAAACATGGGGAGAACATGCAAACTCCACACAGATCACTGTTGGCCAGGGATCGAACCCACGATCCCCGCGATCCCCCGGCTGAGGGTAAACTGTGCTGCCGCGGTGCTAACCACTGCGCCACCGTGCAGCCCGGTGTTTTTAGTCATCTTAAAAGTGTTTAAACATATTTGTGTCCAGAAGCTTTCCTCCTTATTGATTGATAGGTCTGTCTCCCATTTTGATATTGGAAGAGATACTGACTCAACCAGTTTTGATAATAGTCCATGTATTTTCGATGTCAATTTAGGGGAAGAAAGATTTAGAAACTCTGCCACCTTAACTGGTACCTCTAGATCTGTCTGATTAAGATCGAATCTTGCTTTTATTATGGATTTAAGCTGTTGGTGTCCAAGATACTTTTTATCACTGATGTCGTACTGCGACACTAGTTCCTGAAATTGGATAAAATTTCCACCTTGAATAAGATTCTCTAAGTTTTTTATTCCCTTCTCTTGCCATAGTGGAAAATTTAATGTCCTCTTTTGTTGCAAGATATCAGGATTATTCCAAATGGGTGTGAGTTTACAGGGGACAAGTGAAGACCCCGTTATTTTTAAAAATTTCCACCAAGCCATCAGAGAGAAGCTGATATTAATGCTTTTAAAACGGTCATAGCGTTTAATACAGGCACTCATAAAAGGTAAATCAGAGATATTTAGCAACCCACAGAGAGCCTGTTCAGCATCTAACCATGGGTTTCCTAGTGGGGTGGATTTTGTCCATTTAGAAACAAACTGCAGTCTGTTGGCTAAAAAGCAATTAAAAAAATTTGGTAGATCTAAGCCTCCGCACTCTTTTAATTTTTGAAGAGTTTTTAAACTAATCGGTGATGGTAGTGACTTAAACCAGGCCATAGATGGTTTGGTAGCAATCATTGAGAACAAATAGTTGATTTTAGGAAGAACCATCATTTTAACAGTTGCGACTCTTCCCATTAATGATATACTGTAGGTAGTGTCCTCCAGAGCGTAAGGTCATCTTGTATTATTTTTAAAAGGGGAATGGGATTTAGTCGCAATAACTCTGAGAGCCTGGGGGAAATATCTATTCCAAATATTTAATATTACCTGATTGTATTGGAATAGTGGATGTATTTGAGAAATTACAATTTATAGGTAAGACTGTTGATTTACCCCAGTTAATAGAGTAGTCTGATAATGATGAAAATTTATCAATGAATGCCACTGTCTAAAGAAGAGATCTTTGTGAATTTTCAAGGAAAATCAATACATCATCAGCAATAAAGACTTATCTTGTGTTCTTTTTCTCCAGTTTGGATACCTCTGATATCAACATTTTGTTGTATGGCTGCTGGTAATGGTTCAATAAAGATGGTAAAAAGTGAGGGAGAGAGCGGACAACCCTGCCTATTACCTCTCTGGAGATTAAAGCTTCGGGAAGTCTGATCATTTGTCCGGACAGACACAGCTGGACAGTTGTATAGTGTTTTAATCCAGTTTATGAAAGATGAACTAAATCTGAACTTGTTTAACACCATAAAAAGAAATTTCCAGTTAACAGGGTCAAAGGCTTTCTCTGCATCCAAGGACAAAATTGTAGTTTCTAAGTTATTAATCTTGCAGTAGTCTATTAAATTAAATAGTCTGTTTGGATTATTAGCCGAGTGCCTACCCTTGATGAAACCTGTTTGATCTGGGTGTATAACAAACGGAATTATCCTTTTCAGTCTTTTGACAAGAGCTTTGCAAATTATTTTAAGATCAGCATTCAAAAGTGAAATGGGACGGTAGCTAGATGGAAGCGTAGGTTCTTTTCCAGGTTTAAGGAGCAGGATAATACTAGCCAAATTCATATTTGGAGGGATTACATTATCTTCTTTCATTTGGTTCACCATTTTAAAGAAAGTAGGTGCCATCACAGGCCAGAATTCTTTATAAAATTTTACTGGAAAACCATCTGGTCCCGGAGCTTTGTTGTTTGGGATGTGCTTACATGCCTCCTGGAGTTCGGACACCAGACGAGGTGCATCCAGAGCTGCAGTCTGTTCATTATTTAATCGTGGTAGGTTATTATCGTCCAAAAATTTATTTATCTCTTAAGTCAGATGGGTTAATCTGACATGAGTAGAGGTTTTCATAAAACTTTCTAAAGGAGTTATTTATTCAGGCTCATGGATAATGTTTCCAGTCATATCCTTAATAGAGTGGATAGTTGTTTTTTCTTTTTTCAATCTAAGCTGGTTCAAAAGATACTGCCCTGATTTATTACTGTGTTCAAACTTCTCAAGACACAGTCTTTGTATTAAAACTGTGTTGTTTTGTTTATAATTTCTTTTAATTCCAGCTTTAATTTTCTCAGATTAAGTGACTGTTCCTGTAGAAAAACAACACAGGTTGTCTCCAGTGATTTAATTTTCTGTTCTAACTCCAGTACCAGTGCTTTTTCTTTTTTATTCATATACGAACAGTAAGAGATTATTTTACCTCACATGACCGCTTTTGCTGCTTCCCAAAGAACACACGGGCATATTCCTGGCACATCATTATATTTCAGATATGATTCCCACTCTTAATTAAAGTAGTTAATAAAGTCTTTGTCTTTTAGTAGTGATATATTGAATTTCCAGCAACTAGTTTTCATTGTAGCTTTCCTATTTACTAGTATAAGAGATACTGGATGGTGATCGCTAATAGCTTGATTTGAACATATTTCAGTGTCTGTGATGTCCCTCACAATAGAATTACTGGCTAAAAAGAAATCTAGATGTGAATGTGAACTATGAACTGATGGAAAAAAAGTGTATTCCCAAAGAGTTGTGTGAAGAGAACGCCATTCATCGCAAAGACCAAAATCATTCATGTATTGTTTGAGAGTGTCAATAGCCTGCCATTTTCGATAATTCCCCAATGCACTGAGCCTGTTGATTGCAGGGTTTAATACCAGGTTGAAGTCTCCTCCTATTATGAATGTAGTGTCATAGAAGTGTAGTGCTCATAAAGAGAAGTGAAAAAAGTGTGAAAATAGGATGGATTGTCAACATTTGGGCCATAAACGCTTGCAATACATAGATCCAAATTTTGAACTGAGATTTTTAATAGTATAAATCTACTTTCCGGATCTGCTATGGTGTTAGTCACAACAAAGCGTATTCTTCTGTTTACCAATATAGCTACCCCTCTGTGTTTAGAATTAAAGCTGGCTGAGTACATGTGAGGAAATTCCGGGGAGGTGAGCGCATCTACAGACGACCTAGAAACATGTGTTTCCTGTAATGAGACAAAGTCTGCCTGTAGCTCCTTCAGTCGATTTAAAAACTTTTATCCTTTTCTCCCTGGTACCAATTCCATGTGACTAACTTAAATGTGGACATGTTTTCACAAACTGGTTTTGTGCTAAAGGCTAACTAAATGTGCCTATGTGATTATATGTCCGTAATGTATGCATATGGGTGTTTTTATTTATTAGGGGTCCAATGTGTGACATTGATGGCAAAATTTAAAATTGATCAAATCTGCACATGAAATTGAGTAATCACTATCCAATTGTGTCAGGTTTATGAAACTATTAACTATTTTCGTAACGGCATTCGCGTTCAGGAACTCTTGAGGATGAGCGCTCACTTCAACTACTTGTAAATGGAGACGTAAACGGGACACTCGGGCTTTTGTTTCCCCGTGTGCCAATGCACTTTGCAATGGCACACGTTTTACACGAAACAACTTCAACACTTCCAGTATTTTTCACGCATCAAAACTCATCAACAGTTACATTTTCATGACATATTAAGATGTGATAACGTGTATACATACCTTCAAATTCTCCCTGTTTGTTGGATAAGACGTAAAATCACAAAAGGCGTAAATGCGGGACACGGAAGTTTGGACCTTCGATAACTTCAATATAAAGTGACCACGGTTAATCCTGTCCACATGGGTTGAGCACATCCGGGGTAGAGAAAATAAAAGTGCTTTCCCAGGGCGGTCACCTCGCCAGACGGGGCTGCGCGCGACCGACCAAGACCGAAGACGTAAATTTTTTAAAGGACACCATATTCGATGTGTCATAAATGTTTGAGATTTTATTGAAATATTCTACATCTGAGCTTCACAAAGACTGATCTCCTTTTTACGTGTATGGATTGGGATTTGAAAGGTGCAAAGTGAAAAGCATCAGCACTTCCTTTTTTCTTGTTACTTTACCAAATAACTTGCATGTTGCTGCGTAAATTCGGGGACACGGAAATTTATGTCGTACGAGTAAATTTGCAGGGGTCGCCGTACAAAAACCATAGATCCGATCACATTGGGGAATGTTTTATTTTGAATTTGCATTACAACTCTGTTATCTCTTGCATAAATGAGTAGAAAGAGTTACTCAGAGATCACTTTACAGTACTTTGAAAGTGATACGATTTTCATGTTACACAAAAACTGGGAAAAATGAGGGGACACGACCAATAGTTTCGATTCTAACGGCAAAATCAATGATTTTTTTTTTAAATTGCAATGCAAGTCTGAAACTCTTTTATGTTCCCTTGCATATTATAAAAACGAAACCGACATCTGCAAATTACAGAAAAAGAGAGAGCACTTGAAAGTCGGATACCCCTGATATAGTGCACTGGACCCCCCCCAAAAAAACACCCCCATATGTGTATATGTATGTTGTGTGTAAAATATATACCTATGCATGTATGCTTGGGTGTGCGCACATGATGTCTCTGTTCCATTTGCTTGCAATTGCAAGCAAATGGGTTGTATGGACTTGGGTGCATGTACTTAAAGTTATTTCCTATAAACCAGAAGTATGAAAGAAAGCAAACATAAAGGTTGGTAAATGGTGAAAAAATGCAGATAATATACAACAATGACCTAACAACTTCAACAAAATTAGCTACAACAGACCAACAAACAACAACCTCAACAAAAAAGAAAAAAACATTCTGACAAATGTTAACAAATTAAACTGAGATTGAATAAGAGACCTGCGCACAATCACACTCTTTTTCCACCTGTAGCTAAGAAAACAAAATAGGCTCTAGAATAACCAGGGCGTTATAGTTTCATCCATAAACAACTTGCCATCTATATACAATCTATCCACAGAGACTATAGCTTGTTTACCTTTCTGGATGTTTTGTTTGCTAATGGGAAAAAGCTTCCTTCTCCTTTCCAAGATTTCCTGTGGAAATTGATCTTTTAGACCATAATTAGTGTTTTTAAGCTGCCTGCCCTGCCTCTGTACCAAAAAGTTTTTGCTTGAAATGCTCAAATTTGGCAACAATAGGTCTGGGACGTTTATTCTGGGAATTTTTTTGCCCAATTCGGTGGCTACACCTCCATTTTTCACTCAGATAAAATACCCTCCTTCGCGGTGATCTAGCAGAGCAGTGGATTAGGGGTAGATCATCCGCCCCACAACCGGGAGGTCTGGGTTCAAGCCCCGGCCAGGTCATGCCAAAGACCATATAAAAATGGAACTTCCTGTCATCCAGCTTGGTGCTCAGCAAAAATGGAACGGAGGAGGGAAATGTGGGTGGCAGTGGCTCAGGAGGTAGAGCGGGTCGTCTAATAACCAGAGGGTTGGTGATTCAAATCCCACTCTCCCCAGCCATCCTGCCATTGTGTCCCTGGGCAAGACACTTTACCTACTTTGCCTCCACTGTCCATGACATGGGGTATGAATGTGTATAAATGTTCGGTAGTGGTCGGAGAGGCCGTTGGCGCGGATTGGCAGCCACGTTTCTGTCAGTCTGCCCCAGGGCAACTGTGGCTGCAGAAGTAGCTTACTACTACCATTGTCTGTCTGTAGTGAATGAATAATGGACTCACTGAGTGCTTTGAGATGTCACTTGACATGTTAAGTGCCATATAAATCTAATCTATTATTTCAGTGCATGTTTCCTTAAATACTAATGAGCCACAGTTCGGCCCGCCTTCCTTCGTTACTTCTGACGTGGTTGATGCTAATGTTATCTAGCTAACTCTGGGTGACACTCACAGCCCGAGCTAACTAATATAAAACTGGCTGAATGTGAGTGTGTAAAAGCCAGAATTAAGCATCATTGGGGACAGAGGCATGTAGTTTGAGTGGCCGATAGGAGTGGTCACTGGGATACAGTAAACACAGAAAGGAGCCTACATGAGTGAAAAGCTGGCTATTTTGGCTAGTATAGAGGGGTTGCACCGACACCAAATTGGTCACGTGTCTTGTTTACTGCGCCATTTTGGACGGCAATGAACAGTCAAATCACCAGCAGCAAGCGTGAGTGAGTGTAATCAACGAGATATATGGCTACACACAAATCAACACTGGTCCAACGACGAGGTGCAGACTTTTCTGTGCTTGGTAGCTGAGTAAAGAAATCCAGAGGGAGCTGGACGGAGCAACCTGAAAAGAATTCACGGCCACCGACTGGCGAAGGCAAATGGGAGGCAGAGTGGCGTCGACCAGACCACGGCATCATCATTGTTGAAAACAGTGATAGAGGATGGTGAGTGATATGACATTATGCATCTTTGTCATTATTTATCCCAGTGGTGGAAAGCTCACTTTGAACAAACAACACCGTTGTCTCCTGTATGCAGACAATGTGCTAGCTAGTTAGCCATCAATGCTAACTCTGTGCTCTGCTTGTATTTTGCGCTTGTGTCAACAACATCTGACGAAATAAGCTAGTGTTAACTGTTAGGTCAAAATTGAATTCATTGAGACTGAATCAATCATCAATAGGCGGTTTCCAAGTCTTGAGCCATTTATTTTCTCTCTGATCAGAGGAGAGAAAAAGTCACAGCAAGGAATGTCTCAGAGCCTGCTCACACGTTCTCTCTAACATGCATTACAAAGGTGGGGCTATTTATACCCCAGGCAAACAGACCTTGAGCTTATCAATAGCCTGAAGACAGCTGGAGCCATCTCCCTCGAGACCACTCCAATCTGTGGACGACACTGAACATTCTGCTTTGATCTTTACATGACCTGGTCAACCTAACTCAACCTAACGCCAGACATCCTGAACAGAACAGTTTGGTATGATAGAGCAGTAAAACCTTCGTCATTATTTACAGTCTTGCTCAGCCTAATCTCACAGTGAGAAACAGACATTCTTTTCAGGCTCTGAGACAATGGAAAATCACAGAGAATCAGCCATTGGCTCATTATATGCACCAGTTACAAATATATTAATAAAATAGAATAATACAGCATTAAAATCATATAGAATAATATAATGAAACATGAAAATATCCTATCATTCCCCCCTTGATGTTTAAAAAAGCATCAGAGATGAAACACTATGGCTTCTAAAACCTCATTGGGCAGCTCACTAAGTTCTGGTGCATTTTATGCTAAAGCATTTTATTGCAAAAGATCCTAACTCTCTTTTTAATGAGGAAAGTTCGCCATCAGCCCTGCTGCCACTACCGAGCGCCGCTGGAATGTTTCATTTCCTGGGGAGTATGGGAGGATAATATCCTTTATTGCAACAAGGAAATCAATCACCTGATTAAGTCATAAAAGAGAAAAATTAAACTAATGGTGTTGTTTAACCGTAAATTGAGATGAATAGTGTATATACTTGTTGTTCTAGTATGTGTTAGCAAATTAGCAGTGATTTAACAAAACAAGTTCATATACATACAGTGGGGTAAAAAAGTATTTAGTCAGCCACCAATTGTGCAATTTCTCCCACTTAAAAGATGAGAGAGGTCTCCAATTTTCATCATAGGTATAACTCAACTATGAGAGACAAAATGAGAAAAAAAAATCCAGAAAATCACATTGAAGGATTTTTAATGAATTAATTGGTAAATTCCTCGGTAAAATAAGTATTTGGTCAATAACAAAAGTTCATCTCAATACTTTGTTAGATACCCTTTGTTGGTAATAACAGAGGTCAAACGTTTTCTGTAAGTTTTCACAAGGTTTTCACACACTGTTGCTGGTGTTTTGGCCCATTCCTCCATGCAGATCTCCTCTAGAGCAGTGATGTTTTGGGGCTGTCGCTGGGCAACACGGACTTTCAACTCCCTCCAAAGATTTTCTATGGGGTTGAGATCTGGAGACTGGCTAGGCCACTCCAGGACCTTGAAATGCTTCTTACGAAGCCACTCCTTCGTTGCCCGGGCAGTGTGTTTGGGATCATTGTCATGCTGAAAGACCCAGCCACGTTTCATCTTCAATGCCTTACTGATGGAAGGAGGTTTTCACTCAAAATCTCACAATACATGGCCCCATTCATTTTTTCCTTTATACGGATCAGTCGTCCTGGTCCCTTTGCAGAAAAACAGCCCCAAAGTATGATGTTTTCACCCCCATGCTTCACAGTAGGTATGGTGTTCTTTCTTCTCCAAACACGACAAGTTGAATTTTTACCAAAAAGTTCTATTTTGGTTTCATCTGACCATATGACATTCTCCCAGTCCTCTTCTGGATCATCCAAATGCTCTCTAGCAAACTTCAGACGGGCCTGGACATGTACTGGCTTAAGCAGGAGGACACGTCTGGCACTGCAGGATTTGATTCCCTGGCGGCGTAGTGTGTTACTGATGTAGCCTTTGTTACTATGGTCCCAGCTCTCTGCAGGTCATTCACTAGGTCCCCCCGTGTGGTTCTGGGATTTTTGCTCACCGTTCTCGTGATCATTTTGACCTCACGGGGTGAGATCTTGTGTGGATCCCCAGATCGAGGGAGATTATCAGTGGTCTTGTATGTCTTCCATTTTCTAATAATTGCTCCCACAGTTGATTTCTTCACACCAAGCTGCTTACCTATTGCAGATTCAGTCTTCCCAGCCTGGTGCAGGTCTACAATTTTGTTTCTGGTGTCCTTTGACAGCTCTTTGGTCTTGGCCATAGTGGAGTTTGGAGTCTGACTGTTTGAGGTTGTGGACAGGTGTCTTTTATACTGATAATGAGTTCAAACAGGTGCCATTAATACAGGTAACGAGTGGAGGACAGAGGAGCCTCTTAAAGAAGAAGTTACAGGTCTGTGAGAGCCAGAAATCTTGCTTGTTTGTAGGTGACCAAATACTTATTTTACCAAGGAATTTACCAATTAATTCATTAAAAATCCTTCAATGTGATTTTCTGGATTTTTTTTTCTCATTTTGTCTCTCATAGTTGAGGTATACCTATGATGAAAATTGGAGACCTCTCTCATCTTTTAAGTGGGAGAACTTGCACAATTGGTGGCTGACTAAATACTTTTTTGCCCCACTGTATGTAAATGTAACCTCAATGAAGAACAATAAAAATAACCAAAAACGATCATATGTGTAAAAGATGCATATGTATGCATGTATTAGAGATCTATGTGTGCTAGCATCCTAACCTATGTATATTAGTACCTTAATGTGAAAATGTAGACAAACTATCAACAGTCAAACAATCAATCAATACAATAAAACTGTATAATGATCAAATAGTGATTAGTAACATAGTGATTCCAAGTGCAACATATATTAAAACAGGATAACCAGGATAAAGTGAAAAAATCTCAAACAGGGATAATACAACTTCTCTGAACTTCAAGACATATTTGATTACTCTTGCAACTCAGTACATTTCAAATTCACATCATGAACATACATCTCCTTTCAGTTTTCTGCATGTCAGTCATACTTTTACTCTGTACTCATAAACCTTAAGCTGGTGTTGTTTCCCCTTCATCTCCAGTGGTGGCTTCATGATATAACACTAAATCTAAATGAACAAGCCTCAACATCATATCATGGACGCAAGGAATGACACATGAAAAGATCAAGAGTATCACTGCAAAAATCACCACCAAGTTTATGGCAAGAGTCCTCCATGAGGAAAACAACCAGTCTATCCAGTGTGATGAATCATTAACATTATCCTTAGCTCCAGCAACCTGCAGGGCAGTCAGATTACGTATGGCTGAAGCAATGACACCTCCATCTGCATCATGTGCAGGTATAAAGGTGCAACAGTACTGGCCTACAATTTCGCACACACCCCCATGGGCGGCAGTCAATTGATCAAGTACCATTCTATTTTGTGTTGCTACAAGTCTTATAGCAGTCATTTCTTCCCTTTCACCTTTCCAGGCAGCTAGGGAAGAATTCACAAAAGATTGTAATCTATAGTTAAGAGTCTCAACCCACAAAGTATTCTTTGCCACTCCGACCCAAGGGAATAGTGACTGAACTACCTTTTGACCTGTAGTGAGTATTTTAAACTGCTCTGGCACACGTCCGTACCCCAGATGGAGTCATGTGGTGTAAAAATGGCATCCTGTGATAGGTCTCTCTTCCCTCTGCCCGCCTGACCCGCTGACATAATCAGGGTGTTATCAGTCACAAAGACGGGGGCACAGACTCCTGCCCAATTCATAGGCGGATGAGAATATGCCTTACGACCACACAGCCACCAATCACCCGTCACCATATGTGCGCCATACATATGGAAGTTACAGATAGCAGCACTGCAGAGCTCCAGCATAGTGACAGGCCCGTGATAACAACGGTTAACTTGTGGACACCACCTGCCCACCCAGTTGGTCAGGGTACCAGCATCACAGGTGCAGTGTACACTGTACACCGTTTCACACCGGGAAAGGGGTAGGTCGCCCAGAGGGTTGTTACCACTTCCCTTCAAACAGAAAGAAAAGGTCCCTGATGAAACTAACCTTGCCCTTACAGCGTAAGGGGTGCCATAAGTTTTCTGATTGGTAGAGTGATAAAAGATTTCACAAGAGCGATTCAGAGTGATGTTTCTTGTGTAGTCCCTTTCCATAGCCTTCTGTAAAAAACAGAGGGCCTTTGCTGGTTCCATCATTTCAGCCACCACAGCAGTCTGTCCAGCTGACGTTTTCACTAAAGAGCAAACATAACAATTAGAACGATTAGCTGCCCTAGCCGTATAGTTAGCGTACCTCCACCACGTATTGGCAGCATATTCATGATCCTGATGTTCATGTAACTCTAGCCAATTATGTTGAATATGTGCAAGGTCCCTACCACTACGGTGTATGGTTTGTGGGGCAGCTAAAAGAAACCAAAGTAAAAATGTCACCACTAGGATGATGATGCAAAGGAAACAACAACAACTACACCATTTAATGATTGGACGTCTTCCTTCCGCTTCTTGTCTCTCCATGATGGTCAACCGTTTGCTTCACTATCCCAAGCCGGTACTGGATGCCCCATGTGGGACGTCGCACTTGTATAGGGAAACAATTAAAAAGTCTCTTGCTGAAAGTCTTTAATGAAATGGAGTTGAAGATACTTATTCAGTAGTCCCTAGCTGTGAGTTCTGAGTAGGGTAAAGTTTACAGTGTGTTAAATGCACCCGAGTCCCGTCCTTCAACTTTCACCGCTGTTGGCGTTGACAAAATAACTTTATGTGGTCCTTGCCAGGGTGAATCAGTCCAGTTCTTCTTTTTGATGGCTTTGATGAGGACGAGGTCTCCTGGCTTGGCCAAGATCGGTGCAGCTTCCTTGTGAACCTTCCTGGGGAGAGTAGCAGCGATAACATGTCTGTTAGTCAACATCCTTCTTATGTAATCTGCTAAACACACTTCTTCATCACTAGGATTGAATGGTCTCAAAGGTGGTAGCAAGTATGGTTTGCCATGCATGATCTCAAATGGAGACCCCTTCGGATGGGATTATCCTCATGTAAAACAAGACTAATGGGAGGCAGTGAATCCAATTTTGCCCTGTTTCTGCCATTGTCTTGCTGAGTCTTTAATAGTTCTGTTTGTGCGTTCCACCAATCCTGCAGATTGTGGGTGATAAGCTGAATGATTCTTCAGACTGATGTTCAGTGCTGTGCCTAAATGTGATATAACTTGATTTACAAAGTGTGTACCATTATCTGAGTAAATTTCTGTGGTATTCCAAACCTAGGTACAATTTTGGCAAGCAGTTTCTTTGCCACTGTGATTGCATTTGGATGTGTACAAGGAAAAGCTTCTGTCCATTTAGAAAACATATCACAAATGACCAGACAATATTTCTTGCCCTCACATTTATTCAGCTCAATAAAATCCATGCAGATGTTTTGAAATGGATAAGTGGAGGCTGGAAAAGTGCCTCTTTCAGTTTTAAAATTTCCCTGTGCATTGTTTTTTGCACAAATTAGACATTTTTTACAAAACTGTGTGGCAAACTGGTTAAACCCATAGGCAGTAAAGGTTTTATTCAATGTAGATACCATCCCCCCCTTGCGACATGCGAAATGCCATGCAGCAAGGTAGAGACTTGGTGAAACAGTTTGTGTGGTAGAATAGGCTTGTTTGCGTTACATTTGTAGAGCTTTGAGGTGTCATCAAAAATAGCTCCCTTCTTTATCCATTTGTAAATTTCAGCCTGTGGTGCAGCTTTTTGTGCCTCAACAAGAATGTCACGTGATAGCTCTTCAGTCAGTGTCAAAATACAATCAGATGTGCTTTGTCCAGGTTGCAAGTCTTGCACAACCGCTTTTGCAGCTTGATCCGCAAAATGATTACCTTGAGAAACCGGATCATTGCCATTTGTATGAGCAGCACATTTGCATATGGCCAGCTGTGATGGAAGTTTGACACTTTCAAGCAGCTCCAAAATAAGGTGTTTATGCTGAATAGGCTTACCTGTTGATGTAATCATGCCTCTGTTTTTCCACTGCTGTGCAAAGTGGTGAATAGTGGAAAATGCATACTGGCTGTCAGTGTAAACTGTAAGTTTTTTATTTTGCCCCAATTTGCATACTTCAGTCAGAGCAATCAGCTCTGCGGCTTGAGCTGAAAAATGGGGTGGAAGTTTTTGGGCTTTCAAAACAGTGTCATGAGTGACAACTGCATAGCCAGACAAATCTGATCCATCACAATCACGTTTTGATGATCCATCTACAAACAATGTGAGATCTGAATCATCCAAGGGGATGTCTTGTAAATCAGGATGTGGTAGTGTTTCAATTTCTGCCAAACAGTCATGAGATTCTCCTTCAGTGGAAATTGGCAAAAAAAAACTTACTGGATTTAATACTGTGCAAAGCTCAATCATTAAATGTGGCTGTGACATTAGCACTATCATGCATGCAAGGTGTCTGGATGGTGAGAGAACTGATATCTTACTCTGGGATAAAATGACAGACACTGCATGTGTGACCTTCAGGGTCAAAGGATGGAAAAGAACAATCCCTGCAGATAGTTGAACTGCCATGGATGCAGCTTTTACGACTTGCACACATGGAGGAAAGCCTCTTGCAACAGCATCCAGTCTTGTGGAATAATATGCCACTGGACGCATTTTTGCCCCAAATGGTTGAAGCAGCACTGATGTCATGTGTCCCTGTCTACAATCAGCCATTTTAATAAATTGCCTTTTATAGCCAGGGAGTGCCAGAACTGCAGTGCTGACCAAAAGCTTTTTCATCCTGACAAATGCTTCCTCTGCTTCAGGTGTCCACTCAATCTTGTCCACCTGTGCCATTGTTTTTTTGTAAATGAGGTCAGACAATGGTTGCACTTCAAATGAATAATTTGCAATCCAGGAGAGACAATAGTTTAATGTCCCTAAAAATGATATCATGTCTCTTTTGTGATTGGTTTGGGCGCTGCCAAAATAGCCTCTTTGCGAACAGGATCAACATGTCTCCCTTCTGCTGACAAAATGTGGCCTTAGTATTTCACTTCTGTCTTCCACAACTGCAGCTTTGCTTTGTTGACCTTGTGACCCTGCTCAGCTAAAAATTTCAACAAGGCAATGGTGTCTTTTTTGCATGTGATTTCATCAGGGGGTGCCAGCAAAATGTCATCAACATACAGGAGTAGCTGACTACCATGAGTTTGAACAAACTGGGCCAAATTTGCTGACGTTGCCTGTGAAAAAATAGTCGGTGATTCACAATAGCCCTGCGGCAGCCTCGTGAATGTGTACCTCTTGCCTTCAAATGTGAATGCAAACCAAAACTGATGATCTTGGTGAATAGGAATGCTGGAAAAAGCATTGCTGATGTCAATCACTGTGAAAAAATTCATCTGTCGTTGTAGATCATTTAACAGTGTGAGGGTCTGAAACTGTTACAGCCCTAGGAATGATGGCTTTATTCACTGCCTGAAGGTCTTGGACCATCCTCCAGCCGGAGGATGGTGCAGCCTTCTTTACCGGAAACAGAGGCATATTGCATGGTGATTTTGGACATGATACTATAACCCCTGCATCTGTCAGTTCCTGTGTAACAGGTTTAATGCCTTCCTGTGGTTCTGGGTGTAGAGGATACTGTTTCTGATAAGGCCTAAAATGAGATTTTGCATTTATTGTTACCAATTCTGCATTTTTCATTAAACCTACATCTGCTTTTCCTGTTGACCACAAGGAATTTGGAATTTCTGAGAGTTCATTTTCCTCTGTCAAGGGAAATAGTCATGCTTGTGATTCAGGAACGTCAGTGCTGACATCTTTTTGGACTTGTGCCACCCAGTTCAAAGGCAGTCTGTAGGTGTCAAGCTTCAAACAGTACTGAACTCTTGGATCAGGTGTATCCTTCCATGATTGATCACATTGTTCTGCTGTGTTCACAAATCTGCCTGCATCCTTCCACTGCATGTGTTTAGGCTTAATCAGTGCAATGTGTGGTGCTTCCTAGTGTATGAAGTGGCTCTTATCTTCATCAGATAACCTCACAGATTCCCCTGCATAGCCTTTTGGTGACCAGTACAAATTTGCAATGACTATTCTGGAGGATAAGTTTGCAAAAAATGTTTTCTCAAATTTATCATCTGGGCCACTCAGATATCTGTCATACATATTGCAATGATATTGATTTGTGGCCTGCACAGTTATAGGAACCTGTGTTTTGAAATGTTGCATTATTTTGGCTTCCAAGCTCTCAGTCACCCCAGTTGGTCCGGCCGGTACCAAACAGAGCGAATATGAGTATCTTGGTACTGCAAAATCTTGCACAACATGGATTTCTGACACATGTGGGAAATGTGATGCTCTCATTCCACCTTCTGTCGGAATTACAGCGATATTGAGAGTTGTGAGCAAATCCCTTCCTAATAGGTTAACTGGACACACCTGTGACAAAATAAATTAACCTTCTGCACTGTCCCCTGTGACAGGATCTTTTACTGTTGCAATTTCAGAAAGGTATTCCTTCTTGAGTTTCCCATTTGCTGATTTAATGATCACTGTGTGTTCTGATTTTGTGAACCCCCCAGCATCTAGGCCTGAAATGACAGATCTGCAAGCCCCAGTATCACAGAGAAATTTCAAAGGAGTTCCCTGAACTTCTAGAGTAACCTCTGGTAAACACTCTAGTTTCATGATTAGGTCAAAGTCAGGTAAATGAAATATGTCAACTGTGTCATTGTCAGCTTCAGTAGCTGTACTTAGCTTTGAATCAGTTAGTCACATGTTGGGATGTGATGAGTCCAGTTGTTGCTGTGGCTGCTGAGCAGGGCATGGTCCCCTCCCCTCTCTCCAGCCTCTTTGAGTTCTGGTAGACCCGTCAGAACCCCACGCCTCTTCCCGACGTCTCCAAGGCTTTGTAGAGGGAATTCAGCGTCTCTTTTCAGCGCTCTCAGAAGTGTGGGCTCACCTCTTTTGACCGTGCACTGTCTAGTCTGGGTCCGCCGGAAAACGCCATGGATTTCTTTGGGTCCCTGTTCGTTGAACCAAAATGTTAGGTCAAAATTGAATTGATTGAGACTGAATCAATAATCAGTAGGCGGTTTCCAGGTTTTGAGCCATTTATTTTCTCTCTGATCAGAGGAGAGAAAAAGTCACAGCAAAGAATGTCTCAGAGCCTGCTCACACGTTCTCTCTAACATGCATTACAAAGGTGGGGCTCTTTATACCCCAGGCAAACAGACCTTGAGCTTATCAATAGCCTGAAGACAGCTGTCGCTGGAGCCATCTCCCTCGAGACCGCTCCAATCTATGGACGACACTGAACATGCTGCTTTGATCTTCACATGACCTGGTCAGCCTAACTCCAGACATCCTGAACAGAACAGTTTGGTAGGATAGAGCAGTAAAACCTTTGTCATTATTTACAATCTTGCTCAGCCTAATCTCACAGTGAGAAACAGACATTCTTTTCAGGCTCCGAGACAATGGAAAATCACAGAGAATCAGACATTAGCTCATTATATGCACCAGATACAAATATATTATAAAATAGAATAATACATCATTAAAATCATATAGAATAATATAATGAAACATGAAAATATCCTTTTGAGTGTGTCTGTCGCCGAAATGCGACATAACCCCTAGTGGTCAAGAGTGGTAAATATTTTTTGTCAATAAAATAGTTCAGATTTCCAAGGCTATAACTTGAAAGTGGCAAGAGATAATGGCTTACTGTCAATTAGAAAGATGTAAAATATGATCCAAAGTTTCAGATAGGAATAAATTTACACATTTAATTTGCATAATGTCACGGCACCTCTTTAAATTCCATAACTCAGTCAAAACTGGACTTTGGATGTATTTACACAAAGAATGGTTCAGTCTTTTAACACCGTTTTTTTGTACAGAGGTACCTCATCATCTTATCTTCAAAGTATATGAACAAGAAATCAGTACATTAAAAAAAAAAAACAGAAATTCCTCACTTACTTTTGACAAAGGGGGGCTGGCTGGCTGGCGTGGTCGCTGCGTTTTCACCCATCGTGGTCGTTATTTTGTGTTCTGTCAGTCATTTATGGTCTCTACCACATCTACAAAGTCTTATGATTATCCCACATAAACTTTGCTTGTATCCCGTGGCTATTTTCCGCGTACAAAGCCGACAAAGTGACGGTGATGATGACCGATCGCGGCCATATTAGCTTTCTGGGCTAAAATGCTAAAAACAGAAAAGGAAATTATGAGTTCTTCTTCTTCGGTGTATTATGTGTCATCCTTTGAGTCCTCCAACGGATGTCTGCCACCTTCTGAAACTGGCAGATCAGTACAAATCTTTAATGGAGCCGATCATGTCAGAGTAAAATGACGGGCGCAGCACCGCCCTCTGCCACTAGGGGCACGCAGATTCACACACTCAGAGGGTTAATCCTGGTTAAAAAGTAGTTTTTTACATGTTGCACTTTCGTGCTGTGCATGTACTTAAGTTGTGTTGTGGCGACATGGTGTGGGACTTCTCCACCCAGAGAAGAAGGCAGCTGGGGAAGGGGGGAACAATGGACCGAAAGAGGAAGTGTCACCAGGGGGTATCAGAATCAGAATCACTTTATTGCCAAGCATGTTTACAAAATAAACATACGAGGAATTTGACTTGACCTTGGGCGCGCAGAAGCGCATCCCAGGGCCGTGGCAGCCTGAAGGCGCCTGTCATCAGTGGAGGGTAAAGAGGGGGGAATGGGGGAGGGAATGACACAATGGGCAGAGAGAAAAAAACATAGTTAATCAAAATAAAGATTACATAGATAATCTAAATTGTGATTACATAGAAAAAAAACCTCTAAGCACAATTAGCAGACTAATACAGATCACACAATACAAAGGAGCAAAGAGAGACCAGTGTATGTAGTCAGCATGTAATAATCAGTGTGAGTGCAGTGTTGAATGTATCAGTTGCTATTGTACAACAAAGGGGCGCCTCCTGGCAACGGATGGTTGTTATGATCATGTATTCAAAACACAGATAAGCATGTCCCAGAGTCTTTCTCTCTTTGTGCATGCCAGATGGCAAAGTTCTGTATTAGACACATGATAGCGTTGTCCTTGAAGAGTCCGGTTTGCTGAACAACAGCAATTTTTGTTATTGTTTGGGTTAAAGAGAAGCCAAAACACCTTCCAACACAATCTTTGCACCTGGAGGAACGAGTTCCCAAGGACGTCGAATCAAGGCCAGATGAGAACAGTCACTTGGAGCATAGTAATTTCCACTCTCATGCGATTCTGTGCATCACAAATAATTCAATTCAATTCACAGGCTTAAATCGCTGGTCGAATTGTTGAAGGAGCTTCGCCGGGATCCGCATTTTGACCAGCTCTTCCAACTTTATTAATTTCCGATACACTAGGAAACTCCGGAGCCAAACAGTAGAATCCTGCGATCATATCCAAACAGATAGATGTCTTCTGCATCTTCAGTCGAATCACACAGACACATGAGTTCCAATTAACCATGAGTCACACATTTGGGCCCCCCCGGGCCCGATTTCCTGTTGAAAAGGTGGTGTCAATTGCATTAAAGCCTGAAATTCCATTTTTTTCCGTTTGGATTGAGATCAGCGAGAAGGAGCGAGACACAGACACAGACGAAGCAGCAAGCTGGGATCAGATCATCAGGGAGGCGAGAGGAGGAGAGGAGTGACGGGACAGTAAGGACTATGCACCCCCGGGAGAGGAGTAAATGCCAGAACCGCTGGAAGAAGAAGGGTGTGAGAGCAGCACCAGCGTTATGTCATATTAATGTGCCACACAGGCTTTGTTCGAAGCACAATGTATGATGGTCGGAAGTTCCGGCTCTCAATGCAAGGTATTAAAAATATGAAAGAGGAATGCACAGAGACCCGGGAGCGCTTTTACTGTACTGTATGTTGGAGATGGAATAAAGTTTCTGTGTCGTCTAGCTCATTGCCTCGCCTGCTTCCTTTCTCCACATTGGTGACCCTAAGAGGTGCCATGGAAAGCGAACCGAGCACCGCCTCGGGGACTACCTGGAGGGAGAGCACCAGCGCCACGTGAGTGGTCTCAGTCAAGCTCCCAGACTTCTGCCTTCACAACCCGACCATGTGGTTCTTGCACATAGAAGCCTAGTTCGCACTCTACGGGATAACAACGGACAACACCAAGTATTACTACATGGTTGCTGCACTGGATGCGCGTGTCACGCAACAGGTGACGAGCCTGCTCCAGGAACCACTGTCCCAAGGAAAATATGAAGTGCTCAAGAGGATGCTTCTCCAGTGCTATACCCTTTCTGACAGTGAGAGGGCAGAGAGACTCCTAATGCGTTCTGAGTTAGGGGACAGATCAGCAGTGGAGCGCATGGAGAGCATGTTGGCACTGAGGGCGAAGAACGACGAATCTTTCCTGTTTGCCCATTTGTTCCTCAGGAACCTACCGGCTACAGCGAGGGCAATCCTGGCCAACATGCCGCGGCTGGTTACTAAGGACTACCGTGCCCTGGCGCGGGAAGCGGACCGCATCATTTTTGGTGACCAGAACTCTCAGCGGGCAGACAGTGGTACCGGCATCCATGAGGGACTCCAGCGAGGTCGAGGAGCTATTCGTGGTAGCCGGGACGGACACCAGGAGACAAAGGAGCGGGGCTATCTTATTTTATCATTGCTGTTTCGGCTCGAATGCCCAACGTTGCCTGTCGCCATGCCAATTCAAGAAGCCAGGAAGACGGCATGTTTGGAATTCAGTGGCAACTGCAACCGATGGCGACAGGAACAGACTGCTTTATGTCACGGACACACGTTCGGGGAGACGGTTTTTGGTGGACTCCGGCTCCCAGAAGAGCCTCATCCTGCTGGTCAATGCAGACAGGGTCGCAGGACGCAGCGGTCTCGAGCTCACGGCCACTAATGGATCCACCGTCAGGACATTTGGCGAGCGGACACTGACGATATGCTTACACGGACGCAACTTTCAATGGGATTTTGTGATAGCTGCATGTTCCGGCCCCATTTTAGGCGCAGATTTTTTATGTGCTTATGGGTTGTTAGTCGATGTTGCTAATAGGAGATTAGTCGACGCTGTCTTTTACCTCACTGCCCTGCACAGCTCGGGGAGCTGGGTCGACAACACTGGCTAACGTTATAGCTCCAGGGGATAAGTACCAACATTTGCTTGCACAGTTCCCAGCACTCACGGTCCCGACTTTTTCGGCTACCGATAACAAAACACTGGGTCGAACACTTTATAATGACAAAAGGTCCGCCGGTGTTCGCGCGACCTCGGCGTTTGGATGCAGCTAAACTGGCCAGCATGTGAGAGGAATTTGCCAACTTAGAGCAGTTGGGCATCGTCAGGCGCTCCAACAGCCCGTGGGCACCCCCGCTACACATGGTGCCTAAAGCCAACAGGTTGTGGTGACTGTGTGGCAATTTCTGGGACTTGAATAATGCCACGGAACACGATTGTTATCCCATTCCACACATCCAGGATTTTTCGGTGCACCTGGCCGGGGCGCGTGTTTTTTCGAAAGTGGATCTGCTCCGCGGATAGCATCAGGTCCCAGTGTACGCCGAAGATGTTCCAAAAACAACGGTAATAACTCCTTTGGGCCTTTTCGAGTTTTTACGCATGCCATTCAGATTAACAGGCGTGGCGCAGACTTTCCAGAGGATGATGGACGCAGTGCTTCGCGACTTGTCCTTCGTTTTTGTCTACTTAGACAACATTCTGGTAGCTTGCGCGTCTGAGGAGGAGCACATCGCCCATCTCAAGATGGTTTTCCAGAGGTTGGAGGCGCACAGGCTGATAGTTAACCTGACCAAGTGCCAGTTCGGTGTGCCAGAGATTGATTTTTTTTTTTTTTTGGGGGGGGGGGGGGGGGAGTGCCACTGCATTTTGCCAGAGGGTACGATTCCGTTACCGGCTAAGGTGCGTGCTTGGTCAGACTTTCCGCATCCACAGACCATGAGAGCACTACAGGAGTTTTGGGGAATGGTTGGTTTTTATAACTGTTAACTTCCTCAGGCAGCCCAGCAGAAGCAGCAGTTGTATGCCGTGCTTAAAAAAAAAAAAAAAAAAAAAAAAAGAAGCCTGCGGAAGCCATTGATTGGATGCCCGAGCGAGTCCAGGCTTGTACCAACGCCAAAACAGCACTTGGGGATGCCATGTTGTTAGCCCACCCGGATCCATCTGCACGGATAGCACTCACTACGGACGCATCTGATGTTGCCTTAGGGGCAGTGGTGGAGCAGTACGTCTCAGGTTTGTGGCAGCTGCTCGCATTTTTCAGCCGAACTTTGCGTGATGAGTACAAATACAGCACATTCGATAGAGAATTACTGGCTCTCCACCTGACGACGCTCCATTTCCAGTTTTGGTTAGAGGGGTGCGAGTTCACCGTGCTTGTGGACCATAAGCCGCTGACGTGCGTGATGGCCAAGGTCTCGGAACTGTGGTCGGCCCAGCAGCAACGGCATTTGGCGATTTCGGAGTTTACTACCGACATACAACACGTCGCCGGTAAGCTCAACATCGTGGCCGATTGTCTGTTGCGTGCGTTATTCTCCCCAGTCTACATGGGAATAGATTTCCCCACGATGGCCATGGAGCAAGCCAGGGACGCGGACATTTGCGCGCTCCAGTCTGCGCCTACTGAGTTAAGGCTAGAGAGCAGGGTGGTGCAAGAAGGATGCCCTCCCTTGCTCTGCAACGTCGCCACTGGGCGCAGACGGCCGGTGGTTCCAAGCTCTTGATGCCGTCGTGTTTTTGAGTTGGTCCACTCTCTTTCGCATCCGGGAGTGTGCACTTCAGTGAAGCTAGTGGGGGCGAAATTTGTCTGGCCGCACTTGCACAAGGACGTGAAAGAGTGAGCTGCAGCTCGTGTGCAGCTCGTGTGCCAGCGCGCCAAAGTGCACAAGCACACCTGAGCCCCCTTCAAGCCATTCCAAATCCCGGCCAGGAGGTTCAACCACATCCACGTGGATTTGGTGGGACCTCTCCTGCCGTCGCATGGTTTTACACACCTTTTAACAATCGTGGACCACACCACGCACTGGCTTGAAGTGGTCCCGCTGGCTTCTATCACGTCCACAGAAGTGGCTCATGTTTTTTTGTCGGCTTGGGTGGCACGGTTCAGATCCCCATCGGACATCACTTCCAACAGGGGTCCACAATTCGTTTCGGAAATCTGGTCCGCGATGGCCCAGAGCCTGGGGGATCAAAATTCACCACACTACCGCGTACAACCCCCAGGCTAACGGGTTATGCAAGCGTTTTCATAGGTCACTTAAAGCAGTGCTCAGAGCTTTGCTCATGGATGCAAATTGGGGCGACTGCCTGCCCTGGGTTCTTTTAGGGTTGCGCTCCGCACCTAAGGATGATTTGGCAGCCTTCCCGGCAGAACTCATTTTTTCTCAGCCGCTATGGATCCCCGGAGAGTTTTTACCGGAAAGCCCCGCAACCGAGGCTGATCGGCCTGCGCAATTTTTGCACAGTACGGAGGCTTTTAACATACTGGGCCCGGCCCACCATTGTTTTCCTCGCGCCTTCGTCCCAAAAAGCTTGCTGAATGCCAGTTTTGTTTTAGTCAGGCATGATGCGCACCGGACCATGCTGCACCCACCGTACGACGGACCGTTCAGGGTGTTGGAACCTGGGGTGAAGCATTTTGTGTTAGACTTGGGGGGACGTAGGGAGACCATCTGCATCGACAGGCTGAAGCCCTCTTTTGTGTTGGCAGATGAGCAGGTGGTGTTGGCCCAAGCTCCCCGGCGCAGACGCCAACCGTTAGTGGCTCCGCAAGTTGGCAATCCCTCAGCAGGGACCTGCGCTCGTGAAGTGGATGTGTTTTCCCCCCCTCCCTTTTTCCCTCCACAGACTGACGTGCCCTCCTGTACACCCCACCAGCAGGGCAGTTTGACTGGATCGGTGACCCCCCTACTACAGCCGCTATGGGCGCCAGTTCAAGCCCAAAGGACCTGGGGGGGGGCTGTGTGGGGGGCTTAGTGTTGGACTTCTCCACCCAGAGAAGAAGGCAGCTGGGGAATGGGGGAACAATGGACCGGAAGAGGAGGTGTCACCGGGGACAGTCACACGGGACAGTCAGGACTATGCGCCCCCCCAGGGATTGGAGTAAATGCCGGAGCTGCTGAAAGAAGAAGGGTGTGAGAGCGACGCTGGCGTTATGTCATATTAATGTGCCACACAGGCTTTGTTCTAAACACAATGTATGATGGTCAGAAGTTCTGGGTCTCAATGCATGGTATTAAAGCTATAAAAGAGGAATGCACAGAGACCCGGGAGCGCTTTTACTGTACTGTATGTTGGAGATGGAATAAAGTTTCTGTGTCGTCCAGCTCGTTGCCTTGCCTGCTTCCTTTCTCCACAGTGTGTGTATTTTCATTCTAGAGTACCACCGCAGGCTGAAGATCTGCTGAACCGGGACCAGCAGCACATCCAGTTGCTTCTCAGTGAGGCAAGAGAGCATAAAACGAGAACAGGTCAAGTGGACCCCTGACCAAGTGAGCGCCCCAAGTGGACCCCAGGGTCCAGTCTGTACATGTACAAGTACATTTTCAATCCAGTGATTTACAAACTGATTTGGAGCTTTCTAAAGCCTCATTCAGAACATTATAGTCCCACATACCTATTCTGTGGATTTTCATCTGGGGGCAGCCAGTGGTGACAAGCAGGAGCGGTGGAGAAGAAAAGTCTTTTGAAAGCAGAAACAGAGCCAAAACCTTCTCCGGGTCAGATTAGTTGTCATCTTACATATATACATTTTTTGCACTTCTTGGTGGCCGGGAAAAGTCTTTCCAACAGTTACATATACAAATTCTTGTTGTTCTCCTTCTTCACGTTTACAAATCACTGGATTGAGAATTTACATGTACAGATTGGATCCTGGGGTCCACTTTGGGAGTGCTCACTTGGTCAGGGGTCCACTTGACCTGTATCCCATGAAACTACCTTGTGAAGGGAGGAGATGGCTCAGAATGCTGCCTTCAATGAAGCGTTCCTTGGTGTGCCGGGCCACTTTAAGGCAAGGAGTTGGTGTGTGTGGCCGGCGTGTGTGACCCATTCTGAATTTTTTTTTACAGTTTAAAGTTTGAATTTTGCACATTCTAAATAATCTGGATTTTGCTGGTGATTTTAATAAACAATTTAGTGACTTACACACGTGGACAAAATTGTTGGTACCCCTCTGTTAATGAAAGAAAAACCCACAATGGTCACAGAAATAACTTGAATCTGACAAAAGTGGTAATAAATAAAAATTCTATGAAAATTGACCAATGAAAATCAGACAATGCTTTTGAATTGTGGTTCAACAGAATTATTTTAAAAAACAAACTCATGAAACAGGCCTGGACAAAAATGATGGTACCCCTAGAAAAGATTGAAAATAATGTGACCTTAGGGACATGTTCAACCAAGATGTGTCCTCTAATTAACATCACAGGTGTCTACAAACTTGTAATCAGTCAGTCGGCCTATTTAAAGGGTGACAAGTAGTCACTGTGCTGTTTGGTGACATGGTGTTTACTACACTAAATATGGACCAGAGGAAGCAAAGGAGAGAGCTCTCTCACGAGATTAGAAAGAAAATTATAGACGAGCATGTTAAAGGTAAAGGCTATAAGACCATCTCCAAGCAGCTTGATGTTCGTGTGACTACAGTTGCACATATTATTCAGAAATTTAAGATCCACAGGACTGTAGCCAACCTCCCTGGACGTGGCTGCAGGAGGAAACTTGATGAAGAATGGTAGCAAAAGAGCCCAGAACAACCTCTAAACACATTCATGGTGATCTCCAAGGTCAAGGTACATCAGTGTCAGATCACACCATCCGTCGTCGTTTGAGCCAAAGTGGACTTCATGGGAGACGACCAAGGAGGACACCACTGTTGAAAACAAATCATAAAAAAGCCAGACTGGAATTTGCCAAACTGCATGTTGACAAGCCACAAAGCTTCTGGGAGAATGTCCTATGGACAGACGAGACAAAACTGGAACTTTTTGGCAAGGCACATCAGCGCTATGTTCACAGACGCAAAAATGAAGCATACCAAGAAAAGAACACTGTCCCTACTGTGAAACATGGAGGAGGTTCTGTTATGTTGTAGGGCTGCTTTGCTGCAACTGGCACAAGGTGTCTTGAATCTGTGCAGGGTACAATGAAATCTCAAGACTATCAAGGTATTCTAGAGAGAAATGTGCTGCCCAGTGTCAGACAGCTTGGTCTCAGTCGCAGGTCATGGGTCTTGCAACAGGATAATGACCCAAAACACACAGCTAAAAACACCCAAGAATGGCTAAGAGCGAAACATTGGACTATTCTAAAGTGGCCTTCTATGAGCCCTGATCTAAATCCTATTGAACATCTGTGGAAGGAGCTGAAACATGCCGTCTGGAGAAGGCACCCTTCAAACCTGAGACAACTGGAGCAGTTTGCTCATGAGGAGTGGGCCAAAATACCTGCTGAGAGGTGCAGAAGTCTCATTGACAGTTACAGAAATTGTTTGATTGCAGTGATTATGAATGAATATTAAGTTAAGGGTACCATCATTTTTGTCCAGGCCTGTTTCATGAGTTTGTTTTTTTTTTAAATAATTCTGTTGAACCACAATTCAAAAGCATTGTCTGATTTTCATTGGTTAATTTTCATAGACTTTTTATTTATTACCACTTTTGTCAGATTCAAGTTATTTCTGTGACTATTGTGGGTTTTTCTTTCATTAAGAGAGGGGTACCAACAATTTTGTCCACAGCTGTACGTGTTTGCATCATTATTTTCTATTTTTCTCTTAAGAAATCGGTGGGAAGAGTCAACAGTACAAACCAAACATTTATCAATGATGTTGAAAATAATGGCCCATTTTTAAGAAAAAGTAACCAAAAACAATTATTTTATTTACTGAAGACTGTGTTGTTGAATGTGCCAGTGCAGAAGACACTGCACACTTTAGTGATAGTACCAGTATATGGAGGAATTCTGGGCCATATTAGCATCTGTATTTCCTAATAATGAGTTAGGGTTTAATGGGATTTAACATGTTTTATCACAAACTACTTTATGGTTGATAATTCTATTGACAGACTTACACCAAACCAAAAATGATTTCTCAGACTGCTGGATTATTTAGACAGCTTTTTCACTCTTTTAGCATTTATGTCACTAAATCTTGGTAACATTTACAAATAAAACATAAACAAAAGTGGAGACATATCTGCAAAAGGCACAAAAGTTTATTGTAAAAATTCCTCGTGCAATACAAAAGGAGTACATAGTACATTATTCACACATAGAATATACTGTATATTTATACAGTATCTACATGTACTGTATATATCCAGTAAATCCATGTATTTTCCATGTAACCTTGTGACTGCATTATTTTAATCGCTTTTAATCCTAGATGAAGTTTGTTTTGGGTTAAAAATGCATCATAATTGTTAAATATATTTTATTATACCTAACTCATTACTATTTACCTGTTGAAATATATATTTTACGGCTACTGTAACCCCATAACTATAATATGGCACCTGGCAATCAATTTTTGGCAGCTGATACTTTTTGCCATGACACCACTGGCTGGAGCAGGTACATCCCATGATGTCTCAAAAGTCTTTCCATGATTTTCACACAGATCAGAGAAATTTGTAGCACAGGAAGCTAAACGTTTCTTCAGACATTCTGAAGCTCTGCAATCACTGCGGTTCATGAAGCTGGGTGACATCCCACCACTGAGAGGCTGTGTGGAACGGCCAGACCGACGGTTTGAAGCAGTAATTTTGCCACAAGAGAGCCATCTGAAACACACACACAGCATACATATTTTAGTGCTGTTTTCTCTCTACATGTCTGTTCTTTTCATCTTCTCTATCCCCTCACCCCCCAGGCAGTCACAGCAGATGACTGCCCCTCCCTGAGACTGGTTCTGCTGGAGATTTCTTCCTGTTTAAAGGGAGTTCTTCCTCTCCACCGAAGCCAAGCGCTTGCTCACAGGGGATCGCCTGATTGCTGGGGTCTTTCTGTAATTGTGGGGGTTTCCCCTACAGTTGAAAGTGCTATGACTGTTGTTGTGAAATGGCGCTATATAAATAAAGTTGAATTGAATTAATAGCGATAACTTGCCGTGATTACAATGTAGTACGGGGAACTTATTAGTGCTTAACTAGCATTAGCAATCATTAGCTTGCCCTCACATGTGATCTAGTTCGTATCCTCACGTCTTCCGCTGCCCCATGGCTTCCTAAACTGTCCAGTGTCACCATGGGGTGAGACGCCGGCTCGGCGCTCAGCCCATGCTCCTTTTATCCCTGCCTCTCATTGGGCAGCGCCTCAGCTGGTTCCCAGCTGTCAGTGTCACATGACGGCTGGGGCCAATTAATCCTCATCAGCTGGGGCACTGCTAATGAGTATAAAGAGGAGCAGCCTCGATCATTCGGGGCTGCGACATAAGCACTGCTAGGCTGGAGTCCCTTCGTCCGGTTCCAGCCCTTGACTCATCTGCAGCATTACCTGTAAGTGTTACCCTGTAAGGAGCTGTTGTGCCTCTGTACCCCCTTGTCCGGTGCTAGCCCACTGCTACTTATTGTATCACTTGGGTGTATCACCTTATATGAGTATCTGAGTACTGGAGCCCTATGCCAGTGTCAGCTCTCTGGCTGCTAAACCCGTGAGTGTACCCGCTGTGAGTTTTCATGCTGTTACCCCTTCGCCTGGTGCCAATTGTTAACTCTGGTGCTGTACTGCTCGCGTATGTTACTATGTATGAGCATTTGTGCTTTCCTCATCCCTTACCCCTGTCACTAATAAACATCACAACTGACTGGCTCGCCCTTGGCTCTCATTGTGTGTGGCTCCCTAGAGCCACATGTGACAGTATGTCGCAGCCAGACGAGTTGCCGGCGGCCGTGGGTTTGTGTGGACTCGTACCTTCCTGTCCGGGTGTCAGTGCCGGTAGCATGCCGTCTCCCAGGAGTCATGTCCGACGCCAGGGCGACGCGCTGAGGTCCATCCCGGAGGCTGTCGACAGGACGCTCTTCACCCTGCACGACGCCTCCAACGCGAGACATCCGGACCATGCTGAGAGCCTCCTGGACACTCTGCCTCGTCATTTTTACCATCTTGAGACCTGTGCCAGGAGAGACGCTATGGCCGCACTGCGAGAGGAGCTCCGTGGGTTGGAAGGAAATCCTGGCAGGAAGCCGAAGTGGATGACGTTGCCCCCCGCTTCGGGACCCCGTTCCTGCTTTCATTCCAGCCCGGGAGTTCGCTCCACCCAGAGGGCTTCCCCCGTTCTGCACCACGTCACTCGGGATTCCCCTGAAGGAGCCGCAGCTGACAGCAGTTACGTCCGCGGCCGAGTGGCTGTCGCGAGTTCCGCTGTGCATCCATTCACCATCTTCAGGCATGTGGCGGCGGCAGTGAGATTGGTGGAGAGGACTCCAGGGCTACGAAGCTTTCCTGTTTTCTACGCCTTCCTCGCCTCGATCTCTGATCAGGAGCGGCGATTCCTGGGTTCCCCCCTCGCTTCATCCCCTGGGAAGAGCCGTCATCACAACGCCCAGACGCCTCAGCACGACCCCCGTCCGGATCCAGTTCCGGGTTGTCGCCAGGACCTTTTCCCCCACGCAGCTGTCACCTCTTTGTCTGGTCAGCGTGGAGACTTCACAGCCCCGTTCTCCGAGCCTCTTTCCCCCGCTGTCATCCCAAGGCATTCGGGCTGGCTCATCCCAGCTGTTATCCCCTCCTCCTCGACGTGCTTCCTGACTGCTGTGTGTGCCTGGAATCCTGACCCGGCGAGCCCTCTTCTGGAGATGACACGAGTGATCCCCAGACGACCTCTCAGGGGGTCCTCCGTTATCGCTCGGCGGGGAGTGGAAGAAGCGATGTCCACGACAGCAGACACCACCCAACCTCCAGGAAGCAGGCAAGTCCTAGCTTATTTGCATCAGTTTTGTGATTTGCTCTGTTACACTCCTGGAGGTGGAGTTCAGGGTCCGCAGCGCCCTGAACTCCCACCACCTGCTGTAACCCGTGTCTTAAATCCTGCACCCTCTGTGTCTCTCTCCGCCGAGTGGTCCCTGGCTTCGGGTCCTTGTCGTGGGACGAGGAGAGGGCCTGCGGCACCGCAGCTACGTTGTGGACGGAGGAGGAGGACTGACTGCTACGTGGAGTCTACGCCGACGACCAAGCGTCCCCGGGTCTCCACGGAGGTGCGGTTCGGTCCAGCGGGACGAGGTTCTCCTGTCATCACGCCGCGTGGACTGTCGGCGGGGTTACCAGTGCTGGAGGAACCTCAAGCTGCGCTGACCATCGTGCCGGCTGCGGGGCCCGACGCAGCCGAATGGGAGCCTGACAACGACCTCCGGACAACGGATCCTGGATCTTCGCAGTCCTGGACGGTGTTGGAACCCGAGATCAGGCGAGTGCTCCTCTCTCTTTTCTCCTTCTATTTCTCTGAGCACTTTAGCCTGTCTCTAGGGGGGATGAGCCGGGTGCAGCCGCCCGCTGCATCCGAGCTCGTTCCGCCGGGTTCTGGTGCTGCCGGTGATCCTGACCCCGGTTCTGTTTTCTCCTCTGAGCCTTCTTCCAGGGTCGCCGGCGAGGAGTTGCCGTTCCTCGTGGTGCTGTGGGGTCCAGGTTCAGTGTTGGAGGTCGGTTCTGGTGCGGTGCTGACCCAGTCGGGGTCCGTCGTGGGTGCTGCTCCAGTGGTGCTCGACGTGGATTCGCCCGAGACCCAATCGGGGTCCGACGCGGGTGCTGCTCCAGCGGCGTTCAGCGTGGGTTCGCCTAAGACCCAATCGGGGTCCGACGCGGGTGCCACCCCAGTGTTGTCCAGGTCCGGTGGGGAGGTGGCTGTTCCCCTGCAGCCTGACGCTCGTCTACCTCATCATCGGCTCTCCCCTAAGCCTCTTCCTCCGGGGTCCGCTCTGACCCTTTGCCCGTCTCAACGGTCCTGGTGGTTGAGTGACGCGGGTCGACGGCTCGATCTGCAAGTCTTCTGGTTCGGCGAGCTGGTCCAACCTCCTGACGAACTGTATTGTTGCTGGGTGGCCTGGCACGGCTACCGGTGGCCTAGTTTCTTGGAACTTGGGTTTGGACTTGGCCGCCCGAACATTGTCTCTTCCCCGGGTTGCCAACTGGACAATGGGCGGGGAGATTACCAGAACAATTCCGGCCATTTTGGACTCTGCCTGCCGTCTCCTCGGGTGTCCTTTACTTCTTTTATTATTGAGGTCACTCGGGTGTAGTTTCTTTGTCCATTAGGGGAATATATATGTTTTTGTGCTGTGTGTTGTGTTTTTTTTTATTAACCATACTCAGCATTTTTATCTTATTGTTATCCTGTTACCCTGTCACCTTTTTTTTCCTCTTGGTGACTCACCTTATGTATTGCGCTGTGTATTGCATTTTCTTATCTTTACTCAGCGTTTTCATTCATCCTTACCTTAGCCTTGGCCTCGTCGGTGCATCATGGAGTATGCGTGTGGTTTCCTGTTCAACCATACTCTGTGATCACCCCATTCTGTCTTATTATCCTCGTGGGGGGCCTTCCCTAGCCCCGACTTTAACATTGACTCTGTGTGTTATTGTTTGAAGTAATGTGTTTCCTTCCCACTTAACCGTACTTCATTATTACCCATTTGTCCTTGTCACCTCTGTTTCTTTAGATGATCTTTTATATATTCAGTGCTGTGTATTTTGTTTTCTTTATTATCCATGCACAGCGTTTTTCATCATTTTTTGTCCTGACCTTTGTCTTGTTGGTGCATTATGGAGTAGTGTGTTTTGTTCCCCTTAACCATACTCTGTGATTGCTTTATTCATTCCTGCCACCTTTTTGGTGGGTTTTTGGTTTTCTTTCTTTGCCCCGATCTACACGTTATTTGTGTGTTGTCTGTAGTCATAGTTAGTATTTTCCCTACCTGTGTCCTAACTCAGTTTTCTCCTCAACTGTGCTCTGGGTGAATCTTTTTTCCCTGTGATGTAGGGTATTGTATTTGGGTTTGGTTTTTTTTCCTCTGCCCTGCTGCCCTACATTGGTCTATTGGTTTTTTGTTTTTGTTTTTTTTGTCCTTCCCTTTGCATCTTCCCCTCCGGTCCTGCCTCCCTTCCGCCCACCCTAGGTGGGTGGGGGTGGGGGTGGGGGGGCTGGGATGTTCCTGGTCGTTCGGGAGCCCGACCGTGAGGGGGAGGCTCTGTCACCATGGGGTGAGACGCCGGCTCGGCGCTCAGCCCATGCTCCTTTTATCCCTGCCTCTCATTGGGCAGTGCCTCAGCTGGTTCCCAGCTGTCAGTGTCACGGGACGGCTGGGGCCAATTAATCCTCATCAGCTGGGGCGCTGCTAATGAGTATAAAGAGGAGCAGCCTCGATCATTCGGGGCTGCGACATAAGCACTGCTAGGCTGGAGTCCCTTCGTCCGGTTCCAGCCCTTGACTCATCTGCAGCATTACCTGTAAGTGTTACCCTGTAAGGAGCTGTTGTGCCTCTGTACCCCCTTGTCCGGTGCTAGCCCGCTGCTACTTATTGTATCACTTGGGTGTATCACCTTATATGAGTATCTGAGTACTGCAGCCCTATGCCAGTGTCAGCTCTCTGGCTGCTAAACCCGTGAGTGTACCCGCTGTGAGTTTTCATGCTGTTACCCCTTCGCCCGGTGCCAATTGTTAACTCTGGTGCTGTACTGCTCGCGTATGTTACTGTGTATGAGCATTTGTGCTTTCCTCATCCCTTACCCCTGTCACTAATAAACATCACAACTGACTGGCTCGCCCTTGGCTGTCATTGTGTGTGGCTCCCTAGAGCCGCATGTGACATCCAGTACTTTTTCAGAGTTTTGTCTTGCTGCCTGTAGCCTTCTCTGGCTCTCCTTTTTTGCCTTTACTCTGACAAAAAGCCAGCGAGCAGCAGGCTCACCTCCATATCCATCTTGTTTTGCTTGTCACATACAAATGATGTCGTAGGAGTGTCAGACCACCTTGCTGTAAAGATCTCACTCACTTAAGTTGGTATTCAGTTGTAATGGATAACGAACAACACTGTTGAGTCGGGCTGAGTAGGTGCTAGTGGAATTATTATTCTCAACACAGGGTCTGCAGCTATTTGCCGTCTAAAATGGCCGAGAAACAGTGTGGCACGTGACCTCTGACGTCACGTGCAACCCCGCTATAAAATAAGTTAATTCCCCTCCACATCACGTGAGACACCATCTGATATATAGGGACGCTGCCTGTCTCCATATCTATGATCCTGGGCCACACAGCTACTGTTGGTTGTAAAAGCTGTTTGGGGAGGGGGGGGGAGCACTCGGGTAGACTATAATAAGCTATAGTAAAATAAACTAATGGGAACATCTACAATGATTTGCCAAGTGGTTAGATGTTGGTAAATGAGCTGGCTGGGATCATAGATAATGAGTGAGATTATAAATTATGCCTAACTCGAGGAGCCTAACTTGGCTAGTCTGTCTGCTTTTTATTACTGGGCTATCCCGGCCAAAATATAACAATTAGCCAGAATAACACCTAAAACTCCGATCTGATATTGATATATGATCAAGTGTGGATTAATGAACAAGTGAGAAACACAGATTTCTAGTAGGGTGGGTGGAGTATATAGAGTGGCCATAAAAACTACAGTCACCAAAGGCTTAACAACATGATTATAGGGATATATTGGCCGAAATATAGCAAAATAAGCCAGATTTTTTGCTCACTGAATGAGTCAACGCTGACCCTAAAAAAGTGGCAGGGGTTTTGCCATTAGCCAAAACGAGCTAATGCGATGATACTATGTCCGTCGGTCTATCCGTCCACATTTCACGGGAATTGCTACTATTCCAAGGCATTTGCCCCAATGGTCACCAAACTCACTCCCATTGCTCCTCAGGTGGGTCTGAATCCCACTTGTATGCAAGTACAAGGTCAAAGGTCAGGAGATTTGTGCACATAGGGGATTTCATGATAATTGCTGCTACTCCGAGGCCAGGGGTCTGCAACCTTTGCCAACCGAAGAGCCATTTACCCCGTCTCAGTCTAAAATAGAAGTGGCTGAGGGCCGCAACAGCAATTTGACCTTTAAAATAAAGATTATGCTGCTTATGAAATTTTTATATACATAGCTCTGAAATTTATGTTGCATTAATGAATTCATACAGCAACAGTGAAAACTAGAAAAGCACTCAGAACGCATACCTCTGCCAAGGCTCCTTCCGTCTGCCATGGATCACCTCCAAAATGTAATGAGTTTGTGTGTAGGCCTAGAGCCACTTCTGGTGAAAATTGCATCAAAGTCTGTCGATTAGTTTTGGAGTATTGCTGCTAACACACTGTGAGAAGATAAGAGCCTTGGTGGAGGTATGCATTCTTAGATCCCCACCAAAATGTAACAGGTTCCTCTCTTTATCCCAAGAAGCACCTCTGGTGAAAATTTCATCCAAATCCATCCCGTAGTTTTTGTGTAATCCTTCTGCACAAATACAAATAAAGCCCTTGGTGGAGGTATGCACTCTCAGATCATCACCAAAATCTAATCATCTGTTCCCCATGCCATTACACACCTTTCCTGAAAATTTCATCAAAATCTGTTCATAACTTTTTGAGTTATGTTTGTAATAGACAAACCAATCAACCAACGCTACCAAAAACCTTACCTCCTCCCTTGGTGGAGGTAAAAAAAAAAACCTGTTAAGCGTTATATATAGCTTCATTCATGAAATAAAAGTATTACAAGTATATTACAAATTGTTTTATGCTGAAAAAGGCTATCTCTGAATATCTGACCATAACTTTTTTTGTATAGTTTTCAGTTATCGGCACATTCATAAATTGTTTAAATCTGAAAAATATAATCCATCTCCTACTTTCAACAGTGATCACACAGCTTTAGTTCCTGATATTTTAATAAATTTAGAGATGAAAGTTTTATTTAGAAGCTACTTTTCATCCTTTTTTATGTTTCCTCATAATACTTCTTATTCAAATGTATTAATATAATATAAATCTGTGTCCTTCATCTGTTCTCCAGACTCTCAATTTGACAACTAGTGGATTGGTTGTCTGATATTCTTCTTTATTTATTTTGAAATAAAACAAAAATAATTATAAACAACTTTCTGAATACGGTAATATAACTTTAAAAATTTAGTGCAAATTAAGCCAATTAGAAATAATTACAGCAGAGTGGGGAAAAAAGTTTAAAAAATACTTTCCGCTGAGCTAAATATTGGTTATAATTTAAAAAATAAAAAAAAGACGGGGCATTGATAGACAATCTGCACATATACATATTTCACTGTCCAAAACCCCACAGGTAACAAACTAGCAGTTATCCTACAGAGAAAAAGCTGAAAACACCCTTAAAATAAAAGACTTACCTCTACATCACTGTCACAGAGTCTCCTCTCTTTGCACTCATTTGAACTCCTTTTACTATTTTTTTTTCTTTTTTATTTACAAATTGTGATGGAAAACTGTTGATACAGGTCTTATCTTAGACAAGTATATTCGGTTGATGGCATTTCACAATAAAAGCACATAACAGAAACAATCATTCTGAAAATTGAATCGTTGAGGACTTTTATTTTTACATAACTCAGGATGTATTGAGCTGTGATGGTGAAAATAAATTTACTTTAATTCAGACTTCAGTATTGTCTGGTGAATCCAGCATTTATAGTGCAGGCTCCTAATTTTAAAGTTATTCAAGGATTGTTTCTCATTTTTAAAGATAATTCAAGCGTTGATTTTCGATAATCACATTTATGACTTTTTATGAACCTGCAGACACTGAGGCAGCTGGGGTTTTTTGTTTGTTTGGTTTTTTCGTTGTTTGTGTTCTTGTGGAGAAATTCTCACCACATAACCATACATGAGTGCAAATTAATCTGTCCACATAGAATTAAACTCTGTTTTCCTCTGTGATTTTACATTTTCTGGATTTGTTCATGTCTTACCAAGGGTGGCAGGAAGCTGCTGTTCTCCGTGCTCTCCACATGCACAGAGGAGAGGCTGAGCAGCTCTCCGTGCATGTGAGCCACTGTCAGATGTGACGCAGTCACGCAAGGTTGCCAGCATAATAAATAAATAATTTAAAAATATATAGTTTACATTCATAAAAGTATGCGTTTCTGTTGAGAAATGTATCCAGTTGCCATAAACAATAATTTGAAAAATAAGATAACTAAAACAAACTTTTTTTTTTCCCCTCACATACCAAAAGCCAGTTTAGAAAGCTTGGGATCAGTCCGCTAAGGTCTCCGCCTTTGACCGCCACCTAATCCACATAGCACCAGACCCCCATGATCCCTCCTGCAGGTGGTGAGCCCACTGGAGGGTGAACCTATGTAACTCCTTCGGGCTGAGCCGGCCGGGTCCCATGGGTGGAATCCCGGCCACCAGACGCTAGCCATCGAGCCCCTCCCCCAGGCCTGGCTCCAGGGTGGGGCCCCGGTAACCCCATACCGGGTGGGGTACACTGAATCCTTGATCTAGAATTTATCATGAGTCTGTTGGATCGTTCTTAGTCTGGCCCTTCACCCAGGACCAGTTTGTCTTGGGTGACCCTATCAGAGGCAAATTGCCCCGGACAACATAGCTCCTGGGATCACTGGGGCACGCAAACCCCCCCACCTCGATAAGGTGACGATCCATGAGGGGAGATAGGGTGAGGAGCTCAGTCATCCGGGAGAGGCTCAGAGTAGAACCGCTGCTCCTCCACATTGAAAGGAGTCAGTTGAGGTGGTATGGGTATCTGATTAGGATGCCTCCTGGACGCCTCCCACTTGAGGTGTTTTGGGCACGTCCCACTGGGAGGAGACCCCGGGGCAGACCCAGGACTCGGTGGAGAGACTATGTCTCCCAGCTGGTCTGGGAATGCCTTGGTATCCTCTCTGAAGAGCTGGAGCAGGTGGCTGGGGAAAGGGAAGTCTGGGTTTCTCTTGAACTGCTGCCTCCGCGACCCGGACCTCCAGAAAAGCAGTAGAAGATGGATGGATGGATAAAACGAACTTCATTAATTTCCATGTGTTTTGAGATATAACTGCAGGGAGCCACAGCATGAGCACTGAAGAGCCGCATGTGGCTCCGGCGCCGCGGGTTGCCGACCCCTGTCCTAGGCAATTGTCCAATGGTCAACAAACTCACTCACAAGGATCCTTGGGTGAGTCTCCATCCAGGCTGTGGTCTTGGGCAAGTTCACATTGAACGATCAGGTGATCTAGGCACTTCTGTGATTTCAGAAAAATCACTACTCCTCTTAGGCAATTGCCTCAGTGCTCACAAACCTATTCACAATGATCCTCAGGTTGGTCTGCATCCAGGTTGAGGTCAATGTCATTGTCAAAGGTTAGGCGATCTGCGCATTTATGATTTCCCGAAAATTGTCACTCCTTGTAGGCTATTGGCCCAGTGTTCTGCAAACTCATGGACAGTGATCCTCAAGTGGGTCTGCAGCTAGGCTTTGCTTAAGGTCAAGGTGAACAATCAGCGAGATCAGCACACACTCAGGGTGATTTCACTTAGCCAGAATCAGCTACTCCATCACTGATAGTCTTGTTCAGACTTTGTTGGTAGCCACACCACATACCCACGTTGATACACATAAGCACTGAAAAAGTGAAAATCTAATCACATGTCCTCTTTAAAGCTTTTTAAAAATTTATTGGTGGGAAGACTTTTCACAGCAAATATTCATGCTAGATACATTATTAGGTGAGTGTTTGTGTGTTTGTTTGAATTTGTAAGATGAAGGAAATTGTTTCTCTTTGACTCTAGGGTGGATCCAGGTCAGTCGTAAACATGGAGTGGGACAAGATCTGGGCCTTCAATAAAAAGGTATGCTTTTATAAATGCTCATCTTGCCACTTGTCTGACAAATTGTACATGTGTACACAAAAAAGTCTGCTCAGTTGTTTTTATTGGAGGCTGTTCAGCTTGGCAGCAGCAGTAGAAAAATAAAGCCTCATTGGCCATCCCCTGTAAAAGCATTGGGGTGTTCATTTGTTCAGCAGCTCATAAAAAAATTAAGAGTCTTTTGAAAAGTATGTGCCTGCCATGAAACTTGTGTGTTAAAGTTTAAGAGTTTAGGGCACTAAAATTGACCAGAAAAAATTACATGTGATGACTGAACCTGTCGCCACCACGGGTTCAGGGGATCCACTGCTAGCATGGCTTCTGTCTGCTTTGCCGTTCTTATTCTCTTTAATCTTTTATGTTTAATGTTCTCTGCTTCCTCATCAACCCTCTGTCACCTGTCTTATTAGCACTAGTTAATATGAAAAGCCTCACAGAGCAAACCAGCTGCTGTTTCATCCCCACATTTGTTTGTATATCATGATCTTTTGTCCCCATCTTCATGCTTGTTGACATCAGTGTTGCTTTCTCTTTGTGGTTTTCCTTTATGGCTCCAGCTGCTTCATCCCAGAATCAGGAGATGTGAAGACCAAAAAAAAAAAAATCAAAATGTTTAGACTCTGTTGTCTCACTTTGTATGAAAGTCTGTAGTCTAATTAATGGCAAAGTGGTTGTTACAGAGAAGAACAGCTACCATACAGTATGTATTGATCATCACATTTGTAGGCAGCTTATTATTAAGAACAAACATCTTTGTCTTTTCTTTTTGGGGGGGAGAACATGCATGTTTTTTCCCTACCCTCTTTGGACAGTCTCATCATTCCACTAAACAGCTCCAATTTAACATGGACATCTTTAGATAAGGGATTCTCACGTGTTTATAAAAATATAAATCAATCAGTTTTAGTTTTAATCAGTTTTACTGCACTTTTCCCACATGTCGACAGCTCCAACAGGTCTTAATGAAATGTTTGTGACATGTTTTGGTCAAATTGCCTTTATTTAATTATTGCTGCATTATTGTGACTCACCAGAGTGGTGGCCTAGTTGATACAGCATCTGCCCCACAACCGGGAGGTCATGGGTTCAAATCCCCGCCGGGTCATACCTAAGCCCATATAAAAATAGTACTTTCCGCCATCTAGCTTGGTGCTCAGCATAATAGAATGGGGAAAGGAAAGTCAACACACAGAGCTACCACCGACCCTCCACTGTAGCTTTCACTACTTACAGTAGGTGTGTGGCCTAGGGTCTCTGAAACAGGGATAGGCACCACCCATCTGCTACAAGTTGTGGCATGAGATCACCTTAACTTAACATTGTCAGTCATCTTTTGCAGCTCTTCTCAGAATGGCTCATTTCAGTGCATGTCTCTTTAAATGCCTAAGAGGTGCATTTAACTCAACTTTCCCTCTTGCATCACTATTGCTAATCTTAGCTGGCTAGCTACTAGCTTGGATAGTGAGCCTGAGCCAACTAATGTAAATTTGTCTTAAAGAATGAATGAAATAATGTCTCATTGGTGGACAGCAGTGTGTGGTTTCAGGGATCGATAGTATATGATCGGTCCCTGGAGTGCAACAGGCACAGAAACATTCGCAAATGAGTGAATGGTGGCCCATGGCAGCTAGCTGATGCTAGCTAGCTAGCTAAAAATAACGTCTAAGAACGGCATGATCAAGTGTTGGTAGATGGAAGGATTCCAATGGGGGTGAATAGAATTTATAGGAAATAGCAGTCAAAACCATGCTGGTTAACAGTTAAGCCACCGCCAGGAGGCCCGTCTTTCAGCCTCTCACCAGTGAGGCGAAATCTAATGCAGTTAGACTGACTGATTCCAAGTGAATATCCAAGCTAATCCTAACTGTTCTATGTAACATCATGGTGAAAATAAAACAAAACAAAATAAGCCAGAATGATGCGAGATATATTATCAACTGTAGATTAGTGAACCAAGTGGAAATGGGGATGTCTGTTCGGGTGACTGAAAATTAAAGAAAATAACAATATAAACTACACTTGGTAATCTAACTCCATAGTAGTACACTTAGCTCGAGTGCGCAGTGTCAACATGTTTGCAGACAGCTGGATTTGTTCAATGAAAGCACCATAGGTGCTATGCCTCGGTGCTTGTTCACTGTCACCTACTGGGCCTGTATAGTTGTTACAGCAACTTTTTCACAGCTTCAGTGAGTGTGAACGTGTGTTGTTGTTGTTGTTGTTGTTGCTGCTTGTTTTGGGGCAGTAGTGACTCAGGAGGTAAAGCAGGTCATCCAAAAACCAGAGGGTTGGTGGTTCAAGTCCTGCCCCTACCACCCTGCTGTTGTGTCCTTGTGTCAGTGGTGGTCGGAGAGGCTGTTGGCATGGATTGGCTACCACATTTCCCATCAATCTGCCTCAGGGCAGCTGTGGGTACAGAGGTAGCTTACCACCATCAGTGGCTGGCTGGAGTGAATTAATAAAGGACTCACTGTACGCACTTTGAGGTGACATGTAAAGCACCATATTAAATCTAATCCATTATTATTATTGTTATTATGTTTAATTTTGACAGCAAAGCCTTATCTTGAAATTCTGGCAAATTAAAAGTTGAAAAATAAAAGTGACAATATATTGATACAAGCTTTTAGTTCCACTTGATTTTGACTGGGTGAACTGAACACACACACATTGACACAGTACTGTATGCCTCATTTCAGCGAAGCGTAAATAGGCTGACCAATAATAGAGCAGCGGGCAGGTATCAATGGTTTGCTTTCTTGATGTCCAGGAACAAACGTGGACAAGTAAAAATGACTCCTCAGAGGCAGAAATGATAGAAAGGCTGTGGGTTTTTTGTTTGTTTGTTTTAAGAGAAGTGAGCATTTTGATTTTTTTTTTTCGAGATGTGACCAATAGATGTATTTCAGAATGTTAAAACCTACAAAAACACAGGTTTTCAGTGAATGGGACCTTTAATGTGGCTCTGGGTAATTCTGCCAAACACTCTTCTATTGTAATTTTAGTGCATAACTCTTTACTAAGATTAGAAACTGTTGAGAAACAATACATTGGCTGCAGGATGATTTATGTGTAGCATTACTTGTTTTCTGTGGTATGACACCTTTGTTTTTGTTTTACTGAGTCTCATCCTACTCTGTGATACAGGAGCAAGAAAACAGGTTTCTTGTGCAGCCTCTAGCAGTTCAGAGTTTATAACTGAGGGTGCACACATTCAACATTATCCATGCATCCTTAGTTACTTATCAGGTGGAATTTAAATATGATTCACAATTTTGGAAGACAAAAACCTATGCATTTTATGTCTAATATAATTATTTAGTAATTAAATGTTGCATGACTGAGCCAAGGTAAATGATTGAAATTTAGCTCATTTCACCTCAGTCTGATAATCTTACATGGGCTCTGCTGTCATTTTCAGTCCGACAGAATTTTTGTAACTTTCCTTAATTTCTCCCAAGTTTGAACCTTCTCACACTATAGTAGGAGATAGCATTCCTTGCCTGGTTGTAAATGCTGCTCAACAAGTTTCAAACAGAAAATATCCAAAGAAAGGATGACTTCCTCCTTTTTAGTCTTTTCAGTTGAAGTGATGACAGGCTAAGGTTTGGTCGAAGGTGAAAACTAATCCACTTGTATAAAGAGAAGTTGGGTTGGTGTGCATGAAATACCTTCAAACTGTTGAGCCGTTGTTGGCAGATACTTCCTCGTCACAATAGCTTTTCTTTTCTCAGCCAGTGTTCTAATCTTGACAAGTGGCACAGCAAACTCGGAGCAGCACTGAGTTAAAATTGCAAGAGTAGTGCTATCTGTTCTGCAAGATTAATTAAAGGTGACATGATGAAAATTGCACCTTTTCAGTGTTTTTATACCTTAAGTTGGGTATCCAAAGTGACAACCAACAAAACACCCAGAAAGTGCACAACCCTGTGACTTTGTTAGGGTGTGCTATGATCTTAGGACTCATTCAGTGTGCTGTTCTGATTTTCTTCAATTTTATTTAAGAACCGGAGCTCACTGGAATAATAACTGTCATGTTTGCCCCTTTCAGGGCATAAATGAGGTGCCAGATGCCAACAGAGACCGGAGTGGTGGCTCATTTGGTAGAGCATCCGCCCCACACCCGGGAGGCAGGGGGTTCAAATCCCAGCCGGGTCATACCAAAGACCATATAAAAATGGTACTTTCCGCCTTCTAGCGTGGTGCTCAGCATAATATAACGGGGAAAGGAAAGTTACGCACAGAGCTACCAGAGGACTGACCCCCTACTGTAGCTTTCACTACTTACAGTAGCTGTGTGGCCTAGGGTCAGAGAAACTGAGATAGGCGCCACCCCATACACCAAAATGGTGTTCCACATGCTGTGGAAGGGAATTAACTAACTAACTAAGATGCCAACAGAGAGTTTGCTAGTTTATTAACAGAAAGGACAAAATAAAGAGCCACGTGGGGCAAAACACACACAGAACTAGAACACTAAATAAAGAACACTAACATCAATACCCCTGCGTCCCGAAAAGGATTAAGCGGAAGAAAATGAATGAACATCAATACAGGAGTGTAGCGAGGGTGGAACCTGACGCTATTGAATAAACACTCACGAGTGATGAAGCAAAGACGAATCAAACACAGCAGGAAGACTGGAGCCGGGGATAGGGACTCCAGTCCAGGTAGACATAGGTCGCAGCGAGGAGTGAGCCTCAGCTGCTCCCTTAAATACTGAAAGCAAAAAAGCAAAGAACCAAACAGGAGAGGAGGAAATGTAATGACAAATCAAGATCAGCTGTGACAGTGCCGGCTCAGCTTAGACAGCCAGAAGTTCGGCCGCGGCGCTGTCACAATAAAAGCCCTGGGAGAACTAATAATAACTAGCAGAAATAAACAGGAGAAAAAGAGGGAGAATACTGAGTGGCCTGGGCGCGGACAACCTCAGCGCTCGGCTCACCACAGTACCCCCTGCTCAAAGGACGCATTCCAGGCATCCAAAGTAACATCCAGGGAGCCCCCCGCCCAACCAGAAAGCTAACAAGACCGACCTCGGGTGGGCGGAGGGGGAAACAGGCTAGCAGGGAGAAAAACCCGAAAGGAAATAAGCACAGAATGTTTAACAGCGAAATACAGGGGAAAAAAAACCCCACAAAGAACAAATGATAACAAAGTCTCAAGCACAAAATAGCATGGCTAAGACTTGCCTTATAACACGAATAATGAAACAGAAAAACCAGATAAACAAGTGAAAACAAAAATACATGTACACTTCAACTTAGAAAATGCTCGAATGCAGCGGAATAGGCGAACACAAAAATATCTACGTACACTGCAACTCGACCACAAAGCAGAAAAAAAAAACCTCTTTAGCAATATACGAGAGACGGGGAAAAAACCCACCATGAAAACACAAGTATGGGGGATACCGGCAGGTAGAGAGGAAAAAAAAGGCAGTTCAGGTGGCCTACCGGCATCCCAACTTCACATCAGGAGAAAAGAAAAAAAAATAGTTTGGGCGGCCTGCCCAAGTCCCAGAACCGGGGAAACTACCTCAGGCGGCCGACCCAGGTCGCCCAACCTGTGAAGCAGTCTGTCAGGCGGCCGACCCAGGACGCAGAATCGGCGGAACAGTCCTTCAGGCGGCCGACCCACGTCCTTAGACCACCAGGACCGGAGGGGGGAGCTCGGAGGCGGCTTCCCTCCCGAGAGGCACAACGAGGGGAAGCTGAACCAAAAGAAAGGGACCCCAGCAGCGTCCGGTGGTGGAGAATAGGGGGGGAAGGGGGGGGAAACGGGGAACCAGTCCGGTGTCAGGCGAAAGGGGATCTGCAGCTCCCTCACCGACCTCGAACAAGGCCAGCGCAGCACCCTCGGTGTACCCCGATTGCGCTGACGCAGCACCTGGGATGACCCCCCGAAGTGAACCCGGAGCCTCGATGATATCGGCCAAAGCCAACTCATCTCCGGTGACCCTGGAAGAAGGCTTGGAAAGATGGGGCGAACAGGGGTCAGGATCTCCGGCAGCTGCAGAGCCCGGCGAGACGAGCTCAGATGCAGCGGCTGGCTGCACTCGACTCTCCTCCCCAAGAGACAGGCAAGAATGCTCCAGAACAGAGAATAAAAAGACAAAACAGAGCACTTGCCTGATCTCGAGCTCTACCGCTGTCCAGGACGACAATCCAGGCTCGACGGTCAGGAGGTCCATCTTCGGTTCCCACTCGACTGCAGTTGCCTCTGCAGCCGGCATGATAGTCTCCACAGTCCTAGAGCCCCCTGACGCTGAAACCCACGCCGATGGCCCACTCAGCGTGGTGGCAGGGGGTCCATTGCCTGCTGGAGCTGACTGCTGCTCCACGGAGACCCGGGGACGCTTAATTGTCGGCGCAGGCTCCACCTGACAGTCAGCCCTCCTCCTCTGCCCATGACGTGGCTGCGGGACTGGAACCAGGCTCTCCAGCGCCACAGGCTCCTCCTCCTTCCAGCGGTCTACTCCTGTCACCAGGGAACGCTTGGAGAGAAGGGGAGGAAACACAGAGGTAGCAGGTTCAATTTTAATAGCTGCAGCAGGTGGTGGGAGCTCAGTGGACTGTGAACCCTGAGCTCCACCCCCAGGAATCAGACAAGGTAATTCATTACACTAAGATTTAGAATGAAAACACACTTGCCTGCTTTCCCGGAGAACGATGGTGACTGCTGCAGTGGTCTTGGTTCTTCCTTTTCCCGTGGGGATGGTGATGGAGGACCCCTCCGGAAGACGGCGAGGAGTTGCCCCAACAGGATCGACGACGGGCATAGCCAGGTAAGGAACCTTAGGTCTCACGGTAGCTGAAAGGCATGCCGAGGAGGAAGGATGAGCAGCCGAGGCAGTCCGGGGATGAGGAGCTGACGGAACAGCGGGAAAAGAAGACCCGGAGGCTGAGGCTGCTGTCTTAACTCTCTGCCAAGGCGAGGGAAAAACAGCTGGCTGGGAGACAGGAGAGTTACTCTGGTGGCCCGTAGCAAGATCCAGACGGGAACCCCGCGGAGGATTAACCCGGTCAGGAGATTCCCTTTCCTTCGGAACGATTGTGTCCCAGGGAGGAGACGGATTCCAAGCAGGGGGGCGACATCTTTTAGCTGGAGGCGAGGCTAGATTTAAATTAGGGAAGTGCCGCTGCTGTGCTGAAACAGAAGCCAGCAGATCGGCGAACTCAGGAAAGCTGGGAAGTTCAGGATTAGCCTCCACCAGTCTGACAGCGGCCACCACGCTCTTAAGGATCTTACTGGGATGGAAGGCAGAGCATGCTTCAGCCACACGGCCCCTGATGAGTTCAGCTGCCCACTGTACCTCTTCACTGGGACCTCTGGCTGCCCTCCTCCTCCGTTGTGCTGGAAGACGGCTCTTCGGCGAAGCGGAAAAGGGAGCTGGAAGTGTAGCAGGAGCCTGATCCCGGCGAGGAGCGGGAATGCCTCGCCATCTGCTCCATCTTCAGCCTCCTGCTGCGACCCGTCACCAGCCCACGATATTCCTGTTTAATCGCTGCAAGATCAGCCATCCTTTCCCTGTCCTTAGCGTGCTCGGCCAGGTGAGGATGGCGCTTTACTGCCACCTCTGCGAGGTCCAGGTACCAGTGTGCATTTATGGAAGTGCCGAACATACGGGCGTTGGCCAGGAGACCGTCTGTCTCCATCAGAGCCTGGACAAGCGCAAAACCCAGTATCATAGAATATCCTGTCCTAGATGACGCCATTTCTCCAAATAACACAGGCACCCGGAAAAGGGTAAAAAACTCAAGCCCAAAAAACAAACTACTGTGGCTGGCACCTCGCCTTGTTGTGACCTACTGTCGTGTTTGCCCCTTTCAGTGCATAAATGAGGTGCCAGATGCCAACAGAGAGTTTGCTAGTTTATTAACAGAAAGGACAAAATAAAGAGCCACGTGGGGCAAAACACATACACAGAACTAGAACACTAAATAAAGAACACGAACATCAATACAGGAGTGTAGCGAGGGCGGAACCTGACGCTATTGAATAAACACTCACGAGTGATGAAGTGAAGACGAATCAAACACAGCAGGAAGACTGGAGCCGGGGATAGGGACTCCAGTCCAGGTAGACATAGGTCGCAGCGAGTTGTGTTTGTTGAGTTGTGCCTCAGCTGCTCCCTTAAATACTGATAACAAAAAAGCAAAGAACCAAACAGGAGAGGAGAAAATGTAATGACAAATCAAGATCAGCTGTGACAGTGCCAGCTCAGCTTAGACAGCCGGAAGTTCGGCCACGGTGCTGTCACAATAAAAGCCCTGGGAGAACCAATAATAACTAGCTGAAATAAACGGGAGAAAAAGAGGGAGAATACTGAGTGACCCGGGCGCGGACAACCTCAGTGCTCGGATCACCACAATAACACCTTCCCAGCTTTACCTCCACCCATTTTAATGACAGTGGGTGTGAGTAGATCCGCCCCTGAACAGCATGCACCAATGGTGTATGAAAGATGTGCTGCTAATGAGTTAGCCTAGAAAGCAATCACTGTTTTTATGACTATTTTCTAATATTCACTAATAGTCACCAAACTACACCTTTTTGCTCTTCGGTGGTTCATTAATCCTGTCGTTTGTATATCGCTCATCATTCTGGTTTATTTTGTTACTAAATTTTTGTTGAGATGGTCATGCAAATCCGACTGCTAGCAGAGTTAGCTTAGTTGAGTGATCACAGTTTTTATGGCTATTCAGTATATATCTTACCGGAGTGGTGGCCTAGTTGGTAGAGTATCCGCCCGACACCTGGGAGGCCGGGGTTCAAATCTTGGCCAGGTCATACCAAAGACCATATAAAAATGGTACTTTCTGCCTTCTAGCTTGGTGCTCAGCATAATAGAATGGGGAAAGGAAAGTTATGCACAGAGCTACCAGAGGACACCCCCCCCACCACCACCACCACTGTAGCTTTCACTTCTTGCATAGCTGTGTGGCCTAGGGGAGGTAGGCGCCACTTCTATACACCATATGGTGTCCCACATGCTATGGAATGGAATTAACTAACTAGCATATATCTCCTCACCCAGCAGGTGTCCGTGTTACCATCTGATTCGTTAAAGGGATAGTTCATTTTTTTTGAAGTGGAGATTATAGGAAATACTTCAGCAATCATGTACTTGCTGAATGAACACACAAACATAGAGGAGTACACTGAGGTTGTAGCATACATAGCTAAATGCATTGATATCACTCACTGCAGAACTGTCACCGTTCATGCTAACCAGAAGCCATGGATGACAGCAGAGGTCCACAGGCTCCTGAGGGCTCAGGACGCAGCCTTAAGGGCCGGTGACACTGCAGGACTAACAACAGCTAGAGCCAACCTGCCCCGTGGCATCATGGAAGCAAAACGACCGTACAGCAAGAAAATATCCGGACACTTCAGCAACACCAGAGATGCACGTTCTCTCTGGCGGGGCATACAGACCTTCACCAACTACAAACCTCCACCTCAGACCTGTGCGAGTGACATCACACTGCTGAACTGCGATTTGTTTATAAGATTCAGGCAGTGGGTGATATATGTGTAATCTGAATTTGCCTGAAATTTCTTTTGGTGAAAGGTCTATTGGGAGATTGGAAAATTCCACATTTTCAGCTTCCCAAAGTGAACAGTTGGGTTTCCTGGGCCTCTAGAAGGGTCGCCCTCTGGAGGGCCAAAATTGAGCTTTTAAGAAAAAAAGTTTTTTGAGGTGAAATATTTTAGTGCACCTTCAATAGCCCAGCTTCATTTTTACTGATGTCAATCTACTATAGAAGTAGTTTTGGAAAATCATGAAATTTTGGTTGGCTGTTAAAGGTGCCACCTACAGAGGGCGCTCAAAAACGCCACTTTGGGTCAAAGTAACACTCACATTGGAAGCATTCCTGGTCTGCGCCGCCATTAGCCCAACCTTGTTTATGCATGATGTGATTCTACAACAGTGCCTAATACTATTCCACTTGAAACTGCTGTGGGATAATGAGGGCGCAGAAATATAGGTGGCGCTCAAGTTGGTCAAAATGCAAAAATTAGGGTAGTCCATGGCTGTAGATCTCTGTGCACCCCCATCAGATCTGAATGAAGTCTGTTTTATTACATAGCCCTACATGTCCACTATATGCACCAAAAAGATTTCTGTGGGGTTCAACTGTATTAACCCTTTTTTGACCATTATTCTGAAGGTATGTGGTATGTCGTGACCATCCGATACACTCTATATATAGTACTTACTATTACATTTTATAATTCAACATAGGTGTCAGTTGGAAGTCAAAAGATGATTTTTTTAATGGTGCAGCCAGCAGTCTAGAATTTACACCCTCCACTGAACCAATGGATAGAGACCTTGCGTCTGTGGATTTGCCATTGAAGATTGGAGGCAGGGCCGGATGGATTACGTGCTTGCCTTAAGTATTCAATAGTCTGTGTAGCAGCACGGATATTCTTTGAAAATGTAGTGCTAAAGAAAAAGGCTGTTGGATGCAGACGTGAAGTGGCATGAATAAGTTTGTGATGGTGGTCTGTTGAATTTTGAATTTTGAGTTTTTGAAGACTGAGTGTTTTTATACAGTGAAAATCTCAGCTTCCCTCCCTTCTCTGAAAGGAGAGAAGCCAGAGCACTGATTACACATGGTGTATGTGACTAATGAGAAATAGTTCATGTAACCCCACTTCAAAAGAGCTGAACTATCCCTTTACTTCAGAGTCAATTATGCTTTTCAATTACAGGTGTCATTTTGGCTTATTTTTTAATATTTTGGCCCTGTAGTCACCCTGGTAACTAGCATAGCTAAGCTGCCACTTTCAGCTGTCCTTGACATGAATCACCCTCCCCATCCAACATCCATGATCCCAGCCGGATCATCTACCAACACTTGGCTTTTTTATCTCATTTTAGCTGATGATGTTATTAAAATACAGTAAAATAGAATAGGTTTTATTGTAAATGCAAACATGGAAAACATTCAGGTTAGGTTAATTGGAGACTCTAAAAGTGACCGTAGGTGTGAATGTGTGTGAATGGTGAAGGGATTGGCGCCGCACCGTGGCTGCCTCATCCATCCAGGTGGATGCCCTGTAATTTCCCTCTGGGATTAATAAAGTATACTAAATACTGTACAGCTGTACAGTATTTTAGCTTATTTTGATGTTGTCCATTACACTCTGGCTGTTACAACTTTTTCACCAGCAGCAGTTGGCCACAGTTAGCCATTCAGCCACTGTTGTCTGTGCTTTTTATACCCAAAGGACTGATCTTTCACTGTCAGCCACTCTAGCAACACTCCCTTGTCCCCAGTAATGCTTCATTTGGGCTTTTACATTCTCACATTCAGGCAGTTTTACATTAGATGGCTCAGGCTGCATCCGACAACCAGAGCTAGCCAGTTAACATTATCATCAACCACAGATCTCAGCGGTTACGAAAGAGGAAGGGTGGGGGGAAATGTGGCTCATTAGTATTTAGTGCTATGGATTTACTGTATATTAAAACATTTCTTCTTCTGATTGTTACAAACGTCCACATCCTTGTGTTCTGGGCTGGGGGTGTTTTGTAGCTCTAATAGCTCTGTAAGGTTGCTGGTGATGAAGAAAATGTTCAGAAAAGGGGCACAAATTTGAGATCAGTTGGAGACTAAGAGAAGAGAACAGGAAACCCAAACTGTAACTAGGTGCACTGAGACAAAGCGGCAGGGAGAATTGATGTGATTGGATCATTCTGTGTAAATGTGTCTCTGCCTCTTTCCTTTTTCTTACTTCCTCTGTATCTGACATTAAACAGCATCTCACTCTTCTGTTTCCAAGCTGCCAGTTAGCTGTCTGAAGGTACTCCTCCACCTCCCGCTGCCCCATCTCCTACTCCTCCAACATTCTCATTTTCCCCCTCCCTGCTCTCACCATGCGCTGGTTTGTCTGAAGGTCCGCCAACTGCCCTGCACTATTTTACCAGCTATACAGATGTTCAGAGACAATTGGAGTCTAAAAAGTTTTGATTTTAGGTTTAAGGTTTTTAGCCACCAAAACATGGAATATACAGTATATCTACTTGAATAATGTCAATTTGGCATTTGTTGCTGCCGCCTTTTCTGTGCTAATTTAATGCTATTCTGTTTGGAAAAGAAAATTGGGAGTATTCTCTTCATTTATTTGATTACTTTCCCAATCAGCATGTTCCCACATATACAATGGATTATTCGTCCATCTTTCCTTGTCATCCTTCTCATCTGTTCCCTTTCCTTCATCCTTCGTTTAAACTCATAATAGATGTACAAAGTTGGTAAGTTGCTGAAGTTGCTTTTTCATGTGTTAAATTGCAGGCACGTCATTCTTGGAGAATTTATAAAGTGCTTGGATGAAGTGGTGGTCGCAGGAAAGCTCATCATAAATCATTTGTGATCCTTTAATTGTTAAAATTTTTGATCAAGTTAATATTTTATTAGATAAAATCCTTTTCAGTTTGCATAAAACAAATCAAAATTGTTTTCATATGGATCCTCATATTTTCATGGCGTAAATGGCGTTTGCCTATATAGCGCTTTTTACTCATTTCTGGTTGATTAAAGCGCTTTACAGATCCTGCTGTCCACCCATTCATACACACATTCACACACTGACCGGCGTTGGCCTGACCCACCAGGAGCAACTGGGGGTTCAGTGTCTTGCTCAAGGACACGTCGACATGCTGACTGCAGACAGAGCGGGAGTCGAACCACTGACACTCCGATTAGTAGTCGGCTACACTACACCTGTGCCACAGCTGCCCCCATGTAACTCAATTCTAATTTGTTGACTAAAATTAAATAATAATTTACAATAACTGAAGTAGGGATCCACACTAGGGTGACACGATATTAGAAAAATGTGATATGCAATACTGTTGAAAATTGCAATATCCAAACAGACCTCATAAATTAATTTTTTCCAACATAAATCTGCAGGTTTTTTTACATAAATTTGCTACTTTCTCATAAATTTGTGGCTCTTTAGTGTAAATTTTGCAACCCCCCCCCCCCCCCATATAGTAGATATGCAAGAAGATAAACATTTGTAGTCTGAACTCTGCAGGTGTAAAATCAAGTTCCCTTAAGAGATCTTATTTTGGTCTTGCAATGCTTCAAAGAGCAAGTGGCTCGCCAAATAAAGAACTGGTAGAATGTGGACACATGAAAAAAATGTGACAAAGTATGCTTCTGTCACTTATTAGACCACCAAGTATTAATAACTTCGTGTGGTAAACTGAAGCATTTCTATCCGTGTGGATAAACTTGATTACTTGATGATGTGAGTTCTGTTACGCAAAGAAAAAAAGACACTTTGCTCAGTTACATATTGTGAAGAGTTTTCTCTCACATAAGTTTTTATTTTATTTTATTCAGCGTTTTCATGAGGGAAATGAATATATGTGTATATCATATATAAAATTTCTAAATTGTAAGTAAAACCAAATTTTAAAGGACATTTCAGTACACAAAATGCTTGCAGCGGGGAAGATAAGTATTGAACACGTCAACATTTTTCTCATTAAACATATTTCTGATGGGAGCCATTGACCTGAGATTTTCACCAGATATCAGTAACAACCCAAGTAATCCATACATATAAAGAAATCAAGGCAACTGTGTTCACGAAACAAGTTATATTTAATAAAATGGAATGACACAGGGAATAAGTATTGAACACGGTTGGTGAAATTCATTCAGTATTTAGTAGAAACGCCTTTGTTGATAATAACAGCTTCCAGATGCCTCCTGTATGGAGAAACTAGGCACAGGCTTTGCTCAGGAGTGATTTTATCCCGTTCTTCCACACAAACTGTTTTCAAATCTTGACAGTTCCGTGGGTGTCTTCTATGAACTCTGATCTTCAGTTTGTTCCATAGACTTTCAATTGGATTCAGGTCAGGTGACTGACTGGGCCATTCTAGCAGCTTTATTTTCTTTCTCTGGAGCCAGTTAAGAGTTTCTTTGGCTGTGTGTTTGGGATCATTGTTCTGCTGAAATGTCCACCATCATTTCATCTTCAGCATCTTGGCAGATGGCAACAGGTTCTTATCAAGGATGCCTCTACATTTGTTCATTCATCTTTCCTTCAATTATATGAAGTCTGCCTGTACTATGTGCTGAAAAACACCCCCACACCATGATACTCCCACCTACAAACTTCACTGTTGGTATGATGTTTTTGGGCTGATGTGCAGTGCCATTTCTCCTCCAAACATACTGTGTGTTGTGGCATCCAAAAAGTTCAATTTTGGTCTCATCTGAACAGACTATATTCTCCTAGTATTTTACTGGCTTGCCCAAATGTTGTGCAGCAAACTTAAAACAAGCTTCAACATGCTTTTTCTTCAGCAATGGAGTCTCGCAAGGTGAGCGGGCATAGAGCCCATGTTAGTTGAGTGCATTACTTATTGTTTTCTTTGAAACAGCAATAGCTGCTAACTCCAGGTCTTTCTGGAGCTCTCCACGAGTGGCCTTTGGCACTTGGATAACTCTTCTGATAATTCTTTTGACTCCTGTCTCAGAAATCTTGTGAGGAGCTTCTGGTCATGGTCAGTTAATGGTAAAATGATCTTCTTTCCACTTCCAAATGATGGCTCCAACAGTGCTCACTGGAACATTCAGCAGTTTAGAAATGTGCCTGTAACCAATGCCATCATGTTTTGCAACAATAAGGTTGTGAAGGTCCATAGAGAGCTCTTTTGTTTTACCCATCATCAGTTCTTTGTGGTGTAACAATCTGATATTCACAGACCTTTTTAAAGGCTGTCAGTCAGGACTTAACCAGCTGAAATTAATTTGCACTGATAGGGGATGGGACGGCTTCCTAAATTCTGATGGATTTCAGCTGGTTTCTTGGCTTTCTATGCCTTTTTGCACTCCTTTTTCTTCATGTTTTCACTACTTATTCCCTGTGTCATTCCACTTTATTAAATATAACTTGTTTTGTGAACACAGTTGCCTTGATTTCTTTGTATGTATGGATTACTTAGGTTGTTACTGATATCTGGTGAAAATCTCAGGTCAGTGGCTCCATCAGAAATATGTTTAATGAGAAAAATGTTGATGTGTTCAATACCTATTTTCAACGCTGTATTGTGATATGTATCGTGATATAGAGAAATTATATCACAATACTTTTTTTTTTTTAGCTATATCGCCCAGCCCTACTTCCACGGTATGTAAACTTATAAGCACAACTGCATGAATAGCACTGATTAGTAGTAGTTAAATTATGACTGTGTCCATAAATTTGCATATCCCAGAGTTCTGTAAACTTACAAACACAACTGTATATATTCAGTTTTTCACATAAAATTTACTCAGTTTTTCTCCTTATAAATGTTGGATTTTTTTCCACATAATTGGGGTTTTTTTCCAAATAAAATTTGCTACTTTTTTCAATAATTTTTTGACTTTAAGTAAATTTGTGCATATTGCTCACATTGATTTGGTGATGATCTTAAAATTTTGATATATTGTGCAGCCCTTGACCCCAAGCACCCATAGTCAAGAGTAGCACTGGAATAAATGACTGGTAAACCTTTATTAAGAAACAGAATAAGAGAGTGTGTTTTCTATAAGTTCAGCCTGAGAGTCTTTGGAACTAAAATGCAAAACAAGTGTAGGGGGTGCGGCTGTTGTGAAAACATTTTTGAGCACTTAACCCATTTTAGTGAGAACGTCTTATATTTGTATGTTTTATTTTTCTGCGTCTGATTCCATGAGAGCCCACATGTTAACATCACTTATTTTTCAGCACTAATGTCGGGGGATATTTTGAGGACATATCTGGTGTTCAGAGGTATAATCTACTATAAACTTGGGGGGGCGGGTTCCACGTGTGGGTTCATATTTTCCTGGTGTAGAGTCTGTTCTGGCTGGTAAAATATTGGAGTGTGGACAATGGACTAAATAAGCAGCTGAGTAATTGCATCCTGCATACAGTCATGATTCACTCATGAAATCTTTTTTCCTCTTTGGCTTAAGTTTTCTTTGCAGCTTACTGAGCTGGGTTATCTTTGTTTGGATTATTATTATTATTATTAATTTCAGTTGCAGAAACCTGTTTAATGTTCCATCATGTTGTGCTTATTCTCTCATTGTGCAGCATTTTCTCTGTAAATTACTGTTTGGTTGTTTCTTCTACTGACCTTTCCGTGTGTCTTTTTTTTTTTTTTCTTTCTCCGTGTTTCAGGTGATTGACCCCGTAGCTCCCAGGTACACTGCTCTGTCCAGCTCTTATGTGGTTCCAGTTTCTGTCCCAGAAGCCACAGAGGAGATGAAGGAAGTGGCCCGGCATCCTAAGGTTAGCAGTTTTTGGAGTCTTTCAATTTAACTTTGTCTGAAATGATTTGCTCAGTCAGACAGCAACCTAATTAAAAGCCTTAGCTTCATTCACCAAAACTGAACAACACACTGTACCACCAAGAAATTAATACTGTTTATTAAATGATTCCATTAAAATAGTTTAAAAACTTGGTTTGATTTCATTTCCTCACTTGGTTTCATTGTAGTGACTCAAATTAGCTGATTTGAAGTCCAGGAGGGATTGTCTACAACAGTGGTTCCCAATCACTGGGCCGCAGAGAAAAAAAAATACACTTGGACCTAACTGTGTGAGCTTTAATTATCATATATGTAGGAAAATTTAATGTAAATTATCTGGTTTATTGTGCTAGCCAACTAGTGTTAAACATTATTTTTTACATTGAAATCTGTGGAATAATCATAGACTGTATATAAATGTGGATGGTACGTGGCTGCTTGTATTCATTGTAGAAAACTAAAACTACTTCCTGAGCTTAGGGCACTGCCATCTTGTGCAGTTGACCACATTTGCAGTGCCAAGGTCTGTGCAGTAGTAATCATGAACTGTGTTTAGGGTACCTTTCATTGTAGCTCACATGTTTATGCAATAGAGTTAAATACATCTTTTCAGGAATAATCCATATGAAATGGCGATTGTAGACACGCATAGTTTTGTCGGGATTAGTTAGAAATTTTGCCATGCTATAGTACTGATGAGCCTAAGTTTTTTTCTGTACTCATTTAGAACCCAGATGTTGGCATGAAGGAGATCTGGTATGGGCCAAGAGTTCTAGTTGAAGGAGCCGATGCTGAGACTTTCACAGAGGGAGAGGTGGTCACGTTCATCAACTGGGGAAACCTCATCATCACCAAGATTAACAAGTAGGTTTATTGCTTGTCTCATCTGCGAGTTTTGTTCAGAAGTCTGTGTTGCTTTCTCAGCAATAACATTCAGTGTGTCTCCCACTTCAGGGGGCCTGACGGGAAGGTGGTGTCCATGGAAGCTCGACTCAACCTCGACAACAAAGACTACAAGAAGACTACAAAGATCACGTGGCTGACTAAAACAAACAATGCCCCCCTGCTACCCACCATCTGCGTCAACTACCAACCACTCATCTCCAAAGCGGTCATCACCAAAGATGATGACTTCAAAGAATACATTAATAAAAACAGCAAGGTCAGCTCTTCACACTGTATACAGCATGTACAGGTATGTAGAATCTCCTGTTTGTTCTTATGCCTTTTCTTCATGATCTTGCTCTCAGCTGGAGGAGAAGATGCTCGGCGATCCCTGCCTGAAGAACCTGAAGAAGGGTGACATCATCCAGCTCCAGAGGCGGGGCTTCTACATCTGTGATCAGCCATATGAGCCTATCAGGTTGCTTTAAAAACAATTTAAATCTACCTGGTACTGTCATACCTCTGCAATGTTTCTGACAAGGGTTGTGTCTGCAGTCCTAACAGCTGTAAGGAGAGTCCATGCGTCCTGCTCTATATTCCCGATGGTCACACTAAGGAGATGCCAACTGCAGGATCGAAGGACAAAAGCAAGAGTCAGGCCTCCTCCACCAACACAGTGAGTGTTTGTGAAAGCAAAGATACAAAAATCAAATGTTATTTAATACTAGGGATGCAAGTTATCAATTAATTCATTAATTGATAATTGATTCACCTTATCCATCGATTAACAATTAATTGATAAGTGGCATTTTTCCTAAGAATGTGAATTTCCCTCGGTAAAATATAGTCTTTCTTTAACATATAAAAAGTTGCTGTTTTTTCATATACTGAATAAAACCTGAACATCATATTCCTCAGTGATTTATTGTACCATTTGCTTTTTTTTTTTTTTTTTTTTTTTTACTACAGACGATATTTTTTGTAGTTTAACAAATTTTGCACTGTATAGTGTGTACTATGTGCTGGTAAATCTCAGTAAATTACAGATTTTTTGTTTATTTTAAAAGCTATTACCAATATCATAAAAATGATCTCTTTTAGTTATATTGAAAAAAAACCCTTTCACGTTCTAATTAACTGAGATGCACTGGTAGACTGTTTCAACAGGAAAATAAGTTGTGAGCTGCGTCATCTGTTGCAATTTAAACATTATCACAGTACCCCGGAAATCCAGACAAACCCAGTACGATCTGGGCTCCCTCTGTTGTCTTTTACTTCAGTGGGAACTTGAGTACGGTCTGCTAGCAGCAGGGATAGGTTTTTGTGCTTGTGTCTTCTTTTTCCTCGCTGCAGTCCGTTTGTCCATCCTTTTTGATTTGAAATAGGTGGGTGGACATTGGAACGTGCCATTGGAACTTGTTGTTATTCTCCACTAATCAGTGGGATTCTCCAGCGCAACCTGGAAGGGCAAGTTGTTTTCGCCCTGCACAGCGCGAGCGCATGCGCTCTGGGAGCTTAGCGTCTTCTTCTGCTTTTCAGTTGAACGGCTGCAGCGGGTGACCGCATGCGCCCCTGCCTGGACGGCGACGTCACTACATTTCATAGAATAAGCTCTCACTGAAAAGGACTGCTGAGTTATCTATTAATTGACAACTACTTTAATTTAGTCAACTAAATTCTTATCGACAATTAATCAAAAGTCAATTAATCATTAATATCCCTATTTAATACTCATTTTTATTTTCAAATTGAACTTGTTGCAATTCAAGGTCCTTGAGAAAGCATAGCATGGTATAAATGTAGTATTCTAGGAGGAAGTCCGGAGTGACAGAAGTATGTGAGAGTGGTGCAGGACTTAAGAGGACAGCAAGATGAGATAGAGGTGTGCTGTAGGAGTGATGGATGGATTCAAGGTGGAGGTAGGATTATTTCAGGGACCGGCTCTGAGCCCTTTCTTGTTTGCCATGATGATGAACAGGCTGACGAGGTCAGGCAGGAGTCTCTGTGGACCATGATGTTTGCAGACAACATTGTGGTCAGTAGTGAGAGTAGGAAATGGGTGGAAGAGAACCTAGATAAGTGGAGGTATGCACTGGAGAGAAGAGGAATGAAAGTCAGTAGAAAAAAGAGAACACCTGTGTCAATGTGAGAGAGGCAGATGCAATGGTGAAGATGCAGGGAGTAGAGATCGTAAAGGTAGATGAGTTTAAATACCTGGGGTCAACTATCCAAAGCAATTCACGTGAAAACACCAGGTTCCTTACAAACAAGTTGTACAAGCTGAGGTTTGATTTATCATCCCGATCACTTTACAGTGCTAGCTGGGGATTCATCCAGGAATCCTGAATGACGCTATTGGTTGCTAGCTAACAGGCTATTTGACTAAAGCTACTGGAGTGATGGACTCCAGAAAAGTATGTATAAACAATGACTCTCCAATAAAGAAAACTGTGGAAATAAATATTTGTCCTTTAAAGAGATCATTAATTGTAACAGGAAAATATTTTCAATAAACCTGCCCATTTCTTGTTCTTTTTTCTGTTGTCTTAGACTGCCACCCCTGAAAAGGTTCTTTCAGCAGCTGCACCAGCCCCTTCCTCTACCTCTGTTAGTGACCTGTTGTCAAGCATTGTTGCACAAGGTGAGACTGTCCGTCAGCTGAAAGCTGCCAGAGCTCCTAAGGACAAAGTTGACAAAGCAGTACAGCAGCTCCTTTCTCTTAAGGTAAGTCAGCTTTGTGTCAATGTTACTGAGAAGACAAATGCCTTAAGTCAACTTTAAAAAGGAATTACTTTTATCATTTGTCTTGACAGGCACAGTTTAAGCAGCAGACAGGAATGGATTACAAACCGGTTATGGCTCCACCCACTGCTGCTGCATCCTCTCCCACTGCAGTCCAGGCCCTGCCATCTTTATCACCAGACGCCACTTCCTGTCCATACACAAAAGTTGCCCAGCAGGGGGAGCTGGTCAAGAAACTGAAAGCAGAGCAGGCACCAAAGGTTTGAAACTTTCCAACTTAATGGTCATGTCCATATCTGTTTGTCCCACCTCATTGTGACCAATTCTGTTAGATTATTGCATCTTCATCTGTTGTCCTCTAAACTGTTGCATCACAAATCGCTTGTCTGCTCACTCCCTTGCATAATTCGTCGAGTGATAACTCATTCATCCCATTCCATGTGCATGAGAGTAAAGATAATTTTGAAATACCCAAAACGTTGTCAGTTTTCCAATGGTGCTGTATTTGTCGGTGGTATTAGGACCAGATTGACGTTGCAGTGAAGCAGCTCCTCGTTCTCAAGGCAGAATTTAAAAAGCTGACCGGTCAAGATTACAAGCCAGGGATGGCACTGGCATCACCTACTTCTTCTTCTCCTTCTCCTATGACCTCCTCCTCTACTTCTTCCTCTTCCTCCCCTTCTTCGGCTTTGTATGAGCAGGTTGCACAACAGGGGGAAGTTGTGAGGAAACTGAAGTCTGAGAAAACCCCAAAGGTATCCTGACATACGTTTGCAGACTGCAGATTTGCTCCATACGAAACCAGTTTTGTTTTTTTTTAATTATCTAAATCAAACATTTGTAGTGGAACTAATGATCTAATTTATTGGTCCAGTTTGACATCAGTGCCTTAATAGACAGAACAAACATCTCCAAGTTTTTCTTACTTTAGCAGGGACAATTTATCTCTAAAAGCAAAGATGGGAAATAATCAGAACTAGAAGGACATACTACTTACTTTACTTGGTTTTCTTACATCAAAAACTTTTGCCACAAATTGGTAAAGTGAAGCATCAGTATCACGGTGACAAAAATGTTATGTCAGTAAGGTGAGATAGTATTTCCACGTTGAAAAGAAAACAGTATTTACTTTGAATGTGACACATGTCTAAATATTGTCTAACAGCTTTATCATGCTCGATGACACTGAATTTCAGGACAGTTTCTAGATTTTTGAGGGCCCTATGCAAGTTTGGAAAGGAAAAACCCTGTTATCTATTTTTAACACTTTAAAATCTAACTGTTTGTACAGCGTCTTAATATTAGTTGTTCGTTTTATTGTGAATTTCGTGTTGTGTTTTTAGGATGGTAATATTTTAATGGGTTTAGTTTCAGCTCTCTTCTCCATGTTTCTGCAGGACCAGATTGATGCAGCTGTTAAACAGCTGCTTGCCTTGAAAGCAGAGTACAAACAGATGACAGGACAGGAGTACAAACCTGGAGCCACCCCAGCCCAGAAAGCTCCCATCCTGGTCCAGAACAAGCCCAGCTCTGCTGCTGATGGTCTCTATGAGAGAGTTGCTGAACAAGGAGAGGTGGTCAGAAAACTGAAGGCTGAAAAAGGCTCTAAAGTAAGTTCAGCTCTTCTTTAGAAAAGCTCCGATGGCCTGCCATTTTTCCACTTGCTGATCCAGCTCCCAGGGGTGTTAATGAAATGTCTGTGACATGCTTTGGTCAAAATGCTGCAAAGCTTAATTATTGCAGTACCAGTTTAAACCCAGTTGAAGGAGCCATCCTCACAGCAGGCTGTTTTTGTTGATTTTGCTTTTAATGCCACTGTGGTGCCCTTGAGCAAGGCCCTTAACCCCAGCTGCCCCAGTGGGGCTGCTCAGTGGCCACAGGTCAGTCTGTGGTTGTACTGGGCCGCTTCCAGATGTGAATGTGTAACTGTGTGAGTATGAACAGGGTGTTCTTGAAAGAAGTTGGAACTACTCTGTATAAATGAAGGTTAAAATAAAATTAAAAAAAAAAAAAAACAGCCTGAGCTAACTTGCGTATTGGCTGAGTGTAAAAGCCTAAATACAACATTATCGGAGAAAGGGGGTCAGTGTTTTTTGTTTTTTTTTTACCCACATAAAACCAAAACCGATGTTCGGGATGTAAAACAGATGTAATCTTGCTCATGTCGTGCCCCCCTTCCCCACACTCTCTGTTGTGTTGCGAGCTTTTCATGTACTGCCCCTTTAAGACGTGCCTATGGAAGCAGCATAGATAGCTGTTTGGAAGCAGCAAAACACTGTAGAAAAATCAAAACAGCTTGTATCAAAAAGAAATGTCGTCTCCACCCACATAATATGTGACGATTGACTCTTTATTTCATCTGAAAATGCCAAGAAAAAGTGAGCAGAAACTAGCACATAGATGCCTGAAGCTAAGTCACAAATGGCTGCCATTTTCCAGCAGGAATTCACAACAGAATGGACATGCTAAGGCTGTATTTAAGAACCCGATAAGAGAGTCATAATCACTTTGTGGTGGTAACACAATCATGGCTGCGTAAAGGACTCCTCCAATGCAGCTAACAGGCTAATTAGCCACCATTGTGAGTCACGTGACCCACAAACCCTCAATAGATGTGTAAACAAACACTGACTTCTACACTGGACAATATTTAATTTGTGTGTGAAATGACAATAGGTCTATTCTTGATTATATTAGGCTCATTTACTGCCACACCAGAGTGATATGATGCCACACTCTTGTGTAATACTGTTTAATTACAAGCTTTGTCAGTGAACTATAAGGGAGAAGAAAGGTGGGGGGGGGGGATGAAAGAAAAGTAAAAAATGTGAAACAGTCAATTAACCACAATGCTGATTTAAGGATAAATTGCCCAGCCCTAGTCAATAGTATATGACCAGTTTTGGGGGTTTAATAATGGAAGCTAACCTATGCCAGTCTCAGCATAAAACAATAAAATGAGCCAATAATAACCTCTAGTAATGAGATACTATATAGTCAAGTGTTGGTAGATGATCCAGCTTGGATCATGAATGCCTAGTGAGGTGAAAAGATTATATAGAAGATTTCCAAAAAGACAGACTGCCATGGATTAGCTGAGCTAATGCTAGCAGCGCAATCTGCAGGGGTACACGGACCACTGAGACATGTAGGTTTACAAAAAAAAACTGTTGAGGTTCCGCAGACTAGTGCTGGTGAGCTCATTACATTAAGGACCACAATTTCCCAGGTCATACCGGCCAAAAAAATAACAAAATAGACCAGAATGGCAACACTATTCAACATTTATTTAGAATATGCCGATTACCGCATAAACAGGAATATTCACATGTAAACAAACGCCTTATTCTGAATATTTTCTTAACCAAAGTACAGACCTTAACCAGAATGTGATGTGCATTTTAAGATGATAACTGATTCTCCTCTGATTGGCTGTTGATTAGGATCAGCTAGATGCTGCAGTGAAGCAGCTGTTGGCTCTAAAGGCAGAGTACAAGCAGCAGACTGGAGAGGATTACAAACCAGGACCGGCACCAGGTATCCCAGCACAGGAACAAACCCACACCAGCTCTGCCTCCACCCAGTCTGCTTCTTCACGGCAAGCTCAGGAACTGTCCTCACAGGTGACCCAGCAGGGCGACCTGGTGAGGAAGTTGAAGTCCGAGAAAGCGCCTAAGGTTAGGAACCAGTCAAACAGAGAGACTAAACACAGCTGCTGTTCTGAGGAAGATAATTGAAACTTGTTCCTTTTTTTTGCTCAGGACCAGGTGGATGAAGCTGTGAAGACTCTCCTGGACCTGAAGAACAAGTACAAGACTCTCACTGGGGAGGACTACAAGCCAGTGACAGCTGCCGGAGCCAGTGGAGGAGAGGACAAAAACCGCAAGGAGAGAGAGAACAAGTCTGAGAAACAGGGAGGTGGAGGAGGGGGAGGAGGAGGAGGAAAGAAAAGTAAAGGAGATAAAGGTGGTCAGAGCAAAGAGTCGGCAGGAGGAGCAGGAGAGGGTCAAGGACCCAAGAAGCAGACACGGTGAGAGACTGGATGTTCTCCTTCACCCTCCTCCTTTAGCACGGTTCCAAATGACAGTAAAGTAGCCACAACTCACTTTAACATTAATTTTAAAATTTTGCTCTTAAATGGGGAAAATGATAATCCTTATTACAACATTAATGAGATCATAATTACAAAGACATTGAGGAACAGATTTTTTTAAAACTTTTTTTGCATTTACATTTGTATATGTACAACATGGAGATAACTTGTTTCATGATGTTTTGGTCTAACTGGTGACAGGCCAACATAAACGTACAGGTGGTCTTTGAGAGCTTGCTGAAATGAAGAGGGAAAATTTCTCATCCAATTAAAAGTCTTTACACTGATTTTTCTCTCCAAGACTTGTGTTTTGAGTATGTTAATAGTGAATGGATCGTTTTGAAGGAAGTGTTTAAGGTTTAGCATAGAGTCACTGGCTATTTCTCAATGCCAGAACAGACATGGTGGGTATTTTGGCGTTTTATTTGGACTCTGAAGACCAATCTTCTGTATGGTACCGTGGCCTAATGCCTGAAGAGGCTTTTGTGTTCAGACTGGGTGAGTCCAAAGGGTTGATGCGTCTTTCTATCTGCAAAATCATTGCCTGTCGTCTGCTGCCAGCCTTGAGATCACTGACTAATACCCACTGACTAATACCACTAATTGTGTGTATTTGTGTTTTTAGCCATACTTGTGGGGGGGGGGGGCAGTGTCGGCTGATTGGTCCATATTGAAAAATCTCATCATGTGTCAGAAATTTATGATTCCCAGAGGCTTTCTTGATGCCCGGATGTTTAACTGTCTGCAAAACGGAGAAGCAAGGAGTGAATCTTAGTGGAGAAAAAAAATCTAAATTTTAAGGGTGTTTTCACACCTAGGTTGGGTTGCTTTGATCCACATCAGTTGATGAGTTTATTTTCTATGATTTTCCCCTCGGTTTGGTTCCCTTTCACCTAGGTGAAAAAGCCAAGCGGCCCAAAATGAGTAACGTCATGAGAGCATTCTCTTCACTCAGTGATGTTTTTGCCGCGAGGACCAGAAAAGTAAACACAGGGAGTTGTTTTCCTTCCCAGAGTTGCACAGAAATCTGTGACCCATCAGAATGTGTGACTGCATACGCTGATGTTGCCCACAATCTCTGTGTGCGTCTGGATTAATGTGAGAGGCGGACAGAGCTCCTGAAAATTATTTCAATGTTTGAATCATTTATTAAGCAGATGAAGTGATACGATGCCAGATTCTGAGGGGTTGCAGATTTTGATGCAGCACTAGAACTTCCAGTTTTATTCAGCGCTTTTCACAGTGCTTTATTGTCCTGCTCACAGAGCTTTTTTGCCTTGTTGTGGCATCGTGCAGCAGACCTTTGAATCCACATTTACCCGGACTATTTGCTAAAGAGTACATTTTCATATTTTTGTCTGTTGTGGATAGAGGAGCATTTATGTAATCATCCGACCAGTCCACACCTCCTCACAACTCCACATTTGTGCACAATTCATCCTGCTGCATGTTTTAGGTGTTTGAAATAAATAACCTACTCATAATATAATGCCTCCAGATCATGCATTTTGTAGCTTTTGGTCTCATTTTAGTTTGTTCTGCTTTTAGATCGAGACCGCCTCTTTTTGCTAATCTCGGGATGTTTTGGTGCGCACCTGAGTGTGATTACTGTGTTTTCACCAAACAAAACAAAGCGCACTGAAGGAGAAAGCTAATTCTAGTTTGACTAAAATGGACTAAAGCCTGTAGGTGTAAAAGCATCCAGTATTAAAATAGTCATGATTCCATGACATTTCCTGAGGAGTTAATGCTTTCGGTGACGGAGTTCTTCAGCACACAGTCTCGTTTGAGAGATGTTGCTCTCATCAAATTTATGACGAGCTCATAGTTTTCATGACAGTAAGCTGTCTCATTTCCAACATTTGTTCTGTTGTGATAAAGCAGTGGTTCATGAGATTTGCAAATCATTGCATTCTTTTTCAGTTTTTACACAGTGTCCCAATGTTTCGGAACTGGAGTTGTAATTGGAATCTTATTGAGAATGAAAAGGACAGTAAAGCAAAGTAGATTTGGGGTAATGGCTGCCTCGTGATTGGCAATGACATCAGTGGAAAACACTGAAGTGAGGCTTTGAAACTGAGGGCCAGTAGACTGTTGTCTAGCCAATGATATTTTTGTATCACTGTATACCTGTAACGCTGACATTTCCGTCAACCTCAGCATGCCACGCTTTGCCATTTAGCACTAAACACAGACTAACGCGTCGTCTTTACATGTTGGCACCATGGTTTTGGCACATTAGCACCCTGCAAACATGAAACAAGATACATTTTTCCCTCTGATATTGAAGCAGTCATATCGTGCCAAACAAGGATTATCATTTTGCCCTCACGGTGCAGCTCTGCTTTGTCAGTTAGCAGCTTGGAACTGGTTTGCTTTTATCTGCATGGTTGATTGAACTCAACTGGAGATTGGAGTTAGTCCTCCTGTGTGTTTGTGCACTCAGGGGTAACAGGGTCTGTCACCGTGGTTTTCCTGTGGAGTGAACAAACGTGCATGATCACATGTACAACCGTGTCACTGTTGGTTCACGAGTCGCTGAACGTTTTATCCAACCATGGCTTATTAATCATTACTGCTTTAACCGTAACACTTATCTGAAATGTCAAAATAAGGCCACGTTCAGACTGCAGGCGACAACTGGCCCAAATTTGATTTTTTTTCAACCTATATTTGACTTTTTTCCATGTAAATTTGAGAGACTCTTCAGAAATGTTTAAAACCGTTTGTGCCACTTTTCTTCTTTGTGAACTTGCAACTTTTTCTTCTTCTGTTTGCCACCTTTTTCTCATAAACATGTCAACTGTTTTTTGTAATTCTTCTGCCTTTTTCTCATAAATTTCTGACTTTCTTCGTGTTTTATCACTTTTTTCTCATCAATGTCCAACTTTTTTCCCATAATTTTGCTACTTTTCTGCAGAATATCGCCAGTTTTTCTCATAAATTTGCAACTTTTTTCATCTAAATTCTTTTGTTTTCTTTTATTTCAGCTAAATATTGTATGTACTATGTTGCATAATTTGTTGCTTTTCATGTAAATTTTCCTTTATTAGTATTGATGTGTATTTATTTATATTTGTTACCCTGGCATTCGTTCGGAGAGCAGAGTAAGAATTTCATTGCTCAGGAAATGTTCCATTTCTTAACTGTGCACATGATAATAAAGCCTTTGAATCTTGAATCTTTACCACCGTTTCTTACATAAATTTGCATCTTCTTCATGTAAATGTCCAACTTTTTTCCACAAAATTTTGTCACTTTTTTGGACGAATATGCAACTTTATTTTGACAGTTTTCTTCTCATAAATAGGACCTTTTTTCTTCATACATTGGAACTTTAATGTAAACTTGTGACTTTTTGTAGTTTTTTTTTCTTTTATGTATTTTCCTTATAAATGAGCAACATTTTTGTGTACATTTTATATTTGTAAATGTACAAATTGTTTTCTCAAGTTTGCAATTTCATCATGTTAAATTAGTGACATTTAAATGTGCATCTTTTAAAATGTAGAGTGTGCTTCACTTTAGATATTTTGGTCTACCAGGAGTGGAGGGAACATGGGTAGTGGATCTGCAGCCAGAACTGTACCATTGACTTTCATATACACAGAGTGCTGCACATATTTCATGTCTTGTTATTGTTCTTTTGTACATGTCAGTCATGTCGGGGCCATGGTCCATTCACACTGGAGTCTGATATAGGTCTGATTTAAACAATAATGTGAACTGCCAAACAAAAAAATCAGATCTGAGCAGAAAATCAGAATTGAGCACTAAGACCTGCAGTCTGAATGTAGCCGAAGACTTCAGCTACATAAGTCTTGAAATTGGAATAATTTGTGATTTTTGATTAACACAAATTTGTGCGTGATCTTATGTCGGCACTTTTTGTCATTTTTAGACTTCCAGATCAAGTAATTTTTATCCCTTCACAGATTGGGATTGGAGGCCAAAAAAGAGGAAAACCTCGCCGACTGGTACTCGCAGGTGAGCTCTTTTCTCTCCAATAATGCCATTATCTACCGATGGCAAAAAGATGAAAATTTAAAAAAAAAAAATGTTTTTGTTCAGGTCATCACCAAAGCAGAGATGATCGAGTACTACGATGTTAGCGGCTGCTACGTGCTGCGGCCCTGGGCCTACTCCATCTGGGAGGCCATTAAGGACTTCTTTGACAAGGAGATTAAGAAACTGGGAGTGGAGAACTGCTACTTCCCCATGTTTGTGTCTCAGGCTGCACTAGAGAAGGAGAAGTCCCACATTGCAGACTTTGCTCCAGAGGTAAGTGACAGCTATCAGGAGTATTTCCTGGTGAGATTTTTCCGGGTATTTACTAAGAACTGTCTGATGCCACAGCCTCTGAAGTCGCTTTTCTCACGGCATGTGTTGGGCACCACAAATTAAGAAGTTAAGATTTCAGTATAATTGTGCCCAGCATCAGCCCAGCATCATCAGTAAGTGGAAGCTCAAGTAAAACGTACTGTTTATATTATCATTTACAGTAGAATGAGCACAATAGTGGCTTTCATGGAGTCGTCTGTTTTGGTTTTCTGAATTTTGTGAAGATGTTGCACTGGGACACATCAGAAATCAACCTGACGTTGATTTCTGACGTTCTGACGTTGTTAAATAACCTGCCCCCTGAAGTCAGAAATCTGACTTCAGGGGGCAGGTTATTTAACAAATTCTGACGCCTGACTGGCAAAAATCCCACCAGGCAAAACTCTTGAATCAGGCCTTAACCTGATTATGTGTGTTAATCAGGCTAAGGCTGTGTCATGGAAACCAAGTGATTTTTTTTTTTTTTTTTTTTTTTTTAGAAATGTGACTTTTTTTATGATTTGTAACTTTTCATTTAAGTCTGCAACTTTTCATGCATTTTTTTCCTCATGAATTTATAGCTTTTCTTATAAATTTACTTCTTGTAAAAATGCCTTTTTTCCTGGTATTTTTTATTTATTGACAGCTTTTCTTGTAAAATTAGAACTTTTTTTTCTCAGAAATGTGCAATTCTGTTCATGCAACTTGAAATATTTTCTCTTACAGATTTGCAAATTTGTTGATGTAAATTTGTGACTTTTTGGGTACAGTATGTTTTGTGACTTTGTTATCAAGGAGCTACTTACTTTTTCTAAAGAATTTGTAATATTTTCCTTTTAAATTTGTAAGGAATTTTTTATCCTAAATTCTGTAAAGGTGTATTTGCAATTTACCTTTACCAGTCCCTCCAGGATTTCGTGAGATGTTTTTATGATTGTTGCGGCACCAAAAGCTTGAATTCGTGGGAGCTTTTTTAAAAGTTGCGATGAAAGTTGTGATGTTTTGAGAGTTTTTTTTTTTGCACTAAAAGTTGTGGTAAGAATTACAAATTTTAAAGCAGATGTTTTTTTTCTTCCATAGTTTACTGCAGCGATATTCTGTATAACACCACAAGAAAAGCACAGGATTGTCAAAAATTTCCTATTAAACAGTGATTTGTAAATTAAGCAGAAACTTATGCTACACAGAAAAAAAAACTCTTGTGCAACAGCAAATACAGACTTTAACACAGTATCCATTACAGCAGCTAAATTACACCGAATGCATGTTAGAGAGTATAGATTTGGAAATTATTGGCAGCACCTTCATTTGAAAACTCTTAACTGCAGTGGTACTCAGCCCTCGGTACCCAGTAAAGAGGAAAAAAAAAATATTCTGTTGCTCTATATTGTCTATCGAAGTCTGTGTTTTTCTGAAAGAAAAAAAAAAAAGACTGAATATTCTCTCTTTCCATGCCTGACTCCTACAGTACCTGTCCTGTCTGTTGCGCGTCTTGACACATACCTGTCTCATCAGATATTCATCTTTCCTTTACTGGGAGTCGTACCAGGAGGAGGGGCTCTCCTTGGGGGTTTGCCAGGGCAGGGGCGTGCATTGGTCCATGTCCAGATTGGAGATTCACAGCTTTAAAGCTCATTGACAAGATGTAGTAATGATTTTACCTCTACAGTGGGGCAAAAAAGTATTTAGTCAATTCAATTCAGCTTTATTTATAATGCACCACATCACAACAAAAGCCGTCTCGTGGCGCCACAGTGCAGAAAAAAAAACCACACAGTCACAGAAAGACCCAGCAATCAGATGATCCCCTATGAGCAAGCACTAAGCGACAGTGGAGAGGAAAAAACTCCAATTTGGAAGGAAGAAACCTCTAGCAGAACCAGGCTCAGGGAGGGGCAGTCGTCTGCTGCGACTGGCTGGGGATGAGGGGATAGGGAGGATGGAAAGGACAGACATAAAGAACATAGCAGTAAGATGCCAAGTACAGTATTGGAGGTCAATCAGCAGTATGGATCAGATAACAACAGAACAAGAGTGGGGTTAAGAGACACAAAAACCCTCCTTAAACATAAGCTATATTAAAAAGGAAGGATTTTACCCTATTCTGAAAAACAGAGACCGAGTCTGACTCCCGGACCCAGAGTGGTAACTGGTTCCAGAGAGAAGGGGCTTGGTAGCAGAAGGCTCTGCCTCCCACTGTACTTTTGGAGATTCTGGGCACCACAAGTAAGCCAGCATTTTGGGAGCGTAATGCTCTATTAGGATGGTAAGGTAATATCAGATCTTTTATATATTGGGGGCCAGATTGTTAAGAGCTTTGAAAGTAAGAAGAAGGATTTTAAACTTGATTCTAAATTCTATGGGAAGCCAATGGAGGGAGGACAGAACCGGGGAAATATGATCTCTTTTTCTAGAACCAGTTAAAACTCTAGCAGCAGCATTTTGAATCAACTGAAGATTTTTTAAAGATACTTTAGGACAACCAGATAATAGCGAATTACAATAATCTAATTGAGAACTGACAAAGGTGTGAATCAGTTTCTCAGCATCATTCAGAGACAAGATGCTCCTGATCTTGGCAATATTGCGCAGATGATAGAAGGCAGTCCTAGAAACAGTTTTAATATGTGAATTAAAGGACAAATCCTGATCAAAAATCACTCCAAGGTTCCTCACACAACTGTTCAGAGTGAGAGTGGAAGCATCTAAATTAAGGGCATAATCTGAAAAGGAATTTCTAAGATGTTTTGGGCCAACAACAATGACTTCAGTCTTATCAGAGTTCAATAGTAAGAAATTACAAGTCATCCAAGCTTTGATGTCCTTAAGACAGGCATCTAACTTGGCCAACTGATCACAATCATCGGGCTTCATTGACAGGTATAGTTGTGTGTCATCTGCGTAACAGTAAAAATGTATACAGTGCTTTCTGATGATATTGCCCAACGGGAGCATATATAAACTAAAAAGAGTAGGGCCCAACACAGATCCCTGTGGAACTCCGTGACTGAGCTTAGAGCTGGAAGAAAATCCATCATTAACATGGACAAACTGAAATCTATCAGACAAATAAGCTCTAAACCACTGCAACGGAGTTCCAGTGAGTCCAACAAAGTGTTCCAATCTATCAAGTAGAATGGCATGATCTATACAGTGTCAAAGGCTGTACTGAGATCTAAAAGAACGAGAACAGAGACAAGTCCATTATCAGATGCAGTCAGGAGGTCATTTAGAGACCTTCACTAAGGCAGTTTCAGTGCTGTGATGAGCTCTGAACCCAGATAGAAACACCTCAAACAAACCAACTCCCTGCAAATGGTCAGATAATTGCACAGCAACAACTCTTTCCAAGATTTTTGAAATGAAAGGCAAATTAGAAATTGGTCGATAATTGGCCAAAACTCCAGGATCGAGCTACGGTTTATTTTAAGTAAGGGTTTAATTACAGCAGTTTTAAAAGCCAGTGGAACATAACCCAGAGTTAAAGAAGAATTAATGATAAGAAGAATACGGCTACCAATAATTGGGAAAATAATTTTAAATAACCTGGAAGGAATAGGGTCCAGAAGGCAAGATGAAGGCTTAGAAGAGGAAATTATTTTATCCAACTCTAAGAGGTCGATTAGAGTAAACTTATCTAAGCAGATATCAATTGAGGGAGTTGCAGTAGTTAATGTACTAGAGTTTACGGTAGGAAGAATCTGACTGATTTCATCTCTAATAGATAAAATTTTAAGATTGAAATAGTTAATAAAGTCCTGACTAGAAAGTTCAGGGGGGATGCGAGGATTGACCGAGTCCTGGCTCTTAGTAAGCCTGGCTATAGTGTTGAAGAGAAACCTGGGGTTATTCTTGTTTGCTTCTATTAATGCAGAATAATAGCTTGATCTAGCTTTTCTAAGAGATTTTTTATAGATTAAGAAATGATTTCTCCACGCCAAGTAGAATTCATCTGAATTAGTTGAACGCCATTTCCTTTCCAATTGACGAGTTTTCTGTTTTAAGCCACGGGTTTCTGAGTTAAACCAAGGGGTAAAAAATCTCTGGTTAGACTTTTTCTTTTTTAAAGGGGCTACCAAATCTAGAGTCCGATGCAGAGAGGCAGTAACACCATCAACCATGCTATCAGTCACGAATGGAGCAGACTCTCCATCACTTATTTCTGGTGTTTCTGTTGTGTTGACCCATGGCATAGAGGAGACAATCTGCAAAAATTTAGCAACAACGTCATCAGAAAGACATCTGCTGTAGTAGTATTTTTCTTTAGGAAATATGTGATCAGAGATAATGAAATCAAAAATTAACAGACAATGGTCAGACAGTATAGGATTATGAGGAGACACTACCAGATTTTCAATATCTATACCATAAGTCAAAACAAGGTCCAATGTATGGTGGAAATAATGGGTAGAATTTTTTACTTTTTGGGAAAACCCTATTGAGTCTAAAATTGAATTGAAAGCCTTATTAAGACAGTCACTCTCAACATCAACATGTATATTAAAGTCCCCTGCAATAATTATTGTATCAGCTTTCAGCACTAAATCAACTAAGTCAGCCACCAATTGTGCAAGTTCTCCCACTTAAAGATGAGAGAGGTATCCAATTTTCATCATAGGTATACCTCAACTATGAGAGACAAAATGAGAAAAAAAAATCCAGAAAATCACATTGTCTGATGTTTAAAGAATTTATTTGCAAATTATGGTGGAAAATAAGTATTTGGTCAATAACAAAAGTTCATCTCAATACTTTGTTATATACCCTTTGTTGGCAATGACAGAGGTCAAACGTTTTTTGTAAGTCTTCACAAGGTTTTCACACACTGTTGCAGGTATTATGGCCCATTCCTCCATGCAGATCTCCTCTAGAGCAGTGATGTTTTTGGGCTGTCGCTGGGCAACACGGACTTTCAACAACCTCCAAAGATTTTCTATGGGGTTGAGATCTGGAGACTGGCTAGGCCACTCCAGGACCTTGAAATGCTTCTTACGAAGCCACTCCTTCATTCCCCGGGCGGTGTGTTTGGGATCATTGTCATGCTGAAAGACCCAGCCACGTTTCATCTTCAATGCCCTTGCTGATGGAAGGAGGTTTGCACTCAAAATCTCACGATACATGGCCCCATTCATTCTTTGTTTTACACGGATCAGTCGTCCTGGTCCCTTTGCAGAAAAACAGCCCCAAAGCATGATGTTTCCACCCCCATGCTTCACAGTAGGTATGGTGTTCTTTGGATGCAACTCAGCATTCTTTCTCCTCCAAACACGACAAGTTGAGTTTTTACCAAAAAGTTCTATTTTGGTTTCATCTGACCATATGACATTCTCCCAATCCTCTTCTGGATCATCCAAATGCTCTCTAGCAAACTTCAGACGGGCCTGGACATGTACTGGCTTAAGCAGGGGGACACGTCTGGCACTGCAGGATTTGAGTCCCTGGCGGCGTAGTGTGTTACTGATGGTAGCCTTTGTTACTTTGGTCCCAGCTCTCTGCAGGTCATTCACTAGGTCCCCCCGTGTGGTTCTGGGATTTTTGCTCACCGTTCTCGTGATCATTTTGACCCCATGGGGTGAGATCTTGCATGGAGCCCCAGATCGAGGGAGATTATCAGTGGTCTTGTATGTCTTCCATTTTCTAATAATTGCTCCCACAGTTGATTTCTTCACACCAAGCTGCTTACCTATTGCAGATTCAGTCTTCCCAGCCTGGTGCAGGTCTACAATTTTGTTTCTGGTGTCCTTTGACAGCTCTTTGGTCTTGGCCATAGTGGAGTTTGGAGTCTGACTGTTTGAGATTGTGGACAGGTGTCTTTTATACTGATAACGAGTTCAAACAGGTGCCATTAATATAGGTAACGAGTGGAGGACAGAGGAGCCTCTTAAAGAAGAAGTTACAGGTCTGTGAGAGCCAGAAATCTTGCTTGTTTGTAGGTGACCAAATACTTATTTTCCACCATAATTTGCAAATAAATTCTTTAAAAATCAGACAATGTGATTTTCTGGATTTTTTTTTTCTCATTTTGTCTCTCATAGTTGAAGTATACCTATGATGAAAATTGGAGACCTCTCTCATCTTTTAAGTGGGAGAACTTACATAATTGGTGGCTGACTAAATACTTTTTTGCCCCACTGTATAGATCTCTAAAAGGATCAAACACTGGCTGTAGTGTTAGATTTGCTTGCTTTGTGGTTTTACGACGTCTCTCCTCGCGCACTCTCCCACGACGGGGTGTTTTCAGGCAGGCAGATGTTTTTCAACACAAACCCGGCATTTTGTACACGTGGTCAGAATGGAGATGTGAAGAAACGTCCATCCGCGAGCCAGGGAAGACAGAGGAAGGGACGGTATGGGACGGTGTGGTGTGGGAAAACTCGTGGGTGTGGGTTTTTTTTAAATCACACACTGTTTTTTGCTGATGTGTTCCATTAATACTCACTGTAAACACGGAAGTGAGCGCAGTGCAGCAACGAATTTGAGTGGATAGACTGAGTGTTTGAGCGCTACTTAGGGACAAATTTGATTGGCGAAACTGGCGGAACTTGATGACGATTGGCCAAAATTGGAAAGTTGCAGTGATTGGACAAAGTTGCAAGGTCACACAAAAGACTTGGCCAGTCAGTGATTTTGCGTGAGTTTGTGCGATCGCAACATCGCAAAATTCTAGAGGGACTGCTTTACATTTTTATAAATTTTCTGTTTTGAATCACCTTTGTGATATTTTGTGATATATTCAACATACACAAATACAAGAACACACCAATTTCACTTATACATAACCACCATCATCTTTTACTTTTGATGCTGACCTCTGCATAAATGAACTGTGCAATCCATATAAGAAAACTATTAGAAAGCTCAGCAGCACAGCTTTGTTGTGGCCAAGCTCATTTGCACTGGTTAGCACATGAAAGTGATGAGCTCATTCAAAGGGGAGCTGCTGGAGCGCAGAAATAGTGAAAGGCAGCGAGTTCTAGCAGTGTGAAATAAAGGTACAAAGCAGAGGTTTAATTGTGTTCTCTCTATCCTTGTAAATATTCCTTGATGAGACTATTTTCACTTTGGATTTTTAAAATCCCTGTTAGGGTTTTCAGATCAAAGCAGTTCCATGCAAAATGTGGTGTTAGCCCCTCATTTTGAACTGTTTGAGCTATTCTGTCACTGACGGTCTGTTGTTTGTTTGTTTGTTTTTTTCAGTATTTACTTTCTCGATTCACAAGCTGCTGCTTTGTGTGTTGAATGACATCCTATGTCATCATTTTATGTTATTGACCGAGAGTGACAAAATGTAGGTTCTAAATAAATTTTTGTCCCCAGAGATTCAGGATTCCAGGGCTGGGGTGAGACCCAGAATGTGATAAAGCATGGAGCTTTGAATCTGAAATCCTTATATGATGATCCTTTAAGTGACCTTATTGTTATTTTTGGATCATGGTTCTTTCCTTTTTTGATGTTAGAATTCTGTTAAATATGATCAGAGCTGTGAACCATAAGCTGAATATGTACAACAGCATCTACTTCAAGTCAAAATTGCCTATTTTTATACAGTATCTCACAAGAGTGAGTACACCCCTCACATTTTTGTAAATATTTTATTATATCTTTTCATGGGACAACACTGAAGATATGACACTTTGATACAATGTAATCAGTTTACAGCTTGTATAACAGTGTAAATTTGCTGTCCCCTCAAAATAACTCAACACACAGTCATTAATTTCTAAACCACTGGCAACAAAAGTGAATACACCCCTAAGTGAAAATGTCCAAATTGTGCCTCATTAGCCATTTTCCCTCCCTGGTGTCATGTGACTCATTAGTGTCGCAAGGTCTCAGGTGTGACTGGGGAGCAGCTGTGTTAAATTTGGTGTTATCGCTCTCACACTCTCTTGTACTGGTCGCTGGAAGTTCAACATGGCACCTCATGGCAAAGAACTCTCTGAGGATCTGAAAAAAAAGAATTGTTGCTCTACATAAAGATGGCCTAGGCCAGAGATTCCCAAAGTGGGGGTCGTGAGATGATTCTCAGAATCCTCCTTAGGTGATTACTCAGGTGACATGTCACTTTAACTGCGCCACAGTAAACGTCACAGGTCACACAGAGGTCAGTGTGCGCCAGTAGATTTCATCTGAACAGCTCAAATCAACACATTACACTTAAAGCCCAGGATATTTTTAAAAATGAAACGTTGGTCAATACCGACCAAAGACAACGCAGAGAGGCCAGCAGAGACAGCAGAAGAGGAGAGCGGAGACATGCTACCAGAAAGGCCGACGTCTGGTGCGGGGGAAGGAGGTGGAGGAGAGGAGGAGGAGAGCACCGTAAAGGGCTCCATAAGGAGTCAGATCAGCCTCCCTCCAGTGTTGCAAGTATCAAAAGGAATATATTCAGTATGGGTTCTCATGCATCATTGTCAATGAAGTATAACATCCGCAATGTGTAGTGTGCACCGAGGTGCTTGCACATGAGAGTTTAAAGCCCGTAAAAATGCTCAAGACACTTGAAAACTAAGCACCCATCTCTTGCCACTAAACCAGCAGATTTTTTCCGCCGAAAGGAGAGAGAATTGCAAGGCCAAAAGAAAGTCATAGCTATCCAAACAGCATCCACAACCAAAGCTCAAAAGGCATCATATGAGGTGGCATATTTAATTGCACAGGCAAAAAAGCCACACACAATCGGAGAAACCCTAATAAAACCTGCTGCTATCACTATGAGTCGGACAATGCATGGGGATAAACAGGTGCAGGAGCTGGAAGTAGTACCGCTGTCTGATGGGACCATATCCCGGCGCATCACGGATATGGCCCAGAATATAAAGTGTCAGCTGATTGACAGAGTGAAGAAAGGGAAATATGCTTTGCCATGAGATGAATCAACAGATATATCAAACTCAGCCCAGTTGCTTGTTTTCATCAGATACAGTTTTGATGGAAAACTTAATGAGGACTTGCTGTTTTGTACCCCGCTGGATGTAATTGTATTTTCACAAAACTTGACAACAAACTTAAAGAAGGGGGACTGTCTTGGGATGAGTGCATTGGTGTGTGTACAGCAGATGCTGCAGCAATGCTGGGGAAAAAGAAAGGATTAAAAGCAAGAGTCTTACAAGTGGCACACCATGTAAACTTTACGTACTGTATTATTCACAGAGAAGCTCTTGCGAGTAAAATGCTCGACCCAGATCTTAAGAGTGTTGTTGAGACTGCCATAAAAATTGTCAACTACATAAAATCACGTCCACTCAACACCAGGCTGTTCACTACTCTCTGCAATGAACTGGGATTGGAGCATCAGGGCCTGCTGTTCCACACAGGTCAGGTGGCTTTCGCGAGGAAATGTCCTCAGCCCGCCTGTATGAACTGCGGGATGAGGTGTGCTTATTTCTGATGGAGAACAGGTCCCAGCTCACTGACCACCTGACTGGTTAACAAGGCTAGCGTATTTGTCCTGCATATTTGACAGACTGAACGGACTTAACATGTCATTGCAAGGTGAAAACACAAGCATCATGTCGCTGAATGATAAAATTCACACATTCAAAAGGAAAGTGGGTCGCTGGACTGCGCGAGTTGAGATGGGCTGGATTGGCATGTTTCCTGAGCTGGAGGAGTTCGTGGAGGAAAATAATCTGAGTGTTTACACTGTGAAGAAGTCCATCACTACCCACCTTCAAGCCCTCCTGGAACACTTTAATAAGTTTTTTTTTCCCGAGGAAACAACTCCGGAAAAATATGACTGGATAAGATCACCATTCACTGTAACGGCCACAAGTCATCTGCCATCCGACATGGAGGACGCACTGATTGAACTGTCAAGTGACCGCACCTTAAAAACAGGTTTTCATTCAAAGATGCTTGCTGAGTTCTGAATTTCAGTCAAGAGAGAATATCCACAGCTATCCAGGGCTGCGATGGACGTACTGATGCCATTTGGCTCAACATACAGTACCTGTGGGAAAACACTTTCTTGGCACTGACATATATTAAAAATAAATACAGATCACGTCTAAACGTGGAGGATGATCTCCAAAATTAAACCCAGAATTGACTTGTTGTACTCCACACATATTGCCCACCCATCTCATTAGGTGAGATTAATGCTGAATTATAGTTTGCCAAAATATACATTTGCACCGTAACAATGTTCACATGTTTACACAATGCTACAGTTTATGGCTATTACTTTGACTGATTGTTCTGCTAACATGGAAATGAAAGCATTGTGTCAAAATTAAGTTTGCACAACAGCAACAATGTTGACTCCTAAATTACATGGAAATTACTTTATGTATTCTGCTTTAATCGTTTAGTAAATTGTTATATGCAAAATAATATCATGGTTGTCAGGCTGTTCTGTTCTTTTGTGTTGTTATGCCCGTGTTTACGATTATTAGTGCGTGAGTCCTGTGTGTATGTTTTTTTATGTTTCAGTCACCTCCGGGGATGGTGGAGGTCGCCAGTCTCTGTTACCGTTATTTTGGGAGTTGTGGGCTGAAAAGTTTGGTAACCCCTGGCCAAGGCTAAAAGAAGATTGCCAACACCCTGAAACTGAGCTGCAGCATGGTGGCCAAGACCATACAGCAGTTTAACAGGACAGGTTCCACTCAGAGCAGGCCTTGCCATGGTCGACCAAAGAAGTTGAGCGCGCATGCTCAGTGTCCTATCCAGAGGTTGTCTTTTGAAAATAGACGTATGAGTGCTGCCAGCATTGCTGCAGAGGTTGAAGGGGGGGGGGGGGTCAGCCTGTCAGTGCTCAGACCATACGCCACACACTGCATCAAGTTGGTCTGCATGGCTGTCTTCCCAGAAGGAAGCCCCTTTTAAAGATGATGCACAAGAAAGCCCGCAAACAGTTTGCTGAAGACAAGTATACTCAGGACATGGATTACTGGAACCATGTCCTGTGGTCTGATGAGACCAAGATAAACTTATTTGGTTCAGATGGTGTCAAGCGTGTGTGGCGGCAACCAGGTGAGGAGTACAAAGACAAGTGTGTCTTGCCTACACACTTGTGGGAGGGCAGTGGCTCAGGAGGTAGAGCAAGTCGTCCAATAACCGGATGGTTGGCGGTTCGAATCCCGCTCTCCCCAGATATCCTGCCGTTGTGTCCCTGGGCAAGACACTTTACCCCCAATTGCTCCTGGTGGGTCTGGACAGCGCCATGTTTGGCAGCATGCTGCCATCAGTTTGTGAATGTGTGTGTGTGTGTGAATGGGTGGATAGCAGGATCTGAAAAGTGCTTTGGCCATCTAGAGATGAGAATAAAAGTGCTATATAAGTGAATGCCATTTACCATTTACACAGTGTTTCCTCTGGCTTAAAGACCTTGGCGCGGTGGCAACATATTTTTTCTGGGAGAAGGGGGGCAGAAAACACATACAGTGGGGTAAAAAAGTATTTAGTCAGCCACCAGTTGTTCAAGTTCTCCCACTTAAAAGATGAGAGAGGTCTCCAATTTTCATCATAGGTATACCTCAACTATGAGAGACAAAATAAGAAAAAAAAAATCCAGAAAATCACATTGAAGGATTTTTAATGAATTAATTTGTAAATTCCTCAGTAAAATAAATATTTGGTCAATAACAAAAGTTCATCTCAATACTTTGTTATATACCCTTTGTTGGCAATGACAGAGGTCAAACGTTTTCTGTAAGTTTTCACAAGGTTTTCACACACTGTTGCTGGTATTTTGGCCCATTCCTCCGTGCAGATCTCTAGAGCAGTGATGTTTTGGGGCTGTCGCTGGGCAATACAGACTTTCAACTCCCTCCAAAGATTTTCTATGGGGTTGATATCTGGAGACTGGCTAGGCCACTCCAGGACCTTGAAATGCTTCTTACGAAGCCACTCCTTCGTTGCCTGGGCGGTGTGTTTGGGATCATTGTCATGCTGAAAGATCCAGCCACATTTCATCTTCAATGCCCTTGCTGGTGGAAGGAGGTTTTCATTCAAAATCTCACGATACATGGCCCCATTCATTCTTTCCTTTACACGGATCAGTCGTCCTGGTCCCTTTGCAGAAAAACAGCCCCAAAGTATGATGTTTCCACTCCCATGCTTCACAGTAGGTATGGTGTTCTTTCTCCTCCAAACACGACAAGTTGAGTTTTTACCAAAAAGTTCTATTTTGGTTTCATCTGACCATATGACATTCTCCCAATCCTCTTCTGGATCATCCAAATGCTCTCTAGCAAACTTCAGACGGGCCTGGACATGTACTGGCTTAAGCAAGGGGACACGTCTGGCACTGCAGGATTTGAGTCCCTGGCGGCGTAGTGTGTTTCTGATGTAGCCTTTGTTACTTTGGTCCCAGCTCTCTGCAGGTCATTCACTAGGCCCCCCCATGTGGTTCGGGGATTTTTGCTCACCGTTCTCGTGATAATTTTGACCCCACGGGGTGAGATCTTGCATGGAGCCCCAGATCGAGGGAGATTGTCAGTGGTCTTGTATGTCTTCCATTTTCTAATAATTGCTCCCACAGTTGATTTCTTCACACCAAGCTGCTTACCTATTGCAGATTCGGTCTTCCCAGCCTGGTGCAGGTCTACAATTTTGTTTCTGGTGTCCTTTGACAGCTCTTTGGTCTTGGCCATAGTGGAGTTTGGAGTCTGACTGTTTGAAGTTGTGGACAGGTGTCTTTTATACTGATAACGAGTTCAAACAGGTGCCATTAATACAGGTAACGAGTGGAGGACAGAGGAGCCTCTTAAAGAAGAAGTTACAGGTCTGTGAGAGCCAGAAATCTTGCTTCTTTGTAGGTGACCAAATACTTATTTTACTGAGGAATTTACCAATTAATTCATTAAAAATCCGTCAATGTGATTTTCTGGATTTTTTTTTTTCTCATTTTGTCTCTCATAGTTGAGGTATACCTATGATGAAAATTGGAGACCTCTCTCATCTTTTAAGTGGGAGAACTTGCACAATTGGTGGCTGACTAAATACTTTTTTGCCCCACTGTATATACGTATGAATATGTTAATTTAAACTATTTATTTCTTTTTTTTTAATTTTGCACAGGAACTTTGCATATGGAACTTACAATTTGAAGTATTGTACAACCAAGGCTTGAATGTTGGAATATTGGGCCATTTGGGGTCTCACCCAGACGTCCTGTGTTTGGACTTTTTACTGGTGTCATCCTTCTCTCCTTCCTCTGCTCTCACCTCTCCTGGACCCTCTGCCTGAACACTTTCCTCTCCTTGGCTCCTCTCTTCTGTCTAATCTTGCCCTCTCTGAGCTCTGTCTAAGTCAGGTTCTCTCTCTGTCTATGGTGGTATACAAACAGGTTAGAAAATATCAAGTGCCATGTAAATTAAAGGAGACAACCAAAAATTTCTAATTAAGGGTACAAAGAGCACCCACTTAAACTTGAGGTTTTTCTCCAAAATTTATAACAATTTTCTTATAGTTTTCTACTTTTCTCTGTAAATTTATCTAAATTTGAAACCATTTTCCTCAAAGTTGTAATTTCCTCTTATAAAATTGACTTTTCTTGTACAATTGAAACTTTATTATAAATTTGTGGATTATTTTATGGGTTATTTTTGTCTGTTTTTTAAAATAAAGTTACTGTTTTTTAAATAAATTTGAAACAGATTGTGGCCATTTTTTTTTCTTTTTCCTTATAACAATTTATATTTTTGACCATAACTTTGCAGTCAGAACAGAACAATAATTTAACCCCTTAACGCCTGAATTTATTTCCAATTATGAAAAAAAAATTTCACTTGTGTTTTTGCTTTCAAGTAGATGCTAAATTCAGTTGAGAAAGTTAATTTGACTATAGCACATAAAATAGATATAATTTTAGGTATGATGCAAATTAGCGACAACAGGCATCTATGGTAAAAAAAAGGTAAAAAAAAAAAAAAGCACCTGTTCCCATCTCAAGTATGAAGAGTCTTTTATTTATGCAACAAAGTTACTTTCAGTGTTTTCAACTCTCATGACTGCCAAACTATAACCCTAACCCTAACCCTAACCCTAGCAATCAGGAAATGGATGGTGCTGCATCTCTGACCGTTCCTACGAGAAACTAATGCTTGCAAAAGGTTCCTAGGTATGTGTTGGAAGTGCTCCAACTAGAAGTGGAGGAATACAGACGGTATTTTGGTTGCATTTGGAGCGGAAGCGGTTTGATGCAAATTCGCGACAACAGGCGTCAAGGGGTTAACTCTCATTACAAAGAAAAATAAAATTGTATTTAATGAAATAAATTAACTTAAATGACCAAGGATGCCATTATTTCTGTTATAATATTTCTGTATATTTATAGTTTTTTTTATCAATCTCCTCACCACCAAGATGGCAAGAAAAACCTCCCTTATTTTGAAATCCAAATGTTGGCACATTTAGTTTCTGTGAAGGCTTCTGACAGATTAAAGTCATTGACTGTGAATTTCGGTCATCTTAACTTGCCAGGTACATAATAGGGAACATAACTTAATATTGTAGTGGCTGGTGAAATATATACTCAGCAATTCAGTAGTCCCCCTTGCCTTTCCCTTCATATGAAGCCAGCTGCATATGAATTCTAACCACATCTCTTAGCTAAGCGATTCTTCCATTATTGCTCCCTTTTCCAGCGGGTTAAAACCATGATAAATGCCTCCAGTGCTTACATACCTCTTCTGATGTTTTTCCACGTTTAAAGTACTTTAATAAACTCATGTTTCTGTCAGACATTCACACTAGCGAGACACTGACTGGAAAGCTCGCGTGGGCGGGGCGCTTCTAAACTCCGTGCAGATGACGACCACGCGTGTTGTTCGTGTGCGCGCTTGCGGAAAGTCATTGCTTCATATGTTTTTCTTAAATTCATATCTTCCCATTAGCTTGGTGGTAATTTTTCTGGCGAGGCGGGCCACCACCCAGAAACGTTACCAGAGGAAACCTTGCTTACAGTCGAGCATGGTGGTGGGAGTGTCATGGTTTGGGGCTGCATTAGTGCTGCCGGTACTGGGGAGCTACAGTTCATTGAGGGAACCATGAATGCCAACATGTACTGTGACATACTGAAGCAGAGCATGATCCCCTCCCTTCAGAAACTGGGCCGCAGGGCAGTATTCCAACATAACCACCCCAAACACACCTCCAAGACAACCACTGCCTTGCTAAAGAAACTGAGGGTAAAGGTGATGGACTGACCAAGCACGTCTCCAGACCTAAACCCTGTTGAGCATCTGTGGGGCATCCTCAAACAGAAGGTGGAGGAGCGCAAGGTCTCTAACATCCACCAGCTCCGTGATGTTGTCATGGAGGAGTGGAAGAGGATTCCAGTGGCAACCTGTGAAGCTCTAGTGAACTCCATGCCCAAGAGAGTTAAGGCAGTGCTGGAAAATAATGGTGGCCACACAAAATATTAACACTTTGGGCACAATTTGGACATTTTCACTTCAGGGTGTACTCACTTTTGTTGCCAGCAGTTTAGACATTAATGGCTGTGTGTTGAGTTATTTTGAGGGGACAGCAAATTTACACTGTTATACAAGCTGTATACTGACTACATTGTATCAAAGTGTCATATCTTCAGTGTTGTCCCATGAAAAGATATAATAAAATATTTACAAAAATGTGAGGGGTGTACTCACTTTTGTGAGATACTGTTGCTGTGAATTTGTCCCGACTACGTACCAGTGGGTGATAGCAATGTGTCCTCCTTTCCAGGTAGCCTGGGTGACCCGGTCGGGAAAGACTGAGCTGGCAGAGCCCATCGCCGTCAGACCTACCAGTGAGACAGGTCTGAACCATGGACACATAATTTATAGCTTTTAAAATCATCTTCTGTTTCCATTCTCTGGTCTGAGCCTAATTGTTGGTTTCAGTGATGTACCCAGCCTATGCTAAATGGGTCCAGTCCCACAGAGACCTTCCCATCAAACTCAATCAGTGGTGCAATATTGTGGTAAGTGTTCAGCCGCCCTCTTCCATTATCTTTGGTTAAGAATTCCAGGTTTTCTGATGGACTGATGCACAGTAAAGTTTCTCCATCTTCTAATTGTCAGAGGTGGGAGTTCAAACACCCTCAGCCATTCCTGAGGACACGAGAGTTCCTGTGGCAGGAGGGACACACGGCATTCGCTACAAAGGAGGAGGCTGCCGAGGAGGTAACAGCTCTAATACATTAACGAGCCATATGATGAGACAAATACATGTAGTACTGTCCAAGTGCTAAAAATAGACTTTTCACTGCATCGTGTGCGTGTAGGTGCTGCAGATCCTGGATCTGTATGCCAGGGTGTATGAAGAGCTGATGGCCATCCCAGTGGTGAAGGGGAGGAAGACGGAGAAGGAAAAATTTGCAGGAGGAGATTACACAACCACTGTGGAGGCTTTCATCTCTGCTAGTGGTCGAGCCATCCAGGTAATGCATTGTTCCTTTCCTTCTATCCTCTACCTGCAAGCTGCAGCAGAGTGATGTCAGCGGTATCTGGAGAAGCCTCAAAACTATCTCTGGGCACCAGAATACCTCCTCCCAGGCCACGGGGGGTAGGGAGTGGGTGAATAACCTGAACTTGTTCTTTAACAGGCCCTCTTCTCCGCCTGCCCACCAACCACTGCTGCCTCCACCTTCATCTAGTCCCGCTGTCCACGCCCCCCACCCCCCTTCGTACATTCCCCGCTGTTTTTCCCCTCAGAGGCCCAACATCCCCCCCCCCCCCCCCCTCCAGCACACAGCCCCCCTGCCCCAGCCGGACTCTCACTAAGACCCAGGTGAGAGCTGAGCTGAAGAAGATCAAGGCGAGCAAGGCTGCAGGTCTGGACAGCATCAGCTCAAGGCTCCTCAAGTCCTGTGCAGACCAGCTGTGTGGGATCATGGAGCACATCTTCAGCCTGAGCCTGAAGCTGGGAAGGGTATCACAGCTGTGGAAAACATCCTGTGTGGTACCCGTACCGAAGACTCCGCACCCCAAGGACCTGAACAGCTACAGACCAGTGGCCCTCATATCACACTTAATGAAGACCGTGGAGAGTCTGCTCTTCGTCCACCTCTGCCCCCTGGTGGGACCAGCGATGGATCCACTTCAGTTTGCTTACCAGCATGGCATCGGGGTAGAGGATGCAGTGATCTTCCTCCTACATCATTCCCTGTCCCGCCTGGAGAAGCCTGGGAGCACTGTGAGGATCATGTTCTTTGATTTCTCCAGTGCTTTCAACACCATCCAACCAGTGATCCTGAGGGACAAGCTGCTGTGTGCAGGGATGGACCAGCATGGATCCTGGACTACCTCACAAACCAACCACAGTTTGTGAGATCCCAGGACTGTGTGTCTGACACCATCATCTGCAGTACGGGGGGTCCCCAGGGAACAGTTCTGGCTCCCTTCCTGTTCACCCTCTACACTACTGACTTCTCACACAACACACCACACTGCCATCTACAGAAGTTCTCGGATGACTCTGCAATCATTGGTCTCATCTCTGATGGGGATGATGCAGAGTACAGAGGACTTATCCAGGACGTCATGGACTGGTGCCTGCAGAACTGCCTCCAGATCAATGCAAGGAAAACCAAGGAACTGGTGGTGGACTGCCGCAGGACAATCCCCCACAGCACCGGTGAACATCCAGGTAACAGTAACTGAGATGGTGACATCTTGCAAGTACCTGGGTGTTCACCTGAACAATAAACTGGACTGGTCACACAACACCAACACGCTCTACATGAAGGGGCAGCGCAGGCTGTTCCTCCTGAGGAGACTCGGATCTTTTGGAGTGCAGGGGATACTCCTGAAGACCTTCTACGATTCAGTGGTGGCATCAGCCATCACATTTGGAGTGGCCTGCTGGGGCAGCGGTATCACGGCAGCCGACAGGAAGAGACTGAACAGGCTGATCAAAAAAGCTAGCTCTGTTCTGTGGCGACGCCTCAACCCAAGGGAGGAGATAGGAGAGAGGAGGATGGTGGCTAAGCTGTCATCTCTGCTGGAGTCTGAGTCCCACCCCATGTGGTACACGCTGAATGCACTGAGGAGCTCATTTAGCAGTAGGCTGTGCCATCCTAAGTGCATGAGGGAGAGGTTCCGCAGGTCCTTCCTACCTACAGCTATCAGACTTTATAACCTAACCAGGGCATCTCATAGAGGTCGTATTAAATGTACTAAACATAACAACTTTGCACAATAGATATGGTCCCCTCCATTGCACAACTAAGACAATTATTAGTGAGGGTGGCAACAACACTGTTGATTGAAATTCGAAATGTACTGTCTGGGTATATATCTATATTCTGCCAGGTCATTTAAGTAACCATAATGCTGTTGATACCATCTGGCTGCAAGGCTCCTACACTGTGTATATAACTGTGTACATATGTATATTTATTTACTGCTTTGGCTAACCAGTTCTTATCTTATTATCTTATTAACTATCACTCTGAGTGCTGCTATCCCCTTGCTGCTGCATTCCTGGAATTTTCCCATTGTGGGACTAATAAAGGCTTATTTTAGCTTGCCTCACAGGTCTCAATAACAAGGCTCAGGGACCAGATACATATGGATGCTAAACTTGTGACTCCCCCACCCCACCAAAGTCTTGTAAATTTACAATTTTCCCTAAATTTGTGAATTTTCCTCAGACTTGTTAACTTTAGACTTTTTTCGCAGTCTCTTAAATTTACATTTTTCAAAAATTGGCGACTATTAAGAGGTCTCATAAATTTGCAACTTAATATCTTAGCTGCACTCAAAATTATCCTTGGCTGTCAGTCAGTCAATCAAATTTTATTTGTATAGCACCTTTCGTACAAGTTAACCCCTTGCACTCTGGTCAATTTCCCTAAAAACACCAAAAAATAACGTACCCAAAGTAAATCAAAAGCTGTTCTTCAACCCTTTGCAGCATCTTCATGGGGTTGGTCTCATTTAAAAGTGCTCCGGCCACTGAGTAACAGTCATCTAAACATACTGAACTTGAAGAAAATAAATTTCGCCTGGGTGTTTTTTTGGATACAAATGCTTGCAAATAACACACAGCTTCAGATCCGGGCTGGAAAATGCAACAGAAATGTAAAACCAAGTGTTATCCAGCTGAGGTCAAAATTTTGTAACAATACCACAAAAAATGAATATATTACACAGCTTTTTCCTCAGGTAGTTCCCAGGCGTTTTTGAACTGTGCCAAATTGTGCCAAATGGCACAGTTTGGAAAAACGTCTGTAACTTTTGAATGATTCAATATAGAAGCTTCATCTTGGGCTCTAATGAAAGGTGACACTCAGGGCTGTGTGTGTGGGGGGGGGGTTGGCCCCCCCCCCCCCCCCCCCCCCCACCGCTACAGAGGACGGACATCACCCGGTACGCCGCGGTCACGGTGCACCGCGGTCTACTACGCAATAATTGTAATTTACCGATCGGTCAAAAGTAATTTTTGATTACAATTTTCAGGGATAAAGAATAATTTGGCTTATAACACTTACCTGTTCACAACAGCAGCAGTAGCTGGCGAACTTCTCTTCCTCATTGTCAGACGAACATGAAGCTGGTCTGCTTGTTACGGACTCGTGGTTCTGCTCACGCGACCCGGTGAACCATAATTCCATTATTGCGGTTTTGCGCTTCCATGATTGCGGTTTTGGCGAACGATTTTTCAAAACAAATAACAGTAATAAGAAAAAAAGACTGGCGAATGCCTGTGTGTCACCCAGCCTTACACAAAACAGCTTTCGAACTTCTGTACTTCAATTGGCTGGCTGCATTCGCAGCCGTTGGTAGGCGGGTCCTTCTTGCTAGGTTTTCAGTCATTGGTTCTTCAAGGTTTCAGAAACCCAATTCAAGGCTCTTATTAGTCGAATGAGAGGTCAATCACATCTAAACCAATCAAAGCACTCCTTTGGCTTTCTGTTCACGGCTGTGTCTGTAGTGGAAGAACGGAAATGCAGGTGTTTTTTTTTTTTCAGTGCCTCCTAGGACGCACAGTGTGCGTACTAGGACGCAGAGACGTGCCCGCCCGCGGTACACTGAAGTGCAACAGGTTAATGCAATTCAAAGCACTTCACAGATGATTAAGTGACAGAAAAGTAGCATATGTGAAGGAAATGGAGTAAAATAACAACAGTACATTCAGTATCAAAATATAGTAAAATAAGAAATGAAAATGACAATTGGTAAATAAAAACACATGATTAAAAATGAAATGAAGCCAATAAAAATGAATCAAAAACAACATAATACTCATAACAATAAGATCACTGATAAAATTGACTGAAATAAACTAAAAAATAAGTAAGAGTGATAAAAATAATAAAATTAAACTTAAAAAAATGAAGTTATTCTTAATCAAAAGCAAGTCTAAAGAGGTAGGTTTTGAGATTATGTTTAAAACTGAAGGGCACTCAGAGAGCGCATACCTCCGCCAAGGCTGTTCACCCAAACTGCGCTCCATAATATGCAGAAATGATCTGTTTGTTTGGCAAATATCTTGCTATGTTTGTTGAGGACAAAATCTAAGAACTTGAGAAAATCATAAAAACAAAATGGACCTATCTCGCAGTGTTAAATAAAGTGATCCAGAATCCACATCCTGATCTGGATCGCATCCAAAGTTTAATGGGTTCATCCTTGTGCCAAGGGCTACCACTGGTGAAAATGTAATCAAACTCCGTACAGTAGTTTTTGTGTAATCTTGCTAACAAACAGACAAACAAACAAATAAACCACCCTGAAAACATAACCTCCTTGGTGGAAGGAAATATCAACACTCCCAGATGACCTCACATCCTCAGGCAGAGAGTTCCAGAGGCTTGGAGCATAAATTCTGAAAGCTCCCTCGCCAGATGTTTTAAAAGTTTGGAGCCTGAAGATCTGAGGGGCCCTACTGGTTCATACACTCTCAACATCTCGGACAAGTATTTTGGAGCGAGACTATGAAGTGCTTTAAAAACAAGTAAAAGAATTTTAAAATCGATATGAAAACTGATAGGCAACCAGTGTAGGGACTTTAGAACTGGAGTAATGTGTTCTGTCCTTCTGGTTTTAGTTAGCACCCGGGCTGCAGAATTCTGGATCAGCTGAAGTGGACTGACAGAGCTTTTTGGTAGACCAGGCAGGAGAGAGTTACAATAGTCTAGTCTAGTCTTGTTGAAATAAAAGCATGCATCAGTTCCTCAGTGTCACCCAGTGAGAGAAATGTCAGCACTTGACATAGAGAGGTTATAGGCAATGTCGCTTTACCACTCCCAGTTCCAGCTGTAGAACCTGATTTTGAGCTGCCCTATACAGTGGGGCAAAAAAGTATTTAGTCAGCCACCAATTGTGCAAGTTCTCCCACTTAAAAGATGAGAGAGGTCTCCAATTTTCATCGTAGGTATACCTCAACTATGAGAGACAAAATGAGAAAAAAAAAGTCCAGAAAATCACACTGTCTGATTTTTAAAGAATTTATTTGCAAATTATGGTGGAAAATAAGTATTTGGTCACCTACAAACAAGCAAGATTTCTGGCTCTCACAGACCTGTAACTTCTTCTTTAAGAGGCTCCTCTGTCCTCCACTCGTTACCTGTATTAATGGCACCTATTTGAACTCGTTATCAGTATAAAAGACACCTGTCCACAACCTCAAATAGTCAGACTCCAAACTCCACTATGGCCAAGACCAAAGAGCTGTCAAAGGACACCAGACACAAAATTGTAGACCTGCACCAGGCTGGGAAGACTGAATCTGCAATAGGTAAGCAGCTTGGTGTGAAGAAATCAACTGTGGGAGCAATTATTACAAAATGGAAGACATACAAGACCACTGATAATCTCCCTCGATCTGGGGCTCCATCCAAGATCTCACCCCGTGGGGTCAAAATGATCACGAGAACAGTGAGCAAAAATCCCAGAACCACACGGGGGGACCTAGTGAATGACCTGCAGAGAGCTGGGACCAAAGTAAGACATTAAGACATGTCTTAATGAAATGTTTATGGCATGTTTTGTTCATATTTTCATTTTTTAAATTCTTGCAACAAATTTGTTTTTAATTTTTCTAGCCTTTCTGAGAATGCTTCTTTTTAGTGCTATCACTTTAATAAATCCCTGACTGCCACTGTTGCTAAAATTAGCTGCTCATAGCTGCCTAGCTCAGAGCTGACTAATGTAAATTTGTGTCAAAGAATAAATTAAACTAGAAAAGCACTCAGAAAGCACATACCTCCACCAAGGCTCCTTCTGTCCCTCATGGTTCACCTCCAAAATGTAATGGGTTTGTGTGTAGGCCACGAGCCAGTTCTGGTGAATATTGCATCAAAGTCTGTCCATTAGTTTTGGAGTATTGTTGCTAACACACTGTGAGAAGATGAGAGCCTTGGCTGAGGTATGCATTCTCAGATCATCATCAAAATGTAAGGACTTCGTCTCTATCCCAAGGTCCACCTCTGGTGAAAATTTCATCCAAATCCATCCAGTAGTTTTTGTGTAATCCTGCTGCACAAATGCAAACAAAGCCCTTGGTGGAGGTATGCACTCTCAGATCATCACCAAAATCTAATCATCTGTTCCCCATGCCAGTACACACCTTTTCCTGAGAATTTCACCGTCCTGGTTATGACGTTAAACTGCACCCAGGCCAGGGGGTCTGTTGGACTAAGAGGATGATGGAGTGCCTTTTAATCTCGCTGATACTCCCAGGTGTCCCTTAGGCAAGGACTAGCCTCCCTTACCAGGGTCACAGTAAAACTCTTTATCAACTTTGTGTGTTATAATCCCCTAAGGGGACCCAGGGATAAAGTGGTTCCTAGCATCCTCTTGCTGATCATATGAAGTGACAAATGGGGCAACTTGTTTGCCATGAGTTGTGACCCGTGTCAGTGGAGGAAGAGGTCCTGGTTCTTGAGGAATGTGTCTTGCTGTAGCTCTCACAAGTCCAACACAATGCTTTTTGTTACTTATTTGTACCCGTAGGTAGATTTGGTTTGCAGTCTGGTGACAAGCCACCGGCTGCCGGTCGCTGCGTGCGCGAGCGCCCTAAACCTACATGTTTTTGGTATGCGGGAGGAAACCAGCTTTGGCTCCTACTTCACTTAGACGGGAGGTTGGAAGGGCCGGTCCAATCAATCAGCTTGTCAATGTCTACTCTGGGATGTCTTTTGTCAGTGTAACATCTTCTAATCCCAGAAGCCTATGGCGGAGGGTCAAATGAGTAATTTTCACTTTTGTGTTTCTTTGCTCGAGTGTACCATCCCTGTATCCCTGGTGCATAACCTGCAGGAAGTCCGCGATTCTGTGCATCCCCTTATAAGGCTCCGAGGAGGGTGGGGAGCAGGGATGATGAATCATACACTATAAAATATAGCTACTAAACAGACCCCTAAAAAACGAAGGTTGGAAGATAATGTGGATGACCCAGGAATTGGCAGGATGGTTCTTTCAAACTGTAATAATTGGCTGAGGCTTATTGTTTTAGAGTCGCTGTCATCAGATATGCCTCTTTCTAAGCTGTTCCCTTTTGCTATCCAGAAAGGAATTTCAGGTATTGCAGGGTCAGGGTTCTAATTGACAGTAAGCCATTGTCTCTTACCACTTTCAAGTTATAGCTCTGGAAATCTCTGACATCTGAACTGAATATTTTCTTGAAAAAACCTTGACCTCTAGAGGTGGTGGAGGCTGACGGTGCAACGGAGCACCTCAGATGGTCAAACAGTTAAGGATGTTAAAAAAAATTGAGGTCTGGCCAGATTTTGGTGGAATGCTTAAAGAAATCCCATGCTGAAAATTTGTTACGATGTGATGTGCTAGCTGGTGTTCCAATGAGGGTTTTCTTCACCCTTTTCTAAACAGCTGCAAAGGAGTAATTCATACTTGAGAACTCCACGATATGGAATAGGATGAAATGGCCTCAGAACTGCAACAACAAGGAGTAACACATGTGAAGAGAATAGCCATCAAAAAAGATGGGAAAACAGTAAAAACTGGCACTTACATTCTGACGTTCAACTGTCATCATCTCCCAGAAAGAATCCAAATAGTATACCTCAGTGTAACTGTTGATACCTTTATTCCAAACCCACTGAGCCGTTTTAACTGCCAAAAGTTTGCCCATGGCTCCGCAGGATGTAAGAATAAACCAATCTGCTGCAAATGTGGAGAAGAAAGGCATGAGTTGGCCTGTACACCTCCCAAATGTACTAACTGTTTAGGCAATCATGCAGCATCATCGAAGGAATGTCCTTGTTAGGTCAAGGAAAAAGAAATTCAAACTGTCAAATGTACTAAGAAAATTAGCGACCCTGAGGCACGTAAACTGGTAGAAGGTTTCCCAAAGTACAAATTCCAGCAGACTTTCTCCTCTGTTGTGAAACCTAAGATGCAGCCTGCTGAGTGCTAGACAGATCTGACCTGGTTAACTAAAGATAAGCCCTCATTATTAAGTAGTATTAAAAATTCCGGAGTCCCAGTTAAAAGTAAAATGAGTACTCAAAGCCTGACTACAATAAGCCAACCCTTAAGTCAAAATCTTAGCAAGTCCACAGAACAAAACCAATCATCAAAAGAAAAGAAAAGAGAACACCCAGCTCCTCTACTCAGGCAAAATCAAGCCAAGATAATAAATTGCAAAAGAGTGGGACTCCAGTAGATGGAGAAATGTCTGAAGTCATGACTTGCCGTAGTCGCAGCCCCTCCCCAAAAAGCAAGCATAAGGAGCGTGCCTTTGTTTTACCTACCTGATGGTAGGCAGCCACATTATCCAGTGGAACTGTCATGGCTTTAAGGCCAATTTCTCTGAAGTGCATCGTTTAGCTGCTAGTTTTAATCCTTTGCCTTCAGGAAACTCTCCTGCTATCAACCAGCCCCATGTCTCTGAAACATTATACTATGTATAATACATATGGTCCAAATGTGCATCATCCATCTGGTGGTTCAGCAATTTTAGTAAGGAATGACCTAATTCACAGCCACTTGGTATTAGTCTCCAACTTAAAAGCAGTAGGTAAAGCAATAACCTTATGCTCTGTCTGTATACCACCAGAAAATCTTGATGACCTTCATAATGAGTTGCCATCCCCATACATCCTTATGGGTAATTTTAATGGTCATAATCCTCTGTGGGGAGGAATTTGCTCAAATGCAAAAGGCAAGATTCTGGGGGATTTTATTGCTAAAAATGATCTGTGTCTTTGGAATGATGGGTCTCACACATACCTCCACCCAGGACATGGAACCTATACTGCAGTTGACCTATCTATATGTGATCCTGAGCTAGTGCTGGAATTCTCGTGGTGGGTCTTGGATGATCTTTGTGGAAGTGACCACTTTCCACTAATATTGACGTCTACAGAAGTGGATGTGGAAGAACTTTGCGATGGCAACTCAATAAAGCAAACTGGCCTTCCTTTGTTTCTCTGTGCAAAGAGAAATTCAGCCAAAAACCTCAACCACATTGTCACTCTGTTCAGAGCTTTGCTCAAACCTTAATTACAGCTGCAGATAAGACTGTCCCAAAAACATCAGCAAAGCCACACCGTAGGTCCAACCCATGGTTCAATGATGACTGCAAAAAGGTCATTGAAGCAAGGAAAAAACCAGAGAGGATGTTCAATAAACATCAAACAGAAAACCTGACCAGATTTAAAATCTGTCGAGCTAAAGCACGCAGGATCGTCAATGAAGCAAAGAGACAGTGCTGGAGGGAATTTGTATCAAGCCTCACATCCAACACATCTACCAAAAAGATCTGGGATTTAATTAGAAAGATGAAGGGTAAGGAGAATGGACTTCAAATACAGCATATTAATCATCAGGGCAATCTGCTTGACGACAAAATATAACTACAAAAGCACTCGGAGAGCGCAGACCTCCGCCAAGCGCCACAGTTCCCCCCATCCAGTCTTCAGATTCCTTGATCATGAAAACATATGACAAGCAGTGGTTCAGTAGTTATTCATGAAAATGCCATTTTCCGTAATGGCGGCCACAGTTCCTCCCATACAGTGTTTGTGTGTACGTTTTCAGATTCCTTGACCATGAAAACATATGACAAGCAATTGGATTCACAATGATAGGATTAGTGGTTCAGTAGTTATTGACGAAAATGGCATTTTCCGTAATGGCGGTTTAGCGCCACAGTTCCCCCCATACAGTGTTTGTGTGTATGTTTTCAGATTCCTTGACCATGAAAACATATGACAAGCAATTGGATTCACAATGATAGGATTAGTGGTTCAGTAGTTATTGACGAAAATGGCATTTTCCGTAATGGTGGGTTAGCGCCACAGTTCCCCCCATGCAGTGTTTGTGTGTACGTTTTCAGATTCCTTGACCATGAAAACATATGACTAGCAATTGGATTCACAACAATTGGATTGACAATGATAGGATTAGTGGTTTAGTAGTTATTCATGAAAATGGCATTTTGCGTAATGGCGGTTTTCTTGTGGACGGTGATCCGGATCACCACCAAAATGTAATCATCTGTGGGATACCCCATTTCTGACAATCTGTGAAAATTTCATGAAAATCCATCCATAAATTTTTGAGTTATCTTGCTAACAGACAAACAAACAGACAAACAAACAGACAAACCAACGCCGATGATCACATAACCTCGCCCTTTGGCGGAGGTAAGTGTACGTTTTCAGATTCCTTGACCATGAAAACATATGACTAGCAATTGGATTCACAACAATTGGATCGACAATGATAGGATTAGTGGTTTAGTAGTTATTCACGAAAATGACATTTTGCGTAATGGCGGTTTTCTTGTGGACAGTGATCCGGATCACTACCAAAATGTAATCATCTGTAGGATACCCCATTTCTGACAATCTGTGAAAATTTCATGAAAATCCATTCATAACTTTTTGAGTTATCTTGCTAACAGACAAACAAACAGACAAACAGACAAACCAACGCCGATGATCACATAACCTCCCCCTTTGGCGGAGGTAATAAATAGCTAATCAACTATCAGAATCGTTTGAGAAGAATTCATCTATTAGAAACTATCATCTTGAGTTCCAAATCATACAAGCACAAGAAGAACAAAAAGAAATAAACTTTTCTTTAGATAACTCAGAACCATACAACCAAGATTTCACTATGGAAGAACTTTTGCTCTTAGTAAGGAACTCTCATGACACTGCTGTGGGGCCAGATAAAATTCATTATCAGTTTTTAAAACACTTACCCCCCAGTGCACTGTCCATTCTCTTGATGGTTTTCAACAACATCTGGAAGTCAGGCAGTATTCCAAAAAGCTGGAAGCAGTAGTTATACCTGTTCCAAAACCCGGGAAAGATCATACTGATACCAACAGCTACCGTCCAATAGCCCTGACAAGTTCCCTCTGTAAAACCATGGAAAGAATGGTAAACAATCGCCTTGTGTGGGTGCTTGAGTCTGAAGGCCTTTTAACTGATTACCAGTGTGGCTTCAGATGTGGTAAAAGCACTTTAGACCACCTTATCAGATTAGAGGCCTATATACGTGATGGTTTTATTAGAAAACAACATGTAGTTGCTGTATATTCTGATTTAGAAAAAGCATATGACACAACATGTAAATACGGTATTTTAAGAGACCTACATGACATGGGTTTTAGAAGACATTTGCCCTTTTTCATTTCAAACTTTTTGTCCAGTAAACACTTCAAAGTCCGAGTAGGAGATACCCTTTCAGAGCCCCATGTGCAAGAACAAGGAGACCCCCAGGGAAGCATCCTCTCAATTACTCTTTTTAGCATTAAGATTGCTCTTAGACCAAATACCTTTTGTAGTCTTTACGTAGATGACCTCTGTATTTGCTACGGGGGAAAGACATGAGCACAATCGAAAAGCAACTACAGCTGTGCATAAACAAGATAAATATGTGGTTAGTCAGTAATGGTTTTAAATTTTCAAGAACAAAAACTGTCTGCATGCACTTTTTCCTGCTGCGGTCTCTTCACCTCAACCCAGAGCTTTTCATAGATGGAGAAGCTGTCAAGGTGGTAAAAGAAACCAAATTCCTTGGACTTATTTTTGATAATAAGCTGTCTTTTATTCCACATATAAAAGTTCTACCAATCAGATGTTTTAAAGCCCTTGATATTATTAAAGTTTTGGTAAAAACTAAATGGGATGCAGACTCTACTGTGCTGCTGCGTCTCTATAGAGCACTTGAAAGATCTCGGTTACAGTATGGGAGCATAGTTTATGGATCAGCAAGGAAAACATACATCAGGACGCTGGAAACTGTCCATCACCAGGGGCCAAGACTTGCCTTGGGGGCTTTCAGAAACTCTCCTGTTAAAAGTTTGTATGTTGAAGCAAACGAGCCTTCACTTCAAAACAGGCGCCTGAAATTGGCTCTCCAGTATATGGTTAAACTTAAAGCTGACCATAGAAATCCAGCCCGCTCTGCAATTTTCCACCCTTGATTTTTGCAGATGTATAAGGTCAGACCTAAGAGCATCACTCCTTCTGGACTCCGTATAGAACCTCACCTGGTTAAATTAAACCCTGATATGAGCAACGTAACACAGGCAAAGTTTTGTCCCATTCCTCCATGGAGTTTGAGGAAACCCAATATCATTCTGGATCTGAGCCAAAACAAGAAGACACTCACCCAAATGTGTACTAGTAGCAGATCGTGGACATAAAATGCCGTTTTCCTCACCATATTTCTATATACTCAGATGGATCTAAAGTAGATGGCTCAGTTTCTGCTGCAATTGTCACTGGGCACAATCAGCATGGTTTGCAGATTCCCAAACAATGTTCAGTTTTTACAGCATAGGCTCATGCTTTGCTTCAAGCATTGGAACACATTGAAAGAACCAAACGGCTCCTTAATTTTTACTGACTCCATATCCTGTCTTCAGGCACTTGGGTTTTTAAAGACTGATCACCCCATTATTATCCAGATTTTAGAGAAACTAGGTTTTTTACAGAAACATAATTTTAAGATCATCTTCTGTTGGCTCGCCAGCCATGTTGGCCTGTCAGGTAACAAGCAGTCAGACAATGCTGCCAAGAGAGCCCTTACCCAAGAAGTCATTCAATGCCAGATCCCAGCCTCAGACCTCAGGCCTCTAATAACTTCCTATATTTTAAAGAAGTGGCAGACTGAATGAGACACATGCACTGCAAATAAACTGCATGATATTAAACCTGCCATAAGCCAAAGACACTTGCATCACTTTCAAAACCGACATGATGAAGTAGTGTACACTAGATTCCGTATTGGCCGCTCAAGGCTCACGCACAGCTTTTTATTATTAAAAGGTGAAGCCCCACCATCTTGTCAGTTTTGCGAAGGGTTTTTTTTTTATCAGTAAAGCACATTTTACTTGACTGTCCTGCTCTCATGACAAGACAATGTTGTTATAGTCAAAAGTCACTGAAGGATATTTTTAATAAGGCACCACCAAAGAAATTTTTAGGGTTTTTAGCACATGTGCATCTGAAGCATCTTATTTAATTTTTCTATTTTGTTGTATCTACATATGTATCTCACTCTTATTTATTTATTCTTTCATTTATCATCCTATCTATATATTTTTTAACTCAATTTTTTTATTAGTTCTATTTTTGCCATGAAATAGCCATAGATGCTGACATGGCACTAAACAAGAACACTCACTCATCCTGAGAATTTCATCAAAATCCGTTCATAATTTTTTGAGTAATGTTGCTAACAGACTGACCGACAGGCTGACAAAAACATAACCTCCCTGGCGGAGGTAATAATGCATCACTGGTGGGTAGGGTTTGTGATTTCAGTGGTTGATTGAATATGACTGGAGTACAATAAGCACAGAAACATGTGAATGAGTGGCTAAACTGCTAGCTTCAGCTAACCGCCTTTGGTCTTGGTTATAAATAATACTACAAGAAAATAGGATAAAATAGCGTCTGAGAATGACATATATGGTCAAGTGTTGTTAGATGAACAAGGATTCCAGTGGGGGTGGTGGGGGACCAAAAGTTGCAAAATTGCAGATCTATTATACAGTACACTCCAGAACAAAATCTGAAGACTGACTGAAAAATTTCAAGTATTTGCATTTTGCACTGGTGGATCATAACCAGGTTGTAAGTAAAGCTTCAAAATGCAAAAAGAAGAAACAGGAGCAAGAGACAAAAAAACTGAGAGCAGGCAATTTATTGAAAACACGATTTAAACTCAAAACAGGCTGTGCATGTGCTGATCAAAAGTTTTAAACCATCGCCCCAAAAAACCCCAAAATGGAACTATTTTTTTTTTTTTTTTTTTTTTAAAGGACTCAGTAGTGAGTAGCTCCACCGTTCTTGTTGATCACTTCAGAAATTTGTTTAGACATGCTTGATGTGAGTGTTTCCAGGAGGCTGGTGGGAACTGTGGTGAAGATGGCTTCACGGAGGGCATCCATGGTCTGGAACTGATGTCCGTTTTTGTAAACTTCCCTTGCCATCCATCCTTAAATGTTCTCAGTGAGAATTAGACCAGGTTCTACTTAAAAGCAGGTTACGATCCACCAGTGCATAATATGTATACTTGTAATTTTTCCTCCAGTCTTAAGATTTTGATCAGGAGTGTGTATCATATGCGGCTACACAGCACTTGTGTCAGGTAAGGACGATGCCAGCAAAATGGGCGAGGCACAGGGCTGGCGGCCCACATTTTTCATATCCAGTGTGGATTCACATGTGGTCCAGCTGGGGATAGTCCCTGCTGATGCTGCTTATGCAGCTATGCCATAAGATACATCTGTCCCTCTCCATAATCATGAAACAACAACGGTGGCAAGTTGGTCTGATACACTTCACTTTAAGCCCCTGTCACACCTTGACGATTTAGGCAGCATATGCCAACGTATCAAAATTGCTCTAAAATGCTGGCATACAGCCAAAATTTTCAATTTTGGGCATATCCATTGCATATCCATAACGAGTTGGATATATACATAATGTATTAGTAACTTCTATAGAACGTTTTGATAACTTACAATGTATACCAACGGATGCTTAACATGTTACTGGCGTTCACAACTTATGCCCAACGATAGTCTCAACTTATGCATAGCTTATTTTATGATTAGCGTGGCCATGCCAAACTGCCGTCGCCTCCCTATGCATGAATCCCAGGTGTGAGAGCATCTCGATTCAACCAAGATGAATCTCTCCTCCAAAGACCATCACAGGATGGGGGGGCGTGACTGACCTGGCAGATCTGTCAGGTCGGTCATGCCTACGGAAAGGATAAAACAGCTGATGTGATACGGCACGAATGTCGGATGACAGTCAAACATGTCACATCTCTTTACTTTGTCTAAATAAAAGAACAAGACCAGTTTGACATGGACATCTGCCCACCATGGAGTCTTGACAGGTTCCTCCTATGAAGCAACGCTGCCAATATGCCATTATACGGTAGCTGTAAGTTAGAAACATGTTCAGTAAGTTACACACAGGTTCAAAGCACATTACTCATAGGTTAGAAATAAATTCTGGGTACGCTAGACATTGTCTCAATGTATGTCGACTTATGAGTAACTTACAAATAATGTGTGTGAACGTGTGTCAACGATCGCATAACTTACCTACAAGTTATGGCCTGCTTATGCAGGACGTATGAGCCATACACTGGATATGTTGAAAAATTTTGTGCAGGTGCAAAATTTTTCGATGACCTCGCCATACTACGATGTATACCAGTGTGCTCTTAACTTAACTTAACCAGCGTATTCACCAAATTTTTTAAACGTCATCATACGCTGCCTAAATCGTCAAGGTGTGACAATGGCTTTACATTCATTCAATGAATACATTGACATGAATACAATGGCTTTACATTCATTCAATTTTCAGTTCAATTCAGCTTTATTTATATAGCACCATATCACAACAAAAGTCATCTCATAGCACTACTAAATACAGGGAAAACCCCACAATTGCAGAAAGACCCAGCAATGAGACGATCCCCTGTCAGCAAGCACATAGCGACGGTGGAGAGGAAAAACTCCCATTTAACAGGAAGAAACCTCTAGCAGAACCAGGCTCAGGGAGGGACCGTCATCTGCTGCAACTGGCTGGGGGTGAGGGGATAGAGAGAATGAAGAGAACAGACATAAAGAACATGAACGGTGAGAAGCCAAGTACATTATTGGAGGTAACCCAGCAGTCTGAATCTATTAACAGCAAAACAAAAGGGGGATTAAGAGACACAAGATCCCTCCCTAATCGTAGACTATATTGAAAAGGAAGGATTTTGCCCTGTTCTTAAAAACAGAGATCGAGTCTGACTCCCGGACCCAGAGTGGTAACTGGTTCCACAGAGAAGGAGCTTGATAGCAGAAGGCTCTGCCTCCCATTGTACTTTTGGAGATTCTGGGTATTACAAGTAATCCAACATTTTGGGAGCGTAGTGCTCTGTTAGGATGATAGGGTAATATCAGATCTTTTATATATAAGGGGGCCTGATTATTAAGAGCTTTGTAAGTGAGAAGAAGGATTTTAAACTTAATTCTGAACTCTGGGAAGCCAATGAAGGGAGGCCAGAACCGGAGAGATATATGTGAATTAAAGAACAGATCTTGATCAAAAATAACTCCAAAGTTTCTCACAGGATTATTCAGAGTGAGAGTAGTGGCATCCAAATTAAGAGTTTTATTTGGAAAGGAATTTCTAAGGTTTTTTTGGACTAACAAGAATGACTTCAGTCTTATCTGGGTTTAATAACAGAAAATTACAAGTCATCCAGGCTTTGATTTCCTTAAGACAAGCATCTAACTTGGCTAATTGATTACAGTCATCGGGCTTCATTGACAGGTATAATTGTGTGTCGTCTGCGTAACAATGAAAATGTATACAGTGTTTTATAATGATATTACCTATTTGTGCATGATCATTTCTGTTTGATTTCAACATGTTTTAAATGTATTTTACTTTGAAGCACTGTGTCCGCTGGTATCCTTAAGAATAAGCTTTTTGACGAAAACCTAAGTTAAAGTATACTTTCCAATGTTTTGGAATGAGTCAGTAGTGAAATGACCAGAGCAGAGCAATAAATTTGGGCTAAAATCCTCTGGAAGGTCCATAAAAAACTAATTTTAGCCAATTTTCTCGTAAAGATGTATCCTTTTGGAATTTATGTTGTTGTCTTACATCGCTGGAGTATGCAGCATCTCCTCAACATGTTTGCAGACAGCTCTTAATTTCAGAGTTGTGTTGTAAACAAGAGAACACAACGGTAGGAAACGGGGGGCTGGATTGGATCAATTACGCTGGCCAGTAATAGAACAATGGGTGGGTATCAAGGCTGGGTTTTCCTTTTAGTGATGTACCAGGGCAAACCTGGAAGAGTTGCACTGGCTCCTCACAGACAGAATCGATAGAAAAGAGTGTGTGTGTGTTACCATAAATAAGTGTTTAGATATTTTTTCAATAATCTCATAACAAATTTCATAGCATTTCAGAAGGTTGTAGCCTACAAAAACACATTTTTTCAGTGAACGGGACCTTTAAAAATATCAAAGTTTACTTCCATGTCCGTTTGCTTGTTTGGAAATCCAGGAAGAGCCCTTCCCCAATTATTTAATTCCTCCAGTCAGGTATAGCTCCACATTTCTGTGAGGGTTGTAGATGTGCAAGGAGAGCTGTTGACCATTAATCATAACTGTCTTTAGTTCTCGTCGTCCACCATATTGCCACTGTTGTTTACCCCTACCTGCTTTGTGTGTTGAGCAGCATCCTCTGTCATTGGAGGATGGTTTACTGAACATGGTTCCCATATTTTAAAAGAATTGCTACCATTTCAACATCATATTTAACAAAAGAAAAGAAAAAAACATTAACTTAAGGATACACCACTGTGTCTCCTCAGGGTGCCACATCCCACCATCTGGGTCAGAACTTCTCAAAGATGTTTGAGATCATGTTTGAAGATCCCAAGCGGCCAGGTGAGAAGCAGCTGGCTTTCCAGAACTCCTGGGGAATCACGACCAGAACCATCGGTGTCCTCACCATGGTCCACGGAGACAACATGGGGCTCATACTTCCACCCAGAGTGGCCTGCCTGCAGGTAGGCTGTCAGTCATACTCGTTCTGTAGATATACTTGAATAGTTTTAACAGTTTTCCAAACTGATAAAGATTCAAAGGCTTTATTACGTGCACAGTTAAGAAATGCAACATTTCCTGAGCAATGAAATTCTTACTCTGCTCTCCAAACGAATGCCAAGGTAATAGATACACATCAATAATAATAAAGGTAATAAACACAAATAAAGGTAATAAACACAAAACTTAATACTAAATACTAATACTAATAGATACTAATAACACACATTAGGCAATTAGGACAGTTAAAACAGTTAAACTAGAGAAAACAAGAATGAAAATTGAAATTCATTGGATTACTATAATGGGTAATGATATTTTAATATCAGAGATGATATGAACCTGAGATGACATAAGCCTATGTACAGTGTGCAAATGAGCAATGTGCAAATTAGCACCCAGTGTGAGAATTTCTCTGTAATGATAATACCCAGTAGACTGTACAATGATAATTTAGCAGCAGAGATTATATGGACATGAGATGGGGTGAGACTATGTACAATGTGCAAATGAGCAATGTGCAAATTTAGCAACCAGGGTGTGAATTCCTATTTGCAAAGCTGTGTCCGGAGTTTATTTATTCAGGAGTCTGATGGCAGTGGGAAAGAAGGAGTTTTTTAGTCTGGATGTCCTGCATTTCACACTTCTGCACCTCTGGCCTGAGGGTAGAAGTGTGAACATACCATGCTGGGGGTGGGTGGGATCCTGGAGGATGGAAGCAGCTCTCCTTTGGACTCTGCGGTGGTAGATGCTTTGCAGAGAGGGAAGTGGAGTCCTGATGATCTTCTCCCCTGTCTTCACCACTTTCTGCAGGCGTTAGCGGTCCGAAGCACTGGTGCTGCCGTATCTTGATGATGCAGCTGTAGAAGTTGTTGACGATCTTGGGGGACATGCCAAACTTCCTCAGCCTCCTCAGAAAGTACAGCCACTCTTGAGCTCTCTTAACCAGTCTATTGATGATTTTGCTTTATTTTCTCAGGTCGTCATCATCCCCTGTGGCATCACTGTGTCTTTGCCGGAGCAGGAGAAGGAGGCACTGTTAGCCATGTGCTCCAATTACCTCAAACAGCTGCAGGATGCCAACGTCAGGGTGAAGTTTGACCTCCGAGACAACTACTCTCCAGGGTGGAAGTTCAACCACTGGGAGCTCAAGGTCATTATTATTAATAATACAAATTTTTTGGCAATATATTTTTTTTTCACTTAAATTGAAGAGTTAGAGGCCAAATCTGCTCATGTTTCATATCCAGGGGGTTCCAATCCGTCTGGAAGTGGGCCCTAAGGACATGCAGCAGAAGCAATGTGTCGCAGTAAGGAGAGACACAGGCGCAAAGGTGACGATTCCTGAGGCCGAGGTGGAGAAGAAGCTGGTGGCCATGTTGGAGGACATCCAGAACAACCTATACAAAAAGTATGTATAAACATTTGAGTTTTTTAAATTCCTAATAAGTTTGTGATTTTTTTAAATTCCCCTGAAAAGGAAAATAAACATAATTAAACTTTTTTCATTCAAGTTTGTGATGTTTTTCTCAAAAAAATTGCAGCATTTGAAAATTTTCTCCTGAAATTTGTTTAGTTTTGTTGTTTGCAATGATTTTCTCAAATTTGTGACGTTTTCATAAGAAATTTGTGTGTGTGTGTGGGGGGGGTGTCTTAACCTCTTGCACTCCGGTGTACCGCGGGCGGACACGTCTCTGCGTCCTAGAGCGCACGAGGGCGCCCTAATACGCACACTGTGCGTCCTAGGGCGCACTGAAGAAAAAAAACCCTGCATTTCCGTTCTTCCACTACAGACACAGCCGCGAACAGAAAGCCAAAGGAATGCTTTGATTGGTTTAGATGTGATTGACCTCTCATTCGACTAATAAGAGCCTTGAATTGGGTTTCTGAAACCTTGAAGAACCAATGACTGAAAACCTAGCAAGAAGGACCCGCCTACCAACGGCTGCAAATACAGCCAGCCAATTGAAGCACAGAAGTTCGAAAGCTGTTTTGTGTAAGGCTGGGTGACACACAGGCGTTCGCCAGTCTTTTTTTCTTACTTCTGTTCTTATTTGTTTTGAAAAATCGTTCGCCAAAACCGCAATCATGGAAGCACAAAACCGCAATAATGGAATTATGGTTTGACCGGGTCGCGTGACCAGAACCACGAGTCCGTAACAAGCGGGCCAGCGTCATGTTCGTCTGACAATGTGGAAGAGAAGTTCGCCAGCGACACTGCTGTTGTGGACAGGTAAGTGTTATAAGCTAAATTATTCTTTATCCCTGAAAATTGTAATCCAAATGACTTTTGACCGATCGGTAAATTACAACTGTGCGTTATCGCAACATGACTGCTCCGGTCCGGTCCGGACGCGGCGCACGGACCGTGTCCAGTCCGTGCGCCGCGTCCGGGCCTCCCCCCAACCCCCCCGCGAACGCCCCCCGCCCCCCGCTACTCTTCTGTAGCGGATTGCAGATATTATTGCAGATATTTTAGTACAACTGTGCGTAGTAGACCGCAGCGCCCGTCATGTGTCGATGGACGATGTCCGTCCTCTGTAGGGAAGGGGGGGAGTTGTTATCTTCTACATTACAGATATTTTAGTATAATTTTTATTGCACTGTAGGTTATTTTTTTCTTGTAAAAAAAAAAAGCCACACATTTTTTACGTGGCATGCTTCTTTGTGGAAGCTCAGAGTGGTGGCTCAGTTGGTAGAGCATCCGCCCCACACCCGGGAGGCAGGGGTTCAAATCCCGGCCGGGTCATACCAAAGACCTTATAAAAATGGTGCTTTCTGCCTTCTAGCGTGGTGCTCCGCATAATGGAATGGGGAAAGTAAAGTTACACACAGAGCTACCAGAGGACTGACCCCCCGCTGTAGCTTTCACTACTTACAGTAGCTGTGTGGCCTAGGGTCAGAGAAACGGAGATAGGCGCCGCCCATATACACCTTCAGGTGTGAAGGGATTAACTAACTAACTAACTATGCTTCTTTGTGTGGGGGGGCTGGTTTGTTCATTCATTCATTCATGAATGAATAAATAACCCCCCCCCCCACACACACACACACACAGCCCTTCACCTTTCATTAGAGCCCAAGATGAAGCTTCTATATTGAATCATTCAAAAGTTACAGACGTTTTTCCAAACTGTGCCATTTGGCACAATTTGGCACAGTTCAAAAACGCCTGGGAACAACCTAAGAAAAAAGCTGTGTAATATATTCATTTTTTGTGGTATTGCTACAAAATTTTGACCTCAGCTGGATAACACTTGGTTCTACGGGAGTGCTCTCTCCTTTTGTTTACTGAGACGTGGCTAACTGAACTAGCAGCAGATGCTAACATTGAGCTGGAGGGTTTTCACATGATACGAGCTGACCGAACACCAGAGAGTGGCAAAGCTCGGGGCGGTGGAGTGATAATGTATGTTAACAACAACTGGTGCAGACCGGGACATATCACTGTTAAACAACGACACTGCAGCAAAGACATTGAGTTGCTAGCTGTTAGCATGAGGCCTACATATCTCCCGAGAGAACACTCACACGTGATCTGCATTGTTGTTTATGCAAATCCGACGGCGAACGCTGGGACAGCGCGTGACGTCATCCATTCAGTAACCAGCAGGCTGCAGACAGAACACCCAGATGCTCTTCTCCTCATCTCAGGCGATTTCAACCACGTTTCACTGTCTCCCATTCTGCCCACTTTCACCCAGTATGTCACATGCCACACTAGAGACAATAAAACACTGGATTTATTCTACGCAAACACTAAGGAGGCGTACACCTCATCACAACTCCCCCCACTTGGGAGATCGGATCACATCTTGGTTCATCTCCGGCCGGTGTACAAACCCCTAGTGCACAGACAACCTCCGGCCATGCACACTGTGGAGTTATGGTCTGAGGAGACAATGGACACTCTAAAGGACTGTTTTGAAGCCACTGCCTGGAAGCAGCTCTGCGATCCACATGGTGAGGACATCGATGGCCTCATTCACACCTTCACGGGCTACCTCAGCTTCTGTGTGGACAAATCCGTTCCCACCAAGACCATACGGCGTCACTCAAACAACAAACCCTGGATCAACCCTGAGATAAAAACACTTCTGAGAGAGAAGAAGAGGATCTTCAGGTCGGGGAACAGGGAGATGCTGAAGTCCGTACAGAGGGAGCTGAGGAGAAAGATCAGAGAAGGCAAGGACAGCTTCAGGAAGAAGATGGAGGACAAGCTGCAACAGAGCGACATCAGCGGGGTCTGGAGAAACCTCAAAACCATCTCGGGGCTCCAGAATACCTCCCCCCAGGCCACGGGGGGCAGGGAGTGGGCGAACAACCTGAATCTGTTTTTCAATAGATTTGACCAACCGCCCTCCCCCCTGTCTGCACAACAACCACTGCTGCCTCTAAGAAATCAAGTCCTGCTACCCACTCCCCACTCCACCGACACCCCCCCCACTCCCAACACACAGCCCCCCATCCTGACCCTGACCAAGACCCAGGTGAGGACGGAGCTGAGGAAGATCAAGGCGAGGAAGGCGTCGGGACCGGACGGCATCAGCGCAAAGCTCCTCAAGTCCTGTGCAGACCAGCTGTGTGGGATTGTGACGTATATCTTCAACATGAGCCTGAAACTGGGGAGGGTACCACAGCTGTGGAAAACATCTTGTGTGGTACCTGTACCAAAAACTTCCCACCCCAAAGACCTGAACAGCTACAGACCGGTGGCCTTGACGTCCCACTTGATGAAGACCCTGGAGAGACTGCTCCTTGCTCATCTCCGCCCCCTGGTGGAACCAGCGATGGATCCACTCCAGTTCGCCTACCAGCATGGCATTGGGGTGGAGGATGCGGTGATCTTCCTCCTTCACCGTTCTCTGTCCCACCTGGAGAAGCCCGGGAATATGGTGAGGATCATGTTCTTTGACTTCTCCAGTGCTTTCAACACCATCCAACCGATGATCCTGAAGGACAAGCTGCTGCGCGCAGGGGTGGACCAGCACCTGTCATCATGGATCCTGGACTACCTCACGAACCGGCCTCAGTTTGTGAGAACCCGGGACTGTGTTTCCGACACGATCATCAGTAGCACGGGGGCCCCCCAGGGAACGGTGCTGGCTCCCTTCCTGTTCACTCTTTATACTGCGGACTTCTCACACAACACAACACATTGCCATCTACAGAAGTTCTCTGATGACTCTGCGATCGTTGGTCTCATCTCCAACGGAGATGAAGCTGAGTACAGAGGGCTTATCCAGGACTTTGTGGACTGGTGCCATCGGAACTGCCTCCAGATCAACGCGAGGAAAACTAAGGAGCTGGTGGTGGACTGCCGCAGGCATGGGCAGCCCCTCACAGCACCAGTAAATATACAGGGAACAGACATCGAGATGGTGACATCCTATAAGTACCTGGGTATTCATCTGAACAATAAACTAGACTGGTCACACAATACTGACGCACTCTACAAGAAGGGACAGCGCAGGCTGTTCCTGCTGAGGAGACTCAGGTCTTTTGGTGTACAAGGGGCGCTGCTGAAGTCATTCTATGACACGGTGGTGGCATCAGCCATCACTTTTGGAGTGGTCTGCTGGGGCAGTGGCATTACTGCAGCCGATAGGAAGAGACTGAACAAACTGATTAAGAAAGCTAGCTCTGTCCTGGGGCAGCGCCTTGATCCGATGGAGGAGATAGGAGAGAGAAGGACGGTGGCTAAACTGTCATCTCTGCTGGAGTCCGAGTTCCACCCTATGCAGGACATACTGGATGCACTGAGGAGCTCATTTAGCAGCAGACTACATCATCCCAGGTGCACAACCGAGAGGTTTCGTAGGTCCTTCCTACCAACGGCTGTCAGACTGTACAACCTAAGCAGGGCTGCTCGCAGAGATAGCAAAAAGACGTAACAAACTAATAGTTTTTTTGAATGCAAAAGATGCAATAGACTTACACAATGGTCCTCTCCGTCATACAACTAGGAACATACCGGTCGCTATGGAGGGTGAGAATATGTATGGGCACATAATCATACCATGTAGGATAACTAAGTAGACGGTTATGCTGTTTCATCCCACCTAGCAACAATGCTCTGCACTGTGTGTGTTTATATATTTACATATTTATTCCATCTAGCTACAATGCTCAGCACTGGGTGTGTTTATATTTATATATCTATATATTTATTCCATCTAGCTACAATGCTCCGCACTGTGTTTTTATATATCTACATATTATTCCATCTAGCTACATTGCTCCGCACTGTGTGTGTTTATATACTTGCATATTTATTCCACCTAGCTGCAATGCTCCGTACTGTGGGTGTTTATATATTTACATATTTATTCCATCTAGCTACAATGCTCTGCACTGTGTTCATATATTCATATATTTATTCCATCCAGCTACAATGCTCTGCACTGTGTGTCTGTGTGTGTGTGTGTATATATATATTTTATAGTAATATGTACATATGTATATTAGCTGCTCTTGCTTGCTTGTTTTTTTTCTTGCCTTCTGATTGTTGCTCTGAATGTTGCTATCCCTGTGCTGTTGCAATCCTGGAATTTCCCAGTTGTGGGACTAATAAAGGCTTATCTTATCTTACATTTCTGTTGCATTTTCCAGCCCGGATCTGACAGCTGTGTGTTATTTGCAAGCATTTGTATCCAAAAAAACACCCAGGCAGAATTTATTTTCTTCAGGTTCAGTATGTTTAGATGACTGTTACTCAGTGGCAGGAGCACTTAGAGAGATTATGACTGTTTTGCCAAAAAATTCAAAGTGTTTTCTTTTAAATGAGACCAACCCCATGAAGATGCTGCAAAGGGTTGAAGAATAGCTTTTGATTTACTTTGGGTACGTTATTTTTTGGCGTTTTTAGGGAAATTGACCAGAGTGCAAGGGGTTAAAGGTGCACTCTGGTGGCTATAAATCCACTATAAAAAAAAAAAAAATCTAGATTGTCTAAATGGTTTCTTATGCCCATTTTGCTTAAAAAAAAAACAAAACTTGTATTGTCCTGCAATTTTGTGTCAAAATCTTTTCACTTCCTCCCCTCCTTCAAATACCAAGATCTGTGATTACTGGGCCCACCCACATCCCACAAGGCTAATAGTGGCTAACGCTACATTATCAGAATAAATCCTGTGATAAAAAGACTTACCGGTTGAAGGACATGCCTAGTTGTATACACGATGGCCCTGGATAAGGAATGAAACTGCATCAGTCCTTAAAAGCACTTTAGTGGTAAAACCCATCTTAATTTGGGTCAAGTTCTTCGTAGTACTGGTTTCAGTGTCTCACTTAAGGGATACGCCCTTCTTGCGTATACCTCAGAAGCATTTATCTCATTACGCCAATCCTGATTGGCTGATGATTGCAACGCCATGCCTCACATAATCACCTCTTATAAGAAGCCCATGCTACGATGTAGCATTACTCAAAAACCTCTTCTCGCTTCGGCGCATATCTCAACCTTGGGCTAACGAGCTTAACTGTCCACAGACTGGAGTTTAGCTTTCACTCTGTCACCGGGCGGTAGCAGCGTTTCCACTTAGCAAGCGACACTCTAGTCTTCACCATAGGCTAGAGCGGGAAAATAATGACCTAACTCCGGTGAAGCTGTCATTTTTCCCCACCCACACGGTTTTAATACACCAGCTAACACCGCTGTCACGCGTTAGCACACTAGCTAACACCATGCTCAAAGTACACCAGCTACCTTTGCGCCCACAGACTAGCACACCAGCTAAGCCATTATCCTACGGAGTTAACACCCTAGTTAACGACGATGGATCCCAGTCTTGCTCACACCAGAGGGGACAGTGACTCAGAGGCTTGTCTCTGTAATTGTGGGAATAAAATCTCAAGTAAAGACACACATCAGATCTGCTCGTCTTGCCTCGGGCTGGAGCATGCCCGACTCACAATAGAGGCACTGGCTTCATGCGGACACTGTGCCCATTTTACCCTGAAGATAACGATAGGCGAAACCAGCATTTTTCCTTTCGATACAATACCATTAATTTATGGGACTATTTCTTTGATAATGATACTTTTTGCCCCTTAAGGGAAAATCACATGATTGCAGTTTCATTAACAACTTTATTGCAAAGGCAATACTAAAAAAGCACTCGGAGAGCGCAGACCTCCGCCGAGCGCCACAGTTCCCCCCCCCCCCATACAGTGTTTGTGTGTACGTTTTCAGATTCCTTGACCATGAAAACATATGACTAGCAATTGGATTGACAATGATAGGATTAGTGGTTCAGTAGTTATTCACGAAAATGGCATTTTCCGTAATGGCGGCCACAGTTCCCCCCCCATACAGTGTTTGTGTGTACGTTTTCAGATTCCTTGACCATGAAAACATATGACTAGCAATTGGATTGACAATGATAGGATTAGTGGTTCAGTGGTTATTCACGAAAATGGCATTTTCCGTAATGGCGGCCACAGTTCCCCCCATACAGTGTTTGTGTGTACGTTTTCAGATTCCTTGACCATGAAAACATATGACTAGCAATTGGATTGACAATGATAGGATTAGTGGTTCAGTAGTTATTCACAAAAATGGCATTTTGCGTAATGGCGGTTTTCTTCTGGACGGTGATCCGGATCACCACCAAAATGTAATCATCTGTAGGATACCCCATTTCTGACAATCTGTGAAAATTTCATGAAAATCCATCCATAAGTTTTTGAGTTATCTTGCTAAAAAACAAACAAACAGACAGACAGACAAACCATCGCCGATGATCACATAACCTCCTTGGCGGAGGTAATGAAATGTTAATAAAACTCATGAACATAAATACTTAAAAGAAATGCTTATAAAATGATAATAAAATAGAACAATGCGCAAAGTAAATAAAAATAAAATGATTTTTTTCAATTATCATAAAAATAGTTAAGACTTAAAATGAATGTAAAATTAATTCAGTTTCTTAATTTGGTGAAGATTCTCAGTCATCCAGGTGGGTAAGAATGCTGTATGAAAGCTCAGTCATCATCATCATCGGCCTCCGTCGGTCTATGATGACCATGGAAGAGAATCCTAAACGTCTACTCTGCTGGAACAGCACCGCCTGTGGCTGAACAGGCCGATGCGCACCGGTGTTCTACCTTCCAGCGTTGGGCGTTGGTAGGATTCAAGCCTGGGCAGGAAGATATGGAGGACAAGATGTTACCCATGCAGCATGTCCCCCCTCTCCACGTCACTGATGAATCCAAAGGAACAGCAGGGCTGCTATAGTTTGGCACCAGCGCCGTCGCAGGAGCTGCCAGAACGATGTTGAGCACAACAGAGAACTGCCTTAGGGGCTCCGACTCCGGATTTTTCCTCAGGGTTGACTCCCGAAGCCTTTCCCGTGACCGGGTGTGCCGCAAGGCAGCGGAGGTTTGAAATCAGGGTTTACCTTCCCCTAGATGGGCTACCTTCCCAGGTTGACGAGCCACCATCTACCCGAAGCATCTGGTTTTAAGGCGCCAGAGATCCGCCCTCGCCCCTTCTCCTATTAGTAAAAGCAGTTCCGCCGGGCTTAGAGACTAAACCACACGGGCAGGCTAGGAGTTGGACTTAGTTGTCAGAGGCTTTTCGAGACGCACGCCGTAAGGAGCATTTTATGAGCACTGGGAGCTTAACCCCAGTGCCGCTCCTGACTATGACAACCTTGGAACCAAGCTCAGTCAAGTCAAGTGGATTCAAATATTTTTTATTTACTTCTGAAATGTTTCACCATTCATCCCAATTCTATGGTAATACCAAGCAGCATATATGTGTAATTTTTTTCACAATGCAATGTTTTTTTAATTTTAATTTAATTTTATGTATTATTTTCACACTATTATTTTACAAAGATAAATAGTGTTTATTTTGTTTATTTTTCAAAATTATGCTGCTTGATATCACCATAGAATTTGGATGAATAGTGTAACATTTCAGAAGTAATATTTCTGCCGCCCAGCCACAACGCTGCTTAGCTCACTCTGCAAGGGAGTCGGTGAGTGTTTGACTGAGACTGTACAGTGTGCAGTGACTCTTTGGCTCTGGCATCTGATAGGCTGCCATAGTCGTGTGACACGGCAGACCATCTCTAAAATATGCCTGGGCTGGTTTTTTACCGGTTTTCACACATAAATTTAATGCCTAAAACTCTCAGAAGTGAAAACAGATTGCATGTTTTGTGTTAACATGGTGGTGTCGCAATATTTAAAAAAATATCGACTCCAAAATATCAACCAGTTGTATCGAAGTATCGATACTTGTGTATTGATATGCCCATCCCTACTTGAAGAGTCTCCGCCAACTGTTGGCTCGCCAAGCCAGCCTGTCTGGGAAAGACCCTCACTTGTCCACAACCAGTGAACTGTCGTGTGGCGTGGAGAAGGAGGGGCTCAACGCGGTTGCTGAGGTGCGCTCTGGAGCCAGCTGAGGTTCTCAGTTGGACATGACAAGCGGATGCTCCATGAATGGAAGACATTTTGAAGTTGGATTTTGAGGAGAAGGACGAGGATGACTCGGAGCTCCTCAAATCCAAAGACTATGAGGATGATGACTTCTTCATCCTGCTGGCTCAGGCTGCAAAACCTGAAGCTGTTTTTGCCTCCAGGGGCGAGCAGGGCAGTTTACCGACACGCCCTTCTCTCAGCATGGACATGCAGGATGTGTGCAAACATGCCACAACCAGGCTGAATATCCCCTGGTCTGAAGCGGTAACGGAGACCAGCAAGTCCCATTACAAAGGGAAGAAATTACCCCAGGCATCCAGGAAGGCAAAGCAGCTGCTCCCCGTCTTAGCCAGAGCTGCTGGAGGAGCTGTCGGTCACTTGGAGTGACTGCCCATTCAGCAGTGAGAACCCCATTCCAGGGGCTTCCTCCCTGGACTTCAAGGATATGGAAAACCACAGTGTGCTCCATATGTCCCCAGTGGAGCCAATGGTAGCAGCCTACCTCCACCCACAGCTGTTGGCAACCTCCAGGAGTCCCACACTTCCATCAAAAGTGGATCGTTTTCAGTCTGCCATGACTGAGCGAGCCTACAAAGCGGCAGCTTTGGTGGCCAGGGCACTTAATGTTTTATCCCTGCTCACCGCTTATCAAGCTGAGTTATGAGAGGATGTTGTGGCCAAGCTTGATCCGAATGTGTGGGAAGAGATTTCTGTGATCATGAACATCTGCCTCCGTGTACAGCGCTGTATGGTCCAGGCCATAGGGAAATTTATGGTAATGATGGTCTTGTAGGAGAGAGTAAGATGGCTTTACATGACAAACCTATCTGAGAGGGAGGAGGAGGAAGTTTTGGACATGCCGATCATTCCAGACGGCATTTTTGGTGCAGCTCTTACCTCAGTGCAACAGTGTTGTGAGGCAATGAAGAGGGACAATGAAGCGCTCCAGCTTTGCCTCTCTTGCAAACCTGAGTCCACTCCTCCACCAGCCCCAAGACACACTTTCACACAGGCTATCTCGCAGCCCCTTCCTCAATTCAAAATTCCCAAACGGCCTAAGCCTCAAGTTGTCCCAGCTGCCCCACCTACACAGCAGGTGAAAAGGGCTGGCCCAGGAAGGCTGCAACTCAGACCGCCACTCCGCCGGGACCCTCTGTGCAGACTGCTGGTCAGCAGGCCAAGAAGAAGAAGAGGGCAGCCTGACAGCCTCCCGTCTTTCTGCAGGAGAAGCAGCATGTTCCCCATCCACCAGCTTCCCTGCTTTGTGTGCACCCCCCGCTGCAACGTGTAACGGAAGAACAACATCCACACGTCCCAGCACAGGAGGGAGAAGGCTCCTTTGTGGAAATGACTGCCCCATTTTCCCCACAGAGTCGCTTAAACACACCCACTTGTTCACCAAAATGTTTGTACAAAATAAAACATTTTCCTCTGTCTCATCCAGACCAAAAGTCGAAGGCACAGATAAAATCAGTGAGCAAGAAATCAATGAACGACCCTCTGGCTGCTTGTTCTCGGAATTTCCCCCACAAGGACGAGCGCGGCCGGGAAAGCTGTCAAAATGCAATCACCTGGCACATGCGCAGTGTCGATCGGGGTGTACAACCATTTCCCACCACTAGTTGACCCCATAACACAACAACTGGAGGCTCACAGTGCAGGGAGCTCACAGGAGCTGGTTTGATGCCTCTCATGAATGAGAGAAAAATGGGATGCGCTCACAAATTCAGCCTGGATAATAAAAACCGTTACATGGGGTTACAGGCTGCAATTTGCTGTCCCTCCACCTCGTTTCTCAGGAATAATTTATTCCCAGGCAAGGGGGGAAAGTGCTCTGATTCTTTTTTTGTTGGAGAGGAGGGCGATATGTGTTGTGCCTTCCGATCAGAGTCGCACCGGCTTTTACTCCAGGTATTTTCTAGTTCCCAAACGGGGAGGGAGCGGAATTCGCCCCATCTTGGATCTGCGGGCTCTGAACAAACACCTCAGAAAATACAAATTCAGGATACTTGCACATGCATCCCTGCTGCGTCTAATTAGACGAGGGGAATTCATGACCTCCGTCAATTTGGCAGATGCATATTTTCACATTTAGATTTATCCCACACACAGGAAATATCTGAGGTTTGCATTTCAAGGTGTTTTTTACAAATACAGGGTGCTGCCGTTTGGTCTCTTGCTGAGCCCACGGGTGTTCGTTTGCTGTACCGAGGCCATAATAGCCCCATTAAGGTGACAGGGCATCCATCTGGCAATGTACTTGGACGATTGGCTCATCCTGGCACGATCAGGACAGGAGGCTGTGACGCACACGGTTGTTGTCGTCCAGCACCTGACCGATCTGGGGTTTGTGATAAACGGAGAGAAAAGTGTACTCTCTTCAACACAGACAATAAACTTTCTGGGTTTATCAATAGACTCCGTGTCTTTCATAGCCCGCCTGTCAGCGGAGTGAGTGGAATCGTTCAGAGCGTGCCTCGTTCATTTCCAACATCTCACACGCATCCCTTTCAGACTGTGCCTCTGACTGCTGGGTCTGATGACTTCAGCAATCCTGGTGATTCGGCTCGGTCACCTGTATATGAGGGATTTCCAGTGTTGGGTGGCTTCCCTCAGATTGGATCCCATGCGTCACGGCGCACGCAGGGTGCCGGTGAATATGGAATGCGTAATAGTGCTGCACCATTGGTGGAACCCATCCTTCCTGGTACAGGAGGTGCCACTTGGCACTTGAGGGGCTGGGGTGGGCTGGGACAGAATACACGAGGGGCGTGCTGCAAGGGGTCTCTGGAGGGACGCCCTCCAGCGAGCGCACATAAGTTATCTGGAGCTTTTAGTGGTGTTGCTCACGCTGAAGCATTTCCTCCCATTCCTCTGTGGACATCATGTCTCAGTGAGGACGGACAACACGACCACAGTGTCTTACATCAGTTGTCAGGAGGGTCTATAGTCCAGACAGTTGCACATGTTGGCATGCAGACTGATCCTGTGGTGCAGTGATCAATTCCTGTTTCTCAGGGCCACACACATCTTGGGTGTCCTGAATCGTGGAGCAAATCTTCTTTCCAGGGACGCTCCTGTATTCGGGGAGTGGGGGCCCCACCCCATGATAGTGGAGCAGATTTGGAAGAGGTTCAGCTGGGCCGAGTGGGACCTGTTTGCATCAGAAGAAAATGCACAGTGTCCACTCTTCTCCATACACGATCAGAATGTGCCTCTCAGGGTAGACACTTTGACGCATGTATGGCCCCCTGTTCTTCTTTATGCTAACCCCCCCCCCGCGGCCTTGATTTCCCCAACCCTGGCCAGGGTGAGAGAGCACCGTCACAGGCTAATCCTGATAGCCAGCAATGCACTGGCTAGTGGAGATTTATCAGCTTCTCCACAGGCAGCCATGGCAGCTTCCAGTCCACAGAGTCATGCTGTCACAGGCAGGGAAAACACTATTTCACCCACATCCAGACTACCTGGCATTGTGGGCCTGGCCCGTGAGCAGTGCACCCTGAAGGCGATGGGTCTTCCTCAAGGTGTGATTAACACCATTCAGAGCGCTAGAGCATCCTCTACTAGGTCTCTTTATGATTGCAATTGGGGGAGGTCAGCATGAAGCACCTGCCATTGAAGACGGTGCCATTACTGGCCTTAGCTTCAGCTAAATGCGTCAGTGATATTCATGCCCTCTACACCCGTCGTGCACTCAGTTTGCCCCGGGAGATGTTAGGGTGTCTCTGATGCCCAACCCGGCATTTGCGTCTAAGGTGGTTGGCTCATGTACCCCCATCGTCTTGATGGCATTTTCTTCTTCCTCCTCTTCTTTTGAAGAACAGCAGTCACGCTTATTATGCCTTGTCTGTGCCTTATGTGGACAGGAAAAGGGGCCTCAGTAAGAGTGACCATGTCTCTGTGTCCTGGGTCAAACCTCATACCGGTAGGCCAGTCACTAAGCAGCGGCTCACCCACCGGATTGTGGAGGCTATTGCTCTGGCATACTCGGCTCGGCACAGGGCCTCCAGGCACCAGTGGACCTGAGGGATCACTCCATTTGTGCCTTGGCAGCCTCATGGGCTCTATTTAAGGGGTTTCCTTAGGGGACATTTGTGACAAGCTGGTCCTCACCTCTCACTTTTGTTTGGTTATAGGATGATGTCTCTGCTTTGAGTGTGACTCAAGCAGTGCTCACTCCAGGACCCCTAGGTAGACAGGTTGCTGCTCGTTGTTGATGATTGTTGAGATAGGCTCATCTGGCAATATGGGAGTCTCCATATCCCATAGTGAGACATCGAAATGAGTACTATAAAGAAGAACTTAAGGATACAGCTGTAGCCCCGGTTCTTCGAGTAGTACGAGTGAGATGTTTCACCAGACAACCCTTCTTGCTGGGCGAAGTGAGAAGAGGTGCTTATCTTGAATAACGCTACATCGTAGCATGGGCTTCTTATAAGAGGTGATTTTGCAAGGCGTGGTGTCGCAATTATCAGCCAATCAGGATTGGCATAATGAGATAATTGCTTCTGAGGTATACGCAGGAGGGGCGTATCCTATAGTGACACATCTCACTCATACTACTCGAAGAACCAGGGATACAGCCGTATCTTTAAGTTTTCAGTGCAGCTAGTTATTAAATGCTAACTATCCTAAAGACTAACTTCACATAGGCCAGAGAGTCCTGATTGGTTCAACACTGCCCACGTGCCTGCTTCATGCGTAATTATGTTACCAAAAATGTTTCGTCTCAACTTCCCTTTTTTCAGTGGGCGGGGCTTAAGTGAAACTTTACAGCAGAAAACAGACATTTGAGTGATTTCCCTCTTGATATGTCTTGTAAGTCATAAAAAACATGTTACAGACATATTAACAAGAAAAGAAACTTGATTTTTGGCAAAGTGTCACTTTTAAGTTTGCAGGTTTTTTCTTCATAATTTGCTAGGTTTTTTTGTCTTGTAAATTTGCAACTGAGACACCTTTTGTTTTGTTTTGTTAATTTGTGATTTTTTTTAATCCCCCTGATAATTTTGTGACTTTTTCATGCAAGTTTGAGATATTTCTTTTTCTTGTAAAGTGCAGCTTTTTCTGAAACTTTCAAATTTGATTCTTTTTCCCTTGGAATTGTTTTGCACCCCCCCCCCCCCCAAAAAAAAAAAAAAAAAAAAATCTCTGAAACAAGTTAAAACTGGCTAAATGAACTGATGAGACAAAACTGGAGCTTTTTGATCAGTCACATTGACTGTATGTTTACAACTGTCACAGGAACATGAAGCTGCTTGGAGATGGTCTTATAGCCTTTACCTTTAACATAGTGATCTATAATCTTTCTAAGCTCCTCAGTCAGCTGCCTCCTTTGCTTTCTCTGGTCCATGTTCAGTGTGGTGCACGCATTGATACCAAACTACATAGTAGCATTTTTTTCCTTTAAATAGGCTGAGTGGCTGATAAAAAACTTGAAAGCACTTGTGATACTAATTAAGAACACTTATTGGCAGCATCCATCCAACTTCTACCACTTAATCCTTTTTGGGTCACGGTGGTGGTGGTGGTGGGGAGGCTGGAGCCTATCCCAGCATCTTTGAGCGAGAAGCAGGGTACAGGGTATTGTTGGCAGTAATTACTGCGAAATGTGGTGACACAGAATATTAAATTAAGGATACCATTTCATTTTGTCCATGCCCTTTTACTTTGTTTAATTATGTAAAATATTCAGCTGAATCAATAATCAAAAGCAAAGTCTGATTTGTGTTAAATAGGATGTAAACAATAAGGGAGGCCATTGAACTTCTGTCAGTTTAAAATAATTGCAGATTTATTTATTTTTTTTTGTAGAAGGGTACTAACAAATTTGCCCATGTCTGTATATACAATACTGTTTGAAACATTAGTTAACAAAACCACTTATTATTTAAACATTATGCTATTGATGCAAACACATTTTTTTCATGGAATAACTTCTGTTTGAATTTGCATAAAGCATAAGGAGGGATTGTTCACTTTTCTGGACTGTCTCAAAAAATCCTTCCATAAACATGCTATTACTTGGTACCCATAAACGTTGGCACAAACTCGACATTTTTAATGTTTTTCAGAGCTTCAGATGACCTGAAGACCAACATGGTGGCCGTAGACACGATGGAAGAATTCCAGAAGGAGCTGGACAAGGGCAAAGTGAGTAACACAGCCAACAGTAATACATTTCAATGTTCTGTCCCCCTGATATAAAGTCAGAAATTGATGATTTCTATTGGTTCATCCTGATAGATCGTTCAGATCCCATTCTGTGGAGGAATTGAATGTGAAGATTGGCTCAAGAAAACCACTGCCAAGTACGTCAAACAAGTTTAACTAGACTTCGTGTTAGAGTATGTTGTTGTTTTGGAGAATTTTATTCTATTGTACAAAATGTCTTCAAACGCATACAGATTATTGAAGATTGTTGGTTATTTGTATTAAAATTTGCCAAGTTTGCTTGGGGCATTTAGGATTCTCATTCCTGGACAGAGGTGGGTAGAGAATCCAGAAATTGTACCAAGTAAAAGTAGCGTTACCTTATGTTATTAATTACTCAAGTGTAAGCAAAGCCCCTTTCCGAGTACCCCGGCAAGCTAGGCAAACCCAGAACGTTCCAGGCTCCATCCGAATAGGGTTATGTTCGTTACTTGATGTGGGCTTAATGACCCTGCAAGCAATGTGGGTCATTGGCCACCTCAGCTCAGCGGACATTTGAATAAGACAACGCGGATAAACGCGCAATAAGATAAGATAAGATAAGCCTTTATTAGTCCCACAATGGGGAAATTCCAGGATTGCAACAGCACAGGGATAGCAACACTCAGAGCAATAATTAAGAAGATACGAAAAATATAAATAAGAGCAGTGGATATACATACGTACACATTAATATATAAATATATATACAAAGTGCGGAGCATTGTAGCAAGATGGAATAAACAGCATAACCGTCTACTTAGTTATCCTACATAGTATGAATATGTATCCATACATATTGTCACCCTCCGTAGCGACTGATATTGTCCTAGTTGTATACTGGAGGGGATCATTTGTGTAAGTCTTGTTGCATCTTTTGCATTCAATACTACTAGGTCTACTGTATACTACAATGAATACTACAATGAAGTAGGTGACACCGTGACCATTTCACAGTATAGCGAAAGAGAGGGGAAATGAATCTGTAGGCTGTCATTTTTCTAACAGATCATATTAATTTCGAAGCTGTAGCAGACCACTGTGTGTGCCACAATTACACAAATATCACAGCGGCTGAGAGTGAGATTGTTTATTTTAAGAGCATCTTTTAGCTCATTCTCGTGGAGTCTGCAGTGGCTCGGACCATCTTGGGTTGCTGTGGAGCCAATACAACGGTTCGGCATGAAGCAGCTTCCCTGTTCAGCTCCGCTCTGTGCTTGTTTGTGCATCCCGGTTCACCCTGCATTAATGTGCATCTCTGTTCCTCATTTTTCCATGACAGCCCCCTCTGGAAAAAAAAAAAAATCCTACTTTGTGTGTTGCTGGACACACACACACACACAGTGTCTCTTCTTGTAAATATTAAAGCAGACCTATTAAATGAGCGGCCCGCGGGCCACATGCGGTCCTGAACCAACCTCCGAGTGGCCCAGGCCATGCCAAGGAAATATAAATTTTAAGAAAAAAATATGAAGGAATGAACCATCTGCAAGCGCGCACACGAACAACGCGTGTGACTGTCATCCGCATGGAGTTCAGAAGCACCCCGCCCACGTGGCCATTCCAGTCGGCAGGCAGAGTGTCTCACTAGCGTCACTGTCCAAGAGAAGCATGAGCTTACTAAAGTACTTCAAACATGGAAAAAAGCAGAAGAAGTATGTAAGCAGTGGAGGCGTTTATGCTGGGTTTAACCCGTTGGAAATGGAACAACAATGAAGAATCACTTAGCAAACTGGTGTGGTTAGGCTTCATATACAGCCTTCATATGCAGGGAAAGGTAAGAGTGACTACAATATTAACTAATAATTTATGTTCATTATTATATAGCTGGCGAGTTAAAATGAGCGAAATTCACAAAGTCGATGACTTTAATCCATCAACAACCTTCAGACAAACTAAACCTGCCAACATTTGGATTTTAAAATAAAGGATGTTTTTCCTGCTGTCAGGTCGATGAGGAGAGTTTAAAAAAAAAACTATAAATATACAGAAATATTATAATAGAAATAACGGAATCTTTGGTAATTTAAGTCAATTTATTTCATTAAATATAATTTTATTAATATTTTTTTCTTTGAAATCAGAGTTAAATTATTGTTCTGTTCTGGCTCTGTAAAATTATGGTCAAAAGTAAATTGTATATGGAAAAAAAGTCAAAATTTTACAACATTGGGGGACTTCCGGTCTGGACGCCATGGCGACTGCAGCTTAACACTGAAGTTCTCAGACCCAATCCAGGATAACACCTTGAAAATCAAACTTAACGGATTTTTGGAGGAGTGAAAATCAAAAGACAAAATCATCATGTCTAAAGGAAAACAGAAGAAACTGAAATTCTCCAGGCCAGGACACGTATCGGCCGGAGAATCCGAACTGGAAGATCTCCGTTCAGAAGACGAGGAACTGGTGATAGCTAACAAAAGGGTTAGCCTGAAGTCACTATTTGAGGAGCTACGACGATTTCGCCGAGATGTTACGGCCGAATTTCGGGAATTCAGAGAAGAATTGAAAAGGACAAACAGCAGAGTGGACCAGGCCGAGAACCGAATCTTGGAAACAGAGGATCGAATAAAAGTGCTCGAAGATTCTGTGCTAGACCTACGCAAAAGACAAGCAGCTATAGAGGCTAAGCTAACCGACCAAGAAGGAAAACAAAGAAGAGACAACATAAGAATTCATGGTCTGATAGAAGGAGCCGAAAATGGTTTTAACTCAATGGCAGAATGCGTGGAATCCTTACTAAGAGAGAAATTGGATATTCCACAAACCACCGACTTGAAGATAGAAAAGGCACATCGTTCATTAGCCGCTAGGCCGGCGGCGGAAGCGCCCCCACGTTCGGTGTTGGTAAGATTTTCCAATTTCAAAATAAAACAAGAGGTTGTAAGACTGGCCTGGCAGAAAAAAGGATTTATGCACCAGGAGAGAAAAGTCTACGTGGAACACGATTACGCCCCGGAGGTCCTTAAAAAGCGCAGGGAATACAATGACGCGAAAAAGGTGTTAAGAGAGAAGAAATTGCGCTTTCAGACACCATTTCCTGCGAAGTTAAGGGTCTTCTACGGCGATGAAACGTGTCTCTATAATTCGGCGGAAGAAGCAACAGCTGACATGGCGAAAAGAGGGCTCCCGGTAACGGTATTTAAACCCGCAGCAGACCCGAGTGAGAAGATCAAAGCGCAAACATGGACAACACAAAGACCTTCAAAATCCACGGACCAGCAGCGGGAAACCCAGCACCAGAGCGTCGCGGATAAACTATCCGTTTTCAGGTTGGAATAGCGACCTTTTTTTTTTTTTTTTTTCTTTTCTCTTGAATCAATCCGCACATCCAACCCCCCTCATACAAGGTAACAAACATTAAAGGAGATGCATATTCAGCATGTGGTAAAACATTTCATGGAACAATCATATTATTTGAAACAAATAAGTCTTTGTAATAAAAAAAAAACAAAAAAAACTTGTTAAAATAGAAATGTGACAATAATCCACATGTTCTCCTCATACTAACAAATACTGTTTTTGCGTGAATGTTTGATGTGATGGGGGTGGGAGGGTGCACACAATTTCACAGGGTTTAGGCATAAAAGGAAAAAAAAAAAAAAAATCATTACAAGTTTGGATTGGGTTCTGAAACTCACGTTAAAAGCATGGGACTACTTTCAGTGGTAAGAGAGGGCCCTCAACACGTAACGGAGTTTGAGGAATTTCCCTCAGAGCCTTCACTCCATCAAGGCTCTTACAGGGTCTTTAAAAAGACCTCAGCTCAGGAAGTTCTTATGACAGCTTTTTGTTTTAAAGTTTTTTACACTATGTTCTTAATGTTTTTCTTGTTTTTAATGTTCTTTCAGTTTCTGAGTAGCACAAAAGAGGGCCACCTAAACAAAACAACACAATGGAGAAACAGGGTGTAACCAAAATAATTTCATATAATGTAAAAGGAATCCTGAATCCAGTTAAAAGATCCAAGATTCTAGGCAAAATGAAAAAAGACAAAGCAGGAATAATACTTTTACAAGAAACCCACCTAACAGACGTGGAACACAATAAACTCAGTAGACAAGGGTTTAAAATGATCTCTTCATCTTCATATAAATCAGGGAGGAGGAGGGGAGTAGCGACATTGATATCAACCAAAATTACATTTGAAAAAAAATCAGAACACAAAGATAAAGAAGGGAGATACAGTTTGGTAACTGGGCGGCTAGAGGGAGAAGATATCACCCTGCTGAATGTGTATGCTCCCCCAGGGGCTAACTGGAAATTTTATAAAAATGTATTCGACCTAATGATAACTAAAGCTCAAGGTTTAGTGATATGTGGTGGGGACTTCAATCTTAGACTGAATCCATACTGGGATGCTTCTGGTAATTCCCCACATCAAAATAACACCCAAAACAGGAAGACTCGGATGCTACTAAAAGAATTGGGAATCTGTGACGTGTGGAGGGAACTCAACCCCAGTGTAAAAGACTATACATTTTACTCAACTCCACATTCATCTTACTCAAGGATTGACTATTTTTTTATGTTTAATAGAGACATTGGAAGAGTAAAAACATGTAAAATAGGACTGATGGAGCTCTCCGACCACAGTCCGATCTACATGGACTTAAATATCCAAAAATACACAAATAATACATTTTCTTGGAGGTTAAATTCAAATGTCCTGAAAGGACCATTGAAAGATGAATTGGAATCAGATATTCTCAGATATTTGGAAGATAACGATAATGGAGAAGTATCCCCTTTAATACTGTGGGATGCATGTAAAGCTGTAATAAGAGGAAAGATTATTGCAAAACTGGCAACCCAAAAGAAACTAAGACAAGAAAAACTATCCACATTAGAGTCAGAACTTAGGAACCTAGAAAAAGAACACAAAGGCAACACTCATTCTACTGACTCGCTCAAGATTAAGGAAATTAAAAACCAAATAAATGAGATCTACACAATAGAAATCCAGAAGAAACTTACATTTCTGAAACAAAAATACTATGAAGCAGGCAGTAAATCGGCAAAATTGCTAGCCTATAAATTGAGGAAACATCAAACAGAAAGAGCAATCTACAAAATCAGAGACCCAGTATCAAAGGAAATAAAATTCAGAATTCAGGATATTCTTAAAAACTTCGAGAATTACTATAAGAACTTATACTCCCACAAAAAACATAAAAACGCATCCGAGGCATTCCTAAACACATTAAACCTTCCCCAACTTACGGAGTCACAAAATAAAACACTACTGTCAGAAATACATCCTAAAGAATTGGAAAAAGCAATTATGAAACTTAAAGCTAACAAATCCCCAGGAGCTGATGGCTATACAGCAGAGTGGTACAAAACCTTTAAACAGCAACTATCTCCTCTCCTCCTGAAAACATTTAATTATGTCCTCCACACAGGGGAAATCCCCCCCTCCTGGAGAGAAGGGGTCATTGCAGTTATACCTAAACCTGAAAAGGATAAACTAGAGTGCTCCAACTACAGACCAATCAGTGTACTAAATCAGGACTTTAAGCTTTTTACCATTATCCTTGCCAAAAGGTTAGAAAATATACTGACAGACCTAATTCATTTAGACCAAACAGGTTTTATAAGACAAAGACAGACACAAGACAACATTCGACACACTTTACACATAATTCATCATATAAAAAAATATAACTTAAATGCAGTCATATTGGGATTAGATGCTGAAAAAGCATTCGATTCGGTTGACTGGTCTTTTCTATATAGAATCTTATCCAGTTTCAATTTTCATAACAACTTCATTAGAACTATACAGGCATTATATAAAAAACCAACAGCTAAAATAAGGATTAACGGTAATTTATCATCATCTTTTGAACTGGAAAGAGGATGTCGTCAGGGCTGCCCCCTGTCTCCACTGCTCTTTGCAATCTTCATAGAACCTCTGAGCCAATGGATAAGACAAAACCAAAAAATTCAAGGTATTACACTTGGTCAGAAGGAACATAAAATAGCACTCTTTGCTGATGACATTTTAATATACCTAGGGCAGCCGGACACTTCTTTACCAGAACTAACCTCAGTTTTTTCAGAGTATGGAGATTTATCGGGGTACAAATTAAATATGCATAAAACCCAAGTTTTAACATTCAACTATGACCCAAATCATTATTCACTAAGCAAACTCAAAACTAACTGGGAGTCGGAATCTATGAAATATCTGGGGGTCAATATCCCGAAACAACTCAACAAAATTATATCACTAAACTATGATCCACTGGTGACAAAAATAAAATCTGACCTAGCAAGATGGAATATGATACCATTCTTGGGTACTGCACAAAGAATTGAAGCAGTCAAAATGAATATACTTCCACGTCTTCTATACCTTTTCCAAACAATACCGGTAGAACCTCCCAAAAAAACATGGCAGGAGCTGGACAGAAGGATCTCAAGATTCATATGGCAGGGCAAGAGACCTAGAATCAGATATAGAACCCTACAGCTAAACAAAGACAAAGGTGGGCTCGCGCTGCCAAATATCAGGGACTACTTTAAAGCCGCACAAATTAAAACTTTAGTAGAGATATGTAACCCAGTCTACACTGCACAATGGAAGGAGATCGAATGCCATATAACAAGTGACATCCCCCTACAGGCGATAATAGGGAACAATGTCTTACCTAAGCTTTTGAATAACACTAACCCGTGGATAGAGACCCCGCTAAAAATTTGGTTTAAGATAGTCAGAGAGAATCAAACTAATGAGCCCTATCGACTTCTGCAATGGATTGCCTATGATCAGGACTTTACTCCTAATAAAACAGACACCAGATTTAAAAAGTGGAAGGAGAAAGGGCTGATAAAATATTACGATTTTTTTAAAGGGCAAATCTTAAGAAGTTTTGAAGATTTGAAAAAACAAGGCCTAATAAATCAAGACCTTTACAGGTTCTTCCAGCTTAGACACCACATAAACAATATACTTAAAAAGGAGGTTTTGGAAAGGGCCCAGTCAGGTGTTCTGAAGGTCTTCTTAATGGCATATAAAGGGATCCCAGGGATCAGATACATTTCTAAAATATACCAAGGTCTTCAAGACTTAAAAGGAGACAACACATCTTATATAAAAGAGAGATGGGAAAAAGAGGGGAATTTCACTTTACAACTGGAAATATGGGAAAAGCTAAATAAACAGCAATGGAAAAGTACCTCATCCCTGCAGTGGAGAGAATTTGGATGGAAAAACTTGGCAAGATTTTTCAGAACACCTGCACAAAACAAATTTACCCATAAGGGATTGAACTGTTGGCGCTTGTGTGGTGAAAAGACTGCAAATCATTTTCATGTGTTTTGGTCATGCCCAGTTATCCACCAATATTGGACCAAGGTACAGACAATATTGGGGAAAATATTCAAAATTACAGTTCCCTTTTCTTTTGTAACTTTGTATTTGGGTTTACTACCGGACTCACTGGAAAGACGAGGAGATAAATACTTATTCAATGTTTTAATATTGGCAAGCAAAAAAGCTCTAACTAAAAAATGGATGTTGAAGGACTGTCCTACACCTGAAGATTGGACTAACGTGATCCAAGACATTTACTCGATGGAAAAGTTGACATTCGCACTGAGACAGGACATGGATGTGTTCATGAACTTTTGGCAACCCTGGACCGCATATGTGTCTTCCATTAGATCTAATCTTTGACAAATACCATTTCAATAATGGTTCCGCTCTTTGTTCCAACTCTACTCAGATGCTCTTTTATCTTTATTTACTTACTTTTTCTTTTTGTTTGTTTTTTACTGGTTTGTTTTTTTTTTGTTATTTGTTTTTTGTTTTTTTTTCTCTTTAATTTCACTTTTTCTTTCACTTTAAAAAAAAAAAAGGGGGTGTTATAAGAATTAATCTTCCAATGTTGTCAGATATCAGAAAATAAGGGAACATGTGATGAAAATGTAAACACTGCATTGCTGTAACGACCTGTATACCCTTTACAAAAACTTAAATAAAAAAAATAAAAAAATTTTTTTACAACATTGTGTTTCAAAGTTATTTTTTAAAAAAAGTAATTGTATTTAAAAAATAGACAAAAATTAGCCATAAAATAATCCACAAATTTAGAATTAAGTGTCAAATGTACAAGAAAAGTAAATTTTACAAGAGGAAGTTACAAATTTGAGGAAAATGGTTTCAAATTTAGAAAAATTTACAGAGAAATGTAGACAACTATAAAAAAATAAAAAATTATAAATTTTGGAGAAAAACCTCAAACATTCAAGATTGAAGTCATTACTCAAGTTTTTAAGTGGGTGCTTTTTGCATCCTTAACGCTACTAGAAATTTTTGGTTGACTGATATGTGTGTGTAATGGAATGTGTAGTTATAAAAAGAGGTTCCTACTCACACATGTGGTGATTAAAAACAAAACAAACCACAATAGTGAATGTGCAATGTTTTTTTAACGTTAGGAATCTTTTCTTGGGGGGTCTGTGCACTGAAGTGTTTGACAGTTTATTTTTATTCAGCTAAATGCAGTTTGTGATGTGCTAAGGTCAGTTATTGTCACAACGGCCCTCACGGACCGTCACAAGACGCCTCAGTCACCAGAGAGTTTGCAGTGGTAATTTATTAAGGATAAGGCAGAACACTCACAGAACACATACAATGGCTGGGTGATGTCTGAGCCGGGGGACACCCGATGCGCCAGACGGACAACAGTGAGAGTGAAGTCTCAGAGGAACATACCTGAGCACGACGGAACGTGGCTGAACATAACAGGATATAACAGAATATAACAGAGACTGCCGCGCTGGAGGACATTTAGCACCCGCTTATATCTCTGGCGGCTAATGACCCCAACGCGGCACAGCTGCTGCTAATGACAGCAGAGCAGCAGCTGACTTTGACAGCAGGGAGCTCCCCCGGGCGCCTTCACAATAAGAGCCCGAGGAGCTGGAAGGAACCCTCAGCTGCCAAAGCCAGGGAACAAAAAGATATGAGACCCGAGTGTGGCCAGAACCGACACTCGGGTTATGACAGTACCTCCCCCTCAAGGCCGAGCTCTGAGCGGCCAGAGTACCACCCAAGCCCCCCCACCCCACCCCCCTAGGGTGGGTGGATGGGGCGCTGGCAGGAGGGAGAGAAACAACCAACAAGGCTATAGAGAAAAAAAAAAAAAACCATAATCCCTAAAACGTGGGTAACAAAACCACAGGCAATATATATATATGGGCAAACAACGAATTGACATAAGGTGGAGGGAAAGGACCACCAAACATTGGAACAAGAAAGGAGTGAACCACAAAAATCACAGATCAAACCCCCCCCCCCCCCGCCCCCCCCCCCCCAACAGTCTCACAGAAACCCCGGGAGGAGTGTAGTTCTGACCCAGAAAGTTCAGGGGGGCCGACTGGCAACAGGAGGCCACAAAACAGGCAGGGGGAGAAAGAACAGTTCGGGCGGCCTACCCCGGTCCCATGCTCGGAAGCAGAGAATCTCAGGCGGCCGGACCAGGTCGCCACACAGGGAGTCCAAAATGTCGGGAGGCCGACCCAGAGAGCCAAATTGGCGAGACAGTCTTTCGGGCGGCCGACCCGCATCGCTAGCCCACCAGAACCGTTGAGTCAAAGTAGCCGACGGTTCCGCTGAAAAGGGGAGAGATGAGGGAGAACCGGGCGAAGCAATCGGAACCCCAACGGCCCCAGGTGAACATGGGCAGCGCGCCTCAGGGAGATGAGGAGGATGGCAATGGAGATGAGAGTGAAGAAGAAAACGAGCCTGTCCAGCATCCGGTGGCTGGGGATCTGCAGCTCCCTCACCGAACCTAGGACCTGCTGGTGCAGCACCCACGGTGGACCCCGACTGGGCCTCCGGAACCAAACCCACGACGGACCCCGACTGGGTCGGCGTGGCACCAAACTCGACCTCCAACCCTGAAACCGGAACCTCTGGCACAGCAGGCGAAAGCAGCCCCTCGCCGGCGACCCTGGGAGAAGGCTCGAAAGAGAGAGAAAACCTGGGATCAGGATCACCGGCAGCGCCAGAACCCGGTGAGATAAGCTCGGACGCAGCGGGCGGCTGCACCCGGCTCATCTCCCCTTGAGACAGGCAAAAATGCTCTAAGAGGTGAAAAAGAAAGACAAAGTAGAGCACTTGCCTGAGCTCGGGTTCTGACGCCGTCCAGGACTGCGAAGATCCGGGCTCAGAAGTCAGGAGGTCGTCATCAGGCTCCCACTCAGCTGTGTCGGGCTCCGCAGCTGGCATGATGGTGCGTGCAGCCAAAGAGTCCTCCGGCACCAATGTCCACGCCGGTGGCCCGCATGGCGTGGTGGCAGGAGAATCTCGCCCTGCTGGACCGGACCGCTCCTCCGTGGAACCCCGGGGACGCTTCCTCACCGGCGATGGCTCCATGCTGCAGTCCGCTCTCCTCCTCCGCCCATGGCGTGGCTGCGGAACCGGAACCAGGCTCTCCAGAACCGCAGGCCCCCTCCTCATCCAGCGACGTTGGCCTGACGTCGAGGACCGCTCAGCGGAGGGAGACACAGAGGAAGCAGGGTTAATACTTTCATCCACAGCGGGTGGAGGGAGCTCGGGGGGCTGCATACCCCGAACTTCACCCCTAGGAGTCAGACAAGGCACAACAATGTCAAGAGGAGAGAAATTATCATGCACTCGCCTTTCCCCTAAGGGTAAGATGGTCTCCGCTGTGGGGGACGTCATTCCTTCCTTTCCCCGCTGGATGGCGACAGAGGGCCCTCTGGGAAGACGAGATGAGGCCACTCGAGGCGGATCCGGGATGAAGCTCGCCGAAACGGAGCTCTCGTGACACACAGCAGCCAGGATAGGCGACGAGGAGGAGGGGGCGACAGCCGGGGTCAGTCGGGCATGGGGCGCTGACGGGACAGCGGGCGAGGGCCCGGGAGAAGACGAGGCTGCGGGGATTCCCCTCTGACGAGGCGCAGAAGTGACAGCTGTGTGGGGGGTTGAGCCCTTGCGGCGACCCGGAGCAGCATCCAGACGGGGCTCTAGCCGAGGTTGGAAGCCGGAGTGACGACGGTTCCTTGTAGGGGGTGAGGCGAAGGTGAGGTCCGGAAATCGCCGTTCCTGAGCAGAAACGGCGGCAAGCAAGTCAGCAAACTCAGGAAACTCACGCAGCGCTGGATTCCTCTCCACGAGTCTAACCACCGCCACCACATGCTTCATACACGCTGGAGGATTCTCAGCGGAGCAAGCAGCTGCCACCCGGTCCCAGATCTTGTCTGCTGTCATCTGCAGCTTCTCTGGGGGAATCCCGAGTGACGACATGCCCGATGGGAAAAGACCTCCGGATGGTGCGAACTCCCGGGCCGGAACAGAGGCAGGAGCGGGATCCCGAAGCGAGGGGCGACGTCTCCTCCGCTTCAGCTTCCTGCCAGGATTTCCCTCCAGCCCTCGGAGAATCTCACGCTGGGCGGCGATGTCATCTCTCCTCACGCTTACCTCTGGATGATTAGTGAAGCGGGGGAGAGAATCCAGAATTTCCTCGGCTAGGTCCAGGTACCAGGGCACTTCGCTGTTGTATTCGAGGAGGGAGGCGGCGACAAGGACTCTGTCCACGCGCTCGAGGGTGTCAGCGAGAACAGCGTCCTGCCTCCGAGCACGAGACCTCCACGATGGCATGCTTCAACACGGCACCCAGACAGGTAGGAACACACAGTCCACTACTGCAAACTACACGGTGAATGGCGTCTCGATGCAACGCCTCCTCTCCGGGCGTTAGTCGGCAGTCTACTGTCACAACGGCCCTCACGGACCGTCACAAGACGCCTCAGTCACCAGAGAGTTTGCAGTGGTAATTTATTAAGGATAAGGCAGAACACTCACAGAACACATACAATGGCTGGGTGATGTCTAAGCCGGGGGACACCCGATGCGCCAGACGGACAACAGTGAGAGTGAAGTCTCAGAGGAACATACCTGAGCACGACGGAACGTGGCTGAACATAACAGGATATAACAGAATATAACAGAATATAACAGAGACTGCCGCGCTGGAGGACATTTAGCACCCGCTTATATCTCTGGCGGCTAATGACCCCAACGCGGCACAGCTGCTGCTAATGACAGCAGAGCAGCAGCTGACTTTGACAGCAGGGAGCTCCCCCGGGCGCCTTCACAATAAGAGCCCGAGGAGCTGGAAGGAACCCTCAGCTGCCAAAGCCAGGGAACAAAAAGATATGAGACCCGAGTGTGGCCAGAACCGACACTCGGGTTATGACAGTTATGACCAGGATGTAGTATATTTTATTTCAAAAGGGAAACAAATGTTAATGCTAAACAGTGCATATTGAGTTTTTATGCACTTTAAGATATGCCAGAGTAAGATGTGACCAAAATGGTTATTTACAGAATTTTTTTTTTTTCCAATTTATTTAATTGTTGTTCGACAGAAAAAAATATTTCTACTACTTCAGGTTCTGCTCAACCCTAGCACCGTTACTGTGTTTTTATGCACTTTTGATGTGCCTATATCATGTGCCAAGTACACATTTAAAACCAAGACAATGAATAAAAAGTGCATATTTTTTGTCATACTGATCTGTGTTCATTTGAAATTTGTCATATTTAGCAGATCGTTAAACGTGTGCAGCCCAGTTACATGTCTTGATATCAGATTGTGGCCCAACTGATTTTGTAATTGAATAGCCCTGTATTAAAGTATTCAGTGCCGATATGGGAAAAAAAAAAAAAAAGACTAATTATGTGAAATGTCAGGTGCATTTTGCAATCCTGTCCGTTAAAACAGATGACAAAGAGCAACAACCATTGAACTATATTAGATGTACAGTTCTCATTTTTTTGTATGTTTGTCACATTTAAATGCAGTTTTTAAATGAAGGTGTTTATTATTAAGGGGAAAAAAATCCAAACCTACTTGGCCCTGCGTGAAAAAATGATTGCCCACTAAACCTAATAACTGGTTGGGGCCACCCTGAGCAGCAACAACTGCAATCAAGCTTTTATGATAAGAGTCTTTTACAGCGCTGTGGAGGAACTTTGGCCCACTCATCTTTGCAGAATTGTTGTAATTCAGCCACATTGGAGAGTTTTCGAGCATGAACCGCCTTTTTAAGGTCATGCCACAGCATTTCAATCAGATTCAAGTCAGGACTTTGATTAGGCCACTCCAAAGTCTTCATTTTGTTTTTCTTAAGCCATTCAGAGGTGGACTTGCTGGTGTGCTTTGGATCATTGTCCTGCTGCAGAACCCAAGTGCGCTTCAGCTTGAGGTCACCAACAGATGGCCGGGCATTCTCCTTCAGGATTTTTTGGTAGACGGCAGAATTCATGGTTCCATTTACCACAGCAAGTCTTCCAGGTCCTGAAGCAGCAAAACAGATGTTCCTTTTCTGAAATGCTGTGTTGCTTTTACGCCAGATGTAATGGGACACACACCTTCCAAAAAGTTCAACTTTTGTCTCGTCAGTCCACAGAATGTTTTCCCAAAAGTCTTGAGGATCATCAAGATGTTTTCTGACAAAACTGAGACGAGCCTTTATGTTGTTTTTGCTCAGCAGTGGTTTTCCTCTTGGAACTCTGCCATGCAGGCCATTTTTGCCCAGTCTCTTTCTTATGGTGGAGTCATGAACACTGACCTTAACTGAGGCTAAGAGGCCTGCAGTTGTTTGGATGTTGTTGTGGGGTCTTTTGTGACCTCTTGGATGAGTCGTTGCTGCACTCTTGGGGTAGCCACTCCTGAGGTTCACCATTGTTCCATGTATTCGCCATTTGTGGATAATGGCACTCACTGTGGTTCGCTGGAGTCCCAAAAGCTTTAGAAACGGCTAGAAAATTGAACTCAGTTTTCCAAAGATGTGATAAACCACAGTCAATTTATGTTTTAACAGGGGAGCAATCACTTTTTCACACAGGGCCATGTAGGTTTGGACTTTTTTCCGTTAATAATAAACACCTTCAATTAAAAACTGCATTTTGTGTTTACTTGTGTTATCTTTGTCTAATATTTAAATTTGTTTGATGATCTGAAACATTTAAGTGTGACAAACATACAACAAAAGAAGGGGCACACACTTTTTCACACCACTGTATGTGGTGTACTGATGTGCGCTGAGTTTGACACGAGCGACAAAATAAAAGACTTGTAAAAATGTCAGTGACTCTAATCAATAGCGCCGGCATCACCAGCTTCCAAGGTTACGGTGCGTTCATGTGACATCAGTGATATGAGGACATCAAACTTGATACAAGAAAGAAATGCACTGTTATCTGCAAGATACCTGTGTCTCCTTGAGGTTTGAAAAAGCCGTGGAGGGTTGTCGAGGTGTTAATTTATGCTCAAGGAATCCGCGACTGCAGCTCGCCAATTTTAGTTTGAGGTGGCTTAAGAGTACTCGCCAAATAAGGGTACTGGAGAAAAAAGTATGTTGCCAAAAAAGTTACACGAGTAGTGAATAACAACTTTACAATTTATGAGGTGTGTTTTTTTCCCCCATAAATTTGTATCTTCTCACACATTTTTTTTCTCATAAATTTGGACTTTTTTCTACTATTGTTTTCTATTTTTTTTTTATAAATTTAATTTTTTGTGTCATGAATTTTGTGATAAATGTATGACTTTTTGTATGCATTTACAACTTTTTATTCATAATTTCATCAACTTTTCCTGTGCATACTTGTCAGGTTTTTCTCGTAAATTTGAAAAATTAATCCTGTAAGCTGATAGCTTTTTTCTTATAAATTTCTTTTTTTCCCTCATGAAGTCGGGACATTTTTCACACAAATTTACACCTTTTTTAGTCATAAATTTTGTGAAACTGTTTTCTTGTGCATTATCAACTTGTTTCTTGTAAATTTGCAACTTTACTCTCACTAGTTTGTGAGGGTTTTCTTAAATGTGAGGAAAATCTAACAGACTTGCCACATATGCCCACTGATATAGTCAAAGCCATAAAAAGAAACAGTCGACCGTAATAAATGAAATATTTCCTGAGACTGAGAAGAACAATGATTTCACAGATGATGGGAAAATTCAGTTCAAATAAGTAAAATCAAAAGAGTAAAATTAACTAGTTACCACCCACCTCTGTTTCTGGCTGTTTCATTTAGGTAATTTGTGTTTTTTTTCCTCTCCCCTTCAGGGACCAGGATCTGGAGCCTGGAGCCCCGTCTATGGGAGCCAAGAGCCTGTGCATCCCCTTCTCTCCCCTGAAGACCCTGCAGCCGGGACAGATGTGCGTCAGTGGCAAAGAGCCAGCTCAGTTCTACACTCTGTTCGGACGCAGCTACTGAAGGCCTAAAATAGCCGTCATCGTGGAAAAGGGCTTTCCCACATTCTCTTTACCTCTGACATCATGTGGGCATGTAAGCTAACGTAGAGGTCTAACTGTGGGATTCAGTAATGGAATCATATTTTTTTTTACTTGTGCCATTGTTACAGGAAGCTGAGACTTTGAGGAAATTACTCTTAAAATTCTCTTATGAACTGTCAATATTTCACCGTAATTCAGCAATTACACTAAACAATATGTTAGAACCCTGACCATTAAAGTCGGGCGGGGCAGTTTATATCTAATGTGTCATCTCCTGGAGTCCTAAAAATAGCTGGTGAAAAGGTTATGGCAGCAGTCTACACTTGAGTTTCTAATGATGTGTTTTAATGTTCAGGCTGAGTGAAAGCTCTCCTACTGTCTCTCTATGAATAAAAATCTGGGTGAAACATTGTTATCTGTGGAAAACTCCTCTGACTGCCAACAGTTCCATCTCACTTCACAGACTGTCTCAGGAATTCTGCAGCTGGCCTTGCTCCCAGTTTAAAGTTTGTTCCCACATTCTCTGTCAGGATGGTTGGCGTTCGTGGTGTGGCGTTAAATGCAGATGGCACACAGTGGTTATGAGCTTTGTGTATGTTAGCAGCCAGTGATGTAGCCTTCTGTTGCTTCACTCCAGTGAAAATACTCAGCAGCTTGTCTGAAATAAAGGAATTTTCAAGGCAAACTGTCCTGTCTGGGTGGTTTTTTGTTGTTGTTGTTGTTGTTGTTTTTTGTTTTGTTTTTTTTGTATTTGTTGGTCCCCCTTTTGCTGCCAAAACAGCTCTGACCCATCAAGTCATGGATTCCACTAGACCCCAGATCTCCAGTCCAGTCAAGCTTCTGTGGGATTTGCTGGACAAACAAGTCCGATCCGTGGAAGTCCCACCTCGCAACTTAAAGGACTTGGTGCCAGATACCGCAGCACATTTTCAGGGCTCTAGTGAAGTTCACGCCTCCAGGGTTCATGGCTGTCTTAGCTGCAAAAGGGGGACCAACACATATTAAGACAAGTGGTCATAATGTTATGCCTGATCGTTGTATATTAATGTGTTTAATTGTCCATTTGTCCTGAATAAACCAACAAAAGCCAAATATAAAACGTCAGATATGCAGGGTAATGATTAAACTAGTCATTCAGTAGAAAGTTTATTGTGTTACATAATGTCTCATCTAGGAAGCCGGGAAAAAAAATCACTTCCTGTCTATTTTCAAAATAAAGTGTGAAATTATCCAAAATTAGAACTTTGTTTAATTCGGCTCCATCCATCCATCTTCTAACACTTAATCCTTTTCGGGTTGCGGGGGTGCTGGAGCCTATCCCAGCATCTTTGGGCTAGAGGCAGAGTCCACCCTGGACAGATCACCAGTCCATCACAGAGAGACAGACAACCATTCACTCTACAGTCATATCTTAGCACAATTTAGAATCCCCAGTTTGATGCCAATTAACCTAACTTGCATGTTTTTGGCATGTGGGTGGAAACCGGGGAAATCCCGGAGTAAACCCACGCAGACACGGGGAGAACATGCAAACTCCACACAGATCACTGTTGGTTGGGGGGTGGGATCGGACCCAGGATCCAGTCACTCAGAGTAGGTTTAACAAATAACTTAAAAATTTATTAGGGAAACTCATAGATTTAATAGGAAAAAAGTAAAAGTTTCAAATTTACAAGACAAGGAAAGTTGCAAGAAATATTTCACAATTTTCCACAGCCCATGAAGTCCTGTGATTATTTTTATCTTGTGCATGCAGGATATAAAAGTATAATCATCATCATAGCAGTCTGTCATAGGTGACAAATCATCTTGATAATTATAAGTAGATATAATAATTGATCATTTTTAATGACTGTGTGTTTGGGCGGGAAGATTTTGAGGACTTTGGGGGGATCTCTAGAAAATGTAGTAAATTTAGAAGGAAAAAAATAAAAATTTGACGTGGACAAAATTGTTGGTACCCCTGCGTTAATGAAAGAAAAATCCACAATGGTCACAGAAATAACTTGAATCTGACAAAAGTGGTAATAAATAAAAATTCTATGAAAATTAACCAATGAAAATCAGACAATGCTTTTGAATTGTGGTTCAGCAGAATTATTTTAAAAAACAAACTCATGAAACAAGCCTGGACAAAAATGATGGTACCCCTAGAAAAGATTGAAAATAATGTGACCATAGGGACATGTTCAACCAAGATGTGTCCTCTAATTAACATCACAGGTGTCTACAAACTTGTAATCAGTCATTCGGCCTATTTAAAGGGTGACAAGTAGTCACTGTGCTGTTTGGTGACATGGTGTGTACCACACTAAACATGGACCAGAGGAAGCAAAGGAGAGAGTTGTCTCAGGAGATTAGAAAGAAAATTGTAGACAAGCATGTTAAAGGTAAAGGCTATAAGACCATCTCCAAGCAGCTTGATGTTCCTGTGACTACAGTTGCACATATTATTCAGGAATTTAAGATCAACGGGACTGTAGCCAACCTCCCTGGACATGGCCGCAGGAGGAGATGGATAATACATTCATGGTGAACTCCAAGGTCAAGGTACATCAGTGTCAGATCGCACCATCTGTCGCTGTTTGAGCCAAAGTGGACTTCATGGGAGACGACCAAGGAGGACACCACTGTTGAAAACAAATCCTAAAAAAGCCAGACTGGAATTTGCCAAACTGCATGTTGACAAGCCACAAAGCTTCTGGGAGAATGTCCTATGGACAGACGAGACAAAACTGGAACTTTTTGGCAAGGCACATCAGCTCTATGTTCACAGACGCAAAAATGAAGCACACCGAGAAAAGAACACTGTCCCTACTGTGAAACATGGAGGAGGTTCTGTTATGTTCTGGGGCTGCTTTGCTGCATCTGGCACAGGGTGTTTTGAATCTGTGCAGGGTACAATGAAATCTCAAGACTATCAAGGTATTCTAGAGAGAAATGTGCTGCCCAGTGTCAGACAGCTTGGTCTCAGTCGCAGGTCATGGGTCTTGCAACAGGATAATGACCCAAAACACACAGCTAAAAACACCCAAGAATGGCTAAGAGTGAAACATTGGTCTATTCTAAAGTGGCCTTCTATGAGCCCTGATTTAAATCCTATTGAACATCTGTGGAAGGAGCTGAAACATGCCGTGTGGAGAAGGCACCTTTCAAACCTGAGACAACTGGAGCAGTTTGCTCATGAGGAGTGGGCCAAAATACCTGCTGAGAGGTGCAGAAGTCTCATTGACAGTTACAGAAATCGTTTGATTGCAGTGATTGCCTCAAAAGGTTGTGCAACAAAATATTAAGTTAAGGGTACCATCATTTTTGTCCAGGCCTGTTTCATGAGTTTGTTTTTGAAAATAATTCTGTTGAACCACAATTCAAAAGCATTGTCTGATTTTCAGTGCTTAATTTTCATAGATTTTTTATTTATTACCACTTTTGTCAGATTCAAGTTATTTCTGTGACCATTGTGGGTTTTTCTTTCATTAACAGAGGGGTACTGCGGCGTAACCCCCACAACAGACTGGGGCAGGCACAGCGCTCGACTAGAGCAATTAACAGAACAGTGAAATGTGTGTATTAATGTCTACAGGCAGCCTCGCTTCTTCTGGCTTTTTCCGGCTCAGTACTGTGATGTTAATGTGCCATTCATGCACTGTGTTCATGCTTCCTGCCCTTACTGTGTCTATACACTGATAACAATATGTAGATGTGCCTTGTAACCTCTTTTGTCCTGCAGTTCCGGAGCTGAGGCGAATTACGGCCAGCAATCTCCTTATTGTTATGTGTGTCTCTCAAATGCAAATGCCCATACCTACTGCTGTGAATGCCTTTCATGTATTGTCTGTAGTTGGGTATATAAGCTGCATTATTCTGTAACTCGCTCTCTCACTCTGACAACTGCTCATCTGCACACTTTGCTGGAGAGCCTCCGGGCTCGCTCATGGAGCGAGCCCCGTGACGGCGGTATGATAATAAACCTATTTAAAACCTCACTTCGCTGCCTTATTTTTCATGTCGCCGCAGGTACCAACAATTTTGTCCACGTCTGTATATATGTTTGGCAAAACATATTAACAGATGTGGGTAGAGTATCCAGAAGTCATACTTGGAAGCAGTGCTACTTAATTACTTAAGTATCAGTAAGACTATGCACCAAAAAGTTACTTAAGAAAGCCCTCTAGAAAAGCAAAAAATACTGTAGTAGTGAGTGGTGACCTTATTCTTAATCTCTTGAATTTGTTAGTTTTTGCACATAAATTTGGACCTTTTTCCCTTGTGAATTTTAAACTTTTTTGCAGAAATGTGCAGTATATGTAAATAATTTCTAATTCATTTTAATTTAATGCATAACATTGTTTACAAATAAAATTCCAACTTTTTTCTCAAATGTATTTTTACTTTCTAGTAAATCTGTAATTTTTTCTTGCATATTTGAGACAATAAATTTGAGTTTTTCCCCATAAATTTGAGACTTTAACACACTTCTTTTTATAAACTTTTTATGATTTTTTTTAAATTATTTTTTTTAACATAAATGTGTGTGGTCTATATTAACCATATATTCCATAACTTACATATGTTGAAGCATGTGGAAATGTTTGGTGATTACATATGTAAGGAACTTCACACCTCTGAAAGGACAAAGGAATCTCACCCGCCAAGTGAAGAACAAAGACGTTCCCGGACGCGGCGGGGGAGACCGGAGGAGCCACCCTCACCCCCCAAGGCGAGGAGAGGAAATACCAAGACAATGGGGGGATTAAGATAATGAGGGATGTCAGCCTTTGTTATGCATGTCTTTTGTTGTGTGCTTGTATATAATCAGTGAGTTGGCGAGATTCTGTCTCTTTTTCCCTTCTGCCGCTCTCTGCACCAGATGAGACTTGTTAGAAGAGCTGAACATTAAAACTTCGCTTATAAACCAAATCGCCTCTTCATTGCCCAGCTCCTCTACAATGTGTAACTTTTTTCTCGTTCTTTTGGAACTGAGCTTAAAAAAATGAAGAAATTATCAAAATTGATAAGGAATGATTTCTGAGGGGGGAAGAGTTATTACAGTACTACTGAGCAAATAATTTCTAAACAATTTTCAAATCAGTGAAATCAAAAGTTACTCAAAGTGCGCCAGCAAATTTTCAGGGTTGTTGTTTTTTTTTTTCATCAAAGAGTAAAAAGGATCCTGCATAAAGTCTACTCAGTAAAGTACAGTTCGGTGAGACAGTTACTTGAGTAACTTTGAGTGACTGTAACTAGTTGCTATTCGCCTCTGGTGAACAAGCGCGACAACGCCAGAAAGAAATTGTAAAGGTCGGTCTGATTTATTTTATTTTGAAAGTCAGTACCGGAAGTAATGGCAGCGCTTCCCTCGGCTGGAACTCAGTCAGCGGCAGCAGTTGAGCTCCAGTCCGGCTTCAGTCAGTCAAAATGAGCGACAAAGGTCTGTCGGACGAGGCTGTGGGAGCTGCCTGTAAAGATGGAGACTCCATAACTAAGGTATGAAGATCGCCATTACACTGAAGCTCAAATTAAACATTATCAGACACTTGGAAAAACACTCAATACCGGAGAGGCCATCGACTCTCAGACAGGTAAAGCTGCTATTTCGGCTGTACCCATTATCGGACACGTTCCTTAAATGGGGTTGCAAATCTTTGTAGCTACATATAAACACGTGTAAATTGATTTATCATGACGAGCTGTGAGTTAACTTCTATAGCCGAGCTTTCTTCTAGTAGAGATAAATTCACTCCAAACTTAAGATTTAAAAAAAAAAAAATGAAAGCTTTCGCTAAGTGTCAGTCACTGGCGCATGCGCAGAACAAGCCCGTAGCTGGGAATAGTTGTGGCTTTCAGGCGTGGTCAGTTCGTGCCGATGAAGATGTGTCTGAGCTTGTTCAAGAGGAGACGGTGCTATAAAACGTTGATTTGGTGGGCAGAGCTGCACATATTAGGCCTGGAGGGTAATTAATACAACTGCACCAAACTGTTGATGTTCTGCATTCTTGATCATCTTTCACCCACACACTTATTATCATAAAAATATGAACTAGTGTTGCACTGCATTATTGCGATAACAGTATGACTGAAATATCTAAACAAATATTTCTCTTAAATTTACGGGGTTTTTCACGTTGGATTTTTTTAAAGTTTGCAGCTTTTTGCCATATAATTGTGACTTTTCCACATAATATTTGTTGCTTTTTTCCCCCCATCATTTTTTTTTTTTTTGCAGTTTAATTTTTTTTCACGTAAAATATGCTACTGTTTCTCCTTAAAAATTTGTGACTTTTCCACATAACATTTGCAACTTTTTTCATATAAAATTTAGTACTTTTTCCTCCTAAATTTTGTGACCTTTGCTCATATAAATTTGTGACTTTTTATGTCAGTTTGTAAAATTTTAATGTAAATCTTGCAACTTTTTTGTGATAAACTTGTGATTTCCTTTTCCTTGTAAATAACCTTTTCACATAAAGTATGCAGTTTTTCACTAATATATTTGTGACTTTTGCACATAATGGTGCAACTTTTTTTCATGTAATATATACAACTTTTTTTTTCCAATAAATTTGTGACTTGCAGATTTGAGTTTTAATGTAAATTTTGCAGCCTATTTTCTCATAAAATTGTGATTTTTTTTTTTCCCCCACTTGAATGTCCGACTTTTTAACCTTAAAATTTGCTACTTCTTGTAGTAAATTTGTAACTTTTCACAGTATATCAATCAATCAATCAATCAAAGACTTTATTCCAGACTCATGGTCCATCAAAAATAAGATAAAATAAAAATAAATATAATAAAAACAAGACAGTTGAAAAACCGTTAATAAGAAAAACAATCAAAAAGTTACAAAAACAATAAGACACAACTACTAAAAGAAGTACAAAGGCAGTACAGACTTTAAAAAGACTTAAAAAGACTACTGTACCAGTGCCTTCTAAACTGTGACTGACAGCGAATAGAACTGAGCTTAATGCTAGACATGACTTGAATGATTTCATTTCTAGATACATCAAGCCGACAGATGAATTTATACATAAGATTCCTTATTACTGCATGCAGTGTATTTACACGTGATGAGACAAATAACTCGGAAGCACTGCACCATCGAGGCTTTTTAAGTAAAATTCTTAAAGCATCATTGTAAGCAACCTGTAATTTCTGCATACTTTGTTTCCTATAATTTATCCATAAATGAGCAGTGTATAAAGGTGTACAATAGGTTTTAAAAAGAACCAGTTTCACCTCATCTGAACAAAAACCAAACCTGCGTGCAAGAATATTTGCTTGCATGTAGATTTTGCAGCGTTGTCTGAAAATATCATCATCATCAGTCATTCTATCATTAATAAAATGTCCCAGATATTTAATTTTATCCCTGACAATTAATTCCCTGCCTGCCAATTCAAAGACAGGGAATTTCATTAACAAATCTTCTTTAGTGCGGCAAATCAGCACACAACTTTTATTTGTATTATATTTTATGTCATTTTCCTCTCCATAAGCAGTACACACTCTTAATAACTCCTGAAGACCAGCACTACTTGGACTGAGAATAACTAGATCATCAGCATACATAAAATGATTGACTAACTTATTCCCTATTAAACACCCAGTTTTACAGGCATTCAGTTGCTTTGACAACTCATCCATATAAAGATTAAATAGAATAGGGGACAGTATACTGCCCTGTCTGACACCACTGCTCACACCAAATGGTGATGAATGACTCTTCCCCCATTTCACCAGCATCTTCTGATGTGCGTACCAGTAAATCAGGATACGTACTAAGTACTTGGGAACCCCCGTCAACCATTTTCCTAAACAATATCCTGTGATTAACACGATCAAACGCCTTGGAGGTGTCAATAAAACACAGAAAAACTGAAGAATTTTGATTTCTATACTTATTTATAATTTCTTTTAAAGCATATATGTACAGATCTGTTCCATGATGGGGTTTAAATCCAAATTGATGATCAGTAGATTTGATGAATACATTTAATTTTTCAAACAGTATTCTTTCCAGTACTTTAGATATTATATTGGCTATAGCTATGGGCCTGTAATTATCCAGGCTACACAGCTTGCCAGCTTTATCTTTAATGACTGGTACCAACACAACAGACAATAATGATTCTGGTCCATGAATCATGAAGCTGGTGAAACAGATTGCAAGAAGAGGAGCAATTCTTGAGCTAGCATATTTAAGATGCTCAGCAGAAATACAGTCTAAACCACTCGCTTTGTTATCTGATAAGTCTCTAATGGCTTTGGTCACTGCATAAGTGTCAAACAGGAGCGAATCATCCGTTTCTACTTTCCCTACCTTATAAGTTTCATCCTTAGTTGAATTAAATAATGAATTAAAATGCTGCCGCCATAAATCCACAATATCTTCTGTACCTGAAATGCCTTCCAAGGTACAGGGCAAAGACGTTTTACTATTACTAATCCGTCTAAGCTCCTTCCAAAAATCTGTGACATTCTTATCTAACAATTTCTTGGCCAAGGAATTACTTCTCATTGACTGCTCAATTTTAGAAATATGACGAATAGCATACTTAAACTTTGCATTTGTACATTTCTTCATCTCAAATTCTGGCCCTTGTCTGGGTCTCCCAGCCACCATCCATGCTTTATATGCTTCCCGAGCTTCAGAATAAGGCACAGCTACGGCCTCAGTCCAGCCAGGTCTAACATTATGTGTTTTACGTATCTTCCTATAATAAGGCTTACTGTCCTTATACAGGGAGTTAACTATAGCATTGTACAAACTACAAAGGTCTTTCTTATGCTCAACAATGCTACAGTTCACATCGCTGCATATTGCAGCATCTCTAGGAAGACATATTTTACTCAAGGATTTATCTGTACGAACACAATATTCTACAATTTCTTCCTTAGAGTGTCCCAGTCTAATTTTCCCACCTCATCCTGACTGACATTTTGACAAAGAGCAGGTAGACAGTCAACATTAATTATCATCTCAAACGGTATATGATCAGACATTGCTAACTCATAATAAATACTCATGCCACCCAAAGAGGCATGTGCATCACCAGTGCTGATGCAATGGTCCAGCCAGGACGTAGTGTGCCAAGCCTCACTTATATAGGTATAACTATCAGGAGGCATTAACACCTTACTTGACAAAATTAAGTTATTCTCATAACAAAAATGATACATATGTTTTGCAAATAAGAAGTCAGTGTCAGATATGTCTGCATTCAAGTCCCCCATAATAAAAATACAAGTATTATTATAGTCTTGCATATAAGAATTAATAAAAGCAAGCTTATTTAAATATTCATCCTCATTCTGTTGACACTCAAATGGCGTATATACATTAATAATGAGGAATTCCTTATCATTACAATTAAACTGCACACCAATACACCAATCTACACCAAGTCTATACTCAAGTACACCATGTACTTAAATTTTTCTTCACCCACAGTTGAACCAGAATAAATCTGTTTAGAATGACTAAATAAAGAGTGATATGTGCTGATGGTTGAGTGTTCCTTCAGTGTTTAAAAGACGAGAGAAAGATTATAGTTTTAGGTTTTAGACCACTAGTTGGGGGAGAAAAATACATTAATACATCAAAATATATCCTTATTACCTAATACACAAATAACATACCAGCCATAAGTTGACTATATTTTTGCAGAAACTGAAAATGGGCAGAACAACTTTCAAGCTACAGGAGTTATTACAAAACACAGGTGTCTAGGTGATGCTTAATTTTATGTGTTATGCATTTGAGAAAAATATATTTTCAGGAAAAAAAAAATCATAGATGTTAAAGGGGAAGAAGTGTATGTATAATCTGTCAAGAATCTCTTTCAAGAGAATAATGCTGGAAGGCATAAAACAAAGTTTCATAGACTTTGTGCACTGGTGCAAAGCAAAACCCAAGCGTGTTCATGCTAACAAAATATCAAAAATTGCAAAATTGTAAATAGGAAAACATTGTCAGAGTTTGAAATTCATTATGTCCAAAAACACTACTGCTATATGAATGGAGGACAGGTCTGCCAGAAACAGCAACTGTTAGACAAAACCATTGTTTTGTTTTGTTTGGTTTTTTTTTTTTTTTTACCCAGTTCTGTTTGACAGAAGAGGTGCCACTGCTGCACAGCTGTATGTATTTATTTATTTTTGGAAAGTAGACCATTGTTCAGCCAGTGAAAACTGCAGTTTATAATACAATTTGTGGTTGGTGTTGGCTTACTTATGTTTCTGTATGTGGCAACCAACAACAACAAAAGTGTAGACAACCCTGTTATATACCACCATTACCTATTACTTAAAGGGAACATTGACTGAAAAATGGTGTGTTTGTAAATTTTAACTGTACAGTGTAGGATAGACACATTTCTATCTTTCCCAGTACATTGATCTCTCTCCTTATTCTCATGCAGGGTACAATAGTGCCTCAGCATAATGATATGTTATTGTTGTATCCAAGCTTTTTGAAACACAACTGACACTTCACCTTGCAAATAAAAATAAATTATAATAATGACCCAGCTGGGACTTGAACCCCAGCTCCCCAGATGCAGGACAGATGCTTTACTTCTAGGCTACCACTTAGTGATGGCCAAATGAGGCTTTCTTGAAGGCTTGAGCCGTTTCATCAAAATGGTTCATATAGATGAAGCCTCATGTGAAACTTCATTTGCTCTACTAGGCCATGTAGTCGAGAAAAAGTATACAGCATGCAGATTTTTACAAGGGCATTATTGGTTTAACCCCTTGAACTCCGGGATTCCGGCGGCTCATGGCTAATGGGCTACCTTCAACCTTTAGCTGGCTGTGAGAGCCAGCAGCCTCCACGTTGCTGCAATCAAAATGGCCTGGGACCAGAGGCTGCTGGCTCTCATGGCCAGCTCTCCCACCATCCTCCACCCCGGAGGATGGTGGGAGAGCTCGTTATACTGATAACGAGTTCAAACAGGTGCCATTAATACAGGTAACGAGTGGAGGACAGAGGAGCCTCTTAAAGAAGAAGTTACAGGTCTGTGAGAGCCAGAAATCTTGCTTGTTTGTAGGTGACCAAATACTTATTTTACCGAGGAATTTACCAATTAATTCATTAAAAATCCTTCAATGTGATTTTCTGGATTTTTTTTTTTCTCATTTTGGCTCTCATAGTTGAGGTATACCTATGATGAAAATTGGAGACCTCTCTCATCTTTTAAGTGGGAGAACTTGCACAATTGGTGGCTGACTAAATACTTTTTTGCCTCACTGTATATTGCACATCCCTACTTTAAAGGCACCATATTAACAGTCCCTGTCTGTTTACCAGATGTGTGGTGTGAAGAGGATGATAAAATAAAGGCAGCGTTGGATTTTTAATAGCTTTATTATCACCCGCCTTCATCAGAACTCGGCTCCAGCCCATAGTGTAAGCAGGCTGAAGCCGAATTCCTCAGGCTCTCAAAGAGGAGACAGTGTGTGTGTCTCGCAGCAGATGCAGAATCAGAGTGAGAGAATGAGAGAGTTTGCGTTACAGAGTTGCAGCATATATACTCGACTACAACAATACATCAAGGGCATACCCCAGCAGTTGGTATGATCAAAGAGATAACAGAACAGGCATAAGACATTTGCATTTGAGAGACATATTGATCTCAGTCCCTAGGTCACAGTGAGGACAGGACGCAAAGACATTTGCATTTGAGAGACATATTGATCTCAGTCCCTAGGTCACAGTGAGGACAGGACGCATGAGCACAATGCATGAAAGGCAACATTAACATCACAGAAGTGAGCCAGACGAAACGAGTCTGCCTGTAGACATTAATACACATTTCACTGTTCTGTTATTTGCTCTAGCCGAGCGCTGTGTTTGACCAGTCTGTTTGTGGGGGTTACACCAAAGCACATCTACATATCAGTAGTGCAGCAGAAAAAACCAAGAGAAGAGAGCTGAGTGTCCTTAATCTGTTGTGGGGGTTAACCGAACCGCCACAGGTGTATTCTTGGATCATTCCATTTTCTAGCGTGTTGCATTGACAAAACTGTAATGCTTGGTTTATACTGACATACAGTATAAAGAAGTATATTATGCTAATGAAGTGTTTGAGTCGTTTCCATGGGTGGAGGTTTTTTTTTTTCTAACAGTGAATACTTGACATGTAGGAGGAAGGGAGCAGGAAAGGGAAAGACTTGCTCCCCTCAGAGATAACACTTGACTGTAAAATATACCCACAGAGAAGTATGGTTTTCATACGCTTTCAAACAAGAAATGATCGCTGTTAAAAAAAAAAAAATGTGTCCAACTTTAACCTTATTCACAAAATTGGAAAGTTCTTAAATTAAATTTGAGATGTAGTTTGTGAATGAAACAACATAGTTACAGCCCTTGTACAGCAATAAGACTCTTTTGCAAGACTTGTATCTGTAATTTACAAGTTACGTATATTTGAAATATAAGGGAAATTTCTGAATGCATGTTTTAAGAATTTCTATTAATTACAAATATTGGAATGTAATGTGCATTTTACATGGTGTACTGAATGTCTGCTTTAGTAAGTATCCTGCTAAAATCACTACACCATTGAATAATTTATCTCGAATATAAATTTGTTGAACAATTAATATTTTGTTTTTGCAAAATTCTCGTGCAGGAAGGGTAAGAAGCAACAAATTTATACTGAGACAATTCCCTATTAGTAATAACAGATTTAAATTATCTTATCTGCAAAACAGAAAACATAATATTGTTACAAATACTGTAGATTTGTAGTTTGAGATTACTGTAGCATCTTTTAATCTTCAATTAATAGTTTTTTTTTGTCTTGTTTCGCTGAATTTAACTTTTCCATAAAGCTCTATTTTTTGTGTTTTTACTTTAGGATTTTATGATGCAGCAGACGATGCTGAGGGTTAAAGATCCTGTTAAATCTTTGGATTTTTACACCAGAATCCTCGGCATGACGTGAGTGTCTGTATGGATTTGTGTCAAAACAAAATAATTTTCCACATTCCAGCTGTCTGTGAGTCACTTGCCCATGTGCATGAGTGGGACTCCGTGTGAAGTTTTTGCCCTTTTGTGCGATATGTTGCAGACTCCTGCAAAAGTTTGACTTCCCCAGCATGCGTTTTTCTCTCTTCTTCTTGGGCTACGAGGACAAGAAGGAGATCCCGGTGGATGTGAAGGAAAAGACAGCGTGGACTTTTTCCAGAAGAGCAACGATTGAGCTGACACAGTAGGACTGGATGTGGGAATTTGATGTTTTTAGCAACAGTTTATGTAATGATGTGAAACAAAATATTTGTCTACCATAAATAAACTAGGATTTTGAACTACAGTTCATGTTGCAAATGATTAAAAAGTGTTTTCTTTTTTAATTCTTAACTGTTTTAGATCTCTCTGACTATTGTATCTTTTTTCTCCTTTTTATTACCCCATGTGTTCCCTCCTCTGTTCCTCAATCCTTCAGTAACTGGGGCTCTGAGTCTGATGAGAGCCAGTCTTATCATAATGGAAACTCAGATCCACGTGGCTTTGGTAAGAAATTACTGTTATTTTTTTAGGTCGATTTGCTGGTATTTAAAATATTAACTGTGTTGGGGTTTTTTGTTGTTGTTTTTGTTTGCTTTTTGGCCCATCTGGGTAGCTGGAGTCAGAGACAAGCTTACGCTTTCACCAGATGTTCTGATATTTTTCCTGACTCTAAAAGAGGGGTGTCAGTTTCAGTCTACCAGTTACAAATTAATGAAGAGAAGCAGCTCACTGTTACTAATCAAGGAGGCTTCTGGTCCAGAGTAATAAACTATAATAAAATAAGCTAAAATAGCGTGTGTGAATGAAATACAGTGTATATATAGAGTATATAGTGAAGCGTTAGTAGATGATCTAGTTGTCTAGTGGGAATGAATAGAACGTGTAACAGCTAAGCTAGTGGTCTCCTCTGTCAGTTTGAACCCATCAGGTTGACCTTGCAGTCGGTCAGAAATCCGGGCTGTGGTCGCTCAGGTCAGCTAATGTTGGCAACCAAACCTACCCAGCAATTACATCCAAAATATTATAAAATGAGCCCAAATAGCACAAGATGTATAATTGGCTGTGGATTAATTAATAAGCTGGAACCATGGATGTCTAGTGGGGTGCCTAGAATTTACAGAGAAGAGCTCTAAAAATCCATGTCAGCTCACTTAAGTATCTCGCTAGCTAAGTTAGCTGCACTGTAGCTATGTGAGCTCTGAGGATCAGTGGGGAATAATCTAAACGAGGCATTTCTGGCGGAGTTGCGGTCCTAGATTTTTGTGGGAGAGGAGAGCTCCTGTGTAGGTGAACTTTAGGCTGTTTCACTTTGCAGACCATATAACGTTACAAAAACCTTGCATAACAAATAAGGGGAAACCCAAAAAACTATAATAATGGTTTTTTAAAATGAAATTTGCATTATATTATATGCTTTACTCACATCTCTGGTTGTAGATTAAAGATGAGTTTCTTTGTTTCTTGTGTATATAAATGGTAATTGGATACATGTTTAAATTCGGTTTGTATTCAGTGTGAAACCTCATCGTTTTCCTGCCCAACACCTGACAGGACACATTGGAATTGCCGTTCCTGATGTTTATGCAGCCTGCAAATTGTTTGAAGAGCAGGGAGTCACGTTTGTCAAGAAGCCCGATGATGGTAAGACGTGAAGTTTCCTCTCTGCCAGAAGACATGATAATGTGAAAGCCACTTGAATGAAAGGGCTCAGCTGTTAATTAAAAAAAATCTTCCAAGTGTCACTGTCACAGAACTGATTGTGATTATTGCCAACAGTGTGCAAAACTGTCGAGAAAAAACGATCATCATCATCAAGCAGTCTGTTGGGTCAATGATGACTGTCCCATGAGGTCTTTTCAGGGGTGTATCATAGTTCTTCAAGAAACAGTAGAAAAGGAAAAACGTTAAAGATGAGATGTATTTTTACACTCATAACAGCTATTTTTATTTTATAGTTTTTATGCTGTTTAAACGATACTAAGAAGTATGAAATTCTCCGTTTTTTGAAAACAGAAATGTATAAATACTAGGGATGTAACAGTATAGGAAAATTTGAATTTAGAAAAATCATTTTTGGAACACAATAAGGGAAAAGGTTGTAAAACTTGAAATTGCTTGTCGTTTGTTATGGACTTTTGCAAACATTTCTTTGTTTTACATTTTAATTAAACATGACTGCGTATACCATGAAACCCTGAATACATACAATGCCCTAAACTAGAAGTGTTTTAAAGTGAGTTTTAATTCAGATTTCTTTTAATGCACCTTCACTAACAATTGGTCTGTTATTTATTGACGGCTCTGACACATGTTCAACGTTGGCTCACCAAGTCCTGTCTCTCTCTGAATGTAAATAAAACTGTATGTATGTTTGTTTTTTTTTTCTAAACACCCTACGACTAGTACATATTCTAACATTAACATAGGAGGAGAAGAATTAAATGTTGTCAAGGAACTCAAATACCTGGGTGTGACTTTGGACTCTACACTCTTGTTCAAGAGCCATAACAAAATTAAAATTTTATATTTACAACTTCAGACAAATTAGGAGGTCGCTTACAAGTAGAGCCGCCATGATGTTTCTACACTCAATGATCTTTTCACATCTGAGCTATTGTTTTACCAGCTGGTCTTGGCGGGTGTGGCAACCCTCAAACCAATTGAATGAATGAATGTATTTCGGATAGTACAGTACAGGTACAAGAAACTGAATAATGTAACAACAAGGTCAAATTAGACAATGACTCCTCTGATTATACAATTCAACGTAAGTTATCCGAAATGGGTGATGGCTGAAGCCGCAGCTTATATTGCCCACCCATATTCCATCCAAGAATTCAAAAGAGAAAAAGAGAAAACAGACAAGAGCGATTACAATTCAAAACAAAGCTAAGACAAAATGTGACAGAGAAAAAAAAAAAACTAAGCTAAGTTAAGCGATTACTATTCAAAAACAAATCGAAGACAAAATGTGACAGAAAAAAAAAACAAAAAAAAAACTAAGCTACAACACAACACAGGCTGGATATGGCAATCCTTATGTGATTTTACATGTCGTCTTGTATATATGTTTGGAGTATTTCTTCCTTTAGTTTTTGTTTAAATTGTCCAAGCGTTGTACATGATTTTAATTCAGGTCCAAAATCGTTCCATAATCTGACTCCTTGCACTGAAATACAGTGTTGCTTGGTGGTTGTTCTCACTGTAGGCTTTTGAAATATACATGTTCCTCTGAAGTGATATCGTTTCTCTCTTATTTGGAACAACTTTTGGATATTTGCAGGCAGTGATAAATTCTTCACTTTAAACATTATTATTGCAGTTTTAAAGTCAACCAGATCTTTCAACTTGAGAGTTTTTTGTTTAAGAAAAAGTGGGTCTGTTGGTTCCCTGTAAGCTGCTTTGTTTATTATTCTAATAGCTCTCTTTTGAAGCATAAAGAGTGGATATATGTTTGTTTTATATGTATTTCCCCATACTTCAGTACAATATGTCATGTATGGGAGTATTAATGAATGATACAAGGTGTATAGTGTGAGTTGATTCAGCAAATATTTCACTCTGTGTAATATTGCAATTGATTTGGATACTTTACCTTTAATATAATTAATATGTGACTTCCAACACAGTTTATTATCAATTATTACTCCAAGAAATTTAGTTTCAGATACCCTTTCAATCTCTACACCATTTACACTGAGTTTAGGAACTGGGATGTTGTGATGGTTGTTAAAGACTATAAATTTTGTCTTACTTAAATTGAGCATTAATTTGTTTGAATCAAACCACAGTTTAAGCTTTCCTAACTCCTTTCCGAGTGTATCCAGAAGTTGTTCCAAATTGTTTCCACTGCATAATAGATTAGTGTCATCGGCAAACAATATTAAGTCCATTTTTTCTGAAACTTTACATATATCATTTATATACATATTGAATAATAATGGTCCCAAAACTGAACCCTGTGGGACTCCACAGGTAACCTTCAGTAACTGTGAGTTTTTGTTGTTAACACATACATACTGATATCTATTCTTTAAGTAACTACTTAACCAGGACAGTGCTACCCCTCTAATACCACAATTTTGTAGTTTCTTTAATAATAGATTATGATCTACTGTATCAAATGCTTTTTTAAGATGCAGGAATACTCCAACTGAATACTCTTTATTTTCGATGGCTGTTGATATTTTTTCTGTAAATTCCATTAGGGCATATGCAGTTGTCCTCTTGTGTCTGAACCCATATTGCTGCTCACACAATAAATTATTCTTCAGTATGAAGTTGTCAGTTCTCTCATAGAATATTTTTTCAAGTACCTTGGAAAATTGCGGTAATGGTGAAATTGGTCTATAGTTTGAGAGTTCCCCTCTGTCACCCGTCTTGTATATCGGAATTACTTTAGCTATTTTCATTGCATTGGGAAATATACCTGTTTGGAGAGACAGGTTACAGATATACGTCAGTGGTTTTACTAGGCATTCAATAACAGTTTTGACTAGGAGCATGTCAATACCATCAGAGTCCGTAGATGTTTTACTTTTGAACGATTTAACAATTTCAATGACCTCTCTTTCGTCTGTGTTCTTTATGAAGATGGAGTCTTTTACAGCAGTGTTATTGCATATTGTATCACCTGTAGGCACCGTAGTGGGTATTTCTCGAGCCAGATTAGGTCCAATGTTTACAAAAAAATTATTAAATTCATCTGCAGGTGAAGCTATATTCACACTCTGAGTCGTTTTATTATTTTTTGGAATATTGGTTGGGTTGCTTGTATTTCTGCTTTTATTTCCAAGGATACTGTTGAGTATTGTCCATGTATTTTTACTTTATAAATCACTTTATAAAAATGCTCTAAAAACGTTAGCTAAAAAGCCTCTCACATACCAACACTGCAGTATTAAACCTAGGTACAACCTCCTGACTGTTGTTTTAAAAAAATTTAAAACTGCCTGCTTGATGTTTAAAATCCTACATGATGTGCCCCCCCCCCCAATGAATACATCAAATACAGAGTGACTAGCACTCATGGTCGGTCCACTAGGGCTTCCTCAAGAGGTGATTGTATAATATCCCTCTGAAAAACCTCTTTTGGTCAAAGTGTTTTTTTTCATTTCATGGTAGTACTTTATGGAAGACCATAAAGTACTCACCGAGTGAGATGGCAGTGCGTTCACACGCAGCGGCTAGACGCTTCAGACTACTGCACTCGTTTTTGTGTTTTTTCTGCCTTTTTCTGTGCTCCTTCTGTGACGGACTAATTACCTACAGTTGCCAAGAACTTGTAGGCATCGGTCACATCTTACCTCCGACATCTCCAGCACTCATTCCAGTAATCAACACCACATCCCTGAAGAGATCGCCAGACCTTCGGGCGTTCTGTGGTTCGTTATGCCCCGCAAACAGCGTAGACGATGGTAGAGGAAGCAGAAACGAGGCTGCAGGGCTGGCCTTTGTGCCCAGCTGCGCAACCAACGCACCAAACCACTGTTACCTTCAATTTTTCTCACTAATGCCAGATCCCTTGCCAACAAAATGGATGAGCTGCGATGGGAGATCACCTACAATTGCTACATCCAGGACTATTATGTTCTGATTATGACTGAATCATGGCTGAGCCCACGTGTTCCTGTCACTGCTGTGGAATTACCTGGCTGAACTACACACTGTTTTGACCGCAACACTGATTCTGGTAAAGGAAGGAGTGGAGGGCTCTGTGTTTATGTGCTTCAGACTTGGTGTAATAACAGCAGAATAATTCATAGCCATTGTTCACTGTACTTGGAGGACATGTTCTTCCTGTGTAGGCCTTTTTATCGTCCCCGCGAGCTAACGACAGTAATTGTAACAGCTGTTTACGTTCCTCCAGACGCTTACATTAGCTTAGCACTCAGCCACCTCCAGCTCATCGTCAGCAGGCAGCAGAGAGATCACCCCGACGCAGTCCACATTATTGCAGGGGATTTTAACAAAGCATGCTTAAAGACTGTACTGCCCAAATTAAACATAAATACTTAAACATATTAAGTGTCCCACAAGAGGGGAAAGAACACTGGATCATGTTTACAGCAACATTAAGCATGCCGACAGAACCACCCCCTTCCCCACCTTGGACAATCAGACCATCTTTCTCTGCTTCTAATACCTGGCTACACCCCACTTAGGAAGAGTTCCCCCCAACCAAACAATTTAAACTTGGCCTGAAAATGCTCTTCTCCAGCTACAAGACTGCTTTGCCTGCACTGATTGGAGCATCTTTGAACAGCAGGACCTGGACACCTACACCGAGTATGTCCTTTTCTACATCAAATGCTGTGTAGAAAATGTGACAATCACCAAGCACATTCGGGTATTTCCATACTGCAAACCGTGGATGATCAGTGAAGTCCAGGCTCTGATCAGAGCCCGCAACTCAGCCTTCAGCCAGAGGGACAGCTCTCTGTACAGCACTGCTCAAGCCAACCTGAGGAAAGGCATAAAACTTGCTAAGAACACCTATAGGAGGAAGGTGCAGGGCTTTCTGACAGACAACAGCCCCCAGCAAATGTGGAGAGGCATCCAGGCCCTCACCAACTACAGGGACCAGGGCTCCCCAACATCAGACAGCAGCCTCATTCTAGCAGAGGAGCTTAACAGCTTCTTTGCCCGGTTTGAGCACCCCCCCCACACACACACACAGGTGCACAAGGTGAGGAGGCAGAGCAGTGAACCCCCGCAGAGCTGCTGGTCCAGACAGCATCCCAGGAGCCGTGGTCAAAGCATGTGCAGACCAACTGTCAGGGATCCTCACCAAGCTGTCAACCTCTCCCTGATGCACGTCACCATCCCCTCCTGCCTCAAGGCCTCCACCATCATCCCCATCCCAAAAAAGTCCACAGTTGACAGCACTCACGTCTGTAGTCATGTGTTTTGAATGAATGGTGTCCTAGCACATCAGGGACTGTCTTCCCCCCTCCTTCGACCCCCACCAGTTCGCCTACAGAGAGTCTACAGAAAACACCATCCTCACCACTCTCCAGAGAGCGCTGAGCCACCTGGAGAACCCAAGGAGCTATTCGAGGGTGCTCTTTGTAGACTACAGCTCAGCTTTCAACACCATTATCCCGGACATCCTGATCAACAAATTGCACCTCCTCCAGATCCCCCCCTACCTGCTCCAGGATAGAAAAAACCTTCTCACCAACCACCCACAAACAGTCAGACTTGGCCCGCACCACTCCTCCACACTGTCTCTTAGCACTGGCTCCCCCCAGGGCTGTCTGCTAAGCCCTCTACTATACTCCCTGTACACCTTTGACTGTATTCCAACCCACCCAACCACCATCATCGTGAAATACACGGATGACACCACCTTAGTTGGGCTCATCACCGACGACGATGAGAAGGCATACAGGGCGGAGGCAGAGAATCTGCTGCCGTGGTGCCAAGCAAACAACCTGAAACTGAATGTCCAAAAAACCAAAGAACTCATACTGGACTTCAGGAAGAACAGACAGGACACCCCCCCCCCCCCCATAAATGGCGACTGCATGGAAAATGTTCCCACCTTCAGGTTCCTGGGCACCCACATCTCCTCTGACTTCTCCTGGACTGTCAACACCAAGGCCCTGGTGAAGAAAACCCAGCAGCAGCTGCACTTCCTCCATGTCCTGAGGAAGAACAATCTGGACCAGAAGCTGCTGCTGGCCTTCTACCACTGCTAAAAGGAGAGCATGCTCACCTACTGTCTGGGTGTGTGGTACACCGGCTCCACGGCCGAGAACAGGAAGGCTGTTCAGAGTGTCATCAACACCGCCCAAAAAATTATCGGCGGCCCTCTGCCCTCCCTGGAAGACATCTCCAGATCCTCCTGTCTCAGAAGGATCCCACCACCTGTTTGACCTGCTTCCCTCTGGACGACGGTTCAGATTGATCAGGTCCCACACCTCCACACTGACAAAGTTTCTTGGCCATCCAAACTGCAAACAGAGGCCCCACCTCCTTCCGAACGCTCACATGCACAGAACTGAGGACCTTTTTAATTATCACAATAACTCACCTGTATCTGTACTCCGTACTTTCATGAATACTGACCCATCCATGAAATCATGACTGTGCATATTTTCCATAATCCTTGGGCCATTTTACTCAGTTGTGTGTTCAATTGTGTGTCTGCACTCTAATGTACATAATTCCACCCGTGTAGCCACTACCATACCTGTGTATATTTCCATAATTCTGGGCCATTTTTATTTTATTTTTATTTCCATTGTGTGTTTAATCGTGTGTTCTATAACTGTATTCTATCTAATCCTTCTCTCTTACTTTATTGTGCAGTAGCCTGGTGGAGCACCCACAGTTTTGTTGTGCTGTACTACTGTACAATGACAATAAAGCCTATTCTATTCTATTCTGTTCTATTCTATTCTGTACCACTTCCTGTCAGGGAAAGCTCCAGTTTTGCCACCTTTGAGTAAAGTGAAGGATTGATTCATATCATCTCAAACCTGTGTACATGTTCAACACCAGTGACTCGTGGAGTAATTATGTGTTTGTCAATTTGTTGAAAACAGACCAGATTTGTGGAGTTAAATCAAGGATCGGCTCTCAGTCCCTTCTGGTTTGCCATGGTGATGGACAGGCTGACAGATGAGGTTAGGCGGGAGTCTCCATGGACCATGATGTTTGCAGATGACATTGTGATCTGTAGTGAGAGTAGGGAGCAGATGGAAGACAACCTGGAGAGGTGGAGGTATGCTCTGGAGAGAAGAGGAATGAAAGTCAGTAGAGGCAAGACAGAATACATGATTGTGAATAAGAGGGAGGCAGGTGTAATGGTGCTGATGACTTTAAAGAAAAAATTGCACAAAACCTTGACTAAAAGAGCTCAGGCTCAGCCGAAGAATAAAGGCAATCATACCAAATATTGACCTTCAAGCTTGAATCTGCACACCGTTTTTGCCCAACATACCGTATTTCCATTTATGTCTGCAAGTTTAAATAAATCCCTATACCTATTTCTCATTTTCAGAGCAAAATATAAAATACGTAGAGGTAGTGAAAGTAGATGAGTTTAAATACCTGGGATCAACCATCTAAAGCAATGGAAAATGCACAAGAGAGGTGAAGAAGAGAGTGCAGGCAGGGTGGAGTGGGTGGAGACGAGTGTCGGGTGATTTGTGACAGAACGGTAGCAGCAAGAGTGAAAGGAAAGATTTACAAAATGGTAGTGAGACCTGCTATGATGTATGGTTTGGAGATGGCACTGACAAAAAGACTGGAGATGTTGCTGGCAGAGTTGAAGATGCTAAGATTTTCACTGGGAATGACTAAGAGGGACAAGATTAGAAATGGGTGTATCAGAGGGACAGCTCAGGTTGAGCTGTTTGGAGACAAAGTAAGAAAGGCATGGCTGAGATACTTTAGACATGTGCAGAGGAGGGATAGTGGATATATTGGACAAAGGATGTTTAAGATGGAGCTGGCAGGCAGGAGAAAAAGAGGAAGACCACAGAGAAGATTCATGGATGTAGGGAAGGAGGACATGGAGAGGGTTGGTATTACAGAGGAAGATGCAAGGGATAGGGTGAGATGGAGGCAGATGAGCTGCTGTGGGGACCTAAAGGGAGCAGCTGAAAAGACGACCAGATTTGTGACTGTCATATGACTTAGGCATGTACATATGTATGTATTTTTTTTTTTATTATTATTTATTTTGTATTCATCCCAGAGGGAAATTCAGGGCATCCACATGGATGGATGAGGTAGCCATGGTACAGCACCAATTCCTTCACCATTCACACACACATTCACACCTCGGGCCACTTTAGAGTCTCCAATTAACCTAACTTGCATGTTTTGGGCCTGTGGGAGGAAACGGGAGTACCCGGGGTAAACCCACGCAGACACGGGGAGAACATGCAAAGTCCACACAGAAGGGTCACCGGTGGTCAGGGATGTACTATACTGTATATGTAGGTGTGTGTTTGTGTGTCTGATTGCTTGTGCGTACGTATGCCTGTATGCTAATTTGCATCACTTCAATAACCCTGTGCATATGGGTTTAATCATATATGCAAACCTGGTGCAGTATCATTAGCACACTCACGTCTGCATGTGCTGAAACCTGTGCAAAAGAGCCACGTGCAGTTCACTAAGCACTTTAAATTCATGCATCATATAATTCTACAAATGCACTTTACTAAACTACATGATGCACTTTAGCACTTTGCACTTAAACATCCCGAGTAACACCTTGGTCATTGTGGTACTTTTTGCTGGTCTGAGATCAGCAATATTCATCTTAACTGTGTTTATTCTTCTCGTTCTATCAGTGTGCAATCTTACTGCTGTTATTGTTGTTGTATTGGGTTATTTGTTTTATGTGGCTGGCATTGACTGGCCAGGGGACACAAGATGGAAATTAGCCTCTGCTATAATCTTGTATGCTGCATATTTACATATTATGTTCATTAATATGCACAGTCCCTTTTATAAATAAATACACTTAAAATTATCATAATTGCAGCCTAGATGCGACCCACTTGAAGATCATTGTGCATGAGTTTGCCAAACACTGGGGCAATCATCTAGGATGTGTAACTATTTTCATGCAATCATAAATGCCCAGGTCTCCTGAGCTTTGACAATGACCTTGAGCACAACCTTGATGCAGACGCACCTGAGGATCATTGCGTGAGCTTGTTGAGCAGCAAGGGAATTGCCAAGAACAGGGGTCAGCGGCGCCGGGGCCACATGCGGCCCTTCAGCCCCCATGCTGCGGCTCCCTGCAGTTGTATCTCAAAACACATGGAAATTAGTGAAGCTCATTTTAATTATTTTATTTTTTAGATTGTTTATTGCAATTGGATACATTTCTCAATGCATACGCATACTTTTATGAATGTAATATATATATATTTTTAATTATTTATGTTGTCAACCATGCATGAGTGCGTCACATCTGACCGTGGCTGCACAGAGACCCATTCAGCCTCTCCTCTGTGTATGGCATGTGGAGACAGAGCATGGACAGCAGCTGCTTCCTACCACTCTCAGTAAGACATGAACAGATTCAGAGAAAGTAAAATTACAAAGGAAAATGGAGTTTAATTCTGTGTGGACAGATTCATTTGCGTTCATGTATGGTTGTTGTGGAGAGAATTTCTCCATAAGAAAAACAATGAAAAACAGCCACCTCATTAGTGTCAACAGGTCCATAAAAATTTGTAAATGTGATTTTCGAAAATCAACACCTTAATTGTCCTTAAAAATGAGAAACAATCCTTGAATTCATGCTCAATAGTCGCCTGGGCTATAAATTCTGGATTCACAGACATGACCGGTCTGAATCAGTGTAAATTTATTTTCATCATTTCCATCACAGCGCAATACTTCCTGAATTATTCAAAATAAAAGCCCTCTACAGCAATTCGGTTTTCAGTGGATGTTTTAATGTGCTTTTATTATGAAATGCCATCAACTGGATATACTTGTCTGAAATCAGCAACATATAACCCATGGGTTTTCCTCACAATCTGTAAATAAAAAAAAAAAAAAAAAATAGTAAAAGGAGTTCAAATGCGTGGAAAAAGAGGAGAGAAGATTCTGTGACAGTGATTGAGAGGTGAGCCTTTTCTTTTAAAGATGATTTCAGCTTTTTGTCTACAAGATAACTGCTAGTTTACCTGCTGTTTTTAATGGGGTTTTGGACAGTAAAGTGCAGACTGTGTCAATGCCACGCATTTTTAAAAAATTATAACCAACATTGAGCTTAGTGAAAGGAGGTATTTTTTTAAACATTTTTTTCCACTCTGCTGTAATTATTTCTAATTGGCTTAATTTGCACCCAATGACTTTAAGTTAATTATTTAGAAAGTTGTTCAGAATCCTTTTTGTTTTATTCCAAAATAAATAAAGAAGAATATCAGACAACCAATTATCAGACAGCCAATCCACTGGTTGTCAAATTGAGAGTCTGGAAAACCGACAAAGGATGCAGATTTATATTATAGTAATACATTTGAATAAAGAACATTATGAGGAAACATAAGAAGGATGAAAAGTAGCTTCTTCTAACTAAAACTTTCGTGTCTAATTTATTAAACTATCAGGAACTAAAGCTGTGTGATCACTGTTGAAAGTAGGAGATGGCTGATAATTTTCAGATTTAAACAATTTATGAATGTGCTGATAATTTAAAAAAAACTATACAAAAATTATGGTCAGATATTCAGAAATTTATTTTTCAGCACAAAACAATATGTAATATATTTCTAATACTTTTATATGTAATACTTTTATTTCACAAATGACACTACTGTATACAGTGGTGTGAAAAAGTGTTTGCCCCCTTCCTGATTTCTCACTTTTTTGTATGTTTGTCGCACTTAAATATTTCAGATCATCAAACAAATGTTAATATTAGCCAAAGATAACACAAGTAAACACAAAACACAGTTTTTAAATGAAGGTGTTTATTATTAAGGGGAAAAAAATCCAAACCTACATGGCCCTGTGTGAAAAAGTGATTGCCCCCTAAACCTAATAACTGGTTGGGCCACCCTTAACAGCAACAACTGCAATCAAGCATTTGCGATAACTGGCAGTGGGTCTTTTACAGTGCTGTGGAGGAATTTTGGCCCACTCATCTTTGCAGAATTGCTGTAATTCAGCCACATTGGAGGGTTTTCGAGCATGAACTGCCTTTTTAAGGTCATGCCACAGCATCTCTATTGGATTCAGGTGAAGACTTTGACTAGGCCACTCCAAAGTCTTCCTTTTGTTTTTCTTAAGCCATTCAGAGGTGGACTTGCTGTGTGTTTTGGATCATTATCCTGCTGCAGAACCCAAGTGTGCTTCAGCTTGAGGTCACAAACAGATGGCCAGACATTCTCCTTCAGGATTTTTTGGTAGACAGCAGAATTCATGGTTCCATTCACCACAGCAAGTCTTCCAGGTCCTGAAGCAGCAAAACAGCCCCAGACCATCACACTACCACCACCATATTTTACTATTGGTATGATGTTCCTTTTCTGAAATGCCATGTTACTTTTACGCTGGATGTAATGGGACACACACCTTCCAAACGTTTAACTTTTGTCTCGTCAGTTCACAGACTATTTTCCCAAAAGTCTTGGGGATCATCAAGATGTTTTCTGGCAAAACTGAGATGAGTCTTTATGTTCTTTTTGCTCAGCAGTGGTTTTTGTCTTGGAACTCTGCCATGCAGGCCATTTTTACCCAGTCTCTTTCTTATGGTGGTGTCATGACCACTGACCTTAACTGAGGCAAGTGATACCTGCAGTTCTTTGGATGTTGTTGTGGGGTCTTTTGTGACCTCTTGGATGAGTCGTCGCTGCGCTCTTGGGATAATTTTGGTCGGCTGGCCACTCCTGGGAAGGTTCACCACTTTTCCATGTTTTCGCCATTTCTGGATAGTGGCTGTCACTGTGGTTCGCTGGAGTCCCCAAGCTTTAGAAATGGCTTTATAACCTTTTCCAGACTGATTGGTCTCAATTACTATTGTTTCTCATTTGTTCCTGAATTTCTTTGGATTGCAACATGATGTCTCGCTTTTCAGTAACTTTTGGTCTACTTCACTTTGTCAGGCAGGTCCTATTTAAGTGATTTCTTGATTGAGAACAGGTGTGGCAGTAACCTGCCTGGGTGTGGCTAGAGAAATTGAACTCAGCTTTCCAAAGATGTGATAAACCACAGTTAATTTATGTTTTAACAGAAGGGGGCAATCACTTTTTCACACAGGGCCATGTAGGTTTGGATTTTTTTTCACCCTTAATAATAAACATCTTTATTTAAAAACTGCATTTTGTATTTACTTGTGTTGTCTTTGTTTAATATTTAAATATGTGAAATGAGCTACAAATGATGGTTGTTATTTAACAGGTAATTAGGATTTCTGCTTTTTAAAATCAATTCTATCCATTTACTGAATGTACAGTATAGTTTTATTTTTAGCCCATTCTGGCAAAGCCAAAAGAAGCTAATGCCATCCACATTTCATGGGAATCTCTACTCCTCCTAGGCATTTGCCCTGATGCTCACCAATCTTACACAATGATCCTTAGGTGGGTCTGCATCCAAGTTGTGCTCAAGTTCAAAGGTTAGGAGATCTGGACACTTAGGTGATTATATGAAAATTGTTACTTCTCCTAGGCAATTGCCTTATTACTCACAAGAATTTTCAGGTGGGTATGCATCTAAGCTGTGCTCAACGTCAACTGTCAGGGGATCTGAGCACTCTTAAGTAATTTCATCAGGTTGGGATGAACTACTCCGTCATTGACGGCCTGGCTCTTTGTTTGGACAGAAATTGGTTTCTGTCTGCACCGCCGCTCTAGATACATTTCTTCTTTGCATTTTATTTTTTGGCATGCACACATTTTCTTTTTATTTCAATTTTGCAGAAGTGTTTAAACAGTATTAACGCTTTCATTTCCCAATCCCTGTCCTCTTATTTTTTTCCAGGTAAAATGAAAGGCTTGGCTTTCATTCAGGATCCTGATGGTTACTGGATTGAGATCCTGAGTCCTAACAATATGGTCTCCATAACATCATAGAGATGGTCCTGCTGTGGCTTCCCAGGGAAAGCGCACCATTTGGGGGTTTAGAAAGGAATTTGGCAACATGCATCAGAGAACATCTGAGCAGATGGAGCGGGGTCACTTGCACAGCAGCAATCAATGTATGAGCTGGACTAAAGTTGGACAGTTTGTGAACGAGTAAATTAGATATTAGTCTTTAAACATCTGCTGCTTTGTAAAGCTGTTGTCATTCAGTTTTGCTAAAGCAAAGTGGTATTACTTCATAATAAATGTGAAATACACCATTGAGAATGAACCAAGTTGTAATTATTTTATGAAACAATCAAAACAAAATGTATATCAATGTCTGCCATCAGACTGAAGGAAATTACAATAAGAAGGCCTGAATCTTTTTCTAGTAAGTTTGAAGAAGCGGTAACAAATGCTATTGACTTGGGTTAAAAAAACAAAATCCTGAATACTTGAATCAGCTTTGAATTTTTCTTTTATAAGTTCCAAAGAGCAAGTGGAAGTTATGTTTACTGTATGATGAAAATCCAACCTAAACAAAATGCATTTCCTGAGTGAATGAGCAGCTAGCCATTTATTTGTAGTTCATTTCAAAACAAAAAAGTAAATGTAGGAATTAACAACATAAGCCTATTGTACTGTTGACAATTTGAAAACTCAGGCATTGCCTCAGAATAAATGGAGCATTGAGTCCTACAATTTGGAAATATAATGATTAATAATTGTTAAACTAAGTTTAAAGCTTATTAATAATACTTGTAATACCTCATTTGTAACACTAGTTGGGGCACTATCCACATTTTATAGAGATGGAAACTCTTATGGATAAAGACTTGAGCTTAAGAATTTGGCAATTGGTAAGTTAAGCCTTAGTTAATAATTTTATTGGCAATATTTAATCAGTCTCATAATCTGGAGGCAGAATTCTTGACACTGAATTGTTACAATATTGGGCAAGAAGAAATCACAACCTTCTTGCTTTAGTAAACCCCTCTTTATTGCACTCAGTGGAGAGGCACAAACATAAGGCCCTTAAGATCAACAGAATAACACATGGCAATAGTTGGGGTTACATGATTGTATGAAATGTGAACATGCCATACACCTAAGGTCACCACATTATCATCATCATGATTAAGCTCTGGTACTTAAAGGTTAGATCTGTGCAATCACACTGAGGTTAAAGAAGATTTATGCAGTTCTAATGAAAAAGTCGCAAAATTTTAGAGTATAGTATTTGGATTCTAATGGATTAAAAGAAAGAGAGGAAGAGAGAGGGGATGCACATAATCAGGAATGTATCTGAGACCAAGTGCGATTGGGGTTTGACCGACAGGCTTGGAGCTGCTTTTCTGATGGAGCAAATTTAAACCAGCATACTAGTCTACCACAACAGAAGAGGTTTAAAAGGTGAGTGCCTACTGTGGCTATGAAGCCCTGGTGAGGGTTGTTTCAGGCCGAGGGAAGGCGGTCCTTCTCGGAGCGTCGTTGGAGATTTTGGCCTGCAAAATCCATATAGCTTCACTCCTCGGTCACTTGAGGCAGGCTTGCTTCAGGGAGAGTGGGGAGACCCGGTCCTGGGTCTCAACCCTTGATATGCTGGATAAGGGCAGCTGGTCTGGATACAATGCTGGTATGCGCAGTCTCCCGCTGATCGGTGGCTAAACTAAGTAAGTTGTAAAAAAGAAAAACCAAAAGGTACTCAGGCCTTAATTCATAGATCTAACAAAAGTGAACTCTACACAAAAACATGAACTACAAAACAGTAACTAGAAAGCATTAGGCAATCACCTAGGCAGGAAAACTTGGATGCAAAAAGAATGTGGCAGAAAAGAGGAGACGTAGACACACGGAGAGCAGGAAGAGGTGTTTCGGTACCAGCTATCTCCTGTACTAAAACACCTGTACCACCTGAGCCTCAGTCTGGAGAGAGTACCGGTGCTGTGGAAGACGTCCTGCCTGGTTCCTGTCCCCAAGAAGTCATCTCCATCTGACCTGAATGACTATCGACCAGTTGCCCTCACATCTCATGTGATGAAGGTCCTGGCGAGACTGGTCTTAGCCCACTTGAGGCCACAGGTGAAGACATGGCTGGACCCCCTGCAGTTTGCATATCAGCACCATTTAGGAGTTGGAGATGCTGTCATCTACCTGCTGCAATGAGCCCAATTGCACCTGGATGGCGGAGGACACACTGTGAGAATCACATTCTTTGATTTCTCCAGTGCGTTTAACACCATCCACCCACTGCTGGTGGGTGAGAAGCTGTGGGGGATGGGGGTCGACAGCTCTGTGATCTCCTGCATTACAGACTACCTGACAGGCAGGCCACAGTTTGTCCAGCTGGGCAGTGTCTTGTCTGATGTGGTGGTTAGTGATACAGGGGACTGCTTTCTCCTTTTCTCTTCACCTTATACACCACTGACTTTCAGTACAACACCGAATCATGCCACCTACAGAAATTCTGATGACTCAGCTGTTGGGTGTATAAGAAGGGGAGGAGGGAGAGTACAGGGCACTGGTAGACAGATTTGTGAAGTAGACTGAGCAGAACCACGTGAGGCTGAACGTCAGCAAGACCAGAGAGATGGTGATTGACTTCAGGAAGAAGAGGATGCTTTTGCAGCCATTGCAGATTAGGGGGAGGATGTGGAGGACTACAAATACCTGGGTGTCATGATCAGCAATGGACTGGGCTGGAAATCTAACACAGATGCTGTATAAAAGAAGGGGATGAATAGACTCTACTTTCTGAGGAAGCTGAGATCCTTCAATGTGTGCAACAGGATGCTGGAGCTTTTCTACCAGGTCGTCACCAGTGGCATCTTCTTTGCTGCTGTCTGTTGGAGTAGCAGTATCAGAGCCAGCGACACCAACAGACTTGACAAGATTATCAAGAGAGCTGGCTCTGTAATTGGTCTCAGGCTGGAGACCTTTGAGACTGTGGTGGAGAGGAGGACACTGAACAAACTGCGATCCATCATGGACAATCCTGATCACTCCCTCCACCACACACTGGACAGACAGCGGAGCACTTCCTCCAGTAGACTGCTACAGCTTCGTTGCCGAACGGTTAGGTAAAGGAAATCTTTCCTGGCACATGCCATTTCACTGTACAATAACTCACTCTGGTGTTGAATTCTGGTCATATAGTAACTATGCTGCCATACTGCACCTTGCGGTCTACTTGGTACCACATTGCACCCTCCACCTAATAGTCCTGTATTGTACAGCGGGTATGATTCATGTATCTATTCATCTACGATGTATAAAAGTTATTTAGGCAGTTTTACTTTCCATAGGCAATCCCTTTGTCTATTATGCTGTGTGTGTTTGTCATTTTGGTTGTCTACTGTCATGCTGTTGTTAAACTGTAATTTCCCAGTTTGGGACCAATAAAGTACATCTATCTATAAGTTTTTGTGTTTACACAGAGCCAAATCTGTGTCAATACAGGTGCATTTTCACATTAGGAGACTTATTAAATGGACCTGTGAACATATCTGAGCAAATACAAAGTGGGAAATAAGCATTGAACATGTCAGCATTTTTTCCAGTATATGCTGCTCACATGAAATTTTTACCAGATCCAAACATGGAAAGAAATCAAAATATTTAAGTTCATAAATGTGTAATGAAGTGAAAGGAATAGATTTTTTTGGTTATCATACTACACACCAAGTTTGGAGGAGAAACAACACTGCACACCCCACCCAAAAAACACTATTCCAATAGTGACGTTTGGAGGTGTAAGTATCACTGGCAGACTTCGTAAGAAACAATTGGTTAGCAACAAAAAAAACATCAAGTTGTTAGATATGGCCCAGTCACCTGACTTAAATCCAACTGAAAGTTTGTGGAAAGAACTAAAGATCAGGATTCACAAAAAATTTCCCCCAGAATCTTCAGGATTTAAAAGCATGTTTAGAAGAATGGGCCGAACTTCCAACTGAGCACTGCAGGATATTAGTTTTTCATGCAGGAAGCATCTTGAAGCTGTCATTGGAAACAAAGGATTTTCTGCTAAGCATTGAAGACCTGTTTCATTACTCTTTTTTTTTTTTTCCACAATATCTTTATTGAACCTTTTTTTTTTTTTAACAAACATGATACAAACAATCAAACACTAACACTAAAGTACTACAAAAAAAAAAAAATGCACTAAAAAACACCAACAACCACCAACACAATCAAGTCTTCAACAATGCTCCTCTGTTTAGTCTAGACAATCCAATACATAAGTATACATATTATGTTCACCAGTTTGGAATTTACAAGGTCCACACACATCATTCACCTTCTTCTTCAAGAGTTATGTTTAAATTTTTTACATAATCAATAAAAGGTCTCCATATATTCTCAAACACAATTTCCTTTGATTTCAGTATATATGTTATTCTTTCTAATGGAAGGTTTGTTAACATCTGTCTTAACCACTGAGTCACATCTGGTCTATGAGTTTTTTTCCATAATAGTGCAATACATTTTTTGGCATTAAGCAAACTGAGGTCTATGAATGTTCTTTCACTTTTATTAAAATTATGCTTTTCTGGGTACAGACCCAACAAAAACAGTTTAGGATTCAATATGATTTGTTTTGAGATTATTTTTTCAATTGTTACCCTCACCTCTTCCCAAAACATTCTTATTAATCTACATTCCCATACACAATGAAATAGAGTTCCTTTACTTTCCATGCATTTTGTGCATGTATCTGGTATATTTTTATTATATCTATTTAACTCCTCCGGTGTAACATACATCCGCATTAACCATTTGAAATGTATCAATTTAAGGCGTACATTTATTGATTTGGTTTGAGCTTCTGTACAAGCCAATTCCCATTGTTTCATTACTCTTGATTTCACATACAGTGGCATGAAAAAGTGTTTGCCCCCTTCCTGATTTCTCATTTTTTTTGCATGTTTGTCACAAAATGTTTCAGATCATCAAACAAATTTAAATATTAAACAAAGACAACACAAGTAAACACAAAATGCAGTTTTTAAATGATGTTTATTATTAAGGGTAAAAAAAATCCAAACCTACATGGCCCTGTGTGAAAAAGTGATCCTCCTGCGTTAAAACATAAATTAACTGTGGTTTATCACATCTTTGGAAAGCCGAGTTCAATTTCTCTAGCCACACCCAGGCAGGTTACTGCCACACCTGTTCTCAGTCAAGAATGATGTTAGTTAGATGTTAGTGCAGTTCTACACAGCCATCATCGAATCCATCCTCACCACCTCCATAACCGTGTGGTACGCAGGAGCCACTGCCAGGGACAGACTAAGGCTGCAGCGCGTCGTGCGCACTGCTGAGAAGGTGATCGGCTGCAAGTTCCCATCTCTCCAGGATCTGTACATCTCCAGGACCCGGAGGCGTGCTGGCCGGATCATAGCCGATCCCTCACACCCTGGTCACGTACTGTTTGCCCCTCTCCCCTCAGGTAGAAGACTTCGGTCCATCCAGACTAAAACCTCCCGTCACATGAACAGCTTCTTCCCCTCTGCCATCAGACTGCTGAACACTAAGTGACTTATTGACTCTCGTGCACCATGTACAGCAGCTCAACCAGACTCATGTCAATCATCACTGTTTTCTTCCTGCATTACCGACTGCACTATATGGTTCTCCACATTATCTGCTGCTTGCTAATATATTTTAACTGCTGACTAGTATTACTCACTCTTATTCTACACTTTATTGCATGAATAGTTTATTTCTTTTATTTTATCATGTTTAATGTTGCAGCATTGCACCGAGACAAATTCCTAGTTTGTGTACTACATGAACAATGGCAATAAATCTGATTCAGATTCTGATTCTGAAGTCACTTAAATAGGACCTGCCTGACAAAGTGAGGTAGACCAAAAGAGCCTCAAAAGCTAGACATCATGCTGTGATCCAAAGAAATTCAGGAACAAATGAAAAACAAAGTAATTGAGATCTATCAGTCTGCAAAATGTTATAAAGCCATTTCTAAAGCTTTGGGACTCCAGCGAACCACAGTGAGAGCCATTATCCACAAATGGCGAAAACACAGAACAGTGGTGAACCTTCCCAGGAGTGGCCACCAGTTTTCGTGACACTGTGGAGAAAGGAATAATCAGGCAGAGTGGTCCAGAGCAAAGCAGCCTTTATTAATTTTGCTCTCTCACATTCTCCAGAATCACAAGCATCAGAAAAAGTCACAGGTCGCAGGCACCTCTCCTTTTATAGCATACAACCCGCTCAGTCACCTGTGGTGCTGCAGTAACATGAAAGACTTTGCACTTCCCATTCTCTTTGTCACTGTTTGCATCAACACACAAACCCCCCCATGACCATTCCATCTGAGTGGAAACACACTGAGTGGCTTCTCCTCACCGCCCCCCCTCCCCGAAACTCAGACTGAACCTTAACCCTCATGTCCTTTAGGCCTACGTCCATAGCGGCTGTAATGGGGGGCTGCGGCTCTGAGGCGCTGCTGTGCCGGTGGGGGGCTCCTGGGGGTGCCTCTGTCTGTGGGGGGACATTGGGAGGGGGGGAAACATCTTTAGCATGCCACTGTGACTGACCTGATGAGTCATGTACCTGGGGAGTACTCAGTGGGGGTCGTCCGTGCCGAGGAGCTCGGGCCAACACCACCTGTTCGTCTGCTAAAACGAAAGCGGGCTTAAGCCTGTCTATACAAACTGTTTCCCTGCGTCCCCCCAAGTCTAACACAAAATGTTTCTCCCCGGGTTCCAGCACTCTGAATGGGCCATCATAGGGCGGGCACAAAGGGGTCCGGTGGGCATCGTGCCTGACAAATACGAACGCCGCGTCCTTCAAGGCCTTTGGCACAAAAGTGCGTGGAAAACAGTGGTGGACTGGACCGGGTACCATCCCTGCCACTGCGCTATGCTGTGAAAGTGGGGATGGATTGGTGTTCGGCGCAGGGCTGTCTGGCAAAAATTCCCCTGGGAGCCGCAGCGGCTGGGAAAAAAACAGCTCTGCTGGGGAGGCCACCAAATCCTCCTTCGGTGCTGAACGCAACCCTAATAGAACCCACGGCAACCGGTCTACCCAATTTGCATCTGTAAGCGAAGCCCTGAGAGCTGCTTTAAGCGACCTATGGAAATGCTCGCATAACCCATTGGCCTGGGGGTTGTATGCGGTCGTGCGATGAATTGTGATGCCTAGGCTGTGGGCAATGGTGGACCAGAGGTCGGAAACAAACTGCGCACCCAGATCAGACGTGATATCTGAAGGAGCACTGAAACGTGCCACCCATGTCGTCAAAAAAGCGGGTGCAACTTCTGCGGACGCGGTGGAAGCTAGTGGAACTGCTTCGGGCCAGCGCGTGGTGCAGTCCACCACTGTCAGGAGGTGCGTGACCCCTGCGACGGTGGGAGAGGACCCACGAGGTCCTCGTGAATGTGGTTGAACCTCTTAGCTGGGATATGGAATGGCTCCAAGGGGGTCTTTGTGTGCCTGTGCACTTTGGCTCGTTGGCACGCTATGCAGGCTGCAGCCCACTGTTTCACCTGTTTGCGCAGGCTCGGCCAGACAAACTTTGCTCCCATCATTTTGACTGACGCGCACACTCCTGGGTGGCGCTAAGCACGTGGGACCACCAGACGCGGGCGGCCCGTGGAGATGTCACAGATTGGGGCCCCCCCCATCTTGAACTCTGCTCTCCAGCCTTAATCCTGTTGGTCCAGACTGGAGCGCGCAAACGTCTGCATTGCTGATCTGCTCAATGGCCATGGCCGTGTAATCTATCCCCACATAGACTGGGGCCACTAATGCGCGCGAGAGGCAGTCCGCCACCATGTTGAGTTTACCGGCCACATGCTGAATGTCAGTCATAAACTCCGAGATCGCAGCCAGTTGTCTCTGCTGCCGGCTCGACCATGGTTCCAAAACATTGGCCATCGCGTACATTAGCGGCTTGTGGTCCATGAATGTAGTGAATGTGCGCCCTTCCAGCCAGAACTGGAAGTGGCATATGGCCAGATGGAGAGCCATTAACTCTCCGTCGAACGCGCTGTATTTACGCTCACTGTCGTGCAAAGACCTGCTAAAAAAGGCAAGCGGCTGCCAAGAACCGGCAATGCGCTGCTCCATGACGGCCCCTATGGCCACGTCAGAGGCGTCAGTAATGAGCGCTATCCGAGCCGCCGGGTCCGGGTGCGCCAGCAGGCATTCGCCAGGACTGTTTTAACCTCGGAAAATGCCTGCTCTCGCGCAGGAGTCCAGTTGACTCTGTCCGCCGGTTTCCGTTTCTTAAGCGCGGCGTACAATGGCTGCATGAGCTGGGCTGCGCGGGGAGGAAATGGTTGTAAAAGTTAACCATCCCCAAAAACTCCTACAGTGCCCTGACCATCTGAGGCCAGGGAAAATCTGCCACTGCGCGCACTTTGTCCAGTAAGGGTATTGCGCCCTCCGGTGAGATGCGGTGGACCAAAAAATCGATTCCCGTCACCCCAAACTGGCACTTCGCTGGGTTGATTATTAATCTGTGCTCCTCCAACCTCTGGAAAACTGTCCTGAGGTGGGCTACGTGTTCGTCCTCAGACGTGCTGGTCACCAGGATGTCGTCCAGGTAGACAAACACAAATGGCAGATCGTGCAACACTGCATCCATCATGCATTGGAATGTCTGCGCCGCGCCTTTTAAAACAAAAGGCATGCATAAAAACTCAAAAAGACCAAACGGGGTTATTACTGCCGTCTTAGGTACGTCCTCAGCGCGCACGGGACCTAGTGGTAACCACAGACCAGGTCTATCTTGGAAAAAATGCGTGCTCCGGTTAGGTGAATGGAAAAATCCTGAATATGGGGGATCGGGTAGCGGTCGTGCGCCATGGCGTTGTTCAATCTGCGGAAATCTCCGCACGGTCGCCACGATCCCTTGGCTTTAGGAACCATTTGTAGCCGGGATGCTCATGGGCTGTTTGAGCGTCTGATGATGCCCAACTTTTCCAAGTTGGCAAACTCCTCGCACGCTATGGCCAGTTCAGCTGCATCCAGATGCCAAGGTCATGCGAAAACAGCTGGCCCCGTGGTGGTAATGAAGTGCTCCACCCCGTGTTTAGTGACGGTCACCGAAAAAGTCGGGACCGTGAGTGCTGGGAACTGGGTGGAACTTACCCCCTGGAGCTGTGACGTTGGCTAGCGTTGTAGACCCAACTCCTCTAGCTGTACAGGGCAGAGAATCAAAAGACATTGCGTTAATCAGGCATCTGTTATCCACATCGACTAGTAGACCGTATGCATACAAAAAATCAGCGCCCAAAATGGGGAAGCTGCATGCCGCTATGATGAATGTCCTTGGTATGTACGGCTGTGCAAGGATACAGTCAGTGTCCTCTCACCAAAAGTCTTAATGTCTGAGCCGTTTGTGGCCGTCAGCTCAGAGCCGCTACTTCCTGCCAGCCAGTCTACATAGGATGGCAGGATTAGACTCTTTTGGGAGCCGCAGTCCACGAGGAACCGTCTCCCCGAGCGTGAGTCTGTCACATAGAGCAGCTTGCTCGCTTCACCGGCGGTCACAGCTGCTACCGACTGCTGGCCCTGATGTTTCCCAAGTGCTTGAATTGGCACGGTGGCATGCATCGGCGTGCGTCCTCTCCAAAACGGTGGTGGTAGAAGCAGAGTGTGTCTCTCCGGTGCGTCTTGGCTTCCTCTGCAGCCACCGTCATTGGCTCCTTGCCCCCGCTGGCCGTCTTGCTGGGTTCCGACGCCAATGCGTTCACTGCGAGGGCTCTGGTAGTGAGGGTAATCTGATCTGCCTCTTGCGCATGGCCAGCAGCGGTGAATTGGCAAGGACCGCCCTGGCCGCCGTCGGGAGGTTCCGGAGGAAAAGGTGGGCAAAGAGGAAATGCCCGTCATCTGTGCCCATTAACGCCAACATCTTCTCCATTAACTCGACCGCTGACCCGTCTCCCAACTCGGAGCGCGTCAGGAGCCTTTCCGCTCTCTTGCAGTCTGAGAGCGTATAGTGCCGGGTCAGCGCGGTTTTGAGAGCCTCGTATTTGTCGTGGGCTGGGGACCGTTGGAGTAGGCTCGCCACCTGCTGAGTTGTGCGTGCGTCCAGGGCTGCAACCACGTAGTAGTATCTGGTTTCATCTGCCGTTATTCCCCAGAGCGCGAACTGGGCCTCAGTGTGGAGGAACCAAGACTTTGGGTCGTGTAGCGAAAAATCTGGGAGTTTGACCGTAACGGCGCACGCGTTGCTGGCACCTCCAGTCCGGGTCGTCTCCAGGGTGTTCGCCTCGAGTTCCATTGTGCGTCAAGGGTCACCAGTGTGGAGAGAGGACTAATCAGGCAGAGTGGTCCAAAGCAAAGCAGACTTTATTAATTTCTCTCTCTCACATTCTCCAGAATCACAAACATCAGAAAAAGTCATAGGTCGCAGGCACCTCTCCTTTTATAGCATACAACCCGCTCAGTCACCTGTGGTGCTGCAGTAACATGAAAGACTTTGCAATTCCCATTGTCTTTGTCACTGTTCACGTCAACACACCAACCCCCGCATCAACACACAAACCCCCCATGACCGTTCCGTCTGAGTGGAAACATACTGAGGGCCTCTTTCCACCAAACCGGTTCCAGTGCTTAACTGGAGCCATTGCGTCATTAGCACCAGTTCTTTGGGTTTCCACCGATTTAAGCACCAGTCCCGGGCTCCCAAAAGTGGGGCTATCGTGGCCCCAACTCCTAGCTGGGCCAGCGGCAGCACCAGTTTACGTTGGTTAGGTCCACAGCCATGGACGTGGTTAACTGACCAGCTTCAAAACATTACTGACTGCCATGTTGCTTTCCAAACAGCGGAGCACGCAACGGATTCCAAAACCAAACAGATTCAGCGTGAAGAAGAGACATATTTCTTGGCTCTATGGACATAAGCAGAAGTACAAGATCAGCTGGAGGGGGCCACTCATCTGAACCGTTTTGGAGGACAGGCCAGCCAGCCGGACCATCGTCACTGCCATGGATTAGTCTGGACAACAAACTGCTTAAAACACGCTGGTAAGTGTATTGTCTTTAAAATGCCAGACGTTAACCAATATATGTATACATATAGTATATCCGCTTGTATTGGTATGTAACGGCCAAAGTGCGGATATTTTTTGTATTTTCGGTTAGCTATGCTAACAAGCTAACAGTACTTTGACTACGACCAAACGTTTCTCCTTGCCATGAAGAAATGAACAGGTCGTCTCTGCTGACAAATGTATACCGCTTGTATTGATATGTAACGGCCAAAGTGCAGATTTTTTTTTTTTTTTTTTTACTCACTCTTGTGGCTATAGTATTTTCGGTTAGCTATGCTAACAAGCTAACTGTTTTTAGCACGAACGTTTCCTCGCCATACAGAAATGCGCGTTTGAGAAACTAGAACAGAAATCTTAGCATCTTACAGAATACTTTTTTTATAAAGACATCCAGCGCAAAATACGTTTTTTGTGGTATGAATACTGTGTATGAATGGGTGCCTTGCGTTATGTTATGGGAGATTTTTCTACCAGACACTAGTAACGTCGTCTTTTTTACTATTTTGGTAATATTTCCATAATCTTAGGCCATTTTTAAAAAAAATTTCACTCGTGTTTAATTGTATGTTGTGTAGCCGTATTTTATCTAATCCTTCTCTTACTTTATTGCGCACTAGCCTGGTGGAGCTCCTACAGTTTCATTGTACTGTACACCTGCACAGTACAATGAAGTTTCATCTATTCCTATTCTTCTATTCCATAATCAGACATGTAAGCTTTGCTAACATTGATATTGAATAAAATTGTCTTCTACGTCTGCACATTTAATGGAAGGCTTAAGTTGTTCAATGCACAAACTAAAACACTTTTTTTTTTTTTTATAGATTTATCACAGCTGGATGATGAGGGAGAACCAGCCAGACCTGTGGTGTCCAGCTCACCTTCACCAGCTCCAAGCTTGTCTTCCTCCTGCTCTTCTAATCAGACCAGATTAGGTAATTTATGTTCAGATCATTTTGATTTTGTGTACTTTATTGATCCCCAAAGGGGAAATTGAGGGCATCCACCTGGATGGATCATGACCCATTCACACAAAGGAGGGAGTGAATTAAACCAATTATACACTTGAATTGAATGTTGTGATGCCACTAACAGTAAATGGATGTTGAATAGACACATTCAATCTTGGATTGAGGATTCCTGCATTTTTCAGTGTGTGGTTATTTTATATTGCTTATTTTTGTACTTTAAAACAGGGAAACAGAAGTGTGACACAAACATGGACCTCCTTCTTGATTACGGTCCGATGAGACAGCAGGAGCAGAGCAGGAGGGAGGAGCAGCTGAACTTCGCTTTGCTGCAAAGCAGACCAACACCCTTGTTGGACTGATGGGAAGTGTTGTGTCTGTGCTTGAGGGACTGTAAAAAAAGTAACTATCACAGCATTGATATTTTTGTCTGTGTGTACATAATATTTCATATGTAGCAGTCTGAAGTTTTTGCACATTTTGGAAATAAAAGCTTTCTTTCCTTAAGTGTTTTTCTGCTTCTACATTGTTATCCTCACACCAAACATATTCAGGTTCAGGTTCCTTTATTTGTACCCGTAGGTAGATTTGTTTTGCACTCAGGTGACATCCATATTTACAAACTACAGTTACATTCAACATGAACACAAACACAGGCACACATGAAGCTGACTATAGACATGATAAAAGTGCTCAAGGCTCCATCAATCAGGACATAAGACAAAGAGGTAAGAGAAAAATACATAAGAGAGAAGGGTCATATTAAAAAGTTAAAGACTTTACATTTCATATGCATGAAATATAAAGTTATTTAGGACAATGCAAATCACTATAACCTTGTAGTGGTGGGAAGTGAAAGTACAAGTACTGAATTACTGCACTTAAGTTCATTTTTCCAGGTATTGGACAATATATCAGGTATTTGTGGACTTACTCATATTTTTGACAACTTCTTTCACATTTTTTAAAGAACAAGCAGCAACAAACTTTAAATCTATGTACTTTTTCTGTGGAAAATGTTCCAAGTTGCCAGCTTCAAAAATGATGTTTATCTTGTTTTGACAACGTACCACATGACATTCTGTCAGCTCTGGACAAGATCATTTCTGGGGAAAGAACTTTGAACACTTTACAGTCTGTCTCTTGTTATCCCTACATGAATAAAAACTTGAATCAGTACTTTAACCAGAATAGATGACACAAGTAAAGAAGGGTATACCTTTCACAACTCTGTAGTTTGGAGGTGCATAGAATATGTATTTATACAGTATCTTCATGTATATATGCAGTAAATCTATACATTTTTCCATGTTACCTTGTGACTGCATTATTTTAATTGCTTTTAATCCCAGATCAAGTTTGTTTTGGGTTCAAAATGCATCGTAAGTGTTAAATATATCTTGTTATACCTAACTAAGTACTGTTTATCTGTTGAAATATATATATATTTACCGGCTAATATAACCCATAACAATATGGCCCCTGGCGATCATTTTTTTGGGACAGCTGATCACTTTTTGGCATGACATAACAGGAGACCTCCGTCTCGTAATGCGCCATAACACCACCTATTACAGAAATGACATAAATATTATGTTTAAAAGTGTAGTCAATGCTCGCGCTACAGACTTTATCTAACAACGGCGGATAACTGAAATATTGTAACGTCGGGACCATTTTAAGGGGGACAGGGATTTCCCAGCATGCTTTGCCAGTTGAAAACGTTACTGTGTGTTTGTATTAAATGTGTTATTACTGAGTTATACTGCTGTGTCATTATAACTGCGTTATAATGACCCAGCAGTGTTTAGCAGGATTAGGGCAAGATGTATCATGTGTGTGTGTAACCATGATTGAAACGGAGGTCTGGGAGAATGACCTCCCCTCCTCTCTGTGCTCAGAAGTAAGTTGGGGGTCGGTGGTGTGTAAATAAAACCTGTTCATCACAACCATCTTGCTCCTCTTTCTTTGTGTGAATCCCGCAAACGTCACACTGGTGTCAGGAGTGGGGATGGAGCAAGATGGTGGCCAGGACCCAGGCGGAGGTCCAGCGGCCGGGGCGGTTCATCGCCCGGCTGGGAACGGAATGGAGAGCTGAGACGCCGACTCCCAGAGTGGCTTGCTGCGATGGACGGACCAGCGCACCCCGCCTTCCGCCTTTTTCAAGGCAGAACGGGCCGAGCAGAGCAAACCAGCCCTGTTTCCCGCCCTTTTCAGGGTAGTACGGGCTGGCGATTCCAGAGCAATTAGGAGCATCGATCGACCGGGAGATGACCGGGCCAAGATTCCCCGCTACAACGGCGAGAACCTGTTGGATGACCACCTGGATGACCACCTGGCCCAGGTCGAGTTGGCTGCAGCGCTGAATGACTGGTCATCGGAGGAAACCACCTTGCTGAGAGCGAGTGGGAGGAGGAGCTACGGCAGACCGCGGAGGAGGCAGCCGCGGCGACGCGAGGAAGGGGGGCTTCCGCTGCACAGAGCCAGGGTACTTCACACGGTTACTGCCCTGCACGCAGCGCACGACAAACTGGCCCCTCGCCAACGTTAAATTAGAGCGAGGTGGCATGGACGGGTAAAGGCCGCCTCCTGCAGATGCTTCCCCGGCGGTGACGTCACAGAGGCCTTCGGAGCGCAGCAGTAGCGGAGTGAGCAGGACGAAGATGCGGCCATTTCCCAGGCGCGGCAAGGGCTGGACGCATGGACGCGGGCCAGCAGCCGCCTGGGAGACCTGGCAGCGGTGGGAGTCGGCCGGAGCGGGCATGGGACTCCCGCTGCCAGAGGAGGAACTGTGCGTGTCCTACCGCCACCCGCAGATGCTTCCCCTTTCGGTGACGTCACGGAGGCCCTCGGCGCAGCAGCGACGCGCAGCAGCGGAGCGAGCAGGACGAAGATCCGGCCATTTTCCAGGTGCGGCAGGGGCTGGACACATGGACGCGGCCAGCGGCCACCTGGGAGTCCTGGCAGCGGTGGGAGTCGGCCGGAGCGGGCATGGGACTCCCGCTGCCAGGGAAGGGACTGTGCGTGGTCCTACAGAGGCTGTCAGATGTGTCCATCCGCCCACTGGTGGCCAAACCGGAACCCTACCCCAACCAGATATTCCGACCGAGACTCAGATGGACACTGGATGGCCCGTGCATGCCGCCCCGGCACCGGGCTGACTCGCGTTGGATTTCTGAAAGTGGACTTTGAATTTTCTGGGGACAGAAACCAGTCCAGGGGAGGGCAGTGTAACGTCGGGGCCATTTTAAGGGGGGCAGGGATTTCCCAGCATGCTTTGCCAGTTGAAAACGTTACTGTGTGTGTGTATTAAATGTGTTATTACTGAGTTATACTGCTGTGTCATTATAACTGCATTATAATGACCCAGCAGTGTTTAGCAGGATTAGGGCAAGATGTATCATGTGTGTGTAACCATGATTGAAACAGAGGTCTGGGAGAAGGACCTCCCCTCCTCTCTGTGCTCAGAAGTAAGTTGGGGGTCGGTGGTGTGTAAATAAAGCCTGTTCATCACAACCATCTTGCTCCTCTTTCTTTGTGTGAATCCTGCAAACGTCACAATATTGATGATTACCGGTGTCCTTAAACGTAGCCGCCGTTCTCTGCCATTAAGAATAAAACTGTTTTTGGATGGTAATACAGGTTTGGAATAAAAGCAGCGCTCCCAAAGAGACAATAAACTCCTACATGTTGACAAGCTAGTGCTGCTACTTCTTCTTCTTCTCTCGGTTACTGGCGGATAGCATTCTTCTTCTTCTCTCGGTTACTGGCGGATAGCAAACAAGTGAGAGGTGCATACTGCCATCTTCCGTCTTCTCTGGTGTTCTGCAGGGGTTGGGCGCTTCACACAACGTAATGACGTAGCCCTGACATAATTCCTGACTAGCTCCATATCGGTGGAAAGACAACTGGTTCTTATGAGCACTCTGGTTAAGCACCAGCACCAGAACCAAACTAGCACTGGAACCAGTTTGGTGGAAAGCTAGCCTGAGTGGCTTCTCCACAACACCACCATAAGAAAGACACTGGGCAAAAATGGCCTGCATGGCAGAGTTCCAAGACAAAAACCACTGCTGAGCAAAAAAAACAAAAAGGACAAAAAGGCTCTTCTCAGTTTTGCCAGAAAACATCTTGATGATCCCCAAGACTGTAGGGAAAATACTCTGGACTGACAAGACAAAAGTTGAACTTTTTGGAAGGTGTGTGTTCCATTACATCCAGCGTAAAAGTAACACGGCATTTCAGAAAAGGAACATCATACCAACAGTAAAATATGGTGGTGGTAGTGTGATGGTCTGGGGCTGTTTTGCAGCTTCAGGACCTGGAAGACTTGCTGTGGTAAATGGAACCATGAATTCTGCTGTCTACCAAAAAATCCTAAAGGAAAATGTCTGGCCATCTGTTCGTGACCTCAAGCTGAACTGCACTTGGGTTCTGCAGCAGGACAATGATCCAAAACACACCAGCAAGTCCACCTCTGAATGGCTTAAGAAAAACAAAATGAAGACTTTGGAGTGGCCTAGTCAAAGTCCTGTCCTGAGATGCTGTGGCATGAAAGGCGGTTCATGCACGAAAACCCTCCAATGTGGCTGAATTACAACAATTCTGCAAAGATGAGTGGACCAAAATTCCTCCATAGCGCTGTAAAAGACTCATTGTCAGTTATCACAAATGCTTGATTGCAGTTGTTGCTGCTAAGGGTGGCCCAACCACTTATTAGTTTTAGGGGCAATTGCTTTTTCACACAGGGCCATGTAGGTTTGGATTTTTTCCCCCTTAATAATACACACCTTCATTTAAAAACTGCATTTTGTGTTTACTTGTTCATTCATTCATTCATCTTCTTCTGCTTAATCCTTTTCGGGTCGCGGGGGGGCTGAAGCCTATCCCAGCATCTTTGGGCGAGAGGCAGGGTCCACTCTGGACAGATCGCCAGTCCATCGCAGGGCCAACACAGAGAGACAAACCTCCCACATACCAAAAACATGCAAGTTAGGTTAATTGGCATCAAAACTGGGGATTCTAAATTGCCCTTAGGTATGACTGTGAGAGTGTTTACTTGTTATCTTTGTCTAATATTTAAATTTGTTTTATGATCTGAAACATTTTAATGTGACATACAAAAAAATGAGAAATCAGGAAGTGGGCAAACACTTTTTCACACCACTGTAACTTTATATGTGGACTTATATATTTCAATTTTTTTTTTATATGTCTGAATTTCTTAAGTTAATACCAACGTCGGGTTAAAATTTAATGTAAGTATTCTCATTTGAAATATGTGCTAGGCTAAACATACTGATGTGTTCAATACTTGTTTCCTCCATTGTAGCAAATATTTCCTTTTGACTAGGCTACAGGGAGTAAAAAGTTCTCATGTATGCACACTTACAAAAGGAAACTTCCTGTCATCAGTCTGCCACAAAACCTGATTTTTTTCTATAATGTTTTAGCTTCTGTCTGTTTTTGCATCAGTCTGCAAAATATTTTTTAGAATATGCTATAAGTAGCCACTTGAACTCCCTGTGCTTTATAAGCTAGTGATAGGTTTGCAGTTTGCCCACCCAGGATTATTGTGACCGTTTATTGTGTTGTCTGATATCTATGTGGTGGTCTGTGTGTGGTGTTGAGCATTAGCCACCACAGACGCCCTTGCAGTCAAACTGCCCCCCCCCCCTGGATTTATTGTAATCTCTCCTTTGCAGAAGCCTTTTCTTCCATGTTGTTTTTGCTTACTAGATAAATATAAAAAAAAAAAATAAGTGCACTCACACAAACAAGGCTCTGATTATATGATAAGCTGGTAGACCTTGGTTGATTTAAATTTTATAAGCACAGAAGTCACATGACGATATCCTCATCTATTCTGACACACCTGAGGAACATGAAGTGAGGCTGCAAAAAACACTGGACACTTTAAAGAAAGCAGGTTTTAAGTTAAACCATGAGAAATGCCTGCTGTGTCAGCGACAGGCACACTCTGGCGGAATGGTTCAGGCGCCCACACTTGTTGCATCGCTGTCCTCTTGCCGGGCAAAACCGTACTCTGTCCTGGTGCATCGGGGACCCTTCGGCTAATTGCATTCGTCTTGTACTCTTCTGCCATGTCCTCTTCTGCCTCCATGCCCACCGTGTTAGCTAGTGTCGTCTGTCCGGGTAGCTTCTGTGTTTGAGCGCCCATCTAGCTCTGAGGCTAACTTCTCCGCTGCCTCTAGCTGGAACATTAGCTCAACTGTGTTAGTTAGCGTCATGTCCTTTGGCGCCATTAGCATCCTAGCTCGTAGCCTAGCATTGTTCATATGTTCAGCTAACTGGTCCCGCACCATTTCATCTTCCAACGGTCCAAAATGGCACATGCTAGCCAAAAGTCTCAGGTCAGCAATGAACTGTTGAACTGACTCACCAACTCTCTGTCGTCTGTGCTTTAATTTTTGAGGGTAATTGGCAGCCATTTTATTTTGTAACCCTTTAATTATCTTCCAGAACTTAGAATGATCATTGAAATTGTCGACAGTTAATGTCAAATAATAGCTGGCCTTCAATTTTCTAAGAAGTGATGTGCTTTTGTTTCTGAGTGATCAAAAGCGTTGCCAATCATGAGTGGACTTAGTTTTTCTGTTTGTTGTATGTGGTGTATGTAATGTGTGTGTATGTGATGCCATGCCCACCCATTGGGTGACGTCAGGTGGGCACGGCCCACTGTGTATATAATCCCAAGTTTGCTGTAATAAAGGTTCAGTTGGCTGCATGAACAAGACTCTTGTCCGCCCCTTATTTACAGACATAACATTTGGCGACGAGGAGAACAATGGATCGCGGATACAAGCGGATGAAATGAGCTTTCTCCATAGGATTGCTGGACTCACCCTCAGAGATAGGGTGAGGAACTCAGTCATCTGGGAGAGGCTCAGAGTAGAACCGCTGCTCCTCCACATTGAAAGGAGTCAGTTGAGGTGGTATGGGCATCTGATTAGGATGCCTCCTGGACGCCTCCCACTTGAGGTGTTTCAGGCACGTCCCACTGGGAGGAGACCCCGGGGCAGACCCAGGACTCGGTGGAGAGACGATGTCTCCCAGCTGGTCTGGGAACGCCTTGGTATCCTCTCTGAAGAGCTGGAGCAGGTGGCTGGGGACAGGGAAGTCTGGGCTTCTCTGCTTGAACTGCTGCCTCCGCGACCCGGACCGCCGGAAAGACGGTAGAAGATGGATGGATGGAGAACAATGGATGTGTGCTGGTTACCTCCACCATTACTGCCGTTTCTGGAGTGCGCAGGAGAGCCGACGAGCCTGTGGCCAGACTGGAGATCCATGTTTGAAAATTATATTAGAGCGCAGGGCTTCCATAGGCTTGGCGGGAGACAACGGCGGGCATTCCTGGCCCACAACCTCGGTGCAGAGGGCCAAAGAATTCTCAATATGCTGGGTGGAACAGAAGGCTATGAGGACGCTGTCGAGTGACTGGGCGAGTATTTTAGCGAGTAGACGAAGTCCATAAGACTGTGAGCGCTGGAGCTGTGGGCGCCAGACATAGCTGAGCTAGTCCGCTCCATGATGCTAGTGGCGTGTTCTACGCCTATGGACAGGCTAGCTGACGAGCTAACTGCGTGCCAAAATTGGGCTATGGGCGCCAAGCTGGACGCTGAGGAGGGGCCGGGACAAAATGTGAAAAAGTCTCCGGTCACTGAAGACAGCAAGCCAGCCGTGGAGCTCAGCCTGGCACAGAACCACAGCGCTGATGGGTCGGTTGGCGCGGTGCAAAAGGACGGTGGAGAGGAGAGGCAGCAGGAGTCAACCCCACAGCTGGAGGCTGAGGACCCCAAGGGAGAACAGCCCAGCCGGGTAAGGTGACGATGCAGCAGGGCACCTGGTACGTGAGTGCTGGATGCAGCGGCGAGGTGCCTGGGTTGGAGAACGACATTGGCGAGGGTGTCATGGTGAGCCCCGGGGGTGAGCAACAGTTGGATATGGAGGCAGTACAGTACAGCAGAGCGCCCTGGAGGAGGGTGCTATGGCGAGATGCCCGAAGCAGCGGGCGATGCCGTCGAACAGGCTTCGGTTCTCCCTGAAGTGCGGCCACTGGGGGCTGGAGCGCCTGGAGCCATGACGGTGGTGTGTAAGGCGGGCGGGAATGGTCCGGTGGGCACGGAGAGACAGCGCACCGGACAACAGCACTACGGGCCCAGAGGGAAGAAGCACCTAATGGCAGGAAGAGACATTTTTGCTGGGGAGGGAGGCTTCGACCCTGGGGGCAGGCAGCGGCCAGGGCCACAGATGCCATGGGGCTGCCCGGGTCCTCTGTGGCAGTGTAGTAAATGGTGGCTGCACAGGGACATTGGTGTTACTTAATAATAGTGTGTAAACATCTGTAAATATGATGCTGGTGTGCATGTGAGTGAAAGTGTGTAATATGGGATTATTTTATGCATTTTAAGAGACAAGGTCCAATTTTAGTTGTTCTTTGTGTGAATGTAATAGGATGTTTATTATAGTATATTATTCTCCATGTTCTTAGTACGTGATTTGGGTTCTAAATTTGGGAGGTTTTCAACAGTGTGTGTGGTTCTCCATTTTTCTAAAGAGGGGCAGAATGTGGTGTATGGAATGTGTGTGTATGTGATGCCGTGCCCACCCACTAGGTGAAGTCAGGTCGGCACAGCCCATTGTGTATATACTGTAATCCCAAGTTCGCTGTAATAAAGGTTCAGTTGGCTGTATGAACAAGACTCCTGTCTGCCCCTTATTTACAGACATAACATTGTGCTCATTAAGCAATTCGGCCATTTTCTTAGTGGACCAAGGGTTCTCCCTTTTTTTCACTCTACGCTTTTTCAAAGGGGCATGTTTATTAATAATTGAGCTGAGACTATGATGGAATAGAGGGGAATAAGGTTATTTACTGCAAGTTCACCAGAGCTAGGTCAGAAAAATGTTTTAAAAACATTTTAATACTGTCACGAGCTGAGCTCTGGAGGTTCCGCTAGGCTCAGTCTTGTGGCTTTTTCTCTGTATTTATATAGTTGTATTTTTGTGCCTCTTGGTTTTTGTTATCCCTGCTATATTTTTTATTTTCCTGTTTATATCTTAATTTTACTACATTCTGATTCTGTATCTATTTCTCAGTTTGTACTTGTTTATATTTTATTCTAATTCCTTATGTTTGCGGTTGACAGCTGTCAGGACATTCCTGGTTGGTGCTCCGTGTGGGCGTAGCCCTGTCAGCTGCCAGCTGGTGCACTCTGCTCTCATCATTTCCAGCTGATCCCAATCATTAACCATTGCTCCCTTTTTGCCCACTCATGTGACCCCACACCTGCCATTACTTATGTTATTAGTTCTGACCCTATTAAGGACTGCATTTTCTTTTCATTGTTGCAGCAGTCTTAATAATGATCATTCCTCCTCCTCACCAGAAGCCCTTCTCCATTTGGGTGAGTTTGTGCTGTGACTTTATCTGTAAGTTTACCTTGTTGTCTTTTTGTTTTTTTGCATTTATGCACTTTTGGAACTTTGTGTGTCTTTTGTTAATAAATATCTCAAACTGCAGTTGGCGTGTGGGTCTGTCTCTCTCTGCCCTGAGGGGGCAAATCATGACAAATACAGACCTACAACAAAACCTGGAACAATCCACAAGGCTTATGTAGAAAGAATTTTGCACATCGATATCTGGGGTACTGGGTTGAGCAATATTGGTAGGTTTTACCTCCTTCGCTTTCTGAAATTGCACATTTTGGGGAAATACAACAAAAACATGAAGCATCAAATGGCCTAATGGTTACGGCGTGTACTACAACACCACAACACCTACAGTCTAATATGCTTTTATGTCACAATCCTCCTTGTGCGCTTTTATGCAGCGCATCGAGGAGGGGAAGGAAGAACGGATTTAAGCGCAGGTTACACCACAAACACATTTATTAACCAACAGGCAGACAGTTCCAAAAATAAAGACTTACAAAAAGGCAACAGTGTACACTAAAATGACTCACACGACGAGCGTGCAGTGGGCAGACCACATTGTACAATGGCCACAAACAAACAGTACAAAAATAAAGCAGACTTACAAAAGACGACTTGGTTCACTACTAGACTCACACGTTTGACGTGCAGCAGCCAGACCACAGTGAACAAATGGCCAAAACATTCCCAAAGACGAATCAATGGTCCAGCAATGCTTGACTGGTGAAGGCCGCTTAAGTACAAGCATTGCTGGCATAACAGATTGGGTGCACCTGGACGAGGCACGGGAAAGACAATTACCGGAGTGGAATCAGCTGGCTGTCAAGAGAGAGAGGGGGCGTGGTTGGACCGGCAAGTGTCAGACAACTCCCACATGAATGTAGGTCAAAGAGGATGCCTAACAGCTGCCGGCCAGAACAGTGGCTACAGGCACGGAAAAAAGAACAAAACATACAAACAAGAAGAACTCAAAAGATAACACAATACACAAATATACCGATAACCTGAGCCACAGAGAACAGTCAGAACCGAGCCTAAAGGACAACACTGGCTCAGTTTGTGACACTTTTAAACAATTTTCTTTGCTTGTAAAAAAATACTCTGGTGAAAACATGCAAATTAGATGGATGTAAACTGGACAAATAGCAGCGTTTAAATTATGCTGATCTGCATCAGCATTACCTCAACATATTAAACCCAAAGGAAAATATTCTCTTATGATTACTTCCATTATTTCAGCCCTGCTGTTAATGGAATATTAATGTTAAACAGGCTGACAAGGAGATTCTTACTCTGACAGCACTGGAGAAAATTATTCCATTGAACTAACATTAACACTGACATGGAATTATCCACAACTCACCTTCAACAACTACAAGTAAACATCATGCTCATCTTACTTGGTTTATCTTCAGAGGTGGAGAGTAACTACTACTAAAGCAACTTTTTTATTACAAATGGCAAATTAACAAGAGTTGCAAATTTGAAGATTTAAAAAGATGCAAATGCAGAACAAATTACTTTATCATTTGAGAAAAGGTTGCAATTTTTAATGAAAAGTTGCAATTTTACATTATAAATATCACAAAATTATCACAAATAACCAAATAAATAAATATCACAAATTTATCAGAAAATTTTGCCAATTTTTCACAAAAAGTTGAAAATTAGAGGCCTTATGATGCTCTTTTTCCACATGTTGACACAGTTCACAGAGGTCTTAATGAAATGTCTGTGACATGCTTTGGTCACAGTATCTCAGGGTTTAATTATTTCAGAGCCATTTTGAACCCATTTTAATCAGGCTTCCTCAGAAAGACTCATTTCAGTATATGTCGTGTTAAATCCTCATGAACTCCAGTTCACTCCACCTTCCCTCCAGTAACTTGGTTGAAGCGGGCACCATTTTGAGTAGAGGTGTAACGTGTGCGTAAAATCATGGTTCAGTATGTACCTTGGGTTTAATGTCACGGTTCGGTTCATTTTTGGTACAGTAAGGAAACAAAATGCAAAACATAAAACTGCTTATCTTTTATATAAGTGAGAACAACTTTACTGACAAAAAAAAAACAAAAAAAAAACCTGCAAACTGCCAGCAGTAAATTCTCCAATAAAAAAATTCTCCAATAAACAAAATTTAAATGTATACAATAAATAAATTATCTTTTTAGGAAATGAACGATCCAGACAAGTGCAGCAACAGAAGTTTGAACAGCCTGTTATAAAAAGCTCCCATAGCTAAATAAAGTAATGACCCCATGAAACATGAGTTGGAAACTTCAACTTAACAGCTTAATCAAAGGTGTTTGTAGCAACACAATTAAATAACAGACACTGAAGTTTGGTCTTTTAACCCAAAAATTAAAGAAATAAAACTCAAATATCAGCTTCTGTCATGATCAGGTGAGAGCGTGTGCCCCCTCCCTTTCTGAGGGAGGTTCCTCATCTAGACCCCGGCTCCGCAGGGGATCAGCACACCTGCATGAGTGGATGCTCCTGCTGCCTCTGCCCTGCCAGCGCTTAAAAGGACCAATCTGTGAACGCTCCCGCACTGGCTTGCTGGGTATAGTTGCCTACTGAGTGTTGTATAATGTTGCATGTGTGGAGCCCATAATTCTGACTTATGTGACTCACATGTTGCAGGCTGGAATTCAGCCGAGAGAGACTTTGAGCTAGCCAGGTGTATTGACATCACACCTCAAGAGGACGAGGTGTCTGCACCCCCGTGGACTCAGTAGAAAGGAGAAGATTACCCGGCCTGACCTTTTGGGGGTCAGAGAGGAGAACAGGAGGACGCTGGGTGTTCTATAACAGATGAAAGGATATAACTGGGTCGTGTGACTTTTGTGTGATGTATTGTGACTTGTGTGTGAGGTATTGTTCGAGATAAGTGTATAAATGTATGTGTGTGACTGCGTCCTGTCTCTTTTCACTCCGATCGAGAGAGGACGTAGGATGAATGAGAATTAAAGCAGATACTGGAAAATCATCCAGTCTCCTCAATTCTTGACTCCTACAATTGGTGACCTACGCATGAATCTGAGCACGCCGAGGCTGGAGGACAGCCTCGTGATCGATATGGAAGAGCTGGGAGACAGCCACTCAGACCCGGATTCACCGAGGAGTGCCAGCAAGGGCACAAGACTGATTAAGCTCCCCGAGTTCTGGCAAAACGACCCGCACTCGTGGTTCCAGCATGTGGAGTCGCGGTTCCTGCTCGGGCAGCAGACGACATTAAATTCCATAATGTCATCGCGACGCTCGACAGCAGCACGGCTCGGTGTGTGCGGAGCCTGGTGCAGCAGCCACCCGCTGCCGGCAAATACGACGCGCTGAAAGCCACCCTCATCAGGAGCTTCGTGCCGTCGGCTGAGGCAAGAGCCAGGCAGCTACTGGACCTATGCGACAGGGGTGGACGCAGGCCGACTGTCCTCATGGAGGACATGCTACAAATGATCGGGACGGACAATGACGCGTTCCTATTCAAAAACACTCTTCCTGCGGACCCTTCCAGCGCACGCGAGAGGTCCCCTGTCCAGCAGACGGTGTGTGAACCAGCAGGACTTCCGCAAGCTGGCCCAAGAGGCGGAGCGGCTCCTCAACGCCTGCGAGGAACAAGAGGCTTCCGTGGCAGCGGCAGACCTCGGCGCAGCGGCCGGGGGCAGTGTGGAGCCAGAAACAGCAGTGACCACCTCAGCGGCGACAGCAGCGGCGAGATTCCGTGGCAGGGGAGATGACGGCCTCTGTTTTTACCATCGACGTTTCGCTGGGAAGGCGCACAAATGCATCCCGCCCTGCAAGTTCAAAAAGCAGGGAAACGACCGGGCCGGGAGCCGTTAGCAGCTTCCACTCTCGGCGAACGGAACAAGCTGCATGGCTGCATGGTGGCGCAGTGGTTTAGCACTGTGGCAGCACAGTTTTACCCTTGGCCGGGGGATCGCGGGGATCATGAGATCGTGGGTTCGATCCCAGCCCCCGACCAACAGTGAGCTGTGTGGAGTTTGCATGTTCTCCCCGTGTTGCGCGGGTTTACTCCGGGATTTCTCCGGTTTCCTCCCGCATACCAAAAACATGTAGGTTTAGGGCGCTCGCGCACGCAGCGACCAGCAGCCAGTGGCTTGTCACCAGACTGCAAACCAAGTCTACCTACAGGTACAAATAAGTAACAAAAAAAAAAAAAAAAGCTGCTTTATCTGACAGACGCAGGCTCCGGGCGGCAATTCCTAGTGGACACCAGAGCCCAGAGGAGCTTCATCACTGCGACCTATGCTGATCAGGTCGCTGGACCCCGCGGAGACGGAGCAACAGTGGCCAACGGCTCCAGCATCAAGACGTACGGAGAGAGAACCTTGTCTCTGTCCTTCCACGGCCGCGCCTATGAGTGGAACTTCATCGTAGTGGCAGTGAGCTTCAATATGTTAGGTGCTGATTTTCTGTGTTCACATGGTTTGTTAGTTGATCTGGCCAACAAACGCCTAGTAAATGCACTCTCTTTCTGTTCTATCCCTTGTGCAGCTCGGGTGTCCCCGCCGCCAGTACAGACCAACGTCGCCACAGCAGGTGGTAAGTTCCACAGCCTTCTACACCAGTTCCCAGCACTCACAGTTCCCACTTTTTCAGCTAAGGTGGTGAAGCACGGGGTGGAGCACTTTATTACCACGAGTGGTCCACCGGTTTTTGCATAGGCTCGGCGCTTGGATGCAGCTAAACTCTCCATTGCGCGTGAGGAGTTCGCCAACCTGGAAAGGTTGGGCATAATTCGCCGCTCGAAGAGCGCCTGGGCTTCCCCCCTCCATATGGTACCTAAAGCTGACGGCTCGTGGAGACCTTGTGGCGATTACCGCAGGTTGAACAATGCCACAGCGCAGGACCGATACCCGATTCCGCATATCCAGGACTTTTCAGTGCACTTGGCGAAGGCGCGCATTTTTTCTAAAATAGACCTGGTCCGCGATTATCACCAAGTCCCAGTCCGACCAGAGGACATCCCCAAAACAGCCGTAATAACCCCGTTCGGGCTTTTTGAGTTTTTACGCATGCCTTTTTGGCCTTAAAGGCGCCGCACAAACCTTCCAATGGATGATGGATGCAGTTTTGCGTGACCTTTCTTTCGTTTTTGTCTATTTAGACGACATTTTGGTAGCCAGCATCTCCAAGGAGGAGCACGCAAAACACCTCACGACAGTTTTTCAGAGGTTAGGAGAGCATGGGTTGATAATCAACCCGGCCAAGTGCCATTTTGGCGTGGCACAAATTGATTTTTTAGGGCACCGCGTTTCCTCGGAGGGAGCAGTTCCTCTGCCGGCCAAAGTACGCACAGTGGCAGATTTTCCCCAGCCTCGAACGGTAAAAGCGTTGCAAGAATTTTTGGGGATGGTAAATTTTTATAACCGTTTCATACCCCACGCAGCGCAGCTTATGCAGCCTTTGTACACCGCGCTTAACAAGCAGAAGCCCTCCCATGTGATTGAATGGTCCCCAGAGCGGGAGCGCGCATTCACAGAGGTTAAACAAGCACTGGCAAACGCGGCACTGTTGGCCCACCCAGACCCGGCAGCCCGCATAGCGCTAACCACAGACGCGTCAGATGTGGCCATAGGGGCCGTTGTAGAACAGCAGGTTGCCGGGGTTTGGCAGCCACTCGCATTTTTCAGCAGATCCCTACGCGAGGCTGAGCGAAAATACAGCGTGTTTGACAGGGAGCTGCTGGCGCTCCACTTGGCTATTCGCCATTTCCAGTTCTGGCTGGAAGGGCGGCGTTTCACCACGTTTGTCGACCACAAACCGCTCACTTTTGCGATGTCCAAAACTTCAGAACCGTGGTCAGGGCGGCAGCAGAGACAGCTGGCCGCAATTTCTGAATTTACCACCGATATTCAGCACGTAGCCAGTAAAATCAATGTGGTGGCAGACTGTCTGTCACGCGCAGTAACAGCACCCGTCCGCGCGGAAACGGATTGCGCGGCCGCTTACCCAGAGCGCAGTAACAGCGCGGACACGCACGCGGCTCCGGTCCACGTGGGAATAGATTATGCAGCCATGGCGGCGGAGCAGAGCGAGGACGCGGACGTGCGCGCGCTCCTGTCTGGACCAACAGGGTTAAGGTTGGAACGCAAAAGTCTACAAACCAGTTCCCCCCCGCTTATCTGCGATGTATCCACAGGGCGACCGCGCCCGGTGGTGCCAGCCGTGTGGCGCCGTCGCATTTTTGACGCCGTGCACTCCCTAGCGCACCCAGGGGTGCGCGCTTCGGTGAAAATGGTGGCGGAGAAGTTTGTTTGGCCGAGCCTGCGCAAGCACGTGAAAGAGTGGGCTAAAGCCTGTATGGCTTGCCAGCGGGCGAAAATTCACAGGCACACTAAAGCGCCCTTAGAACCGTTCCACATTCCAGCTAAAAGGTTCGATCATGTGCACGTGGACCTCGTGGGCCCCCTACCCACATCACAAGGGTTCACGCATCTCTTGACGATGGTGGACCGAACCACTCGTCGGCCGGAAGTGGTCCCGTTAACATCGACCACAGCGGCAGAGGTGGCACACGCTTTTTTAACAGCCTGGGTAGCGCGGTTCGGGGTCCCGTCAGATATTACGTCTGATAGGGGACCTCAATTTGCATCGGAACTGTGGTCAGCAGTGGCCAGCGGCTTAGGAGCGGCGGTACATCGCATGGCCGCTTATCATCCCCAGGCCAACGGTTTATGCGAGCGTTTTCACAGGTCTTTGAAGGCAGCCCTCAGAGCGTCACTGACGGACACAGATTGGGTAAACAAGCTACTATGGGTTTTATTGGGGTTGCGTTCGGCACCCAAAGAGGATCTAGATGCCTCACCAGCAGAATTGGTCTTTGCACAACCGCTCAGGCTGCCAGGCGAGTTTTTACCCGACCATACGGCACCAGGGCCCTCCCCGATCCGGGGGTCTCTGAGTAACACGGGAGCAGAAATGCTCCCGGGCCCCGCTCATCACTCTTTCCCGCGTGTGTTCGTGCCCCAGGCTTTACGAGACACAGAGTTTGTTTTTGTCAGGCACGATGCGCAGCAGCATAGCCTCCGCCCACCTTACGACGGTCCATTTCGAGTGCTGGAAACCGGGGAGAAATATTTTGTGCTAGATTTGGGGGGCAGGAGGGAGACGATCAGTATCGATAGATTAAAACCTGCTTTTGTGTTGCATAACGAGTTTGTACGGCCGGCGGGCACGCCTCGACGCGGCAGGCCTCCCAAGGGGCGGTCCCTGGACCCCCCACGAGGGGCAAATAACTCTTCTCCACCTCACTCCACAGATGCACAGCAGGACGGCCCAACACAGACCAGGAGACCTGCATACAGCAGATTCTGGAGGAGATTGAAACCCAGGCTGCATGCAGAAGGATGTGGTTTTTTTGACCAGGTTGTTTAGAGGGTGCTGTGAGATTATGTTGGGGGAATGACGTATACTGTATGAACATTGTATTACTGTATGTGTGTAACCAGTCTTTTGCGTGGGAGGGGGGAGTGATGTGGAGCCCATAATTCTGACTTATGTGACTCACATGTGGCAGGCTGGAATTCAGCCGAGAGAGACTTTGAGCTAGCCAGGTGTATTGACATCACACCTCAAGAGGACGAGGTGTCTGCACCCCCGTGGACTCAGAAGAAAGGAGAAGATTACCCGGCCTGACCTTTTGGGGGTCAGAGAGGAGAACAGGAGGACGCTGGGTGTTCTATAACAGATGAAAGGATATAACTGGGTCGTGTGACTTTTGTGTGATGTATTGTGACTTGTGTGTGAGGTATTGTTCGAGATAAGTGTATAAATGTATGTGTGTGACTGCGTCCTGTCTCTTTTCACTCCGATCGAGAGAGGACGTAGGATGAATGAGAATTAAAGCAGATACTGGAAAATCATCCAGTCTCCTCAATTCTTGACTCCTACACATGTATTCTTAAGGAACTCAGACTAAAACTCCTTTTCTCCTCCTCTCTCTCAGGTTGCTGCCATCTCTGTGGTGCATCTCCGAGGATTGCTGTGCACTCACCTGCTCCACCATCATCATCATCATCTTCTTCTTCATTACTCCAAGCTGCCTTGTCCACCCGGTCAGACACCCCTCCCAGCTCCACTCCTACTCAACACCCTGCCAGCTCTACCTCACTGGTTCCTCCGTTTTCTGCTGGGTTCCTCTACCGGGCTCTCTGCTCATATTCGTAAGATTAATTCCTGTAATCCTTTGTCCTCAGTCTCCCTCCTCATTGCTAACCAGCTCTCGTCTCCCTCTTTTACAGGCTGTGTATTCCTTCGGTGAGGGGCGCTTTTCCTTAGCTTTGAGTTTATTTTTGACCAATAAAATTGTGTTTAAATGTTGCTTCTCTGTGCCGTGTGCTTTCACTGGGGTAGCATCCTACACGTGAGCTGATCCTTCTTTCAATCATGACAGCTTCTACTGCACCACACAGGGCTGTTGTAACTCTACTGTTCAAAACAAACCGTAGTAATAGCATACAACTCCATTAAAGACAAAAAGAAAATAAACTAGTTCATCCTGTTTGAAACCTTGCTGAGTCTAGAAGTTTAAAAGTTTAATAATTAGGCTTCTGAATGAAAATTAAAAGAACTTTTTCCAGTCCAAAATAACAGTTTACAAATGCTTTAAGTTACAGTAGAGGAATGTGAGTCTTCACTACACATACAAAATATGTGTAGTGTAATAAAATGAAATATTTAAGCTGTTTTAATTTATTTGTGATGATTGTGGTTATCTTTTTTAAAATTAAATTACAAATCATGGTATTCTTATTTACCGAGATGCACTAATATTCAGAATGAATGAATGAATTTATTTATTTCGGATAGTACATTACAGGTTAAAAGAAACTGTATAATATAACAACAAGGTCAAATTAGACAAAGACTCCTTCTACTATACAATTCCACGTGAGTTATCCGAAATGGGTGATGGCTGAAGCCGCAGCTTATATTGCCCACCCATATTCCATCCAAGAATTCAAAGGAGAAAAAAGAGAAAACAAGACAAGAGCGATTACAATTTAAAACAAGGCTAAGACAAAATATGACTGAGAGAAAAAGAAAACTGAGCTAGTCTAAGTTAAGCGGTTACTATTCAAAAACAAATCTAAGACATAGTGTCACAGAGAAAAAAGAAAAACTAAGCTATAACACAACACAGGCTGGAGATGTCAATCCTTATGTGAGTTTACATGTCGTCTTGTAAATATGTTTGGAGTATTTCTTCCTTTAGTTTTTGTTTAAATTGTCCAAGCTTTGTACATGATTTTAATTCAGGTCCAAAATCGTTCCATAATCTGACACCTTGCACTGAAATACAGTGTTGCTTGGTGGTTGTTCTCACTGTAGGCTTTTGAAATATACATGTTCCTCTGAAGTGATATCGTTTCTCCCTTGTTTGGAACAACTTTTGGATATTTGCGGGCAGTGATAGATTCTTCACTTTGAACATTATTATTGCGGTTTTAAAGTCGATCAGATCTTTCAACTTGAGAGTTTTTTGTTTAAGAAAAAGTGGGTTTGTTGGTTCCCTGTAAGCTGCTTTGTTGATTATTCTAATAGCTCTCTTTTGAAGCATAAAGAGTGGATATATGTTTGTTTTATATGTATTTCCCCATACTTCATTACAATATGTCATGTATGGGAGTATTAATGAATGATACAAGGTGTATAGTGTGGGTTGATTCAGCAAATTTTTCACTCTGTGTAATATTGCAATTGATTTGGATACTTTACCTTTTATATAATTAATATGTGGCTTCCAACACAGTTTGTTATCAATTATTACTCCAAGGAATTTAGTTTCGGATACCCTTTCAATCTCTACACCATTTACACTGAGTTTGGGTACTGGGTAGTTGTGATGGTTGTTAAAGACTATAAATTTTGTCTTGCTTAAATTGAGCGTTAATTTGTTTGAATCAAACCACAGTTTCAGCTTTCCTAATTCCTTTCCGAGTGTATCCAGAAGTTGTTCCAAGTTGTTTCCACTGCATAGCAGGTTAGTGTCATCAGCAAACAATATTAAGTCCATTTTTTCTGAAACTTTACATATATCATTTATATACATATTGAATAATAATGGTCCCAAAACTGAACCCTGTGGGACTCCACAGGTGACCTTCAGTAGCTCTGAGTTTTTGTTGTTAACACATACAAACTGATATCTATTCTTTAAGTAACTTCTTAACCAGGACAGTGCTACCCCTCTGATACCACAATTTTGTAGTTTCTTTAATAATAGATTGTGATCTACTGTATCAAATGCTTTTTTAAGATCCAGGAATACTCCAACTGAATACTCTTTATTTTCAATGGCTGTTGATATTTTTTCTGTAAATTCCATTAAGGCATATGCTGTTGTCCTTTTGTGTCTGAACCCATATTGCTGCTCACACAATAAATCATTCTTCAGTATGAAGTTGTCAATTCTCTCATAGAATATTTTTTCAAGTATCTTGGAAAATTGCGGTAATAGTGAAATTGGTCTGTAGTTGGAGAGTTCCCCTCTGTCGCCTGTCTTGTAAATCGGAATTACTTTAGCTATTTTCATTGCATTGGGAAATATACCTGATTGGAGAGACAGGTTACAGATATACGTCAGTGGTTTCACTATGCATTCGATAACAGTTTTGACTAGTAGCATATCAATACCATCGCAGTCAGTAGATGTTTTACTTTTGAACGATTTAACAATTTCAATGACCTCTCTTTCGTCTGTGTTCTTTATGAAGATGGTGTCTTTTACAGCAGTGTTATTGCATATTGAATCACCTGTTGGCACCGTAGTGGGTATTTCTCGGGCCAGTTTAGGTCCAATGTTAACAAAAAAATTATTAAATTCATCTGCAGGTGAAGCTATATTCACATTCGGAGTCGATTTATTATTTTTTGGAGTGTTAGTTGGGTAGCTGGTATTTCTGCTTTTATTTCCAAGGATACTGTTGATTATTGTCCATGTATTTTTAATATTGTCTTTGTTTTTTTCCAGTTCTTTACTGTAATAGTCTCTTTTACTACATCTTATTATATATGTTAACTTATTTTTGTATGTTTTATACCGCTGCTCTGCTTCTTTTGTCCTTTTCTTTATGAAAGCTTTATATAATAAATTTTTCTTTTTACACGCCTTTTGTAGTCCTTTGGTTAGCCATGGTTTGTCAGTAAATTTGTGTTTAAGCTTTTTTTTAACTAATGGGCAGTTTTTTTCATAAAGAGTGGTTACAATGTTTGTAAATGTGTCATAGGCTTCATTTACATCTGATACATAGACTTCTGTCCAGTCTTGCTTCAGCAAGTCCTCTTTAAAAGAACTGATTGCGTTTGGTGATTTGTGTCTGAACGATTTTGAGATTTTTTCTGGGTTGGGCCCCGTGTGGCCATGGATAAGTGCAAAGATTGGCAAGTGGTCGCTTATATCATTTATCAATAATCCACTTTCTATTTTCTTGTCGAGAACATTGACAAACAGGTTGTCAATAAGTGTAGCAGAGTGAGCTGTGATTCTACTGGGATGTGTTATTGTGGGATATAGACTCATGCTGTACATAGAGTTCATGAACTCTGTAACTACATTTTGTTGATGTGGATTAAGTAGATCAATATTGAAATCTCCACAAATTGCTACCATTTTCTTACTAGTAATATTATTGTACAGCTCGACTAATTTATCTCTGAATGTCTCAATGCAAGTTCCCGACGTTCTGTATATGCAGCTTATGATTAGATTTTTTGTTTTGTCTAGGTCAATCTCAACAGTAACACATTCCAGAATCCCTGGTAGTGCTGAGGACATTTAATTTACAAGCTTACATCTATATAGGTCATCAATATACAGTGCAACACCACCACCCTTTTTTTGAGATCTGTTAATGTTAAACATCTGATATCCCTCTATTGCCATCAGGGGAGCCTGGTCTGCATTAAGCCAGGTTTCAGAGACTGCTATAGCTGTGAATTTTCTGTTTAGCTGTTTTAAATAGTCCTGAATCTGTGAGAAGTTTTTGTTAAGACTTCTGCTATTGAAGTGTATTATTGACAGTTTACCATCTAATTGCACTTGACTTTTGAATTGCTTTTCAGTGTAATATTCACAGTGGTTATGAATATTATTGAAAAAGTGGTTATCAGGATCAATATCATTCTCCATCTCTTGTGGTTTATGTTCAGCATAGTGGCATATTTTTAGAGTTTGAGTTTCCTCACTCTGTGTTTCATAGTCAGTGAATGAGGGCTTATTACCGCAATAATAATAGAGAAGATAAAAAAGAAAAAGCTTCTCATGTAATTCACTCATTTACTGGCAGTTAACACTTTACCAGCAGAACTGAAACAGCTCAGCTGTCAGCAAACATCATTCAAGAGAGATCATTGTCTGACAAGTAATGTTAGCACATGCTAACAGTTTAATCAGTTTTCAAAAGCTGAGACAGTCGCTCATTGAAAATAAGAAGTGCTAATCTTACTCGCTAAAAGCTCACTAACCTTACTAGTGTTGTGTTTAGAAGTAGCCCAATTTCAGTCATTCTTCACCAGGGCAGAACACTGCAGAAGTCCGCTGACAGACGGCCGGAGATGGGGAAAGTGAGAGGAGGAGGGGGCGTGATATGATAGTTACACTTTCTGTCCATCACTCAGTATAGTCTGTGTCGTATCTAGGTATGCGTCTGAACCGTACCATGGGTGGCGTACCGAAAAATGTGAATGTAAGTACTGTTACACCCCTAATTTTGAGACTAATGTTAGCTGGTTTGCTGCAGATGGTGAAGACAGACTGAGCTAACTAATGGATGAATATGACTATATAAAAGTTTGTGACTGGGGTGTGTGATGTAAGTGCTCAAAAGGATATGACCAGTCACAGGTGCACAAAAAAACAAGCAAGTTTATTTATATAGCACATTTCATACACAAAGGCAACTCAGTGTGCTTTACAGACAAAAAAGGAACATACAGAGGAAATAAAGCAAAATGCTTGAACAAGGGACTTCCGGTTATGGCGGTTCACACAGGAAGACGTGCTTCACACTGCTCTGCTCGTGAAAATAAAAATTTTACTAAAACGCTCTCAATTGGAACAAAAACCCACCCCAACGTTTTGGAGTGGACATGGTAAAGACCAAGGTTGGAAAATTACGTGGAGGAAAAGGTAATTCGTCAAAACAACCCATGCTAACAGACTTTCATGCTCGAGGCGAAACAGAGAAAACTCCAGAAGCAATGGTGGAGGAGGGAGCCAGCGGCGGAGCGGAAACAGCTGAAGAGGGGACAAACGTAGTGCTCACTGCCATTAACTCCATGAGAACAGAGTTTTCGTCTAAATTCGATGAGATTATAACAGCGATAGAAGGTATGAGAAAGGAAATAAATGACTGCATGGAGCGAGTGTCGCAGGCGGAGCTCCGAATATCAAGCGCTGAAGATGATGTTGCCAGCCTGCAAACTAAACTGCAAACACTGGAATCAAAATGCAAAAGTCTGGAAGATAACGTCCTAGACTTGGAATCCCACTTGCGACGGAATAATTTAAAGCTGGTGGGCCTCCCGGAGGGAACGGAGGGACGGGACCTGTGTTCCTTTTTGGAAAAGTGGCTTCCAGAAGCACTGAATAACATGGATCTGCAGTCATCGGTTGTTTTAGAGAGAGCTCACTGAATTGGCCCACTGAGAGATAATAAGACACCACCGAGGACACTGATTATGAAGTTCCTCAACTACAAAGACAAGATGACAGTCACCAATGCGGAGCGAGCTAAAGGGGAAATTAAGTACCAGGACCAACAAGTGCGGTTCTACCCGGACTTGGCTGCAGGAATACAACAATTGAGGAAACAGTTCGACCTGGTCCGCAAAGAGTTGTGCAACCTAGGGATTCGTCATGGAGTAATTCATCCGGCAAGACTGCTGGTCACATATAAAGGGAGAACCCACACCTTCAGGACCCCTCAAGAGGTGCAGGAGTTCATCAAGCAAATCCAAAAGGAGACTGGCGGGAGCTAAGCATGAACATGACAAAGGTAGAACATTTAAGCATACATACAGGCATCTGATTGATCTGAAACATAAACATGTCTACAAAATACAGACTGTTAAAAAAATGTTATGATGTACAACGTTGCTATAAAACTTTGAAGTTATGTTGAAAAAGATACAGAAGAGAGTTAATGTCATAAGAATAGTAGTAGTGTAAGGGTGATTGAGAGGAGAAAGACGAGAGAGTGGTTTGACTGATCCTCGCAGGTATGGAACAGTCACTAGCTACAACGGGAGACGGATTATTTGGGGGGGATTACCACGAATGTGGGGAAAGGGAAGCTGTTTTTGTTTAGTTTGTAAGATGAATGTTCTATCATCCATGTTTTTGTTTCTCTGTATGAGTATGTTCATATTGCAAGGTAATCTCAAACTCTTTATTGATCATAGACCAAAGCGTTAATCTTAATTTAACTTCATGGAATTGCGGCAGCACAGCAACTCACCCTTGGCCAGGGGATCCTGGGTTCGATCCCAGCCTCCGACCAACAGTGATCTGTGTGGAGTTTGCATGTTCTCCCCGTGTCTGCGTGGGTTTACTCCGGGATTTCTCCGGTTTCCTCCCACATGCCAAAAACATGCAAGTTAGGTTAATTGGCATCAAAACTGGGGATTCTAAATTGTCCTTAGGTATGACTGTGAGAGTGAATGGTTGTCTGTCTTTCTGTGTTGGCCCTGTGATGGAGTGGCGATCTGTCCAGGGTGTACCCTGCCTCTCGCCCAAAGATGCTGGGATAGGTTCCAGCCCCCCCGTGACCTGAAAAGGATTAAGCGGAAGAAGATGGATGGAATTGCAGAGGTCTACAAAATCTTAAAAAACTTAAACAAGTCATGAATAAAATAAAAGACATAGATTCGAAAATTGTATTTTTACAACAAACTCATCTATTAGAGGAGGATGTAAAAAGAATTAGGAGAAGATGGCAAGGTAACGTGTTCACCTCATCATTTTCATCCCGATCCAGGGGAGTTATGACTCTCATACACAAAACAGTCCCACTTCAAGTGAAAAATGTAACTAGAGACAAATTTGGAAGATATTTAATCATCCAAAGATCTTTGCTATAAGAAAATATAAATCGGGTGAACTTATACGGCCCCAATATTGATGATTATAACTTCTTTGTTAATCTATTCCTCACTTTATCATCACTTACAGGGCAACATATAATAGCAGGGGATTTTAATTGTACATTGAATCCCAGTATAGATAGATCAACAGGACTGGACTGTACGCACAATGGATGTAGGATGACCATTAATCATTTTATGAAAGAATTGAGACTGCTAGATATATGGAGAGAACTGAAACCACAATTCAAAGCCTATTCTTGTTATTCTAATACCCATAAGACATTCTCACGTATTGACTATTTTTTGATCTCTACAGAATTAAGGTCCAAGATTCAAAACTGTTTCTATGATAACATTGTGATTTCTGATCATGCACCCTGCTGTCTAGTATATGTAGATAAGAAATTGACAAAGGACCCAGTTAGGTGGCATTTTCAACATAAATGGCTTCAGGATGAGGAATTTGTTAAGTACATAGAAAAACAGATAGATGAGTTCTTTGATATCAATACTACACAAACAACGGCATGTATAAAGTGGGATGCTTTCAAAGCTTTTATTAGGGGGCATATTATTAGTTATACAGGTTCAAAATCTAAGAAGACCCGAGAGGAGAGAGTCCAGTTGGAACGTAAAATAAAAATTCTTCAAGAAAAGGTGTATGCAGGAAGTAACCCACAGTTAGAGAACGAATTACTGATTCTGAGAGCTGGATATGACAAAAAATCAGCGAATAGAGCTGCCTCGAGTCTTCTAAGATTGAAGCAAACTTTTTATGAACAAGGTGAAAAATCAGGAAAATTATTGGCATGGCAGATTAAACAATTAGAATCTAAAACACCAATTACCAGTTTTATAAGTAACGGACAGGTAGTTGTAGATCCTTTAGAAATTAATAGTGCCTTTAGAGATTATTATGAAAAACTATATGATATAAAAAATGAAACTGACTTAACAAAACTAAATGGGTTTTTGGGTGGATTATCTATACCATGTATTCCAAATGAAAACAGGGAGACACTGGAGTCCAAAATTAGTCAAGAAGTTGGGCTAGCCATTGATAATATGAAATCAGGAAAAAGAGCAGGACCAGATGGTCTTCCAGTTGACCTCTATAAAAAAATTTAAGAATAAATTAATAAAACCACTTTTGGAAATGGTTTTAGAAGCATTTCAAAATGGTAATTTACCACCATACATGAATAATGCCTTAATTATACTGTTACCAAAACCGGGTAAACCCCCTAATAAATGTGAAAACATGAGACCAATAAGCCTATTAAATGCTGATCTTAAAATAATTTGTAAAATTTCAGCAAAACGCCTGCAAGATACAAATATTATTAACCGAGATCAGAATGGCTTTATAATGGGAAGACAAGGCTTCCAAAATGTAAGAAGACTATTTAATATTATTTATTCCAATAAAGAAGCACCGGATACAGCTCTCCTATCACTGGACGCCGAAAAGGCCTTTGATAGGGTCCAATGGCCCTATCTTTTTGAAGTCCTACAAAGGTTTGGACTTGGAAATAATTTCATAAAATGGGTCCAGATAATATACAATAATGCTACAGCAGAAATCCCAACAAACAGCAATATCTCAAAATCAATAAAAATCAATAGAGGAGGACTTCCGGTTATGGCGGCCACCTAGAAGGACACGTATCACTCTGCTCTGCTCCTGGAGATAAAGATTCGGCAAATAACTCTCTCATTTGGAACAGAATTTTTCCCAGCGTTTGGGCGAGGATATGCCGGTGAAGCCTAAGGCTGGGAAATCAGGTGGGGGAAAAATTGAACCTCCGAAGCAGTCCAAATTAACGGACTTTCACGTCTGTGGCGCAGCAGGAAAAGCTGCGGATATGGCGGATGAAACTAGCGGTGGTGCGGTAACTGCTGATGATGGTGGCACAGGTGCAGTGCTGGCTGCCATTAGCTCAATGAGAGCAGACTTTTCCGCTAAACTTGATGGGATTCAAGTTTTTTTTTTTTTGTTTTTTTTTGCAAGATGGCGCCCACAGTGGTCGACATGGTGCTTCGCTGCGCCCTTTGTTTGTTTTTGTTTGTCAATTGTGTGTCTGCTTGCACTTATACCCGTGAAGAACTTCTAAATATCAGAACTTTCACTCCCACGGACCTTCTCCCAGTTTTTTTAGCTCCTGCCGCCGATCTGGTTCATTGCTTGGCTCGAAAAGTGAGACGGCGAAAGAGAGGAAGACGAGCGGGCGCTCTCGTGCGGCTTCGCAGGAGAGGCACGCGCACGGCGTTGCCTGGCATATTTCTGTCCAATACCAACTCTCTCTCTAACAAGGTAGATGAACTGAGACTGCTGATGCGTTTTAAGGACCTCTCCTCCTCGGCTGCCCTCTGTTTTACTGAGACCTGGCTCAGGGAAAATACACCGGACAGCGCGCTGCGCCTCGAGGGATTTCAGCTGTTTCGTGCTGATCGTGACACAGAGCTTTCCGGCAAGACCACAGGAGGCGGAGTCTGCTTTTACATCAACAGCAGCTGGTGCTCTGATGTAACGGTGATTTCCAAACACTGTTCTCCCGCCCTGGAATTTCTTGTTATTAACTGCAAGCCTTTTTATTCCCCGCGGGAGTTCGCTTCTTTCATCCTCGTCGCTGTGTACGTCCCTCCCGACGCGGACACGCGCGAAGCTCAGTGCGTGCTCACGGACCACATCCAACACACGGAACGGATTTTCCCAGACTCTCTGGTTATTGTGGCTGGCGACTTTAATCAGAGCAATCTGAGCCACGATCTCCCCCGCTACAAACAGTTTATTTAATGCCCCACCAGAGGATTAAACACACTGGATCACTGTTACACCACAGTGAAAGACGCATATCGCGCTGTTCCCCGCGCTGCGCTGGGATTATCTGATCACGTGATGGTTCACCTCATTCCCACATACAGACAGAGATTGAAGCTCACTAAACCTGTCGTGAGCACTACGAAGAAACGGACCAGTGAAGCTGAGGAGAAGCTGGAAATGTGCATGGAAATAACTGACTGGGGCATGTTTAAACGAGCCACGCATGATCTGGATGAATATACGGACACTGTGAACTCATATATCCACTTTTGTGAAGAGGACATTCTTCCATCACGCATCAGGGTGAGGTACTCTAATGACAAACCCTGGTTCACAGCTAAGCTCAGACAGATCAGGAAGGAGAAAGAAGCAGCGCTGAAAAGTGGAGACAGGGACTGCTACAGGGAGGTTAAATATCGGTTTAACAGAGAGCTGAAGAGAGCTAAATCTGTGTATTCTGAGAGACTCCAGCAGCAGTTCACTGCTAATGATTCGGCTTCTGTGTGGAGAGGACTGAGGCAAATCACCAACTATCGGCCTCAGGCTCTTAAAGGCCAGGATAACAAAGCCCTTTGTCAAAGACTGTCCCAACACTATGCCCGTTTTGACACCTCGTCATCTGTGTCCAACTCCCCCCCTCCCTCCAGCTCCACAGCCTCCACAATCCCTACCTCATTAAAGGCACCCCCTCCTCCTCCCCCCTGCCCTTATCATCAGTGAGCAGGACGTGCTCAAACAGTTCTCCAGACTGAACCCACGCAAGGCCCCCGGTCCGGACGGCGTGTCTCCCTCCACCCTGAGACACTGTGCGAAACAGCTGGCTCCTGTCTTCACAGACATTTTTAACTCCTCCCTTAAGCTATGCCACGTGCCGACCTGCCTCAAATCCTCCACCATCATCCCTGTCCCCAAGAAGCCACGGATCACTGGACTTAATGACTACAGACCTGTAGCGCTCACCTCTGTAGTCATGAAGTCCTTTGAGCGCCTGGTCCTGCCCCACCTCAAGTCCATCACCACCCCTCTCCTGGACCCGCTGCAGTTTGCCTACCGAGCCAACAGGTCTGTAGACGACGCAGTCAACCTGGCCCTCCACTCCATCCTGCAGCACCTGGACTCCCCGGGAACCTACGCCAGGATCCTGTTTGTGGACTTCAGCTCCGCATTCAACACCATCCGCCCCGCTCTGCTCCGGGACAAGCTGTCCCTGCTCAACGTGCCTGACTCCCTCTGCAGGTGGATCACCGACTTCCTGACGGACCGGAGGCAGCATGTGCGGCTGGGAAAGACTGTCTCAGACTCTACTAGCATCAGCACCGGATCACCCCAGGGCTGTGTACTTTCCCCCCTACTCTTCTCCCTTTATACCAACTCCTGCACCTCCAGCCACCAGTCTGTCAAGTTGATCAAGTTTGCGGACGACACCACCCTCATCGGGCTCATCTCCAACGGCGACGAGTCCGCCTACAGGAGAGAGGTGGCCCAGCTGGCGTCCTGGTGCAACAACAACAACCTGCAGCTGAACGCTCTGAAGACAGTGGAGATGATTGTGGACTTCAGCAAAGTCACAACCCCTCTGCCCCCCCTCACCCTCACAGGCTCTCCCATCACCACTGCTGATTCCTTCCGCTTCCTAGGCACTACCATCACCAGGGACCTCAAATGGGAGCCGACCATCAGCTCACTCATCAAAAAAGCCCAGCAGAGGATGTTCTTCCTGCGGCAGCTGAGGAAGCTCAAGCTACCCACCAAGATGTTAGTGCAGTTCTACACAGCCATCATCGAGTCCATCCTCACCACCTCCATAACCGTGTGGTACGCAGGAGCCACTGCCAGGGACAGACTAAGGCTGCAGCGCGTCGTGCGCACTGCTGAGAAGGTGATCGGCTGCAAGCTCCCATCTCTCCAGGATCTGTACATCTCCAGGACCCGGAGGCGTGCTGGCCGGATCATAGCCGATCCCTCACACCCTGGTCACGTACTGTTTGCCCCCCTCCCCTCAGGTAGAAGACTTCGGTCCATCCAGACTAAAACCTCCCGTCACATGAACAGCTTCTTCCCCTCTGCCATCAGACTGCTGAACACTAAGTGACTTATTGACTCTCATGCACTATGTACAACAGCTCAACCAGACTCATGTCAATCATCACTGTTTTCTTCCTGCATTACCGACTGCACTATATGGTTCTCCACAGTATCTGCTGCTCGCTAATATATTTTAACTGCTGACCAGTATCACTTACTCTTATTCTACACTTTATTGCATGTATAGTTTATTTCTTTTATTTTATCATGTTTAATGTTGCAGCATTGCACCGAGACAAATTCCTAGTTTGTGTACTACATGAACAATGGCAATAAATCTGATTCTGATTCTGATTCTGATTATGGCAGCGTTGGATGCAATGAGAAAGGAATTGGGTGACTGTGTGGAGCGAGTGACGCAGGTGGAGCTTCGTGTTTCCAGTGTGGAGGATGACGTCGGCCGACTTCAATTAAAGGTGCGCACTTTGGAAAAAAAAATAAATGTCTGGAAGATAATGTCCTGGACTTGGAGTCCCGGTCGAGACGGAACAACCTGAGGCTGGTGGGTCTACCGGAGGGAGCCGAAGGTCGTGATTCATGCTCCTTTTTGGAGGGGTGGATCCCGGAGGCGCTGAACAACGCGGAGCTAAATTCATCAGTCGTCTTGGAAAGCGCCCACCGAATTGGCCCGCCGAGACATAACAAGGCAGCACCGAGGACGCTAATTATGAAGTTCCTCAGTTACAGAGACAGGATGACGATCTCCAACGCGGTGCGGGCCAAAGGAGAAATTAAATACCAAGATCAACAGGTGCGGGTCTACCCAGATTTGGCCTCAGGAATCCAACAATTAAGGAAGCAGTTTGACCCCATCCGTAAAGAACTGCGCAACCTTGGGCTTCGTCATGGAGTGATTCACCCTGCAAGACTTCTGGTCACATATGAGGGCAGAACACACATCTTCAAGACCCCTGAGGAGGCGCAGGAGCTCATCAAGAAGATCCAGGAAGAGACTGGTGGGAGCTAAGCATGAACAGAATATAGGGTAGAATATTTGAGCATTTACATAGGCATTTAACTGATTTGAAGCATATAGCAAGATTACAAAATATAGATTGTATTACATATTAAAAAAAAAAAAAAGATGTACAAAATTGCTATAAAATTTTGGAGTTAAATTGGAAAATTACAGAAGAGAGTTAATGTTACGTTATTAAAAGCAGTAGAGTTAGGGTGATTGGGAGGATGAAGAAGGAGTGGCTTTGGCTGATCCTCGTGGGTGTGGAGCGGTCGATGGCTATAGCGGGAGACAGAATTTTTTTTTTGATTTTGGGGGGTTTACCACGAAGGTGGGAAGGGGGAATTTGTTTGTGTGTAGTTTGTAGGATGAATGTTCAACCACTCATGTTTTTGCTTCTCTGTATGAGCATGTTTATATTGCGAGGTAATCCTAAACCCCCTATTGATCATAGACCAAAGCGTTAATTTTAATTTAACTTCATGGAATTGCAGAGGTCTACAAAATTTAAAAAAACTTAAACAAGTTATGAATAAAGTAAAAGACATAGGTTCAAAAATTGTGTTTTTACAAGAAACCCATCTAATAGAGGAGGATGTAAAAAGAATTAGGAGAAGATGGCAAGGAAGTGTGTTCACCTCATCATTTTCATCCCGAGCCAGGGGAGTTATGACTCTCATACATAAATCAGTTCCATTTCAAGTGAAAAATGTAATTGGAGACAAATTTGGAAGATATCTAATTATTCAAGGATCTTTGCTATTAGAAAACATAAATCTGGTGAACTTATACGGTCCCAACATAGATGATCAAAAGTTCTTTGCTAATTTATTTCTTATCTTATCATCACTTACAGGGCAACATATAATAGCAGGGGATTTTAATTGCACATTGAATCCCAGTATAGACAGATCAACAGGACTGGACTGTACACACAATGGATGCAGGATGATCATTAAGCATTCTATGAAAGAATTGAGATTGCTGGATATATGGAGAGAAATGAAACCACAAGTTAAAGCCTACTCTTGTTATTCTAATACCTACAAGTCATTCTCACGTATTGACTATTTTTTGATCTCCACAGAATTAAGGTCCAAGATTCAAAACTGCTTTTATGATAACATTGTGATCTCTGATCATGCACCATGTTGTCTCATATATGTAGATAAGAAATTGACAAAGGAGCCAGGTAGGTGGCAATTTCAGCATAAATGGCTTCAGGATGAGGAATTTGTTAAGTACATAGAAAAACAGATAGATGAGTTCTTCGATATTAATACTTCACAAACATCAGCATGTATAAAGTGGGAGGGTTTTAAAGCTTTTATTAGGGGACATATTATTAGTTATACAGGTTCAAAATCTAAGAAGACTCGAGAGGAGAGAGTCCAATTGGAACACAAATTAAAAATTCTTCAAGAAAAAGTGTATGCAGGAAGTGACCCAAAGTTAGAGAACGAATTAATAATTCTGAGAGCTGAATATGACAAAAAATCAGCGAATAGAGCTGCCTCGAGTCTTCTAAGATTGAAGCAATCTTTTTATGAACAAGGTGAAAAATCAGGGAAATTATTGGCATGGCAGATTAAACAATTAGAATCTAAAACACCAATAACCAGTATTATAAGTAACGGACAGGTAGTTGTAGATCCTTTAGAAATTAATAGAGCCTTTAGAGATTACTATGAAAAATTATATGATACAAAAAATGAAACTGACTTAACAAAACTAAATGGGTTTTTGGACGGACTATCTATACCGTGTATTCCAAATGAAAACAGGGAGATACTGGAGTCTAAAATTAGTCAAGAAGAAGTTGGGCTAGCCATTGATAATATGAAATCAGGAAAAAGTGCAGGACCAGATGGTCTTCCAGTTGACCTCTATAAAAAATTTAAGAATAAATTAATAAAACCTTTTTTGGAAATGGTTTTAGAAGCATTTCAAAATAGTAATTTACCATCATACATGAATAATGCCTTAATTATACTGCCGCCAAAACCAGGTAAACCCTCTAATAAATGTGAAAATATGAGACCAATAAGCCTATTAAATGCTGACCTTAAGATAATCTGTAAAATTTTAGCCAGACGAATACAAGAAATATTACCAAATATTATTAACCGAGATCAGAATGGCTTTATAAAGGGAAGACAAGGCTTCCATAATGTAAGAAGATTATTCAATATTATTTACTCTAATAAAGAAGCACCGGATACAGCTCTCCTATCATTGGACGCCGAAAAGGCCTTTGATAGGGTCGAATGGCCCTTTCTTTTTGAAGTCTTACAAAGGTTTGGATTTGGAAATAATTTCATAAAATGGGTTCAGATAATATATAATAATGCTACAGCAGAAATCCTAACAAACAGCAATATCTCAAAATCAATAAAAATCAATAGAGGATGTCGACAAGGCTGTCCACTTTCACCTTTACTGTTTACTATGGCAATTGAACCTTTAGCGATGGCAGTACGTTTACATCCGCAAATATATGGAATTAAGGTTGGACCAACAGAACATAAAATCTCCCTGTATGCCGATGACATAATTTTGTTTATGTCGAATCTTAAAAAATCAATTCCGACCTTGTTGAATTTAATAAAGAATTTTGGGGAAATATCAGGATATAAAATAAATAAAACTAAATCTTCAATATTAATGCTAAATGAGTCCCAGAGAAAGCACCCAGCTTCTGAGGTAAATCAATTCAATGTTGTAAATCAGTTTAAATATTTAGGAATTCAAATTGTGCCCAAGCTGGAATCAGTCGCCAGTGCCAACTACGAAGCCTTAATGACAGACATTAATGAGTTAATTCAGAGATGGATGTCACTACCAATGTCGATGATTGGGAGAATTAATATACTTAAAAGTAATATCTTACCCAAAATACTTTATTTATTTCAATACATTCCTTTACCACCACCTTCAGATCTATTCTCAAGAATTAAAAAAAAGTTAGTGGAGTTTATATGGAACAATAGGAAGGCTAGATTACATCTGTCCTTACTATATTTACCATTTGATCGTGGAGGTCTGAAATGTCCAAACTTTATGTTGTATTACTGGTCAGCACAACTGAGGTCTATGACATATTATTTTTCATCAAATGATCTCCCTCACTGGACTGAAATGGAATCATACAATTTACCTTTACCTCTCCCCATATTCATATACTCAGACTCGGCAAAAAAATTACAGAAACAAGTTAAAAATCCATTTGTAAAACATATGATCAAAATATGGTGTGAAACTAAAAAATAATTAAAAGAACCACACTTACTGTCACAATTTAGTCCAATATGGGGTAATCAATATTTTAAACCAGGGAGAGCGGATGCTGTATTTAAAGTATGGAATTTAAAAGGGATCCAAAAAATTCAAGATTTATATTTGTCATGTTCAGATAACATAATGTCTTTTGAAGAGCTGAGGATCAAATTTAATCTTAATAGAACACATTTTTTTAAATATCTTCAGATTAGGAACTTTATTCGATCAAATCAAAACAATGCTCTCACTCAACCTATTTATTCATCCTTGGAAAAAATCTTGACGAAAGATGGTAAGAGAAAGGGTATTATTTCAGAGTTTTATAACTCATTGACATTATCTTCAAGTGAAAACTCGCAGAAAAGACTGAATTATTGGAAAGAAGACCTGCAAACTGAAATCTCAGAGGAACAATGGGAATTGGCTTGTACAGAAGCTCAAACCAAATCAATAAATGTACGTCTAAAATTGATACATTTTAAATGGTTAATGCGGATGTATGTTACACTGGTGGAATTAAATAGATATAACAAAAACATACCAGATACATGCACAAAATGTATGGAAAGTAAAGGAACCTTATTTCATTGTTTATGGGAATGTAGGAAAATTAGAATGTTTTGGGAAGAGGTGAGGGGAACAATTGAAAAAATAATTTCAAAACAAATCCTATTGAATCCTAAATTGTTTTTGTTGGGTCTGCATCCAGAAAAGCACAACTTTAATAAAAGTGAAAGAGCATTCATAGACCTCAGTTTGCTTAACGCCAAAAAATGTATTGCACTATTGTGGAAAAAGACTCATAGACCAGATGTGACTCAGTGGTTAAGACAGATGTTAACAAACCTTCCACTAGAAAGAATAACATACATACTGAAATCAAAGGAAACTGTGTTTGAGAATATATGGAGACCTTTTATTGATTATGTAAAGAATTTAAACATAACTTTTGAAGAAGAAGGTGAATGATGTGTGTGGACCTTATAAATTCCAAACTGGTGAATGTATAATATGTATACTTATGTAATGGATTGCCTAGACTAAACAGAGGAGCATTGTTGAAGACCTGTTCCTGTTAGTGGTTGTTGGTGTGTTTTAGTACATTTTTTTTTTTTATTACTTTAGTGTTAGTGTTTGATTGTTTGTGTTATGTTTGTAAAAAAGGTTCAATAAAAATATTGTGGAAAGAAAAAAAAAATCAATAGAGGATGTCGACAAGGCTGTCCACTTTCACCTTTATTGTTTAGTATGGCAATTGAACCTTTAGCGATGGCAGTACGTTTACATCAACAATTATATGGAATTAAAGTAGAATCAACAGAACATAAAATCTCCCTGTATGTCGATGACATAATTTTATTTTTGTTGAATCTTAAAAAAATCAATTCCGATCTTGTTAAATTTAATAAAGAATTTTGGGGATATATCAGGATATAAAATAAACAAAACAAAATCTTCAATATTAATGCTAAATGAGACCCAGAGAAATCACCCAGCTCCTGAGGTAAACCAATTCAATGTTGTAGATCAGTTTTAATATTTAGGAATTCAAATTTTGCCTAAGTTAGAATCAGTCGCCAATGCCAACTATAAAGCCTTAATAACAGATATTAATGAGTTACTTCAGAGATGGATGTCACTACCAATGTCGATGATCAGGAGAATTAATATACTTAAAAGTAATATCTTACCAAAAATACTTTACTTATTCCAAAACATCCCTTTACCACCACCTTCAGATCTGTTCTCAAGAATTAAAAAAAGTTAGTGGAATTTATATGGAACAATAGGAAGGCTAGAATACGTTTGTCCTTACTATACTCACCATTTGATCGTGGAGGTCTGAAATGTCCAAACTTTATGTTGTATTACTGGTCAGCACAACTGAGGTCTATGACATATTATTTTTCAACAAATGATCCTCCTCATTGGACTGAAATGGAGTCATACAATTTAACTTTACCTCTTCCCTTATTCATATACTCAGACTCGGCTAAAAAATTACAGAAACAAGTTAAAAATCCAATTGTAAAACACATTTATGGTGTGAAACCAAAAAATATTTGAAAGAACCACACTCACTGTCACAATTTAGCCCAATATGGGGTAATCAATATTTTGCACCAGGGAGAGCGGATACTGTATTTAAAGTATGGAATTTAAAAGGGATTCAAAAGATTCAAGACATATATTTGTCACACTCAGATAACATAATGTCTTTTGAAGAACTGATGATTAAATTCAATCTTAATAGAACACACTTTTTTAAGTATCTTCAGCTTAGAAATTTTATTTGATCAAATCAAAATAATGCTCTCACCCGACCTAATTATTCATCTTTGGAAAAATTTTTGATAAAAGAGTCAGAGAAAGAGTATCATTTCAGAGTTTTATAACTCACTGACACTATTCTCATGTGAAAACTCACAGAAAAGACTGAATGACTGGAAAGAAGACCTGCAAATTGAAATTTCAGAGGAACAATGGGAAATGGCTTGTGCAGGAGTTCAAACCAAATCAATAAATGCACGTCTTAAACTGATAAATTTTAAATGGTTAATGCGGATGTATGTTACACCAGTGGAATTAAATAGATATAACAAAAACATACCAGCTACATGCACAAAATGTATGGAAAGTAAAGGAACCCTATTTCACTGTTTATGGGAATGTAGAAAAATCAGAATGTTTTGGGAAGAGGTGAGGGTAACAATTGAAAAAATAATTTCAAAACAAATCACATTGAACTCTTAACTGTTTTTGTTGGGTCTGTATCCAGAAAAACACAACTTCAATAAAAGTGAAAGAACATTTATAGACCTTGGTGACATGATTTACAACCCAAGAGACAGACGCTGACACGAGAGATACAGACAATTATCTTTATTGTGAATTAGTGAGTGAAGTGTGAGTGAATGTGTGAATGTTCATCTGGCCACTGGAGCTGAGCCCGTCTTGCGGTAACCTGGCAACCCTGCAAAACACAAGCACAAGGTTACTGTTGTTCAGTAGCAATGTTCGGCGGGTATGCTGCAGGGGCTTACTTGCAGGTGCCACAATGAGAGGCTGACTGACTCCTGGTGTCCGTGCGACGTTGTGCTTGTGGTGTCCGGTGCTGTGGAGATGAGGAGGAGCTCCGCGGAGCGGAGGACGGTGCCTCGTCAGCAGAGGAGGATGGTCCGCTGCCAGGGAGGTCCACCTGTGCACAGGGGATAGAACTAGTAGAGGAATGATGATGAGATAGCTTACGTGACCTGGTAAGGCAAGGCATGGATTCTTTGACACGAGATCGTGGTCTTGGCGCGTTGCTTGGCGAGAGTGACAGACGACTCCGTGCTGAGGCGTCTGCGCGTTGGGCTTTTATGGCCCGCTGATTGCCACCTGCTGAAGTGAGCGCAGCTGATGTTGATGATGCTGATGATGGCCTAGCGGCCATCATGACAGTACTCCCCCCTCTAGAGGTGCCTCCAGGCACCTGCCCAATCCTACCTGGATGCGCCCGATGGAAATCGCGGATCAACTGCTTATCGAGGATCAACGCAGGGCGTATCCAGGAGCGATGCTCAGGGCCAAACCCCTCCCAGTCCACCAAATACTGAAGGCCCCAACCCCTCCTGCGGACGTCCAGGATTGCTGTCACCCCCCAGGCCGGATGGTCATCAATCATCCTCGGGGGAACAGGAGCCGCGGGGGGCGGGCACAGCGGGTCGGCGACGTAGGGCTTGACCTGGGAGACGTGGAAAGTGGGGCAGATGCGCATGTGAGAGGGGAGAGCAAGACGCACAGATACAGGGTTGACAATGCGGGAAATGACAAAGGGACCGATGAAGCGCTTGGTCAGCTTACGCTTCTCGGCAGGCACACTGATGTTTTTCGTGGACAACCATACCTTGTCACCCACCTTGTAATCCGGGGCAGGCCTCCTATGGCGGTTGGCCACTTCAATGTTCCGTTCCGTGGTCCTCAGAAGGGCTCTGCGAGCAATGGACCAAACCTGCCGACAGCGTCTGGCGTGAGCCTGCACGGACGGGACCGCCACCTCCCCCTCCTCCTCCGGGAACAAGGGTGGATCGTACCCCAACGATGCCTTGAAGGGGGACATCCCCGTGGACGAGGACACCGTGGTGTTATCAGCGTACTCGATCCACGGGAGATACATGCTCCACGAAGAAGAGCAGGAGGAGATGACACAGCGCAGCGCAGCCTCCAGCTCCTGATTGGCTCGCTCGCACTGGCCGTTACTCTGCAGGTGGTATTCAGAGGAGAGACTGGCTGTGGCCCCAAGTGCCGTACAGAACGCCTTCCAAACCTGCGAGACGAACTGTGGCCCTCGATCAGAAACAATATCAGCGGGGATTCCGTGAGGACGAACCACATGAAGAACGAGAAGGTCCGCTGTCTCCCGTGCTGATGGCAATCCCCGGAGGGGCACAAAATGGGCAGCTTTAGAAAAGCGGTCCACGATGGTCAAAATAGTCATGAAGTGGCCGGAGGGGGGCAAACCGGTCACAAAGTCCATGGCTACATGGGACCAGGGGCGGGAGGGGACGGGCAAAGGGTGTAGCAGACCCGCCGGAGCCGATGATGATGTCTTCCCCGTGGCGCACTGAGCGCAGGCCCGGACATAGTTGTTAACGTCCTTCCGCAGTCCTGGCCACCAAAAGGTTCTCTGGAGGAGGTCAACGGTCCGACTCACACCCGGATGGCACGCCAGTTTGGACGCATGGCCCTACTCTATTACTTGGCTCCTAACAGGACGAGGAACAAACAAGTGACCCGGGGGCCCCCCACCTGGATCAGGCTCCACCTCCTGTGCTCTCCTGACCTTATCAGAGATGCCCCAGGTCAATGCACCCACCACACAAGAAGATGGCAGAATCGTCTCCTCCTGGTCGTCAGCGGAGGGCACGTCAAACTGCCTGGAAAGGGCATCAGGCTTACCATTCTTACTTCCTGGCCGGTAGGTGATCGTAAAATTAAAGCGACCGAAGAAGAGTGACCAGCGAGCCTGACGTGCATTCAACCGCTTGGCAGTCCTAAGGTATTCAAGATTGCAGTGATCAGTCCAGACGACAAACGGCTGCCCCTCCAGCCAGTGTCTCCACTCCTCCAGCGCAAGTTTGACAGCCAGTAGCTCCCTGTCGCCAATGCTGTAGTTCCTCTCAGCAGGTGTCAAACGATGAGAGAAGTAAGCGCAGGGGCGGATCTTCCCGTCCGTCGGGGAGCGCTGGGAGAGTACCGCCCCCACCCCCGAGTCCAATGTGTCCACCTCCACCAAGCATTGGAGCTCCGGGTCCACCTGGGTCAACACACGGGCCGAAGCGAACTCTCCCTTCAGCCTGTCAAACGCCGCGGCAGCCTCCTCACTCCAATGGAAAGGGACCTTCGGGGATGTGAGCGCAGTCAGGGGTCTGGCGATGTTCCCAAAATTTGGCACGAAGCGCCGGTAAAAATTGGCAAATCCCAAAAACCCCTGCAACTGTTTCCTGGAAGCGGGCGTAGGCCAGTCCACCACCGCCTTGACTTTATCCGGATCGGGAAGCACCTGGTTACGGGCGATGATAAACCCCAGAAAAGAGGTGCGATCCGTGTGGAACTCACACTTCTCCACCTTGACAAACAACTGATTCTCCAGGAGGCGCTGTAGGACCCGTCGTACATGCACCTGATGCTCCTCCAGTGTGCGCGAGAAAATGAGGATATCATCTAGGTAAACAAAGACAAAGGAATTCAGGAAATCCCGGAGAACGTCATTTATTAGGTGCTGGAACACTGCCGGAGCGTTGGTTAACCCAAACGGCATCACTAGGTATTCAAAGTGGCCGCTTGGGGTCCAGAAAGCAGTCTTCCATTCATCACCTTCTCGGATGCGCACCAGGTGATAGGCGTTCCGTAGATCTAACTTGGTAAACCAGGACGCCCCCTGGAGGGAATCGAAAGCAGTATTCATCAAGGGGAGAGTGTATTTATCCTTAATAGTAATGTCGTTGAGACCCCGGAAGTCGATGCAGGGGTGCAGCGACCCGTCCTTCTTCCCAACGAAGAAGAAGCCTGCCCCGACGGCCGAGGAGGATGGACGGATGATGCCGGAGGCCAGGGACTCCTTGATGTACGTGTCCATGGCTTCGCGTTCCGGAGCTGACAGGCTGTACAGGAGGCTCGCCGGGAGAGGGGCCCCAGCCTTGAGGTTGATCGCGCAGTCGTATGGACGATGGGGGGGAAGAGACAGCGCCCGTGACTTGCTGAACACCTGACCCAGATCATGGTAGACGTCAGGCACCTTCGACAGGTCTGGGGGGGGGGGTTGAGGGAGGCATCATCGGTACTGAGGGAGCGCATGCAGCGGACTGAAGACAGGCGCTCAGACAGAATGAGCTCCAGGCCGTTATTCTCCCGGCTTGCCAGTCGAACGTGGGGTTATGCAGCCGGAGCCAAGGGTACCCCAAGATGATGGGTGAAGAGGAGATGGGCAAGACCAGGAACCGTATTTCCTCCCTGTGGTTACCAGAAACAATCGTCAACACAGGTGCCGTCTGGTGGGAAACTGACGTCAGAGATGCCTTTGACAGGGTGACCAGATGGATAGGGGGGCGTAAGGGTTGACAGCTGAGGCCCAACAGGGTTGCCAAGTCTCTGGAGATGAAGTTCTGCTCAGCTCCAGAGTCGACTAAGGCAAGTGTGGTGTGTTCCTTGTGTTTATGAATGAGCCTAATGGGGATGTGGCAACTAGTGAGGGGCTTTTCCTGATTTCTGTCCGCGAATCCCCCTACCGTGATCCGCGGACCTCCCCTTTTAACGGGCAATCCACTACTCCATGTGCCCCATTCCCACAGTAGAAGCACAACCCCTGCTGCCTGCGGCGCTGTCTTTCTGCCGCTGTAAGACCCGATTGCCCCACCACCATATCCTCCTGCTCCGGAAGCTCTTCAGATGCGGGCAGAGCGAAGAGGGAGGCCCTAGCGGAGCGAGGGCAAGACTTACTCGCACGGCCAGCTGTTCGCCGTTCTGCTGCTCGCTCCCTTAGCCTGCTATCTAGGCTGATGGTGAGGGAGATTAATTCCCCAAGTCTGTCTGGTTTCTCCTTTGCCGCTAGCTTGTCCTTTAGCTCTGAGTTCAGGCTGCGGAGGAAAATCCCACAGAGCGCTGGTTCCCCCCACCCCAACTGACCAGCTAAAACCCGGAAGTCAACTGAATAATCGGCGGCAGATCTACTGCCCTGCCGAAGTCCAAGCAGCCATTCAGTTAACACCGCGCCCCGGTCGGCATGATCAAACACTTCCATGAACTCTGCCACGAACTGCTGGTAAGTCAACAATGAATAATTTGGTTTGGCCATGATGGTGTAAGCCCAATCTAGAGCTCGGCCTCCCAGCAGGCTGATGATGTATCCAATCTTATTCATATCCGTGGCAAAGTACCCCGGGACGCGGAGAAACACTGACTCACATTGCAGCAAAAACCCCCGTGCCTCCCCCAGTTTACCTAAAAAACGTGCGGGGGTTGGAACAGGAGTTAGGCGATGTGCGGAGGTTGAGCTGGTTTGGCTAGTAGCCGCAGCTGCGGGTGCAGAAGGTGCCCCGCTAGCCGGGGAGAACGCCTGGTGTCCTTCCAAGCGATCCAGCCGGCTGTTAATCTGAGTTAGTTGGTTTAAGATGACTGTCTGTTGGTGGGAAATCATGTCTACTCGTGCGCTGAGGGTGTTTAAACGGCGCGACAGCGCGCTGTCTGATGGGTCATCCTGACGGAGTCGTACTGACATGATTTACGACCCAAGAGACAGACGCTGACACGAGAGATACAGACAATTATCTTTATTGTGAATTAGTGAGTGAAGTGTGAGTGAATGTGTGAATGTTCGTCTGGCCACTGGAGCTGAGCCCGTCTTGTGGTAACCTGGCAACCCTGGAAAACACAAGCACAAGGTTACTGTTGTTCAGTAGCAATGTTCGGCGGGTATGCTGCAGGGGCTTACTTGCAGGTGCCACAATGAGAGGCTGACTGACTCCTGGTGTCCGTGCGACGTCATGCTCGTGGTGTCCGGTGCTGTGGAGATGAGGAGGAGCTCCGCGGAGCGGAGGACGGTGCCTCGTCAGCAGAGGAGGATGGTCCGCCGCCAGGGAGGTCCACCTGTGCACAGGGGATAGAACTAGTAGAGGAATGATGATGAGATAGCTTACGTGACCTGGTAAGGCAAGGCGTGGATTCTTTGACACGAGATCGTGGTCTTGGCGCGTTGCTTGGCGAGAGTGACAGACGACTCCGTGCTGAGGCGTCCGCACGTTGGGCTTTTATGGCCCGCTGATTGCCACCTGCTGAAGTGAGCGCAGCTGATGTTGATGATGCTGATGACGGCCTAGCGGCCATCATGACACTTGGTTTGCTTAATGCTAAAAAATGTATTGCACTTCTGTGGAAAAAGACTCATAGACCAGATGTGACTCAATGGTTAAGACAGATGTTAACAAACCTTCAACTAGAAAGAATAACATATATACTGAAATCAAAGGAAAATGTGTTTGAGAATATATGGAGACCTTTCATTGATTATGTAAAGAAATTAAACATAACTTCTGAAGAAGAAGGTGAATGATAAGTGTGAACCTTGCAAATTCCAAGCTGATTTTTAAAAAAAAAAAAAAAAACGAGATCATTTTTTTTATTCAAGAAGTTTGATATCTTATTTCAATATATATTTTGTATTCTTATGTAATAGATTACCTAAACTAAACAGACAAGCATTGTTGTTGACCTATTTTTGTTAATGGCTGTTATTATTTTTATTATACATTTTTTTTATTATTACTCTTTTTAATTTTTAAACTACTTTTGTGTTTATGTCTGACTGGTTATACCATATTTGTAAAAAAGTTCAACAAAAAATATTGTGAAAAAAATGCTTGAACAATAAAAAGAAAAAAATGAATGAATGAATCTTTATTTCGGATAGATTAGATTAAAAGATTAAAAGAAAGTAACAGAACTCCGGAGGTGGGAGTTGAAGTCCAGGAGGTCTTCAACTCCCACCTCCAGAAGAACTTGAAACCACATTCCAAGGGAGTCTGGAGACATGGGAGTCTGAATTGGCCATGTTCTCCCCCTCTTTTGTTGAAGCGGCGGCCCAGAACTGCGGCCACAAGGTGGTCGGTGCATCTCGTGGTGGCAACCCCTGAACCAAGTGGTGGACACCAGTGGTGAGGGGGTCCATTAAGCTGAAGAAGGAGTCCTATCAAGCTTGGTTGGCTTGTGGGACTCCAGAAGCAGCTGAGGTGTACCGGCAGGCCAAGCGGAGTGCAGCTTGGGTGATTGCTGAAGAAAAAACCTGGGTATGGGAGGAGTTTGATGAGGCCATGGAACAAGACTTTTGGTCGGCCTCGAAGAGATTCTGGCAAACTGTCCGGCGGCTCAGGAGGAAAAAGCAGCTCCCTGTCCACACTGTGTATGGTGCGGATGGGGCGCTGTTGACTTCAACTGGGGATATTGTCGGGCGGTGGAAGGAATACTTCGAGGATCTCCTCAATCCCACTGATACACCTTCCACAGAGGAAGCAGGGTTTGTGGACGAGGGGGATGACTTGCCTGTCACAGGGGCTGAGGTCACCAAGGTGGTTAAAAATCTCCTTGGTGGCCGGGCCCCGGGGATGGACAAGATTCGCCCTGAGTAAGATAAGATAAGATAAGCCTTTATTATTCCCACAATGGGGAAATTCCAGGATTGCAACAGCACAGGGACAGCAACACTCAGAGCAACAATCAAAAAGACAAGAAAAACAAGAGCAGCGAATATACATATGTACACATAAATATATAAATATATATACACACAGTGCGGAGCATTGTAGCTAGATGGAATAAACAGCATAACCGTCTACTTAGTTATCCTACATAGTATGAATATGTACCCATACATATTGTCACCCTCCGTAGCGACTGATATTGTCCTAGTTGTATACTGGAGGGGACCATTGTGTAAGTCTATTGCATCTTTTGCATTCAATACTAATAGGTCGTCATGTTTTTTTTGCTGTCTCTGCGAGCAGCCCTGCTTAGGTTATACAGTCTGACTGCCGTAGGTAGGAAGGACCTGCGAAACCTCTCGGTTGTGCACCTAGGATGATGTAGTCTGCTGCTAAATGAGCTCCTCAGTGCGTTCAGTATGTCCTGCATAGGGTGGGACTCAGACTCCAGCAGAGATGACAGTTTAGCCACCATCCTTCTCTCTTCTATCTCCTCCACTGGGTCAAGGCGTTGCCCCAGGACAGAGCTAGCTTTCTTGATCAGTTTGTTCAGTATCTTCCTATCGGCTGCTGTAATGCCACTGCCCCAGCAGACCACTCCAAAAGTGATGGCTGATGCCACCACCGTGTCGTAGAATGTCTTCAGCAGCGCCCCTTGTACACCAAAAGACCTGAGTCTCTTCAGTAGGAACAGCCTGCGCTGTCCCTTCTTGTAGAATGCATCGGTATTGTGTGACCAGTCTAATTTATTGTTCAGATGAACACCCAGGTACTTGTAGGATGTCACCATCTCAATGTCTGTTCCCTGTATGTTTACTGGTGCGGTGAGGGGTTGTCCTTGCCTGCGGCAGTCCACCACCAGCTCCTTAATTTTCCTTGCGTTGATCTGGAGGCAGTTCCGATGCCACCAGTCCACGAAGTCCTGGATAAGTTCTCTGTACTCAGCTTCATCTCCGTTGGAGATGAGGCCAATGATCTCAGAGTCATCTTCTGTAGATAGCAGTGTGTTGTGTTGTGTGAGAAGTCCGCAGTATAAAGGGTGAACAGGAAGGGAGCCAAAACCGTTCCCTGGGAGGCCCCCGTGCTACCGATGATCGTGTCGAACACACAGTCCCGGGTTCTCACAAACTGTGGCCGGTTAGTGAGGTAGTCCAGGATCCATGATGACAGGTGATGGTCCACCCCTGTGCACAGCAGCTTGTCCTTCAGGATCATCGGTTGGATGGTGTTGAAAGCACTGGAGAATTCAAAGAACATGATCCTCACCACATTCCCGGGCTTCTCCAGGTGGGACAGAGAACGGTGAAGGAGGAAGATCACTGCATCCTCCACCCCAATGCCATGCTGGTAGGCAAACTGGAGTGGATCCATCACTGGTCCCACCAGGGGGCGGAGGTGAGCAAGGAGCAGTCTCTCCAGGGTCTTCATCATGTGAGACGTCAGGGCCACTGGTCTGTAGCTGTTCAGGTCTTTGGGGTGGGAAGTCTTTGGTACAGGTACCACACAAGATGTTTTCCACAACTGTGGTACCCTCCCCAGCTTCAGGCTCAGGTTGAAGATGTGCTCCACAATCCCACACAGCTGGTCTGCACAGGACTTGAGGAGCTTCGTGCTGATGCCGTCCAGTCCTGAGGCCTTCCTCACCTTGATCTTCCTCAGCTCCGTCCTCACCTGGGTCTTAGTGAGGGTCATGTTGGGGGGTTGTGTGCTGGGAGTGGGGGGGGCGGTGTTGGTGGAGTGAGGTGTGGGCAGCAGTACTCGATGTCTTTAGAGGCAGCAGTGGTTGTTGTGCAGTCGTGGGGGAGGGCCGTTTGTCAAACCTATTAAAAAACAGGTTCAGATTGTTTGCCCACTCCCTGTCCCCCATGGCCTGGGGGGGAGGTATTCTGGAGCCCAGAGATGGTTTTAAGGTTTCTCCAGACCCCACCAATGTCGCTCTGTTGCAGCTTGTCCTCCATCTTCTTCCTGAAGCTGTCCTTGCCTTCTCTGATCTTCCTCCTCAGCTTCCTCTGTAAGGACTTCAGCATCTCCCTGTTCCCCGACCTGAAGATCCTCTTCTTCTCTCTCAGAAGTGTTTTTATCTCAGGGTTGATCCAGGGTTTGTTGTTCGAGCAACAACGTATGGTCTTGGTGGGTACGGTGTTGTCCACACAGAAGCTGATGTAGTCCATGATGGTGTGAGTGAGGCCATCGATGTCCTCACCATGTGGCTCGCAAAGCTGCTCCCAGGCAATGGTTTCAAAACAGTCTTTTAGAGCGTCCATTGCCTCCTCAGACCATAACTTCACTGTGCGCATGACCGGAGGTTGTCTGTGTACTAGGGGTTTGTACACCGGCAGGAGATGAACCAAGTTGTGATCCGATCTGCCGAGTGGGGAGAGTGGTGATGAGGTGTACGCCTCCTTAGTATTTGCATAGAATAAGTCCAGTGTTTTATTGTCTTTAGTGTGGCATGTGACATACTGGCTGAACGTGGGTAGAATGGGGGACAGTGAAATATGGTTGAAATCACCTGAGATGAGGAGAAGAGCATCTGGGTGTTCTGTCAGCAGCCTGCCAGTTACTGAGTGAATGACGTCACGCGCTGTCTCAGCGTTCGCCGTTGGATTTGCATAAATAACAATGCAGATCACGTGTGAGTATTCCCTCGGGAGATATGTAGGCCGCATGCTAACAGCTAGCAACGCCATGTCTTTATTGTAGTGTTGTTGTTTAACCGTGATATGTCCCGGTCTGCACCAGTTGTTATTGACTTACATTATCACTCCTCCGCCCCTTGCTTTCCCACTGTCTGGTGTTCGGTCTGCCCGTATTGCGTGGAAACCCTCCAGTTCGATGTTAGCATCTGTTGCTAGTTCTGTTAGCCACGTCTCCGTAAACAGCATCAAACTACTCTCAATGTACACGCTCTCGTAGCAGGAGATAGCTGCTCGCTCATCTGTTTTATTGAGTAGCGATCGTACATTCCCCATAATAACAGATGGGAGGACGGCTCTGTACCTTACTGTATATTCCTCGCCCACTGTCTTACTCCAGCTCGACATCCACGCGGTTTCCGTCTTATTTCTCCCGGTATGTCGAGTTTTTGCGTTAGCATCGTGGGCCGGTTAAGTGCTAGCAGCTGGTCTCTATTGTACTGCCTCCTGCAAGAAACAGTGGCTCCATCCGCTGGCTCAGGAGACATTTGGGCGATCTACGTGTCTGCGATGGATAAAGGTGTCGCCGAATCAGAAAGATTAGCAAGAGAGCCAGATAGTAAATAGAAATAGGAAGAAACTGATCCGCTGTTGCAAAAAGGCAGCCTACTCGTGTGGCGCCGGAAGTAACAATTAGAAAGAAAATTATGGACAAGCATGTTAAAGGTAAAGGCTATAAGACCATCTCCAAGAAGCTTGATGTTCCTCAAGGCCCTGGATGTTGTAGGGCTGTCATGGTTGACACGCCTCAGCAACATTGTGTGGAGGTTGGGGGCAGTGCCTTTGGCATGGCAAACCGGGGTGGTGGTTCCTCTCTTCAAAAAAGGGGACTGGAGGGTGTGCTCCAACTTTAGAGGGATCACACTCCTCAGCCTCCCTGGGAAGGTCTATGCCAAGGTACTGGAGAGGAGAGTCCAGCCATTGGTCGAACCTCGGATTCAGGAGGAGCAATGTGGTTTTCGTCCTGGTCATGGCACATCGGACCAGCTCTTTACCCTTTTGAGAATTCTCGAGGGTTCGTGGGAGTTTGCCCAACCAGTTTACATGTGTTTTGTGGACTTGGAGAAGGCATTTGACCGCGTCCCTCGTGGTTTTTGTGGGGGGTGCTTCGAGAGTATGGGGTGTCAGGCTTGTTGTTACGTTGTTACGAGCTATTCGGTCTCTGTATGACCGTTGTGAGAGTTTGGTTCGTATTGCCAACACGCCTAATGTGTCATTCCCTGCCCCCCCTCCCCCTCTTATCCCTAACTGTTTTTGATGAGGCGCCTTGTTTACGGCTGCCGTGTCGTGTTGCGCTTACACGCGCGCCAATGTCAAGTCAAATTCCTCGTGTGTTTTTTTACATGCTTGGCAATAAAGCTTATTCTGATTCTGACTCGGTCGGACTCATTCCCAGTGAGAGTTGGACTCCACCAGGGCTGCCCTTTGTCACCGATCCTGTTCATAATTTTTATGGACAGGATTTCTAGGTGCAGCCAGGGAATGGAGAATGTCATGCTTGGTGACCTCAGGATCTCATCTCTGTTGTTTGCAGATGATGTTGTCCTGTTGGCTTCATCCAGCAATGACCTACAGCTCTTGCTGGGATGGTTTGCTGCTGAGTGTGAAGCGGGTGGGATGAGAATCAGCACCTCCAAGTCCGAGTCCATGGTCCTCAGCCGGAAAAAGGTGGATTGTCCTCTCTGGGTTGGGGACAGGCTCCTGCCCCAAGTGGAGGAGTTTAAGTATCTTGGGGTCTTATTCACGAGTGAGGGGAGAATGGAGCGAGAGATTGACAGACGGATCGGAGCAGCATCTGCAGTGATGCGGACGTTGTACCGGTCTGTTGTGGTGAAGAGGGAGCTTAGTTCTAAGGCAAAGCTGTCGATTTACCAGTCAATCTACGTTCCTACTCTCACCTATGGTCATGAGCTTTGGGTAATGACTGAAAGAACAAGAACGCCGATACAAGCGGCTGAAATGAGCTTTCTCCGTAGGATTGCTGGACTCACCCTCAAAGATAGAGTGAGGAGCTCAGTCATCTGGGAGAGGCTCAGAGTAGAACCGCTGCTCCTCCACATTGAAAGGAGTCAGTTGAGGTGGTATGGGCATCTGATTAGGATGCCTCCTGGACGCCTCCCACTTGAGGTGTTTTGGGCACGTCCCACTAGGAGGAGACGCCGGGGCAGACCCAGGACTCGGTGGAGAGACTATGTCTCCCAGCTGGTCTGGGAACGCCTTGGTATCCTCTCTGAAGAGCTGGAACAGGTGGTTGGGGAGAGGGAAGTCTAGGCTTCCCTGCTTGAACTGCTGCCTCCATGACCCGGACCTCCGGAATAGCGGTAGAAGATGGATGGATGGACAGATGGATGAAAGGAACAGAATAATATAACAAAGGGGAAAAAAAATCCAACAAGGTCAAATTAAACAATAACTCCTCGGATTATACAATTCAACATAAGTTATCCGAAATGGGTGATGGCTGAAGCCACAGCTTATATTGCCCACCCATGTTCCATCTAAGAATTCAAAAATAAAATAAAATAAAAGTGATTACAAATCAGAACAAAGCCAAGACAAAACGTGACAAAAAACTAAGCAACAGCACAGCACGGACTGGATATGATAATCCTTACATGATTTTACATGTCGTTTTGTATATACACTACCGTTCAAAAGTTTGGGGTCACCCAGACAATTATTTTGTGTTTTCCATGAAAAGTCACACTTATTTACCACCATGAGTTGTAAAATGAATAGAAAATATAGTCAAGACATTGACAAGGTTAGAAATAATGATTTGTATTTGAAATAATTTTTTCCAGATACTCAACCTGCTCAAAGGACGGTCAGTTTTATAGCTTCTCTAACCAGCTAAACTGTTTTCAGCTGTGCTAACATGATTGCACAAGGGTTTTCTAATCATCCATTAGCCTTCTGACGCAATGAGCAAACACATTGTACCATTAGAACACTGGAGTGATAGTTGCTGGAAATGGGCCTCTATACACCTATGTAGATATTGCACCAAAAACCAGACATTTGCAGCTAGAATAGTCATTTACCACATTAGCAATGTATATTAGATATTAGAGTGTATTTCTGATTAAAGTTATCTTCACTGAAAAAAACAGTGCTTTTCTTTCAAAAATAAGGAAATTTCTAAGTGACCCCAAACTTTTGAACGGTAGTGTATGCTTGGAGTATTTCTTCCTTTAGTTTTTGTTTAAATTGTCCAAGCGTTGTATATGATTTTAATTCAGGTCCAAAAGCATTCCACAGTCTGACTCCCTGCACTGAGACACAGTGTTGCTTGGTGGTAGTTCTCACGGAAGGTTTTTGAAATATACATGTTCCTCTGAAATGATATTGTTTCTCCCTTTTTGGAACAACTTTTAGATATTTGCGGGCAGTGATAGATTCTTCACTTTAAACATTATTACTGCAGTTTTAAAATCAACCAGATCTTTCAACTTGAGAGCTTTTAATTTAAGAAAAAGTGGGTTTGTTGGTTCCCTGTAAGCAGCTTTGTTTATTATTCTAATAGCTCTCTTCTGAAGCATAAAGACTGGATATACGTTTGTTTTACATGTATTTTCCCATACGTCAGTACAATATGTCATGTATGGGAGTATTAATGAATGATACAAAGTATATAATGTGGATTGATTAAGCAAATATTTCACTCTGTGTAGTATTGCGATTGATTTGGATATTTTACCTTTAATATAATTAATATGTGACTTCCAACGCAGTTTATTATCAATTATTACTCCAAGAAATTTAATTTTGGATACCCTTTCAATGTCTACACCATTTACACTGAGTTTAGATACTGAGTTGTTGTGATGGTTGTTAAAAATTATAAATTTTGTCTTACTTAAATTGAGCGTTAATTTGTTTGAATCAAACTACAGTTTAAGCTTTCCTAATTCCTTTCCGAGTGTATCCAAAAGTTGTTCCAAATTGCTTCCAGTGCATAATAAATTAGTGTCCTCTGCAAACAATATTAAATCAATTTTTTCTGAAACTTTACATATATCATTTATATACATATTGAATAACAATGGCCCCAAAACTGAACCCTGTGGGACTCTGCAAGTAACCTTCAGTAGCTGTGTTTTTACTACCAACACATACATACTGATATACACTCACCGGCCACTTTATTAGGTACACCTGTCCAACTGCTCGTTAACACTTAATTTCTAATCAGCCAATCACATGGCGGCAACTCAGTGCATTTAGGCATGTAGACATGGTCAAGACAATCTCCTGCAGTTCAAACCGAGCATCAGTATGGGGAAGAAAGGTGATTTGAGTGACTTTGAGCGTGGCATGGTTGTTGGTGCCAGAAGGGCTGGTCTGAGTATTTCAGAAACTGCTGATCTACTGGGATTTTCACGCACAACCATCTCTAGGGTTTACAGAGAATGGTCCGAAAAAGAAAAAATATCCAGTGAGCGGCAGTTCTGTGGGCGGAAATGCCTTGTTGATGCCAGAGGTCAGAGGAGAATGGCCAGACTGGTTCGAGCTGATAGAAAGGCAACAGTGACTCAAATAACCACCCGTTACAACCAAGGTAGGCAGAAGAGCATCTCTGAACGCACAGTACGTCGAACTTTGAGGCAGATGGGCTACAGCAGCAGAAGACCACGCCGGGTGCCACTCCTTTCAGCTAAGAACAGGAAACTGAGGCTACAATTTGCACAAGCTCATCGAAATTGGACAATAGAAGATTGGAAAAACGTTGCCTGGTCTGATGAGTCTCGATTTCTGCTGCGACATTCGGATGGTAGGGTCAGAATTTGGCGTCAACAACATGAAAGCATGGATCCATCCTGCCTTGTATCAATGGTTCAGGCTGGTGGTGGTGGTGTAATGGTGTGGGGAATATTTTCTTGGCACTCTTTGGGCCCCTTGGTACCAATTGAGCATCGTTGCAACGCTACAGCCTACCTGAGTATTGTTGCTGACCATGTCCATCCCTTTATGACCACAATGTACCCAACTTCTGATGGCTACTTTCAGCAGGATAATGCGCCATGTCATAAAGCTGGAATCATCTCAGACTGGTTTCTTGAACATGACAATGAGTTCACTGTACTCAAATGGCCTCCACAGTCACCAGATCTCAATCCAATAGAGCATCTTTGGGATGTGGTGGAACGGGAGATTCGCATCATGGATGTGCAGCCGACAAATCTGCGCCAACTGTGTGATGCCATCATGTCAATATGGACCAAACTCTCTGAGGAATGCTTCCAGCACCTTGTTGAATCTATGCCACGAAGAATTGAGGCAGTTCTGAAGACAAAAGGGGGTCCAACCCGTTACTAGCATGGTGTACCTAATAAAGTGGCCGGAGAATGGTAATTCTTTAAGTAACTATGTACATAACCAGGACAGTGCTACCCCCTAATACCATAATTTTGTAGTTTCTTTAACAATAATTTATGATCCACTGTATCAAATGCTTTTTTAAGATCCACGAATACCCTAACTGAATACTCTTTATTTTCTACAGCAGTTGATATTTTTTCTATAAATTCCATTAGAGCAAATGCAGTTGTCCTCTTGTGTCTGAACCCACATTGCTGCTCACACAATAAATTATTATTACCTCCGCCAAGGAGGTTATGTGATCATCGGCGTTGGTTTGTCTGTCTGTTTGTTTGTCTGTTTGTTTGTTAGCAAGATAACTCAAAAACTTATGGAAGGATTTTCATGAAATTTTCACAGATTGTCAGAAATGGGGTATCCTACAGATGATTACATTTTGGTGGTGATCCGGATCACCTTCCAGAAGAAAACCACCATTACAGAAAATACCATTTTCGTGAATAACTACTGATCCACTAATCCTATCATTGTCAATCCAATTGCTAGTCATATGTTTTCATGGTCAAGGAATCTGAAAACGTATACACAAACACTGTATGGGGGGAACTGTGGCTGCCATTACGGAAAATGCCATTTTCGTGAATAACTACTGAACCACTAATCCTATCATTGTCAATCCAATTGCTAGTCATATGTTTTCGTGGTCAAGGAATCTGAAAACGTATACACAAACACTGTATGGGGGGAACTGTGGCTGCCATTACGGAAAATGCCATTTTCGTGAATAACCACTGAACGACTAATCCTATCATTGTCAATCCAATTGCCAGTCATATGTTTTCGTGGTCAAGGAATCTGAAAACGTACACACAAACACTATATGGGGGAACTGTGGCCGCCATTACGGAAAATGTCGTTTTCGTGAATAACTACTGAACCACTAATCCTATCATTGTCAATCCAATTGCTAGTCATATGTTTTCATGGTCAAGGAATCTGAAAACGTACACACAAACACTGTATGGAGGGAACTGTGGCGCTTGGCGGAGGTCTGCGCTCTCCGAGTGCTTTTCTAGTTCTTCATTATAAAATTATCAATTCTTTCACAGAATATTTTTTTCGAGTATCTTGGAAAATTGCGGCAATAGTGAAATAGGCCTATAGTTTGAAAATTCCCCTCTGTGACCCATCTTTTATATCGGAATTACTTTGGCTATTTTCATTACACTGGGAAATATATACCTGTTTGGAGAGACAGGTTACAGATATACGTCAGTGACTTCACTAAGCATTCAATGATACTTTTGACTAAAAGCATGTCAATACCATCACAATTTGTAGATGTTTTACTTTCAAACGATTTAACAATTTCAATGACCTGTCTCTCATCTGTGTTCTTTATAAAGATGGAGTCTTTTATAGCAGTGTTTTTGCTTATTGTATCACCTGTAGGTGCCATAATGGGTATTTCTCAAGCCAAATTAGGATCAATGTTAACAAAAAATTTGTTAAATTCATCTGCAGGTGAGACTGCATTCACACTCTGAGTCGTTTTTTTTTTTTTTTTTTTGAAAGATTGGTTGGGTAGCTTGTATTTCTGTTTTTATTTCCAAGAATATTGTTAAGTATTGTCCATGTATTTTTAGTGTTATCTCTGTTTTTCTCCAGTTATTTACTGTAATAGTCTCTTTTACTACACCTCATTATATATATTAACTTATTTTTGTATGTTTTATACCGCTGCTCTGCTTCTTTTGATCAAAATCAAGAGGTTAAAACAGTATTAAACATTATTAAAATGGAATGACTAAAATAACTAAAGTATATGTAATTAAAGTGATTAAAAGAATTTTTGACAATAAAAAAAACACTGTATGTATTTCATGCATAGGCACATGAAAAGAGGAATGCTTTTAAATTGGATTTAAAAGTTTCCACATTTGGGGACTTCTGGTCTGGACGCCATGGTGATAGCAACCTAATGCTGAAACTCCCAGACCCCAATCCAAGGAAAACATCTTCAAAATCAGACCTAACGGATTTTTGGAAGATTAAAAATCAAAAGACAGTAACACCATGCCTAACCAAAAGCAGAGGAAACTGACATTCCCCAGGTCAGGACGCACAGCGACCGCAGAATCTGAACCGGAGGACCTCCGTTCAGAAGACGAGGACCTGGGCCTAGCTAACAAAAGGATTAGCTTGAAATCGCTATTTGACGAATTACGACGATTTCGGGCCGAATTTCTTGAATTCAGAGAGGATCTAAAAAGGGCGAACAGCAGAATGGACCAGGCCGAAAACCGAATCTTGGAAGCTGAAGAAAGAGTAAAAGTGCTTGAAGATTCTGTGCTGGATTTACACAGAAAACAGTCAAGGCTGGAGGCTAAGCTAACCGACCAAGAAGGAAGACAGAGACGAGATAACATCAGAATTCACGGTCTGAAAGAAGGAGCTGAAGATAGTTTCAACACAATGGTGGAATGCGTGGAACCCTTATTGAGAGAGAAGTTGGATATTCCACAAACCACCGATTTGAAGATAGAAAAAGCCCATCGTACATTAGCCGCTAAGCCAGCGCCGGAAGCGCCCCCACGTTCCGTGGTGGTGAGATTCGCCAATTTCAAAATAAAACAAGACGTAAGACGGGCTTGGCAGAAAAAAGGATTTATACATCATGAGAGAAAAGTCTTCGTGGAGCACGATTATGCCCCTGAGGTTCTTAAAAAGCGACGGGAATATAACGACGCCAAAAAGGTTCTACGGGAACAGAATCTACGCTTTCAGACGCCATTTCCGGCGAAGTTAAGGGTCTTTTACGGTGAAGAGTCATGTCTCTACAATTCAGCGGAAGAAGCAACAACTGACATGGCAAGGAGAGGGCTCCCGGTAACGGTGTTTAACCCGCAGCGAATCTGAGCGAGAAAATCAGAGCTCAAACGTGGTCCACTCAGAGACCTTCAAAATCCACGGGCCAGCAGCGGGAAACCCAGCCCCAGAGCTACAAAGATAAGCTTTCCAGTTCCAGGAAGGAATAGCGACCTTTTTGACTTTTTTTTTTCTTTTCAGTCACTCTGCACTTCCACCCCCCCTCCTACAAGGTAACAAACATTAAAGGAGATGCAGAATCAGCATGTGGTAAAACCTTTCATGGAGCAGTTTTAGCATTAGAAACAAATGTCTTCTTAATTTAAAGGGGAAAAAAAAAAATCATGTTAAAATAGAAACGTAACAATGACCCACATGTTCTCTCCACACTAACAAATACTGTATTAGAGTGAATGTTTGCTGTGATGGGGGTGGGAGGGTGCACACAATCTCATAGGGTATAGGCATAAAAAAAAAAAAAAAAAAAAAAAAATCATTACAAATTCGGATTGGGATCTGAAATTCACGTTAAAAACATGGGACAACTTACAGGGGTAAGAGAGGGCCCTCAACACGTAACAGAGTTTGAGGAATTTCCCTCAGAGCCTACACTCCATCAGGGCTCTTACAGGGTCTTTAAAGAGACCCCAGCTCAGGAAGTTTTTTTGACAGTTTTTTGTTTTAAAGTTTCGTACACTATGTTCTTAATGTTTTTTATGTTCTTAATGTTCTTTCAGTTTCTGAGTAGCAAAAAAGAGGGCCATCACACTGTTATACTAAATAAGAAAATACAATGGAGAAACAGGGTGTAACCAAAATAGCCTCATATAATGTAAAAGGGATCCTGAATCCAGTTAAAAGATCCAAGATTCTACGCAAAATGAAAAAAGACAAAGCAGAAATAATATTTTTACAAGAAACCCACCTAACAGACGTGGAACACACTAAACTCAATAGACAAGGGTTTAAAATGATCTCTTCATCTTCATATAAATCAGGGAGGAGGAGGGGAGTAGCGACATTGATATCAACCAAAATTACATTTGAAAAAAAATCAGAACACAAAGATAAAGAAGGGAGGTACAGTTTGGTAACTGGGCGGCTAGAGGGAGAAGATATCACCCTGCTGAATGTATATGCACCACCAGGGGCTAAATGGAAATTTTATAAAAATGTATTCGACCTAATGATAACTAAAGCCCAAGGTTTAGTGATATGTGGTGGAGACTTCAATCTAAGACTGAATCCATACTGGGATGCCACAGGTAATTCTTCACATCAAAATAACACCCAAAATAGGAATACTCGGATGCTACTAAAAGAAATGGGAATCTGTGACGTATGGAGGGAATTCAACCCCAATGTAAAAGATTATACTTTTTATTCAACGCCACATTCATCTTACTCAAGGATTGATTACTTTTTTATGTTTAATAGAGACATTGGAAGAGTAAAAACATGTAAAATAGGACTGATGGATCTCTCTGACCACAGTCCGATCTATATGGACTTAAACATCCAAAAATACACAAATAATACATTTTCCTGGAGGTTGAATTCAAATGTCCTGAAAGGACCACTGAAAGATGAATTGGAATCAGATATTCTCAGATATTTGGAAGAAAAGGATAATGGAGAAGTATCCCCTTTAATACTGTGGGATGCATGCAAAGCTGTAATAAGGGGAAAAATTATTGCAAAACTGGCAACCCAAAAGAAACTGAGACAAGAAAAACTAATCACACTAGAGTCAGAACTCAAGAACCTAGAAAAAGAACACAAAGACAACACTCATTCTAATGGCTCGCTCAAGATTAAAGAAATTAAAAATCAAATAAATGAGATCTACACAATAGAAATCCAGAAGAAACTTACATTTCTGAAACAAAAACACTATGAAGCAGGCAGTAAATCGGCAAAATTACTAGCCTATAAATTGAGGAAACAACAAACAGAAAGAGCAATCTACAAAATCAGAGACCCAGTATCAAAGCAAATAAAATTCAGAACTCAGGATATTCTTAAAAGCTTCGAGAATTACTACAAGAACTTATACTCCCACAAAAAACATAAAAACGCATCCGAGACATTCCCAAACACATTAAACCTTCCCCAACTTACGGAATCACAAAATAAAACCCTACTGTCAGAAATACAACCTAAAGAATTGGAAAAAGCAATTATGAAACTTAAAGCTAACAAATCCCCAGGAGCAGATGGCTATACAGCAGAATGGTACAAAACCTTTAAACAGCAACTATCTCCTCTCCTCCTGAAAACATTTAACTACGTCCTCCACACAGGGGAAATCCCCCCCTCCTGGAGAGAAGGGGTCATTGCAGTTATACCTAAACCTGAGAAGGATAAACTAGAATGCTCCAACTACAGACCAATCAGAGTATTAAATCAGGACTATAAGCTTTTTACCACTATCCTTGCCAAAAGGTTAGAAAACATACTGACAGACTTAATTCACTTAGACCAAACAGGTTTTATAAGACAAAGACAGACACAAGACAACATTCGACGCACTTTACACATAATTCATCATATAAAAAAATATAACTTAAATGCAGTCATATTGGGATTAGATGCTGAAAAAGCATTCGATTCGGTTGACTGGTCTTTCCTACATAGAATCTTATCCAGTTTCAATTTTCATAACAACTTCATTAGAACTATATAGGCATTATATAAAAAACCAACAGCTAAAATAAGGATTAATGGTAATTTATCATCATCTTTTGAGCTGGAAAGAGGATGTCGTCAAGGCTGCCCCCTGTCTCCACTGCTCTTTGCAATCTTCATAGAACCTCTGAGCCAATGGATAAGACAAAATCAAGAAATTCAAGGTATTACACTTGGTCAGAAGGAACATAAAATGGCACTCTTTGCTGATGACATTTTAATATACCTAGGGCAGCCAGACACTTCTCTACCAGAACTAATCTCAGTTTTTTCAGACTATGGAGATTTATCGGGGTACAAATTAAACATGCATAAAACCCAAGTTTTAACATTCAACTATGACCCAAATCATTTTTCACTAAGTGAACTCAAAACTAACTGGGAGTTGGAATCTATAAAATATCTGGGGGTCAACATCCCGAAACAACTCGACAAAATTATAACACTAAACTATGATCCACTGGTGACAAAAATAAAATCTGACCTAGCAAGATGGAATATGATACCATTCTTAGGTACTGCACAAAGAATTGAAGCAGTCAAAATGAATATACTTCCACGTCTTCTATACCTTTTCCAAACAATACCGGTAGAACCTCCCAAAAAAACATGGCAGGAGCTGGACAGAAGGATCTCAAGATTCATATGGCAGGGTAAGAGACCTAGAATCAGATATAGAACCCTACAGCTAAACAAAGACAAAGGTGGGCTCGCGCTGCCAAATATCAGGGACTATTTTATAGCTGCACAAATTAAAACTTTAGTAGAGATATGTAACCCAGTCTACACTGCACAATGGAAGGAGATGGAATGCCAAATAACAAGTGACATCCCCCTACAGGCGATAATAGGGAACAATGCCTTAACTAAACTCTTGAATAACACTAACCCGTGGATAGAGACCCCGCTAAAAATTTGGTTTAAGATAGTCAGAGAGAATCAAGCCAAAGAGCCCTATCGACTTCTGCAATGGATTGCCTATGATCAAGACTTTACCCCCAATAAAACAGACACTAGATTTAAAGAGTGGAAAGAGAAAGAGCTGATAAAATATTACGATTTTTTTTAAGGGGCAAACTTTAAGAAGTTTTGAAGATTTGAAAAAACAAGGTCTAATAAATCAAGATCTTTACAGGTTCTTTCAGCTTAGACACCACATAAACAATATACTTAAAAAGGAGGATTTGGAAAGGGCCCAGTCAGGTGTTCTGAAGGTCTTCTTAATGGCATATAAAGGGATCCCAGGGATCAGATACATCTCTAAAATATACCAAGGTCTTCAAGACTTAAAAGGAGACAACACATCATATATAAAAGAGAGATGGGAAAAAGAGGGGAATTTCACTTTACAATTGGAAATATGGGAAAAGCTAAATAGACAGCAATGGAAAAGTACCTCATCCCTGCAGTGGAGAGAATTTGGATGGAAAAACTTGGTAAGATTTTTCAGAACACCTGCACAAAACAAATTTACCCATAAGGGGTTGAACTGTTGGCGCTTGTGTGGTGAAAAGACTGCAAATCATTTTCATGTGTTTTGGTCATGCCCAGTTATCCACCAATATTGGACCAACGTACAGACAATATTGGGGAAAATATTCAAAATAACAGTTCCCTTTTCTTTTGTAACTTTGTATTTGGGTTTACTACCGGACTCACTGGAAAGACGAGGAGATAAATACTTATTCAATGTTTTAATATTGGCAAGTAAAAAAGCCCTAACTAAAAAATGGATGCTGAAGGACTGTCCTACACCTGAAGATTGGATTAACGTGATTCAAGACATTTACTCAATGGAAAAGTTGACATTCGCACTGAGACAGGACATGGATGGGTTCATGAACTTTTGGCAACCCTGGATCGCATATGTATCTTCCATTAGATCTAATCTTTGACAAATACCATTTCAATAATGGCACCGCTCTTTGTTCCAATGCTACTCAGATGCTCTTTTACTTTTAATTACTTAATTTTCTGTTTGTTTGTTTTTTGCTGTTCTGTTTGTTTGTTTATTCGTTTTTTTTTTTAAATTTAATTCTCCTTAATTTCACTTTTTCTTTCACTTTAAAAAAAAAAGGGGGGGTGTTGTAATAACTATCCTACCAATGTTGTCAAATAGCAAAAAATAAGGGAACATGTGATGAAAATGTAAACAATGCAGTGCTGTAATGACCTGTATACCCTTTACAAAAACTTAAAAAAAAAAAAAAAAAAGTTTCCACATTTAATGCAAATTTCAGCTCCAGAAGCAATTTGTTCCATTTATTTGCAGCATTACAGCTAAATGCTGCTTCTCCATGTTTAGTGTGGACTCTGGTCTCAACTAGTTGACCGGAGTCTGTGGGATCTAAGAGCCCTGCTAGGTTTATAATCTCGAAACATATAAGATAAGCCTTTATTAGTCATATCACAGATATATTCTGGAGCTAAACCATTCTGTGATTTGTAAACCAACACCAGGGTTTTAAAATCTATTCTGCAACTGTCTGGAAGCCAGTGTAAAGATTTTAAAACTGGTGTTATGTGCTCTGTTTTCTTAGTCCTGGTTAAAACTGTGGCAACAGCATTCTGGATGAGTTGTAGCTGGTTAATGCTCTTTTTGGGGAGTCCAGTCAGAAGATATTTACATATTTACAAGACGACATGTAAACTCACATAAGGATTGACATATCCAGCCTGTGTTGTGTTGTAGCTTAGTTTTGTTTTTTTTTTCTCTCTGTGACATTCTGTCTTAGATTTGTCTTGAATAGTAACCGCTTAACTTAGCTTAGCTTAGTTTTCTTTTTTTTTTTTCTCAGTCACACTTTGTCTTAGCTTTGTTCTAAATTGTAATCACTCTTGTCTTGTTTACTCTTTTTTCTTTGAATTCTTGGATGGAATATGGGTGGGCAATATAAGCTGCGGCTTCAGCCATCACCCATTTCGGATAACTCACGTGGAATTGTTTAGTAGAAGGAGTCTTTGTCTAATTTGACCTTGTTGTTATATTATACAGTTTCTTTTAATCTGTACTGTATTATCCGAAATAAATAAATTCATTCATTCATTCATTCAAATTCATTCATTCATTCATTCAAGATGATTACACTAATCAAGTCTACTGGAGATAAAGGCATGGATGAGCTTCTCCTGGTCTTTTTGAGGCAGAAAACTTTTAATTCTGTTAATGTTTCTAACTTGGTAAAATGCCATCTTAGTGACAGCTTTGATGTAGCTATTAACACACCAAGGTTACGAACTTGGTCTGTGGTTTTTAGGGCACGGGACTCAAGGTGTTTACTAATGCTGACCCTCTTTCCTTTGTTGGCAAACAGAATTATTTCAGTTTCATCTTTATTTAATTGAAGAAAATTGTTGCTCATCCAGTTGTTTGTTTGCTCCAGACACTGACACAGTGAGTCTAATGGTCTGCGCTGGTGACAGAGACACATATAATTGTGTATCATCTGCGTAACTGTGATAATCAATGTTAAAATTTTTGCAAAATTTGACACAAAGGGAGCATATACACTGCATTTGTGAAAAGTATTCACAGCACTTCACTTTTTCCACATTTTGTTATGTTACAGCCTTATTCCAAAATGGATTAAATTCATTTTTTCCTAAAAATTCTACACACAATACCCCATAATGACAACATTAAAAAGTTGTTTTTTTTGAGATTTTTGCAAATATATTAAAAATTAAAAAAACCTAAGAAATCACATGCTCAATACTTTGTTGATGCACCTTTGGTAGCAATTACAGCCTCAAGACTTTTTGAATATGATGCCACAAGCTTGGCACACCTATCTTTGGGCAGTTTCGCCCATTCATCTTTGCAGCACCTCTCAAGCTCCATCAGATTGGATGGGAAGCGTCGGTGCACAGCCATTTTCAGATCTCTCCAAAGATGTTCAACTGGATTCAAGTCTGGGCTGGGAAGGTATTGGCCTGGTGATGACTGGTTATGACTGGTAAGTGCCTGGTTTCCTCCAAACATGACGCCTGGCATTCACACTAAAGAGTTCAATCTTTGTCTCATCAGACCAGAGAATTTTGTTTCTCATGGTCTGTGTTACGTATGGCTCTCGCGAGCCATACAATGAGAGCCGAGGGCGAGCCAGTGAGTTTGCGATGTTTATTAAGATGAGGAAAAGGGAATAAAGGAACAGGGCCTCGTGGGGCCAAAAACACAAATAACAATACGAGGGTTACACTTACAAATAATGCAGAACGATGAGCAGGTGGCTGGCGCCAGACGAAGGGGTTCCAGCCTATGTTGTGTGCGAGGTCACAGCCCCGAATGCTCGGAGCTGCTCCCTTAAATACCAGTTAACAGCGCCTCAGCTGATGAGGATTAATTGGGCTCCAGCTGTCTTGTAAAGCTTGACAGCTGGGAGCCCGCTGAGACGCTGTCACCATAAGAGTCGGGTTGAGGGGGAAATATGGCCTGAGCGCCGGGTAGCATGGCGTCTCATCCCATATGAGATTGAGATTGAGATTGAGATTCAACTTTATTGTCATTACACATGTATGAATACAAGGTAACGAAACGTGACTTGGCATTTGGGCACGCTCTGCAGAGCGCATCCAAGGCCGGGGCAGCCGCTAGGCGCCAGTCATAAAGAAGAAAGGAAAAAAAAGAAAAGAAATGATATGACACAATAGGCGAGAGAAAGAAACATGTTTTATCAAATTGACGCTTAATGGGTAAGCGAAATTTTGACTGCAGGCAAAAAAACCCTCAATGCATATTTAGCAAACATTTAGTGGACAAAAAACCAAAAGACCAAAAGTCAGAGAGAGTCAGTGAATGGATGGGTGTAATTCAGTATTATGAATCAGTGTGTTCGTGTATGTTGAATGCAGGTGGGTGTTTATCAGTTACTGGAGGCAGCAAAATCTCTCCCAGCCGAGATGTTATGTCTTAGTGTCTGAAACTCGGAAGCATGTCCTTGAGGCATGGCAGATGGAAATTTCCTGAGCCAGTCACATGTCAATGAGAGTTCAGATGCAGTCCCAGATTGTTTATGAAAGAGAAGCACAATCTTCTGTTTTGTCTTAATCCAGGAGGAAAATAGACAACAAGGCATCGAATTGAAGGTCTGGTAGACACAGATCACAGAGCATAGAATTTTACATCTCATGCAATCCTGTGTCCATAATTTCCATACTTAGGCTTTAAATCCATTCCTTGGAGGCACCAAAAACGACTCCAGATGTTTCCCTTCTAGAACATGGGTAAACATGTCCGGTAGAGTCCATTCTGTCTACAATGCATGCCAGGTGGAAATTTCCATGTTAATCATTGCCAATAGTTAGTGCACTCCCCCGTCTAGTCGAATTGTTGAGAAGCAGCTATGCCGGGACCGCTTTTAATTAGCTCTTCCAGTTAATTTTTCGATACACCAGGAAAAACTTCAGAGCCAATCAGCAGAAAATCCTGTGATCCTAGCCAAACCAGGTAGATGTTTCCACATCCTCAGTCGAATTATGCAGACACATGCGTTCCAATCCATGGGTCTCTCCATAGGGGCTCCCCCTGGCCCGAATTTATATAAAATGTTGTTAATTTTATTAAAGCCGCTCTTCAAATCCATTTTTTTCGTTTGGATCAAGATTCAGCCAGAAGAACAGCGACGCAGACAAGACAGCAAGCTGGGATTCTCAGTTAGGGAGGGAAGGAGGGTAAAAGAGGGGAGCAGCAAAGAAAAAGGCATCTGTTCTCTCTGAAGAGCAAGAAGAAAGAATGTGACACAGCCCTCCCCTCACGGCCGGACTACGAACGGCCCGTAACCCCCCCACCTAGGTTGGGTGGACGGGGTGCAGGGCAGGAGGGAGAGAATCAGAAAAATGAAAACCAGCAATTAACAATAACCAATACAGAGTACGAGGGAAAAACCCAAAGACAATACTCCATAGCCCCCAACATGAGGGAAAAAGAAAAAAAAACAAAAACAACATTTAGGCAGAGGATAACCGTGGAAATAATAGCCTGGGACACAGGGAGAAAAAAAAATAAAACACAATACTCCATAAACCACAACATGAGTAAGAAAAAAAAAAACATTTAGGCAGAAGATAACTGTGGTAATAATAGCCTGAGATACCGGAAGAACCCCCCCCCCCCACAATACTCCATAACCCACAACATGCGGAAGAAAAAACCATTTAGGCAGAGGGTAACCGTGGTAATAATGGCCTGAGATACAGGAAGAAAAAAACCCCCCCACAATACTCCACAACCCACAACATGCGGAAGAAAAAACCATTTAGGCAGAGGGTAACCGTGGTAATAATAGCCTGAGATACAGGAAGAAGAAAAAAACCACAATACTCCCAAGTCAACCATGTACAGGCAAATACAAAGAAAATCAACCCCGGAGACCCCAAAATAAGAGGAAAAACTCCTAAGGGCGAAAATTAACAATACAGACATCCCTCAAACAGGAGGGGAGAAGAAAAAAAAAAGTCACGCTAAACGCGGAGCGGTAACAGGGACATAGCTGTACAAACCCAAACACAAGCACAGCAAAGGAAATTCAGTTCAGGGGGTCTCCCCGCACCCAGCGTCCATACCGCCAACAGGGGTGAAGGGAAAAGTTCCGGCGGCCTACCCGAACCCCAGGGCAGAAGACACAGTACCTCGGGAGACCGAACCAGATCGCCGAACAGGAAGTCTAACGGGTCGGGCGGCCGCACAAGCGAGCTGAATGGGCACGGCAGACCCTCCGGTGGCCGACCCGCATCGCTCAGCCACCAGGCCCGTAGGGGGGAGAGAGAGGTCCAAATGGGCCCTAGTGGAAGAAGCTTGGGGGAGAGCTGATGACGAGGTGGTCCAACGTCTGATGGCAGGGAATCCGCAGCTCCCTCACCGGACTTGGACACAGCTGGTGCCGAACCCACGTCGGACCCCGATTGGGTCTCTGCCGAACCCACGTCGGACCCCGATTGGGTCTCCGCCGAACCCACGTCAGACCCCGATTGGGTCGGCGCCGCACCAGAACCGGCCTCCGAACTCGAACCAGGAACCTCTGGCACCACGGGCGATGGCAGCTCCTTGCCGGCGACCCTGGAAGAAGGCTCAGGAGAGAGAACAGAACCGGGATCAGGATCACCGGCAGCGCCAGAACCCGGCGAGACAAGCTCGGACGCAGCGGATGGCTGCACCCGGCTCATCTCCCCTGGAGACAGGCTAAAGTGCTCTAAGGTGAGAAGGAGAAAAATAAGGTAGAGCACTTGCCTGATCTCGGGTTCTGACGCCGTCCAGGACTGCGAAGATCCGGGTTCAAGCATCAGGAGGCCGTTGTCAGGCTCCCACTCAGCTGCGTCGGGCTCCGCAGCTGGCATGATGGAATACGCAGCTTGTGAGTCCCCCGGCACCGGTGCCCACGCCGATGGCCCACATGGCGTGGTGGCAGGAGAACCTCATCCCGCTGGACCGGACCGCTCCTCCGTGGAGACCCGGGGACGCTTAGTCGTCGGCGTAGGCTCCATGCAGCAGTCCGCTTTCCTCCTCCGCCCACGGCGTAGCTGCGGAACCGGAACCAGGCTGTCTAGAACCGCAGGCCCCCTCCTCATCCCACGACGTTGGCCTGGCACCAGGGACCGCTCAGCGGAGGGAGACACAGAGGATGCAGGATTAATAATTACAGCTACAGCAGGTGGTGGGAGTTCGGGGAGCTGCGAACCCCGAACTCCACCTCCAGGAGTTTGACAGAGCAAATCACAAGGTGAGTGTGAATGAACTGAGACTTGCCTGTCTCCTGGAGGCTGGATGGTGCCTGCTGTCACGGACGTTGCTCCTCCCTTTCCCTGCCGGGCGGTAACGGAGGACCCCCTGGGAGGACGTCGGGGAGCCGCTCGTGTAGATTCCGGGATGGAGCTCGCCAGGTCAGGATTCTGGATGCACACAGCAGCCGGGGAGCGCATCGAGGAGGAGGGGGTGACAGCTGAGATGAGCCGGGCCGGGTTCGCTGGCATAACAGTGGAGGGAGGTGGCTCGGGAGACGAGGCTGCGGAATCTCCTCTCAGAAGAGGCGCAGGGGTGACAGCTGCGTGGGGGAATGAGACCTTGCGGCGGCCCGGAACTGGATCCGGACAGGGTTCATGCTGAGGAGATTTGGCAGTGTGACGACGGCTACTCACAGGGGGTGAAGCGAAGGAGAGACCCGGGAATCGCCGCTCCTGAGCAGAGACAGAGGCGAGGAGGGCGTCGAACTCGGAGAAGTCACGCAGCCCTGGACTCCTATCCACCAGTCTAACTGCCGCCGCCACATGCTTCATAATTGAGGACGGGTGCACAGCGGAGCGAGCAGCAGCCACTCGGTCCCGGACCTTAATTGCAGTCAGCTGCAGATCCTCCGGGGGAATCCTGAGTGACGTCGTGCTGGATGGGGAAAGCCCTCTGGATGGCGCGACCTCCCGGGCTGGAGCGGAGGCAGGAGCGGGATTCCAAGGCGAAGGGAGACGTCTCCTCCTCTTCGGCTTCCTGCCGGGATTTCCCTCCAACCCACGGAGCAGTTCTTGCTGTGCAGCTATGGCATCGTACAAGGAGGCGGTGAAGAGCGTGCCGTCGACATCTTCCAAGATGGCCGTCAGCTCGTCGTCCTGGCGCCGAACGTGACTCCTGGGAATCAGAATCAGAATCAGAATCAGATTTATTGCCATTGTTCATGTAGTACACAAACTAGGAATTTGTCTCGGTGCAATGCTGCAACATTAAACATGATAAAATAAAAGAAATAAACTATACATGCAATAAAGTGTAGAATAAGAGTGAGTAATACTAGTCAGCAGTTTAAATATATTAGCAAGCAGCAGATAATGTGGAGAACCATATAGTGCAGTCGGTAATGCAGGAAGAAAACAGTGATGATTGACATGAGTCTGGTTGAGCTGCTGTACATAGTGCACGAGAGTCAATAAGTCACTTAGTGTTCAGCAGTCTGATGAGGAAGAAGCTGTTCATGTGATGGGAGGTTTTAGTCTGGATGGACCGAAGTCTTCTACCTGAGGGGAGGGGGGCAAACAGTACGTGACCAGGGTGTGAGGGATCGGCTATGATCCGGCCAGCACGCCTCCGGGTCCTGGAGATGTACAGATCCTGGAGAGATGGGAGCTTGCAGCCGATCACCTTCTCAGCAGTGCGCACGACGCGCTGCAGCCTTAGTCTGTCCCTGGCAGTGGCTCCTGCGTACCACACGGTTATGGAGGTGGTGAGGATGGACTCGATGATGGCTGTGTAGAACTGCACTAACATCTTGGTGGGTAGCTTGAGCTTCCTCAGCTGCCGCAGGAAGAACATCCTCTGCTGGGCCTTTTTGATGAGGGAGCTGATGGTCGGCTCCCACTTGAGGTCCCTGGTGATGGTGGTGCCTAGGAAGCGGAAGGAATCAGCAGTGGTGATGGGAGAGCCTGTGAGGGTGAGGGGGGGCAGAGGGGTTGTGACTTTCCTGAAGTCCACAATCATCTCCACTGTCTTCAGAGCGTTCAGCTGCAGGTTGTTGTTGTTGCACCAGGACGCCAGCTGGCCCACCTCACTCCTGTAGGCGGACTCGTCGCCGTTGGAGATGAGCCTGATGAGGGTGGTGTCGTCCGCAAACGATCAACTTGACAGACTGGTGGCTGGAGGTGCAGGAGTTGGTATAAAGGGAGAAGAGTAGGGGGGAAAGTACACAGCCCTGGGGTGATCCGGTGCTGATGCTAGCAGAGTCTGAGACAGTCTTTCCCAGCCGCACATGCTGCCTCCGGTCCGTCGGGAAGTCGGTGATCCACCTGCAGAGGGAGTCAGGCACGTTGAGCAGGGACAGCTTGTCCCGGAGCAGAGCGGGGCGGATGGTGTTGAATGCGGAGCTGAAGTCCACAAACAGGATCCTGGCGTAGGTTCCCGGGGAGTCCAGGTGCTGCAGGATGGAGTGGAGGGCCAGGTTGACTGTGTCGTCTACAGACCTGTTGGCTCGGTAGGCAAACTGCAGCGGGTCCAGGAGGGGGGTGGTGATGGACTTGAAGTGGGGCAGGACCAGGCGCTCAAAGGACTTCATGACTACAGAGGTGAGCGCTACAGGTCTGTAGTCGTTAAGACCAGTGAGCCGTGGCTTCTTGGGGACAGGGATGATGGTGGAGGATTTGAGGCAGGACGGCACGTGGCATAGCTTAAGGGAGGTGTTAAAAATGTCTGTGAAGACAGGAGCCAGCTCTTTCGCACAGTGTCTCAGGGTGGAGGGAGACACGCCGTCCGGACCGGGGGCCTTGCGCGGGTTCAGTCTGGAGAACTGTTTGAGCACGTCCTGCTTACTGATGACAAGGGCAGGCTGGGAGGGGGGGGGCGACTTTGATGAAGTAGGGACCGTGGAGGCTGTGGAGCTGGAGGGAGGGGAGGAGTTGGACACAGATGACGGGGTGTCAAAACGGGCATAGTGTTGGGACAATCTTTGACAAAGGGCTTTGTCATCCTGACCTTTAGGAGCCTGAGGCCGATAATTGGTGATTTGCCTCAGTCCTCTCTACACAGAAGCCGAGTCATTAGCAGTGAACTGCTGCTGGAGTCTCTCAGAATACACAGATTTAGCTCTCTTCAGCTCTCTGTTAAACCGATATTTAACCTCCCTGTAGCAGTCCCTGTCTCCACTTTTCAGCGCTGCTTCCTTCTCCTTCCTGATCTGTCTGAGCTTAGCAGTGAACCAGGGCTTATCATTAGAGTACCTCACCCTGGTGTGTGATGGAAGAATGCTCTCCTCACAAAAGTGGATATAAGAGTTCACAGTGTCCGTGTCCGTGGGAGACGGCATGCTCAAGAGCAGACACCCAGACAGGGAAGACACAAGTCCAAAACAGCAAACTCACGGCCGCCCGCAACTCGCCTGGCTGTGACTTACTGTTACGTATGGTTCTCGCGAGCCATACAATGAGAGCCGAGGGCGAGCCAGTGAGTTTGCGATGTTTATTAAGATGAGGAAAAGGGAATAAAGGGACAGGGCCTCGTGGGGCCAAAAACACAAATAACAATACGAGGGTTACACTTACAAATAATGCAGAACGATGAGCAGGTAGCTGGCGCCAGATGAAGGGGTTCCAGCCTATGTTGTGTGCGAAGTCACAGCCCCGAATGCTTGGAGCTGCTCCCTTAAATACCGGTTAACAGCGCCTCAGCTGATGAGGATTAATTGGGCTCCAGCCGTCTCGTAAAGCTTGACAGCTGGGAGCCCGCTGAGACGCTGTCACCATAAGAGCCGGGTTGAGGGGCAAATATGGCCTGAGCGCCGGATAGCACGGTGTCTCATCCCATATGACAGTCTGGGAGTCCTTCAGGTGCCCTTTAGCAAACTCCAGGCGGGCTGCCATGTGCTTTTTACTAAGAACTGGCTTCCGTCTGGCCCCTCTACCATACAGGCCTGATTGGTGGATTGCTGCAGAGATGGTTGTCCTTCTGGAAGGTTCTCCTCTCTCCACAGAGGGACACTGGAGCTCTGACAGAGTGGCCATTGGGTTCTTGGTCACCTCTCTTACTAAGGGCCTTCTCCCCTGATCACTCAGTTTAGATGGCCGACCAGCTCTAGGAAGAGTCCTGGTGGTTCCAAACTTCTTCCATTTACAGATGATGGAGGCCGCTGTGCTCATTGGAACCTTCAAAGCAGCAGAAATTTTTCTGTGTCCTTCCCCAGATTTATGCCTCGAGACCATCCTGTCTCAGAGTTCTATAGACAATTCCTTTGACTTCATGCTTGGTTTGTGCTCTGACATGCACGGTCAACTATAGTACCTTATATAGACAGGTGTGTGCCTTTCCAAATCATGTCCAATCAACTGAATTTACCACAGGTGGATTCCAATTAAGCTGTAGAAACATCTCAAGGATGATCAGAAAAACAGAATGCACCTGAGCTCAATTTTGAGCTTCATGGCAAAGGCTGTGAATACTTGTGTACTGTGGTGACGCAACAGGAGATTGCACTCCACCCAGGACTTCGGGGAATTGGGGGAAGGAGGTAACTCACCCTTGGCCGGGGGATCCTGGGTTCGATCCCAGCTCCCAACCAACAGTGATCTGTGTGGAGTTTGCATGTTCTCCGCGTGTCTGTGTGGGTTTACTCCGGGATTTCTCTGGTTTCCTCCCACATGCCAAAAACATGCAAGTTAGGTTAATTGTCATCAAACTGGGGATTCTAAATTGTCCTTAGGTATGACTGTGAGAGTGAATGGTTGTCTGTCTCTCTGTGTTGGCCCTATGATGGACTGGCGATCTTTCCAGGGTGTACCCTGCCTTTCCTTCCAAAGATGCTGGGATAGGCTCCAGCCCCCCCCCCCCACGCGACCCGAAAAGGATTAAGCGGAAGAAGATGGATGGATGGATGGAGGTGAGAGATGGAAATGAGGAGAAGAAGGGGGAGGAACCAAGGACGGACGCCAGAGCGCTAGGGGGTAATAAACCAAATAAAGGTGAGCCTTCGCTCCCGGTATGCCAGGCGTGAACCTATTGTGTGGGGTAGTAGACGCTGTTCACACCTTGGGTATGCTGGGCATGAAAGTATTGTGTGAGTCATGCTCTATTGTCGTGTATGTTAATGTGTGTACTCCGGGAGCCAAGGGCGGGATTAAAGCTGTAATAAAGAGATTCGCTCTGGCACCCAATTGAGTCTGTTCTGCTGGTTGGAGGAAATAAAGTTGTGTGTTGTCAGCTCATGTCTCATGTGATTCCTTTCCTCCACATTGGTGACCCTGAGACGTGAAAATGGAAGACGGACTGAGCACCTCCATGGGAACATCCACACTTGGGGTTCCCTCTGCTACGCTTGCTGTGGTGGTCAAACTCCTGGACTTTTGGCTCCACGACCCGGCCCTTGGTTCGTTTACGTGGAAGCCCAGTTTGCTCTCCACTGAGTCTTGGAGGATGACACAAAGTACCATTACATGGTGGCTTCACTGGACTCACGTGTCACTCGACACGCAATGAGCCTGCTTCGCACTCCCCCAGCCCAGGGCAAATACAACGCTCTCAAATGGCTGCTGCTGTGGTGTTACGCCTCTTTTACTGGAGAGAGAGCAGAGAAGCTCCTCTACCACATGGAATTAGGAGACTGATCGGCTGTGGAGTTAATGGAGAGTATGCTGTTTTTGCTAGGTGCAGATGACAGGTCTTTCCTCTTCACCCACCTCTTCCTGAAGAAGCTACCAGCTTTGGCGAGGGCAGTCCTGGCCAACTCTCCGCTGCTGGCGACCAAGGATTACCGAGCGCTGGCAGAGGAAGCAGACCGCATCATCCTGGCTAACAAGAGTTTTGACGCCCAGGCAGTTAGACCCGGATCGTCGGCGGAGTCCAATGAGGTTGAGGAGCCACAGGTGGTGGTTGGGATGGCCACTCGGAAATGCAGAAATGAGACGACGCATTTTCATCATCAGCATTTTGGCGCCAATGTGCAACGTTGTCTGCCACTGTGCCATTTTCAGAGGACATAGAAACGGACCAGCCAGCAGTCAGTAGCAGCTATGGCTGCTGGCGACAGGGAGAAACTGCTTTTCATCAAGGACACACGTTCTGGGAGACGGTTCTTGGTAGACTCTGGCCCCCAGAAGAGCCTCATTCTGCCAGTCAGTGTGGACTGGCTGGCAGAAGGCTGCGATCTGTCATTAACAGCTGTCAACGGATCCCCCATCAGGACATTTGATGAAAGGTCGGTGATTGTATGCTTGCATGGACGCAATTATGAGTGGGATTTTGTGGTCGCTGCATGCTCGGTTCCTGTTTAAGGTGCTGATTTTCTGTGTGCTTATGGTCTCCTTGTTGATATGGCTAACAGACGTTTAGTGGATGCTGTTTCTTTTTCTTCATTACCCTGCATAGCTCAGGGAGTTGGGCCACTAACACATGCAAATGTTTTAGCTCTGAGGGATAAGTACCAGCATTCGCTTGCTGAGTTTCCCACACTCACGATGCCCACCTTTTCCACTACCATAACCAAGCATGGGGTTTAGCACTTTATCACCATGAAGGGTCTGCCGGTTTTTGTGCATCCACGCTGCTTGGACGTGACTAAGCTAGCCATCGCGCGTGAGGAGTTTCCTAACTAAGAACGCCTAGGAATCGTTAAGCGCTCCAACAGCCCTTGGGCGTCCCCGCTGCACATGGTGCACAAGTCCAGTGGTTTTGTGGGGGCCATGCAGTGATTTCTGTTGCTTGAACAGTATCACCGAACACGACCGTTACCCCATCCCACACATCCAGGATTTTTCCATGCACATGGCCAGAATGCGCATTTTTTCAAAAGTGGATCTGGTCCGTGGTTACCACCAGGTCCTGGTTCGCGCCGAGGACATCCCCAAAGTGGTGGTGATAACTGCCTTCGGTCTTTTGGAGTTTTTACGTATGCCGTTTGGGTTAAAGGGCACAGCACAAACTTTTCAAAGGATGATGGACATGGTGCTCCATGACTTGCCGTTCGTTTTCATCTACTTAGATGACATTTTGGTGGCTCGCGTGTCAGAATAGGAACACCTCGTCCATCTCAAGCAAGTTTTCCAATGGTTGGAAGTGTATGGGTTGATTGTTAATCTGGCAAAGTGGCAGTTCGGGCTGGCGGTACTCAACTTCTTAGGCTGCTGCATCTCGCCAGAGGGCGCGATTCCGCTACCGGATAAGGTACGCGCAGTGTCAGATTTTCTGCGTCCACAGACCGTGAGGGCACTGCAGGAATTTTTGGGGATGGTCAGTTTTTATAACTGTTTCCTCCCCCACGCAGCCCAGCTACTGCAATCGCTGTACAGCTTGCTCAAAAAGAAGAAACCCGCAGATAGCATTGACTGGACTCTCGATCGGGTCTAGGCTGTCACAGGCACCAAAACGGCGCTCGCCAATGCGGCTTTGCTGGCCCACCCAGCCCTGTCAGCGTGGATAGCGCTCAACACAGGCGCATCAGATGTCACGGTAGAAGCGGTTGTGGAGCAGTACGTCTCCAGTTTGTGGCAACCCCTCGCCTTTTTCAGCCATTCTTTGTGCGACGAGCGTAAGTATAGCACTTTTGACAGAGAGTTGTTGGCTCTCCATTTGGTTACACATCATTTTCAGTTCTGGCTCAAAGGTTGTGAGTTTACCACGTTTGTCAATCACAAACCACTAACCTACGCGATGTCCAAAGTCTTGGAACTGTGGTCGGCTCAGCAGCAATGGCACTTGGCCGCAATTTCAGAGTTCACAACCGACATTAAACATGTAGCCGGTAAACTTAACGTTGTGGCAGACTGCCTGTCGCACACGCTGGTCTCTCCGGTCTACGTGGGTATTGATTTTTCCATAATGGCTGCCAACCAAACCAGGGATGCAGACATTTGCATGCTCTAAAACGCAGCTACCAGACTAAAACTGAAGAGCAGGGCAGTACAAGAAGGGTGCTCCCCCCCGCTCTGCGACGTCTCCACCAGTCATCTTCTCCTGGTGGTTCCGAGCTCTTGGCGCCATTGCATTTTTGAGTCCATCCACTTCCTTTCACATCCTGGCGTATGAATTTTGGTTAAGTTGGTGGGGTCCAAATTCATCTGGCCTTGCTTACGCAGGGATGTGAAAGAATGGGCCGCAGCATGCGTCGCATGCCAACGGACTAAGGTGCAGAGGCACACCAAAGCCTCCCTCGAGCCTCTTCAAATTCCGGCCAGGAGGTTTGACCACGTACACGTGGATTTAGTGGGTCCCCTTCTGCCGTCGCAGGGGTTCACACACCTTCTGACAATCGTGGACCGCACTACGCGTTGGCCAGAGGCGGTTCCGCTGAACTCCACCATGTCTGCTGAGGTAGCCTGCGCGTTTTTGTTATCTTGGGTCACATGGTTAGGATCCCCATCAGACATCACTTCCCACAGGGGTCCGCAATTTGTTTTGGAACTCTGGTCTGTGATGGGCGAGAGCCTGGGGGTCAAAATCCACCGCACCACTGCGTACAACCCCCAGGCTAATGGTTTGTGTGAGCGGTTTCACAGGTCACTTTAAGCAGTGCTCAGAGCCTCGCTAATGGATGCAAATTGAGTCAACCACCAGCCTTGGGTCCTACTGGGGCTGCGCTCCGCTTCCCCGGCAGAGCTCGTTTTTTCTCAGCTGTTGCGGATCCCGGGGGAATTTTTGCCAGAGAACCCCGCACCCGGTTCCAACCCCTCCCGTTGTGGGTCCTTCCATGGGGAGACCGCCTCCTGGGTAACTCCTGAGGTCCTGGTGGCTAAAAAACTCAGGCTGGCTGCCTGATAGACTGAGTCACTGGGTTGGGTGGCCCATATTCTCCGGCAGGCCACCCAACTCATATCACCTTGCCATCTGACTAGCCTGGGACTTTGGTTGACCACCTGAACTGCCTGGTTCTGTGGCCTAGGGGGCCCAGGAGCCTGGTGTTGCACAGGTGTGGGTCTTGAGCAGGGCTTGTTTTTTCCCTCCATAGCCTGTTTCCCCCCATCTTCCCCCCTGGGTGATTTTTTTGCTTGTCAACTTGGATTTTAAATTGTCCTTAGGTATGAGTGTTGGAGTGAATGGTTGTCTGTCTCTTCGTGTTGGCTCTGCGCTGGAATGGTGACCTGTCCAGGGTGTATCCCACCTCTCGCCCAAAGATCCCCCACCCCCTCCCACCCTCCCAGCAACCCAAAAAGGATTAAACAGTTAAAGATGAATGAATGATGACAAAATGATGACATTTTTTTTTTTTTTTTTTTTTTGCTGGTCATTAACATCTGTTTGTTCTCTCCCATAGATTGAGTCCCCATCGTGCTGTTTGCTCTCTATATGTCTGTTCTTTTCATCTTCTCTGTCTCCTCACACCCCAGCCAGTCGCAGCAGATGACTGCCCCTCCCTGAGCCTGGTTCTGCTGGAGGTTTCTTCCTGTTAAAAGGGAGTTTTTCCTCTCCACCGTCACCAAGTGCTTGCTCACAGGGGATCGCCTGATTGCTGGGGTCTTTCTGCAACTGTGGGAGTCCCCTCTACAGTTGAAAGTGCTATGAGATGACTGTTGTTGTGAAATGGCGCTATATAAATAAAGTTGAATTGAATTGAATTAGGTAAAGCTCTACCTCCCCTGACTGCATGTCACTGAAAATGCATGGCTCCTGTGTAGGAGGAAAGTATAGCACGTACTGAGCGTGCACTGAGTCTAAAATTAGTAAGGCCACGCATGCGCAACAACCTGCCCCCAGCAACTTATTGCCCTGGCTTACTCTACCTTTTTACTCTTACTCAAGTCAATTTTCTGGTGACTATTCTTAGTTGGACTTGCATGATTAACACCAAGTAATGTAATGCTACTTTTACTCCGGTAGCCTACGATGTTTTGTTATACCCTCTTTACACAGGGGTGGAGATCACTGAGAGATTGTTGAGAGATCTGGACAATTTTTGATCTATCAGTGATCTTCAGTGATCTCCACAGTCGCCATGGTCTCCTCAAAGTTTTGACTCAGTCCAAAACAGACAAGAATCTCCCAAACAATCCCAAACATCAAAAATTGGCCCAATCTCTCAACGATCTCCGTGCTGTGTAAAGGGGCCCTTATGGTACATGTCCACTGGATCTGTTGTTTTTCCGCTTCCCATTCATTGTATATGTGAAAAGCAACAGAAAACATTTGGCTCCGGTACAGTGAAATTTGGGCTGCAGTGTGTTGTGTAGGCTGTACCCCCCCAACCTTACATTTGCATAAAGTTGAAATATCTTAACTTTAAGCAAACTAGGTCCAGACAGTTGGCATGCATCGGCTGCAGTGATGTGGTGCTGAATGTTTAAAACAGTGGTTTTTGATGTCAAAAAAACAACAGATTCATTAACTGCTCCTACTGTTTCTCGCATGAAGTGTTGTTGGAAACACTTTTCACTGGTTTGTCTTAAAAATAGACTCGCTGTTCGCCATGTTGTCCTGGCGTTTGAGTCCATGAAAGAATGCCCACGGCTTGATCCGGTGACCAGTCAGGAACAACCTGTGTGTTCCTGTCAGCAGGACCAATGAGAGTGTTTCCCCCAGAGCTCTATTTTCCATATTAATTTTGTGATGTCACCCCACCTGGCTATGCCTACCCCCGGACTGTAACGCAATCCCTACGTGATACGTTCCGTCAAAAAACAGACCAGTGGACACGTGCCATTAAACTGGATTTATGTTCCTTTTTTGTGACAGTGAGGCTTCAGTAACGTAAATTTTGTCATCATCTCCAGTTGCGGGGCCCCTCCGCGGCTGGCCATGTGCAGCCTAAATTTTGTGACCCTGCTGCCCGTGTGTGCTTACTGCATATGTGGAAGAGTCAACCTCCCACACAGATGGGGTCGCCACTGAAACATTAAAAAAACGACGAAGAAGTAAACAAATAGGAAGACGCAGTAGTCACAGAGATATAATTACCTGCGCCAAGGAGGTTATGTTTTCTTCGGCGTTGGTTTGTTTGTTTGTTTTTTATTTGTTTATTTGTCAGGGACAGTGCAATAAACATAGACAAAAAAGAGAATCTGATGTGTTGCACATAGTGTATAGAATTAAGCTAGTTTGCAGCTCTTGTCCCTGGATGGGCTTTAGAGAAAAGAAACAGATAAAAAGAGAAAAAGATATTTGTTTGTTAGCAAGATAACTCAAAAAGTTATGGACGGATTTTCATGAAATTTTCACAGATTGTCAGAAATGGGGTATCCTACAGATGATTACATTTTGGTGGTGATCCGGAAAAGCGCCATCATGCGAAATGCGATTTTCCTGAATAACTACTGAACCACTAATCCTATCCATGTGAATCCAATTGCTACTCATATGTTTTCATGGTCAAGGAATCTGAAAACGTACACACAATAAATGTAGGATTAATATTTATGATGTAAAACACTGTATGGGGGGAACTGTGGCGCTTGGCGGAGGTCTGCGCTCTCCGAGTGCTTTTCTAGTTATTTCTGTGGTTGTTGTAGTAGCAGCAGCAGCGTGACCAGAGGAAAAGCAAAATAACAGCGATTAGCGAACCCACAAAATGGACTCTTCTTTTTAAAAACCTACTTTGTCTCTTGTATAGCCGGTGAACAAACTAGCGTGTCTGCTCCTCGATGCTACAAATTGAGCTGGGTTGAAACTGCAGCATCCCCTTGGGCTGGCAGATGCAAAAGAGAAACATATATATATATATATATATATATGCAACCAAGTGATGCGGAACATGGATTGGGAGCATAAATCCAACTTTACTCTCCTTATCTTGTCCTGCACTTTTGTTGCTGCCATCCGAAGCTAGACTAAAATGAAGCCTGTTACCATGGAGCAGGTTTGGTGGTTCTGGTCAGGAGGAGAGCAGAACTATCAGTGGCTGCAGTGCCTCACTACATTTACTCACCCTGGTTTATAATTAGAACGTTGGCCCGAACTCGGCGTTCATCGAAACTGACTGCTGCTGGATCCGACGCTGCTGACGCTCGGAGCCGCGCACATGGAGCGGCGCGTGCACGAGAGGGAGAGAGAGAGAGAGAGAGAGAGAGAGAGAGAGAGCTATGCGTGACGAGGATAAAGCCGTGGGGGAGGACAGGACGTGGCTCAGACCTTGAGGAGCTCAGCATCATAAACCACCATTCTGGGAGATGAGGACCCCCTGTTTTTATTTTTCTCTGCAAATGAACTTGTATTTTTCCAAGGCATCACAAACATGAATGTGAGTTTTTTTTCCAAATATTTATTGAATTAATTTGTTCTGTTACATGAGAAAAAAAAAAGTGTGTGTTAAAATCATAGTCTTAAAAGCTGGTCTGGTTCCACATAAATCGACAATTTTAGAAGATTTTACCTGTGGAGTAATTTGCCACTTAGTGGGTTGATCAGAAAAAAGTAGGTTTTATAATCTCCATTTTTTTGTTCACACTTTCCCTGATTTATTTTGGTTTAGCAACTTTAACTGTTGATTTAAGGCTTCAAATCGGGAATCATGCAAATTAGAAGCTCCTAACAAACTTGTATTTGCTGCAATTTGAACTAATCATTGCAGATTTGTCTTCAAATTTTATTAGACTCCCTGCAGAAAGGCGACATCTGTAGAGAATTAAAGTTTTTGTTCTCACCAGGGATGCCATAATTATGTTGATAAGTGGTCAGGTGCTTGATGTTGGCGATAACTCAGATTAAACGGTCTACTTTGCTCACATCAGTGGTTTGTTAGATGCAATCAGAGCCCTCTTCACTTCACTGAGCATAAGTGAGAGGTTTGCCCCACATGGCTCTCTGCTCCCTTTCTGTCAGCCACTGTCTTGCTCCCAACTCTTTTTTTTCTTTTATTCATTATGTAAATCCATGCACATACTTTTCCCCCCCAATCTGATGCGTAAGACTCATGTATATTGTAATTTTCTTTATCTCCCTTTGGCAGCAGCAGTGTCCTGGTAGCTGAACAAAATGCCGACTCTCTGAGGATCAGAAAATGAATGCCTCCTCCTGCTGTGATCCTCCGGTCATCATGTATCAGCAGAGATCAGGGCTCGACTTCAACGCCAGCTGTGATTGGCCGGCTCCTCGCTGTAACTGGACGACGGCTGACGGAGCTCCGCAGCTGCCCACCTTCTCCACGGCAGCCAAGGTCAGGGTGATCATCACCTTCCTCCTGTGCGGCATATCCACTTTCTGCAATCTGGCCGTGCTCTGGGCGGTCAATGGCCACAAGCGCAAATCCCACGTCCGGGTGCTGATCATCAACCTGACCGCGGCTGATCTCCTGGTGACGTTCATCGTGATGCCTGTGGATGCTGTGTGGAACATCACGGTTCAGTGGCTGGCCGGCGACCTGGCCTGCAGGTTCCTCATGTTCCTCAAGCTGCAGGCCATGTACTCCTGTGCCTTTGTCACTGTGGTGATCAGTCTGGACAGACAGTCAGCCATCCTCAACCCTCTGGCCATCAGTATGGCCCGCAAGAGGAACCGGGTAATGCTGATGGTGGCGTGGACCATGAGTGCCTTGTTCTCAATCCCACAGGTGAGGGAGAGAAATGCACTTTAGAACACAAAACAACAGCATACATCAGTACAAGAATACATAGTATTCAGTTTTTGTTTTTTTTTTATCAGGTGTGCAGAGCCGTTTCTGGCTATAAAGCAGAGCACACAAATGCAACGGGTCCCCTCAGCTAAGTTTCAAGTTCACCTCAATATTTTTTTGGGGGAAAATTAAATTACCTTCAACTTTTTGTTTCTTGTAAATTTGCAACTTTTTTTCTGTTAAATTTTTAGCACTTTTCTAATAAATTTGTGACTTTTTTCCCTTGCTTTCTCATAAATTTTGATTCTTTTTCTCATAAGTTCGTAATTTTTTTCTGGTAAATTTTAAGTCTTTTTCTTAAGCTTGCAACTTTTTTCCTCATAGATTTGTGACTTTTCTTGTAAATCTGTGACTTTTTTCTTGCAAATTTTCACAATTTTTTCTCATAATTTACAGTGGATATAAAAAGTTTACACTCTCCTGCTCAAATACCAGGTTTTTGTGATGTAAAAAATGAGACCAAGGTAAATCATTTCAAAACTTCTTCCCCGATTAATGTGACCTATAACCTGTACAGCCCAATTGAAAAACAAACTGAAATCTTTTAAGGGGGAAAAAAACTTACAATAACGTGTTTGCTTAAATATGCACACCCTGTTATAACTGGGGATGTGGCTGTGTTCAGAATTAACCAATCACATTCAGACTCATGTTAAATGGGAGTCATCACACTCCTGCCACCATTTAAAGTGCCTCTGATTAACCCCAGAGAGAGAAGGTGATACTAGATAACACCCCTCTCTTTAGACAGTTGACAGGTTTATGACCCCTTAGTCCCACCCCCTGACCTGACCCTGACCTGACCCCTGACCTGTGTAATTCTTGGGATAGAATGTCACTTATAAGTGCTTTGAAAAATGATCTTTGACTTTTGAGATTAGTGCCGGGTATAGAATGTCAATGAGAAGTGCTTTTAATCTGTTGGCCATATGTGGGTTAGCGTGAGAATGGAATATTAATGATTGCAAAACTTCTTTTCAAGGATGACAGCTTTATAGTAGCTTCATTTTACAAAAACACGCATCAGTCAGAGGCACTGTGAAACAAAGATCTGAGATCTGTCTACAAAACACACATACACATTGACCCAGGGAGCAAAGACTGTACGCAAGCTGCAGAAGTTAAGGCAGACGTTTGTGTGACTGTGACAACAATACCACAAATTCTCCACAATTGTGGCTTATGGTGGAGGGTTGCCAGAAAAAAAAGCCATTCCTCAAGAAAAACCACGTAAAGCTTTTTCCAGATCACACCTTGATGATTCTGAGTCCAAATAGGAGAAGGTGTTACTGTCAGATGAGACAAGAACAGGCCTATTTGGTCTTAACACGAAATAATACTGTCATGGTGTGGTCCTCGCGGGCCACTAATGAGATGCTATAGGCAGCCGTTGAGTTTGCATATTTATTAAAGAAAGGCACACAATACAAAATAAAGAGCCACGTGGGGCAAAACACACATAACGACTACAGCAAAGGCACAGTAATAATACACTCAGGATCACAGGAGAAAACTTACTGAGAAAAAGGAGAATGCGAGCGTGACTGGAGCCGGCGAATAGGGACTCCAGCCGAACGTTGGGGAGCCCAGCGTTATGCGTGTGTGGTCGCAGCCTCGAGTAACCAAAGCTGGTCCCTTAAATAGGGCTAGAGGATTAATCAGCTGATGAGGACGTCATCAGCTGAATGTAATCCAGCTCAGAGCTGGAAGCTCCTCCGAGACGCTGTCAGAATAAAAGCTCGGAGGACCACAAGGAACTAACACAGAACGGTAGGAAAATACTGCATGACCCGAGCACGGACAATATCAACGCTCAGACCATGACAGTACTCCCCCCCCCCCCCCCAAATGACGTACTCTGGGCAAAACGTAACATCCAAGCCTCCCCCCAACCCAAAAGGCTAAGAAGGCCCACCCAGGGTGGGAGGAGGGGAAAAAAAGGCCAGGAGGGCAAGAACCAGAAAAAAAAACCCCATCAAGACAGGGAACTGGGAAAAATGACAAGAGCGAATGCAGAAAAAATAACATGGTGCAACAACAGAGCATGGGAAAAAAAAAAAAAAACAGAACCACAAATATACTCCATAATGCACAGGTGGAAAAACAGACAGGACAATGAATGCAAATAACAGAACTACTATGCCTAAAGACCATGATACACAGGCCAAAAGAAACAAAAGGCAACCACATAGCATCTCTCAGAGGAAGGAGAAAAAAAATATCACGCTAAATAGCGGCGAAATACAGACGGTTCAATAAGTCCAAATAAACTGGCAGAGGCAACAACAGCGCACATCGACTACAGAGGGGGAGAGAAAAACACACGCTAAAGAGCGGCGAAATACAAACAGTTCAGATAAACTCCCAATACACGGGCAAAGGCAACAAAAAGAGCATAACTCTCAGACTACCGAGGGGAGAGAAAGAAAAAAAAAATACACGCTAAAGAGCGGCAAAATACAGACAGTACAATATAGTTCATAGGAAAAAAAAAAACACAAGAGCATCCTGGAACTACAGGAGAGGAAAAAAAAGACTACAGGGATGACAGCAGGCAGAGCACAAGAACACAAAAACAAATAGGTTGGGAGGTCTACCTGCATCCAGCGTCTAGATTGCTGGCAGGGGAAAAAGGATTAGTTCGGGCGGTCTACCCCAGTCCCAGGCCCGGAGAACCAGTACCTCCGGTGGCTGGACCAGGTCGCTGAACAAAAAGTCCAGTTTGTCAGGTGGCCGACCCAGAACGCCAAACCGGCGAAGCAGTCTCCCAGGCGGCCGACCCGCATCATCCAGCCACCAAGACCATAGGGGAGAACTCGGAGGCGGCCTCCCTATTGAGAGGGATAGCGAGGAAGAGCCGAGTCGAATAAGGGGAATCCCAGCAGCACCAGGTGGAGGGGAAAAAAGGGATCAGGGAAATGATGAGGGACCAGTCCGGTGTCGATCGGCGGAGGATCTGCAACTCCTTCTCCAAACCCCACACGGACTGGCGCTGCGCTCTCGTTGGAACCCAGGAGGGACCGTGCTGCACCCACGACGGACCCCGTCTGGGCCAGAACAACACCCACGACAGACCCCGACTGGGCCGGCGCAGCACCAGGGATGACCTCCAGACACAAACCCAGAACCTCCGAGGTGATGACTGGAGCAGGCTCGTCACCGGTGACCCTGAGAGAAGGCTCAGAGGAGAAAAGAAAACCGCGATCAGAATCACTGGCAGCAGCAGAGCCCAGCAAGACAAGCTTGGACACAGCGGGCGGCTGCGCCCGGCTCGTCTCCCCGAGAGACAGGCAAAAATGCTCCAGAATAGAGGAAAGGAAGACAAAATAGAGCACTTGCCTGGTCTTGGGCTCTACCGCAGCCCAGGACTTTGTCGATCCGGGTTCAGCACGCTGAAGGTCCAGTTCTGGTTCCCACTCGACTGTGGCGGGCTCCGCAGCTGGCATGATGGTGTCCACAGTCTGGGGATTCCCTGATACTGACGTCCACGCCAAAAGCCTGCACAGCGTGGTGGCAGGGGATCCGTGACCTGCCGGGTCGGACTGTTCCTCCGTGGAGACCTGGGGACGCTTGCTCGTCGGCGCAGGCTCCAATTGGCAATCTGCCCTCCTCCTCTGCCCGTGTCGTGGCTGTGGGGCTGGAACCAGGCTCTCCAGGGCTGCAGGCTCCCTCCTCGTCCGGCGGTGTAGTCCTGGCACCGGGAAACGCTCAGGGGAAGGAGACACAGAGGTAGCAGTTTCATAATTACTGGCTACAGCAGGTGGAGGAAGCTCGGGAGACTGTGAACCCCGAACTCCACCCCCAGGACTCAGACAAGGCAAATCACAATAAGGAGGAGAAGAATGAAATTGCACTTGCCTTTCCTCCAGAGGGCCGATGGTGCCTGCTGTAGCAGGCTTGGTTCTTCCCTTCTCCCAATGGATGGTGACGGAGGGCCCCCCAGGAAGACGAAGAGGAGCCGCTTGCACCGGATCTGGAGCGGGAGCAGCCGGAGGCGGACTCGTGGAGCTCACAGCAGCTGGGGAGAGCGTCGAGGAGGAGGGAGGAACAGCAGAGGTGGTCTGGGGACAAGGAACATACAACCCGGAGGAGGCTGCTGTTTTACCCCTCTGATGAGATGCAGAGGCTACAGCTGGCTGGGAGACAGAGTTCGTGCGGCTACCCAGAACTGGATCTGGATGGGGTTCTCACTGAGGCTTCGCCGAGGGAATCCCGGCTGACGTCCTTCTCCGCCGAGAAGGGCGCTGGGGTGAAGTAAACTCCTGGACTGGATAGGTGACAGGAGTAGGATCCCGAGGTGAGGAGCGAGGATGCCTCTGCTTCAGCTTCCTGCCGGAGTTTCCCTCCAGTCCATGGAGCTTCTCCTGGAATGCAGAGATCTCCGCCTTCCTTGTCATGATTTTGGGATGGTCAGCGTAGCGAGGATGATGATTGACCATCATCTCAGCGAGGTCCAGGTACCAACGTGATGTGCTGGGGATGGTGTGATGGCGAGCGCCGGAAATGATCCCATCAATCTCGATAAGGGCCATTACCAGCTCGTAGCCCAAGCTCATGGCATAGCCTTTGGGTGGCGACGCCATCTCCCCGCACACTGGTACGCGGAAAAGAGGAAAAACTACAAGCCCCAAACTAAGCAAACTCACGGTCACCAGCGTCTCGTTTGGCTGCGACCTACTGTCATGGTGTGGTCCTCGCGGTCCACTAATGAGATGCTATAGGCAGCCGTTGAGTTTGCATATTTATTGAAGAAAGGCACACAATACAAAATAAAGAGCCACGTGGGGCAAAACACACGTAATGACTACAGCAAAGGCACAGTAATAATACACTCAGGATCACGGGAGAAAACTTACTGAGAAAAAGGAGAGCATGAGCGTGACTGGAGCCGGCGAATAGGGACTCCAGCCGAACGTTGGGGAGCCCAGCGTTATGCGTGTGTGGTCGCAGCCCCGAGTAACCAAAGCTGGTCCCTTAAATAGGGCTAGAGGATTAATCAGCTGATGAGGATATCATCAGCTGAATGTAATCCAGCTGTCACAGAGGAGCTCAGCTCTGACAGCCAGAAGCCCCTCCGAGACGCTGTCAGAATAAAAGCTCGGAGGACCACAAGGAACTAACACAGAACGGGAGGAAAATACTGCATGACCCGAGCACGGACAATATCAACGCTCAGACCGTGACAGATACATCACTATTTAAATTATGCCATTTCTACAATAAAGCATGGAAGTGGTAATATGCTGTTGTGGGGGTGTTTCTCTGCAGTACTGGAATGTATGTTAAAAGGAAAAATGGGTGAGCCAAAATACCATCATATTTTTGATGAAAAACGGGGCTGCCCTGTGCCAGCAAGATGCAAATGGGAAAAGGTTTTCTTCCTAACATGACAATGACCCAAAGCACACTGAAACCCCCCCCCCCCCCCAAAAAAAAAAAACAGGTAAACGGTTGCATCGATCCTTCAGAGAAATCTGAGGAGCTGCATTCTCTTAGCTAAACAGATGAGTTCCACAGATGTTGAATGGGGCACGCCAAAAGATATCGTGTCCCCCCCCCCCACACACACACACGGTAGTTTCAAGTTGTTTTTAACATTTGCTGTGGCAGTGTAGGGTTTCAGGGTAAACAAGACATCATGCATGTAAGAGACATGCTCACGTGCAGTGGTTTTAGCCTTAGACTTAAATTCAAGGCTAGAGAGAGTTATGATCAAATTGTTAACATTATCAATCTTGATAACATCCACTGCAGCCTTGCTGGAAACTGACACTTGCTTTCGCTGGATTTCATTGACAACTTGCTATCTTTGAAGGACAGCTCAGTGTCATGAGTGAAAGTGTCTTCAAAAGCAGTGGTTTTAGACACAGCTGAGCATTCGCCATTGACAATGGATGTATCTTGTTGCTTAATTTAAAATTTTAAATTAACATTAAATTTTAAATTAACATAATTTTCAATGATGTTAATACTGGCTTTAATGAAGCTGTGGTCCAAAGAGGCTTTTAGCTGAGTTGAGATATCATTTTTTGCCACCATTGCAGAACCTTGAAAAGAGGAACCTCTTATTAAATTTGCTTTTAGATAAGACAAAACAGAACATTAACAGATGTTTCAATTAAGTGTGAAACAAAGCAAAACTTGCAACTTCTGTCTATCACAGCACACAGTTCAATTAAGTTGTCCACACAAACAACGTGAATTTTTGGTCAGCCACCAAGCTCCAGAGTAGTTTCTGGTTAATATTTTGAAACAACCTTCATTCTCACAAAAAAACACCCAAACAATTTTTGATACAAAACAACAATCTCACAGTATTTTACTGACAGACATATACAGTCAAAACCTCAAGTATACAAAAAAAAAAATGCTTCTGCATGAACCTTAAGTTGTTTGGGTTTTTTTTTATAAAGAAAACAACAAGATGCAGTAAATTTAGCTTTTAGATCGGGCTTCATGTTTATAGTTTGTTGTTATTTTTTTCCCCTACAGAAATAAATATTGCACAACCAACTTTATCTCTACCTTGGGCTCAACAATTTCTCAGACTGGAGACCTAAGGCCCGAGGTTTACCGATGATGCACGCTGGCCTCTCTGACAACACTACATTTCATAAAGGACTAAGCTTCGCAATTTAGATTTCTTTTTTGATTTTGTACAAAAGCAAAACTTGCAACTTATGTCTATCACAGCACACGGTTCAATTAAGTTGTCCGCACAGACAACATGAATTTTTAGGTCATTTAATTAATATTCAATTAATATTAGTAGTTTAGTTAATATTTTGAAACAACCTTCATTCTCACAAAAAAAAAAAAAAAAACAACCCAAAACAAAACACCCAAGCAACAATCTCACAGTATTTTACTGACAGGCATATGCAGTCAAAACCTCAAGTGTACAGAAAAAAAGCACGTCTACATGAACCTTAAGTAGTTTGTTTTTAAAAAGAAAACAAGATGCGATAAATTTAGCTTTTAGATCGGGGCATCGTGTTTATAGTTTGTTGGGGTTTTTTTTCCCTACAGAAATAAATATTGCATGACCAACTCTGTCTCTACCTTGGGCTCAACAATTTCTCTGACTGGGGAATGACCTAAGGACTGAGGTTGTCTATAAAGTGGTTAAGGATCCTTCTGCTTGAAGAATTGTGTTACCAACACATTTTGGCTCTGAGAACAAAACACAAACTGAATTCTGAAAATATTGGTTTAACTAGTATAAGCTTTAAACAACTAAAGATGAATACTTTAACAGATCAACATCATGGCTCTTCCAAAAAGTACTTTTGTCTATGTATTTATCGACTTAAAATACACCAATTCTATGTACACTGTTAAATAATTTTCAAATCTCACGCCCGCCACTAACAACCCCCCCCCCCCCCCCCCAGCAGCATCATAATCGTGTCTTCCAGGGTCAGAAGGCCGCTTGCATTTTTCAGTGTCGGCCGGTCATTCAAACAGTTTCGTATTATTTAGAAGTGTTTTTTTCTGATAACACAGACATTTTTTAACATTCCATTCAGTTTTTCCCAATGATCCAAACAATCTTTTTTCACTCTACAGTCGGTGGTAGGTAGAAAGCTAAAGAGTATTTATTGACTTTTAAAAAAGCATTTGATGCATTAGATCATGCCATTTTTCACTCCGTCCAGTGAATGGAGAGGGAGAGTCCTCCCCTATAACGGTGTACAGGCGGGCCCCCTACCGTCAACCAATGAAACTACAAGGGTGGATGGTGTGAAAATCGGATAAATAAGTAGCCCTGAAATCGGAAAAATTAAACAATCTTCGGGGGAAAAAGACCTGTTGATAGCTGACGAGTGGCTCGGAAGTACCACCTCCCAGATGGGGACGCCTTGGTCTCCCAAACACTACCAGCCAACACTCTTCCGGTAATTTATACCGGTAGTTGCTCTTCTTTCACACGCACAGGCATCTGGGTCAGGCTCGTCTTCCACCCCTGTCTGTTGGTGATGTACACACATGGACAAAATTGTTGGCACCCCTCTGTTAATGAAAGAAAAACCCACAATGGTCACAGAAATAACTTGAATCTGACAAAAGTGGTAATAAATAAAAAATCTATGAAAATTAACCAATGAAAATCAGACAATGCTTTTGAATTGTGGTTCAACAGAATTATTTTAAAAAACAAACTTATGAAACGGGTCTGGACAAAAATGATGGTACCCCTAGAAAAGATTGAAAATAATGTGACCATAGGGACATGTTCAGCCAAGATGTGTCCTCTAATTAACATCACAGATGGCTACAAACTTGTAATCAGTCAGTCAGCCTATTTAAAGGGTGACAAGTAGTCACTGTGCTGTTTGGTGACATGGTGTGTACCACACTAAACATGGACTAGAGGAAGCAAAGGAGAGAGTTGTCTCAGGAGATTAGAAAGAAAATTATAGACAAGCATGTTAAAGGTAAAGGCTATAAGACCATCTCCAAGCAGCTTGATGTTCCTGTGACTACAGTTGCACATATTATTCAGAAATTTAAGATCCACGGGACTGTAGCACAACCTCCCTGGACGTGGCCGCAGGAGGAAACTTGATGAAGAATGGTAACAAAAGAGCCCAGAATAACCTCTAAACACATTCATGGTGAACTCCAAGGTCAAGGTACATCAGTGTCAGATCGCACCATCTGTTGTTGTTTGAGCCAAAGTGGACTTCATGGGAGACGACCAAGGAGGACACCACTGTTGAAAACAAATCATAAAAAAAGCCAGACTGGAATTTGCCAAACTGCATGTTGACAAGCCACAAAGCTTCTGGGAGAATGTCTTATGGACAGACGAGACAAAACTGGAACTTTTTGGCAAAGCACATCAGCGCTATGTTCACAGATGCAAAAAAGAAGCATACCAAGAAAAGAACACTGTTCCTACTGTGAAACATGGAGGAGGTTCTGTTATGTTGTGGGGCTGCTTTGCTGCATCTGGCACAGGGTGTCTTGAATCTGTGCAGGGTATAATGAAATCTCAAGACTATCAAGGTATTCTAGAGAGAAATGTGTTGCCCAGTGTCAGACAGCTTGGTCTCAGTCGCAGGTCATGGATCTTGCAACAGGGTAATGACCCAAAACACACATCTAAAAACACCCAAGAATGGCTAAGAGCGAAACATTGGACTATTCTAAAGTGGCCTTCTATGAGCCCTGATCTAAATCCTATTGAACATCTGTGGAAGGAGCTGAAACATGCCGTCTGGAGAAGGCACCTTTCAAACCTGAGACAACTGGAGCGGTTTGCTGATGAGGAGTGGGCCAAAATGCCTGCTGAGAGGTGCAGAAGTCTCATTGAAAGTTACAGAAATCGTTTGATTGCAGTGATTGCCTCAAAAGGTTGTGCAACAAAATATTAAGTTAAGGGTACCATCATTTTTGTCCAGGCCTGTTTCATGAGATTGTTTTTTAAAATAATTCTGTTGAACCACAATACAGAAGCATTGTGTGATTTTCATTGGTTAAATTTCATAGAATTTTTATTTATTACCACTTTTGTCAGATTCAAGTTATTTATGTGACCATTGTGGGTTTTTCTTTCATTAACAGAGGGGTACCAACAATTTTGTCCACAGCTGTATGTCGCTTGTTTTCAGATTGGGGTAAATCACGTTTCGCAGTACGCTCCAGTCCTCGGCCGAAAGTGTACCTTTTCTGGAGAGTGGGCCAAAAGTTGTCCTTCATCCAACTGGTAAAAACACAGTTCGCTACTTGCGTAGTTGAACACGTAACCCCATCTACCTCCGGATTCTAACTGCCATTCTTCCTGAAGACTCCCAGTTGCGGGGGTCTGGATGCGCCAAAGATACAACATTCTCTTTTTCGACGCTAATCCCGGAGTGCTCTGTAGCAAGGTGGAGACGGGTGTCTCGCTGATCAGATGAAGATCGCTCGGCCTCTTAGTCATGGTGGAGTTTTTTTCTTTTTCCCCTGAAGATTGTTTAATTTTTCCGATTTCAGGGCTACTTATTTATTTTCACACGCTCCACCCTTGTAGTTTCATTGGTTGACGGTAGGGGGCCCGCCTGTACACCGTTATAGGGGAGGACTCTCCCTCTCCGTTCACTGGATAGAATGACCCCACGTTCGTTGTGTAGATGGATGGGTTCTTATACCGCATTTTTCTAAAGTAGATGATTGTAAAATAGCATGATCTAATGCGTCAAATGCTTTTTTAAAAGTCAATAAATACTCTTTATCTCTCTGCCTACCACCGACTGTAGAGTGAAAAAATATTGTTTGGATCATTGGGAAAAACTGAATGGAATGTTAAAAAAATGTCTGTGTTATCGGAAAAAAAACTTCTAAATAACGCAAAACTGTTTGAATGACTGGCCGACGTTGAAAAATGCAAGTGGCCTTCCGACCCTGGAAGACACGGTTACGATGCTGCTGGAAGGAAAGGGGGGGAAGGGTTGTTAGTGGCATGAGATTTGAAAATTATTTAACAGCGTACAGAGAATTGATGTATTTTAAGTTGATAAATACATTGACAGAAGTACTTTATGGAAGAGCCATGATGTTGATCCGTTAAAGCGTTCATTTTTAGTTGTTTAAAGCTTATACTAGTTAAACCGATATTTTCAGAAATCAGTTTGTGTTTTTTTCTCAGAGCCAAAATGTGTCGGTAACACAGTTCTTCAAGCAGAAGGATCCTTCACCACTTTATAGACAACCTCAGGCCTTAGGTCATTCCCCAGTCTGAGAAATTGTTGAGCTCAAGGTAGAGACAGGGTTGGTCATGCAATATTTATTTCTGTAGGAACCCCCCCCCCCCCCCAACAAACTATAAACATGATGCCGCGATCTAAAAGCTAAATTTATCGCATCTTGTCTTCTTTTTAAAAACAAACTATTTAAAGATCTGATGACACGATTTTGACATCTTTTTAGCATGTTGTGTAAACCCAAAAGTCATTGTCAATGATCAGTATAATATTTATAACTGCGCCTGCATAAACTAGTTATCATCAAAAAAACGTAGCTGCTGACTGGACTGTGGTGCCGCCCACCGAATGAAGGGTGGCGCCATCATGACGTAAGCGACAGAATGGACACCGGTGTTGTTGGCTGGAATGACAGCAACTTTGTAGCTCACAGTTTCTCTGGTTTCTTGTTTTAATTTTATGGCTATGCCTTCGCATTGTGTTGCAGGCTTAGATAAACAGCAGGCCATGAAAGACCACATCACACGCTTCAGCTCCAACTGTCATAAGCCTCCTTGTGCGCTCCTCCTGCGTAAAAGAGCATGAGGAGTGCACGAAGAGGCTTATGACAGTCGGAGCTGAAGTGTGTGATGTGGTCTTTCACGGCCTGCACACGAGGAGGGGAAGGATGAATGGATTTACGCACAGCTTTGACCTACTTTCTGTGATTGCGTGCTGACGCTTGCCGGTCCAGCCATGTCCCCTCTATCATTATCACCAGCTGATTAAAAATCCCACTGATCATCTTTCCTGGTCCTCACCCAGGTGCTTCTCATCACACCATCACCAGCAGTGCATGTACTTAGCGGCCGTTTGCCAGTCACGCACTGCTGGTCCATAGTATCGTCATCTGTGCTGTTAGTCTGCCATTATTTTCAGCACTCTCACGACTTGTTAGTCACTCCATGTTTGCCGTGGTTCTTGTGCGTCCTTGAAGCGATGTCGGCTCTGGGGTGCACCTGTGGCTAACACGTCTCCTCTCATTCATTCTCTGGGTGATGCCGGCCCCCGAATGCCATCAGTAAGTGTGTTTCTGTTTTTGTACGTCTTCATCTTTTTGGGAATTGTCTGTCTTTCTGTATTAAATGTGCTGTGGTGAACCCTGCACGTAAATCCTCGTTATTTTATCCTCCCTCTCTGTGCCCTGCGCAAGAGCGCACGGAGGGTCGTGATGAATGGATTTATGCGCAGGATTCACCAGATAATACATAATACATAAATACATAAAGATAATACATAATAAACTCGATGCCTGAGCCACAGAGAATACACTGCTATGATTTTATTGAAAAATCATAGCAGTTATAAATCATATTGTTATATTTATGAACAAATAATTTGTTGCAATATCTGTAACAAAAGCATAACACTCGGTGTTCCCCTGCCGTGTGTTTGTCGCTGCTGCTGCAGTGGCCATATGTGTCTCTCCACTGTCACTCTCTGAGTCTGACTTGCTTGGCACAATGTCCGCTTGGCACGGCTCAAACCTATACGGTCTGATGCCCTCAGATTCTTCATTATCATCCCATTCTTCAGAACTATAATTGTCTGAAGATTGGACAACACAAACCAATTCCAGACTACATGTGCTGGAGCCATCGTCAATGTTTTCAACCGCTTCCATCCTGTGTGTACAGTGGGCAGCCAAGTGCTGTGATCTATCGATGATGTTACAACATGGCCGGGGGGTTTTCCAGCCACATGCTTTGACCACCGCTCCTGGGATGCTGTCTGGACCAGCAGCTCTGCGAGGGTTCACTGCTCTCAGTTGCCTCCTCACCTCGTGCACCTTTAGAGAGAAGGGGGGGGGGCGAGTTTGGGGGGAGGTGTGCTCAAACTGGGCAAAGAAGCTGTTAAGCTCCTCTGCCAGAGTGAGGCTGCTGTCTGATGTTTGGGGGCACTGGCCCCTGTAGTTAGTGAGGGCCTGGATACCTTTCCACATCTGTCAGGGGTTGTTGTCTTTGAGGAAGCCTTCCACTTTGCTCCTAAAGGTGTTTTGTGTGTTTTATGCCTGTCCTCAGGTTGGCTCTGGCTATGCTGTACAGAGAGCTGTCCCTCTGTCTGAAGGCTGAGTTGCGGGCTCTGATCAGAGCCTGGACTTCACTGGTCATCCAGGGTTTGTGGTTTGGAAAGACCTAGATGTGTTTGGGTACTGTCACATTTTCTACACAGCATTTGATGTAGATAAGGACAGACCCAGCGTTGGAGTCCAGGTCCTGCTGTTCAAAGATGCTCCAATCTGTGCAGGCAAAGCAGTCTTGTAACTGGAGGAGAGCATTTTCAGGCCAAGTTTTAATTGTTTGTTTGGTTGGGGGATGACCACTTCCTGAGGGGGCTGTAAGCAGGTATTGGAACCAGAGAGATGGTCTCATACCTGTCAAGGCATATCTCATGCCTCCCTTATTGGGGGGGCTTTCACACCTGTACTGAGTACTTAAAAACTGTATTTATTGGCAGATGAAAGAAAACTGAAGCAAAAAAACCCCAAAACAAACAAAAACCAAACAAACAACAACAATTGCAACATGAACTATTTCAAACATATTTATTCAAATGTACACTAATATGGACACAGTCTTGAGCCATAACTTTTTGGTAATGTGAAAATAATAAGCCGAGTAGCACAAAAAAAAATAAATTAAAAAAAAATAAATGATAATATTAATAATAAATAAATAAAAATATATATTTTTTTCAAATTTACATTAGCACAAGGTAGATTGCTTAATTTGAAAGTACACAATAAGAATAATTCTGAATATAGTTCTTAATTGTCAGCTAGATATATACACTTGGAATTAAAGAGTTTTTAATTGTCAGCTTTGTTACACTAATGTGCTTGGATGAACTTGAAACAAGAAAATGTTCACTGATGCTGCTTGTTATAGTTCCAAGTAGCAGCCTTTGCTGACTCTAGCATTTCTTTTGAAGGCTTGACCTTGAAGCATGGAGTGTCACAATTCATTTTCACTTGCATGAAAGAAGTCAGAGTTTCTGGGAGCATACTTTTTCTGAAGTCAGTGTGAATTTTCCTGACCATGCTGAAAGCCCTCTCACTGTCAGCATTGCTGTGAGGAAGGCAAAGCAGTGCTGAGTACACTTTGAGGAGCTGGGGGAAGCGGGGCCACAATTACCGGGACTTACTACACTTCACTGCTGCAGAAATTGCAGAAGGTCATCAAAAGCAATCATCATGCTGACCAAAGGTGTCCGCTTCCTGCAAGATGATGCCGGGTTCAAAACTTACACGTTGCCCAGAGGGAAGCACAGTCCTGCGGCTATTTAATCCTTCCTCACCCCACTTCCCCTCCCTACCTTACACCATTGACTTCCACCTTTTTCCAACAATGAAGTCATTTTTGAAGGGCAAGCCCTTCCAAGACAATGAAATGCTGATTTCCATGGTCAAGTTGTGGCTTCTGGCACAGCCTGCAGACTTCTACAGGTGAGGTCTCCGCAGCCGCATAAAGCGATAGGAGAAATGTGTAACCCTTGGTGGTAACTATGCAGAGAAAGACTAATAAATGTGCCAAGGTTGAGTCTTCTCAGTCCATGGAAGATGACTCAGGGGAAATCTCTTATGAACAGCCCTCATAAATGTGTAACTTTTCTATATTTTAGCTAAATTATATAAAATTGAAAAGCCTGTTTTTTAGTGCCATAGCTATCATGGAGCAGCATATGCCCTGCTGAATCTGAACAGCGCTGTCAGTCAAAGATGGTGTTTCCCTGTTCTCACCTACTGTAAATCATCACCTTCATTGGGTTTGATCTACTGAAAGCTGAAGTTTGATACTTTATATCCAGTGTGTCTAGGAAGCATGAAGGACTAAAAAGGCGCCGACCTGCAGTGTCGGTCTGGCTGTCAGGTACGATCTGATGCAGATGAGCGTATTTTCCCTTCTCGAAGCTCGTACTCTCCCATTCTTTTCGGTGACGTCCAGTCCCTCGATTTCCCTTTTCTTCAAGCTTTGTTTTCTTCGCCGGCGGCGTGCTGCATGAAGCCATTTTGAAAATCACAAAAAGACTGCTTAGGTGCGCTCAATGTCGCCAGGCATCGAATTACTGTTCAGTTGATTTTAGGTTCTCTCAATAATTTTTTTTTTTCGCTGTATATTTTTCTTTTTGGCGTACAGAAATGGCAATACGCCCGTATTTACTAAAATTGCATTTTCCCCGTATTAAAATACGGCGAAACCGTATCACTTGACAGGTATGTGGTCTGATTGTCCAAGGTAGGGGAGGGGGGTGGCTCTGTAGGCGTGCTTAATGTTGCTGTAAACATGATCCAGTGTTCTTTTCCCTCTTGTGGGACACTTAACATTCATTCATTCATTCATTCATTCATTCATCTTCTTCTGCTTAATCCTTTTTGGGTCGCGGGGGTGCTGGAGCCTATCCCAGCATCTTTGGGCGAGACGCAGGGTACACCCTGGACAGATCGCCAGTCCATCGCAGGGCCAACACAGACAGACAGACAACCATTCACTCTCACAGTCATTCCTAAGGACAATTTAGAATCCCCAGTTTGATGCCAATTACCTAACTTGCATGTTTTTGGCATGTGGGAGGAAACTGGTGAAATCCCGGAGTAAACCCACGCAGACACGGGGAGAACATGCAAACTCCACAGAGATCACTGTTGGTCGGGGGCTGGGATCGAACCCAGGATCCCCCGGCCAAGGGTGAGTTGCTGTGCTGCCGCATTGCTAACCACTGTTCCACCGCACCACTGCGACACTTAACATGTTGGTGGAATTTGGGAAGTACAGTCTTTAAGCATGTTTTGTTAAAATTTGTTTTATTTGTGACTATTGTTTGCATTATTTGTCCTCTATGTTTCCTCAGTGTCCATTGTCTGTACAGCCCCGCCCATCCTGTTTGTAGCTGCTCCCCAGTTATCTCTTAAGTAATCCCAGCTGTCTCATGTTAGTTCAGTTATCTCTCCCCTATATATATGTCAGCCTGAGTTTTTGTGGTTGTGGCTTCATTGCAGAGCATTTCCCTCTGGTTCTTCGTCATCTGTAAGTGTTTAGTTGTTGGTTCTTTGTGTTTGACACCCCCTGAGCTGCGTTTATTTTCTCTCTTTAATAAAATACTGTGGCACTGGAGTTCTGCCCACACTGCGAGTCCCATTTCTTTCTCATCTGCTGGAGGTTGTACAGTATCTGACAGAATAAGGCCACCAAAGAGGGACTTAGTGGGCACGGACTACAGCCACACACATGCCACACTCGGGAGCAGGCCATCATGTTCCTCGACCCGGCGGCCGGAGTGGTAATGGATCACCTCAGTCTGTGAGGTTACGCCGGTCTGACTGGACTGTTCACCTTGTTGTATGACTCGCTAAATTTGCTCCATGGACTGGTGAAAAGCTCGGAGCCTGTTCCATCGAGACAGCATTCCCCTCCTCCTCCTCACCCTTCAGCTCCAATGCCAGCCACACCAGCCTTGCAGCCCATTTTCCCCACCCCTCTGCCTTCTGCCGTTCCCTCCATCCCGGTGGAGTACAACGGGACCTGCAGGGCACGTGACAGTCCGGGTTAGAAAGCAGGCTCTGAGAAACATTAGTCCTCCCAGCGTTCCACCACTGCTCCTTTAGCTGAGCCTCCAGTGCCCACAACTCCAGCTTTTCCTCCTCCTCACCACTCGTCTGCCTCTGCTCCAGCCCCATGAAGTTTTCCAGCCTCAGAGGGCCCTCCTACACAGGTTTTTATGGCAGTTCCAGTGCCAGCTCCCACAGTTGCTGTGCTGGTGCCCTCACCCACAGCTTCACTTCATACTGCCTCATCTGTTGTTCCACCAGTGTCTCCAGAGGCCATCACATCAGCTCCTCTGGGGTCTTCCAAGGTTGTCACACCACCAGCAGCTTCACCTGAGACCGACAACCCAGCAGCAGTGAACCAGGAGTTAAGGCAAGTGCTTTTCTCTTTATTTTCAATATCTATTTTTGAAAAGACTTGTCTTGCATCTGGTGGGGGTTCCAAAGTGCAGTTCCCATCTGGCTCTGGGCCCTCTCCGCCGGTCTCTGCTGCTGACAACTGTGGTGATCCATCCTTTGTTTCTTCCTTCCCATTTGAGGGGGCTGTGGCAGGGATGGAGAAGGACGTTTTATCTTCAACGGTCTGAAGCTGGTTGCTTCTCAGCTCCAGTACCTGCTCCATGGTGTCTTCCAACTCCAGCACCAGCTCCACCGGCCATTTCTCTTGCAGTACTTCCTGAGGTCATCACCCCAGCAGCAGGAAACCAAGAGTTAAGGCAAGGACCTTTTCATTTATGTTCTACCATTAATTTTGAAAATACTTACCTTGCTCCTAGTGGGGGAACCCAAGCATACTCCCCACCAGTCTCTGCTGCTTATGACTGTAATGTTGCCTCATTGACCTCTTGTTTCCCTTCATTGTCTGAGGTAGCCGTGTCAAGGATGGAGCCGTAGGGGGACCACACTCCGTCATCACTATTGTCAGAACAGTCCATTCTATCATCACCATCATCCGAGCAGTCCACTCCACCTGTCATCCAGGGGGTCAAGCTGTCCACTTCACCCTTTGTCCAAGAGGTCAGGAGACCTCCACCCATTGCCCAAGGCATAGAGCAGTCCGCTTCACCCTGGCCATCTGAGCAGTCCGCTCCACCTGGGCCATTAGAGCAGTCTGCTTCACCTGGACCGTCAGAGCAATTTGCTCCACCTTCGCAGCCTGGGGTTGCCACTCCTCAGCTGCTGTTGGCCCCTGTGCCAAAGGCCCCTCAGGTACTATCTTCAAAGAAAAAAGCTTCTGTGTTGTTATCTTCATCTTCAGAGCAAAAGGCTCCTATGTTGTCATTTTCAGAGGAAAAGGCTCCCATATTGTTGTTTTCAGAGCAAAAAGCTTCTATGTTGTCATCATTGCAGAGTATTTCCCTCCGGTTCGTCATCATCTGTAAGTGTTTGGTCATTCGTTCTTTGTGTTTGACAGCTCTTGAACTGCATTTATTTTCTCCCTTTAATAAATATTGTTGTGCCGGAGTTCTGTATGCACTGCGAGTCCCATTTCTTCCTCATCTGCCAGAGGTTGTATCTGACATTTTGTAGTCACATCTTACAGCACAAGCCATGGTCCACAGAGAGCTTCCAAAGCATCAGAGGGATCTCATTGTTCAAAGGTATCAGTCAGGAGAACAGTACAAAAGAATTTCCAAGGCATTAAATATACCATGGAACACAGTGAAGACAGTCATCTTCAAGTGGAGAAAATAAGGCACAATAGTGACATTACCAAGACCTAGACATCCCTCCAAAATTGATGAAAAGATGAGAAGAAAACTGGTCAGGGAGGCTGCCAGGAGGCTGACAGCAACATTGAAGGAGCTGCAGGAATTTCTGGTAAGTGCTGGCTGTTTTGTACATGTGAGAACAATCTCCCGTCTTCTTCACATGTCTGGGCTATGGGGTACGGTGGCAAGACGGAAGCCTTATCTTACAAAGAAAAACATCCAAGCCCGGCTACATTTTGCAAAAGCACATTTGAAATTTCCCAAACGCTTGTGGGAAAATGTGTTATGGTCCGATGAAACCAAGGTTGAACTTTTTGGCCATAATTCCAAAAGGTATATTTGGTGCAAACACAACACTACTCATCACCAAAAGCAGTGGTGGACTGTGTATTTTACAATTAGGCTTTCAGTGGTGATCTACCTGGTTCCTGACGTGTCACATCAGCTGTTAGACGTGACTGACCTGACAGATTTGACAGCTCTGCCAGGTTGGTCACACACCCCCGTGGTCTTTGGAGGGGAGAATCATCTGGGTTGAACAGAGATGATCTCTCGCACACCTAGGATTCATGGATCGGGAGGCAACAGCAGTTTGACATGACTGCGCTATGCAGAAGTTTGACTATTGTGCCTAAGTTGTAAATGTTGGCAACACGCTAAGCATTTGTTGGTTTAAGTTACTTATAAGTTATGGACATATTCTATATAAGTTACTAATACTTTATGAATACGTCCAAGTTGTTATGGATATGTGATGTATAGGCCAAAAGTGAAATTTCCGGCGTATGCCAGCATTTTAGACCAATTTTTATATGTTTGGTGAGCGCTGCTTAAATCGTCACGGTGTGACAGTAGACAGCTCAAGTTTGCAAACCTTGTCTGGCTCCAAGTATCTACCCGATCAGTTGCAAGCAACAGTCATTCCCAGCAAGATAAGATTGCAGCACTCCTTGGAGCCTGTAATCCAAGGATACCACTCATTGCTAATATGGAAGTGACAGACAAATCCTTTCCCCTGCTGAGACAGGCCTGCTAGCTTCGGGGTTGGCCGACCTCTCTTCACAATGACCAGCTTTCCTTGAAAAGTCCATCTGGAAAATTGATTTTTTTTTTTTTTTTAAATATCAGCGACCAAATCATTTTCCTCTCCTGTCAGCCACTGTGGGTGGAAAAACAGCTATTATATTTAAACAGATACAGTATGTTGTAGCTGCTTAAGCAAGTCCTTGCACTGGCATTTTGCTAGCTAGGATCCTCTGCATTGTGGGTGGAGGAGTCTAACCATCCAATCAAAAGATGTGAAAATGGCGACGTTCTCTGATGCCTTCTATGTGTACCCCTGGATGTACAGAAGACATCTGATTGGTTAAAGCAACAGGATAAGTTTAACAGTTAATTTAACCTACAGAGTCACACTGTTAATTCCTGAAGGCCCAAGACAGATTTGCTTGACCCTGGCAACACAGATGGCTGAAATATGATTGGCAAAAAAACTCTAACATGCATTACACTACTGGAAGGAGTGCAACCAAGAGAAAAGCTACAAAATGAAGAGAATAGACTATTGGGTATAATGTAAATATAAATTTTAAATATAAGAATGTAGGTTGTAAATGTAATTCTGATACTGGTTAGGCCAGCAGAGAAGGCCTTGCTGGCCCTGAGGGTCCACCACTGACCAAAACAACACAATACCTACAGTGAAGCATGGTGGTGGCAACATCATGCTGTGGGGCTGTTTTTCTTCAGCTGGAACTGGGGCCTTAGTCAAGGTGGAGGGAATTATGAACAGTTCCAAATACCAGTCAGTGTTGGCACAAAACCTTCAGGCTTCTGCTAAAAACCTGAAGATAAAGAGGAACTTCATCTTTCAGCACGACAGTAACCCAAAGCACACATCCAATTCAACAAAAGAATGGCTTCACCAGAAGAAGGTTAAGGTTTTGTAATGGCACAGCCAGAGTCCAGATCTGAATCCAATCTATCATCTGTGGGGTGATCTGAAGAGGGCTGTGTACAGGAGATGCCCTCCCAATCTGACAGAATTGGAACATTTTTGCAAAGAAGAGTGGGCAAATATTGCCACATCAAGATATGCCACATTGATAGACTCCTACCCAAAAAGACTGAGTACTGTAATAAAAGCCAAAGGTGCTGCAACAAAGTATTAGTTTAAGGGTGTGCATATTTATGCAACAAGGTTATTGCAAGTTTTTTTTTATTTTTTCCCCTTTATTTTTCCCCTTGGGTGTCTAAATGGGTTAGGATGTGCTGGGGTGGAATGCAGAAATGAGCACCCACATTTCCACTGAAATACCCCAGTCATAGCACAGCGTCTCTCCAATAGCCTCTCCTAACCAAATCCTACTATCTGGCTTCTCATGCTGACCCTGTTTTCACTAAATGACAGAGGGTGTCAGCGAGTCTTTGGCGCTATAACCAGGTTGCTCCGGGTAGGTGGGGCTCATCAGACTCAGGTGTCAGTCCACCTAGGAGAAGGACCACTCTGATTTCAAATCCGGGCAGGTGGTGCCCATTAGCATTAGCCGGCAAACTACCTAGGAGAAGGTAAACTCTGATTCCAAACCTCCGCTGCCTTGTGGCTATACCTAATTACAGGAAAGGCTTTGGGAGTAAACCTCGAGGATAAATCTGGAGTGGAGCCCTAAGGCGGTTGGCAGATGCTCAGCACTACTTCCGGCAACTCCTGCACTGGAACTGGTCCCAAACTGTATTGGATCATCCTTTCCTTTGGACTCAGCCAGTGACACTAAGAGGGGGACACTGATGTATGGGCAGCCCAGTGTCTCCATACTACCCCGCCCAGGCTTTTTAGTGCAAACTGGAGAGGACACTCCAGTGGCATCGCAAGATTCCAGCACAACACGGGACGAGGCAGTTACCGGTTATAAGCTCCAACCGATTGGCGTAGGGAGGAGCGCCAGGGGTCTCATCTGACGGTGGGAGAAGCCTTCGCAGCTTCATTGGGCAGCTACCGCCCACCTCAAGCTGGGCAGCCCCCAGCCAGTAAGGTGCCACCCCACCATGGCTTGCCTGCTCTACTGGGTGCGTAGAGCTTAGGGGTCTCTCCCGACAAGCAAGCGTCAATCTGCACCAGGCAGTCAAAAGGAGAAATATACAAAGACTCCAACTCTTCAATTTGCAAGCTGGAACGTTAGCACCATATGCCCCGGACTTACCGCTTATCTCCAACAAATGGATGACTCTCGCAAGACCGCCATCATCAATAAGGAACTGGCACGACTTAACATCGATGTTGCCTGCCTTCAGGAAACCCACCTGGCCCACAGCGGCTCTCTTAGAGAATCAGACTACACCTTTTATTGGCAGGGCCTGTCCCAGGACGAGTCCAGGCAGCATGGTGTAGGTTTTGCAGTGAGAAACTCACTGATCGCTGCCACAGAAACCCCTACAGGAGGGTCCGAAAGAATCCTCACCCTCCGCATGAAGACATTGTTGGGCTTTGTGAACATCCTTTCTGTGTATGTCCCGACCCTCACGTCCACTCCAGGAGCCAAAGATCAGTTCTACGAGGCTCTAGAGGAACTGCTATCTAGAATCCCCCGCTCTGAAGTCTTATTTTTGCTAGGCGACTTCAACGCTTGCGTCGGAGAAGACTGGCAAGTGTGGCCATCCTGTCTTGGCCACTTTGGCATAGGCAGAATAAATGAGAGCGGACAGAGGCTGTTGGAATTTTGTTGTCATCACGGCCTCTGCATTACAAACTCCTACTTCAAGTGTAAAGAGTTGCGGAAAGTGTCTTGGAGACACCCCCGGTCCCGTCACTGGCACCAGCTAGATCTTGTCATCACCAGAAGAGCAGATCTCAGCAGTGTTCTTCACACGAGAAGCTATCTCAGCACTGATTGTGATACAGATCATTCCCTTGTTGCCAGTAAGGTCAGACTGAAGCCAAGGAAGATCCACCATGCCAAGAGTAAAGGTCGCCCCCATATCAACACTTGCGGAATTTCCAATCCGATCAAGGCTCAGACCTTCGCTGACAGCTTTCAGAGGAAACTTGAAGCTCGCCTCCAGTCCGATATCCCAGGCGACATGGACGCCAAATGAAACCACCTTCGAGATGCCATCTACGACTCAGCCATGACTGCATTTGGAAAGAAAGAACACAAGAATGCTGACTGGTTTGAGGCTCACTGGATTGAAATGCAGCCAGTCACAGAGGCCAAAAGAGAAGCACTGCAGGTGAAGCCATCACTGACAAGAGCAAGCAACTCCAGCGTTGGGTCGAGCATTATCTTGAATTGTACTCGACCCAGAACATCGGGACAGATGTTGCCGTTGACGCCTTGCCTGGCCTACCAGTCATGGAAGAGCTTGATGAAATGCCTACACTGGAAGAGCTCAGCAAAGCCATAGACTGCCTCGCCTGTGGCAAGGCTCCAGGGAAAGATTGTATCCCCCCAGAAGTTCTGAAACATGAGAAAACAGCCATCTTACAACCACTATATGATCTCCTCTGCCTTTGCTGGGAGCAAGGTCACATTCCCCAAGATGTGAGAGATGCCAACATAGTCACGCTGTATAAGAACAAAGGTGAACGCAGTGACTGCAACAATTACCGCGGCATCTCTCTTCTGAGCATAGCTGGCAAAGTCTTCACCCAGGTCACCCTGTTCTGCCTGCAGAGCCTCGCTTCGCGAGTCTATCCTGAGTCCCAGTGTGGTTTCAGAGCCGGAAGGTCCACAGTGGATATGATCTTCTCCCTCCATCAGCTGCAGGACAAGTGTCAAGAGCAGCAGCAGCCATTGTTCCTTGCGTGGACCTGACCAAAGCCTTTGACTTAATTAGTCGAAGCGGGCTCTTCCAGATCCTGCGAAAGATCGGTTGTCCCCCAAAGCTCCTTGCAATCATCTCCTCCTTCCACATGGACATGCATAGTACTGTTTGCTTTGATGGAGCCACCTCAGATGCCTTCCCAGTCAGCAATGGAGTGAAGCAGGGTTGCGTTCTAGCACTGACTCTCTTTGGGATTTTTTTTCTCAATGCTCCTTCACTATGCCTTCTCCGACTATCCTGAAGGTGTCTATGTCCGCACAAGATCAAATGGAAAACTTCTCAACATCGCAAGACTTCGTGCTAAAACCAAAGTCTACCAGGTCCTCATACATGAGCTGCTATTTGCAGACAACGCTGCTCTAGCATAGCACAGCGAGGAGGGCTTGCAGCTCCTGGTCGACAAATTGTCCCACACCTGCAAGGAGTTGGGGCTCATGATCAGCCTTAAGAAAAACCAACATCATGGTGCAAGATGCTGTCTCCTCTCCTGTCATTACCATTGACAACACACAGCTGGAGGTTGTGGACACCTTCACCTATCTAGGGTCCACTGTTTCAAACACGCTCTCACTGGACACCGAGATCAGCTCCAGAATCACCAAAGCAGCTGCTGTCATGGCCAAACTCAACAAGCGTGTGTGGAACAACAATCTGCTGTGTTTGAAGACCAAGTTACTCGTATACCAAGCTTGCATCCTGTCCACTCTCCTGTACGGCAGCAAGTCCTGGACAGCCTATGCCAGGCAGGAGAAGCGGTTAAGCAGGTTCCACCTCCACTGTCTTCGGAGCCTTATGCACATCAAGTGGCAGGACAGAGTCCCCAACACCGAGGTCCTTGAGCGTGCTGACTTGCCAAGCATCACTGCATTTCTCAGCCAGAGATGACTCCAGTGGCTCGGCCACGTGCACTGCATGGAGCCTGACCGTCTGCCTAGAGAAATCCTTTACGGAGAATTGCGGGTGGGCGTCTGCCGTGTGGGCCAACTGCTGTTGCGTTTTAAAGATGTCTGCAGATGCGACATGCGGTGTGCGCAGATCAATGCCAATAACTGGGAGGTTACCGCCAAAGATTGAGCCACCTGGTGCCACAGTGTCAAAGAGGGTGTTCTCAAGATGGAAGCGAACACGAGAGTCCAGATGGCGACGAAGCGTGCAGCGAGGAAAGAATGGGCAGCATCAGCACGTGTGCCATCAATCTTCATCTGCGCCAACTGCTCCAAAGACTGCCAGGCGCTGCTCCAACCCTTGACACGCTAACCATCACCTCTTCGAGACGAGGATGCCAGAGAGAGAGATTTTTCCCCTTAAAAGATTTCAGTTTGTTTTTCAATTGGGTTGTACAGGTTATAGGTCACATTAATGGTGGAAAAAGTTTTGAAATGATTTACCTTGGTCTCATTTTTTTACATCGCAAAACTGTAGCATTTGAACAGGGGTGTGTAGTCATTTTATATCCACTGTCGCAATTTTTTTTTTTGTAAATTTCTGAATTCTTGTTTTTCTCATACATTTTCAGCTTTTTTTTTTCATAAATATGACTTTTATTCTTGTAAATTTACAACTTTTTTTATCATAGATTTTCTTAACATTTTTCCCATATGTGATTTTTTTTTTGTAAATTTGCAACTTTTTTCTTAAAATTTTTTGAACTTCTTTTAAACTTGCAAATTTTTTCAAATAAATTTGACTTTTCTTGTAACTTTGCTACTTTTTCCCATAGATTTTCCCAAAAATTTTCTCATAAATATGTGAATTTTTTCTTGCAAATTTACAAATTTTTCTTAAACTTTTTTTTTGGACTTGTTTTAAACTTGCAACTTTTTTCAAATAAATTTGTGACTTTTCTCATAAATCTGCTTTTATCTCATAAATTTTCATTATTTTCCTCATAAGTTTGTGAGTTTTTTCTTGTAAATTTGCTACTTTTTTCATAGATTTTCCAAAAATTTTTGTACACAGAGGTGGGGCTTGGATGCTGCGATCTGATGAGCCTCCCACCACACCCAGTTCTGCCACTCACTGCTCTTCTGGCAGAGCTTAAAGCACTCCTCCAGCTCCTCGATGACGGCCAGCAGCTCCTTGTGGTGGGCCAGGTCCTCAGGCGAGGAGGTAGGAGCTGGAGGAACCCCGGACATGGCGCCCGGGAGAGAGGGAGAAGGAGAAGCAGGTGAGGAAACGGCAACAGATTTTACAGTGGGGACAGGTGGTGAAGACTCAGCAGCTGTAGGTGGCTGCTGCCGACTCTCCCCACTGGGAGCAAACTGAAGAGGCACTTGCGTTGTCCCTCGCTCTGCTGCTGCTGCTGAAACCCCAGATGACTCCTCCTACGTGGCTGCGGAGATTGTCTGGCGGGGGGCTGCGGGTGCTGGTGCTGATGGAGCATGACGAAAGGAGCGGTGTCGGCATTGGTCCCTTTGTCACTTTCTCTGCCTTTCCTCACTGGTTCGAGGCGGGGAAGCAGCTGGCTCTCAGGAGAAGGTGATGGAGGAGGAGAGAAAAATGGGCAGCTCCTGTACCCATGGAAGCACCCGCAGACCCAGGGTGCGCTCCAACACTCACGTTGCAGACCCCAGACGTTGAACCCCTCTTTGCTGTTCGTGCAGCTGCAAGCCGTGGCAACCAGATCCCACAGTTCCCTTGCGGCCCACAGCTGCTACTCACTCAAGCACAAGTCCCCCATACCCGTGCAAACACAATCCACTGGGTCCAAAATGGCGGTGCTCTTGTGTTGTGAAATGCACCCCTTCGTTGCACACAAACAGGAGAGCTGGACCCAAGAACTGAAGCTGTAGTTTCAGTAATTTATTTAGAAGAAGAAGAAGCCATCTCTGTTATCATTCAGTCCATACAGCCAATCCTGTACAGTATAATGAAATTACGTTTCTCCTATCTACAATGCTAATCACATGTAGAATCAGAGGGGTCGCTGCCATGCAAGGCGCCGCCACAAACAACTTTTCCTTCCCCCATTCTATTACGTTGAGCACCAAGCTAGAAGGCAGGGAAGTACCATTTTTATATGGTTTTTGGTATGACCTGGCTAGGATTTGAACCCACGACTTCCCGGTTGTGGGGCGGATGCTCTACCAACTAGGCCACCACTCCAGTTGTTTAGGCGAAAACCAAAAGCATGACATGAATGTGACTTAACATGACATGACACAACATCACAGTAGATCGCCACTCCTAGGGCAGTGCATGGCATGTATAAATAGTGCAGCAAATCAGGAACACCCGTAGGCAATCAGTAATCAAAAAATCAAAAGCAGCTATGAATAATTAACAAAGCAAAAACTCATAACGCAAAACTGGAAGTAAACAAAAGGTGCTGTCAAAACAAAAGCTCAAACCCAAATCATAACAGGAATAAACATGATAACTTACTTACTTACTTACTTACTACTCCTGAGGGGTGAGGGCTGGTGGCCATCACCATGTGTAGAGCCAATCAGGTTAACCAGTGCATGCCAACATTGCTGATTTTGAGCCAGCTCCTCTGTGTCATCAATAGCAATTCTGAGCTGTCGAAGGTCTCTCTCCACCATATCGAGCCATCTGGTGTGTGGCTTGCCCCGGGGTCTTTTCCACCCTGAGGCCCTGGGGTCGATAATGAGGATGACTTTTGTCAGGTGTTCTGGTAGGAGATGGAGGACGTGGCCAAACCAGTGGATACGTTGCTGTGTAATAAGGTGGGGTGCTGTAGGCTGATGTGTGCGGGATCGGAGCACGTCATTAGAAGTGCACTGGGGCCACCTGATGTTCTTGATGGTTCTGAGGGCCCGACTATCAAACCCATCCACTCTCAAGGCCAGAGTCTTATTCAGTGGCCATGTCTCTGACCCAGAGAGTAGAAAGGAGAGGACTGACGCACTGTATATACAGAGCTTCGTCTTTCGGGAGATTGAGCAATGGTGCCATAGAGGTTTCCACAGTGCCTGCAGGGCTGATGCAGTGAGACCACATCTGTGGTTGCCCTCTGGTTTCATGTCCCCGTTGTTGGTCACTGTGGAGCCCAGATACACAAAGGAATTGACAAACTCATCTGCATCATTCCCAAACTGTAATGGGGTGGGTCCGGTCCATCGCCAACATGTATTAGCTTAGTCTTTGTCCAGCTCACCTAAAGGCCCAGCTTTGCTGTCTCCTCGTGATATACATCTAGAACATCTCTCAGGTGGCTATAGGATGGACTGAACAGGATGGTATCATCAGCATATTCAAGGTCAGCCAGATGGTAGTTGCCAAACTGCATACCATGTACCCGGTCGCAGACCTTGATCATTAGATAATCTATGATACAATTGAAGAGATCAAGAGCAGCCACACAACCCTATTGGACCCGCTGATGATGGGAAACCAGCCGGACTCCTTTCCATTTACACAGATACAGCTCTCCATGCTGCTGTAGAGCCGCTTAAACAGGGCTATAATCTTGGGTGGGGCTCCGAGGGTCTGCAGGATACTCCAAAGAGAAGTGTGATCCACAGTGTTGAAGGCAGCCTTAAACTCTATAAAGGCTATATAGAGATGGCGGTCCTTGTGGAATTCATAGGCCTCCTCTATTAATTGACGAACAGGAAAGATGTGGTCTGAGGTCAAGCGGTTTGGCATGAAGCCTGCCTGCTGAGGGTGAAGGCCACCTCTGATGGCTGGAAGGGCATGAGTGAAGAGGATCCTGGTGAAGAGCTTGCCAAGAATGAACAAAAGGGTGATGCCTCTGTGATTGTTGCAGACAAGTTTGTCACCCTTTCCCTTCCAGAAGGGGAGGATGATGCCCCTGGTCCAGTCACTGGGGAGTTGCTCTGTCACCCAAGCATGATTGATAATGTGGGTGAGCCACTGGATTATGCAATTTCCGCCCATCTTCAGAATTTCAGCAGTTATAGCACAAATCCCAGGGGCTTTCCTGTTTTTTTTTATCTTGGTCAGGACAGCCGGGACTTCTCCGGGGGTGAATAGATTGGTCCTGCAGGAATCACAGGAAGTAGTGGCATTGGCAGTGGCTAAGAGACTGGGGTCAACAAAAACAGGAATGATATGATATGTAAACATAACCATGAAAATAATAATCATCAAAATCAAACATAACCATGACCATGATACTGAAACCCAAAAACATGATACTGTGGAGAAAGGAGGCAGGTGAGACAACGGGCTGGATGACACAGTTACTTTATGCTTCCTCCAACATATTCTATAGCAAAAGAGAATGTTGGGTCTCTGTGCATTCCTCTTTTATACCTTTATTCCCATGCATCGAGACCTGACACTTCCGACTATAACTGGGCGGCGCATAATCCTTACTATCCCATCTGATACCCCCCTGGTGACACCTCCTCCTTCGGTCCGTTGTCCCCTGGGTGGAGAAGTCCAACACCATGCCCCCACAATACTATTAATAAAGAAAATCTAAACATGAACTAAAAGCTAGGACAGGGCCTGATTCATATCCTATTAATAGACAGACATAAATGAACCAAACATAACCAGGACCATGATAATAGTACTTAATAAACAGAACCGAGAAAAACTAACATAAGATTAAAATAAGAAACATGAGAGGGAAGAACTAAGATAATCATAGCAAACAATAATAACACAACATAACAAAAATAATTTTTTTGTAAGTTGTCTGTGTTTTTTTTTCGACTGATTTAAGATAATTTTGCATAGCTGAATCCGAAAATGACATCTGTTTCTTTTGATCAGGTCAGGTTTTTATGTTAAGTTATAAGCAGTTGTACAGCAGTTGCACAACTGTACTGTGGGCCGGATTCACGACCGGCCCACGTCCAACCTTAATCAGGTCAAATATCAACTCTCAACCAATTAAATTAAGTAGGCGGGACAGACGCACACCTCAGCAAATAAAAAGTTGATACTGTGGAGAGTGTGGGAAATGATGAGGCCAGTTTACGAACAGACAAAGTTTATTAACACTCTCTCATCATTCATACACAGAAAAGCATGAAAGCATTCAGGCACGGTTCTCCTTTATGTCTCCACCGCTCATCTCACATCTGCATGACATCCAACATCACAATACATTCACCCTTAAACCCCCCCGTCCACTGTTTACCCTCTGCTTCCTGACTGAGACGCTGTCTGACTCACTCAAGTCTCTACAACTCTACAATATGCATTTTGTGTCTGCTACAATACACCAAAACAAACCCTCCAATAAATGTTGGGCGTGGTAGAATTAGCAAAAAAGAAAGTGTTTCTTTCAGGGCCCCAAACAAGCCGGGGTCCCTGGGCTCCTGCCCTGGTAAGTCCACTTGATTATCCAGGGCAGGAAGCATATATTTTATGGATTTTACTTGCAATATACAATTATAGGAGGCAAATAATGCACAAACTATTCATGGGAAAGAACAGTTTTATTGACTTTTACATTGTTATGCATGGATTTTATTAATTTCAACACATTTTTCTTAACCTATAAAAAGTTGCTACAGGATAAAATGTCATATCTGATTATTCTAACACAAAACTCATGGGTCTAAAATTATGACTAATCCCTCACCGCATTAAATATTCTCAGCCATACCTTCGCTAACTGCATGGACAAAAAATTATATCTGCTTTGCTCAAAAGCAGTCATTGGCCTCAGAATCTGAAAAGAAATGGCTTTAGCTGAGCGAGGCGCACTCCTGCAGTGAGCCGATCAGTTTCTGGTGGCACGACACAACAGTTGGCTGTCATCATCTGGCATCTTCTCTTGTTTTGAACATATTCAAAAAATTTTGTGACAAGACAAACTGGTTTCGATTGTAAAAACATCCGGTAAATAGCAGCCAACTATTGCGCCCCCGCCCCCATCCCCAAACCCCAGTGAACCGGTGGCGAACGTCCCCCAGCACCTGCCGCACTGTGAGACTCGGGAGTAAATGTATTTTTAAAGAAAAGTTATTAAATACAGTAAATACCATGACATTTCAGTGTGTGTTGGATCTGGCATCCATAGAAAAAATGAAGTTGCATATTTTTAGCGATCTGTTATGGTGGAGAAGGGATAACAGACTGCAAGTGGAGTCAGAGTAAATTGGGGATCACTTTTGTGTCTGCTATTCTTGTGTGACCCCAAATGGACAAATTGGGAATAGCAGTTACTTTATTGAAAAATTGCTGCTCTGTGTATTCTATTACTTAATTTTCACACTTTGCAAATTCATCCTGCGGACCGGTTTCGACTCTCTGGTGGGCCAGTTTTTGTCTGCAGGCCGTAACTTTGACACCCTTGTTCTAAACATTTTCTACCAAAACAGTCCTCTCTCTACTGGTTAATATACTGGACAATGAGCAGTAGAGGAAGTGACTCATGGCTATCGTCCTGAAATGCCCCATCAATGCAGCTTCTTCACAAAAAACTCACAGCATTTCACTTTAGAAGAAAGCAGAGGAAGCGGGTAGTTTTCCTACTGTGCCCTTATGTTTGAGAAAAGAAAAACCGAAAAATCTGGTTAAGGTTCATGTGTGAAAGCATTTTAGGTCAACAAAGTTGCAACCAAAGTGAAACTAAAATACTTCCATCAGGGACATGCTGGGGGTGCTCTTCAGGTCAGTGTTTTCATTGAATGTATCATTTTGGAAAAGGTAAAACTCAAAACTCATAAAAAAAAATAAAATAAAATTGAGAGCAACACAAGTAGACATTCGTGAAGTCATTTCTTTCAAGTAATAAGGAGTTAAAATGGTTAAAGATGTTCTTGGCTTTATTTGTGAAGTTTTCTTATTACCTCCACCAAGGAGGTAATGTAACTGGGGTGTTTGTCTGTCTATTTGTCCATCCGTCTGTTTGTTTGTCTGCCTGTTAGCAGAATTTAGCAGAATCCATCCAACTACTGGATGGATTTTAATGAGATTTTCACCAGAGGTAGCCCTTGGGCCAAGGATGAACCCATTAAATTTTGTTGATGCTCTGACAGTGCATACCTCTATCAAGGACCTTGTTTGTATTTGTGCAGCAGGATTACACAAAAACTTCTGCATGGATTTGGATTAAATTTTCACCAGAGGTGGTCCTTGGGCTAGAGACGAACCCATTACATATTGGTGATGATCCCAGAATGCACACCTCCACCAAGGCTCTTATCTTTTCACAATGTGTTAGCAAGAATATTCCAAACCTACTAGACGGATTGGATAAAATTTTTACCAGAAGTGGTCCTTGGCCTAGAGAGGAACCCATAACATTTTGGTGATGATCTGAGAACGCATACCTCCAACAAGGCTCCTATCTTCTTACAGTGTGCTCGCAAGAATCCTCCAAAACTAGTGGATAGATTTTGATGCACTTTTCACCAGAACTGGCTTGTGGCCTACACATGAACCCATTACATTTTGGAGGTGATCCATGAAGGACCAAAGGAGCCTTGGCAGAGGTATGCCCTCTCTGAGTGCTTTTCTAGTTTTAAAACTGTGAGGACTCCTGTTCTTGAATACAATCTTGATTTAAAAAAAATAGCTGACATGAATTATTCTGGATGATAACTGCTGCCAACAGTCCTAACTTGTGCTATTATTTAACCCACAGATTTTTATTTTCCATAATGTGACCATAACCTACCCAGCCAACTTCACTCAATGCACCACAAGAGGAAGCTTCATGACCCACTGGCAGGAAACTGCTTACAACATGTTCACCTTCTCTTGCCTCTTCCTGCTGCCACTGGTCATCATGATTATTTGCTACACCAGGATCTTCATCCAGATTTCCAAGCAGATGACAACAAAGAACAGTGAGTGCATAGATCTAGTTGCTGAATGTCACCTAACCTACACTGTGATGTGTACACCTATGGGTTCACAGTCTAAGGAATATGGTGTGCGGCGTGTATTTTAAAGACTTACAGAAGCATCGTTTGTTGATCGTGAAACGAAAAAAAAAAAATACAGATGGAGGCGCATTCTCACCCTGTTATCTCTGAGCGGAGGTTCTGAAGGTCTTTCCTCTTGTTATTAGCTAAGGTTCTCAGATTGGCAAGTAGGCCAGCCCTAGCAGTGTCATCTCTAACAGCTGAACAGTGAAAAACAAAAACAAAAACAAAACAAGCCTATCTGTCGAAGAATGAAGGATGGCTATCCAAGCAAATTCCAGATGCAGACAAGACACAGTTTCTTCTGTCTTCCAGAGATATATGTGCATTTGAAATCAAGCTGTAATTACAATTGTACGATTCTATTTTACTTTCCTTGTCATCTTTTTTTGACATAAATGTAATGGAAATCATGGACAGTGTTTGTTGTTCTTGGTTTACAAGAGAGGTGGCAAACTTCAAATTAAAAAAAGAGTATTTTGTTCCCAATAACAGCAGAATGATTAGCATGCAGCTTCCTAGTTTGCCATACAATAGTAAACACTGCTCATCTGGGGGGTGTGGTTATGACACTGAGCTGAACGGACTTGCTTGTGAATGCTCCTGATTAAATTTCTGAAAATATCCTTTAAAAAGTGGACTTAAATGCCAATTCTTTGCCCTAACTGCGAAAAGTCACTAAAATGACATCATGTCACTGAAGAAAAAGAAGAAAAAGAGAACATACTGTATATTTGACAGTGCATGGGGAAGACGAGGAGGATAATACCAGCATTGCTAGCTCAACTGGCGATGCTAGCCCAGTGGAACAGCAATATATGGCCTCAGCTGCAATGACCCAAAACATGAATATCATGCAAAAGCTAGACATGCTATAGAATTGTTTTGACAAAAAGATGGCTGGAGTTCTGTTGGCAATTCAAGACGTTAAAGCAGATGTTCGTAACTTCACAGGGCGCATGGACAAGGCAGAACGGCGTATCAGCGATCTAGAGGACTTCTCCAACTCAGATAAATGCAAAATCAAAGAGTTAATGAAACAAATCGACCTCTTTGCGAGCAAGTTAAACCAGGCTGAAAATATCTCCCGGAGGTGTAATCTCAGACTGGTAAATATGCCTGAAAAAGTGGGAAAAAAATTGACCCAGTTGCCTTTCTGGAAAAGTGGCTACCCGAAGTGCTGGGATCGGATACCTTCCCTTCACCGCCACTCATTGAAATCGCACATCGTCTCCTGATGTGCGATTACACGGATGGAGCTTCTGATTGGAGCGGGAGCACTGGGAGAAGACAGCGCCCACCCCCGATTCAGAAGCATCCACCTCGACCACAAACTGTGCTTGAGGGTCAACCTACGCCAAGACATGCGCATTGGCAAAGAGGCCTTTCAGGGTCACAAAAGCCCATTCAGCAGCCTCGGACCACTTGAACGGACTGTTGGTAGACGTCAGTTGCATCAGAGGTTGTGCCACCCTGCTGTAATCGCGGATAAATCGGTGGTAGAAGTTGGCAAAGCCCAGGAAGCGTTGGAGATGCTTCCTGGACTGAGAGGTCATCCACTCCGTCTACTACCGCCTTGATTTTTGCCGGATCAGCCTTTAACACGCCTTCAGTGATGATGAACCCCAAGAAAGAAGTGGAGCGGGTGGTGAACTCGCACTTCTCAGCTTTAACAAAAAACTGATTTTACAGCAGCCGCTGCAGGACAGCCTGGATGCGGACTACGTGCTCCTCCAGCGTGCGGGAAAATATCAAAATGTCATCCAAATGAACAAAAACAAACTGGTTCACCATGTCTTGCAGGACATCATTGATCAACCGCTGGAAGATGGCAGGGGCAATGGTCAGCCCGAATGGTATGACCAAGAATTCGAACTGGCCCAGGTGTGTTTTAAAAGCCGTCTTTCACTTGTCCCCCTCGCGAATGCAAACCAAGTGGTACGCATTACGGATGTCGAGTTTGGTGAAATACCGCGCCTGTTGGAGAAGTTCAAAAGCAGAATTAATTAGGGGCAATGGGTATTTATCCTTATTGGTAATAGCATTAAGTTCACGGTAATCAATGCGTGGCCGCAACATCCCATCCTTTTTCCCTACAAAAAAGAACCCAGTGCTGAGAGGGGCGGATGGTGGACGAATGAGGGAGTCTTTGATGTAGGTCTCCATCGCCTCCCTCTTCGACCCAGATAAACTGTAGAGCCGGCTGGATGGCAGCCGCGCGCTCGGAAGGAGATCAATAGCACAGTTGTAGGCCCAATGAGGTGGTAAAGAAAGGGCCCTTGACTTGCTAAAGACCTCCCCTAAGTCATGACAGACCTCGGGCACAGAGCTAAGATCCGCCGACTCAGCTGGAGGGGAGGAAATTGGGAGAGAGGGGGAGCATGCGGCCGAGATGAGACAGGCAGAGAGGCAAAAAGGGCTCCAGGAGGAAATGGAGCCCTGACTCCAATTAATTATGGGGTTATGTTTACATAGCCACGGATACCCCAGGATCATGGGAGTAGATGACTGGGGCAGTACATAGAACTGGACGGTCTCGCCATGGTTACCGGACAAAATGACCGAAATGGGTTCCATTTGTGAGGTAACCGCTGCGATCCTACTGCCAGATAGGGCTGAGACATTCAACCGTGTCGAGAGGTTCCTGGTGGGAATCTTAAATTTTTGGACCAACCCCTGATGAATGAAATTCTGCTCTGCCCCGGAATCAATCAGAGCGGTCTTTTTTGAACTCGGCCCCCGGTAACTGAAGGAGGGCCAGGAGTTCAAAACGGTTGGGAGGATTTTGGGAAGATCCTCCCACCAGACCCCCCAGGGTTACTGACGGGCCACATCTTTTTTGTCCAATTGGGCATTTTTTTATTGCGTGGCCAGTGATCCCGCAATATATGGATGCCCCTGCCCTCTCTCGACGCCGGCATTCCTCTGTAGTCAAACAACCCCTACTGAGGGCCATCGGCTCCAGTGACGATGCCGCCGGAGTAGCGTCAGAGGACAGGGGGGCTGGCAGTGAAGTGGACGGGGAAGCGGCGGCCTTCTGCTCCCTCGCACACTCCCTAAACTGGTTATCGAGGGCCAAAGCCTGTGCAATAAGCTTATCCAGAGAGGAGGGAGAAGCACGGATAGCCAGTTCATTACGGAGATTAGTATTTAGACTCCAGAGGAAGATGCTGCATAAGGCAACGTCATTTCATCTGGAGTTCGCCGCGGAGACCCAAAACTCGGTGGAGAAATCAGCTGCAGAAATCAGCTGCAGACCGATTCCCCTGCCGGAGTCCCATCAGCTGACTAGCGATATTCCCCTCACTCTCCATATGATCGAAAGCCTGTGGGAATTCCTGCACAAACTGTTCGAATGTGTACAGGGGCCCCTCTGGACCACTCAAGACAGACTGTGCCCATTTGAGCGCCTGGTCCCGAAGTAACAAGGTCATGAAATTAATTTTGGCTGAATCTTCCCTATGTGGAGAGTTCATTGTCTTGAAGAGTGAGTGGTTCAGGCAAGTGTGGCCAGCCCCGGAGGACACACCGTTGAGATGGCAGCAATCCTGAGGAGAGGAGAACACAGAGGTAAGACAACGAGGAAAAATAACACCAAACAATGTTTAATAGAGTTGTTGCTTGGCAGCAATACCCAATGGTCCAGTGGAGAAGCATTCACACACTGGTTCTTAAATGGGCTGGTGACCCGGAGAGCAGCACGTGCAGAAAATCACGCAGGTGTGCAGATGACCCCGGAGCTGGGAAAACAGAAAAAGGAGGGGGGGGCACGCTCGCCTGATCATTGCAGTTATTCCACTGTTCACAATTCATAGTTTAACTTCAGATAGAAAACATTCAGTCCTCAGGAAAAATGTTCCTATGTTATCCACTGAAAGGCAATGTTGGACTTTTGAGTTTCGATGAGGAATCTTCCTGGTCAAGAGTCTATGGAACATCAGGCCGTAAACCTGTCACCTTGGCATTCTTTTGGCAAATGGATTTTAGGGGGAATGACTCCAGGTCTTGAGCAGGGATTAACTTATCCACTTTATCGCCAATACCATTGGGTTTCACAGCTCCAGTCTTGGGTGAAAAGGAGGGGTTTATAACCTAACTCTTAGGTGAAACAATTTCTCCTCAGCAAAGAATACTTGTATAATTTGGAATCCAGTTGATAATGCTACACCTGGGAAGGTTCACCACTGTTCCGTGTTTTCGCCATTTGTGGATAATGGCTCTCACTATGGTTCGCTGGAGTCCCAAGCCTTTAGAAATGGTGTTATAACCTTTTCCAGACTGATAGATCTCAGTTACCTTGTTTCTCATTTGTTCCTGAATTTCTTTGGATCACAGCATCATGGTGGGGTGCGCCATGATGGGTGCGCCATCGTGGGCTGCACGATGGCGCAGTGGTTAGCACTGTGGCAGCACAGTTTTACTCTCAGCCGGGGGATCGCGGGGACCGTGAGATCGTGGGTTCGATTCCTGCCCCCGGCCAATAGTGATCTGTGTGGAGTTTGCATGTTCTCCCCGTGTTTGCGTGGGTTTACTCCGGGATTTCTCCGGTTTCCTCCCACATGCCAAAAACATGCAGGTTAGGGAGTTAAGGGGCGGTTGCGCACGCAGCGACCGGCAGCTGGTGGCTTGTCACCAGACTGCAAAACAAATCTACCTACGGGTACAAATAAGTAACAAAAAAAAAAAAAAAAAAAATCATGTTTAGCTTTTGAGGATCTTTTGGTCCACTTCACTTTGTCAGGCAGGTCCTATTTAAGTGATCTCTTGATTGAGAACAGGTGTGGCAGTACTCAGGCCTGGCTGTGGTTAGAGAAATTGAACTCAGCTTTCCAAAGATGTGATAAACCACAGTTAAATTATGTTTTAACCGGGAGGGGGCAATCACTTTTTCACACAGGAGCATGTACAGTCGTGAAAAAAATGAGGACACCCTATTAAATATTCAGTTCTTTATTAAGAAATGTTCACATATCTATGTCTAACCTTGTTTTTTTTTATTTGCATTTTTAAACTTTTAGCCATTTTAAGTGGGAATGCATGTGGGGGTGTCCTAAATAAGGCGGGGTGTCCAAATTTACTCCTTACTATTTGTTTAGAATTACATTTTACAGAAAATTTGGAAAAAGTCTTTAATTCATTTTTAATTGTTTAGTTGTATTATCTACCAGTATTTTTAACATTGATATTAAATATCCATATGTCCAAATATGTTAAAAAAACACACAGGCTTATTCAGGGTATCCTAATTTTTTCACATGACTGTAGGTTTGGATTTTTTTTGGACCCTTAATAATAAACACCTTCATTTAAAAAGTGCATTTTGTGTTTATTTGTGTTATCTTTATCTAATATTTAAATTTGTTTGATGATCTGAAACATTTAAGTGTGACAAACATACAAAAAAATGAGAAATCAGGAAGGGGGCAAACACTTTTTCACACCACTGTATCTGGAAGGTAAATTGTTTTTTTTCCCAGATATTTTTTATTAATTTTTTAACTTTAACAATAACAAAAACACAAAAGCAGACAACTCCCCCCACCCACCCAGCCCACCCAACAATTTCATTTAGTACATAGAAGCACTCAGTCTTGCGGTGTTCTCAAACTCACCAAAAAAAAATAAAAATTAAGGAATGGTTTCCATTTGCATTAGAAATCAGCAGTACATCCTTTCATGGTATATATAATCTTTTCTAGCTTAAGGAAAAACATTGTCGTTAATCTATTGTGACACAGATGGAGGAGTAGGAGATTTCCACTGGAGAAGGATCCGACGCCTGGCCATCAGTGATGTAAAGGCAATGATCCCTGTCTGTGTGGAGTTCAAGTGAGCAGACACAGCTGGAGTTCCAAAGATGGCTATCAAGGGGCAGGGATCTACATGAAGTCCCATTACCGTTGACGTTGTATTAAAATAATCAGTCCAAAAATTATGTAAATGAGAACAAGAATAAAACATATGACTTAGATGACAACTTGAAGTCGAACAACGTTCACATTTATCCTCCATTTCAGGGTAAATCTCAGAGAGTCTTGCCTTTGAATAATGAACTCTATGTACCACCTTAAATTGAGTTAATGAAAGACAAGCACAGGAGGAGACTTTACTAGCTTTGCTAAACATATCGTCCCACCAATCCTGATCAAGGGCGAGACCTAGCTCGCCTTCCCACACAGCCTTAGACTTAACCTTTGAATGATTGCTAAAATCTAGGATTCGATGATATATCTGTGATATGGCTCCTCTATGATGCATAGAAAAAATTAACAGCTCCTCCCATGGTTTCTGAGATGGAAGAGAAGGAAAGTCAGGAAATGTATTGGAAACAAAATGTCTGGCTTGAAAATACCTAAAAAGATTACTGGGAGGTAGTTTATATGACAATACCAGCGTATTATAAGTGCTGAATGTCCCATCTTTATACAAATCCCGGAAACACTGAATACCATTATTAAACCACAATGTGAAGCTTGAATCTAAATAAGAAGGAGGGAACAAATGATTTTTACACATTGGTCCTAAAAGAGATGGTGCTGCAAATTTAAAATGTTTACTAAACTGATACCAGATATTCAAAGAGTTCAACAAAACAGGATTTTTCCCACATACGTAGATAATTTATTTGGGAGTGAGGAGTAGACAAGAGCAGGAATAGAAGTTGACTGACTGCATGATCCTGCCTCAAGTAGACACCACAACAAGGAGGGGGAATCAAGCCAGCAACATATTTTATAAATATTAGAAGCCCAATAATAAAACTGAAAATTTGGAAGAGCCAAACCACCGCTAAATTTACATCTTTATAGCAGAGATTTTCGAATCCGTGGAGTCTTCGAACCCCAAATAAATGAGCTAATCATTTTATCAAGGGAAAGAAAAAAGTGGTTTGGCAAAAATAGGGGTAATGTCATGAATAGGTAGAGAAATTTTGGCAACACATTCATTTTAATGACATTTATCTTTCCAATCAGAGACAGAGGCAGATTATTCCACCTTGACAAATCAGATTTTAAGTTGGCCAAATCATCATCATCATCATAGCAGTCTGTCGGGGGTGGCAATGACTGTTTCATTTAGGTCTGATCAGTTTCCTCCACGCAGCTCTGTCCTTCGCCCGCCGCTGCCAGGAACTTCTAACTGGTATGAGTTGCTTTCTGACTGACCATTTCATGAAACATGCTTGCAAAGTATTTGAGTACCACTAACTTTTGCTTGACTAGGGGCACATTCTTGGCAGATAGAGGTATTATCAGTGGCAAGGACAGGCCAAGAAAAACTGACTCCAGTATCTGTTGCAGTGACTGACCAGATGATAGGTTTGTTTATCTCTGCTCTTTGCGTAGTGCATGTCACGATGCACCGACTGGCAAAGGTCCACCACAGACCTTGCGACAGATGTGCTTATCTGCCAGGATGTCCAGTCTCACCCTGTGTAACTGGGAGGGGTCCACCACAGACCTGTGACAGACAATGTTTTTAGTTCTGCCCAGATGCCCAGTTTCATCCTCCACACCCTCGGAAGGGCGGGGGTGCTGGTTGAGTTGCCGACGGCCTGACCCATGAGACAGGTAGTACCGGTTTTCGTGGTTATCCAGTAGCAAGCAAACCAATGCTTGACCTGACAATGAAGTTGGTCAAAAGAGGATCGAAATTAGCTGAAAAAAAGACCTGAGTATGTATGTGTCACCTTAACTGCACGGTGGCGCAGTGGTTAGCACTGCGGCAGCACAGTTTACCCTTGGCCGGGGGATTGTGGGGATCGTGGGATCGTGGGTTCGATCCCAGCCCCCGACCAACAGTGATCTGTGTGGAGTTTGCATGTTCTCCCCGTGTTGCGTGGGTTTACTCCGGGATTTCTCCGGTTTCCTCCCACATGCCAAAAACATGCATGTTAGGTTAATTGGCTGTTCTAAATTGTCCCTAGATATCTGTTTCCTATAGGCCCTTAGAATAGAGGGTTAGTATTAATGAAAGCGCTTTGAGTGGTCTTTGTGACTAGAAAAGCGCTATATAAGTGCAGGTTAGTTAGTTAGTTAGTTAGTTAACTCCAAGATATTTGAACCCAGAACTGGCAAGGCTAAAAGTGAGGTCAGCTTGTTTAAGTTGCAAAACTGCTTTGTTTACAGGAGAACATTCACTCTTTTGAAGATTTACTTTATATCCAGAAAATGAACTGAATTTTTAAAATATTGACAGAATCCCAGGGAGATAAGTTGTAGGGTCTGTGATATATAATAATAAATCCTCTGCATACAGGGCCAATCGATATTCAGCACCATTACGTGTGTTGCCTTTGAAAAAAAGAGGAAGACTTTAAAGCGAGCGCCTAAGGTTCAATAGCCAACGCAAAAAGCGATGGCGATAAGGGGCAACCCTGGCAGGTGCCACGTTCCAATTCAAAATATTCTGATTGGGTTTCATTTGTCCGAACACTATCCTTGGGTGATGTGTATAACAATCTAATCCAACTGATGAATGTGTTACCAAATCAAAATTTCTCTAATACTGCAAACAGGTAAGGCCACTCAACTCTATCAAATGCCTTCTTGATATCCAGTGAAATTACAGTTTCAGGCAAACTATCTGAGTGTGATGTATAGATAACATTTAATAGAGTGCAGATATTAAAACGTAATTGACGTCCTTTAATAAACCCATTTTGTTCCTCTGAAACAATACAAGGTAGAATCTTCTCTAGTCGAGTAGCAAGAATTTTAGCCAGGATCTTTACATCTGCATTTAACAAAGAAAGGGGTCTATAGGAAGCACAAGAAGAAGGATCTTTCCCATTTTTTAAGAGAAGAGTTATTGAAGCTTGAGTTAAAGTGGAGGGCAAAGAACCCCTCTCCAATGATTCATTAAACATTGACAAAAGTAAAGGGGACAGTTTAGCACTGAAAATTTTGAAAAATTCAATTGGAAAATCATTGGGTCCAGTGGCTTTGTTTGACTACATAGATTTAATTGCTTGTTGTAATTCATTTAAAGAAAGAGGAGCTTCTAATTGTTTAGACCTGTCTAGATCAACCCTAGGAAATCTTAAATTAGACAAAAACTGATGCATGTGTGAGGGGTCTGGTGGAAACTCTGATTTATATAGTGATGAATAAAATGATTTGAAGGTAGAATTGATTTCTAATGGATCTGTAAGGAGCACACCAGACCCATTATTAATTTGAGAAATAATGCAAGAGTTGGATTGATGTTTTAACTGACGTGCCAATAGTCTACCAGCCTTTTCACCGTGCTTGTTTGCAATAATAAGCGTTCGGCTGCAGTAGTGGAAATTAGATCAAATTGAGCTTGAACATCAAGACGTTTCTTATGCAAAGATGGAGAAGGGTTTGTTGCACATACCTGATCCAAAGCTGCCATTTCAGATATAAGTTCAGCTATCCTGGAGTTCTTTTTTTTCTTACTAAAAGAAGAATAAGAAATTATCTGACCTCTTAGATAAGCTTTCAGTGACTCCCGTAATAGGGAGTGTGAAATTGAATCATTCTGGTTGAAAGAAAGAAAGTCATCTATAGATTTAGAGATATAATCACAAAACATTTTGTCTGATAGCAAGAAAGAATTAAATTTCCAAACATATGAACGGGCTTTACATGAAGACAACTGAATATCCAGAAATAAGGGAGCACGATCGGATACTAGAATACTTGAATAATCAGATGAAACAACACGGGAGTTAAGGCTTTTATCCATGAAAAAATAATCAATCCTAGAATAAGATTGGTGTACCTGAGAATAGAAAGAGAACTTTTTAGTTCCAGGGTTATGGAACCTCCAGGGGTCAACCAGACCATTCTGGTTCATAAAATCTGAGAATGACCTAGCCATAGCAGACTGAGATACAGTACGAACACTGGACCTATCTAGCACCGGCTCTATAACACAGTTTAAATCACCTCCAAGGATAAGAAGATGAGAGTTCAAATGCGGTATGCTGCTGAGGAGCCTGTTGTGTCTGAATAACGGGGAGGCGAGGTGACGTTTTATAAAGTTTATCAACAAGAACTATGTACACATGGGGAGACCCTACTGCGAGCACAGGAGTCCCAGCAAAGAGACAATATGCCTCTCGCTCCAGGCTTATATACTCCAGGTGACGCCACCCCCCAAAGGCGGGGCATCAACCCTCCCTAGCCTAGGGCACCCCCATACTAATATTATACACACATGGACAAAATTGTTGGTACCCCTCTGTAAATGAAAGAAAAACTCACAATGGTCACAGAAATAACTTGAATCTGACAAAAGTGGTAATAAATAAAAATTCTATGAAAATTAACCAATGAAAATCAGACAATGCTTTTGAATTGTGGTTCAACAGAATTATTTTAAAAAACAAACTCATGAAACAGGCCTGGACAAAAATGATGGTACCCTTAACTTAATATTTTGTTGCACAACCTTTTGAGGCAATCACTGCAATCAAACAATTTCTGTAACTGTCAATGAGACTTCTGTACCTCTCAGCAGGAATTTTGGCCCACTCTTCATGAGCAAACTGCTCCAGTTGTCTCAGGTTTGAAGGGTGCCTTCTCCAGATGGCATGTTTCAGCTCCTTCCACAGATGTTCAATAGGATTTACAGTATATATTACGATCCTGCATTCCCCCCCCCTCCTTTGAAAAATTGCAAGCACACGAATTACCCAACCAAATAATTTCCACCCGATTCACACACTAATACAAGAGGGTATACTGTAGGTCTACTCATTCACACACCACACTGGCCCAGCGGAGCTCTCTGCTAAATGCCAAGTCACGTTTCGTTACCTTGTATTCATACATGTGTAATGACAATAAAGTTGAATCTCATCTCATCTCATCTCAAATGGCCCTAGAAAAGAAAAAGGGCCATACACCAAACTAAATTAATCCCGTTAAAGCTAAACATATACACATGACAATCATAGACATACACAATGGCAGTACCCAACCCCATGAACTTGCAGGATACACATAATTACACACAAAGAACTCCCCACAATAAAAACACAAGTTACACAATATAGGGCAATTAACACATACCCATTCACACCCAGCTGCTGCTGCACTTCACACTCTCCAAACAGTCATGCAACAACGGTGGTCTCGTGCCTCAAATCCCCTAATCACGCCGTTACAGTGGCAGACATTCCTCTTCACTTTCAAGAACGTAAACGGCCATTAAGCCCACACCACAGACAGGGAAAATAAAATCACAGCATCAAGTGCTGGAAATATTAACACAACCAAATAGTACAAGATCACTATAAGGGGTTACTTTCACAAAGAAGTGGCAACACAAACAGGGTAAATCCTAATAAAACAATTCTATGTACACTTTTTTTAAACTACAAAACGAACTAGATATCCACATTTCACACACTTTGTTGCACCACTAATAGGATAAACGTCCATAGGAACCAACTTATACATTTCACATTACCCACATGGTTCTCTTCATCCCATTCCATCACAACTTTAACATGTGAATACAGCCAGAACATATATTGAACATAACAACCATAACCATTACACACCTATTAATAAATGCACATTATCAGACACACCGTAAGCCCTCATACACACTCAGCCCGTGGTCTCCCGAAGGCCCCTCCCCTGGAGTGTCTGTCCCGCGGCCCACTTCCAGAGCGTCTCCTTTTCTTCATGACAGGAGACGGACTGTGTAGACGTCCTTTTCTTCTCCGATGTCACAGCTCGTTGGGATGCCGTCTCGACCCATCAGTCAAACTCAGGTAGCCGTCACTGCCGGACTGGACCACCTGCAGATTATCCTGTCCAGCTGTCAGTTTCCTGGAACTGCACACCTGACCAAGCCGAGGCTCGACCCTAGGGCGCACGTCATCATCCTCATCCAGGAGAGCGCTCACTGGCTTTCTCCGTCGTCTGCATCACGATTTGGCACCTTTATGACTCCTCAGCGGATCGCCAAGTTGACTTGTGTCACGTCCCTTGCTTTTGAAGTCGGCACGGCCAGGGTTCGTGCCATCTGGTGGTACCCTGGATACCAGATGATGTTGTGTCGGAGCGGCACCAGCCACTGTTGGCTCAGCAGTCGGAACTCGTCGGCCACCGGAGCCATGTAGCTCACGCTCTTCGGACTTTTCTGCCACTGCAGAGGTCAAACCATGAAGTTCGAGTCCACCGTCCATGGGACCACAAACACTGGCACAGGACCCTTGCCTTGTTGGCGTGCTAAGGTGCTGGCGGTGTCCCTCTTAACCTGGAATGGGCCAAACCCAAAGTCCCACACTTCTTTTCTACTTCCCACATAAAATGGTCAGTCTCACAGACCACCACCTGCCCACTTCTCCACATCTCCGCAGGTGATGGAGAATCCGAGCCTGTAAAACAAGTCATCACCCATCAGATTAATACCTTCTCGAGACACCATGATGTCAAGGTGATATTTACCATAACCACAATAGGCGATGTTCATTTTACTCACGTTGCAGTGGGAAAAAAATACCGTCTTACAATTTCCAAGTTCAAAATGGAGGTTGCCGACCCTGTGTCCACCAACATTGGCACCAGAGTCCTGTCCGTGTTGGGAGAGACAGTGTGGACCACTGTAGGCACCTTCTTCTTTCCACCGTCCCTAGCAGACCTCTGTTCCTCCTTGTTGAAACTGCGGTGAACTCTGGCAAAGTGATGGAGCAGACCACACTGTCCATAACGCTTGCCCTCTGCCGTGTACTCCGTTGCTCCAAAGCGGTGCCTGCTGGATCCGCAGCCGTAGCATCTCGGCGTCCCCGGGGTGCACTTTAGTTTTACGATGGCTGCGCATTCAACGTCGCCGCCACCATCCGAATCCAAGGCCAGGGTCTTCCCGTATGTATTGTTCATTGGCAGGGCTTTGCTATCCTTAAGACGCATCGTCAGCCGTTCTGCTGCCTTGTTTTGTCATGCTAGCTCCATGGCTGCTATTGGTGCTAGCTCACCAGTGCGAGTCAGCAGGCGAACTCTTGCCGAGGAGCCAGCCGTGTGTTCCGCTAGCTGGTCGAGGACCAACTCCTCCTCCAAAGTCCCAAGCCTGCACTCATCCGCCAGTCATCGAAGGTCCGCCACAAACCGTCGATCTGACTCTCCGGGTCGCTGGTTCCGCTGCTTGACTTGCATGCGCCTCCTTATATTTTCAGAGGCGCGAAGTAGCCCGCCACGAGCCTCGCCACATGGCTGAATAGGTCACCTCCTCCAAACGTGCTCAGGACCCTCCAGCTCTCTACATCCAGGTTAAGGACCAGGATAGCCCTGGCACATAATTTATCAAGGTCGCCGAGGTCTAACGCCAACAGATAGTATTCGAAGGCCGCCCGCCACCTGGTCCACAGGACCAACGGCTCAACCGGAGCCTGCAACACAAAGCGAAGCGCGGCAGCAGTCCTCTCGATCTCCGTGTATCCTCATCGCCAAATGTTGTGTCCGAATAACGAGGAGGCGAGGTGACGTTTTATAAAGTTTATTAACAAGAACTATGTACACACGGGGAGACCCTACCACGAGTACAGGAGCCCCAGCGAAGAGACAATATGTCTCCTGCTCCAGGCTTATATACTCCAGATGACACCACCTCCAAAAGGCGGGGCATCACTCCTCCCTAGCCTAGGGCACCGCCATACTAATATTATATATATTACGATCCTACAGAGCCTATTAACAAAAAAAATTTTTTTTAAAAATCATTGAAATTAGGACCATAAATATTGACAAGTACAACTTTAACATGCATTAGTAATCCTGCGATGATAATGTATCTGGATGTAAACTGTATGCCCTTATTAATCATAATAGCCACTCCTCTTGCCTTAGAATTAAAACTTGAATGGTAAATTTGACCTATTCAAGAAGAACAAAGCCTGTGGTGGTCTTTAAGTCTGAGATGAGTCTCCTGTAAAAACACTATATCAGGATTGTGACGCTTCAAGTGTGTAAAACCCTTAGACCTCTTAACTGGATTACCCATTCTGCGAATATTCCAACTAAGAAATCAAACAGGAGAACCTGCTTCGACATTGCTAAATTTGAAATTGGAGGACATGAATCCAAGCGTAAAGACAAGAGAACATTAATACAACCTCAAAAAGCCAGGGCAGATCCCTTCCCAAAAAACCCCAAACAATAAAGAAAAAACAGCAAAAAGCCTCCAAAAGGGAGACAGCAGTGAAAAAAGAGAAAAACAGTTGTTGCCATATTATTGTGACCACAAGTCGGTGAGCTGAGTGATGCTCAGTCTGCATAGGAAAAAAATAAATAAATAAAAATAAACTGAAGCTCATAAAGAAAACAAATAACAACGGGTAGCTTCATACAGGTGCCACCAGGAGGCAGTAATGATCATAGTGTGGTGGACACAATATACAGTGTGTGGGGGATTGTCCCTCACACCCAGAAAGCAGAACAATGGACCTAAGGAGAAAGAGCCCTGGGGGGTAATCAAACTGGACTGTTAAGTGATGTGCCCCCCGAGGAGAGAAGGACTAACCCAGCACCGCTGAGACCAGAAGACAGCAGTCAAAGTGTGGATATGGGCATGAATATGTTAATGTGTCACACAATGCCTTTGTGCACACACATGCATAATGCACCAGCCCAGCTCTCTATGCATGATTATTAAAGCTATAAAAGCAGAATGCAGAGAGAGGTGGGGAGGCTTTCTACAGAGGACTCGGTCTCAGCGGCCCATGCTGGGGCCACAGGCTGTACATATATGTTAGAGGGTTAATAAAGATTCTGTGTGGTCCTACGCTTGTGCCTCGCCTCCACATCCTTCCCTTTTACTCTCCAAAATAGTCAGTTACATTTTAGCCATCACACCAAAAAGAAAAAAATTGTCCAATCAGCTTCAAATTGAAAAATAAACAAAAGCACCAAATAAAGAAAGACTGATTAAATCAATGATTATATGGATATAATTAAGACAAAGTTAATTCTAATCAAAGAAGCTCAGGCCACCAGAAGAGACTTAGGGGAAGACAAAGGTAGAAGAGCAGTTTCTGCATCTTTATGACAGCTATAACATTGTTCTTTGCCATCAACAAAAACACAGAGTGTAGAAGGATAACGGAGAGAGTACTTGATTTTAGTTCACGAAGCTTACATTTAACTGGATCAAAGTTCCGACTCCTTCTGATCAGTTCAGCACTGAAATCTTGGTAGATGTAAACCCGACTCCCATTGTACTCCAGCTTCTTCCTTTTTTGGGTTAGATGAAGAATTATCGCCTTCTCCTGGAAACTAAGAAGTTTAATAAGCATGGACCTTGGAGTAACTTTGTCTTGCTGACTTCCGGTTATGGCGGCCGCCTAGAAGGACACGTATCACTCTGCTCTGCCCTTGGAAATAAAAATTCGGCAAATAACTCTCTCATTTGGAACAGAACTTTTCCCAGCGTTTGGGTGAGGATATGCCGGTGAAGACTAAGGCTGGGAAATCAGGAGGGGGAAAAATTGAATCGCCGAAGCAGTCCAAATTAACGGACTTTAAAGTTTGTGGCGCAGTAGAAAAAGCTGCGGATATGGCGGATGAAACTAGCGGTGGTGCGGTAACTGCTGCTGCTGACGATGATGGCACAGGTGCAGTGCTGGCTGCCATTAGCTCAATGAGAGCAGACTTTTCCGCTAAACTTGATGGGATTATGGCAGCGTTGGATGCAATGAGAAAGGAGTTGGGTGACTGCGTGGAGCGTGTGACGCAGGCGGAGCTTCGTGTCTCAAGTGCGGAGGATGAAATTAGCGGACTTCAAATAAAGGTGCGCACTTTGGAAAAAAAAATAAAGATCTGGAAAATAGTGTTCTGGACTTGGAATCTCAGTCCAGAAGGAACAACCTGAGGCTGGTGGGTTTACCGGAGGGAGCCGAAGGTCGTGATTCATGCTCCTTTTTGGAGGGGTGGATCCCGGAGGCGCTGAACAACGCGGAGCTAAAATCATCAGTCGTCTTGGAAAGCTCCCACCGAATTGGCCCACCGAGAGGTAACAAGGCAGCACCGAGGACGCTAATTATGAAGTTTCTCAGCTACAGAGACAGGATGACGATCTCCAACGCGGTGCGGGCCAAAGGAGAAATTAAATACCAAGATCAGCAGGTGCGGTTCTACCCAGATTTGGCCTCAGGAATCCAACAATTAAGGAAGCAGTTTGACCCCATCCGCAAAGAACTGCGCAACCTTGAGATTCGTCATGGAGTGATTCACCCTGCAAGACTTCTGGTCACATATGAGGGCAGAACACGCATCTTCAAGACCCCTGAGGAGGCGCAGGAGCTCATCAAGAAGATCCAGGAAGAGACTGGTGGGAGCTAAGCATGAACAGAATATAGGGTAGAATATTTGAGCATTTAACTGATTAGAAGCATATAACAAGATTACAAATTATAGAATGTATTACATATTAAAAAAAAAAAGTACAAAATTGCTAAAAAATTCTGGAGTTAAATTGGAAAATTACAGAAGAGAGTTAATGTTAAGTTATTAAAAGCAGTAGAGTTAGGGTGATTGGGAGGATGAAGAAGGAGTGGCTTTGGCTGTTCCTCGTGGGTGTGGAACGGTCGATGGCTATATCGGGAGACGGAATTTTTCTTTTGCTTTTGGGGGGATTGCCACAAATGTGGGAAGGGGGAATTTGTTTGTGTGTAGTTTGTAGGGTGAATGTTCAACCACTCATTTTTTTGCTTTTCTGTTTGAGCATGTTTACACTGCAAGGTAATCCCAAACACCCTATTGATTATAAATCAAAGCGTTAATCTTAATTTAACTTCATGGAATTGCAGAGGTCTACAAAATTTAAAAAAACTTAAACAAGTTATGAATAAAATAAAAGACATGGGTTCAAAAATTGTGTTTTTACAAGAAACTCATCTAATAGAGCAAGATGTAAAAAGAATTAGGAGTAGATGGCAAGGAAATGTTTTCACCTTATCATTTTCATCCCGAGCCAGGGGAGTTATGACTCTCATACATAAATCAGTCCCATTTCAAGTGAAAAATGTAATTGGAGACAAATTTGGAAGATATGTAATCATTCAAGGATCTTTGCTATTAGAAAACATAAATTTGGTGAACTTATATGGTCCCAATATAGATGATCAAAAATTCTTTGCCAATTTATTTCTTATCTTATCATCACTTACAGGGCAACATATAATAGCAGGGGATTTTAATTGTACATTGAATCCCAGTATAGATAGATCAACAGGACTGGACTGTACGCACAATGGATGTAGGATGACCATTAATCATTTTATGAAAGAATTGAAATTGATAGATATATGGAGAGAAATGAAACCACAAGTTAAAGCATACTCTTGTTATTCCAATACCTACAAGACATTCTCACGTATAGATTACTTTTTGATCTCCACAGAATTAAGGTCCAAGATTCAAAACTGTTTTTATGATAACATCGTGATCTCTGATCATGCACCCTGCTGTCTAATGTATGTAGATAAGAAATTGACAAAGGAACCAGGTAGATGGCAATTTCAGCATAAATGGCTTCAGGATGAGGAATTTGTTAAGTATATAGAAAAACAGATAGACGAGTTCTTTGATATCAATACTACACAAACATCAGCATGTGTAAAGTGGGAGGCTTTCAAAGCTTTTATTAGGGGACATATTATTAGTTATACAGGTTCAAAATCTAAGAAGACTCGAGAGGAGAGAGTCCAATTGGAACATAAAATAAAAATTCTTCAAGAAAGAGTATATGCAGGAAGAGATCCAAGGTTGGAGAACGAATGACTGATTTTGAGAGCTGAATATGACAAAAAATCAGCGAATAGAGCTGCCTCGAGTCTTCTAAGATTGAAACAATCTTTTTATGAACAAGGTGAAAAATCAGGAAAGTTATTGGCATGGCAGATTAAACAATTAGAATCTAAAACACCAATTACCAGTATTATAAGTAACGGACAGGTAGTTATAGATCCTTCAGAAATTAATAGAGCCTTTAGAGATTACTATGAAAAATTATATGATACCAAAAATGAATCTGACTTAACAAAACTACATGGGTTTTTGAATGAACTATTTATACCATGTATTCCAAATGAAAATAGGGAGATACTGGAGTCTAAAATTAGTCAAGAAGAAGTTGGACTAGCCATTGATAATATGAAATCAGGAAAAAGTGCAGGACCAGATGGTCTTCCAGTTGACCTTTATAAAAAATTTAAGAATAAATTAACAAAACCTTTTTTGGAAATGGTTTTAGAAGCATTTCAAAATAGTAATTTACCATCATATATGAATAATGCCTTAATTATACTGTTGCCAAAACCAGGTAAGCCCTCTAATAAATGTGAAAATATGAGACCAATAAGCCTATTAAATGCCGACCTTAAGATAATTTGTAAAATTTTAGCAAGACGAATACAAGAAATTTTACCAAATATTATTAATCGAGATCAGAATGGCTTTATAAAGGGAAGACAAGGCTTCCATAATGTAAGAAGACTATTTAATATTATTTATTCTAATAAAGAAGCACCGGATACAGCTCTCTTATCACTGGATGCCGAAAAAGCCTTTGATAGAGTTGAATGGCCCTTTCTTTTTGAAGTCTTACAAAGGTTTGGACTTGGAAATAATTTTATAAAATGGGTTCAGATAATATATAATAATGCTACTGCAGAAATTCTAACAAATAACAATATTTCAAAATCAATAAAAATCAATAGAGGATGTTGACAAGGCTGTCCACTTTCACCTTTACTGTTTACTATGGCAATTGAACCTTTAGCGATGGCGATACGTCTACAGTCACAAATATATGGAATTAAAGTTGGACCAACAGAACATAAAATCTCCCTGTATGCCGATGACATAATTTTGTTTATGTCGAATCTTAAAAAATCAATTCCGACCTTGTTGAATTTAATAAAGAATTTCGGGGAAATATCAGGATATAAAATAAATAAAACTAAATCTTCAATATTAATGCTAAATGAGACCCAGAGAAATTACCCAGCCCCTGAGGTAAATCAATTCAATGTTGTAAATCAGTTTAAATATTTAGGAATCCAAATTGTGCCTAAGCTAGAATCAGTCGCCAGTGTCAATTATGAAGCCTTAATGACAGATATTGATGAGTTACTTCAGAGATGGATGTCACTACCAATGTCGATGATCGGGAGAATTAATATACTTAAAAGTAATATTTTACCTAAAATACTTTATTTATTTCAATACATTCCCTTACCACCACCTTTAGATTTATTCTCAAGAATTAAAAAAAAGTTAGTGGAATTTATATGGAACAACAGGAGGGCTAGATTACGTCTGTCTTTATTATATTTACCATTTGATCGTGGAGGTCTGAAATGTCCAAATTTTATGTTGTATTATTGGTCGGCACAACTGAGGTCTATGACATATTATTTTTCATCAAATGATCTCCCTCACTGGACTGAAATGGAATCATACAATTTACCTTTACCTCTTCCCATATTCATATACTCAGATTCGGCAAAAAAATTACAAAAACAAGTTAAAAATCCATTTGTAAAGCATATGATCAAAATATGGTGTGAAGCTAAAAACTATTTAAAAGAACCACAGTTATTGTCACAATTTAGTCCAATATGGGGTAATCAATATTTTAAACCAGGGAGAGCGGACGCTGTATTTAAAGTATGGAATTTAAAAGGGATACAAAAGATTCAGGATTTATATTTGCCATGTGCAGAAAACATAATGTCTTTTGAAGAGTTGAGGATCAAATTTAATCTCAATAGAACACATTTTTTAAAATATCTTCAACTTAGAAACTTTATTCGATCAAATCAAAATAATGCTCTCACTCGACCTATCTATTCATCCTTGGAAAAAATGTTGATGAAAGATAGTAAAAGAAAGGGTATTATTTCAGAGTTTTATAACTCATTGACACTATTTTCAAGTGAAAACTCACTGAAAAGATTAAACTACTGGAAAGAAGATCTGCAAACTGAAATTCCAGAGGAACAATGGGAATTGGCTTGTACAGAAGCTCAAACCAAATCAATAAATGTACGCCTTAAATTGATACACTTCAAATGGTTAATGCGGATGTATGTTACACCGGAGGAGTTAAATAGATATAACAAAAATATACCAGATACGTGCACAAAATGTATGGAAAGTAAAGGAACTCTATTTCATTGTGTATGGGAATGCAGATTAATAAGAATGTTTTGGGAAGAGGTGAGGGTAACAATTGAAAAAATAATCTCAAAACAAATCATATTGAATCCTAAACTGTTTTTGTTGGGTCTGTACCCAGAAAAGCATAATTTTAATAAAAGTGAAAGAACATTCATAGACCTCAGTTTGCTTAATGCCAAAAAATGTATTGCACTATTATGGAAAAAGACTTATAGACCAGATGTGACTCAGTGGTTAAGACAGATGTTAACAAACCTTCCATTAGAAAGAATAACATATATACTGAAATCAAAGGAAATTGTGTTTGAGAATATATGGAGACCTTTTATTGATTATGTAAAAAATTTAAACATAACTCTTGAAGAAGAAGGTGAATGATATGTGCGGACCTTGTAAATTTCAAACTGGTGAATATAATATGTATACTTATGTGTTGGATTGTCTAGACTAAACAGAGGAGCATTGTTGAAGATTTGATTTTGTTGGTGGTTGTTGGTGTTTTTTAGTGCATTTTTTTTTTGTAGTACTTTAGTGTTAGTGTTTGATTGTTTGTATCATGTTTGTTTTAAAAAAAAAAGGTTCAATAAAGATATTGTGGAAAAAAAAAACTTTGTCTTGCTGTTGGGTCGTAGGCGATCGATGAGCCCACTCAATACTCGGTGGAGTGGGAAAATGATCTCTTCCTAGCAGCTGTGGAATTAGGCGTGCCATGAAGGTGATTAAATTGCTGCCTTCAGATGATTCTTTGATTCCAACCAAGCGAAGATTAAAACGTCGGCTTCTGTTCTCCAGGTCATCAACTTTATCCATGAGGTAGGAGTTGTCCTTCTCCAATTGTTTAATACATGCAGCTGAATCCTGTAAATTGTCTTCACTAGCAGAAATAGCAGAAACACGCTGCTCCAACAAAGTGACTTGCTCTCCCAGTGTTGATAATGAGTTGTGAATGCTGTTTAAGCTAATTTCAATAGGGTCCAATTCAGCACCAAAATGAGCCAGCATATCAGTCTTAATCTGGTTAATGGCTTCACCCAGAGATTTCAGAGATATGAGACTCCTCCATTATGGTGATCAACCAATTATACTCAGCTCAAACGACGAATAATGATTAATAGAAGTTCCTAATCAGTACAACAAGCCAAAAACATAACTTTTAAAGAAGGCAAAGCAGAAACAGGAGCTTCAAAAATGAAGTTAGGCAGACATGGGTTGAGACCCATCTAATAATAATAATAATGTTTATTTATAAAGCACTTTTCACAGACAGAGTCACAAAATGCTTAACATGATAAAAACAAAGCAAATAAAAATACAAGCACATGAGAGAGTTAAAAACAAAGAAGACAGCAAGGTCGCATAAAAATACAATCAACACACAGTTCATTAAAAAGCCAGGCTAAAAAGGTGGGTCTTTCGGTTATCGGCCTCCATCGGTCTATGATGACCATGGAAGAGAATCCTAGATGTCTACTCTGCTGGAACAGCACCGCCTGTGGCTGAACAGGCCGATGCACGAATGGCAGTCCCTGTCACACAGGTTGTGCTTGTAGATGGTCTCCGTGCTGCTGGGTCTGTGGCGGTTCTTCCTGTGGGTCCTTTTTTCATCTGCTGCAGCAGTCAGTTTCTCTTCACCTGCCTTGTGCTGTCTGGTCAGGGTGCCTCTCCATTTGGAGCGGTCCGTTGCAAGGTCCTCCCAGCGCTCTGTGCTAATCTCCAGGGCCTTCATATCTCTCTTGCAGACATCTCTGAAGCGCAGCTGTGGGCGGTCAGCGTCTCTCCTGCCAGTCGCCAGTTCTCCGTAGAGGACGTCTTTGGGGATTCTGCCATCCTCCATACGGTGAACATGGCCTAGCCAGCGGAGCCTGCACTGCCTGAGTAGAGTGAACATGGAGGGAAGGCCGGCGCGGGACAGGACTTCTGTGTTGGACATTTTGTCCTGCCAGGATATGTCCAGGATGCGGCGAATGCAGCACAAGTGGAAGGAGTTCAGTCTCTTTTCCTGCCGGGCGTATGTTGTCCACGTCTCACTCCCATAGAGCAGTGTGCTGATGACGCAGGCGTTGTACACTGCCATCTTCGTCTTAACAGAGAGTTTGGGATTCTCTCACACTCGTGTAGTGAGGCGAGCGAGTGTGGAGGTTGATTTTCCAATCCTCTTGTCGATCTCTGTATCAAGGGAGAGGTTGCTGCTGATCGTGGACCCCAGGTACGTGAACTGATTCACGACCTCCAGCTTGTAGTCGTCGATGGTGATGGTTGGTGGTGCTTCCGTGCGTTGTGCCAAGACGTTAGTCTTCTTCAGACTGATGGTAAGCCCGAAGTCCATGCATGCCTGGGAGAAGCGGTCCATCAGGGTCTGAAGCTCCTGCTGTGTGTGGGTCGCGACTGCAGCATCGTCTACGAACAGCATATCTCTGATTAGAGCCCCATGTACTTTGGTTCTGGCTTTCAGGCGGGCGAGGTTGAAAAGCCTGCCCTCAGATCTTGTATGCAGATAGATTCCCTCTGTTGCTGTGCTGAAGGCATGCCTCAAGAGCATAGCAAAGAAAATCCCAAAGAGGGTTGGCGCAAGTACACAGCCCTGTTTCACTCCACTGTGTATATTGAATGGCTCTGAGATATTGCCGTCGTACTGCACCATCCCCTGCATGTTGGTGTGAAACGATTCGATGAGGCTTTTCAACTTTGGTGGGCATCCTATCTTTGGCAGGATCTTGAAAAGGCCCTCTCTGCTGACCAGATCGAACGCTTTGGTGAGGTCGATGAAGGCGATGTACAGGGGCATGTTCTGTTCTCTGCACTTCTCCTGGAGTTGGCGGATGGAGAATATCATGTCCACCATTGATTGCCCAGCGCGGAAGCCACACTGAGACTTGGGGTAGACACGTTCGGCAAGCTTCTGTAGACGAACGAGGACAACTCATGCGTAGACTTTGCCAACAATGCTGAGAAGGAAGATGCCCCTGTAGTTGTTGCAGTCGCTTCTCTCCCCTTTGTTTTTGTAGAGGGTGATGATCTTGGCATCCCTCTTGTCCTGTGGTACGGCACCTTCCTTCCAGCACTGGCAGAGGACGTCATGCAATGGCAGCAGTAGGGCGGTTTTGCAGTGTTTGATCAGGTCGGGGGGTATGCCGTCATTGCCGGGTGCCTTGCCAGTGGCCAAGCTATCAGTGGCCTTGCTGAGTTCGTCGATGGTTGGCTCGGTGTCAAGTTCATCCATGGATGGCAGGCAATCGATGGCATCAAGGGCTGACGGTGTTACGATGTTCTGTCTGGAGTAGAGGTTGGAGTAGTGCTCCATCCATCTCTCCATCTGCTTGTTCTTTTCTGTGATCATCTCCCCAGTGGAGGATTTGAGGGGGCCCGTCTTGCTCTGAGCAGGACCAAGTGCTTTCTTGATGCTGTCGTACATACCACAGATGTTCCCTGTTATGGCAGCAGTTTGAATGTCTTGGCTGAGCTGAGTTCAGTACTCGTTGGCGCAGCGCTGAGCAGTCTGCTGAACTTTGCTTCTCGCAGCCCTGAGAATCTGGAGATTCTTCTTGTTTGGGTACTTCTTGTACTCAGCAAGTGCTGAGCGCTTGGCTTCAATGACGGGGGTCATCACAGTCGACTTGGCATCAAACCAGTCCTGTGACTTCGAGGTCTTCCTCCCAAAGGTAGCCAAGGCTGTGGGGTGGATGGTGTTTCGCAGCTCTTCCCACTTCAGCTTTGCAGACTCTCTTTCTTGTGGTTCACCAAGTTCCTTCACAAAGGTGGAGGCAAACTGCTCAACAAGTTCTGGTTGGGCCATCTTGCTGGTGTCAATCCATGCCTTTCCAGGCTGTCTGGCACGGTGGAATTTCTTCAGCTGCAGCTTAACCTTGCAACACACCAATGAATGGTCTGTGTCGCAATCTGCACTCTGGAACGAGCGGGTGATTAGCACGTTCTTCAGTGAGGTGCGCCTGGTCAGGATCAAGTTTAGCTGGTGCCAATGCTTTGAGCGTGGATGTCGCCAGGAAACCTTGTGTTGGGGCTTGGTCTTGAAGAACGAGTTTGTGATGCATAGATCATGATGTGTGCAGAACTCGAGCAGCCGCTGTCTGTTGTCGTTCATTCTGCCCACGCCAAATGGTCCAAGACAGGAGGGCCAGGAGTCGTGGTCAGCACCCACTCTGGCATTGAAGTCTCCAAGGAGAATGAATTGTTCAGAGTTGGGGATGATCCTGACAGTTGTTGCGAGATTTTCGTAGAACTCGTCTTTTGCCTCTGGTGTGGCTGTCAGTGTTGGAGCATACACACTGACGAGGGTGACTGGGCCTTGAGTGGTGTTAAGGCGGAGGGTGAGGAGTCGTGCAGAGCCATTGCTGCCTGGTTCCACCATCTTCAGCAAGGTGTTCTTCACTGCGAAGCACACTCCATGTTCCCTGTGTTTGTCACTGCCCTTTCCCTGGCAGTAGAATATGTAGTCCTTCTCTCTCAGTGTGCCTGCATCAGCCAACCGTGTTTCCTGGAGAGTGTTAATATCCACTTCCAGTCTCTTCAGCTCATTATTGATGACTGCAGTCTTCCCGATGTCGCTGATGTCCTTGAGGTTAGCAGCGAGTCCTGTCATCATAGTGCGGACGTTCCAAGTTTCCACTTTTAGAGTTGGTCTTTTTTGTTTTGTTGTCTTGCCTGGTGCGAAGGTTCTCAGCCTGCCGTTTCGACTTCACCTCATCCCCATGCATCCAATGAGGAAAGGAGGCTGTGGCGGGACAACACCTTATTGGCTGGGGGCTGCCCAGCTTGAGGCGGGTGGTAGCTGTCCAGTGAGATCAGATGATCCCTCCCACCGTCGGGAACAACCCCTGGCGCCACGCTCTATGCCAATTGAGCAGTGGCTTATAACCGGTAACTGTCATTCCCCGTGTTTTGTCCACCCTGAAGGTGAAGATGAAGTGTCCTCTCCAGTGACGGTGTTCTACCTTCCAGCGTTGGGCGTTGGTAGGATTCAAGCCTGGGCAGGAAGATATGGAAGACAAGATGTTGCTGATACAGCATGTCCCCCCTCTCCACGTCACTGATGAATCCAAAGGAACAGCAGGGCTGCTACTGTTTGGCACTAGCGCTGTCGCAGGAGTTGCCAGAACGATGTTGAGCACAACAGAGAACTGCCTTAGGGACTCCGACTCCAGATTTTTCCTCAGGGTTGACTCCCAAAGCCTTTGCCATGACCGGGTATGTCGCAAGGCAGCGGAGGTTTGAAATCAGGGTTTACCTTCCCCTAGATGGGCTACCTTCCCAGGTTAACGGGCCACCATCTACCCGAAGCATCTGGTTTTAAGGCACCAGAAATCCACCCTCGCCCCTTCTCCTATTAGTAAAAGCAGTTCCGCCGTGCTTAGAAACTAAACCACACAGGCAGGCTAGGAGTTGGACTTAGTTGTCAGAGACTTTTTGAGACGCACGCCATAAGGAGCATTTTATAAGCACTGGGAGCTTAACCCCAGTGCCGCTCCTGGCTATGACAACCTTGGAACCTTGGGTCTTTAGTTGCTTGATAAGAACATCAGTTGAAGGTGCAGATCTAAGTTCAACAGGTAAAGAGTTCCAAAGTCTGGGAGCAACAGCAGCAAAAGATCTATCGCCTTTGGTTCTGAGCCTAGTTCTAGGAACTACCAGTAGGTTCTGATTAGAAGACCTGAGAGACCTGCCGGGATGGTGTAGATGGAGCAAGTCACTAATATAAGAAGGCGCCTCATCATGAATGGCTTTTTAAGTAAGAACAAGAACTTTAAAATTTATTCTATAATTTATAGGAAGCCAATGCAAGGAGGCCAAAACGGGAGTGATATGACAGAATCTATTGGACTTGGTCAGTAATCTAGCAGCAGAATTCTGGACCAACTGTAGGCGATGTAGAGAGGATTTACTAAGGCTTGTAAAAAGAGTATTACAGTAGTCCAAACGTGAAGAAACAAAGGCATGAATAATAGTTTCTAGCTGACAATAGGAAACCAATGCCCTAATTTTGGAAGTATTCCTAAGGTGGAAAAAAACAACTCTGGGTCAGAGATTTGACATGCTGATCAAAATTCATTGATTGGTAAAAAATTACACCCAGATTTTTTAGATTAGATCGTACAGTATATTGGAGTTTAATGAACCAATGCTATTAACCATCACAGGAATTAAATTATCAGGTGCTACAATAAGGACTTCAGTTTTGTCAGCATTAAGTTGCAAACAGTTATTAGACATCCAGTCCTTAATTGCAGACAGACAATCATGAATAGTTTTTAAATTGTCAACATGGCCAGGTTTAAAAGAAAAAAACAACTGTAAATCGTCAGCGTAGCAGTGATAAGACACACCTTTAAATATGCTGATGGTAGAACCAAGAGGCAGCATATACAGAGCAAATAAAAGTGGACCCAGAATAGAACCCTGAGGCACCCCACAAGTTAAAGGAACAGAGTCGGATGAATAAGAGCCAACAGCCACAGAAAAACTCCTACCAGAAAGGTAGGAGGAAAACCAATCCAGGGCTTTTCCAGAAACCCCTACCCAATCTCTAAGCCTTTGTAACAGGATCCAATGATCAACAGTATCAAATGCTGCAGTAAGATCCAACAACACTAAAATGGAGCAATTACCAGAGTCTGATTACATTAAAATATAATTTGACACCATGAGAAGAATGGTCTCTGTTGAGTGTTTCTGACGAAAACCTGACTGAAATTTGTCAAAAATATTGTGTTCAATCAGAAAGTTAGCAAGCTGCTTGGCAACAACTTTTTCTAAAAGCTTGGAAACGAAAGGAAGCTTAGAAATTGGTCTGAAGTTTTTAAGAACAGATGGATCAAGGTTAGGTTTTTTTAAAAGTGGCTGTACAACTGCATGTTTAAAATACATACTTCTTCCAGCTTTCAGAGAGAGCAGACGCTTTTCTCCTCCTCTCCTCTCCCTCCTACTCCCTTCTGATTCCAGCTTGCTGTGTCTTGTCTGTGTCGCTCTTCTTCTGGCTGAATCTTAATCCAAACGGAAAATTATGGATCTGGAAAGCTGGGCTTTAAATGCAATTGACACCACTTTAAAAGAAGATCGGGCTAGGGGGAGCCCAAGTGGGGAGACTCATGGACAATTGGGAACTCATGTGTCTGTGGGATTCAACTGGAGATGCGGAAGACATCTATCTGTTTGGTTTATGATCACAGGATTTCTACTTTGGCTTTGGAGTTTCCTGATGTATCAGAAATTAAAGAAGTTGGGAGAGCTGATCAAAATGCGGACCCGGCAAAGCTCCTTCAACAAATTCGACCAGTTGGGGAGTGCACTGATAGCGGCAAATGGTGAACTGAATGGTAGCTGATTCAGTAGGTGGTATACATCTTGGAGTCGCTGGTGCTCTCCAGGGAATGTTTTTAAGTCTGTATATGGAAATTATGAAGCACAGAATCGCATGTGAGATGAAAATTCTATGCTCTGAGTGAACTGTGCCTATTAGACCTTAATTCGGCACCCTGTAGTTTACATTCCTCCTGGATGAAGATAAGGCAGAAGAGAGTTTTTGCTTTTTGCTTCTCCCTAACATAGACATCTGGTGCGCAGTAATCTGATCTCTCAAGGACAGCATATGTGCCCAGCACGGAGTTTACCATCGGCCATGCACTGAGAGAATGAACTCTTACGGACATGCTATCTGTGTTTTGAGGACACTAAAGACATAACATCTAAACGTTGCCAGGGAGGATTTTTGCTGTCACCAGTAACTGATACATACACTGCATACAACATCACATGACTGATACACATACACTGACACACACACATTCACACTGTCTCTCTCAACCGCTGCTTTGTTATTGTGAGATCTGTATTGTCTGCTAATTGTGCATTAGAGGGTTTTTTCCTATGTAATCACAACTTTGCTCATGCGAGCTTTATTTTGATAAACTATGCTTTTTCTCTCTGCCCAATGTGTCATCCCCCCCCATCCCCCTCCTTACCCTCCCCTGTTGACAGGCGCCTTGCATGGCTGCCGCGTCATTGGGATGCGCTTATTGAGCGCGCCCAATGTCAAGTCAAATTCCTCGTTTGTTTACAGCTGTAAACATGCTTGGCAATAAAGCTGATTCTGATTCTGACACAACTAGATTCAAGTGAACTGTTAATGATATTAACCAAAGATGTACCCACTGAGCCAACTACCTCTTTTAACATTGAGGTAGGCAAAATATCTAAAGGGCAGGAGTAGGATTTCATGGAGCTCACTAACACTAACAAATCCTCAAAAGAAATTGGGGTAAAATCACTTAACAAGGCCTGTCTGTTGGGACAATCAAAGATTAGGGGAGAGGAATGAATAAAACCAGCCCTAACAGCAGTAACCTTGTCAGCAAAGAAGGAAAAAAAAACTTGTTACAGTCATTAATTGAATAAACAGGGGGAGCTGAACTGACAAGATTAATTATACTGTCTATTGTCCTGAAGAGGATCTTTGGATTGTTAATATTGGAGGAGATGATTTTGGAAAAATAAGTCCTTGCCATTTTAATCATATTGTTAAATTCAGTTAACAGTTCCTTAAGGTACAACCGATGCACCTCAAGTTTAGTGGACTTCCACAGTCTTTCCACCCTCCAACATTTACATCTAAAACAACAGAGATCTTCATTTAACCAGGGGGGTGAATTAACAACCCGGACAGTCCTGGTTTTGAAGGGAGCAACTACATCCAAAATGCTTGAACAGTGTGAGTTAAAAGAGCAGACCAGGCTCTCAGTGTCTTCATCAGAGGATAACACCACACTGCTGTCAAAGGCAGCAGAAAATTTCACAGCTGACAAATGATCAATCACACGAGAGCATTTTACACGCTTGTCAGTGTAGCAGACTGATTTAACTTTTAAATTAAAAAGAACACAAAAATGGTCTGACACAAGAAGCTCCTTAGTCTGAATGTTGTTCACATTAAGACCAAGTGTAAAAACAAGATCAAGATCAAGTGTATTTCCTTTGATATGTGTAGGGCCAGATAGACACAACACAAAATTAAATGATTCAATGATACTCAAGAAATTAACTGCAAAACTATCATTGGGATTGTTAACATGAATATTAAAATCTCCAAGTAATAAAATCCGCTCAAATTTAATAATAGAAGTTAAAAAAAATCACTAAATTCAGATAAAAAAGAGGCATTAACTCCTTGAGGGCGGTAAATTAAAACACAATAAAAAGGGCCTGAAGAGCCGATTTTTAAAATCATCAGTTCAAACGATGAAAAAGTTCCATGGCTCACGGTCTGTGTAACGAAGCAGCTCCAGTTCACGATGGCCAGACCACCACTGTGGCCTGTCATTGTTGGAGCACAGGAGAAAGTACAATTTGGTGGACAAAGTTCAATTAAGGAGGTAAATTCCTCCCTTCTCTGCCAAGTCTCAACAAGAAGTAAAAAGTCCAGCTCTGCAGTGATGAATAAATCATTCAAAAAGAATGATTTATTTGAGATGGAACGTGCGTTTAGCAATGCCAGTTGAATGGGCTCTGTAACAGCAGCAGTCTCGCCAGGAATGGGGGCCAGTGAAAGTTGACTTAGGCGCCTGCTACCTGCAGGGGATTTCCTGGCTCAAAGCAGGGAGAAGGCCGGCTGGCACGGTAGAACAGGAGAAACAGGCCGGAGAAATGACGGCCTCACTCTGGGCACACCCGAGGTCCAGGATCCAGGAAAGAGACCAGCTGCAGAATTAGGAGAAGACAAGGTGGAGTGAGCAAGACGGCGAAGCCGAGCAAGCCTTCTGGATTTCACCGCGACACCTGCACGTCCTCCCCAAGGTTTGGATCGCTTTTTGCTGGTTTAACCACAATGGAGATCCCAGGTACCAACAGGAAGCCGCAAACGCAGAGACTGATGGAAGAATCTTCCCTCCTGATTATGACAGCCGAAACCCACTGTGGAAGATTGAATATCCAACAGCACTTGGCGATCATAAATGATGGCTGATTGCACATGATCCAAGCACAATAACACAATCAAAAACAGGACAAACAAACACGGCAACAAACGAAGGTGACCAGCATACAGAAACACTGGTGGCGTGGCCATTTTCCTTTTTCCTGAGAAAAAGGATAGAAAAAGGATAGACAGATACTCACACTGCAGCCATCTTGGCCTGCCTGGAAGGTAAATTTCTGTCCTTTGAGCAGTGGTGGGCCCTCAGGGCCAGCAAAGCCTTCTCTGCTGGCCTAAACACTATCAGAGTTACATTTACAACCTTTACAACATATTTATTGCATGAGGATGTATTAAATTATTCCCAATAGTCTATTCTCTTCATTTTGTAGCTTTTCTCTTGGTTGCACTCCTTCCAGTAGTGTAATGCATGTTAGAGTTTTTTTGTTCAATCATATTTCAACCATCTGTGTTGCCAGGGTCAAGCAAATCTACCTTGGGCCTTCAGGAATTAACAGTGTGGCTCTGTAGGTTAAATTAACTGTTAAACTTATCCTGTTGCTTTAACCAATCAGATGTCTTCCGTACGTCCAGGGGTACACATAGAAGGCATTGCACAACGTTGGCATTTTTACATTTTTTGATTGGATGGTTAGACCCCTCCACCCACAATGCAGAGGGTCCTAGCAATCAAAACGCCAGTGCAAGAACTTGCTTACGCAGCTACAATATACTGTATCTGTTTAAATATAATAGCTGCTTTTCCACCCACAATGGCTGACAGGGGAGTGGAAAATGATTTAGTCGCTGATATTTAAAGAAAAATCAATTTTCCAGATGGACTTTTCAAGAAAAGCTGGCCATTGTGAAGAGAGGTCAGCCAACCCTGAAGCTAGCAGGCTTGTCTCAGCCGGGGAAAGAATTTGTCCGTTCCTTCCATATTAGCGAGGAGTGGTATCCTTGGATTACAGCCTCTGAGGAGTGCTGGAAATTATCTTGCTGGGAATGCCTGTTGTTTGCAGCTGATCAAGTAGATACTTGAAGCCAGACAGGGTCTGCAAACTTGAGCTGTCTGTCACACCATGATGATTTAGGCAGCATTCACAAAACGTATAAAAATTGGTGTAAAACGCTGGGATACGCCAAAATTTTCACTTTTGGCCGTATGCATTGCGTATCCATAACGACTTGGACATATAATTAAGTAATAGTAACTTAAACCAACTAATGCTTAGAGTGTTGCCGACATTCACAACTTATGTGCAACAACAGTCTAACTTCTGCATAGCGCAGTCATGCCAAACTGCCGTTACCTGCCGATCCATGAATTGTAGTTTTGGGAGAGATCATCTCTCTTCAATCCAGATTATTCTCCCCTCCAAAGACCAGGCGGGGGAGGGGGGGGACCAACCTGGCAGAGCTGTCAAATCTGTCAGGTCAGTTGTGCCTAAAACAGCTGATGTGACATGTCAGGAACATCGGATGACAGTTGTCACAACCTGGTTCAAAGACACTCGAACTGATGACGATAAAAAGTTTATTTTCAATAAAGTGAAAAAAATAAAACCAAGATAATACATGGAGTGTGCTTTTGCTGGGAAGTGCAGCCAACAGCAAAGTAAACAGCTGTGCTCTGTGCTTCATGCGATCAGCTGATTGAATCCTCCTCTTCCAGTGTTCTGACATTGTGGCATATCTATCACAACAACATTGGACAGATTATCGTATAGACTGCAGTTAAATGTAAAAAAAACCCGAATGTCCCATGTGTTTAGCTCTGTCTGTGTGTATGCACACATACGCTGCAGGCAGAGAGCTTTGTACAGGTTTGCAAATATGCAAATATGCCATTTGCTCCATGAATGCGGGATGTTTTCAGCCATACACTGGATACGTTGGAAAATTTTCAGCATGAAAAATTAATTAATTTTCAGAGAAGCTCAGCGAACAACGCCGTATACCAGCGTGCTTCAGCGTGCTCTTAGCTTTGACAAAACTGAGCTATTACTGATTCACGTACCCAAGCATATTCTCCAAATTTTTCATACGTTTTGCAAACACTACCTATATCATCAAGGTGTGACAGGACTTTAACCAAAGCAGCAGCGAGGCACTAAAGCATAGCCAGCAGCTGGACAAGCGTACTTTTAAACCTTTGGGGAAACAAGAGTGGATCTGTAGCTCAACAAACAAGTGCGCAGGGGAATGAAGCTCTACAATGGAAAGGTAAAGATTTTTAAATAATAGTACTACAGCCTCACTGCAGACAATACTTGACTCCATAGCCCCTCTTAAAAAGAAAACTATTAAAAATAGGAGATTAGCTCCATGGTACAGCTCCCACACTCGTGAGTTAAAACAGAAAGTCAGATCCTGTGAAAGGCTTTGGCGTGCAAATAAGACAGAAAAATCATGTTCAGCCTGGAATGCCAGCTTTATCACCTATAAGAACTCTCTCCATAGTGCTAGGCGACAGTACTGTTCATCCTTGATAGAAGAAAATAAAAACAACAATAGATTTCTTTTAAACACTGTAGCTCAGTTAACCAAGAGCCACAATGCCATAGACCCTTACATTCCTCCAACTCTTACTGCTGACAACTTTTTGAATTTTTTTAAATGATAAAATTGTCAATATCAGGAATAATATTCCAAAAAATAGCCCCTTTAAAAATACCAAGCCTCTGCCTAACACTGCTGTGTCCACAGGGTCAGAACTCCGTTTTTCTGAATTTTCTCTTATTAGTCATCCTGAGCTAGCCTTAATAGTGTCAGCCTCTAAACCTGTCTCTAAGACCCAGTCCCTGCTAGACTCCTGAAGGAGTTGCTATCTCTGATTAGTCCATCATTTTTGAACATAATTAATATGTCTCTACTGACAGGACATGTACCGCAGTCTTTTAAAGTGGCAGTAATTAAACCTTTACTTAAAAAAACCTTTGGATTTTGTCCAATTATAGACCAATATCTAACCTCCCCTATCTTTCCAAGATCCTCGAAAAAGTAGTCACCAATCAACTGTGCACTTTTTTAGAAAATAATGCTACTTTTGATAAATTTCAGTCAGGTTTTAGGAAACACCACAGCACAGAGACAGCCTTAGTGAAAGTCATGGATGACCTCCTTATGGCATTTGACAAAGGACTTGTCTCTGTCCTTATCTTATTGGACCTTAGTGCTGCCTTTGACATCACTGACCACCATATTCTGCTAGAGAGACTTGAACAGCAAATTGGTTTGAAAGGAACGCTAAGATGATTCCAGTGTTATTTATCAGACCGTTCCCAGTTTGTCCATGTCTGTAACAAGTTCTCTATCCAGACCATGGTTAGTTATGAAGTTTCGCAGGGATAGGTACTTGGACCAGTACTGTTTACATTATACATGCTGCCTTTGGGAGACATTATGAGGAAGCACTCTATTCATTTTCATTGTTACGCTGACACTCAGTTATATTTATCCATCAATCCAGATGATCCCAGCCATTTGGGTTCACTCCAGGAGTGTCTTAAGGATATTAAAATGTGGATGAACTACAACTTTCTATTGCTGAATACAGATAAAACTGAAGTCATTGTTCTTGGCCCAAACATGCTAGAAGTACTCTTTCTAGTAAGATAACAACACTAGATGGCATTGCACTGGCTTCTGAGTTTTCTGTTAGGAATCTTGGAGTTGTCTTTGACCAAGATATGTCTTTTAATTCTCATATACAGCAAACCATTAAATGTCTGATGACACGATGTTGACATTTTTTAGTGTGTAAACCCAAAAGTCATTGTCGATGATCAATATAATATTTACAACTGCGGCTGCATAAACTTGTTATCATCAAAAAACCCGCAGCCGCTGACTGGATTGTAGTGCCACCCACCGAATGAAGGAGGAGTTGGCAATGACGTAAACAACCGAAAGGACTCCAGTGTTGTTGACTGGAATGCCAGCAGCATTGTAGCTCACAGTTTCTCTGGTTTGCTGTTTTAATTTTATGGCTACGCCTTTGCGTTGTGTCGCAGGCTTAGATAAACAGCAGGCCGTGAAAGACCACATCACATGCTTCAGCTCCAACTGTCATAAGCCTCCTCGTGCTCTCCTTGTGGGGTTTTATGCAGGAGGAGTGTCAGGAACCGAGTCGGCTTGGTTTCCCCTGGCTCGGTCCAGACCTCTCTGTGGGTTTAGGTGCCGCTGTTTATGTATGTATAGTATGTATTTCAGTGTGCTTTCCCCTCTTTAGCCACTGTCTGCCCGGCAGCTGTTAGACGGCTGCTTTGACCTACTTTCTGTGAGCGCATGCTGACAGCTCGCCGGTCTGGCCACATCCCCTCTCTCATTATCACCAGCTGATTCCCACTCCCGCTAATTATCTTTCCCGGTCCTCGCCCAGGTGCTTCTCATCACACCATCACCAGCAGTGCGTGTACTTAGCGGCCGTTTGCCAGTCACACACTGCTGGTCCATAGTATTGTCATCTGTGCTTTTAGTCTGCCAGTATTTTCAGCACTCTCATGACGTGTTAGTCACTCCATGTTCACCGATGTCGGCTCTGGGGTGCACCTGTGGCTAACATGTCTCCTCTCATTCGTTTGCTGTGTGATGCCAGCCCCCGAATGCCATCAGTAAGTGTGTTTGTGTTTTTCGTACGTCTTCACCTTTTTGGAAATTGTCTGTCTTTCTGTATTAAATGTGCTGCTGTGATCCCTGCACGTATCCATCCATTCATCCATCTTCTTCCCCTTAATCCTTTTCAGGTCGCGGGGGGGGGGGCTGGAGCCCTCGTTATTTCATCCTCCCTCTCCATGTGCTGCGTAAGAGCACATGGAGGGTCATGACAAGGAGTGCACGAGGAGGGGAAGGATGAATGGATTTATGTGCAGGATTCACCACAGCACATGTATTGAACCTAAGACTGATGACAACAGTTCCCAAAAAGATGAAGACTTACAAAAATAAACGGAAACACTTATAGTTGGCGTTCGGGGCTGACATTGCCCAGCGAACGCTTGGAGAGGAGATGTGTTAACCATGGTTGTGCCCCAGGGCCGGCATCGCTTCAAGGGGCGCAACAGAACCATGGCTGTGTAGATTGGCTAACACGTCGTGATAGTGTTGGCAATATTGGCTGGCTGACAACACAGCTGATGATGCACACAAAACATGAACAGCTGACTGTCAAAGACAGAGGGCGCGTGGTCGGCCCGGCGAATCTTGGACGTGCCCACCTGAAAGTGGGTCAAAACGGCACATAAACCACATGTATAAAACATAAAAACAACATGAACTCAAAAAATAATACATAATAAACCCGATGCCTGAGCCACAGAGAATACACTGCTATGATTCTATTGAAAAGTCGTGTTTAATTAAATTATATTTATGACCAAATAATTTGTTGCAATATTGGTAACAAAAGCATACCACTCGGTGTTCCCCTGCTGTGTGTTTGCTGCTGCTGCTGCGGTGGGCATGTGTGCCTCTCCACCGTCGCTCTCTGAGTCTGACTCACTTGGCACGATGCCCGCTTGGCACGGCTCAAACCTATAAGGTCTGATGCCCCCAGATTCTTCATTATCATCCCATTCTTCTGAACTATAATCATCTGAAGATTAGACAACACAAACCAACTCCAGACTACATGTGCTGGAACCATCGTCAATGTTTTCTACCGCTTCCATCCTGCGTGTACAATGGGCAGCCAAGAGCTGTGTTCTGTCGCTGACGTCACAACATGGCCGGGGGTTTTTCCAGCCACTGATGCAATTTGTGACGTGGTGCGGCGCTCATGAAAACGTCAGATATTCGCGTGAAAAAAGTCTGTTTGACTTAGAACTGAGCCTTCCTTCGTCAAAGGCTGCAGTACACAGTCGAAACCTGTAAAGAAGGTAAAAACATTTTCTTTCTATTTTTGTCTTTAATAAGAACAAAAGGTAATTAATTAAAAGAAGACAAAATGAACTTACTTGAGCTAACTGGACATCCCTCCAAAACTGATGAAAAGGTGGGAAGAAAACTGGTCAGGGGGGCTGTCAAGAGGCCAACAGCAACATTGAAGGAGCTGCAGGAATTTCTGGCAAGTACTGGCTGTTTAGTATATGTGACAGCAATCTCCCGTCTTCTTCATATGTCTGGGCTATAGGGTCGGGTGGCAAGACGAAAGCCTTACCTTACAAAGAAAAACATCCAAGCCCATTTTACAAAAACATATTTGAAATCTCCCAAACACGTGAGAAAATGTGTTATGGTCTGATGAAACCAAGGTTGAACTTTTTGGCCAATTTAATTCCAAAAGGTATATTTGGCACAAGCACAACACTGCTCATCACCAAAAGAGCACCATACCTACAGTGAAGCATGGTGGTGGCAGCATCATGCTTTGGGGCTGTTTTTCTTCAGCTGAAACTGGAGCCTTAGTCAAGGTGGAGAGAATTATGAACAGTTCCAAATACCAGTCAGTTTTGGCACAAAATCTTCAGGCTTCTGCTAAAAAGCTGAAGATGAAGAGGAACTTCATCTTTCAGCACAACAATGACCCAAAGCACACATCCAAATCAACAAAAGAATGGCTTCACCAGAAGAAGATTAAGGTTTTGGAATGGCACAGCCAGAGTCCAGACCTGAATTCAATCGAACATCTGTGGGGTGATCTGAAGAGGGCTGTGCACAGGAGATGCCCTCACAATCTGGCAGATTTGGAGTGTTTTTGCAAAGAAGAGTGGGAAAATATTGCCACATCAAGATGTGCCACGCTGATAGACTCCTACCCAAAAAGACTGAGTGCTGTAAAAAGCCAAAGGTGCTGTAACAAAGTATTAATTTAAGGGTGTGCATATTTATGCAATGAGGTTATTGTAAGTTTTTTTTATTTTTCCCCTTAAAAGATTCCAGTTTGTTTTTGAATTCGGTTGTACAGGTTATAGGTCACATTAATGGTGGAAAAAGTTTTGAAAGGATTTATCGTGGTCTCGTTTTTTTATATCACAAAAGCTTGGCATTTGAACAGGGGTGTGTAGACGTTTTATACCCACTGTATGGGAAATAATAAGTTTGCTTAGAGTAGTGAGGACTGAGCTGACTGAGAGATACGTCTAGCCTCAGGAGTGAGGAAGGTGATGGGGTGAAAGGAGAAGTGAAAGGAGAAGACACGAGTAGGCGATTGGCCTTTCTTCAGCAGGTAAAGTTGGAGAGTGGACCAGGTAAAGAGCAGGACAACATTAAGTAGGAGGAGACTTCCAGAGTGATGAGTGTAATGTAATTTATTCCCCCTGCCAAGGGAGGAGGTAATGTTTTTGCCGGCGTTTGTTTGTTGGTTTGTTTGCCTGTGTGTTAGCAACATTACTCAAAAAGCTATGAATGGATTTTGATGAAATTTTCAGAAAAGGTGTGTGATGGCACATGGAACAGATGATTAGATTTTGGTGATGATCTGAAAGTGCATACCTCCACCAAGGGCTTTGTTTGTATTTGTGCAGTAGGATTACACAAAAAAGTACTGGATGGATATGGATGAAATTTTCATCAGAGGTAGTCCTTGGGTTACAGAGGTGGTGATTTGAGAATGCATATCTCCACCAAGGCTTTTATCTTCTCACAGAGTTTTAGCAACAATACTTCAAAACTACTGGATGGATTTGGATAAAATTTTCACCAGAGGTGGCTCTTGGCCTACACACAATCCCATTACATTTTGGAGGTGATCCTTGACTTCATACCTCCGCCAAGGCTCAATCTTCTTGCAATAGTTTAGCAGGATTATGCAAAAACTTCTGGATAGATTTTGCTGAAATTTTCACCACAGATGGTCCTTGGGCTGCAGAAGAATCCATTAGATTTTGGAGGTGATCTGTGAGCGCATACCTCTACCAAGGCCCTATCTTGCAATGTATGGTGGGATGGAGGTAGGGAAGGAAGGAGCCTTGACGGAGGTATGCACTCTCTGTGTGCTTCTTTTTAGTTTCTTCTCCTTTGCAGGAGGATGGCGTGAATGGACCAGGTAAGATGGAGAAACATGGAGGTAGTATGGTGGTGCCCCGGCCCTGCGGACTTATCCTCTGAGTATATTGGTTAGTGGTTTTAATCGATATTGCAAGGTGGCTTACTGTTCGCAGGAGCAGGTAGGCGAAGGTGGGAGGAGCGGCACTGAGTAGGCACAAAAGGAGATTCAACAGGTTAGGTAATAATGTTGCAGAGAACTTACTTGGGATTTCCATGAGTGAGGAACGGGTTGGGGAAGTGAGCATCGGAGAAAGCCAGAAACACCAGGAGTCCAGGAGATTAAGCCAAAGAGGATCATGGGCAGGAGATCTCAGGAAGAGCATGCAGCTAAATGCTGTGATGGTCCCACACTGTATCCCTTTTTGAAGGGAGAGGTTAATCAACAGCAAACGGCTGATTGGGAGCAGATTGGGAGCACCCTGACAGTAGGATGTTGCCAGTTGTGGACTCAGCAGACAAGGCCGGTAAGAGGAGGAGGAAAAAGACTGGTTGTAGCTGCGGTGGAGGATCTCGCGGCCACTGCCTGTAGTTGCTCTTCCCTGGAAGATGCTTGGGATTGCTGAGGTGGAGTTGCAAACTTGACAGCTAGACCGAGTTTACACTCCCACCCTCGGGTGCAGAGAATAGCACTCCCTCTGCTACCACCACTACCCACGGTCTCCTACTCACTGGAGCCAGCTTCCTGGTTGTCTGTTCTCTCTCCGGTGGAGCGGAGGGAGTTTCTCGGCAGGGTACTGGCATTCGGAGGCCCCGGGTTGAAGGATTATTCGAGGAGGCACCACTCTTCTTGGCGCTCTGCTCCAACACCTGCAGCTCCCAGCTAGACAATCCCTGGAGCCACCCAGCGAGAGTTGTCTGGACCATTAGGAGCAGCAGAGTGGGAACTCAGGCAAGTACCTTTTCATTTTTTTATATAATGATAGACTTAAGGGATGGTGGGGGGGGAGGGTAAGGACCTGTACTTATATAGTGCTTTTTCTAGTCTCAAAGACCATTCAAAGTGCTTCACTAGTACTAACCCTCTATTCTAAGGGCCTATAGGAGACAGATATCTAGGGACAATTTAGAACAACCAATTAACCTAACGTGCATGTCTTTGGATTGTGGGAGGAAACCGGAGCCCCCGGAGTAAACCCACGCAGCACAGGGAGAACATGCAAACTCCACACAGAAAGGTTCCTACCCCTGCCAGCCTGGGGAGTCGAACCTGGAACCTTCTAGCTGTAAGGCAACAGCGCTAACCACTGCACCACCATGCTGCCCATCTTAAATAATGATAGACTTAAATAACCCAACAACCAAAGTAATCCATACATACAAAGAAATCAAGGCAACTGCGTTCACCAAACAAGTTATATTTAATAAAGTGGAATGACACAGGGAGTAAGTATTGAACACATGAAGAAAAAGCGGTGCAAAAAGGCATAGAAAGCCAAGAAACCAGCTGAAATCCATCAGAATTTAGGAAGCCATCCCATCCATCATCAGTGCAAATTAATTTCAGCTGGTTAAGTCCTGACTGATAGCCTTTAAAAAGGTCTAAAAGGTCAATCTATCAGATTGTCACACCACAAAGAATTCATTATTGGTATAAGCAAAGAGCTCTGTCTAGACTCACAACCTTATTGTTGCAAAACATAATGATGGCATTGGTTACAGGCCCATTTCTAAACTGCTTAATGTTCCAGTGAGCACTGTTGGAGCCATCATTTGGAAGTGGAAAGAATATCATTTTACCGTAAACTGGCCATAGCCAAGAGCTCCAGGAGCCAAAAGAATTATCAGAAGAGTTATCCAAGAGCCAAAGACCACTCATGGAGAGCTCCAGAAAGACCTGGAGTTAGCAGGTACTGCTGTTTCAAAGAAAACAATAAGTAATGCGTTCAACCTACATGGGCTCTATGCCCGCTCTTCCATTGTTGAAGAAAAAAGATGTTTTATTTTATTTTATGTTATTTATTGATTTATTTGAACATCAAGACAAAAAAAAAAATAAAACCAAGGAATCAAAACCAAAAAAATAAACTTAACAACAACAACAAAAAAAAGCCTTGTTCAAAAGGAGTGGGAAGAAGCCGACGCTTATATAGTCCCACCCCTTCTCCATACCCAATAAATTATAATATCATTCTAGTCATTATTCATCCCATAATTACATTCATTATACAATACCATAATATATAATGCATCTTATAATTAAAGGTTCCAAGGTTGTCATAGCCAGGAGCGGCACTGGGGTTAAGCTCCCAGTGCTCATAAAATGCTCCTTATGGCGTGCGTCTCGAAAAGCCTCTGACAACTAAGTCCAACTCCTAGCCTGCCCGTGTGGTTTAGTCTCTAAGCCCGGCGGAACTGCTTTTACTAATAGGAGAAGGGGCGAGGGCGGATCTCTGGCGCCTTAAAACCAGATGCTTCGGGTAGATGGTGGCTCATCAACCTGGGAAGGTAGCCCATCTAGGGGAAGGTAAACCCTGATTTCAAACCTCTGCTGCCTTGCGGCATACCCAGTCACGGCAAAGGCTTCGGGAGTCAACCCTGAGGAAAAATCCGGAGTCGGAGCCCCTAAGGCAGTTCTATGTTGTGCGCAACATCGTTCTGGCAGCTCCTGCAACGGCGCTGGTGCCAAACTGTAGCAGCCCTGCTGTTCCTTTGGATTCATCAGTGACATGGAGAGGGGGGACATGCTGCATGGGCAACATCTTGTTCTCCATATCTTCCTGCCCAGGCTTGAATCCTACCAACGCCCAACGCTGGAAGGTAGAACACTGGATCACTGGAGAGGACACTCCAGCTTCGCCTTTGGCGTAGACAAAACACGGGGAATGACAGTTACCGGTTATAAGCCACTGCTCAATTGGCGTAGAGCGTGGCGCCAGGGGTTGTTCCCGATGGTGGGAGGGATCATCAGATCTCACTGGACAGCTACCGCCCGCCTCAAGCTGGGCAGCCCCCAGCCAATAACGTGTTGTCCCGCCACAGCTTGCTTTCCTCATTGGGTGCATGGGGATAAGGAGAAATCCAAACAGCAGGCTGAGAACCTTCGCACCAGGCAAGACAATAAAACAAAAGAGACCAACTCTAAAACTGGGAACTTGGAACGTCCGCACTATGATGACAGGACTCGCTGCTAACCTCAAGGACATCAACGACACCAGGAAGACTGCCATCATCAATAATGAGCTGAAGAGACTGGGAGTGGATATCGCCACTCTCCAGGAAACACGGTTAGCTGATGCAGGCACACTGAGAGAGAAGGACTACACGTTCTACTGGCAGGGAAAGGGCAGTGACGAACACAGGGAACACGGAGTGGGCTTCGTAGTGAAGAACACTTTGCTGAAGATGGTGGAACCGGGCAGCACTGGCTCTGCACGACTCCTCACCCTCCGCCTGAACACCACTCAAGGCCCAGTCACCCTCGTCAGTGCGTATGCCCCAACACAGACAGCCACACCAGAGGCAAAAGACGAGTTCTACGAGAATCTCGCAACAACTGTCAGGATCATCCCCAACTCTGAACAACTCATTCTCCTTGGAGACTTCAACGCCAGAGTGGGTGCTGACCACGACTCCTGGCCCTCCTGTCTTGGACCTTTTGGCGTGGGCAGAATGAACAACAACGGACAGCAGCTGCTCGAGTTCTGCACATATCACGATCTGTGCATCACAAACTCGTTCTTCAAGACCAAGCCTCAACACAAGGTTTCCTGGCAACATCCGTGCTCAAAGCACTGGCACCAGCTAGACTTGATCCTGACCAGGCGCACCTCACTGAAGAACGTGCTAATCACCCGTTCGTTCCAGAGTGCAGATTGCGACACAGACCATTCATTGGTGTGTTGCAAGGTCAAGCTGCAGCTGAAGAAATTCCATCGTGCTAGACAACCTGGAAAGGCACGGATTAACATCAGCAAGATGGCCCAACCAGAACTTGTTGAGCAGTTTGCTTCCACCTTTGAGAAGGAACTTGGTGTACCACAAGGAGGAGAATCTGCAAAGCAGAAGTGGGAAGAGCTGCGAAACACCATCTACCGCACAGCCTTGGCTACCTTTGGGAGGAAGACCTCGAAGTCACAGGACTGGTTTGATGCCAAGTTGACCGAGATGACCCCCGTCATTGAAGCCAAGCGCTCAGCACTTGCTGAGTACAAGAAGTACCCAAACGAGAAGAATCTCCAGATTCTCAGGGCTGCGAGAAGCAAAGTTCAGCAGACTGCTCGGCGCTGTGCCAACGAGTACTGGACTCAGCTCAGCCAAGACATTCAAACCGCTGCCATAACAGGAAACATCCATGGTATGTACGATGGCATCAAGAAAGCACTTGGTCCGGCTTAGAGCAAGACGGCCCCCCTCAAATCTTCCACTGGGACGATGATCACAGAGAAGAACAAGCAGATGGAGAGATGGGTGGAACACTACTCCGACCTCTACTCTAGACAGAACACCGTGACACCGTCAGCCCTTGATGCCATCGACTGCCTGCCATCCATGGACGAACTTGACGCCGAGCCAACCATCGATGAACTCAGTAAGGCCATTGATAGCTTGGCCGCTGGCAAGGCACCCGGCAACGACGGCATACCCCCTGACCTGATCAAGCACTGCAAGACCGCCCTACTGCTGCCATTGCATGACGTCCTCTGCCAGTGCTGGAAGGAAGGTGCCGTACCACAGGACATGAGGGACGCCAAGATCATCACCCTCTACAAAAATAAAGGGGAGAGAAGCGACTGCAACAACTACAGGGGCATTTCCCTCCTCAGCGTTGTTGGCAAAGTATACGCACGAGTTGTTCTCGTTCGTCTACAGAAGCTTGCAGAACGTGTCTACCCCGAGTCTCAGTGTGGCTTTCGCGCTAAGCGATCGACGGTAGACATGATATTCTCCATCCGCCAACTCCAGGAGAAATGCAGAGAACAGAACATGCCTCTGTACGTCGCCTTCATCGACCTCACCAAAGCGTTCGATCTGGTCAGCAGAGAGGGCCTTTTCAAGATCCTGCCAAAGATAGGATGCCCACCAAAGTTGCAAAGCCTCATCGAATCGTTTCACACCAACATGCAGGGGATAGTGCAGCACGATGGAAACGTCTCAGAGCCATTCAACATACGCAGCGGAGTGAAACAGGGCTGTGTACTCGCGCCAACCCTCTTTGGGATTTTCTTTGCTATGCTCCTGAGGCATGCCTTCAGCACAGCAACAGAGGGAATCTACCTGCACACAAGATCTGACGGCAGGCTTTTCAACCTTGCCTGCCTGAAAGCCAGAACCAAAGTACGCGAGGCTCTAATCAGAGACATGCTGTTCGCAGACGACGCTGCAGTCGCAACCCACACACAGCAGGAGCTTCAGACCCTGATGGACCGCTTCTCCCAGGCATGCAAGGACTTCGGGCTTACCATCAGCCTGAAGAAGACTAACGTCTTGGCGCAAGGCACGGAAGCACCACCAACCATCACCATTGATGTCTACAAGCTGGAGGTCGTGAATCAGTTCACGTACCTGGGGTCCACGATCAGCAACAACCTCTGCCTTGATACAGAGATCAACAAGAGGATTGGAAAATCAGCCTTCACACTCGCTCGCCTCACCACACGAGTGTGGGAGAATCCCAAACTCTCTGTCAAGACGAAAATGGCAGTGTACAACGCCTGCATCATCAGCACACTGCTCTATGGGAGTGAGACGTGGACAACATACGCCCAGCAGGAAAAGAGACTGAACTCCTTCCACTTGTGCTGCATTCGCCACATCCTGGACATATCCTGGCAGGACAAAGTGCCCAACACAGAAGTTCTGTCCCGCGCCGGCCTTCCCTCCATGTTCACTCTACTCAGGCAGCGCAGGCTCCGCTGGCTAGGCCACGTTCACCGTATGGAGGATGGCAGAATCCCCAAAGACGTCCTCTATGGAGAACTGGCAACTGGCAGGAGAAACATTGGCCGCCCACAGCTGCGCTTTAGAGACGTCTGCAAGAGAGACATGAAGGCCCTGGATATCAACACAGAGCGCTGGGAGGACCTTGCAACGGACCGCTCCAAATGGAGAGGCACCCTGACCAGACAGCTCAAGGCGGGTGAAGAGAGACTGACTGCTGCAGCAGATGAAAAAAGGACCCGCAGGAAGAACCGCCACAGACCCAGCAGCACGGAGACCACCCACAAGTGTGACCTGTGTGACAGGGACTGTCATTCGCGCATCGGCCTGTTCAGCCACAGGCGGTGCTGTTCCAGCAGAGTAGACGTTTAGGATTCTCTTCCATGGTCATCATAGACCGACGGAGGCCGACGACATAATTAAATTATGTAATAGAAGTAATACAACAATGTTTATAGTTTATAGTGACAATAATACCAACATCTAATAATAATTGTAATAATAATAAGTAAATACTTCTGGTATGTTTAGTATAATGATAGACAATATTATCATCATCATAATCACCATATATACCACCATATACCCCCACATGGCTTACAATACCTAGGCGCAATAAATAACCATATAATAATACCCATAATAATAGGTAGCCATATAGTAGTTACAATAACAACAATAATAATACCACCTGGCCTATATAATACTTTAAATAATTCTATCCTAAACAACAATCATAATACTATAATACTGTTGTAATATTCTAATAATAATGATATCAATAATAATAGTACTCAGCATATATATATTCAACAATAACAACAATAACAACCTTTCTTCACTGAAGACACATTGTTATATTACTGTCCTTTATTTTTATATTGTTCAGAAATCATTTCTTTATATGTTGATTTAAATATATGGATGTTTGGACATTGCCTGTGTTTCTCCCCCAACCCATTTCACAATTTTACCCCACACACAGGCACACAAAAGCTTTTCCTAGTAGATCTTACTAGGTGCATTTTAAATTTTGTATTCTCCCATAAATTGTATTTCCCTTCTCTCTGACTAAAAAGATTTTGTATATTGTGTGGCAAAAAGTTTTTACTGACTTTAAACATTAACTGTGCTGTATAATAATCAACCAGATCCTGTAATTTCAATAACTTTGAAAGTAAAAACAATAAATTAGTCTGTTCAAGATACCTGACTTTGTGTATAACATGGACTGCCCTTTTTTTTAATATTAGCAATGAATTAAGTGTACTTTTATAATTGTTACCCCAGACCTCTATACAATAGGTCAAGTATGGAAGTACTAATGAGCAATACAAGACATGAAGCGATTTGTATTCTAGGACTTGCTTAACCCCTTGCACTCTGGTCAATTTCCCTAAAAACGCCAAAAAATAACATACCCAAAGTAAATCAAAAGCTGTTCTTCAACCCTTTGGAGCATCTTCATGGGGTTGGTCTCATTTAAAAGAAAACACTTTGAATTTTTTTGGCAAAACAGTCATAATCTCTCTAAGTGCTCCTGCCACTGAGTAACAGTCATCTAAACATATTGAACTTGAAGAAAATAAATTTTGCCTGGGTGTTTTTTTTGGATACAAATGCTTGCAAATAACACACAGCTTTAGATACTGGCTGGAAAATGCAACAGAAATGTAGAACCAAGTGTTATCCAGCTGAGGTCAAAATTTTGTAACAATACCACAAAAAATGAATATATTACACAGCTTTTTTCTTAGGTTGTTCCCAGGCGTTTTTGAACTGTGCCAAATTGTGCCAAATGGCACAGTTTGGAAAAACGTCTGTAACTTTTGAATGATTCAATATAGAAGCTTCATCTTGGGCTCTAATGAAAGGTGAAGGGCTGTGGGTGTGTGTGTGTGTGTGTGTGGGGGGGTTGTTTATTCATTCATTCATGAATGAATGAACAAACAAGCCCCCACACACAAAGAAGCATGCCACGTAAAAAATGTGTGGCTTTTTTTTTTTTTTTACAAGAAAAAATAACCTACAGTGCACTAAAAATTATACTAAAATATCTGTAATGTAGAAGATGACAACTCCCACGCCCCCACCCCCGACTACAGAGGACGGACATCGTCCATCGCTACATGACGGAAAGCGGCGACGGTGCGCTGCGGTCTACTACGCACAGTTGGACTAAAATAATAAAATAAAATACTACTAAATTTAATACAAAAATAAAATATTAGTTGGACTAATATTGCAATATATCTGCAATCTGCTACAGAAGAGTAGCGGGGGGTGGGGGTGGTGTTTCACAACATGACGGGGGGCCGTTCGCAACATGACGGATAACATCATGTTGCGATAACGCACAGTTGTAATTTACCGATCGGTCAAAAGTCATTTCGATTACAATTTTCAGGGATAAAGAATAATTTAGCTTATAACACTTACCTGTCTACAACAGCAAAGTTGCTGGCGAACTTCTCTTCCTCATTGTCAGACGAACATGACGCTGGTCTGCTTGTTACGGACTCGTGGTTCTGGTCACGCGACCAGGTCAAACCATAATTCCATTATTGCGGTTTTGCGCTTCCATGATTGTGGTTTTGGTGAACGATTTTTCAAAACAAATAAGAACAGTAGTAAGTGAAAAAGACTGGCGAACGCCTGTGTGTCACCCAGCCTTACACAAAACAGCTTTCGAACTTCTGTGCTTCAATTGGCTGGCTGTATTCGCAGCCGTTGGTAGGCGGGTCCTTCTTGCTAGGTTTTCAGTCATTGGTTCTTCAAGGTTTCAGAAACCCAATTCAAGGCTCTTATTAGTCGAATGAGAGGTCAATCACATCTAAACCAATCAAAGCACTCCTTTGGCTTTCTGTTCGCAGCTGTGTCTGTAGTGGAAGAACGGAAATGCAGCTTTTTTTTTTTTCAGTGCGCTCTAGGACGCAGCACCCTCGTGCGCCCTCGTGCGCTCTAGGACGCAGAGACGTGTCCACCCGCGGTACACCGGAGTGCAAGAGGTTAATTTTATTAATAATTGCAATATTTTTTGCGACTTTGTTTTGTATGTATCTGATGTGTGCTTTCCAACTAATTTTATCATCTTGTATTACACCCCAAAATTTGATCTCCTTAACATTTTCAATAATTACATTATCTATATGAATATATATATCTTCTTTATTTTTACAATTACCAAATATCATTACCTTAGTTTTATCTATATTTAGTGATAATTTATTACTATCCATCCATTTTTAAGCTTATTTAATTCATTATTTAGAGTATGGATTAGTTCCTTATAATTATTTCCAGAATAAAATATATTAATATCATCAGCAAAGAATATTATTTTTAATAATTTAGAAACTTTGAATATATCATTTATATATATGTTAAATAATTTGGGGTCCAATACTGACCCCTGGGGGACCCCACAGGTAATTCCCATACATCCAGACAGATATTCTGCCATCTTCACAAACTGTTGTCACTCAGATAAATAACTTGTATCAATGTAACAATTATTGTACTGAATTGTAACAATTCAGTACCACTCCCCTAACACCACACAATTGCAATTTATCAAGAAGTATTGAAATTTATTGAATCAAATGCTTTTCTAAAATATATAAATACACCAATTGCATATTTTCCTTGATCTAATGCATTTATTATTTCCTCTGTTGCTTCCATTATTGCCAGTGATGTTGTACTCTTTGCTCTAAATCCATATTGATTCTGATTAAGCAGATCATGTTTATTTAAAAAGTTTCCTAATCTGTTGTTGAAAAGTTTTTCCAGAATCTTTGAAAATTGTGGGAGGAGCGATACTGGTCTGTAGTTTGTGTAGTGGTGTTTATTTCCTTGCTTGAATAATGGTATTACTTTTGCTATTTTCATTTTCTGTGGGAATGAGCCACTTTGAAATAATAGATTACCAATGTATGTAAATGGTTTTAATATGCCATCAACAGTTCTTTTTACTAGTGCCATATCAGTACCATCACAATCAGTAGATAATTTATTTTTACAATTTTCAACAACAGATTTTAATTCAATTCAATTCAACTTTATTTATATAGTGCCATTTCACAACAACAGTCATCTCATAGCACTTTCAACTGTAAGGGAAACCCCCACAATTGCAGAAAGGCCCCAGCAATCAGGCGATCCCCTGTGAGCAAGCACTTGGTGACGGTGGAGAGGAAAAACTCCTTTTTAACAGGAAGAAACCTCCAGCAGAACCAGGCTCAGGGAGGGGCAGTCATCTGCTGCGACTGGCTGGGGGTTGAGGGGATAGAGAAGACGAAAAGAACAGACATGTAGAGGGCAAACAGCATGACGGGGACTCAATCTATGGGAGAGAACAAACAGATGTTAATGACCAGCAAAAATATTTCATTGAGAGTGAAGAAAGGAGTGAAGCCCAGTGCATTGTTGGAGGTCCCCCGGCTGTCTAAACCTATTAGCAGCATAACTAAGGGAGGGTTCAGAAACACATGATCCCTCCCTAATTACCGTGTTCTTAAAAACAGAGATCGAGTCTGACTCCCGAATCCAGATTGGCAGCTGGTTCCACAGGAGAGGAGCTTGATAACTGAAGGCTCTTCCTCCCATTGTACTTTTGGAGATTCTAGGTATTACAAGTAATCCAGAATTTTGGGAGCATAGTGCTCTGTTAGGATAATAGGGTAGTATCAGATCTTTTAAATAAAAAGGGGCCTGATTATTTAGAGCTTTGTAAGTGAGAAGAAGGATTTTAAACTTAATTCTAAACTCTATGGGAAGCCAATGAAGGGAGGCCAGAACTGGAGAGATATGATCTCTCTTTCTAGTACGTACCTGTTAAAACTCTTGCTGCAGCATTTTGGATCAGCTGAAGTCTTTTTAAAGATGTTTTAGAACAACCCAATAATAAAGAGTTACAATAATCTAATCTAGAGCTAACAAAAGCGTGAATCAGTTTCTCAGCATCACTCTGAGACAAGATACTCCTAATCTTGGCAGTATTACGCAAATGATAGAAGGCAGTCTTAGAAAGAAATTTAATATGTGAATTAAAAAACAGATCTTGATCAAAAATAACTCCAAGGTTCCTCACAGAACTATTCAGAGTAAAAGTAGCCGCATCCAAATTAAGAGTTTGATTTGTAAAGGTATTTCTAAGGTTTTTTGGACCAGCAAGAATGACTTTGGTCTTATCCGGGTTTAATAGCAGAAAATTACAAGTCATCCAAGCTTTGATTTCCTTAAGACAGGCATCTAACTTGGCTAATTGATTACAATCATTGGGCTTCATTGACAGGTATAATTGTGTGTCATCTGCGTAACAATGAAAATGTATATAGTGCTTTCTAATGATGTTGCCTAATGGAAGCATATATAAACTAAAAAGAGTAGGGCCTAACACAGATCCCTGTGAAACTCCATGACTGAGCTTAGAGTTGGAAGAAAACTCATTATTGATATGAACAATCTGAAATCTGTCGGACAAATAAGATCTAAACCACTGCAGTGAAGTACCATTTAGTCCAACATAGTGTTCTAATCTATCAAGTAAAATATCATGATCGATAGTATCAAAGGATGCACTAAGATCTAAAAGGACAAGTACAGAAATGAGTCCATTATCAGATGCGATAAGAAGGTCATTTGTGACCTTCGCTAAGGCTGTTTCAGTACTATGATGAATTCTGAACCCAGATTGAAACTCTTCAAATGGTAAATGGCATTCACTTATATAGCACTTTTATTCTCATCTCTTGATGACCAAAGCACTTTACAGATCCTGCAATCCACCCATTCACACACTGATGGTGGCATGCTGCCGAACATAGCGCTTCCAGACCCACCAGGAGCAATTGGGATGAAGTGTCTTGCCCAGGGACACAACGGCAGGATATCTGGGGACAGCGGGATTCGAACCGCCAACCATGTGGTTATTGGATGACCTGCTCTACCTCCTGAGCCACTGCCGTCCCCACGTTCAAATAAACCATTTCCCTGTAAGTGGTCAAATAATTGCGTAGCAACAACTCTTTCTAAGATTTTTGAAATGAAAGGCAGATTAGAGATTGGTCGATAGCTAAAACTCCTGGGTCTAGCGTTGGCTTTTTGAGTAAGGGTTTAATTACAGCAATTTTAAAAGCCTGCAGTACATGACCCAAGGTTAAAGAAGAATTGACTATTTGAAGAATACGGTTACCAATAAATGGGAAGACTTTTAAGTAACCTGGTAGGAATAGGATCTAAAAGACAAGTTGAAGGCTTGGATGAGGAGATTATTTTATCTAACTCTAAAAGGTCAATTGAAGTAAACTTATCCAAACAGATATCAATTGAAGGAGTTGTAGTAGTTGCTGTACTTAAGTTTACAGTGGGAATAATCTGATTGATTTTATCTCTAATAGATAAAATTTTATGATTGAAAAAGTTCAAAAAGTCCTGACTAGTAAGCTCTAGGGGGATGTGAGGATTGACAGAGTCCTAACTCTTTGTCAGCCTGGCTAGAGTGTTGAAAAGAAACCTGGGATTATTCTTATTCTCTTCTGTTAATGCAGAGTAATAACTTGTTCTAGCTTTTTTAAGAGATTTTTTTTTATAAATTAGGAGATGATTTCTCCATGCTAAATAAAACTCATCTAAATTAGTAGAACACCGTTTTCTTTCTAGTTGACGAGTCTTCTGTTTTAAGTTACAAGTTTCTGTGTTAAACCAAGGGGTTAGAAATCTCTGATTGGACTTTTTCTTTTTTAAAGGGGCCATCAAGTCTAGAGTCTGATGCAGAGAGGCTGTAACACTATCTACCATGCTATCAATTACGGAAGGAGCAAGCTCTCCATCTTTTATTTCCGTTGTGTTGACACATGGTATAGAGGAGACAATCTGCAAAAATTTGGTCACAGCAACATCTGAAAGACATCTGCTGTAGTAATATTTTTCTTTAGGAGTCAAATAATCAGAAATGACTATGAGCTGAGGCCTCCAACTGAGGCCCAGCTGGATTCATTGTTTTTACTATCCACAGGTCAGTAAAATGCCACCAAAGAAGGAGGAAATGGAAGAGATCAAAAAATCTCTGAACTTCTTGTCAGAAGAATTGGCCAAATTGGTTAGCCAGCAGGCCAAAATAATAGGCCTAATGGAAGATGTACGAGACTAAAAATTAACAATTCAAGAAAAAGACAAAAAAATTAAGGGCTTGGAGAAATGCGTCGAGGATCTTGAACAAGGTTCTTGTATGGATGACCTAGTTATAAGTGGACTAGACATCAAATATCAGTCATACGCCCATGCCACAACAGGACTGAGAGGTGAGGAGGCTCCCATGAGTGAATCAGTCTCCCTAGAAAACTAGGTGCTTCAGTTCCTTGGCAGTAAAGATATAAAGGTAGAAGCTAATGCAATTTCAGCCTGTTATGCTTTACTGAAGAAAGATAACAAAACAAAGAAATCAATTGTGATGCGCTTTGTGAACAGAAGGGTAAAGAATGACATACTGAGGCAGGCCAGAAAGCTACGGGGAACACAAGTTTACCTAAATGAACACCTGACAAAAACAAACGCTGAAATAGCACGGCAAGCATGGATGCTGAAAAGACAAAATAAGATACAGGCAACCTGGACAAGAAATTGTAGAATTTGGATTAAACTAAATGGAACACCTGAGCAAGCAAAGAGTATAATGATCAGAGATGCTACTGACTTAGATAAATGCAGATGAACACTGATTAAGAAAATTATGAGTCAATGATAATCCATATTCACACACACAGTAAGAATAGTTCTTTTGATACACCATGCCAAAGTACTTAAAAAAAATAAGCAAAACAAACAAAAACTTATGACTGACTTGAGTAGACATCAATTATCCCCAGTTGGAGGAAGTCATTTGACACAGAGTGAGGAAACTCAAACTCTGAAAATATGCCATTATGCTGAACATAAACCACAAGAGATGGAGAATGATATTGATCCTGATAACCACTTTTTCAATAATATTCATAACCATTGTGAATATTACACTGAAAAGCAATTCAAAAGTCAAGTGCAACTAGATGGTAAACTATCAATAATACACTTCAACAGCAGAAGTCTTAACAAAAACTTTCCACAGATTCAGGACTATTTAAAACAGCTAGACAGTAAATTTACTGCTATTGCAGTCTCTGAAACCTGGCTTAATGAAGAGCAGGCTCCCCTGATGGCAATAGAGGGATATCAGATGTTTCATATTAACAGATCTCAAAAAAAAGGGTGGTGGTGTTGCACTGTATATTGATGACCTGTATAGGTGTAAGCTTGTAAATGGAATGTCCTTTGCACTACCAGGGATCTTGGAATGTGTTACTGTTGAGATTGACCAAGATAAAACAAAAAATCTAATTATAAGTTGTATATATAGAACGCCGGGAACTTGCATTGAGACATTCAGAGATAAATTAGTCGAGCTGTACAATAATATTACTAGTAAGAAAATGGTAGCAATTTGTGGAGATTTCAATATTGATTTACCAAATCCACATCAACAAAATGTAATTACAGGGTTCATGAACTCTATGTACAGCATGAGTCTATATCCCACAATAACGCATCCCAGTAGAATCACAGTTCACACTGCTACACTTATTGACAACCTGTTTGTCAATGTTATTGATAAGAAAATAGAAAGTGGATTATTGATAAATGATATAAGTGACCACTTGCCAACCTTTGCGCTTATCCATGGCCACACGGGGGCCAATACAGAAAAAATTTCAAAATCGTTCAGATACAAATCACCAAATGCAATCAGTTCTTTTAAAGAGGACTTGCTGAAGCAAGACTGGACAGAAGTCTATGTATCAGATGTAAATGAAGCCTATGACACATTTATAAACATTGTAACCACTCTTTATGAAAAAACTGTCCATTAGTAAAAAAAAAGCTTAAACATAAATTTGCCGATAAGCCATGGTTAACCAAAGGACTACAAAAGGCGTGTAAAAAGAAAAATTTATTATATAAAGCTTTCCTAAAGAAAAGGACAAAAGAAGCAGAGCAGCGGTATAAAACATACAAAAATAAGTTAACATATATAATAAGATGTAGTAAAAGAGACTATTACAGTAAAGAACTGGAGAAAAACAAAGACAATATTAAAAATACATGGACAATACCTAACAGTATCCTTGGAAATAAAAGCAGAAATACAAGCAACCCAACCAATATTCCAAAAAATAATAAAACAACTCAGAGTGTGAATGTAGCTTCTCCTGCAGATGAATTTAATAACTTTTTTGTTAACATTGGTCCTAATTTGGCTCGAGAAATACCCACTACGGTGCCTACAGGTGATACAATATGCAATAACACTGCTATAAAAGACTCCATTTTCATAAATAACACAGACGAAAGAGAGGTCATTGAAATTGTTAAATCGTTTAAAAGTAAAACATCTACGGACTGTGATGGTATTGACATGCTCTTAGTCAAAACTATTATTGAATGCTTAGTAAAACCACTGATGTATATCTGTAACCTGTCTCTCCAAACAGGTATATTTCCCAATGCAATGAAAATAGCTAAAGTAATTCCGATATACAAGACGGGTGACAGAGGGGAATTCTCAAACTATAGACCAATTTCACTATTGCCGCAATTTTCCAAGATACTTGAAAAAATATTCTATGAGAGAATTGACAACTTCATACTGAAGAATAATTTATTGTGTGAGCAGCAATATGGGTTCAGACACAAGAGGACAACTGCATTTGCTCTAATGGAATTTATAGAAAAAATATCAACAGCCATTGAAAATAAAGAGTATTCAGTTGGAGTATTCCTGGATCTTAAAAAAGCATTTGATACAGTAGATCATAATTTATTATTAAAGAAACTACAAAATTGTGGTATTAGAGGGGTAGCACTGTCCTGGTTAAGTAGTTACTTAAAGAATAGATATCAGTATGTATGTGTTAGTAACAAAAACTCACAGTTACTGAAGGTTACTTGTGGAGTCCCACAGGGTTCAGTTTTGGGGCCATTATTATTCAATATGTATATAAATGATATATGTAAAGTTTCAGAAAAAATGGACTTAATATTGTTTGCCGATGACACAAATCTATTATGCAGTGGAAACAATTTGGAACAACTTCTGGATACACTCGGAAAGAAATTAGGAAAGCTTAAACTGTGGTTTGATTCAAACAAATTAATGCTCAATTTAAGTAAGACAAAATTTATAGTCTTTAACAACCATCACAACAACTCAGTACCTAAACTCAGTGTAAATAGTGTAGAGATTGAAAGGGTATCTGAAACTAAATTTCTTGGAGTAATAATTGATAATAAACTGTGTTGGAAGTCACATATTAATTATATTAAAGGTAAAGTATCCAAATCAATTGCAATATTACACAGAGTGAAATATTTGCTGAATCAACCCACACTATACACCTTGTATCATTCATTAATAATCCCATACATGACATATTGTAATGAAGTATGGGGAAATACATATAAAACAAACATATATCCACTCTTTATGCTTCAAAAGAGAGCTATTAGAATAATAAACAAAGCAGCTTACAGGGAACCAACAAACCCACTTTTTCTTAAACTAAAAGCTCTCAAGTTGAAAGATCTGGTTGACTTTAAAACTGCAATAATAATGTTTAAAGCGAAGAATCTATCACTGCCCGCAAATATCCAAAAGTTGTTCCAAATAAGGGAGAAACAATATCATTTCAGAGAAACATGTATATTTCAAAAACCTTCAGTGAGAACTACCACCAAGCAACACTGTGTTTCAGTGCAAGGAGTCAGATTATGGAACGATTTTGGACCTGAATTAAAATCATGTACAACGCTTGGACAATTTAAACAAAAACTAAAGGAAGAAATACTCCAAACATATATACAAGATGACATGTAAAATCACATAAGGATTGTCATATCCAGTCTGCGTTGTGTTGTAGCTTAGTTTTTTTTGTCACATTTTGTCTTAGCTATGTTCTGAATTGTAATCACTCTTGTTTTGTTTTTCTTTTGAATTCTTGGATGGAATATGGGTGGGCAATATAAGCTGCGGCTTCAGCCATCACCCATTTCGGATAACTTTTGTTGAACTGTATAATCAGAAGAGTTATTGTCTAATTTGACCTTGTTGGATTTTATTTCCCCCTTTTGCTATATTATTCAGTTCCTTTTAACCTGTACTATCCGAAATAAAGATTCATTCATTCATTCATTCATTCAAATAGTGAAATCAAAGGTTAACAGACAATGGTCTGACAGTACAGGATTATGAGGAGACACTACTAGATTTTCTATTTCTATACCATGAGTCAGAACAAAGTCCAATGTGTGGTGGAGATAATGGGTAGAATTTTCTACTTTCTGGGAAAACCCCAATGAGTCTAATATTGAATTGAATGCCTTATTAAGACAGTCACTAGCTACATCAACATGTATATTAAAATCCCCTACTATTATCTATCTGATTTCAGCACTAAATCAGCTAAAAATTTGGCGAATTCAGATAAAAACTCTGAGCAGGCTGAGGGAGCACGGTAAACTATAGCAAAGGAAATTGGGTTTAAGCTAAGATTGCTAACATGCCCCATAGTGAGGACCAGGCCCTCAAAGGAATTAAAACATGTTTACATTAACTAGTAATTTGGAATAGTAATTTGCCGCTACTCCACCTCCACGACCAGAATTTCTAGGATTATGATAGTTTAGATAACCAGAGGGAGTTGATTCATTTAAACCAACATAATCATCTTGCCCTAACCAAGTCTCTGTAAGGGATATTAAATCAATCTGATGATCAGTTAATAGATCATGAACTAGTAGAGACTTGGGAGTTAGAGACCTAATATTTAACAAGCCGCATTTAATTTTTCACATTATGAGGAGGAAGGGAGGCCGAATCATTAAATTTAAAGACTTGATGTTTAATTTGAGATTTACCAACTTTTTGTTTAATCACTTTGGGATGTTTATACATTGTATTTTTATTAACTTTTGGGGGAGCAGAAAAAAGGTTCTCTGAGGGGGAAGACAGGGGCTAAGTTGAGGGGTGGCGGATGAGAAGGAGCTGCAGAAAGGGATGAATTTATCAAGTTATGTTGTTTTTGTCTTGTGTTATAATATTTTGGGTAACGGGAGACAGACACAATCTCTATGGGGTTATCAATTGAAGACTGATCTAAGCAGTGAGGATTATTTGGATTAATAGAATTAATATGAGAAGTGGAAACAAACAAAGGCTGGTTGGAAGACCCAGGAACTTTGGAGTGAGTTAATGCACCAAATTTCAGTCACTGTACTAAAAAACGCTGAATGGAATAGAACAGATTGTCCCTTAAAACATGTGCACTAAGTCTATTTGGATGGATGCCATCTGGCCTCATAATTGATGGGTAGTTCCAAAACAGGTTGAAATTGTCTATAAAACCAATGTTAAAAGTAGGACATGTAGAATACAACCAGGTATTAAGACTGAGAGTTCTGCTAAAGGTGTGTTTTTTTTTCTGCACTGTGGCACCACGAGACGGCTTTTGTTGTGATGTGGCGCAGTATAAATAAAGCTGAATTGAACTGAATTGAAAATAATTGCAACCTTGTCTGAAAGGGGCCAAGGGCCCAGAAATAAACACACACCTGCCACAGTTCATAAGAGTGGACAGAAGGCTCTTGAAGTCACTCTTTAAGATCTCCGATGCTTCATCTGGGATGTTGTTGCATCCAACATGTACAATGACAGTTTTAGCGTGGGGGTATTCATTTAATAGGTCAGGGGTAAGAGCCTCGATGTCTGACACTTTAGCCCCAGGAAAAAATTTAGTGACACAGTACCTGCTTCTGACGTTCCTCATAATCGAATCACCAATTACCAACGTCGTCTGGGGGGGCCTTGCCGGTGGTTTTTGAAATGGTGGATAATTTTGCCGATGTTGTTGATGTGATGGCGGGGTGATGCGCTCTCTTCTTTTTGGAGCTGGTGTATAGTTTGGCACACCTAAGGTAGTTTTAATCCAGGGCATGCGGGTTTGGGCCGCTGCTGAAGGAGGAGGGGGAGGGGGGCGGCCAGGACAGGATGATCAACGTCCAGGTGGGGAAAATCTTCCAGGGAAAGGATGTTGAATCTGTTTTCCAGTAGCAGGGAAAGAGAGGAGGTGCGGCTGTGTCTGGTCAATCGCCGATGTTTGCTAGTTGGCCCAACCAAGGTCCAGGGCGCGCATTGAGGATGTGAAAGACCACCCGGGGCTTTGGGTTTAGCTCTGAGATGAAGCCAGTGTTTATTGCTGGGGTCCTGGACAGCTGAAGAGACTGGAGCAGGGGTGGAAGTGGGTGGCAATGTGCTGAATTCACCCAGGTAAGTAGCCGTCTCTGCTAGCTGCGAGTCAGTTGCCAGGGCCAATGTCCGCTCTAGAATTATAGTGTCTAGGTGGTCTTCAGCCTCCCGAATCTTATAGAGGTTGGAGAGTCTCACTTCCAACTCAGAAACCTTCTTAAGGAGGGACACACAGCTGACACACGTCGGGGATGGAGTCATGACGTTCCAGGCGAGAAGTGAATAGCTAGCTAGCTAAAAACAGCTAAAAAAACAGATTAGCCTAGCCTGGTGAAAACAGTCCTGCCCGGGGTCTGATTCACCTGTGTACCAATCGGGCTTTCTGCTGGCTACTTACCATATTATATTCAATAACCCTGGTAAAAATGTTGTCTATCAAAGTAGCACAGTGTGTCGTTATTCTCGTAGGTTGGGTTGGGTTTGGAAATAAGGTTAAGCTATACATTGTATCTAAGAGATCTTCAGTTGGTTTATGTTGTTTTGTTTCATTAAATCTATATTAAATTCACCACAAATAAAGATATCTTTTTGTCTTATTTTTGTATACATCTTTTCCATACCATTTCTAAATTTTTCCATATCAGATCCCGGTGCTCTATATACACAACTTACTATTATGTTTTTTCTATTTTACATCGTAATTTCAATTGTTAAATATTCCATAATTTCATTCACTGTTGATGTCATGCTGTCCACTTTTTTACTTTTTAAATCTCATATCAATGTAATTCAAAATTTACATCTTTTTCTTCATTAATCCATGTTTCACTTATTGCTATGATCCTAAATGGCGTCATAAATTGATTTAAAAACTCCTTAATACTATCAAAGTTGGCACAGAGACTCCTACTATCAATATTTTTTATTGTCAATGTCTGATCCGAGTTCATAATTCCATTTGATTGTTGTTCATCATTATAAGTACACTTATTGTTAATATGATTAAAGTAGTTGTTATCTGGGTTAATGTCACCTAAAATATCTTGTGATTGATGTTCAGTATTTACAAAGTTTTCAGCTTCAATTTGACGTAATACACTTCCATTATTAAATGAGGAAGGAAGTTTGTTTAAAGTTTGTTGCACAACATTTGGGCAAGTATGTAAAATACTGGGAGAATATAGTCTGGTCAGATGAAACCAAAACTGAACTTTTTGGATACCACAACACACAGCATGTTTGGAGAAGAAATGGCACTGCAGATCCCATCATGGTGTGGGGGTGTTTTTCAGCACATGGTACAGGCAGACTTCATATAATTGAAGGAAAGATGAATGGACAAATGTACAGAGACATCCTTGATAAGAACCTATTGCCATCTGCCTAGATGCTGAAGATGAAATGAGGGTGAACATTTCAGCAAGCCAATGATCCCAAACACCCACCCAAGGAAACTCTCAACTGGCTCCAGAGATGGAAAATAAAGTTGTTAGAATGGCCCAGTCAGTCACCTGACCTGAATCCAATTGAAAATCTGTGGAACAAACTGAAGATCAGAGTTCATAGAAGACACATATGGAACCTTAAAGATCTGAAGAATTTGTGTGGAAGAAGGCTAAAATCACTCCTGAGCAATGCCTGTGCCTAGCATCGCCTTACAGTAGGCATCTGGAAGCTGTTATTACCAGTGCTGGGAGTAACTGTAACACCACTACTTTTGCAGTAACGTGCTGTGTAACGAAACTACTTTTTAAAAATTCAGTAATGCCTTACAGTTACTGAAATTTGATCAGATGTGTTACTCGCGTCACTTGTTTTATTAATATGGATAGATATTTTTAGCGCAAATAAACTAACCCTACTATAGCTGGTGCAGCAGTCTCCTCCATGGATCGTTTCCTGTCCTGCCCCAGTTCACGCCACGGCCTGGTAGGAAGAAATGCCGTGGAGGTGGCGACTTCTCACATTGAGCCCTGATCACCTGTTTTCCAAGCAGTGGGTAGCCCCCAACAGCTCCTACCTCTGTGGTTAAATATGAGTATTTTTTGAGCAAGAAGCTCACATTTTAATGTCCTCATTAAATGCATTTAAAATTTTCTTACCCACAGAGAAAAAGTGACTGATTTGTTGCAGTAAAGAATAGCTTCTTCTAAGCGGTGAACTTACATTTATCTGTGCTTTCTGTTTTATTTTATCTTATTAATTTACATGCTGTTGTGATATGCAACTATTTCATGGAAGTAAATCCTTTCAATATGTGTTTTTAATGGGCTGGTCCAGGGGTGTCAAACATATAGCTCGTGGGCCAAAAACAGCCCACCAGGGGGTCCAAAATTTTCTCTGTGAATTTACAGCTTTATTTCTAGTAAATGTCTGACTTTCTATTGATTACAATAGTTTATGTAAATCTAAGACATTTTTTCTCTGTAAGATGAAACTTTTTTTCTCATCAGTTTTTCTTTTTCTTCTTTTTCCTGATGAGAACAAGGGGCCCTTGATCTTGCTGTGTGTTCAAGATGATTTAAGTATGCATTTAAAAGTAACGTGAAAGCTACTTGTCCAAGTAACTAGTTACTTTAATCATGCAGTAACTCAAAAGTAACTCAGTTATTTTGAAAAGATGTAACTAGTAACTGTAACTAGCTACTATTTTTTAGTAACTTGCCCAACACTGGTTATTACCAACAAAGGCTTTTCTATTAAATATTAAATTAATTTCACCAAGTGTGTTCAATACTTATTCCCTGTGTCATTCCACTTTACTAAATATAACTTGTTTTGTGAACACAGTTGCCTTGATTTATTTGTATGTGTGGATTACTTGTTGTTACTCATATTTGGTGAAAATCTCAGGTCAATGGCTCCATCAGAAATATGTTTAATGAGAAAAATGTTGACATTGTAGAGAAAGGATGCAGGCGAGGCAACGAGCTAGATGACACAGAACTTTATTCTTTCTCTAACAACACATCAGCAATACAGCCATAAGCCTTCAGTGCAAATGCGCTGAGGCTGAAAAGCCCCTTGGTCTCTGTGCATTCCTCTTTTTATACCTTTATTACTATGCATAAAAACCAAGGGTTCTGCCCATAACACCTTGTTGTATGAACAAAGAGAATGTGTGGCACAATTATCATAACATAACCTGAAACACACGCCACAGAGCATGTCTTGTTACAATACATTCACACCCCTGTGTCTTTAGGTGCCAGCTTGGCGCAGCAGGGGGTGAAAGGCACCTCTTTGTCTGGTTGGCTCCAGGTTAATCTTCCTCTCCCCGGGGGGTGTATAGCACTAACTGTCCCGTTTGAGACCCCCGGAGACACTTCCTCCTTCAGTCATTATTCTCCCCTTCCAACTCCCTTGTTCTGGGTGGAGTGTCATGTGAATTGTGTCTGCCACACAGCCCCCCTGAACACCCAGAAGGGACCTAACCCCCTGGTTCTTTGGGCTTGAGCTATCGTCCATAGCGGCTGTAGCGGGGTGTTACAAAAATACCTGATTCTTTGATTGAAAGATCCAAGAACAAGCCGGAGATTTCTTTAATTTAGAGATGGAACATTTATTTGGAGGTCACAAGTAAAGCAAGCAGCGCTGGATCAGTTTGATGCAGTTCCCTTGGGAACGTCGTCAGACTGATCACGACTTCCGGGCGCGACATACATTAATCTTCTCGGGTTGGCCAACCCCCGTACAATAGGATGGGCTTGTACGTGACTGTCTGATTGGCCAATTTAACTCTGATGTGAACAGGCCATCCACTGCTCATGCCGCTGTTTCTAGAATGTGCAGTCAACAGTGTGCAACTAAGCACACTGCAACTAAGTAACAGACCTGACTAAATGGAAAGAGGAAAGAGGGAGAGAGTAGAAAGAGAGCCCTATAGCTTTGCCTAATTCCTGTTTATGAGAGTTCACCACAACATATTTGTTCATAAGCATGCAAACAGAATATGTATAGAATCTGTGTAGAGATAATGGGAGATCACTTACAGAATTATTATCTTGGCACTCTAACTTTTCATAACCCTTTCACTCCGCCCTTTGACATGATTTTATCATGTCAACCATGCATGGTGTGAGAGATGCTAACGATTAACAGATGGTGAATAAGGCAGGTCCCTACATTGTGTGTCAACCCAAGAGGCTTGCACCATTGGTTCTGCTACCCTTGCCTCCCCCCCTTGTGGACACCCTAGCACGGTGCAGCAATGTCTAAGAGGGCCTTGTCCAGATGAACCATCAATCCACGAAGCCCACAAAACCTTTGTCCACTGGTTGACTCTTGCCAGGGCTCGCATCATTCGGCTGCCGTCATCCCACGGTTGCGACAGAGGTTTGACCTTCCTCTGTGTCTGCTTCCCATATCCGCAGCTGTGGAGCACAGTCCCTTCTTGTTGACACAGAAGCGAAACAACTGTGTGTCCCTGCTCTCAGAGGCACATCACGTCCCATGAGGTCTATAGGACAGTCTGGTGGGTGCACCAGAGGGTAGACAACATCCAGTCCAGCCAGTGAACAGTTCAGTGATGCTGTCCCAGGGATGCCACCCCTCCCGTCGCTGGGCAGAGATAGGGATGCTGGTGTCAATGAAAATGCAGTCTCCTCGATGTGGCTGATCTGGCTCCACCCCGGATGCTGAAGATGCGGTGGATGCGCTGAGTACCAGTCCATTTTTCTTCTAGGGCGTGATGGTATGGTGCCCTCTGGGCACCCTACACCTTCAATCGAGTGCCGATACAAAGGGCTCGGCCGGGGCAGGACCAATAATGGCCTGAGAGGTTGCCATCACAATAGCTGGAGCCTGTACTGTTTTATCCTTATTCACTACATCTGTAGTTGTCTGTGTGTTGTAGTAAGTTATCTCCCAGTAGCCTTGAGTGTGTGATTGTTGTCCATATGAAATCTGCAAACAGTGGTTGTGTTGTGATGAGTGTGTTGGGTAATGGGACCTACACTGTATGTTCAGCAGTGAGTGTGTTATGATGAGTGAGCTTGATGATGAGACCTATGTGTTGTACTGTGAGTAGGTAGCAGACGAAATTGTTCAAAGTCAGGAGTCATCCTTATCCATACTTGCTTTATTCAGGCTTCTAGAGCTTCTAACCTTCATAATTATCCTGACTACCTAACCATAATTAGCATGATGGGAATAAATAACGCAGGAACACTATAAGTCTCACACCCCCACCTACATGTGTTGAGCTATGTATGATTTATGTATTAACGGTAACACATTGTGTTCACAAATAATTCATGATGGCAGAATGGTCCTCCTCGTCATGATCCTCCGTCTTGGGGTCCTCATCTCTTCCTCTCGACCCAGCAGATGACTACCACTGTGGAAAATTGCATTTGTTAACACCTTTCCCCATAACCAATTTGGAATTTGCTTCAAATTTCCTCATCCCCCTGTTTGCTAATGTTAAGATTGGTCATGTAGGAGATTTCTGGGCGTCAATGTGTACAGCCCTCTGTGCTGTGGTCACCCAGCTAAGAGACAATGCATATGGTTTTAACCCCTTGCACTCCGGGCAATTTTCCTAAAAATGCCAAAAAAAAACCGTGCCCAAAGTGAATCGAAAGCTGTTATTCAACCCTTTGCAGCATCTTCATGGGGTTGGTCTCATTTAAAAGAAAACACTTTGAATTTTTTGGCAAAAAAACATAATCTCTCTACGTGCTCCGGCCACTGAGTTACAGTCATCTAAACATACTGAACTTGAAGAAAATAAATTTGGACACGGTGTTTTTTTGGATACAAATGCTTGCAAATAACACACAGCTGTCCGATCCGGCTGGAAAATGCAACAGAAATGTAGAACCAAGTGTTATCAAGCTGAGATCCAAATTTGGTAACGATACCACAAAAATTGAATATTTTACACAGCTTTGTTCTCAGGCTGTTCCCAGGCGTTTTTGAACTGTGCCAAATTGTGCCAAATGGCACAGTTTGGAAAAACGTCTGTAACTTCTGAATAATTCAATGTAGAATCTTCATTTTGGGCTCTAATGAAAGGTCACATTCAGGGCTGTGTCTGTGTGTGTGTGTGTGTGTGTGGGGTTTGTCCCCCCCCCCCCCGCTACAAAAGACGGAGTTCGGCCCTCGCTACATGATGGATTACACTCCTTGCATGTTTTCACAGCGGCTCCCCCCCCCCGCTACTGTGTGTGTGTGTGTGTGGGGGGGGGTTTGTTCCCCCCCCCCTCGCTACAGAAGACGGCCATCGCTACATGACGGAATAGACTCATATGCTTCCCCCCGCGGACTGGGGGCGTTCGGACCGTGAACGCCCCCCCCCCCGCTCCTCTTCTGCAGCGGGGGGGGGGGGCGTTCACGGTCCGAACACGGCAAATGAACCGTTTATCGTGGTGCACACACTTCGTACTTCGTGCGCAGTACAGTTGTAATTTACCGATCGGTCAAAAGTCATTTTTGGATTGCAGTTTTCAGGGAGAAATAATAATTTAGCTTATAACACCTTACCTCTTCACAGCAGCAGAGTCCTGGCGAACTTCTCTTCCCCATTGTCAGACGAACACGACGCTGGTCCGCTCGTGGATCCCGATCAAAACAATTCCAATATTGCGGTTTTGGCGAATGATTTATGACCTTTGTCGTCGGCCTCCGTCGGTCTATGATGACGGAAGAGAATCCTAAACGTCTATTCTGCTGGAATGAGTGCAGGTCCCACTTGTGGGTGTTCTCCATGCTGCTGGGTAAGCCTGGGTCTGTAGCAGGTTCGTCCAGCGTCCTTTGTTTTCATCTGCTGCAACAGTAAATCTCTCTTCACCCAGCCCGAATTTCTGTGCTTCAATTGGCTCCTGCATTCACAGTAGGCGGGTCCTCCTTCCTAGGTTTTCATTCATTGGCTCTTCATGGTTTCAGAAACCCAATTCAAGGCTCTTATTAGTCGAATGAGAGGTCAATCAGATGAACTAATCTGTTCGCAGCTGTGACTGCAGCTTTTTTTTTCAGTGGCGCTTGGAGGCCAGCACCATCTCCATCTGCACCATCATCAGTATATCATGTGTCATGCGTCCGAGCGCGCACGAGGGCGCTCTCGTGCGCCCTCGTGCGCCCTAGGATGCAGAGACTTGCCCGCCCGCGGAACAACGGAGCACAAGGGGTTAATTTGGGACGATATTCTATATTAAGGTCAGGTATTGGTTTTCCATGGATGGCTCTATTCCACAGTAGAGGTGACAAAATGTCCAACATTTTCCAATCCATGTGTTTGGGTCTAACCAGCGGGATGTGTGGAACCCCCCATAGGTTGAAATGTCTCTTATCCTCTTCAATTAGGACAATGGATGCTTCCACACATTTCCTTGTTTACCAGTCAAAATTTTATGACCAATCTGGAGGATGGATTTGCAAATAATGGTTGTTAATAATTTGGATCAAATCTGTTCATGGGGTACAATGCTACTTTTACAGATGTTGATAGGTGTTCTACTGGTAGCTTGCCATTTGCAGAATTTGATCGTTACTTTTCTGACCTTGAAAAGTCCTGTATGTCATTACCCATAGTTCCTACTTTACGTGCAATAATTTAATTTTTGCTAATTTTCTGTATATGTGTAGAAGTGAGTCCACTTATCTGTCTAGTCTTAAGCATCCAGTTTTCCGTGGTGGATGTGGGTGCCTCCCTCCCGCAAGCAGCGGCCTGAACATCACTCAGTTTCCATTGTGGGGCGTATTTCCAATCTTGAGTCAAGAAAGGAACTGCTTCAAAGCCTTTATTTAATTTTTACTAATTAATACAAGATAGAATGATAAGATTAACTCTCCACCATGCCAACAGATATTATTTGTACGACTGTAATTGAATGCTAGGTGGATTTTTTTTTTTGTGTGTGTTGTACTGCATACACCTCCATGCTGCTACTCATTTTTGCCACTCAGTGTTTGTCTTCCAAGAGTTCTGTTTGGTGACATCCTATGCATACCCTCTATTGGGGAGGAACATAACTGGGTGTTAGATTGACTTTAAATAACTGAGTATACAGTAAAGCTATAATCTTTGCTGTGAGTGTTTGCTCATTACTTAATGTTAATATTCACAACTAAAAGAAATGCACTGAAAGAATGACACCTAATGCCTCACTCCCGCTTTAAGTACTTGGAAACATTTAAGATGGCTGCCTGTGTTTGTTCCTTCTTCCTGACACTCTTCAGGATTAAACAAAATGTAATTTATTGTTGGTTTTTTTTTTTTTTTTTTTTTTAAAGCTACAGTTGAAAATCTTACACGGATTTTTATTTTTCTTTGGTTACACATACTCTTTTTTTCATTTCTTTTTTCATTAACACAAAACCTTTCGAGGAATGTATAAAAATAAGACGTCTGCTGATTGCTCTGAAAACTAAAGTATAACAGAATCATCTGTATCTTGGTGTGGTGGAGTTTTCTGTCTTTTTCTTCTGAACCGATAACCTCCAGACGAGCTAACACCGTGCCTACAAAACTATACCCTTTGGATAAGGTCAGTGCACGCACAGCCGTGGACAAAATTGTTGGTGCCCCTCTGTTAATGAAAGAAAAACCCACAATGGTCACAGAAATAACTTGAATCTGACAAAAGTGGTAATAAATAAAAATTCTATGAAAATTAACCAATGAAAATCAAACAATGCTTTTGAATTGTGGTTCAACAGAATCATTTTAAAAAACAAACTCATGAAACAGGCCTGGACAAAAATGATGGTACCCGTAACTTAATATTTTGTTGCACAACCTTTTGAGGCAATCACTGCAATCAAATGATTTCTGTAACTGTCAATGAGACTTCTGCACCTCTCAGCAGGTATTTTGGCCCACTCCTCATGAGCAAACTGCTCCAGTTGTCTCAGGTTTGAAGGGTGCCTTCTCTAGATGGCATGTTTCAGCTCCTTCCACAGATGTTCAATAGGATTTAGATCAGGACTCATCGAAGGCCACTTTAGAACAGTCCAATGTTTTGCTCTTAGCCATTCTTGGGTGTTTTTAGCTGTGTGTTTTGTGTCATTATCCTGTTGCAAGACCCATGACCTGCTACTGAGACAAAGCTGTCTGACACTGGGCAGCACATTTCTCTCTAGAATACCTTGATAGTCTTGAGATTTCATTGTACCCTGCACAGATTCAAGACACCTTGTGCCAGATGCAGCAAAGCAGCCCCAGAACATAACAGAACCTCCTCCATGTTTCACAGTAGGGACAGTGTTCTTTTGTTGGTATGCTTCATTTTTGGGTCTGTGAACATAGAGCTGATGTGCCTTGCCAAAAAGTTCCAGTTTTGTCTCGTCTGTCCATAGGACATTCTCCCAGAAGCTTTGTGGCTTGTCAACATGCAGTTTGGCAAATTCCAGTCTGGCTTTTTTATGATTTGTTTTCAACAGTGGTGTCCTCCTTGGTCATCTCCCATGAAGTCCACTTTGGCTCAAACAACGACGGATGGTGCGATCTGACACTGATGTACCTTGACCTTGGAGTTCACCTTGAATGTGTTTAGAGGTTGTTCTGGGCTCTTTTGTTACCATTCGTATTATCCGTCTCCTCCTGCGGCCACGTCCAAGGAGGTTGGCTACAGTCCCGTGGATCTTAAATTTCCGAATAATATGTGCAACTGTAGTCACAGGAACATCAAGCTGCTTGGAGAAGGTCTTATAGCCTTTACGTTTAACATGCTTGTCTATAATTTTCTTTCTAATCTCCTGAGACAACTCTCTCCTTTGCTTCCTCTGGTCCATGTTTAGTGTGGAACCATGTCACGAAACAGCACAGTGACTACTTGTCACCCTTTAAATAGGCCGACTGACTGATCACAAGTTTGTAGACACCTGTGATGTTAATTAGAGGACACATCTTGGTTGAACATGTCCCTATGGTCACATTATTTTCAGTCTTTTCTAGGGATACATCATTTTTGTCCAGGCCTGTTTCATGAGTTTGTTTTTTAAAATAATTCTGTTGAACCACAATTCAAAAGCATTGTCTGATTTTCATTGGTTAATTTTCATAGAATTTTTATTTATTACCACTTTTGTCAGATTCAAGTTATTTCTGTGACCATTGTGGGTTTCTCTTTCATTAACCGAGGGGTACCAACAATTTTGTCCACGTCTGTATGTATGTATATGCTTCATTTTTTGAGTCTACTCGGCTGAGTGTTTGCTGCTTTTACCTCAAATTATCTTCTTGTTTCTCTAGTCTAGTCATGTTTGTTTTAATTCATCTTCTTCTATAACGCTTTTTTACTCATCTCTGGATGATCAAAAACCATCACCCTTGTTAAGCTGCCATCCCTATACAAAGTGTAAGGAACTGTGTAAAGAATGTGACTTTCATGTAAACTTGCAACTTTTCTCTAAATTGTCATTTTTTTCCTAACAAATTTTGGATTTTTTCTTTGTAAATTTACAAGTTTTTTTTTCAGAAATTTGTGACATTTTCTAATATTTGGCAAATTTCCTCAATTGTGCAATTTTCTCTGAACATTGCAAGCTTTTTGCATAAATTTTCAGCCTTTGTCTTTAGTTGTGATTGTAAATTAGCATTTTTATCATATTTTGCACCTCCATCTTACAAATTTGTACGTGATTGACATTTATATGTTCATATCTTATGTCAAGTTAAGTCCCCAGACATCCCTCTCCCATAGGCCCTTAGAATAGAGGGTTAGTACTAGTGGTGGTCTTTGAGACTAGAAAATGTGCTAATAAGTTTAGTTCATATCCATAAAGTTTTGGGAAATGTGCAAAAAATACAGATAGGAGGGTCTGGGAATCTCCAAATATGTATTGACCCTTGAGTATAAAGGAGCCCTAAACCTGCATCCTTTCTCTTGGCCAGCAGGTGGCTAGTTTTCTTGTAGCAAAAAGTCAGACTGCCTGATATTCTGTGGAAAAATGACCTTTCAAGCGTCAAGAATTTTCCAGATTTTGGTCTTAATTGCAAGCCTTAATCATTCATATTTACTGTATACACTCTTTATGTAGCTACTCAATAGTTTGCATAAATGGTATCATTTTAGATGATAAAGCACACCGACCTCTCAGCTGTAAGGCTGAGAATATTGTGATCAGTTATCTTAGTTGTACTGATAGATTCACTCCCTATTTGTTAAAGAGGATGCCAACTCACAAAATGCCTAACCTCAGACTTAAAGATAGTAAACCTTAAATGACTTAGTAACTTTTCTATCCCTTCCTGTCCCACTCTCCCCCTTTGAAACAGAACAGCTTAATATCAAAGCCGTTCTTATTCAACATCTTGTAGGGGAGGATACCCATTGTGTTGCTATTTGGGGGATCCCCCCTTGTGGGTGTTTGAGCCCAGTGGCCAAATTGCTGACATAGGAAGTACAGTATTAGCCCCATGGGGGCCTATGACTCTATTATTAAAAAACTCTGACCTTCTGTGGCCCTGCAGCTGATACTGATAGGGCAAATTAGGTGGGGCATGGGTATGGCTTTTTTGAAGATTGGTCATGTATCGGGTCTGCTCAGTATGTGGTCTTGACACTTCTCTGATATGGAAAGCAACAATTTTACTGTACTTACACTACCGTTCAAAAGTTTGGGGTCACCCAGACAATTATTTTGTGTTTTCCATGAAAAATCACACTTATTTACCACCATGAGTTGTAAAATGAATAGAAAATATAGTCAAGACATTGACAATAGTGATGGGAATTCCGGCTCTTTTTAGAGAACCGGCTCTTTCGGCTCGGCTCACTAAAAAGAGCCGGCTCTTTCGGCTCCCAAGCGGCTCTTCAGGTTGTTTTGTTGCTTTAATTTATTAATTTAATTTATTATCAACAACAATATAAAATTATGCACAAAATTAATTACTAATGTAAAAAATGTTTTTTATTTATATATGTTTATTATATAAATATGCTTTTGTTTATTCACTCCACATAAAATGTAAAAAGTAAATTATAAAATTCAAAAACCAACTATTTACAATTCAACTTATAGCTCTTTAAATTTTCAGCTTTTTCCTTTTAAACAAATTTAAAGTGAAACAACACAAAACACTGCAAACCAGTGTTTGAGCAGCTCTTCTGCTAAGTTCTCAGAAGTGTGTTTGTCGCTGAACTCAAAACAATCCAGAAGACAGGACACCATTTTATAATTTTCAATAAAGTGACATGTTACTGACAAGAAGGATGTGGTGGTTTGGGATGTCCAGCTGTCAGTTGTTAGACAGACTGCTGTCGCTTTTTTAACCCTCTCTTGCAGTGATGCACATTCTCTGTCATATAGGCCTGGGATGATTTTTTGGGAGAGTGTTTTCCTGCTTGGAATTGCATACATTGGATTGAGTGCATGAATAAACTTCCTGAATCCTTTATCATCCACAACTGAAAATGGTTGGAAATCAAGTGCAATCATTTTTGCCAGTTCTTCATCAATTGAGTTCTGTCTTGCTGGGAAAACAGACTTCTGCAAAAACTGTCTCATAGAGCTCAGGGTTGTAGGTTTAGCAGCAACAGTTGCAGTAGAGACACTGGCACCTTCATTAATATCACACTCAACTGACTGTGTTTTATCTTCCCATTGCACTGCTGGGTGGACAGTTCTCAGGTGCCTGTGCAGGTTGTTTGTGGAGCCGGCTCTATATGATATTCTTTTCTGGCAGACTCTACACTCTGCCTTTGTATTGTCAATAAAATTGAAATGGTTCCAGATTTTGCTTCTTTTCCTGGTGTCACTCATTTTCTCTACTATACCTTTCGTAAATGTGTCGATGTCGTCTCTTCTTGTTTCCCCTGGCTCTCTTTCTCTCTCTCCTCCTGCCCTGCTCATGTGCTACTGCACTGCTGCTGTGAGCGTAACTACCGCCCCTCCCCCCTCAGCGCAAACACAAGGCAGGCACAAACACATATTGACCAATCACGTGCGGCGAGAAGAGAAAAAAAAAGTGAGAGAGAGAGGGTGAGAGAAAGGAAAAAAACCCAACACGGCTCCCAACACGGCTCCCAGTAAGGAGCCGGCTCCCGTCGTTCACTTCAAAGAGCCGGCTCTAAGAGCCGTTTCATTCGCGAACGACCCATCACTAATTGACAAGGTTAGAAATAATGATTTGTATTTGAAATAATAATTTTTTCCTTCAAACTTTGCTTTCGTCAAAGAATCCTCCATTTGCAGCAATTACAGCATTGCAGACCTAACATGATTGCACAAGGGTTTTCTAATCATCCATTAGCCTTCTGACGCAATGAGCAAACACATTGTACCATTAGAGCACCGGAGTGATAGTTGCTGGATATGGGCCTCTATACACCTATGTAGATATTGCACCAAAAACCAGACATTTGCAGCTATAATAGTCATTTACCACATTAGCAATGTATGGGGTGTATTTCTAATTAGTTTAAAGTTATCTTCATTGAAAAAAAGTGCTTTTCTTTCAAAAATAAGGAAATTTCTAAGTGACCCCAAACTTTTGAATGGTAGTGTACATGTGCTCAATTGTTCCTCTTTGACTCATCTTTCCCTTTGTTTTGCATTCTTTTACTGTTGCGGAGGGAGGAGGGGGTCACTAGGCATGAAGGAGGAGGGTAGATGCAGCCACTTCCAGGGGACAGCTGCTGGGGGGGGGTGTCCACCGCCACCATCATCTCAGACCACAATCATCTCAGATTTAATGGAGAGAAACAGACAGGCTATTAAACAGGGTGTTTTTGTCCTTTTCTGTTCTATAGTGTTTACTGATTATTTTGCGTTTGTTCTCGCCGTTGCAGAATACATCTCTTATTCTTACATTTTTTCTTTCCTTCCTCCAATCGTTTCTCCATTTTTTTCTTGTATCCTGCACAAAACTTTAACAATTCATCAGCATTCAATTTTCTCAAAAACCAAATTTCCCTTTCCATTTTCTGTCCACTCTCACTTCCACAAGGTTCATCTTCACAACAAAAACTCCTATTTATTTATTTTTATTCATTCATTTTATTTTATTTTATTTTTTCATTTATTTTTGTATTCATTTATTTATTTACTCCAATTTACAATTTTCCTTATTTATTCATTTAAATTACCTCATTTTTATGTATTATCCACCTAGGATTCTTCTAAACCTTTATTGTATAAGTAGGAATAGTTATTATTCTTATACCTCCCTCTGCCTAATTTAAAGTTGAGCCTTTTCTCTCCAGCCGAATGGGCATGCTTTTTTGCCTCACTACAATCAAACCCACATAGGTGGGTGAGGGAGGACTTTATGTTTGTTTGCCGTGCAAGGACTTAAAGTGTTCCTTTCAGCCAGAGAGATAAAGTTCCACATTTATTAAGATGATTTTAAGCCCTAATTTGCAGTCAATTTATGAAAGAGTGCACTTCTTACATTCGGCCACACGATGGAGGCACTGTGCTGCATCTACCTGCACATGCGCAACTGTGAACGCGCAAGATTGCTCCGGAGCCTGTTGTTCACAAACCACGACTTTTTTTTTTTTTTTAAGAAAATGGAATGCTGACTCCCTGACTTCAGTTATAAACATGCCAGAATAACCTTACAATTTGAATTTAGCACTTCATTTTAATACTGTTACCTCAACTAATCGTCCTCTCAGTAACCTGTTTTACAATCTCACCTCCACGCAGGAGTGGGGGCGAATTACCACCCTCCTTTGTGGAAAAACACACACTTGCCTTTGTTCTGGCCACATGGTCAAAAGAGCGCCATTAGTTAAATCATACTATAGTAAAAGTTTAATAGATATTTCCACCCCCGGTATTTCTCAAACCACACTTTTATCCCCTAAAGACACAGAATTTACCAGAGATCAACTTGCACGATGTGAAGAATTTGCCGCAGATTTGCATGTACTCGTTTTGTTATAGCTTAACTTTTATGTAGAGGGTACTTTCATCGAGACCTTGTCAGGTCATCGATACAAGAGGTATCGTATCATAAAGATCAGTCTTATACAGATTTTAACAAGCTATCCTTATTATTTTTATACTTATGAAAAGACACTCACTAATGATGGAAAAAAGATTCTTGTGCTATTCTGTAAGTTATTATTTTTATACTTATGAAAAGACACTCACTAATGATGGAAAAAAGATTCTTGTGCTATTCTGTAAGTTATTATTTTTATACTTATGAAAAGACACTCACTAATGATGGAGAAAAAAGATTCTTGTGCTATTCTGTAAGTTATTATTTTTATACTTATGAAAAGACACTCACTAATGATGGAAAAAAAAGATTCTTTCAGTCGAACTGCTCTGCTGGTGGGGTGTATCAGAGGGCTCATCAGTCTGTGGAGGGGAAAAAAGGGAGTGGGGGAAACACCTTATGCTTCTCCCTAGGTTCCAACACGTTGAACGGTCTGTAGTATGTGGGCGCATGGAGTCTGGTGCGCATCGTGGTTGATAGAAACAAAACCAGCAATCAGCAGGCTTTTTGGGACGGAGGTGCGGGGAAAGCAATGGTGGGCCGGCCCGGTACGTTCAAAGCCTCCGGGCCAAGCAAAAATTATGTGGACGGATCAGCCTCAGGTGTGGGATTTCGGGGAAAACTTATGGGGATCCGCAGCAGCTGAGAAAAAAATATAAGCTCTGTCGGGGAGGCTGCCAATCTTCTTTAGATGCTGAGCACAGCCCTAAAGGATCGGGGGAAGGCGATTGGCCCAATTCCCCGGGAATGTGCAGCGGCTGAGAAAATATATAAGTTCTGTGGGGAGGCTGCCAGATCTTCTTTAGGTGCGGAGTGCAGCCCTAAAGGAACTCTGGACAGGCGGTCGACCCAGTTGTGGCCGTGGGCGACATGTCCTGATGGTGGACCCATTATGGCCATAAGCTCGGGACCTCTGCCCACTACCACCCTGCTGTGTTGATCGGCAGGATGCTCTTCTGGGTGGGGAAATCCACTGGGAAACCTCTTCCCGAACGTGTGTGCATGGCTCGCGCATCCAGCGCAGCGACCACATAGCCGTGTCTTGTGTCATCCTCGTAATCCTGTGGAGTGCTCACAGGGCTTCTATGCACTAAAACCCCGCTGTCGGATCATGGAGCCAGTGTCCGGAAGTCTGACTGAAACAGCGCAGGCGGTGCTGATGCGCTCCCAGGTAGCCTCCGGAGCGGTGCTCGTCTCGTCCTCCATAGCGCATCTTGGTGTAGGGAACGGAATAGGCGCTGCCCGGCGTGTCAGGTCACCAGTGTGGAGATGGGATGGCAGGCGATCCATGGCAATTCCGAGTCCACAGTGTGGTGAAAGGGATAGATGCTCCATCTCATGTCGAGGGTCACCAGTGTAGGGAAAGGATGCAGGCAAGGCAATGAGCTAGATGACACAGAACTTTATTCTTTCTCTAACAACATATCAGCAATACAGCCATAAGCTGCGGCTGAAAAGCCCCTCGGTCTCTTTACATTCCTTTTTTTTATACCTTTATTACTATGCATAAAAACCAAGGGTTCTGCCCATAACACCTTGTTGTATGAACAAAGAGAATGTGTGGCACAATTATCATAACATAACCTGAAACACACGCCACAGAGCATGTCTTGTTACAATACATTCACACCCCTGCGTCTTTAGGTGCCAGCTTGGCGTGGGAGGGGCCGAAAGGCACCTCTTTGTCTGGTTGGCTCCAGGTTAATCTTCCTCTCCCCGGGGGGTGTATATCACAAACTGTCCTGTTTGAGACCTCCCGGAGACACTTCCTCCTTCACTCATTATTCTCCCCTTCCAACTCCCTTGTTCTGGGTGGAGTGTCATGTGAATGTGTCTGCCACAACGTTATTTTTACACACACACACACACACACACACACACACACACACACACACACACACACACACACATCACAAAAGCAATCACATTTTTGTAAATATTTTATTATATCTTTTCATGGGACAACACTGAAGATATCACACTTTGATACGATGTAAAGTAGTGAGTGTACAACTTGTATAACAGTGTAAATTTGCTGTCCCCTCAAAATAACTCCACACACAGCCATTAATGTCTAAACTGTTGGCAACAAAAGTGAGTACATCCCTAAGTGAAAATGTCCAAATTGTGCCCAAAGTGTCAATATTTTGTGTGGCCACCATTATTTTCCAGCACTGCCTTAAGTCTCTTGGGCATGGAGTTCACTAGAGCTTCACTGGTTGCCACTGGAATCCTCTTCTACTCCTCCATGATGACATCATGGAGCTGGTGGATGTTAGAGACCTTGCGCTCCTCCACCTTCCATTTGGGGATGCCCCACGGACGCTCAATAGGGTTTAGGCCTGGAGACATGCTTGGCCAGTCCATCACCTTTACCCACAGTTTCTTTAGCAAGGCAGTGGTCGTCTTGGAGGTGTGTTTGGAGTTGTTAGCATGTTGGAATACTGTTCTGCGGCCCAGTTTCTGAAGGGAGGGGGATCATGCTCTGCTTCAGTATGTCACAGTACATGTTGGCATTCATGGTTTCTTCAATGAACTGTAGCTCCCCAGCACCGGCAGCACTCATGCAGTCCCAAACCATGACACTCCCACCACCATGCTTGACTGTAGGCAAGACACACTTGTCTCTGTAGTCCTCACCTGGTTGTTGCCACACACACTTGACACCATTTGAACCAAATAAGTTTAGACCATGGGACATGGTTCCAGTAATCCATGTCCTTAGTCTGCTTGTCTTTAGCAAACTGTTTGTGAGCTTTCTTGTGCATCATCTTTAAAAGGGGCTTCCTTCTGGGATGACAGCCATGCAGACCAATTTGATGCAGTGTGCGGCGTATGGTCTGAGCACTGACAGGCTGGCCCCCCATCCCTTCAACCTCTGCGGAAATGCTGGTAGCACTCATACGTCTATTTTCAAAAGACAACCTCTGGATATGACGCTGAGCATGTGCACTCAACTTCTTTGGTCGACCATGGCGAGGGCTGTTCTGAGTCGAAGTCCAAAACCACACACACAATTGAGACCCTCCCCAATTTAGGACCCCAAACACCCGCTAAAGTAATGAAAACTAATGTACTAAATTGGCTTAACACACTCACTCAAAACAACCTAAACTAGGGCTGGTGGGTGGACTGCCGCACAGCCAGCACAGCATGGTGGATTATTCTGCCACTGATAGTTAAAAGAAAAAAAAGTCCTTCATTAAACTAAAATGACTTGCCGTGCTCCTAAACTAAAATGCAAACACAAAATAACCCCATATCAAAACATGCATAGAACACAAGAACTATAAACAACATTTTACAGCACAGTCACTTGGGTGGGAGAGGTAGAACTGGCATGGGTGGGCCCAGGGCAGCACCTCAGCAAGCGCACCCCTGGAAGCTGCAAACCCTTGGGACGATGACTGATCTTCTGGACGGTGGAGCCCAACTCCTTCACCACCAACGTGGAGTCCCATCCAGCCTCGTCACCTGGAGGCTCTTCCCAGACACGCTGAAGCTGACTGGCATGCCTCGATGAGCTGTCGGACAACCTGAAGTATGCTGCGCCCAACTTCGCCACTGTGCGCAGACATCCTTGGTGTTTTGCTGGCTGTCGTTTGGCCCATCCTCGCCATGGACGTTCTTCACCCCAAACCCAAACCAAGTTCAGAACCCTCAGCGGGGCCCGGCTTGACCTGACGTGGTGCTGCTGAGCATGTGGTAACGCCATGCTCGTCGGTCTGGCCCCGTCCTCTTCTAAAACGATTGTAGCGGTCACCTTTGTAGTTACAGACCCTCCATCACTTGCGGCCAAGCTCTGGAGGCATCTGGGACTAGCACAATGGTGTCACTCGCCGGCACAGATGCCTCGCCACCACGCTCGGTACTCCCCACTACCATGTCCTAGGCGTCAGCACTGAGACCATCCTGCATGCAACCTGAGTGAAACTGGTCCTGCTTGACCGCTGTGGTGTCCATTAGCCCTTCATCCCACACAACATCCTCTTGGACTATCGGAACCAGGGCGTTCCAGTGGCCCCAACCCGACCATTCGTTCCCGGCATCGTCTTTAATGGCAAAACCCAGTCCGTAAAACAAATCACAGCCCATGATGTTATTGCCTCGTGCTGTCATGTGGAACGTGAAGTCAACCATCTTCGCAGACTTGTACCAGATCGTTAACTCCAAAGTCCCAACTGTGCACAGCCTGCCACCTCCATAACCATACAACAGTGCCGGGTTACCTTTAATCCTGTAGTAGGGGAAGAACTTCCTCACTTTGGTCCAGTTTAGCAACGGCCCCTCTACCTCCGTGTTGAGCAGCAGCGGCACCTCCACACCGTTCAATTCCACTGTGCAGTACGTGTACCCGTTTGTGCTGGGGGACACCAAATGGATGGTTGTCAGGGGCGGGTGGAGTGATTTCTTCTGTGGGCTCTCCAGTTCAGATACACGGCACACTCTAGCATAATGGTTCAAGCGTCCACGTCTGCTACAATGTTTTCCCCCATCCTTCGCCTTATTTCAGTGCGTTGCAGACCCACAACCCTTGTACAAGGGTTTTGCCGGGGCAGACCTTTGGCTGGCAGCATTGGTTTCTGTAACATCGTCATCCAAGGCATCCTCGCTTTCTGAGTCCGCAACACTTGCCGTGGTGGGAGGCTCCGGGGTCCTCAGTGATTGGCGCCAGGTTAGCTTTGAAGCTAGCTTGTCTGCGGCCTCCAGCTGGAGAACTAGCTTGACAGCTCTGGCTAATGTTAAGTCATTGGCCACCGTGAGTAGCCTAGCCCGCAGTGCGGCGCTGCACGTGTGCACCACAAGCTGGTCACGTACCATTTCATCTTCCAATGGCTTAAAGCAGCACTCGCTAGCTAATTGCCTTAAGTTGGCGACAAACTGGTGAATAGGCTCACCTACTCACTGATGTCGATGCCGAAAACGAATCCTCTGGACAGTGACGCTATCCAGGGTGTGGAAATGGTTGGCTAGCAGCTCCATAACGTGGAGACTTCAGGCAGGTCAACTGCATGCACAGAGTGCATTTGTGAATGACACACCCGAGCAAAGTGTCTAATCTTACTACAGTTCTTGCATTTAGCTGAGGCAGCAGGGCAGGCAGGATCATTAGCAAGGTGCTTATTTGAGCTGCAGCGACAACATGTCTGACTGGATGCAGAGTGGGAAGAAGCAGGAGAAGGCACGGCAGTAGGCAGTTTCACAAATGATGGCAGTTTACAGCAGCAGTAGGCAGTAGAAGCAGAAGACACAGCTTGGACAGGAGTAGAGCATTCATCCAATTTCATTTTAACTTGTTCACCAGCAGCTTCAATCTGTGTGGTGATTGTAATAGCACGTTGCAACGTTAAATCTGGCTCATGAAGGAGGCGCTCTCGTATGTGGTAGTTAGCCACATTTTCCACTAGCTGATCATGTAGCATTTCTTCTAAGTTATTTGTAAACTTACATGTTGCTGCTAAGTCTCTTAAAGCTGCAACATATTGTAGCACAGATTCATTGGAAGCTTGAGCATGCTTTCTGAAAATATGGCATTCAGCAACTATGTTCCGTTGTGCTGTAAGTGGGCATCAGACTCGTCACCAATTTGTTGTGTTGTTGGAAAGACTGGCATTAAAGAAATGTCTAAAAGTAGCAGCAAACACATACAAGAAAGAAGAGACAGACACTAGGCTCTGTTCCAACCTTTAACTTCCTATATCAGTCCCTCCAGGATTTCGCAGGATGTTTTTATGATTGTTGCAGCCCAAAAAGCCTGTATTCAAGGGAACTTTTTTAAAAAGTTGCGATAAAAGTTGTGATGTTTTGAGAGTTTTTTTTACACTAAAAGTTGTGGGAAGAATTACAAATTTTAAAGCAGATGTTTTTTTTTCAGTTTACTGCAGTGATATTCTATATAACAGGGGTCACCAACCTTTTTGAAACCAAGAGCTACTTCATGGGTATCGAGTCATGTGAAGGGCACCAGCTTGATACACTCCTCTAAAATAACAAATTGTGTGTGTGTGTGTGTGTGTGTGTGTGTGTATGTATGTATGTATATATATATATATATACATACAGTATATATATACACACACACACACACACACACATATATATATATATACATGTATATATATGTACACACACACACACACACACACACACACACACACACACACACACATATATATATATATATATATATACTGTATATACACATAAATAAATAATTATCAAGAACTTAGAGTGGGTAACAGACAAGATCAGTATTCAACACTTTATTTTTATTAATCTCAGCAATTGTTCAGATGATCCCTTCTACATTTCATAAAAAAATGTCCAGTTTTCACCAGTCCCTTTTAACCATAAAAAACTAAACCCTTTTAATTCATGAACTATGTTGAACCATGTTTGAAAAAGTTATGCAACATTTAAGAAAAATCAACTTTCATATTAAATAAATCTTATCACATTTTTAACTGAACAAATCTGCTGCAATTCTGCTCAAAATCTGTTACATTTAATAAACACACTTTTGTGTGTTCTTCTTCACTGGAATTATATCCATACAGTTCTTGCCAAGAATCATGCTTGAGCAACCAGCACTGTCCTTTCATGAGAAGAAACTAAACAAGCACTGCGAGTGCTTATATGCACGGTAGCGCAGTGGTTAGCACCGCGGCAGCAGTTTACCCTCGGCCGCGGGATCCCGGTGGGTTCGATCCCTGCCCCCGGCCAACAGTGATCTGTGTGGAGTTTGCATGTTCTGGTGGTGCATGTTCTCGTTTTTCATGCAAAAACATGCAGGTTAGGGAGTTAAGGGGCGCTTGCTAACGCAGCGGCTGGTGGCTTGTTACCGGACTGCAGAACAAATCTACCTACGGGTACAAGATAAGTCCAAAAAAAAAAAAAAAGAGTGGGTAGTGAAGTGGCGCTTTGCCATCGCCCCGCAAATGAAATACACGCAGCTTCCTTTCACGGTAGTAAAAAAGAACTCTTCCTCCTGCTCACTTTGAAAATGATAAAATTTTCTGTCTTTTTTTTGCCATGTTTTTGGGCTTGGAAACCGCACTGCGCCCACCATCTTAACTGCCCGCTAGCTAAGCTTACGCTCCACAAGCGCGAAGGTTTTGTCATGCGCACAATACTGACCTTTGAACTTGGTCAGAGTTCACCTTAACTTTACGTATAATAAACATATTTTCATTTTTTTTATTTTTAAGACATTGTCATTTTAAAATCTATATAAATGCAAGTGTAATTTTAAAAAATATAAAAAATATAAAATGAAAAATAGCGGCAGAAAAAATTACATCTGCAGCTCACTTGCGAGTTGTGCTATTTTTAGAACAGGCCTGCGGGCGACACATGTGGTCCCTGCGGGCGACATGGTGCCCGCGGGCACCGCGTTGGTGACCCCTGCTATATAACAATACAAGAAAAGCACAGGATTGTCAAAAATTTCCTGTTAAACAGTGATTTGTAAATGAAGCAGAAACTTCTGCTATACAGAAAAACTCTTTTGGTGCAACAGCAAATACAGATTTTAACACAATATCCATTATAACAACTAAATTGCACTGAATGCATGTTAAAGAGTACAGATTTGGAAATTATTGGCAGCACCTTCATTTGAAAACTCCCTACGGTCCCCAACCACTCGGTACTGAGTGGAGAAGAAAAAATAAATAATTTATTCTGTTGCTCTGTATAGTCTATTGGAGTCTGTGTTTTTCTGAAAAAAAAAAAAAAAAATAAAGACAATATTCTCTCTCTTTTCATGCCTAACTCCTACCTGCCGAACTGCTGTGCCTCTTGAGACACACCTGTCTCATCATCAGACACTCATCTTTCATTTATGGGGAAGGGGGCGTTTGTCCTTGTCCAGACCAGAGATTCACAGCTTTAAAGCTCATTGCCAAGATGTAGTAATGATTTTCCCTCTAAAGATGTATAAAATATTCAAACACTGGCTGTAGTATTAGATTTGCTTGTTTCGTTTGTGGTTTTACGGTGTCTTTTCTCATGTGCGCTCCCACGACGGGGTGCTTTTGGGCCAGGCGGACGTTTTTTAACACAAACCCAGCACATTGTACACACGGTCAGAACAGAGGAGTGGCGAGACGTCCACTGGCAGTCTGGGGTAGATGGAGAAAGGGACGGTGTTGGAAACCTCGTGGATGAGTGTTTTTTTTAAATCACACACTCTGTTTTTGCCGATATGTTCCGTTAATACTCACTGTAAACATGGAAGTGAACACGGTGCAACAATGCATTTGATTGATTAGACTGAGCGTTTGAGCGCCACTCGGACAAATTTGATTGGTGAAATTGGCAGAAGTTGATGAGGATTGGCCAAAATTGCGGGAAAGTTGCGGTGATTGGACAAAGTTGCAAGGTCATGCAATGGTTACGCTGATTGGCTGATTTCGCATGAAATGACACAATCGCAACATCGCAAAATCCTGGAGGGACTACTATATTCTCTTCTTCACATTCTAAATCTACAGCAGCCCAAGTCATTTTACTCTGGAACCTTCTGGTGACCTATGTATAGAACACAACACTTTAGTCCTGGATCATAGTGATGAACCCATATTTCATCCTGCATGATTAGTCTGTCAAAGAAACCCTCCTGGGTTTCTTGATACATGGCCAAAAGAGCTTGGAGCATGTGACTCATTCTTGCTTCTGGAAAGGTGTGAGCAACCAGGGAATCACTTGTTCAGACAACTTCCAAATGATAAGTGGTTATGGATGTTTTTTTTTTTTTTCATAGACCCCACACTGATCTTGACATCTTGAACTAATTTGCGAATGGTTATGCAGCGATACTCCAAAATGGTCTCCACTTTTCAGATGGTATTTTCATCAATGGTGCACTCTGGTCGTCTGGGAATCCCATTTCCACCATTCTTTGACTACACTTGAACTGTTGATGCCAGTGCTTGACTACGCCATACAGTGGGGTATCCTCCCCATAAGTCTCTTTCTTCTCATCAAAGGTCTCCCCTGGTGTATGGCCTCTCAAGTACAGGAACTTGTTTATGCAAATGTTACAGCTCCCCTCAGCCGCAAGACCCCAAGCTACAAGTTCACTCTTAACATTTTTGGGGGGAGAGAATTAAAATCTACATTTTTTTTCTTGTGAATTTGTAAATTTCTTGTAAGTTTGAGACACGGGGACCTTCCGTCAAAAGACGCCTAGGTGGACACATACCATTGGAGGCAGCCAGAGTGGTGGCAGATACAATTGCAAAACAGTGCTTCATTCCATGGGCACAAACTGGGAATGAAGCGTATTTGTCCGTGGTGGATATCCTGGCTGTCCGCCTCATGTGACACCCACAGCGAACAGTGATTTTGCCTCCCGCTGCATCCTTGCCCTGTGAAGAGCACCCAGCGTGTCACACACTATAAAATGTCCGGGCGGCTGCCGATACGGTGTTTCAGTTCTGCTGTTTTCCCGTCAAAACAAAACAGTATCCTTTTGTTTTCCAAATTGTATCAAAAATCTTCGGCGTCCGTACGGAGGACACTCAGGGTCCGGATCCAGATCGAAATCCACCAGTTGGTGACCCCTGTCCTAGGCAACTGCGCCAATGTTCGGCAAATTTGTACACAATGATCCTCAACTGGGTCTGCATCTAGGCTGTACTCAAGGTCAATGGCAATGGTCAGGAGATCAGAGCACTTTCAGGGTGATCTCATCAGGCCAGAATAGTGCTCGGCAATATAGGAAGAAAAAAAAATCATGATATAATTTCTCTTTATCACGATACACACATGTATTTTGTGCACTGAATGTCCTTTAAAATGTAGTTTTGCTTACATTTAATAAATCATATTCATTGAATAAAATCATATTCAATGCATGTGTATTTTTATGTACAGTATATGCATACACACACTAGAGAGACAGTTTCATTTCAGTTATGAAATAGCTGCATAATAAAATAAAATGAAAGCCCACCTCAGAGAGAGTTCATTACAACAGTAACTGTTGAAAGTGTTTTCCTCCCTTGCTTAACAAAACACATTATCAGTAATCAAGTCAGTCCACATACTGTACGTTGAACTATTTCAGTTTACCACACATAGTTAATATTTAGTGGTTTCATAACAAGTGCCATACGTATTTGTTGCTTATTTTTGTTTTTTCTTTGTCTACATTCAGTCAGTTCTTCATTTGGCAATGTGTTCGCTCTTATTATGAAGGTTTACAAGAACGGACAGGAGCTCTTATTTTGAAAGTTCACTGGCAAAGAGAGAAAGGTTTTCATGCCTACAGAGTGCACACTGTAAATGTTTCGTTGTCTGACTCCCCACGTTTCATTTCTGTCAGTCTTTTTCCTGCTCCTTTTCCCTTTTGTCTCTACTTGAGGCAGAGACTCATTCAGCCTGCGGGGGTGGAGGAACTGATCAGGCAGTACTACAGCCTGCCGCTCCTCAGCCGCATCCTCTGAGGAGTGCTACGCGGCTCACATTAATAGCAAATTATATATTCGATACCCGCAATATAGGCATTTCATGTATCTCAATGGGGCAAAATGTGTCAGTAGAGTGAGTATATTTGTCATATCACCCAGCCCTAGACCAGAATGAGCTACTCTGTCTTTGATGGTTTAGTTTCTGTTCATCTACAATCACCCAAGGTTATTATGCCTCAGTGAAATGGAGGCATACAGTAATCAGTTAGTGTGCTTGTTTGTGGCTGTGTGTATCTGTCTGGCTGTCTGTCCATCTGTCTGTCTGTCTGTCTGTCCGCCTCTCTGTTTCAGCTAGCCCAGCCAAAATTAAGTGGAACTAAAGGCTTGTATCAATGTATCACCATATTTTCTCGACTTTTAATTTGCCAGAATTTCGAAATAACAGTTTCTTTTTGAAATAAACACAAATTTAACTCACCATTTCTGTCAATGCCATCCATCCATTTTCTTCCGCTTAATCCTTTTCGGGTCGCGGGGGGGCTGGAGCCTATCCCAGCATCTCAGGACGAGAGGCAGGGTACACCCTGGACAGATCGCCAGTCCATCGCAGGGCCAACACAGAGAGCCGCAGTGCTAACCACTTCGCCACCGCACTGCCCCATTTCTGTCATTGCCGCAGTGAAAAAAGGTGTTCTAATAACTATCCCGGGCCAGTAGAGGTCGGAGTGTTGTGTCCATAATGTAGGAATGACGAGTGAGTCTCACCTCGGTTAACAGGGGTTTATTCAGGATAATGTACAACTACTGAACTAGCAGCAGATGCTAACATTGAGCTGGAGGGTTTTCACATGATACGAGCTGACCGAACACCAGACAGTGGCAAGGCTAGGGGCGGTGGAGTGATAATGTATGTTAACAACAACTGGTACAGACCGGGACATATCACTGTTAAACAACGACACTGCAGCAAAGACATTGAGTTGCTAGCTGTTAGCATGAGGCCTACATATCTCCCGAGAGAACACTCACACGTGATCTGCATTGTTGTTTATGCAAATCCGACGGCGAACGCTGGGACAGCACGTGACGTCATCCATTCAGTAACCAGCAGGCTGCAGACAGAACACCCAGATGCTCTTCTCCTCATCTCAGGCGATTTCAACCATGTTTCACTGTCTCCCATTCTACCCACGTTCACCCAGTATGTCACATGCCACACTAGAGACAATAAAACACTGGATTTATTCTACGCAAACACTAAGGAGGCGTACACCTCATCACAACTCCCCCCACTCGGGAGATCGGATCACAACTTGGTTCATCTCCGGCCGGTGTACAAACCCCTAGTGCACAGACAACCTCCGGCCATGCACACTGTGGAGTTATGGTCTGAGGAGACAATGGACACCCTAAAGGGCTGTTTTGAAGCCACCGCCTGGAAGCAGCTCTGCGATCCACATGGTGAGGACATTGATGGCCTCATTCACACCTTCACGGGCTACCTCAGCTTCTGTGTGGACAAATCCGTTCCCACCAAGACCATACGGCGTCACTCAAACAACAAACCCTGGATCAACCCTGAGATAAAAACACTTCTGAGAGAGAAGAAGAGGATCTTCAGGTCAGGGAACAGGGAGATGCTGAAGTCCGTACAGAGGGAGCTGAGGAGAAAGATCAGAGAAGGCAAGGACAGCTTCAGGAAGAAGATGGAGGACAAGCTGCAACAGAGCGACATCAGCGGGGTCTGGAGAAACCTCAAAACCATCTCGGGGCTCCAGAATACCTCCCCCCAGGCCACAGGGGGCAGGGAGTGGGCGAACAACCTGAATCTGTTTTTCAATAGATTTGACCAACCGCCCTCCCCCCTGACTGCACAACAACCACTGCTGCCTCTAAAGAAATCAAGTCCTGCTGCCCACTCCCCACTCCACCAACACCCCCCCACTCCCAACACACAGCCCCCCATCCTGACCCTGACCAGGACCCAGGTGAGGACGGAGCTGAGGAAGATCAAGGCGAGGAAGGCGCCGGGACCGGACGGCATCAGCGCAAAGCTCCTCAAGTCCTGTGCAGACCAGCTGTGTGGGATTGTGACGTATATCTTCAACATGAGCCTGAAACTGGGGAGGGTACCACAGCTGTGGAAAACATCTTGTGTGGTACCTGTACCAAAAACTTCCCACCCCAAAGACCTGAACAGCTACAGACCGGTGGCCTTGACGTCCCACTTGATGAAGACCCTGGAGAGACTGCTCCTTGCTCACCTCCGCCCCCTGGTGGAACCAGCGATGGATCCACTCCAGTTCGCCTACCAGCATGGCATTGGGGTGGAGGATGCGGTGATCTTCCTCCTTCACCGTTCTCTGTCCCACCTGGAGAAGCCCGGGAATATGGTGAGGATCATGTTCTTTGACTTCTCCAGTGCTTTCAACACCATCCAACCGATGATCCTGAAGGACAAGCTGCTGCGCGCAGGGGTGGACCAGCACCTGTCATCATGGATCCTGGACTACCTCACGAACCGGCCTCAGTTTGTGAGAACCCGGGACTGTGTGTCCGACACGATCATCAGTAGCACGGGGGCCCCCCAGGGAACGGTGCTGGCTCCCTTCCTGTTCACTCTTTATACTGCGGACTTCTCACACAACACAACACACTGCCATCTACAGAAGTTCTCTGATGACTTTGCGATCGTTGGCCTCATCTCCAATGGAGATGAAGCTGAGTACAGAGGGCTTATCCAGGACTTCGTGGACTGGTGCCATCGGAACTGCCTCCAGATCAACGCGAGGAAAACTAAGGAGCTGGTGGTGGACTGCCGCAGGCATGGGCAGCCCCTCACAGTACCAGTAAATATACAGGGAACAGACATCGAGATGGTGACATAAGTACCTGGGTATATAAGTACCTATAAGTTCCTATAAGTACCTGGGTATTCATCTGAACAATAAACTAGACTGGTCACACAATACTGATGCACTCTACAAGAAGGGACAGCGCAGGCTGTTCCTGCTGAGGAGACTCAGGTCTTTTGGTGTACAAGGGGCGCTGCTGAAGTCATTCTATGACACGGTGGTGGCATCAGCCATCACTTTTGGAGTGGTCTGCTGGGGCAGTGGCATTACTGCAGCCGATAGGAAGAGACTGAACAAACTGATTAAGAAAGCTAGCTCTGTCCTGGGGCAGCGCCTTGATCCGATGGAGGAGATAGGAGAGAGAAGGACGGTGGCTAAACTGTCATCTCTGCTGGAGTCCGAGTTCCACCCTATGCAGGACATACTGAATGCACTGAGGAGCTCATTTAGCAGCAGACTACATCATCCCAGGTGCACAACCGAGAGGTTTCGTAGGTCCTTCCTACCAACGGCTGTCAGACTGTACAACCTAAGCAGGGCTGCTCGCAGAGATAGCAAAAAGACGTAACAAACTAATAGTTTTTTGAATGCAAAAGATGCAATAGACTTACACAATGGTCCCCTCCGGCATACAACTAGGAACATACCGGTCGCTATGGAGGGTGAGAATATGTATGGGCACATAATCATACCATGTAGGATAACTAAGTAGACGGTTATGCTGTTTCATTCCATCTAGCAACAATGCTCTGCACTGTGTGTGTTTATATATTTGCATATTTATTCCATCTAGCTACAATGCTCAGCACTGGGTGTGTTTATATATTTATATATCTACATATTATTCCATCTAGCTACATTGCTCCGCACTGTGTGTGTTTATATACTTGCATATTTATTCCACCTAGCTGCAATGCTCCGTACTGTGGGTGTTTATATATTTACATATTTATTCCATCTAGCTACAATGCTCTGCACTGTGTGTTCATATATTCATATATTTATTCCATCCAGCTACAATGCTCTGCACTGTGTGTCTGTGTGTGTGTATATATATATATTTTATAGTAATACGTACATATGTTTATTAGCTGCTCTTGCTTGCTTGTTTTTTTTTTCTTGCCTTCTGATTGTTGCTCTGAGTGTTGCTATCCCTGTGCTGTTGCAATCCTGGAATTTCCCCGTTGTGGGACTAATAAAGGCTTATCTTATCTTATCTTATCTTAACTATATACAGAGGCTTATGGCACTCTCCTGCTGGCCAGGTGGCTTCACGACGAAAGAGGCAGAGCCTCTTCCGCCCACTCTTTTATACTCTGGGCAGCGTCACCGCCGGACACCGGTAGTAGCCACCCCAGTCTATCTCATAACCAACCTGGCCACCATCTTACTAATACCAGCCCATTTACAGATATAACCCCCCCCCCCCAAAAAAAAAAAAAAATGCCAGGGACACAAATAACCCACCCAAATTTATCACCCGAAACACGCACTAATCAAAATATGTACAGAAATAAACAAAAGACCTATCCAATCATACAGCTAAGGCTGAAGGGCCAGGTAGACCACAAGCACCCCCCACATGGCCGGACGAGTTATTCTGCCGCTTGAAAAGGGAAACACACAAACAAAACAACAGAACTGTGTTTCTAACTAAAAATAATCCCTTAACAATATCAAACTAGAAAAGCACTCGGAGAGCGCAGACCTCCGCCAAGCGCCACAGTTCCCCCCATACAGTGTTTGTGTGTACGTTTTCAGATTCCTTGACCATGAAAACATATGACTAGCAATTGGATTCACAATGTTAGGATTAGTGGTTCAGTAGTAAAAGCATTACCTCCTTGGCGGAGGTAATAAACTGAAGTGTTGGTGTTGTGTCCATCTCCTCCATCTGCAAACTCCCAGGCTGCGGGCGTTGCAATTCATTGCACAACCGCGTACAACCCACAGGCCAATGGGTTATGCGAGTGTTTTCATAGATCACTGAAAGCAGCACTCAGGGCTTCACTGACGGATGCAAATTGGGTAGACAGGTTGCCGTGGGTTTTATAGTGGGGTTGCGCTCCGAGGCAAAAGAGGATTTGGAAGCTTCCCCGGCAGAGAGCTTGTTTTTGCGCAGCCCCTATGGCTGCCCGGGGAATTTCTGCCAAATAATCCCGCGCGGGACAGCTGCCCGTCTCAGCTTTTGCAGCGTAGCACAAACACAGGCACGCTGCCGGGCCCGGCCCACCACTGTTTTCTGCGTGCTTTTGTGCCTAAAACTTTGAAGAACGCGGAGTTCGTGTTCGTCAGACACGACGACCAGCGCCCTCCATTGTGCCTGCACACATGTTGAAAATGGCCGTATCTCACAATGTTAAAGAATTCTTTAAAAAATTCCTGTATCCAGACGGTGATCCAGATCATCCTCAAAATTTAATCAGTTCTTCCTTGTACCCTTTCCAACAACGCCTGAAAGTTTCATCGAAATCCGTCCAAAACTTTATGAGTTATCTTGCTAACCAACAGACAGACAGACAGACAGACAAACAGACAGACAGACAGACAAACCCCAGCAAAAACATAACCTCCTCGGCCTGCGGCCTGGCGGAGGTAATAACACACACACAAAATAAAACACAAGACACATTCTATTGGCGGCCCCCCACCCCAACTACCACCCCACAATGGGCACACAGAGTAAAACAAACAAGGGGCTACTCAAATAAAACAATCCAATTAAATCAAAGTCCTTCAAAAACTTAGAAAAGCCCATCAAATTAAGTCGAACAAACCAGGCAAGCTCTAGAAATTCACTAACGTAATCTCACACAGAGCTGCCATCGGCCGCACTACAAAAATTTAACACCAAAACCCTAATTCACAAAACATGCAAAGCACAGTGCACACACAGGCATCTACTAGTGATATGCAAACAACTAAAATAGGTTCGCGACTATACATCACAATGACGCCTCCCGCACTCACTCTCACTGTCTTCTTTTTTCTTTTTTTTTAAACACAATTTATCGGGGCACCAAATAGAAAGTAACACATAAACAGGACTGAAGAAAACAACACGCATGCAAAATAAAACCCCCAGTCCCCGGATGGATCCCTCTCAAGGCGTCTCCGTCTCTTCACTTCAGGGCTCCTGCTGCGCTGTCTCCTCTCCCCCTCCGGTAGCCGCAGATCCCTCGGGTGTCTCCAGACATGAATAGGCCTCCGCCCATCTGCCTCCATCCGACAGGGCTCCACCTGGAACCGCCTCTGGTTGTCCCGCTGCTCATGTGGACTGTGATCTAGACGTACTCAAGCCTCAGCCTTGGTCTTCGAGGGAGCCCACTTCCTCTTAATCAGATCACCGGTCCTGCGACAGGCCCCTGACTCCAGACGCTCTATCTCGCGGGCTTCCCTGGGTCTCCTCTTGGCAGGTCGTCGCTGGGAGCGCTTTACGATAACCACGCTCCACGGTCTAGCCCCGTTTTCTCCTGGCGTTGGCACCTCATCCTGATGAGCCTCATCGGGGGTCCCGCTGTGCCGTCCGGCACCCTCGTCCAGGGCAGCCTGCGTGACAGCATCGGGTCCATCCTGAGAGGGCTCTGCGTGGTGCGGTGTGTGCACTCCCAAAGTCACATTGTCCATCCAGTCTGAATCCCACACCTCCGCACCCTCCATGGCAGGAACAGATCGGCCCCACAATCAACATCCAGACCATTTTTCACCCGAAACGTTCATAATGGAGAATCCAAGGCTGTAAAATAGGTTGCAATCCATAACGTTAACACTGGATGCACAAACGTTAATGTGAACACTGGGCGCCACACTGTCCTTATACCGGGCCCCTATCTCAACGTAGCCCAGAATAGCCAACCTGTTCCACCCATAACCAGTTCTACCTGTTGCCTTCTTATCTGTCGGTGGAGAAACAGTCTGTCCATGGTTTCAAGATTCAGGACAGAAATCACCGCTCCCGTGTCCACTAGGAGCAAAATCTCAACTCCATCCAACGTGACGGTGCAGCCGATCCTCCCTGTCGTCTCCGGGGAGACGGTATGCACAACCGTCGGAGTCTTCTGCGCAGCACCTGGTTCTCTCCCATGGCTCCTGCATACGAAGTTTTCACACACCCTGGCAAAATGGTTTCAAATCCCACATTTGCCACAACGCTTTCCTTTCGCCGGGCACACTCTGGACTTATAGCAGGGCTCAGTGGACCCACACCCATAATATTTTGGCATACCAGTGGCAGACCTTATCCTGACCATGGAGGCAAAATCATCCTCTCTGCATTCGCCATCACAAGGGTCCAGGCTCAGTGCCTTAGCGCAAGACTCATTCTTCCCCAGAGAGGCCCCTTCAGTAAGACCCCTCACGATGGTCTCTGCTGCCTCAAACTGTTGGGCAAGCTCGACAGCCTCAGCTAACGTCATCTCTCCTGGGTGTGTCAACAATCTGGACTGGGCCACCGTGCAACAGACGTGCTCCGCCAACTGGTCCCGAATCATCTCATCCTCCAGGGTCTCAAATCTGCATTCCCTCACCAGCTCGCGGAGGTCTGCCACAAATCTTTGCACAGGCTCTCCCGACCGCTGGCGGTGCTGTCGAAACTGAATGCGTCTAACAATGATGTTCTCCAGCGCCTTAAAATACCGCGCCATTAGCTGCACCACTTCATCGAAACTGTCCGCACCTCCAAGATTCTCTAGAATCCTCTGCCTTTCCATTCCTAAATTATGTACTAACACAGCTCGCGCATGGAGCTTCTCCATCTCTCTCAAGTTCAGGACAACAAGCTAGTTGGTGAACGCAGCAAACCAACAAGGCCACAGCACGAGGGGCTTGCCTGGTGCCTCGAGAAACGGCCGAAAGCTAGCAACAGAGCATTCCATTACCGCTTTTACCTCGTCGCCAAATGTTGTGTCCATAATGTAGGAATGACGAGTGAATCTCACCTCGGTTAACAGGAGTTTATTCAGGATAATGTACAACTATATACAGAGGCTTATGGCACTCTCCTGCTGGCCAGGTGACTTCACGACGAAAGAGGCAGAGCCTCTTCCGCCCACTCTTTTATACCCTGGGCGGTGTCACCGCCGGAAACCGGTAGTAGCCACTCCAGTCTATCTCATAACCAACCCGGCCACCATCTTACTTATACCAGCCAATTTACAGACATAACACGGAGTGCCACTTTTTTTTACAGCCGCCATGCTACTATGACACAGGCACCGAGACACATCACCTTGGTGCTTTCATTTTTACTGTATTTGTTGGGAGGGGAGAGATTTTTTTTTGTCATTTTAGTGTTTGAACTCTTCTGCATTACAAAAATAGTGGCCCCCAAGCACAAAATTGCATCAGGTCCCCCCAAAAATAGAAACAGGCGTGGCTGTTGATAATGTTTTGAGTAAAACTGATTGCTAAGGTGAAAAAAGAAAGATTTGATGCATAAATGTGAAGTATCTATTGAAAAACAAAAGATTATTTCATCAAATAACTATGCTTCTTCTCTCTCCCAGTGTCTTCTAGTGAGCCTCATCTCCGCTGCTCGAAGAACAACATCCCCAAAGCACGAATGAGAACTCTGAAAATGAGTATCGTCATTGTGATCTGCTTCATTGTGTGCTGGACGCCCTACTACCTGTTGGGTTTGTGGTACTGGTTTTTCCCTGATGACCTGGAGGGAAAAGTGTCTCACTCCCTGACCCACATTCTCTTCATCTTCGGGCTTTTCAATGCGTGCCTGGATCCCATCATCTATGGCCTCTTCACCATACGCTTCCACAGGGGGCCGAGAAACTGCTACAGGAAAACCACAGTAATGTCCAGTTTGGAAACCAACACCGTAATGGATTCATTAAGATGTACTGCATCTGCTTTGCCTTCGAAGAGAGGAACTACTGCTCGTGTGAAGAATAGGATCTGTGAACAGGCGGAGTCAGCACTAACAGACAGTATTATTTGACTTTGGATGGGAAAGAGATTTGTGCAATTTCAGTGATGAAAGAGATTAAGGTTGCTTTCACACTGCAGGCTTTAATCCATTTTATTTCAGGATAAAGTGGCTTCAGAGGTTTGCTGCACAATGACAGAAGTAGATGAAAGTGCAACATGTGCTGAATAATAATGACTTCCTTTTTTCGGAGCAAGTCTGATTGTGGCCCAATCTGATTGTGGCCCAACAAGTACTTCAGGGTCCAATAGATTTTGCACACTTGAACTTGGGTTAGTTTTGGTAAGATCAACTTGAAATTTGTATTACAAGTTAAGATGGCTGAGCCATGCATCAACAGCAGTGTAAAATCTACCACTAATAAGAACTTTTGTATTGTGTCTTTTCTAGTTTGTTGTACAGTAATGCAGAACTTCTGTATAAGCAGCTGTAACCAAACATGTCTGAACATGTCAGTATGGTGTAATTCAATTCAATTAAATTCGATCAACTTTATTTATACTTCAAGTAAATTGTAAATTGCTGTTTATAAGGGGCAATTAATTTAAAAAGCAACTTGTACATTGATGCACCTGGGTTGTGCAAACACAATAAACAATACAAGAAGACCAAACTGAAAGTCACATCTAACCAACCATCAGAGAGAGTGCTATAACAAATAATACTATAAAAACAATGAGATTGGGGGTTACTAAAAGAATAAAAGAACAGTAATGATAAAAACAAAAACCTAAAACCCGTATAAATAAATAATAATTTTAAATCCTCCGATGTGTGACATTTAACAACCTTAAAAAGCATTTAGTAGCTTTATTGGTAAGGGAATAAAAGACTTGGCATACTGATTAGTTTTGCTAGCAGATAAAACATAACGGCACCCTGATGGCAAAAGAGAAAATTCATTAGAGAGGACATGATCAGGAGAACATAAAATGCATTCTGCTTTCCGAATGAACTGCTGGTTATAAAAGGAATTCAGATCTCTCTGTCTCACACGATAATCTTGGAACAGATCTTCACAATATTGTTCAGTGTAGTTTATATTAATCATATATCCCATAACCTACATATGTATAAGCATGTGAGAATCAGAATCAGAATCAGAATCAGAATCAGAATCAGGTTTATTGCCATTGTTCATGTAGTACACAAACTAGGAATTTGTCTCGGTACAATGCTGCAACATTAAACATGATAAGATAAGAGAAATAAACTATACATGTAATAAAGTGTAGGATAAGATTAAGTGATACTGGTCAACAGTTAAAATATATATATATATTAGCCAGCAGCAGATACTGTGGAGAACTATATAGTGCAGTCGGTAATGCAGGAAGAAAACAGTGATGATTGACATGAGTCTGGTTGAGCTGCTGTACATGGTGCACGAGAGTCACTTAGTGTTCAGCAGTCTAATGGCAGAGGGGAAGAAGCTGTTCATGTGACGGGAGGTTTTAGTCTGGATGGACCGAAGTCTTCTACCAGAGGGGAGGGGGGCAAACAGTACATGACCAGGGTGTGAGGGATCGGCTATGATCCGGCCAGCACGCCTCCGGGTCCTGGAGATGTACAGATCCTGGAGAGATGGGAGCTTGCAGCCGATCACCTTCTCAGCAGTGCGCACGACGCGCTGCAGCCTTAGTCTGTCCCTGGCAGTGGCTCCTGCGTACCACACGGTTATGGAGGTGGTGAGGATGGACTCGATGATGGCTGTGTAGAACTGCACTAACATCTTGGTGGGTAGCTTGAGCTTCCTCAGCTGCCGCAGGAAGAACATCCTCTGCTGGGCTTTTTTGATGAGTGAGCTGATGGTCAGCTCCCATTTGAGGTCCCTGGTGATGGTAGTGCCTAGGAAGCGGAAGGAATCAGCAGTGGTGATGGGAGAGCCTGAGAGGGTGAGGGGGGGCAGAGGAGTAGTGACTTTCCTGAAGTCTACAATCATCTCCACTGTCTTCAGAGCGTTCAGCTGCAGGTTGTTATTGCTGCACCAGGACGCCAGCTGGGCCACCTCTCTCCTGTAGGCGGACTCGTCGCCGTTGGAGATGAGCCCGATGAGGGTGGTGTCGTCCGCAAACTTGATCAACTTGACAGACTGGTGGCTGGAGGTGCAGGAGTTGGTGTAAAGGGAGAAGAGTAGGGGGGAAAGTACACAGCCCTGGGGTGATCCGGTGCTGATGCTAGTATAGTCTGAGACAGTCTTTCCCAGCCGCACATGCTGCCTCCGGTCCGTCAAGAAGTCGATGATCCACCTGCAGAGGGAGTCAGGCACGTTGAGCAGGGACAGCTTGTCCCGGAGCAGAGCGGGGCGGATGGTGTTGAATGCGGAGCTGAAGTCCACAAACAGGATCCTGGCGTAGGTTCCCGGGGAGTCCAGGTGCTGCAGGATGGAGTGGAGGGCCAGGTTGACTGCATCGTCTACAGACCTGTTGGCTCGGTAGGCAAACTGCAGCGGGTCCAGGAGAGGGGTGGTGATGGACTTGAGGTGGGACAGGACCAGGCGCTCAAAGGACTTCATGACTACAGAGGTGAGCGCTACAGGTCTGTAGTCATTAAGTCCAGTGATCCGTGGCTTCTTGGGGACAGGGATGATGGTGGAGGATTTGAGGCAGGACGGCACGTGGCATAACTTAAGGGAGGTGTTAAAAATGTCTGTGAATACAGGAGCCAGCTGTTTCGCACAGAGTCTCAGGGTGGAGGGAGACACGCCGTCTGGGCCGGGGGCCTTGCGCGGGTTCAGTCTGGAGAACTGTTTGAGCACATCCTGCTCACTGATGATAAGGGGAGGGGGGGAGGTGGGGGGGGGTGCCTTAAATGAAGTAGGGAATGTGGAGGCTGTGGAGCTGGAGGGAGGGGGGGAGTTGGACACAGATGACGAGGTGTCAAAACGGGCATAGTGTTGGGACAGTCTCTGACAAAGGGCTTTGTCATCCTGACCTTTAGGAGCCTGAGGCCGATAGTTGGTGATCTGAGAATGTTTGGTGATTACATATGTACAACGACTTCACGCCTCAGAACAGGACAAGAGGTCTCAACCGCCAGCAAAGTTCAAAGAGCATCCGAGGCGCAGCGGTGGAGACCAGATCGATCGCCCTGACTTCCCAGGGCCAGGTGGAAGAGACAGAGGACAATGGAGGAGATCGATCGCCCTGACCACCCAGGGTCAGGTGGAGGAGTAGGAAGACAAAGGAGGGGGGATTAAGCTAATGCGGGATGTCAGCTTTGATGTGCAATGTCTTTTGTTATGTGTAGGTATAAGTATGTAGGTCTGAATGTGTTTGCTCTCTTATTCTACTTCTGCTTCTGCACTGAGATGAGACTTGTTAGAGGAGCAAAGCTGATAATAAACTTTGGTTTATAAGTCACATCGCCTCGTTATTCCAAGCTCTTCTACACTGGTGACCCTGACGCGAGGATGGAACAGAGGCGTTCTCCCGCGATTGACTCATCAGAGGCGACCCAGGCAGACGCCGGCGCCCATGCAGACAGGGGAACAGATGGACGATGTTCCCCCATGGCAGAAGCTACAGAGAGGGCTCAACTGAGCACCAGCTCCGCCGCGAGAGCCGAAGGAAGGCGCTCTCACCCGGCGGACACATCAGGGACGGCCCACACAAGCGCCGTCACCGTCAAGCTGCCGGACTTCTGGCAGGAAGACCCGAGCTCGTGGTTTCAGCAAGCTGAGGCTCAGTTTGCACTGGCGGGCATAACGGCTGACGACACAAAATTTTATCACATCGTCGCCAAACTCGACGCTGCCACTTCGAGATGTGCGCGGAGCATAATCCAGCGGCCGCCTGCCCAGGACAAATATAGAGAACTGAAGGCGACCATCGTGGAGAATTTCGTCCCCTCAGCCGAGGAGAGAGCAGAGAGGATCCTGGCGATCTACGGCCACAGAGGATGCAGACCCAAGGCCCTCATGGAGGACATGCTGCAGCTCAAGGAAGAGGACAATGACAACTTCCTCTTCCAATATATCTTCCTCAGTACTCTGCCGCCACACATGAGAGGGACGCTTGTCAACATGCGGTGCAGCACCCAGCAAGACTTCTGCGCGCTGGCTCGCGAAGCGCAGCGACTCGTCAACGCCTGCAGTGAACAGATGGCCACAGCAGCATCCGCAGATCTCAGCGCTGATGCCCAGAGCAACGGGGAGCCACAAACCACTGAGCAGAGCCCGCCCACCATGGCGGCGACACGGCCAAGACGCAACAGACGGAGCGACATCTGTTATTACCACCACCGTTTCGCCGAGAAGGCTTACAAATGCGTTCCCCCCTGCAAGTTCAAGAGTTCGGGAAATGCCAAAGCCGAGAACCGTTAACGGCTGCGGTTCTCGGCGAAAAAAACAAGCTTCTCTATGTAACTGACGGGCACACCGGCAAACAGTTCCTAATTGACACTGGAGCTCAACTGAGTTTTATCATGCCCTCCCACGCAGACCGGGCCATGGGCCCCCGGGGCAATGGAGCGATGGCAGCCAACGGCTCCATCATCAACACTTACGGTGAAAGGAGCCTGCCCCTCTGCATTCATGGCCGCAACTACAGATGGACATTTATTGTAGCAGCGGTGAGTTTTAACTTGTTGGGCGCTAATTTTTTGTGTGCACATGGGCTGTTAGTCGATCTAGCAAATAGACGCTTGGTTAATGCATTGTCATTTGCTTCTATTCCCTGATCAGCTCGAGTTTCTCCACCACCCGTGCAGGCCAACGTCACTACAGCAGGAGGTAAGTTTGATCAACTCCTCACCCAATTTCCAGCACTCACAGTTCCCAAATTCTCAGCTACAGTGGCTAAGCACGGGGTTGAACACTTTATTCCCACAACGGGCCCACCCGTATTCGTCAAAGCTCGGCGCTTAGACGCGACCAAGCTCGCCATAGCTCGGGACGAGTTTACCACCCTTGAAAAACTAGGCATTATCAGACGCTCAAAAAGCCCCTGGGCATTGCCACTACACATGGTCCCGAAAACCGACGGTTCTTGGAGACCGTGCGGCGATTACCGCAGATTAAACAATGCGACAGCGCATGACCGCTACCCAATTCCAAACCTTTCAGTGGATGATGGACGCGGTATTACGCGATCTCCCTTTCGTGTTCGTCTACCTCGACAATATGCTGGTAGCCAGCTCGTCGGAGGAAGAACACGAACAACATCTCACTATGGTTTTTCAGAGACTAGAAGAGCACGGGTTAATAATCAATCCAGCCAAATGCAAATTCGACGTGTCACAAATTGATTTTTTGGGACACAGAGTTTCACTGAAGGGGGCAGTCCCACTGCCGGAAAAAGTTCGCGCAGTAAAAAATTTTCCACGGCCACAAACGGTCAAATTGCTGCAAGAATTTTTGGGAATGGTTAGTTTTTACAACCGTTTCCTCTCCCGCGCAGCTCAACTCATGCAGCCCCTATATGACGCGCTCAGAAAACAAAAGCCTTCCAACGCGGTCGAATGGACCCCGGAGCGCGAACGCGCCTTCGCGGAAGTAAAAAGTGCTCTAGCTAACGCCACATTGTTGGTTCACCCTGATCCCTCGGCCCGCATTGTGCTAACCACAGACGCTTCAGACCTGGCCATAGGGGCAGTTGTGGAACAACACGTTGACGGAATCTGGCAACCTTTGGCATTTTTCAGCAAATCGTTAAACCAAACTGAGCGTAAATACAGCACTTTTGACAGGGAGCTGCTAGTGCTTCATTTATCCATCCGCCACTTCCAGTTCTGGTTAGAGGGGCGGCGTTTCACGGCTTTTGTAGACCACAAACCGCTCACCTTTGCAATGGCTAAAATTTCAGAACCATGGTCAGGCAGGCAACAGAGACAGCTAGCTGCAATTTCAGAGTTCACCACAGACATTCGACATGTGGCAGGCAAACTTAATGTGGTAGCAGACTGCCTCTCTTGCGCTGTGATATCGCCAGAGCGCGAGGAGACAGATTATACTACCTCAGCCGCAGAACTCTTCGCCAACGCGGACACATACGCGGCCCCAATCCACGTAGGGATAGATTACGCAGCCATGGCGGAGGAGCAAAGCAGTGACGCAGACATGCGCGCACTCCTGTCTGGACCAACAGGGTTAAGGCTGGAGGAAAGGGGTTTACGTGACGGTGTACCCCCCCCTAATATGCGACATCTCAACCGGCCGACCTCGCCCGGTAGTCCCAGCTGCATGGCGCCGCCGTATTTTCGACTCAATTCACTCCCTCGCGCACCTGGGTGTGCACGCCTCGGTTAAAATGGTCGCCGAAAAGTTTGTGTGGCCGGGCCTGCGCAAAAACGTAAAGGAATGGGCAAAAACTTGCATGTCTTGTCAGCGCGCCAAAATACACAAACACACAAAAGCCCCTCTAGAACCTTTTCAAATCCCAGCTAGAAAGTTCGACCACGTTCATGTCGACCTCGTGGGACCACTACCTTCGTCTCAGGGTTTCACACACCTGTTAACGATGATAGACCGTACTACGCGCTGGCCTGAGGCGGTCCCTCTGGCGTCAACCACAGCGGAGGAAGTCGCTCGCGTTTTTTTGACAAACTGGGTGGCACGTTTCGGCGTCCCATCGGACATCACGTCCGATAGGGGGCCTCAATTTGTCTCGGCGCTTTGGTCAGCCATGGCCAGCAGCTTAGGGGCGACAATTCACCGCACCACCGCTTATCACCCTCAGGCTAATGGGTTATGCGAGCGTTTTCACAGATCTTTAAAGGCCGCCCTCAGAGCCTCACTAACGGATACAAATTGGGTGAATAAACTTCCCTGGGTCTTATTAGGGTTGCGTGCTGCGCCTAAAGAGGATCTAGACGCCTCCCCAGCAGAATTAGTTTTTGCACAACCTCTCAGACTCCCAGGTGAATTTTTACCAGAGAACCCAGAGCCGGGGCATCTTCCAGCCCTGAGGCTTTTAGGCAGCAACGGACCTGACACTCTCCCCGGACCGGCACATCACTCTTTTCTACGGGTTTTTGTTCCCCAAGCTTTAAAAAACGCCGAATTCGTTTTTGTTAGGCATGAAGCTTTAAAACCAACCCTCCGTCCCCCATACGATGGACCATTCAGAGTGCTGGAACCTGGTGCTAAGCATTTTGTGCTTGATTTAGGGGACAGAAAAGAAACAGTCAGCAGTGACAGACTTAAACCTGCCTTCTTGTTGAGAGACGAACCTGCACGGTTGGCGAGAGCACCTCGGCGGGGTAGACCCCCCAAGAAAAAAGACTCAGCCCCCCTGCAGGGAACAAATAATCACTCTCCTCCCCAACCTGCAGATTCCTTACAGGAAGGTCCCACCAGGACGCCCAAGCGGACCCACAGCAGATTCGGGAGAAGATTAAAACCCAGACGGCACAGGGACTGATGCAAACTAATCAAAAGTTGTTGACTATTTTATCAGATTGTGCTGTGACAGTTTTAAGACTGACTTGTGATATTACTACGCTGTTATGATTACCACTGAATTCTCTACAGGAGCATAGCTGCTGGAAAGTTTCTTCCTTGTCAAGAGGTTTAACAGTTAGTATGTCATAGTAATTATCTTAAACTGTGGATTTCTTTTTTTTGATTGTCCTTTTCTTAGTCATCTGGGGGGGACTGTGGTTTATATTAATCATATATCCCATAACCTACATATGTATAAGCATGTGAGAATGTTTGGTGATTACATATGTACAACGACTTCACGCCTCAGAACAGGACAAGAGGTCTCAACCGCCAGCGAAGATCAAAGAGCATCCGAGGCGCAGCGGTGGAGACCAGATCGATCGCCCTGACTTCCCAGGGCCAGGTGGAAGAGACAGAGGACAATGGAGGAGATCGATCGCCCTGACCACCCAGGGTCAGGTGGAGGAGTAGGAAGACAAAGGAGGGGGGATTAAGCTAATGCGGGATGTCAGCTTTGATGTGCAATGTCTTTTGTTATGTGTAGGTATAAGTATGTAGGTCTGAATGTGTTCGCGCTCTTATTCTACTTCTGCTTCTGCACTGAGATGAGACTTGTTAGAGGAGCGAAGCTGATAATAAACTTTGGTTTATAAGTCACATCGCCTCGTTATTCCAAGCTCTTCTACATTCAGACTATTTCTATCTTTAACTGTGAGACCATTAAACCAGCAGATAAAAGAAAAACAAAGCAGACCCTCAATAAAAGACTGATTAAAAATCATTTGACTCACTCAAAAAGAGTTCAGTTTCTTTAAAAGGTGGATTCTCTGTTACCCTTTCCTTACAATGACCTCAGTATTTACATTTAGTTTCAGTTGATCATCAAAATATGTACCAAGGTATTTGTATGATTTTACTGTTTCAACTTTGTCATTGTGAATTCTGGTCTCCTGAACAGCTTCTTTTTTCTTTCTAAAATCAAGAATTAATTCCTTGATTTTAGACACATTTAAATTCAAGAAGCTGTCGTCACACCAAGAAAAAAAAATCATTAAGAGCCACCCCATGCTCTGATTGTGGACCTTGAAGAAGGGACAGCAAAGCTATGTCATCAGAAAATTTGACAATATAGCTGACCTCATAATTGCTCCTACATTGGTCTGTGCACATAATAAAAAAGAAGGGGTGAAAGGACACACCCTTGTGGTGACCCTGTAGAAGTGCTCAGACAGTCTGAAAGGTGGTCATTTACAAGTACCCTTTGAGTCCGACCAGTTAAAAAAAACCTACAATCCAAAGCACGAGTTGGTGAGGTAAATTAAAATCACAATTGAATCTTTTTGTTAAAAGATAAGGTTGCATGTTGTTAAATGCTGATGAAAAATCAACAAACAAAAGCCTGGAATGGGCCTGTGGTTTTTCTAAATGTTTGTATAAACTATTTAAAATGAAAAGCTTAACATCCTTGACACCCATTCTTGTTTGATATGCAAATTGAAGTGGGTCAAGTTTATTTTGAACAGACCATAGAACAAGATTTCTTACAATTTTTTCCAAAGATTTTCAAGTCCACTTCTTTAGGAGAAGTGGACTTTGCAATAGGCACGACTGTAGACAATTTCCAGATCGCAGGAATATGACTGCAGTTCAAAGACATCTGGAACATATAGTATAGTGAAGGACACTGCTAAGCTGATCACCACAATACCGGAGTGTACGGATGCAGATAAGATCTGGACCTGGAGCTTTTCTAATATTAACCTTTTTAAGGTAATCCTTAACACTTACCAAGGTAAGACTGCAAGGTACCATACTGCACCTTGCAGTCTAATTGGTACCTCATATTGCACCTTGCGCCTGATAGTCTTGTATTGTACAGCGAGTATGATATATATGGTTCATGATCTGTGATGTATAAAAAATTATCTAGGCAAGTTTACTTTCCTGGGTAATTCTTTTGTCTATTATGCTGTGTGTGTTTCTGTCATTTTGGTCGTCTACTGTCATGCTGCTGTTACACTGTAATTTCCCAGTTTGGGATCAATAAAATCCATCTATCTATCTATCTATCTATCTATCTATCTATCTATCTATCTATCTATCTATCTATCTATCTATCTATCTATCTATCTATCTATCTATCTATCTATCTATCTATCTATCTATCTATCTATCTAATAGTAATATTGTTATTTGAAGAAAGATGCTGTTTAAGGTGGGACATTTTCACAGAAAAATCATGCTTTTCAAAATGGCAGAAGTCATTAAAAACATTAGCAAGATTAACATCATCCACACCCTCAATTCTTACAAGTTTTCTGTTGCCTTCATTTACTTTATGATTTATAGAGGACATGGATATAATTCCTCTCCAAGCTGAGAGGATATGATATTTAATGTTATCAGACTCTGGTAATTGCTCCGTTTTAGTGTTGTTGGATCTTACTGCAGCATTTGATACTGTTGATAATTGTATCTTGTTACAAAGGCTTAGAGATTGGGTAGGGGTTTCTGGAAAAGCCCTGGATTGGTTTTCCTCCTACCTTTCTGGTAGGAGTTTTTCTATGGTTGTTGGCTCTTATTCATCCGACTCTGTTCCTTTAACTTGTGGGGTGCCTCAGGGTTTTATTCTGGGTCCACTTTTATTTGCTCTGTATATGCTGCCTCTTGGTTCTATTATCAGCAAGTTTAAAGGTGTGTCTTATCATTGCTACGCTGACGATTTACAGTTGTTTTTCTCTTTTAAACCTGACCATGTTGACAATTTAAAAATTCTTCGTGATTGTCTGTCTGCAATTAAGGACTGGATGTCTAATAACTTTTTGCAACTTAATGCTGACAAAACTGAAGTCCTTATTGTAGCACCTGATAATCTAATTCCCGTGATGGTTAATAGTATTGATTCATTAAGCTCCAATATATGGTCTAATCTAAAAAATCTGGGTGTAATTTTTTACCAATCAATGAATTTTGATCAGCATGTCAAATCTCTGACCCAGAGTTGTTTTTTCCACTTTAGGAATATTTCCAAAATTAGGTCATTGGTTTCCTACAGTCAGTTAGAAACTATTATTCATGCCTTTGTTTCTTCACGTTTGGACTACTGTAATGCTCTTTATACAAGCCTTAGTAAATCCTCTCTACATCGCCTACAGTTGGTCCAGAATTCTGCTGCTAGATTATTGACTAAGTCCAGTAGATTCTGTCATATCACTCCCGTTTTGTCCTCCTTGCATTGGCTTCCTATAAATTATAGAGTTGACTTTAAAGTTCTTTTTCTTGCTTACAAAGCCATTCATGATGAGGCGCCTTCTTATATTAGTGACTTGCTCCATCTACACCATCCCGGCAGGTCTCTCAGGTCTTCTAATCAGAACCTACTGGTAGTTCCTAGAACTAAGCTCAGAACCAAAGGCGATAGATCTTTTGCTGCTGTTGCTCCCAGACTTTGGAACTCTTTACCTGTTGAACTTAGATCTGCACCTTCCACCGATGTTTGTAAGAAACAACTAAAGACCCACCTTTTTAGCCTGGTTTTTTAATGAACTGTGTGTTGATTGTATTTTTTATGTGCTCTTGCTGTCTTCTTTGTTTTTTACTGTCTCATGTGCTTGTATTTTTATTTGCTTTGTTTTTATCATGTTAAGCACTTTGTGACTCTGTCTGTGAAAAGTGCTCTGTAAATAAATGTATAATAATAATAATAATAATAATAATAATAATAATAATAATTATTATTAAGCTGCTCGCAGGTCACCACTGCTGTATTTCAATTCCACTTTTTCCTTATATAGTTGTTTTGCTTTCCTTATCTCATTCCTAACCTCTCTGTTAATTTCTTTCCTTTTCTCAATATAACCAGTGGAATTTTTTTTTTCTTATTTATGATAGTTTTTAGCGCTTTTGTCACCCATGGCTTGTTATTGGAGAAGACTGTAATGGTTTTACATGGAATATTTGTGTCCACACAGAAGGAAATGTAAGATGAAACAGTCTCTGCCAGTTCATCCAAGTCTGTGCATGAGCTATAAAAAACATCCCAGTAAGTACTCTAAACAAGCCTGTAAGCTGGTGATGCTGTTTTCTGACCACCACTTCACTGTTTTCACAGTTTGATTTTGTTGCTTACACCTGGGCTTGTAAATAGGAATGAGATGAACACTATTGTGACAGGATGCTCCAAAAGGGAGCAGAAGCAAGGGTCTATAAGCACCAGGTACTGTGCCATAAAAGTCAATAGTGGAATTTGATTTTTTTGATTTTGTATACTTTATTGATCCCCAGAGGGGAAATTGAGGGCATCCACCTGGATGGATGAAGCAGCCACGGTACGGCACTATCCCTTTACCATTCACACACACATTCACACCTAGGGCCACTTTAGAGTCTCCAATTAACCTAACCTGCATGTTTTTGGCCTGTGGGAGGAAACCGGAGAACTCCCGGAGTAAACCCACGCAGACACGGGGAGAACATGCAAACTCCACACAGATCACTATTGGTCAGGGGCTGGGATCAAACCAGGGATCCCATGGCCAAGGGTGAGTTGCTGTGCTGCCGCAGTGCTAACCACTGTGCCACCGCACCGCCTAATTCCTCATCATTGTGCTACAAGTCACATACTGATCATACATTTTTGAGTCTTATGTAGCTGGCAGTGATTAAAATTGTCATGGGCGGCGAAAGCGCGCCCCTCCTGTCCTGTCTCACATTCATCAATTCATCACTGCACCTGAGGCAGAAGACACACCTGCCCTCGCTCATCAATTCAATTCAATTCAATTCAATTCAATTCAACTTTATTTATATAGCGCCATTTCACAACAACAGTCATCTCATAGCACTATCAACTGTAGGGGGGAACCCCCACAGTTGCAGAAAGACCCCAGCAATCAGGCGATCCCCTGTGAGCAAGCACTTGGCGACGGTGGAGAGGAAAAACTCCCTTTTAACAGGAAGAAACCTCCAGCAGAACCAGGCTCAGGGAGGGGCAGTCATCTGCTGCGACTGGCTGGGGGGTGAGGGGATAGAGAAGAAGAAAAGAACAGACATGTAGAGAGCAAACAGCACGATGGGGACTCAATCTATGGGAGAGAACAAACAGATGTTAATGACCAGCAAAAAAAAATATTTCATAGAGAGTGAGGAAAGGAGTGAGGCCCAGTGCATTACTGGAGGTCCCCTGGCTGACTAAACCTATTAGCAGCATAACTAAGGGAGGGTTCAGAAACACATGATCCCTCCCTAATTGTAGGCTATATCAAAAAGGTAGGTTTTAGCCCTATTCTTAAAAACAGAGATCGAGTCTGACTCCCGAATCCAGATTGGCAGCTGATTCCACAGGAGAGGAGCTTGATAACTGAAGGCTCTGCCTCCCATTGTACTTTTGGAGATTCTAGGTATTACAAGTAATCCTGCATTTTGGGAGCGTAGTGCTCTGTTAGGATAATACGGTAGTATCAGATCTTTTAAATAAAAAGGAGCCTGATTGTTTAGAGCTTTGTAAGTAAGAAGAAGGATTTTAAACTTAATTCTAAACTCTATGAGAAGCCAATGAAGGGAGGCCAGAACCGGAGAGATATGATCTCTCTTTCTAGTACCTGTTAAAACTCTTGCTGCAGCATTTTGGATCAGCTGAAGACTTTTTAAAGATGTTTTAGGACAGCCTGATAATAAACAATTACAATAATCTAATCTCGAACTAACAAAAGCGTGGATCAGTTTCTCAGCATCACTCTGAGACAAGATGCTCCTAATCTTGGCAATATTACGTAAATGATAGAAGGCAGTCTTAGAAACAAATTTAATATGTGAATTGAAGGACAAATCCTGATTAAAAATAACTCCAAGGTTCCTCACAGAGCTATTAAGAGAAAGAGTAACCGCATCCACACTGAAAGTTTGATTTGGAAAGGAATTTCTAAGGTTTTTTGGACCAACAAGAATGACTTCAGTCTTATCTGAATTTAATAGCAGGAAATTACAAGTCATCCAAGCTTTGATTTCCTTAAGACAGGCTTCTAACTTGGCTAATTGATTACTATCATCTGGCTTCATTGACAGGTATAATTGTGTGTCATCTGCATAACAATGAAAATGTATACAGTGCTTTCTAATAATGTTGCCTAACGGAAGCATATATAAACTAAAAAGAGTAGGGCCTAGCACAGATCCCTGTGGAACTCCATGACTAAGCTTTGAGTTGAAAGAAAACTCATCATTTACATGAACAAACTGGAACCTATCAGATAAATAAGATCTAAACCATTGCAACAAAGTTCCATTAAGTCCAACATAGTGTTCTAATCTATCAAGTAGAATATTATGATTGATAGTATCAAAAGCTGCACTAAGGTCTAAAAGGACAAGTACAGAAACTAGTCCATTATCAGATGCAATGAGGAGGTCGTTAGTGACCTTCGCTAAGGCTGTTTCAGTACTATGATGGATTCTAAACCCAGATTGAAACTCTTCAAGTAAACCATTTCCCTGCAGGTGGTCAAATAATTAGTAGTAGTAGATTAGTTTATTTGACAGGGACAGTGCAATAAACATAGACAATTAATCAAAGACAATCAATCTGATGTGTTGCACATAGAGTGTATAGCTATTAGCTAATTTGCAACTCTTGTCCCTGGATTGCGTAGCAACAACTCTTTCTAAGATTTTTGAAATGAAAGGGAGATTAGAGATTGGTCTGTAGTTAGCTAAAGCTCCTGGATCTAGCGTTGGCTTTTTGAGCAAGGGTTTAATTACAGCCGTTTTAAAAACCTGCGGTACATGGCCTAAAGTTAATGAAGAATTGATTATATGAAGAATAAAGCTACCAGTAAGTGGGAAGACTTCTTTAAATAACTTGGTAGGAATAGGGTCTAAAAGACAAGTTGAAGGTTTGGATGAGGAAACTATTTTGTCTAACTCACAAAGGTCGATTGGAGTAAACTCATCAAGACAGACATCAGTAGAAGGAGTTGTAGTAGTTACAGTATTTAAGTTAACTGTGGGAAGAATCTGATTGATTTTATCTCTGATGGATGGAATTTTATTATTGAAAAAGTTCATAAAGTCCTGACTAGTAAGCTCTAAGGGAATGCTAGGATTGACAGAGTCCTGACTCTTTGTCAACCTGGCTACAGTACTGAAAAGAAACCTGGGATTATTCTTGTTCTCTTCTATTAATGCAGAGTAATAACTCGTTCTAACTTTTCTAAGAGATTTTTTATAAATTAAAAGATGATTTCTCCAAGCTAAATAGATTTCATCTAAATTAGTAGAGCGCCATTTTCTTTCTAATTGACGAGTCTTCTGTTTTAAGGTACGAGTTTCTGTGTTGAACCAAGGAGTTAGAAATCTCTGATTAAACTTTTTCTTTTTTAAGGGGGCCACCAATTCTAGAGTCTGATGCAGAGAAGCTGAAACACTATCCACCATGTTATCAATTACAGAAGGAGCAAGCTGTCTATAGCTTATTTCCGTTGTGTTGACACATGGCATAGAACAATCTGCATAAATTTGGAAACAGCATCATCTGAGAGGCATCTACTGTAATAATATTTTTCTTTAGGAGCCAAATAGTCAGAAATAGTAAAATCAAAGGTTAACAGACAATGGTCTGACAGTACAGGGTTATGAGGAGACACTACAAGATTTTCTATTTCTATGCCATATGTCAAAACAAGGTCCAATGTATGGTGGAGGTAATGAGTAGAATTTCCTACTTTCTGAGAAAACCCAATCGAATCTAATATTGAATTGAATGCCATATTAAGGCAGTCACTATCTACATCCACATATATATTAAAGTCCCCTACTATAATTATTCTATCAGATTTCAGCACTAAATCAGCTAAGAAATCAGCAAATTTGGATAAAAATTCTGAGTAGGTTGATGGGGGACGATAAACTATGGCAAATAAAATTGGGTTTAACCTAAAATTGCTAAAGTGCCCAATACTGAGGACCAGGCCCTCAAAGGAATTATAACATGTTTTTTGCTTTACATTAACTAGTAATTTGGAATGGTAAATTGTTGCTACTCCTCCTCCACGACCAGAACTTCTGGGATTTTGACAGTTTAAATAACCAGAGGGAGTTGATTCATTTAAACCAACATAATCCTCTTGTCCTAACCAAGTCTCTGTAAGGGAAATTAAATCAATCTGATGATCAATTAACAAATCATGGACTAACAGAGACTTGGGAGTTAGAGACCTAATATTTAATAAACCACATTTAATTTTTAAATTATGAGGAATCATCAGCCAGCATACTTAAGGAGGTTCCCTCCACGCATTCAACGCTGGCTCTTCTGGGTATACCGCCCATCCAACAGACAAGCAAGTATTATTTGACAAGCATAGACAAGTTGTCTTATCTTGTTGCTCTTCTCTCCTCAGGTTGCTGCCACCGTGCAGGTGTGTCTCCAGGACTGTAGGCGCTCTCCTGCCACATCTCACCATTTCCTCAGCTTCCTATCTCCACCCGGTCAGGCATCATCAGCTCATCCCCCACACCCTACTGGTTCGTCTATTCACCGCTGGGGTCCTGCCGGTTCTCCCTGGATACCCAAGTAAGTGGCAATTTGGCTCGCTCACACTCACAGCTCTTGTCTTCTCTCCACAGGGTGGTTCCTCTGGCGAGTGACTGTTTCCCTAGCTGTGCGCTTATTTTGCAAATTAATAAAACTTTCAAACGTGCCCCTTCGTGTGGTTACTTTCCTGTGCTGTTGCATCATGCAAATGAGCTGTCAGCTTATAAAACATGACAAAAATCACCTAAAATGAACTTTGGCACATCCAGAGAGACAGAGTCCAGCCTGTTGGTTACCTCCTCTTTCAACTGGATGGCTGATGTGACGTTAGCCCACGGGTGAATATAGACCAGTGTGAAGAAAACCTGTGGAAACTCCCTCAGTAAATAGAAGGGCCGAAGTGAGACAGATAGGAGCTCCAGATCGGGGGTGCATGTTTTCTCCTGAACCACCACAGTGTTACAGTACCTTTGGATGAAATACAAACACACTCCTTCTCCAGAGGACTTTTTCATGATGAGAAATGCCTTATTCTACCAACATTGTTCTACCAACAGCTAATAGCTAAATGGGTACAACAAACAAAACAAGTACTGTAACATATAAAGTTCCGCTTCAACTGCAGGAACTAGGAACTAATTTGAGGGGGCCGGAACTTTGGTAGGGACTGTGCTTGTATAAGATAAGATAAGCCTTTATTAGTCCCACAATGGGGAAATTCCAGGATTGCAACAGCACAGGGATAGCAACACTCAGAGCAATAATTAAGAAGATACAAAAAATATAAATATAAATCTGGTCCTCTCTCCCATTGTGTCTCCATTGTTGTGAGAGGAACCATCGGTCTACAGAGATTTTCTTTGTGACATAATCATTTGACTGTTTTGACTGCAATGCAGAGCAGCAAAGTAAAATATACTGGAATTACACTGAAGTCATACAGACTCTCTGGATGCTAGCGCTGTGGCTGAATATGCCATATAATAAATCCAAGCCACTCTCCACAATCATGGCAGTATAAGATTTTTAATTTGATGGCATTTAACAGCATAGCTGTGCAACCACAGTGATCTCAGCACTTGCGGGTACTTTGTACCCTGTTGGCCGGCTGTGTGGATCCACATTCTGCAAAATCTGCATAATGCCTTTGAGTCATCTCCCACCTGAGGTCGGATTAAGTTCTTCAATGCACTCTCTTTCTCCCAAGCTTTATTATATTTTTTCCGTGTTTTCCCCACTTCCTCCTGTGCATTGTCACTCTGTCGCTCTGTCAGGTGTAGCTGTGCTTATGTGTGTGTTGGTGGTGGCATGCTGGCTTGGGCCGACACAGTAACCAAGGAAACAAGGTTATGGACAGATCCCAGAAAGCGACCAACTACCTATCGTGTTTGTGTTTTGCTTTATTGTAGAGAGCTGGGTGAGCAAAGCAAGCCCAAAGAAACAACTAAACTTCAGAAAATAAGCCCAAAAACCCACAACCTGCAACTGAAGATATTTGCAAGCAACTTTACAAAAAACAAGCCCAAAGTTGCTTATAACAAGCGGACTTGGCAAGACTGCTCCTGATGCTCATGATGGATGGCCACATATGCCGTGTGATAGTGATGGGACCCACAGTTTGCTAAAACGTACTGTCACTTTCTGGTTCATTCGCTAAAAAGATCTATTTGAAATATTCGTACACAGATTTCACTCAGTGCTGTACTGGAGCTTCAACTGCCTACCACTCACTGAACTGAGAGTCGGTTGAATGTAGCTGGCGGGGCTTGTTCACTGTGGGTGATTCAGCTGGTGATCCCTGGTTTCCAGTGCAGTTCCGATAAGTGATTCATTATAGTGCATTCACCCATTAAGTATGTTAAAAGAACTGTTCACAAACATTACAGCACTACCGTATGTAGTAGTATGTAGTAGTACGAAGTAGTACGAATTCCTGAAAACTTTCCCCTCATACGAGAAGGTTCCTACAATGGAGACACACATCACAGGGGAAGTTTCTGTAAAATGGGTTCATGGTTCTTGCTGTGGAAATGGAGTTTAATTTGAAGTGCAAATAATAATTTGAAAGCCAGAGTCAAAATTCTTTTTTACTCTGGATCTGCCAAATGGTGCATGTTCGTTAAATTTGTATGAAAACACAGACACAAAAAACTTTTAGTATTCCAGGATGCTTTTATGGATCGATTCTGACTCGGTCATGACATCACAGGTGTCAGGTGGTGTTGTGTTTGGAAATAATGGATGCAGACACGTCCACGTGTTGAGGTTATCTTTTATTGAACGTTAGCTGGAACAAGCAGATGTAGCTGTAGATGGCAGTGTGTTGTGTTGTGTGAGAAGTCCGCAGTATAAAGGGTGAACAGGAAGGGAGCCAAAACCGTTCCCTGGGGGGCCCCCATGCTGCCGATGATCGTGACGGACACACAATCCTGGGTTCTCACAAACTGTGGACAGTTTGTGAGGTAGTCCAGGATCCACGATGACAGGTGCTGGTCCACCCCTGCACAATCTTGTCTCTGATCCTGTAATTCTGATCAGACCGAGCTTTCCCCAATTTAATCGGACCTGGGAGGTGAGCTGCTGGATCAAAGAAGACACTCTCATGTTGTTCGCCTGGCATACTATTTCACGTGGCCAACGAAGAAGAAGAAGCAGCCTCACGGTCGCCTGATTTCGGCTCCAACTATCATAGCAGTCAGATCTCAGCTTGTGACTGTGGACTTTTGGGAAATTACCTTCGGGCAGATAATTCCCGTATCATATGAATAAATCTTCAGCTGAGGATCCAAGTGATGAAGAGGACCTCAACAACAACGCAACAACGCAAGGAGTTCATGTGAGCCATATTCTCTGTGTTCCATCTGCTGAATGATGTGCATTCACCTTCAAGTATGCCACAATTTGTTTTATGTGTAAATTTAGTTCATAACTCTGATCAGAGCTATAGAATTACAGAGAAATTAATAATTTTTTTCATTAAAATTCCATTTTATTTTAGAGTAATTCAGAATTTTTCATCTAATTAGTTTAATTTTGTCCATAAATCTGCACCCAACTTTATTCATATTTTGTTACAATTCAGGTTCAGGTTCAGGTTACTTTATTTGTACCCGTAGGTAGATTTGTTTTGCAGTCAGGTTACATCCTTTTAGACACATATTTACAAACCACAATTACATTCAACATGAACACAAACACAGGCACACATGAAGCTGACTATAAACACGATACTCAAGGCTCCACCAATCAGGACATAAGACAATGCGATAAGAGAAAAAATAAAGAGATAAGAGAGAAGGGTCATATTAAAAAGTTAAAAACTAAGTCAAAGAGATTAAAAACTCAATAAAAGTCTAAAACCCAATAAAAGATTTGGAACCCAAATAAAAAACCTACAAAATAAATAAATATAAAATAAAAATTAATAAATAGATAACTAAATTATGTGCAATATATTGCTACATCTTGTTCAACTCTTCGACAGCAGCAGGAACAAAGCTGTTTTTGTAGCACTGGGTTTTACATTTTGGGACAACAAACCTCCGTCTGGAGGGAAGAAGCTGAAAGTGGCAGTGCAAAGGGTGGGAGTCATCATTTAGAATGGAGGTAGCCATCCTCTGTACCTCTCTGGTGTACAGGGATGTCAGACTCAGCTGTGACTCACCAAGCAAACGACTGGACCATCTAACTACCTGATCCAAGGATTTCCTCTGTTTCAGTTTTATCTGACCAAACCATGACACTAAAGACAAGGATAAAACAGATTCAATAAAAGCCCGATAAAACATTGTCATTATGGTTTGGTCAGTCTGGAAGTGTGCAAGTTTCCTTAAACAATGCAAATGTTGCTGACCGTTTTTGCACACCCCTTCACGGTTCTCTTCAAAGTTTAAATTACTATCAATAATCGTCCCAAGATATCTGTAAGATTACACACATTCAGTGGTCTGGCCTTTTAGTACAGTGACTTTGTGCCTGGGAGTTTTCCTCCTAAAACCAATAATCATATCTTTAGTTTTTGTCGTATTCAGCTGCAGGTAGGAATCCTCACACCAGTGAACAAAATCATCAACTACTGGGCCGTGGCCACTCTCACCATCCTGAAGGAGACTGACAACAACTGAATCATCAGCATACTTTATAATGTGTCTGTTGTCATGTCTTCGACACATGTTTGTGTACAGGATGAAGAGTAGTGGTGACAACACACACCCCTGAGGAGAGCCTGTAGAAAAACACTTTTGGTCAGACAATGTACCATTGACCCTTACTCTCTGTGTCCTGTTGGTTAAAAAAATCCAGAATCCAACCCACCAGATTATTACTCAAGTCAAATTGTTGCAAGAGCCTTTCAACTAAAATATGAGGTTGGATTGTATTAAAAGCGGAAGAAAAATCCACAAATAAAAGCCTGGTGTGTGTCCCATTAAAATCCAGATGTTTCAAAAGCATGTTAAACAGAGTGACAGTGGCATCCTCCACTCCTCTGTGAGGCCTATAGTCAAACTGCAAAGGATCCAATGCATGCTCAGTCTGCTTTAGGACCTCAAATCTAACCAGTTTTTCAAAAATTTTAATTAAAATTGAAGTCAAAGCAACTGGTCCAAAATCATTTACCGTTTTAGGACAGCTGGATTTTGGAATAGGGACAACCACAGCATCTTTCCAGCTCTTAGGCACATGTTGTGTCTGTAAGGACTTATTAAAAATGTAGTGAAACACAGGACTCAGTTCATGTGCACAGAACTTTACCAAGTGTCCACATGTATCATCAGGGCCCTGACTTTTGTTCACTTTTACAGCACAGAATGCCCTTTTAACATCCTGCACCTCAATATTAAAGTGCTGATTGTCTTTGAGTTTCTGTTTCAAATCTTGGGTTTCAGTGCTAAAATCAAAGGAATCAAAACGACCATGAAAACAATTAAGAGCATTAGCCAGCTCTGTGTCTGAATTAAAACCATCTAAAGATACACGATTACTGCGCTCTGTGCTCTGAAGGCCTGCAATAGTTTTCATACTAGCCCAGGCTGAACCAAGCTTCTTTGTTGCCATCTTGCTTTCCAATTCTGATTCATAATTCTGTTTTGCTCTTAAAATTTTGGACTTCAGCTCTTTTGTGGCAACCTGCAGCTCAGAAACAACCCCCTGCTTAAAGGCCAGTGCTTTCCTCTGTAAGCAGGATTTAACTGATTTAGTGACCCATGGCTTGTTATTGGGATATATTTTGACACGTTTAGGTGGAACAATCATGTCCCTGCAGAACGCCATGTAAGAGCATGTCACGTCCACTAAAGAGTCCAAATCATCTTCGCACGACAGTGTGAACACCTCCCAGTCCGTACAGTTAAAACATTCCTGGAGGCAGAGCACTGAATCATCTGTCCACATGTTTATGTCTCTGGTCTTCGTCTTCTCTCTTCTCAGAGCAGTTTTATATGTGGGCAGCAAATGTACACAGTTGTGATCTGAGGATCCTAAAGGAGGAAGGGGAAGAGATTTAAAGGCTCCCTCGATAGAGCCATAGCACAGGTCCAATGTCTTTTCTCGTCTGGTTAGGCAAGAGACGTACTGATAAAAATTTTAAGTGTCTTCTTTAGAGACACATGGTTAAAATCCCCAAGGATGAAATTTGGAGCCTCTGGGGAAATTGACTGCAACCGCTGTACCACATCAAAGATGGTGCTGGAGGCGGAGGCAGCATCCGCCCTTGGGTGAATGTACACAGTTGTTATGAAAAGTTGGGGGAACTCGGGGAGCAGTTAAAAGGGGTGTAGCAATACGGACAGAAGCTCCACATCTGGTGTACAGATGCGGTCTCTGACCGTGACAGATGTACAGTACTGTTTATTAATATACAAACATACGCCGCCCCCCTGACGTTTCCCCGTTACCTCTTCCTGCCAATCCAAGCGAAGTGGGGCTCCAAAGCCGTCAATGCACAGGTCTGGGTCCTGGTCATGCTCCATAAGCCACGTGTCTGTGTAAGCCATGACACAGCCAACCAGCTGTGGCGTGTCCAGGAGGATGCTCCAGGTGGCGAGGCTGGACGGGAGTCGTGATGGCGGTGTGGGATCCGGGCTCCCGTCATCCAGAAGATCAGCCATCACTCCGGGGGCCTGCTGCTTTCAGGGGAGTGCCTGCTGAGGGGCTGCCCTGGGCCCTCCCATGCCGGTTCCATTTTCCCCATTCAAGTGACTGTGCGGTAGCACTTTGTTTATAGTTATGTTGTTATTGTGTGTTATGATGTGTGGTTTAGGAGCACGGCTGATATTTTTAGTTTGAATAAAGACTCTTTTAGTTACTTGGTGGCAGAATAATCCACCATGCCATGCGGGCTATGCGGCAGTCCACCCTCCAGCCCTATTCTATCTAGGTTGTTTTGTGTGAATGTGTTAGGCAATTTAATTACATTAGTTTACGTTATTTTAGAGTGTGATTTGGGTTCCAAATTGGGGTGGATTTGATTGTGTTTGTGGTTTTTGTACTTTCTAAAGGGGGGAGGAAATATGGTATGTGTGTTTGGGGCACATTATTGTGAAGTGCAGTGTGGTGACATGCACTTCCTGTCACGTCACAGCACTGCCCTATATAGTGGAGCGAGCCACCATAACACGGTCTCTCTTACTCTGGATGCTTCCGCTGGTGCCTGCCGTGTATTGCTGTACATAGTTCAATAACAAAGCTGTGTTCGCCAACTTCATCTTGCCTCATTCATCACCCAGGTATTTTCCACACATAACACGCGTTACTCCCAGCACTGGTTATTACTGGGCTGTATGTGATCATGTGATGTTTCTACAGCGATAATAAGAAAGGACTGTTTAGGCTATGGAGTTTTAAGATTTTATGCTCAGAAGATGAAAACCCCCGAGGAAAAATAGATATGTTGGATTTCAAGTTACAGTATCTGGAATAAGTAGTGAATTATACCGAGCCAACTGAAGGCCAACAAGAGAGCAAAAGCTATGAATAAAGTCAGGGGCCAGGCCTAAATTTTACTAGATGGGGAGAAAAGTTGCAATGTCATGAAGAGAACAGGGCCGCAAATTAATGAGACTAGGCAAATTTACAAGATGGGAAAATGGCAAATTTATGAGAGGGAGAGTCGCAAATTTTACAACATTGCAAATTAGCCACAGCTTTTTTAGTCCACACTGACTGTTACTCAAGTAATATCTGTGGTGACTATTCTTAGGGTGCTTTCACACCTAAATTTGCTTACTTTGGTCCAAATCAGTTGATAAGTTTCTTACATTATATCATTTTCTCCGTGGTTCGGTTCCCTTTCACACAGGCAAAAATTCAAGTGGACCAAACTCCCTCGCGTTAAATCCCATGAGACTTACGTCAAAACGTTCTCTGTTCTTATTGGTCAGATTTTTTTGCTGCAAGACCAGGAAAGGTAAATACAGGAAGTAGGATGACTACTCTGCATTTATGTATTTCTGGGAAAAAAATAATACAAATCGTAGCATAATATACAGGAGTTTTCATCACCCTGGTTATCTTTTATTACATTAAGTGCATATACCACTTTCGGCAAATTATACAGTTTGAAAATAAAGTGTGGCTACGGATGGAAAATAACATGTTAACATTCATTAATCTTCCAGAAGTGTGACATGCTCGGCCACAGATGGTTTACTGTCAAGTCCCCACATAACTAACTGACCCCAGCCAGTTACAGCCGCCCCATAACAAACTCGCCCCACAACCAACTCGCCCCATCAAGTGATGGCCTGCGGTGTGGCACAGCGAACGAGCCTAACTCAGCAGCCTTATTTTCTGTTGTTTGTTGAAATCTCTTAATATCTGACCGTAATCTTTTTCTGCAAGGGAGGAGAGGTTTTTTCAGTGTTACAGTTTTAATAAAAATATATATTTTCAACCCATCTATTCTAACCAAACTTTTAATTTCTTTGAAATTAAAACATGTGACTGGCTATTGTGGGTCTCAGACTTTTTGTTTTAAACATATTACTTTCTTCAGGAATGATCCAAATTAAATGTGCTGCAGCCTCGTGTAATTATGAGTAACGCTCTTTGAACCTATTGTATGTGTAACCTATTGAATGGGTTTCTAGCTTGGTGCTACCCTATAATGGAATATTTGCAGTGTTGATTAACAGGAAAAACCATACAGAGCTCTGCTCAGCTGCTCCCTGTGGCACGCCCCCCGCCCCCCCACACACACACACAGAGCTAAACACACGTACTTGTTTGTATAATGGTACCTGTCGGAGATGTGTCTGAGCACTTTCAAGCTACAGGATAAAGATCCAAATCTCTATTTAGCCCTCCCCCATGTCTTTTTTTTTTTTTTACCTTTACCACTGTTGTTCTGATAGATATGCTAAAATGTCAGAACACCGGAGGAGGTGAATCCAATCAGCTGATTGCTCGAAGCCAGAGCTCAGCTGTTTTCCACGATAAATCATACTTTGCTGTTGGCTGCGTCTCCCGGCAAAAGCACACTCAATGCATTATCTTGTTTTTTTCACTTTATTGAATAAAAACTTGTTTTTAATCGCCGTCAGTTAGCGTGCCATTGAGCCAGGTCGTGTTGGGCCATTACTTCGCCTGGCATGTTCTGTGTTGGAAACACTGGTGTTGTTTGTCAGACCCTGGTCCCCGCTGACGCTCTGCCCACCCAGGGCGAGTTTGTTGTGGGGCAAGTTGGCCATGGAGCGAGCTGGTTATGGGGCGGCTGTTACTGGCTGGGGCAAGTTGGTTATGAGGGGGACTTGACCGCGTACCCCACAGATATCTTTGAAGCTCCATCAGGGTATGTACAATGGCATAAAATGTTTTACTGTTTGCTGCTGGTCCTGTTTTAGTGTGGTCCCTTTCTCACCTGCAGGACGGCACCAGAGTTCGCCAGTTGATTCGAATAGAGACCACCTTGTTTAGGAGGTCTCACCAGACAAAATGAACTGCACTAATGGAGAAAACAAACTTGAGTTCAACTGAAACAAACTAAAGGCTGAAGGTGTGAAAGCACCCTTAGAGTGCTTTCACACTTAACCCGTTTGGTCTGCACTTTCAGACTTTGATTCAAACCAAAATTTTCCCTCAGACCACGGTCCGGACCAAAGACATGTAATTTGGTACAGCAAAAAAAGGTGGTCTCGGTCTGGATCAAACTGAACTTTGATCGGGTTTCTTTAGAGTGTGAAAGCTTTTTTTTTTTTTTTTTTAGAAAAGTTTGGACATTCGGACCACACACAGGAAGTTAAGGCAGCCAAAAAGAGGAGCTGTTAGTGGGATAAATAGTCACTTGTTAAAAATCTTTAAAATGCAGAAACTTATCAGATGGTTTTGGAGAGGATGCAACAGAGTTTTGGGGAAAAAATGGACAAGAAATGCAACATGAAAATCATCACCGCTGATGATAAGGATAAACGTCCTTTGTAATAAATTTTAGCCTCACTAAACTAGTTCACTAATATGATGAATCTTCCTCTCTTTCAACATAAGGTGTGATTACTGATGTGTCTAGAGCTGCAGAAAACACCATGGAGGGTGAATAACATGTTTACTACCGGTCTGCGCTAATAGCAGAATCAGAATCAGAATCAGAAAAGATTTATTGCCAAGTACATTAACAGATCACTGATAACATACGAGAGAATTTGACTTGACACAGAAAATGAACCTGCATTTCCAGTGACACGGCTGCATCGGGGACGCGCCTGCCAACAGGATAGAGGGTACAGATAGCATAAGAATAAGAATAATACAAGGAACAATAGGAAGGAGCAAAAAAATCATTGATTCAGAATACTGGTTGCATAATCAATCAATATTATGATTACAAGGAAAAAAAAACTCTCAATGCATTCGCGGACAAGTTTCACAGGACACAGGACACAAGAGAGCAGTGTGTGTATCTTTATTTCAGTTCGTGGATCAATATGTGTGCACTGTTGATGCAAAGTGTTGTGACAATAGGAGAACAACAAGGGCGCTTGGCAGGAGATGTTTTGTCTGGCTGCTCGCCAATCGTCCTTGCGATTATCTGAGCAGGTGCTGTCCAAGGCCTTGTGCTCGTTGTTTTGAAAACACAGACTGCAGACAGCCAGGAGGAATTTTCATGGGGAAATTGGGCCAAATAGGACTGATCACAGAGAAGGAGCTTTTTATTTCTTCTGTAGATTCAGTACTTAATCCTTCATTGCGGGGCTTTGAGTCCGTCGTGGATAGACCTGAGCGTGAACATGATGTAATCCACCTTCCGAGACAGTTCTCCATTTGTTGCTATCAGGGTCTTCTCCAATTTTTCAATTTGACAGATGCACCTCGCCTGGCCAGCATTTTGATAGGTTGTATCCATCTTCAGCAATTTGCGGTACACCAGGACAATCCCAGTTCCAATCAGAAAGATCCCGATCACCATTATTACGAAGACATACAAATCTTCAATATCTTCGATAGAGAGATTAGTGAGACACAAGATCTTCCAATTACTTGTGTCACGTAAATAGCCCGCTGGAGCCGTTCCTGCGGGGCAGACAGCTTCCCCCGGCGCACTTTTCCTTGTTGAAAAAATAGTGTCAATTGTGTTCAAAGCCCAGCTTATTAACTCCATAATTTCTTTCGACGGTCGCAGTTAGACGCAGACAGACAACAGCAAGCTGGGATCCAGTAGTTGGGGGGGAAGGAAAAAAAGTCAGAGCAAGAGAGAAGGAAAAAGCGTCTGCTCTCTTGGGAGGGCGGAAGTGAAGCACACACGTCATGACAACAAGACTAGCATGAAGTTGTTTGGTTTATTTGGATAAGGAGCAGTGTGAATGGAACAAAAACATGGACCTGGGTATAGACTTTCAGGTGTGAAATCACCCTTATTTTTGCTTGAGTATTTAAAAGGCTTTCACAAGGTAATAACTTTAAGTTGCACAATTTTTGGGCCCAGCTCTGCTGCTGACCTGGATCAGTGCTTCACTGTTGGAGAACTGCATTGCCTTTAAAAAAAATAAAATAAAAAACCAACTCCTGTGCCATATAATAAATGCTTGAACAGAAGAGGCCAGTGTCAAGTACACTCTGGGTAATGTAGTTGAAGTGCCATTAATAATGTGGCCCTCTCACTCACTTTGCTTTGCTTGCCAGTTAGGTGAAGACACCTTAGCATGGGAGGTGAGTGAGTGAGGGACATAAAAAAACCCCAAAAAACATGTGCAACCTCAGTGTGTGTAGTGTCTTCAGTTATGAGCTATAAACTAGGCAAGCGTGCTAAGAGGCGTGGGTAGCTGTTGTTATAGCTACACTGTCTGAGTCTTAACCTCCCATGCAAATTTTATTCACCCCTCTATAACCTTTGTTTACTCCAGATACCCATTTAATAAGGACATGACAACAACACAGGAATAAAGTGTAAATACATTCATTAATTTATTTCACAAACATAAAATGAAATGCTTTTAAAATGATATGGGCCCCCAAAGAAATAAAAATTAAACAAACAAAAATTGTACCCGGGATTTCAATTTGGACCCTCTATGTGTGGTACCACTCATTTGTGCACATGTTGGAGCTCATGTCATAAATCTTGGTAGAACCAGTGATGTACTCATTGTTCGTAGGTGAGGCCAATGACAGTAGCAACCGGGGTCTCTCCTGAAACCCTTACCCAAGGCAGCCTGAAAAGGGATGACCTCGTGACGAACGCTTGGGCGTGGGCTGAAACCCCTCCTGCAGAAACAAAGGCCTGAGCACTTCAGTGTAATGGTGTCCGTAGCGTGGGACACTTCAAAGTAGCGGCACACGTGGAGCTTTGCAGTCTCGAAGGAATTCACTAGGAATTCACAAACACTCATAAATTCCAAATTCCCAATGCACAAGCATTAACATCACCACAGTGGCAATTTAAGTCTGCACTCACTCAGCAACTTGGTGCAGAAAGGCCCAACATGTCGTCTCTGTCCCCCTCTGAATTAGCCAAAATTCGTGTCAGCTAGCTACAGCCACCTCGTGGTCAGATTCTCAACAGCTCCCTCGCTCTATGGCTCGGCCGTAGTTTGAACACGGTCACTGCTCCCTTAAACAGGTTACAAACAATAATAAATACTATGCACCAACATTTAACCAACTGAAAAGTGTTTAACTCATAAACTTACAAAAGTGTTTGTTAGCTCCTCCTGGCGTTGTTCTCCCATCTGACCTGTTCAGCATCTCATGCCATCTGAACTCTTACTCCCTTACAGTGTTGCCAGCAGTGTTGGGGTACAGTGTTGGCGTTACAGTAATTGGATTACTGTAACTCGTAATACATTACAGTAATCCAATTACTGTTTGGTGTAACGCAGTAATGTAATGCATTAGTCTGATAAATGTAGTAATCCCATTACAGTTACTAATCCAATAAAGATCACGTTACTAGCATTTCTTTTTAACGACTTACAAAACAGGAAAACAACTGCACTGTCAAATTAAACAATAGAAGAAGAAGCACACTTCTGTTTCCGCCATTATGTTCCTATAAATATCAGCAGGCACGTAAGTCCAACCTCTTTTACCGTCTGATGCCTCTTCCTGGTCGCTGTATCTTGTGTGTTACCATTGCCAACCCCTGCAATAAAGCTCAGTTCGACTGTGCAGCTGGCCTCGTCATTTTACGGCAATTCCAGACATAACACAAACGGCACTTGCAGTGGCCGAGGGGAATCATGCAAATGGAAGAGATGATGAATAAATCGGTGTTTGGTGGCTGGAGATATGCTCATTACTTTGAATATGTTGAGCGAAAGGACAAGAACATGATGGTAATGTGCAAACTTTGGGCAAACTTTGAAACTAAGTTACCCTGTTAACTTAGTTTAAAAGTATGTTTAATAAGCCATGTTGTTTTCCTTAAAACTTTCATTATAACTTGAGTAACAGTAATTTACATTTACAGTGGATGGCAGGAACTGCCCATTTTTTTTAAAGGTTTAACTCTAAAAATGTTGAAAAATGAAGTTTACACTTGGCCACAATATATAAAAGGAATATAGCTTTGTGCAATGTTTTCAAGCTTTTATTTTGTGAAATTTGCATGCTCCCAGTACTGTTTTACATTTCTGTTAAGTGCCATCAGGGAGATTTTAATTTTACTTTAAAGACAGAAGAGTAAAAAAGCTTTTTTTTTGTCTTATTTGTTAGTATAGGCTAAAAAAATGTGTAGTTTGGGCATATACAGTTTAACTTATATGGAGATATAGTACATTTCACTGACGCTATCCGAAATTAATCCATAAGTAATCTGTAATTGATCAATTTTGCAATGAGTAATTAAGTAAGGTAAGGGATTACATTTTTGAAAAGTAACTAGTAATTGGTAATGGATTACTTTTTTCATTAACTACCCCCAACACTGGTTGCCAGAAGGGAAATGATGAAGTATCCTACCAGCGGCTTATAATTATCGTATTTTGAGGAAAATTGTATTGTACACAACCAGTTTTCATTATGATGTGGCTCAGGATCGTCTGCTTCAGTAACACATTATCACAGATCATGCATATTACAGCCTATAACACAGTTTTACCTTTAAATAATCTAACAGATGGGTTGAAAAAAGCGGCTGTACCTGTGTGGAGTACAGGATGAGCCTGTACTGAACGGCCCCAAAATATCAGTCACACTTAACTATCTTCTATATGCCTTCTGTTGAATCATATCAGTCTTGTCTCATAAATATTTTGAAAAGTACTCTGTTTATACATTAGGAATAAACATCAATTAATCTGTAGTGTTGTCTGTGGGACATATTATGGTGTTACACGAGTGGTGACGTTGCCCAGGGTATGAGGGCTGTGCGGTAGAGGGGCAGTCTCTTGACCACCTCTCTGCCTAATGAGAGCGTCTGTCTGGATACTGTGAGCATATAATAAAGTCCTTCGTAGTTCACCACTACCTCATCATTGGTCTACATTTTACAGACATAACATTTGGCGACAAGGATAAAATTATGGATGCTGGCGTGTTTTCACTTTGGCCATTTTTAGAGTCTCCAGGAGAGCCTCCAGTGCTTTGGGCGAGATGGTTCACTGCTTTTAAAAACTACTTGGTGGCGCTAAACCTTGGTGAACTGACGAAGGTACGGGCATGGGCAATTGTAGTCCACAATTTAGGTATAGAAGGACAGTGTATCCTTGCTACCTTGGGAGCTAGTGATAGCTTCAAGGACGTGGTTGAGCTAATGGCGCTACATTTTCACGCGCCTGCAAATGTCACTGTTAGGAGGATCCAGTTTCGGCAGTGCCACCAGCGGATTGGCGAGTCAGTGTAGCACTATGTTGCGGACCTGCAGCAGCTGGCTGTGAACTGCCAGTTTGGTGATTTAGAGGAAGAATTGGTCTGCGACCAGTTAGCGGAGCACACGCTGTGTTCGTCAGCACGGTTGAGACTGTTAATACACTCCAGCAAATTGACTCTTGCCACGGCTGTGGAAATAGTTCAACAGTGTGAAGGAGCAGACAAACTGTCACACGACCTCAGTGAAAGAGCTACGCTATGCTGCTATAACTCACAATTGATCACACAGGCTGTGGATCCAGACAGCGAAGACAGCGAGCAAGAGGAATATGCTGCAGCTGTGAAGATGAGGTCTGCCCGGGGATCGCCGAAGTGTTCGGGTTGTGGGTCCACTAACCACCGATATAAGGTTAGAGATTGTCAGGCGAGAGGTAAACGCTGTGGCAAGGGTGAATACCTGCATCATTTTGCCAGGGCCTATAATAGTTTCAAGCGAGGGGAACGGCGACACAAAGCGGATACCCCTGCTCCAACTCCTATGGTGAGTCATACTGCCTCCCGAGCACAGATGGCAGTGCATACTGTATGGTGAAGTTGGACAGCGAGGAGGTGCCATTACTGGTGGACATGGGTGTGGTGAGATCCGTGCTGAACTGGCCTACTGTGAGGAGTTTTTTTCCCATATTACCGAGTGAGAGGTCTTTCAACATCATTTTGTGGATATGGTGGGAATAGACTGCCCATTATGGGTTCGCTGGAACTGATGGCTAGATACAAGGCAGCAGAGGTAGCCAATCTGCAGTTTGTTGTGACTGCCAGTGGAGCGAATGTGATGGGTTGCGATCTTTTCTACGGACTTGGCTTCACGATCACCAGCGGTAGTGGAGAGGAGTGGTCGGGCTGTGGCTTGTGGGATTGGCCGGATCTGTGAGTATTGGACGATGCAATATGGGACGAACCTTGGCCTAATATTCGGGGAGATATGCATGACCAACCCCATCCAGGGCCAGAGGGTACCTGCGCCAGGGTCCAAGTTACCCTAGTTGAGGGAACTGGGTGGCATGGTGGGACGCCCATGATGGCAGATGGAGCCAAGTGGCTGGCCCAACCTGCCTCTAGAGTTTGGCTGGGAGGTACCAAGAAACAGGTACCTTCCATTTACTTCCATAACTAAGAGGAGGAGCCGACTGTTAAAGGGTGTTTCAAATGGAGAAAATTGTGAAGGGCAGTTAACTTACTGATATTCCTTGAGAATGGAGAAGGGAGTAGGGAATACAGTTTGAAGTACACTGTGGATCGGAATGTAGCTATGGACATCTGCTGCACTCAGCATGTGGAGTGAGTGACACACTCAAGGACAGTTCAGAACACAGAGGCTTAATGACATTCTAAACAGAAATGCATTAAGCACACTGAATACATTTTACAGCCAGGCTGCTACAATAATAATAATAAAAAAAATCTGATGAAGAGAAGAGAGTACCTGCAGCTTGTGAGAGCTTTCCTGGAAAAAGTCTCACTGTTAAGGTGGGTAAACTGTATTAGTGCCATTACGCTGCATAGCTGCCCACTTGAAGCACTAAAATTGCTTTTTGGTGTTCTAATCAGATGCTTTTCTTTGAAGTGTATTAATACTCATCCAGGCTGAAAAAAGATTGATAAAGCTCAAAACCTGCCTACAATTCATTGGTTTACATCAAATATTAGATTTCAAGCATTGTGTGGCTTCGAGTATGACCTGTATTCTCCTATTAACATTAGGAAAGGACAGGGATTTTGCTTTCTTCCTCACTTCATTGCTTTCTGATTGCTGTAAAGTGGTGACCATGAGCACTTCAAAATTTTTCTGTCCTTTGGGACTGGCTGACTGGCTTCCGATCTGGGGGATTTGTCATCACCGAGGGATGTGAGCTGACCAACCCTTTCAGTCCAGCCTTGAATAACTCAGTGAATATAGCTGATATAACCAGAAAAAAAATATAGGACAAAACATTCATTAATTGGCCATAGATCACAATGTAGCTGCTTAATGTTGTATGGTTTTTATTTATTGCAAAGCTGTCTCTTTAGCTCTAAGAAGTTCCAGGTTTGATGGAGAAATTAATGGTATAATTCACTCTATTATAAAAGATGATCCAATGTGTTTTCAAATAAGACATTGCAAACTGAAAATCTGAAGTAATATGAAAATTGCATTCACATGTTGATGGCAGAAAACCCTCTGTAGTGTGTGACTACAAGGGGTTAACCAGCATCTGTGTGATGATGCAGCCGTACGGTGACGTCATCACACCGAACCGTATATAAGGGGAGAGTCAGCCATCTTCCGGCCTCTTTTCTGGCTGATCCAATTCACAACAACATACCTGTATCATATATTGTTTAGCTTGATGTAATAAAGTTCGTGTTGAAAGCAACACCACTCTCTGTGAGTCTCTCTGTGTTTTTTTCTTTTTTTTATTAGATTTAGAATCCTTTATTAGTCCCACAATGGGGAAATCACAGGGCATCCACATGAGTGGATGATGCAGCCACTGGTGCAGCGCCCAGCCCTTTCACCATTCACACACACATTCACACCTGGAGCCACTTTAGAGTCTCCAATTCACCTAACCTACATGTTTTTGGCATTTGGGAGGAAACCAGAGAAATCCCGGAGTAAACCCACGCAGACACGGGGAGGACGTGCAAACTCCACACAGATCACTGTTGGTCAGGGGCTGGGATCGAACCTGACAAGGGTGAGTTGCTGTGCTGCCGCAGTGCTAACCACTCCACCACCATGCTGCCCAGACACCGCGCTGCCACTGCCCGGGCTGTTTCCAGACATAACATTTGGTGATGAGAGTAAAGCCATGGAAGCATGCCTAGAACCGTTTTTGGAGTACCCAGGTGAGCCACCCATCTCATGGCCATGTTGTATTAAGGAATTTCAGTCATTTGTGTTGGCTAACGCTAGCAAGGGTCATCTGTGGTCTATGGTGAAGCTTTACCTTGTCTTCAAGGGGCAGTGCGTGTTGGAAGCACTGGGTCCTGTAGAGACTTTCAACAAGTGTGTCGCCTTGATGGCCGAGCACTTCACTGCCCCACGGGATGTGATGCCCCATAGGTTCATGTTTCACCAGCGCTGACGAGAAGATGAGTCTTTCTTGCAGTACGTAGATGACCTTCGCTGTTTGGATAGCACGCGCTAGCTCGGACACATGGAGGACAGATTGATAATGTCACAGTTGAAGAGGTATGCTGCGAGTTTGGCGATGTGGGCCATGCTGGAGATGAGGCCGGATGACCAGACGGTGGTAGACATGGTGAAAGGGCTGTAGGAGACGCTGCCGGAGATGGCGCACTACTTATCGTGTCAGAGGCAATGGAAGTGGCGTTCCAGCTGGAGATGACAGCTCAGTTGGCACCGCGACTGGTGGGACCACACCTGTGTTTCCCGCAGCTAGTTTTGCTGGTACAGATGGGTGCCCCGGTTGCTGAGCCCACCGACTCCACACCATTTCGGGAGGGCCCTGAGTTAGACACTGCAGGACAGCAGGGCACCACGGAGCTAATCCATGACAAGCTAACTGAAGAGCACAGCACAGAGAGTGAACACAGTGCAAAAGGCGAATACAGCCCGGAGAGTGACCACAGCACAGAGGATGAACACAACACAGAGAACGAACATGACACAGAGGGGAAGCAGCAACCGGACTCACTTCAGTTCCTCACCCAGCGTGAGCCTCCAGGAGCTGCTGCAGGGTTGCAGGAGAGGGAGCCCGCATCTATTGGGAATGATGACGACGAGAATACAGCCATCCTGTGTGCACAGGAGGAATGTTGCCCAGAGAGGGGACAGCGACCAGACTCGCCTCCGATTCTCCCCAGGCATGAGCTTCAGACAGCTGCTGTGGAGCCACGTGAGAGGGAGTTCGTGGAGAAAGGGGACCCCGGTGACCAAAGATGGCCCGTCTTGCGTCCCATTACTGACAACAGCGACACATCACCCCAACCTCAACCAGCACCAGGTGAAGAAGAGAAGGGAATGGACTGCTTCCGAATCCATGCACAACACCAGCACACAAGAGCTGCCCCCGAGCCGCTGGATGAACAGTCCGTGATCATACAGAACACAATGGAACACCGGACGTCATCCGAATCCATGACTGGCATCAGCCTCCAGGAACCACCGCTGAGACGCAGGGTGAAGAGTCTGTGACCCAACACGATGTAGCAGAACCACCACAGCCTGGTGGACACCCCGCAGCAAACATGAGTGCCACACCATCACAACCACAACACTGAATGCAGACGTACAGAGCGCCATTCACAGTGATGAACTGGGTTCAGGTCTGCAGAACCAAGTGACCAGACTCACAGTCGGTCTTAACATTGTCACCACCACCGACACGTATGAAGATCGCTGTGCAGTGGAGACCAGCCACCATTCAGATAGCGGATGGCTTGAGATGGCAGGCCAGCCATCTGTGGGAGGTCAGAGCAGCTACCACGGATCAAGGAGCAGTGTTGGAGCCAACCCAGCTGGTGTGGGATCCAGGCTGGGACAGACACTGTTGTTGAGCGTGCCACGGCTCCAGCAGAATGGCACCTGGGCCTGCTGAAATTGGAGCCTCCAGAGGCGCATCCACCACAAGCTCGCCTCAGGGCCCCCCGACTGAACTGCAGAGAAGAAGAAAGAGAGGACTGTGTAGCTAGGGGTGCGGGCTGGCCAGTGGTCTACCCTCTGGCCCTAGCTAGTTTGTGTTACCAAATTCGGGGGGGGGGGTAATTTGAATGTATAATGTTCTGTTTTTTTCCAAGGGGGCGGGTGAATGTAGTGTGTGACTACAAGGGGTTAACCAGCATCAGTGTGATGACGCAGCTATACGGTGACGTTATCATGCCGAACCGTATATAAGGGGAGAGTCAGCTATCTTATGGCCTCTTACCTGTATCATATATTGTTTAGCTTGATGTAATAAAGTAATAAAGTTCGTGTTCAAAGCAACAACTGTGAGTCTCTCCGGGTTTCCAGACATAACACCCTCATGGTGTCCACCTGGTCCTTTTTTTTGAAGAATGTCAGTGTTAACTTTATTTATATAGCACATTTAAAAAACAATGACAAGGTTGGCCAAAGCACTTTACACATGATGAAATAATAAAAAAAGATACAATGAAATACATATCTAACAAAAGAAAATAAGAGAAAAAGAAGAGTGCGTTCACCAGTCATAACCAAATGGAGTGACAGCAAATGAATCATATAGTGGAACCCAACAGTCAAAGACCTCTCCCCTAGTACTCAAGTACATTCATTTTGTCATCTTTTGAAATAATTAATTTACTGCTTCTTTCTTTCAGACAAAAAGGTAGAAGATGTTTGCTTTTTACCTTGACATGTTTTGACTGACATCGAAACATGTCATCTGAAGATGACTCCAGATGCCAGTCGAAACATGTCGAGGTAAAAAACCCCAACCATCTTCTACCTTTTGGTCTGAAAGAAAGAAACAGTAAATTAATTACCTCTCTCCTAGTTTAAAGAATCTAACTGGTTCTGCTGCTGAGAAGGCTGAACTTGATTGGTCGACCCATTTCACTACCAGATTTCAGGTCAAGGACAATATGGCTAATAGCAAATGTGAAATGGCGTTCACTTACTGTAGACAGTGCTTTTTATTCATCACTGGATGACCAAGGCGCTTCACAGATCCTGCTGTCTACTCATTCACACACATTCACACAATGATGGCAGCAGAGCTGCCATGCAAGGCGCTGGCCTGATCCACCAGGAGCATATGGGGGTTCAGTGTCTTGCTCAAGGACACTTCGACATACAGACTGCAGACAGAGCAGGAATCAAACCCCTGATCCTTTGATCAGAAGTTGGCCACACTACACCTGCGCTACAGCCACCCCTTTAAAGCAAACTTTATCTGACATCTTTAAAACAAACCAGCGAAGCATGTTTCTGAAAGCATCTGGACTTTCCCCATTGTGGGACTAATAAAGGCTTATCTTGTCTTATCAAAGACAAGAAATAAGAGGTGCAGTGAATTATTTTGTTGTTTGACATCAGCAGCAACTGATTTAAACATTCTGCATAACATTGCTGTAGCTGTATGCCGGACCTCAGTTGCATCAAGTTTTTTTTTAAAAAAATCCAACTTTATGCAAATGACACTCAACCCACACTGCAGCATTCTGCAGTCAAAAGCCTTGCGGTGCATTTTACATAAACCCTGAATAAGAAGTAGAGGAATTACACATCTAGTGGACATGTCCCCATGTCTGTTGCAGAATTTCTGGCTAAATAGTGGGTGACAGCAGTAGACAATATATATTATGCTCGTGTCAGAAAGACTAGCGCGGAACTAAAGTTTAGTGTTGGTTTCCCCCTGTGCGGTTGCCTGTGACACACAATGGGATTCTACCACATGTACCTGATATGTGCTTTAGAGTGCATTCATGAAAGAAAGTAAGTGACGTTCATGATGTTTATGTCAGGTTTGCCCCTATGGGGCTTAAGGACGGAGTCACATGCTGGGCGACGTTTCGGCATATTTATTGACACAAAGAAAGAAAAAACAGCTCGTGGGCTGAAACAGAGAATAACGTCGTGGCAGCAGACACAACATAAATGATGAGCACATGGGAAGGATTTAGCTGATAATGATAAGCACACCGTAACGAGAGTAAGGCGTGCGGTGTATAAATAAGGCAGGAGTTGATTAACAAGATGAGGCGCAGCCGAGGCTGATTAACAACAAAAGAATCCAGTAAGGGGAGGAGCAGAGTAAACTGAGAACGCTGTCACAAAATAAATATGAAGAGCCACTGGTATGAACCTCTTTAATTAGATGGTATATTATTTGTGCAAGGGAATTTATAACTTTCAAATATTAAAATGTATTCTAATTTATAAAAATACACACAGAGTTGGAAGTTGTAAATGGTATTTATTTGTTGGCTGGATATTTGTTTTCTTGGTAAGTTGAAGTCCACCTGTGAGATAAAAAAGAGTTAATGTTAATAATTAAGTGAATTGTGTGAGGCAAATAAAAAAATACTTAGGTTTGCCAGCATACGTTTCTGTCGTTTCTGTCCTGGAATGTTTGTGGACTGTATGGTGAAGAGCTCCCTGGTTCCATCAATATGGACTTCCTCCCATTTTTTGCACTGCTGCTACTTTTCCTCCGGCTCTTTGTCTCTGAGGTAAACGCGATCGGCACCATGGCGGGCAGAATACATTATTCCAGGGACATGTTGCTGCATTTAAACACGGTTGATGCAGCGTCTGTGATTGAGTCTAAGCCGCAACTGCCGGACTTTATTTTGAGAGACATTCATGGACACAGCGGTGAAAAGAGAGACGTGAGAGACGTGAGAAGGAAAGGCGGAAAGCGTGGAGGCGTGAAATTGCGCCTGAGAAGACGTCAGTTTGGTAACATTCCTCTTCCTTCCATGATTTTTGGGAACGTACAATCTCTGAGGAACAAGGTGGATGAAATTCAAGGGAATGTACTCTACCAGAAGGACTTTAAGAACTGCTGTGTCATGGCTTTCACCGAGTCTTGGCTTACTGCGCATGACCGAGACGCAGACCTGTGGATTGACGGCTTTGGAGCCCCACTGCGCTCGGATCGGCAGGAAGAGGTAACGGGGAAACGTCAGGGGGGCGGCGTATGTTTATATATTAATAAGCAGTACTGCACATCTGTCACGGTCAGAGAGTGCATCTGTACACCCGATGTGGAGCTTCTGTCCGTATCGCTACGCCCCTTTTATTTGCCTCGCGAGTTCCCCCAACTTTTCATCACGACTGTGTACATTCACCCGAGGGCAGACGCTGACTCCACCTCCAGCACCATCTTTGATGTGGTCCAGCGGCTGCAGTCAATTTCTCCAGAGGCGCCAAACTTCATTCTTGGGGATTTTAACCATGTTTCTTTAAAGAAGACACTTAAAAACTTTTATCAGTATGTCTCCTGCCCAACCAGGCGAAAAAAGACATTGGACCTGTGCTATGGATCCATAGAGAGGGCCTATAAATCACTCCCCCTTCCTCCTTTAGGATCCTCAGATCACAACTGTGTACATTTGCTGCCCACATATAAAACTGCTCTCAGAAGAGGAAAGGTGGAGACCAGGGATGTAGATGTTTGGACAGAGGATTCAGTGCACAACCTCCAGGAATGCTTTAACTGTACAGACTGGGAGATGTTCACACTGTCCTGCGGGGATGATTTGGACTCTTTGGTGGACGTCACATGCTCATATATGGCTTTCTGTAAAAATAAGATCGTTCCACGTAAACGTGTCAAAATATATCCCAACAACAAGCCATGGGTTACAAAATCAGTTAAATCCTGCTTACAGAGGAAAGCACTTGCCTTTAAACAGGGGTCTGTTTCTGAGCTACAGGTTGCCACAAAAGAGCTGAAGTCCGAAATTTTAAGAGCAAAACAGAATTATAAATCAGAATTGGAAAGCAAGATGGCAACAAAGAAACTTGGTTCAGCCTGGGCCAGTATGAAAACTATTGCAGGCCTTCAGAGCACAGAACGCAGCAATCGTGTGTTTTTAGATGGTTTTAATTCAGACACAGAGCTGGCTAATGCTCTTAATTGTTTTTATGGTCATTTTGACTCCTTTGATTTTAGCACAGAAACCCAAGATTTGAAACAGAAACTCAAAGACAATCAGCCCTTTAATATTGAGGTGCAGGATGTTAAAAGGGAGTTCTGCGCTGTAAAAGTGAACAAAAGTCAGGGCCCTGATAATATATGTGGGCGCTTGGTAAAGTCCTGTGCACATGAACTGAGTCCTATATTTCATTACATTTTCAATAAGTCCTTACAGACACAACATGTGCCTAAGATCTGGAAAGAAGCCGTGGTTGTTCCCGTTCCAAAATCCAGCTGTCCTAAAACGGTAAACGACTTTAGACCAGTTGCTTTGACTTCAATTTTAATTAAAATTTTTGAAAAACTGGTCAGATGTGAGGTCCTAAAGCAGACTGAGCATGCATTGGATCCTCTGCAGTTTGCCTATAGGCCTCACAGAGGAGTGGAGGATGCCACTGTCACTCTGTTTAACATGCTTTTTAAACATCTGGATTTTAATGGGACACACGCCAGGCTTTTATTTGTGGACTTTTCCTCCGCCTTTAATACAATCCAACCTCATATCTTAGTTGAAAGGCTCTTGCAACAATTTGATTTGAGCAATAATCTGGTGGGTTGGATTCTGGATTTCTTAACCAACAGGACGCAGAGAGTAAGGGTCAATGGTACATTGTCTGACCTAAAGTGCTCTTCTACTGGCTCTCCTCAGGGGTGTGTGTTGTCACCACTACTCTTCATCCTGTACACAAACATGTGTCAGAGCAGACATGACAACAGACACATTATAAAGTATGCTGATGACTCAGTTATTGTCAGTCTCCTCCAGGATGGTGAGAGTGGCCACGGCCCAGCAGTTGATGATTTTGTTCACTGGTGTGAGGGTTCCTACCTGCAGCTGAATATGACAAAAACTAAAGACATGATTATTGACTTTAGGAGGAAAACTCCCAGGCACAAAGTCACCGTACTAAAAGGCCAGACCACCGAATGTGTACAATCCTACAAATATCTTGGGATGATTATTGATAGTAATTTAAACTTTGAAGAGAACTGTGAAAGGGTGTGCAAAAAGGGTCAGCAACATTTGCATTGCTTGAGAAAACTTGCACGCTTCCAAATTGACCGAACCATAATGACAATGTTTTATTGGGCTTTTATTGAACCTGTTTTATCCTTTTCTTTAGTGTCATGGTTTGGTCAGATAAAACTGAAACAGAGGAAATCCTTGGATCAGGTAGTTAGATGGTCCAGTCGTTTGCTTGGTGAGTCACAGCTGAGCCTGACATCCCTGTACACCAGAGAGGTACAGAGGATTGCTACCTCCATTTTAAATGATGACTCCCACCCTTTGCACTGCAACTTTCAGCTTCTTCCCTCAAGACGGAGGTTTGCTGTCCCAAAAAGTAAAACCCAGCGCTACAAGAACAGCTTTGTTCCTGCTGCTGTCAAAAAGTTGAACAAGTTGTAACAATATATTGCACATAATTTAGGTACGGTACCTATTTATTAACTCCATTTTATATTTACTTATTTTTGTAGGATGTTATTTGGGTTCTAAATATTTTATTGGGTTTTAGACCTTTGAGTTTTTAACCTCTTTGACTAGTTTTTAACTTTTTAATATGACCCTTCTCTCTTACCTCTGGTTTTTCTCCCATCTCTTTGTCTTTTCATACCCTGATTGATGGAGCCTTGAGTATTTTTATCATGTTTATAGTCAGCTTCATGTGTGCCTGTGTTTGTGTCTATGTTGAATGTAATTTGTGGCTTGTAAATATGGATGTCACCAGACTGCAAAACAAATCTACCTACGGGTACACATAGAGTAACCTGAACCTGAACCTGATACTTCCTGGTGGTGTCTCGGGCAAAAGATTCCCCAGGGGCTCGAGCGCCTTATAAAGAATGCCAGGAAGGAAAAGTATGCAGTAGATGAGTAGAGGGGGAAGTTGGTGGTAGACTTAAATGTTGATAATGGTTTATACTATTTATGGGTGTTTATTATGTGTGAATTTGTAAATATTGTGTAGACATTATTTATATGTTTAATGAGTATTTTAAGGTATTGTTGGGTATATGCAAAATGTGTACATTTATTGCCTTACCCGTGGATAATGGTATGTTCTAACCAGGCTAATTATCTCATTGGGTATATGAGCAGGTGATTTTCAGTTGGAGGTTGTTGGGTACTGTTCATTTTAAATTGGAGTTGTTTGCCTGCACAGTGTCTAAATAAATGGAACATGCTTGTTGCAAACTTCTGAAGTCAAGCTCTTCTGTGAAATGTGCCTTGACCACTCGAGCCATACGACAAATGGTGTCAGAAGAAAAAGCCGAAAGTGTTATTAAAAGCTGAGGAGTGACAATACTGTACAAATAAGCAATGACTAAAGGAAACACAAAGAAGCAATAGGAGCAGTTAGAGGACTGTGAACCAGGTACGTCAACTGAGCAACAGGGGGCCAGCAGACTGGACAAGCTGGAAGAATTAGCAAGCCTGGTGAAATCATTAGTTTGTATGCAGTCATCCAGAGATCGTCAATTAGAGGAAGAAGCCTCTCTCCAGGAGCAAAGATGGTGGAGTATGTGTCACAGTTTGAGGATGGAAATTACTGTGAGCATGTGATTTAAAATATGAGACTCCCGGGCCACAACTACACAAACACTCAGAGGCAGAAGATCAGTTAAAGTTTTACTATACAAATCTTAAATGATTTACAAAATACACCAGTTCAATAAAAACACATGGGTTAAAAATTTGCACAGCCTAAAAAGATAATATCACATTGGGTTCTAAAAATGCCCAAGAATTAATCCAGGGGTAAGAAATATATTTAGTCCAAATAATCTAAAATGGGAGTTACTCTTTATACTGCATGGGAAAAAAGAAAACCTTCAGCATGTTTTACAGTGGAGTGGGGGCGTGTCCGCTGTCTATCGGACCAGGATCAAACGCTGCCATCCTCACTGGCCCCACAAAGACATGCTGTTTGTCAGGGCTTGTCCGTAACCCTTTGTACATGTCCCTGGTGGGCAATCCTGGCACCAGGAAGGAGAAGCAGGCAGGAGGAGGGAAGAGGGGCAGGTTCCTGCGGATCCGTTGTCTGGGATTACCTGCAGCACACAATGCAGCACAAACTCAACACCCCACAGATACACCAGGTGGCTGGTAATCATTCACATGCACACAGATAATAAGCATGTTCCTTCCACTTATCTGTGTATGAGCCTTTTCTCCACACAACTGCGTCTCCTTCGGCTGGACCCTCTGGCGTCCTCGTGGCATCTTTGGTCCCAAACTGATGCTGCTAATCCCAGCACTTGCTGCATTCATAAAATCCCGCTCACGTGAGCCTCCCCTCAACTACCATCCTCTCCTTTCACCTTGCCTGCTCCATCAGTAAATCAATCCATCTTGGTTGAATCTGCGTCCCAATCTATGTGTCCGTGTACGAATCTTCTGCCACCACAGTCATGCATCATCCTTTAATAGGTCCCCCTGGGGAAGAGTTTGCAGCTGGAGCTCACTGATTGGCTCTCGCTGGTTGGAATCAATCACCTCAGGTGTAGACAATAATCATTCACAACAAACAAAAACACAAGAAAAATAACAAACCCAATCAAGTTTCAAAACAAGTAACTAACACTACAAAATCCAACATGCAATACATTAATAAAGAAAATAGCTACAATATGTTAAAGAAAATAAAATACACACCCAACAACCCTGAAGCTGCTTTCCTGATATATGGAGCACCAGTTTCACCAGATACAAGGACAGGTGACCGAGTTGAGAGAGGGGTATGAGAGCGGGGGTGAACGCAATGGTGAGAATGACGCTTCAGGTGAAGACTTCAGGGTGACGGCTAGCCAGGTCGGTCCGCAGGAGGATCTACTGCTGCGGGTGCAACCGAGGACAACACACATGCACCGCAAGCCCAGGCTTAACCTGCTCTCTCCCGAGGATAATATTGAACATTATCTGGCAACATTTGAAAGAATGGCTATGGTCTGTAGCTGGCGAAAGGAAGAGTGGGCTATTCAGCTGGTTCCTCTGCTCACAGGTAAAGCATGCAGTGCTTATGTGCTTATGGACATGTCAGACATGGAAGATTATGAAAAAATGAAAGAAGCAGTTTTAATGAAATATGAGATAACAGCCGACACCTATAGAAGAAGGTTTTGTTCCCTGGACATTCATCAGGACAAAACCCCTCGTGAACTTTGTTTGTTTGAAAGATCTGTTTAATAAATGGGTTAAACCAGAGACCTCAACGATAAGAGACATTTCTGAACCGATGATTCTGGAGCAGTTTCTGCGGATGGTGGACCCAGAACTGGAAATCCGGATATGAGAGCGGGACCCAAAAACTGCAGAAGGCGCTGCTCGGCTTGCAGAAGTTTTCCTGTCAGCCAGGTCTGGGAGCAGAAGACCAACTTTCAGCCGTGATAGCTACTTCACCACATGGAGTAAGTCTAATGGGGGTGAAAGGGGTGGTCAAGCTCAAATTAGACCTCATTCCAGTTCCAGTCAGTTCACAAATAGTAAACATAATATTAGAAAAAAGTCACATTTTTTTTTCAAGGCAAGATATACACTGCTACCAGTGCAATGAAATTGGTCACACTCAGTATACATGTCCACCTATGAAGCAAAGTAAGCCTCCTTTTTTATGTTCAGTCCCAAAACCCATCCTGTCAGCCCCAGTTCAGAGAGAGGTATATATCAGAATCAGAATCAGAATCAGAATGAGATTTATTGCCATTGTTCATGTAGTACACAAACTAGGAATTTGTCTCGGTGCAATGCTGCAACATTAAACATAGAGTAACACTAAAGATAAAAAACTATGCATGCAATAAAAGGTAGAATAAGAATAAGTAATGCTAATCTATGCAATTTTTAAATATATTAACAAGCAGCAGATATTGTGGAGTTCCACATAGTGCAGTCAGTAATGCAAAAAGAAAACAAGTGATAATTGTCATGAGTCCGGTTGAGCTGCTGTACATAGTGCACGAGAGTCTAATAAGTCACTTAGTGTTCAGCAGTCTGATGGCAGAGGGGAAGAAGCTGTTCATGTAGCAGGAGGTTTTAGTCTGAATGGACCGAAGTCTTCTGCCTGAGGGGAGGGGGGCAAACAGTGCGTGTCCAGGGTGTGAAGGGTCGGCTATGATCCGACCTGCACGCCTCCGGGTCCTGGAGATGTACAGGTCCTGGAGGGATGGGAGCTTGCAGCCGATCACCTTCTCAGCAGCGCGCACAACGCGCTGCAGTCTTAGTTTGTCCCTGGCGGTGGCTCCTGCGTACCACACGGTGATGGAGGTGGTGAGGATGGACTCGATGATGGCCGTGTAGAACTGCACCAACATCTTGGTGGGCAGCTTGAGCTTCCTCAGCTGCCGCAGGAAGAACATCCTCTGCTGGGCCTTTTTGTTGAGGGAGCTGATGGTCGGCTCCCACTTGAGGTCCCGGGTGATGGTGGTGCCCAGGAAGCGGAAGGAATCCGCAGTGGTGATGGGAGAGTCTGTGAGGATAAGGGGGGGCAGAGGGGCTGTGACTTTTCTGAATATATGTATTTTATATATTTTCTGATATATAACATCAGTTTTGCTTAATAGCCAGTGTTAAGAGGCCCTTTTAGATTCTGGTTGCTTTCAGACTGTTGCTCTGCCCAGTTTGGTCCCTAGAGATCTGTGGAGTGAGACTACAGTGAATATTAGTTGTGTACATAGGGATAAGAAGTTGTACCCGACCACTGAGGTCTATTTAACGGTAGGTGGCCAAACTTATCTCCTTTCTGTAGCTCTTGTGCCTGATTTGCCTTATTCAGTTATTCCTGGCAATGCTGTCCCAACTTTGTTGGATATCATACAACAGGTGAGGGATAAACAGCAGACTGAGGAGGGACAGGTAGATGGCGCTAATGAACAGAAGCTAAATGCACCTGTTGAGAGGGAGTGTAATATGGTCACAACTAGAGCCCAGAGGGCTGGGAATGTTCTCCAAGAGTTACCTTTTTATGATTCTGGGTTAGAGGTGGGCCCAATTAAGCAGCCAAAATCCAAGGCCCAGAGAAGAAGTGACAAGGTTTTAGTTACAGCTAAGAGCCTGGGTGAGGAAGTAACACAGCTAAGCCAGTCAGTAGATTTTGACATTCCTTCTGACATAGCTACATTGCAGAAAGCTGATCCATCGCTAAAACCCTGGTTTGATAAAGTCTCTGAAATTGAGGGTGTGAAACAGGGCAGAGTAGACTGCTTGGCTGAGGCCTCTTATGTGATTAAAAATGGTATTTTGTATCAGCATCAGGGGGAAGTTATGGCTATAGCTTTGCCACAAAGCCTCACACAGAAGGTTATGGAGCTAGGACATGCTATTCCTTGGGCAGCTCATCTAGCATTCCAGAAAAAACACTCCAAAGATTTGCTAGAAGGTTTGTGTGGCCAGGAATGTACACTCAGGTTAAGGAGTTCTGTGTTTCATGTGAAACATGTCAATTTACATCACCTAGGGGAATAGCCTGTGCCCAGCTTCAGCCATTACTGGTCATTGGAACACCTTTTGACAGAATAGGGATGGATATAGTTGGCCCCCTAGAGAGAAGCTCCTCGGGTACTAGGTACATTTTAGTTATTTGTGACTATGCCACTCGTTACCCAGAAGCCTTCCTGTTGAGATCTATTAAGGCTAGGCAGGTTGCCAACTGTCTTATACAATTGTTTTCAAGGGTAGGCATACCTAGAGAGGTCCTCACAGATTGTGGAACAAATTTCCTGTCTAAGCTGTTGCTGCAAGTATATAAGCTGTTGGGTATAAAGGGCATTAACGCTTTAGCTGTCCCAGTCGCCATGTTAAAGGGTGGTCAAGACCCGTAGTGGTCAAGAGTGATAAAAAAATTTTGTCAGTAAAATAGTTCAGATTTCCAAGGCTATAACTCGAAAGTTGCAAGAGACAATGGCTTACTGTCAGTTAGAAAGATGTAGAATATGATCCAAAGTTTCAGATAGGAATAAATTTACACATCTAATTTGCATAATGTCATGGCAGCTATATAAATTACATAACTCAGTCAAAAATGGACTTTGGACACATTTACACAAAGAATGGTTTGGGTTTTTTTTTTTACACCGTTTTGTCTACAGGGGTATGTTTTTATCTAATCTTCAAAGTACTGTATATGAACCAGAAAATCAATAAAATGTAAAAAAACCCTCACAAATTCATCACCTGTGGCGCGGGGGGGGGGGGGGGCTTGCTAACTCGCATGGTCGGTCCGTTTTTGCTCATCGTGGTCGTTGTTTTGCATTTGGTCGGTCATTTATGCTCTCTACCACACCTACAAACTCTTATGATTATCCCACGTGAATTTTGTTTGTATTACACGGCTATTTTTCCTGTATGATGCAGTTTCTGTGAGGATCCATGACAATGATGGGCGTGGCCATCTTGGTGTTGTGAGCTCAGTTTTCGCCCGTCATGGTCATTGTTTTGTGTTTGGTCGGTCATTTACGCTCTCTATCACATCTACAAACTCCCACGTGAATTTCGTTTGTATTAAGCTGCTATTTTCCTGTATGATGCAGTTTCTGTGAGGATCGCTGCCGCCATGACCATAGTGGAAAAACGAAGAATAATAATGAGGATTTCTTCTTCTCTGCTGTATTCCGTGTCAGGCATAATTCCTCTGACGCATGTCTGCCACCTTCTGAACTGTCAGATCAGTACAGATCAGTACAAATTTTAGTATAGCCGGGGGACGTCAGCGCAGTTGCTGCGCTGTGCCACTGGGGGCACGAGACCTGTCCATGAAATGTGGACGGTTAAAGAGTTAAGACCACCCCATGTCATCCTCAGACAGACGGACTGGTTGAGAGATTTAATCAAACCCTGAAGAACATGCTGTGGAAGTTTGTTTCCAATACAGGCTCCGATTGGGATCAATGGGGGCCATATTTCATTCATTCATTCATTCATCTTCTACTGCTTAATCCTTTTTGGGTCGCAGGGGGGCTGGAGCCTATCCCAGCATCTTTGGTTATCGGGAGGTTCCCCAGGCTTCAACAGGATTCTCACCCTTTGAGCTACTTTATGGTCGTCAGGTGAGGGGTCCACTGGACTTGTTGAAGGAGCACTGGGAGAGTCCACCTAGTGATCAGGACAATGTGGTGTCTTATAAGATAAGATAAGCCTTTATTAGTCCCACAATGGGGAAATTCCAGGATTGCAACAGCACAGGGATAGCAACACTCAGAGCAACAATCAGAAGGCAAGAAAAAACAACATCTAGTAAACATATGTCCATATTACTATAAATGTATATATATAGACACACAGTGCAGAGCATTATGGTTGGTTGGTGAATGTGCAGCAGAAAGTCTAAGCTCTCTCTCCTATCTCTTATGTGATAAAAATGAGAGACAGTCTGGACCAGATGACTGTTCTGGCTCAGGAGCACATGAGGATGGCACAGGCTAATCAGAAGACTTGGTATGATAGGAAGGCCAGAAAGAGAGTTTTACATCCAGGCCAGCAGGTGTTGCTGCTTCTTCCTACTAGCGACAGTAAGCTGTTGGCTTGATGGCAATGGCAGGACCCTTATCAGATCTCTAAGAAGTTAAGTGCAGTGACTTATGAACTGTATATGCCCGACAGACTGAAGAAACATAAATGTTTTCATGTCAATTTGAAGGAGTTTCAGCAGTCTGTCCATCAGCAGCAGCAGCAGCCTGTCCATCAGCAGCCACAGCATCAGTTCCTCATTTGTGTGACTGAAGTGGATGAGGAAAGAGAACAGTCTTTTCCCACAAACATGACAGAGACTTGTTTAGTGGATTTGTCCCATCTGCAGTCTTATCAGGAGAGAGAGATAGAGGCACTGTTGGATCCAGAACTTTTTCAGGAGAAACCTGGCTTCACCACGCTGGTTCGGCATAAAGTTCATTTGAAGGAAGATGCTATTCCCCGTAGAAGGTGCCATAGAATCCCTGAACATTTGGTCCCAAAGCTCAAGCAGGAGATTGAGTTGATCTTGCAGCTGGGGGTGATTGAAGTGTCAGCTAGTGAATGGTGTAGTCCCATTGTGTTGGTCCCAAAGAAAGATGGCTCCTTGAGGTTCTGCATTGATTTTAGATATCTAAATGCAACTTCAAAGTTTGAGTCTTACCCCATGCCCTGAATTGATGAGCTGTTGGAGAGAGTGGGCAGGGCTAAGTTTATTACCACACTAGACCTGAGCAAGAGGTATTGGCAGTTGGCTTTGGCACCTGAGACTAAAGAACTGACAGCCTTTAAGACACCTTATGGCAACTTTCAATTCAGAGTTATGCCATTTGGTCTCCAGGGAGTGCCTGCGACGTTCCAAAGACTCACGGACCAGGTATTGAGAGGTGTATCATACTTTGCAGCTGCCTACTTGGATGACGTGGTCATCTACAGTCAGACCTGGAAGGAACATATGTTGCACCTTCGTCAGGTCTTTCCATCTGATCAAGACAGCAGGATTGACTATTAATCCACGCAAGTGTGCCTTTGGACTGCAGCAGGTGGAGTACCTGGGTCATGTTGCTGGACAGGGGGTTATTAAGCCACGAGTGGGAAAGGTGGATGCCTTTCAGGCCTATCCTGTACCCACTACAAAGAAAAAGGTATGTTCATTTATGGGTTTGGTGGGATGGTACAGTAAATTCATTCCCCACTTTGCTGAGAGAGCAGTGATTCTTACTGACCTTACCAAAGCTTTAGCACTAAACAAGGTGAAATGGACAGCGGAATGTGGCAGAGCCTTTGAGGATCTGGAGGGTGCTATTTCTAGTGATGGGTTCTCTATAGTCCGGATTTTGCTCATCCATTTATTCTCCAGACTGATGCTTCAGGAGTGGGCACTGGAGCAGTGTTTCTGAGGTGAAGGGAGAAAGGCGTCCAGCACTGTTCCTGAACCGTAAGCTGTTGGACTGGGAGACTAGATACTCTACGGTGGAGAAGGAGTGTCTCGCCATGAAGTGGGCCATTGAATCATTGAGGTATTATTGGCTTGGTCATCATTTCACTATAGAGACAGATCATCGGGCCCTAAAGTGGTTATACAGGATGAAAGTGTCATGTGCTGGCAAGCGCTTGCCCCCTCCTTGCTGTTCACCTGTCTCCTCATCAGACACATCTGCTGTCTCCTGCTGAGCCAGCATTTATAAGGAAGCGCTCTTCAGTGATTCAACACTGGCTCGTTTGGGTATACTGCTCCAGCAGACAGCTCACACAGTAAGCAGTTGTGTTGTTAATGACCTTGTTTTACACACATTTTCTTCCACCTCTTCCAGGTTGCTGCCAACGTAGCGGTGCGTCTCCAGGGATTTGGTGCGCTCACCAGCTTGTTGCTCCACCTCTATGCTGCTCATCCTCTCCACCCGGTCAGACCCCACAAACCATACCCAACCGGCAGTTCTTACCTGCTGGTTCATCTCCTTCGCTGGGTTCTGTGCCAGTCTCTCCTCCCCTCCCATGTAAGTGGTATAATTTGGATTCCATTATTCCTCCATTCCTCTCTAATCAGTCTTTTCTACCCTCTGCAGGGCTCCTGCTTCTCTGGTGAGTGACTGACTTTTTCCACAAGTGTGCAGTTTTGAAAATTCTAATGAAAGGTCAAACGTTCTCTGTGTGTTCTTTTGGTGATTGCACTTTGCGCTCAGGTTGCTTGTCCAGTCAATATGACAGAACGAGCCAGCCAGGGTCACAGCCTGGCAAGTGCATCATCAACTGAGCACCCTGCGCTCCACCACCTCGACGTTACAGAGAGGCAGGTGGCTGAACACACTCAGCTGCTGCAGGCAATTATGCAACAGCTGAGTGTCATTTCTGATCAGTTGGGCCGTGTGGCTGCACCGGCCACTCCACCTTCATCATACGCCGAACCCTTTCCATTTCAACACCTGCTCCATATGCGGGGGAGGTGGGAAAATGCAAAGACTTTTTGTGTCAGATTCGGCTTTATTTCGAGCAGGTGAGGGGGGAGTTCCTGGATGACATCTCCACAATTCACCAGTTTACTCTTCTGCTTCAGGGCCGCGCTCTTAGTTGGGTGCGGGCTGTTATCGATAGTCAGAGAGGTTCACCACCCACGTTTGACCAATTTGTGTCTGAGTTTTCCCGCACTTTTGACCGGTCCGAGAGTGAAGGGAATATCATGAGTTGCCTGATGTCACTCCTCCAGGGCAGCCGGTCTGTGGCCGACTTCTCGGTGGAGTTTCGAGTCGAGGCAGCTGATTCAGAGTGGAACGAGGTTGCATTGCGCAGCGCATTCCTCCATGGACTGAACCCTCAGCTTCGTGACGACCTGGCTGTTCATGCCTTTCCTGCCACTGTGGACGGTCTGATAGATCAGGCGGTTGGGCTGGAGTGCGGTGCCTCCTCTCGCCTTTTGCCGCATGCACACTCCCGGTGCCTACTGACCTAGGTGAGTCTGATTCTGCCCCCGAGCCTATGGAGCTCAGCTCTGCTTGCCTTCCACGTGCAGAGGTTGAGCTGCGGCGGCGGATCGGGGCGTGTGCCTACTGTGGTTCGCTGAAACACAAGTTGGACACATGCCACCTACGGCCAAAAGACTCGGCCTGTCAGTAGTCATGGGGTGTCTGGCGGGCGGGACTCAACCTGATCCCCCTGGTAATTTTTCTATTTTGGCCCTGGGTCAGCTACCAGGGGTCGAAGGATGATCTCCGCCCTAAGAGATCTTTGGCTACGTGTCTAAATTCGGCCGAGTGTTCACCGTCTCCTCAGGTTGAGCCGCCGGACCTCAGCCTCGTGCCCGAGGCCTATCACGACCTCAGGGAGGTCTTTAGCAAGTCACAAGCATTATTGCTTCCTCCGCATCGCTCGTATGACTGTGCCATCGACCTTCTTCCGGGTGCGAGGCTGTCATCCAGCAAGCTCTATAGTATTTCTGGGCCTGAGAGGGAGGCGATGGAGAGGTACATTAAGGATTCATTGAACACCGGCCTCATTCAGCCAACCTCAGCTCCCCTTGGGGTGGGGTTTTTCTTTATGGGCAAGAAGGACAGGTCTCTGCATCCGTGCATTGACTACCGTGAACTTAACGCCATCACAGTCAAAGATAAATACCCTCTGCCCCTGATGAACTCCACTTTCGAGCTCCTGCAGCGTTTGCGTGTATTCTCCAAGCTTGATCTACGTAATGCTTACCATCTAGTCAGAATACTCGAGGGGGACAAGTGGAAAACAGCGTTTAAAACACATGTGGGGCAATTTGAGTCCTTGGTTATACCTTTTGGATTAACTAACGCCCCCACTGTTTTCCAACGTTTAATTAACGACGTCCACTGCGATGTGCTTAATCGGTTTATTTTCGTCTATTTAGATGACATCCTGATTTTTTCTCGCACGCCGGAGGAGCACGAGACCCATGTTAGAGCCGTGTTACAGTGGCTCTTAGAGAACCAACTTTACGTCAAGGCTGAGAAGTGTGAATTTTCCACACAAAGGTTATCCAGCTGGCAGAATCATATCTCTTTATTTCACTTCAGGACACTAATAATGGCCTGTAAAATTTGGTCACATTCCTGGTGTCAGAAGTGGGATAGTTGATCACCACTCTTCGTCCGTCGACGCAGGCTGATCACCCCGAACAGAGTTCGTCTTTTTCCGCCCAGTTTGGCGACGGAAGTGCGGCAGTGGCGAACGGGTGACACACTATCCAGAAGAGACCATTTTACAAGTCTCCTAAAGTTAAAGTAAGTAAAATTTATTGTGTTCTTTATGCAAATTGTATTAGTAAATTGTCAGTTGTGTAGTTCACCTCACTGGACCAATATCTGTGCATGTCCAGTGGATTAAAGTCCCATGGTAGGACAAATTCTGGGGTCCGGCGAGTTGATCTCATGGCAGGACTAAATTGAAGACGGTGTACAGTACCTGTTATAAACAGGTTTGGGGACATAGTCTGAAGTCACAGTGAGACGCGTTGGGGTATGCCTGGGGATGCCTGGGGTGACCAGCGGTCAAGATAAGGACACGTTAGGCACGCACTTAAGACGTTTGGTGGTGTTTGGCGGTCATACTGTTCAGTAATGGGGTCCTGCGAGTCAGGATCTAAACGGTGTCCCTCCGGCGTGAGCGGCCTGAAGGTAAAATTTATGACTGACAATTATGGTCCTGAAAGTGTGGAATTTATTGAATTTATTGAGGAGTGGATCTGCCAAGCTGAATTTCCTCCGGGAAAGGGGGTCCTTCTTACTTGAAACAATTATTGCTTTGAGAAATAAGATTAATGCTGACAGTCAGAAAGTTCAGATATGTAAAAAAAAAAAGAAAGAAAAGAATGAACAGGCAAAGGAAGACAAACAATATAAAGCATAACATTTATCACATTCTGCTTGGGATCCCATTCCACCTCCCTACAAGCGTGACCATCTGGTCCTCCCACTTCCCCTCCCACTAACCCTTTTACTGCAGCATTGTATCCAGCTCTGTCTGGGCCATTTTCACTTTCATTTTCACCCCCCTACAGAAGCACATCCAGTCTGAACAGAAGACACTGTCAGGTGCTATGAAGCATAAGGGACAATGGGAACTTGAGGAATTGTTGGGACCTTCAATCCATGGCCAACCAGCAGCAGATAAAAGGCGAGGGGACATCAAACCTCAACCAGACCCTCTTACCACTATGCCAATGGTAAAGGTTATGGGGTGGGATGGACCCGAAGCTGTGTTCAGACCATGGGCACTGGAGGACATACCAAAGTTTGCAGCGACACTCCCACAGTTGGAGAATGACTCACTGTATTTTTGTGAACAGTTGGATGTGTTCTGTCGAACTTATCGACCCACTTTCCATAAGCTTCGACGGATTATGGCACAAAAATGTACCCCAACACATATGGCAAAGTTGATGCCTTTGTTTGAAAAAGATGTTCTACCGGATCACAAGGACTGGGGCACATCGTAAGACACACACAATGAAGATTACAAGAACGGCCTCTTTAAACTGATGGAGGCCATCATCACGGAGTGTAGAAAATGCTCGGACCTGAGCAAGGTGGCGAACTGCAAGCAGAAGGACGACAAACCGCCGGGTGACTATTTTCATTGGCTGAGGAAAGTTTTAATGAAGCGGCAGCCATTCCCTGCCCTAAAGACTACATGACAGTTACAGGGGCGTATGGCACGCACCTCAACATGTAGTTTATGGCAGGCCTTCTTCCCAGTCTGGCCAATGATGTACCGTAAAACGGGGCTATAAGGGACGGCTGGGTAATAAGAGACACTTTTCTGGGAAATGTTTTAAATGTAATTCTGCTTTTTTTTATTTTGAGCAGGACGCTGAGTTGTATTGTTATTGTCAAATATCCATGAATCCTTAATTAAATATTTCTTTTTTGGCAGAATTACATTTAAAACATTTCCCAGAAAAGTGTCCCTTATTACCCAGCCGTCCCTTATAGCCCCGTTTTACGGTAAAGAACACATGCATTGGGTGAGGGAATGCCCACAGCTCTCCAGCTGCACCTACTGTATACAAGAAGGACATTGGGTGAGAGACTGCCCGATAAAACCCAGACATACCTTCCAAGGCAGAGGAAGAGGCAGAGGCAATTTTCAGCATGGACGACGTCGGTCCTGGCAGCAGCAGCGCAACATACCACAGCCACCCCAGCCCCATTCACAAGCACAAGGTCAAGGGCTGATACAACAGCAGCAACAGTGATGTCAGGCAGATAAGACTGGTGCATGCGTGCCTTCTTTATTTTCACCCCCAGCAGACGCCATACATGAGCTTGCTAATAAAAATCTGCTGCAGCAACACATACACACACACATACCATCATAAAGATGTGCACACCACTTTAGTTAGGTATTCAACTTCCAATTTCAAAGATTTGCCAATTCTGCCAGTAGACGTTTCAGGGAAGTTGATAGATTTTATGGCAGATTCTGGAGTGACAGATTCAGTTCTGTCCTCATCATCAGGTTTACAGCCCCCTCTTACTTCCCACTCACTCACATTGCAAGTGACAAGTGGCAGTTTCACACGTGAATTTTTCACTAAACCACTGTCATGTGTGGTGGATGGAAAAACGTTTAGTCATGGCTTCCTGTTTTCTCCTCAGTGCCTTTTCAGCCTGCTAGGTTGAGATTTGATGTGCAGTTTATCACTCTCTCTCTCCTGCACCCCGCAGGGAACTCAAATTGAAACACCCAGCTCGACTTTTGTTAAAGTACCATCTCAGCTGTACATTTATAAATGGACACTGACAGATGAAGGGCGAAGCTCCCATTTGATTGAAATGGGAAAGAAGCTTTCGCCACATGCCACAGTTTCCATGCCACTGCACAGGACGCATTGCACATCACACCTTTCACAGGGCCCTGACACAGCATATGAAAAACAATGGTTACAAGTTAAACCCACACTACTGCAAACAACACATATCGTATGGGCGGCTGACTTCTGCTTTCTTTTGATTACACTGACACCTTACATGTCTACCATATTCTCAGTTCCACACAGCCACCCACATATTTCACTCACGAAAATCCTATCCTCAGCGTGGCGTGACATGGGCGCACAAGCCCTCGCTGCTCATCACACTGACGATTGGGTCCCATCCCCACCACTTCCCTATGCCGGCCTCACCACAGTTTTATTCTCCCCCTCTCTGCAAATGTTTCATGCAGAGTATATGGTTTCACTTCCCTGTGAGCATTTCATCCAAATGCTGGATGCTAACAGGCAGTACAGATGGATGAAACCTGTTATTATGCCCTCTGTACAGACGCAGGAAGATCACATGCTCTCACATGTTCCACCATCTCTGTGGGCTGCACACAAATACGATGTAGGGCTTATAAAAAACTGCCCTCCAGTGATTATCACACCAAAGTCTGATTTCAGACCCAAATGCTCACAATACCCACTCAGACCAGAGGCACGTGACGGCATCACTCCAGGTTTTGAATCTCTTCTGGGTTTACATTCCAGTTTAATGGGGCGCTCTACACTTTCACCAGGTTAGCTCAAGGATATTATTATGAAAACCCTACTATCTATAATGTTCCTTTAAAAAGACTCATTAAGCTCATTAACACTCACAGAGGGTTCTGTCCTGATTCAGTATGTCGATGACCTCTTGCTGTGTGCACCTAATGAATCACAGTGTCAAACAGACTCCATCAAACTTCTCTGCCATTTGGCTGATGAAGGCCACAAAGCCTCCAAGCCCAAACTACAGTTTTGTAAACCTGTGGTAACCTCTTTGGGTCATCGAATATTGTCTCAGGGCAAATCTCTCTCCCAAACGTGTGGATGCTATTTATCACATGGCCAGGCCTAAAACTAAAAGGAGCTCCTTTCTTTCCTTGGGATGGCATCTCATTGCCGCTCTTTCATTCCTGATTTTTCATATCTTCCTCTTCCACAGTGTGATGCTGACTCACTCTGTGACCATGACTGTTTATCCTTGGTTGACTCTGTCACCTCTCCTAGACCTGACCTTTCTGACACTCCACTTCCCAACTTTGACCTTGTCTTTTATGTTGATGACTCTGCATCTGTTGATCCTTTTTGTAGGCCGCAACAAAGTGAGTTGGGCTGTCTGTAATGACCATTGCGCATTGCTTTCTGACTCTTTGCCATCTCATCTCTCTGCACAGGCTGCTGAATTAGTTGCCTTGGCAGAGGCATGCACTTATGCTATGGGGCAATTGATCACTTTGAAGTGGTGCATGACTTTGGTGCCCTTTGGTGTGAACGTAACTTCCTTACCTCTGCAGGCTCACCGGTGGGAAAAAAATTCTGTTTATGTGTCACGCCTGCTGGAAGCTATTCTCCTTCCTTTATCTGTGGTGGTGTGCAAATGCACAGCCCACACTTTGTCTTCTGACCCTGTGTCCAAGGGTAATGCACGTGCTGATGCTGCAGCTAAAGCTGCAGCCCTGTCTCTTGCTGCAGCCCATGTCATGACCCCTTCTTTCCCTTCATGTGTCTGCCCTCCTACTAACCAACCCCCTTCTCCTATTGACTCACTTCTTACCATGCAGTCTCTTTCCTCCCCACAGGAACATCAGAAGTGGACAAAGAAAAGATCCTACAAAGACCAGGCTGGTGTGTGGAGGGGCCCAAAATACCCTCCCCTGTTTACCAGCTCAATTCTTCCATCATTTTGCTAAATTGACTCATGGGAAAGACCATGTGTCAAGAGAAGGGATGATACAACCACTGCATGCAAATTGGTTCACTACTGGTTTCACTGTATATGCTGACAGTTTTTGCAAAACATGTCTAATCTGTGCCACTAATAATGCCCACAGGGTTCCCAAACAGGTTCCAGCAGCCCATCCGCCTCCTGCAGGACCTTTTCAGCATGGACTTCATTGAGCTCACCCCAGCTGAGGGTAAAGAGTACTGTACTAGGGAGACATACTGTTAAGTTCCCCTACCAGAGTGCCACCAGACATGGATGACCAGGACATCAATCATCCTTTGCCACAGCAGGCCGCCGAAGCATAGACCCCACAGAGACATCAGGAGAAAGACTGCACCAGCCGCAGTTGGACCACTTTTGTTGTGATGCTGTTGGGACTTATTATATGTCTGCTAACCTGTTATTTTTTCTTACTAACACAGGAGAACCCCATAGTGAGCAAAAGAGTACAGGTTGACCTTAATTCTAGCCGTATTAGCTTAATACTGCTCTTGGTAGTAGTGATGCTTCTATTCTGTAGCTGTTGTATTCTTCTCCTTATCAGGCATATGATTTTGAAGTTATTTGTTACCAATATGCTACACTATATGCCCGCAAATGCTTCTGACAGTTCAGCTCTAAATTGTACTGCTTTGGACATGTCTCAACTTCCCTTCCACGATGATTATGGAAACTGTGTTACCAATTCCCTTGATACATAGTTCACATGTTGTAGGTGAATGCTTCCCTACTTTGCTTGCTCCACATCGAGTGCTTACACCCTCAAAAACAGCTTCTTTGTGACCCTCCACACATGCTAATTTCTATGTCATGGCTGATGACGTGTTAGTTTAAACCTGTTACAGTGTACTTTCACTGATGTCTTTGCTTTGACAGTCTTGTACATTTTTTAGTGATCATATATGATCAAGAGAAGGGAAATGTGGTAGAAATTTACCATTTATTATTCACATCTTTTATTGTAGTGGGAAATTGTTGCTCATATATTAACCTGTTGTGTAATGATTGATTTAGACAACATACTCAGTAATGTAGTGTCTACATATTCAGTGCATAGTGTGAGAGGTGAATCATAATGAATTTATGCTCAGCATGCATGTTTTATCTCTCCTCTGCACGGAATGTTCTCAGTGAGCAGGGGAGTGGGTGAGCCTTGTGGGAAATAACTGTTAAGATTGTCAGGTAAGGTCAAATCACATTCTTGTGAGTTGTGTGCTCCAACAGTGTGTCTTTGGGTCTTATCTTCAAGGTTGCTACCATATTTGGAGCAGAGAGGAATACTATAAAGGAAGCAAAGCTGCTGACAAGAGCAGAACAGTGAGAGCAGATTTTGTCTCTTCTCCACTCTTCTCCTGTATCCAGAGAAATAAAGGTTATCCAGCTGGCAGAATCGTCTCTCTTTATTTCACTTCAGAACACTAATAATGGGCTGTAAAATTTGGTCACACAGCCCATTCTGCCACCTTCGTGCATCCTGGGAACCCTTACCTGGGAGATTGAGAGTCGAGTCCGCCAGGCCCAGTCCTCAGAGCCTGAACCAGCGGGATGTCCCTAACCACCTTTACGTCCCTGCCGCCCTCTGCAGTGAAGTTATTCAGTGGGGGCACACCGGATGTTTTGCCTGCCACCCAGGGGTGGTACGTACTGTTGACATCATTAAGCGAGCGTTTTGGTGGTCCACGTTGCAGCGGGACGTGCAGGAGTATGTGAAGGCTTGCCAGACATGTGCCTGGAATAAAGCCTCCCCTACCCCTCCCGCTGGCCTTCTTCACCCCCTCCCCATCCCCAGTCGGCCTTGGTCCCACATCTCCATGGACTTTGTCACTGGTCTTCCCCCATCTCATGGTAATACGGTGATTTTGACCATTGTGGACAGATTCTCCAAGGCCATACATCTGGTTCCTCTTCCCAAGCTGCCATCTGCCTCCAAGACTGCAGAGTTGCTATCCTACCACGTCATCAGGCTGCATTGAATTCCCATGGACATTGTGTCTGACCAGGGTCCTCTGTTCATTTCACAGGTTTGGAAGTCATTTTGCCACTGCCTCGGCACCACCATCAGCCTCACCTCCGGCTATCATCCACAGAGCAATGGGCAGGCAGAGTGTGCCAACCAGTCCCTGGAGGCTGCCCTTTGTTGTGTGGCAGCCGATGACCCCACTTCATGGAGCTCCCATCTAACCTGGGTGGAATATTCACTAAATTCCACGGTCTCTTCAGCCACGGGCTGATCATCATTTGAGGCATCCGTGGGCTACAACCTCCCCCCCCCCGCTTTCTATGACGGAGAGAGAGGTTGCGGTGCCGTCCATGGGGGCCCATTTTTATTGCTGCCGCTGGGCCTGGAGATCCACTAGAGCAGCTCTCCTTCGCTCCACTGAGCACAATCAGCGCTACGCTGACCGCAAGAGGGTCCTGGCGCCAGACTACAAGACTGGACAGTAGGTCTGGGTGGCCACGGATCAGGTCTCGCTCAAGGCTGAGTCCTGGAAGCTCGCTCCCCGGTTCGTGGGTCCCTTCCCTGTCACCAGCAACATAGGCGACTCTGCTGTCTGCCGCCACCTCCCACGGGTGCTCCACGCGTACCCAACCTTCCACGTCTCCAAAGTCAAGCCTCTCTCCTCCAGCTCTCTCTGCCCTCCCCCGAAGCCATCTCCTTCTCCCCAGGTCTTTGACGGACACATTACTCACACCGTCAAGGAGATCTTGGATGTTTGTCGTCGGGGCTTGGGGTTCCAATACCTGGTTGACTGGGAGGGCTATGTCCCGGAGCATCGGTCATGGGTCCCTTGGTCTGGATTCCATGACGAAGGTATGGTCCGGGCTAACCATCGAGCCCACCCAGAGAAGCCTGGGGTACCGCCAGGAGGTGTTCCTTGAGGGGTGGTGGGCACTGTCATGTGCTGGCGAGTGCTCGCCCCCTCCTTCCTGTTCACCTGTCTCCTCATCAGATGCATCTGCTGTCTCCTGCTGGGCCAGCGTTTATAAGGAAGCGCTCTTCAGTGATTCAACGCTGGCTCGTTTGGGTATACTGCTCCAGCAGACAGCTCACACAGTAAGCGGTTGTGTTGTTAATGACCTTGTCTTACACATGTTTTCTTCCTCCTCTTCCAGGTTGCTGCCAACGTAGTGGTGCATCTCCGGGGATTTGGTGTGCTTGCCAGCCTGTTGCTCCACCTCTATGCTGCTCATCCTCTCCACCCGGTCAGAGCCCACAAACCATACCCAACCGGCAGTTCTTACCTGCTGGTTCATCTCCTTTGCTGGGTTCTGTGCCGGTCTCTCCTCACTTCCCACGTAAGTGGTATAATTTGGATTCCATTATTCCTCCATTCCTCTCTAATCAGTCTCGTCTATCTTTGGCTTCTGCTTCTCTCGCGAGTGACTGACTTTTTCCACAAGTGTGTGGTTTTTGAAAATTTGGTTTGTCGCAGCAGATGACTGCCCCTCCCTGAGCCTGGTTCTGCTGGAGGTTTCTTCCTGTTAAAAGGGAGTTTTTCCTCTCCACCGTCGCCAAGTGCTTGCTCACAGGGGATCGCCTTATTGCTGGGGTCTTTCTGCAATTGTGGGGGTTTCCCCTACACTTGAAAGTGCTATGAGATGACTGTTGTTGTGAAATGGCGCTATATAAATCAATAAAGTTGAAAGTTGTAGTTGAAATTCTAATAAAAGGTCAAACGTTCTCTGTGTGTTCTTTTGGTGATTGCACTTTGCACTCAGGTTACTTGTCCAGTCAATATGACAGAAAGACTCAAATAGTCATCTCACAGGATGGTATTTGTCCCTGCAGCCTTATGATTTTACAATTCAGTATATGGCAGGGAAAGCCAACCTTGTGGCAGACAGCCTTTCCAGAGTACATGAGTTTTAAAGTACTGTACTCTTGGGAGGTGGGGGAGGAAATATGACAACGGAGTGTCGCCACTGGTATGGACCTCTTTAATTAGATGGTATATTATATGTGCAAGGGAATTTATAACTTTCAAATATTAAAATATATTCTAATTTATAAAAATACACAGAGTTGGAAGTTGTAAATGGTATTTATTTGTGGGCTAGATATCTGTTTTCTTGGTGAGTTGAAGTCCACCTGTGAGATAAAAAAAAGAGTTAATGTTAATAATTAAGTCAGTTGTGTGAGGCAAATAAAAAAAACACTTACCTTTGCCAGCATACTTCCTGGTGGTGTCTCGGGCAAAAGAATCCCCAGGGGCTCGAGCGCCTTATAAAGGGTGCCAGGAGGGAAAAGTATGCAGTAGATGAGTAGAAGGGGAAGTTGGTTGTAGATTTAAATGTAAATAATGGTTCATACTATTTATGGGTGTTTATTTATTATGTGTGAGTTTGTAAATATTGTGTAGATATTATTTATATGTTTAATGGGTATTTTAAGGTATTGTTGGGTGTATGTAAAATGTGTATATTTATTGCCTTACCCGTGGACAATGGTACAGTATGTTCTAACCAGGCTAATTATCTCACTGGGTATATGAGCAGGTGATTTTCATTTGGAGGATGTTGGGTGTCGGTCATTTTAAATTGGAGTTGTTTGCCTGCACAGTGTCTAAATAAATGGAAAATACTTGTTGCAAACTCCTGAAGTCCAGATCTTCTGTGAAACGTGCCTTGACCGCTCAAGCCCTACAACAGTCCCCTATGACAGTACCACCCCCCTTAAGGGTGGAATAACCCTAGACAACCCCAAAGAGTAACATCAACAAAACAAAAAAACACGGGCTGCACGGTGGCGCAGTGGTTTAGCACTGTGGCAGCACAGTTTTACCCTCGGCCGGGGGACCGCGGGGATCATGAGATCGTGGGTTCGATCCCAGCCCCCGACCAACAGTGAGCTGTGTGGAGTTTGCATGTTCTCCCCGTGTTGCGCGGGTTTACTCCGGGATTTCTCCGGTTTCCTCCCGCACACCAAAAACATGTAGGTTTAGGGCGCTCGCGCATGCAGCGACCAGCAGCCGGTGGCTTGTCACCAGACTGCAAACCAAGTCTACCTACGGGTACAAATAAGTAACAAAAAAAAAAAAAAACAAACCTCGGGGGGGGGGGGGCACAAGGCCAGGCAAGCCTCTGGAATGGCAGGTGGAGAACCCCCTGGCCTCTTGGACAATGGGTGTAGCAGACTGCTCGACCTCTTGAATGACGGGTGGAGTGGACAGCTCGACCGCTGGGATGATGGGTGGAGTGGACTGCTTGACCTCTTGGACGATGGGTGGAGCAGACAGCTTGACCTCTGGGATGACAGGTAGAGTGGATTGTTCAACCCTTGGGACGATGGGTGGAGGTCCCCCGACCTCTGGAACAATGATGGGTGGAGTGGACTGCTCGACCTATGGAACAATGATGGGTGAAGCAGACTGCTCGACCTCTGGAACAAGGATGGGTGGAGGTCCCCCTACCCCTGGAACAATGACAGGTGGCAGCCCCCCGACCTCTGACATGGCCTGTGGAGAAACCCCGGCCTCTGGGATGGCAGGTGGAGACCCCCCGGCCCCTGGAACGGCAGCTGGGGACCCCCTGACTTCTGGACCGACCGGTGGAGTGTGGCCCTTCTGCAGCTCCATCCTTGACACGGCCACCTTGGACAAGGAGGTGGAACAGGAGGTCACTGAGGTGACACCACAGTAAACAACAGCAGAGACTGGTGGGAAGGACCCAAAAGTTGTTGAAATCTGCACTTGGGTCCCCCCACCAGAAGCAAAGCACGTCTTTTCTACAGTGGTGGTGGAAAATAAATGAAGAAGTGCTTGCCTTAACTCTTGGTCTCCTGGAGTTAAGGCAAGGGAAAACAAACAAACAAACAAACAAAAAAAAACTCCTGGTCTCCTTCTGCCGGGGTGACAACTTCAGGGCGCGTAGCTGGAACCGGAATGTGCCCCTCGCATTGAGCAGGAATGGGAGCGTGCCCCTCAGGCTGAGCAGGAACAAGAGTGTGCACCTTGGTCTGAGCAGGAATCGGTTCTGATGCTGGTGCTGGGGAGCAGTGTGGCGCTGGTTCTGGAACCTCAGGAACAGCAGGCACTTCCATAATCAGTCGGTTCCCACCCAGTATCGGCAAACACTCTGAAAAGAGACAAGGGGAGATGGGAGATGCAGGTGAGGATGGATGGATGGAACTGGTGGCAGAAATCACAGCAGAGACAAGGAGAAAGAGCTCAGCCGTGGTGGGTGGCTGTTAGTGATTCCCCTTCCCAGGAACAGGACAAGACCTTTCATTAATAGATGTAAAACAATAATAAGGTACTTGCCCTTGTTCCTGCTCTGCTGCAGCTGAAGCGTCAGGTGAGTCCTCCCGGGAGCTGCTGGAACTCGTCTGACTGAGGATCTCTGCCCGATGATGTGGAGCTGTGATGTGTTCCTCTGGAATAGACGGCTGGGGCGCACTAACGTCCTGCTCTTCAGCTGCTGGAGCTGCCACTGATGGAGTACTCCAGGAAGCTGGGGCCGCAGCAGCAGAATCTCTTGGCGAAACCTTGAGTGAACGGCCTGGGTGGCGTGCAGAGCGACATTCCTTGAGGCTCACTTCCCCGTTGGCCCTTTAGATGGTGGCTGGTCCTCAAACACTGTGAATAATACCTCTGGAGTGAGCCAGGAATTATATTCTAGCTGGATGTCATTTTGTGCGAGGATCGCCTGCCTCCATTCCTCCTGCTCCAACACGTCCACAATCGTGGCTGGTTGGACCGCTTCCCAAACCATCCGGTTCACACCTGTAATAGTTGGCCTATTGTGGTAGGAGGCACAGTAGCACAATAATCAGGAAGCAGACAATGGATCAACTGTATTTTGACTTTTTAGTTATGTCACCAGTAATTGCAGTAGCCATTGCACTGTTGGAGTGCACACCAGAGGTCTGACCAACATCACAGACAGATGTAAAATGGTGTCTTTTATACTTGTCATCAGGCCTATCTCTGGACAATATATGGGGTAATTCAAATTGCTATACTAAAGTAAAATAAATATAAATGATAATTGCAATTTAAATATACACACAATGATATTTATCATTACTGCAAAACCCAAAACAAGAAACCCAGTATTAATATATACAACATGTAAACATTCAGACTTCTGTACCAAACACCCTATTCCTATCCTACCCATTTAGTCCCTCCCAGAAGCTTTATTAGGGCAACTGTGTTGCCACGTGAATCTTTTGACTGGACACCCTGGCAGAGGTGGACTTACCATGAGGCAAAGGTAGGCAGTTGCTTTAGGCCCTGACCTGCTAGGGGCCCCGATCTACTAGAAGCCCCATATATTTTTAAAAAATGTTTAGCATATTTAACGTGTTGTCTGACAAACTATAGAAACACGGGTATTTATAAAAACGTCAAATCAAATCATGATCATAACGTCCTTCCCCTTCTCCTCAGACTGTTGGACTGTTCCACGTATCTCAGCGCTGTATAATATCAGAGTTGCGACACTCCGGTAGACTTCTATAGAAAGTGTGAAAGGCGAAAGTCACGTGGGTCAAGGAGCAGTGAATAGTTCCAGTGGAATTTTCCCCATAGACCATCATTCATTTCACAGAGTGTCTGCTTAATAATCCTGGGTAAGCTAATGAATGGCCGTTGTTTTGGTCATTTTACCACTTAAGTTAACAGGTAGATTCTGTAGTCTGTGATCTTGTTTTATTTTGCCAGCTTTTTTCTTGTTTATGTGCAGCAAAAGCTCATAAACTTTCAATTGTTATTAGCCTGTGCTAGCTCAACTAGCTAGCCGGGTCAGCCCTTATTTCAAAAATCTGTTGTACAGTTATTGGGTGAAGACACTGTTTTTGAGAGACATTACAGATGTGTAGTAGCATTACATGATGGGACATGACATGAAAACCTGTGACAGAACAGATGTGACTTATTATTTTGCTCATAGCAGTTGTAGCAGCATTGGTAGCATAACTGCAGGAGGGATCAGGTCAAGTGGACCCCTGACCAAGTGAGCACCCCACATGGTCCCCAGGATCTAATTTGTATATGCACGAGTACATTTTCAATCCAGTCATTTATACAGTGATTTATAATTTCCTGAAGCCTCATTCAGAACATTATAGTCACCAAGAAGTGTAAAAGAATATATGCATATATATAGTATATGTATTAAAAAAAATAGAGAAAGTTTTGGCTCCATTTCTGCTTTCAAAAGGCTTCTCTTTTCCACCGCTGCTGCTCGTCACGGCTGGCTGCCCCCAGATGAAAATCCAGAGAATAGGTATGTGGGACTATAATGTTCTGAATGAGGCTTTAGAAAATTATGAATCAGTTTGTAAATCACTGGACTGAAAATGTACATGTACAGATTAGATCAACTGGGGTCCACTTGAGGTGCTGACTTGGTCAGGGGTCCACTTGACCTGTGTCCGTTGTAGACAGTACTGTGGCTGCTAGCCCATGTTGCTCAAATGACACGTCCGCTGTGTCAATGGCTACCCTTCACAGAGGAGGAGATGATGAGGGAACTATAGACCACGAGTCTGACCAGTTTGCTCTTGAAGTTGACTCATCATTATGGCCTAAGCACCTGACAGACAAAGAGCGTTGCTATTTAGTTCCGAGAGGGCCTGTTTAATATTTTTTTTGTATTTATCCTTATTTTTGTGTGATATACAGTATTCTCCCTAGTGTCTACATAGTACAGAGGAGTGAGCACAATGGATGCCTCTGCAGAATGAACCAGTAGCAGACCGTGAACAGGACCCTGCTGGCAAATGTGGGTATGTGTAAACAAACAACAGATCATCCATGTGAGCTGCAAATGTGCACTGTTAACACCCCCCCCCCCCCCACACACACACACCACCACCACCACAAACATCATTGCAGTTGGTTTGGAGACATTTTTTCAAAAAACAATGCAATTATTCTTTTATATTTTTCCATGTAAATTTTCATCTTTATTCTTCTGAATGGTATTTTCTACAAAATTTTATGACTTTCTCAGTAATCTGCAGTTTTTTCTTGTAACTTTGGCCTTTTTTCTCATATAGTGTCGCTTTAAGCTTCTTTGTTTTTCTACAGCTGTAATTCCTGATACCTGAATGATATCATTTGAAGACTTCTGAGGACAATAAGTTTCAGGTAGGATGTCAGTAAGGCTTGATTGAATGAATGAATGAATGAATGGTGAATTTTATTTGGTAATGAACATACAATCAAAGCAATGAAAAATATATAGGACACATAAGAACAACTGAAAGGGTGTAGGCTGAAGCTAGTGCTTATATAGCACCTACCTCGTTACAATTTTAAAATCAATAATGTCAAAATTTAAGTCATACCCAGAAAAGTGAAAAGAAACTGTAAAACAAAGATTAAATAGGGCCCCATTTCTGTCTTTTTAGGCCCCAAATGGACTAAGTCTGCCCCTGCACCCTGGAGCAAACAAAAGGACAGGACAGGTAAGTGTGATGTGTGACTTTGAGAGGGTTTGAACCCTGGGGCTTGCCGTAGCTGTCTGAGGGGGATGACATCAGGCGGGCTGCGGCTGCTGTATATATTCACCTGTGTCTGTAATGAAGTTCAGTTCATTGCTCTGCATAAGACGGCTCATGGCTCACTTATTTCCATACATAACATTTGGCGACTGAGGATTAAACCATGGGGGTGTGCGTGTCACCTCTGTGGCTGTTTCTTGAGCACCCAGGAGAACCAGCAATAATGTGGCCATGGTGGCTCGACGTGTTCGAGACACACATTACAGTGTTGGGCCTTGGTAAATGCAACACAGTAAGGAAACGAGCACTTCTTGTTCACAAACTTGCCGTGGAAGGTTGGCGAATTCTCCACTCGTTGGAACTGACGGAGTCATATGAGCATGCTGTTGAGCTTCTTGCTATTTACACACACGTAGCACGAAGCTGTGGGTTGAAATGCTAATGGCACCAATAGACACGAAAATAACTAGCACGGGGGAGCTAACGTCCCTGCTAGTAGCAGTGGAGAATTTAGCCACGGGACTAAATGGACGCCAAGCACAGAAGTTATCCAAACAAACTGCGTTAGCTGGCACAGTGAACATGGCAGAAGAGGGAGAATCCTGAGCTGAGCGTGACCGCAGCACTGTGGGTGAGCACGGCGCGGGGAGTGAAGATGACACGGAGGGGCAGCAACAACCAGACTCGGCCCCGTTTTCCCCGCAGCCAGAGTTGGAGCAGCAGGAGAGGGGGCGCGAGCATGCTGACAGCCCCGAAACACAGCAGCGACAGCCGGGCATAGAGACAGCACAGCGGAGCACCTCAGATGACAGAGAGGAGGTACCGGACTGCTTTTGTACCCGAAACGAGCCGCAGTCGAAGACGGACACTGGGAGCGGACAGTACAAAGAGCTAACTGATGCCACGGTGGTCCAGCAGGGCCAGTTTCACTCAAGTTCGGCATGGGTGGGTCACAGTGCCAGCACTCGTGACATGGTAGAGGGGGGTACCGAGTGTGGCAGCAAGGCGCGTGCGTCGGCAAGTGACACCTAGGTGTTAGCCCCAGATGCCCCCAGTACTTGGCCACAGTTGGGTGGGGGGTCTGCGGCTACAACGGTGAATGCTACAACATTTATAGAAGAGGACAGGGCCAATCGACAGCCAGCAAAACATCGAGGGTGTCTGCGCATAGTGGCTAAGCTGGGCGCAGTGTGCTTCGGGTTGTCTGATGGCTCGTCGAGGCACGCCAATCAGCTTCAGCGTGTCCGGGAAGATGCTCCAGGTGGCAATGCTGGATGGGAGTCGGTGATGGCGGTGTGGGATCTGAGCTCCACCATCCAGAAGATCGGCCATTGCTCCGGGGGTCTGCAGTCTCCAGGGGCACGCCTGCTGAGGGGCTGCCCTTGACACCGCCCCCCCATGCAGGTTCCAGTTTTTTCACCCAAATGACTGTGCTGTAGCATTATTTATAGTTCTGGTGTTTTGTGCTTGCATGTTATGTTATGGGGTTTTTATTGTGTGTTATTATGTTTAGTTTAGGAGCACAGCTGATATGTTTAGTTTGAATAAAGACTCTTTTTATTTTATGGGTGGCAGAATAATCCACCCCACCGTGCGGGCTGTATGGTAGTCCGCCCGTCAGCCCTGTTTTTAAGTTGTTTTGTGTGAATATGATAGGCCAATTTAGTACATTGTTTTTCGTTATTTTAGTGTGTGATTCGGGTCCAAAATTTGGGGGGGAAAGATTCAATTGTGTGTATGGTTTTGGACTTTTCTAAAGGGGGGTGGTGATGTGTGACTTTGAGAGGGTTTGAATCCTGGGGCTTGCTGTAGCCGTCTGAGGGGGATGACATCAGGCGGGCTGTGGCTGCTGTATATATTCACCTGTGTCTGTAATAAAGTTCAGTTTGTTGCTCTGCATAAGACAGCTCATGGCTCGCTTATTTCCATACATAACAGTAAGTACTTTTGTAAACAACTCAAATTATAAGCTAAACTAATGCACTAAACCTAGCCATAATAGTTCTACATAAATGTTGCAGCTCAGAAAAATGCCCATTTTGTTTGCTCTTCAACTATTAATTAACTTAGCTCATTTGCATCTCTCTTTTAGGTGGAGCAGATCAATCAAAACCACCTGCTGGAAATAGCACAATCAAGTTACACTCAATAAATATTAAATATTCAATATTCAATAAATAAGTCAATAAATACTAATACAAATTGTGCAAATATGTAATGTATAAAATGGTTTGTGCAAATCTAATAAAGTGCATGTATGACAAAAGTGCAGTGTCATTAATTGTAATTACGTTTGTCAAAAGAATTGTAAACAAGCAACAGGGAAGGCGAAGCTGGAGAAGGGGTTGATGATCTGGAGCCAGGCTGAGAGGAGTAGTGCAGAATACCCAATCATCTGAGCAAGTCCCAAACTTGGGATATACTGGCGTGCAGTCTAGCTGGCTTGGTATTACGCAGCAGGTCCGGGCAGCTGAAAAGAAGTTCTTCCACTTGCCACAGAATCCCCAATCCCTCCAGCGGATTGGGATAATCAAAAAAACTGGTCCATGAGCCGGGAGAACTGGTTCACAATTTCTACCACTACCTCCAGGCTCGGTGACTCCCTCCTCCTGTCGTTTTTGTCTGCTGAGTCCTTAACTGACAGTAGCCATGTTTACATGGACAAAAGTAACCGGATTATGTCATGAACCTGGGTTTGGTGGTTCCAAACCCAGTTCTGACCTATGGTTGTTTTGCACTATTTTCCATCAGGCGCGTCAGGGAGCTATTTGGGTCCTTTGCTCCCTGACAGCTTGGGCACGCCTCCTCCTCTTGTCAGTGCCATCAGCTGTTTCTTATTACAGGTGTTCTCACGCACATACACACACACACTCCATTCATTTCCATTTACATGCTCTGACACTCTCTCATGCACACCTGGGATTTATTATGTTCAGCCCATGCTTTCTCACACCGGCGGTCTCTTCCCTCGTTAGTGTCATTATTACATTAATGCCACGTTTGTAGGAAGAGATCGTCGGAGCATTCAGCCTCATACATGACAGCGTGTCCCTCCATGTATGTGTGTTCCACTATCTACGTGTTCATTCAACCTGTCGTTGCCGTGGTTTATTTCCTTGGTGTTAGCGGCTGACCCTGTCTCACCCTCATCCACTGGACTACACGGACAGCCCCGGATCGTTCCAGCCGTAAGTTCACGTTTGCCTTTCTCCTCATGCCATCAGCCTATGGCGGCACTAGGCATTCTCTCCCTCTGGCTGTAGAAGTTCCAGGTGGCATCCCTGTATGTCTGGTGGCCTTATTATCCTCATCTTTGCAACCCTCAGTTTGTAACTGTGCCTGTAAGCTGGACTGGTTATTTTGGTAGTTTATGTTCAATAAAGTGCACGTTCTACTCTCGCAATTGGGTTTTTCATTTCTTCCTCCGTGCACTGCGTAGTAGCGCACGGGGAATCATAACAGATTAAAAGCCTGATCAGAATAAAAATGCTTCATGTAAACGCACCAGTCTGAATATTCTCACCTGATCACATTCATTCGGCTCAAATTTCCTTCCAATTGAGACGGATGGGTTATACCGATTGTTATTCTGATTGGTGCGCATATAAACACTTAATCCAAAGCTTGGGTAGAAAATATGTTTACTGCGCATGTCTGTACGTCAGCCACACATTGACATGATGCATTTCTGCCTTTACAGCAGCTAGCGGAAGACATGGCGGGAGTAAAACAAAACTGTATCGTCCTGCTGTCTCCCTCTGTTCGTCATATGCAGAAGTATGTACTTGTAGTTTCATTACGGAGACCAGCAGAAACAAAAGTACCGTCTGAATAACACGATACAGGTCCATTTCAAAAAGAGAAAGACACGAAGCGGGGTTTATTTACATCGGAAGTGGCTTCTTCTTCTACTATTTCTGGAATGTCGGATAATTGTGCGCGTGTCAAAATGATTTAGTCTGTTCAAACGTGTGACACATGGAAACACACGTCCTAATCGGATCAACTTTTTCAGGATCCATGTAAACAGTAGAGTTCTGATCTGAATTGTAATCAGATTGAAGAAATTTTCCCCATGTAACCGTGGCTATTGTGTAACTGTCAGGTTTGCCCCCACAGGACTTAAGGACAGACTCATATGCTGGGCGGCGTTTCAGCATATTTATTGACACAACGAAAGAAAAAAGCGCTTGTGGGCTGAGACAGAGAATAACGCCGTGGTGGCAGATACAACTTAAATGATGAACACACGGGTAAGATTTAGCTGATATTGATGAGCACACCGTACCGAGACTAAGGCGTGCGGTGTATAAATAAGGCAGGAGCTGATGAACAAGATAAGGTGCAGCCATGGCAGATTAACAACAAAAGAATTCAATAGTCGGAGGAGCAGAGTAAACTGAGGACGCTGTCACAAAATACACATGAAGAGCAGGACAGGATAATAGCACTAATATTGCAAAGGATAACACATAACTAAGGGCGAAGGCATAATTAACACTAATGAAAACTAAGGAGAAACATAGCTAAAGAGTGGAACATGTTTGCAAACATGTCCCCCATAACAGCTTATTTGTAGCTTACCTTTTGTACTCACCTTCCATCCTTTGTTCATCAGTTATTGTTGGTTTGCAACTGATTTGATGAATTAAGGAGTACTCACAAGCATTATGCTAGCGGCTTGAATAGGGTGAAATGTATAATTGCAGGCCATTTTCTGCTTCTTGCCATTGCTGCTACATTTTTTTTTTTGTACTTATTTTGTACCCGTAGGTAGATTTGTTTTGCAGTCTGGTGACAAGCCACCAGCTGCCGGTTGCTACGTGCGCAAGCGCCCCTTATCCCTAACCTGCATGTTTTTGGCATGCGGGAGGAAACCGGAGAAATCCCGGAGTAAACCCACGCAACACGGGGAGAACATGCAAACTCCACACAGATCACTGTTGGCCGGGGGCAGGGATCGAACCCACGATCTCTGCGATCCCCCGGCCGAGGGTAAACTGTGCTGCCGCAGTGCTAACCACTGCGCCACTGTGCAGCCCATATATTTGTTAATATACAGTTGGAAGAAAAAGTAGGTGAACCCTTTGGAATCTGGTTTTCTGCGTAAATTGGTCATAAAATGTAATCTGACCTACATCTAAATCCCAAGTATAAACAAACACAATACCATAATACCACACAAACAATTACAATATTTCATGTCTTTATTCACAGTGCTTTATGCATAGTCCCTTCAGTGTTCCTACAAAGAAGAGAGCTGTTGCAGGCAATGCAGGTCCACTGAGGCTATTTGAGAAGTCACATTCATCCAGTCAAAGGTTGATGTACCATCAAAATAATTTTGGAAACATTATTTGAAGGTAAAAATCCTACGTAGTGTTGCTGTAATGTGCTTTGCCACATGTTGTGTAATTTTGACAATATTTCATTAAAAAAAGTTCTGACTCTTACCATTTCATACAGGACACTTTTTAACTGTGCATTCCATCAGGTTAAATGGTATGCTGCACTTGCCGTCAGCATTGGAGGGACTTTTTCCTCTCACTGAAATGAATGTAAATTCTATTTATTACACTGGTCAACACCAAATTTTTTGTCTAAGTTTTTTTTTAGCTGATTTAGGACAATTTTGCGGCGTGGGGGGTGAGGTCGCTGGCCTCCTGGCACCTGGGGCCCGGGGGTGGACGTTGGCCCCGCTGAGGGGTAGGGGGCTGGCGGGTCCGGGGGTGTGGGCTCGCCGCGCTGGCCGCCTGGCAACCTGGCCTCCCTTGATCGTCCCTCCGGGGCGGATGCCTGGCTTTCCTGGGACTTGCTGATCTCGGATGTTTGTGCCCTGTGGAGGTTGGTGGCGCTGCCTTGCCTGCTCGGGGCTTCCGGGGGGTGCTGGTAGTCCAGCAAAAGCTAGCGGTACTCAAATACTTTGCAAGCAGTTTCATGAAATGGTCAGTCAGAGAGAAACTCATACCGGCTCAGATGTCACCTGGTTTAACAAGGTCAGGAGTTCCTGGCAGTGGAAGGTGAAGGACAGAGCTGTGTGGAGGAATCTGATCAGACCTAAATGAAACAGGCATTGTCACCCCGACAGACTGCTATGATGATGATGATGATGATGATGATGTGCTGAATCCAAAAATCACATTGGTTTTTCTCAATCAGGTCAACTTTTTGAGTTATGGCCACATGTTGTTTTTTTACGTTTTTGTTTACATATACGGGTATTTTCGCTTTATATGATGCAAAATTCTTTTTTATTTCTTGAAATTTCTCAAACTCTGAAGAGTTTGCATGTGCCAGTTTATGACATGATGTCATAAATTGTCATGATGGCTGATTACTGTTGGACTCTGAAGAGAGACATCCCTACTGCTGAGCGTTCTAGAGGTTCGAATAAATGGAAGTTGAAGCTCTGAATTTTGAACATTGGTGACGTCACATTCACTTTACATGTACTTACCTTTATCAATGTCTACTATTCAATTTACAGTAATCGAAGTTTGTAACATTAAATCAATTTAGTCAGAAGATCAGGTTTTTTAAAAATCAACTTAGCATAAAAACCTGACCTGATCGAAAGAAACGGATGTCATTTTCAGATTTAGCGGTGCAAAATTGTCTTAAATCAGTTGAAAAAACACAACTTATAAAAAAAATTATTTTTGTAACCCTGTGTTATGTACCATCAACATTTGAGTGCAGCATTAAGTTTACTTTCATTTGTATTTACTGCTTATTACCTCCACCAAGGGAGGGGATGGATAATGTTTTTAGTGGTATTGGTTGGTTTGCCTGTTGGTTTGTCTGTTGGTTGGTTATTTGGTTTTTTTTTTTTTTTTTTTTTTTTTTTTTTAATTATTTGTACCCGTAGGTAGACTTGGTTTGCAGTCTGGTGACAAGCCACTGGCTGCTGGTCGCTGCGTGCGCGAGCGCCCTAAACCTACATGTTTTTTGGTGTGCGGGAGGAAACCGGAGAAATCCCGGAGTAAACCCGCGCAACACGGGGAGAACATGCAAACTCCACACAGCTCACTGTTGGTCGGGGGCTGGGATCGAACCCACGATCTCATGATCCCCGCGATCCCCCGGCCGAGGGTAAAACTGTGCTGCCACAGTGCTAAACCACTGCGCCACCGTGCAGCCACCGTGGTTTGTCTCAAACTCAAAAAGTTATGAATGGACTTTGATGACATTTTTTGGGAAAGGTGTGTAATGACATGGGGAACAGATGATTCAGACCATGATGGGGATGCAGGAATTTTTTGAATATTATTTTATATATTAATCTGGTGCTTTCCATGTACTGCCCCTTTAAGATGTGTCCACTCAGTTATGTGCGTGGTCACACCAGAGGGCCATGTACCTTGGCAACCCGAAAGCCAAACGCTGCAGAAAAAGTATTAGGGGGCGTGTCCATCAAATTTGTTTTTCCTGCTATGGGTGACTATTTTCTATTCATTCTCTATGTAGTCCAACATTTAGCGCTGAAGTGCTTTGAGCGGTGGTCTTTTTTTGTCACGATGCTCAGGGCTGAAAAAAAATTCAACTTGTCAGACTGCTGTGCAGCTGCGCTCATCAATGTCAGACCTTTCTGACAGGTGACAGACGTTGGAGAGGCTGAATTTTGCTGCATCAAACAACCTGGTACTCTTTGATCTGACACTAAAAGGATAACCTGATCAAAATTTGAAAGTAAACGCTTGGAGGAACATGTCCGCATCTGTCGCCGTGCCAGGTGAGTGTTTGTGCCTTCATCATGATCATATTTCTTACAAGTTTGTTGCGGCCGATAATATGGATACGATGCGAATTTGTAGTTGATAACTGCAAAAAATGGTATGATGCCACACTGTTGTGTAATATTGCTTAATAATTATGAACCTTGTCAGTAAACTGTAAGGGAGAAGAGAGGAGGAAAAAAAAACGAAAACCAACCTGAAAGTTTCAACAATCCATGATGTTGATTTAAGGTGGAATTGCCCAGCCCCACTGTATGGTCAATACTGTCACGCCTCGCCGCCCATCTGCGGCGCCAGCTGCACGCACACCTGCACCTCATCAGCGGCGAGGGATTTAAGCCGCCTCGCCCTGGGCTTCGGCCTGAAGCCGTCAGTCTTCACTCGCTACAACGAGCACCGCTACAATGCTACGAGCACCGGGTCCATGTGAGGCGGGTCCTCCACAGGCTGCTGGAGAACCGGTTGTATGTGAAGGCAGAAAAATGTGAATTCTACGCTAAGACAACGTCCTTCCTCGGGTTCGTCATCTCCCATGACCAGGTGCTTCCGGACCCAGTGAAGGTGAAGGCGGTGGTGGAATGGCCTACACCTACATCGAGAAAACAGGTGCAACAATTCATTGGGTTTGCAAACTTCTACCGCCGCTTCGTCCCGAATTTTGGCACCGTCGTCGGCCCTCTGACCCGCCTCACGTCCCGTAAGGTCCCGTTCCGGTGGACCGAAGAGGCCGCGGCTGCCTTTCAGGCGCTGAAGGCGGAGTTCTCCTCCTCCTGGGTCCTTAGCCAAGTTGACCCGTCGCTGCAATGCATCATGGAAGTGGATGCTTCGGACACGGGAGTGGGGGCGGTTCTATCTCAGCGGTCGCCAGATGACGGAGTCAAACGGCCCTGCGCTTTCTTCTCTCGGCGCTTGTCCCCGGCGGAACGGAACTACGACGTGGGGGACAGAGAGCTCCTCGCCATCAAGCTCGCGCTGCAGGAGTGGCGTCACTGGCTAGAGGGGGCGGACCTGCCGTTCGTGGTCCTGACGGACCACAAGAACTTGGAATACTTGAGATCTGCCAAGCGTCTGAACGCCCGCCAGGCGCGTTGGTCCTTGTTCTTTGCCAGGTTCCGTTTTAACATCACCTTCAGGCCTGGCTCCAAGAACGGCCTGCCCGACGCCCTCTCTAGGCAATTTGCCCCTGAGGCGTCTGAGGACACCGTCCACACCATCCTGCCCAGGTCGTGCATCATGGGAGCCGTCACTTGGGACATAGAAGGCAAGATCCGGAAGGCGCAGGAAGTGGAACCTGACCCTGGCGGCGGACCGGAAGGGAGGCTTTTTGTGCCATCCACGGTTCGGGGGGAGGTCATCCACTGGCTGCACACATCCAAGCTCACCTGCCACCCTGGTTCCTCCCGGATGATCGACCTTCTTCAACGGTCCTTCTGGTGGCCGGGCCTGCGGAAGGACGCTGCCTGCTCCGCCCGGGCCTGCCCTGTATGTGCCACCAGTAAATCAGGTAATGCCCCTCCAGCGGGTTTGCTCCAGCCTCTGCCCGTCCCTGGCAGGCCCTGGTCGCATATCGCCCTGGATTTCGTCACCGGACTCCCAGGTTCTAGCACCTTCGACACTGTCCTGACCATAGTAGACCGTTTCTCCAAGGTGGCGCACTTCATCCCGCTACGAGGTCTCCCATCTGCCCTGGAGACGGCGGACCTCCTAGTCCAACACATGGTCAGGCTGCACGGGATTCCGGTGGATGTGGTCTCGGACCGGGGGCCCCAATTTTCCTCAGAGGTTTGGAGGTCCTTTTGCAACGCCCTGGGAGCCAAGGTAAGCCTCTCCTCCGGCCATCACCCCCAAACCAACGGGCAGTGTGAGCGGACCAACCAGGAGCTGGAGGCTGCGCTCCGCTGCGTCACTGCATCCAAGCCTGCGTCCTGGAGCAACCATCTCGCCTGGGTTGAGTACGCCCACAACACCGCCCGCTCTTCTGCCACAGGGATGTCTCCCTTTAAGGCGTCCCTGGGCTACGATCCTCCTCTTTTACCAGTGCAGGAGAGTGAGGTAACTGTCCCCTCAGTTCGGGCGCACCTCAGGCAGTTCCGTTCCATCTGGGCGTCGGCGTGCAATGCGCTTTTACGCATGGCGGAGCGCAACAGATCCACGGCGGACCGGCACAGAAGACCTGCCCCAGCGTACCAGGTGGGTCAGCGTGTCTATGTGTCTACCCAGGACGTCGTTTTAAAGGGTGAGAGGAGGAAGCTGGCACAGTGTTTTATGGGCCCATACCCCATCACCAGGATTATCAACCCGGTGGCTGTGCGTGTAGCTATTCCCCCCTCCCTCCGCATCCATTCCACCTTCCACGTTTCCAAGGTGAAACCGGCAGTCTCCGATCCCCTTTGCCCTCCTCCTGCTGCGCAGCCCGCGCCCCGGATGATTGATGGCCATCCGGCCTGGCCTGTCTCCTCTATCCTGGACTCCCGGCGCCGGGGTCGCGGGTTACAGTACTTGGTGGACTGGGAGGGTTATGGGCCTGAACATCGGCAGTGGGTACCCTCGTCGTTTGTGTTGGACCCGTCCCTCATTACTGAGTTCCACCGAGCGCACCCGGAGAAACCATCACCAGGAGGCGCTGCTAGAGGGGGGAGTACTGTCACGCCTCGCCGCCCATCTGCGGCGCCAGCTGCACGCACACCTGCACCTCATCAGCGGCGAGGGATTTAAGCCGCCTCGCCCTGGGCTTCGGCCTGAAGCCGTCAGTCTTCACTCGCTACAATTGCTGTAAGGAATCTCAACCGCTCAGCAACATTCTGGTAAGAAGCTCTTACCTCATTCTTCTCCCAGTCTGCTTCCCTGTGCACAGATGGATTTCCCAGCGGCGGACCACTCCTCTCCGCCACCATTCCGTCGCTTCTGCACCGGGCACTCCAGGTCGCTGTCTACCGGGTCTCACCCTTGCTGTGCCAGCCACCTGCCAATCCCAAGTAAGCCAGTCACCATTTTCATATCTCCTGTGTTGGTGTGGTGCCCGTTACCCTTCTCCCTCTGCTTCTCCCATAGGGTTGTCCGGCTGTACGGCCTCCTGCCTCCGTGCCCGACGCAGACACCACCACCAACACATTCACATTCCGCAGACACACACTCATACACACTTGTTGTTAATAAAGCTATTAGATCTACCCTGAGCCTGCGTGTGTGTCTCCTGAGTCGTGCATTATGTCAAATACAATTATGACCATCTTGCTATTATTATTATTTGTAGTCATATAATGTAGTCATATTGTTTTTGCTGTTGTTTCTGTTAATAATAATAATAATAATAATGGATAGCATTTATATAGTGCCTTTAATTCAGATTTTCAGGGAAAGTGTGTAATGGCACACTGAACACATTAAATTTTGGCGATGATCTCAAAATGCTTACAGTACCTCCGCCAAGGCTCTTATCTTCTCACAGAGTATTACCAACAAGACTCCAAAACTACTGGATGGATTTGGATGAAATTTACACCAGAGGTGGTTCTTGGCTCAAAGATGAACTCATTAGATGTTGGAGGTGATCCGTGAGTGCATACCTCTGCCAAGGCCTTATCTTGCAATGTACAGATGGGGAAGACAAAGGGAGGGAGGGATGGAGCCTTGGCGGAGATATGTGCTCTCTGAGTGCCCTCTAGTTTTGATTTGCTGCTGTGCTAAATGAAGTTGATTATTTAAGTCTCTTTCAGGGTCTCTAATGGCACTTGAAAGCAGCAACATGGGATTAGTGTTGCTGTCATCATACTGCCACCTCAGTTAAAGCCTCCGGACACCCTCAAGCTAGCTCTCCATTGCAGAGGAGTCAGCACATCTGGTCAAGGGCAAACTTAATGACTGAATTACCATGGGCTTAATGATAAAAAAAAAAAAAAAAAAAAAAAGCTTCAGAACTGCAGTAATCCACAGCAGTACTGATGTTCTAATTGCATTGGTCACCTGCCAAGATCCACAAGCTACTTCTGTTTTCAGCCACAGGTGGCTGTTTTTGGTGACTTCTTGTAGCTGTAGCAGAACAAGTTACTCCATTTATTCATGGTAGTGACTCAGCTCGTTATTTTCTCCTCTCGTGCCGGCTGGAGAACATCAACTCATTCACTGCTCACTGATCTTTCCCAGGCCTGTCTGCTCCTATTAGATCTCCTTTTCTGAAAGAGGAGGGTACTGAGGGTGATGCGCACATCCCAATACGGGCCTCACTTTTCTCCCAGTGGTATTGTTCAGAAAACAGATGCACATACCTGTAACTCAGTCAAGGACATCTGCTATTGCCAAGATATGTGCATATGTTGTGTTGTAATTGTAAGTGGTGTTCAACCTGAGGTTTCCACAGCAAACTGAAGGCAAGCCAGTATTACACTGATGCCCTTCTTTACAGATTTAACTTGAAATCGGGTTGTTTCAGAGGTCTGACTCAGACAGCTGCTCTGCTGATCTGGTCAAGTCTAGCCTTTGGTGAAACAACAGTTTGGTCACGACAATTGGGTCAGATGATATCTGACTGAGACATCAGCCTGAATACATTCTCTGACTTGATAATCTTTCCTATTGTAAAGGGCTGTCCACACCAAAAACTATAACAATACTTAAAAACATGTTTGTTCACTAAAAATCAAGTAGAAATCAGAGTCCACATGATATGCAGTGGGGAAAATACAATGGTGTGAAAAAGTGTTTGCCCCCTTCCTGATTTCTCATTTTTTTGTATGTTTGTCACACTTAAATTTTTCAGATCATCAAACAAATTTAAATATTAGACAAAGATAACACAAGTAAACACAAAATGCAGTTTTTAAATGAAGGCGTTTATGACTTAGGGCAAAGAAAAAAAGAAAAAATCCAAACCTACATGGCCCTGTGTGAAAAAGTGATTGCCCCTCTGTTAAAAAAATAATTAACTGTGGTTTATCACATCTGTGGAAAGCTGAGTTCAATTCCTCTAGCCACACCCAGGCTTGATTACTGCCACACCTGTTCTCAATCAAGAAATCACGTAATAGAACTTGCCTGACAAAGTGAAGTAGACCAAAAGGTCCTCCAAAGCTAGACATCATGCTGCGATCCAAAGAAATTCAGGAACAAATGAAAAACAAAGTGAATGAGATCTATCAGTCTGGAAAAGGTTATAAAGCCATTTCTAAAGCTTTGGGACTCCAGTGAACCACACTGAGAGCCATTATTCACAAATGGCGAAAACATGGAACAGTGATAAACCTTCTAAGGAGTGGCCAGCTGACCAAAATTACCCCAAGAGCGCAGCGACGACTCATCCAAGAGGTCACAAAAGACCCCACAACAACATCCAAAGAACTGCAGGCCTCACTTGCCTCAGTTAAGGTCAGTGTTCATGACTCCACCATAAGAAAGACACTGGGCAAAAATGGCCTGCATGGTAGAGTTCCAAGACTAAAACCACTGCTGGGCAAAAAGAACAAAAAGTCTCATCTCAGTTTTGCCAGAAAAAATCTTGATGATCCCCACGACCTTTGGAAAAATACTCTGTGGACTGATGAAAAAAAAGTTGAACTTTTTGGGAGGTGTGTGTCCCAAGACATCCGGCATAAAAGTAACACAGCATTTTAGAAAAGAAATATCATACCAACAGTAAAATATGGTGGTGGTAGTGTGATGGTCTGGGGCTGTTTTACTGCTTCAGGACTTGGAAGACTTGCTGTGGTAAATGGAACTAAGAATTCTGCTGCTGACCAAAAAATCCTGAAGGAGAATGTCCGGCCATTTGTTGGTGACCTCAAACTGAAGCACACTTGGGTTCTGCAGCAGGACAAGGTCCAAAACATACCAGCAAATCCACCTCTGAATGGCTTAAGAAAAGCAAAATGAAGACTTTGGAGTGGCCTAGTCAAAGTCCTGACCTGAATCTGATTGACATGCTGTGGCATGAACTTAAAAAAGGCGGTTCATGTTCGAACACCCTCCAATGTGGCTGAATAACAACAATTCTGCAAAGATGAGTGGGCCAAAATTCCTTCATAGCACTGTAAAAGACTCAGTGCCAGTTATCGCAAACGCTTGATTGCAGTTGTTGCTGCTAAGGGTGGCCCAACCAGTTATTAGGTTTAGGGGGCAATCACTTTTTCACACAGGGCCATGTAGGTTTGGATTTTTTTCACTTAATAATTAACACTATGGGGGACCCATGCTGTGGTATTCATCTCAGACTGGAAGGAAGGGAGATGCAGTAAATTCCTCTGACGGAAGAGCATGGGGATTAAGGGGCTGGGGGACAATAGGAATTGTGATGCGAGAATGAATTGTGATGCAAGACCTCAGGCAGCAGAGATGTGGGAGTGTTGTAATATAAAAGCGAGTCCCTGCGACATGAGGTCAATGTTTTCTGATTCTGAGAGATGTGAGAGAGTGAATAAACTTCATCTGCTCTGAATGCTTGGCCTGGTTATTCCTCTCTCCAGAACACCTTCATTTATAAACTGCATTTTGTGTTTACTTGTGTTGTTTTTGTCTAATATTTAAATTTGTTTGATCTGAAACATTTAAGTGTGACAAACATACAAAAAAATGAGAAATCAGGAAGGGGGCAAACACTTTTTCACACCACTTTAAGTATTGAACACGTCAACATTTTTCTCATTAAACATATTTCTGATGGAGCCATTGACCTGCCTTTTTCACCAGATACCAGTAACAACCCAAGCAATCCATACATACAAAGAAATCAAGGCAACTGTGTTCATAAAACAAGTTATATTTAATAAAGTGGAATGACACAGGGAATAAGTATTGAACTAGGAAGCAATCCCATCCTACATGAGTGCAAATTAATTTCAGCTGGTTAAATCCTGACTAATAGCCTTTTAAAAGGTCTGTGAATATCAGATTGTCACACCACAAAGAACTCATGGGTAAAAGCAAAGAGCTCTCTCTAGACCAGGGGTGTCCAATCATGTGCCATGGAAGGCCAAGACCCTGCAGGTTTTCTCTTCTACCCAGTCTCTTCAGCGGGTGTTTTCACTTATCAGCCATCAGTGGGAAGAAATTCAGTGGAATCTGCTGCTGAAGACACTGGTTGGAGGTAAAGCCTGCAGGGTCTTGGCCCTCCATGGCACATGATTGGACACCCCTACTCTAGACCTCTGCAACCTTATTGTTGCAAAATGTAATGATGGCATTGGTTACAGGTGCATTTCTAAACTGCTGAATGTTCCAGTGAGCACTGTTGGAGCCATCATTTGAACGTAGAAAGAACATCATTTTACCATAAACCGGCCACGACCAGGAGCTCCTTGCAAGATTTGTGACAGAGGAGTCAAAAGTCAAGGTTAACATTCCTTATGTGTTATTACTGTCCAACAAGTAAAGCTAGGGTAACCAAACCTGGCACACAGGTTCACCCTGTGACCCTGAAGTATGACTGTGGTTTTGGGATTGCAAGGTCATAGGTCAACATCAAAATGCCTTGTAAAGCATATCTCAACAACAAAGAAAGCTAGGGTCACCAAACCTGGTCCACAAGTTCCCTCTGAGACAATAGCCTCTGACTACAGGTCTGGGGTTAAAAGGTCAAAGGTCAAGGTTGGCACTCCCTATGATCTCTTACTATAGAACGTGTAAAGCTCTCTAGGGCCACCAAACTTGCTTCACGGGTTCACCTTGGGATCCTGACCTACAACTATGGGTTGTATACTTTGTTGTATAATTGTGGATGATGGCTTTATCATAATTTGGTTCTGCCACAGTAATTATATTGAAAAGTTGAAAACTGCTCTCCATCAATAAGTATTGGGATCTTCAAAGAAAATGGAGGCGGGGGATATTGCACTCACCTCAGAGTGCTCTTATTAAATGGTTTTATTAAATGCCCTACTGGGTTTAAAATTTTTAAATTGTCCTCCTTGACTACACCATGGTCCTCCTACACCCGGTCCTTAAGAACCTGCTTGATGATTTAAGATACCCCTTGGCCTTGTGACACTCTTGTTTCCTCTCTGCTGCACAGTCTTGAGTACAAATGCAAAAATTTCACAGCGGCTGAATGTGAGAAGTTTCTTTAAATGGAAAAATGTGACACTGACAAAAGGGGTGAAAAAGAAGGATTGATGTGGTGGGAGAAAAGGGAAAAAAACAATGTTTATCCATCACCTGAATGGAAATTTACAAATGTAAAATAGCAGTTTGCTAACTTCGACATGTTTACACTAGTATTTTGTACTAATGTACAAAGAATGATTCACAGTGTTCATCAATGTGCATTGTCCCTTTCAAATAAACATTAAATTGAATTAAACCTCCCCCCTAAGCCCAAGGAACAAATTTAATGTCTCCTCCTTCATCAAGATCTCCTTTGACGGAGCAGTTGGGTGGCATGGCAGCCCAGGGGTTAAGATCCAGTTGGCTATTGCTTTGAGTTTTTCACCCCTGTGTTTGAATCGGCAATCTGGCGAGGCATATTTGAGAAGCCAGTTTAGATATACTGCAGAGTTCGATTAGATGGAGATCAGGTGTGGAGGTTTATTAGTGTCAGGTATGAGAGAGGATTATTGCAGTCAAAAACAGGCACAATGAGAGCGATGGGGGAGGGGTTTGCAAAGGGTGCATGGAGAGATCACACGGATTTGGTTGCATCGGAGTCCAACAGGCATCAAAGAATGTTGGAGATGAGGTGAGGATTGTCCATGGAAAGACCTGCTGTTTTTACAGGAAGAAACAACCTTTTTCAGGGTATATGGTAGCGCTATATAAATTAGTCATTCAATGACCCCTTTAATATGAAAACTGATATAAAGTTACCCTTCTACAATTGAATGTAATGGGTTTCTTATGGAAAATCTTTCACTAAATATGTAATGAAAAAAATAGTTTTGCCGCTGGATTACTTGTAACATAAGTTGAAAATCTCTATGACTTCAGAATCTGACACATAATCTTTATGGCCTGGATGTCAGTAGCTTTTTCATTTACAATGTTTAGCAGCATATGGAGCTAGGCTTTTTAAGTCTCCTAATCTCTTGTTGGATATGTACATGTAGAAGTGAAACATTTTAAGGAAACTGTCATTATTTTGAGGTAAACCGGTCCATGCTGAACAACTGCTGCTGCTGCTGCTGCTGCTGCTGCTCCTACACAGAAATCATGCTTTACCTTTAGACGAAATATTTAAGGACGTAAGGGCATAGAGACTCTGGGATGCTGCCATAAAGGAGTGAAACATTTAACATTCAAGTCACACACACTGTAATCTACTGTATATAGTTAAGAGGATTTTATATGCATTAAAAAATCAGGGCGGTTCAACTGCCTAGATAAAAACAGCAGGGTCAGTACACACTGCTGTTTTGATCAATAATATCTCCTTCAGGCACAAACAGCATTTGCAGAAAGTGGAAAACTTTCAAATAACACTTTAGTCTTGATTGAAATAAAATAACGATTTTTTTCCCCTTACATGGACTTTTTTCAATAGTTTTCAAAATCTAAAAAAACAAAAAACAAAAAACAAACAAACAAGCAACAATCCAAACATGAAAGAGGTCCCAATAGAACCCTAAAGCTTTCACTCTTGTGAAAAATTCACAAAAACAGAAATCAAACTTAGTCATGATGCATTTTGTATCATATATTTAAGTTGATGTATCAAGATGGAGAGGCTAATATATAATTAATTATGAAATATTAGCAACAATATAGATTTATAGCTAATTTAGATACTAAATTAAAATACTGCTGAAATTCAGTTGTTAATGACAATCATATTAAATAAATTTATTTGGAGGACATTTTCCTGCCTATTTTTTTTTTTTTTAATTCTTGGACTCTGAGGAGCTTGGTTTGATTCATAGATATAAATAGTGTAGTGGATAGGTGACCGTGCACAATCTAGTGGTCATATCTAGTGCTATGCGGTTGTATAACATGTCTTCCCAGGATCAAGATGGGCTGATTACTCTCACTTGTTGCTAATCAGGATTTCCGGTATAAGAGGTCTCAGTTGGGATCGGCTGTCCACAGGATTGTCACGTAGAAAACCTTACTGTCTGCTCAGAATCAGAATCAGCTTTATTGGCCAAGTATGCACAACACATACAAGGAATTTGACTTTGGCTAAAAACTTGCTCTCGTTGTTCAGGTGAAGGATTTAAATAAGGATTCAATGACAACCACAGTATGTACAATAAATTACAGTCTGTCCACGTTTCTATAAAAGGATGCCTGGATCGCCTGCTGACACACACTCTTTGGCTCTTGTATGCTCTGTGAGATATGTACAGTATTTAATAAGAAAGTGTAAGATGGACACGCACCTCTAGGTGGCGCCTCCGCCCCGCCCTATATAAGGCCGGATCGGCCATCTTATTAGTCTCATATCTTGCCTGAGCTTAGCTGGTGATGTGTCAGTGGCTGTCAACGCCAGTGAGTCAATAAAGCTGTGTTCCACAAGTCACCTTGCCTCATCTGTGAACCAGGGTAATATCAGACATAACGTTGGCAATGTCGGATTAAATCATGGAGGCGTGTATAGCTCCAATTCAGCCCTTTCTCGAGTTTCCCAGGGAGCCACCGGTGTCCTTATAGAAATGGTTTGAAGCCTTTGAAACTTATGTTGCCGCTCTGAGACTTGGTGAGCTTGATAAGCTAAGAGCCAGGGCACTTCTGGTTCACAATTTGGGCATAGAGGGCCAGCGAATCCTACTAAAGCTTGGTCCCTCAGACACTTATGAAGAGGTGGTGGAGCTGCTAGCTAGCCATTTCCACACCCTGGATAACATGACGATCCAGAGGATCCGCTTTCAGTGGTGGCATCAGCTGGTAGGTGAACCTGTCCGGCAGTTCATCACCAACTTGAAGCAGCTAGCTAGCAAGTGTAGTTTTGGAGCTCTGGAAGAGGAAATGGTTCGTAATTAGTTGGCAGAGCATCCCTGTAGTGCCACATTGCGGGCTAGGCTACTTAAGGCGCCAAGTGAACTCACGTTAGCCAGAGCCGTCAAGCTAGCTCTCCAAATGGAAGCCACAGACAAGCTAGAGCCTCTTGTCACGGCAAATGCCACGGACTTGGACAGCGAAGATTGCTTGGATGGTGAGGAGACAGAAGCCAATGCTACTAGCCGGGGGTCGGCCCGGGGACAGCCCCTTTGCATGGGCTGTGGGTCTGCGACACACCGCAAAAAGGCTAAGGACTGTCCGGTGAGAGGAGCACATTGTAACAGATGTGGTCACTTGAACCATTTTGCCAGGGTCTGCTGTGGATTTAACCGGGAGAGCGCACAGAAGCAATCACTCTGCCCGTCCCCAACAACCATCCACACGGTGTGGGCTGAAGAACTACCGGGCGCCGTGGCAGTCAAGCAGGACCAATTTCGCCCATGGTCGGTACCTAGACAAATGAGCGACACCAACGGGCTGACCCCAGATGCCTCTGGAGCCCGGTCCATTGTGTGGCCCTCGCGAGCCACACAATGAGAGCCGAGGGCAAGCCAGTGAGTTTGCGATGTTTTTTTATGATAGGGAACAGGGTATAAGGAACACGGCCTCGTGGGGCCAAAAGGCACAAATACTCATGCAGGTGTACACTCACAAATAATGCAGAATGACGAGCAGAGGACTGGCGCCAGGCGTAGGGGTTCCAGCCTTCGATGTGCTAAGTCACAGCCCCGAATGATCGGAGCTGCTCCTTTTTATACTCATTAGCAGCGCCTCAGCTGATGAGGGTTAATTGGGCTCCAGCCGTCCCGTAACTGATAGCTGGGAGCCCGCTGAGACGCTGTCACAGAAAGAACCGGGCTGAGGGGAATATGGTCTGAGCGCCGGATGACACGGCGTCTCATCCCACATGACACAGCCCCCCCCCTCACGGTCGGACTATGAACGACCCGTAACATCCAAGACCCCCCCCCCCCACCTAGGGTGGGCGGATGGGGCGCAGGTCAGGAGGGAGAGAATCAGAGAAAGGGGGAAAAAACCCCGACAATAAACCAATACAGAGTACAAAGGGAAAAACCCAAACACCATACTCCATAAAATACAACATGAGAAAAAAACCCAGAGAAAGGAAAGAAAACAGACAATAAACCAATATAGAGTACAAGGGAAAAACCCAAACACAATACTCCATAAAATACAACATGAGAGAGAAAACCCATTCAGGCAGAGGATAATTGCGGAGATAACAGCCCAACACACAGGGAAGAAAAAAAACCCCCACAATACCCCATAAACCATGTACAGGTCAAACAACGAAAATCAACCCTGGAGCCACCAAAATGAAAGGAGAACTCCCAAGGGCGAAAATAAACCATACAGCCATCCCTCACACAGGAGGGGAAACCCAAAAAAGAAAATCACGCTAAACGCGGAACAATAATAACAGTTTAGCTGTACCCACCCAAACACAAGCACAGCAAAAGACATTCAGTTCAGGAGGTCTCCCTGCACCCAGCGTCCATACCGCTAACAGGGGTGAAGGGAAAAGTTCCGGCGGCCTACCCGAACCCCAGGCCAGAAAACACAGTTCCTCGGGAGGCCGAACCAGATCGCCGAACAGAAAGTCTAGCGGGTCGGGCGGCCGCACAAGCGAGCCGAAAGGGCACGGCAGACCCTCCAACGGCCGACCCACATCGTTCAACCACCAGGCCCGTATGGAAGAGGGAGAGGTCCACAAGGGCCCTAGTAGAAGAGGCTTGGGAGAGAGCTGATGACGAGGTGGTCCAACGTCAGATGGCAGGAGATCTACAGCTCTCTCACCGGACCTGGACACCGCTGGTGCAGAACCCACGTCGGACCCCGATTGGGTCTCCATCGAACCCGCGTCGGACCCCGATTGGGCCAGCACCGCACCAGAACCGACCTCCGACGTTGAACCTGGACCTCTGGCACCACGAGCGATGGCAGCTCCTTGCCGGCGACCCTGGGAGAAGGCTCAGGAGAGAAAATAGAACCGGGATCAGGATCACCGGCAGCGCCAGAACCCGGCGAGATAAGCTTGGATGCAGCGGACGGCTGCACCCGGCTCATCTCCCCTAGAGACAGGCTAAAGTGCTCTAAAGTGAGGAGAAGAAAGATAAGAGAGCACTTGCCTGATCTCGGGTTCTGATGCCGTCCAGGACTGCGAATATCCGGGATCCAGCATCAGGAGGTCGTCGTCAGGCTCCCACTCAGCTGCGTCGGGCTCCGCAGCTGGCATGATGGACAGCGCAGCTTGTGATTCCTCTGGCACCGGTGCCCACGCCGACAGCCCACACGGCGTGGTGGCAGGAGAACCTCGTCCCGCTGGACCGGACCGCTCCTCTGTGGAGACCCGGGGACGCTTGGTCGTCGGTGCAGACTCCACGTAGCAATCCGCTTTCCTCCTCCGTCCACGGCGTAGCTGCGGAACCAGAACTAGGCTGTCCAGAACCGCAGGCCCCCTCCTCATCCCACGACGTAGGCCTGGCGCCGGGGACTGCTCAGCGGGGGAGACACAGAGGGTGCAGGATTAATGATTACAGCTACAGCAGGTGGTGGGAGTTCGGGGCGCTGCGAACCCCAAACTCCACCTCCAGGAGTTTGACAGAGCAAATCACAAGGTGAATGTGAAAAAACTGGGACTTGCCTGTCTCCTGGAGGCTGGATGGTGCCTGCTGTAGTGGACGTTGCTCCTCCCTTTCCCCGCCGGACGGTAACGGAGGACCCCCTGAGAGGACGTCGGGGAGCCGCTCGTGTTGATTCCAGGAGGGAGCTCGCCAGGTCAGGATTTTGGATGCACACAGCAGCCGGGGAGTGCGTCGAGGAGGAGGGTGTGACAGCCGAGATGAGCCGGGCCCGAAGTGCTGGCGTAACAGCGGAGGGAGGTGGCTCAGGAGGCGAGGCTGCGGGATCTCCTCTCAGACGAGGCGCAGGAGTGACAGCTGCGTGGGAGGATGAGACCTTGCGGCAACCCGGAACTGGATCTGGAAGGGATTCATGCTGAGACGGTTTGGCAATGTGACGACGGCTATTCCCAGGGGGTGAAGCGAAGGAGAGACCCGGGAATCGCCACTCCTGAGCAGAGACCGAGGCGAGGAGGGTGTCCAACTCGGGGTAGTCTCGCAGTCCTGGACTCCTCTCCACCAATCTTACTGCCGCCGCCACATGCTTCATGGTGGAGGACGGGTGCACAGCGGAGTGAGCAGCAGCCACTCGGTCCCGGACCTTAATAGCTATCAGCTGCAGATCCTCCGGGGGAATCCCGAGTGACGTCGTGCTGGATGGGGAAAGCCCTCTGGATGGCGCGAACTCCCGGGCCGGAGTGGAGGCAGGAACAGGATCCCGAAGTGAAGGGTGACGTCTCCTCCTCTTCGGTCTCCTGCCGGGATTTCCCTCCAACCCACGGAGCTCCTTTCGCTGCGCAGCGATGGCATCCCTCCTGGCACAGACCTCAGGATGTTGGAATGGCGAGGGAGACTGTCCAGGAGATTCTCAGCATAGTCTAGGTGCCAGCATTTCTCTTTGGGGGTGTCGTACAGGGTGGCGGTGAAGAGCGTCCCGTCGACATCCTCCAAGATGGCTGACAGCTCGTCGCCCTGGCGCCGAACGCGACTCCTGGGAGACGGCATGCTTAAAGAGCAGACACCCAGACAGGGAAGGCACAAGTCCAACGGCAACCTCACGGCCGCCGGCAACTCGTCTGGCTGTGAATTACTGTTACGTGTAGCCCTCGCGAGCCACACAATGAGAGCCGAGGGCGAGCCAGTGAGTTTGCGATGTTTTATTATGATAGGGAACAGGGGATAAGGAACATGGCCTCGTGGGGCCAAAAGGCACAAATACTCATGCAGGTGTACACTCACAAATAATGCAGAATGACGAGCAGAGGACTGGCACCGGGCGTAGGGGTTCCAGCCTTCGATGTGCTAAGTCACAGCCCCGAATGATCGGAGCTGCTCCTTTTTATACTCATTAGCAGCGCCTCAGCTGATGAGGGTTAATTGGGCTCCAGCCGTCCCGTAACTGACAGCTGGGAGCCCGCTAAGACGCTGTCACAGAAAGAACTGGGCTGAAGGGAATATGGTCTGAGTGCCGGATGACACGGCGTCTCATCCCACGTGACAGGCTCCTTCCGTTTGTCATGGATCACCTCCAAAATGTAATGGGTTCCTCTGTAGCCCAAGAACCATCTGTGGTGAAAATGGCATCAAAGTCTGTCCATCAGTTCTGGAGTATTGTTGCTAACACACTGTGAGAAGATAAGAGCCTTGGGTAAGGTATGCATTCACAGATCATTACCAAAATATAATGGGTTCCTCTGTAGCCCAAGAACCATCTGTGGTGAAAATTTCATCCAAATCCATCCAGTAGTTTTTGTGTAATCCTGCTGCACAAATAGAAACAAAGCCCTTGGTGGAGGTATACATTCTCAGATCATCACTAAAATCTAATCATCTGTTCCCCGTGCCATTACACACCTGATAGGATATTTTCAGGTTTCATTGATTATTCTATATGATTTTAATGCTGTATTATTCTATTTTACATTACAATTGTATCTGGTGCATATAATGAGCCAATGTCTGAGTCACTGTGATTGCATTTGGATGTGTGCAAGGAAATGCTTCTGTCCATTTAGAAAACATATCACAAATGACCAAACAATATTTCTTGCCTTCACATTTATTCAGTTCAATAAAATCCATGCAAATGTTCTGAAATGGATAAGTAGAGGCTGGAAAAGTGCCTCTCTCAGGTTTGAAATTTCCCTGTGCATTGTTTTTTGCACAGATGAGACATTTTTTACAAAACTGTGTGGCAAACTGGCTAAAACCATAGGTAGTAAAGGTTTTATTCAATGTAGATACCATCCCCCCTCTTGCTACATGTGAAACGCCATGGAGCAAGGTAGAGACTTGGTGAAACAGTTTGCGTGGTAGAATAGGTTTGTTTGCCTTACATTTGTAGAGCTTTGAGGTGTCACCTTTGAGGTGTCATCAAGAATAGCTCCCTTCTTTATCCATTTGTAAATTTCAGCCTGTGGTGCTGCTTTTTGAGCCTCAACAAGAACATCATGTGATAGCTCTTCAGTCAGTGTCAGAACAGAATGAAATGTGCTTTGTCTAGGTTGCAAGCCTTGTGCAACCGCCTTTGCAGCTTGATCCGCAAAATGATTACCTTTAGAAACCGGATCATTGCCATTTGTATGAGCAGCACATTTGCATATGGCCAGTTGTGATGGCAGTTTGACACTTTCAAGCAGCTCCAAAATGAGGTGTTTGCACTTTTTGTGCAAAGTAGTGAATAGTGTAAAATGCATACTGGCTATCAATGTAAACTGTGAGTTTTTTATTTTGTCCCAATTTGCATGCTTCAATTAGAGCGATCAACTCTGCTTCAGGTGTCCACTCAATCTTGTCCACCTGTGCCATTGTTTTTTATAAATGAGGTCAGACAATGGTTGCACTTCAAATGAATAATTTGCAATCCAGGAGCGACAATAGTTTAATGTCCCCAAGAATGACATCATGTCTCTTTTTGTGATTGGTTTAGGAGCTGTCAAAATAGCCTCTTTGCGAACAGGATCAACATGTCTCCCTTCTGTTGACCAAACGTGGCCTAAGTATCTCACTTCTGGCTTCCACAACTGCAGCTTTGCTTTGTTAACCTTGTGACCCTGCTCAGCTAAAAATTTCAACAAGGCAATGGTGTCTCTTTTGCAAGTGGTTTCATCAGGGGATGCCAGCAAAATGTCATCAACATACAGGAGTAATTAACTCCCATGAGGTGGAACAAACTGGGCCAAATTTGCTGACATTGCCTGTGAAAAAATGGTTGGTGATTCACAATAGCCCTGTGGTAGCCTCGTGAATGTGTACCTCTTGCCTTCAAATGTGATATAACTTGATTTACAAAATGTGTACCATTATCTGAGTAAATTTTCTCAGGTATTCCAAACCTAGGTACAATTTCGGCAAGCAATTTCTTTGCCAAAAAAAAGAGTTACTGATGACCTCCTTTCTGATCAGAAAGAGAATAAATGGCTCAGAACTTGGAAAACCGCCTACTGATTATTGATTCAGCCTCGTTCAATTCATTTTTGATCTAACATTATTGGCGCCCGTCGTGGGACCCATATAAAGTGGTCCACGGCGTTTTCCGACGGACCCGGACTTGGACAAGTGCACAGTCAAAAGAAGAGGTGAGGCCCACACTTCTGGGAAGCTCTAAAAAAAATGCTGAATTTCCCTCTTCAAAAGCCCTGGTGACGTCGGGGAGCAACGTGGAGCTCTGACGGGTCTACCGGAACTCAGAGGCGGATTCCAGGTGTGAGTAATTTATTCCAGTTTTTGTTATTGTTGTTATGGCCAGCGAGTGATTGCCTAAACCAATTGTACACTAGGTGAAAGACTGAAAGAATGAGACCTACGGCCTAATTGATGAGCTATTTTACTCACGGTGCGGGTATCGCATTAATCCCTTGGGAAGAATGAGTTTTTCCTTTCCAAGCGGTGATCGATATTTCAAGATCCGGGGTAATTCTTAGAAATTCGCCATTTTCCGACGCTCGAGTAAATTCTAGATGGAGGTTTAGAAGCCAGATCTGGGTATAAAACAGGAAAGATTTGTGGTCTCATTCCTGTCTGGAAGAGTCACGTGATCCCAGAGAAGTTAATTTTTGCAGGGTAAGATTTGTGCCTCTTGGGACCGCTCCTGCTTATGATCCAGTTTTGGACTTTCAGCATTAGTGGGAAGGCTACGTGAACCCCGAAAAGGAAAAGGTTTGTTTTCATGGAAGATTCGTGCCCTTTATCAGGTCTGCTTTATTGCCCATTGCCCCCATTACGGTGAGCTATTGCAAGATGCCGAGGGAGGTTTAACTTTGGGCTTTAGGCACACAGCAGGGGGGTTAACATGACCGTTGAAATATTTTATTTTGTGAGTTTGTTGAAGCGCTAGAAGAAAAAAAAAAGAGTTACTGCGGTCTGAGTTTGTTTCGTCTGTGTTACATGAAATCCGCTCCGGTGTGAAACACAGAGAGGCTGAGTTCCCACGGAGGCGGAGAGAATAGGGTGTGAAATTGATGTCTGTGATTTTTTTTTCTCCCTAATATTTGTGGAGCATAAAAGGGTTGGTTTGGGAAGTGTTTAAAATTATAGGTATTTGAAAATAGTAGCCTTGAGCACAAACAGTGGACTGGTGTTGTGCTTTATGGCAGTGTAAGAAAAAGAGAAAAAGAAAAAAAAGGAGCTTCACACGGCGAGTGGCGGTGTGAGGATTGCCATATTTGATTTTTTCTGCTGAGGTTGCCAGATCTGGAGATTAATTGAAGTAATTCTCATGCTGTTTTGGGTTTTGGCATGAACCTAAATGTCTTTATTGTATGACCTTGTACAGATAACGCAAAAGAAAACGTGTTGGGCACTGTCTGTCTCTGTGTGTAATGTCTGAAAATCTATGTGTAATATCTGCGCTTTGAGTGGTCTAAAGCGCTTTGAGTGGTCTTTGTGACTAGAAAAGCGCTATATAAGTGCAGGTTAGTTAGTTAGTAATCTGTTTGTGATTCTGTGTATGTGTGTCCTTGGGAGACAGGGAAAAAGAAACAGAGAAAGCTTGGGAAAAAAAATAGAAAAGCTGTGTAGCCACTGATTTGTGTGTGGAAACTTGGTAAAAAGAGAAGAGAAGAAAAAAAAAACTTTCAAACATGGGTTGCTGTTATAGCAAAAAGATAAAACAGCCACAAAGTGTCCAGACAGGAAGAAATAATGCCTCATTTTGCTGTAAGGGTTGCAAAACACAGCAAGATGAAAATAAAATTTATGTTTTGGCAGGAGAAGGTAAATTTATGAACAAAAAGGACAGAAATAGCACAAGGTTTCTGGCAAAATGGAGAAAGAAATTTAATTTCAGTGGGGAACTTGAGGTTAAAGATTGTGAGATTTTAATTTCTGCCATTAGATTAGCAGCAGATGGCAGTAGGCAAAAAGAGTTAAAATTTGGACTTTTTGAGGCTGAACAGTGGCTTCAGATTGCCAGGCAATGGCAAGCTGATTTGAATAGGAAAGACCAGACCTTAAAAGACTCGGATGTTTGTAATAAGAAGGGTTTGACTAATGCACGTTTTTTCTCAAAATTCCAAGGTGACGAAGGAGACAACGGCCAGAGCAGGTTGCGTGGAGACAACTTGACCCCTCCCTCTCTGCATCCGGACCTTAAGACGGTGACCACCCCCATGGCACCAACTGCAGACCTTGCTCACCCCTCCTCCATGGCTGGGCACCCGCCTCCCCGCCCGCCTCCTCCTTCCTTTCAACGCAGGCCAGACATCAAACCTAGAGTCCAGCTTTCTCATCTGACAAAAAAGTTAAGTGATTATGCACCTTCAAATTATGCCATTTCACCGGAGTGGTGGCTCAGTTGGTTGAGCATCCGCCCCACACCCGGGAGGCAGGGGTTCAAATCCCGGCCGGGTCATGCCGAAGACCATATAAAAGTGGAACTTCCTGCCGTCCAGCTTGGTGCTCAGCAAAAATGGAATGGAGGAGGGAAATTTGTGGCGGCGCCTTGCATGGTAGCGGTCCTCTGATTCTACACTTGGGGTGTGTGTGATTAACACAGTAGATAGGTAAAACACAATCTTGTTCTACTGTACATGATTGTTTGTACAGTTGAATGGGTGATTTAATTTTCAACAGCACACACATCCTCACCATTAGATAAAGACATTAAGGAAGAGGAGCATGCAATAGAATTAGGACAATTTCCTATGGTTAAATTATACAACCCCGGCTTATGTTGGTCCAGCGGGTGAAAGTGCTGAAGTCAATAGCCAAAACATTCTTTAAAACATTCCCACTGTGCTAGTTAACCACCAACTGATGCAGTATTAGCTCAGCAGGTGAAAGAATTAAATGAACATATTAGGAACAAGTGGAGATTAAAACATGATTTGACAGCTATTCAGAATGCCACTTAACATAAAACAGAAAAGGGCCTTTTCCACTAGCACGCTTTAGCGCGACACGGGACGGCTCAGCACGCTTTGTACGCTTTTCCACAAGCCCCAACACGGTTTAACAGCCGCAATTCTCAGCCCCGCTGAAGGGCAGGGTACAGCAGTGCTGAGCTGTGCCGTGTTGTGACGTTAACAGACTGGTCGCCGCTGATTGGTCAGGTCGTAACCGGCGCTGATTGGTCAGGTTGTAACCGCCCCTCTCCTCCTCCTCATCTACCAAATCTTCACGACCTTCTCAATAAAGTTTTTGAAAAAAAAAAAAAAAAAGAATCTTCACGACCGCCTTTACTCAGCACGCAACCACTGTTGGCAGTTCCTTTTCAGTGTATTGCTGTGCTATTTTCATTTATTCTCTATCAAAAATGGCTTCGTGTAATAAGGGTGTTCCATGGACCAGTAAGGAGCTGCAGTGTCTGTTCACTGCATTGTCAGACGAACGTATGAAGCGCGAGTTAGACGGAGCCGCCCGGAATGAAAAAATATACCGGGAGGTCTCGACATCGGAGTCCTTTAACGGTGAGTTTTAATTTTTTTTTATTGTGCGTTTTTTCGCAAATATATTCGGTAAGGCGCTCAGTTTATTTATGCAATAAAAAAGCTGTTCATTTGTGGATGGATCGCTGCTTTATTGCAGCACAATGCGGACTAAAGCTTTTATTTTAATTATTCATGTGAACAATACGCTGAAATAAGCTTATGTATTCTTGTTAAAAACTATTGTCTTTTCTGTATATCTTGCACTTACATGCTGTATTTTATTGTGTGCATTTTCCTTGTAGAATCATCCCACGCGTCCGCCGCGACAGCCCGTCCGGATTATTCAACCGAGCCTTCCTGACCCACAGCTGGCAGAGACGCCTTCATTCATCCGAGTCGTGACCCAGTTTGGGAAGCTGGTGTAGACACTCAGTGGTCGGCGTGTATAAAATGTCGATTAACCTTCATGTTGTGTTGCAAAGTTTTTTTTTTCTTTTAATATTTTGTATATAATAAAATGGAATTGTTTTGGAAAGTGTGGTTTGTCTGTTATAACACTGAATTATAAAACAGTATAATTACATAGAAATTCCATTGCCTAATCTGATCAAAATGATACTGATCTTCCTGTCAGGGTCAACCATTGTAAAGGTAATGTAATTTTTAACTAGACCAAAAAAGAAATCTTTTTGTAAGCTTTCTGTTCTTTTTATTGAAATATCATAAAAAATTAGCCCCACATGATCCAGTTCTAAACTTTGGGTACATTTTTTATGTTAACTTATAAGAAGTTGCACAGTTGGACTTTAAAATGCAGCAGGAGAGACTGATCAAGCTTACAAGTCAAAGTATGTAAAAAAGTAAGTATATGTAAATTCAATGTTCTATCGGCATTCCAAATTCAGAGATTTACAATACTTTAGAAGGAGTGTAGCATCATCTAAACGGAAAATAATAATACTGTTGTTCCAAACGTTGACCTGAAGGTGAAAAACATGAATTTTTTTAATTCAGTACATCCAAAATGCCCTAGGATGTAAAAAATAATAATTTGGTGTAGGCCAGTGTGCCACCGTCTCATTATTTAATACGAATAAAAACAAGTTTCAGCTCATTATTTCTAGGTCATTTGGCAGTTAATTCAAAACAAAAGTGACTTGTGTTGTTGCAGCTTAATTATGAGATAAAATTAATTGTGAGATAAATCCACAGAGCGAGCAAGGCAATAATCCTTGGATCCTTTTTTGTCTGTGTAAATAAGGACTCAGTCGGGTGCGTAACGTCACGGGAGTGTGGCCCCGCCTCGCTGAGAATCTGCTGCTGCCCCGCTTCTAAAACCTCCTAAAAAAAAAAAACAGCACAAGCACAACACTGTGCTAATGGAGACAGAAGCATTCCGAGCCGTACTGAAGTGAATCGAGCCGTACCGAGGTGTGCTGGGCTAGTGGAAAACAGGCTAAAGTGTTGAAGCCTATAGGTGTAGGTTGCAAGATGTTTTTTGAACAATCATTCAGTTTTGGAAAATCCTACTGCAGATACAGGTTCAGAACCTTATTGACAACATTTGAAAAGTGTATTCCTACAGAACATGCATCCAAATTTAGCACAGCATGTACGCAAATACCTTGTAACATATCGTACATGTTCACTTGCTGATGTGTTGATATATGCAAAACATGCAGAACAACTGAGCTGACCCTCAGGGGGAGGCCTTTGCTTCCCTCACTTCTGTATTTTCCCAGGGTCCCCGGCGTGGAGGAGGGAGGAGAGGCCTTGGTGCTGTGTCTGCAAACCACGTTCAGGAGGCCAGAGGGAGGGGAGGGGACTACGCCCTGCTCAGCAGCCACAACAACGACAACGACAACCGGACTCATCACATCCCAACATGTGACTGACCGAACCAAAGCTAAGTACAGCTACTGACAATGACATTTGCCATACAGTATTTCATTTACCTGACTTTGACCTAATCATGACACTAAAGGGTTTACCAGAGATTATCCCCTGAACTTCTCTGAAATCTCTTCATGATACTGGCGCTTGCAGATCTGTCATTTCAGGCCTAGATGCTGGAGGGGGGGAGGGGGTCACAAAATCAGAACACACAGTGATCATTAAATCAGCAAATGGGAAGCTAAAAAAGAAATGTCTTTCTGAAATTGTAACAATAAAAGATGTTACAGGGGACAGTGCAGAAGGTTCATTCATTTTGTCGCAAGTGTGTCTAGTTAACTTATTGGGAAGGGATCTGCTCACAACTCTCAATATTGCCCTAATTCTGACAGAAGGTGGTATGAGGGCATCACATTTCCCACATGCATCAGAAATTCATATTTTGCAAGATTTTGCAGTACCAACTCATGGTCGCTTCATTTGGTACTGGCCGGACCAACCTGAGTGACTGAGAGCTTGGAAGCCAAAATAATGCAATATTTCAAAACACAGGTTCCTACAACTGTGCAGGACACAAATCAATATCATTGCAACATGTATGACAGATATCTGAGTGCCTCAGATGACAAATTTGAGAAAACATGTTTTGCAAACTCATCCTCCAGAACAATTATTGCAAATTTGTACTGGTCACCAAAGGGCTATGCAGAAGCATCTGTGAGGATATCAGATAAAAATAAAGGTCACTTTAAACACTGGGAGTCACCACACATTGCACTGAGCAAGCCTAAACACATGCAATGGAAGGATGTAGGCTTAATAAATAATACAGAATTGGTAATAATAAATGTAAAATCTCATTTTAGGCCTTATCAGAGACAAAATCTTCTACGCCCAGAAGCCATGAGATGACTGTTGTTGAGATATAGTGCTATATAAATAATGTTGGATTGAATTGAATTCAAGAAGGCATTAAACCTGGTATACAGGGATTGATAGATGCAGGGGTTATAGTATTAGGTCCAAAAACACTGTGCAACACACTTTGTTAAATGATCTACAATCACAAATGAAATTTTTCACAGTGATTGACATCAGTAATGCTTTTTTCAGCATTCCCATCCACCCAGATCATCAGTTTTGGTTTGCATTCACATTTAGGCACAGCACTGAACATCAGTTTGAAGAATCATTCAGCTTATCACCCACAATCTGCAGGATTGGTAGAACGCACAAACAGAACTATTAAAGAAAGACTCAGAAAAACAATGGCAGAAAGAAGGCAAAATTGGATTTATTGCCTTCCATTAGTTTTGTTTTATATGAGGATAATCCCAACCAAAGGGGGGTTGTCTCCATTTGAAATCATGTATGGCAAACCATACTTGTTGCCACCTTTGAGACCATTCAATCCTAGTGATGAAGAAGTGTGTTTAGCAGATTACATGAGAAGGATGTTGACTAACAGAGATATTATCGCTGCTACTCTCCCCAGGAGGGTTCACGAGGAAACTGCACCGATCTTGGCCAAGCCAGGAGGCCTCGTCCTCATCAAAGCCATCAAAAAGAAGAATTGGACTGATTCACCCTGGCAAGGACCACATAAAGTTGTTTTGTCAACGCCAACAGCGGTGAAAGTTGAAGGACGGGACTCTTGGGTGCATTTAACACACTGTAGACTTTACCCTACTCTGAACTCACAGCCAAGGACTACTGAATAAATATTTTCAACTTCATTCCATTAAAGACTCTCAGCAAGAGACTTTTTCTTAATTGTTTCCCTATACAAGTGTCGACTGACGACACCCTACGTGGTGTCCAGTACCAGCTTGGGATAGGGAAGCAAGTGGTTGACCATCATGGAGAGACAAGAAGCGCAAGAAAGATGTTTGATTATTAAAGGGTGTAGTTGTTGTTTCCTTTACATCATCATCCTAGGGGTGACATTATTACTTTGGTTTCTTTTAGCTGCACCACAAACCATACATCGTAGTGCTAGGGACCTTGCATATGTTCAGCATAACTGGCTAGAGCTACATGAGCATCATGATCATGAATATGCTGCCAATACGTGGTGGAGGTATGCTAATTATACGGCCAGGGCAGCTAAGCGTTCCAATTGTTATGTTTGCTCCTTAGTGCCAACGTCAGCTGGACAGACTGCTGTTGTAGCTAAAATGATGGAACCAGCAAAAGCTGTCTGTTTTTTACAGAAGGCTATGAAAAGGGACTATACAAAAAAGATTATTTTAAATCACTCTTGTGAAATCTTTCATCACTCTACCAATCAGAGAACTTATGGTACCCCTTACTCTGTAAGGGCAAGGTTAGTTTCATCAGGAACTTTTTCTTTTTGTCTGAAGGGAAGTGGTAACAACCATCTGGGCAACCTACCCCTTTCTCGGTGTGAGGCAGTGTACAGTATACACCGCATCTGTGATGCTAGTACCCTGACCAATCGGGTGGTCAGGTGGTGTCCACAGGCTAACCGTTGTTATTACGGACCTATCACCATGCTGGAGCTCTGCAGTGCTGCTATCTGCAACTTCCATATGTATGGCGCACATATGGTGACGGGTGGTTGGTGGCTGTGTGGTCGTAAGGCGTATTCCCATCTGCCTATGAATTGGACAGGAACCTGTGCCCCCGTTTTTGTGACTGACAACACCCTGATTATGTCAGCGGGTCAGACGAGCAGAGGGAAGAGAGACCTATCACAGGATGCCATTTTCACACCACATGATTCCATCTGGGGTAGGGACGTGCCAGAGCAGTTTAAGATACTTACTACAGGTCAAAAGGTAGTTCAATCACTATTCCCTTGGGTGGGAGTGGCAAAAAATACCTTGTGGATTGAGACTCTTAATTATAGACTACAGTCTTTTGTGAATTTTTCCTTAGCTGCCTGGAAAGGTGAAAGGGAGGAAATGACTGCTATAAGACTTGTAGCAACACAGAGTAGAATGGTACTTGACTGTTGACTGCCGCCCATGGGTGTGTGTGCGCAATTGTAGGTCAGTACTGTTGCACCCTTATACCTGCACATGATGCAGATGGAGGTGTCATTGCTTCAGCCATACGTAATCTGACTGCTTTGCAGACTGCTGGGGCTAAGGATAATGTTGATGACTCATCACACTGGATAAACTGGTTGTTTTTCCTCATGGAGGAGTCTTGTCATAAACTTGGTGGTGATTATTGTAGTGATACTTTTGATCTTTTCATGTTTCATTCCTTGTATCCGTGATATGATGTTGAAACTTGTTCAGGTGAATTTAGTGTTATATCATGAGGCCATCACTGGAGATGATGGGGAAACAACACCAGCTTAATGTTTTATGAGTACAGAGTAAAAGTATGATTGACATGCAGAAAACCGAAAGGAGATGTATGTTCATGATGTGAATTTGAAATGTACTGAGCTGCAAGAGTAATCAAATATGTCTTAAAGTTCAGAGAAGTTGTTATCCTTATTTGAGATTTTTCACTTTATCTTGTTATGTTCTGTTTTAATTTACGTTGTATTTGAAACCATTACGTTACTAATCACTATTTAGCCAGTATACAGTTTTACTGTATTAATTGTTGTTTCATTGTTGATACCTTGTTGCAGTTTCACATTGAGGTACTAAAACACATACACTACCGTTCAAAAGTTTGGGGTCACCCAGACAATTATTTTGTGTTTTCCTTGAAAAGTCACACTTATTTACCACCATGAGTTGTAAAATGAATAGGAAAATATAGTCAAGACATTGACAATGTTGTTGTTGTGAAATGGTGCTATATAAATAAAGTTGAATTGAATTGAATTGAATTGACAAGGTTAGAAATAATGATTTGTATTTGAAATTATAATTTTTTCCTTCAAACTTTGCTTTCATCAAAGAATCCTCCATTTGCAGCAATTACAGCATTGCAGACCTAACATGATTGCACAAGGGTTTTCTAATCATCCATTAGCCTTCTGACGCAATGAGCAAACACACTGTACCATTAGAACACTGGAGTGATAGTTGCTGGAAATGGGCCTCTATACACCTATGGAGATATTGCACCAAAAACCAGACATTTGCAGCTAGAATAGTCATTTACCACATTAGCAATGTATAGAGTGTATTTCTGATTAGTTTAAAGTTATCTTCATTGAAAAAAAGTGCTTTTCTTTCAAAAATAAGGAAATTTCTAAGTGACCCCAAACTTTTGAACGGTAGTGTAGGTTAGGATGCTAGCACACATAGAGCTCTAATACAAACATAAACATATGTCTTTTACACATAATAGGTTTTTAGTAATTTTTTGTTGTTCTTCATTGAAGTTACATTTACACATAAGTATTAACTTTTTATTAAATCACTGCTAATCTACTGACACAAAGAACGACAAATACATACACTATTTCATCTCAATTTATGGTTAATCACCATCACTGGTTCAATTTTTCTCTTTTATGACTTACTTAGATGATTGATTTCTTTCTTGAAATAAAAGGTATTATTCTCACATGCTCCCCAGGAAATGAAACATTCCAGCGGCGCTCGGGAGTGGCAGCGAGGCCGATGGCGGCCTTTCCTTATCAAAAAGTGAGTTAGGATCTTTTGCAATCTAATGCTTTAGCATGAAATGCACCGGAACTTGGCGAGCTGCCCAGTGAGGTTTTAGAAGCCATAGTGTTTCATCGCTGATGATTTTTAAGCATCAAAGGGGGGAATGATAGGATATTTTCAGGTTTCATTGATTATTCTATATGATTTTAATGCTGTATTATTCTATTTTACATTATAATTGTATCTGGTGCATATAATGAGCCAATGTCTGAGTCACTGTGATGTTTTTTTCATTGTCTCAGAGCGTGAAAAGACTGTCTGTTTTTCAGTGTAAGATTAGGTTGAGCAAGATTGTAAATGATGACGAAGGTTTCATTGTTTTATCATACCAAGCTGTACTGTACTGTAAGTTAGAGTGACTTAGGACGACCAGGTCATGTAAAGATCATAGCAGAATGTTCATTGCTGACCATAGATTAGAAGCAGTCACTGGAGAGTTGGCTCCAGCCAGTCTAGCTTAGATAAGGGTCTGAGGTATAAAGAAGCAACATCCTTGAACACATGTTAGGGAGTTGGTGCTGTGAAGCTCTGAGGCAAGTTTTGCTGTTACTGATTACCTCCTTTCTGATCAGAAAGAGAATAAATGGCTCAGAACTTGGAAAACTGCCTATTGATTATTGATTCAGCCTCAGTCAATTCATTTTTGATCTAACAACACCTTTCCTGAAAATTTCATCAAAATCCATTCATAACTTTTTGAGTATTGTTGCTAACACACTGTGAGAAGATAAGAGCCTTGGCTGAGGTATGCATTCACAGATCATCACCAAAATATAATGGGTTCCTCTCTAGCCCAAGAACCATCTGTGGTGAAAATTTCATCCAAATCCATCCAGTAGTTTTTGTGTAATCCTGCTGCACAAATACAAACAAAGCCCTTGGTGGAGGTATGCACACTCAGATCACCACCAAAATCTAATCATCTGTTCCCTGTGCCATTACACACCTTTCCTGAAAATTTCATCAAAATCCGTTCATAACTTTTTGGGTTACGTTGGTAAAAGACAGACAGACAGACAGACAAACCCCGGTAAAAACATTACCTCCTTGACGGAGGTAAAAAACAGGCCCACACTGCTCGTTTCACATGTGAGCACTGATAAAAACAATACATATAATAGATCAATTGCAAGAACAAAATATGGTCTTATCTTGGTATATTATATACTCCTCGAAAGAAATAACACCCCTGATGTTCAAGATTTTCTTACCTGTAAGAGGATTAATCTCATTCCCAGCGAACAAGGTATCTCCTTTAGAAGTTTGTTTCAGAAAAGTTTCAAAAATGACGCTTGTTTGATGAAACGATGCAATGAATCATGGGATACATAGAACCAAACGTAGAGGTACGGCTGCTTGTTGAGCATCCAACCATGAATCAACTTTGATACAACGTTAATTCAACACATTGTTTAGACGAAACAAATCAACGTTGAGTTTACATTGCACAACATCACGACATAGATCAACGAGAATACAACGTTGAATCAATGTCTTGTACCTGCTGGGATGTTACCCCCAAACCTTCCTGGACTCTCTTGTTGGCTCCCCTTCACCCCCCTGGTCTACTACCTATGTGAAAAGAACCCTCTCCTGCCACATTGCTCGCTTCATGCAAGTAAGCACCCTCATTTAATAACAAACAAGTATACTTACCATCCTTTGTGTTTCATTAACCTTCTCCATCTCCCCTGACGGCTAAATTCCCATGATGCAGGTTCCTTCTCCTGTTTAATAGAAGCAACTCTGTTGCCTCGATCTCTGCTTCCATGTGTTTGTGTCCTGCATCTGGGTTCCTGTCTGGTTTAATCATGACAAATAACCCTCATATTCATCTTTTACCCTCAGTCTTGGACGCTTAACCCCAACTTTTTTTATGAATGCCTCTCACAAGCAAAAGTTGAGACAGAGCTAAGTGCCTAAAGGTGAGTGCCCTTTTTCATGAGAAGAAACTATAGTAAGAAACTGTTTATTGAAGTCAAAGGTTTCTGATTTGTATGTGTAGGCTTTTAACAACTTTTTAAACTCAATTTTGAAAGGGAGTTCAGCCCCTTCTCTAAAACATACACCTTGGCCAGGGTGAGACTGCTGGCAACCTCAATCAGTATCACCAGTAAGAAATATGAACCTAAAGAGTAAGGGTCACAGCCTTATAATGATGAGACTGTTGGAAATTGGAGATACCAGGAAGAGATGAGGATTAGAATAAATGGCCACAGTCTTTACACATTCACAGTGAACAGTCTGTTTTCATCCATCCATCCATCCATCATCTACCACAGGGATCTCCAGCCATGTACCACAGAAGGCCAAGACCCTGCGGGTTTTCTCTTCCACCCAGTCTCTTCAGTAGGTGTTTTCACTGATCAACAATCAGTGGGAAGAAATTCAGTGAAGTCACCTGTTGCAGACAAAAGTTGGAGGCAAAACCTGCAGGGTCTCGGCCTTCCTTGGCACATGGTTGGACACCCCTGATCTACCCCCTACCTGGGGGTCCAGGGAATGGATGCAGCAGTCTAAGCAGAGAAGCCCAGACTTCTCTCTCTCTAGCCACCTCCTCCAGCTCTTCAGGGAGGATAAGAAGGCATTCCAAGACATAGAGACAGTCTTTCCAGCATGTCCTGTGTCTGCTCCGTGGTCCCTTCCCACTGGAACGCACTTGAAACACCTCATGTGGGACGTGTCCTGATCTTTCAGTCCTGATCAGATGCCCTAATCACCTCGACTGGCTCCTCTCGATGGGGAGAAGCAGCAGATCTACTCTGAGCCTCTCCTGGATAACTGAGCTCCTCACCCTCTCTTAAGGGTGAGTCCAGCCAGCCTAGAGAGAAAGCTCATTTCAGCCACTTGTAACTGTGATTTCATTCTTTCAGTCATTACCCGATGCTCATGACCACAAGTGAGGGTAGATGGTAAATCGACAACTTTGCTTTAGAACTCAGCTCCCTCTTCACTAAGACAGACCAGTACAATGTCTGCATCACTGCAGATGCTGCTCTAATCGATCTGTCAGTCTCCTGATCCATTCTCCCCCCAGTCATCAATACAACCCCTAGGAGATACTTGAACTTCTCCACTTGGGGCAGGAGCTCAGTCTCAACTGGGAGAGGACAGAGAATTTGTTTTCATGGAGATAAATTGCTCTTGTTAATATTTTCCTTGAACTGAATTTCTGTTTGTTTTTGTTGCATCACACCACAGTCATTACTTCAGCATCCCATCTTGGACTCCACTCATCATCAGGAATATTAATGTTTTATTAATGTCTAAAATAAATCCTGCACATCATATACTATTTCTTGACAGATGCGCATCCAGGCAGGAAAATAAGCTTCTCTTCATGGTTGAATAACCTTGACAATGTCCTGACATTGTGGAATTTGTGCTTCTTCATTTGGCTGCTCCCTTTAGGGGTCGCCACAGCAGATTATCTGCCTCCATCTCACCCTATTCCTTGCATCTTCCTGTGTAACACCAACCCTCTCCACATCTCTCATCTTTTCCTCCTGCCTGGCAGCTCCATCTTCAACATCCTTTGTCCAATATATCCACTATTCCTCCTCTGCACATGTCCAAACCATCTCAGTCTTGTCTCTCTTACTTTGTCTCCAAACCACTCAATCTAAGCTGTCCCTCTGATATACTCATATCTAATCCTTTCCCTCCTAGTCACTCCCAATGAAAATCTTAGCATCTTCAACTCTACCACCTCCAGCTCCACCTCCTGTCTTTTTTTCAGCGTCACTGTCTCCAAACCATATATCATAGCAGGTCTCACTACAGTCTTGTAAATCTTCCCTTTCACTAGCTGATATCGTTCTGTCACAAATCACCCCTGACACTTGTCTCCACCCACTCCACCCTGCCTGCAGTCTCTTCTTCACCTCTCTTGTGCATTTTCCAGTGGTTTGGATAGCTGATCCCAGGTATTTAAACTCATCTACCTTCACAACCTCTACTCAAGGTTCAAGGATTTTATTTGTCAATACTATTATACATAAAGGACATACAGGAGAATTAAAATGGTGTTCCTCTCTCTTCAGTGGGGTGCAAAATATAAAAAAGAAAAAGGAATAAGGATGGAAAAACAACAACAGCAGTCTATGTACAGTAATGCTACCCGTAGTGTAAATGGTGACAAAAGATAGACCTAGACCTCCCATAGTGCAAATGAAGATAAACAATGAACGATGAGACCCAGCAATATTATATACAGAAAAGTAGAGCAGTAATACTTGCAGTACCAAGTTCAATGCGGTAGTATAGGTGCAGACAGTGACAGATAGGACTGCACATGATCAATATTGCAATGACAGACAGCATTTGTGCAAATAAAGTAACCTGAACCTGAACCTGGTTGCAGTAAAGTGCAGAGACATACAGTAGCAAATGTATTACAGTTGGTGTGCCAGTCTTTCTGTGCCAACAGCTGAGGTAGTTATTGCGCGGGTGAGTGTGTTACAGTCCAGGGGGATGGTAGGGAGTGCACAGAGTTCAGGGTCCTGATGACCTGATGAACAAAGCTGGTAAGCAATCTTGTGGAGTGGGCCCAGGAGGCTCCGGTACCTTCTCCCTAAGGGCAGGGGCTGAAGAGGGAGTGTGAGGGGTGGGAGGTTTCACCTGCAATGTTGATGGCTCTGCAGGTGAGGTGGGTGAGGTAGATGTCTGAGAGGGGGGGCAGAGGGTCACCGATGATCTTGCTGGCTGCTTTCACTGTGCGTTGTAGTGTCTTCTGGCAGGAGGCGGTGCAGCTTCCATACCACACCGTGATGCAGCTGCTGAGGATGCTCTTAACGGTGCCCCGGTAGAATGAGCACATGATGGGGGTGGGACTCATGCTCTATTCAGTTTACGGAGGAAATAGAGGTGAGTTTGAGCCTTCTTGGGCAGTAATGGGGTGTTGTTGGATGATGTGAGGTCCTCAGAGATGTGCACCCCCAGGAATTTGATGCTGCTCACCCTCTCCACAGCTGCTCCATCGATGATCAGAGGGGGATGCTGTGTGTGACCCCTCCTGATGTCGACCGCAATCTCCTTGGTTTTTCCCACGTTCAGGAAGAGGTTATTGTCTTTACACCACTGGACCAGTTGGCTCACCTCATTTCTGTCTATGGCCTCCTCGTTGTTCATGATAAGGTCCACCACCGTCGTGTCATCTGCAAACTTGATAATGTGGTTAGTGTTGTAGGCTTGTACACAGTCATGGGTCAGCAGGGTGAAGAGCAGTGGGATGAGCATGCACCCTTGTGGGGCACCTGAGCTCAGTGTGATAGTCTGGGATGTGTTGCTACCAACCCGCACATTCTGTGGCCTCCCTGTGAGAAAGTCCTGCACCCAGCTACAGAGAGAGGTATTGAGTCCCAAGTGTCTGAGTTTTTGTATTAGGTGCTGAGGGATGATTGTGTTGAATGCTGAACTGAAGTCCAAGAATGGCATTCGCACATAGGAATCCTTTGAGTCCAGGTGGGTGAGGGCTGGATGGAGAGAAGCAGCGATGGCATCCTCTGTGGATGGCATCTTCTCCTGGCATCTTCACTGTTACACTTGCCTCCCTCTCATTCACACACATGTATTCTGTCTTGCTTCTACTGACAGAATCCATAGATTCTCTAATTTGTGCAACCGGTTTAAATACAATTCACTACGATGAGTTCTAATAAAAGAACCAAACTCACTAGATTACTACTGATCAGTGTCATTACCACTGACTTTATCTAATAATGTAATATTAGCACACATTCTCAATTTCTACCTTTGTGTTGTAAGCCACATCAAAAATTTGTAATATATTAACCTGCAAGCTGCATTTTAATGGAATCGGGACTGACCAGACAGACGGATCCTGTGCCTTTACTGTGAGTTAGAGGTTTTTTTTGGTTTTTTTTGGTGAATTTATTTGATTTTAGGCACAAAATCATCTCCCCAAATGACCTTTAAATCCTGCCATGTATGTGTAAATTTACAACAATGCCATCTGACTACAGTCAACAATGGGGCCTTTTATTTAATTTTTATTTTGTTCCCTTTTGAAGGTCAGTTTCTATAAATGTTCTTTGTTTGTTTTGGAGCCTGGGTGTTCCAACTGATGGCTGTCCACTTTGTCCAAAAAAAAGCTAATGTGATTTTTGTTATCAGATGTGAGAAGAGGCAAAGTGCAGAGATAGTTGAGTCATTCACAGCCGTCTACAAGCCCATCCATAATTTTCCAGATACAGAGCGCTTCAATCATTGATAACTGGTTTTGTCATTTCAAGGTGCTAACACACCGTGACCTTTTCAGATATGCCAACACTGACAATACCTTGGCTGCATTTTGCGGTGCTCGGAGGTGCTGGGGGAAAATGAAAAGTCAGTGATGGAGTAGTTAATTCCAGCTAGAAGTGATAATATGGATAGAGATCCACTGGAGGATTGTGTCAGAGGAAGTCAAGGGAATACATTTGGAAGAAAAAATGACTTTGTAAAATAACCTGGTCATATTTTTTTGATGTTTGATCCCAAGATTGAAGAAAGCAACAGTTGTCATGCTAATTTGCTCCATTAACCACTATCAGCTTCATTAATCATGGTATCCTTTATCACCTTGTTCTGCTGTTCAGATCAGTTCAGATAAGTCATGGACAGAAATCTAACTCAAATGAGATGAGAAGCTTCAGTATTGCCAGATTTAACTGTCACATTTCTGGTCTTTGGAGTAAAACAAAAAATGATTCTCTTGGTGTGGTGATGTATGACCTTGACTTTGAGCATAACCTTGATGTAGACCGGGGGGGGGGGCGCTGAAAAGTTCATAGTGGTCAAATTTGACCAAATGTGGTTTATTTTTCAACCGCAGGGATCCAAACGCTGCAACACCGATGGAAGAAGTGTGTGGACCGAAGGGGAGACTATGTTGAAAAATAAACCACATTTGGTCAAATTTGAACACTATGAACTTTTCAGACTATGAACTTTTCAGCTCCCCCCCCGCCCCCATCCCATGTATTGGGATCGTTGTGTGTGAGTTTGGTGAGCATCCGTACAACAACCTAAGAGGACTGGTGATTGATGTGAAAAGCAGATAGGCCGATGATGGACCACATAAAAACCTATTTTGACTGTGCCAGAATCAGCTAAAAGTTCAATCCTAAAAACACTGAAAGTATTATTTTCTAAGTTACTGTTGATTTGGTACAGCTGTAAAAAATTAAGCGTGCTATCACAACTAGCTTGTTTGGTCCTGATTTTTGAACTTTTCAGTTTGGTTTGGACTAAAATTTCAGGTGTGAAACCTTCCCTGAACTACGGTCTGGACCAAAGAACTGAAATTTGGCCTTGATCCAGATGAAACTGAACCACTGTCTGGTTCATTTAGAGTGTGAAAGCAATTTTAAGAAAGGTTCAGACTTTCAAACCAAACACAGAGAATTAACTCAGTCGATTAGAGGGAGAATGAGTCATGGCAGTACTCAGAGAGAGGAAATACTGTATGTTTGTGAGCAGCAATAGTCACTTTTTTTTGTAACTTTGATTTTTATTCACTTTTCATCATACATATTACATTCAGATCACAGTCTCTATATTTAAAAAAAAAGGAGCTAGAAGAAGAAAAGAAAAAAAAGGGGGGGGGGGAGAAATGTTGGAGCATCAAGTTTTTAGTTTCCATCTCAATTCTTCTGGTTTTTCAGTGTCTTTGATTATTCTTTCAATTTCTGTCCCGTTGTTGCACTTTGTAGTGTGTCCATTTCCACCATTTTTTTTCATATTGTCCTTCTTGCATTCTTTGTCGATATGTTAGTTTTTCCATTAAACGTATATCTTCAACAATGTCTGTCCATTGCTCTTGGTCAGGAAGAACTTCTGATTGCCATTTTGTTGTGATTGTTTTTTTTTTACATGCAATCAGCATGATTTTAACTAAATATCTGTCCTCAGCCTGTATTACATTGTCTCTTTTAAGATCACACAAATACATCAAGTTACAGTTCATTGGTATATTATATCCTAATATCCTCTGTATTGTCACATGTATAGATTTCCAGAATGATGAGATTTTGCAGCATTTCCAAAACATATGCGAGTGGTCTGCATTTTGAGCCCCACAGCCCCTCCAGCATATAGATTTGGTATTTGAATACTTTCTTTGGATCTGTGGTGTAATGAAATAGCGAATCAGATTTTTCCATCCAAATTCCCTCCATGTCCTTGAACTTGTTGATGTGTGTTGTGTTTTCCATATTTCTTGCCAGTTTTCTTCTGTTATGTTTAAATTTAGTTCTTTCTCCCATTTCTCCTTTATATAGTTACTTGAATGTTTGTTTGCCGTAAGTTTCTGATATAGCTTTGGAATAATTCTTATTTTATTTCCTGCATACAAGCTTAAAATGAATTGTATAATCTCGCTCACATCTGTGTGGAGGTTATGTCTAATCTTCCTCATATAATAATCTCTCATCTGCAGATATCTGAAGAATTCAGATTTTTCTAGTTTAAATTTTCTTCTCATGTTTACAAAACTCCCGAAATCTTTTTTTTCCCATATTGCCCCATGCTGTGATTCCCTTGTTCACCAGATTTTTGTATCCCCTATCTTGCTTTGCCAGTTCAAACTGACTGTCAAATGCTACCCATTTCAATAGTTTTATGTCCTCCTTTATATTATACTTTTGTACTATTTTATACCACAGTTCCAAAGTAAATTTAGTGATTGGGTCTATTTGTTTGATTTGCTTATATGCATCCTTATCTCCTATTATGCTTTGTACTGGGAGTCCCTCAATTTCCTTTTCCATTTCTTTCCATTTTGCCTCGTATCCTCCATCACACCAACATATGATATATTTTATTTGTGCTGAGTAGTAATATTCCTTTAGACTCGGTAGGCCCATGCCTCCTTTCTCTTTTGGCAATTGGAGAGTTTTATATTTCACTCTTGGCTTTTTACCTCCCCAAACAAATCTCGATATCATCCTGTCCCACTTTGAGAACTGGGCACCAGTAATCTCTGTTGGTAGAGCCTGGAAGAGGTAAAGCAGTCTAGGTTGTATGCTGATTTTGGCTGTCTTAATTTTTGAATTCAAATCCCTGTTTAAGATTGACCATCTATCAATATCTTTTTTTATTTCTTGTTCTAATCTATCATAGTTTGCTTTATAGATTTTGCTTAAATCTTTAGGCATGTTCACGCCAAGGTATTTTATTTCTTTTTGTTTCCAGTTTAGTTTGATCTTATCAGTTATCTGGTTTAAAGGGTTATAGTGGAATGTGAGTATTTGTGTTTTTGTTATGTTTATCTTGTATCCTGATAATTTTTCAAAATTTTCTATCAAGTCCATCATTTCCATTATTGATTCATCTGGTTGTTCAAGGTAAACTATAATATCGTCTGCAAACAGCCCAATCTTGTGTTCCGCTCCCTTTATTGTTACACCTTTTAATTTCTTATTTTGTCGCATCGCTTGAGCCAGTGGCTCTATGAACAGAGCAAACAAGGTAGGTGATAGGCAGCATCCCTGCTTAGTTGATCTTTGTATTTTTACTTTGTCTGTTAAGCTACCATTTATCTTGATTCTTGCCACAGGTTTTTGATACAGTGTCTTTATGCATTGCACTGACTTTTCGTTAAATCCAGAGCGTTCCAGCACATTATATAGGAACATCCAATTAACCCTATCAAATGCTTTTTCTGCATCTAAACTCATTATTACTGCGCTTTTCTTTTCTTTATGTATTTGATTAATTATGTGTATTGTTCTCCTGATATTATCATGTGTTTGGCATCCCTCTATGAAACCAGTTTGATCATCCTCTATCAGCTCCGTCAAGAATGTCTTTATTCGTTTACAGATAATTGTTGTATATATTTTATAATCCACATTTGATAAAGAGATTGGTCTATAGTTTCTGCATTGTTCCCTATCTTTCCCTGGCTTTAAAATAACTGAAATAATGGCTTCATTCCATGATGGAGGTATTTTGTTGTTGTTTAATGTCCTATTAAATGACTTTAGGAGCTGTGGCGTGAGTTCTTCTATAAACAGTTTGTAAAACTCAGACAGGTATCCCTCACTACCTGGTGATTTACCATTTTTTAGTGACTTAATCACATCTTTAATCTCTTGTGTTGTTATTTCTGCTGTTAGCTTTTCATTTTGTTGGTTTCCTATTGATGGCAAGTCCAATGTGTTTAGAAATTTTTTAATATCTTTAACATCTGTCTCCAGGTTGCGAGTTTAGTTCTTGATAGAATTTATGGAATATTTCTTCAATGTTTTCTGGGGTAAATGTGGATTTATTTGTGATGGGGTCCTTAATCTTATATATATTATTCACTGTTTGTTGTTTTCTTAACCGTTTTGCCAGCAGTTTTGTGGCCTTTGGCCCCGTTTCATAATATTTTTGTTTTAAGTATCTATTTTTCCTTTCAATTTCATCTATTTGTATTTCTTTTATCTTTATTTTTTCTTCCTTAATTTCTTGATATATTTTTGGGTCATTTGTGTTTTGATGTTTACGTTCTAATTCCCTCAGTCTCTCACATCTTTGTTCATATGATTCCAGTTTAGACTTTTTTGCTTTTCCTGATTCAACAATTAATTTACCTCTTAACACGGCTTTTAGTGCGTCCCATAGTATTGTTGGGTCCAATTCTCCATTATCATTCTCCTTGATATACTCATTTATGTTTAACTTTATTCTTTCTTTCATTTTCTCATCATTTAATAGTCCTACATTAAGTTTCCATGTTGTTTGTCGTTTTCTATTGTTTAAATATATTTCCATGTATATAGGATTATGATCTGATATTTCTGCCCCTCCAATCCGACAATTTCTCACCCTGTGTCTGTCACCTTCATTCATAAGGAAGTAATCTATTCTAGAGTGTACTTTATGGACTGCTGAATAATGTGTATAGTCTTTTTCGAGTGGGTGCAGGTCCCTCCATATGTCTACCATACCCATTTCTGCCAGTGAAGTTCTTATGAACTTTGTTACATGGTTTTTTTGTCTTCTTAACACTTGTTGTATCAACTTCATGATCCATGACAGCATTTAAGTCTCCTCCACAAATTAGGACTCCTTCACTGTGTGTTGCTATGAGATCAAACAGATGTTGAAAAAAACCCTTGTCACTTTCTGGTGGGGCATAGATGTTCACTAATGTGATCTGCATACCATCTATTCTTCCCTTTACTATTACATATCTGCCTTCTTTATCCTGGATTTCTTGTTCACATTCAAATTGTATTTTATTTGAAATTAGTATCATAATCCCCCTTTTAGTTCCTCCCTTAAATGAACTGTAGTAGGAGTTCTTATAGCCAAATCTCTTTAGTTTCTCATGTTCTGTCTTGTTCAAATGTGTCTCTTGCATAAATATAATTTCGGCTTTTTCCTTCTTGAATTTTCTTATTGTTCTTTCCCTTTTAACAGGTGAGTTCAGACCATTCACGTTTAATGTCATTATCTTGAGATTTTTAACCATATTCATGTTTTTTCATTTTTTTAACTTGTGCTCCTAACCCCTTTAACAACAAAACTAACACATATACACTACCGTTCAAAAGTTTGGGGTCACTTAGAAATTTCCTTATTTTTGAAAGAAAAGCACTTTTTTTCCAATGAAGATAACTTTAAACTAATCAGAAATACACTCTATACATTGCTAATGTGGTAAATGACTATTCTAGCTGCAAATGTCTGGTTTTTGGTGCAATATCTAGATAGGTGTATAGAGGCCCATTTCCAGCAACTATCACTCCAGTGTTCTAATGGTACAATGTGTTTGCTCATTGCATCAGAAGGCTAATGGATGATTAGAAAACCCTTGTGCAGTCATGTTAGGTCTGCAATGCTGTAATTGCTGCAAATGGAGGATTCTTTGACGAAAGCAAAGTTTGAAGGAAAAAATTATAATTTCAAATACAAATCATTATTTCTAACCTTGTCAATGTCTTGACTATATTTTCTATTCATTTTACAACTCATGGTGGTAAATAAGTGTGACTTTTCATGGAAAACACAAAACAATTGTCTTGGTGACCCCAAACTTTTGAACGGTAGTGTATGTATAAAAACACATTAACGAATCTCGACCTCCGCACTTTGGGCCTTTCTTCTGCCCACTGGTCCCTGTTGGAGGGTGGAGGGAATGTCCTCACCGAGTGAGGGGCCCTCCCTAGACCTGTAGTTACTATCCAACTAATAGTTATTAGTCTAGAAATGTCAAACAAAAATCACTTTAACCTCTCCTAGCCGTTTGTTTCTCTTTTACCTTGTCTTCTTGGCCTTCATTTCTTCTGTGCCCTTCTTAATCTTTGTTATAACCTAGGCTTTCCATTGAAAGCCTTGCAGTTTTTCTTGGGCTCGGTGCACCACTTCCGTCTCCCATCCTCTGCCGTTCACTCGCCTCCATTCCGGCTGTCTCGGTGTGCTCCGTGCCGCCGCTGCTCCAGCCGCTTCCTCCGGTACACTCACCACAAAGCCTCGCTCCGTCATGTCCCGCGCTGCCTCTCTGGCCGTGTTGTAGGTTTTCACGCCGTCATCCCAATGAATTCTCATCTTCGTTAGTGCGTTTGGAATCTAATTTTTTTCTCTTTCAGCATTTTTTTAATGTTGGCATATTTCTTTTGCTGCTGCACAATTTATGTCGGGTAGTCATGGTCAAAGAATATCTGTTTGTCGTATCTTTTTTTTCCACGCTTGTGTCAGAATTCTTTCCTTTACGTCGTATTTTAAAAAGTTTACCACAACTGACCTGGGTGTAGAGTTTGAATTCGGGTTCTGTGCCAGGGCTCTGTGCGCTCGTTGGATCTGCAGGTCTGTTTCATTGGGCAGCTCAAGCTCTTTTTTTAAGAATTGATCTATGAATTTCGTCATCGAGTTGCCTTCAGTGCCCTCCGGAATCCCGAAGATGCGTATATTGCTCCGTCTGGACCTGCTCTCCAGGTCGGTTATTTTTCCCTGCATCCTCTGTGTTTGTGCCATCAGGGTTTGTAGCAGCTCGCTTGCCTCGGTCTTCCAGTCTTCCAACTCTGATATTCGGGCCTGTGTAGCTCCTCCAGGGTTTCTGCTAGCTTGCGGTCCATTTCTTTTCAGAGACCCATAATTTCCTCCTTCATCTCTTTTTTCAGTTCTTCCTTAAGAGCCGTTAAATCCTGTTGGAGTTGTCGCTTGAGGTCTTTTATGTCCTTACTTATATTGGCGAAGCCAGTGTTCATAGCATCGTGGTTGGCGTCTTCCATTTTCTTTGAAGTCTCCTCGTTTTTGTTGGCCTCGTGTTCAGCAATTTCTCCAGTGCTGTTGAAGAGGGGTTCTTTAGTTTTACCCTGCTTTTGTCCGTGTGCCCGGCTTCTTCGTGTTTTCATCCCTTGGTTTATTGACCTATTTATGTCAAGATGGCCATTTACCAAAGATTTTTAATCCGACTAGGGAGAGCTCTCTGTTTAAGCGTTATGCCTCTCCGCCATCTTCCTGGAAGTCTCCGCAATAGTCACTTTTAAAAAAAATTGTAAAAATGCAGAAACTTACCAGATATTTTCAGAGAGGATGCGACAGTTTTAGAAATAAAATGGACGATAATCATGACTGATGGGAAGGACAAATGTCCTTTTTAATGAAGACATGGATAATCTAGCCTCATTAAATTAGCTGATCTCTAAATATGATGGACTCTAAAGTGCAGTTACTGATGTGTCCAGAGCTGCAGAAAACACCTTGGAGGGTGAGTAGCATGTTTGCTAACAGCACAAACATCATCATGGCAGTAACACGGGAGGCACATCATGTGAAGTTGTTTGAACTCACAACCAACACCACTGTCCGGCACTCTATTCCTCTCACCAAGAGGGTCGGCCTACTTGGTAAGCCAAGTAGGAATGTTTTTTATTGACTACTTCACATATTCTCCCTCCAGATTTTGACATTGTCCCAATGGCAGAGGTGCATTTAAGCTTTAAGGGTGCCTGTGTAACAATGTAAATAGTGTGTAGATCTCCACTGTTATTTTCAATGTATTTATTTTCTTTGTGTTTTATTATTTTCAATTTTTTTTATTTTATTTTGGTAAAAGGGGTTTTCTTTCTGTTGGGCTGGAGATGTGAGGGGTGTGGTTGGGCGGCCCTGCAGATTTGGGTGTGAGCCCTTGTTCTTTGGGGATTTTTTTCTGGCATGTTCAGTGTACAGAGGACATGTGACATGTGAGCTGGGAGAAGAGAACGTGGCATGTGAGCTAGAGTGGAGAAGCCTGAGTTCTTTGTGGTTTTGTACATAGTTTTTTTTTTAAATAAAAGACCTGAAAAGGAGAGAAGTCTCTTTATTTTTTTTGAAAATAACACAACGTAGAAATATGATCGCTACACCCACCTTGCATTTAACCTTTAAAGGTGCGTTCAGACCAAACGTGAAGCAAATTATTTGCATGGCGCAAATGCAAATAAAATTAATGTAAACATGCAGAAGACACGCAAAAATGTGCATGTGTGCATTTGCGTCCAAAGGATAGAGCTAGCTAGTAATGGCCTTGAGATTCTGCCATCACCGGAATAAAAGTATCAACATTGGAGAGTAAACAAGTTTGAAAGTGAGACTGCCACCCACCTACAGACAGATAGACCTGCTCTGCAGCCGAATTGGAATGTCGGATTTTTATTTTTTTTTTGAGCAAGATGGCTGCATGCCCACACGCTGCAGCTAAACGCTCCGGACTCTACTGCGCTTGTTTCTGTGTTTTTCCTGCCTTTTTTTGTCCTCCTTCTGCGATAGACTAATTACCCACAGTAGCCAGGAACTTCTATGCATTGGCCGCCAACTTAAGTCCGACATCTGCAGCGCTTATTTCAGCAATCAATACCACTTCTCTGAGGAGATTGCCAGACTTCCGGGCACTCCGTGGGTTGTTATCAGACCCAGCAAGAAGCGCAGATGGTGCCGAGAGAGAAAGAAGAAACAAGGCTGCAGGGCTGGCCTTTGTGCCCAGCTGCACCAAACCACTGCTACCTTCACGCCTGATCCCTCACCAACAAAATGGATGAGTTGCGAATGGAGATTGCCTACAATCGCTACATCTGGGACTGTTGTATTCTGATTGTGACCAAGTCTTGGTTCTACCCATTCATCCCAGATGCCACTGTGGAATTACCTGGCCGAACTACACTCCGTTTTGACGGCAATGATGATTCTTGAAAGGGCAGAGATGGTGGGCTTTGTGTTTATGTGCTTCAGACTTGGTGTAATAACAGCAGAATAATTCAAAGCCACCGTTCACCGGATTTAGAAGCCATGTCCTTTCTGTGTAGGCCCTTCTATCTACACCGTGAGCTAACGGCAGTAACTGTAACAGCTGTTTACATCTCTCCAGATGCTAGCATTAGCTTAGCACTCAGCCACCTCTAGCACATCGTTAGCAGGCAGCATAAAGATCACCCCGACGCAGTCCACATTATTGCAGGAGATTTTAACAAAGCATGCTTAAAGACTATACTCCCCAAATTCCACCAACATGTTAAGTGTCCCACAGGAGAGGAAAGAACACTGGATCATGTTTACAGCAACATTTAGCACGCCTACAGAGCCACCCCCCTCCCTCACCTTGGACAATCAGACCATCTCTCCCTGCTTCTAATACCTACTTCCACCCCCCTTAGGAAGAGTTCCCCCCGCCCAACCAAACAAACAATTAAAACCTGGCCTGAAAATACTGTCCTCCAGCTACAGGACTGCTTTAGTTTAGTTTAGTTTAGTGTTTATTTGAAAGGGACATTACATACTAATGAAAATCTATCTTTAAATGCACCAAATCTGTCTGTGTGTCTCTGTGTGAGTGCATGTGTGTGTCTGTTCCTCACATATCTCTCAAACTGTTCATCAGACTGATTTCAGGTTTTATAAGTGTTTTGCTGAGGTTACGAGGGTGTGCATCTCCGAGTATGGAGTTGCTCAGTCAAAATATGTAATTTTTATCAATAAAAGTTTGGCCGCCACTCTGTCACCACTCTGTCTCTTCATGCCCTGGCTTCAGGAAGTGTGAGCTGTGGTGTAATCTAAGTATTACATATGTGGAGCCACTAGGGGGCGATACAGACCGGATGTTGTCAGGTGTACAGCATGATAGAGAATAATATGGGGGAGTTCGTGTGTTAATGTGTTGCAGCCAGTCAATAAAGGAGGCTCCGTGTTCACCCAAAGCAGCAGTCTTTATTTATAAAAGAACCCAACACAACATGGTGTCAGAAGTTGGTGCGCTTTGAGGTGAGAAAAGTCAGCTTTGCAACCGGCTAGCGGCTATGCCAGACGAAGTTCAAAGAGCTGCAGCTGCGCCAATTGATCCAGTAATGGCAGCGGCTACTCCAGCGGCAACCTTTACCATTAAACCACCGGAGCCCTTCGACTTTGCGAGACCCCAAGAGTGGGAAAAGTGGATAAGACGTTTTGAGCGTTTTAGACTGGCAAGTAACCTGAATAACTCAGCTGAGGCGAACCAAGTAAATATGCTGGTTTATTGCATGGGAGATGAGGCTGACGATGTGCTAAGAGGGCTCGAGCTAACGAGTGTGCAGCACCAGCAGTACGATGCCGTAAAAACAGCCTTTGATAGACATTTCGTTCCCAGAAAGAACGTGATTTATGAACGAGCAAAATTCAACAAGCGAGTGCAACAGCCGGCAGAACCAGTAGACTCGTTCATAACAGCACTCTATGCGCTGGCAGAAAACTGTGAGTACGGTGCACTTCATGATGACCTCTTGAGAGACAGGCTTGTAGTGGGTCTGAAAGATTCGTCGCTGTCAGAAAGAATGCAGCTTGACAAAGATCTTACCCTAGCTAAAGCTATAACAATGGCAAGACAATCTGAAGAAATAAAACGACAACAAACTGACCTAAGAGGTGAAACTAGCATTAACAGAACAGCTGTGGATGCGGTACACATCAGAAAAGCCAAGCCAAACAAGTTCATAATCAAGGAACAAAAACAGATTAAGTCCTCAAGGCCTCAGCAGACAAAACAAGACAGTAAAGTTTGTTCCAAGTGTGGCAAAGCACCAGCACATGCAGCAGTACAGTGCCCAGCTAAAAACGTGGAATGCCATAACTGTAAAAAGCGTGGACACTATATTAGAGTCTGTAGGTCCAACCCAACTGTGAATGAGGTCGCTGACAATGCAGACAGACTTTTTCTGGGTGAAGTGGATCTAGGAGAGGATCCGTGGCTGGCAGACATAAATGTGAGAGAAAATAAAGTGACTTTCAAGTTAGATTCCGGAGCGGACGTCACAGTGGTTTCTGAACAGACATTTGAAACCTTCAAGAAAAAAAATGAACAGTTGGAAAAGGCACAAAAACCACTCTACGGACCAGGTGGAACTGCACTAACCGTGTTGGGGTCTATGACAGAGACTATTACATACGGTGACAAGAGCGCTACTGAGAAAATCTATGTTGTCAAAAATCTGCGCATGGCACTACTGAGTAGAACAGCTTCCATGAGACTGAAACTAATTGCCAGAATTGACACTATAGACCAAGAGACAGTGAGAAAAGCGTACCCCAAGTTATGCGATGGACTTGGGCTTGTTCAAAAGCCATACACGATTAAACTGAAACCTGATGCTAAACCCTTTTCGCTCAAGGTGCCAAGGCGTGTGCCACTGCCGCTCATGGGTAAAGTGAAAGAAGAGCTCGAGAGGATGGAAAAGTTGGGAGTCATCAGTCGCGTGGAGCAGCCAACAGATTGGTGCTGTGGCATGGTTGTAGCTCCCAAAAAGGACAAAGAAAAGGTGCATATCTGTGTGGACATGACACCTTTAAACGAGTCAGTGTGTCGCGAAAGATACATCCTCCCGTCTGTGGACCAAACGCTAGGCATGCTCACAGGTGCTCAGTATTTTTCAAAGCTTGATGCAAATATGGGATTTTGGCAAATACCCCTGTCTAAAGAGTCGGCCTTTCTCACCACATTCATTACGCCATTTGGCAGATACCACTTCAACCGTTTGCCATTTGGTATTTCCAGTGCTCCTGAACATTTCCAAAACATGATGGTGACAGAGGTTACATCGGGTCTCGACGGAGTCGTCTGTCACATGGACGATATCCTGGTCTGGGGATCCACCAAGGAGCAGCACGACGCAAGACTGCACGCTGTCTTGAAGCGCGCGGAGAAAGCCGGCGTTACGTTGAATATGTCAAAATGTGAGTTTGGCAAAAGAGAGGTCAAATTTCTTGGGTTTATTGTTTCAGCAGAAGGAATGAGGCCAGATCCAGACAAAACCCAAGCTGTTCAGGACATGAAAGAGCCAAGCAACGTGAGTGAGCTCAGGAGCTTTCTCGGAATGGTGAACCAGCTGGGGAAGTTTATTCCGAACCTTTCTGAAAAGGACAAACCATTGAGAGACTTGCTTTCAACAAAGAACATGTGGTACTGGGGGCATGAACAACAAAATGCGTTTTGTAATCTCAAACAAGAACTGTCCTCTGCTCCTGTATTGCAGCTCTATGACCCAAACAAACCACAGAAAATATCTGCAGATGCCTCTTCATACGGATTGGGGGCAGTCATGCTACAGAAAGAGAGAGACGTGTGGTCACCAGTTGCTTACGCTTCTCGATCATTGACACCTACAGAGCAGCGCTACGCCCAGCTGGAAAAAGAAGCGCTGGCTCTCACGTGGGCCTGCGAAAGATTCAATGACTTTATCCTGGGTCTGCACTTTGAACTAGAAACTGATCATAAGCCACTAGTGAGTCTACTGGGAGGACAAGCTTTGGATGCGCTTCCACCGCGTATACAGAGATTTCGTATGCGCCTAATGAGGTACTCATACACTATAAAGCACATCCCGGGCAAAAGTCTCACCACTGCCAACACGCTCTCACGCTTACCGCTCACAAACAGTGTTACTCACACAGACACAGATCTTATGGAGGACACTAACATTTATGTTGACTCTGTGCTAGAGGGACTCCCTACGAGCAGCAAATATCTTGCAGATCTCCAAGAGCAACTGCAGTCCGACAGCGTCTGTTCACAAGTCATGAAATACTGCACAGAAGGCTGGCCGGATCGTAACCAGCTACAGGGAGCGGTGAAGCACTACTGGTCTGAGAGAGCCGTTTTGAGTGTGCATAACGGACTACTACTGAGAGGCACGAGGTCAGTTATCCCTGCTAACATGAGAAATGCAGTTTTGGACAAGATACATGAGGGCCACCAGGGGGTGGTTAAATGCAGAGAACGCGCCCGTCAGGCTGTATGGTGGCCAGGTTTAAGCAACCAGATCAGTGAAGTTGTACTCAAATGTAGACAGTGCATACATGAAAGAGTTAATGTGAGAGAGCCTTTAATAAACACAGATTTACCAGAAAGGCCATGGCAGAAGTTGGGAGCTGATTTGTTCACGCTACAAGACAAAAACTACCTGTTATTAGTGGACTACTTCTCTAGGTATATAGAGATTGCCCAGCTCAGCCCAACTCACTCTGCCAATGTCATTGTGCATTTAAAGTCTATGTTTGCACGTCACGGAATACCAGAGATACTGATCACGGATAACGGCCCGCAGTTCGCAAGTCAGGAAATGGAAGACTTTGCAAAGGAGTACTGTTTTGAGCACGTGACCAGTAGTCCCAGGTACCCCCAAAGTAACGGTGAGGCAGAAAGAGCTGTCCAAACAGTCAAAAATCTTATCAAGAAAGCCAGTGATCCATACTGAGCACTGTTAGCCTACAGAACCACAGCGTTGGCAAATGGCTACAGCCCAGCACAGCTTCTCATGGGGCGTAGGCTTCGTACCACCCTGCCAATGCTTCCAGAGGCCTTGCAGCCATGCGTGCCGAATCTGCAACAAATTTGTCACGTGGAAAAGGAGAGACGGATGAGGCAAACAGAATGTTTCAACAAAAGACACAGAACGAGAGATTTGGATAAACTGTTACCCGGAAACTCTGTTTGGATTACAGATGCAAAAGCACATGGCACAGTGACATCTGTCCACAAAACTCCACGGTCTTATGTCATCAGTGGACCACAAGGAACACTGAGGAGGAATTGCAGCCATTTAGTGCCTATGCCTTCTCCAGAGAGCCAAATGGAGACTCCACAGGACGTCCAGTCTGAGGAAACCTCCACAGAAACTCAGACTCAGGAATGCACACCTGCCATCATGAGAACAAGATCAGGCAGAGAAGTGAAGAAACCACAAAGACTGGATCTGTAAAAATTATGTATTGCTATTTCTGAGATGCAGAGTTTGAGTTCTTGAAATGTTGAAAAAATGTGATATAAGAGGCTTCTGCATAAAAATGTTCTCACGCATGGTACAAGTGTTTAAAAAGAAAAGGGTTAGAAAAAGTTAGATCGCCCATCATAGTTAGTTGATCAAGGTGAGCAGGAATGATTTCATGTGGAAATGTATTTTGTTTTTCAGCTAAAGGGGTCAACTTGGCTTCAGTAAGGGGGATGTGGTGTAATCTAAGTATTACATATGTGGAGCCACTAGGGGGCGACACAGACCGGATGTTGTCAGGTGTACAACATGATAGAGAATAATATGGGGGAGTTCGTGTGTTAATGTGTTGCAGCCAGTCAATAAAGGAGGCTCCGTGTTCACCCAAAGCAGCAGTCTTTATTTATAAAAGAACCCAACACAACAAGCGGGCTTTCAGATTGACTCCATGCTGATTGGATAATATGCAGCATCACGGCCATGCTGATTGGATAATACACTGCATCATGGCCATGCTGATTAGATAATACGCAGCATCACAACCAGTCAGTCACCACAGCACTTTGCAAACAAAAAAAGGAAGTGAAAAGCGAGACATTTAGCAAGAAAGAGAGAATAATGAAGATATAATGCTTAAAAAATGATACTATAATGTTGCCATGATTGCGTACCCCTAAAGAACGCTGGTGTTGGAGAAGCAGCAGGCGGAATGCGGTCCTTTGCAGCGAAGCAAGCCCAGCACGCCCGGTCAGCAGTAGACAGGAGTCCCTTTGCAGAACCATGACTCACCATCACTGATGGTGCTCCTCTCGGTGTGCTTACTAACTTTCTAAAAATTAAAAGTTAATAATAATACCATAAATTATACCAGCAATGGTATAATAATACCATTGCTGGGACGGTTTGCCGCTGAGTGTGAAGCGGCTAGGATGAGAATCAGCACTTCCAAGTCTGAGTCCATGGTCCTCAGCCGGAAAAAGGTGGATTGTCCTCTTCGGGTTGGTGACAGGCTCCTGCCCCAAGTGGAGGAGTTCAAGTATCTTGGGGTCTTATTCACAAGTGAGGGGAGAATGGAGGGAGAGATTGACAGACGGATTGGAGCAGCATCTGCAGTGATGCGAACGTTGTACCGGTCCGTTGTGGTGAAGAGGGAGCTGAGTTCTAAGGCAAAGCTGTCAATTTACCAGTCAATCTACATTCCTACTCTCATCTATGGTCGCGAGCTTTGGGTAATGACCAAAAGAACGAGATCACGGATACAAGTGGCTGAAATGAACTTTCTCCGTAGGATTGCTGGACTCACCCTCAGAGATAGGGTGAGGAGCTCAGTCATCCGGGAGAGGCTCAGAGTAGAACCGCTGCTCCTCCACATTGAAAGATGTCAGTTGAGGTGGTATGGGCATCTGATCAGGATGCCTCCTGGACGCCTCCCATTTGAGGTGTTTTGGGCACGTCCCACTGGGAGGAGACCCCGGGGCAGACCCAGGACTCGGTGGACAGACTATGTCTCCCAGCTAGTCTGGGAACGCCTTGGTATCCTCTCTGAAGAGCTGGAGCAGGTGGCTGGGGAGAGGGAAGTCTGGACTTCTCTGCTTGAATTGCTGCCTCCGCGACCCAGACTTCCGGAAAAGCGGTAGAAGATGGATGGATGGATGAATAATACGTCAAACAGGTTCATTTTGTCTTCTTTCAATTATTTATCCTTTTTTTTTTTTTTTTCCTTTGAAAGACAAAAGTAAAATAGAAAGATGTCTTTACCTTCTTTACATGTTTCAACTGCACTGCAGCCTTCATCAGAAGAGTCAGCTGATTGCTGCCAGGTGACATTTATCAGCTGATTTTCATAGGCGGGGCCAGCTCAGCAGATCTGTCAGATCCGCCGAGCCGGCCCCGCCTCCCGCCGTCAGATGGTCTCTGGAGAATGTGGTCCCAGGTGTGAGAAAGCATAAAGGCCCCCTCATCTCGGTTCATGGTGTCTTTTTCCCGCTTTCTGATCTCTATTGCCTCCTTGATCCAACGTTTGTGTCTGTTGCTCTCCGATCCAATAATTTTTGTGTTGTCCCAGTCCATGATGTGATTATTTCTTTTGCAGTGGTCCGATATAGCTGATTTTAATGTTTCTTGTTCTGCTTTTTCTTTTTGTGATCTTGTGAGTCGTCCTTGCGTTTCCTTCTCACATTCCTTTTGGTGTTCTTTTTTTCTTGTGGTGAATAATCTTCCGGTTTCTCCAATGTAGGTTTTGTTACATGATCTGCATGATATTTCATATAATACATTGCATTTATTGTCTTGTTCTATTCTGTCCTTGGGGTGTACTAATAACTGTCTTAATTTTTTGTGTGGTTTGACTGCTGTGTTTATTTTGTATTTTTTCATGATCCTTTGAATTGGTTCCGTGATCCCTCGTATGTATGGTATAGTTATGGTTTCCTTGTTTTTGATTTCAGCTTTTGTTCTGTGTCTTGTGTCCTGTTTATTTTCTTTGTTTTTGACTTGCTGTTTCCCTTTGTTTATGGCCCATACTGGATATTAGACACCATGAACCGAGATGAGGGGGCCTTTATGCTTTCTCACACCTGGGACCACATTCTCCAGAGACCATCTGACGGCGGGAAGCGGGGCCGGCTCGGCGGATCTGACAGATCTGCTGAGCTGGCCCCGCCTATGAAAATCAGCTGATAAATGTCACCTGGCAGCAATCAGCTGACTCTTCTGATGAAGGCTGCAGTGCAGTTGAAACATGTAAAGAAGGTAAAGACATCTTTCTATTTTACTTTTGTCTTTCAAAGGAAAAAAAAAAAAAAAAGGATAAATGGATGAATAATACCATCATGATTGTGGAGCAGAATGCGGCCATATGTGGCCACATGCACAGTTTGACTAAACAACGACCATCACTAAAATGGACACAAAAATGCCCAAATAGCGAAACAAATAATTTTTTTTTAAAATATTTACTGACAAATGGGCAAACTGATGCAACAGTTGCAGCCAAACAGGTCATTCTGCTGTGTATAATAATGTTTGCTGTTTTGTACTTATGATATTGCTAAAATATAAAAAGATGCACTAGAATGGTCTCAAATACTTGTAAATGTCATGATTCCCCGTGCGCCATTACGCAGCACACGAGGGAAGGAATGAAAAACCCATAAGTGAGAGTAGAACGTGTCATTTATTAATGTAAACTGCAAAAATAACAGTCCAGCTTTGACCACACAAATACAGGAAGTTGTAATGATGAGATTAAACCACCAGACATACAGGGCGTCTCCCGGATGCTCTACAGCCCGGCAACGGGAATGCCTAGTGCTGCAGAGCAGCTGTCGACACAGGAAGAAAGGCAAACATAACTTACAGAACTGGAGCGATCCGGGGCTATCCGTGCAGTCTGGTGGATGAAGGAGAGAGGCAGGGTCAGCCGTTAACACCCAGGGATTAACCATCTGTAAATGTCAGGCTGAATACGCAAAGGTAGTAGTACAACATCCATGGAGGAACACGCTGCTACAAATGAGGATGAATGTTCCGACAATCTCTTCCCACAAATGCAGCATATAAGTAATCACAATGCTAACGAGGAAAGACATTGCCGGTGTGAGAAAGCGTGGGCTGAACATAATTAAACCCTGATGTTATGAGTGAGTGTCTGAGCGTGTGGTGAATGGGAATGAATGGAGTGAGTGTGTGTATGTGTGTGAACCCCCATAATGTGAAACAGCTGATGGCACTGACAAGAGGAGGAGGCGTGCCCAAGCTGCCAGGGAGCAAAGGACCCAAACAGCTCCCTGACGCGCCTAATAGAACACAGGGCAAAAACTAACAATAAGTCAGAACTGGGTTTGGAACAACCAAACCCAGATTCATGACAGTAAATGTGTTCTGTTATAGTACTGCATGAGTTTATTGACAATAGACTATAAACTACACATATAAACTAAAACAATTATAATGATGACTAAACAACTCCCATTCCCCAAAGTGCAAGATACAACACCTATGAATATGAGTCATAAAAGATCACACAAATAAGTGATCTGACAAAAAATAAACAAGGGTTCTGAAACAGTCACTAATATTGGATGTCCCATTCATTTTCAATAATTCTGTAATTAATATTCACACAATCAAATAAATCTTAGTGTTGTAAAGTCCCTTTTATATTTGCCAAAGTCCAACGTGTGAGTGCCTACATATCGGCTATACCTCTTTGTATTCCACTTCCAAACACAGCCTACATTTGGGCCTGTAAAGCCTAAGTGGGCTTCCTGTTTTCAGACAACAATACTTGCTTTCTACGGGCATGCACTAGTCTATCTACAAATGCACCAAATCTGTGTGTGTGTGTTCCTTAGATATCTCCCAAACTGTTCGTCAGACTGGCCTCAGATTTTGTAAATGCTTTGCTGAGGTTACGAGGGTGTACATCGAAGAATATGGAGTCACTCAGTCAAAATATGTAATTTTTATCAATAAAAGTTTAGCCACCACTCTGTCACCGCTCTGTCTTTTCATGCCTAGCTTCAGGAAGTGTGGGTGGGGTTTCTGATTAACACCGTGCTGATTGGATAATACGTAGCATCACGGCCATGCTGACTTGATAATGGTTGTGCTGACTGGCCATGCTCGTGATACACAGTATCACGACCAGTCAGTCACCACAGTGTTCACTAAACAAAGCAGGGAAGTGAAAAATGACAAATTTGACTAGAAAAAGATAATACTGAAGATTTAATGCTTAAAAAAATTAGAGCATAAAGTGGCAGAGATTGTGTAGGCCTAAAGCAGGGGTGGGCAATCATGTGCCATGGAGGGCCATTCCACTGCAGGTTTTCTATTCCACTCAGTCTCTTCAGCAGGTGTTTTCACTGATTAGCAATCCTTGAAGCTGATCAGCGCAAACACCTGCTGAAGAGACTGGGTGGAACAGAAAACCTGCAGTGGAATGGCCCTCACTGCCCACCCCTGGCCTAAAGGATAATTCGGCATTTGGGGACAACACGAGGCACACAAGCAGACTGGGCGGAGCGTCAGCGGGGACCTGAGTCTGACAAAGAATACCGGTGTATCCAACTCAGAACATGCCAGGAGAAGCAGCTGCCCAACCGGGTGGACCACAGCCCTTCACAGGGAGGCACGCCCAGCCTACCCAGTCAGTAGTACATGGGAGTCCCAGCTGCTGCTTTACCCATGTGGTACCATTGTACTTTGCAGGACCACGAGCCCCCCCAACGCACAAGTATCTAAAAATTAAAAACTTAATAATAATGCTGCTATGATTGTGGAGCGGAACGGCTGGAATGACAATGACCAAACGCAGGACACAAAAACGTCCAAATAACGAAGTAAATTATTTTTAGTTATATATTAACTGATAACCCAGCCACAGCAAGTGCACAAGTCAGTGTACTCCTAATGCCGGTCCCAAGCCCGGGAAAATGGGGAGGGTTGTGCCAGGAAGGGCATCCGACATAAAACCTTTGCCAAATCAAACATGTGAATCACAATGAATAAGACTTTCATACTGGATCAGTCGAGGCCCATGTTAACAACGACCGCCACCAGTGCTATTAACCAAAAGGGTGAAGGTGGAAATTGGGCTACTGTTCATCTAAGATCGAGGAGGAGGAGAGGAGGAAGGTGTGTTAGAAGGGAGAGAGAGAAAAGGAAAGGTAGAAGTGTGGTGGTGAGAGTAGGGACGTTAAATGTAGGGACTATGACTAGTAAAGGCAGAGTTGGCTGATATGATGGAGAGAAGAAAGGTAGACATACTGTGTTCAAGAAACCAGATGGAAGGGAAGCAAGGCTAGGAGCATTGAAGGTGGATTTAAGCTGTTCCACCATGGTGTAGATAGGAAGCGAAATGGAGTAGGAGTAATCTTAAAGGAAGAGTATGTAAAGAGTGTTCAGTTCAGGAGGTAAAGAGGGAGTCAAACAGAATCATGGGTTTGAAGCTAGAAGTCAAAGGTGTGATGTTGAATGTTGTCAGAGTGAACAAGGAAGATTAGCAAGGCAGGAGTGATGGCAGCTTTAAAGAGGATGAAGAATGGAAATGCGGTTGGTCCAGATGGCATAACTTTGGAAGAATGGAGATGTTTAGGAGATATGGCAGTGGACTTTTTAACCAGATTGTTGAACACAATCTTGGAGAGTGAGAGGATGCCGGAGGAGTTGAGAAGAAGTGTTTTGGTACCAATTTTCAAGAACAAAGGTGATGCTCAGAGCTGTAGTAACTACAGAGGCAAAAAGTTGATCAGCCACACTATGACGATATGGGAAAGAGTTGTTGAAGCCAGGTTCAGAGGAGATGTGACAATCAGTGAGCAGTAGTATGGTTTCATGTCAAGGAGTACTGTGCTACAGATGCATTGTTTGCTTTAAGAGTACTGATGGAGAAATATAGAGAAGGTCAGAAGGAAATGCAATGCATCTTTGTGGATCTAGAGAAAGCATATTCAATTCAATTCAATTCAATTTTATTTCTATAGCGCCAAATCACATCGCAGGTCATCTCAAGGCACTTTACAAAAAAGGGTGGGTTTAGGCCACGCTCTCAAATTTATAGAACCCAGCAGATACCCCTAAGAGCAAGCACTGCAGCGACACAGGCGAGGAAAAACTTCCCTTTAATGGGCAGAAACCTCCAGCAGAACCATAGCTTATAGAGGACAGCCATCTGCCTCGACCGGCTGGGTTGAAAAAAGAGGTAAAAAGTAGGAGGCCTGGCAGTAGCTACATTCAAAACAAACATAACAAATACAATTCAACATAAACATTCACAGCCAGACCTTCCAGTATCAAGCCAGGTTAGGCTCCACATGCGGGTGACATATGATAGAGTGCCAAGACAGGAAGTGTGGCACTGTATGAGAAAGTCAGTAGTGACAGAGAAGTATGTGAGGGTGGTGCAGGACATGTATGGGGACAGCAAGAGGGTGATGAGGTGTGCTGTAGGAGTCACAGATGGGTTCAAGGTGGGGGTGGGGTTACACCAGGGATCAGCTCTGAGCCCCTTCTGGTTTGCCATGGTGATGGACAGGCTGACAGATGAGGTCAGGCAGGAGTCTCCATGGACCATGATGTTTGCAGATGACATTGTGATCTATAGTGAGAAAAGAGAGCAGGTGGAAGAGACCCTGGAGAGGTGGAGGTATGCTCTGGAGAGGAAAGGAATGAAAGTTAGTAGAAGCAAGACAGAATACATGAGTGTGAATGAGAGGGAGGCAGGTGTAACGGTGAAGATGGAAGGAGTAGAGGTTGTGAAAGTAGATGAGTTTAAATACCTGGGGTCAACCATCCAAAGCAATAGAAAATGCACAAGAGAGGTGAAGAAGAGACTGCAGGCAGGGTGGAGTAGGTGGAGATGAGTGTCGGGTGATTTGTTATAGAAGGGTAGCAGCAAGAGTGAAAGGGAAGATTTACAAGATGGTAGTGAGACCTGCTATGATCTATGGTTTAGAGATGGTCACACTGACAAAAAGACAGGAGATGGAGCTAGAGGTGGCAGAGTTAAAGATGCTAAGATTTTCATTTGGAGTGACTAGGAGGGACAAGATTAGAAATGAGTTTATCAGAGGGACAGCTCGGGTTGAGTGGTTTGGAGACAAAGTAAGTGAGGCAAGGCTGAGATGGTTTGAAAATGTGCGGAGGATATTGAAGATGGAGCTGCTAGGCAGGAGGAAAAGAGGAAGACCACAGAGAAGATTCATGGATGTGGTGAAGGAGGACATGGAGAGGGTTGGAGTTACAGAGGAAGATGCAAGAGATAGGGTGAGATGGAGAGATGATCCGCTGTGGCGACCCCAAAAGGGAGCAGCCAAAAGAAGAAGTTAAATATTTACTGACAAATGGGCAACAGTGATGCAACAGTTGTAGTCAAGTGGGTCCATCTGCTGTGTATAATAATGTTGGGTGTTTCGAAGTTAATTTGGTTAATTACAGCTTTTTAAAAACCATTTTAATACCACAAATATTGTTAAAATATAAAGTGATGCACTAGATTGTCTCAAATATTTGTAAACATGTCCTGTTATCATACTGCATGAGTTTATTGACAATACACAGAAGAAATTCACTATTACACTGAACTCCATCACTGAACAGTGATATAAACTAAAATAATTATAATGGTGACTGAACAACTCACATTCTCCAAAGTGCAAGATACACTGTTATGAATATAAGTGAAAAAAGGTCACACAAATAAGTGATCTGACAAACAAATAAACAACAAATCTGAAACAGCTGCTAATATTGGATGTGCCATTCATTTTCAGTAATTAGGTATTCTGTAATTTATATTCACACAATCAAATAAATCTTGGTGCCATTTACTCCCTTTTATATTTGTCAAAGTCTAACGTGTGATTGCCGACATGTAGCCTACACCTCTTTGTATTACACTTTCAAACACAGCCTACATGCTAATTACCATCTGTAGTCCCCCGGCGGGTCACAAAAACACACAAACAAACAATCATACATGAGAACAACATCTGCAATAAACTGTACAAAGGGGATATGCAAAAGTGCAAGAGTTAAGGTGCTACAAAACAAAGCATTCAAATGTCCCACAAGTGATGTGCAGTGTATGCATACACACATACATGCACCCAAGCATCTCACAGCAACAACAAACAGCCATGAACAAGAGGCGGGGAATATACAGTATGTGTGATGCACGGGCTGGAGCCCAGCACCCATGTTGGATTTATGCTGGGGCTCAGCACCCACGAGGGTCCCCGGCCGGGACGCAGCACCCATGGAGTCTAGGACCATGGAGGAGGAACCCACATGATGGCCTCGGGCAGAGGGGAGGAGGCGCCCATGGAGGTCCCGGGGCTGGGATGCGATGACCTCAGCAGGGGGACCCATGATGACCTCAGGTGACGAGTCTGGACCCACGGAGACATCTGAGATGGGTGGTTCTTCCCCGGCGACCCTGGAAGAAGGCTCATAAGTAACAGACAAAGGAACAGGGTCAGGATCACCGGCAGTGGCGGAGTCTGGCGAGGTGAGCTCAGGTGCAGCTGGTGGCTGCACCAGACTCTCCTCATCAAGAGCCAGGCAAGATCTCTCCAGGACAGATAAGAGAAAAACAAGAGAGAGCACTTGCCTGAGCTTGAGCACCAACGCCGTCAAGGACTCCGTTGATCCAGATGACGACAATGTCTTGGGCCCGGTCCATTGGAGGTCCAGCTCTGCCTCAAACTCTGCTGCAGTGGCCTCCACAGCAGACATGATGGTGACTGCAGTCCTTGTCTCCCCAGACAAAGGGGCCCACGCTGGTGGCTCGCCCAGCGTGACAGCTGGGGGTCAGCTCCACGCTAGCACTGGAATCGGGTCCTCCAGGGCCACAGGCTCCTCCATCGTCTGGCGGCTCAGTTCAGGGACTGGTGGACACTCAGGGACAGATGGAGGAGACATGGAGAGGGCAGATGAGGAGTTATTTACTGTAGCAGGTGGGGAGAGCTCAGGGGACCGCGTTTCCTGAGCCTCCCTACCGGGAATCAGACAAGGCATATAATCAAAAATTGAAATAGAATGAAATGTAACTTGCCTGTTTTCTTGGTGTTTGATGTTATCAGCTGCAGCAGATGGAGTGTCATCCCCCTCCATGGCCGTGGTGAATGTGGGCCCCACTGAGGACTGTGGAGGAGCTGCCCTTGTAGTCATGGAGATGGACATAGCCAGAGATCCAATGGATGACCTCTCAGTAGCATGAGAACACATCGAGGGGATGGGAATCGCAGCAGCAATGAAGGGAAATGAGGCGATGGGGAAGAAAACAGAGGATCGGCTGCGGGAATTGTCGGACTCGATGTCGGGGAAGTGGCTGCTGAAGAGGCAGGAGGATTCCTCAGGCGGTCCGGAGTGGGATGACGTTGTCGTCGTGGAGTTAATGGAGCAGGAACGGGAGCTGGAAGCTGGTGTGGAGTGGAGATGGCAGTGGCCTGGGAGTGCCTCCCCTTCGACATGCACCCAGGCTTCTCCGGAGAACTTTTCACCATCCCGCCATTCTCACACTGCAGCACTGCCACCAGAGAGATTCTCTTCTTTCCCTCAGTGTGCTCTGACAGCTGAGGGCACCAACGAGCAGCTGCTTCTGCAAGCTCCAGATACCACAATACGTCCTTCAGGGTGGAAATGTGCGTGCCGTGGAGATTAGCCCATCAATCTCCATGAGAGCTCGGCAACACTCTCACCCCAGACGCATTAGGTAGCCCTGTCCACCTGCTGAATCCATAATTGCTCTGACGAGCAGGTGACTGAAAAGAAAAAAGAAAAAAGGCAAAAATGCACACCTACAGCAGTTGAGTCTGATTATGGCGGCAGTATTCTGTCATGAACGCCCCTCCGGGGCAGAAAGACAGACCCACGTGCTGAATTGTAGTTGTGATATTTATTGACAAAAAGAACAAAACTGTGCAGACATGACAAAAATACAAACAAGGTAAACATATAAGGTAGGCATTCCAGAGATTAGGAGAAAACTTACTGAAGGATGAAGTCCAATAACATCAGACAATGTAATCCATGTAATACTGAATTATTAAGCCAGTCATGGATTTGAGTCATCACTGTTGTAAGAATTAGCTGCACAGATTGGAACATCTTTGAACAGCAGGACCTGGACTCCTACACTGAGTCTGTCCTCTTTACATGAAATGCTGTGTAGAAAGTATGACAGTCATTAAACACGTCCGGGTCTTTCAAAATCGGAAACCCTGGATGACCAGTGAGGTCCAGGCTCTGATAAGAGCTTGCAACTCAGCCTTCAGGAAGAGGGACAGCTCTCTGTACAGCACTACTAGAACCAATCTGAGAAGAGAAATAAAACACACTAAGAACACCTACAGGAGGAAAGTGGAGGGCTTCCTCACAGACAACAACCCCAGACAGATGTGGAGAGGCATCCAGGGTTTCCGATTTTGAAAGACCCGGCTGTACGGCAGATGCCATCACCACCACACTCCACAAAGTGCTGAGCCACCTGGAGAACCCAAGGAGCTAAGTCAGGATGCTTTTTGTGGACTACAGCCCAGCTTTCAACACCATCATCCCAGACATCCTGATCAATAAACTGCACCTCCTCCAGATCCCCCCACCGCCACCTGCACCTGGATAAAAAACTTTCTCACCAACAACCCACAATCACTCAGACTTAGCCCCCACCACTCCTCCACACTGTCTCTCAGCACTGGCTCCCCCCAGGGCTGCGTGCTAAGCCCTCTACTGTATTCCCTGTACACCTTTGACTGTACAGTGAATCCAGAAAATAGTCACAGTGCTTCACTTTTTCCACATTTTGTTATGTTACAGCCTTATTCCAAAAGGAATTAAATTCATTTTTTCCTCAAAATTCTACACACAATACTCCATAATGACAACATGAAAAAAATTTTTTTTTTGAGATTTTTGCAAATTTATTAAAAACAAAAAACTAAGAAATCACATGTACATAAATATTCACAGCCTTTGCTCAATACTTTGTTGATACACATTTGGCAGCAATTACAGTCTCAAGTCTTTTTGAATATGATGTCACAAGCTTGGCACACCTGTCTTTGGGCAGTTTTGCCCATTTCTCTTTGCTCCATCAGGTTGGATGGGAAACGTCGGTGGACAGCCATTTTCAAATCGCTCCAAAGATGCTCAATTGGATTCAAGTCTGGGCTCTGGCTGAGCCACTCAAGGACATTCACAGAGTTGTCCTGAAGCCACTCCTTTGACATCTTGGCTGTGTGCTTAGGGTTGTCGTCCTAGTGAAAGATGAACCGTCACCCCAGTCTGAGGTCAAAAGCGCTCTGGAGCAAGTTTTGATCCAGGATGACTCTGTCCATTGCTGCATTCATCTTTCCCTCTATCCTGACTAGTGTCCCAGTTCCTGCCACTGAAAAACATCCCCACAGCATGATACTGCCACCACCATTGGCATGGCTATGAGCGGTGCCTGGTTTCCTCCAAACATGACACCTGGCATTCATGCCAAAGAATTCCATCTTTGTCTCATCAGACCAGAGAATTTTGTTTCTCATGGTCTGAGAGTCTTTCAGGTGCCTTTTAGCAAACTACATGTGGGTTGCCATGTGCCTTTTACTAAGGAGTGGCTTCTGTCTGGCCACTCTACCATACAGGCCTGCTTGGTGGATTGCTGCAGAGATGGTTGTCCTTTTGGAAGGTTCTCCTCTCTCCACAGAGGAACACTGGAGCTCTGACAGAGTGACCATTGGGTTCTTGGTCACCTCCCTGACTAAGGCCCTTCTCCCCTGATTGCTCAGTTTAGACGACCGGCCAGCTCTAGGAAGAGTCCTGGTGGTTCCAAACTTCTTCCATTTATGGATGATGGAGGCCACTGTGCTCATTGGGACCTTCAAAGCAGCAGAAATGTTTCTGTACCCTTCCCCAGATTTGTGCTTCGAGACAATCCTGTCTTGAAGGTCTACAGACAATTCCTTTGACTTCATGCTTTGGTTTCCTTGGCTTCATGCATGCGTGCTGCAGCGCGTCGTGCGCACTGCTGAGAAGGTGATCGGCTGCAAGCTCCCATCTCTCCAGGATCTGTACATCTCCAGGACCCGGAGGCGTGCTGGCCGGATCATAGCCGATCCCTCACACCCTGGTCACGTACTGTTTGCCCCCCTCCCCTCAGGTAGAAGACTTCGGTCCATCCAAACTAAAACCTCCCGTCACATGAACAGCTTCTTCCCCTCTGCCATCAGACTGCTGAACACTAAGTGACTTATTGACTCTCGTGCACTATGTACAGCAGCTCAACCAGACTCATGTCAATCATCACTGTTTTCTTCCTGCATTACCGACTGCACTATATGGTTCTCCACATTATCTGCTGCTCGCTAATATATTTTAACTGCTGACCAGTATTACTCACTCTTATTCTACACTTTATTGCATGTATAGTTTATTTCTTTTATTTTATCATGTTTAATGTTGCAGCATTGCACCGAGACAAATTCCTAGTTTGTGTACTACATGAACAATGGCAATAAATCTGATTCTGATTCTGATTCTGGTTTGTGCTCTGATGAACTGTCAACTGTGGGACCTTATATAGACAGGTGTGTGCCTTTCCAAATCATGTCCAATCAACTGAATTTACCACAGGTGGACTCCAATTAAGCTGTATAAACATCTCAAAGATGATCAGTGGAAACAGGATGAACCTGAGCTCAGTTATGAGCTTCATGGCAAAGGCTGTGAATATTTATGTACATGTGATCTCTTAGTTTTTTATTTTTAATGAATTTGCAAAAATCTAAAAAAAAACCAAAAAACTTTTTTGCACATTGTCATTGTGGGGTATTGTGTGTAGTATTTTGAGGAAAAAATTGAATTTAATCCCTTTTGGGAAAAAGCTGTAACACAGCAAAATGTGGAAAAAGTGAAGTGCTGTGAATACTTTCTGGATGCATTGTATTCCAACCCAACCCACCACCATCATCGTGAAGTATGCAGACAATACCACCTTGGTTGGGCTCATCACTGACGACGATGAGAAGGCTTACAGGGCGGAGGGAGAGAATCTGCTGCTGTGGTGCCAATCAAACAACCTGAAACTGAATGTCCAAAAAAAACAAAGAACTCGCAATGGACTTCAGGAAGAACAGACAGGACCACCACCCCTCTTCTTAAATGGTGACCATTTGGAACCCGTCCCCACCTTCAGGTTCCTGGGCACCCACATCTCCTCTGACCTCTCATGGTCTGTCAACACCAAGGCCCTGGTGAAGAAAGCCCAACAGTGGCTGCACTTCCTCCGTGTCCCAAGGAAGAACAATCTGGACCAGAAGCTGCTGCTGGCCTTCTACTGCTTCTCAGTGGAGAGCATGCTCACCTACTGTCTGGGTGTGTGGTATGCCGGCTCCACGGCCGGGAACAGGAAGGCTGTGCAGAGGGTCGTCAACACTGCCCAAAAAGTCATTGGCAGCCCTCTTACCCTCCTTGGAGGACATCTCCAGATCCTCCTGTCTCAGAAAGATCAAGGCCATCATAGGAGACCCCTCACATCCCACCCACCAGCTGTTTGACCTCCTACTCTCTGAACGAAGGTTCAGATCGATCAGGTCCTACACCTCCAGACTGACAAACAGTTTCTTCCCTTGGGCCATCCAGACTGCAACCGCAAATACAAACTGCAAATGCAAGTCAGAGTCCACACTCTCTTCCCTCCGAATGCTCACATGTACAGAACTGAGGACCTTTTTAATTATCACAATAACACTGTCTTTGCACTCCGCACTTTCATTTATACTGACCCATCCGTGAAACCACTACTTTGTATATTTTCAATAATCCTTGGGCCATTTTACTCAATTGTGTGTTCAATTATGTGTTCTGCACTCCGCACTTTTATGTATATAGTTCCATCCGTGAAGCCACTACCATACCAGTGTAATATATTTCCATAATCGTGGGCTATTTTCATTTCAGTCGTGTGTTTAATTGTGTGTTCTGTAACCATGTTTTATCTAATCCTTCTCTCTTACTTTATTGGGCAGCAACCTGGTGGAGCACGCACAATTTCATTGTACTGTACAATGACAATAAAGCCTATTCTCTTCTATTACCCACGGACTGTAAGGATCCTTGTCTGCTCTGTTGCTTTTGTGTTTTTCTCTCCCTGCTGATTAGCGTCCTCTTTGCAGCCCTGATCCTCACCTGTTGCTAATTAAGAGGAGCCTTTTATAAGGGAGACTCTCCCACCATTCTGCCTGGTTGCATCAGACTCTGCACCTGTCTGTAACCTTGCTCTGCCAAGAATTATTGTATTCAGCCTTGCCTGTCATGTTTGACCTCTATTTGCCCTAGACCCTGCCACCAGCCTCCTGCCTCTGTGCCTCTGCTCACTTGTTACGCTTCTGCAGTGTGTTGACCCCCAGCCTGGTTTTGGACTTTGGATCTCAGACTTAGATTTGGACATTCTTGGATTTGTGCACATCAACACTCCCCCATAAGTAAGTTGACTTACCACCGTGTTTATACTGTATCACATTTCCCTGCACCATCTCCTCAGGATTCCTGCCTGCCCAGCCTGTCACCAGCACCTCCCCACAAAACCTCTGCACTCTCACCGCTGGCAACCAGCCCCCCAGCGTGGAGGCTCCTCACCCTGTTCCGACAGATTCTCTGGATGTCCCTATAAGCAAAACCAGTATTACAGCAGGGAAAATAAGTATTGAACACGAAAACATTTTTCTCATTAAACATATTTTTGATGGAACCATTGACCTGAGATTTTCACCACATATCAGTAACAACCAAAGTAATCCATACATACAAAGAAATCAAGGCAACTGTGTTCACAAAACAATTTATATTTAATAAAGTAAAATGACATGGGGAATAAGTATTGAACATGCTTGGTGAAATGAATTTAATATTTAATAGAAAAGCCTTTCTTGGTAATAATAGCTTCCAGACGCCTCTTGTATAGAGAATATAGGCACAGGCATTGGTCAGGAGTGGTTTTAGCCCATTCTTCCACACAAACTGTCTTCAAATCTTGAAGGTTCCATGGGTGTCTTTTATGAACTCTGATCTTCAGTTCGTTTCAAAGACTTTCAATTGGATTCAGGTCAGGTGACTGACTGGGCCATTCTAGCAGCTTTATTTTCCTTCTCTGGAGCCAGTTGAGAGTTTCTTTGGCTGTGTGTTTGGGATCATTGGCTTGCTGAAATGTCCACCCTCGTTTCATCTTCAGCATCTTGGCAGATAGCAACAGGTTCTTATCAAGGATCTGCTGTACATTTGTCCATTCATCTTTCCTTTAATTATTTGAAGTCTGCCTGTATCATGTGCTGAAAAACACCCTCACACCTTGATGCTCCCACTTCCAAACTTCAATGTTGGTATGATGTTTTGGGTTGATGTGCAGTGTCATTTCTCCTCCAAACATGCTGTGTGTTGTGACATTTAAAAAGTTCAATTTTGGTCTCATCTGACCAGGCTATATTCTCCCAGTATTTTACTGGCTTGGCCAAATGTTGTGCAGCAAACTTTAAATGAGCTTCAACATGCTTTTTCTTCAGGAATGGAGTCTTGCAAGGTGAGCAGGCATTGAACTCATGTCACTTGAGTGCATTACTTATTGTTTTCTTTGAAACAGCAGTACCTGCTAACTCCAGGTCTTTCTGGAGCTCTCCACGAGTGGTCTTTGGCTCTTGGATAACTCTTCTGATAATTATTTTGACTTCTCTGTCAGAACTCTTGTGAGGAGCTCCTGGTCATGGCCAGTTTATGGTAAAATGATATTCTTTCCACTTCTTAATGATGGCTCCAACAGTGCTCACTGGAACATTCAAAAGTTTAGAAATGTGCCAGTAACCAACACCATCATTATGCTTTGCAATAATAAGGTTGCAAAGGTCAAGAGAGAGCTCTTTGCTTCTACCCATCATGAGTTCTTTGTGGTATAACAATCTTATATTCACAGATGTTTTTAAAGGATATCAGTCAGGACTTAACCAGTTGAAATTAATTTGCACTGATGGAGGATGGGATGGCTTCCTAAATTCTGATAGATTTCAGCTGGTTTCTTGGCTTTCTATGCCTTTAGCAACTCTTTTTCTTCATGTGTTCAATACTTATTCCCTGTGTCATTCCACTTTACTAAATATAATTTGTTTTGTGAACACAGTTGCCTTGATTTCTTTGTAAGTGTGAATTACTTTGGTTGTTGCTGATATCTGTGTGAGGTATGTATTTAATATGAACGTGTAAGATGGACACGCACCTCCAGGTGGTGCCTCCACCCTGCCCTATATAAGGCCAGGTCAGCCATCTTATTACTCCTGTCTCGCCTGTACCTTGGCCAGGGCCCTGTAAGTGGCCGCCACATTCACTGAGTTAATAAAGCTGTGTTCCAAGTCACCTTGCCTCTTCTGTGAACCAAGGGTAAATGCAGACATAACATTGGCGACGTCGGATTAAACCATGGAGGCGTGCGTAACTCCAATTCAGCCTTTTCTTGAGTTTCCCGGAGAGCCACCAGTGTCCTGGCAGACATGGTTTGAAGTCTTTGAAACTTATGTTGCCATGCTGGGACTCAGTGAGCTCGATAAGCTAAGAGCCCGGGCACTTCTGGTTTACAATTTGGACATAGAGGGCCAGCGAATCCCATTAACGCTCTGTCCCTCGGACACTTATGAAGAGGTGGCGGAGCTGCTAGCTAGCCATTTCCACACCCTGGATAAAGTGACGGTCCGGAGGATCCACTTTCGGCAGCGGCATCAGCGGGTAGGTGAACCCGTCTGGCAGTTCGTCACCAACTTGAAGCAGCTAGCTAGCGAGTGTAGCTTTGGGACACTGGAGGAAGAAATGATTTGTGACCAGCTGGCGGAACACACTTGTAGCACCGCATCGCGTGCTAGGCTACTTACAGCGCCAAGTGAACTCATGTTAGCCAGAGCCATCAAACTAGCTCTCCAAATGGAAGCCGTGGACAAGCTAGAACCTCTTGTCGTAGCAAATGCCATGGACCTGGACAGCGAAGATAGCTTGGACGGCAAAGAGATGGAAGCCAATGCTACTAGCCCGGGGTCGGCCCCGGGAAAGTCCCTTTACATGGGCTGTGGGTCTGTGACACACCACAAAAAAGCTAAGGGCTGTCTGGTGAGAAGAGCACATTGTAACAGATGTAGTCACTTCAACCATTTTGCCAGGGTCTGCCGTGGATTTAACCCAGAGAGCCCAGGGAAGAAATCACTTCGCCCATCCCCGACAACCATCTACACGGTGTGGGCTGAAGAACTACCGGGCACCATGGCGGTCAAGCAGGACCAGTTTCACCCAGGGTCGGTACCTAGACCGACGAACAACACCAATGGGCTGGCCCCAGATGCCTCTGGAGCTTGGCCACGGAAGGATGGAGGGTCTGCGGCTACAATGGTTTATGTTACAATGGTGTCAGAAGAGGTCGGGGCAGGACTGAGAAGCACAGAGGATCAGCGTGCTCAACAACAACGTCTCAAGCCAAGCCAGGCCCCGTTGAAGGTCTTGGATTGGGTTTGGAGCTGAGATGAGGAACGTCCATGGCAAAAATGGGCCAGACGACAACCTGAGGAGCATCGGGAGTGTCTGTGCATCGTGGACAAACTGGGTGCAGCGTACTTCAGGTTATCTGACGGCTCAGTGCTGCATGCAAATCGGCTTCGGCGTGCCCGGGAGAAGACTCCGGGAAACGAGGCTGAACATGGCACGAGGCCAAGGGTGAGGAGGGGTGGCTTCAGCGTCCAGAGGGTCAGCCATCACCCTGGGGATTGGCAGTTTCCAGGGGCGCATCTGCTGAGAGGGTGCCCAGGGCCCCCATGCCAGTTATGTCCTTGTTACTTGAACACTTGGGTTGTAAATAGTGTATGTTGAAGTTCTAGTGTTGTTGTTGGTGTTGTGGTTAAAAAAAAAATGTGTAAGGGATTATTTTGGGTTTTTGTTCTAGTTTAGGAGCACAGCATGCAATTTTAGTTATTAATGGACTTTAATTTACCCCAGCAAGTGGCAGAATAATCCACTTTGCCATATTTGCAGGACAGCAGTCCACCCGTCCTCCCTATTTTAGGTTTTGTTGTGTAAATGTGTTAGGCCATTTAGAAATATTAGTTATTGTTTTTTGGTGCTTGATTCAGGTCCGAAATTGGGGAGGGTCTTAATTGAGTGAGTGGCTTTTTTTTTTTTAAAGGGGGAGGATGTGAGATATGTATTTAATATGAAAGTGTAAGATGGACATGCACCTCCAGCTGGTACCTCTGCCCCGCCCTATATAAAGGAGGGTTGGCCATCTTATTACTCCTGTCTCCCCTGTACCTTGGCCGGGGCCCTATCAGTGGCCTCCACATTCAGTGAGTTAATAAAGCTGTGTCCCAAGTCAACCTCGCCACTTCTGTGAACCAAGGGTAATTGCAGACATAACAATCTGGTGATCTCAGGTCAATGGTTCTGTCATGAATCTGGGTTTGGCTGTTCCAAACCCAGTTCTGACTTATTTATTTGCCCTATTTCCTATCTGGCGTGTCAGGGAGCTTTTGGCCTTCGCTTCCTGACAGCTCGGGCATGCCCCCTTCTCCTGTCAGTGCCATCAGCTGTGCTCTGATAATGAGTGTTCCCACACACATACTCACCCACACACACACACACTCCATTCATTCTCATTCACACGCGCAGACACTCACTCATGCACACCTGTGGCTCATTTGTCCAGCCCATGCTTTCCCACACCCTCCCTAATTATAGGCTATGTCAAAAAGGAAGGTTTTAACCTTGTTCTTAAAAACAGAGATCGAGTCTGACTCCTGAATCCAGATTGACAGCTGGTTCCACAGGAGAGGATCTTGATAGCTGAAAGCTCTGCCTCCCATTGTACTTTTGGAGATTCTAGGTATTACAAGTAATCCTGCATTTTGGGGGTGTAGTACTCTGTTAGGATAATAGGGTAGTATCAGATCTTTTAAATAAAAAGGGGAATGATTATTTAGAGCTTTGTAAGTGAGAAGAAGGATTTTAAACTTAATTCTAAACTATGGGAAGCTAATGAAGGGAGGCCAAAACTAGAGAGATATGAGCTCTCTTTCTAGTACCTGTTAAAACTCTTGCTGCAGCATTTTGGATCAGCTGAAGACGTTTTTTAAAAATGTTTTAGGACAACCTGATAATACAGAGTTACAGTAATCTAATCTAGAGCGAACAAACGCGTGGATTAGTTTCTCGGCATCACTCTGAGACAAGATGCTCCTATTCTTGGCAATATTATGCAAATGATAGAAGGCAGTCTTAGAAATAAGTTTAATACGTGAATTAAAAAACAGATCTTGATCAAAAATAACTCCAAGGTTCCTCACAGAACTATTAAGAGAAAGAGTAACCACATCCAAACTAAGAGTTTGATTTGGAAATGTATTTCTAAGGATTTTGGACCAATTAGACTTTTGGACTTCAATCTTATATGAATTTAATAGCAGGAAATTACAAGTCATCCAAACTTTGATTTCCTTAAGACAGGCTTCTAACTTGGCTAATTGATTACTATCATCTGGCTTCATTAAAAGTTGTAATTGTGTGTCATCTGCATAACAATGAAAATGTATACAGTGCTTTCTAATAATGTTGCCTAGTGGAAGAATATATAAAATTAAAAGAACAGGGTCTAGCACAGATCCCTGTGGAACTCCGTGGCTGAGCTTTGAGTTGGAAGAAAACTCATTATTGACGTGAACAAACTGGAACCTATCAGATAAATAAGATCTAAACCACTGCAACGACGTTCCATTAAGTCCAACACAGTGTTCTAATCAATCAGGTAGAATATTATGATCGATAGTATCAAAAGCTGCACTAAGGTCTAAAAGGACAAGTACAGAAACAAGTCCATTATCAGATGCGATGAGGAGGTCATTAGTGACCTTCACTAAAGCTGTTTCAGTACTATGATGGATTCTAAACCCAGATTGAAACTGTTCAAATAAACCATTTCCCTGCAAGTGGTCAAATAATTGCGTAGCAACAACTCTTTCTAAGATTTTTGAAATGAAAGGCAGATTAGAGATTGGTCTATAGTTAATTAAAACTCCTGGATCCAGCATTGGCTTTTTGAGTAAGGGTTTAATTAAAGGAGTTATAAAAGCATGTGGTGTGTGGCCTAATGTTAATGAAGAATTGATTATTTGAAGAATAGAGCTACTAATAAATGGGAAGACTTCTTTAAATAACCTGGTAGGAATAGGGTCTAAAAGAAAAGTTGAAGGCTTGGATGACGAAATCACTTTATCTAACTCTAAAAGGTCAATTGGAGTAAACTCTGCCAAACAGATATCAATTGAAGCTGGAGCACTGCAGCACCCTCAGCGGCTCTGGGCTGGAGCACTGCAGCACCCTCGGTGGGCCCCAGCTGGGCCAATGCTGCACCCACGGTGGACTCCGGCTGGGCCAACGTTGCACCTGTGGTGGCCCCTGGGCTGAGGTGTAGCACCTATAGTAGCCCCGCACTAGAGCGCAGCACCCAAGTTGGCTTCAAGCTGGGATGCAGCACCCACTAAGACCTGGATGGAGGAGGCGGAACCCAGACGACGGCCTCGGGCAGAGGAGGAGCTGCACCCACGGAGGTTCCAGACTGGGACGGAGCGCCCGTGATGACCTCTGCTGGGGGAGCAGGACCCCTGATGACCTCAGGTGGTGAGTCTGGACCCACGGAGACATCTGATGGTGCGGGAACATCTCCGGTGACCCTGGGAGGAAGCTCAGACAAAACAAGCAAACAAGCAGGGTCAGGGTCACCGGCAGTGGCGGAGCCTGGTGAAGCAAGCTCAGGTGCAGCGGGTGGCTGCGCCTGGCTCTCCTCACCAAGAGAGAGGCAAGATTGCTCCAAAACAGATAAAAGGAAGAGAAAAGAGAGCACTTGCCTGAGCTTTAACTCCACCGCTGTCCAAGACTCCATCAATCCAGGCGACAGTGACGACTCAGGTTCGGTCCTCAGGAGGTCCAGCTCTGGTTCTGCTGTGGTGGCCCCCACAGCAGGCATGGTGATTATTGTAGATCCCGGATCTCCAGGTGAAGCAGCCGATGCTGATGGTACCTCTGGCATGGCGGTTGGAGGCCGCCTCGCCATTCAATTCAATTCAATTCAATTCAGTTCAATTCAATTCAACTGTATTTGTATAGTGCCATTTCATAACAACAGTCATCTCATTGCACTTTCAAATGTAGGGGAAACCTCCACAATTGCAGAAAGACCCCAGCAATCAGGTAATCCCCTGATGCTGGCGCCGTTGACGCCGACATATCCAGAATCCCGAGATGCAGGACCTGGAACCCCCTCACTGATGGCACCAGGTCCCGAATCACCGAAACCAGGGGACGTTCCTTTGTCAGTTTGTCAGTCTCCTTGGCTGAACCAGTCCTCTCCATAGTCCGGCGGCTCCCTCCCAGGACCGGTAGACATTCAGAGGAGATGGACAAAGGAGAAGCGGGTGAAGGCAGAGAAACAGCAGCAGATGGTGAACGCTCAGCCAGCTTGGGCTGCTGCCGCTGAGCTTCACCACCGGGATTAAGGCAAGATAGTTCATTATTTGAAATGGATAAATGAAGAGGTACTCACCTTAAATCAAGGGGCTTGGTGGTAGCTGCTGCTGGAAGTCCAGATGACGTTCCTCTGAGAACTGCGGAGGTTGTCCGGTATGGCGGTGGAGACACGGGCGGAGGTTTGGAGGAGATTTTCCCCAGCCCGTGGAGCATGGATGATGAGTTTGTAATGGAGAGGAGAAGGTCTGTAAGTTCTGGATGGCTCCACAGGCTGGGGCATGCTTCCAGAACCTGAGCAGCTCCAACCCAGCACTCCTGTACCACCTCGGGAGTGCCGGAAATACGACCCTCCAATAAGATGTTATTTATCATGCTCAGAGCAAAACACTCCTCCTCACTGAGCCCCCATAGATGATCATCCGAAAATGCTGCCATGCCAGCGGGATAACAGGTTTTAAAGAAAAAATACAGGAGGGAAGGGCAAAAAAAAGGCAAAACTCACGGCTGCTGGTGCCCACACTGGTAGCCTCCTTCTGTCATGAATGCCCCTTCGGAGCAGAGGGACAAAGGCACCACACGCCAGCCATGAGTTTGCAACATTTATTAAACTAACATAAAGACTTACACACACTTATGGAAAAAAGGGAATACAGGTCGGCAAAAAATAGTTAAGGCTAAGGCAAGCGTGATTGCCAGCTAACCTGGGAAAAAACACAGAGGGACAAGTAGTAAAATAGCCTAACTAAGGCAAGCATGATCGCAAGCCAACCTGCAGATAACCAGTCATACATGCAGTGAGAGACAGAGCACTTACATGTAAGAAAAACGGCTTGAAAGTGACTTCAGAACAACTTGAGAGTAGGAGGCTACACCATACAATGGTGCAGCCCCCTTAAAATAGGCAGCAGTACAATTAACACAATTAATCACAGATATGAGCACCTGAGCAAGCAGGGGAAGGTGACCTCATTTAGACAATCACCCACAGCTGAGAACTAGGGATCATACTGTGGGTGAAAGGTGACTGACAGAGAAATGAGGAAGGAGGCTCTGAAAGTAAACAACCAAAATGACAAAACAGACAAGAAAATAATAACAGACACAAACTACTCAAAAATGCATAAAGGGTCTGAGCACTGGCTCAGATACATGACATACCATGTCTAGAGTCTGATGCAGAGAAGCTGTAACACTATCTACCATGCTATCAATTCCAGAAGGGGCAAGCTCTCCATAGCTTATCTCCGTTGTGTTGACACATGGCATAGCTTGACATACAGTAGCATGACATGGCTTTTGTCTAGTGCTGACACCTCTTGCCACTCAGGTCTATGGACTGGCCACACCCAGGTTTAAACCCGGGCAAAGACATGGTCTTGGCTTTGAAAGTACTGAAGATTGTCCCTGTCGAGGTCCCCACTGCCATGGTCGACTGCTGTTGCTGCTAGGCCAGATATGTCACCATTGTTGGATCGAGTGTCTCTAAGGGCTGCCACCCTCAGAACTGCAGTGTCCTGCTCTTTCTCACATTGGCAGTGATGACACTCCCCTTCCTCACAGCGTTGATGTGGAGATTTCCAGCCAATGTTGGATCTTGAAGTTGTACTCCTGCAACGTTTCCAGCCAATGAGCCAACTGTCCCTCTGGGACTGCTGGCTGTTGAGGAGAGACTGGTGGAGGGAGGGAAGGCTTTTCTTGAAGAAGGGGATGAGGTAGGGCTGTGGGGAGGACTTCAGCTCAGTCTGCAGCTGAGTTGTGAACTCCTCAGGCTCAGTTTTGACATTGAGCAGGTCCTGCACCAGGGCCTTCACATTCTTGGAGATTTCAGGGGAGGGGGAGTTGTTCATTTCTACAAATTGAAGTAAATCATTATTTTTGTGATAAGTGTAATTTTTTTTTTATAATGTAACAAGTCTGGCCATCAACACTTCTCTCTTTATTTGAATGGTTTGAAAACAGTTCTACAGAATACAGTGCACAAAAACATACACAATATGGGATAAAATTATAAAGAACAGCATGAGAAACTAAAAAAAACAATGGATTTCTAAACCAGGCCAAAGTAATTGACTCAAACTGAATCAGCTCAGGTTGACAAATTGAAGACTGATCCAACTACTGAGCAAAAATGGCGAACGACAAGGATCCTCTTAAACTGTTGAAAGATCTAACATTTGAAGTTGAGGAGCCAAGTCAGGGAAGCATGGTCGGGATGTAGCAGGAACCTCTGCCCATAAAGATATGGCAAAAATGGTGAAGGCTCAGGATGACTTACAGCAGCTCTTGGCGCATGATGCAGTACTTTGCTCTTGTCGGTTGAAAGAGCGACTAAAGTAGAGCACCACCTGCTCCCCTTGCTTCCCCTCCTGGATAAGCACTGCTCCAAGGCCCACACCGCTGGCAATGGTATCCACAATGAAAGGCCGCTGGAGGTCAGGATATCTCAGCAATCAAGTGAGCTGAACCATCTGGAACCAGCAATATAGTCGAGGGCATCATTGATCCAGAGCAGGCGGTAGGAGTCTTTGAGGGCGACAGCATTAAGGGAGTGGAAGTCCACACAGAGCCACCAAGAGAGGTCTTTTTTCCCTCACCATGCCCAGGGAAACCCAGGGACTGCAGGATGACTCATGACCCCTGCTGCTGCCATCTCCCGAATCTTCTCCTCTGCTGCGGTCCGCTTAGTAAAGGGTAAGTGGTGAGGGTGAAGTCATATTGGTGCAGCATCTCCAGTGATGATTTTGTGCTGTACCAGGTTGGTAAGAATGCAGTCCTTATCTCTGGAAGCGAAGATACCTGCAAACTGGTCCAGGAGCTCTTGTAGCTGATGCTGCTTGGCCGGCTGCAGTCACTCACAGCTGCAGTGATACAATTCCTCAATTGCCTGTTGTGTCTCAGTAGAGGGCACTGATGTGGCTGGAGGACTGTTCTCTGCCACTGGAGGCATCACTGTGGCACTGCTGGACTCAGGTGCTGGAGACTGGGTGACACCCCCATTGTTCACCGTTAGGATGAAGGGGCTTTGGGCAGCTGCAGATGTGAGGCAGGGACCGTCTATCCTAGCAGTGTGGAGGGCTAATGCTTCCAAACCCAACTATAGGGTAGCCCTTGGAACATCCACCACAGCCCCCCATTCCAACAGCGGGTCCAGTCCAATGATGCACTTGCCGTGGATGTCAGCCAGCCAGAACTTGTGACTGACGGTGTAGTTGGTAACAGTCACTTGGAGGGTCCTCATCCCCTGCATCCTGGAGTGCAGACTTGTCACCGTGGCTATGGACTTCTTGGTGGCCACCCAACCTTGTGGCCTCAGTTGGTTTGTTCCGACCAGCGTCCCTGGCCAGATGAGGGAAATGGTAGACCCTATATCCACCAACGCTCTGTATTGGACACCACTGATGACCAGGATGAGGTACAGGCCAGCTGTGTGGCCCAGACATCCCACTCTTAGCAGTGTGGAGGGGAGAGGAGTGTCTGAGGGTGGCAGGTCCCCTGTTGTGCCACCCACCTCTAGTTTAAACTGCAGAGACGGGGCTGCACTTCTTGGAGTCAGAGTAGGGCAGTGACGTGCAATGTGACCAGGATCACCACACCAATAGCATCTTGCATTCAAATGCTGTGCGGCTTGCCTGGGGCCACGTCGTTGTCACCTTGAAGATGTGTCTTTAGCTTGATAGGCTATAGGCCTATACATACTCCCCAGAAACAGAGAAATTTGTTCTGTCTCCCAGGGCTGCAAGAACAAAATTGCATCATTTTGTTCTTGCAGCCCTGGGTTGGGAGTTCTTGCAGCTTGTTCTTGACACATCATTGTGGCAGAACTTTTTCTTGCGTGGTGTCCAAGAACTATTGTGTGACTGGTCAGAAATTTGAATTTCCCAGGAGTTCTGCATTTGAGTTTCTTGTGAAGTATGAAATGTCCTGGCCAGAAAGAACTTTGTTCTTGTTTTTGCCACCTCAAGAAAAAGAAAAAATGTCTCTGTTCTTGCGGAGTATGTAAAGACCTTAAATCTTCATCATTACCCCTCCTTTCCCCATATGAGAGGTGAGATTGGTGGGCCATGGCAATGGATCTCGGAGCCAAGACTGGCCCTACCCGCTCAGCCTCCTTCAGCACAGCCTGCAAGGTCCTGGGGGCGACCAGTTGAATGTGTTCTTGAATACACCCTGGCTGCAGTCCACAGATAAAGGGCCTGAGTCCTCATGTATAAATGGTGCGGCTGCACAAAAAGATGGCGAACGCTGATTTTCACGCACACAGTGGGATGTATAAAAACAAATGTGATGTGAGAATCTGCAGGCCGAGACGCAAAGTTTCCACCTGCTGTGAGAAGTTGCAGGCTCTCTGCAAAATTCTGTTTGACTCTATCAAGTGGGTCTGTTAAACTACAAAACAGCTGAAACTCACAGAATGTGCTAAAATAACATTTCTACTTTAGTTAAAATGATTTGTCTACAAATTAGTGGTTGAAAAACATGACTATTATTATTACAAGATTTATCTCCACAACTCGGCTTATTGAGTGCAGTGAAACCCCAATGAATAATAACTAATTTCCCTCATATATAACCTCATGCCTCATTCATCTCTGTAAATGTGATATAGAGATAAAAAAAAAAAATTGCCAGAGACTATACAGTTGACTCACAAGGCAACACACACAGATACATCTCTCCTGGGAGGAATTCTGCTTGGCAAAATGCACTCTAATCGAGCCCCATCTCCTGCAAATATGTGCCAAGGCAAAGAGAAGCCCCTAACTGCAGACTACTTGGAGGCAACTGGATTGCGAATCCCTGCAGGTGAACCCCGGTAGCTGCAGTAGTGACATTTGCAGCTGTATCGCTGTGAAGAGATGTTTCCATAGTCTAAATATCTCTGTTTGGAGAGTACAGTCTGGAAATAAAAGGCTTCTCCTTGGCTGTCATGTGTAATTTGGGTTCTGACAGATTTGGTTTGTAACTATAAATTCAGCTGTAAGACTGGAGTGGTATTCAATGGTGTTTGTTTACTTTATTTCATTTACTTATTTTACTCAGTAACATCACGTCTGTCTATGCTGATTTTATTTTGTCTGTCACCACCCCCATCACACTGTCATATAGTGATCCGTCTATAGACTTTAATTTTAATGCAATTTTATTTTATATCAGTCTGAATCAGCTGCATTAAAGGCCAAATGTCACGTAACAGGGTCCTTAAAATGTCTTGAAACTAGATATAAAAGGGAACCGATCCGTTCGGGTCTTGGTGCATATGCTTCAGTAACTCCGGAATATTCGTTAATTTAAAACTGCCGCGCTTGGCCTGACGTTCCTACTCACGGCCCCCGGAATCGCCTGGGGAAGAAGGCGGAAGTGACGAAATTGATTGTACCTTAGTTTGATGCTTGGGGTATCCCGATTGATTGTTTACATGGAGACTGGAAGACTGAAGTGAGCAACAAGAAAGAAAAAATTGGATATTTCACCCATACCTTAAAACGGGGCTATAAGGGACAGCTGGGTAATAAGGGACACTTTTCTGGGAAATGTTTTCATACCTGTCAAGTGATACGTTTTCGCCGTATTTTAATACCGTAAAACGCGGCTATAAGGGACGGCGGGGTAATAAGGGACACTTTTCTGGGAAATGTTTTAAATGCAGTTCGTGTTGTTATTGTCAAATATTTTAAGGATTCATGGATATTTGACAATAACAACACAACTCAGCGTCCGGCTCAAAATAAAAAAAAGCAAAATTCTGGATTTGGAAGGCGATTCCTTTCTGTTCCGCAGCCGCAGGACAGCTGAAAGTGTTAGGCCTTCAGCCTAATGACTTCTAACAGTAGTGAGAATAGCTCACGCTGATCGATCTGCCCGCCCCGGCCATCAGCCTAATGATTGAGTCCACACTTCTAACAGTAGTGAGAATAGCTCCCGCTGAGCGATCTGCCCGGGGTGGCCATCAGCCTAATGACTGAGTCCACACTTCTCAATGTAGTGAGAATAGCTCCCGCTGAGCGATCTGCCAGCACCCTAGCTGTGGGTCTCACACACACGACGTGTTCCTCAACACACTCAATAATTTTTTTTCCCGTATATTTTTCTTTTGGGCGTACAGAAATGGCAATACGCCCGTATTTGCTAAAATTGCATTTTCCCCGTATTAAAATACGGCGAAAACGTCTCTCTTGACAGGTATGCGCCTCCATTCTCATTGATCTGGTAAATTTCTTGACAGCAGCGGCTCTCCTCCACTGTAATAATAATGGCTTCCGAAAAATCAATATTTATGGGGCGCCCTCAACAGACCCCTTTCGGCTTCCCAATTCTGGAGGCGATTAATGTCCAATTCAATGACATTTTCCACTGGTTCTGCTCTCTGGTCATCGTCGGAACTGTTGTCATCAGACAAAGCATCTGATTCTGTCTCGGACGGCTCGAACCTGTAAGGTTCTATGCCTCTGTCACTGTCTGAACCACTGACAAAAAAAAGACAAAAAGAAAAGACAAGAAAAGACAAAAAAAAAAGACAAAACTAAACTAATTTGTTCACAATCGCTGTCACTTTCCGTCATGATTGTCCAATGTTGATAAGTGTGAATGTGGATAGGCAGGGCAGCCAGGGTGAAATCTGTGACGTCAAAATCATGGCCGCGGTCTGGATTGACTGTCATAAGCCAGCGAGCAAGGCGGGGCCTTCGCCTGGTGTATTTTGTGCAATTATGTAAATACGGGTGGGTGATATGGTCTCTGGTATGAATATTTGGTTTAAGCTATGTGTATTTTATCAAAATTCGTTGTCATTTAGAAAAAAAAATTACGTGACATTTGGCCTTTAAACTGAGGGGTAGACACAAGTTGTTGCTTCAGTCTACACCCTTTCTGTCCAAAATATGTTGTCTTTTTTTATGATCAGACAGAATTAAAAAACAATGAATTGTAGGGGAAATGTGTCATAAACCTCCCAGTGTGCTGTTATGCAGCGCACAGAGGAGGAGAAAGAAGAATGGATTTAAACGCTGGGTTTCACCACAATACATTTATTAACAAAGAGAGTCACACAATTCCAACACAAATACATACAAGAAAGCTATGTTGCGCAGTACGGTGGCCACAAGACTAACAGGACAAATAACATTAACGCTTGGGAGAACTAGGAGTCCTTTAAGAGGCTCAACTGGCTGAGGAGGAGTAACTGGGCTACAGCCCAAGCATAGCAGTTGTGCCGCATGAAGAAACACTACCAGACAAGTGTAGCAATACAACTGCACACAGAAACGCTAACAGTTCTACTCACGAACACAGGAGCAGTCCAAGTAGTCCAAGCCTACCCTGAGCACACACAACCCTTCAAAGACGTGACTGTCACACGGCGATTAACGACCGTGTGATCGCGTACAATGGTCCAGCAGAATTTGACTGGCAAGAGCCACCTAAGTACAAACACTGCTGGTGTAACAAATTGGACACACCTGGATGAGGTGCAGGAAAGATAATTATTGGGGCAAAACAGCTGACTGTCAAAGAGATGGGGGGCGTGGTCAGACTGGCAAATGTTAGACAGCGCCCACCTGAAAGTGGGTCAAAAGGCTGCCCAACAACCACCGGCCAGAGTAGCGGCTACAGGCATGGAAAAGAAAAGGAACACAGATATAAAAACAACAAGAACTCAAAAGATAACAATACATAATAAACCTGATGCCTGAGCCACAGAGAACGGTCAGAACCGAGCCTACAGGATAACATGGGCTCGGTTTGTGACAGAGCCCCCCCTTCTAGGGGTGGATTCTAGACACTCAAGGTAACATCACAAGGAAGGAACCCCCCACCACCACCACCACCACCAACCCCAACAGGAACAACAACACAAACCCAGGTGGGAGGTAGGGGGAACAGGAAAGGAGGAAACACAATACCCCGCCCAGGGCCCACAATTAACCCCCCCAAATCCAAAGACGTGGAGGCTCGGGAGGCCACCCAGAGTTCCAGGCCCAGCAGGCAGTCCGATGAACAGAGCCCGGTGGCCTGACGGAAAACCCGGGCCATCTGGCCCAGAGACTCAGTCCCTCCGGTGGTCAGCCAGTGCTGTTCAGCCACCAGGGCCGGCGAGATAAAGCAGGAGGTGGCCTGCCCACTGGAAGGCTCACTAGTGAGTGACCGGACCAAAGGGAGGGAACCCCCATGGCATCGGATAGGGAGGAGAAGAAGGCTACGGCGTCTTCAGGCCAACCCACAGCACCCTTGGTGGTGCCAGCTTGGAACACAGCTGCAGTGCTGCTGTGGACCCCGACCGGGTCAATGCTGCACCCGCGGTGGACCCTGACCGAGCCAACGCAGCACCTGCGGTGGACCCCGACCGGGCCAACGTTGCACCCGCGGTGGACCCCGACCAGGCCAGCACTGCACCCGCAGTGGCCTCCAGCTGAAGCTCTGCAGCACCCGTGGTGACTCCCAGCTGGAGCACTGCAGCACCCGCGGTGACTCCCGGCTGGAGCTCTGCAGCACCCGTGGTGGCCCCCTGGCTGGAGCTCTGCAGCACCCGTGGTGGACCCTGACCGGGCCAATGCTGCACCCTTGGTGGACCCTGTGCTGGAGCGTGGCATCCATGACGGGTCCGAGCAGGAGTACAGCACCCACACTGGGCTGATCCTGGAGCACAGCCCCCACAAGGGTCCAGAGCCAGCCTGCTGCACCCACAGAGATACAGCCTGCAGAGGAACCCACACGAAGGCCTCAGGCAGCAGGGGAGTTGGACCCACGACATCGTCAGGTGGCGGGCCCGGTTCCAAGGCAACCCCTGGTGATGATGGCTCCTCTCCAGCGACCCTAGAAGGAAACTCAGGAGTGGGAGAAGAAACCAGGTTATTAGGGTTGCTGGCAGTGGCGGAGCCTGGCAAAGGGAGTTCAGAAGCAGCTGCACGCTGCACCTGACTCTCCTCACCTAGAGCCAGACAAGATCTCTCTAAAACTGACATTAGAAACACGAGAGAGAAAACTTGCCTGAGCTTGAGCTCCACCACTGTCCAGGACTCCGTCAATCACAATGATGAAGATTCGGGCCCGGCCTCTAGGAGGTCCAGCTCAGGCTCCCAATCTGCTGTGGTCACCTCTGCAGCTGGCAAGATGGTTGTGGCAGTCCTACAGTCCTCCGATGAAATACCCCACCCCCTTCCCCCCGGAGACGAATCCAGCGAGGAGGCTGAGGGCTGGCTTCGTGCAGGCTCTGGAACAGAATCCTCCAGGGCCTTAGGCTCCTCCATCGTCCGGCAGCTAGGTTCCAGGGCCAGCGGATCCTCAGGAAAAATTGGAGGAGACACAGAGGGGAAGAACAGAATTAATATTTGCAGCTGGAGGAGAGGACCCAGCGGACTGCTAAAACTGGGCCTCTCCCTCGGGAGACAGGCAAGATTCAGTGTCATTAGATGGGATAAAATGAAGAAATACTTGCCTGTCATCCTGGTCTTTGATGTTCCCAGCTGCAGGAGGAAGACCGTCATCTCTCTCTGTGTCAGCGGTGATGTGGGCCCCTTTGAAAGCTTGTGGAGGAGCCGTCTCCACGACATCGGAGGTGGGCGTTGCCAGGGTGAGCTCCGTGGACTTCACGGCAGCTGGAGGGGAGAGGGCTACCGGAGGCGATGAGGAACTCTCCTGGTGTTTCCTAGCAGGATGATGCCGTCTTTGGGATGCTGGAGAGGCCTGGCCCGATGCTGGCGAAGCGGGAGAGGGAGCGGCTGCAGGCTGTGGAGTGCATTCTCACTTAGGCTCAGTGAGGAACGCCGCTCTCCCTACGCCAGGGAACTCCAGCTGGAGTGCATAGACCGAGGCAATCAAGTCTGCGTACTGAGGGTAAGTCTAGAGTCCCAGATGCGCCTCCAGAATCCCCTCCACTGTGTCCAGACTGCTCCATTTAGCCTTTGGTCTGTGGGCTTTGTGGGCCTCCTCCATGAAGTCCCAAATGAAGAACGCTGTCCATTCCTCCTCCACCGTGGGACTCCCTGCCGATTCTATGCCTTGGCGGGTACAGAAACGGTGCATCGAGGGCATCGTGGGCAACACAGGTGGGTGAGGAAAAATGTTCAAAAAGAGGAAAAAAAGTAATGTGTGGGTGAACCCACTAAATCCTGGCTGGCTGCAACATTCTGTCTTAAACCTCCCCATGCGCTTTTACGCAGTGCACGGAGGAGGAGAAGGAAGAATGGATTTAAATGCTGGGTTTCACAATAACACATTTATTAACAAAAAGAGTCACATGACAGGGAAGAGCTAGCTAGCACTCAACCGCCACCCGGTGCTAATGGAGAAACTCGACATACCGGGGAACTGAAGCGAAAACGACGCGGGTGCTGGGCTGGAGTTTAGGCGGCGTGCAAGAAATATAAGACAGAATAATAAAGAGCGATGGCAAGAACCAAGCAGACCGCCCGTAAATCTACTGGAAGAAAAGCCCCCAGGAAGCAGCTAGCCACCAAGGCTGCTCGGAAAAGCGCTCCGGCCACCGGCGGAGTGAAGAAGCCTCACCGTTACAGGCCCAGTACCGTGGCTCTGAGAGAGATCCTGTCGCTGCCAGAAATCCACGGAGCTGCTCATCCGTAAGCTGCCCTTCCAGCACCTGGTGAGGGAGATCGCTCAGGACTTCAAGACCGACCTGCGCTTCAAGAGCTCCGCCGTCATGGCTCTGCAGGAGGCCAGCGAGGCCTACCTGGTGGGTCTCTTCGAGGACACCAACCTGTGCGCCATCCACGCCAAGAGGGTCACCATCATGCCCAAAGGCATCGAGCTGGCCCGTCGCATCCGCGGAGAGAGAGCTTAGACTTTCTGCTGCACATCCACCAACCAAAATGTTCTGCACTGTGTGTCTCTCTCTCTATATATATACAGTATTTATAGTAATATGTACATATGTATACTCACTGCTCTTGTTTTTTCTTGCCTTCTGATTGTTGCTCTGAGTGTTGCTATCCCTGTGCTGTTGCAATCCTGGAATTTCCCCATTGTGGGACTAATAAAGGCTTATCTTATCTTATCTTATCTTATGATTCCAACACAAAGACATACAAGAAAGCTACGTTGTGCACAAAGGGGCTCACATGGCTAGACGTGCAGCGGGCAGACCTCTGTGTACGGTGGCCACAAGACTAACAGGACAAATAACATTAATGCTCGGGAGAACTAGGAGTCCTTTAAGAGGCTCAACTGGCCGAGGAGGAGTAACTGGGCCATGCTATGCTTAAGCATAGCAGTTGTGCCGCACGAGGAAACACCACCAGACAAGCGTAGCAGCACAACTGCACACAGAAACGCTAACAGTTCTACTCACGAACACAGGAGCGGTCCAAGTAGTCCAAGCCTACCCCAAGCTCACACAACCCTTCAAAGACATGACTGTTACAAAGCGATGAACAACCACATGATCGTGTACAATGGCCCAGCAGTGTTTGACTGGCAAGAGCCACCTAAGTACAAACACTGCTGGCTACAGGATAACACGGGCTCGGTTTGTGACAGAAATGAGTGTTATAAGTGTGATAAGGTACAAGGATTATTTAATTTATACATAGAGGGGTGTGTGTGGAAACGGTGGTTTACTTCGTGACCACACACACTCACAAACAAACAAACAAAAAAAAACTCATTGGGGCACCAGTCCAAAACTTGGACAATTTATTAAGCGCTATACTTTGTACCTTACATCAACCAGTCTCAAACATCCGTGAATTCTTCCACGGGACCCAGGGAAACAGACATGAAAAGAAATCAGGCAGAAACTTCTATATACCGTTAACAGTTTTAATGATTAAACTTAGGTTAAATGACATTACATTTAATTAATTTGTAAGCACGGTGAATGATCAACAAGTATCATATTAACTTGTAATGGCTTACTGAGCATGAAGTATATAGTTGAACCTTTGTGGAAACAAGAGAAACCAGATTTTGAATTCGTAGCTGTAATGCAACGGGACACTGTGAAGTAACTGTAACAAAAATATGCATAAAATCTGATGCAATTTTATAGAGAAAATGATAAAAGCTGATTAAGATAAGATAAGATAAGATAAGATAAGCCTTTATTAGTCCCACAACGGGGAAATTCCAGGATTGCAACAGCACAGGGATAGCAACACTCAGAGCAACAATCAGAAGGCAAGAAAAAAAACAAGCAAGCAAGAGCAGCTAATATACATATGTACATATTACTATAAAATATATATATACACACACACACACAGACACACAGTGCAGAGCATTGTAGCTGGATGGAATAAATATATGAATATATGAACACACAGTGCAGAGCATTGTAGCTAGATGGAATAAATATGTAAATATATAAACACCCACAGTACGGAGCATTGCAGCTAGGTGGAATAAATATGCAAGTATATAAACACACACAGTGCGGAGCAATGTAGCTAGATGGAATAATATGTAGATATATAAAAACACAGTGCGGAGCATTGTAGCTAGATGGAATAAATATATAGATATATAAATATAAACACACCCAGTGCTGAGCATTGTAGCTAGATGGAATAAATATGTAAATATATAAACACACACAGTGCAGAGCATTGTTGCTAGGTGGGATGAAACAGCATAACCGTCTATTTAGTTATTCTACATGGTATGATTATGTGCCCATACATATTCTCACCCTCCATAGCGACCGGTATGTTCCTAGTTGTATGCCGGAGAGGACCATTGTGTAAGTCTATTGCATCTTTTGCATTCAAAAAAAACTATTAGTTTGTTACGTCTTTTTGCTATCTCTGCGAGCAGCCCTGCTTAGGTTGTACAGTCTGACAGCCGTTGGTAGGAAGGACCTACGAAACCTCTCGGTTGTGCACCTGGGATGATGTAGTCTGCTGCTAAATGAGCTCCTCAGTGCATCCAGTATGTCCTGCATAGGGTGGAACTCGGACTCCAGCAGAGATGACAGTTTAGCCACCGTCCTTCTCTCTCCTATCTCCTCCATCGGATCAAGGCGCTGCCCCAGGACAGAGCTAGCTTTCTTAATCAGTTTGTTCAGTCTCTTCCTATCGGCTGCAGTAATGCCACTGCCCCAGCAGACCACTCCAAAAGTGATGGCTGATGCCACCACCGTGTCATAGAATGACTTCAGCAGTGCCCCTTGTACACCAAAAGACCTGAGTCTCCTCAGCAGGAACAGCCTGCGCTGTCCCTTCTTGTAGAGTGCGTCAGTATTGTGTGACCAGTCTAGTTTATTGTTCAGATGAATACCCAGGTACTTATAGGATGTCACCATCTCGATGTCTGTTCCCTGTATATTTACTGGTGCTGTGAGGGGCTGCCCATGCCTGCGGCAGTCCACCACCAGCTCCTTAGTTTTCCTCGCGTTGATCTGGAGGCAGTTCCGATGGCACCAGTCCACAAAGTCCTGGATAAGCCCTCTGTACTCAGCTTCATCTCCGTTGGAGATGAGACCAACGATCGCAGAGTCATCAAAGAACTTCTGTAGATGGCAATGTGTTGTGTTGTGTGAGAAGTCCGCAGTATAAAGAGTGAACAGGAAGGGAGCCAGCACCGTTCCCTGGGGGGCCCCCGTGCTACTGATGATCGTGTCGGAAACACAGTCCCGGGTTCTCACAAACTGAGGCCGGTTCGTGAGGTAGTCCAGGATCCATGATGACAGGTGCTGGTCCACCCCTGCGCGCAGCAGCTTGTCCTTCAGGATCATCGGTTGGATGGTGTTGAAAGCACTGGAGAAGTCAAAGAACATGATCCTCACCATATTCCCGGGCTTCTCCAGGTGGGACAGAGAACGGTGAAGGAGGAAGATCACCGCATCCTCCACCCCAATGCCATGCTGGTAGGCGAACTGGAGTGGATCCATCGCTGGTTCCACCAGGGGGCGGAGATGAGCAAGGAGCAGTCTCTCCAGGGTCTTCATCAAGTGGGACGTCAAGGCCACCGGTCTGTAGCTGTTCAGGTCTTTGGGGTGGGAAGTTTTTGGTACAGGTACCACACAAGATGTTTTCCACAGCTGTGGTACCCTCCCCAGTTTCAGGCTCATGTTGAAGATATACGTCACAATCCCACACAGCTGGTCTGCACAGGACTTGAGGAGCTTTGCGCTGATGCCGTCCGGTCCCGACGCCTTCCTCGCCTTGATCTTCCTCAGCTCCGTCCTCACCTGGGTCTTGGTCAGGGTCAGGATGGGGGGCTGTGTGTTGGGAGTGGGGGGGGTGTCGGTGGAGTGGGGAGTGGGTAGCAGGACTTGATTTCTTAGAGGCAGCAGTGGTTGTTGTGCAGACAGGGGGGAGGGCGGTTGGTCAAATCTATTGAAAAACAGATTCAGGTTGTTCGCCCACTCCCTGCCCCCCGTGGCCTGGGGGGAGGTATTCTGGAGCCCCGAGATGGTTTTGAGGTTTCTCCAGACCCCGCTGATGTCGCTCTGTTGCAGCTTGTCCTCCATCTTCTTCCTGAAGCTGTCCTTGCCTTCTCTGATCTTTCTCCTCAGCTCCCTCTGTACGGACTTCAGCATCTCCCTGTTCCCCGACCTGAAGATCCTCTTCTTCTCTCTCAGAAGTGTTTTTATCTCAGGGTTGATCCAGGGTTTGTTGTTTGAGTGACGCCGTATGGTCTTGGTGGGAACGGATTTGTCCACACAGAAGCTGAGGTAGCCCGTGAAGGTGTGAATGAGGCCATCGATGACCTCACCATGTGGATCGCAGAGCTGCTTCCAGGCAGTGGCTTCAAAACAGTCCTTTAGAGTGTCCATTGTCTCCTCAGACCATAACTCCACAGTGTGCATGGCCGGAGGTTGTCTGTGCACTAGGGGTTTGTACACCGGTCGGAGATGAACCAAGTTGTGATCCGATCTCCCAAGTGGGGGGAGTTGTGATGAGGTGTACGCCTCCTTAGTGTTTGCGTAGAACAAATCCAGTGTTTTATTGTCTCTAGTGTGGCATGTGACATACTGGGTGAAAGTGGGCAGAATGGGAGACAGTGAAACGTGGTTGAAATCGCCTGAGATGAGGAGAAGAGCATCTGGGTGTTCTGTCTGCAGCCTGCTGGTTACTGAATGGATGACGTCACGCGCTGTCCCAGCGTTCGCCGTCGGATTTGCATAAACAACAATGCAGATCACGTGTGAGTGTTCTCTCGGGAGATATGTAGGCCTCATGCTAACAGCTAGCAACTCAATGTCTTTGCTGCAGTGTCGTTGTTTAACAGTGATATGTCCCGGTCTGCACCAGTTGTTGTTAACATACATTATCACTCCACCGCCCCTAGTTTTGCCACTCTCTGGTGTTCGGTCAGCTCGTATCATGTGAAAACCCTCCAGCTCAATGTTAGCATCTGCTGCTAGTTCAGTTAGCCACGTCTCAGTAAACAAAAGGAGAGAGCACTCCCGGTAAGTGCTATCATAACGGGAGATAGCCGCTAGCTCATCTAACTTTCCCAGTATCGACCGTACATTTCCCATGACAACAGATGGAAGGGAGGGTCTGTACCTTATATTTTTTGTCCTCCGCCTTACTCCAGCCCGGCAGCCGCGACGCTTTCGCCTCAATTCTCTCGGTATGTCGAGTTTTTCCAGTGGGACCGGGTGGCGGTTAAATGCTAGCAGCTTAAATGAAAAAGGAAATTCTGAGTTACTCTCAAAAGCTGGAGGTTAATGAAAAGAAGGATATTAATTTTCCTTCAGTTTTATAATTCCTATTGTAGCTTATGGACTAACTTTTAACATGAAAAATTGGTCATATTGTAGAAGATGTGCTCGAATGATGAGGCTGAGTTTAATTCGTAAACCAGCTTTATTGACAGAACACATCGTCTAGCATTCTCAAAGCAGGAAAGAGGAAGAATCATATCTCATCACCCTTTTATATGTTTCCAGCATCAGAATTCAAGTCACATGGTGTTTTTAGTAAACATACAGTCACAAAGCATCCCTTTGAATCTTCACCATTGTCTCTCATTTCCTGATGAACTGGAAATCTCTCCGGGGCATCTTCTGTGGGACAAAGAGACAAATCTCACACCTCCTTGTTATCTTCTGCAGATCCGAGTTCTTTGTCCTTGCAGACGTGACACCCTCAATACACATGCAGTCATGTCTCTGTGGAAAAGTGAGCCCACAATGTGTGTCGCCCACACTACCCCCCCCAAACGTCTAGTAAGAGCAAAACATGCATGGCATAAAAAAAAGAAAAACACAAAACACTTCATATATCGCTAATCAATCCACCAACTGCCTAGGTTTTAACTTTCTGCCGAATCTGCTGCAACCTGGCTTGGCTGCACCTGCAACATCTCTCTGCACCTGTGGATTAAAGCTGTTAGCACCTTTCTGTGAAGATCCTGGAGAATGTCTTTTCCGCGGCCTGCCACGGCGGGGGGGCCTCACGAGCTGCACTTCCTCATCAGCCAAAACAAAAGCGGGTTTGAGCCTGTTTATGCAAATCAACTCCCTTCTGCCCCCTAAATCTAGCAGAAAATGCTTCTGCCCGGTCTCCAGCACTCGGAACGGTCCGTCATAAAACGGTCGCAAACTTGGACGCTGAGCATCGTGTTTAACAAAAACAAACTCTGCATTTTTCAAAGCCTTTGGTACAAAAACGTGTGGTAAACTGTGATGGACCGGGCCGGGGAGCGTGTTTGCTCCTGAGTCGCTCTGCCACGGCTGAGCAGGGGGGCCATTTGGTGCGGGATTATCGGGGAGGAATTCCCCCGGCAAATGGAGCGGTTGTGCAAAAACTAATTCAGCCGGGGAAGCATGTAAATCTTCCTTAGGTGCAGAACGCAACCCCAATAAAACCCATGGAAGTTTGTCTACCCAATTTGTATCCGTCAGCGACGCTCTGAGGGCTGCTTTCAATGACCTGTGAAAGCGTTCGCATAAACCATTAGCCTGGGGGTTATACGCGGTGGTGCGATGAATCTTCACCCCCAAGCTGCGGGCCATCGATGACCATAGTTCGGAAATAAATTGGGGACCCCTGTGGGACGTTATGTCCGACGGTACACCGAAACGCGCAACCCACGTGGCTAAAAATGCTCGCGCAACTTCTTCCGCTGTGGTTGATGTCAGAGGAATCGCCTCTGGCCAACGCGTGGTGCAATCCACCATCGTCAAAAGATGTGTGTGCCCGTGTGATAATGGGAGCGGGCCCACCAAGTCAACATGCACGTGATCAAAACGCTTAGCGGGGATGTGAAAAGGTTCCAACGGGGCCTTAGTGTGTCTGTGTATTTTGGCTCGCTGACATGCTACACAGGCTGCCGCCCATTCTTTGACCTGTTTGCGCAACCCGGGCCAAACAAATTTCTCCCCCACCAACTTAATCGATGCGCGCACCCCCGGGTGCGCGAGAGAATGGACCGAGTCAAAAACGCGGCGACGCCACGCGGCTGGCACCACGGGGCGGGGCCGTCCCGTGGAGACATCGCAGATTAGTGGGGGCATACCACTTTGTTGCTCCCTGTGCTCCAGCCTTAACCCTGTTGGTCCAGACTGGAGCGCGCGCACGTCTGCGTCGTTAACCTGCTCCGCAGCCATGGCTGCATAATCTAACCCAACACAGACCGGGGCTGCGCGCGCTCCCGCGTCGCTGCCCGGGCCCGCGGCCACAGCTACAGAGTCTGCCCCTATGGGGCTTGATGGTGCTTCTGCGCGCGAGAGGCAGTCTGCCACAACATTGTGTTTACCCGCGACATGCTGAATATCAGTAGTGAACTCCGATATTGCGGCTAGTTGCCTTTGTTGTCGGCCTGACCAGGGTTCTGAAATTTTGGCCATCGCAAATGTTAGCGGTTTATGGTCCACAAACGCGGTGAAACGCCGCCCCTCTAACCAGAACTGAAAATGACGGATGGCCAAGTGTAGGGCCAAAAGCTCCCTGTCAAACGCACTGTATTTACGCTCACTATCGCGCAAAGTCCTGCTGAAAAACGCGAGGGGTTGCCAGGTACCTGCCACAAACTGTTCAACTACCGCCCCCACAGCTACATCGGAAGCGTCAGTAGTGAGCGCCATGCGGGCCGTTGGAACTGGGTGCGCTAACAAAACTGCGTTTGCCAGGGCTGTTTTGACCTGGGCAAAAGCGCACTCCCGCTCCGGAGACCATTCAACTTTACTTGCGGGCTTTTGTTTTTTTAACGCGGTGTACAATGGCTGCATGAGCCGTGCTGCGCTTGGGAGGAACCAGTTGTAAAAATTAACCATCCCTAGAAACTCCTGAAGCGCCTTGACCGTTTGAGGTTGCGGAAAATCCATTATGGCACGCACTTTATTTGGAAGCGGAACTGCTCCTTCTGCCGAAACGCGATGTCCCAAAAAATCAATCTGCGCCACCCCAAACTGGCACTTCGCTGGGTTAACTATTAACCCGTGCTCTGCCAGCCTCTGAAAAACTGCTGTGAGGTGTTTTTCGTGCTCGCCTTCGGACGCGCTGGCTACCAAAATGTCATCCAAATAAACGAACACGAAAGGGAGGGCGCGTAAAACTGCATCCATCATGCGTTGGAAAGTCTGCGCGGCCCCCTTGAGGCCAAAAGGCATGCGCAAAAACTCAAAAAGGCCGAAAGGAGTTATGACCACTGTTTTGGGTACATCTTGCGCGCGCACTGGAACCTGGTGGTAACCGCGCACCAAGTCTATTTTAGAAAAAATGCGCGCCCCTGCCAAATGAACAGAAAAATCCTGAATGTGCGGAATCGGGTAGCGGTCATGAGCTGAAATGTTGTTCAACCTGCGGAAATCGCCGCAAGGTCGCCACGAGCCGTCAGCCTTTGGGACCATGTTAACGGCGAAGCCCAAGAGCTCTTGGAGCATCTAACAATGCCCAGTTTTTTCAGATTAGTGAACTCCTCGCGCGATGGCCAGTTTAGCTGGGTCCAAGCGCCGAGCTTTTGCAAAAACGGGAGGCCCGGTGGTGGTTATGAAATGCTCTACCCCGTGTTTAGCCACCGTTGCCGAAAACGTGGGGACTGTGAGTGCTGGGAACTGAGCAAGCAATGTGTGAAACTTACCACCCGCAGCTGAGACGCTGGCATGTGCAGTCGGCGGGGCCACCCGAGCTGTGCAGGGAATAGAATGAAAGGACAGTGCATTAATCAGACGTCTATTAGCAAGGTCAACCAATAAACCATGTGAGCACAAAAAATCAGCCCCTAACATGTTGAAACTGACTGCTGCTACAATAAATGTCCACTCAAATGAACGGCCCTGTAAGGACAGAAGCATGGTCCTCTCACCGAACGTCTTAATCGCGGAGCCGTTCGCTGCTGACACTGACACCCAGGGAGCTTTAGACGGCATCAGCCGTTCTGCGTAGGTGGGTGTGACGAAACTCAGCTGAGATCCCGTGTCCACGAGGAACTGTTTCCCCGAGCGTGCGTCCGTCAGGTAAAGCAGCTTGTTCTCGTTGCCGAGGGTCGCAGCTGCTACCGGCCCTCGGTCTTGGTGTCTCCCTGGCGCTTGAAGTTGCACGGTGGGACGCACCTGTGCGCTCTCTCTGCAAAACGGCGGTGGTAGAAACACGGGCCGTCCTCCGCTCCGCGTCGTCTGGCCCCCATCGCCGCCGTCGTTGGTGCGTCTGGCGCCGCGGCCGCTGGACCTGCACTGTCTCGGGACGCCGTTCCACTTGTGAACGTCGACCAGCCGCTGCGCCTCTTTGCTCAAACCATGGTAGTCTCACCTGGCCAATCGGGGCGACTCTGCCAGGGCCACTCTCACTGCTGGCGGCAGGGTCCGAAAGAAAAGGTGGGCGAAAATGAATTCGCCATCCTCAGAGTCTTTGAGCCTCAGCATCTTCACCATCAGGTCCGCAGGTCTATCGTTCCCTGACTCCGTCAACGTCAGGAGCCCCTCTGCTCGTTGTTGGACTGAAGGGGTGAAGTGGCTGATCAGCGCGTCCTTCAATGCGCTGTACTTGTCGCTGTCTGGTGGATGATTAACCAAATCCTCCACTCTCTGGACCGTGTCGCTGTCCAGCTTCGCTACCACATGGTAGAATTTTGTGTCGTCGTTGGAGATTCTCCGGAGGTTGAACTGCGCCTCGACTGTGCTAAACCATGAGCGCGGGCTGTGCTGCCAGAAATCGGGCAGCTGGATCGTGGCGGCGGCCATTAGGCTGGCTTCCGCCGAGCCCCGCTCGGGAGAATTCTGTCTGCTCATTTCTCGTCGTAGGTCACCAGTGTAGAAGATATGCTCGAATGATGAGGCTGAGTTTAATTCGTAAACCAGCTTTATTGACAGAACACATCGTCTAGCATTCTCAAAGCAGGAAAGAGGAAGAATCATATCTCATCACCCTTTTATATGTTTCCAGCATCAGAATTCAAGTCACATGGTGTTTTCAGTAAACATACAGTCACAAAGCATCCCTTTGAATCTTCACCATTGTCTCTCATTTCCTGATGAACCGGAAATCTCTCCGGGGCATCTTCTGTGGGACAAAGAGACAAATCTCACACCTCCTTGTTATCTTCTGCAGATCCGAGTTCTTTGTCCTTGCAGACGTGACACCCTCAATACACATGCAGTCATGTCTCTGTGGAAAAGTGAGCCCACAATGTGTGTCGCCCACAATATTCAATTAAAATTAGACATCACATTTAGCCCAGCAAATATAAAGTTGGAGTCTAGCTTACGACCAGCTGTGTCTTTAAAGAGTTCGGCGATGATCTTTAGCGAACACCAGCACATGGCACGGGGGGGGGGGGGACTGCCTGCAGTACTCCCCGATTGTTGCAGCGGTTCAAGCTTATTAGACTCAGCAGCTGGGGTCTGTAGAGTGGCAGTGAAGTGGGTGGCTGCCCCCTGGGCAGGTGACGTGTTCTCCTGGGCAACAGGTCCTTCCCTGACCCGCAACTTTGTGATGTCCACCAACTGACAGGAATCACAGAACTGAAGGAAAAATGGATGTAAAACGGTTTCACCCACGAAATCCGAGTTCTTCAGAGGTCATGGTATGTGGGTGTGACAGTCTCAAGGAAAAGTTCAAAATCCCTATCAGTCCACTTTAACGGTGAATTAAGGAAAATTAATAGAAAAAGTTTAGCAGAATAAAACAGCATCTGAGGAGAGGGAAAAAATGTTGGAGTTTTACTCCATGTAAGAGAGGTTGAGCTCAAAGACAGGATGATCTCTCCTCAGACACCAGTGAAAGAAAAAAAAAACGCATACAGAAGAGACAACAGAAAGAACTGAACAGAACTGAACTACTAGAGCATTTTCCTCTTTTAAATGAGAGCAATTCTTTGGTCATAACACTATGACTGGCAGCAGGAAGAACCATTTATCGTCTATCGTGGGAGATTTGAATGGACTCTGGTCCAATAAGAAAGTGGTCCTTTGTCTGTAACAGAACAATAGAATGAAAGGGGGTGTTGTCTAACAGGGACGGCCTGGTGATTGGCTGATACCAGTCATATGACTTACGTAAGATTTTCAGAAAAAGAACACATATTAACTTTGAAATTCATATTATAGACTTATATATATAATCTAAGCTAACTTCAGTGATTCATGACTAACTTTCATGACTACTTCCAGTGATTATGCACTTTTATAAACTCATTTAAACATATTTCAGATATGCAGTACATTTCAAATCAATGATTAATGAAACATTTCAAACCATAATTGTCCAACACAGAGGTGGTCATTTTCAACAATGTTCTTAGCAGTATTTCCTGGAAAAATATCAAAGTCTTGAGGAGAGAGCATTATTTTAGGTAGCTAAAACACAGTCCAATGTTGACCCAAGTACAAGCAAACGTGTTCCTGAGTTGAACAAAAGGGGGCACTGTTGGTCTTTGGATAATGGTAGGAGGCTCCAGGAAAGTGTTTTGATGATTCTGGTTTGTATCAAAAGGTTTTTAGCACATAAAACTGTCTGAGGGTAAGTGTTCCTAGGGGATTTATGATAACAGTCCAGGTGTCTTCCTGGCATGAAGAGGATCCTTGGGGTCTTGTCAAGCAAGGAATGTGGCATTTAAATGCTTTATTTAGGAAACAGGGCAAATTGGAGGTCTCCTGTTCACAGAGACTGTTCATGTGGATTCGAACTCAAATGTAACATTACAGAATGAATAAACTGCCATTGTAACATGGTCCACTCCGTAAACTTAGGTTTATTGTTGATTCCGGAGGATCAGAACAAAATAAAATATTTTTTTCTGACCTCCACCTCCATTATCAACACCTCAGCGTCACACTCCATTAAGTTATTATTTTTTTATGTTGTGCTTTCCCGCACAATTGACGATCACTGTTTGACAGAAGAGTGACAGAAGAGGCGTAGCTCAGTGATCTGCTGACTCTTCTGCCGGAGAGCTCTCTTGGCTGGGTGAATGATGCTGGACGCTGGCATTTTGCTAAGCCCTTCTTTGCACTGTGCCAGCATTTCTCCAGTCCTCTTTAGCCGTGCTCCTCTCGCAGTTTCCTTGGTAGTCTGCAGGCTCTTGTGCTGGAGGGTTCTCTCGGCTGAGCACACACCGCTAGCGCCATCTGGAACTCGGCTTGGTCCTCATGACAGTGCATCTTTGACTGTGCTCCTTCTGCAGACTTCAGCCAAATAATGAGTTCATTGATGTCTCTCAGCATCTCCATCATTCTAATCCCACTAATGACGCCAATGTAGCAGTCACAAGAGTGCTACTTTATTAGGAACAGCATGGCACAGGAAGTGACAGGTTTTCAATACAACTCCAACACTCCACAATGGGGCAAGTCATTCCTCATCCTACCACTGTCAGTTACAGTGATACCCCCACAAAAGTACCATGAACAATAAATACAGGAGAACATTGAAACAGCAAACAACACAAAGCAGATCCCCACAACAACAATAAAACCCCACACCCCTCTGACAAATACAGCATGAATAAGAACATAAACCAACTGTTAACATCAACTCCCACAATGCAGTGCGGCAACAAAACCACAGCAAGCTACAATATTAGTCTTAGTCCAGATCTTGGTGACTTTCAGGTGGAAAAAAAACATCCTAAGAGGGTATTTTAAAATTAACATTGACAATATCGTTATTCTCAGCAATATTTATACATTGGTGTCTTTCTCTCAATTCTCTCATTGTTTTCCCAGTTTTATCTTTAGCTTTTGCAGCCCTCATACCTCAAAATAATCTTTTTTTTCTTCCAACACAAAAATTCAAAACAACAAAAAAGGAAAATAGAGCAACTGAATAATCCTTTTTGTCCCTCTTTAAAAAACAAACAAAAAAACCCAAACAAACATATCCCAGACACCACGTCCCACAGCAATAACCCTTATCCAGACACTATAAGTCTATATCTTTGAGAGAAGTCCTGTTGTTACCTTCCTGGGTGGTGTCCTTCCTTTCTCTTTTGTCCAGAACCGCTTTGAAGACAGGAGCACAGCATCTCTGGAGTCCCTCACCGCAATTGCTGCAGATGACCTCTGCACCAAATAAATAAATGATGCCTTCTAGTAAGCAGATGCATCACTTTCCACACTGCTTAAAATGAAGGATAAAGGAGATAACTGCACACTATGAAGCATTAGTTAAGCATGAGTAAATACTTGATCATTAATAAAGTATTGCTCCATACATTAAGATAAGATAAGATAAGATAAGATAAGCCTTTATTAGTCCCACAACGGGGAAATTCCAGGATTGCAACAGCACAGGGATAGCAACACTCAGAGCAACAATCAGAAGGCAACAAAAAACAAGCAAGCAAGAGCAGCTAATATACATATGTACATATTACTATAAAATATATATATACACACACACACACACAGACACACAGTGCAGAGCATTGTAGCTGGATGGAATAAATATATGAATATATGAACACACAGTGCAGAGCATTGTAGCTAGATGGAATAAATATGTAAATATATAAACACCCACAGTATGGAGCATTGCAGCTAGGTGGAATAAATATGCAAGTATATAAACACACACAGTGCGGAGCAATGTAGCTAGATGGAATAATATGTAGATATATAAAAACACAGTGCGGAGCATTGTAGCTAGATGGAATAAATATATAGATATATAAATATAAACACACCCAGTGCTGAGCATTGTAGCTAGATGGAATAAATATGTAAATATATAAACACACACAGTGCAGAGCATTGTTGCTAGGTGGGATGAAACAGCATAACCGTCTATTTAGTTATCCTACATGGTATGATTATGTGCCCATACATATTCTCACCCTCCATAGCGACCGGTATGTTCCTAGTTGTATGCCGGAGAGGACCATTGTGTAAGTCTATTGCATCTTTTGCATTAAAAAAAAAACAAAAAAAAAACAAAAAAACTATTAGTTTGTTACGTCTTTTTGCTATCTCTGCGAGCAGCCCTGCTTAGGTTGTACAGTCTGACAGCCGTTGGTAGGAAGGACCTACGAAACCTCTCGGTTGTGCACCTGGGATGATGTAGTCTGCTGCTAAATGAGCTCCTCAGTGCATCCAGTATGTCCTGCATAGGGTGGAACTCGGACTCCAGCAGAGATGACAGTTTAGCCACCGTCCTTCTCTCTCCTATCTCCTCCATCGGATCAAGGCGTAGCCCCAGGACAGAGCTAGCTTTCTTAATCAGTTTGTTCAGTCTCTTCCTATCGGCTGCAGTAATGCCACTGCCCCAGCAGACCACTCCAAAAGTGATGGCTGATGCCACCACCGTGTCATAGAATGACTTCAGCAGCGCCCCTTGTACACCAAAAGACCTGAGTCTCCTCAGCAGGAACAGCCTGCGCTGTCCCTTCTTGTAGAGTGCGTCAGTATTGTGTGACCAGTCTAGTTTATTGTTCAGATGAATACCCAGGTACTTGTAGGATGTCACCATCTCGATGTCTGTTCCCTGTATATTTACTGGTGCTGTGAGGGGCTGCCCATGCCTGCGGCAGTCCACCACCAGCTCCTTAGTTTTCCTCGCGTTGATCTGGAGGCAGTTCCGATGGCACCAGTCCACAAAGTCCTGGATAAGCCCTCTGTACTCAGCTTCATCTCCGCTGGAGATGAGACCAACGATCGCAGAGTCATCAGAGAACTTCTGTAGATGGCAATGTGTTGTGTTGTGTGAGAAGTCCGCAGTATAAAGAGTGAACAAGAAAGGAGCCAGCACCGTTCCCTGGGGGGCCCCCGTGCTACTGATGATTGTGTCGGAAACACAGTCCCGGGTTCTCACAAACTGAGGCCGGTTCGTGAGGTAGTCCAGGATCCATGATGACAGGTGCTGGTCCACCCCTGCGCGCAGCAGCTTGTCCTTCAGGATCATCGGTTGGATGGTGTTGAAAGCACTGGAGAAGTCAAAGAACATGATCCTCACCATATTCCCGGGCTTCTCCAGGTGGGACAGAGAACGGTGAAGGAGGAAGATCACCGCATCCTCCACCCCAATGCCATGCTGGTAGGCGAACTGGAGTGGATCCATCGCTGGTTCCACCAGGGGGCGGAGATGAGCAAGGAGCAGTCTCTCCAGGGTCTTCATCAAGTGGGACGTCAAGGCCACCGGTCTGTAGCTGTTCAGGTCTTTGGGGTGGGAAGTTTTTGGTACAGGTACCACACAAGATGTTTTCCACAGCTGTGGTACCCTCCCCAGTTTCAGGCTCATGTTGAAGATATACGTCACAATCCCACACAGCTGGTCTGCACAGGACTTGAGGAGCTTTGCGCTGATGCCGTCCGGTCCCGACGCCTTCCTCGCCTTGATCTTCCTCAGCTCCGTCCTCACCTGGGTCTTGGTCAGGGTCAGGATGGGGGGCTGTGTGTTGGGAGTGGGGGGGGTGTCGGTGGAGTGGGGAGTGGGTAGCAGGACTTGATTTCTTAGAGGCAGCAGTGGTTGTTGTGCAGACAGGGGGGAGGGCGGTTGGTCAAATCTATTGAAAAACAGATTCAGGTTGTTCGCCCACTCCCTGCCCCCCGTGGCCTGGGGGGAGGTATTCTGGAGCCCCGAGATGGTTTTGAGGTTTCTCCAGACCCCGCTGATGTCGCTCTGTTGCAGCTTGTCCTCCATCTTCTTCCTGAAGCTGTCCTTGCCTTCTCTGATCTTTCTCCTCAGCTCCCTCTGTACGGACTTCAGCATCTCCCTGTTCCCCGACCTGAAGATCCTCTTCTTCTCTCTCAGAAGTGTTTTTATCTCAGGGTTGATCCAGGGTTTGTTGTTTGAGTGACGCCGTATGGTCTTGGTGGGAACGGATTTGTCCACACAGAAGCTGAGGTAGCCCGTGAAGGTGTGAATGAGGCCATCGATGTCCTCACCATGTGGATCGCAGAGCTGCTTCCAGGCAGTGGCTTCAAAACAGTCCTTTAGAGTGTCCATTGTCTCCTCAGACCATAACTCCACAGTGTGCATGGCCGGAGGTTGTCTGTGCACTAGGGGTTTGTACACCGGTCGGAGATGAACCAAGTTGTGATCCGATCTCCCAAGTGGGGGGAGTTGTGATTAGGTGTACGCCTCCTTAGTGTTTGCGTAGAACAAATCCAGTGTTTTATTGTCTCTAGTGTGGCATGTGACATACTGGGTGAAAGTGGGCAGAATGGGAGACAGTGAAACGTGGTTGAAATCGCCTGAGATGAGGAGAAGAGCATCTGGGTGTTCTGTCTGCAGCCTGCTGGTTACTGAATGGATGACGTCACGCGCTGTCCCAGCGTTCGCCGTCGGATTTGCATAAACAACAATGCAGATCACGTGTGAGTGTTCTCTCGGGAGATATGTAGGCCTCATGCTAACAGCTAGCAACTCAATGTCTTTGCTGCAGTGTCGTTGTTTAACAGTGATATGTCCCGGTCTGCACCAGTTGTTGTTAACATACATTATCACTCCACCGCCCCTAGTTTTGCCACTCTCTGGTGTTCGGTCAGCTCGTATCATGTGAAAACCCTCCAGCTCAATGTTAGCATCTGCTGCTAGTTCAGTTAGCCACGTCTCAGTAAACAAAAGGAGAGAGCACTCCCGGTAAGTGCTATCATAACGGGAGATAGCCGCTAGCTCATCTAACTTTCCCAGTATCGACCGTACATTTCCCATGACAACAGATGGAAGGGAGGGTCTGTACCTTATATTTTTTGTCCTCCGCCTTACTCCAGCCCGGCAGCCGCGGCGTTTTCGCCTCAGTTCTCTCGGTATGTCGAGTTTTTCCAGTGGGACCGGGTGGCGGTTAAATGCTAGCAGCTCTTCCCTGTTATATCGTATCCTGCTATAAACAGTGGCTCCGTCCACCGGCTCAGGAGACATTTGGGATGATCTGTGTGTCCGTGATATAAGTGGGGTGAAAAAAAAAAGTGATCAAAAGAGAGAGGAAGGGAAAAAAAACTCGGAATCGAGTCGCTGTTGCAAAAGGCAGCCGACTGGTGTGGCGCCGAGAGGAGAAAAAAAAAAAAAAAATAAATAAAAATTAACAATTTTTAATTTAATTGTTAATTTTTCAATTAACAATTAACAATCATTAGTAAACAGTTTGTTATAAATGCTTTATTCTTCATCCAAAAGCACAGCTATAATGCATTTAATAATCGTATTTACACACTTTGCTAATCAACAATTTAAAACTTAATAGGTAGTAGCAAATAGTTAATAAGTGCTGTTAAAGTGCTGTATTCTTGATCAAAAAGCATAGCTGTAATGTGTTTAATAACTGTATTTACATACTTTATTAATGAACAATTTAAGATTTCTAAATTAATAATTATTTATAAACCAGTTATTTAGGGGTTGTCACTGATTGATCAGCTCATTCAGAAAGTGTAATCAAAAGATTAACAAACTATTTAAATGTATATTTATAGATCTAAATGTTTAGACATGCAATGTTACTGTGTTAATAAACGCTTTATAAATCCAAATTCCTACTTTAATCATGATTAATTTAGGTAGATATAAAACATTTAGTACTTGACTATTTTTGTGAGCTCATCTAAAGTGAGGACTACCTCGGCCTTGTAAAGCATTTACAAAGGAGATATAAAGGCTTCTTTATCTTCTCAACAGAGAAAGAACAAAACAATGATACAGAACATAGAACATGTTTATTTCAGATAAAAAAAGAAATATAAAAATGTACACTTTAATACAAATAGAAAATTAAAAAATAAATCTCTGCATAAAACTAAATTATAATTTATAAAAATGCCTCTTTTCTTTTGAAGATCCCAATAAGTCACTGAATGAAAAGTTTTCAACTTTTCTTTATAATTACCGGGGTACAACCAAATTATGATAAGCCTATCATCCTTGAATATACAATAAAATTAATTTTATACAGCCCCCATAGTTATAGGTCAGGATCCCAAGGTGTACCTGTGTTGCAAGTTTGGTGTTTCTAGCTTTACTCATTGTACAATAAGAGGGCATTGGGAATGCCAACCTTAACCTTTGACCTTTTGACCCCAAACAGAGTCAGCGGTCAAAGGTTCAAGGTGAACCTGTGTACCAAGGTTGGTGACCATGGCTATACTTGTCCTATAGCAATAGTGCAAAGGGAATGTTAACTTTGCCCTGTGGGCCTCAAACCCATAATCAGAGGTCAGGATCTTAGGGTGAACCTGGGTATTACTTTTGGTGAACCTTTACTCATTCTACAGTAGCAGGGCATAGGGAATGCCAACCTTGACATTTAACCTGTTTCCCCAAAACTTCCACAAAAATCATTCAGTCAGAGCCAAATTACAATATGTGCATCATCAGTGTATATCAAACACTGGTACCAACTTTCAGTACAATCGGAACACAACTGTAGGAGTTGATTTCACAAAAGTGGGACAGACAGACAGGCGGCCCTATGGCATAATCCCCTTTCAGTCTTTAACCCCTTTGGTCTCTGACAAAAAAGCAACACAATGAATGAATGCAAGTCAACAAAATAAGCAACAATATTAACAAAAAGCAACAAGAGGTTTCTTGTACAGTAAGTAAAAACATGGCTGAGTAAAGTGCCAAAGTGTCACAGCATCAAAATTCTCAGTACTAACTTTCAAACATTAGAGAACAGCAGTGCATCAGAACAGCAGCAATTTCAATGTGAAAACTTCCCTAGATCAGTTCACTTTTTTTAGGGACAGCAGCTTTCCTGAAGCCTTAAAGGCTTTGACAGCGTCTTCTATAGCTGGATCCTCCTGAATTGCAGCAGCACACTGCGTGGAAAATGCACTAAGTTTACCCTGATTGCCGTGTTTTTGTAGGAGTTTCTGATACTTGACAGGTGCAGCCATGTACAGCTCTGCAATTGCAGCATTGACAACCACTGTGTTCCAGTCCACCCCAACATGCTTGAAAGCAGTGGACATGGTCTCTCCTCTACTGAAGTGCCGAAGAATATTTTTGTATTGGGCCACCATCTGCTGTGGGTTTTGAGCTGCAATTCAGAGAAAACAGAATCAGTGTTAGTGTTTGGTTTTATTATTCTCGTACACCTTTTGACTCATCTATTGTTTCAATCTACAATATGATACATTCCACAAACTTCAGTTTAGAAAGATTGCACATCAATCACCCAGAGAATATCAGTACAGTCTAGTGTTAAATGGTTAAATTAATCCCCTTAGTTTAACCAGACACACACACGCACACACACACACACACACACGGACAGCAGAGAGAGCATTTTCTTGCCTGTCCCTCAAGTTGTTTATTATAGTCCAGTGTAATTTTTAAAAAAAAATTTATATTACATTTTTCTATGTGGATCTGTTTGCTTTTTCAAAGCACTATAGCTAACCAAAAAATATTTCTCTTCAGGGTAACTTTTTCCAAAGTGAAGTAATTGATAGATTGTGAATTAATGCAATAAATCCAGCTTTTTAAGTCACCTTTTCATTTTGTTTTGAGTCTTTTATATGGATTTAATAAAAAAAAATGTTGAAACCCAAATCCCCAATGCAATTTTAATGGCACACACAATGTAATATTTTGCAAGAAGAACCAGCCAGGACAGAAACAACTGGACAGCAGACATAAGCAGTCCCAGTGAGTGGAAAGGCTGAAAAATGCATTCTAACTTCTCTGACATATCCTCGTTTCCCTTTTCTTTGACTTCCTCTGGAAGTTTTTCCCTTTCCCCTTCTTTTTTGCTCTCTTCTTCTTCCTGTCCTCCTCTGATGAGGATGTGTTAGAGGAGGAGTCGGAGGAAGAGTCAACTGAGCTGTCATCGGAGGAATGTGTTGACCAGGGAATTGGCTGGTGGAACCTGTGCCCTCTCTTTTAAGAGCTGTTAAATGGGTACAAATACATAAATATGACTCACAGAAGCAAATGGTACACAGGAACACAGAGCCCAACTCAAATAAGACAATAGTACTAATCAGCAGGTGATTTGGGGTGGGGGGGTGGGTGGGAGAGGATGTTAACCCCTTGTTACCAAAATGACCCATAAGCAGCAGCTTGTTAACCTGCTATCCCCAGTCTTGGTGCAAAGTTTATACAGTGGAAGTGAATATGCCAACACCTTCCTAACTCACTGCTCATTTATCTGTTGCTGAAGGAGACAGATATGTTTTTCTCTCAGCTCCATCAAACTACATGATTTTATTTATTTATTTGGGGGGGGGGCGTTAAGCAATGCTCCATTTATTTTGTAAAATTCACAAAAGTTACCCGTCTTTATTCTGCATACCATATGTGTTGAAATCATATTTATATTAATCTTGAATGAATGAATGAATGAATGAATTTATTTCGGATAGTACAGTACAGGTTAAAAGAAACTGTATAATATAACAACAAGGTCAAATTAGACAAAGACTCCTCCTACTATACAATTCCACGTGAGTTATCCGAAATGGGTGATGGCTGAAGCCGCAGCTTATATTGCCCACCCATATTCCATCCAAGAATTCAAAAGAGAAAAAAGAGAAAACAAGACAAGAGCGATTACAATTTAAAACAAGGCTAAGACAAAATGTGACAGAGAAAAAAAAGAAAAAAAAAGAAAAAAAACCCCAAACTAAGCTACAACACAATACAGGCTGGATATGTCAATCCTTATGTGAGTTTACACGTCGTCTTGTAAATATGTTTGGAGTATTTCTTCCTTTAGTTTTTGTTTAAATTGTTTAAATCTTGAATATATTAATTAATATATTTAATGAATAATTAATGAAAGTCTGTTTTGTGGATCACATAATCATTAGAGCTGTCAAAACAGTTGCCAAAGCTGAGAAACATCACAGAAACAAGGGAAGGAAAAAAAAGAAACAAGAAAAAGGATAGAAATGACAGGAAGAGCCCTTGAACTTTTATTCTGCTGACAGCTTTTCTACTGCTCGTGTACCAGGAAAACACATTTTCAAGGTGTTTAGACCTGTTAAGAGGAAAATGTCACACACTGGTAAGCATAGTTGCAAATGTTAAAATATTATGATGAAAAAAGTTGCAAATTCATTAGAAAAAAGTTTGTGTGGATAAAGGTTTTAAAGGGTTATCACAAAAGTGGCAAATTGATAGGGGAAAAAAGTCCTAAATTTATTACGGATCTCTAAATTGCTGTGTACGTGGGTAATAAAAGCATTCATATAACAATAAAGTAACCAGAATTAATAAGTGAGGATTTTTTAAAAATTAGTGTTTCCTTGTAAACATGCAGCTTTTCTCTTATAAATTTGCAACTTATTCATGTAAAATTGTAAATATTCTTGTAAATTATTTTTTTCTTGGAAATGTGTTTTTCCAATTTTGTTTTTCCTCTCATGAATTTATAACCCTTTTTTTCTGGTGAATTTGAGACTTGCTTATGGTAAATTTGGGACTTTTTACTTGTAAAGGAGCATCACTTATCATGAGATGAGATTCAACTTTATTGTCATTACACATGTATGAATACAAGGTAACGAAACGTGACTTGGTATTTGGGCACGCTCTGCAGAGCGCATCCAAGGCCGGGGCAGCCGGTTTTGCACTTTTATTCTTCACATTTTTTTTAACTTAATTTACGTACATCTTGCTTCTGTTAAACAGATGACGACTATGTGACACCATCACCACTCCCCTTGTTAAAAAAAACAACAAAAAATCACCTACTTACTGCAATTATAATAAATGTTGGATGTTGGAAAATTTACCTGATGCCAGTTGCTCTTTAAGATAGTCTCTCTCCTTGGACAGTTTGTCAGTCTTCTCCTTTTGCCACTCTGCTTTCAGCTGACACATCTTCAACTCAAGTGATTTTCTTTTCTCTGTCAGCTTTGCAGTGGGGGCCATTGACACACCTAATTGAAATTAATTGCACATTAGTGTGAATTAATTTCAGTGAACTGAGAATGTTCCATTAACTTTATTGTTGTCTAACAAACTCTTATCTAATCCTGCCCTGCGTATTACACAGCAAGTCAAAAAGCCATTACAAATGTCACGTGTTGACAGCAGCATGGACCTGTAGCTAGCAAGCTAGTCGCAGCATCCATACTGTGTGCCAGTAAGCAAATAACACTCACCACTAGTGTCATTGCCGGGTGTGTCATCCAATCCACTTCTACGTTGGCAGTCCTTTTAGTCCGGGTCCGTACGCCTTTTCGATTTTGGGTAGAGTGCTCTATGTTTGTTATAAACACACTGCTAAGCACTGCCATTCCTTCGGTCTGACATTGATGATGTACAACCGGTGCGCCGTGATTTCTCCCACCCCTCACAAACCACCGAGCGCTGTGACAAGCTGTCTGGACAATATATCGCTACCATCTAAGAAATTTATTTAGTGAAAAAAAAATGAACAGATTAAACCAACTAAAGAAGCTTATGAATAAGCGCAGCTCTAGAAAGAACATCCTGAAGCTGATTAAGTGGCTTCAAAAAAAGAAACTGCTTAAAGCAAAAATTAAATGCAGACTATGTCATGTCCAGGTGAGCGTGCGCCCCCTCCTCCCTGAGAAAAGATTCCCCAACTCCACAGGCAATCACAACACCTGCGTGCTTAGACGCACCTGCCACTTCTGCCTCACCAGCGCATAAAGCACCACCAAGCGGAGGCTTCAGCGCTGGCTCATTGGGTATACTGCCTAGCTAATTGCAAGCGAGTTGAAAAATTGTAGTTTGAGGATAACCTAATTAATTCCTCTCTCTTCTCCTTTTCTCAGGTTGCTGCCATCAGTGTGGTGCGTCTTCGGGGATTGTTGTGCGCTCACCTGTCCCATCATCCTCACCCCTCTTCAGCAGCCTATCTCCATCCGGTCAGACACCACCCAGCTCCTTCCCAATCCTACTCCCTGCCAGCTTCTTCCCGCTGGTTCGTCTATTACTGCTGGGTCTCTCTGTCGGGTTCTCTGCTCGGCTCACTTAAGTGGCAATTTGTCTACCCACTTCCCTAGCCATCATCCTCCACTAATTCGCTTTCATCTCTCCCCACAGGCTGAGTCTTCCTCTGGCGAGTGACATTTTCCATAACCGTGCTTCTTATTTTTGAAATTAATAAACTGTTTAAACGTTGCTTCTCTGTGTCGTGAGTGTTTTCTCTGGTGTGGTTCCCTGTGGGTGAGCTGATCCTTCTATCAATATGACAGACTATGCCATCGAGACATGGAAATGAAGAAAAGGACAACAGTGGAGATCAATATGCTTGGTAAAAAATATATAATTAAGTCAATGAAAAGTAATTTGCAGTGCTCACTGTGTGTGATGATATTGGTGGAAAATGAAGCACAATCATGCAACTGAAACCCCTGACTATAACAGTATTTTATGTTTCTTAAAATTGGATTTGTCAACAGCACATGAAGGAAGGCCAAAACAAATTTCTGTTCAGCACAATCAATCTTCAGTTGGTCAAAGCTCTCCTTCACTAAGTGGATGCAATTCATGTAGAGGTAGGCGATAACAGTTGTAACATAAATATGCATATAATAAACTCACTTTGTTGCTGTCCTTTCTGTAATTAGCATTAAATGGCTGATATCTTAAATAATGCATAGAATGTCAGTTATTTTACATAAATGCATACATAATCATTACATGTTCTATTTGCCTTTAAAGGTTTTCACAGCATCTACGGCTACGGCAGATAGACATGATGGATGACAGCATTGCAGGCAGTCCAGCAACTCTTACAAAAATGACAAAGAAAATCAGGGAAGTCTGTGTCACAGCAGGAGAAAGGATGAGAAGGCATACAGGCCAGCTGATTGCTGGAAGAGAGTTTGTTGTGATCGATGAAAGCCATTTTCGGCACAAAAGAAAGGTATGTTATTGCCACTTAAACTTCAAATAAATGTCAAATATAGTTACTAAAGCCACTGTTATTATGATGTATCTGTTTATGTCTGTGCTGTGCTTCTTCTCTATCAGTATGGAAGAGGAAGAATGGCTGGTGGGTGGAAAAGAAGGAAGTGGGTCTTTGGGATGTTGAGTGTGAGGCATCATCAGCAGGGAAGAACTGGAAAGGCTGTTCTAAGTCTTCTAGAGAGAAGATCTCAAAGACATCTTGTCACCTTGGTTGCCCATCATGTGAGGCCTGGTTCAGGTTCAGGTTACTTTATTTGTACCCGTAGGTAGATTGTTTTGCAGTCAGGTGACATCCATATTTACAAAGCACAATTGCATTCAACATGAACACAAACACAGGCACACATGAAGCTGACTACAAACATGATAAAAGTACTCAAGGTTCCACCAATCAGGACATAGGACAAAGAGATAAGAGAAAAAACAAGGAAATAAGAGAGAAGGGTCATATTAAAAAGTTAAAGACTAGTCAAAGAGGTTAAAAACTCAAAAGTCTAAAACCCAATAAAAGATATAGAACCCCAATAAAAAACCTACAAAAATAGGTAAATATAAAATCAAATTAATAAATACGTAACTAAATTATGTGCAATATATTGTTACGTCTTGTTCAACTCTTTAACAGCAGCAGGAACAAAGCTGTTTTTGTAGCACTGGGTTTTACTTTTTGGGACAGCAAACCTCTGTCTGGAGGGAAGAAGCTGAAAGTGGCAGTGCAAAGGGTGGGAGTCATCTTTTAAAATGGAGGTAGCAATCCTCTGTACCTGTCTGGTGTACAGGGATGTCAGGCTCAGCTGTGACTCACCAAGCAAATGACTGGACCATCTAACAACCTGATCCAAGGATTTCTTCTGTTTCAGTTTTGTCTGTCTGTTTCCTCAAACAATGCAAATGTTGCTGATGTGGCGGGTTGGTGTAACCCCCACAACAGACTGGACAGACACAGCACTCGGCTAGAGCAATTAACAGAACAGTGAAATGTGTGTATTAATGTCTACAGGCAGCCCCGCTTCTTCTGGCTCACTACTGTGATGTTAATGTGCCTTTCATGCATTGTGTACATGTGTCCTGTCCTTACTGTGACCTAGAGACTGAGATCAATATGTAGATGTGCCTTGTAACCTCTTTGTCCTGCAGCTGGAGCAGAGGCCAGCAATCTGCCTATTGTGATGTATGTCTCTCAAATGCAAATGTCTCATGCCTGTTCTGCAATCTCTTTGATCATACCAACTGCTGGGGAATGCTCTTTTATGTATTGTTGTAGTTGGGTATATATACTGCACTGTAATCCATGCTCATCCTCTCACTCTCTCAATCTGATTCCTGCAACTGCTGCTGACACACACTGTGTCTCCTCTCTGAGAGCCTGAGGAATTCAGCTTCAGCCTGCTCACACTATGGGCTGGAGCCGAGTTCCCGTGAAGGCGGTATGATTTAATAAACCTGCTTAAAACTCTTCACCATCGCTGCCTTTATTTTATCTGCCGCTTCACTGGTGACCCCAAGAATGCACACGCTTTGTGCAACGCAACCTTCTGGTCTGGACGGCCACGCTGGCGACCCGACGCTGAAAAAAACACGCTGCCAGCGAACACAGCAGCCTGACGCAAACGATCTGCCCTCCCTTCTGCTTCAGGGAGACCTCGACGCAGAGCCAACACAGGCGAGCTACTCTCCGGACATCACCCACGACCGGGAAAAACGCAGAAAACGTCATGGCGCGACCCTCGCCTGAGATCGGGACGTCCACGCTGGACCGGCCGAGGGACACAGAACGTTTTCTCCCTCTCACCGCTCCTTCTCCCTCTCATCGATCCCACACATCTACCCGAGCCTGAGGGACAAAGATCGTCTATTTCCCCTCAACGCTCCAACGCACCATGACTAATCTGCAGCCACAGCTCAACATAGATGTTTATCGGCGCCGTCTGCGTTGATCTCCACCAAGATTCCTGACCCTGGTTCTCCTCTCCAGCTGGCCCACCCATCACGGAACCCCGGCGCACGCACCGGGGAGTTACAAGGACGGCGCACCACGCACGGGACAATAACGGCTCCAGAGACCGCCATCGTCCTCCGCCGCTGCACCATCGCTGCCTTTATTTTATCTGCTGCTTCACTGACCCTTTTTGCACACCCTTTCACAGTTCTCTTCAAAGTTTAAATTACTATCAATAATCATCCCAAGATATATGTAGGATTGTACACATTCAGTGGTCTGGCCTTTTAGTACAGTGACTTTGTGCCTGGGAGTTTTCCTCCTAAAGTCAATAATCATATCTTTAGTTTTTGTCGTATTCAGCTGCAGGTAGGAATCCTCACACCAGTGAACAAAATCATCAACTACTGGGCCGTGGCCACTCTCACCATCCTGGAGGAGAGTGACAACAACTGAATCATCAGCATACTTTATAATGTGTCTGCTGTCATGTCTGCTCCGACACATGTTTGTGTACAGGATGAAGAGTAGTGATGACAACACACACCTCTGTGGAGAGCCAGTAGAAGAACACTTTTGGTCAGACAATGTACCATTGACCCTTACTCTCTGTGTCCTGTTGGTTAAAAAAATCCAGAATCCAACCCACCTATTACTTAAATCAAATTATTGCCGGAGCCTTTCAACTAAAATATGAGGTTGGATTGTATTAAAGGCGGAAGAAAAGTCCACAAATAAAAGTCTGGCGTGTGTCCCATTAAAATCCAGATATTTAAAAAGCATGTTAAACAGAGTGACAGTGGCATCCTCCACTCCTCTGTGAGGCCTATAGGCAAACTGCAAAGGAACCAATGCATGCTCAGTCTGCTTTAGGACCTCAAATCTGACCAGTTTTTCAAAAATTTTCATTAAAATTGAAATCAAAGCAACTGGTCTGAAATCATTTACCGTTTTAGGACAGCTGGATTTTGGAACGGGGACAACCACAGCATCTTTCCAGATCTTAGGCACATGTTGTGTCTGTAAGGACTTATTGAAAATCTAGTGAAACACAGGACTCAGTTCATGCGCATAGGACTTTACCAAGCACCCACATATATTATCAGGGCCCTGACTTTTGTTCACTTTTACAGCACAGAACGCCCTTTTAACATCTTGCTCCTCAGTATTAAAGTGCTGATTGTCTTTGAGTTTCTGTTTCAAATCTTGGGTTTCTGTGCTAAAATCAAAGGAATCAAAACGACCATAAAAACAATTAGGAGCATTAGCCAGCTCTGTGTCTGAATTAAAACCATCTAAAAACACATGATTACTGCACTCTGTGCTCTGAAGGCCTGCAATAGTTTTCATACTGGCCCAGGCTGAACCAAGCTTGTTTGTTGCCATCTTGCTTTCCAATTCTGATTTATAATTCTGTTTTGCTCTTAAAATTTCGGCCCTCAGCTCTTTTGTGGCAACCTGCAGCTCAGAAACAATCTCCTGTTTAAAGGCCAGTGCTTTCCTCTGTAAGCAGGATTTAACTGATTTTGTAACCCATGGCTTGTTGTTGGGATATATTTTAACACGTTTACATGGAACAATCATGTCTCTGCAGAAAGCCATGTATGAGCATGTCACGTCCACTAAAGAGTCCAAATCTTCTCTGCAGTCTAGCATGAACACCTCCCAGTCTGTACAGTTAAAACATTCCTGGAGGCAGTGCACTGAATTCTCTGTCCACTCGTTTATGTCTCTGGTCTTCGCCTTGTCTCTTCTGAGAGCAGTTTTATATGTGGGCAGCAAATGTACACAGTTGTGATCTGAGGATCCTAAAGGAGGAAGGGGAAGAGATTTAAAGGCCCTCTCTATGGATCCGTAGCACAGGTCCAATGTCTTTTTTCACCTGGTTGGGCAGGAGACATACTGATAAAAGTTTTTAAGTGTCTTCTTTAGGGACACATGGTTAAAATCCCCAAGTATAAAATTTGGAGCCTCTGGGGAAATCGACTGCAACAGCTGTACCACATCGAAGACGATGCTGGAGGCGGAGGCAGCATCCGCTCTCGGGTGAATGTACACAGTCGTTATGAAAAGTTAGGGGAACTCGCGGGGCAGATAAAAAGGGTGTAGCGATATGGACAGAAGCTCCACATCTGGTGTACAGATGCGCTCTCTGACTGTGACAGATGTGCAGTACTGTTTATTAATATATAAACATACGCCGCCCCCCTGACGCTTCCCCGTTACCTCTTCCTGCCGATCCAAGCAAAGTGGGGCTCCAAAACCGTCAATACACAGATCCGCATCCCGGTCATGCGCCATAAGCCACGTCTCCATGTAAGCCATGACACAGCAGTTCTTGAAATCCTTCTGATATCGTACATTTCCTTGAATTTCATCCACTTTATTTCTCAGGGATTGTACGTTCCCCATAATAATGGATCATCAATTATCAGTGACCAGTGGCGAGCCTATCACATACTCCCTGCACTAGGTTACAACCATCATACTGTCAACCACAGCAGGTGGTATGTAGATCCGCATACTGGTGCCCATACCCAGCATATTAAGTGGGCCTGGAGATCCTTCAAGGAGCATAACTGGAGGCTGAGGGGAAATCAGACTGAGAGTTTGCTTTCTGACCACCTTGCAGTTATTGAGTGGAATGAATGGCTATCAAAGAAACATCATGATGGTACATTTGGCAGGTTGATTCTTGATATTTCAAGAAAGTACAAGTAGTGAGTCATTCACTATAACCAGTGAAAGAGAACAGAGATGGCAAGAAAGTATGTCTTTTAATTGGGTCATTATAAAAACAGTTTTTGTAGTGCCATAAAATGCAGCATATTTGATCATTTGTTGAGTATATGTATTTTTCTGTTTAATTGTAAGTCTTCAGTTTGAAATGTAGAATCGTTGTTCATTTTGTATCTGATGTTTTTATTTATTTTATTGCAGAGATTTATTTTTGAATTTTATATGAAGTCTACACTTTTATATTTCTTTTTTAAATTTTGAAATAAACATGTTCTGTGTTCTGTATCACCCTGTTTTGTTCCTTCTCTGTTGAGAAGATAATGCAGCCTTTATGGCATTTACATATTTATTTACATATCTCCTTTGTAAATGCTTTACAAGGTAGAGATAGTCGTCACTTTAGATGAGCTCACAAAAATAGTTAACTAACAAGTACTAAATGTTCTATATCTACCTGAATTAATCATGATTAAAGTAGGAATTTGGATTTATAAAGCATTTATTAACAGTAACAATGCATGTCTATTTTATTTTTATTTAATTCATTTATTTATCAGGGACAATGCAGTGAAACATAGTGGTCATATAGAACGTCTGATGTTCTGCACAGAGTATATAGCATAAAGCTAGCTTGTAACTCCTGTCCCTGGTTGGACTTTTCAAGAGGAAATACAAGTAAAAAGAAAAAAAAACTACTAGTAAAGCAACAACAAATAAAGACAGTATAAGAAAGCAGCATAAGAACCTAATACACACCCACCCAACACAACACAAACAAACACCAAAAAAACACATTAAAAGCTAACCTCACTAACATCACGAGTCCTAGCTGTGGGTACATTCTTGTTTTGCCTTCAGCCAGTTCTTAACCTTTTACTGTGAATGATTTGAAATCTGTCGTTAGTTTAATTTCATTTGGCATTGTGTTCCAGATGTGACTACCTTTTATAAAGAAAGCGGTCTGTCCAAATGTGGTTCTGCGGTGGGATATTTTACAGTTATTGCTGTTGGAACTCCTGGTGACTCTGCTGCCATCCTGTCTTTGGATGAAACCATGGAGTGGATCTGGGGCTAATTTATTCATACATTTAGCAATTAATTTCAGAAAGTAGAGATTGGTGAAGCTTTCAAAACTCAATAAATTATATATATTTTTTAGTATATGACAATGATGCCAGCGAATTGGCTTTTTAGCCATGATTTTCAAGGCTTGATTATATAAAGAACCTATGTGTTTTATTGTAGATGGAGCTGCCTGAGCCCAAACTGTCAGACAGTATGAAATATGGGAGAAGATCATTGCATGCATGTACAATAGGGCTGCCTGTTTTGGTATGCAATTGCTGATTAATTTAAAACAGTTCAGACTTTTTTTGACCATTTTTGAAATTTTCTTTATGTGTTGATTGAAACTGAGCTAAGTTGTCTAGTACAACTCCAAGGTATTTGAATTCTGTCACTGAAGTAATTTCTTGATTATGTACTGTATGTTAACTTTAAAGCATTTCTGGTTATATTTCCAAATTGAGAAACACATGGACACTTTAACAATTTGGACAGAAGCAAACTGTGGTTGACAGTGTCAAAAGCTTTTTTAAGGTCAAGAAAAACAGCTCCCACCACATTGCCCCTATCCAAAGACTGTTTAATATTTTCAGTGAGGCAACAATTTGCTGTTTCTGTTGAATATCCTGGTCTAAGACCAAACTGGTGTTGGTGGAGAAGTTGATTGCCCTGTAGGTGATCTATCAGCAGTGTAGCTACAACTTTTTCAACAACTTTAGACAGAACAGGTAAAATTGAGATTGGGCGATAGTTACTCATATTGTCCCGGTTTCCTGATTTAAAAACTGGTATAATGATTGCTTTTTTACAGCCAGAAGGAAATTTGCAGGATTTGAGAGATTAATGAGATGAGTCAGTGGTTTAATTATTATGTTGCTGTATGTTTTAAGAAATGAAGTACTTATAGTTATAATTAGTTTTAGAATTTTATAATTTTTTAATGACACCGGCAATTAATTCCTCATTTACTTCATTGATATGAACAGAGGTAGTTTAGTTTACATAGCACAAAATTTTTTGTTAATTCTTCCACTGACTCCACAAAATATGAGTTAAATTCATTTGCCAAAATGACATCATTACTGATTGTATTTCCATTAATTATAATTCCCTTTACTCCCTTCCGATTATTTGTGTTGTTGGTCAAGTTGTTTAAGTGCTTCCATAGGGAAGTGTTGTTACCCCTTGCATGGTCTATTAATTTACTGTAGTAGGATACTTTAGATTTACGTGATTCCCATACTACTTTTTTCCTTAGGCTTTTGTAAATTAAAGTGATCAGTTTTGAAGTTTAGAGGATAATGACGTTTTCAAAGCAGAATCTCGCTTTTTCATGTTTCTTTATTTCATTATTTAACCACAGTAAGTTGGACCTTTTTTTTGTCTATATTTCATTTGCTTTGTAAATTTTTCCATGGATTTTGTTATTGTTGCAGTTATAGAATTACAACACTCCTCTACATCACATATTGACATGAGCTGCTCCCAATTTTCATTCTTTAGGTCACATTCAAACTGCATCGTTTTAGATTTGGGAATAATCAGTTTTATTTTTTAAGCATCAACACCCTCAAGACACTGCAGCCATTTTTTAGTAAGCTTTCTGACTGTGGAGTCATATTGTGATCCGAAAGACCAGTTACCAGATTATAGGTTCTTGTTTTATGTTCTGGCATATTGGTAAATGCCATGCCAATGAGTGTTTTAGAAAGTTTGGTTATCCTGGTGGGTCCTTTGATCATTTGTCTAAACATTTGTCTAAACATTTAGATCTATAAATATACATTTAAATAGTTTGTTAATCTTTTGTTTACACTTTCTAAATGAGCAGATCAATCAGTGACAACCCCTAAATAACTGGTTTATAAATAATTCTTAATTTAGAAATCTTAAATTGTTCATTAACAAAGTACAGTATGTAAATACAGTTATTAAACACATTACAGCTATGCTTTTTGATCAAGAATACAGCATTTATAACAGCACTTATTAACTGCTTGCTAGTACCTATTAAGTTTTAAATTGTTTATTAGTAAAGTGTGTAAATATGATTATTAAATGCATTATAGCTGTGCTTTTGGATGAAGAATAAAGCATTTATAACAACATTTATAAACTGTTTACTATTGATTATTAATGTAAGGAGCAATACTTTATAAATGATTAACTAAGTATTTACTCATGCTTAACGAATGCTTAGCTAATGCTTCATAGTGTGCAGTTATTATAAAGTGTTACTGACACATGAAAATTTCACCTTTTCAGTTTTTTTTTTGTTTGTTTTTTTTTTTTTGCACAGAAATATGTGTATCTGAAGTGGCTCCAGAAGCAAAGCAAGGAAAAAACACAACCCTGGCTGTCAATTTGTGAGGGTCTCCCTAGGTCAGGGATCTGCAACCTTTGCCAGCTGACGAGCCATTTTGCTCATCTCTGACTAAAACAGAAGTGGCTTAGGGCCGCGACAGCAATTTGACCTTTAAAATAAAGATTATGCTGCTCATAATGTGTTTTTTTAATATTGTTTAAATCTGAAAAATATCATCCATCTTCTACTTTCAACAATCATCACACAGCTTTAGTTCCTGATATTTTTTTTTCCCACAATATTTTTATTAAACCTTTTTTACAAACATAACACAAACAATCAAACACTAACACTAAAGTAATAAAAAAAATGTACTAAAACACACCAACAACCACTAACAGGAACAGGTCTTCAACAGTGCTCCTCTGTTTAGTCTAGGCAATCCATTACATAAGAATACATATTATACATTCACCAGTTTGGAATTTATAAGGTCCACACACATCATTCACTTTCTTCTTCAAAAGTTATGTTTAAATTCTTTACATAATCAATAAAAGGTCTCCATATATTCTCAAACACAGTTTCCTTTGATTTCAGTATGTATGTTATTCTTTCTAGTGGAAGGTTTGTTAACATCTGTCTTAACCACTGAGTCACATCTGGTCTATGAGTCTTTTTCCACAATAGTACAATACATTTTTTGGTGTTAAGCAAACTGAGGTCTATGAATGCTCTTTCACTTTTATTAAAGTTGTGCTTTTCTGGATGCAGACCCAACAAAAACAATTTAGGATTCAATATGATTTGTTTTGAAATTATTTTTTCAATTGTTCCCCTCACCTCTTCCCAAAACATTCTAATTTCCCTACATTCCCATAAACAATGAAATAAGGTTCCTTTACTTTCCATACATTTTGTGCATGTATCTGGTATGTTTTTGTTATATCTATTTAATTCCACCAGTGTAACATACATCCGCATTAACCATTTAAAATGTATCAATTTTAGACGTACATTTATTGATTTGGTTTGAGCTTCTGTACAAGCCAATTCCCATTGTTCCTCTGAGATTTCAGTTTGCAGGTCTTCTTTCCAATAATTCAGTCTTTTCTGTGAGTTTTCACTTGAAGATAATGTCAATGAGTTATAAAACTCTGAAATAATACCCTTTCTCTTACTATCTTTCGTCAAGATTTTTTCCAAGGATGAATAAATAGGTCGAGTGAGAGCATTGTTTTGATTTGATCGAATAAAGTTCCTAATCTGAAGATATTTTAAAAAATGTGTTCTATTAAGATTAAATTTGATCCTCAGCTCTCCAAAAGACATTATGTTATCTGAACATGACAAATATAAATCTTGAATTTTTTGGATCCCTTTTAAATTCCATACTTTAAATACAGCATCCGCTCTCCCTGGTTTAAAATATTGATTACCCCATATTGGACTAAATTGTGACAGTAAGTGTGGTTCTTTTAAACATTTTTTAGTTTCACACCATATTTTAATCATATGTTTTACAAATGGATTTTTAACTTGTTTCTGTAATTTTTTTGCCGAGTCTGAATATATGAATATGGGAAGAGGTAAAGGTAAATTGTATGATTCCATTTCAGTCCAGTGAGGGAGATCATTTGATGAAAAATAATATGTCATAGACCTCAGTTGTGCTGACAAGTAATACAACATAAAGTTTGGACATTTCAGACCTCCACGATCAAATGGTAAATATAGTAAGGACAGACGTAATCTAGCCTTCCTATTGTTCCATATAAACTCCACTAACTTTCTTTTAATTCTTGAGAATAGATCTGAAGGTGGTGGTAAAGGAATGTATTGAAATAAATAAAGTATTTTGGGTAAGATATTACTTTTAAGTATATTAATTCTCCCAATCATCAACATTGGTAGTGACATCCATCTCTGAATTAACTCATTAATGTCTGTCATTAAGGCTTCGTAGTTGGCACTGGCGACTGATTCCAGCTTGGGCACAATTTGAATTCCTAAATATTTAAACTGATTTACAACATTGAATTGATTTACCTCAGAAGCTGGGTGCTTTCTCTGGGACTCATTTAGCATTAATATTGAAGATTTAGTTTTATTTATTTTATATCCTGATATTTCCCCAAAATTCTTTATTAAATTCAACAAGGTCGGAATTGATTTTTTAAGATTCGACATAAACAAAATTATGTCATCGGCATACAGGGAGATTTTATGTTCTGTTGGTCCAACCTTAATTCCATATATTTGCGGATGTAAACGTACTGCCATCGCTAAAGGTTCAATTGCCATAGTGAACAGTAAAGGTGAAAGTGGACAGCCTTGTCGACATCCTCTATTGATTTTTATTGATTTTGAGATATTGCTGTTTGTTAGGATTTCTGCTGTAGCATTAATATATATTATCTGAACCCATTTTATGAAATTATTTCCAAATCCAAACCTTTGTAAGACTTCAAAAAGATAGGGCCATTCGACCCTATCAAAGGCCTTTTCGGCGTCCAATGATAGGAGAGCTGTATCTGGTGCTTCTTTATTAGAGTAAATAATATTGAATAATCTTCTTACATTATGGAAGCCTTGTCTTCCCTTTATAAAGCCATTCTGATCTCGGTTAATAATATTTGGTAATATTTCTTGTATTCGTCTGGCTAAAATTTTACAGATTATCTTAAGGTCAGCATTTAATAGGCTTATTGGTCTCATATTTTCACATTTATTAGAGGGTTTACCTGGTTTTGGCAACAGTATAATTAAGGCATTATTCATGTATGATGGTAAATTACTATTTTGAAATGCTTCTAAAACCATTTCCAAAAAAGGTTTTATTAATTTATTCTTAAATTTTTTATAAAGGTCAACTGGAAGACCATCTAGTCCTGCACTTTTTCCTGATTTCATATTATCAATGGCTAGCCCAACTTCTTCTTGACTAATTTTAGACTCCAGTATCTCCCTGTTTTCATTTGGAATACACGGTATAGATAGTCCGTCCAAAAACCCATTTAGTTTTGTTAAGTCAGTTTCATTTTTTGTATCATATAATTTTTCATAGTAATCTCTAAAGGCTCTATTAATTTCTAAAGGATCTACAACTACCTGTCCGTTACTTATAATACTGGTAATTGGTGTTTTAGATTCTAATTGTTTAATCTGCCATGCCAATAATTTTCCTGATTTTTCACCTTGTTCATAAAAAGATTGCTTCAATCTTAGAAGACTCGAGGCAGCTCTATTCGCTGATTTTTTGTCATATTCAGCTCTCAGAATTATTAATTGGTTCTCTAACTTTGGGTCACTTCCTGCATACACTTTTTCTTCAAGAATTTTTAATTTGTGTTCCAATTGGACTCTCTCCTCTCGAGTCTTCTTAGATTTTGAACCTGTATAACTAATAATATGTCCCCTAATAAAAGCTTTGAAAGCCTCCCACTTTATACATGCCGTTGTTTGTGTAGTATTGATATCAAAGAACTCATCTATCTGTTTTTCTATGTACTTAACAAATTCCTCATCCTGAAGCCATTTATGCTGAAATTGCCACCTACCTGGCTCCTTTGTCAATTTCTTATCTACATACATGAGACAACAGGGTGCATGATCAGAGATCACAATATTATCATAAAAGCAGTTTTGAATCTTGGACCTTAATTCTGTGGAGATCAAAAAATAGTCAATACGTGAGAATGACTTGTAGGTATTAGAATAACAAGAGTAGGCTTTAACTTGTGGTTTCATTTCTCTCCATATATCCAGCAATCTCAATTCTTTCATAGAATGCTTAATGATCATCCTGCATCCATTGTGCGTACAGTCCAGTCCTGCTGATCTGTCTATACTGGGATTCAATGTACAATTAAAATCCCCTGCTATTATATGTTGCTCTGTAAGTGATGATAAGATAAGAAATAAATTAGCAAAGAACTTTTGATCATCTATGTTGGGACCGTATAAGTTCACCAAATTTATGTTTTCTAATAGCAAAGATCCTTGAATAATTAGATATCTTCCAAATTTGTCTCCTATTACATTTTTCACTTGAAATGGGACTGATTTATGTATGAGAGTCATAACTCCCCTGGCTCGGGATGAAAATGATGAGGTGAACACACTTCCTTGCCATCTTCTCCTAATTCTTTTTACATCCTCCTCTATTAGATGGGTTTCTTGTAAAAACACAATTTTTGAACCTATGTCTTTTATTTTATTCATAACTTGTTTAAGTTTTTTTAAATTTTGTAGACCTCTGCAATTCCATGAAGTTAAATTAAGATTAATGCTTTGGTCTGTGATCAATAGGGGGTTTAGGATTACCTCGCAATATAAACATGCTCATACAGAGGAGCAAAAACATGAGTGGTTGAACATTCATCCTACAAACTACACACAAACAAATTCCCCCTTCCCACCTTCGTGGTAAACCCCCCAAAATCAAAAAAAAAATTCCGTCTCCCGCTATAGCCATCGACCGCTCCACACCCATGAGGATCAGCCAAAGCCACTCCTTCTTCGTCCTCCCAATCACCCTAACTCTACTGCTTTTAATAACGTAACATTAACTCTCTTCTGTAATTTTCAAATTTAACTCCAAAATTTTATAGCAATTTTGTACATCTTAGTTTTTTTTTTATTTAATATGTAATACAATCTATATTTTGTAATCTTGCTCTATGCTTCAAATTAGTTAAATGCCTATGTAAATGCTTAAATATTCTACCCTATATTCTGTTCATGCTTAGCTCCCACCAGTCTCTTCCTGGATCTTCTTGATGAGCTCCTGCGCCTCCTCAGGGGTCTTGAAGATGTGTGTTCTGCCCTCATATGTGACCAGAAGTCTTGCAGGGTAAATCACTCCATGACGAATCCCAAGGTTGCGCAGTTCTTTACGGATGGGGTCAAACTGCTTCCTTAATTGTTGGATTCCTGAGGCCAAATCTGGGTAGAACCGCACCTGTTGATCTTGGTATTTAATTTCTCCTTTGGCCCGCACCGCGTTGGAGATCGTCATCCTGTCTCTGTAGCTGAGAAACTTCATAATTAGCGTCCTCGGTGCTGCCTTGTTATCTCTCGGTGGGCCAATTCGGTGGGCGCTTTCCAAGACGACTGATGAATTTAGCTCCGCGTTGTTCAGCACCTCCGGGATCCACCCCTCCAAAAAGGAGCATGAATCACGACCTTCGGCTCCCTCCGGTAGACCCACCAGCCTCAGGTTGTTCCGTCTCGACCGGGACTCCAAGTCCAGGACATTATTTTCCAGACATTTATTTTTTTTTCCAAAGTGCACACCTTTAATTGAAGTCCGCCGATTTCATCCTCCGCACTGGAAACACGAAGCTCCACCTGCGTCACTCGCTCCACGCAGTCACCCAATTCCTTTCTCATTGCATCCAACGCTGCCATAATCCCATCAAGTTTAGCGGAAAAGTCTGCTCTCATTGAGCTAATGGCAGCCAGCACTGTACCTGTGCCGCCATCATCAGCAGTTACCGCACCACCGCTAGTTTCATCCGCCATATCCGCAGTATCCGCAGCTTTTCCTGCTGCGCCACAGACGTGAAAGTCCGTTAATTTGGACTGCTTCGGCGGTTCAATTTTTCCCCCACCTGATTTCCCAGTCTTAGGCTTCACCGGCATATCCTCGCCCAAACGCTGGGAAAAATTCTGTTCCAAATGAGAGAGTTATTTGCCGAATATTTATCTCTAGGAGCAGAGCAGAGTGATACGTGTCCTTCTAGGTGGCCGCCATAACCGGAAGTTCCCAGTTCCTGATATTTTAATAAATTAGAGACAAAAGTTTTATTTAGAAGAAGCTACTCTCCATCCTTTTTAAGTTTCCTCATAAAGCTCCTGATTCAAATGTATTAATATAAATCTGTATCTGTAGGATCGGGGTTTTGTTGTGAAGTGCGGTGTGATGACGCCGCCTTCTGGTTGCATCATCACACCGCCCTATAAGAAGGGACGTCCAACTTTTGGGGCTCCCTTGTCCGGATGACCCCACACAGTGTGGCACCTGCTGTAATGTACATAGTTCATAATAAAGTTCAGTTCAAGTGCAACCTCCTTATCTGTCTTCTCAATACCAGGTTTTGTGGACATAACATTTGGCGACTGAGGATTAATTCATGGAGGTGTGTGGGGCACCTCTACGGCCATTTCTGGAGTACAAAGGGGAGCCAGCACTCCTGTGGCCTCACTGGTTGGCCTCGTTCGAGATGTACATTGCAGCGCTGGGCCTGGGTAAACTTGACGGAGTAAGGAAGCAAGAACTTCTAGTTCGCAAACTCGACGTGGAAGGTCTGAGAATTTTCCACACATTAGGGGAGACGGAGTCATATGCAGATGCTGTTGGGCTGCTTGCTAGCTACCTTGCCAAACACACATGTAGCACAAAGCTGTGGGCTGGGAGGCTAATGGTGCCAAAAGACACTAAGGTATCTAGCTTGGGGGAGCTAACGGCCCAGCTAGTAGCAACAGAGAAATTAGCCACAGAGCTAAATGAACACCAGACACAGGCGCTACACACTACAAGCTACACATTAGCTGACATGGTGAGTACAGAGAGTGAGCGCAGCGAAGAGGGAGAATTCCATGCTGAGAGTGACTGCAGCAGGGTGGGTAAACACGACACGGAGAACGAGGAGTACACGGCAGAGGAGTGTGGGGGGTTTGCAGTGAGCCGAAGGTCCACTCTGAGAGGCCCTTCCTGCGGGGGTTGTAGGTCCCCGACACACTGCGGTGGAGCGCGAGTTTGCCCGGCAAGAGGAAAACGGTGTAATGAGTGTGGGCACCTGAGCCATTTTGCCAGAGTATGCCAGTTGTCAGCACCGTGGGGCCCACCAAGGAAGCCCGCCCACCCACCAGCAACGACAGTTCGTTTGGTAAGCCCCGGCATCAGTGGTTATTCGTACAGCATAGTTGAATTAGACGGAGTAGCTGTACCACTTCTGCTCGACACGGCAGTGGTGTGGTCGATGTTAAACTGGGCCACGGTGAAAAAGTTTTTCCCCAACCACAGAATCAAGAGGAAGCCAATGCTGCTGTATGGATATGGTGGTCATACACTGCAATGTCGGAACAGTGAAACTGACTGTTTGCTGCAAATCCAAAATTGTGTTCAGCCTCACGTTCCAGGTGACAGAGTGCGGTGACAATGTTATGGGATGTGACCTTTTCTACAGACTGGGCTTCGCTATCAGAGACTACACTGGATTCAAATGATCTGGGTGTGGCAGTTGGGGGACAAGGGACCGGGATAACAGTGTTGTGGTGTGGGATGAGGTAATTATGAATGGCGCCAAAACCAAAGCGCACACTCCGTGCTCTCAGGAGGAGAGCCGCACAGAGAGGGAGCCCGAGCATGCAGAGATCCCTGAAGAATGGCAGCAGTGGCCGAGTACAGTCAGGAGGCACAGCGTGGCACAGCGGAGAACTTCAGACGACAAAGAGGAGGAACTGGACTACTCCCACGCCTTTGCCCAACAAGCAACGGAGGTTATGACAGACAGGATGGGTGAGGAGTCCACTTCAACGACCAACACCAAAATGCACACTTCACGCTCTTGGGAGGAGAGTAGCTCAGTGGAGGAACCAGACGGTTTCAGTGTCCGGGCTCAGCCGGCTGTAGGGGTAGCGACTGAGTTAGTGGCTGGAGGATCTGTTTCAACGAGCGACACCGGAGGGGTCTGGACTGTTTCTGTACCTGTGATGAGCCGCAGCCGACGACGGAAACAATGGGTGAAGGGTCCACAGCGAACATAGTGACAACGGAACCACCGCAGCACGACGGAGGTCCCAGACTGAGTGAGCACACAGAGCCACCGGGAACACAGCGACAACACGGGAAAACAAGTAAGGCGCCACTCCAAGTAATGGACTGGGTTCGGGTTCACGCGGGCGGGAGACCGGGATGGCAACTGAACAGGCCATAGCCAGCAAAGCAACGGGCGCCGCTGAGGATCATGTTGTGGCTGAGGACAACGTGCTTTCAGCAGACAGATGATTCAGTTTGGCACACGAACAGACTACAGCGTGTCCAGGTGGCGGCTCCAGGTGGTGGGGCTCTGCGGGATTCGGCTACCGCAGTATGGGGCCCAAGTCACATCGTCATGAAGATTGGCTCCGTGGGGCTGACAGCTCCAGGGGGGCAGCTGCCATGAGCGCATTTTAAGGCTTCAGCGAGGAGGCCACCATGAGCTCACTTCGGAACCCCAGGGGAAAGCCGCCGCTGGCCTACTTCAGGGTTCCAGGGAGGAGGCCACCATGGGGCCTCAAAAAGCCCTCAGGCTGAAATGTTTTCCCTGCCTGACCCACCATTGCCGTGGGGACTGTTAAGAAGTCCCAGAAGTTGGCCCTCTTGTGGCCACTTGTTGGTCCTCTTATGGGTTTTCTAGGTAAAAAGGCCAAATGGCCCCTCTCTGGGACTTCTGGTGTTAAAAAAACAACAACAACAAAAAAACAACTTAAAAGTGTTTAGTTAGGGGCATGGCTGTTCCTGGGGGAGTGGCAGAATAAACCACTTTGCTGTGCAGGCCATGTGGCAGTCTACCCACCGACCCTAGCCTAGTTTATTTATTTATTTTTTTTTGGTGTATAAGTGATTTTATGTTTGCTTTTAATTTAGCCCTTTTGGGGCTCTCTTGCCTGGACAACCCCACACAGTGTGGCACCTGCTGTGATGTACAAAGTTCATAATAAAGATCAGTTCAAGTGCAACCCCCTCGTCCATCTCCTCAATACCAGGTTTTGTCGACATAACAGTATCCTTCACCTGTTCTCCAGACTCTCAATTTGACAACAAGTGGATTGGTTGATTGATAATTGGTTGTCTGATATTCTTCATACCGGAGTGGTGGCCTAGTTGGTAGAGCATCCACCCAATAACTGGGAGGTCCTGGGTTCAAATCCCGGCTGGGTCATACCAAAGACCATATAAAAAAAATGATACTTTCCACCTTCTAGCTTGGTGCTCAGCATAATAGAATGGGGAAAGGAAAGTTAATGCACAGAGCTACCAGTGAACTGACCTCTCACTGTAGCTTTCACTACTTACAGTAGCTGTGTGGCCTAGGGTCAGTGAAACGGAAATAGGTGCCCCATATACCACATGGTGTCCCGCATGCTGTGGTAGGGATTAACTTAACTATACTCTTCTTTATTTATTTATTTTGGAATAAAACAAAAAGAATTCTAAACAACTTTCTAAATAATATAACTTTAAAAATCATTTGGTGGGGTGGCGCGGTGGCGGAGTGGTTAGCACTGCGGCAGCACAGCAACTTACCCTTGGCCGGGGGATCCTGGGTTCGATCCCAGCCCCCGACCAACAGTGATCTGTGTGGAGTTTGCATGTTCTCCCCGTGTCTGCGTGGGTTTACTCCAGGATTTCTCCGGTTTCCTCCCACATGCCAAAAACATGCAAGTTAGGTCAATTGGCATCAAACTGGGGATTCTAAATTGCCCTTAGGTACTGTATGACTGTGAGAGTGAATGGTTGTCTGTCTCTCTGTGTTGGCCCTGCATTGGACTGGCGATCTGTCCAGGGTGTACCCTGCCTCTCGCCCAAAGATGCTGGGATAGGCTCCAGCCCCTCCGCGACCCGAAAAGGATTAAGCGGAAGAAGGTGAATGAATCATTTGGTGCAATTTAAGCCAATTAGAAATAATTACAGCGAGTGGAAAAAATGTTTAAAAATACCTTTTTCTGCTGAGCTAAATGTTGGTTATAATAAAAAAACTGTGTAGTATTGATAGACAGTCTGCACATATAATTCATTGTCCAAAACCCCACAGGTAACAAACGAACAGTTTCATATCCTATAAACAAAAAGCTGAAAACATCCTTAAAATAAAAGGCTCACCTCTCATTGTCAAAGAATCTTCTCTCCTTTCTTTTCTTTTTTATTTACAAGTTGTGATGGAAAACTGTCGGTTGTAGGTCTTTTTTTAGGCAGGTATATCCAGTTGAAGGCATTTCACAATAATAGCACATAACAGACACAACCATTTTTAAAATGGAATTGCTATAAAGTATTGAGTTGTGATGGTGAAAATAAATTCAAACTAATTCAAACTTCTGTCATGTTGGGTGAATCTAGCATTTATAGTGCAGGCTACTAATTTTAAGATTACTGAGCAGGAATTAAAGCATTGTTTCTCATTTTCAGGACAATTAAGGCATTGATTTTAGATAATCACATTTAAGACTTTTTGTGGAGCTGTAGACACTAATGAGGTGGTTATTTTCTCGTTTGTGTTCTTGTGGAGAAATTCTCACCAAATAACAACTATACAGTGGTGTGAATAAGTGTTTGCCCCTTTCCTGATTTCTTTTTTTTTGTATGTTTGTTACACTTAAATGTTTCAGCTCATCAAATTTAAATATTAGACAAAGATAACACAAATAAACACAAAATGCAGTTTTTAAATAAAGGTGTTCATTATAAAGGGGGAAAAAAATCCAAACCTACATGGCCCTGTGTGAAAAAGTGATTGCCCCTAAACCTAATAATGGGCTGGGCAACCCTTAGCAGCAACAACTGCAATCAAGCATTTGCAATAACTGGTAATGAGTTTTTTACAGTACTGTGGAGGAATTTTGGCTCACTCATCTTTGCAGAATTGTTGTAATTCAACTACATTGGAGGGTTTTCAAGCATGAACTGCTGTTTTAAGGTCATGCTACAGCATCTTAATCGGATTTGGGTCAGGACTTTGACTAGGCCACTACAAAGTCTTCCTTTTGTTTTTCTTAAGCCATTCAGAGGTGGACTTGCTGGTGTGTTTTGGATCATTGTCCTGCTGCAGAACCCAAGTGCGCTTCAGCTTGAGGTCACGAACAGATGGCCGGACATTCTCCTTCAGGATTTTTTGGTAGACAGCAGAATTCATGGTTCCATTTACCATAGCAAGTCTTCCAGGTCCTGAAGCGCATAACAGCCCCAGGCCATCACACTACCACCACCATATTTTACTGTTGGTATGATGTTCCTTTTCTGAAATGCTGTGTTACTTTTATGCCAGATGTAACGGAAAATGGGACAACACCATCCAAAAAGTTCAACTTTTGTCTCGTCAGTCCACAAAGTATTTTCCCAAAAGATCTGGGGATCATCAAGATGTTTCCTGGCAAAACTGAGATGAGCCATTATGTTCTTTTTGCTCAGCAGTGGTTTTAGTCTTGGAACTCTGCCATACAGGCCATTTTTGCCCAGTCTCTTTCTTATGGTGGAGTCATGAACACTGACCTTAACTGAGGCAAGTGAGGCCTGCAGTTCTATGGATGTTGTTGTGGGGTCTTTTTTGACCTCTTGGATGAGTCATCGCTGCACTCTTGGGGTAATTTTGGTCATCCGGCCACTTCTGGGAAGGTTCACCACTGTTCCATGTTTTCGCCATTTGTGGATAATGGCTCTCACTGTGGCTTTAGAAATGGCTTTATAATCTTTTCCAGACTGATAGATCTCAGTTACTTTGTTTCTTATTTGTTCCTGAATTTCTTTGAATAGCAGCATAATGTCTAGCTTTTGAGGATCTTTTGGTCTACTTCACTTTGTCAGGCAGGTCCTATTTAAGTGATTTCTTGATTGAGAACAGGTGTGGCAGTAATCAGGTCTGGGTGTGGCTAGAGAAACTGAACTCAGCTTTCCAAAGATGTGATAAACCACAGTTAATTTATGTTTTTAAAAAGGGGGGCAATCACATTTTCATACAGGGTCATGTAGGTTTTGGATTTTTCCGCCGGCCAGCGGAAATGCCAATCGGGGTAAACAGTCAGCACCGTCGAGCCCTCCGGGTCCCTGATGGAGAATCCCTGCTCACCTAGGAGATCTATTCCCAACAGGTCCGCCCCCCGGCACGCTACCTGGAAAGTGAAGGTGGGCACCATCTTCAACCCACACGTCACTGAAAAACTGGCCATACCCACCATTTCAATCTCTGCATGGCCATAACCAACATCCTCACATCCTCACTGCCCCAGCATTGATGATTTTCTTTGGAAACAGTGTCTTCAATGTAACCATGCACAGAATGGACCTGTCGGCCCTTGAATCCACCATGAGAGACACGTCGACTCCATCAAGTTTAAGCACATACCACTTCAACGGCCCCTTCCCCACGTGTGCCGCACACACCCGTCTGGTGCCGTTGGACTCCGCCGCCAAAGGGCTAGCAGTGGTGATATAGGCCCTGTCCCGCGCCCTAGTCTTCTGCCTCTTGGAAATCCATCCTCGAGGATTAGCTAGCATGCTAACACCTGTGCTCGGTGGGAAAACTTGTGTGGCTACCTTTTCACTAGCCAACACCGGCAGACTCCGCAGTGCCGTGGACTCCATCAGTCTAACCACGTCCAATACATGTTCTTGTGAGAGAGTGTCTTTGGTTAGCCTTAGCTTGTTCTTTAGCCACACATTGTTAGTGCTGTGGGATAGCTTATCCTGGACCAGCTCTTCCTTGATAGGCCCAAAGGTGCATTCCTTTGCTATGCTGTGGAGCTCCGTAATAAAAGACTGAGTGGGCTCACCCGTTCACTGTTGATGGTCAAAAAATTCGTACCTCCACTCTGTGATGGTGGAGAGGTCTCCAAAAGTGCTGTTCATCTATTCTAAACCGCCTTCCAGTGAACCGCTGCTGCACAGCCCAAAAAATATCCACTGTCCTTCTACACCGAGGCAGTGTGCCAACAGGCTCCTTCGTCTCTCCTCACTAGCGCCACTCAGGTCGGCCGCAGCCTTGAGATAAAAACACTTCTGAGAGAGAAGAAGAGAATCTTCAGGTCGGGGAACAGGGAGATGCTGAAGTCCATACAGAGGGAGCTGAGGAGGAAGATCAGAGAAGGCAAGGACAGCTTCAGGAAGAAGATGGAGGACAAGCTGCAACAGAGCGACATCGGTGGTGTCTGGAGAAACCTTAAAACCATCTCTGGGCTGCAGAATACCTCCTCCCAGGCCATGGGGGACAGGGAGTGGGCGAACAATCTGAACCTGTTTTTTAATAGGTTTGACCAACCGCCCTCCTCCCCGACTGCACAACAACCACTGCTGCCTCTAAAGACATTGAGTCCTGCTGTCCACACCCCACTCCACCAACACCCCCCCACTCCCAACACACAGCCCTTCTACATGACCCTCACTAAGACCCAGGTGAGGACGGAGCTGAGAAAGATCAAGGCGAGGAAGGCGTCGGGACCGGACGGCATCAGCGCAAAGCTCCTCAAGTCCTGTGCAGATCAGCTGTGTGGGATTGTGGAGCTCATCTTCAACCTGAGCCTGAAGCTGGGGAGGGTACCACAGTTGTGGAAAACATCTTGTGTGGTACCTGTAGCAAAGACCTCCCGCCCCAAAGACCTGAACAGCTACAGACCAGTGGCCCTGACGTCCCACATGATGAAGACCCTGGAGAGACTGCTCCTTGCTCACCTCCGCCCCCTGGTGGGACCAGCGATGGATCCACTCCAGTTCGCCTACCAGCATGGCATTGGGGTGGAGGATGCAGTGATCTTCCTCCTTCACCGTTCTCTGTCCCACCTGGAGAAGTCCGGGAATGCGGTGAGGATCATGTTCTTTGACTTCTCCAGTGCTTTCAACACCGTCCAACCGATGATCCTGAAGGACAAGCTGCTGTGCGCAGGGGTGGACCAGCACCTGTCATCATGGATCCTGGACTACCTCACTAACCGGCCACAGTTTGAGAGAACCCGGGACTGTGTGTCCGACACGATCATTGGTAGCACCGGGGCCCCCCAGGGAACTGTTTTGGCTCCCTTCCTGTTTACCTTTTATACTGCGGACTTCTCACACAACACAACACACTGCCATCTACAGAAGTTCTCTGACGACTCTGCAATCGTCGGCCTCATCTCCAACGGAGATGAAGCTGAGTACAGAGGACTTATCCAGGACTTCGTGGACTGGTGCCATAGGAACTGCCTCCAGATCAACGTGAGGAAAACTAAGGAGCTGGTGGTGGACTGCTGCAGGCAAGGACAACCCCTCACAGCACCAGTAAACATACAGGGAACAGGCATCGAGATGGTGACATCCTTCAAGTACCTGGGTGTTCATCTGAACAATAAACTAGACTGGTCACACAATACCGACGGACTCTACAAGAAGGGACAGCGCAGGCTGTTCCTACTGAGGAGACTCAGGTCTTTTGGTGTACAAGGGGCGCTGCTGAAGACATTCTACGACACGGTGGTGGCATCAGCCATCATTTTTGGAGTAGTCTGCTGGGGCAGTGGCATTACAGCAGCCCATGGGAAGAGACTGAACAAACTGATCAAGAAAGCTAGCTCTGTCCTGGGGCAGCGCCCTGACCCAGTGGAGGAGATAGGAGAGAGAAGGATGGTGGCTAAACTGTCATCTCTGTTGGAGTCCGAGTCCCACCCTATGCAGGACATACTGAACGCACTGAGGAGTTCATTTAGCAGCAGACTACATCATCCTAGGTGCGCAACCGAGAGGTTTCGCAGGTCCTTCCTACCTACGGCAGTCAGACTGTATAACCTAAGCAGGGCTGCTCGCAGAGATAGCAAAAAAATGTGACGACCTAATAGCACTGAATGCAAAAGACGCAATAGACTTACACAATGGTCCCCTCCAGTATATACAACTAGGACAGTATCGGTTGCTACGGAGGGTGACAATATGTATGGGTACATATTCATACTATGTAGGATAACTAAGTAGACGGTTATGCTGTTTATTCCATCTCGCTACAATGCTCCGCACTTTGTATATATATTTATATATTGATGTGTATGTATGTATATCCACTGCTCTTATTTATATCTTCCGTATCTTCTTAATTATTGCTCTGAGTGTTGCTATCCCTGTGCTGTTGCAATCCTGGAATTTCCCCATTGTGGGACTAATAAAGGCTTATCTTATCTTATCTTATACACGTTGAACGTCTCCCTCCAGCGGGCCCATGGTATAGCCGGTGTTCCTGGAGACTGTAGAAATGGAGGTGGCTCCCTGACACACGCGCCCATTTTAGTCTTTGTCGCCAAATGTTATATCCGAATAATGTGAGATAACAGCCTCTCTCTGCTGAAAACTGAACTCCCTTTATTCATATGAACAACACAATATATACTCCAGCCGTAGTCCGTCTGATGTCATAGCCCAAACCCCCTCGGCTAGGCTACGGCAAGCCCCGAGACACAATTCTCACATGTAACACTCACAGCGAAGGTAACACAAACTAATTATCTGCTAAAAAGCCAGATGTGGAAAAAATACTGTATGAAAGGAAAAAGAACAGCAGCCAGTTCTATGACTGTCACTCGGTATCAAGGGAGCTGTGACTGCAGCTGACATGCTTACAAATGTAGGAGCTGAAATAAAAATTGTTTTCTCTTTCTTAAATTAAGAGAAAGTACTTCGGCGGTTGGGTCCATGCAGAGCATGCAAATTTTCTCAATGTAGAATCATACAGACACACAGTTTAATATTGTTATGCACAGCTCAGCAATAGTGCTTCTTCCCTGTCAGTTTTAATACTATATTAAAACAAGGTTGCAGCCTTAGAATCAGGCTTGTATATCCTTTTCTCTTCTAAGATTGGGAGTATGTGATATGAACATGCTTAGAAAAGTGCAAACCCATACAGACACAGGGAGAACACACTGGGTTGGACCCCTATTGCCTTCATGACTGCTTGAATTCTTCATGGCATAGACCCAGTAAGATACTGGAAATTCCTCAGATTTTTTTTTCGGCTTCTAATTGTGATGGTCGCCACAGGTCAGTTTCAACAAGGATTTTTTTTTAAATGCTGGATGCCCCATTTATCCAGGCTTGAGACCAGCACAGGGAGTACACAGGCTTGTGCTCCCCATCTGGCTGGATAATTTACTTTCCTTCCCCCAATCTAGGCAGGAAGTGCAATTTATATATTGTTTTTGGTATGACCCAAGCTGGGGCTTGAACCCACAACCTCTCGGACACTGGGGTGGATGCTCTACCACTAGGCCACCACTCTGACCCGAATATTCCTCAGAGATATTGATCAGTATTGATATGCTAGGACACTGTTGCCATATGGGAAATGTTGATGTATCGTACCAGCAGCTTAAAATTATCGTACACACCCAGTTTTCATTCTGACGTGGCTCAGGACCATCTGCTTCAGTAACACATTATCATGGATCGTGCATATTACAGCCTATAACGCAGTTTTACCTAACAGATGGGTTGAAAAAAGACTGCAGTCAAGTGGCCTAAAAAAGCACCTCTACCTGTGTGGAGTACAGGATGAGCCCTTTGTTTGCACTGAACAGCCCAGAATATCAGTCATAATTAACTATCTTCTGTATGTCTTCTGTTGAATCATAATGTATCAAGGTCTTGCCTCAAATATTTTGAGAAGCACTCATGCTTATTTTTCCTTATATGCATTAGGAACAAACATCAATCAATCCACTACTAAAATGCCTCTGATAATTGAAGCAGAAACCTGTTTCACAGTTTTATCGACCACCACAATCCAGTGACATTTTTGCAGACATTTGCACGTTGCAGCAGCGACAGAAAGCTTTAGTGTTAATGCCAACAACAGGTTTTAACTACCCACTAAAACTGGGCTCTGTTACCCCCCCCCATTCATTTCTCAACTTGCTGGCAATGTTGCTTTCTTGTTGAGTCTGCCGTACCTGCAATAGTGCTGTAACGTACGCAAACGATTTGATCAAGTGTACTAGTTTTTATGGTTGAACGTACTGTACTCACTCACTGGAATTGTCCTGGAAGCAAGGGATCAGCAGCTGAATCACCCGCCTGAGCAGCAAACAAGCCCGCCTGCTCAGTTCAGCCGACTCTCAGTTCAGTGAGTGGTAAACAGTTGGAGCTCCAGCACAGCACTGAGTGAGTCTGTGTACCACTATTCCTAACGGATCATTTTAGCTTGACTCAGTATGTTTCTGTAAACTGTGGATCCCATCAGTAGCCTCCATCTGAGGCTGCCTCTCTGCTAGCAGGTGGGAAAAGTTTGCCCCTCTCTGCTGCCGCAACGTGAGTCTTCCTTCTTCTTTTCCACGCAGCCTGCACATGTGAGATGATACGTTAAAAACAAGCGTAGTATGTATGCACAGGATCCGTATCCTGATTGTATTTGCTAATGTATTAACTTAGCCACGTAAGAAAGGGGTCAAATTATCGTACATTATGGGATTTTTGAAATTATTGATCGTACATCGTACAGAAGGCAAAACTATTGTACAAATATGATAATTACTGTACACCTGACAACACTGTGCTCAGTGGCCAGATGTGGGGATACGAGGAAACACAGTCCAGGAGAGGGGAGTCTCCGGTGGTTTCACCTTCCTGTGGGGGACAGATGTTACGCCGCTGGCACTAGCCACGCTGTAATGACCCTCCGTGCACTTTTACGCAACGCACGGAGAGGAAGAATGAAATGATGAGGATTTACAGTAAGTGCAGGGTTCACCACAACACAATTACTACAAAAAGACAAAATCCCAAAAGGTGAAGACGTACAAAAAATCACAGAAAAACACTTACTGATGACGTTCGGGGGTCGACATCGCCCAGCAAACGTATGAAGAGGAAGAGACGCGTTAACCACGATTGCGCCCCAGAGCCGACATCGCTGCAAGGGTGCAAAAGAACCACGGCAACATGGAGTGGCTAATACGTTGTGCTGACAATAACGCAGACTGACAACACGATGACAATGTTATGAACCAGCAGTGCGTGACTGGCAAAAGGCCGCTTAAGTACACGCACTGCTGGTGATGGTGTGATGAGGAGCACATGGGCGAGGACCAGGAAAGATGATAAACGGGGCTGGGAACAGCTGATGGTAATGAGTGAGGGGGCGTGGTCGGACCAGCAGGCTGTCAACCAACACTCACAGAAAGTAAGCCGAAGAGAACTGTCTCACAGCTGCCGGCCTGAGAGCAGTGGCTAGGGATAAGGCAGCACACTGAGATACATAATAAAGATACATAAACAGCGGCACCTAAACCCACAAGAAGGTCAGGACCGAGCTGGGGGAAACCAAGCCGGCTCGGCTCCTGACAGAGCCCCACCTTTAAGGGGTGGATTCCCAAACACCCAAGCTAACATCCCAAGGACCCCCCCAGCAGAAACAAACAGCACAAACCCAGGTGGGAGGTTGGGGAAACAGGAAAGAAGGGAACACAATACCCCGGCCAGGGCCCTCAATTACCCCTCCCCAAGTCCAAAGGCAAGTAGGCTTGGGAGGCTGCCCAGAGTCCTAGGCCCAGCAGGCAGTCCAGCGAACAGCGTAAGGTGGTCTGCCAGAAAACATGGGCCATTTGGCCCAGAGAATCAGTTCCTCCGGTGGTCGGCCAACATTGTAGAGCCACCAGGACCGAGGGGGTGGAGCAGGAGGCGGCCTGCCCACCAGGAGGCTAACTGGAGGGTGACCGGACAGTAGGGAGGGAACCCTCACGGCGTTGGGCAAGGAGGAGAAGGGGGCCACGGTGTTCTCAGGCTGATCTGCAGCACCCTTGGTGGTCCCAGCCTGGGACACAGTTGCACCCGCGGTGGACCCCGACCGGGCCAATGCTACACCCACGGTGGCCTCCGACTGAAGCGCTGCAGCACCCGCGGGGACTCCCAGCTGGAGCTCTGCAGCACCCGCGGTGACTCCTGATTGGAGCTCTGCAGCACCCGCGGTGACTCCCGATTGGAGCTTTGCAGCACCTGCAGCGGCCTCCAGCTGGAGCTCTGCAGCACTCGCGGTGGACTCCGACTGGGCCAATGCTGCATCCTCGGTGGACCCCGTGCTGGAGCGTAGCGTCCATGATGGTTCCTAGCAGGAGCACAGCACCCACGTCGGGCTGATCCTGGAGCGCAGCCCCCACAAGGGTCCAAAGCCAACCTGCCGCACCCATAGAGATACAGCCTGCGGAGGGACCCACATGATGGTCTCAGGCAGCAGAGGAGCTGGACCCACGACGTTGTCAGAACAACGTTGTCAGACAAGCTCTCTCTAAAATTGACACTAGAAACACTAGAGAGAACAATTGCCTGAGCTCGAGCTCCACCGCCGTCCAGGACTCTGTCGATCCTGGCAATGCGGTCCTGGCCCGGCCTCCAGGAAGTCCAGCTCTGGCTCCCACTCCGCTGCCATTACCTCCGCAGCTGGCGAGATGGTCGAAGCAGTCTCTTGCAGCAGCACCAACACTGGGGATTCCTCCAGCGTGGCTGCAGGGGAACATCTCCGTGCAGACCCCTGGGCAGGATCATCCAGGGCTCCGCACTCCTCCAGTGTCTGGCGGCTCAGTTTCTGGACCGACGAGCACTCAGGGATAATTGGAGGAGACACAGAGAGGGGAAGAAAAAGATTAATATTTGCAGCTGGAGGAGAGGACCCAGCGGACTGTTGAAAACGGGCTTCTCCCTTGGGAGACAGGCAAGATCCAGTGTTAATAAATGGTTTAGAATGCAAAAATACTTGCCCGTCATCCCGGTCGTTAATGTTCTCAGCTGCAGATGGCGGACAATCATCCCTCTCTGTGCCAGCAGTGACGTGGGTCCTCACGAGGGCTTGTGGAGGAGCCATCTCCATGACGACACAGGTGGGCGTTCCCGGGTGACCTCAGTGGACCCCTCACCAGCTGGAGGGGCGATGGCAGCTGGCGAAGGAGAAGGCTTCTCCCGGCGCTTCCACGCGGGACTAAGCTGTCGCTTGCTTGCTGGAGAAGAGTGTGCTGGAGCGGAGGGAGAGTCGGGCGAAGCATCACGGTGGACGGAGTTCTGCTGGAAGCAGTGCCTTCGTCTCGACGCCATGGAAAATGCCAGACCAGGGAATGAGCGCTGGAGCATGCAGACTGTGGCCAGCAGGTCAGCGTACTGTGGGTAGTCCCATAACCTGGGGTGCGCCTCCAGGATTACCACCGCTCCGTCCAAGCATTCCAACTTCTTCTTCGGTCCCCGGGCAGCGAGCGCTCCATCCACGAAGCTGTGGATGCCCTCGGCGGCCCATTCCTCCACCACAATGGGAGTCTCCACTGCCGCTCCTCCTCTGCCTCGGTTGAGACCGGGGCATGGTGCTCTCCAGAAAACAGGTGAGTCCAATAAACAACACACAAAAAAAGGGAAAAGGGATGTGTGTGTGAACCCGCTAAATCCTCCTTTTCGGCTGGTTCATACTGTCATAAACCTCCCTGCGCTTTTACGCAGCGCACGGAGAGGGAGGATGAAATGATGAGGATTTACGTGCAGGGTTCACCACAACACATTTATTACAAAAAGACAGACAAAATCCCCAAAGGTGAAGATGTACAAAAAACACAGAAAAACACTTACTGATGGTGTTCGGGGGCCGACATCGCCCAGCAAACGTATGAAGAGGAAGAGACGTGTTAACCATGATTGCGCCCCAGCACCGACATCGCTGCAAGGGTGCAAAAGAACCACGGCAACATGGAGTGGCTAACACGTTGTGCTGACAATAACGCAGACTGACAACACAATGACAATGTTATGAACCAGCAGTGCGTGACTGGCAAAAGGCCACTTAAGTACACGCACTGCTGGTGATGGTGTGATGAGGGGCACCTGGGCGAGGACCGGAAAAAATGATTAACGGGGCTGGGAACAGCTGATGGAAATGAGTGAAGGGGGCGTGGTTGGACCAGCAGGCTGTCAACCAGCACTCACAGAAAGTAAGCTGAAGAGAACTGTCTCACAGCTGCCGGCCCGAGAGCAGTGGCTGGGGATACGGCAGCACACTGAGATACATAATAAACATACATAAACAGCGGCACCTAAACCCACAAAGAGGTCAGGACTGAGCCGGGGAAAACCAACCCGGCCAGCTCGGCTCCTGACACATGCTGTTTATTTATCATTAAACTTATTTATACAGGTAATCCCATTGAGACACAGGGTCTCATTTTCAAGAGAGCTGATTAATTGATCATTTCTGTTAAAGGAGAGCTGATCATAGCGGTCATCTGGCGTGTAGAGGAATGAAGCTGGTCTCATACTGTATTTATTTTGTGCATAATCATTTCTGAACGATTTTAACATTTTATTTTGCTGCGCTGCATCAAGGTGAAGAAGTTCTGTCCCCCTCAATCGTTTGGGCCTCATATTTACTTCTGTAAATACAACGCTGTGTTTGACATGTTTTCTTCTGCACATGCGGGTCACTTCATACGTAGCTGTAGACCGTTCACACTGGAGTCTGATGGGGGTCGCATTTAAATTATAAATATACAGTATGTAACGTCACCATTCTGATGCTCAGTTTGAACTTCAGCTGCTTGTCTTGACCATGCCTACGTGCCTGAAATGCAGCGAGCCGCAGCCATGCAATTGATTGATTAGATAGTTCCATTGATAGACAGATGAAAAGGTGCACCACTTCAAGTTTCTCATAGCCCAGACCTCTATAACTTCTGTTTACACACATGGAACCTGGTCATTTTAACTAGAGCTATTTAGGCTACATGAAGGGTAATTGTTTTAGTATCATACTTTTAATTTTCTTTGAGAAATATACTGTCCGTACTGTACTCATTGAGGAAGCCATTAACCTGTCAAAAGTCTTTTTTTTTTCCCCTGTAGCCATGATATAACTCTATTTATAGAGGTCAATCTGTAAGTGACTAACATCCAAATATCATCCCATATGATTTGTCCATATCAGAAAAATTAAAAACAGACAAAGATAGCTTATATCTGCTAGCAATACAACTAGTTCCTAAGACGGATGTTATTTTTTATTACAGAAAGGACAGTATAAAAAAAGAAAGAGTGTTTATGTTGAATTGTTTTATTATTTTAGTCAAGTAATAATGGGCAAAGAAAAAGCCAAGGTTTCAATCAAACTGAATCTTTATTTTCGAACACTTAGTGGATTGGAAAACCAAAAAGCCTTAAGGACTCTAGTGTCATAACGTCCTCCAGCAGGCAGGTAAGAAGGACTCGCAATGCAAGCTGAATTCCAAAGTAGCATGATGATTTTTTTTTTTTTGATAACCAAAGGTGAACAAACAAGGTACAGCACGAGGGCTGCAAAACAATTAAGGCGATGACTGGAAAAATAACTTACAGGGATACTGGGTTATCGCAAGGAAAACAGATGATGACACCACACCAGACAGACACTGAGTACTCACATATATACAGAAACAGATAATCACAAATGAGAGACAGCTGGGGAAACAATCAAGGAAAGCAGGGAAGTGGCTGCAGGTGAGGAGCACAGGATGGGCTGGGCTGTGCAGACGAATAGACAGGGGATGCACATGAAACAGAACAACAATAGAGGAGTAATACAGAGAGGGCAGTGGCTATGGGTACAGAAAATATGAGGAGCTGGAACAATAGGTGAACAGGTGCACACAATGCCTCAGGACCAGATAGGGGATGACACAAAGGGCAATAAATGCAAATAATAATAATACATAATCACAGAAAGGACAATACATGAACATAAAATGTGGACTTGATCCTATGATCAAGCCCAGATTTTAACATCTAGATATTTATGAATTCTTTTGAATCTGCCTCTGTAAATATCTTCTTGTGTTTTTTATGTGATATATCCCTTTAGCTGTACTTCGTAAGTTTGTTCAAATAAAGTTCTAAAAAAATAAACTAGAATAAAAATAAAAAATAAAAAAAATAAACTTGGTCCTACTTCCCGTTTGGTGAGCAGCCGACAGTCCTGCTGCTGCCACCTACTGTTCTGGAGAGGGGAAAATCAAAAGCTGCCTGGACGGGATGTATACAGTATGTTGTTCTAAAACAAAATTTTAGGAGTAATTAATATTGGCAGAGGTTGCCCTGTCTCTTATCTAATGTGGCTTTATTTTTGAAGTTGAAAAATACCTTTAGATCTAAACCAATAAATTACTGTATACTATCGAGAACCAAAATAGATTGCATAAAGCTACTGTGACTCGAGTAACTTATTACCATATTGCATCTAAAAACTGGTTTTCTGTCTTTGTTCACAAACACATGTTCATACATATTCAATTTGAAAGTCTTTGCTTGTGACCATGGGGACAGACAATGAAGCCCAACCAAGGATGTGAACAAACAACCTGCCGCTCTGGACTCCAGCATTCTACCTGCGTCACCAAGAAGCAAGCCAAGTGGGAATTCTTTTTTACTGACACATACGTCAATGTGTTTCTGAAAGAATGAAGGATTTTCAGTTAATGTGCGTAAAATAAATGTCATCCACGTTCCGTCCAAGCTTATCTAGTTTATTTAGTGATGACAAAATGTCAAATCATGTTCTGACCACTGCACTGGGTTTTGTTTTGTTTTTATTTTCAGATCCTGTGTTCAGATCATCACACCCTAATTTAAAACCAATAAAAATGTGGATTAATTTATTAAACCAGAAAATTATTGACATTATCCATCACCTACAGTGATGCTGAGCATACACAGATTAAAACACACAATGAGGAGGACCACAATGAAATAAAATAATAAAGTAAATTATTGGTGTAAATAAATCTTATTATGTTTTGGCCATTGACAAGTTCACGCTGGGGTGTCTGTAATCTCAAAACCTCATATAAGTATGGTTTGCTATGTTGAGTACATTGCTCTTGCAAAAGCATTTTGTGTTAAGATGTTGGACAGTACTTTAGACAATATACTGCAGTTTTGCCAAAATCACTGGGATGTATGGCCAAGATTATCACAAATTTATGAAAAAGTTGCATTGTTTAAATATTAAAAAACCTCTATTCCTACTATTGAGGGAGCAATTCTTATTACTCAGCTGTAAATCAAATCGGCTATGTCTTTGATCAATGAACATTTTTATAAAAAGGAGAGAATAAATCCAGCAGCTGAAGAAAGGTTTAAAATTTTAATATTTGCTTCCATCTAGTGGTGACACCCATAAAAAGGTGAAGTAACTGAAGCTATGTGCCTTCTTGTATCTATCTACATGAATGAATTTATTTATGAATGAATTTATTTATTTCGGATAGTACATTACAGGTTAAAAGAAACTGTATAATATAACAAGGTCAAATTAGACAAAGACTCCTTCTACTATACAATTCCACGTGAGTTATCCGAAATGGGTGATGGCTGAAGCCGCAGCTTATATTGCCCACCCATATTCCATCCAAGAATTCAAAGGAGAAAAAAGAGAAAACAAGACAAGAGCGATTACAATTTAAAACAAGGCTAAGACAAAATATGACTGAGAGAAAAAGAAAACTGAGCTAGTCTAAGTTAAGCGGTTACTATTCAAAAACAAATCTAAGACATAGTGTCACAGAGAAAAAAGAAAAACTAAGCTATAACACAACACAGGCTGGAAATGTCAATCCTTATGTGAGTTTACATGTCGTCTTGTAAATATGTTTGGAGTATTTCTTCCTTTAGTTTTTGTTTAAATTGTCCAAGCTTTGTACATGATTTTAATTCAGGTCCAAAATCGTTCCATAATCTGACACCTTGCACTGAAATACAGTGTTGCTTGGTGGTTGTTCTCACTGTAGGCTTTTGAAATATACATGTTCCTCTGAAGTGATATCGTTTCTCCCTTGTTTGGAACAACTTTTGGATATTTGCGGGCAGTGATAGATTCTTCACTTTGAACATTATTATTGCGGTTTTAAAGTCGATCAGATCTTTCAACTTGAGAGTTTTTTGTTTAAGAAAAAGTGGGTTTGTTGGTTCCCTGTAAGCTGCTTTGTTGATTATTCTAATAGCTCTCTTTTGAAGCATAAAGAGTGGATATATGTTTGTTTTATATGTATTTCCCCATACTTCATTACAATATGTCATGTATGGGAGTATTAATGAATGATACAAGGTGTATAGTGTGGGTTGATTCAGCAAATTTTTCACTCTGTGTAATATTGCAATTGATTTGGATACTTTACCTTTTATATAATTAATATGTGGCTTCCAACACAGTTTGTTATCAATTATTACTCCAAGGAATTTAGTTTCGGATACCCTTTCAATCTCTACACCATTTACACTGAGTTTGGGTACTGGGTAGTTGTGATGGTTGTTAAAGACTATAAATTTTGTCTTGCTTAAATTGAGCGTTAATTTGTTTGAATCAAACCACAGTTTCAGCTTTCCTAATTCCTTTCCGAGTGTATCCAGAAGTTGTTCCAAGTTGTTTCCACTGCATAGCAGGTTAGTGTCATCAGCAAATAATATTAAGTCCATTTTTTCTGAAACTTTACATATATCATTTATATACATATTGAATAATAATGGTCCCAAAACTGAACCCTGTGGGACTCCACAGGTGACCTTCAGTAGCTCTGAGTTTTTGTTGTTAACACATACAAACTGATATCTATTCTTTAAGTAACTTCTTAACCAGGACTGTGCTTACCCCTCTGATACCACAATTTTGTAGTTTCTTTAATAATAGATTGTGATCTACTGTATCAAATGCTTTTTTAAGATCCAGGAATACTCCAACTGAATACTCTTTATTTTCAATGGCTGTTGATATTTTTTCTGTAAATTCCATTAAGGCATATGCTGTTGTCCTTTTGTGTCTGAACCCATATTGCTGCTCACACAATAAATCATTCTTCAGTATGAAGTTGTCAATTCTCTCATAGAATATTTTTTCAAGTATCTTGGAAAATTGCGGTAATAGTGAAATTGGTCTGTAGTTGGAGAGTTCCCCTCTGTCGCCTGTCTTGTAAATCGGAATTACTTTAGCTATTTTCATTGCATTGGGAAATATACCTGATTGGAGAGACAGGTTACAGATATACGTCAGTGGTTTCACTATGCATTCGATAACAGTTTTGACTAGTAGCATATCAATACCATCGCAGTCAGTAGATGTTTTACTTTTGAACGATTTAACAATTTCAATGACCTCTCTTTCGTCTGTGTTCTTTATGAAGATGGTGTCTTTTACAGCAGTGTTATTGCATATTGAATCACCTGTTGCACACATGGTGATCACATGGTGAGGTTTTCCAACCACCATTTAAAGTTTGCTAAATGAAAATGCTATCCACCTCATTCCTAGCCCCCAAGATGCCTTGCATGAATTATGTGTGTACTTCCGGAACTAATTTAGAATGTGGAGTTGTCATGGAAATAGGATGCTTTTCCTTGTTAAAAAACAATGACTTTGGCATCAGAAATGTGGGAACATGATCTTTTACGCATCAGAAACAGTAATATAATCATACCACTTCCCACCACTATCAGGGATGGGAAGATGACCTTGAAACGTGGCCTTGCATACAGTAGCTCTGTTAGTTAGCTCTGCTGCTAAGATGCTAATGCTGTGAACAAATAAAAGCTCTGAGATATATCAATATCACCACCACAATAAAGTTGGTCACATTTTGTTAAAAGATGTTGGACATAATCTAATTTACCAGTTTCAATGAATATGATCACTTCACTTCAAAGGTGTTCTAGTAGCCATTAATTACTAGCCGTTATTTACTGTCGACTCTTGGTCAGCACTTTAAGGCAACATTAATGGAATACAGCAAAATGATGGACATTTTTCCAAATATAACATTTGAGTTAAATTATGAATGGTCATCAGAAGAGCAGGAGGAGAAGGGAAGAAACCAGGCTATTTCAGTGGAAACCTCCTGGTGTGCAAGAATTTTATCAGTTGACCTGGAGTCCAGGTCCTGGGCAGTCTGAAGAAAAGCAAAAATGAGAATAACACGTTAAAACCACAATACTTTTGTGGTGATGGACTCTTTGTGTCATCTGAAAATGCCAAGAAAAGCGAGTGAAGTGTGCCGAAGAAATCACTAGCATGCTAACTACGAGCCATTGGCTAGCTACCGCTTTTGTTCCCCATGTTTTTGATTTGGGGTCTTCTGCAGTACTGACTCAACAGGTATACGCTTTATAAACAATGATGTTTGCACTTGACAATATTTAATTTGTTTACATGTGTGTAAAATAACAATAACCCAACCACATGGGGAGCACAAGCCAGTGTACTCCTAGTTCTGGTCCCAAGCCCAGGTAAATGGGAAGGGTTGTGCCAGGAAGGGCATCCGGCATAAAACCTTTGCCAAATCAAACATGCAGATCATGCGGATCATGACAAATGAGACTTTCATACCGGATCGGTCGAGGCCCGGATTAACACACAGGTGCTGTTAACCGACAGGATGCTGGTGGATATGGGGCTACTGTTGGTTGAAGATAGAGGAGGAGGAGTGGAGGAAGGCGTGTTAGGAGGGAGAGAGAGAGAAAAGGAAAGGTAGAAGTGTGGAGGTGACAGTAGGGACATTAAATGTGGCGACTATGAATGGTAAAGCCAGAGAGTTGGCTGATATGATGGAGAGAAGGCCGATATACTGTGTGTGCAATAAACCAGATGGAAGGGAAGCAAGGCTAGGAGCATTGGAGGTGGAGTTAAACTGTTCTACCATGGTGTAGATAGGAAGAGAAATGGAGTAGGAGTAATCTTGAAGGAAGAGTATGTGAAGAGTGTTCAGGAGGTAAAGAGGGAGTCAAACAGAATCATGAGTTTGAAGCTAGAAGTCAGAGGTGTGATGTTGAATGTTGTCAGTACGTATGCCCCACAAGTTGGATAGAAGAGAAAGAGGAATTCAGGAATAAGCTGGATGAAGTGGTAGAGAGTGTTCAAGGGGGGAGAGGTTGGTAACTGGAGTGGACTTTAATAGACATGTAGGTGAAGGGAACAGAGGTGATGAGGAGGTTCTGGGTAGGTATGGTCTTAAGGAGAGAAATGTGGAAGGACAGATGGTTGTGGCTTTTGCTAAAAGGATGGAAATGGCTGTGGTGAACACATACTTCAAGAAGAGAGAGGAACATAAGGTGACTTACAAATGTGGAGGAAGATGCACACAGGTGGACATCTTATGCAGGAGAAATCTGAAAGAGATTGGAGACTGCAAGGTGGTGGCAGGGGAGAATGTAGTTAGACAACATTGGATGGTAGTCTGTAGCATGCCTACAAAGCAAGAAGAGGAAAAAAGTGGAGGCAGAACCAAAGATTAAGTGGGGGAAGTTACAAAAGGAAGAAGGCCACAGAGTTCAGGAAGGAGTTGATACAGGCTCTGGATGGTAGGGAAGAATTACCAGACGACTGGGAAAGTACAGCAAAAGTATTGAGGGAAATGGGTAGAAAGGTATGTGGTGTATCCAGTGGACAGAGGAAGGAAGACAAGGAGACTTGGTGGTGGAATGTGGCGGTACAGGAAAGTATTCAAAGGACGAGGTTAGCAAAGAAAAAGTGGGATGGTCAGGGAGATGAAGAAAGTTGACAGGAGTATTTGGAAATCTAGGCACATGGCAAAGAGAGAGGTGGCAAAGGCAAAGGAAAAGCCATATAGTGAGTTGTATAAGAGGCTGGACACAGATGCCTTCACACCAAACACAAACAGGTGAATTTTTCATGCAGCACAATTACATTATAACTCAATGTAAACACATGACTAGACATGAATTTACTGTCTGAGTGAGATGCAGACAGGCAAAGTTGTCTTCATTATTTCTGCAGCAGTGTTCAACCGACTGTGGAAATCCCCAAAATAACATCATGGGTGGTTCAGATGACATACCTCTGGAGGCATCAGTCAATCAAAACTTTATTTATATAGCACTTTTCATACAAAAAAATTGTACCACAAAGTGCTTTACAAATTGAAAACACAATTACGCCCCTTCCCATCCCACCCCTTCACCCACCCAACCTCATACAAGCAGACACACACACACACGCGCACACACTCATCAATGTGAGACATGGCCGAGCGCCTAGGATCCAGGTGTAGAAGCACCATCTTAGGGAGCCATCAACACAAGGGAAGCGCTGAGTCCGCAGCCACAGGGACACCACCTCTGCCACCAACTGAGACCAGGCATTGGGTGGGCCAGGGCAGTCACAGGCAAGCGCCCTGCAGCCAGAACCAGGCAACCCCCCGTGGGAGGGCCCCCCATGAGGAAACACTGGTGTTAGGACAGGATAATAAGATAAATAAAACCATCAATGAATAATAATAATAATAAGATACATCATTTGTTAATAAAAAAATCATACAGTAAACACACACCCCCATTTAAACTCAAAGTTTAAAATGTAATGTTATTTAATAGCAAAGTGAATAATTATAACAAGATCAACATAAAATAAGTTTAAAATCAGAAATTAAGAAAATTAAAAAATTAAAATAAGAAACTAATCAAAAGCTAAGTTAAAATAGTAGGTTTTGAGCCATCTCAGCAGCCCTGATGCTCTCTGGCAGGCTGTTCCACAGATGTGGGCTGTAGTAGCTGAAAGCAGCCTCACTGTGGGTGCATGTTCTGACAGTAGGAATAATTAAAAGACCAAGTACCAGAGGACCTCAGGTGCCATGGGGGCTCATATGTTAAAAGTAGTTCAGATAAATAAGAAGGCCCAAGACTGTGCAGACATTTATAAACCAGTAAAAGAACCTTAAAATTGATCCTGAAGGGCAAGGGGAGCCAGTACAATGACTTTAAGACCGGTGTGATGTGAGCCTGCCGTCTGGTCCTCGTCAGAACATTTGCAGCTGAATTCTGTAATAACTGCAGATTTGAAATTGTCTTTTTGGGAAGACCAGAGAGCAGGGCATTACAGTAATCAATACGGCTGGTGATAAAAGCATGCATCAGTATCTCCGTGTTTGCTCGAGAGAGAAGTGGGCGGACTCTGGCTGTCATGACTGATAGCTAGAAGCTCACTTGCAAGGCTACCAGCACCAGAGGAAGACACTCAGACGCGGAATAAATGTTTAAGCACAATTTATTGAAAACACACAACAGTAAGGAAACCAACACACGCCAAGGGAACACAGTTGGGGGAGAGAAACGAGAGCTGGTTAGAGGTGAGGAGATAAAACTGGGAATAATAGGCAAGTGCAGAGGTTATCTTACAGGAGATGAGCAGAGAGCCTGGCAGTGAAACCCAGCGGGGAGTCGGAGGAGCCTGCAGGGCACAGCTGGTGGAAGGAAACTAGTGGAATGGAGCTGGGGAAAGTCTTACCGGCTGGAGTAGGCAGTCTTCGGAGGTGATGAAGGAGAAGCCAGGTGAGCGCACTGCAATCCCGGGGACACACCGCTGAGATGGTAGCAACCTAGGGAAAGAGGAGGAGAAGGGAGATTAGACTGAGTTTCAGTAATAAGCTTCAAACTTTAACTTGAAGGCAGCAGTACCCAATGGTCCAGCGCTGAAGCATCCACAAACTGATCCTTTTAAGCGCTGGCAGTGAAGAGGCAGCAGGTGCGTCCATTCACCAGGTGCGTTGATGAACTGCGGAGCCAGGAAACAGATGATCCCACAGAAAGGGAGGGGGAGTGCGCTCAGTCAATCATCACAGCCCCCCCCCACCCCAAGGGGCTCCTCCTGGTGACCCACCGGGCTTGTTGGGGTGAGCCCGGTGAAAGGCTTGGACCATCCCCTTGTCATGGAAGTAGGAACCAGGGATCCATGATCTCTCTTCCGGCCCGTAGCCTTTCCAGTGGACCAGGTATTGCAGGCCCTGACCCCGACAGCGAACATCCAGAATCCTCTGAACGGTATAGGTGGTCTGGCCATCAAGGATCCGAGGAGGAGGAAGTGGCTTCAGGGGTGGGGTGGGGTGGGGGGCAGAGAGGGCTGGTGGAGAGGGGCTTGATCTTGGACACATGGAAAGCGGGGTGGATACGGAGTGCCGGCAGCAGTTCCAAACAGACTGTTACGTCATTGATGATCCTTGAGATGGTAAAGGGACCAAGGAAGGTGACAACTTCCTAGACTTTGTTCTCAAAGGAATCTGGTCCGCTGACAACCCCACCCTGTGGCTGACTGCGTATTTGGGTGCCAGAACCTGCATGCGGTCCACGTACAGGCGGTTCCGTTCAGCCGAGCAGAGCAGAACAGCCCGAGTGGACCTTCACAATCGGCGGCAGCAGCGAACGTGGGTCCCCACTGATGGCACGGCAACGTCCCTCTTCGCCATAGGCAGCAGTGGAGGATTGTAGCCCATAGACGCCTTGAATGGTGTCACTCCACTGGTTGAGGAGAAGGCGGAATTATGGGCGTACTCCACCCAGGTCAAATGGGAACTCCAGGTGGTCTGGTTACAGGAAGCCACACATCTCAGGGTGGCCTCCAAGGATTGGTTAGCACGCTCAACCTGCCCGTTGCTCTGAGGATGGTAACCAGAGGTGAGACTGACCGTAGTGCCCAGGGAGCGACAGAAGGATTTTCATACTTGAGAGGTGAATTGGAGACCCCAATCAGACACATTGTCCAGAGGAATACCATGAAGGCAGATGACATGGATGGTGAGTAGATTAGTGGTCTCAGAAGCGGAGGGAAACTTGGGAAGGGGAACCAAATGGATAGCCTTGGAGAAGCTGTCTATAATGGTGAGTATGATGGTGTTTCCCTATGATGGAGGGAGGCCCATGACAAAGTCCATGGCAATGTGAGACCAGGGGTGACTGGGGACTGGCAGGGGATGCAGGAGGCCGACAGCAGGTGAAGAGTCCATCTTGTTCGTGGCACATACTTGGCAGGCCTTGACGTAGTCCCTTACGTCCGTCCGCAGCATAGGCCACCAGAACACCTGCTGCACCAGATTGATAGTACGGGAAATCCCAGGGTGACAGGCAAAGTGGCTAGTATGCCCCCACCGGATGACGTCACTGCGTAGGGTGGAGGGAACAAACAGGCGATCGCTAGGGCCTCCCTCGGGCTTGGGTTCAGTGGACTGGGCCTGCTGGACCCTCTGCTCAATCTCCCATGAGAGCGTGCCAACAATGCAGGAGGAGGGCACAATGGGCTCAGGAGGAGAAGAGGAAGATGACAGATCAGAGGCGAACTGGCGAGAGAGAGCATCAGACTTGATGTTAAGCGACCTAGGCCGATAGGTGATCAGGAGATTACATCTAAGGAAGAATAAGGCCCAACGGGCTTGCCTAGAGTTCAACCTGTGGGCTGACCTGAAGTACTCTAAGTTTTTGTGGTCGGTTCACACAATGACGGGGTGAATGGCTCCCTCCAACCAGTGCCTCCATTCCTCAAGTGCCAACTTAATGACCAGCACGGAGACAGCCACCGAGAGAAATACGCACATGGGTGGAGCTTCTGATCAGAAGCCAGATGCTGTAAGAGGACAGCGCCCACCCCCAAATCAGAAGCATCCACCCCTACAACAAACTGGAGCTGAGGGTCGACCTGCACCAGGATGGACGTGTTGGAAAATAGGACCTTCAATTCAGCGAAGGCCTGCTCCGCTGCCTCACACCACTTAAAGGGGGCTTTGGTCGAGGTCAGCTGAGTAAGGGGCTAAGCAACCCTGCTGTAGTTTCTGATGAACCTACAATAAAAATTAGCAAAGCCCAAAAAACGGAGCTGTTTCCTAGATTGAGGGGTAGGCCAATCAAGCACCGCCTTCACCTTGGCCTGATCGGCCCTCAGCTCCCCTTCAACTACAATAAAGCCCAGGAAGGAAGTGGAGCGGGTGGAAAACTCACACTTTTCGGCCTTTACAAAGAGCTGGTTCCAGGAGCTGTTGTAACACAGCCCGGACGTGGACTTTTCAAGCCTTAACTTTAAGCTTCAAACCTTAACTTTAAAGCAGCAGTACCCAACGGTCCAGCGCTGAAGCATTCACAAACTGACCATTTTGAGCACTGGCAGGGAAGATACAGCAGGTGAGTCGGCTCATGCAGGTGCGTTGATGACCTGCGGAGCTGGGAAACAGATGAAGGACCTCCCACAGAAAGGGAGGGGAAGCGCGCTTACCCTATCATCACACTGGCTATATTCTTTAGGTGGTAGAATCCTGTTTGTGTTATATTTTTAAATATGTGGAGTAAAACCAAGCCCAGAGTCTAATATAAAGCCCAAATTCTTAACATGTTGGGATGGAGTAAAGGACAAACTATGTCATTTTGGTAAAATTCTCTCTCTGAGCTTCAGGACTGATGGAGATGTTTAGAAGAGATGGCAGTGGACTTTTTAACCAGATTGTTTAACACAATCTTGGAGAGTCAGAGGATTCCTGAGGAGTGGAGAATAGGTGTTTTGGTCCCAATTTTCAAGAACAAAGGTGATGCTCAGAACTGTAGTAGTTACAGAGGCATAAAGTTGATCAGCCACACTATGAAGATATGGGAAAGAGTTGTTGAAGCCAGATTAAGAGGAGAGGTGAATCAGTGAGCAGCAGTACGGTTTCATACCAAGAAAGAGTACTACAGATGCAATGTTTGCTTTAAGAGTGTTGATGGAGAAATACAGAGAAGGTCAGGAGTTGCACTGTGTCTTTGTGGATTTAGAGAAAGCATATGATAGGGTGTCAAGAGAGAAAGTGTGGTACTATATGAGGAAGTCAGGAGTGGCAGAGAAGTATGTGAGGGTGGTGCAGGACATGTATGAGGAGAGCGAGACGGTGGTGAGGTGTGCTGTAGGAGTGACAGATGGGTTCAAGGTGGGGGTGGGATTACATCAGGGATCAGCCCTGAGCCCCTTCTTGTTTGCCATGGTGATGGACAGGCTGACTGATGAGGTCAGGCAGGAGTCTCCGTGGACAATGATGCTTGCAGATGACATTGCAATCTGTAGTGAGAATAGGGAGCAGGTGGAAGAGAACCTGGAGGGGTGGAGGTATGCTCTGGAGAGAAGAGGAATGAAAGTCAGTAGAAGCAAGACAGAATACATGAGTGTGAATGAGAGGGAGGCAGGTGCAATGGTGAAGATGGAAGGAGTAGAGGTAGTGCAAGTAGATGAGTTTAAATACCTGGGGTCAACCATCCAAAGCAATGGAAAATGCACAAGAGAGGTAAAGAAGAGAGTGCAGGAAGGGTGGAGTGGGTGGAGACGAGTGTCAGGGGTGATTTGTGATAGAAGGGTAGCAGCAAGAGTGAAAGGGAAGATTTACAAGACAGTAGTGAGACCTGCTATAATGTATGGTTTGGAGATGGTGGTGCTGACAAAAAGAAAGGAGGTGGAGCTGGAGGTGGCAGAGTTGAAGATTTTCATTGGGAGTGACTAGAAGGTACAGGATTAGAAATGACTATATCAGAGGGACAGCTCAGCTTGAATGGTTTGGAGACAAACTAAGACAGGCATGGCTGAGATGGTTTGGACATGTGCAGAAGAGGAACAGTGGAGATATTTGACAAAGAACTACTGACCCATGACTGTGTACCAGCCTACAACACCAACCACATCATCAAATTTGCGGACGACACAACAATGGTGGGCCTCATCACCAACAATGAGGAAGCCAACTACAGAAATGAGGTGAGCCAACTGGTCCAGTGGTGTAAAGACAATAATCTGTTCCTGAACGTGGGAAAAACCAAGGAGATTGTGGTCAATGTCAGGAGGGGACATGCACAGCACCCCCCTCTGATCATCGATGGAGCAGCTGTGGAGAGGGTGAGCAGCACCAAGTTCCTGGAGGTGCACATCTCTGAGGACCTCTCCTGGTCCAACAACACTACATGACTGGCCAAGAAGGCTCAAACTCACCTCTATTTCTTCTGCAAACTGAGGAGAGCACAACTCCCACCCCCATCATGTGCTCATTTTACCAGAGCACCACTGATAGCATCCTCACCATCTGCATCACGGTGTGGTATGGAAGCTGCACTGCCTCCTGTCAGAAGACACTACAACACACAGTGAAAGCAGCCAGCAAGATCATCGGTGCCCCTCTGCCCCCCCTCTTGAACATCACACCCATCTCACCTGCAAAGCCATCAACATTGCAGGCAACACCTCCCACCTCTCACAGTCCCTCTTCAGCCCCCTGCCCTTGGGGAAAAGGTACCAGAGCCTCCGGGCCCGCTCCATAAGACTGCTAAACAGCTTTGTTCACCAGGCCATCAGGACCCTGCATTTAAAGCAAACAGATCTACAGAGGATGCCATCTCCCTCGCTCTGCACACTGTTATAACACATTTGGAGGGGCAGAGCACATATGCGAGGATGCTTTCTGTAAATTACAGCTCAGCCTTTAATACTGTTATTCCTTCTCAGCTTATACACAAACTGTATTGGCTGGGCCTCAGTGCTCGACTGTGTAACTGGATCTCCAGCTTCCTGACAGGATGCTCACAAGTGGTGCGCTTGGGCTCACATACAATACCTCAGCTTCCTCAGTTCTGAACATTGGCACTCCCCACAAGGTTGTGTACTCTCACCAATCCTGTACTCACTGCTCACCCATGATTATGTCTCTGCACATAACACAAACACCATAATAAAATTTGCAGATGACATGACTGTGATTGGGCTGATTTCTCATGGTGATGAGTCAGCCTATAGAGCGGAGGTGCAGAATTTGGTGAGATAGAGCACTGTAAATAAGTTGTCCCTCAACTCTGGAAAAACCAAAAAATTAATTATTGATTTCCAGAGATCTGGGGACAAGGATCACCCTTCAATCTTTATTAATGGCAGTTATGTGGAACAAGTTCCGTCCTTCAACTTCTTGGGAACCCATATCTCGGACAATCTCACGTGGGCATCAAACACCAATGCTCTGTTGAAGAAGGCCCAACAGTGTCTCTTTATTCTGAGATTGCTGAAAAAATCTGACCTTTCTCAGCATGTCGTGCTCTCCTACTACTGCTGCACTACGGAGAGCATTCTTACATACTACTTCTGCATGTGGTTCCACAGTTGCATTGCGGCTGCGCGGACAGCACTTCGGCGTGTGGTGGGAAGAGCAGAGAGAATCATTGGATTGCGGCTTCCAGAACTGGAGGACATCTACCACACCCGCTGTCTCAGGAAAATTTGAGGTCCATCTGTAAAGACTCCACACATCCATTCCGTAGACATTTTGAACTACTGCCCTCTGGTAAACATTTTAGAGCATTTCAGGTTTGTACAAGAAGACTGAGGGACAGCTTCATTCCAAGTGCAATCCACATTTTAAATAGTCTTTAGGACCCTCTCGTTGTTGTATGCTGCATTGCACAGATTGTAATATGTAAAGCTAGTTTTGTTTGTTTTTATATCTTTTAATGCTATTTATTCCTGTCTTATTTTTTTTTAAATTATCATGGAGAGATGCATTTAAATTTCATTATGCTTCATTCTATAATGACAATAAAGGAATTGTAATTCTTACTCTGTACACTAGCCCCCCACCCCCCCAGATCATAATGCACTCACCTGCACGATAACTACCTCAGCTGTTGGCACAGAAAGACTGGCATACCAACAGTAATACAGCTACTGCTGTATGTCTCTGCACCTTACTGCAACCATTTGCACTAATGCCATACCTGCCGCTGTCTGTTGTTGCAATATTGATCATGTGCACTCCAATCTGTCACTTTCTGCACCTACACTACTGCATCAAACTTGCAACTACGAATATTACTGCTCTAACTTTTGTTGTACGATTGATGGGCAGCTGTGGCGCAGGTGTAGTGTGGCCGACTACTGATCGGAGGGTCAGGGGTTTGATTCCCGCTCTGTCTGCAGTCTGCATGTCGACGTGTCCTTGAGCAAGACACTGAACCCCCAGTTGCTCCTGGTGGGTCAGGCCAGCGCCTTGCATGGCGGCTCCACTGCCATCAGTGTGTGAATGTGTGTGTGAATGAGTGGATAGCAGGATCTGTAAAGTGTTTTGGTCATCCAGAGATGAGTAAAATGAGCTATAAAAGTGAATGCAATTCATCTTTATTTGCACTATGGGATGTCTGGGTTTTATCTTTTACCGTTATTTGCACTATGGGTAGCATTACTGTACATAGACTGCTATTGTTGTTTTTCCAGCCTTATTCCTTTTTTTATATTGCGCACACCACTGAAGAGAGAGAAACAGCATTTCAGTTCTCCTGTATGTCCTGTACAGTAGTATTGACAACTAAAATCTTTGAATCTTTTGAATCTCTTGAAGTTTTCTATAAGTGCATTTTTTAACAATATAATTCAGAAAGGCATAGACTTCCCTGGGAAGGTCAATACCATGGTACTGGAGAGGAGAGTCTGGCCGTTGGTTGAGCCTCAGATTCAGGAGGAGCAATGTGGTTTTCAGCCTGGGCATGGCACATCGGACCAGCACTTTACTCTCTTGAGAATCCTCGAGGGGTTGTGGGAGTTTGCCCAACCAGTTTGCATGTGTTTGTGGACTTGGAGAAGAAATTTGACCATGTCCCTCATGGTTTTTTGTGGGGGGTGTTTCGAGAGTATGGGGTATTGGGATTGTTGTTACAAGCTATCTGGTCTCTATATGACCGTTGTGAGAGTTTGGTTCGTATTGCCAACACTCAGTCTGACTCATTCCCAGTGAGAGTTGGACTCCGCCAGGGCTTCCCTTTGTCACCAATCATGTTCATAAATTTTATGGACAAGATTTGTAGGCACAGCCAAGGAATGGAGGGTGTCATGCTTGGTGACCATAGGATCTCATCTCTGCTGTTTGCAGATGTTGACGTCCTGTTGGCTTCATCCAGCAATGACCTACATGTCTTACTGGGATGGTTTGCTGCTGTGTGTGAAGTGGCTGGGATGAGAATCAGCACCTCCAAGTCCGAGTCCATGGTCCTCTAGCCGTAAAAAGGTGGATTGTCCTCTTCGGGTTGGGGACAAGCTCCTGCCCCAAGTGAGGGAGTTTAAGTATCTCGGGGTCTTATTCATGAGTGAGGGGAGAATGGAGCAAGAGACTGATAGATGGATGGATTGGAGCAACATCTGCAGTGATGTGGACGTTATACCGGTCTGTCGTGGTGAAGAGGGAGCTGAGCTCTAAGGCAAAGCTAACGACATCTTACAGGGCCTGGAGGAGAGGAGGCTTGCTGAATGTTTGGAGAGAACCAGTTGGATCTTCACCAAGAGATGTTTGGAAGAAGACACTTTGAACTGGAGTGCCACAGCAGGGTTGTCAGTGGACAGGAGATGGCAGAGCAGGTAGCGGAAGGTGATACAGCAGGGTGTGGTCTAGGAGGAATGGAGGAAGGACGCGGGAAAGAGGAAGTTTGGAATTCAGTGAAGTCTAAAAGAGGCAAACGTAGACGAAAGGAAATGCAATCAAGTGTGTTATCAAGTGCTGATGAATCAGAAGATGATCAATCCCGGAATAATAAGAAGGAGTGTAAAGTAATCATTAAACTTACTCAGGAAGGGGCATCATTTCGTGAGTGGGACCCAATTAAGCTCACAAATGCAATTAATAAGTTTCTTGGAGAAGTTTTAAATGCAAGAATCCTTCGTAGTGGTTCATTATTAGTTTCATGTAAAGACAGTGTTCAGAAAGGAAAAGCAGTCAGAGTCACTAAGATGGAGGGGGAAAATGTGCAGTGTTCAGTATTGGAAGGAAATAAGGCAATGAGAGGAGTGATATCGGGCATTTCAATGGCTGTCTCAACTGATGAAATAAAGAAAAACATATCTGGAGCAAAAGTGACAGAGGTACAAAGGTTGAAAACTAATAGAAATGGTGAAAAATGTGATAGTCTGTCTTTAATATTAACATTTGATGAAACAAGACTGCCACGTAAGGTGTATATTGCCTACATGAGCTATGAAGTCAGACTTTACGCTCTGCCTCCACTCAGATGATTCAAATGTCAAAAGTTTGGTCATGTTGCAGCGATTTGCAAAGGTAGACGGCGATGTGCAAGATGTTCTGGTGAACATGAATATGGCAAGTGTGAAAGCAGAGCCAAATTAAAGTGCTGTAACTGTGGTGGTGAACATAGCGCTGCATATCAAGGTTGTGAAGCCAGCAAAAGAGCAGCAGAAATTCAGCAGGTAAAAGTTTCCCAGGGATTACTATATGTGGAAGCTGCGAAAAAAGGTGCCAGCTAAAATAGTGGGAGTGGACTCTAACAGGGAAAATGTGCAGGCTTGCAGTGCATGCAGTAGAATTAAGGAAGACACTCTGGTTATGAAGGAAAACGATTTTGTCTTATTTGTGGTAGATGTGATAAACTGTACTGCGCAGACTTCCAAGAAAACAGAAAAAATCAAAATCATTGTAAAAGCAGCAGAAAAATATTTTGGCATTAAGGGGCTACATTGAGAAGCAGTTGAGGACTTGTTAAGTGGGGGCTCTCTAAGTTTGCAGACTAGTGGGTCATAATGGTAATCACAGTTTTGCACTGGAATGCCAGAAGTCTAATATCAAATGGGCAAGAATTCAAAAAGTTTATATCTGATATCCAAGACAAACCCCAGGCAATCTGTATATGGGAAACATGGCTAAAACCTCAGTTGGATTTTGTCATTCAAGGATACACATCAATAAGGAATGACAGGGAAACTGGTAGAGGAGGAGGTGTAGCAACCTTTGTGCGTAATGGAACAAATTACAAAATAACGGAAATAGGGAAAGAACATGAATCAATTATGGTAAAAATATGGGCAGTAAAAGATGAAGTTACAATTATTAATTACTATAATCCATGTAACAGATTGACAGTTGACACTTTGAACACTGTACATAGACAAGCACAGGGTAAGGTGGTTTGGTGTGGGGATTTTAATGCACATAATACACTGTGGGGTAGCGGGAATATAGCTATAAATGGCACAGTAGTTGAGGATTTTTTAGAGGATAGGAACTTAATATGCATGAATGATGGGAAAGGTACTAGATTTAGCAGTAATCTAGTCACAGAAAGTGTGTTAGACCTAACTTTGGTTTCACATGTGATTGCAGGAATCACATCTTGGGAGGTGTTAAGTCGGTCAGCTAATGGGAATGATCATTACCCAATAAGAGTTAAAACTGGTCTATATGTGGGAGAAGAAGAGATGCAATCTGGCACAAGATGGAAATTGGGTAAGGCAGATTGGGATAAATTTAAATATCTGTGTAAGACTAGATGTGAGCAGCTAAATAGTGAGGACATTCTTGATGGGGAGGAATTTAGTAAAAGTGTCAGTGCGATTATAATCAAGTCTGCAAATCAAACAATACCAAAAAGTACAGGTTATAGAAAACGAAAGAATCTTCTTTGGTGGGATGAGAATTGTAATAAAGCTATTAAAAATAGAAATAGGGCATTCAGACAAGTGAAAAAGTGTCATACTTTGGAAGCAGTGATTGAGTACAAACGGTGTCAGGCAATCATCCGGAAAACAATTAAAACAGCTAAGCGTTTATTTTGGAGACAGTATTGTAATACTATAGGAAGAGAAACACAGCTATCAGATATTTGGGGAATGATCAAGAAAATGAATGGTATTAGGAGAGAGTACAAAATACCAGTGCTAGACAATAATGGTGAAATAGCTATTACTAATATAGACAAAACAGAGCTTTTGGCACAAACTTTAGTGAAGATTCATAGCTCAGAAAACCTACCAAACACAATTAGACAAAGCAGGGAAAGCACTTTATCCAAACACCCACATGTGAACAGAAGGAAGAATACTTTAAAGGGCATGATAGATTTTCCATTCACTCTATCAGAATTGAAACTGGCTATTCTGAAATCAAAGCAGTCTTCACCAAGGAAGGATGGCGTATGTTATATGATGTTGTTGCACATGGAGGACAATGCACTTCAAACAACATTAAAGCTGTTTAATAAAGTTTGGGAAACTAGGAAGATTCCTAGGGCATGGAAACAATCGGTTATAGTACCACTTTTAAAGCCAGGGAAAGATTCATCAGATCCCAATAATTATAGGCCAATAGCTCTTACCTCACAGTTAGGGAAAACAATGGAAAGAATGGTGACTGAAAGGCTGAATTACATTTTGAAAGGGAGGGGATGTCTTTCTCCTTTTCAAAGTGGGCTCTGAAAAGGGAGAAATACTATGGATTCCATTTTGCACTTAGAATCTGAAATTAGGAAGGCCCAGGTAAATAGGGAAAATGTGATAGCTGTCTTCTTTGATGTAGAAAAAGCATATGACATGCTGTGGAAGGAAGGGTTGCTGATTAAATTAAATTAATTTGGTATTGAAGGTAATTTATACAGTTGGGTATTAGATTCCTGGATGATAGAACGACTGAGGTAAGAGTTGGTACAGAGTACTCCAAAATATATCAAGTTGAAAATGGTACTCCCCAAGGCAGCGTGTGTAGCCCTATTCTTTTTAATATTATGATTAATGATATTTTTGAAGGAATCAATAGGGGAATAGGGAAGGCCTTATATACAGATGATGGGGCCTTATGGATAAGGGGACGTAATCTTGTGTACATTCAGAGGAAAATGCAGGCAGCAATAGACCAAGCTGAACAATGGGCAAACCGGTGGGCTTTTAAATTATCAGTCTCAAAGACTCAAGTGATTTGCTTCTCTAAAAGTCACAAAGAAATTTCTATAAAACTTTATGGCCAAAAGTTACAGCAAGTACAGGTAGTTCGGTATTTAGGTGTGTTATTTAATGAAAAACTAACCTGGAAGCAGCATACTGAAAAAAACTAAAGGAAAATGTAAGAAAATAAATAATATTTTGAGATGTCTGGCAGGACGGGACTGGGGGGCCTCTAGGGCCTCTCTGTTGAGGGTGTATCAAGAACTAATGAGAGCGACACTAGACTATGGATGTGTTGCGTTCATGTTGGCTGCTGATTGTCACCTGAACCAACTGGACATACAGCAGACAAAGGTTCTTAGGCTATGTTGTGGTGCATTTAAAACTTCTCCAGTATCAGCAATCCAAGTAGAGACGGGTGAAATGCCTTTAAGATTAAGAAGAACCAAATTAATGCTGGCATACTGGATCAACTTGAAGGGGCATAAGAGATCACATCCTGCAAAAGATATTCCTAATGATTGCTGGGAACACAATGAGTCCAACATTAGTAGTTTTGGATGGATAAGTGATGCCATTGCTGAGCAGGCAGGATTAAAACACATGGATTTTAGCCCAACGGTCCTGTGGTCTGTTATTTCTCCATGGCTGTTTAAGATGCCACTAGTAGATTTTGAAATACAACAACTGAGGAGGCAACATAAGCAATCAGCAACAGATTATATAGTGCATAAATATATTGAATAGAACTTCAGAAACATGCTGATAGCATTTACCGATGGTTCCAAGGGCCCTACAACTGGTTGTAGTGGAGCTGCAGTATACATTCCTCAGTATAAAATATCTATCAATAAAAGAACCAGTAATCACTTATCAGTATATACAGTTGAGCTAGTTGCCATTATATTAGCTCTACAGTAGTTGGAGATAAATTATAGGAATAATGCAGTCATTGCTTCAGATAGCTGGGCAGCTCTCAAGAGTGTTCAGTCACTGCAGTCGTGTAGGCAGGACCTAATTGTAGAAATCCACTCTTTAATTTACAACCTCTACAGTAAAGGTCAGTCAGTCAACCTTCTTTGGGTTCCAGCCCACATTGGAATAGAGGGTAATGAGGATGTGGACTTATTAGCAAAACAATCATTGAAATTTGAGGCAGTGGATCTGCAGATCTCACTCATTAAGGCAGAAGGCAAATCAATAATTAAAAAGTATATAGTGGAAAAGTGGCAATAATATTGGGACTCAATAGATACAGGAAGATATCTTTATGACATTCAAAAGTGGGTGGACTCTGGAAAGGGAGTTGGCAGAAACAGGAAAGAGGAGATACTCATCACCCGATTAAGAATAGGACATACTACTTTGAGCCAGACACTACACAGAATAGGTAAACACCCAACTGGCAGCTGTGAACATTGTGGTTCTCCAGAAAAAGTTCAGCACGTTTTGTTGGATTTGTCAGGGATACCAGGAACAATGCAAACATCTGATTGCAGTAATGGAAAGGGCTAATTTAAGTTTTGGTTTGGAAAACATGTTGGGAACCTCAGTTAAAGAAATATATGTAGCTCTGTTTAGATATTGAAGTGCAACTGGATTAATTAAAAGAATTTAGTTTTTTTTTCCTGCCATTCTCTTGTCCACACTCCAACCCAGTGGGTGGCGATGGTGCATCTACGGGCTGGTTGCCAGCTGGCAATCAGATCTAGAAGAAGAAGAGTGATATAAACAGTGATGCGGGTGACACTATCACCCGGTTAAGCTAACAAAAGCAATTAAGAAAGAAATTGGGAGAGTTAAGTTTGCAAAGTTCTTGAATAATAACCGGCTGTTGATTCATGCCACAAGTAAACAACAGCAACAGAAAATACTGACAATGACATGTCTAAATGGAGAACAAATGAAAGCGCATGTTCCTGGCGCGACAGCTAACTTGAGGGGAGTTATATCAGGTGTCCCTTTGTGCATGTCTATGGAAGAAGTGAAAAACGAGATCCAAGGAGGAAAGGGAAAGGATATGAAAAGGCTACAGAGTAAAAAAGAAGGTTCACTGAAGGACACACAGTCTATCAGGATTCAGTTTGAGGAAACAGTCACTAAATCAGTCCTAATAGGATACATGTATTTCATTGTCAGAGAATACGTCCCAAAGCCACTCAGGTGCTACAAATGTCAAAGGATGGGTCACACTGCTCAGCAATGTAAGGGAAAGCTAAGATGTGCTAGATGTGGAGGGGAGCACAGATATGGTAAATGTGACACGGATGCCAAAGTGTTGCAACTGTGGGGGTGAGCACAGTGCTGTATATTTATTTATTTATTTAGCGAATGCAAAGTCCTTAAGCCAAGCAGTTGCCTCCTGGTTTGCTGTATGGAGGGTGTGTAATCCTCCTTCCAGTCTTTGGAGCGGGCAAGCCTCTATGATGTGTTCCATAGTTTGCTCCTCTCCACATGCGCACAGTGGGCTAGGGCTACTGCCCCATCTGTGAAGGCTGGCCAAGCAGGGGCCATGTCCAGTCCTGAAGCGATTGAGTGTAGACCACTGTCTCCTTGGGAGGTTGGTGCCCGGGACCTGTTGGTTGGGGTTTATCACCAGCTGTTTGTTTGGGACCTCCTTGGTCTCCCATTCCTCTTGCCAAGCTGTCTGGATGGTAAAGTCAGCTGGGGGAGGGTTTTTCCAAATCGGCCGTCTGGATGAAAGTCGGGCAGTGGGTGGGGTGTAGATATCTGCATGGATTGGTAAGTGAGGAAAATCTTTAACTTTTTGGAGCATCCTTTGAGTTAATGCTGCTCGCCGGATGTGTGGAGGGGCTATGTTTGACAGTACAGAGAGCCAGGGGAGTGGTGTTGAGCAGATTGTTCCAGTTATAGTTCTCATGGTTGAGTTGAGCTGGGTGTCTACATGGTGTGTGTAAGATGACCTGGACCAGACAGGGGCACAATTTTCTGCTACAGAGTATGAAAGGGCCAGTGCTGAGGTGCGCAGGGTGGAGACTGCCACCCCCCATTTTGCACCAGCGAGCTTGCAGAGCAGGTTGTTTCGTACTTTCACCTTAGCAGCCATCCCCTTTAGATGTTCCTTGAAGGATAAGGTCCTATCAAGGGTCACTCCAAGATAAGTTGGATTTGGGGCATGCTTAAGCTTGAGTCCGCTCAGGTGGATGTTTAGTTCTCTGGCAGCTTTTGCATTGTGGAGATGAAATACACTGGAGACAATTTTTGCTGGGCTTGGTTTTAGGCGCCAGATTTTGCAGAACTGGTCCAGTTTAGCAAGATCTTCCGTGAGCATCCATTCCAGTGGTTCAAAGTCTGGTGCTTGGAATGCCAAACAGATGTCGTCTGCATAGATGAATTTGCGGGATTTTGTAGTAGGCAGGTCGTTTATGTAGAGGTTGAACAGAGTTGGAGCTAGAACTGAGCCTTGTGGGAGTCCGTTTTTCTGCATTCTCCATGCACTTGTGTTCTGACTGAGGTGGACTCTGAACCTTCGGTTGGTCAGCAGGGTTTTTATAATTGCTGTTGCCCAAGCAGGGATCGCCTTTATAAGTTTCAGGAGGAGGCCTTTGTGCCAGACCGTATCATAGGCGGCTGTAAGATCGAGAAACACAGCCCCTGTCTTCAGTCTGCTCTCGAAGCCATTTTCAATGAAGGTGGTTAGGGCCAGTACTTGTTCTCCTGTACTGCGGTCCTTGCGGAAACCTGCTTGATCCACACTTAGAATATCCTCTATTTCTGGGGAAATGCGTTGCAGTATTAGGCGCTCCATGATTTTGTAAGGAACGCTGAGTAGGGAGATTGGGTGGTAGCTTGCTGGTAGTTTGTGGTCTTTGCCAGGTTTTGGGATGGCAATGACCTTTGCTGCCCGCCATTTCTTTGGGATTGAGTTCGTTTGTGTGATCCTTGTGTAGAATTGTATCAACCAGGTTAGGGCTCGGGGGCCAAGATTTTTCATGAATTCTGGGAAGATGTTATCGTATCCTGCTGCCTTTCCACATTTCAGGCCCTGTAGGACTTTCTCCAGTTCAGCAGCCTCGAAGGGTTCAGGGTTCGTTTCCTCTACAGGCATTTTTTGGTGTTTTTTTTAGCTCAGTTGTAACTGCTCTTCTGGTGTCTTTGTCTTGGGGTGCTTTGGCGATAGTCAGTAGGTGGGATGCAACTTGGTTGGGTGTGACGGATGCTCGGCTTTGGCTAGGGGGCTTCTGTGCAGCTCCTAGGCGACGGATGAGGCTCCAACATTTCCTGCTAGAGTGGGTAAAGCTCCGGTCAGCAACTGTCTCCTCCCATTTCTTTCGCCGGGCTGTATTTAGCGATTCAATGAGATGGTCTGCTATCTCTGGGTCCCCTGATGTTTGATAGGATTGTAGGAGGGCAGCACTTTCTCCGTCCAAACATGGGACATAGAGGGGTCGGTAGCCTCGTGGGATTGCAGTATGGGCAGCCTTGAAGATTGCGCTGCAGAAGCGGTTGTATGCTTCATCTACAGTGATGGTGTGGAGTGGGATGGTAACAACGCTCCGGTCCAGAGTTTCACTGAATTTCTTCCAGTTGGCTTTGCGGAAGTTCCAGCGCATCTTCCTTGGGCTGTATATGACTGGAAGTTGTAGGCCAATGTGTACAAGCAGGGGCCGGTGTTGGCTGTGTGTTGTGCAGAGGGAAGCTAGACAAGCCCAGGAAATTAGAATAACTAAGAAAATCTCATATGCGGAAGCTCTAAAGACAGTTAGAGAGGTGGCCCAGCAATCAACGGGTCCCACGCAAGCACATGATTATGCCACTGCAAGGAATGTTTGTGTTCACAAATGCAAAATGGATGATAACACACTGATAGTTAAGAGGACAAACTTTATCGCTTTTATCTGCCACACCATGAATGTTGCTGCACAACTAAAGAAGAAAAGTGAAAGAATCAACCATTGTGGAAGCAGCAGGAAGCTTCCTAGATGTGAAAGATATCACAGCTGACCAGATTCATGCTTTATTGAAAGCTGAAACTGAGGAGTCTGCACATGCTGAAACAAGACCTTAATTATGGTACTACACATACTACAGTAGAATGCGAGGAGCCTTATAGCAAACAGACAAGAACTCAAGAAGTATCTTTATGAACTAGAAGGTGTTCCACAGGTAGTGTGTGTACAGGAGACATGGCTTCAACCTCACTTAGAATTGTTATTCCAGGATACAGTTCAATCAGACAGGATAGAATTAACACTGTAAATGGAGGAGGATGTGCCACTTTCATTAAAGATGGCCTGGCGTATAGGCTGATTCCCTCCCCTGAGGATATAGAGTGTAATGTTATTGAAATATGTAGGCCACATGGATAAGGAAATATTAAGCTGATTAACTATTACAACCCATATAGGAAGTTAACAGCAGATATTTTCAGTGTTATGGTAAGGGAGGGCATATGAAAGAGGTATGGTGTGGAGACTTTAATGCCCATAACAGCTTGTGGGGAAGCACACATACAGATAACAATGGAAATGTTGTGGAAAACATGTTAGATGAAAGATCGTTAGTTTGTCTAAACAGTGGTTAAAGTACCAGGGTGGATGTGCATGGGGCACATTATCATGTATTGACCTGACTCTGGTATCTGATTCTTTAGTGAGCACCTGTGAATGGACGGTTATGAACAGGACAACTATGGGAAGTGATCACTTCCCAATACTTACAGTCATTAAAACTGAAGTATGTATACAAGAGGGAAGATGTTTTACAAGATGATGTTTTAACAAGGCAGATTGGGGAAAATTTAGGCAATACTGTGTTCAATCGTGTCATTTGGTAACATTAGAAGGTGGCATCGAAGAGCGTTCAAATCAGGTAACTAATCAAGTGTATACCTAAGAAAACAACACAGGGTAGGAAGAAGGTTGTACCCTGGTGGAATGACGAAGGTGGTATTGCAATAAAAGAGCGAAACAAGGCATTCAGAGAGCTGAGGAAGAATATGACTAGTGAAAACTCAGTAGAGTATAAAAAGAAAAGGTAAGTAGCTCGAAGGATTATTAAAAACAGGAAAAGGTCAACATGGTGAGAATTTTGTTCCACCCTTGGTGGGAAAATAGAACTAGGTGATGTCTGAGGTATGTTTAAAAAAATGAGTGGGAAAAGGGTATCAGTTAAAATTCCAGCTTTAGTGGATGGGGACAAGATGGCTGTATCAGACAAAGAAAAGGCAGAAATCCTAGGTAGAGCATTTGCAGCAGTGCATAGAGGAGACCATCTTGGTGAGAGTCATAGACAGCAAAGGCAGCATAAACTCAGAGAAAATGCAAACTTAAAAATTGAAGTGAAAGAGGACATGACTGTGTTAGACCTCAAGCTCACACTGTCAGAGCTTAAGAGAGCTTTTTGCAAGATAGTGGATACACAGATCCAGGATATTATCAGTTAAGTTATGCTATGTTCCGGCAGTTGCCTATGCAATCAATGCAACTGGTGCTGAAATTGTTTAACAGGATATGGAAGGAGGGGGTTATCCCAAGTGGGTGGAAAAAGGCTGTAATTTTACCATTTAATAAGCCAGGGAAAGATCCAGCTCATCCAGGCAACTACAGGCCAATAGCATTAATGTCCCATTTAGGGAAATGGATGGAGAAGGTGTTAGTTTACAGAATCTCATATGTATTAGAGCAAAAACGATTAATAAACAACTATTAGAATGGTTTTAGAAGAGGGAGATCCATGGTGGATGCTCTAGTTAGGGTAAGTAATGCTATTGAAAAGACTTTCAAAATGAAAGAAGTAATGGTTATATTTTATCTGGATATTGAAAAGGATTATGACTTGCTGTGGGGGGATGGACTTCTTATGAAATTGAATAAAATGGGCATTGGTGGTGGGATGTATAATTGGATAATGGATTTTTTAACACACAGGACAATCAGGGTTAAAGTAGGATCACAAGTTTCTAATGACTTTGAAATAGAAAATGGTATTCCTCAGGGGAGTGTGATAAGCCCTGTTTTATTCAATATAATGATTAATGACATGTTTGAAGATCAAGAGGGATCCAGCAAAACAGCACTATATGCAGATGATGGAGCCATATGGACGAGGGGAAGAAATGAGAAATTTGTGTTAAAAAACATCAGGAAAGCAATGGAGAAAGTGGAAAAGTGGTCATATGAATGGGGATTTAAATTTTTAAACAGTTAAACTTCCTATATGACTTTCACAAAAAAAAAAACGCAGAACTGGTACAGAACCATTAACATTATATAATGAACCAATAGAGAAAGTCAGTGAGTTCAAATATCTAGGACTGTGGTTTGATAGTGCATACACATGGAGAGTTCATGTTGAAAATTTGGAGACAAAGTGCAAAAGAGTCATTAATCTCATAAAAGCTGTAGCTGGACATGACTGGGGTGCAGATAAACAGGCATTAATTGACATTTACAGAGCACTAATGCAGTCGACAGTAGACTACGGATGCATGATTTATGGAGCAGTGGCAAAGAAGACTCTGGAAAAAATAGAATGCAGCATAGAGCGCTTCGCCTGTGCATTGGGGCCGTCAAAACAACACCAACCAATGCAGTTTTAATAGATGCAGGAGAAATGCCAATGGATTTGAGAAGAGATAAACTCACATTATCATACTGGGTCAAGATGAAAGGAAGTGACGAAGCAAATATTTCAAAAACAACATTACAAGACGGCTGGGAATACTCTAATTTCCAGGGACATGGGTTTGGTTGGACAATTGAAAGAAGGACCAGAATGTATGGGCTGCACACTATTGATATAGCTAACATCAGTCCAGTGAGTAATGTTCCCCCTTGGCTGTTTCTGGGAATAGAAGTAGACGCTAGTCTGCTAATGAGGAAAAAGGATTGGCATATGAGTGATGTTGGTGTTAAAACAAGCATTTACCTCAGGAATAATTACTATAACTTCTTACAGCTCTATACTGATGGTTCAAAGAACAAAGAGGGCTCTGTTGGAGTTGGAGTATACATCCCAGAGTTTAAAGTGACCATCGCAAAAAGACTCTCCAACAATACGTCCGTGTTTACAGCAGAGATGGTGGCAATAATTATTGCTTTGCAGTGGGTGGAGGAGGTCAGACCGGACTGGGTGGTGGTGTGAACGGACTCACTTGCAGCATTAAAAACCATACAGACACTAAAATTTACAAGGGAAGACGGTGATTGAGCTATATCACAATTTATTTAGGATACACAGGGGTGGTGGAGAAGTTCAGTTTTGTTGGGTTCCTGCACAAGAAGGGTTGAAAGGGAATGACTGTGCAGACAAATTAGCAAAAAGTCACTTTTGGAAAAAAGATAACTATACCATTGTCTCTTGGAAAAGGTGAAGGGAAAGCAGTAATCAAGAAAAAAGGAACTGAGCTATGGCAAAAAAAGATGGGATGAAGATCATAAAGGTAGATTGTATTACAAAATACAAAAATCTATTGCAATAAAGAATTTCATAACAACCAAAAGGAAGGAAGACATCATTATGGCAAGACTCAGACTGGATCACACATGTTTAAACGGCACTTTATTCACCATGGGTGTTCTGCCCTCAGTAGTGTGTGTTTTAGAAAGTTGAGAATAGTTCATAAGTTCATAATATATAATTCGTCTGTTATAATTTATGTTAAAAAAAACAGTTATTGTGTTAAAAGTAATTTCTATACAGTCAGTAGTGGGTTACTTGTATTTTATGTTGAAAGCGCAGCCAGTTGCCGCTAGGACTTGTGGGTAGAAGAAACGGACTTCGGTAAGAGAGAAGAAAAAAGGCAGACGAATATAACCTGCCGGCGAATGTCTGAAACGTTCCTCCTGTGTGTTAAACCCTTTTCCTACACCTCCGAAAGCAATGGCTGTAAGTCCAATTAGTGTTATGCTATCTTTTTTAAGTTTTGTTAGACGTAAATTTGACATCGTTTTTTAGAGTATATTGTTCCAGGAATTAATCCTATCCCAGGGCCCCGCTAGCTTGTTGTGTATTGTGTTCTCTGTTTGTTCCAGGAATTAGTCTTACCCCAGGGGCCTGCTAGCTTAATTATATGTATTTATTTTTTGTTTTTATTTCTTTTCAGTTTCACTCGGGCTTTTCATCGAGCTTTGAGCCACAGTTGTAAAGTACTGTAAGCTGTCTAGAAGACTGGAATAAAGGAGCAGGACGCTCGGTTTCCTGGCTCGTGAAAAACGAGTTTGGCTTGCTGTTGATCTGCGTTAACATACACAGTGTATATAACACGTAGGGATAACAGTACAATGGGGAAAAGCGAAAGTGACAAATATAGAGAATGTGAAGTAAAAGAAAATGTCGAGCACATCTTATTACACTGTCACAAATACGGAAATGAAAGACAGATAATGGAAAATGAAGTTTGAGAGGCCAGTAGGGAATGGGATTTAACTGGGATTCTGGGAACAGATGGAGATGGAGAGACAATAAGGATCACAAGAAGGGTTCTTTTCTCTTTTTTAAATAACACAGGATTAAGTCATAGAATTTAGGGGTCGGGCTCAGATGACATAATGCTACACACTCTTGTACAGTAGGTGGCGGTATGCACCTTTCAGTTGTTTGCTATCCACCAGTAACTGAGAGAAGAAGAAGACAACAAAACCTGGAATGCTGTTGACTGTTATGACGTGAACTGTGAAGTCAAAACATCACAAAGCTATGAGGAAAACATCATAAAGCTAAAGGAAAATGTCACAAAGCGATGAGTTTAATATCACAAAGCTACGAGGATTATGTCATAAAGCTATGAGGAAAACGTCACAAAGCTATGAGGAAATCGTCACAAAGCAATGAGGGCAATGTCACAAAGCCATAAGAGGAAAAAGTTTTGAAAAACTGGTCAGATGTGAGGTCCTAAAGCAGACTGAGCATGTATTGGATCCTCTGCAGTTTGCCTATAGGGCTCACAGAGGAGTGGAGGATGCCACTGTCACTCTGTTTAACATGCTTTTTGAACATCTGGATTTTAATGGGACACACGCCAGACTTTTATTTGTGGACTTTTCCTCCGCCTTTAATACAATCCAACCTCATACCTTAGTTGAAAGGCTCCTGCAACAATTTGATTTGAGCAATAATCTGGTGGGTTGGATTCTGGATTTCTTAACCAACAGGACGCAGAGAGTAAGGGTCAATGGTACATTGTCTGACCTAAAGTGCTCTTCTACTGGCTCTCCTCAGGGGTGTGTGTTAACATGTGTCGGAGCAGACATGACAACAGATACATTATAAAGTATGCTGATGATTCAGTTATTGTCAGTCTCCTCCAGGATGGTGAGAGTGGCCACGGCCCAGTAGTTGATGATTTTGTTCACTGGTGTGAGGATTCCTACCTGCAGCTGAATACGACAAAAACTAAAGACATGATTATTGACTTTAGGAGGAAAACTCCCAGGCACAAAGTCACCGTACTAAAAGGCCAGACCACCAAATGTGTAACAATCCTACAAATATCTTGGGACGATTATTGATAGTAATTTAAACTTTGAAGAGAACTGTGAAAGGGTGTGCAAAAAGGGTCAGCAACATTTGCATTGCTTGAGAAAACTTGCACGCTTCCAAACTGACCAAACCATAATAGACAATGTTTTATCGGGCTTTTATTGAATCTGTTTTATCCTTTTCTTTAGTATCATGGTTTGGTCAGATAAAATTGAAACAGAGGAAATCCTTGGATCAGGTAGTTTGATGGTCCAGTCGTTTGCTTGGTGAGCCACAGCTTAGCCTGACATTCCTGTACACCAGACAAGTACAAAGGATGGCTACCTCCATTTTAAATGACTCCCACCTTTTGCACTGCAACTTTCAGCTTCTTCCCTCAAGATGGAGGTTTGCTGTCCCAAAAAGTAGAACCCAGCGCTACAAAAACAGCTTTGTCCCTGCTGCTGTCAAAGAGTTGAACAAGCTGTAAAAATATATTGCACACAATTTAGGTACCTATTTATTAACTCCATTTTATATTTACTTATTTTTGTAGGATGTTACTTGGGTTCTAAATATTTTATTGGGTTTTAGACCTTTGAGTTTTTAACCTCTTTGATTAGTTTTTAACTTTTAATATGACCCTTCTCGCTTACCTCTGGTTTTTCTCCCATCTCTTTGTCTTTTTATACCCTGATTGATGGAGCCTTGAGTATTTTTATCATGTTTATAGTCAGCTTCATGTGTGCCTGTGTTTGTGTCTATGTTGAATGTAATTTGTGGCTTGTAAATATGGATGTCACCAGACTGCAAAACAAATCTACCTACGGGTACAAATAAAGTAACCTGAACCTGAACCTGAAACTGTCATGCGGTGGCTCTCGCGAGCCACCATAAGATGCCACACAGTCACCAGTGAGTTCAGTGAGTTTTATTTACGGTGAAAAATGACAACACAAGCTACTGGGGCAATGACACATATAAGTCTACACACATCAGGAGGAGTAAGGCTAAACAGCTCTCTTACAGGTCCACAGGAGGAGACGGTCATACACAGACAGGCAAGGTTGGTGGAGTAATGATTACACAGGCTGCTGAGGCAGAGACACACAGAGGTGTACTCACACCGGGAGGCGTAAGGCTAACAGCTCACTTACTGGTCCAAAGGAAGCGACGGTCAACCACAGCCAGACGAGGTAGGAAATAGTCCAAAGCATCCGTAGCTCTGACGGAGAAAGACTGACACTGCTGCAGGGATGCGGCCGCTAGCGTGGGTATAAGAAGTCCACCACTAACAACCGCAAATGCAGAACAGCTGCTCAGGACTTGACAGCTGAGCGGAAGCCTCCCCGAGCACTGTCACAATAAGAGCTCGGAGAGCCAGGATGACAACGCCGCTGTCAAGCCCTGACAGGAATAGCCCGAGCACGATGACAAGGTGCTCGGGTCATGACAGTAGCCTCCCCTCAACCGACGGGCTCCGAACGTCTTGTAACACCCAGCCCCCCCCCCCCCCAACCACAGGGCGAGTGAATTGAGGAACAGGCAAGGAGGGAGCCAAACAAAACCCAACAAGGCCCCAAACCAAAAGGAAAAAGAATACATCAACCGACATATCCATCAATTCCCCCCAGAACAATCAGAATCAGAATCAGGTTTATTGCCATTGTTCATGTAGTACACAAACTAGGAATTTGTCTCGGTACAATGCTGCAACATTAAACATGATAAGATAAGAGAAATAAACTATACATGTAATAAAGTGTAGGATAAGATTAAGTGATACTGGTCAACAGTTAAAATATATATTAGCCAGCAGCAGATACTGTGGAGAACTATATAGTGCAGTCGGTAATGCAGGAAGAAAACAGTGATGATTGACATGAGTCTGGTTGAGCTGCTGTACATGGTGCACGAGAGTCACTTAGTGTTCAGCAGTCTAATGGCAGAGGGGAAGAAGCTGTTCATGTGACGGGAGGTTTTAGTCTGGATGGACCGAAGTCTTCTACCAGAGGGGAGGGGGGCAAACAGTACGTGACCAGGGTGTGAGGGATCGGCTATGATCCGGCCAGCACGCCTCCGGGTCCTGGAGATGTACAGATCCTGGAGAGATGGGAGCTTGCAGCCGATCACCTTCTCAGCAGTGCGCACGACGCGCTGCAGCCTTAGTCTGTCCCTGGCAGTGGCTCCTGCGTACCACACGGTTATGGAGGTGGTGAGGATGGACTCGATGATGGCTGTGTAGAACTGCACTAACATCTTGGTGGGTAGCTTGAGCTTCCTCAGCTGCCGCAGGAAGAACATCCTCTGCTGGGCTTTTTTGATGAGTGAGCTGATGGTCAGCTCCCATTTGAGGTCCCTGGTGATGGTAGTGCCTAGGAAGCGGAAGGAATCAGCAGTGGTGATGGGAGAGCCTGAGAGGGTGAGGGGGGGCAGAGGAGTAGTGACTTTCCTGAAGTCTACAATCATCTCCACTGTCTTCAGAGCGTTCAGCTGCAGGTTGTTATTGCTGCACCAGGACGCCAGCTGGGCCACCTCTCTCCTGTAGGCGGACTCGTCGCCGTTGGAGATGAGCCCGATGAGGGTGGTGTCGTCCGCAAACTTGATCAACTTGACAGACTGGTGGCTGGAGGTGCAGGAGTTGGTGTAAAGGGAGAAGAGTAGGGGGGAAAGTACACAGCCCTGGGGTGATCCGGTGCTGATGCTAGTATAGTCTGAGACAGTCTTTCCCAGCCGCACATGCTGCCTCCGGTCCGTCAGGAAGTCGATGATCCACCTGCAGAGGGAGTCAGGCACGTTGAGCAGGGACAGCTTGTCCCGGAGCAGAGCGGGGCGGATGGTGTTGAATGCGGAGCTGAAGTCCACAAACAGGATCCTGGCGTAGGTTCCCGGGGAGTCCAGGTGCTGCAGGATGGAGTGGAGGGCCAGGTTGACTGCATCGTCTACAGACCTGTTGGCTCGGTAGGCAAACTGCAGCGGGTCCAGGAGAGGGGTGGTGATGGACTTGAGGTGGGACAGGACCAGGCGCTCAGAATCAGAATCAGAATCAGAATCAGAAAAAGATTTATTGCCAAGTACATTAACAGATCACTGATAACATACGAGAGAATTTGACTTGACACAGAAAATGAACCTGCATTTCCAGTGACACGGCTGCATCGGGGACGCGCCTGCCAATAGGATGGTACAGATAAGAAATCATACAATAGGAAGGAGCAAAAAAATCATTGAATTCAGAATATTGACCATAAGTAATCAATATTATGATTACAAAGACAAAAAAAGCCCACGATGCACATTCAAGACCAGAGTCCACAGGACACAAGGAGAGCAGTGAATGTTATCTTGTTGTCAGTTTCTGGGTCAGTGTGGATGTAGTGTTGAAGCAATGTTGTATCAATATGAGCACAAGGACACTTTGGCAGAAGATGTTTTGTCTGGCTGCAGCAATTGTCCTTGGCAATTGTCCCAAGCAGCTACTGTCCAGAGGCCGTGTGCTCAGTGTTTTGAAAAACAAAGACTGGGGATTATCAGGAGGATTTTTGTAAGGGAAATTGAGCCAAATAGACTGAACACAGAGAAAGAACTTTATTTTCTTCTGCAGATTCAGTGTTTAATCCTTCATTGCGAGGGCTTTGAGTCCGTCGTGGATAGACTTAAGCGTAGATGTAATCCACCTTCCGAGACAGTTCTCCATTTGTCGCTATCAAAGTCTCCTCCATTTTTCCAATTTGATGGATGCACCTCGCGTGGCCAGCATTTTGATAGGTTGTATCCATCTTCAGCAATTTGCGGTACACCAGGACAATCCCAGTTCCAATCAGAACGATCCCAGTCACCATTATTACGAAGATATACAAATCTTCAATATCTTCGATAGAGAGATTACTCAGGCACAAGATCCTCCAAACACTTGTCACCCGTAAATAGCCCGCTGGAGCCGTCCCTGCGGGGCAAACAGCTTCCCCCGGAGCACTATTCCTTGTTGAAAAAATAGTGTCAATTGCGTTCAAAGCTCAAAGGACTTCATGACTACAGAGGTGAGCGCTACAGGTCTGTAGTCATTAAGTCCAGTGATCCGTGGCTTCTTGGGGACAGGGATGATGGTGGAGGATTTGAGGCAGGATGGCACGTGGCATAACTTAAGGGAGGTGTTAAAAATGTCTGTGAATACAGGAGCCAGCTGTTTCGCACAGAGTCTCAGGGTGGAGGGAGACACACCGTCTGGGCCGGGGGCCTTGTGCGGGTTCAGTCTGGAGAACTGTTTGAGCACATCCTGCTCACTGATGATAAGGGGAGGGGGGGAGGAGGGGGGGGGTGCCTTAAATGAAGTAGGGAATGTGGAGGCTGTGGAGCTGGAGGGAGGGGGGGAGTTGGACACAGATGACGAGGTGTCAAAACGGGCATAGTGTTGGGACAGTCTCTGACAAAGGGCTTTGTCATCCTGACCTTTAGGAGCCTTAGGTCGATAGTTGGTGATTTGCCTCAGTCCTCTCCACACGGAAGCCGAATCATTAGCAGTGAACTGCTGCTGGAGTCTCTCTGAGTACACAGATTTAGCCCTCTTCAGCTCTCTGTTAAACCGGTATTTAACCTCCCAATGACGAGAAAGAAAAAAAACCCCAGAAAAAACAAGACAGGACTAAAATACAAGGGATACAAAATCATACAGAGCATAAACACCTGACACTGAACGTTTTCCCACAGGGACCACAGACAACCCATCTAACTCCAAAGTACATAACCCCACGTGGTGTAGAACTCAAAGTAAGGATCTCTTCAAACACAAACTTAACATGCCAAAATCATACTCCCAAACCACCCCAGTACATGAAACCCAGTCAGAATTAAACCCAAACAACCTCAAACACACGGTAACTATGGAAAAAGAAACAAGAAATACATGCAAACACACGGTAACTATGGAAGAAGAAACAAGAAATACATGCTAACACCCGGTAACTATGGAAAAAGAAAACAAAAAACACAAACAAAACAAGAAATACATGCAAACACACATGAAGCAATCTAAAATTGCTTTGACATAACTTGACTATGGATACATGAGGCAACAAAAATTGCTAAACGTAACTTGACATGACTAGACACCGTATGGGCCAAAGCAAAAAGATGATCGGCGGAGATCCAACGCCCCCCAGGCAGAGCTCCGGCGACCTCCCTGCCTCCGATGGCCCACGGATAGTCCCACAAAAACAGTACATGATCAGGCGGCCTGCCCCAGTCCCAGGCCCCCAGAAAAAAGTCCTCTGGTGGCCGAACCAGGCCACCCTGTAGCAGACACAGCTTATCGGGTGACCAACCCAAGACGCCGAACGCACGAAGCAGTTCCTCGGGTGGCCGACCCGCATCCCACAACCACCAGGACCGTGGAGGAATTGCATGCAGCCGCCCGCCTAAAGACGACAAGACAGGAGAGCGCCAGTCTGCCAGACAAAAACCTCTAACGGCCCCCAGCTGGTGGCTCCTGAGAGGGGGACAACCGAAAACTTGGACCCCCTCGAATTCTGATTGGGTCGCAGCTGCACCTGCCCTGGACCCCCACTGGACCTCGTCAGACCCCGATTGGGTCACCACTGCACCCACGTCGGACCCCGACTGGGTCACAGCCACACCTGAGTCGGACCCCGACTGGACCTCGTCGGACCCTGATTGGGTCACCGCTGCACCTGAGCTGGACCCCCACTGGACCTCATTGGACCCCGATTGGGTCATCGCTGCACCCATGTCGGACCCCGCTTGGGTCACCGCTGCACCCACGTCGGACCCCGATTGGGTCACAGCCACACCTGAGTCGGACCCCGACTGGACCTCGTCGGACCCCGATTGGGTCGCAGCCACACCTGAGTCGGACCCCGACTGGGTCAGGACGGACCCTGATTGGGTCACCGCTGCACCCACGTTGGACCCCGACTGGGTCACCTCGGCCCACGCGTCGGACCCCGACTGGGTCAGGACTGCACCGGCGACGACCTCCATCCCCGAACCTGGAACCCCCAGTCCCGTGACCTTGACAGACTCCAGACCAGTAACGCTGTGGAGGGGCTCAGAGAACAGGAGAGGACCGGGATCAGTTCCACCGGCAGCGCAAGAGCCCAGCGAGACGAGCTCGGGTGCAGCAGACGGCTGCCCCTCGCTCGCCTCCCCATGAGGCAGGCAAAAATGCTCTAACACACCACAAAGGTAAACAAAGAAGAGCACTTGCCTGCACTCGGGCTCTGGAGCCGTCCAGGACTTCGCCGATCCAGGTTCAGGTAGACGCTTGTCGTCGGGCTCCCACTTGGCTGCGTCGGGTTCCACAGCCGGCCTGATGGTTTCTGCAGCTGGATCCTCTCGCGCTGATGTCCACACCGATAACCCGCACGGCGTGGGGGCAGGGGACCCTCGACCCGCTGGCTCAGGCTGCATCTCTATGGAGACCTGGGGACGCTTACTCGTCAACTCTGGCTCCTCACCGCAGTCCGTTCTCCTCCTCTGTCCAAAACAAGGCTGCAGGGCCGGGATATTTCCCAGAGCCGCAGGCCTCCCCCTCGTTTGACGGCGTGGATCTAACGCCGAGGACCGCTCAGCAGGAGGAGACACAGAGGCAGCAGGTTCAGTACAAATGACTACAGCTGGAGAAGGAAACTCAGGGAGCTGCGAACCCCGAGCTTCACCCCCAGGAGTCAGACAAGACAGATCACTATGATAAATAGGAAAGTGAAACTGAACTTGCCTGTCTCCCGGAGGGAGGATGGTGCCAGCTGTAGAGGACGTTGCTCCTTTCCTTGCTCGCTGGGTGGTAGGAAAGGACTCATGGACGGAGCTCGCCGGCGCAGGACTCTGATCACTCTCAGCAGCTGGAGAGAGCGTCAAGAATGAGGGAGCGGCAGCCGCAGCAGGCCGTGCACAGCATGCTGACCATACAGCAGGGGGTGGTGGCCCGAAAAAAGGGGCTGCAGGAATTCCCTCTTGAGATGACTCCGAAGAGACAGCTGACTGGTTGAGTGGGTCATTCCGGCGGCCCGAAACTGGATCCGGAGCAGGAGCTTGCTGAAGATGTGCCCGGCTGTGGCGCCGACGCCTTCGCCGGCCCCCAGATGGTGCGAACTCCTGAAACGGATGGAGGACAGGATCGGGATCTGCAGGCAAAGAGCAGGAGTGCCTCTTCTCCTGCTTCATGCCGCGTTCCTCCTCCAGCATCAGGAATATCTTGCATTGCGTGGCGATATCTTCCCTCCTCGCGTCGACTTCCGGGTAGTCGGCATAGCGGGGAGAGAGATGACGAAGAACATCTTCAGCAGCGTCCAGGTACCAGTGTATGCCGTGATCGTAATCCAGCAGGGAAGCGGAGATGAGCATCTCGTCCACGACTTCCAGAACGCCTGTCAGTTCGTGGCTCGGACTCCAAGCGCGGCCCGTCCGCGACGGCACTCCTCACATACACAGTACCCAAACAGGAAAAAGCAAATGTCCAAAAAACTCAAACTCACTGGTGAATTGCGTCTCGGGTTGGCGTCACCGTAAACGCCGTTTTGGCAGCAGTGCACTGTCATGCGGTGGCTCTCGCGAGCCACCATAAGACGCCACACAGTCACCAGTGAGTTCAGTGAGTTTTATTTACGGTGAAAAATGACAACACAAGCTGCTGGGGCAATGACACATATAAGTCTACACACATCAGGAGGCGTAAGGCTAAACAGCTCTCTTACAGGTCCACAGGAGGAGACGTCTCGGTCATACACAGACAGGCAAGGTTGGTGGAGTAATGATTACACAGGCTGCTGAGGCAGAGACACACAGAGGTCTACTCACACCGGGAGACGTAAGGCTAACAGCTCACTTACTGGTCCACGGGAAGCGACGGTCAACCACAGCCAGACGAGGTAGGAAATAGTCCAAAGCATCCGTAGCTCTGACGGAGAAAGACTGACACTGCTGCAGGGATGCGGCCGCTAGCGTGGGTATAAGAAGTCCACCACTAACGACCGCAAATGCAGAACAGCTGCTCAGGACTTGACAGCTGAGCGGAAGCCTCCCCGAGCACTGTCACAATAAGAGCTCGGAGAGCCAGGATGACAATGCCGCTGTCAAGCCCTGACAGGAATAGCCCGAGCACGATGACAAGGTGCTCGGGTCATGACAGAAACGTCACAAAGCTATGAGTAAGACGTCACATAGCTATGAGGAAAATGTCTCAAAGCTATAAGGAAAATGTACCAAAACTATGAGGAAAACGTCACAAAGCTTTGAGGAAAACATCACAAAGCTATGAGGAAAACATAATCAAGTCAGTATGTCTGACTTTTCACACATGCTGGACAACAGAGGCACTACTGCCCTCAGCAGTTCCGGTCATGCATTGCAGTTACAACTGAACATTTCTGTGGCATGTATATAAACTTTATAATTAAACTATTTGTTGACAGTAGAAATCTGCATCAACAAATTTTTATTGTTGATGTTATCGACAATGTCAACTAATCGTTTCAGCCCTACTCAGCTAATGGGTTACGTAAGAGGGAGGGCGGAATTGAACAATTAAAGTCTGCTTCTTAAAGTGCAAGCTATAAATTGTCAAGGTTCTGAGCATGGTGAGGGGACTGTGCTCACACTTTTAAGTTCATTTCTGTTATTTTCTGTAGTTTGGTTATTGTATTTATGTCCATGGTCATGTCCCTAATTATGTTTTTTTTGAGTTTGCAGTTTATTTCTGTTTGCTATGATTATCATCTGCGTTCTGTCTTGTTATATTTCTTATCTTAGTCTTAGATTAATTCTTTATAGTCCTATTTATTACTATTTATTATTAGTATCGTGGTTATGGTTATGTTCGGTTGATTTATGTCTGCCTTTTATCAGGATTTGAATCAGGCCATGCCGCGCTTTAAGTTTATACTTAAACTTTATTAATGTTATCATATTTTTGGTTTGGTTTGGGTTTTATTTTCATGGTCACAGTATGTTTGATTTTGATTCTCATGGTTATGTTTACTTCTGTCTTGATTTTTGGCTGGGTTTTTATGTTCAACCCCTTGTTATTCAGTGTGCACAGCTGAGTTGAGTTTTTGATTACTGATTGTTCACGGGTGTTGGTAATTTGCTGCAATATTTAGAGATGCCACACACTGCCCTCGGTGCAGCGATCTACTGTGTTTCATGTCCTGTTTAGCCAAGTTTATATCATGTCTTGTTCACGCTAATGTTTGGAATTTAGTTTTGTTAAATAAATCACGCAGAGGAAAAGAAAGCCTGCACGTGGGTCCAATTTCTCTGTGTGCCACGAAGAGGCACACATCATGACAGAAAATCACTGCCAAACCTGGACTCAGCAGGCTTGGCTGGGCAGTGAGAGCTAGGGGGACTTGTCTTGGACTTGGTTGAGTAGCACAGGATTTATGAAGAGGTGGAGGAGTGGAGGCCTGTGGCTTTGGAGGAGCCTCGAAGGATCGCAGCGAGCAGACCAGAGGTGTTTCAGATTGTTGCCCCAACGCTGCGGACCTTCCTGCTCATTTCTGGGCCCCTCCCATTCTCCACTCCACCTGTTACTGTGCCACAACCAGCTCTCTCCTCAACGCCACCAGGCTCTTCTTCACCTGCCGCCACCCCAGCACAGGATGATCCCACTGTTTGCCGGATCGGGTTTGCAATGGCTACTGCCGAGGAGCTGGAGGAGTGCCGACAGATTTTGCTGTCTGAAATTGAACTGCTAGTGGAATATAAGCCTTGGCTCCTCCCAGAGTATGTGGCCCTTCTGTGCGGAGACTCACCGGGAGATCCGGAGTCTGAGCTGACGATAGAGCACCCCCTGGCTCCGGTGCCTCGCCCACTGCATCATGTTCCTGCGCCTTCATCTCCTTGCCACGTGATCTCTGCAGCCACCAAGAAGGATTCTCCTGGGTCTTCAACAGTAGCAACCACAACAGCACAGGAACTAAGGCAAGTACCTTTTCATTCTTTAACATCAACAAAAAACCTTTCCTTGTTCACGGTGTGACAGCCATCCACCTTGGCTGAGCCCTCGCCACCTGCTGTTGCATCCATCCATCCTCACCTGCATCTCCCATTTCCCCCCTCTGTTTTTCGGAGTGTCTGCCAATCCTGGGTGGGAACTGACGAGCCTGCTGTTCCAGAGACTCCTGTTCCAGCTCCACAGCCACATCCCAGATGGAAGAAGAGTGATCCCTGTACTTCGAGACCTATACTAATGACAGAGTGTCCCCTGGTTTTGGCATCGTGTGACCCAGTGCCATCTGTGAGATGTTCCCTGGCTCCGTTACGCATGTCTCCACGCCCAGCTCCAGCAGTCCCGAGGTGCACCCAACAGCTCCAACTCTCCACGAGAAGCACGCACCAGCTCCTGACCTCCACAAGGAGCACGCAACAGCTCCTGACCTCCATGAGAGGCACGTGTCAGCTCCTGCTGTCATGTCTGCTCCTTTGCCAGCGCCATGTCTATCATCCGGGCTGCAGGTCATCCTGAGATCATTGTGGTTAAAGCAGCAGAGCCGCCTGGGTCCTCGCTGGCAGTGGAACAAGAGCCAAGGCAAGTTCTCTTCTTTACATTTTCAACATCTATACTAGAGAGGTCTTGTTTTGCTCTTGATGGGGGAATCCAGTTGCAGCAGCCATCTGCTTCTGGGCTTTCCCCATCGGACTCTGCTACTGCTATAGGTAGTGACCAGGCTTATGTCCCTTCCTCCCTATCCAAGGTGGCCATGTCAGTGATGGAGTTGCAGGGGTACCACAGTCCACCTCATCCACCCACCATTCCAGAGGTCAGTGGACCTCCAACCGTCATCCCGGAGGCTGTTGGACCTCCAACCATCATTGCAGAAGCCAGGGGTCTCTGCCTGCCATCATTGCAGAGGCCGGGGGTCCCCGCCTATTGTCATCTCAGAGGTCGGGGGGTCTCCGCCTGCCACCACCACAGAGGCCGGGGGGTCCCAGCCTGCCATCATCACTGAGGTTGGGAGACCTTCAGTCGCTGTCCCAGAGGTCGGGGGACCTCCAGCCATTGCTCCATCAGGCTCTGTGGTCCAGTGGTTCAGGGACTCTGGGAGACCACCCGATGCATCATGTTCCTTGGCCTGGTGGTCCAGGGACTCTGGGAGACCACCCGACGCATCATGTTCTCTGGTTTGGTGGCTCAGGAATGTTGGGAGACCACCCGACCCATCCTGCTCCTTGGCCTGGTGGTCTTGGGACACTGGGAGGCCACCTGACACATTACACCCTATGGTTTGGTGGCTCGGGGACTCTGGTAGGCCACCCGACATATCATGCTCTCTGGGCTGGTGACCCTGGGATGTTGGGAGGCCATTTGATGCATTAAACCCTATGGTTTGGTGGCTCAGGGACTCTGGGAGGCCACCCAGTGTATCATGCTCTCTGGTCTGGTGGCCTGGGATGCTGGGAGGCCACCTGACACATCACACTCTTCAATCCGATGGCCCAGGGACTTGGTACAGCCACCAGACTCACCATGCTGTCTGGTTTGGGGGTCCATGGACTCTGGTCAGGCCCCTAACACGTCATGCTTTTTGGTCTGGGGCCAGGGACTCTGGTTGGCCGCACCAACTGTTTTGTTTATGTTTTGGATTCTGTGTGTGTGTGTGGGGGGGGGGGGTTGTTGGTATTGTTTTGGGTGTCTGGTATCCACCCCTTAAAGGTGGGTTTACTGCCCTCCCATCGAGTTTCCCAGTTTTCGACTAGTAGACAGCAAGCTAACACGTGTGGTGCAGGCCTCAATGATGACAAGATGTTTCCTTTTATCTCGTTTATTGAAGCTACCCCACAAGGAACTCAACGTGATATACACTCGTCTTTTGGGTTTTACATCCGTTTACATTTGTTCCTACATCCGTGTAAAACTACAACAAAGTAAACATATACACGCCGTCAATGATATGGTCACCGTATTTAGCTTAGCACATGTTAGCGTTAGCTCTAGCTTAGCTTGGTAACAATGACTGGTAGGACTAGAGTCAGATCGCTTAAAATACACCAATGCAACCATGCAGTTCTCATTGTAGCTGTTAACACTGTCAAACCATGCAGATATTCACGGACTAATGATGTCCAAGGCGCCGATAATTAAACAACATCCACAGCGTTCGTACAATGAGTGACGCTCTGCTCCATTCTCCGGTTATATCATTACTGCGCATGTGCAACACTTTGTGTATCAGTTCAAAACGATGCTTTCACTACACCACTAGAGGGAGCCAAACTCCCTTACATGAAATGCTGTAATGGGAACTCTTAACTTAATACATGGAGGCAGCATACTCCCCGTCTGGTGCAATAACATTGTACCACTATTTAGCCTTACAACATTTCAAACAACAGTGCATAACAATGTTAATAAATATCATTATCTGTTATTCCCCTTCTGCTATCAGTAAAACCATTTCTGTAATTGGTCTCAGAAACACTTTAACAGTCCCATCTCTTATTATCTTCACCTCTGCTTTTCGTACTTTATTGTCCCTTCCGTGAAATGTCTTCACAATCCGCCCCATGGGCCAGTCATTTCTGTGTGCTTGCCCATCCTTGAGCAAAACGACATCTCCAACATTGATGTTCGGTTTCTCATCAGACCATTTTCTTCGGCTCTGAAGAGTCACAAGATACTCTTGTCTCCATTGTTTCCAAAAACTGTCCGCAAGAGCCTGCACTTGTTTCCACTGACATGCATGAAGTTCTGGTGCAGCGAAAGTTCCCGATGGTGCTGTCAAGGGGTTGGTTTTTTGCGTCAGTAGCATTGCTGGGGTTAGGATGGTTGGATTGTCAGGATCTGTTGAGACCGGCACAAGTGGTCTTGCATTCATCACTGCCATAACCTCCGCCATTAAGGTGCTCAGTACCTCATGCGTGAGCCGTAGTTTGTTCTTGAGAAGTAGTGCATCTAAAATCCGCCTGGCAACTCCAATGAGTCTTTCCCAGGATCCACCCATGTGTGATGCATGGGGTGGGTTAAAAAACCATTTGCAACCCTTTTCTTGTAGGTAACTCGTTAATGCTGCATCACTGCACTCAATTCTCAGTTCCTTACATTTGCTCCATACCTCTTCTCTCTCAGCGGGAAGTGGTTCATCCCAGTCGCCATGTTCTGTTGACAGTTCACGCAGGAGGTTCTTCCCCTGCATCGTGATAGGCGCCACAAACCTTAGGGGATCATACAGGCTGCTGACCGTCGCCAAGACTCCCCTTCGATTGCAGGGCTTCCTGTTGATGGACACCTGAAACATAAAACTGTCAATCTCAACATTCCAAGGCACCCCTAAACTCCATTGTAGTGGGAGCTCGTCACGTTTGAGATCTAAGTCTTTTAAGTCCTTTGTTCTTTCATTCGCCGGAAAGGCTTCCATGACCCTGCAGTCATTAGATGCTATTTTGTGTAGTTTGAGATTGGATTGTGCTAACATCTTTTGTGCGTTTGTCAGGATGTCAACAGCTTCTTCTGGTGTGGCTGTGGAGGCTAATCCATCATCTACATAGACATGTCTCATTATGAACTGTGTTGTGTCATGTCCATGCGCTTTCTCACCTTCAGCTGCAGCACGTCTCATGCAGTAAACAGCCACGGCTGGAGAAGGGCTATTTCCGAACACATGCACTTTCTTTCTGTAGTCTCTTACTTCTTTGTCCGTGATGTCAATAAAAACTTGATCTTCTATTGACAGCACTGGTTTATCGTCGTCCTTTGTTTTATCAAAGACTGTGTTTCCTAAGTGGTCTGTGTCTCTCTCACCCTGCAAGGCATATGGCAGTATGCTGTTGGGGCGTGAGGTGGAGCAACCTGAAACCTCTTTGACAAGAAATGTGTTTAGGCATGGGCTGAGGGATGATGCACGACCATTGTAGAGCACTTGTGTCTTTAGCACGTTAACAGTCGAAGGCTTGCGTGTTGTCCCCAAACACGTTTCTCCCACAGTAACCCATCCCAAGTCCAAGCGCTGTGCATAGGGAGTACTGTGGGGCCCATTTATTTGTTCCCTCACCTTGTGTACCTGTAGGACATCTCTTCCCAGCAGTAGGAGGATGGGAGCATGTTCATCTACAGGTGGAATCTTGTCTGCGACTTTTCTCAGGTGTGGATGCACAAGTGCGTCCTTTGGAGATGGGATCTCCCTCCTGTCATCGGGATCATGTTACACTCAATCAAGTTTGGAAGCTGGAGCTGTACTTTTCCATCCATTGATTCTATCATGAAGTTTGGAACTCTCCGCCCCCAAACCGTAGTAGCCCCTGAGCATGTTTTCAGTGTGTAAGGGTCGGAAGGTGCTCTAATGTTGAACAGCTGGAAAAACTCTGATTTAGCGAGTGATCTGTTGCTTTGTTCATCGAGCACTGCATACATTTTCTGGGCTTCTTCTCTGTGTCCTGCAGGATAAACTAACACAGGGCTAATTTTTGAGCAGGATCGTGGGTTTTCTGCATTACCGTAAACTTCTGTGCATCTAGACGTGACTAGTGTGCCCTCATAATCATGGTACTCCCCGCCATGATCCGTCTCAGCTTCCTGAGGCTCCATGGGAGGAGGAGAGGGGCCAGGATGTAGTGCTGCTACATGTCTATCACTACCACAGTCAGAGCACTGGATTGACTGTTTACAGTCTTTTGCCAGATGCTGAGTGGAGCCACAACACTTAAAGCAGATATGATTCTCTCTCAAGAACAGTTTGTGTTCTTCTATTGGTTTGGCTCTAAACATTTTACATTTCTTTAATGGGTGTGGCCTTCTGTGTATGGGACATTGTTTATCTGGGCTTTCTGTTCTTTCACGTGTGTGGTTACCTGTAGCTGCGGGTGAAGCTGGTGGGATGTCTGTTTTGTGGACACTGATGAGGTGCTCACTGGCGAACTTGGGGACCTTTTCAACTCTGGTGTTCATGTGGGCCGGTGGAGAGAAACTGAAACTTGGGTCGTTTCTTATTTTGGCTTGTCGTCTGACGTAGCTGGAAAAAAAGCTGAAAGGAGGAAAGGCGACTTTGTGTGTTTCCTTGTAATTGGCACCTGCTGCAATCCACTTCTCCTGTAGGCTGTAGGGCAGTTTCTCGACAACAGGATTCACTCCACGGGCTGTATCCAGGTATGCGAGCCCAGGTAGGTATCCGCCATCCTTTGCACATTCGAGTTCCTGTAGAACGTCACCAAGTTCTCTCAGCTTGAGTGCATCTTTGTTGCTGATTTTGGGAAAATCATCAAGCTTTTTTAGCAGTGCATTTTCTATTGCTTCGGGTGACCCATAACACTCTTCTAGCCTTTCCCAGACTAAGTTGAGGGCTGCTTTTGGGTTGAAGACATGTGCAGAGCGGATCCTCTTTGCTTGCTCTGCTGATTCTGTGCCAAGCCATTTTATCATCAGATCCAATTGCTCGTGGTGTGAGAGGTTGAGGTCTTGAATGGCGTTCTGGAAAGATGCTTTCCATGCCCAATAATTCTCTGGGAGGTCATCAAACTGTAGGAGTCCCGTGCTCAACATCTCCCGGCGTGTGAGATATTTGGTCAGATCCTGAATGCTTTGTGCTTCGGCATAATGTGTTGCGGGGGCATAATAGGGTCGTAACGTTGGGGGATTAATTGTCTCTGCAGCTCCCTGCTCCTCCTTCATGTTGACGCTGACCCTACTCTTACCATCTACGGCATTAGATGGGATGAATGGTACATTTGTGGCCATTTCAAACTGTTCACACTGGATCTTAGAGGGGGTGGCTGGATCAGTTTTAAATGGAGTTTCCTCAAGGCGCACATCAAAGTGTTTCTGTACATGCTCAGATGTGTGTTGTGCTGAGCCAACTGGCAAGTCCATTAATGCTTGGCTGAATTCACTTCTTGCACATTCCTCTGCTTCTTCATAGGCCGCGGCTTCAGCTTCTGCAGCTGCAACAGCCTTCTGATGGTTCAAAATGTGCATTTGTGCTTCAAGATTAGCTTTCTGCGTGATGAGGGCTGCTTCTTTCTCTGAATAAGCTAATTCAGCTCGTGCAGCATCTGCTTTGGCTCTAGCTCTTATGGCTGAGGAGGCAGCTGAAGAAGCCTTGCTTGACTTGAAGCTACGTGAGTATAATGAGCTAGCTCGTGCAGCTGTAGCCAAGGGAGCTGTGTGTTCCGTCTCCATAACTTCACTTCTGAGTTGGGGAGTTGGCTGGTGCTGCTCTCCTGCCCTGAGGCTCATTTGCTGCTTGTTGTTTGTTTATTGGGCCCGCCGCGCTGTAGTCCTTTTACTTTACTGCCCTCCCATCGAGTTTCCCAGTTTTCGACTGGTAAGCAGCAAGCTAACACATGTGGTGCAGGCCTCAATGATGACAAGATGTTTCCTTTTATCTCGTTTATTGAAGCTACCCTACAAGGAACTCAACGGGATGTACACTCGTCTTTTGGGTTTTACATCCGTTTACATTTGTTCCTACATCCGTGTAAAAGGACTAATGATGTCCAAGGTGCCGATAATTAAACAACATCCACAGCGTTCGTACAATGAGTGACGCTCTGCTCCGTTCTCCGGTTATATCATTACTGCGCATGTGCAACACTTTGTGTATCAGTTCAAAACGATGCTTTCACTACACCACTAGAGGGAGCCAAACTCCCTTACATGAAATGCTGTAATGGGAACTCTTAACTTAATACATGGAGGCAGCATAGTGGGGCTCTGTCAAGGTTCTGAGCATGGGACCATGCTCACGCTTCAAGTTCATTTCTGTTATTTTCTGTTGTTTGGTTGTTGTGTTTATGTTCATGGTCATGTCCCTAATTATGTTCTTTTGAGTTTGCCGTTTATTTCTGTTTGCTATGATTATCGTCTGAGTTCTGTCTTGTTATGTTTCTTATCTTAGTCTGAGTTTAATTCTTTTAAGTCCTATTTATTACTATTTATTATTAGTATCATGGTTATGGTTATGTTTGGTTGATTTATGTCTGCCTTTTATCAGGATTTGAATCAGGTTATGCCGCGCTTTAAGTTTATGCTTATACTTTATTAATGTTATCATGTTCTTGGTTTGGTTTGGATTTTATTTTCATGGTCACAGTTATGTTTGATTTTGATTCTTATGGTTATGTTTACTTCTGTCTTGATTTTTGGCTGGGTTTTTATGTTCAATGCCTTCTGTTATTCACTGTGCACAGCTGAGTTGAGTTTTTGATTATTGATTGTTCACAGGTGTTGGTAATTTGCTGCACTATTTGGAGACGCCACACATTGCTTTCGGTGCAGCAATCTACTGTGTTTCACGTCACGTTTAACCAAGTTTATATCATGACTTGTTCATGTTCATGTTTGGAATTTAGTTTTGTTAATTATGCTGAGGAAAAGAAAGCATGCACATGGGTCCAATTTCTCTGTTTATGCGCCACGAAGGCGCACATCATGACATAAATCAAGTGTGTTTGAAGAAGGCCAAGAAAAATAAAAAATAAAAGATACATATCCGGATTAGGACCACATATGAAAGTGGCCTGGGTCTGGTGTGAAAAAAATCAGTTGTGTGCTGTTCAGACTGTCATAAAAAATCAGATATGGGTCACATGTGCAAAAAATTGGATTTGGGCCTCTTTTGCCTGCAGTGTGAATGTAGCCTAAGTCCCTCCACCACCACTTCCGCACATGAGACCTTAAGTTGGAAACCTTCATCGAAATGAATGCCAAGAGTGAAATTATCTTTTGATCCCGATCAAATTTTGCCATAAGTTACACATATGTTTGTCAGTTTAAAAGATAATTTTCCAGGTAAATAATGATGTAGGTTGTTGTCTAACTATTAAGGTATACAGTTATGATAATATGTAAATTAAAAGATTACAAATACAGAAGCATGTACCTGATGTCACATGTTCAAAGCGTGCCCAGGGTGAAGCAACAGTCCTCTGGTTCAGTTGCAGCTCTCAAAATATAAAACAATACCTTTGTGTTGTTTTTCTCCTCTTTGGATCCTTCTTTCATTTGTCAGGAAATGGGAGGTGAGGTTTTAGTAATCTCCCACCATGATCATGTTTGGTGATGTGCGATGATGGGAGATGTTGTCCGCTAATTGTTTTCATAAAAACTTAATATTACTCTGTTATTATATGACAACTGACAGCTTTAATTATGTGGAAAATAATCTTTTAAATTGACAAACATCATATGTGTAACTCATGGCAAAATTTGATCGAGATCAAAAGATAATTTCGCTCTTGCTATTCATTTCAATGGAGAATTTTTCTGATTTAAGGTCCCATAATTATGCGGAAGTAGGGGGTGGGGCGTGACTTAGGCTCTCTATTAGGTGGTGGTGGGCCTAGTGGCTCTATCTACTTTAGTTTTTGAGTTGATTGATACCCACCCAGAGAGTAGCTGATTTTCACAGATATCCTAACACATATTTTTCTAGAGATGAATCTGTTTGTTGGCAGGATAAGTATGTACACAGTTTTATGAAAATTAAGTTTTAATTACAAAACCTGATAAAACAATCACTAAGGACCACTATATGCTTAACCAATCAAAATAGTGCTCTATGGTCACCTGACTTGAATTCGACAATGATCGGCATCATTGTCAGAAGTAAACAATGTAAAAAGAAAGAGATGAGGTAACAAGACTGCAATTTTGTCAGTTAGGTAAGCATAATAAGTTATATTTATGTCTATTTTCTTTGCATGTTACGGATCTCCATAGTCAATATTAGAACCAAATACATGCTCCCCGTTGTTCCTTGTCTTGTATAGCTTATTGCTGAATGACGTAATTACACGTCCTTTATGTTGTGTTGTTCCTGCTTATGTGAAAGAAGTCTTGCTGAAAAAACAAAACCAAAGCACAGCATACACAAACATCAGACCAGCACCCAAACACAACAAGCCCAGCATTCATGTTTATGCTGGTTTTGATGCTGGTGTATGTTGTTGTTGGGTTCTTTTTCCAACAGCCAGTGTATCTACTATGACAACAGTCTAACATTTATTACAGATGTGGTGCTCTTGAGTAGACTGGAACCTGTTTTTGTTGAGCACAGACCTCAGTTTGGTTGGGGATTTGTATCTGAAGTATGGGGTTGCTCATCTAAAATATTGTAAAGGAGACAAAATTGGGTGGGAAGCTTAATTGTGGACAACTACACTGTATTAAAGCTCACTTAAATCAACTGGATTCAAGTTTTTGTTTTTTGTTTTTTTTTTACTCTGAAACGTTTCACCACTTATCCAGTTCACTATTCAGAGTAAAACAAATACAGTACTTGATTCCAGTTGACTTGACTGAGCTTTAATACAACATACTTACCCACCTGGATGACTGAGAATCTTCATCAAAGTGTGGACAACTATGTAATTACTACATAAATGTTCTTCTAAAGATAACTAGCTACATTGTGTTAACATTTTCTCTTCTGTTCTACAGGTAACACCAGATGCTCAGACATTCCTAACATCTCCTGGACCTGTCTGGATCACTGTCTTTTTGTCTTGTTTGTCTTAAATTGAGTATTAATGTTTACAGTCTTTAATATACATGTAATGGTCTCTGTGTGTGCTCTGTCTCCCTGCCTCTCTCTAACTGCGACTCTGGAAGTGTCCTTCCGGGCCAAACACGGGGACAGCTCCTATATGGTGTATGCGAGCTCAGGACAGATGAAGTGTTTTGAATGTGGAGACGTGGGCCATAAACGGTTCACTTGTCCGCACACGCAGCGGGCAGGGAGCTCTGATGGAGCCGCGGCTGGAGCCGGCGGCGTGCCCTCCGCTCACGCCGCTGCTGCGGACGGCGTGGCGGGGCCTTCTGCTGCAGCTGAGGCTGCCGGCGCGGCCTCCGCTCCCGCCGCTACTACGGACGATGTTGCGGGGCCTTCCGCCGGTCCTGCTCCGGAGCCTGCTGCTGTGTCTGTGGACAGCCCGGCTGTGGCACCTGCAGCCCAGCTTACGGCCGGGAGCGTCGCTGGTGATGGCGCCCAAACTGTCACTGATGGTGCGTCAGCATCTCGCTGTGTGACATCAGTGGCTGTGCTTCCGGAGGCTGCTACCATTTCAGAGGAGGAGACGGAGCAGCGACAGTCTGCTGCTGTGGGTCGCGTCCAGGAAAATTTGGCCCATGATGAATCCACTGGTCCAAATGAACCAAACAGTCAGCTGAGTTGTGCCGACGAGGAAATGGAATCTGATAACGACACTGTGTCTAATACTGAGTCTATTGAGGCAAAATGCAGTACAAACACAAGTTTGTATTCACTGGAAGAAATAAATGCTTTTCTGGATGAAACCTATAACAAGGCCATTAAAGTCACCGACTACTTCAGTGACACTGATAAATTCATTAAGTCTGTTAATGTGCTAAGAAGGCAGGTTGGTCTTGACCTCCTGGATGAAAGGAAACGTTTTCGCCTCAAGAAACACCTGACAGCCCTGCGTAAAGCAGCAGGGGGAACAGGGGTCAAGCGCGCCCGACAGGAGGAATAAATGGCGGTCATTCTTCTGCCTGTTTTACACATTTTTGGGATATTGTTTGATCAGACTTTTATATGACGTTTCTAATTGACTGTAATTGACTGTCACGGAACTGGATCTTTACCTGCAGGGCATGGATGCCCCATCGTTTTCTTTCTACAATCTGGACGAGCCTGCTTCAACGATGACTTGCTTGAAAATCCCGCATGGTCTAAGGACTACAATCCAGCTGAGATGAGGAAGATGTCTCTGGGACGTACAACGGAACTGGCTGCGGCCGCACAGCGCTATCTCTGCTGCTGGAGGAAGGGGAATTGGCCTTGCTTAAGAACTGGAGGCCTCTGGCTCGTCTTTGCACGGACTACGAGGAAGACTCGCACTACTGCCACTGGCAATGTGGAATAGGTGGACTGCAAGGAATACTCTGTGTTGTGTGTGGGGGGGAAGACTTATGTTTGTACTTTTCCAATGTGAGACACTTGGTGGAATGATATGGGTGCTCTTACATTTTCTTGAATTGTGCAATAAAGGCATTTTTTAAAAGTCATAGTCTCTCTCTCTCTCTCTCTCTCTCTCTCTCTCGCTCTCTCTCTCTGATTAGGCTTACTCCCTGCAGCCTTGTTCACCACCTGCTGTTAATCAGAGGAGTCTCTTAAATAGGACGCTCTCCTTTCGCTCTGCCTGGCTGCGTTAACCTGTATCCTGTCTGGGCTCAGTACTGTTTATCTTATCTTGCCTTGCCATGCTTCTGATCTTTTCTTGCCCTAGACCCTGAGACTGCCTAATGTTTGGACTGTCTGCGTTCTTTATGTTCATCTGCCCTGCTCGACCCTCTGCCTTCCCCAATTCTCAAGTTTGCCTTATGGACTGGATTTGGAAATTCCTGGATTGTGCACATCACCTCTTTTCCCAAGTAAGTCGACTTACCATCGTCTGTCTTCACGGCTCTTCACTCTCACTCCCCAGTATTCAGGCCTAGCCAGCCTGTCTCCAACAATCCCCTAGAAGCTCCCCAGCAGCACCTCAGCATCTTCTCCCCTGGCAACCTGCTCCCACAGCGTGGAGATTCTTCACCTGCTCCCAGCCACTCTCTCATGTAGAAGTTGTAAGCACAAAAAACTAACATTAAAACGATGCCATTCAGTTTGCCATTTATACTTACCTGTCCCTCTGGTCTCTCCTCACAGGGTTACCAGATCCTCATGAAAATCACCATTGCACATTTACCTTGCACATTTATTGTAATAAAGATTATTGTTTCACCTCATTTATCATTTCCTTCCGTGTTTGCTTTTGGGTCATATGCCTCGAACCTTAACAGTACATGGCCAGTTCAGCTGGAGTCAATCAGATTAAAGTTTCTTACTCACCATCATTCGCTTGAGCTGATTTTTGCCTCATTTTTCAGATTCTCTCAATATTTGTTTTAGTAGCATACTGCATGTAGCATTGTCTATGAAAGCCTATGTGGACTGTACATCTGAAGTGTGGCTATTGTGCAGCTTATATTTTTATATGTCTTTTCAGTTATTTTGCTTTCCTTTGTATCCAGATTTACAAAGTCCACTTTGAAGAACACTCTTACCTGAATATTGAATTGTATGTACAGTACATTTGCAGTACTCCACATCCCCCTGCTGACATTCACAGTAACTCATGAAAACGTGTCTGACTTGACATAAGAGACATTACCAATAAAGATAGGGCCATACCAAGGCAATAAAAATTGGGTAGCAGACAAAGAGTGAGACAAAGTAGTTTATTTTGACATTCTGATCAGATTTAAATATACAAATGATGCTGGTGTAATAGCTGATTATGAATCAACAGGGCTGTACATTAACTTTTTTAGCTCATACCAGTGATACTACAGAGGTTCATAGTGATGCAGCACAAGACAAAAACCTGTAGCACAATAAAAACATGTTACATTTCTAAAATTGACTGCAAGGATAAGGACCAGTACTTATATAGCACTTTTCTAGTCTCAAAAACCACTCAAAGTGCTTCACTAGTACTAACCTCTATTCTAAGAGAGAGACGGATACCTAGGGACCATTTAGAATCACCATTTAATCTAACATGCATGTCTTTGGATTGTGGGAGGAAACCAGCTCACCAGGAGTAAACCCACACACCACAGAGAGAACATGCAAACTCCACAGAGAAAGGTTCCTACCCCTGCCAGCCTTGGGATTCAACCCTGGAACCTTCTAAGTGTTAGGCAACAGTGCTAACCCCGTACCACTGTGTAAGTAGCGCAGATTAATCATTAAAAATACAGTATTTCACGTTACGATTAAAAACAACTTGTCAAGATCTAGAAATTATTTTAAATTTACATACATTTCCACATCAGTCATCAATCCTAATCACCTAAACACACTCTCCATACCATACAAATTAACAGGCCAGTGTTGGCCCGTGGGCTGTATGTTTGACACCCCTTGACTAGCCTGTGGCCTACGTTGCCCCATGAAGCTTTCTTGTCGTACTCCTCCTCCAGGGACCCATGCAAATTAAACCCACTGTGGGACCAGGTGAAGCAGGAAGAAATGGAAAAAACTCCCAGAGCCTGCAGCAGCTCTGACCATCCCCCAGCAGCTGCGGAGAAGAGACCAGCCTGTCCTGTCGGCGAGGAACAATCTATGCATCCCAGTTCAACTCACATCTGCTTTTTTTTTTTTTGGTGACAGCCCACTCCAAAATAAAACATTCTGCTTTGTGTGCTACTAAAGATGATTGAAAAAAGTTCAGCCTGCACACACAGACACACGGTATCTGTTCTTGTAAATATTGTGACGTTTCAAGGGTTCACACAATAATGAGAGAGGATCTGTGACGTACAGTCATTTATTCTTCACTGACTCATTACACGGAATAGAGGGGAGGTTATTCACACTGACACTCATCTCACGCAGGGTGACGTAGACACATAACCTCTCACACACAGGGAAAACAACACTCACAACCAGACTTATAACACAGTAATAATGGAACAACAATAACACTCAGAACACAAGAATAATAAGTCTTTGAATTCCCCCATGGCACAAAGCATGCCGGGAGAATCCCCGTTCCATATCACAGCCCCGATGTTACACTGTCCCCGCCTGAACTGGTTTCTGTCCCCAGAATAAGTCCAACCTAACAGTCCAATACAAATCTATCCAGGTGTTGGGGTGGCCGCCGTTGTCGGCGGCTAGCACACACAGGCCCGTTACAGTCTACCCGAGCCTCAGCCGGGGTCCCCGATCAAGATGGGGCCTCTGGCTCGGCCACCTGCAGGGCAGCTGCCTGGTACAGGGTGAGGCGGTCGCGATGAAGCACCTCCACCCGGTTCCTCTTCTGTAGCCTCACTCTGTACACTACATCTGACAGTCTCTGTAGGACCACACACAGTCCCGACCAGTGGCTCACCAGCTCTGCTGACAGTCCCTTTTTCCGCTCTGGGCAGAAAACCCAGAGCTGATCTCTGGGTGCAAAGTCCCGCCCCTGGCAGCGGGAGTCGTACACTCGCTTCTGTCGACTCCTCACAGCTACCAGGGCTTCCCAAGCCAGTTTGTGTACCGTGTGCAGACGTTTTCTCAGCGAAACAAGTAATCCAACCCCAGTTTGCCGTCCACCTCATATTGCTGTAAGGGGGCGTGGGATTGCTGAGTTGGCCCTTTCTGAGCCATGCAGGTGTCACAGTGATGGACATGGAGCTTCATCTCCTGACAACACCCCAGCCAGTAGAAACGGGTCTGAAGACACTGCAGAGTCTTCTTCACCCCTAAGTGACCCGCCTCCATTGACCCGTGGACCAACTAGAGCACCTTGGGGCAGAGCCGTCAGGGGACCAGCAGCTGCCAGATGTGACACTGCCCAGCTGGAGACTGCCATCGCTGATAGAAAACACCCTCACGACAGCAGAGGTTGGACTGCTGGGAATGCAGGGCCTTGGTCTCTGGATCCAGCACAGACACAGCCTCCTGGGTGGGCCACTGGTCCATGTCCAACCACTGCCAGACCTGGCAAACGACAGGATCTCCATCCTGCTCGCTCCGAAGCTGCTGCATGCTGAGGGCCTCTGTGAAGTCATTGCTGGGGAGAGCTGCTCGATGAACTGAGGGAGAGCTGTGAGCTGCTGCGCTATCCCGGGCTGTAGTGGTCTGGAGGGCCCATGAGACTACTGGGTCACAATCCTCGGCCTGTGCTGATGGCACTGGCCCTTCGATCGCACGGGTCCCCTGGTTCTCCATGTGGCTGTTGCCACAGAGCGTGATGGTCTTAGCTTCCAGAAGGAGAGAAGAGCTGGCGGTGTCGATCTTTGCACCCCATGCTGTGAACAGATCTAGTCCAATGATGCAGGGGTCTTGGATGTCAGCCAGCCAGAACGGGTGTTTTGTGTTCTGACTGGCCACACCCACAACAAGGATTCAATGTCCTCCCTGTCTGGCGCACTCACCGGTGGCTGTGGTGATGCAGTGCCTGGTGGGTTCCCACCCTTGCGGTCTGAGTTCATCTGTACCAGGCAGCACACTGGGTCGGACCAGGGAGATGGTGGAACCAGTGTCGATCAGGGCCCGGATTGGTGTGCTGTCCAGGCTGCACTGCAGGAACAGCTCTGGTGAGTGTCCAAGTCGGCCCAGCTGTCCATCGGGGAAAATGTCTGTGGGAGGGGGCAGGTCGCTGTCTGTGCCACCTTGCCACCTCGGTCTAGGATTAAAGCTGGTGAGGAGGCTGGTTGTCACGGGGTGGGTGCAGGGCAGTGACGTGCAATGTGTCCTGGTTCCCTTCAGCGGAAGCATCCCTTCTCGCCCGCCATTGTCGTACTCTCACCGGTCGCACAGCTGCGGTCTGGCACAATTCCTCCTCGTCCTCGCTGTCAGCTGTGGCCTGGAAAGCTCTCTACCTAGGTGATGACATGTCAGCTGCATAATCCATCACTGGCCCCACCCGCTCCACTTCTGCCACGGCTGTCTCCCAGCTGATCGCTGTGTGAATCCGGATGTGTTCCTGAAGCCAGGCCGGGCAGAGCCCTTGGATGAAGTTCTGTAGGCCCAGCTTCTCCACTACCTCCGGCATGAAATCTGGGTAGCCACGCTGTGTCAATAGCCGTACGTCCGCTGCATAGGCTCCCAGGCTCTCGGTTGTCTCGCCAGCGGCTGGCCAGCTGTTCCCAGGCCTGATCACATGGGTCGCTCTCCCGAACCGCCACCGGAGTGCTCTTTGTAGCGCTGGCCATCTGTGATGTTCCTGAGGCTGGAGCTCAGACAGCGTGCAGAGGGATCCACCCTCCAGAGCCAGCATGACCTGCACAGCTGTCTCTTCAGGTGTCCAGCCATTCAGCACAGCGGCCAGTTCAACCTGGACCAGATGGTCGTCCAGCAGGGTTTCGCCACCAAAGCGGGGAAGCTTGGCTGGTTGGCGGGTCGATGGGACTGTCGCCTCCCTGTCGATCACTGCCCTCGGCTGCAGTGGAATCGCTGGCTTGTAGTTCCCCCATTGGTGCTCCCCACCCTGCCTTGAAAAAGGCAGAAAACGGCGCACGCTTGTTCCGTCTGGTCCGCTTCCCCATCCGTCATGGCGAGCAGCTCTGGGGGCTGGCGTGTCTGCTCTGCTGTCCATCTCCATCTGGCAATGAGCTGCTCGAGCTGCCGAATCTCTGCCTTGATCCTTGCTTCCATCTCTCAGTAATCCCACTCCTGACACCAGCGTGACATTTTAAGGGTTCACACAATAATGAGAGAGGATTCCTGACGTATAGGCATTTATTCTTCACTGACTCATTACATGGAACGGAGGGGAGGTTATTCACACAGACACTCATCTCACTCAGGGTGATACAGACACATAATCTATCACAGACAGGGAAAACAACGCTATCACAACCGGACTCTGTTGGTACAACAATAACACTTAGAACACAAGAATAATAACAGTCTTTGAATCCCCCGTGGCACAAAGCATGCTAGGAGAATCCTCACCCCTTATCACAGCCCCGACGTTACAATCTGAAAGCTGTTCATCAGTGCTGATATGAAAAAGAATGTCAGGTGAATTTTGCAATCCTCTCTGTTGTAATGGAGGACAAAAAGCAAGAACCATTGAACTATATAGATTGGTGTATTCCAGCTCTGATCTGTGCTGAGTTAACACGGGGAGACAAAAAAGACTCTCCATAGTGGCCTGCATCACCAGCTTCTGGTCTGACCCCAGCGCGATCAACGATATGAGAACATGACACTTGATATCCAGGAGAAATGTACTGTTATCTGGGGGAGATTGTTGAGGTGTGAATTTATGCTGATAGAATTGGTGACTGCAGCTTGCCAACTGTAGTTTTACTGATGCGATGAGAAACGGGTCTGTTTGTCATTGCACTGGTGCTACCTCAGTTCATTCATTCTTTGCAGAGACCAATTTTCACATCCCACGTGTGACATATATGTCACACTGTACAGCCCTGGAGGAGTTTAAGTACCTTTGGGTCTCATTCACAAGTAAGGGGAGAATGGAGTAGGAGATTGACAGACGGATCGGAGCAGCATCTGCAGTGATGTGGACGTTGTACCGGTCTGTTGTGGTGAAGAGAAAGTTGAGCCTTAAAGCAAAGCTGTCGATTTACAGGTCAATCTACGTTCCTACCCTCATCTATGGTCATGAGCTTTGGGTAATGACCAAAAGAATGAGATCACGGATACAAGCGGCGGAAATGAGCTTTCTCTGTAGGATTGCTGGACTCATCCTCAGAGATAGGGAGTAGAACCGCTGCTCCTCCACATGGAAAGAAGGCAGTTCAGGTGGTTTGGGCATCTCACCAGGATGCCTCCTAGACGCCTCCCACATTTCACTGGGAGAAGACCCTGGGGCAGACCCAGGACACGCTGGAGAGACAACGTCTCCCAGCTGGTCTGGGAATGTCTTGGTATCCTCTCTGAAGAGCTGAAGCAGGTGGCCGGGGGAGAGGGAAGTCTGGGAATCTCTGCTTGAACTTCTGCCTCTGCGAACCGGACCTCTGGAAAAGGGGTAGAAAATTGATGGATGGATGGATGGATGGATGGATGGATTTACAGCCCTGTTCAATATTAAATTTGATAAAACTGTTGCGATACAATGTTGTGATACTGCCTTATGATATTGTTTTTCTTTTTCAAAGAATAAACTATATAATCTATGTATCTGTGCCAGCAGACTGCAACATGTCCATCAAGACAATGGAGAAGCTATCGAAATACAAAGACCTGGAAATAGAAATCAGCCAAATGTGAAGAATGTCTACAAAAACCGTCCCAATTGTGGTTGATGCGCTTGGACTAATACCAAAATCTATTCACCAGCATGTCGACCATCTCCCGTGCAAATTGAGTAGGCATGAAATCCAGAAGATTACTCTTTTGGGCACAGAACACATCCTCAGACGTGCCCTCTCAATGCAATAGTGCTCCTCATCCCAAGGTTCAGGGTCTGAACCCGGCAGGGGAAGCCACAAGCGCATCCAATAAGCAACTTACAACAATGATAATAATAATTCCAGCTTGGATGCGTAGAGCTGTTTCAGAGGGCCGCTTTATGCATACAGTCTATGATCATTTCTCCTCATCTTCCTTCATCTATTGCACACTCGGCTCCTGCTGAAATTGGGTAGATAACCATCCCTAGCCTCTGTCATTTATTTCAGCCCTGCTGTCAAAACAGGTGAAAGTGATGGTTGGATGTCTTTTGATTGGCTGAAAGTATTTTTATTGTTAATAAGGCCGGGAGTTGTAGTTTCCTCACATTGTGAGGTTTATTATTAAAACTGTCATTTGAGAAAACTAAAACCTACCAAAGTGGCTAGCGGGAGTGGCTGTCTTACTGGCCATTATTGAAATGTACCTGCGGGTGTTAATGTCAAGCCTTGGTCAAGATGCTTTGTAAATATCTTTTGTTTTTACTACGATTATCTCCTAATTTTAGGGGGAAAATCTTAGAAAATGTCATAATTGGGAGAATTTTCGAAGAATTTTAACACTAGGAGTAATTCTTAGCACTAGGACACTTTGTGGACATGAGCCCAGACATGTTGTGCTCACCCAGATCCACGACACACGCACACACACATATAAATATATATATGAAAGATTTAAGGAAATTAATCAGAATGTCAGTGTATACTCCAAAAATAGCACTGTTTCATCACATAATTATAAATTGTTAGAATTGGATATATTATTTGAATAAAGTGATCATATTCTATTGAAATGTATTTACCTTTTTTTTACATTCTCAAATTCCTATTAAAGGACTATTAAAAATGAAATGGAAGTCCTGTTTGTGTCGAAGGCATGGTACAAAAATGTTTAATTTAATTTTGAAAATTAAATGGCACCCAATTCAAACAAACCTTCCAATTCTTTCCCCACCCCTCTTTTTTTTAAATTTAAGTGACAATATTTTTTCAATTAAGAAAGCTTTTTTTTTTTTTAAAATGAATGCCTCTGGTTTTACCCATCACCTTCTTGCTGGCCCTCACTAAAGCAGAATTTGCCACCCCTGCTCTTCTCATCTCTCCTGACTGGCGTTCCCCGGCGTAATGCAGTCACCTCCAGGTGGCAGTAGAGCAAAATAAAATATCAACTTTGTAGTTATTGGAATTCTAACCAAACTGAAACATGGAAAGATATGGAGCTACTCAAGTCCGGAAGTGTGTGGTTTTTTTTTTTTTTAATCTTTCACAAACGAGGTAATAAGTCGTGCTAGTAAAATACTAAAGTGTGCCCACAGGATTAAAATGAATCACAAAAACTAAAGATTCATGGAGAATATCAAACTACCTCATCGGATTGGGATGTCTTTTTTTTTTCAGTAGACTAGATGATTCGATAAAACAAACATATTAACCAATTTTACCAGTTTATTCCAGTGTCAGATATTGTCTAAGCTTGTAAGGCACACTGTTTTCTGTTATTCTCTGTGTAGTTCAGCCTATATTTCATTTCACTGTAGGCAGGGACAAACAAAACATTTTTTTCAAGAGTAAATATTAAGAGGACACGGGTACTATTGTAGTCAGGGCCTTTATGGGGGCCCTTGGCAAGGTTGTTTTTGGTTTTTTTTGGGGGGGGGGGGCTCTGTTTTTGAAATAGGGAAAGAGTTCTGGCAGTGGCTCAGGAGGTAGAGTGAGTCGTCCAACAACTGGAGGGCTGGCGGTTTGAATCCAGCCATCCTGCTGTCGTGTCTTTGCCTCCTTGCCTCCAGTGTCCATCACACTGGGTATAAGTGGCCGGAGAGGCTGTTGGCATGGATTGGCAGCCATGTTTGCTCCAGGGAAGCTGTGGCTATAGTTGTAGCTTACCACTACCAATGTCTGTGGAGTGAATAATGCATCCATTATAAAGTGTCTTTGAGTTCCATGAAAAGTGCTATATAAATCTGATGCATTATTATTCAAAGTCTTTAAAATGAAAACAAGTCTGTCCTCTTCCAACAAAAACATTGAAAAACTAGAGGGTGCTCAGAGAGTGCATACCTCTGCCAAGGCTCCCTTCTGCCCTCCTTTTTTCTGTCCATTGCGAGATAGGGCCTTGGCAGAGGTATGTACTCATGGATCACCTCCAACATGTAATGAGTTCATCTTTGGGCCAAGGGCCATCTCTGGTGAAAATGTAATCCAAGTCCATCTATGAGTTTTTGCATGATCTTGCTAACAGACAGAGAAACGGCAGCAAAAACAACTAGAAAAGCAATCAGAGAGTGCAGACCTCCGCCAAGCAGTTCATTCCCCCCAAATGACATTGTTAGAAATGCAGCAGTTTTCTAAATGCAACATTTCTGCATTTGATATTGATGAAAAATACTAATTCAAGTTTCCGTCTATAAGATTTATTGAAATAACAAATAAATAATATTAGCTAACTACAGAAATTCTGGTGTATCAGCAAAAGTAAAATTTAACCAAGTTGATACTGATTTTTCTTAAAAATTCCTTGATCCAGGTGGTGATCCGGATCACCACAAAAATGTAATCATGTGTTCCTCATGCCATCACACACCTTTCCTGAAAATTTAATCAAAATCCGTTCATAAATTTTGGAGTAATGTTGCTAAGAGAGAGACAGACAAAGCAATGCCGGTGTCGTGGCACAAAGTGATCAGCTGCTAAAAACTGATCGCCAGGTGCCATATTGTAGTTACGATAAGATAAGATAAGCCCCCCGACCAACAGTGATCTGTATGAAGTTCACATGTTCTCAGCGCGGTGGCGGAGTGGTTAGCACTGTGGCAGCACAGTAACTCATCCTTGACCGGGGCATCCTGAGTTCGATCCCAGCCCCCGACCAACAGTGATCTGTGTGGAGTTTACATGTTCTCCCTGTGTCTGTGTGGGTTTACTCCAGGATTTCTCCGGTTTCCTCCCACATGCCAAAAACATGCAGGTTAGGTTAATTGGCATCAAATTAGGGATTCTAAATTGTCCTTAGGTATGGATGTGAGAGTGAATGTTTGTCTGTCTCTCTGTGTTGGCCCTGCGATGGCCTGGCGATCTGTCCAGGGTGTACCCTGCCTCTCGCCCAAAAGATGCTGGGATAGGCTACAGCCCCCCCGCGACCCGAAAAGGATTAAGCGGAAAAAGATGGATGGATGGATGGATGGATAGTCCCACAATGGGGAAATTCCAGGACTGCAGCAGCAAAGGGATAGCAGCTCTCAGAGCAATAGTAAATAAGATAATAAGATAGGAACTGGTTAGTCAAAGCAGTAAATAAATATACATTTATACACAGTTATACTATACACAGTGCAGGAGCATTGCATTGCAGCTAGATGGTATCAACAGCATTATAGTTTGTTAAATTACCCAGCAGAATATAAATATGTACCTAGACAGTATATTTCGCATTGAATCAGCAGTGTTATTGCCACCCTCAACAATAATTGTCATTGTCTTAGTTGTGTACAGGAGGTACATTTCTAGTACATTTACTAAACGTTACATTTAGTACAGAAAGCAAGATGGCGCCCATCGAGGCGGACGTCTTTGCTCGTTCCGTTCACGAATGCCAACTTTTTCTCCTTTTTTGCATGTTTGCTGCTCTTTCTACAGTGCATAAAGGTCATGCGCTGCTAACATATGATCGACAAACACTACTGGACATCGCCAAGACACGCAGTCATACGGAATTTACTGGCTTCATACTACCCGATCTGCAATGCATTGTGTGGCCACACAGTGATCAGCACCATCCCCAGGAAGGCCCCGAAGCACCGAGCTCGTGTGTGCATGCTGACCCCAAGAGACCACGTCGGAGGCAGAGCCGGAGACGAGGTAAGAGGGCTACATGTAGGCTAAAGCCTCGTGCCAGCCGACCACCATTGCCCATCCTCTTGCTGGAGAATGTACGGCCTCTGGAAAAAAGCTAAACAAACTAAGAACAAGGAAAGAAGACCAGCGGGAGATAAGAAAGTGCTGCGCCCTAATCTTCTGTGAGACCTGGCTCTCGGACAGAATCCCGGAGTGCACCATTCAACAGCAGACCCACTCAACACATCGAGCAGACAGAACTGGAGCTCTGGGTAAGACGGGGGGGGGGTGTATGTGTGTTTATAAACAACTCGTGGTGTGGAGATGGACAGACTGTTTACAAGCACTGTTCACCCGATGTGGAGTTTTTACTGCTGAAATGCCGTCCCTATCATCTAAAGAGGGAATTCACTGCCGTGGTTTTGGCCACTGTTCACATTCGCTCGCAAAGCAACTACACAGTAGTGCTAAGCAAACTCCATGACTTCATCAGCGCACGACCCATCCTGATGCTGTTTTTATTGTTGCTGGTGACTTTAACCAGTGCAGTCTACGGACTGTACTCCCCAGATATTACCAGCATGTGGGCATTCCCACCCACGATAAAAGCACACTGGATCATGTTTACTCCAACACACATGGTGCTTACAGAGCGGCACCTCGCCCCCACTTTGGGCAATCAGATCACATCTCCCTGTTTATGTACCCAGCCTACAGACCAAAGCTGAAACAAACAAACCCTGTTATTAAGCAAATTAAACGCTGGACTCCAGAGGCTGAGGGCACCCTGCAAGACTGTTTTGCCTGTACAGACCGGGATGCGTTTAAAACTGCAGCCACCTGGGAGGACTATTCTGTAAACATACAGGAATATGCTGAGTATGTGACTGGGTACATCAGCATGTGTGTTGATACCATTGTAACCACCATACAAGTCAGGAAGTTCCCCAGCCAGAAGCCCTGGATCAACAGTCAGGTACGTCAGATGCTGCGTGCTCGCTCTCTTGCATTTAAATCAGGCAATGAGGTTGAGTACAAAGCTGCAAAGTATGGACTGAGGAAGGCTATAACAACAGCCAAGAGGCAATACAGGGAAAAGCTGGACAGCCTCTACTCCACTCTACTCCACTCCCAGGGCACATGTGGCAAAGCCTGCAACACATCACAGACTACAAGAGGACCAACAGCAGCACCACAGGCTCCACAGACAGCCTGCCGGACGATCTCAACATCTTTTATACCCGCTTTGAGACCACCAGCTACAGTGCAGAGAGGAGACACACACCCACACACCCTCCCCCTCCACTAGCAGTCTCACCAGGTCAGATAAACAAAGCACTGAGAAATATCAACCCTTGCAAGGCAGCAGGACCAGACAACATCCCTGGGTGGGCCCTCAGAGCATGCGCTGCCGAGCTGACTGACGTTCTCATATACATCTTCAACCTCTCCCTCAACCAGAACATAGTCTACGCCTGCTTCAAAACCACAACTATCATCCCTCTCCCCAAAAGGAACCTGCCAACCTGTCTGAATGATTACAGACCGGTAGCACTCACTCCAGTCATCATGAAGTGCTTCAAGAGAGTGATGCTGTCCTCATTCAGGACAGCATACCGGATACCCTGGACCCCCTGCAGTACCCCTACCTGCCCAGCAGGTCCACCTCAGATGCCATTGTTGCAGCACTCCATTACTCTCTCTCCCACCTGGAAGATAAAGACTCCTACATTAGGATGCTCTTTGTCAACTACAGCTCTGCTTTCAACACGGTTATCCCCCATAACCCCACTGACAAACTGTCTTCACTTGGGCTGCACCCCACCCTCTGCAACTGGCTACTGGACTTTCTAACTGGCAGGCCCCAGACTGTCAGGATGGGTAACAGGACCTCAGCCAGCATCATCACGAACACAGGTGTCCCACAGGGTTGTTTTCTCAGCCCCATCCTCTACAGTCTTTTCACCCATGACTGTGTTGCTTCCCACAAGGACAATATCATCTTAAAGTTTGCAGACACAGCAGTGATAGGACACATCACTGGCGATGACGAAACATCCTGCAGGAGGGAGGTGGCCAGTCTGGTGTCATGGTGTGAGGACAACAACCTCACCCTCAACACGGACAAGACGAAGGAGATGATAGTGGACATGAGGAAGAGGAGGAGGAGACCCTATCGGCCGCTGTTCATCCGGGAGCTTGAGGTGAAGCGGGTGAGCAGCTTTAAATACTTGGGCATCCACATCACCAAGGACCTTACATGGAAACACAACACCACAGAGCTGGTTAAGAGAGCTCAACAGCGGCTGTCCTTTCTGAGGAGGCTGAAGAAGTTTGCCATGTCCCCCAGGATCCTCAACAACTTCTACAGCTGCATGATCGAGAGCATCCTGACCAACTGCATCACTACGTGGTAAAGCAGCACTATTGCCCTGGACCGCAAACGCCTGTAGAGAGTGGTGAAGACAGTGGAGAAGATCATCAGGACTCCACTCCCCTCTCTGCAGAGCATCTACCTTCACAGAGTCCAAAGGAGGGCTGATGCCATCCTCCGGGACCCCACCCACCCCCAACACAGAATACTCACACTTCTACCCTCAGGCTGGAGGTACAGAAGTATGAAATTCAACCACACAGAAAAACTCCTTCTTTCCCATTGTCATCAGATTCCTGAACAAATAACAAACTCCCAAAACTCCGCAACACAGCTTTGCAAATAGGAACTCACACACTGGTTGCTAAATTTGCACATTACTCATTTGTACAGTGTACATCGTCTCACCCCATCTGATGTCCATATCAACTCTGCTGCTAATTATCATGTACAGTCTACTGGTATTATCATTACAGAGAAAGTTGCACACTGGGTACTAATTTGTAATTTGTATACTGCTCATTTGCACACTGCTCATTTGCACACTGTACATAGGCTTATGTCATCTCAGGTTCATATCACCTCTGATATCAATAGACCACTGTCCAATGTAGTCACCCAGGGAATTTCAAATTTCGTTCTTCTTGTTTCCTCTAGTTATTCTGTGGTTTAGTTCTGTGTTATTATCACATTAGTATTGTTGTGTACCTATTACCTCGGCATTCATTCAGAGAGCAGAGTAAGAATGTCATTGTTCAGGAAATGTTACATTTCTTAACTGTGCACATGTTAATAAAGTCTTTGAATCTTGAATCTTTGAATTTAATATGACCTCTACGAGCAGCCCTGGTTAGGTTATAAAGTCTGGCAGCCATAAGTAGGAAGGACCTGTGGAACCTCTCCGTTGTGCACCTAGGATGGCACAGCCTACCACTAAATGAGCTCCTCAGTGCATTCAGCATGTCCCGCATGGGGTGGGACTCGGACTCCAGCAGAGATGACAGCTTAGCCACCATCCTCCTCTCTCTTATTTCCTCCAGTGGGTCGAGGCGTCGCCCCAGAACAATGTTAGCTTTTTTGATCAACCTGTTCAGTCTCTTCCTGTTGGCTGCCGTGATGTTGCTGCCCCAGCAGACCACTCCAAATGTAATGGCTGATGCCACCACCGAATCGTAGAAGGTCTTCACGAGTGCCCCTTGCTCTTCAAAAGGCCTGAGTCTCCTCAGGAGGAACAGCCTGCACTGCCCCTTGTTGTAGAGTGTATTGGTGTTGTGTGACCAGTCCAGTTTGTTGTTCAAGTGAACACCCAGGTACTTGTAAGATGTCACCATCTCAATATCTGTTCCCTGTATGTTTACTGGTGCTGTGGGGGGGGGGGGGGTGTCCTCGCCTGCAGCAGTCCACCACCAATTCCTTGGTTTTCCTCGCGTTGATCTGGAGGCAATTCTGCAGGCACTAGTCCATGAAGTCCTGGATAAGTCCTCTGTATTCCACATCATCCCCATCAGAGATGAGGCCGACAATCACAGAGTCATCAGAGAACTTCTGTAGATGGCAGTGTGGTGTGTTGTGTGAAAAGTCAGCAGTGTAGAGGGTGAACAGGAAGGGAGCCAGAACTGTTCCCTGGGGGACCCCGTACTGCAGATGATGGTGTCAGACATACAGTCCTGGGTTCTCACAAACTGTGGTTGGTCTATGAGGTACTCCAGGATCCACAATGACAGGTGCTGTCCACCCCTGCACACAGCAGCTTGTCCCTCAGGATCACTGGTTGGATGGTGTTGAATGCACTGGAGAAATCAAAGAACATGATCCTCACAGTGCTCCCAGGCTTCTCCAGGTGGGACAGGGAATGTCGGGGGAAGATCACTGCATCCTCCACCCCAATGCCATGCTGGTAGGCAAAGTGAAGTGGGTCCATTGCTGGTCCCACCGGGGGCAGAGGTGGGCAAGGAGCAGCCTTTCCAGGGTCTTCATTAGGTGTGATGTGAGGGCCACTGGTCTGTAACTGTTCAGGTCCTTGGGGTGCGGGGTCTTTGGTATGGGTACCACACAGGATGTTTTCCACAGCTGTGGTACCCTCCCCAGCTTCAGGCTCAGACTAAAAATGTGTTCCACAATCACGCACAGCTGGTCTGAACAGGACTTGAGGAGCCTTGAGCTGATGCCGTCTGGACCTGCAGCCTTCCTTGCCTTGATCTGCTTCAGCTCAGCTCTCACCTGGGTCTTGGTGAGAGTCAGGCTGGGGCAGGGGGGTTGCGTGCTGGGAAGGGGGGATGTTGGGTCTGTGAGGGGAAAACAGCGGGGGATGTATGGGGGGGGCGTGGACAATGGGACTAGATGAAGGTGGAGGCAGCAGTGGTTGGTGGGCAGGCGGAGAAGAGGGCAGTTGGTCAAACCTGTTAAAGAACAGGTTCAGGTTATTCACACACTCCCCCCCCCCCCCCCCGTGGCCTGGGAGGAGGTATTCTGGTGCCCAGAGATGGTTTTGAGGCTTCTCAAGACACCGCTGACATCACTCTGCTGCTGCTTGTCCTCCACCGTCTTCCTGTAGCTGTCCTTCTCTTCTCAGATCTTCCTCCTCAGCTACCTCTGTATGGACTTCATCTCCTCCTAATTACCTGACCTGAAGATCCTTTTCTTCTCCTTCAGCTGTTATGGGGTTATATTAGCCGTAAAATATATATTTCAACATGTAAACAGTATTGAGTTAGGTATAATAAAATATATTTAAGACAGTGGCTATGGATACGTAAGACGTAGCCATAGAATGTTTTCTACAGATACGACTCGAATCTGATTGGCTATTATGTTCTATTAACGTGTCTCTTAAAAGCAGTTGGCTACAGGTACGGGAATCTGAGGCATATATTTGTTTCAAAATTTTAACCTTACCCACTCCCAAATCCCAAGGCTAACTTCTTTAATTTTAATTCCAAATTTCATCTCATATCAAGTAAAATAGTTTGAACAAGTGGCTGATAGCAAGATGCAAACCTACAACCTTCTGATTACAGACCCACCATACTATCTACCTAAGCCACAGCAACAAGTGGCTTGGAGTTGATCTGAAAATGCTTTGTCAGATTGTCAACTTTTCCGTCGCAATAGACATTTTGTATAGGGCAACGTCTTACATATCCATAGCCACTACCGACACTACCGTTCAAAAGTTTGGGGTCACCCAGACAATTATTTTGTGTTTTCCATGAAAAGTCACACTTATTTACCACCATGAGTTGTAAAATGAATAGAAAATATAGTCAAGACATTGACAAGGTTAGAAATAATGATTTGTATTTGAAATAATAATTTTTTCCTTCAAACTTTGCTTTCGTCAAAGAATCCTCCATTTGCAGCAATTACAGCATTGCAGACCTAACATGATTGCACAAGGGTTTTCTAATCATCCATTAGCCTTCTGACGCAATGAGCAAACACATTGTACCATTAGAACACTGGAGTGATAGTTGCTGGAAATGGGCCTCTATACACCTATGTAGATATTGCACCAAAAACCAGACATTTGCAGCTAGAATAGTCATTTACCACATTAGCAATTATAGAGTGTATTTCTGATTAGTTTAAAGTTATCTTCATTGAAAAAAAGTGCTTTTCTTTCAAAAATTAAGGAAATTTCTAAGTGACCCCAAACTTTTGAACGGTAGTGTATATTTAACACTTATGATGCATTTTGAACCAGAAACAAACTTGATGTAGGATTAAAAGCAATTAAAATAATGCAATCACAGGGTTACATGGAAAATACATAGATTTACTGGACATATACATGTAGATACTGTATAAATACATATTCTATGCATCAACAATGAACAATTACAGTGTACTACCAAAAGCTAATCATCTGTTCCCCGTGCCATTATACACCTTTCCTGAAAATTTCATCAAAATCCGTTTGGAACTTTTTGAGTTATATTGCTAACAGACAGACAAACCAACAAACCCCCAACTCCACTGAAAACATTACCTCCTCCACTTGGCGGAGGTAATAAGCTTAGGTTATTACCTATACCAGTACAAACTGTCCTGACACCATCAATATTAATAGGTTTTTCCTCATAAAATTACAATTTTTTTCCAAAATTTGTGAGATTTTTGGCATAAATTTCCTGCTTTTGCAATAAATTTGTTATATTTTTCTTACATTTTATTTTACTTTTTTTTATTTTTCCAGGTAAAACTGTGGTCTCTTTACACACACAAATTTGTGACATTTTTTTCTTGTAAAAAAAAAATGCAATTTGTCCAGTACGTTTGTGATTTTTTTTTTTCAGAAAATTTGTGATGTTTTTCTTGCAAAATTGTAAGAGTTTTTCTAATAAAAAAGCATATTTTTGATAAATTTGTAATACTTCTGGAAGAAGTCTGGAAGAAATTTGTCCAAGAAATTTTGTGACTAGGTCTTGCAAATTTGTTGTTTTTGGTATCAATTTTAGTAGAAATTTTCAGTTTATAAATTTGTTATTTTCTAATAATGTTTTTCCTCACAATTATGTGCCCTGTTTTTACTGAAAGTTATGGATTCTTTGTCAGAGCTTTAAGGAACTGGCTATGGGCAAAACAGCCGCAGGTTGCAGATTCCTGGCCTAAATGAAAAGAAAAATTTAAAACATTACATAGAATTAAAAAAAAAAAAAATCAGTATCATATGAATGTTGCAAATTTCCAAGAAAAAAGTTGCAAAATTACAAGAAAAAAGTCACATTTATGAGAAAAAAGTCATAAATTTATGAGAAGAAGTTTTAAATTTATAAGAAAAAAAGTACAAAACATATGCAAAAAAAAGATAACATTTTACAGGAAAAAAATAGCAAGTTTCTGAGAATGAAGTCACAAATTTAGGAGAAAACAGCAAATTTCAGAGAAAAAAGTAGCAAAAAGCTGGGGGTAGGAGGGTAGGGCAGCTCTCCCTTATTTTCCAGGCTGGGAGGGACATGTCCCCTCTTTCTTCCCTTTATTTACACCTATGGCTTATAGTATGCATTCATACTCATTAATTGTTTCTCCTGTGTGTCCATTGTTTAGTTTTTCTTGACTTTATCTATAGAGACAGTTTATTTCTTTGAGAGTCACAAATATGCAGCAGCATCTTTTTGCTTGTCTGCATGTTACGTGTTGGAGGGGGGTCGTCCATATGCACGGCAGTTACTTGTAGCAAATATGCACACTTCGTGGGTGAGATAGTTGGCACTCAGCCTGATGAGGTGAGAGATGCCACAGGAAGATGGAAACAGATGGGACAAATATAGAGAAGCTTCTCTCACTGGGGCTGTTCCAACACTACAGCTACTCCGATCTTCATGACCCAAAGATTCTCAGACATAAATTTTGCTCACAAATTTAAGATGATATAAACCACAGTCTGTGTATTATCGGTAGCGTTTATTTTTGTTTAGAAGAGCAGATGAAGCCCCCACTTTCACCCACTCACTCTTGTCACACCCCCACAGGGCTATAGGATCTGAACACCTGCTTCATTTATCTCCTGACGTGTGAATTCTTTATAGTTAGCCTATTTACACTTTATATACACTCAAAGGACCCAGTGTTTGGATTTAATAGTAAAAATAATGTCTGAGCCTTTATATGAAGGCAAAACAAAGAAGTTATAATTATAAACTACCCTGTCTCATTACTAACAGGCAATTATTCACTTTCAAATGGCATCTTTATCTTTATATATGTGAATTTGTTTTTCTGGCAAATTTTAATAGATTTACTACTTTTCTGTGAAATTTTGTAGCCTTTTGTGTGAAAATTCTGCTGATTTTCTTGCAAATTTGCCTCTTTTTTCTCTTAAATTGGTGGCTTTTTCTTCCACAAATTTTCTACATTTTTTTAAGCAATTTTACCTCTTTTTCTTGTGTGTGTAGTTTTCCCTCAAAAGTTTTTGTGCAAGTTTTTACACTTTTTTTTTCCCTCCTGTAAATTAAAGAGCCACATATCCATATACGTGATCCAAATATACAGCAGAGAGAGGTAACAAAGGAAAAAGAAAAGGCATAGAGTGAGTTGAAAGGAGAAAAGGACTTTTATTGACTGGCTAGACAGACTTATGGAGCTGGAAAGAATGTGCAGCAGGTTAGGTTGATTAAGGCCAGAGATGGTAATGTGCTAACAAGTGAGGAGAGTGTGTTGACAAGATGAAAGGAGTACTTTGAGGAGCTGATGAAGGCTGATGAAGGAAGAAAATGAGAGCGAGAGGATTAGCAAGGCGGAAGTGAGGGCAGCTATGAAGAGTTGGAAGACGGGTGGTCCAGATGACATACCTGTGGAGGTACTTATATAGAACATTTCGATAACTTATACCAACAAATGATTAGCGTGTTGCCGACATTCACAATTTGTGCACAATGATAGTTTAACTTATGCATAACTTATGCATAGCTTATCCTACCTTATGCATAGCACGGTCATGCCAAACTGTCGTCACCTCCCGATCCATGAATCCTAGGTGTGCAAGAGCATGAAAGCTCCATCATCTTGGTTCAACAGAGATGATTCTCTCCTCCAAAGACCATCACACGGCACGGGGCGTGACCGACCTGGCAGAACTGTCAAATCTGTCAGGTTGGTCACACCTAAAACAGCTGATGTGACACGTCCTGAACATCAGATGATAGTTGTCACAACTTGGCTCACCAAAACTCACTTCAAACATGCACGGACACAGAGATGGAGATGAGAAAGACATAATAATAACATCTGGGTTTCAAAAGACCACTGCGAAGAATGAACTACGCAGCAGTGCTTAAATAGGGATCAGAATCAGAATCAGAATTCTGATTCTGAACCAGATGATCAACAGGTGTGGATACATGAGTGAGGAAATAATCAGATCAGATACTGAACAGCTGTGACAGCCCAAGAATGGCGTTTGACAGGAGGAAATGACACCTGGCGCTGTCAACAAAAGAACAGAGGACTCTGGCCAGAAATGACTGACTGAAGCTATGAAATGATTCTGACACAAGGGCAGACCAAATAGAATAATACAAGAACATAACTCCTAAGGTGAGAACCAGATAAGGGCAGCCTGGGGATGCAGATAATATAATATACATGAAAAATCAAAGGCAAAAGGAGATATGAAAATATGGGAGATTCCTAAACAAATAGGTGGAGAAATAAAATACAATACTGAATAATCATAGATACACAGACTACAGGAATCATACTAAAATAACAAGACTAAGAATGCAGGACAACTCAGATACCAAAAATACAGCAACCCCAACTCAATACAAAATAACTCCGAAAAGAAGAAAATACAAAACAATAATTAGAAACAGCTGAAGCATGCGTCCAGTGCTCCCCATCCTCTGCTTCATGACAAGGCCTGTATATATATATATATATATATACAGTGGGGCAAAAAAGTATTTAGTCAGCCACCAATTGTGCAAGTTCTCCCACTTAAAAGATGAGAGAGGTCTCCAATTTTCATCATAGGTATACCTCAACTATGAGAGACAAAATGACAAAAAAAAAATCCAGAAAATCACACTGAAGGATTTTTAATGAATTAATTGGTAAATTCCTCAGTAAAATAAGTATTTGGTCAATAACAAAAGTTCATCTCAGTACTTTGTTATATACCCTTTGTTGGAAATGACAGAGGTGAAACGTTTTTAGTAAGTCTTCACAAGGTTTTCACACACTGTTGCTGGTATTTTGGCCCATTCCTCCATGCAGATCTCCTCTAGAGCAGTGATATTTTGGGGCTGTTGCTGGGCAACATGGACTTTCAACTCCCTCCAAAGATTTTCTATGGGGTTGAGATCTGGAGACTGGCTAGGCCACTCCAGGACCTTGTAATGCTTCTTACGAAGCCACTCCTTCGTTGCCCAGGCGGTGTGTTTGGGATCATTGTCATGCTGAAAGACCCAGCCACGTTTCATCTTCAATGCCCTTGCTGATGGAAGGAGGTTTTCACTCAAAATCTCATTATACATGGCCCCATTCATTCTTTCCTTTACACAGATCAGTCGTCATGGTCTCTTTGCAGAAAAACAGCCCCAAAGCATGATGTTTCCACCCCCATGATTCACAGTAGGTATGGTGTTCTTTCTCTTCCAAACACGACAAGTTGAGTTTTTACAATAAAGTTCTATTTTGGTTTCATCTGACCATATGGCATTCTCCCAATCCTCTTCTGGATCATCCAAATGCTCTCTAGCAAACTTCAGACGGGCCTGGACATGTACTGGCTTAAGCAGGGGGACACGTCTGGCACTGCAGGATTTGAGTCCCTGGCGACGTAGTGTGTTACTGATGGTAGCCTTTGTTACTTTGGTCCCAGCTCTCTGCAGGTCATTTACTAGGTCCCCCCGTGTGGTTCTGGGATTTTTGCTTTTATACTGATAATGAGTTCAAACAGGTGCCATTAATACAGGTAACGAGTGGAGGACAGAGGAGCCTCTTAAAGAAGAAGTTACAGGTCTGTGAGAGCCAGAAATCTTGCTTGTTTGTAGGTGACCAAATACTTATTTTACCAAGGAATTTACCAATTAATTCATTAAAAATCCTTCAGTGTGATTTTCTGGATTTTTTTTTTCTCATTTTGTCTCTCATAGTTGAGGTATACCTATGACGAAAATTGGAGACCTCTCTCATCTTTTAAGTGGGAGAACTTGCACATTTGGTGGCTGACTAAATACTTTTTTACCCCACTGTATACTATATGTGGGGAGCGTGAAATAAGGAGACTGAATTTATTTCTCAATTCAGGTTTAATGAAGATTTCACATCCCCAGCATTCTCTCAAAACAATAAGAGACTGAACTCCCCAAAACCCCCCACATTTATACATGGGACATCAAAGGCAAAATCACACATTGTCGCCAAACCCCCTATTGACAATAATTCTCCCCCCGAGTCCCTTCGTCGTCCGTCTGACCCCAGGAGGTCAGGAAGTCCTCTCAGAGTCTTATCACGGCACCTCCGCCTCCTGCCGTTATCCTCAGGAGGTCCAGACGTATTGTTCCATCCAAGACGTGAGGTCAAACAACACATGCAGTACTAAGCATCTCACTCCTGTGCTTATACATATGCAGTCAAAATATGTGAGCCACACTATATATATATACTGTATATATATATATATATATATATATATATATATATATACGTATATATATAAAACACTTTGTTTTTGTGAATGGGACCTATAATGTTCTCAGTGAGCCTTTAAGATTTCCTCCCACAATCCAAAGACATGCCTGTTAGTGTGAAAGTGTGTGTGGTTGTTTGCGTCACTGTGGTGGATTAAGAATCTGTCTAGAGTGATTCTGGCTTCCCACTCTCCAGTTGTAATAGGCTCCATTATGTTACATCGTCTCATGGTCTTATATTGTATTTCTAAGTATCCAGTATCATATCCAATATCATGTTATCATGAATAAAACATTTTGACAATAATGTATTGATTTCCGGCCTCTCTTTACAGCCTCAGGACACAACATGGTGTAAAAATAAAATATGAGAGAAAAGGGAGAATCTAAAGCTTTTGTGTCAAACATCAAAGCTTAGCACGCACATTTAAAATCATAAAATAAGCATGATTCAGAAATAAAGGTCCCAAAGCATTTGTCTAACACAGCTACAATAATCTTCACAGGAAGTATTTTCATGTTGTACAACACAACAGGCTCCTAATGTGCCTGACGGATTTCTCGTGTTGCAACTAATGAATTTTTAATCATCTCTGGCTGACAAAGTAGAATTCAGTCAAGCATGAAGATAGATTACCTAAGTTAAAGCAGTTATTACAGTGATGCATCACGGCCATTTGTTTAAAACACAGGATAGGCTTGTTCAGTATTGAGAAAAAACACATCTATGCTTCTTTTTCTAGTACTTTTTTAACCTTGAAGAGGGGTTTTGTTTCCATTGTTACCTCTACTGAGGTAATGTTTTCATGTTGGTTTATCTGTTTGTCTGTCTGTTTGTTAGCAGGATTATGCAAAAACTACTGGACAGATTTTGATGAAATTTTCAGAGGTGGCCCTTGGTCTACGGATGAACCCATTAGATTTTGGAGGTGATCCAGGTCAGGATGTGGATTCTGGATCACTTATTGCACTTTAACACTGCCAGATAAGACCTTGGCAGAGGTATGCGCTCTCAGGGTATCCTCTAGTGATTAAGGCACCCCACGGGGGTTCTTTATGGCATTGTTTTTAAGCAAAGAACCCTTGGAAGAACCTTTGCTTCATAAAAGGGTTTTTCAGAGGCAAATGGTTCTGGACAGAACCCCTGTGTCATGGTTCAGGCAAGTGAGGCTCAAATACTGGGCTGTCAGAACGAACACTCAGACTCAGAAGTAAAAGCACACTAGTTTATTACAAAAATGAAGATAAATACACAACAGTAAATAAAGGTGGGGAACATAAGGAAAACGAAACACAAAAATGCACAATAAAATTTCACACAAACTGGTGTCCGCTGGAGCGCACGCTGCCTACAGGGGAAAGAACAGACAGAGATTATTAGGGACAGGCTCTCCCAAATAAGGAGAGAATGTGAGGCACATTTACTCAAGAGCAGAGTTGCCTGGCATGGAACTCCTATGCGGACCAGGGGAAACAGGGGAAAGGCGTTGACCTGGGTGGATTTGTCCGGCGTCTTCAACAGCCAGACGAGCGTGATCAGCTCTTGAAGACGCACCGCAGAGTTGAGCAGCAAACATGGAGAGATGGGAGGACAAACGGGTAGCATAGGTACGGACAGAATAACAGGCTAAGAACAGTTTGTGTGGTTAATACAAACCTAACGATCCAGTGGTGGCTGCTCCACATACTGGCTCTTAAATATGCTGGTCATCAGGACACAGCAGGTGTGTAATCATGCAAGTGTGTCCAATTCTCCGGAGCCGAAAAGATAGACAGGAGGGGAGGGGGCTCACGCTCGCCCGACCATCATAGTGTCCCCACCTTAAGGGACGCCTCCCGGCATCCCACTGGACTTGCGTTGCTGGGCCCGGTAAAACGCCCACACCACCCGCTTATCCAAGATGCGAGAACTGGGGACCCAGGACCTCTCCTCTGGACAGTAACCCTCCCAGTGGACGAGGTATTGGTACCCCCGACCCTGTCGACGGACGCCCAGGATCCTCTCCACCGTGTACACCATCTGACCATCAATGATCCGGGGGGGTAGGAGGGGATCCGGAGGAGGGCTAAGAGGACTGGTGGAGAGGGGCTTAATGTGGGAGAAGTGGAAGGTGGGATGGATTTGCATCAAGGATGGCAGGTCCAACTGAACGGTCATGTCGTTGATCAGCTGCTTGATGGTAAATGGTCCCAGATAACAGGGGAGAGTTTCCGGGACTCTGTCTTCAGCGGGACCTGATCGGTGGACAGCCACACCTTCTGACCCACCGTGTACCTGGGCGCCGGTGCATGTCTGCGATTGGCGTACCGTTGATGCCGTTCTGCAGAACGGAGGAGGGCAGCTCTAGTGGTTCTCCACAGACAGTGGCACCGGCACGCGTGGAGCTCCACAGATGGGACGGCAAGCCCCCTCTCCGCCATGGGCAGCAGTGGCAGTGTGTAGCCCATGGAGGCCTCGAACAGCGTAAGTCCAGTGGAAGCAGACACAACGGAGTTGAGGGAATACTCCACACAGGTGTAGTAGATTTATGGGTTTTATAGGTATTTTATTGTTGGTACAAGTATTAACTCTTTGAGTGTGTCTGTCGCCGATTTGTGACATAACCCCTAGTGGTCAAGAGTGGTAAATATTTTTTGTCAATAAAATAGTTCAGATTTCCAAGGCTATAACTTGAAAGTGGTAAGAGATAATGGCTTACTGTCAATTAGAAAGATGTAAAATATGATCCAAAGTTTCAGATAAGAATAAATTTACGCATCTAATTTGCATAATGTCGTGGCACCTCTTTAAATTCCATAACTCAGTCAAAACTGGACTTTGGACATATTTACACAAAGAATGGTTCAGTCTTTTGACACCATTTTTTGTACAGAGGTACCTCATCACCTTATCTTCAAAGTATATGAACAAGAAATCAGTACAATATTAAAAAAACACAGAAATTCCTCACTTACCGGTGGTTAAGGGGACTGGCTCGCTGCCGTAATCACTGCATTTTAATCCATCGTGGTTGTTATTTTGTGTTCTGTCGGTCATTTACGCTCTCTACTACATCTACAAAGTCTTATATATAGTCTTATATCTTGTATCCCACAAAAATTTTGCTTGTATCCCACAGCTATTTTCCACGTACAAAGCCAACTAAGTGACGGTGCACGATGACAGACAGCAGCCATATTAGCTTTCTGAGCTAAAATGCTAAAAACAGGAAAAAGAAATGAGGAGTTCTTCTTCTTTGGTGTATTACGTGTCATCCATTGAATCCTCCAACGGATGTCTGCCACCGTCTGAAACTGGCAGAACAGTACAAATCAGTACAAATCATAAATGGAGCCGATCATGTCAGAGTGAGATGACAGGCGCAGCACCACACTCTGCCACTAGGGGCACGCAAAATCTCACACTCAAAAGGTTAATGCAAATATGAATGTGAGTAGGGATGAAAATTTCCTTTCCTTACACAAAAAAATTCTTGTAGGGCACCAGTCCAGATAATGGACAATGTATTAACAATTCTTCATTTGTACCAATTATGAATTATTTAAAAAAAAAAAAAAAAAAAAAAACTTGTGAGTTCTTGTCTGCTGATAATCAAGAAGATGGACATGAAATCAAACAATAACTCCCATATGTTTTTCAATAGTTTAATAAGAAATGTCAGAATAGGTTAACACATTTGGATAACTTTAAAACAGAGAATTCAATATGCATTATGGGCATTATAGACTATTACTGAGTTACTTATGAAACAAGCATTTGTGGAACCAAATAAAGCACAGTTTAACTTGTCAGTATACTGGAAACTGGAAAACCATAAAATAGCATTAGTTAAGAAAAGTGGATGCAATTTTAAGAAGAAAATGATGAGTAAACTATCTAGAAAAATGGAAAATGTGTGTTACTCTGAAAAAGAAGGTAAATTAATAAAAGGACAAAATGCATTTTGAAATTCTGATGGGGGTTTGCATGAAATTAAGTTTAAAGAACTTATACCAGGAATATTCTGAAAAATTAAGTTTAAATTAAACAACAGACCATCAGCCAAGCAGAATCATTGTGCCCTAGTAGGTAGCAGGCAGTCCACTGGATTCTGTTTCAGCTGGACCAGCTAGGGTTCTGTTGGAAGACTGGCAGACAGGCTCTTTACGACAGTTATGGCCTACTCCCAAGATCACAAAGGCTGGTTCTTCAGCAGGCTGGCTGCGGTCTTCTCTTATGCACTGAAGAAGGAATTGATTTATTGTACAAAGTCCCATCAGAAATTCAAACTGAAGCAAAAACACATCACAAATCCATTTCTTCCAATGTTGGTGGTTTAAATGAGTTGGTTTAAGCTTAGAAAAAATCAAACAAAATCTTCTTGCACGGTGATTTAAAGGAAAGGATTAAAATAAGGAAAAAGTGAACTTTAAAGAAAAGAAAAAAAGAATTTTCACAGAGCATGGCAGGCTCTGGGCCTTACTTGAAAGACAGAAAAAAATAGGAGAGCAGAGAAGGCTCCTTACAGCTTGACCACCACCCCAAAACTGAAATAAAGGAAAGTTTTTTCCTAGATGTGGCAGAATCTCACTGAATTTCATGGAACTGAGCTGAACCAATTACATTTGAGCTTCTTTGTTTGGCAGAAGTCATAAACTGACTAAAAAGGCAATGAAAATAGGTTTGGGAGCCCATTGGTCAGTTCAAATTTCTGAGGTGGGGGTCTCCCACAGAGCAGAGATAGAGAGATTTGATATGAAGAGTGAAATCCTCCTAAAGTATGTGTGCTGAATAAAGCATAAATTCCTTCAACTTTAGTGACTAAGACATTCTACTCAATAATAAGGGAACTTACAATGTCTCAACATTGTAACTGTAATTAATTTGTGATAGTAAGCATGCAAAAATTAATTTCTTCCTGAAAATAAAGCAACACATTTCAAATCATATCAATAAAAGCATTTGAAACCACATTGTCCATCCCAAGAGTTCAATCATGTCTTCAGTACCTGATACTGTCTTGAAAGAAAGAATATGAATTAATTTAGTTGTCCATAATTCACGTACCAACATGAATTATGGACAACTAAATTAATTACCAGTTTAGATACCAGTGTAGATTTACCAGTCAATCTCAGTTCTTACTCTCACCTACGGTCACGAGCTTTGGGTAATGACCGAAAGAACAAGATCGCAGATACAAGCGGCTGAAATGAGCTTTCTCCATAGGATTGCTGGACTCACCCTCAGAGATAGGGTGAGGAGCTCAGTCATCCGGAAGAGGCTCAGAGTAGAACCGCTGCTCCTCCACATTGAAAGGAGTCAGTTGAGGTGGTATGGGCATCTGATTAGGATGTCTCCTGGACGCCTCCCACTTGAGGTGTTTCAGGCACGTCCCACTGGGAGGAGACCCCGGGGCAGACCCAGGACTCGGTGGAGAGACTATGTCTACCAGCTGGTCTGGGAATGCCTTGGTATCCTCTCTGAAGAGCTGGAGCAGGTGGCTGGGGAGAGGGAAGTCTGGGCTTCTCTGCTTGACCTGCTGCCTCCGTGACCCGGACCTCCGGAAAAGCGGTAGAAGATGGATGGATGGATGGATGGATGTCCATAATTCATAAATTCCACTGCAAAGAGAAAAAAATATCCCTGATTAGTCCACCAGATGGCACTGTGAAACTGTCTGGTTGTTTACTGGAGAATCTTGACTCTCAAGTCAAGTATATCAACCATAAACCTGTCGATTGAAGCATTCCTTTGCCAAAGAGCAGAAAAGGGAGAATGACTAAGTCCTGGAGAAGGGATTAACTTCCACTTTATGGCCAATGGATAGTGTTACAGCTCTGGCCTGGGGTGATAGAAGCAGTTCATGACCAAACTTTTGAGTTGAAACAATTTTTCTTCAGCAAAGAATGATTTTATAGATTGGAACTCAAGGTATAGATTGGAACTCAGGTACCGTATGTCTTGGACACCCGAGTAAAGAGAGGTGCAGAGCTGTCAACTGATCACCACCTGGTGGTGAGTTGGATCTGATGGCAGGGGAGGAAGCCATTCAGACCTGGTAGACCCAAACGTATAGTGAGGGTGTGCTGAGAGCGTTTGGCTGAGGCCCCTGTCCGGGAGGTCTTCAACTCCCACCTCCGGAAGAACTTCAACCACATTCCGAGGGAGTCTGGAGACATGGAGTCTGAATGGGCCATGTTCTCCACCTCTGTTGTTGAAGCGGCAGCCCAGAGCTGCGGCCGCAAGGTGGTCGGTGCATCTCGTGGTGGCAATCCCCGAACCAAGTGGTGGACACCAGTGGTGAGGGGGGCCATTAAGCTGAAGAAGGTGTCCTATCAAGCTTGGTTGGCTTGTGGGACTCCCGAAGCAGCTGAGGTGTACTGGCAGGCCAAGCGGAGTGCAGCTCGGGTGGTTGCTGAAGCAAAAACCCGGGTATGGGAGGAGTTCGGTGAGGCCATGGAACAAGACTTTCGGTCGGCCTCAAAGAGATTCTGGCAAACTGTCCGGTGGCTCAGGAGGGGAAAGCAGCTCCCCATCCACACTGTGTATGGTGCGGATGGGACACTGTTGAGTTCGACTGGGGATATCATTGGGCGGTGGAAGGAATACTTCGAGGATCTCCTCAATCCCACTGATACGCCTTCCACAAAAGGAAGCAGGGTTTGGGGACGAGGGAGGTGACTCGCCTATCACAGGGGCTGAGGTCGCCAAGGTGGTTAAAAATCTCCTTGGTGGCCGGGCCCCGGGGGTGGACGAGATTTGCCCTGAGTACCTCAAGGCCCTGGATGTTGTTGGGTTGTCATGGTTGACACGCCTCTGCAACATTGTGTGGAGGTCGGGGGCAGTGCCTTTGGCATGGCAAACAGGGGTGGTGGTTCCTCTCTTCAAAAAAGGGGACCGGAGGGTGTGCTCCAACTTTAGAGGGATCACACTCCTCAGCCTCCCTGGGAAGGTCTATGCCAAGGTACTGGAGAGGAGAGTCCGGCCGTTGGTCGAACCTCGGATTCAGGAGGAGCAATGTGGTTTTCGTCCTGGCCGTGGCACATCGGACCAGCTCTTTACCCTCTCGAGAATTCTTGAGGGTTTGTGGGAGTTTGCCCAACCAGTTTACATGTGTTTTGTGGACTTGGAGAAGGCATTTGACTGCGTCCCTCGTGGATTTTTGTTGGGGGTGCTTCGGGAGTATGGGGTATCGGGCTTGTTGTTACGAGCTATTCAGTCTCTGTACGACCGTTGTGAGAGTTTGGTTCGTATTGCCAACACTCGGTCGGAGTCATTCCCAGTGAGAGTTGGACTCCGCCAGGGCTGCCCTTTGTCACCGATCCTGTTCATAATTTTTATGGACAGGATTTCTAGGCGCAGCCAGGGAATGGAGGGTGTCATGCTTGGTGACCACAGGATCTCATCTCTGTTGTTTGCAGATGATGTTGTCCTGTTGGCTTCATCCAGCAATGACCTACAGCTCTTGCTGGGATGGTTTGCCACTGAGTGTGAAGCGGCTGGGATGAGAATCAGCACCTCCAAGTCCGAGTCCATGGTCCTCAGCCGGTAAAAGGTGGCTTGCTCTCTTCGAATTGGAGACAAGCTCCTGCCCCAAGTGGAGGAGTTTAAGTATCTTGGGGTCTTGTTCACGAGTGAGGGGAAAATGGAGCGAGAGATCGACAGACGGAATGGAGCAGCATCTGCAGTGATGCGGACGTTGTACTGGTCTGTTGTGGTGAAGAGGGAGCTTAGTTCTAAGGCAAAGCTGTCAATTTACCAGTCAATCTACGTTCCTACTCTCACCTATGGTCACAAGCTTTGGGTAATGACCGAAAGAACAAGATCGCGGATACAAGCGGCTGAAATGAGCTTTCTCCGTAGGATTGCTGGACTCACCCTCAGAGATAGGGTGAGGAGCTCAGTCATCCGGGAGAGGCTCAGAGTAGAACCGCTGCTCCTCCACATTGAAAGGAGTCAGTTGAGGTGGTATGGGCATCTGATTAGGATGCCTCCTGGACGCCTCCCACTTGAGGTGTTTCAGGCACGTCCCACTGGGAGGAGACCCCGGGGCAGACCCAGGACTCGGTGGAGAGACTATGTCTCCCAGCTGGTCTGGGAACGCTTTGGTATCCCCTCTGAAGAGCTGGAGCAGGTGGCTTGAGAGAGGGAAGTCTGGGCTTCTCTGCTTGAACTGCTGCCTCCGCGACCCAGACCTCCGGAAAAGCGGTAGAAGATGGATGGATGGATGGATGGATGGATGGATGGATGGAACTCAAGGTCAATGCTACAATCCAGTTCTCCGGAGCTGAATAGACAGACAGGAGGGGAGGGGGAGCACGCTCGCCTGACCATCACACCCTGCTCTTCAAAAGAAACCCTTAACCCTGTATCTCATGGAGCGGCGAATGCTTTCATGAACATTGCACTTTTAGAGTTTTGTCAGGGTTCAAAAAAGTTTTCTAAACAGTTTGCCAACAGTTTTTAAGGTTGCCAAAAGTTTTTCTTGTCGGCAAAAAATTTTGAACACGTTAAAAATGCTTTTGCGAATGTATTTTTCCACAAACAAGTCACCAAATAGTTGCAAGCATTTGCAAACGGTTGCAACGCTGTCATGATCTGAGCACAGGGGGATTCCACTGGGCTCAGTCTTTCTGCCTTTTTTCATATTTCTACTGTGTTGTCATTTTGACTTGCTATTTCTGTTATTTTATCCTCGGTCGATTTGTCATATGCTCTGTATTGTATCCTACAGACGTGGACAAAATTGTTGGTACCCCTCTGTTAATGAAAGAAAAACCCGCAATGGTCACAGAAATAACGTGAATCTGACAAAAGTGGTAATAAATAAAAAGTCTATGAAAACTAACCATTGAAAATCAGACAATGCTTTTGAATTGTGGTTCAACAGAATTATTTTAAAAAACAAACTCATGAAACAGGCCTGGACAAAAATGATGGTACCCTTAACTTAATATTTTGTTGCACAACCTTTTGAGGCAATCACTGCAATCAAACTATTTCTGTAACTGTGAGTGAGACTTCTGCACCTCTCAGCAGGTATTTTGGCCCACTCCTCATGAGCAAACTGCTCCAGTTGTCTCAGGTTTGAAGGCTGCCTTCTCCGTGTTTCAGCTCCTTCCACAGATGTTCAATAGGATTTAGATCAGGGCTCATTGAAGGCCACTTTAGAATAGTCCAATGTTTCGCTCTTAGCCATTCTTGGATGTTTTTAGCTGTGTGTTTTGGGTCATTATCCTGTTGCAAGGCCCATGACATGCGACTGAGACCAAGCTGTCTGACACTGGGCAGCACATTTCTCTCTAGAATACCTTGATAGTCTTGAGATTTCATTGTACCCTGCACAGATTCAAGACACCCTGTGCCAGATGCAGCAAAGCAGCCCCAGAACATAACAGAACCTCCTCCATGTTTCACAGTAGGGACAGTGTTCTTTTCTTGGTATGCTTCATTTTTGCGTCTGTGAACATAGAGCTGATGTGCCTTGCCATAAAGTTGCAGTTTTGTCTCGTCTGTCCATAGGACATTCTCCCAGAAGCTTTGTGGCTTGTCAACATGCAGTTTGGCAAATTCCAGTCTGGCTTTTTTATGATTTGTTTTCAACAGTGGTGTCCTCCTTGGTCATCTCCCATGAAGTCCACTTTGGCTCAAACAGCGACGGATGGGGCGATCTGACACTGATGTACCTTGACCTTGGAGTTCACCATGAATGTGTTTAGAGGTTGTTCTGGGCTCTTTTGTTACCATTCGTATTATCCATCTCCTCCTGCGGCCACGTCCAGGGAGATTGGCTACAGTCCCGTGGATCTTAAATTTCTGAATAATATGTGCAACTGTAGTCACAGGAACATCAAGCTGCTTGGAGATGGTCTTATAGCCTTTATCTTTAACATGCTTGTCTATAATTTTCTTTCTAATCTCCTGAGACAGCTCTCTCCTTTGCTTCCTCTGGTCCATGTTTAGTGTGGTACACACCATGTCAACAAACAGCACAGTGACTACTTGTCACCCTTTACATAGGCTGACTGACTGATTACAAGTTTGTAGACACCTGTGATGTTAATTAAAGGACACATCTTGGTTGAACATGTCCCTATGGTCACATTATTTTCAATCTTTTCTAGGGGTACCATCATTTTTGTCCAGACCTGTTTCATGAGTTTGTTTTTTAAAGTAATTCTGTTGAACCACAATTCAAAAGCATTGTCTGATTTTCATTGGTTAAGTTTCATATAATTTTTATTTATTACCACTTTTGTCAGATTCAAGTTATTTCTGTGACCATTGTGGGTTTTTCTTTCGTTAACAGAGGGGTACCAACAATTTTGTTCACGTCTGTAGTGTGATTTATTTTCCCTGTTTACGTTTATTAAAGTTTGTTTACATGTTTGAGGTTACTTGTCTCTATTTTTGCCATTTCATTATATTTCTACAGTATTCTGTTGTGATTCTCTCTCGGGGTTGACAGCTGTCAGTAGCTTTTCCAGGTTTCTTGCTCTGCGTGGGCGTGGCTCTGTCAGCTGCCAGCTCTGGTCGTTCTCTCCCTTCTCATTACTCCCAGCTGGTCTAAATTGAATCTTTGTTTTCTCCTGCCCACTCAGGTGACCCACACCTGCAATCACTTGTTTCATTTGTGTCTAGCCTTATTTAAGGACTGTCATTTTCATTTCCCGATTGCCGCAGTCTTGTTGAGTTTCTCCTTGTCTCCACCAGAGCCTTGCCTTGCTCTGGTGTGCTTCCTCACTAAGTTTATTCGTTGTTTGTATTTTGTGTTAGAGCACTGTGTTGGACTTTATGTTTGCTGTTTTGTTTTGTTTTTTCAATAAATCTCACAAACTCACAGTTCAGCGTGTGGGTCTCACCTTTCTGCCCCGAAGGGCAATTCTTGACAAACACTTGTTGCTAAAGTTCTTTTTGGTTCGCCTAGTAGTGAATACTAGCAACTGTTTAAGACCCTTTACAACAAAACTGTTGGTGACCTTAAATATTGTGTGTGAACTGTTTTGCAACCTTTTGCAGACCCCAGTGTTGCCTGACAGGAAATGAAGAAATATCATACTGTTGCTTTAAAATAATCATATTTTGACCCAAACTATGTATGTACTAAAACAACTTGAAAAATCACAGGACAGTGCATTTAAAACCAAAGCTATTTTATGTGCATGGAACTGCAATAACCTCAGGAATAAACACATTTGTTACAGACAGTGGGCAATGGACGTTTGATTTGGAGCCAGAGGCAATATGTTTTGTGTGTGTTTATTTCCTTTGGCATGATAGTTTCAGAATTGCAGTGACACCAACTGAATGCTGTAGCAGTGGCAAAATGCTTTAGCCTTGTTCCCAGCAAAAGGTTGAAGCTATCCGTTAAATGTACGGTATAATGCCAAGGCAGGGCAATAAAGCTGCTGTGCCTGGCAGGATTGCTTTGTTTTCTTACCAGTGTGTGCTGCCGGACTCTTTTCTTTTAGTACTTTTTTCCTCCGAGTCCAAACTTATGTTTACTTTTTAAATTTGTTGCCAGTACAGCTCCACAAACAAACATGAGCTGAGCCCTGCTGATGTGATTGGCAGTGAGGAGGAGCCAGCCAGGTATGAGCTGATCGGATATGAGCAGGTTGTCAGTTTCTGGTGATGTGTTGATGTTCACGTAAATCAAAACGTGTTTTTTGGGGGTGCATGGAAATGCCAAAACTATTGTATATTTGGTCTTTTTTAAAAAGTATTGATCGTATATTGTATAGGCCCTAAAACTAAGATAAGATAAGATAAGCCTTTATTAGTCCCACAATGGGGAAATTCCAGGATTCCAGGACTATCGTATAGATACGATAATTATCGTACATCTTGCAACACTATCGGACCCTGATAAAACCCAAGAAATGCAGCGTTCGTGAACATCGCTCAGCATTCACTGCTCTGTGAAATACTAGCTTGATTTTCAAAAACATTTGCCAGAAAATTCATTTCAACTTTATTTATATAGGATAATTTCACAACAACAGTAATCTCATAGCACTTTCAAACTGCAGGGGAAAACCCCACAATTGCAGAAAGACCCCAGCAACCAGGCAATCCTCTGTCAGCAAGCACTTGGCAATGGTGGAGAGGAAAAACTCCCTTTTAGCAGGAAGAAACCTCCAGCAGAACCAGGCCGAGGGGCAGTCACCTGCTGCAACTGGCTGGGGGGGGGGGGTAGAGAAGAAGAAGAAAAGAACAGACATGCAGAGAGCAAACAGCATGATGGGGACTCAACCTATGGGAGAGAACAAACAGATGTTTATGACCAGCAAAAATATTTCATTGAGAGTGAAGAAAGGAGTGAAGCCCAGTGCATTGTTGGAGGTCCCCCGGCTCTCTAAACCTATTAGCAGCACAACTAAGGGAGGGTTCAGGGTCACCTGATCCCACCCTAACTATAGGCTATGACAGAAAGGAAGTTTTTAACCCAATTTAAAAACAGAGATCAAATCTGACTCCCGAATCCAGATTGGCAGCTGGTTCCAAAGGACAGGAGTCTGAAAACTGTTAGCTCTGCCTCCCATTATATGCTTAGAGATTCTAGGTATTACAAATAAACCTACATTTTGGGAAACTAGTGCTCTGTTGGGATGATAAGATACTATCAGATCTTTAAAATAAAACGGAGCCTGATTATTTAGAGCTTTGTAAGTGAGGAGAAGGATTTTAAACTTAATTCTAAACTCTATGGGAAGCCAATGAAAGGAGGCCAGAACCGGAGAGATGTGATCTCTCTTTCTAGTACCTGTTAAAACTAGCAGCAGCATTTTGGGTCAGCTGAAGACTTTTTTAAAGATATTTTAGGACAGCCTGATAATAAAGATTTACAATAATCTAATCTAGAGCTAACAAAAGGATGGTCCTAATCTTAGCAATATTATGCAAATGATAGAAGACAGTCTTAGAAACAAGTTTAATATGTGAATTAAAGAACAGATCTCAATCAAAAATAACTCCAGGGTTCCTCACAAAACTATTAAGGGAAAGTGTAACCCCATCCAAACTAAGAATTTGATTTGGGACGCTATTTCTAAGGTTTTTTGGACCAACTAGAATGACTTCAGTCTTATCTGAATTTAATAGCGAGAAATTACAAGTCATCCAAGCTCTGATTCCCTTAAGACAAGTTTCTAATTTGTCTAATTGATTACTGTCATCTGGCTTCATTGACAAATATAATTGTATGCCATGTGCATAACAATGAAAATGTATGCAGTGCTTTCCAATAATATTGCCTAGAGGAAGCATATATAAACATAAAGAATGGGGCCTAGCACAGATCCCTGTGGAATTCCATGGTTGACCTTTGAATTAGAAGAAAACTCATTATTGACATGAACAAACTGGAACCTATCAGATAAATAAGATTTAAACCACTGCAATGACGTTCCATTAAGTCCAATATGGTGTTCTAATCTATCAAGTAAAATATTATGATCGATAGTATCAAAAGCTGCACTAAAGTCAAAAAGGACAAGCACAGAAACAAGTCCATTATCAGATGCAATAAGGACATTGTGAGTGACCTTTACTAAAGCTGTTTCAGTACTATGATGAATTCTAAACCTGATTGAAACTCTTCAAATAAACCATTTCCTTGCAAGTGGTCAAATAATTGCATAGCAACAACTCATTCTAAGATTTTTGAAATGAAAGGCAGATTAGAGATTGGTCTACAGTTAGCTAAAACTCCTGGATCCAGTGTTGGTTTTTTAAGTAACGGTTTAATTACAGCAGTTTTAAAAGCCTGCGGTACATGGCTTAATGTTAATGAAGAATTTGTGGGACACATATGTATCGCCTTAGGCCTCACATCTCAGATTAGAACAAAGAACTGAGTCTCCTTGGAGATAACAGGAGGATGTGAAAGTTTAGCCTTTGGTATGCAAGAGATGGCCTTGGGGGATTTCCGGGTGGCCGAAGACTATGAAAAGGAGATTATAGGATCAAAGAGTAGATGCATTGTTACTTGTGATTGAAATGCAATGTGACTGTGAACTGGGAGAGTCCTGGTATATAAAGGACGAATGCTTCTGTGTTTTTCCTCTTTCTGCTTTGCTGATGTTGGAAGATGTGAATAAACCTGACTCGTGAGATAAACTCTGCCTCGTCATTTTCACATTTCCACAAATTGATTATTTGAAGAATAGAGCTACCAATAAATGGGAAGACTTCTTTAAATAACCTGGTAGGAATAGGGTCTAGTAGACACGTCAAAGGCCCTCTTTTACTGTTAGTTCATTCCCTTCCACAACATGTGGGACACCAGGTGGTGTATAGGGGTGGCGCCTATCTACGTTTCTCTGACCCTAGGCCACACAGCTACTGTACATAGTGAAAGCTACAGTGGAGGGTCAGTCCTCTGGTAGCTCTGTGTGTTAACTTTCCCCATTCTATTACGCTGAGCATCAAGCTAGAAGGTGGAAAGTACCATTTTTGTATGGTCTTTGGTATGACCCAGCCAGGATTTGAATCTAACTGTATCTAACTCTGAAAGGTCAATTGGAGTAAGCTCATCCAAACAGTTATCAGTTGAAGGAGCTGTAGTTGTAGGAGCTGTAGTTGTGGTATTTAAATTAATGGTGGGAAGATCTCTGATAGATGAAATTTTATTATTGAAGAAATTCATAAAGACCTGACTAGTAAGCTCTAAAGGAATGCTAGATATGGCAGAGTCTTGACTCTTTGTCAGCCTGGCTACAGTGTTGAAAAGAAGCCTGGGATTATTCTTGTTCTCTTCTATTAATGCAGAATAATACGTTGTTCTGGCTTTCCTAAGAGATTTTTTTATAAATTAGAAGTACATTTCTCCAAGCTAGATAGATTTCATCTAACTAGTGCATGCCAGTAGAAAGCAAGTATTCCTGTCTGAAACAGGTAGCCCAATCAGGCTTTACAGGTCCAATTGTAGGCTGTGTTTGAAAGTGGAATACAGAGGTGTAGCCTATATGTAGGCAATCACATGTTAGACTTTGACAAATATGAAAGGGACTGAACTAAGATTTATTTGATTGTGTGAATATTAATTACAGAATAACTGAAAATGAATGGGACATCCAATATTAGCCACTGTTTAAGAACCTCTTGTTTATGTTTTGTTAGATCACTTATTTGTGTGATCTTTTATGAGTTATATTCATAATAGTGTATCTTGCACTTTGGGGAATGGGAGCTGATCAGTCATCATTATAATTTAGTTTATATGTGTAGTTTATAGTCTATCGTCAATAAACTCATGCAGTACTATAACAGGACACATTTACAAATATTTGAGACCCATTGTAGTGGATCCTTTTATATTTTAGCAATACTATAAATACAAAACGCTGAAAATTATTATTGTTTTTTTGTATTTGCATCCTTTATTGATCCCCAGAGGCAAATTAAGGGCATCCACAGTACGGCACCAATCTCTTCACCACACACACACACACACCCTTTCTCTCTCTCTCTCTCTGAGTGGGTGTGGTCGTGAGTGCGAGCTGAGAGCGTGTGACAGCGTGAGTGAATTATTTCAAACTTTTCTCTATCTTTTGGTGTTTAAGGTGTTTTTTTGTTAAATAATCTTAATTTTTGTTGTTTTCTGTAGCTGGGGTGGGGTAGGCGTTTTGGGAGGGGGGTTTCTGCTGCCAGCTCTGCTGGTCAGCATGGTTTTGGAGCGAGACTCCGGTTTTGAGCAGCTGACACGCCGGCATGCTGTCAAACTGACACCGGCTGTCAGCTGCTCAGTGGAGGAGTGTAGTCTGGCTGTGGAGGAGCTGGTCGGTTATGAAAGCGTTAGATCAGCTTCTAGAATGAATAGTGCCGTGGTGATTTTCCTGGATAGTATTGAAAAAGTTAACCGGGTAGTGGAGAGCGGGGTTGTGATTAAAGACACACTGGTTCCTGTTCTGTCTCTGGTAAATCCCGCGAAGAGAATTACCATCTCAAATGTCCCACCATTTTTAAAGAATGAGCTGTTGGAGAAGGAGCTGTCGAGACACGGGCAGCTTTTGTCCCCGATTAAGCACATCCCTCTCGGTTGTAAGTCCCCACGTTTAAAGCATGTCATGTCTTTTAGGCGACAGGTGCTCATGATTTTAAAGAATAGCGAGGAAAGCCTCAACCTCGTATTTAAATACCGGATTGACGGCTTTGATTATACCATCCACGTCACCTCCTATAATATGAAGTGTTTCGGCTGCGGAATGGAGGGACATTTGATTCGATCGTGCCCTCAGGGAGTGGGGGGTGATCACTCGGGGGAGGCCGCTAGTGCGGCCTCGGGGCCGTCTGGTGACAGAGCGGCTTTGCTGTCCTCCGAGGCTGACGGCGCTGCTGCGCCGTCGGGCGTTTCGGCCACAGCCGCGGGGCCGTCTGGCGGCGGCGCTTCGGCCGAGGTCGCGGGGCCGTCTGGCGGCGGGGCGGCTTTGCCGCCCTCCGCAGCCAGCCTGTCGATCATAACTGAAACAGCAACAAAAGTTAAAGCACATCGCGGGGCTGCTGCGCAGACCAACATTGCAGACAAGGGTGAGATTACCGAGAGGGATCACGCTGAGGGTCAGACAGATGAGCCAAATGAAGCCCAGGTAGATGGTGGGACCAGAAAGATGAATATAAAAGCACAGCACAGGGTGAGCGAAAGACAGGAAGAGACAGCTACCAGGGTGGCTGAGTCAGTGTTGGAGGATGAGGATGACATTGAAATAGATGAAGAATTATGTAAAATCTCAATCAAGCGAAAGAATTTGGAAACCAAACAGCAGAGGAGCAAAGTAAAAAGGGTTGTCAAAGAAAGTTCTGAGGTTTCTCTATCTCAGCCAGATTCTTATGCTGGGTCTGAGATAGAGAGTGATGGTGAAAGCAGTGATGATGTGGCCAGTGGAGGCAGTTACCCCTTCACAAAAATACAGAAGTTTTTGCAGGACACTAAGGGGTCCAGAATGGTCAAAGTTGAAAGCTTCTTCCCCGATCTAAAACGTTTTGTTGACTCTGCTCGGGCCTACATGAAAAATAGGGGAGAGCTTGAGCAGGAAAGTTTTACTGATCAGGAGATCTACAGACTAAAAAAGCTTGTGCTAAAAGTTAAGAACCAAATTGCCCAGGATGATTAGTCTTTTATCGCTCATTCTTTCTTTTCTGTTTTTGTATTGGCTTTGCCCTCTTATATACATGTGTAGTTTTAATTTTGGCACACTCAACATCAATGGAGCAAGAGAAATGTCCAAGCGAGCGTGTGTTTTTACTCTTGCAGAATGCAAGAAAATTAATGTTCTGTTTGTTCAGGAGACTCATAGTTCTGAGGACAATGCTGCTGACTGGAGGAGGGAATTTCGGGGTGAAATTATTCTTAGTCATAAAAGCAGCAAATGTGGTGGAGTGGGTATTTTATTTTCTCGAGATTTTATTCCACTTTCTTATGACATTGATGAGATAATTGCAGGCCACATTTTAAAAGTTCGAGCTGTTCTTGAGAATGTGAAAGTTGTTTTTATAAATGTGTATGCTCCAACCGTAGGCACAGAAAGATTGGCCTTTTTAAATATTTTAGATGACACGATCAAAAATTGCAGTAATGATGACTTTTTATTTGTGGGAGGTGATTTTAATTGTACAGAAAATCCTCTTATGGATAGGAATCACCCAGAGCCACATGCTGCATCCAAAAGAGTTTTAAAAGGTCTCATAGAAGCTCATGATCTGTGTGATGTGTGGAGAAATTTTCATGGCAAGGCTAGACAATACACATGGAGCCATAGAAAGGACAATATTTTGTCCTTAGCTAGACTGGATAGGGTTTACAGTTTTAAGCACCATTTTAGCATTTTTAAAAGTGCTTTTATAGTCCCTGTTGGCTTCACAGATCATTCCCTGGTTCAGTGTTGTGTTTTTATCAAGAATATAAAGTGCAGTAGTGCATACTGGCATTTTAACACGTCACTTTTATCGGATAACAGTTTTAAAACTGCTTTTATGTTTTTTTGGAGTAATTTTAAATTAACAAAATCAAATTTTAGTTCTTTGCAGCAGTGGTGGGATATAGGGAAGAGCCAAATAAAGAATCTGTGCCTACAGTATACTCGCAATGTCTCTGGAGACTTGGCCAGGTCTGTCAGGGACCTGGAGAGAGAAGGAGAGAGAAGTAGTGGAGCTGCAGTCTTTGGCAGGCTCCACAGGAGAAAGAGGACATTTTGAGGCCCTCAATGGCAAAAAGTCTGTTTTAACTGACCTACTGGGTGTGGCTGCCAGGGGCGCTGTGGTACGCAGTAGGTTCCAGAACATCGCACTAATGGACGCTCCATCTCATTTTTTCTTTGGTCTGGAGAGGAAGAATGGTCAGAGGAGGATGATCCACTCTCTTAGCTCCGAGGACGGGCAGCCGATCCATGAGTCTGTGGAGATCCGTCGCTTTGCAGTTGCTTTCTACAAGGATCTCTTTAAGAAAGAATTTGTTGAGAATCCACATGCACTGAGTCATTTTTTGACAGACTTGCCAAAGGTGATGGCTAGCGTGAATGCGGAGCTGGAGAGCGGGATCACTCTGCAAGAACTGGCAGTGGCTGTCCAGTCTCTTCAGTGTGGAAAAGCCCCAGGGATAGATGGCCTACCAGCGGAGTTCTACAAGGCGTTCTGGTCTGAGATCTGTGAGGACTTGCTGGAAGTACTGTCTGACAGTCTGCGGAAGGGTCACCTGCCCCTAAGTTGTAGGAGAGCAGTCCTCACCCTCCTTCCAAAAAAAGGCGACTTGAAAGACATTAAGAACTGGCGTCCGGTGGCCCTCCTCTGTACTGACTACAAAATTCTCTCCAAAGTGTTGGCTACCAGACTGAGGAAGGCAATGGAGCAGGTCATACATGTAGACCAGACCTACTGTGTACCTGGTAGGTTGGTTACAGACAACATTTTTTTAATTCGTGATGTTTTGGACCTCTCCAGCTCATTGGTCAAAGAACTTGGTCTTATTTCAATAGACCAAGAAAAGGCGTTTGACCGAGTTGAACATCCATACCTTTGGCAGACATTAGAGGCCTTTGGTTTCAGCTCAGGGTTCATCGCCATGATCCAGGCTTTGTATAGAGACATTGAGAGTATTCTTAAGATTAATGGTGGTTTGAGTGCTCCTTTCAAAGTTGAGAGGGGTGTCCGACAGGGCTGCCCCCTCTCAGGTATGCTGTACTCTCTTGCCATTGAGCCCCTCCTTTGTAAACTAAGGCAAGTCCTCACTGGTTTTAAAGTCCCCAACTCTGACTCTGTTTTTAAAGTGTCTGCCTATGCTGATGACGTTGTTGTTTTTACAAGAAATCAAAATGATGTAGACTACCTTTTAAGAACTGTCAATCTTTTTGGTGAGTGCTCCTCAGCGAGAGTGAATTGGGGTAAGAGTGAAGCTGTTGTGGTGGGGGGGAGACCACAAAAAATTGCCCTACCTGGTGGCCTCTCGTGGACACAAGGTGGTTTTAAATATCTTGGTGTGTTTTTAGGAAATCAGACTTTTACTGAGAAAAATTGGGAGTGTTTTTTAGAAAAAACTGAAGGAAGACTAAAAAAATGGAAATGGATTCTGCCAAACTTGTCATTCAGAGGTCGTGTTTTAATTATCAACAACTTGATTGCTTCAATGCTGTGGCATCGACTGTCTTGTCTGGACCCTCCACCCAATTTGCTGGCCAGAGTGCAATCTATAGTCGTGGACTTTTTCTGGGACCGTCTTCACTGGGTTCCACAGAGTATCCTGTTTTTACCGAGAGAAGAAGGTGGTCAAGGGCTCATCCATCTGGCCAGCAGGGGGGCTGTCTTTCGCCTGCAGTTCATTCAGCGACTGCTGAGTGGCCCCCTTGACCTTGTGTGGAGACCTATTGCCAGGGCTGTCCTGGCTCGCTGTGGAGGGCTTGGACTAGAGGAGTCGCTGCTTTTAATGGATTTAAGGGGCCAAAAACTCCCAGAACTTCCCCAGTTTTACCAAAGTGCTTTTAAAATCTGGGGACTTTTTAAAAAGAACTCTCCCCAGGCTTCCTTGTCGCCTTTCTGGCCTTAAGGTTTTTAAAGGAACCACTTGTGTTCGGGACCCGTTTTGATGTGGGCAATGTTTTAGGACCTTCTGTTTTAAAAAAGTTTATTTTTGCAAAGGTTACAACGCTGGGACATTTGGTGAATTTATGTGATCCTAACTTGGACAATGCTGTTGCCCTGTGCTCGGCTCTTGGCGTCTCTTCAGTCAGAGTTATAATGAACTTGTTGAAAGATTGGAGAGACTGCCTGTCTGCAGAAGAACACTCTGCTATTGTTTTACACTGCGAAAACTCTGTGCAAACTGCTGATGAACCTTTTCCTTTTAGTATTTTATCTCCTGATTTTAAAGATGGCACTGGTGTGTTTTTAAACTCTGAGCACATTAACATTTGTGACTCTCCTGGTAAAAAAATGCATGGACTTTTGGTGAAAATTCTAAATGTGAATAAGTTAAAAGGTTGAGCTGATACACCATGGAGGAAACACTTGGGTCTGGGTCCAGAGGTGAGGCCTGCCTGGAGAGCACTCTATAAACCATCATTAACTAAGAAGGTTGGAGACCTACAATGGCGAGTTTTACATGGTGCTGTGGCTGTAAATGCTTTTATCTCTCTTTTAAACCCAAATGTTGTTGAGGTTTGTCCATTTTGTCCTCAGAAAGAAAATGTGTTCCATTGTTTTCTGGACTGTAACAGACTGCAATTGTTGTTTGTTTTTTTGGGGAAGCTGTTTTATCTGTTTGGAGAAGTCTTTTCCCTGCAGATTTTTATCTTGGGTTTTCCATATAGACAGAGGACTAAGAAAAAGAGTGAACTCTTAAATTTCATCCTGGGTCAGGCTAAAATGGCTATTTATGTTAGTAGGAAAAGAAAAATTGAACAACTGCTGGATTGTAATGCAAAAGACATGCTGGTTGACATGATCAAGGCTCGAATAGTGATTGATTACAATTACTATCATCTGATGCAAAATGTTGAAACTTTTGAGGCCATGTGGTGCTTTAAGCACATCCTGTGTTGTGTTAAGGAGGGGGAAATTACCTATGGTATGGTCCTGATGTAAGAAGCAGTTTTTTTTTTTTTTTTTTTTTTTTTTTTTTTTTTTAGTTTTCCTGGTTTGGTTACTTATGTCTTTGATTTCTTGTCAGTGAGTCATTTTACTTTTCCATTGCTTCTTTTAGTTGTTTTAATTGTTGTGTTTTTCTGTTGAACTTGTGACAATAAAGGTGTGTTGAAAAATCAAATCTCTCTCTCTCTCTCTCTGAGTGGGTGTGGTTGTGAGTGCGAGCTGAGAGCGTGTGACAGCGTGAGTGAATTTTTTCAAACTTTTTTTTCTTTTTGTGTTTAAGGTGTTTTTTTTGTTAAATAATCTTAATTTTTGTTGTTTTCTGTAGCTGGGGTGGGGTAGGCGTTCTGGGAGGGGGGTTTCTGCTGCCAGCTCTGCTGGTCAGCATGGTTTTGGAGTGAGGCTCCGGGTTTGAGAAGCTGACACGCCGGCATGCTGTCAAACTGACACCGGCTGTCAGGTACTCAGTGGAGGAGTGTAGTCTGGCTGTGGGGGAGCTGGTCGGTTATGAAAGCATTAGATCAGCTTCGAGAATGAATAGTGCCGTGGTGATCTTCCTCGATAGTGTTGAAAAAGTTAACCAGGTAGTGGAGAGCGGGGTTGTGATTAAAGACACACTGGTTCCTGTTCTGTCTCTGGTGAATCCCGCGAAGAGAATTACGATCTCAAATGTCCCACCATTTTTAAAGAATGAGCTGTTGGAGAAGGAGCTGTCGAGACACGGGCAGCTTTTGTCCCCGATTAAGCACATCCCTCTCGGTTGTAAGTCCCCGCGTTTAAAGCATGTCATGTCTTTTAGGCGACAGGTGCTCATGATTTTAAAGAATAGCGAGGAAAGCCTCAACCTCGTATTTAAATACCGGATTGACGGCTTTGATTACACCATCCACGTCACCTCTGATAATATGAAGTGTTTCGGCTGCGGAATGGAGGGACACTTGATTCGATCATGCCCTCAGGGAGTGGGGGGTGATCACTCGGGGGAGGCCGCTAGTGCGGCCTCGGGGCCGTCTGGCGGCGGAGCGGCTTTGCTGCTCTCCGAGGCTGGCGGTGCTGTCGCGCCGTCGGGCGCTTTGGCCGAGGCCGCGGGGCCGTCTGGCGGCGGGGCGGCTTCGCCGCCCTCCACAGCCAGCCTGTCGATCATAACTGAAACCGCAGCAAAAGTTAAAGCACATCGCAGGGCTGCTGCACAGACCAACATTCAACTTTAACTTTATTTATATAGCGCCATTTCACAACAACAGTCATCTCATAGCACTAGCAACTGTAGGGGGGACCCCCACAGTTGCAGAAAGACCCCAGCAATCAGGCGATCCCCTGTGAGCAAGCACTTGGCGACGGTGGAGAGGAAAAACTCCCTTTTAACAGGAAGAAACTTCTAGCAGAACCAGGCTCAGGGAGGGGCAGTCATCTGCTGCGACTGGCTGGGGGGTGAGGGGATAGAGAAGAAGAAAAGAACAGACATGTGGAGAGCAAACAGCACGATGGGGACTCAATCTATGGGAGAGAACAAACAAATGTTAATGACCAGCAAAAAAAAAAAAAATATTTCATAGAGAGTGAGGAAAGGAGTGAGGCCAGTGCATTACTGGAGGTCCCCCGGCTGACTAAACCTATTAGCAGCATAACTAAGGGAGGGTTCAGAAACACATGATCCCTCCCTAATTGTAGGCTATATCAAAAAGGTAGGTTTTAGCCCTATTCTTAAAAACAGAGATCGAGTCTGACTCCCGAATCCAGATTGGCAGCTGATTCCACAGGAGAGGAGCTTGATAACTGAAGGCTCTGCCTCCCATTGTACTTTTGGAGATTCTAGGTGTTACAAGTAATCCTGCATTTTGGGAGCGTAGTGCTCTGTTAGGATGATACGGTAGTATCAGATCTTTTAAATAAAAAGGAGCCTGATTGTTTAGAGCTTTGTAAGTAAGAAGAAGGATTTTAAACTTAATTCTAAACTCTATGGGAAGCCAATGAAGGGAGGCCAGAACCGGAGAGATATGATCTCTCTTTCTAGTACCTGTTAAAACTCTTGCTGCAGCATTTTGGATCAGCTGAAGACTTTTTAAAGATGTTTTAGGACAGCCTGATAATAAAGAATTACAATAATCTAATCTCGAGCTAACAAAAGCGTGGATCAGCTTCTCAGCATCACTCTGAGACAAGATGCTCCTAATCTTGGCAATATTACGCAAATGATAGAAGGCAGTCTTAGAAACAAATTTAATATGTCAATTGAAGGACAAATCCTGATCAAAAATAACTCCAAGGTTCCTCACAGAGCTATTAAGAGAAAGAGTAACTGCATCCAAACTGAAAGTTTGATTTGGAAAGGAATTTCTAAGGTTTTTTGGACCAACAAGAATGACTTCAGTCTTATCTGAATTTAATAGCAGGAAATTACAAGTCATCCAAGCTTTGATTTCCTTAAGACAGGCTTCTAACTTGGCTAATTGATTAGTATCATCTGGCTTCATTGACAGGTATAATTGTGTCATCTGCATAACAATGAAAATGTATACAGTGCTTTCTAATAATGTTGCCTAACGGAAGCATATATAAACTAAAAAGAGTAGGGCCTAGCACAGATCCCTGTGGAACTCCATGACTAAGCTTTGAGCTGAAAGAAAACTCATCATTTACATGAACAAACTGGAACCTATCAGATAAATAAGATCTAAACCACTGCAACGAAGTTCCATTAAGTCCAACATAGTGTTCTAATCTATCAAGTAGAATATTATGATCAATAGTATCAAAAGCTGCACTAAGATCTAAAAGGACAAGTACAGAAACTAGTCCATTATCAGATGCAATGAGGAGGTCGTTAGTGACCTTCGCTAAGGCTGTTTCAGTACTATGATGGATTCTAAACCCAGATTGAAACTCTTCAAGTAAACCATTTCCCTGCAGGTGGTCAAATAATTGTGTAGCAAACACTCTTTCTAAGATTTTTGAAATGAAAGGGAGATTAGAGATTGGTCTATAGTTAGCTAAAGCTCCTGGATCTAGCGTTGGCTTTTTGAGTAAGGGTTTAATTACAGCCGTTTTAAAAGCCTGCGGTACATGGCCTAAAGTTAATGAAGAATTGATTATATGAAGAATAAAGCTACCATTAAGTGGGAAGACTTCTTTAAATAACCTGGTAGGAATAGGGTCTAAAAGACAAGTTGAAGGTTTGGATGAGGAAACTATTTTGTCTAACTCACAAAGGTCGATTGGAGTAAACTCATCAAGACAGACGTCAATAGAAGGAGTTGTAGTAGTTTCAGTATTTCAGTTAACTGTGGGAAGAATCTGATTGATTTTATCTCTGATGGATGAAATTTTATTATTGAAAAAGTTCATAAAGTCCTGACTAGTAAGCTCTAAGGGGATGCTAGGATTGACAGAGTTCTGACTCTTTGTCAACCTGGCTACAGTACTGAAAAGAAACCTGGGATTATTCTTGTTCTCTTCTATTAATGCAGAGTAATAACTCGTTCTAGCTTTTCTAAGAGATTTTTTATAAATTAAAAGATGATTTCTCCAAGCTAAATAGATTTCATCTAAATTAGTAGAGCGCCATTTTCTTTCTAATTGACGAGTCTTCTGTTTTAAGCTACGAGTTTCTGTGTTGAACCAAGGAGTTAAAAATCTCTGATTAGACTTTTTCTTTTTTAAGGGGGCCACCAAGTCTAGAGCCTGATGCAGAGAAGCTGAAACACTATCCACCATGTTATCAATTAGAGAAGGAGCAAGCTGTCTATAGCTTATTTCCGTTGTGTTGACACATGGCATAGAGGAAACAATCTGCATAAATTTGGAAACAGCATCATCTGAGAGGCATCTACTGTGATAATATTTTTCTTTAGGAGCCAAATAGTCAGAAATAGTAAAATCAAAGGTTAACAGACAATGGTCTGACAGTACAGGGTTATGAGGAGACACTACAAGATTTTCTATTTCTATGCCATATGTCAGAACAAGGTCCAATGTATGGTGGAGGTAATGAGTAGAATTTTCTACTTTCTGAGAAAACCCAATCGAGTCTAATATTGAATTAAAAGCCACATTAAGGCAGTCACTATCTACATCCACATGTATATTAAAGTCCCCTACTATAATTATTCTATCAGATTTCAGCACTAAATCAGCTAAGAAATCAGCAAATTCGGATAAAAATTCTGAATAGGTTGATGGGGGACGATAAACTATGGCAAATAAAATTGGGTTTAACCTGAAATTGCTAAAGTGCCCAACACTGAGGACCAGGCCCTCAAAGGAATTATAACATGTTTTTTGCTTTACATTAACTAGTAATTTGGAATGGTAAAATGTTGCTACTCCTCCTCCACGACCAGAACTTCTGGGATTTTGACAGTTTAAATAACCAGAGGGAGTTGATTCATTTAAACCGACATAATCCTCTTGCCCTAACCAAGTCTCTGTAAGGGAAATTAAATCAATCTGATGATCAATTAACAGATCATGGACTAACAGAGACTTGGGAGTTAGAGACCTAATATTTAATAAACCACATTTAATTTTTAAATTATGAGGAGGAACAGAGGCCAAATCATTCAATTTAGAGGCTTTATGTTTAATTTGAGTTTTACCAATATTTTGCTTTATCACTTTGGGACGCTTATACATTATATTTTTATTTACTTTGGAGGGAGCAGACAACGATTCTCTGATGGGGAAGACAGGGGCTAAGCTGAGGGGTGGCGGATGAAGAGGAGCTGCAGAGAGGCGTGTAAGACTACGACTCTGCTTCCTGGTCCCAACTCTGAGTAGTCACGGTTTTGGAAATTTGGATAAAAAAGATGCCAGATTGTTAGATAAATGAGAAGCACCATCCAAAGTGGGATGAATGCTGTCTCGTCTCATAAGACCAGGTTTTCCCCAAAAAGAGCTCCAATTGTCAATGTAGCCCACGTCATTTTTAGGACACCACACGGACAGCCAGCGGTTCAAGGATGACGAGCGACTAAACATGTCATCACTGGTCAGATTGGGGAGGGGCCCAGAGAATACTACAGTGGCAGACATCGTTTTTGCAAACTCACACACCGATTCTATATTAAGTTTCGTGACTTCCGACTGCCGGAGACGGATGTCATTAATGCCGGCGTGAATAACAATTGTGGAGTATTTACAGTTACTTTTAGCCAGCATTTTCAAATTTGACTCGATGTCGCCTGCTCTGGCCCCAGGAATACATTGGACTATGGCCGCTGGAGTCTCTAGGTTCACGTTTCTGACTACAGAGTCGCCAATGATCAGAATTTTTTCCTCAGCGGGTGTGTCGCTGAGCGGGGAAAAATGATTAGAAACGTGAACAGGTTGGTGGTGAACCGGGGCTTTGCGACTAGGCTTCCTTCTCACCGTCACCCACCCAGTCTCCTCGCTGCTGAGGAGAGCCGGGGAACCGCTGACAGTGGGACCTAAGCTAGCTAGCTCCGCTGCAGCTAATGGGCGTCCGTCAAGATTAACTGGCACAGACGGTGTTTCAATGCAGCGGAGCCGGGATTCCAAATCAGACAACCTCGCCTCGAGCGCCTCAAAAAGACAACATTTATTACATTTACCGTTATCACTAAAAGAGGCAGAGGTGTAGCTAAACATCTGACAGAGAGAGCACACCAGAGGAGGAGAAGAAAGAGAGGTAGTAGCCATAGCTAGTGGCTAGCTAGTGGCTGGAGAGCTGGAGAGCAAACCACACAGGCAGACAGCAAAACAGGAAGTGACGATACGTTACCACAAGGAAGTGACGATCTCCCAATCGTCGGACAAGGGTGAGATTACCGAGAGGGATCACGCTGAGGGTCAGACAGATGAGCCAAATGAGGCCCAGGTAGATGGTGGGACTAGAAAAATGGATATAAAACCACAGCACAGGGTGAGCGAAAGACAGGAAGAGACAGCTACCAGGGTGGCTGAGTCAGTGTTGGAGGACGAGGATGACATTGAAATAGATGAAGAATTATGTAAAATCTCAATCAAGCGGAAGAATTTGGAAACCAAACAGCAGAGGAGTAAAGTAAAAAGGGTTGTCAAAGACAGTTCTGAGGTTTCTCTATCTCAGCCAGATTCTTATGCTGGGTCTGAGATAGAGAGTGATGGTGAAAGCAGTGATGATGTGGCCAGTGGAGGCGGTTACCCCTTCACAAAAATACAGAAGTTTTTGCAGGACACTAAGGGATCCAGAATGGTTAAAGTTGAAAATTTCTTCCCCGATCTAAAACGTTTTGTTGACTCTGCTCGGGCCTACATGAAAAATAGGGGAGAGCTTGAGCAGGAAAGTTTTACTGATCAGGAGGTCTACAGACTAAAAAAGCTTGTGCTAAAAGTTAAGAACCAAATTGCCCAGGATGATTAGTCTTTTATCGCTCATTCTTTCTTTTCTGTTTTTGTGTTGGTTTTACCCTTTTATATGCATGTGCAGTTTTAATTTTGGCACACTCAACATCAATGGAGCAAGAGAAATGTCTAAGCGAGCGTGTGTTTTACTCTTGCAGAATGCAAGAAAATTAATGTTCTGTTTGTTCAGGAGACTCATAGTTCTGAGGACAATGCTGCTGACTGGAGGAGGGAATTTCGAGGGGAAATTATTCTTGGTCATAAAAGCAGCAGTAGTGGTGGAGTGGGTATTTTATTTTCTCAAGATTTTATTCCACTTTCTTATGACATTGATGAGGTAATTGCAGGCCACATTTTAAAAGTTCGAGCTGTTTTTGAGAATGTGAAAGTTGTTTTTATAAATGTGTATGCTCCAACCGTAGGCACAGAAAGATTGGCCTTTTTAAATATTTTAGATGACACGATCAAAAATTGCAGTAATGATGACTTTTTATTTGTGGGTGGTGATTTTAATTGCACAGAAAATCCTCTTATGGATAGGAATCACCCAGAGCCACATGCTGCATCCAAGAAAAGTTTAAAAGGTCTCATAGAAGCTCATGATCTATGTGATGTGTGGAGGGATTTTCATGGCAAGGCTAGACAGTACACGTGGAGCCATAGAAAGGACGATATTCTGTCCTTAGCTAGACTGGATAGGGTTTACAGTTTTAAGCACCATTTTAGCATTTTTAAAAGTGCTTTTATAGTCCCTGTTGGCTTTACAGATCACTCTCTGGTTCAGTGTTGTGTTTTTATCAAGAATATAAAGTGCAGTAGTGCATACTGGCATTTTAACACATCACTTTTATCGGATAACAGTTTTAAAACTGATTTTATGTTTTTTTGGAGTAATTTTAAATGAACAAAATCAAGTTTTAGTTCTTTGCAGCAGTGGTGGGATGTAGGGAAGAGCCAAATAAAGAATCTGTGCCTACAGTATACTCGCAATGTCTCTGGAGACTTGGCCAGGTCTGTCAGGGACCTGGAGAGAGAAGTAGTGGAGCTGCAGTCTTTGGCAGGCTCCACAGGAGAAAGAGGACATTTTGAGGCCCTCAATGGCAAAAAGTCTGTTTTAACTGACCTACTAGGTGTGGCCGCCAGGGGCGCTGTAGTACGCAGTAGGTTCCAGAACATCGCACTAATGGACGCTCCATCTCATTTTTTCTTTGGTTTGGAGAGGAAGAATGGTCAGAGGAGGATGATCCACTCTCTCAGCTCCGAGGACGGGTGGCTAATCCATGAGTCTGCGGAGATCCGTCGCTTTGCAGCTGCTTTCTACAAAGATCTTTTTAAGAAAGAATTTGTTGAGAATCCACATGTGCTGAGTCATTTTTTGACGGACTTGCCAAAAGTGATGGCTAGCATGAATGCGGAGCTGGAGAGTGGGATCACTCTGCAGGAACTAGCAGTAGCTGTCCAGTCTCTTCAGTGTGGAAAAGCCCCAGGGATAGATGGTCTACCATCGGAGTTCTACAAGGCGTTCTGGTCTGAGATCTGTGAGGACTTGCTGGAAGTACTGTCTGATAGTCTGCGGAAGGGTCACCTGCCCCTAAGTTGTAGGAGAGCAGTCCTCACCCTCCTTCCCAAGAAAGGCGACTTGAAAGACATTAAAAACTGGCCTCCGGTGGCCCTCCTCTGTACTGACTATAAAATTCTCTCCAAAGTGTTGGCTACCAGACTGAGGAAGGTGATGGAGCAGGTCATACATGTAGACCAGACCTACTGTGTACCTGGTAGGTTGGTTACAGACAACATTTTTTTAATTCGTGATGTTTTGGACCTCTCCAGCTCATTGGTCAAGGAACTTGGTCTTATTTCAATAGACCAAGTAAAGGCGTTTGACCGAGTTGAACATCCATACCTGTGGCAGACACTAGAGGCCTTTGGTTTCAGCTCAGGGTTCATCGCCAAGATCCAGGCTTTGTATAGAGACATTGAGAGTATTCTTAAGATTAATGGTGGTTTGAGTGCTCCTTTCAAAGTTGAGAGGGGTGTCCGACAGGGCTGCCCCCTCTCAGGTATGCTGTACTCTCTTGCCATCGAGCCCCTCCTTTGTAAACTAAGGCAAGGCCTCACTGGTTTTAAAATCCCCAACTCTGACTCTGTTTTTAAAGTGTCTGCCTATGCTGATGATGTTGTTGTTTTTACAAGAAATCAAAATGATGTAGACTACCTTTTAAGAACTGTTAATCTTTTTGGTGAGTGCTCCTCAGCGAGAGTGAATTGGGGTAAGAGTGAAGCTGTTGTGGTGGGGGGGAGACCACAAAAAATTGCCCTACCTGGTGGCCTTTCGTGGACACAAGGTGGTTTTAAATATCTTGGTGTGTTTTTAGGAAATCAGACTTTTACTGAGAAAAATTGGGAGTGTTTTTTAGAAAAAACTGAAGGAAGACTAAAAAAATGGAAATGGATTCTGCCAAACTTGTCCTTCAGAGGTCGTGTTTTAATTATTAACAACTTGATTGCTTCAGTGCTGTGGCATCGACTGTCTTGTCTGGACCCTCCACCCAATTTGCTGGCCAGAGTGCAATCTATAGTCGTGGACTTTTTCTGGGACCGTCTTCACTGGGTTCCACAGAGTATCCTGTTTTTACCGAGGGAAGAAGGTGGTCAAGGGCTCATCCATCTGGCCAGCAGGGGGGCTGTCTTTCGCCTGCAGGTCATTCAGCGACTGCTGAGTGGCCCCCTTGACCTTGTGTGGAGACCTATTGCCAGGGCTGTCCTGGCTCGCTGTGGAGGGCTTGGACTAGAGGAGTCGCTGCTTTTAATGGATTTAAGGGGCCAAAAACTCCCAGAACTTCCCCAGTTTTACCAAAGTGCTTTTAAAATCTGGGGACTTTTTAAAAAGAACTCTCCCCAGGCTTCCTTGTCACCTTTCTGGCTTTTAAAGGAACCACTTGTGTTCGGGTATGGTGCATATTTAAGGCACATATATGGCATGCTTGTATGGTATGCATTCTCCCCCACATGCTTCCAGTAGGCATGACGGTGCAGACCCTACAGATCAAACGTCCATAAGAACAATGCCCCAGCAGGGACCTCGGCTAGGAGGTGGGTGCTGGAGGAAGACGGAGGTGAGAGACAATGTCCCAGCAAGAGCCCAGAGGTGGAGAAGAGGACAGAAGCGCCAGCGAGTCTCAGGGACTGTGGGTTCATGTGTTTACCTAACTTCTGTGGGGTGGAGGTGTGAGATACTTGATGTGGGGGTTTTGTATCTCTGGGTTATAAAAGCTGTGGGGAAAGTTGGGTCTGTCTCTTTTTCTGCTGAGAACTTTGATGATAGAAGATGTGACTTCCAATAAAGCTTTCCTGAGATAATACACTCAGTCTCGTTTGTAAGGCATCTTCTACACGGGACCCATTTTGATGTGGGCAATGTTTTAGGACCTTCTGTTTTAAAAAAGTTTATTTCTGCAAAGGTTACAACGCTGGGACATTTGGTGAATTTATGTGATCCTAACTTGGACAATGCTGTTGCCCTGTGCTCGGCTCTTGGCGTTTCTTCAGTCAGAGTTATAATGAACTTGTTGAAAGATTGGAGAGACTGCCTATCCGCAGAAGAACACTCTGCTATTGTTTTACACTGCAAAAACTCTGTGCAAACTGCTGATGAACCTTTTCCTTTTAGTGTTTTATCTCCTGATTTTAAAGATGGCACTGGTGTGTTTTTAAACTCTGAGCACATTAACATTTGTGACTCTCCTGGTAAAAAAATGTATGGACTTTTGGTGAAAATTCTAAATGTGAATAAGTTAAAAGGTTGAGCTGATACACCATGGAGGAAACACTTGGGTCTGGGTCCAGAGGTGAGGCCTGCCTGGAGAGCACTCTATAAACCACCATTAACTAAGAAGGTTGGAGACCTACAATGGCGAGTTTTACATGGTGCTGTGGCTGTAAATGCTTTTATCTCTCTTTTAAACCCAAATGTTGTTGAGGTTTGTCCATTTTGTCCTCAGAAAGAAACTGTGTTCCATTGTTTTCTGGACTGTAACAGACTGCAATTGTTGTTTGTTTTTTTGGGGAAACTGTTTTATCTGTTTGGAGAAGTCTTTTCTCTGCAGATTTTTATCTTGGGCTTTCCATATAGACAGAGGACTAAGAAAAAAGAGTGAACTCTTAAATTTCATCCTGGGTCAGGCTAAAATGGCTATTTATGTTAGTAGGAAAAGAAAAATTGAACAAATGCTGGATTGTAATGTAAAAGACATGCTGGTTGACATGATCAAGGCTCGAATAGTGATTGATTACAATTACTATCATCTGATGCAAAATGTTGAAACTTTTGAGGCCATGTGGTGCTTTAAGCACATCCTGTGTTGTGTTAAGGAGGGGAAAATTACCTATGGTATGGTCCTGATGTAAGAAGCAAGTTTTTTTTAGTTTTCCTGGTTTGGTTACTTATGTCTTTGATTTCTTGTCAGTGAGTCATTTTACTTTTCCATTGCTTCTTTTAGTTGTTTTAATTGTTGTGTTTTTCTGTTGAACTTGTGACAATAAAGGTGTGTTGAAAAATCCAAATCTCTCTCTCTCTCTCTCTCTCTCTCTCTCTCTCTCTCTCTCTGCGGATGACCCGGCTGCGCCGCACGCGGCCCAGCTTGCGGTCGGGAGCGTGGATGGCGATGTCGCCAAGAAGGTCACTGATGGTGCGTCACAATCATCTCGCTGTGTGACGTCAACAGCTGTGCCGCCGGCAGCTGCTACCGCTTCGGACGAGGGGACGGAGCACCGACCTGATGGTGCGTCACAATCATCTCGCTGTGTGACGTCAGCGGCTGTGCCTCCGCCAGCTGCTGCCGCATCGGAGGAGGGGACGGAGCACCGACCTGATGGTGCGTCAGAATCTCGCTGTGTGACATCAGCGGCTGTGCTTCCAGAAGCTGCTACCGTTACACGGCGGGGGATGGATCAGCGACAGTCACCTGCTGAGGGTGGCGTCCAGGAAAATGTGGCCCATGATAAATCCATTGGCCCGGCAGAACCAAGCAGTCAGCTGAGTTGTGCTGACGAGGAAATGGAATCTGAGAACGACACTGTGTCTAATGCTGAGTCTATTGCGGCACAATGCAGTACAAGCACGAGGTTGTATTCACTGGAAGAAATAAATGCATTCCTGGACGCAACCTATAACAAAGCCATTAGGGTCGCCGACTACTTCAGTGACACTGATAAATTCATTGAGTCTGTGGATGTGCTAAGAAGGCAGGTTGGTCTGGACCTCCTGGATGAAAGGAAGTGTTATCGCCTCAAGAAACACCTGACAGCCCTGCGTAAAGCAGCAGGGAGGACGCCGGTCAAGCGCGCCCGGCTGGAGGACTGAATGGCGGTCGTTCCTCTGCCTGTTTTACCCATTTTTGGAATATTGTTTGAACAAACTGGGGCTGCACGGTGGTGCAGTGGTTAGCACTGCGGCAGCACAGTTTACCCTTGGCCGGGGGATTGTGGGGATTGTGGGATCGTGGGTTCGATCCCAGCCCCCGACCAACAGTGATCTGTGTGGAGTTTGCATGTTCTCCCCGTGTTGCGTGGGTTTACTCCGGGATTTCTCCGGTTTCCTCCCACATGCCAAAAACATGCATGTTAGGTTAATTGGCTGTTCTAAATTGTCCCTAGATATCTGTTTCCTATAGGCCCTTAGAATAGAGGGTTAGTATTAATGAAAGCGCTTTGAGTGGTCTTTGTGACTAGAAAAGCGCTATATAAGTGCAGGTTAGTTAGTTAGTTAGTAAATGACGTTTAATTGACTGCAGTTGACTGTCACAGAACTGGATCTTAGAATAGGTGGACTGCAGGGACTGCTCTGTGTTGTGTGTGTGGGGGGGGACATTTCAGTTTGCGCTTTTTCCAATGTGACACACTTGGAGGCATGATGTTGGTGTGCTTACATTTTTTTTGAAGTGTGCAATAAAGGCTTTTTCACAGTCAGTCTCTCTCTCTCTCTCTCTCTCTCACACACACACACACACACACACACACACACACACACACACACACACACACACACCAGAATGACCTGTTTGGCTGCAAGTGTTGCATCAGTGTTTCCCATTTGTCTGTAAATATTTAAATAAAAATAATTTATTTCGTTATTTCAGCATTTTTGCATCTTGTTGTCATTTAGTCAAAGCGTGCATATGTGTCCGCATGTGATATGCAGTTGATCTGGCCATTCCGCTCCACAATGAAGCAGCAGTCGGGACTGCTGTCTACCACTGACTGGGCAGGCTGGACATGCCTCCCCACAAACGATTGTGGAGTGCCGGGTCGGACACTGGTGTTAGAGAAGCAGCACCTGAACCAGCGGAGGCGGATCGCAGTCCTTCGCAGAGGGCCAAGCCCAGCCTGCCCGGTTAATGGGAGTCTCGTCTGCTGCTTTACCCATTTGCCTGCAAAGGACTGCGATCCACCGGTTCAGCTGCTGCTGCAGCTGTTTTTTTAAGCATTAAATCTTCAGTGTTATCTTTTTCTATCTTTCTAACTTTCATTTCCTTGTTTTGTCCTGGGAACACTGTGGTGACTGACAGGTCGTGATGCTCTGTGTTGTGCAATCAGCATGATTGTGATGCCACGTATTGTCCAAACAGCACAGAGTCAGTCTGAAACCCTGCCCACACTTCTTAAAGCCAGAAGAGACACAGAGCAGTGGCTAAAACTTTAGAGCGGTGGCTAAAACTTTTGTTGATAAAAATTACATATTTTGACTGAGCAACTCCATACTCGGGGATGTACACCCTCGTAACCTCAGTAAACCATGTTTATAATCTGAGGCCAGTCTAACAAAGAGATATGTGTGGAACAGACAGATAGACACACAAACACACACACAGACAGAGATTTCATGAATTTATAGATAGATAAGGTGGAGTGCCATTTTCTTTCTAAATGACAAGTCTTCTGTTTTAAGCTACGAGAAAAGTTGACAAATCCCTTCCGATACACTACTAATACAATTACAATTATTATTGAAGGTGGCAACAACGCTGTTCATTCAACTGTGAAATATACTGTCTGGATTTAAATTTACATATTGCCAGGTAATTTAACTTAACTGTAATGCTGTAAATACCATTTAACTGCAATGCTCTTGCACTGTGTATATATGTATATTTACCATTTTGCTATCCAATTTTTGATCCTGTCTTATTTATTTATTATTGCTCTGAGTGCTGCTGTCCCTTTGCTGCTGTAATTTCTCCATTGTGGGACTAACAAAGGTTTATCTTATCTTATCTTAAATCCAAAAATCACTATGTTCATCAGCATTCGCCACACTGTGAGATACTAACCATATGTTTTTTTTGGTGATACTGTCTTCCCATGTCCATATGAGAATGTCAGCAGTCTTGAAATGGTGAGTGGTGTTGCACAAGCAACAAATATTGTTGCAGTATAAACACTGTGTTTGTAATAGGTAGGAACTGGGAAGCTTGGATATTTTTGCTAGTTTTGTGGGGATGGAATGAAAGCAGTGCTTTGTTAGCTACTGTGATGGTCACCAGCAAAGCTTAACAGCTAACAGGATAAAGCCTTGTTTATACCTGATTCTGCAGCCCTTGCTGTAGTGATCCAAGCTGCACAGCATTTTTCTCCTCTCACTTCTTATTTCCCACAGCTGCGGCTTCACCCACACCTGCTCTTCCTAATCAAGCAGCCTTTAAGTTGAGAGGGGCCCTCCACTCCTGCACGGAGACGTCAACTTCTGCATGCAGCCAAGAGAGCTCTTCACCTCTGTATGCAGCTTCTTCACCCCCCTGCTGCGACCCTCTCCTCCTATGCAGGATCTTGTAAGCAACTTCACTGTTTATTTCTCTTCCCCTCGTTCTCCATCCATCCATCCATCCATCTTCTTCTGCTTAATCCTTTTCGGGTCGTGGGGGGGCTGGAGCCTATCCCAGCATCTTTGGGTGAGAGGCAGGGTACACCTTGGACAGATCGCCAGTCCATTGTAGGGCCAACACAGAGAGACAGATAACCATTCACTCTCACAGTCATACCTAAGGACAATTTGGAATCCCTAATTTTGATGCCAATTAACCTAACTTGCATGTTTTTGGCATGTGGGAGGAAACCGGAGAAATCCCGGAGTAAACCCACGCAGACACGGGGAGAACATGCAAACTACTCACAGATCACTGTTGGTCGGGGGCTGGGATTGAACCCAGGATGCCCCGGCCAAGGGTGAGTTGCTGTGCTGCCTCAGTGCTAACCACTCCGCCACCACGCTGCCCCCCCCGCCCTTATTCTCCTCTGTGTGTTTTAGGACTTACCTGTGCACAAGTGGACCATCCTCCTGGCAGACTGGAATCATTCCCTGCGGCGGACCAGGACCAACTCCCTGCAGGTGGAGATCCCACTCTCCCTTCACCTCCCTGTAAGTGCACATAATCATTTGGACCGAACTACTTCCCCATCTCACCTCGGCCGAGGCTTTTTCCCCTGCACAACTCACTGTACATATCTGCACAAGAACCTCATTCATTTTCACGGGACTGCTGCATCAGGAGGAAGATGTGAAGCCGCTGGTAGCTCATAGCCTGCTGTTCTACGCTCTGTAAGGCTATTATTAATAAATCAATTGTCCCACTGTGTGCTGCAGACTGCTCATCTTTCTTTCTTGCTCTTCCCTTACAGGGTTGTCAGACTCTCTCCTCATCCTTATCACTTGCTCACAATAAAATCCTTGTAATCTGTAACTGAGTCTGTCGTCTGCTTCTGGGTCTGAACACTAAAGTCATGTCAGTACGTCTCCATCCTTTAGACCCAGCAGACACTACTAACAGCGCAAATAAGATAAGATAAGATAAGATAAGCCTTTATTAGTCCCACAACGGGGAAATTCCAGGATTGCAACAGCACAGGGATAGCAACACTCAGAGCAACAATCAGAAGGCAAGAAAAAAACAAGCAAGCAAGAGCAGCTAATATACATATGTACATATTACTATAAAATATACAGTATATATACACACACACACAGAGACACACAGTGCAGAGCATTGTAGCTGGATGGAATAAATATATGAATATATGAACACACAGTGCAGAGCATTGTAGCTAGATGGAATAAATATGTAAATATATAAACACCCACAGTACGGAGCATTGCAGCTAGGTGGAATAAATATGCAAGTATATAAACACACAGTGCGGAGCAATGTAGCTAGATGGAATAATATGTAGATATATAAAAACACAGTGCGGAGCATTGTAGCTAGATGGAATAAATATATAGATATATAAATATAAACACACCCAGTGCTGAGCATTGTAGCTAGATGGAATAAATATGTAAATATATAAACACACACAGTGCAGAGCATTGTTGCTAGATGGGATGAAACAGCATAACCGTCTACTTAGTTATCCTACATGGTATGATTATGTGCCCATACATATTCTCACCCTCCATAACGACCGGTATGTTCCTAGTTGTATGCCGGAGAGGACCATTGTGTAAGTCTATTGCATCTTTTGCATTCAAAAAACTATTAGTTTGTTATGTCTTTTTGCTATCTCTGCGAGCAGCCCTGCTTAGGTTGTACAGTCTGACAGCCGTTGGTAGGAAGGACCTACGAAACCTCTCGGTTGTGCACCTGGGATGATGTAGTCTGCTGCTAAATGAGCTCCTCAGTGCATCCAGTATGTCCTGCATAGGGTGGAACTCGGACTCCAGCAGAGATGACAGTTTAGCCACCGTCCTTCTCTCTCCTATCTCCTCCATCGGATCAAGGCGCTGCTCCAGGACAGAGCTAGCTTTCTTAATCAGTTTGTTCAGTCTCTTCCTATCGGCTGCAGTAATGCCACTGCCCCAGCAGACCACTCCAAAAGTGATGGCTGATGCCACCACCGTGTCATAGAATGACTTCAGCAGCGCCCCTTGTACACCAAAAGACCTGAGTCTCCTCAGCAGGAACAGCCTGCGCTGTCCCTTCTTGTAGAGTGCGTCAGTATTGTGTGACCAGTCTAGTTTATTGTTCAGATGAACACCCAGGTACTTATAGGATGTCACCATCTCGATGTCTGTTCCCTGTATATTTACTGGTGCTGTGAGGGGCTGCCCATGCCTGCGGCAGTCCACCACCAGCTCCTTAGTTTTCCTCACGTTGATCTGGAGGCAGTTCCGATGGCACCAGTCCACGAAGTCCTGGATAAGCCCTCTGTACTCAGCTTCATCTCCATTGGAGATGAGGCCAACGATCGCAGAGTCATCAGAGAACTTCTGTAGATGGCAGTGTGTTGTGTTGTGTGAGAAGTCCGCAGTATAAAGAGTGAACAGGAAGGGAGCCAGCACCGTTCCCTGGGGGGCCCCCGTGCTACTGATGATCGTGTCGGACACACAGTCCCGGGTTCTCACAAACTGAGGCTGGTTCGTGAGGTAGTCCAGGATCCATGATGACAGGTGCTGGTCCACCCCTGCGCGCAGCAGCTTGTCCTTCAGGATCATCAGTTGGATGGTGTTGAAAGCACCGGAGAAGTCAAAGAACATGATCCTCACCATATTCCCGGGCTTCTCCAGGTGGGACAGAGAACGGTGAAGGAGGAAGATCACCGCATCCTCCACCCCAATGCCATGCTGGTAGGCGAACTGGAGTGGATCCATCGCTGGTTCCACCAGGGGGCGGAGGTGAGCAAGGAGCAGTCTCTCCAGGGTCTTCATCAAGTGGGACGTCAAGGCCACCGGTCTGTAGCTGTTCAGGTCTTTGGGGTGGGAAGTTTTTGGTACAGGTACCACACAAGATGTTTTCCACAGCTGTGGTACCCTCCCCAGTTTCAGGCTCATGTTGAAGATATACGTCACAATCCCACACAGCTGGTCTGCACAGGACTTGAGGAGCTTTGCGCTGATGCCGTCCGGTCCCGGCGCCTTCCTCACTTTGATCTTCCTCAGCTCCGTCCTCACCTGGGTCTTGGTCAGGGTCAGGATGGGGGGCTGTGTGTTGGGAGTGGGGGGGGGGGTGTCGGTGGAGTGGGGAGTGGGCAGCAGGACTTGATTTCTTAGAGGCAGCAGTGGTTGTTGTGCAGACAGGGGGGAGGGCGGTTGGTCAAATCTATTGAAAAACAGATTCAGGTTGTTCGCCCACTCCCTGCCCCCCGTGGCCTGGGGGGAGGTATTCTGGAGCCCCGAGATGGTTTTGAGGTTTCTCCAGACCCCGCTGATGTCGCTCTGTTGCAGCTTGTCCTCCATCTTCTTCCTGAAGCTGTCCTTGCCTTCTCTGATCTTTCTCCTCAGCTCCCTCTGTACGGACTTCAGCATCTCCCTGTTCCCCGACCTGAAGATCCTCTTCTTCTCTCTCAGAAGTGTTTTTATCTCAGGGTTGATCCAGGGTTTGTTGTTTGAGTGACGCCGTATGGTCTTGGTGGGAACGGATTTGTCCACACAGAAGCTGAGGTAGCCCGTGAAGGTGTGAATGAGGCCATCGATGTCCTCACCATGTGGATCGCAGAGCTGCTTCCAGGCGGTAGCTTCAAAACAGTCCTTTAGAGTGTCCATTGTCTCCTCAGACCATAACTCCACAGTGTGCATGGCCGGAGGTTGTCTGTGCATTAGGGGTTTGTACACCGGCCGGAGATGAACCAAGTTGTGATCCGATCTCCCGAGTGGGGGAAGTTGTGATGAGGTGTACGCCTCCTTAGTGTTTGCGTAGAATAAATCCAGTGTTTTATTGTCTCTAGTGTGGCATGTGACATACTGGGTGAACGTGGGTAGAATGGGAGATAGTGAAACATGGTTGAAATCGCCTGAGATGAGGAGAAGAGCATCTGGGTGTTCTGTCTGCAGCCTGCTGGTTACTGAATGGATGACGTCACACGCTGTCCCAGCGTTCGCCGTCGGATTTGCATAAACAACAATGCAGATCACGTGTGAGTGTTCTCTCGGGAGATATGTAGACCTCATGCTAACAGCTAGCAACTCAATGTCTTTGCTGCAGTGTCGTTGTTTAACAGTGATATGTCCCGGTCTGCACCAGTTGTTGTTAACATACATTATCACTCCACCGCCCCTTGCTTTGCCACTGTCTGGTGTTCGGTCAGCTCGTATCATGTGAAAACCCTCCAGCTCAATGTTAGCATCTGCTGCTAGTTCAGTTAGCCACGTCTCAGTAAACAAAAGGAGAGAGCACTCCCGGTAAGTGCTATCATAACGGGAGATAGGCGCTAGCTCATCTAACTTTCCCAGTATCGACCGTACATTTCCCATGACAACAGATGGAAGGGAGGGTCTGTACCTTATATTTTTTGTCCTCCGCCTTACTCCAGCCCGGCAGCCGTGGCGTTTTCGCCTCAGTTCTCTCGGTATGTCGAGTTTTTCCAACGGGACCGGGTGGCGGTTGAATGCTAGCAGCTCTTCCCTGCTGTATCGTATCCTGCTATAAACAGTGGCTCCGTCCACCGGCTCAGGAGACATTTGGGACGATCTGTGTGTCCGTGATATAAATGGAGTGAAAAAAAAAGACGGATCAAAAGAGAGAGGAAGGGAAAAAGACTCGGAATCGAGCCGCTGTTGCAAAAGGCAGCCTACTCGTGTAGCGCCGAGAGAATGTATGACACTCGGTTAAATCAGATTTTAAATCAGCAGCAGACAGTTCTTTATCAACTCTAAATGAACGGCTTGACCGACTTACCGCTGCCCCTCACGCACAGGCCGGTTCCGTGGCACCGTCGATCCGCTGCCTCCTTCTCCTCCATCGGCACAACCCTAGCACATTACATCAGCTCCCACACTGGCCTGTTTCAGCGGTAAATTTGGTGAAGCCCGGGATTTTCTCCTTCAGTGTAGTCTTGTTTTTCAGCATGTACCGGAGGATTTCCCCACTAATCACAGCCAAATTGGCTACGTGGTGAACCTGCTGGAGGGGCGAGCTCTAGCTTGGGTGCATGCGATAATGGGTCACCACGATTATCTGAACTACACTTATGATCAGTTCATGTCTGAATTTACTCAGGTGTTCGACCACTCCAACCGGGATGACATTATCACCACCTGCCTTCTGAATCTCCGGCAGGGAACCAGGTCTGTGGCTGACTACTCGGTGGATTTCTGGGTTGTAGCAGCGGAGGTGTGGTGGGAGGATGCGTCTCTGTGCAATAATTTCACACGTAGTCTCAGTCCCGGTCTTCGTGATGAGCTTGCTTGGTTAGATAAACCATCCTCTTTAAACGAACAAATTTCCCTGGCCATAAAGTTAGATAATCACCTTAGGGAACGATCTAACAAGTGCTATCATACCAGTAGCTCGGGTTCTCACTCACACTCCCCTACCCAGCCCCACCTCCCAGTCCTTCCCTCTCCCGAATCCACTAGGGTTATTTCTTGGAGGGCCTTTTGTTTAGCCTCTTGTCTGCAGTCTGCGGCTTGTTCTCTTTCAGTCCCTATCAGCCCATTGCCCACCCAAATGCCCAATCTCAGTCAAGTTCCACCTGAGTATCATGACCTCGCCCTGGTCTTTAATAAAGCTAAGGTGCCCCCCCCCCACACACACACACCGTCCTTACGGCTGTGCCATTAACCTTCTCCTGGGGGCAAAGTTGCCATCTCGTAGATTGTACAGTCTGTCAGCCCTGGAACTGGAGGCTATCAAGAAGTCATTAAGTTCTGGCATCATCAGACCTTCATCGTCTGCGGTGGGGGGCAGGGTTTTTTTTTCGTGAGCAAGAAGAATGGATCCCTTCGGCCCTGCATTGACTTTAGGGAACTTAACAACATCACAATGAAGGACAAGTACGCCTTGCCGCTCATCAACTCTGCTTTCGAACTTTTGCAGGGTGCCACTGTTTTCACCACCACCTGATCCGGATAAAGGAGGGTGATGAGTGGAAGACTGGGTTTCATATGCCTAGTGGACATTTTGAGTACCTAGTGATGCCATTTAGGTTGACTAACATGCCAGCTGTTTTCCAACGGCTCATCAATGACATTCTGAGGGACTTTCTGAACTCTTTTGTGTTTGTTTATCTGGACGACATTTTGATTTTCTCTCGTTCGCTAGATGAACATCGGGTGCGTGTTAGGACTGTCCTTCAGTGGCTGTTGGAGAACCAGCTGTACATCAAAGCGGAGAAGTGCGAGTTTCACACATCCTCAACAACCTTCTTGGGGTTCATCATTGCTCATAAGGAGATCAGGGCTAACCTGAGCAAGGTCAAGGTGGTCATGGATTGTCCTGTTCCCTCCTCCCGCAAGCAGTTTCAGCAATTTTTAGGATTCACCAATTTGTACTGGTGCTTCATTCGCAATTTCAGTTTGGTTGCCCAGTCTCTCACCTGACTAACTCCACCAAGATTGATTGGTGCAACGAGGCCAATGATACATTTATTGAGTTGAAATACCGCTTCTCCTCTTCCCCTATCCTTGCCCAGGTGGATCCGGAGCTACAGTTCCTGATGGAAGTGGATGCATCGGACTCCGGGGTGGGGGCGGTTCTGTCTCAGTGCTCGATCACCGACCCTAAGGACCATCCCTGCAATTATTTCTCCCGACGCTTGTCCCCAGCCAAGAGGAACTATGATGTTGGTGACTGGGAGCTGTTGGTGGTTAAACTTGCCTTGGAGGAGTGGTGCCACTGGTTGGAGGGAGCCTGTCAGCCATTTGTGGTTTGGATCACAAGAATCTGGGGTATCTCGGGGCGGCTAAACAACTAAACTCCAGACAAGCCTGCTGGTCCCTGTTCTTTGACAGATTTAGTTTTACCATCACTTACCGCCCGGGGTCCAAGAATACCAAACCTGATGCCCTCTCCAGGCAATTCTCCTCTGACTCTGTTTCGCCGGAGCTGCATCCCATCATTCCCCCCTCGTGTATGGTAGGCATGCTTTCATGGGAGATCAAGGAGAGGGTCAAGGGAGCGCAGAGCACTGAGCCTGACCCGGATGGGGGTCCTCCGGGTCGGATTTACGTTCCTTCTTCTGTCCGGGAGGAGGTCATCGATTGGCTGCACTCATCCAAGGTTATGTGCTATCCTGGCATGTCTCGCACTGTTTCTTACCTGCAGAGGACCTTCTGGTGGCCGTCCATGGTGAGGGACGTGAACAAGTACATCAAGGCCTGTCCGCAGTACGCCACAGGTAAATCATCTTCTTCCTCACCTTCCAGACTTGCATCCCCTACCGATCCCCAGCAGGCCGTGGTCCCATGTGGCGCTGGATTTTGTGACTGGCCTTCCCCCATCTGCTGGGCACATGGTCATTCTCACAATTGTGGACAGATTCTCTAAAGCAGCACACTTTGTTCCCCTGAACAAGCTTCCTTCTGCCAAGGAGACAGCTGATCTTTTTGTCCTCCATGTGGTCCGCCTCCATGGTATTCCTGTGGATGTGGTTTCGGACCGGGATCCCCAGTTTGTCTCCCAGGTTTGGTGATCCTTCCGTAAGGCCATCGGAGCAACAGTTAGCTTGTCTTCGGGATATCACCCCCAGAGTAATGGCCAGTGCGAGCAAGCCAATCAGGAACTGGAGGCAGCCCTGAGGTGCATCACTGCAACCAATCCTGCATCCTGGAGTACATACCTTCCATGGATTGAGTATGCTCACAACTCTGCCACCTCTGCTGCTACTGGTCTCTCTCCCTTTGAGGCATTCTTGGGCTACAACCCGCCTCTGCTACCTGATGCTGAGGTGGAGATTGCCGTTCCTTCTGTTCAATCACACATCAGACGTTGTCACCGCCTCTGGAGGGCTACCAGAGCTGCTGTTCGCCGCACCGCGGACCGTAACTCCAAGATGGCCAACCGTTGAAGGACCCCGGCCCCTCCCTACCATGTGGGGCAGAAGGTATGGTTGTCCACCAGACACATTAACCTTAAAACAGATTCCAGGAAGCTTTCTCACCGCTTCTGTCATGTATCTGAGCTCAGCTTCCTCTGAGCTCAGATCCTCACTTTAATTCTAGTTTGATTGTCTGTTGTTATTATTATGTGGGCAGTTTTTTATGTTTGTTTGGGTGTGACAGAGCTCTTCCTCTCTCTCCAGACTCTCCCCATCAGCTGCCACTGCCTGTTTCTCTTCCAGCGCAGCTGTGGCAGCTTGGTAATTAGGTCACGGCTCGCCTGTGATTCACACCTGCAGCTCATTTACTGATGTATATTTAAGCACTGGCCTTCCTCTGTGTCAGAGCAGCTAAATTGGATGTCAGGACTGTTTTTTTTCTGATGCTGATCATCACACTGATCTCTCCTTATTCCCTCCTGGGCCAGGCTGGTTCCTGAGAGCCCCAGTCTGTAAGTTTTTCCTCTCTGGTTATCTTGTTTGACATTTTTGTATGTTCTGCACTATTTTTGAACACTTTATGTTCTTTTGTTATTAAACTGCCCGAAACACCATTCAGTGCCTGGATTCGTCCTTCTGCTCCGAAGGAGCATTCATAACAGCTTCATTGGTCCTTATCCCATCTCTCAAATTGTCAATCCGGCTGCTGTTCACCTTTCTCTTCCCCATGCTCTCCTCATATGTCCCACCTTTCATGTCTCTCAGGTGAAGCCATTTTCCACCAGCCCCCTCTGTCCACCATCCAAGCCACCGCCTCCTCTGTTGATAGTCGATGGCAGTCCTGTTCATAAGGTCTACCGCATTCTGGACGTTCAACGCAGGGGGTGACGTCTACAGTATCTGGTGGACTGGGCTGGGTACGGACTGGAAGAGAGATAATGAATCTGGGGGTCTTTCGTCACAGATCGGGAGATGATCCGGGTGTTCCATCGTGCCCATCCAGGGAGGCTGGGTCGGCCGCCAGGAGGTGTCCCTTGGGGGGGGGGGGGGGGGGCACTGTAGTGATCCAAGCTGCGCACTGTTTTTTCTCCTCTCACTGCTTATTTCCCACAGCTGTGGATTCACCCATACCTGCTCTTCCTAATCAAGCAGCCTTTAAGTTGAGAGGGGCCCTCCACTCCTGCACGGAGACGTCAACTTCTGCATGCAGCCAAGACAGCTCCTCGCCACTGTGTGCAGCTTCTTCACCCCCCTGCTATGACCCTCTCCTCCTACGTGGGACCTCGTAAGCAACCTCACTGTTTATTCCTCTTCCCCTCGTTCTCCTCTGTGTGTTTTAGGACTTATCTGTGCACAGGTGGACCATCCTCCTGGTGGATTGGAATCATTCCCCGCGGTGGATCAGGACCAACTTCCTGCAGGTGGAGATCCCACTTTCCCTTCACCTCCCTGTAAGTGCACATAATCATTTGGACCGAACTGCTTCCCCATCTCACCTCGGCCGAAGCTTTTTCCCCTGCACAACTCACTGTACACATCTGCACAAGAACCTCATTCACCTTCACGGAACTGCTGCAACAGGAGGAAGATGTGGAGCTGCTGGTAGCTCATAGCCTGCTGCTCTACGCTCCGTAAGGCTATTATTAATACATTATTGTCCCACTGTATGCTGCAGACTGGTCATCTCTGTCTCTCGCTCTTCCCGTACTGGGTTGTCAGACTCTCCCCTCATCCTTATCACTTGCTCACAATAAAATCATTACAATCTCTAAGTGAATCTATCGTCTGCTTCTGGGTCTGAACATTAAAATGATGTCACTTGCTGTGCCATTTCTGTTGGTCATGCACCTCTCAATTTTTGTAACTTGGCCTGCACAGCACAGGTGGCTCATTACAACAAATGGGGGGGGGGGGGCTGTTTTTCCTAACATCTAGTGCACAGATTCATTCTTATACAAGTGCTACCAATAATGTGTACACATTTATTTTGGTACAGATATTTTTGGTTTTTATATATTGAAATTTTTTTTTAATTAATCGTGTGTTTTAAATAGCAAAAATGAAAATTTCTGTACAATGAAACACATTAAATCAAAATAAATTTACTTGTTTTTAGTTTGAGCTCTCAAAATAATATGAAATTATCATTGCTTACCATGAAAACTTGAGATGCCCCATGCACTGGTATGAACGGTTGCAGTGACGTTACTGTTCGCTTGTACAAAGACCTGTGTGTCAGGCATACACAAGGCTTTAGTCATGCCCCCTCTACTTCTTTATATGGGACCCAAGTTCAGGGGAAAAAAACTGTATTGGACTGAATGGCAAAAGAGAAATTAGTTTTCAGTCAAGAGCAAATTATGCCATTAATTACACACGTGACGTTTGTCAATTTAAAAGATAATTTCCACATAAAAAATGCTGTTGGTTGATGCCTAACTGTTAAAAGTATAGGGCTGTGGAAATATGTAGAACGAAAGACCACAAACCCAAAGTCCCATAAGTTACAGTACATCATGATTTTTGGTAAAGAGCCCAGAAGGAACCGACTAACAGCCATTTGGATCAGCTGCAGCTCTCAAAATACAAAACAACACATTTGTGTAGTTTTTCTCCTCTTCGGCTCATCTTTCCTCAGTCAGAAAAAAGTGAGCTTTGAGAGGAGTGTTACCACTATAATCCTGTTTGATGATAGTAAAAACTAAATATTACTGTTTTATTATATACGGCACCCTACACCTTTATTTACGTGGAAAAATACAGTAGCTTTAAAACTGACAAACATCATATATTCAATTCAATTCAATTCAATTCAACTTTATTTATATAGCGCCATTTCACAACAACAGTCATCTCAAAGCGCTATCAACTGTAGGGGGGAACCCCCACAGTTGCAGAAAGACCCCAGCAATCAGGCGATCCCCTGTGAGCAAGCACTTGGCGACGGTGGAGAGGAAAAACTCCCTTTTAACAGGAAGAAACCTCCAGCAGAACCAGGCTCCGGGAGGGGCAGTCATCTGCTGCGACTGGCTGGGGGGTGAGGGGATAGAGAAGAAGAAAAGAACAGACATGTAGAGAGCAAACAGCACAATGGGGACTCAATCTATGGGAGAGAACAAACAAATGTTAATGACCAGCAAAAAAAATATTTCATAGAGAGTGAGGAAAGGAGTGAGGCCCAGTGCATTACTGGAGGTCCCCCGGCTGACTAAACCTATTAGCAGCATAACTAAGGGAGGGTTCAGAAACACATGATCCCTCCCTAATTGTAGGCTATATCAAAAAGGTAGGTTTTAGCCCTATTCTTAAAAACAGAGATCGAGCCTGACTCCCGAATCCAGATTGGCAGCTGATTCCACAGGAGAGGAGCTTGATAACTGAAGGCTCTGCCTCCCATTGTACTTTTGGAGATTCTAGGTATTACAAGTAATCCTGCATTTTGGGAGCGTAGTGCTCTGTTAGGATAATACGGTAGTATCAGATCTTTTAAATAAAAAGGAGCCTGATTGTTTAGAGCTTTGTAAGTAAGAAGAAGGATTTTAAACTTAATTCTAAACTCTATGGGAAGCCAATGAAGGGAGGCCAGAACCGGAGAGATATGATCTCTCTTTCTAGTACCTGTTAAAACTCTTGCTGCAGCATTTTGGATCAGCTGAAGACTTTTTAAAGATGTTTTAGGACAGCCTGATAATAAAGAATTACAATAATCTAATCTCGAGCTAACAAAAGCGTGGATCAGCTTCTCAGCATCACTCTGAGACAAGATACTCCTAATCTTGGCAATATTACGCAAATGATAGAAGGCAGTCTTAGAAACAAATTTAATATGTGAATTGAAGGACAAATCCTGATCAAAAATAACTCCAAGGTTCCTCACAGAGCTATTAAGAGAAAGAGTAACTGCATCCAAACTGAAAGTTTGATTTGGAAAGGAATTTCTAAGGTTTTTTGGACCAACAAGAATGACTTCAGTCTTATCTGAATTTAATAGCAGGAAATTACAAGTCATCCAAGCTTTGATTTCCTTAAGACAGGCTTCTAACTTGGCTAATTGATTACTATCATCTGGCTTCATTGACAGGTATAATTGTGTGTCATCTGCATAACAATGAAAATGTATACAGTGCTTTCTAATAATGTTGCCTAACGGAAGCATATATAAACTAAAAAGAGTAGGGCCTAGCACAGATCCCTGTGGAACTCCATGACTAAGCTTTGAGTTGAAAGAAAACTCATTATTTACATGAACAAACTGGAACCTATCAGATAAATAAGATCTAAACCACTGCAACGAAGTTCCATTAAGTCCAACATAGTGTTCTAATCTATCAAGTAGAATATTATGATCGATAGTATCAAAAGCTGCACTAAGGTCTAAAAGGACAAGTACAGAAACTAGTCCATTATCAGATGCAATGAGGAGGTCGTTAGTGACCTTCGCTAAGGCTGTTTCAGTACTATGATGGATTCTAAACCCAGATTGAAACTCTTCAAGTAAACCATTTCCCTGCAGGTGGTCAAATAATTGCGTAGCAACAACTCTTTCTAAGATTTTTGAAATGAAAGGGAGATTAGAGATTGGTCTATAGTTAGCTAAAGCTCCTGGATCTAGCGTTGGCTTTTTGAGTAAGGGTTTAATTACAGCCGTTTTAAAAGCCTGTGGTACATGGCCTAAAGTTAATGAAGAATTGATTATATGAAGAATAAAGCTACCAATAAGTGGGAAGACTTCTTTAACCACTTGCACTCCGTTGTTCCGCGGGCGGGCAAGTCTCTGCGTCCTAGGGCGCATGAGGGCGCACGAGAGCGCACTCGTGCGCGCTTGGACGCATGACGCATGATGGTGGTGATGTAGGTGGTGTGGCCTCCAAGCGCCACTGAAAAAAAAAGCTGCAGTCACAGCCGCGAACAGATTAGTTCATCTGATTGACCTCTCATTCGACTAATAAGAGCCTTGAATTGGGTTTCTGAAACCTTGAAGAGCCAATGAATGAAAACCTAGGAAGGAGGACCCGCCTACTTTGAATGCACGAGCCAATTGAAGCACAGAAATTGGGGCTGGTGAAGAGAGATTTACTGCTGCAGCAGATGAAAACAAAGGAAGCTGGACAAACCTGCTACAGACCCAGGCTCACCCAGCAGCATGGAGACCACCCACAAGTGGGACCTGCACTCATTCCAGCAGAATAGACGTTTAGGATTCTCTTCCGTCATCATAGACCGACGGAGGCCGACGACAAAAGTCGTAAATCATTCGCCAAAACGGCAATAATGGAATTATGTTTTGATCGGGATCCACGAGCGGACCAGCGTCGCGTTCGTCTGACAATGGGGAAGAGATGTTCGCCAGGACGCTGCTGTAAAGAGGTAAGGTGTTATAAGCTAAATTATTATTTCTCCCTGAAAACTGTAATCCAAAAATGACTTTTGACCGATCGGTAAATTACAGCTGTACTGCGCACGAAGTACGAAGTGCATGCGCCGCGATAAACGGTTCATTTGCCGTGTTCGGACCGTGAACGCCCCCCCCCCCCCCGCTGCAGAAGAGGAGTGGGGGGGGGCGTTCACGGTCCGAACGCCCCCCGGTCCGCGGGGGGAAGCATATGAGTCTATTCCATCATGTAGCGATGGCCGTCTTCTGTAGCGAGGGGCGGGGGACAACCCCACACACACACACACACACACACAGAGTAGCGTGGGGGGGGGGGGCCGCTGTGAAAACATGCAAGGAGTGTAATCCGTCATGTAGCGAGGGCCGAACTCGGTCCTTGGTAGCGGGGTGGGGGGGGGGACGACCCCCCGCCCACACACACACACACACAGACACAGCCCTGAGTGTGACCTTTCATTAGAGCCTAAAATGAAGATTCTACATTGAATTATTCAAAAGTTACAGATGTTTTTCCAAACTGAGCCATTTGGCACAGTTCCAAAACGCCTGGGAACAGCCTGAGAACAAAGCTGTGTAAAATATTCATTTTTTGTGGTATTGTTACCAAATTTGGATCTCAGCTTGATAACACTTGGTTCTACATTTCTGTTGCATTTTCCAGCCGGATCGGACAGCTGTGTGTTATTTGCAAGCATTTGTATCCAAAAAAACACTGTGTCCAAATTTATTTTCTTCAAGTTCAGTATGTTTAGATGACTGTAACTCAGTGGCCGGAGCATGTAGAGAGATTATGTTTTTTTGCCAAAAAATTCAAAGTGTTTTCTTTTGAATGAGACCAACCCCATGAAGATGCTGCAAAGGGTTGAATTACAGCTTTCGATTTACTTTGGGCACGTTATTTTTTGGCATTTTTAGGAAAATTGCCCGGAGTGCAAGTGGTTAAATAACCTGGTAGGAATAGGGTCTAAAAGACAAGTTGAAGGTTTGGATGAGGAAACTATTTTGTCTAATTCACAAAGGTCGATTGGAGTAAACTCATCAAGACAGACATCAAAAGAAGGAGTTGTAGTAGTTACAGTATTTAAGTTAACTGTGGGAAGAATCTGATTGATTTTATCTCTGATGGATGAAATTTTATTATTGAAAAAGTTCATAAAGTCCTGACTAGTAAGCTCTAAGGGAATGCTAGGATTGACAGAGTCCTGACTCTTTGTCAACCTGGCTACAGTACTACTGAAAAGAAACCTGGGATTATTCTTGTTCTCTTCTATTAATGCAGAGTAATAACTTGTTCTAGCTTTTCTAAGAGATTTTTTATAAATTAAAAGATGATTTCTCCAAGCTAAATAGATTTCATCTAAATTAGTAGAGCGCCATTTTCTTTCTAATTGACGAGTCTTCTGTTTTAAGCTACTAGTTTCTGTGTTGAACCAAGGAGTTAGAAATCTCTGATTAGACTTTTTCTTTTTTAAGGGGGCCACCAAGTCTAGAGCCTGATGCAGAGAAGCTGAAACACTATCCACCATGTTATCAATTGTGCCCTTCAGAGGTAAAGTGGGCTATCCCACTTTGTTGGTAACTTTTTAATGATATAGGCACACTGATTTTTTGAGAATATTTCAACTTTAGAGCTCATTTTCTCAAAATAATGGTTTTGTGGGATAGCCCACTTTACCTCTGAAGGGCACAATTACAGAAGGAGCAAGCTGTCTATAGCTTATTTCCATTGTGTTGACACATGGCATAGAGGAAACAATCTGCATAAATTTGGAAACAGCATCATCTGAGAGGCATCTACTGTAATAATATTTTTCTTTAGGAGCCAAATAGTCAGAAATAGTAAAATCAAAGGTTAACAGACAATGGTCTGACAGTACAGGGTTATGAGGAGACACTACAAGATTTTCTATTTCTATGCCATATGTCAGAACAAGTTCCAATGTATGGTGGAGGTAATGAGTAGAATTTCCTACTTTCTGAGAAAACCCAATCGAGTCTAATATTGAATTAAAAGCCACATTAAGGCAGTCACTATCTACATCCACATGTATATTAAAGTCCCCTACTATAATTATTCTATCAGATTTCAGCACTAAATCAGCTAAGAAATCAGCAAATTCGGATAAAAATTCTGAGTAGGTTGATGGGGGACGATAAACTATGGCAAATAAAATTGGGTTTAACCTAAAATTGCTAAAGTGCCCAATACTGAGGACCAGGTTTTTTGCTTTACATTAACTAATAATTTGGAATGGTAAATTGTTGCTACTCCTCCTCCACGACCAGAACTTCTGGGATTTTGACAGTTTAAATAACCAGAGGGAGTTGATTCATTTAAACCAACATAATCCTCTTGCCCTAACCAAGTCTCTGTAAGGGAAATTAAATCAATCTGATGATCAATTAACAGATCATGGACTAACAGAGACTTGGGAGTTAGAGACCTAATATTTAATAAACCACATTTAATTTTTAAATTATGAGGAGAAACAGAGGCCAAATCATTCAATTTAGAGGCTTTATGTTTAATTTGAGTTTTACCAATATTTTGCTTTATCACTTTGGGATGCTTATACATTATATTTTTATTCACTTTGGAGGGAGCAGACAACGATTCTCTGATGGGGAAGTCAGGGGCTAAGCTGAGGGGTGGCGGATGAAGAGGAGCTGCAGAGAGGCGTGTAAGACTGCGACTCTGCTTCCTGGTCCCAACTCTGAGTAGTCAGGGTTTTGGAAATTTGGATAAAAAAGATGCCAGATTGTTAGATAAATGAGAAGCACCATCCAAAGTGGGATGAATGCTGTCTCGTCTCATAAGACCAGGTTTTCCCCAAAAAGAGCTCCAATTGTCAATGTAGCCCACGTCATTTGCAGGACACCACACAGACAGCCAGTGGTTCAAGGATGACGAGCGACTAAACATGTCATCACTGGTCAGATTGGGGAGGGGCCCAGAGAATACTACAGTGGCAGACATCGTTTTTGCAAAGTCACACACCGATTCTACATCAAGTTTCGTGACTTCCGACTGCCGGAGACGGATGTCATTAATGCCGGCGTGAATAACAATTGTGGAGTATTTACAGTTACTTTTAGCCAGCATTTTCAAATTTGACTCGATGTCGCCTGCTCTGGCCCCAGGAATGCATTTGACTATGGCCGCTGGAGTCTCTAGGTTCACGTTTCTGACTACAGAGTCGCCAATGATCAGAGTTTTTTCCTCAGCGGGTGTGTCGCTGAGCGGGGAAAAACGATTAGAGACGTGAACAGGTTGGTGGTGAACCGGGGCTTTGTGACTAGGCTTCCTTCTCACCGTCACCCACCCAGTCTCCTCGCTGCTGAGGAGAGCTGAGGGACCGCTGACAGGGGGGCCTAAGCTAGCTAGCTCCGCTGCAGCTAATGGGCGTCCGTCAAGATTAACTGGCGCAGACGGTGTTTCAATGCAGCAGAGCCGGGATTCCAAATCAGACAACCTCGCCTCGAGCGCCTCAAAAAGACAACATTTATTACATTTACCGTTATCACTAAAAGAGGCAGAGGTGTAGCTAAACATCTGACAGAGAGAGCACACCAGAGGAGGAGAGGAAAGAGAGCTAGTAGCCATAGCTAATGGCTGGAGAGCAACCACACAGGCAGACAGCAAAACAGGAAGTGACGATACGTTACCACAAGGAAGTGACGATCCACTAGAAGCTGGATTATATGTAATTCACGACAAAATTCAGTACAATTTTTCTGAAGTTAGGTCCCATATGCTGAAATAGAGGGGTGGGGCTAAAGCTCTCTATTAGAATATGAGGGAGAAAATTAGTTACCTTGGCAGAGATTTGCACTCTCTGGGACGATAATAGGGTTTTTTTCACATTTGAACATTTTAAGGACTAGTACATACCCGTGCATACCCATCCATGCCCGTAGAAACCAAGTATAAGCAAGCATTTGTGCATGCCCATTGCTGAAGGGTCTCCTCCTGTCTCAGATGGCTGTGTTGTTCACAGTCATGCCTGTGGCGTACTGCTGGAATCTGAGGTGTTTCATGTTCACGGCATCTTTTCTGACGTGCAGCAGTTCTCCTCATTCTATTGCTCTCCATCTGGTGGGTCTTCTTCTTCTTCGTCCAGACCACTGGTTGAGGGATTGGTGCGTTGTAATTCCAGTTCATGGGCAAGATCATGAAAATAGATCTGAGCAAAGAGTGGCTTTCGACCCTGTTCAGGAAGGCCCGTGCATGCCCGTAGAAACCAAGAAACCGGAGCACCCGGAGAAAATTAGCGCTTTGCTTGGCATTTTACACATTTGTAGTGTAGACTGGCATTCTTCAAGGTTACACATTTTTACTGTGTCAGCACCTCTTTAAAAACGACATTGCTGAGAAAGCAATGCTTTTGCTTAGTTTCTTCATCTTGAGCAGGAAAACGAAAACTGCTTGACCTGGCAACTCTGCTTGCGGCAACGTAGAATTGGCCATGGCTGCAGAAATCTGTTGTGCAGAAAACACGAACGCGCTGTAAAGACTGGCCCTGTGACTTATTCACCTTGCCAATTTTGAGCCATACAGTATGCCATCATAAAGACACATTAGTCTAGGCATTGTGAGTGATGGTATATATGACATCATAAAGACACATTTGCTTATGTGATGGCATCGTGAGTCCTATGTTGCCTGATATCATGGGATCATCATAGGACATCATGCCGACGTCAAAGGGCATTGTATGATGTGCTATGTCTATATGGCGTCATATAGACGTCATATCTTTTAGGGTCATCGTAGGACATCATGAATCATAGGACATCATACAGACATCATGCATCATAGGACATCATGCAGACATCATAGGCCGTCCTGTGATGTGCTCTGTCTATGTGCCATCATATAGACTGTTCGAGTATCCCACGATATGACCCCAATTACCGTAGAAGGGCTGAAAGTCGTCGGCCTTCCCAGTCTTCCCGATATACCCCCTATGGAAGGAAAATGGGCAATTCTGCTGCTGATCATAACAGGCTTCAAAGATCCACTCAGGGTAACCAGCAAAATGAGAAGAATTACCAGAAGGCCCAGAATCCAGCAATCAGAAAAGATGGGAACAGCAGTAGACAACATTGGTGAAACATAGAGACTGAATACAAAAGCCATATTAAATGCATATGCTTGTCACGACCTGAACTATCTTTTCTCTGCGTTCAGGTTGTCCAGTTTCGCTCCTGCTCCGGGGTAGTCCGTGCCGGGTCTTCCATGGCCCGCTCTTTGACAGCGCCCAGCTGATTGCCAGCTGTCTAGTTCAGCTGCGCTGGGACAGCTGTCTCCTATTCCCAATCATCTCCCCCATTTAAGCGAGCAGCCGAGAGTTACTCGTCGCTGCGACCTCGCTATGGGAAGACGTTCCTTGTGTTTCCCACGACTGTTAGCTCCTACGACTAGCTTCAGTCCGCCGTTACCTCGGCGCTTCACCCAAAGTAAGTGTTGCGACTCGGCGTGTATTTTTCCCTCGCCGCCTCTCTAGCCTTTCTCCCTGGGTGGTATGTTACCCTTAGTTCTGTGTGTGTTTTAGCCCCACGTGGCTCTTTACTTTTCTGTTCGTTATTTTGTGTAGTGTGTGCTTTGTTAATAAACTACGCTAACCCACTGGTTGCCCTCGTATCTCCTTTCCTGGCTCGTGAGAGCCAGAGTTATGACAGTAGGTCGCAGCCATAGTGAGACGGCCGCGACCGTGAGTTGGCTGTAAGGACTCGACGCCTTTTTTTTCTCTTCCTCTGGGTACGGGCGAGCCAGTATCATGTCTCCCTCCAAGAGACTCATGCGGCACCCAGGCCACGATCTCTCGGAGACTCTGGACCTTGTGGACGGAACGTTGTTCACCACGGACCTCTACGGTGCCCCCAGTGAGATACGCTGGCGCCTGGAGCTCGCCGAGGGTATGCTTAACTGCTTTTCTCGCTACTTCCTTCTCCCCGAGGTTAAGGCGAGGAGGGCAGACATCTCTGTGGCCTGGGAGAGGCTCCGTAGGCTGGAGGAGAACTCCGGCAGGAAGCCGAGGACAGGACGCCTTCGCTCCTCGCTTCGGAATCCCGCTCCTGCCGCCGATCCAGTCCAGGAGTTCGCCTCACCCAGGGGTGATCCCCAGGATAGAGTGACGTCAACCGGGTTTCCCCCGGAGAAGATGAGAGTGACAGCAATGCGCATTGCGGATCGAGTGGCAGCCGCTTCTTCCGCCGCCGTTCCCCCCGTAGCCATGAAGAACCTGATTGCAGCGGTCAGGCTGGTCGAGAAGAACCCGGAGCTGAATGATTATCCGGAATACGCTGACCTGTTGGCTTCGCTCATCGCACAGGAGCGGCGTTTTCCCGACCTCACGTTCAGAAGACGTCACTCCCAAATTCCCCACTCATCTCAGCGAGAGTCCCGTCCGGATCCCGCTCCAGGAAACCACACGAATTCCGCCTCCCAGCCTGCTGTTGCTCCCGTGTCTCGCCGAAGAAGTGAATCAGCTGCTCCCGCTCCTGGGCCCGCTCTCCCCGCTGTCCCGTCAGCTTTGGGCCCCCAGCTCTCCTCAGCTGTTTCACCCCCCTCTTCGTCATTCACTCCGACCGCTGGGAGAAGCGCAAATTCATCTCCAGGTGTTCCAGGTCCCGATCCGGTGCGGGTAGCACCGCCTCATCTGTCCGGGGGGTTCCCCACTTCTATCCGGTTGGGAGAAGAGAGACTCGAGTCCCTTGTAGCGGGTTCCACCGGCCCTCCGGGAATCAGGCAAGTGTCCTTTCATTCTCCTCCCATTATGAGTGAATTGCCTTGTTTGATTCCTGGGGGAGGAGTTCAGGGTTCACAGTCCCCTGAGCTCTCTCCTCCCGCTGCAAAAACTGAATATGAACCTGCGTCCTCTGTGTCTCTTCCCCTTGAGTGTGCCCCGGTGCCAGGTGTACACCGCTGCGCGAGGAGGAGGCGGCCTGCGGCCCTGGAGAGTTTTGCCCCAGCCCCGCAGCCACGTTATGGGCAGAGGAGAAGGTCGAACTGCCTGTTGGAGCCAGCGCCGACGATTAAGCGTCCCCGGGTCTCCACGGAGGAATGGTTCGGCCCAGCTGAGTCCAGATCTCCTGCCCCCACGCCAGGTGGGCTGTCGACGCGGTCTTCGGCGTTTGGAGGTCGTTTGACTGTGGAAACCATCATGCCGGCTGCGGAGCCATTCGCAGTCGAGTTGGAGCCGGAGGACGGAGTCCTGCATGCTGAGCCCGGAGCATCGAAGTCCTGGATGGCGGTAGAACCCGAGATCAGGCAAGTGCTCTATTTTGTTTTTCTCTTCTCTATTCTGGAGCATTATTGCCTGTCTCTCGGGGGGGCGGGCCGGGTGCAGCCGTCTGCTGCGCTCGAGCCTGTTCCGCCGGGCTCTGCCGCTGCCGGTGATCCTGATCCCGGTTCCTTTTGTCCCTCTGAGCCTCTCCCCAGGGTCACCGGAGACGAACCTGCTCTGGGTGCCATCTCGGAGGTTCCGGTTCCCTGCACGGTGTTCGCCTCAGATGCTGCGCCCGGGAGTGCTGTCTCGGTCCAGCTGGAGTCCACCGGGAGTGTTTCGCCGGTCCAGCTGGGGTCCACCGGGAGTGTTTCGCCGGTCCAGCTGGGGTCCACCGGGAGTGTTTCGCCAGTCCAGCTGGAGTCCACCGGGAGTGCTGTCTCGGTCCAGCTGGAGTCCACCGGGAGTGCTGTCTCGGTCCAGCTGGGGTCCACCGGGAGTGTTTCGCCGGTCCAGCTGGGGTCCACCGGGAGTGTTTCGCCGGTCCAGCTGGGGTCCACCGGGAGTGTTTCGCCGGTCCAGCTGGGGTCCACCGGGAGTGTTTCGCCGGCCCGATCGGGGTCCACCGGGAGTGTTTCGCCGGCCCGATCGGGGTCCACCGGGGGTGCTGCGCCGGCCCGATCGGGGTCCACCGGGGGTGCTGCGCCGGTCCGGGTAACGGTTAGTGTGGGAGCTGGAGGATTGTGTTCGCCTGACGTCAGGCTGACTTCGTCCCTTGCCTCCATCATTTCTCCTCCTGCCGCTGTTGGGGTTCCTCTCACCCGGGCCAGTTTCCCCCTACCCTTGTTGCCATTAGATGGCAGGCTAACTTTGCCCCTGGCCTCCATCTCTTCTCCCCCTACTACTGTGGGGGTTTTTCTCACCTGGGTCAGTTTCCTCCTGCCTTTTCCCTCAGGGAGGAAGCTGCACCAAGACTTCTCCCTCAGCTCTCCGTGGTCTGAGGTCACGGGACGACCGCCTGGGAAGCCATCTGGCTGGTTCGGTGATCTGGGTCGGCCTCCGGAGAAACTGTGTCTCCTAGCCTGGGACTCGGGTAGGCCACCCGAACTGGTGTTGTGGTTCCTGGCCTGGTGGAGTTCGGGCCGCCCGCCGGACAAGCTGTCATCGCCTGCCCCGCTCCACCTGCTGACGTCCTGGAAGAATTGACTGACTGTTTGTTGCCTTGCGTTTGATTGTCCTCCCTAATTTAATACTTTTCAGGACATCAAAGAACTCTCTGCCCTAGAGTCCTTATTGTGGGGTTATCCCAGTTAAAATTTCCTTGGACTATTTTCTTTGTTTTATAATCCCAGTATGATCCTATTCTAATTTCTCCTTAAGTAGCATTTGCTTCACATTGCCTGGCCTCATTCCGAGTAGTCTTGTTTTTCTGTATTTATATCCTCCTCCAGACTGTTTAGTGACACTTTTGTGCTAATACGTGTTTGAGGAGTTGTTCCTTTTGTATTTTTATCTTCATGCCAATTTGCAGTTCCAGGCTCTATTTTTGGATCTTATGCCCGGTTTGCATCCTTTGTATATTCTGTTTTGGTCGGGGTTTACTTGTGTAAGTCTATTTTAACCATATGTTCAGAGTTTTGTAGTTTTTGGCCTTCGGGACATGAGTTTTTTTTTTATTGTCCTCACCCTAAGTTATTGTGAACTTTTTCCATGACTGTGTCGCTATGTTTCTGCATTTTGGTTCTTGTCGTTTCTCTCCACCTCCTGTGGTCACCTGCACAGACCGTCTGGCCTCTGCAGGGGAGGGGGTGATGGGTTTTTTTTGGGGGGGGGGTTAAGATTATTATGGTATCTGACCCTATACTGTATCTAGGTTTTTTTTTTTTTTTTTTTTTTTTTTCCCTGCCTCCTTTTTCTGGTCCCTCCCTTTCTCCCAGATCTGGCCCCCACCGCCCTCCCTGGTCTTCCCTCGGGGGGGGGGGAGGGGGGTTTAGGCCGCTCCAGGAGGCGCGGCTCGGGGGAGGAGTACTGTCACGACCTGAACTATCTTTTCTCTGCGTTCAGGTTGTCCAGTTTCGCTCCTGCTCCGGGGTAGTCCGTGCCGGGTCTTCCATGGCCCGCTCTTTGACAGCGCCCAGCTGATTGCCAGCTGTCTAGTTCAGCTGCGCTGGGACAGCTGTCTCCTATTCCCAATCATCTCCCCCATTTAAGCGAGCAGCCGAGAGTTACTCGTCGCTGCGACCTCGCTATGGGAAGACGTTCCTTGTGTTTCCCACGACTGTTAGCTCCTACGACTAGCTTCAGTCCGCCGTTACCTCGGCGCTTCACCCAAAGTAAGTGTTGCGACTCGGCGTGTATTTTTCCCTCGCCGCCTCTCTAGCCTTTCTCCCTGGGTGGTATGTTACCCTTAGTTCTGTGTGTGTTTTAGCCCCACGTGGCTCTTTACTTTTCTGTTCGTTATTTTGTGTAGTGTGTGCTTTGTTAATAAACTACGCTAACCCACTGGTCGCCCTCGTATCTCCTTTCCTGGCTCGTGAGAGCCAGAGTTATGACAATGCTATGGGATGTGTTCTCTGTAATCAGTAAAACAAAATGTATACTCATTGAGTAAGAAGTACATGTAATGTATGTAATCACCTGAAATAATGAGTGTAATCAAACTGTATGATTGTATGTACCTTTTAACTGCACAAAAGAAGGTTTTATGTGAAACAGATTGTGAAATGTTGGAAAGAACCCTGTTTACTGGAAATGTATGAGAAATGAGGAAATGGGTGTTGGATGTCCAGCAAACTGGGGTATTTTGGTAATGGAAAATGCTGAGAGGCTAGCGGGAAAGTCCCGAGATGAGCCATGAGTCATGAGTGCCTGATCAGTCACATGGTTTACGAGAATTGACTAGCCCGAACTTGTACAGAATGAAGTAATTGTTATATAAAATGTAACTTTAAGCCAATCATAAGGGGCCAAGAAGCCTAGGGTGAGTTTGGGACCAATCAGAGAACTCAGGCGAAGGTATTTAAACCAAGCCTTTTTCGGCCAAAATGTTCATTTTTCGGCGGATCTCCAAGAGGCAACACCCTACCGGAGCAGTGGGCTGAAGTCGAGGAACGCCAGAAGAAAAGTGAACCAGTTTTCGCCTCAATTCTTCAGCCTTTAACAACTTTTACATCTGCTGCCCTTAAGTGCGAAAATAGCACTTTGAAGAGGAAGGAGTTGGGGAACTGAAGACTACAGCAGCTGGCCTTGCTCTCAGCCAGGAGGCTGTGAGTCATTTTCGCCGCGGAGCAACAGCGAAGGAAAGCAGAAGCAGTGAAGTCTCCCCGGGCTGAAGACATCGCTTCGGGGACTCGACTCATCGCTCTTCCCCAGCCAAGACGGCCACCGCCCAGCCTGAAGAGGAACATCGGGCCACAGCTGATTGTCCCCTCCTTGCCTCCTCACCTCTCCCCCTGAAGAGGAGCCTCAACAGGGAAGATCAGCTATCATGCATATCCTTTTTTCCCCAAATCTCACCACCTAGGCTTTTTAGACATATATCCACAAATTAATTAGATGTTTTTATCAGGTTATATTCAAAGGGTTTGTTTTATTTTGAGTTTACTCAAGTTTTATATGTTTTGGGTTGATTTTTTCATTTTGATTTTTGGACTGTTTGATGATTTTTGAACATCATTGGGTTTTGAAACTTTTGATTTTTAATCTTTTTGATCAAATGACTGATTTTACAACTTTTGACTTTTGAATCAAGGTTTTACAATCAGGGTTTTGGGTTTGATTTTTTATTTTTTATCCTTTTGATTTTATTGACTGTTCAATGCAAATTTATCCTGTTTTGGCTGAGCTTTGCTGATTTTTAATAAATACCACAGCATATTAAAAGACAGTATGGGACTCTGTGGGCTCATTGATTCAGCGTCTATTTTTCTTGGGTGATTTTTGAAAGGTATCCCAAGAGGTGTTACATTTTTGAGTCTTTTAAAAAGGTTATTCTTATTAATGGAGTTTTAAATAGATCCCCTATAAACCAATTTTCCTGGTTTTAAACATTTACCCAGATTACCAAGAGCAATGTAAGACCATGAGAGGCTGTCATTAATATTGGAGGTGTATTCCAGGTGTCTGACTGGACAGGTCACTCATTTGGAGGTCTGGTATACAGGAAGTGGGGATCCTCCAATATATGGAGACAGTACAGCTGGGGTAACTCTCACAGTCACCAAGCACCTACACAGGTAACAGAATTTCCTATGAGGAAAATTCCTCTAGGAACTGCAAGCTGGTGAACCTAAACCTCAATCCTGAGGTACAAGGTCAAAGGGTCTTCGACACAGTGGCGTCCCTGGGTGGGCCCCGAAGGAGCACCGGGGTCCTCAAGCTGTTGGGTTTGAGACACCTGAGCAGCTAAGAAGAGTCCAGCAGTCAAGAGCGGCTGCTGTGCTGTTCAAGAGATCCTGATCTGAGGCGCGGGCAGGCGGTGTCCTGCCTGGGTCTTGCTACAGTGGTAGCCTACGAGGGAGCACCACAACAGGTACCAACCTGTCAAGAAATTGGTAGGCAACGTGGGTGCTTCAGGCTGCAGAGTTCTGTCAAAGAAGCTGACAGAGCTAGGAGCATCGACTCAGCTGGGCCTGACGAGGTCCGGGAGGAGGTGCAGTGACCTGAGTCTCTCCCCTCATCCCTGTGCCCCGATGCGCTAAGAGGAGGCTTTGAAGGGAAGACACAAGGCGACCTACAGGGAAGATGGCAGAAGGGTTCAGCGCGCCAGAGGACAGGGGAAACCCTGACCTCTACACACAGCAAGAAGGGAATGAACGAGACAATGCTCCTGGGAGCTCTGTGCCAGCAGAGCTCTACGGGGGGTCTGGAGGCAAAGAAGTTTCTGAAGCAAGTCAAGAGCCACCGCCCCGAGGGGGCACATTGAAGGTAAGCGAAGAATTGGCTGAGAGAAGAAGAAGTGGAGTTCCAAAAGTCCACTTTAAAGTGGGGGTTATGCTGCATATGGGTGACCCGCTCACCTGGAGCAGCAAAATCCTGCAAGAAATTAGTCAAGAATACAAGCAACTCGGCATCACCTACACCCCTGAGGTTTTAGGGGAACACCTCAGTGCTGAGGTAACAAGTAAAGGTCAGAGTCTCCTGCTAACAAATTATCGCAACATCCCGCTGCTGGTGGTGAAGTGCCCTCCAGCTACTGGATGCAAAAAGGAAGTCGGGCAGTGGCTGGAGTGGTGGGTGCAGCGGCTAAGGCAGCTGGAGCAGGAACAGTATGAAGTGGTGAAGCTCTACAGCTCCAATCAAGATCTCGACCCCCTGGTCAAAATGGTGGCCAGGGCAATGCAAGCCTCTTCAAGTTGCATCAAGGATGAAACTCCAGCTGCGAAAAGATACGACGAATATGCTGACCTGCTGCGAGAACTCCAGCAATATGAAAAGATGTGTAAGAAGCGCCAACAGGTACAGCTTCTTCAGAGAACTGAAGACAGCGACAGTGACAGTACTCACTATACAAGTTCGGCCAGGCTAGGTTCGAACTACTTCACAGAGCAACAAGAAGAGCGAGGTGAGCAGTCAGAACATCGACCTTCCTCCTCAGACAGTGACGAAGAGATGCAAACAGAGTCTAGAGCGGCCTCTGAGGAAGAAGAGGGCGTGGTGGCTACGTTGCAAAAAACAACAGAGCAGCTGGCTGCCTCGCTGGGAGAACTGCAGAGGCATCTGACTCCAGGGCGTAGCCAGATAGGCAAAGAAGAAGAAAGACAACATGGCACAGGAGCAGCCTGGCAGGGGGATCGAGACCCCCCAGCTACAACAGTGAAGAAAAGATCGGCAGTACACCCCGTGCTGCTAGAGAGACTCAGGGCGATCGTGAAGGACAGAGAAGAGCAGCGCCGCCGTCCTGTAAGTCCAGTGAGGTATCCAGCAGAGACACTTGGTACACCAGCAACAGTGGTGAGAGGTAAGGAAAGTGCACAAGCACAAGGTGGGGGTCAGTCATCAAGATTCTACGACACGCCTCACCCTCTTCTTTCTTTCTTTCAAAGGTCTTTTTATTATTATTAATTGAAGTATCAATACAATACAAAGTATTAGAAATTTTCATTTTTGTTTTAACCAAACAGTGCAAAACTAGAATTTAAAGCTAACAAATGTAAATGCTTCAAAACACAAAAACCTTTAAATAAACAATAATTAAAAAAATACAAAAAAAAAAATTGTGTGTGTGAGGTGGGGGTGGGGTAAAGGGGATATGAGCTACTCAGAAACTATAATCGTGGGTCTTTCAAAGAAATCAAGAAACGGATGCCATAATTTATAGAATTTGTTTTCAGAGCCACGAACTGTATATCTGATTTTTTCTAAATCCAAACAGGACATTATATCTTTTATCCACTGTAAATGTGAAGGGGGCAAAGAGTCTTTCCACTTCAGTAATACAGCACGTCTAGCCAATAATAATGAAAATTTGAATACTTTTAATTTGGAATTTGGCAAGACAAGTTCTGAAGCCACACCAAAAATGGCGCATAATGGATCAGGTTTAATTTGATATTGCAGGACTTCAGACATAGTGATAAAAACAGAATGCCAAAAATTCATCAATGCAGGGCAGGACCCATACATGTGAAGCAAAGTGCCAGGAGCGCTACCACACTTTTCACAAGTTGGGTCTATATCCGAGTAAATATGTGCTAACTTAACCTTGGACAGGTGCACCCGGTGTACAATCTTAAATTGAATAAGAGCGTGATGAGCACACATTGATGCAGTGTGAACCTGGCCAAGAATAGAGTCCCACAGTTCATCAGTAAAAGTAAAATTAAGATCTTGTTCCCAATTCAATTTAATAGCAGCCAGAGAAAAAAACTGTAAATTTGAAATTAAATTATATAAAACTGATATTACCCCCTTAGAAGTTGGTTTAACTAATAAAAAATAATCTAGAGGATTATCAGAAGGTTTTTGAGGGAATTGTTTTGTCATGGTTTGCACATAATGTCTGACCTGGAGGAAGCGGAAAAAATGTGTAGAAGTGATATCGAATTTAGTGGAAAGTTGAGAAAAACTTGCAAATTGACCATCAAAATATAAATCCGCAAAAGATTTTAAACCTTTTCTGTGCCATCTCAAGATCATCACCCTCTTCAAGATCAAAATCCTCTCCCCTACAACAGAGCGGGCAGGGGGTGTGAGAGAAATCCCCACACAGCAGTTGCCCCTGTCTTTGAAGATGAGAAGAAATCACTCTCCCCTCTCCCCGAAAAAGCTCAATTGTTCCTGTCAGCAGGGAAGATCAGGGCTTTCAGGTTAGTGGCAAGATCCTGGCTGCTGGAGGCAGATGGGTTGGTGGTGTTCACTGACCATGAGCTGAAGATAAGAAATGCCTCCTTCAGAAAAGAGCTGCATGGAAGAATTGGTAGAAAGTATCAAGAAGAGATCCAAGTCGTCAGGAAGTACCGGCATGATCAAAGAAAAGAAGAGTCAACAATAGGGGTGGTAAGTGGAGGTGATCTTTCTTAAGATAAGATAAGATAAGATAAGCCTTTATTAGTCCCACAACGGGGAAATTCCAGGATTGCAACAGCACAGGGATAGCAACACTCAGAGCAACAATCAGAAGGCAAGAAAAAAAACAAGCAAGCAAGAGCAGAATAGAATACAAGAATACAAGAAAGGAGATGCAGTTGGACTTCATCAATCGCTTATGGCTTCAAACATACTTACAGCCCTCAACCGAGCTGCAGATTTCCAGCTAAGAAGAGTAGTGCTGCCACTACGTGGGTTGATCTCCAGCGCTCACCATTGGAGTGAAGCAGAAAAGGCAGTAAGAGCAGCAATAGACAAGTGCATGGAGTGGCCGGGAAACTGACCCTTGCTGAGTGAAATAATCATGGTGGTTTCGCCAGAACAAGACACAGAACAACGACTCAGAGAAGAAGCTGCCAAAAAATTAAAGGAAGGAAAGAGTTCTGGCAGCAAAAAGGTACAACAAACTCAGACCCCAAAAAGTGAATGCATGGGAGCTGAGTGGAAAGGCAGGGCAGAGAGTCAACGAAGAAGCTTAATACATCAAAGAGCTGCCACTAGCTCACAGCAAGAAAAGCCATCAACTTCAAGAGGTAGAGAGCGGCAAAGAACAACAGACAGACCACATCGACAGAGCAAAGTTGGGGTATGGGTAGAGCACAATCCAGAGAGCAACTCTGAAGAATCTCAAGCCAGTCCCGACAGGTATTATGAAGGCGAGGCATGTAGAAGGGGCTGGAAGCAGAAATATGAAAATTCAGAAGAAGAACCCGACTCCCTGGAAAGGGAGCAAGAACAATTTGAGCAACATAACCCTAAAAGTGACACAGAGAGTGCTCTATCCGAAGAGGTACCCCTGCGACAAATGCAACAGCTAAGAATTGGTAGCCGCAGGTGTGACAAGAAAGAAGATCCAAGGGTAGACATTGAAAAAGTTTCTGCCCGAAGTCGACCAAGCTGATTTTGAAATTCCAGAAAGCTGGAATCAGAATCAGAATACCTTCAAAACCCTGTCAGTAACAGCCACATATGGTGAGTGGGCTAATCTGTTAATAATGCCATCCTCTGCTAAAATAGACAAAGCGAAAGCCCTCACCAAGTCATTTAAAAAGGCCTTCTTTGAAATAACACATGATGTCATGCTAAGAAGAATGAAGAAAGCTGCAAGAAAACACTCAAAAGAAGTGCTGGCAGAAGAAGAAATCTTTGCAGATGATGATGAGGATAAGTCCCCTCAAAGGCAAAGAAGACAGGTAAAACAAAAGTTGCAAAGCACAAATCCTACTGTTAAGACAGTATCCCATCTGCAAGATGGGGCCTACAAAGACTTCAAGATTTTAAACAAACTAGTCCCCCCGCCAAAAACCAATCAAGCAGTGGTAGACTACCTTAACCCCTTGCACTCTGGTCAATTTCCCTAAAAACACCTAAAAATAACGTGCCCAAAGTAAATCGAAAGCTGTTCTTAAACCCTTTGCAGCATCTTCATGGGGTTGGTCTCATTTAAAAGAAAACACTTTGAATTCTTTGGCAAAACATTCATAATCTCTCTAAGTGCTCCTGCCACTGAGTAACAGTCATCTAAACATAGTGAACTTGAAGAAAATAAATTTCGCCTGGGTGTTTTTTTGGATACAAATGCTTGCAAATAACACACAGCTTCAGATCCGGGCTGGAAAATGCAACAGAAATGTAGAACCAAGTGTTATCCAGCTGAAGTCAAAATTTTGTAACAATACCACAAAAAATGATTATATTACACAGCTTTGTTCTCAGGTTGTTCCCAGGCGTTTTTGAACTGTGCCAAATGGCACAGTTTGGAAAAATGTCTGTAACTTTTGAATGATTCAATATAGAAGCTTGATCTTGGGCTCTAATGATAGGTGACACTCAGGGCTGTGTGTGTGTATGGGGGGGGGGGGTTGCCCCCCCCCCCGCTACAGAGGACGGACATCGCCCGTTGCGTCGCAGTCTACTACGCACAGCTGTAATTTACAGATCGGTCAAAAGTCATTTTTGATTACAATTTTCAGGGATAAAGAATAATTTAGCTTATAACACTTACCTGTTCACAACAGCAGCGTAGCTGGTGAACTTCTCTTCCTCATTGTCAGACGAACGTGACGCTGGTCCGCTTGTTACGGACTCGTGGTTCTGGTCTCGCGACCCGGTCAAACCATAATTCCATTATTGCGGTTTTGCGCTTCCATGATTGCAGTTTTGGCGAACGATTTTTCAAAACAAATAAGAACAGTAGTTAGAAAAAAAGACTGGCGAACGCCTGTGTGTCACCCAGCCTTACACAAAACAGCTTTCGAACTTCTGTGCTTCAACTGGCTGGCTGTATTCACAGCCGTTGGTAGGCGGGTCCTTCTTGCTAGGTTTTCAGTCATTGGTTCTTCAAGGTTTCAGAAACCCAATTCAAGGCTCTTATTAGTCGAATGAGAGGTCAATCACATCTAAACCAATCAAAGCACTCCTTTGGCTTTCTGTTCGCGACTGTGTCTGTAGTGGAAGAACGGAAATGCAGGTGTTTTTTTTTTCAGTGCCTCCTAGGACGCACAGTGTGCGTACTCGGACGCCCTCGTGCCTCCTAGGACGCAGAGACATGCCCGCCCGCGGTACACCGAAGTGCAACAGGTTAAAGGTGTTTGGGAGATGGTGGAAGGTAGTACCACAAATGAATTGGCCAAAAAACTCTGGTTAAGCCGTGTCACCAACAGCAGGGTGCCCTTAGATGACTCAGAACCAGCCAAAACTTATTATTTGAGAATGGTGCTGGAAGATGATAAAGATGAAGACAGCATGGTGGTGAAGATGCGGCAACAGCTAGACACAGGTAGCACCCTTACACATGTCTGGCACCTGATCAAGAAAGACATACCACCGACGAGATGGGTACTGGTTTTGAGAAAGATCACCGAAGGCAGGAGAGGAGAGGTAACATTCCACAAGCTCCTGCCCTCCGCTGTCACAGAGAAACAGCTTGATGAGAAGGTATCACAATGGGACTTGGAAAACAAGTTCTATGAGAAGAAAAGAAAACATGGTGAACAACAGCAAAAAACCCAAAATAAACCACCTGAAAGAACTCCCCCGCAGCAACAATCCTCCGGGCCAAGGCCCAAGCCGCTGTCTGCAACTGCACAAACCCCCTCAGCTACGAGTTCTAAAGGTGAAGTGAAGAAGAAAAGTAATTATTTGCCACCAGAAGAGTATCAAAAACTGACTCCAGAACAGAAAAGGGCCCACCGAGAGGAACATCAGAAGAGCCTCTCGGGGGCTAAAAAATAATGGCAGCTAGGGGGCAGGTCATTTTAAACGATGTCTACCAAGATGAAGAAATGTTTTACACCAACATCAATAGGGTCCGCTACTTGGTAGATACAGGAGCAGATGTGTCAATGACCTGCCAACCCCTACCAATAGAGGGACACCTAACAGTGATTGTGTTTCTGAGAGGGCCCCATAACTTGATCTCCTATAGAGACTTAAAAGAGCTGCAAGACCCTAAGGGTCGGAAGAAAAGACTCAGAGCAAGAATACAGCACCTGCAATCCATCAAGGTAAAAATAGACTTCAGTAATCTCTTGCTGCATTTGAGTAATCTGACAGACAAAAAGTGGCACAAACCAGTAAACGTGCCTGCAGTAAGAGAGCAAAAAGTGGAAGAGAGTGACCTCTCCCCGCAAGGTAAAGAAGAACTAAAGTGAATTCTTCAAACTGCAAATGTGGCCTATTTCAAAAATGACTGTGGGGACATGGGTCCAAAATATACCCACACAATAGAAGGGAGGATTCTTCCTGCAGTAAAACAATATCCTTTGAACCCTGCAGCTGTTGAAGAAATGGACAAAATAGTAAGAGAAGGGACTTCCGGTTATGGCGGCCACGTAGGAAGACGTGTTTCACTCTGCTCTGCTCCTAAAAATAAAAGTAGGCTAAAACTCTCTCAATTGGAACAAAAACCTATCCTTGCATTTAGGCGCGGATATGATAAAAACCAAGGCTGTGAAATCAGGCGGAGGAAAAACTGATTCGTCGAGACAATCCAAGTTAACAGACTTCCACGCTTGTGACGAAGCAGGAAAATCTCCAGGGACGATGGCGGAGGAGGGAGCTAGCGGCGGAGCGGTGACTGCCGAGGAGGGAACGAATGCGGTACTTGCTGCTATCAGCTCTATGAGAGCAGACTTTTCATCTAAATTTGATGGGATTATAGCAGCGATAGAAGGAATGAGAAAAGAAATAAGCGACTGTATGGAATGAGTATCGCAGGCGGAGCTCCGAATCTCCAATGCTGAAGATGACGTCACCAGCCTACAATTAAAGGTCCAAACATTGGAATTAAAAAAATAAATGTCTGGAAGATAACGTCCTGGACTTAGAATCCCGGTCGCGACGAAATAATCTAAGGCTGGTGGGCCTCCCGGAGGGTACGGAGGAACGGGATACATGTTCCTTTTTGGAAAAGTGGATTCCAGAGGTGCTGAACAACGTGGATTTGCAGTCATCGGTCGTCTTGGAGAGCGCTCACCGAATCGGCCCACCGAGAGATAATAAGACACTGATTATTATAAGATGCTGATTATGAAGTTCCTCAACTACAGAGACAAGATGACGGTCACCAACGCAGCGCGTGCTAAAGGAGAAATCAAATACCAGGATCAACAGGTGCGGTTTTACCCAGATTTGGCCACAGGAATTCAACAATTAAGGAAACAGTTTGACCCTGCCCGTAAAGAGCTGCGCAACCTTGGGATTCGTCAAGGAGTGATTCATCAGGCAAGACTGCTGGTCACATATAAAGGGAGAACCCATCAAGACCCCTCAGGTGGCGCAGGAGCTTATCAAGCAGATCCAAGGAGAGACTGGCAGGAGCTAAGCATGAAGCAAGAACAAGATATAAAGGTAAAATATTTAAGCATGTGTACAAGTATCTGACTGATCTGAAACATATAGCATGTCTACAAAATATAGATTGTATTATATATATATATATATATATATATATATATATATATATATATATATATATAAACCTATGATGTACAAAGTTGCTATAAAATTTTGGAGTTAAGTTGGAAAATCTACAGAAGAGAGTTAATGTCATGTCATTAAAAGTAGCAGAGACAGGGTGATTGAGAGGAGAAAAGAGTGAGTGGTTTGACTGATCCTCACGGGTGAGGAGCAGTCACTGGCTATAGCGGGAGATGGAATTTTTTTTTTTTTTTTTGATTTTGGGGGGATTACCACGAATGTGGGGAGGGGGAATTTGTTTTTGTGTAGTTTGTGGGATGAATGTTCAACCATCCATGTTTTTGCTTCTCTGTATGAGCATGTTTATTTTGCAAGGTAATCTCAAACTCTTTATTGATCATAGACCAAAGCGTTAATCTTAATTTAACTTCATGGAATTGCAGAGGTCTACAAAATCTAAAAAAAAACTTAAACAAGTTATGAATAAAATAAAAGACATAGGTTCAAAAATTGTGTTTTTACAAGAAACTCATCTAATAGAGGAGGATGTAAAAAGAATAAGGAGAAGATGGCAGGGAAGTGTGTTCACCTCATCATTTTCATCCCGAGCCAGGGGAGTTATGACTCTCATACATAAAACAGTCCCATTTCAAGTGAAAAATGTAATTGGAGATAAATTGGGAAGATATCTAATCATCCAAGGATCTTTGTTATTAGAAAATATAAATCTGGTGAACTTATACGGTCCCAATATAGATGATCAAAACTTCTTCGTTAATTTATTTCTTACTTTAGCATCACTCACAGGGCAACATATAATAGCAGGGGATTTTAATTGTACATTGAATCCCAGCATAGATAGATCAACAGGACTGGACTGTACGCACAATGGATGCAGGATGACCATTAATCATTTTATGAAAGAATTGAGATTGCTAGATATATGGAGAGAAATGAAACCACAAGTCAAAGCCTATTCTTGTTATTCTAATACCTACAAGACATTCTCGTGTATTGACTATTTTTTGATCTCCACAGAATTAAGGTCCAAGATTCAAAACTGTTTCTATGATAACATCGTGATATCTGATCACGCACCCTGCTGTCTAATATACAGTATGTAGATAAGAAATTGACAAAGGTTCCAGGTAGGTGGCAATTTCAGCATAAATGGCTTCAGGATGAGGAATTTGTTAAGTACATAGAAAAACAGATAGATGAGTTCTTTGATATCAATACTACACAAACATCAGCATGTATAAAGTGGGAAGCTTTCAAAGCTTTTATTAGGGGGCATATTATTAGTTATACAGGTTCAAAATCTAAGAAGACTCGAGAGGAGAGAGTCCAATTGGAACGTAAAATAAAAATTCTTCAAGAAAAAGTGTATGCAGGAAGTAATCCAAAATTAGAGAACGAATTACTGATTCTGAGAGCTGAATATGACAAAAAATCAGCGAATAGAGCTGCCTCAAGTCTTCTAAGATTGAAGCAAACCTTTTATGAACAAGGTGGAAAATCAGGAAAATTATTGGCATGGCAGATTAAACAATTAGAATTTAAAACACCAATTACCAGTATTATAAGTAACGGACAGGTAGTTATAGATCCTTTAGAAATTAATAGTGCCTTTAGAGATTATTATGAAAAACTATATGATTCAAAAAATGAAACTGACTTAACAAAACTAAATGGGTTTTTGGACGGATTATCTATACCGTGTATTCCAAATGAAAACAGGGAGATACTGGAGTCAAAAATTAGTCAAGATGAAGTTGGGCTAGCCATTGATAATATGAAATCAGGAAAAAGTGTGGGACCAGATGGTCTTCCAGTTGACCTCTATAAAAAATTTAAGAATAAATTAATAAAACCATTTTTGGAAATGGTTTTAGAAGCATTTCAAAATAGTAATTTACCACCATACATGAATAATGCCTTAATTATACTGTTGCCAAAACCAGGTAAACCCTCTAATAAATGTGAAAACATGAGACCAATAAGCCTATTAAATGCTGACCTTAAGATAATCTGTAAAATTTTAGCAAGACGACTACAAGAAATATTACCAAATATTATTAACCGAGATCAGAATGGCTTTATAATGGGAAGACAAGGCTTCCATAATGTAAGAAGACTATTTAATATTATTTATTCTAATAAAGAAGCACCGGATACAGCTCTCCTATCACTGGACGCTGAAAAGGCCTTTGATAGGGTCGAATGGCCCTTTCCTTTTGAAGTCCTACAAAGGTTTGGACTTGGAAATAATTTCATAAAATGGGTTCAGATAATATACAATAATGCTACAGCAGAAATCCTAACAAATAGCAATATCTCAAAATCAATAAAAATCAATAGAGGATGTCGACAAGGCTGTCCACTTTCACCTTTACTGTTTACTATGGCAATTGAACCTTTAGCGATGGCAGTACGTTTACATCCACAAATATATGGAATTAAAGTAGGACCAACAGAACATAAAATCTCCCTGCATGCTGATGACATAATTTTGTTTATGTCGAATCTTAAAAAATCAATTCCGACCTTGTTAAATTTAATAAAGAACTTTGGGGAAATATCAGGATATAAAATAAATAAAACTAAATCTTCAATATTAATGCTAAATGAGACCCAGAGAAATCACCCAGCTCCTGAGGTAAATCAATTCAGTGTTGTAAATCAGTTTAAATATTTAGGAATTCAAATTGTACCTAAGTTAGAATCAGTCGTCAGTGCCAGCTATGAAGCCTTAATGACAGATATTAATGAGTTGCTTCAGAGATGGATGTCACTACCAATGTCGATGATCGGGAGAATTAATATACTTAAAAGTAATATCTTACCCAAAATACGTTATTTATTTCAATACATTCCTTTACCACCACCTTCAGATCTATTCTCAAGAATTAAAAAAGTTAGATAGATAGATAGATAGATAGATAGATAGATAGATAGAAAGATACTTTATTTCGAACAAAAATAGTATAACAAAAACAAAACAAATGACAAATGCAATAAAGTAACAGTATACACTGTTCGAAAGGGAGAAGGAAGAAGTGAACACTTATTAATTCCATCTCCTCTTTTCCATAAATACACCCATGTGAATTATATACAAATTACCACCTTTAAGACCCCAAGTAAACAATTTACTGTATTTTTTACAAATCAACATTAACACCCATCCATCCTAACATACATTGATGTCCATACATCAAAACCAACCTCAAACAACACAGATATACACAGTGCTGTCCCACCCACCATTCCATAGTGTCCCATAATGTCCCAGTGAACATAATGAATCGTACATATAAATACTACCCTTCTAACATATATCCTTTCAGCAAATAATGTTTATACCTCTTTTTGAATTGATTTCTGTTTGTACATAGTTTCAGTTCCGGCTCCAGACTGTTCCACAAATCCACCCCACAGACAGATATGCACATACTTTTCTTGGTTGTTCGTATCTTGGGTTTTGTAAAGTTTAAGTCTCCTCTCAAATTATGATCATTGTCTCTTTTTTTAAATATTTTTTGTATATTAGTTGGGAGTTGATTATTAATTGCCCTGTACATTACTTGTGCTGTCTTAAATTTAACTAAATTAATGAACTTTATGACATGTGACTTTAAAAACAATGAACTGGTATGGTCTCTATATCCTACATTGTTTATTATCCTTATAGCTCTTTTTTGTAATGTGCATATTGACTGTAGGTTGGTCTTGTAGGTGTTTCCCCAGACTTCTACACAATAGTTAAGATAAGGTAAAAACAGTGAATTGTACAATAAGACCAATGATTTATTGTCCAAGATGTGTCTTGTCTTCCCCAGTATGCCTATACATTTTGCTAACTTGGCCCGGATGTGACTGATGTGAGGTTTCCAGCAGATTTTATTGTCTAGCGTCACCCCCAGAAACTTATTTTCCTGTACTGTTTCTATTCTGGTATCATCTATTGTTACCATTATTTCATGATTTATTTTATAATTTCCAAACAACATAATCTTTGTTTTTTTCAGATTTAGAGATAATTTATTTTTGTTGAACCACTGCGTTAACTTTTTCATTTCAGTTGTGACCACCTCTAAAACCTGCTGCAAATTCTCACCAGTGCAAAGGATATTTGTGTCATCCGCAAACAAAATAAATTTCAGAATTTTTGATACTTGGCATATGTCATTTATATACAAAGTAAAGAGTTTGGGTCCCAAAACTGACCCCTGGGGCACACCACAAGTGATGTCCATGAAGGGTGATTTGTGCTCACCAATTTGTACAAATTGTTGTCTGTTACTTAAATAACTTTCCACCCAACTCAGTCCTACCCCTCTTATTCCATACCTTTCCAGTTTCCTTAGTAGTATTCTGTGGTCAATGGTGTCAAAAGCTTTCTTTAAATCTATAAATACTCCTACAGCAACCTTTTTTTTTTTTATCTATACAACTAGTAATTTCTTCTATAAGTTCGATCAGTGCCAAAGATGTAGATTTATCTGCTCTAAAACCATACTGGCTATCTGTAAGGAGGTTGTGTTTTTCAATGAAATCATCCAGTCTCTTAGTGAAGGTTTTTTCAAGTATTTTGGAGAACTGTGAGAGTAAAGAGACTGGCCTGTAATTTGTGAAGCGATGACTGTCTCCTGTTTTGTATAGAGGTATTACTTTTGCTATTTTCATTTTGTCTGGAAATGTACCAGTTTGAAATGACAGGTTACAGATGTGGGTGAGTGGCTTAATAATTCCTTCAATTACTTTTTTCACTATTGTCATGTCAATTTCATTCCAGTCCGTTGATTTTTTGTTCTTAAATTTACTCACAGTCTCGATAATTTCCTTTTCAGTAACTGCACCCAAAAAGATTGTGTTTGGATTTCTATCTTCTATTTCATTCACAGAACCACTGTTGTTTGTTTCTGGTGTCACTATTGATTTTGCTAATTCAGGACCAACGTTTACAAAAAATTTATTGAAACCACTGACCACATCTTCCATATTATTTATCAGATTGCCATTTTCAATAAAATATTCTGGATAATTAGCATTCTTAGGTCGATTACTAATAATCCCATTGAGTACTTGCCATATTCCTCTTAAGTTATTTTTGTTATCCTCTAATATTCTGTTGTAATATTCTTTCTTACAGGTCCTCATTATATTAGTAAGCTTATTTTTTATATCTTTTATATTTGATCTCAGCTTCCACTGTTCTGCATTTAATGAATTGTTTATATAAGGTATTCTTCTTTTTACATGCATTTATTAACCCCTTAGTGACCTTAGTGGAATTTATATGGAACAATAGGAAGGCTAGATTACGTCTGTCCTTACTATATTTACCATTTGATCGTGGAGGTCTGAAATGTCCAAACTTTATGTTGTATTACTGGTCAGCACAACTGAGGTCTATGACATATTATTTTTCATCAAATGATCCTCCTCACTGGACTGAAATGGAATCATACAATTTACCTTTACCTCTTCCCTTATTCATATACTCAGACTTGGCTAAAAAATTACAGAAACAAGTTAAAAATCCTATTGTAAAGCATATGATCAAAATATGGTGTGAAATCAAAAAATATTTAAAAGAACCACACTTATTGTCACAATTTAGCCCAATATGGGGTAATCAATATTTTACACCAGGGAGAGCGGATGCTGTATTTAAAGTATGGAATTTAAAAGGGATTCAAAAGATTCAAGACTTATATTTGTCACGTTCAGATAACATAATGTCTTTTGAAGAACTGAGGATCAAATTTAATCTTAATAGAACACATTTTTTTTAAATATCTTCAGCTTAGGAATTTTATTCGATCAAATCAAAATAATGCTCTCACCCGACCTACTTATTCATCCTTGGAAAAAATTTTGACGAAAGATAGTAAGAGAAAGGGTATTATTTCAGAGTTTTATAACTCATTGACACTATCCTCAAGTGAAAACTCACAGAAAAGAATGAATTATTGGAAAGAAGACCTGCAAACTGAAATTTCAGAGGAACAATGGGAATTGGCTTGCACAGTAGCTCAAATCAAATCAATAAATGTACGTCTTAAATTGATACATTTTAAATGGTTAATGCGGATGTATGTTACACCGGTGGAGTTAAATAGATATAACAAAAACATACCAGATACGTGCACAAAATGTATGGAAAGTAAAGGAACCCTCTTTCATTGTTTATGGGAATGTAGAAAAAATAGAATGTTTTGGGAAGAGGTGAGGGTGACAATAGAAAAATAATTTCAAAACAATTCATATTGAACTCTAAACTGTTTTTGTTGGGTCTGTATCCAGAAAAGCATAACTTTAATAAGAGTGAAAGAGCATTCATAGACCTCAGTTTGCTTAATGCCAAAAAATGTATTGCACTACTGTGGAAAAAGACTCATAGACCAGATGTGACTCAGTGGTTAAGACAGATGTTAACAAACCTTCCACTAGAAAGAATAGCATACATACTGAAATCAAAGGAAAATGTGTTTGAGAATATATGGAGACCTTTCATTGATTATGTAAAGAAATTAAACATAACTTCTGAAGAAGAAGGTGAATGATGTGTGTGGACCTTGTAAATTCCAAATTGGTGAATGTATAATATGAATACTTATGTAATGTATTACCTAGGCTAAACAGAGGAGCATTGTTGATGACTTGCTTTTGTTAATGGTTGTTGGTCTTTTTAGTACATTTTTTTAATTTTATTTTTAAATTACTTTAGTGTTAGTGTTTGATTGTTTGTGTCATGTTTGTTAAAAAAGGTTCAATAAAAAATATTGTGGGAAAAAAAATAGTGAGAGAATTAAATGCTTTAGGCATAATCAGAAAAGAGTCAATTCCCCCAACCAACAGTCCCATTCAAGCAGTAAGAAAGCCAGAGTCAGCTGGAGGAGGTTGGCAGCCAGTGATCAACTTCAAAGCCCTCAACAGAAGAACAATAGCCAATAAAGCAAGTTTTATAAACCCACAAGGCACTCTGAAATCTCTACAGATGAGAAAACATAAATCCTTCATCGATCTGGCGAATGGGTTTTTTTCACTGAGATTGGCTAAAGAGTCACAAGGTAAAACAGCATTCACTCACAAAGGCCAATCTTATGTATGGCAGCGTCTCCCACAGGGATACAAGAATTCACCAAATGTGTTCCAAGCAGCAGTAATGGATATACTGCGAGGTTTAGAGGCCACAATCTACATTGACGATGTGTTCATTGCAGATGACACCGAAGATAATTACGTTAGAGATCATGTAATTACGTTAGAGATCATGTCCCTGGCTATCAGAAATATGCTAGGCCTCTCTATGCAAAGCTCAGGAAGATTGACAAATCTCCAAATGCAAAGAAAAAATGGGAATGGTCGGCATCAGATCAACAGCATCTGGAAGGTTTGAAGAAAGCCATTCAAAATGCAGTTGCCCTGGAGCTCCGAAGCCTCACCACCCACTTAGTGGCCGAAGTAAGTTGTGATGAAGATGATGTGATTGTCACTGTGGCTAATGAAAATGGTGAGCTAGTGGCCCTTTGGAGCTACACCCTGTCATCAGTGGAGAAGAAATATCCACTAGAAGAGAAAGAGTTGGCTGTAGTAGCTAAATACTGGAGTCATCTTAAAGAGTTAGCTCAAGGGTAGGGTATCAAAGTAATCACACAAAGTCAGGTGCACAGGTATCTGACAAAAGCCACAGTGGAAAGCACAAAAGCCACAAAAGCAAGATGGGGCCGATGGGAAGATCTGCTACAAGACCCTGACCTAGAAATAGGTCCTGCTAGACCAGTCCCTAAGAAGACAGCAAAACCTGACAAAGACAAAGAGCATCTACCAAAATGGACACTCTACACAGATGGGTCTAGAAAAGGGCCAGACGACAAAGCATACTGGGGCTTTATCCTAAAAGAGGGAGAAAAAGAGAGATGGAGAAAAAAGGGTAAAGTACCCGGTACAGCACAAACTGGAGAAGTCACAGCAGTCCTGGAAGGACTGTTAGAATTAGAGAAGAGAAAGGTAAAAAAAGGCAACAATAATCACAGACAGTGACTACTGTGCACGAGCATTGCAAGAAGATTTAACCATTTGGCAAGAAAATTGGTTTTGAAGGAGCAAAAGGAAAGCCGGTGGCACATCAAGACTTGTGGAAGAAGATTGCAGAAATCAGATTGAATATGGAGCTGGAGGTAGTGCACCAGAAAGCACACAAGAAGACAGGTCCTCACTGGCAAGGTAACGATGAGGTTGATCGTTATGTGCAGATGAGGAGAATCATCCTGGTAGGTCAGGAAAGCTGGGAAGATACACCCAAAGGAAGGGTGATCCCAGAAGGTTCCGTGCAGGGAGTAGTGGCTGCAGTGCATGAGTCACTGGGTCATGCAGGTACCATCCCTACACGAAGAGAGTTGGTGAAATTGCAGCTCTGGGTCCCTACACATCACATCCGTCAAGTCCTCAAGAACTGTGAGGTATGTGGGAAATACAACGCAGGTAGGAGAGGGCAGAGGGTGGATGGGTTGACAATAAAGAGCACTGTACCATGGGGTTCAGTATGTATGGATGTAGCTGGACCAATGGGGGTAAACGGCAAGAAGGGTGAAAAGTACATCCTGGTCTTAGTTGACTCCATGTCTGGTTACATGATTGCAAAAGCAGTGCGAAAAGCAAATGGCGACAGTGTGGTGACAATGTTGGAAGAAACCTGTAAATGCTTGGGGGTGCCAAAAGAACTGAGAACAGATAATGGCACTCACTTTCGCAATGCATAGGTAGATCAGTGGTGTCAGCGGTTCGGGGTAATAAGGGTTTATTCCCCCCCCCCATACACTCCACAGGCAAATGGGGTGGTAGAAAGAACAATAGGGCTGGTGAAGAGTTGGATTGGAAAGAATGAAAACTCCAGAGAATGGTGCACAAAGTTTTTTTTTTTTTTTTTTTTTTTTTTTTTTTTTTTTTTGTTACTTATTTGTACCCGTAGGTAGATTTGGTTTTGCAGTCTGGTGACAAGCCACCGGCTGCCGGTCGCTGCGTGCACAAGCGCCCTAAACCTACATGTTTTTGGTATGCTGGAGGAAACCGGAGAAATCCCAGAGTAAACCCGTGCAACACGGGGAGAACATGCAAACTCCACACAGCTCACTGTTGGTCGGGGGCTGGGATCGAACCCACGATCTCACGATCCCCGCGATCCCCCGGCCGAGGGTAAACTGTGCTGCCACAGTGCTAAACCACTGCGCCACCGTGCAGCCAGTTGCACGGTGTTAAAGTTGTTAGAAATGGCTCAACAACTGAATGACAGACACCACACAGGTAGGCCCTCCCCCTCTCAAGAGCTAAACCAATGCCCCTTCACATGTCAGGAAGTGGGGCGGAGCCCTGAGAATAAAAAGGAGCCACAGTAACCTCAGGTGCCTTTTCAGATGGGTCAACGGGTTTGGATCAGAGCACACCAGCCGACAACAGCTGCAGTCAAGCCAAGTATGACCGAGCTGACATAGTCAAGCAAGTTTTGGACAGTAATACTGTCCTTTTGGAAGAAACCGAGATCCAAGGAGTGGAGCAGTTGAAGCCAATCTCTATTTAAGAGAAAACCAGAAGCTGAAAATGGCTGACAACACCTCTATAATACCTCCCTTCATCAAACTGGCAGCGGTGAAGGGCTTGATCATCATGAGAAGAGCTTCATATAGCTTTTGGATGGCCAGAGCCTTAGATTTACTGAATTATGCTAAAAAAGGTTATTTATCCCCAGCAAAAGAAACCCTAACCTGGACCCAAGGGAAAAATGTGTGTGTGATATGCCGACAGCCTTCTCAGTCTGAAGTAATATGGGAAGGCCAAGCTTACAGGAAACCAAAGAAGATTTCTGCCAGTAGAGCTGAGCTTTATCAAATGGAGTGGAAGCCAGTTCAGATCCTGGGTGGCCATGTTTGTGGCCAATGTCGCATGGGAACCTTACCCAGGGTGGTGGTCATGATGCAATGGGATTATAGAGACGGCGCCAGAGCATCACCTCATGGGTGCACTTGTCAGTGGGATGGACAATATCTCCATCCCTGCATCATTTGTGAGAGTGCCATGGGGCAAGGGTATCTATTCATGGCAGGAAAAGCAGAAGGTTGGCAAATTAGGAGGATGACAAGTCCGTTGCAAGAGTTTTCACCGACCCAGGGGCAAGTGTATGAAGAACCGAGGATGACACAATGGGAAGATTTAAATCAAGCAGGTGCATCCAGTTCATCTGTAACATCATCTGCACCTTGCAGTTCCCTCATTCCCTCAGCTCCGCCACCCCCAGGGTTCAATCCAGCCAGTACAGGAGTCTGTAGGGTCGATCTTGCTGCGGGTCTAACACACCTGGATGCAGCATTGTGCCTCGGGTGGCCCTACAATCCTTATGCTGCACCAGAGATGATGCTGCCCTTGGGTACTTTTCAATATTCTCAAGTATTCAGGGTGTATTGTGACCCGAACCACCCTGACTATACACCGCTTCCAAGGTACCTTTCTGAAGCACAGCAGGAGGAAGCACGTAACTATGGCTTTGAAGGGCCATGGCAGCTCACCACATGGGCTACATTGATTAAGGAAGTTATTGGAAACCCCTATCTCCCCATTCAAGAGCTTGGCCCAGTCCCTAAAGAGAAGGACATCCGGACGACGTCTCTTTATTCCTGGATAACACCGATTGATGTTGTAAAGCCTGCAGGGGTCAAGGCACAAGCCAAAACTGCCACATTCATAGTGACACCTGAAGGTTGGGTGAGGGGGGGTCGGGCACAGATACCGGGCACATTGGTTGGCCGAGCTCCAGGGCCAATTCGGCCAGAAGATACTCGCAAGATAGCTTTAACTGTGTCCATGGTGACTGTGCCCTTGAAGGGTATCTACTCAGTGGGTGCTGAGATCCAAATCCTCGACAAGCCCGAATGGCGGAAAAGCTCTAAAGCTGCTGAGGGTAAGGGTCGACTCGGAAAACTTCTGGCGAGAGCTAAAGAATGGCCCTTATTCCAGAGAAGAAGTCGGGACTCGTCATCCCCACCCCCTGAGTAGGCTCCACATTTCAAGCTGCTAATACAAAATCTACCTCAAAATACACAACATAACCATGAATGCATCACATTACATATACATCACATAACTTACACAAACATACACTTTTTCATGTCTTACATGCAACATACACTCACTGAAGCATCATACATACATACACATAAACACATACATTTTCTTTTTACTTTTGTTTTATTTTTTGTTTTATTGGGGCTGCACTGTTCAAGCCAACCGAGGGGTGGCCACACAAGTGATGACATCACTAGTGCAGCATAAAAGTCTCGTCTGTCTCCATGGGTGTTCACTTAGCCAAGGAACGCCACTGAACACAACCTCAAAGTCCACTACCTCAGAGATGGGTCGGGAAAGGAAGATAGCAACAGAATCCGAATTAGAATCTGAGCTCCCTAAGAAGAAACCCAAGAAAGGGGAGCCTCAACAAATGAGTGCAAAGAAGCTTTGTTTTATTCTTTGACAAGTTTACGGCCATAACCTTTGGTATGGTAGCAATGATCGCCATACTATACTGGTTGGGTTATGAGCCATGGGCCCTCACCCATACAAGGGCTCAATTTGTTACCACCAAGAGATTTCAACAAACTCGCTGGGCAGCAGAAAAAAGAAGAGTTTATATTGCACAGCTCAGCAATGACACGCAGTTCAACTTAACCGACATGCAACAGCAGATAGCCAACCTCAGCTTCAAAGAATGGAGAGAACAAATGAATGGCACTTTATGGTTTGAAGACTTTAAGGCTTTTAAGACTTTAAGGTTTGATGCCTCCTGGACGCCTCCCACTTGAGGTGTTTCAGGCACGTCCCACTGGGAGGAGACCCCGGGGCAGACCCAGGACTCGGTGGAGAGACTATGTCTCCCAGCTAGTCTGGGAACGCCTTGGTATCCCCTCTGAAGAGCTGGAGCAGGTGGCTGGGGAGAGGGAAGTCTGGGCTTCTCTGCTTGAACTGCTGCCTCCGCGACCCGGACCTCCGGAAAAGCGGTAGAAGATGGATGGATGGATGGATGGTTTGAAGACCAACTTAACATCACAGGTGCCCAACCTGGAAGATGGGCCATTGAAGATTTGCAAGACTTCTCAGGAGGAGGGGGCCTATTAAGGCTACTCGTCCTCACGAAGAAACAAACAATAAAAGTCCGATGCAACTGGATAAAGCTAGAACAGTATTCTTCAGCATGGTACTGTACCTGGAGCTGCAAACCCGTACCAGGTAGAAACAACACTGGATATTGGGAGTCCGAAGTGGTTATTGCACCAGCCCATTATCGCAACCGGACCTGTGAGGGAATTTTCCCAAATTATGGGCCCTTCTGGGGTAATTAGGACCTCGACTGTCCAGGTACAGACCCACCTAAGAAAAGAACAAAGAGGGACATCGCATCAGCTAACAAGATACCTTCAACGCCTTCACCTCAAGTCGCTATGACTCCAACCCCAGGAAGACCCCGCTCCAGTAAAACAACTGCAAAACCACCTTTGCCACAAACAATCTTAGAATTTACAGAAGAAATTGTGAACAACTTCAAGCCTGTTTCCAGAAAGGGTCAAACAGACTACGACCGGAAGCTGATCACCTATTGCATGCAAGAAAAAAGAAGCAAATTAGCCCCATGTTTCTGGAACATCAACGGCAAATGCCCCAGTGGTAAGCATTACATGGTTATCACTAGGGTGTACAAACCATTCACCTGGTTAATACCGGGTACATCCCTCAAGATGGTACCACAGGCATACCATGAAGACTGGCTAAATGACACCTTGCCTTGGCTGTGGATGTTCAACTTAAACTACTTCCAAGCTACATTTGCACCTAGTATGCCTGTTAGGCCACATGGCCTTGGTGAAGTCCTCAAATCCTTGTTCTATGTGCAAAGGTTACCAACTCCAGATGACCTGTTCAACGTTCCAAAAGAAGACTTCAAAAAGATTGATGAATGTGTGGTAAACAAGATATTCGACACACTCGATGGCACTGAATGGGTATATGACAAAAAATCACCCAGATGCCCCTTGTGGCAAGTATGGGACCGCGTCTGGAGTTCATGGGTGTATGATTGTACGTCACTGAAGGAGAACCAAACAGTCAAAGGTATCCTGCAATCCTGGCATGAACAATGAAAACGAGAAGAATGGAGAACGTGGTGGGGAATGGAGGATGAAGAAGTGAGGAAATGGGTCCTGCCATGTCTCTCTCAATCCTCAAATTATTGGGTAAAATATCAGTTTCTGGCAACAGTGTACTCTAAATATCGAAGTATTTTGCCTTGGTCATTCTACACCATCAATTACATCAGCCCAACACCATGGTAGATGATCTGCAACAAAAAGAATACCACCTGCAAAATCAGCTTATCAAGGGGGCATTGTGGGGAAGTCCTCTTTTGGGAGAAGGACTGTAAAGAATATTATGAGGGAGAATATGAGACTTATGGGTTGCAAACAGTCTGGAAGAAGATTAATGGGAAGTGGAGCAGAATACCCCCTGAAAATGTGGGGTGTACTAAAGCAATTATGGGGCATAACATGCACAAGAGGAAGCAGATTCTAGGCCTAATTATCCCTCAAGTTGTAGATGATCCACAGTTCTATGTTGCAGAGAGCCATGCCTTCAGGAAAAGCATCTGTGAAGGTAAAGAAATAGTGGGATATGAATGGCTAGGCAAGAATGGCATCTACAACAACGGCACCTGTCACTCTCCTGCTGAGCATTGGCTTCGTTGTGGCACAGGAAAAAATGAACATGAGTGTACTTTCCTAGAAATAGCGGGAAAGACAATTAAGGGGACTGTGACTACAGTTCTACAAGGAGCAGCTGAAGTAGTTGAAGAAGGGCTACAAGTCGTCGCTTCCTGGCTGGGAACACTGCTCAGCTGGGTATGGTCCTATCTTCTGCTGGGATTAGGCCTGCTGATTGCGGGAATAATCCTACTAGTAGTCATCAAAGATGGCGCCCGAGCTGCTGTATCATCCATCTTTCGTCGAAAGAGGGCGCCGAAGAGAGGAGGGGTGGGAGAACTCCGCCCATTAAAAGAGGAAGTATAGATAAAACTTCTGCACCACCCAGTTGCAGACTTCAGTTGGACTTCGGCTGGTGACCATTCAACAACCAACTACCCCCACTCCTCAGTCTTAGTATTAGAATCAATTGGCACAGCACAGCCTACTGCAAGCATGTCTACAGGAACATCAACAATGGATGATCTCTACACTTCAGTGAGCGCCCCATACAGAGTGAGTACAGCATCTTCACCTGCTTGGGTCACTGAAATGACAAAGGCCAAGCTACAGTTTTGGGTACTGCAAGCCATTTGGGCATACATCTGTTTCACCGGAGCCTGGTCTAAGCGGCATGTCCTGAGAACATTGACAACCTTGGCAGCAGTTGTCCGCATCGTCTTGGTCAACATCATATTTGGCAAATACGATTACACTTTGACTCTGTTCGTCACCTACATGCTGGGTCGTATTACACCATAATGTGATTCCCAAGGTCTTGCCGGCGCAGTGGTGATCCTCTTTTGGGTTGCTATCGACATGTTTGCCACCTTCTACCAGACCGTTCACATAGTAAATGTGATTTGGGTAGGATTAATGGCAGCTGCATTACTGGGTCGTCAAGTATGGCTAGTATTGAAGCTGAAAAAGAGCGGCCGCAACATCCGAGTCAGTTGGGGAGTGATTTGGGGGGTCTTAACAGCAATATGGTGGATGAAACTCATCTGTGCCTCAGCCATGATAGCATGGATGATGACCTATGCAGTATTCTTCCCCAAGAAGGTGGAGGGCTACATAAAAGGCATTGCCAAGCTCAACACAAAGCCGAAGCCTGTGCAGTCTGTAACTGGAGTTAAGATCGGTGATTCAACTTAAAAGGGGAGAGTAAAACCTCCCGAAGATTTGCTTACAGCTAACCAGCAAGCCTGCTAATTTGCCTAACAGACTTTCCAATTACAAGATGTACTCTGTGTTTCACCTGTGTGTTGCAGGATGAGAAAGTCGCCTGCCTGTTCTGTCACACTCCGCTGGCAGACGTCAAGTATTTATGGGATGTTAGTGAAGCTCTGTGGTGCCCTAACTGCTGTTCGGGTCCCACAACAATCCCACCTGTGGTCCTGACTGGTATCTTTAGTCAAGAAGAGCGTATTGCCACACTCCTGATTTCACCTGAAGTAAGGGGGTCCATACAGACGAAAGGAAAATTGCTTCACGACGCATTAAGTCGGGGCCTTAAACAGCAGTGGAGGCCTATTAGGTACAATAATGGCTTCTACTACCCACTGTATCAGAAAATATGGGAGCTTCCTGATTGTTCTGTGGCATTTTCTACCCATTTCACGCACAACAACGCCTGGGTGGCTTACATCCAAGCTGCACCAGCACAACGTCAAGCAAGTAACAACCTGTACAATGATGCTATGGATGCTCTTTCCCAGCTGACGCAGGTGCTAGGTGAGGAGCCAGTGCCGCCACAATCCTTGGGGTCCCGATCATCTTTGACCCAGGTTTCAGCAAAGACAATGACCTCCACTCCGGGGGTTGTGGGTCTTCCAGTTTCATCCCCACAGGTTGATCAGCCAACCTCTACGCAGCTTACTTCACCGGATGTTCTACCGCCAACTCCAGGAGAGCTTCTTATAATAGATGAAGCTGTGGATGAGCCTCCTGAAGGAACACCTCTACAGGGAGCAAATACAGCCTCATCTCATAGGCGTCACACCTCGCCAGCAGCAGCACATCACAGTTCAACTCCACGAGAGGATGTCCTTTCTCTCACAACAGAAGATGAAGAGACTCTTATGGAGACCGCTCCACAGGTACATAAAGATGGAAATCAGCAGAATCGCCCAAAAGAGGGGTGTTGGCGTATCCCACAACATGACCCCAATTACTGCAGAAGGGCTGAAAGTGGTCAGCCTTCCCAATCTTCCCGATATACCCCCTATGGAAGGAAAATGGGCAATTCTGCTGCTGATCATAACAGGCTTCAAAGATCCACTCAGGGTAACCAGCAAAATGAGAAGAATTACCAGAAGGCCCAGAATCCAGCAATCAGAAAAGATGGGAACAGCAGTAGACAACATTGGTGAAACATAGAGACTGAATACAAAAGCCATATTAAATGCATATGCTATGGGATGTGTTCTCTGTAATCAGTAAAACAAAATGTACACTCATTGAGTAAGAAGTACATGTAATGTATGTAATCACCTGAAATAATGAGTGTAATCAAACTGTATGATTGTATGTACCTTTTAACTGCACAAAAGGTTTTATGTGAAACAGATTGTGAAATGTTGGAAAGAACCCTGTTTACTGGAAATGTATGAGAAATGAGGAAATGGGCGTTGGATGTCCAGCAAACTGGGGTATTTTGGTAATGGAAAATGCTGAGAGGCTAGCGGGAAAGTCCCGAGATGAGCCATGAGTCATTAGCGCCTGATCAGTCACATGGTTTACGAAAATTGACTAGCCCGAACATGTGCAGAATGAAGTAATTGTTATATAAAATGTAACTTTAAGCCAATCATAAGGGGCCAAGAAGCCTAGGGTGAGTTTGGGACCAATCAGAGAACTCGGGCGAAGGTATTTAAACCAAGCCCTTTTCGGCCAAAATGTTCATTTTTCGGCAGATCTCCAAGAGGCAACACCCTACCGGAGCAGCGGGCTGAAGTCGAGGAACGCCAGAAGAAAAGTGAACCAGTTTTTGCCTCAATTCTTCAGCCTTTAACAACTTTTACATCTGCTGCCCTTAAGTGCGAAAATAGCACTTTGAAGAGGAAGGAGTTGGGGAACTGAAGACTACAGCAGCTGGCCTTGCTCTCAGCCAGGAGGCTGTGAGTCATCTTCGCCGCAGAGCAACAGCGAAGGAAAGCAGAAGCAGTGAAGTCTCCCCGGGCTGAAGACACCGCTTCGGGGACTCGACTCATCGCTCTTCCCCAGCCAAGACGGCCACCGCCCAGCCTGAAGAGGAACATCGGACCACAGCTGCTTGTCCCCTCCTTGCCTCCTCACCTCTCCCCCTGAAGAGGAGCCTCAACAGGGAAGATCAGCTATCATGCATATCCTTTTTTCCCCAAATCTCACCACCTAGGCTTTTTAGACATATATCCACAAATTAATTAGATGTTTTTATCAGGTTATATTCAAAGGGTTTGTTTTATTTTGAGTTTACTCAAGTTTTATATGTTTTGGGTTGATTTTTTCATTTTGATTTTTGGACTGTTTGATGATTTTTGAACATCATTGGGTTTTGAAACTTTTGATTTTTAATCCTTTTGATCAAATGACTGATTTTACAACTTTTGACTTTTTTTTTTTTTTTTTATTTAAGTTTTTGTAAAGGGTATACAGGTCGTTACAGCAATGCAGTGTTTACATTTTCATCACATGTTCCCTTATTTTCTGATATCTGACAACATTGGAAGATTAATTCTTACAACACCCCTTATTTTTTTTTTTTTTTTAAAGTGAAAGAAAAAGTGAAATTAAAGAGAAAAAAAAACAAAACAAAAAACAAAAAAAAACCCAAACAAACCAGTAAAAAACAAACAAAAAGAAAAAGTAAGTAAATAAAGATAAAAGAGCATCTGAGTAGCATTGGAACAAAGAGCAGAACCATTATTGAAATGGTATTTGTCAAAGATTAGATCTAATGGAAGACACATATGCGGTCCAGGGTTGCCAAAAGTTCATGAACCCATCCATGTCCTGTCTCAGTGCGAATGTCAACTTTTCCATCGAGTAAATGTCTTGGATCACGTTAGTCCAATCTTCAGGTGTAGGACAGTCCTTCAACATCCATTTTTTAGTTAGAGCTTTTTTGCTTGCCAATATTAAAACATTGAATAAGTATTTTTCTCCTCGTCTTTCCAGTGAGTCCGGTAGTAAACCCAAATACAAAGTTACAAAAGAAAAGGGAACTGTAATTTTGAATATTTTCCCCAATATTGTCTGTACATTGGTCCAATATTGGTGGATAACTGGGCATGACCAAAACACATGAAAATGATTTGCAGTCTTTTCACCACACAAGCGCCAACAGTTCAATCCCTTATGGGTAAATTTGATTTGTGCAGGTGTTCTGAAAAATCTTGCCAAGTTTTTCCATCCAAATTCTCTCCACTGCAGGGATGAGGTACTTTTCCATTGCTGTTTATTTAGCTTTTCCCATATTTCCAGATGTAAAGTGAAATTCCCCTCTTTTTCCCATCTCTCTTTTATATAAGATGTGTTGTCTCCTTTTAAGTCTTGAAGACCTTGGTATATTTTAGAAATGTATCTGATCCCTGGGATCCCTTTATATGCCATTAAGAAGACCTTCAGAACACCTGACTGGGCCCTTTCCAAAACCTCCTTTTTAAGTATATTGTTTATGTGGTGTCTAAGCTGGAAGAACCTGTAAAGGTCTTGATTTATTAGGCCTTGTTTTTTCAAATCTTCAAAACTTCTTAAGATTTGCCCTTTAAAAAAATCGTAATATTTTATCAGCCCCTTCTCCTTCCACTTTTTAAATCTGGTGTCTGTTTTATTAGGAGTAAAGTCCTGATCATAGGCGATCCATTGCAGAAGTCGATAGGGCTCTTTAGTTTGATTCTCTCTGACTATCTTAAACCAAATTTTTAGCGGGGTCTCTATCCACGGGTTAGTGTTATTCAAAAGCTTAGGTAAGACATTGTTCCCTATTATCGCCTGTAGGGGGATGTCACTTGTTATTTGGCATTCGATCTCCTTCCATTGTGCAGAGTAGACTGGGTTACATATCTCTACTAAAGTTTTAATTTGTGCGGCTTTAAAGTAGTCCCTGATATTTGGCAGCGCGAGCCCACCTTTGTCTTTGTTTAGCTGTAGGGTTCTATATCTGATTCTAGGTCTCTTGCCCTGCCATATGAATCTTGAGATCCTTCTGTCCAGCTCCTGCCATGTTTTTTTGGGAGGTTCTACCGGTATTGTTTGGAAAAGGTATAGAAGACGTGGAAGTATATTCATTTTGACTGCTTCAATTCTTTGTGCAATACCCAAGAATGGTATCATATTCCATCTTGCTAGGTCAGATTTTATTTTTGTCACCAGTGGATCATAGTTTAGTGATATAATTTTGTTGAGTTGTTTCGGGATATTGACCCCCAGATATTTCATAGATTCCGACTCCCAGTTAGTTTTGAGTTTGCTTAGTGAATAATGATTTGGGTCATAGTTGAATGTTAAAACTTGGGTTTTATGCATATTTAATTTGTACCCCGATAAATCTCCATACTCTGAAAAATCTGAGGTTAGTTCTGGTAAAGAAGTGTCCGGCTGCCCTAGGTATATTAAAATGTCATCAGCAAAGAGTGCTATTTTATGTTCCTTCTGACCAAGTGTAATACCTTGAATTTTTTGGTTTTGTCTTATCCATTGGCTCAGAGGTTCTATGAAGATTGCAAAGAGCAGTGGAGACAGGGGGCAGCCCTGACGACATCCTCTTTCCAGTTCAAAAGATGATGATAAATTACCGTTAATCCTTATTTTAGCTGTTGGTTTTTTATATAATGCCTGTATAGTTCTAATGAAGTTGTTATGAAAATTGAAACTGGATAAGATTCTGTATAGAAAAGACCAGTCAACCGAATCGAATGCTTTTTCAGCATCTAATCCTAATATGACTGCATTTAAGTTATATTTTTTTATATGATGAATTATGTGTAAAGTGCGTCGAATGTTGTCTTGTGTCTGTCTTTGTCTTATAAAACCTGTTTGGTCTAAATGAATTAGGTCTGTCAGTATATTCTCTAACCTTTTGGCAAGGATAATGGTAAAAAGCTTATAGTCCTGATTTAGTACACTGATTGGTCTGTAGTTGGAGCACTCTAGTTTATCCTTTTCAGGTTTAGGTATAACTGCAATGACCCCTTCTCTCCAGGAGGGGGGGATTTCCCCTGTGTGGAGGACATAATTAAATGTTTTCAGGAGGAGAGGAGATAGTTGCTGTTTAAAGGTTTTGTACCACTCTGCTGTATAGCCATCAGCTCCTGGGGATTTGTTAGCTTTAAGTTTCATAATTGCTTTTTCCAATTCTTTAGAATGTATTTCTGACAGTAGTGTTTTATTTTGTGACTCCGTAAGTTGGGGAAGGTTTAATGTGTTTAGGAATGCCTCGGATGCGTTTTTATGTTTTTTGTGGGAGTATAAGTTCTTATAGTAATTCTCGAAGTTTTTAAGAATATCCTGAATTCTGAATTTTATTTCCTTTGATACTGGGTCTCTGATTTTGTAGATTGCTCTTTCTGTTTGATGTTTCCTCAATTTATAGGCTAGCAATTTTGCCGATTTACTGCCTGCTTCATAGTATTTTTGTTTCAGAAATGTAAGTTTCTTCTGGATTTCTATTGTGTAGATCTCATTTATTTGGTTTTTAATTTCCTTAATCTTGAGCGAGTCAGTAGAATGAGTGTTGCCGTTGTGTTCTTTTTCTAGGTTCCTAAGTTCTGACTCTAATGTGGATAGTTTTTCTTGTCTTAGTTTCTTTTGGGTTGCCAGTTTTGCAATAATCTTTCCTCTTATTACAGCTTTACATGCATCCCACAGTATTAAAGGGGATACTTCTCCATTATCGTTATCTTCCAAATATCTGAGAATATCTGACTCCAATTCATCTTTCAATGGTCCTTTCAGGACATTTGAATTTAACCTCCAAGAAAATGTATTATTTGTGTATTTTTGGATATTTAAGTCCATGTAGATCGGACTGTGGTCGGAGAGATCCATCAGTCCTATTTTACATGTTTTTACTCTACCAATGTCTCTATTAAACATAAAAAAATAGTCAATCCTTGAGTAAGATGAATGTGGAGTTGAGTAAAATGTATAGTCTTTTACACTGGGGTTGAGTTCCCTCCACACATCACAGATTCCCATTTCTTTTAGTAGCATCCGAGTCTTCCTGTTTTGGGTGTTATTTTGATGTGGGGAATTACCAGAAGCATCCCAGTATGGATTCAGTCTAAGATTGAAGTCCCCACCACATATCACTAAACCTTGAGCTTTAGTTATCATTAGGTCGAATACATTTTTATAAAATTTCCAGTTAGCCCCTGGGGGAGCATACACATTCAGCAGGGTGATATCTTCTCCCTCTAGCCGCCCAGTTACCAAACTGTATCTCCCTTCTTTATCTTTGTGTTCTGATTTTTTTTCAAATGTAATTTTGGTTGATATCAATGTCGCTACTCCCCTCCTCCTCCCTGATTTATATGAAGATGAAGAGATCATTTTAAACCCTTGTCTACTGAGTTTATTGTGTTCCACGTCTGTTAGGTGGGTTTCTTGTAAAAGTATTATTCCTGCTTTGTCTTTTTTCATTTTGCCTAGAATCTTGGATCTTTTAACTGGATTCAGGATCCCTTTTACATTATATGAAATTATTTTGGTTACACCCTGTTTCTCCATTGTGTTGTTTTGTTTAGTATAACTGTGTGGTGGCCCTCTTTTGTGCTACTCAGAAACTGAAAGAACATTAAAAACAAGAAAAACATTAAGAACATAGTGTAAAAAACTTTAAAACAAAAAACTGTCAAAAGAACTTCCTGAGCTGAGGTCTTTTTAAAGACCCTGTAAGAGCCTTGATGGAGTGAAGGCCCTGAGGGAAATTCCTCAAACTCTGTTACGTGTTGAGGGCCCTCTCGTACCACTGAAAGTAGTCCCATGCTTTTAACGTGAGTTTCAGAACCCAATCCAAACTTGTAATGATTTTTTTTTTTTTTCCTTTTATGCCTAAACCCTGTGAAATTGTGTGCACCCTCCCACCCCCATCACATCAAACATTCACGCAAAAACAGTATTTGTTAGTATGAGCAGAACATGTGGATTATTGTCACATTTCTATTTTAACAAGTTTTTTTTTTTTTTTTATTACAAAGACTTATTTGTTTCAAATAATATGATTGTTCCATGAAATGTTTTACCACATGCTGAATATGCATCTCCTTTAATGTTTGTTACCTTGTATGAGGGGGGTTGGATGTGCGGATTGATTCAAGAGGAAGGGAAAAAAAAAAAAAAAAAGGTCGCTATTCCAACCTGAAAACGGATAGTTTATCCGCGACGCTCTGGTGCTGGGTTTCCCGCTGCTGGTCCGTGGATTTTGAGGGTCTTTGTGTTGTCCATGTTTGCGCTTTGATCTTCTCACTCGGGTCTGCTGCGGGTTTAAACACCGTTACCGGGAGCCCTCTTCTCGCCATGTCAGCTGTTGCTTCTTCCGCCGAATTATAGAGACACGTTTCATCGCCGTAGAAGACCCTTAACTTCGCAGGAAATGGTGTCTGAAAGCGCAATTTCTTCTCTCTTAACACCTTTTTCGCGTCATTGTATTCCCTGCGCTTTTTAAGGACCTCCGGGGCGTAATCGTGTTCCACGTAGACTTTTCTCTCCTGGTGCATAAATCCTTTTTTCTGCCAGGCCAGTCTTACAACCTCTTGTTTTATTTTGAAATTGGAAAATCTTACCAACACCGAACGTGGGGGCGCTTCCGCCGCCGGCCTAGCGGCTAATGAACGATGTGCCTTTTCTATCTTCAAGTCGGTGGTTTGTGGAATATCCAATTTCTCTCTTAGTAAGGATTCCACGCATTCTGCCATTGAGTTAAAACCATTTTCGGTTCCTTCTATCAGACCATGAATTCTTATGTTGTCTCTTCTTTGTTTTCCTTCTTGGTCGGTTAGCTTAGCCTCTATAGCTGCTTGTCTTTTGCGTAGGTCCAGCACAGAATCTTCGAGCACTTTTATTCGATCCTCTGTTTCCAAGATTCGGTTCTCGGCCTGGTCCACTCTGCTGTTTGTCCTTTTCAATTCTTCTCTGAATTCCCGAAATTCGGCCGTAACATCTCGGCGAAATCGTCGTAGTTCCTCAAATAGTGATTTCAGGCTAACCCTTTTGTTAGCTATCACCAGCTCCTCGTCTTCTGAACGGGGATCTTCCAGTTCAGATTCTCCGGCCGATACGTGTCCTAGCCTGGAGAATTTCAGTTTCTTCTGTTTTCCTTTAGACATGATGATTTTGTCTTTTGATTTTCACTCCTCCAAAAATCCGTTAAGTTTGATTTTCAAGGTGTTATCCTGGATTGAGTCTGAGAGCTTCAGTGTTAAGCTGCAGTCGCCATGGCGTCCAGACCGGAAGTCCTCACAACTTTTGACTTTTGAATCAAGGTTTTACAATCAGGGTTTTGGGTTTGATTTCTATTTTTTATCCTTTTGATTTTATTGACTGTTCAATGCAAATTTATCCTGTTTTGGCTGAACTTTGCTGATTTTTAAAAATACCACAGCATATTAAAAGACAGTATGGGACTCTGTGGGCTCATTGATTCAGCGTCTATTTTTCTTGGGTGATTTTTGAAAGGTATCACAAGAGGTGTTACATTTTTGAGTCTTTTAAAAAGGTTATTCTTATTAATGGAGTTTTAAATAGATCCCCTATAAACCAATTTTCCTGGTTTTAAACATTTACCCAGATTACCAAGAGCAATGTAAGACCATGAGAGGCTGTCGTTAATATTAGAGGTGTATTCCAGGTGTCTGACTGGACAGGTCACTCAGTCGGAGGTCTTGTATACAGGAAGTGGGGATCCTCCAATATATGGAGACAGTACAGCTGGGGTAACTCTCACAGTCACCAAGCACCTACACAGGTAACAGAATTTCCTATGAGGAAAATTCCTCTAGGAACTGCAAGCTGGTGAACCTAAACCTCAATCCTGAGGTACAAGGTCAAAGGGTCTTCGACACGGTGGCGTCCCTGGGTGGGCCCCGAAGGAGCACCGGGGTCCTCAAGCTGTTGGGTTTGAGACGCCTGAGCAGCTAAGAAGAGTCCAGCAGTCAAGAGCGGCTGCTGTGCTGTTCAAGAGATCCTGATCTGAGGCGCGGGCAGGCGGCATCCTGCCTGGGTCTTGCTACAGTGGTAGCCTATGAGGGAGCACCACAACAGGTACCAACCTGTCAAGAAATTGGTAGGCAACGTGGTTGCTTCAGGCTGCAGAGTTCTGTCAAAGAAGCTGACAGAGCTAGAAGCATCGACTCAGCCGCGCCTAACGAGGTCCAGGAGGAGGTGCAGTGACCTGGGTCTCTCCCCTCATCCCTGTGCCCCGATGTGCTAAGGGGAGGCTTTGAAGGAAAGACACAAGGTGACCTACAGGGAAGATGGCAGAAGGGTTCAATGCGCCAGAGGCCAGGGGAAACCCTGACCTCTACACACAGCAAGAAGGGAATGAGCGAGACAATGCTCCTGGGAGCTCTGTGTCAGCAGAGCTCTACGGGGGGTCTGGAGGCGAAGAAGTTTCTGAAACAAGTCAAGAGCCACCGCCCCAAGGGGGCACATTGAAGGTAAGCGAAGAATTGGCTGAGAGAAGAAGAAGTGGAGTTCCAAAAGTCCACTTCAAAGTGGGGGTTATGCTGCATATGGGTGACCCGCTCACCTGGAGCAGCAAAGTCCTGCAAGAAATGAGTCAAGAATACAAGCAACTCAGCATCACCTACACCCCTGAGGTTTTAGGGGAACACCTCAGTGCTGAGGTAACAAGTAAAGGTCAGAGTCTCCTGCTAACAAATTATCGCAACATCCCGCTGCTGGTGGTGAAGTGCCCTCCAGCTACTGGATGCAAAAAGGAAGTCGGGCAGTGGCTGGAATGGTGAGTGCAGCGGCTAAGGCAGCTGGAGCAGGAACAGTATGAAGTGGTGAAGCTCTACAGCTCCAATCAAAATCTCGACCCCCTGGTCAAAATGGTGGCCAGGGCAATGCAAGCCTCTTCAAGTTGCATCAAGGATGAAACTCCAGCTGCGAAAAGATACGACGAATATGCTGACCTGCTGCGAGAACTCCAGCAATATGAAAAGATGTGTAAGAAGCGCCAACAGGTACAGCTTCTTCAGAGAACTGAAGACAGCGACAGTGACAGTACTCACTATACAAGTTCGGCCAGGCTAGGTTCGAACTACTTCACAGAGCAACAAGAAGAGCGAGGTGAGCAGTCAGAACATCGACCTTCCTCCTCAGACAGCGACGAAGAGATGCAAACAGAGTCTAGAGCGGCCTCTGAGGAAGAAGAGGGCGTGGTGGCTACGTTGCAAAGAACAACAGAGCAGCTGGCTGCCTCGCTGGGAGAACTGCAGAGGCATCTGACTCCAGGTCATAGCCAGATAGGCAAAGAAGAAGAATGACAACACGACACGGGAGCAGCCTGGCAGGGGGATCGAGACCCTCCAGCTACAACAGTGAAGAAAAGATCGGCAGTACACCCCGTGCTGCTAGAGAGACTCAGGGCGATCGTGAAGGACAGAGAAGAGCAGCGCCGCCGTCCTTGTAAGTCCAGTGAGGTATCCAGAAGAGACACCTGGTACACCAGCAACAGTGGTGAGAGGTAAGGAAAGTGCACAAGCACAAGGTGGGGGTCAGTCATCAAGATTCTACAACAGGCCTCACCCTCTTCAAGATCAAAATCCTCTCCCCTACAACAGAGCGGGCAGGGGGTGTGAGAGAAATCCCCACACAGCAGTTGCCCCTGTCTTTGAAGATGAGAAGAAATCACTCTCCCCTCTCCCCGAAAAAGCTCAATTGTTCCTGTCAGCAGGGAAGATCAAGGCTTTCAGGTTAGTGGCAAGACCCTGGCTGCTGGAGGCAGATGGGTTGGTGGTGTTCACTGACCATGAGCTGAAGATAAGAAATGCCTCCTTCAGAAAAGAGCTGCATGGAAGAATTGGTAGAAAGTATCAAGAAGAGATTCAAGTCGTCAGGAAGTACCGGCATGATCAAAGAAAAGAAGAGTCAACAATAGGGGTGGTAAGTGGAGGTGATCTTTCTTACTATATGATCCTGCTGGTGCCTATGCAAGAATACAAGAAAGGAGATGCAGTTGGGCTTCATCAATCGCTTATGGCTTCTAACATACTTACAGCCCTCAACCGAGCTGCAGATTTCCAGCTAAGAAGAGTAGTGCTGCCTTTACGTGGGTTGATCTCCGGCGCTCACCATTGGAGTGAAGCAGAAAAGGCAGTAAGAGCAGCAATAGACAAGTACATGGAGTGGCCGGGAAACTGACCCTTGCTGAGTGAAATAATCATGGTGGTTTCGCCAGAACAAGACACAGAACAACGACTCAGACAAGAAGCTGGCAAAAAGTTAAAGGAAGGAAAGAGTTCTGGCAGCAAAAAGGTACAACAAACTCAGACCCCAAAAAGTGAATGCATGGGAGCTGAGTGGAAAGGCAGGGCAGAGAGTCAACGAAGAAGCTTAATACATCAAAGAGCTGCCACTAGCTCACAGCAAGAAAAGCCATCAACTTCAAGAGGTAGAGAGCGGCAAAGAACAACAGACAGACCACATCGACAGAGCAAAGTTGCGGTATGGGTAGAGCACAATCCAGAGAGCGACTCTGAAGAATCTCAAGCCAGTCCCGACAGGTAATTATGAAGGCGAGGCATGTAGAAGGGGCTGGAAGCAGAAATATGAAGATTCAGAAGAAGAACCCGACTCCCTGGAAAGGGAGCAAGAACAATTTGAGCAACATAACCCTAAAAGTGACACAGAGAGTGCTCTATCCAAAGAGGTACCCCTGCGACAAATGCAACAGCTAAGAATTGGTAGCCGCAGGTGTGAGAAGGAAGAAGATCCAAGGGTAGACATTGAAAAAGTTTCAAGGGGCTTAGTCCGTGACTTCAACATAGGCCCCATAGCAACAAAAGACCAGCGCAAGACATACATGCCCGAAGTCGACGAAGCTGATTTTGAAATTCCAGAAAGTTGGAGTCAGAATCAGAACACCTTCAAAACCCTGTCAGTAACAGCCACATATGGTGAGTGGGCTAATCTGTTAATAATGCCATCCTCTGCTAAAATAGACAAAGCGAAAGCCCTCACCAAGTCATTTAAAAAGGCCTTCTTTGAAATAACACATGATGTCATGCTAAGAAGAATGAAGAAAGCTTCAAGAAAACACTCAAAAGAAGTGCTGGCAGAAGAAGAAATCTCTGCAGATGATGAGGAGGATGAGTCCCCTCAAAGGCAAAGAAGACAGGTAAAACAAAAGTTGCAAAGCACAAATCCTACTGTTAAGACAGTATCCCATCTGTAAGATGGGGCCTACAAAGACTTCAAGATTTTAAACACACTAGTCCCCCCGCCAAAAACCAATCAAGCAGTGGTAGACTACCTTAACTCCTTGCACTCTGGTCAATTTCCCTAAAAACGCCTAAAAATAACGTGCCCAAAGTAAATCGAAAGCTGTTCTTCAACCCTTTGCAGCATCTTCATGGGGTTGGTCTCATTTAAAAGAAAGCACTTTGAATTTTTTGGCAAAACAGTCATAATCTCTCTAAGTGCTCCTGCCACTGAGTAACAGTCATCTAAACATAGTGAACTTGAAGAAAATAAATTTCGCCTGGGTGTTTTTTTGGATACAAATGCTTGCAAAGAACACACAGCTTTAGATCCGGGCTGGAAAATGCAACAGAAATGTAGAACCAAGTGTTATCCAGCTGAGGTCAAAATTTTGTAACAATACCACAAAAAATGAATATATTACACAGCTTTGTTCTGAGGTTGTTCCCAGGCATTTTTGAACTGTGCCAAATTGTGCCAAATGGCACAGTTTGGAAAAACGTCTGTAACTTTTGAATGATTCAATATAGAAGCTTGATCTTGGGCTCTAATGAAAGGTGACACTCAGGGCTGTGTGTGTGTGTTGGGGGGTCCCCCCCCCCCCGCTACAGAGGACGGACATCGCCCGTTGCGCCGCGGTCTACTACGCACAGCTGTAATTTACCGATCGGTCAAAAGTCATTTTTGATTACAATTTTCAGGGATAAAGAATAATTTAGCTTATAACACTTACCTGTTCACAAAGCAGTGTAGCTGGCGAACTTCTCTTCCTCATTGTCAGACGAACGTGGCGCTGGTACGCTTGTTATGGACTCGTGGTTCTGGTCTCGCGACCCGGTCAAACCATAATTCCATTATTGCGGTTTTGCGCTTCCATGATTGCGATTTTGGCGAACGATTTTTCAAAACAAATAAGAACAGTAGTTAGAAAAAAAGACTGGGGAACGCCTGTGTGTCACCCAGCCTTACACAAAACAGCTTTCGAACTTCTGTGCTTCAATTGGCTGGCTGTATTCACAGCCGTTGGTAGGCGGGTCCTTCTTGCTAGGTTTTCAGTCATTGGTTCTTCAAGGTTTCAGAAACCCAATTCAAGGCTCTTATTAGTCGAATGAGAGGTCAATCACATCTAAACCAATCAAAGCACTCCTTTGGCTTTCTGTTCGTGGCTGTGTCTGTAGTGGAAGAATGGAAATGCAGGTGGGGTTTTTTTCAGTGCCTCCTAGGACGCACAGTGTGCGTACTCGGACGCCCTCATGCATCCTAGGATGCAGAGACGTGCCCGCCCGCGATACACCGAAGTGCAACAGGTTAAAGGTGTTTGGGAGATGGTGGAAGGTAGTACCACAAATGAATTGGCCAAAAAACTCTGGTTAAGCCGTGTCACCAACAGCAGGGTGCCCTTAGATGACTCAGAACCAGCCAAAACTTATTATTTGAGAATGGTGCTGGAAGATGATAAAGATGAAGATAGCATGGTGGTGAAGATGCGGCAACAGCTAGACACAGGTAGCACCCTTACACATGTCTGGCACCTGATCAAGAAAGACATACCACAGACGAGATGGGTACTGGTTTTGAGAAAGATCACCGAAGGCAGGAGAGGAGAGGTAACATTCCACAAGCTCCTGCCCTCCGCTGTCACAGAGAAACAGCTTGATGAGAAGGTATCACAATGGGACTTGGAAAGCAAGTTCGATGAGAAGAAAAGAAAACATGGTGAACAACAGCAAAAACCCAAAAATAAACCACCTGAAAGAACTCCCCCGCAGCAACAATCCTCCGGGCCAAGCGGGCCAAGGCCCAAGCCGCTGTCTGCAAACTGCACAAACCCCCTCAGCTACGAGTTCTAAAGGTGAAGTGAAGAAGAAAAGTAATTATTTGCCACCAGAAGAGTATCAAAAACTGACTCCAGAACAGAAAAGAGCCCACCAAGAGGAACATCAGAAGAGCCTCTCGGGGGCTAAAAAATAATGGCAGCTACGGGGCAGGTCATTTTAAACGATGTCTTCCAAGATGAAGAAATGTTTTACACCAACATCAATGGGGTCCGCTACTTGGTAGATACAGGAGCAGAGGTGTCAATGACCTGCCAACCCCTACCAATAGAGGGACACCTAACAGTGATTGTGTTTCTGAGAGGGTCCCATAACTTGATCTCCTACAGAGACTTAAAAGAGCTGCAAGACCCTAAGGGTCGGAAGAAAAGACTCAGAGCAAGAATACGGCACCTGCAATCCATCAAGGTAAAAATAGACTTCAGTAATCTCTTGCTGCATTTGAGTAATCTGACAGACAAAAAGAGGTACAAACCAGTAAACGTGCCTGCAGTAAGAGAGCAAAACGTGGAAGAGAGTGACCTCTCCCCGCAAGGTAAAGAAGAACTAAAGCGAATTCTTCAAACTGCAAATGTGGCCTATTTCAAAAATGACTGTGGGGACATGGGTCCAAAATATACCCACAAAATAGAAGGGGGGAATCATCCTGCAGTAAAACAATATCCTTTGAACCCTGCAGCTGTTGAAGAAATGGACAAAATAGTGAGAGAATTAAATGCTTTAGGCATAATCAGAAAAGAGTCAAATCCCCCAACCAACAGTCCCATTCAAGCAGTAAGAAAGCCAGAGTCAGCTGGAGGAGGTTGGCAGCCAGTGATCAACTTCAAAGCCCTCAACAGAAGAACAATAGCCAATAAAGCAAGTTTGATAAACCCACAAGGCACTCTGAAAACTCTACAGGTGAGAAAATATAAATCCTGCATCGATCTGGCGAATGGGTTTTTCTCACTGAGATTGGCTAAAGAGTCACAAGGTAAAACAGCATTCACCCACAAAGGCCAATCTTATGTATGGCATCGTCTCCCACAGGGATACAAGAATTCACCAAATGTGTTCCAAGCAGCAGTAATGGATATACTGCGAGGTTTAGAGGCCACAATCTACATTGACGACGTGTTCATTGCAGATGACACCGAAGAAGAACACCTGAGGAAACTACAAACAGTCATTGACAGACTCACAACAGCAGGGTTAAAACTTAACCTTCCAAAATGTCAGTTTGCTCGCTTCCAAGAAGATTACCTAGGGTTCCAGATTTCATCTGAACTGGGGCTCTCGGGTGGTTACAGAGAGAAGTTGGAAAAAAATCAGGCCCCCCACAACAGAGAATGAGTTGCAGAAGGTTTTGGGGCTTTTTAATTACGTTAGAGATCATGTCCCTTGCTATCAGAAATATGCTAGGCCTCTCTATGCAAAGCTCAGGAAAACTGACAAATCTCCAAATGCAAAGAAAAAATGGGAATGGTCGGCATCAGATCAACAGCATCTAGAAGGTTTGAAGAAAGCCATTCAAAATGCAGTTGCCCTGGAGCTCCGAAGCCTCACCACCCGCTTAGTGGCCGAAGTAAGTTGTGATGAAGATGATGTGATTGTCACTGTGGCTAATGAAAATGGTGAGCTAGTGGCCCTTTGGAGCTACACCCTGTCATCAGTGGAGAAGAAATATCCACTAGAAGAGAAAGAGTTGGCTGTAGTAGCTAAATACTGGAGTCATCTTAAAGAGTTAGCTCAAGAGCAGGGTATCAAAGTAATCACACAAAGTCAGGTGCACAGGTATCTGACAAAAGCCACAGTGGAAAGCACAAAAGCCACAAATGCAAGATGGGGCCGATGGGAAGATCTGCTACAAGACCCTGACCTAGAAATAGGTCCTGCAAGACCAGTCCCTAAGAAGACAACAAAACCTGGCAAAGACAAAGAGCATCTACCAAAATGGACACTCTACACAGATGGGTCTAGAAAAGGGCCAGACGACAAAGCATACTGGGGCTTTATCCTAAAAGAGGGAGAAAAAGAGAGATGGAGAAAAAAGGGTAAAGTACCCGGTACAGCACAAACTGGAGAAGTCACAGCAGTCCTGGAAGGACTGTTAGAGTTAGAGAAGAGAAAGGTAAAAAAGGCAACAATAATCACAGACAGTGACTACTGTGCACGAGCATTGCAAGAAGATTTAACCATTTGGAAAGAAAATGGTTTTGAAGGAGAAAAAGGAAAGCCGGTGGCACATCAAGACTTGTGGGAAGAAGATTGCAGAAATCAGATTGAATATGGAGCTGGAGGTAGTGCACCAGAAAGCACACAAGAAGACAGGTCCTCACTGGCAAGGTAACGATGAGGTTGATCGTTATGTGCAGATGAGGAGAATCATCCTGGTAGGTCAGGAAAGCTGGGAAGATACACCCAAAGGAAGGGTGATCCCAGAAGGTTCCGTGCAGGGAGTAGTGGCTGCAGTGCATGAGTCACTGGGTCATGCAGGTACCGTCCCTACACAAAGAGAGTTGGTGAAATTGCAGCTCTGGGTCCCTACACATCACATCCGTCAAGTCCTCAAGAACTGTGAGGTATGTGGGAAATACAACGCAGGTAGGAGAGGGCAGAGGGTGGATGGGTTGACAATAAAGAGCACTGTACCATGGGGTTCAGTATGTGTGGATGTAGCTGGACCAATGGGGGTAAACAGCAAGAAGGGTGAAAAGTACATCCTGGTCTTAGTCGACTCCATGTCTGGTTACATGATTGCAAAAGCAGCGCGAAAAGCAAATGGCAACAGTGTGGTGACAATGTTGGAAGAAACCTGTAAATGCTTGGGGGTGTCAAAAGAAATGAGAACAGATAATGGCACTCACTTTCGCAATGCACAGGTAGATCAGTGGTGTCAGCGGTTCGGGGTAATAAGGGTTTATTCCCCTCCATACATTCTACAGGCAAATGGGGTGGTGGAAAGAACAATAGGGCTGGTGAAGAGTTGGATTGGAAAGAATGAAAACTCCAGAGAATGGAGCACAAAGTTGTTAGAAATGGCTCAACAACTGAATGACAGACACCACACAGGTAGGCCCTCCCCCTCTCAATAGCTAAACCAATGCCCCTTCACATGTCAGGAAGTGGGGCGGAGCCCTGAGGATAAAAAGGAGCCACAGTAACCTCAGGTGCCTTTTCAGATGGGTCAACGGATTCGGATCAGAGCACACTAGCCAACAACAGCTGCAGTCAAGCCAAAGTACGACCGAGCTGACATAGTCAAGCAAGTTTTGGACAGTAATACTGTCCTTTTGGAAGAAACCGGGATCCAAGGAGTGGAGCAGTTGAAGCCAATCTCTATTTAAGAGAAAACCAGAAGCTGAAAATGGCTGACAACACCTCTATAATACCTCCCTTCATCAAACTGGCAGCGGTGAAGGGCTTGATCATCATGAGAAGAGCTTCATATAGCTTTTGGATGGCCAGAGCCTTAGATTTATTGAATTATGCTAAAAAAGGTTATTTATCCCCAGCAAAAGAAACCCTAACCTGGACCCAAGGGAAAAATGTGTGTGTGATATGCCGACAGCCTTCTCAGTCTGAAGTAATATGGGAAGGCCAAGCTTACAGGAAACCAAAGAAGATTTCCGCCAGTAGAGCTGAGCTTATCAAATGGAGTGGAAGCCAGTTCAGATCCTGGGTGGCCACGTTTGTGGCCAATGTCGCATGGGAACCTTACCCAGGGTGGTGGTCATGATGCAATGGGATTATAGAGACGGCGCCAGAGCATCACCTCATGGGTGCACTTGTCAGTGGGATGGACAATATCTCCATCCCTGCATCATTTGTGAGAGTGCCATGGGGCAAGGGTATCTATTCATGGCAGGAAAAGCAGAAGGTTGGCAAATTAGGAGGATGACAAGTCCGTTGCAAGAGTTTTCACCGACCCAGGGGCAGGTGTATGAAGAACCAAAGATGACACAATGGGAAGATTTAAATCAAGCAGGTGCATCCAGTTCATCTGTAACACCATCTGCACCTTGCAGTTCCCTCGTTCCCTCAGCTCCGCCGCCCCCAGGGTTCAATCCAGCCAGTATAGGAGTTTTTAGGGTCGATCTTGCTGCGGGTCTAACACTCCTGGATGCAGCATTGTGCCTCGGGTGGCCCTACAATCCTTATGCTGCACCAGAGATGATGCTGCCCTTGGGTACTTTTCAATATTCTCAAGTATTCAGGGTGTATTGTGACCCGAACCACCCTGACTATACACCGCTTCCAAGGTACCTTTCTGAAGAACAGCAGGAGGAAGCACGTAACTATGGCTTTGAAGGGCCATGGCAGCTCACCACATGGGCTACATTGATTAAGGAAGTTATTGGAAACCCCTATCTCCCCATTCAAGAGCTTGGCCCAGTCCTTAAAGATAAGGACATCCGGACGACGTCTCTTTATTCCTGGATAACACCGATTGATGTTGTAAAGCCTGCAGGGGTCAAGGCACAAGCCAAAACTGTCACATTCATAGTGACACCTGAAGGTTGGGTGAGGGGGGGTCGGGCACAGATACCGGGCACATTGGTTGGCCGAGCTCCAGGGCCGATTCGGCCAGAAGATACTCGCAAGATAGCTTTAACTGTGTCCATGGTGACTGTGCCCTTGAAGGGTATCTACTCAGTGGGTGCTGAGATCCAAATCCTCGACAAGCCTGAATGGCGGAAAAGCTCTAAAGCTGCTGAGGGTAAGGGTTGACTCGGAAAACTTCTGGCGAGAGCTAAAGAATGGCCCTTATTCCAGAGAAGAAGTCGGGACTCGTCATCCCCACCCCCTGAGTAGGCTCCACATTTCAAGCTGCTAATACAAAATCTACCTCAAAATACACAACATAACCACGAATGCATCACATTACATATACATCACATAACTTACACAAACATACACTTTTTCACGTCTTGCATGCAACATACACTCACTGAAGCATCATACATACATACACATAAACACATACATTTTTTTTTAAATCACCCTTTATTGTCATTCAACTGTACAACCAATCATGTACAGTAGAACGAGATTGTGCTTTACCTATCTACTGTGTTAATCACACACACCCCAAGTGTAGAGTCAGAGGGCCGCTGCCATGCAAGGCGCCGCCACAAATTTCCCTCCTCCATTCCATTATTGCTGAGCACCAAGCTGGATGGCAGGAAGTTCCACTTTTATATGGTCTTTGGCATGACCCGGCCGGGATTTGAACTCCTGCCTCCCGGATGTGGGGTGGATGCTCTACCAACTGAGCCACCACTCCGGTGGCTTTTCTTTTTACTTTTGTTTTATTTTTTGTTTTATTGGGGCTGCACTGTTCAAGCCAACCGAGGGGTGGCCACACCCCCTCGGGAAGAAAAGCAGAAGTGATGACGTCACTAGTGCAGCATAAAAGTCTCGTCTGTCTCCATGGGTGTTCACTTAGTCAAGGAAGGCCACTGAACACAACCTCAAAGTCCACTACCTCAGAGATGGGTCGGGAAAGGAAGATAGCAACAGAATCCGAATTAGAATCTGAGCTCCCTAAGAAGAAACCCAAGAAAGGGGAGCCTCAACAAATGAGTGCAAAGAAGCTTTGTTTTATTCTTTGGCTCAAGTTTACGGCCATAACCTTTGGTATGGTAGCAATGATCGCCATACTATACTAGTTGGGTTATGAGCCATGGGCCCTCACCCATACAAGGGCTCAATTTGTTACCACCAAGAGATTTCAACAAACTTGCTGGGCAGCAGAAAAAGATTGAGTTTACATTGCACAGCTCAGCAATGACACGCAGTTCAACTTAACCGACATGCAACAGCAGATAGCCAACCTCAGCTTCGGAGAATGGAGAGAACAAATGAACGGCACTTTATGGTTTGAAGACCAACTTAACATCACAGGTGCCCAATCTGGAAGATGGGCCATTGAAGATTTGCAAGACTTCTCAGGAGGAGGGGGCCTATTAAGGCTACTTGTCCTCACAAAGCCAGAACAGTATTCTTCAGCATGGTACTGTAGCTGCAAACCCGTACCAGGTAGAAACAACACTGGGTATTGGGAGTCCGAAGTGGTTATTGCACCAGCCCATTATCGCAACGAGACCTGCGAGGGAATTTTCCCAAATTATGGGCCCTTCTGGGGTAATTATGACCTCGACTGTCCAGGTACAGACCCACCTAAGAAAAGAACAAAGAGGGACATCGCATCAGCTAACAAGATACCTCCAACACCTTCACCTCAAGTCGCTATGACTCCAACCCCAGGAAGACCCCGCTCCAGTAACACAACTGCAAAACCACCTTTGCCAGAAACAATCTTAGAATTTACAGAAGAAATTGTGAACAACTTCAAGCCTGTTTCCAGAAAGGGTCAAACAGACTACGACCGGAAGCTGATCACCTACTGCATGCAAGAAAAAAGAAGCAAATTAGCCCCATGTTTCTGGAACATCAACGGCAAATGCCCCAGTGGTAAGCATTATATGGTTATCACTAGGGTGTACAAACCATTCACCTGGTTAATACCGGGTACATCCCTCAAGATGGTACCACAGGCGTACCACAGGCATACCATGAAGACTGGCTAAATGACACCTTGCCTTGGCTGTGGATGTTCAACTTAAACTACTTCCAAGCTACATTTGCACCTAGTATGCCTGTTAGGCCTCATGGCCTTGGTGAAGTCCTCAAATCCTTGTTCTATGTGCAAAGGTTACCAACTCCAGATGACCTGTTCAACGTTCCAAAAGAAGACTTCAAAAAGATTGATGAATGTGTGGTAAACAAGATATTCGACACACTCAATGGCACTGAATGGGTATATGACAAAAAATCGCCCAGATGCCCCTTGTGGCAAGTATGGGACCGTGTCTGGAGTTCATGGGTGTATGATTGTACATCACTGAAGGAGAACCAAACAGTCAAAGGTATCCTGCAATCCTGGCATGAACAATGGAAACGAGAAGAATGGAGAATGTGGTGGGGAATGGAGGATGAAGAAGTGAGGAAATGGGTCCTGCCATGTCTCTCTCAATCCTCAAATTATTGGGTAAAATATCAGTTTCTGGCAACAGTGTACTCTAAATATCAAAGTATTTTGCCTTGGTCGTTCTACACCATCAATTACATCAGCCCAACACCATGGAAGATGATCTGCAACAAAAAGAATACCACTTGCACAATCAGCTTATCAAGGGGGCATTGTGGGGAAGTCCTCTTTTGGGAGAAGGACTGTAAAGAATATTATGAAGGAGAATATGAGACTTATGGGTTGCAAACAGTCTGGAAGAAGATTAATGGGAAGTGGAGCAGAATACCCCCTGAAAATGTGGGGTGTACTAAAGCAATTATGGGGCATAACATGCACAAGAGGAAGCAGATTCTAGGCCTAATTATCCCTCAAGTTGTAGATGATCCACAGTTCTATGTTGCAGAGAGCCATGCCTTCAGGAAAAGCATCTGTGAAGGTAAAGAAATAGTGGGATATGAATGGCTAGGCAAGAATGGCATCTACAACAACGGCACCTGTCACTCTCCTGCTGAGCATTGGCTTCGTTGTGGCACAGGAAAAAATGAACATGAGTGTACTTTCCTAGAAATAGCGGGAAAGACAATTAAGGGGACTGTGACTACAGTTCTACAAGGAGCAGCTGAAGTAGTTGAAGAAGGGCTACAAGTCATCGCTTCCTGGCTGGGAACACTGCTCAGCTGGGTATGGCCCTATCTTCTGCTGGGATTAGGCCTGCTGATTGTGGGAATAATCCTACTAGTAGTCATCAAAGGTGGCGCCCGAGCTGCTGTATCATCCATCTTTCGTCGAAAGAGGGCGCCGAAGAGAGGAGGGGTGGGAGAACTCCGCCCATTAAAAGAGGAAGTATAGATAAAACTTCTGCACCACCCAGTTGCAGACTTCAGTTGGACTTCGGCTGGTGACCATTCAACAACCAACTACCCCCCACTCCTCAGTCTTAGTATTAGAATCAACTGGCACAGCACAGCCTACTGCAAGCATGTCTACAGGAACACCAACAATGGATGATCTCTACACTTCAGTGAGCGCCCCATACAGAGTGAGTACAGCGTCTTCACCTGCTTGGGTCACTGAAATGACAAAGGCCAAGCTACAGTTTTGGGTACTGCAAGCCATTTGGGCATGCTTCTGTTTCACCGGAGCCTGGTCTAAGCGGCATGTCCTGAGAATATTGACAACCTTGGCAGCAGTTGTCCGCATCGTCTTGGTCAACATCATATTTGGCAAATACGATTACACTTTGACTCTGTTCGTCACCTACATGCTGGGTCGTATTACACCACAATGTGATTCCCAAGGTCTTGCCCGCGCAGTGGTGATCCTCTTTTGGGTTGCTATCGACATGTTTGCCATCTTCTACCAGGCCGTTGACATAGTAAATGTGATTTGGGTAGGATTAATGGCAGCTGCATTACTGGGTCGTCAAGTATGGCTAGTATTGAAGCTGAAAAAGAGCGGCCACAACATCCGGGTCAGTAGGCTGGCAGCTGTTGACTTTTGGAGAGTGATTTGGGGGGTCTTAACAGCAATATGGTGGATGAAACTCATCTGTGCCTCAGCCATGATAGCATGGATGATGACCTATGCAGTATTCTTCCCCAAGAAGGTGGAGGGCTACATAAAAGGCATTGCCAAGCTCAACACAAAGCCAAAGCCTGTGCAGTCTGTAACTGGAGTTAAGATCGGTGATTCAACTTAAAAGGGGAGAGTAAAACCTCCCGAAGATTTGCTTACAGCTAACCAGCAAGCCTGCTAATTTGCCTAACAGACTTTCCAATTACAAGAAGTACTCTGTGTTTCACCTGTGTATTGCAGGATGGGAAAGTCGCCTGCCTGTTCTGTCACACTCCGCTGGCTGATGTCAAGTATTTATGGGACGTTAGTGAAGCTCTGTGGTGCCGCAACTGCTGTTCGGGTCCCACAACAATCCCACCTGTGGTCCTGACTGGTATCTTTAGTCAAGAAGAGCGTATTGCCACACCCCTGATTTCACCTGAAGTAAGAGGGTCCATACAGACGACAGGAAAATTGCTTCCCAACGCATTAAGTCGAAGGAAAGCAGAAGCAGTGAAGTCTCCCCGGGCTGAAGACACCGCTTCGGGGACTCGACTCATCGCTCTTCCCCAGCCAAGACGGCCACCGCCCAGCCTGAAGAGGAACATCGGACCACAGCTGCTTGTCCCCTCCTTGCCTCCTCACCTCTCCCCCTGAAGAGGAGTCTCAACAGGGAAGATCAGTTATCATGCATGTCCTTTTTTCCCCAAATCTCACCACCTAGGCTTTTTAGACATATATCCACAAATTAATTAGATGTTTTTATCAGGTTATATTCAAAGGATTTGTTTTATTTTGAGTTTACTCAAGTTTTATATGTTTTGGGTTGATTTTTCATTTTGATTTTTGGACTGTTTGATGATTTTTAAACATCACTGGGTTTTGAAACTTTTGATTTTTAATCCTTTTGATCAAATGACTGATTTTACAACTTTTGACTTTTGAATCAAGGTTTTACAATCAGGGTTTTGGGTTTGATTTTTATTTTTTATCCTTTTGATTTTATTGACTGTTCAATGCAAATTTATCCTGTTTTGGCTGAGCTTTGCTGATTTTTAAAAATACCACAGCATATTAAAAGACAGTATGGGACTCTGTGGGCTCATTGATTCAGCATCTATTTTACTTGGGTGATTTTTGAAAGGTATCACAAGAGGTGTTACATTTTTGAGTCTTTTAAAAAGGTTATTCTTATTAATGGAGTTTTAAATAGATCCCCTATAAACCAATTTTCCTGGTTTTAAACATTTACCCAGATAACCAAGAGCAATGTAAGACCATGAGAGGCTGTCGTTAATATTGGAGGTGTATTCCGGGTGTCTGACTGGACAGGTCACTCAGTCGGAGGTCTTGTATACAGGAAGTGGGGATCCTCCAATATATGGAGACAGTACAGCTGGGGTAACTCTCACAGTCACCAAGCACCTACACAGGTAACAGAATTTCCTATGAGGAAAATTCCTCTAGGAACTGCAAGCTGGTGAACCTAAACCTCAGTCCTGAGGTACAAGGTCAAAGGGTCTTCGACAAGACATCATATCTTTATGACAGCATCGCAAATATCTTTATGATGGTATCACAAGTCCTATGATGTCTGAGATCATAGGATAGCCTATGATGCATCATAGGGCATCAGGTAGACATCATAGGCCATCCTATGATGTCCTATAAATGTGACACACCTATCGACATGTATGTGCCGTCATATAGACAGTCCTATGATGCCTATCTTCTTCTTCTTCTTCTTCTCTCGGTTACTGGCGGATAGCAAACAACTGAAAGGTGCATACCGCCACCTACTGTACAAGAGTGTGTAACATTATGTCATCTGAGCCCGACCCCTAAATTCTATGACTTAATCCTGTGTTATTTAAAAGAGAAAAGAGCCCTCCTCGTGATTCTTATTGCCTCTCCATCTCCATCTGTCTGTCTATGTGCCGTCATATAGGCATATCTTTTAGGGTCATCGTAGGACATCATGCATCATAGGACATCATGCCGACATGATTGGACGTCCTATGATGTGCTCTGTCTATGTGCCATCATATAGACATCATATCTTTATGACGGTATTGAGAATCCTATGATGCCTATCTGTCTATGTGCCATCATATAGACAGTCCTATGACGCCTATCTGTCTATGTGTCATCATATAGACATCATATCTTTATGACAGCATTGCAAGTCCTATGATGCCTGAGATCATAGGACAGCCTATGATGCATCACAGGCTGTTCTATGATGCCTATCTGTCTATGTGCCGTCATATAGACAATCCTATGATGCCTTGATGCCTATCTGTCTATGTGCCGTCATATAGACATCATATCTTTATGACGGCATCACAAATATCTTTATGATGGCATCACGAGTCCTATGATGTCTGAGATCATAGGACGGCCTATGATGCATCATAGGACATCAGGCAGACCTATGATGTCCTATAAATGTGACCGAAACCTATCTGTCTATGTGCCGTCATATAGACAGTCCTATGATGCCTATCTTCTTCTTCTTCTTCTTCTCTCGGTTACTGGCGGATAGCAAACAACTGAAAGGTGCATACCGCCACCTACTGTACAAGAGTGTGTAACATTATGACATCTGAGCCCAACCCCTAAATTCTATGACTTAATCCTGTGTTATTTAAAAAAGAGAAAAGAGCCCTCCTCGTGATTCTTATTGCCTCTCCATCTCCATCTGTCTGTCTATGTGCCGTCATATAGACATCACATCTTTATGACGGCATCGTGAGTCCTATGATGCCTATCTGTCTATGTGCCATCATATAGACAGTCCGATGATGCCTATCTGTCTATGTGGTGTCATATAGACATCATATCTTTTAGGGTCATCGTAGGACATCATGCATCATAGGACATCATGCAGACATCATAGGCCGTCCTATGATGTGCTCTGTCTATGTGCCATCATATAGACATCATATCTTTATGACGGCATCGCGAGTCCTATGATGCCTGAGATCATAGGACAGCCTATGATGCATCATAGCATGGTCTGCAGACATCATAGGCCATCCTATGATGTGCTTTGTCTATGTGCCGTCATATAGACGTCATATCTTTATGATGGCATTGTGAGTCCTATGATGTCTATCTGTCTATGTGCCATCATATAGACAGTCCTATGATGCCTATCAGTCTATGTGGCATCATATAAACATCATATCTTTTAGGGTCATCATAGGACATCATGCATCATAGGACATCATGCCGACATGATTGGACGCCCTATGATGTGCTCTGTCTATGTGCCATCATATAGACAGTCCAATGATGCCTATCTGTCTATGTGTCATCATATAGACATCATATCTTTATGACGGCATTGCAAGTCCTATGATGCCTGAGATCATAGGACAGCCTATGATGCATCATAGGCTGTCCTATGATGCCTATCTGTCTATGTGCCGTCATATAGACAATCCTATGATGCCTTGATGCCTATCTGTCTATGTGCCGTCATATAGATATCATATCTTTATGACAGCATCGCAAATATCTTTATGATGGCATCACGAGTCCTATGATGTCTGAGATCATAGGACGGCCTGTGATGCATCATAGGACATCAGGCAGACCTATGATGTCCTATAAATGTGACAGAAACCTATCTGTCTATGTGCCGTCGTATAGACAGTCCTATGATGCCTATCATCTTTTTCTTCTCTCGGTTACTGGCGGATAGCAAACAACTGAAAGGTGCATACCGCCACCTACTGTACAAGAGTGTGTAACATTATGACATCTGAGCCCAACTCCTAAATTCTATGACTTAATCCTGTGTTATTTAAAAAAGAGAAAAGAGCCCTCCTCGTGATTCTTATTGCCTCTCCATCTCCATCTGTTTGTCTATGTGCCGTCATATAGACATCACATCTTTATGACGGCATCGTGAGTCCTATGATGCCTATCTGTCTATGTGCCATCATATAGACAGTCCGATGATGCCTATCTGTCTATGTGGTGTCATATAGACATCATATCTTTTAGGGTCATCGTAGGACATCATGCATCATAGGACATCATGCAGACATCATAGGCTGTCCTATGATGTGCTCTGTCTATGTTCCATCATATAGACATCATATCTTTATGATGGCATCGCGAGTCCTATGATGCCTATCTGTCTATGTGGTGTCATATAGACATCATATCTTTTAGGGTCATCATGCATCATAGGACATCATGCAGACATCATGCATCATAGGACATCATGCAGACATCATAGGCCGTCCTATGATGTGCTCTGTCTATGTTCCATCATATAGACATCATATTTTTATGATGGCATTGCGAGTCCTATGATGCCTATCTGTCTATGTGGTGTCATATAGACATATCTTTTAGGGTCATCGTAGGACATCATGCATCATAGGACATCATGCAGACATCATACATCATAGGACATCATGCAGACGTCATAGGCCGTCCTGATGACGGCATTGCAAGTCCTATGATGCCTATCTGTCTATGTGCCGTCAAATAGACATCATATCTTTATGACGGCATGGCAAATATCTTTATGATGGCATCATGAGTTCTATGATGTCTGAGATCATAGGACGGCCTATGACGCATCATAGGACATCAGGCAGACATCATAGGCCATCCTATGATGTCCTATAAATGTGACAGACATCTATGTGCCGTCATATAGACAGTCATATGATGCCTATCTTCTTCTTCTTCTTCTTCTTCTTCTTCTTCTTCTTCTTCTTCTTCTTCTTCTCTCGGTTACTGGCGGATAGCAAACAACTGAAAGGTGCATACCACCACCTACTGTACAAGAGTGTGTAACATTATGTCATCTGAGCCCGACCTATAAATTCTATGACTTAATCCTGTGTTATTTAAAAGAGAAAAGAGCCCTCCTCATGATTCTTATTGCCTCTCCATCTCCATCTGTCTGTCTATGTGCCGTCATATAGACATATCTTTTAGGGTCATCGTAGAACATCATGCATCATAGGACATCATGCAGACATCATAGGCCGTCCTATGATGTGCTCTATGTGCCATCATATAGACATCATATCTTTGATGCCTGAGATCATAGGACAGCCTATGATGCATCATAGCATGGTCTGCAGACATCATAGGCCATCCTATGATGTGCTTTGTCTATGTGCCGTCATATAGACGTCATATCTTTATGACGGCATTGTGAGTCCTATGATGTCTATCTGTCTATGTGCCATCATATAGACAGTCCTATGATGCCTATCAGTCTATATGGCATCATATAAACATCATATCTTTTAGGGTCATCGTAGGACATCATGCATCATAGGACATCATGCAGACATCATTGGCCGTTCTATGATGTGCTCTGTCTATGTGCCGTCATATGTACATCATATCTTTATGATGGCATCGTGAGTCCTATGATATCTATCTGTCTGTGTGCCATCATATAGACAGTCCTATGATGCCTATCTCTCTATGTGGTGTCATATAAACATATCTTTCAGGGTCATCGTAGGACATCATGCATCATAGGACATCATGCAGACATCCTTGGCCATCCTATGATGTGCTCTGTCTATGTTCCATCATATAGACATCATATCTTTATGATGGCATCGCGAGTCCTATGATGCCTATCTGTCTATGTGGTGTCATATAGACATCATATCTTTTAGGGTCATCATGCATCATAGGACATCATGCAGACATCATGCATCATAGGACATCATGCAGACATCATAGGCCGTCCTATGATGTGCTCTGTCTATGTTCCATCATATAGACATCATATTTTTATGATGGCATTGCGAGTCCTATGATGCCTATCTGTCTATGTGGTGTCATATAGACATATCTTTTAGGGTCATCGTAGGACATCATGCATCATAGGACATCATGCAGACATCATACATCATAGGACATCATGCAGACGTCATAGGCCGTCCTGATGACGGCATTGCAAGTCCTATGATGCCTATCTGTCTATGTGCCGTCAAATAGACATCATATCTTTATGACGGCATGGCAAATATCTTTATGATGGCATCATGAGTTCTATGATGTCTGAGATCATAGGACGGTCTATGACGCATCATAGGACATCAGGCAGACATCATAGGCCATCCTATGATGTCCTATAAATGTGACAGACATCTATGTGCCGTCATATAGACAGTCATATGATGCCTATCTTCTTCTTCTTCTTCTTCTTCTTCTTCTTCTTCTTCTTCTTCTTCTTCTTCTTCTTCTTCTTCTTCTTCTTCTCTCGGTTACTGGCGGATAGCAAACAACTGAAAGGTGCATACCACCACCTACTGTACAAGAGTGTGTAACATTATGTCATCTGAGCCCGACCTATAAATTCTATGACTTAATCCTGTGTTATTTAAAAGAGAAAAGAGCCCTCCTCATGATTCTTATTGCCTCTCCATCTCCATCTGTCTGTCTATGTGCCGTCATATAGACATATCTTTTAGGGTCATCGTAGAACATCATGCATCATAGGACATCATGCAGACATCATAGGCCGTCCTATGATGTGCTCTATGTGCCATCATATAGACATCATATCTTTGATGCCTGAGATCATAGGACAGCCTATGATGCATCATAGCATGGTCTGCAGACATCATAGGCCATCCTATGATGTGCTTTGTCTATGTGCCGTCATATAGACGTCATATCTTTATGACGGCATTGTGAGTCCTATGATGTCTATCTGTCTATGTGCCATCATATAGACAGTCCTATGATGCCTATCAGTCTATATGGCATCATATAAACATCATATCTTTTAGGGTCATCGTAGGACATCATGCATCATAGGACATCATGCAGACATCATTGGCCGTTCTATGATGTGCTCTGTCTATGTGCCGTCATATGTACATCATATTTTTATGATGGCATCGTGAGTCCTATGATATCTATCTGTCTGTGTGCCATCATATAGACAGTCCTATGATGCCTATCTCTCTATGTGGTGTCATATAAACATATCTTTCAGGGTCATCGTAGGACATCATGCATCATAGGACATCATGCAGACATCCTTGGCCATCCTATGATGTGCTCTGCCTATGAGCCATCATATAGACATCATATCTTTATGATGGCATCGCGAGTCCTATGATGCCTATCTGTCTGTGTGCCACCATATAGACAGTCCTATGATGCCTATCTCTCTATGTGGTGTCATATAGACATCATACCTTTATGACGGCATCACGAGTCCTATGATGCCTGAGATCATAGGACAGCCTATGATGCATCATAGAAGGACTCATCGATAGAAGTGGACGTCATCATTGGACTCAATCGACAACCGCAAGCAAGCAAGCAAACAATAGGATGGCCTGCAGACATCATAGGCCATGCTATGATGTGCTTTGTCTATGTGCCGTCATATAGACACCATATCTTTATGACAGCATCATAAGTCCTGTCTGTCTATGTGCCGTCATATAGACAGTCCTATGATGCCTATCTGTCTATGTGCCGTCATATAGACATCATATCTTTATAACGGCATTGCACGTGACACACACACACACAGACACACAGACACACAGAGATTTCTAGAATTTATATAGTGCTGATGATGTGTGGTGGGGGAGGAAGTAGGAGCGAGAGAGAGAGCGAGAGAGAGAGAGAGAGAGAGAGAGAGAGAGAGGCTGGGAGGGGTAGGAGGTGGAGCGTCGTTACAACGTTTTCAGGACGCAGAGCTGCGCCTCGAAACCGGGCTGGGAAACTCGGACAAGACGGCGGGTTTGGGTTCGTCAAGCATCCCGGATGTGGCGGAAGAAAAGCGTACCGTAGTTCTACGTCCGGTATCTGAAGCCGTCACCCATATGGATGCGCTAAGCCTACGTATTTAAACATGATAGCTGTCAGGCACCGGCCGGACAGGCGTTGAGGAGGACTGATGGACTGTGCGCAATGCTGAGCGGACAGCAGCGCTCCTCAACGTTTATTCCAGCCTAGACCGGCTTCATCGACACCGGATTGGTCATCATCATCACCACCACCATCATAGTCACTCTAACCAGATGCGCTCCGCCGGACCGGACCCGATCAGTTTCATGCCGTCCACCGTGAGCGGAGCCTGAAGGATGCAGGTTAAAAGCCAGATCTGCACCGAGCGGAGCAGCACCGACGACCCCGAGCAGGACGACAGTCAGAAGACGACCTCGTGCTTCTCCAACATCAAGATCTTCCTGGTGTCGGAATGTGCCCTCATGTTGGCACAGGGCACCGTGGGCGCCTATCTGGTGAGTTTGTTGGGGGGGGGGGGGGTGATTTGGAGGAGGACGTCATGTTTGAACGCGGCGCCCTTCACGACCCCGGTGCAGTTAATAACGGTAGTATTCTGATCACATCAGTATAATCACACCCTCCGGTAAACATTGTGATTGATGACTTTCTGCGTGTCATCCATCATCGGGGCCTCTGCGCCATCTGCGTGACACAGAAGCGCGTCACAGCGGCCGTGGGCTCCACGTTCGTTGGTCTGGGGGGAAGGTTTTACCCGGGCGTGCGGCTGTTGATGTGTGCGCATGTTACGAAACGCCGGTCAGCGGGTCCGGTCTCCGCGCCGGTATGTGTATAACGCTACAGGAGGCCTTTTGACACGGAGGATCCGGGCCTGTAGGAGATGACGTGATCTCCACAACAGAAACGACACGAGCTTTTTTATGCACCCATTAAGGCTGCATTTCCTCGCATAATTCACTTATCTTGTGTTGTGCTTGCAGGGATGTTAAGACGGATGTCAGCGTCGGAGACGAAACCAGTCAGGAAGCGGAACATGTTGTTTATGGGCCAAAACAATCGATAGATGCCGGTTTTTAGGATTTTCTAGAGGTCACATAAATTGGGTGCCGCTGGGATCTTTCTAGTTTTTTTTTAGGGGGCCCTATGCAACATTGTGTGACGGGGCCTTTTTTTTTTAATGTAATGGGAAACAGTTCGAATCCTTTAAAATGAGAAAATATCTCCCCTTCTAATAAAATAAAAATAAACTTGGGTCATTGTCTGGGCAGTTCTAGGATCAGAGCTTTCTGGGATCAGAGCTTTCTCTCTCACAAACACACACGCGCACACACACCTTATTTTGTTAGAGTTATCATCTTTCATACATCTCCTCCCTTGCTCCCATCCCAGTTAGTGAACATGGTACATGATGATACACAAAAACAGCGACAACCTGGATTTAATATTTTGCTTATACCAAAATGACAACAGCTTCCTTCTGTCAAATTCAAACAGCATGCAGTGGTTGATTGACAATGCAGCCATTAAAAGAAAAATGTCTGCTACTAGCTGTCTTAGCCAGGGCTGGACTGGGCCAAAAAACAAAAACTCGGCCCTGACATTTTTGGTCAAGTTTGTTCGGTAGCAACATTCAGCCATCACAGCCATGGTCTAACAGAGGTCAGAATTATCCAACTTTTGCCCTTAACAAGTGAATTCCTGTGGTTTTAAAGAAAGTTACTTTTATTATCTATTTTGCATAAATGTTTTGTCATAATTTTAGTTTCAAAATTTTCCAAAGATGCAAAACTTGGAGAAAAAGCTACACAATTACAAGGGGAAAAAAACCCATCACAAACATACAATAAAAAGCTTCAAATGTACTAGAATAACACAGGGTTACAAAAATATTTTTTTTGTAAGTTGTCTGTGTCAGTTTTGCACTGCTGAATCCGAAAATGGCATCTGTTTCTCTCAATCAAGTGCTAAGTAAAAACCTGTACTTAGTACTGTGCATGTAAATTGAATGTTACGTCATCATTGTTCAAACTTCAGAGAATTTCAAGACATAAAGAATTTTGAATCATATAAAGTGAAAAAACCCGTACATGTAAACAAAAACGTATAAAGCAACATGTGGCCATAATTCAAAAAGTTGACCTGATTGAGCAAAACCAACGAGATTTTTGGATTCAGCACATTAAAATTGTCCTAACTCAGCTAAAAAAAACCCTTAGACAATAAATTTGGTGTTGACCAGTGTTATGTAACCAAATTTCTAGGGACGAATGCCCAATGTTTTAAAATATGTAAACGACGTGGGTGCCGGGCTGGAGTTTAGGCGGCGTGCAAGAAATATAAGACAGAATAATAAAGAGTGATGGCAAGAACCAAGCAGACCGCCCGTAAATCTACTGGAGGGAAAAGCCCCCAGGAAGCAGCTGGCCACCAAGGCTGCTCGGAAAAGCGCTCCGGCCACCAGCGGAGTGAAGAAGCCTCACCATTGCAGGCCCGGTACCGTGGCTCTGAGAGAGATCCGTCACTATCAGAAATCCACGGAGCTGCTCATCCGCAAGCTGCCCTTCCAGCGCCTGGTGAGGGAGATCGCTCAGGACTTCAAGACCGACCTGCGCTTCCAGAGCTCCGCCGTCATGGCTCTGCAGGAGGCCAGCAAGGCCTACCTGGTGGGTCTCCTCAAGGACACCAACCTGTGCGCCATCCACGCCAAGAGGGTCACCATCATGCCCAAAGACATCCAGCTGGCCTGCTGCATCCGCGGAGAGAGAGCTTAGACTTTCTGCTGCACATCCACCAACCACAATGCTCCGCACTGTGTCTATATACTGTATATATATAATATAAATTTATTTATATTAATATGTACATATGTATACTAGCTGCTCTTGTTTTTTCTTGCCTTCTGATTGTTGCTCTGAGTGTTGCTATCCCTGTGCTGTTGCAATCCTGGAATTTCCCCATTGTGGGACTAATAAAGGCTTATCTTAAATTCATGAGAGAAAAAAATGCAAAATTACAGGAAAAACAACCTTGAATTTAAAAGGTAAAAATGACAAATTCATGGAAAATGTTGCAATTTCATGAGGAAAGCATTCATATACACTACTCCCAGAAATTTTATATTTGGCTTTTGGGTGATTTTTAGAGAAAATGTAAAAAGTTCACGCTACAGTGAATATTATATCATGAAAGTAGGGCATTTAAGTAGAAGCATGCAATGGTGATTTCCTCATCTCAAACAATTTAGTGACGCAAAAGCCAACAACAGTGGTGGGTATACCACAACAAAAAATGTCAATGTCTTAAGTAACTTGTCATGTGTCCTTGAGCATCAATTACAGCTTGACAACGACATCTCATGCTGTTCACAAGTCAACTTATTGTCTGCTGAGGCACGGCCTTCCACTCTAATTGAAGGGTGGCCCTCAGGTCATTGAGGTTGTGGGGTGCAGGGTTACAAGCCTCTACACTGTGGCTCAGCTGATCCCATAGGTTTTCTATGGGATTCAGGTCTGGAGAAAGTGCAGACCACTCCATTAAAGGTACCCCAGCCTCCAGCAGCCATTCCATAATGATGTGACCTCAATGAGCTTGGAGAATTGTTGTCCATGAAGATGAAATTGGGCCTGTCTTATTCATGCAGGGGCACAATGACTGGATTAATGCTGTTATTCAGGTAGTATCGGCTTGTAACTGTACCATTCACAAGTGTAGGTCACTTCTGTATTGACTAGACACACCTGCCCAGACTGTAACATGGTGACAACGGCCACCTTTTCTGCTCAACGTGAATAAACTTTCATCAGAGGACAGCAGTGAGGCCCACTGGTCCCTTGTCCAGCATAAATGCTTCCTGACCCATGCAAATCGTGATGCCTGTGCCTGGTGGTGTGGTCAAATACCCTTGCAGGTCATCTTGCACGCAGATCACACTGATGTAAATGGTTTTGAAGGGTCTGACGTGACACTTGGGTGCCTCTCACTTCCCTTAAATGTGCCTGGAGTTGAGTGGCATTCATCATGTGGTTTCGCAGGGCACTGTTCACAATGAAGCGGTCATCAGTGTGGGATGTGGCCAAAGGACAGCCACTTCTATGCCTTTCTGTGACTCTTCCAGTCTCTCTGTATCTCTGTTGCAGCCTGCTGATGACACTCTGTGACACTGTCATCTCAGTGGCCACCTCCCTCTGAGAACATCGTTCTGTTTGAAGCCTTGCAATGGTGAGGTGCTGTTGATCAGTTGTGAGGTGTCATCTTGGTCTCATGATGTCAAAATGTGAACAACATGATGAAGAGGACTGTTTAATTTCCAATTCTAATTGAACCAGAAAATTTATTGGTCAATTCATGGATCAAGCACCTGTTGTGAATTTTGCCGTTAAGCGCCTTGTTAAAGAACAGCAAGTTATGCAAAAAGTACTGAAACATTGAACAGTTGGACATGTACATTCAAGAGGATAGAGAAGTTCAAATTAAGTTCACCTGTAAAGATTATAGTGCATTTTAGGTGCATCCTGAAATTTCACCTGAAAGCCGAATATCCCGAACTTTTTGTGAGTAGTGTATATACAAATACAGTCATTGAGATTGTAAACACAGTCATTTAAAGGATTTAATAAATTTGTTAAGAAGAAGAAAATTAATAAATTGTTGAGACAAAGGTAAGAAAATCACAAGAGAAATGTAGCTCATTTGCATTAATTAAAAACATTAAGGAAAAAATCAATGGTGTAGCATTGACCCTTTTGGTTCCAATCTATAAAATCATTCTTCACTTTTAAAGACCTTATTTCACCTTTAAGTCTGGTCATGAACTGCATCTTTCACCCAAGGACCAGAATTGTAACATGACCCATCGGCCATAAAATGGAAGTTAATCCCTTCTCCAGGATTTAGTCATTCTCCCTTTTCTGCTCTTTGGCAAAGGAATGCCCCAAATGACAAATTTATGGTTGATATAATCCAGACTTGGGAGTCAAGATTCCTCAATAACCAACCAGACAGTTTTACAGTGCCATCTGGTGGATGACACAGGAATATTTAATAATTTTTTTCTCTCAATGAAATGGAACCTCTGCAGTTGTGAACAATAAATTAATTCATATTCTTTCTCTCAAGACAGCATCCACTACTGAAGATATGGTTGAACTCTGTGATGGACATTTGTGGTGAAATGTTTTTTATTAATATGATTTGATATGTGTTACTTTATTTTCAGGAAGAATTAACTTTTGCATGCTTACAAGAAGTTAATCACATGTACAATGCAGACATTGTGTGTTCCTTTAATCAAGTAGAATATCTTAAGTCACTAAAGTTATAAGCGTTTATGCTTTCATAGGCAGCACACATACTTTAGGAGGATTTCACTCTTCATATCAAATTTCTGTCTGTGGGAGACCCCCATCTCAGAAATTTGAACTGACCAGTGGGCTCCCAAATGTATCTTCACTGCCTTTTTAGTCAGTTTATGACTTCTGCCAAACAAAGAAGCTCAAATATAATTGATTCAGCCCAGTTGTCATGAAGTTTAGTACCATCCTGCCACACCCGAGAAAAACTTGCTTTTTGTTTCCCTTTTTTCAGTTTTTGGGGCGGTGGTCAAGCTGTAAGGAGCAGACTTCTCTGCTCTGCCATTTTTTTCTATCTTACAAGTAAGGCCCAGAGCCTGTCATGCTCTGAAATTTTTTTTTTCTTTAAAGTTCACTTTTTCTTATTTTAATCTTTTTCTTTAAATTACATTTCAAGAAGATTTTGTTTGATTTTTTTAAGCTTAAACCAATTCATTCCAGCCACAGTACATCAGAAGAAATGGATCTGTGGCATGTTCTTGTCCCAATTTGACTGTCTGATGGGACTTTGTACAATAAACAAACTCCCTTCTTCAGCGCATAAGAGAAGACCGCAGCCAGCCTGCTGAAGAACCAGCCCCTTGTGATCTCGGGAGTAGGGCGTAACTGTGGTAAAGAGCCTGTCTGTCAGTCTTCCACCCAGTTATTTATTTATTTAGCGAATGCAAAGTCCTTAAGCCAAGCAGTTGCCTCCTGGTTTGCTGTATGGAGGGTGTGTAATCCTCCTTCCAGTCTTTGGAGCGGGCAAACCTCTATGATGTGTTCCATTGTTTGCTCCTCTCCACATGCGCACAGTGGGCTAGGGCTACTGCCCCATCTGTGAAGGCTGGCCAAGCAGGGGCCATGTCCAGTCCTGAAGCGATTGAGTGTAGACCACTGTCTCCTTGGGAGGTTGGTGCCCGGGACCTGTTGGTTGGGGTTTATCACCAGCTGTTTATTTGGGACCTCCTTGGTCTCCCTTCCTCTTGCCAAGCTGTCTGGATGGTAAAGTCAGCTGGGGGAGGGTTTTTCCAAATCGGCCGTCTGGATGAAAGTCGGGCAGTGGGTGGGGTGTAGATATCTGCATGGATTGGCAAGTGAGGAAAATCTTTTAATTTTTTGGAGCATCCTTTGAGTTAATGCTGCTCGCCGGATGTGTGTCCACCTAGTGGACTGCCTGCAACCCACTGGGACACAATGATTCTGCTTGGCTGATGGTCTGTTGTTTAATTTAAACTTAATTTTTCAGAATATTCCTAGTGTAAGTTCTTTAAACTTACTTTCATGCAACTATCAGAATTTCAAAATACATTTTTGTCCTTTCATTAATTTTTTTTTTCCAGAGTAACACCAATTTTCCATTTTTATAAATAGTTTACTCATAATTTTCTTCATAAAATTGCATCCACTTTCCTTGGCCAATGCTATTTTATGGTTTTCCAGCTTCCATATTGCCAAGTCAAACTATGGTTCTTTGGTTCCACAAATGTTTGATTCGATGCAAGAAAAAAGATGCCAATCTATGATACAAAAGTCACAAATTCAAGACAAAAAAGGTCAATTCCTGAGCAAAAATTTTTCATCAAGTTTCAATTTTCATGAAGTTTCAAAATTTTCTTAAAAAGTCTATAGTTAAAAAAAGAATAAAAATAATCATAAGAAAAAGTAGGTAATTTATGAGAATTGTCCAAATTCACATAAAATTTTTTTTCCCACATTTTCAATGAGAAAAATCTCAAATTTAGGTGGTAAAGTGGCCTGAAACTGTACACAAGTAGACATAGGCTATCTTTATATATTATTACTCAAATATACATAAGAGTAGTTACCCCAAAATAGTTAAGAAGCTGCTGAGATGTGACTTTAGTCTGGACAGTTTGAGGTTTTTCTCTTAAATTTATTGCAGTTTTATTATAAATCTACTACTTTTTCCTTGTAAATTTGAAAGATTTTTTTCCCACTTAAGTTTTTTTCATAATTTGTGTGTAGTGCTAATTTAGGGCTTTTTCTTGTACATTTGAGACTTTACTCTCATACATTTGTGAGGTTTTCCTCATAAATTAGAAATCAAAAATAAAATGAGCAAAGGTATAGTATTTTCTGTCATATTATAGGCTATTTATAGCCTATTAATAGCCTATTTTCCAACCCCCGCCCCAGGTGAAAACCTCACATACTTTGAAACCTAAATATTTGCAGGTATGCATACTTTTACTGAATAAATATAGACAGACCCGAAAACTATTCATAATGTTGCAGAATATTCAAGCTGAGGCTGGCGTCATACAGCATTATGAGAAGTTAAGGTGTTACCTGTAGAAGAGCTGCACCAGCCTCCTGTCTCCTCACCTTTCCCGCTGTTGGGATAGGGAGGGCCCGGGGTGATATGTGAGGTGATGTGTACCATTTGCATGGGGGGGGGGGGGGGTGTTTTCATTTTCATTTTAAAAAGTGACTTTAAAAGACTTTTCCCACTCCCAATTTTTAGGGGTGCTGAGTTTCAATTTAGGGGTTCTGTAGGACCCCTAAAAAAGGCCTAACACCACCCGTGGTCATTGTCTAGATAACCTGAATAAAATAAGCCATTACAAGGAATTTAAAAAAAAAATCAACCAGCATCCATATGAATGTTTCAATATATGAGAAAACTGTCACAAATTTACAAGAAAAAAATGGCAAATTTAAAAAAAAAAAAAATGAGAAATTTTTTTTATAAATTTTACAAGAAAAAGTCATACATTTACAAGAAAAAAGTAGCAAATTTATGAGGAAAAAGTTTCAAGTTTAAGAGGAAAAGTTGCAAATTTACGAGAAAGAAAATGAAGGTGATTTTAATTCTCCCCCAAAAAAGTTGACGTGAACTTGTAGCTTTGGGGACCCTAGTGGCTGAGGAGGGCTTGTAGCATTTGCGTACTCTGCTCTATAGACAGAAACAGCTCTGAAGGGAGGGTAATGATTGCTATCAAAGACAGATTTTTATGCTTTGCGTGTCTGCTTGAGCACGAGGCCTGTGTGATGTAAATTTCATCATCCTCTCCGGTCTGATAGGCTCCGCAGGGTCTCTCCGCGGCTGTGCGCATGCAGCCAAAATCTTGTGACCATGTTGACTGTGCACGCTGAACCTAGAACACCAGCACAAAGAGAAAGAAGAATTAAAAAGAAATGTGACAAGACCAGAGAAAGAAAAAGAAAATACGGTTAGTGGTAAAAGTAGTAGACAGGAGTTCTTTTTCTCGTCTTTATGCAGTCACTGTTGTTGTTGCTATAATGCACATGGGCCTTGCGTTTCTTCTCTTTTGTATAGTTGGTGAACAAACTGATGCGTCAGTGCATTTGCGCTACCTATCAGGCTGGGGTGAAACTACAGACATGAAACACTTGGTCGAACAGAAGACCCAAAGGAAGCATATACACAGCCACATGTGCACCACCTTCGTCCGAAGCGTAGGCACATCACAGATGCGTGATACATACGTACATCCACCTTAATGGTCTTGACATAACTATGACCTCAGCAGTTTGTGCATACTGTAGTTTGACTAAAGCTTTCATCCACTCAGCCATTTACTGTAAATCTGCATTAAAAATTATACAGTAGTTAGTTTCGACTGAGCAATTTGATTGGACAATAGGGATTCCAGGAGTTACTGCATTCCCCGATAATGGCACTCGGATGTTTCACTAAATATGCATCACTCCACTTCAGCTGTGTTCTAGTGACCATTAATTACTGCTATTTACTGTCAGCTCTATTAGTGGCATCTTGTAATGTGTGAGAATTGTAATACTGTGTTGTATACTTTAATTTCCACAGTGAGGTGCTGCTTGAAAAGAAATCATACCTCCGTAACCCAGAAGTCCTACACTTGTAAACATCTGCAAGATAGTTCATGTCATGTAAAAAAAAATAGACAAGCTAGAGTTGGATTCATTGTCTTGATTAGCAAACCACAATACTTTTGTGGTGTTGAACTCTTTTATTTCATCAGAAAATGTGTTGAAAATCCAGAAAATCCAGCCTGTGTTGTGTTGTAGCTTAGTTTTTTTTTTTTTTCCTCTGTGACATGCTGTCTTAGATTTGTCTCGAATAGTAACTGCTTAACTTAGCTTAGTTTTTTTTTTTTGTTTGTTTGTTTTTCTCTCAGTCACACTTTGTCTTAGCTTTGTTCTAAATTGTAATCACTCTTGTCTTGTTTACTCTTTTTTCTTTGAATTCTTGGATGGAATATGGGTGGGCAATATAAGCTGCGGCTTCAGCCATCACCCATTTCGGATAACTCACGTGGAATTGTTTAGTAGAAGGAGTCTTTGTCTAATTTGACCTTGTTGTTATATTATACAGTTTCTTTAACCTGTACTGTATTATCCGAAATAAATTCATTCATTCACTCATTCATTCATTCATTCAAAATGCCAAGAAAAAGTAAAGTGTGCCGAAGCCAAATCGCTAGGATGCTAACTAGCTACCAGTGGGATGTTACGTTTACCCACAAACGTTACTCAGCAGGTGACCAGCAGGGGCGTAGCACCAAATTTTGAGCCCTGGGTACAGCACTGTGTGGGTCCCTCACCAAACACAAACCAAATTTGAATTTTATATTCCAAGGTTTAAAATAGGGGCCATTTCCATTAAAAAGTCTTGGGTAGTGAATTCCGCTATTATGGCTGGTTTGATGCTATATGATTTATTTATCTGTGAATATTTACTGTCACAGAATAGCTTTATTTCCCAACCTCTGTCGATAATGGACTTTTTTGAGAATGGACTTACAGAACTTTTTATTTACACGCTTTTTAAAATTTCTATTCTATTTTCAGTTCCATTGAAAATATATTTATTCTTTTGTATGCTTCCAATTTTTTGCTGAAGCATCTTTAACAAACCCAGTTTCTAATTGAGATCAATATACAGTGATGTGCACAGACATTTCAAGGGGCAGGTGCTCAACCAAAAAAAGGGCACTTCTAAATACTGAAAAGTAATGTTACAGATAAAATTTTATTGCACTTACTGGATATATCTATATTATTTTAATACTTTATATACTCATATTTAATAATCTATAGATTTTTACAAAATTTTCAACTCACTCAGATAACTATGGTCTTCACTTCATCATTAATCATGTAAAGGTTAATGACAAAAAATTGGCAGATTCTCTTGAAACAATAAATATGTTCCAAATAAATCTTTGAAATAACCAGAAAAGACTTTTCTTTCAATAAAGTAAGTATTAAATCTCCATTCAAAAAAGAAATTTTTGCAAAAAATTAAAAAGGTAAATTCCCCTTGTCAGTAAAATGATCAAAATCATCCCCTCTGTTAACCGGCCAAGTCTGTGAGGGTCAGGCACTTCAAGGATTTAGAAGGGGTTTGGTTCACCGTTTAAACTGGGTTGGGTTTTTTTTGAGAGGAGATTTGTTCATTATTTGAATAGATGTCGGGGAGAGTATTACACAAGTTAGAATTAGGTTTAGGGTCAGTAACATAAAAAACAAACATTACATTCACTAAATATTACACAGATTCATACACATTGGTTGATGCATGACAACACACACCCATTCACACAAACACACTAGACATACTGTATAGGATACTCCCCAGTTGCAGAAGCAACAGCATGTTCCCTGATGTTCCACAACATTGATTTTCCCTCCTCCTGCTACATAATGTGTATTTCACTGAGGGCGATCAAATGAAAGTCATTTAAAATGACATAATAATAGATCATGACAGAATTTTTACAAGCCTGCAGTAGTGACACTCAGTCAGCAGATGTCACTCTATTAAATGCCTCAAAACACCATGTCATTCTTGAAGCACTTTTCTCAAAGTGGTTCACTGCTTCATGAAGCTTCAATTTCACAATCACTAATGATCATATTAATCTATGTTGTCAGAATAAAGCACTAATGTGCTGCCTTCACTCTGAGACAGCTGCTGCTGAGATGAACTCAAACTGTGTGTTAGTTCAGTTATGCTGCTCACCTCTCTTGCCAAACAATGGGAAGAAGCTGTTTCACTTAATTTTCTCTCCTCTCCTTTCTTTCTTTTTTGTTTGATATTCTGATTTCTGTTTCTCCTGCCTCCTGGTCCTCTAGCTGCAGGCTCATCGATGCTGTATGTAACTCAGTTGAATCTACTTACAGAAGTGGAATAAACCATTTAGTACCTCTTTAAAGGGGTGATAGGGGCCTGAGAGAATATCCATCGGTAATTGTTAATACAAAATTCAATCTCTCAGCCACTTTATTCAGTCAGGATAAATTTCATATGACATTAAATAACTAGAAATTTTAAAAATGCAATTAAAAACCTTTTATTCCAGTTTTTTTGAGGACCCCTCCCTCCCGTGGGCCCTGGGTAAACAGTGGGCCTTCCCCCACCCCTGTTGCCCTCCTCCTGCTGGGGGCGTGGGGGCCCGGTGGGGAGCCTGAGACCCGTCATGTTGTCAAAATACTTGGGTGCTACTGAATGTATAGATAGTTAGGCCCAGAAATATTTGGACAGTGACACAATCTTCATGATTTGGGCTCTGCATGCCACCACATTGGATTTGAAATGAAACAACTACAATGGAATTGGAAGTGCAGACTTTAAGGTTTAATTCAAGGGGTTGAACAAAAATATATGATTAAACATGTAGGAATTGTAGCTATTTTTATACAAACGCTCCTCATTTCAGGGGCTGAAAAGTAATTGGACAAATAAACATAACCCTAAGTAAAATGTTACTTTTCAATATTTTGTTGAGAATCCTTTGCAGGCAATGACTGCCTGAAGTCTGGAACCCATGGACATCACCAAACGCTGGGTTTCCTCCTTTGTGATGCTTTGCCAGGCCTTTACTGCAGCTGTCTTCAGTTGTTGCTTGTTTGTGGGTCTTTCCGCCTTAAGTTTTGTCTTGAGCAAGTGAAATGCATGCTCGATTGGGTTGAGATCTGGTGATTGACTTGGCCATTGCAGAATATTCCACTTCGTTGCTTTAAAAAACTCCTGGGTTGCTTTTGCAGTATGTTTTGGATCATTGGTGAAGCGCCGTCCAATCAACTTTGCTGCATTTGGCTGAATCTGAGCAGAAACTATATCCCTATACACTTCAGAATTCATCCGGCTGCTTCTGTCTTTTGTCATATCATCAATTAACACGTGACCCAGTGCCATTGGAAGTCATGCATGCCCATGCCATCACACTGCCTCCACCATGTTTTACAGAAGATGTAGTGCTTTGGATCATGAGCTGTTCCAATTCTTCTCCAAACTTTCTTCTTCCCATCATTCTGGTACAGGTTGATCTTAGTCTCATCTGTCCAAAGAATGCTGTTCCAGAACTGGGCTGGTTTCTCCAGGTGGTTTTTGGCAAAGTCAATTCTGGCCTTTCTATTTTTGAGGCTGATTCAGGTTCAGGTTACTTTATTTGTACCCGTAGGTAGATTAGTTTTGCAGTCTGGTGACATCCATATTTACAAGCCACAAATTACATTCAACATAGACACAAACACAGGCACATATGAAGCTGACTATAAACATGATAAAAATACTCAAGGCTCCATCAATCAGGGTATAAAAAAACAAAGAGATGGGAGAAAAACTAGAGGTAAGAGAGAAGGGTCATATTAAAAGTTAAAAACTAGTCAAAGAGGTTAAAAACTCAAAGGTCTAAAACCCAATAAAATATTTAGAACTCAAGTAATATCCTACAAAAATAACTAAATATAAAATGGAGTTAATAAATAGGTACCTAAATTATGTGCAATATATTGTTACAGCTTGTTCAACACTTTGACAGCAGCAGGAACAAAGCTGTTTTTGTAGCACTGGGTTCTACTTTTTGGGACAGCAAACCTCCGTCTTGAGGGAAGAAGCTGAAAGTTGCAGTGCAAAGGGGTGGGAGTCATCATTGAAAATGGAGGTAGCCATCCTGTGTACTTGTCTGGTGTACAGGGATGTCAGGCTCAGCTGTGGCTCACCAAGCAAATGACTGGACCATCTAACTACCTGATCCAAGGATTTCCTCTGTTTCAGTTTTATCTGACCAAACCATGACACTAAAGAAAAGGATAAAACAGATTCAATAAAAGCCCAATAAAACATTGTCATTATGGTTCGGTCAATTTGGAAGCATGCAAGTTTTCTCAAGCAATGCAAATGTTGCTGACCCTTTTTGCACACCCTTTCACAGTTATTCAAAGTTTAAATTACTATCAATAATCGTCCCAAGATATTTGTAGGATTGTACACATTCGGTGGTCTGGCCTTTTAGTACGGTGACTTTGTGCCTGGGATTTTTCCTCCTAAAGTCAATAATCATGTCTTTAGTTTTTGTTGTATTCAGCTGCAGGTAGGAATCCTCACACCAGTGAACAAAATCGTCAATTACTGGGCCGTGGCCACTCTCACCATCCTGGAGGAGACTGACGATAACTGAGTCATCAGCATACTTTAATCTGTCATGGTTTGCACCTTGTGGTGAATCCTTTGTATTTACTCTCATGAAGTCTTCTCTTTATGGTAGACTTAGATACTGATACACCAACTTCCTGGAGAGTGTTCTTCACTTGAGTGGATGTTGTGAAGGGCTTGTTCTTCACCATGGAAAGGATTCTGTGATCATCCACCACTGTTGTCTTCCGTGGACGTCTAGGCCTTTTTGAGTTCCCAAGCTCACCAGTGCACTCTTTTTTTCTCAGAATGTACCAAACTGTTGATTTGGCCACTCCTAACATTTCTGCTATCTCTGATGGATTTCTTCTTTTTTTTTTTCAGCCTCAGGATGGTCTGTTTCACCTCCACTGAGAGCTCCTTTGACCGCATGTTGTGTGTTCACAGCAACAGCTTCCAAATGCAAACGCCACACCTGGAATCAACTCCAGACCTTTTAACTGCTTAACTGATGACAGGTTAACGAGGGAAGAGCCCATGCAGCCTTTTGTTGTTTTTTTTTTGCAGCCTTCTGAGTCAATTGTCCAATTACTTTTGGTCCCTTGAAAAAGAGGCGGCTATGTACTAAAGAGCTGTAATTCCTAAACCCTTGCTCCAATTAGGATGTGAATACTCTGAAATTACAGCTGAGAGTCTGCACTTTAAGCCCATATTGATTATATAATTGTATCCTGAATATGTTTTCGTAAACAGCTAAAATAACAAAACTTGTGTCACTGTCCAAATATTTTTGGGCCTAACTGTACAGCCAAGGGAGTGAGAGCGGGACTGAATATGAGAGTAAGTGAGAGTGAGGAGGTGATGAATGGAGGTGGTGATGGGGCTTGGTTTTGTGCGGCGCCTTGCATGTTGGGTGGCATCTCAGGGCGCCTGCGGTGGTCTGCTGATCAGTCGCTCGGGTGAGCGCCGGGGTGGGGGTCTGCTTCTGTGGCCTGCGCCAGCAGTCTCCCCAGCCACTGCCAGGCACTGTTGCACGTTCAGGCTCGCTGCATCTGCTTCACAGCTGCCTTAAGAAACAAGGGTGAATGAGGGGTGAGATTGAACAGGTACAGGAGTGAGTGAGAATGGTTGGGTCCGGGTGAGTGAGAGTGAGAGAGTGCATATGGGTGCGCAAGGGAGCATGTGGGTGTGCAGGTGTGGGGAGGGGTGTGTCTGTGAGTCGGGAGGTGCTGGATTAAGGGGTGTAGTGCCTCTCGGCAATGTGGGCTCCCCTGGGCGGGGGGAACTTCTTTGGGCATGGGGGTCCCCGGGATGTGTGGCGGTGGTGCTGTGTGTGTGTGTGTGTGTGTGGGGTGCCTGGGGGGGCTCGGGCCGGTCTCCGGCCCAGGGGGTGAGGTCGCTGGCCTCCTGGCGCCTGGGGCCCAGGGGCAGACGTTGGCCCCGCTGGGGGGTAGGGGGCTGGCGGGTCTGGGGGTGTGGGCTCACTGCGCCGGCCGCCTGGCAACCTGGCCTCCCTCTATCGTCCCTCCGGGGGCGGATGCCTGGCTTTCCTGGGGCTTGCTGACCTCGGACGTTTGTGACCTGTGGGGGTTGGTGGCACTGCCCTTCCTGCTCGGGGGTGCCGGGGGGAGAGCTGCTGCGACTGGCCCCCTGCTTCATATGTTTTTTGTCAAACCACTCACATGCACGCACTTACTTTGCGCGCGTTCATATATACGCGCGTAGACATACACGCACAAGTGTCTGTCCTTTAACAGGTACGGAAACCAGACTCATGTTGAGACAAGAATGTGCCGCTAGTCCAGCAAAAGCTAGCAGTATTCAAATACTTTTCAAGCAGTTTCATGAAATGGTCAGTCAAGAGGGCAACTCATACCAGCTCGGACGTCACCTGGGTTAACAAAGTCAGGAGTTCCTGGCAGCAGAAGGAAAAGGACAGAGCTGCGTGGAGGAATCTGATCAGACCTAAATGAAAGTCATTCTCGCACCCGACAGACTGCTATGATGATGATGTTTGTCTTTTTGTCTGTTCCCCTCCCTTTTCTTTCCCCCTCCACACACTTCCTTTTCCTCTTCCCCATCCTGTCGGGTCTTCCATGGGTAAAATAATTAAAATAAAGTATTAAAAGTTATTACAGGAGTTTACAACAATATGCAATACATAGTTAGGTACTGTATAAGCACAATATACAATACATAGTTAGGTACTGTATAAGCTCCTCTTGGCAAAGTAAATCTGTTTTGGCACAATAAGGCTGACAGATCCCTGTTCTGCTTGCCTAGCTGCCTGACAGGACAAGGGGGGGGAAGGCAAAGACAGACTTTTAACATAATATCCATTACAACAGCTCAGTTGCGTCAAATGTATGTTAAAGAGTATAGATTTTGAAATTATGGCAGCACCTTCATTTGAAAACCGCAGCGGTCCCCAACCACTTGGTACCAAGCGCAGAGAAAAAAAGAGATCATTTTTTATTCTGTTACTCTGTATTGTCGAAGTCTGTGTTTTTCTGGAAAAATTATTGAAAATTCTCTGTCTTTGCGTGCCTGGGTCCTACCTGTCCTATCTGCTGAATGTCTTGACACACACCCGTAATCGTATTGGGAGGAGGGGCTCTCCTTGGGGATTTACCAGTGGCACACATTGCTCCGTGTCCAGACTGGAGATTCACAGCTTTAAAGCTCATTGACAAGATGTATTATTTTACCTCTAAATATGTACAGACGTGAAAAAATTAGGATACCTCATTAAATATTCAGTTCTTTATTAAGAAATTCACATATCTATGTCTAACCTTGTTTTGGTTTTATTTGCATTTTTTTTAACATTTAACCATTTTAAGTGGGAATGAATGTGGGGGTGTCCTAAAAAAGATGGGGGCTATCCTAACTTATGCCTCACTATTTTTTTTTCCACAATATCTTTATTGAACCTTTTTTTTTTTTTTTAACAAACATGATACAAACACTAACACTAAAGTACTACAAAAAAAAAAAAAAATGCCCTAAAAACACCAACAACCACCAACAAAATCAAGTCTTCAACAATGCTCCTCTGTTTAGTCTAGTCAATCCAATACATTAGTATACATATTATGTTCACCAGTTTGGAATTTACAAGGTCCACACACATCATTCACCTTCTTCTTCAAGAGTTATGTTTAAATTTTTTACATAATCAATAAAAGGTCTCCATATATTCTCAAACACAATTTCCTTTGATTTCAGTATATGTGTTATTCTTTCTAATGGAAGGTTTGTTAACATCTGTCTTAACCACTGAGTCACATCTGGTCTATGAGTCTTTTTCCATAATAGTGCAATACATTTTTTGGCATTAAGCAAACTGAGGTCTATGAATGTTCTTTCACTTTTATTGAAATTATGCTTTTCTGGGTACAGACCCAACAAAAACAGTTTAGGATTCAATATGATTTGTTTTGAGATTTTTTCAATTGTTACCCTCACCTCCTCCCAAAACATTCTTATTAATCTACATTCCCATAAACAATGAAATAGGGTTCCTTTACTTTCCATGCATTTTGTGCATGTATCTGGTATATTTTTGTTATATCTATTTAACTCCTCCGGTGTAACATACATCCGCATTAACCATTTGAAATGTATCAATTTAAGGCGTGCATTTATTGATTTGGTTTGAGCTTCTGTACAAGCCAATTCCCATTGTTCCTCTGAAATTTCAATTTGCAGATCTTCTTTCCAGTAGTTTAATCTTTTCAGTGAATTTTCACTTGAAGATAGTGTCAATGAGTTATAAAACTCTGAAATAATACCCTTTCTTTTACTATCTTTCATCATCATTTTTTCCAAGGATGAATAAATAGGTCGAGTGAGAGCTTTATTTTGATTTGATCGAATAAAGTTTCTAAGTTGAAGATATTTAAAAAAATGTGTTCTATTGAGATTAAATTTGATCCTCAGCTCTTCAAAAGACATTATGTTGTCTGCACATGGCAAATATAAATCCTGAATCTTTTGTATCCCTTTTAAATTCCATACTTTAAATGCAGCGTCCGCTCTCCCTGGTTTAAAATATTGATTACCCCATATTGGACTAAATTGTGACAATAACTGTGGTTCTTTTAAATAGTTTTTAGCTTCACACCATATTTTGATCATATGCTTTACAAATGGATTTTTAACTTGTTTTTGTAATTTTTTTGCCGAATCTGAGTATATGAATATGGGAAGAGGTAAAGGTAAATTGTATGATTCCATTTCAGTCCAGTGAGGGAGATCATTTGATGAAAAATAATATGTCATAGACCTCAGTTGTGCCGACCAATAATACAACATAAAATTTGGACATTTCAGACCTCCACGATCAAATGGTAAATATAATAAAGACAAACGTAATCTAGCCCTCCTGTTGTTCCATATAAATTCCACTAACTTTTTTTTTATTCTTGAGAATAGATCTAAAGGTGGTGATAAGGGAATGTATTGAAATAAATAAAGTATTTTAGGTAAAATATTACTTTTAAGTATATTGATTCTCCCGATCATCGACATTGGTAGTGACATCCATCTCTGAGTTAACTCATTGATATCTGACATTAAGGCTTCATAGTTGACACTGGCGACTGATTCTAGCTTAGGCATAATTTGGATTCCTAAATATTTAAACTGATTTACAACATTGAATTGATTTACCTCAGGGGCTGGGTAATTTCTCTGGGTCTCATTTAGCATTAATATTGAAGATTTAGTTTTATTTATTTTATATCCTGATATTTCCCCAAAATTCTTTATTAAATTCAACAAGGTTGGAATTGATTTTTTTAGATTCGACATAAACAAAATTATATCATCGGCGTACAGGGAGATTTTATGTTCTGTTGGTCCAACTTTAATTCCATATATTTGTGAATGTAAACGTATCGCTATCGCTAAAGGTTCAATTGCCATAGTAAACAGTAAAGGTGAAAGTGGACAGCCTTGTCGACATCCTCTATTGATTTTTATTGGTTTTGAAATATTGTTATTTGTTAGGATTTCTGCTGTAGTATTATTGTATATTATTTGAACCCATTTTATGAAATTATTTCCAAGTCCAAACCTTTGTAGGACTTCAAAAAGAAAGGGCCATTCAACTCTATCAAAGGCCTTTTCGGCGTCCAATGATAGGAGAGCTGTATCCGGTGCTTCTTTATTAAAATAAATAATATTAAATAGTCTTCTTACATTATGGAAGCCTTGTCTACCCTTTATAAAGCCATTCTGATCTCGATTAATAATATTTGGTAAAATTTCTTGTATTCGTCTTGCTAAAATTTTACAGATTATCTTAAGGTCGGCGTTTAATAGGCTTATTGGTCTCATATTTTCACATTTATTAGAGGGCTTACCTGGTTTTGGCAGCAGTATAATTAAGGCATTATTTATGTATGATGGTAAATTATTATTTTGAAATGCTTCTAAAACCATTTCCAAAAAAGGTTTTATTAATTTATTCTTAAATTTTTTATAAAGGTCAACTGGAAGACCATCTGGTCCTGCACTTTTTCCTGATTTCATATTATCAATGGCTAGCCCAACTTCTTCTTGACTAATTTTAGACTCCAATATCTCCCTGTTTTCATTTGGAATACACGGTATAGATAGTTCGTTCAAAAACCCATTTAGTTTTGTTAAATCAGGTTCATTTTTGGTATCATATAATTTTTCATAGTAATCTCTAAAGGCTCTATTAATTTCTAAAGGATCTATAACTACCTGTCCTACCGTTACTTATAATACTGGTAATTGGTGTTTTAATTTCCAATTGTTTAATCTGCCATGCTAATAATTTTCCTGATTTTTCACCTTGTTCATAAAAAGATTGTTTCAATCTTAGAAGACTCGAGGCAGCTCTATTCGCTGATTTTTTGTCGTATTCAGCTCTCAAAATCAGTAATTCATTCTCCAACCTTGGGTCACTTCCTGCATACACTTTTTCCTGAAGACTTTTTATTTTATGTTCCAATTTAGCTCTCTCCTCTCGAGTCTTCTTAGATTTTGATCCTGTATAACTAATAATATGTCCCCTAATAAAAGCTTTGAAAGCCTCCCACTTTACACATGCTGATGTTTGTGTAGTATTGATGTCAAAGAACTCGTCTGTTTTTCTATATACTTGACAAATTCCTCATCCTGAAGCCATTTATGCTGAAATTGCCATCTACCTGATTCCTTTATCAATTTTTTATCTACATATATTAGACAACAGGGTGCATGATCAGAAATCACGATGTTATCATAAAAGCAGTTTTGAATCTTGGACCTTAATTCTGTGGAAATCAAAAAATAATCAATACGTGAGAATGTCTTGTAGGTACTGGAATAACAAGAATAGGCTTTAACTTGTGGTTTCATTTCTCTCCATATATCTAACAATCTCAATTCTTTCATAAAATGATTAATAGTCATCCTACATCCAATGTGCGTACAATCCAGTCCTGTTGATCTATCCACACCTGGATTCAATGTACAATTAAAATCCCCTGCTATTATATGTTGCCCTGTAAGTGATGATAAGATGAGAAATAAATTAGCAAAGAACTTCTGATCATCTATATTGGGACCATATAAGTTCACAAGATTTATATTTTCTAATAGCAAAGAACCTTGAATGATTACATATCTTCCAAATTTGTCTCCAATTACATTTTTCACCTGAAAAGGAACTGATTTATGTATGAGAGTCATAACTCCCCTGGCTCGGGATGAAAATGAAGAGGTGAATACACTTCCCTGCCATCTACTCCTAATTCTTTTAACATCCTCCTCTATCAGATGAGTTTCTTGTAAAAACACAATTCTTGAACCCATGTCCTTTATTTTATTCATAACTTGTTTTAAGTTTTTTTAAATTTTGTAGACCTCTGCAATTCCATGAAGTTAAATTAAGATTAACACTTTGGTCCATGATCAATAGAGAGTTTAGGATTACCTTGCAGTGTAAACATGCTCATACAGAGAAGCAAAAACATGAGTGGTTGAACATTCATCCTACAAACTACACACAAACAAATTTCCCCTACCCACACTTGTGGCAAACCCCCCAAAATCAAAAGAAAAATTCTGTCTCCCGATATAGCCATCGACCGTTCCACACCCACGGGGAACAGCCTAAGCCACTCCTTCTTCATCCTCCCAATCACCCTAACTCTACTGCTTTTAATGACGTAACATTAACTCTCCTCTGTAGTTTTCCAACTTAACTCCAAAATTTTTAACAACTTTGTACATCATAGTTTTTTTTTTTGTTTGTTTTGTTTTTGTTTTGTTTTTTTAATATATAATACAATCTATATTTTGTAAACTTACTATTTACTTCAAGTCAGTCAGATGCCTGTGCAAATGCTTAATTATTCTACCTTATATTTTGTTCATGCTTAGCTCCCACCAGTCTCTTCTTCTTCTTTGATCTTCTTGATGAACTCCTGCGCCTCCTCTGGGGTCTTGAAGATGTGGGTTCTGCCCTCATACGTGGTCAGCAGTCTCGCAGGATAGATTACACCATGACGAATCCCAAGGTTGCGCAGCTCCTTACGTATGGGATCAAACTGCTTCCTCAATTGCTGGATTCCTGTGGCCAAATCTGGGTAGAACCGTACCTGCTGGTCCTGGTGTTTAATCTCTCCTTTAGCACGTGCAGCGTTGAAGATCTTCATCCTGTCTCTGTTGCTAAGAAACTTCATAATTAAGGTCCTCGGCGGTCCCTTATCTCTCCGTGGGCCAATACGATGTGCTTTTTCCAGAACCACTGCTGATTGCAACTCCTCGCTGCCCAGCACCTCCGGAATCCACTTTTCCAGAAAGGAACATACGTCCCGACCTTCTGATTCCTCTGGAAGACCCACCAGCCTCAAATTATTCTGTCTCGACCGAGATTCCAAATCCAAAATATTATCTTCCAGAGATTTATTTTTTTTTTCCAAAGTGCGCACCTTTAATTGAAGACGGGTGACGTCATCTTCAGCACTAGCGAGACGGAGCTCCATCTGCGCCGTTCGTTCTACACAGTCACCCAATTCCTTTCTTATTCCTTCCAACGCTGTCATAATCCCATCAAATCTAGAGGAAAAGTCCGCTCTCATTGAACTCATGGCAGCCATCAGCGCATCTGCGCCATTCCCCGCAGACATCGCACCGCCGCCAGCCTCCTCCGCCATATATGGAGTTTTGTTTGCTGCGTCACAGACCTGAAAGTCCGTTAATTTGGACTGTTTCGGCGGCTCGCTTTTTCCTTTTCCTGGTTTTCCAGCCTTAGGCTTCGCCGACATATCCTCGCCCAAATGCTGGGATACGTTCTGTCCCAAATGAGAGAGTTATTTGCCGATTTTTTTTCTCCAGGAGCAGAGCAGAGTGAGACACGTCCGTCCTACGTGGCAGCCATAACCGGAAGTCTCATGCCTCACTATTTGCTTAGAATTATATTTTACAGAAAATTTGAAAAAAGTCTTTAATTCATTTTTAATTGTTTAGTTGTATTACACGAATGTCCCAGTATTTTAAAACACTGATATTAAATATCCATATGTCCAAATATGTAAAAAAAAAACAACCACAGACTTATACAGGGTATCCTAATTTTTTCACATGACTGTATAAGAAGAAGAAGCCAACTTTATTGTCATTCAGGTTTAGGGCGCTCGCGCACGCAGCGACCAGCAGCCGGTGGCTTGTCACCAGACTGCAAACCAAGTCTGCCTACGGGTACAAATAAGTAACAAAAAAAAAAAAAAAAAAATTCAGTCCATACAGCCAATCATGTACAGTAGAACAAAATTACATTTCTCCTATCTACAATGTTAATCACATGTGGAATCAGGAGGGGCTGCTGCCCTGCAAGGCACCGCCAAAGACAACTTTTCCTCCCCCTATTCTATTATGCTGAGCACCAAGCTAGAAGGCTAACTAACTACTAACTAACCTGCACTTATATAGCGCTTTTCTAGTCACAAAGACCACTCAAAGCGCTTTCACTAGTACTAACCCTCTATTCTAAGGGCCTATAGGAAACAGATATCTAGGGACAATTTAGAACAACCAATTAACCTAACATGCATGTCTTTGGATTGTGGGAGGAAACCGGAGCCCCCGGAGTAAACCCACACAGCACAGGGAGAACATGCAAACTCCATACAGAAAGGTTCCAACCCCTGCCAGCCTGGGGATTCGAACCAGGAACCTTCTAGCTGTAAGGCAACAGTGCTAACCACTGCACCACCGTGCAGTGGCGGGAAGTACCATTTTATTATATGGTCTTTGGTATGACCCGGCCAGGGCTTGACCCCACGACCTACCGGCTGTGGGGCGGAAGCTCTACCACTAGGCCACCACTAGTGCCCACCGGCTGTAGTGGCCACTGGCTGTAGTGTTATACAGTGCATCCGGAAAGTATTCACAGCGCTTCACTTTTTCCACATTTTGTTATCCATCCATCCATCCATCCATCCATCCATCTATCTTCTACCGCTTAATCCTTTTCGGGTCATGGGGGGGGGGGGGGGGGGGGGGCTGGAGCCTATCCCAGCATCTTTGGGTGAGAGGCAGGGTACACCCTGGACAGATTGCCAGTCCATCGCAGCACATTTTATGTTACAGCCTTATTCCAAAATGGATTAAATTCGTTTTTTCCCTCAAAATTCTACACACAATACCCCATAATGACAATGTGATTTTTTTTTTTTTTTAGATTTTTGCAAATTAATTAAAAAATAAAAAACTAAGAAATCACATGTACATAAGTATTCACAGTCCTTGCTATGAAAATCAAAATTGAGCTCAGGTACATCCTGTTTCCACTGATCATCCTTGAGATGTTTCTATAGCTTAATTGGACTCCACCTGTGTTAAATTCAGTTGGTTGGACATGATCTGGAAAGGCAGACACCTGTCTATATAAGGTCCCACAGTTGACAGTGCATGTCAGAGCACAAACCAAGCATGAAAGTCAAAGGAATTGCCTGTAAATCTCCAAGACATGGTTGTCTCGAGGCACAAATCTGGGGAAGGGCACAGAAAAATTTCTGCTGCTTTGAAGGTCCCAATGAACACAGTGGCCTCCATCGTCCGTAAATTGAAGAAGTTGAGAACCACCAGGACTCTTCCTAGAGCTGGCCAGCCATCTAAACTGAGCGATCGGGGGGAAGGACCTTAGTCAAGGAGGTGACCAAGAACCCAATGGTCACTCTGGCAGAGCTCCAGTGTTCCTCTGTAGAGAGAGGAGAACGTTCTAGGACAACCATCTCTGCAGCAGTCCACCAATCAGGCCTGTATGGTAGAGTGACCAGCTGGAAGCCACTCCTTAGTAAAAGGCACATGGCAACCCACCTGAAGTTTGTCAAAAGGCACCTGAAGGACTCTCAGACCATGAGAAACAAAATTCTCTGGTCTGATGAAACAAAAATTGAACTCTTTGGCGTGAATACCAGGCATCATGTTTGGAGGAAACCAGGCACCGCTCATAACCATGCCAGTGGTGGTGGCAGCATCATGCTGTGGGGATGTTTTTCAGCAGCAGGAACTGGGAGACTAGTCAGGATAGAGGGAAAGAGGAATGCAGCAATGTACAGAGACATCCTGGATGAACACCTGCTCCAGAGCACTCTTGACCTCAAACTGGAGCAACGGTTCATGTTTCAGCAGGACAACGACCCTAAGCACACAGCCAAGATATCAAAGGAGTGGCTTCAGGACATCTCTTTGAATGTCCTTGAGTGGCCCAGCCAGAGCCCAGACTTGAATCCAGTTGAACATCTCTGGAGAGATCTGAAAATGACTGTGCACCGACACGTCCCATCCAACCTGATGGAGCTTGAGAGGTGCTGCAAAGAGGGATGGGCCAAACTGCCCAAAGATAGGTGTGCCAAGCTTGTGGCATCATATTCAAAAAGACTTGAGGCTGTAATTGCTGCCAAAAATGCATCAACAAAGTATTGAGCACAGGCTGTGAATACTTAACTGTATGTACATGTGATTTCTTAGTTTTTTATTTTTAATAAATTTGCAAAAATCTCCAAAAGCTTTTTTTCACATTGTCATTATGGGGTATTGTGTGTAGAATTATGAGGAAAAAAAATGAATTTATTCCCTTTTGGAATAAGGCTGTAACATAACAAAATGTGGAAAAAGTGAAGCGCTGTGAAGACTTTCCGGATGCACTGTATATGCTCGTTTGTTTGTGGTTTTACGGCGTCTCTCCTCATGCATGCTCCCGCAATGGGGTACTTTCAGGCAGGGGGAGGTTTTTCAACACAAACCCGGCACTTTGCACACATGGTCAGCACGGAGACTCGAGGAGATGTCCACTGGCTGGCTGGGGGAGAGGGAGGAAGTGTGTGTTTTTTAAATCACATACTCTGTTTTTTGCTGATGTGTTCCGTTAATACTCACTGTAAACACGGAAGGGGCAAGTTTGATTGGCGAAACTGGCGGAAGTTGATGACGATTGGCCAAAATTGCGGGAAAATTGCAGTGATTGGACAAAGTTGCAAGGTCATGCAAAAGACATGACCAATCAATGATTTCAAGATAAGCTAAAATAAGATAAGCCTTTATTAGTCCCACAATGGGGAAATTACAGGATTGCAGCACCACAGGGATAGCAGCACTCAGAGCAATAGTAAATAAGATAAAAAGATAAGAATTGGTTAGCCAAAGCAGTAAATATAGATATCTACACAGTTACAGTCATGTGAAAAAATTAGGATGCCCTTTATAAGCCTGTTTTGTTTTCTTTTTTTACATATTTGGGCATATGGATATTTAATATCAGTGTTTAAAATACTTGGAGATTCATGTAATACAACTAAACAATTAAAAATGAATTAAAGACTTTTTCCAAATTTTTTGTAAACAAAGTGAGGAATAAATTAGGATACCCCCATCTTTTTTAGGACACCCCCACATTCATTCTCACTTAAAATGGCTAAAATAAGTGTTAAAAAATACAAATAAAAGCAAAAACAAGGTTAGACATAGATATGTGAACATTTCTTAATAAAGAACTGTGTATGTAACTGTGATGTTTAATATGTCCTCTATGAGGAGCATAGGTTAGATTATAAAGTCTTGACAGCTGCAGGTAGGAAGGACCTGTGGAACCTCTCCCTCGAGCACTTAGGATGGCACAGCCTACCGCTAAATGAGCTCCTCAGTGCGTTCAGCGTATCCCGCATGGGGTGGGACTCGGACTCCAACAGAGTCCAACTCGGACTCCTATCTCCTCCACTGGGTCGAGGTGGCACCCCAGAACAGGGCTGGCTTTTTTGGTCAGCCTGTTCAGTTTCTTCCTGTTGGCTGCCGTGATGCTACTGCCCCAGCAGACCACTCCAAACGTGATGGCTGATTCCACCACAGAATTGTAGAAGGTTTTCAGGAGTGTCCTCTGCACTCCAAAAGACCTGAGTCTCTTTAGGAGGAACAGCCTGCACTGCCCCTTCATGTAGAGCGCGCTGGTGTTGTGTGACCAGTCCAGTTTATTGTTCAGGTGAACACCCAGGTACTTGTAAGATGTCACCATCTCAATGTCTGTTCCCTGGATGTTTACTGGTGCTGTGTGTGTGGGGGGGGGGGGGGGTTGTCCACGCCTGCGGCAGTCCGCCAACAGTTCTTTGGTTTTCCTCGCATTGATCTGGAGGCAGTTCTGCAGGCACCAGTCCACAAAGTCCTGGACCAGTCCTCTGTACTCCCCATCATCCCCATCAGAGATGAGGTTGATGATCGCAGAGTCATTAGAGAACTTCTGTAGATGGCAGTGTGGTGTGTTGTGTGAGAAGTCAGCAGTGTAGAGGGTGAATAGGGAGGGAGCAAGAACTATTCCCTGGGGGCGCCCGTACTGCAGATGATGGTGTCAGACACACAGTCCTGGGTTCTCACAAACTTGTGTTCATAGGTGCTGGTACATCCCTGCACACAGCAGCTTCTCAGGATCCCTGATTGGATGGTGTTGAAAGCACTGGAGAAATCAAAGAACATGATCCTCACAGTGCTCCCAGGCTTCTCCAGGTGGGACAGGGAATGATGTAGGAGGAAAATCATTGCATCCTCCACCCCAATGCCATGTTGGTAGGCAAACTGAAGTGGGTCCATCACTGGTCCCACCAGGGGGTGGAGGTCAGTGAGGAGCAGCCTCTCCAGGGTCTTCGTCAAGTTTGATGTGAGGGCCACTGGTCTGTAGCTGTTCAGGTCCTTGGGGTGTAGTCTTCGGCACTGGTACCACACAGGATGATTTCCACAGCTGTGGTACCCTCCCTAGCTTCAGGCTCAGACTGAAGATGTGCTCTACAATCCCGAGCTGGTCTGCACAGGACTTGAGGAGCCTCGATCTGATGCTGTCTGGACCTGCAGCCTTCCTTGCCTTGATCTTCTTCAGCTCAGCTCTCACTTGGGTCTTAGTGAGGGAGAGACTGGGGCAGGGGGGCTTTGTGCTGGGGAAGGGGGGTGTTGGATCTGTGAGGGGAAAAAGGCAGGGGATGTGCACTGAGATCTGGGGGATGTAAGGGGGTGGAGGGAGAGCAGTGGACAGCAGGAATAAATGAAGGTGGAGGCAGCAGGGGTTGGAGGGCAGGTGGAGAAGAGATTGGTTGGTCAAACAGGTTCAGGTCGTTCACCCACTCCCTACCCCCCACAGCCTGGGAGGAGGTATCCTGGTGCCCAGAGGTACACTATTCACAAAAAGTTAGGGATATTTGGCTTTCGGGTGAAATTTCAGGAGGCACATAAAATGCACTATAACCTTTATAGGTGAACTTAATTCGATAGGTGTTTGATCCATGAAATGACCAATACATTTTCTGGTTCAATTAGAATTAGTATTTAATTGTTAGCACTGCACAGCTGTATGGTGGTAGTATCTGGGCTTCTCTGCTTGAACTGCTGACTCCGCGACCTGGACCTCTGGAAAAGTGTTAGAAGATGGATTGATGGATGAGAGTCACAGAAAGGCATAGAAGTGGATGTCCTTTGGCCACATCCCACACTGATGACCGCTTCACTGTGAACAATGCCCTGCGGAACCGGATGATGAATGCCACTCATTTCCAGGCACATTTAAGGGAGGTGAGAGGCACCCAAGTGTCACGTCAGACCATTCAAAACTGTTCACATCAGTGTAGTCTGTGTGCTAGATGACCTGCAAGGGTACCTGACCACACCACCAGGCACAGGCGTCATCATCTTGCATGGGCCAGGGAGCAACAATGCTGGACAAGGGATGAGTGGGCCTCAGTGCTGTTCTCTGATGAAAGTCAATTCACGGTAAGCAGAAATGGTGGCAGCCAATGATGTTGGAGACATCAAGGAGAGCGCTATGCATCAGCCACTGTTGTCACCAGATGAGCCTTTGGGGGTGGTGGTGTTACAGTCTGGGCAGGTGTCTATTCAATACAGAACTGCCCTACACCATGTGAATGGTACAGTGACAAGCTGATGCTACCTGAATAACATCATTAATCCAGTCATTGTGCCCCTGCATGAACAACACAGACCTAATTTCATCTTCATGGATGACAATGCTCCAGCTCATTGAGGTTGCATCATTAGGAAACAGCTGCTGGAGGCTGGGGTACCTCAAATGGAGTGGTCTGCACTTTCTCCAGACTTGAATCCCTTAGAAAACCTATGGGATCAGCTGAGTCACAGTGTAGAGGCTCATTAACCCTGCACCCCACAACCTCAATGACCTGAGGGCCGACCTTCAAGAAGAGTGGAATGCCATGCCTCAGCAGACAATATGTTGACTTGTGAACAGCATGAGGCGTCATTGTCAAGCTGTAATTGATGCTTAAGGGCACAAGAGAAGTTATTGAGATGTTGACATTTTTTGTTATGGTATACCCACCACTGCTGTTGGCTTTTGTTTCAATAAATTGTTTGAGATGAGGAAATCACCAATGCATGCTTTTACTTAAATGTCCTACTTTCATGATATAATATCACTGTAGCATGAACTTTTTACATTTTCCATAAATTTCACCCGAAAGCCAAATATCCCTTACTTTTTTTGAGTAATGTAGTTTTGAGGCCTCTCCAGACACCACTGATGTCACTCTGCTGCAGTTTGTCCTCCAGCTTCCTCCTATAGTTGTCCTTCCTGTCTCTGATCTTCCTCCTTAGCTCCCTCTGTACGGACTTCAGCTCCTCCTTGTTTCCTGACCTAAAGATCCTTTTCTTCTCCTTCAGCAGTGTCTGAAGGAGACACTGCTGAAGGATTGATCTCAGGATCAATCTCAGGATTGATCCAGGGTTTGTTTGTTTTGTCCTCACTATATGGATCCCAGAGCTGCTTCCCACGCAGTGGATTTAAAGTAGTCCTTCAGAGTGTCCGCCGCCGCCTCGTACCATATCTTCACTGTGTGGGTTACAGGAGGTTTTCTGTGTACCAGGGGTTTGTACACAGGCAGGAGGTGAACCAGGTTGTGATCAGATCTTCCAAAGGGGGAAGGGGTGATGAGGTGTAAGCCTCCTTGGTGTTTGCATAAAATAAGTCCAGTGTTTTATTATCTCTGGTGTGGCACGTGACACGTGGGTAGAGTGGAGGACAGGGAAGCATGGTTCAAATCACCAGTGATGAGCTGGAGAGCATTTTTGGTGCTGGGTCTGCAGCCTGCTGGTGACTATGTGGATGACGTCACATACTCCCTCAGTGCTTGCGGAGGGGGTTACATAGATAGCAATCATGATGACGTGTGAGAGCTCTCTTGGGGAAGTATGCCAATCACATGCAAACAGCTAGCAAGTCAGTGTCATTGCTACAGTATTGTTCTTTAATTGGGATGTGCCCAGGATTACACCATCTGTTGTTCACAAACACTGCCAGCCCCCTGCCTCTGCTCTTGCCACTAGCTAGTGTCCGATCTGCTCAAAGTACTGTAAGTGGAAACCCTCCAGTCCAATGTTAGCGTCTGTTGTTAGCTCGGTTAGCCACATTTTAGTGAATAGCATGATGCTAACCTCTCTAAAGGCACTCATACCAGGACAGAGCCGCTAGATTGTCTTGTTAAGCAGCAATCTCACATTTGCCATGATAATGGATGGTAGAACAGGCTTGTACCTTGTCTTCCTTGCACATCGCTTCACTCCAGCTAGACATCCACGTCATTTTCGTCTGATTTCTCGATGGATATGGGGTCTCTCAGTTACCACCATAGAACTGCGCAGTGCTAACAATTGACTCCTGCTGTAAACAGTGGCTCCGCCACTCACCGGGTCAGCAGTCACTGGTGATATGATTCGTGCAATCACAACATTGCGAAACCCTGGAGGGACTGCATGAATATATTAACTGCAGTGATGATCTCCCTCCTTCCAATAAGAGGTTCTAATTTTTTTACATGAATTTACAAGAAAGTCACAATTTTACAAGAAAAAAGTAACAAATTCATGAGAAAAAAGTTGACAATTTAAAGTGACACTCCGCTAAAAATCAATTTTTTCTGTTGTTCACATATCTGTAACATGTTTTTTGTGACTGACAAGACAAATCAAGAGTGAAATCACTCAAATGTATCATATCTCCCTTTTTTGCTGTGAAGTTTCACTTAAGCCCCACCAGCTCCAAAAAATGCAAGTTTAGACAGAGTGCTTCTAGCTACGTTAGTATTTCTTAGCCTGACTGGTTAACATTAACCAATCAGGCTGAGCACTGGGCATGGCTTCAGACCTGAGTGCACTGCCTCGGGGAAAGAGGGAGGAGCCGAGGAGCAGCAGGAGCATTTACAAGTTGGGAAAGATGGTAGATTATACATGTTCAGTTTTTGGCTGTATGAGCAAGAAATCCCCTTTTTTAAATTTTTTGTCTTACCCACAGACATGAAGATACAACAGCAATGATTAATTTTATTTGGAAAAATCTGTGTCCCTGCTAAAATACCAGGAAAGACACTGGTTTGCAGCCTGCATTTTACCCTGCATGACGGGGGAGATGGCCCTGGGATGCGTGGAGCAACGGCCGGAGTGAGCCAGCAATTGTCGTAGGTGAACCTGCGGAAGGATCATTCTCAGCGGAGTGGAGAGTTGCTGCCTTGCCCCGCGTGGAGGCTGGAGGGCTCCTCGTGGTCTCTGGTTGCCCACTCGCTGCAGATCTCCCCAGCTTACTCTGAGTCTCTCTGGCGTAGGAGTGAAGGAGGCGAGCTTGTCCGCCGGCAAAGTGAGCTCGCTGGGGGCCGGCAGTCCAAGCAGATCATCTCAGAGCAGCTTGCCAGCGATGCGAGCTGCTCGGCAGTCTGCTTGCTGGGGGCTGGTGGCCCACTGTGCCCGCCCAGGTAAGCCGGGGAGATCCACGGTAAGTGGGCAACCAGAGACTGGCGTGGACCCCTCCAGCTTCCACGCGGGGTTGGGCAGCAACTCTTTGCTCCGCCAAGAATGATCGTTCCGCTGGTTCACCGATGGAAACCTTGTTATGACTTTTACTTCCTCAAGTTGGATTGCCTTCTTGGAGCCATGTACAATGTCCTCATCTTCTTCTTCCAGCTACTGGTGGGCAGGAGTATGGATGGAGCTAATTAGAATATTCATAGATCTGTGCATTCTTAAGTAGGTGGAGGATGTAAAAGCTCTTTCCAAGCAATTCTAAGGCAATGAAAGTTTTTTTTGTTGATAAAAAGCCACAATATACTATTTTGGGCAATACACATTGGTTTTTGAGGTGGTCTTAGAGCCGCCGGAGTGCATCTTTGAGAGAAAAAAGTTGTTAATTTACACACACACACACAAAAAAAAAAAATGAGTTGAAGCTAATGAAATTCTCATCCAAAAACTGCTGAGGGTGAGCTTGTAGCTTGGGGTCCCCTAGTGCATTTGCATTCTCTGCTTTATAGCCAGAAACAGTTTTGATTACAACTCAGCTGTTTCACCTTCATCTTAAGGTGGAAATATACTTAGATGTTCCATTATTATTTTTTTCAGGGCTCTCTTTAACTTACATGTTGAGAACAGCTGGTGTTTTTGGCTGTTTAAAGTGGAAAGCTACATACATGAACCCTCTCTCTGACTTTAACATCAGGCTAGCCTTGGGTTGTTTTTGTAGAATTTGGGATGAGGATAAACATGTCAGGATGCAGCTCCGTCAGTGGAGCATATTTGCTGCTGTTTGTCACCAACAGGTTTTTTTGGTGCTGATTTTGAGCTCTGAGGGAGATGCAGATGGCTGCAGGGTTTACAGCAGTCTACTTCTGCTATATAGCATCTGAAGCTAAACGTTTTTACAATAGTAAATGACAAGGTTAGTGTAACCAGACCCAGAAGCAGGCACAAGTGGAGACAGAGGTAAACGTTAAACAATGATTTTATTGTGAAATGGCGATTATGTTTGTAGGCGATGTGGGAGAGTTTGGCAGCCCTGAGAGGAGAGAACAGAGAAAAGGTAAGTATCGTAACTGATATTATGGTTAATAATATAATTAACTGTGCTTGGGTCTCTCTTACAGGTATGGCTAGGTATGGGAGCGCCCCACTCCAGGCTGCAGATGGGACAGCAGGACACCTGGCTGATGATCCTCCAAATGCCTCCACTGCAGGGATCCAGGTAGGTTGAGATGATATGTAGCAGGCTGGCGAGGCCTGAACGATGAGGGGAAAAAAGGGGTGAGAAACAGTGCACTGTGAGCGATGGTGTCGGCGTACAGTGTGGTGAAGGTGAATGGTCTGCCAGGAATCTGGTCCGCTGCTCTGGTGGAATTCCTGGGGAGAGCATAGGCAAAGGGTGAAAGCAGTCCAAATAACTGCAAGGCATGGAAGTTTCCGCGCTGCACACAGATGAAGATAAACAGGCTTGGCTGAAGCTGAAATGATGTGCCCAGGCAGAGCAGCAGGAGTGAGTCTCTTTTATAGGGCCTTTCTGATTACCAACAGGTGGTGTGCGTGGCTGCAGGAGGGAACCAAATTAGTGGAGAGGGAGAGATAGGCAAAATGTGTGCAGCCCTTGGAACCCTTACAGCACCCCCTCTCAAGAGACACCTCCTGGCATTACTCGGGGCTTGTCGGGGTGTCACTGGTAAAAGGAGTCAATCAATGTGTCATCCATAATGAAGGACCTTGGGATCCATGACCTCTCCTCAGGTCCATAGCCCTTGCAGTTCACCAGGAACTGTATGCCCCGACCTTGGCTGAAACATCAATAATGCATTTGTATCGACGAGGCCTTCATCTACCATCTTGGGTGGTGGTGGGGGTTTGAATGGAAGGACAGAAGGAACTGACAAATATGGGCTTGATCTGGGAGACATGGAACACAGGGTTGATACGCAGAGAGGGAGGGAGAGAGAGCCATACAGAGGCGGGGTTAACGGTAGCAGTTGTGGAGAATGGACCAACAAAGTGAGAAGACAACTTCTTACAGTCAGACTTGAGTGGAAAATTCTTAGTAGAAAGCCAAACCTTGTCACCAACCAAATAGGCAGGGGCAGAGGTCCTCCTCCGGTTGGCCCACTTGATGTTCTCCTCCCAGAGCAGTGCCACCTTGGTGTCTCTCCAGAAGTGATGACATCTGTCCATATGGTGGATGACACTGGGCACAGCGACCTCCTCCTCTGTGATGGAAAGAGAGGAGGATTATAGCCCAGTGACGCCTCAAAGGGGGAGAAACCTGTAGCGGCAGAAGTGGCAGAGTTATGGGCATACTCAACCCAGGGCAGGTAGGTGCTCCACGACGCAGGGTCGGATGTAGTGATGCATCAAAGGAAGGCCTCCCAACTCCTGGTTTGCCTGCTCACACTGCCTGTTGGACTGCAGGTGGTAGCCAGACAATAGATTGACTGTGGCCCTGATGGACTTGCAGAATGCGCAGCAGACCTGTGACACAAACTGGGGGCCACGGTCTGAGACAATGTCACTTGGTATGCCATGCAGCCTGATGACATGGGTAGTGAGCAAGTTAGCCAGCTCCAAGGCAGATCATAACTTGCGTAGGGGAATGAAGTGTAGCCTTGGAGAATTTATCCAAGATGGTCAGGATGACGTAAATTAAGCCGTTTAGCAGTTTACTCAAGATTTTTGTGGTCAGTCCAAACTAATAATGGTTGATCCACCCCCTCCAGCCAATGTTGCCACTCCTCCAGCACTAACTTGACGGCCAACAGCTCTTGGTCACCAATGTTGTAATTCCTCTCGGTGAGAGAAAAACACACATGGGTGGATCTTGTGATCGGTGACCAAGCGCTGGGAGAGAACTGCCCCCACCCCCATATCTGAGGCATTGACTTCAACAATGAATTGACGTTCAGGATCAGGCTGGATCAGGATGGGGGTGTCAGTGAATTTGACCTTAAGCTGGGAGAATGAGGCATTGGCCTCGTCCAACTAGACAAACGGGACCTTGGAGGAGGTCAGATGTGTCAATAGGGAAACAACAGAACTATAATTACGAATGAATCTGCGCTAAAAGTTGGCAAAACCTAGGAACTGCTGCTGCTGTTTTTGGGTCAGTGGTGTGGGCCACACACCAATCAGTGACTGCTTGGCTCTTCTTAGGGTCAGATTTGATTTGACCATCAGAGATAATGAAACCAAGGAATGTGGTTGAGGTGGTGTGAAACTCAACATTTTTTCAGCTTTCACATACAGCTGGTTCTCCAGGAGCTGCTGCAGCACCCTTTGGACATGGATTTTATGCTCTGCTAAGGAACGAGAAAACATCAAAATATCATCCAGGTAAACAAATACAAAGGTGCCAAGGAAGTCCCGCAGAACACCATTAATGAGACGTTGGAAGACAGCAGGGGTGTTGGTGTGAGGCCAAAAGGCATTACGAGATACTCAAAATGGCCCATTGGTGTATGGAACCCTGTCTTCCATTCGTCACCCTCCCGGATTCGGACAAGATGGCATGCGTTTCTAAGATCGAGTTTTGTGTATATGGTGGAACGCTAGAGCTAGTCAAAGGCAGAGTTAATGAGTGGTAGTGCATATTTGTCCTTTACCATAGTGTTGTTGAGTTCATGATAGTCAGTGCATGGACAGAGGGTGCCATCTTTGAAGAAAAACCCTTCTCCCACTGCAGATGATGAGGGGTGAATGATACGAGCACTTGGGGACTTTATTGTATTGGTCCATAGCTTCCTTCTCTGGGGCTGATAAATTGTTTAAGTGACTGAAAGGTAATCACGCCCCCTGCTGGAGTTCTATAGCACAATCACAGGGTTGATGTGGGGGGAGAGACAGAGCTTTAGTTTTGCTGAACATGGGTGCTAGATCATGGTAGATTGAGGGGACGTTGGCCAAATCATGGGGCTTAACAGAAGGAGGTGGAACGGGAATGTGTGGTGAACAGGCAGCTGACTGGAGGCAGGACGACAAGCAGAAAGGACTCCGGGAACTAATAGTCCCCTTACCTCAGTCAATGGTTGGGTTGTGGAGTCTTAACCATGAGTAGCCTGAAACCATGGGCGAGGTGGAAACTGGGAGGACAAAAAAGGGTTGCCAAACTCTCAGAAATGAAGTTTTGTTCAGCTCCAGAATCAACCAGGGCAGAGCTGACATAGTCAATAGTGTCGAGCAGAAGGCAAACAGGTAAAGAGAAGCATGTTGCCCTGGAACTAGATGCACCGGCCGTCACGCCCCCTACCGTGACTGACGGCCTGTGCCTTTTAAGCTTAACAGGGCAAAGAGAAATGACATGATCCTCACGACCACTGTGAAAACAAAGACCATCTTTGCGGCGCCACTGCTGTTCAACAGAGGTTAGGCTGGACTGACCTGACCCACTGTCCCTGGCTCAGGTGCATCAGAGAAGGCTGCCGCAGGTGGAAGTGCGGAGTGGGATGGAAATTGTGGTGTGGAAAAGGATCTGGTGCATGAATCAAGAGCGTGTTTGAAGGATCGTTCACGAAGTCGATTGTCTAGTTTAATTACTAGAGACATCAAGGCATCAAAAGATTTGGGCTCATCCTGGAGTCAAGCTAGTTCATCACGCAGGGTGGCATTTAGGCTGTGAACAAACGCTGAGCTGACAGCAGTCTCGCCCCACCCAGCCTCCGAAGCAAGAACCCGGAAATCAATAGCGTGCTGCGCCGCACTCTTAACCCCTTGGCAGAGAGTAAATAAACAGTTGGAAGCACACCCCTCCAATCCGAATGATCAAATATATGGGAAAACTCATTGGTGAAGGGCTGAAGGTGGAAAATTCAGACCCCCTGAATATAGCCTGGGCCCAAGAGAGAGCGCAACCCTCAAGTAAACCCGTGACATAACTGATTTTGCTGTTGTCCAACGGAAAGTCATCGGGAACCCACTGAAAAATAAGCTCACATTAAAGCAAAAACCACTGAGCACCCCCCCAGCTTACCACAATAACGAGCCGGTATGGGGACCAAGGTGGAGTGAACCGGATGAGCATCCGCATTGTGAAGAGATAGAGCAACTGCGACGACTAATTCCTGAACCGTGACTGACAGCTGATTAACTCGATCTGACAGCTCTGACAGTTGAACGAGGCTGGCCTGATTTTGATTCAATGCCCTGGTGCAAGTGGTGTTCAACTGTACCAGGATGTAAGCTAATTGCCTCCGACATCATGTCCGCTGGACGCAATGTCGGATGTAGACATGAGTGTATGGGTTTGAGTGCTGGACACGTACAGACAAGGTTAGTGTAACCAGACCCAGAAGCAAACATGAGTGGAGACTGAGGTAAATGTTCAACATTGATTTTATTGTGAAATAGCGATTATGTTTACAGAGGCGCGGGAGAGTCTGGCAGCCCTGAGAGGAGAGAACAGAGATGAGGTAAGTATTGTAACTGATATTATCATTAATAATTAATTAGTTGTGCTTGGGTCTCTCTTTACAGGTATGGCTGGGTATGGGAGCGCCTCACTCCAGACTGCAGATGGGACAGCAGGACACCTGGCTGACGATCCTCCAAACGCCTCCACTGCAGGGATCCAGGTAGGTTGAGATAATATGTAGCAGGTTGGCCAGGCCTGAATGGTGAGGGGGCAAAAGAGGTGAGAAACAATGCACTGTGAATGATGGTAAGTCGACTTACAATGTCAATCATTAAAGACCCTTCACACCCACTTCACCCTGCTTTTGAATGGCTCCCCTCCAAATGCTGGCTCCAGTGCCCCGGCTGCAGGACCCAGAGGAGGAGGGCCATCTTTGTTCCCAAAGCTGTTTTGCTCTTAACCCAATGACTATGGATGGCGCTCCGTTGCACCATCAGCCCCTGGGGTGAAGGTTTTTTTCAAGAAAATATTCAGTTCAGATGTCAAGAGATTTCCAAAGTTATAACTTGAAAGTGGTAAGAGATAATAGCTTACTATCAATTAGAAAGATGTAGAATATGATCCACAGTTTGAGATAGGAGTAAATTTACACATCTAATTTGCATAGTGGCGCGGCAGCCATATCGAATTACATAACTTTCAGTCAAAAGTGGACTTTGGACATATTTACACAAAGAATGGCTCTGCTTTTTGTCACCGTTTCTTGTTTTGGGCATTTTGTTATCTTCAAAGTAAAATCAGTTCAATGCAGTACTATGTAAACAAAACAAACACAGACATTCGTCACTGATGGCTGGTGAAGGCAGCTCGCTTTGCCCTTTTTGCAGCATCATGGCCGTTATTTTCTCTTCTGTAGGGCATTTTTGCTTACTCTCCCACATCCAGAAACTGATATGATTATCCCACCTCAATTTTGCTTTTATTCCGCCGCTATTTATGTTATATGACGACATGGAACTGGCGCGATTGTTGTCTAGTCACATGGTGCTGGGGGTGGCAGCAGGTGAACATCAGGCAGCTTCGCTTACCCTCTGTTATAACAAAATGTAAACATTTACCTTCATAAGCTAAATAATCTCTTTTTTCAATCATAGTTGGCAAATTTGGGAGCAAATGCTCCTCCGTCCGCGACCGAGTACATCCATAGCAATTAGTAACATCCATATGTGTTTGTCTAAAAATTTCTTCCTCTCTGGTGTAAATAAGGATGCTTCTATGTCTGCCATAATTCCTCCAAGGCAAGAACAGTAAGTTATACGTGTCTGCCACCTTGTGATGTGGAATTCTTAGTACAACTGGGGAGTGTGGCACGTCACAGTCGCAGGTGCAGTGCACGTCACAGCACTGCACCTGTCACAGTGGTGGCACTATCCGTTCATGCAATCAGCAATGTGAAAGGGTTAAATTCTTGACCCTCTGCTCCTACCCTGATCATAGGTACCTTAAATACTCACATTTCTTCCATTTCCCATAAACTCAGACCTCTACAGAGTTGAGGTTTTTTTTTTTTTTTTCCTTTTTATTTTCAGAACATTGGGTGCTTTACTGCTGTTAGTTTGCTAGTGAGTTACTTTTAAGTTTTATTTAGTTACTTTATTTAGTTTTATTATTTAGTGGTACTTGTATTGGTTTTGTTATTGCACTGCTCCACTGTGCCTTTTAAATTGTCCCTTGGGGATAAATAGTTTATTTTTTTTTAATTGAATGGAATGGAATGGAATCTTGTTTGCAGATGATGTTGTCCTGTTGGCTTCATCCAGCAATGACCTACAGCTCTTGCTGGGACGGTTTGCCGCTGAGTGTGAAGCGGCTGGGATGAGAATCAGCACCTCCAAGTCCGAGTCCATGGTCCTCAGCTGGAAAAAGGTGGATTGTCCTCTCCGGGTTGGGGACAGGCTCCTGCCCCAAGTGGAGGAGTTTAAGTATCTTGGGGTCTTGTTCACGAGTGAGGGGAAAATGGAGCGAGAGATCGACAGACGGATTGGAGCAGCATCTGCAGTGATGCGAACGTTGTACCGGTCTGTTGTGTTGAAGAGGGAGCTTAGTTCTAAGGCAAAGCTGTCGATTTACCAGTCAATCTACGTTCCTACTCTCACCTATGGTCACGAGCTTTGGGTAATGACCGAAAGAACGAGATCACGGATACAAGCGGCTGAAATGAGCTTTCTCCGTAGGATTGCTGGACTCACCCTCAGAGATAGGGTGAGGAGCTCAGTCATCCGGGAGAGGCTCAGAGTAGAACCGCTGCTCCTCCACATTGAAAGGAGTCAGTTGAGGTGGTATGGGCATCTGATTAGGATGCCTCCTGGACGCCTCCCACTTGAGGTGTTTCAGGCACGTCCCACTGGGAGGAGACCCCGGGGCAGACCCAGGACTCGGTGGAGAGACTATGTCTCCCAGCTGGTCTGGGAACGCCTTGGTATCCCCTCTGAAGAGCTGGAGCAGGTGGCTGGGGAGAGGGAAGTCTGGGCTTCTCTGCTTGAACTGCTGCCTCCGCGACCCGGACCTCCGGAAAAGCGGTAGAAGATGGATGGATGGATGGACTGGAATGGACTGGAATGGAATGTGGTGACGGTGAATGGTCCGCCAAGAATCCGGTCTGCTGCTCTGGTGGAATTCCTGGGGAGAGCATAGGCAAAGGGTGAAAGCAATCAAAATAATTACAAGGCAAGGAAGTTTCCAGACTGCACACAGATGAAGATAATCAGGCTTGGCTGATGCTGAAATGATGTGCCCAGGCAGAGCAGCAGGAGTGAGTCTCTTTTAAAGGGCCTTTCTGATTACCTACAGGTGGTGTGCGTGGCTGCAGGAGGGAACCAAATTAGCGGAGAGGGAGAGACAGGCAAAAGGTGTCGGCCCTGGAACCCTTACGGTAAACAGATATTTCTGTGGAAAACATGGAGAATTAGTCCCATAGGAAGAACTGGATCAGGGGTCAGCAGCTTCTACTGTGGAAAGAGACTTTAGAGACTTTCAGGCAGTTTTTAGCATAAAAAAACAGCAATGGGCCCAGGGCCGGCCATAGCCATTTCGGCACCCTAGACAAGATAATGGTATCCCCACACATACGCGCACACACACAAACCCCAAACATTACTGGGGACTCACATTACTGCTCATAAAAAAATCTCATTAAGACATGCTACCCTTTATCAACATAGTCATCATGTTACACATCCACAGAACAGGGAGAGCCTCAACAATAAAGTTAAAACAGAAAATTTGATCTTTCTTTCTTCTTTCTTTCTTTCTTTCTTGATCTACACATGACATGATCACAGTATAAAGAATTACATCTTAAAACCAGAAAAGTTAGACTAACATGCATGTCCACACAGTTTGCAATAGCATAATTACTCACCCACACAAAAACATTGTCTGAAACTGGAGACCCAGCAGAAAACAACGAGCCAAGTTTTACCCCTAAGCAACAGCCAAAGAAGAGCAAAAACAAGCTTCACTTTATACCATCACCACATTAAACTTTGTCTTACCTTAAATAGGACAATAATTTAAAAAATAGAATAAAATTAAATTAAAAAGTACATTATCTTACATTAAAGGTTGAATGAATGAATGAATGAATTTTATTTCGGATAATACAGTACAGGTTAAAAGAAACTGTATAATATAACAACAAGGTCAAATTAGACAAAGACTCCTTCTACTAAACAATTCCACGCGAGTTATCCGAAATGGGTGATGGCTGAAGCCGCAGCTTAGATTGCCCACCCATATTCCATCCAAGAATTCAAAAGAAAAAAGAGTAAACAAGACAAGATTGATTACAATTTAGAACAAAGCTAAGACAAAGTGTGACTGAGAGAAAAAAAAGGAAAACTAAGCTAAGCTAAGTTGAGTGGTTACTATTCAAGACAAATCTAAGACAGAATGTCACAGAGAGAAAAAAAAAAAACTAAGCTACAACACAACACAGGCTGGATATGTCAATCCTTATGTGAGTTTACATGTCGTCTTGTAAATATGTTTGGAGTATTTCTTCCTTTAGTTTTTGTTTAAATTGTCCAAGCGTTGTACATGATTTTAATTCAGGTCCATAATCGTTCCATAATCTGACTCCTTGCACTGAAATACAGTGTTGCTTGGTGGTTGTTCTCACTGTAGGCTTTTGAAATATATATGTTCCTCTGAAGTGATATCGTTTCTCCCTTGTTTGGAACAACTTTTGGATATTTGCGGGCAGTGATAAATTCTTCACTTTGAACATTATTATTGCGGTTTTAAAGTCAACCAGATCTTTCAACTTGAGAGTTTTTTGTTTAAGAAAAAGTGGGTTTGTTGGTTCCCTGTAAGCTGCTTTGTTTATTATTCTAATAGCTCTCTTTTGAAGCATAAAGAGTGGATATATGTTTGTTTTGTATGTATTTCCCCATACTTCATTACAATATGTCATGTATGGGAGTATTAATGAATGATACAAGGTGTATAGTGTGGGTTGATTCAGCAAATATTTCACTCTGTGTAATATTGCAATTGATTTGGAAACTTTACCTTTAATATAATTAATATGTGACTTCCAACACAGTTTGTTATCAATTATTACTCCAAGGAATTTAGTTTCAGATACCCTTTCAATCTCTACACCATTTACACTGAGTTTGGGTACTGGATTGTTGTGATGGTTGTTAAAGACTATAAATTTTGTCTTACTTAAATTGAGCGTTAATTTGTTTGAATCAAACCACAGTTTAAGCTTTTCTAATTCCTTCCCGAGTATATCCAGAAGTTGTTCCAAATTGTTTCCACTGCATAGCAGATTAGTGTCATCGGCAAACAATATTAAGTCCATTTTTTCTGAAACTTTACATATATAGTTTATATACATATTGAATAATAATGGTCCCAAAATTGAACCCTGTGGGACTCCACAGGTGACCTTCAGCAACTCTTGAGTTTTTGTTGCTAACACATACATACTGATATCTATTCTTTAAGTAACTACTTAACCAGGACAGTGCTACCCCTCTAGGTACATTACATTACAGGTTACCCCTAAAGGTTACATTACATTACAGGTTAGTGGAATGTTTTTGGCTGCTATTTGTCCCTTGTTATTATTTCCTCTCTTTTATTTTTTAGGTAAGTGTTCTGACGACTCTGGAGAGACGGTTCAACCTCCAGAGCGCCGATGTGGGCGTCATTGCCAGCAGCTTTGAAATCGGCAACCTGGCTCTCATCCTGTTCGTCAGCTACTTCGGTGCCAAGGCCCACCGGCCGCGGCTGATTGGCTGCGGCGGGATTGTCATGGCGTTGGGGGCACTGCTGTCCGCCCTGCCGGAGTTCCTGACTCACCAGTACGAGTATGATGCCGGGGACTCGTGGCACGCTGAGGATGGCCGGGACGTCTGCTCCAACGTCTCCCGGTCAGAAAACGGAGACTCGGGGTTTAAGTGCGGCAACCGAGCCAACACCAACATGATGTACCTGCTGCTTATCGGGGCCCAGGTGCTGCTGGGCATCGGGGCAACACCCGTTCAGCCTCTTGGAGTGTCCTACATCGATGACCACGTCCACAGGAAGGACTCATCTCTGTATATAGGTGAGTCGGATGTATCTTTGTAATGGGAAAGCATTCTAAGCCTTTAAAGCAGCACTACGTAACTTCCTTGTTCAGGGTAGGAACACTGAAAAGACTACAACTATGGCGACTATGACCTAAGTCCCAATAGCCAATCACAGGGTGCTTAGTTGTTGGTGGCTAAAGTTGTGCACTCTTGACTGGCTGCTTGGACTGAGCTCATAGTCGCCATAATTGTAGTCCTTTCAGTATTCCTACCAAGAACAGAACTGTTGCAGACAATGCACGCCCACTCAGGATATGGTGGAGGTGACATTCACCTGGTCAGAGGTTGATGTACCATCAAATAATTTTGGAAACATTGTTTTAAGGTGAAAATTCTGAATAATGTTGCTTTACAATGTGGGGAAAAAAATCTCTCCCCTTCCAACAAAATCATAAAAAATAAACTTTGGTCATTGCCAAGATGAACAGAGAAATATGTAGGCCTAAATAGAATAAAAATTTAACCGCATACCTTCTCTCTTTGTGTTTTTGCGCCATTTACTGTTGTTTTAATTACGCCTAAGTCTGTATTCATGTGTTTAATGTCCGTATATGATGCTGCGCACAAGCTAGAGTTGCCACAGCCTCCTGGAGATAAGGAATATGACCAAACATTACTTCTTGGACCAGAGTGTTAGAGAGGAACTCCGTGGCCTGAGTCTTCTCCACCAGACCTCGACCCCCAAACTCGCACATTGCGGCTCATCCCAAATGGAGACGCCACTGATGGTGCAAGCGGCGTCGAAAGACAGGTAAACGTGGAGGTATCCGAATGAAGTTAGCCCCTAGCCCCCCACAGACTCCCGATTCCTCCCCTCATTCTGGCCAACGTGCGCTCACTAGACAACAAAATAGACCACATACAGCTCCTGAGAACTACGCAGTGTGATGTGTGGAACTGCTGTATTTTTTTATCTTTACGGAAACAGTTAAATGACTATATCCTGGATTCTGCCATTCAGTTAGCACAACTAACATGATAATTTAATTTACTTTTTAGTTTGCTTTTAAATTCTTATGTATTCCTTTTGCAACTTGCTGTAATGGTTTAATGTTTTATGTAAAGCACTTTGAATTGTCTTGTACACGAAATGTGCAATACAAATAAGCTTGCCTTGTCTTGCTTTGCCTATCATGCTGATCGGGTGTTGATGGAGGGAGGAAAGACCCGAGGAGGAAGCGTGTGTGTTTACATCAGTGACGCTTTGTGCCGAGATGCAACTGTTGTGCATAAACACTGCTCTCTGTTGGTAGAGTTTATGATCATCAAGAATTTTCATCTGTCCCGCTAGTTTCCGTGTATGTCTCGCCCACCGCCATCGGCGAGAGGAGTAAAGCACTAAAGGAACTCTTATCAGACTATAAGTGAGACACAAACAGCACATCCAGATGGAATCCTCATCATAGCAGGAGAATTCAACCATGCAGATTTAAAGGCCCTCCTACCAAATCTACACCAACGTGAACTTTCCAACAAGAGGAGACAATTTCCTGGACCTGGTGTACACAACTCACAAGAGAGGATACAGTGTCTCCCCCCTTCCCCACCTGGATCTCTCTGATCACATCACCATCTTGTTAAGGCCAGCATACAAACCCAGAGTGAAAGCCATCAGACCAAAAAAACAGGTACTGTACGTGTGTGGTCAGAGGGGGCCTCGGATGCTCTGATAGACTGCTTCAGCACTACAGACTGGGACACTTTCAAGCATGCAGCCACTCACATTGGACACACCAATATAGAGGAATACACTGAGGTTGTTGTAGAATACATAGCTAAATGCACTGATGATGTCACTCACTGCAAAACCATCACTGTTCATTCTAACCAGAAGCCATTAATAACAGCAGAGGTCCACAGGCTCCTGAGGGTTTGGGACGCAGCCTTCAGGGCCAGCAACACTGCAGGATGAACAACAGCTAGGGCCAACCTGTCCCGTGGCATCAAGGAGGCAAAATGACAGTACAGCAAGAAAATATCCGGATACTTCAGCAACACTAGAGATGCACATTCTGTCTGGTGTGGCATACAGACCCTCACCAACTACAAGCCTCCACCTCAGACCTGTGCGAGTGAAATAACACTGCTTAACAACTTAAATGACTTCTTTGGTGGCTTTGAAACACAAAACAGCACATCACCATAGAAGACCACTCCTCCGCCAGATGAGCAGGCTATAAGTCTGGATCCGGCTACAGTGAAGAGGACCCTCTCAGGATCAACCCACGCAAGGCAGCTGGACCAGACAACATACCAGGTCGGATTCTGAAGGACTGTTTGGAGGAGCTCAAGAATGTCCTGGCCAACATCTTCTATACCTCCCTGAGTCAAGCTGTTGTCCCCACATGTCTCAAAACAGCCACCATAATACCAATCCCAAAGAAGCCTGTCCCATCCAGCTCCAACAACTACCAGCCCGTAGCACTGACCTCCATCATAATGAAGTGCTTTGAGCAACTGGTCATGCAGAACATCAAGTTCATCCTCCTTCCCTCCCACGACCTATCTCAGTTTGCATGGAGGTCAAACAGATCCACAGAAGACACCCTCACCCACCTGAACTCAAAGAACTCCTATATGCAAATGCTGTTCTTGGACTTCAGTTCAGCATTCAACACAATCATCCTCCAGCACCTAATACAAAAACTTACACACTTGGGACTCAAAACCTCTCTCTGTAACTGGGTGCTGGACTTTCTCACAGGGAGGTCACAACGTGTGGGTTGGCAGCAACACCTCCAAGAGCATCACACTGAGCACAGGAGCCCCACAAGGGTGTGTGGTCAGCCCGCTGCTGACCCATGACTGTGTACCAGCCTACAACACCAACCACACCTTCAAGTTTGCACACGACACGATGGTAGTGGGTCTCATCACGAACAATGAGGAGGCCAACTACAGAAATGAGGTGAGCCCACCTTGTCCAGTGGGGTAAAGACAATAATCTCTTCCTGAATGTGGGAAAAACAAAGGAGATTGTGGTTGACTTCAGGAGGGGACACACACAGCATTCCCCTCTGATCATCGATGGAGCATGAGCAGCACCAAGTTCCTGGGGGTGCACATTTCTTAGGACCTCTCCTGGTCCAACAATACTACATCACTGGCCAAGAAGGCTGAAACTCGCCTCCATTTCCTCCTCAAACTGAGGAGAGCATGAGTCCCCCCCCCCCATTCATGTGCTTATTCTACTGGGGTACCATTGAATGCTTCCACATCAGCTGCATCAATCTGGTATGGAAGCTGCACTGTCTCCTGCCACAAGACACTATAACGCACAGTGAAAGCAGCCAGCAAGATCATCGGTGCCCCTCTGCCCCCTCTCTTGGACATCTACCTCACTCGTCTCTCCCACAGAGCCATCAACATTGCAGGCAACACCTCACACCCCTCACACTCCCTCTTCAGCCCCCTGCCCTCGGGGAAAAGGCACTGGAGCCTCCAGGTCCGCTCCACAAGATAGATAGATAGATGTACTTTATTGATCCCAAACTGGGAAATTACAGTGTAACAGCAGCATGACAGTAGACAACCAAATGACAGAAACACACGCATGACAGCAAAATGGATTACCCATGGAGAAGTAAAACTAACACTACTATAAAAACCTATATACTGTACATTATAGCTGGATATATGGTGACCCGTATAAACACATGAATCATACCCGCTGCACAATGCAGGACTATCAGGAGCAGAGTGAAATGTGAGGTACCAGTTAGACTGTAAGGTGCAGTGTGGCAGCATAGTTATGACCAGAATACAACATCATAGTGAGTTATTGTACAGTGAAATGGCATGTGGCAGGAAAGATTTCCTGTACCTGGCCGTTCGACAGCGAAGCTGTAGTAGTCTACTCAAAGTGCTCCGCTGTCTGTCCAGTGTGTGGTGGAAGGGGGGATCAGGATTTTCCATGATGGATCGCAGTTTATTTCATGTTCTCCTCTCCGCCACTGTCTCTAAGGTCTCCGGCCTGAGACCAATTACAGAGCCAGCCCTCTTGATAATCTTGTCAAGTCTGTTGGTGTCGCTGGCCCTGATACTTCTACCCCAATAGACAGCAGCAAAGAAGATGGCTCTGGCAACATTGGTCTGGTAGAAAAGTTCCAGCATCCTGCTACACACATTGAAGGATCTCAGCTTCCTCAGGACGTAGAGTCTGCTCATCCCTTTCTTGTGCGCAGCATCGGTGTTGGATCTCCAGTCCAGCCCATTGCTGATCCTGACACTCAGATATTTGTAGTCCTCAACCACCCCCACATCCTCCCCCCTAATCTGCATTGGCTGAGAAGGCGTCCTCTTCCTGAAGTCAATCACCATGACAGAATCACCATTCTGTCAGCAAGCCAATCTTGCTGACAGAATTTCTGCAGGTGGCATGACCCAGTGTTGTTCTGAAAGTCAGTGGTGTATAAGGTGAAGAGAAAAGGAGAGCACAGTCCCCTGTGGAGCTCCCGTATCAGTAACCACCACGTCAGACAAGACACTGCCCAGCCGGACAAACTGCGGCCTGCCTGTCAGGTAATCAGTAATCCAGGAGATCACAGAGCTGTCGACTCTCATTACTCGCAGCTTCTCACCCAGCAGCAGTGACTAGATGGTGTTAAAGGCACTGGAGAAATCAAAAAATGTGATTCACAGTGTCTCCTCCACCATCCAGGTGCAGATGTGCTCGTTTCAGCAGATAGGTGACAGCGTCTTCAACTCCTAAATGGGGCTGATTTGCAAACTGTAGACGGTCCAGCCGCGTTTTCATCTGCGGCCTCAGGTGGGCTAAGACCAGTCTCTCTAGGACCTTCATCACATGAGATGTGAGGGCAACTGGTCGATAGTCATTCAGGTCCGGTGGAGATGACTTCTTGGGGACAGGAACCAGGCAGGATGTCTTCCACAGCACCGGTACTCTCTCCAGACTCAGGCTCAGGTTGTACAGGTGTTTCAATACCGGAGCTAGTTGGTTGGCACAAGTCCTCAGGATCTGTTTCTTAACCTGGTCTGTAGTCACAGTGATGTGAGGGAGGGGCCTGGTGTCCCATTGCAGGGGTTGTGGGTCCATGATGCACCGCCATAAAGCGAAGAAATGCCCGGCTAGAGGAAAACACTACCCCAGGGTGTGCCATTTGTCTTACCCGGGGAACCCAAGGGAGAAATCACCCTGCCCGCCACCGACGGGCACTGGGAGCGAACAGTATGAAGAGCTAAGGGACAACCCTCACTTTCAAGTTGACCACTTCTCACCCAGTGTCAGTACCCATGCCGATGAGCGACACCATGCTAGCCCCAGATGCCTCCGGTACTTGGCCACAGTTGGGTGGGGGGTCTGCAGCTACAATGGTGAACACTACAACGTTTATAGAAGAGGACGGGGCCAGACCAACGAGCATGGAGTTACCGCATGCTCAGCAGCAGCACATCAGGCCGAGTAAAATTCCACTTCGGGCTATGGACTTGGTTCGGGTTCGGGGTGATGAACATCCACAGCGAAGATGGGCCAAACGACAGCTAGCTAAACATCAAGCAAGTCTGTGGATAGTGGTGAAGTTGGGAGCACTGTGCCTCCGGTTGTGTCGGTGATGGCGGTGTGGGATCCAGGCTCCATTGTCCAGAAGATCAGCCATCGCTCCGGGGGCCTGCTGCCTCCAGGGGCATGCCTGTTGAGGGGCTGCCCTGGGCCCCCCCATGCCGGTTCCATCTTTCCCACCTAAGTGACTGTGCGGTAGCACTGTGTTTATGGTTCTGTGTGTTTTATGTGCATGTTATGTTTTGGGGTTATATATTCATCTTCTTCTGCTTAATCCTTTTTCGGGTCGCGGGGGGCTGGAGCCTATCCCAGCATCTTTGGGCGAGAGGCAGGGTACACCCTGGACAGATCGCCAGTCCATCGCAGGGCCAACACAGACAGACAACCAGTCGTACCTAAGGACAATTAGAATCCCCAGTTTTGATGCCAATTAACCTAACTTGCATGTTTTTGGCATGTGGGAGGAAACCGGAGAAATCCCGGAGTAAACCCACGCAGACACGGGGAGAACATGCAAACTCCACACAGATCACTGTTGGTCGGGGGCTGGGATCGAACCCAGGATCCCCTGTCCCAAGGGTGAGTTGCTGTGCTGCCGCAGTGCTAACCACTCCTCCACCGCGCCACCCGGGGTTTTATATATATAATATATACGTACACTACCGTTCAAAAGTTTGGGGTCACCCAGACAATTATTTTGTGTTTTCCATGAAAGTCACACTTATTTACCACCATGAGTTGTGAAATGAATAGAAAATATAGTCAAGACATTGACAAGGTTAGAAATAATGATTTGTATTTGAAATAATAATTTTTTCCTTCAAACTTTGCTTTCGTCAAAGAATCCTCCATTTGCAGCAATTACAGCATTGCAGACCTAACATGATTGCACAAGGGTTTTCTAATCATCCATTAGCCTTCTGACGCAATGAGCAAACACATTGTACCATTAGAACACTGGAGTGATAGTTGCTGGAAATGGGCCTCTATACACCTATGTAGATATTGCACCAAAAACCAGACATTTGCAGCTAGAATAGTCATTTACCACATTAGCAATGTATAGAGTGTATTTCTGATTAGTTTAAACTTATCTTCATTGAAAAAAAGTGCTTTTCTTTCAAAAATAAGGAAATTTCTAAGTGACCCCAAACTTTTGAACGGTAGTGTATATATAAGATAAGACAAGCCTTTATTATTCCCACAATGGGGAAATTCCAGGATTGCAACAGCACAGGGATAGCACCACTCAGAGCAACAATCAGAAGGCAAGAAAAAACAAGAGCAGCTAGTATACATATGTACATATTAATATAAATATATATATATAGAGACACAGTGCGGAGCATTGTAGTTGGTGGATGTGCAGCAGAAAGTCTAAGCTCTCTCTCCGCGGATGCGACGGGCCAGCTGGATGTCTTTGGGCATGATGGTGACCCTCTTGGCGTGGATGGCGCACAGGTTGGTGTCCTCGAAGAGACCCACCAGGTAGGCCTCGCTGGCCTCCTGCAGAGCCATGACGGCGGAGCTCTGGAAGCGCAGGTCGGTCTTGGAAGTCCTGAGCGATCTCCCTCACCAGGCGCTGGAAGGGCAGCTTACAGATGAGCAGCTCCGTGGATTTCTGGTAGCGACGGATCTCTCTCAGAGCCACGGTACCGGGCCTGTAACGGTGAGGCTTCTTCACTCCGCCGTTGGCCGGAGCGCTATATATATGTGTATTATAATATGTATATATATATATATATATATATATATATATATATATATATATATATACAGTATGTGTGTAGTATTGTTTTAGTTCTTAAGCACGGCTGTGATTTTAGTTTATTAAAGGACTTTTAGTTATTTGGTGGGAGAATAATCCACCATGCCGTCCAGGCTGTGTGGCAGTCCACCCACCAGTCCTATTTTAGGTTGTTTTGTGTGAATGTGTTAGGCCATTTAAGTACATTAGTTCTCGTTATTTTAGAGTGTGATTCAGGTCCCAAATTGGGGTGGGTTCAATTGTGTGTGTGTTTTTGGACTTTCTAAGGAGGGGAGGAAATGTGGTATATGTATTTGGGGCACTTTATTGTGAAGTGCAGTTTGGTGACGTGGCCTTCCTGTCATGTCACCGCACTGCCCTATATAGTGGGCGGCCACCATGTTACGGCCTCTTGATGCCGGATGATCTCGCTGGTGCTTGCTGTGTACTGCTCTGTATATAGTCCATCCATAAAGCTGTGTTTGCCAACTTCATCTTGCCTCATTCATCACTCAGGTATTTCCATGCATAACACATTACTCCTTTGTCACTTCTGAGGTCTCAAGTGTTAGCTAACTAGTTCCAGCTGTTTGACACAACCAGGTAAATGTGTTGAATGTGAACGTGTAAAAGCCCAAATATTGGGGGACAGGGGTGTGTGTTCTGTGTGGTTAGTAGGATAGGACTAGTCCCTGGGCTATTATAAGCACAGAAATTAGCCCGAGTAAATTGTTTGTGCTAACTACAGCTAACAACGGTTGCTGTAGGAGCCACCCCAGTCAGATTATAATTATTTTTAGCAAAATCTGACACACGTTCAGTTCACAAAACTGTTTGCTGAACATAGTTTGCAAGGCAAATTAACCTAAATGGATGGGCAGTTCTCGGCGAACGTTATTTCTGTTCGGCTCGCGCATTCTGTAGTTGTGTAGATCTATGGTCCTCTGTCAGCCAGTTAGAGGATACGGTCACTACGGTGTAGACTGTAGCCCATGTCAACTTCATATTACCTAAGAATTCTCCATTATACCCTCACCAAAAACAGTATTTTATGGGTGGTATTGTTTTACTTACAAACTGACATAACCTCTACTATTAAATTGATGGAATTGCTTTGAAAACAAAGAAAACAAAAGGATATCGCAAACTATCTTGCCTAGCCGCCATCTTTGTTTGCTACGTGAGTCACCTCCCCAAGGAGTTCAGCCAATGAGAAAACAGTTCGTGGCGACTGTGTCGTTCAGTTACGGAAACTAACAAACAATTCCGAATGGTTGCAAAAGGTTTTGTCAACTGAACGCAGGGCAGGTAAAATAACATCTAGGAATGAGATATATGTTTGAGTTTTGGTAGATGATTTGTTCGGCATCATAGATTTTGGATGGAGATGGGTGAGTAATGTCAAGTTGAAGTACAAACGCTGGCTAAATTAGATTAACTTGGCTATCCTGTCTGCCAGCGATTACAGAACCAAAAATATATTTTAAAAAAGCCAGAATAACACCTGAAAATGAGATAAATAATCAAGTATGGCTTAATGAACCAGGTGAGTAAAATATACAGAAAATAATCCAAAAACCAGCAGTTGCTAAGCTAGGCTAATGGCTTGATTACAGTACTAGGTCATCCAAAAATTTAACTTAAATAGGAAAGAATCAGCAGTCTGTCTGGGGCAACAATGACTGTTTCATTTAGGTCTGATCAGATTCCTCCACGCAGCTCTGTCCTTCGCCTTCCGCTGCCAGGAACTCCAGACCTTGTTAACCCAGGCGACATCCGAGCCGGTATGAGTTGCTTTCTGACTGACCATTTCATGAAACGGCAAAGTGTTTGAGTACTGCAAGCTTTTGCTGGAGTAGTGGCACATTCTTGGCAGATAGAGGTTATCAGTGGCAAGGACAGGCCAAGACAAACTGACTCCAGTATCTGTTGCAGTGTCTGACCAGATGATAGGTTTGTTTATCTCTGCTCTTTGTGTAGTGCATGTCATGATACACCGACTGGCAAAAGTCCACCACAGACCTTGCGACAGATTTGCTTATCTGCCAGGATGTCCAGTCTCACCCCGTGTAACTGGGAGTGGTCCACCACAGACATGTGACAGGTACTGTTTTTAGTTCTGCCAGGATGCCCAGTTTCACCTTCCATGCCCTCGGAAGGGCAGGGTTGCCAGTTGAGTCGCCGATGGCCTGACCCATGAGACAGGTAGTACTGGTTTTCATGGTTGTCTGGTAGCAAGCAAACCAGTGCCTGACCTGACCTGACAATAGGAAAGAAGACGACTCTGGAAAGAAAGACTGGAAGAAAGAAAGACTCTGGATGCAGTCTGTTGCAGATGCAGTATGGATGTTCCCTTGCGTTCATCCCTGCCAGCTCCGTTTGTGTTTTGCAGTGACATGGATAAGAACGAGGTTCAAAATACAAGATCGCGTGAGAATTATACATAGTAACCGAGTAACCGAGATGAACCGATCACGATCACGTGATAACAACAAGGAAGTGTGATGTAACGGCTCTCCACTTGGATTTTGGGGCTCTAAATAAAACGTAAGTAGCCTGTTAATTTTAATTCTATGAAGTCTTTGTTGAGTCAGGTTTTTACCTTCTCTTGACACAGTGGTGGAGGAGGAGACTTCAGAAAATAACGGACAATCCTTCAATTGTTTTTAATGATCAAACGCTATTAAATACCACAAGATACCATGGCATTTCCTTGCAGATTGGATCTGGCATCTGTCGAAAATAGACTTGTTGAGTTTCATTAGCGAACTGCATTTGACAAGCCGGATTCATTCTGCAGTTGTCCGGACCAGGTGGAGATTAGAAAGTTGACGAGAATGGGAACTATTTGCTGCGGAGGCCGGATTGCAGCCGTAACGTACTGCATCCAGAGTCAGTGTAAATCCAGGGTGAAAACTGCAAGGGAGAAAGATAATCATGTGTAGATTAATGAACCAGCTGAGAACACAGGTGCATGTGGGGTAGACTCTATCAACAGTAATCATTAACTCCAGTGGCTAAGCTTGGATAGCTGTGTTTTCTGTGTTTTGTTCCGATGACTTTGAATGGATTCGGTGAGTTATGCATTTGAATTACAAATACGGCACTAAGCTAGACTTACTCTGCTAGTGTTATCCTGGCCAAAATATAACATCCATCCATCCATCCATCTTCTACCGCCTTTCCGGAGGTCCGGGTCGCGGAGGCAGCAGTTCAAGCAGAGAAGCCCAGACTTCCCTCTCCCCAGCCACCTGCTCCAGCTCTTCAGAGGGGATACCAAGGCGTTCCCAGACTAGCTGGGAGACATAGTCTCTCCACCGAGTCCTGGGTCTGCCCCGGGGTCTCCTCCCAGTGGGACGTGCCTGAAACACCTCAAGTGGGAGGCGTCCAGGAGGCATCCTAATCAGATGCCCATACCACCTCAACTGACTCCTTTCAATGTGGAGGAGCAGCGGTTCTACTCTGAGCCTCTCCCGGATGACTGAGCTCCTCACCCTATCTCTGAGGGTGAGTCCAGCAATCCTACGGAGAAAGCTCATTTCAGCCGCTTGTATCCGCGATCTCGTTCTTTCGGTCATTACCCAAAGCTCGTGACCATAGGTGAGAGTAGGAACGTAGATTGACTGGTAAATCGACAGCTTTGCCTTAGAACTAAGCTCCCTCTTCACCACAACAGACCGGTACAACGTCCGCATCACTGCAGATGCTGCTCCAATCCGTCTGTCGATCTCTCGCTCCATTTTCCCCTCACTCGTGAACAAGACCCCAAGATACTTAAACTCCTCCACTTGGGGCAGGAGCCTGTCCCCAACCCGGAGAGGACAATCCACCTTTTTCCGGCTGAGGACCATGGACTCGGACTTGGAGGTGCTGATTCTCATCCCAGCCGCTTCACACTCAGCGGCAAACCGTCCCAGCAAGAGCTGTAGGTCATTGCTGGATGAAGCCAACAGGACAACATCATCTGCAAACAACAGAGATGAGATCCTGTGGTCACCAAGCATGACACCCTCCATTCCCTGGCTGCGCCTAGAAATCCTGTCCATAAAAATTATGAACAGGACCGGTGACAAAGGGCAGCCCTGGCGGAGTCCAACTCTCACTGGGAATGACTCCGACCGAGTGTTGGCAATGCGAACTAAACTCTCACAACGGTCGTACAGAGACCGAATAGCTCGTAACAACAAGCCCGATACCCCTGAAACTGTTTTGCCCATAGCAAGAGGCTATCTGTGGCAAACCCCTCACAAATCTACATGAAAAAAAGCAGTTGATTTATGAGAAAAAACAAATTCATGAGAATAACCCTTGAATTTATGATTATTTTTTGTGCTCTTTAATATGTACTTTAGTATCACTGAGCAAACTGTATTGCTCCCACCTAATCAAATGTTTACAGCGATTCAGCTGTGGTTATAGTAACAGTAGCAGCATTCAGGTCAACCTAACATGCATCGCAGCCTCTCTGCCAAAGTTGCCAAGGTAACACTTCAGAGACGGTCACTGGAGCTAAACCATCCTGTGACCTGACTGTAGCTCCAGCTAGGTGCATGAGAGAACCTAGACAGAGAGAGACATACAGTAAACTGGAAGGGGTTTTTTTGCATTTCACTCAGTTTTATTTTGAACGCTACAGTTCATCTGACAGAAATCAGTGCTGTGATGGCTGCGTCCCCAGAGGTCAGACTGATAATTGTTGTAATTATCATGTGACAGAGAGGCTCATAATCAAGCACACAGCATCTCACTGGTGTCTGGCCGCTTTCACCCAGTGAGTTTAATTCACTTTCATCAAGACTGTGTGTTTTTTTTTTCTCCAGAGAGGTGACACAAATATAGATGACACAAATACAGATGTGAGGTCCTATATTTATCCAGCTGTTTGCTTTTGAAATGATTGTGCTTTTAGCTGTTCTCATTTTGGTGAACAGGAACAGAAATGAGGTTGTTATTAGTCTATGCAAATTAATTTATTTAATTTTTTATTGGATTTTGATTTACTACCCATTGATTGCTGTTTTTTATGATCTAGGCCTAAAGGCTTCTCCCAAGCACTACAGATGAAAATGAGCTTTTTGCTATTTCAGGAACAATATATTATGCCGTATATACATTGTGCATTAAACATTTAGTATTGAATGAACAGAACTTCTGGTTTTAGCGACAGCCTGAAGCAATATTACATTTACTTTGGAGAGATTTTGCAATGAAGAGAAAATAAAAGAAATATACCACATGCAGTATTACCAAATTGTACGTATTGTACAAATTTACACCCCTTAGGGAAATTATTAAAATTGGCTGAATATGAGACTGTAAAATCCCCAGAAAAACATTGGAGACAGGGGTGTGTGGTTTGAGTGGTCAGTACAGTATGAGTGGTCCCTGAGGTACACAGAAACAATCCTGAATGACTGAAAGGTTAACTCTGCTTTTTTACATTGTAAAAAATCCACACCACCAACTAAAAATATTACAAAATGACACATTTTAGCCTATTACAGCATAATACATAATGACAATTTAGGCGCAGCTTTACTAGCTTGCTGCACCATCGCAAAACCCTGTTTTGGCATTAAAAAAAATTACTGTCGAGATTTACTACAGGGTGCAGGGCAAAATTAGCAGTGGAAAGGCATAGACCATGTTAATTTTACACCTGGCCTCATTGCATATGTATTTGTAGGAGTTGTCATGTCAAAGTGCAAATTTGAGGGAGAGTAAATGACTGGCGCAAGGTGATTTATTAAGGTTTGCAGTAGTCTCCTGCTAAATGCACCAGGATTTAATGCCCCAAAAAAGCATGTCTTAATTCATCTGCGCCTGATGACAGCGATTGTTGGTGCCGAGACATTGGTGAGAACCGAGGGCGCATGGCTGAAGAGACAGAAGCTTCTCCCTGCACCTGACTTCATTTGGTATGGCAGAACAGATTAAAATGAACAGAAACGCTCTCACAGAGATAGGTGTTGTGCTGAACTGGACATCAGCTGGTAGAGGATTTTTTTTTTAATTTCATTTGTTTACAGACGTGGAAAAAATTGTTGGTACCCCTCTGTTAATGAAAGAAAAACCCACAATGGTCACAGAAATAACTTGAATCTGACAAATGTGGTAATAAATAAAAATTCTATGAAAATTAACCAATGAAAATCAGACAATGCTTTTGAATTGTGGTTCAACAGAATTAGTTTAAAAAACAAACTCATGAAACAGGCCTGGACAAAAATGATGGTACCCCTAGAAAAGATTGAAAATAATGTGACCATAGGGACATGTTCAACCAAGATGTGTCCTCTAATTAACATCACAGGTGTCTACAAACTTGTAATCAGTCAGTCGGCCTATTTAAAGGGTGACAAGTAGTCACTGTGCTGTTTGGTGATATGGTGTGTACCACACTAAACATGGACCAGAGGAAGCAAAGGAGAGAATTGTCTCAGGAGATTAGAAAGAAAATTATAGACAAGCATGTTAAAGGTAAAGGCTATAAGACCATCTCCAAGCAGCTTGATGTTCCTGTGACTACAATTGCACATATTATTCAGAAATTTAAGATCCACGGGACTGTAGCCAACCTCCCTGGACGTGGCCGCAGGAGGAGACGGATAATTCGAATGGTAGCAAAAGAGCCCAGAGCAACCTCTAAACACATTCATGGTGAACTCCCAAGGTCAAGGTACATCAGTGTCAGTCGCACCATCCGTTGTTGTGCGAGCCAAAGTGGACTTCATGGGAGACGACCAAGCAGGACACCACTGTTGAAAACAAATGATAAAAAAGCCAGACTGGAATTTGCCAAACTGCATGTTGACAAGCCACAAAGCTTCTGGAAGAATGTCCTATGGACAGACGAGACAAAACTGGAACTTTTTGGCAAGGCACATGATCTCTATGTTCACAGACGCAAAAATAAAGCATACCAAGAAAAGAAGACTGTCCCTACTGTGAAATATGGAGGAGGTTCTGTTATGTTGTGGGGCTGCTTTGCTGCATCTGGCACAGGGTGTCTTGAATCTGTGCAGGGTGCAATGAAATGTCAAGACTATCAAGGTATTCTAGAGGGAAATGTGCTGCCCAGTGTCAGACAGCTTGGTCTCAGTCGCAGGTCATGGGTCTTGCAAGAGGATAATGACCCAAAACACACAGCTAAAACACCCAAGAATGGCTAAGAGTGAAACATTGGACTATTCTAAAGTGGCCTTCTATGAACCCTGATCTAAATCCTATTGAACATCTGTGGAAGGAGCTGAAACATGCCGTGTGTAGAAGGCAGCCTTCAAACCTGAGACAACTGGAGCAGTTTGCTCATGAGGAGTGGGCCAAAATACCTGCTGAGAGGTGCAGAAGTCTCTGACAGTTACAGAAATTGTTTGATTGCAGTGATTGCCTCAAAAGGTTGTGCAACAAAATATTAAGTTAAGGGTACCATCATTTTTGTCCAGGCCTGTTTCATGAGTTTGTTTTTTAAAATAATTCTGTTGAACCACAATTCAAAAGCATTGTCTGATTTTCATTGGTTAATTTTCATAGAATTTTTATTTATTACCACTTTTGTCAGATTCAAGTTTGGGTTTTTCTTTCATTAACAGAGGGGTACCAACAATTTTGTCCACGTCTGTATATATAACATAATAATAATAATAATTATAATAATAATAATAATTTATTTAATTTATAACGCAATTTACATTTTGGGGCAAAATCTCAAAAGTGCTACACAAATAGAATTTAGAACAAGAATGAAAGCAAACATTAAGTACATACGATGATACACCAGGGCATCCCTGGTGAGAATTGGTTCTCAAACAAATTAAAAAGCTTTCCTAAACAATGAATTTGTATCCATAAAATAGGATAGCCGTTCCTACCTGGTGTGGGCAAAAAGAGCACAGATCCATATATGTCCCCCAAAACTGCAACATCGTAGTAACTCAGTGACACCAGTCTCTGCTGTAGCTGTCCGAGGAATAAGTGAACTCATGTGTTTCATTTTATTATGTTCCAGACTTCAGAAAAGATAAAACACACATATTTATGAAAAGTTATGGACTGGGAGACCTGTAGATTTGTCACAGTTATTCACATAATAAAACCCCAGTGTCTCCATCAGACCATCTTGACAGTTCTTGTGTTAATAAAACGAACATGCTGGTCAATAATCACTTTATTCATGAGTAGTCCTTAATTTATACGTATTAAACAAAGGAGTCTGCCATGTGAAATGAAAATCAAAATTTTGATATATGACGAACAAAAACTGTTACTGGGGTTTGCACTTAAACAAAAGCTTAAAAAAAAACTATTATGCTCCTCTGAACTGGCTGTGCCTGTGTTGATGATCCGCTTCCTCAGGTGTGCCTGTGTGCAATTTTGCGGTGCTCTTGGTGGATGGGTGGTCATTATTGAAATGAAGTGACTGCGTCTGTCATGGATTGGCCCCTTTGGGGCAGAGAGGGAGACCCACACACTGAACTGCAGTTTGTGGTGTTTATTAAGGAAACACAAAATCCAGACAGTGCACGAAAATAAACTTGCAACTGAGGTGAACAGGTAGATTGCGAGTTACAGGAAAGTACATCAGAACAGGGGAAGGGTTCTGACGGGGAAAAGTAGGTCACAATGATGGGGCTCTGACAAGGAGTGAATGAAACAGCCAGTCTTAAATAAGGCATGAACTCGATGATAATGAATAACAGTCGGTGTGGATCACATGAGCAGGAAGGCTGACCTGATTACAGAAAGGTCAGCTGTGACGACCTGTGAACTTGAACCAAAGATAGCAGAGTAGGAGTGTCTGGAGGAGGAGGTGGAGAGCTCATGTCAAACGGAAACAAAATATAAACACAATAATAAAGCTAAGACCTGGATAAACAAAGGCGCCTAAAGGCAATAACAGAATAATACTGAAAACTAGAATTACATAAACAGGCAACTCACAACGCATCATCCATCCAGAATCAATACACAGTAAAATAATCACACAAGACTGAGAAAATACAGGAAATAACCAGAAATAAAGTGAGAGCATGAGCACGGTGGAAACACCGCACTCAGCCTCATGACAGCATCTGTGTTCATAATTTTGCATGTTCTTGTTAGATCACTGGCAAAAATTGGCCACTCCCTTAGGCGCTCTGTCTAATTTGCACACTTGCTAATTTGTGCTACCTTAGTAAATCTGCCCCTTAGTCTTCTACTTTGTTTACACTTTATCCATCTTGCCACTGCTACCACTCAGAACACGTGGACCAACATACAACTCTTGAAGCCATTAAGCAATGGTAACGTTAGCAATGGCTAAGCTAAAAACACTCTAGCACGTGTGGTACTGACCCTAGTGAACAAATCAACTGCGGACACCTCCCACGCAACAAAGCCACCTTCAAACCCGGAGTGAGCCAAGTAAACAACATAGAATGTGAGAATGTGGGCAGCAGAAAGAACCACAACAGCACACCATCCCACAGAGGACTGAGAGCCTGCATCCACTAAAACAAAACGCGGTGAGTTGAAAAGAGTGAAAATTTACAGTATATGAAACAGATATTGACAGTTGTACTTTAGTGACAAAATTTGACATTGAAATAGGGGGGAGATATATGATATAGCAATACTTAAGGAATCATTATATTGAGACAGTATTGTATCGTGTCACAATGTGTATTGTATCCTGAGCGCTGGTGAATAACCTGTCGTCACATCAGTGCATTTGCACTACTTATCAGGGTGGGGTAAAACTGCAAATGATGTTTATGTGCATTCGTCAAATGCTTGCTCTAACAGTAGACGCAAATGAAGCATATACAGCCACATGCACACAGGGTTTGACCACAAAGTGTAGGCACATCACAGATGCGCAAAGCATAAAGCCAGCTTTACAAGTTCATTAACACTGAATGAGAACCTCCATTGGAAAAAGAAGAGAGAAAATCATCACTATTGCGTACATACTGCCACCCACTGACATCGAAGAGCTACGACAATGCAGACACAAGACGTTCAACAGCTAAATAATAATTTTTTGGACTAATTAAGTGAAATTAGACAATTTCCCATGGCACACCTGACAGTTTCTCACAGCACACTGGTGTGCTGCGGCATAGTGGTTGAAAATCACTGAGCCAGTCAATGCACTCGAAAGTTTTGTTGCTGTCATTTATGATACATTCCACTGTACCTGTGCTTTAACCATATTTATAACTGTTGTAGGAGTGTCAGAATATCTTCATTACATTTGACTATGTGGACAGTTAGGCATCATCTTCATATTTCTACCACATGGTCTTGTATATTTAAAGATACTCTGATTAAAAACAAGTTGCTATTATTGCTAAGCTTCCTCCAAGAGTTATGGCTCTTTTTTACGCATGCTAAATTTTCAAGATTTTTATCCAGCGCTGGGCAAAGCCCAAAGGGGGATCATGTTATGGGTCAGCCCATCCGTCCATCTGTCTGTCCCACTTTTGTGAAATCAACTCCTTCTACATGTTTTGGTCCAATTGTTTTAAAACTTGGTACCATGGTTTGATAGATACTGAGGATGTGCATATTGCAATTTGGTTCTGATCAGATGATTTTTGTAGGAATTGTAGCCCCTGACCTATGACCTCCTGTTTCACCTCACTTCATAGAAAGTAACTGTGTTGTGAAACCAACTCCTCCTACAATTCTGGTCCGATTGCTTTAAAACTTGGTAACATGGTTTGATATACTCTGATGATGCACATATTACAATTTCACTCTCATCGGATGACCTTGAGGTCAAATGTCGGAGGTCAGATTTTTCCCTGTATCTTCTAAACACAATAACTACTGAAAGAAATGATGTAGCCTTTTTAAATCGATACAGTGATTGTATCTAATACACATCTTGGATGACTTACACCCTCACCTAACTATAGGATTAGGGTCAAAGGTCAAACTTCAAAGTTAACATTGCAGTTGCACTATGGTAATAATATTGGATTGCATTTATATAGCGCCTTTTAAGATACCCAAAGCACTTGACAGTGAGTCCATTATTCATTCACTCCACAGACAGACAATGGTAATGGTAAACTACTGCTGTAGCCACAGCTGCCTTGGGGCAGACTGACAGAAATGTGGCTGCCAATCTGCGCCAATGGCCTCTACAACCACTACTGAATGCTACATTTAAACTATTACTTTAAAACGAGTAAAGCTAGGGCCACCAAACCTGGTACACAGGCTGTGTCTCAATTCAGATGTTGCAGCCTCGTAGACGGTGGCCCAGGAGGCCAGAGGACTCAAAAGGTCAGGTAGGCTGCATTTACAGGCTGATTTATGACTGTTAAATGAGGGGGTCTAGTCTTTGGAGGACGTAGGTTTGCGTGACTACGCACTACCCTGTTGCCTAGCAACCACGGCAGCGTCGGTTGAGGTTTTTTTTTTTTTGCTGAAATTTTTGACTGATAGAACTTTGTTTTTTATCTTATTTAATTATTGTATTTTCTTTACCTTTTACTTGAGAATCTTCACCAGACGCAGAGGACCATGACAGATAAAATAAGACTTTAACTCACATTAAGGTCAGCAGGTAAAATTAAGGTAAATTAAAACCACAAAACAGATATTGTTTTATTACTTTAACCATGTATACCAGCTAGATTAAATTCTAAAATATATTCTTAATTACATAACCAGTAGAAAATATAACTGTTTACCGTTATCATTTATGACCATTATGTAGCTAAATAATTAGATGTTCTGCCTTGTATCAGCTCAGACATTTAGTTTTTAATGTTCTAAAGCAGACCACAGTCCTGTACTGTAGGATGATGATCCTCAGTGATGTTCAGCAGCAGCAGAACAGATTCCATCTTCAGCTTCATCTCAGTTGTACCATCTGTGTAAACTAGAAAATCATGATGTCATTTAATTAAAAAAAAAACTATAGTCATTATCATCAATATTAAATCAGGTATAAAATGTTTCACTCTGTGTGTAATAAATACATGAAAATCTCTTTTAGAATTAGCTTGCAAAAATCATCTTTTTCAAAAAACTGCTTCATTGAAATGCAGTTTTTCTAACTATCAACAGTAAGCATGCAATATTTTTATTGAGCTTGCTTCAGTTTGCAAACTGCTAAAAAGTCACAATCAATAAAGCAATTGATCACATCTCTTTTATTGTGGTTATTTCAGTCAAATATCCGTTTTATAAATCTTGAGTCCAGCCCGTTCTCTCCACAGGTGACCCTCGGTTCCTGCGGGTTCTCCACCGTGGACCACAGAAATAAAGCAGAAAAAGGGAAAAATATTAGAAAAATCATGATTATCACTTCAGATGTGATGGACATTTTTAAGATCAGCAAAATCAAATTATTACAGATGTCCTGTCCCTCCTCAGCTTCATTAACTGCTCCGTTTTCTCTAAAAATAACCGCAGGTGTTTTTTATTTTTAACAGCACCACATAAGCAAATAAATAACATCAACTTCCCGTTGTCTCTACGGGACTTTAAAAGTTGTCTTAAAGCAAGTCATTTCAACAACATCATACTGTATTTTTATATTACTACATTAGTTAATAAACTGACATTAATGGGAAAAAAGGTTAGACTTCAGAAAAAAATAACAGTTCAACATGTTTATTTAATACATTAAGCGAAGCATACAGCACATCAGAAAAAAATAATGTCATTTAACATAAGCTTAAATAATCAGATGTTTCTGTTTTCTTGATTATTGGTATTTTTACATTCAAACCACTGCACAAAAAACTTACTTTGAACTATTTCTGACTTTGTTGTGCTTCTGCCTGAGCCGAGAGAAAAAAAGTGCCAGGCTGAGCCACACGCTGAATGCTGGGGTATGTTAAAGCCACAAGAATACTCTTCGTGGTTCCTCTTGTTTTCGGGGTTTTGAAGGCTGCATTTGTCGGCCCATGTGAAGGAGTCCACGGAATGGGACAGCCTTGGACGCAGCACAGTGATGTATCTGGCCTAGAAATGCGCACCTGGAGGACACAAAACCTGAACTGAGACTCAGCCCCAGGTTCACCTTGGGATCCTGACCTCTGACTGGGTTTGGCGTCAAAAGGTCAAGGTTAAAATTCCTTATTACTATACAACAAGTAAAGTTAGGGTCACCAAACTTGGTACATAGTGTGACTATGGTTTTGGGATCGCAAGGTCAAAGGTCAACATCAAAGTACCTTATAAAGTATATCTCAACAACAAAGAAAGCTAGGGTCACCAAACCTGGTACACAGGTTCACTCGGAGACCATGACCTCTGACTACAGGTTTGGGGTCAAAAGGTCAAGGTTTGCACCCCCTATGATCTCTTACTATAGAATGTGTAAAGCCCTCTAGGGTCACCAAACTTGCTACACGGGTTCACCTTGGGATCCTGACCTACAGCTATGGGTTCTATACTTTGTTGTATATTCGTGGATAACGGGCTTATCATAATTTGGTTCTGCCACAGTAATTATTAATGAAAAGTTGAAAGTTGCTCTCCATCAGTAAGTATTGGGATCTTCAAAGAAAACGGAGGTGGAGGATATTGCACTCTCCTCAAGAGTGCTCTTGTATACATAGGAAGAGGGTCACCTCCCATGTACTCATGCTCTGATTAGACAAATGGCTTCTATAGGTTATTGTACGTAAATGTTTGGGAAGGAAGTAATAGCCAATATAATGGAAAATATTTGCATTTTGAAATCTGCAAATTATTACACACCACACCTTTAACTTATAGAGGGAAAAAAACACTTCAGCATTTTCCCAGTGCCACAACAAAGTTATTGCCATTTGATGTCTGTACCTTTTTAGATGTCGACAATGCAGTATTTTGCTGGAATGCATGGACATTTATTATAAACAAGGGTTCATTTGCTAATTTAGTCTTTCAGTTTAGACTGACAGACCCAAATCTTAATTTCTAGAGAAAACAGGGCACCTTTTCTCTTTCATAACATCCCCCAAGCTTCTTCCTTTGACACTTACAGATAGTACTCTTATATTAGTCTTTTCTCTCCACCACCCCCTCTCTGTTCTCTCTCTGTTCTCCGTTTCTTGACAATCCAGGCATGTTGATTGCCATGGTTACATCCTACAGTGTGACTGCTGTTGTCTTATTGGCCTTAAAACAGTACGAACGAGATGAATGCTGCTTTGAATTGCACCTGCTTTGACTTTTTTTCTAAATGTTTCGAGGTGGTGGTGTCATTTGACATGTGAAGAGGGCACATTTAGATTGCTAGAAAACCTCTTGAATAATGCAGCTTGACAGAGGAAGCATTTAGATGTAATTTAGCAACCATCTAAGCAGATGATTAAATATTAAAGCAGCAACTCTCTGTGAAGCTTGCTAACAAACCTGGAGGATTGAGTGAGAGGCCGCATGTTCGCCCCACACAGATTGATACTCCCTAAACGAGAGATGGGAGGACACAGCGCAGCATTGAGCTCAGAGTACTCCGGAAAACACCAAACAGTTGTCATATAGCACTGGTCTTATTGCATGGGCAGATATTTCGTGTGATTCTTGGTGGGGACAAGAAACAGAACATTTTTGCAAGAGGGGCACCATTAGTATGATTGTAGCCAGTTCAATTTCTAGTGTTTTGGAGCGCTATTCAAGATTGTGTTTGAGGGACCAATGTTTTTGTAAATGGAAAGAGACATGCCCCCCCTTTCCGATTTACACCTATGTCCTGCCCCTACTTCTACATGTCATGATTCAGACCCGGGTTAGGCTCAAATGCAGAGTTTCACAATTTTATTGAAAAGACAAAACAGGAAATAAAGGGCAAAACTAAAGAAAACGAAACACAAAGACGCCAACTTAGATTTCTGCCTAGACAGGTGCCCCCTGGAGCACACATAGCCTACGGGAGAGAGCAGACAGAGGTGATGAGGGACAGATTCTCCGAAGGGAGAATAATGCAGGAAAGCACACTTACTGCTTGAGCCGTGGAGTCCGGCAGGGAGCTCCAACACAGACCGGGGACAGGTGGAAGGCAGGACCTTGGTGGATGTGATGGTTTTCCTGGTCAGGTGAGCGTGATCAGCTCCGGGAAACACAACTGTGGGTGGCAGCAACCTGAGGAACAGGAAATACGGGGAATGAATTCAGGAGAACAAGATAAACGGGACAAAGCTTGACATAAAATAGTGGCTGCAAACCCAGACGATCCAGCGATGAGCTCCCCTCACGCTGGGCCTTAAATACACCGGCTCATCTGGAGCAGCAGGTGGATAATCATGCAGGTGTCGTCATCACCAGAGCAGGAAACCAGGAACAGGAGGGGAGGGGGAGCACGCTCGCCAGACCATCACACTGCATATAGGACCTTAAAATCGGAAAAAATAATCTTAATTGAAATGAATGGCAAGAAAGAAATTGTCTTTTGATCCCGATCGAATTTTGCCATGAGTTACACATATGGGGCCGTATTACAAGGACACGGTTGGTCAGTCAGTTGTCAGTGACACAGAATACTCTACATGTCTGTATGTGTTTCCAAGTTCATTTCCTTATCACAACAGTGCCGAAGCAAATTTTCTGCCAGACGCAAAAGTCGAAAAGTGCTTTCCCAATGCTCTTTAATTATTCAGAGGTGTGTTTGGGGCTTAATGTGAAATCAACCAATCACTGCTTTTTCTTTCATTCTATTTATTAAACAGGAGATTCAAAGATTTTATTTGTCAATACTACTATACATGCAGGACATGCAGGAGAATTGAAATGGCGTTCTCTCTCTCTCTTCATTGGTGTGCATAATATAAAAGAAAAGGAATAAGGCTGGAAAAAAGAAAACAACAGCAGTCTGTCTACAGTAATGCAACCTATAGTGCAAATGGCAACAAGATAGACCCAGACATCCCATAGTGCAAATAGAGATAAACGATTAATGATGATGATAAAACCAACAATCCTATATACAGACAACTAGAGATGTAATACCCATAGTTGCAGTTCAGTGCAGTAGTGTAGATGTAGATAGTAACAGATAAGACTGCACACGATCAGTATTGCAGTGACAGACAGACAGCAGCAGATACGGCATTTGTGCAAATGGTTGCAGTTAAAGTGCAGAGACTACAGTAGCAAATGTGTTACTGTTGGTGTGCCAGTCTTTCTATGCCAGCAGCTGAGGTAGTTATTGTGCGGGTGACTGTGTTACCGTCCGGGGGGGAGGAAGTAGACAGAGTTTGGGGTCCTGATGGCCTGGTGAATGAAGCTGCTAAGCAGTCTTGTGGAGTGGGCCTGGAGGCTTTGGTACCTTTTCCCTGAGGACAGGGGGCTGCAAGAGGGAGTGTGAGGGGTGGGAGGTGTCGCCTGCAATGTTGATGGCTCTGCGGGTGAGGCGGGAGAGGTAGGTGTCTGAAAGAGGGGGCAGAGGGGCACCGATAAGCTTGCTGGCAGCTTTCACTGCGCATTATAGTGTCTTCTGGCAGGAGGCGGTGCAGCTTCCATACCACACCATGATGCAGCTGGTGAGGATGCGCTCAATGGTGCCCCGGTAGAAATAACACATGATGGGGGGTGGGACTCATGCTCTCCTCAGTTTGCGGAGGAAATGGAGGGGAGTTTTAGCCTTCTTGGCCAGTGATGTGGTGTTGTTGACCAGGAGAGGTCCTCAGAGATGTGCACCCCCAGGAATTTGGTGCTGCTTATGCTCTCCACAGCTGCACCATCGATGATCAGAGGGGGATGCTGTGTGTGGCCCCTCCTGAAGTTGACCACAATCTCCTTTGTTTTTCCCACATTCAGGAAGAGGTTATTGTCTTTACACCACTGGAACAGTTGGCTCACCTCATTTCTGTAGTTGGCCTCCTCATTGTTGGTGATGAGGCCCACAACCGTCATGTCATCCACAAACTTGACGATAGGCTGGTACACAGTCATGGGTCAGCAGGGTGAAGAGCAGCGGGATGAGCACGCACCCTTGTGGGGCCCCTGTGCTCAGTGGGATGGTCTGGGAGGTGTTGCTGCCAGCCAGCACGTTCTGTGGCCTCCCTGTGAGAAAGTCCAGCACCCAGTTACAGAGAGAGGTTTTGAGTCCCAAGTGTCTGAGTTTTTGTATCAGGTGCTGGGGGATGATTGTGTTGAATGCTGAACTGAAGTCCCAAGAACAGCATTCACACATAGGGTTTTTTTGAGTCCAGGTGGATGAGGGCTGGATGAAGAGCGGCGGCGATGGCGTCTTCTGTGGATCTGTTAGACCTGTATGCAAACTGGGATGGGTTATGGGAGGGAGGCAGGATGGACTTGATGTTCTGCATCATTAGCTGCTCGAATCACTTCATTATAATGGGGGTCAGTGCTACGGGCCGGTAATTGTTGTAGCTGAATGGGATGGGCTTCTTTGGGACTGATAACATGGTGGCAGTTTTGAAACATGTGGGGACAACAGCTTGAGTCAAGGAGATGCTGAAGATGTTGGCCAGGACATTCTTGAGCTCCTCTGCACATTCCTTCAGGACGTGGCCCGGTATGTTGTCTGGGCCAGCTGCCTTGCGTGAGTTGATCTTGCAGAGGGTCCTCTTCACGCTAGCTGGATCCAGACTCATGGCCTGCTCATCTGGAGGAGGAGTGGTCTTCTGTGCTGATGTGCTGTTTTGTGCTTCAGATCAGCCAAAGAAGTTGTTTTAAGTTGTTGAGCAGTGTGATGTCACTTGCACAGGTCTGAGGTGGAGGTTTGTAGTTGGTTAGGGTCTGTATGGCACGCCAGAGAGAACGTGCTTCTCTGGTGTTGCTGAAGTGTCCGAATAGTTTCTTGCTGTACTGACATTTTACATCCTTGATGCCACGGGACAGGTTGGCCTGAAAGGCTTGACAAAGCATCACAAAGGAAGAAACCCAGCGTTTGGTGATGTCCATGGGTTCCAGACTTGAGGCAGTTATTGCCTGCAAAGGATTCTCAACATAGTATTAAAAATGAATATTTTTATGCCTCAGTGAAACTGAGAGGCATACAGTAATCAGTTTGTGTGTGTGTGTGTGTGTGTGTGTGTGTGTGTGTGTGTGTGTGTGTGTGTGTGTGCACGCGCACCTCTCTGTTTCAGGTCGCCCGGTCAAAATTAAGTGGAACTAAAGGCTTATATCATTGTACCGCCATATTTTCTTAACTTTTAATTTGCCAGAATTGCGAGATAAGGCTTTGTTTTCAAAATAAACGCAAATTTAACTCACCATTTCTGTCTAATGCAGCTGCGAAAAAAGGTAATAGCTATGCTGGGCCACCAGAGACGGCAGTGTAACTTTTTTTACAGCACATGATGGACCACTTCCCTGATGTCACTAGGTTGGTTAGTAAACTTAGTGCTCAGAGGTTTGCATTAGCTACTGTGGAGAGTTTTTACAAACACCAGGTTAATGGATGATTATTAGACCAAAACTAAAAACAGATGTAAGGGCAGTCATTATCATATGATCCCGACTGTAGTGGAATATTTTATGTGGTCAAAACGGGAAGAAATGGAATGCTTTATTTTATGACATCTTCAACAACTGACTGATGTCTGTATTGAAATGATGGAGCTGCCGTTAGCCGCGATGCTAAAAGGTGTCAAGTCTGATCCTTCTGTTCTCTGATTTTTTTCTCTCATAGTCCTAGGCCGTGAGCAGCTCCCTCAAAATGTGGCTAGAAAATGATTTTCGTGGCACCCAACTGGGAACTACGGGATCTTTGATAATTTCTATGTAAAAAAACCTGCTGAATCCGAAAATCGATGTTCCCACTGTCAAAGGTGTGGATAGCTATGTCAAATTTGCATAAATCCAAGATGGCTGCCACGACTAACCAAGGGAATGAATGGCCTAACATTTCAACCAGTCTACCTAGAAACACGTTTGAGGCCTCTTTTTCGGATAATGTTGAGCCGAGGAATCGATTTCTGAGGTCGACTGTGTGATTAAGGGTCAAAGAACCATGCTAATTTGCATAAATCCAAGATGGCTGCCATGGATGGACTAACTTTTTAGCCATTCTACCTAGAATCACGTTGGAGACGTCCTTTTCAGCTAATGTTAACCCGAGGAATCGATTTCCGAGGTCATTAGTGTGACTGAGGGCCACCATGGGTGTGGATGGACTATATTTTGAACCACTCTATCTATAATCACGTTTGAGATGTCTTTTTCGGATAATGTTGACCCGAGGAATCGATTTCTGAGGTCAGATATGTGATTGAGGGCTCCACTAATTTTCATAAATCCAAGATGGCTGCCATGAATGGCCTAACTTTTTTATCAGTACAACTAGAATCACGTTTGAGACATCATTTTCCGATAATGTTATGAGCGTTTCCTTCTTGCAGATGATGCAGATGTTTGGCAACGCATTGCTTGACCTTGCAGATGCTTGGCTGATGGTTGCTGCAGCATGGTGAGATCGCAGTCGCTTTTTAGGAGATGGTGTTGGGGGACTAAGTTCTGGTCCGCTTTGCTCCTGAGGCTCAGGAATGTGGGCTTCGGCCAGTCGTTTTTTACGAGCTTCAGCACGTTCCACTCTTGTCCGTAAAACGGCTATAGCACACACGATGGTAGCCAAATGTTGGATCAAGGTTGTTTAGATCTGAAAACATTTTATATGGACCATAGGGTATTATAACATTAGGCCTACCTTGTACCCATATAGATATAAAACATATATAGATTGCAGATAATTTTCACATTAACAGTGAGCTTATAATAGAGACCTTGTGCAACCTAGTCACTGCTCAATGTAAACTTGCAAAATGGCAAGCACAGACCGTGTGCCCATATTTATTGAGAGCATAAAGTATTCAGGCCACTGCTGCTGCCATGAGTTTAACCTTTCTTGGGTGACACATCACAAACATATGGGCTTTCCTTAACAGGCCATTTTCCATCCGCCCAAGGCTTGATAGTATGGGTGTGACTATGTGCAAACTATATAAATGTATGCCCAAACTTGTTCCGCTCTCATCTACTAGTACACTGCACCCCTTGGGCTTGGGCTGAGAAGTACATCCAACCCTCAGACTCAGAGTTAAGCTCATTGGGATTGCTACCCTTTTCCCATTTGAGCTACTTTGTAGTAGTGGTATATTTTGACTATAATTCAGGCCCAGGGTGGGTTCTGGGGATAGATGCATCATCAGAGTGAGTCGATCTGCATCATCTAGATCTATACTAGGACTGTTACCTGGCACCCAGAGTCCCTTGGTTATTAGCCTCCACACCCCCAGATCGGCCTACTCGGAGTCTTAGACCAGGACTAGGTCACCCTGTGAGCGGTTGACAAAGGTTTTAGACATCTAGGGTTCCATTTTAGTTCATATTTAGAGTTACAAATGATCGGAGCCAAACGACTCCAGGGCACACGCAGTACAACCATAAACAATGGCTGCCACTCACCTTTCTCGAACAAGTTGCGACGTTGTGCTGCTACTTTCTGTTGGGGTCCGTCAAGTACAAGCCATTTTTGGGCACACTCACGCATACTTTTTGCCCATGATGCTTCAGTAAAACGAGTGATACTGCCCGAAAACTTAACGGAAATGTGAATAACACAGGAGAGGCTTTCAGCGCACGCTACCCCTCTGGGCGCTGCCATTTTGTTGTCACATGACCAAAGGGACGACGCTGATTGGTTAAAACGTCCCGGACTGGGCCATGTTTAAGGTAGCCAGACAATTATTACTGACTGACTTCAATCGCATTTTTCATACAGCTATCCACACCTTTGGAAGTGGGAACATCAATATTTTGTCTTACAATAATGTAATCTTAATTTAGAAACACTAAAATTTTAGTTCCTCGTTGGGTGCCACGAAACTGAACGAAAAGTGGCAGCTGCTCACGGCCTATCTGGTGTCCATAGATCACTGCACAGACTGTTAGCATAGAGGTAATGAGTGCTAACGTCAGTTCAACTCTTCAACTAAACTCTTTTTAATTTTTAGACTGAGCAGAAAGTACATCCTCAGTGGCGATTTATGCAAAATAGACACTTTTTTTAATTATGTATGTGCAACAACTTTCTAGAACACTCATCCTCAGCCTGCTTGTAAATGAGAGGCTCAAATCATGAGTAAGCATGAGTAAACAGTTTAAAAACCCTTTCAGTTTGTGTCTCAGTCTGGCAAAATTTCCACATATGGCGGCAGCTGTGGCACAGGTGTAGTGTGGCCGACTACTGATCGGAGGGTCAGGGTTCGATTCCTGCTCTGTCTGCAGTCTGCATGTCGAAGTGTCCTTGGGCAAGAGACTGAAACCCCAGTTGCTCCTGGTGGGTCAGGCCAGTGCCTGTGTATGGCAGCTCCGCTGCCATCAGTGTGTGAATGGATGAATAGCAGGATTTGTAAAGAGCTTTGGTCATCCAGAGATGAGAAAAAGTGTGATAAAAGTGAATGCCATTTTAAGCCTATATTCATTATATAACTATCTTGTACAGTGGTGTGAAAAAGTGTTTGCCCCCTTCCTGATTTCTCTTTTTTTTTGTATGTTTGTCACACTTAAATGTTTCAGATCATCAAACAAATTTGAATATTAGACAAAGATAACACAAGTAAACACAAAATGCAGTTTTTAAATGAAGGTTTTTATTATTCAGGGGGAAAAAATCCAAACCTACATGGCCCTGTGTGAAAAAGTGATTGCCCACTAAACCTAATAACTGGTCCGGCCACCCTGAGCAGCAACAACTGCAATCAAGCTTTTGCGATAAGAGTCTTTTACAGCGCTGTGGAGGAATTTTGGCCCACTCATCTTTGCAAAATTGTTGTAATTCAGACACACTGGAGGATTTTTGAGTATGAGCCACTTTTTTAAGGTCATGCCACAGCATTTCAATCAGATTCAGGTCAGGACTTTGACTAGGCTACTCCAAAGTCTTCATTTTGTTTTTCTTAAGCCATTCAGAGGTGACCTTGCTGGTGTGTTTTGGTTCATTGTCCTGTTGCAGAACCCAAGTGCGCTTCAGCTTGAGGTCACGAACAGATGGCCGGACATTCTCCTTCAGGATTTTTTGGTAGGCAGCAGAATTCATAGTTCCATTTACCACAGCAAGTCTTCCAGGTCCTGAAGCAGCAAAACAGCCCCATGCCATCACACTACCACCACCATATTTTACTGTTGGTATGAGGTTCCCTTTCTGAAATGCTGTTACTTTTACGCCAGATGTAATAGGACACACACTAAAGCGGATGATAAAATAAAGGCAGCGATGGAGTTTTTAAGTAGAGTTTATTAAATCATACCGCCTTCATCGGAACACCTCCCCAGCCCTCATGCTGCGGGCTGAGGTGATGTCCTCAGGCTCTCAGACAGAGACACGGTGTGCGTGTCCAGCAGCAGCAGTTGAAGAGTGAATGAGAGAATGAACATGAAAATCAGACAGCTTATATACTCAGCTCAGACAATACATCAAAGACATTCACAGCAGTCGATCTGGGCATTTGCATATCAGAGGTACAGACAGGATGCATGAACACAATGCATGGATGACACTTTAACCTCACAGCTGTAAACTCAGCATGCAGCGGAAAAAAACCCAGGAGTAACGAGCTGACTGTCTCTGTGTGTTGTGGGGGGGTTGAATCAGCCCGCTCCCCCCCAGAGGTAACGGCAGGGGGCCGAGACCTCGATGTTGCAGTTTGGGCAGCAAGCAGGGAAAAGCTCTGTGCAGGTGGAGGGGGAGGGGGAAGGGGGTAGTAAGTGCTGACCGGGCGCGGTGAAATCGTTCAGGGCGCGCCAAAAATTGTTTGCTGCTCCGTGATGTCGAGGGGCTGTCCCGTTGAACTTGCGGAGATCACCAGAAGAAAAATTAGTCTCTGACTCCTCTCGTGGCCATGAAGAAAAACAGGAGCGGCGAGGTTGCGTAAACAAAAACAGAGGAACTTGGCGTGTTGACTTTAGGTGCGTGCGCAGCCCTAAAGCCCTCGGGAAAAGCAGACGGCTGAATCCTTTGTGCGCCGTGGCTGAAACCATCAGTGAATCCTGTGGGCGCGCTGCGCATGTGCTTGCTTCAGGTGAGCGCGCAGCCTTGAAGGTTCTGCGTGCAGCCGCGCAGGACGATGGCGGTCTCTGGAGCCATTCTTGTTCTGTGCGTGTTGCGCCGTCCTCGTCACCCCCGGTGCGTGTGCCGGGGCTCCTTGCGTGGGTGGGCCCGCTGGAGAGGAACCAGGGTCGGAAACTTGGTGGAGATCGGCGCAGTCAGTGCCGAAAAACATCTATGATGAGCCGTGGCTGCAGATTAGTCATGGTGCGTTGGAGCGATGAGGGGAGAGAGACGATCTTTGTCCCTCAGGCTGTCCCGCATGGACGCCCCGATCTCGGCGAGGGTCGCACCATGACGTTTACTGCCATTTACCCGGTCTTGGGCGATGTCCGGAGAGTAGCTCGCCTGCCGTGAGCTCTGCGTTGAGGCCTCCCTGAAGCCGCAGGGAGGGCAGATCAGTCAGGCTGCTGCGTTCGCTTGTCGGCGGAGCATCACTGCCCGGTGCTGCGTTCGCCGGCAGCTCGTTTTCTTCAGCGTCAGGTTGCCAGCATGGCTGTCCAGACCAGAAGGTTGCGTTTGCACAAAACGTGTGCGTTCTTGGGGTCACCAGTAAAGCGGATGATAAAATGAAGGCAGCGATGGAGTTTTTAAGTAGAGTTTATTAAATCATACCGCCTTCATCGGAACACCTCCCCAGCCCTCATGCTGCGGGCTGAGGTGATGTCCTCAGGCTCTCAGACAGAGACACGGTGTGCGTGTCCAGCAGCAGCAGTTGAAGAGTGAATGAGAGAATGAACATGAAAATCAGACAGCTTATATACTCAGCTCAGACAATACATCAAAGACATTCACAGCAGTCGATCTGGGCATTTGCATATCAGAGGTACAGACAGGATGCATGAACACAATGCATGGATGGCACTTTAACCTCACAGCTGTAAATTCAGTATGCAGCGGAAAAAACCCAGGAGTAACGAGCTGACTGTCTCTGTGTGTTGTGGGGGGGGTTGAATCAACCCGCTACAACACCTTCCAAAAAGTTCAACTTTTGTCTCGTCAGTCCACAGAGTATCTTCCTCAGAATCTTGGGGATCATCAAGATGTTTTCTGGCAAAACTGAGACGAACCTTTATGTTCTTTTTTCTCAGCAGTGGTTTTCGTCTTGGAACTCTGCCATGCAGGCCATTTTTGCCCAGTGTCTTTCTTACGGTGGAGTCATGAACACTGACCTTAACTGAGGCAAGTGAGGCCTGCCATTCTTTGGATGTTGTTGTGGGGTCTTTTGTAACCTCTTGGATGAGTTGTCATTGCGCTCTTGGGGTAATTTTGGTCAGCCGGCCACTCCTGGGAAAGTTGACCACTGTTCCATGTTTTCGCCATTTGTGGATAATGGCTCTAACTGTGGTTCACTGGAGTCCCAAAGCTTTAGAAATGGCTAGAAAATTGAACTCAGCTTTCCAAAGATGTGATAAACCATAGTTAATTTAGGTTTTGGGCTGCACGGTGGCGCAGTGGTTAGCACTGCGGCAGCACAGTTTACCCTTGGCCCGGGGGATTGTGGGGATCGTGGGTTCGATCCCAGCCCCCGACCAACAGTGATCTGTGTGGAGTTTGCATGTTCTCCCCGTGTTGCGTGGGTTTACTCCGGGATTTCTCCGGTTTCCTCCCACATGCCAAAAACATGCATGTTAGGTTAATTGGCTGTTCTAAATTGTCCCTAGATATTTTTGTTTCCTATAGGCCCTTAGAATAGAGGGTTAGTATTAATGAAAGCGCTTTGAGTGGTCTTTGTGACTAGAAAAGCGCTATATAAGTGCAGGTTAGTTAGTTAGTTAGTTTTATCAGGGGGGCAATCACTTTTTCACACAGGGCCATGTAGGTTTGGAATTTTTTTTACCCTTAATAATAAACACCTTCAATTAAAAACTGCATTTTGTGTTTACTTGTGTTATCTTTGTTTAATATTTAAATTTGTTTGATGATCTGAAACATTTAAGTGTGACAAACATACAGTACAAAAAAATGAGAAATCAGGAAGGGGGCAAACACTTTTTCACACCACTGTATATATTTTGGTGGACAGTTAAAATAACAAAATTTGTGTCAGTGTCCAAATATATATGGAGCTAACTGTATGGCAGAGGTCATTAACAACATTTGTCCAAGGGTCAGAACTTTTTCTTGGTAGACACTGTGAGGGCCAGATGCTCTTTCAGTTCAGCTTTATTTATATAGTGCCATTTCACAACAACAGTCGTCTCATAGCACTTTCAACTGTAGGGGAATCCTCCACAATTGCAGACAGACCCCAGCAATCAGGAGATCCCCTGTGAGCAAGCACTTGGCGACGGTGGAGAGGAAAAACTCCCTTTTAGCAGGAAGAAGCCTCCTGCAGAACCAGGCTCAGGGAGGGGCAGTCATCTGGCTGGGGGTGGGTGAGGGGATAGAGAAGAAGATGAAAAGAACAGATATGTAGAGAGCAAACAGCACAACGGGGACTCAATCTATGGGAGAGAACAAACAGATGTGAAATGACCAGCAAAAATATTTCATTGAGAGTGAAGAAAGAGTGAAGCCCAGTGCATTGTCGGAGGTCCCCCCCCCCCGGCTGTCTAAACCTATTAGCAGCATAACTAAGGGAGGGTTCAGGGGCACGTGATGCCACCCTAACTATAGGCTATGTCAAAAAGGAAGGTTTTAACCCTTTTCTTAAAAAAAGAGATCAAGTCTGACTCCCAAATCCAGATTGGCAGCTGGTTCCACAGTAGAGGAGCTTGATAACTGAAGGCTCTTCCTCCCATTGTACTTTTGGAGATTCTAGGTATTACAAGTAGTCCTGCATTTTGGGAGTGTAGTGCTCTGTTAGGATAATAGGGTAGTATAATAGGGTAAGTATTAGCTTTAGTGAAATAATGTAAAATTAATATTGTATTGTAACTAATATTATTATTTGTTATACTGTATTAATTTTCCATCCAAATTTGTTATTTTTTTAACCTTTGTCAGTATTGACAGACTCATATTACCTGTACTACAGCAAGCTACTAGGTGGTGATTGATATTTTAGGCTTCATATTTGTGAGGCTGTCAAGCTGTCCATCACTGTCACATGCAGTGTTGTAGTTTGTGGAGAACACTGGCAGGAGAAAGGCCTTCTCAATATATTTCAAGCATGAAAACTTGCACTCCCGAAGAGCCTTAAGTGGAAAGTGGGTGCAGAAGACCACAGCTTTAATAAAGAATGGACTGATCATAATCTGGTTCACCTCCTGCCTGTGTACAACCCCCTGGTACACAGACAACCTCCTGTTACTCGCACAGTGAAGATATGGCCTGAGGAGCCAGAGAACACTCTGAAGGATTTTTTTGAATCCACTGCGTGGGAGCAGTTCTGTGATCCACATGATGAGGACATTGGCGGCCTCACACACACCATCACCGATTACATCAGTTTCTGTGTGGAAAACACTGAACCCACGAAGACCATGCAGTGTTTCTCAAACAACAAACCCTAGATCAACCTGAGATAAAGCCACTGCTGAAGGAGAAGAAAAGGATCTTCAGATCAGGAAACAAGGAAGAGCTAAAGGCTGTACAGAGGGAGCTAAGGAGGAAGATTAGAGAGGGGAAGGACAGTTACAGGAAGAAGATGGCGGACAAGCTGCAGCAGAGTGGCATGTGTCTGGGAAAGCCTCAAAACCATCTCTGGACACCAGGATACCTCCTCCCAGGCAGTGGGGGTAGGGAGTGGGGGAATGACCTGAACCTGTTCTTTAACAGGTTTGACCAACAGCCTTCTTATCCGCCAGCCCACCCCTGTTGCCTCCACCTTCATCTAGTTCCCCTGTCCACTGTGCTCCCTCCACCCCCTTTCTTACATCCCCCAGCAATCATTGCACATTCCCTGCTGTTTTTCCCCCCGCACAGACCCAACACCCTCACCTCCCAACACACAGTCCCCCTGCCTCAGTCTGTCCCTCACTAAGACCCAGGTGAGCGCTGAGCTGAAGATCAAAGCGAGGAAGGCTGCAGGTCCGGAAAGCCTCAGCTTGAGTCTCTACAAGTCCTGTGCAGACCAGCTGTGCGGGATTGTGGAGCACATCTTCAATCTGAGCCTGAAGCTGGGAAGGGTACCACAGCTGTGGAAAACATCCTGTGTGGTACCCGTGCCGGAGACCCCGCACCCCAAGGACCTGAACAGCTACAGACCAGTGGCCCTCACATCACACCTAATGAAGACCCTGGAGAGGCTGCTCTTTGCCCACCTCCGCCCCCTGGTTGGACCAGTGATTGACCCACATCACTTTGCCTACCAGCATGGCATCGGAGCGGAGGATGCAGTGATCTTCCTCCTACATCATTCCCTGTCCCACCTGGAGAAGCCTGGGAGCACTGTGAGGATCATGTTCTTTGATTTCTGCAGTGCCTTCAACACCATCCAACCAGTGATCCCGAGGGACAAGCTACTGTGCGCAGGGGTGGACCAGCACCTGTCATCATGGATCCTGGACTACCTCACAGACCGACAAGTTTGTGAGGACCCAAGACTGTGTGACTGGCACCATCATCTGCAGTACGGGGGCCCCCCAGATGTTCACCCTCTACACTGCTGACTTTGCACACAACACACCACACTGCCATCTACAGAAGTTCTCTGATGACACTGCGATCGTCAGCCTCATCTCTGATGGGATGATGCAGAGTACAGAAGACTTATCCAGGACTTTGTGGACTGGTGCCTGCAGAACTGCCTCCAGATCAATGCGAGGAAAACCAAGGAACTGTTGGCGGACTGCTGCAGGCGTGGACAATTCCCCACAGCACCAGTAAACATCCAGGCGAGCAGACATTGAGATGGTGACATCTTACAAGTACCTGAGTGTTCACCTGAACAATAAACTGGACTGATCACACAACACCAATGCTCTCTACAAGAAGGGGCAGTGCAGACTGTTCCTCCTGAGGAGACTCAGGTCTTTTGGAGTGCAGGGGACACTCCTGAAGACCTTGTATGATTCTGTGGTGGCATCAGCCATTACGTATGGAGTGGTCTGCTGGGGCAGTGGCATCACGGCAGCTGACAGGAAGAGACTGAACAGGCTGATCAAAAAAGCCAGCTCTGTACTGGGGCGACGCCTCGACCAAGTGGAGCAGATAGGAGAGAGGAGGATGGTGGCTAAGCTGTCATCTCTACTGGAGTCTTGAGTCCCACCCCATGCGGGACACGCTGAACGCACTGAGGAGCTCATTTAGCAGTAGGCTGTGCCATCCTAAGTGCTCGAGGGACAGATTCCGCAGGTCCTTCTTACCTACAGCTGTCAGACTTTATAACCTAAATACTGCTCATAGAGGCGGTATTAAACGTCACAACTCTGCACAATAGAGATTGTCCCCTCCAATACACAACTAAGACAATTACAATTATTATCGAGGGTGGCAACAACACTGTTCATTCAATGTGAAATATACCGTCTGGGACGATATTTATATTTTGTCCGGTAATTTAACTAACTGTAATGATATTGATACCATCTAGCTGCAATGTTCCTGCACTGTGTATGTAACTGTGTACATATGTATATTTATTTACTACTTTGGCTAACCTATTCTTATCTTATTTACTATTGCTTGGAGTGCTGCTATCCCTGTGCTGCTGCGATCCTGTAATTTCCCCTTTGTGGGACTAATAAAGGCTTATCTTATCTTATATAATGTTAACTTTTAGAAATACTGTACTAGGGCTGGGCAATTTGACCTTAAATTAGCATCATAGTTAACTGTATTTGAAACGTTCCAAGTTTTTTTTCATCAATTAATACAGTCGTGAAAAAATTAGGACACCTCATTAAATATTCAGTTTTTTTTATTAAGAAATGTTCACATATCTATGTCTAACTTTGTTTTTGTGTCATGAATCGCCCCTTTGGGGCAGAGAGAAGACATCCAGGCACTGAACTGCAGTCTGTGGTATTTATTAAGGAAGCAAATTCCAAATGGTGCACAAAAATAAACTTACAACAGAGGAGAATAGGTAGCTAGCGAGATGAACTCAGGAGAACACATTAGAACTAGTGATGTTACGCTCGACACCGCCCACTCGAGCCTGACTCGAGCAATATAACACGGAAGTGTCGCAAGCCGAGTGTCGAGCACTGTGTCAATATGCCCACAGTCACGTGACCGTAGCGAACGAGGCCTCATTATCTCATCACGTGATTTGAGACCCGGCGAGAAATTTGAGAGGGCTGGGCATTGCATACGTTCCCGCGAGCCCTCAAGTCACAGGCCTCGCTTGCTACGGTCATGTGACTGTGGGCGTGCTGAAACAGCGCTCGATGCAGTGGTCATGATGCAAAAAAAATTGCAAGAGACATTGGGCAGCTCCTATTTCTATAATAAAAAAAGACTAAAAGAATTGTTGTTCTCCTTACTCTCTCTCTTTTAATATGCCCCTTTTTTTCTTGTCAATTGGAATGTGAAGTTTGACTGATTGTATATTTTTTGTGAAAGTTCTGATTTTGTAACACTTTGTAATCTTTATCCTCATTGACAGTTTGTATGTTGTATTTTATTCTATTAAATTAAAAAAAAAACTGCTTATGACACTTCCGCTTTATATTGCGTGAGTCAGTGTTGAGTGGGCGGTGTCGAGCGTGTAGCTGTCTCTTACCAGTCGCTGCTGAAATTCACCAGCCATTGGCTGGTGTTAATGTCAAGCCCTGCATACTACCTAGCTATTTATAAAATCAGTTTTTGTTCACTGAAAATTGTATTTACAGAGTTTTGCCAGCAATGACTACAAATTCTGAAAGCTGTCTATCATTTGACAGATTACATGGAGGGTGATGTAATTAAAGTCAATTAAAATGATAGATGACAGAATTTTTACAAGACTATCTGACAAAATAACATAAAAAAGTGCAGTGCAACCTGTGATATAGAGTATTGGCTTTTTTCAGTTTTTCAACTCAAATGTAGTTCTCAGTCAGCCACCAGATGGCAGTCTTCATTAGATGTGTCGCTCATGAAGCAGTTGTGTCAAAGTTGCTCATTGTTTCATGAGGCCTTGGTTTTAACATCACAGATTAGAACAGGGAAGGGGTTCTGACAGAATCACGATGAGGCTCCAACAAGGAGTGAAGAAAAAGCCAGACTATAAATAGGGCAGGCAATAATCAAGGCAAATGACAGCAGGTGTGGAACACATGAGCGGGCAGGATGACCTAATTACTGAACAGGGAAAAGACTGCGCTACCAATACAAGATGATTACCATGTGGGAGTGTGTGGAGAACAAGGTGGGGCACTCATGTCAAAAAGAGAAACAAAATATAGACACTTAAGACCAAGATGAACAAGGATGCATAAAAGAACTGACAAAATAATACTGAGAACAGAAGTTACAAAATACAGAAATAGCTGGCAACTCAAAAAAACATCATACATCCTGGAACAGTGCATAGTAAAATAATCACACAAAACTGAGAAAACACAGGAAATAGCCAGAAATAAAGTGAGGGTGTGAGCACGGTGAAACACCACACTCATCCTCATAACATTTTGTTTTCATTTTCATTTTTTAGCATTTATTTTAGCCATTTTAAATGGGAATGAATGTGGTGGAGTCCTAAAAAAGATGGGGGTGTCCTAATTTATTCCTCACTATTTGTTTAGAATTACATTTTATAGAAAATTAGAAAAAAGTCTTTAATTCATTTTTAATTGTTTAGTTGTATTACATGAATCTCCCAGTATTTTTAACATTGATATTAAATACCCATATGTCCAAATATGTTAAAAAAAACAGGCATATATAGGGTGTCCTAATTTTTTCACATGACTATATCACTGCAGTGATTCAGCCGCAAAAGAACATAATATGATAAAGAATAGGCACATTGTCGTCCACACACATTAAACAAAACTAAACACTGTCCAGTGCAGAAGAAACTGACATGAGCGAGATATGTTGGTTCTTTGTCCCAACGGTTGGTTTAGGTTGGAATTCTGTTAATTGCCCAGCCCTACGCTGTGCCTCATTTGCAACAAAACTATTCTTGAATTCAGTAATACCCTGGGGCCATATGGAAAGCTCTGGTCGGCCAGATGTGGCCCGCAGGCCACCAGCTGACGTTGACTGCTATACTATATCATCATTTAAAAGTGACAACTAAAGAATCATACACATTTCCTTAGAAACAAATGTACAAAAAATGAAAACTTTTTTTCTTAGGAAATTAGTGATAAAACATGCAGTGAAGCTTGTTGTACCTAACCTTCATACACACATAATAATACTCATTTATATCCAGAGGGTGTCCCAAATACCAGACATGTCCCATTTGTCCCTCTTTGAATGAATGAATGAATGAATGAATGAATTTGAATGAATGAATTTATTTATTTCGGATAGTACATTACAGGTTAAAAGAAACTGTATAATATAACAACAAGGTCAAATTAGACAAAGACTCCTTCTACTATACAATTCCACGTGAGTTATCCGAAATGGGTGATGGCTGAAGCCGCAGCTTATATTGCCCACCCATATTCCATCCAAGAATTCAAAGGAGAAAAAAGAGAAAACAAGACAAGAGCGATTACAATTTAAAACAAGGCTAAGACAAAATATGACTGAGAGAAAAAGAAAACTGAGCTAGTCTAAGTTAAGCGGTTACTATTCAAAAACAAATCTAAGACATAGTGTGACAGAGAAAAAAGAAAAACTAAGCTATAACACAACACAGGCTGGAAATGTCAATCCTTATGTGAGTTTACATGTCGTCTTGTAAATATTTTTGGAGTATTTCTTCCTTTAGTTTTTGTTTAAATTGTCCAAGCTTTGTACATGATTTTAATTCAGGTCCAAAATCGTTCCATAATCTGACACCTTGCACTGAAATACAGTGTTGCTTGGTAGTTGTTCTCACTGTAGGCTTTTGAAATATACATGTTCCTCTGAAGTGATATCGTTTCTCCCTTTTTTGGAACAACTTTTGGATATTTGCGGGCAGTGAGAGATTCTTCACTTTGAACATTATTATTGCGGTTTTAAAGTCGATCAGATCTTTCAACTTGAGAGTTTTTTGTTTAAGAAAAAGTGGGTTTGTTGGTTCCCTGTAAGCTGCTTTGTTGATTATTCTAATAGCTCTCTTTTGAAGCATAAAGAGTGGATATATGTTTGTTTTATATGTATTTCCCCATACTTCATTACAATATGTCATGTATGGGAGTATTAATGAATGATACAAGGTGTATAGTGTGGGTTGATTCAGCAAATTTTTCACTCTGTGTAATATTGCAATTGATTTGGATACTTTACCTTTTATATAATTAATATGTGGCTTCCAACACAGTTTGTTATCAATTATTACTCCAAGGAATTTAGTTTCGGATACCCTTTCAATCTCTACACCATTTACACTGAGTTTGGGTACTGGGTAGTTGTGATGGTTGTTAAAGACTATAAATTTTGTCTTGCTTAAATTGAGCGTTAATTTGTTTGAATCAAACCACAGTTTCAGCTTTCCTAATTCCTTTCCGAGTGTATCCAGAAGTTGTTCCAAATTGTTTCCACTGCATAGCAGGTTAGTGTCATCAGCAAACAATATTAAGTCCATTTTTTCTGAAACTTTACATATATCATTTATATACATATTGAATAATAATGGTCCCAAAACTGAACCCTGTGGGACTCCACAGGTGACCTTCAGTAGCTCTGAGTTTTTGTTGTTAACACATACAAACTGATATCTATTCTTTAAGTAACTTCTTAACCAGGACAGTGCTACCCCTCTAATACCACAATTTTGTAGTTTCTTTAATAATAGATTGTGATCTACTGTATCAAATGCTTTTTTAAGATCCAGGAATACTCCAACTGAATACTCTTTATTTTCAATGGCTGTTGATATTTTTTCTGTAAATTCCATTAAGGCATATGCTGTTGTCCTTTTGTGTCTGAACCCATATTGCTGCTCACACAATAAATCATTCTTCAGTATGAAGTTGTCAATTCTCTCATAGAATATTTTTTCAAGTATCTTGGAAAATTGCGGTAATAGTGAAATTGGTCTGTAGTTGGAGAGTTCCCCTCTGTCGCCTGTCTTGTAAATCGGAATTACTTTAGCTATTTTCATTGCATTGGGAAATATACCTGATTGGAGAGACAGGTTACAGATATACGTCAGTGGTTTCACTATGCATTCGATAACAGTTTTGACTAGTAGCATATCAATACCATCGCAGTCAGTAGATGTTTTACTTTTGAACGATTTAACAATTTCAATGACCTCTCTTTCGTCTGTGTTCTTTATGAAGATGGTGTCTTTTACAGCAGTGTTATTGCATATTGTATCACCTGTAGGCGCTGTAGTGGGTATTTCTCGGGCCAGTTTAGGTCCAATGTTAACAAAAAAATTATTAAATTCATCTGCAGGTGAAGCTATATTCACATTCGGAGTCGATTTATTATTTTTTGGAATGTTAGTTGGGTAGCTGGTATTTCTGCTTTTATTTCCAAGGATACTGTTGATTATTGTCCATGTATTTTTAATATTGGCTTTGTTTTTTTCCAGTTCTTTACTGTAATAGTCTCTTTTACTACATCTTATTATATATGTTAACTTATTTTTGTATGTTTTATACTGCTGCTCTGCTTCTTTTGTCCTTTTCTTTATGAAAGCTTTATATAATAAATTTTTCTTTTTACACGCCTTTTGTAGTCCTTTGGTTAGCCATGGTTTGTCAGTAAATTTGTGTTTAAGCTTTTTTTTAACTAATGGGCAGTTTTTTTCATAAAGAGTGGTTACAATGTTTATAAATGTGTCATAGGCTTCATTTACATCTGATACATAGACTTCTGTCCAGTCTTGCTTCAGCAAGTCCTCTTTAAAAGAACTGATTGCGTTTGGTGATTTGTGTCTGAACGATTTTGAGATTTTTTCTGGGTTGGGCCCCGTGTGGCCATGGATAAGTGCAAAGATTGGCAAGTGGTCGCTTATATCATTTATCAATAATCCACTTTCTATTTTCTTGTCGAGAACATTGACAAACAGGTTGTCAATAAGTGTAGCAGAGTGAGCTGTGATTCTACTGGGATGTGTTATTGTGGGATATAGACTCATGCTGTACATAGAGTTCATGAACTCTGTAACTACATTTTGTTGATGTGGATTAAGTAGATCAATATTGAAATCTCCACAAATTGCTACCATTTTCTTACTAGTAATATTATTGTACAGCTCGACTAATTTATCTCTGAATGTCTCAATGCAAGTTCCCGGCGTTCTGTATATGCAGCTTATGATTAGATTTTTTGTTTTGTCTAGGTCAATCTCAACAGTAACACATTCCAGAATCCCTGGTAGTGCTGAGGACATTTCATTTACAAGCTTACATCTATATAGGTCATCAATATACAGTGCAACACCACCACCCTTTTTTTGAGATCTATTAATGTTAAACATCTGATATCCCTCTATTGCCATCAGGGGAGCCTGGTCTTCGTTAAGCCAGGTTTCAGAGACTGCAATAGCTGTGAATTTTCTGTTTAGCTGTTTTAAATAGTCCTGAATCTGTGAGAAGTTTTTGTTAAGACTTCTGCTATTGAAGTGTATTATTGACAGTTTACCATCTAATTGCACTTGACTTTTGAATTGCTTTTCAGTGTAATATTCACAGTGGTTATGAATATTATTGAAAAAGTGGTTATCAGGATCAATATCATTCTCCATCTCTTGTGGTTTATGTTCAGCATAGTGGCATATTTTTAGAGTTTGAGTTTCCTCACTCTGTGTTTCATAGTCAGTGTTCATCTGTATTTATCTAAGTCAGTAGCATCTCTGATCATTATGCTTTTTGCTTGCTCAGGTGACTTACACTTCTGCATGCATTAGTGTCCTGTACTCAACTCAGGAGCAGTCCTGGCTTGTATGATGCCCTGGACGGACTGCACCCCCCCCCCCCCCACACACACACACATTTTTTTTTTTTTTTTAACTTTTATTTCTCTCTTAAATAAGATAAGATAAGATAAGCCTTTATTAGTCCCACAACGGGGAAATTCCAGGATTGCAACAGCACAGGGATAGCAACACTCAGAGCAACAATCAGAAGGCAAGAAAAAAAAACAAACAAGCAAGCAAGAGCAGCTAATATACATATGTACATATTACTATAAAATATATACAGTATATACACACACACACACACACACACAGACACACAGTGCAGAGCATTGTAGCTGGATGGAATAAATATATGAATATATGAACACACAATGCAGAGCATTGTAGCTAGATGGAATAAATATGTAAATATATAAACACCCACAGTACGGAGCATTGCAGCAAGGTGGAATAAATATGCAAGTATATAAACACACACAGTGCCGAGCAATGTAGCTAGATGGAATAATATGTAGATATATAAAAACACAGTGCGGAGCATTGTAGCTAGATGGAATAAATATATAGATATATAAATATAAACACACCCAGTGCTGAGCATTGTAGCTAGATGGAATAAATATGTAAATATATAAACACACACAGTGCAGAGCATTGTTGCTAGGTGGGATGAAACAGCATAACCGTCTACTTAGTTATCCTACATGGTATGATTATGTGCCCATACATATTCTCACCCTCCATAGCGACCGGTATGTTCCTAGTTGTATGCCGGAGAGGACCATTGTGTAAGTCTATTGCATCTTTTGCATTCAAAAAAACTATTAGTTTGTTACGTCTTTTTGCTATCTCTGCGAGCAGCCCTGCTTAGGTTGTACAGTCTGACAGCCGTTGGTAGGAAGGACCTACGAAACCTCTCGGTTGTGCACCTGGGATGATGTAGTCTGCTGCTAAATGAGCTCCTCAGTGCATCCAGTATGTCCTGCATAGGGTGGAACTCGGACTCCAGCAGAGATGACAGTTTAGCCACCGTCCTTCTCTCTCCTATCTCCTCCATCGGATCAAGGCGCTGCCCCAGGACAGAGCTAGCTTTCTTAATCAGTTTGTTCAGTCTCTTCCTATCGGCTGCAGTAATGCCACTGCCCCAGCAGACCACTCCAAAAGTGATGGCTGATGCCACCACCGTGTCATAGAATGACTTCAGCAGCGCTCCTTGTACACCAAAAGACCTGAGTCTCCTCAGCAGGAACAGCCTGCGCTGTCCCTTCTTGTAGAGTGCGTCAGTATTGTGTGACCAGTCTAGTTTATTGTTCAGATGAATACCCAGGTACTTATAGGATGTCACCATCTCGATGTCTGTTCCCTGTATATTTACTGGTGCTGTGAGGGGCTGCCCATGCCTGCGGCAGTCCACTACCAGCTCCTTAGTTTTCCTCGCGTTGATCTGGAGGCAGTTCCGATGGCACCAGTCCACAAAGTCCTTGATAAGCCCTCTGTACTCAGCTTCATCTCCGTTGGAGATGAGACCAACGATCGCAGAGTCATCAGAGAACTTCTGTAGATGGCAATGTGTTGTGTTGTGTGAGAAGTCCGCAGTATAAAGAGTGAACAGGAAGGGAGCCAGCACCGTTCCCTGGGGGGCCCCCGTGCTACTGATGATCGTGTCGGAAACACAGTCCCGGGTTCTCACAAACTGAGGCGGGTTCGTGAGGTAGTCCAGGATCCATGATGACAGGTGCTGGTCCACCCCTGCGCGCAGCAGCTTGTCCTTCAGGATCATCGGTTGGATGGTGTTGAAAGCACTGGAGAAGTCAAAGAACATGATCCTCACCATATTCCCGGGCTTCTCCAGGTGGGACAGAGAACGGTGAAGGAGGAAGATCACCGCATCCTCCACCCCAATGCCATGCTGGTAGGCGAACTGGAGTGGATCCATCGCTGGTTCCACCAGGGGGCGGAGATGAGCAAGGAGCAGTCTCTCCAGGGTCTTCATCAAGTGGGACGTCAAGGCCACCGGTCTGTAGCTGTTCAGGTCTTTGGGGTGGGAAGTTTTTGGTACAGGTACCACACAAGATGTTTTCCACAGCTGTGGTACCCTCCCCAGTTTCAGGCTCATGTTGAAGATATACGTCACAATCCCACACAGCTGGTCTGCACAGGACTTGAGGAGCTTTGCGCTGATGCCGTCCGGTCCCGACACCTTCCTCGCCTTGATCTTCCTCAGCTCCGTCCTCACCTGGGTCTTGGTCAGGGTCAGGATGGGGGGCTGTGTGTTGGGAGTGGGGGGGGGTGTCGGTGGAGTGGGGAGTGGGCAGCAGGACTTGATTTCTTAGAGGCAGCAGTGGTTGTTGTGCAGACAGGGGGGAGGGCGGTTGGTCAAATCTATTGAAAAACAGATTCAGGTTGTTCGCCCACTCCCTGCCCCCCGTGGCCTGGGGGGAGGTATTCTGGAGCCCCGAGATGGTTTTGAGGTTTCTCCAGGCAAATGTTCAAATGTTCAATTTTCTCAACAATTAGTGAGGTTTTTCTTGCAACTTTTTCCTGGCAAGTTTCTTATTTTTTTGAACTTTTGCCATGTTTCACCTTTTTTTCTCATATTTTCATGATTTTCTTGGACATTTGCGCCTATCCTCTCACTGATAGGTGCATCTCAATAAATTAGAATGCCATCAAAAAGCTGATTTATTTCTATATTATATAGATTGATTACTCAGAGAGTGATAGATTTCAGGTGTTTATTTCATTTAATTTTGATGGGTTATGGCTTACAGCTAATAAAAACTCCCAAATTCAATTTCTCAAAAAAATAAAATACTACATAAAATTAATTAAAAAAATAGATTTTTTTTTTTTAAATTCAAAGTCAACGCAGCCATATACTGGAAATTTTAGAGCACTTCATGCCTGACTCTACTGACAAGCTTTATGGAGATGCTGATTTCATTTTCCAGCGGGACTTGGCACCTGCCCACACTGCCAAAAGTACCAAAACCTGGTTTAATGACCAGCAAACTCTCCTGACTTAAACCCATAGAGAATCTATGGGGTATTGTCAAGAAGATGAGAGACACCAGACCCAACAATGCAGACGAGCTGAAGGCCACTATCAAAGCAACCTGGGCCTCCATAACACCTCAGCAGTGCCACAGGCTGATCACCTCCATGCCACGCCCCACTGATGCAGTAATTCATGCAAAAGGAGCCCCGACCAAGTATTGAGTGTGTACATGGACATACTTTTCAGTCAGCTAATATTTCAATAAATCCATTTTTTAAAATTAATTATATGTAACCTAATTTTTTGAAAAACGGAATTTGGGGTTTTCATAAGCTATAAGCCATAACCATCAACATTAAAAGAAATAAACTCTTGAAATATATCACTCTGTGTGTAATGAATCTATATAATACATGACTTTCACTTCTTTAAACAGAATTACTGAAATAAATCAACTTTTCATTGACATTCTAATTTATTGAGATGCACCTGTACTACATTGTCGTACAGTATATAAACTATCCTTGCAGTCTCTGTGGAGATGGAGGGGGCAGTTTAACAGAGGGGATGGTTTGGGCTCATTTTGCTAACTAGGAAAATGGGCTTTTTAATTTTGTTGCCACATTTTAGTCATTTGAATGAAGTTTTAATAATTTATTTACTGAAAGGAAAGCTTTTTCCAGATTTGAGCAAAAATGTTTTTATTTTGAAGATAATTTAATGGAAGCTGCCCATTTTTTATTTTTATTTTTTTTTTGTCATTGACCTTTACATAATTAATGATGAAGGCCGTGGTCTCTGTGGCAGTTGCTGATTTGAAAAATCTGTGAGGTATTAAATATATCCATGAGTGTATAGTTATTTAAGTAAAATAGATACTAAGTAACATATAAAATTGGTATACGTATATTTTTAACAAATCTCATTCCATGTGCCCTTTTATGTTATTAATTTGTGCCCCTGCCTCTCAAATGGTCTAATCCATGTGACCAGTAAACTGAAGCAGACCACAAAAAAATTATGTTACATTGTGGAGGAATAAGATCAGGCATGATGCGACGAGCTAGAAGGTTGCAGAGTTTTATTTCCTCCATCATCATGAGAGACACATCGTAGCTCTGAGCTACTGTGTGACTGTGTTCTTGAGGCATGTATTGTAAGCTCTTTTATACAGACAGAGAGAATGCATGGTACATTAGCATATTGGTATACATATCAGTCAATACACATGATTAGCATGACCAACTGGCACCTGGACGTCCTCTCCTTAATCCGGGGATGTGTAAACAATAGTCCATTGTTCTGGTTGTCCCCCAGGGGCTCTCTGTCCGTATGCAAATTGTCCTCTGCTTCCTGCAGACTTGTTGAGTTTGAGGAATGTTCCTGTAGAGTGTTGTGGGTCACCACAACATAACATAAGCTGAGATAACCAAATGTTGCCATTTTAGGACTCAGTGTTTTAAAAGTCAAACAGCTGCATAATTTAAGAAAAAAAAAACAACTTACTTTTTAACATTTTTTTCCTCCTTTGTTCTGCTTTGAATGTCTGCCATACTGGACATGTGGAGTCTGCCAGCCCTAGCCAGAGGGCACCAGCATCCCACCTGTAGAGGGCGCCCATTTGCCACAAATACACACTTGGCACACATAATTATGAATCTTTTATTATTATTTTTATTCTTGATTCTCATGGTGGCCTCAAAAGAATGGCGCCCTGGGCACCTGCCCACATGGCACATATCTTGAGTCCGCCACTGCCTGTAATTCTGTTTGTCTTAATCACTGTGAGCAACAGACCAGGGAGCAGGCCTGAAAAGAAATGGACTGTTTTTTTAAGCTTGTTGGCCATCAGATTAGATCATTGTGCCTTCTGGCAGATGAGAGGAAAACAAAAATAGAAAATTGTATTAATGCAGACGTGATGAGCTGCAGCAATAGCAGAGTGTGATCTGAGTGATGAATAGCAGCTCTGTGCGGCTGAGCATGGACACCAGCAGTGCTTTGAACCCTGTGCTGGAGCCAGTGTGCTAACATTAGCACGTCTAATCTCAGCAGTGTTCAACATTAGTTGTAGTCCAGCAGTTTATTAAGCCCAAACTTTTAAGTGAGGATGTGACATTAAGCTGTCTAAATCATGTCTGTGCTTTATTACCGGAGCATTAAAGTTTAATTCCCCTGAGGTCATGAATGTTTTGAAAGAATTTAGAGCCAATCCAACCATTAGATGTGGAAATATTTTACCTGTTAAATGCAAACTTCGCTGCTGATGCTGTTCCTCTGTGGTTTATTCAGCCAGCAACACTATGTTAGCACAAATTTTGCTCCAGGATAGTACAGTATGTGTTATGCACAGTGTTGGGAGTAACGCGTTGTAATAACGTGCTGTGTAACAAAATTACTGTTTAAAAATTCAGTAATGCGTTAGTTACTGAAATTTGATCAGATGTGTTACTTGTTTTATTCATATGGACAGATATTTTTAGTGCAAATAAATATGTACTGATTGTGGGGAGACTTGAATAACGAAACCGAATTGTCTTTAATTCCAGTTTATTCAAGTAATCATTCCACTGTCTGCTCTCATTCCTGAGCAGCGAACAAAGAGGATGAACACACCAAAGTTCTCTCATTTAAACATTCTGACATCAAACCATTTCCCTCGCGGGGGAAATCACACATCTCTCTCAAAATCTCTTTATTCACATTCATTAGCCTTTTATTTACATAACTCCCCCTTCTCTCTTCTCGAGCCTCAGTGGTCAGGAAGTCTTCTGTCCCCTGTCCTCCGCAGGGGGTCCAGGCTCTGTGGCTCCGCACCGCAGGGGGCTGGCTCTCCTTCATCGTGGTTAAATCACATATGCAGTGTCCAACATATACATGTCTCACAACACAGCCATACTGATCCTACATACAGTAGCTGATGCAGATGTCAGTCTCCTCCACGGGTCCGGTTTCCTGTCCTGCTCACGCCACAACTCGGTTTGGAAGAAATGCCGTGGCGGTGGCGACTTCTCAGCCCTTATCACCTGTTGGCTGAGCAGTGAGTAGCCCCAACATGAGCTCCTACCTCTGTGGTTAAACATGAATATTTTTAGAGCAAGAAACTGCATTTAATGTCTGCAGTTGTATAAATGTTTTCTCACTGCACAGAGAAAAAGTGACTGTGATTTGTTGCAGCAGAGAACAACTTTGATTTATCTGTACTTTGTTTTATTTTATCTCATTCATTTACATGCTGTTGTGATGTGCAACTATTTCAGGGAAGTAAATCCTGTAAATAAGCGTTTTTAATGGGCTTGTCCAGGGGTGTCAAACATATGGCTCGTGGGCCAAAAAATGGCCCACCAGGGGATCCACAATTTTCTCTGTGAATTCACATCTTTATTTCTAGTAAATTTCTGACTTTCTACTGATTACAATAGTTTGTGTAAATCTGAGACATTTTTTCTCTGTAAGATGAGACGTTTTTTTTCGTCATCAGTTTTTTTTCTTTTTTCTCATTGCTATGTGTGCAAGATGATTTAAGTATGCATTTAAAAGTAATGTGAAAGTTACTTTTCCAAGTAACTAGTTACTTTAATCATGCAGTAACTCAAAAGTAACTCAAATTACTTTTGAAAAGAAGTAACTGTCGAATGGCGAGATACAGGAAATCTTTCCTGCCACATGCCATTTCACTGTACAATAACTCACTATGATGTTGTATTCTGGTCATAACAATGCTGCCACACTGCACCTTACAGACTCTGCTCCTGATAGTCCTTCTTTGTGCAATGGGATGATTCATGTGTTTATATGGGTCATCATATATTAAGCTATGATGTATATAGGTTTTATAGGCGTGTTAGTTTTACTTTCAAGGGATAATCCTTTTGTGTGTCATGTGTGTGTCTGTTGTTTGGTCGTCTACTGTCATGCTGCTGTTACACTGTAATTTCCCAGTTTGAGATGAATAAAGTACATCTACAGACGTGGACAAAACTGTTGGTACCGCTCTGTTAATGAAAGAAAAACCAACAGTGGTCACAGAAATAATTTGAATCTGACAAAAGTGGTAATAAATAAAAATTCTATGAAAATTAAATAATGAAAATCAGACAATGCTTTTGAATTGTGGTTCAACAGAATTATTTTAAAAAACAAACTCATGAAACAGGCCTGGACAAAAATGATGGTACCCCTAGAAAAGATTGAAAATAATGTGACCATAAGGACATGTTCAACCAAGATGTGTCCTCTAATTAATATCACAGGTGTCTACAAACTTGTAATCAGTCAGTCGGCCTATTTAAAGGGTGACAAGTAGTCACTGTGCTGTTTGGTGACATGGTGTGTACCACACTAAACATGGACCAGAGGAAGCAAAGGAGAGAGTTGTCTCAGGAGATTAGAAAGAAAATTATAGACAAGCATGTTAAAGGTAAAGGCTATAAGACCATCTCCAAGCAGCTTGATGTTCCCGTAACTACAGTTGCACATATTATTCAGAAATTTAAGATCCACAGGACTGTAGCCAACCTCCCTGGACGTGGCCGCAGGAGGAGACGGATAATACGAATGGTAACAAAAGAGCCCAGAACAACCTCTAAACACGTTCATGGTGAACTTCAAGGTCAAGGTACATCAGTGTCAGATCACACCATCCGTCATTGTTTGAGCCAAAATGGACTTCATGGGAGATGACCAAGGAGGACACCACTGTTGAAAACAAATCATAAAAAAGCCAGACTGGAATTTGCCAAACTGCATGTTGACAAGCCACAAAGCTTTTGGGAGAATGTCCTATGGACAGACGAGACAAAACTGGAACTTTTTGGCAAGGCACATCAGCACTATGTTCACAGACGCTTATCCACACACAGATGCAATAAGTGATTACTATATTTCTCTCCGTTTCACCGAGGCATAATAACATAAATTCACTGAAATGCACATCTGTATATTAGTCTTTGCTAAAGTGACAAATTAACACCAGACTACAGCCGTAGTGCTTTGGCCTTCGCTATGTACCCACATTAAATTGACATTGTTTTTGTGTCTATTAAAAGTGTTGATCTGTGGTTTTAATGGTCAGTCGTGACAAAGCCCTGAAGTGAGGGGGAAATGTCTATACAGTAAAGCCCAATTCATAGGTGCAAAAACACTCTGGTATGCGAGCAAGCGCAGTGGATGCATTCGTGCGTTTGTGGGTTCGCGCTGACTGAGTGCATGCAGGCCCCAAAAAGTGATCGTACGTGCAAGCACACAGTGGTCACAGTGAACTACACATGCACCAGGGATGGCAGGACCTCGAAACCATGAAATAAACTCTTCTACTGTGAAGTGGCTTGTCTGTCAGTTTTTCACCTAGAACACCAAAACAGTAAATAATGTTCCTGCCTGTTTTGTTGCTTTGTATTTGTCCATAGCTTGTGACAGCAGCTGCTACAGGTGTGGTTTGGGGCCTGGGAAAATGGTTTCAGTCACTTTATGGTAAATATACATCTTGTGGGTGACCCCCACAGCCTTCGGGTCAAGCAGAGCGCTCAGCTGGAGCAATTAGCAGAACAATGAGATGTATGGACTGATATCAATAGGCAGCCTCTCTTTGTCTAATCCCGGCGCCAGTAATCCTGCTATTGATAAGTGTGACTCTAATGCAAATGTCCATACCTTCCTGCTGTTTACTGTGATGCTAATGTGCCATGCATGCATTGTCTAGCTGGGTATATAAGTGAACTGTATATCGCTTGCTCAGGCTCGTACTGCTTTTTGATCACAAGCATTGCCTGTTTGCTGACTAGAGACTGAGGGCTCGCTCCAGCGCTGTGTAAGCGCGCTGGAGCGATGAATAAAACACCCTTTTAAACTTCAGTTTGCCGTGTCCTGCCTGCACTTATTCCGTGCCTCCACACTGGGTTCTCTTATTGCATCCGCCACAATCTAAGACATTTAATCCACAGATTGTTTCGATTGCAGCTGTTAACTCTTTGAGTGTGAGAATTTTCGTGCCCCTAGTGGCAGAGTGCGGCACTGCACCTGTCTTCTCACTCTGACATGATCGCCTGCCTTGGGGATTTGTACTGATTGTACTGATTTGCCAGTTTCAAAAGGTGGCAGGCATCCGTTGGAGGACTCAATGGATGACACATAATACACCAGAGAAGAATAACTTTCATTTCCTTTTGCTGTTTTAACATTTAGCCCAGAAAGCTAATATGTCCGCGATCGTCACGTCACTTTTTCAGCTTTGGACACCGAAAATAGCTGCAGGATACAAGCAAAATTTATGTGGGATAATCATAAGACTTTGTAGATGGGGTACAGACTTTAAATTACCGACAGAATGCAAAATATGGACCATGATGTGTGAAAACGAAGCGACCACGCCAGCCATCCACCCAGCCAGCCCCCCTTTGTCAACAGTAAGTGACTTATTTCTTGTTTTTTTAAATGTATTGATTTCTTGTTCATATACTTTGAAGATAAGATGATGAGGTACCTCTGTAAAAAAAAACAAAACAAAAAAAAACGGTATCAAAAGACTGAACCATTCTTTGTGTAAATACGTTCAAAGTCCAGTTTGGACTAAGTTATGGAATTTAAAGAGGTGCCGTGATATTATGCAAATTAGATGCATAAATTAATTCCTATCTGAAACTTTGGATCATATTTTACATCTTTCTAATTGACAGTAAGCCATTATCTTTTGCAATTTTCAAGTTATAGCCTTGGAAATTTGAACTATTTTATTGACAAATATTTACCACTCTTGACCACTCTTGACCACTAGGGGTTATGTTGCAGTTCGGCAATATACACACTCAGAGGGTTAAAACATAAAAATTTATTTTCACTGCGCATGCGCGAAACACGGCTGCGGAACAGTAGCTGCAGTGGGTCAAAAGCAACTCTGAATATTGCCGTGTACGCAAATGCAGTCTACAGAACGCAAACGTTATCCCCTCGGAGGGACTCTGAACAACCCTTAAAACCAGCCTGCTCTTTAGCTCTGACTGAATTGTCCAAGCCAGACTTTAATTGCATTATTGAGTCCCACCTGCTGCTTGACTGATAGGGCATGTGAAGGAAACTATCCTGCATATCTATTCATCACGGAAGATCCCAGAGAAAATCAGCTATTCAATTACTGCATTCACGATTAATCACACATTTTTAAAAATAGGAAGAGTTAAAGTTCAGCCTTTGAAAGCAACCAAGTCAAAATAATGTATGGAAATTAAAAAACTGAAGCCTATACTACATTTTTAAACCTTTTTTTAAATATGTATATTGACAACATATACACTACTGTTCAAAAGTTTGGGGTCACCTTATTTTTGAAAGAAAAGCACTTTTTTCAATGAAGATAACTTTAACCTAATGAGAAATACACTCTATACATTGCTAATGTGGTAAATGACTATTCTAGCTGCAAATGTCTGGTTTTTGGTGCAATATCTACATAGGTGTATAGAGGCCCATTTCCAGCAACTATCACTCCAGTGTTCTAATGGTACAATGTGTTTGCTCATTGCGTCAGAAGGCTAATGGATGATTAGAAAACCCTTGTGCAATCATGTTAGGTCTGCAATGCTGTAATTGCTGCAAATGGAGGATTCTTTGACGAAAGCAAAGTTTGAAGGAAAAAATTATTATTTCAAATACAAATCATTATTTCTAACCTTGTCAATGTCTTGACTATATTTTCTATTCATTTTACAACTCATGGTGGTAAATAAAAGTGTGACTTTTCATGGAAAACACAAAATTGTCTGAGGTGACCCCAAACTTTTGAATGGTAGTGTAAGTATTCAGATTAGATCTTGATAAACGTTTTATTTAACTGTCTCCCAATACATGTAGATATGATTTTACACCAATTTCCTTGTGAGAATGATACAAGTATGTCAGCATTTACTTAGAAAACAAGAGGATATTTGTTTTGTGAGTGAGGGACCACAGTCTGTGTGCTAAGGGCTAAAGGGTAGTCAAAAGTCAACTTTATTGTCAGTTTTGCCATTGGTGTCATAAATCACCCTTTTCAAGGGCAGGCAGAAGACACCAAATGCCAACTGTGAGTTTGCGACATTTATTAACTTAAACACTGCACAACATTTACAAATAAGTAGTGGTGGGAGAAATGCTGGAGAAGAACGGGGCTCACATCCGGGGGAAAAAGAGAACAGCCTGGACGGACCCAGGCTGAGGTGCTTGGACACGCCAGGGAAAAGAGACGAAAACCAGACGGAGTCACACCCGAACAGAAACGGGGCTCATGTCTGGGGAAACGAGAAAAAGGAATAATTCTAGGACGGAGCGCACCCGTTCACCTCTGCGGAAAAAACACATTCACTCTAGAGAAACAGCTGGTCACTCGATGAGAAAGAAAACAGTAGGACACAGCGATGGAAAACGTTGCTGTTGTCCCTAAATAGGTAAACAGAAAAGTGATCAATAAATGACAGGTGGTGGGTACATGAGTGAGGAAATAATCAAACACAAACTGTGACAGGTATGCAGCCCGCGAAACAAGGTTTGACAGTAGGACGTGCACAGACCACTGTCAAAATAAAAGCCCAAACCGGAAATAATAAAGATACAGAAAGTAAAATATCAGATACAAGTAATACAAGATGATACACAAATATATAGGCAAGACTATAATGACATAAGTATACAAAACAACTCATAGCTAATCACGGACAAATAACAACCTAGGAATAAAATACAGAAGTGCAAGAAAACACCTCAAACTAAGATTACCATAGTAAATGCAAAATAAACAGATACAGAAATACAAAAGATGACGTACAACAACTTGGAGGCTGAGCATGGTACACACCCGCGCTCAGGATCATGACAATAGGGGGCAGCTGTAGCACAGGTGTAGTGTGGCCAACTACTGATCAGAGGGTCAGGGGTTCAGTTCCCGCTCTGTCTGCAGTCTGCATATCAAAAGTGTCCTTGAGCAAGACACTGAACCCCCAGTTGTTCTTGGTGGGTCAGGCTAGCACGGGTGCACGGCAGCTCTGCCACCATCAGTGTGTGAATGTGAATGTGAATGGATGGATAGCAGGATCTGTAAAGCGCTTTGGTCATCTAGAGATGAGAAAAAGACGCTATATAAATGAATGTCATTTACTATGTGCAGCACATACAGAGAATTGAAATTACGTTACTCTGAGACCCACAGTGCAGCAAGGGTAAACAGTAACAAATATGAATATAAAGTATAACATCTAACACCAGATGTTAAACATCACACATGAGTGCAAAGAAAACCAACCCACCAACCAGAAACTAACTAAAAATACTAAGGGTGTGCAAAATAGGGTTGGGCGAAGGGGTGAATTGGGATGCACCCTAAGTCTGGGTTTTTTGATTTGTGGTGCTAGAATGCATCGGAGTTGGATATGATGTTTAAATTTTAAAGCAACACTACATGGTACGTAAGATTTTCACCTAAAAATAATGTTTTCAAAACTATTCTGATGGTACATCAACCTTTGACTGGGTAAATGTCACTTCCACCAGTGTCTGAGTCAGCCCACTCTGTCTGCAACAGCTCTGTTCTTGGTAGTAACAGTGAAAGGACTAAAACTATGACGACTATGACCTCAGTCCCAACAGCCAGTCACAGGGTACAACTTAAACCATCAACAACAAAGCACCCTGTGATTGGCTGTTGGGGCTGAGGTCATAGTCTCCATAGTTGAAATCTTTTCAGTGTTCCGATGTGGAGCAAGAAAGTTACATAGTGCTGCTTTAACATCTGGTTTCCAGCCTGAGACTACAGAAGGAATGTACCCAATAATCAAGAAATATCAGCTGATGTTATAGTCAAGACCAGACAGAGACGAGAGTGCACAAAGGCCAAGGGTCCTATTATGACAGTCAACAGCAGACTGCCTTGCATCAGCGCTTTTGTTAGTTTCTGTTAGTGCATTGTCTGTTTAAAACAATCTAATTACCAGTAGACAGTGCACCAGCTTTGTGCTGGGAGGAGGCTCATTTCAGAAGTGTGACAGCGCACAATCTTGTACACGTTGTTTTGGTGCATTTTATGAAAATGCGCTTTTGATGAGGAAAAAGGAGGTCTGTCATCAGAAGTGCATTGTCAATGTTATTTCAGCGGCGTGTTTTGATATCATGCCACTCCTACTGACAGCAGCACAAGAGGAAACACAGCATGCGCCTGGGATTTTCAGTTATATTTAATGGAGAAAGTTATAACTGTTATAATCAAATCACCTGTCAATTTAATTATAAGATAATGCTACATTTAAGAGTTTTTTTTTTTTATTCCATTCACATTTTCATTTTAATTCTGGACTTAACATTGGAGTCTATAGATTAGGCATTGATGTATTTTTTTGGGTGGGAATGAATGGATGAACAGGGAGTGTGTGTGTTCCATGTGGATGTAGTATAAAGGGAGGAGTTGTGGTTGGATGCTGTCAATCTGAAGATTTTAAATGACAAACCTCTCTTCTGAGACAAAATATTCTGTCCACATATGAATCTGTTGTATCTGTCATCATATCACATCATCATATCTTGTCCGTTCATGCACACATGTTCCAATTAATGAAAAACACACACTCAGCCATTGTTTTCTGTTAAACAAGGACAGTTAAATTTGAGCTATTTGAAGACACAGCTGATAAAATTTTTCACTGCACAGAGAAAAAAAAAACTGTATGGGTTTACAATCAGCAGATCGTCCTCTTTTCAATGTAATTACCGGACTGCAGGGGACCAGTCTGACCGGGAAAAGAGCAGTCACTACTGCCCCAGAAAAGCACTGGCGGGTGTGCAGAAAACTGACATTCATCATTATCTAATTATGACTTTTTTTTTCCACACAATTTTTTAACCTAATTCATTGTTATTCTTTTAACAGAAGTTTGGGTGAAGTTCATGCATAGTTCTGATCAAGTCTTCCCAGTACAAGCAGGGCTGTGGAGAAGGTTAAAAAGCTCCCTTTCCCTGAAATGCATTTTCACTTTGTGAACGAGCCCACATTATTCCCAGTGCAAATCAAATTTGGCCTCCCATTTGCTGTCATGTTAGTATTAAGCCATTGATCTTGCGCCATTGTTTATCCAAGGGCATGTGAGCAAAGACAGCGATTGTTTTATTTCACGTTACAATAAAACACACCTCTGAATAATTAAGAGCATTAAGACCGCCTCTTTGCACTTTGTACCCAGTGCAAAATTAATTTTTGCACTGTTGTAATGGCAAAATGAACTTGGAACTCAGATCAAGTCAAGACCAAGACCAAGCCAGGCAAGAGACCAAGTCAAGCCCAAGACCACTGTGTATGTCCTGTAGGTCTTAGTCTTGATGCCTTATAGTCCTGGTCTTTCCTTGACTCTTACCTCAGTCTGGACTTGATGAGTTCTTGACTACAACACTAATATCAAGCCTAGAAGGCATGTGTCCAGTATGTTTTACTTATCATTGCCAGGAGACAAGAACAACAAATGCCCCTACTCCAGCTCTGTCAGAAACGCCAGGGACATTACTACATGTCTAACTCAGGGTTGTGGCTGTTTTGCATTTTTAAAGTCATTATTTCTTGATGACTGTTTTATTTAAATTAAAAGCTGTATCATATTATATGTATATTATAATGCAAGAAATCTGTGTGTGTGTGTGTCTGTCTGTCTGTCTGTCTGTGTGTCTGAGGGTCACGATTATAGGACTTTGTGTGTGTCACGATCATAGGACTTGCTATGACATCATCAAAGATCAAAGGCAGGCATCACTGCACTGTAAAACCGAATAGTTCACAGGACTCAAAATATGTGGAAAACGAATACCTCATAAATTTTAAGTAAATGAAATTACATTTTCAGCATTTTGTTTTAATTTTTTTAATTTTAGGACTTAAAATTTATTAGGTAATCGCTTTCCACATAAGTTTTGAGTTCTGTGAGCTAATTTGGTTTTACAGTGTGAACGAGTGGTGACATCAAAGATCAAAGAGAGGTTTCACCATGGTTACTGTTGCCATGATAACCATGTCAAAGATCAAAGGCAGGCATCACCATGGTTACTGTTGCCATGGTAACCATGTCAAGATCAAAGTCAGGCATCACCATGGTTACTGTTGCCATGGTAACCATGTCAAAGATCAAAGGCAGGCATGCAGAAATGTTTGCCTACACTTGCTTTCTACGGGTATGCAGAAATACTTGCTTATACTCGGTTTCTACTGGCATGCACGGGTATGCATTAGTATTTTATAAATGTAACATGTGAGACGGAAACTCCTTTACTGACAGATTGATTTTTTTCAGGCCCTGTTTGCTAATATTTTTAAGGGCTGCTGGTAACATTGGAGGGCATTGTACCTCTTGTAAATGAAAGTGATAGTGCAGCTCAATAATAAATGAACTGCAAAAGCCAAACAGAAAAGAGTAAATTAAATACAAGTATGAAAACTGAAATATTAAATAAATATTGGAGGATTATCTAACCATCACATCTCAGCTGGGCTTTCTCAGAAGGAACACATACATAATAGGATTCCAACAGGAATGTTTCAGGCCTGCAGCTGAGCGCTAAATGGCAACAACAGTTCATCCAATCAGAGTGGTGGTCTGTAAACCTACAATACACTGGAATCCATTTAAAAGAGCAGCAAGAGGTGCATAAGAGTCCAGCTCCTGTAGCTGCAGGGTCAGCTTCTCTTTGGTAGCTTTTATATCTTTGCCTCTATTCATTGCATTAATGCGAGTAATGAAGCGGCGTGAGGCTGCGACTTGAGAGTCCACTGCAGCAAAATGTTTTTACTTCCCTGGAGTTATTACTCTTCCCTCTGTAGGGCATCAGAGGAAGGAACGGCTGCTGAATCAGCACACGCTGTCCTTTCAAAACCGGCCCAAGTTGTGTTTATAGTACATGCACCTTTTAGGAGCACCTTTGCCAAAGATATAAAGTGCCATCAAATGAACTGGACCATAATGTGAGTCTGAGTGTGAAATTATTCATGCGCTGGCCGTGCGAGCAGGTAGAGGAGGCTTGTCTAACACAGGATGACCTTGACTCTGCTGCATTCATTACTGCTGTATACAGAGGCATGCATTAGGGGACTGGAATTACCACCAGGTTAAGTGTATTTTATTACTAATCTCTGGGTGTTATTTATTATACCAACTACAACTTCACTGCGGAGGGTATAATGTTTTTGACCTGTCCATCCATCCTCGGGCTTGTACTTCCCATTTTACATTGTCTCAACTATAGCTTCTACGTTTCTGATCAGTATGACTTCAAATTTATACAGATGCTTGAACTCATCAATACCTTGGATCAATGTTTTTCAATCATTTGTGGGCCATGGAACGCTTTTTACATTGATTTGGCTGCTCATCTTAGCTGGTCTGCGCTAACTAAAAGTCTTGTTTTTTTAAACAATTCTTGTATGTGAGATAAAATGTCTGAAAACCTTCAACAAAAACGTAAAACATAAAATTGACTGGTCATTTGATCAAAATAAATCTCGTATGACTGAATATATTAAAACAAAAACTTCCTGTTCTAATTTTTTTTATAGATATGTATACTGTACATTATTTTGAAAAGACATCAGTGACATCATCAAATCATTTACCTTTTTTGCTGAACAAAATATCACTTTAATCAAGGGCTTACTGGAGTGTTTTGAGTGCGATTTAACTAAATACCATACATATTCTAGACGATCTTTACTCTGCTGATTGCATGTCCTACAGCAATCAGTCCATTGATATGTGCATCTGCTGTGATTTCCATCCTCAGCTGCACAGAGGCAGAAGTGCAGTTATAGTCAATAAGTTATAAAAGATTTACATTCTGCCACTAATGAGCAATCAAAATTTAAACCAATCATATGAGAGTTAATCTGCTGTATGTCAGAGACATATTTATTTAAAGAACCTCTTTAAAATTATATGAACATTGATATTCAGAAGATAAACACTGTTCCAAGCAAAAATGTCACATAATGTTGTCAGATTGAAATGTGTTATTTAGTCTCTGGTCAAGTGAATAACATTAATTATCTAGAATGTGTAGAAATGTCTTGTTTTGACAGAAGGTCAGAAGGAGTTGCACTGTCTTTGTGGGTCTAGAGAAAGCATATGATAGGGTGGTAAGAGAAGAACTGTGTTATTGTATGAGAAAGTCAGGAGGGCAGAGAAGTATGTGATGGTGGTACAGGACATGTATGAGGACATTGAGTCAGTGGTGAGGTGTGATGCAGGAGTGACGGGGTGGGGATAGGATTACCTCAGGGACCGGCTCTGTGCCCCTTGTTTGCCATGGTGATGGACAGGCTGACAGATGAGGTCAGGCAGGAGTCTCCATGGACTATGATGTTTACAGACGACACTATGATCTGTGGCAAAAGTAGGGAGGAAGTGGAAGAGAACCTGTGAAAGTAAATGCTGGAGAGAAGAGGAATGAAAGTCAGTAGAAACAAGACAGAATACATCTGTATGAATGTGAGGGAGGGTGTAATAGTGACGATGCAAGGAGTAGCGTTGAAAGTGAAAGTAGATGAGTTTAAATACCTGGGGTCAACTGTCCAAAGCCATGGACAGCACACAAGACAGGTGAAGAAGAGAGTGCAGGCATGATGGAGTAGGTGGAGACAAGTGTCAGGGGTGATATGTGACAGAAGGATAGCGGAATAGTTTCCAGGATGGTAGCTGCCTGCTCTGATGTGTGGTTTGGAGACAATGGTGCTGACAAAAAGACAGGGGGCCAATCTGGAGGTGGCAGAGTTGAAGAATTACATTATGTTCGTTTAATGTGGCTCTTAGAAATCCAACCAAGTAACAGTCACTTAAATTTCCTCATTGTGGGACAAGTAAATGTACTTGTATTTGTAAAGGATCTGCTATGGAGTGCTTGGTGAAAGATACTGCAGCATACCTTCAGACATCTATGGAGTCCATGCCTCGATGGGTCTGAGCTGCTTTGGCAGCAAAAAGGGAGAGCTTTTCATTATTAGGAGGGTCATTCAAGCTTCACTAACCTTTCCACATTCTTTGACTGCCATGAACCTTCAGTCATATCTCCAGGGGAAATGGCCTCAGACGGCAGACTGGCATGGGTCCTGAATGTTTCTCCTGATGGGAGTCTAGCAGCAGCGCTGCAGGATTAGAAGTTCTCCCTCCTTTCTCATGGCGTAACAAAGCTGGCTGCACATCTCTGCCATCATCCGTTATGCTGCTGTTGTCATCAGCTGTTTTATTCCAATGATCGCTCCAGGCTGTCAGCTTTGTCTTGTGTAAACGGAAGCACTAAAGCAGGTTTGTTGCACCCGTGCTAGTTTTTTAGAGTATTGAGCGCTGCTGGTGTGCCATGGATCAGATTGGCTGGGGCCCAATATTTTTTGCTGGTTCTCTGCCATGTCTGTGTTTGCCAGCCTCCATGCATCACATGCATTATAGATTACTCAGCCTGTGTGTGTCTGTGATTTGAACCCAGCAAAAGAGAGGCACAAGAGGTTATAGGAGGCTGTTGCCTAGTTAAAAAAAAAAAAAGTTTCAGCTTCAAGATGGCCTCATATTGTCTTTAAAAACTCACTGATGTGTTGTCAAATTCAGAGTTCAATCAGCAACCACAAACTGCTCTGTTTGAAGGTCCAAAGCACCCCCCAAAATATCACATTTTAATCAGTGCGTTTCATAACTTGCTCTATTCCAGAAAAGCTGTCTTTATTCTAACATATCTACTGTTTGTTTAACCAAAACACTCATCCCATATTTGACTGTTCAGAGCAAAATTATCCATAAGGTTTGGAACAGTTTTGGAAAGAAGGCACTTCTCCTTCCTGCATCAAGACATTTTCATTTGTCCTTGTGCATATATGCACATATCCAAATGTGTAGATAATACAGACATTTGTTCATTACACAGGTTAAACTTGGTATTCAGACATTCCTTTTCTCTCCAAACTGATCAGTTTTCATAAAGGGAAATTATGAATTTACCTTTACCAAATTTTCCAAAAATCCTCTGGAAAAGATGCAACTTGATGATAAAGTCACAAAAAATGGACCAAAAAAGTCATAAATTTACATGAAGGCAAGGCAAGTTTATTTGTATAGCACGTTTTGTGTACAAGACAATTCAAAGTGCTTTACATAAAAACATTAAAGCATTGCAGGAAGTTGCAAAAGGAATATATAAGAATTTAAAAGCAAATTAAAAAAGTAAATTAAAGAGAAACAAAAAAGTTAAAATAGAATAAGACAGACTTCCGGGAAGATGGCGGAGAGACATAACACTTAAACAAAGAGCTCTCCCTAGCCGGATTAAAAATCATCGGTAAATGGCCAACTCGACAAAAACGAATCAATAAACTAAGGGATGAAAACACGAAGGAACCGGCACAAGGACAAAAACAGGGTAAATTTGAAGAATTCCTCTCCAACAACGCAGGAAAAACTGCTGTACGCAAAGCCCAAAAAAACGAGATGTCCACAGCAGAGAAAATGGAGGACACCAGACTCGACAACATGAACGCTGGCATCGCCAGTTTGGGTGAAGAGTTAAGAGAATTCAAGCGACAGCTACAACAGGATTTAGCGGCTCTTAAGGAGGAACTGAAAAAAGAAATTAAGGAGGAAATCATGGACCTCCGAAGAGAAATGGAGCGTAAATTAACGGAAAACATGGAGGAGCTGCGCTCCCAGCGGGCATGTATGACAGAAGCGCAGACCCGAATTTCGGAACTAGAAGATTGGAAAAGCGAGGCAAACGAACAACTACAGACCCTGACGACGCAACGCAGAGGATGCAGGAGAAAATAAACGACTTGGAGAGCAGATCCCGACGAAGCAATATGCGCATCTTTGGAATTCCGGAGGGCATTGAAGGCAACTCGATGACAAAATTCATGGATCAGTTCTTAAAAAAAGAACTGGAAATACCCGGAGAAACGGATCTGCAGATTCAACGGGCGCACAGAACACCGGCACAGAACCCGAAAACAAACTCTCCACCCAGGTCAGTTGTGGTAAACTTTGTGAAATATGACATAAAGGAAAGAATCCTGACGCAAGCATGGAAAAAAAAGATACGAATCGGCGACAAACAGGTATTTTTTGACCATGACTACCCGACAGAAATCGTGCAGCAGCGGAAGAAATATGCCAATATTAAAAAAACGCTGAAAGAGAAAAAAATTAGATTCCAAACGCCGCTAACGAAAATGAGGATTCATTGGGAGGAAGGCACAAGAACCTACAACACGGCCGAAGAGGCAGCGTGGGATATGATGGAGCGGGGCCTTGAGGTGAGTGTGCCGAAGGAGACGGCTGGAGCAGCGGCGGCCCTGAACGCACCACGACAGACGGAGTGGAGACGAGTGAATGGCGGAAGAAGGGGGAGAGACGTAGAGCAGCGGGCCCAGGACAAGCTACAAGGCTTTCAACTGAAAGCCTAGATCATAACAAAGATTAAGAAAGGCACAGAAGAAATGAAGGCCAAGAAGACAAGGTAAAAGAGAAACAGACGGCTAGGAGAGGTTTAAGTGATATTTGTTGGACATTTCTAGACTTATGACTATTACTTTGATAGTAATTAGAAGTCTAGGGAGGGCCCTTCACTCTGTGAAGACAAACCCCCCACCCACCAACAGGGACCAGTGGGCAGAAGAAAGGCCCAAAGTACGGAGGTCGAGTTTTTTTAATGTGTTTTTATATAAATATGTGTTATTTTTGTTGTTAAAGGGGCTAGGAGCACAAGTTAAAAAAATGGAAAAACATGAATATGGGTAAAAATCCTAAGATAATGACACTAAACGTGAATGGTCTGAACTCACCTGTTAAAAGGGAAAGAATAATAAGAAAATTCAAGAAGGAAAAAGCTGAAATTATATTTATGCAAGAGACACATTTGAGCAAGGCAGAACATGTGAAATTAAAGAGATTTGGCTATAAGAACTCCTGCTACAGTTCATTTAAGGGAGGAGCAAAAAGGGGGGTTATGATACTAATCTCAAACAAAATACAATTTGAAAGTGAACAGGAGGTCCAGGATAAAGAAGGCAGGTATGTAATAATAAAGGGAAGAATAGATGGTATGCAGATCACATTAGTGAACATCTATGCCCCACCAGAAAGTGACAAGGGTTTTTTTCAACATCTGTTTGATCTCATAGCAACACACAGTGAAGGAGTCCTAATTTGTGGAGGAGACTTAAATGCTGTCATGGATCATGAAGTTGACACAACAAGTGTTAAGAAGACAAAAAAACATGTAACAAAGTTCATAAGAAACTCACTGGCAGAAATGGGTATGGTAGACATATGGAGGGACCTGCACCCACTCGAAAAAGACTATACACATTATTCAGCAGCCCATAAAGTACACTCTAGAATAGATTACTTCCTTATGAATGAAGGTGACAGACACAGGGTGAGAAATTGTTGGATTGGAGGGGCAGAAATATCAGATCATAATCCTATATACATGGAAATATATTTAAACAATAGAAAACGACAAACAACATGGAAACTTAACGTAGGACTGTTAAATGATGAGAAAATGAAAGAAAGAATAAAAATAAACATAAACGAATATATCCAAGAGAATGACAATGAAGAAGTGGACCCAACAATACTATGGGACGCACTAAAAGCCGTGTTAAGGGGTAAATTAATTGTTGAAACAGGAAAAGCAAATAAGACTAAACTGGAAGCGTATGAACAAAGATGTGAGAGACTGAGGGAATTAGAACGTAACCATCAAAGCACAAATGATCCAAAAATATATCAAGAAATTAAAGAAGAAAAAACAAAGATAAAAGAAACACAAATGGATGAAATTGAAAGGAAAAATAGATATCTAAAGCAAAAATATTATGAAACGGGGCCAAAAGCCACAAAACTGCTGGCAAAACGGTTAAGAAAACAACAAACAATGAATAATGTATACAAGATTAAAGACCCCACCACAAATAAAACCACAGTTAACCCAGAAAACATCGAAGAAATTTTCCATAATTTCTACCAAGAACTATACTCGCAACCTGAAGAAACAAATACTAAAGATATCAAAAAATTTCTAGACACATTGGACTTGCCATCAATAGGAAATCAACAAAATGAAAAACTAACAGCAGAAATAACAACACAAGAGATCAGAGATGTGATTAAGTCACTTAAAAATGGTAAATCACCAGGTAGTGATGGATACCCCTCTGAGTTTTATAAACTGTTTATAGAAGAACTCACGCCACAACTCCTAAAGTCATTTAATTGGACGCTGAACAACAACAAAATACCTCCAACATGGAACGAAGCAATCATTTCAGTTATTTTAAAACCAGGGAAAGATAAAGAACAATGCGGAAACTATAGACCAATCTCTTTATTAAATGTAGATTATAAAATATACACAACAATTATGTGTAAACGAATAAAGACATTCTTGACGGAATTGATAGAAGATGATCAAACTGGATTCATAGAGGGACGCCAAACACATGACAATATCAGGAGAACAATACATATAATTAACCAAATACATAAAGAAAAGAAAAGCGCAGTAATAATGAGTTTAGACGCAGAAAAAGCATTTGACAGGGTTAACTGGAAATTCCTATATAGTGTACTGGAGCGCTTTGGATTTAACGAAAAATCAGTACAATGCATAAGGACGCTATATCAAGAACCTGTGGCAAGAATCAAGATAAACGGTAGCTTAACAGACAAAGTAAATATACAAAGATCAACTAGGCAGGGATGCTGCTTATCGCCCACCTTGTTTGCTCTGTTCATAGAACCATTGGCTCAAGCGATACGACAAAATAAGAAATTAAAAGGTGTAACAATAAAGGGGGCGGAACACAAGATTGGGCTATTTGTAGACGATATTATAGTTTACCTTGAACAACCAGATAAATCAATAATGGAAATGATGAACTTGATACAAAATTTTGGAAAATTATCAGGATACAAGATAAACATAACAAAAACACAAATACTGACATTCCACTATAACCCTCTAAACCAGATAACTGATAAGATCAAACTAAACAGGAACCAAAAAGAAATAAAATACCTTGGAGTGAAATACCTAAAGACCTAAGCAAAATATATAAAGCAAACTATGATAGGTTGGAACAAGAAATAAAAAAAGATATTGATAGATGGTCAATCTTAAATATGGATCTGAATTCAAAAATTGAGACAGTCAAAATCAGCATACAACCTAGATTACTTTACCTCTTCCAGGCTATACCAACAGAGATTCCAGATGCCCAATTCTCAAAGTGGGACAGGATGATATTGAGATTTGTTTGGGGAGGTAAAAAACCAAGAGTGAAATATAAAACCCTCCAATTACCAAAAGAGAAAGGAGGCATGGGCCTACCGAGTCTAAAGGAATATTACTACTCAGCACAAATAAGATATATCATATGTTGGTGCGACGAGGGATATGAGGCAAAATGGAAAGAAATGGAAAAGGAAATTGAGGGACTCCCAGTACAAAGCATAATAGGGGATAAAGATGCATATAAGCAAATCAAACAAATAGACCCAATCACTAAATTTACTTTAGAACTGTGGTATAAAATAGTACAAAAATATAATATAAGGGAAGACATAAAACTATTGAAATGGGTAACATTTGACAGTCAGTTTGAACCGGCAAAACAAGATAGGGGATACAAAAATCTGGTGAACAAGGGAATCACAGCATGGGGCAATATCGGAAAAAAAGATCTCGGGAGCTTTGTAAATATCAGGAGAAAATTTAAATTAGAAAGATCGGAATTTTTCAGATATCTGCAGATGAGAGATTACTATATGAAGAAGATTAGGCATAACCTCCAAACAGATGTGAACGAGATTATACAACTTATTTTAAGCTCATATGCAGGAAATAAAATAAGAATTATTTCAAAACTATATCAGAAACTTATGACAAACAATCATACAAGTAACTATATAAAGGAGAAATGGGAGAAAGAGCTCAATTTAAACATAACAGAAGAAAGCTGGCAGGAAATATGGAAAACACAACACACATCAACAAATTCAAGGGCATGGAGGGAATTTGGATGGAAAAACCTGATTCGCTTTTTCATTACACCACAGATTCAAGGAAAATATACAAATACCCAATCTTTATGCTGGAGGGGATGTGGGGCTCAAAATGCAGACCACTCACATATGTTTTGGAAATGCTACAAAATATCATCATTTTGGAAATCTATGCATGTGACAATACAGAGGATATTAGGATATAATATACCAATGAACTGTAACCTGATGTACTTATGTGATCTTAAAAAAGACAATGTTATACAGGCTGAGGACAGATATCTAGTTAAAATCTTGTTGATTGCATGTAAAAAAACTATCACAAAAAAATGGCGATCAGAAGTTCTTCCTGACCAAGAACAATGGACTGACATTGTTGAGGACATACGTATGATGGAAAAACTAACATATCGACGAAGAATGCAAGAAGGAATATGGGAGAAAAAATGGCGGAAATGGACACACTACAAAGTGCAACAACGAGGCAGAAATTGAAAGAATAACCAAAGACGCTGAAAAAACCAGAAGAATTAAGAGATGGAAACTAAAAACTTGATGCTCCAACATTTGTCCCCCCCCTTTTATTTATTTATTTATTTATTTTTTTTTTTTTATTTTTATTTATTTTTTTATTTTTTTTTTCCCTACCCTAACCCCTTTGTTTTTTAAATGTAGAATGTGATCTGAATGCATTATATATGATGAAAAATGAATAAAAATCTAAGTTACAAAAAAAAAAAAAATAGAATAAGACAGAAAACATGCAAGAAATAAAAGCTACAGTACATTTTGAGAGATTAACAATTGTTCTACTGAAAGGCCACGGCAAATAGGAAAGTTCTTAACCTGGATTTAAAGCAGCTGAGAGTTTCAGCAACCCTGATGCTTTCTGGGAGTTTGTTCCATATATGAGGGGCATAAAAACTGAACACTGTCTCACCATGTTTGGTTCTAACTCTGGGCAGAGATAGTAGGCCTGACCCTGACGACCTGAGGGCTCTGGGTGGTTCGTAATGGACCAGCAGATCTGAAATGTATTTTGGCCCTAAACCATTCAGAGCTTTATAAACCAAAAGCAGTATTTTGAAATCTATTGTTTGACAGACAGGAAGCCAGTGTAAAGATTTGAGGACTGGAGTTATATGATCTACTTTTTTGGTCTTAGTGAGGACTCGAGCTGCAACGTTCTGAGCTAACTGCAGCTGTTACAGGAGTCCAGTTTACTGAAGATAATTCCATGGAAAAGTTTTTCTAGATCCTGCCGAGATGTCAGACCTTTAATCCTCACTATGTTCTTTAAGTTATAATAGGCTGACTTCACTACTGTCATTTAATGCGGCTGTTAAAATTCATGTCTGAGTCCAGAACCACACCCAGATTTCTGGCTTGGCTGCTGGTTTTTAGCATCATTGACTGAAGCTGAGTACTAACTTTGAGTCTTTCTTCTGTGGCTCCGAAAAATATTATTTTGGTTTTGTCTTCGTTTAACTGAAAAAAGTTCTGGCACATACACTGTTTAATTTGACCAATGCTTTTGATCAGGGTTTTAATTGTACCATAGTCTCCTGGTGAGATGGTTATGTAGATTTGTGTACCATCTGCGTAATTTTGGTAATATATTTTGTTGTTTTTTTATGATTTGAACTAGTGGGAGCATATAGATGCTGAAAAGCAAAGGTCCTAAAATGGAACCTTGGGGAACTCCACAGGTTATTTTTGTGCGCTCAGATTTGTAGTTGCCCATCGACACAAAATAGTCCCTGTCTTTTAAATAGGACTCAAACCAGCTAAGTGCTGTACCAGAAAGTCCCACCCAGTTTTTCAGCTGGTCTAGTAAGATGTCATGGTCGACTGTGTCAAATGTAGCACTGAGGTCTAATAAAACCAAGACTGAAATGTTGCCATTATCTGTATTGGAGTGGATGTCATTAAGGACCTTAACTAGAGCTGTCTCAGTGCTGTGGTGTGGCCAAAAACCTGACTGGAAGACATCAAAACAGTTATTTAATGTCAGGAAGTTGTACAATTGTCATTATTTTGCTAAGAAAGGGGAGGTTTGATATGGGGCTATAGCTGTTCATAAGTGAGGTGTTCAGGTTGCTCTTTTTTAGAAGTGGCTTGATAACAGCTGTTTTTAAGCACTGAGGGAAGACACCTGAATGCAGAGACATATTTATGATCTGTAGAAGATCTGAGGCCATACAATATGAAACATTTTTTAAAAACCCTGTTGGGAGAGTATCATCATGGCAGCAGGTCGTGGATTCCAGGTGGCATATGATGTCATATAAGTTTTTATGATTGAATGGAAAAAAAATTGCCATGGTGTTTACGTTTTCTCTACATGGACACAGAGGAAGAACATGCCCTGTACCTGGCATAGGAACACTGACTGACTGTTTAATTTTCTGAATTTTGTCAGTAAAGAAAAATGCAAAGTCAATTTAGGCACGGTTGGATAGAAGTTCAGGAGCTACTGACACAGAAAGCATTTGTTATATACAGTATATGGTCATTTTATAAATGACCATAAATGTGCAATTTTTTTCATTATAAATGTACAACATTCATATGGATGCTGGCTCAATTTTTGTATTCTATGTAATGGTTGAATTTTCTTCTGTTCATCTAGACCAGGGATGTCAGATTCATTTTTCATCATTGGCCACATCAGTGTTATGGTTGCGCTCAAAGGGCCGGTTGTAACTGTTAGACCGTAGGAGCCCCTTTCCCCTGGACCTGGACCAGACTGAAAGTGTAGTGTGTTATGCAGTTCTACAGTACTCTTTTTTTATTCTTGATACAGAAAGTTGAAAATATATACAATAATTTTTTTAAAAAACTATAAAAATGTAGAAACATGAATAATTCACAAGTCTTGAATTGCAGAAAATGTATGAAACAAAACTAAGAAATGATACATTAAGTGAAAAAAATACATACAGCATTAAAGTATAAAACTGTGGAAACACAAATAATTCACGAGTGTTGAACTGTAAAAAATACACAAAACAAAATAGTGTTTCTTGACAGGCTGACAATATTAAAAGTCTGTTTCTGCTCGCATGCCTTCTGAAAAACACTTGGAAGTTCGGGCAATTTCTTCAACCACAATAAAGCTGACTCTTACAGCACCATCAATTTTTTTCTGCAACTTTTGCAAACATATTCTGCTGAGACTGCAGTCTGTGTTTTATTTCTCTTGCCTTTTGTTGCTTTTCTTGCTGACTGAGGTTAGCATATGTGACTCCATGTTTGGCTTCAAAGTGCTGAAGTAAATTGTATCCCTTGAGCACTAACGCTACCTTGTTGCAAAGAAAACGGACAGGTTTGTCTCTTTTCAACACAAACATGTACTCACTTTCCCATCTATCTTTAAATTGCCTTCCTACTGCATCAGTTTTTCTTTTCTTGCATATTTTTTACAGCCCCATTACTTAACTAGGAAAAAAGTATTTTGGACAGTGTTGCCAGGTTTCACAAGAGAAACGAGCAACTAGCTCTATGGAAACAAGCCCAAAAGAAGTCCAACAGGCAACCTACTACACTGTGTAAAAGAGAGGCTGCTTGTTAATCTACAGATATGGACAAAATTGTTGGTACCCCTCTGTTAATGAAAGAAAAACCCACAATGGTCACAGAAATAACGTGAATCTGACAAAAGTGGTAATAAATAAAAATTCTATGAAAATTGGTTTAGACAGTGCTTTTGAATTGTGGTTCAACAGAATTATTTTAAAAAACAAACTCATGAAACAGGCCTGGACAAAAATGATGGTACCCTTAACTTAATATTTTGTTGCACAACCTTTTGAGGCAATCACTGCAATCAAACGATTTCTGTAACTGTCAGTAATACTTCTGCACCTCTCAGCAGGTATTTTGGCCCACTCCTCATGAGCAAACTGCTCCAGTTGTCTCAGGTTTGAAGGCTGCCTTCTCCAGACTGCATGTTTCAGCTCCTTCCACAGATGTCCAACAGGATTTAGATCAGGGCTCATAGAAGGCCACTTTAGAATAGTCCAATGTTTCACTCTTAGCCATTCTTGGGTGTTTTTAGTTGTGTATTTTGGGTCATTATCCTGTTGCAAGACCCCATGACCTGCGACTGAGACCAAGCTGTCTGACACTGGGCAGCACATTTCTCTCTAGAATACCTTGATAGTCTTGAGATTTCATTGTACCCTGCACAGATTCAAGATACCCTGTGCCAGATGCAGCAAAGCAGCCCCAGAACATAACAGAACCTCCTCCATGTTTCACAGTAGGGGCAGTGTTCTTTTCTTGGTATGCTTCATTTTTGTGTCTGTGAACATAGAGCTGATATGCCTTGCCATAAAGTTCCAGTTTTGTCTCGTCTGTCCATAGGACATTCTCCCAGAAGCTTTGTGGCTTGTCAACATGTAGTTTGGCAAATTCCAGTCTGGCTTTTTTATGATTTGTTTTCAACAGTGGTGTCCTCCTTGGTCGTCTCCCATGAAGTCCACTTTGGCTCAAACAACGACGGATGGTGCGATCTGACACTGATGTACCTTGACCTTGGAGTTCACCATGAATGTGTTTAGAAGTTGTTCTGGGCTCTTTTGTTACCATTCGTATTATCCGTCTCTTCCATTTTTCATCAAGTTTCCTCCTGCGGCCACATCCAGGGAGGTTGGCTACAGTCCCGTGGATCTTAAATTTCTGAATAATATGTGCAACTGTAGTCACAGGAACATCAAGCTGCTTGGAGATGGTCAAGCCTTTACCTTTAACATGTTTGTCTATAATTTTCTTTCCAATCTCCTGAGACAACTCTCTCCTTTGCTTCCTCTGGTCCATGTTTAGTGTGGCACACACCATGTCACCAAACAGCACAGTGACTACTCTACTTGTAACCCTTTAAATAGGCCGACTGACTGATTACAAGTTTGTAGACACCTGTGATGTTAATTAGAGGACACATCTTGTTTGAACATGTCCCTATGGTCACATTATTTTCAATCTTTTCTAGGGGTACCATCGTTTTTGTCCAGGCCTGTTTCATGAGTTTCTTTTTTAAAGTTATTCTGTTGAACCACAATTCAAAAGAATTGTCTGATTTCCATTGGTTAATTTTCATAGAATTTTTATTTATTACAACTTTTGTCAGATTCAAGTTATTTCTGTGACCATTGTGGGTTTTTCTTTCATTAAAGTCCTCGTACGGTGACATTTTTTCATTGAACTAATAAACTGATTGTATGAAAATATTCCATTCTGGCCATTCCCGTGATTTAATATGTGTCACCAGCCTCCATAAATGACTTTATTTGGTAATAGCCCATCTTTCACTTAGTGATGCTGCAGTACCGCCATCTGTCGATAGGGGCGGGCAGCAGTGACGTCAGCACAGGAAGAAGTGAGGGTGATATTGCCTGCCTGTGCTGTGAGCCTCATCAGAGAAACATTCCCATCGGATCACTACAAGGCATTTTGCCTACCAAGATTAGATTTGTGGAAAATGATATTTAAATAAAGTTTTGTAAAATCATATATTGAGTTTATTAATGTTCATGTCAATTTTATAATTCTAATATTTCAGCATTCATCAAAGTCGCATGTCATATACATTTGAATCATTTTTCTACCATTTTATGATATAAAATTCGGGTTCCATTTTTAAAAGCACATTTCTCTTAAAATCTTAGGCTTATATTTGTTTGTCTTAGCAAAATATGTTGCTTCCCTAACAATTGAAAGCTGAACTTTCATTGCTAATTGGAAATTTCTTCTACTTTTACATGTTTGATTTTGAAAATCTAGATACATGTTGCTCAACAGCATCAGCTTTGATGGGACGCTGAAATTTGGCACTCAATGTGGCAGGAACTCTGGCTTGTACAGAGTGCCACTGCTCCCATAAGTGGGTTGGATCAACCAAGGTTTTGTTGAACAGAGTATTCATCAGATCATCCACATATTCTGAAAAAAAAATATATTCAATAAAAATTAGACATCCATTTGACTACAGTATGAAATACAAATTTGACCCAAATTAACATAATTTGAGAAAAGCTATGAAATGTGAAAGTTGAATGAAGACCAACCCTCCACCCACTGTAAATATCATATACAAGCCTAGAAAATGATACTAATATTTCTTATACTCCCCGAAAGTTGGATTAACTTTCTTTGCTTGCAGTGAATATCCGCCTTTTTTGAATTTTGGGTACCTGATGATGAAGACCGGCTCACCATCACGATTCTGTGCCTGCTTGCGGCCTGCATTTTCATTAAAGTGCATTGCAGCTAAACAAAGTCTGTAATTAGAATATTATCACAATGATTTATTTTTGGACATATAAGTGATCTGTCTATCAGCAGAAACTCTATGTAATTGGCACTGTTATTATAATTGCATTTCATATTTTTGGTCACATATTGCATCTCCTCACCTTGTCAACATTCCAAGGAATGAGAAGTGTACACTCTTTGGTGCAAAATGAATAATCAGACTGTGGAAAGCCTCCACATTTGAAGTTTGCTGCCCTGGACTCAGCTTTCGCACATCCCTGAGGACCCGTGTTTAGTTGATCATATCAACAACTTTTTCACAGCCCTTTGTCCCTGAAATAAATAAATTGTAGGTGTGAGATATGTGACCAAAAATGATGAAAATCAATGGGATAATAATTTTTATATATATATATATAATACATGCACTGTTGTTTCATTGTGTGAAACTGTTTTTTGTGTTAGGTTGCAGTCTCTCAGGAGCTGGGGGATCGTATGTAGTGCTCGCATCTTTGTACTTGGGTTGATGTGCAGGCAGCAGAGCAGCGCGCCGTTCAGCCGGAAAAAAGCAGAGGACAAGGGTAACGGGCACCATACCGAGACAGGGATAATCAGTGATAATGTTGCTTACTTGCAGGGACAGGTGGCTGGCGTCGGCAGGTGATGAGCCCGGGAGACAGCGTCCTGCAGGTGGGCTAAATAGCTGCTGCTGACGAGGCGCAGGTGTGCGCGCAGCTGAAGCCGCTGATGAGCGGCAAGTCGTGACACAAATTGCATCTTATTCTCGAAATCGCTGTCAACGAAATGTCTACTGCACATGTTGGGTGAGTTACCGACATCATTCCAATTTTTTCGCGTTTTCTGAACGAATTTCACCCATGCCGTTCTGATTTTCCCAAGGATGGGAAATTCAAAAACACTCACCGCATGCTCCGCTGGTATAACGTCGCTCCCGTAGACAACACAACGCCAAACCATAATTAATTCAATTCCTGAAATCCTAATCTTAATAAATAATCTATTTGTAATCCACAAGTACTCCGAGAAATATCCGTAATCGCCGATTTTAAAACGTAAACAACAAGCAATGTCCGCCGAGCGTGTGCGTGTCTCTCCCTGTGATGATGTCACACAGTCAGTGGCCATCTTAGCCGCTGATCGCTTGGCTGAGTCAGACAGCTCTCAAGGACAGCGTACTTCAAGAGCGCATTGTCACCTTATGCAACATTTGTTGACACCAAAACATGTGCGGTTCAAATTAGCTTGTCTCACACAAAAATTTAAGATATGATTTAGCGATATTGAATTTTCGTCTGGACAAGGGGTACAGAGGGGTACCAACAATTTTGTCTACAGCTGTATATGGATATATAGATTTATTTTTGTTTGCAGTGAATTGATTATAAACACAGTGAGCATTGAATAACGGAATTTTACAAACTCTTAATTAAAAGAAGATACATATGTATTCTGCAACAGCAAATTTATAGTAAACACAGTCAACATAACTCTGAAAAATAAAATTTTTTAAAAACTCTGATCAAAAGAAAAGACGTGCATTCTGCATAAGTAACAGCACTAAACATGATTACAGTTTAGTGATATGGGATGATGGGAGTTGTTCACTGCTAGTCATTTAAACAAAAACTAATTATTACTCTGTTATTATTCAGCAGCCAACAACTTTAAATTAAAATTAAGATTAAATTGTCAGGGGATCTTCTGCCAGTCTGTAATAAGACCAAATATCTTGGGTCATATTGTAAAAATTAATTTTGGACGGTTAGCAGAATCTTTTCAGTCAATCAACCAATAATCACAGAAGAAATACTGTTTCTCAGCTTAACTTTTATTGAATCACACAGGAAGTCAAACACGGTCGTGGGTCTCAGCAGCTCAAACCGGTTAAGACCCAGAACAAAGCACTTCCCCCTATAGAAAGCTTCTGAGCTGTTGGGCATTCCCAGCAGCCCTCCAACAATATGTGTCCATTGTCCAAACTGGTCTTCTCAGCGTCCAAATGCCCACATCCTTCCTCTCAGCGCTCCAATGGCTCTAGGTGTCTTCTTGCTTTTATGGCTTTTATGGTTCCTCTCCGGCCAGATGTCTCCTCTTTAGTCCTTTATGGCATTCTGTTGTTTAGCCCATGCAACCTCTTGCCCATATATGGAAGCAGTAAACAGAGACTAGAGTTTTTGTGGGTGTGCATGTATGCGTGTGCATGTGTGGGTGTGGAGCTAAGGCACTTTTTGGGTGTGTGTGTGGGGGGGGGGGGGGTGAATGTATGTATGTAGCTTGTGTGTGAGAGCACTTTGTGTGTAATATCTAACTAATTAATCTTCACTATTTATTATAACAATTTCCCCTCTTGACTCCATTTTGATGGAGTCAGTAACTATGGCAGGCTCAATAATAAACAGGCATCAGACAATGTTATTTTCATGTGAGATGAGCGAAAAACCTGTAGGCAGTATATACTTTCATGAGTAATCATTGTAATGAGATTTCTTTATTTGGTGCATATTCACAGGTGAAAATTTTCATCTCAGGCCCCACTGCCCTTGGCAGCCTTTTTTGGAAATTTTATTGACAAACATGTTATATCAGAAAAAATAAACATATGCAAAACGAAACATTTCAGTTAAAACATTTCTTACCTGTGTGTTGTGTCTGAGCCTCAATACCTGCCACATAACAGAGCTTCAAACATTCTAATTCTATTCTAACTACATGACTGCAAATAGCACAATATTTTGAAGATACCTACAAGAACATGGCCCACCGCAGGAGGGTGCCTTCAGAGCACACTCTTTTCATGTAAGATTATATGTATGTGGGCAGTGTTGGATGTGTGGACAGTAAATAGAACAGTGGATAGCAGAAAGACACAATATATTAATTTCAAACAATGGCCTCTCCTTCATCATTGTCAGTACCAAATTCACAGTGGTTCGTGTTGTGGAGGAGAGACCTAGACTCCTCTTGGGAGTGGACCTGAGCCCATCATCCTCTGGATTGGCTCCTTGGATAGGGCTGGGATTATGCATCTCTCCGCAACGCTCTCAAACATGGGATACAGCAACACCCCACCCCGAGTATCACTGCTAGTGAGATGACTACAATCAGGATTACTGAACGTGTCACACTTGCCCAACATCCAAAGATGGATTAGAGCCAAGTTGGGAAAGCATCTGGCTCATATCCAATATTGTAGTGGAGAAAAAGGAATGGGTGAAGGCAACGAGCTGGATGAACAAGACATTATTTTTCTCCAACATACAGCAAACACGCTTCATAGCTCAGCAGAGCTATTGCGCTGTCAAGGTCCCTGTACATTGCTCTTTTATCCTTATTGCATGGACAAAGAGAATGTGTGGCACATTAGCATTCCGATTGTCAGACAATGCACATCATTAACATAACAAACAGGCGCCGCTTCAACACCTTCCTTCTCTCTGTGGCTCCGGTGAGCTTATTCTCCCCCCGGGGTGGGGGTGGGGGCTCAACCTAGACTGTCCCGTCTGATACCCCCCAGTGGCACCTCTTCCTTCAGTCCATTGTCCTCTCCTCTCTTTGTCTGGGTGTGAGGAAACCCTACAACTGTGCCCCCCCACACACACACAGGCCCTCTCCAAACACCCAAAAGGGGCTCTACCCCCCTGTCCTTTGGGCTCAAGTCGGCGCCCATAGCAGCTGCAGCGGGGGGTTGTCGATCCAGTAGAACCGTCCTGCTGGTGAAGTGTATCGGAGGAATGTAAGTTTGTGGAGGGAAAGAGGGAGGGTGGGAAAACACCTTATGCTTTGCCTCAGGGTCTGCCATGTTGAACAGTCCATTATATGGTGGGCGCAGCAGGGTCCTGTGCACATCATGCCTGACAGAAACAAAACCAGCATTCTGCAGGCTTTTTGGGACAAAGGTGTGGGGAAAGCAATGGTGGGCCAGCCCAGTACGTTAAAAGCCTCCGGGCCGTGTAAACATTATGTGGGTGAATCCGTCTAAGGTGCTGGATCTTCCAGTAGATCTCTCTGGGGATCAGCAGCGGCTGAGAAAAAAAAAAATAAAAGCTCTGTCAGGGAAACTTGGCAAATCTTCTTTAGGTGCGGGCGCAGTCCTAAAGGATCCGGGGAAGGCAATCGCCCCAATTCTCCGGGGATGCACAGCGGCTGAGAAATAAATATAAGTCCTTTCAGTGAGGCTGCCCGACTCCTTTAGATGCGAAGCACATGTCTAAAGGATCCAGGGAAGCCTTGATCAGCCCTATTCTCTGGGAATTTGCAGTGGCTGATGACAATATATAGGTTCTTGGAGCCGACTTGTCCCTGGTACGTGGCACACGCATCCGGTGCAGCGACCATGATGCAGCATTATGTGCCATCCATAGTTATCCCTGTAATCCCGCGGAGTACGCACGAAGCTTCTGTGCCCCGCTGTCGGGAGGTGAAGCCAGGGTCCGGGAGCTGGACTGAAACAGTGGAGGCGGCACTGATTTTCTCCCTCCAGGCTCCGGGGCGATGCTTGGCTCGCAATCCATGGCGCATTTTGGGTTCCAGTGTGGCTCGCTCCGGCGAGCGCTCTCCATGGTACATCGGGTTCATCAGTGTGGAGGAAGGGATAGGCGCTCGATGGCACATTGAGGGTCACCACTGTGGAGAAAAAGGAATGGGTGAAGGCAATAAGCTGGATGACAAGGCTTTATTTTTCTCCCAACATAACAGCAAACACGCTTCATAGCTCGGCAGAGCTACAGTTAGGCCCAGAAATATTTGGACAGCGACACAATCTTCATGATTTGGGCTCTGCATGCCACCACATTGGATTTGAAATGAAACAACTACAACGGAATTGAATTGCAGACTTTAAGGTTTAATTCAAGGGGTTGAACAAAAATATATGATTAAACATGTAGGAATTGTAGCTATTTTTATACAAACGCTCCTCATTGCAGGGGCTCAAAAGTAATTTTACAAATAAACATAACCCTAAGTAAAATGTAATATTTTGTTGAATCCTTTGCAGGCAATGACTGCCTGAAGTCTGGAACCCATGGACATCACCAAACGCTGGGTTTCCTCCCTTGTGATGCTTTGCCAGGCCTTTACTGCAGCTGTCTTCAGTTGTTGCTTGTTTGTGGGTCTTCCTGCCTTAAGTTTTGTCTTGAGCAAGTGAAATGCATGCTCGATTGGGTTGAGATCTGGTGATTGACTCAGCCATTGCAGAATATTCCACTTCTTTGCTTTAAAAAACTCCTGGGTTGCTTTTGCAGTATGTTTTGGATCATTGTCCATTTGTACTGTGAAGCGCCGCCCAATCAACTTTGCTGCATTTGGCTGAATCTGAGCAGAAAGTATATCCCTATACACCTCAGAATTCATCCGGCTGCTTCTGTCTTTTGTCACATCATCAATAAACACAAGTGACCCAGTGCCATTGGAAGCCATGCATGCCCATGCCACCACACTGCTGCCTCCACCATGTTTTACAGAAGATGTGGAGTGCTTTGGATCATGAGCTGTTCCAATTCTTCTCCAAACTTTCTTCTTCCCATCATTCTGGTACAGGTTGATCTTAGTCTCATCTGTCAAAAGAACGCTGTTCCAGAACTGGGCTGGCTTCTTCAGGTGTTTTTTGGCAAAGTCAATTCTGGCCTTTCTATTTTTGAGGCTGATTAATGGTTTGCACCTTGTGGTGAATCCTTTGTATTTACTTTCATGAAGTCTTCTCTTTATGGTAGACTTAGATACTGATACACCTACTTCCTGGAGAGTGTTCTTCACTTGGTGGATGTTGTGAAGGGGTTGTTCTTCACCATGGAAAGGATTCTGCGATCATCCACCACTGTTGTCTTCTGTGGACGTCCAGGCCTTTTTGAGTTCCCAAGCTCACCAATGCACTCTTTTTTCTCAGAATGTACCAAACTGTTGATTTGGCCACTCGTAACATTTCTGCTATCTCTCTGATGGATTTCTTCTTTTTTTTTTTTTTTTTTCAGCCTCAGGATGGTCTGTTTCACCTCCATTGAGCTCCTTTGACCGCATGTTGTGTGTTCACAGCAACAGCTTCCAAATGCAAACGCCACACCTGGAATCAACTCCATACCTTTTAACTGCTTAATTGATGTCAGGTTAACGAGGGAAGAGCCCATGCAGCCTTTTATTTTTTTATTTATTTATTTTTTTTGCAGCCTTCTGAGTCAATTGGCCAATTACTTTTGGTCCCTTGAAAAAGAGACGGCTATGTATTAAAGAGCTGTAATTCCTAAACCCTTGCTTCAATTTGGATGTGAATACTCTCAAATTACAGCTGAGAGTTTGCACTTTAAGCCCATATTGATTATATAATTGTATCCTGAATATGCTTTCGTAAACAGCTAAAATAACAAAACTTGTTTCACTGTCCAAATATTTTTGGGCCTAACTGTATTGCGCTGTCAAGGTCCCTGTACATTGCTCTTTTATACTTGTTGCATGGACAAAGAGAATGTGTGGCACATTAGCATTCCAATTGTCAGACAATGCACATCATTAACGTAACATAAACAGGTGCCACTTCAACAGCTTCCTTCTCTGCAGCTCCGGTGATCTTATTCTCCCTGTCTGATACCCCCCCCAGTGGCACCTCTTCCTTCAGTCCATTGTCCTCTCCTCCCTTTGTCTCTCTGGGTATGAGGAAACCCTACAACTGTGCCCCCCCCCCCCACAGTGTCACGTAAATCTAATTGCCGAGTTTTCCTTTTTTTTTCTCTCACAGTTGTACTGCATGTGAGGTGGCTTTTATTACTTGTGAAAAGACCTGTACTGTGACAGTTCTACAGTTTGGCTATTTCTGAGTGCTAAGGGTGAGGTAGTAAATAGTAAATAGCTGACATTTTCTCCCTATTAATAACTTACGGGGAATCAGGTAGAGCGTCGTACTGGGGGTGGATTGCAGTGCCATCAGCACTAATGGCAGTGCATACACCCATGCCATACCTGTTCCCATATATTATTTGGCTATCACTTGCTTTAAAGTGTCACTTGCCTATACTGAACCAAAACCTATGCTTTATGCCTAGAACTTGTTCCATCCTTCAAATGTTTATTGGCAAAATGACTTCCATTGTCTGATCTGATTGTTCTGGGGAAACCATGTCTAGGAATCACTTCTGCTGTTAGCCACTTTATCACTTCTTTTGCACTCTCATTTTTACAAGCTTTGGCTTCCACTCATCTTGCAAATGTGTCCACACAGACCAACAAATATCTGTAACCCCCACACCTATTTTGGGGCCCATATCTATTCACTTCAGCCTTATTTATATATCGCCATTTCACAACAACAGTCCTCTCATAGCACTTTCAACTGTACAGGAAACCCCCACAATTGCAGAAAAACCCCAGCAATCAGGTGCAAAACCAAGCTCAGGGAGGGACAGTCATCTGCTACAACTGTCTGAGGGTGTGGGGATAGAGAAGAAAAAGAAAAGAACAGACATGTAGAGAGTAAACAGCACGATGGGATTCAATCTATGGGAGAGAACAAACAGATGTTAATCAGTAAAAATATTTCATGTGAAACACAGCGCATTATTGGAGATCCCCCAGCTGTCTAAACATATAAGCAGCATAACTAAGGGAGGGTTCAGGGGCACATGATCACACCCTAATTATAAGTTATAGCAAAAAGGAAGGTTTTAACCCTATTCCTAAAAACAAGAATCGACTTTAACTCCCGAATCTGGATTGGCACCTGGTTCCACAGGAGAGAAGCTTGATAACTAAAGACTCTGCCTCCCATTGCACATATTATAAATAATCCTGCATTTTGGGAGTGTAGTGATCTATTAGGATGATAGGGTAGTATCAGATCTTTTAAAAGGGGCCTGATTATTTAGGGCTTTAGAAGTAAGAGAGAAGGATTTTAAACTTAATCCTAAGGGAGGCCAGAACCGGAGAGAGATGATCTCGCTTTCTAGTACCGATTAAAACTCTTGCTGCAGCATTTTGGATCAGCTGAAGGCTTTGGGTTTTTTTTTTTTTATATGTTTTAGGACAGCTTGATAATAAAGAGCTACAATAATCTAATGTAGAGCTATCAAAAGTGTGGATTAGGTTCCCACCATCACTCTGAGACAGGATGCTCCTAATCTTGACAATATTACGCAAATGATAGAAGGTCGCCTTAGAAACAAGTTTAATGTGTGAGTTAATAACAGATCTTGATCAAAAATTATTTGTGAAAACAATCACTATTTCTTTCCATGGCTCTGTAGGGGCAGGGAATGCACCAAGGAAGGCCTCCCATGTGCATTTTGGGTTGACCTTTAGGCATGCTTCACACTAGATTAACCTTTGATATGTGACCTTGCTCATGTGCTTCTGCATAATAACAGCACTTTAGCAGGGGCTACTATTCCTGCATCTACAGTTTGAAATGCACCTGTCCTCATCATATTTTACAACTGCATATGAGGCACTCAAAGACCCATCTGCTCTCCTGTAGCAACAGCCATCACAAAAAAGGTTTAAATTTGGATATTCGATAGGTTCAGATTGAAGATTAGGGACAGCTTTCATATCAACTTCCACAGCTGCCAGACAGTCATGAGGTTCACCTGTAAACATGTCCTCTGCCATATTTGTCCCTTCACTTGTGTAAATGACATTTGGTGCCTGCAGTATCTTTTCAACCTTTGTTCTTTTAGCTGAGAGTGTGAACAGTACACTTTGTAAGAGGCTACTCCATGCATGGTGTGTACAATCACAGTGTGCTGCATTGTTATGTGGAGGGTTTTTTCTAATGCCTTAGCTATTGCTGCAATATGACATGTGCATAGTGGGTGTCCTTTCTCTATGTTGTCTAATGTTGAGCTGTAATACATTAGAACTGGCCTTGACCCTGTACCTTCCCCCTTCTGATACAGTACGGCGTTCACAACGCCGTTCTGTTCAGAAACATCTAGATGAAATGGCGAAGCGTAATCAGGTGGTTTGAGTTAACATGCATGTGACAGTAGTTGTTTTAGTTCATTGAAAGCATCCTCAGCTGAAGTAGTCCATCGCAATAGTGACGTGAGATTTTTGTGTTCTGCTTCCTTAAGAAAGTCGCACAGTGGTTGAAGGGCAGTGTAATTTGGAACAAAATTTCTGCTGTATCCGGTAAGACCCCAAAATGACATCATTTCCCTCACAGTGCATGGTTTAGGGTGTGAGAGAATTGATGACCTTTGCGACGGAGACACCGCAAAGTTGCCGGACATGATTAGCCTGCCCAAATAGTGAACTCTGGGGTGACAACACTGTACTTTTTTGTGGTTCAGTTTGTAGCCTTTCTGGTAGAGATGTTTCAGGAGGAGCTCCGTAGCTGAGAACACAGAAGCAGCAGTGGTGCCTGCTAATAGCAGATCATCAACATACTGCAACAACAATGTGCCAGGGGGCAAGAATAAATCCTCCAAATGTTGATGCAGTACGTGAGTAAAAGTTGGTGAGTCAACAAAACCTTATGGTAGTCTACAGTAAGTGTATTGCTGACCCTGATAGGTAAATGCAAAAAGAGGCCTGCTGGCTGCATGTATTGGAATGCTGAAAAAAGCATTAGAAATGTCCACTACTGTAAAAAACGTGTGTTGTGGGGTAATGTTATTCAGCAGCAGGTAAGGATTTCGAACAGTGTAATTTGTAACATTGATTGGTCTCAAATCATGAACCATCCTGTAGTCCTTTTTCCCAGGCTTCTCAACAGGAAGAATAGGTGTGTTCCATGGGGACTGTGCTGGCACTAGAACCCCTGCCTGGAGAAGACCCTTTAAAGTTCCTGCTATGCCTGTTTCCTTCCCCTTTGGGATAGTCTACTGATTTCACCATACTGGCTGAGTATTTGTTTTGAGTGAGATTTTTACTGGTGTACAGGTAATCAGACCAACATCCGAAGAGCCGTCTGACCATAGAGAGGGGGGCAAAGCGTCCCAACAGTGCACCAGAATTTGGATGGTCAGTGTTTTCTCTGCCATGTGTTCTGTCAAGATGCAAGATGCAAGATGATGTTTGTGGAGTGGTCTGTATTGGTATATTGCATGAAATGCAATAACAGTCAGCAGATGGTGAATAATGTAGGTTCCTACACTGTGTGACAACCCAGTCAGCTTAAGACAGTTTTTCACCATTGGTCTCAGTGCCCTTGCCTCCTCCCCTGCAGACAAACCCAGTGTCACATGAGGTGCAACAGTGTCTGAGAGGGCATACAAAGGCAACAAGTCCTTGTCCAAATAAACTGCAGCAGCAACTCCTTGGGGACCTACATAAATGTCTTTGCACACCAAGTCCTGTACCCCCACCAAAGTCTCCCACTGATCATCATACAGTTCTTGATCATCATGTGAATAGTTCATTGTGCAGTGGAGTGGATCATGCGGGGTCATATGGTCAAACAGAGTCTATCCATGGGGCCCAGGAAATGTATTTGTCTACCAGTGGATTTTTGTCAGGGCTCACATCATTCAGCTATAGCCACATAGTTGCAGAAGAGGTTTGATTGTCCTCCAGCCCACCTTCCTGAGCTTGAAGTTGTGGAGCATTCAGGGGAGTGGACAGATCTGATGTACACTGGCGCATAGTACCATAAGGTAGACACACCACAGTTCCAGTAGAAGCAAAGTAGATGTGTGCCTTTACTTTCAGGAATACATCTCTTCCCAGAAGATTTATAGGACAGTCTCCTCTTCATTGTGGCTCCCTAGGCCCCGTCATTGTTGGCTGGGCATCATGTTCTGGTTGGGAGCCATATCACATTGTTGTAGTTGCTGTGGTGAAGAAGAAGACTGGTCAGGCCACACCCCTGGTGCTGGGGGTGGGATGGGTGTGTACATCATCTATGAGCGCCCTCTAGTAGTAAGCAGATTTCTGCAGTCACCTGCGCAGTGTCCCTGTCTTTCACGTCTGATGCCAGGGCAGGTGATCTCATGCCTCCTCTGTATGCACCTCTGCCACATCTTTTCTGAGATGGGCAAGGATACCATTGTTGTTGGGGTGCCAACACAAAGGGTTCAGCAGGGACCAGGCCAATAATGGCCTGAGGGGCTGCCACTGTGATGGCCGGAGCCTGTACAGTAGTTTTTTTGTTTTTTGTCTTTGTTCACTACATCCCTAGCTGCTTTCAGCTGGGCTTTTACCAGCTGATTTGATAAATCTGCTGTTTCTCTTTTTCATTTTGTTTATTATATTGTTACACATAATGATGCACATATGAGAGCCATTCTGCCCAAGGGCAGGTATTCAATCCCACTACCCCTTCCAGTGTGGCTCTGACACAGTGGTACTGATGTCTGTATGACTGCAAAAATCTCATCACTGTGTTCTCTGAATGGAGCCTCATCAGGCTCATCAGTGGTGCCAGCCTCTTCCTCTATGTTCTTCAGCATAGAGGCTGAAGTATGAGTCGCCACTATCCTAACATCTGTCAAGCACAAACGGCAACCAACTGTGGCCTTCTGCATAGCTCTAATCCACGGAGAGACCCCTGAAGTTAGCGGAGGCAATGTGTCACAAATGCCTTTTAGGTCCTTAAATGACCATTCTACATATTGTGCCGCCCTAGTTTCAGTAGCTATCATGGGCATTTGTTTATAGTTTACTTTAGGTATGGCTCCTGTTTGTAAACGTGTGTGCTGAGATGCCCTTTCGGTCAGATTGTTTTTTTTTGTTTTTTTTGTTTTTTTTTTGGTACTTATTTTGTACCCGTAGGTAGATTTGTTTTGCAGTCTGGTGACAAGCCACCAGCTGCCGGTCGCTGCGTGCGCAAGTGCCCCATATCCCTAACCTGCATGTTTTTGGCATGCGGGAGGAAACCGAAGAAATCCCGGAGTAAACCCACGCAACACGGGGAGAACATGCAAACTCCACACAGATCACTGTTGGCCGGGGGCAGGGATCGAACCCACGATCTCATGATCCCCGCGATCCCCCGGCCGAGGGTAAACTGTGCTGCCGCAGTGCTAACCACTGCGCTTTCGTGTGCCTGTAGGTGCTTTTTTGTCTATGTAATCAGTTACTTTTCTAGGGGTGGCTCCCTCACCAGTACTTGACATGTTTCCTAGCCTAATTAAAGTCTGGCTCAAGTGTTCATTAAACTCACGCAAATAGGCATCAGCAGGGTCTCCATCTACTTTTTGGTTTGTTGTAGGGTGGAGGCATCAGGTATCCCTGTATTGACAGGGGATTCCTCCTCCTGTCTGTTATATTCCCATTCAGCCTGACTCATAGGTTCCATGGGAGTGTATTGATTGATAATTTGGTGCACCCTATCTCCAGCTGTCTTGCTATCATTTTTGGATAACATTGGCCTCATGTGTAAAACTCTTGCTACTGCCTGCATTGTATTTTTATTCCCTTCAACAAAAGTAGTAAGAGGCATTTGTTTAGAGAGCATGTTTACACACTCAGGCAGCGCGGTGGAAAAGTAGTTAGCACTGCAGCAGCACAGCAACTCACCCTGGGCCGGGGGATCCTGGGTTCGATCCCAGCCTCCGACCAACAGTGATCTGTGTGGAGTTTGCATGTTCTCCCTGTGTCTGTGTGGGTTTACTCTGGGATTTCTCCGGTTTCCTCCCACATGCCAAAAACATGCAAGTTAGGTTAATAAGATAAGATAAGATAAGATAAGATAAGCCTTTATTAGTCCCACAACGGGGAAATTCCAGGATTGCAACAGCACAGGGATAGCAACACTCAGAGCAACAATCAGAAGGCAAGAAAAAAAATTGGCATCAAACTGGGGACTCTAAATTGTCCTTAGGTGTGACTGTGAGAGTGAATGGTTGTGTATCTCTCTGTGTTGGCCCTGTGATGGACTGGCGATCTGTCCAGGGTGTACCCTGTCTCTCGCTCATAGATGCTGGGATAGGCTCCAGCCCCCCCCCCCCGCGACCCGAAAAGGATTAAGTGGAAGAAGATGGATGGATGGATGGTTTACACACTCTGTGTATGGGCTTGTCTGTGTCAGGGTGGGGGCTGAAACGGCTGGCAGAGGTGGAGCTGATGGAGGCAGGGCCACATCGTCATATTGGGGTGGTGACTCTGATACTACTTGCTGCCCCTGCATTTGTAATATGACCTTTCCATTATCACAGACTACCAATTGTCCTCCGCGCAATGCAGCCACGAGTTTAGGAATATAACACCTGGCCCTAATTTTCCACTTCATTTCACTACATTTTTCAGTTATTTTATGTACCAATCCCCACCTGGGATTTCCTCTTGTGTTATAATTTTCCTTAGCAATATTACAGCTTTGTATAAGTATTTGCAGGATGTCTGCCAGTTTAGCTGGCGAGGGCATCGGTTTTGATGATCCTGGCAAATATCCTAAATCCTGTAACTCAGCCACCCATTTTTTAAACTTTCTTACCTCCTCTTTCCAGTCTTTCTCAACTGTCTGTCTCTCATTGACTTTCTGTGTTCTCTGTACTGTTTCACCAACAGTAAATGCTGACTTTCCCGCTGCCATGACTACAGAATTTGCATTGAAGTTAATTTGGAAGCTCGACTTGGTTATAAATTAGCTTAATAGATTAACATTTCGCTTAATGTGAAGGTAAATTTATGAAAGAATGCAATTCCTATAGTTGACCACAAGATGAGGCAGTTCCCTCTGCACTCAAGGAGGAGAGACGGTGACGTCGCCTGGAGGCAGTCCAACTGTCTCATCTCCAAGATGGCGCCCGGGATGACTCACCCTGGTGAGTTCCAATATGGCGTTGTCACTGCTTAATCTGCACATGCGCAGTTCTCATGCAACAGGAATGCTACGTGGCCATTTCGGTCACGCGCAAATATGAATGCGCAATGTGGCCACGAAGCCTGCTGACCACAAACCACGCCTTGTACTTTCAAAGAAACCAAAGAGCTGCCTCCCTTAAATTCAGTTTTATTCATGCAAGGATAATCTTACAACTTTAACTTCATGTACAATTCAACGTTGTTACTTCAAACAATCTCCTTTCAGTAACTTTTACCATGCTTTAAACACAATTTCTCAGTTCAGCTCGGGCGAGTGGTTGAATTTCCCCCTCCCCTTCGTGAATGCAGACACAGACTCGCCCCCGCCTCCTGCACGGCGAAAAGTACGCCATTTTAGTTAAATCACCTATATGTATACTATGGGAAAAAAGAGTTAGTTGATATTTACAGCCCTGTGGTCCAAACTCCAGATCCCCCAAACCCTTTCTACAATTCTGGCCACATCAGGCTTCTACTTGGATGCTGTTGACCCAAGCGGGTGTGGCCAACTCAGAATTATAGTGGAGAACAGGATCTTCTGTTTCTGGTAGACAAAAAAATATTCACATTCCCCCCGGGGCTTTTGCCTTTATTTCCAAACCCACAAAATGCACTTCCTCTTATTCCAGACAGCCAGAAGTGGGAATTAGGGATCAGGACTAGCCCCTTTCACCCTACACCACTCTTCATGTCTTAAATTGAGATATTAACAGGTTAACCACCCACACATTTATCCCCACATGATTTACAGAATCAACACAATATCAGCATGCACAGTATGGACTTTCTCTGCCGCTTTGAGCCGTGTCCGGCATTGAGCCACGTCCATCATTGAGCTGTGTCCGGTCATCAATACAAGAGGTATCGTATCATAAAGTTCAGTCCTATACTGATTTTAACACGCTATCTTTATTGTTACGGACAGTTGTTCACTACTGATGTATTTAAGATCTCACGCTGTACCATAACTTTTATTATTAGAATTAATCCTTTTTCTCCCTTGTTGATGTTATTAAGCTCTTGTATTAGAATTAATCCTTTTACTCACTTGTTGGTGTTATTAAGTTCTTGTATTAGAGTACTTTATGCTCACTAGTTGATGTAAAACAGTTCTTGCATTGCAAATCTTATTTATAAAAAGCGGCACTTTGATCTGTCCCTAAGATTGTGAATGCATGCCTGCTTATGACTCCCTGCATGTTCTTACAATCATAGAAAATAGCCACAAAATATAACACTGTCTTTATATTAAGTTTTTCCAATAGAATTTAAAAAGCAGGACAAAAGGCTTACTTTGACTGAATGTCTCAGACAGTCCTACAGAGATTTTTAGAAGAGGTTCTCACCTTCTGATCAGTGGGCCCTGGTTTGCCCAGACAAAAGCTTGTGTCCCAACGTCCGTCGTCAATAACATTGGCTAAGTGCCAGCATTCTCCACCACGAAACTGTAAAAATTAATTTTGGACAGTTAGCAGAATCTTTTCAGTTAACCAACCAATAATCACAGAAGAAATACTATTTCTCAGCTTAACTTTTATTGAATCACACAGGAAGTCAAACATGGCCATGGGTCTCAGAAGCTTAAACTGGTTAAGACCCAGAACAAAGCACTTCCCCCCTACATAAAGCTTCTGAGCTGTTGGGCATTCCCAGCAGCCCTCCAACAATATGTGTCCATTGTTCAAACTGGTCCAAACTGGTCTTCTCAGCATCCAAATACCCACATCCTTCCTCTCAGCACTCCAGTGTCTCCAGATGTCTTCTTGCTTTTATGGCTTTTATGGCTCCTCTCTGGTCAGATGTCTCCTCTTTAGTCCTTCATGGCATTCTGTTGTTTAGTCCACGCAACCCCTTGCCCATATATGGAAGCAGTAAACAGAGACTATAGAGTTTTTGTGGGTGTGCATGTAAGCGTGTGCATGTCTGTGTGTGTGGAGCTAATGCACTTTTTGGGTGTGTGTGTGTGTGTGGGGTGAATGTATGTGTGTAGCTTGTGTGTGAGAGCACTTTGTGTAATATCTAACTAATCTTCACTATTTATTTATTATAACAATATTATCACTGACCAAATGACTGATGATGAAGATATCTACAGACAGTGTTGTTTGTTGTATGCACAGGATAACATTCTGTGCCTAGAGGTTTAGTGCATGCTCACGTAAGGTTACGTTGTCTCTTTTCAGAGCATACTGTACACCCATGTATACTGCACATTTATGGGCCAGTTATAAGGGAGGGAGTTTGAGGAGACGTCAAGTTGCCTATAATGATGCCCTTAGACCAGGGGTGGGCAAACTATGACCCACGGGCCACATCCGGCCCGTTGGTCTTTTTAATCCGGCCCACCGAAGATTGGTACATAATTGCTCAAATCACATCATAATTATGACTGCATTCGTTTGACCTTGTCCTGTAATGCCTGGTAATTCCACCAGGTGGCGCATTAGGCGTAGCAACACACTTGATTTTGCAGAGCCTGGGCTACTCTGTTGTTATTCTGCTACTGCTCTGACAGCAGAACTCAGTTGCAACAGTGAGTGGGCCAAAGAAAAGAAAAGTTGACAGTGAGTGCCAAGTGTTTAATAAGGAATGGACAACTAAATACTTTTTTCATCAGAGAGATTAATGACAATTTTGAGATAACGGAGGAGTTTTTGGCCATGGAATCCCTAAAAGGGAAAACGCGGGGAGAGGACTTGTATAACAGCATGTCGGGGGTCGTCATGAGGCACAAGCTACCCTGGAGTAAGCTCGCCAATGTTACCACAGATGGATCACCAAATCTGACAGGAAAAAATGTTGGGTTGCTCAAAAGAATCCAGGAGAGGGTGAAAGAGGACAACCCCGAACAGGAGCTAATTTTCTTACACTGCATAATCCACCAGGAAGCGCTGTGCACATCCGTATTGCAGCTTGACCACATAGTGTGAAGCCAGTTGTAAAGCTCATTGACTTTATTCAAGCGAGGGGATTTCAGCATTGGCAGTTTAAAGTTTCTTGAGACTTGACGCCGATCACCAGGACTTGCTTTATCATTCCAATGTCCACTGGTTAAGTTTGGGGAAAGTATGTCAACGAGTGTGGGAGCTGAATCAGGAGATTAAATCATTTTTGGAGCAACTTGAGAAAGCTGACGATTTTCCTGAGCGGAGTGATGCCAATTTTGGCTTTGTGATTTAGCTTTTGCTGTGGACATACTGACACACATGAATGAGCTGAACGTGAAGCTACAGGGGAAAGACCAGTTTGTGCATGAAATGTACACAAACATCAGAGCCTTCAAAACCAAGCTAGCTTTATTACCTCCGCCAAGGAGGTTATGTTTTTGCCGGCATCTGTCTGTTTGTCTGTTTGTTAGCAGCATAACTCAAAAAGTTATGGATGGATTTTGATGACATTTTCAGGAAAGGTGTATCATGGCACAGGGAACAGGTGATTAGATTTTGGTGATGATCTGAGAGTGTACACCTCCACCAAGGGCTTTGTTTGCATTTGTGCAGCAGGATTACACAAAAACTACTGGATGGATTTAAATGAAATTTTCACCAGAGTTGGTTCTTGGGCTAGAGGGGAAGCCATTACATTTTCAGAGATGATCTGAGAATGCATACCTCCACCAAGGCTCTTATATCCTCACAGACTGTTAGCAACAATACTCCAAAACTACTGGATGGATTTGGATGAAATTTTCACCAGAAGTGGTTCTTGGCCTACACACGAACCCATTACATTTTGGGGGTGATCCATGACTGCATACCTCCGCCAAGGCTCAATCTTCTTGCAGTGGTTTAGTAGGATTATGTAAAAACTACTGGATGGATTTTGCTGAAATTTTAACCACAGATGGTCCTTGGCCTGCAGACGAACCCATTACATTTTGGAGCTAATCTGTGAGCGCATACCTCTATCAAGGCCCAATCTTGCAATGTATGGTGGGATGGAGGCGGGGAGATACAAACAGATGGATGGACAAAGGGAGGGAAGCTGGCGGAGGTATGAACTCTCTTGATTGCTTTTCTAGTTCTCAAAGCAAATCAAACAAGTCATTCACTCATTTCCCCACGCTGGCTACACTGAAAGAGGCCCCTCGACATGTGAAAAAATACAGGAAATTCACTGGATGACCTGCATGGAGAATTCTGCCATTGGTTCTCTGATTTTGGAAAAATTGACAGTCACTTCAGCTGGTGTCATGTCCCTTCACACAAGATCCTGAAACAGTGCCACAGGAGTTGCAGTTGGAACTGATTGATCGCCAAAGTGACACCATCTTGAAGGAGAAGTTCCACTCTCTTAAACTGGATGAGTTTTATGCTTCATGAAGCCCAGCAAAATTTCCAAACATCCAGAAGATGACACAGAGGATGCTAGTGTTGTTTGGATCTACGTATGTCTGTGAACAGACTTTTAGTGTGATGAACACCCAACAGAGCACCTCACAGATCCCAGCTGAGTGATGAACACCTCAGATCTGTTTTGAGAATTGCCACAATAAAACTAACAACAGACTTCGACACACTGGCAAAAAAGGGTGATCAACAACACTGTTCCCACTAAAAGTGAATGTAAGTATTAACACTGTAATGCCATTTTTATGTTTTGTCTTTGATATGCTGATATGATATGCTTTGATATGCATCTTGTGCTGGCCTGGCCCGTCTTGTCAAATTTTAAAAGTCAATGTGGCCCCTGAGCCAAAACGTTTGCCCACCCCTGCCATAGACTGTTACTGAAGAAGCCTAGATGGTGTAGTGTAGTGAGCTCTTTGTGGCTGCAGGAGTTAGAACTTTTGGAGCCATTTTAAGAAACCTTATGTTTAAATTTATTTGTAGGCTTAATGTTTCTGAAAATGAAATAATTCTATCTTTGACAGGGTTTCAGATTTAGTTTGTGTTATCAATCCCTGCTGTGGAGGCACTGGTACACCTGTTTGTGTTGATAGTGAATTTTGTGTATTTTTTCTTCTTTATGCATTTGTTTTTAACTGGACCTGTGAGTCTGAATAAAGGTTTATATTTATAATGTGGAAAATCATCTTTTAAATTGACAAACATTATACATGTAACTCGTGGCAAAATTTGATTGGGATCCAAAGATAATTTTGCTCTTTTGCTCGATTTAATGTCCCATTTGCACTGATCTGTATAAAAAAAAAAAAAAAAAAAAAAACCTGGATAGCTCACACCCTATTGAGTGAGTGGAGTCAGGCGTGCCACCAATCTCTACAGAAAAACTGGATGGATCATTGGCCACCAGAAGTGATTCCCCTGGCAGGCCCCTTTTACCTCAATAACTTCCCCAAAAAGCAAGCCTAAATAAGCAACTACACATTAAAAAAATAAGCCCAAAAACCCACAACCCGCAAGTGACGAGATTTGAAAGCGACTTTAGAGAAAAACAAGCCCAAAGTCGCTTAAAATAAGCGGACTTGGCAACTATGATTTTGGAAATGGTTATGTTGCTGAAACACTGCCATCCGTGGCTGGATGCCATAATTGAACCAATGGCAACACTACAATGCATTGTGGGACATGAGGTTTATAGCTATTGTACTCTAATGCGGGCACATTTCTATGAAATATATTTCTCATAAAGTATTTCTAAGAAAACCATATTCCTTTTAAGCTTGAGTTTGACACGTAATCGGGACAATGACCCAACTTTGTTTTTGTTTTTTTAAATGTTTTTTAGGAGATTTTTTATTTTTCATTTTAAAGGTGAAATATAGAAGATTTTCATGAAAAACAAAGATTTTTTTTAAATAATACATCAACAGAGTGTTTAGAAACGTGCACAATCTAAGTCTTAATGTCTAAAAATTAGTGTATTGTGAGAAAAAATATTTTGTAATTTTTAGTGGACTGACAATAATACATTTACATCCAGCAGCTGGAGTAAGACAAATACGGAAGTCCAGTGAGGATGTCACAGCCAATAGCATCGCTAGCTTGATGTTATGTGCCACGTATCGTTTTTGGCTTGTTGGGTTGCCAGGTAGTGAATTATTCAGCTAAATACCTGAGTCTCAAGGCAAACATCAGTTTCCCAATCGTTCTCAAGTATGGCATGACAAAGGAGCAGGATAAATACGGGTTCTGCTTTTGATGGCCAATGTCTGGTGAAGAGTCTGAAAGGGCTGAAAAATCACGCAGAGGTGACCACTTTTCTTCTGACAGGTAAGCTAACCAGTACTAGTTATGCTAACTAGCTCATTCATCTTCTGCTACTAATCTGATGTTGCGGGGGAAGGGGGGCAGTCGCATGTTCACATTATAATTATGAGTGTATAATAATATCAGCCAATATATGGCTTGGAATAGACCCCACTAACTGCTCCTTACCAAGCTGACACAAATGACAGGTTCAGTATATGATCAACATTTGCATCTGTGAATGTAACAGCACATACTTATTGTGCAGCAGTCATGTTTTACATAAATATTTTTTTTAAATTATCAGCTTTCATGTGCATCTGCTCAGTCTAATAATTTGGTGTGCAGTGGAAAAAGTTACAGTTATTGTTGTTACAGATTAAGATAATAATGTAAAACTTTGATCACCTTGGTGGAAACTGAGGTTTAAAATCGTTTGTTATAATAGTAGAATAAACAGATCTTAATTTATTTTCTTGCTAGCTAATGTTACTGCACAGCATTAGCCACGGGATTTCTTGAGTATTTGAAGTAGCTGTAATTATGTATGTAGAAATTTATGTCAGATTTTTGACTATCCCAAGTAATAACCACAACATTTTTTTCACCCTCTGTAAGGACTTCCTCCATCATGAGGTGAATAAGCATAGATGGGTGTTTGGACAATGTCATCATGATACAGCAGAGAAGAGCGCCACCAAACAGTGACAGGAGAGAGGGTCAACAGCTTCTGAAGCCCTCACTGATGTGATGGACCAGTGGGGGTTCAGGACAGAACATCCATATCTGACCTTTAGGTGAGTATGATGCAAAATTCTACATGTAAAAAGTCACAAAAAGGACTATGAATATGACTGTGTTCTCATAGATCAACATTTAAAAACCACATTCTGATGATGTCAGAGGAAGCTTCTCCACCACCCCACGTGTATGAGGCCTGGACTTCATTAGCAACTCAGGACAACAACCACCTGAGGGATCATCCAGTGAGGAAGACAGTCTTATCAAAACATTTTATACACAGTAATGTATAAAGCCAAATCTGTCATTTTAAATTTTTAAATGTGTTTGTTTAGGAGATTTTTTTTTAACTGTTTTTGAAATGTTCAGGAGTGTTTTTTATATAGTATATTTAGTGAGTAAACTGATCAAACCAGTCATATTTATCAATTATTCTGCCAACAGTAGATACAACAGATATTTTTCTTTTTTGAATAACTTCTCAAAACAATAGTCAAAATTTGACAGCTGAAATGTTTTGGACATTTCATTTTTATTAAAACTATAACCTGCCTGTGCACTTGGTGTTCCAAGAATGTGAAATTAGAAAAAATGTTGTTCTCTTCTTTAATCAGGTCCATTCGTGCAGCAAGAATTAATATACAACACAGCCATCCATCCATCTTCTACGGCTTTTCTGGGGGTCCAGGTTGTTGAGGCAACAGTCTAATCAGAGAAGTCCAGACTTCCCTCTCCCCAGCCACCTCCTCCAGCTCTTCAGAGAGGACACCAAGACGTTCTCAGACCAGCTGGGAGGCATAGTTTCTCTAACGTGTCCTGGGTCTGCCCTGGGGTCTCCTCCTTCCACCCACAACACACACATAAAAAGTAATTCCATTTCTGTACCTGCTCTTTCCTTCACCTACAGTATATTGTCATTCACATTATGTAGACAAAGCAAACTCATTGCATCACTGCTGTAGTCCTAAAACTGTCTAGTAGTTCACATCCTGTCATGTTTTAGTGCTGTTTGCCTGTGATGACACTTTTTTGGAGACTGTCCTTTTTCACATCAACAAATTGTACTTGACTATAGTAACAAAGGTCAACACTGACTATGGGGACAACAAAAGCTTTCCAGAGTGTCCTAATCCTGTTTTAATTAATTTCTGTATTGCTCTCCCAGGTCTGCCCCATGGACCCTGCATCTGGACTGTTTACTTTTTAATAAATATTTTACCCCAAATAAATTCCTGTTTGTTATATGTTGACTGACTTGACTTGAGGTTGATTTTCTTTTACATTCTACTCATCCACCTCCAAAAGTTGAATATTGTGGTGAATTTATTTTTAGAAATAACTCAAATCTAAAAAGTAAAACTTCCATATTTTACAATAATCCCATATAAATTTAGCCATTTTAAGATTTTTTTTGGTTTGAAATTTGGATGAATATGTCTGAGCAATTTGACATAGATCTGAATGGTGATGTGCTAATTTTTGAAGATGCAGTACTGTTTTTACACATGATTTGAAAAATGATTATTATTCCATCACAAATTATTTCCAACTTCACTAAGGATTATTGATTACAATGTTGTGTAGATATCTAATATGTACATTGTATTTTAGGTTCTTATCACTACATTATAAAAAGGTTGAAAATACTTTAGTTTTGCAGAGGTGAGGTAAACCATTACTTTGTGATCTGTCACACTGAATAAATAATAATTTCATCTTCTACAGTAACTGAAAGGGCACAAATGAATTCAGGCATCCAACGTTTCACAACATTTATTTATATATTTTAAAACAATAAAAACAAAACACATTTACAACCTAAAATTAACTGGAACTGACATAAATAACTGCTGGAGCTTAATAACAACAGCCTTTTTTTTTTTTTTTTTTAAGCATGCCTAGCTGAAACGGATAAACTTAAATAGACCATAAAAGTATGATTCAGCATATTTACAGAAACCACAGAACAACTAACAGCAAAGTCCTTACAATCTGATCTAAAGTGTTGTCATAATTACGCTGTCAAAACTAGAGAGCTATCTGGTTTGATCACAGCTGAGCTGCATTAGCATAACTGTCAATAACACTATACCATATAGTTATTTAAAAAAGGTTTACCAGAGATGTGCATCAGAGAGGATTATGTTAAATAAATGATTCAATACCATAAGAGTCCTTGCTTGACACGCTGTGTCTGGCTCATCCATCCATCTTCTTCTGCTTAATCCTTTTCGGGTTGGGGGGGGGGGGGGCGCTGGAGCCTATCCCAGCATCTTTTAGCGAGAGGCGGGTACACCCTGGACAGATCGCCAGTCCATCACAGGGACAACACAGAGAGACAGACAACCATTCACTCTCACAGTCATACCTAAGGACAATTTAGAATCCCCAGTTAATGCCATTTAATCTTAACTTGCATGTTTTTGGCATGTGGGAGGAAACCCGAGAAATGCCGGAGTAAACCCACGCAGACATGGATAGAACATGCAAACTCCACACAGATCACTGTGGGTCGGGGGCTGGGATCAAACCCAGGATCCCCCTGGCCAAGGATGAGTTACTGTGCTGCTGCAGTGCTAACCACTCCGCCACTGCGCTGCCCGCTGTCTGGCTCATAATAACCAAAAGTCTGAGATGTTAGCAGTCTGCAGTGTTAGCCTCCAGGAAGTGTGTTTATCTCTACCTGGCAACCGGTACAAGATTATAGTGAGTCAGCAGTGCGTGGGACACCTACTGGCCAGGAGGTCGGAATCCTTTATACTGCACCTTTAAAGGGTTTGAACCCTTTGTTGCCCCCCCCCCCCCAAAAAAAACAGTCTTGGTGCCCTAAAAAGCTAGAAACAGTCCTGCTCTATCTTATGCTATATTTTCTGCTTTTTATCTCATCACTGTAAATTCCCCCCTCCCCTTGAAAACATGTTTTTAATGTATTGTATTCTGACCAGAATGTCTGATTGAAAACTCTTTCTCTCCTTTAGCATCCATTAAACTGATTTTACCTCTATAAATGCATTCATAACTCCAGTCTACCCTCAGAAATAATAACTATGGTGAAAATCACCCAGAGAAAAATTGATCGTCATTCTCATTCTGTCAGGAGGGAGCAGTGCTTCCTCTGCTCTGGGCTCCATTATTAGCAGCCAGGCTGCTGGAATTGACTCCCATTGTTCCTCTTACCACCAGCATAGATAACAGATTAAGTGCTACACAGTTTGATGTTTTTATTTAAATAAAAACCCTCAGCAGTGCAGCTTTTTTTTTTTTTTTTTTTTTTTGCACTGAGGAGAAGGTCAATCATGGCTGCTGCATCAGTGGCTCCCAACTGCTCTTACAGTAAGAACTCATTTCCTGCTTGATTATTTATGACCCTGCTGGATAATCTAGTGTTGGATCGATTGCACTCTGCATCCTATAGGCTGCATATTACAGTGACTTTGGATAAATCTGTCGGTGGAAGACGTCTGATGAGATTTAAATGTCCTCAGAATGGATTTCAGACATAAGCTTTTCCTTGAATTACAAACATTTTGGTTCCTAATCATAAACGAGATCTCTGTGGGAAGACACTGTAATGTGTGTATTTATTAAAGGGACCGGTTGTAAATGGTGATAGTCCTGGTTCAGTGCTGCCCTCTTCTGGAAGAGTAGGTGAAATACACTGATTAAACTTCCCTGAGACAATGATTTGAGGAGGCATGCCAGCCTCCTTGTTAGCAAATTGACCAAAAACCATCCACCTTGTTAACCTGCCATCCCCCATCCAACATTAGAATATGTCAATGAGAATGTCATTGTAAATGTACAAGGAAAAATATTGAAAATTCATGAGGAAAAAGTTGCAAACTTATGGTTTCAGTTTAGGAGTGTATAGCTGTAAATTTGTGTGGGGAAAAGGGTAAGGGTAAAGGGTATAAGCAAAAAGTACTACCTTCATTTAAAGTCACAAATTTGTCAGCAAAAAGTTATGTTACAAAAAAATCCTCACAAATTTTTAATTACATATTGCTTATTTTTTCCTTGTAAATTTGCACCCCTTTTCTCAAAATTTTGCCACATTTTGTTGTAAATTTGCTAGTTTTTTCTTGAAATGTTCTTATTTTCTTAAGTTTTTCCTCTTAATTTGACTGTTTTTTTCTCATAAATTTGCCTTTTTCCCCATGTAATTTCACTACCTTTTCCCATAATGTTGCCACTTTTTCTTATACATTTGCAACCTTTTCTCTTAAATGTGACATGTTACAATTCTCACAAATTTTCACCTTTTGTCTGAAATTTTGCTCCATTTTTCTTGTAAAATTGTGACTTATTTTCTCATAAATAAGGAACATTTTTCCCTATTAATATGTCTTCGTCTTTAATTTTTTTCTTGTAGTTTTACAACTTTTTCCTCATAATTTCACAGCTTTTTTTTCCAATAAATTTGCTGGGTTTTTTTGTGGAAATTTGCAGCTCCTTTCATGTAAATTTGCAACATTTTTCTTGATGTTTTTGTCACATTTTTCCTAAAAGTTTTCAACTTTTGCCTTATAAATTTGTGGCTTTTTTCAAGTATATTTACAACCTTCCCCTTCAGTTTTTTTACTCATAAAATTTGCTACTTCTTTCATCTTAAATTTTCAACTTTTTTCACATATATTTTTAACTTTTGTCTTATAAATATGTAACTTTTATATGGTAAATTAGCATACTATTTTTACACCTTTATTCTTGCAAATTGGTACTTATAGATACATTATGCTAAATTTATGAATAGCCCCACCAACCATCCCCCTTGTTAAAAAATAATAAATCACCTACTGGTTGTGTTATAAACATTTAAACATTTGTTTACAAAATTCCTGATGATGTCTACACTTAACACCAGGGCTGCTCTTGTCAGGATGCGACCTCTGGCAGGCAGGAAAAACTGACTCCTTAAGGCAGGACAGACTTCAGTGCAAGACAATTTATTTACAGGAACAAAATCAAAAACAGCACGAGGGCTGAAGCACAAGATAGAGCCGTGTGAGACTAAACATACATATGTGAAATATACTAGGGCCTGAAACAGGAACCAGAGGGGAAGACCTGGTATGACGCCACAAGGAACCGAGAAGGACACAGACATATATAGGAGAACTCATAGTCACATGAATGCAAAACAGCTGAGGACAAATCAGGAACCAAGCAGTAACACATGAGGAAGAGGCTACAGGTATGGAAAATGCGAGGGACTGAGAACTATAGGTACACAAGAACGGGGGATACACACGAGACATGAACACAGGACCAGGGGAGACGTGGCCATGATTAGAGTACCAATAACAAGGACAATGAATGACACAGGGACAACAACATAACAGAGACCACGATAACAACAAGGGATGAGCACAGAGGAACAAGGGGAACACAGAAGACCAAAATGGTTATACTAGAGACAGGGAAAAAAGCAGAGTTAAACCCTAAATGAAACAAGAGGTGTGGACATGGTCCCAGAGCATGCCCAGATCATAACAGCTCTAGCTTCTGGGGAACCCAGTGCAAGATTTGGGAGCCCCTATTATTGTAAGGGGGAAGAGTTCAAACCCTTTAAAATAAAAAAGAAATCTATCCCCTCCTAAAAATAGCTGTCTAGATGAAGAGAATCCAACCAACATCCACATGAATGTTGCAAATTTTAGAAAAAAGTTTAAAAATTTCAATGGAAAAAGTAGCAAATGTACTTGTTATATAAAGGTAACAATCACTACTTTTACTTTAGTACAATTTCTGATTGCATTAGCTACCTCTGAGTGTAAGTTCTTGACTTGATTAAATTCATGATACATACTTTTAAATATTGGTCAGTTTTTGTTATTGATGAAAGTTTTCCTCACCAACGTTTTCCGTTTTCCTGTCCTCTCTTTTTGTCTTCCAGGTATTTTATTTTCCACATTAGTGTTTGGCCCAGCCTGTGGCTTCATCTTAGGTTCTGTCTGTACCAAAGTCTATGTTGATGCCGTCTTCATCGACACCAGTAAGTTGGCTAATTAAGGAAGCTTTACAGTTTTGAAAAGGCATAGCCAAGTGGGAAAAGCATCTTTTACTGGATCAGGGCTTGGTGTTAATGTTTGTGCTCAGTAGCAGCTGTGACTAGTAGATTTCCAGAGTTCATAGCTCTTTAGTCGTTTCACAAGCAAAAATGTGAGAATTGGTAATAAATTTTACGTTTTTCCTCTTAAATTGAGTGTTTCTTTTTTGTTTGTTTTTTCATTCTTTTTTCTGTTTTTACAGTGTTTTTCTTATAAATTTGCTAAAAATATTTGCCACTTTTTCTTGCTAATTTCTCACCTTCGTGCACTTTCTAAGGTGCTCTTTTTTATACCTTCTGCCCATTAACTGAATTAGTTGCAACATGTTCATCCAGCTGTTTCTTTTTGGTACTGCTTACTTTGCCATCTTTTGTTGCCCCCATCCCAACTCTTTTTTTTTTTTTTTTGGAGACATTTTGCTGCCAACAAACTGAAAATAGATTAATATTTCTCATGAAACAGTAAAATGTCAACATTTGATATCAGTGTTCTATTCTGAATAAAGGCATTTTTCTGTAATATTGAAACTTTTTTAATGGTAAATTTGTTTTCATAAATTTGATTTGTTATGGAAAATTTGTAGTTATTGCAAATTTGCATATTTTTGTTATAAATTCATGACTATTTGTAAATTTGTGGCGTTATTCTCACAAATTGTTTTTTTTTCCTCTTAGGTTTGAAATGTTTAGGATTAATTTGTCACCTATTGATCAACAAATATCAAAAATGTACAGGTACATCTCAAAAAATTAGAATATCATGAAAAAGTTCACAGACAGTGAAATATTTCAAGTGTTTATTTTAATTTGATTATGGCTTACAGCCCATTAAAACCCCAAATTGTTTCTCAAAAAATTTGAATATTACATAAAATTAATTTAAAAAAAGTTTTTATTGAAATGTTGGCCGACTGAAAAGTATGTCCATGTACACACTCAATACTTGGTTGGGGCTCCTTTTGGATTAATTACTGTATCAATGTGGCATGGCATGGAGGTGATCAGCCTGTGGCACTGCTGAGGTGTTATGAAGGCCCAGGTTGCTTTGATAGTGACCTTCAGCTCGTCTGCATTGTTGGGTCTGGTGTCTCTCATCTTCCTCTTGACAATACTCCATAGATCCTCTATAGGGTTTAGGTCAGGAGAGTTTGGTGGCCAATCAAACACAGTGATACCATGGTCATTAAAGCAGGTTTTGATACTTTTGGCAGTGTGTGTGTGTGGGGGGGGGGGGGGGTGCCAAGTCCTGCTGGAAAATGAAATCAGCTTCTCCATAAAGCTTGTCAGCAGAGGGAAGCATGAAGTGCTCTAAAATTTCCTGATAGACAACTGCGGTGACTTTGGTCTTGATAAAACAGTGGAAAAACAAGAGCAGATGACATGGTTCCTCAAATCATCACTGACTGTGGAAACTTCACACTAAACCTCAAGCAACTTAGATTCTATGCCTCTCCACTCTTTCTCCAGACTCTGGGACTTTGATTTCAAAATGAAATGCAGAATTTACTTTTATCTGAACAGAGGTCATCTGCTGGTGTTTGTCCACTATGTTTTATCAAGACCAAAGTCAGCGCAATCGTCTACCAGGACATTTTAGAGCACTTCATGCTTCCCTCTGCTGACAAGCTTTATGAAGAAGCTAATTTCATTTTCCAGCAGGACTTGGCACCCCCCCCCCACACACACACACACACACTGCCAAAAGTATCAAAACCTGGTTTAATGACCATGGCATCACTGTGTTTGATTGGCCACCAAACTCTCCTGACCTAAACCCCATAGAGAATCTATGGAGTATTGTCAAGAGGAAGATGAGAGACACCAGACCCAACAATGCAGACAAGCTGAAGGTCACTATCAAAGCAACCTGGACCTTCATAACACCTCAGCAGTGCCACAGGCTGATCACCTCCATCCGCTGCCAATGGTGCACATACCTTGTTGGGGTGCAGCGGCTTGCGTGCCTCAGCAACCCCCGGAGCTATGTCGACGGGAGCCTAGTGCTCCCAGAACGTTCAACCATGTCGAACAGGTCCACATGGGGTAGAGGCCAGACTAAAGAGTGAACCCTGGTCTTCCAGGTTGGGGGTTGTGCAGCATGTAACAAATCACTCACGGAAAACCCAAGTTTTGTTACAGCAACAAATGTCCCAACGGCGGAACAGGCGGAGAGGAGAGCGAACTCCCAACGGCTGTGAAGGCGGAGGAGGACAGACAGTTGCACGGGAAGAAGGGTCTCAGAAAGCCTTGGCAGGCAACCTTTCTACAAGGTGGACCAAGCTCTCAACAGCCCAGCCATGGAAGGCAGTTGGTCTAGGGGAGGGACCCCCGACAAAGTCCATGGCTGAAGATGGAGATGCAGGACCCCTGTGGTGCCACAAACCTCTGCATCACGCATATCCGCTTCATGATGAGTCACACTGATGTTGCACGTGATGGTGCTCGTCCTCTGGGGATCCACTGGGGAGGAAGAGTGCCGGGCCCTCAGCCTCAAAGGGGCCCACCCTCAGCTACCGGAGGTCACCTCACCTCGTCCTGCACGACCAGGGGACGGGGAACGAGGAATGCTACTGGCCGAAAAGAGACGCCAAAGGAGAGGAACGTCAACATCCTCCAGTGGAACGCAGAAGGAGTCTACAACAAAAAAATATCCCTTGCCGAAAGACTCCACTAAGAAGACATTGATGTTGCCTGCCTACAGGAGACACACCTGAAGGAAAACCAACGCTTCAGTGTTAGGGGATACCAGGTCTTCAGGAAAGACAGAAAAGGAAGAACAAGAGGAGGAGTGGCGATTCTTGTAAAAAACGCCATACCAGCACAAGAGTTTGACGTCAGTACCAACAACCAGGCAGAAATCCATGGAGTTCGAATCATGGTTCACAATGAAAGCGTCACAATCTTCAATGTGTACTGCCCCCCCAGAGCGAGAACTCTCACTTGACCAAATGGAACTCCCAGACCACTGATGCTTAGTCATCGGTGACTTCACTCAGAGGCATGGGGATACAATGAAGCAGATAGAAGAGGAGAGGAGGTAGAAGATTGGCAAGTCAACAGCAGTCTTCTGCTCATGAATGATCCTGATGATCCACCAACGTTCTTCTCCAAGGTATGACTGAGTAACACCACGCCCGAACTTGCATTTGCCACCAACGACATGGCCAGGCTGGCAACAAGAACGGTACTTGGCCAGCTTGGGGGAAGTGACCATAAACCTGTGAAGATCCGACTGGACATCAGCTACAAACCACAAGAAGCTAAGACATTCCCCAGGTGGAATTACAAGAAGGCCACCAACTGGGTGCACTTCTCAACACTGGTGGACCGGTACTCTGCGGAGATCTGTCACAAGCAGCAGAACCTCAACAAGAAAGTCAGGGTGCTGAGCCATGGTATTCTGAAGGCTGCAAATGAATCTATACCTCGGGGAGCCAGAAAGAACTATAGGCCTTACTGGACAGAGGAGCTGCAACAGCTTGAAGACAGTGTGGCAGAGGCAAGGGAAAAAGTAGAAGCAGATCCTACAGTAGAAAACAACATTGCCCTGAAGGTGGCCACTGCAAAACACAGGCAGACCTTTATACAGGAAGCTTGAAAGAGATGGCAAAAAAAGACAGAGCAGCTCAACTTGGACAAGGACGGCAACAAGCTTTGGAAACTGGCTCAAGCCCTCAACGACGAGAACAGCAAAAGCTCGCCGATCACAGTACAGGCAGATCAAGAACTGCTGACTGGCAAGAAAGCAGCAGACCATTTCATCAACCAGTATGCGAAGATGAACCACCTTCAGATTCCACCAGATAGAAGAAAGGATGTCAGAGGAGCCCAGCCAGTTCATCAGAACGCACAGATAGAACCAGTGATGAAATCGCCGTTCATTCTCAAGGAGCTGGAGGATGCAATGTCAACACTGAAGCTGAAAAAAGCCCCTGGATCTGACAAGATCACAAATGAAATGTTGCTGAACCTTGGCCCCAAAACCAAGAAGAAACTTCTGCAGCTGTTCAACGACAGTTGGAGATCAGGGACTGTGCCTCAGATCTGGAGAGAAGCCACAATGATTCCAGTGCACAAAAAAGGCAAAGATAAGTTGAAGGCTGAAAGCTATCACCCCATAAGCCCTACAAGCTGCATAGGAAAGCTGCTAGAGTGTCTCATCAACACCAGACTCATGTGGCACTTGGAAGGAAAACAACACTTCGGCCCAGAGCAAGCAGCCTTCAGGCAGAACCGGTCTACAGAGGACCAAATAACATATATCTCTCAAGCCATAGAAGATGCCTTCCAAGAAAAAAAGCACACCCTCACTGTGTGGATTGACCTAGAAAAGGCGTTTGACAAGGTATGGAAAGATGGCCTCAAGCTGAAACTGCACCAGTGCGGTGTCGCTGGGTGCATGTACAAGTGGATCGCCCAATACCTGCACAACAGAAGAGCCAGAGTCCAGGTCAGACAGTACTCCAGCAAGAAGAAGGTGTTGAGGGAAGGAGGTCCCACAAGGAGGAGTGCTCTCTCCAACACTCTTCCTTGTATTCATCAAGGACATCATCCAGAGTTTGCCAAGGAACGTACAAGGTGCCATCTACGCCGATGACCTAGCCCTCTGGTGCAGTGAGGAAAGCATCACGACGGCAAACTACAGACTGCAGCAAGTTCTCCGGCTGATAGAGGCATGGACCAAGTCATGGCTTGTGAGCTTAAATGAGAGGAAGACTACATACACTGTCTTCACCCTGTCCACCCAACCCCAGAAGGTGAAACTGCAGATCAACTCCCATGAGCTCTAGGCTGAATATGCACCCACATACCTCGGGATCACCATGGATCGCAGACTGACTTGGAAGAACCAGCTGCACAAGAACCAGGCAAGTGCAAACAACTGTCAGGAACAGACTGGGGTGCAGACCAGGGTGTCCTGAAGAAGCTCTATGTGGGGAAGATTCGGCCTGTTCTGGAGTATGGCATGGCAGCAACCTCAACAGCTGCCAAAAGCAACACCGAGAAGCTGGACAGACTCCAAAACCAAGCCATGCGAATGATGACAGGAGCCATGCGCAGTACCCCTATCAAAGCGCTGGAGACAACAACAGGCCTTGCACCACTGGAAGACAGAAGAAACATCAAGGTACTGACCCAGGCCGCCAAATTCAAAAGACTGGAAAACCATCCCATGAAGGACAGACTGAGCAAGCCAACAAAAGGGAGACTTAAGAGATCGAGCTTCATCCACCAGAGCAGGACACTTGAAAGGAGAGACCCAGAACTGATGGACCACATACCCACACCAATACCACCCATAGCATCTGTTCCCTCCTGGAACCGACAGAACTTCCCAACCATACGCACAGACATATCGGGCATTGGGAAGAAAGGAACACAGTCAGACCAAGAGAGGAAGTCACTGGCCCTGGAGTTCATTCGGTCTGCCTACCCTGAAGAGCAGTGGACTCACATCTACTCAGACGGCTCTGCCATGGAAGCAACCAGGAATGGAGGAGGTGGCGTGTACACCAGGTACACTGACGAGGAGACCCACATTCCCATTGCGACTGGAAAGTACTCCACCAATTTCAGGGCTGAGGCAGAGGCCCTGAGAACAGCAGCGGCCCATGTCAGGGAACATCAAGACAAGGCACACAAGCGGGTCGTCATCTTCACTGATGCCCTCTCTGTCTTGGATGCACTTCAGGACCCCCAATGCAAAGAACTGAATGAACTCGCCCTCTCTCTGTCTCAACTAGCAACACAGGCGAACGTATCACTCCAGTGGATTCCTGCCCACTGTGGAGTCTATGGAAATGAGACGGCTGACAGACTTGCTAAAGAGGGTGGGCAGCAAGGCCAGGAAGACAAGGCAGGTCTCTTACAATGAGGAGAAAACCATTATTAAGGCCCTGTCTCACAAGAAGTGGCAGCAGCAACACCCAAACTTCTGCAAGGATGACAACTACTACAGTCTGAGCAGGGCTGACCAAGTCGTTCTGTTCAGACTCCGAACTGGACATAACAGAATGCATGCTCACATGCACCAGAAACTTAAAGTTGGACAATCGGACAGATGCCCATGTGGTACTGCCCAAATGATGAGCGAACACCTCCTCCAAGACTGCCAAGACCACGCTGCACTCAAGACGAGCTACATGGCCTGACCCCACATCGCTGAACCAAAAGCTGCACGGGGACCTCTGCAGGACGGCAGCATTCGTCAAGGCAGCTGGTGTGACCATCTAGCAATCGACGAAGAAGAAGATCACCTCCATGCCACGCCACATTGATACAGTAATTAATCCAAAAGGAGCCCCGACCAAGTATTGAGTGTGTACATGGACATACTTTTCAGTCGGCCAACATTTCTGTAAAAAAAGCTATTTTTTAAATTAATTTTATGTAATATTCTAATTTTTTGAGAAACTGAATTTGGGGGTTTCATGGGCTGTAAGCCATAATCATCAAAATCAAAATCAATAAAACACTTGAAATATATTACTCTGTGTAATAAATCTATGTAATATATGGGTTTCACTTTCCGAAATGAGTGACAAAAAATATTGAACTTTTTCATGATATTGAAATTTTTTGAAATGTACCTGTATTGTTTTTTCTTTTAAGGGCAATAGGTTTATTACGGTATTTCATTTGTTTTTTGAGGAGACTACTACATCCTATACATAACAAAATATTCCTCCTGTCAAAGTGCCTACTGGCGTGTAGCTGGTGGACCGGTGCTAGCTGAATTTGCCTCCTCCTCCCAGGTAAGCTGGACATCACCCCAGACGACCCTCGCTGGATCGGGGCTTGGTGGGGCGGTTTTCTCCTCTGCGGTGCCTTACTCTTCCTGTCAGCCCTCTTCATGTTCGGCTTCCCCCAGGCGCTGGATGAGCAGGATATGGACGGTAGAGTGGAGAGCGAGCAGGCCATGTTGCCTTCTTCCCTCTCCCTGGAGTACCAGGGCTCCAAACCCATCGGAGCCTTCCGTGGCTTTGATATAAACGGCGGCCTCTCAGTCTGCGAGCATTTGAGAGGTGAGGGATGTATTGGATTTGGTTAGTGAAATGTCTTAGAAAATTCTGCTTTGTTATCGCCCATCGTTTTCATTTTTCTGTCTCAGTGATCCCTCGGGTGACCAGGCACCTTCTCTCCAATCCGGTGTTCAGCTGCATCACCCTGGCAGCCTGCATGGAGATCGCTGTCGTCGCTGGCTTTGCTGCATTTTTGGGCAAATACCTGGAGCAGCAGTTCAATCTTACCACCTCATCGGCCAATCAGCTCCTAGGTAGGCAGAACATAATCACATCTGCTCGTAAGAACAAATAAAGTTTTCTTTCCAATAACTGTTAAATTACTAAACCTCCCTCTATGCAGGGACAGCTTTTTTTAAGCTTTCCATGTAAGAAAGGCATTTTGTGACAAAATGGATGTTAGGGTTCTTTTTGTTAAAAATCCCCTATCATGCTTTTTGGAGATTTCCCAAAGTGTGCATTATGTAGGATTTTTATGACATTATACGATCTGCGAAGTCAAACAATCCAGAGTTCACCTACACAGGAGTTTTCCTCTCCTGGATTACATCTCTGCCTCAAGACACCTCGTTTTGGTTTGATTTTCTCTTCTGTGAAGTCATCACTTCATTACTTAACAGACCTGATACAGACTTGCCTCCTGGCTAGTCTAGCACAGCCTCTCTTTGGAGGAGAAGTGGAAATTTCCGACTGAGCCTTGGAACTCACATACAGTAGCTATAGTGCAGCTAGCTCAGCTAGCATGCTAGCTAATGGCCCAGCTGGGGTATTTAAAGCTTTCTCTGTAAATTCTAGCCATCCTACAAGACATCTGAAGTTCCAGCTTGTTCAGTCAATAATACTGTATATGTCATTTTGTCTTATTTTATAATTTTTTCCCCGGATGACTTAGGTACCGGAACCATTAGCACGGTGAGGTTAATAATGAAAATCAGTCCAATCATGGATGCTATAGCTCTTTTTTGTAAACTGTAGTCAGCATACTAGACCAGCTCATTCATTAGTCTACAGTTGATTCTGTATCATTCTGTGGCTTATTTTGTAATAATTTTGCTGTGATAGCTGAGTAGATTTGGCTGGCATCGTTAGCTGGTCTGAGGGGCCACAGCAAGTACAGTGGTGTGAAAAAGTGTTTGCCCCCTTCTTGATTTCTCATTTTTTTGTATGTTTGATGATGTAGAACATTTAAGTGTAACAAATTTAAATATTAGACAAAGGTAACACAAGTGAACACAAAATGCAGTTTTTAAATGAAGGTGTTTATTATTAAGGGTTAAAAAAAATCCAAACCTACATGGCCCTGTGTGAAAAAGTGATTGCCCGCTAAACCTAATAACTGGTTGGGCCGCCCTTAGCAGCAACAACTGCAATCAAGCGTTTGTGGTAACTGGCAATGAGTCTTGTACAGTGCTGTGGAAGAATTTTGGCCCACTCATCTTTGCAGAATTGTTGTAATTCAGCCACTTTGGAGGGTTTTCGAGCATGACCCACCTTTTTAAGGTCATGCCACAACATCTCAATCGGATTCAGGTCAGGACTTTGGCTAGGCCACTGCAAAGTCTTCATTTTGTTTTTCTTAAGCCATTCAGAGGTGGACTTGCTGGTGTGTTTTGGATCATTGTCCTGCTGCAGAGCCCAAGTGCACTTCAGCTTGAGGTCACAAACAGATGGCCGGACATTCTCCTTCAGGATTTTTTGGTAGACAGCAGAATTCATGGTTCCATTTACCACAGCAAGTCTTCCAGGTCCTGAAGCAGCAAAACAGCCCCAGACCATCACACCACCACCACCACCATATTTTACTGTTGGTATGATGTTCCTTTTCTGAAATGCTCTGTTACTTTTACACCAGACGAAATGGGACACACACCTTCCAAAAAGTTCAACTTTTGTCTCGTCAGTCCACAGAGTGTTTTCCCCAAAGTCTTGGGGATCATCAAGATGTTTTCTGTCAAAACTGAGACGAGCCTTTATGTTTTTTGCTCAGCAGTGGTTTTCGTCTTGAAACTCTGCCATGCAGGCCGTTTTTGCCCAGTCTCTTTCTTACAGTGGAGTCATGAACACTGACCTTAACTGAGGCAAGTGAGACTGCAGTTCTTTGGTTGTTGTTGTGGGGTCTTTTGTGACCTCTTGGATGAGTCGTCGCTGTGCTCTTGGGGTAATTTTGGTTGGCTGGCCACTCCTGGGAAGGTTCACCGCTGTCCCATGTTTTCACCATTTGTGGATAATGGCTCTCACTGTGGTTCGCTGGAGTCCCAAAGCTTTAGAAATGGCTTTATAACATTTTCCAGACTGATTGATCTCAATTACTTTGTTTCTCATTTGTTCCTGAATTTCTTTGGATCACAGCATGATGTCTAGCTTTTGAGGATCTTTTGGTCTTATTTCACTTTGTAAGGCAGGTCCTATTTAAGTGATTTCTTGATTGAGAACAGGTGTGGCAGTAATCAGGCCTGAATGTGGCTAGAGAAATTGAACTCAGCTTTCCAAAGATGTGATAAACCACAGTTACTTTAGTTTTTAACCGGCGGGGGGGGGGGGGGGGTCACTTTTTTCACAGGGCCATGTAGGTTTGGATTTTTTTTTTTTTACCCTTAATAATAAACACCTTCATTTAAAAACTGCATTTTGTGTTTTCTTGTGTTATCTTTGTCTAATATTTAAATTTGTTTCCATCCATCCATCCATCTTCTACCGCTTTTCTGGAGGTCCAGGTCACGGAGGCAGCAGTTAGTTGAAGCAGAGAAGACCAGACTTCCCTCTCCCCAGCCACCTGTTCCAGCTCTTCAGAGAGGATACCAAGACGTTCCTAGGCCAGCTGAGAGACGTAGTCTCTCCAGCAAGTCCTGGGTCTGCCCCGGGGTCTCCTCCCAGAGGGACGTGCCCGAAACGCCTCGAGGGAGGCGTCCAGGAGGCATCCTGATCAGATGCCCATACCACCTCAACTGGCTCCTTTCAATGAGGAGGAGCAGCGATTCTACTCTGAGCCTCTCCCGGATGACTGAGCTCCTCACCCTATCTCCAGTCCAGCAATCCTACGAAGAGAGCTCATTTCAGCCGCTTGTATTGGCAGTCTCGTTGTTTCGGTCATTACCCAAAGCTCGTGACCATAGGTGAGGGCGGTAAATCGACAGCTTTGCCTTAGAGCTCAGCTCCCCCTTCACCACAACAGACCAGTACAACGTCCGCATCACTGCAGATGCTGCTCCGATCCATCTGTCAATTTCTTGCTCCATTCTCCCCTCACTCGTGAATAAGACCCCGAGATACTTAAACTCCTCCACTTGGGGCAGGAGCCTGTCCCCAACCCGGAGAGGGCAATCCACCTTTTTCCGGCTGAGGACCATGGACTCAGACTTGGAGGTGCTGATTCTCATCCCAGCCGCTTCACACTCAGTGGCAAACCATCCCAGTAAGACCTGTAGGTCATCACTGGATGAAGCCAGCAGGACAACATCATCTGCAAACAACAGAGATGAGATCCTGTAGTCACCAAGCATGACACCCTCCGTTCACTGGCTGCACCTAGAAATCCTGTCCATAAAAATTATGAATAGGATCGGTGACAAAGGGCACCCCTGGCGGAGTCCAACTCTCACTGGGAATAAGTCCGATCAAGTGTTGGCAATAAGAACCAAACTCTCACAACGGTCGTACAGAGACCGAATAGCTCGCAACAACAAGCCCAATACCACATACTCCCGAAACACCTGCCACAAAAAAACCACAAGGGATGCGGTTGAATGCCTTCTCCAAGTCCGCAAAACACATGTAAACTGGTTGGGCAAACTCCCACGAACCCTCGAGGATTCTTGAGAGGGTAAAGAGCTGGTCCGATGTGCCACGGCCAGGACGAAAACCACATTGCTCCTCCTGAATCCGAGGTTCAACCAACGGCCGGACTCTCCTCTCCAGTACCTTGGCATAGACCTTTCCAGGGAGGCTGAGGAGTGCAATCCCTCTAAAGTTGGAGCACACCCTCCGGTCCCCTTTTTTGAAGAGAGGAATCACCACCCCGGTTTGCCATGCCAAGGGCACTGCCCCCGACCTCCACGCAATGTTGCAGAGGCGTGTCAACCATGACAGCCCTACAACATCCAGGGCCTTGAGGTACTCAGGATGAATCTCATCCACCCCCAGGGGCCCGCCTACCAAGGAGATTTTTAACCACCTTGGCCACCTCAGCCCCTGTGATAGGCGAGTCGTTCCCCTCGTCCACAAGCCCCGCTTCCTCTATGGAAGGTGTATCAGTGGGATTGAGGAGATCGTTGAAGTATTCCTTCCACCGCCCGACGATATCCCCAGTCGAAGTCAGCAGCGCCCCAGCCACACCATACACAGTGTGGACAGGGAGCTGCTTCCCCCTCCTGAGCCGCCGGACAGTTTGCCAGAATCTCTTGGGAGGCCAGCCAAAAGTCTTGTTGCATGGCCTCACTGAACTCCTCCCATACCTGAGTTTTTGCTTCAACAACTACCCGAGCTACACTCCACTTGGCCTGCCGGTACACCTCAGCTGCTTCGGGAGTCCTACAAGCCAACCAAGCTTGATAGGACTCCTTTAGCTTAATGGCCCCCCTCACCACTGGTGTCCACCACTTGGTTCGAGCATTGCCACCATGAGATGCCCCGACGACCTTGCAGCCGCAGTTCTGGGCCACTGCTTCAACAATGGAGGTGGAGAACATGGCCAATTCAGACTCCTGTGTCTCCAGACTCCCTCAGAATGTGGTTGGAAGTTCTTCCGGAGGTGGGAGTTGAAGACCTCCCAGACAGGGGCCTCAGCCAGACGTTCCCAGCACACCCTTACTATATACGTTTGGGTATACGAGGTCTGAATGGCATCCTCCCCTGCCATCAGCTCCAACTCAACACCAGGTGGTGATCAGTTGACAGCTCTGCACCTCTCTTTACCCGAGTGTCCAAGACATACAGTCGCAGGTCGATGACACAATAACAAAATGATCATCAACCTGCGACCTAGGGTGTCCTGGTGCCAGGTGCACATATGGACACCCTTATGCTTGAACATGGTGTTCATTATGGACAAACTGTGGTTAGCACAGAAGTCCAATAACTGAGCACCACTCGGATTCAGATCGGGCAGGCCGTTCCTCCCAATCACCCCCTTCCAGGTTTCACTATTATTTCCCACGTGCGCATTGAAGTCCCCCAGTAGGACAATGGAGTCTCCAAGAGGAGCACTCTCCAGCACCCCAGTCAGAGACTCCAAAAAGGGTGGGTACTCTGAACCATCATTTGGTGCATAGGCACAAATGATGGTCAGGACCCGTTTCCCAGCCCGAAGGCGCGGGGAAACAACCCTTTCGTCCACTGGGAAAAACTCCAATATAGAGGCAGCAAGGTAGGGGGATACAAGAATACCCACCCCTGCTCGTCGCCTCTCACCCGGGGCAACTCCAGAGAAGGCCAAGCTCCAGCCCCTCTCCAGGACACTGGTTCCGGAACCGGAGCTGTGTATTGAGGTGAGGCCGACTATATCTAGCCGGTATCTCTCAACCTCATACACCAGCTCAGGCTCCTTCCCCACCGGAGAGGTGACATTCCACGTCCACATTCCACAGACATCTGCCTGTGCTATGTCTTATGTGTTTAGTTGTCTTCTTGTTTCTAGCTCAGAACGTGTCATCCCTACTGGTTTATGATTGCCTGACTCTTCTAAATATTCGCAATTCTGTGGTCAAATTCTCGACCTACGAATTTAATGGCCAGCCTCCTCCACCTCTGTTGGTGTCTATACCACCCTATCTGAATTGTGCACCCAGCGGACTGTTTCGGAACAGCCGCCACAAAAGACGCCGCAAAAGACGAGGACGGAGAGGCGGAGTGTCATGCAGACTGAGGGCTTACCTGGCTTCTTCTTCAACTCGCAACCCTCGTCAACTGCTGACTGAGCTCTCCAGGAAGCGTATCAGTTTTGACGTACGACAATCCATGGATTATCGCTACTGATGGCTGTCGCCGACTCTCCCAGAGGCTGGATACCCACTTCCCTGCCGCCGGCCCGTGTGGATTCGCAGAAGGGGCTGCGCACCGGAGAATCTTCACCTGATCAGTCGTGCTTCCCAGCAGGCTGATCAGTGTTTGATTCGCATGGCTCTGATTAACACCAGATCCATCGCAAATAAGACTTTTATTCTAAATGACTTTTTTACTTCGCATTCCTTGGATTTTCTTCTGATGACAGAAACATGGGTTAAATCAGGTGAGACCGCCGCCTTCTCTGAGCTCCTCCCTCCCGGCTGTTCTTTCTTCAGCTCCCCACGAGCATCTGGTTGGGTGGGGGTCTGGCTTCTGTTTTTAACGGCAGTTTTAAATGTCGCCTTCTCTCCACAAATGCTTATTCCTGTTTTGAGCTGCAATTATTTGTGGTGGATCTCACAAGTCCTGTGTTATTTGCTGTTGTCTATCGTCCTCCAAAATATAATAAGGACTTCATTAATGAGTTTTCTGAATTTTTGGCAGATGTTGTGCCAAAATATGATAAACTTTTGATCTTTGGGGACTTTAATATTCATGTCTGTTGTCCATCTGATCAGCTGGCATCTGATTTTAAAAGACTGTTGGTGACATTTAATTTAAATATTTTAGCGGACAACACACCGTCTTGGTCACACTCTGGACCTTGTTATCTCTTTTGGGCTCTCAAAGAAATTTCTGAGTCTGTCATCTCAGATCATTTCCCCATCATTTTTGAATTGTTGACCCCCTCATCACCCAGCAAGCCTGTGGCTCCATCATGCTGGCGTTGCATCATCACTCCTTCAACGCCAGAGGAGTTTTCTGCTGCTTTTAGGGAGTCACAGTTTTTTGCCTTGAATGGACTCGTTTCCCCTTCCCATCCGGATAAGATTCTTTCCTCCTTTCATACCACCTGCTCTGGGATTTTGGACTCTATTGCCCCATTTCGGCTTAAATCGGCTAAACCAAAAACAGATCCCTGGCTAAGTGACACTACCCGTGCCATTAGACAGCGGGTCAGGCAGGCTGAACGGAGATGGAAAAAGGACAAATTGCATGTGTCTCTGGAAATTTTTAGGGATTGTCTTGCTGATTACCAGAGGACCGTGCAAAAGGCAACTATTTAACACAGTTAACTCTTTTACATATAAACCCACACACTCAGACTGTAACAGACGATTCGTTTACAACATGTGAGGCTTTTCTTCACTTTTTTATTGATAAAGTGGACTCTGTCAGACGAGTTATTATAACAGTTTTAATGGAAGCTTGACTTATTGTCCCGGGTTACTCCGCTGTGTTTGAACAGTTTGAGTTGGTCTCTTTATCATCACTTACTGATATAGTGAAGTCTCTGAAGCCTACAAATTGCTCATTGGATGTTGTTCCCGCTGGAATCCTGAAAAGGGTTTTTAAAACTGTAGGACCTGGTCTTTTGGTTTTTATTAATTCCTGTCTTAGTTCAGGATTTGTCCCACCTGCTTTTAAACATGCTGTGGTTAGGCCCCAGGCCCCTTCTTAAAAACCTCACCTTGACCCTTCAGTTTTATCTAATTTTAGATCCATTTCTCATTTGCCCTTTTTATCTATAAAGTTTTAGAAAAAGCTGTTTTTATACAGTTGCAATCTTTTTTAGAAGACAATTCTATTTTTGAGAAGTTTCAATCTTGGGTTAGATCTCGTCACAGCACTGAGTCTGCCCTGCTTAAGGTACACAATGATATTATGATGTCTGTTGATGCCAAATGCCCTGTGGTCTTAGTGCTGCTAGATCTTACAGCAGCCTTTGACACTGTGGACCATACTATCCTTTTGTCACGCCTGAATCACCACGTTGGCATCCATGGCACTGCACTTAAGTGGTTTGAATCCTACTTATCTAATAGAACTTTTCTGTAATGATTGGTGAAATGTCTTCTTCTAGTGCCTCTCTCTCCTGTGGGGTCCCACAGGGCTCTATCCATGGCCCTATTCTGTTTTCATTATATATGCTGCCACTCGGGTCAATAATAGCCAGGCACAACATGTCTTCCCACTGTTATGCGGACGATTTGCAGCTTTTTACCTTTGAACCCAGAGCAAACTAACAAAGTGTTCTATTGGACTGCATCACTGACATTAAGTTGTGCTTAAGCCAAAATTTTCTCCACTTAAATGAAGAAAAAACAGAATGTATTGCGTTTGGGGATACTGTAACGGCTGGTTTTGGTACCCTCTCTTTAAGGCTCAGTTCAGCTGTCAGAAATTTTGGGGTGATTTTTGACAGCCAGTTAAAATTTGATAAACAGATTTACAATGTAGTCAAGATGAGCTTTTATCAATTACATCTGTTATCCAAAGCCAAACCTTTCCTGAGCCGTCAGCCATCCATGCTTTAATCATGTCTCAACTTGATTACTGCAATGCACTTTATGTTGGCATCTCTCAGTCTTCTCTTGGCCGCCTTCAACTTGTGCAAAATGCAGCGGCCCGTCTTTTGACCAACACACCTAGGCGAGAGCACATTACTACGACCCTTTTTTCACTTCATTGGCTTCCAGTCCATTTTAGAATTAATTTTAAACTTTTGCTTTTTGTTTTTGAAGCTCTTAATGGCCTTGCTCTGGTTTATATGTGTTTGAGATTTTGACTGTCTGTGACCGAAGCAGGGCTTGGAGGTCATCCAGTCAGCTTTTGCTGGATGTGCCTAGGTCAAGGTATAAACATTGGGGTGACCGAGCCTTTTTTGTTGTCGCCCCCAGGCTCTGGAATAATCTCCCCCCTGACCTACGTGCTATCTCTGACCTGGCCCTTTTTAAATCAGAACTTAAAACATATTTGTTTAGGATGGCTTTTAAAACCCAGTAGTGATGATATTTGTCTTGGCATTTGTTTTTATTTTATTCTCAATTTAGGTATTTATTCTTATTTCTTTATGTTATTTGTTTTTAACGCTGTGTGTGTTTTTAATGCTGTTGAATTTTCTGTAAAGCACTTTGGTCACCTATGGGTTGTTTTAAAGGGCTATATAAATAAAGTACATTACATTACATCCCCAAAGCCAGTTTAGGAAGCTTGGGATCAGACCGCCAAGGTCTCCACCTTTGACCACCACCTGATCCACATAGCACTGGACCCCCATGATCCCTCCTGCAGGACTGGCTCACCACTGAAAGTGTATGTCACATCTTTCTCGCACACCACCTAAATTTGTCTGATGATCTGAAACATTTAAGTGTGATAAACATACAAAAAAATGAGAAATCAGGAAGGGGGCAAACACTTTTTCACTACTATTTCTGATCAACTTCAAGGTCAACCTGCTCAGTACAAACTGAGAGAGGACTCTACTAGCCTAGTCGCTTGATGTCTGTTTATATCTATTTTCTATATTATATCCATTCCAACTAGACATCAGTTTTCCAAGCTGGATGTTCTACCAACACTTGACCATGTATTTTATTCATATATACTAAATATTATTTTAGCTTATTTCATTCTAGTTTATTACACTCTTGACCGAACACCTCTTCAGTTAGCAGTGGCTTGCTGCCGTTAGCAGAGTTAGCATTCACTCATTCAGGGTTGTTTGTGTCCTTATTACATCCCAGGGACCGGTCGTATGCTATTGACCAGACACACCACACACCCCTGTCTCTGATAATATTTGGGATTTAAATGCTATCATTCAGTCAATATTTGTTAGTATTTTACTTAGTACACCAACTGAAGGCAAAAGGTAGCATTAGCCTCAAACATGGCAGTGGGTGAGGTGAACTGCGGCTCATTAGCATTCAAAGCAAGAGCTCCTTCCCTTTGTATATAATGGTCCTGCAATAATTAAACCCTGAGTTGTTTTGACCAAAGCATGCCACAGACATTTGAATAACACCTCTGGAAGTGGTGTCAACATGTGGAAAAAGAGCATCAATTTCCCCTCTGGGGATCAATAAAGTATACAAAATCAAATCAAAAAAATGAAATGAGGAATTTTTTTTTAAATGATCTCAGATGAGGCTTGTCTATTTTGGTCCATAACAGAATCCTCTGCTGAGGGTAATTTCCACCCCCTCTTTGCTTCTCCCCTCTCCAGGAATGACTGCCATCCCCTGCGCCTGTCTGGGCATCTTCCTCGGGGGTCTGCTGGTGAAGAAGATGAACCTGTCAGCTCTGGGTGCTGTCCGCATGGCCATGCTGGTCAACCTGGTGTCCACCGCCTGCTACGTCTCTTTCCTTTTCTTGGGCTGTGACACCGGACCTGTCGCTGGGGTCACTGTAGCCTACGGCAATGAGTAAGAGCTTATGTCAGTGAGGACTCTTTTTAAGGAATTTTCCATCCAGTATTGGCTTTACTGTTGTTTTATTTTTCCATAAGCCTTCTTGCCCAACTAGTGCAGGGACAAAACTGACTTATCTGATGAATTCTATGGAATGTTGTGAATACTCCAGTTTCCTCACATATAGACAAAACATGCTTGTTAGTTTAACTGGTTATACTGAATTAGTGGTAGATAATAGAGTGTGCGGTTATCTGTCTCCCTGTGAAACACACCTGTTTCTGTCCATAAAGCAGTGTACACAAATGTCATGGGCCCCTTCAGTAATTGGGGGGGGGGAGCTAAAACTTCACCCTCAACATTTTTTTGGGGGAAAATTAAAGTTACCTTTTAAAGATGCACTCCAGTGACTCTAAAACCACCTCAAAAACCAATGTATATGTCCCAAAATGGTACACTACCGTTCAAAAGTTTGGGGTCACCCAGACAATTATTTTGTGTTTTCCAGGAAAAGTCAAACTTATTTACTACCATGAGTTGTAAAATGAATAGAAAATATAGTCAAGACATTGACAAGGTTAGAAATAATGATTTGTATTTGAAATAATAATTTTTTCCAGATACTCAACCTGCTCAAAGGAAGGTCAGTTTTATAGCTTCTCTAACCAGCTAAACTGTTTTCAGCTGTGCTAACATGATTGCACAAGGGTTTTCTAATCATCCATTAGCCTTCTGACGCGATGAGCAAACACATTGTACCATTAGAACACTGGAGTGATAGTTGCTGGAAATGGGCCTCTATACACCTATGTAGATATTGCACCAAAAAACAGACATTTGCAGCTAGAATAGTCATTTACCACATTAGCAATGTATATTAGATATTAGAGTGTATTTCTGATTAGTTTAAAGTTATCTTCATTGAAAAAAACAGTGCTTTTCTTTCAAAAATAAGGAAATTTCTAAGTGACCCCAAACTTTTGAACGGTAGTGTATATTGTGGCTTTTTAGACACAGAAAAACTTTGATTGCCCTAGAATTGCTTGGAAAGAGCTTTTACATCTTCCACCTTCTTAAATATGCACGGAGCTATGAGCTGTATTCTAATTATATTAATATTCTAATTAGCTCCACACATACTCCCTCCCACCAGTAGCTGGACGAAGATGAGGACATTGTATAAGGCTCCGAGAAGGCGATCCAACTTGAGGAAGTAAAATTCGTAGCAAGGTTTCCATAAGTGAACCTGGGGAAGGATCATTCTCAGTGGAGCGGAGAGTTGCTGCCCAGCCCCACGTGGAGGCTGGAGGGCTCCACTCCACTCTCTGGTTGCTCACTCACCACTGATCTCCCCAGCGGTGGGGCACACTGGATCACCGGCCCCCAGCGAGCTGCTCAGACTGCCAGCCTCCAGCGAGCTCGCTTCGCTGGCGGACGGGGCACTTGCTTCCTTCACTCCTACATGGGAGACTCTGAGTGAGCTGGGGAGATCCACGGGTGAGTGGGCAGCCAGAGCCTCAGGGAGCCCTCCAGCCTCCATGCGGGGCTGGGCAACGACTCAGCTCCACCGAGAATGATACTCGCCCCGGCCATTGCACCACACATCCCAGGGCCGCCTCCCCTGGCATGCAGGGTAATGGAGGCTGCAAACCCATGTCCTCTCCGGTATTTTAGCAGGGACACTGAGGTTTTTCCAAATAAAATTAATCATTGCTGTCCTGTTTTCATGTCTGTGGATAAGACATGTAATTTAAAGGAAGAGGATTTCTTGCTCACATAGCCAAAAACTGAACACGTATAATCTGCCATCTTTCCCAACTTGTAAAAGCTCCTGCTGCTCCTCAGCTAATCCCTCTTCCCCATGGCAGTAAACTCAGGTCTGTAGCCATGCCCATTGCTTAGCCTGATTGGTTAATGTTATAACTAATCAGGCTAAGCAGGAACACTTGCGTAGCTAGAAACGCTTTGTCCAAACTCACATTTTTTTTTTGGGGGGGGGGGGGTAAGTGAAACTTTACAGCAAAAAAAAAAAAAAAACAGATATGAGACACAAAAGTAAGTCACAAAAAACATGTTACAGACATGTCAACAGAAAAAAAAAAAGATTTTTGGCGGTGTGTCACTTCAATTTGCTACTGTTTTCATGTACGTACATTTGCAGTTTTTTGTCAATTTGCAACTTTTTCTCATACAGTAAATCTGTGACATTGTCATGTGTCTGAACTTGTTCCAGACACTTCCTCCCACTGCTAACAGTCTCTATCAGCTCAGCTGTGGGCAGTTGGTTTAATTTGGCTACCTGCTCACTCATTGACTCACACCTGCAGCTCATTCCCTTCTGTGTATTTTAAGTTCTGCCTTTTCACTGTTTCTTTGCGATTATATTGAATTGTCTTGCATATCCTTCTCATCACTCCCTGCTTCCAGCCTCTGAAGTGCATTTCCACTTCTCCAGAGCACTCCTTGCTCTGAGGCTATATTTGGAAGTTATTATTTGTTACCTTTTTGTATTTGTCAGCACGGTTTTTGGACCGTTATGTTCTTTTGTTTAATAAATGTCACAAACACCATTCAGCGCTTGGATCTGTCTTCCTGCCCCGAAGGGGCATTTATGACAGAACATAACCGCCAGTGGAAAGACCCAGCTGTGGTGTTTGTGCATTTTTCCACTTTTTTGTGTTTTTTGACCCATCTGTTTTCTGGAGCTCCTCATGTCCCCAGCATGCCGGTTCTCGGCCAATAAAGGGGGATTGGTGGCCGGGGACCCCAGCCTGGCGGAGCAGTGGGGAGCTCTCTTTATCCAGGACTGCGTCTGCGATGCTCTCACCTCTCGAAATCCAAAGTCTTGCAGAACGTGGAGGCAGTGGTCAGGAGACTGAGGGCACTTCTGGGGCTGAAGACATATCCAGAGTTTGTGAACATGTTGGCTACGCTCGCCGTTCTGCAACAGTCTTTTCCCGAGCTGACGTGGGGGGACGTCTCAAGCCAAACCAGCACCCACACGAAGACGCACTCCATGGAAGAACACCTCCAATGTGCCCGCTTCTTCTCCAGCTTCATTAGCTCCAATACAACAGCATCATCCCTCACCGGACTGCTGGAGGAAGCCTTCCTCCTCTTTGGCAGCCATTTCCCAGACATTGAGCCCGACAATTCCTGTGGCAGAGCCCCTCTTCTCCTTTGCCGGCTGTCCTGCCAGCCTGCACTCTCTCCGCTGCTGCCGTAATCTCCCATCACCTCGACGTGTCCTCCAGCTGCTGAGAGGTCCTCCAGGTTTTCCCAGGCTACGCCCACTTCCGTGTCTTCAGGGACAGTTCCTCCACAATCCACTGAGGGGCCCAGGTTCACCATAGACACGGAGAGGGATGACTGCTCATCTCCTGCAGCAGACAACAACAAGATCCGGGATGACAGGCAGGCAAGTGTTATTTCATTCTATTCCAACTTATGATGATATACCTTGTCTGATTCCCGGAAGAGAGACTCAGGTTATGCAGTCCCCTGCCCTCTTTCCACCTGCTGCAATTATTAAACCCTCACCCTCACCTGGGGACGGCAGTGGCTCAGGAGGTAGATCAGGTCATCCAATAACCACATGGTTGGCGGTTCAAATCCCGCTCTCCCCAGTATCCTGCCATTGTGTCCCTGAGCAAGACACTTCACCCCCAATTGCTCCTGGTGGGTCTGGAAGCACCATGATAGGCAGCATGCCACCATCAGTGTGTGAATGTATGCATGAATGGGTGGATGGCAGGATCTGTAAAGCACTTTGGTCATCAAGAGATGAGAATAAAAGCGCTATATACGTAAGGGAACACCATTTACCATTTACCTACCCTCTCCGTGTCTCCTCCCGATATTCCTGAGCGTCTGCCGGCCCCGGAACTGAGCCACCAGATGATGGAGGAGCCTGTGGCCCTGGAGGACCCAACCCCAGTGCCAGCGGTGAGTGGTACTCCAGTCTCCACGCCGGAGGAGCCACCCACATGGGTTACATCGAGCCTGGGGAAATAAGGACTGCAGCTACCACTGTCATGCCTACTGCGGAGGCCGCCGCAGCAGAGTTTGAACCCGAGCTGGACCTCCAGAGGACCGAGCCCGAGTTACCATCATCATCCAGATCGACGGAGTCCTGGACGGCGGTGGAGCTCGAGCTCAGGCAAATGCTCTCTTTTGTCTATCTCTTATCTGTTCTAGAGCAATCTTGAGCTGCACCTGAGCTCGCCTCACCAGGCTCCGCTGCTGCCGGTGACCCTGAACCCCCTTCTCTATGTGTGTCCAAGTCTTCTTCCAGGGTCACTGGGAACCATCCAGCACTGCTATAATTCTCCGTGGGTCCAGGCTCGCTGCCCGAGGTCGCTGTGGGTCCAGCTACCCCCGCTGTGGAGGTCACCGTGGATGCAGCTTCGGCCCAGGCTGGGTCCACCGTGGGTGAAGCTCCCCGTCTGCCCGAGGCTGTCGTCTGGGTCCTGCCTCCTCTATCGGGGTCTTCGTGGGTGCTGCGCCCCAGCTGAAACCAATGTGGGTGCAACATTGGCCCAGTCAGGTCCCACCGAGGTTGCAGCAATGCTCTGGCCTGGAGCCACTGCGGGTGCTACTGAGCTCCAGCCCGGGGCCACCGCAGGTGCTGCAGAGCTCCAGCCCGGGGCCACCGCAGGTGCTGCAGAGCTCCAGCCCGGAGCCACGGCGGGTGCTGCAAAGCTCCAGCCCGGAGCCACCACGGGTGCTGCAATGCTCCAGCCCGGAGCCACCGTGGGTACTGCAATGCTCCAGCCTGGAGCTCGGAGCCACCACGGGTACAATATTATCGCAGGCCAAGACCACTGAGGGCGTCGGGGTCCCCCTTCCTCCTCTTTGAGACGCCATCGGGGTCCCTTTTCCTCCTCCACCACCAGACACCGTTGTGGTCCCCTTCTTCTGGCTCTGCTTCTCGCCATTGGGCCTTCCGGTGGGGGAGCCACCTCCTGGATCACCCCTCCAGTTCTGGTGGCTCAAGAACTCTGGCCAGCCGCCCAAAAGACTGGGTCGCTGGGTCGGGTGGCCCATTTTCTCCAGCAGGCCACCTGGCTCTTTCCACCTGGCCGTCTGGCTGGCCTGGGACTTCAGTCACCCACCTGAACTCTGGAGCTCTGGGACCTTGTGGCCTAGGGGTCTGACCTGGCACAGGTGCAGGTCATGAGCAGGATTGTGCCTTCCCTCCTAGCCTATTTCCCCCCACCTCCCACCCGGGGTGGTTTTTTGCTGTACTCCTTCTCTGGTGGTGGTGGGGGGGGGGGGGGTTCCTTCTTGGTGTTACCTGGGGGTGTCTGGTACCCACCCCTTAAAGGGGGGATTCTGTCATGTGTCTGAGCTCATATTTTTCATGAGCTCAGACTGTCACTTTATTTCTAAGTATTGTTTGTCTGATTAGTTTGACTTTGTTAGTTTTCTGTATTTATTGTGGATTTGTTTTCACTTGTGCCTCTCCTTCCAGACACTTCCTCCCACTGCTCACAGCCTGCCTCTCTCTCAGCTCAGCTGTGGGCAGTTAGTTTATTTTGGCTACCTGCTCACTCATTGACTCACACCTGCAGCTCATTCCCTTCTGTGTATTTAAGTTCTGCCTTTTCACTGTTTCTTTGCGGTTATATTGGATTGTCTTGAATTGTCTTCTCATCACTCCCTGCTTCCAGTCTCTGAAGCGCATTTCCACTTCTCCAGAGCACTCCTTGCTCCTGAGGCTATTTGGAAGTTATTATTTGTTACCTTTTTGTATTTGTCAGCACGGTTTTTGGACTGTTATGTTATTTTGTTTAATAAATGCCTCAAACATCATTCAGTGCTTGAGTCTGTCTTCCTGCGCCGAAGGGGCATTTATGACAGACATTGTTCTTGTAAATTTACAAATTTTTTTCTTTTAAATGTGTCTTGAAAACTTTCAACTTTTCTCACAAATTTGCAACGTTTTTCTTGTAAATTTGCTACATTTTCTCATCAAACTGCTACTTTTTTCTTGCAAATTTACAACTTTTTCTCATAAATTTCTGACTTTTTTTCTTGTAAATTCACTTTTTTCTTGCAAATTTGTCTATTTTCTTGAAAACATGCTACATCTTTTTTCATAAATTTGCTACTTTTTTCTTGCAAATTTGCAATTTTTTCTCATAAATTTGTGACTTTATTGTTGTAAATTTGCAACTTTTTCATCAATTTACTACATTTTTCATTTAAATTTACATTTTTTTCTTGTAAATTTGCAACTTTTGCTCATAAAGCCATGACATTTTTCTTGTAAATTTGCAACTTCTTTTCTTATATAATTTTCTACTTTTATCTTGTAAATTTGTAATGCTCATATGGATGCTAGTTAATGTTTTATTCTATTTTAATCATGTAATTTTTTTCACTGCGTGGGAAGGGACTTTCTTTTCCATTTTAAAAGGTTTGAACTCTTCCCCATTACAAAAAATAGTGGCCCCCAAACACAATCTTGCATTAAAGCCCCCAAAAAGCTATAAACAGCCCTGTCTACAGGGCATATCCCACCTCTTGCAGCAGCTGGGACATGTTCCAGTCTAAGTTGGATAAGCAGATGGAAAGGATGTATACAAACATGTAGATTAATCTCTGACATGATTTCTGACCTCCTCTGTAGGACGTTGCGGCCCTCACAGCAGCCTGAATCAGCGTGCATTAGTAACTGCAACTGTTACACAGCGTCAGTGAGTCCTGTGTGTGGTTCCAACGGAGTCACTTACCTCTCAGCCTGCTTTGCTGGCTGCACCAAACCAGTGAGTACAGACACGATTGGTGCCAGTGATTTCTGGATACTCTACCCAGCTCTGAGTACAGTTCATGTAAAATTCTGATACCTGTCAAAGGGGCTAACAAAAGTGACTGAACTGCAGTCCAGGATTGTTGCCTTTAATCATTGATTTCATTCCGTGTTTCTGAACCAGAACCTGACCAGCTGTGCGTGTATATCAAGCAACAATGAAGGGGCGGTGGCTTTGCCGGGAAAATGTCCCAGTCCAGGCTGCCAGCAGGCCTTCCTCACCTTCTTGTGTGTGATCTGTGTGTGCAGCATGATCGGCGCCATGGCCCAGACGCCCTCCGTCATTATCCTCATCAGGTACAGGGAGCAGCCACAAGAGGGAGCCGATGCCATGTATGCCAGATCAGAGGCATTGGCGGAATGGGATTCACTTAAGCAGAAAGCTGATTTATGACAGTGATAGTAATAAGGACTGACACGGCTTTGTCAGGTATAACAGCAAAGAGCATTTCAGGCACGGAGCAGACTGGAGGATATAGGATATGCTCTGTAACACCTAAATTAGGAATAAAATGCTAATTACGATTTTGTTACATCAGTAACACTTTTAAAAACATTCGGGAGAATTTGAAACGTTTGGAAGACCATCCAGTTTAATATGGGACACACATTCTGAATGTAATTAAACAATATTACATGAGAGAGAGTATGGTATCAATTAATATAGTAACTGCGGGTGTGATACATCTAATGCCCTCAGTGTATCACACCCGTAGTTAGTATATTCATGATACTGTAACAACCTCGGGTGAAATATTGATTTTATACAACAGTTCCGCAAGCACAATTTATTAAATGACAGCAATACTGGACAAAATATAATGATGTGTTTGTTATAACCAGTTATTTTGTGCAGCTGAGAAAAAATAGTCCCTTCTAAATGTAGCCAGTAACTGTTTCTAAACATCTCAGTCAGCATGAAGACGTCTATTGTCATTTCACACACATGTAAACAAATTAAATATTGTCAAGTGCAAAAGCCATTGCTTATTAATACATAACAGTCACCTGTTGAGTCAGTACCAAAAAAGGCCCAGATCAAACCGTGGCCAATGTGTTGCTAATTAGCACGCTAGCGATTTACACACTTCAGCACACTTCCCTCGCTTTTCTTGGCATGAGTCCATCACCACAAAGGTGTTGTGGTTTGTTAATTGAGACAATAAATCCAACTCTAGCACTGCATATTTTTTTAAACAGAAGTGAAATAGCTTAACGACATTTATACAAGGGTCAACATAAATAAAGATTTCTTCAAAGGGGTGGGACTTCCGAGTCACAGATGTATAATTTCTTGTCAAACAGTGCCTCACTGTGGAAGTTAAGGCATCCAACACAGTACTGCAATTCTCACTGAGAGGTGACAGTAAATTATTGTTAGTAATTAATGGTTACGTGAACACCTTTGAAGCAGAGTGATACATATCCAGTGAAATGTTGGAGTGCAATTATCGTGGATTTTAGTAACTCCTGGAATCCCTGTTGTCTAATCAAATTGCTCAGTCAGAACTAACTGTTGTATAACAAACATTTTTGCCACATTTAGTTCTGCACTAAACATTAAAAATGTGGTGCAAATTTTTCAGTCGCTTTGTTTTTTCAAACCAAATGTACAGCAAAATTTGTGATTTTCTTTCTATATTTAGATTTTTGTTAATAGGAGGAAACAGCGTGACTTAAATATAAACATTAAATATTAAATCTAAATGTCTAATGTTAAGTCTAAAAGCTAAATATAAATCTAAACGTCATTTAACACTAAATACTAAATGTTCTGAATGTTAAATAGTTATTCAAAATGTTAAATGTAAATCTTAATTATACAACAGTTAGTTCCAACCGAGCAGTCTTATTGGACAATAGGGATTCCGGGAGTTACTACAGTTCCCGATAATCGCACCAGGACGTTTCATAAAACATGCATCACTCTGCTTGTTTTGATAATGTTTAAATTAATAAAAGATAATATCGGTAGCTTCTTATATGTGAGACATGTTAATATTATGTTGGCTGTCTTAAGTTCCACAGTGAGGTGTTGAAAAGAGACTAGAGACAGTCCTGATCCAGGCCGCTCGGACCCGGAAGTCCCACCCTTGTAAACAGTCAGCAAGCTACTTTACAACTGTTTAAACAAAAGACAGACAAGCTAGAGTTGGATTTATTGACTGAATTACCAAACCATAACATGTGATGATGGACTATTTATTTCATCTGAAAATGACAAAAAATGTGAGGGAAGTTTGTCAAAGCCAAATTGCTAACATACTAGCTAGCCACTTGCGCAAACTAAAGCCCATTTTCCACTAGTATCTACTCAACCCTACTCGACTCGACTCTACTTGGTTTGCAGGGTTTTCCATTAGTACCTGGTACCAGGTACTTTTTTGGGACCTACTTCAATGAGGTTCCAACCGTGCTGAGTCGAGCTGAAAATGTGACGTCAACGGATTGCAGGCCACTGATTGGCCAGGGCGTAACGTCAGTGGATGAAAGCAACGTCTTCACAAGATTCAAAACCACCATTTGTAAATTCAGTCGGGAGTTTTTATTATTTCTGTGATAATCAATTAAATAAATGGCTACACACAAATCAACACCATCACAGAGCACTCACCATCTTCCCTGTGAGCAGCCATCAGCTCAGAGGCCTCCTGGTATTTCATTTTGGAACGCTCCACCAGTGCCGTGGCTGCAAAGTTCATATAGTGGTCAAATTTGATCAAATGTGGTTATTTTTCAACAGTCTTCCCATCGGTGTGTACAGTTCTTCCATCAGTGTTGCAGCACTTGGATCCCTGCACTTGAAAAATAAACTACATTTGGTCAAATTTGACAACTATGAACTTTTCAGCCTATGAACTTTTCAGCCCTGCTGCAGCGGAGTGACCCGAAATGAAAGTATACCAAGGAGATCTCTGAGCTGATGGCTGTTCACGGAGAAGATGGTGAGTGTTTTGTGATTTTAAGCATCTTTTACATTATTTATCAGTGAAAATGTCAGCATGTAAACAACATAACGGGCCGCCTTCCTGTAATGAACCCAACCCCATCCACTTGAGGTGGTACTCAGTTGAAATGGAAAACCAACCACACCGTGTCGAGCTGAGTAGAGTCGAGTAGAGTTGAGGCGAGTCAGGCTGAGTAGGTACTGGTAGAAAAGGGGCTTAACAAACACCCACCAGTGACTGGTATGTATTATAAACAATGACTTTTGCACTTGACAATATCTGATTTGTTTACATGTGTGTGAAATGACAATAGACATGTTCCTTTCTGTATTATGCTGATTGAGGTGCTGAGGTTACATTTCGAAGGGATTATTTTTCTCGCCGGCACAAAATAACTGGTTAAACAAATAAATCATAATCTTTTGTCCATTATTGCTGTCATTTAATAAACTGTGCTAGTGGAACTGTTCTATAAAAGCAATATTATACTCAAGGTCATGCGGTATCATGAATATAGTAACTGCAGTGATGTCTTCGGTATAAATCACCACAGTTACTATATTCATTGATACTGCACTCCCTCTTGTGTAATATTGCTTAGATATTAAATTTTAAATCTAAATGCTAAACATTAAATATAAATGCTAATAATTATATCTAAATGTTAAGTCTAAATATTAAAAATAAATATAAATGTTAAGTCTAAATGCTAAATATAAATCTTTTACCGACCAACCGTAGCCTCGTCATGCAACTGCTTAGATGTAATAAATACAGTGCATCCAGAAAGTATTCACAGCGCTTCACTTTTTCCACATTTCATGTTACAGCCTTATTCCAAAATGGATTAAATTCATTTTTTTCCTCAGAATTCTACACATAATACCCCATAATGACAGTGTGTAAAAAGGTTTTTTTTTTGAGATTTTAGCAAATTTATTAAAAATAAAAAACTAGCTTACTAACTAATCGTGGTGGGGGGTTTGCATGCCCTTGTGATCCCAGGAGCTATGTTGTCCGGGGCAATTTGCCTGTGGTAGGGTTCCCCAAGACAAACTGGTCCTGAGTGAAGGGCCAGACTAAGAGCAATCCAACAAGACTCCCATGATGAAAGAACACTCAAGGATTCAGTGTATCCTGCCTGGTATGGGGTTACCGGGGCCCTGCCCTGGAGCCAGGTCTGGGGGAGGGACTCAATGGCTAGCACCTGGTGGCTAGGTTTCTGCCTATGGGACCCGGCTGGGCTCAGCCCGACGGAGTTACATGGGTCCGCCCTCCAGTGGGCTCAGAAACCTGCAGGAGAGACCATGGGGGTCCGGTAGTAGTGCAGTGGTGGTTGATGAAGCAAAAACTCGAGTTTGGGAGGAGTTTGGTGAGGCCATGGAACAAGACTTTCGGCTGGCCTCGAAGTGATTCTGGCAACCTGTCCGGCATCTCAGGAGGGGGAAGCAGCTCCCTGTCCACACTGTGTATGGTGCAGATGGGGCGCTGCTGACTTCGACTGGAGACATCGTCGGGCGGTGGAAGGAATACTTCGAGGATCTCCTCAAGCCCACTGACACGCCTTCTACAGAGGAAGCAGGGCTTGAGGATGAGGGGGACGACTCGCCCATCACAGGGGCTGAGGTCACCAAAGTGGTTAAAAAACTCTTTGGTGGCCAGGCCCTGGGGGTGGACCAGATTCGGCCTGAGTACCTCAAGGCCCTGGATGTTGTAGGGCTGTCATGGTTGGACACGCCTCTGCAACATTGTGTGGAGGTCAGGGACAGTGCCTTTGATATGGCAAACTGGAGTGGTGGTTCCTCTCTTTAAGAAGGGGGACCGGAGGGTGTGTTCCAACTTTAGGGGGATCACACCTCTCAGCCTCCCTGGGAAGGTCTATGTCAGAGTGCTGGAGAGGAGAGTCCCGACTGCTGGTTGAACCTTGCATCCAGGAGGAGCAATGTGGTTTTTGTCCTGGCCGTGGCACATCAGACCAACTCTTTACCCTCTTGAGAATCCTCAAGGGTTCGTGGGAGTTTGCACAACCAGTCCACACATGTGTTTTGTGGACTTGGAGAAAGCATTCGACCGCATCCCCCATGGTCTCTTGTGGGGGGTGCTGTGGGAGTATGGGGTATCGGGCTTGTTGTTAGGAGCTATCCGGTCCTTATATGACCGTTGCAAGAGATTGGTTTGTATTGCTAACACTCGGTCAGACTCGTGTCCAGCAAGAGTTGGACTCTGCCAGGGCAGCCCTTTGTCACCGATCCTAAATCATAATTTTTATGGACAGGATTTCTAGGCGCAGCCAAGGAATGGAGGGCATCATATTCGGTGAGCACAGGATCTCATCTCTGCTGTTTGCACATGATGTCGTCCTGTTGGCTTCATTGAGTAGTGACCTGTAGGTCTTGCTGGGACAGTTTGCTGCTGAGTGTGAAGCAGCTGGGATGAGAATCAGCACCTCTGAGTCCATGGTCTTCAGCCGGAAAAGGGCGGATTGCCCTCTCCAGGTTGGGGACAAGCTCCTACCCCAAGTGGAGGAGTTTTAAGTATTGCGGGGTCTCATTCATGAGTGAGGGGAGAATGGAGCGAGAGATTGACAGATGGATCGGAGCAGCATCTGCAGTGATGTGGACATTGTACCAGTCTGTTGTAGTGAAGAGGATGCTGAACTGTTGACTTACCGGTCAACTGCTACCCTCACTTATGGTCATGAGCTTTGGATAATGACCAAAAGAATGAGATTGCAGATACAAGCGGCTGAAATGAGCTTTCTCTGTAGGATTGCTGGACTCACTCTTAGAGACAGGGTGAAGGGCTCAGAAACAAAATTCTCTGGTCTGATGAGACAAAGATGGAACTCTTTGGCGTGAATGCCAGGCGTCATGTTTGGAGGAAACCAAGCACCGCTCATTACCAGGCCAATACCATCCCTACAGTGAGGCATGGTGGTGTCAGCATCATGCTGTGGGGATGTGTTTCAGCGGCAGGAACTGGGAGACTAGTCAGGATAAAGGGAAAGATGAATGCAGCAATGTACAGAGACATCCTAGATAAAAACCTTCTCCAGAGCACTCTTGAACTCAGACTGGGGTGACAGTTCATCTTTCAGCAGGACAACGTCCCTAAGCACACAGCCAAGATATCAAAGGAGTGGCTTCAGGACATCTCTTTGAATGTCCTTGAGTGGCCCAGCCCAGACTTGAATCCAATTGAACATCTCTGGAGAGATCTGAAAATGGCTGTGCACCGATGCTTCCGATCCAACCTGATGGAGCTTGAGAGATGCTGCAAAGAGGAATGGGTGAAACTGTCCAGAGATAGGTGTGCCAAGCTTGTGGCATCATATTCAAAAAGACTTGAGGCTGTAATTGCTGCCAAAGGTGCATCAGCAAACTATTGAGCACAGGCTGTCAATACTTATGTACATGTGATTTCCTTTTTTATTTTTAATAAATTTGCAAAAATCTCAAAAAAAACTTTTTTCATGTTGTCATTATGGGGTATTGTGTGTAGAATTTTGATGGGAAAAAATGAATTTACTCCATTTTGGAACAAGGCTGTAACATAACAAAATGTGAAATAAGTAACACGCTGTGAATACTTTCCGGATGCACTGTGCATATCATGATTATTTCGTTCCCATAAAATTTTTTAAAAGCAATTTTTTTCATCAAGATATTATTTTTTTGAAGCATATAAAATAAATACACACTGTCTCATTTAAACTCTCCAAAACATGGTTAGGTTACACTTCTTGGCTAACATAACATCATATTCCAGCAAGATTTGCCTTCAGTTCTCTAAATTACTAAAACAAAAGCACATTAACTGCCTTCTTTCTTGTGACTGGCTCACTCAGAAAAGCTTTACCCAATCAGATTAGGGCCTCATTAATATTAAGCAGCACACTGAAGATGAACTGTACAGGACTGAACTTTGAAGACGGCTTTTTTGGAGGAGCTGTGAAACAACAGAAATAATTTTTTGGTCTTTAAAAAGTACACTACATGTCCTTGATGATGGGACCTTTAATAAAACTGCTGAGGCCACATTGCAAACCAGTAAGATTGTTGGGTAGTGTTGTGTCTCGAATTGAAAAGGAGTCAAGGTGACGTTTTATAGTTTTATTATTAACACGAGCCAAGAACACAGGAGTCACAGTCGCCAGTCTGAGAGTACCAACAAAGAGGCAATATGTCTCCCGCACCAGGTTTATATATCCTAGGTGACGCCTCCCCCAGAGGAGGGGGTCAACCCCCTCTACCCTAGGGCACCACCATAATAATATATACTGCTCAAAAAATTAAAGGAACACTTTTTAATCTGAGTAAGCTGGACTAGCCTGCCACAATTTCTTCCATCAAAAGATGTGGCATCTTTTCATTCTTAACACATTATCCAGTCCATATCAGTGTAGATATCCAGCTTATTTTTTCCCATTAAAATCTGATGTGTTTAATGTTTTTGAGCAGTATATATATACAATATCCTATCCGATATCCCCCCCCTTGAAAAAAATCACAAGCACACTGAATGGCCCCCCTTTAAAATTTACACCTGACACACGCTAATACAGGAATAAATACTGTACATACATAAGCCGATCCATTCATACCACACAGGCCCAGCGGCGCACTCCGCTATATAAACCAATAGTCCTTGAAAACAAAAAGGGCCACACACAAAAATAAATTAATCCCAAAATACATATATATTTACATTAACATCACAAATACAAACAATGGCGGTACCCAACTCTACAGACTGGCACATTAAACAATGGCATGGTTACAAACTCCACAGCTCAACAACATAATGTAAAAACACAGCATAGGGCATTGACATCACCCTTTCCTTACTCTCTTCTCTTTTTTTTTGTTTTCACACTTAAACAATTTCACACATAGGTGTTACTGCACCTCACCACACCGGTCATTTCAAGCAAACACTTAATTATGCGTATCCAGCTTACCACGGTGGTCATTTTAACGCTTATGTTACATTTTACATTTTTTATTTTATTTTTCTATAACTACTGGTCTTAACAAATATACCTCAAATATATTACAGTAAGACACACCATAAGCTTAAATATTAATCTCTAGCCCGGGTCTCCCGTAGGCCCCCCTCTGGAGTGTCCGTCCCGCGGCCCACTCCCAGAGCGTCTCTGCTTCTTTGTAACCGGAGACGGGCTGCATTGGCGGTCCTTCCTGCCCAATCGTCGCAGTTCATTCGGGTGCCATCTCGACCCATCATTAAGTCCAAGGTAACCGTCGCTCTCAGTCCGAATCACCAGCAGATCACTCTGTCCATACTGCTGCTCCCTTGACCTGCGAACCCATCTTAGCCGAGGCTCAACCCTAGGGCTTACGTCGTCACACGCACCCAGGGGAGCGCTCACTGGCTTTCTCCTTTTTCTATGGCATCATGAACCGGTACCTCTCTGGCTCCTCAGTGTTCTGCCAAACTTTCTCGAGCCTTGTCCTTTGTGTTCTTTGTGGGCACGACCAAGGTCCGTGCCATCCGGTCTCACCCCAATCTCTTTCATTTCTTGTGTTGGAGCAGCACTGGCAGCGCCCCGCTCAACGGTGGTACTCGGCCGGCCACCAGAGCTTCGCTGCACCAGCTGTCTGGAACCATCCGCCTTCTCGAGCGCTAATCCATACGGTTTGAGTCCTGCCTTTAAAGGACCGCAAACACTGGCACCGGATCCAAGGCCAGTGCCTTCCACTGCATCTCGTTCCTGGGTAGGGCCTCTGCATCACCGAGATTCTTTGTTAGCTTCTCCGCTACCTCGTGTTGCTGTACTAGCTCCATGGCCACTAACAGTGATAGCTCACCAGCGTGAGTTTCCAGGCGAACCCTAGTGGAGGAGTAGACCACGTGTTCCGCTAACTGGTCGCAGACCATCTCCTCCTCCAGTGCACCGAACCTGCACTCGCCTGCCAGCTGCCGAAGGTCTGTCACAAACTGCTGAATCGACTCTCCGGGTCACTGCCGCCACTGTCTGAACTGAATGCGCCGCATTATGATGTTCTCAGGGGCACGAAAGCCCACCATTAGCCTCATGACGTCTCTGAATGTGTCACCTCATCCCAAAGTGCTCAGGATCCTCTGGCCTTCCATACCGAGGTTGTAGACCAGAATAGCCCTCACACGTAGTTTGTCAAGGTCGCCAAGGTCCAACGCTGCAAGATAATTTTCGAAGGCTGTGTACCACTTGGCCCATGGGACCAACGGCTCACCCGGAGCCTCCAGAAATGGACGAAACGCGGTAGCAGCCCTTTCCATCTCCGTGTATCCTTGTCGCCAAATGTTGTGTCTCGAATTGAAGAGGAGTCGAGGTGACATTTTATAGTTTTATTATTAACCTTTTGAGTGTGAGCTTTTGCGTGCCCCTAGTGGCAGAGTGCGGCACTGCGCCTGTCATCTCACTGTGACGTGATCAGCTGTGTTGGGGATTTGTACTGATTTGTACTGATCTGCCAGTTTCAGAAGGTGGCAGACATCCATTGGAGGACTCAATGGATGACACGTAATACACCAAAGAAGAAGAACTCCTCATTTCCTTTTCCTGTTTTTAGCATTTTAGCCCAGAAAGCTAATATGGCTGCCATCCATCATCGTGCACCATCACTTAGATGGCTTTGTACGCGGAAAATAGCTGCGGGATGTGACAGAGAGCATAAATGACCAACAGAACGCAAAATAACGACCACGATGGGTAAAAACGCAGCGAGCGAGTCCCCTTAGCCCACCGGTAAGTGAGGAATTTCTGTTTTTTTAATATTGTACTGATTTCTTGTTCATATGCTTTGAAGATAAGATGATGGGGTACCTCTGTACAAAAAACGGTGTCAAAAGACTGAACCATTCTTTGTGTAAACACGTCCAAAGTCCAGTTTTGACTGAGTTAAGGAATTTAAAGAGGTGCTGCGACATTATGCAAAATAGATGCTTAAATTTATCCCTATCTGAAACTTTGGATCATATTTTACATCTTTCTAATTGACAGTAAGCCATTATCTCTTACCACTTTCAAGTTATAGCCTTGGAAATCCGAACTATTTTATTGACAAAAAATATTTACCACTCTTGACCACTAGGTGTTATGTCGCAATTCGGTGACAGACACACGCAAAGAATGAACACGAGCCAAGAACACAGGAGTCTCAGTCGCCAGTCTCAGAGTACCAGTGAAGAGGCAATATGCCTTCCGCACCAGGTTTATATATACTAGGTGACGCCACCCCCAGAGGCAGGGCGTCACCAGTTATACCAATTATACCCAGTTGAATAAGCTAGTCCAGCTTATTCAGATTAAAGGAACACTTTTTAATCTGAGTAAGCTGGAGTAGCCTGCCACAATTTCGATATCCAGCTTATTTTTTCCCATTAAAATCTGATGTGTTTTCAAAGTGTTCCTTTTATTTTTTTGAGCAGTATATTTCAAGTGTTTATTTTAATTTTGATGATTATGGCTTACAGCCCTTGAAAACCCCAAATTCAGTTTCTCATAAAATTAGAATATTACATAAAATTAACTTAAAAAAAATAGTGTTTTAATACAAGTGTGGACCGACTGTAAAGTATGTCCATGTACACACTCAGTACTTGGTCAGGGCAAATTTTGGATGAATTACTGTATCAATCAACCTGGACCTTCATAACACCTCAGCAGTGCCACAGGCTGATCACCTCCATGCCACGCCACATTGATACAGTAATTCATCCAAAAGGAGCCCCGACTAATTATTGAGTGTGTACATGGACATACTTGTCAGTCGGCCAACATTTCTATTAAAAAACTATTTTTTAATTAATTTTATGTAATATTGTAATTTTTTGAAAAACTGAATTTGGGGTTTTCATGGGCTGTAAGCCATGATCATCAAAATTAAAATAAATAAACACTTGAAATATATCACTCTCTCTGTAATGAATCTTTATACTATATGGGTTTCACTTTCTGAAATGAGTGACAAAAAATATTGAACTTTTCCATGATATTCTAATTTTTTGAGATGTACCTGTATATATACAATATCCTATCCTACAGGTGGATCTGGTGGACATTATTTTTCAAAGTGGAGTGTCTTAACTATTTTTTTTATTATTATTTCAGAACTGTCAGTCCAGAGCTTAAATCATACGCCCTCGGGGTTCTGTTCCTGCTTCTAAGACTGATCGGTAAGAAACTTTTTTTAAAATTTTGTATCCATTCATACTGGTACATTAGTAGTGAAGTAATGCCTCTGATTCTTTGTTGTGTCAGTGCTGTGGCTCTTGTGCTGTAGTTTTAGTCTCTGCTGTAAATGTCAGAGTAATTTTTCACCTTTTCCTGACATGAACTTCACCAGTCTGTCTGCTGTAGACTCAAACAGGTCCTTTATCCCCCCCCCCCCCCCCCCCCCCCCCGCTGTCTGTCCACAATCCTGTTCTTCAGGCTTCATCCCTCCCCCTCTGATCTTCGGCATGGGCATCGACTCCACCTGTCTGTTCTGGAGCTCTGTCTGCGGCGAGAAGGGAGCCTGCATGCTGTATGACAACGTGGCCTACAGGCACTTGTACGTCAGCATCGCCATCGTCCTCAAGTCGTCGGCCTTCCTGCTGTACACCACCACTTGGCAGTGTCTTAGGAAGAACTACAAGAAGTACATCAAGAACAACGAGGGGTACCTCACCCCCACCGAACTCTTTGCCTCCAACATGACTCTGGACAATCTGGGGAAGGAGCTCACCCAAAACCCCACCACCAGGACAAAATTCATTTACAACCTGGAGGACCAGGAGACGGGCGACAACATGGAGTCAGTTTTATAGTGCAGAGTGGAGCTGCTACTGTTCTGCTGACCTGACGTGTCTTCAGTGTCGTTTCTGTTTAGAGGAATGTCCTCGGTAAGGGTCTCATCCATTCCCAAAATTCCCTATCGCCCTGTTTTGGTCCGCTGAAATTTTAACGTCTGAAAGCTGGATCTAAAACTATTTTGGAAACCAGAGAGAAAAATAGAGATTGTGTTGATCCCTGAGAGCTTATATACACTGTTACTTCAGGAAACAGCTACAAATAGACAAAACAAGATCAAATTAAGCAAACATTTTTGATCACAATGGCTACGTACAGGAGCTGCAAATGAAGGTACAAGAAGTACTGAAGCACGATGCAAAACTCAAAACACAACAAAAGTGCCTTTGGGGAAATAATAAAGTGACAACAAATATTACTTCATAGACATACCTGTACAGTATGTGATTCCATTAAACTGTACTGCAGTATATTGTATATTGCTATCAGAAATTGGTAGACTAGCCAGAAATTGTCCTCAAGTAAAAATAGCATTACCTTATGATAATGTTTACTCAAGTATAAGAGTAAAAAAAACCTGTTGTAATAGCAGACGCCAATTTTTAGGTTTTTCTCTTAAATTTGAGACTCTTCATAAATGGGGAAGTTTTTTTCTCAAACATTTAAGACCATTTCCTTGTGAGTGTTCTACTTGTTCCTCATTGATCTGAAGGTTTTCAACATATTGTGATTTTTAGCTGATCCCGACAAAGCTGAAATGAGCGTTTCCAGATTTATGTGCATTGTGACCTTTTTTGAAGCACCTGTGTGTGTTGCCACTTTGTTAAAAAAGCTTCCTTAATTTTATCTATTTGCAGTTATTTCCTAAAGCTGAGCTCTCAGGGGCACCATATTCTACCCCAATAAGAAAAGAAATCAATTAAAATTAGCATCACATGAGGTGTTTACTATGAGATGTGAGCTTTACCAGTATAGTGTTAGTATATCTCAGGTACAGTTATCAGAAAATGCAAAAAGGATGACGGTAAACAGTGATCCATCCTCACATGACGTATTTCTCTCCCATGGTTAGAGCACTTTTCCATGCAAGAAATACTTATGTGTTAATAACCCACCTAATAACTGATTAAAAGGCCCTTTTCTAAGCAGTCGTTTTATCATTTTGACGTGTGTAAACAGGAGTCATCGATGACATTAATTCTAATCCTGCACGTCAGTCATTTCACCAAGCTCGCATGAACAAAGTCAGAGCACCGGTTTGTCTGAAATGGAGCATAATAAATAGTATTAACTGCACCAATATGTCAGAATAGCCGCTGTGAAAAGGGCCTCATTTCTAAGCCGCCGTTCTTCCCGTTTCTTTAACCTTAACCCCTGCAGCGACCCACGCATGGATACAATGAGCGGTGGGAAATGAATGACATGGTTCTTTGTTGAATGTCTTATAGAAATGTTCCTTGAAGTGAAAGTTTGCAGCAATACTTTTAACAGAAAGCTGGTCTCGCTTTCTTTTGTGCTACCAGTTATTCGTAGGTAAAGTGGTTAGAGGTTATACTTCACCTTCAGATGTGGATTACCCCATTCTGGAACACTTTGAATCACACTTTCAAGAAAAATAAGAAACCTGCTCTTTCACTATAGCTTTCAGCATAAATGTCCTTATTCTACAGTGCATTTTAGACCACTGAGCCAATGAATAATTATCCCTTTACTTTGTGGTAGTGTGGAGTTTTGGTATAAATGCTGAGTGAAAATCTGAGACCAACCATTTAAAAGGCAGATTTTTTTAAGGCCCTATTTGTAGAAATTGGATGAACCTTTCAAGACGCAATTAACCTTGTAAGATCTTGCATCCTTATAAATGAATGAAGACAAGTTGCCAAACTTTCTAAGCATATACAGTTAGAATCTGTGGTTTTTAGTTTTTAATGTAAGTAACTGTTATACAGTGGGGCAAAAAAGTATTTAGTCAGCCACCAATTGTGCAAGTTCTGCCACTTAAAAGATGAGAGAGGTCTCCAATTTTCATCATAGGTATACCTCAATTATGAGAGACAAAATGAGGGGAAAAAAATCCAGAAAATCACATTGTCTGATTTTTAAAGAATTTATTTGCAAATTATGGTGGAAAATAAGTATTTGGTCACCTACAAACAAGCAAGATTTCTGGCTCTCACAGACCTGTAACTTCTTCTTTAAGAGGCTCCTCTGTCCTCCGCTCGTTACCTGTATTAATGGCACCTGTTTGAACTCATTATCAGTATAAAAGACACCTGTCCACAACCTCAAACAGTCAGACTCCAAACTCAACTATGGCCAAGACCAAAGAGCTGTCAAAGGACACCAGAAACAAAATTGTAAACCTGCACCAGGCTGGGAAGACTGAATCTGCAATAGGTAAGCAGCTTGGTGTGAAAAAATCAACTGTGGGAGCAATTATTAGAAAATGGAAGACATACAAGACCACTGATAATCTCCCTCGATCTGGGGCTCCACGCAAGATCTCACCCCGTGGGGTCAAAATGATCACGAGAACGGTGAGCAAAAATCCCAGAACCACACAGGGGGACCTAGTGAATGACCTGCAGAGAGCTGGGACCAAAGTAACTAAGGCTACTATCAGTAACACACTACGCCGCCAGGGACTCAAATCCTGCAGTGCCAGACGTGTCCCCCTGCTTAAGCCAGTACATGTCCAGGCCCGTCTGAAGTTTGCTAGAGAGCATTTGGATGATCCAGAAGAGGATTGGGAGAATGTCATATGGTCAGATGAAACCAAAATAGAACTTTTTGGTAAAAACTCAACTTGTCGTGTTTGGAGGAGAAAGAACACCATACCTACTGTGAAGCATGGGGGTGGAAACATCGTGCTTTGGGGCTGTTTTTCTGCAAAGGGACCAGGACGACTGATCCATGTAAAGGAAAGAATGAATGGAGCCATGTATCGTGAGATTTTGAGTGAAAACCTCCTTCCATCAGCAAGGGCATTGAAGATGAAACGTGGCTGGGTCTTTCAGCATGACAATGATCCCAAACACACCGTCCGGGCAACGAAGGAGTGGCTTCGTAAGAAGCATTTCAAGGTCCTGGAGTGGCCTAGCCAGTCTCCAGATCTCAACCCCATAGAAAATCTTTGGAGGGAGTTGAAAGTCCGTGTTGCCCAGCGACAGCCCCAAAACATCACTGCTCTAGAAGAGATCTGCATGGAGGAATGGGCCAAAATACCAGCAACAGTGTGTGAAAACCTTGTGAAGACTTACAGAAAACGTTTGACCTCTGTCATTGCCAACAAAGGGTATATAACAAAGTATTGAGATGAACTTTTGTTATTGACCAAATACTTATTTTTCACCATAATTTGCAAATAAATTCTTTAAAAATCAGACAATGTGATTTTCTGTATTTTTTTTCCTCATTTTGTCTCTCATAGTTGAGGTATACCTATGATGAAAATTGGAGACCTCTCTCATCTTTTAAGTGGGAGAACGTGCACAATTGGTGGCTGACTAAATACTTTTTTTACCCCACTGTAAGTAGGGCTTGACATTTAACTTTTGTGCTCACCAGCCACTGGGGCTTGTAGTTATCCAGAGTTGGACAGTACAAAGAGCCATTTTGAGTAATTTCTGGGCAAAACAAAAATGAGACATGAAAAAATATTTGTTATTAAAACAAAGGTGAAACCATTCATTTTATCATGCTTAACAGAAATTGAGCAAATTCATATTAAAACAACTGTCCTGTCAGTATTATGTTGCATTCATACCAAACAAAATTTTTTGCACAGTGCGATTACATGTTAACTTAATGTAAACATGCAAATACACACAAATTCAAGCAATAGCTAATTAGCCTTGAGTTTCTGCTGTAACCGAAGTAAAACTTTCAACACTAGAGGGTAAACTAGTTTGAAAATGAGGCTGCCATTCACCCGCAGACAGATGGACCAGGAGCTCTGGAAATGAAACAGAGTGTCGGGAGTTTATCCACCCATGTACTCCTGCTACAGATATGCTAACAAAGGCTAGCAGGCCAGCAGTGTAAACAACCATCATCTTGGTGCAGTTTCTGGAGGAGGCAATAACCTTTTCCCAGCTGTGAGTCACACTGGATTACACTGTAAACCTAAACATGACAACATTTTGGGGATTTCCACAGAAGGTAGAAAGCAACTGTAGAAGTTATGAAGACAACTCCACCCCTCTGCAACTCACTTGTGTCTTTGCATTGAGTTTCCATGTAATCACACCCCACAGAAAATTTGCATTTTCTTGTTTGGTTTGAATGCACCTTTAGTGATAAGCAAGTTTTTCCTCTAAATTTACATGTTTTTACTTGTAAATTTGCAGCCTTTTTTCTAGTGCAATTGCATCGCTGTTTTCTTACCAAGATAAACCTTTTTCATGTAAATTTCACTTTCTCTTGAAATGTGCAACTTGTGCAGTTTACTACTTTCCTCACAAATTTGCATCTTTTTTGTGACTTGTAAATTTGTAACTTCATTCTTGGACGTTTGTGTTTTTCCCCACTTGCTTTAAATTTGTGACCTTTTTTTTTTTTATAAATCATGACTTTATTACATGGGTTTATTAATGCAGTTGTGTTTTTGAGGAGGCTGTAAATAGACTATTCCCCCGTCAGATGGCTAGTAGAACAACAGAACTGCAGGCCACAGTTGAATTCCACAGACATTTGGCTGGTGGACCGATGCTAAAGTCAAGCCCTTATTTTAAAAGTCTTGGCAATCAGAGGATAAAAAGATAATTTTTCAGAATAACACACAAATACTCAAATCTCTGTAACAAAGGACATTCACAAGCGTTAGTGCATATAGTGGTACATTACAAACATAACTTCGTAGATCATGGGTGTCAATATCAAGGCCTGGGGCCACATGAATTTGCAACTTTTTTCCCAAATATTGTAAATTTATGACTTTTCCCCAATAGTTTCATAAATTTGCAACTGCTTTCCTCTAGTCTCGTAAATTTGCAACTTTTCTCATCTCAAAAATTAGCAGTCCCTCCCACCCCCAGTTTCAATTTGTGACTTTTCCCTGAAAGTTTTGATTTGCTATTTTTTTCCAGTCTCCTGAATATGCAGCTTTTAATTCTAGTCTTGTAAACTTGCAACTGAGTTCCTCCCAGTCTTGTAAAGTTCTGTTGCAACTGTTTCCCTGTCTCATAAAGTTGTAGCTATTCACCACAGTCTCACAAATTTGGGATGTTTTTCCCATCTTGCAAATTTTTTTACTTTATCGGGTCATAAATTTGCAACTTTTCTCATCTCAGTAAATTTGCTACTTTGTTATCTCGACTCTTGTAAATTTGCAGCTGATTTCCCCCAGTTTCGTAAAAATTGTGACATTTTCTCTTGCCATGTAATGACTTTTTTTTGCCTCAGTCTCAATTTTTCCCAAAAGTTTCTTAAATTTGCTATTTTTTTTAAGTTGCAACTTTCCCCCAGTCTCATAAATGAATGATGTTTTTCCCCAATATCGTAAATTTTATACTTTATCCCCTGTCTCGTATATTTGCTACTTTTCTCGCCTAATGGTGTGTTCAGACCAAACGCAAGTAAATTTACTCACATTTGGCCTGAATACACCTTTAGTCTTGTAAAATTTGTTTTTCTCCAGTCTTGTAAAGTTGCAACTTTTTTCTGCAGTCTCATAAATTTGCAGCGTTTTCCACAGTTTTGTAAATTTGCCCCCCCCCCCCAGCCCCCAGCTTTCTCCTTTCATTACTCTCTTCTTCTCCAAATTGAATTTGACACCCCTGTCTTAAATTAAATAACAGATACACTGTTTTCCATTAATTGTGGATAAGTCACACATAATATAATTTGGTAACAGAATTTGTGACATTTCATTATTTTACAAGTGCTGATTTGATCCTAAACCAATGAAATATACCAAGAACAGCCATGTCAAAGGCAAAAAGGGACATAATTACAGTTTGACTCTTGGCAACAGTGGATTACATGGATTACATATTATATGGATTACATGGATTACATATAAACATAAATAAATAAGTATGAGGCATATATGCAGTCTGGCCAAAGCAGTACATTTACTGTGGGGGAGGAGGACTTCGCCTGTATCAGCAGCAAAACCTCACACTATGAAAAAGCATTTAACTAAAAAACAATCATCACAATAAGACCTATTGATTGTTGAGGTGTTAGCTGTCAGCAGACACAGCATGACTCACCGTTTGCAGCCAGAATTAGTTAATTAAAAGCATGTGGCTAATGCATGCATATAAAAAAATACACATTCAGGAGTCAGATTCTGTGATTTGTTGGCCATCACGGTTATGCACATTTCACTCAAATGGCCTAACAATTGTATAATGCATACTGCATTGTGATTTTATCCCTTTTTTTAATTTGCTGACTCAGTCACTTACAGTAGTGATTGTAGTGATGTTTTTTAAGGAATTCAGTACTGATTTCTGACATATTCCATTTATAGTTTTTAGTATATTTAGCATCAAAACATTAAACCTCTGTAGCTGCAATACATTTATTATTTGAGCAAATAAATCACTTTGATGCTTGAAGTAGGTGGTGAAAAAGATATTTAAAGTTTTTTAGAAGGAGGCATTTGGGAAATTCACAAAACTAGAGGAGTAGCATGTTAGCCTAGCTTAGCTTAGCCTTTGATTTATTAGTTTGCTGCTGTCTTTGGTTTGTTGCCTTCATGCAAAAGCTGAAAAACGACTAGTTTTTACCTTTAATGGTTACATTGCCTTTTCTGGAAGTCATACCTACACTTAAATTATTTGTTTTCACAGTGAAGTAACATGTTAGCTTAATTTAGTATAAATGCCTTTTATTTATTTATATGCTGTTGTAGCTTTTTTGTTTGCTTGTTTTCATCATATAAAAAACAAAAAGAAACAACTCGTTTTGCCTTCAGTGGCTACATTGCTGAAATTCTTTTTAGCAGAGAAATATGTTAGCGTAGCATAAAGGCCTTTTATTCATTAACATGCTACTGCAGCTTGTTTGTTTTCCATATTCAAAAATTTCAAAGTCATAAACAATTACTTCTACATTGCCTTTTCTGGAAGTCATGCCACCACATAAATAATTCTTTTAATAGCTCAAAGACCTAGTCATATTCTTTTCATGCAGTCTGTTAGATATTATTCATATTTTAAAAAAAGTGTATTTCCCAAACTATGTTCTTAATGTTAGTTCATGGGTTGGCAACTTCAACACTGAAAATACCCATTTTGAGATATTTTTCACAAAAAACGTATAAGCGACTTTCGCATCTCGGCTCGCACAACGCATCATGGGAACGTGGCTACCAAACATGCTCTATCAATACATTTAATTTATGGAAAGTTCCTGATCTATGATCATATTGTATGCGTAGGGGTCTTTCTGGTTGTACCCGCAAACGCAAGGATAAATTAGTTGCGTTGGCATTCGCGGCCACGTTGCAGAAATTGTCAAAGGACCAAGCACCCTTACTTGCGAGACTCCAAAACAACTACAAAGAAGGTAAGCGAGTGGTTTGACAGCTCAACTTTGGTTTTGTCATTTTGAGTAAATTTCACTACAAGGCATATCCTGCTTACTTAGATCTATAGGTCGATACTACTATAGTTTTAAGTACCACACATTTTCAGTGATTTGCAATTTTATTTTATACCGGCTTACTTATCAATAGCCTTAATTACATGTGTGTGTAGATCAAGCTTCATTACCAATATATACAAAGAACTAAATCCTAGATCCAAGCCTGCCTGTCCGTACCTACTACTTCAGGGTTTAGACTCGTGTCAGTTAGGCTAGAACTTGAACAATACACAACACTATTTAATTATGTTAATCCAACAATTGCGTCCGTCCGGATCCTTCAGCTCCGTGGGGAATGTATATAACATGAATGGCGGCGGACATGTGCACACGCTGGTCCCAAAGTTACACGCATGTATGCTGCAAGTTTGCTTTTTCCACCGCTCTAGATGATACGTGCCGTTCCCACACTTCACTACGGCACAGTGTGCACCTGGCATAATGGCGATTTAAAGCTTGAAGCAGACTTTAAACGGCAATTGTTCAGGTGTGACCGTCCTGTCTCTATACAAAAGCAAGACGGCTACCGGAATGTTTGGTAGTCGTGAACTTTGAACTCACATAGTCCGCACATGCGCACGCGTAATGTGAAAGTCGCTTATTGATATAATTGAGTATAATGTACTGATTTGGACACTTAAGTCTGTAATAAAGTTGAATATAAGTATAAACTGGGCTTTTAATACTAGCTATAGGGAGTTTTTGCCCCTCCTACATACACAACTTTATTTTAGAACTTTTGTCATAACTTTTCTCATTTTTCTATTTTAAATTTGCATCGTTTTCACTTGTAATTTAGTCACTTTATTCTTGTAATTATGCATTTTCCCCCTTTCATCTTCCCACAGTCTGTTCATAATCTTGCCACTTTTTTCTTGTCATTTTGCAGATTTTATTTAGTAATTTTGCCAATTTTTCCTCATAATTTTACATTTTTTTTCTAAGCAACAGGGAGCTACTGAATAAAAGAGCAGCTTGTGGTTCTGGAGCCATAGGTTGCCAGCACCGGAGCAAGTTGAAGTTGCCTTTTTCAATTTATTTAATTGTAGACCACCACTACTGTTTCATTATTTGCTTAAATGCACTTTATTTTCACTCTATACAACATACTACTTTTAGAATAGCACCAATACTGATATTTAAATTCCATGTTTGTTCGATTTCGTTGTCATTAATTATACATAAACCTTAATAAATGATGTTAAAGATCAACCGTTAGTGGACCTACGTTCACCACAGAGCCATGCCAAATCAGAGCAAACTTCTGCTTGGTTTTGCAGTGATATGAGTATAAATGCAGATTTAATATTCAGAGAATTTCTGGGTACTGATTAGGTAGTGCCTGAAGCAGTTTTTAAGCTGAGTATACATGATGGCAAGATTGGCTCCACAGTAGGACATTTGGGACAGCTGGACCTAACGCTAAGCTGTACACAAAAAAAATATAAAAGAAAAACAGGAGGCGGGTGATTGATGGTTAATATTACCAGCTGGCCATCTCCTCCTGGACAAAGTCGAACAGGTGGTGCTGTCTGTGATATCATGTGTACCATCCAGTGTGTCATAGTGCTGACTCTTCTGTACATAATAGTACCATCAAAGTGCCAAAGTGACAACATAGAAGTGTTCTGTGACGTCCTGCGGAGAACTTTGTCTCTATACTCGCTGGGGCTCGGAGCAGATCCTCCAGCTGTATGTAGCCTTTCTGTGATATCCCTAGACTTAACAATCTCCATATCATCCAGAAGTGTCCCAAAACATGTTGCCTATGAAATATTGTGTATTGGTCTAGAAAACAGTATTATTTAGGATGTAATAACTGTTATTATGTAGGACTTTTCTACTAGTGGAGGTACTGTCGAATTTAGAATATTCTCTCAAAGCTGACAATTGTTGCTTTGATTCAAATAAAATAAATAATTATATATATATATATATATATATATATATATATATATATATATATATATATATATATAAAATAAATAAAAGGCTGACTCACATAGATCTACACCTGTGAACACTTGTGTATACTTGTAAGGTGGAAAAATGCACTTAGGATTCACATGTGGTTTTACCTGGCTCTGAGTAGTAATATACTTTCTTTCACTTGCATGTGAGCGTGTATTTCAAAACAGAAGTCAAGCACATATACTGTAAGTATATAGGTGCAAAAATACAAGTGGACATGCGGGTTTTACAAAGTATTGGTATGCAGAGGCAGGCAAGAGTAAGCACACAGGTGACAGATGAAGATATTCCCATGCAAACACAGGTATCTACAGGTGATCCGCGTTGCCTCACCTCAATTTTCATTGAGATGAGGCAATGTATGCACACAATACCAGGTATTGTGTGTAGATACCTGGTATTGCACACAAAATTTCACATGCACCACACCTGCATACCAGTTAGGGGTGTGTATATGTTAAACATCCATGTACTTCTATTTGAGGATTACCTTGCAAGTGGATAGACGCATTCACAGGTATTTGTGTATACAATGCTGTGTGACTGTGGTTTAAGCTGAAGGTCACAAATACCAGTGAATACCAGTGAATACCTCTCTCCACCTATGCAGGTGGAGAGAGGTATTCACTGCAGGTGTGATGGAGATCACATAAATGCAAGTACAGTGGATATAAAAAGTCTACACACCCCTGTTCAAATGCCAGGTTTTTGTGATGTAAAAAATGAGACCCAAGATAAATCATTTCAAAACTTTTTCCACCATTAATGTGACCTATAACCTGTACAACCTAACTGAAAAGCAAACTGAAATCTGAAATTAAAAAAAAACTTACAATAACCTGTTTACATAAATATGCACACCCTGTTATAACTGTGATGTGGCTGTGTTCAGAATTAACCAGTCACATTCAAACTCATGTTAATGAGAGTCATCACACATCTGCCACCATTTAAAGTCCATCCATCCATCCATCCATCCATCTTCTACCACTTTTCCGGAGGTCCGGGACACGGAGGCAGCAGTTCAAGCAGAGAAGCCCAGACTTCCCTCTCCCCAGCCACCTGCTCCAGCTCTTCAGAGAGGATACCCAGGCGTTCCCAGACCAGCTGGGAGACATCATCTCTCCACCGAGTCCTGGGTCTGCCCCGGGGTCTCCTTCCACTGGGACGTGCCCGAAACACCTCAAGTGGGAGGCATCCAGGAGGCATCCTAATCAGATGCCCATACCACCTCAGCTGACTCCTTCCAATGTGGAGGAGCAGCGGTTCTACTCTGAGCCTCTCCCGGATGACTGAGCTCCTCACCCTATCTCTGAGGGTGAGTCCAGCAATCCTACGGAGAAAGCTCATTTCAGTTGCTTGTATCCGCGATCTTGTTCTTTTGGTCATTACCCAAAGCTCGTGACCATAGGTGAGAGTAGGAACGTAGATTGACTGGTAAATCGACAGCTTTGCCTTAGAACTAAGGTCCCTCTTCACCACAACAGACCGGTACAACGTCCGCATCACTGCAGATGCTGCTCCATTCCGTCTGTCAATCTCTCACTCCATTTTCCCCTCACTCGTGAATAAGACCCCAAGATACTTAAACTCCTCCACTTGGGGCAGGAGCCTGTCCCCAACCCGGAGAGGACAGTCCACCTTTTTCCGGCTGAGGACCATGGACTCAGACCTGGAGGTGCTGATTCTCATCCCAGCCGCTTCACACTCAGTGGCAAGCCGCCCCAGCAAGAGCTGTAGGTCATTGCTGGATGAAGCCAACAGGACAACATCATCTGCAAACAACAGAGATGAGATCCTGTGGTCACCAAGCATGACACCCTCCATTCCCTGGCAGCAGCTAGAAATCCTGTCCATAAAAATTATGAACAGGATCGGTGACAAAGGGCAGCCCTGGCGGAGTCCAACTCTCAATGGGAATGAATCCGACCAAGTGTTGGCAATGCAAACCAAACTCTCACAACGGTCGTACAGAGACCCGAGTAGCTCGTAACAACAAGCCCAATACCCCATACTCCTGAAGCACCCCCTACAAAAAACCACGAGGGACACAGTCAAATGCCTTCTCCAAGTCCACAAAACACATGTAAACTGGTTGGGCAAACTCCCACGAACCCTTGAGAATTCTCGAGAGGGTAAAGAGCTGGTCCAGTGTGCCACGGCCAGGATGGAAACCACATTGCTGCTCCTGAATCCGAGGTTCGACCAACGGCCAGACTCTCCTCTCCAGTACCTTGGCATAGACCTTCCCAAGGAGGCTGAGGAGTGTGATCCCTCTAAAGTTGGAACACACCCTCCGGTCCCCTTTTTTGAAGAGAGGAACCACCACCCCGGTTTGCCATGCCAGAGGCACTGCCCCCGACCTCCACGCAATGTTTCAGAAGCGTGTCAACCATGACAGCCCAACAACATCCAGGGCCTTGAAGTACTCAGGGCAAATCTCGTCCACCCCCGGGGGCCGGCCACCAAGGAGATTTTAAACCACCTTGGCGACCTCAGACCCTGTGATAGGCGAGTCGTGTCCCTCGTCCACAAACCCTGCTTCCTCTGTGGAAGGCATATCAGTGGGATTGAGGAGATCCTCAAAGTATTCCTTCCACCGCCCGACGATATCCCCAGTCGAAGTCAACAGCGCCTCATCTGCACCACTCACAGTGTGGACAGGGGGCTGCTTTCCCCTCCTGAGCCACCGGACAGTTTGCCAGAATCACTTCGAGGCCGACCGAAAGTCTTGTTCCATGGCCTCACCGAACTCCTCCCATACCCGGGTTTTTGCTTCAGCAACCACCCGAGCTGCACTCTGCTTGGCCTGCCAGTACACCTCAGCTGCTTCAGGAGTCCCACAAGCCAACCAAGCTTGATAGGTCTCCTTTAGCTTAATGGCCCCCCTCACCACTGGTGTCCACCACTTGGTTCGAGCATTGCCACCACGAGATGCCCCGACGACCTTGCAGCCGCAGTTCTGGGCCACTGCTTCAACAATGGAGGTGGAGAACATGGCCAATTCAGACTCCTATGTCTCCAGACTCCCTCAGAATGTGGTTGAAGTTCTTCCGGAGGTGGGAGTTGAAGACCTCCCGGACAGGGGCCTCAGCAAGACGTTCCCAGCACACCCTCACTTTACGTTTGGGTCTACCAGGTTTGAATGGCTTCCTCCCCTGCCATCGGATCCAACTCACCACCAGGTGGTGATCAGTTGACAGCTCTGCACCTCTCTTTACCCGAGTGTCCAAGACATATGGTCGCAGGTCTGATGACATAACAAAATCGATCATCGACCTGCAACCTAGGGTGTCCTGGTGCCAGGTGCACATATGGATACCCTTATGCTTGAACATGGTGTTCGTTATCGACAAACTGTGGTTAGCACAGAAGTCCAATAACTGAACACCACTCAGGTTCAGATCGGGCAGGCCGTTCTTCTCAATCACCCCCCTCCAGGTTTCACTGTCATTGCCCACGTGCGCATTGAAGTCCTCCAAGTAGGACAATGGAGTCTCCAAGAGGAGCACCCTCCAGCACCCCAGTCACAGACTCCAAAAAGGGTGTGTACTCTGAAACATCATTTGATGCATAGGCACAAATGATGGTCAAGACCCATTTTCCAACCCGAAGGCACAAGGAAGCAACCCTTTCATCCACCCGGGAAAACTCCAATATAGAGGCAGCAAGGTGGGGGGGATACAAGAATACCCACCCCTGCTCATCGCCTCTCGCCCGGGGCAACTCCAGATCCAGGAGACTGGTTCCAGAACCGGAGCTGTGTGTTGAGGTGAGGCCGACTATATCTAGCCGGTATCTTTCAACCTCGTACACCAGCTCAGGCTCCTTCCCCACCAGAGAGGTGACATTCCACGTACCAAAAGCCAGTTTAGAAAGCTTGGGATCAGTCCGCCAAGGTCTCCGCCTTTGACCGCCACCTAATCCACATAGCACCGGACCCCCATGATCCCTCCTGCAGGTGGTGAGCTCACTGGAGGGCGGATCCATGTAACTCCTTCGGGCTGAGCCCGGCCGGGTCCCATGGGTGGAAACCCGGCCACCAGACGCTAGCCATCGAGCCCCTCCCCCAGGCCTGGCTCATGATAAATTCTATATCAAGGATTCATTGTACCATTTAACGTGCCTCTGATTAACCCCAAATAAAGTTCAGCTCTTTTAGTAGGTTTTTCCTGACATTTTTGTAGTGACATCTTACAGCCCAAGCCATGGTCCACAGAGAGCTTCCAAAGCATCAGAGGGATCTCGTTGTTCAAAGGTATCAGTCAGGAGTCAGGAGAAGAGTACAAAACAATTTCCAAGGCATTAAATATACCAAGGAACACAGTGAAGACAGTCATCATCAAGTGGAAAAAATATGGCACAACAGTGACATTACCAAGAACTGGATGTTCCTCCAAAATTGATGAAGACGAGAAGAAAACTGATCAGGGAGGTGTCAAGAGGTCGACAGCAACATTGAAGGAGCTGCAGGAATTTCTGGCAAGTACTGGCTGTTTAGTACATGTGACAACAATCTCCCATCTTCTTCATATACTGTATCTGAGCTATGGGGTAGGGTGGCAAGACGGGAGCCTTACCTTACGAAGAAAAATATCCAAGCCTAGCTACATTTTGCACAACCACATTTGAAATCTCCCAAACGCATGTGGGAAAATATGCTATGGTCCGATGAAACCAAGGTTGAACTTTCTGGCCATAAAAGGTATATTTGGCGCAAACACAACACTGCTCATCACCAAAAGAACACCATAGCTACAGTGAAGCATGGTGATGTCAGCTTCATGCTTTAGGGCTGTTTTTCTTCAGCTGGAACTGGGGCTTTAGTCAAGGTGGAGGGAATTATGAACAGTTCCAAATACCAGTCAGTGTTAGCACAAAACCTTCAGGCTTCTGCTAGAAAGCTGAAGATGAAGGGGGACTAAATATTTCAGCACTACAGTGACCCAAAGCACACATCCAAATGAACAAAAAAATGGCTTCACCAGAAGGTGATTAAGATTTTGGAATGTCTCAGCCAATGTCCAGACCTGAATCCGATCGAACATCTGTGGGGTGATCTGAAGAAAGCTGTGCACAGGAGATGCCCTCACAATCTGACAGCTTTGGAGCGTTTTTTGCAAAGAAGAGTGGGCAAATACTGCCACATCAAGAAGTGCCACGCTGATAGACTCCTTCCCAAAAAGACTGAGTGCTGTAATAAAAGCCAGAGGTGCTGCAACAAAAGTATTAGTTTAAGGGTGTGCATATTTATGCAACCAGATTTTTATAATTTTTTTTAATTTTTCCACTTAAAAGGTTTCAATTTGCTTTTCATTTGGGTTATACAGGTTATAGGTCACATTTATGGTGGAAACAGTTTTGAAATGATTTATCTTGGTCTCATTTTTTACATCACAAAAACCTGGCATTTGAACAGGGGTGTGTAGACTTTATATCCACTGTATATGGAAGTGTAGCACATGTACACCTAGCTGATATAGAAATATTATGCATCCATCATTATGGAAAAACAAATTCATTTTTAAAATACTTCCTGCAGGTCGTTGCATGTACTGTGTCTGCAGGTTACTGCAAACATGCAAGCAAGTGAATTTGATTAAACACAGGCAATTACAGGTGTATGTCAGCGCTCCACATTGCCTCACCTGGGATTACATCTGAATACTTTGGCTTACATGCTTTTACATCTGCTATCACTTGCAGATACCTGCAGTCAGACTCAGTGAACACACAGATAAATTTGAAAATTTATTGAATATATGTGTGGTGCACTTCCATGTACTTGTATTTAAAGGTCACCCTGATGCAGGTGGATTGAAGTATTCACAGGTATTTGTTCATACAGGCCTGTGTGACTGGGACTTAAGTGTTAGGTCACAAATACCTGTGAATACTTCTATCCACATATGCAGTTGTGTAGATGTCGTGATCACTTAAATGCAAGTGTAAAGAAGTGTAGTACATGTGTACCTGGTATAACGGTATGGTGTACATCTAAGGCTGTATCTTGAGCACTTGCTATGTGTGACTACAGATGTACAAGCAAGTAAATTCAGTTTTTCTGCAATTTTTCTTCATTAATATTTACAAGTGTTCCCATGTGAATTGTAGTCACACAGGAATCATGGACATGAACCCACCTTTAGTACATATACACAAGTGTTCACACGTACAGGTCTGTGTGACTGGGGTCTAAGCTGAAGATGTTGTTTTCATTATTGTGGTACCCATGTTGAGCTACAGCTGGCAGTGTACAGTAGATACGGTTGGCTGTAGAAAATCAGCCAAACTTCACTGATAGCAGTCTTGCAACTGTGCCTGGATGTTGAGCTCCACCCTGAGACTTTCTGATGTGCCATATCAACCTGTGCACTGTAACATTCAACGCTCACAAAGAAGAAGCAGAAGAAGCCAACATATTCTAGATCTGTCCAACACGCTGGCAGGTGTAACGGTATTTGCTTGACCTTGTATTCACCTGTGGCAACAGGACTGTTTATTTTGGCACCTAAATGTGCTTGAAATGTTTTGCCTTGTGATGAGAAAATAACTTTAAAGAATAATTTTTTTTATTACATCCTTTTTTTTCCCACTTCTCTCTTTTGATGGCCTTGCCTCATGGTAACAGCAGGTTGAACTTTATAGCTGATCTTTAGTGACAGTGATGGCATATGAAGAGTTTACTTCCAAAATATGAAATGTGTGCAAGTCACTATCTAAGGTATCTGAAAAAATATTAGTTCACTTCCTGTAAATAAGGCTGTAATTTGTTTTAATATTTCATTGCCTTTTTTGTAATTGATGGCTGTTATTTTGGGAGCTAACTCTTCATATGGAAATAAATAAACCTTTGGTTTGAGCTTTCAGGCAGCATGTTGCCTGTGATTTGAGAGAAACCTCATACTAACAATGTTAGTGATGGTTTTAGAGTCATGTGTCTGCTTATATTGTCGGAGATACTCAATATGGGAATTTTAAGGCTCAGTGCACGGGCCCTTTACAAAGAAAGTTGTGTTGAAATATGAAAATATTACCTATATTTTGAAAGTATCACTAAAGATTTTTAGATGAGCTCTGTTGCTTCTTTAAGTTTGTTTCTTTTTTCTTTATATAAATTTATATTTAAAAAAGCTTTATGTTGTGTATATTTCTTGAAGATTACATGACTGGATGTTTATTGTAAATACATTAAATATACTATTTTTGTTTTAATTTGACTTCTGCCTGATAATTGTCAAAATTGACGTGTAATGATTTGGATATCATTTATAGCACAAGAACAGCACAGTAAGAAGGTCACGGGATCGATTCCACCCCTGACCATGGTGGGTTCGATCCCACCCGATGAACATCAGTGACCCTTCTGTGTGGAGTCTGCATGTTCTCCCCGTGTCTGCATGGGTTTACCCTGGGTACTCCGGTTTCCTCCCACAGGTCAAAAACATGCAAGTTAGGTTCACTGGAGACTCTTTTAAGTGGTCCTAGGTGTGAATGTGTGTGTGAATGGTGACGGGATGGTGCCGTACCGTGGCTGCCTCACCCATCTAGGTGGATGCCCTGAATTTCCCCTCTGGGGACCAATAAAGTGCACAAAATAAAAAAAAAAGATATCACAAATCTGAATTTTCAGTTTTTGTTGATTATAGCATAAAAGCAACTGATATTATTTAAATGAATTATTATTTTATAAATGTTATTTGGCAAAACAACAAATTTTCTTGTCCTGCTTGGCTAGTGGTCATCCCCGTTTGTCACCACCACTGAGCTTGCTAGGCATGCTCAACATGGACTGACGGTAAGGCTAATTTGAGCGTCTCACATGAACTGCCTGTTACTCCACAGACAGAGTATAAATACAGTGCCGCTAATTCAGACAAAGTTTTACTAATCATAGCATTATCCTGCACAATTAGCCTGGTGGTTTTGATCTAATTCTAGGGAACCACTAGCTGACCAGCATCTGCAGACCAAATGTAAAGTTTATGTTCAGTATATACAGTATTTCAGACATCTATGTACACTAGAGGCTGCAATAGAGCAGTGTTTTGGTTTTTGTTTTGGTTTTTTTTTTTGCCAGGATTCCCTGGAACGTTCAGGTTTCTGTGGAAAATTTTCTAATTTCACTTCTTAACTGGTCCAAAAAATTTGCAAATTGCTGCTTTTGTGCATGGGAACCCTGGTTGAAAAACACTGCCATAGAGTAGTCGAAATAAAAGCTGACAAGTGACAAACACCCATCAAGGCGATTATGTGAATATCCAGGCGAGAAAAAATAATTCCATCATGAGTGTGGCCAATTAGCTCGTTGGCTACAACTGTTACAAAAGATGCACATACAGTATATAGTGTTTTTAAAAGATATATAAGTAGACAAAAGCTATTGTGTTAGGCAATGTGAAGCTGATTAGCCTCATTACTCCTCTCACACATGCTAGTTTATGTTGTACTATAGTAATGCCTGGTTTAAGAATACAAGTTTGAAGAAAATCTCTGTCTTGGTTAAGTGGTCAGGCCTGTGAAATATTTTATTCATCTCATGTAAAAGGAGGAACGGGGACAGCCCAAATGTTTATCTGTTACTACAAACTGATTCTAAAAATGATGATGGAATACCTGAAGCCCACAGAAGAAAATTTAGCCATAGTCCAATTGAGCATCCCTTTAAAGGCACCCAAGGGGGGATTTGGTGGTGCATCCCCCATGGCATTTCAAGCAATACTGAATTTTACACATTTTTCCTTGTTGCCTAGCAACAGTGCATGACATGGACAGAATACATTCCTTGAGGACTACAGTAAGGGAGTTTTTCTTCTCCACTGTCTCCCAAGTTCTTGGTCACAGGGGATCACCTGATTGCTGGGGCCTTTCTGCAATTGTGGGGTTTTCCCCTACAGCAGGGGTGTCCAATCATGTGCCATGGAAGGCCAAGCCCCTGCAGGCTTTATATCGTGTTCCTGGGCATGGGTGAGGGGCCGTGCCCAGTCTCCAGTCTGAGTTCAGTCTTTTTCTGTGTTTCTTAATTTATCATGGACTGTTGTGTTTTATCTGTTTATTTTTGAAGTGTTTGCATTCTTGGTTTTGTCCTTATTGTCTTGTCTATTGTGTTACTTTGCATTTATGGTTTTGGTTACATCTTTTTGGGGTTGTGTTGTCTTATTCTTGGGTCATTAGTTTCCGGTCCATGCTTTTATTTTGACAGCACCTGTGTAGCTTCCACCTGTCAACCTGTTTCGTGGGCTGCACAGCTGTCTCTTGTTGTTTGATTATTTTCTCACTCATGTACCTACACCTGTTATGCATTTGTCATCTGTGCGTTCATCTATTTAAGGATATGGCAACACTTCTTAGGTTGCCATGTCCTACTGTTTACATCCTTAATTGTGTCAGTTTTATTCTGAGGAATATTGGTTATGCCGTTGAGGTGAACAGGTGTGCTCCAACCAGGTAGCATTTATCCTTTTCCTCCATTCCCCTCAGCCATGAGCCCTGGTTCCCCTCGGGTGTGACTCCAGCTGAGTTTATCTCTTTTCCCCAGTGTGCCCGAGCGCCTCAGCCAGTGTTTTTCCCCTGGCTGTTCTCCCTTCTGGTTGTGAGCCTCACTACGTGTAGTGTTTCTCTGTACGTTTGTCTTTTTGTTAATAAATGTGCAAAACTCACAGCGTGCGATTGGTGTCCTTCGTAGCCCTTAAAAAGGGCGATTCATGACAGAAGGGCATGCCTGGGTCTGGGCACCAGCCACTGTGGGTTTTTGCTGTTTTTTGTCCTCCCGTATTATATTTTTCCCTCAGGTTTTTATAGTCTGTTCTTTACGGTATGTCTGGCCACACGGACTACAGAGTTTTTGGGCTGGACGAGGAAGAGTGTTGGTGGCTAGACTGGTGGAGGATATTATCTCTGTCGTTCACCTAACCCACACCCCCAAGGAGGCACTGCAGGTGTGGGATAGCGTGGCACAGGTGATTGAGCTTGTGGAGCTATCCGGAACTGGCAGTACCCCTCACCTCAGTTTCCCATGCTCAACACCGGCTCCGTGAGCTGGGGGAAGCCCCTTCGCCATCCAAACCTGTGCCGCGGAGGAAGCGTTCATGGGGACGGAAGCCTCGAGACCGGCACCACCATCCAGCTGCAGTCTCGTCTCCCCCCGCTGAACAGTGGCCCGTAGCCTGCTGTATTGGGTACGCAGCCTTCATGCCCTCTGACGGTCCCAGCACGGAGGAGCTGGAGGAGCACCAGCGGGTTTTAGCGGCGGAGACTGAGCTCCTCTTGGAGTACAAACCATGACTTCTTCTGGAGCTTATGCCACAGCTGGAGGGAGGTTCATCAGGGGAAGCAGAGTCGGCGCCATTGGATCAGCATTTCCAGATTCCGGGGCATCATCTGTCACCACCTCCTCGCCAGATGATCTCCACCATGCCTGGAAGAACATCACTTGGTTCAGCAGCAGCTGTGACTATCGTGCCCTGGGAAATAAGGCAAGTGTGCTTTCATTTTCTTACACATGATGATGAAATCTGTTGTCTTATTCCCGGTGGTAAGGCTCAGTTTCAGCAGCCCACTTTGGCTGAGTCCTCACCACCTGCTGCTGTCACCTGTTCCTCACCCGTCTCTTCTGTGTCTCCTCCCATCTCCTTTGAGCATCAGCCAGTCCTAGAACGGAGTTGCCGAATGACAGAGGAGCCTGTGGCCCTGGAGAACCCCACACCAGCATCGCAGCCATATCCTAGGCAGGAGAGGAGCGGTCCCAGATCCCTGAAGCCTGAGCAGACAAAGCGTCCTCTGGTTTCAGTTACTCAGGACTCAGCGCTAGCGGTGAAGCGACCTCCAGTCTCAGCTGCCACACCCACACCGGGAGTTCCACCTGCATTGGTTGCCATGCCTGGAGGCCCTTGGGCTGCATCTACCATCATGCCTGCTGCAGGAGTCGCTGCAGCAGAGTCGTTGGAGTCCTGGACGGCGGTAGAGCTCAAGTCCAGGCAAGTATTCGGTTCTGTTTTAACATCTACAGATCTAGAGAATTCTTGTCTGGCTCAAGGTGAGGAGAATCAGCTGCAGATGTCCTTTGCTCCTGAGCTCTCCTCACCGGGCTGCACTGCTGCCGGTGATTCTCTGGTGTTTCTCTCTTCCTCCCTATTCGAGGTGGCCATATTGGAGGTGGAACATTGGGCAAGCGAAGTCAAGATGCCCCTGTCAGATTCACCAGTGTCTTCTTCTTCCTCCCCATTCGAGGTGGCCGTACCAGGGTTGGAGCATCAGACAGAGAGAGCCAAGATGTCCCAGCCTGGATCGCTGGAGTCCTGGATGGCGGTGGAGCTCAAGCTCAAACAAGTTCTGTTTTTTGTTTTCACTTTACTGTATCTGTCTTAGAGAAATCTTGCCTGGTTCTTGGTAGGGAGGACCAAGTGCAGCCGTCACTCCTCGTCAGGCTCCACTGCTGCTGGTGACTCTGACCTGGTGCTTGTCCCCTCTTTGTCTGAGCCTTCTCTTAAGATCACCGTGGGTCCTTCATCTTCACCTAAGGTCATCACAGGTCCTCCATCCCCACCTGAGGTCACCGTGGGTCCTCTATATTCGCCTGAGGTCATTGTGGGTCCTCTACCTTTGCCTGAGGTCACTGCAGGTCCTCTATCTCCGCCCGAGGTCTCCGTGGGTGCTCCACCTCCGTTTGAGGTCACCACGGGTCCCCTTCCATCGCCCGAGGTCTCCGTGGGTCCCCCCTCTCTGCCAGAGGTCTCCGTGGGTCCTTCCTCTCTGCCAGAGGCTGCCGCGGATGCTATGCCTCTGTCCAAGGCCCCTGCAGGTGCTGTGCCTCTGTCCGGGGCCACCACGGGTGCTACACCTCAGTCCGAGGCCTCCGTGGGTGCAAAGCCTCATTCCGAGGCCTCCATGCATGCTACGCCTCAGCCCGATGCCTCTGTGGGTGCTACACCTCAGTCCGAGGCCGCTGAGGGTCCTCTGTCCTCGCCCAGGGTCATTGAGGGTTCTCCACTGTTGGCTGAGGATATCGTGGGTTCCCCATCTTCACTGGAGGCCTCCATGGAGCAGTCACCTTCCTCATCTGGTCCTCCCATTGGTCAGGTGGCCTGGTCGGTAGTCTCCTTCGCCGGGTTTCCCGCTGGTCAGCCAGCACTTCATTTAGGTTCCTCACTGATCAGCCATCCACCTCGGCCCCCAATAAGGGACACGAGTTCCAGCTGCCGCCCCCAGGTGGGGGTGTGCCGTGCCCTGCACCCCATGAAATCAGGAATGAAGGAAGGCCACCCGACGAGCTTCATTGTCTGCTTGGAGGAATTTTGGAACTCTGGAAGACCACCCGATTCGTTCTGCCGGGTGATTCAGCAGTTTTTGGATTTTGACAGGCCACCGGAACTGCCTGATTGTGGCACCTGAATGTTCCAGAGTTCTATTCACCTCCTTGTTCAGTGTTGTAGGTCATGAGTGTTTTTGTTTTGTTTTTTTTCTTGTTTGGTTTCGGTCCCTCCGTGCCTGGGTTCCCCCTCCTCCCACCCAGGATGGGTTGTGTTTGTTGTTGAGGGAGGGTCTTCATTGAAGGGGGGGGGGGGCTTTCTTTCCTTTTTGATGTTGCCCTGGGGTGTCTCAGATCCACCCCTTGGGCGGGGGCACTGTCATGATCCTGGGCACAGGTGGGGGCTGTGCCCAGTCTCCAGTCTGAGTTCAGTCTTTTTCTGTGTGTTTGTTTCTTTATTTATCATGGACTGTTGTATTTTATCTGTTTATTTTTGGAGTGTTTGCATTCATGGTTTTGTCCTTATTGTCTTGTCTATTTATTGTGTGTTATTTTGCATTTATGGTTTTGGTTACATCTTTTTGGGGTTGTGTTATCTTATTCTTGTGTCATCATTAGTTTGCGGTCCATGCTTTCATTTTGACTGCACCTGTGCAGCTTCCACCTGTCAAACTGTTTCATGGGCTGCACAGCTGTCACTCATTGTTTGATTATTTTCTCACTCATGTACCTGTTATGCATTTGTCATCTGTGCGTTCATCTATTTAAGGATACGGAAACGCTTCTCAGGTTGCTGAGTTCTACTGTTTACATCCTCATTTGTGTCAGTTTTATTCTAAGGGATATTGGTTATGCCGTTGAGGTGAATGGGAGTGCTCCAACCAGGTAACATTTATCCTTTTCCTCCATTCCCCTCAGCCATGAGCCCTGGTTCCCCTCGGGTGTGACTCCAGCTGAGTTTATCTCTTTTCCCCAGTGTGCCAAAGTGCCTCAGCCAGTGTTTCTCCCCTGGCTGTTCTTCTCCCTTCTGGTCGTGAACCCCGCTGTCCTCCGGTGCCTTCATTACATCATTATTTGTATGTGTAGTGTTTCTCTGTACGTTTGTCTTTTTTTGTTAATAAATGTGCAAAACTCGCAGCATGCTTTTGGTGTCCTTCGTAGCCCTTAAAAAGGGTGATTCATGACACTTTACATCCAACCAGTGTCTTCAACAGCAGATTTCACTGAACTGCTTCCCACTGATTGCTGATCAGTGAAAACACCTGCTGAAGAGACTGGGTAGGGGAGAAAACGTGCAGGGTCTTGGCCCACCATGGCACATGATTGGACGCTTCTGCCCTTCAGTTTGAAAGTGTGGACTGTTGTGAAATGGTACTACTGTGGCGGCGTGAAATAATAAGTGGTGAACTGAGAGTTTTTGAGGGATTTTATTAATCATACCGCCATCACAGAACTCACCCCAGCACCGTGCAGGCGCGCCGGAGCGAGCTCTCAGGCTCTCGTGAGGAGACACAGAATGCGTGTCGTCAGAAGCAGTGGTCAGAGAGAGAGAGTGAGTTACAGAGCGATGCAGTTTAAATACCCCACTACAGACAATGCATTCACAGCAGTAGGCATGGACATTTGCATTTGAGAGTCACCCACATCAATAGGAGGATTACTGACAGGAAGACATTTGCATTTGAGAGTCACCCATAACAATAGGAAGATTACTGGCAGGAAAAAGCTAGACAAAGAGAGGCTGCCTATTGATATCAATACACACATCTCATTGTTCTGCCAATTGCTCCAGCTGTGCGCTCTGCTTGTCCCAGTCTGTCAGTCCGTACTCCCCCCCAGAGGGCTCAGCGGGGAGCTGAGGCCTCGATAGTCCGGCTTTGGAAGCGAGCTGCGGGGAAGGCTCTGTGCCGAGGAGGTGGAGGGAGGGGGGTGGGGGTAGCAAGTGCCGGCCCAGGACGGCGAAATTGTTTGGGCCGCGCAAAAATTGCCTATGGATCCGCGATGTTGAGGGGCTGTCCCGTTGAACGTGGCGGAGGTCCACAGCGGCTGTGCGAAGAAAAATTTGTCTCTGACTCCTCTCGCGGCTATGAAGAAAAACAGGAGCTGCAAGGCTGCGTAGCGGCTGTGAGAAAAAGGGAGCTGCAGCTGTGTGAGGGACTTGGCGTGTTGGCTTTAGGTGCGCGCGCGCAGCCCTAAAGCCCTCGGGGACAGTGTCACGATGGCCCTCACGGACCATCACAAGACGCCACAGTCACCAGTGAGTTTTGCAGTGATGTTTTATTTACAGTGCAGGTTAGGCAGGCATAGGATGTACACATAAAGGGGTGAGTATGTCTGAGCCGGGGAGCACCCGATGCACCAGACGAATAATAACAAAGGTGAAGTCACACAGAACATACCTTACAAACGGGACCATTAACAGACGGGTACAGGAGATCCCCAAGTCGGTTAACAGTGAACAACAGAAGGAAACAGAGACTGCCGCATTGGAGGACATTCAGCACCAGCTTATATCTCTGGCAGCTAATGGCCCCAATGCGGCACAGCTGCATTGTCAGCTGCTCCGCTGTCAAAGTCAGCGGAGCAGCTGACTTTGACAGCAGGGAGCTCCCCTAGTCGCCTTCACAATAAGAGCCCGAGGAGCAAGAAGGAATCCTCTGCTGCCAAAGCCAGGGAAATATGATATGAGGCCCGAGTGTGGACGGAACCAACACTCGGGCTATGACAGTACCTCCCCCTCTAGGCCGAGCTCTGAGCGGCCCAAGTAACACCCAAGCCCCCCTCACCCACCCCCCTAGGGTGGGCGGATGGGGCGCTGGCAGGAGGGAGAGAAACAAAAAAAAAGGACAAGCAAATAACAGGGGACCAACAAAGCTATAGAGGCAGAGGAAAAAAAAAACCATAATCCCTTAAACGTGGGTAACAAGAACAGAACCACAGGCAATATATATATGGGCAAACAACGAATTGACATAAGGTGGAGGGAAAAGAACCACCAAACATTGGAACAAGAAAGGAGTGAGCCACAAAAATCACAGATCAACCCCTCCCCCCCCCCGCACACCCCAACAGACTCACAGACATAATCAGAAACCCCGGGAAGAGTGCAGTTCTGACCCAGAGGGGCGGAGGCAGAAAGTTCGGGGGGCCAACCGGCAACAAGAGGCCACAAAATAGGCAGGGGGAGAAAGAACAGTTCGGGTGGCCTACCCCGGTCCCATGCTCGGAAGCAGAGAGTCTCAGGCGGCCGGACCAGGTCACCACACAGGGAGTCCAAAATGTCGGGAGGCCGACCCAGAGAGCCAAATTGGCGAGACAGTCTTTCGGGCGGCCGACCCGCATCGCTAGCCCACCAGAACCGTTGGGTCAAAGTAGCCGGCGGTCCCGCTGAAAAGGGGAGAGATGAGGGAGAACCGGGCGAAGCAATCGGAACCCCAACGGCCCCAGGTGAAGATGGGCAGTGCTCCTCAGGGAGACGAGGATGATGATGATGGTGATGAGGGTGACGAGGGGAATGAGCCTGTCCAGCATCCGGTGGCCGGGGATCTGCAGCTCCTTCACCAAATCCAGGACCTGCTGGTGCAGCGCCCACGTTGGACCCCGATTGGGCCTCCGGAACCGAACCCACGATGGACCCCGATTGGGCCTCCGGAACCAAACCCACGGTGGACCCCGATTGGGCCTCCGGAACCAAACCCGCGACGGACCCCGACTGGGTCGGCGTGGCACCAAACTCGACCTCCAACCCCGAAACCGGAACCTCTGGCGCAGCAGGTGAAAGCAGCCCCTCGCCGGCGACCCTGGGAGAAGGCTCAAAAGAGAGAGAAAACCCGGGATCAGGATCACCGGCAGCGCCAGAACCCGGCGAGATAAGCTCAGACGCAGCGGGCGGCTGCACCCGGCTCATCTCCCCTTGAGACAGGCAAAAATGCTCTAAGAGGTGAAAAAGAAAGACAAAGTAGAGCACTTGCCTGAGCTCGGGTTCTGACGCCGTCCAGGACTGCGAAGATCCGGGCTCAGATGTCAGGAGGTCATCCTCAGGCTCCCACTCAGCCACGTCGGGCTCCGCAGCTGGCGTGATGGTGTGCGCAGCTAGAGAGTCCTCCGGCACTGATGTCCACGCCGATGGCCCGCACGGCGTGGTGGCAGGAGAACCTCGACCCGCTGGACCGGACCGCTCCTCCGTGGAACCCCGGGGACGCTTTCTCATCGGCGAAGGCTCCACGCTGCAGTCCGCTCTCCTCCTCCGCCCACGGCGTGGCTGCGGAACCGGAACCAGGCTCTCCAGAACCGCAGGCCCCCTCCTCATCCAGCGACATTGGCCTGGCGTCGAGGACCGCTCAGCGGAGGGAGACACAGAGGAAGCAGGGTTAATACTTTCATCCACAGCAGGTGAAGGGAGCTCGGGGGGCTGCATACCCCGAACTCCACCCCCAGGAGTCAGACAAGGCAGAACAATATCGAAATGGATGGCAACAGAGGGCCCTCTGGGAAGACGAGGTGAGGCCACTCGAGATGGTTCCGGGATGGGACTCGCCGAAACGGAGCTCCCGAGACACACAGCAACCAGGATAGGCGACGAGGAGGAGGGGGCGACAGCCGAGGGTAGCCGGGCATGGAGCGCTGACGAGACAGCAGGCGAAGGCCCGGGGAAAGATGAGGCTGCGGGGATTCCCCTCTGACAAAACGCAGAAGTGGCAGCTGTGTGGGGGGTTAAGCCCTTGCGGCGACCCGGAACTGGATCCAGACGGGGTTCTAGCCGAGGTTGGGAGCCAGTGTGACAACGGTTCCTTATAGGGGGTGTGGCGAAGGTGAGATTCGGAAATCGCCGTTCCTGAGCAGAAACAGAGGCAAGCAGGTTGGCAAACTCAGGAAACTCACACAACTCTGGACTCCTCTCCACCGGTCTAACCGCCGCCTCCACATGCTTCATAATTGCTGCAGGATGCACAGCGGAGCGAGCAGCAGTCACCCGGTCCCAGACCTTGACCGCTGTCAGCTTCAGCTTCTCTGGGGGAATCCCGAGTGACGACATGCCTAATGGGGAAAGACCTCCGGATGGTGCGAACTCCCGGGCCGGAACGGAGGCAGGAGCGGAATCCCGAAGCGAGGGGCGACGTCTCCTCCGCTTCGGCTTCCTGCCGGGATTTCCCTCCAGCCCTCGGAGTATCTCACGCTGGGCGGCGATGTCATCTCTCCTCACGCTTACCTCTGGATGATTAGCGAAGCGGGGAAGAGAATTCAGAATCTCCTCGGCTAGGTCCAGGTACCAGGGCACTTCGCTGTTGAAGTCGAGGAGGGAGGCGGCGACAAGGACTTCGTCCACACGCTCGAGGGTGTCAGCGAGGACAGCGTCCTGCCTCTGAGAGCGAGACCTCCACGATGGCATGCTTCAACACGGTACCCAGACAGGTAGGAACAAACAGTCCAAAACTGCAAACTGCACGGTGAATGGCGTCTCAAAACAATGCCTCCTCTCCGGGCGTTTGGCGGCAGTCTACTGTCACGATGGCCCTCACGGACCATCACAAGACGACACAGTCACCAGTGAGTTTTGCAGTGATGTTTTATTTACAGTGCAGGTTAGGCAGGCATAGGATGTACACACAAAGGGGTGAGTATGTCTGAGCCGGGGAGCACCCAATGCGCCAGACGAATAATAACAAAGGTGAAGTCACACAGAACGTACCTTACAAACGGGACCATTAACAGACGGGTACAGGAGATCCCCAAGTAGGTTAACAGTGAACAACAGAGGGAAACAGAGACTGCCGCATTGGAGGACATTCAGCACCAGCTTATATCTCTGGCAGCTAATGACCCCAATGCGGCACAGCTGCTCACAATGACAGCAGCGGAGCAGATGACTTTGACAGCAGGGAGCTCCCCTAGTCGCCTTCACAATAAGAGCCCGAGGAGCAAGAAGGAATCCTCTGCTGCCAAAGCCAGGGAAATGATATGAGGCCCGAGTGTGGACGGAACCAACACTCGGGCTATGACAGACAGCTGACGGCTGAATTCCCTTTGTGCGCCGTGGCTGAGACCCGTACAAAATCCTGTGAGCGAGCTGCGTGCGTGCTTCAGGTGTGTGAGCAGCCCTGAAGGTTCTGTGTGCAGCGGCGAAAGACGATGGCGGTCTGTGTGGAGCTGGTATTGTCCCGTGCGGGGTGCGCTGTCCTCATAACCCCCCGGTGTGCGTGCGGGGTTCGGTGCTTGGCAGGTCCGCTGTAGAGGCGAGTCAGGGTCAGGGAGCTTGCTGGAGATCAGCGTAGTCGGCGCCGATGGTCATCCCTGTTCAGGTTGTTGCTGTAGTTCGGTCATGGTGCGTTCAGGTCCACGCGCTGCATTCTCCGTCGGCCCTGGAGGTCGCCGTCGTGGAGAGAGGACGAGGTCCGTGCGCTGTCGTGTGGAGGAGCTGTGAGAGCGGCCGGTCCCAGCGTTGATGTGCAGATCTCAGGCGTGCAGATCTCACCATGAAGCTTTCTGCAGCTTTCCCGGTCGTGGGTGATCTCCGGAGAGTTTCGCCTGGTGGTGGTTCTGCGTCGAGGTCTCCCTGTAGCAGAAGGGAGGGCAGATCATTTGCGTTAGTCTGCTGCGTTCGCTTGTCGTCGGAGAGTCACCGCCGGGGGCTGCCAGCGTGTTCTTTTCTTGGGTCGGGTCACCAGTGTGGCTGTCCAGACCAGAAGGTTGCGTTGCACAAAGCGTGTGCTTTCTCGGGGTCACCAGTGTGGCAGCATGAAATGATAAGCGGTGAACTGAGAGTTTTTGAGGGATTTTATTAATCATACCGCCATCACAGAACTCACCCCAGCGCCGTGCAGGTGCGCCGGAGCGAGCTCTCAGGCTCTCATGAGGAGACACAGAATGCGTGTCGTCAGAAGCAGTGGTCAGAGAGAGAGAGAGAGTTACAGAGCGATGCAGTTTAAATACCCCACTACAGACAATGCATTCACAGCAGTAGGCATGGACATTTGTATTTGAGAGTCACCCACATCAATAGGAGGATTACTGACAGGAAGACATTTGCATTTGAGAGTCGCCCATAACAATAGGAAGATTACTGGCAGAAAAAAGCTAGACAAAGGAAGGCTGCCTATTGATATCAATACACACATCTCATTGTTCTGCCAATTGCTCCAGCTGAGCGCTCTGCTTGTCCCAGTCTGTTGTGGGGGTCACCCACACTATATAAATAAAATTGAACTGAATTGAATTGCAGTGTCAAGTTTATGGCTATGTGCCCACAGAGAGTGTAAAAATGCTCTGGACCTACTTTTCTTCATGCTTTACAAGAGCACTTAAAAACCCATCTCCACTCTGTACCCTAGCAACAGCTTGACCAGTCACTCATAGCTCACTGTCGACATTTCACACATTTTGAACTGAAAGGCTCCACTTACTGCTATACTACAACAAACTGGTATGAAAACATACATCCTTTCAAGTGTTTACTGTTAAATATTGATTATTGTCATGAATTGGCCCCTCGGGGGCAGAAAGACAGGCCCAAGCACTGAACTGCAGCGTGACATAAAAATACCAAAACAGTGCAGACAACACAAAAATACAAACTAAGATAACTTGCAGAAGATTCACTCCAGAGCTGGAATAGCTCTGGAGGAGATGAGGAGAGACACGGATGGGATGAAGTCCAAATAAGTCCAGACTATGCATAACAATGCAATGCAATGCTGCAGCAGTGAAACAGTGAATTAGCAGAGCATAAATACCTGGACAAACAAATGAGCAGCAGGTGTGGGCTGAGCAGGCCGGTAACCTAATTACCCAACTGCTCACAGCTGGGAAACAGACTGTGAGCAGCAAGTGGGGAAGTCTGAGGGGGAGGGCACATAAGTGTAAGCAAACCAAAATATATACAGCAAACTGACAACATAATGCTAACAGACATACAAAACTCAGAAATGAATTTAGTCTGAGCTCAGAATATTTGAGCTCAGACTCATGACAGATTTTGGTACAATGCTAGTCTAATTCTGGCCGGCTGGTTAGAGAGGTGTGCCACTGATGAGGGACGGGGTGCTTGAAAAGTTTAACTTTTCTCCAACTTTAAGTACCGTGGGTGCAGCAGCAAAAAAATGCTTACTGCTGAAAGTGTTTTTGCGCTGGTGGTGCTGAGCACATTAAATGCTGGACTGCATAGAAAATTAACAGAAAATAGATGCTTCCAATGGAAAAAAATGCTCTCTGTGGATACACATCCAACGGATCATTTTCACCAAATGAGGTTGCATTCAGCTATGGGTGTGATACAGTTTATATAACAGTTAATTCCGACCTAGCAATCTGATTGGACAATAGGGATTCCAGGAGTTACTATATTCCCCAATAATCACACTAAGACATTTCACTTAATATGTATTGTTCTGGTTCAGCTGTGTTTTATTTTCTTTACATTATAGTTAATAACAGTGGCTTCCTACAGTGGACTGGTGATCTGTCCAGGGTGTACCCTGCCTCTTGCCCAAAGATGCTGGGATAGACTCCAGCCCCCCGTGACACGAAAATGATTAAGCGGTAGAAGATGGATGAAACAGTGGCTTCTTATAATATGTGAGAATTGTAATACTGCATTGAATACCTTAACTTCTACAGGGAGGCACTCTGTGAAAAGAGATGGTCCTAAAACTCTAGACCTCTGTGACCCAGAAGTACCACTCTTGTAAACAGCTGGCGAAATACTGTATTTCACATCTGTTTACAACAAAATAGACCAGATAGGGTTGGATTTATTGTTTGGATTAACCAACCATAATACTTTTGTGGTGATGACCTCTTTGTTTCACCTGAAAATGCCAAGAAAAAACAAAAAAGTGAGCAGAAACTACACAGGGATGTAACTAAATCACTAACAACAAACTAGCCACTACTGTGACTCAACATGACCCGAAAAATGTACTCAACAGGTGGATTGGTATGTATTTAAACACTGACTTCTGCACTGGACAATATTTAATTTGGTTATACAGTATCTCACAAAAGTGAGTGCACTCCTCACATTTTTGTAAATATACGTATCTTTTCATGGGACAACACTGAAGATACAACGCTTTGATACAATGTAAAGTAGTCAGTGCACAGCTTGTTTAGCAGTGTAAATTTGCTGTCCCCTCAAAATAACACACAGCCGTTAATGTCTAAACCGCTGGCAACAAAATTGAGTACACCCCTAAGTGAAAATGTCCAAATTGTGCCCAATTAGCCATTTTCCCTCCCCGGTGTCATGTGACTCGTTAGTGTTACAAGGTCTCAGGTGTAACTGGGGAGCAGGTGTGTTCGATTTGGTTTTATCGCTCTCACACTCTCTCATACTGGTCACTGGAAGTTCAACATGGCACCTCATGGCAAAGAACTCTCCGAGGAGCTGAAAAAAAGAATTGTTGCTCTATATAAAGATGACTTAGGCTATAACAAGATTGCCAACACCATGAAGCTGAGCTGCAGCACGGTGACCAAGACCATACAGCGGTTTAACAGGACAGGTTCCACTCAGAACAGGCCTCGCCATGGTCGACCAAAGAGGTTGAGTGCACGTGCTCAGTGTCATATCCAGAGGTTGTCTTTTGAAAATAGACGTATGAGTGCTGCCAGCATTGCTGCAGTGGCTGAAGGGGTGGGGGATCAGCCTGTCAGTGCTCAGACCATATGCCGCGCACTGCATCAGAATCAGAATCAGAATCAGAATCAGGTTTATTGCCATTGTTCATGTAGTACACAAACTAGGAATTTGTCTCGGTACAATGCTGCAACATTAAACATGATAAGATAAGAGAAATAAACTATACATGTAATAAAGTGTAGGATAAGATTAAGTGATACTGGTCAACAGTTAAAATATATATTAGCCAGCAGCAGATACTGTGGAGAACTATATAGTGCAGTCGGTAATGCAGGAAGAAAACAGTGATGATTGACATGAGTCTGGTTGAGCTGCTGTACATGGTGCACGAGAGTCACTTAGTGTTCAGCAGTCTGATGGCAGAGGGGAAGAAGCTGTTCATGTGACGGGAGGTTTTAGTCTGGATGGACCGAAGTCTTCTACCAGAGGGGAGGGGGGCAAACAGTACGTGACCAGGGTGTGAGGGATCGGCTATGATCCGGCCAGCACGCCTCCGGTTCCTGGAGATGTACAGATCCTGGAGAGATGGGAGCTTGCAGCCGATCACCTTCTCAGCAGTGCGCACGACGCGCTGCAGCCTTAGTCTGTCCCTGGCAGTGGCTCCTGCGTACCACACGGTTATGGAGGTGGTGAGGATGGACTCGATGATGGCTGTGTAGAACTGCACTAACATCTTGGTGGGTAGCTTGAGCTTCCTCAGCTGCCGCAGGAAGAACATCCTCTGCTGGGCTTTTTTGATGAGTGAGCTGATGGTCAGCTCCCATTTGAGGTCCCTGGTGATGGTAGTGCCTAGGAAGCGGAAGGAATCAGCAGTGGTGATGGGAGAGCCTGAGAGGGTGAGGGGGGGCAGAGGAGTAGTGACTTTCCTGAAGTCTACAATCATCTCCACTGTCTTCAGAGCGTTCAGCTGCAGGTTGTTATTGCTGCACCAGGACGCCAGCTGGGCCACCTCTCTCCTGTAGGCGGACTCGTCGCCGTTGGAGATGAGCCCGATGAGGGTGGTGTCGTCCGCAAACTTGATCAACTTGACAGACTGGTGGCTGGAGGTGCAGGAGTTGGTGTAAAGGGAGAAGAGTAGGGGGGAAAGTACACAGCCCTGGGGTGATCCGGTGCTGATGCTAGTATAGTCTGAGACAGTCTTTCCCAGCCGCACATGCTGCCTCCGGTCCGTCAGGAAGTCGATGATCCACCTGCAGAGGGAGTCAGGCACGTTGAGCAGGGACAGCTTGTCCCGGAGCAGAGCGGGGCGGATGGTGTTGAATGCGGAGCTGAAGTCCACAAACAGGATCCTGGCGTAGGTTCCCGGGGAGTCCAGGTGCTGCAGGATGGAGTGGAGGGCCAGGTTGACTGCATCGTCTACAGACCTGTTGGCTCGGTAGGCAAACTGCAGCGGGTCCAGGAGAGGGGTGGTGATAGACTTGAGGTGGGACAGGACCAGGCGCTCAAAGGACTTCATGACTACAGAGGTGAGCGCTACAGGTCTGTAGTCATTAAGTCCAGTGATCCGTGGCTTCTTGGGGACAGGGATGATGGTGGAGGATTTGAGGCAGGATGGCACGTGGCATAACTTAAGGGAGGTGTTAAAAATGTCTGTGAATACAGGAGCCAGCTGTTTCGCACAGAGTCTCAGGGTGGAGGGAGACACGCCGTCTGGGCCGGGGGCCTTGCGCGGGTTCAGTCTGGAGAACTGTTTGAGCACATCCTGCTCACTGATGATAAGGGGAGGGGGGGGGAGGGGGGGTGCCTTAAATGAAGTTGGGAATGTGGAGGCTGTGGAGCTGTGCATCAAACTGGTCTGCATGGCTGTTGTCCCAGAAGGAAGCCCCTTTTAAAGATGATGCACAAGAAAGCCCACAAACATTTCTGGAACCATGCCCTGTGGTCCTGTGGTCGGATGAGACCAAGATAAAGATATTTGGTTCAGATGGTGTCAAGCGTGTGTGGCAGAAACCAGGTGAGGAGTGCAAAGACAAGTGTGTCTTGCCTACAGTGAAACATGATGGTGGGAGTGTCATGGTTTGGGGCTGCATGAGTGCTGCCGGCACTGGGGAGCTACAGTTCATTGAGGGAACCATGAATGCCAACATGTACTGTGATATACTGAAGCAGAGCATGACCCCTCCCTTTGGAAACTGGGCCGCACGGCAGTATTCCAACATGATAACAACCCTAGACACACCTTTAAGACAACCACTGCCTTGCTAAAGAAACTGTGGGTAAAAGTGATGGACTGGCCAAGCATGTCTCCATGCCTAAACCCTATTGAGTGTCTGGGGGGCATCCTGAAACGGAAGGTGGAGGAGTGCAAGGTCTCTAACATCCACCAGCTCCTTGATGTCATCATGGAGGAGTGGAAGAGGATTCCAGTGGCAACCTGTGAAGCTCTAATGAACTCCATGTCCAAGAGAGTTAAGGCAGTGCTGGAAAATAATGGTGGCCACACAAAATATTGATACTTTGGGCACAGTTTGGACATTTTCACTTAGGGGTGTACTCACTTTTGCAGTTTAGACATTAATGGCTGTGTGTTGAGTTATTTTGAGGGGACAGCAAATTTACACTGTTACACAAGCTGTACTATCAAAGTGTCATATCTTCAGTGCTGTCCCATGAAAAGCTATAATAAAATATTTACAAAAATGTGAGGGGTGTACTCACTTTTGTGAGCTACTGTATGTGTGATGTCTGCACTGATGTCTTTGGCCCAGTGTGAAGGATGAATCACTGCAGTTATGTATTCACTGATAACTTACAACCTCAAGTGTAATATTGCTTAACTGAACCTTGCGCCAAACCCCACTGGCTATGTTTATGCTTTGAAGCAGCACAGATCCAAACAAAGCTCTCATGACAACATTACGTGAGACTTGTAAGATAACACAAGAGATCAAGAGATCACATCATTGTGGGATCATGTGATCACAACAAGGCAATGCAACAGTTAGTTTACTTGGCAAGATTGACATTATTGTGATGCAGTCCATTCACAAATATTCACAAACCATCTATTCATGTCCATTCAAAAACCGAGTTGTTTAAGATTGGAGTCACCGATACAGAGTCACAAATCGATACTTATATGTTCTTACCAGACATTCTTGCAAAAAACCATCAAGTACATTAAAGTTATTTTAAAAAATCAATCCCGTGTACTTGTTTAACACCTCAGAACTCTGAAAGTATTCCACCCAGCAGACCTGTTGGCAACACCTTCCCTGCTGCAACTCTGTACAGCTGCCGTGTGGCGAGGCTGATGTAAAACAACTGTGGCTGATGGAAAACAGCAAAAACTTGAATGGAGATGAACCCAGTGACCCTGAAAGCAATTGGGTCACAAAAGCCTTGATCGGGCTCCCAAGCCAATACTGGATCAGATAGGGAAATTCAGAATAAATAAAAGCCAAAAAAAATGTCTTATAGTTAAGGTAAGTCCTGATTTTTTTTTTGATTTTTTTTTTTGATGAACGAACAGTAATCCGTCAAAAAAATATACCCGTTGCTAACTTTTAGTGATCTGTTATAATGACTTGGATCTATGACACAATGCATCATATCTGGTGGAAAGACGAGCATTGACTGGAGTGGAAACTATCCGCTCCAATGCATCATAGTTGGTGAAAATCATGGGTAAGGCATGAATAATGTTATTTATGTTTCATCATCATCATAGCAGTCTGTCAGGGGTGACAATGACTATTTCATTTAGGTCTGATCAGATTCCTCCACACAGCTCTGTCCTTCACCTTCCACTGCCAGGAACTCCTGACCTTGCTAACCCGGGCAACGTCCGAGCCGATATGAGTTGCTTTCTGACTGACCATTTCATGAAACTGCTTGCAAAGTATTTGAGCACTGCTAGCTTTTGCTGGACTAGCGGCACATTCTTGGCAGATAGAGGTATTATCAGTGGCAAGGACAGGCCAAGACAAACTGACTCCAGTATCTGTTGCAATGCCTGATCAGATGATAGATTTGTTTATCTCTGCTCTTTGTGTAGTGCATGTCACGATGCACTGACTGGCAAAAGTCCAAAACAATCTAGGTTTTTGTTTTAATTCTTCAAAAAACAAATTACCTAAAAAAAAAATGCACATGGTATAGTAGTTTAAACAGGGCAGTCCAGACTGCCAAATCTTAAAAAAATATATATATACAGGTTACTTTTTTGATGTAACCAGACACTTAAAACACACTATATTTATGTTTATTCCCTTCCTTTCACTGATAGGATTGATAGACCATCTCCTGCTTCTTCCTTTTTGGGGAGGAAACTGTCATGAATCACTCCTCGGGGCAGAGGAAAGACCCATGCCCTGGACTGTGAGTTTGTGGTAATTTATTACGAACATAAAGTGCATAACATAACAAAAGCCAGAGAGAGATAAACCCAAAGACAAAGAGAAAGCGCAGAGCGTAAAACTTACTTTAGAGAGTTCTGACATCCGTCAAGACCGCCGCGAGGAATACAGAAAGCAGCGGTCTTAAATAAGGCATAATACAATAGGCCACAGGTGTGGATATCAGAGTGGGCAGGAGAAAACAATGATTAATAATCTGGATCAGCTGGGAGTAATGAAAGAGGAGAGACTGGACTTGACAGCTGACAGGGCGATGCCCACGCTGAGTTCAAAACCGGAAACGTCACTTGACAGCTGTCAACCCCGAGAAAGAACACCACAGTAAGAATATAAAGAATAAAATGTCACCAAATGCTGACTGATAAATAATTACAAATGAATACAAAGTATGAGCATAACAAAACTAAAACATAAACAGGAAAATAGTACACAGTACGAGAATTACCAAAACCCAAAAAGCACAAAATACAACAAATATATAAATGTAGAGAAAAAGCCTTGAGAATGAGTGTGGCAAAACCTCCAGCACTCAGCTCATGACAGAAACAAACACTTCTGCTCAACTCATAAACAGGTATCCTCTTCCTGTTTGCCCAAGTAAATTCTGATGTATATTGCACTGCTCTCATTAAAATCAGTCTCCATCACAACATATCGAGCCACAGGAGGAGAAAATTAAGTGAAAGCAAGTTTATATCTACAGTATCCTATATGAATGCTGAGTTTCACACCGTGCATATACAGTGCTGTAAAAAAGTAATTCCCCCTTCCTGGTTTCTAACCACACCCAAGCCTGATTACTGCCAGACCTGCTGAATCAAGAAATCACTTAAATAGAACCTGCCTGACAAAGTGAAGTAGGCTAAAAGATCTCAAAAAGCAACATACCCTACCACGATCTAAAGAAATGCAGGATCAGATGAGAAACAAAAAACCACAACAACATCTAAAGAACTGCAGGCCTCACTTGCCTCAGTTTGGACACTAGTCCATGATTCAACAATAAGAAAGAGACTCGGCAAAAACAGCATCCATGAGAGAGTTCCAAGGTGAAAAGCACTGCTGACCAAAAAGAACACAAAGGCTCTTCTCACATTTCTCAAAAACATCATGATCCCCAAGACTTTGGGGAAACTATTCTGTGAACTAATGAGACAAAAACTGAACTTTTTGGAAGGTACTCATCCCACTACATCTGACGTAAAACTAACACAGCATTTCATAAAAAGAACATCATGCCAACAGTTAAACATGGTGGTGGGAGTGTGATGGTCTGGGAGTGCTGTGTTGCTTCAGGACCATGACGACTTGCTGTAATTGATGGAACCATGAATTCTACTCTTTACAAGAAAATCCTGGAGAATGTCCATCCATCAGTTTGTGACCTCAAGCTCAAGCCTTCCAATGTGGCTCAATTAAAACGATTCTGCAAAGATGAGTGTGCCAAAATTCCTCAGCAGCGATGTAAAAGACTCATTGCCACTTATAAACGCTTGACTGTAGTTGTTGCCGCCAAGAGTGGCTCAACCAGTTATTAGGTTTAGGGGGCAATTACTTTTTCTCATGGGGCAGGGTAGGTTTAGACCACTTTTTCCCCTTAATAAATGAAATAATTTAAAAACTGCATTTTGTATTTACCCGGGTTATCTTTGTCTGATATTAAAACTTGTTTAATAATCTGAAACATTTATGTGTGACAAATGTGCAAAAGTATAAAAAATCATGAAATGAACAAATACTTTTTCACAGCACTGTAAAATATTTGAAAAAGTGTTACAGGCTTCAATGTGTACACTTAAGCGCATAATAGTCCCTTAAGGGCATTTTAACATTGCATCTACAATAATACAGAGCACTGGTGAATTATGCAGTGATTACAAGACAGAAGAGAGCTTTCCACCATTTCTCAAATCTTTGGGGGGGGTTTTTTACCTTGTGAGACATAAAATAATGACATCCTGAGACCTTTTAAAAGGATCAAAATAAAACAATACCCTATCATTCTCGTCATATCCTGCTTTCTGATGATAAGTATCCCAAGCATTATATTCAAAAGACGAACATGTGGATTAAATAGTATCTCATCTTTATCTACTTTGTATAAGCAGAAAGTTCAGTTATTCTTGTGATAAAGGGTCATTCACTCGATCAATGATGGGGTGAAAGGCTACATTTACTTTTCCCTTCTAGACGCACTGGCAAAAGAAGATGAATTCTGACATTGAAGGTTTAATCAAAATATGCTTGTGCTCTGCCGTGATCTAATTTCCTGTCATCCAAGCCCTCTGGTTATCCACGGGCCTCCCCGCAGCGCTACAACAGCCGGTGGAGATAATAGCCGGGGTTATGGATTGACCGGTGAATCATCTTGTACCACCGTTGTGAGGGAGCGGCGAACGTGTCTGGGGCCAGGTTGCAGTGTAGCTTTTGTATGAGAGGCTGAGCTGAGGGCTCTTCCCGTTTCTCGAGTGCAGGCAAGGTCTTGCCAGGGCCACTGTGCAGTGAAATGGAAAGCATGCCATTCCCTGTTCCGCTTGATGCCGAGTGACTGTGAGAGGTTGTGTCATGTTCCTTGGCTATTGACTCAATGACTTGGGACTTCACGACAAAACCCTGAACCCGTGTGGGCTCTCTGCGTGCTGACAGAGAAATGTGTCTTCCACTTGTCTTCACATTGACCCGAGGATTCTGGTGGAGTGACGTGTCTGCATCCCCAAAGTCTCACCTCCTGAACCCAGAAATAACCTTTCCACAACCTTGTCTGTCTCTCATGCTCTGTTAAGCCCTGGGTCTGGCTGCCATCGAAACAATTCACTGAACTTGTGGGATTTTTTTCCCTGATATAGCTATAGATTACCTGTCTGAGGCAGCTTCCGCTACATGGATGACATGGCTCAGAATTCAGCTGTATGCGCGGGATATTATTCGCTGTCACATTGGGTTGAAAAGTCAAGACACAGAGTAAGCACAAGCCATTAGCTGGTACTCAAATGACAACAGAGAGAGCCAGACCTTCAGGGCTGCCCCTGCTGTTGGGTTCATCCGGGAGACAAAAATCACCATATGCCCTTCATTTGCTCGAAGAATCAAGAGATGCAGACTTGCCGTGCTTCAACCAAATGATGATGTATTCGCCTTTATGTTGTATGCAAAAAGATCATTCTGCATATCTGACTAATGCCTCGTCTTATGACGTGGATCAGACAGCCTGACCTGATTTACGCCAAGGTTCTCCGCATTGTTAAAAAACAATCTCTGACTCAGTGACAACGATCCAATTAGGCGCAGTCCTTTGATGCAGAGAAGAGGTTCTGAATTGCAAATCCAGCTGTAGCCTGTCCTTGCTTTCCTCTAATCTAATAATGTGATCCATCATTTCAGCGGCGATGGCTCTACAGACCAGGCACGGGAGAGAATCCCACAGAGGATTAATGGGATGTTTGCATATCTATATATGTGGCCTTAAAATACTCCATAGAGGAAAAAACTCAACACATATGTGGAGGAACGTGCTACATCATTATTTTGCTTTTTTTGGTAATAACACTTAAAAACAGTCTCGTCAGGCTTATATATTGCACCCAACCTCCTAATACACACTTGACATTATTAGCCAGCAAAGATGCCTCCAAGGTCTGCTTTCAATTTGAAAAACAAACCCTGGAAAAGTCCTTTTTTTTCACTCAGTGGTGGCGCTGTTGGTTGAGGGATGGTCCTGTTGCCGAATCATCCATTACCCTGATGAGCCCGCAGCCCCACAGCTATGACAGCACAGCCACACGATGAGCGAGACAGCCGACTGCCACTATTTGTTCCGCTAAAGCATTCATCACACTAATTACCCATGGTGCCAAGCAGCTCCTGCAGCACAAGTGAAGCTTCGGCTGCTCGTTTGGAGACGAGGTGAGGTAGGGAAACCTCAGATGAGTCCATGCAGGAGTCTTTTCTTTTCTTTTTTTTTTTTTTTTTTCTGGCTCTCCTGCACATAATTAACTGGGCACACCAGCAGCTTGACAAATTGGAATGATGAATCTGGTCTCTATGAATAGATACAAATGCGCGATCAATCAAGACACCGGACAGTGCTCTCAGTCTGAGGAGGTGTGCCGCTGTGAAGGACAAAAGAGGTTTCTTTGCTTTGAATGACATTTGGGTCTTCGGGTGGAAAAGTGAGAGGGAGGGCTCGTGTTTGTGAAAATGCAGACACAAGTCAGTGCTATGTGGGTGGTGCAATGAAAAGTGTTTGCAAAATCTCACAATTTTACCATTTAAATGCCAAATTAAAACCATTAGGGTTGTATCAAGGTTTCCGTGCGCAATGCCTGTTTTAAAGGACTGCAAACACAATCTGCGTCCAAAGATTTTTTTTCTTCCCCAAAACCACACAGATCTAAAGGGACAGTCTCTCTGAATTACAGTCATGTTTGCCACCTGACCTTGAAAAGCACCCAGAAGGATTCTTGGGTTTTCTTTGAATTTCTGTCTCATTCGCACAAGCCTCCGACTGTCCTTGTCCCTTCAGGCCTTTGCACAGCCGTCTGAACCAATGTAGCATCCAGTACATCACCGCATCCCAGAATCGCCTCCCCACAGAGGCTGCATATCAACAGATCGAGCACAAAGAAACTTCCTTGAGAATGCAAATCCTTCAAGCCTCTGTCACACACTTACACTTGGAGAGTATCACTGCTGCTCGGCAAGAGAAAACACAGCATAACTGACACATGGCCAGCCATATGATAGAGTCTGCAGCACTCTATCAAAAGAAAAAAAAATGGAAAATATATATTTAAATGATCAAACTTAGAAATATTATAGTTCCTCTAAATACTCTTTTTATTCATTTAGCTCAACTAACTAGACACAAGACAAACAGCTGTGATAGTATCCATGTAGTTTGTAATTTCAGTAACTTTTTATAACGGCACATAAAGCACTATGAGAACATATGCTGTGGACAGTTACTTCTAATAGCTGTTACATTGGGGGATACATGTACCGAAATTTTTAACAAAGTTGAGGCTTCAACCACTGAATGCTCAGTTTCAGACCATCACACCTCCCTCTAAAGACATATCCTGTCATGGCTATGCAGATGATAATCAGTTGTATATCTCTTTTGATCCTGACAAATTATCTAACCTGTCTGAATATCTAAAATGCAATGACTGTGTAAAAGCTTGGACGGCAGACAATTTTACGCAACTAAATTCCTGTCTAATTCTTGTCTCTGATCCTGTACACATTACACTCAGAACAGGTGTGTTAAAAACAACGCAAAATGTGTGTTGAGTTAAGGATGACACATTTGTGTGACGTGTTAAAATTTTTTCCATATTTACAAGTTTATTTGTTAAAAAGTACACAATTATGTGTTAAATTAACACACAACTGAGTAATTTTTTATACATAAATGTGTAAAATTTTTTAACACGTGTCAAATATGTTAACACAAGGACTGTGCCAAAATTGATAGACGATGACTACTGATCAGCGGCGAAACTAGAGGATGACTGCTGATCAGCGAAGAACCCAGGGCACTCAGGCTGGAGCAGCTCAAGCCCAGACGCCTGGGGATCCTTCCCCAACACGGCCACCTCGGACAGGGAGGGAGAGATAAACACCAGGTCACTATAACTGGTGGCAGTAGAACCCGGAGAGGAGAGCTCAGGAGCAGATGGCAGCTGCAACTGGGTCTCCCCGCCAAGAGTAAAGCAAGATCTCTCTAAAACTGATATGGTGACTACAAAAAAGAGGGCTTGCCTTAACTCTTGATCCACCACCGCCGAGGACCCCAGTGACTCTGCTGCTGCAGTCCGAGCAGCAGGCGTAGTGACAGGCAAAATCTCAGACGTGGCAACAGACAAACCTCTGGCGTGAAGGCAGGCAAAACTGCAGACGTGATGGCTGGCGAAACTGCAGCTGCCATTGGAGCCGGCAATGAGGAGCGTTCCACAACCGATGAGCTCCACAGCACAGGAGCGGACGCTGAAGTGTGGCATGGAGGAGAATATGCCAGGGCATGGCATCGTGGATGAGGCGCTGGAGCCAGGAGACATTTCCTCGTCAGCTCAGGCTCTGGTGCGCCCAACAATTCTCTCCCCAACCTGTGGTGTGGCTGTGGGCGTGGAGGGAGGCTGATTTCGGCGGGAGGGTGAGGAGAGGCCGAAGGTGTTTGAGCCAGGGGATGCTGTCTCGTCAGCGCAGTCTCCAGGGTCTCAGGCGAGCACCTCCCCTGCCCGTGGTGTGACTGTGAGGCTGGTGAACGGCGAGGAGAAGGGGATGTCAGAGTCAGGGGACACTGCGTCGTTGGCACAAACTCCGGTGCTCCACATGACTTCCTCACCAGTCTGCGATATGTCCTGCGAAAGTTGGGAACGGTGGCCAGCAGTCCCACCAACTCAGGGTAGGTCCGCAGGATGGGGTGTGCTTCCACAATCCCAGTTGTGGCATCCAGGCACTCCAGGGCCTCCTCCGGTGTACGGGAGGTGCAAGCGTCCGAGACAAAGTCCTGGATAAACTGGGCTGCGCACAGTTCATCCACGTTGAGGCCGCCGACCACCAACCTCCTTCTGTCTGCTGAGTCCAGGTATGACAGCTACCTTCTGTCATGAATGCCCCTCCGGGGCAAAAGACTGGACTCATGTCCAGACTTTCTTGCCTTAGGCATGACTTTAATTTCCAAAAGAGCAAACGTCCAAATAAGACCATAACCTGACGTGACAAAGAGCTTAACAAGAAAGCATGAAACCGTGATAATGTGAAGGTCGCTGTGCAGAAGGCAATGCGTGACCTCTATAAATAAGGGCACAAAATCAAGAACACCTGTGAACAATCAATAATCAAGAAATCAAAAGCAGCTGTGAATAATTAACAAAGCAAAAACTCACAACTTAAAACCAGAAGTAAACAAAAGGCGCTGTCAAAACAAAAGCCCAAACCCAAATCATGACAGGAATAAACATGATGACATAACCATGAAAATAATAATCATTAATAACGCCAAGCAAAACCGTGGCCATGATAATAAAGCCCAAACAAAACCAAAAACATGAAAACATTAACAAAGAAAGTCTAAACATGAACCTAAAGCGAGAGCATGGTCTGATTCAAATCCAAATAACCGACAGACATAAAAAAAACAAACATAACTGTAACCATGATAAACATAATACTAATAAACAGAACAATGAAGAATTAAACTAAGACTAAGGTAAGGAAATGACAAGACTGAACTAACAAGATAATCACAGCAGACAGAAACAAATGGCAAATACAAAGGAACATAATTGGGGACGTGACCGTGAACACAAACACAGTAACCAAACTGAGCTGAGGTGAAGAAAACACAGTGAATAACAAAAATAAGCTTAAAGCATGAGCATGGTCAGAACCTGGCACTTTTGGTTTCACCAGAGTGAACTAAAAATCATTATCACCAAAATGATTCAAAGAAGGATTGAAATATTACCTTTACTTGTAGGAAAATGTGAAATATACTGTATGATAGGATACTTTTGCAATCAAATTATGAAAAATAAATGGAGCTTTTTAGATGAGATAGTGAGTGGTTGATAAGCTGATTTTTCCTGTAAAAGGTCAAAAGTTTTCAGTTGGAGGATGAACTGTGGAGCAACAGACCAAACGCAACCTGCTTACTTATGTAATCACTTACTGTACATCTTGGTTTTGAACACAAAAATACACCAGACAACATTGAGAAGAGAGGATTTTATCCATTACTAGAATCAGACTTAGATAACATTTAAATAATTTGAATGAGTTGGATTTGTCGTCTCCCAAATCCCCTTTTTAAGTTATGCATTCTGCTTTTAAAATCCATTTCTTTCTTTCTAAACTGAAGCTGTTTTGTATGTAATTCTGTCATTTATCCAGCAATATGGGTTAATCTTGTGTCAGATAATGAGTCCTATGCTGAGTGAGGTCAAAGGTTAAGTAGGACTTTGTACGATTCCTAATGAGGATCCCAACATTTTTCCAGCATGAATCTATTCATGAATGAGAAGACACTTGGCAGTGCATTATTACTGCACACTGACCTGTAACAGAATGTGCCTGTCAAGCATGAAATTTGCCTCATAGAGGAGGCTGCAACGGTGGCAGCAGCGGCAGAGGAAGAGGAGGAGGAGCCAGAGGTCAGCGGTCTGGGGTTAATGAATGATGAGGGACGGTCCAGTGGTCACAGGTGAAGCACCGGCTAGGTTGTGTTAATCTAACTGGCAAACTATTGTTGCACTCTGACCAGGATGTGAACCGGCTAACCAGCCTAAAAGATTCCAGCTTTGTTTCAGTGGCTGCCAAGATTCACAGGGAGGAGAAAATCCACACGCACTCTGAACCCTGCAACGCCATCCATGGATGGAAACGCAAAACAGTGGTGGTCCATTCTTTTTTTTAACAACGAGCAGGGTGACTGTCAGTATTGCTCATACCTACATATAACTTTAAGTCATGTAATGGTGAACAGTTCAAACTTTTTAAATGATTTAAAAAATAACGTCCTACCATCTTAAACTTTCTCTTTCATTTTTGCTGATATCCTTCTGTCACAAATCAGCCCTGAAACTCATCTCCACCCACTCCACCCTACCTGCACTCTCTTTCCTTCACCTCATTTGTACACTGTCCATTGCTTTGGATGGCTGACCTCAGGTATTTGAACTTATCCACCATCCAGGTTCTCTTCCACCTGCTCCCTACTCCGACTACGGCTCACAGTGTCACTTGAGAACATCGTGGTCCATAGAGACTCCTGCCTGATCTCAAGTGTCAATGTCAAGCGTCCATCACCAACTCAAACAAGAAAGGGCTCAGAGTTGATCCCTGATGTAACCCCACCCCCACCTTGAATCCATCTGTTACTCCTACAGCACACCTCACCTTCATCTCACCATCCTCATACACACCCTGGGCCACCCTCACAAACTTCTCTACCAACCCTGGCATCTTTGCTACAGTTCTTCTCTTGGCACCCTATCATAAGCTTTCTCTAGATCAGGGGTCACCAACCTTTTTGAAACCAAGAGCTACTTCATGGGTATCGAGTCATGTGAAGGGCACCAGCTTGACACACTCCTCTAAAATAACAAATTGTGTGTGTGTATGTGTGTGTGTGTGTGTGTGTGTGTGTATATATATATATATATATATATATATATACACACATAAATAAATAATTATCAATAACTTAGAGTGGGTAACAGACAAGATCAATATTCAACACTTTATTTTTATTAATCTCAGCAATTGTTCAGATGATCCCTTCTACATTTCATAAAAAAATGTCCAGTTTTCACCAGTCCCTTTTAACCATAAAAAACTAAACCCTTTTAATTCATGAACTATGTTGAACCATGTTTGAAAAAGTTATGCAACATTTAAGAAAAATCAACTTTCATATTAAATAAATCTTATCACATTTTTAACTGAACAAATCTGCTGCAATTCTGCTCAAAATCCGTTACATTTAATAAACACACTTTTGTGTGTTCTTCTTCACTGGAATTATATCCATACAGTTCTTGCCAAGAATCATGCTGGAGTAATAACCAGCACTGTCCACATGAGAAGAAACTAAACAAGCACTGAGAGTGCTTATATGCACGGTGGAGCAGTGGTTAGCACCGCGGCAGCAGTTTACCCTCGGCCGGGGGATCGCGGGGATCGTGGGTTCGATCCCTGCCCCCGGCCAACAGTGATCTGTGTGGAGTTTGCATGTTCTGGTGGTGCATGTTCTCGTTTTTCATGCAAAAACATGCAGGTTAGGGAGTTAAGGGGCGCTTGCGCACGCAGCGGCTGGTGGCTTGTTACTGGACTGCAGAACAAATCTACCTACAAGATACCAGGTACAAGGTACAAGATAAGTCCAAAAAAAAAAAAAAAGAGTGGGTAGTGAAGTGGCGCTTCACCATCGCCCCGCAAATGAAATACACGCAGCTTCCTTTCACGGTAGTAAAAAAGAACTCTTCCTCCCGCTCACTTTGAAAATGATAAATTTTCTGTCTTTTTTTTGCCATGTTTTTGGGTTTGGAAACCGCACTGCGCTCACCATCTTCACCGCCCGCTAGCTTACGCTCCACAAGCGCGAAGGTTTTGTCATGCGCACAATACTGACCTTTGAACTAGGTCAGAGTTCACCTTAACTTTACGTATAATAAACATATTTTCATTTTTTTTATTTTTAAGACATTGTCATTTTAAAATCTATATAAATGCAAGTGTGATTTTAAAAAATATAAAAAATATAAAATAAAAAATAGCGGCAGAAAAAATTACATCTTAGACGCAGCTCACTTGCGAGTTGTGCTATTTTTAGAACAGGCCTGCGGGCGACACATGTGGTCCCTGCGGGCGACATGGTGCCCGCGGGCACCGCGTTGGTGACCCCTGCTCTAGATCCACAGAGACAAAGTGCAATTCCTTCTGACTTTCTCTATACTTCTCCATCAACACTCTTAAAGCAAACACTGCATTTGTAGTACTCTTTCTTTGCATGAAACAGGACTGCTGCTCACTGATTGTGACCTCTCTTCTTAACCTGGCTTCAACAACTCTTCCATACCTTCATGTGGCTGATCAACTTTATGTCTAGTTACTACAGCTCTGAGCATTTCCCTCTTCTTGTGCTTGAAAATTGGTACCACAGCAATTTTCCACTTCTCTGGCATCCCCTTGCTCTCCACGACTGCGTTAAACAATCTTCTTAAAAGTCCACTCCCATCTCTCCTAAACGTCTTCATGCTTCCACAGGTATGTCATCTGGACCAACTGCCTTTCCACTCTTCATCCTCTTCATAGCTGCCCTCACGTTCACCTTGCTAATCATCTGAACTTCCTGGTTCACTATCTGCTCTCCTGTCTCTCTCATTTTCTTCTTCATTGGCTCCTTAAAGTACTTCCATCTTCTCAACACACTCTCCTCACTTATTTATATAGAAAGCCTAAGTCACGCCCCCTCTACTTACGCGCATGGGGCCTTAAATGGGAAAAAAATCTCCATTGAAATGAATGGCAACAGCGAAATCTTTTGATCCCGATTGAATTTTGCCACGAGTTGCACATATGATGTTTGTCAATTTAAAAGATAATTTTCCACATAAATAACGAGATAGGTTGTTGTCTAACTGTTAAGGTGTAAGGTTGTGAAAAGACTACAAACGCTACATACCTGATGTCACATGTTCAAAGAGTGTCCAGGGTGAAGTAACTACCAGTCCTCTGGATCAGTTGCAGCTCTCACAATACAAAACAATACCTTAGTGTTGTTTTTCTCCTCTTTGGATCCTTCTTTCATCGGTCAGGAAACAGGAGGTGAGATATTAGTAATCTTAGACCATGATCGTGTTTGGTGATGTGGGATGATGAGAGATGTTCACTCAAGTGTCTTCACAAAAACTAAATATTACTGCGTTATTATATGACAATCAATAATTTTAATTATGTGGAAAATTATCTTTTAAATTGACAAACATATGTGTAGCTTGTGGCAAAATTTGATCGGGATCAAAAGATAATTTTGCTCTTGCCATTCATTTCAATGGAGAATTTTTCAGATTTAAGGTCCCATATGCTGAAGTAGAGGGGGCGTGACTTAAGCTTTCTATATTGACTCATTCGCTATAATTACAGAGTAAGAAAAAAAGATTTCCCAATAATTAAAGATTCCCTCTAAAACAAATGTTACTATCACCAGTTAAATTCTCTTAGTTTTGCACCAGTGACTTTAAATGATCATGACAGCCCTCCTCTGCACATCAGTTTTACAGAATTAAACACAACAGCCATGTCACTATTAGTACAGTCAAAGCATGTTGGTGTTTTCTGGTGAGTAAATTAGTGTTTGCACCAGTGTGTCTCTTTCCCACGAACCTCAAAGCGGGGTCATGACATTTCTAGAGCTGCACACTCACGCACAGTCTCGGCTAATGTGCTAACAAGAGACGTGTGCTGGAGGATCTGAGAGTTAACTGTGGAATTTTAGATCACCACCATTAATCTCATTACCCTAATAAGCTTGCTCCACACCCATTCACTGTGAATGCCAAGATTACTACTGCATACTGCCAGACAGGTACTGTATAAATAGCACTCTGATCCGATGACAGATGTTGAAAAAAGTGAAATCTAAGTAAGATGAAATATCTTAAATCAAGGCTACTGATGCTTGTTTTTATTTGACAAGATATTTCTTATTCCCATGCTGTTTTTATGTAAGATCATTACTTATTTAAAGCATTTTTGATTGTCTAAATTTCTTGTTCTGTTGGCAGATAATTTTATTCAAAATAAGCAATGATATGAAAACAGACAGTTTTTGTTAAAATAACAAGAATAAGAAATTTTATAACATAAAAACTGCTTAAAATGAGAAAAAATATCTTGATGCAAGTGAAATGGCCTTATAAAAAAGAAGCATCTCTGTATTCTTGTTGATTTAAGGCTCCATTCACTGCCCTTTTCCCATATGCTGACAGCTTCCACAGGCCTTTAATGAAATGTTTGACATATTTTGGTCAAATGTTCTTTAATTATTTAATTATTGCAGTATCATTATGAATCATGGTTTGCAGCCTCTCTCTTCTCCCCCTCTGCAGGGTTGCGAGACTCCTCGTGCACTATTTCATAATAATTGTTCAATAAAAGATTATTTTGCACTGTTATCCTGGTCTCCTCACTACCTGCTTTTGGTTCTATTTTGCTAGCATTCATTTCAGTACGAGGTTGGAGCAGTGGGTTGATCATCTTTTGCTGCACAGATGAGTTTAACCCAACTCCAAAAGGTTACTGATCATTTGGACCAGGGGTGTCCAATCATGTGCCATGCAGGGCCAAGATCCTGCAGGTTTTTTGTTCTACCCAGTCTCTTCAGCAGGTGTTTTCACTTATCAGCAATCAGTGGGAAGAAATTCAGTGGAATCTGCTGTTGAAGACACTGGTTGGAGGTAAAGCCTGCAGGAGCTTGGCCCTCCATGACACATGATTGGACACCCCTGGTTTAGACTAACTTTCCCACCCACTAAATGTGTTAATATCCACCCCAACACAGGTTGCCTCCCACCCCGGTCACTCCCCTAACCATTGCTACTCCTACCTATTACAGGGGTAGATTGAGGGAGGAAAGGGGGTTCCTCCTACAAAGCAAATTAGTCTTCCAACGCTTGCCAGATGACTTTTCCACCGAGCATAGCATGATCAGTTATGTTGTCAACCTGTTAGAAGGACGGGCACTCGCCTGGGCACACGTTATTGTTATGAGCACAGAATACTTCTCTCACACCTTCGACCGTTCCTCCGATTAATTTATTAAGATCTTTGACCACTCTCTGAGGATAATGTGTCAGTGTGCCTGCTTAATTTGCGCCAGGGTGGCAGGAACAACCAGATGTTTGGCCACGGCCAAGACGGATAATTTTTTTACACATAAGGAGTTGTAACTCCTTATACAAAGATACAGAGCGATGATAATCAAGTCAGTGGAAGTAATGCACCTGTAAGCTGGTTGCCAACTGTCAATCAAATCTAAAAGAAGAAGAAGAAGAAATCGGCCACTGAGCACTCCGCCGATTTCCGGGTGCTCACGACTGAGGCAGGCTATGATGACACCATGCTACACACAGTCTTCATCGGTAGCTTAAATTCTAACCTGCGGGATGAATTAACCAGCTGCAATGAGCCTGAGTCCATCGATGCACTAATCACTCTGGTCATTCAGTTCAACAACCGCCTCCGTGAACACGCTCTGGAATGGTGGCCCGGTTCCCGTCCATTTCACTCCTCTTCCACTCTCTCACCATCTTGCCTTCTAGATTCAAAGATTCAAAGATTTTATTTGTCAATACTACTACTATACGTACTGGACATACAGGAGAATTGAAATGCCATTTCTCTCTCTTCAGTGGTGTGCGCAATATAAAAAAAAATAATAAGGCTAGAAAAACAACAGCAGTCTATGTACAGTAATGCTACCCGTAGTGCAAATAGCGACAAAGATAAACCCAGATATCCCACAGTGCAAATAAAGATAAACGATAAAACCCAGCAATCCTATATACAGAAGAAGTAGAGCAATAATACTCGTAGTTGTGAGTTCAATGCAGTAGTGTAGGTGCAGATAGTGACAGACTGGACTGCACATAATCAATATTGCAATAACAGACAGCAGCAGATATGGCATTTGTGCATATGGTTTCAGTAAGGTACAGAGACATACAGCAGCAGATTATTGTTGTATCATTGTTGGCGTGCCAGTCTTTCTGTGCCAACAGCTGAGGCAGTTACTGTGTAGGTGAGTGTGTCACAGTTTGGGGAGGGGGGAAGGAAGTGGACAGAGTTCGGGGTCCTGATGGCCTGGTGAACAAAGCTGTTTAGCAGTCTTGTGGAGCAGGCTCAGAGGCTCTGGTACCTTTTCCCCAAGGGTAAGAGGCTGAAGAGGGAGTCTGAGGGGTGGGATGTGTTGCCTGCAATGTTGATGGCTCTGCGGATGAGGTGGGTGAGATAGATGTCCGAGAGGGGTGGCAGAGAGGCACCAATGATCTTGATGGCAGCTTTCATTGTGCGTTGTAGTGTCTTCTGGCAGGAGGCGGTGCAGCTTCCATACCACACCGTGATGCAGCTGATGAGGATGCTCTGAATGGTGCCCTGGTAGAATGAGCACATGATGGGGGGGTGGGACTCGTGCTCGCCTCAATTTGCGGAGGAAACAGAGGCAAGTTTGAGCCTTCTTGGCCAGTGATGTGGTGTTGTTGGACCAGGAGAGGTCCTCAGAGATGTGCACCCCCAGGAACTTGGTGCTGCACACCCTCTCCACAGCTGTTCCATCAATGATCAGAGGGGGATGCTGTGTGTGTCCCCTAATGAAGTCAACCACAATCTCCTTGGTTTTTCCCATGTTCAGGAAGAGATCATTGTCTTTCCACCACTGGACAGTTGGCTCACTTCATTTCTGTAGTTGGCCTCCTCATTGTTGGTGATGAGGCCAACCACTGTTGTGTCGTCCGCAAACTTGATGATGTGGTTGGTGTTGTAGGTGTCTGAGTGTCTGTGTCTGAGTCAAGTGTCTGAGTTTTTGTATTAGGTGCTGGGGGATGATTGTGTTGAATGCTGAACTGAAGTCCAAGAACAGCATTTGCACGTAGGAGGTCTTTGAGTCCAGGTGGGTGAGGGCTGGATGAAGAGCAGCAGAGATGGCATCTTCTGTGGATCTTCTAGCTCTTCCCCCAGCTGATTCCTCTGAGCCTCCAGAGCCCATGTTGTTCGGCCTCTCTCGGGTCACACCGGCAGAATGTCTGCGCCGTTCAGTGGAGGGCCTCTGTATGTATTGCGCCGGAGACAACCACAGTTTAGACACATGCCTGATTAAGCCAAAAGAGGAGAACCGCCTGTCACAGTAGGGGGACAGGCAGACACAATCACAAGACACTCTCAATCCAAATTTATTCTCCCGGTTCTCATCCAGTTTGCTTCCCATGAACACTCAGATCATGCATTAGTCAATTCCGGGGTGGAACAGAATTTTATTGCGCAGGGTCTGGCAACCCAGTTAAACATCCCTTGTACCACCCTCCAAGCACCACTCCGACTAGTGGCTTTGTCAGGGAGACCCCTGTTTGTTGTCACCAAGATTACAGCCCCACTCTCCGTCCTGATCTCTGGTAATCACAGAGAGAGCATTCAATTTCTGGTCATTCCCTCTTACACCACATCCATTATTTTAGTCCATCCGTGGGCTGCACCTGCACAACCCCGTCATTGATTGACAGAAGGGGGTAATTACATCTTGGTGTATCTTCTGCCTATCGTCATGCCTACGTTCCGCTGCTTGCTCCGCTTCAGTAACCACCCCTCCTCCTACAGTCGAGCCACGGGATCTGTCCAACATGCCGTCTGAATAACATGATCTTGCTGCAGTGTTTAGTTAAGCTAAGGCTCTGTCTCTTCCTCTCCACAGACCTTATGACTGTGCTATCAAACTCCAGCAGGGCGCCCTCCTTACCACCACCCGTCTTTACAGTCTCTCTGGCCCAGAGAGAGAGACTATGGAGAAGTACAGTGGTGTGAAAAAGTGTTTGCCCCCTTCCTGATTTCTCATTTTTTTGTATGTTTGTCACACTTAAATGTTTTCAGATCATCAAACAAATTTAAATATTAGATAAAGATAACAGTGAGTGCAGCAATGACTCATCCAAGAGGTCACAAAAGACACCACAACAACATCCAAAGAACTGCAAGCCTCACTTGCCTCAGTTAAGGCCAGTGTTCATGACTCCACCACAAGAAAGAGACTAGGCAAAAATGGCCTGCATGGCAGAGTTCCAAGACGAAAACCACTGCTGAGCAAAAAGAACATAAAGGCTTGTCTCAGTTTTCTCAGAAATTCAATTTCAATTCAATTCAATTCATCTTTATTTATATAGTGCCATTTCACAACAGTCATCTCATAGCACTTTCAAATGTAGGGGAAACCTCCACAATTGCAGAAAGACCCCATCAATCAGGCAATCCCCTGTGAGCAAGCGCTTGATGACGGTGGAGAGGAAAACTTCCTTTTAACAGGAAGAAACCTCCAGAACCAGGCTCAGGGAGGGGCAGTCATCTGCTGCGACTGGCTGGGGGGTGAGGGGATAGAGAAGATGAGAAGAACAGGCATGCAGAGAGCAAACATTAAAGGGGAGAAGCCCAGTACATTATTGGAGGTCCCCCATCCATCCATCCATCCATCTTCTTCCGCTTAATCCTTTTCGGGTCGCGGGGGGGCTGGAGCCTATCCCAGCATCTTTGGACGAGAGGGAGGGTACACCCTGGACAGATCGCCAGTCCATCGCAGGGCCAACACAGAGAGACAGACACCCATTCACTCTCACAGTCATACCGAAGGACAATTTAGAATCCCCAGTTGATGCCAATTAACCTAACTTGCATGTTTTTGGCATATGGGAGGAAACCGGAGAAATCCTGGAGTAAACCCACGCAGACACGGCGAGAACATGCAAACTCCACACAGATCACTGTTGGTTGGGGGCTGGGATCGAACCCAGGATCCCCCGGCCCCCGGCTGTCTAAATCTATTAGCAGCATAACTAAGGGAGTGTTTAGAGACACATGACCCCCCCTAATTGTAGGCTATATCGAAAAGGAAGGTTTTTACCCTATTCTTAAAAACAGAGATCGAGTCTGACTCTCAAATCCAGATTGGTAACTGGTTCCACAGGAGAGGAGCTTGATAACTGAAGGCTCTGCCTCCCATTGTACTTTTGAAGATTCTAGGTATTACAAGTAATCCAGCATTTTGGGAGCGTAATGCTCTATTAGGATGATAGGGTAGTATCAGATCTTTTAAATAAAAAGGGGCCTGATTGTTAAGAGCTTTGTAAGTGAGAAGAAGGATTTTAACCTTAATTCTAAACTTTATGGGAAGCCAATGAAGGGAGGACAGAACCGGAGAGATATGATCTCTCTTTCTAGTACCTGTTAAAACTCTTGCTGCAGCATTTTGGATCAACTGAAGACTTTTTAAAGATATTTTAGGACAACCTGATAATAAAGAGTCACAATAATCTAATCTAGAGCTATCAAAAGCGTGGATCAGTTTCTCAGCATCACTCTGAGACAAGATGCTCCTAATCTTGGCAATACTATGCAGATGATAGAAGGCATCCTTAGAAACAAATTTAATATGTAAATTGAAAAACAGATCTTGATCAAAAATAACTCCAAGGTTCCTCACAGAACTATTAGGAGAAAGAGTAACCGCATCCAAACTAAAAGTTTGATTTGGAAAGGTATTTCTAAGGTTTTTTGGACCAACAAGAATAACTTCAGTCTTATCTGAATTTAATAGCAGGAAATTACAAGTTATCCAAGCTTTGATTTCGTGTGAGAATTTTCGTGCCCCTAGTGGCAGAGCGCGGCACTGCGCCTGCCTTCTCACTCTGACTTTGTCAAGAGTAAGTGAGAAATTTCTGGGGTTTTTTTTAAAATGTACTGATTTCTTGTTCATTTACTTTGAAGATAAGATGATGGGGTACCTCTGTTAAAAAAAAAAAAAAACTGTCAAAAGACTGAACAATTTTTTGTGTAAATACTCCCAAAGTCCAGTTTTGACTGAGTTATGGAATTTAAAGAGGTGCCGTGACATAATGCAAATTAGATGCCCAAATTTATTCCTATCTAAAACTTTGGATCATATTTTACATCTTTCTAATTGACAGTGAGTCATTATCTCTTACCATGTTCAAGTTATAGCCTTAGAAATCTTTCATTCATTCATTCATTCATCTTCTTCCGCTTAATCCTTTTCGGGTCGCCGGGGGGCTGGAGCCTATCCCAGCATCTTTGGGCGAGAGGCAGGGTACACCCTGGACAGATCACCAGTCCATCACAGGGCCAACACAGAGAGACAGACAACCATTCATTCTCACAATCATACCTAAGGACAATTTAGAATCCCCGGCTTGATGCCAGTTAACCTAACTTGCATGTTTTTGGCATGTGGGAGGAAACCGGAGAAATCCCGGAGTAAACCCATGCAGACACGGGGAGAACATGCAAACTCCACACAGATCACTGTTGGTCGGGGGCTGGGATCGAACCCAGGATCCCTCGACCAAGGGTGAGTTGCTGTGCTGCCGCAGTGCTAACCACTCGGCCACCGCACCGCCCACCTTGGAAATCTGAAATATTTTATTGACAAGAAATATTTACCACTCTTGACCACTAGGGGGTATGTTGCAATTCTGCACCATACACACCCAAAAGGTTAAGACAGGCTTCTAACTTGGCTAACTGATTACTATCATCTGGCTTCACTGACAGGTATAATTGTGTGTCATCTGCATAACAATGAAAATGTATACAGTGCTTTCTAATGATGTTGCCTAACGGAAGCATATATAAACTAAAAAGAGTAGGGCCTAGCAAAGAGTAGGGCCTGGCACAGAGGATCATCAAGAAAACATCTTGATGATCCCCAAGACTTTTGGGAAAACACTGTGGACTGACGAGTCAAAAGTTGAACTTTTTGGAGGATGTGTGTCCCGTTACATCCGGCCTAAAAGTAACACAGCATTTCAGAAAAGGAACTTCATACCAACAATAAAATATGGTGGTGGTAGTGTGATGGTCTGGGGCTGTTTTGCTGCTTCAGGACCTGGAAGACTTGCTGTGGTAAATGGAACCATGAATTCTGCTGTCTACCAAAAAATCCTGAAGGAGAATGTCCGGCCATCTGTTTGTGACCTCAAGCTGAAGCGCACTTGGGTTCTGCAGAAGGACAATGATCCAAAACACACCAGCATGTCCACCTCTGAATGGCTTAAGAAAAACAAAATGAAGACTTTGGAGTGGCCTAGTCAAAGTCCTGACCTGAATTCAATTGAAATGCTGTGGCATGACCTTAAAAAGGCAGCTCATGCTCGAAAACCCTCCAGTGTGGGTGAATTACAACAATACTGCAAAGATGAGTGGGCCAAAATTCCTCCACAGCACTGTAAAAGACTCATCGCTAGTCACCGCAAATGCTTGATTACAGTTGTTGCTGCTAAGGGTGGCCCAACCAGTTATTAGGTTTAGGGGGCAATCACTTTTTCACACAGGGCCATGTAGGTTTGGATTTTTTTCCCCTTAATAATAAACACCTTCATTTAAAAACTGCATTTTGTGTTTACTTGTGTTATCTTTGTCTAATATTTAAATTTGTTTGATGATCTGAAACATTTAAGTGTGACAAACATACAAAAAAATGAGAAATCAGGAAGGGGGCAAACTCTTTTGCACACCACTGTATGTTAAGGAGTCCCTCAGCTCTGGCCTCATCCAACCCTCCTCCTCTGCCATGAGGGCTGGGCTTTTTTTGTTAAGAAGAAAGATGGCTCTCTACACCCCTTCATTGATTACAGACAACTCATCACCATTAAGGACAGGTACACCCTCCCACTGATTAACTCTGCATTCAACCTTTTACAGGGTGCAAACGTGTTCACCAAATTGGACCTGAGGAATGCCTAACATCTGGTCAGGATCCGAGAGGGCGACAAGTGGAAGACCGAATTCTGCACATCTATTGGCCACTACGAATACCTGGTGATGCCATTTGGCCTGACCAACACCCCAGTGGTCTTCCAGAGGCTTGCCAATGATGTCCTGCGAGATTTCCTGAACACCTTTGTTTTCGTTTATCTCAATGACATCCTGATTTTTTCACCTTCCCTAGCTGAACACCAGGTGCGTGTCAGGATGGTTCTGCAGTGTCTACTGGAGAACCAGCTCTATGCGAAGGGAGAGAAATGTGAGTTCCACACACTCACCACATTTCTCGGGTTAATTATGGCCAATGGCCAAATTCAACCTGACCCATAAAAGATCAGAGCCGTCCTCGATTGGCCCACTCCCTCATCCCAAAAACAGCTACAGCAATTCCTTGGTTTTGAAAACTTCTATTGTCGCTTCATACGCAACTACAGCAACATCGCCGTCCTCCTCATTCACCTCACCTCCACTAAAATTCCCTTTGCCTGGTCCAAAGATGCTGATGAGGCCTTTTCACTGCTGAAGGCTAGGTTCACTGACACACCTATCTTAGCATGGGTCGATCCCAAGCTGCAACTCATTGTGGAGGTAGACGCTTCAGATACTGGTGTGGGGGCAGTGTTATCCCAGCAATCGGTCACTAACAATAAGCTCCATCCTTCTGCGTATTTCTTTCGGCACTTAACTCCTGCTGAGAGAAATTACAACGCTGGTAACCGAGAGCTGTTGGCAGTCAAACTGGTGCTCGAGGAATGGCGACATTTGTTGAAGGGGACTGCCTTATCAGTAATAGTGTGGACCGACCAAAGAAACCTTGAGTACCTTAGACCCACCAAGAAGTTGAATTCCTGACAGGCAAGGTGGGCACTGTTTTTCAGGTGGTTCCACTTCACCCTCACCTACTGGCCCGGTTCCAAGAACACCAAGCCCGATGCCTTGTCCAGGCAATTCGGCTCGGAGCCCTCTTCCTCTTGCGACCAAACCACCTTGCCTGTAGAATGCATTGTGGGGGCACTCTCCTGAGACATTGAGCAAAAGGTCAGAGAGGCTCAGAAAACCAACCCAGATCCTGGAGGGGGTCCCCCAGGCTGGCTGTTTGTTCCCTCAGCAGTTAAAGGGGAGGTGATACATTGGCTTCACACTGCCAAATTCACGTGCCACCCTGGGGTAGCCCAGACCTTCGCTCACCTTAGGTGCTCTTTCTGGTGGTTGTCTATGAACATGGACATCCGCGATTACGTCAAGAGTTGCCCATAGTGTTTCACAGGCAAGTCCTCCCCATCCCCAGCTGGGCTGTTCCAACCGCTTCCAGTTTCCAGTCACCCATGGTCAAACATTGCCTTGGATTTTGTTACTGGGTTACCTCCATCTGTCAGACACACAGTCATCTTAACCATTGTCAACAGGTTCTCAAATGCTGCGCGAATTACCATCTGCAAAGGAGACAGCTGACCTTCTGACGACCCCTGTGGTAAGACTCCATGGTATGCCATCTGACATAGTGTCTGATCGTGGTCCCCAGTTCTCCCCCCAGGTCTGGCGCACCTTTTGCAAGGCCATTGGGGCCACCATGAGCATCATCTCTGGCTACTACCCTCAGAGCAGCAGCCAATGTGAACAGGCTAATCAGGAGCAGGAAGCTATCTGTGGTGCATCATGTCATCAAAAGCCCCTTTTCCACTAGTGTCACTTTGGCCTGTTACGGTATGGTACAGTTCGGCCCACTTGTGTTTGCACTACACATGGAGTACCACTTGATGTGGGTGGGAATAGTTACAGGGAGGCGGCACAACCCTCCCGTTAAGTAAAACAAGTGTAACGGGCATACAACAAGCATAATGTTACGTAAAACAAGCGACCCAGGTAAAACACAAGATGGCAGGATATGAGGCGACTGCGTTCTGTTTTTTTGTTTTTTTTTTTGCCAGAGTAAAGCCAAAAAAGGAGAACAGAAGACAAAAGGCGGCGAGACGACACACTCTGGAAAAGTACTGGAGCGTTTAGGAAACTATATAGAGCAGTATAAAGCGGAAGACATGAGGATACAAACTACATCACATATGAAGGTAAGCTAATGATTGCTAATGTTACTTTGTTTTTGTACATCGTACAACATTGTAATGTCGGCAAGTTATCGCTATTAGGTACTCAAATATGTATTCTCTGTATGTGTGTTTCAGATGGCTCTCTTGTGGCAAAGTTATTGCTTCAAACCGTGGGCCTGGACATTCAACACTGGCTCTCAGTGATGTCACCCCAGCTTCACGAACGCAAAGTGGTTACAGAACTGCAGAATGTCTGTCGAAATGTTTAGCTTCCTGTGCAACAAATTGCTCTGATCTGTGTCAAAGTCATGGAGAGACTGTTGAGACGTCATGGGATTTACCTGCTCCAACCAGTGGTATTGTGGCAAAACATGATCAGCTGCCAAACTTGATTGCCAGGTGCCATATTGTAGTATATGAGCTGTAAAATATATATTTCAACTGGTAAACAGTACTGAGTTAGGTATAATAAGATATATTTAACAATTATGATGCATTTTAAGTCAAAACAATGGAGCTAGGATTAAAAACAATTAAAATAACGCAGTCACAAGGTTACATGGAGAAATACATGGATTAACTGGATATACGTATATCAATCATATTGAGTATTGCTGACTACATGTAGATACTGTATAAATATATATTCTTTGCATCAACAGTGAACTATGCATGTATTCATGTAGTATAATACTGGGAATTTTGACAATAAATCTTTGCACTTTTTGCAGATGTGTCCCTTTTGTTTTATGTGTGAAGGTTACCACAAAATGACACAAATTAAATACTAAAAGATTGGAAGAGCTGTCTAAGATCAATCCAGCAGTTTGAGAAATCACTTTTGGTTTGGTGTAAGTCTGCCAACAGAATCGTGAACCATAAACCAGTTTGTGTTAAAATCTCATTAAACCCTAACTCAGGGGTGTCCAATCATGTGCCATGGAGGGCCAAGACTCTGCAGGATCTCTCTTCTACCCAGTCTCTTCAGCAGGTGTTTTCATTGATCTGCAATCAGTGGAAGAAATTCAGTGGACTCTGCTGTTGAAGACACTGGTTGCAGGTAAAGCCTGCAGGGTCTTGGCCCTCCATGGCACATGATTTGACACCCCTACCTTAACCCATTATTAGGAAATCCAGATGCTAATATGGCCCAGGATTCCTCCATATACTGGTACTATCACGAAAGTGTGCAGTGTCTTCTGTACTGGCACATCCAACAATACAGTCTTCAGTAAATAAAATAATTGTTTTTGGTTACTTTTTCTTAAAAATGAGCCATTGACTTTCCGGTCTGGACGCCATGGTGATAGCAACTTAACGCTGAATCTCCCAGACCCAATCCAAGGAAAACATCTTCAAAATCAGACTTAACGGATTTTTGGAAGAATAAAAATCAAAAGACAAAAACACCATGCCTAACCAAAAACAGAAGAAACTGACATTCTCCAGGTCAGGACGCGCAGCGGCCGCAGAATCTGAACCGGAGGACCTCCGTTCAGGAGACGAGGAGCTGGACCTAGCTAACAAAAAGATTAGCTTGAAATCGCTATTTGATGAATTACGACAATTTTGGGCCGAATTTCATGAATTCGGAGAGGAACTAAAAAGGACAAACAGCAGAATGGACCAGGACGAAAACCGAATCTTGGAAGCTGAAGAAAGAGTAAAAGTGCTTGAAGATTCTATGCTGGATTTACACAGAAAACAGTCAAGGCTGGAGGCTAAGCTAACCGACCAAGAAGGAAGACAGAGACGAGATAACATCAGAATTCACGGTCTGAAAGAAGGAGCTGAAGATAGTTTCAACACAGTGGCGGAATGCGTGGAATCCTTATTGAGAGAGAAGTTGGATATTCCACAAACCACCGATTTGAAGATAGAAAAGGCCCATCGTACATTAGCCGCAAAGCCAGCGGCAGAAGCGCCCCCGCGTTCGGTGGTGGTAAGATTCTCCGATTTCAAAATAAAACAAGAGGTTGTAAGACGGGCTTGGCAGAAAAAAGGATTTATGCATCAAGAGAGAAAAGTCTTTGTGGAGCACGATTACGCCCCTGAGGTTCTTAAAAAGTGACGGGAATATAACGACGCCAAAAAGGTTCTACGGGAACAGAATCTACGCTTTCAGACGCCATTTCCGGCGAAGTTAAGGGTCTTTTACGGTGAAGAGTCATGTCTCTATAATTCAGCGGAAGAAGCAACAATTGACATGGCAAGAAGAGGGTTCTTGGTAACGGTGTTTAAACCCGCAGCGAATCTGAGCGAGAAGATCAGAGCTCAAACGTGGTCCACTCAGAGACCTTCAAAATCCACGGGCCAGCAGCGGGAAACCCAGCCCCAGAGCTACAAAGATAAGCTTTCCAGTTCCAGGAAGGAATAGCGACTTTTTTGTTTTTTTTTTCTTTTCAGTCATTCTGCACTTCCATCCCCCCTCCTACAAGGCAACAAACATTAAAGGAGATGCAGAATCAGCATGTGGTAAAACCTTTCATGGAGCAGTTATAGCATTAGAAACAAATGTCTTCTTAATTTAAAGGGAAAAAAAATCATGTTAAAATAGAAATGTAACAATGACCCACATGTTCTCTCCACACTAACAAATACTGTATTAGAGTGAATGTTTGCTGTGATGGGGGTGGGAGGGTGCACACAAGCTCATAGGGTATAGACATAAAAAAAAAAAAAAAATCATTACAAATTCGGATTGGGATCTGAAATTCACGTTAAAAACATGGGACAACTTACAGGGGTAAGAGAGGGCCCTCAACACGTAACAGAGTTTGAGGAATTTCCCTCAAAGCCTACACTTCCTCAGGGCTCTTACAGGGTCTTTAAAGAGACCCCAGCTCAGGAAGTTTTTTTGACAGTTTTTTGTTTTAAAGTTTCGTACACTATGTTCTTAACGTTTTTTATGTTCTTAATGTTCTTTCAGTTTCTGAGTAGCAAAAAAGAGGGCCACCACACTGTTATACTAAATAAGAAAATACAATGGAGAAACAGGGTGTAACCAAAATAGCCTCATATAATGTAAAAGGGATCCTGAATCCAGTTAAAAGATCCAAGATTCTACGCAAAATGAAAAAAGACAAAGCAGAAATAATATTTTTACGAGAAACCCACCTAACAGATGTGGAACACACTAAACTCAATAGACAAGGGTTTAAAATGATCTCTTCATCTTCATATAAATCAGGGAGGAGGAGGGGAGTAGCGACATTGATATCAACCAAAATTACATTTGAAAAAAAATCAGAACACAAAGATAAAGAAGGGAGGTACAGTTTGGTAACTGGGCGGCTAGAGGGAGAAGATATCACCCTGCTGAATGTATATGCACCACCAGGGGCTAAATGGAAATTTTATAAAAATGTATTCGACCTAATGATAACTAAAGCCCAAGGTTTAGTGATATGTGGTGGAGACTTCAGTCTAAGATTGAATCCATACTGGGATGCAACAGGTAATTCTTCACATCAAAATAACACTCAAAATAGGAAAACTCGGATGCTACTAAAAGAAATGGGAATCTGTGACGTATGGAGGGAATTCAACCCCAATGTAAAAGATTATACTTTTTATTCAACGCCACATTCATCTTACTCAAGGATTGATTACTTTTTTATGTTTAATAGAGACATTGGAAGAGTAAAAACATGTAAAATAGGACTGATGGATCTCTCTGACCACAGTCTGATCTATATGGACTTAAACATCCAAAAATACACAAATAATACATTTTCCTGGAGGTTGAATTCAAATGTCCTGAAAGGACCACTGAAAGATGAATTAGAATCAGATATTCTCAGATATTTGGAAGAAAACGATAATGGAGAAGTATCCCCTTTAATACTGTGGGATGCGTGCAAAGCTGTAATAAGGGGAAAAATTATTGCAAAACTGGCAACCCAAAAGAAACTGAGACAAGAAAAACTAATCACACTAGAGTCAGAACTCAAGAACCTAGAAAAAGAACACAAAGACAACACTCATTCTAATGGCTCGCTCAAGATTAAAGAAATTTAAAATCAAATAAATAAGATCTACACAATAGAAATCCAGAGGAAACTTACATTTCTGAAACAAAAACACTATGAAGCAGGCAGTAAATCGGCAAAATTACTAGCCTATAAATTGAGGAAACAACAAACAGAAAGAGCAATCTACAAAATCAGAGACCCAGTATCAAAGGAAATAAAATTCAGAATTCAGGATATTCTTAAAAGCTTCGAGAATTACTACAAGAACTTATACTCCCACAAAAAACATAAAAACGCATCCGAGACATTCCTAAACACATTAAACCTTCCCCAACTTACGGAATCACAAAATAAAACACTACTGTCAGAAATACAACCTAAAGAATTGGAAAAAGCAATTATGAAACTTAAAGCTAACAAATCCCCAGGAGCAGATGGCTATACAGCAGAATGGTACAAAACCTTTAAACAGCAACTATCACCTCTCCTCCTGAAAACATTTAACTATGTCCTCCACACAGGGGAAATCCCTCCCTCCTGGAGAGAAGGGGTCATTGCAGTTATACCTAAACCTGAAAAGGATAAACTAGAATGCTCCAACTACAGACCAATCAGTGTATTAAAACAGGACTATAAGCTTTTTACCATTATCCTTGCCAAAAGGTTAGAAAACATACTGACAGACTTAATTCACTTAGACCAAACAGGTTTTATAAGACAAAGACAGACACAAGACAACATTTGACGCACTTTACACATAATTCATCATATAAAAAAATATAACTTAAATGCAGTCATATTGGGATTAGACGCTGAAAAAGCATTCGATTCGGTTGACTGGTCTTTCCTATATAGAATCTTATCCAGTTTCAATTTTCATAACAACTTCATTAGAACTATACAGGCATTATATAAAAAACCAACAGCTAAAATAAGGATTAACGGTAATTTATCATCATCTTTTGAGCTGGAAAGAGGATGTTGTCAAGGCTGCCCCCTGTCTCCACTGCTCTTTGCAATCTTCATAGAACCTCTGAGCCAATGGATAAGACAAAATCAAGAAATTCAAGGTATTACACTTGGTCAGAAGGAACATAAAATAGCACTCTTTGCTGATGACATTTTAATATACCTAGGGCAGCCAGACACTTCTTTAAGATAAGATAAGATAAGATAAGCCTTTATTAGTCCCACAACAGGGAAATTCCAGGATTGCAACAGCACAGGGATAGCAACACTCAGAGCAACAATCAGAAGGCAAGAAAAAAAAAAAAAAAAAAAAAAAAAAAAAAAAAAACAAGCAAGCAAGAGCAGCTAATATACATATGTACGTATTACTATAAAATATATATATATACACACACACACAGACACACAGTGCAGAGCATTGTAGCTGGATGGAATAAATATATGAATATACCAGAACTAATCTCAGTTTTTTCAGACTATGGAGATTTATCGGGGTACAAATTAAACATGCATAAAACCCAAGTTTTAACATTCAACTATGACCCAAATCATTATTCACTAAGTGAACTCAAAACTAACTGGGAGTTGGAATCTATGAAATATCTGAGGGTCAATATCCCGAAACAACTTGACAAAATTATAACACTAAACTATGATCCACTGGTGACAAAAATAAAATCTGACCTAGCAAGATGGAATATGATACCATTCTTAGGTACTGCACAAAGAATTGAAGCAGTCAAAACGAATATACTTCCACGTCTTCTATACCTTTTCCAAACAATACTGGTAGAACCTCCCAAAAAAACATGGCAGGAGCTGGACAGAAGGATCTCAAGATTCATATGGCAGGGCAAGAGACCTAGAATCAGATATAGAACCCTACAGCTAAACAAAGACAAAGGTGGGCTCGCGCTGCCAAATATCAGGGACTATTTTATAGCGGCACAAATTAAAACTTTAGTAGAGATATGTAACCCAGTCTACACTGCACAATGGAAGGAGATGGAATGCCAAATAACAAGTGACATCCCCCTACAGGCGATAATAGGGAACAATGCCTTACCTAAACTCTTGAATAACACTAACCCGTGGATAGAGACCCCGCTAAAAATTTGGTTTAAGATAGTCAGAGAGAATCAAGCTAAAGAGCCCTATTGACTTCTGCAATGGATTGCCTATGATCAAGACTTTACCCCCAATAAAACAGACACTAGATTTAAAGAGTGGAAAGAGAAAGGGCTGATAAAATATTACGATTTTTTTAAGGGGCAAACTTTAAGAAGTTTTGAAGATTTGAAAAAACAAGGTCTAATAAATCAAGATCTTTACAGGTTCTTTCAGCTTAGACACCACACAATTGTGACTGGCGCCTAGCGGCTGCCCCGGCCTTGAATGCACTCTGCAGAGCGTGCCCAAATGCCAAGTCACGTTTCGTTACCTTGTATTCATACATGTGTAATGACAATAAAGTTGAATCTCAATCTCAATCTCTCACATAAACAATATACTTAAAAAGGAGGATTTGGAAAGGGCCCAGTCAGGTGTTCTGAAGGTCTTCTTAATGGCATATAAAGGGATCCCAGGGATCAGATACATTTCTAAAATATACCAAGGTCTTCAAGACTTAAAAGGAGACAACACATCATATATAAAAGAGAGATGGGAAAAAGAGGGGAATTTCACTTTACAATTGGAAATATGGGAAAAGCTAAATAAACAGCAATGGAAAAGTACCTCATCCCTGCAGTGGAGAGAATTTGGATGGAAAAACTTGGTAAGATTTTTCAGAACACCTGCACAAAACAAATTTACCCATAAGGGGTTGAACTGTTGGCGCTTGTGTGGTGAAAAGACTGCAAATCATTTTCATGTGTTTTGGTCATGCCCAGTTATCCACCAATATTGGACCAATGTACAGACAATATTGGGGAAAATATTCAAAATAACAGTTCCCTTTTCTTTTGTAACTTTGTATTTGGGTTTACTACCGGACTCACTGGAAAGACGAGGAGATAAATACTTATTCAGTGTTTTAATATTGGCAAGTAAAAAAGCCCTAACTAAAAAATGGATGCTGAAGGACTGTCCTACACCTGAAGATTGGATTAACATGATTCAAGACATTTATTCGGTGGAAAAGTTGACATTCGCACTGAGACAGGACATGGATGGGTTCATGAACTTTTGGCAACCCTGAATCGCATATGTGTCTTCCATTAGATCTAATCTTTGACAAATACCATTTCAATAATGGTCTCACTCTTTGTTTCAATGCTACTCAGATGCTCTTTTACTTTTAATTACTTAATTTTCTGTTTGTTTGTTTTTTGCTGTTCTGTTTGTTTGTTTATTCGTTTTTTTATTTAATTCTCTTTAATTTCACTTTTTCTTTCACTTTAAAAAAAAAGGGGGGTGTTGTAATAACTATCCTACCAATGTTGTCAAATAGCAAAAAATAAGGGAACGTGATGAAAATGTAAACAATGCAATGCTGTAATGATCTGTATACCCTTTACAAAAACTTAAATAAAAAAAAAAAAGAGCCATTATTTCCAAAGTCACTGATAAATGGTTTGTACTGTTGACTCTTTTCCCACCGGTGTCTTAACAGACAAAATAGAAAATTATGATGCAAACACATAAGTCACTAAATTGTTTATTACAATCAGCAGCAAATTCCAGATTATTTAGAAAGTGCAAAATTCAAACTGTAAAAAAAAGGAAATTAGAATGGGTCACACACGCCGGCCACGCTGCCTCACTGAGAAGCAACTGGATGTGCCACTCAAGCTGGTCCCGGTTCAGCAGATCTTCAGCCTGCATCTCTGTAAATAGTGAGGCAAGGTCCAGTTTGGGGTGGATCGTTTTCCTCTTGCCTAGATGAAAGACAGAAGTGGGTGGTGGTTAATTAAAGCAAGTTTAAAACATATTTGAGAAATGAAGTTGTTATCATTAAAAGTTTAGCCACTGCTGTGTCACCCTGGTTTCAAGTGTGGCAAGTGTGGGTGATGTTTTGTGCTTGTATTGCTAAAATATAAAAGGAAACACTACAATGGGTCTCAAATATTTGTAATGTATCCTTTTACTGCATGAGTTTAAAGATGAAAGACTATAAACTACACATATGAACTAAATTATAATGGTGACTGAACAACTTCCACTCCACAAAGTGCAAGACACACAGTTATGACTATAACTCATAAAGGATCACAGAAGTGATCTGATAAAATAAATAAATAAATAAACAAGCAGTTTATTTTACAGTGGCTACTATTGGATGTGCCATTCATTTTCAATTATTCTGTAATTAATATTCACACAATCAAATAAATCTTAGTTCAGTCCCTTTCAAATTAAGTGGAAATTGTGCTACTTTAAATTTGGAACTTTACCTATACTTTAACTTAAAAAGCAAAAGATTTCACTATAAATAGCAAGATGTGCAACTTACCAGTCACATTGTTGTGTGGTGCCAAACATAGCCAGTGTCACAGCAGATGCTGGTCGGACTCTACAACGAAAATACACACAACTTAAGTACATGCACAGCACGAAAGTGCAACATGTAAAAAAAACACCTTTTTAACCAGGATTACAACTAGCTTATTTCATCAGATATTGTCAACACAAAGGCAACATACAAGGACGGACCTAGCATTGACAGCTAACTAGCTAGCTCATCGTTTGAATACGAGCAACAACCGTCCTCTATATCCTAATATCACGGCTTCAACTGCTGACATTGGCTGCTTCCGCAGCCGTAAATTCAGTTCGGGTGGCTCTGTCTACTTCCCAGGGTGGCTCCGTCTACTTCCCTCTGGATCCTCTCATCAGCCAAAACTGCACCGAAAACTTTGCTGGACCGCGGTGTTGATTTCTGTGGGTCTGATTTCTGTGAAGTCATTCTATCATTGTTGTTTATATTATATCACTTGCTGGATGACTCACGGACAAATCTTTGCAAATGGCGGTTTGCGATTCTAGAAACTCAGCCTCAAACGCCCCTCTCATGATGTTTCGCCCGGACCAATCAGTGGCCTGCAGTATTTTTACATCACATTTTGGTGTCGCAACAGTACGTTTGGAACCACTCTTCTGCGGGTCCAAAAAATCGGGACAGTTTCCGTTACAGTCCCTAATGGAAAAGCCGACAAACCGTACCATACCGAACTGACACTAGTGGAAAAGGGGCTAAACCCTTCTTGGAGCGCCCATCTACCTTGGGTAGAGTACGCCCACAATTCTTCCACCTTTCCTGCTACTGGGTTCTCGCCGTTCGAGGCATCCCTGAGGTACAACCCTCCTCTCTTTACCATCTTGGAGGAGGAGATTGTAATGCCCTCGAGCCACCACCCCATCCAGAGGTGCTTCCGCATCTGGAGGGCCACCAAGGCGCACTGCTTTGGACAGCAGACCAGAACTCGAGATGGGCCAACCGATGGAGTGCAGCCCCTACCTATACCGTGGGGCAAAGGGTATGGCTTTCCACCAAAAAATATCCCCCTCAAGAATGAATCCAAGAAACTGTCTCCCAGATTCATTGATCTTTTTCCCATCAATCACATCATTAACCTCTCCTCTGTTTGCCTCATTTCACATACACCCCACATTCCATGTCTCAAGGATCAAGCCACTCACCTCCAGCCCACTCTGTCCCATCTCCAAGCCATGTCCTCCACTGAAGATGGTTGATCGGGGTCCAGTATATGCGATCAACCACACCATTGATGCCCATTGTCGGTGATGCAGCATCCAGTTTTTGATTGACTGGATGAGCTACTGGCCGGAGGAAGGCCCCCAAGGTCCTTCGTCATGGATGACCGCCTCATCCATGACTTTTATAAAAAAAAAAAAAAAAAAAAAAAAATACCCTGACAAACCTCGGACACCAGGAGGCGCCCCCCTTTTTTAGGAGAGGGGGGTACTGTTTTTTTTTCTTTTATTTCACCTTTATTTAACCAGGTAAAAATCCCATTCAGATTAAAAACCTCTTTTCCAAGGGAGACCTGGCCAAGATGGCAGCATCATATAAAAACACAAGATTACACAATTAAAACAAAAAAATAAATAAAAACTATGACAAGGTATAACTAGAAAAGCACTCGGAGAGCGCAGACCTCCGCCAAGCGCCACAGTTCCCCCCCGTACAGTGTTTGTGTGTACGTTTTCAGATTCCTTGACCATGAAAACATATGTCTAGCAATTGGATTCACAATGATAGGATTAGTGGTTCAGTAGTCAAAGCATTACCTCCTTGGCGGAGGTAATAAACTGAAGTGTTGGTGTTGTGTCCATCTCCTTCATGTGCAAAGTCCCAGGCTGCGAGCGTTTTCATAGATCACTGAAAGCAGCACTCAGGGCTTCAGTGACAGATGCAAATTGCGTACACAGGTTGCCGTGGGTGTTATTGGGTTTGCGCTCCGCGGAAAAAAAGAGGTTTTTGAATCTTCCCCAACAGAGAGCTGGTTTTTGCGCAGCCCCTCTGGTCGGGGAATTTCTTCCAAATAATCCGGCGGCGGACAGCTGCCCGTGTCAGCTTTTGCAGCGTGGCGCAAACACAGGCATGCTGGCGGGCCCTGCCCACCACAGTTTTCCGCGTGCTTTTGTGCTTAAAACTCTGAAGAAGGCGGAGTTTGTGTTCGTCAGACACGACGACCAGCGCCCTCTATTGCCCCTGCACACATGTTGAAAATGGTCGTATCTGACAATGTTAAAGAATCCTTTTAAAAATTCCTGTATCAAGACGGTGATCCGTATCATCCCCAAAATTTAATCAGTTCTTCCTTGTACCATTTCCAATAACGCCTGAAAGTTTCATCGAAATCCGTCCAAAACTTTTTGAGTTATCTTGCTAATCAACAAACAGACAAACAGACAGACAGACAGACAGACAGACAAACCCCGGCAAAAACATAACCTCCTCCTGGCCTTCGGCCTGGCGGAGGTAATGATTACAAAGTGCAAGTAGATTACTAAAAACAAGAACAAACTAGAAAAGCACTCGGAGAGCGCAGACCTCCACCAAGCGCCACAGTTCCCCCCATACAGTGTTTGTGTGTACGTTTTCAGATTCCTTGACCATGAAAACATATGACTAACAATTGGATTCACAATGATAGGATTAGTGGTTCAGTAGTAAAAGCATTACCTCCTTGGCGGAGGTAATAAACTGAAGTGTTGCTGTTGTGTCCATCTCCTCCATCTCCAAACTCCCAGGCTGCAGGCGTTGCAATTCATCGCACAACCGCGTACAACCCACAGGCCAATGGGTTATGCAAGCGTTTTCATAGATCACTGAAAGCAGCACTCAGGGCTTCACTGACGGCTGCAAATTGGGTAGACAGGTTGCCGTGGGTTTTATATTGGGGTCGCGCTCCGCGGCAAAAGAGGATTTGGAAGCTTCCCCGGCAGAGAGCTTGTTTTTGCGCAGCCCCTATGGCTGCCAGGGGAATTTCTGCCAAATAATCTCGCGCCGGACAGCTGCCCGTCTCAGCTTTTGCAGCGTAGCGCAAACACAGGCACGCTGCCGGGGCCGGCCCACCACTGTTTTTTGCGTGCTTTTGTGCCTAAAACTTTGAAGAACGCGGAGTTCGTGTTCGTCAGACACAACGACCAGCGCCCTCCATTGCGCCTGCACACATGTTGAAAATGGCCGTATCTCACAATGTTAAAGAATCCTTTAAAAATTTCCTGTATCCAGACGGTGATCCGGATCATCCCTAAAATTTAATCAGTTCTTCCTTGTACCATTTCCAACAACGCCTGAAAGTTTTATGGAAATCCGTCCAAAACTTTTTGAGTTATCTTGCTAACCAACAGACAGACAAACAGACAGACAGACAAACAGACAGACAAACGCTGGCAAAAACATAACCTCCTGTGGCCTGCAGCCTGGCGGAGGTAATAATGGAATCAGACTCAAATACTCTCAATTTGGATTTAAATGCATTCAATGAAATCAATTATGTCATTTTCCAGTTATTCTGCTGCATGTTCCATGTAATTGGTGCAGAAGCGACAAAAGCCCTCTTAGGCATACGGAACAGAGAGCAACAGATAATCCTGTGAACGAAAGTACAATGATCAATACTTCGCAATGCAATCAGATCACAAATGTAGGATGGCAGTAGATCAAGAATTGCCTTGTAGATAAAGATGTACCAGTGGCTGAGCTTTCGGGTGGCCAAAGAAGTCCATCCCAACCTATGGTATAACTCACAATGATGTGTCAAAGGCTTACAGTTTGTAATGAACCTCAATGAAGCGTAATAAGCACAGTCTACCATACTAAGACATCCAGCAGGGCCATTTTTATACAAAAGATCACTAAAGTCCAGCACAGATAAAAAGGTGGCAGCAACAAGTCGATTTTTACATTAAAAGGAAAACACAATTTATAAAATTCCATATTCCAAATTCTATATACCCCTTTAGTGGTTCTGGCTGTACACTGTGCGTTCTCTCTTTCTCTCCCCTAATTAGTCATTCTCCTCAGCCTAGCTGCCTGCTTTTGGGTCTATTTTGCTATTGTAAGCTTGTGTGGGTAATAGTTGAAAGTTATTACTTCTGCCACAAGAACGAGACCATTTGAGCTCTTCCCATAACTTTAATATCCAGCCATAGCTGCACCCACCGTTCTATTTACATACATCCGCCTCACTTGACTTCCGTCACTCTTCCTTTACAATAAAAGCCTTTTCCATTCTGTGTACTTTCTCTTGCCAGACTAACACCACAAAAGAGCAAAAACAGGATAAACAAAACTAAATTATTCATTAAAATGTTTAAGTATAACATTTAAACTAATCAATTTGAAAAATCATGAAAATTACTTCTCAAATAAAGAACTGCCTGTTTTCTAAAAATTACCTCTTACACTACTTCCCCCTTCACAAGAGAAGTGTCCTCGCTTCACAACAACAACAACAACAACAACAACAACAAAAAGACAGTCTAGTACTACATATCTGTCAGGGAAAACTTCCAAACTATTAAAGAAGAACTGGGGTGTACAGAGTTTCGGGTTTTTTTTAAAAAAGTCCAATCTGTATATATTTGCATGTGAGGTCAATGGTGAACGCTAAACAGTGAAGGTGTCAGTTCTGTAACGCTGTGGCCGTCGAACACAATGTCCTAACTTGGTCTTCCTTTGAGAGGGAGGTTGAACAACAGGTGGCTGTTGTGGAGGCACAGCTGGTGAATCGTTTCTCACTGGAACATGTCCATATGGAGGCTGCTGCACATGGGGAACATCAGGTACTGGAGGTGAAGCAGGGGTTGGGTGTTGATAAGGCCTCGAGCCTGAGAGTGCAGTCAGTGGTGGTGTAGACGGACTAGAGGCTGAAGGTGGTGCTGGTTCCGAGGTTTGGGGCGGTGACTGTGCTGCAGACCATGGGGATTGATAAGGCTTGAGACGGTTGTAGTGAATGACTTTTGGTTTGCCTCTGGGGTTTAACATATCCAACAGCTCATAGACCACACCACTGTCATCTGTACCAAAGTCCAGCCTCCGTAAGACTTTGAAAAAGCCTGACCATCTGGGAGACAGTTTGTGCCTAGCGAGAGAGGGGAGGTCCCCTGCTTCATAAGCCATGTGTCTCTTGCGACGATCATAGTAATGCTTCTGCTGAGCACCTGCAGCAGCAATGTTATGTGCAGCAGAGTGGAACGAATCACAGCGTTTTTTCACAACAGAGTGAGCATAATCATGTTGCGCATCTTGTGTGTTTCCTGAAGCTCCAGGGGTTTCCCCAAGGAGGAGGTCGGTGGGTAGACGAGCCTCTCGTCCATGAACTAAGAAGAAGGGCGTGTGTTTGGTGAAGGAGTGGACAGTGGTGTTATAAGCAAACTCAACTTGTTTAAGATGCTCATCCCATTCTCCACCTTTGGTGAAAAGATACTTCGCTAACTGATCCTTTATGGATCTGTTAGCCTGTTCCACCATGCCATCTGACATAGCATGATATGGAGAAGTTCTTGTTTTGTGAATGCCCAAAAGTGAACATAGACATTTTACCAAATCTGAGTCAAACTGGCGTCCTTGGTCAGTGTGCAGGCTTTGTGGCACACCATGGTGGCTGATATAGTCTTCGAACAAACATTTTGCCACAATAACTGCTCGTTGATCAGGGAGGGCATACAGGTTAAGATACTTAGTGAAATAGTCCATGACAAGGATGTACTTATTACCTCGATGGGTGAGAGGCAGCTCTGTCAGCTCCATGGCTATTTTCTCAAAAGGCATTGAAGTAACCACATTTTGCATAGGGGCTTGTTGCTGTGGAGTCTGTGGCCTCCGTGCTTCACAGGCAACACACTGCAGGCACCATTCATTTATGTCACGTGCCATATATAGCCAATAACATCTACCCTGGGCACTTTGCAATGTCTTTTCAGCACTAAAATGGCCAGTGAGTGAATGTCCATGTAGTGTTTGAAACACTTCTCTTTGTAAGCTCCTAGGGATCACAATCTGTAAGATTGGGTTACGTGGAGGGTGTCTTACTTTTCTACACAGAATAGAGTCAGCAACAGTAAGCTTTGGGAACTCTCTCCAAAAATGTCTGTGCTCAGGCGAAGTGTGTTTGAGTTTAGCAAATGGTGGCCTGGAATTTGTCAGCACCCACTCAATGACAGTTTTTAATACCAGGTCATCTCACTGAGCTTGGATGAGATGGCTATTGTCCCCGTTTAGGAAGAAATAACTGGTGGCCATTTCAGGCTCCACATTTACCACCTGCTCAGATTGTGATGTTTTTGGGAATGTGGGTGTTTGATCAGTCTGTGTAGCAGCAGAAACAGTGCTTAAAGGGCTTGCTGCGGGGTTAGCTGTCAGGGGACTGGGCACCTGCTCAGGTGCTTTTTCCTGTGGGACTGCTTGAGCTGGACAGAGCTGTGCTTTTACAGATTCAATGGCCCTCATGGATGATGGTCAACGTGACACAGAATCAGCATTAGCATGTCTACTGCCTTCCCTGAGTTCAACCGTCCAATCATAGGGGTCTATCTCGAGAGCCCACCTTGCTCTATGTCCTGTTGGGTCACAATCCAGGGTCATTTTTCGCAAACCAAGAAGAGGTTTGTGATCCATGATGATGCGAAAATGGTGTTCAGTCAAATATTGGCAAAAGTGACGAATAGACCACACCACAGCCCACAGCTCCATGTCACAGGTGGACCAGCGTCTCTCAGTCCGTGTCAGGACGTGGCTACCATAGGCAATGACTTTTTCCATATTATCCGTAAAAAGCAGGAATTCTCGTGAGAAATTGGGTAGGAGAGGATGGGTGTGTGAATTAGGGCATGGCGAAGGCAGTCAAAAGCAGACTGTTCAATTTCAGTCCAGACAAATGGTTTCCTTTTCTGAGTGAGGCTATGCAGAGGTTCAGACAGCTTAGCATATTGATAGATGAAACGGCGGTAATATGAGCATAAGCCGAGAAACGCTCTGACTTCAGTGGGGTTCTCAGGAGTGGGCCACTCCTGTACTTTCTGAATGTTTTTGGGGTCAGGTTTCAGACCAGCTGCAGAGACTGCATGCCCTAGAAATGACACTTCCTCTTGAGCAAAGTGACACTGTGATGGTTTGAGTTTTAAATTAGCTGCTCTTAGCCGATCAAACACCTCTCTAAGATGCTGCAAATGTGTGGTAAAACTGGGGCTGTACACGATAATGTCATCTAAATAAACAAGACATGTTTTCCACGAGAAGCCTTGTAATACCAGCTGCATCAAATGCTGAAATGTAGGTGGAGCATTCACAAGACCCATGGGCATAACACAGAACTGGTAAAGACCCCTACCAGTAGTAAAAGCTGTTTTGGCTTTGTCTTGCTCATCCAACTGCACCCGCCAATACCCTGATGAAAGGTCCATGGTACTGAACACTGATGAGTCCCGTAATGTATCCAAGGTATCATCTGTTCTGGGCAAAGGATGAGCAACTTTCGTGGTCACAGCATTCAAATCTCTAAAATCAACACAAAAACGCCATGAGCCATCCTTTTTTGGCACCATTACAACAGGGGCTGCCCAGGGACTATGGCTGACTTCAATAAGTCCTTTGTTTAACATGTCATTCACCTGTGACTGAATCACCTCCTGCATCTGGGGTGAGGTACGATAGGCAAGTTTTCTAACGGGGGTGAAGCATTTGTGTGGATTTTGTGTTTGACAATGTCAGTTCTGGCAAAATCTGTAGAGCTTTTACTGAATACATCGTGATAACACAGGAGCAGTTTGGTCAGTTGAGACCTCTCAGAGGCAGTCAGAACACCACACTCAACATCAAATGGCAATTTGTCAGAGATTTGGGCTGTGATTGTAAAGGGCAGTCTGATACATTGCATACAGGGGCAGACTCTGACACTATGTCATCTTGTGACACAGGGATGAACTGTCCTATGTGCATACCTGGCTGCAGGGTGATGGGACGATCCGTCGGATTCAGAAGGCGCACTGTAGTCACACCATTTACTGCCATTGTCAAGGTGCTCGCCACTGCAATGCCCTCAATGTCCATCTGGCGTAGCTCTAGGCAGCCATCATAGTTGTCTGGGATGCCAGCAGTGATTGTGGGAGGGTTTAATGTGATCTTATAGCTCATTTCACAACGTGGGGGTACGGTTGTGCATTGCATAACCTTTGCCGTACAGTTATCAGGGGCCAGCTGTGTAGTTTTTAACCGTGGCAGTTCCTCCCCGTAAAGACTACATACACCCTTGCCCATATCCAAAGTGACCTTATGGAGCTGAAGAAAGTCTAGGCCCAACAGTGTGCTTTGAGTAACATTTCTTATCACCTGCATGTTATGATGGAATGTATGGGAGCCTAATTTCAGAGCCACATCAATGGTGCCCAAAGTATCTAAGCTGTGCCCAGTTACTGCTTTAGACAGAATGTAGTGCTTCATAAGAGGCTTTTTGGCTAGTACTGAAATGGACATTCTGGTTGCTTCACTGACAAATGAGATATGCGAACCTGAATCTAACAGAATGTGTGCATCTGTACCCTCAACAAGTCCATTTACATATGAAGAAAAGGGGATCTCATTTACCACTGCAGCAGTGTTTTGATTTTCAGTAGGGGAAAATGTAGTACCTCTGTTGTCACTAGAGGGCAACAAAGCAGTACTGATGTGTGGTGAAGATTTATCAATTTTATTTGGGGCTCCTGAGGGCCCAGCTGAAGCGTGCCCCACGTCTTCAGCTAGCGTCCGTTTCCCTGATGAGAGGTTTGTGGGCCCATGTAGTCATAGTCTGAGTGCTGCTGATGGCCACGAACCAGGTGTTGGAATCCATGGCTGCCCCTCTGATGGTCCTGGAATGAAACATGTTAACAGCGGGGACTTGGGCTCCTCTGACGCAAACTCAAAAGGGGCCCTGAAGGAGAGCGGTGAGCTCCACTTCTGTTATCAAACTGTTCGGGAGAATAATAGGATTCTTGGCTACATGACTTGTCCACTGAATATGTTGCTGCATTTGGGCTATACGAGTGCTGGTATTTTTCAGCTCTGTAATTGTGGGTTGGTGAATGCCGATAGTTAAATTCAGGTGAGGAGGAGGGGGAGCGTCTTGAGGGGGAGACGTGCATTGCGGGTCTCAGTGTATCTAGCTGGACTACGGCCATAATGTAAAGGATACCTGTGAGAGTGTCTGTCGCCATGCGTTTCTGGCTGGTATGTTCTGCTTTGTTCTCCCAGTTTTATCTTCAGTGCGACAAGACCTTTGCTCAAATTTTGGACGGTGGCTGTGAGGTCCTGGACAGCCACTCTCACATACGTGTCATTATCAGTCACAGAATTAACTGACTGGGTTGTGTTGCCAACATCTCTGGTAGTGACATTATGTGGGCAGACTGGTGTCACTAACCTTGCAGCCTGGCGAGCACGCTCACCTAGAGTGGCTACTTCCACAGCCTCTTGAAAACTTTTCACTCCTCTCTCATGACACTTAATTTGGAGCTCCTGATCCAACCCAGCAATGAAGCGTGACATTTTCATGTACTCGGATGCATTGTATTCAAAATCAGGGAAAGCCTCCTTCACAAGTCTGCACACATCCGCAGCATAAACCTCCATGGCCTCATTTGGTTTTGTACTGCGGGCATTTGGGAATGTCTGAAAAGAAGCGATAACGTCCTTTTGACCAAAAGCATCCTGAAGATGTTTCTTTGTTTCTGCACAGGAACGCTGTGTGGTGGGAAGCAGGTTGTCCCATACAATAAACAGTTCAGGCGGCAGTCTTGTGGGCAGCTCCAATGCCAATACTGCATCCAAATCAACATTGCAATCCTTGTACCAGGCGGCCTGAATTACCTCATAGCGGCGGGCCCATAATTGGAAGGACTCCCAACTGTCATTGCAGAATGGCGGGGGCAGCAAAATTCCTCCGGGTGGGCCCTGCACTGCTGCAGGTGAAACTGGGGAAGACTGCCTGCTGCGTTGTCTGATACTGGTGTCTGGTGACTCCCCGTCAGACATAGTGGCGTGTGTGTACACTCCAGAAGGAGAAAGCAATAGGCACGTGATGCCTAATAACACTGAGCTACAAAACAATGAAACGGAATTGGTGGCAACTAGCTCACTGTACGTAGCCGTTAGCTTAGCTTGTAGCTAGCCTCCAACTGTCGGATTGCAAAACAGGCTCAACAAGTTGAGAAGAGTCCTCAAAAACCAACACCGCTGCCACCAGTGTAAGCTTGCATGGGTGATAGTTGAAGGTTAGTCCTTCTGCCACAAGAACGACATTTGAGCTCTTCCCATAACTTTAATATCCAGCCATAGCTGCACCCAACGTTCTATTCACATACATCCGCCTCACTTGACTCCCGTCACTCTTCCTTCATAATAAAAGCCTTTTCCATTCTGTGTACTTTCTCTTGCCAGACTAACACCACAAAAGAGCAAAAACTGGATAAACAAAACTAAATTATTCATTAAAATGTTTAAGTGTAACATTTAAACTAATCAATTTGAATAATCATGAAAAATTACTTCTCAAATAAAGAACTGCCTGTTTTCTCAAAATCACCTCTTACACTAGCATTCATGTCAAAAAAAATGCTCTAAATTGATTTTTCCACATAAGAGTTTACCGGCCAATGTTCTAGATCAGGATGTAGCAAATTTGAGCTTATTTGTAACCACCGTTTATAATTTGTTAAGAATACAAAAAAAATTTTTTTTAGTAAAGCGGCATCAAGCTAGAATTTTTTTTTAAGCAGCAGATCTGTGAGCAGCAAGCCAAATCTGCCTCCCACTGTGCTGTAAACAGTCACATCCTGGTGGTTTTGCCCACTCAGCAGGTCTCTCCTGGCCAAACTCTCTCCCATTCTGTTTCCAATTAGCTTGCTTTCAGCTCCCCCACTGGTGATTAGTCTTAAAGGGCACCAGATCACCAAAAACAGGGGCGGATTTATCATCTCTAAACTCCTAAATCTGTGATTAATATTAAGTGGAGCCGTCAGCAGATGAGAGCGGGGGAGGGGAGAGGTCAGCGAGGCGGAATGCATCATCCTCGTCCAGCGCGGTAAACACTTTAGCCTTGACCTTCTTCCGCTGATTGGTATTGGACGTCAGCCGTGTGTTTTGTTAGCAGGCAGCTAAAGCTTGTTTTTGTGAGCGAGGAGTCGCTGGGTGACTGCAGCTCTGGCCGTCTGGAGGAACTTGACAGCACACTCAGCCCCAGGACTCATGGAGCATGAGTCAACAGCAAAATGGCCAGGCAGACATTTTCACATGGCACTGACTTGGCATCAAAGACTTCAGCGGACATCAGAGAGATCCCTTTATATGGAGCTGTAATAAAACACAATTTTAAAGAATGGCTGTATGTAGAGGGGCAGATGGTATGAGAAAAGCAGGAATTTAACACCTAAAAACAAAACAAAATTATGTGCAATATTTATGTTGTGTGCACTGTAGAATGACTGGAATTCTAAAGATAAGATAAGGTAAGATAAGATAAGCCTTTATAAGTCCCACACACAGGGATAACAGCACCCAGAGCAACAGTAAATAAGATAATAAGATAAGAATAGGTTAGCCAAAGCAGTAAATAAATATCCATATGTACACAGATCTGGTACAAAAGAGACACAAATGGAAGTGATGAAAAGAAGTGGGAAATTAACACCGTTTGGTGATTTGATCAGAAGCCCAAAATGCAGTGGAGGACAGCAGTGCTAAATTCACAGTACTGTATGGCCTCAAGTGTAATATTGCAAGCAAGCAAGCAAAGTTTATTTGTATAGCACTTTTCACAGATATACTTTAGATCACAAAGTGCTTCACAGCAAATTAAAATTTACAAATACACAAAAAATTAAAATCAATTGAAATAAGATAAAATGCTCATAAACAGGGATAATAAGAGCAAACAGCTAGGGAAAACATTAAACAAGAACTAAAAGCCTGTCTAAGCAAATGAGTTTTTAACTCCTTCTTAAAGGAGTCAACACACTCGAGGCAGCGCAAGGACAGGGGAAGTGCATTCAAAAGCTGTGGTGTTTCTGTCTTATTAAGATTTAATTGTAGGAAGTTATTGTTTAACCATTTCTTAATGGTAGACAGGAAAGATATTAAGTTTGATAAAATGTTCATCTCATTTTCTTTAAAAGAGCAGTAAAGCTGAATGTCATCTGAGTAGAAATGGTAAGAGACACCATTAAACTGACTGATAATCTGGCCAAGTGGGGTTACATACAATAAAAACAGAATAGGGCCCAGAACTGAGCCTTGAGGAACCCCACAGGAGAGTCATTTGACCTCTGACATCTTATCGTTGAACAAAACACAAAACCCTCTGTCAGTTAAATAAGATGAGAACCATTTCAGAACTGATCCTGAAATACCAAAAGTGTCCTTCATCCTATTTATCACTATATTGTGGTCCACCGTGTCAAAAGCAGCGGTGAGATCCAACAACACCAGGACCGAGTACTGACCAGAATCTGCTGCCATCATGATGTCACTGGAGACTTTAATTAGCGCTGTCTCAGTGGAGTGCATTTTAGGGAATCCAGACTGGAAGGTATCTAAGATTTTATTTCTCTCTATGAATGTAGTTAATTGCTCGGCTACTGCTTTCTCAAGCATTTTGGATAGGAACGGGAGCTTTGAAATGGGCCTGTAATTGTTCAATTCTGTAGGGTCTAGGTTTTGTTTCTTTAATTTGGGTTCAACCACTGCTTGTTTGAAAGAACTGGGAACAGTGCCTGATAAAATTTATGATTTTGACAATTAAAGACCCGATAGAGTCAAATATTTTGAAAAATAGGGATGTTGGGAAGATATCTAAGGGGCTTGAAGAGGGCTTCATAGAGGCCAGAAGACCATTTACATCCAGTAGCGTGACTGGAGTGAATAAGGACCACATATTAGAGGGGGCCTGATTCAGACCAAGGTCCTCAGATGGTGTAGTGCTTGCTCTAGTATCATTCACCTTATTCACCAAAAAAATTGCAAAGTCATTACATTCAGCATTAGAATAAGCAGGAACCATGGCTAAATCAGGTGAGACAATGTAGTTTGTTCTCGCATCCTTCATCATATCATTTAGTGAAGTTATGAGGTCTTTGAGGTGGAGTCTATGCACCTCAAGCTTGGTGGCCTTCCACAAATGCTCCACCTTACGGCAGCTTGTCCTAAGAGTACAGATGTCTTCATTTAACCAAGGGCATGGTTTCTTAGGAGAGGTATAGCTATATTTAATAGGAGCCACTTTATCAAGTACCAATCGGCACTGTTGGTTAAAGCAATCCCCCATAGAATTTGCATCCTCATATCCTGCAACATGGTGAGCATCAAAAGCTGAAATAAATCTATCCACAGCCTGCTGGTTAATAACGTGTCTCTGTCTTAATGCTTTACATTCATGCTGTTTCACATTAACTGGCAGCTCAAAGAAAACACAGCAATGATCAGTGACACAAACATCCTCCACTTTAACATTGTCCAAACTCAGTCCCAGTGAAAAGACAAGGTCCAAGGAGCACCTCTTTTTATGTGTAGAGCCAGAGGCATGCTGCCTGAAATTGTGAGTCTCAGTAATAGTTAAAAGTCCGCAGCAGCATTTGAAGATGTTCCATTTACATGTATATTAAAATCACCTAAAATTAAAACTCTTTCTAGTTTAATAATGGAAGATAACAAGTCTGAGAATTCCGATAAAAACACACCGGTCAGGCCAGGCGGGCGGTAGATTAAAATACAATAAAAAGGAGCTGAAGCACTTAACTTCAATATCTAAAGTTCAAATGAAGAGAAACGCTCAGAGTTCACAGACCGGCTTTTGAAGCGGTTGCGGAAAATGACGACCAGGCCACCTCCAGACCATTGCATTTTAGTCCAGTAATTAAAGGTGACAATATGCACTGAGGTTCAACAAAATTGGAGTAAAAGGTTTTCCAGTGGAAATCAGTTCAGTCATAGGTGTATAATATGTGTAAAAAAAAGTCCCACAAAATCCAAGCATGGGAGATGCCTTAAAATTGGTGAAATCCAAGATGGTCACCAACAGATTAGCAGAAATGTGCAAGTCATCATAATTATTTGACTAATCATGCTAAACTAATGTGTAATATGTCTATTTGTACTAACTTTTCAAGCCACATCTGATGGATGCAGGAATCAAGTCATCTCATGTCCCTACCTCCTTCCTAGGCCTATGGGCAAGCTGTCAATTTGTGATGCAACATGAATGGGGTGAAAAATTTGTTGAAAATCCCATGTAAATTTTGTGAAAGTTGACAGTCTCATATCTCAGTCAAAAAATGTGTCAGAAAAGTCAAACTTATACTGTGTGTATTTACTACTGTGACCAACAAAATTGTGGAGATGCAGGTTCCTAGCATAACTCTGGGACTAGTTCCTTACAGCAGCATCATAGGCACACAATCCTAATGTCACTGTGATCAGAGTGTTGTGGAGGTCAACCACTGTTAGGCTGCATGTCTACCAAACATGTTTTTTTGTTGCCTGGCCACCCTGAGCATTTTTTTTCAGCGTTTGTGCGCGGCACTCTGGGGGGAAAAAAAGCCTGTGCCCTGTATCCCAGCAACAGCTTCTCGCTCTCAGCTCAGCACTTCCACTTTCCTATGGTCAGACTTTCTACTGATTTTTTAATAGCAGTCTCTAAATAACAATGGACAGGAAACGTGTTTTAGCAGCTCTGGATGTGAAATATGATGACACGGAAAGCAGGAGTCTGAGTACAGACTAGTACCGGCATCCTATGTCCCGCCCACGCAGAAGTTGTGATTGGCTGCTTACGTCTGACATTGACGAGCTCAGCTGCAGTCTCTGAAAAGTTAAACTTTTTTCAACTCTGAGCGCCTTGAGTGCCACAACAAAAAACGGCCACCTCCGAGAGTGATCAGCGCCGAGGGCGCTCAGCGATGTACATGCAAATGAATGGAAAATAGTTGCCCAGAGTGGAAAAAACATGTTTGGTGGACACGCAGCCTTAATCTGGTGCTTGAACTCTTTGGGGAAGTCTTCACTATAGACTTAATTGGTTGAAGGTTAAAAAGTCAAATCCACTTCCAATGTCTAATGTTAATTTCCAATACCCTAAACTGTGAAGTGACAATACTTTTACATGGGGATCCAGGGTATTGAAAATGTCAATGTTATCATGGCTCATACTGAGTTGTGTAAGTTCTAGGTCTTGGAAGGAGGTAGAGACATGGGACCACTTGATTAATGCTCACTTGGAGACTGTGGAAACACATAGTGTGAGCTCAAACCCCTGGGACAACAAAAGGGCCAAAGTTGGAGCTTGAGGTTTCAGATTTGTTGCACACACACCTAGGGGAGTCTAGATGCACATACTCTGAGATCAGGCCCCTAGGACCTCAAAAAGATATTTTATCCATGATACAATACCCCTGTTTGCATTTCCAATACCCTGAGTCCCCATGTAAAGGTATTGCCGGTTGACAGTATAAGGTATTGTAAATGTCTAGTGTCATCTTGCAATACCCTAAACTGTCAAGTGGCAATACTTTTACATGGGGACCTAGGGTATTGCAAATGTCTGTTATTAATTTGCAGTACCCTAAACCAGGGGTCTCCAACCTGGAGCTCCTGGAATGTTCAGGTTTCTGTGGGAAATTTTCTACTTTCACTTCTTAATTGGTCCAAAGATTAGCAAATAATTTGTCATTGTTGTGCGTGTGTTCTGTTTTCACCCTTGCACCCATATACAACAACAGCAAACTATTTGCAATTTTTTGGAAGATATAAGAAGTGAAATTAGAGAATTTCCCACAGAAACCTGAGTGTTACAGGAGCCCCAGGTTGGATGCCCCTGCCCAAAACTGTCAGGCGGCAATACCTTAACATGGGGAGTCAAGGTATTGGAAATTCCAGTGGGACATTTGGTGAAGTTATACACCAGTCATACACCAGGGATTGGGTCAGCAATGTCCAAGGACGACAACATTCGCAGGGGTTAAACCTCACATGGGCTAGATGGCTCACCAAAAACTTCAAAGCTTCAGACCCCTTCTAAAGGGAGATGAAGCTCACTGTTTTTTCAAAGGCCTTTGTTATGTATGGTAAAATATCTCATATAAGTCTTCATCTTGCCTTTTAGACCCTATTCCTTCTAGGTTATTTAAAATCATCTTCCCAATTATTGGTAGCAGTATTCTTCTTATAATTAATTCTTCTTTAACTCTGGTTTATGTACCACTGGCTTTTAAAACTGCTGTAATTAATCCCTTACTCAAAAAAAACAACTCTCGATCCAGGACTTTTGGCCAATTATCGACCAATCCCTAATTTGCCTTTCATTTCAAAGATCTTGGAAAGAGTTCTTGCTGTGCAACTAACTGACCATTTGCAGGGAGTTGGTTTGTTTGAGGTGTTTCAGTCTGGGCTCAGAGCTAATCACAGCACTGAAACTGCTTTAGTGAAGGTCACTAATGACCTCCTGATCGCATCTGATAATGGATTTGTCTCTGTTCTTGTTCTTTTAGATCTCAGTGCAGCCTTTGACACTATCGATCATGCCATTCTACTTGATAGATTAGAACACTTTGCTGGACTAAATGGAACTCCGTTGCAGTGGTTTAGAGCTTATTTGTCTGATAGATTTCAGTTTGTTCACATTAACGATGAAGTTGCTCAGTCACAGAGTTCCACAGGGATCTGTGTTGGGCCCTACTCTTTTTAGTGTATATATGCTCCCGTTAGGCAATATCATCAGAAAGCACTGTATACATTTTCACTGTTACGCAGATGGCACACAACTATATTTGTCAATGAAACCCGATGATTGTAATCAATTAGCCAAGTTAGATGCCTGTCTTAAGGACATCAAAGCTTGGATGATTTATAATTTTCTACTATTAAACTCTGATAAGACTGAAGTCATTCTTGTTGGCCCAAAACATCTTAGAAATTCCTTCTCAAATTATGCCTTTAATTTAGATGCCACCACTCTCACTTTGAATAGTTCTGTGAGGAACCTTGGAGTTATTTTTGATCAAGATTTGTCCTTTAATTCACATATTAAAATTGTTTCTAAGACTGCTTTCTATCATCTGCGCAATATTACCAAGATCAGGAGCATCTTGCCTCTAAACAATGCTGAGAAACTGATTCACGCCTTTGTCAGCTGTCGATTAGATTATTGTAATTCGTTATTATCTGGTTGTCCTAAAGTATCCTTAAAAAATCTTCAGTTGATTCAAAAGGCTGCTGCTAGAGTTTTAACTGGTTCTAGAAAAAGAGATCATATCTCTCCGGTTCTGTCCTCCCTTCATTGGCTTCCCATAGAATTTAGAATCAAGTTTAAAATCCTTCTTCTTACTTTCAAAGCTCTTAATAATCAGGCCCCCCAATATATAAAAGATCTGATATTACCTTACCATCCTAATAGAGCATTACGCTCCCAAAATGCTGGCTTACTTGTGGTGCCCAGAATCTCCAAAAGTGCAGTGGGAGGTAGCACCTTCTGCTACCAAGCTCCTTCTCTCTGGAACCAGTTACCACTCTGGGTCCGGGAGTCAGACTAGGTCTCTGTTTTTAAGAACAGGGTAAAATCCTTCCTTTTTAATATAGCTTACGTTTAAGGAGGGATTTTGTGTCTTTTATCCCCACTTTTGTTTTGCTGTTATTTGATCCATACTGCTGGTTGACCTCCAATAATGTACTTGGCACCTTACTGTTATGTTTTTATGTCTGCCCTCTCCATCCTCCCTATCCCCTCACCCCCAGCCAGTCACAGCAGATGACTGCCCCTCCCTGAGCCTGGTTCTGCTAGAGGTTTCTTCCTACCAAATGGGAGTTTTCCTCTCCAATGTCGCTTAGTGCTTGCTCATAGGGGATCATCTGATTGCTGGGTTTTTCTGAGACTGTGGGTTTTTTCTCTGCACTCTGGCGCCATGAGACGGCCTCTGTTATGATGTGGTGCAGTATAAATAAAGCTGAATTGAATTGAATTGAATAAAGGATGAGGCCAGGTGAATGGACGAAGTCAGCTTTATTGAACTAATGTAGTCGAACGGATACACAGCAGACACCAGGCAGAGGGCATCGGTTGAAGATGATGTGTAATTGATGCCCTCTGCTATTTATAGGGCGGTGCAGTGGCGGAACAGGAAGTGGCCACCACTACACCGCACTTCACAATAAAGGTGTTAAACTCAACACCATCTCCCCCGACCCCTTAGAAAGTCCAAAACCACTCACTCAATTAAGACCCTCCCCAATTTGGGACCCGAATCATGCACTAACAAAATGAAAACTAATGTCTCTAAATGGCCTAACTGTCATGGTCTGAGCTCTGATATTGTCCGCGCTAGGGTCATGCAGTATTTTCCTCCCATTCTGTTAGTCCTTATGGCCTCCGGGCTTTTATTCTGACAGCGTCTCAGCGGGGCTTCCGGCTGTCAGAGCCAAGCTCCATAGTGACAGCTGGATTCCATTCAGCTGATGACGTTCTCATCAGCTGATTAATCCTTTAGCCCTATTTAAGGGAGCAGCTTAGGTTACTCCGGGCTGCGACCTCACACACGCTTAACGCTGGTCTCCCCAGCGTTCGGCTGGAGTCCCTATTCCCTGGCTCCAGTCGCGCTCGTGTTCTCTTTATTCTCAGTAAGTTACTCCGGTTATCCTGAGTGTATTATTAATGTGCCTTTGCTGTAGTCGTTATTTGTGTTTCGCCCCACGTGGCTCTTTATTTTGTATAGTGTGCCTTTCTTTAATAAATATGCAAATTCAACGGCTGCCTATAGCGTCTCATTAGTGGCCCGTGAGGACCAACCCATAACAGTAGATCGCAGCCCCAAGTAACCAAAGCTGCTCCCTTAAATAGGGCTAGAGGATTAATCAGCTGATGAGGACATCATCAGCTGAATGTGATCCAGCTGTCACAGAGGAGCTCAGCTCTGACAGCCGGAAGCCCCTCCGAGATGCTGTCAGAATAAAAGCTCGGAGGACCACAAGGAACTAACACAGAACGGGAGGAAAATACTGCATGACCTGAGCGCAGACAATATCAACGCTCAGACCAAGACACTAACACACACACACACACACCGCAAAACCTAAAATAGGGCGGACAGGTGGACTACTGTCCTGCCCGCATGGCATGGTGGATTATTCTGCCACCTGCTAAAATAATGCAAAGTCCATTGATATACTAAAATCATTGCCGTGTTCCTAAACCAATAAAAACACACAAAATAATGACATTTTACCACATACGTAAACATATGAACAGCAGAACTATATAACATGATTTACAGCACTGTCTCTTGGGCAGGAAGAGTAGAACCGGCATGGAGGGGCCCAGGGCAGCCCCTCAGCAGACGCACCCCTGGAAGCATCAGGCCCCCGGGACAATGGTCGATCTTCCGGATGAAAGCACCTCTCATTTTCACCACTTACTCCCGCTCTCGTCCAGCCCTGGCACCAGAAGCCTCCTCTCAGACACACAGAAGCTGATTGTGTGCCTCGCCAAGCCATCAGACAGCTAGAAGTATGCTGCGCCCAGTTTAGCTACTATGCACACACACTCCTGATGGCCTATCTTCGTCATGGACATTCCTGTCCTCAAACCCGGACCAAGTCCATAAAACTTAAGAGGGGCTCGGCTCGGAATGACATGGTGCAGCTTGGCACACTGTTTTTCTGTGCCAGTTGGTCTGGCCCCATCCTTTTCTGAAGCTCAAGCTCTGGAGAAATCTGAAGCTAGCATATCGGCATCACTCACCAGCGTAGGCGCCTCGCCATCACAGTCGGTACCCCCCCTCTACCGTTTCCCAAGCGCCAGCACTGAGACCCTCCTGCGCCGAATCTGAGTGAGCCTGGTCCTGCTTGACCACCATGGTGTCAGTTCCTCGTCCCACACAACATCATCATCGACCACCAGAACCGAAGGGTTCCACTGGCCACAACCCAACCATTCTTCCCCAGCGTCATCTTTAATGGCGAAACCCAGTCCATAAAACAAGTCACAGCCCATGATGTTGTCGCCTTGGGCCGTCACATGGAATGTGAAGTCAGCCATCGTCGCAGACTTGTATCGAACTGTTAACTCCAATGTTCCAACTGTGCACAGCCTGCCACCTCCGTAACCATAAAGCGGCACTGGGTTACCTCTTACTCTGTAGCGGGGGGAAACTTCCTCACCGTGGCCCAATTCAGCAGTGACCCCTCCGCCCCCATGTCGAGCAGCAGTTGTATCTCCACGCCATCCAGCTCCACTGTGCAGAAAGTGTACCCATTGGTACTGGGGGACATTGTATGGATGGTTGTCGGGGGCAGGCGGAGTGGTTTCTTCCATGGGCCCTCCAGCTCATACAGTATATCTGGCACTCTCTAGCATAATGGTTCAAGCATCCACATCTGCTACAACGCTTCCCTCTAGCTAGGCAATCCTTAGCCTTATTTTGGTGTTTCACGGACCCACAACCCTTGCAAAGGGGTTTTCCCGGGGCAGACCTTCAGCTGGCAGCATTGGTTTCCGTACTGTCGTCATCCAAGCAATCCTCGCTATCCAAGTCCACTACTATTGCCACGTTGGGAGGCTCCGGCAGCCGTTGTGAGTGGTGCCAATTTAGCTCTGAAGCTAGCTTGTCTGTGGCCTCCAATTGGAGAGCTAGCTCGACAGCCCTGGCTAACGTTAGGTCACTTGGTGCCGTGAGTAGCCTATCCCCTATAGCGGTGCTGCTCGTGTGCTCCGCAAGTTTGTCACAAACCAATTCATCCTCCAGCGGCCCAAAATGACACTCGCTAGCTAACTGCCTCAAATTGGCGACAAACTGGCGTATAGGCTCACCCACACGTTGACATCGCTGCCGAAAGCGAATCCTTCAGACAGTCACGCGATCTGGGGCATGGAAGTGGCTTGCTAGCAGCTCAACGACATCCTCAAACGAGTCCAATGCCCCGAGTGAGCACAGGACACACTGGCCCTCAATCCCGAGGTTGTGAACAAGCATCATACGTGCTCTTAACTTGTCAAGCTTACCCAGGTCGAGCGCAGTGATGTACACTACCGTTCAAAAGTTTGGGGTCACCCAAACAATTATTTTGTGTTTTCCATGAAAAGTCACACTTATTTACCACCATGAGTTGTAAACTGAATAGAAAATATAGTCAAGACATTGACAAGGTTAGAAATAATGATTTATATTTGAAATAATAATTTTTTCCTTCAAACTTTGCTTTCATCAAAGAATCCTCCATTTGCAGCAATTACAGCATTGCAGACCTAACATGATTGCACAAGGGTTTTCTAATCATCCATTAGCCTTCTGACGCAATGAGCAAACACATTGTACCATTAGAACACTGGAGTGATAGTTGCTGGAAATGAGCCTCTATACACCTATCTAGATATTGCACCAAAAACCAGACAGCAGAATAGTCATTTACCACATTAGCAATTTATAGAGTGTATTTCTGATTAGTTTAAAGTTACCTTCATTGAAAAAAAAGTGCTTTTCTTTCAAAAATAAGGAAATTTCTAAGTGACCCCAAACTTTTGAACGGTAGTGTAGGTCTGGAAAGCTTCAAACCACCTCAGCCACGGAATGGGCAGCTCCCCCGGGAGCTTGAGGAAGGGGCGAAGTAGTGTAATACATGCCTCCATTTGTTAATCTTCGATCACCAAATATTATGTACTGTATGTAAAATACCTCTGTAAAGAATGAAGCCAGGTGAATGGACGAACTAAGCTTTATTGAAATAATGTAGTCACATGGACACACAGCAGACACCAGGCAGAGGGCATCGGTTGAAGAGGATGTGTAATCGATGCCCTCTGCTATTTATAGGGCGGTGCAGTGGCGGAACAGGAAGTGGCCGCCACTACGCCGCACTTCACAATAAAGGTGTTAACCCCAACACCATAGCCTTCTCATGTGAACTGCCTTCCCGAAGGGGTTGGGATGATCTAGAGACCCCAAATTTGATGTGCCCAGTCCTCACGGAGTCTAGTATCAGCATGTAAAATTTGGTGGCTCTAGGTGGTCTAGAAAGTCTTCATCCCCGATAAGGCCCAGACTTGGCTTGTTTGAGTCTTGGCCTATAACTCCTCTGCAACGTCTTGCCTGGATTGGGACTGAGCTCACAGTATGTGTATCTACAGTACCCAAGGAACATAAATCCAGTGGTCTAATGTTTCTAGCTCCTTCGCAAACCTAATTGGAAATGCCAAAAATCATTGGCACTCATACAACTCAGTCTAAGTCATGATAAGATTAGTCCGGCGCACTGGAAATTGTGGAAAGAACACTTGCTCTTGCAGAAGAAATGGACTCCAATGTATGCTTGCATGTGGTCAATGCAAATGCATAACATGCACAAATCGGCAATGTCTTGATGCTGAGTCTGATTGTGATGATTAGTGACCTCATCATCATAAGTGATCCAAAATGTGTGATCCAAAGTGAATACTTTCTGTGTGTATATAAACAAGATTATGTGTGATGTGCAAATGTTGAAAATATATCATGATGAACAATTTGTATTTTTTTCATTCACTTATGGGATTTAATATCCATCCATGTGCAAAATTCAACTTTTTCAGTCCTATGAGGTTGCTATTTTGTTTTGGATGCTACAGTTTTCAAACTGCATCTATCAGATGTGGCTTGAGAAGTTAGTACAAATAGATGTATTACACATGAAATTAGCATGATTAGTAAAATAATTACAACAACTTTCACATTTCCACTAATCTGTTGGTGGCCCTGTTGGATTTCACCAATTTTAAGGCATTTCCAACACTCGGATTTTGTGGGACTTTTTTATACACATTATAGACCTACCACTGAATTGATTTCTGTTGGAAAACCTTTCCCTCCAACTTTGTTGAACTCATGCACTTTGATGACTGGACTATTTATACAACAGTTTCACAAATTCAATTTTTAAGCTGACACTAATATGAGGCAACAAATTATGATTTGTTTGTTCATTTAATATGCTGTTCCTTGATAATAAGCTTCCAGCTGCTACTTTTGAATATTGCTAACACAAATAAAGAGCATAACATACGTAGAATATACGTAGAGCATCCGCCCCACAACCAGGAGGTTGTGCGTTCAAGTCCTGGCCGGGTCATACCAAAGAGCATATAAAAATGGTACTTTCTGCCTTCTATCTTGGTGCTCAGCAAAAATAGAATGGAGCAAGGAAAGTTGGTTACCCAGCCACAGAGGCAGCAAAAGTCAGTGGCAGCAAAAGTCAGTGTACTCTCTGTGCAGGTCCCAAGCCCGGATAAATGGGCAGGGTTGTGTCAGGAAGGGCATCTGGTGTAAAAAAAACTTACCAAATCAACATGGGGATCTTAGACGAGACGGCGTCCATCCCACTTTGGATGGTGCGTCTCATTTATCTAACACTCTGGCATATTTTTTATCCAAATTTCCAAAATATTGACAACTCAGAGTTGGGACCAGGAAGCAGAGTTGCAGTCTTGCACACCTCTCTGCAGCTCCTCTTCATCTGCCACCCCTCAACTTAGCCCCTGTCTTCCCCATCAGAGAATCACTGTCTGCTCCCTCCAAAACAAATAAAAATATAATGTATAAGCTTCCCAAAATGATTAAACAAAAAGTTGGTAAAACTCAATTAAACATGAAGCCTCTAAATTGAATGATTTGGCCTCTCTTCCTCCTCATAATTTAAAAATTAAATGTAGTTTATTAAATATTAGGTCTCTAACTCCCAAGACTCTGTTAGTCCATGATCTATTAATTGATCATCAGATTGATTTAATATCCCTTACAGAGACTTGGTTAGGGCAAGAGGATTATGTTGGTTTAAATGAATCATCTCCCTCTGGTTATTTAAACTGTCAAAATCCCAGAAGTTCTGGTCATGGAGGAGGAGTAGCAACAATTTACCATTCCAAACTATTAGTTAATGTAAAGCAAAAAAACATGTTATAATTCCTTTGAAGGCCTGGTCCTCAGTATTGGGCACTTTAGCAATTTTAGGCTAAACCCAATTTTATTTGCCATAGTTTATCGTCCTCTATCAACCTACTCAGAATTTTTATCCGAATTTGCCAAATTCTTAGCTGATTTAGTGCTGAAATCAGATAGAATAATTATAGTAGCGGACTTTAATATACATGTAGATGTAGATAGTGACTGCCTTAGTGTGGCATTTAATTCAATATTAGACTCGATGGGGTTTTCTCAGAAAGTAGGAAATTCTACTCATTATCTCCACCATACGTTGGACCTTGTTCTGACATATGGCATAGAAATAGAAAACCTGGTAGTGTCTCCTCATAACCCTGTACTGTCAGACCATTGTCTGTTAACCTTTGATTTTACTATTTCTGACTATTTGCCTCCTAAAGAAAAATATTACTACAGTAGATGCCTCTCAGATGATGTTGTTACCAAATTTATGCAGATTCTTTCCTCTATGCCATGTGTCAACACAATGGAAATAAGCTATAGACAGCTTGCTCCTTCTGTAATTGATAGCATGGTAGATAGTGTTACAGCTTCTCTGCATCAGACTCTAGACTTGGTGGCCCCCTTAAAAAAAAAAAAAAGTCTAATCAGAGATTTCTAACTCCTTGGTTCAACATAAAAACTTGTAGCTTAAAACAGAAGACTCGTCAATTAGAAAGAAAATGGCACTCCTCTAATTTAGATGAAATCTATTTAGCTTGGAGAAATCATCTTTTAATTTATAAAAAAATCTCTTAGAAAAGCTAGAACGAGTTATTACTCTGCATTAATAGAAGAGAACAAGAATAATCCCAGGTTTCTTTTCAGCACTGTAGCCAGGTTGACAAAGAGTCAGGACTCTGTCAATCCTAGCATTCCCTTACAACTTACTAGTCAGGACTTTATGAACTTTTTCAATAATAAAATTTCATCCATCAGAGATAAAATCAGATTCTTCCCACCGTTAACTTAAATACAGTAACTACTACAGCTTCTTCAACTGATATCTGTCTTGATGAGTTTACTCCAATTGACCTTTTAGAGTTAGACAAAATAGTTTCCTCATCCAAGCCTTCAATTTGTCTTTTAGACCCTATTCCTACCAGGTTATTTAAAGAAGTCTTCCCACTTATTGGTAGCTTTATTCTTCATATAATCAATTCTTCATTAACTTTAGGCCATGTAAGATAAGATAAGATAAGATAACATAAGATAAGCCTTTATTAGTCCCACAACGGGGAAATTCCAGGATTGCAACAGCACAGGGATAGCAACACTCAGAGCAACAATCAGAAGGCAAGAAAAAAAAAAACAAGCAAGCAAGAGCAGCTAATATACATATGTACATATTACTATAAAATATATATATACACACACACAGACACACAGTGCAGAGCATTGTAGCTGGATGGAATAAATATATGAACATATAAACACACAGTGCAGAGCATTGTAGCTAGATGGAATAAATATGTAAATATATAAACACCCACAGTACGGAGCATTGCAGCTAGGTGGAATAAATATGTAAGTATATAAACACACACAGTGCGGAGCATTATAGCTAGATGGAATAAATATATAGATATATAAAAACACAGTGCGGAGCATTGTAGCTAGATGGAATAAATATATAGATATATAAATATGAACACACCCAGTGCTGAGCATTGTAGCTAGATGGAATAAATATGTAAATATATAAACACACACAGTGCAGAGCATTGTTGCTAGATGGGATGAAACAGCATAACCCTCTACTTAGTTATCCTACATGGTATGATTATGTGCCCATACATATTCTCACCCTCCATAGCGACCGGTATTTTCCTAGTTGTATGCCGGAGGGGACCATTGTGTAAGTCTATTGCATCTTTTGCATTTAAAAACTATTAGTTTGTTACGTCTTTTTGCTATCTCTGCGAGCAGCCCTGCTTAGGTTGTACAGTCTGACAGCCGTTGGTAGGAAGGACCTACGAAACCTCTCGGTTGTGCACCTGGGATGATGTAGTCTGCTGCTAAATGAGCTCCTCAGTGCATTCAGTACGTCCTACATAGGGTGGAACTCGGACTCCAGCAGAGATGACAGTTTAGCCACCGTCCTTCTCTCTCCTATCTCCTCCACCGGATCAAGGCGCTGCCCCAGGACAGAGCTAGCTTTCTTAATCAGTTTGTTCAGTCTCTTCCTATCGGCTGCTGTAATGCCACTGCCCCAGCAGACCACTCCAAAAGTGATGGCTGATGCCACCACCGTGTCATAGAATGTCTTCAGCAGCGCCCCTTGTACACCAAAAGACCTGAGTCTCCTCAGCAGGAACAGCCTGCGCTGTCCCTTCTTGTAGAGTGCGTCAGTATTGTGTGACCAGTCTAGTTTATTGTTCAGATGAACACCCAGGTACTTATAGGATGTCACCATCTCAATGTCTGTTCTCTGTATATTTACTGGTGCTGTGAGGGGCTGCCCATGCCTGCGGCAGTCCACCACCAGCTCCTTAGTTTTCCTTGCGTTGATCTGGAGGCAGTTCCGATGGCACCAGTCTACAAAGTCCTGGATAAGCCCTCTGTACTCAGCTTCATCTCCATTGGAGATGAGGCCAACGATCGCAGAGTCATCAGAGAACTTCTGTAGATGGCAGTGTGTTGTGTTGTGTGAGAAGTCCGCAGTATAAAGAGTGAACAGGAAGGGAGCCAGCACCGTTCCTTGGGGGGCCCCCGTGCTACTGATGATCATGTCGGACACACAGTCCCGGGTTCTCACAAACTGAGGCCGGTTCGTGAGGTAGTCCAGGATCCATGATGACAGGTGCTGGTCCACCCCTGCGTGCAGCAGCTTGTCCTTCAGGATCATCGGTTGGATGGTGTTGAAAGCACTGGAGAAGTCAAAGAACATGATCCTCACCATATTCCCGGGCTTCTCCAGGTGGGACAGAGAACGGTGAAGGAGGAAGATCACCGCATCCTCCACCCCAATGCCATGCTGGTAGGCGAACTGGAGTGGATCCATCGCTGGTTCCACCAGGGGGCGGAGGTGAGCAAGGAGCAGTCTCTCCAGGGTCTTCATCAAGTGGGACGTCAAGGCCACCGGTCTGTAGCTGTTCAGGTCTTTGGGGTGGGAAGTTTTTGGTACAGGTACCACACAAGATGTTTTCCACAGCTGTGGTACCCTCCCCAGCTTCAGGCTCAGGTTGAAGATGTACGTCAGATGTACGTCAGATGTACCGCAGGCTTTTAAAACGGCTGTAATTAAACCCTTACTCAAAAAGCCAACACTGGATCCAGGAGTTTTAGCTAACTATAGACCAATCTCTAATCTCCCTTTCATTTCAAGAATCTTAGAAAGAGTTGTTGTTATGCAATTATTTGACCACCTGCAGGGAAATGGTTTACTTGAAGAGTTTCAATCTGAGTTTAGAATCCATCATAGTACTAAAACAGCCTTAGCGAAGGTCACTAACGACCTCCTCATCGCATCTGATAATGGACTTGTTTCTGTACTTGTCCTTTTAGACCTTAGTGCAGCTTTTGATACCATCGATCATAATATTCTACTTGATAGATTAGAACACTATGTTGGACTTAATGGAACTTCGTTGCAGTGGTTTAGATCTTATTTATCTGATAGGTTCCAGTTTGTTCATGTCAATAATGAGTTTTCTTTCAACTCAAAGCTCAGTCATGGAGTTCCACAGGGATCTGTGCTAGACCTTACTCTTTTTAGTTTATATATTCTTCTGTTAGGCAACATTATTAGAAAGCACTGTATACATTTTCATTGTTATGCAGATGACGCACAATTATACCTGTCAATGAAGCCGGATGATAGTAATCAATTAGCCAAGTTGGAAGCCTGTCTTAAGGAAATCAAAGCTTGGATGACTTGTAATTTCCTGCTATTAAATTCAGATAAGACTGAAGTCATTCTTGTTGGTCCAAAAAACCTTAGAAATGCCTTTCCAAATCAAACTTTCAGTTTGGATGTGGTTACTCTTTCTCTTAATAGCTCTGTGAGGAACCTTGGAATTATTTTTGATCAAGATCTGTCTTTCAATTCACATATTAAATTTGTTTCTAAGACTGCCTTCTATCATTTGTGTAATATTGCCAAGATCAGGAGCATCTTAGAGTGATGCTGAGAAACTGATCCACGCTTTTGTTAGCTCTAGATTAGATTATTGTAATTCTTTATTATCAGGTTGTCCTAAAACATCTTTAAAAAGTCTTCAGCTGGTCCAAAATGCTGCAGCAAGAGTTTTAACAGGTACTAGAAAGAGAGATCATATCTCTCCGGTTCTGACCTCCCTTCATTGGCTTCCCATAGAGTTTAGAATTAAGTTTAAAATCCTTCTTCTTACTTACAAAGCTCTAAACAATCAGGCCCCTATTTATTTAAAAGATCTGATACTACCATATTATCCTAACAGAGCACTATGCTCCCAAAATGCAGGATTACTTGTAATACCTAGAATCTCCAAAAGTACAATGGGAGGCAGAGCCTTCAGTTATCAAGCTCCTCTCCTGTGGAACCAGCTGCCAATCTGGATTTGGGAGTCAGACTCGATCTCTGTTTTTAAGAATAGGGTTAAAACCTTCCTTTTTGATATAGCCTACAATTAGGGAGGGATCATGTGTTTCTGAACCCTCCTTTAGTTATGCTGCTAATAGGTTTAGTCAGCCGGGGGACCTCCAGTAATGCACTGGGCCTCACTCCTTTCTTCACTCTCAATGAAATATTTTTTTTTTTTTGCTGGTTATTAACATCTGTTTGTTCTCTCCCATAGATTGAGTCCCCATCGTGCTGTTTGCTCTCTACATGTCTGTTCTTTTCATCTTCTCTATCCCCTCATCCCCCAGCCAGTCGCAGCAGATGACTGCCCCTCCCTGAGCCTGGTTCTGCTGGAGGTTTCTTCCTGTTAAAAGGGAGTTTTTCCTCTCCACTGTTGCCAAGCACTTTCTCACAGGGGATTGCCTGATTGCTGGGGTCTTTCTGCAACTGTGGGGGTTCCCCTACATTTGAAAGTGCTATGAGATGACTGTTGTTGTGAAATGGCGCTATATAAATAAAGCTGAATTGAATTGAATTGAATTGAATATAAGGTGATGACACGCTGTGGCGACCCGTAAAGGGAGCAGCTGAAAGACAAAAAAAGACAATAATATGGAATGTAATAGCTTCATTTTACATTTGTTCAATGAAATCTGCTATTGTCCATCAGACATTTTTTATATGCTTTTCCAGATTCCATCAGTTCAGTTGCTTCAGTCAAGCGGCCTGTTAGCTAGCTTTCTAGCACTGCATAAGTATTGCTTGAACCCACGACCTCTCGACTGTGGGGCGGATGCTCTATCACTAGTCTACCACTCCATAAGCTGTGAGGTTTTAATTTAATTACCTCCACCAAGGAGGTAATGTTTTTACCGGGGTTTGTCTGTCTGTCTGTTACCAACATAACTCAAAAAGTTAAGAACGGATTTTGATGAAATTTTCAGGAAAGGTGTGTAATGGCACGGGGAACAGATGATTAGATTTTGGTGATGATCTGAGAGTGCATACCTCCACCAAGGGCTTTGTTTGTATTTGTGCAGCAGGATTACACAAATATACTGCATGGATTTGGATGAAATTTTCACCAGAGGTGGTTCTTGGGCTACAGAGGAACCCATTGTATTTTGGTGGTGATCTCAGAATGCATACCTCAGCCAAGGCTCTTATCTTCTCACAGTGTGTTAGCAACAATACTCCAAAACTGATGGACAGACTTTGATGCCATTTTCACCACAAGTGGCTATATGCCTACACACAAACCTATTACATTTTGGAGGTGATCCATGACAAACGGAAGGAGCCTTGGCGGAGGTATGCGCTCTATGAGTGCTTTTCTAGTTTTAAAAGTAAAATGATGCAGATAACCGGGCAAGCTATTAGTTATAAACACAACAACACACTTGAAGGTTATTAGAACACTGCTGAAACAGAGTGATGCACATCCGGTGAAACATTTGAGTGGCATTGCTGGGGAATATGGTAACTCCCTGCTGGACAATTGAATTTATAGTACTGTGTGTTGACAAGATCAGTGTAGTACTTGAGATTGGTCTTGGTCTTGAAACCACATTTTCAAGGTCTCACTCTCTTCTCACAATCAATCATTTGACTTGGTCTTGTCTTTGTTTTGGGTAAAATTGACTGGATTTTAAATCAAGACCCTTCAAGACCTGGACTTGTTTATTTGTCCACATAATTCGAATGATCGCATAGAAATATTCCCATTAAATGTAACAATAGTTATTTGCAGGTTTAATTTTATGCTACTGCTAATGGTCACAACCCCCATCCCCTTTACACAAGTGAGAGAAGATGAGAGGAAAAAAATGAGGAGGGGAAAGTTGCAACCAAACTCTTGTTAAAATATTTTTCTGTTGATGAGACTTGTGAGAACTCTTCTTCTTTTTCTTTTTTCAGCTGCTTCCTTTAGGGGTCGCCACAGCTTATCATCTGCCTCCATTTCACCCTGTCCCTTGCATCTTCCTCTGTAACACAAACCCTCTCCATGTCCTCCTTCACTACATCCATAAATCTTCTCTGTGGTCTTCCTCTTTTCCTCCTGCCTGGCAGCTCCATCTTCAACATCCTTTGTCAAACATATCCAGTAGGGGTGGGTTCAAAAAATCGATTCTCCAATTAGAATTGATTTACATTTGACTGAGCTGACATCGATCCACAAAATCCGTGGATTGATCTTTTAATGTAATGCTTTTACGTCTGTGAAACAAAAAACTCCAGCAGTCCTTGGGCCGGCAGAACTCTCACGTGATTGATCAAACATGCGAGAGTTCCCTACACTGTATGCTCACATCTTAACATGCCGACATGTGTGATAACATCTCTTAATTTATCATCAAAAGTCACTGCTAAAGACTGTGCTCAACAGTTTCCAAATATTTTTCATAAAGCAGGGATAAACGGTTTTGTACTTTGCGTACTGTTGTGCTGGAACGTAAACAGAAGTCGACAATTGATTAATACTTCAAACCAAAAATGCACAGAGAATGGCTGGAACTCTTGAAGAGGCCAGAGAGGGAGAGAGAGCTGAGACAGGAAGTAAAATATCTTTTTTTAAAAAGCATTTGTGGTGGAAATTAATAACTCAACCAGCGTGATGGTGTTTTGTTGTTGGTTTTTTTTTACAAACTATGGCTACAGTAGTGGGCAGCGCAGTGGCGGAGTGGTTAGCACTGCAGCAGCACAGCGACTCACCTTTGACCAGGGGATCCTGGGTTCGATCCCAGCCCCCAACCAACAGTGATCTGTGTGGAGTTTGCATGTTCTCCCCGTGTCTGCGTGGGTTTACTCCGGGATTTCTCTGGTTTCCTCCCACATGCCAAAAACATGCAAGTTAGGTCAATTGGCATCAAACTGGGGATTTTAAATTGTCCTTAGGTATGAATGTGAGAGCGAATGGTTGCCTCTCTGTGCTGGCCCTGCGATGGACTGGCGATCTGTCCAGGGTGTACCCTGCCTCTCGCCCAAAGATGCTGGGATAGGCTCCAGCTCCCCGCGACCCGAAAAGGATTAAGCAGAAGAAGATGGATGGATGGATAGATGGATGCATGGATACAGTAGTTAACTGTTTATTAAATGCTGTAAATAAATGCAGAATAAAGAGTTTAAAAGGACTTCAGAGCTTCATGACGGAGGCAGCTGCCTTCATGAACCATTTCTATTGAATGATACATTTAATTTAGGACTTCTAACACTTAAGTGAGAGATTTGAGCATAATAATAATAATAATCACAATAAAATTAAAATAGCAGAATTAATAAAGGCTGCAGTACAAGGAGCCATTTTTACTCACTAAAACTAAACTGAAATGACCAAATCTTCCAGGAAATTAATTGAAACCCTTTTCAGACATTGAAAGTCAATTTATAATTAAAATATAAACAACAATTTAAAAAAATTAAAAACTAGAAAAGCACTCGGAGAGCGCAGACCTCCGCCAAGCGGCACAGTTCCCCCCATACAGTGTTTGTGTGTATGTTTTCAGATTCCCTGAGCATGAAGAGATATGACTAGCAATTGGATTCACAATGAATATTTGTTTATTTGACATGGACAGTGCAATAAACAGACAATTAATGAATGACAATCAATGTGATAGTGATAGGATTAGTGGTTCAGTAGTGTAAAACGGGGCTATAAGGGACGGTGGGTTAATAAGGGACACTTTTCTGGGAAATGTTTTAAATGTAATTCTGCTTTTTTTATTTTGAGCAGGACGCTGAGTTGTGTTGTTATTGTCAAATATCCATGAATCCTTCATCAAATCTAGGCGGAAGCAAAATTAAAAAAGCAGAATTACATTCAGAAAAGTGTCCCATATTACCCCGCCGTCCCTTATAGCCCCGTTTTACGGTAGTAAAAGCATTGCCTCCTTGGCGGAGGTAATAAACTGAAGTGTTGGTGTGTCCATCTCCTCCACTGACGGATGCAGATTGGTTAGACAGGTTGCCGTGGGTTTTATATTATATTGGGGTTGCGCTCCGCGGCAAAACCGAATTTAGAATCTTCCCCGGCAGAGAGGTCGTTTTTACGCAGCGCCTATAGCTGGGCGGGGAATTTGTGGCAAATAATCGGGCGGCGGACAGGTGGCCGTGTCAGGTTTTGCAGCGTGGCGCAAAAACAGGCACGCTGGCAGGCCCAGGCCAGCAGTGTTTTCCGCGTGCTTTTGTGCGTAAAACGTTGAAGAACGCGGAGTTTGTGTTGGTCATACATGACAACCAGCGCAATGTGCGCAGCGCCTATGGCTGGCACAGGCACGCTGGCGGGCCCAGGCCACCAGTGTTTTCCGTATGCTTTTGTGGCTAAAACGTTGAAGAAGGCGGAGCTTGTGTTGGTCAGACACGACGCCCAGCGCCCTCCATTGCGCCTGTGCACATGTTGAAAATGGCCGTATGTCACAGTGTGGAAAAATGCTTTAAAAAATTCCTGTATGCAGACGGTGATGCGGATCATCCCCAAAATTTAATCAGTTCTTCCTTGTACCATTTCCAACAACACCTGAAAGTTTCATTGAAATCCGTCCAAAAGTTTTTGAGTTATCTTGCTAACCAACAGACAAACAGACAGACAGACAGACAGACAGACAAACAGACAAACACACAGACAAACACACAGACAAACCCCGGCAAAAACATTACCTCCTCCTGGCCTTTCGGCCTGGCGGAGGTAAAAATTATTAAACCCTACTGTGGTGTGGGGATATAAAAATAAGATTATTAATTTTACTTTGAAATCTATTCTCCTTTTCATATCCCCTTCAGATGTGTGAAGACTGGGTTTCCACTCCAAGCTCCATCCTGCACTGAGACCTTCTGAAGGAAGAGGTTGTCAGTGGAGGAGCATCCCTGCTTCGTTGTGGATTTCAGCACAGAAGACCTCAAAATTTTCAGGGGTCTTAGTTTTCAAATTCAAGATTCAAGAAGGTGCTGTCATAATTTTCTCCACACTCTAACATGCATTCAATCCAATTTAGTTGTTGTAATGGCTCATTCTTCTATTTACCTTTTTTATTTAAGTTCTCAGCAAGAATACAATAATGGTCATTTTTTGACAATTTTACTTAACATTCATTCATTCATTCATCTTCTTCCGCTTAATCCTTTTTGGGTTGCTGGAGCCTATCCCAGCATCTGAACATTTATTTCTAAATAAATCACTGTTTAACAAGAAATATTTGGCAATCCTGTGCTTTTCTTGTGGTGTTACATAGAATAACATCACTGTTAACTATGGGAAAAGCAGCTACTTTAAAATCTGTACTTCCTCACACAACTTTCAGTGCAAAAAAAACTCTAAAAAATGTCACAACTTTTTGAAAAGTTCCCACAAATTCAGGCTTTTTGGGCCGCAACAATCACAAAAACAGCCGATGAAATCCTGGAGGGACTGAAACACAGTGAGTTAGGTTAACTGGCATCAACTGGGGATTCTAAATCGTCCTTAGGTGTGGATGTGAGAGTGAATGGTTGTCTGTCTCTCTGTGTTGGCCCTGCGATGGACTGGCGATCTGTCCAGGGTGTACCCTGCCTCTCGCCCAAAGATGCTGGGATAGGCTCCAGCCCACCCCACCCCCCTCCACGACCCGAAAAGGATTAAGCGAAAGAAGATGGATGGATATGTATACATGCTTCATGCATTGAATTTCTTTACTTACTCCAGATTGTTAACTTGACACTACACACCCTTTGCACTAAAGAAAGCACTTGTTAGCACTTTGTGAAATCATAAGTTAAATAATAAAAAGTGCATTATTCTAACTGATTTTGGGTCAGTTGTTTATGTGATAATTTATGTATTAACAAAGTTAGAGTATTCCTGGTACAACTTGTAGCATTAGGTCGCTAAGACTTCTTCCTGGTAAGTAAAATAGCTATTAAAATTATAATTTCCCTGATTAAATTGGGATTGGATCAAATTGAATCAGAATTGAATCGATTCAGAACCTCAAGAATCAGAATCAAATCAATTTGATTATGGAAATTAGTGATGATTCCCAGCACTAATATCCGCTATCCCTCCTCTGCACATGTCCATACAATCTCAGCCTTGCCTCTCTTACTTTGTCTCCAAACCACTCAACCTGAACTGTCCCTCTGATACAGCAGAGAAAATAAGTATTGAACACGTCAACATTTTCCTCACTAAACATATTTTCAACAGAGCCATTGATCTGAGATTTTCACCAGATATCAGTAACAACCCAAGTAATCCACACATACAAAGAAATCAAAGCAACTGTGTTCACAAAACAAGTTATATTTAATAAAGTGGAATGACACAAGGAATAAGTATTGAACACATGAAGAAAAAGTGATGCAAAAAGGTATAGAAAGCCAAGAAACCAGCTGAAACCCATCAGAATTTAGGAAGCCATCCCATCCTCCATCAGTGCAAATTAATTTCAGCTGGTTAAGTCCTGGCTGATAGCCTTTAAAAAGGTCTGTGAATATCAGATTGTCAAACCACAAAGAACTCATGATGGGTAGATGCAAAGAGCTGTCTAGATCGTTGCAACCTTATTGTTGCAAAACATGATGGCATTGTTTACTGGCACATTTCTAAACTGCTGAATGTTTCAATGAGCACTATAGACTGGGACAAAGCAGGATACAGGAGGGACTCAACTAGAAACAGAAGCGTGTTGATCATGCCATATGACTAACAAGTACACCAGAATGAACAAAGGGAGACACAGGGTTACAGTAAATAAGGCAAGAGGTAATCAAAGAATATAGAGCAGGTGAGGACACTAATCAATGCTAACAACTGACACATGAGTAGAACAGTGACGACGGACATATGAAAACAGGATGGGTGAGGCAGCGCGCACAATCACTGACAGGGGATGCACAGAAACATAAACAGAGGATCAGGAGTGACAAGACCAAGACAATCATAATACACAACAGGAACACAATATTGATAGCACTAAGAACCAAGACAAAACACAGAAAATCATATGACAATAAACTCAAGGCAAGAACATGTGTCCAACCCATGTTCTGACATTACCCCCCCCCCCCCCAAGAGGCAGCTCCCAGATGACCCTTAAACAAAAACAGAAAATGACCCTTCCAGGGTGGGTGGTGGGGGCACATGGTCAGGTGGGCCAAACACAAATCCTTTCCCCCCTCCACAGAGTCCAAAACAAGAAAACACAGCTTGCGGGGCATAACCCTAAGTCTACGGCCCCAAACCAAAAACAAAGCGGATCGGGTGGCCTACCAAAGTCCCAGGGCCACCGGACCAGACAGCAAAGCAGGTTGGGTGGTCTTCTACTGTCCAAGGACCACCAGATGGATGCACACGGCATGTCGGGTAGCCTACCAAAGTCCAAAGGCCACCAGACAGATGAACACGGCACGTCGGGTGGCCTACCCAAGTCCAAGGGCCACCAGACGGATGAACACAGCACCGTAGGGGCGTTGACCTCAGGAGCTTTTGACACAGGAGCAAACAGGAACTTTATGCTCAGAAGGTAACAGCATGGGAACTTTCTGGTCAGGAGACAACATAAGAGCCTTAACCTTAGGAAATAATGACATGGAGATCTTAAACTTAGGAGATGACACAGGGGCTTCTTGCTCTGGAGGTAACACAGAAAGTTTAAAACCAGGAAATCATGACAACATGGAAATTTTAAGCTCAGGAGCTAATGACAACACAGGTACTTTAAACTCAGGAGATAATGATAACAGAGACTTTAAACTCAGGAGAAGATAATATGGACACTTTAACTTCAGGAGGTGTTGACATGGAACCTTTAACTTCACGATGTGTCCACATGGAAACCTTGACCTCAGGATGTATCCACATGGAACCCTTGACCTCAGGAGATGTCAACATAGAACCTTTAAACTCAGAAGAAAACAACATGGGAACTCCTTGCTTTGGAGAAAATAATGTAAGAGCCTCTTGCTCTGGAAAAAAAACAAATTAGGAGCCCTTTGCTCCAGGGAGAACAATGTAGGAGCTCTTTGCTTTGGAAAAACAATGTAGGAGTTCTAAACTCTGGAGAAAACAACACAGGAGTTTCTTGCTCAGAAGAAAACAACATAGAGGTTTTAAACCCAGGAGATAACATAGGAACCCTTTGCTCAAAACAAAACAATATGGGGGTTTTAAACTCAGAAGATGACATTAGGGCTTTTTGCTCTGGACACCACAAAGGAGCTTTTTGCTCTGGGGACAACACCGGAGATTTAAACATCATAAGAGCTTCTGGCTTTGGAGGCAACATAGGAGCTTTAAGCACAGGAAATAACACAGAAACTCTAAGCTCAGGGATAATTCAATTCAATTCAATTCAATTCAACTTTATTTATATAGCGCCATTTCACAACAACAGTCATCTCATAGCACTATCAACTGTAGGGGGGAACCCCCCCAGTTGCAGAAAAACCCCAGCAATCAGGCGATCCCCTGTGAGCAAGCACTTGGCGACGGTGGAGAGGAAAAACTCCCTTTTAACAGGAAGAAACCTCCAGCAGAACCAGGCTCAGGGAGGGGCAGTCATCTGCTGCGACTGGTTGGGGGGGGTGAGGGGATAGAGAAGAAGAAAAGAACAGACATGTAGAGAGCAAATAGCACGATGGGGACTCAATCTATGGGAGAGAACAAACAAATGTTAATGACCAGCAAAAAAAAAAATATTTCATAGAGAGTGAGGAAAGGAGTGAGGTCCAGTGCATTACTGGAGGTCCCCCGGCAGACTAAACCTATTAGCAGCATAACTAAGGGAGGGTTCAGAAACACATGATCCCTCCCTAATTGTAGGCTATATCAAAAAGGTAGGTAGATAACACAGGAGCCCTTAATTCAAACACAGATAACAGGGGAGTTTTAAGTTCAGGAGACACTAATACAGAAACCTTTGGCTCAGGAAACAACATCACATGAGTTTCTAGTTCAGAGGATATCAACACAGGAGTTTGTAATTCTGAAGGCAATAATACTGGGGTTTTTAGTTCAGAAGCTGGCAATGGTGGCACACTGACCTCAAAAACAGTAGGTAGAGACCCCCTAGCCTCTGAAACGGCCAGCAGAGTGGGCTGCTCAATCTCTTTGATGATGGCAGGAGCGGACTGCTCACCCTCTGAAATGGCGATGGTGGAGTGGACTGCTCGCTGTCTGGAATTGTGACGGGTGGAGCGGACTGCTCACCCTCTGGAACTGCGACGGGTGGAGCGGACTGCTCGCCCTCTGGAACTGTGACAGGTGGAGTGGACTGCTCACCCTCAAGAACTGCAACGAGTAGAGTGGACTGCTCACCCTCAGGAACTGTGATGGGGGAACGGACTGCTCGCCCTCAGGAACTGCAATGGGTGGAGTGGACTGCTTGCCCTCAGGAATTGCAGCAGGTGGAGTGGACTGCTCGACCTCTGGGATGATGGGTGGAGGTCCCCTGACCTCTGGATCGTGGCTGGAGCGTGATCCTCTTGCGGCTCCATCCTCAACACAGTCACCTCGGATGAGGAAGAGGAACAGGAGGTCAGTGAGGTGACACCACAGTCATTACCAGCAGAGACTGATGGGGAGAACCCAAAAACTGGTGGGATCTGCGTCTGGGTCCCCCCATCAGAAGTAAGGCAAGTCTTTCCTATAATGGTGATAGAAAATAAAATAAAAGGTACTCACCTTAACTCCTGGTCTCCTGCTGCCGGGGAGACTACCTTAGGATGCATAGCTGGAACTGGAGCGTGCCCTTCCGGCTGAGCGGGAACAGGAGAGTACACCTTGGGTTGAGCAGGAACAGAAGCTGATAGTGGTGCTGGGGAGCGGCGTGGCGCTGGTACTGGAACTGGGGAGCAATATGAAGCTGGTATAGGAGCTGGGGCAGTTGGGTCATCTGACGCCAGCTGGTTCCAACTCGGCAGGGACACAAGTTCAGGGAAAAGCTAGGGTTTATAGTTCAACACTAGCTCCTTCTGAGCAAGCACAGCCTGCCACCACTCCTCGTGCTCCTCCTCATCACCCCCACACAGAGATGCCAATGCCACAACCCCGATCTAGCAAACCACAGGGTCCTGCGGCATCGACATGAAGGCAGGTGCTGATAGAGGGGCCTCTGGGACAGCAGCCTCCTCCCAGACCAGTCAGTTTCCACCCAGCATGGCCAAACTCTTGGAAAAAGCAGGTGGAGACACAAGAGATGCAGGTGAGGATGGGTGGATGGAACAGGCAGCAGAGAGCGGTGGAGAGTTCAGGAGTGATGGTTGGTGGCTGTAGCTGAGCTCCCTCCCCAGGAACAAGGCAAGCCCTTTCATTTATATATGATGAAAAAAGAAAAATAAGAGGGTACTTGCCATTGTTCCCGTTCTGCTGCTGCTGGGGAGTCGGAAGAGCCCTTTCGGGAGATGACATGGTGCATCCGACGAGGTGCCACTGCACGGTGGTGTGATGCAGTGTCAAGGGAGGAGGACACAGAGGCCTGGAGTGCCTCTGTCGGAGAAGAACAGCCGGGCCGCTGTCTCCGTCGGTGCCGACATGAGCCACATCCTTCGGCTCATGTAGATTTCTCCTCCTTCAGATCCTCTCCCACCACCAGTGATAGCTCCACCAGCTCCCAGGGCATCCTCAGCGACTTAGTACAGAGCGCAGGAGTCCGGCATGCTGGGAAAACTGTTGCAAGGAGGGAAAGCGTTTAATTAATTCCTCAATGTCCTCCAGACAGCTGAGGGTTTTCCCTGGCGTGTGGGAGGTGCTGGCATCCTCGACCAGGATCTTGATGCGGGAAACAGCCCAATTTTCTTCCTTACTAAGATTCATATTAGAACTTCCATCCACTGGGTCCATTTTGCTGATGTCCTTCTGTCACAATGAGGTAGAGACTGAACCCAAACACTGGACATCAGTTTGGCAGTAGTTTATTAAGAACTGGTCACTCTGACACAGCTTGTGGGCTTAAACAGAAAATACAGCTCGGAAGCTGTAACAAAAGATGGCAGCAAACAGACTGGACTAAGACTGGGACAAAACAGGATACAAGAGGGACTCAACTAGAAACAGAAGCGTGTTGATCACGCCGTATGACGTATGAAATAAGGCAAGGAGTAATCAAAGAATACAGAACAGGTGAGGACACTAATCAATACTAACAACTGACACATGGGCAGAACAGTGACAACGGACATGGGAAAATAGGATGGGTGGGGCAGCACACACAATCACTGACAGAGGATGTACAGAAACATAAACAGAGGATCAGGGGAGACAAGACCAAGACAATCATAATACACAACAAGAACACAATCCTGACAAGACTAAGGGCCAAGCCAAAACACAGAAAATCATGACATATGACAATAAACTCAAGGCGAGGACATGGGTCCAACCCACGTCTTGACACACGTTGCTATAAACCAGCCACAACCAGGAGCTCCTCGCAAGATTTCTGACAGAAGAGTCAAAAGAATTATCAGAAGAGTTATCCAAGAGCCAAAGACTACTTGTGGAAGCTCTAGAAGGACCTGGAGTTAGCAGATACTGCTGTTTCAAAGAAAGCAATAAATAATGCACTGAGCCAACATGGGCTCTATGCCCACTCACCTCACAAGACTCGATTGCTGAAGAAAAAGCATGTTAAGATAAGATAAGATAAGATAAGCCTTTATTAGTCCCACAACGGGGAAATTCCAGGATTGCAACAGCACAGGGATAGCAACACTCAGAGCAACAATCAGAAGGCAAGAAAAAAAAAAAAAAAAAAAAAAAAACAAGCAAGCAAGAGCAGCTAATATACATATGTACATATTACTATAAAATATATATATGCACACACACACACAGACACACAGTGCAGAGCATTGTAGCTGGATGGAATAAATATATGAATATATGAACACACAGTGCAGAGCATTGTAGCTAGATGGAATAAATATGTAAATATATAAACACCCACAGTACGGAGCATTGCAGCTAGGTGGAATAAATATGCAAGTATATAAACACACACAGTGCGGAGCAATGTAGCTAGATGGAATAATATGTAGATATATAAAAACACAGTGCGGAGCATTGTAGCTAGATGGAATAAATATATAGATATATAAATATAAACACACCCAGTGCAGAGCATTGTAGCTAGATGGAATAAATATGTAAATATATAAACACACACAGTGCAGAGCATTGTTGCTAGGTGGGATGAAACAGCATAACCGTCTATTTAGTTATCCTACATGGTATGATTATGTGCCCATACATATTCTCACCCTCCATAGCGACCGGTATGTTCCTAGTTGTATGCCGGAGAGGACCATTGTGTAAGTCTATTGCATCTTTTGCATTCAAAAAAAAAAAAAAAAAACTATTAGTTTGTTACGTCTTTTTGCTATCTCTGCGAGCAGCCCTGCTTAGGTTGTACAGTCTGACAGCCGTTGGTAGGAAGGACCTACGAAACCTCTCGGTTGTGCACCTGGGATGATGTAGTCTGCTGCTAAATGAGCTCCTCAGTGCATCCAGTATGTCCTGCATAGGGTGGAACTCGGACTCCAGCAGAGATGACAGTTTAGCCACCGTCCTTCTCTCTCCTATCTCCTCCATTGGATCAAGGCGCTGCCCCAGGACAGCGCCTTGATCCAATGATGTTGATGTTGAAGCTCATTTAAAATTTGCTGCTTAGCATTTGGAGAAGCCAGTAAAATACTGGAAGAATATAGTCTGGTCAAACAAGACCAAAATTGAACTTGTTGGATGCCACAACACACTGCATGTTTAAAAGCGAAATAACACTGCACGTCCTATCATGGTGTGGGGGTGTTTTTCAGCACATGGTACAGACAGACTTCATATAATTGAAGGAAGGATGAATGGACAAATGTACAGAGACATCCTTGATAAGAACCTCTTGCCATCTGCCAACATGCTGAAGATGAAATGAGGGTGGATATTTCAGCAAGACAATGATCCCAAACATGAAGCCAAGGAAACTCTCAACTGGCTCCGGAAAAGGAAAACAAAGCTGCTAGAATGGCCACCTGAATCCAATTGAAAATCTATGGAACAAACTGAAGATCAGAGTTCATAGAAGACACCCACAGAACCTTGAAGATTTGACAGTTCGTGTGGAAGGATGGGCTAAAATCACTCCTGAGCAATACCTGCACCTAGTTTCTCCATACAGGAGGCTGTTACTCCATGCAGGAAGCTGTTATTACCAAGAAAGGCTTTTCTACTAAATATTAGAATGGATTTCACCAATGAATTTCACCAAGCATGTTCAATACTTATTCCCTGTGTCATTCCACTTTACTAAATATAACCTGCCTTGATTTCTTTGTATGTATAGATTACTTAGGTTGTTAGTGATATCTGGTGAAAATCTCAGGTCAATGGCTCCATCAGAAATATGTTTAATGAGAAAAATGGTGACATGTTCAATTCTTATTTTCTCAGATGTATACTTATTTCTAACCCTTTTCCTCCCAATGAGAATCTGAGCATCTTCAACTCTGCCACCTCCAGTTCTGCTTCAAGTCTTTTTGTCAGTGCCACCATCTCCGAACCATACATCATAGCAGGTCTCACAACCATCTTATAAATCTTCCCTTTCACTCTAGCTGCTATCCTTCTGTCACAAATCACCTCTGACACTGGTCTCCACCCACTCCATCCTGCTGTCACACTCTTCTTCACCTCTCTTGTGCAATTTCCATTGCACTGGATGGTTGTCCCCAGGTATTTAAACTCATCCACCTTCACTACCTCTACCTCTACCTCTGCATCTTCACTGTAGCATCTGCCTCCCTCTCATTCACACTCATGTATTGTGTCTTGCTTCTACTGACTTTCATTCCTCTTCTCTCCAGTGTATACCTCCATCTCTGCAGGTTCTCTTCCACCTACTCCCTACTCTTACTACAGATCACAATGTCATCTGCAAACATCATGGTCCACGGAGTCTCCTTCCTGACCCCGTCTGTCAGCCTGTCCATCGCCATGGCAAACAAGAAAGGGCTCAGAGCCAATCCCTGTTGTAACCACACCCCCACCTTGAATCCATCTGTCATCCTGCAGCACACCTCACCACCATCTCACTGTCCTTACACATGTCCTACACCACCCTCACATACAGTACTTCTCTGTCACTCCTGACTTTCTCATATAGTTCCACACTTCTTCTCTTGGCACCCGATAATATGCTTTCTCTAGATCCATGAAGGCACAGTCCAACTTCTTCTTACGTTCTCTATATTTCTCCATCAGCACTCTTAAAGGAAATACTGCATCAGTTTTAAGAACATGTGGACATTTCATGTTGGTGCTAATTACAGATGGTTGAGGATGTCTGACTAAATTAAAGACAGTTAATTTGATTTCACCACCACTGAAGAGAAGAAATTATGTAGTACATGGGATATATACAGTAGTCTTGGCTTCAACTTGATCTCAGTCTCTCTTGGTCTTGGTCTTGGTCTTAGCTCAGTCTCAAACCCTTAAAGTCTTGGTCTTGTTTTGGTCTCACCACACTCTGGCCTGGTCATGTTTTGGTCTTGGTTCTTGACTACTACACTATATTTTACTATTCATTTTGATTACAGGTCAAATGCTGGTACACGCAGAACAATTCCAACTGATCATTTTCCTCAGCTCATGACTGACTGCAGTGTTTTCATTATAAATGAGGAAAAATTAAATTAATAACACAATTTTAAAATTAATATTTAGCAAGGGGATAGAAAAAAAATCACTGACTGACTGGATGATCTCACCCTGAACAACAACAACAAAAATAGCAACTGCAATTAAAAAAATAGAGATTACATTTAGGTGGGCTTGTCTTGTCAGATATTTAAAACACACACAGAATGAGTCCATTGCAGTCCAGTGAAATTCACGTGACCTCTGTAACCAAAGGAGAAACTTTCATCAGAAATTTGATTTCTATTAATGGTTTTAAATGATTTTTTTTCTTCTTTCCGTTTAAATCAAGCGCCTCCTATTCAATGAGGATATTTTCGGCGTAATTTACAGGCGACACTAGGTGGCATCAAGTTACTGCAGTTAGGATTTTAATCCACATTTTCAGCGTCTGCGCAGCCAGAAGGAGCCTCTCTGTGTGCAAATGAAGCGTCAGATGTCTCCATATAGACTTCTAGGCAGTCTGACTGTAGCTTTAGAGAATCACAGAAAAAGAGAGAATAACTATCACGCTCGCGCACGCACGCGTATGAGATGGTGGAGAAAAGACAAATAGATGGGGGGGGGGGGGGGATAGAAAGATATCAGTGGCGCTTTGAACTCTCACAGCCCTCCTCGAGTTCAGTTAAACCTCCCGACACTCGCGCCGCCGAACCAGCTTCTCCTCACGTTAACTCCGCCCAAAGCGCGCGTCCGTGGTGACGTCCAGACGCATCGCTCTCCTCCGCCGTCCCGGAGCAGCATCATCCATCATCATCCACCTCTCTCGCCCTCTCTCTCCCGCTCTCTCTCTCTCTGTTGTCTTTTTAACGTAACTTCAGATCGGGGGAGCAGGGAGCTTCTGGAAAGCCTGGTCTGGCGACGCCATCTCCGCTGCAGGATCTCCTCCTCGCTCGGCGTCCCTGCTTAAAGCTGGACACGCAAACCGAAAGGGATCAGCTTGCATATATGCTTTTAAAGGGGAGGAAAACGTCGCTTCCTCCGGTGGATTTTTTGCCTCCCTCTTTTATCCCCCCTCTGTGGATGTTAATAGTGCTTTTTTTTTTTTAACGGGTTTGAATGAAGCTGTCTTTTTGGATTTCGATCGCGCCGAGGCTGTTTCTGGGTGACCGCTCCTTCTTTATTTGTGAAGTCGCGCATTATAATTCCGTACCGCTGTACTATGAGCTACATGTAGTTCATTTAGGTTGAGTTTGAGTCATTTTGTCAAACAATGCCGCGGTTTTCTTGAGTGTGTGAAAGAGTGCAGAGAGAGCGCAATAATCCGTGCGTTAAAAAAAAAAGAAAAAAAAGAAGAAGTTGGACGCGCAAAGTTTTGGAGACGAGTCGATGATGGCTATGGTAGCGTGGAGAAACCCCGAGGGCGTCGGGGACCCCCAGGGGACCCTCTCCTCCCCGGTGTCCCAGGTCGCGCCTCTGCCTCTGCCGGGAGAGCTGACGGCACACATGAACCCGGCGCCCCCTCTGGAAATACCCCAGCCGGCGTCGCAGCCAGGCGGGCCCGGCGGCACCCCGGCGGCCGCCGCCGCAGCCGCCGCAGGCGGCAACAACCACACCAACAGCGGCGGCACCTCCTCTTCCTCCTCCTCCTCCTCCTCCTCCCTGTCCATGGACAAGCAGCAGAGCCAGCAGATCGAGTGCATCGTGTGCGGCGACAAATCCAGCGGGAAGCACTACGGACAGTTCACGTGCGAGGGATGTAAGAGCTTCTTCAAGCGCAGCGTCAGGAGGAACCTGACCTACACGTGCAGGGCCAACAGGAACTGTCCCGTGGACCAGCACCACCGCAACCAGTGCCAGTACTGCCGCCTCAAGAAATGCCTCAAGGTCGGCATGAGGAGGGAAGGTACGCGCTGGCATCACCCGATCCCTGTTTTCGCCCTCGGTATTATGACACCCAGCAGCACCCACATGGTTCAGGCCAGAGTCACGCAACCATTTGCCCCCCCCCACCCCCCCTGAATTTATTATTAAACTGTGATAAACCTCACTAAAGACACCCCAGCTCCGCACGGGCTACATCCATATAGCCTAGCTTATGTGTGCAGTATTTCTTTGTAGCCTTCAGCTGTGTTTCCTTTGTCTGGCTTAGAGTCACGCTATTATCCTCTCAGGGGAAATAAGAGTTATGCTGCTTATATCGTATATTTTTTTTACACCATACAGGAGGCGGCATTAGAAACGGACTTGTGAGGTCCAGTTAGCACCCTGTAGCTCGGTGCTGTATTAGCCGCTTCGTGTCCGTTACTGTGCGTAATAAAGGTCAAGGGTGCACTTTGACGCATTTTCGTTTCCGTTCTAAGCTTTAAAGTGTGCACGGGTTTTTTTTGTTTGTTTGTTTTTTTAGATGGGCTATGTGCACATGAGGGCACAGTGCGCGAATGTTTCTGCGGAAGTGTGCATTATTTGTCAGTGGTACATGCAGGTCAGAGGCTGCACGGCTGCAGGCCTGTTGCGCCTCTAGGCTGTAAAGCGCAAAATAAAACGTGTTTATCCTAAATATGGCAGTTGAAATATTTTTTTTAACAAGCAAACAACTATGGGGGTTAAAGTGCAAACACGTTAGCGTGTATCAGAAGAAATTACTGTATATAAAGGGCCACGCCAGCAGCGCGCCTCATAATTAAAACGCATTTTTTTTTTATTAACTAATGTTAATAATCATTTTAGAAGGGATGCAAGACGTGTAGATACAGTTAGACGCGTTTATTGTAAATTAAGACACACTGTTTGTGATGGATACACGTGATTATGGTTGAGCTGATGCAGGACGTGTTAAAAGGCTGTTTTAACGCTCCTGTTCTAAGAGTGACACAATAGTTAAAGTTAAAAAAAATCCCTCAAGCTTTTATCTGCAGGGTTGTGGTCGGAAAAGGTTTGTTTTGGGGTTTTTTTTGCATGTATATGTGTTTTAAAAAAAAGTTTATCAAGTGACTTTAAAAGCCAGAAAACGCATGTAGCGCGTGCGCCAGCTGTTAAAGTGTTATTTTGCCTTAATTGACGTTTTTAAAAGACGCACAGCCGCCCGTGCAAATGTCACGTGTGACGTTCTGAATGCCTCCTAGCTCCGTGTGGCATTTCTGCTGCTCGTTTCGTCCAGTTGCAGCCAACAGCCTCCTGGATTTTAATGGAGCGGCAGATGTGACAAATTAAACTGCTATAAAATCACCATTAATTCCGCTCCATCCAAAACCAGGACGTGATGAACTGGTGTTTGGGCTGTTAAGATTCAAGGCTCACACGTGGCTCTTTGTTATTAAGAAGTGGAGACCGGCCAGAGACCTTTAAAGATATTTTCAATAAGGATATTTAATCATCTAAAACATTTATTCGTTTGCACATAATCTTTTTTGATTTTCCTATTGGTTTTACCCCCTTCTGCCTCACTCACTCACTCTGCTGTTATTTCTAACTGTTTATATATTTAGCTGTCCAAAGAGGCAGGGTGCCCACCCAGTCCTACCACGGCCAGTTCTCCCTGACTAACGGGGACCCCCTCCAGTGCCACACCTACCTGTCGGGCTACATCTCCCTGCTGCTGCGGGCCGAGCCCTACCCGACCTCCCGGTTCGGCTCGCAGTGCCTGCAGAGCGGCAACATCATGGGCATCGAGAACATCTGCGAGCTGGCGGCGCGGATGCTCTTCAGCGCCGTGGAGTGGGCGCGCAACATCCCCTTCTTCCCGGACCTGCAGGTGCCCGACCAGGTGGCGCTGCTGCGGCTCACCTGGAGCGAGCTGTTCGTGCTGAACGCGGCGCAGTGCTCCATGCCCGTGCACGTGGCGCCGCTGCTGGCCGCCGCGGGCCTGCACGCGTCGCCAATGTCCGCGGACCGGGTGGTGGCCTTCATGGACAACATCCGGGTCTTCCAGGAGCAGGTGGAGAAGCTCAAGGTGCTGCACGTGGACTCGGCGGAGTACAGCTGCATCAAGGCGATCGTGCTGTTCACCACAGGTAAAAACGAAACAAAAACGGTAAAACACCCACGCACGGGGGCTGGAAGTGTTCATTTATTTTATGGCTGAAGTTAGAAATCAGATCGATTAAACTGATTTGCAAAAGGCAACCAGAGAAGAGATTAAACATGAAAAAACCCGAAAATATTACCTGTTATTATCACGCTTTAGTTAAAAAAAATAGCCACATTTCAACATAACATCAAACGCCTTTAAGCCCAACCAAATATGAGAAGCAGGAACACAAATCTATAAAAATGTCCTCTTTTTTCTGCCACACTGGTCAGTTATGCTTTTATATGTGGATGAAAATGAAGGTGTGTAACAAGGGCGTGCACAGGTATGGGCTATTGTTGCCTGTTTGAGCCACCCCTCCAGAGGAGGAAAAAAACCCTCAAAAATAATAATTGAAAAAAAAAACAACTTTTGTCTTTTTTCATAGTCGTGTGGCCTTATACTAGAAAATTTTCGTTTTTTTCTGCTTCTCACAAAATTTCATATAACTTTGAGACTTTATTATTATATTTGCACTAAATTATAGTAAATCTGGAACCTTTTAAAAAATTAGTTTAAATTTGGAATTTTCACATGTAATTTTGAAACATTCTCATGAATTGATTGTTTTTTGTCATGTCTAAATTTATTTTTTCTCTTTATTGAAATTAAAGGCATTTTCCCTCAAATTTAGGATATTTCATGAAAATTTGAGTCTGTTTTTGCCTGTGAATTTATTTTTTCCTCCTTGAATTTATGGTTTTCTGTCATAAATTCAACTATTTTTTTTTCCAACTTTGCACCTTGTCCTCAACATTTTTCTCCCTTAAGTATTTCTTTAAAAAAAAAATAGATTTCTTCTTTTAAACGTGTTACTTTTCATCTTGTAAGTTTGACTTTTTGTCAAAAATGTATAACTTTTTCTCATGAATTTAGTGCATTTTTAAAATACATTTCTTGGTTTTTTTAGACATTTTCATTGATTGTAATTGTATATGCGACTCTTTTCCTCATAAATTTACAATTTTTATTGTGAATTTGTGAGTTTTGTCTTATAAATTCACATTTTTAACTTAAAACTTTGCAACAGCCCCTGAAAATGTCCGTGCAGGTCTGATTATTTGTTATATGGACAATATAGTTGCCATGATCAGACAAATAAATAAAAAATTAAAATGGATAAATGAAATAAAGAAACAAAAGAAAGATACATATTTTTTTATTTAATTTTCATTTACATGTCCTATTTTCTTATTTTCTATAAAGGCAGGCAAAAAATTAACTCCTAAACATTTTTTTTAAGTTGAGCATGTTTAAATTAAAGAAATACCTTGTGTTTTCACAAAATACGCCAATTGTGCTTTTTTTTGTTATAAAAATGGGGGGGGGGGTGATAAAGGAATCATTTTTATTTTGGTTGACTTTTTCTGTTTTTCTTTTCATTTTTTATCTTAACCATTGAAAAAAACATAAAACCATATTAAGTATTTTTAAAGACTATGAAAATGTCATAAAACTCCCAAAATATGAGAAATATGTAGAAGATGTACAAGATACACAAAGCGTCTCTTTTCACAAATGTGCATTTTTGTGGAAAAATGGAAAAAGAAAAGGACTAAAGATGAAGAAATCATTATTAATTTACATTATCCTTAAAATAAAGTCATTTTTTCTGTGGGATACATTAAATGCATGCAAAAACAGTCTTCCTATATGTAATCAATATAAGAATTTTTTTTTAAAAAAAGAAACAGGTATTTACTGTAATTGTGTTGGCATTAGTAGAGAGGTTTCTGGGATTTTCCATGAACTGACATGGCCTTGTGTATTTATCTGCTCTCGTGCATTAAAAAGCATGGAGGAGGCAGTGAGTGCATTGAATCCCTGCAGCCTTGAAATATGAAATACTTCATATGAATCATAAAAGAGCTTATGCAAAAGAAACCATGAACCAGTCGACCCCCTCTAACATTATATTCCTTTAAATCATGTCAGAAAAGGGATTTTTTTTTTAAGCTTTTGTGTATTGTATGGCATGTACCATTTTATTTTTGTTCATTTTAACACCAAATATAGAAGAAATTGACTTAAACATTGTTTTGAGCATGGCAGAATGACCTAGATAGCTGGTTTATTTTGCTTATTAAACCTTTGAATCCTTTTTTTTATTATTATTTGTTTCCCGCCCATGAAACAACTTTGGCCTGGCCGCTGCCATGCAAAATTTATGGTTGCCTCACAGCCTTTTAATGGCAGCCACAATGATGTTTGATGGCTGGACTGCGAGCGTGGGTTCAAAGGGACAAGTAGCAGCAAAGCAAAAATTAAAAGCCCCTCTCCCATTGGTGTGCTCCAGGCCCCGTGAGCGCGTGTGAGCGCGCGTTTCCTAAACTGGGACACAGTCGTGCTGCAACGTCGACTGCTGCCAGCCGGCCTGCAGCTTTACAGTAGGAACAGTGGAGGCTGCTGCGTGCACGAGTGTAAAATTCACCTTTTAACACCCTGCTCATAGCTGGATTCAGCAGAAGAAATACACCCCAGATGCATGGAATTGATGAGATTTCAGGTGCCTGTTTTCGCCACGCACAGCACCGAAAACTTCACATTAGACACCATCATCTCTGCCTCTGTGTGCATGGGCTGCGCTGCTTTATTTATTGATAAATATTCAGCATATGCGTTGATTTTTCCCTCTGGCTTCTCTCAGATCTGCGTTCCCAATAAGAAACTGAGTAAATCCAGCCAAAAATGTTCAAGAATATGTTGCCCTGCCCTGAATTTTTCTTTTAAAGCAAAGTGTTTCATTGTCTGGCATTAACACGTTCTCTCAGTCAGTGATTTTTTTTTAACGTCACATGAACATTATGTGAATTTTTTTAATCCACTCTTTCCATTTTGAGTTGTGTTTGGACTGTTAAAACATTAGTGTGTGGAAGACAGCCATGATATTTGTAAAAGAAGCATGGTAACAATAATAATGACCTGAAAATGTTTCATTTCTGACAAAAATGCAGTGTGTATGGTGTTTGCTGAAAAATGCTTTTCAGAAATGCTTAGAAAGGCTCTAATAAAAAAAAAAAGCTAAAATAGCCTAATCATTAAAATGTTTGCATAGAAGTGAAAATAGCGCAAAAATTGCAGTTATCTTATACGTGCTAAATAAAAGCATAAACCTAAAAACAAGCTGAATCTTTAAAAGTGTTAACATAAAAGCAGAAATACTTTTAAAATATAAGAATTCTATGTTAAACATGTTAAGTGAAATGCAAAAGTTTAAAAATACTAGCTTAGTGTGGCTTGTATGATGATGATGATGATGATGATGATGATGATGATATTAATAATGCCTGTATGAGAACATTGTTAAAAAAGATTCATGTAATTAATTAATATGTAAATTGTAAATTAAAGGAATCAAAAAACTCAACTAATGTTATTATTGCTATTATTAGATATCACAATATCATTGTTGTAATTTCTTTTTCCCACTAATCCAAGTGTTGACAGTGTTCCCTAAAAGATCTTAAATGTATTGGGTTTTTTTATAAGATCATAATAATCCTTAAATTTCTCTATGCCACATAAACAAGATTGCTTGATTTTTTTTAAAAAAAAAACATTTGTACAGTGAGATCTTTGTATTCATTCACTGTGAGTTTGTTTGCAAAATAGGAAGTAAAATGAAAACCAAGAACAGATATTTTTTTTTTTGATCTGAGCTGGATCAATATCCCAAAATTTTCAGCAGTTTTTGAATAAAACTCTCTACTGTGAAATATGGTAACTTTTGGTTATTTTGCACATGACCAATTGAATCGACTTTCTACTATGTAAAGGTAAAGCCAACTTTATTATCATTCAGTCCATACAGCCAGCCATGTACAGTAGAACAAAATTACGTTTCTCTTATCTACAATGTTAATCACATATAGAATCAGAGGGGTCGCTGCCATGCAAGGCGCCACTACAAATTTCCCTCCTCCGTTCCATTCTTGCTGAGCACCAAGCTGGATGACAGGAAGTTTCACTTTTATATGGTCTTTAGCATGACCTGGTCAGGATTCGAACCCCGGCCTCCCGGGTGTGGGGCAGATGCGCTACCAACTAGGCCACCACTCCGGTGGTGGCCTAGTATATGTATATATATGTGTATACAGTATGCACGGTGTACTGCACGGTGGCGCAGTGGTTAGCACTGCGGCAGCACAGTTTACCCTCAGCCGGGGGATCGCGGGGATCATGAGATCGTGGGTTCGATCCCAGCCCCCGGCCAACAGTGATCTGTGTGGAGTTTGCATGTTCTCCCCGTGTTGCGTGGGTTTACTCCGGGATTTCTCCGGTTTCCTCCCACATGCCAAAAACATGCAGGTTAGGGATATGGGGCACTTGCACACGCAGCGACCGGCAGCTGGTGGCTTGTCACCAGACTGCAGAACAAATCTACCTACGGGTACAAAATAAGTCCCTCAAAAAAAAAAAAAAAAAAAACAGTATGTATATATATATACGTATATATATAGTAGTGTACTAGCCTAGTTTATGTATATGTGTGTGTGTGTTGTAGTGTACTAGCCTAGTATATATATATATATATATATATATATATATATATATATATACATATATATTTCATGTCAGGTCAGACATTGGTTTGCTTGCTACCGGATAACCATGAAGACCAGTACTACCTGTCTCATGGGTCAGGCCGTCGGTGACTCAGCCGGCACCCCTGCCCTTCTGAGGGTGTGGAGGGTGAAACTGGGTGTCCTGGCAGAACTAAAAACAATATCTGTCACAGGCCTGTGGTGCACCACTCCCGGTTACACAGGGTGAGACTGGACATCCTGGCACATAAGCATATATGCCACAAGGTCTGTGGTGGACTTTTGCCAGTCGGTGCATCGTGACATGCACCACACAAAGAGCAGAGATAAACAAACCTATCATCTGGTCAGTCACTGCAACAGATACTGGAGTCAGTTTTGTCTTGGCCTGTCCTTGCCACTGATAATACCTCTATCTACCAAGAACGTGCCGCTAGTCCAGCAAAAGCTAGCGGTACTTAGATACTTTGCAAGCAATTTCATGAAATGGTCAGTCAGAAGGCAACTCATACTGGCTCAGACGTCGCCCGGGTTAACAAGGTCAGGAGTTCCTGGCAGCAAAGGGCCAAGGACAGAGGTGCGTGGAGGAATCTGATCAGACCTACTGTAAATGAAACAGCCATTGTCGCCCCCGACAGACTGCTATGATGATGATGATATATTGATATATGTACAGTGGGGCAAAAAAGTATTTAGTCAGCCTCCAATTGTGCAAGTTCTCCCACTTAAAAGATGAGCGAGGTCTCCAATTTTCATCATAGGTATACCTCAACTATGAGAGACAAAATGAGAAAAAAAAATCCAGAAAATCACATTGAAGGATTTTTAATGAATTTATTTGCAAATTATGGTGGAAAATAAATATTTGGTCACCTACAAACAAGCAAGATTTCTGGCTCTCACAGACCTGTAACTTCTTCTTTAAGAGACTCCTCTGTCCTCCACTATTAATGGCACCTGTTTGAACTCGTTATCAGTACAAAAGACACCTGTCCACAACCTCAAACAGTCAGACTCCAAACTCCAATATGGCCAAGACCAAAGAGCTGTCAAAGGACACGAGAAACAAAACTGTAGACCTGCACCAGGCTGGGAAGACTGAATCTGCAATAGTTAAGCAGCTTGGTGTGAAGAAATCAACTGTGGGAGCAATTATTAGAAAATGGAAGACATACAAGACCACTGATAATCTCCCTCGATCTGGGGCTCCATGCAAGATCTCACCCCGTGGGGTCAAAATGATCACGAGAACGGTGAGCAAAAATCCCAGAACCACACAGGGGGACCTAGTGAATGGCCTGCAGAGAGCTGGGACCAAAGTAAAAAAGGCTACCATCAGTAACACACTACGCCGCCAGGGACTCAAATCCTGCAGTGCCAGACGTGTCCTCCTGCTTAAGCCAGTACATGTCCAGGCCCGTCTGAAGTTTGCTAGAGAGCATTTGGATGATCCAGAAGGGGACTGGGAGAATGTCATATGGTCAGATGAAACCAAAATAAAACTTTTTGGTAAAAACTCAACTCGTCGTGTTTGGAGGAGAAAGAACACCATACCTACTGTGAAGCATGGGGGTGGAAACATCATGCTTTGGGGCTGTTTTTCTGCAAAGGGACCAGGACGACTGATCCGTGTAAAGGAAAGAATGAATGGGGCCATGTATCATGAGATTTTGAGTGAAAACCTCCTTCCATCAGCAAGGGCATTGAAGATGAAACATGGCTGGGTCTTTCAGCATGACAATGATCCCAAACACACCGGCCGAGCAACAAAGGAGTGGCTTCGTAAGAAGCATTTCAAGGTCCTGGAGTGGCCTAGCCAGTCTCCAGATCTCAACCCCATAGAAAATCTTTGGAGGGAGTTGAAAGTCCGTGTTGCCCAGCGACAACCCCAAAACATCACTGCTCTAGAGGAGATCTGCATGGAGGAATGGGCCAAAATACCAGCAACAGTGTGTGAAAACTTTGTGAAGACTTACAGAAAATGTTTGACCTCTGTCATTGCCAACAAAGGGTATATAACAAAGTATTGAGATGAACTTTTGTTATTGACCAAATACTTATTTTCCACCATAATTTGCAAATAAATTCTTTAAAAATCAGACAATGTAATTTTCTGGATTTTTTTTTCTTATTTTGTCTCTCATAGTTGAGGTATACCTATGGTGAAAATTGGAGACCTCTCTCATCTTTTAAGTGGGAGAACTTGCACAATTGGTGGCTGACTAAATACTTTTTTACCCCACTGTATACACACACACACACACACACACACACACATACAGAGCGGGGAAAATAAGTATTGAACATGTCAACATTTGTCTCATTAAACATATTTCTGATGGAGCCATTGGCCTGAGATTTTCACCAGATGGAGTGGGTGGAGACCAGCTAGAGTGAAAGGGAAGATTTACAAAATGGTTGTGAGACCTGCTATGATGTATGGTTTGGAGACAGTGGCCCTGACGAAAAGACTTGATGCAGAACTGGAGGTGGCATAGTTGAAGATGCTCAGATTCTCATTGGGAGGGACAGGATTAGAAATAAGTATACATCGGAGAAAATAAGAATTGAACATGTCAACATTTTTCTCATTAAGGACGGCACTGGCTCAGGAGGTAGAGCAGGTCGTCCAGTAACCACATGGTTGGCGGTTCGAATCCCGGTCTCCCCAGTATCCTGCCGTTGTGTCCCTGGGCAAGACACTTCACCCCCAATTCACTTCACCCCAACCGTGGGCTGCACGGTGGTGCAGTGGTTAGCACTGTGGCAGCACAGTTTACCCTCGGCCGGGGGATCGCGGGGATCATGAGATCGTGGGTTTGATCCCTGCCCCCGGCCAACAGTGATCTGTGTGGAGTTTGCATGTTCTCCCCGTGTTGCGTGGGTTTACTCCGGGATTTCTCCGGTTTCCTCCCACATGCCAAAAAAAAACAAAAAAAACATGCAGGTTAGGGATACGGGGCGCTTGCGCACGCAGCGACCGACAGCTGGTGGCTTGTCACCAGACTGCAAAACAAATCTACCTACGGGTACAAAATAAGTAATAAAAAAAAAAATTGCTCCTGATGGGTCTGGAAGCGCCATATTAGGCAGCATGCCACCATCAGTGTGTGAATGAATGGGTGGATGGCAGGATCTGTAAAGCGCTTTGGTCATCAAGAGATGAGAATAAAAGCGCTATATAAGTGAACACCATTTACCATTAAACATATTTCTGATGGAGCCACTGACCTTAGATTTTCAGAAGATATCACTAACAACCCAAGTAATCCACACTTACAAAGAAATCAAGACAACTGTGTTCACAAAACAAGTTATACTTCATAAAGTGGAATGACACAGGGAATAAGTATTTAACACACTTGGTGAAATTCATTTAATATTTAGTAGAAAAGCCTTTCTTGGTAATACCAGCTTCCAGATGCCTCCTGTATGGAGAAATAGGTGCATTGCTCAGGAGTGATTTTAGCCCATTCTTCCACACAAACTTTCAAATCTTGAACGTTCTGTGGGTGTCTTCTATGAACTCTGATCTTCAGCTTGTTCCGTAGATTTTCAATTGGATTCAGGTCAGGTGACTGACTGGGCCATTCTAGCAGCTTTATTTTTCTTCTCTCCAGCCAGTTGAGAGTTTCCTTGGTTGTGTGTTTGGGATCATTGTCTTGCTGAAATATCCACCCTCGTTTCATCTTCAGCATGTTGGCAGATGACAACAGGTTCTTATCAAGGATGTCTCTGTACATTTGTACATTCATCTTTCCTTCAATTATATGAAGTCTGCCTGTACCATGTGCTGAAAAACACCCCCACACCATGATGCGATGTGCAGTGTCATTTCTCCTCCAAACATGCAGTGTGTTGTGGCATCCAAAAAGGTTAATTTTGGTCTCATCTGACCAGACTATATTCTCCCAGTATTTTACTGGCTTGCCCAAATGTTGTGCAGCAAACTTTAAATGAGCTTCAACATGCTTTTTCTTCAGCAATGGAGTCTTGCAAGGTGAACAGGCACAGAGCCCATGTCAGTTGAGTGCATTACTTATTGTTTTCTTTGAAACAGCAAAAGCTGTAGGACTTTGGCTCTTGGATAACTCTTCTGATAATTCTTTTGACTCCTCTGTCAGAAATCTTGTTAAGAGCTCCTGGTTGTGGCCGGTTTATGGTAAAATGATGTTCTTTCCACTTCCAAATGATGGCTCCAACAGTGCTCACTGGAACATTCAGCAGTTTAGAAATGCCCCTGTAATCATTATGTTTTGCAACAATAATGTTGCGAAGGTCTAGAGAGTTCTTTGCTTCTATCCATCTTTGTGGTGTGACAATCTGATATTCACAGACCTTTTTAAAGGCTATCAATCAGGACTTAACCAGCTGAAATTAATTTGCACTGATGGGGGATGGGATGACTTCCTAAATTCTGATGGATTTCAACTGGTTTCTTGGCTTTCTGTGCCTTTTTGCACCACTTTTTCTTCATGTATTCAGTACTTATTCCCTGGGTCATTCTACTTTATTAAATAAAATGTGTTTTGTGAACACAGTTGCCTTAATTTCTTTGTATGTATGGATTACTTGGGTTGTTACTTAAATCTGGTGAAAATCTCAGAACAATGGCTCCATCAGAAATATGTTAATGAGAAAAATGTTGAATTGTTCAATACTTATGTTCCCTGCTGTATATATATATATATATATAGGCCCTGTGATGGACTGTTGATCTGTCCAGGGTGTACCCTGCTTCTCGCTCAAGATGTGTGTGTGTGTGTGTGTGTGTGTGTGTGAGAGAGAGAGAGAGAGAGAGAGAGATAAAAGTGTGTGTGTGTGTGTGTGTGTGTGTGTGTGTGTGTGTGTGCGCGCACACGCACGCAAAACCTGGGTGTGTCATAAACTCCCTTGTCAGGGCAGAATAAAGGCTCCAAACGCCGGCTGTGAGTTTGCAAATTTTAATCATGAAAATGCACAAAACAACAAACAAGACCAAACCAAAAACTAGTAGAAATAAGAGATACAAGAGAAGCTAAAAATAGCAAAGGCTAAGGCAACTGGGGTCGCCGGTTAAACCTGTGGAAACTAGCCGTGGAGCACACACTAGGAAGAATACAGAATACAATTCAAGAGACACTTTCGTTTGTCAGTTGATAGTAGGGTGCTGTGTCCGACAATGGTATACAGCCCCTTAAATAAGTCTACAAACAGAATACAACAAGTAGCAACAGGTGTGGGCAATCTGAGCAGGCAGGAGAAAACAAAGAAACAATTCAGGCTAGCTGGGAATAACGAGGGAGTTATCAGCGCTGACAGCTGACAGGGTCACGCCCACACAGAGCAAAACCCCAGAAAGCCATTGACAACTGTCAACTCCACGGTGGACCCAGACTGGGCCAATGCTGCACCCTCGGGCAGAAAAAGGGGATCCACGACAGCCTCGGGCGGAGGAGGTAGATAATCAACCACGGACCCAGATGAGGACTCGTGCAAGAGAGAGAAAACACATGCCGGGTTATTACTACCGGCAGCAGTGGAGAAAGCCTTTGACAGCTGTCAACCCCAAGAGAAAGAACACAACAGAATGCAAATATAACAATATGGCAGAAAGTGGAGGCAGGCAACCTCAAAAATACAATAAACAAACTATAACAAACGTAAATGGGAAAATAAATTACACTGAGAAACAATATAGGATAAGTGACAACTAAAAATGGCAACACAGTACAAATATGAAAAAAAAGACAATCTGAGCCTGGTGGAATTCCCCCGCGCTCAGAACATGACAGAGCCCCCCCCTCAAGGGGTGGAAACTAGACACCCTGGGGTAACATCAAAAGAAAAGAACCCCACCACACACACAGAAATCCCACCCCAACAAAAAAACCAACCCCACCCCGGGTGAGAGGAGGGGGTCCCAGGCACGGAGGGACCAAACCCAACCAAAAGGAACAAGAAAAACTCTCAGGATAGCTTCCCAGCAAGGCTCAGGCTAAAGGGAAACAACAAAAACAAAATTCTGCTCAGGACCCACACAAAACTTGGCCCCTAGGCCCCCCTAGGCCAAAGAACAAAACAGTTCTGGTGGTCGGCCGAAGTCCCAGGCCTGACAGATCGCGAAGTGGTAAGAGTTGGGTGGTCTGTCGGAGAATGTGAACCACCCAACCCAACGGCAACACCTGTCAGGCGGTCAGCCAGACTTCTTTAGCCACCACCACAGAGATGGTGGTCCAGGGGGTGGCCACCCAAACAGGATGACCAGAGGAGAGGAAGGAAGAGGAGTAGGGGGAGCCCCGACGACATCAGGCAGAGGACGAGTCACCACCACCACGACTGGCAGAGGAAGGGGAACCATGATGGCATCAGGCAGAGGATGGGGGACCACAGCGGCTTCTGGCAAAGGAGAGGGGACCATGATGCCCGCGGACTGGCCAGCAGCACCCTCGGAGGTCCCAGACTGGGACATGGTTGCACCCACGGTGGCTCCAGACTGGAGCGAAGCAGCACCCGCGGTGGCTCCGGGCTGGAGCGTAACAGCACCCACGGTGGCTCCGGGCTGGAGAACAGCAGCACCCACGGTGGCTCTGGGCTGGAGCGTAACAGCACCCATGGTGGCTTTGGGCTGGAGTGAAGCTGCACCCATGGTGGCTCCGGGCCGGAGCATAACAGCACCCACGGTGGCTCCAGGCTGGAGCACAGCAGCACCCACGGTGGCTCCGGGCTGGAGCATAACAACACCCGCGGTGGCTTCAGGCTGAAGCAAAGCTGCACCCACGGTGGCTCTGGGCTGGAGCGGAGCTGCACCCTTGGTGGCTCCGGGCTAGAGTGGAGCTGCACCCTCAGTGCTCCAGGCTAGAGTGGAGCCTCACCCTCGGTGGTTCTGGGCTGGAGCGGCGCTGCACCCTCGGAGGCCCCGGGTTGGGACGGAATGCCCACGACAACCTCTATCGGAGGGGAAGTAGCCCCCACGAAGACCCCGGGCTGAAGCAATGTAGCACTCGTGATGGGCCCGGGCTGGACCAGTGCTGCCCCCACGGTGGACCTGGACTGGACCAATGCTGCACTCTCAGGCAGAAAAAGGGGATCCACAACAGCCTCGGGCGGAGTAGGTGGATGACCAACCGCCAATCCAGATGAGGATTTGGGCAAGAAAGAGAAAACACACACCAGGTTATTACTACCGGCAGCAGTGGAGAAAGCCATTGACAGCGGTCAACCCCGAGAGAAAGAACACAACAGAATACAAATATAACAATATGGCAGAAAGTGGAGGCAGGCAACCTCAAAAATACAATAAACAAACTATAACAAATGTAAACGGGAAAATAAATTATACTGAGAAACAATGTAGGATAAGTGACAACTAAAAATGACAACACAGTACAAATATGAAAAAAAAGACAACCTGGGCCTGGTGGAATACCCCTGCGCTCAGAACGTGACATGGTGTCCATGAACCCTTAAAAAGCTTTAAAATTAAGGCCTTAATTATCCCTAAAAATCAAATCCACTTTTTTTTCCATCTATATTTTCTGGTGATCCGTTTTGTGAATTTGTAGTTTGTCATTTTACCATTTCATTTTCAGCTGCAGTTTTAAATTTACAAGTTAGCACCTTACTTAAATACCTCGATTACCTGGTGAAACATGAATTTAATATGAGGTGGATTGATGATTTGCAGCAATTTATGTTCCAATAAACATTTAGACAAAACTACATGCAACAAAGTATAAGTCTAAATTTATTAAATGGAAACAATGCATATTGTACCAAATAAAAGAAAATAATCTATAGTTATATACATTATGCTATTTTATGAATGCAAGGGCTTAATTTTGATCAAGCGAAGTTAAAAAAAAGTCTTAAATTGATAGACCTGCAGATACCCTGAAAGCAGCCTTGCTGCTGCTCAAATAAACTTGTCTTTAAAAAAGGGTTTAAAGAGGCAGCGTGCAACATTTTTTGTCATCTAAATTGTAAAAGTGAATGCAGACTAACATGTTAACTTTGTTTTTATTGTTATACAATCACTCCCAAGTAAAAGTTCTTGCCATTTCTGTACTTTAAGATTAAAGGGGTTTTTTTTTATAAACAGGATGAGGGTCCTTCTCCATGTCGGCGGCCATCTTGTCTTTACAAGTACTTAATATATAATTTAGAAGAGGGTGATGACTGATAAAATGTGAATTGGTTGCATTTTGAAATCTGATGGTTAGGTTGCACTGAATATACCTTTAAAACAGTCTTGAATTGAACTTTAAAGTACAGATACCCTGATATTCGGACTTCAGAGAAACTTAATAATTTCTCTGATTTTTTTTTTTTTCTCCCCCTCCTTTTGGTAGATGCTTGCGGTCTTTCGGATGTGGCCCACGTGGAGGGCCTTCAGGAGAAGTCCCAGTGTGCCCTGGAGGAGTATGTGAGAAGCCAGTACCCCAACCAGCCCAACAGGTTCGGGAAGCTGCTGCTGCGGCTGCCCTCCCTCCGCACCGTCTCGTCCTCCGTCATAGAGCAGCTCTTCTTCGTCCGTCTGGTCGGGAAGACCCCCATAGAGACATTGATACGGGACATGCTGCTGTCTGGCAGCAGCTTCAACTGGCCTTACATGCCTATCCAGTAGAGCGGGGAGCTGCTGCTGTAGCGGTGGTGGTGGTGGTGGTGCTACTGAGGTCAGGAAACGGTCCCACACCTCCAGTATCGATTCAAGCCGTAAATGTCTCTGTCGGTTCAACTGCCAGTGGAATGAGATTATTAAAGGAATTTTAAGGGTAAATTTTAATTTAACTTTTGCTATTTTCTCAGTATCAGAGGTGTGATCTGCCTTATTGTGTCCGTGTAGTTCTAGAAAGGTCCAAGAATTAAAGGAACTATACTGACAGACCCCCACTGGCAGGTTTTTTTTTTTTTCTTTTTTCAAAGAGAAATGAGACAAAATGACTGCTTACAATGGACAATTTATCACAGTGTGGTGACCTCTCAAAGCCTACATTTTTGGGGGATAAACAATATTTATTGGACCTGTGTGTATATTTATCGTGCTTGTAAATTATGTTTTGGATCTTCTTTTTTTTAATGTTTTGCATATTTTTGCCCCAGCTAGTGAGAAAACTGCAGGGATCGTCTTGTGTTGATCTGTTTTTGTTTCTTTTTTTGTTGCTGTTATTATGGTTATAGTTGTTGTTTTCCTACCTTTCAGACATGGCACTTTGGACTAAAGGAACATTTCAGAAAGATTTAATACAGATAATGTTTGAAACCCAACATATTCTTACCAGTTTGAGATTAAATCTCTGGTTTAGTTTTGGTTTCTATAATTCAGTTTTTATTGTTGATATGGAAAGAATGGGAACAAAAAAAATGGGAAACTGCACTTCTTACCATCATTTTTTGGGGATTAATTATTTCTTATGTACTTTTTTTATACATGGAAATCCATTCTGGGCTTATAAAAGTTATTTCCACTCATCGTGCTACTTAATTTGTTCTTTTTTTGCCTTTTAAAACTGTTGAATTTACTCATTTTTGTCACTTTTCTTTATTATTTCTGGTCTGAATTGAGTGGCTAATTAAGGCTGAATGTTGTATATGGCAATTTGAATTAATCAGATATTTATGCTGTAAAATGCATTAGTTGCTCTTACTTAAAAAAGCATACAGATTGTCTTGAAAAAAAAAAAAACTAAAATTAAGGTGGAATAGAAATTCAATATTGTAAAAAAAAAAACCTAGGGCCGCATGTTAACTTTTTCAATTAATGTGGGCCAATTAATGCATTAAAAGAAACTGACACTGTCAGGTGATGTCAGCAGTGGTGACTGGTTTGTCTCAGCAGCGGGCTCAGCATAAAACAAGGGTAGGTCTTGTTTTTCAGTGTTTCAGTTTACGCCACACTAAACTTATCCTCCGGTACTGAGGGCAACCTTATTCTGTGTGCACAGACCCCACTTTAAGCAAGCACACATGCACACACACCTGATTAGGTGACTAGGGGCTGCTCGCTCAGAAGTATGAGAAGACCCAGAGTTTCTGTCAGAGTGAGTGGAGAAAAATTTCTAAGTCATATTAAGGTCAGTAGCTCTGGGAATCAATTAAAAATTACTTTATTTGTACATTTAAGTTATCTTAAGTAGAAGCACTTACTTCTTGTATGACTGTTTCAAAATAAAACAGGAAATGTGACAGCAATATTAAAAATTGTAGTTTTGCGAAGAAATCAACTACTTTATAATGAAATGAAAAAGAATACCAAAAAAAGTTTTTTAATTGAATATACATTAACGATAATGAAGTGTTTTATGTTGGTCTATCAGTATTTTTGTTGAATATGAGGCTCACGGGTATATTTTATGAAAAAAATGCAATCAAACATTGCTTAAAAATACCTCTTCTTAATTGGAATTTTAGCATTTATTCACAGTTATTGAAAATGTGCAATTAATTGGTCCCAGCCCTAAAAAAAATTGCAATTTTTATTCCACTTTGCTTCATTTTTTTCAGTTGTTTTGCATGCAATTTCTAAGTAATGTCAACTAATTTGATTTTTACAGTGTAAAAGTTCAATTCACAGCTAAGGGGTTGTGGTGAAAATGAATGACAATAACAGTATAAAGACAAGTCCAAATATTTCTGATTGATTCATGCTTCTAAGACTTTGGTGAACTTCCTAGGCTAGTAAATCAAACTCGTTAAAGCTCGTGCATTAATGAGCCCAGGCCACCTAACGGCACAACTGACCACTGCAGGGTATCGCTGAACTGTGCGCGTGCGTGCGTGCGTGTGTGAATGAGTGTGTATTTGTGTTTACTTCTTTTTTTTTTGGACAACCACTCTGATGTACTGTGAAAGCATATTGGTTAACATATTGGTACCGTATTAAATTATAACTCCAGATTTATAAATAAAAAAGTGTATTTGTTTTTATTGTTTTTTTTTTTTTTGTCATTTCACCTCCACCGTGTTTATGTCTTTCTCAACAGGCGACAAGTGTATTTAGATGAGTGTTTTTTCTTTGTGTTGCGTTCATATTTTTATTTATTGCCAAGCCTTGTGCTGGACACTATAATATTTTGAACAACTGTGCGTGCTAATCAAACTAATTGCTCCCACTGACAGCTTTATGTGGATGTCAGGATGTGTTCACATCTGCGTTATTTGAAGTTATTGTTCTGCAGTCATATTCCAGATGGCTTGACATGTGAAAACTTTAGCAAACCAACAGGATGTACATAACTGAGCAAAATACTCAAAGAAATGAAGTTGCAAGAAACGTGCAAATGAGACAACATTGCAAACTTTTTATAACAACATGTTTGACATTTACACTACAGTAGGTGTAATATCAAAAACCTTTCATATTACATCAGTGAATAAAATGCATTTGAAGCAATGCAAAAAAAATGTACGTTTGCAGCTTTTCTTGTAAACTTGAAACTTTTTTCCCATCATAAATTTGCAGTGTTTTTTTCATAAATTTGTGACTTTTTTCTTGCAAATTTGAAACTTTTTTTGTTTAATTGCACGACAATGTTGTCAATTTGCAACTTTTCTCTTGCAAATTTGTCAACTTTTTCTTTTAAATGTGTGACTATATCTTGTCAATTTGCAACTTTTCTCTTGTAAATTTGCAACTTTTTTGTAAATTTTCACTGTTTTTCTTGTAAATATGTAACTTCTTTCTTTTAAATGTGTGACTATCTTATCAATTTGCAAATTTGCAACCTTTTCTTGTAAATTTGCAACTTCTTTTAAATGTGTAACTTTATCGTTTAAACTTGTAGCTTATGTCATAAATGTGTGACTATATCTTGTGAATTTGCAACTTTTCTCTTGCAAATTTGCAACTTTTGTAAATTTTCAACTTTTTCTTGCAAATTTGCAACTTCTTTTAAATGTGTGACTTTATCTCTTAAACTTGCAGCTTATCTCCTAAATGTGTGACTATAGCTTGTAAATTTGCAACCTTTCTCTTTCAAATTTGCAACTTTTGTAAATTTGCAACTTTTTTGTAAATTAGTATCGCAATGTTTTTCTTGTAAAATTCTAACCTTTTCTTTTAAATGTGTGACTTTATCTCGTCAATTTGCAACTTTTCTCTTGCAAAATTGCAACTTTTTTCTCTTAATTTTGCAACTTCTCTTGTAAAGTTAAAACTTTTCTCATGTAAATTTGCAACTTTTTTCTCATAAATTTGCAGCTTCCTCTCATAATTTCGTTTTTCTTGGAATTTGTATTTTTTTTTCTTGTAAATTTGTTTAATTAAATTTAAAAGAAATAAATATGAAAAAATCAGCTGGTTAATGTTTTTTAATGGTATATTTTTTTCTGTAAAGACACAACTTTATTTTTTCATCTTTCTGTTCTTTCTGTTTGTGAAGGCTTTGCTCTCTCCTCTATAGGCAGGCCTCCCCAAACCCAATCTTGCATACCCCCCCCCCCCCAAAAAAAAAAGCTTGAAACGGCCCTGGTTAATAGAGCAAAACACAAACAATGTAATAAGAAACATGCAAATAAGACAAGTTTACTGACTTTATTTGTAGCAAAAGTTGGCACTAAAATAGGGAGCTGAATTCTACAAACTACCCATTTATGCTAAAACGAGCTCAACTTTACATTCTGCCACCAACACCCCCTTTCACGCTCGCGCGTTTCTGCTAATAAATGTCCAGGAAAGTGGCGGCTGAACTGCCCACAAGAGAACCATGAACGGAGTTAAAACCGTGACTGCGGCGCCAGATTGAGGAGGACAGAGCGGATTAAATCGGCTTCTTTGCCTCTATAATGGACACAGAGCTAATGAGGGGGCCCTGCGTGCTCTGTCACTACAGTTTACCCTGAGGAGGAGGACCGAGCTGGGTGGGTGCTCGACAGCCGGGCCCCTGGGTGTTCCGGGGCCAAAGGGGCCAGCGTAAAGACAATGGAGCATTTTCCCACACACGTACAGGTCCGCGGGAGGAGGGAGGGGTGCTGTAGTTTTGTTTTTGTTTTTTTTTAATAGTTTCTACATTTTTCCTCCCAATAAATAAGTTAAAAATGACGTGATGTTTTTGATTGCGCAGAAGACGGCTCAGCCGGTGGCTGCGCGCCGCCGCTTGTTGCGTAACCAATCAGATAGCAGGAGAAGAGCGCGCGCAGCCAGTCAGATCACTCAGGATTCTTTATTGAAATATTAATGTTCATCTCGTCAGAACAATTTAACTATTGAAGCAAGACTCGCGAGTGCGCAGGGGAATTCTCCGTCGCAGTTCGTAAAGGCCACAATTATCGTGACTTCAAAGATCAGTTTAATTAATAACGCGTTTGGTCTCACCACATTTTGGTGTAACTGTTCTTACTGATAATTGGTTTAAAATCTAATTTTTGTTAGTTTTAACTTTAAAAAAAAACTGTTAAAACGCGCAAAACAAATCAATAAATTTGCGATTTTTTTTTAGCACACAAATGCATTTTTATGTTGTTATATGTTTTTCCTACAGTTACTCAATCATCTGCCTGTTTTTCCCAACATGCAGTAATTAAAGTGGGTGATCTTTTTAGATTTGGAGTAAAACTGAGACTTCTATAATAATAATAATAATAAAGAATATTAATGTTTTGCACAAAGCTGCTGGAAGACTGTAACCGTTTCAATGACCCACATACCATCCAATATCAAAACACAATTTCGCTCCATGCTGTTGCTTTAAAAACACATATACATCTAAAGTCGTCAAATATTTAGCAGGGATCTAAAATACTGCAGTGAATTATTTATTGGAAAGGCAAAAGGTTTTCTAGGAAAATAAGTTTGTGAAACTCTGAAGAGCAATAAGTTTTTACGGGGAAAAACGCAAGAAAATATGAATTAAATAATCATAATAACAAAAGCTATATTTTCCCGAGAAACACACAGTATGTTTACAGTCATTTCAGTCGTTGAAAACCAGAAAACAGTCGATTGATTATTATTATTATTATTATTATTATTATTATTATTATGTCGACTAAGTGTCGACATAAAAATGTATGTAGGTTATTTTAGAGTCAAAATTAAACTGTTGAATTGCTGTGTGCTTTAAAAGTTATAAATGAATAGTTTGAATTTGTAAGGTGGTTGTGGTGTTTAGGCCTGAAAACTGATGAAACGAGTAACTTTAACATCGAAAATTAAGAATAAACTTCGCAAGATTGTGTCAATAGCAAACAAGACAGTTGGTACCCCCCCCCCCCCCAAAAAAAAGGCCCTAAAACAAGGACTAAAGCCAGGACTGTCCTGGCTGATATAGTGCAGCTCCAGCCTCTGGTCAGCCAGTCTGAGCCTCACAGGTGCAGAAGGCAGAAGGGGATTCTGGGGGATGCCACCCCCCCCCCCCCCCGCGACCCTGCCATCCGCCCCATTACTATGCCCATATAGAGGGCAAGGATCATATAAAAAAGTGTAGTTTGGTGACTGTGGAGCATCGCTGCCAATCTACCAGAAAAATATTTTAAAGTTATGAGAAAAAAGTTGCAAATTTTAATAGAGAAAAGTATCAAATTTATGAGTACATCTTTGTAAATGTGTGTGTGTGGGGGGGGGGAAGGGGGTGTCACCATAAAACAAACTGATCTCACTGAAAAACGCACGAATGCGTGTTTTCCACCCCCGCAAAAAAACCGTACATACGCACGTGCTGCATAAAAAGTGGCAACTTTATAGGAAACATGCTGCTAAATGTAACCGCAGAAATGACAAATTTGGGGAAAGTTGCAAATTCAACAAAAAAAAGAGACGAATTTTTTTCAAGAATGTTACAAGTTTACATGAAAAAAGAACTACAAATTTGGAAATAATGAGAGAAAATAAAGTCAAATGTATACAAATGCGCAGCTTTTCTTTTTATAAATTTGCTGATTTTCCTTCTTGTAAATTTGTGACTTTATTCTTGTGAAGCTATGATTTTTATTTTGTTTTTTGTTTTTTTCTCACGGATTTGTAACTTTTTCTCTCGTAAATTTGAGACTTTTTAATTATTAATGAGTATTTTGGTCATATTTTTGCACTTTTATTCTTGCAAATTTACTAAATGTACACTTTTGTACCTTATTTTTATACTTTTCTAGTCTACCATCTCCCTTAATAATTAACAAATCGCCTACTGGTTATCAGTTTCCACTGGCAGACAGAAATATATCTTTTATTCCAATAAGTATTCTGAACTCTGCAAAGTGATTCGTGGTGTTAAATTCAGAATTGAATTGAACCAGCCGTCCCGATGATATTTCATGTCATTGTTCGTCTGATTTTATGATTTCTGTGCTGTCACTGAAATTTCTAGTTAGTGAAACAGACAGTTTTCCACTTTGGTGGACAATAAAGTTCTATTCTATTCTCAGCACAGGATTTAAGTAAAAAAAATGGAAACAGGAAATGTTTATCAAAATAATACATTTCGACTTGGCGTGTTTGGTCGATTTTCTTTTAAATAGACACAACGCGTTTAACGCTTAAATAAAACATCTAAAAGCATTTGTTCTATATGTAGCTAAAAAAAATGTGAACATATCTTTCAGCTCGTGGGTGATGAGTTTATTTTATTGAGACACGAGTCTGAATGAGACAAAAATCAAGAACATGTACGCTGGGTGTTAAAGCCGGTTATTTCTCACACATTTCAGAGGTTAAAGACTAAATGAACAAGTGTAATCAATTGTGTGTGTGGACTTACTGTTAAAGCTCGGCGATTTTTATTAGGCGACACATCTAATAACACGCACAGAAGGCTTCTCTTTTATTGTGACTCGCTTCTTTAATGCAGGGTTGATTTGCTTCTTTTGGACTTTTATTGTGAAGCGCTGCAGCCGTCTTCTTTCGAGGAACCAGACTTTGCGCACCGCTGGCTCACGTGCTCGGCGGCTCGGTTCTGCAGCAGAGGCGCAGCACGTGCGGGTAAAGCGACCAGCTCGTCACTGCTAAAACACAGTTACAGTAGATTTGAGCAAAACAAAACGTCGAAACACAACCTAAATAAATGCACATGTCGACGAAAGTGCGCTGTTTTTGCTTGCAGTGATTATGTGTGTTCGGTAGTACTTTTTTTTTTTTTTATCTGAAATGAGGCTCCATCTGTCTGGAAGCTGGTATTAAAACCAGCTTCCCCTTTTATGCCGCAGGGGGACATTTAACAGAAGCCTGTTCAGTAAAATTAAAAGCTGTTGAGAATGTGTTAAAACGCATCCTGTAGACTTCCATGTTATCCTGCATTAGAGACACATTTCTGCCTGTATCTCCCCAGAAACACGGGTGAACTCTTCTGTGGGTAGATCTAAGCCGCAGGCAGACTAAAACAAGTTCCTCCCTTCTTCTTTCCCTTTTATCCCCTCCTCCTTGTCCCCGAATTGCCCTTCTAATCCCGTTCACACTGACATCGTGCCACTCCAGCATCCTTGCTCTGAAGCCTCGGAGCTGGTGGCGTGATTCAGGAGGTTCCCCTGGATCCTTCCTGTGACCTCTTGACTCCGGCCTGAACTTTGCACCTGACACCAGCCCAAGAGCAGGGAGGTGGAGTTGAATTGTTTTGTTTTTTTTCCTTGTAGTACAGTCGTTTTATTTAATGCAATTACAACTCTGTGTGTGTTTAAATAGTTATATACTCACAGCCGTTTCTGGCTGTAAAGCGGAGTACGCAAGAGCAATGGACACCTCCAACCACTAGGAGGACCCCAGGTCCAAGTTCACCTTCAATTTTTATCTCCCGCCAATTGAAGCCCAAAGGTGTCAAAGAGCCTGTACACCGCATAAGGCTAGGGCCACCAAACCTAGTACACAGGTTCACCTTGGAATCTTGACCTCTGACTGTGGGTTTGGGGTCAAAAGGTCAAAGGTCAAGGTTAACATTCCCTATGCCTTATTACTGTACAACGAGTAATGTTAGGGTCACCAAACTTGGTACACAGGTTCACCCTGTGACCTTGAATGTCACGGTAGTGACGTTAAAACTGAGGCCTCATGAAACAATGAGCAACTTAGAGACAACTGCTTCATGAGTGACACAGTGTTATGACACAGCTAATAAAGACTGCCATCTGGTGACTGACTGTCAGAACTGCATCTGAGTTGAAAAACTGAAAAGGCCAATACTCTATATCACAGGTTGCACTACACATTTTGTTATGTCATTTTGTCAGACAGGCTTGTAAAAATTCTGTCAATCAGTTATCTATCATTTTAATTGACTTTAATTGCATCACCCTTCATGTAATCTGTCAAGTGATAGACAGCTTCCAGAATTTGTAGTCATTGCTGGAAAAATTCTGTAGAAGGACAATTTTCAGTGAACAAAACCTCTGATATATGTGTGTGTGTGTGTGTGTGTGTGTGTGTGTGTGTGTGTGTGTGTGTGTGTGTGTGTGTGTGTGTGGAGAGAGAGAGACAGTATGCAGGGCTTGACATTAACACCGGCCAATGGCTGGTGAATTTCAGCAGTGGCCAGTAAAACAGCTACACTCTACAGCCACTTTGGCTATGTGCAGCCATGAAGGGGTGTCCCAATTCGTAGGGGTAGGGGTAGTGATGTTACGCTCGACACCGCCCGCTCGACACTAATTCGCGCAATATAAAGTGGAAGTGTCATGAATAGGGCTGCAACTAAAGATTATTTTAGTAGTCGACTAATCTAACGACTATTTTTTTCAAGTAGTCGACTAATTGCATTTATTCTTCTTATGTCCACCATCTCTGCTTCTTGTTGGGGCTCCAGTCTCGTGCATATTTTACCTCAGCCGCTGTTTAATACCTTTTAACGTTCCGTCTGCCATGAATGGGAGGCATTTAAATGCCATTTTGTATAAACTGTATACTCCCCACAGCAAAGTCCAAAACCAACACAGTTCATGGGCCAAATAAAGTCCAAGAAGAAGCCAACTTTATTGTCATTCAATCCGTACAGCAGAACAAAATTACATTTCTCCTATCTACAATGTTAGTCACATCTAGAATCAGAGGGGCCACCACAAACAACTTTTCCTTCCCCCATCTGTTATGCTGAGCACCAAGCTAGAAGGTGGAAGTATCGTTTTTATATGGTCTTTGGTATGACCTGGCTGGGGCTTGAACCCACGACCTCCCAGCTGTGGGGCGGATGCTCTATTAGCTAGGCCACCACTCCAGTGGTGTGGCTAAGGGCTGAGGTCCAAGACCCAAAACAAAGCAGGTTGGGTGGCCTACCCAAGTCCATGGGCCACCAGACCGCAACAAACAACGGGTCAGGGGGTCTGCCAAAGTCCATAGGGCCTCGGACCTGAGAACAACGTGGGTCGGGGGGCCTTCCCCAGTCCATGGACCCCCAGATCAGAAAGCAGGGCCGGTCTGGCAGCCTGCCAATGTCCATAGGCCATCAAACCAGAGAACAAGGTGGAACAGTGGCCGCAGAAGCACAGGGCTCACCAAAGAAACACAGAGGAGCCCTATTCTCTATGACTGATGACTGCTTCATGCTGATCCCAGCCTCTGGAACAAAAGGTGGGGGCACGCCAGCCTTTTGGGCAACAGTTGGAGGCATACTGGCCTCTTGGGCTACGGGTGGAACGGGCTGCTCAACCTTGTGGACAACAGATGGAGTGGACTGCTCGATCTCAGGAACAGTGACGGGTGGAGTGGACTGCTCAACCTCTTGGATCGACGGGTGGAGCAGACTGCTCGACCTCTTAGATGACGGGTGGAGCGGACTGCTCAACCTCTTGAACAATGACGGGTGGAACGGACTGCTCAACCTTGTGGACAACAGATGGAGTGGACTGCTCGAGCTCAGGAACAGTGACGGGTGGAGTGGACTGCTCAACCTCTTGGATCGATGGGTGGAGTGGACTGCTCAACCTCCTGGATCAACGGGTGGAGCAGACTGCTCGACCTCTTAGATGACGGGTGGAGCGGACTGCTCAACCTCTTCGGCAGATGGTGCTGGAGCGTCCGGCTCTGATGCCTAGAAGACCACCCCCATTGCAGTCACCTTGGACGGGGGAGAAAAGCAGGGTGAGGCATCACCAAAAACACCAGGAGTTAGGCAAGTCTTAACTAGTATTGATGTTATAAAAGTAAAGAAAAGCACTTGCCTGAGCACCTGGTCCACTGCTGCAGGGGTGACCTCCGCAGGATGACCCACAGGAGCCAGAGCGTGGACCTCGAGCAGAGTAGGAACTGAAGTGTGCACAATGGGAACATCTGGAGCTGTGACGTGCCCATCTGGGACAATGGGAGCCACTGTGTGCACCTCGGGGACAGCGGGTGCCATTGTGCGCACCTCAGGGATGGTGGGCACCGTTGTGTGCACCTCGGAGACGGCAGGCTCCCTTGTGTGCACCTTGGGAATGGCTGGCACCATTGCGTGCATCTTGGGGATGGCTGGAGCTGTTGTGTGCACCTCAGGGACGGCTGGAGCTGTGATGCGCACCTTGTGAGTAGCTGGAGCTGGTGGTGGTGCTGGGAAGTGACGTTTTGCAGGTACTGGATGGGGAGCGATGTGGTGCAGATACTGGATGTCACGAACTGAGCCAGTGTCGTCCTTTTGGCTTGGTTCTGACCGTTCTCTGTGGATCAGGTATTGGTATATTTGTGTACTGTGTTATCTTTTGTGTTCTTGTGGCTTCTCTGTCTTTTGTTCTTTTTTCCGTGCCTGTAGCCACCACTCTGGCCGGCAGCTGTTAGGCAGCCTCTTGACCTACATTCGTGTGGGCGTTTCTAGCACTTGCAGGTCTGACCACGCCCCCTCTCTCTTGACAGCCAGCTGATTCCATTCCGGTAATTGTTTTTCCCGCACCTCACCCAGGTGCACCCAATCTGTCATGCTGGCAATGCTTGTACTTAAGCAGCCTTTGCCAGTCAAGCATTGCTGGACCATTGAATTGTCTATGGGAGAGTTTTGGCAACCTTTCACTGTGGTCTGCCTGCTGCACGTTCAGGCGTGGTCATGAAGTGAACCCTGTCATCCTTTTTGTAAGTCTGCTTAATTTCTTGTGCATTATTTGTCTTGTGACCACGGTGCACTGTGGTCTGGCCGCTGCACGTTTATCGTGTGAGCCCATTAGTGCACTCTGTAGCCTTTTTGTACATCTTTGTTTTTGGAACTGTTTGCCCTTTGTGTTAATCAATGTGTTTGTGGTGTAACCTGCGAGTAAATCCATTCTTCCTTCCCCTCCTTGATGCGCTGCGTAAAAGTGCACGAGGAGTCTCATGACACTGGAGCTGGGGAGCGGCATGGAGCCAGTACAGGATGATCCTCACGCAGCCCAGACACGGCAACAGCAACCGGTTGGACGTCAGGTCTGGGGGCCACAGCTACTTGGAACCCCCTCCTGGAGGTCGCTGGAGCTGGAGGAGCTTCAGGGGCAGCCGACTCATCCCAGCCCAGTTGATTGCCACCCAGTATAGCCAGTCTCTCACAAAAAACAGAAATGGACACAGGAGAAGCAGGTGAGGATGGGTGGTTGGATAGGGCAGCAGAGTTAAGAGCAGAGTGAGGTGGCAAGAACTCAGCAGCGGAAGGCAGCCACGGCCAAGTGTCCCCGCCAGGAATCAGACAAGTCCCTTCATTAATTGATGTGAAAAAATAAACGGTTACTTGCCTGTATTCCCCTCTGCTGCCGCTGACCCGTCCGGCGAGTCCTCCCAGGAGAAGCTGGAGCTCGTCAGACGGGGGGAGGATGCCCAATGGTGTTGTGCTGGTGGTGGACCAAAGGAGGAGGAAACGGAGGCCTGGGGCGTCCTCGCCGGGGATGAGAAGCCGGGCAACTGTGTCCTACAGCGCCGGCGATGACCACACGGATGCTGTCCTTCCTTCATCGGCACCTGTCCCGCTGCCCGTAACAATTCCATCAGCCCCCCAGATGATAATCTGCATGTTTATGCCCTGCTCATGCAGACGGGCGAGCTGAGGGAACCATCAAAGGGATGGAAGCGCTTTACTCAACTCCTCAGCCCATTCGAGGCAGAGGAGGGCTTCCTCCGACGTGTGGGAGGTGCGGGCATCCTCGGTGCAGGCCTCAATGTTGGTCGCTTCCCATGCTTCCTTCTCACTGGGGCCTAACTGCCGAAACTTTAAATATGCTCAGTCCATTTGATGAGTGTCACACTGTTGTGGTGGGTGGTGAGTTGGACCCAAACACAATATTTAAAGTTTGATGATTTTTATTGAGAGCTGGCCAGAAGGGCACAGCTCAGAAAAACACAAAAACTGGCAGACAGCTCGGAAGCTGTAACAAAAACTTAACAAAACTAAGCAGGACCAGGAAGGAGCAGGCAGGATACAGAAGCGTGTTGATCACGCAGACAAGACTACGACACGCATGAGGAAACACAGACTGGGGCTTGACAAAAATAGACAGTGGAGTAATCAAACATAATGCAGAATAGGTGAGCACAATCAGAAGCAAACAGACGGCGGGGATTGATTACAGACATAGGGCGGGCGGGGCTGCACAGATGATCCCAGACAGAGGATGCACAAAACATGAACAGAGCAACCAGGGGAGACAAGACCAAGCCAACGATGATGAAAATAATAATGGTAATAATAACTGAGATCAAGAGCAACCCAACAGTTAAAAGATTATACAAGGCAGAATAATAATCCACAGAGAATGATAAAGATTATTCAGAGCGAGGGCATGGACTGAGGCCCTTGCCCTGAAGACAAGAAAATACAAATAATAAATTAGGATGAGGGCAAGGGACCCCGCCCACGCCCTGACACTGAAGTGTGACTATGGTTTTGGGATTGCAAGGTCAAAGGTCAACATCAAAATGGCTTACAACCTATATCTCAACAACAAAGAAAGCTATGGTCACCAAACTTGCTACACAGCTTCACCTTGGGATCCTGGCCTCTGACTATGGGTTTGGGGTCAAAAGGTCAAAGGTCAAGGTTGGCACTCCCTATGATCTCTTACTAAAAAACGTATAAAGCTCTCTAGGGTCACCATACATGCTACACGGGTTCACCTTTGTATATTTATGGATGATGGGCTTATCATAATTTGGTTCTGTCACAGTAGTTATATTGAAAAGTTAAAAACTGCTGTCTGTCAGTAAGTACTGGGATCTTCAAAAAAAAAAACAACCCAGAGGCGGGGGATATTGCACTCACACAGAGTGCTCTTGTTTTTTCTTGCAAATGTGTGACTTTTCTTATAAATTTCCTTTTTTTTCTTCTAATTTTTCAGCTTTTTTCCCCTTGTAAATTTACTATTTTTTTTCTCATAATTTTGATACTATTTTCTGCTAAATTTGCAACTTTTTTCTTGTAAATTTGCAATTTTTTTCCTGTAATATTTCAACTTTTTTCCCATAAATTTACTGACTTTTTCTTTTGTAAATTTGTGACTTTTTTCTGGTAAAATTGTGACTTTGTTCCTCATAAATATGCTATTTTTTTCTTGTAAATTTTTTCAGCTTTTTTCCTGGAAATTGGCCGCTTTTTTGCTCATACATTTGCTACCTCGTTCTTGCAAATTTACAACTTTTTTCCCTGATAAATTTGTGGCTTTTTTTCTTGTAAATTTGCCACTTTTTCATAAATACACTACGTTTTTCTTGTAAAATTGCAATTTTTTTTGTAAATTTTCAGCTTTTTTTTCCTGTGAATTTGCAACTTTTTGTCATAAATTTGCTACTTTCTTCTTGTCAATTTGCAACTCTTTTCTTGTAAATTTACAACCTTTTCTCATAAATTTTTGACTTTATTTCTCTCAAATTTGCTACTTTCTGCCCAGAAATGAGTTACTTTTCGATGTAAACTTGAAACTTTTTTCATCATAAATTTGCAACTTGTTTCTTGTTCATCTTTTTTCATAAATTTGTGACTTTTTCCTTCTTGTTATTTTGCAACTTTCATATGGATGCTGGTTAAATTTTTACCTCCACCAAGGAGGTAATACGATCATGTCTGTTTGATTGTTAGCAGGATTACAAAAACTGCTGAACAGATTTTGATGAAATTTTCTCCAGAGGTGGCCTTTGGACTGCAGATGAACCCATTACATTTTAGAAGTGATCTGGATCAGGGTGCAGATTCTGGATCACTTTTACCCTTTCTTTAACGTCACAAGACAGGGATTTCATCAAAAGCCGTCCAGTGGTTGAAGTATTTTTAGTGAGAGATTTTTTTTTTTTTTTTAATTTTAAAGGGTTTCAACTCTTCCCTATTCCAAAAATAGGAGCCCCCCCCACCCTCCCAACACAATTTTGCACAGGGGCCTCCAAAAAGCTAGAAACGGCCCTGTTGATACTCGTGGGGGTGGGGTGGGGGTCATCTCTAAAGGAGTGTTAGCCTCAAATGCTTGGTGACAAAAAAATTCAGTTTCTGTCCTGTTTCTCCCTCGCTTGAGAGATGCAAATGTACGCCCGGGGAGACGAGTGCCACGCCTCAGCGAGCCCATCTGACGCTCGTGGAAACAAAAATCTTAAAAGCACGGAAAATGCAGGAAGCCTGTCTACCGAGGAAGACCCCCCCCCCCACACACACACATACATGCTCCACCCCCCACAACACATCCACCTCGCAAAACATTTCAGCGATGAAGGAGGAAAACACTCACACTCACACACACACCAATCAACTCAAGGACTGTACAAAGCGTGGTCCGTGGTTGCTAAGAGACAGATGCAGAATAACCTCCATGAGAAACCTGACCATGACCCTTTCTCCTCCTCCTCCTCCTCCCAAACAGTCTCTCCCTCTCCTACCCAATTACTACTAAACATTAAAGCCCACCTCTGTCACATTAAAGCTGAAAGACGGGGAGGTGGTGGAGGTGGTGGGGGTGGTGGTGGTGGGGGTGTTTTAATAAGCTGCATTGAATTATTCCTTAAAGGGGGGAAATAATACACAAACCCATTTTCTTTTTGCTTCTGAAATGCGGTTTGGGTGCAGCAGGCATGGCGACCGTGGAGGGCTTGGTGTTAGTGTGCTTATGCAGGCAGGCGGGAGGATGGGCGGAGCCATGGGGAACGGATGAGGACAAGGAAGGGGGGTGGGTGGGCGGAGGGGATTCATCAGGCGAATGAGAAGATGAAGATTTGACAGAGGTGGCGGAGAGTTCAACCCATGCGAGGCCTGTCGATTAGAGCGTGTGTGGCTGACAGGTGGAATCCCAGGGGCACGTCTGTCACCGTCGGTCCGCTGCCAGGCTCCGCCGCCACATCCCATCCACCTCCGCTGCTGCCACCGCAGGAAGACAGCCATGGGCGGGGACGCGCCACCGTCCGATTGGTCCGGCTCCCGGCAGTGGCCAGCCCTCCCAGCCAGAGCCTAGATTAAAGCTTTATTGTGTGCAGAAACCGGGGTGAAAGTCATGTTAATCCCCGGCTAAATGCATCGCGATCAGTGATCTGTTTTCACAACACGGTCCAAGCATGCTTCCTGGGACGGGCTTCAATCTGACTGACAGAGGGTGCAAGAAAATTTTCAGGCCGCGTGAAATGTTCGTTCTTTTGTTTATTTCTGACATGTGGCGTTGCAGCAGTATAACATGGGGAATCTGAGGAGCACAGTCCAGAGAGAGGGCCTCTACTGTTGCTAAGATCTATTAACATGCAAATATTTCGCTTTCTTTTTAAAAAAAACTTTCTTTTTCTTCAAAACTGGGCACAAAATGAATGAAAAAAATACATACTGGGAAGAAGAAAGGTTAAAGAGAAGACCAAAGATGGTTTAAAACAGCTGAAATCTGAATTAAATATTCACTGCTGTAATGTAACATCACAGAAAATATGTTTAATACGGACCATCAGGCCCATTTCTAGCTTTTATGTAAGAATGTTTTTTAGGGGCCAGTATTTTTGCAATGTAAATAATAAGAAAAAAGTTTCAAATTTATAGGAAAATAAAACTAATTTATGAGAAAAATGTTGCACATTTATGAGAAATTTAACAGGAAAAGCATGCACATTTACTGTACTATTTAAAAAATCACAAATTTAACAGAAAAAGTTGCAAATTTACAAGAAAAACTTGCAATCAGACACAGCAGGCTCTGGGACCGGCTCCAGGGGGCCCTTGTAGGGGCCCTTGGGGCAGGGGCAGCAGCCCCCCGCCCCCACCACCACCACCACCCTTGCCTTGCCTTTCTTGCACATGGGTGGCATGGTGACACTGTCATCCTCAGTTGTGTGTGTGTGACCGGTCCGGTCATACCTGTCTTGTCTTTTTTTGTCTCCAATCAGTCACAATTTAGCTTCATAGGTCCCCGACCTCTCGCAGAGTTGTCTAACTTTGCTCGCATTTTCAGACTCACGGAAACTAAATTGAGAAGGGTTCGAGATGGGGTCAAGACACCTGCAACAACTCTCTGACCGTTTTGGGAGAAAATTTGTTGCATAAATTACGCAAAGGCACAAATGTTCAGAATTCCTGTGACACGAGAGCGAGGCCGTGCGACTCATGAGAGGAAACTGCAAACCCCCACAACCATTTGGAGAGATTTTGGAAACTCCCTCATGAATAGCGTTTTCCAACTAGTCACAAGGTGTCGCAGCCCAGTGAGATACTACCTTAAGCTTGGGTTGAGCTTAGCAACTGCTCTGTTGTTTCTCAGAATCATACCATTTTATAGCCGTTGATATTTTTTTTTGTAACACTTTACAGCACAGCCTGTAGGGGTGAGAATCGTGAGGGACTTCACGATGCGATTCAGATCATGATACACCCCCCCTTCCATTTCAGCGTCAAATTTTGTCCCCAGAGTACAGCTGTAAGTACAGTATCCGTTTCATATAAGTTTTCACTCTTTAACACTCTCACTCTCGCTGCGGCCGCTTTTGTTTCTATGGCTGCAGGCTCTCAGTCCTCTGTGGACGGTGTGCTGCTGTGGTCTTTTCTGCTGCACACATTCTCATATTCCAGAGGGCTTAATTTTCCATGGAGACAAGTCTCTGTGCACGGGGACGGTGGTGGACTGGGTTGCTTATTTGGCTCACTTTGGGATTGGAGGTGGCTTTGTTGCATGTGGAGGTGTCCGGAGTTGGCTATTCACCGGGGTCGGCGCCGCTACTGCTGAAGTGTTTTTAGCTTGGCTGTTGCTGAATGCAGCACTCCTTGTCAGCTGTGTGTCATGTCAAGGCCTTTTGTCCAGTCTTTGCTATAAAATCCAAAAAAGGCCCGACATTTGAGTTCACTTTTTGCTGCATGTAACTGCTTCTTAACTTGTACACATGGCTGCAAATCTCGCAAGACAAGCGATGAATTCACCTGACTGGGTGATTACTTTGTCCCATCTAATGGACTGAAAATGCAGTTGGTTGATTAATCCCTAAGAGTATGCAACGTTTACATGAATATATAATTAATAAAGGATCGGTGCATGTGTTTAGGGATCAGAGCATCGTCACTAGTGCCAAGTATTGCGATACATCACCAAATCGATCTTTTGCCCCACCCCTAAGAGCCTGTGAAGCACTGTGAAATTACTTTGTACTTTTTGTGTGAGTGCTGGTTCAACACAGTGTAAGTTCAATGTAACAACATGGTACCAACCCCTGTTTTTCCATAAAAGTACCTTGTTGCCGTTTAAATGCCATATACTTCTGTAAATACCCTGTACTTACCATCCAGGTTATTACCCAGAACTGAATGATTATGATTTTTTTGATTACCCCATTGGGTTCCAAGCTGTGCTCTTCAGTGACATTACTCAGTCTTAATTACTCCAAAGTCACCCAGAACATACTGTGCTCTAATTTTGTTTTCACCTTCAAAATTGTACAGTACTGTCATTGTTCTGGAATATACTTTTTAGTTACTTTGCTTGGTCATATTTTTTTGTACAAACAAAAAAAGAACCCAGTAAGTGCTGGTTAATTTTGGGGTACTTCCACAAGAGTTTATTTGAACAATTAAACTTTTCTGAAGCGTGGTAAAGGTCCATCCATCCATCCATCCATCTTCTACCGCTTTTCCGGAGGTCCGGGTCGCGGAGGCAGCAGTTCAAGCAGAGAAGCCCAGACTTCCCTCTCCCCAGCCACCTGCTCCAGCTCTTCAGAGGGGATACCAAGGCGTTCCCAGACCAGCTGGGAGACATAGTCTCTCCACCGAGTCCTGGGTCTGCCCCGGGGTCTCCTCCCAGTGGGACGTGCCTGAAACACCTCAAGTGGGAGGCGTCCAGGAGGCATCCTAATCAGATGCCCATACCACCTCAACTGACTCCTTTCAATGTGGAGGAGCAGCGGTTCTACTCTGAGCCTCTCCCGGATGACTGAGCTCCTCACCCTATCTCTGAGGGTGAGTCCAGCAATCCTACGGAGAAAGCTCATTTCAGCCGCTTGTATCCGCGATCTCGTTCTTTCGGTCATTACCCAAAGCTCGTGACCATAGGTGAGAGTAGGAACGTAGATTGACTGGTAAATCGACAGCTTTGCCTTAGAACTAAGCTCCCTCTTCACCACAACAGACCGGTACAACGTCCGCATCACTGCAGATGCTGCTCCAATCCGTCTGTCGATCTCTCGCTCCATTTTCCCCTCACTCGTGAACAAAACCCCAAGATACTTAAACTCCTCCACTTGGGGCAGGAGCCTGTTCCCAACCCGGAGAGGACAATCCACCTTTTTCCGGCTGAGGACCATGGACTCGGACTTGGAGGTGCTGATTCTCATCCCAGCCGCTTCACACTCAGCGGCAAACCGTCCCAGCAAGAGCTGTAGGTCATTGCTGGATGAAGCCAACAGGACAACATCATCTGCAAACAACAGAGATGAGATCCTGTGGTCACCAAGCATGACACCCTCCATTCCCTGGCTGCGCCTAGAAATCCTGTCCATAAAAATTATGAACAGGACCGGTGACAAAGGGCAGCCCTGGCGGAGTCCAACTCTCACTGGGAATGACTCCGACCGAGTGTTGGCAATGCGAACTAAACTCTCACAACGGTCGTACAGAGACCGAATAGCTCGTAACAACAAGCCCGATACCCCATACTCCCGAAGCACCCCCCACAAAAATCCACGAGGGACGCGGTCAAATGCCTTCTCCAAGTCCACAAAACACATGTAAACTGGTTGGGCAAACTCCCACGAACCCTCAAGAATGGGTGGAACCCGGGTTTCCACCCATGGGACCCGGCCGGGCTCAGCCCGAAGGAGTTACATGGGTCCGCCCTCCAGTAGGTTCACCACCTGCAGGAGGGATCATGGAAGTCCGGTGCTATGTGGATTAGGTGGCAGTCAAAGGCGGAGACCTTGGCGGACTGATCCCAAGCTTTCTAAACTGGCTTTTGGTACGTGGTAAAGGTATCATGAGTATACGGTACTTAACTATTAACAATAAGGTACTTTTATGGGCAGGATGGGGATACAGGTGTTAGCACTGGTGCCTAACAGTGAAAAGGTTCCAGGTTAAAATCCCCAGGCTGGCAGGGGTAGGAACTTTTCTGTGTGGAGTTTGCATGTTCTCCCTGTGCTGCGTGGGTTTACTCCGGGCGCTCTGGTTTCCTCCCACAATCCAATGACATGCATGTTAGGTTAATTGGTGACTCTAAATTGTCCCTAGGTATTTGTCTCCAGTAGGCTCTTAGAATAGAGGGTTAGTACCAGTGAAGCACTGTGAGCTGTCTTTGAGACTAGAAAAGCACTAGAAAAAGCACTATATAAGGTCCTTATTCCCCTTATCCCTTACTTTTATGCCGTTAACCAGAACTTACAAAATACTTACACCAAAAGTACACAGTAATTTCAAATACTTCACTAGCAGTGTTATAAAGTGTTGCTATTTTGCAATGTTTTGTAACACAAGACAGTTACAGGATTATTAATACTCATGAGTATATAAAAGACTATATTTAAAAAAAGAATCAGACTTTCTGTCTTTGAAACCTCATAAATTGGTCATATATCTATGGCATGTTTCTGAAGAACAGAGGGAAGCACTTGCATTAAACCCAACAAAGTTTCCATTCAGGTGATAATCAGTAATAAATGTACACTAATTATGAAGTCTTTAAGCCCAAATCAAGCACATCTGGCTATCAGAAGTCAAAGCAAGTGCCTGAACATGCAGATAAATGCTCACATTTTGTATGTCGAAGGGTGTTAAAAGACGTCATGTTGCCATTAAGATGCACATTTCTCCCAGTATTCACACAGATTCGAACAGCACTAAACATTTAGACGCATGTTAAAGCTGTCTTTACAGGTTTGTTTTCTCCCTGTGGCGACAGTCACAACAGCCGCTACTGTAGTTTCACACTGTGTGCAGCATGCTAGCGTCTTTAACAAGGGACATAAACATAAATGCCAACACAATCATCTAGCTTTTCTGCTGTTTTTACACACTCTTGTTGTGCTGTCTTGCTGTTGGAATGCCTTCTTTAAACATTCTCCGCTTCATGTGATGCGTTACTTTGCAAAGGTCATGAAACGGAAATTGGTGTTCTAAAGTTTCAGATGACTGCGAGGAGTGCTAAGACTGACATTCAGCTAGTTGCCATCGCACATGGACACAGTCAGAGAGGCACTTTGACGCTGTGCTAATGTGGTGAATTGTGGTCGGACATTGTTCCTCTGCGTGTGCGTTCCTTTTTTTTTTTTGCCGATAGCATGTAGCATTGTTCCCAACAAAGACAGGCGGACTTTGATTTCCCTCTCAGCACTTCTTCAGCATCATTCATGGGTCACAGGAATATTATCTGTGTGCTGTGACCTTTGACCTCTTGAGCTCCAGACTACTGGCTGCTTGTAATCTGCTGATCTAGGAAATCTCTATTAAAACCGGAGTGGTGGCCTAGTTGGTAGAGCATCCGCCCCACACCCGGGAGGCCGGGGTTTAAATCCCGGCCGGGTCATGCCAAAGACTATATAAAAGTGGAACTTCCTGCCGTCCAGCTTGGTGCTCAGCAATAAGGGAATGGAGGAGGTAAATTTGTGGTGGCGCCTTGCATGGCAGCGACCCCTCAGATGCTAGATGTGATTAACATTGTAGATAGGAGAAACGTAATTTCATTCTACTGTACATGATTGGCTGTACGGATTGAATGACAGTAAAGTTGGCTTTAAAAAAAAACATACTGCTAATCCAAAGGTGTAATGAAAAGCACAGGGGGAAAAAAATCAGTTTTAATGTTTGTGATGTTGAAAAAGGATGCAAAATTTCATTTATACCAAACTGAGGAAGGGGTGGCTCTGCATGCTTTAAATGCATTTTCTGGTTAGTTGTATGGGTCGGCATTAGAATTTCATCCAGTTATTCTACCTAAGCAATTGCAATTAGTGATATTATCACTGATCATCAAATTATTCTTAAAACTTTTAAAATGTTGCTAAAATATAATGGAATGACTTTATAGTACACATTGTTTGAAAACTATGTTATTACACTTGTACATCCTTTTAAATGAAAAGTAACATGGAATGTCATAAATACACAAATTACAACAAAAAGTCCAACTGGAACTGTGGTGTTGAAACGAACTACTTATTTTGGAACATTTCAAGGTAAAATAAGAAATATAATTATGAAACTGAACAACACTGAGGCACTTTCGAGTCAGTAAACGGCATCGGTAGCCTTGTAGCCTGGAAAGTGACTAATGTCTGATGGTATAAACCAATGTTTTTCCAACCTTTTTTTGAGCAGTGGTACATTTTTTACATTAAAAAAATTCTGCGGCACACCACTAATCAAAAATGTTGCAAATGGTACATTGTAGCCTATTACAACATATGTAACTACAATCTAGTTTTGTAATTTGTTTTTACTCATTCAGCGTGAAATGTGACATGATTACATATAAAGTCAATAGAAAGACACAAGCACAGGTGAACACACATCCGTGCAAGCCGAATACAGCTCAACGAAAAATTTGCTTGATGCCTGGTCACAACAGCCAACCAGGAGCGAGCACCAACAACAGAGAACTAATTAGTTTGATTTAGACTGCCATCCACCGGAGACAGATGGATCGGAGCTATACAGCCAAGGTTTCTGTCTACCCGCTGGGTTGTCGCCAAGGGCTGGCAGCCCGTGAAACTGGACACCGGCCCACCTGTCTGGTGCCGGAAACAGCCAACGCCATGATGTGGTCTCTAGAGCAGGCAGCGGCATCCCCCCAGCCATGCTGTTCTGGACAGTGCAGTGAACCCCAGCGTGGGCGGGACGTGCAGGGCGGTCACAGATGCCGTGAAGACAGCCCTGCCCCCTGCAGGGGGAATCCCTACATGCCAGTCTTGGCGGTTACATGAATGGAGCGACACAATTCTTTTTTGGGGACCATTTAGGTGAAATTAGACAACTTGCTATGGCACACCTGATGATATCTGATGGCAACACTGGTATGCCACAACGCAGTGGTTGAAAATTACTGGTACAAACAACCGTCTATAAATACAGTGATTGAGTGATGGGTTAAGAACTTTGGAAGACTTGAGTGTAAACAGGCTCCCCCTGGTGGTGGCAGCTCAGAATACATGTGGAAACCGGGACTGTACTTCAGCAGGCCAGGGGAACAGCTTTCTGAGCTCACTCGTCAAGACACTAGCAATTGCCATAATAAATTATCCTGATAATAGATGCTAAATTAATTGCGAGTGGTTTTAATTACAATAAAAAATAATCTCATAAATCATCCCAAAATAGTTGTATTGCCATTTTTCATTGCAGCTGTTTTCATAGATAGGATACATACTGGCTTGTTGACATTACTAGGCTTTCCTCGCTCATTCAACTCAAATCTGAAATGTTTCCACACTGGAGTTTTGGAATTTGTTCTGTTGTCTGTTGTTATTCATCCAAACTTTCTGGAATTGTGCAGTCGTTGGGAAACTTAGCCACAGGCGGTCCTGCACTCATGTTGTTTTCAACACAGCCAGTACCATTTGTACAAACATTGTCACATATGACCAACATGCGCTGCTTGTTTATGAGAATCACGGTCTAAGAGACAGCACAGTGGAGAAGAACAGAGTGAATACTTCAACCTTATGGACTTCTAAGTTGTAAAATGATTGATGTTCAGAACAGTTGCGTGGTTGCACCGATTATACATCATACACACATAGTGTACGCAGACACAGATGTGCTCGTAAGGGAGTAACGGAGCCAGAATTGAAGCCGCCCTCTCCAGTTGAGCCAAAGCCGAAGACTTGGCGGCATAAAGCCATCACATTATTTAAAAGGAGCAAACTTTTAGGCCTGGTTAGGGGCGGTGCAGTATTGTGATAATTTGTGGTGGTGATACTGTATTGATTTAGAGACATCAGTATCGTGATACTCTATTAAAAATTAATAATGTGTTGCAAATAAATACTTAACTATTTACGTGATAGAGTAATAAAAAAAATGGCCTTTTCAGCCCACTAGATGGTGTTAAATGCTAACTGTTTGGTTAGGTCTGTACAGCAAAGGAGTGACTCCTGAGATCTATCCGGGACTTGAACAAGACAAACATTGGGAAAGAAAAATCACAATATACGAGGGGGGCTGAAAAGTTCATAGTGGTCAAATTTGACCAAATGTGGTTTATTTTTCAACTGCAGGGATCCGAGCACTGCAACACCAATGGAAAAAGTGTGTGGACCAAAGGGGAGACTATGCTGAAAAAATAAACCATATTTGGTCAAATTTGACCACTATGAACTTTTCAGTCCCCCCCCCCCCCCCGTATATCACAATACCCAGTGTGATAATAGCGTGAGTGATCCCTAATGCTTCAGCTGACTGGTTCACTTTTTCTTGCTGTCTTCACTGTGTGCGCATGGGCTCCCGCCTCCCATGGACAAAGTGCTGACTGAAGCTCAATTTATGCTTTGTGCGTCAGTGTTGCTTGAGACCATACTGATGTGCATGTGGCCGTATTTAAGTTTGATTTTAGCCACACTTACCGTTCAACTAGGAGCAATAGAATAGGGATGTTAAATCCTCATGCATGGGTAGTTGGCATGTATAGCCACAGAGGGATTATTCAGACCCTAGTGGACTGGAGAGGCTGATGAAATTTACGTCACACTGATGTCACAGTCAAACTGATGCATAAAGCATAAATTCAGCTTGACAGGACAGGGACAGAAGCAGGACAACCGGCTGAAATGTTGATGGATTATGTGAAGAAACATGCACGGCCTTCTGGCGTCTGGGGCCTGGGGGCTGGCGTTGGCCCCGCTGTGAGGGCAGGGGCGCACTGCACCACGCCTGCCACCTTGCGGCCCAGCCTCCCTCAACCATCCCTCCTGGGGCGGCTGCATGGCTGTCCTGGGGCTTGCTGGCTTTGGGACATTCATGCTCTGTTGGGGTTGGTGGCGCTGTCTTGCTTGCTTGTTTCCGGAGGGGGCGGGGGGAGGGGTTGCTGTGACCTGCCGTCCTCTTTGTATGTTTCCTGGCAAACCACTCACATGCACACACTCACTTTGCGCACGCTCTCATATATGTGCATGCACGCACACACACACACACATATATTCTTTTACAGGTGCAGATACTAGACTCGTGATGAGACCTTTTAAGAAGAAGGCACAGTTTGTCTTCTGTTTATTTCAGTTGTGTCAGTTTGGGGTTTTTTCTGTTTGTTCCTCTCTCTTTTCTTCCCCCCTCCCCACCCCTCCCTTCTCCATTCCCCCCCTGTCAGGTCTATCATGGGTAAAACAATTTAAATAAAGTATTAAAAGTTATTACAAGAGGAGTCTATAAATAATGTACAGTACATAGATATGTAAGATAAGGTAAGATAAGATAAGATAAGATAAGATAAGATAAGATAAGCCTTTATTAGTCCCACAATGGGGAAATTCCAGGATTGCAACAGCACAGGGATAGCAACACTCAGAGCAATAATTAAGAAGATACGGAAGATATAAATAAGAGCAGTGGATACATACACATCAATATATAAATATATATACAAAGTGTGGAGCATTGTAGCGAGATGGAATAAACAGCATAACCGTCTACTTAGTTATCCTACATAGTATGAATATGTACCCATACATATTGTCACCCTCCCTAGCAACCGATACTGTCCTAGTTGTATATACTGGAGGGGACCATTGTGTAAGTCTATTGCATCTTTTGCATTCAGTACTATTAGGTCGTCACGTTTTTTTGCTATCTCTGCGAGCAGCCCTGCTTAGGTTATACAGTCTGACAGCCGTAGGTAGGAAGGACCTGCATAACCTCTCGGTTGCGCACCTAGGATGATGTAGTCTGCTGCTAAATGAACTCCTCAGTGCGTTCAGTATGTCCTGCATAGGGTGGAACTCGGACTCCAGCAGAGATGACAGTTTAGCCACCGTCCTTCTCTCTCCTATCTCCTCCACTGAGTCAGGGCGCTGCCCCAGGACAGAGCTAGCTTTCTTGATCAGTTTGTTCAGTCTCTTCCTATCGGCTGCTGTAATGCCACTGCCCCAGCAGACCACTCCAAAAGTGATGGCTGATGCCACCATCGTGTCGTAGAATGTCTTCAGCAGCGCCCCTTGTACACCAAAAGACCTGAGTCTCCTCAGTAGGAACAGCCTGCGCTGTGCTGTATAAAGCACCTTTTGGCAAAGTAAATCTGTTTGGCCCAATAAGGGAAGCAGATTTCTGTTCTGCTTACCTAGCTGCTTGACAGGACAAGGGGAAAAATGTTGCTATATTGAGGCCAGAAAAACAGTATCACAGGATAAATCGAGATAGGCTTGTCACCAAGTGAAAGTGATTAGCTGCAGTGAGGAGTCTGGCAACCCTGTAGAGGAAGAAAGGAGATAAGGTAAGTATGATAATAATCAGAGGTGGATAATAATAATTATTGCTTTGTTTGCTTACAGGTGCTGAGGTGAGGTTGGCCAGTAAACGGGATAGCAGGAGACAATGGCACCGCAGCAGGAGGATGAGAACAGGTAGGTCCTCGGGGAGGTAGAATTAGGTACTTTGGGGAAAATGGGAGAACAGGTTAGGGAAACATTAGTAAGTGCACTTAAGCCCCTTTTCCACTAGTCCCCACTCAGCTCTACACGCCTCTACACGGCTTTACATGGCTCAGCTCGTTTTTGTTTCTATTACAGCAGAGTACCGCTTGGGGTGGGTGGGATTTTTTTACAACAAGGCGACGCCACACTCCTGTGGCGTAAAACACGCAACACAAGCAAAACACAACACGGCGGCTTATGAGGTGACTGCGTGGTGTCTGGCTTTTTGTCAGAGTAAAGGTAAAAAAGGACAGCCAGACAAGACTACAGGCAGCGAGACGAAACACTCTGGAAAAGTACTGGAGCGTTTAGGAAGCCATAGAGCCGAAGACGTGAGGATACGAACTAGATCACATATGAAGGTAAGCTAATGATTGCTAATGCTAGTTTGCTTTAAGTCCGCCGTACTACATTGCAATGTCTGCAAGTTATCGCTATTAGGTACTAAAATATGTATGTTGTATGTGTGTTTAAGATGGCTCTCTTGTGGCAAAATTACCACTTCAAACCATGGGTCCGGGCGTTCAACACAGCCTCTCACTGATGTCACCCCAGCTTCACAAACGCTCAGTGGCTCCAGCGGCTCCAGCAGCACTGAGTCTGTGGTGGTGTCGTGGCAAAAACTGTTCAGCTGCCAAAACTTGATCACCAGGTTGTAGTTATGGGGTTATATTAGCCATAAAATATATATTTCAATAGGTAAACAGTACTGAGTTAGGTATAATGAGATATATTTAGCAATTTTGATGCATTTTAGGCCAAAACAAACTTGATCTAGGATTAAAAGCAATTAAAATAATGCAGTCACAAGGTTACATGGAAAATACTTGATTTACTGGATAGATACATGTAGAAACTGTAGAAATATATATTCTCTGCATACAACAATGTACTATACATGTATTCATGTAGTATTGCACTGGGAGTTTTGACAATAAATCTTTGTACTTTTTGCAGATGTGTCTCCACGTTTGTTTTATGTGTGAAGGTTACCACCAAGTGACATAAATTAAATACTAAAAGATAGGAAAAGCTGTCTAAGAACAATCCAGCAGTTTGAGAAATCACTTTTGGTTTGGTGTAAGTCTGCCAACAGAATTATGAGCTATAAAGCAGTTTGAATTAAAATGTTAAATCCCATTAAACCCTAACTCAGGGGTGTCCAATTATGTGCCATGGAGGGCCAAGACCCTGCAGGTTCTCTCTTCTGCCCAGTCTCTTCAGCAGGTGTTTTCACTGATCAGCAGTCAGTGGAAGAAATTCAGTGGACTCTGCTGTTGAAGACACTGGTTGCAGGTAAAGCCTGCAGGGTCTTGGCCCTCCATGGCACATGATTGGACACCCCCGCCCTAACCCATTATTAGAAAATACAGATGCTAATATGACCCAGAATTCCTCCATATACTGGTACTATCATTAAAGTGTGCAGTGTCTTCTGCAGTGGCACATCCAACAATACTGTCATCAGTAAATAAAATAATTGTTTTTGGTTACGTTTTCTTAAAAATGAGCCATTATTTTCAAAGTCACTGATAAATGGTTTGTACTGTTGACTCTTTTCCCACCGGTGTCTTAACAGACAAAATAGAAAAACATGATGCAAACACATAACATATTTGGGAAATGCACTTGTTGCTAAAAGCCAGTGGTGGAATGTGACAAAAAAGTACTTTGTTGTATTTAACCACAATTTTCATGTAGCTGTGCTTCAGTAAAGTAGATTTTACAAGGGCTGGGTTACGTTTAAAATCATTTGTTTTTACTGTGACCTCAGCAATCAGAATGAGTTGATACCTTCAGTTGAATGGAATCTACTACTTTTAATGGAGGGTGTGTATCCTTGAGTATGGAGTCGCTTAGTCAAAATATGTAATTTTTATCAATAAAAGTTTAGCCACCACTCTGTCACCACTGTGTCGCCCTGGCTTCAAGTGTGGGTGGTGTTTTGTACTTGTATTGCTAAAATATAAAAGGATGCATTACAATGGTTCTCAAATATTTGTAATGTGTCCTGTTATTATAATACTGCATGAGTTTATTGCCGATAGACTATAAACTACACATATAAACTAATTTATAATGATGACTGAACAACTCCCATTCCCCGAAGTGCAACATACAGCTATGAACATAACTCACAAAGGATCACACCAGTGATCTGACAAAAAAATTAATTAATTAATAAACAAGCGGTTTATTTTACAGTAGATGTTCCATTCATTTTCAATTATTCTGTAATTAATATTCACACAATCAAATAAATCTCAGGTCAGTCCCTTTTATATTAAGTGGAAATTGTGCTACTTTAGTTTTGGCACTTTATCTATACTTTAACTTAAAAAGCAAAAGGATTTGAGTACTTTGTCTACCACTACTAAAAACAACAGGGTGTGCAACTTTAATATGGCTTACCAGTAGTAGTAGTAGATTAGTTTATTTGACAGGGACAGTGCAATAAACATAGACAATTAATCAAAGACAATCAATCTGATGTGTTGCACATAGAGTGTATAGCTATTAGCTAATTTGCAACTCTTGTCCCTGGATGGGCTTTAGAAAAAAGAATCAAGATAAAAAATATACACAATAACCACATACATCAATGCAGAAAAATTATAAATACACAATTATAAATATTATAAATATTATAAATACACAAATATAACAGCCTGACTCACATTTAACATAAATATTATAAATATTATAAATACACAAATATAACAGCCTGACACATTTAACACATATAACATAACTCACATTTGCCTATTTCAGGCCTTCCTCCCTCCGTCACTCACTATAAACAAACATATTTATTCCTTCCCTTCATTCACTCTCACTTTGCAGACAATTAATTCATACATGAGTACATTCTTGTTTATTTTTCAGCCAGAACACATTGCTGTGTCGTGCTGCATTTCCCGTGTCAAAGCAAATGCTGGTCGGACTCTAGAATGCAAATACACACAACTTAAGTATATGCACAGCATGAAAGTGCAAAATGTAAAAAAAACCCACCTTTTTCACCAGGATTACAATTAGCTTATTTCATCAGATATTGTCAACACAAGCGCAAAATACATGGGGAGCACGGAGTTAGCATTGATGGCTAACGAGCTAGCTCATTATCTGCCCACAAGCAACGATGTTGTGGTCTGTTCAAAGTGAACTGTCCACTGCTGGGATAAATAACGTAAAAGATGGATAATATCACATCATATCACATCACTCACCATCCTCTATATCTGAATATCACGGCTTTCAACTGCTGAAGTTGGGTGCTCCCACGGCCGCAAATTCATGTCGGGTGGCTGCATCTAGCTGCCTCTGGAGTCTCTCATCAGCCGAAAGGCACAGAAAACTCTGCTGGACCGCGGTGTTGATTTCTGTGGGTCTGATTTCTGTGAAGCCATTCTATCATTGTTTATACTGACGCTTGCTTGCCGGCTCATGGACGAATCTTTGCAAATGGCGTCTCAAGATTCTGAATTCAGCCTTCAAACGTCGCCCTCATGACATTACGCCCTGACCAGTCACTGGCCTGCAGTCTGTTGACGTCACATTTTCAGCCCAACTCAGCACGGTTAGAACCCCAGTGGAATAGGTATGAAAAAAGTATCTGGTACCAGGTACTAATGGAAAAGCCTACAAAGCACGCCGAGTCGAAGTGAGTAGGGCTGAGTGGGTACTAGTGGAAAAGGGGCTTTACGGTAGAAGTGGGTAGAGAAGGTCCAGGTGCAGTTTCTACAGAGTGGGGATTCAATCTGCCTGGGTTGGGGTCCACAGTCCGCCTGAGAGCCCTGGAGAAAATAAAGGGAACAAATAGCAGTATTAACATGCTACTTTCCTGTTAGGTTGGTTGGAGGAGAGGTTGGAGTTGGAGGACGTTGGAGGACAGCCTGGAGTAGTCTGACGATCTTCTGATGAGAAGACGATGCTGGGGGCATTTGAAGAGTGTGGTGATTGTCCATAGGTGATGAGTTGAATGGCAGCAGGGCTGATTATTTGGGAGATGGGGAATGGACCAATGTACTGGGGGGGACAGTTTCTTGGAATCAGTTTTGAGTGGGATGTTTTTGGTGGAAAGCCATACCCTTTGCCCGACCATGTAGGTGGGTGCTGCGCTCCTTTGTTGATTTGCCCATCTGGTGTTCTGGTCTGCCGTCTGTAGGAATGCCGCCTTGGTGGCCTTCCAGATGCGGCAACATCGCCGAATGTGATGCAAAATGGAGGGTACCGCAATGTCAATCTCAGTGACGGGGGCGGGGGGGAGCTGTAACCCAGTGAGCCTTCGAAAGGTGAGTAGCCCATGCTAGCAGAGGCGGCAGTATTGTGGCCATACTCTATCCAGGTAAGGTGGGCACTCCATGAGGTGGGGTTGGTGTCCATGATGCAGTGTAGGGTTGCTTCCAACTCCTGGATGGCTCATTCACCCTGGTCATTTGACTGGGGATGGTAGCCGGAAGTAAGGTTGATGGTGGCCCCAGTGGCCTTGCAGAAGGCGCGCCAGACTCTGGAGCAAAATTTGGTGCCCCGGTTAGAGACGATGTCAGCTGGTATGCTGTGCAGCCTTACCACATGTGTTGTTAACAGGTCAGCTGTTTTCTTAGAGTAGAGCGGGTCACCCAATAACCAGAACACTGGCAATTTGAATCCTGTCTCCCCAGCCATCCTGCTGTTGTGTCCCTGGGCAAGACATTTTACCCACCTTGCCACCAGTGTCCATGACACTGGGTATGAATGTACATAAATGTTCGGTAGCAGTCGAAGAGGCCGTTGTCGCAGATTGGCAGCCACATTTCGATCAGTCTGCCCAAGGGCAGCTGTGGCTACAGTAGTAGCTTACCACTACCATTGTCTGTCTGTGGAGTGAATGAATAATGGATTTTCATTATAAATTGCTTTGGGTTTCTTGAAAAGTGCTATAAATGTAAATCGTTATTATTGTTATTATTATTATTATTATTATTATTATTATTATTATTATTATTATTATTATTATTATGTAGTTGTGGATGTCTTTATTCATGGCCAGCCACCAGAAGGTGCATTTGAGGTGGAAGAGCGTTCTGGCCACCCCTGGGTGGCAGGTGAGCTGGGACGTGTGCAATCAGTGGATGATCTCCCCTCTGAGCATTGGCGGCACAAACAATTGACCTTCCAGACCCTCCCTCCTGGGTTGGGCTGGGTCTTCAGCGCCTCCCGGATCTTCTTCTCTATTCCCCATGAGAGTCCCTCCACCACACACTCAACTGGGATGACAGTTTTGGGGTAGGCCTTGGTGAGTTCAGTGGTGAATTGCCTGGAGAGGGCATTGGGTTTGGAGTTTTGAGAGCCGGGACGATAGTTGATGATGTACTCAAAATGATTGAAGAACATGGACCACTTGGCTTGCTGGGAGTTGAGTCGTCTGGCAGTTCTGAGGTACTCCAAATTCTTGTAGTCGGTCCACACAAGAAAGGATAGGGTGGAGCCCTCCAGCCAGTGGTGCCATTCTTCTAGTATTAGCTTTACCGCCAGTATCTCCCGGTCACCAACATCATAGTTCCTCTCAGTGGGGCTTAAGCACCGAGAGAAATAGGTGCAGGGATGGAGCTTGCCGTCAGTGGCTGACCTCTCAGACAGGACTGCCCCCACCTTTGAGTCAGAAGCGTCAACCTCCACAATAAACTGGTGGTTGGGGTTGACCTGTGCCAGGATGGGTGCGTCGGTGGACCTAGCCTTCAGTAGTGAAAAGGCTTCCTTCTGACCTTCTCTATACTTCTCCATCAGCACTCTTAGAGCAAACATTGCATCTGTAGCACTCTTTCTTGGCATGAAACCATACTGCTGCTCACTGATTGTCACCTCTCCTCTAAACCTGGCTTCAACAGCTCTTTCCCATACCTTCATAGTGTGGCTGATCAATTTTATGCCTCTGTAGTTACTACAGCTTTGATCATCACCTTTGTTCTTGAAAACTGGTACCAAAACACTTCTTCTCCACTCCTCGGGCCCTGCAGAAGATCAAAGACTGAATTAATGAGTGAGAGGGCAAGTTGGTTTGAGGGTGTTTGGATGGAAGACCCGCCAGTCCCCTTACTGCTACGGACGGGCCTGCCCCATTTGGCTTAATGTGGCACGATTCTACTGAGTCGCTGTCTCCGGCACAATATAAACAAAGACCCCCCTTGAAACGGTGTCACCACTCAGCAGATGAGAGCCGGATCGACCCAGCGTCATGGGCTCGGGAGAGTCAAAGGTAGCCAGGGCAGGGACAGTTGGAAAGTGCGTGGCCGCTGAGGAAGTGGAGAGAGTGGGTGCACATATGTCTCGTTGGCATTCTCGCTCATGCTCCTTGAGGCGATTATCGAGGCGAATTACCAGCGTGATTAGCGCATCGAGGGAGTTGGGCTTGTCTTGGCTAGTGAGGTCATTTCGGAGTTGGAAACTAAGGCTACTGATAAAAGTAGATCTTTACGCAGTATCATTCCAACCTGCCTCAGCCGCGAGCACCCGGAAGTCGACCAAGTGCTCTGTGGCCGACCAATTACCCTGGCGAAGGTTGATGAGCCGGGTCGATGTGCTTTCCTCTTGGTCAGAGTGGTCAAAAATTCTGAGGAACTCGGCAATGAACCGGTCGAAGGAGTAGGTGGGATATTCTGGGCTCGACAATACTGCGCATGCCCAGGTGAGTGCTCACCTTTCCAGCAGATTTACTGCGTAGCTAATTTTACTGTGCTCGGAAGGAAAATCCTCCAGTACGTGCTGGAAAAACAGACTGCACTGTAGGATAACCCCCACCCCCCCACCACCACCCTCTCCCAATCTCCCATTGTAGTGAGTGGGGGTGGAAACGGCCACCAAGTGACAAGCTGGTGCCAGCGGAGGTGCCAAAGTGATAGTGCTAATGGTGAGTGATAGCTGTTCTAATCTATCAGTGACTTGAGAGAGTCAAGTGATTATTGAATGATTCTGTAGTGCTAAATGATCTACCCACTGTTCAAGTATTTCTAACTGAGCTGCCATGGCTCTGTCCATTGCAGCTGCTGGGTCCTTTTTGGGAGATCATTCTGACATGATTTGACAATAACAGACCCAAAAGCAGGCAACGGAGAGAACAAGCGCTTTTGCAACGGAGAGAACAAGCGCTTTTAACAATAATCTGTATTAAAAGGAACTCCGATTATATTGCCATGTTAGCTCTATATGCTTTATTTTTATGTTACTAACATAACTATAATATAATTTTTTTGAATTCCCAGTTTTATATATTTTTAAAAAACTTTATTACGATGTAAATCGCCATTATTGTTTACATCGCAATGCATTCTGGGTAGTGACATAGAAAGGTTGCAGCCGTTTTTTCTGTCTTATACAAGCCAAGAAGCGAAGCTCCTAACTACTGCCATTTGTCAGTGAAAATGCCACATTGCGCGGCTTTTGGATGTAATTTCCAAACAGAGGGAAATAAAGAGAGCGGGGTAAGCCTCCATAGCGTTCCTAAAGAGGGAAAGTGGAGGAAAAGGTGGGGCGGCAGTGGCTCAGCAGGTAGAGCAGGTCGTTTAATAACCCGATGGTTGGTGGTTCGCATCATGCTCTCCCCAGATATCCTGCCGTTGTGTCCCTGGGCAAGACACTTCACCCGCATTGCCTCCAGTGCCCATAACACTGGGTATGAATGTGTAAAAATGTTTAAATGCTCAGTGGTGGCCGGAGAGGCTGTTGGCACGGATTGGCAGCCACATTTCCCTCACTCTGAGTCTGTGATCACGCGCTGTACACTGTGATAATAACACAATATCGCTCAAAGCGCACAAGCGTGCGCTTTGCGCACCAGTGTTGCGGATGAAATAAGGGAACCCAGTGTTGAGGCACGGAATAAGTGCAGGCAGGACACTACGAACTGAAGTTTAAAAGGGTGTTTATTTCATCCAGCACGAAGCTCACTCCAGCGCTGTGGAGCGAGCCCTTTTTTTTATTACTTATTTTGTACCCATAGGTAGATTTGTTTTGCAGTCTGGTGACAAGCCACCAGCTGCCAGTCGCTGCGTGCGCAAGTGCCCCTTAACTCCCTAACCTGCATGTTTTTGACATGTGGGAGGAAAATGGAGAAATCCCGGAGTAAACCCACGCAAACACGGGGAGAACATGCAAATTCCACACAGATCACTGTTGGCTGGGGGCAGGGATCGAACCCATGATCTCCGCGATCCCCCGGCCGAGGGTAAACTGCGCACTCTGCGCACTGTGGTTAGTACAAAATAAGTAATAAAAAAAAGGGCTCGCTCCACAGCGCTGGAGTGAGCTTCGTGCTGGAGGATGAAATAAACACCCTTTTAAACTTCACTTCGCCGTGTCCTGCCTGCACTTATTCCGTGCCTCAACACTGGGTTCCCTTATTTCATCCGCAACACTGGTGCGCAAAGCGCACGCTCGTGCGCTTTGAGCGATATCGTGCTTTATCACAGCTTGATTAATACATATGTCAGCTTTATGTGCGATCACAGACATGTCTCATGTGTGCGCTTTGAGCGATATTGTGCTATTATCACAGCGTGATTAATACATATGTCAGCTTTATCAGGCATGCAGCTACAGCGTGTGATCACAGACTCAAGAGTGAGGGAAATGTGGCTGCCAATCTGTGTCAACAGCCTCTCCGGCCACCACCGAGCATTTAAACATTTTTACACATTCATACCCAGTGTTATGGGCACTGGAGGCAATGCGGGTGAAGTGTCTTGCCCAGGGACACAACGGCAGCATATCTGGGGAGAGCGTGATGCGAACCGCCAACCATCGGGTTATTAGACGACCTGCTCTACCTCCTGAGCCGCTGCCGCCCCACTTTTTCCTCCACTTTCCCTCTTTAGGAAAGCTATGGAGGCTTACCCCGCTCTCTTTATTTCCCTTTGATTGGAAATTACATCCAAAAGCCGCGCAATGTGGCATTTTCACTGACAAATGGCAGTAGTTAGGAGCTTCGCTTCTTGGCTTGTATAAGACAGAAAAAACGGCTGCAACCTTTCTACGTCACTACCCAGAATGCATTGCGATGTAAACAAAAATCGTAATAAAGTTTTTTAAAAATATATAAAACTGGGAATTATTTTCAAAAAAATTAAATTATGGTTATGTTACTAACATCAAAATAAAGCATATAGAGCTAACATGCCAATATAGTCGGAGTTCCTTTTAAGTGAAAGTGATTAGCTGTGACGAGGGCTCTGGCAACCCTGTAGAGGAAGAAAGGAGATAAGGTAAGTACAATAATAATCAGAGGTGGAGGATAATAATGATTGCTTTATTTGCTTACAGGTGCCAAGGTGAGGCCAGGAGTCTGCAACCTTTGCCAACCAAAGAGCCATTTTGCCAGTCTCTGACTAAAGTAGAAGTGGCAGAGGGTCGCAACGGCAATTTGAACTTTAAAATAAAGATTATGCTGCTTATACATTTTTTTATATACATACCTCTGAATATTATGTGGCATTAATTAATTCATACTACAACAGTGGCATTAATGAATTCATACTGCAACAGTGGAAAAAAACTGTCAAGTTATATATGGCTTCATTTATGACATAAAAATATTACAAATATTACAAATTGTTTTGTGCTGAAAAATACATTTCTGAATATCTGACCATAATTTTTTGTATAGCTTTTTTTAATTATCAGCACATTCATAAATTGTTTAAATCTGAAAAATATTATCCATCTCCTACTCTCAGCAGTGATCACACAGCTTTAGTTCCTGATATTTTAATAAATTAGAGATGAAAATTTTATTTAGAAGAAGATACTTTTTATTCTTTTTATGTTTCCTCATAGGTCTCTGCCTTTGACCGCCACCTAATCCACATAGCACCGGACCCCCATGATCCCTCCTGCAGGTGGTGAGCCCACTGGGGGGCGGACCCACGTAACTCCTTCAGGCTGAGCCCGGCCGGGTCCCATGGGTGGAAACCCGACCACCAGACGCTAGCCTTCGAGCCCCTCCCCCAGGCCTGGCTCCAGGGTGGGGCCCCGGTAACCCCATACCGGGCGGGGTACACTGAATCCTTGACATAGAATTTATCATGAGAGTCTGTTGGATCGTTCTTAGTCTGGCCCTTCACCCAGGACCAGTTTGTCTTGGGTGACCCTATCAGAGGCAAATTGCCCCGGACAACACAGCTCCTGGGATCACTGGGGCACGCAAACCCCCCCACCACAATAAGGTGACGATCCATGAGGGGGATCTGTTCGGCGCCTCAGGAGGGGAAAGCAGCTCCCTGTCCACACTGTGTATGGTGCGGATGGGACACTGTTGACTTTGACTGGGGATATTGTCCGGCGATGGAAGGAATACTTCGAGGATCTCCTCAATCCCACTGATACACCTTCCACGGAGGAAGCAGGGTTTGGGGACGAGGGGGATGACTCGCCTATCACAGGGGCTGAGGTCGCCAAGGTGGTTAAAAATCTCCTTGGTGGCCGGGCCCCGGGGGTGGATGAGATTCGCCCTGAGTACCTCAAGGCCCTGGATATTGTTGGACTGTCATGGTTGACACGCCTCTGCAACATTGCATGGAGGTTGGGGGCAGTGCCTTTGGCATGGCAAACTGGGGTGGTGGTTCCTTTCTTCAAAAAAGGGGACCGGAGGGTGTGCTCCAACTTTATAGGGATCACACTCCTCAGCATCCCTGGGAAGGTCTATGCCAAGGTACTGGAGAGGAGAGTCCGGCCGTTGGTCAAACCTCGGATTCAGGAGGAGCAATGTGGTTTTCGTCCTGGCCGTGGCACATCGGACCAGCTCTTTACCCTCTCGAGAATTCTTGAGGGTTCGTGGGAGTTTGCCCAACCAGTTTACATGTGTTTTGTGGACTTGGAGAAGGCATTTGACCACGTCCCTCGTGGTTTTTTGTGGGGGGTGCTTCGGGAGTATGGGGTATCGGGCTTATTGTTAGGAGCTATTCGGTCTCTGTACGACCGCTGTGAGAGTTTGGTTCGTATTTCCAACACTCGGTCGGAGTCATTCCCAGTGAGAGTTGGACTCCGCCAGGGCTGCCCTTTGTCACCGATCCTGTTCATAATTTTTATAGACAGGATTTCTAGGCGCAGCCAGGGAATGGAGGGTGTCATGCTTGGTGACCACAGGATCTCATCTGTGTTGTTTGCAGATGATGTTGTCCTGTTGGCTTCATCCAGCAATGACCTACAGCTCTTGCTGGGACGGTTTGCCGCTGAGTGTGAAGCGGCTGGGATGAGAATCAGCACCTCCAAGTCCGAGTCCATGGTCCTCAGCCGGAAAAAAGTGGATTGTCCTCTCTGGGTTGGGGACAGGCTCCTGCCCCAAGTGGAGGAGTTTAAGTATCTTGGGGTCTTGTTCACGAGTGAGGGGAAAATGGAGCGAGAGATTGACAGACGGATCGGAGCAGCATCTGCAGTGATGCGGACGTTGTACCGATCTGTTGTGGTGAAGAGGGAGCTGAGTTCTAAGGCAAAGCTGTCGATTTACCAGTCAATCTACGTTCCTACTCTCACCTATGGTCACGAGCTTTGGGTAATGACCGAAAGAACAAGATTGCGGATACAAGCGGCTGAAATGAGCTTTCTCCGTAGGATTGCTGGACTCACCCTCAGAGATAGGGTGAGGAGCTCAGTCATCCGGGAGAGGCTCAGAGTAGAACCGCTGCTCCTCCACATTGAAAGGAGTCAGTTGAGGTGGTATGGGCATCTGATTAGGATGCCTCCTGGATGCCTCCCACTTGAGGTGTTTCGGGCACGTCCCACTGGGAGGAGACCCCGGAGCAGACCCAGGACTCGGTGGAGAGACTATGTCTCCCAGCTGGTCTGGGAACGCCTTGGTATCCTCTCTGGAGAGCTGGAGCAGGTGGCTGGGGAGAGGGAAGTCTGGGCTTCTCTGCTTGAATTGCTGCCTCCGCGACCCGGACCTCCGGAAAAACGGTAGAAGATGGATGGATGGATGGATGGATGGATGTTTCCTCATAATGCTCATTCAAATGTATTAATATATACTGTACCTGTGTCCTTCATCTGTTTCTCCAGACTCTCAATTTGACAGCTAGTGAACTGGTTGTCTGATATTCTTCTTTATCTATCTATAAATTCAAGATCTGTCTGTCTATCTGTCTGTCTGTCTGTCTGTGTTCCTCAGATATCTGTCAAACCATTTGTCACACTGACCTAAGATTTTAAACGAGCTTTGCTGAAGCTACGAGGGTGTGCATCCCCAAATATGGAGTCACGCAGTCAAAATATGTAATTTTTATCAATAAAAGTTTAGCCACCACTGTGTGACCGCTCTATGTCTTCATCCCCTGGCTTCAAGAAGTGTGGGCGGGGTTTCGGATTGACTCCGTGCTCATTGAAGAATATGCCGCATCACGGCCATGCTGATTGGACAATACGTGACATCACGACCATGCTGATTGGATAACACAGCATCATGACCTGTCAGTCACCACAACCCTTTGCAAACAAAGATTTTAGAAGTGCTTTGCTGCTGAGGTTACGAGGGTGTGTATCCACGAGTATGGAGCTGTTCAGTCAAAATATATACCATAAAGTTGTGTATTTGCCATAGAGAATGCGGGGGGGCGGGGCTGCTGAAGAATCGCATATCCACGAGTATGGAGCCGCTGTATACCATAAAGTTGCATAGGGCTAATGGATATATTTGCCATAGAGAACACGAGGTGCGGGGGGGGGCGGTGCCGAGGATCCACTGCCGGGGACCCGTGGTGCCACAGTGACATCACTGGCACATGGGTAAGGCAGCAGCTGAGACTCTCATTAACCGGCCAACATCGGTGTCCCACCGTGCGTTCCACAGACATCTGGGGGGAGGCACGCTCAGCCTGGTCAGTGGTATACGAAAGTCCCGATTGCTGCTTCATTGTGGAGCGGAATGACCAGATCAGTTGCATATTACATGCAGACACATGCTTTGACTAAATGACAGCAAGATGCAAAAATGTCCAAATAACGAAAAAAATATTTTTTATTTAAATATTTACAGACAAATGGGCAACACTGATGCAAAAGTTGCAGCTAAATGGGCCATTCTGCTGTGTGCGTGTGTGTGTGTGCGTGCGTGCGTGCGTGCGTGCGTGTGTGTGTGTCACACGGGTGAAGGGATTGGTGCTGTACCGTGGATGCCCTGAATTTCCCTCTGGTGATCAATAAAGTATGCAAGATACAAATACAAAAAATAATAATAATAATGTTGGGTGTTTTGTACTTATGTTATTGCTAAAATATAAAAGGATGCACTACAGTGGGTCTCAAATATTTGTAAATGTGTCCTGTTATAGTACTGCATGGCTTTATTGATGACAGACTATAAACTACACAAATAAACTAAATTATAATGATGACTGAACAACTCCCATTCCCCAGAGTGCAACATACAACATTTCTGAATATAACTCATAAAAGATCACACAAATAAGTGATCTGACAAAAAAATAAACAAGCGGTTCTTAAACAGTGGCTAATAGTGGATGTCCAATTCATTTTCACTTATTCTGTAATTAATATTCACACAGTCAAATAAATCTCAGTTCAGTCCCTTTCATATTTGTCAAACTCTAACATGTGTGATTGCCTACATATAGGCTATTCCTCTGTATTCCACTTTCAAACACAGCGTACGTTTGGGCTGGTAAAGCCTGATTGGACTACCTGTTTCAGACAGGAATACTTGCTTTCTATGGGCATGCACTAGTTTTGGAATAAAACAAAAAGAATTCTAAACAACTTTCTCCCTTTAGGGGTTGCCTCCATCTCACCCTATCCCTTGCATCTTCCTCTGTAACATAAACCCTCTCCATGTCCTCCTTCACTACATCCATGAATCTTCTCTGTGTTCTTCCTCTTTTCCTCCTGCCTGGCAGTTCCATCTTAAATATCCTTTGTACAGTATATCCAATATCCCTCCTCTGCACCATGTCCAAACCATCTCAGCCTTGCCTCTCTTACTTTGTCTCCAAACCACTCAGTGTGAATTGTCCCTCTGATATACTCATTTCTAATGTTGTCCCTCCTAATCACTCCCAGTGAAAATCTTAGCATCATCAACTCTGCCACCTCCACCTCCACCTCCATCTCCTGTTTTGTTTTGTTTTTTGTTCGGCAAAAGGCGCCGAGGCCTTTTGCCTCGGCGCCACACCAGTCGGCTGCCTTTTGCAACAGCGGCTCGATTCCGAGTCTTTTTCCCTTCCTCTCTCTTTTGATCCGTCTTTTTTTTTCACCCCACGTATATCACGGACACACAGATCGTCCTAAATGTCTCCTGAGCCGGTGGACGGAGCCACTGTTTATAGCAGGATACGATACAGCAGAGAACAGCTGCTAGCATTCAACCGCCACCCGGTCCCATTGGAAAAACTCGACATACCGAGAGAACTGAGGCGAAAATGCCGCGGCTGCCGGGCTGGAGTAAGGCGGAGGACAAAAAATATAAGGTACAGACCCTCCCTTCCATCTGTTGTCATGGGAAATGTACGGTCGATACTGGGAAAGTTAGATGAGCTAGCGGCTATCTCCCGTTATGATAGCACATACCGGGAGTGCTCTCTCCTTTTGTTTACTGAGACGTGGCTAACTGAACTAGCAGCAGATGCTAACATTGAGCTGGAGGGTTTTCACATGATACGAGCTGACCGAACACCAGACAGTGGCAAGGCTAGGGGCGGTGGAGTGATAATGTATGTTAACAACAACTGGTGCAGACCGGGACATATCACTGTTAAACAACGACACTGCAGCAAAGACATTGAGTTGCTAGCTGTTAGCATGAGGCCTACATATCTCCCGAGAGAACACTCACACGTGATCTGCATTGTTGTTTATGCAAATCCGACGGCGAACGCTGGGACAGCACGTGACGTCATCCATTCAGTAACCAGCAGGCTGCAGACAGAACACCCAGATGCTCTTCTCCTCATCTCAGGCGATTTCAACCATGTTTCACTGTCTCCCATTCTACCCACGTTCACCCAGTATGTCACATGCCACACTAGAGACAATAAAACACTGGATTTATTCTACGCAAACACTAAGGAGGCGTACACCTCATCACAACTCCCCCCACTCGGGAGATCGGATCACAACTTGGTTCATCTCCGGCCGGTGTACAAACCCCTAGTGCACAGACAACCTCCGGCCATGCACACTGTGGAGTTATGGTCTGAGGAGACAATGGACACCCTAAAGGGCTGTTTTGAAGCCACCGCCTGGAAGCAGCTCTGCGATCCACATGGTGAGGACATCGATGGCCTCATTCACACCTTCACGGGCTACCTCAGCTTCTGTGTGGACAAATCCGTTCCCACCAAGACCATACGGCGTCACTCAAACAACAAACCCTGGATCAACCCTGAGATAAAAACACTTCTGAGAGAGAAGAAGAGGATCTTCAGGTCAGGGAACAGGGAGATGCTGAAGTCCGTACAGAGGGAGCTGAGGAGAAAGATCAGAGAAGGCAAGGACAGCTTCAGGAAGAAGATGGAGGACAAGCTGCAACAGAGCGACATCAGCGGGGTCTGGAGAAACCTCAAAACCATCTCGGGGCTCCAGAATACCTCCCCCCAGGCCACAGGGGGCAGGGAGTGGGCGAACAACCTGAATCTGTTTTTCAATAGATTTGACCAACCGCCCTCCCCCCTGACTGCACAACAACCACTGCTGCCTCTAAAGAAATCAAGTCCTGCTGCCCACTCCCCACTCCACCAACACCCCCCCACTCCCAACACACAGCCCCCCATCCTGACCCTGACCAGGACCCAGGTGAGGACGGAGCTGAGGAAGATCAAGGCGAGGAAGGCGCCGGGACCGGACGGCATCAGCGCAAAGCTCCTCAAGTCCTGTGCAGACCAGCTGTGTGGGATTGTGACGTATATCTTCAACATGAGCCTGAAACTGGGGAGGGTACCACAGCTGTGGAAAACATCTTGTGTGGTACCTGTACCAAAAACTTCCCACCCCAAAGACCTGAACAGCTACAGACCGGTGGCCTTGACGTCCCACTTGATGAAGACCCTGGAGAGACTGCTCCTTGCTCACCTCCGCCCCCTGGTGGAACCAGCGATGGATCCACTCCAGTTCGCCTACCAGCATGGCATTGGGGTGGAGGATGCGGTGATCTTCCTCCTTCACCGTTCTCTGTCCCACCTGGAGAAGCCCGGGAATATGGTGAGGATCATGTTCTTTGACTTCTCCAGTGCTTTCAACACCATCCAACCGATGATCCTGAAGGACAAGCTGCTGCGCGCAGGGGTGGACCAGCACCTGTCATCATGGATCCTGGACTACCTCACGAACCGGCCTCAGTTTGTGAGAACCCGGGACTGTGTGTCCGACACGATCATCAGTAGCACGGGGGCCCCCCAGGGAACGGTGCTGGCTCCCTTCCTGTTCACTCTTTATACTGCGGACTTCTCACACAACACAACACACTGCCATCTACAGAAGTTCTCTGATGACTCTGCGATCGTTGGCCTCATCTCCAATGGAGATGAAGCTGAGTACAGAGGGCTTATCCAGGACTTCGTGGACTGGTGCCATCGGAACTGCCTCCAGATCAACGCGAGGAAAACTAAGGAGCTGGTGGTGGACTGCCGCAGGCATGGGCAGCCCCTCACAGTACCAGTAAATATACAGGGAACAGACATCGAGATGGTGACATCCTATAAGTACCTGGGTATTCATCTGAACAATAAACTAGACTGGTCACACAATACTGATGCACTCTACAAGAAGGGACAGCGCAGGCTGTTCCTGCTGAGGAGACTCAGGTCTTTTGGTGTACAAGGGGCGCTGCTGAAGTCATTCTATGACACGGTGGTGGCATCAGCCATCACTTTTGGAGTGGTCTGCTGGGGCAGTGGCATTACTGCAGCCGATAGGAAGAGACTGAACAAACTGATTAAGAAAGCTAGCTCTGTCCTGGGGCAGCGCCTTGATCCGATGGAGGAGATAGGAGAGAGAAGGATGGTGGCTAAACTGTCATCTCTGCTGGAGTCCGAGTTCCACCCTATGCAGGACATACTGGATGCACTGAGGAGCTCATTTAGCAGCAGACTACATCATCCCAGGTGCACAACCGAGAGGTTTCGTAGGTCCTTCCTACCAACGGCTGTCAGACTGTACAACCTAAGCAGGGCTGCTCGCAGAGATAGCAAAAAGACGTAACAAACTAATAGTTTTTTGAATGCAAAAGATGCAATAGACTTACACAATGGTCCCCTCCGGCATACAACTAGGAACTTACCGGTCGCTATGGAGGGTGAGAATATGTATGGGCACATAATCATACCATGTAGGATAACTAAGTAGACGGTTATGCTGTTTCATTCCATCTAGCAACAATGCTCTGCACTGTGTGTGTTTATATATTTACATATTTATTCCATCTAGCTACAATGCTCAGCACTGGGTGTGTTTATATATTTATATATCTACATATTATTCCATCTAGCTACATTGCTCCGCACTGTGTGTGTTTATATACTTGCATATTTATTCCACCTAGCTGCAATGCTCCGTACTGTGGGTGTTTATATATTTACATATTTATTCCATCTAGCTACAATGCTCTGCACTGTGTTCATATATTCATATATTTATTCCATCCAGCTACAATGCTCTGCACTGTGTGTCTGTGTGTGTGTGTATATATATATTTTTTATAGTAATACGTACATATGTATATTAGCTGCTCTTGCTTGCTTGTTTTTTTTTTTTTTTTTTTTTTTTTTTTTTTTTTTTTCTTGCCTTCTGATTGTTGCTCTGAGTGTTGCTATCCCTGTGCTGTTGCAATCCTGGAATTTCCCCGTTGTGGGACTAATAAAGGCTTATCTTATCTTATCTTATCTTATCTTATCTTTTGTTGTCAGCGCCACCATCTCCAAACCATACATTACACTGGTCAACACCAAATTAAATATCTAAGTTTTTATAGCTGATTTAGGACAGTTTTGATGTGCTAAATCCAAAAATCACATTGGTTTTGCTCAATCAGGTCAACTTTTTGAATTATAGCCACATGTTTTCTTACATTTTTGTTTACATGTACGGGTATTTTCGCTTTATATGATGCAAAATTCTTTTTTATTTCTTGAAATTCTCTGAATTTTGAACAATGATGATGTAACATTCAATTTACATGTACTTACCTTTATCAATGTATACTATTCAATTTACAGTACAACTGTACAACTGCTGTACAACTGCTTATAACTTAACATAAAAACCTGACCTGATCGAGAGAAACATGTCATTTTTGGATTCAGCGGTGCAAAATTGTCTTAAATCAGCTGAAAAAAACACAGACAACTTACAAAAAATATATTTTTGTTATGTTGTGTCAAACTGGGGATTCTAAATTGTCTTTAGGTATGACTGTGAGAGTGAATGGTTGTCTGTCTCTCTGTGTTGGCCCTGCGATGGACTGGTGATCTGTCCAGGGTGTACCCTGCCTCTCGCCCAAAGATGCTGGGATAGGCTCCAGCCCCCCCGTGATCCGATAAGGATTAAGCGGAAGAAGATGGATGAATGAATGAATGAATGAATGTTGTGCTATTGGAGGTTTCACTACCACCTTGTAAATCTTCCCTTTCATACTTGTTGCTACCCTTCTGTCACAAATCAGAATTAGAATCAGAATCAGATTTATTGCCATTGTTCATGTAGTACACAAACTAGGAATTTGTCTCGGTGCAATGCTGCAACATTAAACATGATAAAATAAAAGATCACCCCTGACACTCGTCTCCACCCACTCCACCCTGCCTACAGTCTCTTCTTCACCTCGCTTGTCCATTTTCCATTGCTTTGGATGGTTGAGCGCAGGTATTTAAACTCATCTACTTTCACTACTTCTACTCCTTCCATCTTTACCGTTGCACCTGCATCCCTCTCATTCACACTCATGTATTCTGTCTTGCTTCTACTGACTTTCATTCCTCTTCTCTCCAGAGCATACCTCCACCTCTCCAGGTTCTCTTCCACCTGCTCCCTACTCTCACGACAGATCACAATGTCGTCTGCAAACATCATGGTCCATGGAGACTCCTGCCTGACCTCATCTGTCAACCTGTTCATCACCATGACAAACAAGAAGGGGCTCAGAGCCGATCCCTGATGTAACCCCACCCCACCTTGAACCCATCTGTCACTCCTACAGCACACCTCACCACTGTCTCGCTGTCCTCATACATGTCTTGCACCACCTTCATATACTTCTCTGTCGCTCCTGACTTTCTCATACAGTACCACACTTCCTCTCTTGGCACCCTATCATATGTTTTCTCTTGATCCACAAAGACACAGTGCAACCTTCTCTATACTTCTCCATCAACACTCTTAAAGCAAACATTGCATCTGTAGTCCTCTTTCTTGACATGAAACCGTACTGCTGCTCACTGATTGTCACCTCTCCTCTTAACCTGGCTTCAACAACTCTTTCCCATGTCTTCATAGTGTGGCTGACCAACTTTATGCCTCTGTAGTTAAACAATCTGGTTAAAAAGTCCACTGCCATCTCTCCTAAACATCTCCATATGTCCACAGGTATATCATCTGGTCTTTCCATTTTTCATCCTCTTCGAAGCTGCTCTCACTTCTGCTTTGCTAATCCTCAGGACTTCCTTGTTCACCATCTTTCTTTCATCCATTCTCCTCTCTCTCTCATTTTCTTTATTCATCAGCTCTTCAAAGTACTCCTTCCACCCTTTCAACATACTCTTGTCATTTGTTAGTACAATACTATTTCTGTCCTTAATCAGCCTAACCTGCTGTACGTCCTTTCCAGCTCGATCTCTCTGTCTAGCCAATCGATACAAGTCCCTTTCACCTTCCTTAGTGTTTAGCCTCTTATACAACTCACTATATGCCTTTTCCTTTGCCTTGGCCACCTCTCTCTTTGCCATGCATCTAGATCCCAAGTACTCCTGTCTACTTTCATCTCCCTGACTATCCCACTTTTTCATTGCTAACCTCTTCCTTTGAATACCTTCCTGCACCTCCTCATTGTCATAAATTGCCCTTTCAGGGACAGACAGAGGACACCGAACGCACACTGTGAGTTTGCAAATTTAATAAAGAAAAACACAAAAACTACAACAACATTACACTTACAAAAGAGACAAACCAGGTGGAAAAGGCATGCGGGGACACCGGAGGAGAACGGGGCTCACGCCTGGAAGAAGAGGAAAATAGTCTGGACGGACCCAGGCTGAAGTGTACGGAGACGCCAGGAAATAATAAAGAGAAGACGGAGCACACCCGTTTAAACACAAAGGAATAACCAGTACACCACTGCAACGGACTGAGCAGCAGTGCAGTTTAATTAGGGCAGCAGGAATAAACCCAAATGATTAAGAGGTGTGGGTACATGAGCTAAGGAAATCAGAATAATCAGTGACAGCTGTACAGCCCATGAACTTGAACTCAAGGCAGAAGTGAACTCCACAAGCTGTCACAGCAAAAGGCACAAAAGAAATGGCAAACAGAAACAGACTAAAAATATGGAATAACTACTGTACAAAATAAGAAACAGACCAGAGAATACAAAAAGGGAAAATAACCATCAAAGTGAGGACAAGATAAATACAAAACCCAAGAGATGCAAAAGCTGGAATACTAATATCAGTGTTACAAAAGATGGACTGGAGGTGAAAGTGAAGGCAGGCTCATGTCAAACAACACAGGGAGATGAAACTTAAAATGCAAAGTGATGCACAAATACATAGACAAGACTATAATAACAAAGCTATGATTATAATAACGGGACAACTCAAAACACAAATAAAGGAAAAAGGGCAACCTGTCATGATCAGGCAAGCGTGCCTCCCCCCTCCCTTCCTGTTTCTGTTTTCCCGGCTCCGGAGTGCATCAGCGCACCTGCGTGATTACACACCTGTACTTCCTGATTCACCTGTTTATTTAAAGCCAGAGTGTGAAGAGCTCTCTGCTGGATCATTGGGTATTGCTGCCTCACAACAAGCAGTCAGTGTTATTTGGCAAGTTTATTATTTCTCCCTGTTGTCTTACCTTTTTGTCTTCTCCTCTCCTCAGGTTTGCTGCCACCTCCAGTGGTGTGTCTCCGGAGCTGTGTGTGCACACTTGCCTGAACCAAACTACTTTCAAGACAACAGCTTCTCCACCCAGGTCACCCAGTCATTCCTCTTCCTCCTCCTTCCCTGCAGTCTCCAGTTCCCCTTCATCTCTTCCACACTGGAGTTCACTGCCGGGTTCTCTGCTAGTGTTGTAAGACTCATTCCCTCTACTGTCATTTCCCCATTGACTGTACTCAGTATTAACCAATTCTCTCCTCTCCTTTCTATTAGGCTGCATGTGACTCCAGCGTGCATCTGTTTTCTATGTATATAAGTTGGCGTTTTGGTTGCAGGTTTCATTAATTGTGGTGTATGTACATATTCGTTAAGTTAGCGTGTTTGTATAGGGTTTTGGGGTTTTCATTAAAGTGGTGTTAATCTTTCATCTGAGTCTGAGTGTTCATCTGAAGTGGTTTTCCCAGCACTTAAGCCTCCTCAAAATATTAAATCATGACAGAACAATCCAGCCAGGGTCGAGGCTTAGTGGGTGCTGCCTCAGGTGACCAGTCAGTGCTCTTGTGCTTGGATGCCACAGAGCGCCAGGTCATGTTTTTGCCCAAGCAGCTCCAAACTATCACCCAACAATTGGCTACAGTCTTGGAGCATTTGGGTCGACTTCCTGGTGCGGCCGCTCCCCCTCCTGCTCCTGTTGCCCTGGCAGCTTCTATTATCTGCAGGACCATTTCCCTTCCCGCGCCTGCCCCCTATGGGGGTGAGGTGGGGGGATGTAAGGGGTTTCTGTTACACTGGCGGATGTATTTCCAGCAGGTGGAGGGGGAATACAGGGACGATTCGTCTAAAGTTCAGTTTTTGATCCTGTTACTCCACGACCGGGCACTTAAGTGGGCTCAGTCCACCTTAGGTGGTCCAGAAGGAACCCAGTATATTTTTGAATGGTTTGTGGTTTTCTCAGGAATTCACCAGGGTATTTGATCACACTGAGACCTAGGGTAATATCACTAGCCAGTTGCTGGGACTTTGGCAGGGGAGTCGGTCAGTTGCCGACTACTCAGTTGAGTTTCGGGTCGCCGCGGCAGACTCCAAGTGGAATGATGCTGCGCTACATAGTGTCTTCCTCTGGAGCTTAAATGCCAACATCCGCAACGAACTGGCTATTCGGGTGAACCCCTCCTCTTCAGGTGAGCTGATCTCACAGGCGGTGGCCTTAGATAACCAGTTCCAGGAGCGTGCTAGGGAGCAGAGGGCCGCTGCTTCCTCATCTGCTCTGCGGCCGGCCCCCCCATCTCCTCGCGTTGTGTCCACAGCATCACCTTCGGAGCCGATGGTCCTCGGAAGGACTCATCTGACTCCGAAGGAGCGCCGCCACCAGGAAAAGATGGGGGCGTGCATGTATTGCGGGGCCACTGATCACACTATCTCTAAATGCCCAATTTGGCCAAAAAGAATTGGCCCGTCAGTAGCCGTGGGGGGTCTGGTGGGAGGTTCTTCTTGAAATCCCCCCAGCTCTTTTACACTTCCGGCTCTCATTCAGTTACCAGGAGCTGAGTGTAAAGCCTCCGCTCTGGTGGATTCCAGGGCGGAGCAAAGTTTCATTCACCAGGAACTGATCCAAAGGCTTCAGATTCCCACCAGGAACCTCTCAACACCTGTCAATGTCTCCGCCTTGTCTAGTTGTAGGCTCGCTGCGGTGACCCAGCAAACTGAGCCTAACTCGATCATTTTGTCCAGTAACCATCGTGAGACAATCCAGTTCTTTGTGCTGCCACAGTCTTCTGCACCTATGATTCTGGGGTATCTGTGGCTTCACAAACATAATCCAATAATTAACTGGGCCCAGGGTTCAATCTCTTCCTGGAGGCCATTTTGTTTGTCGTCATGCCTTCGTTCGGCAGTTTGCTCACCCTCTCTTCCTATCTCCCCCCCCCCCCCCTTCCCGGCTGAGCCAATGGATCTCAGCCGCGTGCCTGGAGTCTACCATGATTTAGGGGAGGTCTTTAGCAAGTCAAGGGCCCTATCTTTGCCATCTCATCGGTCCTATGTCTGCGCTATTGACCTCCTTCCAGGCGCGCGGCTGCTATCCAGCAGGCTTTACAGTTTATCTGGGCCGGAGAGGGTGGCGATGGAGAGCTACATCAAAGATTCCCTTAGCGCCGGCCTCATTCGTCTGTCGTCCACCCCTCTCGGCGCGGGGTTCTTTTCTGTAGGGAAGAAGGATGGGACTTTGCTGTCATGCGTTGATTATCGCAGGCTTAATTCCATCACCGTTAAGGATAAATACCCGTTGCCGCTCATTAATTCGACCTTTGAACTCCTCCAACAGGCACAGGTATGTACTAAGCTCGATCTTCAGAACGCGTATCATTTGGTACGTATCCGTGAGGGGGATGAGTGGAAGACGGCATTCAAAACGCACCTAGGTCACTTTGAATATCTGGTTATGCCCTTCGGCCTGATCAACGCCCCCACCATCTTCCAGCAATTAATCAGTGATGTCCTCCATGACATGGTGAACAATTTCGTTTTTGTTTAGTTAGACGACGTTTGGATTTTTTCTCACATGCTGGAGGAACATAAAGTCCATGTCCATACTGTCCTGCAGCAGCTGCTTGAGAATCAGCTTTTTGTGAAGGCCGAGAAGTGTCAGTTTTCCACCTGTTCCACTTCTTTCTTAGGGTTTACCATGAGAGGGGGCACGTTAAAGGCCGACCCAGCTAAAATTCAGGCGGTAGTAGACTGGCCTACTCCTCAAACCTGGAAGGAGCTTCAACGCTTCCTGGGTTTTGTCAATTCTACCGCCAGTTTATCCACGATTACAGTAAAACTGCTCTGCCCCTCACTTAGCTCACTTCCACCAAAATCCCATTCAAGTGTTCCGAGGTCGCTGAACAGGCTTTTGCTACACTCAAGGAGCACTTTACCACTATGCCTATTTTGGCACAGGTAGACCCCCAAGCACAGTTCGTGGTCGAGGTGGACACTTTGGATTCGGGGGTGGGTGCTCTGCCCTCACAGCATTCCGGCCCCGATCAGAAGCTCCATCCGTGTGCATTTTTCTCTCGGTGACTGACCCCAGCTGAGAGAAATTGCGACGTAGGGGACCACGAACTGCTGGCCATTAAATTGGCACTGGAGAAGTGGAGACACTGGTTGGAGGGAGCTAATCAGCCAGTGATGGTCTGGACAGATCACAAAAATTTAGGGCATCTTAGATCTTCCAGACGATTGAATGCCCGGCAGGCTTGGTGGCCCCTGTTTTTCCTTAGATTTAATCTCACCATCACATACCGCCCAGGGTCTCACAATGTTAAACCTGATGCTCTCTCATGCTAGTTTTCCTCCGACTGCTCCTCCGTCTTCCCTTCTGCAGCCACTGCCTCCCTCCTGGACACTATTCTGCCCTCCTCCTGTATTTTGGGAGCCCTCATTTGGGATATTGAGCAGAGGGTCCGGAAGGCCCAGTCGGTGGAACCCGTCCCCGGGGAAGGTCTGCCCAACAGGCTGCATGTGCCCTCCCCCTTACGCAGTGACGTTATCCAGTGGGGGCACACAAGTTTTTTTGCCTGCCATCCCGGCATTGCCCACACTATGGAATTAATTCAGCGTGTGTTTTGGTGGCCTTCCCTCAAGAAAGACGTGAAAGACTATGTTAAGGCCTGCCACATGTGCTGCGAACAAGTCTGAATCTTTACCCCTGGCAGGCCTTCTCCATCCCCTCCGCATCCCTTCCCACACCTGGTCCCACATTGCCATCGACTTCGTCACGGGCCTCCCACCATCCCAGGGCAACACCGTCATTCTTACCATTGCTGATTGTTTTTCTAAGGCCATTCATTTACAGTGGGGTAAAAAAGTATTTAGTCAGCCACCAATTGTGCAAGTTCTCCCACTTAAAAGATGAGAGAGGTCTCCAATTTTCATCATAGGTATACCTCAACTATGAGAGACAAAATGAGAAAAAAAATCCAGAAAATCACATTGAAGGATTTTTAAAGAATTTATTTGCAAATTATGAGGGAAAATAAGTATTTAGTCAATAACAAAAGTTCATCTCAATGCTTTGTTATATAACCTTTGTTGGCAATGACAGAGGTCAAACGTTTTCTGTAAGTCTTCACAAGGTTTTCACACACTGTTGCTGGTATTTTGGCCCATTCCTCCATGCAGATCTCCTCTAGAGCAGTGATGTTTTGGGGCTGTCGCTGGGCAACACGGACTTTCAACTCCCTTCAAAGATTTTCTATGGAGTTGAGATCTGGAGACTGGCTAGGCCACTCCAGGATCTTGAAATGCTTCTTATGAAGCCACTCCTTCGTTGCCCGGGTGGTGTGTTTGGGATCATTGTCATGCTGAAAGACCCAGCCACGTTTCATCTTCAATGCCCTTGCTGATGGAAGGAGGTTTTCACTCAAAATCTCACGATACATGGCCCCATTCATTCTTTCCTTTACACGGATCAGTCGTCCTGGTCCCTTTGCAGAAAAAGAGCCCCAAAGCATGAGGTTTCCACCCCCATGCTTCACAGTAGGTATGGTGTTCTTTCTCCTCCAAACACGACAAGTTGAGTTTTTACCAAAAAGTTCTATTTTGGTTTCATCTGACCATATGACATTCTCCCAATCCTCTTCTGGATCATCCAAATGCTCTCTAGCAAACTTCAGACGGGCCTGGACATGTACTGGCTTAAGCAGGGGGACACGTCTGGCACTGCAGGATTTGAGTCCCTGGCGGCGTAGCGTGTTACTGATGGTAGCCTTTGTTATTTTGGTCCCAGCTCTCTGCAGGTCATTCACTAGGTCCCCCCGTGTGGTTCTGGGATTTTTGCTCACCGTTCTCGTGATCATTTTGACCCCACGGGGTGAGATCTTGCGTGGAGCCCCATATGGAGGGAGATTATCAGTGGTCATGTATGTCTTCCATTTTCTAATAATTGCTCCCACAGTTGATTTCTTCACACCAAGCTGCTTACCTATCGCAGATTCAGTCTTCCCAGCCTGGTGCAGGTCTACAGTTTTGTTTCTGGTGTCCTTTGACAGCTCTTTGGTCTTGGCCATAGTGGAGTTTGGAGTCTGACTGTTTGAGGTTGTGGACAGGTGTCTTTTATACTGATAACGAGTTCAAACAGGTGCCATTAATACAGGTAACGAGTGGAGGACAGAGGAGCCTCTTAAAGAAGAAGTTACAGGTCTGTGAGAGCCAGAAATCTCGCTTGTTTGTAGGTGACCAAATACTTATTTTCCACCATAATTTGCAAATAAATTCTTTAAAAATCCTTCAATGTGATTTTCTGGATTTTTTTTTCTCATTTTGTCTCTCATAGTTGAGGTATACCTATGATGAAAACTGGAGACCTCTCTCATCTTTTAAGTAGGAGAACTTGCACAGTTGGTGGCTGACTAAATACTTTTTTTCCCCACTGTAGTTCCCCTCCCAGGACTCCCATCTTCCACTAAGACAGCTAAGTTACTTTCCCTCCACATTATCCGCCTGCAAGGCATCCCTATGGACATTGTGTCACATCGAGGACCGCAGTTTACATCACGGGTATGGAGAGCCTTCTGCCAATCCTTGGGCACCACCATCAGTCTCACCTCTGGATACCACCTGCAGAGCAATAGTCAGGTCGAGTGTGCCAACCAGTCTTTGGAGGCTACCCTGAGGTGTGTGGCATCCTGCAACCCGGCTACCTGGAGTTCCCATCTAACCTGGGTGGAGTATGCACTGAACTCTGCCGTCTCCTCTGCTACTGGGCTGATGCCATTTGAGGCTTCTATAGGGTACACACCACTGCTCCTACCTATGGTGGAGAGGGAGATCGCCATGCCTTTGGTGGAGGCCCACGCACGTCACTGCCACTGTCTCTGGCGTGTCCACCTGGGCTGCCCTTCTCCAGTTGTCCGAGAGGAACCGTCAGTATGCCAACTGTAGACGGGCGGCAGCACCAAGGTTCTCTGTGGGTCAGGAGGTCTGGTTGTCGGCCGAAGAGGTTCCTGTGAAGACGGAGTCCCGGAAGCGGGGAAAAGCGATTAGAAACATGAACAGGTCGGTGGTGAACCAGGGCCTTGAGGCTAGGCTTCCTTCTCACCGTCACCCACCCATTCTCCTCGCTGCTAAGGAGGACCGGAGGACCGCTAACAGGCCGCCCTATGCTAGGATGCTCCGCTGCAGCTAAGGGGCATCCGTCATTATTAACTGGCGCAGATGGTGTTTCAATGCAGCAGAGCCGGGATTCCAAATCAGACAACCTCGCCTCGAGCACCTCAAAAAGACAACATTTATTACATTTACCATTATCACTAAAAGAAGCAGAGGTGTAGCTAAACATCTGACAGAGAGAGCACCATATTACTACAGTGGATGCTTCTCAGATGATGCTGTTACCAAATTTAAGCAGATTGTTTCAGGTCATGGGCAGCGAGAGCGCGCCCCCTCCTTCCCGTTCATCTCTCCTCAGCTCATCAGCACATCTGAGTGAGAGGACACACCTGCACCCTCTCATCATCCAGCGTACTTAAGGAAGCATCCTTCAGTGATTCAACGCTGGCTTGTCTGGGTATACTGCCGTAAGACAGCAAGTTGTTTCACACTGGTGAAGGAATTCACTAACCTGTGTGCTCTTTTTTCCTTGTTCAGGTTGCTGCCATCGTGCGGGTGTGTCACTGAGGCTGCAGGCACTCTCCTGCCATATCTCCACTCTCCAACAGTCATCCTCCACCGGATCAGGCACCACCAGCTCATTTCCCACCCTGCTGGTTCATCTATTCCACGCTGGAGTCCTGCCAGTGTTTCCTTGGAGCCCACGTAAGTGGTAATTTGGCTTGCCCATTTCCCCTTACTCCGTTCCTCCTCTCACACCTCTCGTCTTCTCTCCACAGGCTCCTTCCTCTGGCGAGTGACTGTTTCCATAGCTGTGCAAGGGGTTTTTGCTATTTAATAAAGAAACTCTAACGTGTACTATTGTTTGATTGTCTCTTTGTTGCTGCACCTCGCATGTGGGCTGAATTATTATATCAGTCATGACATAACAAGCCAGCCTGAACCTCGGCTCAGCAGGTGCAGCAGCAGAGCATTCAGCTCTGGATTGCCTAGAGGCGTCTGAGCAACAGATTAATGACGAGACTGAAGGTGGAACTGAACACGACTTTATTATGAACGATGCTGGTGGTCCACCGTTACACAGAGGAACTACTGAGGAAGACGGCAGTAGGCGGCGGGGCTCAGTGGAGCCGTGTGATGTGCTAAGCTAATGCTATGGCTAACGCCATAGCTAGTTGTAGCACCTAACACCGATACAAAGGAGTGACTCTAACCCCAGTTCATCTCACTGACCCGGCATCGGCCCAGTAGATGACGGCTGAGCCTCCCGCACAGATTCTTAGAATCTTGTGATTGGGGCTTGCCGGAGGAACTAACCGAGGCAACAGCTGAACAGGAGCTGGATCGGAGCTCAACTATAGCGGCGGTAGAAGACGGCGACCAGTGGAGGAGCAGCCGGGGCCCCATCTGGATGAGCCGGATTGGAGCTCAGTTACAGCGACAGGGCTCGGCAGAGGAACTACTGAGGAAGACAGCGGTAGGCGGCAGGGCTCAGTGGAGGAGCTACCAGAACCCCAGCTGGACAGGAGCTGGATCGGAGCTCAACTACAGCAGCGGTGGGGCTGGGTGGAGGAGCTGGTGGCACCCTAGCTGGATAGGAGCCGGATCAGGAGCTCAATTACAGCTGCGGTAAGCAGCGGGACTAGCAGTGGAGGGGGCTAGCTGAGGCCCCAGCTGGATTCAAGGTCGGTTGGATCGGATACTGGCGACACCAGCAGAGATTGTTTTACTATCAACAGGTCAGTAAAAATGCCACCAAAGAAGGAAGAAATGGAAGAGATTAAAAAATTTCTGAACTTCTTGTCAGAAGAACTGACCAAAGTGGCCAAACAACAGCTTAAACTATTAGGGCTAATGGAGGAAGTCTGAGAATTGAAATTAACAACTAAGGAAAAAGACAAAACAAATTGTAGACTTGGAGCGACGCATCAAGGATCTTGAACAATATTCTCGTATGGATCATCTAATTATAAGTGGACTAAACATTAAATATCAAACATATGCTACTGCTACAACAGGAATGAGAGGTGAGGAGGCTCCTTTAAGTGAATCAGTCTCCCTAGAAAACCAGGTGCTTCAGTTCCTTGAAAGCAGAAATATAAAGTTTGAAGTAAATGCAATTTCAGCCTGTCGTACTTTACCCAGAAAAGATAATAAAACAAAGAAGTCAATTGTGATGCGCTTTGTGAACAGAAGGGTAAAGAATGACATACTGAGGCAGGCCAGAAAGCTGTGGGGAACAGAAGTTTACCTAAATGAACATTTAACAAAGACTAATGCTGAAATAGCATGACAAGCACGGATGCTGAAAAGACAAAATAAGATACAGGCAACATGGACAAGAAACTGTAGAGTTTGGATCAAACTAAATGGAACACCTGAGGAAGCAAAGGCCATAATAATCAGAGATCTTACTGACTTAAATAAATATAGATGAACACTGATTAAGAAAATTAAGAGACTATGATAATCCATATCCACACATGGCAAGAATAGTTCTTTTGTGACATACCATGTTAATGTACTTTAAAAAAACAAACAAAAAAAAAACCAACTTATGACTGACTTTAGTAGACATCAGTTATCCCTAATTGAGGAAGTCATTTGACACAGAGTGAGGAAATTCAAACTCTGAAAATATGCCATTATGCTGAACATAAACTTCAAGAGATGGAGAATGATATTGATCCTGATAACCACTTCTTCAATAATACTCATAATCATTATGAATATTATACTGAAAAGCAATTTAAAAGTCAAGTGCGATTAGATGATAAACTGTCAATAATACACTTCAACAGCAGAAGTCTTAACAAAAACTTTCCACAGATTCAGGACTACTTAAAACAGCTAGATAGAAAATTTACAGTTGTCACAGTCTCTAAAACTTGGCTTAATGAAGAGCAGGCTTCTCTGATGGCAACAGAGGAATATCAGATGTTTTATATTAATAGATCTAAAAAAAAAAGGTGGTGGTGTTGCACTGTATATTGATGACCTGTATAGGTGTAAACTTGTAAATGGAATGTCCTTTGCACTACCAGGGATTCTGGAATGTGTTACTGTTGAGATTGACCAAGATAAAACAAAAAATCTAATTATAAGTTGTATATATGGAATGCCGAGAACTTGCATTGAGACATTCAGAGATAAATTAGTCAAGCTGTACAATAATATAACTAGTAAGAAAATGGTTGTAATCTGTGGAGATTTCAATATTGATTTACTAAATCCATTTCAACAAAATGTAATTACAGAGTTCATGAATTCTATGTACAGTATGAGTCTATATCTCACAATAACACATCCCAGTAGAATCACAGTACACACTGCTACACTTATTGATAACTTGTTTGTTAATATTATTGATAAGAAAATAGAAAGTGGATTATTGATAAATGACATAAGTGATCATTTGCCAGTCTTTGCACTTATCCATGGCCACACGGGGGCCAGTACAGAAAAAACTTTAAAATCTTTCAGATACAAATCACAAATTGTAATCAGTTCTTTTAAAGAAGACCTGCTGAAGCAAGACTGGACAAAAGTCTATGTATCAGATGTAAATGAAGCCTATGACACATTTATGAACATTGTAACCATTCTTTATGAAAAAAAAATTGTCCATTAGTAAAGAAAAAGCTTAAACAGAAATTTGTTGACAAGCCATGGTTAACCAAAGGATTACAAAAAGTGTGTAAAAAGAAAAATTCATTATATAAAGCTTTTCTAAAGAAAAGGACAAAAGAAGCAGAGCAGTGGTATAAAACATACAAAAATAAGTTAACATACATAATGAGATGTAGTAAAAGAGACTATTACAGTAAAGAGTTGGAGATGATATTAAAAAGACATGGACAATACTTAACAATATTCTTGGAAATAAAAACAGAAATACAAGCTACCCAACCAATCTTTCAAAAAGAAAAAATGACGCAGCGTGTGAATGCAGTCTCACCTGAAGATGAATTTAATAAATTTTTTGTTAACATTGGTCCTAATTTGGCTCGAGAAATACCCATTACGGCACCTACAGGTGATACAATAAGCAAAAACATTGCTATAAAAGACTCCACTTTCATAAAGAACACAGATGAGAGAGAGGTCATTGGAATTGTTAAATCATTTAAAAGTAAAACATGTACGGATTGTGATGGTATTGACATGCTTTTACTCAAAACTATCATTGAATGCTTAGTGAAGCCACTGGCATATATTTGTAACCTGTCTCTCCAAACAGATATATTTCCCAATGCAATGAAAATAGCTAAAGTAATTCCGATATACAAGACAAGTGACAGAGGGGAATTTTCAAACTATAGACCAATTTCACTATTGCCACAATTTTCCAAGATACTTGAAAAAAATATTCTGTGAGAGAATTGACAACTTCATAATGAAGAATAATTTACTGCGTGAGCAGCAATATGGGTTCAGACACAAGAGGACAACTGCATTTGCTCTAGTGGAATTTATAGAAAAAATATCAACTGCCATTGAAAATAAAGAGTATTCAGTTGGGGTATTCCTGGATCTTAAAAAAGCATTTGATACAGTGGATCATAATTTATTATTAAAGAAACTACAAAATTATGGTATTGGGGGTAGCACTGTCATGGTTATGTAGTTACTTAAAGAACAGATATCAGTATGTATGTGTTGGTAGGAAAAACTCACAGTTACTGAAGGTTACTTGTGGAGTCCCACATGGTTCAGTTTTGAGGCCATTGTTATTCAATATGTATATAAATGATATATGTAAAGTTTCGGAAAAAATGGATTTAATATTGTTTACCGATGACACTAATTTATTATGCAGTGGAAGCAATTTGGAACAACTTTTGGATACACTCGGAAAGGAATTAAGAAAGCTTAAACTGTGGTTTGATTCAAACAAATTAACGCTCAATTTAAGTAAGACAAAATTTATAGTTTTTAACAACCATCACAACAACTCAGTATCTAAACTCAGTGTAAATGGTGTAGAGATTGAAAGGGTATCCAAAACTAAATTTCTTGGAGTAATAATTGATAATAAACTGTGTTGAAAGTCACATATTACACATATCACATATCTTCTTCCGGCTCTAGAGAGAGAGCAGACGCCGTTCCTTCCCTCTCCTCTCCTTTACTATTCCCTGCTTGAGATGTCTGTCTTTCGCTCTTCTTCTGGCTGAATCTTAATCCAAATGGAAATTATGGATCTGGAAAAGCGGCTTTTATGCGATTGTCACCACTTTAAAAGAAGAAAATCGGGTCGGGGGAACCCAAGGAAGACTCATGGCATTGGAATTCATGTGTCTGTGTGATTCGACTGAAGATTGAACTGATCACAGGTGTTTTCTGGTTGGCCCCTGGAGTTCCTGTGTATCGAAATTATTTGGGTGAGCTAATCAAATGCGGACCCCGGCGTAGCTCCCTCAACAAATTCAACAATTCGTCCAGCTGGGGGAAGCACTGACTGTCAGCGGCAAATAGGATTAACATGGAATTTACCACCTGGCATGCATTGAAGAGAGAACGGACTCTCTTGGACATGTTTACCTATGTTTCGGTAGGTGGATAACATCTGAGGATCGCTGAGTGCTCTCCAGAGAATGATCTAAAGCATGATTCAAGCCTGTATGAAATTATGAAGCACAGAATCGAAGAGAGGGAAATTCTATTCTCTGAGTGCACTGTGCAGATTTGACCTTGTTTTGGTGCCCTTGTTTACATTCCTCCTTGATGAAGATAAGGCTGGAGAAGGTGGCTTACCCAAACATTCGACAATTGTTATTGTTTCAGCAGACAGAGCTCCAAGGACAGCGTTATCATGTGTCTGGACTACAGAACACATGACTGAATAATATCTATCCGCTGCCAGAGGGTGCCCTCTGCTGTTCACTAGCAATGACACACCTACATTACACTGCATTCAACATTACATGAATGACTGATACACGTAAACTGACACAAATATACATACACTGACTCTCTCAATTCTCCTGCTTTGTTAATGTGTGATCTATTGTCTGCTAATTGTGCATAGAGGTTTTTTTTCTGTGTAATCAAAATTTGGCTCATTTGAGCTTTATATGCTTGAAAATACTTGAAAAAATATTCTATGAGAGAATTGACAACTTCATACTGAAGAATGATTTATTGTGTGAGCAGCAATATGGGTTCAGACACAAAAGGACAACAGCATATGCCTTAATGGAATTTACAGAAAAAATATCAACAGCCATTGAAAATAAAAAGTATTCAGTTGGAGTATTCCTGGATCTTAAAAAAGCATTTGATACAGTAGATCACAATCTATTATTAAAGAAACTACAAAATTGTGGTATTAGAGGGATAGCACTGTCCTGGTTAAGAAGTTACTTAAAGAATAGATATCAGTTTGTATGTGTTAACAACAAAAACTCAGAGCTACTGAAGGTCACCTGTGGAGTCCCACAGGGTTCAGTTTTGGGACCATTATTATTCAATATGTATATAAATGATATATGTAAAGTTTCAGAAAAAATGGACTTAATATTGTTTGCTGATGACACTAACCTGCTATGCAGTGGAAACAATTTGGAACAACTTCTGGATACACTCGGAAAGGAATTAGGAAAGCTGAAACTGTGGTTTGATTCAAACAAATTAACGCTCAATTTAAGCAAGACAAAATTTATAGTCTTTAACAACCATCACAACTACCCAGTACCCAAACTCAGTGTAAATGGTGTAGAGATTGAAAGGGTATCCGAAACTAAATTCCTTGGAGTAATAATTGATAACAAACTGTGTTGGAAGCCACATATTAATTATATAAAAGGTAAAGTATCCAAATCAATTGCAATATTACACAGAGTGAAAAATTTGCTGAATCAACCCACACTATACACCTTGTATCATTCATTAATACTCCCATACATGACATATTGTAATGAAGTATGGGGAAATACATATAAAACAAACATATATCCACTCTTTATGCTTCAAAAGAGAGCTATTAGAATAATCAACAAAGCAGCTTACAGGGAACCAACAAACCCACTTTTTCTTAAACAAAAAACTCTCAAGTTGAAAGATCTGATCGACTTTAAAACCGCAATAATAATGTTCAAAGTGAAGAATCTATCACTGCCCGCAAATATCCAAAAGTTGTTCCAAACAAGGGAGAAACGATATCACTTCAGAGGAACATGTATATTTCAAAAGCCTACAGTGAGAACAACCACCAAGCAACACTGTATTTCAGTGCAAGGTGTCAGATTATGGAACGATTTTGGACCTGAATTAAAATCATGTACAAAGCTTGGACAATTTAAACAAAAACTAAAGGAAGAAATACTCCAAACATATTTACAAAACGACATGTAAACTCACATAAGGATTGACATTTCCAGCCTGTGTTGTGTTATAGCTTAGTTTTTCTTTTTTCTCTGTGATACTATGTCTTAGATTTGTTTTTGAATAGTAACCGCTTAACTTAGACTAGCTCAGTTTTCTTTTTCTCTCAGTCATATTTTGTCTTAGCCTTGTTTTAAATTGTAATCGCTCTTGTCTTGTTTTCTCTTTTTTCTCCTTTGAATTCTTGGATGGAATATGGGTGGGCAATATAAGCTGCGGCTTCAGCCATCACCCATTTCGGATAACTCACGTGGAATTGTATAGTAGAAGGAGTCTTTGTCTAATTTGACCTTGTTGTTATATTATACAGTTTCTTTTAACCTGTAATGTACTATCCGAAATAAACAAATTCATTCATTCATTCATTCATTCATGAGCTTATACGAGCGTTATTCTGATTAACTATGTTTTTTCTCTCTGCCTATTGTGTTCCCCTTCCCCCCCCTTCCCCTCTTTACCCCCACTGTATGACAGGCGCCTTGCATGGCTGCCGTGTCATTGGATGCGCCTAACGTGCGCGCCCAATGTCAAGTCAAATTCCTCGTATGTTTACTTGTAAATATACTTGGCAATAAAGCTGATTCTGATTCTGATTCTGATATTAATTATATTAAAGGTAAAATATCTAAATCAATTGCAATACTACACAGAGTGAAATACTTGCTGAATCAACCCACACTATAGACTTTGTATCATTCATTAAGACTCCCTTACACGACATATTGTACTGAAGTATGGGGAAATACATATAAAACAAACATATATCCAGTCTATGTTTCAGAAGAGAGCTATTAGAATAATAAACAAAGCTGCTTACAGGGAACCAACAAACTCACTTTTTCTTAAATTAAAAGCTCTCAAGCTGAAAGATCTGGTTGGCTTGAAAACTGCAGTAATAATGTTTAAAGTGAAGATTCTATCACTGCCCACAAATATCCAAAAGTTGTTCTAAATAAGGGAGAAACAATATCATTTCAGAGGAACATGTATATTTCAAAAACCTTCAGTGAGAACTACCACCAAGCAACACTGTGTTTCAGTGCAAGGAGTTAGATTGTGGAATGCTTTTGGACCTGAATTAAAACCATGTACAACACTTGGACAATTTAAACAAAAACTAAAGGAAGAAATACTCCAAACATATATACAAGATGACATGTAAAATCACATAAGGATGATCATATTCAGTCTGTGTTGTGTTGTTGCTTAGATTTTTGTCACGTTTTGTCTTAGCTTTGTTCTGAATTGTAATCAGTCTTGTTTCTCTTTTGAATTCTTGGATGGAATATGGGTGGGCAATATAAGCTGCGGCTTCAGCCATCACCCATCTTGGATAACTTATGTTGAACTGTATAATCAGAGGAGTTATTGTTTAATTTGACCTTGTAAGATGGGTTTTTTTTCCTTTGTTATATTATTCTGTTCCTTTCTTTTAATCTTTACTTTTAATCTATCCGAAATAAAGATTCATTCATTCATTCATTCATTCATGGGTTAAATGCCCACCTCCGCAATGACCTGGCAGTTTATGCTGTTCCCGACATTCTCGATGGTCTTGTTGATCAGGCTGTGGGGCTGGATAACCGCTACCGTGAGCGCGCGAAGGAGCGACAGTCCTCCTCTCACGCGTCTGTCGAGCGGGTGCCCGCCGTGGGGACTGACACTGGTGGGGCTGGTCCTCCCCCCGAGCTGATGAAGCTCAGTCGGTGTCATTTGACTGACGATGAGTGTCGGCAAAGGAGGGCGGGCGCGTGCATGTACTGTGGTTCAGTGAAGCACACTCCTGACGAGTGCCACCGGCAGCCAAAAAGACACTGCCCGTCATTAACTGCGGGGGGTCTGGTGGGCAGGACCAAATTACCCCTGGCAATTTATCTATTCCGGCCTTCATGCAATTGCCAGGGGTCGAGAGGAGGGTCATGGCATTAGTTGATTCAGGGGCAGAGGGCAATTTCGTGTCGGTCCGGCTCATTCAGGACCTGGATATTCCCACACTTAAATTGTCCCATCCTCAACGTATCACCACCATATCTGGCCGTGAGGTTGCGGTAGTCACCGAATGCACAGTGCTGGTCGCCATCCTTCTGTCCGGGAATCATCGGGAGGATCTCACGTTCCCAGTTCTCCCGCTCGCCAGAGGAACACGAAGTCTTCCGCCTTGATCCGATGGAGGAGATAGGAGAGAGAAGGACGGTGGCTAAACTGTCATCTCTGCTGGAGTTCGAGTTCCACCCTATGCAGGACATACTGGATGCACTGAGGAGCTCATTTAGCAGCAGACTACATCATCCCAGGTGCACAACCGAGAGGTTTCGTAGGTCCTTCCTACCAACGGCTGTCAGACTGTACAACCTAAGCAGGGCTGCTCGCAGAGATAGCAAAAAGACGTAACAAACTAATAGTTTTTTTTGAATGCAAAAGATGCAATAGACTTACACAATGGTCCTCTCCGGCATACAACTAGGAACATACCGGTCGCTATGGAGGGTGAGAATATGTATCGGCACATAATCATACCATGTAGGATAACTAAATAGACGGTTATGCTGTTTCATCCCACCTAGCAACAATGCTCTGCACTGTGTGTGTTTATATATTTACATATTTATTCCATCTAGCTACAATGCTCTGCACTGGGTGTGTTTATATTTATATATCTATATATTTATTCCATCTAGCTACAATGCTCAGCACTGGGTGTGTTTATATTTATATATCTATATACTGTATTTATTCCATCTAGCTACAATGCTCCGCACTGTGTTTTTATATATCTACATATTATTCCATCTAGCTACATTGCTCCGCACTGTGTGTGTTTATATACTTGCATATTTATTCCACCTAGCTGCAATGCTCCGTACTGTGGGTGTTTATATATTTACATATTTATTCCATCTAGCTACAATGCTCTGCACTGTGTGTTCATATATTCATATATTTATTCCATCCAGCTACAATGCTCTGCACTGTGTGTCTGTGTGTGTGTGTGTGTATATATATATTTTATAGTAATATGTACATATGTATATTAGCTGCTCTTGCTTGCTTGTTTTTTTTTTCTTGCCTTCTGATTGTTGCTCTGAGTGTTGCTATCCCTGTGCTGTTGCAATCCTGGAATTTCCCCGTTGTGGGACTAATAAAGGCTTATCTTATCTTATCTTATCTTAAGTCCACATAAGAGCCGTCTTACAATGGCTCTTGGAGAACCAGCTCTACATTAAGGCCGAGAAGTGTGAGTTCTCCACAACATCTACCACCTTCTTGGGTTTCATAGTGGCTGAAGGGAGACTGATTGCCGACCCGGCCAAGGTGAGGGCTGTGCTCGATTGGCCAACACCCCACTCCCGTAGGGAGCTTCAATGCTTCCTCGGGTTTGCGAACTTTTATTGCCGGTTCATCCGGAACTATAGTGGGGTAGCACTGCCCTTGACGCAGCTGACCTCCGTTGAGGTCCGCTTTCGGTGGGCCGAGGCAGCTGAACAAGCCTTTTCCAAATTAAAGGACCTGTTCACTGACACACCTATCTTGACCCAGGTGGACACACAGCTCCAGTTTGTCCTCGAGATGAATGCATCTGATTTGGGGGTGAGTGCTGTCCTTTCGCAGCGCGCATCCTCCGACCAGAACCTCCGACCATGCACGTATTTCTCTTGTCGGCTTTCGCCAGCTGAGAGGAATTACAATGTGGGGGACAGAGAGCTGCTCACCATTAAATTGGTGCTGGAGGAATGGAGACATTGATTAGAGGGGGCTGTTCACCCCATTGTTGTGTGGACCGACCACAAAAACCTTGAGTATTTGCGGTCGGCCTGCCAATTTAACACCAGGCAGGCTCGTTGGGCCCTGTTTTTTCAGTGGCTCAATTTTACCATCACTTACCGGCCTGGCTCTCGGAACACCAAACCGGACACACTATCGCGCCAGTTTGATTCCAAGGAGATAGCGCCCCCTTCCCACCCCCAATTCATTCTTCCCTCTTCTTGCGTCTTCGGTGCCCTTACATGGGATATCGAGTGGAGGGTCTGTCAGGCCCAGTATCGGGAGCCTGTGCCAGCAGGGTGCCCCCGGGACCACCTGTACGTCCCCGCTGCCCTCTGCAGTGTCGTCATCCAGTGGGGTCACACCAGCCGCTTCGCCTGTCATCCTGGGATCACCTGCACTATGGACCTTGTTTGGCGGGTGTTCTGGTGGCCCATGCTGCAGTGGGATGTGCGAGAGTATGAACGGGCTTGCCAGACTTGCGTCCGGGGCAAGTCCGACACCCCCCCCATCCCGCTGGACTTTTTCATTCCTTTCCCACCCCTGGTCGCCCGTGGTCTCACATCACTTTGGACTTTGTAACTGGTCTTCCCCCCTCCCATGGAAAAACAGTTACATCATGGACCACTTCTCCAAGGCTGTGCATCTGGTGGCTGTTCCCAAACTCCCCTCGGCCTTGGAGATGGCCAACCTCCTGACAGACCACATGATACGCCTCCATGGGATACCTGTGGACATCGTGTCCACAGGTATCCCATGGAGGCAGGTTTCCCACAGGGGCCCGCAGTTTACCTCGCAGGTGTGGAGGGCCTTCTGCCGCACCCTGGGAATGACGGTGAGCCTCTCCTCTGGAAATCACCCCCAGAGCAACGGGCAGGCAGAGTGCGCAAACCAGTCCTTGGAGACCACCCTGCAATGTGTAGTGGCCGAACACCCATCTTCCTGGAGCACTCAGCTGACCTGGGTGAAGTATTCCATGAATTTGGCCATTTCCACGGCAACCGGACTCACTCCATTTGAGGCGTCTTTGGGATACATGCCTCCTCTGCTACCAATGGCTGAGGGGGAGGTTGCGGTTCCCTCCATGGAGGTTCATGCTCGCCGCTGCCGGCATCTCTGGAGATCCACACGTGCCGCCCTCACCCGCTCTGTCAAGCACAACTGCACTACGGCTGACAGACAACGGGTGCCTGCCTCTAAGTACACCGTGGGGCACCAGTTTTGGCTGGCGGCCAGTCAGGTCCCGTTGAAGACTACATCAAAGAAGCTGTCTCCTCACTTCTTGGGGCCCTTTCTGATCTCATCTTGATTTCTTTCTGATTTCATCTTCTCTGTCCCCTCACCCCCCAGCCAGTCGCAGCAGATGACTGCCCCTCCCTGAGCCTGGTTCTGCTGGAGGTTTCTTCCTGTTAAAAGGGAGTTTTTCCTCTCCACCGTCGCCAAGTGCTTGCTCACAGGGGATCGCCTGATTGCTGGGGTCTTTCTGCAACTGTGGGGGTTCCCCCTACAGTTGATAGTGCTATGAGATGACTGTTGTTGTGAAATGGCGCTATATAAATAAAGTTGAATTGAATTGAATTGAATCTCCAGAATCGTCAACAATGCTTCGGAGCGGCTCAAGCTTCCACCGACCCTATGGATGAACCCGACCTTCCATGTGTCCCATATAAAGTCCCTCTCGGTCAGTCCTCTCTGCCCCCCCCCCCCCAGCCGTCTCCTCCTCCCTGGATTATCGACAGTCACCCTGCCCACATGGTCCGCCGTATCATGGATGTTCGCTGTCGAGGCCGGGGTCTCCAGTATCTGGTCGATTGGGAGGGCTACGGCCTGGAGGAACATTCCTGGGTTCCCACGTCCGGGACCCTGGACAAAGAAATGTTCTGGTCCTATCACTGTGCCCATCCCAACAAACCTTATGGACCGCCAGGAGGCGCTCTTAGATGCGGGGGCCCTATCATGGGCGGCGAGAGCGCGCCCCCTCCTTCCCGTTCATCTCTCCTCAGCTTATCAACACACCTGAGTGAGAGGACACACCTGCGCCCTCTCATCAGCCAGCATACTTAAGGAAGCATCCTTCAGTGATTCAACGCTGGCTCGTCTGGGTATACTGCCGTAAGACAGCAAGTCGTTTCACACTGGTGAAGGAATTCACTAACCTGTGTGCTCTTTTTTCCTTGTTCAGGTTGCTGCCATCGTGCGGGTGTGTCATTGAGGCTGTGCGTACCCTCCTGCCATATCTCCACTCTCCAACAGTCAACCTCCACCCGATCAGGCACCACCAGGTCATCCCCCACCCTGCTGGTTCATCTGTTCCCTGCTGGACTCCTTCCAGTGTTCCCTTGGAGCCCATGTAAGTGGTAATTTGGCTTGCCCATTTCCCCTTACTCCATTCCTCCTCTCACGGCTCTCGTCTTCTCTCCACAGGCTCCTTCCTCTGGCGAGTGACTGTTTCCATAGCTGTTCAAGGGTTTTTTGCTACTTAATAAAGATACTCAGACATGTACTATTATTTGATTGTCTCTTTGTTGCTGCATCTCGCACATGGGCTGAATTATTGTATCAGTCATGACAGTTTTCTCTATGCCGTGTGGCAACATAACTGAGATAAGCTATGGAGAGCTTGCCCCTTCTGTAATTGATAGCATAGTAGATAGTGTTACAGCTTCTCTGCATCAAACTCAAGACATGGTGGCTCCTTTAAAAAAGAAAAAAAGTCTAATCAGAGATTTCTAACTCCTTGGTTCAACACAGAAACTCATAGCTTAAAACAGAAGACTCATCAATTAGAAAGAAAATGGTGCTCCACTAAATTAGATGAAATTGTGGTGATATTAGTTGTTGGTCTCACCCACAAAATTGGATCTTTTAATGTGAAGGTGGAGTTTTAATGTGAAGGCGGAGTTTTTCCGTTTTGGATGGAGATAAAAGCAGGAAGTGAAAAAATGTAAATAAAGTTTTTCCAGACAGACTTACACGTATCCTGTCTGTTTTTCCGTAACTTCTACATTGGTGACCCCGACATTTGAAGAATGTTTAATCAAGCGACTTCTTCTGATATCGCCGCCAAGGCGTCTGTATCCACTGCGGCTCCCGTACCAGCTGTTTTTGCGGCTACAATTAAATTACCGGACTTTTGGCAGCACGACCCAGAGCCCTGGTTTCAGCATGTCGAGGCTCAGTTCCATCTGCGCGGAATAACCACAGATGACACGAAGTATTTCCATGTTGTCGCAGCTTTGGATTCTGCCACTACTCGTCGTTTGATGGGACTGCTCCGGGACCCGCCTCTCGCTGACAGGTACGTCACTCTGAAGAGGGCTCTTCTGCAGCTGTACCAACTCTCTGATATAGAGCGCGCTGATCGTCTTCTGTCTATGACTGGTTTGGGGGACAGCAAACCTTCTGAGCTGATGGAGAATATGTTGGCACTTCTTGGTTCAGGAGACAGTTCATTTCTGTTTATCCACCTGTTTCTGCGTCAGCTTCCGCCTCCAGTGCGCACTGTCCTGGCCAGCTCGCCCCTCATTTGTACTAAGGATTATCGGGGTTTGGCTGGAGAAGCGGACAGGCTTTGGCTGGCTTCTCGTCATTTGTCGGTGCATGCATTGCTGCCTGGGCAGTCTGATGGAGAAGTCTCGGTGGGTGTGGCCGCAGTATCGGATCGCCGTAAGAAAGAGAGCAGCATGTGTTTTTATCACCGCCGTTTTGGACCGAAGGCTCGGCGCTGTATTCCACCGTGCTCTTTCCAGCCACAGGGAAACAAGAAGGCCGGTGCTCGCTAGCAGCTGCGTGCACCGGCACCAGCAATAAGCTGCTTTTTATTGAGGACTGCGCAGCTGGACGTTGTTTTTTGGTGGATTCGGGAGCGCAGCGGAGCATCGTTCCCCCCTCTTCGGCTGACGTCATGGAATATGAACATGGACCTCCACTGGACGCTGCTAATGGTACTCCTATTCGCACCTTTGGCACCAGGTTCATTACTGTGTGTTTTAACGGCCGTGAATTTAGTTGGGACTTTGTGGTAGCATCTGTAGCAGTTCCTATTCTTGGCGCAGATTTTTTGTGTGCTTACAGACTGTTGGTTGACGTAGCTAACAGATGTTTGATTGATGCTGTGTCTTTTGATTCTTATCCATGTACACTGGGTGGGGCTGGTCCACTGCTTGCTAACATGCTCGCCTCAGGAGACAGGTACCAGTGCCTTCTCTCTGAGTTTCCTGCGCTCACTGTGCCTACGTTTTCTGCGGCAGTAGTTAAACATGGGGTTGAGCATTATATTACTACTGTGGGTCCACCTGTTTTTGCCCGTGCACGCCGTCTGGATGCTGCTAAGTTGGCCATTGCTAGAGATGAGTTTGCCAATATGGAGCGGCTGGGTATTGTGCGCCGTTCCGACAGTCCGTGGGCTTCTCCCCTCCACATGGTCCCTAAGTCAGATGGGGGTTGGCGTCCTTGTGGAGATTTTAGGCGCCTTAACAACGCTACTACCAACGACAGGTACCCAGTCCCCCATATCCAGGATTTTTCTTCACGTCTGGCAGGGACAGTCATTTTTTCTAAAGTGGATTTAGTGCGTGGTTATCATCAGGTGCCTGTCCATCCCCAGGACGTCCCCAAGACAGCGGTGATCACTCCATTTGGACTGTTCGAGTTCTTGAGGATGCCGTTCGGCCTTAAGGGTGCTGCGCAGACGTTTCAAAGGCTTATGGACTCTGTGTTGCGGGACATGCCTTTTTTATTTGTATATCTGGACGATATACTGGTGGCAAGCGCTTCGGTGGAGGAACATGTGTTGCACCTTCGCCAGCTCTTCAGACGCCTCTGTGACCATGGACTGATAGTGAACCCCGTGAAGTGTCAGTTTGGGCTCTCAGAACTTGAGTTCTTGGGGCACAAGGTATCCCAGCAGGGTGCCGTGCCCCTCCCGGCTAAAGTCGAAGCAGTTTTAGCTTTTCCACGCCCCTCCTCTGTCAAGCCCCTGCAGGAGTTTTTGGGCATGGTTAATTTTTACAACCGTTTTATACCTCATGCTGCCCATATTATGCGTCCGCTATATGAGGCTTTGAAGGGTAAGAGGGGTAATCAGGATATTGAGTGGACTCATGAGAGGTTATGTGCTTTTGATGGGGCTAAAGCTGCACTGGCTGATGCTGCCTTGTTGGCTCATCCAGATCCCACGGCCACCATTGCTCTTACCACCGACGCATCTGATTATGCTGTCGGAGCAGTTTGTGAGCAGTGGGTGGGCAATTCCTGGGAACCTCTGGCCTTTTTTAGTAGACAGTTACACGAGTCAGAAAGGAAGTACAGCACCTTTGACAGGGAGCTGTTGGCCCTTTTCTTGGCGACAAGGCATTTCAGGTTTCTTTTGGAGGGCCGTAAATTTACCGCTTTTGTGGACCATAAACCTCTCACGTTTGCCATGGCCAAGTCCACTGAACCTTGGTCAGCTCGGCAACAACGGCAGCTTTCGGCTATTTCCGAGTTCACTACAGACATTCAGCATGTGGCTGGTAAGACCAACTTGGTGGCGGACTGTCTTTCTCGTGCACCAGTTGCTGCTGTTCATTTGGGCATGGACTATGCTGAGATGGCTGCCGATCAGTTGTTGGAACCGGAGGTGCAGGTGCTTCGTTCCACGGAGTCCAGTTTGCAGTTGGAGGATGTTTGCTTTCAAGACAGTGGCGCCACTCTTCTGTGTGATACTACACTGGGAAAACCACGACCTCTGGTGCCTGTGGCTTGGCGTCATCGTGTTTTTGACGCTGTTCATTCTTTGTCGCATCCTGGGATTAAGGCTTCGGTCAAGTTGGTGAGCGCCAAGTTTGTATGGCCGGGTCTTAGAAAGGATGTGAAGACTTGGACGACAACCTGTGTGGCATGCCAGCGTGCTAAGGTGCAGCGCCACATAAAGGCTCCATTGGAGCCTTTTTGGATTCCGGAGCGACGTTTTGATCATGTTCAGGTGGACCTAGTTGGACCTCTTCCTCCGTCTCGCGGTTTTACTCACCTCTTCACTATGGTGGACCGGATTACGCGGTGGCCGGAGGTGGTTCCCCTGACATCAACTACAGCATCTGATGTTGCCCGGGCATTTATCTCCTCTTGGGTGTCCCGTTTTGGTGTCCCCTTGGACGTTACCTCTGACAGGGGCCCGCAATTTACCTCTGCACTTTGGAATGAAGTAGCTAGTAGTTTGGGGGTTAAACTTCATCGGACCACAGCTAATGGGCTATGCGAGCGGTTTCATCGGACTATGAAAGCGGCCCTTCGCACGTCATTGGTGGATAGTGGATGGGTGGACAGATTACCGTGGGTTTTGTTGGGTTTGCGTTCAGCCCCCAAGGAAGACCTGCATTCCTCTTCTGCTGAGTTGGTCCTTGGCCAGACCTTGAGGGTTCCAGGGGAGTTTCTTCCTACCAGTCCAGGGTTAGGTCCCAGTATGGTTAAGAGGCCTAAGTGTCGAGAGGAAGCTAGGGCTTTTGTTCCTGTGGCTGCGCACCACTGCCTTCCTCAGTCTTACGTCCCTGATAGCCTTAGGTCGGCTAAATATGTTTTTGTCCGGCACGATGCCCATCGTTCTCCCCTGCAGGCACCTTATGATGGCCCTTTTCAGGTGTTAGAAACAGGCCATAAGGATTTTTTGGTTGAGTTGGGGACTGGCCAGGATCGGATTTTGGTGGATCGTTTGAAGCCTGCGCATGTTCTTTGTGACGATGAGGTTGAGTTAGCCCGCCCGGCTCGGCGGGGGCGCCCTCCCAACCCTGCGCCTGAGGTTGTTTCTGCTCCAGTTACAGTTGTGCCCCCTAGGACTGTGCAGTGCAGTCGTCGGGGCAGGGTAATTAGGTTGCCTAAGAGGTTTTCTTGAGTTATTTTCTTTTGGATTTTTGTTCATGCTGTTTGTTTGTTTTTTGTCAGCATGTTTATTTATGTTGTTATTTGTGTGTTCTGGGGGGGCCTGTGTGGTGATATTAGTTGTTGGTCTCACCCACAAAATTGGATCTTTTAATGTGAAGGTGGGGTTTTAATGTGAAGGCGGAGTTTTTCCGTTTTGGATGGAGATAAAAGCAGGAAGTGAAAAAATGTAAATAAAGTTTTTCCAGACAGACTTACACGTATCCTGTCTGTTTTTCCGTAACTTCTACAAAATCTATTTAACTTGGAGAAATCATCTTCTAATTTATAAAAAAAAAAATCTCTTAGGAAAGCTAGAGCAAGTTATTATTCCACATTAATAGAAGAGAAGAATAATCCCAGGTTTCTTTTCAGCACTGTAGCCAGGCTGACAGAGTCAGGACTCTGTTAATCCTAGCATTTCCTTAAAGCTTACTAGTTAGGACTTTATGAACTTTTTCAATAATAAAATTTCATCTTTCAGAGATAAAATCAGTCAGATTCTTCCCACCGTTAACTTAAATACATTAACTACTACAACTCCTTCAATTGATATCTGTTTGGATGAGTTTACTCCAACTGACCTTTTAGAGTTAAATAAAATAATTTCCTCATCCCAGCCTTCAACTTGTCTTTTAGATCTTATTCCTACCAGGTTATTTAAAGAAGTCTTCCCATTTATTGCTAGCTCTATTCTTCAAATAATCAATTCTTCATTAACATTAGGCCATGTACTGCAGGCTTTTAAAACTGCTGTAATTAAACCCTTACTCAAAAAGCCAACGATGGATCCAGGAGTTTTAGCTAATTCTAGACCAATCTCTAATCTGCCTTTCATTTCAAAAATCTTAGAAAGAGTTGTTGCTATGCAATTATTTGACCACTTGCAAAGAAATGGTTTATTTGAAGAGTTTCAGTCTGGGTTTAGAATCCATCATAGTACTGAAACAGCTTTAGTGAAGGTCACTAATGACCTCCTTATCGCATCTGATAATGGACTTGTTTCTGTACTTGTCCTTTTAGACCTTAGTGCAGCTTTTGATACTATTGATCATAATATTCTACTTGATAGATGAGAACATCATGTTGGACTTAATGGAACTTCGTTGCAATGGTTTTGATCTTATTTATCTGAAAGGTTCCAGTTTGTTTAGATTAGATTAGATTAGATTCAACTTTATTGTCATTACACATGTATGAATACAAGGTAACGAAACACAGTTTAGCATCCAATCAGAAGTGCAAAGGACAGCAGTGCAGTATATATAATAATTAACAGTATGTGCAATTTAAGCAAATATATGCAAATATATGCAGCAGTGCAGAAAGTTAAGAGTACTGTTATGTGCAAATAATGTACAATAAGTTAGATGGGCAGTTATGTACAGGTGAGGATGGTAAGAGATGATGGTAAGAGAGTCAGCGGGGAACTAAGTTCAATAACGTGACAGCTGTTGGAAAGAAACTGTTCCTAAACCTGCTGGTTCTAGTCCGAAGGCTTCTGAAGGGGAGAAGCTGGAACAGTCCACGAGCAGGATGGTTGGAGTCCCTAAGAATGCTGCGTGCCCGGCGCAGACATCTTTTCCTGTAGACGTCCTCTATAACTGGAAGTGGAGTCCCTGTGATGCGTTGGGCGGTTTTCACCACCCGCTGCAGCGCCTTACGGTCAGCAACAGAGCAGCTCCTATACCAGACTGTGACACAGTTGGTCAGGGTACTCTCTATCCCGCAGCGGTAGAAGTTGCCCAGGATGTCAGTTGACAGATGGTTCTTCTTCAGTGTCCTCAAGAAGAAGAGGCGCTGATGGGCCTTCTTGATCAGGCTGGTGGTGTTAACTGACCAGGACAGGTCCTCCGAGATGTGGGTCCCCAGGAATTTGAAGCTGGGGACACGTTCAACAGCTATGCCATTGATATGGATGGGGTCATGTGTCTCTCCCCTCTCCTTCCTGTAGTCCTTCCTCATTATTGTTTGTGTCAATAATGAGTTTTCTTCCAACTCAAAGCTCAGTCACGGAGTTCCACAGGGATCTGTGCTAGGCCCTATTCTTTTTAGTTTATATATGCTTCCGCCAGGCAACATTATTAGAAAACACTGTATACATTTTAATTGTTTTGCAGATGACACACAATTATACCTGTCAATGAAGCCAGATGATAGTAATCAATTAGCCAAGTTAGAGGCCTGTCTTAAGGAAATTAAAGCTTGGATGACTTGTAATTTCCTGCTGTTAACTTCAGATAAGACTGAAGTCATTCTTGTTGGTCCAAAAAACCTCAGAAATACCTTTCCAAATCAAACTCTTAGTTTGGATGCGGTTACTGTTTCTCTTAATAGTTCTGTGAGGAGCCTTGGAGTTATTTTTGATCAAGATCTGTTTTTCAATTCACATATTAAATTTGTTTCTAAGACTGCCTTTTATCATTTGTGTAATATTGCCAAGATTGGGAGCATCTTGTCTCAGAGTGATGCTGAGAAACTAATCCACGCTTTTATTAGCTCTAGATTAGATTATTGTAACTCTTCATTATCAGGCTGTCCTAAAACATCTTTAAAAAGTCTTCAGTTGATCCAAAATGCTGCAGCAAGAGTTTTAACAGGTACTAGAAAGAGAGATCATATCACTCCGGTTCTGTCCTCCCTTCATTGGCTTTCCATAGAGTTTAGAATTAAGTTTAAAATCCTCCTTCTCACTTACAAAGCTCTCAATAATCAGGCCCCTTTTTATTAAAAAGATCTGGTATTACCCTATTATCCTAACAGAGCACTACGCTTCTAAAATGCAGGATTACTTGTAATACCTAGAATCTCTAAATGTACACTGGGAGGCAGAGCCTTCAGTTATCAAGCTCCTCTCCTGTAAAACCAGCTTCCAATCTGGATTCGGGAGTCAGACTCTATCTCTGTTTTTAAGAATAGGGTTAAAACCTTCCTTTTTGATATAGCCTATAATTAGGGAGGGATCATGTGCCTCTGAACCCTCCCTTAGTTATGCTGCTAATAGGTTTAGACAGCTCCACCAATGACCTCCAACAATGCACTGGGCTTCACTCCTTTCTTCACTCTCAATGAAATATGTTTGCTGGTCATTAACATCTGTTTGTTCTCTCCCATAGACTGAGTCCCCATCGTGCTGTTTGCTCTCTACATGTCTGTTCTTTTCTTCTCTATCCCCTCTATCCCCTCACCCCCCACCCCCAGCCAGTCACAGCAAATGACTGCCCCTCCCTGAGCCTGGATCTGGTGGAGGTTTCTTCCCGTTAAAAGGAGTTTTTCCTCTCCACTGTCGCCAAGTGCTTGCTCACAGGGAATCACCTGATTGCTGGGGTCTTTCTGCAACTGTGGGGGTTTCCCCTACAGTTGAAAGTGCTATGAGATGACTGTTGTTGTGAAATGGTACTATATAAATAAAGTTGAATTGAATGTGTACAGTTTCATTTTTAAAAAATATAATCAATAAGAAAATGAGCAAAGATAATAATTACCACAGCTTTCAAAGGTTTTCAGTTTTCAGGTTTTAATGTAGCAAAAACACATTTTTAAGAACATTTCAGTCGCATTATGATGAAGATTTGACAGGACACAATGGTATTTAATAGGGCAAAAGTTTTTTTTTTTTTAAAGTTGTTTAAGACATGCTCCACTTACTCTATGATGTCAAACAAATGAAGGAAACACATCTTAATCCCTAAACTAGCATCAGTTTTGCATTTGGTTGCGTGCAGAGAGGCTCTCCATTTGGATGCGTTATGCAATGGGCCTGTAATCTTGTTACATAATGACACACAGAGTGAAATGTGGTGCACTTAAATCGATAGGGTCAAGGTTTTGTTTTTTATTTTTGTGTGCCACAAACAAAAATTTTGCAGCATCTGTAAGATATCAGAAGTTGCACAATGTTAAACCTTTAGCTTCTGGCCTCAGGGTGGACATAGTAGTAAAATGAGATAAAATGCTGGAGAAGGTTTATAAAATATTTCCGTGCAAATTCCACCATATTATGTTGCACGTACAGTATCTCACTAAAGTGAGTACACTCCTCACATTTTTGTAAATATTTTATTATATCTTTTCATGGGACAACACTGAAGATATGACACTTTGATACCATGTACAGACAAGGACAAAATTGTTGGTACCCCTCTGTTAATGAAAGAAAAACCCACAATGGTCACAGAAATAACTTGAATCCGACAAAAGTGGTAATAAATAAAAATTCTATGAAAATTAACCAATGAAAATCAGACAATGCTTTTGAATTGTGGTTCAACAGAATTATTTTAAAAAACAAACTCATGAAACAGGCCTGGACAAAAATGATGGTACCCCTAGAAAAGATTGAAAATAATGTGACCATAGGGACATGTTCAACCAAGATGTGTCCTCTAATTAAATCACAGGTGTCTACAAACTTGTAATCAGTAAGTTGGCCTATTTAAAGGGTGACAAGTAGTCACTGTGCTGTTTGTTGTCATGGTGTGTACCACACTAAACATGGACCAGAGGAAGCAAAGGAGAGAGTTGTCTCAGGAGATTAGAAAGAAAATTATAGACAAGCATGTTAAAGGTAAAGGCTATAAGACCATCTCCAAGCAGCTTGATGTTCCTGTGACTACAGTTGCACATATTATTCAGAAATTTAAGATCCACGGGACTGTAGCCAACCTCCCTGGACGTGGCCACAGGAGGAGATGGATAATACGAATGGTAACAAAAGAGCCCAGAACAACCTCTAAACACATTCATGGTGAACTCCAAGGTCAAGGTACATCAGTGTCAGATCGCACCATCCGTCATTGTTTGAGCCAAAGTGGACTTCATAGGAGACGACGAAGGAGGACACCACTGTTGAAAACAAATCATAAAAAAGCCAGACTGGAATTTGCCAAACTGCATGTTGACAAGCCACAAAGCTTCTGGGAGAATGTCCTATGGACAGACGAGACAAAACTGGAACTTTTTGGCAAGGCACATCAGCTCTATGTTCACAGACGCAAAAATGAAGCATACCAACAAAAGAACACTGTCCCTACTGTGAAACATGAAGGAGGTTCTGTTATGTTCTGGGGCTGCTTTGCTGCATCTGGCACAGGGTGTCTTGAGTTTGTGCAGGGTACAATGAAATCTCAAGACTATCAAGGTATTCTAGAGAGAAATATGCTGCCCAGTGTCAGACAGCTTGGTCTCAGTCGCAGGTCATGGGTCTTGCAGCAGGATAATGACTCAAAACACACAGCTAAAAACACCCAAGAATGGCTAAGAGCGAAACATTGGACTATTCTAAAGTGGCCTTCTATGAGCCCTGATCTAAATCCTATTGAACATCTGTGGAAGGAGCTGAAACATGCCGTCTGGAGAAGGCACCCTTCAAACCTGAGACAACTGGAGCAGTTTGCTCATGAGCAGTGGGCCAAAATACCTGCTGAAAGGTGCAGAAGTCTCATTGACAGTTACAGAAATCGTTTGATTGCAGTGATTGCCTCAAAAGGTTGTGCAACAAAATATTAAGTTAAGGGTACCATCATTTTTGTCCAGGCCTGTTTCATGAGATTGTTTTTTAAAATAATTCTGTTGAACCACAATTCAGAAGCATTGTCTGATTTTCATTGGTTAATTTTCATAGAATTTTTATTTATTACCACTTTTGTCAGATTCAAGTTATTTCTGTGACCATTGTGGGTTTTTCTTTCATTAACAGAGGGGTACCAACAATTTTGTCCACGTTTGTAGTCAGCGTACAGCTTGTGTAACTGTAAATTTGCTGTCCCCTCAAAGTAACTCAACACACAGCCATTAATGTCTAAACCGCTGGGAACAAAAGTGAGTACACCCCTAAGTAAAAATGTCAAAATTGTGCCCAAGTGTCAATATTTTATGTGGCCAACATTATTTTCCAGCACTGCCTTAAAGGTCTGATGACACGTTTTTGACCTTTTTTAGCATGTTGTGTAACCCCAAAAGTCATTGTCAATGATCAATATAATATTTACAACAGCGCCTGCATAAACTAGTAATCATCAAAAAACAGCAGCCGCTGACTGGACCGTGGAGCCGCCCACCGAATTAAGGGCGGCACCCCATGACATAATCGCAGGAACGGACTCCGGTGTTGTTGACTGGAATGACAGCAGCTTTGTGGCTCACAGTTTCTCAGGTTTCTTGTTTTAATTTTACAGCTACGCCTTCACATTGTGTCGCAGGCTTAAATAGAGCGTGTGATGTGTGAAAGACCACATCACATGCTTCAGCTCGAGCCTGCTCTCCTCTGTACTTTTATGCAGGAGGAGCGCGAGGAGGGGAAGGATTAATGGATTTATGCGCAGCTTTGACCTACTTTCTCTGATCGCACGCCGGTCCGGGCACGTCCCCTCAATCATTATCAACAGGTAATCATGATCATCATCCTGCTGATCATGTTTCCCGGTCCTCGTCCAGGTGCTTGTCATCACACCATCACCAGCAGTGCGTTAATGGCAAATGGCCGCCAAAATGTACACGCACTGCTGGTCAATAGTATTGTCATCTGTGCTGTTAGTCTGCCAGTATTTTCAGCACTCTCACGACGTGTTAGCCACTCCACACAGCCATGGTTCTCATGCGTCCTTGAAGCGATGTCTGCTGTGGTCCGCAACCGTGGTTAATACGTCTCCTTTCCATGTTCGCTGAACGATGTCGGCCCCGAACAGCTACTGTTTGTGTTTCTGTGTATTTTTGTAAGTCTTCACCTTTTTGGGAATTGTCTGTCGTTCTATATTAAATGTACTGTGGTGAATTTTGTGCTTAAATCCTCATTATTTCATGCTCCCTCTCCCTGCCCTGCGTAAGAGCGCACGGAAAGGGATGATTTACGCATAAATAGCGAAGATTTACACGAGGATTTAAGCGTAGTATTCACCACAGCACATTTAATATAGAATGACAGACAATTCCCAAAAAGGTGAAGACTTACAAAAATACACAGAAACACAATCAGTAGGCGTTTGGGGCCGACATCACTCAGCGAACATGGAGAGGAGACGTGTTAACCAAGGTTGCGCCCCAGAGCCGACATCGCTAGAAGGGGCGAAACAGAACCACGGCTGTGTGGAGTGGCTAACACATCGTGATAGTGTTGGCAATATTGGCGGGCTGACAACACGGCAGATGATGCACACAAAACACGAACAGCTGACTGTCACTGAGTCTGACTCGCTAGGCACAATGCCCGCTTAGCACGGCTCAAACCTATACGGTTTGATGCCCCCAGATTCTTCATTGTCATCCCATTCTTCGGAACTATAATTGTCTGAAGATTGGACAGCACAAACCAATTCCAGACTGCATGTGTTGGAACCATGGTCAGTGTTTTCAACTGCTTCCCATCCTGTGTGTACAAAGGGCAGCCAAGCACTGTGTTCCGTCGATGACGTTACAACATGGCCGGGGGGGTTTCCAGCCACTGACACAATGGGTGACGTGGCGCTCATAAAAACATTGGATATTCGGGTAAAAAAAAGTCTGTTTCACTTAGAAATGCACAGACAAACCGATTTCGTCATATTGTATTATGTGTTGAAAAATTAGAGAAAGTCAAGAAAGTGTCATCAGATCTTTAACTCTCTTGGGCATGGAGTTCACTAGAGCTTCACAGATTGCCACTGGAATCCTCTTCCACTCCTCCATGACGACATCACAGAGCTGGTGGATGTTAGAGACCTTGCGCTCCTCCACCTTCCGTTTGAGGATGCCCCGCAGATGCTCAATAGGGTTTAGGTCTGGAGACATGCTTGGCCAGTCCATCACCTTTACCCTCAGTTTCTTTAGCAAGGCAGTGGTAATCTTGGAGGTGTGTTTGGGGTTGTTATCATGTTGGAATATTGCCCTGTGGCTCAGTTTCCGAAGGGAGGGGATCATGCTCTGCTTCAGTATGTCACAGTACATGTTGGCATTCATGGTTCCCTCAATGAACTGTAGCTCCCCAGTGCCGGTAGCACTCATGCAGCCCCAAACCATGACACTCCCACCACCATGCTTGACTGTAGGCAAGACACACTTGTCTTTATACACCTCACCTGGTTGCCGCCACACATGCTTGACACCATTTGAACCAAATAAGTTTATCTTGGTCTCATCAGACCACAGGACATGGTTCCAGTAATCCATGTCCTTAGTCTGCTTGTCTTCAGCAAACTGTTTGTGGGCTTTCTTGTGCATCATCTTTAAAAGGGCCTTCCTTCTGGGACGACAGCCATGCAGACCAATTTGATGCAGTATGCGGTGTATGGTCTGAGCACTGACAGACTGACCCCCCCCCCCCCCAACCCCTTCAACCTCTGCAGCAATGCTGGCAGCACTCATACGTCTATTTTCAAAAGACAACCTCTGGATATGACGCTGAGCACGTGCGCTCAACTTCTTTGGTCAACCATGGCGAGGCCCGTTCTCAGTGGAATCTGTCCTGTTAAACCACTGTATGTTCTTGGCCACTATGCTGCAGCTCAGTTTCAAGATGTTGGCAAGCTTCCTATAGCCTCGGCCATCTTTATGTAGAGCAGCAATTCTTTTTTCAGATCCTCAGAGAGTTCTTTGCCATGATGTGCCATGTTGTACTTCCAGTGACCAGTATGAGAGAGTGTGAGAGTGATAGCACCAAATTTAACACACCTGCTCCTCATTCACACCTGAGACCTTCTAACACTACGAGTCACATGACACCGGGGAGGGAAAATGACTAATTGGGCACAGTTTGGACATTTTCACTTAGGGGTGTACTCACTTTTGTTCTCAGCGGTTTAGACATTAATGGCTGTGTGTTGAGTTATTTTGAGGGGACAGCAAATTTACACTGTTATACAAGCTGTACACTGATTACTTTACATTGTATCAAAGTGTCATATCTTCAGTGTTGTCCCATGAAAAGATATAATAAAATATTTACAAAAATGTGAGGGGTGTACTCACTTTTGTGAGCTACTGTATATTTTAAAACATTTCTGGTTTACAGTTTTTTTAGATCTTACTTTCTGTAGAAGCATGGTGAGTCAGAGTTATTTTCATTGCTTTTTTATTATCTAATATTGTTTTATTCATGGGAACTTTATTTAGAGAAAATGTATATAAATGTTTAAAACATTAATTTATGTTTCAAAGTTTAAATCAGTTTTTTTCTTAAATTTCATGATATTTATATCATTTAATATTTTATAACCAGAAGTGAGCAGCTAAAATCTGGCTAAATTCATTGTAAAGTTGACCCAGAAACAGCTTTTTAAAACTTTTCTTAAGTATACATTTTTCCAACAATTTGCTTATCATTTTCGTTGTTTTTTTTTCATATAATGAAAAAGAAATCAATTTCTTCATCCTTGCTTTAGTACTGCATAGCCGCAGGGTCCTCGTGTTTGCCTACACCCAAAATGTAATATCTGCCCATGTGTACTTCAGTTACTGTTTAATATAACTGCTTCCACTCATTTTAGCATTGTAGGTATGCAGATAAAAGTACTGACGTATCATAATCAGAATGTTTATATGGGATACTGCAAATACAGTACTGTGGAAAAAGTATCCTGATTTCTTATATTTTTGCATATTTCTCACACTTAAATGTTTCAGATCATCAAACAAATTTTAATATTAGACTGATAACCCAGGTAAATATAAAAGGCAGTTTTTAAATAGTGATTTCATTTATTAAGGGAAAAAACTATCCCAACCTTCCTGGTCCTGTGTGAAAAAGTAATTGTCCCCTAAACCTAATAACTGGTTGTGCCACCCTTGGCAGCAACAACTGTAATCAAGCATTTGTGATAACTGGCAATAAGTCTTTTACATTGCTGCTGAGGAATTTTGGCCCACTTTTATTTGCAGAATTGTTTTAATTCAGCCACATTGGAGGGCTTAAGCCTGAGGTCACAAACTGATGGCTGGACATTCTCCTTCAGGATTTTCTGGTAGAGAACAGAATTCAGGGCTCCATCAATTATGGCATGTCATCCAGGTCCTGAAGGAGCAAAGCAGCCCCAGACCATCACACTACCACCACCATGCGTGACTGTTAGTATGATGTTCTTTTTATGAAATGCTGTGTTAGTTTTATGCCAGATGTAATGGAACACACGCCTTCCAAAAAGTTCAACTTTTGTCTCATTAGTCCACAGAATATTTTCCCAAAAGTCTTGGGGATCATCAAGATGTTTTTTGGCAAACGTGAGATGAGCCTTTGTGTTCTTTTTGGTCAGCAGTGGTTTGCTCCTTGGAACTCTTGCATGGATTCTATTTTTGCCCAGTCTCTTTCTTATCGTTGAATAATGGGCCAGTGTCCAAATAGAGGCAAGTGAGGCCTGCAGTTCATTAGATGTTGTTCTGGGCTTTGCTTTCTCATCTGTTCTTGAATTTCTTTAGATTGTGGCATGATGTGTTGCTTTTTGAGATCTTTTAGCTTACTTCACTTTGTCAGGCAGGTTCTGTTTAAGTGATCTCTTGATTCAACTGGTCTGATAGTAATCAGGCATGGGTCTGGCAAGTGAAATTTAACTCAGTTTTTTTTAAAATGTGGTTACTTTTTCACATAGGGTAAGGATATCTTTTTTTCCTTAATAACTGAAATCATTTAAAGACTGCACTTTGTATTGGGTTATCTTTTTCTGATATTTAAATTTGTTTGATGATCTGAAACATTTAAGTGTGATAAATATGCAAAAATATAAGAAATCAGGAAGTGGGCAAATACTTTTCACAACGCTGTATATATGAAGAAATGGGGATAAGGACCTATACTTATATAGTGCTTTTCTAGTCTCAAAGACCACTCAAAGCGCTTCACTAGTGCTAACCCTCTATTCTAAGGGCCTATAGGAGACAGATATCTAGGGACAATTTTAGAACAACCAATTAACCTAACATGCATGTCTTTGGATTGTGGGAGGAAACCGGAGCCCCCGGAGTAAACCCACGCAGCACAGGGAGAGCATACAAACTCCACACAGAAAGGTTCCTACCCCTGTCAGCCTGGGGATGTGAACCTGGAGCCTTCTAGCTGTAAGGCAACAGTGCTAACCACTGCACCACCGTGCTGCCCCTAGGCAGACAATGACCAGGATTTTGTGCATTTTCTCACACTGCAGATGGTCCATCTACTTTATTCAAACTGCATAATACCAGCCAGCATTTTTCCATTACCTGCGTGCTTCCCTGATCATAACACTTTGACTTTATCACTGAGAGAAACTTTCTCAAATAAATCCTCCTTTTCAGTCTGACTTAGCGGGCAGAAGTCGTTTCATCTCCAGCAGATTGAACCACACGCTGTCATAAACGGTTTGAACTGTTTGGTATACTCTTGATTCCTCTCTGCGGAGGATATTTTTGGCACTCCTCTGTGGCAAACAGAGATGCACAGAGAAAAAAAGAAGAAGAGAAGAGAGAGATTGGAGAGAGGCTCACAGAACTCCCCCGGCAGGCAGTGTGTGAGATCTGAGGCCCCAAGGCCCTCTGGATGGCTCACGCTGAATGGATGCCCCGGAGAGGTGACCAAGCTCATTGAGAACAGGTTACAAGGGGAAGGGAATGCTTTTGCTCCACGTTTGGCCCCTGACCCACTGTCCAACGTCTGCCTTGGCAGCTTTGAAACCCAACATATTTATTTGCAGCTCTCTGAAGGGAGAGGGCGGAGCGGCTGTCAGAATAAAGTCATCGTCCCGCTGACAGCTTCATCTGCCGTTGAAGGGCAGCTATGACAGGCGCACAATGTCGCCGCGTCGACCGGCCCCGGGTAAAGGACTGTCATATGCGGACATGCTGGGAACCTCCCCTCCAGTCCATCCCCTCTCCCAAGCTCCCTCGATACGCCAGAATCATTTCTTTGGAACAGTTAGAAAGGTTTTTCATCTCAATGTCTGGAGCAAAGATGTCAGCTGGGTGACATGTGGGAACTCTCAGTTACTTCGCTTTGGAAAGCTTTTGTTCATCATTATGAACCAAAATAGATCAGAGATAAATACATTCACATTCACAATCATACACATACATACATTAATGATAATTCAGCAATATTACATGACAGCTAAATATGGAAAGGAATTGCCACATAATTAGGTGTATACTGTACGTCATGCTTTTGTGCACCAGTGTGCTGTGAGAGATATTTTGATAATTTGCCCAGCTTCGGGGCTGAGCTTCATACTACAGCAAAGTTGTAGATCACAACTTTCTTCAATCTGTAAACATATCTAGTAAGACATTTAACAGTGCTGCTGTTTTTAACCTTAAAAATGTGTGTATTTTATGTTAAATATACTGTTACCAATTACAATACTGCGTAATCATTAAATTAGCAGTGTCATTTGTTATGTCATAACTTGTAGACAAGGAGGACACCAGGAATGGAGCTGAACACTTCTTTATTATAATACTGAATTTCAGTGCAACCTGACCGGGCATGCAGCTGTTGGCAGAGGCAAGGAGGAGAGACCACCCCCCTACCTGCAGCCCCATACCACCGCAGCTGGCAGAACTGGAAGCTGGAGCCACCACTGCATAGCACACAAATAAGAGCTCCAACATAAAAGGTATATGAACTATAAACAACTACATAATATCCCCCCCGTAGAAAAATGCAAAACACACACACCATCAGCCCACCCCAGTTTGGAACCCGAATCATCCGCTAAACATAACTAAATTAAAAATCACCAAAAGGGGCCTATTACATTCACACAAAACAACTAAAATTAGGGTGGACGGGTAGACTGCCGTCCTACCCCCCACACGGCAAGGCGGGTTATTCTGCCGCCTATGCTATATAACAGTCCAGTAAAAAAAACTACTGCCATGTCTCCTAAATAATATAAAAAACCAAGACAATCCCCAAAACTATTAACGCAGAACAAAGTTTAACAAATAGAACACATCCATGACTCGATGAGGATAAGCCGTGGCCCCCCCCCCAGACCCATCACCATCAGTCCACCCCTGGAGGCAGTCCGCTTCCCGGACTACAGCTGATCGCCTCAATCCCAAAGCGTCTTCTCCTCCACACCTCCGAGTGCTCCATTCGTCTGGGGCCGTGCCTTTCCGTCTTTCTCAGAGCATGCCGTAGCTCATTAGGATGGCGCCACGAGCCATCCAACAGCAGAAGATAACCATCATGCAGCACATCTGTCACCTGCAGCCGACCCTGGTACCGCTCCATCTTCTGAATTTCCCTCACCCGCCTGGACCTCGCCTCCGCCCGAGCCCAAACCCAGTCCACGACTCAAAGCGGGGTCTTACATGGCCTGCTCTGTTTCTGCCTAGCACTCGCTCCTCTAGTGCCAGTGTAGACACAGCCAGTCCTGCAGTGGGGAAAACATTCTCTAACCGTAGCCCAATTCAGCACCGAACTCTCCACGTCGACCAGCATCAGTACCGGAACTCCATCCAGAACCACCGTGCAGCGTGTGCACCCACAGGTACTCGGGGACACCGTGTGTATCACCGTCAGGGCGGGGGGAGTCGAATTCCTGCATGGGCTGTCCTGCTCTGCTGACTGGCATACTCTCGCGAAGTGGTGCAGACGGCCTCATTTTCCTTAGCACTTCCCTCTTGCCGCACACGCTCTAGCTTTATAGCGATGCTTCATGGACCCACAACCCATACACTTGGGCTTCCCCAGGGCAGACCTCGTCCGTGCAGCATTGACCTCCTCGACGTTGTCCTCGATGCTCCCGTCGCTGTCCGGGTCCACTACCTGCGCTGCCAAAGTGGATCTTGAATTTCCCGGTGAAAAGCGCTCGTTTAGCTCCCGAGTTAGCTTGTCCACTGCTTCCAGCTGTAGCACCAACTCGACAGCCCTAGTCAGCGTCAACTCCCCCGGGAATGAGAGCAGCTTGGAGCAGACTGCAGCACAGTTGGTGTGTTCCACCAACCGGTTGCGAACCATTTCTTCCTCCAACGGCCCGAACCAGCACTCAGTGGCCAACTGCCTTAAGTCCGACACGAACTGCTGGATCGGTTTGCCTACCTGTTGGCGGCGCTGTCTGAACTTAATCCGTCTGACGATGACGTTGTCCGGTGCCCTAAAATGGCAGGCCATTAACTCAACCACTTGTTCGTAATTGTCTGCGTCTCCAAGCATGCCCAAAATTCTCTGTCCTTCCATTCCCAGGTTGTGTACCAACAACGCACGAGCCCTCAGCTTCTCCATCCATCGCAGGTCCAACGCCACCATGTATGTCTGAAAAGCCTCGTACCACCGAGGCCACGGTACTGGCAGTTCCCCTAGGAGCTCCAGGAATGGCTGAATAGGTGTTCCACACGCCCCCATGTGTTTACCTCTCGTTGCCAAATGTTATGTCGTAACTTGTAGACAAGGAGGATGCCAGGAATGGAGCTGAACACTTCTTCATTATAATACTGAATCTCAGTGCAACCTGACCGGGCATGCAGCCGCTGGCAGAGGTAAGGCGGAAGAGACCGCCCCCCTACCTGCAGCCCCTCTTATGCCACTGGAGCTCGCGTAACCAGAAGCCGAAGCCGCCACTCCGTACCACACAAATAAGAGCTCCAACATAAACAGTATATGAACCATAAACAACTACATAATACCATTATCATTTTACTGTTATACAGTAAAAAGTTCTACTGTATTTTTTACCAGGAAAATTCTGGCAACCACTGCCCTTTTTTGTTGTAAAATCTATCTATCTATCTATCTATATATCTATCTATCTATCTATTGGCCACTTGTCAAATACCACTGACACTTAGCTAGTGGGCCTCTGCTAATGTCAAGCCTCAATTATACAGATCAAAATATATATTGCCATATCCATAAATTAATATCAGAGCTACAACTGTATACATCCAGCTCTACAGGTAGTTGCATTAGCCGCTCTCTGGGTGATGAAAGCAGCAGCACTGCGACCAGCTGGCGTCACGCTAATATGCCTGAGGCATCCAGCATCCTTTCCCATCAATAAGTCATTATCCGAGCCATTCCACTGATGAGCATCCAGCAGCCCTCTCAGCGGCTCAGACAAAGAGGATGGAGGTGGCACGGGCAGGTTTCAGTGTGGGAATGCTGCCTGTGTATGAGGAGTTATTCACGCCAAAGAAAATAGGAAGTGCAATAAGAGAGCCTTCAGACTAAAATTAGCGCTCATGTTAGAAATGATTGTGTTGGTTTGTACATGCAGGACCTGGTGGTGGTGGTGGTGGAATGGAGCAGGGGATATTTGTCTTATTTTCAAAATCCTCCTTTTGTCCCTCTGCCCACTTTTAAAGCTGCACTTTTATTTACTCAGGGAGATCTCTCTAAACACTGTCAATATTAATTAGATAAAGCGGAGAGTTTATAAAAATGTTGACACACTCGTCTGAGTCATCTGCAGTTAAAACTGACAACAATACTTTATGAGTAGAACCAAGTGATATTTTTTTCTCTTTTTTCCAGCTCTCAGACAACATTTGCACAGACTACTGTCAAAGGAAGAGAGCTCCACACACTTTCAGTGGACACCACGCCCCGCTGAGCGGCTGGTTTGTGCGGGTCCAACAGCGACAGTTGCGGGCCCTCCACCACTGGTCACCACCGCCCACCACCGATCGCCAAAGCCGCACTAGCTGAAGGCTCAGTGGAGAGTGGTGCCCAATAGGTGTGTGTGGTTCCTCCTGTCTATGCACCTTTCCTGAATGTAAAAACTGACACACACAGTACCTGTTCATTCATTGACTTAAAAAATAAATAAATGAGTGCCTAATTTGTAGGCTATACTCCTCATCTAAGTTCATGATTAAAAAGTAAACCACCGGAGTGGTGGCCTAGCTGATTGAGCATCCGCCCCAGAACTGGGAGGTTGGGGGTTCAAGTCCAGCCTGAGTCATACCAAAGTCCATATAAAAATGGTACTTCCTGCCTTCTAGCTTGGTGCTCAGCATAATAGAATGGGAGAAGGAAAAGTTGTTTGTGGCGGCACCTTGCATGGCAGCGACCCCTCTGATTCTAGATGTGATTAACATTGTAGATAGGAGAAATGGAATTTTGTTCTACTGTACATGATAGAATGAATGATAATAAAGTTGGCTTTTTCTTCAAAATGTGGATGGAAAAAGAGCTATTCAGTGTCTTATCATATCTTCTTCTTTCGGCTGCTCCCTTTAAGGGTCACCACAGTGGATTCATCTGCCTCCATCTCACCCTGTCCCTTGCATCCTCCTCTGTAGCACCAACCCTCTCCATGTCCTCCTTCACTACATCCATGAATCTTCAATGTGGTTTTCCTCTTTTTCTTCTGCCTGGCAGCTCCATCTTTAACATCCTTTGTCCATTATATCCACTATCCCTCCTCTGCACATGTCCAAACCATCTCAGCCTTGCCTCTCTTACTTTGTCTCCAAACCACTTAACGTGAGCTGTCCTTCTGATATACTCATTTCTAATCCTGTCCCTCCTAGTCACGCTCAATGAAAATTTCCAGTGAGGATCTTCAACTCTGCCACCTCCAACTCCACCTCCTGTCTTTTTGTGAGTGCCACCGTCTCCAAACCATGCATCACAGCAGGTCTCACTACCGTTTTGTAAATCTTCCCTTTCACTCTAGCTGCTATCCTTCTGTCACAAATCACCCCTGACACTCGTCTCCACTCACTCCACCCTCCCTGCACTCTCTTCTTCACCTCTCTTGTGCATTTACATTGCTTTGGATGGTTGACCTCAGGTATTTAAACTCATCTATTTTCACTACCGCTACTCCTTCCATCTTCACCCTTGCACTTGCCTGCCTCTCATTCACACTTATGCATTCTGTCTTGCTTCTACTGACTTTCATTCCTCTTCTCTCCAGAGCATACTTCCACCTCTCCAGGTTGTCTTCCACCTGCTTCCTGCTCTCACTACAGATCACAATGTTGTCTGCAAACATCATGGTCCATGGGGATTCCTGCCTGACCTCATCTGTCAGCCTGTCCATCACCATGGCAAACAAGAAGGGGCTCAGAGCCAATCCCTGATGTAACCCCACCCCCACCTTGAATCCATTCGTCACTCCTACAGCACACCTCACCACCATCTTGCTGTCTTCATACATGTTCTGCACCACCCTCACATACTTTTCTACCACTCCTGACTTTCTCATACAATACCACACTTCCTGTCTTGGCACCCTATCATATGCTTTCGCTAGATGACTCTGCGATCGTTGGCCTCGTCTCTGATGGGGATGATGCAGAGTACAGAGGACTTATCCAGGACTTTGTGGAACTGCCTCCAGATCAATCTGAGGAAAACCAAGGAACTGGTGGTGGACTGCCACAGGCCAGGACAACCCCCCACGGCACTGGTAAACATCCAGGGAACAGACATAGAGATGGTGACATTATACAAGTACTTGGGTGTTCACCTGAACAATAAACTGAACTGGTCACACAACACCAGCACGCTCTACAAGAAGGGGCAGCACAGCCTGTTCTTCCTGAGGAAACTCAGGTTTTTTGGAGTGCAAGGGGCACTCCTGAAGACTTTCTATGATTCGGTGGTGGCATCAGCCATTACGTATGGAGTGGTCTGCTGGGGCAGTGGCATCACAGCATCTGACAGGAAGCGACTGAACAGGCTGATCAAAAAAGCCAGCTCTCTTCTGGGGCACCGCCTCGACCCAGGGGAGGAGATGGGAGAGCGGAGGATGGTGGTTAAGCTGTCATCTCTGCTGGAGTCCAAGTCCCACTCCATGCAGGACACGCTGAACGCACTGAGGAGTTCATTTAACGGTAGGCTACGCCATCCTAAGTGCTCGAGGGAGAGGTTCCGTAGGTCCTTCCAACCTACGGCTGTCAGACTTTATAATCTAACTGGTGCTGCTCATGGAGGTCATATTAAACGTAACAACTTTGCACAATAGAGATCGTCCCCTCCAATACACAAGTAAGACAATTACAACTACAATTATTGTTGAGGGTGGCAACAGCACTGTTCATTCAAATGTGAGATATACTGTCTGGGCACATATTTATATTCTGCTGGGTAATTTAATTAACCATAATGCTGGTGATACCATCTAGCTGCAGTGCTCCTGCACTGTGTGTACACGTACAGTAACTGTGTACATATGTACTGTATATTTATTTACTGCTTTGGCTAACCAATTCTTATTATATTATTTACTATTGCTCTGAGTGCTGCTATCCCTTTGCTGCTGCAATCCTGGAATTTCCCCATTGTGGGACTAATAAAGGCTTATCTTATCTTATCTGTGTGTCTGTGTGTGTGTGTATATATATATATTTTATAGTAATACGTACATATGTTTATTAGCTGCTCTTGCTTGCTTGTTTTTTTTCTTGCCTTCTGATTGTTGCTCTGAGTGTTGCTATCCCTGTGCTGTTGCAATCCTGGAATTTCCCCGTTGTGGGACTAATAAAGGCTTATCTTATCTTATCTTATCTTATCTTATCTTAGGTCCACAAAGACACAGTGCAGCTCCTTCTGACCTTCTCTATACTTCTCCATCAACACTCTTAAAGCAAACATTGCATCTGTAGTACTCTTTCTTGGCACAAAACCGTACTGTTGCTCACTGATTGTCACCTCTCCTCTTCACCTGGCTTCAACAACTCTTTCCCATATCTTCATAGTGTAGCTGATCAACTTTACGCCTCTGTAGTTACCACAGCTCTGAGCATCACCTTTGTTCTTGAAAATTGGTACCAAAGCACCTCTCCACTCCTCAGGCATCCTCTCACTCCCCAAGATTGTGTTAAACAATCTGGTTAAAAAGTCCACTGCCATTTCTCCTAAACATCTTCGTATCTCCACAGGTATGTCATCTTGACCAACCGCCTTTCCATTCTTCATCCTCTTCAAAGCGGCCCTCACTTCTGCTTTGCTAATCCTCGGGACTTCCTTGTTCACTATCTTTTCTTCACCCATCTTCCTCTCTCTCATTTTCTTTATTCAGCAGCTCTTCAAAGTACTCCTTCTACCTTCTCAACACACACTCATCATTTGTTAGTACATTACCATTTCTGTCCTTAATCAGCCTAACCTGCTGTACATCCTTTCCAGCTCGATCTCTCTGTCTAGCCAATTGATACAAATCCTTTTCTCCTTCCTTAGTCTTTAGCCTCTCATACAACTCACTATATGCCTTTTTCTTTGCCACCTCTCTCTTTGCTATGCGTCAAGATTCCAAATACTCCTGTCTACTTTTTTCATCTCCCTGACTATCCCACTTTTTCTTTGCCCGCCTCTTCCTTTGAATATTTTCCTGTACCTCCTCATTCCAGCACCAAGTCTCTTTGTCTTCCTTCCTCTGTCCACTGGATACACCACATACCTCTTTACCTATTTCCCTCAATACTTTTGCTGTACTTTCCCAGTCATCTGGTAATTCTTCCCTACCACCCAGAGCCTGTATCAACTCCTTCTTGAACTCTATGTGACCTTCTTCCTTCTGTAACTTCCCCCACTTAATCTTTGCTCTGCCTTCACTGTTTTCCTCTTCTTGCTTTGCAAAGTCATCCTACAGACTACCATCCAATGCTGTCTAGCTACAGTCTCCCCGCCACCACCTTGCAGTCGCCTATCTTTTTCAGATTTCTCCTTCTGCATAAGATGTGGTCCACCTACAGTATGTGCGCCTTCCTCCACTCTTGTAAGTTACCCTATGTTCCTCTCTCTTCTTGAAGTATGTGTTCACCACAGCCATTTCCATCCTTTTAGCAAAATCCACAACTATCTGTCCTTCTACATTTCTCTCCTTAAGACCATACCTATTCAATTCAATTCAATTCAATTCAACTTTATTTATATAGCGCCATTTCACAACAACAGTCATCTCATAGCACTTTCAACTGTAGGGGGAACCCCCACAGTTGCAGAAGACCCCAGCAATCAGGCGATCCCCTGTGAGCAAGCGCTTGGCGACAGTGGAGAGGAAAAACTCCCTTTTAACAGGAAGAAACCTCCAGCAGAACCAGGCTCAGGGAGGGGCAGTCATCTGCTGCGACTGGCTGGGGGGTGAGGGGATAGAGAAGATGAAAAGAACAGACATGTAGAGAGCAAACAGCACGATGGGGACTCAATCTATGGGAGAGAACAAACAGATGTTAATGACCAGCAAAAAAAAAAAAATTCATTGACAGTGAAGAAAGGAGTGAGGCCCAGTGCATTATTGGAGGTCCCCCGGCTGACTAAACCTATTAGCAGCATAACTAAGGGAGGGTTCAGAGACACATGATCCCTCCCTAATTGTAGGCTATATCAAAAAGGAAGGTTTTAACCCTATTCTTAAAAACAGAGATAGAGTCTGACTCCCGAATCCAGATTGGCAGCTGGTTCCACAGGAGAGGAGCTTGATAACTGAAGGCTTTGCCTCCCATTGTACTTTTGGAGATTCTAGGTATTACAAGTAATCCTGCATTTTGGGAGTGTAGTGCTCTGTTAGGATAATACGGTAGTATCAGATCTTTTAAATAAAAAGGGGCCTGATTGTCTAGAGCTTTGTAAAGAAGAAGAAGGATTTTAAACTTAATTCTAAACTCTATGGGAAGCCAATGAAGGGAGGCCAGAGCCGGAGAGATATGATCTCTCTTTCTAGCATCTGTTAAAACTCTTGCTGCAGCATTTTGGATCAACTGAAGACTTTTTAAAGATGTTTTAGGACAACCTGAAAATAAAGAATTACAATACAATCTAGAGCTAACAAAAGCGTGGATCAGTTTCTCAGCATCACTCTGAGACAAGATGCTCCTAATCTTGGCAATATTACGCAAATGATAGAAGGCAGTCTTAGAAACAAATTTAATATGTGAATTGAAAGACAGATCTTGATCAAAAATAATTCCAAGGTTCCTCACAGAGCTATTAAGAGAAAGAGTAACCGCATCCAAACTGAAAGTTTGATTTGGAAAGGTATTTCTAAGGTTTTTTGGACCAACAAGAATGACTTCAGTCTTATCTGAATTTAATAGCAGGAAATTACAAGTCATCCAAGCTTTGATTTCCTTAAGACAGGCTTCCAACTTGGCTAATTGATTACTATCATCTGGCTTCATTGTCAGGTATAATTGTGTGTCATCTGCATAACAATGAAAATGTTCAGGTTCAGGTTCAGGTTACTTTATTTGTACCCGTAGGTAGATTTGTTTTGCAGTCTGGTGACATCCATATTTACAAACCATAATTACATTCAACATAAACACAAACACAGGCACACATGAAGCTGACTATAAACATGATAAAAATACTCAAGGCTCCATCAATCAGGATATAAAGACAAAGAGATGAGAGAAAAACCAGAGATAAGAGAGAAGGGTCATATTAAAAAGTTAAAGACTAGTCAAAGAGGTTAAAAACTCAAAGGTCTAAAACCCAATAAAAGATGAATGTATACAGTGCTTTCTAATAATGTTGCCTAACGGAAGCATATATAAACTAAAAAGAGTAGGGCCTAGCACAGATCCCTGTGGAACTCCATGACTGAGCTTTGAGTTGAAAGAAAACTCATTATTGACATGAACAAACTGGAACCTATCAGATAAATAAGATCTAAACCACTGCAATGAAGTTCCATTAAGTCCAACATAGTGTTCTAATCTATCAAGTAGAATATTATGATCAATAGTATCAAAAGCTGCACTAAGGTCTAAAAGGACAAGTACAGAAACAAGTTCATTATCAGATGCGATGAGGAGGTCGTTAGTGGCCTTTGCTAAGGCTGTTTCAGTACTATGATGGATTCTAAACCCAGATTGAAACTCTTCAAGTAAACCATTTCCCTGCAGGTGGTCAAATAATTGCGTAGCAACAACTCTTTCTAAGATTTTTGAAATGAAAGAGAGATTAGAGATTGGTCTATAGTTAGCTAAAGCTCCTGGATCCAGTGTTGGCTTTTTGAGTAAGGGTTTAATTACAGCCGTTCTAAAAGCCTGCGGTACATGGCCTAAAGTTAATGAAGAATTGATTATATGAAGAAAAAGCTACCAATAAGTGGGAAGACTTCTTTAAATAACTGGTAGGAATAGGATCTAAAAGACAAGTTGAAGGCTTGAAATGAGGAAACTATTTTGTCTAACTCTAAAAGGTCAATTAGAGTAAACTCATCAAGACAAATATCAATTGAAGAAGTTGTAGTAGTTACTGTATTTTAGTTAACCGGTGGGAAGAATCTGATTGATTTTATTTCTGATGGATGAAATTTTATTATTGAAAAAGTTCATAAAGTCCTGACTAGTAAGCTCTAAGGGAATGCTAGGATTGACAGAGTCCTGACTCTTTGTCAGCCTGGCTACAGTGCTGAAAAGAAACCTGGGATTATTTTTGTTCTGTTCTATTAATGCAGAATAATAACTCATTCTAGCTTTTCTAAGAGATTTTTTATAAATTAAAAGATGATTTCTCCAAGGTAAATAGATTTCATCTAAATTAGTGGAGCGCCATTTTCTTTCTAATTGACGAGTCTCTGTTTTAAGCTATGAGTTTCTGTGTTGAACCAAGGAGTTAGAAATCCTCTGATTAGACTTTTTCTTTTTTAAGGGGGCAACCAAGTCTAGAGTCTGATGCAGAGAAGCTGTAACCACTATCCACCATGCTATCAATTACAGAAGGAGCAAGCTCGCCATAGTTTATTTCCGTTGTGTTGACACATGGCACAGAGGAAACAAGCTGCATAAATTTGGTAACAACATCATCTGAGAGGCATCTACTGTAGTAATATTTTTCTTTCTGAGCCAAATAGTCAGAAATAGTAAAATCAAAGGTTAACAGACAATGGTCTGACAGTACAGGGTTATGAGGAGACACTACCAGTGTTATATCTTTCACCCGTTATGTTACTCGATATAACAAATATAACTCGGACCATCGACGTACCGTTCACGGTTTATTAGCGTAGCAGCAACTCACAGCACACACCCAACGACAACACACTCTGACATTACAGACTGCCCATAATGCTTTTAGCAAAGCACTACGACGGGTGCCGTAGTTGGGCTGCACGGTGGCGCAGTGGTTAGCACTGCAGCAGCACAGTTTACCCTTGGCCGGGGGATTGTGGGGATCGTGGGATCGTGGGTTCGATCCCAGCCCCCGACCAACAGTGATCTGTGTGGAGTTTGCATGTTCTCCCCGTGTTTGCGTGGGTTTACCTCCGGGATTTCTCCGGTTTCCTCCCACATGCCAAAACATGCATGTTAGGTTAATTGGCTGTTCTAAATTGTCCCTAGATATCTGTTTCCTATAGGCCCTTAGAATAGAGGGTTAGTATTAATGAAAGCGCTTTGAGTGGTCTTTGGACTAGAAAAGCGCTATATAAGTGCAGGTTAGTTAGTTAGTTAGTTAGTAGTTAACCAAAATACATAACATCTCCTCCCCCCTTACAATAGATGTCCTACAGGAGATACCAAATGTCTTTGTTTTGTCTCTCTCTTTTTTTTTTTTAATTATTATGCTACCTTAGGAGTGAGGGTAGACTACCTCATCCCATAACTGTACCCCTGGGGATTATTCTGCCCCATTAATGTGGGTCAGTTGCTATCTAGTCTAATAACTCAGACGGACAGGAGGTCGTCGCTCCCTGGTGGGGTATCGGCGCACTGCAGGAACATGAGTCTGTGTTCTTTCTAATGTGGAGGTTGCTTCTGGTGCTGATGCAGAAGAAGATGTCACATCTCCAGCAGGAACTCTGGTCTCTGAAGTGGTTGAGTTCTGTGCTGGTGTAGGTGGACAAAGTGGTGAGTCGGTGAGTGCATCTTTAGGATATCCAAGAGACAGTTCTGCCGGCGCTGGCGGTGTCTGCAGGAGTTGATCCACGTGCCTTTTCCAAACACTGTCAGTGGTTTGACCTGTATATGAGACTGGTCCAGTTTGTGCAATAACAGTTGCAGGAACCCACTTAGGTTCACCTCTGTAGTTCCTGGCCAGCACAGATTCCTCCTGACGTGAACGCTTCTGTCCTTTGCCCGCGGTTCTCTGTGCATAATTTGTTTCTCTTGTTGCTTTTGCCACAGTGTCCTTTAATCCTGAGGGTTTTCAAAAGGTCAAAGGTAGGTGCGGTAGATCTCTCTTGAACATCAGACTAGCAGGGGTTGTCTTTGTGATTGCATGTGGAGTGTTGCGGTAGTTTAGCAGGAACTTGTGCAGCCTCTGATGGCAGTGTTCCTTGACCTTGTGATGCTTCAATGCATGTTTACTTGTCTGCACAAACCTTTCTGCAAGGCCGTTCGTCGCAGGATGGTATGGAGCTGATTTAAGTGCTGGCACTCCATTAGCTTGTAAGAAAAGCATCCATTTCTTGTGAAAACTAACTGAGGTCCATTGTCAGAAACTAGCTGTATAGGAGACCCAAAATGACTAAACATTTCTCTAAGCCTCTGTGGGTCTTCTCTGTAGTGGTTGACCTCATAATAGCCACTTCAGGCCATTTACTGTGTGCATCCACAGCAACGAGAAACGTTCTGTCCTCAAACGGACCTGCAAAGTCAATGTGCACACGATGCCATGGCTCCTGTGGGAACTCCCAGGGATGGAGAGGAGCCAATGGTGGGTTGTTCCATACCTTGTGACAAGATGAACAGCTTTTGGCTATTTCTTCAATCTGCTTGTCAATGTTTGGCCACCAAAAATAGCTTCTCGCTATTTCTTTCATTCTCACGATTCCACTATGTCCTGCGTGAAGTTGCTGTAACACTTTTGTTCGACATGACAGGGGAATAACCACTCTCCTCCCCCACAGCAAACAACCCGACTGAACAGACAATTCTGTCCACTTCCCAAGGAAGGGCTTCAAGGTTGCGTCATCACCCGCAGGTTGTCCTTTAATGATCAAGTCCATGACTGCAGACAACACAGGGTCATTTCTAGTCCCCTTTTTCACCTGCACAGCTGAAACAGGTGCGTTTTCTACCTCTGTGCAGTAGAAGATGTCCACAGTGCTTGACTCTGGCTTCATGACAGGAAGTGTAATCGGATAACCCATCTGCATTACCATGACAGTCTGACTTTCGATACCTGATGTCATAGGAGTGTCCTGACAACAGCAACGCCCACCTCTGCAGTCGGGACGCTGCAAGATATGGTATTCCTGTGTATGGTCCAAGGATGGTTGTGAGAGGTCGGTGGTCAGTAAAAAGTGTAAACTTCCGTCCATACAAGTACTGGTGGAATTTTCTGACACCAAACACAATGCTCAGAGCCTCTCTTTCCAGTTGAGCATAGTGTAGCTTCTGCCTTTGTTTAATGGCCTTGACCGCAAAAGCGATTGGCTTTTCCTCACCGTCTAGCATTACGTGGGGAAATCACCGCCCCCTACGCCATAAGGAGAGGCGCGCAGGCAAGCTGGATCGGAAGTGATGGATTGAAGTGGGTCAGAACCTCTGATGCCGTCAGCGCATCTTTTGCCTTCTGAAAAGCCTCCTGACAGCTTGCTGTCCACTTCCATGCTTCCTCTTTGCGCAGCAGTTATGCAGCATTTTAATAGTGATGCCAAGTTTGGTATAAAACGTCCATAATAGTTCAGCAGTCCCAAGAAAGACTTCAGCTGACTGACATTTTGGGGTGGAGGTGCATCCACTATGGGCTGTGATTTCGATGGTGCAGTGTGCAGTCCCTTAGCATCGATCACATGACCTAAGTATTCCACGGATGACTGGAAAAAACTCGCATTTATCCTGGCGGATTCTCAATCCATATTCCTCCAGTCTCTTGAGAGTTGCATCCAAGTTGCGCAGATGCTCTTCATTATCTGCTCCTGTACACAGGATATCATCCAGGTAGCACTGCACTCCTGGTAATCCACTCAGGATTTGATCCATAGCTCGCTGAAAAAGTGCTGGAGCAGATGTGATGCCAAAAGGGCAGTCGCCTGTATCTGAAGAGTCCTTTATGGGTGTTTGATAGTCAGCATTTCACGTGACTGCTCGTCTACATGCATTTGTAAGTAAGCCTGGTTGAGATCTATTTTGCTGAACTTTTGTCCCCCACTCAGCCCCGCAAATAAGTCATCAATCAGTGGAAGTTGATACTGCTCTGCTGTTAGTACAGGGTTTACTGTTACCTTAAAGTCTCCACAGGTCCGGATTCCTCCGTCCTTTTGGGGTACTGGAACTATGGGCGTGGCCCACTCACTGGTTGTCACAGGCTCCAGAACTCCATTCTTGACCAGAGCATCCAAGTCAGCCTCCACCTTTGGTCTGATGGCGTACGGCACTGGTCTGGCTTTCATGAACACTGGTTTACTGTCAGGTTTGACATGCAGCTTCACTATAATTTTTTTCATGCTGCCTAACTCATCACGAAAAACCTTTTTGTGCTTTTCTAGTATGGCCTGCAGCTGAGTGGAACTGGTGTGACAGCTTCCTTACTTCTTGCCAGTCAAGTTGGATTTTCTTTAGCCACACACGCCCCATTATAGCTGGAACAGTTTGTTCTTGGTAACATAAACTGGAAGCTCAGCAAGTTTGCCCCTTGTACTGAACAGTTACCTCTGTCATCCCATTCATGGGCACTCGGTGTCCAGTATATGCCCTGAAGACGGTGTCTGAAGGTCGGAGTGGACGATGTTTCAGAACTTCTTGTAAATGCCATGCAACCAAGTGATGCCTTTGATCCGGTGTCTAGCTGCATTTTAATAAAATGTCCCTCCACTTTGGTTTAGGTCCAAAAGCCTTCTGAGCCTTCATTCACATTCATAATCCGGACTAGTATTTATTGCAGTTGACACCTCTTCCTCTGAGGAGTTCGCTCACTCTGTCCTCGCCATGTTTAACTGTGTGAACATTTCTTTTCTTTTTGTATTTTACCATGTCACTTTTATTCCTTGTCTTTGGGCCTTTGTCTTTGCTCCTTTTGCTTCTACATGCCCGCTCCACGTGGCCTTTTTTTCCACAGTTGTTACAGTCCATCTCTTTGTACCAACAGTCATTAGGAAGGTGTCCCACCTTGCCACAGTGGAAACATGGACCTGTTGCATTGGTTTTACCACTGTTGAGCTTATGTACTCTGCCTGTAGCATGCAGTTGGTGTGCTTCTTTGGAAGCCATCTCCATCATCACACTAATGTTAATGGCTCTTTCAAGCGTCAAATCACTTTCTGTGAGTAACTTCTTCTGTGCTGCTTCATTTCGTAGTCCACACACAAGCCTGTCCTTAATGTTGTCATTTAAAACATCTTTAAATTCACAGTGTTCGGCTAACTTGCGTAGCGCTGCAACAAACATGTTAACAGACTCCACCCTCTTCTTAGTTACGTCTGTGAAACCTGTATCTTTCTGCAATCACTAGAGGCTTGGGTGAGAAGTGGTGGGTCAGTGTGTCCACCAGCTCTTTGTAGGTTTTAGAGCCTGGCTTTGCTGGCTGTAGGAGGTTACATAGTAGGTTAAATGTCTTGGGACCCATCACACTCAGAAAAGTGGGCACTAACTTTTCATCCGTTATTCCATTTGCCGTGACGAAATAGTCAAAGCGCTCTGTATAGGAGCTCCATTGCTCCGCGCTCTCATCAAAGGGCCCGATAGAGCCAATGACTCCAGCCATTTTAACACTCTTGGTTTGAAATGTCGCTCTTTCCCCTCGCGGCTCCTTCTTGTAACGTCGTTTCTTCCCTCCGGCGTTACTCACGGAGTTTTTTTTGGTCCTTAACGGTTTCCACTGCTCCGCTCTCCCCGCTTAGCAGGACAGCCCGCAGCATCACCTCAGCACAGTGGCGCGGTGTATCACCCTGTCAGCACGAAGTAGCGGTGGGAAAAACACGACAAAAAAACCTCTCTCCGTCGCGGACTGCAGGCGGTCGGTCCAGACGTCCTCGTCGCCACTTTTTGTTATATCTTTCACCCGTTACGTTACTCGATATACCAAATATACTCGGACCATCGACGTACCGTTCACGGTTTATTAGCGCAGCAACTCACAGCACACACCCAACGACAACACACTCTGACATTACAGACTACCCATAATGCTTTTAGCAAAGCACTACGATGGGTGCCGTAGTAAACCAAAATACATAACAACCAGATTTTCTATTTCTATGCCATATGTCAGAACAAGGTCCAACGTATGGTGGAGATAATGAGTAGAATTTCCCTACTTTCTGAGAAAACCCCATCGAGTCTAATATTGAAATAAATGCCACATTAAGGCAGTCACTATCTACATCATACATGTACAGTGGGCAAAAAAGTATTGAGTCAGCCACCAATTGTGCAAGTTCTCCCACTTAAAAGATGAGAGAGGTTTTGGTGACACATGGGGGAGTGCATAATGGTATAGCATCTTAGACTAGAACTAAGAGCGAGATTTCCCTGGGAAATAACAGGGAGGTGTGAAGGATGAATGCAGTGTGATCTTTTGTGTGTTAGAAACTTCTGGAAGGATGTTAAAGGATTAAGGAAGTGATGGCAATGTGACCTTTTGTGTGTTTGAAGCTTCTAGAGAATGCCATGCTTTTTAAGAGGAGAGTCTCTGCTGAGTGTTTATTCTGACTATGCTTCTGTGTGAGATGTGTAATAAACTGTCTGAGTCAAATCCGCCTCATTATTTACACACTCCACACTGGTGACCCAAGACGAATAATGGAACACAGCGAAAGATCCCCGGAGCTAGCCTCGTTGGGAGCCCCCAGCAAGCATATGCTGTCGCAATCAAGCTACCGGATTTTTGCAGCACAATCCGCGCTCCTGGTTCCACTTAGTTGAGGCGCAATTCGCCCTCTGGGGGGATATCTGCGGATGACACGAAGTTCTACTATGGTGGTCGCAACGCTCGACGCACCGCACAACTCAGCACGTGGAGAGCCTGCTCGATCAGCCACCAACCAACGACAAGTACGGCGCGCTGAAGGCTGCACTCATCCAGCACTACACACTCTTGGATGGTGAGAGAGCAGAGAGACTCCTGACGCGGACTGGGTTAGAGATGGGTCGGCCATTGACCTATGGAGAAGATGCTGAGATTAAAGGGCACGGTACGACAAACCCATTTCATTTTACCCACCTCTGTCCTCCAGAACCTTCCGTCAGCGACAAGAGCAACCCTGGCCAATTCGCCGTTGCTGGCCAAGAGGGACTATCGTGCGCTGGCCCGAGAAGCCAAAGACCGGGGATCATCATCGCCAGCAGAGAGTTCACGACCATGGCGGCAGCGACGGAGCTCGGCGCGACGCCGGAGGAGGCGAGGAGCCATCGACGGCAGCATGCAGAGCCACCGACGACAGCAGCAGGCGGGGGCCAAAGAACGCGGGGGAGACACCCTTTGTTTCTAACCACTGCCGCTTCGCAGAGAGGGCACGCAAATGTAATACCCCCGTGCCAGTTCAAGGCGCTCGGGAACGCCAAGGCCGGGGGTTGGTAGCAGCCGTGACCCTTGGGGAGGAGAACAAGCTGCTCCTACTTGACGGACCGCACGCCTGGGGAGAGGCCATTTCCCCCCTCCGTGACGACCCACCGGAGCCCAGATGAGTTTCATCCTGCCGACCTACGCCAACCAGCTGGCAGGATCTAGCGGCCCCGAGATGGCAGCAGCAAACGGCTCGGAGATTAAGACCTTTGGTGAGAGGACTCTACTCCTGTCTCTATACGGCCGTACATTTGAGTGGACTTTTGTCATAGCAGCATTGAATTTCAATATACTGGGGGCTGATTTTTTGTGCACACATGGTTTGTTGGTTGATGTCGCTAACAGGCGCCTGGTTAATGCACTGTCCTTTGATTCTATCCCCTGTATAGCTCGAGCATCCCGGCCAACAGCACAAGCCAACGTCACAGCTGCATGCGGTAAGTTCCACACACTGCTCACTCAGTTCCCAGCACTCACTGTCCCGACATTTTCGGCAGCCATCGCTAAACACGGGGTGGAGCATTTTATCACCACCACCGGGCCACCCGTTTTTGCAAAACCTCAGTGCTTGGACGCAGCTAAACTGGCCATAGCGCGCGAGGAGTTCGCCAACCTGGAGAGGTTGGGCATCATCAGGCGTTCAAACAGCCCATGGGCTTCCCCGCTACACATGGTCCCTAAAGCTGAGGGTTTGTGGCGACCTTGCGGGGATTTCCGCAGGTTGAACAACGCTACAGCGCACGACCGCTACCCAATTCCTCACATTCAGGATTTTTCCGTTCACCTGGCAGGAGCGCGCGTTTTTTCTAAAATAGACCTGGTCCGCGGTTACCACCAAGTCCCAGTGCGCGCTGAGGACATACCCAAAACAGCGGTGATAACTCCGTTCGGTTTATTCGAGTTTTTGCGCATGCCATTTGGGCTTAAAGGGGCTGCACAGACGTTCCAACGCATGATGGATGCAGTGCTGCGCGATCTCCCTTTCATGTTCGTTTACTTGGACGATATCTTGGTAGCCAGCGCGTCCGAAGACGAACACGAAACCCACCTCACGGCGGTTTTCCGGAGGTTGGAAGAGCACGGGTTAATAATCAACCCAGCGAAATGTCAGTTCGGGGTGACGCAGATTGATTTTTTTGGGGCACCGCGTCTCTTCCGAAGGAGCGGTTCCACTGCCTGACAAAGTACGCGCGGTAGCAGATTTTCCCCGGCCGCAAACGGTCAGGGCGTTACAGGAATTTTTGGGAATGGTGAATTTTTATAACCGTTTCCTTCCCCACGCAGCGCAGCTCATGTAACCACTGTACGCCGCGCTCAAAAAACAGAAACCCGCGGATAAGGTCGAATGGTCCCCGGAGTGAGAGCGGGCATTCTCGGAAGTCAAAGCAGCCCTGGCAAACGCTGCATTGCTGGCACATCCAGACCCAATGGCCCGCACAGCGCTCACCACTGACGCTTCAGATGTGGCCATAGGGGTGGTCGTGGAGCAGCGCGTAGCCGGGGCTTGGCAGCCGCTCGCCTTTTTCAGCAGGACTTTGCGCGACAGTGAACGTAAATACAGCGCGTTCGACAGCGAGTTGCTGGCTCTCCACCTGGCCATTCGCCACTTCCAGTTCTGGCTGGAAGGGCGCAGTTTCACCACGTTCGTTGACCACAAGCCGCTAACATTCGCGATGGCCAAGGTTTCAGAACCGTGGTCGGGCCGGCAAGCAGAGACAGCTGGCCGCGATCTCAGAGTTTATTACCGATATTCAGCACGTCTCGGGTAAACTGAATGTAGTGGCAGATTGCCTCTCACGCGCCGTGGCGGCCCCAGTCTGTGTGGGGATAGATTACGCAGCCATGGCCGCAGAGCAGGTTAGTGACGTGGACGTGCGCGCGCTCCAGTCTGGACCAACAGGGTTAAGGCTGGAGAGCAGGGTGCTGCAAGACGGCATCCCCCCCCTAATCTGTGATGTCTCCACGGGGCGGCCGCATCCCGTGGTACCGGCCGTGTGGCGCCGCCGTGTTTTTGACGTGGACCTCGTGGGCCCCCTCCCGCCATCACAGGGGTGCACGCACCTTCTGACAATGGTGGACCGCACCACATGCTGGCTGGAAGTGGTTCCACTGGCGTGCAACCACAGCTGAGGAGGTGGCACGCGCGTTTTTAACAGCATGGTGGCGCGGTTTGGAGTCCAGTCGGATATTACGTCCGACAGAGGCCCTCAATTTGTTTCCAAACTCTGGTCAGCAATGGCCCGCAGCCTGGGTGTCCACAATTCATCCGTCCAACCGTGTACAATTCCACAGGCTAATGGGTTATGCGAACGTTTTCATATGGCATTGAAAGCGGCTCTCAGGGTCGCACTGACGGATGCAAATTGGGTAGATAAGCTACCCGTGGGTTTTATTGGGGTTACGTTCTGTGCCTAAAGTAGGATTTGGTAGCTTCCCCGGCTGAAACTCGTTTTTGGCGCAGCCACTTCGGCTGCCCGGGGAGTTTCTTCCAGATAATCCCGCATCAGGCAGCTCCCATCTCAGCTGTTGCAGCGTAGCATAGACACAAGCACGCTGCCCGGGCCCTGCTCACCACAGTTTTCTGCACGTTTTTGTGCTCTAAAACTTTGAAAAACGCAAGATGTTCGTTTTTGTCAGACACGATGCCCATCGCCCTCCACTGCGCCCACCTTATGAGGGACGTCAGAGTGCTGGAAACAGGGGAACAAGCATTTTTTGCTAGATTTGGGGGGGTAGAAGGGAAAAGATTGGCATAGACAGACCTCACACCCGCTTTGTTGTGGGCGGATGAAGCAAGTGCTGTTGGCGAGGGGCCCCTCGGCGGGGAAGACCCCCACAGGGAGCTTCCCAGAGAAAAGATTCCCCAGAGCACCCACACACACACTTTTGCCCCTCAAACATCAGCCCCCCAGCATGATCGACTGCGCCGCGAAGCTGTGAATCCTGTTACAGCAGATACGGGAGGAAGACTGAAGCCAAGCAGCATGTGGATTGATGTTTAAATGATTTTACCACAGCATATGGACTGTCATTCTATTGTTCTATCCAAGACGCTCGGGGGGGGGGGTCGTTTGGTGACACATGGGGAGTACATAATGGTATAGCATCTTAGACTAGAGCAAAGAGCAGAGTTTCCCTGGGAGATAACAGGGAGGTGTGAAGGATGAATGCAATGTGACCTTTTGTGTGTTTGAAGCTTCTAGAAGAATGCCATGCTTTTTAAGAGGAGAGTCTCTGCTGAGTGTTCATTCTGACTATGCTTCTGTGTGAGATGTGTAATAAACTGTCTGAGTCAAATCCGCCTCGTTATTTACACGCTCCACAAGGTCTCCAATTTTCATCATAGGTATACCTCAGTTATGAGAGACAAAATGAGGAAAAAAAAATCCAGAAAATCACATTGAAGGATTTTTAATGAATTAATTGGTAAATTCCTCGGTAAAATAAGTATTTGGTCAATCCCAAAAGTTCATCTCAATACTTTGTTATATACCCTTTGTTGGCAATGACAGAGGTCAAACGTTTTCTGTAAGTCTTCACAAGGTTTTCACACACTGTTGCTGGTATTTTGGCCCATTCCTTCATGCAGATCTCCTCTAGAGCAGTGATGTTTTGGGGCTGTCACTGGGCAACACGGACTTTCAACTCTCCCTCCAAAGATTGTCTATGCGGTTGAGATCTGGAGACCATGGCTAGGCCACTCCAGGACCTTGAACATGCTTCTTATGAAGGCCACTCTTCGTTGCCCGGGCTGTGTGTTTGGGATCATTGTCCATGCTGAACGACCCCGCCGCATTTCATCTTCAATGCCCTTGCTGATGGAAGGAGGTTTTCACTCAAAATCTCATGATACATGGCCCCATTCATTCTTTCCTTTACATGGATCAGTCGTCCTGGTCCCTTTGCAGAAAAACAGCCCAAAAGTATGATGTTTCCACCCCCATGCTTCACAGTAGGTATGATGTTTCTTTCTCCTACAAACACGACAAGTGAGTTTTTCATCAAAAAGTTCTATTTGGTTTCATCTGACCATATGACATCCTCCCAATCCTCTTCTGGATCATCCAAATGCTCTCTAGCAAACCAGACGGGCCTGGACATGTACTGGCTTACCAGGGGGACACGTCTGTACTGCAGGATTTGAGTCCCTGACGGCGTAGTGTGTACTGATGTAGCCTTTGTTATTTTGGTTCCCAGCTCTCCGCAGGTCATTCACTAGGTCCCCCTGTGTGGTTCTGGATTTTTGCTCACTGTTCTCGTGATCATTTGACCCCACGGGGGGTGAGATCTTGTGTGGAGCCCCAGATCGAGGGACATTATCAGTGGTCTTGTATGTAGTCCTTCCATTTTCTAATAATTGCTTCCCACAGTTGATTTCTTCACACCAAGCTGCTTACCTATTGCAGATTCAGTCTTCCCAGCCTGTTGCAGGTCTACAATTTTGTTTCTGGTGTCCTTTGACAGCTCTTTGGTCTTGGCCATAGTGGAGTTGGAGTCTGACTGTTTGAGGTTTTGGACAGGTGTCTTTTATACTGATAACGTGTTCAAACAGGTGCCATTAATACAGGTAACGAGTGGAGGACAGAGGAGCCTCTCAAAGAATAAGTTACAGGTCTGTGAGAGCCAGAAATCTTGTTTGTTTTGTAGGTAACCAAATACTTATTATACTGAGGAATTTACCAATTAATTCATTAAAATCCTTCAATGTGATTTTCTGGATTTTTTTTCTCATTTTGTTTCTCATAGTTGAGGTATACCTATGATGAAAATTGGAGACCTCTCTCATCTTTTAAGTGGGAGAACTTGCACAATTGGTGGCTGACTAAATACTTTTTTGCCCCACTGTATATTAAAGTCCCCTACTATAATTATTCTATCTGATTTCAGCACTAAATCAGCTAAGAATTCAACAAATTTGGATAAAAATTCTGAGTAGGTTGATGGAGGACGATAAACTATGCAAATACTATTGGGTTTAGTCTAAAATTGCTAAAGTGCCCAATACTGAGGACCAGGCCCTCAAAGGAATTATAACATGTTTTTTGCTTTACATTAACATTGTAAGTTGGAATGGTAAATTGTTGCTACTCCTCCTCCACAACCAGAACTTCTGGGATTTGACAGTTTAAATAACCCAGAGGGAGTTGATTCAATTAAACCAACATAATCCTCTTGCCCTAACCAAGTCTCTGTAAGGGATATTAAATCAATCTGATGATCAATTAACAGATCGTGGACTAACAGAGACCTTGGGAGTTAGAGACCTAATATTTAATAAACCGCATTTAATTTTAAATTTTAAGGAGGAAGAGAGGCCAAATCATTCAATTTAGAGGCTTTCATGTTTAATTTGACTTTTAACCAACTTTTTGTTTTAATCAACTTTGGGATGCTTATACATTATTTTTTATTTGCTTTGGAGGGAGCAGACAGAAGATTCTCTGATGGGGAAGACAGGGGCTAAGTTGAGGGGTGGCGGATGAAGAGGAGCTGCAGACAGGTGTGTAAGACTGTGACTCTGTTTCCTGGTCCCAACTCTGAGTTGTCAAGGTTTGGAAATTTGGATAAAAAGATGCCAGATTGTTCGATAAATGAGACGCACCATCCAAAGTGGGATGGACGCTGTCTCGTCTCATAAGACCAGGTTTTCCCCAAAATGAGTTCCATTGTCAGTGTAGCCCACGTTGTTTGCAGGACACCACACAGACAGACAGCGGTTTGAAGGATGACAAGCGGCTAAACATGTCATCACTGGTCAGATTGGGGAGGGTCCAGAGAATACTACAGAGGCAGACATCGTTTTGACAAAGTCACACACCGATTCTACATTAAGTTTGGTGACTTCCGACTGCCGGAGACGGATGTCATTAATGCCAGCGTGAATAACAGTTTTGGAGGAATTACAGTTACTTTTAGCCAGCATTTTCAAATTTGACTCGATGTTGCCTGCTCTGGTCCCAGGAATGCATTTGACTATGGCCGCTGGAGTCTCTAGGTTCACGTTTCTGACTACAGAGTCGCCAATGATCAGAGTTTTTTCCTCAGCGGATGTGTCGCTGAGCGGGGAAAAACGATTAGAAACGTGAACAGGTTGGTGGTTAACCGGGGCTTTGTGGCTAGGCTTCCTTCTCACCGTCACCCACCCAGTCTCTTCGCTGCTGAGGAGGACCGGAGGACCGCTAACGGGTCGCCCTATGCTAGGGAGCACCGCTGCAGCTAGGGGATGTCCGTCGTTAACTGGCACAGACGATGTTTCAATGCAGCGGAGCCGAGATTCCAAATCAGACAACCTCACCTCAAGATACCATTATCACTAAAAGAGGCAGAGGTGCAGCTAAATATCTGACAGAGAGAGCACACCAGAGGAGAAGGGGAAGGAGAGCTAGTAGCCATAGCTAGTGGCTAACCCAAAGCTAACAAAAACACCGATGAAAGGTGAACAGAAGGCTAAAGAGGGTGATTAGGTGACACTGAATGCACACACAGGTGCAAGAGGCTTGATTAACAGAAATGAGAACTAACGGTAGATGGAAAAAAAGTGGTTAAAATACAATTAAAAGCAAAATCCTCAGGAGAGTGAGGAGAGCAAACCACACGGACAGACAGCAATACAGGAAGTGATGATACGTTACCACAAGTGACGTGTCCCTTGTGGGACGTGTCCCTTGGGGATTACCTACCCAATACCTCCTCATCACCTCTGTTCCCTTCACCTACTTGTCCATTAAAGTCCGCTCCAATAACCACTCTCTCCCCCCTGAGAACACTCTCTACCACTTCAACCAACTTACTCCGGTATTCCTCTTTCTCTTCTGTCATCCAACTTGTGGGGCATACACACTGACAACATTCAGCATCACACCTTTGACTTCTAGCTTCAAACTCATGATTCTGTCTGACTCCCTCTTTACCTCCTGAACACTCTTCACATGCTCTTCCTTCAAGATTACTTCTCATCTATTTCTGTTCCTATCTGCACCATGGTAGAACAGTTTAAATCCACCTCCAATGTTTCTAGCCTTGGTTCCCTTCCATCTAGTTTCTTGAACACACTGTATATCTACCTTTCTTCTCTCCATCATATCAGCCAACTCGCTGCCTTTACCAGTCATAGTCCCTACATTTAATGTCCCTACTCTCACCTCCACAGCACCCTGTCGGTAGCACCAGTGGCAGTCATTGTTAACCCTGGCCTTGACCGATCCGGCATGAAAGTCTCATTCGTCATGATCCAATTTTGACTTGGCAAAGGTTTTACGTCAGATGCCCTTCCTGACACAACCCTCCCCATTTACCCAGGCTTGGGACCGGCACTAGGAGTTCACTGGCTTGTGCACCCCCTGTGGCTGGATTAGTGTCTTATCATATGGAAATTTAAATGATGGCATGATTATAACTTCTATAGCTCAAATTTTAGAACATCCTGTGTTTCCTTGTGTGCTCGTGTCTGCATGTGCATGCTGTTATATAGTTATGTTGTTATGGGGGGTGCTCTTATTTATGAAGTGCAGTGTAGTAGCACCCACTTCCTTTTCCGCCACTACATCGCACCCCTACAAATAGCAGCAGGCATCAGTGTTCGGCCTCTTTGCCCATGTCCCTGCCTTGTGGCTGTATGCTGTGTGTTGCCAACCCCTTCAATAAAGCTAAGTTCGACTGTGCACCTGGCTTCGTCATTACAAGGTATTTCCAGACATAACATTTTGGCGACGAGAATAAAAATGGAGGCGTGTGTTTCACCGCTTCGGCCCTTCCTGGAGCTGCCAGGGAAGCCACCCCTGCCTTGGCGAAGATGGTTTGCTGCCTTTCGAAACTACATTGCAGTGCTCGACCTGGGTGAGCTAGACAGGCAGAGGGCACGTGTTCTTCTGGTGCATAATTTGGGGTTCGAGGGCCAGCACATCCTGCGCACACTCGGAGCCACCTGTTATGTCTGTAAAAAGTGGCACAATAATGAGGCGAGTGGTGAACTGAACAGGACTTTATTATAGAACTCATTGTCAGTACAGAAATGCTCCTCTCAGGCTGAGAGGTGGTCAAGAGACTGCCCCTCTACCACACAGCCCTCTTATACTCTGGGTGATGTCACCACCCGTGTTACACTATAATGTGCCCTAAGAACAACACAACACCCCCCCCCCCCTCAAAAAAATTCTAAAACACGTGCACACCAGTTAGACCCTCCCGAATTTAGTGCCTGAATCACATACTAATAGTAAACAAGGTAATTAGGCCTATCCATGCACACACAAACAACTACAACTAGAGGGGGACAGGTGGACTACTGTCCCACCTCCACAGGGCCAGACGGATAATTCTGCTGTCTTTGTTATTATCCAGTCCGTGAAATTAAAAAAAAACTGCCATGTTCCTACTATAAACATAAAACAATCCCACAAACATATATAAATACATACAGGTTATACCCTCGAACATGAATTTAATTAACAACTTAATCATCTCATATGTCAATATACACATCAACCCCATAACCTGGGCAGCCCACACAACAACTTTATGTGCTAACATGTCAGGATAATTACTCAGCACCATGGACAGCTCACATAGCAACTGCATTTACTAAACACACTGATATCCACTCTATGGAGCCTGGGCAATTCACATAGCAATTTTGTATAATAACCATATTGACATACTGCCTACATAACCACAACAATGCACACATTAATATTTCAGCAACTCACACGGTAACATCATGCAGAACACATTAATTCGGGCAATTAATAGTAACACATATTAAACACATTGCCCCCCGAAATTACCAGTCAGTCATCATGGAGAGCCCACCCCCCAGAGACCCGTCAGGTGGGTCCCAACCCGAGCATCTTCTTCTCTTGGCGCCTGGAGGTGACCCACGTCTACGCCGAGACACCTCTCCCTCTTCATTGGCGTGCCGCACCCCGTTGGGATGTCTCCGTGTACCATCAGACAGCTGAAGGTAGCTGTCCTCCTGAACAGCCACCACCTGCAGCCGCCCCTAGGCCTCCTGTCATTTTCTCTTCCAGTGAACCCCTCTCAACTGGGCCCTCTCTCTGGGCCAGACCACATCAGTGACCCCAGAGGAGCCTGGCTCGGCCTCCAGTGTTCCTGGGTGGCACATCGCTTTACCGTGCCAGCTGGTCCTGCCCCGCTTGCTTTCATTTCAGACACTGGCAAAGCCGTTGTGACCCCCTGCTTCTCGGTACCTCCCAGCCGAACTCCAGAGGCAGGTTGGGCCAGCCACTTGACTCCATCCGCTGTCACGGGCGTCCCACCGCGCCGCCCAGTTCCCTCAGCTAGGGTAACTTGGACCCTGGCGCAGGCACCCTCCCGCGATGGCCCTGGATGGGGCTGGTCCTGCTTATCTCCCATACTAAGCCAAGGTTTGTCCCATATTGCATCATCCAACACCCGCGGAACCGGCCAGTCCCATGAGCCACAGCTTGACCACTCCTCTCCACTATTGTTGGTGATTGTGAAGCCAAGTCTGTAGAAAAGGTTGCAGCCCATCACATTTGCTCTACTGGCAGTCACCACAAACTGCAGACTGGCTACCTCCGCTGCCTTGTATCTAGCCGTCAGTTCCAGTGAACCCACAATGGGCAAAAAACTCCTCACAGTAGGCCAGCTCAGCACGGACCTCACCGCACCCGTGTCCACCAGTAATGGCACCTCCTCGCCGTCCAACTTCACCATACAATATGTATGGCCCTCTGTGCTCAGGGAGATGGTATGAATCGCCATAGGAGTTGGAGCAGGGGTATCCGCTTTGCGTCACTGTTCCCCTCGCTCAAACCTACTACAGGCCCTGGCAAAATGATGCAGGTGTCCACACTTGCCACAGTGTTTACCTCTCACCAGACACCCTCTAGCCTTGTACCGGTGCTTAGTGGACCCACAACCCAAACATTTGGGTGATCCCGGGGCGGACCTCATCTTTACAGCTGCAGCACATTCCTCTTGTTCGCTGTCTTTGCTGTCCGGATCCACAGCCTGCATCGCTGATTGCGAGTCATAGCAGCGTAGCGTAGCTCTCTCATGGAGGTCATGTTATAGCCTGTCCGCTGCTTCACACTGCTGAGCTAGCTCCACAGCCGTGGTTAGAGTCAATTCGCCGGAGTGACTAAACAGTCTCGACCGTGCTGACGAGCACAACGTGTGCTCCGCAAACTGGTCGCGGACCATTTCTTTTTCCAAATCACCAAACTGGCAGTCTCCAGCCAGCTGCCACAGGTCTGCAACATAGTTTTGTACCGACTCGCCGATCTGCTGGTGGCACTGCCGAAACTGGATCCTCCTAACGATGATGTTTGCAGGCACGTGAAAATGTCACGCCATTAGCTCAACCACGTCATTGAAGCTATCGCTAGCTCCCAAGGTAGAAAAGATGCTTTGTCCTTCCATACCTAAATTGTGGACTAAAATCGCCCATGCTCGTACCTTCTTCAGTTCGCCAATGTTTAGTGCCACCAGATAGTTCTGAAACGTGGGCGAACCACCTCATCCAAGGCACCAGAGGCTCCCCTGGAGTCTCCAAAAACGGCCAAATAGACGACAGGCCAGCATTCATACTTTATCCTTGTCGCCAAATGTTATGTCCATAAAACATGGCACAATAATGAGGCGAGTGGTGAACTGAACAGGATTATATTATAAAACTCACTGTCAGTACAGAGACGTTCCTGTCAGGCTAAGAGGTGGTCAAGAGACCGCCCCTCTACCACACAGCCCTCTTATACTCTGGGTGATGTCACCACCCGTGTTACACTATAATGTGCTCTAAGAACAACACAACACTGTTGTCTGGTCTAGTCCCCTCACCCCTAAAAACAGCTGCCATTACCCCTATACTCAAGAAACCTGGTCTGGATCCCAACAATCTAAACAACCTCCGTCCCATCTCCAACCTGCCATTTCTGTCTAAAATTTTGGAAAAATCAGTAGCAGCCCAACTCCACTCCCACCTCTCCTCTAATAACATTTATGAAGAGTTCCAGTCTGGTTTCCGTCCCCATCACAGCACAGAAATGGCCCTTCTTAAAATCACAAATGACCTGTTAATGTCAGCAGACTCTGGATTCCTCTCCATCCTCATCCTCCTTGACCTGACTGCAGCCTTTGATACCATTTCTCACCCCATCCTCCTCCATAGACTGGCATCTCTCGGTTTTTCTGGTACTGTTTTAAACTGGTTCACATCCTACCTTTCTGACCGCTCCCAATTCATCCAGTTAAAATCATACACATCCCAGCCATCGTCCATCTCTTCTGGTGTCCCCCAAGGTTCAGTCCTTGGTCCAATTCTGTTCATCATTTATCTTCTCTCTATTGGTCATATTTTCCGTAAATTTAATATTCAATTCCATTGTTACGCTGATGACACCCAGCTGTATCTTTCCTCCAGACCTCTCTCCAACCTCCCTCCCACCTCCCTCTGTGACTGCCTCTATGAACTCACTTCCTGGTTTTCCTGTAATTTTTCTTAAACTTAACAGTGATAAAACAGAAGTCCTCTTAATCGGTTCAAAATCCACCTTTTCAAAGTCAAACAGTATCACCATCCCCATTGACAACACTACTGTATCCCCCTCCCCTCAAGTCAAAAACCTTGGGGTAATTTTGGACATCACCCTCTCCTACAAATCCCACATCAATAATGTCACCCGGTCAGCATTTTTCCATCTACGTAACATCAACCATCTCCGTCCCTCCCTCACCCCTGCCAGCACCACCATCCTGGTCCATTCTCTCGTCACCTCCCACCTGGATTATTGTAACTCCCTTCTTTCTGGTCTCCCCCTCAAATCTCTTAAAAAACTTCAACTGGTTCAGAATACTGCTGCCCGGATCATTACCAGAACTCCATTCACCCATCATATCACCCCGGTTCTGCAGCACCTCCATTGGCTCCCCATCAAACACCGCATTGACTATAAAATCATCCTCCTCACCTACAAAGCTCTCCATGGCCTCGCCCCCCCATACCTAGCTGCACTTCTCTCCATCCATACACCATCCAGAACTTTCAGATCATTAACTACCATCAACCTCATTGTCCCTCCTGCACGCATGACCACCATGGGCCTCCGATCATTCAGTTGCACTGCCCCCCACCTCTGGAACTCCCTCCCACCAGATCTAAGGAACTTAAACTCACTTTCCACCTTCAAATCCCACCTCAAGACTTTTCTGTTCACTAAGGCCTATTCTTTGTGATTCTTGTACTTGTGATGTGTTTTTAAATGTGTTTTACTGATTGTTTTATTCTTGTACGGCGTCTTTGAGTGCCTTGAAAGGCGCCTTAAATAAAATGTATTATTATTAACACTACCGACTCATAGGAGGATGTGGTCGAGTTGCTCGCGTGCCATTTCCACACCCCGGACAACGTCACCTTCCGGAGGATTTGGTTCAGACGATGACACCAGTGTGTGGGTGAGCCTGTCCGCCAGCTTGTTGCTGACCTGCGGCAGCTGGCTAGCAAGTGTTGTTTCGGGACGTTGGAGGAGGGAATGGTATGTGACCAGCTGGCCAACACACAACCAGCAACGTTTTGCGAGCTAGGCTGCTTCAGCACCTAGTGAACTGACGTTAGCCAAGGCTGTCAAGCTAGCTCTCGAGGTGGAGAACACGGACGAGCTAGCTTTGGAGCTAAAGTGGTGCCAATCACAACAACAGCTGGGACCTGCCACCACAGCATTAGTAGCGAACCCTGACAGCGAGGATAGCGTGGCCGACGACAGCGTGGAATCAATCCTACAGCATCAGCTTGAGGTCTGCCCCGACAAAGCCCGTGTACGTGGGCTGTGGGTCCGTGAAGCACCGATACAAGGCTAGGGAATGCCCAGCTAGATGGAAGCACTGTGGCATGTGTGGACATTTGAACCATTTTGCCAGAGTGTGTAGTGTGTCGAAGCTGGAGAGCCCACGGAGGATAACATCTGCACCCGCCCCGGTAACTGTCTATGTGGTGTCCCCGAGTACCAACGGGTTCAAGTACTGTATAGTGACGCTGGATGACGAGGAGGTGCCACTGCTGATTGACACGGGGGGGGGGGGGGCGGGAGAGATCATTATTGAATTGGGCCACAGTGAGGAAATTTTTCCCCTACTACAGAATAAGAGATGACCCAGCGCCGCTCTGTGGTTATGGAGGTGGCAGACTGCGCACGGTTGGAACACTGGAGCTGACGACTCGGTACAAGTCGGCGTTGATGCCTAACTGCACGTTCCACGTGACAGCCCGAGGCCACAACATTATGGGCTGTGACCCGTTTTACGGACTGGGGTTCACCATTAGAGACGACGCAGGGAAGGAGTGGACTGGTTGTGGCTGGCAGAACCGTCCGGTTCTGGTAGCAAAGGACGACATGGCGTGAGGGGAGGATTTGTCTTGCACCACGGCGGTCAAGCAGGACCAGCCTCACTCAGGTTTAATACAGGAGGGTCTCAGCGCCAGTGTTCGGGATACCTTGGACGAAGGTACCGAGCTTGACGGCGAGGCGCCTGTGTCGACGAGTGATGCCAACGAGCGAGCCTCAGTTTTCTGCAGCAGCTTTACAAGGAGTCAGGGCCAGACCGACAGGCAGTGGACCAAGTGCCAATCAGCAACACGGCAGGTTGAGCAAAGCTCCTCTGAGAGTTACGGAACGGGTTCAGGTTCGTGGGGAGGGGCACCCACGCTGAAAATGGGCCAAACGACAGCCTGAGGATCACCAGGGATGGCTGCACATTGTGGCTAAACGGGGTGCAGCCAAAATGTGGAGGCACACCAGTGAGCTGCGGCGTGCCCGGGAGGAGGCTTCGGAGGGTGGGCCTGGACAAGAGGAGCGGCCGACGGCACACTGTCATTTACGCGACCAGCTGTGGCCCCGGAGGCATACCACCTCCAGGGGCAGACTTACTGAGAGACTGTCCGGGGCCCCCACAGGCCAGTTCCACCCTTACCTCGCCAAAGGGAAGTCATGTGGGTTTGTGAAAAAAAAAAAGGGTTCGACTGTTTATGTGTTTGCATGTGTTTAAAAAAAGACATAATTATTAATCTGTAGCTGTTCTAGGATTGTTTTATGTATTTTTATTAGTTTAGGAACATGGCAATATTTTACTTTATGAATGGACTTTATTCGGGCAGCACGGTGGTGCAGTGGTTAGCACTGTTGCCTTACAGCTAGAAGGTTCCTGGTTCGAATCCCCAGGCTGGCAGGGGTTGGAACCTTTCTGTGTGGAGTTTGCATGTTCTCCCTGTGCTGCGTGGGTTTACTCCAGGGGTTCCGGTTTCCTCCCACAATCCAAAGACATGCATGTTAGGTTAATTGGCTGTTCTAAATTGTCCCTAGATATCTGTTTCCTATAGGCCCTTAGAGTAAAGGGTTAGTACTAGTGAAAGTGCTTTGAGTGGTCTTTGTGACTAGAAAAGCGCTATATAAGTGCAGGTTAGTTAGTTAGTTAGTTAGTTAGTTATTTGCAGGTGGGAGAATAACCCACTTTGCCTTGTGGGGTAGGACAGTAGTCCACCCGTCCTCCCTAGTTTTAAGTTTTGTTGTATGAATGTGATTCAACCATATTTCACTGTCCCCCATTCTGCCCACGTTCACCCAGTATGTCACATGCCACACTAGAGACAATAAAACACTGAACCTATTTTATGCAAATACTAAGGAGGCGTACACCTCATCACCACTCCCCCCACTCAGGAGATCGGATCACAACTTGGTTCATCTTCTGCTGGTGTACAAACCCTTAGCACACAGACAACCTCCTGTCATGCGCACGGTGAAGTTATGGTCTGAGGAGGCAATGGACGCGCTAAAGGACTGTTTGAAATCACTGCCTGGGAGCAGCTCTGCGATCCACATGGTGAGGACATCGATGGCCTCACTCACACCATCACGGACTACATCGGCTTCTGTGTGGACAACACCGTTCCCACCAAGACCATACGGTGTTGCTCGAACTAACTAACTAACTAACTAACTAACCTGCACTTATATAGCGCTTTTCTAGTCACAAAGACCACTCAAAGCGCTTTCATTAATACTAACCCTCTATTCTAAGGGCCTATAGGAAACAGATATCTAGGGACAATTTAGAACAGCCAATTAACCTAACATGCATGTTTTTGGCATGTGGGAGGAAACCGGAGAAATCCCGGAGTAAACCCACGCAACACGGGGAGAACATGCAAACTCCACACAGATCACTGTTGGTCGGGGGCTGGGATCGAACCCACGATCCCACGATCCCCACAATCCCCCGGCCAAGGGTAAACTGTGCTGCCGCAGTGCTAACCACTGCGCCACCATGCAGCCAAACACGAACAACAAACCCTGGATCAATCCTGAGATAAAAACACTTCTGAGAGAGAAGAAGAGGATCTTCAGGTCGGGGAACAGGGAGATGCTGAAGTCCGTACAGAGGGAGCTGAGGAGGAAGATCAGAGAAGGCAAGGACAGCTTCAGGAAGAAGATGGAGGACAAGCTGCAACAGAGCAACATTGGTGGGGTCTGGAGAAACCTTAAAACCATTTCTGGGCTCCAGAATACCTCCCCACAGGCCACGGGGGGCAGGGAGTGGGCGAACAATCTGAACCTGTTTTTTAATAGGTTTGACCAATCGCCCTCCCCCCCGACTGCACAACAACCACTGTTGCCTCTAAAGTCATCGAGACCTGCTGTCCACACCCCACTCCACCAACACCCCCCCACTACCAACACACAGCCCCCCCCCAACATGACCCTCACTAAGACCCAGGTGAGGACAGAGCTGAGGAAGATCAAGGCGAGGAAGGCCTCGGGACCGGACGGCATCAGCGCGAAGCTCCTCAAGTCCTGTGCAGACCAGCTGTGTGGGATTGTGGAGCACATCTTCAACCTGAGCCTGAAGCTGGGGAGGGTACCACAGCTGTGGAAAACATTTTGTGTTGTACCTGTACCAAAGACTTCCCACCCCAAAGATCTGAACAGCTACAGACCAGTGGCCCTGACGTCTCACATGATGAAGACCCTGGAGAGACTGCTCCTTGCTCACCTCCGCCCCCTGGTGGGACCAGCGATGGATCCACTCCAGTTTGCCTACCAGCATGGCATTGGGGTGGACGATGCAGTGATCTTCCTCCTTCACCGTTCTCTGTCCCACCTGGAGAAGTCCGGGAATGCGGTGAGGATCATGTTCTTTGACTTCTCCAGTGCTTTCAACACCATTCGACCGATGATCCTGGAGGACAAGCTGCTGTGAGCAGGGGTGGACCAGCACCTGTCATCATGGATCCTGGACTACCTCACTAACCGGCCACAGTTTGTGAGAACCCGAGATTGTGTGTCTGACATGATCACTGGTAACACGGGGGCCCCCCAGGGAACGTTTTTTTTGGCTCCTTTCCTGTTCACCCTTTATACTGCAGACTTCTCACACAACACAACACACTGCCATCTACAGAAGTTCTCTGATGACTCTGTGATCGTCGGCCTCATCTCCAACGGAGATGAAGCTGAGTACAGAGGATTTATCCAGGACTTCGTGGACTGGGGCCATCGGAACTGCCTCCAGATCAACGCAAGGAAAACTAAGGAGCTGGTGGTGGACTGCCGCAGGCAAGGACAACCCCTCACAGCACCAGTAAATATACAGGGAACAGACATCGAGATGGTGACATCCTACAAGTACCTGGGCATTCATCTGAACAATAAACTAGACTGGTCACACAATACCAACGCACTCTACAAGAAGGGACAGCGCAGGCTGTTCCTACTGAGGAGACTCAGGTCTTTTGGTGTACAAGGGGCACTGCTGAAGACATTCTATGACACGGTGGTGGCATCAGCCATCACTTTTGGAGTGGTCTGCTGGGCAACGGCATTACAGCAGCCGATAGGAACAGACTGAACAAACTGATCAAGAAAGTTAGCTCTGTCCTGGGGCAACGCCTTGACCCAGTGGAGGAAATAGGAGAGAGAAGGATGGTGGCTAAACTGTCATCTCTGCTGGAGTCCAAGTCCCACCCTATGCAGGACATATTGAACGCACTGAGGAGCTCATTTAACAGTAGACTACATCATCCTAGGTGCGCAACCGAGAGGTTTCGCAGGTCTTTCCTACCTACGGCTGTCAGACTGTATAACCCAAGCAGGGCTGCTCGCAGAGATAGCAAAAAACGTGACGACCTAGTAGTATTGAATGCAAAAGACACAACAGACTTACACAAATGGTCCACTCCAGTATACAACTAGGACAATATCAGTCGCTACGGAGAGTGACAATATGTATGGGTACATATTCATACTATGTAGGATAACTAAGTAGACGTTTATGCTGTTTATTCCATCTTGCTATAATGCTCCACACTTTGTATATATATTTATATATTTATGTGTACGTATGTATATCCACTGCTCTTATTTATATATTTCGTATCTTCTTAATTATTGCTCTGAGTGTTGCTATCCCTGTGCTGTTGCAATCCTGGAGTTTCCCCATTGTGGGACTAATAAAGGCTGATCTTATCTTATCTTATCTTATCTTATCTTATAGGCCTTTTAGTGTCTTCAGTTTTAGTTTCACTAGTATGTGATTTGGGTCCTAAATTGGGGAACGTCTTGATTGTGTATGTGTTTTTGGACTTTTCTAAAGGGGGGGAATGTTATATAGTTATGTTGTTATGGGGATGCTCTTATTTGTGAAGTGCGATGTCGTGGCGCCCACTTCCTTTTCTGCCACTACACGCACCCCTATAAATAGCAGCGGGCATCAGGGTTCGGCCTCTTTACCGATGCCCCTGCCTGGTGGCTGTATGTTGTGTGTTGCCAACCCCTTCAATAAAGCTAAGTTCGACTGTGCACCTGGCCTCGTCGTTACAAGGTATTTCCAGACATAACACATGCCACGATTTTAAAAAGTGCCACTTATATACCGATTGATAATGCACCACTGACTTTAGATGTACTTTTTGTTTATCAGAGGTGCATTACCAGAAATGCAACAAAATATTGATGCACTGAGATTATGCAAGTGCCACGCACATTTAAATGACTCCCTCCTTCTAGTGTAAAGTGCAGGCACAGTCAATTGATATTTAGACCATGAAGTCACAAAGCATAAAAAAAGACACAAACTAAAAAAAAAACACTAGCACATGACACAAAGCACAACACAAATGGGGGCTTTAGATCATCATAATTAGGCTCACTGTTAATTTAATCAGACCGTAAATTAACTGCAAACTGTAACTTTTCAATTTTTCAAAACATAACCTCACCTTACTATAACCTCAGAATGTCTTTTAGTCAGACAGGGTGGCTCGGTGAGGCTGTGGTGGGTAACTAACTTGGCAGGCAAAGTGATGTAACAGATTTCATTATTATTATTGGGGTTCCAAGCAGAACAGCAGCAGGGAACCTTCTTTTTCTTCTTATTTATGCTTGACTAAATGCACGTGTGCATCAAAAACAGTAATATACATGAAATTGTACAGTCTGGTAGAAATTCTTCCCACTACTCAGAGACCCAAAATCAAGGCACTGCATCCATAGGTGGCACTATAACAATCAGTTTTATGTTTTGCAAATATCTGGAGAACAGCTAGGATTAGACTTCAAATTCTTTCATCATTCTAATCTCTGAAACCTTTTACAATTTTTTCTCCTCTGGTCTTATGCTCTAAAAATGACGTTTTCTCCACCATATTTTCAAAAATGTGCAGTTGAAAGTAAAATAATCTCCCCAAAGGTTATTCATCCAAATTGCTTGAAATTAAGCATGAGCCATCTATAGATATTGACAATGAAGAATTCAGATTATCAAAAAATGTCAAACCGTTTTAATCTTATGGGCCAGTGAAGTTATACAGTTTCTATTTTGCATGCATTTTGTGATTTATCTTCTGATGTAGAGGTCCAAACTTGATGAAATTTCACACTCACAATAGTATTCTTAAGCAAAACACCAAATTTCATGCAAATCATCTTTTTGAAATGTCTGTCAGGGTTTGAGAAAATAAAACTGTGAACCAAAGCAGTTGTGAGGTGTAGTGGTTAAGGTGATCGTCTGGTATATTAAAGAGCCATGACTGAATCTTCGCAGGGAAGTCTTATTCTTCTGAACTAAAGTACAACATTCCTCTCCTCTGTATTTTAAAACCTAAGGTGTAGCACAACTTCAGTTTTAAATACAGTTGCTTAACAGTACAAGACCTCTAAGTCTACAGCTGCTTAGAACCAGATGATTGCCACTTGCAATTATTATTATTATTATTATTATTATTATTATTATTCAAGTCAACTGGGCTATGACAGTGAGGTCCACTGCTTCTTGCTATAGATGGCTGTACTTCCTGCCATTAGCAACTGGTCTGAATGGAAGCTACAGATGAAGGAGAAAAAAACAACAGGAATGTCTCTGGGCTCCACATGCCGGTGCAAATCGCTGAACAAAAGCCGGACTTTGTTGCGGCACTAATTGCCCCCATGCACCCACAACATCAGCAGTAAATCTCTCAGTACCGTCTCCGCCATCAGCTCAAATTACCATCCACCTCTAATTGATATGAACAATAACAGAAGAAAGCTTGTTAATGGTGAGCATAATTGTGCCGGACAAAAGGCCAAACACCACAAATCACACTTTGCAGGGGGAACAAGCAGAAGGCGACGTCTGGGCTGCAGCCAGTGAGCAGGGAGAGATATTTCACTATAGATATCCATCTACCACCTGAATCACATTTCATTACCGGGTCACCCACTGAGAACAGGGCTGGACACCAGAAACTCCACTTATGAGCCTCATACACAACAAGTACACATCACATGATGGAGGGATTTTAATGGTTTTAGGAGTCAATGTTGTTTTTTGTGTGTGTTTTTAGTGTTGTGAGGATCAAAGAGTTAAATATGAAAGTACTATATAGACTGCCCCGGATTATGGCAAGGGCTTACTGGGGCACGAGCCCAGGGCCCCAGTTTGTGTGGGGGCCCGAAAGAATTTCTATTTTTTTTTGTATTGCTAATAGAGAGCCAGCATCCCAGCATCTTTGGGCGAGAGGCAGGGTACATGCTGGACAGATCGCCAGTCCATCGCAGGGCCAACACAGAGAAACAAACAATTCATTGTCACATCCATACCTAAGGCCAAGTTAGAATCCCAAGTTGATGCCAGTTAACCTAATCTGCATGTCTTTGGCCTGCGGGAGGAAACCGGAGTACCCGGAGACAGTTTCCTCGCCTCAGCTTTGAGGTTGATGCGCTTAGTAGAGAGCCATACCTGTTGACCCACCCGGTAGGGGGGAGCTGGCATCCTGCAACGATTAGCGATCGTGGTGTTGCGCTCTGCCGTGCGCCGCAGTGCAGTCCAGGTAGCTCTCCACAACCAGCGACAGCGCCTCAGGTGGGCTCGGATGGATGGGACAGCAATGTCCCCCTCCTCCTCAGGGAACAACGGAGGATTGTAGCCCAGAGAGGCCTCGAACGGGGACATGCCGATAGCCAAGGAAACGGTGGTGTTGTGGGCATACTCAATCCACGGGACTCCCCCTTTTGGCCGTATAGGGCAGGACACTACCTCATGCTCCTCACTACCACAACAGAGGCACAGCCCAAGCTCGCGGTGGCGCTGTTTTTCTGCTAATGGCAGTTTAGACTGCCCAACTACCATTGGCTCAGGGGCATCTGGGGAATCTGAGGGAGGTAGGGCCAATGTGGGGGGGGGGCTGCAGGGAGCGGCAAGACTGGGCGCTCAAGCAACCGGAAGTATTACGCTCGGCAGCGTGCTCCCTTAGCCTGTTATCTAGGCTAATGGCTAGAGAAATTAGCTCGGTTAACCTACTAGGTTTTTCTAAGCGGGCTAGCTCATCCCGCAGGCTAGGGCTAAGGCTCCTGACAAATATGCTACAGAGCGAGGTGTCCTTCCACCCCACCTCCGTGGCCACCACCCAGAAATTGATAGCATAGCCGGCTACGGACTTGATTTCCTGTCTTAGGTTTAGTAGCTGGGAGGTAAGCACACTGTCGCGGTCAGAGTGGTCAAACACCTCGTTAAACTCGCTGACGAACTGGTCAAATGTCATATTAGCATAATCAGCCCTAGCCATCACTGCATAAGCCCAAGCTAATGCCCGCCCCTCTAGGAGATTAACCACGTAACCTATTTGGCTGTGATTGGTGGGGAAGTCCCTGGGCACCTGCTGGAAAACTATCCCACACTGGAGAAGGAACCCCCTAGCCTCCCCTAGCTTGCCGCTAAAATGGGTGGGTGTGGGAATCGGTGTCAGCCGGGATGGGGAAGCCTCAACAGGTTGGGTGCTAGCGGGAGCAGTGGAACTATCTGAGGACGGAGGGAAGGCCCGCGGACCTGACAGACAATCCAACCGATCATTAATTTGAACCAGCTGAGTGAGGATGACCTGTTGCTAGTAAGATAACTGATCCACTCGAGCCTCTAAGTTGTTTACCTTGCGCGGTAGCACACTGTCTGCTGGGTCATTTTGGCGGAGTCGTACTGACATGGTTTAAAGACCCAGTGAGCAGACTCAGACTCAAAAGCAGATTCAATTATCTTTATTGTGCTCAGAGTGTGTGTGTGTGTGTGTGTGTGTGTGTGTGTGTGTGTGTGTGTGTGTGTGTGTGTGTGTGTGTGTGTAGCAGTCGGGGGCGAGCAGAGCACCGTGCAGCCTGGCAACCTGTTTGCAGAGATGGAGTAGTGCTCAGGTTTGACCCAAAGGCTCCGGCCAGGGAGACAGCACCCGCTGTCCCGGTTGCTGCTGGAGAGGATGGGAGTGTTCGTGGAGGTGAAGTGTAGTTCGGTCCGCCACCAGGAGGGAGAGGACCGCCGCCATGGATCTCCGCCTGTGCGCAGGGGATGAGCATAGATAAGGGTGAGAGTTGAGATGGCTTACTTGTCGTGGAGGTGATAATCGTTCCTGACGATCGATGAGAAGGAGCGATGTTCTTAGGAGAGTGTAGGCTGTGACGGCGAGGAACTGCAAGGAAGATGAAGGCATGTGTTGGTCTCATCCGACCATGGAGACAGACGACTCCGCGCTGATCTGAGGGCAGCGCGGTCTAAATAGCTCTGGTAGTGATGGAGAGCAGGTGTGCGTGCAGCTGAGGATAATGCGCAGGCAGAGCGAATCATCACATAACTCCTTCTTAGTCAGCCTATGAACTTTTCATCAACCCCCCCCCCCCCCAGGTTGTTGTCTAACTGTTACGGTATAAGGTTGTGAAAATATGTAAATTGAAAAAAACTATAAACACAGACATCTTAAACGATGTCATGTTTTCAAAGAGTGTGCAGGGTGAAGTAACTAACAGTCCTCCGGATCGGCTCCAGCTCTCAAAATACAAAACAATACCTTTGTGTTGTTTTTCCTCATCTTTGGATCCTTCTTTCAACGGTCAGGAAACAAGAAGTGAGGTTTTAGTAATCTCCCACCATGATCGTGTTTGGTGATGTGGGATGATGAAGATGTTGTCTGCTAATCATTTAAACAAAAATACAGTATCTCACAAAAGTGAGTACGCCCCTCACATTTTTGTAAATATTTTATTATATCTTTTCATGGGACAACACTGAAGATATGACACTTTGATAAAATGTAAAGTCGTCAGTGTACAGCTTGTATAGCAGTGTAAATTTGCTGTCCCCTCAAAATAACTCAACACACAGCCATTAATGTCTAAACCGCTGGCAACAAATGTGAGTACACCCCAAGTGAAAATGTCTAAATTGTGCACAATTAGCCATTTTCCATTTCCAAGCCATTTTCTAAGCTGTACACTGATTACTTTACATTGTATCAAAGTGTCATATCTTCAGTGTTGTCCCATGAAAAGATATAATAAAATGTTTACAGAAATGTGAGGGGTGTACTCACTTTTGTGAGATACCGTATTACTCTGTTATAATACGACAGTCGACAACTTTAATTACCTGGAAAATTATCTTTTAAATTGACAAACATCAAATGTGTAACTTGTGGTAAATTTTGATAGGGATCAAAAGATAATTTCCCTCTTGCCATTCATTTTAATTAATGGAGATTTTTTTTTCCAATTTAAGGTCCCATATGTGGAAGTAGAGGGGGTGTGACTTAAGCTCTCTATTCTGCGGTGCTCAACGTTTATTGAAGGGTTTGTTTTGGCGTATGTTGTGTGGGGATTTGATATTTGGGGCTTGCTGCAGCCTGGCCGGGGGGTTGAGGGTGATGACGTCAGGCGGGCTACAGCTGGAATATATTTTGTTTTTTCTATAATAAAGTTAGTTCAGTGCTCAGTTGAATGCAGCTCCGGTCTCATGTTATTCCGACGTAACATTTGGCGACGAGAATAAACCATGGGAGTGTGCATTAGACCGCCACCTCCATTTTTGCAATCTCCGGGCATGGCAGCCATACCATGGGGCCGCTGGCGGGAGACATTCAAGGTGTACGTGGCCGCGACCGGTCTGAGCGGCGCCAATGAAGAGAGATGGAGGAGCCTACTCATTCACTGCCTGAGTGAGGAGGGCCAACAGATATTTTTTGGGCTGGGTGGTAACGGCTCGCTGAAGGAAGGTTTGGACTTAATGGACTATTTCTTCAGGGACCATTCCAACATCACGGCATGAAGATATAAATTTTCTGGCCGCCGACAGCGAGCTGGTGAGTCCACCCAATCCTTCATTATGGAACTCCGTAGCTTAGCAAGGGAGTGCGTCTTCGGGGCTATCGAGGAGGAGCTGGTCCGGGACAAGCTAGCCCACAGTATGAACAACAAGTAGCTGAAAGACAAGCCGACGCTGACTGCGGATGTCCTCACGCTAGAGAAAGTGGTTGAACTGACTAGGTGGGTTGAGTCCACCAACCAGCTGAGCCTGCCAGTGCTAGCTAAAGAGAACGTAGCTACTCAAGTTCCAAGTCTAGCTGTTAGCAACATAGCTAACTCTTCGGGGTGGACCCCAAAAGGCGGCGGACTGTGGCATGGGACAGGGCCTGTACCGTCACTACTAAACCATCGGCGGCGGAGCCCAAGAGTATGACACAGGTGTGTGTAGCGGGTGCAAAGAAGTTAAAGTGGTACATTCTGCAGCTGGACAGAGTTGATGCGCCGCTTATGGTGGACTCAAGAGCCAGTAAGTCCATATTAAGTATGGCTACATTGAAAAGACTTTTCCCTGGCAAAATCATCAATGCAGGGGCGGTGAAAATGTTTGGGTATGGTCACACTGAAATTGAAATGGCGGGCACAGTTAGCTTCTTGGTGAAATGTGGGTTAAAGATCGTTCCCACATTCACCTTCCAGGTTTTGCACCAGGAGGCCAACTTACTGGGAATCGACCTGCTGGGGGAACTGGGATTCTCCACCAGGGACCCAGAGGGCTCAACGGTGCTGACGGTGTTCCCTGAATGGCATGTCCACTGGCTGGCGTTGTTTGTTGGCCTTAGATGCATCAAGGCGTTCAACCACCGCTCGTTCATGGACCCAAGCGTGACGCTGAAAATCCAACCATTACGACAGCTTCCCCTTGTTCTGCGGGACGACGTTACGGCAGAACTGAATAGACTGCTCAAAGCTGGCATCATTGAGAGGGTGAACGCTTCACCCTGGATATCAAACATCGTGGTGGCCAGGAAGAAGACGGGCGGCATCCGGCCATGTACTGTATTGACCTTCGGATGGTGAATAAGATGATTGTGCCAGACAAATACCCACTCCCTACGATAGAAGAACTCACTGCAACATTCAGCGGCTCAAGGGTATTCACAAAACTGGATTTCCACCAGGGTTACCTGCAAGTGCCTCTTCACCCAGCCAGCAGGAACCTGACAGTGTTCGTGACCCACATAGGCGTTTTCAGGTACACCCGCATGCCTTTTGGTCTGAGCTCAGCACCTAGCTGCTTTCAGAAAGTCACGTCCACGATTCTGGCCGGCCTCAAGGGTGTGGTGACGTACCTGAATGACATTGTGGTCCACGGCGCATCGCAGGAGGAGCACAATGGTCGTTTGGGACATGTGATGGAGGTGCTAAAGGAGTACAGAGTTACATTGAATGGGGAAGAGTGCATTTTTGCGGCGGACTCTATCGAGTTTGTGGGATTCAGGCTGGGGGACGAGGGTCTGAGGCTCCTGCACTCGAACGTGGAGGCCGTCCTGAGTCTCCCGGATCCCACGACACCCGCACAAATTTCCTCGTTTTTGGGCATGGTGAACTTTTACATACATTTTATTCCCCATTATTCAGAGACAATCAAACCGCTCTGGGCTCTTACTGAAACAGGATACACCGTGGCAGTGGACCCCGGTCTGCTCAGCAGCGGTCGCTGGGCTGAAGTCCCAACTCCCCTCCCCTCCAGTGTTGGCTCACTTTGATCCAAAATGGCTGACTTTTATGACCTGCGATGCATCTGGTTCGGTGATGGGGGCAGTTATGTCTCAGGTGCAAGATGGTACTGAGCGCCCAGTGGCGTTCACGTCTCGGTCTCTTTCAGCGACTGAACAGAAATATGCCGTGGGTGAGAGGGGCGCGCTCGCCTGTGTCTGGGCATGTGAACGGTGGCACAACTACCTCTACGGGCGCCACTTCACACTCTGGACGGACCACCGGGCACTGACAACGTTACTGGAGACGACGAGCTCGGGACACAGAGATCCACAGGTGGACGGAGTGGCTGAGGGCCTACAACTTTACTACCCAGTTCATTCCTGGAAAAGAGAATGTAGTGGCGGACCTCCTGTCCCATGCCGCGACCAACACCGCGCAACCAGACGACAACGGTGACGATCCCACGGAGGTGGATCTCGTCAACACGCCGCACGGACCCCTACAGCACATGGTATCCCTCCAGGAGCTCCGGACAGAATCAGAACAGGACCCCATGTTGTCGCAACTGTGCTCAGTCATCAGGAAGGGTTGGCCCGCAAAAGTGTAGGGCGAGCTGGCACCTCTTCACCAGTTTAGGGATGAATTGAGCTGTTGGAACGGTGTGTGTGTAGCGAGGGGATACTGCACATTGATCCCGGTGTCTCTGAGATCACAAGTCCTGGCGATGCTCCACGAGGGTCACCTGGGTGTAGTCAGGGTGAAGCAGCGTTGCAGGGATTCAGTTTGGTGGCCTGGTATTGATAAGGACATTGAAACTATGGTAAAGAACTGTGTCCTGTGCTTGGAAAGTGGGAAGACCAGCAGACCCCACCTCCACTCCTGTGACCACTGCTGTACCAGGAGGGCCCTTAAAAGCACATCCAATTAGACATCTGCGGCGAACTGCAAGCAGCAGGGGGCATAACTTTTCTGGCCACAGAAGCTCCGGGACATTGAAGTTGTAAAACACATGCAGAAAAGGACAGGAGAGCTGCCAGAATAAGGATGCTGATATCACAGGATTTGAACGTTTCTACAAATGGCAGAAACATTTTTTCTCCAAGTGCTATTTCAATCGCAAACTCGCAAATGGTGAATACATTTCAAGACAATGGCTTCTATATTCTCCTTCCACTGTATTGTTTTGCCTGCCGCATATGCAGCGTTTTTGTTTTTTTTTTTTCCTCTAAGGGCCCCTGTGATGTTTTGTCACAATTTTCAGTCTTTCCAGTATGGATGCTCCTTTTTGCTTTTATAAAGCTTAGATAGTACAGTTGTTACAAATTTTACAGTTTTGAATAATTACCTCCGCCAAGGAGGTTATGTTTTCATCGGCGTTGGTTTGTCTGTCTGTTTGTTTGTTTGTTAGCAATATAACTCAAAAAGTTATGGACGGATTTTCATGACATTTTCAGAGATTGTCAGAAATGGGGTATCCTACAGATGATTAGATTTTGGTGGTGATCCGGATCACCGTTCAGAAGAAAACCGCCATTACGGAAAATGCGATTTTCGTCAATGACTACTGAACCACCAATCCTATCATTGTGAATACAATTGCTAGTCATATGTTTTCATGGTCAAGGAATCTGAAAATGTACACGCAAACACTGTATGGGGGGAACTGTGGCACTTGGTGGAGGTCTGCGCTCTCCGAGTGCTTTTCTAGTTGATAATGCTTTGTGATGGCATGTTGCTTCATTGATGCTAGTGTTGCCTTTGCTCACATTCGTCTGATCGACTGAAGACGTTAGATGGCAGTCACTGTTGCAGTACAGTGCAGACTGTTCTCTTTTTGTAACGGTTTCATGGTTCATTTGTGCTTGTGGTCAGAGCAGCAGCACCTAATTAAAGTTGTGGGTTGATACAAGACATTTGGCAGTTGTTAGTCCTGATGGCACTATATTTTTCTACTGTTCAAGCTAAACTTAGAACTTTGTGGTCATTTATTTAGTGTCATGGTTCAAATTGTGATTGACCCAAAAGCAGACAACAGAGGGAACGGATGGCAAGTTAGTGGTGTGAGCTGCGGCGAGAGGTCTGGCAACCAAGTGCTGTAAGGGAGCAGGGCAGTGAAGGGAAGGCTGGAACCCTCAGCGTCACAGCAGAACAGGTGAGTGTTGACAGGGGAGATGGAAGAGCTTGAGGGGGAAGGGAAACGGGTTAGGGAGCGTTGGTAAGTGCATTTACGGTGAATGGGTAGAGAGGGTCCAGGGGAAGCTTCAACAGAGTGGGGGTCCAATCCACCATGGTTGGGATCCAAATCCACCTGAGGAGATCCTGGAGAGAGGAGAAAGGGACAAAAGGCTGAGTAATAAACTTTTCTTTTTCCTAGGTGCGTTGGAGGAGAGGAGCTGGTCGCACACCATCTGAAGGCGAGGCTGAAGTCATCAACAATCTCCTGATGAGTGGAGGGCACTGGGGCTATTTAAAGAGTCTAGTGATTGCCTGCAGATGGTAAGTACAGCTGTAGGGAATGAGATTAATTAGTGAGAGAAACAGAGCAGTATGCAGCCAAACCATTACATTTAGGCTGAATGTCATTCTCCTCCCTTGCAGACTCGTTGACTTTAGGCATGTTCACATGAAGTGAAGGGCTGTCTCAATCTGAAATCAGGAAGTGGCTGACTGCTCACTCGCTGAGCCCTTGCCTTAAGTCAGCATAGCATGCTGACTTAAGGTAAGGGAATTACCCACATTTCAGAATGCCATATCCGGGTTTCTCAAGGAAAAGCTCCTGATTCATCACCTGTTCATCACTGACCACCCCTTCACCCCTGCTTCACCCCACAAAAAAACAAAACTGTCATGAGTGCCCCTTCGGAGCAGGAAGACAAGCCAAGGTGCTGAATTGCGTTCGTGACATTAGTAAACAAAAAGAACAGAAATCAAAAAAACTGTGCAGAAGATACAAAAAATACAAATGAGGAAAACTTACAGTTGGCATTCCAGAGCTGGAATTGCTCTGCGAACGCAGGAGGAGAATAAGACGAGCAGACATCAGAGAATCACTCATGGAACATTCAATAGTGCTGCAAAGAATGAATGGGCTGGCGGTGAATAAATACTAGTGAGAAAACAACGAAAATGATTACAGGTGTGGCTGCACCTGAGCGGGGAAAGAGGAAACCATAACTAGTGATTGGGATCAGCTGGTAGTGATGAGAGTGGAGCGGTTGGACTGGCAGTCTGACAGACGATGCCCACGCAAAGCGCGAACCAGGAAATGTTGTCCGACAGCTGTCAGCCCACAGAACAAATATAAGAGATCAACATAATCAAATACAGACTAGATAATAATTATAAATGAAATAAGATAAAGCTGAACAACTGAAACATAAACAAAAAGAATAGAAGGCAGTATAGCAACTCAAAAAGGCATAAAAAATACCACAAATAAATATACAATTACAAGAAAGGAGCCACAAGGCTGGGTCCGGCAGAACCTCCCAAACCCAGCTCGTGACAAAAACAAAAAAAAGCATGCAAACACAGAAGCATGTAAGGAACAACTCCAAACATCACTAAAAAGAAGATATTTACGTGTCAGTATAATGTAGCTCACTGGTCTGCAATGTGTCTATAGCTGCATAATAAAAAAAAAAATATTTACAAATGGGGAGCAATGAACAAACATTACAGTTTATTGAGCTTTTTTATTGAACATGACTCCAAATTCACAGGCCACAGAAACGCATCTGCTCAAGGTTTCAAGCAAGTATTCAGCAGGTATATTGATTGATTATTGATTATAATTATTTAGTAAGCCAGTGGATGACTATAACTAAGGATTTAAGATACTGCATTTAACACATAACGTATAAATAAAGGATAAATAAATAAAAAATAAATATACTCTAGTGCAGACATTTATCAACTATTTTGTGTAATTTTCATAAAAAAGTTCAATTATTTTTTTCATAATTACCTCTCTTTCACTCTGTAAGGCTAGTGCCTGCAAGATATTTAGATCAGGCAATTGATTCCTTCTCTTCTTTGGCCTTGAAGACAAAATCATTCTTAAAATAAAAAGAATCCCACAATACTGAGCAGCAGGTTTGTCATACACCGTTGTCAAGGTAGGGTGACATGTCATAAAGTGTCCCATTCCTTTTACACCATTTCAAGCCCTTGCAGACTCGCACACTCACAGTACTAGTGGCTGCCACTTAAGTCCACAAGGGCTTAAGGCTTGAGGGCTTAGGGAGGAGATTGAGATTCGGCGTTAGTAATTGGCTGTGGCAATGGACACAGAAGCTGTGTCCCTATATGAAATGTCTATTGGTATGGAAGAGTTGACAATCTGACAAAACTTTTTCAGATCAACTCCAAGGCAGCTGCTGCTGTGGCTTACAGTGGATATAAAAAGTCTACACACCCCTGTTCAAATTAGAGATGAGCCGATACCACTTTTTCAAGACCGATACCGATACTGTGACTTTGAGTATTGGCCGATACTGATCCAAACCAGATACCATCTCTCTTATTTAAAATAACAGTAGAGAACATACTTTGGTAATGACTGGTTGCATTTTTCATACATATAAAAACATAAATTTAAAAGCCAAAGAAGATATTACAAATTTTACTCAGTTCATCAACGCTGCTGCTTTTTTTAAATTTTAAACTTTGCAACATTGGCAGCATTTCACTGGTCAGCACTATGTAAACATGCATTCTGAAGTTTTAAGTGCAAGTTTATGCAAAACTTTAAAACTAAGTATTTAAGTAAACATTCAGATGAAATTCAAAGTGCTACTGTGCATGAGGTAAAAAAAATGCTGTAGATCTGAAAATAAAGGAACTAACCCTTTAAGTTGTATTTTTGTCATCCATTATTATTATTATTATTATTGTTATTATTATTATTACTATTATTATTATTGTAAGTATTCTCCTGGTGCTCAGTTTATTTAGTAGTTTATTCTCTGTGCATAGTTGTTAGGTTTGCTCTTATTTTGAAGTCATCCCTGTTTCATTTCATGTAGCCTTGTTAGTCCTTGTATAGTCCTGCTTCCAATTCACCGGTCATAATTTGCTATTTATGTTTCTGTCACCTTCTTCTCATCAGCTGTAACTGTCCATCTAAAGGTAAGCCCATGTTATGTCTCCATTCCTGTGCCTCTGGTTTTTACTTTCAGTTTCCTTCTTTTAGTTTCACTTTTAGCATATTCCAGCAGTAAAACAGCAGCTGCTGCTGCACAACACACTTGGTTCTGCTCGATTCTTGAGAGAAATCAGCATACTTTTTTGCTGCCATGATATTTTTGCAAGTGTTTTATCAAGTTGGTGATGTAAAATTGTAAATGCTGGTACCACACAGCAACATGCTGAGGCGAATCCCACATACAGGCTCCAGTGATTTGACGCTCGTTGCCTCTGTTTACAGAAGCCATGCGCAGCAGGACTGAGAACAGGATTGTGTCTTCATTTTATTATCATTAATATGTCGGATCGGTAAATTACTTTTATTTCTTACCGATACTGATCCGGCCATTTTGCCTGGATCAAACCCCATACGATACAGCGGATCGGATCATCCCTAGTTCAAATTCCAGGTTTTTGTGATGTTGTGGAGGCATGGTGTGGCGGTTTCTCAACCCAGAGAAGGCAGGGGGAAGGGGAAAACAATGGACAGAAGGAGTAGGTGTCACTGGGGGGTATCAGATGGGACTATTGGGTCTATGTGCCCCCCGGGAAGAGTAAGAGCTGCCGGAGCCGCTGAGAGAAGAAGGGTATGGAAGCAGTGCCGGTGTTATGTCATGTTCATGTGCCACACATTTCTTTGTTCAAACAACAATGTATTATGGTCGGAAGTTCCGGGTTTCGATGCATGGAAATAAAGATATAAAAGAGGAATGCAGAGACCCGGGATTCTCTTTTGCTGTACTGTATGTTGGAGAAAGAATAAAGTTCTTGTGTCGTTCAGCTCGTTGCCTCCTTTCTCCACACTGGTGACCCCAAGACGTGCCATGGAGAGCGAGACGAGCACCGCCCCCGGAGACTAGCGCTGTTTCAGTCAAGCTCATGGACTTCTGGCTTCACGACCCCACAGTGTGGTTTTTGCACAAATAAGCCCAATTCGCACTCCGCGGGATAACAACGGATGACACAAAGTATTACTACGTGGTTGCTGTGCTGGACGCGCGCGCCGTGCAACAGGTGACAAGCCTGCTCCAGGAACCACCGGCCCAAGGGAAATACGAGGCACTCATTCAGAGTTGGGGGATAGATCAGCCGTGGAGCTCAGGGAGACCATATTGGTGCTGATGGGTAGAAACGACGAGTCTTTCCTGTTCACCCACCTGTTCCTCAGGAACCTACCGGCTGCAGTGAGGGCGATCCTGGCCAATTCATCATTGCTGGTGACTAAGGACTACCGTGCACTGGCGCTGGAAGCGGACTGCATCATTTTAGCGACCAGAACTCTCAGTGTGAATGCAGCAGCACCGTCGTCCAGGAGGGACTCCAGCGAGGTCGAGGAGCCATTGGTGGCAGCCGGAGCAGACGCCAGGAGACACAGGAATGGGGCGATCTATTTTTATCATCACCGCTTCGGCTAAAATGCCCAGCAATGCGTGCCGCCATACCAATTCAAGAAGTCGGGAAACGGCACGGCCAGCAGTCAGTAGCAGCTGTGACCGCTGGCGACAGAAACAAGCTGCTTTATGACACAGACATACATTCGGGGAGACGGTTTCTGGTGGACTCCAGCTCCCAGAAGAGCCTCATCCTGCCGGTCAACGCAGACAGGGTGGCAGGGGGCAGCGGTCCAATGCTTACGGCCGCCAGCAGATCCACCATCAGGACATTTGGTGAGCGGACACTGACGATATGCTTACACGGATGCAACTTTCAGTGGAACTTTGTGGTAGCTGCATGTTCCGCCCCCATTTTAGGCACAGATTTTTTTTATGTGCTTATGGGTTATTAGTTGATGTTGCTAATAGGAGATTAGTGGATGCTGTTTCTTTTGCCTCTCTGCCCTGTACAGCTCGGGGAGCTGGGTCGACAACATTGGCTAACGTTATAGCTCCAGGGGGTAAGTACCAACAGTTACTTGCACAGTTCCCAGCACTCACGGTCCCGACATTTTCGGCTATGATAACGAAACACGGAGTTGAACATTTCATAACTACAAAAGGGCCGCCGGTATTTGCGCAACCTCGGCACCTGGATGCAGCTACATTGGCCAGCGTGTGCGCGAGGAGTTCACCAACTTAGAACAGTTGGGCATCGTCAGGCGCTCCAACAGCCCATGGGCATCCCCGCTACACATGGTGCCTAAAGCCGACGGGTCGTGGCGACCATGCGGCGATTTCCGGCGCTTGAACAGCGCTAAGGAGCACAATCGCTATCCTATTCCACACATCCAGGATTTTTCCGTGCACCTGGCCGGGGCGCGTGTTTTTTCCAAAGTGGATCTGGTCCGCGGTTACCATCAGGTCCCGGTGCGCACGGAAGACGTTCCAAAAACAGCAGTGATAACTCGTTTTGGCCTTTTCGAGTTTTTACACATGCCGTTCGGATTAAAAGGTGCAGTGCAGACCTTCCAGAGGATGATGGATGCAGTGCTTTGCAACTTGGCCTTGGTTTTTGTCTACTTAGACGACATTCTGGTAGCCAAGGCATCCAAGGAGGAGCACATCGCCCATCTCAAGACAATTTTCCAGAGGTTGGAAGCACATGGGCTGATGGTTAACCCGGTGAAGTGCCAGTTCGGTGTGCCAGAGATTGACTTTTTGGGCCACTGCATTCCGCTGGAGGGCGCAATTCCATTACCGGATAAGGTGCGTGCTGTGTCGGACTCTCCGCGTCCGCAGACCGTGAGGGTACTACAGGAGTTTTTGGGAATGGTTAATTTTTATAACCATTTCCTTCCCTGGGCAGCCCAGCTGATGCAGCCATTGTATGCCGCGCTAAAAAAAAGAAGCCTGGGGAAACTGACTGGACTCCTGAGCGATGAATGTCAAAACAGCGCTGGCGGATGCCGCATTGCTAGCCCACCCAGATCCATCTGCACGGATAGCGCTCACTATGGATGCTTCTGATGTTGCCATAGGAGCAGTGGTGGAGCAGTGCGTCTCAGGTTCATGGCAGCCACTCGCATTTTTCAGCCGAACTTTGCGCAACAACGAACGCAAATACAGCACGTTCGATAGAGAATTGCTAGCTCTCCACCTGGCGACACACCATTTCCAGTTCTGGCTGGAGGGGCGCAAGTTCACCACGTTCGTGGAGCATAAGCCACTGACGTACGCAATGTCCATGGTCTCGGAACCATGGTAGGCCTGGCAGCAATGGCAGTTGGCCGCAGTTTCGGAGTTTATGACCAACATTCAACACGTTGCCGGTAAGCTCAACCTCGTGGCCGATTGCCTGTCGTGCGTGTTAATCACCCCGGTTTACATGGGAATAGATTTCCCCACCATGGCCACGAAGCAAGCCAGGAACACGGACATTTGTACGCTCCAGTCTGCACCAACTGGGTTAAGGCTGGAGAGCAGGGTGGTGCAAGAAGGGTGCCCTCCCTTGCTCTGCAACATCTCCACTGGCCACCCGCACCCGGTGGTTCCGAGCTCTTGGTGCTGTCACGTTTTCAAGTCAGTCTACTCCCTTTCACATCTGGGAGTGCACACTTCAGTGAAGCTAGTGGGGGAGAAATTCATCTGGCCGCGCTTGCGCAAGGACGTGAAAGAGTGGGCTGCAGCTTGCATCGTGTGCCAGTGAGCCAAAGTGTACTAGCACACCAGAGCCCCCCTCAAGCTGTTCCAAATCCCGGCTAGGAGGTTTGACCACGTCCACGTGTATTTGGTGGGACCCCTCCCGCCGTCGCAAGGTTTCACACACCTTTTGACAGTCGTGGACCGCACCACGCGCTGGCCTGAAGTGGTCCCGCTGGCTTCTACCATGTCCGCGGAAGTGGCTTGTGCTTTTTTTGTCGGCTTGGGTTACACATTTCGGATTTCCATAGGACGTCACATCCGACAGGGGTCCACAGTTCGTTTCAGAACTCTGGTCCGCAATGACCCAGAGCCTGGGGGTCAAAATTCACCGCACTGCCGCGTACAACCCCCAGGCTAATGGGTTATGCGAGCGTTTTCATAGGTTGCTTAAAGCAGGGCTTAGAGCTTTGCTCACGGACACAAATTGGATCGACCACCTGCCCTGGGTTCTTTTAGGGTTGCACTCCACACCTGAGGAGGATTTGGCAGCCTCCCCAGCAGAACTCATTTTTTCTCAGCCGCTGTGGATCCCCGGAGAGTTTTTACCGGAAAACCCCACGTTCGAGGATGATCTGCCCGCTCAATTTTTACACAGTATGGAGGCTGTGAGCATACTGGGCCCGACCCACCATTGTTTTCCCCGTACATTCATCCTAAAAAGCTTGCAGAAAGCCAGTGGGGTTTTTTTGTCAGGCACGATGCACACCGGACTCCGCTGCGCCCACCATACGATGGACCATTCAGGGTATTGGAACCTCGGGCGAAGCATTTTGTGTTAGACTTGGGAGGGCATAGGTAGACTGTCTGCACTGACAGGCCGAAGCCTGCTTTTGTGTTGGCAGACGAGCAGGTGGTGTTGGCCCAAGCTCCCCAGTGCGGATGCCCACGTTGGTGGCTCCGCAAGGTGGTGATCCCTCAGCAGGGACCTGCACTCGTGAAACTAATGTACCCCCCCCCCCTCCTTTCCCTCCACAGACTGACATGCCCTCCGGTACACCTCACCAGCAGGGCGTTTCGTGACCCCCCCGCTACACCCGCTATGGGTGCTGGCCCAAGCTCAAAGGACGGGGGGGTTAGTGCCCCTTCTGGGTGTTTGTGTGGGGGGGGGTTCCTCCACCCAGAGAAGGCAGGTGGAAGGGGAGAACAATGGACCAAAGGAGGTGTCACCGGGAGGTATCAGACAGGACAGTAAGGACTATGAGCCCCCCGGTGAGAGGAGTAACTGCCGGAGCCACTGGAAGAAGAAGGGTGTGAGAGCGGCGGCGGAATTATGTCATGTTAATGTGCCGCACAGGCTTTGTTCTAAACAACAATGTATTATGGTCGGAAGTTCTGGATCTCAATGCATGGTATTAAAGATATAAAAGAGGAATGCACAGAGACCCTGGAGCTCTTTTACTGTACTGTATGTTGGAGATGGAATAAAGTTTCTGTGTTGTCCAGCTCGTTGCCTCGCCCGCTTCCTTTCTCCACAAGACCAAGATAAATCATTTCAAAACTTTTTCCACCATTAATGTGACCTATAACCTGTGCAACCCAACTGAAAAACAAACAAATCTTTTAAGGGAAAAAATAAAAAATGAAAAACTTATAATTACCTGTTTGCATAAATATGCACACCCTTAAACTAATGCTTTGTTGCAGCACCTTTGGCTTTTATTACAGCACTCAATCTTTTTAGGTAGGAGTCTGTCAGCACATTTTGATGTGGCAATATTTACCCACTCTTCTTTGCAAAAACATTCCAAATCTGTCAGATTGCGAGGACATCTCCTGTGCACACCCCTCTTCAGATTACCCCACAGATGTTCGATCGGATTCAGGTCCGGACTCTGGCTGGGCCATTCCAAAACCTTAATCTTTTTCTGGTGAAGCCATTCTTTTTTTGATTTGGATGTGTGCTTTGGGTCATTGTCGTGCTGAAAGATGAAGTTCCTGTCATGATGCCGAGCGTGGGTCTATACCGTGCCCGGTTCTTTTGGTTATTATCCTTTTTCTGTTTATGTATTTAGTCCTGATTTTTGCCATTATTGTTTGTGCTTTTATTTTGACAGCATCGTGACAGGACTTGTGCCTGTCAAGTCTGCTCATAGCCTGTCACAGCTGTTTTGTGTCACTGATTATGTTTTCACTTGTGCTTCCACACCTGATTCACATTTTTTTGCTCTGGTATTATTTAAGTTCGCTGGTGAGGTTTATTCCTCGCTGCGACCTCACTCCATGTTCAGACAGGAATCCCTACTCCTGATTCCTGTTTTAGTCTTTACCTTATCCTTGGCTTTGCCAGGTTAATAGTAAGTAACCTTTCATGTTTTTTCTGCATTTGTATTTTTCTGTAATCACCCTTTGTGGTCTCGTAAATAGCTTTTTGTAATCCGCCTTTCGTGGCAAATATTTGTGTTCCTTATTATTTAATAAATGAGCAAACTCTGCAGGCGAGTGGTCCCTTATTTCTGCCCTGAAAGGGACCCAATTATGACAGTAGGTCGCAGCCAGTAGGTGCCAGCAACAGTGGGTTTGCCCTTTGTTTTTTTTTTTGTTTTGTTTTTTTTTTTTGCTTTTCCCTTTTTGCACTAACCGTTTTTGTGGCTGGACTGAGTGGCTGTCAGCATGTTTCCAGAGAGCCAAAGGAGGAAGGCAGCCGGGGGTCACAGCTTGGATGAGCAGTGAGCAGCTGAGTTCATCAGGGGCCATGTTTGCTGAAGCTTTCACCTCCCGTGGCCTGAAGAAGGCTCTGGAGAGTGTGGTAGCAGCAGTCGGGATTGTAGAGGCGCATCCCAGTTTAGGTAATTATCCCGAGTTTGCCAAGCTTCTGGCCACCGTCTCCGCTCCTCAACAGCGATTTCTGGGGTTGGCGATTGGATTGTCAGTGGCCCGAAGACGCCGCCTCCCGGTGCAGAACTCAACTCCTCCCTGTGACACAGCTGTACCAAAACGGATGGAGGAGAGTAACCGGGTCCAGTTGCCACAACTTCCCCACCATTACCCAGCCATGGGCCATCAGAGGAACTCCATCTCTCAGCCTGCAGGACTATTTTCGCCATGTCAGAGAGGAACAACAGCAGCTTCAGCCTTTTGGGTCTCTTCACAGGCTGTCTCGTCAGCTCCCAATCCCGTGGTCATTGCAGCTGTTTCCCCCTCCTCCACGGTGCCATTTCTGACTGCTGAGAGCTCAGCTGGTTCTCCCTCGGCTCCGCCCATCATCGTGTCTGCAGGGCCGGTGCCTCCATTTTTTCCAGAGGGGCCTACTATCACTGCAGTCATGGAAAAGGAAAAAGCTGGGCTTGCTGCAGCAGGAACCATTGCACCCTGGGAAAACAGGCAAATGCCTTTTTCATTCTGTTTCACCATCTTATGAATTACCTTGCCTGATTCCCGGGGATGAGGCTCAGTTAGTGCAGTCCACTGAGACCTCACCACCTGCTGCAGCCACAAAAATGTTACCTGCTTTCTCTGTGTTTCCTCCAATTCCCCCCGAGTGTCCGCCAGTTCCAGGATTAAGCCGCCGGACAGAGGAGGAGCCTGCGGCCCTGGAGAACTTGGTTCCACCCCCACAGCCATGGTACGGACAGAGGAGAAAGGCTGTCTGCAATCTGGAGCCTGAGCCGACGAAGAAGCATGCCCGGGCTTCATCCGAGTAGACTGCCGGAGCTGCAGCGAGAACCTCAGGGAAAAGCAGAGAGACCAGGGATGGTGACAGCACTTTCACAGGGGTGACAGCAGAAGTAGAAGGTGGAGACTCAGCAGTAGAATAGGGCTGCTGCTGAGACCCCTCACCTGAAACAAGGCAAGACATCTCATTAGGTGGTAACGAGAAATGAGTATGTACTTGCCTGTTCCGCTGCTCTGGTGTCTCCTTCCACCCAGGGCTGCCAAACGCCAAGCGGGGCCCCCAGAATTGCTCCCTCTCGGTGGTGGACATCTCCCAAGGAGCTCGTAGGGCTGCAAGCTGCTTCTTGGGGGGTGAAGGTGAGGCTGGCAAAGGTGGAGCTGGAGCACAGTGTGGCTGCGAGGCTGGTGAGTGCCTAGGAGAAGCAGATGCCAGAGTCAGGGCATGCTGCGTCATTGGCACAAACTCCGGTGCCCCAATCAAATTCCTCACCAGCCCGCAATAAGTCCTGTGGAGGTTGGAGACGGTGGTCAGTAGTCCAGCCAGCTCTGGGTAGCACCACAGATCGGGGTGCACCTCCACTATCCCAGCCGTGGCATCCAGGCTCCTCAGGGCCTTCAAGAGGCAAGGGCTTCAGAGACAAAGTCCCGGATGAACTTGGCTGCCCACTGCTCATCCACACTGGAAACACTGGTTGCCAAACTCCCTCTGCCTGCTGAGTCCACGTATGGAGAGGTCATACTGTCATGTGCTGCTCTACGGGCAGCTGAGGGTTAGAAGGGAGGACTCATTGTGCAGACAGGGATGGTACAGAGATGGAATTTATTAACAGAAAAATCAGGGAAAACAAAAAGCATCACATGGGCTGAGAACTAAACTTAAACTGTAACGTCTGTAATTTCCCAGTTTGGGATCAATAAAGTACATCTATCTAAACTGAGCATGGCAACACTAAACGAAACTTGGCAAAACTTATGAGGAATGGCGATATGGGCATGGAGACTAGGCAGGATCATAGACACAGAATGTAGTAGACATAACGACCTTTCAACAAGACAAAGACAGAGACTCACATATATAGGGGAACTCATAATTAGGAGACACAGGACAGCTGGGAGGGTAATCAGGGGCTGAACAATGCACACATGAGGGAGAGTGGCTTTGGGTACGGAAACATGAGGAGCTCAGGACACTAGGAAAACAGACACACACACAACCATGAACCTAGAAAGGGGACTGACAAAACGTCACTATAAAGACAACAAGGACAATAATACTAAACAGTAAAAATAAACCGGGATCATAGAATATAACCAAATACAAAAGACAACCAAAAGACACGAACAAGGGAACATGAGGGCACTTAATAATAATAATGATAATCAGAATAATAATGATACTGTGAAAAAAGCAAAGACTAAAATGGACATAAAGCTTGGGCACGGTCCCTAGCTGTGCCCCAATTATGACAGTGTGAATGATTCCATAACTTAATATATAACTTATGGCCTGTGTATGCGGGACATATGAGCCATACACTGGATACGTCGAAAAATTTTGTGCATGCACAAAATTTTTAGACGACCTCGCTGTACGACGTATACCAGTGTGCTTCAACGTGCTCTTAACTTATACAAAACTTACCCTTAACGTATTAGACGTACGCCAGCATATTCGCCAATTTTTTTTAAACGTCAACATACGCTGCCTAAATCGTCAAGGCGTGACAGGGGTTTTAGGTGAGAATTGTAATACTTTGTTGGATACCTTAATTTCCACAGTGAGGCGTCGTTTGAAAAGAAATTATCTCTGTGACCTGGAAGGCCTATCTTTTTATTTTTTAAACTTTATTTAGTTTACAGTTGTTAGAATAATTTCGAGCTTAAATTATTCAAAGTCAAAAATCAGGCAGAAAGTTGGATTTACACTACCGTTCAAAAGTTTGGGGTCACTTAGAAATTTCCTTATTTTTGAAAGAAAAGCACTTTTTTCAATGAAGATAACTTTAAACTAATCAGAAATACACTCTATACATTGCTAATGTGGTAAATGACTATTCTAGCTGCAAATGTCTGGTTTTTGGTGCAATATCTACATAAGTGTATAGAGGCCCATTTCCAGCAACTATCACTCCAGTGTTCTAATGGTACAATGTGTTTGCTCATTGCGTCAGAAGGCTAATGGATGATTAGAAAACCCTTGTGCAATCATGTTAGGTCTGCAATGCTGTATTTGCTGCAAATGGAGGATTCTTTGATGAAAGCAAAGTTTGAAGGAAAAAATTATTATTTCAAATACAAATCATTATTTCTAACCTTGTCAATGTCTTGACTATATGTTCTATTCATTTTACAACTCATGGTGGTAAATAAGTGTGACTTTTCATGGAAAACACAAAATAATTGTCTGGGTGACCCCAAACTTTTGAACGGTAGTGTATGTACATTTATTACAAAAATATATAAGGTGTCACCCCAATGGCCACTTGTGGGAGAGATTACAAAGCATGGCATTCAGACACACCTAGAATCTCTAAAGGATTCATTTCTTTAGGTCTGATATATATAGGTAGGAGAAAGGAGAGGGAGGATGAGGATAAGGGAAGGGACAGAACGGGACAGTCCTGATAATCAAAGCTTATCCGGGGAAATGTCACAGACGCTCTGGAGACATGGGGTCATAGGGACATGCACATGAGGTCCATAAAACTAACAGAATGTCTATATACCTAATCTATAGAACTGATCTATACAGGCTGAGGAGTTCCTGTGCATTCCTGTGACCCGAAACAGGACATGTCAAAGAGATTATAAGAGTGGCTTAAATCATTCCTTACGCATGTACTGATCCTGTACTGATCTTCAGTCTGAACTCTCTGAAATTGCTCACAGAAACATGCCAAGAATATATGAACTTATTTCACATGGAATGCACATATAAACATTAAACATGGAATATGAAAGGTATGATACTTCTCAAATATAATAACACATTAATATCAATAATAATGTAGATATATGGAATTTTTCTATCATATTCCCCCCTTGATGCTTAATAAAGCATCAGAATTAAAAGAAAAATAACAAAAGTAAAATAAAGTGAATGAGTTAATATAAGGATATGTGTAAGAATTTACATGCTGTTATGTGTCCTTGCAAGTTAAAATGTGTGCAGAACATATCAAGAGTGAATGTGTAATGTGATCAAAATTAATCTCAGACAGTGTCAAATAAGAACATCAAAAATAATATGAAAGCACTCAAAAGCAGCCTTAAACCATATTGCAACCTTCAAAAACATCCTCATCATCATATTAAGGACTCACACAAGAAAAATCGGAAGTTATAAAAATCATTACCAAGTTTATGATGAGACTTCTCCATTAAGAGAAACACTATGAGTATCTGAGGTATTAATATGACCATTTGCATCATTTTCATGGATAGAAGTAAAACAATAATCTCCTATAATAGGGCCTACACCCCTACAGGTGGTAATTAGTCGATCAAGGACCATTCTAGCCTTTGTTATAATTTTGTAAATGATTGTAGTCTACAATTAACTGTTTTAATCCCTAAGGTATTTTGTTTCCACTCTCACTCAAAGAAACAAAAAACCTCACTCCTGTACTTTCCATCTGAAAAGGCATCATGTGGTAGAAAAGCATCTCTCTTCACCCTGCCCACCTGCCCTGCCGACATGATGAGGGTGCAGTCAGTTGCCAAAACGGGGTACACAGATCTGCGCAGTGTCCTTGCCAAATGCAAATATGCCCAATGAATCAATGACCTTTGTCAATGTAGATCTTTGGTATAGTGGGGAGGAACAAATAAGTTCAGGCGAGATGCGACGAGCTGGAAGGTTTCAGAGTTTTATTTCCTCCAACATCATGAGACACACTGTAGCACTGTGCGCTGTGTTGTGTGTGCTGTGCTGTGTGTCCTCTTGAGGCATGTATAGCAAGCTCTTTTATACACGTTATACAAAGAGAGAATGCATGGCACATTTGCATATTGATATACATATCAGTCAATACATATCAATCGCATGACCAACTGGCGCCCGGATGTCTTCTCCTTAATCCGAGGATGTATAAACAATAGTCCATTGTTCTGGTTGTCCCCCCAGGGGTTCTCTGTCCGTATGCAATCCCTGTTGAGCGTGAATAGTATCAGTCTGCATTGTGCTGGGTCACCACACGGCTCCCCCCAGAACGCTCAAAAGGGGCTATGACCCCCCACCACCACCACCACCACCACCCCACCCCCCGTCGTTTGGGCTCCAGCTCCGGTAGAACTGTCGGAGGGCATGTCAGTCCGTGGGGGGACAGGTGGAAGAAACAGTGTGCTCCGCTCCGGGTTCCAGCACGTTGAACGGCCATGGATCGCGGGCGCACGGGCCAGTGTGCAGTCGTGTGTAATGGAACCAGACGGCGATTGGCCGGCTTTAGGGAGTGAGCCCTGAAGGTTCCGAGGGTGGCGACCGGCCCTTTTTCTCGGGCATGTGCAGCGGCAGAGGACGATGTATCAGTCTGTAGAGCCGGTTCATCTCTGTGCGTGGTGCACGCTTGGCGCCGTGACCACATAACTGGCAGTTGCACTGTCCTCATAATCCTGCGGTGTGCGTGCGGGGCTTCTGTGCGCGGGAGGTCTGCTGTCGTGTGAGTCAGGGTCGGAGAGCTTGGTGGAAATCAACGCAGTCGGCGTCGATGATTTCTCCGTTCAGGCTGCTTCCTTTGTTTTGCTTGTGTCGCGGTTCATGGTGCTTGTCGCTCCAAGCACTGTGCGCTACGGGGAGCACACTCCAGTGAAGAGGTTGCAGGCATTCTCTGGTCCTCTGGGATCCACAGCGCGGTGAGAGGGAGCAGACGGTCATTCTCCCTCGTCAGGTCACCAGTGTGGAGGTAAAAGATCAGGCGAAGGGCGCACCATAATGCGTGCTGAGGTTTCCCGTCTGGGTCATCTCCGGGGTGTTCGCCTCGTGTTCCATTCTTCGTCAAGGGTCACCAGTGTGGAGGAACAAGTAAGTTCAGGCGAGATGCGACGAGCTGGAAGGTTTCAGAGTTTTATTTCCTCCAACATCATGAGACACACTGTAGCGCTGTGCGCTGTGTTGTGCTGTGTGCGCTGTGCTGTGTGTCCTCTTGAGGCATGTATAGCAAGCTCTTTTATACATGTTATACAAAGAGAGAATGCATGGCACATTTGCATATTGATATACATATCAGTCAATACATATCAATCACGTGACCAACTGGTGCCCGGATGTCTTCTCCTTAATCCGAGGATGTATAAACCATAGTCCATTGTTCTGGTTGTCCCCCCAGGGGTTCTCTGTCCGTATGCAATCCCTGTTGAGCGTGAATAGTATCAGTCTGCATTGTGCTGGGTCACCACAGTATAACACTTGCTCGCTTCGTTGGTCAAGCAGGGTAGCAGTACAGGGGAGAGATGCACTCTAAGCCGTTGCATACTCAGAGAGTGTTAAGCTGTTGAAAAGGGGACATCACCACTTCAAAAAGAGGAGTTCCCTGATGAAATTAACCTTGCATTCGCAGAGTAAGGAGTGTCATCATGTTTCTAATCAGTGGAGTGATGTGTTGTGTCAGGTGTGATTCAAAATGAAGCTTGCTATGTTATTTCTGTATATAGCCTTTCTTAAGGAACCAAAACAGTCTGTAGTAGCTGCATTATTTTAGCAATAAAGATATTTTGCCTAACTGTTAGTGTTATTAAGGAGCAAACATAACAATTCTCTACAGTGTATAAGTAATGGAACAACTTAATAACCAATGTTACGTATTACTAGAGGATGATGAGGATGATAAGGTAACAATACTAACCACACTTTTCTTTCCCTTGTATTTTTTCCCTTGTCATGATAAATAAACAGCCTGCTTCTCTATTAGCAGATGTTACTGGACGCCAAGTCATCAGCTGACATTTGCATAGAGAAGCAGTTAAACAGTCATTTGTTGTTGGGTTTTTTTCTCAAATAAGTATACAATATATATTAAACAGTCTCTTGCTGAGGGTTTCAGGTGGGGTAAAACGTTAGATGCACCCAAGTGCCACGTCCTTCGCTTCCCGCGGCTGTTCAGGCCAGTCATATAACCTTTGTGCTGTCCTCGCCAGGGAGTTTTGGTCCAGTTTCCTGTGATGACCAGATCCCCTGGTTTGCCCAAGAGATGGGTGCACCTCCCATGGTTCCTTCGTCATATGGTCCCCCCTGGGAAGGGCAGTATGGATGACATCGCTGTCAGTTGTCATTCTTTGCATATAATCACCCAGAAACCCTTCCTCATCACCTACGTTAAATGGCTTCAATAATAGGGTTTGTCATTCACAATTTCCCTATTTTTCTTATTTGTGTGTTATACTAATCCTGTAGATAGTTGATGGTAAGCTAAGTGGTTTCCTAGGTAAATGTTTGGTACTAATAATTTAGGAACTGCGCTTAAATGTGACATGATTTGATTTACAAAGTGTATTCCATTTCCATTTTCTAAGTAAATCATCCATCCATCTTCTTCCGCTTAATCCTTTTCAGGTCGTGGGAGGGCTGGAGCCTATCCCAGCATCTTTGGGCGAGAGGCAGGGTACACCCTGGACAGATCGCCAGTCCATCGCAGGGCCAACACAGAGACAGACAACCATTCACTCTCACAGTCATACCTAAGGACAATTTAGAATCCCCAGTTTTGATGCCAATTAACCTAACTTGCATGTTTTTGGCATGTGGGAGGAAACCAGAGAAATCCCGGAGTAAACCCACGCAGACACGGGGAGAACATGCAAACTCCACACAGATCACTGTTGGTCGGGGGCTGGGATCGAACCCAGGATCCCCCAGCCAAGGGTGAGTTGCTGTGCTGCCGCAGTGCTAACCACTCCGCCACCGTGCTGCCCATTTCAGCTATTTTAAATCTTGATATTGTTTCAGTTAAGGGTTTCAGTGTCACCATAGCAATATTTAAATTAGTGTAGGGGAAAGCCTTTGTATGTTCAATAAGTGTGTAAATAATTTCTAAACATTTTTATCTTCACTCTTATTTAGCTCAATGAGATTCATGCAAGGGTTTTGAAAAGACTAAGTTTATGCAGAGAATATCAAATTATTTTGCTTTGAGCTCCCAAAAGCATTGCTCCCTTAGTTGAGTAAGAATCTGTATTGTCTTTGTAGTAGATTCTAAATTAAATCCCATAGTAAACAAAAATTCAGCATAAGTTTGACTTTTCTTAGACATTTGGAACTTTTCTCATAAATCTGCATGGTTTTCTTCCTTATCAGTTTACCTTGTTTCTTATAAACATGATATTTCTTTTACAATAATCTGCAGATATTTTCTTAAATATCTGAAAATTTACTGATGTAACTTTTAACTTCTCCTATTGAATGTTGTGATTCCATTACCAAGCGGTTTCATTTATATTTTTCGCTTCATTATTGATCATCTATTGAAAATTTTTATGTATTATCTATTTTCTGAGGATTGTTAATTATTTTTTGCTAATTAATTTCTTTGGTACCCCCCTTTTGATGCATGGAGACGCACATGCAGCAAAGTTACAGGGTATTTGCTTGATGGGTAGTGTCTATTTACTAGAAGGAAGCGTGTTACCACTTTTTATGTGTTACACAGTTAATTTAGATGAAAGTTTGTGAGTAGTATAGCTCCTTCAAAATGAAGTTTCAAGAGTCATAGCTTCTTCTGTGCATGTTGTCTCTTAGTATAAAAAGTAATATAGCTGTCTGTGCAGGTTTGATGTGATTTAGCATTTAGGGCGACCATTCTGAGTTAGTCACTTAGATCACATCTGTCTGTCCAATTGAACACAGACAGGTTGAATTTGTGTAAGTGAATCCTTGTGAAAGGTTGTGTCACACTCCTTCAGTGAATGGAAAGGTGGACATATTGCCTAATTAGAATTTGGCTTAATTTTGTACAAGGAATGCCTCATTTTATATATTCCTTGGTAAATTACGGGGTGGACTGTAGTCCCAAGGCCTAGCTTGGCCATGGCTAAGCACCGGGAGCACAGAAAACACATTCCTTATTACTGTCACATTTCTGAAATGTGATATTGTCACACCATTATGTGGTGAGTGGCATCAGATGTATCTTGCAGTGTGAAGTCATATGAACACTACATTTTTAAAGTCAGAGTCATTCAAAGTGTTATGCTTTATGTCATTTGCAATGTCATTTGTTCTACTTAGCTTCAAAAAATGCTTGTCAACTGAGAGGTCTTTTCCCCTGTGGTCACTGTCGCCCCCTTCCAGCCAATGAGCCCCTCACACACACACTGTCCGGCCTCCTCCCATCTCCCACAAAAATCAAATGTTGGTGCCATCCTGCAAAGAAAATTTTTGGGAAACCTCACGGCTTCCCTGTCCTTACGTCAGTATTTACATCAACAGGAGTGCAAATTTTATCATCTCATAAATTGATTTTACTAATGTTCCAGTTATCATCAATATTTTGTGTCCCTTAAATGTTTATCCCAGTTGTTTATCCCACTGTTTATTATAACGTGTAATGTTAAGAAACACAAGTGAATTATTGTTTTTTATTATTTTATTACATATTGCATATGTCACCAAGGATTTATTAAATTGAAAGGTAATGGTGATGTTCTGATTCCTTGTTAATTTGGCAAATCTAATTCCTGGTGAAAGCAAGGATTGTGTGTCAAAATGGTTTATTGACTAGTGCAGTGTGCTGTGTGTCTGTATGCTTGTCACCTCTCGCTTTCAGCCTCTGCCGCTAGCTAGCTACTGTGAAAAGGAAGCCAAGTGCGTAAGTCTTCCCTGCCAGTACATAGCCTCTCAGTAGACAAGCCCTATGCAATGCCTTCTCGTGGCGACGCACGTAAACTGAGAACCTTGCTGGCTCAGGCCAAACTGCAAGGGACTCGGAGGAGGTCTGCCCCCAGACATGTGGCATGCCAGGCCCACCAGTGTGTGGACACGTGCTGATGCCCATGAACAGACCCCCAGCTATGGGTTAAATAATCTCACTGACCTGTGAGTGCTAGGGATAGTATAAGGCTAAGGGAATCAACCCTGACAGAAATATCAGAGTGGAGCCCCGTAGGTGGAGTCATGGTCAAATTCTGCCAAGACTCCGGCAACTCCTGCATCCAGTATCATCTCCAGCCATCTTGACTACGTCCTGCCACTGGAATCAGATGACCCTGGAAGAGAGAGTGAGGCTGACGCTGCGCAACTCTCCCTTACTTTAATCCAATTTTCTCGCGCAAGTCTCGTCAATCCGTCAATCTCCAAAAGTCCTGTAGCGATGGGCGAGTGGCAAAGCAGCAGGTGAGGATACAATGGCAGCTGTAGTCATGGACCTGCACACAGGCAGCTCAGGCCTAATGATCACTCCTCACTGACAGAAGCAGCAGCGGGGTTCGGTGTCTGTCTGAGTGACTGAGCAGCCCTTTTTAGGATTGCACTGCTCACCTCCGCAGCCTGAGGAAGGGGCTAGAAAATGTGCCCTAAACATTGCCTGCTTCACAACACCCTGGCCAGCTTACTGTGGCTGGAGGGGTTCCCACACTAGTGGTAGAAACAACAGAGGTAAGAAAAAGGTGACACCACTCAACATTGGCACATGGAATGTGCACACACTTTTAGACAACCCGTCAGCTGATCGACCTGAAAGAAGAACAGCTCTAGTTAGCAGGGAACTTGCAAGATACAACATTGACATTGCAGCTCTGTGTGAAACCAGGCTTGCAGAAGAAGGTCAGTTAAATGAGTCAGGAGGTGGATATACATTCTTCTGGAGTGGCCGTAGCAAAGATGAGTGCCGCAAAATAAGAGTTGGTTTTGCTGTGAGGAACAACCTTGTGAGCAAACTCTCCAGCCTCCCAAAGGGTGTGAATGACCGCCTCATGATAATGCAGCTTCCACTGCATGACAGCAAGCAGGCTACTCTCATCAGTGCCTATGGACCAACGATGACAAACCCTGATGACACCAAAAACAAGTTCTACGAAGAACTTGTTGCTCTCCTGTCTACTGTGAAGCACAACAACAAGCTCATATTGCTCGGGGACTTCAATGCCAGAGTAGGACAGGACAGTTCTGCCTGAGAAGGCATCATAGGCAAAAATGGAGTGGGCAAGTGCAATAGCAACGGCCTTCTCCTGCTACAGACCTGTGCCAAACATAGCCTCCTCATCACAAATACTGTCTTCCACCTGCCCACTCGAAACAAAACCTCATGGAGGCATCCCCGCTCCAAACACTGGCACCTCACTGACTATGTCATAATCAGGCAAAAAGATAAGCAGGACATCAGAGTCACAAAGGCCATGTGTGGTGCTGACTGCTGGACCAACCACAGGCTTATTGTCTCCAGGATGAAACTGCACATCAGACCTAAGAGAAGGCCACAGGGGGACAAGAACAAGAGCATGAAAAGACATTGGTGTGTTCCAACAGAAAACCTACTCCAAGGCTAATGCACTCACGGAAGACCTGGAACGCGAACTTGCAGATCTGAGATTCACAGCCAATACCGAGAAAGACTGGGTACTGTTCAGGACCGCTGTTCACTCATCTGCACAGAAAGTCCTGGACCTTTCAACACAGAAGAAGCATGATTGGTTTGATGAAAATGATGAGGAAATCAAAGCTCTACTAACGGAGAAGCATAGCCTTCATCATGCCCATCAAAACAATCCCTCAGCCGTCTCAAAGAAGGTGGCTTTCACCAGCGCACGCAGGAAAGTACAACTCAAACTCAGAGTGATGCAAGACTCATGGCTGAGTGCCAAGGCGGATGTAATCCAGGGCTATGCAGACAGGAATGACTCAAAACGATTCTACGAGTCTCTCAATGCCCTGTACGGACCCAAGCCATCAGGAAGCCCCCCACTCCTGGGCTCAGATGGTTCAACCCTCCTGACAGAGAAGACCCAAATCCTCCAAAGATGGGCTGAACATTTTGAGGGAGTCCTGAACCGGCCATCTATTATAAACAATGAGGCAATCGATAGGATGACCCAGGTCGAGATCAACGATGCCATGGATGAACTTCCTACTGTTACTGAAGTCCAAAAGGCTGTTGGCCAACTATCAAGTGGCAAAGCACCAGGGTCAGACGCCATTCCAGCTGAGATATACAAGACAGGTGGACCAGCAATCCTTGAGAAGCTGGCTGAACTGTTCCAGTCCTTCTGGACCCAAGGCACCATTCCTCAGGAACTCAGGGATGCGTCAATTGTCCACTTGTACAAGAGAAAGGGCAACAGACAAGTATGCGACAACCACCGAGGTATCTCGCTACTCTCCATAGCTGGTAAGGCCCTCGCAAGACTCTTGCTAAATCATCTGATCACTCACCAAGAACAAGGCCTGCTGCCAGAATCACAATGTGGCTTCCGTAAGGGTAGAGGGACCGTGGACATGATCTTTGCGGCACGTCAACTCCAGGAGAAGTGTCTAGAACAGAACCGTGAGCTCTACACCACATTTGTTGACCTCATCAAAGCGTTTGACACTGTCAGTCGCCAGGGACTATGGAGGATAATGTCAAAGTTTGGCTGCCCAGACAAATTCATCCTGATGGTGCGCCAGTTCCACGATGGCATGAACGCATGTGTCCTAGACAACGGTGAGGCATCAGAGACTTTTCCAGTCACGAATGGCATTAAACAAGGCTGCATGCTCACACCCACCTTGTTCAGTATGATGTTCTCAGCCATGCTCACTGATGCCTTTCAGAATAGCACCACTGGGATAAGCCTCAGGTACAGGCAGGATGGAAGGCTCTTCAACCCAAGAAGAGACTGTACTGAGGGACTTCCTCTTTGCCAACAACTGTGCCTTAAAGGACAGCTCAGAGTGTGAGATGCAGTCAAGCATGGACAAATTCTCCATGGCATGTGACAACTTCGGCCTCACCATCAGCACCAAGAAGACCAAAGTTATGCACCAGCCAGCTCCAAATGGCCAACAGGCAGAACCAACTATTACAGTGAAGGGGCAGAGACTGCAAGTTGTAGGCCTATTGACATACCTAGGTAGCACCCTCTCCCAGTCTGCAACAATAGATACCGAAGTCAACCACAGAATAGCCAAGGCCAGCATCGCATTCGGCAGACTCCGCAAAATTGCATGGGAAAGACGGGGCATTAGCCTAGAAATGAAGCTAAAGGTCTACCGTGCTGTTGTGCTTCCTACACTCCTCTATGCCTGTGAAACATGGACGGTGTATGCAAGGCATGCCAGACAGCTCAACCGTATCCACCTCACCTGTCTTCGAAGGATCGTCAGCATCAAATGGCAGGACAAGGTACCTGATACAGAAGTTCTTGAGCAAGCTAAAATGGAAATGGTCCACACCATGCTAATTAGAGCGCAAGCCAGGTGGGCAGGTCATGTTGTCAGGATGCCTGATGAACACATTCCAAAGCAGCTGTTCTACGGGGAACTCTCAGAAGGAAAAAGGTAGAGAGGGGGACAAAAGAAACGCTACAAGGACACCCCGAAGGCCTCTCTGAAATCTCTCAATATAGATGTGGCCTCCTGGGAAACTCTAGCACAAGACCACTTGGCCTGGCATATAAGTATTAAGGATGGCTGCAGAAGTCTCGAAGCCAGACATATTGATGGAGCTAAAGCCAAGCGCGAACTGCGCAAGACTAGACAGCCCAGTGTAACCGAGCGCACAAACTGGCGACGTCCCACCAGGAGGTTCGAACTCACGACCTCCGGCTTCAGAGTCCCGCACTCTACCTGTGTCACCAATAGGGTCAACCCCCTTGGCAAGCCAAGTAAGGTGCTTATATTGACTCTGCTACATATTCCCCTCTGATTTTTGACATCGTCCCGATGTCAGTGCTGCATTACAGCTTGGGAACTGATACACTGCCAGTAAATCCCAATCCCACTCCTGACACCAAATGTAACCGAGCGCACAAACTGGCGACGTCCCACCGGGAGGTTCGAACTCACGACCTCCTGCTTCAGAGTCCCGCACTCTACCTGTGTCGCCAATAGGGTCAACCCCCTTGGCAAGCCAAGTAGGGTGCTTATATTGACTCTGCTACAACAGCACATCAGCTAACGTGATGATGCATGCCTGCACCACATGTGCCAGGACATTCCGTGCCAAAATTGGATTGATCAGTCATCTCAGGACTCGCCGTCAACTGATCAATAGGATTACGAGGTCATCATCGACAACGATGGACGAACAACAACATAACGTGTAATGTTAAGAAACACAAGTGAATTATTGTTTTTTATTATTTTATTACATATCGCATATGTCACCAAGGATTTATTAAATTGAAAGGTAATGGTGATGTTATGATTCCTTGTTAATTTGGTAAATCTAATTCCTGGTGAAAGCTAAAAAAATTTGTGAATGCTTTCCCTTTCCTGTTGAAAAACGAAGAATGAAGAATAGCAGAAAAGCCTTTAAATTACACCTAAAGCTTCCACAATGTGAATGTGATTTTGCTATTCACATCAAGTATTCGCTAAATATTCTGTGATTCAGTAAATGTTTTACCAATTGACATGGGTAATCACTGGTTTAGGATTATGTTTAAACAAAACAGTGTCATATATTAGAAGCCTTAAACCAATGCAGCATTTAGAATTAGTAACTGCAGGTGTAGGCCTAATCTCCGTTTTCAGGAATTGCACAGGACCACAATCTGTGTTTTGGGGTTTTTTTTGTCCTAAAACCCATCAGACCTTGAGCGTCCTTTTTATTACAAACATCTGAGTCCTTTGAAGGCTGATTCCGTCTGTTTACCGTCATCTTTTCTAGGTCAGTCTGACACAAGCTATATTATTATATTATTTTTTCCTCTTCTACATGGACAGACTGAGGATCAAAGTATAAATAAGACTGCATATGCCATTTATTAAAAAGTGAGTTTAGTGTTATTGAACCAAAGCAACAATATGACATAGAATTACCAAAACCTGTGTTTGATAGTCAGTAGACTCTGGCAAATCACATGCACAAACACAGTAATCATCAACCTCTTCTGTGCTTTGAATCATGTAATATAATGTGTACACAAAGCCTTCAGTGATTAGGCATTATTAAGTGACAGCATGATATTGTAATATTCAGTTAATTTCATCATTGTCATGCTGGTAGCATTGATGAAGATGCAAGCAATTGTACTTAACTTAGATGTTCTATGCGCCTGTGGTCTCGACGAGGGAGGCACGGACAGTGGCGAGAGAGAGGCTCCCAGAGGCTGGCTGTTTTGGCGACAGCGGGGAAATCATTAGTCCTGCATCTTTTTGTCCCTGGAAAGTTCACTGTTATACTTCAGTCAGAGAAATAAGGCAATTGTTTTTTTGTTTTTTTTTGTATACTTTATTGATCCCCAGAGGGGAAATTGAGGGCATCCACCTGGATGGATGAAGCAGCCACGGTACGGCGCTATCCCTTTACCATTCACACACACACATTCACACCTAGGACCACTTTTAGAGTCTCCAATTAACCTAACCTGCATGTTTTTGGCCTGTGGGAGGAAACCGGAGAACTCCCGGAGTAAACCCACGCAGACACGGGGAGAACATGCAAACTCCACACAAATCACTGTTGGTCAGGGGCTGGGATCGAACCAGGGATCCCATGGCCAAGGGTGAGTTGCTGTGCTGCCGCAGTGCTAACCACTGCACCACCGCACCACCCAATTGAGTCAATAAAAGTCAGTGATACATCAAAAAATTGAAAAAAGTAGCTCAATGTTTTTCATTTTCCAAAGAAAAACTGGAGGAAATGAAAATACTGGCTTTAAAAATATGTAAATAGTTTATCACGTACACAACATTAGAGTCAAAACCCACAAAGTTAGACCGAAAAAAAAAGTAAAACCCCAAAACTTTGCAAAAAATACCCATATATAGATTATTTCTTTCACTCCTCATTTCTTTTCTTCTCACTCACTCACTATTAAACACAAGGGCCCACACATACAACACACACACATGCAGCGCAGTGCTGTTATTTCTCCAAGGTTACTGTTGGGCAGCTGTTTACGTAGAGTAACAGAACTATAGCCTTATAATAAGCTTGAAATGGCAACCCCAAAAAATGCTTGGAAAAGCAAATGTGGCAACCCACCGTTCTCTTCTTTTTTTTCCTACCGCAATGAAAACACAATAGAATTTCTCACCCAAAAGTATAATTTGCAAACGTCCACAATTTTAATCCTTTCCCAAAAGGATAATAAGTAATTAACCAACTCTTTTATGCTCCACAAATACCAAAAATCACAAACAGCAATTTTACAACCCGTTCTTACAGCCTCCGCGGAGAACTCTCACTTTTTTACACCAGAGCAGATTACACAGAGACGAAACAAACCAGACTGCAGAAACTTTTATCCAGCACTTCAACAAATTCTCAAAATAAAATCTACCAGTATTTCAACGGTCATGTAACCCCTCCGCTGTGTGCCGAAAGCCCCAGTAAGACACCCCCCCCCCCCCCCCGGTATCTTGCAATAGCTCACCGTAGCAGGGGAAATCCCATGGGCGATAAGCAGACACAGTAAGGGCACAAATCTTCCGTGAAAATCTACTTTTCTGGGATCACGTCACTCCTCCACGGGACGTTGAGAGCCTAATTATTTAGACAATAAAACGTCCGTGGTTAAAAGAGCACAAATCTTTCCCTTTTTTCTTTGCATGCAACTTCCGGCACCTCCACCGCACTGACAGGGTGCCGAGGACAGCAGACCCTAGGAGCCTCCCCGGGTCTTGCGATAGCGTTCACTGTTGCAGAGGATAATCTCGTTCCTCCCAAGGGATTATTGCAATTATCACTCATCGTGGGCAGGAATGACCCAGCGATCAAGCCGTAATAATGCACCCAAACAGCATCCGCGCAGTCCCATCGGTCCGGGTAATTTCATTATCTTTTATCCATAAACAACAACAACAAATGTGCTTACATCCAAGCCGCCTGTAGGATTCTCAGATCCATCACCCAGTCAGTTCCAGCGCCCCGGTTTGAAATGCCTTCACTGCAGTAACACTGAGCCTTTTTTTTTTCTCACTCAGCCTGGGAAGGTCTTTTTATCAGCTGTGCACTTACTGAAATGAAGCAGAGGTGCCGGAAAGACGGAGATATGTAGATCCGCTGTTCGGAGCGCCAAAATGTTAAAATAATTTCGAGCTTAAATTATTCAAAGTCAAAAATCAGGCGGAAAGTTGGATTTATGTACATTTATTACAAAAATATATAAGGTGTCACCCCAATGGCCACTTGGGGGAGAGATTACAAAGCATGGCATTCAGACACACCTAGAATCTCTAAAGGATCCATTTCTTTAGGTCTGATATATATATAGGTAGGAGAAAAGAGAGAGAGGATGAGGATAAGGGAAGGGACAGAACGAGACAGTCCTGATAATCAAAGCTTATCCGGGGAAACGTCACAGATGCTCTGAAGACATGGGGTCGTGGAGACATGCACATGAGGTCCATAAAACTAACAGAATGTCTATATATCTAATCTATAGAACTGATCTATACAGGCTGAGGAGTTCCAGTGTATTCCTGTGACCCGAAACAGGACATGTCAAAGAGATTATAAGAGTGGCTTAAATCATTCCTTACGCATGTACTGATCCTATACTGATCTTCAGTCTGAACTCTCTGAAATTGCTCACAGAAACATGCCAAGAATATATGAACTTATTTCACATGGAATGCACATATAAACATTAAACATGTCATATGAAAGGTATGATACTTCTCAAATATAATAATACATTATTAATATCAATAATAATGTAGATAATATGGAATTTTTCTATCAACAGTCATACCCTTGTAGACATCTGCATGCCATTTCATGTCTGTTTTAAAAAAAATAGGGACGTTAGAGGTGGATTAATTGCCTCGGTTAGCAAACCACGATACCTTTGTGGTGATAGGCTCTTTATTTCATCTGAAAGTGACAAGAAAAAGGGAGCCAAATGTGCCAAAGCCAAATTGCTAACATACTAACTAACCAAATGTGCAGTCTCATGAGGACCACAAACCTACCCAGTGACCCAGTGACCAGTATGTATTATAAACACTGACGAGAATATTTAACTTATTTACAGTGGTGTGAAAAAGTGTTTGCTCCCTTCCTGATTTCTCATTTTTTTGTATGTTTGTCACACTTAAATGTTTCAGATCATCAAACAAATTTAAATATTAGACAAAGATAACACAAGTAAACACAAAATGCAGTTTTTAAATGAAGGTGTTTATTATTAAGGGAAAAAAATCCAAACCTACATGGCTCTGTGTGAAAAAGTGAGTGCCCCCTAAACCTAATAACTGGTTGGGCCACCCTTAGCAGCAACAACTGCAATCAAACGTTTGCAATAAACGGCAATGAGTCTTGTACAGAGCTGTGGAGGAATTTTGGCCCACTCATCTTTGCAGAATTGTTGTAATTCAGCCACATTGGAGGGTTTTTGAGCATGAACCGCCTTTTTAAGGTCATGCCACAGCATCTCAATCGGATTAAGGTCAGGACTTTGACTAGGCCACTCCAAAGTCTTCATTTTGTTTTTCTTAAGCCATTCAGAGGTGGACTTGCTGGTATGTTTTGGGATCATTGTCCTGCTGCAGAACCCAAGTACGCTTCAGCTTGAGGTCACAAACAGATGGCCAGACATTCTCCTTCAGGATTTTTTGGTAGACAGCAGAATTCATGGTTCCATTTACCACAGCAAGTCTTCCAGGTCCTGAAGCAGCAGAACAGCCCTGGACCATCACACTACCACCACCATATTTTATTGTTGGTATGATATTCCTTTTCTGAAATGCTGTGTTACTTTTACGCCAGATGTAATGGGCCACACACCTTCCAAAAAGTCCAACTTTTGACTCGTCAGTCCACAGAGTATTTTCCCAAAAGTCTTGGGGATCATCAAGATGTTTTCTGGCAAAACTGATACGAGCCTTTGTGTTCTTTTTGCTCAGCAGTGGTTTTCATCTTGGAACTCTGCCATGCAGGCCATTTTTGCCCAGTGTCTTTCTTATGGTAGAGTCATGGACACTGACCTTAACTGAGGCAAGTGAGGCCTGCAGTTCTTTGGATGTTGTTGTGGGGTCTTTTGTGACCTCTTGGGTAAGTCGTTGCTGCGCTCTTGGGGTAATTTTGGTTGGCCAGCCACTCCTGGGAAGGTTCACCACTGTTCCATGTTTTCGCCATTTGTGAATAATGGCTCTCACTGTAGTTCGCTGGAGTCCCAAAGCTTTAAAAATGGCTTTATAACCTTTTCCAGACTGATAGATCTTAATTACTTTGTTACTCGCTTGTTCCTGAATTTCTTTGGATCGCAACATGATGTCTAGCTTTTGAGGATCTTTTGGTCTACTTCATTTTATCAGGCAGGTCCTATTTTAGTGATTTCTTGATTGAAAGCATGTGTGGCAGTAATCAGGCCCAAGTGTGGCTAGAGAAATTGAACTCAGCTTTTAAAAGATGTGATAAACATTTGTGTTTTAATGGGGGGGTGGGGGGGATCACTTTTTCCACACAGGGCCATGTAGGTTTGGATTTTTTTTTTTAACCCTTAATAATAAACACCTTCATTTAAAAACTGCATTTTGTGTTTACTTGTGTTATCTTTGTGTATCTATGTAATCTGAAACATTTAAGTGTGACAAACATACAAAAAAAAAGAGAAATCGGGAAGGGGGCAAACACTTCTTCACACCGCTGTATATGTGTGTGAAATTACAATATATGTATTCCTTTCTATATGATACGGATGGAGGTGCTTAGTAACAGTTAACTGGGTACATTTAGAAGGGATTATTTTTCTCGGCAGAGCAAAATAACTGGTTAAACAAATCAGAATATTTTGTCCTTTGTTGCTGGCATTTAATAAACTGTTGTATAAAAGCAATATTACACTCAAGGTCATGCGGTATCAATGAATATAGTAACTGCGGTTATGTCTTTAGCCCTCCACCTACGATGAACCACAGATACTACGTATGCATTCTGGGATCATCACCAAATGTTATAGATTCCTTTGTAGCCCAAGGAGCCCAGTTTCAGTCCAGTAGTTTTGGAGTACACACATTCGCAGTGAAAATATTCTGCCGTTTACATGCCCGTACTGTCGGCAGCAGCCAAGAGCCACCAAACTGATTTGAACAGCTGCAATCCAAACAAAAGAAGAGCGCGGTGGCAGACATTTTAAATGGCGGAAGCGATGGAGGTACGTGAATACAATGATAATTAAGACGAACAGGAGCTTTTGCTGTTTAGTGGCAGAGGAAGAAAACAGACAGGCAAAAAGACGGACTGTGGAGTGTGTAATTGACGAGGCATGTTTTTGTCTCAAGGCAGTTTATTACACATCTCCAACATGAGCAAAGTAGAAAGAGAGCATCTCAGAACAAACTCGTCGCTTATATCTCAGGTCTCCCCACAGCTCACAAGTCACATTGCATTCCTATTTAATCCCTTAATATCACCCCCACAGTGGGGGGCAATGGATCAGCGTTCTCTTCGCGCCCTCCGCCAGTACCCGGGCTCACCTGGGGAAGCTAATGATCCTACCAGCAGACTAAATTCGAAGAGACGACGCCTCTGTGCCAAGTCAAAGAAGAATCCTAGTCACAGTCCTAAAGCCGAAAGCAAACAGCCCCAAGAGCACTTTGTGGTAGGATCTGCCCTTCGCATATTACAACTAAACGTTGAAGGCCTATCTGCAGCCAAGCGAAGCCTTATCGAAGTCCTCGCCTTCCAACATTTGATTGATGTAATCTGCCTCCAAGAGACTCATATTGGCACAGAGGAAGCTGGCCACTTCACCATCAAAGGCTTTGACCTCCTGTGCTATGTTCTACATGCTAAACATGGACGTGCCACCTATGTGCGTTCTGACATAGTTGAAGCAAATCACCTGATAACAACACATTTCTCAGACACCATAATCATTGGTGGCTTCCATATTGTCAATGTGTACAAGCCCCCTAATGCCAACTGGGATCTGCAGGTCTTACCCACCCTGCCATCTATGTGGGGGACTTTAACAGCCATCACCCTGACTGGGGGTACCCAGCAGTGGACAGTGATGGGGAGGCACTTTCAGACTGGGCATCCAGAAATGACCTCGCTTTGATATACGACCCCAAACAAAGAGGAACCTTCCACTCTGCTAGGTGGAAGAAGGACTATTCTCCTGACCTGTGTTGGGTCAGCTCTTTGAATGGGGAGCCATATCCTACACAGATCCTCATTCTTGATGATTTTCCACACAGCCAACATCGGCCCCTGCTTGTACACATTGGCCTACAACTTCCAGTCATATACAGCCCAAGGAAGATGCGCTGGAACTTCCGCAAAGCCAACTGGAAGAAATTCAGTGAAACTCTGGACCGGAGCGTTGTTACCATCCCACTCCACACCATCACTGTAGATGAAGCATACAACTGCTTCTGCAGCGCAATCTTCAAGGCTGCCCATACTGCAATCCCACGAGGCTACCGACCCCTCTATGTCCCATGTTTGGACGGAGAAAGTGCTGCCCTCCTACAATCCAATCAAACATCAGGGGACCCAGAGATAGCAGACCATCTCATTGAATCGTTAAATACAGCCCGGCGAAAGAAATGGGAGGAGACAGTTGCTGACCGGAGCTTTACCCACTCTAGCAGGAAATGTTGGAGCCTCATCCGTCGCCTAGGAGCTGCACAGAAGCCCCCTAGCCAAAGCCGAGCATCCGTCACACCCAATCAAGTTGCATCCCACCTACTGACTATCGCCAAAGCACCCCAAGACAAAGACACCAGAAGAGCAGTTACAACTGAGCTAAAAAAACACCAAAAAATGCCTGTAGAGGAAACGAACCCTGAACCCTTCGAGGCTGCTGAACTGGAGAAAGTCCTACAGGGCCTGAAATGTGGAAAGGCAGCAGGATACGATAACATCTTCCCAGAATTCATGAAAAATCTTGGCCCCCGAGCCCTAACCTGGTTGACACAATTCTACACAAGGATCACACAAACAAACTCGATCCCAAAGAAATGGCGGACAGCAAAGGTCATTGCCATCCCAAAACCTGGCAAAGACCACAAACTACCAGCAAGCTACCGACCAATCTCCCTACTCAGCGTTCCTTACAAAATCATGGAGCGCCTAATACTGCAACGCATTTCCCCAGAAATAGAGGATATTCTAAGTGTGGATCAAGCAGGTTTCCGCAAGGACCGCAGTACAGGAGAACAAGTACTGGCCCTAACCACCTTCATCGAAAATGGCTTCGAGAGCAGACTGAAGACAGGGGCTGTGTTTCTCGATCTTACAGCCGCCTATGATACGGTCTGGCACAAAGGCCTCCTCCTGAAACTTATAAAGGCGATCCCTGCTTGGGCAACAGAAATTATAAAAACCCTGCTGACCAACCGAAGGTTCAGAGTCCACCTCAGTCAGAACACAAGTGCATGGAGAATGCAGAAAAACGGACTCCCACAAGGCTCAGTTCTAGCTCCAACTCTGTTCAACCTCTACATAAACGACCTGCCTACTACAAAATCCCGCAAATTCATCTATGCAGACGACATCTGTTTGGCATTCCAAGCACCAGACTTTGAACCACTGGAACGGGTGCTCACGGAAGATCTTGCTAAACTGGACCAGTTCTGCAAAATCTGGCGCCTAAAACCAAGCCCAGCAAAAACCGTCTCCAGTGTATTTCATCTCCACAATGCAAAAGCTGCCAGAGAACTAAACATCCACCTGAGCGGACTCAAGCTTAAGCATGCCCCAAATCCAACTTATCTTGGAGTGACCCTTGATAGGACCTTATCCTTCAAGGAACATCTAAAGGGGACGGCTGCTAAGGTGAAAGTACGAAACAACCTGCTCTGCAAGCTCGCTGGTGCAAAATGGGGGGCGGCAGTCTCCACCCTGCGCACCTCAGCACTGGCCCTTTCATACTCTGTAGCAGAATATTGTGCCCCTGTCTGATCCAGGTCATCTTACACACACCATGTAGACACCCAGCTCAACTCAACCATGAGAACTATAACTGGAACAATCCGCTCAACACCACTCCCCTGGCTCTCTGTACTGTCAAACATAGCCCCTCCACACATCCGGCGAGCAGCATTAACTCAAAGGATGCTCCAAAAAGTTAAAGATTTTCCTCACTTACCAATCCATGCAGATATCTACACCCCACCCACTGCCCGACTTTCATCCAGACGACCGATTTGGAAAAACCCTCCCCCAGCTGACTTTACCATCCAGACAGCTTGGCAAGAGGAATGGGAGACCAAGGAGGTCCCAAACAAACAGCTGGTGATAAACCCCAACCAACAGGTCCCGGGCACCAACCTCCCAAGGAGACAGTGGTCTACACTCAATCGCTTCAGGACTGGACATGGCCCCTGCTTGGCCAGCCTTCACAGATGGGGCAGTAACCCTAGTCCACTGTGCGCATGTGGAGAGGAGCAAACTATGGAACACATCATAGAGGCTTGCCCGCTCCAAAGACTGGAAGGAGGATTACACACCCTCCATACAGCAAACCAGGAGGCAACTGCTTGGCTTAAGGACTTTGCATTCGCTAAATAAAATAAACCCCCACAGTCTTAGGCCCACAAAGGATCCTCCAGGCCGTCTCTTGCATACCAAAGCTAACACTTTCACAGCTTCCTGTTATCTCCAAGGAAACTCTGCCTTTGTTCTTATCTAAGATGTGAGGCATTATGTAAGTCATAAAGTAGGTCACATGTGTGGCTACAGGACATTTGTTCACCCAGTATTGGCGGATTGCTCAGTGACGTGAGTTTCTGGGCGAATGCGCAGTTCACTGCAACCATTTGCGGGCGAGGAATGTTGGGACTTGGAGTTTTTAGTGAGTTTTTAATGAGTTTTACCTCATCCTTCCTCTGCAAAACTAAACAGCAAAACCAGTGTGAAAACGACTGATGTAATGAATAAATGGTGTAATTGCTGAAAACGTGTTTTTTTTTCAGTAACCGCTATTTTATAACAGTTCAGGTCCACATGCTGTAAAAAAAAACAAAAAAAAAAAAACAAAACTGCTGTGTTGTGCTGTAAACAAGTCGCTCTGCCACCTCTGGTGGCCCGGCATAGTTATTACAATACCTTTTCCCCTGGTTTTATTGACGTTAAAGGTGAATTAAATTAGTTTTTATTTCAAAAACAAACCTTATCTTGGAATTCTAACAAATTAAAAGTTGAGAAAATATGGCGATAGAATGATACAAGCCTTTAGTTCCACTTAATTTTGACCGGGCGAGCTGAAACAGAGAGGCGGACAGACGGACAGGTACGTACACACACACACACACACACACACACACACACACACACACACACACACGCATTGACTGATTACCGTATACCTCTCCGTATCACCAAGGCATAAAAATCATCCTGATCAATAAAGCACATACAGTATTTGAAGAATAAGGTCTACTCTTGCTAAAAACATAATTTGGTATTAAAATAAGAAACACTCTAGTTTCTCTAAAATCTGATGAATAATTTCGGCTGAGTTGCCAATCGCTCATGGACAACTTTTACACATTTTTTTTTTTTTTGTTATTTAGAGAAAAGACAATTGCAAAGTGGATTTCTAAATTTTCTGTAATATAAATGAAAGACAAAAAACATCAATAAATATATTTACATGTACCAGTTCACAGTGTTGTCAGGGTTAAGCTGCGACTCGTCTTCATTCCTCCTCAGTTCATCATCACAGAGGTTCACCATGGAGGAAGTCCATGCGCCACTCTGATCCAGTGGCTCACATGGGACCTCACATTGCTGGGGCTTGGAGATGAAGGAGGGACCGCCGGTGGACCCGGACATCGGTTTGGTGGAAAAAGGCTGTTTCAGCCACCGGCGGGACAATGAGGGAGGAGCAGCCGGGCAGGAGGACTGGAGCTAGCAGCTAGCAGGGAGCAGCTGGATGGTGAAAAAACCTTCTGGGATGGATTACAGAACAACTCACCATGCAGCTGTTTCGGACCCGGTCCATACAGGTAAGGTGCAGGGACTGCAGCCACAGCATTTTTTTAGATTTAGATTTAGTATACTTTATTGATCCCCAGAGGGGAAATTGAGGGTCATCCACCACCTGGATGGATGAAGCAGCCACGATACGGTGCTATCCCTTAACCATTCACACAAACATTCACACCTAGGGCCACTTTAGAGTCTCCAGTTAACCTAACCTGCATGTTTTTGGCATGTGGGAGGAAACCGGAGAAATCCCGGGGTAAACCCACGCAGACACGGGGAGAACATGCAAACTCCACACAGATCACTGTTGGTCGGGGGCTGGGATCGAACCCACGATCCCACGATCCCCCGGCCAAGGGTAAACTGTGCTGCCGCAGTGCTAACCACTGCGCCACCGTGCAGCCCTGTAATACTAGCTTGGTTTTTTTCATCAGCTTCAGGGTCAAAATCTCCCAAATCTCCATCATCATTATCGCTGTCTGCTAAATCACTTTCTTCACCTTCATCTTCCTTGTCATTGGTATCCACTTCGAAACTCAAATCAAGAATGCTTTCTTCCATTTTCCTCAAAATATGAACGCGATCTCATCGTTTTCAGATTGTATCAAGACTAGTAATTAATACATTGTTCAGCTCTGACGTCATGCATTTCAGGCCGACATTCCCAGCAAATTTTGGTCATCTGAAACCGCCACTTTCGCTGACTTTTTTCTCTCTCCGGATCACAGTTTATTCCAAAAAAATGGTGATATTCGAGGAAATTATATCATTCCCTGCGTAAACATACCAAATTCAGCCTAATTAAAAATCAATAAATTTCCCCTTTAAGCTGTTTTTGCAATATGCATATTGTGCACTCTGATATCTTTATAATGATATGCTGATATATTGTGCAGCCCTATTTTTTAAAACCATTAGAGCTCAATAGCAAATTGAAAATCATAAAGACAGCTGGCGAGAATGTTATTGGAGCCCCTGAGGAATCAATCAGTGTGTTTATTTGTGTTTTTTTCTTCTGTTCAGCAGCACAATAGCTGAGTCCATCCTGCTGGAGATGTTAAGTGAGGCAGACAAGGTTTAAATTCTTCTTCACTAAGAGGATAACTGGCTTACTGCACACACTGGTGAAAGGGGGTTAACTATCAGCTACAATGTGTAACTGAAGACCCACCACCACCACCAGCTTTACTCCTCACAGCCCCACTCCCTCCATCGCCCCCGCCACACACACACACACACACACACACACACACACACACACACAACCACTACCTCCTCCCCCACACACCCCCTCCCTCCCACCCTCCCCTGCTGCTGTTGTTGGGGTGGTCTCTGCTTCTTCTGTCACCAAGCTGCTGGTCTTTCAGCCATCCTGCTCCCCATCCCTCCCCGCTCCCACTTTTTTTTTTTTTTCCTGCCGCTCTTATGCGTCACAAGATTACTGAAGCAGCGCTGACATCTCTATCAACCTGACCTAACACCGTGGCCTTTTCCTCTCCTCCTCCTCCTCCTCCACAGCCTGCACTCCAGAATCCACCACAGTCTGGTATGAGCTGCACACACATGAAAAAGAAAGAGAAATAGAGGGAAAAGAATAAAAACTACAGCAGAAGGTGCTTCGAGCGTTCATACCACCACCAGAATCTGAGTGTTAGATCCGTCTAGGGATCCTAATTAAAATGCCCTAAAAAGGCTTAAATTTATTTATCCAAAATTAAGGCATTTATTAATGTTACATAAGAGTAAGCACAGTACCAATGAACATTCTCTGGCTGAAGACATCAACGTGGTGATATATTCATACCACATGACCTCAATCATAATATTGCTTTTATACAACAGTTCCACAATCAACTGACAGCAGGTTATGGTTTGTCATTTTTGTTGGTTTTAACCTTCTGAAATGCTTCCATTGGTCACATGATTGTCGAAAAATATTAAAACGCTCATTTCTCTTTAAAAAAAACAAACAGCACAGCCTTTATATTGTTTTTATGTTCGATTAGCCATTTTAACTGTTCTGGGTTTGTTCCTCTATGTCAAGAAAAGGTAAGACTAGCCTTGATACAAGCCACTGCTCTACTACTGACCAGCATAGCTGTCTGTCAGCAAACGTAGACGGTGGGGAGTCCAGCCCAGGTGTTAGTTTCAGACCTAGAGAGTTAGCTTACCAACCACGGTTTATATTGCTGTTTTCTTCATGTTTCAGTCACCCTAATAAACATCCATGTTTCCACCTGGTTCATTAATCCACAGTCAATAATATATCCCGTGTCATTTCTGGCTTATTTTGATATATTTTCACCGTGATGCTACATCGATCTGTTAGCGTTAGCTTGGCTGGGTGGTTGGCACTGGTTAGTTGAAGATATCAGTTTAGCCACTCTTTCACAAAGGTTTCTGTGTTTATTGTACTCCAGGGACTGATCATATCCTATCGACCACTGAAACCACATACCCTGTCCACCAATGATGCATTATTTTATTCATTCTTTTAGAAAAATTTCGGTTAGTTGGCTCAGGCTCACTAGCCGGCTAAGATTAGCAATAGTGACATAGGAGGGAGGGTGGAGTTAATTGCAGCTCTTTGGAATTTAAAAAGTAAAGCTGCAAAAGATGACTCGCAATGATGCTGCAGTAATTAAATATTTAAATGCAATTTGATCAAAGTAGGTCACAAAAATTTTATTAAGACCCATGGGAGCTGTCAACATGTGGGAAAGGTGCAGTGAATGGGACCTTTAAAATCTGATCTACTCAAAAATGTAAATGGTCCATGCTCTGCTCTCCTAAATTTCATTGAAGTTGCTTTAGTAGTTTTGTAAAATCCCAACAGACAGACAAATGGCACCAAAACCATAACCTCTTTAGTGAAGTAATTAGGAAGAAAAATACTGCAAGACATGGAGTCAACTCTTTGATTCCTCTAGCGCTTAAAAGTAATTTAGATAAGACTGCTCTATATTCATTTCCAGGAGGAACAATGCCCGTGGTGTGGTTTAGGTATCGTTATCGGCTATGTAGTCATTATATGTTTAAATATAATATCATGGTCATTTCTTTCCAATAATCCATCTTCTTTTTCTAGTACTCGGCGCCACACCAGTAGGCTGCCTTTTGCAACAGCGGCTCGATTCCGAGTTTTTTTCCCTTCCTCTCTTTTTGATCACTTTTTTTTTTTCACCCCACTTATATCACGGACACACAGATCGTCCCAAATGTCTCCTGAGCCGGTGGACGGAGCCACTGTTTATAGCAGGATACGATACAACAGGGAAGAGCTGCTAGCATTTAACCGCCACCCGGTCCCACTGGAAAAACTCGACATACCGAGAGAATTGAGGCGAAAGCGTCGCGGCTGCCGGGCTGGAGTAAGGCGGAGGACAAAAAATATAAGGTACAGACCCTCCCTTCCATCTGTTGTCATGGGAAATGTACGGTCGATACTGGGAAAGTTAGATGAGCTAGCGGCTATCTCCCGTTATGATAGCACTTACCGGGAGTGCTCTCTCCTTTTGTTTACTGAGACGTGGCTAACTGAACTAGCAGCAGATGCTAACATTGAGCTGGAGGGTTTCCACATGATACGGGCTGACCGAACACCAGAGAGTGGCAAAGCAAGGGGCGGTGGAGTGATAATGTATGTTAACAACAACTGGTGCAGACCGGGACATATCACTGTTAAACAACGACACTGCAGCAAAGACATTGAGTTGCTAGCTGTTAGCATGAGGCCTACATATCTCCCGAGAGAACACTCACACGTGATCTGCATTGTTGTTTATGCAAATCCGACGGCGAACGCTGGGACAGCACGTGACGTCATCTATTCAGTAACCAGCAGGCTGCAGACAGAACACCCAGATGCTCTTCTCCTCATCTCAGGCAATTTCAACCACGTTTCACTGTCTCCCATTCTGCCCACTTTCACCCAGTATGTCACATGCCACACTAGAGACAATAAAACACTGGATTTATTCTACGCAAACACTAAGGAGGCGTACACCTCATCACAACTCCCCCCACTTGGGAGATCGGATCACAACTTGGTTCATCTCCGGCCAGTGTACAAACCCCTAGTGCACAGACAACCTCCGGCCATGCACACTGTGGAGTTATGGTCTGAGGAGACAATGGACACTCTAAAGGACTGTTTTGAAGCCACTGCCTGGAAGCAGCTCTGCGATCCACATGGTGAGGACATCGATGGCCTCATTCACACCTTCACGGGCTACCTCAGCTTCTGTGTGGACAAATCCGTTCCCACCAAGACCATACGGCGTCACTCAAACAACAAACCCTGGATCAACCCTGAGATAAAAACACTTCTGAGAGAGAAGAAGAGGATCTTCAGGTCGGGGAACAGGGAGATGCTGAAGTCCGTACAGAGGGAGCTGAGGAGAAAGATCAGAGAAGGCAAGGACAGCTTCAGGAAGAAGATGGAGGACAAGCTGCAACAGAGTGACATCAACGGGGTCTGGAGAAACCTCAAAACCATCTCGGGGCTCCAGAATACCTCCCCCCAGGCCACGGGGGGCAGGGAGTGGGCGAACAACCTGAATCTGTTTTTCAATAGATTTGACCAACCGCCCTCCCCCCTGTCTGCACAACAACCACTGCTGCCTCTAAGAAATCAAGTCCTGCTGCCCACTCCCCACTCCACCGGCACCCCCCCCCCACTCCCAACACACAGCCCCCCATCCTGACCCTGACCAAGACCCAGGTGAGGACGGAGCTGAGGAAGATCAAGGCGAGGAAGGCGTCGGGACCGGACGGCATCAGCGCAAAGCTCCTCAAGTCCTGTGCAGACCAGCTGTGTGGGATTGTGACGTATATCTTCAACATGAGCCTGAAACTGGGGAGGGTACCACAGCTGTGGAAAACATCTTGTGTGGTACCTGTACCAAAAACTTCCCACCCCAAAGACCTGAACAGCTACAGACCGGTGGCCTTGACGTCCCACTTGATGAAGACCCTGGAGAGACTGCTCCTTGCTCATCTCCGCCCCCTGGTGGAACCAGCGATGGATCCACTCCAGTTCGCCTACCAGCATGGCATTGGGGTGGAGGATGCGGTGATCTTCCTCCTTCACCGTTCTCTGTCCCACCTGGAGAAGCCCGGGAATATGGTGAGGATCATGTTCTTTGACTTCTCCAGTGCTTTCAACACCATCCAACCGATGATCCTGAAGGACAAGCTGCTGCGCGCAGGGGTGGACCAGCACCTGTCATCATGGATCCTGGACTACCTCACGAACCGGCTTCAGTTTGTGAGAACCCGGGACTGTGTTTCCGACACGATCATCAGTAGCACGGGGGCCCCCCAGGGAACGGTGCTGGCTCCCTTCCTGTTCACTCTTTATACTGCGGACTTCTCACACAACACAACACATTGCCATCTACAGAAGTTCTCTGATGACTCTGCGATCGTTGGTCTCATCTCCAACGGAGATGAAGCTGAGTACAGAGGGCTTATCCAGGACTTTGTGGACTGGTGCCATCGGAACTGCCTCCAGATCAACGCGAGGAAAACTAAGGAGCTGGTGGTGGACTGCCGCAGGCATGGGCAGCCCCTCACAGCACCAGTAAATATACAGGGAACAGACATCGAGATGGTGACATCCTATAAGTACCTGGGTATTCATCTGAACAATAAACTAGACTGGTCACACAATACTGACGCATTCTACAAGAAGGGACAGCGCAGGCTGTTCCTGCTGAGGAGACTCAGGTCTTTTGGTGTACAAGGGGCGCTGCTGAAGTCATTCTATGACACGGTGGTGGCATCAGCCATCACTTTTGGAGTGGTCTGCTGGGGCAGTGGCATTACTGCAGCCGATAGGAAGAGACTGAACAAACTGATTAAGAAAGCTAGCGCTGTCCTGGGGCAGCGCCTTGATCCGGTGGAGGAGATAGGAGAGAGAAGGACGGTGGCTAAACTGTCATCTCTGCTGGAGTCCGAGTTCCACCCTATGCAGGACATACTGGATGCACTGAGGAGCTCATTTAGCAGCAGACTACATCATCCCAGGTGCACAACCGAGAGGTTTCGTAGGTCCTTCCTACCAACGGCTGTCAGACTGTACAACCTAAGCAGGGCTGCTCGCAGAGATAGCAAAAAGACGTAACAAACTAATAGTTTTTTTTGAATGCAAAAGATGCAATAGACTTACACAATGGTCCCCTCCGGCATACAACTAGGAACATACCGGTCGCTATGGAGGGTGAGAATATGTACGGGCACATAATCATACCATGTAGGATAACTAAATAGACGGTTATGCTGTTTCATCCCACCTAGCAACAATGCTCTGCACTGTGTGTGTTTATACAGTATATTTACATATTTATTCCATCTAGCTACAATGCTCTGCACTGTGTTTTTATATATCTACATATTATTCCATCTAGCTACATTGCTCCGCACTGTGTGTGTTTATATACTTGCATATTTATTCCACCTAGCTGCAATGCTCCGTACTGTGGGTGTTTATATATTTACATATTTATTCCATCTAGCTACAATGCTCTGCACTGTGTTCATATATTCATATATTTATTCCATCCAGCTACAATGCTCTGCACTGTGTGTCTGTGTGTGTGTGTGTATATATATATTTTATAGTAATATGTACATATGTATATTAGCTGCTCTTGCTTGCTTGTTTTTTTTCTTGCCTTCTGATTGTTGCTCTGAGTGTTGCTATCCCTGTGCTGTTGCAATCCTGGAATTTCCCCGTTGTGGGACTAATAAAGGCTTATCTTATCTTATCTTATCTTACTTTTGGTTTCAGGTGTGCAAAAATAGGACAATTCTACAGAAAGAAATCTTTCATTGTGTGCTTTTAAATACATTTCTCTTCGCACGTTCATTTCTGACATGGAATACACTGCCAGACAATTTGAACCTATCAGAACTTACTTTACTTGAAGTCTTTCACCATTAAGTTTTTCAGCAGGTGGAAGAATGAAGTGCCCAAAATTTTCTGGTAGACAGCAGCATTTACTGTGGACAATGATAAACACAGTGGACCAACACTAGCAGATGACATGACACCCCAAATCATCACAGACTGAGGACACTTCACACTGGACTTTAAACACCTTGGATTCTGTGCTTCACAGCTCTTCCTTAAAACTCTAGGACCTTGATTTCCAAATGAAATGTAAAATTTGGGTTCAACAGAAAAGAGGACATTGGACTATTGAGCCTTCTTTTTCTCTTTAGGCCAGTTAAGAAGCTTCTGGCAAAGTCTTTAGTTCAGGAGTGGTGTAGTATTAGGAACATGACAGTTGTAGCCCCTTTCCTGAAGATGTCTATGTGGTGGCTCTTGTTGCACTGCCACAACATTGATTCCACTCCTCGTGAAACTCCCCCAGTTCTTGGATCAACTTGACAATCCTTTCAAGGCTACGGTCATCCCTGTTCCTTGTGCATCTTTTCCTATCACACCTTTTTTTTCTTCCAGTCATTTTTCCATTAACATACTTTGATACAGCCAGACTTTTCAGCCATGACCTTCTGTGGCTTACCCTCCTCGTGGAGTGTGATGATTGTTTTCTTGACAACTGTTAATAGTCTTTCCCATGATTGTGGTTGAGTGTACTGAACTGGTCAGGGAGATATTCAGCATTTATAATGTTTGAATAGTAATTTACTCAAACTTTACACAAACTCAAAATGAAATTCCAATAATATGAAATACCAGATTCCTGATTTTTGGCTCATTATGGCAAAGGGAAAAGGAACTAATGCAATAGCACAGCATTCGTCATCCATTCACGTGTCACAAAAATCGCTACTCCCCCTAGGCAATTACCCCGACGCTCACCAAACTCACACACAACAGTCCTCGAGTGGGTCTGCATCCAGGTTGTGCTCAAGGCCAAGGTCAAAGGTCAGGAGATTTGAGCACTCTCACAGTGGTTTCATCAGGCCAGAATGAGCTCCTCCATCATTGGGTCTGGTTATAAGCTATAAATCATAATCATGAAAAAGAAATAGATAGTATTATAAGTATTTCCCTTTACTTGTAAAGAATCTAAACTATATAAAAGTTTACTTCAGGAAATAAATAAATAATGAAGAATAAGTTATTTTTCCCCATAATATTCCATTTTTTTAGATGCACCTCTACACCACAGTATCCCCCCGGGCTCTGTTCAGCCTGATTTTTTTTTTTTTTGACCAATCACAGGTCTTGGCTTCTCTGCAACAGCTGACATGCATCATACACGTGCACCTCCTAATGATGAGTGGCTTGGGAAAGGGAAAGAAACCAGGAGTGGATGTGACGTGATGTAACAAGGTGGGGTCAGTTTTTCATGTAGGGTCGGGTAGCTTTGCATAACTTTTTTCCCTCAATAAATTAAAACTGCATTTTGAATTTACTCTGGTTATCTTTGTCTAATATAAAAAAATTTGTTTGATGATCTGAAATATGCACGTGACAAATATGCAAAAATAAAAGAAATCAGGAAGGGGGCAAATATTTTTTCACAGAGCTGTAGTTCTGAAAGGAACTGCCTGAGCTTATATTGTTACTATGCAACAGGTATCTTTGAGTAGAAGGCTGTTCAGTGTTTTTTTTAAGAAGTGTTTGACTCACGCCAACCACAAGATCAACAGCTTTCTGTGCTGAAAGTGTAATTGTAGAGTGATACGTGTAGTCTTTTCTTCCTCCTGTCGGGTATTGTCCTGCACCTTCTGTCTCAGCATGTCCAGCTCGATTATCAGCTGTCAGTGTCTCTCTGCTCGGGTATAAGGGAAAAAAAAAAAAAGAGAGAGAACAAACGCCTGTAATTTCATTGTTCCCGCTGAATGAAGAGATTCTAATTCTGCTCTCTTTTCAGAAGTTATATTGAATTTACCCCACTGAATGCTTTCTTTGCTCATGGGCTGCATTCATCCAATCACCCCCCTCAGTGTTAGCTTTTGAGATTTGTGAGGGGAATGATTTTCATCTGCAAACAAACTGCTGTTCTGGATAGAATTCTTCTGTCGGCTGAGGCTGGGTGTCGTTATTAAGCAACTTAAAATGACACAGTCCGCAGGGGGCCCTGCCAGTGGAAAGATGCTGTCCATTAGCTGTCAACAATGACCACTGGTCTACCCTCCCATGGGACTGGCAAGCGAAGCATCATCTCATCCAGAGTCTGGCTGAGAGATCACACAGGCACCATTGTCTCAAGCAGCCCCAGGGTCTTATTGTAGCTGCGCCTCTGGGAAAAGGACGAGCCTTCACGTCCGCGGCCCGTTAAAGAATGGGCTTTCTCCCGGCGAAGGCCACAAAAACTGTAAGGGATGAATCTAGGGGAGCACAGAGAGGCTACGGAGTAGATTTGGAAAAAGGGGGTACCCCCCTCCTTAGACGGGCTTGGAGTCCCTCTCCCTCTCTCTCTCGGCGCTGACCTCTCTTCTCCACCTCTGTTTAATAATGCCTAGGCCTTGGTCATTATTTTGGGCAGATGGAGACGGGGGCAGGCCGTGAAAGGAGTCGGTGTCACTCCTGAGGAGAGGATGGTAGGGATGACAGAGAAGAAAAAAAGCGAATCAGAGAAAAGATCAAAAGCAGAAGCTCGCCTTTCACTCGCCTGAAAGCGCTAGAGAGGATAAGGAACGATCAGGCCTGGGGTCTCCTGTCCTCTCTGGCAATTAGACTCAGCTGATGGAGAGAAAGGCGTGAATGGCAGGGTTCAAGGCCCTCTCTAGGACTCACACAACGGGAAGGAGTTTTTTCCCCGACGCCTCCTTTATCTTTCTCTCCTTTCAGAGTGTCAGAAATGCAGCTGAAATATCTCTCCAAAAAGACAGCACAATCCCCAATGCCAAACCTTAATCACGGTGGCTGATGAGATTGAGGAGGAGGAGGGGGGGTGGTGGGTGGGGTGGCATTTGAGAGAAAACACACATTCTTTTCACAATTCATCTTTACACTTTATACGAGACCAGGATTCAAGGGCGGTATGGTCAGTTTATATGCGATAATTAAATGGAGCAAAATAGAGTCGATATTTTACGACAGGGGAGGACATACTCTTTTCCAATAAATAACTATATCTCTTTGTGTGTAGGGAAATTAAAAAAAAAAAAAAATCAACGGCTGGACATATTAACTGGAGTGAGAGACATTTACCTAATGCTCGCCATTCATTTTCAAACGAAGATAGCATAAAGAAAACTGGAAAGCCTAAAGGTTTGCACCAGATTCATTAAAGAAATAGAAGACAAATGAATTGGAATGGGTTGTGAACCATAATTCATCCGGTGCTGTTGGTGTCCCTGATGGAGAAGCAGCCACGAAGGGTTTCTCACAATGACTTGGGCTGTTTCATACAATTTAGTATTCTCCTTCTGACTAGAGAATTTTCTTGAGCATGGCCATGGCAACATTTCCCACAGGAACCTATTACCATCTTCTACATATGCAAGAGTCTCAATAAGCCGTCTATCATCCTCACAGAGGGGCATGTGGCTTTTGCTACAACTTTACCAGCTTGTCATAAGAGGCGCGCGGGGGGATTTCAATTACTCAGGTCATCAGAGAGGGAAGAGACAATATTTGGGTCACTCTTTTTTTTATTGGAACATATACAGTGTGTACTGTACTTTGGTAAAATGCTTTTAAAGCAGCTAAGGATAAAACGGATAAGTTTGTTCAGCCAATCTGCTGTGGGTTCAGGAGTAGGAGATGGTGTATGCATTCCTTCAAGAGCTGTGGTGTCAAACTCAGTTAAAGAGAGAACCAGTTTATGGCCACAGTAAGTATTAATTGGGAAGTTGGCCACAGATTAGACAGCTTGATCACCACTAATTATTCATTATGTCTCCTTCTCTGCTGATGGTTTCACTGACTCATTTCCAATAAAAAGTATCAAAAACAGCCTAAAAGCAGTATTTCCTCAGCTTTTGATTGGATTTTTTTTTAATGAAAACTGCTTACTTTAAAGTGTTGATTTAAATAAAATGACAAAATGCAAACCCACCACCACAACCTTTGTGGTGGTGGGTTTGCATGCCCTGATGATCCCAGGAGCTATGTTCTCAGGTCTTGGGCGAAGGGCCAAACTAAGAGCGGTCCAGTAGACTCTTATGAAAGAATCAAAAATGAGGATTCCATGTACTCTGCCCAGAAAGGGGTTACAAGAGCCCTGCCCTGGAGTCAGGCATGGGGGAGGGGCTCAACAGCAGGTGGGTCTCTGCCCATGGGACCCAGCCATCATACAAGAAAACAGTACCCATCTTGCCAAAGCCAATTTTGGGGGGAACCATACAACTGGTTCCCATGCTCTTGAAGCTCTGGGAGAAGTCGGTCATCCACGGAGGTCAAGTTGCCTGCGGTTCCACCAGCCCCACTCGGTCATGGGCTGGCACTGACTGTAGCTACGTATCCACCTAGGCGTGCATTTTCAGGCTTCCCAATTCATTGTCTATGTAGCATGCATTCTGATTGCGTTGTGTCAAGAACCTCGAGCTGTTGCGGGGAGGTGCCCATTCCTCATTTCCATGAATTCCCGCTCCAGTCCCATTTATGCAAATGAGGAGCAAGCAATCGCTTCCTGGAGGTTGTGCTGAACTTTTAAAATTATGGTTGTTAGTAAAAAGTAAATGCATATTCAGCAACTACACATTTATTTCTTGCCTCATTGGTTTTCAGAAACATTTACTGTTTACTTTTGAAGATACAGGCAAAAGTTTAACGTCCCAACATGTCATGAACAGATTAGAACAGCCCACCCTCCAGGAGTTGAATCGACCAATGATGTGCAGGTCAGGGAGGACAGAAGAAGTTCATTAACCTGCGCTTTTGTAGATGAAAATACTGCTTGAAGATCGGCTCATTGAGCTAGAGTTCTCTGACCAGGTGATAATACTTGCCGTGCAGTTTGTGGCTTCAGAGTATTGACTAATGTGACTCTCACCTGGTTGCATGCCATTCATGGTCCCAACAGATCCCTGATGTAGAGGAGGCACAGGGACGTTCTGTCAACAGAATGCTTAGATGGACACATAGCTAGTGAAAGTCCCCCCCCACACCGCCACCCGTCATCATCTGAAACTCCACTTTCAGGGTCATGCTCAGGTGCGTTTTCTCCTAGCACTTGCAGCTCACAGTCTAGTTGAGACACTAAAGGAATCTGTGGGTTTGCTGCTCAAAGGCAAGACAGGATTCTACCAGCAGCCCTTCTCCTGCCTCTCTGCATGGTAACAGTCTTTTCAGGTGTGCTTATCACAATGTGCTTGTTGGAGGTGTCTGTTGAGCCATGACCCAAGGTATTTGCACCCCAATACTGGACACGGGAGCCGCATGGGTCTACTCTCCAGGGGGCTCAACACCTGCAGAGATGATCATGGGGGTCCAGTGCTATGTGGACCAGGTGACAGTCGAAGGCAGAGACATTGGCAACCTGATCCCCGGAGCTTGAGCTTGTGCATGAGATTGAGAGTTTATAGTCGGACTCACCTTAAGCTGGATTCATACTGCACCTCTGCTGTCCACGTACATATAACCGGAAACCTTGTGTGACAAAATAAATTTACGTCATCATCTCCACTCCGCTAGTGTCCGCAGTGCTCGACTGCAGATGACTGCGTGCAGCCCAAATTTTGTGACCGTGCCGCCTGCCCATGACCTGAACGCGTTGAAAAGCACATGCGCAAGACTGAACGTCCCATTCACGAGGTGGCAATATCAGCACAGCATACCAAGACAAAGTAGACGAAGAAGACAACGAGGAAGCGGAAGACGAGAATAAACATACATGAATCATACATAAATACTTCAGCAGCAGCAGCATTTTCGTGGAAAAGGAGTGAAAACCAGGAAGTCAAGCAGCAGAAAGCAAGCAGCATTTCTTCGTTGGTGAAAATCCTGGCGCATCAGCGCTACCAGGCAGGAGTGAAACTACAAATAATGGTTGTGCGCATGCGTCAACCGCTTGGCCTGGGTAGATGAAAAAAAGTGAGCATGAACAGCGTTGCATGCGTGCCGGGCTTGTCCAAAGCGCACGCGGACCAAAGCAGTCTAGAGGGGAAATGCAGCATGAATAAGGCTTCAGTGTACAGCTCTGGTTCTGGAACTAGTTTTGTGGAGGGGGGTTGGAGCTCGGCTTATTCTGGAATTGTCCCAGGTGAGAGGCGGCAAGAAAGAGTAGATATTCTTGCTGCCTCTAGGTTGGGTTTTCTCCTGATGGAAAAAAAAGGTTATTTCCTTGTGCCTTCGGATGGGGAAGTGGGCCCTAAAAGTTGTTTGTGCTTATGATGGTTTAGAACAGTGGCAACTAACCATGTGCCATGGTGGCCGAAGACACTTTAGGTTTTCTCTTCTACCCAGTCCCTTCACCAGGTATTTTCACTGATCAGCAGTCAGAAGAAATTCAGTGAAATCACCTGTTGAAGACACTTGTGTAGAGGTAAAACCTGCAGGGTCTTGGGGCCACCATTGCATATGGTTTTGGACCCTGGACTGGTATGCTGAAAAGTGCTTCTGTTGTGTTTCCATTGTCCTACTGCAGCACTTCCCTGGTCATGTGGGCAGAGACACTGAAACCTAGAGGGGTGTGATTAGGGGGAACGGTCTGCCCGATCCGAACCCGAGTGGTTTTCAGTTGTTGGACTTCTGTGCCAACCACAGCTTGTTCATAATGAACACAATGTAATGTTTAAGCACCAAGACATCATAGGTCACAGGTCAATGATTGATTTTGTTATCATGTCTTCAGACCTACAACCATCTGTCCCTGACACTTGGGCGAAGAGAGGTGTAGAGTCTACAACTCCCTCCTCCAGAACAGCTTCAACCACATTCTGAAGGAGACTGACTGAGCCATGTTCTGTACCTCCATTGTTGAAGTGGCTGTCATGTCTGGCCTTTCGGGGCGAAGAAGAGGACCCAATCGCCAAGCGAATCTGGTAAACCACTACTTATTAATGACAAAAAGGGAAATAAACACTGCACGAGAGCAGAAATTAAATGAAATACTAAACCGGATAACGAGGAGTGATGACAGCAATAATTCCCAAACAGTGTGGTGAAAATAATGGTGAGGTTAACATAATGTCACAGCAAAGAACACAGGCTGAAAAGGCACATGTATAGACAGGGGATAATCATGGTGATACAGGTGAGGAAAGCAATCATGACAAACAGCTGACACATGAGGAAAACAGCTGACCGGATGGGTGGGGCTGACAAACACAGAGGGGATACACACCACATGTCATGAATTGCCCCTCAGGGCAGAGAGAAAGACCCACCCGCTGAACTGTGAGTTTGTGAGAGTTATTGGAAAAAAACAACAAAACACAAAGTCCCAAACAGTGCTCTAACACAAAAATTCAAACAATGAGCAAACTTATGAATAAAGTGTACCAGAGCAAGGGCTGGGCTCTGGTGAAGACGAAGGAAGGAGAAACTTAAGACAGCGGCAACAGGAAATGAAAATAACTGTGCTTAAATAGGGTCAAAAACAAATCACATAAGTAACGACAGGTGTGGGTCACATGAGCGGTGTTACGACCTTAAATGACCAAGATACCCAGGGGAGAGAAAAAGGACGTAACATAACCACTGGCTGCAGCGCACAAGAAAAGGATCCACTCACAAAATAAATACTGTACCATGGGACTGCTAGCTGCCAAAATAATAAGTGCAGTTTTATTTACAAGTGAAAACAAAAACTAACAGAAGAGAACTCAAAGTAAGAAGGAGGCGACAACAGCTTCAGGGTTCTCCTGGGCCAAAATAATAAACAAAACCCCCACTCTTTCTAGAAAGGAAAAAAAAAACTACCCTAGTGAAAGAAAATACAAAGACTTGCCTACCTGGCTCACCACAAAACAGGAGAAAACGTGGATCACAAAAGAAATGGCAGAGAACCCCTACAGTCGCTCCTTTTACACTTAAACACTTCAAAGAGCATAGGCATATAACAACAAGCCAGCAAGATACTGCAGCCTGATGCACTGTTCAATAATAACACCAACACAGTCCACACACTACAAAACCCAGTGGCCAAACGGCTCAGGACACTGGAGGCAGGATCTTTAAATAGGCAGCTCAATAATGATTGATGAAGAGCAGCTGCAGGAGCCCAGGTGGGTAGTTCAGGATCCCCTCAGGAGTGTAGGAGAAACCGGGCTCACCAGGGTGGATGCCAAACAGCCATGGAAGCCCAGGTGTGGGGTTCAGGGTCCCCTTGGGAGTGTAGGAGAAACCTGTACAGGTGAGAGAAGGGGAAAACAAAACAGAAAAAGAGTGCCTCTCTTCCTAGAAGAGAGAAACACCACTAAGGCATGTCACAAGCGGGCAGAAGGAAAAAATGATTCATAATTGGACCAGCTGGGAGTAATGAGAGGGTAGTGACCGAAGCTGACAGCTGACAGGGGCGACGCCCACACGTAGCACAAACCCAGAAATCCTACTGACAGCTGTCAACCCAGAGGAAGAACACAACAGTAAATATATACAGAATAAAATACCAATAAATCCAGACAGAGAAATAAATACAACCAAAACAAAGTAAGGGAATCACAAAACTATGACATAAACAGGAAAATAAGAACTATGACGAGAATTACATAAACCAAAAAGCACAAAATACAACAAATATATAAATATAGAGAAAAAGCCATGAGACTGAGCATGGCGGAAACCTCCAGTGCTCAGCTCATGACAGAGCCCCCCTCTCACGGGGTGGATACCAGACACCCCAGGGTAACATCAAAAGAAAAAGACCCCATCCCCATAGGAGCACAGCAATAACCCACCCCAGGTGGGTGGTGGGGGAAACAGGCTAGGAGGGAACAAAACACAAAACCCCGCTCAGGACCCACACCAGGCAAAACCCCAACCCCCCTAAGCCCCCTGGACTGAAGAGCTGGACAGTTGAGGTGGGTGGCCAGAGTCCCAGGCCCACCAGATGGCATGATGGAATGAGTCGGGTGGCCTCCCAGAGAACATGGGCCACCCAACTCTGCGGCTCAGTCTGTCGGGTGGTCTGCCAGAGTTTTTCAACCACCTGAACAGAAGGGGTGGTCCAGGAGGCAGTTGCCCAACAGGAAGAACTAATGGCGAGCACGGTAGGGGAGTCGGGGAAACCATGACAATGTCAGGCGGAGGAGAGGGAACCACGACAGCCTCAGGCAGAGAAGAGGGAGCCACGACGTTCCCTCAGGGGAACCACAACGGCATTTGGCAGAGGAGGGGGAACCACGACGGCATTTGGCAGAGGAGGGGGACCACAACGGTGTCAGGCAGAAAAGGGGGAACCACGATGGTGTCAGGCAGAGAAGGGGGAACCACGACAGTGACCGGCAGAGGAGGGGGACCCACGATGTTGTCCGGCAGAGGAGGGGGAACCACAACGGCGTCCGGCAGAGGTGGGGGAACCACAACGCCCTCGGACTGGCCTGTAGCACCCTCCGTGGTCCTGGACTGGGACATTGCAGCACCCATGGTGGCTCCAGGCTGGGACAAAGCTGTACCCTCGTTGGACCCGGACTGGGCCAGAGCTGCACCCACGGTGGCCCCCGGGCTGGAGCATAACACCCACGGCGGGCCCACACTGGAGCACAGCACCCAAGTAGCTTTCAGGCTAGGGCACAGCACCAACAGAGACCCGGACTGAGGAGGAGCTGCACCCACAGAGGTCCCAGGCTGGGATGGAGCACCCGCAAAGACCTCATCTGGAGGGGGAGCAGCACCCTCAGAGGTCCCAGGCTGGGATGGAGCGCCCGCAACAACCTCAGCTGGAGAAGGCGCAGCACCCACGAAGGTCCTGGGCTGGGATGGAGCACCCGCGACAACCTCGGCAGGGGGAGCTGGACCCACGGAGACCTCTAGCGAAGCTGGGTGATCCTCGGTGACCCTGGGGAAAAGCTCAGGCAAGAGAGGCAAAGAAACAGAGTCAGGGTCACTGGCAGCAGTGGAGCCCGGCGAGGTGAGCTCAGGTGCAGCTGACGGCTGCACTTGGCTCTCCCCACCAAGAGCCCGACAAGATCTCTCCAAAATTGAAACAATGAAAACAGAGAGTACTTGCCTGAGCTTGAGCTCCACCGCCGTCCAGGACTCCGTCAATCCAGGCGACGACGTCTCAGGTCCGGCCCTCTGGAGATCCAGTTCTGGCTCTGCTGCGGTGGCCCCAGCAGCAGGCATGGTGGTGGATGCAGTCCTGGGACCCCCCAGCGATGTAGCCCATGCAGGTGGCTCACCCAGCATGGCAACAGGAGGTCCATTCCCTGTTGGTGCTGGATCCGGCACAGCTGAAGCCCGGGGATGCTCACTCGTCGGCGCAGGCTCTGGATCACAGGTAGCACTTTCCCTCCGTCCGAACCGTGGCTGTGGGGCTGGAACCAGGTTCTCCAGGGCCGCAGTGGCTCATCACCCAATGGCTCAATCCTGGGGCCGGCGGACACTCAGGGGGCAGAGGAGGAGACACGGAGAGAGCAGGTGAAAAGTCTTTAACTGCAGCAGGCAGTGAGAGCTCACAGGACTGTGGGGACTAAGCCTCACCACCGGGAATCAGGCAAGATAATTTATATGTTGGTGAAAGAGAATAAAAAGACACTTGCCTGTGTTCCCGGGGCATGATGTTTTCTGCTGCAGCAGGTGTAGAATCTTCCCTCTCCGTGGCTTCAGCGGTTGTGGGCCCCTCAATGGAACGTGGAGGAGCTGCCCCTGCAGACACGGTGATGGGCAGAGCTGGGAAGGAAATGGCTGACCTCTCAGCAGTGGGAGAAATTACCAAGGAGGAGCAGGAAATAGCAGCTGCGGAGAGGGAAGAAGCTGACGATACAGCCGGAGAGGAAAAATACTGAGAGCGCACTGCTGCAGGAGTCTTCTGCCTTGGCGAAGGGGGAGTAGCTGCCTGAGAGGCGGGAGTATTTCTCCGGCGGTCCGGAGCTGGATGGCGATGTCGTAGAGCCAGTGGAGCGGGAGCAGGAATGGGTGAATTGGAGGTGAAGCAGGGTGTCTGCCACAGAGAGCGCTTCTGCGTTGGCTTCGGGCTCGCTGGAGGCAGCTCCCACGTCAGCCCGGGGAATGACTGCTGCAGGACAGAGAGTGTAGCCAGCAGCTCCGCGAACTTGGGGAACCTCCACAACCCCAGGTGTGCCTCGACTATGGCGGTTGCCGAATCCGCCTTCTCCCAGATTTTCTTTGGGCTGCGGGAGGTGAGGGCTTCTTCCACAAAGCCCTGGATGAATTTGGCGGCCCATTCCTCCTCCACACTCGGGGATCCCGCTGCTGATCTCCCTTTGATTACCAGGAGGTCAGCGTGCTGGGGACATGATGAGTGCCACAGAAACAGGTGAGTGAAAACAGAAACAAAAAAAAACAAAAAAAACACAACCCACAGCAGCTGGGTCTCTTACTGGCCACTGTCTTCTGTCATAAATTGCCCCTCAGGGCAGAGAGAAAGACCCACGTGCTGAACTGTGAGTTTGTGAGAGTTATTGAAAAAACAACGAAACACAAAGTCCCAAACAGTGCTGTAACACAAAAATTCAAACAACAAGCAAACTTACGAATAAAGGACACCAGAGCAAGGGCTGGGCTCTGGTGGAGATGAAGGAAGGAGAAACTCAAGACAGCGGCAACAGGCAATGAAAATAACTGCCCTTAAATAGGGTCAAAAACAAATCACATAAGTAATGACAGGTGTGGGTCACATGAGGGGGCAGAAGGAAACAATGATTCATAATTGGACCAGCTGGGAGCAATGAGAAAGGAGCGACTGAACCTGACAGCTGACAGCTGACAGGGGCGACACCCACACAGAGCGCAAACCCGGAAACGCTACTGACAGCTGTCAACCCAGAGGAAGAACACAACAGTAAAAATATACAGAATAAAATATCAACAAATGCAGACAGGGAAATAAATACAACCTAATACAAAATAAAGGAGTAACAAAACTATGGCATAAACAGGAAAATAAGAACCATTACAAGAATTACATAAACCAAAAAGCACAAAATACAGCAAATATACAGTATAACTATAGAGAAAAAGTCATGAGACTGAGCATGGCGGAAACCTCCAGTGCTCAGCTCATGACACCAAACAAGATAAATGAGACAGAAAGGAACATAAAGCATGGGCAGGGGCTGCAGACCTGTCCAGAACCACTACAGTACCCTCCACTTTAAGGGTCGGAGCTCGGACGACCCTAGGGTAACACCCATAAGAGAAAATGGAAAAAAAAAAAGAAAACCCAAAACCCCTCACAGGGTGGGTGGTGGGGAAAGGCAAGGAGGGCCAGAACAAACTGTAATCCTTCCCCACAGCAAAGACCAAAACCAACGCTGTTCATGGGCCAAATAAAGTTCAAGGTCCAAAGACCCAAAACAAAGCGGGTCGGGTGGTCTACCCAAGTCCATGGGCCACTGAACCAGAACAAACAACTGGTCAGGGGGTCTACCAAAGTCGAATGGCCCTCGAACTGGAGAACAACGTGGGTCGGGGGGGTCTGCCCCAGTCCATGGGCCCCCAGACCGAGGAGCAAGGTGGATCTGGCGGCCTCCCAGATTCCCTAGGCTCCCAGACCTTGGGATAAGGTGGTTCAGGGGGTCTATTCGAGTCCACGGGCCCCCAAATCAGAAAACAGGTTGTGTTACACAGGTGCCGAGGCACGCTGACCCCAGATAACAATGATTTGAGCACGCTGACCTCTAGATGTGACAGCTGGGGCGCGCTGTCCTCATGTGCTGATGGTTTGGGTGCAGTGACCTCTGAATCAGATGGTTGAAGTGCGCTGACCTCTGCATCAGACAGTTGGAGTCCTCAGGCTGGGACAGCAGGGGCGCGTCCTGTCCAGACGCCCAGGAATCCTCCTCAGATGCAGCCACCTCAGATAGGGGAGATGAGGTACAGGTTGAAGTAGGAGTCACACCCAAACAGTCAGCAGAAGAGTTTGGTGGGGAGGGCTGAGAAGCAGATGGAGGCTGCAACTGGGTCTCCCTACTAGGAGCAAGACAAGATCTCTTTAATACAGATATTAACAAAACAAAAAAGAGGACGTGCCTTAACTCATGTTCTTCCGCTGGTGAGGACCCCAGTACTGCCGATGTTGGGATGATGACATAAAGAGAAGCAGTCTTTGCAGGAGCGTGCACATGAAGCGAAACAATCTCTGCAGGAGCGTGCACATGAGCAGTCTCTGCAGGAGCGTGCACGTGAGGTGGGACCGTCACTGCAGGAGCGTGCACATGAGGCAGAACAGTCTCTGTAGGAGCGTAAACGTGAGGCGGAACAGTCTCTGCTGGAGCGTGGACATGGAGAGGAGCAGTAACTGTGCTTGAGCTCACCTCCTCCGCCATGGACCCAGCTGAGGTAGAAATGACCTCGGGGAAACAAGGGGTTAAGGTGAGTGGAGGAATACACAAGGGGATGGCAGCAGAAAAAACATTTTAGGGCTCAGCAGCAATAAGAGGCGGCTGCTGAGTCTCCTCACTGAGGACAAGACAAGACCTCTCACTATTAGATGTTAAAAAATGAGAAAATGTTACTTGCCTTATCCTCAGTTCTGTTGTCGCTGAGGTTGCTGCTGTTGTCAACCCCACTGATGGAAAACCAGACGAATCACTCCGGGTGGCTACGGCGATCCTGTCACTCAGCGGCGAGGGCTGGAGTTGGAGCGAAGGGGAGGTGTGTGGAACTTGTGGGAGCCAGGGGATGTTTCTGCATCGGCACAAGTTCCGGTGTCCCACATGACTTCCTCATCAACCCACGATATGTCCAGTAGAGGTTGGAAACGGTGCCCAGTAGTCCCGCCAGCTCGGGGTATCTCCGCAGACCAGGGTGCTCTTCCAAAATCCCAGCTGCGGAGTCACTCCAGGGCCTCCTCCGAGGTGTGGGAGGCACGGGATTCCGAGACAAAATCCTGAATGAACCGGGATGCTCACTGCTCATCCACAGTAGGACTGCCAGCTCCCAACCTCCCTTTGCCCACTGGGTCCTCTGCAGGTAGAATCCAATTGAAATCCTCAGACCTGGCAGGTGACAAGGAGGGGGGTGGAAGTGTTGGTAGCGGGGGAAGATGGAAATTCTGCACCCGAGAATGGAAACGCAGGCTTGGCCTGGCCTCCAGCAGATTGGTGATCCCCCCCCATCAATGCATCTCATCTTCCCGGGAAGAGCAGCTCCGAGCAGCGGCCACCAAATCCTCAATTGCCCGGACACAGCATCTCTCTGCCTGACTCCACCTCATCCTCCTCTTACCAGGCTCGCCCGCTGGGTCCATTGTTGGCTGTGATGTACTGTCATGTTTGCCCTTTCAGGGTGAAGAAGAGGGCCCAATCGCCAAGCAAATCTGGTAAACCATTATTTATTAATGAAAAAAAGGGAAATTAACATGGCACAAGGGCAGAAATTAAATGCAATAATAAACTGGATAAATGGGGAGTGATGACAGCAATAATTCCCAAATAGCGTGGTGAAAATAACAGTGAAGTTAACATAACGTCACAACAAAGAACACAGGCTGAAAAGGCACATACTGTATATAGACAGGGGGATAATCATGGTGATACAACACAGGTGAGGAAAGAAATCATGACAAACGGCTGACACATGAGGAAAACAGCTGACTGGACGGGCGGGGCTGACAAACACAGAGGGGATACACACCAAACACGATGAATGAGACAGACAGGAACATAAAGCATGGACAGGGCCTGCAGACCTGTCCAGAACCACTACATTGGCTGCCGAGAGCTGTGGCCGTAATGTCAATGGTGCTTCTCAGGGTGGCAACACCCCAACCAAATGGTGAAAACCAGAGGCGTGGGGGGCCGTCAGGCTGCTCAAATTCAACTGAGCTCAGGTAACTCAAGTGCGGCTGAAACAAAAATTCAACTGACGTGGTTAAAAAGAAATTCTGAAATCCATGACCCAATGTAGAAAAGATATGAGGAAAGAAAATACTTCAAAAGACTGAAAGTTTCATGAATTCTAAAGGGTTCCAACAGCTAAAATAATGGGTCACAGTAGTAAATATTACCAACAACCCATTAAACCTAAACAATCATGATTTAACTATTCTCTTTACTGAAACTTTACTTTTATATCTTTTATACTTATTAAATCACATCTCCTAACAACAGCAGATATTTTCCATGCATTTTGCACAGCTGCTGAATGTCACTCATTTTCTGAATTTAATTGTGATTCCCCACAACAGTCTCAATTGCACATACATGCTGGATCTGTTGCTGCGGTGCGCTGCAGCGATGCTGTCAACATGACTGCCATATTGGACCGGCGAGTTGTGCCTCTGAGTGCATGACAGTTCAGTGATGCAGAAGTAAACAGTCATTTGCCTCATTTTCTTTTCTGCAATGCACGTTTTGCTGTCTTTCTTCAACTTTTATTGTCTTTTGACACTCAAGCCAACAAATTCCTCTGTAGAGAGCTATGCAACAGTACATCTGTTTAGATATAAACAAGGCTTGCATGGTAGTTAAATGTTAGCACAGTTAAACAGGTTTAAATCTCGTAAAGATGATTTAGAAATTGTAACACAATACTACATGCAACTATTCAGGAATCACACTTATCATTAGTTAAGTTAGAAATAATAATTTTAAAGGCCCCATTCTCTGCACTTTTTCCACATGTTCCCACAGGTCTTAATAGAATGTCTGTGGCGAACTTTGGTGAAATGCATTACGTTACGTTGCGTTACTTATGATGCTGCTAATATCACTTGGTAGTGTTCGCTGGCTAGTTCCCAGCTTGGCGAGCTAACATAGCCTGAGCCAACTAATGTAAATCTGTCTTAAAGAATAAATGAAATAAAGCATCATGGGTGGACAAGTGGGTGAGTGGTTTCAGTGGTTGACAGGATATTCAATTCATTTCAATTCAGCTTTATTTATACTGCGCCACGTCACAACAAAAGCCGTCTCGTGGCGCCACAGCGCAGAAAAAAACCACACAGTCTCAGAAAAACCCAGCAATCAGACGATCCCCTATGAGCAAGCACTAGGCGACAGTGGAGAGGAAAAACTCCCATTTGGAAGGAAGAAACCTCTAGCAGAACCAGGCTCAGGGAGGGGCAGTCGTCTGCTGCGACTGGCTGGGGATGAGGGGATAGGGAGGATGGAGAGGACAGACATAAAGAACATAACAGCAAGATGCCAAGTACATTATTGGAGGTCAGCCAGCAGTATGGATCAGATAACAACAGAACAAAAGTGGGGTTAAGAGACACAAAATCCCTCCTTAAACGTAAGCTATATTAAAAAGGAAGGATTTTACCCTGTTCTTAAAAACAGAGACCAAGGTTATGACTGGTCCCTGGAATGCAATAAGCACAGAAACAATTGTTAATGAATGAATGAATGGGAAACTGCTAATGGCAGCTAGCCACCTTGGGTTCCAGTCAGGGTATAGTAACGTATAGTAAAGTAAGCTAAAGTCATATCTAAGAATGATGTATATGGTCAAGTATTGGTAGATGAGCAAGTATTCCAGTGGGGGTAGATACAATTTATAGAAAACAGTGTTCAAAACTGGCTGCGATCAGACAGATACTATAGGCTAATGCTAGGCGACCTGACTGTCAGCTTTTCCCTGCCAAGGGGAACTCTTATATGGTTAGACATATTCACCCTGACTGCCTAGCCACGCTTATGCCAACGGTTCGATCCACCATCATGGGAAAAAAAATAACAAACCAGAATGAGGTGAGATACAGTATATTATCAACTGTGGATTAGTAAACCAGGTGGGAACAGGGATGCCTACTCTGGTGACTGAAGTTTAAAGAAAATAACAATATAAAACGTGCTCTGTAAGCTAACTCCATGGTAGCACTAACACCTTGGGCTCAGAAACTCTGGGCTGAATCATCACAGCCAAAAGCACAGTGAGGCACTGCAACTAAAGACCAGATTATGTGTTAGTGATGTAGGGAAACGGAACCCGGGAGAGCAATACCAACTTCTGTCCATTCTGCTGACGTGTTAAAATATAGGCTAATCATTATTTATAAGTGAAGAGGGAGTTTAATATTTTTACTGTAGTGATATGACCCAAGAAAGCATTTTAGAAGGTTAAAACCCCAAAACATAGCACGGTTTAGTGAATGGGACATTTAACTCTAGTTGGTGTCAATTGTTTCAAATAAGCTTCAGATAAATACATCAGTAAATATTGTACAATGTATCACTTTTGGAGCTTTATGCCTATATTCCTGCTGCTTATGTCTGTTTAGTGTTTTATTTTTAGTTTTGTTGAATTTTTAATAATTTTGGCCATTTTTATGCACCTTGGTCTACCGAAACAGTATTCCATTAATCTATACATCGCATATTGTATGTGGAAAAAAAGGGTTTTTAGACCATTATGTACAGCACAGATGTCAGCCATTTTATTTAAGAAGATGTCACACCCTTGAACAAGAGGATGGTAGCTAATTTAAGTATATGCTTGAACAAACAACCTATGGGGGGTTATTGTCTTGAGGACCATGGCCTCTTCAACAACACATGCCGATGACTGAGTACTTAAGGGCTGTAAAAGAGGACCAAATGAGTATTTGTCCACAACTGAAAGTAGTCCCTGTTAAATGCACCATTTACGCTGAGTGCTGCTTGTCAGACATGATGGTCCTCGGCTCAGCTCAAGAAGTTTTTTAGCTGTATTTATTTGGGAGCAGCCGTGAATTGTTCACAGCAGAAGTTGGCGCGGAGTTCCATAAGCAGGCTGGGAAAGTCCACAAGTACTGAGAGTTTTAGGTATTTTAGTGGGACATGGGTGGGAAAAAAATGATAGCTTGATTACCAACAAAGGGAAGATTTTTTTTTGATTAAATCCTGAAGGGTATTTATGAAGAGAAAAATCTATATAGAAAATAAATGTATCATTTGTGTATTAGGATGTATGGGGGGCAATGGATCAGCGTTCTCGTCGCGCCCTCCGCCAGTACCCGGGCTTGCCTGGGGAAGCTAATGATCCTACCAGCAGACTAAATTCAAAGAGACGACGCCTCTGTGCCAAGTCAAAGAAGAATCCTAGTCACAGTCCTAAAGCCGAAAGCAAACAGCCCCAAGAGCACTTTGTGGTAGGATCTGCCCTTCGCATATTACAACTAAACGTTGAAGGCCTATCTGCAGCCAAGCGAAGCCTTATCGAAGTCCTCGCCTTCCAACATTCGATTGATGTAATCTGCCTCCAAGAGACTCATATTGGCACAGAGGAAGCTGGCCGCTTCACCATCAAAGGCTTTGACCTCCTGTGCTATGTTCTACATGCTAAACATGGACGTGCCACCTATGTGCGTTCTGACATAGTTGAAGCAAATCACCTGATAACAACACATTTCTCAGACACCATAATCATTGGTGGCTTCCATATTGTCAATGTGTACAAGCCCCCTAATGCCAACTGGGATCTGCAGGTCTTACCCACCCTACCCCACCCTGCCATCTATGTGGGGGACTTTAACAGCCATCACCCTGACTGGGGGTACCCAGCAGTGGACAGTGATGGGGAGGCACTTTCAGACTGGGCATCCAGAAATGACCTCGCTTTGATATACGACCCCAAACAAAGAGGAACCTTCCACTCTGCTAGGTGGAAGAAGGACTATTCTCCTGACCTGTGTTGGGTCAGCTCTTTGAATGGGGAGCCATATCCTACACAGATCCTCATTCTTGATGATTTTCCACACAGCCAACACCGGCCCCTGCTTGTACACATTGGCCTACAACTTCCAGTCATATACAGCCCAAGGAAGATGCGCTGGAACTTCCGCAAAGCCAACTGGAAGAAATTCAGTGAAACTCTGGACCGGAGCATTGTTACCATCCCACTCCACACCATCACTGTAGATGAAGCATACAACCGCTTCTGCAGCGCAATCTTCAAGGCTGCCCATACTGCAATCCCACGAGGCTACCGACCCCTCTATGTCCCATGTTTGGACGGAGAAAGTGCTGCCCTCCTACAATCCTATCAAACATCAGGGGACCCAGAGATAGCAAACCATCTCATTGAATCGCTAAATACAGCCCGGCGAAAGAAATGGGAGGAGACAGTTGCTGACCGGAGCTTTACCCACTCTAGCAGGAAATGTTGGAGCCTCATCCGTCGCCTAGGAGCTGCACAGAAGCCCCCTAGCCAAAGCCGAGCATCCGTCACACCCAACCAAGTTGCATCCCACCTACTGACTATCGCCAAAGCACCCCAAGACAAAGACACCAGAAGAGCAGTTACAACTGAGCTAAAAAAACACCAAAAAATGCCTGTAGAGGAAATGAACCCTGAACCCTTCGAGGCTGCTGAACTGGAGAAAGTCCTACAGGGCCTGAAATGTGGAAAGGCAGCAGGATACGATAACATCTTCCCAGAATTCATGAAGAATCTTGGCCCCCGAGCCCTAACCTGGTTGACACAATTCTACACAAGGATCACACAAACGAACTCGATCCCAAAGAAATGGCGGACAGCAAAGGTCATTGCCATCCCAAAACCTGGCAAAGACCACAAACTACCAGCAAGCTACCGCCCAATCTCCCTACTCAGCGTTCCTTACAAAATCATGGAGCGCCTAATACTGCAACGCATTTCCCCAGAAATAGAGGATATTCTAAGTGTGGATCAAGCAGGTTTCCGCAAGGACCGCAGTACAGGAGAACAAGTACTGGCCCTAACCACCTTCATTGAAAATGGCTTCGAGAGCAGACTGAAGACAGGGGCTGTGTTTCTCGATCTTACAGCCGCCTATGATACGGTCTGGCACAAAGGCCTCCTCCTGAAACTTATAAAGGCGATCCCTGCTTGGGCAACAGCAATTATAAAAACCCTGCTGACCAACCGAAGGTTCAGAGTCCACCTCAGTCAGAACACAAGTGCATGGAGAATGCAGAAAAACGGACTCCCACAAGGCTCAGTTCTAGCTCCAACTCTGTTCAACCTCTACATAAACGACCTGCCTACTACAAAATCCCGCAAATTCATCTATGCAGACGACATCTGTTTGGCATTCCAAGCACCAGACTTTGAACCACTGGAACGGGTGCTCACGGAAGATCTTGCTAAACTGGACCAGTTCTGCAAAATCTGGCGCCTAAAACCAAGCCCAGCAAAAACCGTCTCCAGTGTATTTCATCTCCACAATGCAAAAGCTGCCAGAGAACTAAACATCCACCTGAGCGGACTCAAGCTTAAGCATGCCCCAAATCCAACTTATCTTGGAGTGACCCTTGATAGGACCTTATCCTTCAAGGAACATCTAAAGGGGACGGCTGCTAAGGTGAAAGTACGAAACAACCTGCTCTGCAAGCTCGCTGGTGCAAAATGGGGGGCGGCAGTCTCCACCCTGCGCACCTCAGCACTGGCCCTTTCATACTCTGTAGCAGAATATTGTGCCCCTGTCTGGTCCAGGTCATCTTACACACACCATGTAGACACCCAGCTCAACTCAACCATGAGAACTATAACTGGAACAATCCGCTCAACACCACTCCCCTGGCTCTCTGTACTGTCAAACATAGCCCCTCCACACATCCGGCGAGCAGCATTAACTCAAAGGATGCTCCAAAAAGTTAAAGATTTTCCTCACTTACCAATCCATGCAGATATCTACACCCCACCCACTGCCCGACTTTCATCCAGACGGCCGATTTGGAAAAACCCTCCCCCAGCTGACTTTACCATCCAGACAGCTTGGCAAGAGGAATGGGAGACCAAGGAGGTCCCAAACAAACAGCTGGTGATAAACCCCAACCAACAGGTCCCGGGCACCAACCTCCCAAGGAGACAGTGGTCTACACTCAATCGCTTCAGGACTGGACATGGCCCCTGCTTGGCCAGCCTTCACAGATGGGGCAGTAGCCCTAGCCCACTGTGCGCATGTGGAGAGGAGCAAACTATGGAACACATCATAGAGGCTTGCCCGCTCCAAAGACTGGAAGGAGGATTACACACCCTCCATACAGCAAACCAGGAGGCAACTGCTTGGCTTAAGGACTTTGCATTCGCTAAATAAATAAATAAATTAGGATGTATGTATATACATTTCTGTTATGGTATGTGTAGAAGTTTTGGTTTGTGTAAAAAGATATCTGCACTTCTGTGTATGTAGATTTATGTGTATTTGTGCATATTCATCCACACAGATCAGGGCCGTTTCTATCTTTTTGTGTGCCCTATGCAAGATTGTGTTTGAAGGGCCCCTATTTTTGTAAACCCTTTAAAAAAAATTCTCTCCCCTTTCAACCAAAACTACAACAAAATAAATAAATAAAATAAACCTGGGCCATTGTTTACATCAGTGGTTCACAAGGTTTTCTCTATGGACTTGTGTCCAAGATAAGCCAGGCCCCCTACCCACACACACCAAAAGAGTAAAGCCCAAATCATAGTGGCAAAAACGCATTGGTATGCAAACGAGTGCAGTGGGCACATTTGTGCGCGAACCCTACAGCACATGCACAAACCCTATAGGACGGGCAGCATGGTGGTACGGTGGTTCGCACTGTTGTCTAACAGCTAGAAGGTTCCAGATTCAAATCCCCAGGTTGGCATGGGTAGGAACCTTTCTGTGTGGAGTTTGCATGTTCTCCCTGTGCTGCGTGGGTTTACTGTGGGAACTCCACTTTCCTCCCACAATCCAAAAACACGCATGTTAGGTTAACTGGTCATTCTAAATTGTCCCTAGGTATCTGGTAGGCCCTTAGAATAGAAGGTTAGTACTAGTGAAGCACTTTGAGTGGTCTTGAGACTAGAAAAAGTGCTTTATAAGTACAGGTCCTTATCCTTATGCAGAGAGGTGAGCGCTGACCGAGTACATGCAGCCCTAGAAAAGTTAATGCACGTACAAGTATGCAAATGGTGACAGTGAACTGTCCCTGCGCCTGGAAACTCCCACCAGAGGGAAGTACTGAGCAATATGCCAATACTGGGGGAACATATGTCCGTCTTTTTGCCCGTCTGTTTTCTTTTTCTTCCACTAAACAGCAAAAGCTCCTGTTCATCTTGATTGTCATTGTATTCACGTACCTCCATCACTTCTGCCATTTAAAATGTCCCTCACCGTGCTCTTCTTTTGTTTAGATTGCAGCTGTTCTAATCAGTTTGGTGGCTCTTGGCTGCCGCCGACAGTATGGGCATGTGAGCTGCAGATTATTTTCACTGTGCATGCGTGAAACACAGCTGCTGAGCGCCAGCTGCAATGGCTCAAAAAGCACTCGAAATATTGCTGTGTACACAAACACAGTCTACAGGACACAAACATTTTCCCCTTGGAGGGATTTTGAACAGGCCGTAAGGTGATTCATTAAAAATCTTTTTATGCAAACCAAAAGTATATATGTTTGAAGCAGGGCTGTACTCAAGTATTCAATTTGCCTAATGTTTGTTGGTTGTATGAGTATCAGGTTTACAAATTTGATATTTGGGTATTTGCCCAACCATGGACAATGTGATAACAGTCCAAACTTTACCAAAAGGAATAAATAGATAAGAAAAAACTCAAATATACTGTACATGATAAAAAAAATGCAGATTTGTGAGGGAAACTGCAAATTAAAGGGAAAAGAATACAATTTGCAGTAAAAACTTGTATGTTTACAAGAAAAAGGGGTCGCAGATTTACAAGAAAAGTTGCAGAGGCGTCAACAAGTTACATATATACAGTGGATATAAAAAGTCTGTACACGCCAGTTCAAATGCCAGGTTTTTGTGATGTAAAAAAATGAGCCCAAAATAAATAATTTTAAAACTTTTTCCACCATTAATGTGACCTATAACCTGAACAGCCCAATTGAAAAACAAACTGAAATCTTTTAAGGGGAAAAATAAAAAAGTTACAATAACCTGTTTGCATAAATATGCACACCCTTAAACTAATATTTTGTTGCAGCACCTTTGGCTTTTATTACACCACTCAGTCTTTTTCGGTAGGAGTCTATCAGCGTGGCACATCTTGATGTGGCAATGTTTGCCCACTCTTCTTTGCAAAAACCCTCCAAATCTGCCAGATTGTGAGGGCATCTCCTGTGCATAGCCCTCTTCAGATCACCCCACAGATGTTCAATCGGATTTAGGTCTGGACTCTGGCTGGGCCATTCCAAAACCTTAATCTTCTGGTGAAGCCATTCTTTTGTTGATTTGGATGTGTGCTTTGGGTCATTGTTGTGCTGAAAGATGAAGTTCCTCTTCATCTTTAGCTTTCTAGCAGAAGCCTGAAGGTTTTGTGCCAACACTGACTGGTATTTGGAACTGTTCAGAATTCCCCCCACCTTGACTAAGGCCCCAGTTCCAGCTAAAGAAAAACAGCCCCCAAGCATGACGCTGACACCACCATGCTTCACTGCAGGTATGGTCTTCTTTTGGTGATGAGCAGTGTTGTGTTTACGCCAAATACACCTTTTGGAATCATGGCCAAAAAGTTCAACCTTGGTTTCATCGGACCCATAACACATTTTCACACGTGCATTTGGGAGATTTCAAATGTGTTTTTGCAAAATGTAGCCGGACTTGGATGTTTTTCTTTGTAAGATAAAGCTTCTGTCTTGCCACCCTAGATGGGAGATTGTTGTCACATGTACTAAACAGCCAGTACTTGCCAAAAATTCCTGCAGCTCCTTCAATGTTTTTGCCGGCCTCTTGGTAGCCTCCCTGACCAGTTTTCTTCTTGTCTTTTCATCAATTTTGGAGGAACGTCCAGTTCTTGGTAATGTCACTGTTGTGCCATATTTTCTCCACTTGATGAGGACTGTCTTCACTGTGTTCCATGGTATATTTAATGCCTTGGAAATTCTTTTGTACCCTTCTCCTGACTGATACCTTTGAACAATGAGATCTCTCTGATGCTTTGGAAGCTCTCTGCAGACCATGGCTTGTGCTGTAAGATGTGACTACAAAAATGTCAGGAAAAGCCTACTAGAACAGCTGAACTTTATTTGGGGTTAATCAGAGGCACTTTAAATGGTGGCAGGTGTGTGCTGACTCCTATTTAACATGAGTTTGAATGTGATTGGTTAATTCTGGACACAGCCACATCCCCAGTTATAAGAGGGTGTGCATATTTATGTAAACTGGTTATTGTTTTTTGAAATGATTTATCTTGGTCTCATTTTTTACGTCACAAAAATCTGGCATTTGAACAGGGGTGTGTAGACTTTTTATATCCACTGTAGGAACAGTCACATTTCTGGAAAAATAATGATGCTGACACAGTTCACTGAGGGGGAATAAAGTTTCAAATTTACAAGAGAAAAGATACACATTTATCATGAAAAGCTGTCAATTAAAAAAGTGACAAATTCATTTGAAAAAAAATCACATACTGCATTAATCAGAAAGAAATGTAAGAATTGTAAAAGGAAAAAAAAATACAAATGACAGTATTAGGAGCCCCAACACTGGCATTAAAGGCAACTCTACTTCCCAACCCAGGTTGGGAACCATTGGTCTAGATGAACAAAAGAAATTAAATCATCATATACAGGTGCATCTCAAGAAATTAGAATGTCAACAAAAAGTTGATTTATTTAGGTAATTCAATTAAAAAATTTAAACTTCTTTATTATATAGAGTCATTACACAGAGAGTGATATGTTTCAAGTGTTTATTTATTTTAATTTTGATGATTATGGCTTACAGCCCATGAAAACCCCAAATTCAGTTTCTCAAAAAATTAGACTATTATATAAAATTAATTTTAAAAAATAGATTTTCAATAGAAATGTTGGCCGACGGAAAAGTATGTCCATGTACACACTCAATACTTGGTCGGGGCTCCTTTTGGATTAATTACTGTATCAATGTGGCGTGGCATGGAGGTGATCAGCCTGTGGCACTGCTGAGGTGTTATGGAGGTCCAGGTTGCTTTGATAGTGACCTGGTTTAATGACCATGGCGTCACTGTGTTTGATTGGCCAGCAAACTCTCCTGACCTAAACCCCATAGAGAATCTATGGAGTATTGTCAAGAGGAAGATGAGAGACACCAGACCCAACAATGCAGACGAGCTGAAGGTCACTATCAAAGCAACCTGGACCTTCAAACACCTAAGCAGTGCCACAGGCTGGTCACCTCCATGCCACGCCACATTGATACAGTAATTAATCCAAAAGGTGCCCCGACCAAGTATGGAGTGTGTACATGGACATACTTTTCAGTTGGCCAACATTTCTAATAAAAAACTATTTTTTAAAAATTAATTTTATATAATATTCTAATTTTTTGAGAAACTGAATTTGGGGTTTTCATGGGCTATAAGCCATAATCATCAAAATTAAAATAAATAAACACTAGATATATATCACTCTCTGTGTAATGACTCTATATAATAAAGAAGTTTAATTTTTTAATTGAATTATCTAAATAAATCAACTTTTTGTTGACATTCTAATTTATTGAGATGCACCTGTAGAATAAAAATTTAACCAGCATTCATAAGAATGTTGAAAATTTACAAGAAAAAAGTGACAAATTTACAAGAGTTGCAATTTTATTCAGAAGATGTAAATTTATAAGAAAAAGCTACACATTTATAAGAAAAAGGGGACAAATTTCTGTGGAAAAAGTTGCAAATTTGTAAGAAAAAGGTTACATATTTACTCAAAAGAACTTGTAAGTTTCAGAGGAAAAAATTGCAAAATTATGAAAAAAATAAATAAATTAGATAGCAGTTTTGATCTCCTGCCCTCCAAGACATTGACAGGGTCAGCTCGCAGCTTGGGTCCCTCTAGTGGCTGAGGGACCCATTGCATTTGCATACTCTGCTTCATAGCCAGAAATGACTCTAGTATATGCACGCATACACACACATGTATTTAAATATGTACATACAATTGTATATATGTTAATATAAGTGTGTTATATATTTGTAGTATTTCTTTATTTTTTTCTGATTTTTAAAACCTCATATCTTTTACATATTTTCGTTATGATCCTGCTATTTTTCCTGTCTGCCTGGACCTGGTGCTGCTACATATGAATTAGGAGATAAAGTGTTGTCTTCTTATAAACACATCAGATTTAAATATGTCACCAAAGCAAAATTACATTGTGTTTTGCAGGGCTGTATGAGACATATAATCCTCCTCATGTTGGTCAGTATATTTTACATCTAAAACGAGTCTTTTCTGTGATTGCTGCAATTCCGGCAGAATTTTAGTAAAATATAAATAAATTCTGTGATATTGTGATGTGAAGACAAAAACAAACATGGACAAAAGGCCAAGCTAACATTGCGTTGTTTTCTAAAGAATTATTTTGCATCTCCCCTGTCAATCACAGCTGTTGGTTGTTCTTTGCCCCGGGCTCTTCTGGATCAGGGACTTTGAAGTTGGCCTGCTCCGGGACAGTCAGAGGAGCCAGAGCCTCTGGGCAGTAGCGCAGCTACAGCGCAGCGTGCCTGTGATTTACCTGGGCCCCAGACGCCTTCAGGGATTTGTTGACACCACGGGGCGAGGTGAGGAGGGCCGCGGGGGGTCCTCATGGTCAAAATCAAGCTCATTACTGCTTTCTACTAATGACTGTTGAGGGATGATAAAAGGGCTGTGTGTAATCAAGATGTATTATGGCCAAAAGTGGCAGACAGCACAAGTATGTCACAATGGAAACAACATGAACGCTACAAAAAGATTATTGCAGCTTTTCCCTGCTTGTTCACAGGAACAAAAAAACATAATTTAGATCACTTTGCATATACTCAACAAGAGTGTAAAAGTGCTACACCGTTTTTGTTTTTGCTTTCATGTTTTGCAAGTTGAGGTTAAATCTGAGACTTTTTCTGTGCACCAAAAAATTGATATTTCTGTCAAATTCAGAGCAAATCATTGATGTCTTTAAAATAATCCATCCACCTGATCGAGATGCTGATAAAATGAAGCGACTGTGTGCCTCGGCCTGGTCACAAGAATAAAATGAGCAGTTTTATCATACAAGACAGTACCACAGTTATAGCAGTTTGCTGCAACCCCAATCATGGGAAGTCCATCAGTGGTGGCCTAGTTGATAGAGCCTCCACCCCACAACTGGGAGGTTGGGGGTTCAAGTCCCGGCTGGGTCATACCAAAGACCATATAAAAATGATACTTGCCGCCTTCTAGCTTGGTGCTCATCATAACAGAATGGGGGAAGGAGTTGTTTGTGGTGGTGCCTTGCATTGCAGTGACCCCTCTGATTCTACATGTGATTAACATTATAGATAGGAGAAACGTGAGTTTGTTCTACTGTACACGATTGGCTGTATGGACTGAATGACAATAGAGATGGCTTTTTCTTCTTCTGTTCCGTGACCAACTAATGTCTGTAATGATAAAAACCATATATAGATTTTCCTTATTGTGTCTACCTTTTCATTTGTGCCCTTTTGTCAACAGCCCATCTGTCTTTGTTTCCAGCTGGTGTTTTACTTCTGTGTTATTTCTTCATGGTTCTTTTTTTTCTGAGCAACTTGGATTTGAGGAGTACCCAAAAAAAGTGCTTCCGGGCCATGAAGTCAGGTGAGATGTGTCAAGACCAACTTTAAATCTTCACACTTGAAGTCAAGATAGCTAAGATGAGAGGATTTTATGGCAAAATTTTGGCCCAATTGGGGATTAGAAGAGTTAAAACCTTTTAGAACAGTGCCTTGTGAGCCACGACCATAAGCTGTTTTATTGCTGTTTAATTTGAGAAGGTTGGTGGTCATCCAGGTTTTCATTTCATGGAGACAGTTGATGAGGGACCATGGAGGGAGTTGAGAGGATGGTGACATGCTGAGGTACAGCTGGGTGTCGTCAACATAGCAGTAGAACTGCAGGCCGCAGCAATGGATGATCTGACCAAGGGGGAGCATGCAGATAGTGAAGAGGATGGGATCAAGGATGCAGCCTTGTGGTACACCATGGTTCACCGGTGCAGGGTTGGAGATGGATCGAGCAATGACAATAAACTGTTGCCTGTTGGGTAGGTAGGACTGAAACCAGGAGCAAGCTTTACCATTGAGGCCAAGGTGGGTGGAGAGATAGTTGAGGACAATGGTGTGGGAGACTGTATCAAAAGCAGCTAATGATCTGGACCTCTGACAGAATAACCACACAGCCAATAAGATTGCTGGCCTTTTCCAAAGCATAGGCACATCACAGATGCCTAAAGCATATATCCGAGGTTTGCAGATACTCTAATTTGAAAGGGTTACAACACACCTCGTGTAGTTTTTTCTTCTTTTTCAAAACCAGTAAAGTTTTTTTCTCCCCCAAACCTCACTAGAGCTCCTCATTCATGATGTTAGAACAGTCTCTTGAAACTACACTGAAAACTCAAAAATGACCTGATAACATGCAGAATCACTTAAAGATGCACTCCGGTGGATATAAATCCCCCATAAAAACAAATCTACATCGTCTAAAAATCTTATGTCCTTTTTTTCTACAAACAAAACCTTTTATTGTCTTACAGTTTCATGTCAAAAATCCTCCCCCCCAAATGCCAGAATTGGTGACAAGGCCCAACCCAAAAAAAAAAAACAAAAAAACAAAAAAAAAAACCACATACCACAAGGCTAATGGTGGCTAGTGCTACATTAAACAGCATAAATCCTGTGATAAAAAGGCTTACCGGTTGAAGGACATGCCCAGTTGTGTGCACAGTGGCTCAGGATAATAACTGAAACTGCATCGGTTCTTAAAAGCAGTTTAATGGTAAAACCCAGCTTAATCGAAAAAGTAAAAAATCTAATCATAGATCATTAACTCTGTGGTACAATGCAACAACCCGCAGCTTAAAATAGGAAACTCGGAAATTAGAAAATGGTGCTCCTCCAAATCAGACGAATTTTACCTAGCATGGAAAAATAAATTATTAATCTGCAAAAAAAATCTTTAAAGAATGCTAGACCGAGAATTATTACTCATCATTAATTAAAGATAATATAAATAATCCCAAATTTCTTTTTAATACAGTGGCCAGACTGACTAGGAATCAAGATTAAGTCATACCCAGAATCTCCCCTGTGCTTAATAGTGATGACTTCATGGACTTATTTACCAGTAAAATTTCAGCTATTAGAGACCAAATTCATAGTAATCTTCCCACAGACATTGCGTACTACAAACCCAGTACAACTGCTTTAAATGACTTTAGACAATTTTACACCAATCGATCTCTCAACACTATTAAAATTAATCTTCTTGTCCAAACCATCAGTGTTTATTAGATCCTATTCCCACTAAACTGCTCAAACAAATCATACCATTCATTAGTAATCCACTGCTTCAGATTATTAATTTATCTCTAACCATAAACTATGTGCCCCAAGCCTTCAAGATCACTGTAATTATACTTACAATTACAATTATTATACTTAAAAAACAACAACAGTGGATCCTCTTGTTTTAACTAACTATATGTCACAGGGTGGAAGTATTATTGTGGGTTTTTTTAAATTTTATATAGTTTTTAAGTTTATGTTGCATATTTATTTATAGTTTAGATGTTTTGTAGTTTTTATATTTAATCAGTGTGTTTTTAAATTGGAAATGTTGTCTGCTTCCACCTTGTGCCTCCCTTAATTGATGATCTTCATCAACTGGGTTGATTGGGGATGTGCAGCACCTGTGATTGCAGATGATATAAGAGGTGCTTTGGCAGTCCAGAGGACAGAGTCCTGTCTGAGCAGACAGCCCTACTTGAGAGGAGCCTGGCCGGATGAGGGCCTGCTTGAAGGAAAGCCCTGCCTGAGGAGAGACCCTGGCTGAAGGAGGGCCTGCTTGGAGCAGAGCCCTGCCCGAGAAGAACCCCGGCCACACGAGGGCCTGCCTGGATGAGAGCCCCAGCTGGAGGAGGGCCTGCTTGGACAGCCTAGCCAGACCAGAGGAGAGCCCTGCCTGAGGAGAGAGCCCTGCCTGGATGAGAGCCCTGCTGGATGAGAGGAGGCTGCTGGTCCCAGAGAAAATGGCTGGAGGCAGGAGGGCATGACTGAGGAGAAGGAGCAGTAACAGCCCAGGACCACCATGACGCCGGCATTTGAGGGAAAACACTTCTGTGTGGAGCATTTGGGGTGCTGCAGGTGAGAGACAGCAAGAGGCAGAGTGAGGAGCTCTGCCTTTACTGTAAGTATCTGGTTCCCAGATAGCAGCACCCCATGATGATGATGATAATGACAATGACAAATATGGATATACTGCTGGCAAGTGTCTTCCCCTGTACAGGTTTCCTGAGGGCGTCAGTGTCGTGGTGGCAGATAGAGCACGGCCTGGAAGAGGGGATCCTCCTCTTCAGCTTTTGCGGACTTTGTCTTTTAGCCCACACTTAGTTTTTTTTTTTAGCTTGGGTTTTTAGGTAGTATTTTATCTTATTTTAGTTTCGATGGTTTTAATTAACCTGGATTTAATTCTTAGAGTTTAGTTTAGCTTTTTATTTTAGTGGGTATTTATTTGTACATATTTTATGTAAATAAATTCCTTTGAGCAAACATTTTAAAGTTTCCCCTTAGATTGCTACCTGTGACTCTTCACCTGGTTTTAAAGAACCTTGTAAGTTATGTTTTTAACTACCCTCGACCTGCTTTTACATATAGGCCAATCTCTAATCTCCCTTTTTTCTCTAAAATCCTAGAAAGAGTTGTTGCTGATCAGCTGTGTGATTATTTACGAAGTAATAATTTATTTGAAGAGTTCCAATCCAGTTTTAGAGCTCATCATGGTACTGAAACTGCTCTAGTGAAAGTCAGTAATGATTTACTGATAGCATCTGATAATGGACTTGTTTCTGTCAACGGTAGCCCTCACGGGCCACCATAAGACACCAAAAGTCGCCAGTGAGGTTTGCATGATGTTTATTATGAACAGAAGATAACACAAAGTAACAGAAAGTAATGAGCCACGATGGGCTAAAACACACTACACTAGAGGGGGGAGAGGCTGTGGGAATTACCTCCTGGCGATATGCCAAAGAGGCAGCTGACTGTGTGGTAGAATCTTTCTGGCGGCCTGGAACAGGATCCGGACAGGGTTCTTACTGAGGTTGACCTTGGCCGTGGCGCCGACGTCTTCGACAGCCCCCGGATGGTGCGAACTCCTGGACTGGATCGAGGACAGGAATGGGATCCCAAAGCGGGGAGAGGGGATGCCTCCTCCTCTGCTTCCTGCCGTAGTCCTCCTCCACCATACGGAGTATCTCGCGCTGTGCGGCGATGTCATCCCTCCTCGCGCTGACTTCAGGGTGGTCGGGGTAGCGGGGAAGATGATTTAAGACGTCCTCAGCGCAGTCCAGGTACCAGCGTATGTCGCTGTGATAGTCGAGGAGGGAGGCAGAGATGAGCGTCTCATCTACATATTCCAGGGCGTCCGCCAGATCGTAGCTCAGACTCCGAGCGCGGCCCCTCCGCGACGGCATTCTCTCAGCACGCAGTACCCAGACAGGAAAGAGCCAATGTCCACTTAATGCAAACTCACTGGGAACGGCGTCTCGGTTTGGCGCCTCCATTTAGGCGCCCTGGCAGCAGTCTACTGTCAAGCGGTGGCCCTCACGGGCCACCATAAGACACCAAAAGTCGCCAGTGAGGTTTGCATGATGTTTATTATGAACAGAAGATAACACAAAGTAACAGAAAGTAATGAGCCACGATGGGCTAAAACACACTACACTAGATACAGAGACCGTAAGGCTGATCAAGCTCACTTACGATTCAGGATAAGGACGAGGGATGATCGTAGATCTGGAATCATTAAGGAATATTGACGTCTGAGACGAGGAACGCTCGCTCAACGTCTGATGAGGGATCATCGACGAGACTGCTGCATTGTACTGCTCTTCAGCGCCTGCTTAAATGCTGGGCTGCTGATGAGCCGTAAATGCAGCACAGCTGTTAGGTTTTGACAGCAGGAAGCTCCTCCAAGCGCTGTCACAATAAGAGCTCGGGGAGCCAGAAGGTAACCCTGCTGTCAAACCTGGCGGAGATGAAGCATGGCCCGAGCGCGGACGACATCGGCGCTCAGACCATGACAGTACCTCCCCCCCAAGGGCGGGCTCCGAACCCCCAATGACACCCAAGCCGCCCCACCCACCCTCCCAGGGCGGGCGGATGGGGGAACAGGCCTGGAGGGAGAATACCAGCCATAGACCAAAAATCATGATGAACACAGAAGCACAGAGGCAACCAGAAAAAAAAAACCTCCCAAATACAAGAAATACACTGAACACAGGGCACAATAACAGAAAATACAATATTCCCCAAATGTGAAACCCATGATTAAGGCAGACTACAAATGAAACAATTACAGGGCAAGATGACAGAAAATACAGCATTCCCAAATGCACAAAAACACACAGGACGGCCAAAACAGGGGAAAAAAAACCCACATTAACACAGGCAAAACACAGAGCAAAATTATCACCCCGCATGACCTTTAACCCGGACAATTCAGGAAAATGGTGACAGGCGGAGACCATAACCCATGGGGGACAGTTCCGGTGGTCTCCCTGCGTTCCAAGGCCAACAGGGGAATACCGGGAATAGTAAATGATCAGGTGGCCTACCCTAGTCCCAGGCCCGGAAAGTCCAATTCTCCGGCGGCCGAACCAGGTCACCCCACAGCAAACACAAAGTGTCGGGTGGCCGACCCAAGGTGCCAAACCGGCGAAACAGTTCCTCGGGTGGCCGGCCCGCATCCCTCAGCCACCAGCACCATGGGAAAACAGCCTGCAGCGGCCTCCCTGGCGGAGGAAAAACGTGGGAGGGCCGGGCCGAGCGTAGAAGGCCCCTAACGGCCCCCGGCGATGATGAGCAGGGGCGGTGACTCGAATGAGGGGATTGAAGATGATGACGAGCCCGCACCATGTCAGGCAGCAAAGGGTCTGCAGCTCCTCCACCGTCCTTGACCCATACCGATGCTGCAGACGTGGTTGCACCCGCGTTGGACCCCCACTGGGGTTCGGCTGCACCCGCGTCGGACCCCGATTGGGTCTCGTCGGGCCCCGACTGGATCTCAGATGCACCCGCGTCGGACCCCCACTGGGTCTCGGCTGCACCCGCGTCGGACCCCAATTGGGTCGGCGCAGCACCGGCGACGACCTCCGACCCCGAACCTAGACCCTCCAGCACAGCGACCACGACTGGCTCCGCACGATGACTCTGCAACAAGGCTCGCAAGACAAGAGAGAACTGGGATCAGAATCACCGGTAGCAACAGACCACCCGGCGAACGGGCTTGGGTGCAGCGGACCAGCTGCACCTGGCTCGTCTCCCCGAGAGACAGGCAAAAATGCTCCAGAGTAGAAAGAAGGGAAGATAAGGTAGAGCACTTGCCTGATCTCGGGTTCTGTCGCCGTCCAGGACTTCGGCAATCCGGGCTCAGGGCAAAAGAAGTTCGTCCTCAGGCTCCCCACTCAGCTACGGCGGGTTCCGCAGCCGACATGATGGTCACTGCAGTCTGTGGGTCCTCCGGCACTGATGTCCATGCCGATAGCCCACACGGCGTGGGTGGCAGGGGACCCTCGACCTGCGGCTCGGACCGTTCCAGCGTGGGAGACCCAGGGACGCTTTGTCGTCGGCGCAGGCTCCAGGCTGCAGTCCGCTCTTCTCCTCTGCCCCGCGACGTGGCTGCGGAGCTGGAACCAGGCTCTCCAGAACTGCAGCCCCCCCCCCCCCCCCCGTCCGGGCGACGTAGGCCTGGCGTCGTGGACTCGCTCGGTGGAGGGAGACACTGAAGGCAGCAGGTTCAGTAATCAGGGTACAGCAGGTGGTGGGAGCTAGGGGACTGCGAACCCACGAACTCCGCCCACAGGAGTCAAACAAGACAAATCACAACTTTGATGAGAAGAAGGAACTTGCATTGCTGTCTCCTGGAGGGAGGATGGTGCCTGCTGTAGGGGACGTTGCTCCTCTTCCTTTCCCCCACCGGATGGTGACAGAGGGCCCCCCCTGGAAGACGAGGGGGAGCGCTTGCAAAGGATCAGGGACGGAGTCGCCGAAGCAGGACTCTTGGCATACACAGCAGCCGGGGAAGACGTCGAGGAGGAGGGGGCGACAGCCAAGACGAACCGGGCACGGAGCGCTGACGGAACAGCAGGAGACGATGGCCCGGGGGGAGAGGCTGCGGGAATTACCTCCTGGCGATATGCCAAAAGAGGCAGCTGACTGTGCGGTAAGAATCTTTCTGGCGGCCTCTGGAACAGGATCCGGTGACGGGGGTTCTTACCTGAGGTTGACCTTGGCCATGGCGCTGACGTCTTCGACAGCCCCCGGATGGTGTGAACTCCTGGACTGGATCGAGGACAAGAATGGGATCCCAAAGCGGGGAGCGGGGATGCCTCCTCCTCTGCTTCCTGCCGTAGTCCTCCTCCACCATACGGAGTATCTCGCGCTGTGTGGCGACGTCATCCCTCCTCGCGCTGACTTCAGGGTGGTCGGCGTAGCGGGGAAGATGATTTAAGATGTCCTCAGCGCAGTCCAGGTACCAGCGTACGTCGCTGTGTATAGTCGACGGAGGGAGGCGGAGATGAGCGTCTCATCTACATATTCCAGGGCGTCCGCCTAGCTCGTAGCTCAGATTCCGAGCGCGGCCCCTCCGCGACGGCATTCTCTCAGCACGCAGTACCCAGGAACAGGAAAGAGCCAATGTCCACTTAATGCAAACCACCGGGAACGGGCTCTCGGTTTGGCGCCTCGTTTAGGCGCCCTGGCAGCAGTCTACTGTCAAGCGGTGGCCCTCGCGGGCCCACCATAAGACACCAAAAATCGCCAGTGAGGTTTGCATGATGTTTATTATGAACAGAAGATAAACACAAAGTAACAGAAAGTAATGGGACACGATGGCTAAAACACACTACACTAGATACAGAGACCGTAAGGCTGATCAAGCTCACTTATAAAAACTGCTTTGACTAGTATTACTCATTCTTATTCTACACTTTATTGCATGTATAGTTTTTTATTTCTTTTATTTTATCATGTTTAATGTTGCAGCATTGCACCGAGACAAATTCCTAGTTTGTGTACTACATGAACAATGGCAATAAATCTGATTCTGATTCTGATTCACTTACGATTCAGGATAAGGACGAGGGAGATGATCGTAGATCTGGAATCATTAAGGAATATTGAACGTCTGAGACGAGGAACGCTCGCTCAACGTCTGATGAGGGATCATCGACGAGACTGCTGCATTGTACTACTCTTCAGCGCCTGCTTAAATGCCAGGCTGCTGATGAGCCGTAAATGCAGCACAGCTGTTAGGTTTTGACAGCAGGAAGCTCCTCCGAGCGCTGTCACAATAAGAGCTCGGGGAACCAGAAGGTAACCCTGCTGTCAAACCTGGCGGAGATGAAGCATGGCCCGAGCGCGGACAACATCGGCGCTCAGACCATGACAGTTTCCATACTTGGGCTCTTAGATCTCAGCGCAGCTTTTGACACTATTGACCTCAGCATTCTATTTCATAGACTGGAGCATTATGTAAGGCTTAAAGGATCACCTTTGCGGTGGTTTGTTCATGATGAGCCATATCTACTCACAGGAACTCAGTCAAGGAGTCCCTCAGGCTCTGTGTTAGGACCAATACTCTTCATTATTAACACTACTCACAAAAAGTTAGGGATATTCAGCTTTCTGGTGAGAAATTTCGGGATGCACCTATTAACCTTTACAGGTTTACTTAATTTGACCTTCTCTAACCTTTTGAATGCACATTTCCAACTGTTCAGTGTTTCAGTACTTTTTGCTTAACTTGCTGTTCTCAAACAAGGTGCTTAATGGCAAAATTCACAACAGGTGTTTGATCCATTAGCCGACCAATAAATTTTCTGGTTCAATTAAAATTGGAATGTAAACAGTCCTCTTCACCATGCTGTTCACATTTTGACATGAGACCAACACCTAACAACTGATCAACAGCACCCTCGCCACTGTGAGGCTTCAAACAGGATGTCTCAGAGGGAAGTGGCCACTGAGCTTAGAGTGTCATCAGCAGGTTGCAACAGAGATACAGAAACTGGAAGAGTCACAGAGAGGCATAGAAGTGGACGTCCTTTGGCCACATCACATGCTGATGACTGTTTTATTGTAAACAGTGCACTACGGAACTGGATGATGAATGCCACTCAACTCCAGGCACATTTAATGGAGGTGAGAAGCACCTGAGTGTCACGTCAGACCATTTGAGACCGTTTACATCAGCATGGTCTGTGTGCTAGACAACCTGCAAGGGTACCTGACCACACCACCAGGCACAGGTGTCATTGTGTTGCCTGGACCAGGAAGCATTTATGCTGGACAAGGGAGCAGTGGGCCTCAGTGTTGTTCACTGATGAAAGTCGATTCACGTTGAGTAGAAATGTTGGCCACCAACAATGTTGGAGACGTCAAGGAGAGCACTATGCATCAGCCACTGTTGTCACCAGACAAGCATTTAGTGGTGGTGGTGTTACAGTCTGGGCAGGTGTGTCTAGACAATACAGAACTGCCCTACACTTTGTGAACAGCACAGTGACAAGCCGATGCTACCTGAATAACATCATTAATCCAGTCATTGTGTCCCTGCATGAACAACATAGGCCTTATTTCATCTTCATGGACGACAGTGCTCCAGCTCATCGAGGTTGCATCATTAGGGAACGACTGCTGCAGGCTGGGGTACCTCAAATGGAGTGGCCTGCACTTTCTCTAGAGCTGAATCCCATAGAAAACCTATGGGATCAGCAGAGTCGCTGTGTAGAGGCTCATAGCCCTGTACCCCACAACCTCAATGACCTGAGAGCCACCCTTCAAGAAGAGTGGAATCCCATGCCTCAGCAGACAATAAGTCAGCTTGTGAACAGCATGAGACGTCATTGTCAAGCTGTAATTGATGCTCAAGGGCACATGACAAGTTCTTGAGACACAGACATTTTTTGTTGTAGTATATCCACCACTGTTGTTGGCTTTTGTTTCAATAAATTGTTTGAGATGAGGAAATCACAATTGCATGCTTCTATTTAAATGCCCTACTTTCATGACATAATGTCACTGTAGCATGAACTTTTTACATTTTCCATAAATTTGATCCAAAAGCCAAATATCCCTAACGTTGTGTGAGTAGTGTATATGCTCCCCTTAGGTGATATTATCAGAAAACATGCCATAAATTTCCACTGTTATGCAGATGATACATAGTTATACCTGTCAATGAAACTAGAAGACAGAAGCAATTGACAAGACTACACGCATGTCTTAAAGACATTAGGACCTGGATGAACCACAACTTTTTTATTACTTAACTCAGGCAAAACTGAAGTTATTGTAACTGGCTCAAAAAACATCAGAGACTGTCTCTGATCAGATATGTAGCTTAGATGGTTTTACCCTAGTCCCTAGCACCACTGTAAGGAATCTTGGAGTCATTTTTGATCAGGATTTGTCCTTTAACACATCAAACAAATCTCTAAAACTGCTTACTTCCAGTTACGGAATATTGCTAAAATCAGGAACATCCTGTCCCAAACTGATGCAGAGAAGCTAGTCCATGCCTTTGTCACTTCTAGATTAGATTATTGTAATTCACTATTGTCAGATTGTCCTAAAACCATCCATCCAACTTCTTCCGCTTAATCCTTTTCGTGGCGGTGGGGGGGGGGGGGGTGGCTGGAGCCTATCCCAGCATCTTTGGGCAAGAGGCGGGGTACACCCTGGACAGATCGCCAGTCCATCGCAGGGCCAACACAGAGAGACAGACAACCATTCACTCTACAGTCATACCTAAGGACAATTTTGAATCCCCAGTTTGATGCCAATCAACCTTACTTGCATGTTTTTGGCATGTGGGAGGAAACCAGAGAAATCCCGGAGTAAACCCATACAGACACGGGGCGAACATGCAAACTCCACACAAAAACCTCTAAAAATTCTCCAGTTAATTCAAAATGCTGCAGCTAGGGTATTAAGGGGCACTAAAAAGAGGGATCATATTTCTCCCATTTTAACCTCCCTTCCCTGGCTCCCTGTTAAACCCAGAATCAAATTTAAAGTTCTTCTCTTGACATATAAAACTATACAAAATCTATCCAACAGTTATTTTAAAGAACTGATCGCACCCTATTATCCGAAAAGATTATTAGGCTCTCAGCATGCACGACTCCTTGTAATCCCTAACGTCTCTAAAAGTATCATGGGGCTTTCATTTATCAGGCCCCTCTTCTATGTAACCAATTATCAGCCTGGGTCCATGAGGCTGACACCCTTTCTGCCTTTAAGACAAAACTGAAAACTTTCCTATTTGACAAAGCTTTTGAATAGACTTGCCACATTATATGTTTGTAACTAGTAGTGTAACGGTACTTTGTGTTAGAGATATTCGGCTTTCGGATGAAATTTCAGGATGCACCTAAAACGCACTATAACCTTTACAGATGAACTTAATTTGATCTTCTCTAACCTTTTGAGTGCACATTTTCAACAATTCAACATTTCAGTACTTTTTGTGTAACTTGCTGTTCTCTAACAAGGTGCTTAATGGCAAAATTCACAACAGGTGTTTGATCCATGAATTAACCGATAAATGTTCTGGTTCAATTAGAATTGGTATTTAAACAGTCCTCTTCATCATGCTGTTCACATTTTGGCATCATAAGACCAAGACAAACCCAACAATTGATCAACAGCACCCTGCCACTGCGAGGCATCAAATAGGGTGTTCTCAGAGGGAAGTGGCCACTGAGCATAGAGTGTCATCAGCAGGTTGCAACAGAGATACAGAAAGGCTGGAAGAGTCACAGAGAGGCATAGAAGTGGACGTCCTTTGGCCACATCCCACGTTGATGACCGTTTCATTGTGAACAGTGCCCTGCAGAACCGGATGATGACTGCCACTCAACTCCAGGTGCATTTAAGGGAGGTGAGAGGTACCCAAGTGTCACGTCAGACCATTCGAAACCATTTACATCAGTGTGGTCTACATGCTAGATGACCTGCAAGGGTACCTGACCACACCACCAGGCACAGGCGTCATCGTCTTGCATGGGCCAGGGAGCACTTATGCTGGACAAGGGACCAGTGGGCCTCAGGGCTGTTCTCTGATAAAAGTCGATTCACGGTGAGCAGAAATTATGGCCACCAACGATGCTGGAGACGTCAAGGAGAGCACAATGCATCAGCCACTGTTGTCACCAGCTGAGCCTTGAGTGGTGTTACAATCTGGGCAGGTGTGTTTAGTCAATACAGAACTGTCCTACACCTTGTGAATGGTACAGTGACAAGCCAATACTACCTAATTAACATCATTAATCAAATCATTGTGTCCCTCATGAACAACACAGGCCTAATTTCATCTTCATGGACCACAATGCTCTAGCTCATCAAGGTTGCGTCATTAGGGAATGGCTGCTGGAGGCTGGGGTACCTCAAATGGAGTGGCCTGCACTTTCTCTAGACCTGAATCCCATAGAAAACCTATGGGATCAGTTAAGTCACTGTGTAGAGGCTCGTAACTCTGCACCCCACAACCTCAATGACCTGAGGGCCGCCCTTCAAGAACAGTAGAATGCCACTCCTCAGCAAACAGTACACCAACTTGTGGACAGCATGAGACGTCATTGTCAAGCTGTAATTGATGCTCAAGGGCACATGACAAGTTATTGAAACACTGACATTTTTTGTTATGGTATACCCACCACTGTTGTTGGCTTTTGTTTCAATAAATTGTTTAAGATGATGAAATCACCATTGCATGCTTCTACTTACAGTGCTGTGAAAAAGTGTTTGCCCCCTTCCTGATTTCTCATTTTTTGTATGTTTGTCACACTTAAACGTTTCAGATCATCAAACAAATTTAAATATTAGACAAAGATAACACAAGCAAACACAAAATGCAGTTTTTAAATTAAGGTGTTTATCATTAAGGAGGGAAAAAAATCCAAACCTACATGGCCCTGTGTGAAAAAGTGATTGCCTCCTAAACCTAATAACTGGTTGGGCCACCCTTAGCAGCAACAACTGCAATCAAGCATTTGTGATAACTGGCAATGAGTCTTTTACAGCACTGTGGAGGAATTTTGGCCAAATTGTTGTAATTTAGCCACATTGGAGGGTTTTCAAGGATGACCCGCCTTTTTAAGGTCATGCCACAGCATCTCAATCAGATTCAGGTCAGGACTTTGATTAGGCCACTCCAAAGTCTTCATTTTGTTTTTCTTAAGCCATTCAAAGGTGGACTTACTGGTATGTTTTGGATCATTGTCCTGCTGCAGAACCCAAGTGCACTGCTGCTTGAGGTCACGAACAGATGGCCGGACATTCTCCTTCAGGATTTCCTGGTAGGCAACAGAATTCATGGTTCCATTTACCACAGCAAGTCTTCCAGGTCCTGAAGCAGCAAAACAGCCCCAGACCATCACACTACCACCACCATATTTTACTGTTGGTATGATGTTCCTTTTCTGAAATGCTGTGTTACTTTTATGCCAGATGTAATGGGACACACACCTTCCAAAAATTTCAACTTTTTTCTCGTCAGTCCACAGAGTATTTTCCCAAAAGTCTTGGGGATCATCAAGATGTTTTCTGACAAAACTGAAATGAGCCTTTGTGTTCTTTTTGCTCAGCAGTGGTTTTCATCTTGGAACTCTGCCATGCAGGCCATTTTTGCCCAGTGTCTTTCTTATGGTGGAGTCATGAACACTGACCTTAACTGTGGCAAGTGAGGCCTGCAGTTCTTTGGATGTTGTTGTGGGGTCTTTTGTGACCTCTTGGTGAGTCGTCACTGTGCTCTTGGGGTAATTTTGGTCGGCCGGTCACTTCTGGGAACGTTCACCACTGTTCCATGCTTTCGCCATTTGTGGATAATGGCTCTCACTGTGGTTTACTGGAGTCCCAAAGCTTTAGAAATGGCTTTATAACCTTTTCTACACTGATAAATCTTAATTACTTTGTTACTCATTTGTTCCTGAATTTCTTTGGCTCGCAGCATGATGTCTAGCTTTTGAGGATCTTTTGGTCTACTTCACTTTGTCAGACAGGTCCCATTTAATGGGGACGGGGGGAGGGGGCTCAGGAACAGAGCAGGATGAAAACTGACTTTTTCAAACAAAGCTTTACAGACAGCTTTTCTAATGAGCTGGAGAACACAGAATTGGTTTTTGGTCTTTAAAAATACATACAGCTCTGGAAAAATGTAAGAGTCCACAGACACCACTGCAAAATTATCAGTTTATCTGGTTTTACTATTTATAAGTATGTGTTTGAGTAAAATGAACAAATTTGTTTTGTTCTCTAACCCACTGAAAATAACTCACCCAAATTCAAAGTCAAAATATCATCATTTAGGGCATTAATGTACAGAAAATGATAACTAGATAAAACAACAAAAAAGATGTTGCTTGTAGATGTACTTTTAGATCAAATAACACAAAGAAAGCAAGTTCATGTTCATTCTTAAACACTACAATATTTAAGTTTTAACTTGGGAAGAACTCAGAAATCTGTATTTGTATAATAATTTTTTATTCAGTTTTCATGCATTTTATTGTGCGTGGATGATCACTCAGTCAGTACCTCCTTAAGCAGAGTGAGGTGTCCTTGTGTCAGAATTCAACAAATTCTCAAATTGAATGCATGCCATATGTAGAGTTGCTAATTTAGGAAATATTTTGTGGAGGTCTCTTAATTTTTTCCAGAGCTGTATGTCATTAAGGGTGCCAAAACATGAAAATGATCTCTGAACCAGACCGACAATGAAAGAGTATCTCATTCCAGCCTGATGAAATCACCCTGAGATCTCCCGACTGTTGACTTTGAGCACAGCCTAGCTGCAGACACACTTGAGGATCATTGTGTGTGAGTTTGATGACCATCGGAGCAATTGCCCAGAGGGAGTATTGATTCTTGCTTAATGTGGAGGAACAGATGACAGATGCCACGTGATCACATTAGCTCTTTTCAGCTTCACCAGAATGAGCTAATAAAAATGAGAACAGCCAATTCTACCCATAAAGCAGAGTATGTACAGTCGTGAAAAAATTAGGACACCCTATTAAAGCCTGTGTGTGTTTTTTTTAACATATTTAGACATATGGATATTTAATATCAATTTTAACAATACTGGGAGAGTCAAGTAATATAACTAAGCAATTAAAACTGAAGAAAAGACTTTTTAAAATTTTCTGTAAAATGCAATTCTAAAAACATGCAATTTCTGATGAGGAATAAATTAGGACACCCCCACATTTATTCCCACTTAGTGGCTAAAATCACATACAGGTGTATCACATCAGGTGCACAAGATTAGAACATCATTACTCAGCATTTTGAAGGACTTGTCCTATTTAAACCTCATGACATGGTTGTAGACCCAGTGAACAGACTCGGACACCGAAATAGATACAATTATATTTATTAACAATAATGTGTGGATGTGAGTGTGTGGATGTGTGATCCTGCAGCAGCTGGGGGACAGCAGAACGTCGTACGACCTGGCAACCCTATGGACAAACGGAGGCAGGACAGTTAGTGGCAATACAGGTGGAGATGTGCAGTTTAATCCTGGCCTTACAGTTTGCAGAGATGTGGTGATGCTCAGGTTCAGCTCGGCGGCTACGACCAGGAGGACAGCGTCCGCTCCTCCAGCTGCTGCTTGTAGGGGGTGAATATGTGTCAAGTGGAGTTGTGTGGCTCGGTCCACCACAAGGGAGGAGAGAGGTCTGCCGCCACGGAGCTCCGACAGTGCACAGGGGACTGAGAGTGGATTAGGGAGAATGAGCGATGGTTTACTTGGGTAATGGAGGTTTTCTTCCTGACGCTGGCTGGCAGAAGGTTGGAAGCGCGGACGAAGGCAGGCTGAGGCTAGGAACTCTGGGACAACGAAGAAGGCGTGAGTGGATCTCATGAAGGTTGACAGACAACTCCGCACGGATCCCAGGGCAGCGTGGTTTAAATAGCCCAGGCCGTGATGAGGAACAGGCGTGTGCGCAGCTGAGGGGAATGAGCAGCCAGAGCAGACCATTACAGTACTCCCCCCCCACGAGACGCCTCTCGGCATCTCGATCCAACCTACCTGGGTGCGCCCAATGGAAGTCCCTGATGAGATCTTTATCCAACACAAAGGAGGGACGCACCCAGGATCTCCATTCCAGCCCGTAGCCCTCCCAGTCCACCGGATATTGCAGGTCGCGACCCCAGCGGCGGACGTCTAGGATGGCATTGACCTTCCACGCCGGGTCGCTGTTGATCACCATCAACGGAGGTGGAGACCTGGGAGGGGGACACAGAGGGCTGGAACAGAAGGGTTTAACCTGCGACACATGGAAAGTAGTGACAGATACGGAGAGAGGGGGGGGGAGGGCTAGGCGCACAGAAACAGGGTTGATGATGCGCGTAATAGCAAACGGCCCAATAAACCACTGGGACATCTTCTTAGCCTCTGCCTTCAGATTAATGTGCTTTGTGGATAGCCATACCTGCTGTCCCACCCGGTAGGGAGGGGCTGACGTCCTATGACGGTTGGCAACCGTGGAGTTGCGCTCAGCCGTGCGCCGTAGCGCGGTCCGGGTTGCTCTCCACAGCCGGCGGCAGCGCCTCAGGTGAGCCCGGACGGACGGGACGGCGATGTCCCCCTCCTCTTCAGGAAACAACGGGGGATTGTAGCCCAACGAAGCCTCGAACGGGGACATGCCGATGGCTGAAGAGACCATTGTGTTGTGAGCGTATTTGATCCACGGGAGGTGGGAGCTCCAGGGTGCCGGGTTGGCAGTAGTGACACACCGCAAAGCAGCCTCCAGTTCCTGATTCGCCCTCTCACACTGCCCATTGCTCTGAGGGTGGTATCTGGAGGACAGGCTTACTGTAGCCCCAAGGGCGTTGCAAAAAGACCTCCAAACCTGGGAGATGAATTGAGGTCCTCGGTCGGAGACAATGTCTAGGGGAATCCCGTGTAACCTCACCATGTGTTGGATGAGCAGGTCCGCCGTTTCCTTCACCGTAGGCAACCCTTGCAGGGGGATAAAGTGGGCGGCCTTGGAGAACCCATCCACAATGGTGAGGATTACCGTATGATGATTAGAAGGAGGAAGACCGGTGACGAAGTCCAACGCCACATGGGACCAGGGCCTGCCGGGAATAGGGAGGGGGCGGAGCAGACTGGATGGAGAAGAGGATGACGTCTTGCCAGCGGCGTACTGGGGGCAGGTGCAGATGTATTCACCGACGTCTTTCTGGAGAGACAGCCACCAAAACGTCCTCTGTAATAGCGCCACCATGCGAGCCCTCCCAGGGTGGCACGAGAACCTGGAAGCATGAGCCCAGTGGATGACTTCGCCTCGAACGGCAGATGGAAAAAACAGTCTCCCGGCTGGCCCCCCGCCCGGGTCCGGTTCGCCGTCCAGCGCCCTCAAGACCTTCTCTTTAATGCCCCACAAGAGGGTGCCCACGATCTATGATGGAGGAAGGATGGGGTGTTCCGTCTTCTCCATAACGTCTGAGGCTAACTGTCTGGACAGGGCCATGATGAGGAACAGGTGTGTGCGCAGCTGAGGGGAACGAGCAGCCAGAGCAGACCATTACACCTCAGACATTTAGTTTGGTGTAAAGGAGGAAGCCTTTGCTCTCTAAGAGAAACATGAAGGCCGGACTGAAATTTGCCAGAGAGAACACAGACAAAGACCAGGACTTCTAGAATAATGTTCTTTGGACAGATGTGTCTAAAATTTAATTATTTGGACACCAGAACAGGGGACGTGTTTGGCATAGACTAAATACAGCATTCCAGGAAAAGAACCTCATAACTGTGAAGCATGGAGGTGGAAGTGTCATGGTTTGGGGATGCTTTGCTGCAGCAGGACCTGGCCATCTCACCATCATAGAATGCACCATGAATTCTACCATGTATCAAATGGTGCTTGAGGACCACCTAAGACCATCTGAAAAAAAAATTAAAGCTGAAGCAGAACTGGACCCTGCAACATGACAATGACCCAAAACATACCAGTAAATCCACCAAGGACTGGCTAAAAACTAAGAAATGGAGAGTCCTGGAACAGCTGAGTCAAAGCTCAGAGCTTAAGCCCATTGAGATGCTGTGGGGTGACTTCAAACATTTTTCAAGTAAACTCGCAACTTTTTATTGTAAATTTGTGACTATTATTTTTCTATGCAAGTTTTTCTTGAATATTTTCAACTTTTTCTTGTGAATTTTTCACTTTTTTTCCTGTAAATTTGCAACCTTTTTCTCAAAAATTTGCTCCCTTTTTCAGAAGTTTGTGACTTTTCTCATAAATTTGCAACATTCATATGGATGCTGGTTAAATTTTTATCCTATGTAAGGTTGATTTAGGTTTTTTTCTGTTCTTCTATACAATGGCTCAAATTTATTTTTTTAAATGTTTTTGCTGTGAGTGGAGATATTTTTTTATTCTGAATTTTTTTTTTAACTCTTCCATCCATCCATCTTCCACCACTTATCCAGGGGTCTGGGTCACAGGGGCAATAGTCCAAGCAGAGAAGACAGACTGCCGCCCGGTTGACATAATACCATGATCCCCTCCTGCAAGTGGTGAGCCCACTGTCACGCAAGACCTGTTTGCCATGGGACACCCTACCAGGGGCAAGCTGCCTCTGACAGCATAGCTCTTGGGATCATGAGCAGTGTTGGGAAAGTTACTAAAATATAGTAACTAATTAGAGTTACTAGTTACTTCTTTTCAAAAGTAATTGAGTTACTTTACCAAGTACTGCATGATTAAAGTAACTAGTTACTTGGAAAAGTAACTTTCACGTTACTTTTAAATGCATACTTAAATCATCTTGCACACATAGCAAGATAATTTAATTAATGATTACATTACGGGCTTATTAATATCAGGCTGAAAGACTGTTTCAGACAGAGCTTTTAGAACATGTTCAGTCTGCTTTATCCTGCCTTGAGAGCTCTTGTTGTGGGAAAAAGCTGAAGAAAATCAACATGATATTGCCATTAATTTCCTCATTTTGGAGTGAGAGTTGGCAACACTGCATAAAGCTTTCCATGTTTATCTTACCTTTATGATATGGATTTAATCTGATGTGCAGTGATCCAAAGAATATGTCCATTATCCACAGTCCAAATGTCTGCTGTGACAGAGACATGATCCAGTCCCTCAAACTCCTTTTGCAGATCAAAATCCATTTTTGAATAATCTTAATCCAAATAGCAAGTAAATGTGTTTTAAGTGGATCACAGTCTCAGCTGTCTGAGGGAAAGTCACTGTTTATATCACGTCTTCAGTCTGTAACAACGTATCTGGCAATCAGTTGGTTTAATTCTTGCTGGGTCACAAACTGTCCAGATGCATACAGTACCTGTGCTTGAAATCCAGCTGTGGCTGTTGAGACTGTCCAGATAGTGTAGATCCACTAACACAGTGTTGTTAGCATAGCTAGCCTTTACTTAGCACTACCATTATCGGAGCTTTGTTGCTGTTTCAAGCACTTCTGAAGACTGCAGTAGGTCTCAACCGCCAGTTAGCTTTCAACCCACCAATATGCCTTTTTCCTTAACCGCGACAAAAGAAAAATAAGCTATTTCCACAAAAACAAAGTACCTTCATCTTTCCCTCTGCTCAGTAGTGAAGACTCAGCTCTCTGCAACAGGTCACGTTGACTGATGGCTGTGTCAGCTACGGTAGGGTCAGTTTGTATATTCATTTATTTGCGTTAAAGATATCTATCCATATTCAATTCAATTCAATTCAATTCAACTTTATTTATATAGCGCCATTTCACAACAACAGTCATCTCATAGCACTTTCAACTGTAGGGGGGACCCCCACAGTTGCAGAAAGACCCCAGCAATCAGGTGATCCCCTGTGAGCAAGCACTTGGCGACGGTGGAGAGGAAAAACTCCCTTTTAACAGGAAGAAACCTCCAGCAGAACCAGGCTCAGGGAGGGGCAGTCATCTGCTGCGACTGGCTGGGGGGTGAGGGGACAGAGAAGATGAAAAGAACAGACATGTATAGAGCAAACAGCATGATGGGGACTCAATCTATGGGAGAGAACAAGCAGATGTTAATGACCAGCAAAAAAAAAAAAAAAATTTCATTGAGAATGAAGAAAGGAGTGAAGCCCAGTGCATTATTGGAGGTCCCCTGGCTGACTAAACCTATTAGCAGCATAACTAAGGGAGGGTTCAGAAACACATGATCCCTCCCTAATTGTAGGCTATATCAAAAAGGTAGGTTTTAGCCCTATTCTTAAAAACAGAGATCGAGTCTGACTCCCGAATCCAGATTGGCAGCTGGTTCCACAGGAGAGGAGCTTAATAACTGAAGGCTCTGCCTCCCATTGTACTTTTGGAGATTATAGGTATTACAAGTAATCCTGCATTTTGGGAGCGTAGTGCTCTGTTAGGATAATATGGTAGTATCAGATCTTTAAAAATAAAAAGGAGCCTGATTGTTTAGAGCTTTGTAAGTAAGAAGAAAGATTTTAAACTTAATTCTAAACTCTATGGGAAGCCAATGAAGGGAGGCCAGAACTGGAGAGATATGATCTCTCTTTCTAGTACCTGTTAAAACTCTTGCTGCAGCATTTTGGATCAGCTGAAGACTTTTTAAAGATGTTTTAGGACAGCCTGATAATAAAGAATTACAATAATCTAATCTTGAGCTAACAAAAGCGTGGATCAGTTTCTCAGCATCAATCTGAGACAAGATGCTCCTAATCTTGGCAATATTACGCAAATGATAGAAGGCAGTCTTAGAAACAAATTTAATATGTGAATTGAAGGACAGATCTTGATCAAAAATAATTCCAAGGTTCCTCACAGAGCTATTAAGAGAAAGGGTAACCGCATCCAAACTGAAAGATTGATTTGGAAAGGCATTTCTAAGGTTTTTTGGACCAACAAGAATGACTTCAGTCTTATCTGAATTTAATAGCAGGAAATTACAAGTCATCCAAGCTTTGATTTCCTTAAGACAGGCTTCTAACTTGGCTAATTGATTACTATCATCTGGCTTCATTGACAGGTATAATTGTGTATCATCTGCATAACAATGAAAATGTATAAAGTGCTTTCTAATAATGTTGCCTAACGGAAGCATATATAAACTAAAAAGAGTAGGGCCTAGCACAGATCCCTGTGGAACTCCATGACTAAGCTTTGAGTTGAAAGAAAACTCATTATTGACATGAACAAACTGGAACCTATCAGATAAATAAGATCTAAAGCACTGCAACGAAGTTCCATTAAGTCCAACATAGTGTTCTAATCTATCAAGTAGAATATTATGATCGATAATATCAAAAGCTGCACAAAGGTCTAAAAGGACAAGTACAGAAACCAGTCCATTATCAGATGCGATGAGGAGGTCGTTAGTGACCTTCGCTAAGGCTGTTTCAGTACTATGATGGATTCTAAACCCAGATTGAAACTCTTCAAGTAAACCATTTCCCTGCAGGTGGTCAAATAATTGTGTAGCAACAACTCTTTCTAAGATTTTTGAAATGAAAGGGAGATTAGAGATTGGTCTATAGTTAGCTAAAGCTCCTGGATCTAGCGTTGGCTTTTTGAGTAAGGGTTTAATTACAGCCATTTTAAAAGCCTGCGGTACTTGGCCTAAAGTTAATGAAGAATTGATTATATGAAGAATAAAGCTACCAATAAGTGGGAAGACTTCTTTAAATAACCTGGTAGGAATAGGGACAAAAGACAAGTTGAAGGTTTGGATGAGGAAACTATTTTGTCTAACTCACAAAGGTCGATTGGAGTAAACTCATCAAGACAGACATCAATTGAAGGAGTTGTAGTAGTTACTGTACTGTATTTAAGTTAACTGTGGGAAGAATCTGATTGATTTTATCTCTGATGGATGAAATTTTATTATTGAAAAAGTTCATAAAGTCCTGACTAGTAAGCTCTAAGGGAATGCTAGGATTGACAGAGTCCTGACTCTTTGTCAACCTGGCTACAGTGCTGAAAAGAAACCTGGGATTATTCTTGTTCTGTTCTATTAATGCAGAATAATAACTCGTTCTAGCTTTTCTAAGAGATTTTTTATAAATTAAAAGATGATTTCTCAAAACAAATCATATTGAATCCTAAACTGTTTTTGTTGGGTCTGTACCCAGAAAAGCATAATTTTAATAAAAGTGAAAGAACATTCATAGACCTCAGTTTGCTTAATGCCAAAAAATGTATTGCACTATTATGGAAAAAGACTCATAGACCAGATGTGACTCAGTGGTTAAGACAGATGTTAACAAACCTTCCATTAGAAAGAATAACATATATACTAAAATCAAAGGAAATTGTGTTTGAGAATATATGGAGACCTTTTATTGATTATGTAAAAAATTTAAACATAACTCTTGAAGAAGAAGGTGAATGACGTGTGTGGACCTTGTAAATTCCAAACTGGTGAACATAATATGTATACTTATGTATTGGATTGTCTAGACTAAACAGAGGAGCATTGTTGAAGACTTGATTTTGTTGGTGGTTGTTGGTGTTTTTAGTGCATTTTTTTTTTTTGTAGTACTTTAGTGTTAGTGTTTGATTGTTTGTATCATGTTTGTTAAAAAAAAAAAAGGTTCAATAAAGATATTGTGGAAAAAAAAAAAAGATGATTTCTCCAAGCTAAATAGATTTCATCTAAATTAGTGGAGTGCCATTTTCTTTCTAATTGACGAGTCTTCTGTTTTAAGCTACAAGTTTCTGTGTTGAACCAAGGAGTTAGAAATCTCTGATTAGACTTTTTCTTTTTTAAGGGGGCAACCAAGTCTAGAGTCTGATGCAGAGAAGCTGTAACACTATCCACCATGTTATCAATTACAGAAGGAGCAAGCTGTCTATAGCTTACTTCCGTTGTGTTGACACATGGCATAGAGGAAACAATCTGCATAAATTTGGTAACAGCATCATCTGAGAGGCATCTACTGTAATAATATTTTTCTTTAGGAGCCAAATAGTCAGAAATAGTAAAATCAAAGGTTAACAGACAATGGTCTGACAGTACAGGGTTATGAGGAGACACTACAAGATTTCTATTTCTATGCCATATGTCAGAACAAGGTCCAACGTATGGTGAGATAATGAGTAGAATTTCCTACTTTCTGAGAAAACCCAATCGAGTCTAATATTGAATTAAAATGCCACATTAAGGCAGTCACTATTCTACATCTACATGTATATTAAAGGTCCCCTACTATAATTATTCTATCTGATTTCAGCACTAAATCAGCTAAGAAATCAGCAAATTCGGATAAAAATTCTGAGTAGGTTGATGGAGGATGATAAACCATGGCAAATAAAATTGGGTTTAACCTAAAATTGCTAAAGTGCCCAAAACTGAGGACCAGACCCTCAAAGGAATTATAACATGTTTTTTGCTTTACATTAATTAATAGTTTGGAATGGTAAATTGTTGCTACTCCTCCTCCACGACCAGAACTTCTGGGATTTTGACAGTTTAAATAACCAGAGGGAGTTGATTCATTTAAACCAACATAATCCTCTTGCCCTAACCAAGTCCTCTGTAAGGGATATTAAATCAATCTGATGATCAATTAACAGATCATGACTACAGAGACTTGGGAGTTAGAGACCTAATATTAATAAACCACATTTACTTTTTAATTTATGAGGAGGAAACAAAGGCCAAATCATTCAATTTAGAGGCTTTATGTTTAATTTGAGTTTTACCAATTTTTTGCTTAATCACTTTGGGATGCTTATATATTATATTTTTATTTACTTTGGAGGGAGCAGATAGTGATTCTCTGATGGGGAAGACAGGGGCTAAGTTGGGGGTGGCGGATGAAGAGGAGCTGCAGAGAGGCGTGTAAGACTGCGACTCTGCTTCCTGGTCCCAACTCTGAGTTGTCAAAATTTTGGAAATTTGGATAAAAAAGATGCCAGATTGTTAGATAAATGAGACGCACCATCCAAAGTGGGATGGACGCCGTCTCGTCTCATAAGACCAGGTTTTCCCCAAAATGAGCTCCAATTGTCAGTGTAGCCCACTGTGGGGAGACTTGAATAACGAAACCGAATTGCATTTAATTCCAGTTTATTTCAAGTAATCATCCCACTGTCTGCTCTCATTCCTGAGCAGCGAACAAAGAGAGTGAACACACCAAAGTTCTCCCATTTAAACATTCTCACATCAAACCATCTCCCTCGCAGGGGGAAATCACACACCTCTACCAAAATCCCTTTATTAACATTCCATCAACCTTTTATTTACATAATCCCCCCTTCTCTCCTCTCGAGCCTCAGCGGTCAGGGAAGTCTTCTGTCCCCGGTCCTCCGCAGGGGGTCCAGGCCTCTGCGGCTCCGCACCGCAGGGACTGCAGCTCCTGTGGCTCTCCTTCATCGTGAGGTTAAATCACATATGCAGTGTCCAACATATACATGTCCTAACAACACAGCCCATATAACCCCCCCAAACGTGAAGAACAGACTATTTCCTAAAATTTAATAACACCTCACTCACTACTGAATAATCAACACCAACTTTCAGTCTGTGCGCCGCTTGGGCTTCAGCCGTCTGCCGAATCTGCTGTGAGTTGGCCCCGCCTTGCCTGCGGCGCCTTTCTGCTTCGGCTCTGTTGACTGAGGAAGAGAGTGATTATTTGCCCTTGCGGGGCTGCTCGTCGAGGCGCCACTGCGACCGGTACAGACACGTCCTTCATGACAAAAGCAGGTTTTAGTCTGTCAATACTGACTGTCCTCTTTTCTGTCTCCAAAATCTAGCACAAATTGTTTAACACCTGCCTCCAGCACTCGAAATGGCCCTTCGTAAGGTGGTTTGAGCGTTGCTTTTAGGGCCTCGCGCCTGACAAAAACAAGTCGGCATTTTTCAAAGCCTTGGGACGAAAACTCGTGGAAAAGCGTGTGAACGGACCCGGGAGCGTGTCTGCTCCCGTGCCAACTAACGGTCTCAGAGCAGAGAGAGGTGGGGGCTCTGGTAAAAACTCGCCTGGCAGCCTCAGAGTTTGTGCGAAAACCAGCTCCGCTGGGGAGGCGTCTAAGTCTCTTTAGGCGCAGACGCAACCCTAATAAAACCCATGGCAGTTTATTTACCCAATCTGCATCCGTGAGCGACGCTCTGAGTGCTGCCTTCAAAGACCTATGAAAACGCTCGCATAAACCATTAGCCTGAGGGTGGTAAGCCGTAGTGCGGTGAATTTTGGCTCCTAAGCCGTTGGCCATCGCTGACCACAGCTCAGAGATGAATTGAGGTCCCCTATCGGACGTAATGTCCGACGGAACCCCGAAGCGCGCCACCCAAGCCGTTAAAAAAACGCGAGCCACCTCCGCGGCCGTGGTCGTCGCAAGTGGGACCACTTCCGGCCAACGTGTGGTGCGGTCCACCATTGTCAAAAGATGCGTGAACCCCTGCGATGCCGGTAGGGGGCCCACAAGGTCGACGTGCACATGGTCGAACCTTCTGGCCGGAATGCGGAACGGTTCTAACGGGGCTCTTGTGTGCTTGTGAATTTTGGCCCATTGACAGGAAATGCAGGTTTTTGCCCATTCCTTCACGTGCTTGCGCAGGCACGGCCAAACAAACTTTTCCGCCACCAGTTTCACCGACGCACGCACCCCCGGGTGCGCCAGTGAGTGGACCGAGTCAAAAACACGGCGGCGCCACGTGGCCGGAACCACCGGACGCGGGCGCCCCGTCGACATGTCGCAGATCACGGGGGGCATACCAGTTTGTAAACACTTGCTCTCCAGCCTTAACCCTGTTGGTCCAGACTGGAGCGCGCGCACGTCTGCGTCCGCCCCCTGGTCCGCTGCCATGGCTGCGTAATCTATACCCACGTGCACCGGGGCTGCACGCGCCACCGTGCCGCTCTCCTGCGGCGCGGTCACGGTGGCCAGTTCTGCCTCTGCGCGTGTTGGAGTCGTGAACGCGCGCGAGAGACAATCTGCTACTACATTGAATTTGCCCGCAACGTGCCTAATGTCAGTGGTAAATTCCGAGATTGCGGCCAGCTGCCTCTGCTGCCTGCCGGACCACGGGTCTGAAATTTTGGCCATGGCGTATGTGAGCGGCTTGTGGTCCACATAAGCGGTGAAGCACCGTCCTTCCAGCCAGAACTGGAAATGACGAATAGCCAAATGCAGCGCCAACAGTTCTCTGTCGAACGTGCTGTATTTTCGTTCAGCCGCGCTTAAAGATTTGCTAAAGAAAGCCAAAGGCTGCCAAACTCCGGCTACCTGTTGCTCAATAATGGCCCCTATGGCTAAATCTGAAGCGTCTGTCGTCAGCGCGATACGTGCTGCAGGGTCTGGGTGGGCCAGGAGCGCAGCGTCAGCCAAAGCTTTTTTAACCTCTGTGAACGCGCGCTCCTACTCCGGGGACCATTCGACCGCCTGGGTCGGTTTTTGTTTTTTGAGCGCGGCATATAACGGTTGCATGATTTGAGCTGCGTGGGGCAGGAATCGGTTATAAAAATTCACCATCCCCAAGAATTCCTGTAGTGATTTGACCGTTTGTGGACGGGGAAAATCCGCTACCGCGCGTACTTTATCTGGTAACGGAACCGCTCCCTCCGGGGAGACGCGGTGACCCAAAAAAATCGATCCGCTCGACGCCGAACTGGCACTTGGCTGGGTTAACTATTAAGCCGTGCTCTCCCAGCCTCCTAAAAACTGCTGTGAGGTGCGTTTCGTGTTCGTCCTCTGAAGTACTCGCGACCAAAATGTCGTCGAGGTACACAAACACGAAAGGGAGATCGCGTAACACGGCATCCATCATCCGCTGAAATGTTTGCGCCGCCCCTTTGAGGCCAAACGGCATGCGTAAAAATTCAAAAAGTCCGAACGGGGTTATTACCGCTGTTTTAGGAATGTCCTCCGGTTGGACTGGGACTTGGTGATAGCCGCGAACCAGATCAATCTTTGAAAAAATGCGCGCCCCCGCCAGGTGCACCGAAAAATCCTGAATGTGCGGGATGGGATAACGATCGTGCGCCGTAGCGTTGTTTAGCCTGCGGTAATCCCCGCACGGTCTCCAGGAGCCATCGGCTTTCGGTACCATGTGCAGCGGCGAAGCCCACGGGCTCTTCGACCTACGAACGATGCCTAGCCTCTCCAGGCTGGCGAACTCCTCGCGCGCAATGGCGAGCTTAACTGCATCCAAGCGCCGAGCTTTTGCAAACACGGGAGGACCAGATGTGGGGATAAAGTGTTTCACCCCGTACTTCGCGACTGTCGCTGAAAAAGTGGGCACAGTGAGCGCTGGAAATTGGGTGAGGAGTGTGTGAAACTTACCACCTGCTGTAGCGACGTGGGTCTGTACTGGCGGCGGGGACACTCGAGCTGAACAGGGGAGAGAGTAAAAAGAGAGTGCATTTACCAGCCGTCTATTAGCAAGATCAACTAACAGATTGTGTGAACACAAAAAAATCCGCGCCCAACATGTTGAAACTCACCGCCGCTATTACAAAAGTCCATTCATATGTGCGGCCATGTAAGCACAAAGGCAAGGTCCTTCTCCCGTAGGTGTTGATGTTCGAGCCATTTGCCGCCGTAGCTCCGCTACCGTGGGGTCCAGCCACCCGGTCCGCGTATGTTGGGGTGATGAAGCCCACTTGGGCTCCGGTGTCAATGAGGAACTCTCGTCCGGAACGCGCATCCGTGATGTAGAGCAGCTTGCTGCGTTCTCCGAGGGTCGAAGCTGCTAGCGACCCCCGGTCTTGCCGTTTCCCGAACTCCTGAAGTTGCAGGGCGGCACACACCTGCGTGCCTTCTCTGCGAACCTCCGATGGAAAAAGCAGAGATCTTCTCCTCCGCTGTGTCGTGTCCACGCCTCTGCCGCCGGACCATTGGCTCCACCTCGTCGCGGCCGTGCTGCCGCCGTCGTCGGCCAGTCTGGGTCTGCCGCCTCTGGCTCCCCGCTGTCTCGGGTCGCTGCTGTGGTTGCTTGCCCGCCGCAGGCGTCCAGGATCCCATCTGCTTCCTGGGCCAGCTCCCGGAACTCCTCCAGGGTGTGACACTTTTTGCCGGCCAGCGTGCTTCTCGCATGCGTCGGGAGGTTGGAGAGGAAGATGAACTGAAAAATGAAATCATCGTTGTCCAACCCTCTCAGCTGTATCATCTCCTCCATCAGGGCGCTCGGCCTGTGTCCTCCTTGGTCTAGCAAAGACAGGATCCTCCTCGCCCTCACTTCGGCCGAGGGGGTGAAAAACTTGATGAGGGTGGATTTCAGCTTGCCGTACCTGTCGGTCGCGGGTGGCTGCTCCACCAAGCTCTGCACGCACCGAGCTGTGCTGTTGTCCAGTTTAGCGATGACATGGTGGAACTTAGTGTCATCCACCGTTACTCCTGCGAGCGCGAACTGCGACTCTGCTTGCAGAAACCACGACCGTGGGTTATCCTGCCAGAAATCAGGCAGCTTAACGGCCACTGCGCTCGCCAGCTCTGAGCGCTGTGAGTCCGGGACCCTGAGACCTTCTTCGTTCATTCTCAACGTCGTCAGTCACCAATGTGGGGAGACTTGAATAACGAAACCGAATTGCATTTAATTCCAGTTTATTTCAAGTAATCATCCCACTGTCTGCTCTCATTCCTGAGCAGCGAACAAAGAGAGTGAACACACCAAAGTTCTCCCTTTTAAACATTCTCACATCAAACCATCTCCCTCGCAGGGGAAATCACACACCTCTACCAAAATCCCTTTATTAACATTTATCAACCTTTTATTTACATAACCCCCCCTTCTCTCCTCTCGAGCCTCAGCGGTCAGGAAGTCTTCTGTCCCCTGTCCTCCGTAGGGGGTCCAGGCTCTGCGGCTCCGCACCGCAGGGGACTGCAGCTCTGTGGCTCTCCTTCATCGTGAGGTTAAATCACATATGCAGTGTCCAACATATACATGTCTAACAACACAGCCATACCCACGTCATTTGCAGGACACCACACAGACAGCCAGCGGTTCAAGGATGACGAGCGGCTAAACATGTCATCACTGGTCAGATTGGGGAGGGGCCCAGAGAATACTACAGAGGCAGACATTGTTTTGACAAAGTCACACACCGATTCTACATTAAGTTTCATGACTTCCGACTGCCGGACACGGATGTCATTAATGCCAGCGTGAATAACAATTGTGGAGTATTTACAGTTACTTTTAGCCAGCATTTTCAAATTTGACTCGATGTCGCCTGCTCTGGCCCCAGGAATGCATTTGACTATGGCCGCTGGAGTCTCTAGGTTCACGTTTCTGAGTACAGAGTCGCCAATGATCAGAGTTTTTTCCTCAGCGGGTGTGTCGCTGAGCGGGGAAAAACGATTAGAAACGTGAACAGGTTGGAGGTGTACCGGGGCTTTGCGACTAGGCTTCCTTCTCACCGTCACCCACCCAGTCTCCTCGCTGCTGAGAAGAGCCGGAGGACCGCTAACGGGGCTTATGCTAGCTAGCTCTGCTGCAGTTAGGGGACATCCGTCGAGAGTAACTGGCGCAGACGGTGTTTCAATGCAGCGGAGCTGGGATTCCAAATCAGACAACCTCGCCTTGAGCGCCTCAAAAAGACAACATTTATTACATTTACCATTATCACTAAAAGAGGCAGAAGTGTAGCTAAACATCTGACAGAGAGAGCACACCAGAGGAGGAGAGGAAGGAGAGCTAGTAGCCATAGCTAGTGGCTAACCCAAAGCTCAGGAGAGTAAGGAGAGCAAACCACACGGACAGACAGCAAAACAGGAAGTGACGATACGTTACCACAAGTGATGTTCCAGCACCGTCCATTAATAAATTTAATAAAACGAGTAACACATCTGATTAAATGTCAGTAACTGTAAGGCATTACTGAATTTTTAAACAGTAATTTCATTACACATCACATTACTGCAAAAGTACTAGCATTACAGTAACCCGTTACTCCCAATACTGATCATGAGGGTATGCAAACCCTTCCACCATAGTAAAGTGGAGATTCATGGAGGAGTTTGAACTCTTTCCCATTACAAAACTATGTCCCCCATACACAATCTTGCCTAGGGCTCCCAAAAAGCTAGCAACAGCCCTGCCTTACATAAAGGTGTGACTCTTCTCAATGTACAAGTCCTTGTACATGTGCAACTTGAAAATGTATTACTTTTCTTTACATTATGTTCCCATTTCCTCACTAAACTGCAGATTTTTCTCATAAATTTTTTTAAAATATCCTTTTAAATTTGTGCCTCTTTTAACTTTGCTACTTTTTTCTTTTACAGATGCAACTTGGGTCTTAAGTTCGACCAAGTAGCCTTAAAATGTCTCAAACTTCCTCAAACCCAACACATTCAGTCAGAGGCACTGTGTGCCAGCAGACAAATGCTTGGGGCTTCAGGCATGAAAGGGGCCCCTGAGCGCTGACCAACTTTGAATCACTACAACAGTGACAATGTGGAGAGTTTGCAATGACAGTGGTAGGCTGGTGCAGAACTCCCTAATAGGGCCCCACCCCCACCTCTCACTCTCATAAGTAGTCGTGTGTGTCTTATGTAAACAAACAAGTGAGAGCGGCTGTATCAAAATGAAGCGAAGTTATCAGTAACAAAAGAAGAAAAAAGAGGATGAGGAGAAAAGAAAGCAAGATAGCGGTAAGTAGTCCAAATAATACAGTAGTTAATTTAGCTTAAAAGGGTGATGAATGCCGGATGGAGGGCCCCAAGAGACTTCAGAATCACCTCTGCATTCAGTCCAGCTCCTGGTGCACTCTTCGCAGTGTTAACTACCCCCTGCATATACACCAGTGAGAAACAGCTGCATGTTCTCGGTCTGATATCAAGGAATGACAGGCCTTCAGAGACCAGTGGGCTGCTGTATTTGTGCCTCATCATAATGCACATGCCACATCACATTACTCCCCACGTGCCAACCATGATTTTACTTGGTAATTCTGAAGCCTCTCACCACCTTTACATATTCATGCCGAGCCTATAAGTGTCAAACAGAGATGTCCTTCCAGTGTCCTTGACAGCAGGTTATTAATATTGAATACCTAAGTCAACGTTATAACTGGATGAAGAGACACGCAGGTCACAGCCTGTCACAGTCTCCGTCATGGAGACGATTGGACAAATCATCAAATTAGAGCATATATGGTGCAGCAGTGAGGATGATATTGTGTGTATTGTGTAGCTGTTTTCCTATAGAAAGTCTTATTTGATGAATTAACAGCTGACCAGCTATCCAATTATCAAATCAGCTCAATCCACAAAGACATTTATACATCATTTGATGTAGATAACAAAAGATTCCTGTTGTATTTCATGAGATCAGTTCTCTAATTTTTCTTTGCTGCTTCACTGAGAGCCCACACGCTCCGACTTAAAAGCCATAAATCCCATGGTATTACTGTGAACAGCAACATCATAACTATTCCAATTCGACAATCCCTAAATTAGTGCGCGGCTGTTGTTGCTCGTGGCTGCTTTTAAATTCCTCCTCCACCTACTGATGCAGCCCAGTACTGGAGGTTTGTCTAACTGCTGCTGTGCTCAATAGGATGCTGGCTGGCTGCGGGCATCTCGTCACAGCAGCTGAGAACGAGGTCGCCGGGGTCCCTCCCGCTCGTGGCGACGCCCAAGGGCCATCAACGCAGCAGGGAGCCCGGGTGCCGGTGAGGTCTCGCACAGCCTCGCCTCGCTTCATGAAAGCCTAATGAAGAGAGGGGGAGGAGGTGGTGGTGGGGGCTCTGAAAATGTGTGGTTAAGACGCCCACAATCCTGCAGCAGAATTCAAAGAGAAGCAGATAAAACACAAAAAAACCCCAACATGCTACAGAGAGTTGGTCCTCGAGCGTTTATTGCTGTTGGAAATGAGGGGACTCAAAGTCTCATCGGTGATTGCCAGTAATAAATAAAAGGTGTCGACACAACTGCCCCACCGCACACATGCAAAAACAAAATGTACAACAAAGTGTACATCCACGGCATCCTATGTACAGGATGACAGAAAATCTTTTTAAAAAGTGAATGCAGGCACTGATGTTTGCATGTAAAACTGTATCGTGGTGAAATTAGTCACCATAACACATAACTACCATTCAAAATTTTGAGGTTCACTTAGAAATTTCTTATTTGTGAAAGAAAAGCACTGTTTTTTTCAATGAAGATAACTTTAAACTAATCAGAAATACACTCTAATATCTAATATACATTGCTAATGTGGTAAATGACTATTCTGGCTGCAAATGTCTGGTTTTTGGTGCAATATCTACATAGGTGTATAGAGGCCCATTTCCAGCAACTATCACTCCAGTGTTCTAATGGTACAATGTGTTTGCTCATTGCGTCAGAAGGCTAATGGATGATTAGAAAACCCTTGTGCAATCATGTTAGCACAGCTGAAAACAGTTTAGCTGGTTAGAGAAGCTATAAAACTGACCTTCCTTTGAGCAGGTTGAGTATCTGGAAAAAATTATTATTTCAAATACAAATCGTTATTTCTAACCTTGTCAATGTCTTGACTATATTTTCTATTCATTTTACAACTCATGGTGGTAAATAAGTGTGACTTTTCATGGAAAACACAAAATAATTGTCTGGGTGACCCCAAACTGTTGAACGGTAGTGTAACATATCTCTGTATTTAAAAGTGAACAGAAAAAAATAAAGAATACTACCTGATTATTTTTCTATCGTGCTTAAAATCCACAAAGGACCATGCATTCTAATGGTCAGAGGTGGGGTAGAAGCTAGTTACATTTACTCAAGAACAAAATTGTACTTGTATGAAAAGTTTATTGTAGGATACTTTTTACTCTTACTCAAGTAAATTTTTGAAGGAAAACCTGTATTTTTATGCCGGGTGCACACAGAAAACACTCTAGAACTAAATTTTTCAGGGCACTTAAACATGCATTCCTCCAAGCTTTTGCATTCAAATATTGACCAACAGCATCTTTTAGCCCAATTCTGATTGGCTGGTTAGAGAGGTGTGCTGATGATTGATGCAGCTCCAAAAACTGACTTTTTTGAACTGTCAGTGCTGTGACAGCAGTGACTAAAAACTCTGAATGAGGGCTCAAGGGCGTTGAGCATGTTAAATGCCTGACTAAATAGGAAAACAGGACACTTCCCGTGGGGGGAAAAAAAAAAAAACACTCTCTGTGGACACGCAGTCTAACTTTAGTACATTTGGTCGACTCTGAGTCACTTTTAACTTCACAGATTTGAAATCAGGGTGTCAGTTTTGGTTTTTTTTCTCATCAAATTTGAAATAATTTGTTTTTCTAATCCACCTCTATTCTAGGCCCCATGATGCCTTGCGTGAATTATGGTAAGCAACTTCCCCGGTACTAGTTTAGAACGTAATGTTGTCACTGTAAGGGACACTTTTCTTGTTAAAAACAATTACTTCGGCATCAAAAATGCAGGAACACGGCCTTTTGCACCTCAAAAACAGTAATATAATCATACCACATCCCACGACTATGGAGGGATGAGAAGATGACCTTAAAAAGTGGCCAGTAGCTCCGTGGACAGTAGCTCTGCTAGTTTAGCTCCGCTGCTAACATGCTAACACTGTAAACAAACAAATAAAAGCTCTGAAATATATCAATGGTTCCACTGCAATAAAGTCGGCTGCATTTGTTAAAATATGTTGGACCTAATCAAATTTACCTCAGAGCATGTATGTAGAGTCTAGTCAGAGCCACAAAGAAACCCAACACCGTGCTTGGGCGTTTTAAATCCGGGGGTATAATAAACGTCAGATCTGTGACATTCATACAAGTGAAAACATACCTGGTGCTGCTGTGTCTGCACCACCGATCACAAAAGGCAAAAAACTAAAGGATTGCTTATAATCCTTTAGTTTTCAGTGCATGATCTACTCATTGCCGCTGAAGCCACAGATTTAGCTGTGCTCATCTGTGAGGGAGCCTCACACGCGAACAGCAGCAAGTACCAGAACTACGCAAAAACATTCAAAATACAAAAAACTAAAGGAGCTGAAATTAGCTGCCACTTGAGTGCAAAGCACGTATGTGGACTATACATTAAAATGATTTGAAAAAACTCTTTAAAACGCTATTTTAAATGCCCCTGCTACTCCCTCTCTTACTGACTGATTTAACACTACGTCAGCCGAACCGGAAGCTCCGCCCATAATCGTTCCTACAGCGGCACCCCCAGGAATAGGGTGGATTTCTGACTTAGGAACTGTAACATTTCTCACCATTTATACTTATGAATTGTACATGTAGTGCTGTAAAACATAACGAGATAAGAACGAGTTAACGGATCACTCGCTTGACTGCATTTTTTTGATACAGGATTTAGCATACATGCAGGCGTGTTTTTGGTACCTGATGGCCTTCCCGTACTTAAGGCCCTCCACTCATGCCACAGTTTGGGGAAAAAAAGGAATCAATGTCGTGGAAAGCAGTGTGCTGCTCTGCAACAACGTTTCTTCAAGGAAAAAAAAGCTTCCATGAGCAAAGGAGAAAGAAAAGGCCATTTTAACAGCAAGTTCAGCTTTACGTTTACATTATTCACACACACATTCACACACTGACGGCTCTGCGCCATCTGTGTGTGAATGTGTGTGTGAATGGGTGGACTGCAGGTCTGTAAAGCGCTTTGGTCAGCCTAGATGAGAAGAAAAAGCGCTATATAAGTGAACGCCATTTACCATTTATAAACAGAAAATGTGTGATTAAAGAGCGATTAATCACGATTTTAAATATTAACACTGGTCAACATCAAATTTATTGTCTAAGTTTTTTTTGTAGCTGATTTAGGACAATTTTGATGTGCTGAATCCAAAAATCACATTGGTTTTGCTCGATCAGGTCAACTTAACTATGCCCACATTTTCTTACGTTTTTGTTTACATGTACGGGTATTTTTGCTTTATATGACGCAGAATTCTTTATTTCTTGAAATTCTCTGAATTTTGAACAATGATGACGTAACATTCAATTTACGTGTACTTAACTTTATCAATGTCTACTATTCAATTTACAGTACACCTGTACAACTGCTGTACAACTGCTTATAACATAAAAACCTGACCTGATGGAGAGAAACGGATGTCATTTTCAGATTCAGCGGTGCAAAATTGTCTTAAATCAGTTGAAAAAACACAGACAACTTACCAAAAATTATTTTTGTTATGTTGTGTAATCGACTGACAGCGCTAATTTTTTTCTAACACATCTAATAGAAAAACCTTGAAAATTCCAGTTATTTGACTAAAAAAGTTCTAAATCTACTTAAAAAGTCAGAAATTTGTAAGAAAATAGTTGCAAATTTCTGAGTAAAAAGTTCCAACTTTGCATGAGAAATATCACAAATGTATCATAAAATGTTCTAAATTTATCAAAAATGTATGCAAAAAGTCACAAATTTGTAAGAAAAAAAATATTAAATTCAAAAGAAAATTGTAACAAATTTATGAGAAAAACTCACTTGTTGGCAATAAAGTTGTTCCTCCCTACTCAAGTACCTTTTTCAGTAGATATTTTCTCACTCAAGTATTTTTTGTGACTATCGTACTTATTTAAAATCATGAGGTAAAATTACTTTTACTGAAGTACAATTTGTGGCTACTCTACCCACCTCTGATAACATCACATACTCTTATTTACATTTAATATGAGTTACTTTCATACCTGTAAATTGATTTTCTTTAAAATGGTTTAACAGTCTCTGTCATGTAAATACAAATATATACAGCACATGCATTTTTACATACCAAACACAATATAAACTCATATTTCAGTTAAGTTTCAATAGGTCAGAGCTACAGCCAAAAATACAAAATAAAGTAGCTTCTGATTATACTGTACATTTAATAATTAATCTACAATCTTTGGAAATAATTTAGAAACAAACAAACACATTCGTAAGTGCTATAAGGCAATTTTGTCCCGAGGAAGGACGTTCTTTGGTTTTAAAGGTGTTTGGGAGCAGGGCCAAGCTGTGCATCCAGGCAGAGAATCCAGATTCACCCTGAAACTGGACAAAAGTGTGAGAGTGGCGCTGGAGAGCTCCAGCCGTTCCCTCCATCCTCTGGGAAGTATTTTTTTAGTTGACGATCGTCCACACTGTTGAAATTCTATTAAGTCTTCTTCTTCCTGCGCCTCTCATCTCACTGTACTGAACTGAGGAAAGGACAAATGTGAAAACTATAACTTTGACTCTGAGATTTTCAGACAAAACAGAACAACATGAAGAGACTCCTTTTCACCTTTTACATGTTTCTGGTTAATTTTTGCAGCTTGTAAGGAGCTGGATTTGTCTTTGTGTCAAGGCTACACAAGACCAGACCAAGACCAGAGTGTCCCCAAGACCAAGACTTTAATGTCAACACAGCGCCCAGAGGTGTCAATGAAATATCTGCGACATGCTTTTATCAAATCAACTGAAATCAAAACAGGCTCTTTGCTGATTTTTACAAAATCAGCAAGAATGGTGTGATATGCAGTGGTGTGGAAAAGTGTTTCCCCTTCCTGATTTCTCATTTTTTGTATGTTTGTCACATTTAAATATTTCAGATCATCAAAACAAATTTTAGTGAATGGTTGACTGTCTCTCTGTGTTGGCCCTGCGATGGACTGGCGATCTGTCCAGGGTGTACCCTGGCCTCTTGCCCAAAGATGCTGGGATAGGCTCCAGCCCCCCCGCGACCCAAAAAGGATTAAGCGGAAAGAAGATGGATGGATGGATGGAAACAATTTTAATATTAGACAAGAGAACACAAGTAAACACAAAAATGCAGTTTTTAAATGAAGGTGTTTATTATTAAGGGGAAAAAAAAAATCCAAACCTACATGGCCTTGTGTGAAAAAAGTGATTGCCCCCCTAAACCTAATAGCTGGTTGGGCCACCCTTAGCAACAACAACTGCAATCAAACATTTGCAATAACTGGCATTGAGTCTTTTACAGCGACTGTAGAGGAATTCTGTACTCACTCATCTTTGCAGTATTGTTGTAATTCAGCCACATTGGAGGGTTTTCCAGCATGAACCACCTTTTTAAAGTCATACCACAGCATCTTAATCAGATTCAGGTCAGGACTTTGACTAGGCCACTCCACAGTCTTCATTTTGTTTTACTTAAGCCATTCATAGGTGGACTTGCTGGTGTGTTTTGGATCATCGTCCTGCTGCAGAACCCAAGTGCGCTTCAGCTTGAGGTCACAAACAGATGGCCGGACATTCTCCTTCAGGATTTTCTGGTAGACAGCAGAATTCATGGTTCCATTTACCACAGCAAGTCTTCCGGGTCCTGAAGCAGCAAAACAGCCCCAGACCATCACACTACCACCACCATATTTTACTGTTGGTATGATGTTTATTTTCTGAAATGCTGTGTTACTTTTACGCAGATGTAATGGGACACACACACCTTCAAAAAGTTCAACTTTTGTCTCATCAGTCCACAGAGAATTTTCCCAAAAGTCTTGGGGATCATCAAGATCTTTTCTGGCAAAACTGAGATGAGCATTTATGTTGTTTTTGCTCAGCAGTGGTTTTCATCTTGGAACTCTGCCATGCAAGCCATTTTTGCCCAGTGTCTTTCTTATGGTGGAGTCGTGGACACTGACCTTAACGGACGCAAGTGAGGCCTGCAGTTCTTTGGATGTTGTGGGGTCTTTTGTGACTTCTTGGATGAGTTGTCGCTGCGCTCTTGGGGTAATTTTGGTCGGCCAGCCACTCCTGAGAAGGTTCACCACTGTTCCATGTTTTTGCCATTTGTGGATAATGGCTCTCACTGTAATTCGCTGGAGTCCCAAAGCTTTAGAAATGGCTTTGTAACCTTTTCCAGACTGATAGATCTTAATTACTTTGTTACTCATTTGTTCCTGAATTTCTTTGGATCGCCGCATGATGTCTAGCTTTTGAGGATCTTTTGGTCGACTTCACTTTGTCAGGCAGGTCCTATTTAAGTGATTTCTTGATTGAGAACAGGTGTGGCAGTAATCAGGCCTGGGTGTGGCTAGAAAAATTGAACTCAGCTTTCTAAAGATATGATAAACAACAGTTAATTTATGTTTTAATGGGGGGGGGCAATCACTTTTTCACACAGGGCCATGTAGGTTTGGATTTTTTTTTTACCCTTAATAATAAACACCATTTAAAAACTGCATTTTGAGCTTACTTGTGTTATCTTTGTCTAATATTTAAATTTGTTTGATGATCCGAAACATTTAATGTGACAAACACACACAAAAAAGAGAAATCAGGAAAGGGGCAAACACTTTTTCACACCACTGTATACTGTATAGTCAACTGGGGATTGATGAACAAGATGGTGTAGTATGGTGACTACAGTTTACAAATAAGAGCCATAAAATTCCTGGTTGTGCTTTGTGCTGCAAAGCTAGCAGTGATGACAACACTGGTACCCATGTCACACTGGGACAAACCACAAAATAGGCCAGAATGACATGATATGCTGTATTATTGACTGTGGATTAATACCATCTGGGACCACAGATATCTAGCGAGGTGACTGGAATTTATAGAGAAGAGCCCTAAAAACCACATTTAGCTATGCTAGCTGCACTGTAACCGTTTGAGCTCTGAGGCTCAGTGGGAGCTACCGCTTGTCCTCCAAGGAGACAGTGTACCAGACTAGTCAGGGTGCAGGTCTGTTAATGACGTGATAACCTCACGAAAGTGAACATAAAATCCAACTAAAGTGTTTCAGACAGCTCAGTAGTCCCAGTTTTTGTGGGAGAGAACTCCTGTACAGGCTAACTATGGGCTGTTTGACTTTGCAGACCATAAAATGTCATAAAAAGTCCAATATAAATCACTAGAATAAAGGGGCAACTGCAAAAACGACAATAGGGGCTCTTTAAGATTTATATTCTGGTTAAGGCAATATTCCTGCAACTTTTTTCTTGTAAATTTGCAACTTTTTGCATAAACTTGCATTTTTTTCTTGTAAATTGTAAACTTTTTCCTAAAAAAATTAAATACCAATAATGGATTGGATTTTTATAGCACTTCTCCTGACACCCAAAGTGCCTGACAGTATTTCCATTATTCATTCACTGCACAGACAAACACTGACAGAGGTAAGCTACCTCAGCAGCCACAGCTGCCCTGGGGCAGACTGACGGAAATGGAGCTGCCAATCCATGCTAACGGCCTCTCCGACCACCAAACATTTACTCACATTCATACACTAGCGTCACAAACACTGGAGGCAAGGTGGGTAAAGTGTCTTGCCCAGACACAACGGCAGGATGGCTGGGGTGGAGCAGGATTCGAACTGCCAACCCTCCAATGATTGGACGACCCGCTCTACCTCCCGAGCCACTACACATTTGTGACTTTTTTCAAGAAAATTTACAACTTTTTTCCCCTAAATCTCATCTTTTTTCATTGCAAATTTGGAACTTATTTCTCAAATTCACTACTTTTTCTTGTAGATTTCCAACTTTTCTTGTAAATTTGCAACTTTTTTCTAGTAAAGTCACTACATTTTAATCATAATTTTCAATTTTTTTTTTCTCTTGAATTTGTGACTTTTTTCCTGTAAAACTGCATTTTTTTTCTTGTAAATTTCGATGCCTACAAAACCCATGGATAACAATGGCAAATTATTTTCAATTTTGTTTGGACCAATTAAGAAGTGAAACTAGAAAATTTCGCACAGAAACTTGAACATTCCAGGGAATCCTGGTTGAAAAACACTGATCTAGAAAATTACCTAATTTTATTTTGTAATGTTTCTGTTGGGAGTTGGGAGGGGAGAGATTTAAGAGATTAAGAGAATTAAGCATTTCTACACCACTGACAGAATACCAATGTTTGTGCACAACAACAGCAGCAGCAACGAAGCAGAGAGACTTAAAGAGAGTCACCGTTACTACACCCAGGCGCCCAAGGGCACCGAAGAAGTGGAGGAGACAAACGGGGTCAAACAGCTTAGAGCGAGTGAGATGGAGAGGAGAGATGACGTCAGTTTGGAGGAATAAAGAGAGGAGAGAGGTCAGGGTGAAGACCAGATGGAAGAGGAGGAATTAAAAGAAGCCCTCGGAGCTCTTCTGAATACTACATACATACAAAAAAGATGTTTATGCAGCTCAAAGGCATAGAGAGTGTTTTCACCGTAAACCAGGGGTTCAGAATCTCTACCAAGGGTTAGAGCAATCTGAAGGAAATTTTGGCAATTTAAAACCAAAATGTAAATGGACCCGCAAAACAAATGTAAAGCTTAAAATGTTAACATGAAGGTGAAACAGTTGAGTTATAAACTGGTCTGGCAATGTTTTAAGTTGGCCTGTCAAAGTTAAGGTGCCAATAACGAGTTAATGCAAATTGGATTTTGCATGTAAATTCTGTTATTGTGATCATCTATGGCAAGGCAAAATGGACAAAAACTGTCACTTTGAGAAGACATTTATTTTTTAAAAAAGATCCAAATTTAACAGCATTGTTTAAGACCAGAACTGCACTTCAACCCATGTGCTGTTCAATTGCTTGAGAAAATGTCATAAAATACAACATTTCAAAATCCTGATTTAGAATAGAATAGATTAGAATAGACTTTATTGTCATTGTACAGTTGTACAACATAATGAAACTGTGGGTGCTCCACCAGGCTACTGCACAATGAAATAAGAGAGAAGGATTAACTAGAACACAGTTACAGAAAACACGATTAAATTTAATATTGCTTCTTTCTCTCATTCTTGCTTGTTGCTTTTAATTGAACTGCATTATTTTTTTCTTGAATTTATCCTGGTTGGTCTATTTATTTGATGAAATACATCATAAATATGTGATGTATTTACTTATTTATTTTATTTATAGGGTTAAAACTTGGTTTGACTAGCACCCCAGACCGACAAATTGTTACAAATATGGTGGCTATAGTACTGAAAAAATAAATTTAAGATTTGTTAAGGAGAGATAAACATATGGGATTAATTTGTGAGTAATTATGAGTTAACTGTGGGCAATTAACAATAAATCGTGATTAAGAATTTTAATTGCACTGGGGAAACATGAAGCGCTCTGAAAATGTCCTGGTAGATGGCTATGCTGACTTTGGACATCAGTGACTGTGGAAAATTCATACTGGACCTCAAGTAACTTGGATTCTGTGCCTCTCCACTCTTCCTCTAGACTCTGGACCTTGATTTCATATGACAGGACTTGGCACCTGATTTGGGGAGCCATATCATCTGCTGGTGTTGGTCCACTGTGTCTTATCAAGTCCAAAGTCAGCGCAGCCGTCTACCAGGAAATTTTAGAGCACTTCATGCTTCCCTCTGCTGACAAGCTTTATGGAGATGCTGATTTCATTTTCCGGCAGGACTTGGCACCTGCCCACACTGCCAAAAGTACCAAAACCTGGTTTAATGACCATGGCATCACTGTGCTTGACTGGCCAGCAAACTTTCCTGACCTAAACCCCATAGAGAATCTATGGAGTATAGTCAAGAGGAAGAGGAGAGACGCCAGACCCAACAATGCAGACGAGCTGAAGCCTACTATCAAAACAACCTGGGCTTCAATAACACCTCAGCAGTGCCACAGGCTGATCACCTTCATGCCACCCTGCATTGATGCCATAATTCATACAAAAGGAGCACTGACCAAGTATTGAGTGTGTACATAACTTTGCAGGTCCTGAGGACAAGACTGTGATCGGGGGAAATGACTGCACGTTTGTCAGTGACTTCAGCAAGATCCAAATACTTCAAGCTGAGACCTGCACTACTTGCTGTAGCTTTAGTACTGAGACCTATCCTGACGGCTGGAGCCTTTGTCACTACATGGAAGCCTGCTCTACTTGTTGAAACCTTGAACCATTCTGAAGCCTATCTTGATTGCTAGAGCTTTCATCATTACACGAAGGCCTCCTCAGCTTGTTGAAGCCTTAGCATCACTCTGAGGCCTATTCTGGCTACTGGAATTTTATCACTACATGGAAACCTGCTCTATTTGCTGAAACAGCACAGTTTCTAAGACCTATATTGACTGTTGGAGCCTTCATCATTACAAAGATGCATAGCTAGCTTGCTGAAGCCTTAGCATCATACTGAGGCCTGTCCTGGCTGCTGAAGTCTTTATCACAACACTAAGGCCTGTGCTGTGTGCTGAAATTTTACCACCATTGGACGCCTGAATAGTGCTGAGTACTCTGGACAATGGCACTTGTTTTAATTTTGCTTTATTTTTTGGCTGCGTGGGACCTAAGGACAAACAAGCATTCTTGGGTGAGTACATCTAACAATGTATTTATCCTTCAGGACATTGCACAAGGATGCACCTGCTGTTTGGCTACTGTTCAATCTGTGCAACCACCAGTTTATTTGGCAGAGGACAGAAACTTTTCTCTCAACCTGTCAAGAGACTTGCCCCGTCTTCAAAGCCTTTTAGTTTTGCATAATTGCCTGTTGACCCCTGAAAGATCTTGCTTCTTCTCATCAAAACAAGAGTCAGTTTCCACTAGCACTGTGGCTAAGCAAAGATTGTTGATTATTTTATTATTACTGTCTTCTGGAAATATACGACCTAATCCTGGCCCCGAGTTGCAAATTATACAAATACCATCTAAATTTAATTCCTTGACTGGTCTTAAAATTGTTCATCTTAATGTTCACAGTTTGTTATCTAAGATGGACTTGGTAAGGATGTGGGCTAAATCAACAGATGCAGATATTTTTGTAATTTCTGAAACTTGGGTGACCAAATCCATTGCTGATGAAAATATTAATATGGTAGGATACAATGTTTATCGTACTGATAGGGAAAAGAAAGGCGGTGGTGTTGCCATTTATGTCAAATCAAAACTTGAAGCTATGACAGTCCTGTTTGAATCCATTAATAAACAATTTGACTTTTTGGTACTAAATGTGATGATTGCTAAGGGCTTTTGTTTAACTGTTGTTGGTTGCTATAGGCCTCCATTTGCCTCCAGGGAAGCTTTACAATCTCTGAAAAATCTTTTATCCAGACTGAACTATGGTGAACTAGTGCTGGTGATTTAAATTGGGATTGGCAAAAAACAGTGTCTGATGATGTTAAGTCCTTCTGTGATTCTATTAGCCTTACCCATTTAGTCAACTTCCCTACTCAACCCAATCTTAAGAGCCCTGAGAAGTCCACCTCGATTGATCTGATTATGACGAACGTTCCTCATAAATTCACCTCTGTGGGTGTTTTCTGCAATGGCTTGAGTGATCACTGTGTTGCTGCTGCAATTAGAAACACTAAGGTGCCTAAACTAAAGCCTCGTATTATTTATAAGAGGAATCTAAAACACTTCAATGATCAAGCCTTTCATCACAATTTGAATAAGTTTGATAAGGAAAAAATTGGTTGATCTCTGATGTTGAGATGGCTTGGAAATTCTTTAGGGATATTTTTATACAAATTGTAAATAAACATGCTCCCTTAAAGAGGTACAGAATCCTTCTTCTTGGTTGTCCATTGATCTGATGATGACTGTCCCTCATGTGTTAAGTCCTCTTCTTGCGTGTGCACGGAGATGGCTGTTTAGGCTGATCCTTGATCGGCAGACACGGCTGCAGTAGGGGCAAGGAAACTGCCCAGGTAATAACGCCTTTCTTCGTGCCTGTGCTTCAGCTAGATCAGCTCGCCTCTTTTCTTCAAAGTAGTCTCGCGCCTGGGTAGTGAGGGCGCGCCAGCCTGGCCTGTCCATAGCCCGCAGCTCTAATTGTTTGGGAAGAATGCCAGTGTGTCTGATGTTGAGCTTCACGCAGTCTTTGAATCATTTGCGTGGTCTGCCTTGGTTCCGTTTCCCAGAGTGGAGTTCGCCGTACATGAGCTGCTTGGGCAGCCTGTGGCCATCCATCCGGATCACATGACCAACCCATCGGAGCTGGGCTTTCAGAATCATGGCCTCGATGCTGGTCATCTCAGCTCTGTCCAGGACCTCAAGGTTTGTGACCCGGTCTTGCCAGTGAATGTTCATGATCATCCGTAGGCTTTTCATGTGGAACTTCTCCATCTGCTTCAGGTGTTTTTTGTACACGGTCCACGTCTCACATCTGTAGAGAAGGCTGGTGAGGACAACGGCCCTGTACACTTTGAGCTTCGTGGACAGCTGGATGTTGTGCTGGTTCAGGACGCGAGCTTGGAGATGACCGAGAGCTTGGCTGGCCTTGCAGATTCTGGCGTTGATCTCCTTATCCAGGCTGCCATCGTTGCTGATGGTGCTGCTGAGGTACTTAAATTCATCTACCATCTTCAGTTGGGTACCCTTGATGGAGATAGAGGGGGGAGGGACGGTGGATGCGGGTGCTGGTTGGAACAGCGCCTCTGTCTTGCTGAGGCTGATGGTAAGACCAAAAAGGCGGGAGGCTTCTGCAAACTTATTCACGATGATCTGGAGATCAAATTCCACGTGGGTCATGAGGGCACAGTCGTCAGCAAAAAGCGCTTCCAGGACAATCTTTTCTGCGACCTTGGTCTTATCTTCAGTCGGCGGAGGTTGTACAGTGAGCCATCAAGTCTGTATCGCAGACCAGGTCCAAGTCCCTGATGGCATAGTTGAGGACGCAAGAGAAAAAGAGGTTGAAGAGAACCGGGGCCAGAATGCACCCCTGATTGACACCGTTGCTGAGACTGAATGGCTCCGATACCTCTCCACCTGAGAGAACCTGCCCAGTCATGTTGTCGTGAAACTGGCGTATGAGGTTTACAAACTTGTCTGGGTACCCAAGCTTGGATAGGATGATCCAGAGGGCCTCCCTGTTCACCGTGTCAAAGGCCTTAGTCAGGTCGATAAAGACCGCATATAAGTCCATGTTTTGCTCTAGACATTTCTCCTGCACTTGGCGGATGGAGAAGATCATGTCCACGGTGCTGCAGTTTGGGTGAAATCCACACTGTGTTTCTGGTAGGTTCCCTTCAGAGATGTTGTTAATCAGTCGGTTGAGGAGGACCCAAGCCAGTATTTTTCCGGCAATATATAGAAGGGAGATACCTCGGTAATTGCCGCAGTCAGACTTGCTACCCTTATTCTTGAACAGGGAGACAACAGTGGCATCCCTGAAGTCTTTGGGCAGTTGTTCTTCATCCCAGATGCTGGTGAGGAGGGAATGGAAGATTTCAAGGGCCACAGGACCGGCTGATTTGAATATTTCCACCGGGATTCCATCCATCCCAGGTGCTTTGCCTGAATTGGTCTGCCTAATCGCGTTCAAGACTTTGTCCATTGTAGGGGGGAGGTCAAGGCAGTGGACGGTGGGTTTTTGTGGGATCAGATCGAGGGCGTGGGGGTCTACAGTGGAGGACCTGTTGAGCAGGTAGCTGAAGTGCTGTCTCCATTGCACATTGATGCTGCTCTTCTCCTTCAGCAGTGTTGAACCGTCTGCCGACAGAAGTGGGGTAGTACATGGCCTGGCAGGTCCATATACTTCCTTGATGATGCTGAAGAACATCTTGGAATTCTGCGTGTCGGCGTATCTCTGCACCTCATCTGCCTTCTTCTCCCACCATTCATTCTGCATCTTTTGCAGCGCTGCTTGTGCCTATCTCTGGAGGTGCTTGAAGTGATCACGCTTGGAAATGGAAGTGGGGTCATTCTGCCACTTGACAAAGGCCTTCTGCTTGTCATCCAGGAGTGTCTTGATGTTCTTGTTGTTCTCGTCGAACCAGTCCTGGTGCACTTGTTTCCTGGTGCCGATGATGGTTTTTGCTGACTCCGTCACCAGTGCTCTAAACTGTTCCCACCTTTGTGTTGGACAGCCAGTCAGGGGTCCATGGGCAATCAGTCGGCTGTCCAGATCTTCTGCAAATTCCCTACGTTGCTGAGGTTGTTCAAGTTTGGCGACGTTGAATGCTGGCCTGATGACTTTCGGTGTTTTGCGGTGTGTTGGGGCAATATGTAGGGATAGGATGGATCTGACTAGACGGTGGTCTGTCCGACACTCTGCTACGCGCATGGCCCTGGTGATCCTGACGTCACAGATGTCTCTCTGATGGCAAATGGCAAAGTCTATCAAATGCCACTGCTTGGATCTTGGGTGCATCCATGTTGTCTTATATTTGTCTGCTTGCTGGAACAGTGTGTTTGCGATAGCGAGGTGGTTTTCAGCACAAAGGCTCAAGAGCATCAAGCCGTTGGAGTTCAATTTTCCAGTGCCGTGTGGCCCCAGCACGCCTTTCCAGTTACAGCAGTCTGTTCCGACTCTGGCGTTGAAATCGCCTAGCAGAATGAGTTTGTCATTGGGAGGAGTGTCCTTCATGAGGGTTCTGAGCTCCTCATAAAAGGCTTCCTTTACTTCATCGCTGCTAGTGAGAGTTGGGGTGTACGTGCTGATGAGGGTAATGTGCCGGTTACGGTTGAGGGGGAAACAGAGTTTCATCAGCCGTTCATTAACTGACATTGGTAGGTCAGGAAGTTGCTTGAGAACCAATGTCTTGATGGCCAGTCCTACTCCATGGATCCTCTCTTCATCTTTGGCCTTGCCTTTCCAGAAGAAGGTGTAGCCGTCTTTTAGTTCGGCCACAGATCCTTCTTCGGCTAGTCTGGTCTCACTGAGGGCCGCAATGTCAATGCAGTAGCGGGCCAGTTCTCTTGCAATGAGGGCTGTTCTTCTCTCAGGCCTCTCTGTCCATGAGCGTGCGTACATCCCACACACTAAGAAATAGTTTCTTTCTTCTTTGGTTTCGACAGCTTGGGGGGTAGAACTGCCGGCTGCAGTATGCTGGCCAGTTGGAAGGGACAAGCATTTGTTTGGGACACATTTTCTAGTCCCCACCCTCACGTGAGGGTGAGCAGTGCTGTCCTAAAGAGGCTGCTCAGTCGCCTGGGGGAATGCCAAACTCCACTGTTGTCCTGGGGTCAGAAGGAGAGTGACTATTGCCGCCAAGCCGCCTATGTGCAGGGTTCAAGCTACAACTGCCAGTGGTCACCTCCACCTGTTGCTTCACTCGTTCCCCATCGCCGCGGGACTGTTGTAGGGTTGTGAGGACTAACACACATGAGAAAAACCTGTATGGGAAAGTTTTTATTTTAAATTTGGCTTGGGCTAGGGCAAGGAAAACAGGTTCTTCTGCTGATAGGCTTATTTTCAGACAGTTAAGAAACAAGTGTTCTTTTTTTATTCAAAAAAGCCAAACACAATATCATTTGTCTATCACCACTGAGAAGCTACTGTAAATAATACTTGCAAATTTTGGAAAGTTGTTAAGTCAGTATCTGTAAGTCAATCATGCTCTCTACCTGCCTATGTTTTAAAGAATTCTGATCCTGTCTATGACAAAATGGAAATACTGAATTGTTTCAACAAGCATTTTGTATCTTCTGGTTCCTTATTTGATTCTGTTGTATCCGTTTCTGAGAAACCCTGTATAGACTTCCCAAGGTACTCGAGACAGCCTTTTAATTTTGTACCTTTCAGTGTTCAGGAAGTGCATATGGCACTCAAAGCTACAGACACAAGAAAATCTTCTGGGTCCGATCATATTGAACCTTATTTTTTGAAAATGGCAGCGGATTTTGTAGCTAAGCCTCTCACTTACCTCGACCTTACAGTCGAAAAAAATGAAATACCCTCTGTATGGAAATCAACTTTTGTCCTCCCTCTTAAAAGGAGGTTACCCAGCCATATTGACACTTTATAGGCCAATATCTAATCTTTCTGTGCTGACCAAAATTTTTGAAGCTCTTGTGGGGGATCAAGTTAAGGAGTTTTTATACACCAATAATCCTTGTCAAAATATCAGTCAGGCTTCAGAAAAAATCATAGTACCATTACAGTGGCAATGAAGCTGACAAATGACATTTCAGTTGCACTTGATAAAAACAACATTGTGCATCACTTTTTACAGTATTGATTTGTCAAAAGTGTTTGATACTGTTGACCATCATATTTTAAGGATCAGACTCCTTCAACTGGGACTGTCTGAACAAGCAGTGGGGTGGTTTACATATTACCTCAGTGATAGGACTCAGTGTATTGAACACAATGGTTTCTGTTCTGATTTTCTTACTGTCCATAAGGGAGTGCCACAGGGCTCTGTATTATGTCCTCTTTTATATATCATTTATATTAGTGACCTTGGTCTGAATGTTTCATGTGCTAATTTGCACTTTTATGCTGATGACACAGTTATTTACAGCTGTGCATCAACCCTTGTTCAGACCATTGAATCACTGCAGAACGCCTTTGTAGCAGTCCAGAATTCATTAGTTCAGTTGAAGCTTGTTCTCAATGCAGACAAGACTAAACTCATGCTATTTACCAACTCGAAGAGGCCACAAATGATCCCTTCAGTGACCACTCGAGAGGGTAATTAGATAGAAGTGGTTAACATGTATAAATATCTGAGTATCTTAACTGATGACTCCCTCACTTTTAAACCACATGTTGAGAGCCTTGTAAAAAAGCTGAGATTGAAATTAGATTTTTACTTTAGAAATAAATTGTGTTTTTCTTTTAATGTAAAAAAGCAATTTGTTGCTGCCACCCTTTTATCTGTGCTGAACTATGGTGATCTTTCGTATATGAATGCTCCTGATGGATGTCTTAGTATGGTGGACTCTGCTTATCATGCTTCATTGAGTTCATTACAAACTGTAAGCCTCTGACACACCATTGTGAGTTATACCGTAGGGTGGGATGGACTTCTTTGGCCACCTGAAGGCTCAGCTACTGGTACATCTTTATCTACAAGGCAATTTTTGGTCTACTGACATCCTACATTTATGATCCAATTGCATTGCGAAGTATTGGTCGTTATGCTTTTCGTTCACAGGATTATCTGTTGTTCTCTGTTAGGCACCGAAATAGGTAAAAGGGCTTTGTCTGTTCTGCACCAGTTACATAGAACATACAGCAGAATAACTGGAAAATGACAGAATTGATTTCACTGAGTGCATTTAAATACAATTTGAAAGTATTTGAGGCTGATTCCATTATTTGTACTTGTTTTTAGTAATCCACCTGCACTTTGTAATTAATATACCTTGTCATGGTTTTTATTATTTTGTTTGTTTTAATTATGTAACCTCGTGTTTTTATGTGATGCTGCCATTCTTGGCCAGGTTTCCCTTGGAAAAGAGGTTTTTAATCTCAGTGGGGTTTTTACCTGGTTAAATAAAGGTGAAAAAAAAAGACAGACACTTTTCAGTCGGCCAAAATTTCTATTCAATTTTTTCTTACTGGTTTTATGTAATATTCTAATTTTCTGAGATACTGAATTTTAGGTTTTCATTAGCTGTAAGCCGTAGCCGTAGTAGTTCAAGCCGTAAGCTTGAACAGTCCCTCCAGGATTTCATGATGTTGCCATTGCATTAATTCATGCAAAATCATTGACTGGCCACATCTTTTGCACCACCGCAACTTTCCCACAATTTTGGCCAATCCTAGTCAACTTCTGCCAATTTTGCCAAACAAATTTGTCCCTGAGTACCGATCAAACGCTCAGTCTAACCAATCAAATGTGCGACTGCACCACGCTCACTTTTGTGTTTACAGTGAGCACAGAACACATCAGCAAAAAACAGTGTGTGATAAAAAAAGCACCCACCCGTGAGTTTTCCCACACTGTCCCTTCCTCCGTCTCCCCCCGCCTGCCGGTGCATGTTTCTTCATGTCTCCGTCCTGACCACGTAAATGAAGTGCCAGGTTTGTGTTGAAAAATGTCTGCCTGCCTGAAAGCACTCCGTCACGGGAGCAAACGTGAGGAGAGATGCCATAAAACCACAAACAAACGAGTAAATCTAATACTATAGCCAGTGTTTGAACATTTTATACATCTTTAGAGGTAAAATCATTACTACAGCTTGTCAGTGAGCTTTAAAGCTGTGAATCTCCAGTCTGGACACGGACCAACGCATGCCCCCAAGGAGAGCCCCTCTTCCTGGTAAAGGAAAGCTGAGTTATAGAGTGATGATAGTCAAGTCAGTGGCGGTAATGCACCTGTAAGCTGGTTGCCAACTGCCAATCAAATCTAAAAGAAGAAGAAGAATCTGATGAGACAGGTGTGTGTCAAGATGCGCAGCAGATAGACAGACAGGTAGGAGGTCAGGCATGGAAAGAGAGAGAATATTCAGTAATTTTTTTTTCCATAAAAACGCAGACTTCGAATACAGAGCAACAAAATAAATTATTTCTTTTTCTTCTATGCTTGGTACCAAGTGGTTGGGGACCACTGCGGTTAGGGAGTTTTCAAATAAATGTGCTGCCATAATTTACAAATCTATACTCTAACATGCATTCAATGCAATTTAGCTGTTGTAATGGATATTGTGTTAAAGTCTCTATTTGCTGTTGCACACAAAATAGTTTTTCTGTATAGCAGAAGTTTCTGCTTAATTTACAAATCACTGTTTAATAGGAAATTTTTGGCAATCCTGTGCTTTTCTTATGGTCTTATATAGAATATCATTGCAGTAAACTGGAGAAAACCATCTGCTTTAAAATTTGTAATTCTTCCCACAACTTTTAGTGCCAAAAAAAAACCTCAAAACATTGCAACTTTTATTGCAACTTTTTAAAAAAGCTCCCACAAATTCAGGCTTTTTGGGCTGCAACAATCACAGAAATACCCCACAAAATCCTGGACGGTCTGATTGAAATATATCACTCTTAAAAGTGTTTAAAACATATTTGTGTCCAGAAGCTTTCATCCTTATTGATTGATAAGTCTGTCTCCCATTTTGATATTAGAAGAGATACTGACTCATCCAGTTTTGATAAACTTGTGTTGTGTGTGGGCATGTGGAGCTGTGTGTGGGTGTAGGTGGGCATGCGTGATGGTGAGTGTGTGTGTACGTGTGCACATGAGGGTGGGCGGGGGTGTGTGTGTGTACGGGTGCGGATACCTGTGGGTGTATATGTGGGGGTGGAGGATGTGTGTATGGGTGGGAGAACTTCGTTGGGTGGCAGGGGTGGGGCGGTCCATCTAGTGGCATGGGGGTTGGCGGTTCGGGTCCTGCTTGTCCCAGCCGCCCTGCTGTTGTGTCATGGGGCGGAGCGCTTTGTCGCATTGCCCCTGGTGTCATTGGTGCCAGGTGTGTGTGGGTGCTCTAGGGTGGTTGGGGGGGCCGTTGGTGGCCGTGTTGCCATCGGGCTGCTCCGGGATGGCTGTGGGGCGGCCTGCTGCTGTCAGTGTGCGTCTGGGGTGGGTGGTCGGTGGGCTTGCGATGGGTGCTCGGGGGTGTCGCTTGGCGTGTGCCGTGTGGATCTGGCCCATTGTTCACTATTGTGACTATTGTTGTGCATGTTTGTGTATGCAAGATGAGTGGGAATGGGCATGGCTGCTCCATGTTTGTGGTGCAGGGAGCACCAGGGTGCGACGCTGGTGGGTCCTGGGCTGCTCAGCCTGGCGGCCCTCGCCCTGGGTTGGGATTTGGGGGCAGTGGGTGGCCTCATGAACCAGTTTGCGAGCTAGCTTTTGGGGGGAGGTGGCCTCGCTTTTGGACTGCCTCCCAGTCTTACCCCCCCCCCCCCCGATGCTGGGTGGAATATACATCTTCTTGGATACATTTAGGGCTTTGGGACGGGGGGGGGGGGGGTGCCGCACTGTGTCGGTGAAGGGGATACCTCTGCTGCACGGTGGGGCTGCCCTCACCTCAATTTTTAATTGCATTGAAGACACTGAGGGCTTGGGGGGATGGGGGCCCCACTGCCTCTCACAGTGGCTATGAGTGTTTCAACCACCATCCCCCCAATTTTAACTGCACTACGGCAGTCCACACATTTACACACAGTCACATCATACAACCAACATACACCTACCATGTTTTGTGCAAGGGGGAGGGAGGGTGGGGATCTTCTCCCACCCCTGTTGCCCTCCTCCTGCTGGGGGCCTGGGGGCCCGGCGGTGTGCCTGGGAACCGTCATGTTGTCAAAATCCCTAGGTGCAGCTGAATGTATAGCTACAAGCAAGGGAGTGAGAGAGGGACTGAATAAGACAGTAAGCAAGAGTGAGGGAATGATGAATGGAGATGGTGATGGTAGGTCGGTTTTGTGTGGTGCTTTGCGTGTTGGGTGGCATCTTGGGGCACCTGCGGTGATCTGCTGATCAGTCGCTCAGGTGGGCGCTGGGGGTCTGCTTCTGTGGCCGTGGCTGCCCTGGGGTGGGTTGGCGGGGGGTGGGTGGTGGGTGGTGGGTGGGTGGCGCTGGCCTGTGCCGGTGGTCTCCCTAGCCGCTGCCAGGCGCTGGTGTGCATTAAGGTTCGCTGCATCTGCATCGCAGCCGCCCTAAGAAATAAGGGTGAATGAGGGTGGGTGAGTGTGAGGGGGAAAGCACAAATGGACGTGAGTAGGTCGGAGTGTGAGTGAAAGAGCATGCGTGGGTGAGTGGGTGTGGGTGACCCTGAGGGCAAGTAAGAGTGAGATTGAAGGGGTACAGGACTGAGAAAATGGGTGGGCCCGGGAGTGTGAGAGTGGGTGAGTGAGAGTGAGGGACTGCATGTGGGTGCGTATAAGAGCATGAGGGTGTGAAGGTGTGGGGATGGGTGTGTCTGCGAGTCGGGAGGTGCTGGATTGAGGGGGGTAGTGCCTCTCAGCTATGTGGGCTCCCCTGGGCACGGGGTGGGGGATTCTTTGGTCCCCAGGGTGTGCGGCGATGGCACTGGGGGGGGGGGGGGGCGCGGGGGGGAAGGGCTCGCACCATGGGGCGCGGACTGGTCTCTGGGCCGGGGGGTGGGGGCACTGGCCTCCTGGCGCCTGGTGTTGGCCCCACTGGGGGAGTGGCAGGCCCAGGGGTGCGGGCTCACCACGCCGGCCACCTGGCCTCCTTCAAATGTCCCTCCGGGGGTGGATGCTATGTATATGAAGCTATATGAATATGAAGCTATGTATATGAAACATAACTAGACTAGTGGCTAGCCATATTTTATCTGTTTGTGTAGTATTTACGACTGCAAGTGTGACACCTCCTGGCAAGGAGGTCAGAATCTCACCTCTAAATTTGCAATTTTTCTTGTAAATTTTGCAAAATTTCTACCTTATTTCCACCATAAATATAAAATTTATACATCACAATACATTATAAATACAAAAATTAATACTTTCCAATAAGCTTTTTTTCCCCTCTTAATTTTTTTTTTTTTTTTTTTTTTTTTTTGTTTTTTTTTTTTTGTTACTTATTTGTACCCGTAGGTAGACTTGGTTTGCAGTCTGGTGACAAGCCACTGGCTGCTGGTCGCTGCGTGCGCGAGCGCCCTAAACCTACATGTTTTTGGTGTGCGGGAGGAAACCGGAGAAATCCCGGAGTAAACCCACGCAACACGGGGAGAACATGCAAACTCCACACAGCTCACTGTTGGTCGGGGGCTGGGATCGAACCCACGATCTCATGATCCCCGCGATCCCCCGGCCGAGGATAAAACTGTGCTGCCACAGTGCTAAACCACTGCGCCACCGTGCAGCCCACGGTAATTTTGCAACTTTTCTTATACATTTTTCATAAAACTTGTCTACTTTTTTGCTTAACAATTTGCATATTTTTTCTGTAAATTTCTGAAAACTTAGTAATGTTTTTAAATTTGTGACTTTAATTTTATGGGTTTTTTTTTCCTATTCAGTTTACACACTTTAACATTTGTAATTTTTTTTCTTTTTTTGGTCAGGCCAGAGGATGCTATGTCATAACATGTCATTGCCATAACTATAAGGCTCACCAGTGTGACACAGTGTTTACAAAATTGACCAAGTGCATTCTGGGAAGGGTAGGCCACGGTAGTTCGCTGAGATTATGTCTACGTACGTAGCATCACAAAGAAGCACACATGGGGAAGTATTGCTGTGTTGTAAACTGCAATAGTCATTCTCACAACCACCGTGGAAAAAAGATTAATGACAGAATCGGCTTTTATCGTTTTTCAATGTGGAAGAAAAAGCACAGTCTACATTTTGGATCTAGCAAAGAGGTGACGCCTGGCCTGGATTGCAGACGTGAGAAGACCCAACATAACTTTCAACCACATTCCTTTATCGATGATGGTGTGCTCAAAGCATTTTCATAAAGGTACGTTACGATTTACTGTATGTAACTCTGTGGTTGCTCAGTGGTTAAAACATGCTTGGTCATAGTGTTTGCCTGCGTTAGCAGTGCTAAGCTAAGCTAAACAAAGACTCCGATATCCGAGTCGTTAGAAAAAGTCTATCACTACACGCTTCTGAATGTGTAAGTGGGTGAATTTGTTCTACATCTAAGTATTTTCCTCCTGTTTTCTTTGCTTTTACAGGCAGACCAGCTTATGAAATGCTAGTGTGTGATGCTAACTGGGCACCTTCTCTAAACCAGTGTCAGGCCACTCCGTCCCCAAATCACAACGTACCCTAGATGTTCCGTACCTGTTTAATTAAATATTTACCAGACCAAAATGATGATGTTGTGGTTTATTTTTAATATCAAAATGTGATTCAAAACAGAAGCTGAAATTAAACTCTCAAAAATGTCATGGCAATCAGGGGCATAAGAGTAACAGCTGATTTTAATTAACCAAACCCCAGCCCATTACTAGACTGGTTTGCTGTATCATGGCTGATCTTTACCATAGAATCTGCAGTGATTTTTAAATACATTTTTATAATGAACATTTTCTTTTGACTCCTTGAACTCCCCCCCCACAAAAAAAAAAACCCAAATGAAAGGCAAAACATCCCTCCATTGGTGTCTAGCTGTCAGCTGCTACTCTTATGCCACTGATTGCCATGACATTTTAGAGAGTTTGACAGCAGCCTTAATTTCAGCTTCTGTTTTGAAGCTTTTGATAAGTTAGTAATTTTGATATTACAAAGAAAGAACATTTTGGTTTGGTAAGTATTTAATTACACAGGTACGGAACGTCTAAGGTACGTTGTGATTTGGGTATGGAGTGACTTGGTACGGAGTGCCCAAAACCCCTCTAAACCTTGGGCATGCAGAGGTTCAAGCTACAACTCCTGATAGGTTTAACCGCTTATGCAGACGGGCGAGGAGATCATGACAAAAAGAATCAGCAGGGCATGCAAGTGAACCCCCAACAACACTGGCCCCATGACTGAGATGGATAATGTAGCTCCTTTATATTCAGGCAGTCTTTCTTTTTGGCCTATATTTTTCTTTCTATAATGTATCTTGGGATTCCTTTTGATTACAAAATATATTAACTAAAGTAGTATATTGTCCTTATCACCAACAGATGACACCACACCTCTGGCTGAGATGGAGGAGAGAACATCTGATGAAGCAGCACAGCTCTGTCAGGCTGATGATGCTCCCGTGGAAAATGTGCAAGAACAGCAGAACTGCAGCATGTGCCAACTTAGGCTTGAATTTTACGCTTGCAAGAGGAGAACAGAATATAATAGGCTTTATTGTCATTGTAGATTTAGAATCCTTTATTAGTTCCACAGTGGGGAAATTACAGGGCATCCACACGAGTGGATGAGGCAGCCACTGGTGCAGCGCCCAGCCCTTTCACCATTCACACACACACATTCACACCTGGGGGCCACTTTAGAGTCTCCAGTTAACCTAACTTGCATGTGGGAGGAAACCGGAGAAATTCCGGAGTAAACCCACGCAGACACGGGGAGAACATGCAAACTCCACACAGATCACCGTTGGTCAGGGCTGGGATCGAACCCGGGATCCCCCGGCCAAAGGTGAGTTGCTGTGCTGCCGCAGTGCTAAACACTCTGCCCCAATGTGCTGTACAGTAGTACAGCACAACAAAACTGTGGGACTGTGGCTTTCTCCAGAAGTTGTCACCAGGAGACATAGTACTGGCAGACTGTGGATTTGATATTAAGGAAAGCAGTGCCCTTGTAGGTGCCACACTCAAAATACCTGCATTCATCAGGGGCCACAGCCAGCTTGATGCCAGAGACGTGAGTGTAGCTACTGCCAGGCTTCCTACTTTTCAACCCAGCCAGTCGAGGTGGATGGCCGTCCTCTATGACCTATGGTTCCACTCAAGGTTTCTGCCCGTTAAAGGGAAGTTTTTCCTCGCCTATGTTGTCGCAGTGCTTGCTCTTAGGGGTCTCTGCTTGTTTCTATAAACCTGAGAGCGTGGCCTAAACCCACCCTTTTGCAAAGTGCCTTGAAATAACCCTGTGTTGTGATTTGGCGCTACTTAAATAAATTGAATTGAGAGAATAACAGGGTATTACGCCCTCCAAATATACAATACTGAGTGACACTATACAGTCATGTGAGAAAAATTAGGACACCCCATTAAATGTTTAGTTCTTTATTAAGAAATGTTCACATATCTATGTCTAACCTTGTTTTTGTTTTTATTTGCATTTTTTAACATTTATTTTAGCCATTTTAAGTGGGAATGAATGTGGGAGTGTCCTAAAAAAATGGGGGGGGTCCTAATTTTTTCCTCACCATTTGTTTAGAATTACATTTTACAGAAAATTTCAGGAAAGTCTTTAATTCATTTTTAATTGTTTAGTTGTATTACATGAATCTCTCAGTATTTTTAACATTGATATTAAATATCCATATCTCCAAATATGTTAAGAAACCACACAGGCTTGTACAGGGTGTCCTAATTTTTTCACATGGCCTTTGTGGTATTATGTGAAGGCGACGACATGACTTTACTGGATAAGATTGTTGCTGTAACCTGTCCTTTGACCAATATGTGTCCAAGTGTCGTTATAAAGCCATAGTTTTAGAATGTAGACACGTTTTGGTATGGTTCATCCCTTCAGACATAATGTCTTTAACTGCTTTGCAACAATTTAAAAATAAAGTACACAATGGTTTACGAACTCCAGCTCTTTATTTATAAGGTGCAAAATTCTGAGCATAACTTAAGTTGTGGAAAACACTGTACAGAATGTGTGCAAAGCGCAGTCCAAAAATGGGTCTTTTTGGCTGTAAAATGTGGAACACTTTCAAGTCACAATAGAATAGAATAGAATAGGCTTCACTGTCATTGTACAGTCCAGCCAAATTGTGGGAGCTCCACCAGGCTAATGCGCAATTAAGTATAAGAAAAGGATCAGATAAAACACAGTTACGGAACACACAACTGAAATAAAAACAGAGCAGGATTATGGAAAACCTGTAGTAAAAAATACAGGAATATAAAATGACATGCATCAGTGTTTCATACAGCAATGTTATACTATATAACCAGACTCGTGCTATAGTATTCTAGTGTGCACATGAGGTATAACCACGGCTGCTGCTGGACTGAGTCCCACATCCTAGATGGAACCACAGGTTGACACAGTTTTGGTTCTGACAGGCAACCATGTCATCCAGCTCTTCTGGCCACCTGCAAGTCCACCACAACACATTCACAATTACAACAGATTAAGCAGAAGATGTAAAATCATAACAAGCTAATTTGCATAATCAAAACAAAGTGAACAATTTGATAAATGTTTCATATAGATCTAAAACAAATGACAAGTTCACACATTTTTTTCACAGTACTTGAAAATGATGTAATTTCTGTACATTTTGAAAACTTTTCAGAGTGCTGCACATTTTAATTTCATCTGGTTGTAGAGGGAAATGACAATGTTTAGCATGCCAAGAGAGGAAATAAAAAGAAACACACCTTTGTGCACACAGCTATCTCCAGGTCTGCCTTGTGCATCTCCAGTCATCACTCATCCATCTGTGAAGTGCACTTGGGCTACTGCAAAGGCCTAAAGTTACTGAAAACTTCTGTGCATATGGACTTACAGTTAAAATAAATGAAGGCATGGTCGGAGTTAGGCAGAATGTTTACGTCTGACCTCCAGGTTGTATGTTGGTAGGGATCCAGCCCATAGACCCCTTTAAGCCTCGCCAAATAGCGTGCCTTTGCCCGTCCTGTTCAGTTTGGCGTAGTACTGTCCCTTTAAATTTTCCTTCCAACGGTCCATTTTGTGGTTTCTTTTTCGTTCATTCATAACAAATCTAGAGGCACGGTGGACTTGTGCGGTTTGTTTACAATCACTCGGCCTACCCAACCCAGAATGCATTGCGTGTTTGTCACGTGGGCTGGCGAGCTCTATAAAAATGTGAATTAATGTTTCTCTATAAATGTGGGGGGTTTTTTGTGTCTGTCAAAAATAATGTGATAAGTTAATGAACCACCCCATTTGATGCCGCTATTTTTTCTGACATGTAATTAACATGCATGTGGAGGGGTGTTTCTGACCCTGGTGGCTTTCCATATTTAAAGCCCTCCACTCACGCTGCAGTTCAGGAAAATCAGGAAGCAATGCAGCAACCTGGGAAATAAGCTTCCATGAGCCAAAATGAACAAAGAAAGGCCATTTTGAAAGACAAGTTCAGCTTTACATTTACATTATAATAGATAAAAATGTGCGATTAATCAAAGATTAACTATGGACAATGTGATTAATCTACCATTTTTATTAAGGTTGTCACATTTTATGTTTTATTTTTAAACAGGCAAAGAGGAAGTCAGTGCATTATCTCAACCCTTAAAAGTACAAACACAGCAGTTCTTAATTGAATTCCAGAGCTCCTGACCTTAATGGTGAGTTAGAAGCTTTTATTCACTTTATATTGTTTGTTTATAGTGCTTGTTTTTCTCTGCTCACTCTAACAGAAACTCTTCTTCTTTTTATACTTTTGAGTGAGGAGCCCTAATCAATAATGCTACATCAGGTTTGTGTGTGTGTGTGTGTGTGTGTGTGTGCAGAATGAGGCCACCCAGAGTACCAGAGGATTATTTTAGTGTGGTGTGAATTTACAAGTTTAATAAAAAGATCTACTCTTTTTTTAAGCTGAGCCAGCTGCAGAGGCAAGCCAGTCACCACTGCGGACACCACCTCAGGGAGTGACCTGACAGCACCAATTTTTTTTTAAAATGTGTTATTGGCCCCCATTAACTGAAAAAGTTAATGGACATCCTGTGATTAATCATAACTGAAAATTTCAATCAACTGACAGCACTGTTTTTTTTCCTCTTAAATTTACAGTTTTTCTCATGTAAATGTTCTACTTTTTCCTAATAATTTGCAACATTTTTTCATGCAAATTTGTGAGGATTTTCTTATAAATGTTTTTATGTACACTTGTGACTTTTTACTTGTAAATCTGCAAGCTTATCTCATAGGTATGCACGTTTTAATTCTCACATTTGTAACTTCTGTGTCAAATCCAGAGGGACCCACTGGCTATGTGCAAAAGAGCCGCATGTTTCCCCAGAGCCACAGGTTGCAGACCCCTGTTGTAAACTATCAATGCAGGACTCCATAGCCTAGATGAAAACAATAGCAGCTGAAGTGCTGTTGGGTTCTGTTGTTGTTGTTGTTGGTCTTGTCTCAGCCTGGGAACAGCCCACGTTAAAGCTGCAGACCTCCACCAGGGATGCATCGGGACCAAAACACTGCTAAAATTATACGGGGGGCTACATAATTACACAGATGAAGCTAATTATACAGACAAGAGTCGAGAATTGCCTGGGAGTCGCTGCAGTAAGAGGCAGAGCAAGGAAGGCTCCGGGATTTCGGGCTTCCTGGCCGGCTGATCCGGCGGAGCTTACCTTCTGCACATCTGAGGGAACCCTCGTCAGGAAATCAAGCACCTCATTGTTGTCGATGCTGTACGGGTTCCGTAGCTTCTTGGTGAATTTATTGATACCTAAAACAAAAATTCACACCAACATATCATTAGCACTAGTCTCTTGTGGCGGTGATCTTTGTTTCCACACAAACAAATGCTTGCAGGGGCGGGGGAGAGGGGGGACTTGCGCTATCCAAGAAAATATCCCCCCAGTACGGGCCTTTTTTTCTTGTTTTAGTTTCACTTTTTATTACTGGAAATCTCAAGACATTTTACACTCGAGTAGTCATTCAGCCAATATCCTTTATCCTGCAAGTCTTTTAATAACAGGATACGCCTCATTTTCACAACATTCAGCACCATCTTAAGCTGCAAAATGTTATAAAAAGAAGCAGATGGAGAAAACGCTCCAGACCTTGTGGATAAGACGGGTAATATAAAGATTTGGCAAAAGAAATAAATACGGAGGAAGACTGTTAGTTCTTTTTCTTTGATGACAACCAGTTAACACAGCAGGTGCAAAGGTTTCTTTTTAAAATATATTTTCACAAATTAATGCATAAAAGAAAAAAGAGAAAAAGATTATAAACATATGCAAAGACCCTTTCCCCAGTAATAATCTTCTACACATCAAAACGAGACCATGATTGTGATAACGAGGTTTGTTTCAATTTTTTTTTAAATCTATACATCTATATATGAGTTCAACAAAGCACGGAAAGAAAAATGAACCAGGTTACTCGAACAAAATGTTATTACAATCTACAGTGCATCCAGAAAGTATTCACAGCACTTCACTTTTTCCACATTTTGTTATGTTTCAGCCTTATTCCAAAATGGATTAAATAAATGTTTATCCTCAAAATTCGACAGACAATACCCCATAATGACAACGTGAAAAAAGTTTTTTTTTGAGATTTTTGCAAATTTGTTAAAAATAAAATGTGGGGGTTTCCCCTACATTTGAAAGTGCTATGAGATGACTGTTGTTGTGAAATGGCACTATATAAATAAAGCTGAATTGAATTGAACTGAATTGAAAAAACAAAGAAATCACATGTACATAAGTATTCACAGCCTTTGCTCAATACTTTGTTGATGCATCTTTGGCAGCAATTACAGCCTCAAGTCTTTTTGAATATGATGCCACAAGCTTGGCACACCTATCTTTGGGCAGTTTCCTCCATTCCTCTTTGCAGCACCTCTCAAGCTCCATCAGGTCGGATGGGAAGCGTCGGTGCACAGCCATTTTCAGATCTCTCCAGAGGTTCAACTGGATTCAAGTCTGGGCTCTGGCTGGGCCACTCAAGGACATTCACAGAGTTGTCCTGAAGCCACTCCTTTGATATCTTGGCTGTGTGCTTAGGGTCGTTGTCCTGCTGAAAGATGAACTGTCGCCCCAGTCTGAGGCCAAGAGCACTCTAGAGCAGGTTTTTATCCAGGATGTCTCTGTACATTGCTGCATTCATCTTTCCTTCTATCCTGACTAGTCTCCCAGTTCCATCCATCCATCCATCTTCTTCTGCTTAATCCTTTTCAGGTCCAGCCACTGAAAAATATCCCCACAGCATGATGCTGCCACCACCATGCTTCTCTGTAGGGATGGCATTGGCCTGGTGATTAGCGGTGCCTGGTTTCCTCCAAACATAATGCCTGGCATTCACGCCAAAGAGTTCAATCTTTGTCTCATCAGACCAGAGAATTTTGTTTCTCATGGTCTGAGAGTCCTTCAGGTGCCTTTTGGCAAACTCCATGCAGGCTGCCATGTGCCTTTTACTAAAGAGTGGCTTCCATCTGGCCACTTTACGATACAGGCCTGATTGGTGGACTGCTGCAGAGATGGCTGTCCTTCTGGAAGGTTCTCCACTTTCCACAGAGGAATGCTGGAGCTCTGACAGAGTGACTATCAGGTTCTTGGTCACCTTCCTGACTGTCTCGGAGGTCTGCAGGCAATTTTTCCCACTGTGCTGCGTCAGAGAGGATAGTCCACTAACCTCGTTTTAATTGGAGGTAAATAACGTTAACACCACCTCTCCAGTTATAAAACGGAAAATGCTACATGACGATGCTAACTTGTCACTAATAGGAAACATTATAGTGTATCAGACCATCATTTCTTTGGTTTAAATTTAGTACTGCCAAGTTTCTTAATTTTGTCTCAAAAAATATTACTAAAGCTGCAAAAGTGCATGACAGCGGCCGCATACACACTAAATAAATAATAAATAAATTAAAACGTGTTTGAGGAACAAACTGGCTCTTAATATAACTTGATTTCTAATCATTTTTAATTAGTCAAATAGTGATAATGAATGAAGTTGAAGTCATCTCAAATGCATATTAAAAACAATTTTATAACAACACTGCAAAATTAAGAGGGGAAAAAGGTGCAGAAAATTAAAGACAGATGAATCTGTACAATTGATTTTTTTCACTATGTAATTTAAAATGTAAAAAAAGAGATGGTCCTTTTTATGTGATTATTATATATAAACTATAGAATTTACAGAAAATATATATTGTGACATATATCGTTATCATCAAAGAAGATTACTTTATCATGATATGAAATTTTGGTCATATCGCACAGCCCTAATAAAGCAACATAAAACACTTGATAATTGTGAATATATATTCAATAAAGAATATTTTATGATAGCAATTTGTAATGTTCTTTTGAGTTCATTATAAAGAGGGAGTTCTCTGCAAAACTACTATTTTTAATATTGGTGCCACATTTCCTATTTTATTTTGAAACTGTCAAAGAAGAGGTCAGTGCAACATCTCAACCCTTAAAAGTATAAACAGAGCAATTCTCAAGTGATTTCCAGAGCTTCTAACCTTAATGGTGAGTTAGAAAATTTTATTCACTTTATACTGGAGTGTGTGTTTTTCTCCTCTCACTCCGACAGAAACTCTCCCTCTTTTCATATTTTTGAGCAAGCAGCCCTAATCAATAATGCTACATCAGGTTTGTGTGTGTGCATATGTGCGCCTGCTTTAAATTGGGTTTGTTTCGCAAAGAATGAGGTTGTAGTGTGGTGTAAATTTAAATGGGGAAAATGACTTACTCTTGATTTAAGCTGAGCCAGCTGCAGAGACAACCCAGTCACCACTGCTGAAAAGCATCAGTTTTTAAAAACTTAACTGCTGCTTTAATTGACCCACATTAAATGAAAAATTTAATGCATTATTTTTTTTTTCCCCCAAACCTTAAATAATTTGTTAGGGTTAAAGCTTGGTCTAAAAAACTTACAATTAAGATTAATCTTGAGTTAATTATGGGGAAAATGCAATTAATCATGATTAAATATCTAATTCATTTGACAGCATTAATTTTTACTTAAAGGGGTCATTGACTACACTTGTTCCACATTTTAATAGCCCACACATGTCTTAATGAAGTATTTGTGACATATTTGGTTCACATTTTCTTTAATTTTTTAATTATTGAAGCAGATTTGTTTTTTATTTTTCCTGGCTTTCTTGAAACACTCCGATTTAAAGCCTGTCACTTTAAGAAACATCCTTCAGCTGTTCAACTCCGCCCTTCCTCTTACGTCAGTTAGCCATTAGCTGAGTAGCTTCAAGCCTCCTTCTAGCTTGGATGAGCAGCGGTGATTCACTAATCCATGGTTGGTTGTGTATCTGCCGTCGCTCCGGCCCATCTCCCAACAACCTCGCCGGGGTGCCACAACAAATCGCCAGCACCGGGCGACCCACCAATCGCCGCCACCCAGGGCTGCTGACCAAGCCATGGGATCTCAAAGTGCAGTGTCTCGCTCCGTAGGACTCCGCTCCTCTCCCGCGGCCAGCTGGAGGATCTGCCATCACAAAGCGGCTCCCCTACGTTGCTTGCAGGGGTGGAGCGGAGTTGCGTGGAGCCCCAGAGGATGGTGGAGGAGCTTGGAGGAGCAGCCTCGGTACACGCCGTAGGCGGCTGCTGCAATCGGCATGCCGGCGCCAGCTGCGGAATCACAGCGAAACCACAGGGAGATGGGCCGGAGTGACGAGGGGTGTATTGTGGACAGTGGAATGGTGAACCAGGTACTAACAGGGATGGTTATTAGGGTGACTAAGGTCTGAAGAAAATAACAATATAAACCGTGCTTGGTTTGTGCTTCCTGGCACCAGTGTTAGCTTGGGGGCTAATAGCTCAGGCGGTAAGAGGCTACCTTTAGCACCCCTTTCATCTATATGACAGGCAGCTAGGTGGGCCAATAATAGAGCAGTGGGCGGGTCTTAAGGATGGCGGTGGGTTGGCTTTGTCTAATCGTGATGTACACGATTTAGACGGAAGAGTCCAAACATTTCTGGCGTTTCTGGGACAAAAACTATATAAAGGCTGTATGTTTTTTAAGAGAATTGACTGTTACAATTTTTTTTTTTTTGATAATTAAGTGACCAGTAGACTCATTTCCGACAGATAAAACCTACAAACACACCATTTTTCAGTCAATGATCCCTTTAATAAAATGAAGGTTAGCACACATTCACACACAAAAACAGAAAAATTGCAACACTCACCCCATATTACTGCTTGCTCTCTTGCTTGTTGCTTTGAATTTAATTGAATTAATACTGTTTACATTTTTTTGAAATTTTTTCTGGTGGTGATATTTGTAAAGTTTTATGGTTTTTTTTTTAAATCTTACATAATTTATCATGGTTAAAACTTGGTCTAAGGAACCGAAAACCCCCTCCTGCAATTAATTTGCAATTAATCCCGAGTTAACTATAGGGGAAAATTCAGTTAATCATGAGTGACTATCTCATTTGTTTGACAGCACTAATTTTACTTAACAAAATGGAGGTTAGCAGATACACAAACACAAAAACAGAGACAAATTGTGACACACTCACCCCATATTAAAACAATGTAGCGTAACGGGATGTAGTACGTGATGATTGTTGCGATGATGAAGACCAACAGAGCCAGAGCAGACAGGAACGGCACTGACCAGTTAAACGTGCTGACAAACAGAGATCAGAAACATCACTAATGCAAGTGCCAAACAAGGGAAATTACCAGCTGTGTTCTAGTAATTAACCCTAAGCGAATAATTTCAGGGCAAGTGTAATTTAAATAATTTCCAGGACAAAGTGCAAATGACATAATTATAATCCTTTTCACACTACGCTCATAAATGTGCATTTCCTCCGCATTTAGCAGCAGTAGTGATGAGCTGAGCTGTAATTTACACATTTCAGACTTACTTTTTAATCCTCTCCCCAAAACAGGCGACGCTGTCCAGCAGGTTCTGAACCATGATGATGATGTCTTGGACCATTTGGATTTTCTCTATCAGCCCTTTCTTCTCTGACTCCTGCAGTACCAAATAAACAAATCACACTCGGGAGAAAAAAATGCTTTTAAAAATTACATTTAGCCCTTTTTATGCGTTTGGTAATTGAGTTTTAATCATGAAAAAATGTAGAAACTCAGCAGAAACCATAGCAGAGATGTGCGTGAGAAGTTAATGGATGGTAATGGCATAAAGTGTTTAATTAGTATTTCAATGAAAGCCCTAATTAAAAATGAAGAAGTGTGTTTTCATGGTTTTATTTTAAGGCTGATTCTGGCTGAAAATTATTCCTGACAGATGCATGATTGACAGATTTGCAGCTAATTAAATCACCCTTAGTTCATTTGTTAACATAAAACAATTGAAGTGTAATTTTGATTTTGAGTGTGCAAATGTGATGCTGCAACACTGACATTTCTTCTTTCCTCTCAAAGCAATTACGTTTAATAATAAAATAAATACAATTCTACTCAAAATAATGAAGTTATTATTATTACAGAGAAGGCATTAATGTTATTCATTGCACATTTTAGGTAAAAAGGATAATACTGAAAACTGGCAAACAAGACGCGTTTCAGAGGAATTAATCTGCTCAAAAAAAAAAAATAAAATAAAGACAGAGGTGGGGAGAGTATCCAGAAAATAGCGTTACCTTATATTAGTAACTCTTCAAGTATAATAAGAATAGTCACCAAAGTAATACCTACTTTAGGAAGACTAAAAATATTTTGTAATTTGTGACAGTTTTCTTTGAAATTTGTGACTCTCTTCATTAATTTTTGCATTCTTCCTCATAAATTTCACTTTTCTCTCATAAATGTACTATTTTTTCCTCATAAATTAGCTTTTGTTTCCCCTCACAAATTTAACTTTTTCCCAATTTTCCTACTTTTTACTTCTGTTAGAAATATGTAAATTTACGTGATAAATTTGTGACTTTTTTCCCCACAAACATGTGTTTTTTACTCCTAAATTTGAAGCTTTTTCTCTTCTAAATTTGAGGATTTTTTTCTGTGTCAAATGTGTTAGTTTAAGACATTCAAAGGGAGAACGAGCGTGCAATTTGACACTAATCAGTTCATGACAGATCTCGTGATTGTGGATGACATCGCTGTTTTTGCCAATGACATTAGATATTCTGTATGATATTGCTCTGCTCAGCCTTATGACATCAAGATCAGTATGGACAAGACAAAAAGTTCTCGCCACGGGCTACCTCAAGGGCGTTCAGACTGAACAAGTTCAAGAGTTCAAATATCTCGGTTCACTGGTGACTGAAAAAATTTAGCATCGCCAGCAGAGATCCACTGCAAAATCAAGTCTGTGGCTTCGTTGTTTGCGCCCCCTCCAATGGTGCGTCTGGAAGAAGACCAGCATCTCCCTAAGGACCAAGATCCGTCTCTTTTTAGCACGCTGATTCGGCCCATCCTTCTTCATGGCTCTGAGACCTGGACCATCCTCGACGGGGACCTGAACAAGTTTCAGGTTTATCAAATATGGCGTCCTTGTTAGATTCTTGAAGTTTTCCTCTGTGATGACATTACCAATGACACCATCCATGAACGATGCCAGCAGCAGCCCACCGTTGAAGAACAAGTCCAGAAACACAGGCTGTGGTGGTTCGGCCACATCTGCTGGATGAGAACTGACCTGACTCCTGTGGTGGCAATGACCCACGCAGCGGAGAGTACAACACGATGCACTGAAAAAGTGTGGGCAGAGCAAATTGAGGACAATCTAAAACCTCGTCGCCTTGGCTTCAGTCAATCTAAGACCAGCATCATGGACCATGAAGCATGGAAGAGTATCGTCAACAGCGTCCGTCAACATGTGGCACCCACAACAGCAGCGGGGGGGGGGGGGGGGTGTCACAATTTACGAGAACAAAATGTAAATTTATGAGAAAAATCGTTCAAATTTATGAGGATTTAATTGTAAGAATATTTCAAGAGAATAGCCACAAATTTCAGAGGAAAACCTCACAAACTGGAGAGAGTGAAGGTGTTGCTGTCACAAAATTTATTACGAAATGCAATAAAACTTCTCAATTTAAAAAAAGAAAAAAGTCAGAAATTTACAAGAAAAAAATTAAAAGTTATTTGGAAAAATGTCAATTATAAAAAATGTTGCACATTTACATGGAAAAAATTAGAGGAGCAAACAATGGAACACATCATAGAGGCTTGCCCGCTCCAAAGACTGGAAGGAGGATTACACACCCTCCATACAGCAAACCAGGAGGCAACTGCTTGGCTTAAGGACTTTGCATTCGCTAAATAAATAAATAAATGGAAAAAATTGAAATATCTAGGAAAAAAAGTAGTAAATTTGAGGAAAAAGCTCACAATTTTTGATTGGGAGTCCTTATAAATGTATCACAATATATTTCAAATATTAAAACATTTTAATCGCTAAGATATGAATTAAAATTTAAAAATTTACAAGAAAAAATAATAAAAATATGCAATGTATGTAAGGCTAACCACAATCTTGATCTCCCCCCGCCTCACTCAATCTCACTCTTGAGTCTGTTTAGCGATATAAAAAGATGGATGTTACATCAATAAAAACTGAACTGTGCTTCCCAGGCTAGTGTAGTAGATCCCAGGAGGGGCAGAAGGCTCCTAAGTAAACAGATGAGAGCAGACTGAAGATGTGGGACAGCCAGACGTCAGGAAGAGCTACGGCCACATGTCCACATCAAACGCCCGCAGACTAAAGCGGGGTTATTAGGTCTGAAGATGAGCCGCAGCCTGTAAGGATTGTTATGACAAGACTGTTCTGGGCCAGAAGGATATTCCAAACGAACAGTTGCTCTGTCTGAGAAAAACAACATGTTAAGACAAATCTAGCTTCACCTTGGTTAAATATTCACCACCGCCACGGGCGTAAATTGACGGCTGTCAGTGGTGACCCTCAGCCTGCTACCATTAAGAGCACTGGCTGGCTGAATTTTTGTTCACAGTCACCCAAAATCAAAATTGTCCAAGGGTTTTCATAGACACAATTATGGGATCAATATTAAAAGCCTGCATATTTCGTTCACAAGTTGTCATATTTAAAAGGCTTTTGAATGTGGACCTCGGGTCGCCAAAATTCAGACTTATCCAAGATTTTTCAAAGATAGAACTATGGTATCAATGGGAAACACTAACGTCCATGGGCACATACAATAAACAGAACATTTTCTCAAGAGTAAAGATTGACTGGGACACTATAGGTTTTATTATAGTCAGGCCCTATGCAAGATTGTGTTTAGGGGCTCCTATAGTTGTAATACAGCAGAGTTCAAACCCTTAAAAACAATATAAAAACTTGGGCCATTGTCTAGATGGCCAAAGAAAATTTAATCAATTACACAGAGTAAAACTTAAACCAACATCCATATGTTGCAAATTTACAAGAAAAAAGCTGCAGATTTATGACAAAAAAGTAGTGAATTTATGAAGGAAAAAATAGCAAATGCATGAGGCAAATTTACAAGAAAAAAGCTGCAAATTTACCAGTTTCACATTTGAGAAAAAAGTTGCAAATTTACAATAAAAACATTGTAAATTTATGAAAAAAGTTTTAAATGTATGAGGAAAAAAGCTGCAAATTTGAAAGAAAAAAGTTGCAAATTTACAAGTAAAAAGCTGCAAATTTATGAGAAAAAGCTGCAAATTTATAAGACAAAAAGAAATTTATGAGAAGAAAGTTGCAAATTTACAAGAAAAAAGTTGCAGAATTAAAGGGAAAAAAGTTGCAAATTTATGGGGAAAAAATGCAAATTTACAAGAAAAACATTGCAGCTTTAAAACTGGTACTTCAGATGCATTTTATTCTGTTATGTAACATGATATACTGTAAAAAGGTTTATGATGAATTGGCGGCCGGGGGGGGGGGGGGTGTAAGACAATTCTGTTTTTTTCCAGGTTGGGTTCCAGGTCTCCCCGCCCCCCCCCCCCCCTTGAGTTATGCCTATGCTAACGTCATTATATTTCTGAGGTATCATGTTTATGATGTTTTGGGAAAAACTGACCTCTGACCTTGACTTTGAGTTCAAAGTCATTGAAATTCAAACTTGTCCAACATTTCTCATAGATATATCTATGGCAAGAGTGTGGAAAACCTGTCATTTCCTCTTCAAGTTATCACGTTTACAAGAATTAGGGAAAAACTGACCTCTGACCTTGCCTTCAAGCTCAAGGTCACCAATATTCAAAATCGTCCCAATATTTTTCGTACACCGACGCCACAACCCATACGCCCAGCGGGGTGATGACAATACTCCATCGGCCTTTTAGAGGCTGAGGGGTAAAAAGAGAGAATTGTCCCCCCAAATATCACGTTCTCTCTCAAGTTCCGTTGAGTCGTATACAACCCCTGGTGACTTCAGACACCAACTTTCTCCATCCTTCTTGATACCTCATCCTTTCCTTCAGGAGCACTAGTGACATTCTTGTGGCTTCAGTAATGCCTTCCATGCATCTTTGTCGCGGCCTTCCTCGTCATCGTCTTCCATCACACCTGGCTAGCATGAGACTTTTTTTCCAGACTCTTGTCCTTCCTCATTATATGGCCAAAGTACTTGAGCCCCCTCTTCACAATTTCACCTTCAAGCAATGTTTTAGGACTTATTTTATTAATCTCAATCTCTACAGACTTGTTGGTTTCCTTCCTGGTCCAAGGAATCTTCAGTCCTCTCCTCCAGCACCATAGCTCAAATGCATTTATACAATGTCTGTCCTGTTTCCTGATGGTCCAAGTCTCACATCCATATATGGCCACGGGAAACACAAGCATAGTCACTATCTTGATCTTGGTCTTTTTGTTGAGTCTACTGCTTTTCATCAGGAGTTTGAGCTTTATCTTAGCTATTTTTGCCAGGTCGACCTTTCTCTTGATCTCTGCAGAAATTGTACTGTCCTCAAGCTGCCGAGGAAATTGAATGATTGTATAACTTCAATGTTCTCCCCATCCACCTCGAAGTCAATTGTTTAATCAGTCATCATGACTTTCGTCTTTCTGATATGTAGAAGCAATTCAGCTTTAACACTTTCTTGCTTGACCTTGGTGATCATCCTCTTCAGGTCTTGACTGTTCTCTGCAAGGATGGTGGTATCGTCTGCATATTGTAGGTTTGTCAGCCTTTGACCGCCCAGTCTGATTCCGGCACCATCTTCCTCCAAGTCAGCTGTTCGTATGATTCTCTCAGCATATAGGTTGAAAAGGTACAGGGGCAGGATACAGCCTTGTTAAACTCCTTTACCAATACTGAACCAAACAGTGTTTCCATGTGCTGTACGAACAGTGGCTTCTTGATTCTCATACAAGTTCTTCATCAGCATGATTATATATTCTGGTATTCCCATGCCTCTCAAAGTCAGCCGCAGCTTGTTGTGATCAATGCAGTCGAACACCTTGCTGTAATCAATGAAATAAAGGCATACATTTTTCTGATACTCTCTTGTGATGTCCATCAACCATCTGAGATTTGTGATGTGATCTCTGGTCCCCCTGTCCTTTCTGAATCCTGCTTGTTCAGCTGGAAGTTCTTGCTCCATATAGGGTTCCAGTCTTCGCTGCAGTATTTTCAACAGCACTTTACTACAGTGTGAGATGAAAGTGATTGTCCTGTTGTTGGAACACTCTCTGCTGTCACCCTTCTTTGGTAATGGCAGATATACTGAGCGTTTCCAGTCCTGAGGCCATTCTGATGTTATCCAAATCTTTTGGCATAGGGTAGTTAAGGCACCAATTGTACTCCTTTGGTTATCTCTGTAGGGATATCATCTATTCCTGGGGCCTTTCTATTGGCTAAATACTTCAAAGCTGATCTTACCTCATCTTTGGTTACTTGTGGTTCCAGAGTATATGATCAGGTTTGTACTCTTCCTTCATCGATGGGTCACGTTGATACAACTCTTGTGTGTATTCCCTCCATCGTTCTTTCACCTCCTCACCTTCTGTGAGGACGTTCCCATCTTCGTTCCTGATGACTGACAGTTTTGTGACAGCCACACCCATTAGTCTTCTGATGGTTCTAAACACTTCTCTGCTATGTCCTTTGTCATTTTCAAATCTCATGTTACATCCATCCATCTTCTACCACTTAATACTTCTCCGATCACGGTGGGGGGGGGGGGGAGGGGGGGGCTTGGGCCTATCCCAGCATCTTTGGGCGAGAGGCAGGGTATGCCCTGGACAAATTGCCAGTCTGTTGCAGGGCCAACACAGAGACAGACAACCATTCACTTTCACATTCATACCCAAGGACAATTTAGAATTCCCAGTTGATGCCAGTTAACCTAACCTGCATGTCTTTGGCCTGTGGGAGGAAACCAAAGAATCCCAGAGTAAACCCACGCAGACATGGGGAGAACATGCCACTGCTGGTCAGGGGGTGGAATCGAACCCACAATGGTCAGGGGTGGAATCGATCCCATGACCTTCTTGCTGTGCTGCAACAGTGCTAACCACTGCGCCACCGTGCTACCCATCATGTTACATCACCGAATAAAATGTATTCCAATGACCAACACTAAAAAAATGCAAAAAAGACATTAAGTAAATTTCCATCAGAGAGAAAAAAATAATGATTCTTATAAAAAGGTAGAAAATTTGAGAAAAGTGTTACAGGCTTAGAAGAAAAAATAATGAAGGAGCCTCTGTATGCAATAGATGTAGGGAACTACAACACAATATTCTGCATAATATTTACATTTCATTACATGTTTGTAACCTAGCTATAAATGCAGTATAGGTCTGTTTGTGTGTGTGTGTGTGTTCCTTAGGTATCTCTCAAATCATTCATCAGACTGGTCTAAGATTTTAAACGTGCTTTGCTGAGATTACAAGGGTGTGCATCCCCAAATATGAAGTGAGTCAGTCAAAATATGTAATTTTTATTAATAAAAGTTTAGCCACCGCTCTGTCACTGCTCTGTCTCCCTTCATGCCCTGGCTTCAAGAAGTGTGGGTGGGGTTTTGGACTGACTCCGTGCTGATTGGAAAATACGCTGCATCACAACTATGCTGAATGGATAACACACAGTATTACGACTTTTCAGTCACCACAGCACTTCGCAAACAAAGATTTTATAAGTGCTTTGCTGAGGTTACGAGGGTGTGCATCCCCAAGTATGGAGTTGCTCAATCAAAATATATACCATAAAGTTGCTGTGATTGCATAGGTCTAATGGATAATTCGGCATGGAGAACACGGGGCACTGGTGGGGACCCGTGGCGCCACAAAGGACATCACTGGCACAAGGGTAAAGCAGCAGCCAAGACTCCTGTTAACCGGGCAGGCTGGGCTTGGCTCCCTGCGAAGGACTGCGATCTACTGGTTCAGCTGCTGCTTGTCCAACACCGGTGTCTGACTGGGTGCTCCACGATTGTTTGCGGGGAGGCATGCTCAGCCTGCCTAGTCAGTGGCAGATAGCAGTCCGGACTGCTGCTTCATTGTGGAGTGGAATGGCCAGATCAACTGTATATCATATGCAGACACAAATGCTAAGTGCTTTGCTGAGGTTACGAGGGTGTGCATCCTCGAGTATGGAGTCGCTCAGTCAAAATATATACCATAAAGTTGCTGTGATTGTGTAGGTCTAATGGATAATTCGGCATGGAGAATACGAGGTGCGGGGTGGGGGGGGTGATGGCAGGGACCCGTGGTGCCACCGTTAACCAGGAAGGCTGGGCTTGGCTCCCTGCGAAGGATTACGATCCGCCAGTTCAGCTGCTGCTTAGACTGCCCAGTCAGTGGTAGATGGCAGTCCGGACTGCTGCTTCATTGTGGAGCGGAATGGCCAGATCAACTGCATATCATATGTGGACACATATGCACGCTTTGAATAAACGACGAGACACAAAAATGCCCAAACAATGAAATAAATCATTTTTATTTAAATATTTGCAGAATATTGGGCAACACTGATGCAACAATTGCAGCCAGACGGATCATTCTGGTGTGTGTGTGAATGGTGAAGGGATTGGTGCTGTACGTGGATGCCCTGAATTTCCCTCTGGGGATCAATAATGTATACAAGATACAAATACAAAAAAATGTTTGGTGTTTTGTACTTATAATATTGCTAAAATATAAAAGGATGCACTACAGTGAGTCTCAAATATTTGTAAACATGTCCTGTTATAGTACTGCATGAGTTTATTGATGATAGACTATAAGCTGCACGTATAAATTAAATTATAATGATGACTGAACAACTCCCATTCCCCAAAGTGCAAGATACAACATTTATGAATTTAAGTCATAAAAGATCACACAAATAAGTGATCTGACAAAAAAAAAAAAAATAAACAAGTGGTTCTTAATCAGTAGCTATATTGGATGTCCCATTCATTTTCAATTATTCTGTAATTAATATTCACACAATCAAATAAATCTCAATTCAGTCCCTTTCATATTTGTTAAAGTCTAGCATGTGATTGCCTACATATAGGCTACACCTCTGTATTCCACTTTCAAACACAGCCTACATTTGGGCCTGGAAAGCCTGACTGGGCTACCTGTTTTCAGACAGGAATACTTGCTTTCTACAGGCATGCACTAGTAAGTATAATCATAAAGACATCTTACCACATACAAAATTCATGTAGGTAATTCAGACTTTCTGGAGAACAGTATGCACAAATATTAGTAAAGCTGTGGGCAGCTATGGATCCTGTAATATTGTGGATTCACTGGGACAATCTGACAAAGTTATTCAGTCACTCCTGATGTTCCGCAAGGATGCTATTATGGGCTGGAGACGGTCCACCTCCTATGCCCACTGGGAAGTAACTGATTTTTGATGGTGTGACCTCAGTAAGACTGAAATATTATGTTGATGAAAAGATCACTCTCTTCTTGCAAAACTGGAAGGTTCCACTGCAAGCTATGGGAGTAAAGTGTAATCTGGACTTTATTGGGCAATGAATGTTTTCCTTTTTTAAAATGAAGGACCAAATGTGGCTATTCCTGTACAAAAATAATTGTATATATTTATTTCATGGTTTGAATAGCCGTTTAACAATGTACTGTAAGTGCTGTACTGGCAATATTATTCTCTTATGTGGACCAGTCTTGGTATGCTGTTGAATTTGCTCTGAAAAATAATAGCAATAAATGTTAAATAAAAAAGAAACACTCTAAAAAAAAAAGTGAGAGGAAAAAAAATCACAAGGCACAAATTTATGAGAAACAAATTCAAACAAAAAAGAAAAACATCATTTTTGAGAAAAAACATCAGAAAGTTACATGGAAAAGTCACTAACGTATCAGGGGAATTTAAAATAAACATCAAAATGTCTCAGACTGCTGCAAATTAAGGAGGCAAGAAAAAGTAGCAATTCTTTGAGAAACTTGGAAAAAAAATCTTATGAAAATGTAGCAGAAAAAAGTTGCTAACATGAGAAAAAAATCAGAGGAAAAAAAATCACAAATTTCAGTGCAAAAAAAGTTGCAAATTTGCGATAGAAAATACACATTTTATCCACTTATCAGTGGAATTTTAAAAAAGTGGAGCCACAAATAAACAAGAAAAAGTAGCAGGGAGACAAAAACACAAATTTCTTTAACAAATTTTAAATTAAAAAAGGGTAGCAAATTTGAGAAAAATGTTACAAACTTTAAGGAGAAAAAAAAAACTGGCAGTAACCCCCCCCCCCCCACACACACACACACACACACAAATTACAAAGAAAAAAGTTAACAAGAAAAAAGGCACAAATTTATGAGAAAAAAAAATCACAATTTTTCCAACAAAAAAAGTCATAAATTTTTGAGGAAAAACAAACTCACACGAGAAAAGCCACAAACTTATCAGGGGGATTTAAAAAGTTTCCAGCAATAAAACCCACTTACAAAAACACATCTCTGTGTAAAAGTTACTCGAGTACATGTACTTGAGTAACTAGTTACTACCCACCTCTGACTTCAGGGTCACATTCCCACTGGAACCAGTATGAGAACCACTCTGAACTCAGACCCACGGAAGCCATTCACAACCTCTACAATAAACCGCTGTCACTGCTGACAGAATATTTCATCGCCTGAAAGCATTTTAACACTTCCAGCACTAACTTTGCAAAATGGGCTCTGAAAAAGCATGCCTAAGTGCTGTCATTAGTTCCATATTGATGGTATTATATGGAGTGTTAAGCTCAGGGACTTCTCCAAATGCAGCAGAACCTTTCTCCCCACCCCTCTATTTACATATGAATGTGTTGTGACAAGTGGAGACGTGTCGGTGAGGTCTTCATTAAACCCAAATGTCTTTTTTTTTTTTTGCTAAGCGCAAGTTTACAAGAAAATACAACTAGAGGCTGGCAGGAATCAGAATGCATCAGAAGATTTAGGGCTGATTAGAGAGCTTAGCGGCACAGACCCATAGATCACAGAGAGCGATACCTATGTCAACAGGAGCAAAATGAAGCCAAATTTGTCTCCATTCATCAGCAAATGGCCAGCGGGGGTACGTACCTTCTCGTCATCTTCGTCCTCGTCTGCTAAATCTATGCTGTCCTGGAATAAAGACAGAAGTGGGGGGTGAGATTCTCGGGAGTTCCCAAGACCAGACTTATTAATTTTGTCTTCCTGGGAATCCGCATTAGCTCCACGGCTCAGTAGTGACCCTGAGATTAACCTGCTGAAGCACTCGACGCCACAGAACACTGACATCACAGGTCACAGTAGTTTTTGTTGTTGTTGTTTCCTCCTAGGATCTTACGTTTTAATAAATCTACACATTTTTTTTTTTAGTCAGCAGTAATTCTTGGCAATAACAGTAAAGATAACGCTAAAAATTAACAATATTGTTACAAATTTCTGGACCACTGTGCCAGAAGTTATTTGTTTGCACTTTTACAGCCTTCCTTTTACCATGGAAAATGCATATTCTTAATAAAAAAATATGTGAACCTTCTAACTTTTTTAATTCTTTGTGACATTCTTCATTTGGATATTTAAGATAAGATAAACCTTTATTAGTCCCACAATGGGGAAGTAAAAGTTACTGACTAGTGCTAACAATGTTTTTTTTTAAAGGGCCCATATTGTGTAAAATGGTGTTTTCACTAGTTTTAACCAAATAAAATATGGCCATGGGTCACATGTATTCCATTAAAATATGAAAACACTCACTTCAAGAATAATAAATACACACTGCCTTTATTTAGTTAAACTCACAGGGCCCTATTACAACAATCTAAAGCAGAGGTGGGCAAACCTTTTGGCCAGCATCAGAAAAATGGTGAGTGTTTTGGTGCACTAATATAAATTACATGTAAAAAAGTTGTTACCTAAAGGTCAAAGAAACCTTACATTCAAATTGCATTCAATTTCAGTGGGAAGAGTGATGCTGGTCACCCTTTTTTGCTGTCATGTGAGCAGAGTGATGCAAATTTTCAACTTCACAATTGGTCTGAATGCAAGAAAAAGTAAACAAGAATGCAGCCTTCACTATGATTTGGACAATTATGTATCAATATTTGGTGAGCTGTATTAAAAAGCTCAACAAGCCATATATGCCCTGTGGGCCATAGTTTGCCCATGCCGGATCTGAAGCATGAATTTAAACCACACTTTGCGCCTCCCACTGGTGGTTGTGGTCATTTCTGGTGGCGTATTGCCAGTTTTCATGCTGTGTGCTCTTGTCATCTTTTAAAAGGGATGCGGCCGGGAGCAAGGTCAGCAGTGCAATGACATTCTGCTTTTGACCAACAAAACCACATCTGAAGTAAGTGGCACATTATCAACCACTATTACGTGGTGCATTTTAAAAACGTGCAGGTGCATGTTGCTTAAAGACACACTCCGGTGGATATAAATCCCCTTTAAAAACTCCATTGTCTAAAATGGTATCCTGTGCCCTTTTTTTTCCCTACAGAAAACCTTTCATTGTCTTACAGTTTCATACCAAAATCTTTTCACTCCCCCCACAAAAAAACCCCCAAAGAAGCAAACAAAAACCCCCAGCAGAACTGGTGATTATTAGGCCCAACCACATACCACAAGGCTAATAGTGGCTAGCACTACATTATCAGAATAAATCCTGTGATAAAAAGACTTTGCAGGTTGAAGGACATGCTGTATGGTTTGGAGATGGTGGCACTGACAAAAAGACAGGAGGTGGAGCTGGCGGTGGCAGAGTTGAAGATGTTAAGATTCTCACTGGGAATGACTAGGAGGGACACGGTTTAGAAGTGATTATACAACAGTTCTGACCAAGCAATTTGATTGGACAATAGGGATTCTAGGAGTTACTATATTCCACGATAATTGCACTTCAACGTTTCATTGGATAGCATCAATCAAAGTTGTTCATGTAACCGTTAATTACTAACAGTAATTTACTGTCAACCCTGTGAGAATTGCAATACTGTGTTGGATACCTTAATCTCCACAGTGAGGTGCTGTTTGAAAAGATTTCTTACCTGACCCGGAAGTCCCATCCTTTTGAAAAAAAAACTTTATTTAGTTTACAAAGTCTGTCCTTGTATAAAAATCGTTAAGCTATTTCAAGTCTGTTTAAAAAAAAAAAGTTGTGTTAGAGTTGGATTTATAGTCTTGATTAACAAATCACAATACCTTTGTGGTGATGGACTCTTTGTTTCATCTGAAAATGCCAAGAAAAAGCGAGCAAAGTGTGCGGAAGCCAAACTGCTAGCATGCCAACTAGCCACCGGCATTGGTCACGTTTTGATCTCAGCCCTTCTGTGGTACTGACTCAACAGGTGACTGGTATGTTTTATAAACACTAATTACATTTGCACTTGACAATATTTAACTAGTTTACATGTGTGTGAAATGACAATAGATGTCTTCCTGTTGATTGAGATGTTTAGCAACAGTTACTGGCTACATTTAGAAGGGACTATTTTTTTCTCAGCTGGGCAAAATAACTGGTTAAACAAATCATAATATTTTTGTCTAGTACTGCTGTCATTTAATAAACTGTGCTTGCAGAACTGTTGTATAAAAGCAATATTACACTCGAGGTTGTACAGTATCATTGAATATAGTAGCTGTGGGTGTGAAACATCTAATGTCCGACGCATAACGGAGGGCATTAGACGTTTCATGCCATACTCCCTCTCATGTAATATTGCTAAAAAATGCATTCCGACGGCTCTACAACCACCTAAACCCACCTCAAAAACAAATATGTATTGCCCAAAATAGTATATTGTGGCTTTTTACATACCAAAAACTTTCATTGCCTTAGAATTGCTTGGAAAAAGCTTTTAAATCTTTCACCTACTTAAGTATGCATGGTTCTATGAATATTCTAATTAGCGGCTCGCAGGGCTTGCACGTGATTGATAACCGCGACTCCTGGTGGGTGGGTTGCTAGTCTGTTCATGACACTTCTGGACATTAAAGTTTTACCTATATTTTCAAAAGTAAAAAGCAAAATATTTTTCTGAAAGCGGTCTCACCGAGCGCAGTGCCCTGTCCGCCGGCAACTGCAGCAAGCCGGCGCCAGTTCTGCTTATCAAAAGTGGCCCACTGGGCGACTCACATTCCGCAGCTCAGGGCCCCGTCGGCCAGCAAAGTGAGCTGAGAGCAACGGTCTCACTGAGCAACATTCAAGCCACGTCCCCTCCTCCCTCCTCCTCCGCTGCTTCGCTAATCGCTATGCAAAACGGACGCTTTCATCCCCCTCAATCCTACTGCTCCTTGGCTCCTCCTTCTTCCCCCAAGGTAGTCAAGAGTATCCGTCTGATTGGTTAATGTTATAACCAACCAGGCTAAGCAAGAATACTTACGTAGCTAGAAACAGTCTGTCCAAATTCGCCCGTTTTGGGGGGGGGGCGTTACCAATCTGGAAATTCACAGCAGAAAAACACAGACTTGGGACTGTGATGACATTTTGCTCTTGATATGTCTTGTAAGTCACAAAAATCATGTTACAGACATGCTAACAACAGAGCAAACTTGATTTTGCCAGAGTGTCACTTTAAGTATCAGAGGGACATTCTACAAATGGAATTAGAAAGTTCTGAGTTTGCTCCGTCAGTCAGATTGAATATTAGTACACATGCATGCCTCATTTTTCATTCGTCAGATCTCTTCTAATCTGTGCATCTGTTCCCAATCTATCTGGTTATTTGGTGTCATTACAGCTGATTAAACTCCTACACCACTCCAGTGTCCACCACCAGACTTTGGTGGGTCATTATAAATTTTAGCATCACTCTCCATCTTCTGTCTACATCAGGGGTGTCAAAATTAATGTTAGTGAGGGACAACAAGAGGGTAATAAATAAAGCCTGGCATTTATTTCTGTTTTCATTTTCATGAAAAAAATATAGCAACTTTAATTTTCAAAAAAAAAGTTTATCCTGCTTGTAGAAAAAAAAGTTCCTATTTATGAGAGGGGAAAAATAGCAAATTACACAGATATGACGGAGTGGGGCTACAGAATGACCAGACTGGGTGAAAAAGTTGAAAATTTACATGGTGGCGAAAAGTTACAAAATTATTGGGGGGGGGGGAGTCACAAATTTATAAGATTAGGGGGAAAAAATGCAACTTTACGAGGCTTGGGGGGGGGGGATTATGAGACTGGTGAAAAAAGACATAAACTGGGCCTTGACATTGACACCTGTGTAGGGCTACAACTAACAACTTTTTTTGTTATCGATTAATCTCTCGATTATTTTTTTTTTCGATTAGTCGGCTAATTCTTTGGTCTATAAAACAGTTAAAGTGACGCTCCACCATAAAACAAATTTTTTTTCTTACCATGTCTGTAACAGGTTTTTATGACTTACAAGGCATATCAAGACCAAAATCACTCAAATGTCTCGTGTCTGTTTTTCTTTTTTTTTGCTATAAAGTTTCACTTAAGCCCCGCCCTGTGAAAAAAGGCAAGTTTCAACAAAGCGTTTTTGATGACGTAGCAATCTATAGCCACTGGTGTGTCTGTAGTATTGAGCCAATCAGGACTCTCTGGCCTGACTGAAGTTAGCCTCTGGCCAGTTAGCATTTTTGGACAGCTGCTTTGAAAATTTGACTGAAACTAAGATAAGTTTTAAACTGCTTTTAAGGACCAATGCAGTTTCAGTCACTATCCCGGGCCACCGTGCATAGAACTGGGCATGTCATTCAACCGGTAAGTCTTTTCATCACAGGATTTATGCTGTCTAATGTAGCACTAGCCACTATTAGCCTTGTGGGATGTGGGTTGGGTTTAGTCACCGATTCTGGCATTTTTTTTGGAGGGGGGGGGAGATTTGTGACACGAAACTGTAAGACAATGAAAGGGTTTTTTGTAAAAAAAAAAAAAAAAAAAGGCGTAAGGTACCATTTTACACACTGTAGATTTGTTTTTATAGGGGATTTATATCCACTGGAGTGGGGCGTCTTTAAAAACAGTCAAAAATGTCCATCACAATATCCCAGAGCTCAGTGACCTCATCAAATGTCAAATAGACATTACAAAACCAAAATTTATTGAACTTATAATGCAAAAACAAGAAAAGTGGAAATTTTACATGTTTTAGAACCTTAAATAATCATTTTTATTTTAAATCCTGGAAATGGGTACACAGGCAAGTCATCAACTATCAAAGTAGTCGTTGATTAATTTTGTAATGAAGTAATAGTCGATCAGTCGACTAACTGTTGCATCTCTACACCTGTGACCTACGTCTTAACCATGGGCAGCGATGAGCTGAAGACTAGGTGCCAGATTTTATTCCAATAAATCATTTCTAATGTAAATGTCAGAGAAAATTACATTTTCCCATCTAGGGTTTTTATCATTTATCTCACTTATTTATCCCATACATATTTGGCTGTGATGTTCAGAAAAAATACAATTTGTCACTGTGCCGACTGATTAGCAAAGTTCCCAATAATGAGGACTGTTATCTGAGCATATCTTGGTGGAGATAATTTGTTATATATACCCCATTCTGTCTTCAACCTCCATTACTGGATTTCACTAAATGGAGCTTCTATTAAACACTCCACCTTTTTTTTTTAAACTGATGAAACTGAGAGCAGGTGAAGAAAAAACATTGCACTGGGATCTTGTGACATTGTGAGAGCTGAAAACTTTTTTTTTTTTCCTCCGCTCTAATTTGATCAGTCACAACAAGAACGGGGCAGCAGGCCAATTACAGTGAGGTGGAGGCAGGGCTCCGGACAAAAAGAAAGCCGCCTTAGTAAAGGACAAGCACTGCAAATTAGCTCCGGTTATAATGGTCTGTTACATTAGCCTATTCACAGTGGGGGTTTTTTGTCAATGCTTATGTATTATGTGTTATTTTATTATTATGCATTATGTGGCGACGTGTAACCGGTTGCTATGGTAACATACCAGCCTTTAATCACCAGAACAAAGTGTGGTTTAGGGTGGCTGTTTTTCCCCGGCAAAATAAAAAGAAATGAAGAGTGTGAAAAAGAGCCGGCAGGTCATTTGGCAAAAAGACCAACACACACACACACACACACACACACCAAAAGGCACCGTGGACTCACCACATCCTGGCTGACATGGCCAGAGCGGATCTGGAGGTAGTTCCAGAAGATGAGGAGAACCAGGGAGAAGGGCAGCATGTAGAACTCCCAGTACCACACCGTCACCATGAACACCTGCAGCCGGGGGGTCCACAGGTCAGAGGCATGATTCAGATATTAAATCAGACCTAAATCAACAGAAACTCAGCCTGCTGCTAAATATGAAAGAAATGATTTAGCTGAAGAAATCAATCATGCCCCTATTTAACCCCTAAAATTAGCTGCATAATGCTGCAGAGATACGGACTGCACAGATGGAGAACAAATACATCCTGTTAAAATATTAACACTTGTTGTTAATTTAACAAAAAAGGCAAACCAAAATCTTAAGACCAGGGGAAAAATTGCAAGTATTGACACGTCGTGCTGGTGGGTCAAGTAGAGCTAGAGTAGAAGTAGAGCTTCAAAATGCAAAAAGAAGAAGCACAAGCAAGAGACAAGAGTAGGTAATTTATTAAAAAACTGCATTTAAACTCAGACAGGCTGTTCATCAGCTGATCAAAATTTTAAGATCATACCCCCCCACCCCAAACAGAACTTAAAGTGTCAAAAGGACTCAGTAGTGAGCAGCCCCACCGTTCTTGTTGATCTCTTCAAACATTTGTTTAGACATGCTTGATGTGAGTGTTTCCTCAAGGCTGGTGGGAACATTGCTCCATGTGGTGAAGATAGCTTCATGAAGGGCATCCACGTCTGGAACTGGCGCCCATGTTTGCAAACGTCCCTTCCCATTCATTCCCAAAAGTTCTCAATGGGATTTAGACCAGGGAACACGCAGCATGATCCAAAAGAGCTCAGCCGGAGGATCTGACGGGCTGTCCATGAAGACACAGCCGATCCTTGACCAAAAATTGAGGCCCATACGGATGCTGACTTCAGCCCAATAACCATAAGACAGCATCTACAAAAGTAGGGCGTAAAGAACAAAAAAAAAACACCTTCAAAGGCCACGTCTCGTCCCATGCCACAAACTTGCCTATTTGGACTTTGCAAGGGAGCACCGAACATGGGACACTGAAAGGTGGAAGAAAGTTTTATTCTGACAAGAAAAAAGTTTAATCAAATTTTGATCACGATCATCATTTTGGCCATAATTGCGCAGCCCTACGTGGATGATCTTGATGGTTTCCAACATTACTGGCATGACAAGGAGATCCCACTGGAGATGTTTTCTACATGGCACAGTGGAGGAGGATCCATCATGATCCGGGGCGGTTGTTCCTTCACTGGAACAATGGCGGTTGTGCAGGGGCGTCGAAACAGTAGCTGGGTACGTGGAGATGTTGCAGCTTGACTGAGGGCCCTTGTCTGTGTGATAATGGCTGGGTGTATCAGTTGGACAACGATGCAGTTCACAACGCCCGCCTGACGAAGGACTTCTTCCAGGAGAATAACATTGCTCTTTGGGACCATTCTGCATGTTCCACTGATCTAAATCCCATTGAGAATGTTTGGGGATGGATGGCAAGGAAAGTTTACAAAAGCGGACGTCAGTTCCAGACTGTGGACGTCCTTCGTGAAGCCATCTTCAGCACAGGGCGCAATGTTCCCACCAGCCGCCTGGAAACACTTGCATCAAGCATGCCCCAGTCCTCTAGGCCCCACTGGGTCCTTCTTTGGCCAACCAAAAGTGTCACAAAATTTTGTGAAGGTGCGGACTGTATACATAGACACACACCAACTACACACACACACCAGTATTCAGCCTCCCATTCAAAAGGACAAGCGGCTGACCCAAAAATCAAGTAGGAGCTTGGCCACCAGTTCATTGGCATTGGTCGAAGCGGTTAGCATAAACTCGGCATAAGATAGTTTATTTACGTCTGATTGGCCGACTCAAACATTCTTTATCCAGTCAGATGAGGGGCCGTTAATTAATTAATGAGCAGGCTGAACAGACAGCTTTTTTGAGCTTTTATTGATTTGATAATCAATACAGAAATGGTTTTTGGTCCATAAAATTATGCTTATATGTTCGTGAGGATGTCAACCCTTAAAACTGATCCCTAGAAAGTGCACAATATGGGACCTTTAAAGCATGGTAAAACACACAGACGCTCCGTTGCTTCATAGTGCAATATGGATGGACTGTGTAATGTGTGCCAGTGTGCAATGTTTTATCTGTTTAAACGGTCTTTCTCTCAACTCTACTGTGTCCATATATTCACTCATCTGTGCATTGTTAATTGCGACACGCACAATGCCACTGAGCCCGCTATTAAATTTCAATAAACAGCCAGCAAAGCATGCAGCATTAGCATGAGTGGGCAGTGTCCTTGTTTTCTTTATACACACCCTCAATTCACCATGTGTGCTTAAAAAATAAACATACTCAATAGATAAAATGTTCCGGTGAAGGTTAAAAAGAAATAAAAGCTCATAATTTAATGGGTAGAGACAAAGCGCCCACTGCCAGGGCTGCTAACAAAGGGGGAAGGGGGGGGAAACACATTGGATCAGTGTCAAGGTTTGGCCCAGAAATGACGGCTAATCTTATATTATTTTGCTGGAATAAGTTGTTAAATAAAAGTTTACTTCTGAAAGTAGTTGTGATCATTTTTGTCACTGCTCTACGTTAGTTCTGGTCTAAATACTAACTTCTTGGACGTCGTCAGTGGCAGCCAAAGAAACATTCTTAGTATCTGGCAAACAGTATTCAAACTGCGCTGCATTCGCCTAAAGATTTCTTGACGTATTTGGCAAACGTTTTCTGTTTAAACCCACAGGTTTTTATTTTTCTCCCGATAATGCTATATTAGATCCTGTACAGTCAAGTTTAGCATTTATCCGGCCCATTTCAAACCAGCAAACATCAAAGATCAGCAAAGATCATTTTATTTCAGGCAGCAGAGGTGTTTCTGGCTGGAAAGCAGAGTATGCAAATGTAACAGGCCCCCTCAGCCACAATTCTCCCAAGCTGCAAGTTCACCCTTGACATTTTATTGGGGGGGGGGATCAGATTACCTTTAAAAAATTCTCGTAAACTTGCTGTATTGGTAACTCATAAATTTGCTTTTTTGACTTATAATTTTGCAACTTTTTTCTTGTAAATTTGCAACTTTTACTTATTTTTTTCTTGTAAAATTTGCAGTTTTCCCTTTTAAAGTTGTGACTTCTCTAACATTTGTGACGTTTTTGTAAATTTGCACTTTTCTTCAATTTAGTTTTTTTTTTTTCAAATTTGCGACTTTTCCCCCTCATAACGTTGCAACTTTTTCTTATAAAGTTTTGATTTTTTTTCTTGCAAAATTGTAACTTTTTCCTTGAATGATTTTGACTTTTTCAACTTTGAATTTGCAACTTTTTACGAGCAAATTTACTAGTTTTTTCCTTGTAAGGTTGTGACTTTTTTTTTGTAAATTTGCACTGTTTTTCTCTTGAATTTTCAACTTCGTTTCTCATAAATTAGCCATTTTTTCCTTGTAACACATAATTTTTGTCTTGTACAGTGGTGTGAAAAAGTGTTTGCCCCCATCCTGGTTTCTCATTTTTTTGTATGTTTGTCACACTTACATGTTTCAGATCATCAAACAAATTTAAATATTAGACAAAGATGACACAAGTAAACACAAAATGCAGTTTTTAAATGAAGATGTTCATTATTAAGGAGGAAAAAAAATCAAAACCTACATGGCTCTGTGTGAAAAAGTAATTGCCCCCTAAACCTAATAACTGGTTGGGCCACCCTTAGCAGCAACAACTGCAATCAAGCATTTGCCATAATTGGCAATGAGTCTGGTACAGTGCTATGGAGGAATTTTGGCCCACTCATCTTTGCAGAATTGTTGTAATTCAGCCACATTGGAGGGTTTTTGAGCATCAACCGCATTTTTAAGACCATCCCACAGCATCTCAATCGGATTCAGGTCAGGACTTTGACTAGGCCATTCCAAAGTCTTCATTTTGTTTTTCTTAAGCTATTCAGAGGTGGACTTGCTGATGTGTTTTGGATCATTGTCCTGCTGCAGAACCCAAGTGTGCTTCAGCTTGAGGTCACAAACAGATGGCTGGACATTCTCTTTCAGGATTTTTTAGTAGACAGCAGAATTCATGGTTCCATTTACCACAGAAAGTCTTCCAGGTCCTGAAACAGCAAAACAGCCCCAGACCATCACACTACCACCACCATATTTTACTGTTGGTATGATGTTCCTTTTCTGAAATGCTGTGTTACTTTTACACCGGATGTAATAGGACACACACCTTCTAAAAAGTTCAACTTTTGTCTCATCAGTCCACAGAGTATTTTCCCAAAAGTCTCGGGGATCATTAAGATGTTTTCTGACAAAACTGAGACAAGCCTTTACGGTTTGTTTTTTTTTGCTCAGCAGTGGTTTTCGGCTTAGAACTCTGCCATGTAGGCCATTTTTGCCCAGTCTCTTTCTTATGGTGGAGTCATGAACACTGACCTTAGCTGAGGCAAGAGAGGCCTGCAGTTCTTTGGATGTTGTTGTGGGGTCTTTTGTGACTTCTTGGATGAGTTGTCGCTGCGCTCTTGGGGTAATTTTGGTCAGCCGGCCACTCCTGGGAAGGTTCACCACTGTTCTATGTTTTCACCATTTGTGGATAATGGCTCTCACTGTGGTTCGCTGGAGTCCCAAAGCTTTAGAAATGGCTTTATAACCTTTTCCACATGGATAAATCTCAATTACTTTGTTTCTCATTTGTTCCTGAATTTCTTTGGATGGCAGCATGATGTCTAGCTTTTGAGGATGTTTTGGTCTACTTCGCTTTGTCAGGCAGGTCCTATTTAAGTGATTTCTTGATTGAGAACAGGTGTGGCAGTAATCAGGTCTGGGTGTGGCTAGAGAAATTGAACTTAGCTTTCCAAAGATGTGATAAACCACAGTTAATTTAGGTTTTAACAGGGGGGAGGGGGATCACTTTTTCACACAGGGCCATGTAGGTTTGGATTTTTTTTTTACCCTAAATAATCAACACCTTCATTTAAAAACTGCACTTTGTGTTTACTTGTGTTATCTTTGTCTAATATTTAAATTTGTTTGATGATCTGAAACATTTAAGTGTGACAAACATACAAAAAAATGAGAAATCAGAAAGGGGGCAAACACTTTTTTACACCACTGTAAGTTTGTGACTTCTTCCTCAAATTTCCAACTTTTTTCTCTTGAATTCGCTAGGTTTTCTCATAAATTTGCCATTTTTTCCTTCATAAACTATCAATGGTTTTCGCTTAAGGTTGTGACTCTGTTCCTGTAAATTTTAAAATTTTTCACAAAATTTTTTGATAATTTTCTTGTAAAATTACAACTTTCTTCTTTAAATTTGGAAACTTTTCTCACAAATTTTTGACTTGAAAATTTTTAACTTCTTTCATCATAAATTTGCAAGTTTTGCAACTTGCTGCTTGTGAGTTGGTGAGTTTTTCCCCTGTAAATCTATCACTATGTTCTTGTGAATTTGCATTGTTCATATGGATGCAGGTTAAACTTTTATGCTGCATAATGTTTTAATTTTTTTCTGTTCTGGACAATGATCCAAGTTTTTTTTTGTTTTGTTTTGTTTTTGTTGGGAAAGAAGAGATTTTTTTTTAAGGATTTGACCTCTTCTCCATTACAAAAATAGGGAGTCCACACACCCAGCCTTGCATGGAACCCTAAAAGCTAACAATGGCCCTGTCCATATTTCATATACTGTCTCTGTGTGCAGCTCAGCCAACTTCATTCAGATGTGGCGTCTCCTCCTCCTGCATATTACAGATTGACATTAACCACATAAGTCTAATTGCTCCATCGCTCTCTCGTCTTGTGTCCATTAAAGCTGACCGATTCAGCATAGCCACGGGGAGTCCATGTGTGAATATGCCATTAAAAACCATAATTGCACTTATGATGCACATTCCACCTGTTTGTGGCTCAGGTAGAAAGGATAAGCAGATAAAGAAATGTGGCCTGTGACGCCTCAATTGGATGGCTAAATGGAACAATGAAAAAAAAAAACCTGTCAGAGTGGCAGCGCCGGCCAAAACGGCAGCGAGCCAAAAGGCGTTGGGAAGGGTTTACAGGTTTTTATATGCTAATAAAGATAGAAGGGAACATCTGGTAAAGACATCACTCTCCTCTAAGGCACCGACTGACATAAAAGATGGCAGATCAGTGTCGCCCCCCCTGCTCCCGCCACTATCGCTGCCGCCATCGGCTTTTAATGCGCAAAAAAAAGCCAAGCACGCTGTCGCCTGTGTTATCACGAGCCAAAACGGGGCCTGGGAGAGGAGATGAAACCAATTCCTCACTGGAAGGGTTATGTTTTATTAGGGAGGACTTTGTGATAACCGGGGGAGTCGGGACAGTGGGCGGGTGGGGGGAAGCTAAGTCACGCTTTGGTGGAAATGTATACTGGGCCCATAAAGATGGTGATAATTGTGGCCCATTTCAGCTTGAGAGGCATTACACGGCCTTTGATGACAAAAAAAAGGGGGCGCTGGGATTACAATACTACATCACAGAAATAAAAAAAAAAAGAAAGGCTACCTAAAGCTGGGGGACTACTGAACTGGAGAGAAAGCAGCAGGATTTTTACCATGACGTTTGGGTCGGGGGGAGCGGTGGAGAAACTCCTTCACACTGATCACTGTTTTAAAATGAGGACGCATGAGTGAACGGCACAGGCAAATAACAATTATGGGATGGAGGTGAAGTGAAGTGGGGCAGAGGGACAAGTGGAGAAAAGAGGCCGAGCCGGAATTTAATTAATCAGCTAATATTAGCCGCTGTATGCTTATGGTCACATCCAGTAGGTGCTTTATTATTTTTTTAAAAGGGGGATGGGTTCAGGTGGGGAGGATTCACAGATTTACATACAGATATATCAACTTAAAATAAGTACAAATGTTCAAGAAAAAAAAGATGGAATAATGTGACAAAAAAATGCTCATTTATAATTAACAAAACACATCATTAGTTACTATAAGCAAATCTCAAATTTGTGGGGAAAAAAACAAACAAAAAAACCACTCATGAATGAGAAAAAACACATCCAAGAAAAAGGTAATACTTTTGAGAAAAAGTTCAAAATTTATCAGAAAAAGCTACAAATTTTTTTTTTTTTTTAAATCACAAATTTATCTAAAAAAAAGTACAAAAAAGTCAAAATTGATCCAAAAAAGTTGAAAATTTACAAGAGTAAAAAAAATAAAATTGCTAATTTATAAGAAAAAAATCACAAATTTATGAAAATTGCAAATATGCAAGGAAAAAAAGCTGTAGATTTGTTTTAAATTTTGGTGTTTTCTTCTGATAAAACTAACCTTTTGCCAATTTTGAGTTTTTTGCACACTTAAAAAAAATGCAACTTTTTTCCTACAAAATGTGAGTTTTCTAATAAATTTAGTACTTTTTTTTACTATAAATTTACCAATTTTTGTGATAAATTTGCTACTTTTTCCCACACATCATAAATTTGAAAGTTTTTGTACATTTGCAACTGTACTCTAATGACATTCACTTGTACTGTTATTACCCATTATGGGAATAGGGGAGTGACGGGTTGACATGGGGGGTGGTTTGGGGTCATTTTGTTAACAAGAGGGATACCATCCTCCCTCATCCCCCCAACTAGTCCCATCAGATCACCAAAAAAGGCAAAAACTGGAACAGTTCTCTGTCTATTTTCAAATTAATAGTCTCAAAAGAACTTATTCTTCAGCTAGGAAAGTTTGCCAAATCGTAGATAATCACATAGACAAACGTCTTTGTTGTACAGGGCTGTTCAAAATAAAAGTTTTATGGCTCAGCATTTTCTGTAAAAATCCGGAAAAATATCCAAATATTCTGGACTGACTTTTTTCTCCTTCAGTTGAATGTAAGAGAATCAATTTTTTAATACAAATGTATATATTTTTTTCTCTTGTAAATTGCTTCGCTCTCTCAAAAAAGTGACTTCTGCCTGTAAATGCACTACTTTTTCTTGCAATCTATTTCCTTAAAAATCCGGCTTTTCTCATCAATTGAAGATGTTTTTTTCCCTTGTGAATTTTTCAATTTCTTCATGAGTTTTCTTGTATTTTTGCAAATTTATTAATGTAATTCTGTGACTTTTTATATCTTCAATTTGTGACTTTTCTTATGAATCTGCAGTTTTTCCTGTAAAGTTTGTTTTTCTTCTTTTTCTTCATTTTTAATTTCTTAATTGGTACAAAAAAATTGAAAATAATTTGCTGCTGTTGTACATGGGTGCCTACAGAACCCCTGCAATGCAACGGCAAATTATTTTCAATTTTTTTGGACTAATTAGAAAGGGAAACTAGAACATTTTGCACAGAAACCTGAACGTTCCAGGGAGGTCTGGTTGAAAAACACTGGTTCAAACAGTACAACTGAATATGTCAGTGAGAGCATAGTTGCAATTGTAGAAGAAAAATGTTGAGAATTTAGGAAAAAGGCACAAATTTAATAGAAGAAAAAGCTTCAGATTTATGAGTATACAGTTGTAAATTTCTATAGGGAAAAAGGTATAAAATTTATCAAAAAAATGGCAAATTTATAGGGAAAAAGTAGTACATTTATGAGAAAAGTCACAAACTTATCAGGAAAAAGGATTCTTAGAAAAATATTACAAATTTACAAGAAAAAACTCATGAATTTGCTAAAAAAGGAAAATATGAGAGAAATAAGTCAAAAATTCATACAAATTTGCAGCTTTGTTATCTTGTGAATTTGTGACTTTATTGTTGTAAATGCATGACTTTTTGGTGGAAATGTTTTTCCCCTCATTTGTGAATTTTCCTCCTCAAAAATCTGTACATTTATCCTGTAAATTTGAGAATTTTTTAAATTGTAAATTTGCATTTTCAATCATATATTTTTGTAGGTTTATTCCTGCTAATTTGAACTCCATATACGTTTACATACATGTTTGTGTCTAATGCTAAACTGACAAATGCACACCCCAAACTGCACATCACGAAGTCGACAGCAATGAAGAGCGGAGGATATCGAGTCTGGATGGAGACGTGCAGGGCAAAAATCAGAGGTGACTCAGCCCTTTCGGAGCACGACTCCTGATGCAGCCAGTGGCCAAAATTTGAAGGGAAATAATTGCAAATGCAGACAAACTGTGAGAGAGAACCCGTTTAGGTGAACTCTCACCTGTATGTCACACAGAGTGTGAGGCTATTCAGCAGCACCAGGACAGCTAATTTTGTGTTTTTCCTGCCGGCTGCTCACTTTTAAATACGGTGTGTAGTATCTGACAAGACTAACATGTTCAGGATCTTTCTTCGAATGCACCGTACGACTTGGCATTTTAGTCACCGAGTGCATTTAAATGAACAACAGAAAAATGACTTCCACACGACGGTTAATCTATTCTTCATTCTTTTAGAATCGTTTGCTCCTAAAACTGTGGGAAGCTGAGGCTACAGTGCTATTTTTCTCCTCCAATTCCAACAGCGTGGGATCTGTAATAGTTCAGTGGCGAGGACAGGACTAACACTGACGAGTCTGAGGCTTCTCACTGAGATAACCAGCGCCTAACGAGGCACGCTTAAAGCACACTACGGACCGGAGCTCTTTGTCTGCCTGACAATCGGCAGATGGTGCAGGTAGTCCGCCACTGTATCTCGTCACGGAGACTGAGGCTCTGATTCATTACGCCTGTGTGGCGGTATTAAGCAGCCATTTATTCCTTCTCACCGAGGCTTGAAAAGGCAGCGAGCATTAGTGTGAAAACACAAGTACAGATGGTACTGTCGTTCAAAACGCTGAGATGCAGTGGGAGGACGTGTGTGTGTGTGTGTGTGTGCATGCTGTGCACTTGTTCCTGCTTGTATGATTTTATATTTATTGTCTCTCAGCTGTCAGGTAAAAAAAAAAAAAAAAATCAATCCAGTATACACAGGGCTGAAGGTGCATTCTATAATAGGAATATTTTGCAATCAAACACAAGTGTATATTAGCATTACTGGAGAATAATTATACATATCAAAGCTGAAATACTGAGTGGCTCTGTGCTGCAGCTCCTATTTTTCCACAGCAAATTGGACATTTGTACAACTGGCCAGCGTTACAGTATCACTTCATCAGGCCTGTGAGGCGCCGCTGAGCAAAACTTCAGTGCCATCTACAGGAAGCCCACTGTAAAGACAGAAGGAACTTTCCATGACCTTGATTGCTTGCATAGTTAATGAAACACTTGCTGTATGCCATTTTTATCGTGCCAGATCTCTGAGAGAAGTAATGTCGAAAAGATCAGCACCCGTTTTCCTCTGCTGTTTAAAGATGGGGGGCTGAAAGGCTACTCCTGCGTTTCCGTCTCCACGGCTGCCTAACACTCGTCTCCAACAATGGCAGGATGGAGAATCTGCAAAGAGCCTTTTAATTGAACTTCTGTCTGCGTAATGGGGTCTAAATCAAACCGAGCACAGACTGGACAGAGGGTTAATGAGTTGTCAGGGAAGTGGAACGAAAATAGAGCATCTCTGCTCCGCTGGGATTCCGCTCGCTCCAGCTGAGGCTTAACTCCGCGTCCAGGAAGACGTGCAACACCGAGAGCGTCCACTCCGACACGGAGTCTGCGGCCGAGCCCGTGCGTTTCTGCTGAGCCTGCCGCATTGATTAAGATTCTCTCTGGGAGAGTTCAAGTAGGGGTTGGCCAGACTGCGGCTGTCTTCCGCAGCCTTGGAGGGAAAACAGAGAAAGGCAGAGAGTGTGTTGATAAGCAGTTAAAGCACATCACCAGGAAGGCCAGCAGGCTCCTCTGAACGTTCTCCCACTGGAAGCAGCTTTTGATGTACTGCAGCGTCGACATGATCGCCCTGTACAGGATCTGAACGCGCAGCACGTTCCTGGCAAGAGCCTGAAAGGCGAAGACAATAAGCACAAATCAGATATCATACCGTCACAACGTGATCTTGAATCAGTGTCCTTCCACCTGGAAAAGAATGAATAAAGTTTCAAATTTGTACACAAAAGTTGCAATTTTCAGTAAAATTTGTAATCACAAAAACCTGCACATTTATATTAAAACAGTACTACATTATTTTAAAAGAACACAAATTTATGAAAAAAACACATTTATGGGAATAAAATTTCAAATATAGAGGAAAAAAGTTTCAAATTTATGGGCAAAAATCTGCAAATTTACATGGGAAAAAGTATGGCTGGGAGTGATTTTAAAAATTGTAACTAATTAGTTGCATATTTTCTATAATTAGTTGTGAATAATTGCTGAACTTGTACAAAAGAATCAATGAAAAAGACATACTTTAGCAACGTAATTGGATTTTCATTCATTGAGCATACTTGTGACTAATATTCAACAAAAATACTGCTAAAGCACCATAAAACTTGATAATCATGAATATACAGTATATTCAATAAATTTTTTGACAGCAATTTGTAATATTCTTCTTCAGTTCATTATAAAGAGGGAGTTGATTTCTCTGCAAAACTACCATTTTGTAATATTGTTGTCACATTTCCTGTTTTATTTTGAAACGTCAAAGAGGAAGTCAGTGCATCTACTTAAGGTAACTTTTCTGATTATTTCAACCTTAAAAGAACAAATTACAATCGATATAAGTACAATTAATGGTGAATTAGAAGGTTTCATTCACTTTATACTGGAGTGTGGGTTCTTCACTCACTGACAGAAACTCTACTTCTTTTCATACTTTTGAGTGAGCAGCCCTAATCAATAATGCTACATCAGGTGTGTGTGCGAGCATATGTGTGTGTGCTTTAAGTGGAGCTTGTGCTCACAGGATGAAGTCGCCAGAGGAACAGTTTACTGTGGGGAAAATGTAAATGCTGAAAAACAAGACCTACTCTTGTTTTAAGCTGAGCCAGCTGTTGAGACAAACCAGTCACCACCTCAGGGAGTGACCTGACAGTGTCACATCTGCGTTAACTGTCCCACATTAATTGAAAAAATGCTCTACAAAAATGGTAGTTTATCCACAAAAAATAAATAATTGAATAAATAAAAATCTAATTAGCAAAACTGTAATAAATTTATATGAAAAATTACAAAATTAGGAGAAAAAATAATTTAAAAGTTACTCTACCCACATCTGATTGCTTGAAATAAAACTGCATATTTGAGAAAAAAAAATCCTTTACAAGGAAAACGTTCATTTATGGGAAAAATCTCAACTTCATGAGACAAAAGTCACACACAAACAAGAAAAAAGTTACCAATTTAAAAGAAAATGAGTAACAAATTTAAAAGAAAAGCAAATGTAACAAATCTGTGAAAGAAAAAGCCATAAATGTACAAGGGAAAAAGTAGCAAATATATAAGAAAAGTTGCAAATTCAAGAGAGAGTCAAAAATTCACAATAAGTTTTTTATTTAAGAGTGAAAAAAAAACCTCTTATTACTACTGCCGACAGTCCAGTTTATTCTGTGTTTTATTGTCAACTTATTTTGCTACATGCAGATTTTTGAACCAAAAATTGCTCAAAATGTCTCTTTCCACAGTAGAAACTGTCGACCCCTGCATCAGCGTCTATAAGAAGTTCCACACATTCCTCTGAGAAGCATCCAGTCAAAATAGTGAGCGAAGGGGCCGGTATGTTTTGGATGGAGCCACCGTGGTCGAGGCAAAAATGTCTGTAATCTGACCTGATTTCATCAAACGAGACTTTCCAGATTAAAACAGACCGTAAACCTGCACATTACAGACCCGGTCCTCGGTGTGTGTAAGCCAATTTTGGCGTTAGCGAGCGATGTATTGTCTGACAACAATGAGTCTTTGTGGGAAGTGCAGACAGTCAGGCACCCTGTCTCGCACCCTGTCTTGCACACTGTACATCAAACCAATGTAGCAGAACAGCAAACAAGAATTCTGTTACAGCTGGGCTCAATTAAAGCTCAGTTCGACTAATGCAAGCTAAGGGAAGTCTGATTTCAGAGGCTCTGCACCTTTCAGGGAAAAAACTGAAGGCAACAATAGTTATTTTTTTTCTCATCCAGTTAGTTCTTTAGATTTCAACTGCTTTGAACTTGTCAAAAACTACAGATGCGGTCACCAATTAGTCCGCAAAATGTAGAAACTAGTCCATCAACTATTCTTCTATTATCATCTATATTCACTGGCCACTTTAATTGGTACACCTGTTCAACTGTTCATTGATGCACATATCTGATCAACCAATCACATGGCAGCAACTCGGTGCATTTAAGCATGTAGACTTGGTCAAGAAGAGCTGCTAAGTTCAAACAGAGCATCAGAATGGGCGAAAAAAAAAAATGCCATGCTGATGGCAGAGATCAGAGGAGAATGGCCAGACTTGGCTTGAGCTGGCAGAAAGGCAACTCAAACAACCGCTCATTACAACAAAGGTATATCGAAGAGTATCTCTGAAGGAAGCAGAAGACGTCAACTGGTGTCACTCCTGTCAGTCAAGAATAGGTAGCTGAGGCCACAGTTCACCAGGCTCACCAAAACTGGACAATGAAGGACTGAAAAAAACCTTGCCTGATCCGATTCTGAATTCTTGTTGCGACACTCAGATGGCAGGGTCACTAAACACGAAAGAACGGATGCAGGCACGGATCATCATGGATATGCAGTCAATAAATCTGCAGCAACTGTGTGATGCTAGCACATCAATATGGACCAATATCTAGCACCTTGCTGAATTTATTCCATGGAGAATTAAGGCAGTTTCAACTCAGTAATAGAAAGGTGTACCTATTAAGTGCCCAGTGAGTGTGTGTTTATCTCTTGATCTGTATGAACTTAACTGCTAACCAACCCATACTGACCACTGCTAATGTATCTAATAATCTAAAAAGCTAGCAGCTCTTGGCTAACATCCATCCATCCATCCATCCATGTCCTACCACTTATCAGGAGGTCCAGGTCTCAGGGGAAGCAGTCTAAGCAAAGAAGCCCAGACTGTTGCCCAGTTCACAAAGTACCATGATCCCTCCTACAGGTGGTGAGCCAACTTGAGGTCGGACTCATGTGGCTCACTAAGGCTGAGCCCGGCTGGGTCCTATGGACAGAAACCCGGACACCAGGTGCCTGCCCTCCAGCACCGGTATCCCCAAAATGGGTGGGGTACACTGGATCCTTGATGGATCTTCATTGGGATCAACTGGACCGCTCTTAGTCTGGCCCGTCAGGACCAATTTGCCTTGAGAGACCCTACCAGAAGCAAACTGCCTCTGATCTAAATCCCACTGAGAACATTTGGGGATGGACGGGAAGAGAAGAGTACAAACATGGATGTCAGTTCCAGACCGTGGATACCCTTCGTGAATTTTCGTGTAATTTTCCCCCCTAATTCACCACATAGAGCAACGTTCCCACCAGCCTCCTGGAAACACTCGGATCAAGAATGCCTACACAAATTTTGGAAGCGATCAACAAGAACGGTGGGGCTACTCACTACTGAGTCCTTTTGACACTTTTAGTTCTGTTTTGGGGGTTTTTGGGGGCTTAAACTTTTGATCAGCTGATGAACAGCCTGAGATTAAATGCAGTTCTCAAATTACCTACGCTCTATTTTTTGTCTCTTGCTCCTGTTTCTTCTTTTTGCATTTTGAAACTTTACTCACAAGCAAGTTACAATCCACCAGCACGAAATGCAAACACTTGTAATTTTCCCCCAGATCTTAAGATTTTGTTCAGGAGTGTATCAGTGTATCGCCATGTTTTCTCGACTTTTAATTTCTTAGAATTTCGAGATGAGGCTTTGTTGCCAAGATAACCCCCGATTTCCACTGACGGCACATCGTGCTTCCTTGTTGTTATCACAGGAGTGGTCTCCCACAAGCTCTTGCATTATTTTACATAATTCTTGCGTGATCTTGTCTTGTGAACCGTTTTCTGATCTGTGCCCCTTCAAAGCACAAATACAGCCGGTGGGGAGTGACGCAAGGCTGGGACCGGACTGTATCCACAACGGAACGCAACCATAGTCAGTCAAAATTAGGGGGAAGCCAGGATTCACCCACCTTAATGCCACCAGTACTGGGGCATTAGCACCTATGGTGTTTTTATTATTACTATGATTTATCTAGTTGTAAATAATAGCAAAAACAGCACAATAATTTGTAAAAATCTTGTTCCCATTTTTAATTATTTTCATGCACATTTTACACGCAGGTTAAATATGCTGTAAATTTATTAAAGCTGTGTCAAACCTTTTTGGAAAATTTGGGATTATCCTCCATGAAACTCCGTTCCCTTGGCTGAAAGGTTCTTATACTTGCTCTGACCTGATTTAAAAAAAAAAAAAGACAGCGATAAAGCAATGGGAAGCGGACAGAATCAGGCCTGCCTTTCAACGCCATCGTGTCCTCATTGCGGGGTGAACTCTTTACTTACAGGGTTAAAAATAACCTCCAGCTCCAGAGTGATGCTCCCCTTCGACAGCCCACCTAAGTCTTCTTTCTTCAGCGGGTAGGCGATCTGCTGTCCCCTGCGGATCTGCGGGGACAGAAAGGGCATCAGGTGCTGATCTCAGCCGTGAACCTGACCATCAGTCATGCTGGATTACATCTTGGCGAGTCTTCGGCCCGCTGGAGTGTGATCGCCCTCTTCACTTTAATTTAGACACAGAGTGCAAATAGATTATTGTCTGCATCACGGGTTCCTAGCGAGGTAGAGCATACCGAGAGCAGCGGAATGGCAGCTTTTCCCAGGAAGTCTGGCGCCTTGTCTCCGTCTTCATCAAAGATGGTCACCACTAGAACGTCGTGAATGTCTTTGACGGGGCTGAAAAAAAGAAGAGATCGTAATTACAAACCTACACATGCAAACAGCAACGTGTCCTGAAATGATATCATCATGTGGTTTATTATAACTGACAATGTGAAGACTTTATTCCACTCCGGGTGGAGGCTCTTGTAGATGGTGTGGGTCTGCAGTCTGTCGTTGCCCAGCTCCAACACACAGAAGGGGTCACTTTTGCCTGCAGAACAAACAAAACACTTTAACATGGGGCTGTTGCAAAAGGCTCCTAATCTAAAAAAAGCAAACTGCCAAATCCAAATGTGTGAAGTACCGTTTAAGTCAGCAGCCATCAGATCTGTGGCCTTGAGAACTTTGATCTGGAGGAAACCAACATCACGGAGGTTCTTCAGGGACTTTTTTAAACACTGAGGAAGGGACACAAAAATAATTAAATCAGGAGATCCTTGAAAAACAACAGCCCACAAAAAATAACCTGATGTGATTAGGCATGAATTTATTCAAGCAATCTTTTCCGGGGGGGGGGGGGATGATGCCCCACCAACCTGGGAAAAAACAAACAAAACCTTTTTAAAATCACGTGCCATACAGTTGCAGGAAGAAGTATGTAAACCCTTTGGAATTACCTGGTTTTTAGCTTTAACTGGTCATAAAATGTGATCCGATCTACATCTAAGTTCCAAGTATAGATAAACACAATGTGCTTAACCTAAAACCACACAAATAATGATAATATTTCATGTGTTTATTGGATGCATCCATTAAACATCATAAGTGTTGGTGGAAAAAGTAAATGAAGTGGGCACCCAGCCAAGTTGATTCCAAAGTCAAAACCCAGAATGCACAATGAGGTAAAAAAAAAAAAAAAAAAAGAACCCTACAGTAACAGCTAAAGGCTTGAAGGAATCATTGGAACTGGTGGCACGTCACCATGGAGGAATCTGCTGCTTTCAAAAAACATCACTGCACGCCTGAAGTTTACCAAAGAGCCTGTTGACACTCCACAATGCTACTGGGAAAATATTTTGTGGACTGATAAAACTAAGGTTGAACTGTTCAGGAGGCACACGGAGGACTTTGTATGGTGTAAAAAGGACACCACATGCCAACATCAAAACATCATCATCCCAACTGTGAAATACGGTGGAGAAAGCATCATGATTTGGGGCTGCTTTGCTGCCTCTGGGCTTGCCATCTTCGAGGAGAAAATTAATCCTCAAGTTTATTGGATATCCTACAGAATGATGTCAGGGTGGGTCATGCAGCAGGACAATGACCCTAAACATCGAAGTAAATCTACTACAGAATAGCTTCAACAAATAAATAAATTGGAGTGGCCCAGTCAGAGTTCAGACCTGAATCCAGTAGAGATGCTGTCCAGTGACATAAAGAGAGCCGTTCACACCAGACATCCTAATAATATGGCCGGGCTGAAGCAGTTCTGTAAGGGAGGATGGTCCAAAATCCCCCCTGAACAGACACTTCTGGTATTTTTTTTAAATCAAAATCCATCCAGTAAGAGAGACGGACAGACAGACAGACAAAACTACGTTCTCAGAGATAGCACCTTGGCAGAGGTATTCAACTCCAAGTGCCTCTCATGTTTCATGATGTTTCCCCCATTCTCTTCTCCATTACAACACAATCTTGCCTGTAGCCCCCGAAAAGCTAGAAACGGCCCTGACTACAATAATACTTACAGTATCACCTGCAATATTTCCTCTTGAGAAACTATTGTGTTTATAACCCTCCCAACAGTGAAATGAAGTATCCACCCATGCACATCCCTATTTTTCCACAAAACCATAGAGACACCATTAAGACACGAGTTCAAGCAGCTCTCCATGGTTATAACGGCGCTGCCACAACTGCAAACAAACAGTGTAATTGATTATGCTTAACAAGCAACAATCAAGTCACTGCAAGCATTTTCATGCTTTTCTGGCTTGAACTGAAATCACTGGCTGCAGACTTAACATCTAAAAACTATCACAGCACTTAAACGGGAAAGCTTTTGATAACAGTATTTAGCACCGACTGTAATGGGGTGGTGTCTCTAAAACACTCCTCTGTACATAATTAAGCACAGTTTACCTGGACCACTTTTTCTTTTCAATGTGCAGACTTTTTAAAAGAAAACTGCTGTGAAGGCTGTTTATTCTGATTGCATTTCAGGATCATAATATTCTGAATGTGAACTCACTGCATAACTTTTAAAAACAACACACAACTTTTTTTTTTTTTAAATGGCCATAATGTTGTTTAAGCCTCTGGACACATTTCCAGGCAGACACTGCCATCTCCTGGTCCTGCAGCACAGAGCACAGGAAGCACTGCAAAAGTCTTGCAATGACTGAAAATACAGAGGTGGGCTGTTTCTAGCTTTTTCTGGACTTATGTAAGATTTTTTTGGGAATGGGGAAGAGTTCAGACTTTTTAAAATGGGGGGAAAATCTCTCCCCTCACAAGAAAAGCATAAAAATATATTGTCTTCATCAGGGGTCTGTAATCTTTGTCAGCCCAAGAGCCATTTTGCCCGTCTCAGACTAAAATAGAAGTGGCTGAGGGCCGTAACAGCAATTTGACCTTTAAAATAAAGATTATGCTGCTTATGAAGTTTTTTTTATATACATAGCTCTGAATATTATGTGGCATTAATGAATTCATACTACAACAGTGGAAAAAAAACTGTCAAGCTTTATATATAGCTTCATTCATGAAATAAAAGTATTACAAATATATTACAAATTGTTTTGTGCAGAAAAGGCTGTATCTGAATATCTGACCATCATTTTTGTATAATTTAATTATCAGCACATTCATAACTTGTTTAAATCTGAAAAATATCATCCATCTCCTACTTTCAACAGTGATCACACAACTTTAGTTCCTGATATTTTAATAATAAATTAGAGACAAAAGTTTTATTTAGAAGCTACTTTTCATCCTTTTTATGTTTCCTCATAATGTTTCTTATTCAAATGTATTAATATAATATAAATGTGTATCCTTCGCCTGTTCTCCAGATTCTCAATTTAACAATTAGTGGACTGGTTGTGTGATATTCTTCTTTATTTATTTTGGAATAAAACAAAAAGAATTGTAAACAACTTTCTAAATAATATAACTTTAAAAATCATTTGGTCCAAATTAAGTCAATTAGAAATAATTACAGCAGAGTGGAAAAACTTAAAAAAAAAAAAAAGATCTTCTTCTGCTGACTTAAATGTTGGCTGTAATTTAAAAAAAAAAATGCTGGGATTGACCGACAGTCTGCACTTATAACGCGCTGTGCAAAACCCCACAGGTAACAAACTAGCAGTTTTCCTATAGAGAAAAATCTGACCTGCTTCCCTCTGGGCAACGGTTCAGATTGATCAGATATATGGATTGATGGAAATAATAAAGGATAGATTATTAGGTAAAAATGACTGTTTCACTGTGTGGATTTGTTCTGTTGATGTGATGTATTTAAATAAAGCTGATTCGTGAGTAACTTCAGCTTTTTATCTGCTGGTTTATTATTCACTCAAGTGTCTTTATTGCTGAAATTTCTACGCAGTATTATTTCCTCTGTTGACAGCTTTGCAGGAACTGGAGCTGTTTTCAGCAATCAGTCTTGCTAAATGGGGATTTAAAAAAAAAAAAAAAAAAAAAAACTTCTTTTCAGAAAAAAAAACTACTGTTCAACTGTTCAAACAACTGCTCAAACAACTGCCTTCTGCCTTATTATTATGGGGTGGGTCGGTGGGGGTGTGGCTGCTGGCCTGGGCCAGTGGTCTTCCCCGGCCGCTGCTTGGCGTTGGTGCACGTTCATGCTCACTGCATCTGCACCGCGGCCGCCCTAAGTAATAAGGTTGAGTGAGTGTGGGCAAGTGTGTGGGGGAGAGCATGAGTGGATGTGAGTAGGTCGGAGCGTGAGTGAGAGTGCGTGTATGGGTGAACATGAGTGAGTGTGGGTCACTCTGAGGGCGAGTGGGAGTGGGAGTGAGATTGAGATTGAGTGGGTACAGGAGTGGGAGAGAGGGGGTGGGTTCAGGAGTGCAAGTGTGGGATTGTGTGGGGGAGAGGGCGAGCAAGAGTGAGTGAGTGCATGTGGGTGCATACGAGAGCATGAGAATGTGAGTGCGTGCGAATGGGTGTGTGTGCTGGTCGGGAGGTGCTGGATTGAGGGGGTAGTGCCTCTTGGCTGTGTCAGCTCCCCTGAGTGGGGGGGGCAGGCCCCTGTGGGGCCCTTGTGCCTTGCTGCCCCCTTCCTTGGGCGTGGGGGTCCCTGTGGTGTGCAGCGGTGGTGCTGGGCCAGGGGCGGGCCCACTGTGGGGGTGTCTGGGGGGGGGGGGGGGCTCGTGCTGGGGGCACAGGCCGGTCTCCAGCCCGGGGGATGGGGGCACTGGCCTCCCGGGGCCTGAGGCCCAGGGACTGGCGTTGGCCCCGCTGGGGGAGCGGGGGTTGGCCGATCCAGGGGTGTGGGCCTGCCGCGCCTGCTGCTTAGCGGCCTGGCCCCCCTCAGTCGTCCCTCCTGGGGTGGATGCCTGGCTGTCCTGGGGCTTGTTGGTCTTGGGACACCTGCGCCCGGTGAGGGTCGGTGGCGCTGTCCTGCTTGCTTGAGGTTTCTGTGTGTGTGTGTGTGGGGGGGTTGCTGTGACCGGCCACCCTCTTTGTATGTTCTCTGACAAACTACTCACATGCACACACTTATTTTGCGCACGCTCTCATACACATGCACACGTACAGTATCGCTCTCCTTTAACAGGTGCAGATACTAGACTTGTGTTGAGACCTCTTCAGTGGAAGTGTCTTGTTTCAGTTGTTAGTCTTCTTTGTTTGTTCCTCTCCGTCCCCCCCCCCCCCCGGTCGGGTCCTTCATGGGTAAAACAATTTAAATATAATATTAAAAGTTATTACAAGAGGAGTTTATAAACAATATACAGTACATATACGTATATGTACTGTATAAAGCTCCTTTTGGCAAAGTAAATCTGTTTAGCACAACATATTATTATTATGACAAGTTACACACTAAGGGGTCATTTTTGATGGTTTAATACAGTTATGATTTCTTTTTGTTGTCATTTATGTAATAACTTGGATTTACATAGCCTGCATGAGTGAAGGAAGTCATGTTCTGAGTAGACAAACTCAACGGATAAAGCGTCGACAGTCACGATTTAATGACAGCAATGCATCTGTTTAAAGCAGCAGCAAGCGGTGAAGATGGAGACAGAATCAGAAGATCATGCATACAGAGCCATGTGTAAACAGTCCACAAACTGATATGTACTGACAGATTAACTAGGTCTGATATACCGTGAAAATAAGATTGATGAGCACAGAAAAATAAATCTTATCACGAACTGAGAAGCTCTGACATACAGCATCCATTTAGCATCAGGGTAGTCAGAATAATATAACTGAAGTGTGATAATGAGAACAAGATGAATCTTCACATTATTAACTTCCTTTTTAATGTTGATCATGGTCACTACAGTTTAAAATGGTTTTAGTTTTTAAAACATTACAAGTTTTCTCCAAGGTAAACAGTAGCCCCATGTGACAGCTTAAACAAGGAGCTTGGACCAAATCATTGTAAAACCGTGAAAATGTACATTTCTGTCATAAAACTGTGATGCTGACCAAAGCAGGGCACAGACATTTTTGGAGCATTTTTTAACTCCTGTCCTTGGAAAAGCTCCAAATTAAATATTTCTTATGTACATTTGTGATAAATCTTCCTAGATCTACAACAATTCTATACTGTAAATACAAAATGGATGCCAAGAAGTGGGAACATTTATAACTGGATATATGTCACGCTGTTTAGTGCAAGTAGTCCATTTATGAGAAAAAGTAGCAAATTTACAAGAAAAAAAAGCACAAAATTATGAGAAAACAGTAAAAAATTCTGAGAAAATGCTGCAAATTTACAATAAAAAAGCTGTAAATTTATGAGGAAAAAAGCTATTACCACTGACACACATCAGTGCACGTGTAGCCACTTCTAAAATTATATTCCTTTTTCACAGTGTCACCAGTTTAGTTTGAGCTTCAGCTTATATTTTAAAGTTACATTTCCAACATTTAAACTCCTTCTTGTCCAGAGACAGCATATGGGATTTATACTGAATATCTATCCATCCATCCATCTTCTTCCGCTTAATCCTTTTGGGGTCACGGGGGCGCTGGAGCCTATCCCAGCATCTTTGGGTGAGAGGCAGGGTACACCTCGGACAGACCTCCACTCCATCACAGGGCTAACACGAACAGACAGAAAACCATTCACTCTCACGTTCATACCTAAGGACAATTTAGAATCCCCAGTTGATGCCAGTTAACCTGACCTGCATGTTTTTGGTCTGTGGGAGGAAACCAGAGTACCTGGAGAGAACCCACGCAGACACGGGGGAGAACATGCAAACTCCACACAGAAGGGTCACCGATGGTCAGGAGTGAAATCACACCCACAACTTTCTTGCTGTGCTGTCACAGTGCTAACCACTGTTCCACCGAGGCGCCCCCCCACCCCCACCCCTTCAAAAAATGTTAAACATTAAGCTTAAAATTTCTAATGACAATAGTGATGCTGAGGTAAGACATTAACCATAAAAAGTTATAAATTTACATGAAAAATGTGATAAAATGTAAATTTATGTGGGAAAAAGTTGCACAGTGAAGAAAAAAAAAAACCCTGCCTATTACTAATACTGACAGCCCAAATTAACTTTTCTAACTCTTCTGTTTTGTTGGGGTTACTCCCCTTCTCATCATGGCAGCACGTGCAGACGCTGTGGCTTCTCTCTGCCCCGACACAACGGTGTTTTCGTGTTTTTCATCTTGTGAGTCACAGTGTTTTTGCAGACCGCTCAGTACACCCACCCATGCATCTCGCCCGCAGTGGAGGCGCCATAAGCAATGGGACAGAAAGCAGAAAAAGGGGCAGGCACGGAGGTACCCAAACTAGGCAAGCGGCTAACCCACACAAAGCCAGCTATCCCCACCATCGTACGCTCTTTAGACAACAAGCTGGACCACATCCGTTTACTACACTCAGCCTCAAGGGCTGTGAGAGAATGCTGTGTTTTTATGTTAGACCGGCTAACATGCTACCGAGCAGACAGAGCTGTCGTCGAGGGAGGTAAGACTCGTGGCAGCGGGCTCGGTGTTTACATCAATGATGCCTGGTGCCGTGGGGCTGTTGTGGTCTAAACACTGCTCACCATTGTTGGAAGTTATGGTTATCAAGTGCCGGTCGTTTTATCTTCCGAGAGAATTTACGGCTATACTGCTAGCTGCTGTTTATTCCCCTCCCAACTCCAACAACAACAACAACAGGAGTGATTCCCTGAATGAACTGTACCAGCACATCAGTGAGCTGCAGACAGCCCACCCTGATGCTTTTCTCATTTTGGCTGGAGATTTCAACCATACTGACCCAAAGACTGTGTTTCCTGAAATACACAAACAGATCAACTTTACTACAGGGGAAAACAACACACTGGACCATGTTTTCAACAACCACAGAGGAGCGTATAAGGCCCTCCCCCTCACCCACCTCGGTGCCTCTGACCACATCACTGTTATGCAAATTCCAGCATACAGACCACTGGTTAAAGTCACCAAACCACTTTGGAAACAGGAACGTGTGTGGCCGGAAGGGTCCTTAAGCCTCTTTTCCACTAGTACCTACTCAGCCCGACTTGCCTCGACTCTACTCGGTTTGTAGGGTTTTCCATTAGTACCTGGTACCAGGTACTTTTTTGGGACCTACTTCAGTGCTGAGTCGAGCTGAAAATGTGACATCAACAGATTGCAGGCCACTGATTAGCCAGGGCATTACGTCAGTGGATGAGAGCCACGTCTTCACAAGATTCAAAACCACCATTTGTAAATTCGGCCGTGAGTTTTTATTATTTCTGTGATAAGCAACGAAATAAATGACTACACATAAATCAACACTGTCACAAAACACTCACCAGCTTCCCCGTGAGCAGCCATCAGCTCGGAGACCTCCTGGTATTTCATTTCGGAATGCTCCGCCAGTGCTGGGGCTGAAAAATTCATAGGCTGGAAAGTTCATATAGTGGTCAGATTTGACCAAACGTGGTTATTTTTCAACAGTCTCCCCATCGGTGCGCACAGTTCTTCCATCGGTGTTGCAGCACTTGGATCCCTGCGCTTGAAAAATGAACTACATTTGGTCAAACTTGACAACTATGAACTTTTCAGCCCCATTGGCCCTGCTGCAATGCAGCGGCCCAAAATGAAAAAGTAGACCAGGAGGTCTCCGAGCTGATGGCTGCTCACGGTTAAGCTGGTGAGTGTTTTGTGATTTTAAACATTTTTTACGTTATTTGTCAGTGACCCTGTTTGCATGGTCACGAGTAAACTGATTACTGGAGTAAACCAATAAAGGTAATAAATGGCTTATGGTGTTTACATGCACCGAGTAAACCCTTTATTGGCTAAATAAACTACGTGTGTTAATCCATTTTCTCATAAACCGATAAGGGCCTTTAACTGATAAAGATTATCGGATTACTCTGTTTACATGAGAGTCTGAATAATCAGGTAACTCCAGAAAGCTGATTATAATCGGTTTACTCATGATCGTGTAAATGGGGGTCACTGAAAACGTCAGCATGTCAACAACATAACGGGATAACGGGCCGCCTTCCTGTGATGAACCCACCCACTTGAGGTGGTACTCAGTTGTAATGGAAAACCAACCACACTGTGTCGAGCTGAGCAGGGTTGAGTTGGACTGAGTAGGTGCTAGTGGAAAAGGGGCTTTACAGGCACTTCAGGACTGCTTCACCAACACTGACTGGAACATATTCAAGCAGGCTGCCACCTACAACACCACCACAGATCTGCAGGAGTACACAGAGACTGTTACTGCCTACATCACTAAGTCCATTGAGGATGTCACGGACACCAAGACCATCACTCTTCGGGCCAATCAGAAACCATGGTTCACAGGGGAGGTCTACAAGCTCCTGAAAGCTCGGAATGCTGCCTTCAGAGCTGGGGACAAGGTGGGCCTGAGAGCAACTAGGACCAACCTGTCCCAAGGCATCAGGGTGGCCAAGAGGCAGTACTCCAGGAGGATAGCCCACTGTTTCAGCAACAGCAGAGACACTCAGAGTCTGTGGCGGGGGATACAGACCATCATGGACTACAAGCCCACACCGCAGACCTGCAACAGCTCCACCTCTCTGCTGAACGAGCTGAACAACTTCTTCGCTCGCTTTGAGGCACTCAACAGTACCCCTGCAGTGAAGTCACCACCTCCTCCTGGCGACCAGGTGATTACACTGTCCCCGGACAGCGTGAGGAGATCCCTTGGCAGGATCAATGCACGCAAAGCTCCAGGTCCTGACAACATACCTGGTCGTATACATCATCAAAGCAGTCTGTCGGGGGCGACAATGACTGTTTCATTTAGGTCTGATCAGATTCCTCCACGCAGCTCTGTCCTTCGCCTTCAGCTGCCAGGAACTCCTGACCTCATTAACCCGGGCAACGTCCGAGCCAGTATGAGTTGCTTTCTAACTGACCATTTCATGAAACTGCTTGCAAAGTATTTGAGTACCGCTAGCTTTTGCTGGAGCTGAGAGCCTGTGCAGAAGAACTCACAGGTGTCTTCACGGACATCTTCAATATCTCACTGAGACGGGCTGTTGTCCCCACGTGCTTCAAAGCCACCACCATCATTCCAGTCCCCAAGAAGTCATCTTCCTCCTGCTACGACTACCGTCCGGTTGCACTCACTCCCATCATCATGAAGTGCTTCGAGTGGGTGGTCATGCAGCACATCAGGTCTGCCCTACCCCCCCTCCCTGGACCCGTTCCAGTTTACATACCAGTCCAATCGCTTGACCGATGATGCCATCTCTACTGGCCTCCACTCAGCCCTCACACATCTGGACACAAAGGACTCCTATGTCAGAATGCTGTTCATAGACTTTAGTTCAGCATTCAACACAATTATCCCCCAACAGCTCATTTACAAACTGGACCAGCTGGAGCTCAACACTTCATTGTGTAATTGGCTGTTGGTCTTCCTGACAGGGAGACCGCAGGCAATATGGGCTGGCAGTAACACATCCTGCACCATCACTCTGAACACAGGGGCACCACAAGTATATGTGCTGAGCCCCCTCCTCTTCACTCTGCTGACCCATGACTGTAAACTGACACACAGCTCCAACCTCTTCATCAGGTTTGAAGACAACACAACTGTGGTGGGTTTCATCAACAATGGAGACGAGACGAACTACAAGAGCAAGGTGAGCTGCCTGGCTATGGGGTGCGGAGACAATCTCTCTCTGAACGTGGAGAAGACGAAAGAGATTGTTGTGGACTTAAGACTTCTCCTAGACCACCAACACTGCATCACTGGCCAAGAAAGCTCGGCAGCGTCTCTACTTCCTCTGCAAACTGAGAAGAGCCAAAGCCCCAGCCCCCATCATACTGTATGTACCTTCTAGAGAGGCACCATTGAGAGCATTCTGACCAGCTGCATCACCATGTGGTACGGTGCCTGCACCGCGTCCTGCCTTAAGACCCTCCACCACATAGTAAGAACAGCTGAGAAGATCGTCGGTGCCTCTCTCCCCTCCCTTGAGGACATCTACAGCACCTGCCTTACCCGCAAAGCCCTCTGCATTGCAAGTGATCCCACCTACCCATCACACAGCTTCTTCAGTCTGCTGCCATCAGGCAGGAGACTGCGGAGTCTCCAGGCCAGGACCAGCAGACTCAAGGACAGCTTCATCCATCAGGCTGTCAGGAAGCTCAACTGTCTTCCTGTTCTGCTCCCTCTTCCTCTTCTGCCCCCCCCCCACACAAATCCTGAACTCCGACACACACACCCTGTCCCCCACAGCAACTGAACTCTGCCATCCCCAGGTACTGTTCACTCCCATACACGCACACACACTGATCTCAGGGCTGCACCAGTCACTTTATGCAGCAATAGACTGCTCTCCTTGCACTACATGCCACTTTAACTACATGCACATACTATGTGCCCTGATATGTGCCTTAAGTTACTACATGCTGTCTTAATTTTTATCGTATTTAATTATTCTGCACACCCTTAGTATTTTTAGTTAGTTTCTGGCTGGTGGGTTGTTTTTCTTTGCACTGATGTTTGATGTTTAACATTTAATGTTTGGTGTTAGACGCTATACCTTATATGCATATTTCTTAGTGTTTACCTTGTTTCACTGTGGGTCTCAGAGCAACGTAATTTCAATTCTCTGTATGTGCTGTACATATGGCAGAATTGACAATAAAGTTGACTTTGACTTTTACCTTCATTATTAGCCTCAAATATGTATACAGCTGAGCTGTCCTGAATACCAGTTTTGGGGCTCCAAATATTTGAGAGCAATCCAGATTTAATATCTGAATATTCTGCAAAGTCCTCCTTCTGTTTCAGTAGACTATATTGGCATAAATATTTTTCATAAATGTGGCTTCTCTAACAAATTTTCATATTTTCCTCCCCTGCAAGTCTGCACCTTTTTTCCTTGTATTTTTCCTCTCATAAATTTGTAGTTGTTCTTGTAAAATTGAGATACTTTTTCTTGTAAATGTAAATTTCTTATATCATATTATATCATATCATATCGAGTATTGCTGACTATAGGTCCATGGACCTCTAATGTCAGTCCTAAGAATTATATATCTAGTCCTTCTGCCATAGCAGCATCCAGCCCATCATCAGGGACCAGCATTGCTTCTCTAGGGTTAAAAGGTTCCTCAAAGTTGAAGTATATTGACGTCTTACTCCAGTATTTATCCAGCCTGCTCTTAAAACTATTGGCACTTGGAGCATTTGTAACATAATCCAGAAGTTTATTCCATATATCTGCATATCGCACAGTAAATGCATTCTGCCTTAAACGAGTCCTTGGTCTGATCCTCTCTATTTTTAGTTGATGTCCCCTAGTTGTCCTATTCTGTGTATTCAGTTTGATAAAATTTGTCACATCAGGGTCATATTTCCTTGTCAAAACTTTATGTAATTCAATCATGTTGCCTCGTAGTCTGCGGTAAGACAATGATGGTAAATTCAATTTTTTTCAGCATTCTGAGTAAGGCAAATCCTTAAGTCCTGGCACATATTTAGTTGCCCTCTGCTGAACATTCTCAATGGCATGCATGTGTTTCTTTAAGTAGGGTGCCCAGATTTGATTAGGGTATTCCAGATGAGGTCTCACCAGTGCTTTGTATAATAATTTAAAGTTGTTCTGATCAAAATATTCAAAATTTCTTCTGATGGTACCTAACATTTTATTGGTTTTATTAATCTTCTCATTGATGTGTTGACTGAAGTTTAACTCATTATCTACAGTATAATTACTCCAATATCCTTTTCTTCCGTAACCTGGCTAATAAATTCCCCTACATTTCCTAACTCCTAAAATGTAATTACATTCTCCACTTTGTTATTTATCCTCATATGCTTACATTTAACTGGGTGAAATTTTAAAAGCGATGAATCTGTCCAGTTTATGATGGAATTCAGATCATCCTGAAGTTTTACACAGTCTTCTTTGTTATTAATAGGTTTGTATATCTTAGTATCATCAGCAAATGGGTATACTAAGGATCCATGTGATGCCACTTCAGACACTGACCCTTGAGGTATCCCACTCAACACATCTTTCCACTCTGAGCATGTACCTTGAATATCCATCCTCTGCTTTCTATTTAATAAGAATGCTTTAATCCAATTTAGTACTATATCCGGAATCCTGTAAGAACTAAGTTTATTCATTAATCTCAAGTGTGGTACCTTATCGAATTCTTTAAGAAAATCACAATATATTACATCAATTTCTCCACCCTTGTCAAGTATTTCAGTCCAGTTTTCCATTACTTTTAATAGCTGTAACACTGCCGAGCGTTTGGGAATGAATCCAAACTGCTTATTTATTATCAATTTATTATCCAAAAGATAATCCATGATGGAGTCCCTCAGTAATGATTCTAAAATCTTACAACAAATACAAGTTAAACTCAATGGTCTATAATTTCCTGCAAACTTTTTATCACCTTTCTTATATATTGCTGAAATGTTTGCTGCTTTCCAAATGTCTGGTAATTCCTCTGCGGCCAAAGATGCATTGTATTGTGGGGGCACGGTGGGGGTTTCTCCACCCAGAGAGGGCAGGGGGGAGGGGGAACAATGGACCGAAGGAGGAGGTGTCACCGGGGGTATCAGATGGGACTGTTGGGTCTATGCGCCCCCCGGGGAGAGTGAGAGCTGTTGGAGCGCTGAGGATAGAAGGGTGTAAGAGCGGCCTCGGAGTAATGTCATGTTAATGTGCCACACATTCCTTTGTTCAGACGACATTGTGTTATGGTCGGAAGTCCAGGTCTCGATGCATGGAAGTAAAGAGATAAAAGTGGAATGCACAGAGACCCGGGATCGCTGTTTGCTGTACTTCACGTTGGAGAAAGAATAAAGTTCCTGTGTCGTCCAGCTCGTTGCCTCGCCTGCCTCCTTTCTCCACACTGGTGACCCTAAGACGTGCCATGGAAAGCGAGCCGAGCGTCGCCCCGGAAACTACCTGGAGGGAGAGCACCGGCATCATGTGCGCCGGTTCAGTCAAGCTCCCAGACTTCTGGCTTCACAACCCGACTGCATGGTTTCTGCACATAGAAGCCCAGTTCGCACTCCGCGGGATAACAACGGATGACAAGATACTACTACGTGGTCGTTGCGCTGGATGACTGTGCCACACAACAGGTGACGAGCCTGCTCCAGGAGCCGCCGGCCCAAGGAAAATATGAAGTGCTCAAGAGGATGCTTCTCCAGCGCTATACCCTTTCTGACAGTGAGAGGGCAGAGAGACTCCTAATGCATTCAGAGTTAGGGGACAGATCAGAAGTGGAGCTAATGGAGAGCATGTTGGCGCTGAGGGGGAAGGACGACGAATCCTTCCTGTTCGCCCACTTGTTCCTCAGGAACCTACCGGCTACAGCGAGGGCGATTCTGGCCAACTCGCCACGGCTGGTTGCTAAGGACTACCGCACCCTGGCACAGGAAGCGGACCGCATCATTTTGGCAACCAAAACTCTCAGCGTGCAGACAGTGGCACCGGTATCCAGGAGAGACTTCAGCGAGGTCGAGGAGTTGTTCGTGGTAGCCGGGACAGCTACCAGAGGGCAAAGGAACGGGGCGATCTGTTTTTATCATCGCCCTTTCGGCTTGAATGCCCAACGCTGCCGGTCGCCATGCCAATTCAAGAAGCCGGCACGATCGGAATTCAGTGGCAGCTGCAAGTGATGGCAACAGGAACAGACTGCTTTATGTCACGGACACATGTTCGGGGAGATGGTTTTTGGTGGACTCCGGCTCCCAGAAGAGCCTCATCATGCCGGTCAATGCAGACAGGGTGGCAGGACGCAGCAGTCCCGAGCTCACGGCCGCCAACAGATCCACCATCAGGACATTTGGCGAGCGGACACTGACGATATGCTTACACGGACGCAACTTTCAGTGGAACTTTGTGGTAGCTGCATGTTCCGCCCCCATTTTAGGCACAGATTTTTTAAGTGCTTATGGATTGTTAGTCAATGTTGCTAATAGGCGATTAGTGGATGCTGTCTCTTTCACCTCACTGCCCTGTACAGCTCAGGGAGCTGGGTCAACAACACTGGCTAATGTTATAGCTCCAGGGGGTAAGTACCAACAGTTGCTCACACAGTTCCCAGCACTCACGGTCCCGACTTTTTCGGCTACAGTGACAAAACATGGGGTCAAGCACTTTATAACGACAAAAGGCCCGCTGGTGTTCGCGCGACCTCGGCGTTTGGACACAGCTAAACTGGCCAGCGCGCGATAGGAGTTTGCCAACTTAGAGCAGTTGGACATCGTCAGGTGCTCCAACAGCCCGTGGGCATCCCCGCTACACATAGTGCCTAAAGCCGACGGGTTATGGCGACCGTGCGGTGATTTCCGGCGCTTTAATAATGCCACGGAACACGATCGTTATCCCATTTTGCACACCCAGGATTCTTCTGTGCACCTGTCCGGGGCGCGTGTTTTTTCGAAAGTGGGTCTGGTCTGTAGATACCATCAGGTCCCAGTGCGCGCAGAAGATGTTCCAAAAACAGCGGTAATAACTCCTTTTGGCCTTTTCAAGTTTTTACACATGCCGTTCGGATTAAAAGGCATGGCGCAGACCTTCCAGAGGATGATGGACGCAGTGCTTCGAGACTTGTCCTTCGTCTTCATTTACTTAGATGACATTCTGGTAACCAGCGCGTCTGAGGAGGAGCACATCACCCATCTCAAGACAGTTTTCCAGTGGTTGGAAGCGCACGGGCTGATAGTTAACCCGGGAAAGTGCCAGTTTGGTGTGCCAGTGATTGATATTTTTGGGCCACTGCAATTCGCCGGAGGGTGCGATCCCGTTACCGAATAAGGTGCGCGCGGTGTCGGATTTTCCACGTCCGCAGACCGTGAGAGCACTACAAGAGTTTTTGGGAATGGTTAATTTTTATAACCGTTTTCTTCCCCGAGCAGCCCAGCTGATGTAGCCGTTGTATGCCGCACTTAAAAAAAAAAGAAGCCTGCGGAAACCATCGACTGGACTCCCGAGCAGGACCAGGCTTTTGCAAACGCCAAAGCAGCGCTGGCGGATGCCGCGCTGCTAGCCCACCCAGATTCGTCTGCACAGATAGTGCTCACTACGGATGCGTCTGATGTTGCCATAGTGGCAGTGATGGAGCAGTGTATCTCAGGTTCGCGGCAGCTGCTAGCATTTTTTAGCCAAACCTTGCGCGACAATGAACGCAAATACAGCGCGTTCGATAGAGAATTGCTGGTTCCCCACCTGGTGACACGCCATTTCTAGTTTTGGCTGGAGGGGCACAAGTTCACCGCATTTGTGGACCATAAGCCGCTGACGTACACGATGGCCAAGGTCTCGGAACCGTGGTCGGCCCGCCAGCAACGGTATTTGGCCGCAATTTTGGAGTTTACTACCGATATTCAACATGTTGGCGGTACGCTCAAAGTTGTGGCCGATTGCCTGTCGCGTGCGTTAATCGCCCCGGTCTATATGGGAATTGATTTCTCTGCCATGGCCGCGGAACAAGCCGGGGATGCGGACATTTGCACACTCCAGTCTGCACCAACTAGGTTAAGGCTGGAGAGCAGGGTGGTGCAAGAAGGGTGCCCTCCCTCGCTCTGCGATGTCTCCACCGGCTGCCCATGCCCGGTGGTTCCGAGCTGTTGGTGCCATCGCATTTTTGAGTCGGTCCACTCCCTTTCGCATCCGGGAGTGTGCGCTTCAGTGAAGCTAGTGGGGGTGAAATTTGTCTGGCCTCGCTTGCACAAAGACCTGAAAGAGTGGGCTGCAGCTTGCATTGCGTGCCAGCAGGCCAAAGTGCACAAGCACACCAGAGCCCCCCTCGAGCCGTTCCAAATCCCGGCCAGGAGGTTCGACTATGTCCACGTGGATCTGGTGGGACCCCTCCTGCCGTCGCAAGGTTTTACGCACCTCTTAACAATCGTGAACCGTACCATGCGCTGGCCTGAAGTGGTCCTGCTGGTTTCTACCACGTCCGCAGAAGTGGCTCGCGCTTTTTTATCATCTTGGGTTGCACGTTTCGGCTCTCCATCGGACATCGCGTCCGACAGGGGTCTACAATTCATTTCAGAACTCTGGTTCGCGATGGCCCAGAGCCTGGGGGTAAAAATTCACCGCACTACCACGTACAACCCCCAGGCTAACGGGTTATGCAAGTGTTTTCACAGGTCGCTTAAAGCAGTGCTCAGAGCTTCGCTCATGGACACAAATTGGGTCGACCGCCTGCCCTGGGTTCTTTTAGGGTTGCGCTCCGCACCTAAGGAGGATTTGGCAGCCTCCCTGGCAGAACTCGTTTTTTCTCAGCCGCTGCGGATCCCCGGAGAGTTTTTACCGGAAAACCCCGCCCCCAAGGCTGATCCACCCACGCAATTTTTACACAGTACGGAGGTTTTGAGCGTACCGGGCCTGGCCCACCATTGTTTTCCCTGCACATTCGTCCCAAAAAGCTTGCAGAACGCCCGTTTTGTTTTTGTCAGGCATGATGCGCACCGGACCCCACGCGTCCACCGTACGACAGACCATTCAGAGTGCTGGAACCTGGGGTGAAGCATTTTGTGTCAGACTTGGGGGGACGTAGGGAGACCGTCTGCATCGACAGGCTGAAGCCTGCTTTTGTGTTGGCAGACAAGCAGGTGGTGTTGGCCCAAGCTCCCCGGCACGGATGCCCACCGTTGGTGGCTCAGCAGGTTGGAGATCCCTCAGCAGGAACCTGCACTTGTGAAGATAATGTGTTTCCCCTCCTCCCTTTTTCCCTCCACAGACTGATGTGCCCTCCCGTACACCTCGCCAGCAGGGCAGTTTGACTGGATCGGTGACCCCCCACTACAGCCGCTATGAGCGCCAGCTCAAGCCCAAAGGACGGTGGGGTTACTGCCCTTTCTGGGTGTTCGGGGGGGAGCTGTGTGGGGGCACAGTGGGGGTTTCTCCACTCAGAAAGGGCAGGGGGAACAATGGACCAAAGGAGGAGGTGTCACTGGGGTTTCAGACGGGACTGTTGGGTCTATGCGCCCCCCCGGGAAGAATGAGAGCTGTCAGAGCTGCCGAGGGTAGAATGGTGTAAGAGTAGCCCCGGAGTAATGTCATGTTAATGTGCCACACATTCCTTTGTTCACACAACATTGTGTTATGGTTGAAAGTCTGGGTCTCGATGCATGGAAATAAAGAGATACAAGTGGAATGCACTGAGACCCGGGATCACTGTTTAATGTACTTCATGTTGGAGAAAGAATAAAGTTTCTGTGTCGTCCAGCTCGTTGCCTCGCATGCCTCCTTTCTCCACAATATATTCATTTTTTTATTTTGAAGGTTTTTTCCTCCTTAAATTTGCAGCATGCAAATTTGAATCTTTTTTTTTACATGTTCAAAGATTTGTTTATATAAATAACTTTTTTGTGTAAATTTTGTGACTTTACTGTCAAGTACTTTTTTTGTTGTCAATTTGTGAGATTTTTCTTCTAAATTTGCAGGTTTTTAGGGGTTAATATGGTTAAGAAAAATTTGTATTTTACCTTCATTAAAATCAAGCCATTTGGGAAAAATATGATCATCTAAACACTAAATTTGCAAACTGTTGTAATGAACTAATATCCAGATAATGGGATATTTGGGTACAGTTGCAATTTCTCAAAATGGCTCTTTCCGCCATAGAAGTTTTTGTTTCCATAGAAAAACATAAAAATGTCCAGATATGTCGTAAGGAAATTAAAACATCCCACACAATTAGCGCTACTGAGAATATACTTTGACTTTTGAACACACAAAGCAGAAATGGAGCAGATACTGACGTAGTTTTGCAGCTGATTCTGTCGTTCCTCCCCTTCGTTGAGCGGCGCGTCGCAGAGGTCGGACACGGAGGCGCTGCTGCAGTTGCAAAGCGTGAGCAAGAAGACCAGGTACCCTCTGCAGTGGTTCAGCGTGCGTGTAAATAGCTGCCTCTGATTAAAGAGCACCTTGGACAAGTCCACCTCACACCTGCACAGAGAAACACAATGCTCTGAGTCGTGGACAGAAATATTTTTCATTTTACTACTGGTTTTGGCACTTGCAAAATAAAGACTTTAAAATTTAATAAAGCCTGTTTTATGAGTTTGTTTTTTAAAATAATTCTGTTGAACCACAATTCAAAAGCATTGTCTGATTTTCATTGGTTAATTTTCATAGAATCTATTACCACTTTTGTCAGATTAAAGTTATTTCTGTGACCATTGTGGGTTTTTCTTTCATTAACAGAGGGGTACCAACAATTTTGTCCATGTCTGTATCTTAATTTGGGTCAAGTTTTCAATGCAGCTAATTATCAAATGCTAACTATCCTAGACAGCAGGCTAACTTCAGTTAGGCCAGAGAGCCTTACTGGCTCAACACTACCCACATGCCAGCTTTACACATAGTTACATCACCAAAAACGTTCCATCTCAACTCGCCTTTTCTCAGGGGGTGGGGCTTAAGTGAAACTTTACAGCAAGAAAACAGAAACATGAGACATTTGAGTGATTTTGCTCTTGATATGTCTTGTAAATCATAAAAAACATGTTACAAACATGTTAACAAGAAAAAAGCCTCAATTTTAAAGTGTCATTTTAAATTTTTCAGAGCAAACAAATTTTAATATTAGACAAAGATAACCTGAGTAAATACAAAATGCAGTTTTTGAATTATCCAAACCTACCTGGCCCGGTGACCGGAGTGGTGGCTCAGTTGGCAGAGCATCCGCCCCACACCCGGGAGGCAGGGGTTCAAATCCCGGCCGGGTCATACCAAAACCGGAGTGGTGGCTCAGTTGGCAGAGTTGGGCTGCACGGTGGCGCAGTGGTTAGCACTGCGGCAGCACAGTTTACCCTTGGCCGGGGGATTGTGGGGATCGTGGGTTCGATCCCAGCCCCCGACCAACAGTGATCTGTGTGGAGTTTGCATGTTCTCCCCGTGTTGCGTGGGTTTACTCCGGGATTTCTCCGGTTTCCTCCCACATGCCAAAGACATGCATGTTAGGTTAATTGGCTGTTCTAAATTGTCCCTAGATATCTGTTTCCTATAGGCCCTTAGAATAGAGGGTTAGTATTAATGAAAGCGCTTTGAGTGGTCTTTGTGACTAGAAAAGCGCTATATAAGTGCAGGTTAGTTAGTTAGTTAGTTAGAGCATCCGCCCCACACCCGGGAGGCAGGGGTTCAAATCCCGGCCGGGTCATACCAAAGACCATATAAAAATGGTGCTTTCTGCCTTCTAGCGTGGTGCTCCGCATAATGGAATGGGGAAAGTAAAGTTACACACAGAGCTACCAGAGGACTGACCCCCCGCTGTAGCTTTCACTACTTACAGTAGCTGTGTGGCCTAGGGTCAGAGAAACGGAGATAGGCGCCGCCCATATACACCTTCAGGTGTGAAGGGATTAACTAACTAACCTGGCCCGGTGTGACAATGTAATTGTCCCCCATTAGCATGACTTAATCACATTTTGTGGAAAGCTGAGTTCATTTTCACTAGCCACACCCAGGCCCGATTACTACCAGACCTGTTGAATCAAGAAATTACTTAAATAGAACGTGTAATTCAAGAACAGGTGAGAAACAAAAACCCCGAACAACATCTAAAGAACCGCAGTCCCCACTTGCCTCAGTTTGGACACTGGTCCATGATTCAACAATAAGAAAGAGACTGGGCAAAAACGGCATCCATGGGAGAGTTCCAAGGTGAAAAGCACTGCTGACCAAAAAGAACACAAAGGCTCATCTTGTGGAAGAGGAAAGCAGACGAGGCAGCAAGCTGGACGACACATGAGCTTTATTCCTCTTCCAACATCAAGTACAGAAAATACTCTATTTGGGTCTCTGGGCGCCTAACGCCAGTCCCGCTTCTCATACCCTCTCTTCCTCCAGCAGCTCTGGTGTCTCCTGAACTCCCCAGAGGGCGGATAGTCCTTTCTGTTACATCTGAGACCCCCCGGTGCCACTTCCTCCTTCAGTCCTTTGTTCCATCTTCCCCCCGGCTTCCAACTCTGGGTGAAGACCCCCCCCCCCATGCCACCACAGTCTCACATTTGCCAAAAAAAACCCCAAACATCTTGATGATCCTCAAGACTTATGGGAAAATATTCTGTGGACTGATGAGACAAAAGTTCAACTTTTTGGAAGGTGTCTGTCCCGTTACATCTGGCATAAAACTAACAGAACTTCATAGAAAGAACATCATACTATGGGGACGGCAGTGGCTCAGGAGATAGAGTAGGTCATCCAATAACCGCGTGGTTGGCGGTTCGAATCCCGCTCTCCCCAGATATACTGCCGTTGTGTCCCTGGGCAAGTCACTTCACCCCCAATTGCTCCTGGTGGGTCTGGAAGCGCCATGTTAGGCAGCATGCCACCATCAGTGTGTGAATGTGTGTGTGAATGGGTGGATAGCAGGATCTGTAAAGCGCTTTGGTCATCAAGAGATGAGAATAAAAGCGCTATATAAGTGAATGCCATTTGCCATTTTACCATTTTACTAACAGTCAAACATGGGGTGGTGGTAGTGTGATGATCTGGGGCTGCTTTGCTGCTTCAGGACCTGGACGACTTGCTGTAATTGATGGAACCATGAATTCTGTTCTCTACCAGAAAATCCTGAAGGAGAATGTCTGGCCATCAGTTTGTGACCTCAAGAAAACGCCCTCCAACATGGCTGAATTAAAACAATTCTGCAAAGAAGAGTGGGTCAAAATTTCTCAACAGTGATGTAAAAGGCTCATTGCCAGTTATCACAAATGCGTGACTGCAGTTGTTGCCGCCAAGGATGGAACAACCATTATTAGGTTTAGGGGACAATTACTTTTTCACATGGGGCCAGGTAGGTTTGGATAGTTTTTTTCCGATAATAAATAAAATCATGTAAAAACATATTGTATTTACTTGGTTTATCATTGTCAAATATTAAAATCTCTTTGATGATCTGAAACATTTAAGTGTGACAAATATGCAAAATTACAATAAATCAGAAGGTGGGCAAATACTTTGTCACAGCGTTGTATGGAATGGTTTAACTTTTTATGTTCATCTAGACAATTAGTTCAATTTTAAAGGGCTTGTCCCCCTTTACAAAAATTAGTGACCCCCAAACGCAATCTTGGGCCAAAAGGCCAGAACCGGCCCTGTAAAATGGAGTCAAATGTAGCAACTACAAACACTGGAACCGGAAGAAATGAACTGACTCACGTTCCCAAACATTCCTCAGACCTTCGTCCCTCTTTGCACCAGAGCTCCACCTCTAGGTATTCGGGACTGCCCCTGAACTGGTTTAAGGTGAACCTCTCTCTCCACTGAGGATTGGCCACTTTGTTGACATCCTGAATTAAACAGAACATGAAACATTAAATTAACATTTTTCACGCTATGTAAAGTTGGAGGTATTGAGCCAATATTCACTCTGCATCTGCATATCAAAAAGAATCTCCTGCTAAATTAGCAAATATCCATTTTGATACAACTTTGATGTTGCTGCCTGCAGAGAGTCGTCCTTACAGAGCTCTCCTACTTCATTAAACATTCTTACGTTTCAGTTTAAAGCACCTACTGATGTTTTTGTTAGGTGCACTGCTGAGTTGCTTTGCACCCACACAACAGAAAATGCTGTTCAACTAATACCAACTTCTCACTAAACTTTTCCTGCTTATAGATGGATTCATTAAAATCCCCTGGTTTTTATCAGACTCGGAGTTTTGAAGAGAAACACGATGACTGATTGTTTATACCTCTGCAAAGACAATCAACAATTCAAGCTTAGCAGGGACCTTTCTCTGTGTGTCTGCATGTTCTTTAACATCCAGATATTGTGATTTGCTGCTACAGGGGAATTGGTATGATATAAAGTACAAAATTAAACAAAAGGATAAAGTGATGTACTGCATCTGTAAAGGGCTTTGAGGGACCAAAGAGACTGTAAAAAAAGCTGTACAAAAGCAGTACACAGTTGTGTTGTGCTCTGTTAAATGTACTATAGGGTTTAAAGGTACTTTAGGATACCTACAGATATACTGTAAGGACGTTAAATTTATAGTCCCAAGGGCGTGCCCGTTTTCCAAATGTTGACACAATTCCCAAAGGCTAATACAAACATCTACAACATGCTTTGGTAAGAATGCAACAGGGTTTAATTATTGCTGTATCACTTTACACACAGGTTCAGGTTCAGGTTACTTTATTTGTACCCGTAGGTAGATTTGTTTTGTAGTCTGGTGACATCCATATTTACAAGCCACAAATTACATTCAACATAGACACAAACGCAGGCACACATGAAATTGACTATAAACATGATAAAAATACTCAAGGCTCCATCAATCAGGGTATAAAAAGACAAAGAGATGGGAGAAAAACCAGAGGTAAGAGAGAAGAGTCATATTAAATGTTAAAAACTAGTCAAAGAGGTTAAAAACTCAAAGGTCTAAAACCCAATAAAATATTTAGAACCCAAGTAACATCCTACAAAAATAAGTAAATATAAAATGGAGTTAATAAATAGGTACCTAAATTATGTGCAATATATTGTTACAGCTTGTTCAACTCTTTGACAGCAGCAGGAACAAAGCTGTTTTTGTAACGCTGGGTTTTACTTTTTGGGACAGCAAACCTCCGTCTGGAGGGAAGAAGCTGAAAGTTGCAGTGCAAAGGGTGGGAGTCATCATTTAAAATGGAGGCAGCCATCCTCTGTACTTGTCTGGTGTACAGGGATGTCAGGCTCAGCTGTGACTCACCAAGCAAACGACTGGACCATCTAACTACCTGATCCAAGGATTTCCTCTGTTTCAGTTTTATCTGACCAAACCATGACACTAAAGAAAAGGATAAAACAGATTCAATAAAAGCCCGATAAAACATTGTCATTATGGTTCAGTCAATTTGGAAGCATGCAAGTTTTCTCAAGCAATGCAAATGTTGCTGACCCTTTTTGCACACCCTTTCACAGTTCTCTTCAAAGTTTAAATTACTATCAATAATCATCCCAAGATATTTGTAGGATTGTACACATTCAGTGGTCTGGCCTTTTAGTACGGTGACTTTGTGCCTGGGAGTTTTCCTCCTAAACTCAATAATCATGTCTTTAGTTTTTGTCGTATTCAGCTGCAGGTAGGAATCCTCACACCAGTGAACAAAATCATTAACTACTGGGCCGTGGCCACTCTCACCATCCTGGAGGAGACTGACAACAACTGAATCATCAGCATACTTTATAATGTGTCTGTTGTCATGTCTGCTCCGACACATGTTTGTGTACAGGATGAAGAGTAGTGGTGACAACACACACCCCTGAGGAGAGCCAGTAGAAGAGCACTTTAGGTCAGACAATGTACCATTGACCCTTACTCTCTGCGTCCTATTGGTTAAGAAATCCAGAATCCAACCCACCAGATTATTGCTCAAATCAAATTGTTGCAGGATCCTTTCAACTAAGATATGAGGTTGGATTGTATTAAAGGCGGAGGAAAAGTCCACAAATAAAAGCCTGGCGTGTGTCCCATTAAAATCCAGATGTTTAAAAAGCATGTTAAACAGAGTGACAGTGGCATCCTCCACTCCTCTGTGAGGCCTATAGGCAAACTGCAGAGGATCCAATGCATGCTCAGTCTGCTTTGGGACCTCACATCTGACCAGTTTTTCAAAAATTTTCATTAAAATTGAAGTCAAAGCAACTGGTCTAAAGTCGTTTACCGTTTTAGGACAGCTGGATATTGGAACGGGAACAACCACGGCTTCTTTCCAGATCTTAGGCACATGTTGTGTCTGTAAGGACTTATTGAAAATGTAATGAAATATAGGACTCAGTTCATGTGCACAGGACTTTACAAGCGCCCACATATATTATCAGGGCCCTGACTTTTGTTCACTTTTACAGCACAGAACTCCCTTTTAACATCCTGCACCTCAATATTAAAGTGCTGATTGTCTTTGAGTTTCTGTTTCAAATCTTGGATTTCTGTGCTAAAATCAAAGGAATCAAAACGACCATAAAAACAATTAAGAGCATTAGCCAGCTCTGTGTCTGAATTAAAACCATCTAAAAACACACGATTACTGTGCTCTGTAGGCCTGCAACAGTTTTCATACTGGCCCAGGCTGGACCAAGTTTCTTTGCTGCCATCTTGCTTTCCAATTCTGATTTATTTATAATTCTGTTTTGCTCTTAAAATTTCAGACTTCAGCTCTTTTGTGGCAACCTGTAGCTCAGAAACAGACCCCTGTTTAAAGGCAAGTGCTTTCCTCTGTAAGCAGGATTTAACTGATTTTGTAACCCATGGCTTGTTGTTGGGATATATTTTGACACATTTACGTGGAACAATCTTATTTTTACAGAAAGCCATGTATGAGCATGTGACGTCCACCAAAGAGTCACAGTTGAAGGAGCCCTCCGCATAGTGGACTGTTCTTGTTGATTTTGCTTGAAATGTTAATGATCCCAAGTTCACCCCCACCTACAGCATTACCTAACCCCACCACCCCTCTTTCATCATGGCTGATAACACCATTACACAGCTCATGTTACCTAGTAAGCTTATAACGCTGGTTGTGAACAGAATCTGAGCAAACTAACGGATGTGCTGTGTGTAAAAGCCCAAATAAAGCATTATCAGAGACAGGGGCGTGTGTTTTGAGAGGTCGAAAGTATATGACCTGTCCCTGAAGGGTAAAGGGCACAGACGCAACACTGAGTAAATGAATGGCTAGCTCTGCTAATGGCAGCTAACTGCTACTGGTCCACAACCAAATGACTGCAGTTAGTTTCATTTTAATTTCCACTATGATAATAAGCAAAACAGGAACTACAAATTCACAAAATTTAATGGAATTTCTTAACATTAGGTTCAGGTTCAAGCTACTTCATCTGTACCCGTAGGTAGATTTGTTTTGCAGTCAGGTGACATCCATATTAGTATTCTTTACATTAGCTAGCATTAATAACGTGTAAAATTTTAGGATACACCTGTCACCTCATCAGCAGATTTGGCCTTTAAGCTAGTCTCATTAAGTTTTATCCAACATGAAGAGCTGGTTGACTACACAGGGTTACAAAAATAATTTTTTTGTAAGTTGTCTGTGTTTTTTCAACTAATTTAAGACAATTTTGCACTGCTGAATCCAAAAATGACATCCGTTTCTCTCGATCAGGTGCTAAGTAAAAACCTGTACTTACTTAGTACTTACTTAGTACTGTGCATGTACTTACCTTTATATAAAGGTAAGTACATGTAAATTGAATGTTACATCATCATTGTTCAAAATTCAGAGAATTTCAAGATATAAAAAAGAATTTTGCATCATATATAGCAAAAATACCCGTACATGTAAACAAAAACGTATAAAACAACATGTGGCCATAATTCAAAAAGTTGACCTGATTGAGCAAAACCAATGTGATTTTTGGATTCAGCGCATCAAAATTGTCCTAAATCAGCTAAAAAAAAAAAAACTTAGACAATAAATTTGGTGTTGCCCAGTGTTATCTTATGTTCAGTGTTGGGCATGTTACTAAAAAATAGTAACTAGTTACAGTTACTAGTTACTTCTTTTCAAAAGTAACTGAGTTACTTACCAGTTACTGCATGATAAAGTAACTAGTTACTTGGAAAAGTAACTTTCACGTTACTTTTAAATGCATACTTAAATCATCTTGCACACATAGCAAGATCAAGGGCCCCTTGTTCTCATCAGAAAAAAGAAGAAAACGAAAACTGATGAGAAAAAAGTCTCATCTTACAGAGAAAAATGTCTCAGATTTACACGAACTATTCTAATCAGTAGAAAGTCAGAAATTTACTAGAAATAAAGCTGTAAATTCACAGAGAAAACTTTGGACCCTCTGGTGGGCCTTTTTTGGCCCACGAGCTATATATTTGACACCCTGGAACAGCCCATTAAAAATGCATATTTAGAGGATTTACTTCCATGAAATAGTTGCATATCACAACAGCATGTAAATGAATAAGATAAAATAAAACAGAAAGCACAGATAAATGAAAGATCACCTTAGAATTACTGCAACCAATCAGTCACCTTTTCTCTGTGTGGTAATTTACACAACCGCAGACATTAAATGCGAGCTTCTTGCTCTAAAAATACACATGCTTAACCACAGAGGTAGGAACTGCTGAGGGGTACTCACCGCTCGGACAACAGGTGATAAGGGCTCGATATGAGAAGTTACCACCGCCACGGCATTTCGTGCCGCCACCAGGTTGTGGTGTGAGCAGGACAGGAAACCGACCCACGGAGAAGACTGACGGCTACGCCAGCTAGTAGGATCAGTTTATATTTATTTGTGCTAAAATATCTATCCATATTAATAAAATGAGTAACACATCTGATCAAATTTCAGTAACTGTAACGCATTACTGAATTTTTAAACAGTAATTTCGTTACACAGCATGTTACTGCAAAAGTAGTGGTGTTACTTTGTAACGCATTACTTTGTAACACATTACTTTGTAACGCGTTACTCCCAACACTGCTTATGCTTATCATATTGGTAGCAGTTTGGTATAATGTTATTATTAATTATAATTAATTATAAGCCATAGAAGTACAAATTAATGTTTCAGCCATAAAGCCTTTGCCAGTTTTTCAGTAAATTCATGTTTAGAAATCTAAAATGCTCCACTTATCAAAGGACAAATAATAGATGGGAGGATCCCTGTGAAGATCTAAATCCACACCATGACAGTGCTACTATGGAATTAGCTTAGCGGCACAGCTTTTATTGTTATTTTCTTTAAATTCTGGTCACCCCACTAGACATCCCTGTTCCCATCTGGTTCACTAATCCACAGTAAATATTATACCTTCTACCATTGTTATTACCTCCGCCAGGAGGTTATGTTTTTGCCGGGGTTTGTCTGTCTGTCTGTCTGTCTGTTTGTTTGTCTGTTGGTTAGCAAGAAGTTTTGGACGGATTTCGATGAAACTTTTAGGCGTTGTTGGAAATGGTACAAGGAAGAACTGATTATATTTTGGGGATGATCCGGATCACCGTCCAGAAGAAAACCGCCATTACGGAAAATGCTATTTTCGTGAATAACTACTCAACCACTAATCCTATCATTGTCAATCCAATTGCTAGTTATATGTTTTCATGGTCAAGGAATCTGAAAACGTACACACAAACACTGTATGGGGGGAACTGTGGCCGCCATTATGGAAAATGCCATTTTCGTGAATAACCACTGAACCACTAATCCTATCATTGTCAATCCAATTGCTAGTCATATGTTTTCATGGTCAAGGAATCTGAAAATATACACACAAACACTGTATGGGGGGAACTGTGGCGCTTGGCGGAGGTCTGCGCTCTCTGAGTGCTTTTCTAGTATTTTGGCTGTGATAGCTGGGTGGACTGGGTCATTAACATAAGCTTGGCAAGGTGGTCAGAGTCGGTCTGTCTACCGTATTAGAGCTTGCCTCGGTGAGGAGAGGCTGCCTAGTGCTAGCTTAGCTGTTTGAGATCATTTCTACAGTATATCCTGTCTACCCTAAAGACATTTCTATAGTCTATAAAATACCTCATACCATTCTGGCTTATTTTGTTAGATTTTTGCCTTGATACCCAGTAGATTGGCCTGTTAGCATTAGCTCAGCTAGGTGGTTGGCGTTAGTCTGTCTGCCACATTAAAGCTCTCCTCGCCAGAGAGATGGACAGTGAGTTTCTGTTTTTTCCATGGTCTATCGTCAGAACGGATCTCCTGTAAGAGTTTTTAACGTTTCAAAAAAGACCCCAAAACAATCCTAAACCAAGATGGAGGCCCCCCAGAAAAACAGTGCTACTGTGGCGATGTTAAAATAAGACACGGCGTCTGGAGTTTTAATGAAGTTTATTGATCAAATCATCGCCATCACGGAGCTCACCCCAGCTGCTGCATAAGCATGCTGGAGCGAAGCTCTCAGGCTCTCATGAGCTGTAGTCAGAAGCAGAAAGAGGAAGAAAAACAGAGAGTGAACATATGAATTCAGCCACTTAAATACCCAGCAACGGACAATACATCAAAGGCATTTTATCATCAAAGGAAATGCATTCAGACATGTGACATTTGTACCACAATGCGATCAGGAAGCATGAATGTTTGCATTTGCGTCATACATATCCACAGGATGCTGGTGCCTGAACTAAGCACAGGAAGGCTGCCTATTGATCTCAACACACACATCTCACTGTCCTGTTAATTGCTCTAGTCGAGCGCTGTGTTTGTCCGTGGCTGCTGTGGGGGGGTACTCCATACACTCCCCCCCCAGAGGGCTTAGCGGGGAGCTGAGACCTCGGTAGTCCCGCTTTGGTGGCGAGCTGCGGGGAAAGTCTGTGCCGGGGAAGGGAGGAGGGTGGGGGTTGCAAGTGGCGGGGGATGTCCATGGCTGTGGGAAGAAAAGTTAGTCTCTGATTCCTCTCGCGATTCAGTCCGGCAATGAAGAAAAACAGGAGCTGAAGCTATGTGAGGGACTTGGCGTTTAGGCTTTAGGTGTGTTCGCGGCCCTAAAGCCCTCGGGGACAGCTGACGGCTGGATTCCCGTCGTGCGCCGTGGCTGAGACTTGCACCAAATCCTGTGTGCGGGCTGCGTGTGTGCTTCAGGTGTGTGAGCAGTCCTGAAGAGCCGTGTGCAGCAGCGGGGGATGATGTATAAGTCTGTAGAGCCAGGTTGTCTCTGGTGCGCGGCACGCGCTGCGGCCACGTGCCTTCCAGCTGCGCTGTTCTGATGCGAGGCTTCTGTGCATGGCCGGTCCGCTGTCGCGAGGCGAATCAGGGTCAGGGGGCTTGATGGAGATCTGCGCAGTCGGCGCCGATTGTGTCCCCTGTTCGGGCTGTTGGTCGTCGCTCGTGCCGGGTCATGGTGCGTTCAGGTCCACGCGTTCTCCGTCGGCCATGGGCCGCCGTCGTGGAGAGAGGGCAAGGTGTGTGCGCTCTCGTATGGAGACACAGAATCGTGTGTCAGGAGCCGTGAGAGCGGCCGGTCCAGCGTGGATGTGCCGATCTAGGCGTGCAGACCTCACCATGAAATTTCCTCAGCTTTCCCGGTCGTGGGTGGTCTCCGAAGAGCGTCAGAGTCTCCCTAAAGCAGAAAGGAAGGGCAGATCAGTCGGGCTGCCGCGTTCGCTTGTCGTCGGAGAATCACTGCCGGGTGCTGCGTTTGCTGGCAGCGTGTTCTTTTCAGCGTCGGGTCGCCAGCGTGGTTGTCCAGACCAGAAGGTTGCGTCGCACAAAGCGTGTGCGTCTGCGGGGTCACCAGTGTGGCGATGTTATAATAAGGCACGGCGACTAGAGTTTTAGTGAAGTTTATTGATCAAATCATCGCCATCACGGAGCTCACCCCAGCTGCTGCATAAGCATGCTGGAGCGAAGCTCTCAGGCTCTCATGAGCTGTAGTCAGAAGCAGAAAGAGGAAGAAAAACAGAGAGTGAACATATGAATTCAGCCACTTAAATACCCAGCAACGGACAATACATCAAAGGCATTTTATCATCAAAGGAAATGCATTCAGACATGTGACATTTGTACCACAATGCGATCAGGAAGCATGAATGTTTGCATTTGCGTCATACATATCCACAGGATGCTGGTGCCTGAACTAAGCACAGGAAGGCTGCCTATTGATCTCAACACACACATCTCACTGTCCTGTTAATTGCTCTAGTCGAGCGCTGTGTTTGTCCGTGGCTGCTGTGGGAGGGGTACCCCATACTACTACTTTTACTTCTACTACTTTAATGTACTACTACTGGTGCCAGTGGCTAGAGAATGCTAACACAGAGCCAAACTGAGGAATGCCTCTTTAAAAAAAAAACATCTGGAAAAAGGAATAAAGTGCTGGAAATAAATTTCATGTACAGTGGTGTGAAAAAGTGTTTGCTCCCTTCCTGATTTCTCATTTTTTTGTATGTTTGTCTCACTTAATTGTTTCAGATCATCAAACAAATTTAAACATTAGACAAAGATAACACAAGTAAACACAAAATGCAGTTTTTAAATAAAGGTGTTTATTATTAAGGGAAAAAAAATCCAAACCTACATGGACCTGTGTGAAAAAGTGATTGCCCCCTAAACCTAGCAGCAACAACTGTAATCAAGCATTTGCGATAGCTGGCAATGAGTCTTTTACAGCGCTGTGGAGTAATTTTGGCCCACTCATCTTTGCAGAATTGTTGTAATTCAGCCACATTGGAGGGGTTTTGAGCATGAACCACCTTTTTAAGGTCATGCCACAGCATCTCAGTTAGATTCAGGTCAGGACTTTGACTAGGCCACTCCAAAGTCTTGATTTTGTTTTTCTTAAGACATTCAGAGGTGGACTTGCTGGTGTGTTTTGGATCATTGTCCTGCTGCAGAACCCAAGTGTGCTTCAGCTTGAGGTCATGAACAGATGGCCAGACATTCTCCTTCAGGATTTTTTGGTAGACAGCAGAATTCATGGTTCCCTTTACCACAGCAAGTCTGCCAGGTCCTGAAGCAGCAAAACAGCCCCAGACCATCACACTACCACCACCATATTTTATTGTTGGAATGACGTTCCTTTTCTGAAATGCTGTGTTACTTTTACACCGGATGTAATGGGACACACACCTTCCAAAAAGTTCAACTTTTGTCTCGTCAGTCCACAGAGTATTTTCCCAAAAGTCTCGGGGATCATCAAGATGTTTTCTGGCAAAACTGAGACCAGACTTTATGTTCTTTTTGCTCAGCAGTGGTTTTCGTCTTGGAACTCTGCAACGCAGACCATTTTTGCCCAGTCTCTTTCTTATGGTGGAGTCATGAACACTGACCTTAACTGAGGCAAGTGAGGCCTGCAGTTCTTTGGATGTTGTTGTGTGGTCTTTTGTGACCTCTTGGATGAATTGTCGCTGCGCTCTTGGGGCAATTTTGGTCGGCCGGTCACTCCTGGGAAGGTTCACCACTGTTCCATGTTTTCGCCATTTGTGGATAATGGCGCTCATTGTGGTTCACTGGAGTCCCAAAGCTTTAGATATGACTCTATAACCTTTTCCAGACTGATAGATCTTAATTGCTTTGTTTCTCATTTGGTCCTGAATTTCTTTGGATGGCAGCATGATGTCTAGCTTTTGAGAATCTTTTGGTCTACTTCACTTTGTCAGGCTGGTCCTATTAAAGTGATTTCTTGATTGAGAACAGGTGTGGCAGTAATCAGGCCTGGGTGTGGCTAGAAAAATTGAACTCTGCTTTCCAAAGATGTGATAAACCACAGTTAATTTATGTTTTAACGGGGGGGGGGGAATCACTTTTTCACACAGGGCCATGTAGGTTTGGATTTTTTTTACCCTTAATAATAAACACATTCACTTAAAAACTGCATTTTATGTTTACTTTATGTTTACTTTGTGTTATCTTTGTCTAATATTTAAATTTGTTTGATGATCTGAAACACTTAAGTGTAGGGTGAAAACACTTTTTTCACACCACTGTATTTATCTGTCTATGCAACATTTTGACTGTGTTAGACTGTCCTTCTGAACAAAGGGCCAGGAGATTCTGCTTTTGGGAATGCCACAATATGATTTCAGGTTACAAGAGGTTCATGCTTCCTTGGCAACAAAAAATCTGACTTATTGGCCCAGCAGTACTTGTTGGGCACACCCCAATTTGTTTTTTGGGCACACCCTAATTTGTGTTGCTCACAGGCAAGGCTGCCTAGCGTTGGCTTAAATTAAATTACTCCAAATGTAAAGGGAATTTTGATGGGCTCACACACAGAGGAAATGAAGAGGACAATTACAAGCAGCTGCAGGAGATTTTAGAGGAAAAATGGGATAGAAAATGCAGGAAGGAAAAAAAATGAGCCAGTTTTTAAAACAACACAAAGGACCAAAAGTGAAAAACATGAAAGAAACACAGACTTTAAAAAATGGGTACCTTGCTTTTGTACTGTTGGTCTCCCAGTCTGAAGCGAACGAAGAAGTTACCACTCAGACTGTTCACCGGCAGCTCCTGACCCTCGACCAGCGTCACCAGCACCACAGACGTCCACACCTGGTTGTGCCTCAGCATTTCTGACCAACGAAGCCCCTGAGAGTTCCTTGCTGATTGCTAAAGGGTGTAAAGAAATGAAAGAAAGACAAGAAGTGGGAAGGGAAATACATTCAAGACTTAACTTAAAGAATTAAGGGAGATAATTGTTAAATCTTCAGGTTCTTTTCAGAGGGCCAGATGGATATTTTACAAGCAAAAACTAGCAGGTGTTGCAAAGTAACAGTAGCACAAATAAATCAATGCAAAGCAATCAAATTTCTTTTGCAATAGCACAGGCACATAAAGACAGAGACAAAACCAAACAATTTACACTTAAAATTTTGTGCACAGCTGCATAGGGCAGGATGTTCAGATTGATTAAGAAGCAGTGGTGAATGACCCCTAAAATAGCCTTTTTGCTCTGTTCTGAGGTCTAAATCGCTACCAAGAAACTAACAATTCTTCATAGACCCCAATCGTGGTTTTATACACCAAACAAGACCTTTAGGCATTATAACAGCCACTGGAAGACAGTGGAAATGAAGCCGCTTATCCAGTGAAAGAAGAGTGATCCTTCCTTCCACTGACAGATTAGGTAAAGTCTGCAGCAGCTACAGGGAAGATACGCATCGCTCGGTTCCATATATAATACAGAGCCATATTCTAAGATAATTAGGCAAGCTTACACAAAGACACAGTGCTGCGCTGAGAAATTCATCCCAGATTCAATTAAAGCAGATCAACCTGATGCTGTTGTAAATGTGCACATGCATAGGCAGAAAATTTAAATTATCACACTGCACAGCATGCACATCAGAGACGACAGGAAGCATCTGAAGTAAAGGAAAATTCAGTCAGCAGGTAAAGACAGGGTATGTGCAGGTATAAGGGAGTTACATTTAAAACTTTTTAAACCCTCTTTTAAGGCCACTTGATCAAAATTAAGGCACTAATCTGCATCGTGGCAGTCAGACAGTCAGTGACAGACTAGCTCATTGCCGTCTGATGAAATCACCTCAAGAGTGCTCAGATCTCCTGACTGTAGACCTTGACCATAGTTTAGATGCAGACCCACTTGAGGAACACTGTGTGTAAGTTTGGTGACCATCGGGGTAACTGCCTAGGAGGAGTAACAATTTTTGTGAAATCATAAATGCCCATATCTCCTGAACTTTGACAATGACCTTGACCTTGAGCTCAACCTTGATGCAGACAAACTTGAGGATTGTTGTGTATGAGCTGGTTAAGAATTAATCTAACTGCTTAGGAGCAGTAATAATTTTCATCAAAATCATAAGTACCGAGCTCTCCTGACCGCTGACCTTGACCTCGAGTACAACCTTGATGCAGACCAACCTGATTTTCATTGTGCATGAAGTCATTGAGAATTATTGTGTCAGGAGTACTGATTTTTCTGAAATCACTTAAGTGCCCAGATCTCCTAACTTTTGGTCTTGAAGGCAACCTGGATGCAGACCTAGATGAAGCTCATTATGAGTAAGTTTAGTGAGCATTGAGGCTACTGAATAGGAGGACTAGCGATTTCCCGTGAAATGTGGATGGACGGACGCTGTGCTATGGCATTAGCTCCTTTCAGCTTCACTGAAATGAGGGAAAAGAATATAACCACATTACAATTAACCTTGTCAAATTACATCTAAGGATGGGGGAAAATAGAAAGAGAAAAATTTGGGGGTCATCAATTCAGCTTACATTAAATTTGCACTTAATCCAGGATTGATGCTGCCACTAGATAATTAATTTGTTAAAATTAAATACCTTAAACTAGCCATTAACCCAATCAAAGAGCTGCAAATTTACAGGAAAAGTCACAAATTTACAAAAAAGTTATACATTTATGGGAATTGATTGCTTATTCTGTTCATTTCTCTTTCATTATCTTAAACTGCAAAAACAGTAAGTACAATTTCATAAATCTCCATGGGATGATTTCACCCCACAAATCAAGAAAACATTGTTATCAGTGGTATTTTTAAGACTTTTTAAGGGAAATTTAAGGGTTGATTGCCATTTTTCAGGTTAATTAATTCCTTTATTTTGGATGAAGGAATCTGAAACTTTTAAAACTTTGTTCAGGAATTAAAAAACAAACAAACTTCCAAACACACCGGGATGTGTCTGAAAGTTTAATAATCATAGAAAATGATAATGTATGTGGACGGTGTGATTTTTTTGTGAAGCTACAAACATCTGTGAAGCCTCTGGTACATTCACACAAGCATTGTCTGTTATTCAAAACTGACTAAACATAAAGAAAACTGTTTGCATGATGTTTAGTAAATGACACCAAGCAATAATCAATTCTAATGTGTTTCTAAATGTGAGGAACTTGCCATCGTAAACAAATTTAAATACCTTGGGGTCATCCTTGATCCTCAATTAACATTTAAAGGACATGGGAAACCCCTTTCAAACTCTACAAAAATTTCATTTGCAGAATTTCAGACACATCAAACAACTTAACAGAACACACAGCCAAAATGTTTTTATATTCTATGATTTTCTCATGAACAGAATATTGTTTAACAAGCTGGTCGTTAGCTAGTGCGACCATCACAAAATCAGTTTAAACTATTTACAACAAAGCTCTGAAAATGTTTGACAGGAAACTAACGACATATCATTGTATTATTCTTGATAAATATGAATTACTGAGCTTTAACCATCTCATTCAATTCAAACAAGTTTGCTTGATTTATAAAGTTTTGAATGGTCTGCCCCCCCACCCCCTTATGTGAATTTATAAAGTGACTCTTGTGACCAGAGTCACAAGAGCTCTCTCTCGAGGTGATTGCAACATTCTTCGAAAGCGTACCACCTTGGCCAGTGTGTTCTATCTGTCAAAGGTGGAACTCTATGGAACAGCCTACCACCTACTGTGAGACATTGCTCCACCCACATTTTTTTTAAAGCTTATATAAAAAATTGGCTCATATCAAATCAAACCGGCACACATCAGTGGTGTGAATAACCAATCATGGTCACTCATTTACTAGTTGCAATATACAGGGGATGGTGCAATAAGCCTTCGTTTTTACTTTCTGTTTATATTGGTTTTTAAATACAATGAATCTAGGGAGGGCGGCGCGGTGGAGGAGTGGTTAGCACTGCGGCAGCACAGCAACTCACCCTTGGCCTGGGGATCCTGGGTTCGATCCCAGCCTCCGACCAACAGTGATCTGTGTGGAGTTTGCATGTTCTCCCCGTGTCTGCGTGGGTTTACTCCGGTTTCCTCCCACATGCCGAAAACATCCAAGTTAGGTTAATTGGCATCAAAACTGGGGATTCTAAATTGTCCTTAGGTATGACTGTGAGAGTGAATGGTTGTCTGTCTCTCTGTGTTGGCCCTGCGATGGACTGGTGATCTGTCCAGGGTGTACCCTGCCTCTCGCCCAAAGATGCTGGGATAGGCTCCAGCCCCCCCGCGACCCAAAAAGGATTAAGCGGAAGAAGATGAATGAATGAATGAATGAATCTAGGGAATGTAAAATGTGGTATGTTACCATACAATTTTTATATATTTTTTTGTATTTTTTTGTGCTATGTGAATGGGATATGTGCAATAATTCTGTGAGGAACTGTATGTAAGGGTAGTTGATTAACTTTGAACCAATCTTTTTTCTTTTGTTTTATTCTGTTCTCTTTATATAGATGTGTTTGATTTAATTTGTTTTAGTCCTTCTTCTTTTATATAGGGAACATCACTTGGGGACAACAGATGGAAATTAGTCATTGGCTACAATCTGGCCTGTTTACATGTACATGAACATGCACTGTCCAGAGAAAATCAAACATTTTGAAGACTATCCTTAAAATCAGCAAAGATGTCACATGCACAACATGCAGAATCCGTCACCAGTCTTATATTTAGGGATTCGCGCACTGAATAACACAAACTGTGCAGATAATAGCATGGTCAGTGAAAGCATTCAGCAGCTGCTACAGGAAAAGACACCTGATCAAGGGGAAGCCAGATACAGGCAGGAGAATTTCTGTAATGGACACGTCTACTGTATGTGTTTGCTACTGTCAACCTATTCAATGAAAACACAAACCACAAAAAAAAAAAAAAAAAAAAAAAAAAATTCTAATTCACACCCTCCCGGAATGTCTTTCCACTTAAACAGGTCACAGCATCTACAGTATTTTGTTTTAACAGCAGTCTTTGTTCATCTTAAAGGAAACATGATGAAAATTTTCTTTTTTTTTTGTGTGATTTTCTACATCAATTTGGGTATCTGGAGTGGTTATTAACAGAGAAAACTGAAAACAAAACACACCCCTGTCTCTGTGTTAGGTCAGTCTTTGTCTCAGTACCTCTCTCTAAATGAGTGATTCTGATTTTGCACACAACTATCCCTACCATCTTTAAAATGAGTGGAGAGAGCAGTGGAGTGGAGGCATTATTCCAATGAGCTCCAGTTCTTATGTAAGAACCACAATGGTTCACTGGAGGAGACCAAGGTAGACCCTAAAAAAGTGACAGGTTGAGTTTTGTTCTTTCCTAGCCCCTTCAGATACTGAAATCCAGGCACACTGAACAATGATTGCATCTGTGACACATAACTTATTGAGTTCTGCAGAAAGTTGGCATAAAAATTATGGTATTTCACAGACTAGAACTTGCCTACTTCTTGTGGTGAGTGGCAAAACTATTTTAACAGTTTTAGTACATACATCTGCCAAAAATGTAAAAAAACACTGAATGTTAGGGAACCAAGTTGACTTGAATCAGAATTACTTTTTGGTTATAGTTTTTTTTACTCCAGTTCTTCAATTCGCAAGCTGGAATGTATGCACAATTAGCCCTGGACTCCGTGATGATCTCCAACGAATGGACCACTCACATAAGACAGCCATCATCAACAAGGAACTTGCAAGACTCAACATCGACGTCACTTGTCTCCAAGAAACTCGCCTAGTTGACAGTGGTTCACTTAGAGAAACAGACTACACCTTCTATTGGCAGGGCTTGTCTCAGGATGAGCCCAGACAGCACAGTGTAGGATTTGCCATGAGGAACTTGCTGATTGCTTCCACAGAAACTTCCACAGGAGATTCTGAGAGGATACTCGCTCTCCGCATGAAGACAGCATCAGGATTTGTGAACATTATTTCTGTATATGCTCCAACTCTTTCATCCGCCCCAGAGATCAAAGATCGATTTTATGAGGCTCTCGAGGAAGAAATATCTAAAAATCCCCAGCTCAGAAGGCATATGCATGCTAGGTGACTTCAACGCTCGTGTTAGAGCTGACTGGCAGGCCTGGCCATCCTGTCTCAACCACTTTGACATTGGCAGGATGAACGAGAACGAAGAGAGGTTGTTGGAAGTCTGTTGTCATGGCCTGTGTATTACCAATACCTACTTCAAGTGTAAAGATCTGCAGAAAGTGTCCTGGAGACACCTTGGTCCTGCCACTGGCAACAGCTAGACCGCGTCATCACCACAAGAGTCAACCTCCGCAGCGTCCTCCACACGAGACGCTATCACAGCGCCGATTGTGATACCGACCACTCACTTGTTGTTAGCAAAGTCAGACTGATTCCCAAGAAAATCTACCATGCAAAAACAAAGGGCCGACCACGCAGTAACGCCTGCACCACTTCAGAAACTGAAAGGGTCCAAACTTTTGGCGACATCCTTCAATGAAAACTTGAAGATTATTCAAACAGCAACAACCAAGCAGATGCAAACACAAAATGGTCCTACCTCTGTGACGCCATTTATGACTCCGCTGTGACCGCATATAGGAAAAAAGTACGCAGAAACACAGACTGGTTCGAGGCACACTGGAATGAAATGCAACCAGTCACAGAGGCCAAACGGAAAGCACTGCTAGCTTACAAGCAGAACCCTTGTCCTAGCACATGCAACACCGTGACAGCAGCAAGGAGCAAGGCCCATTAGATCGTCTGCTAATGTGCCAATGAGTACTAGCTGAACCTGTGTGCCAACATACAGGTAGCTGCCAACTGTGGCCACACCAAAGGGATGTACGAGGGCATCAAAACAGCAACCGGTCCCACCAGCATCAAAACAGCCCCCGTCAAATCCAAGTCAGGCGAAGTCATCACGGACCAGAGCAAACAACTTCAGCGTTGGGGTGAACACTACCTAGAGCTTTACTCGACCAAGAACATCGTGACAGATGCTGCCCTTGACGCCTTACCCAGCTTGCCAGTCATGGAGGAGCTAGACGAAATGCCCAGCCTGGAAGAGCCCAGCAAAGCCATCGACTGTCTTAGCAATGGTAAAACTCCAGGGAAAGACAGCATCCCCCTGAAGTCTTAAAAAGTGGTAAAGCAGCACTCCTACAGCCTCTTCACGAACTTCTCTGCCTCTGCTGGGAGCAAGGACATGTGCCTCAAGATATGTGTGACGCAAACATAGTCACATTGAACAAAAACAAAGGGGATCGCAGTGACAGTAACAACTATTGTGGAATTTCATTACTCAGCATTGTTGGCAAAGTGTTCGCCCGTGTCACTCTGTCCCGCCTGCAGAGTCTTGTTTCTCGAGTCTATCCTGAATCACAATGTGGCTTTAGAGCTGAAAGGTCCACAGTGAACATGATCTTCTCCCTCCGTCAGCTGCAGGAGAAGTGTCGAGAGCAGCAGTAGCCACTATTCATCGCGTTTGTGGGTCTGACAAAAGCCTTTGACTTAGTTAGTCGAAGCGGGCTCTTTAAGCTTTTGCAGAAAATAGGCTGTCCTCCAAAACTTCTGAGGATAATCACCTCATTTCACAAAGACATGCACAGCACTGTCCTCTTCGATGGTGCAACTTCAGATGCCTTCCCAGTCAGCGGTGGAGTGAAACAGGGCTGCGTCCTGGCACCAACCCTGTTTGGAATCTTCTTATCAATGCTCCTCCATTACGCTTTTGATGATTGCCCTGAAGGTGTCTACATTGGCACGAGATCGGACGGAAAACTTTTCAACATCGCGCGACTGCATGCAAGAACCAGTGTGACAGAGGTCCTAATCAGAGAGCTACTCTTTTGCGGATGACGCAGCCCTGACATCACACAGCGAAGACAACCTACAGCGCATGATTGACTGGCTATCCCACACATGCAAAGAGTTTGGGCTCACCATCAGTATAAAGAAAACCAACATCATGGCACAAGACGCTCATACTCCCCCTGTCATCACCATGGATAATACTGAGCTTGCTGTGGTCAACAGCTTGATCTGCTTGAGGTCCACTGTTACCAACTCCCTCTCCCTAGATGCTGAAATTAATTCCAGAATAGCCAAAGCAGTTGCTGTGATGGTGAAGCTCAACAAACGAGTATGGAACAATGATCTGTTGAGCGAGAGGATCAAACTCTGTGTCTACCAAGCCTGTGTCCTGTCAGCTCTCCTGTACGGCAGTGAATCCTGGACAGCCTATGCCAAACTGGAGAAGCAGCTCAATGGATTCCATCTGCACTGCCAGCACCTCATATGCATCAAATGGCAAAATAGAGTCACCAACACGGAGGTACTTGAGCACGCTGGCCTATCCAGTGTGCCCATACTTCTCAGGCAAAGGTGATTTTGATGGCTTGGCCATGTGCACCGCATGGAACCAAACCACCTGCCCAGAGAAATCATGTACGGTGAACTGCGGGAAGGTGTTCATCCACTAGGACGACCCCTGTTTAGGTACAAAGACATCTGCAAATGTGATCTCTGATAGAAGACAGAAATAAACACCGACCACTGGGAGGAGGTGGCCAAGGAACATGACATTTGGCGCCACTGTGTAACAGAAGGAATGAGCAGGGCTGAAGCAAGTTGAAGGGAAAAACAGGAGAGGAGGCGTAGTACAAGACACGAGTACACGGGGCAGAACAACATCCATCAGCCTTCATCTGCGCCAACTGCAACAAAGACTGCCACTCAAGGATTGGTCTACACAGCCACTCCAGGCGCTGCACCAATCCTTGACAAAACGCACTTCACCATTGCCTCTTCGAGACGAGGATGCCAGAAAGAAAGTTTTTTTAGCCACTCTAATATTTTGTGGATGTCTGCTGACTAAAGCTGAGGTTAAGTCATTTCTGTCCAGTTAGTTTATCATGTCTTACCCTACTACTTCGCTTTCGTTTTTGAGGCCACTTCTGCTGCCGGGAGCATGCATGTTAGGTGGAAAACAAAAGGACACGCTGGTTAGTAGGCCGTAGACAGAGACACTGCAAACACAAATATATGATGAGTAGACTGCACAGCAAGTGTCCCTGCTGTTAGAAAAACAAGCAGTAAATACACGACGGCGGCAGCGTGATATACATTGCTTCTTTTGCTGCCCGTGTCTCTGAGTGACAGACTCAGGTCCAGCAGCACAACCCCCATGTCCTCCTCCAGACTGTTTGGGTCGTGCAAGGGCAGAGTCAGCTCGTTGACCCTGAAATGTGAAAGGGAGACCTGGATGAGAAACGTCATGTGCAATGGAGGGTGCAGATTTGGGAGATGAATTCATGATGAACAAATAAAAACCAAATCACTATTACATGCAGTCTAATGTAATATACAGAGGAGGGGTACTCAAGTTACTGGAGTTAAGTCACCAGTTTAAAGACTTTAATTCAGCCACATTGGAGGGCCTGGCCTGCTAACAAATTTAGATTTTTTCTACAACTCATAAATGTGACTTTTTTCCCATCATGTAAATTTGCAAATTTTTACTTTTCTTGTAAATATGAGGCTTTTTGCTAGTCTTGTAATTTTGCAACTTCTTCTCTAAATTTGCAATGTTTCAGTCATCTCATAATTTCACTTTTTGCAACTTTTATCTCTAAGTTTGTGACTTTTCACTTGAAGTAGGAATCACTAAAGGCCCCGTGATATAATACTATCACAATACTTGGGCTGTGATGCAATATTATTATGATCTTCTGATACGTTGAGTATAGTGATTTCCTGTCCAGATCTTTGTCTTGTTCAACTCCCGGCTAGATCTCAGGACTCCTTCTCTGTGCTGACCTAACCAGACAGTGAGCATTTAGCACCATCTAGTGGACTGAAAAATCAACATTTGCAACATTTGTTAATACAATAATGGTATCTCTGAATCAATACAGTATCGCCAACACAAAGTATTGCAATATTATGAGGCATCAATTTTTCCCCAACCCCTACTTTTCACAAACTCATCTATCTATAAATGCAACATATCTCTGTCTGTTTGTGTGTGTTCCTCAGATATCTCCCAAACCATTTGTCAGACTGACCTCAGATTTTTATAAGTGCTTTGCTGAGGTTACGAGGGTGTGCATCCTGGAGTATGGAGTTGCTCAGTGAAAATATGTAGTGCATCTGGAAAGTATTCACAGCGCTTCACTTTTTCCTCATTTTATGTTACAGCCTTATTCGAAAATTGATTAAATTCATTTTTTTCTCAAAATTCTACACAAATACCCCATAATGACAACGTGAAAAAAGTTTTTTTGAGATTTTTGCAAATTTATGAAAAATAAAAAACGAAGAAATCACATGTACATAAGTATTCACAGCCTTTGCCATGAAGCTCAAAATTGAGCTCAGGTGCATCCTGTTTCCACTGATCATTCTTGAGATGTTTCTACAGCTTAATTGGAGTCCACCTGTGGTAAATTCAGTTGATTGGACATGATTTGGAAAGGCACACACCTGTCTATATAAGGTCACACAGTTGACAGTGCATGTCAGAGCACAAACCAAACATGAAGTCAAAGGAATTGTCTGTAGACCTTTGAGACAGGGTTATCTCAAGGCACAAATCTGGAGAAGGGTACAGAAAAATTTCTGCTGCTTTGAAGGTTACAATGAGCACAGTGGCCTCCATCATCCATAAATGGAAGAAGCTCAGAAACACCAGAACTCTTCCTTGAGCTGGCCAGCTGTCTAAACTGAGCGATTGGGGGAGAAGAGCCTTATTCAGGGAGGTGACCAAGAACCTGATGCTCACGCTGTCAGAGCTCCAGCATTGCTCTGTGGAGAGAGGAGAACCTTCCAGAAGGACAACCATCTCTGCAGCAATCCACCAATCAGGCCTGTATGGTAGAGTGGCCAGACGGAAGACACTCCTTAGTAAAAGACACATGGCAGCCTGCCTGGAGTCTCTCAAAAGGCACCTGAAGGACTTTCAGACCATGAGAAACAAAATTCTCTGGTCTGATGAGACAAAGATTAAACTCTTTGGCGTGAAGGACAGGAGTCATGTTTGGAGGAAACCAGGCACCGTTCATAACCACGCCAATGTTGGTAGCAGCAACATGCTGTGGGGATGTTTGTCAGCGGCAGGAAATGGGAGACTAGTCAGGATAGAGGGAAAGATGAATGCAGCAATGTACAGAGACATCCTGGATGAAAACCTGCCCCAGAGCGTTCTTGACCTCAGACTGGGGCGATGGTTCATCTTTCAGCAGGACAATGACCCTACAGCCAAGATATCAAAGGAGTGGCTTCAGGACAACTCTGTGAATGTCCTTGAGTGGCCCAGCCAGACCCCAGACTTGAATCCAATTGAACATCTCTGAAGAGATCTGAAAATGGCTGTGCACCGCTTCCCAACCAACCTGATGGAGCTTGAGAGGTGCTGCAAAGAGGAATGGGCGAAACTGCCCAAAGATGGGTGTGCCAAGATTGTGGCATCATATGCAAAAAGACTTCAAATTCAAAAAGACTGCAATTGCTGCCAAAGGTGCATCAACAAAGTATTGGGCAAAGGCTGTGAATACTTATGTACATATGATTTCTTAGTTTTTTATTTTTAATAAATTTGCAAAAATTTCAAAAAAAACTTTTTTATTCACATTGTCATTATGGGGTATTGTGTGTAGAACTTTGAGGAAAAAAATGAATTTAATTCCTTTTGGAATAAGGCTGTAAAATAACAAAATGTGGAAAAAGTGAAGCGCTGTGAATACTTTCTGGATGCACTGTAATTTTTAACAATAAAAGTTTAGCCACCGCTCTGTCTCTTCATGCCCTGAAGTGTGGGCGGGGTTTCGGATTGACTCTGTGCTGATTGGATAATACGCGACATTGCGACCAGTCACCACAGTGAACCACAGTGAAAAACGATAAATTTGACTAGAAAAAGATAATACTGAAGATTTAATGCTTAAAAAATTATACTATAATGTTGCCGTGATTGCGTAGCTCTCAAGGATAATTCGGTATATTGATGGCTAAAATGCAAAACCTCCCATCGGCAGGATTTTCTGATTTGGGGATTTCACTTTGGATGATGAGAACAAGGAAGGCTGCTCATATCTGCAAGGCAATCCTGCCCTTTATTGTGATAGAAAATTATTCTGATGAAAAAAAATAGCACAGCATTCTGCAACAACTTTTTTTTAGTTTTCTCAAAAAAAAAGGTGCATTTTTCATCTAGGATGTTTTGCGTTTCGGCCATCGATATGTGGAGAACACAAGGTGCATGGGTGTGCTGGGGGGAAGGGGGGAAGGAAAAGCATCCGCCGGACCAGCTAATTGCAGTCCTTCCCAGGGAGCCAAGCCCAGCCTGCCCAATTAACGGGACGAAATCTCGGCTGCTGCTTCATCCGTGTGCCACTGCTGTCCTTTGCAGCACTGCAGGTTCAACATGGCGCTCCTCCCGGTGCACGGCTATCTAAAAACTGAAAGTTAATAATAATACCACCATGATTGTGAAGCGGAATGGCCAGATCAACTGCATATCATATGCGGACATATATGCACACGCTTTGACTAAGCGACGACCGTGACAAAAACAGCTCAAATAACGAAATAAATAATTGTTTATTTACTGACAAAAGGGCAACACGAATGCAACAGTTGCAACTAAATGGGTCATTCTGCTGACTATAATAATGCTGGGTGTTTTGTACTCATAATAATGCCAAAATATAAAAGGATGCACTACATCCATCCATCTTCTTCCACTTAATCCTTTTTGGGTCGCGGGGGGCTGGAGCCTATCCCAGCATCTTTGGGCGAGAGGCAGGGTACACCCTGGACAGATCGCCAGTCCATCGCAGGGCCAACAGAGAGACAGACAACCATTCACTCTCACAATAAACTCATGCAGTACTATAACGGGACACATTTACAAATATTTGAGACCCACTGGGATGCACTACAGTGGGTCTCAAATATTGGTAAATGTGTCCTGTTATAGTACTGCATGAGTTTATTGACGATAGACTATAAACTACACATAGAAACTAAAACAATGATAATGATGACTGAACAACTCTCATTCTCCAAAGTGCAAGATACAACACTTATGAATATAAGTCATAAAAGATCATACAAATAAGTCTGACAAACAAATAAACAAGGGTTCTTAAACAGTCGCTAATGCTGAATGTCCCATTCATTTTCAATAATTCTGTAATTAATATTCACACAATCAAATAAATCTTAGTGTTCAGTCTCTTTCATATTTGTCAAAGTCACATGTGTGAATGCCTACGTATAGGCTACACCTCTTTGTATTCCACTTTCAGACACAGCCTACATTTGGGCCTGTAAAGCCTAATTGGGCTACCTGTTTTCAGACAAGAATACTTGCTTTCTATGGGCATGCACTAGTCTTGTAAATTTTGAACGTTTTTTCCAGTGTTGCAAATTTGCGACTCCTATCCCCATTGTAAATTTGTGCCCCCCACTTTATCAGACATTACTTTTTATGAAGTAAAATATTTAGATTTTTTTCTATTTGTGGTTTTCTTGAGTTGATACTAAAGTCTGGTGAAAATTTCATGTGAGTAGCCTCCTTAGAAATACATGTACTGAAAAAAGTTCAGTATTTATTGTTCCTATTGTATCTGCTTCACTCACTAAAGGTGCATTCAGATCAAATTTTTTACAGTGCGATTACATGTAAAGTTAAAGTAAACATGCTAATACCTGCAAATTCCTGCATCTGCATCCGAGGGAGCTGGTAGCGATACCTAATCAACCTTGAGATCCTGCCGTCACCAAAGTAAAAGAATCAACACTACAGCGTAAACTAGTTTGAAAATGAGACTGCCGCTCACCTGCAGGCAGATGAACTGAAGCTCTGCAGCTGAAACAAAAGTGTTTATCCACCCACATAACTCCTGGTACTGATATGCTAATGAGAGCCAGCAGACTAGCACTGTAACCAAACAACAGTCCTCCAGGTGCAGTTCCAGGAGGAGGCAGTGACATTTTCCCTGGTGTGTTCTCTAACATTGTAAGCATAAACATGACATTGGCCATGGTTACATGGGCAAAATTTCTTCAATCTGATTACAATTCAGATCAGAATTTTACTGTTTACATGGATCCTGAAAAAGCTGATCTGATTAGGACGTGCATTTCCATGTGTCACACGTTTGAATGGAATAAATCATTTTGACATGCGCACATCGACATTTCAACATTCCGAAAATAGTAGAAGAAGCAACTTCCGGTGTTAGCAAGCCCCGCTTCGTGTCGAAATTGACCTGTATTGTGTTATTCAGACTGTACTTCTGCTTCTGCTTGTCTCCATAATGAAGCTACAAGTACATACTTCTGCATATGACGAACAGAGGGAGACAGCAGGATGATACAGACCAGTTTTGTTTTACTCCCGCTATGTTTTCCGCTAGCTGCTGCTAAGGTGGAAATACGTCACGTCGACGTGTGGCTGGTGTACAGACATGCGCAGTTAACATATTTTCTGCCCTACGTTTGGAATAAGTGTTTTCATGCACACCATTCCGATTAACAATCGGCGTAACCCACCCCTCTCAATCGGAATGAAATTTTGATCCGAATGAGCGTGATCGGGTTAGAATATTCAGATTGCCATGATTACATGTAGCATTTTTATTCCGATCAGGCTTTTTTTTTTCACACAATATCTTTATTGAACCTTTTTTTTTTAACAAACATGAGACAAACAATCAAACACTAACACTAAAGTACTACAAAAAAAATGCACTAAAAACACCAACAACCACCAACAAAATCCAGTCTTCAACAATGCTCCTCTGTTTAGTCTAGACAATCCATTACATAAGTATACATATTATGTTCACCAGTTTGGAATTTACAAGGTCCACACACATCATTCACCTTCTTCTTCAAGAGTTATGTTTAAATTTTTTACATAATCAATAAAAGGTCTCCATATAGTCTCAAACACAATTTCCTTTGATTTCAGTATGTATGTTATTCTTTCTAGTGGAAGGTTTGTTAGCATCTGTCTTAACCACTGAGTCACATCTGGTCTATGAGTCTTTTTCCACAGTAGTGCAATACATTTTTTGGCATTAAGCAAACTGAGGTCTATGAATGTTCTTTCACTTATATTAAAGTTATGCTTTTCTGGGTACAGACCCAACAAAAACAGTTTAGGATTCAATATGATTTGTTTTGAAATTATTTTTTCAATTGTTACCCTCACCTCTTCCCAAAACATTCTAATTATTCTACATTCCTATACACAATGAAATAGGGTTCCTTTACTTTCCATGCATTTTGTGCACGTATCTAGTATGTTTTTGTTATATCTATTTAACTCCTCCAGTGTAACATACATCCGCATTAACCATTTAAAATGTATCAATTTAAGACGTACATTTATTGATTTGGTTTGAACTTCTGTACAAGCCAATTCCCATTGTTCCTCTGAAATTTCAGTTTGCAGATCTTCTTTCCAGTAGTTTAATCTTTTCTGTGAATTTTCACTTGAGGATAGCGTCAATGAGTTATAAAACTCTGAAATAATACCCTTTCTTTTACTATCTTTCATCAATATTTTTTCCAAGGATGAATAAATAGGTCGAGTGAGAGCTCCATTTTGATTTGATCGAATAAAGTTCCTAAGTTGAAGATATTTTAAAAAATGTGTTCTATTAAGATTAAATTTGATCTTCAGCTCTTCAAAAGACATTATGTTATCTGCACATGGCAGATATAAATCTTGAATCTTTTGAATCCCTTTTAAATTCCATACTTTAAATACAGCATCCGCTCTCCCTGGTTTAAAATATTGATTACCCCATATTGGGCTAAATTGTGACAATAAGTGTGGTTCTTTTAAATAGTTTTTAGTTTCACACCATATTTTGATCATATGCTTTACAAATGGATTTTTAACTTGTTTTTGTAATTTTTTTGCCGAATCTGAGTATATGAATATGGGAAGAGGTAAAGGTAAATTGTATGATTCCATTTCAGTCCAGTGAGGGAGATCATTTGATGAAAAATAATATGTCATAGACCTCAGTTGTGCCGACCAATAATACAACATAAAATTTGGACATTTCAGACCTCCACGATCAAATGGTAAATATAATAAAGACAGACGTAATCTAGCCCTCCTGTTGTTCCATATAAATTCCACTAACTTTTTTTTTAATTCTTGAGAATAAATCTAAAGGTGGTGGTAAGGGAATGTATTGAAATAAATAAAGTATTTTAGGTAAGATATTACTTTTAAGTATATTAATTCTCCCAATCATCGACATTGGTAGTGACATCCATCTCTGAAGTAACTCATTAATATCTGTCATTAAGGCTTCATAGTTGACACTGGCGACTGATTCTAGCTTAGGCACAATTTGGATTCCTAAATATTTAAACTGATTTACAACGTTGAATTGATTTACCTCAGGGGCTGGGTAATTTCTCTGGGTCTCATTTAGCATTAATATTGAAGATTTAGTTTTATTTATTTTATATCCTGATATTTCCCCAAAATTCTTTATTAAATTCAACAAGGTCGGAATTGATTTTTTAAGATTCGACATAAACAAAATTATGTCATTGGCATACAGGGAGATTTTATGTTCTGTTGGTCCAACTTTAATTCCATATATTTGTGAATGTAAACGTATCGCCATCGCTAAAGGTTCAATTGCCATAGTAAACAGTAAAGGTGAAAGTGGACAGCCTTGTCGACATCCTCTATTGATTTTTATTGATTTTGAAATATTGCTATTTGTTAGGATTTCTGCTGTAGCATTATTGTATATTATCTGAACCCATTTTATGAAATTATTTCCAAGTCCAAACCTTTGTAAGACTTCAAAAAGAAAGGGCCATTCGACTCTATCAAAGGCCTTTTCGGCGTCCAGTGATAGGAGAGCTGTATCCGGTGCTTCTTTATTAGAATAGATAATATTAAATAGTCTTCTTACATTATGGAAGCCTTGTCTTCCCTTTATAAAGCCATTCTGATCTCGATTAATAATATTTGGTAAAATTTCTTGTATTCGTCTTGCTAAAATTTTACAGATTATCTTAAGGTCGGCATTTAATAGGCTTATTGGTCTCCTATTTTCACATTTATTAGAGGGTTTACCTGGTTTTGGCAACAGTATAATTAAGGCATTATTCATGTATGATGGTAAATTACTATTTTGAAATGCTTCTAAAACCATTTCCAAAAAAGGTTTTATTAATTTATTCTTAAATTTTTTATAAAGGTCAACTGGAAGACCATCTGGTCCTGCACTTTTTCCTGATTTCATATTATCAATGGCTAGCCCAACTTCTTCTTGACTAATTTTAGACTCCAGTATCTCCCTGTTTTCATTTGAAATACACGGTATAGATAGTTCGTTCAAAAACCCATTTAGTTTTGTTAAGTCAGATTCATTTTTGGTATCATATAATTTTTCATAGTAATCTCTAAAGGCTCTATTAATTTCTAAAGGATCTATAACTACCTGTCTGTTACTTATAATACTGGTAATTGGTGTTTTAAATTCTAATTGTTTAATCTGCCATGCCAATAATTTCCCTGATTTTTCACCTTGTTCATAAAAAAATTGTTTCAATCTTAGAAGACTCGAGGCAGCTCTATTCGCTGATTTTTTGTCATATTCAGCTCTCAAAATCAGTAATTCGTTCTCCAACCTTGGATCACTTCCGGCATACACTTTTTCTTGAAGAATTTTTATTTTATGTTCCAATTGGACTCTCTCCTCTCGAGTCTTCTTAGATTTTGAACCTGTATAACTAATAATATGTCCCCTAATAAAAGCTTTGAAAGCCTCCCACTTTACACATGCTGATGTTTGTGTAGTATTGATGTCAAAGAACTCATCTATCTGTTTTTCTATATACTTAACAAATTCCTCATCCTGAAGCCATTTATGCTGAAATTGCCATCTACCTGATTCCTTTGTCAATTTCTTATCTACATATATTAGACAGCAGGGTGCATGATCAGAGATCACGATGTTATCATAAAAGCAGTTTTGAATCTTGAACCTTAATTCTGTGGAAATCAAAAAATAATCAATACGTGAGAATGTCTTGTAGGTATTGGAATAACAAGAGTAGGCTTTAACTTGTGGTTTCATTTCTCTCCATATATCTAGCAATCTCAATTCTTTCATAAAATGATTAATGGTCATCCTACATCCATTGTGCGTACAGTCCAGTCCTGTTGATCTATCTATACCGGGATTCAATGTACAATTAAAATCCCCTGCTATTATATGTTGCCCTGTAAGTGATGATAAAATAAGAAATAAATTAGCAAAGAACTTTTGATCATCTATATTGGGACCATATAAGTTCACCAAATTTATATTTTCTAATAGCAAAGATCCTTGAATGATTAAATATCTTCCAAATTTGTCTCCAATTACATTTTTCACTTGAAATGGGACTGATTTATGTATGAGAGTCATAACTCCCCTGGCTCGGGATGAAAATGATGAGGTGAAAACACTTCCTTGCCATCTACTCCTAATTCTTTTTACATCCTCCTCTATTAGATGAGTTTCTTGTAAAAACACAATTTTTGAACCCATGTCTTTTATTTTATTCATAACTTGTTTAAGTTTTTTTAAATTCTGTAGACCTCTGCAATTCCATGAAGTTAAATTAAGATTAACGCTTTGGTTTATGATCAATAGGGAGTTTGGGATTACCTTGCAGTGTAAACATGCTCATACAGAGAAGCAAAAACATGAGTGGTTGAACATTCATCCTACAAACTACACACAAACAAATTCCCCCTTCCCACATTTGTGGTAATCCCCCCAAAATCAAAAGAAAAATTCCGTCTCCCGATATAGCCATCGACCGCTCCACACCTACGAGGATCAGCCAAAGCCACTCCTTCTTCATCCTCCCAATCACCCTAACTCTACTGCTTTTAATGACGTAACATTAACTCTCTTCTGTAGTTTTCCAACTTAACTCCAAAATTTTTAGCAACTTTGTACATCATAGTTTTTTGGGTTTTTTTAATATATAATACAATCTATATTTTGTAAGCTTGCTATTTGCTTCAAATCAGTCAGATGCCTGTGCAAATGCTTAACTATTCTACCTTATATTTTGTTCATGCTTAGCTCCCACCAGTCTGTTCTTGGATCTTCTTGATGAACTCCTGCGCCTCCTCTGGGGTCTTGAAGATGTGTGTTCTGCCCCCATACGTGGTCAACAGTCTCGCAGGATAAATTACACCATGACGAATCCCAAGGTTGCGCAGCTCTTTACGTACAGGATCAAACTGCTTCCTCAATTGTTGGATTCCTGTGGCCAAATCTGGGTAGAACCGCACCTGCTGGTCCTGGTGTTTAATCGCTCCTTTAGCTCGCGCAGCGTTGAAGATCTTCATCCTGTCTCTGTTGCTGAGAAACTTCATAATAAGCGTCCTCGGTGGTCCCTTATCTCTCCGTGGGCCAATACGATGTGCGCTTTCCAGAACGACTGCTGATTGCAGCTCCGCGCTGCCCAGCGCCTCCGGAATCCACTTTTCCAAAAAGGAACATGTGTCCCGACCTTCGGATTCCTCCGGTAGACCCACCAGCCTCAAGTTGTTCCGTCTCGACCGGGACTCCAAATCCAGGACATTATCTTCCAGACATTTATTTTTTTTTTCCAAAGTGCGCACCTTTAATTGAAGACCGGTGACGTCATCCTCAGCACTAGAGACACGAAGCTCCACCTGCGCCATTCGTTCTACACAGTCACCCAATTCCTTTCTCATTCCTTCCAATGCTGCCATAATCCCATCAAATTTAGAGGAAAAGTCTGCTCTCATTGAACTAATAGCAGCAAGCACTGCACCTGTGCCGTTTCCCACAGTCACCGCACCGCTGCTAGCTTCCTCCGCCATATATGGAGCTTTATCTGCTGCGTCACAGACCTGAAAGTCCGTTAATTTGGACTGTTTCGGCGGCTCGCTTTTTCCTCTACCTGGTTTTCCAGCCTTAGGCTTCACCGACATATCCTCGCCCAAACGCTGGGATACGTTCTGTCCCAAATGAGAGAGTTATTTGCCGATTTTTTTTCTCCAGGAGCAGAGCAGAGTGATACGTGTCCCTTTCACATGGCCGCCAAAACCGGAAGTCCCTCCGATCAGGCTTTTAATCCGGTTACTTGTGTCCATGTAAACATGATGATTATTGTTTTGGGGGGATTTCCACAGCAGGTAGAAATCAGCTGCAGAGGTTATGGAGGCAACCCCGCCCCTCTGCAACTCGCTCAGACACAAATTTGCATCTTTGTGTTGATTTTACATGTAATTACGCCGTGAGAAAAATTTGGCACTTTTGCGTTTGATCTGAACACACCTTAATATATCACTATACTCACTTGTCCATCTCCAAATCACTAAGGAGGACACTGGCAGAGCCCATGAAGTCATCTGTGGTCAGATCACGGTCATATACCTATGAAATAAATCACATCCAACAGTAACAGACTGATAAAATAACAAGTACCATGAAAGACTTACCCAAATTGGTGGCATTTACACCTGTCCACGCAATAATTATCACATCTAACTGTACAGTTAGGCATAACTAACTGCAATGCTGCTGATACCATTTAGTTGCAATGCTCCTGCACTGTGTATATAACTGTGTACATATGTATATTTATTTACTGCTTTGGCTAACCAATTCTTATCTTATTATCTTTATTTACTATTGCTCTGCTTGCTGCTATCCCTTTGCTCCTCCTGAAATTTCCCCATTGTGGGACTAATAAAGGCTTATCTTATCTTATACAGTGGTGTGAAAAAGTGTTTGCTCCCTTCCTGATTTCTCATTTTTTTGTGTTTGTCACACTTAAATGTTTCACATCATCAAACAAATTTAAATATAAGCCAAAGATAACACAAGTAAACACAAAATGCAGATTTTAAATGAAGGTGTTTATTATTGAGGGTAAAAAAAAAATAATCCAAACCTACACGGCCTTGTGTGAAAAAGTGACCCCCCGCTCCATTAAAACATAAATTAACCGTGGTTTATCACATCTTTGGAAAACAGAGTTCAATTTCTCTAGCCACACCCAGGCCTGATTACTGCCACACCTGTTGTCGATCAAGAAATCACTTTAATAGGACCGGCCTGACAAAGTGACGTAGACCAAAACATCCTCAAAAGCTAGACATCATGCTGCGATCCAAAGAAATTCAGGAACAAATGAGAAACAAAGTAATTGAGGTCTATCAGTCTGGAAAAGGTTATAAAACCATTTCTAAAGCTTTGGGACTCCAGCGAACCACAGAGAGAGCCATTATCCACAAATGGCGAAAACATGGAACAGTCGTGAACCTTCCCAGGAGTAGCCGGCCGACCAAAATTACCCCAAGAGCACAGTGACAACTCATCCAAGAGGTCACAAAAGACCCCACAGCAACATCCAAAGAACTGCAGGCCTCACTTGCCTCAGTTAAGGTCAGTGTTCATGACGCCACCATAAGAAAGAGACTGGGCAAAAATGGCCTGCATGGCAGAGTTCCAAGATGAAAACCACTGCTGAGCAAAAAGAACATAAAGGCTCATTTCAGTTTTGCCAGAAAACATCTTGATGACCCCCGAGACTTTTGGGAAAATACTCTGTGGACTGATGAGACAAAAGTTGAACTTTCTGGAAGGTGTGTGTCCCATTACATCCAGCTTAAAAGTAACACAGCATTTCAGAAAAGGAATATCATACCAAAAGTAAAATATGGTGGTGGTAGTGTGATTGTCTGGGGCTGTTTTGCTGCTTCAGGACCTGGCAGACTTGCTGTGGTAAAGGGAACCATGAATTCTGCTGTCTACCAAAAAATCCTGAAGGAGAATGTCCGGCCATCTGTTCGTGACCTCAAACTGAAGCACACTTGGGTTCTGCAGCAGGACAATGATCCAAAACACATCAGCAAGTCCACCTCTGAATGGCTTAAGAAAAACAAAATGAAGACTTTGGAGTGATCTTGTCAAAGTCCTGACCTGAATCTAATTGAGATGCTGTGGCATGACCTCAAAAAGGAGGTTCATGCTGGAAAACCCCTCAATGTGGCTAAATTACAACAATTCTGCAAAGATGAGTGGGCCAAAATTCCTCCACAGCTCTGTAAAAGACTCATTGCCAGTTATCGCAAATGCTTGATTGCAGTTGTTGCTTCTAAGGGTGGCCCAACCAGCTATTAGGTTTAGGGGGCAATCACCTTTTCACAGAGGGTGAATTTTTTTTTTCCCCTTAATAATAAACACCTTCATTTAAAAACTGCATTTTGTGTTTACTTGCATTATCTTTGTCTAATATTTAAATTTGTTTGATGATCTGAAACATTTAAGTGTGACAAACATACAAAAAACGAGAAATCAGGAAGGCAGCAAACACTTTTTCACACCACTGTATTATCACATCAAAAAAAAATGCATCATAAATGCATAGTCAAGTGTGCACAGGCATGCTGGTTGTGGTTTCAGCAGCAGTGGGAGCTCATCAAACTTTTCCCACACAGCTGCACATACACCTCCCCCTATAAGACTTTGGGGTTGCACCACTTGAGCTGCAGCTGTGGTAATTCCCCTCCAAAAAAAAACCCTTTTACTAATGTCTGGAGACATTTAAAGACGCCAAAACAAAAATGCTTGAGAAAGACGTTACCTTGATGTATAGGTTCTGATTCAGATCCTTCACAGGCAGGGAGAAGGACTCGTACCATGTTGGGTTGAGGTTTTTATAAACCACTTTGCTCTTGTAGAACGTTTTCCCGTCCAATTTGAATTTCACATAGGGGTCGCTGGTACCTGAGAATGAAACCATTAGGAAGCACGGTTATGATAAATATATAAATGTTTTCTTTTTACTTCAGATTAGAATGGATTAAATGGACATCTCCAGATCCTCCTGTCTCAGAAAGATCAAGGTCATCACAGGAGACCCCTCACATCCTGCCCACCACCTGTTTGACCTGCTTCCTTCTGGACGACGGTTCAGAGCAGTCAGGTCCCACACCTCCAGACTGACAAACAGTTTCTTCCCCTGGGTTATCCGAACTGCAAACAGTCAGAGGCCCCACCCCACCTCTTTCCAAACGCTCACATGCACAGAACTGAGGACCTTTTAATTATCACTATAGTTTTTGCACTCTGCACTTTCATGTATATTGACCCATCCGTGACACCACTGCTATGTATATTTTCCATAATCCTTGGGACATTTTACTCAATTGTGTGTTCAATTGTGTGTTCTGCACTCTTATGTATATAGTTCCATCTGTGAAGCCACTACCATACCTGTGTATATTTCCATAATACTGAGCTATTTTTATTTCAGTCGTGTGTTTAATCGTGTTTTCTGTAACCATGTTTAATCCAATCCTTCTCTCCTACTTTATTGTGCAGTAGCCTGGTGGAGCAACCACAATTTCGTTGTGCTGTACAACTGTACAATTACAATAAAGCTTATTCTATTCTATTTAACGTGCTCCTTTACACCTACACATGTTTATTCTGGGACTTAAATATTAACCATCTAAATCACTTTGGCTCTCATTTCTTTGGCCTCCCTGTTTTGAAGCCAACACTCTCTTGATTGGTTGCATCTTGAAGAATGGTTTGAACAGCAGTTTATATGCAACTGGGATCAGATTAAGGACAAACTTATTTTTATTATTATTAAGGATAAAATAAATACAAGTATTCCCCTCACAGAAACATCATAGAGAGCCAAAATGTTACAAATTGAGCTTTTAGAGTGGTGGGAAAACTGAATATTTGTCTAATAGTGGTTACTTTCACAGAAGCAATTCTTAAAAAATACTTTAATTTGTAAAATAATGAAAAAAAATGTCAATTTTAAGCAGTATATGGCTAAGCATTAAAGGTCCCAAACTGTATTTCCCAGGGATCAATTTTAGGTTTTTGTAGTGCTGTCAAAGATAATATAACAATAATAATAATAATACAGTAATTTATGATTTAAAACTGATATAGATCTGTGAGTGCCCTTATTTCTTCCATTATGGGGTGAAAATGAATTGCATTCCCAGATTTAATTACTTATTACAGGCTCTTCCAGTAAAAATTCCCTTAAAACTTGAAACAGTTTGACAGGCTATATAATAAGCTTCTATGGAAGCTTAGAGGCCAGTAGATCAAGGGGGATTGGGGGTTCCCAATCTGCTCCTCTATCATTACACGCTTAGCTTAAGACATTTATTGCAGACTTCCGGTTGAGCAGCCGAGCACACTAGATGTCCTCCTCGCGGCTCCTGCACGATTTGATATTTAAAAGTACTTTTGCAAACTCCTGCAACGATTATTTCCGTTCCTCCACGACTAGAGACTCCAGGGACTGCTACCATGCCAAAGACAGATCAAAAAACAAAGGATATGTCATCTTTTTTGACGGCAGCACAGGGTGCAGTGGTTAGTACTGTTGCCTAACAGCTAGAAGGTTCCAGGTTGGAATCCCCAGGCTGGCAGGGGTAGGAACCTTTCTGTGTGGAGTTTGCATGTTCTCCCTGTGCTGTGTGGGTTTACTCTGGGGGCTCCGGTTTCCTCCCACAATCCAAAGACATGCATGTTAGGTTAACTGGTTGTTCTAAATTGTCCCTAGATATCTGTCTCCTATAGGCCCTTAGAATAGAGGGTTAGTACTAGTGAAGCACTTTGAGTGGTATTTGAGACTAGAAAAAGCACTATATAAGTACAGGTCCTAACTCCGCGGCTAAGTCAGCTAGCCAACCTGCACAGCTGCTCCCCTCTCCTTCATCAGCAGAGTCAGCCGCTGCTGACGTTCAGGCTGCTATTGACAAACTAAGGAAGGAAAATCTTGAGTTGCTAGCAAATTTTCAGAAAGAATGTGGGGAAGCTATTTCAGCCCTGCAGCAAGTTGTTGATGAACGCGGGAGAACAATTCGAGACATGGAGGAATCCCTCACCGACACCTGTGACAGACTCACAGGGCTAGACGAGACGGTGACTCGGCTTACGAAGGAAAATGAGGCAATTAAGAAACAACTGGACTACTTGAGCAACTACACACGAAGAGAGAATATCTGCATTACTGGCTTACCCGAGTGTGAGGAGTTGCCCGATCCAGCTAACTTTATCAGTGGTCTCCTTCCTGAAGTTTCTGGTCCAGCTGCTTTTGAGATGCCAATTATCATTGACCGCATCCACCAGACTGCCGCATCCAGACCTTCAGCGGCGGGGGACAGGCCAAGGCCACTCCTGGTCCAGATGCACAGCTACAGGGTCCGAGAGCTAATACTGCATCTCGCCAGCCACCACAATGGACCAATTTTGTACCAAGGCATGCGGATCCACTTCTTCCCAGACGTCAACCTGGAGGTGGCCCGGCTCCGCTCCTCCTTTAACACGGTGAAGCGCAGGCTCCATCAAGCTAACATCTCTTTTCGTCTTTATCACCCCGCTCGTCTGGCTTTCGTGTGGAACAACGATCGGGTCAGCTTTACAAGCCCTTCAGAAGCGCTTTGGTTCATTAACAAACATGTACTGACTTTGACAACCACGGGGGACTCCGCCGATACTGCAGATGACTGACTCTCAGGTACTGCAGATACTTTTTACACCAGAAGTTCAAAGTGTGTTGAGCCTAGAGTTATTGTTAAACGTTAAATATGTTAAGCTTCAGTGCTGTGATTGTTCATGTGATTTTATTGTAATGGTGTCCCTCAATAATTATACTAACTAGAATATTGTTTATGTGCTGCCACTTATCCCGAATTATTTGGGGTTTGGACTATTTAGAGATTTTTCACCCCCTCTCTTTCTCTAGTTCATAATAGCCTTACTATTACAGGACTGTCTTTGAGGGTGTCCTGGCTTCATTTTTTTAGTTTTCCACTCCCCATTGTTCTTAATCGTTTTTTTTTCCTTTTTTTCCCATTGTGCTTCTTGTATAATTATTCTGTTTGAGACCCTAATGGTCGTTACGTTATGGTCTTTGGTACTCTTTATAATACTGCCCTGGCACTTGTTAACATTTATGCTCCAAACTGGGATGACGTCAATTTTTTAACCATCTTTTCAGCTCCATCCCAAATTTAGACAGGCATCACCTAATTCTTGGTGGTGACTTTAACCTAGTTTTAGATCCTAGTCTTGACCATTCTTCTAACAAACCCTGTCCCACCTCAAAATCATCCGAAGCAATTAAATTATTTATGAATGATCATGAATATGTTGACCCTTGGCGTTTTAAACTCTCATCCTTAAAATCCTATTCTTTCTTTTCACCTGTACATAATTCTTTTTCCTGAATAGATTATTTTTTTTAATTCATGCCTTTTTACTTGGCTCAATGAAAGCCTGTGACTATGAAGGTATTGTGATCTCAGACCATGCACCCCTTAAACTTCAAATGGCTATACAGGAAACTATGTCACCTAGACCCTGGTGCTTCAATCCTCTTCTTCTTTCAGGCCCTAATTTTGTATCTTACTTAACAGATGAAATTGATTTATTTCTTGAAACCAATTCTATTTTGGACACTTCAGCATCTATTTGCTGGGAAGCTTTAAAGGGTTATTTGCGTGGACAGATAATCACCTTTACTTCACACTAACAAGCATCACAAAAGTAAAATTTCTGAGCTCACCTCCTCTATTCTCCACCTGGACCATCAGTATACAATAGGCCCCACACCGGGGCTCCTTAAAGAAAGGACAATCTTAAAGACTGAATTTGACCTCTTAACACTCAATGTGCAGAGGAATCTCTTCTTAAATCTCGGCAAAAAATATTTGAAGATGAGGATTAACCTACCAGGCTCTTAGCGCAACAACTTCACAAAATTTCACAAAAAAACTGCTTCAAGAATTATTTCGGCAATTAAAACTTCCTCTGGCCCTACTACCTCAGACCATAGGCTTATCAATAATGAGTTTAAAAGTTTTTACTCTAAGTTATATACATCTGATTCTCAACATGACCCAAATTTATTTACTAACTTTTTTTTAATAATTTGAACATTCCTCAACTTAATCCAGATGATGCTGCATCACTTGAAGAAACAGTCACCCCTGAACTAATAAAAACTTCAATCTTATCTTTGCAGAGTGGGAAAACTGTGGGGCCTGATGGCTTCCCAGCTGAATTCTATAAGAACTTTTGTAACAAGCTTGTGTCTCTCCTACATATGGAGTCATTTCAGGTGAAAGTGCTCTCCTCAACTTTATATCAAGCCACCATTTTGCTTTTATTAAAAAAGATAAAGACCCCCTGTACTGCTCTTCTTATCGACCAATAAGCCTTCTTAATCAGGACTTCAAAATTCTGGCCAAAGCTCTTGGTCAGAGTTTAGAATTAATCCTCCCCTCTATTATCTCCGACAATCAGACTGGCTTCATCTGTAACAGACAGTTATTTTCTAATGTGCGCAGACTACTTAACATTTTACACACCCCCTCTGTGCACTGTGCTCATGAGGCTGTTATTTCACTTGATGCGGAAAAGGCCTTTGACCGTGTCGAGTGGGATTACCTCTTCTTCACAATGGGCAAATTTGGCTTTGGCCCTAATTTGGGGGTTAAGCTGTTACATGCATCACCTATGGCAGGGGTGTCCAACCATGTGCCATGGAGAGCCAAGACCCTGCAGGTTTTCTCTTCTACCCAGTCTCTTCAGCAGGTGTTTTCACTTATCAGCAATCAGTGGGAAGAAGTTCACTGAAATCTGCTGTTGAAGACACTGGTTGGAGGTAAAACCTGCAGGGTCTTGGCTCTCCATGGCACATGGTTGGACACCCCTGACCTATGGCCTCCATTTTTACCAACTAACTAATGTCTGACCATTTCCACTTACATAGAGGCACAAGACAGGGGTGCCCTCTGAGCCCCCCCCCCCTTGTTTGCTATTGCTACAGAACCTCTTGCTATAGCTTTGAGACAGCACAACAGGATAGAGGGAATTGTCGGGGTGGTCAGGTACAGTCTCTTTTTATGCAGATGACCTCCTTCTTTTCATCACAAACCCTACCACGACTGTCCCCCATGTCTTTTCGACACTCACTGCTTTGGGAGCCATTTCTGGCTATAAGCTTAATTTGCAGAAAAGTGAGTATTTTTCTTTAACTTCTTCCTCCACTCTCCTAATCAATGGACCTTTTAAAGCTGTGAAGAATTCTTTTCATTACCTTGGCATAACTATTACTAGGTCGCATTCAAAACTCTTCCATGCTAATTTCACCCCCCTTCTTGAACGCTGTAAATCCAACTTCGCAAGATGGGCTGGCCCTCCCACTTTCTTCAATTGGCAAACTTAATTCAGTGAAAATGAATATCCTCCCCAAATTTCTTTACCTGTTTCAATGTCTTCCTATCTTCATTCCTCGCTCATTTTTTTTAAAACACTGCAACAATTAATCTCTGGTTTTATTTGGGGGGGGGGGGGGCAGCAAGGATATGTAAAGAATTTCTTGAGAGGCCTAAACATCTGGGCGGTCTTTCCTCGCCTGATTTTCAATTCTACTATTGGGCTGCTAATCTGAGTAACATGTCTTTCTAGCTTCTTCCTCCAGATAATGCAAACCATCCTGCATGGGTTAACACTGAGGCCTCACTGTGTCGTCCCTACTCTCCGGCGGCTCTCCTCGGAGCGTTGCTTCCTCTTCCGGTCTCCATTTCCAAAAAGTACGCGGTGGTGTGGCATTTGTTAAAGACCTTGAGGCAGTTTAAGTTGACTCTTGGTATATATGGCATTTCTCTATTCTCCCTGTTCGGGATAATCCCTTATTCCCTCCTGCCACTCATTCCTCTTCTTTTGTTAGCTGGGCTGCCAGGGGCATACAGAATCTCCAGCACTTGTACACAGATAATACTTTCACCAGTTTCACCACACTTGCAGTCAAATTTAACTTGCTGCGCAGTCACTTCTTTCAGTATCTTCAGATAAGGGACCTGGTCAGAAAGAAGTTTCCCAACTTCCCACTCTACCCACCTGAAACTCACCTGGATCATATCATGACCAAGTGCTTGCAGTCTCAGAGGAGGAGGTTCGCTAAAATATACAAATGTAGTATTTCAATTAATACACCTTTGATAGCTATCATCAAACAACACTGGGAAGATGAGCTCGGTTTTGACATTGAGGATGATATTTGGGACACGGTCCTTAAACGTGTACACTCTTCATCTATTTGTGCACTTCACAGTTTGATCCAATTTAAAGTATTGCATCGTCTCCATTATTCCAAATCTGCCCTAGCTAAAATATATCTGAACACAGACCCCCTGTGTGACCGATGCAAACTAGTGCCTGTGACCCTTTATCATATGTTTTGGGGATGTCTTGAGTTAGGTCATTTCTGATCCTCATTCTTTAGTTTATTCTCTAGAATATTTAAGAAAAATATCCCTCCTTCCTCCCGACTGCTATTTCTGGTGTACACCCAACAAACACATCTACAACTTTCCAGCAGAATAAGGGTCTCGCTTTTGCAGCCTTACTAGCACGACGATTAATATTGCTGAATTGGAAAAACGCTGCCCCGCCCACCCACACTCACCTCATTCGTAATATTATGTCTAATCTTAAAGTGGAAAAGATTCGATACACTGTAAACGGTGCCCTCCAGGACTTTCACAGCATTTGGGACGGCTTTATAAAGCTTGTGAAGGAGCTGGATGGTCTACAATTAGACTGAAGGACATTCAACAGTCTGTTTACTCTGATATGCTCTGGTTGACAATATTTCACCTTTGTCCATGCAACTGGCGACCCCCCCCCCCCCATGTGTGACCTGTCTTACGTGGAGTTGATTGTTTTTATGAGTAAGTGGTGTGTACAGGGGTTTTGGTTTTCTGTCATTATTTTTTCCTGTTTTTTTTTTTTTTAATTTTATTATTTTTCTCTTCTCTGTTTTGTTTAGGGTTTACCACTGTTTGGGGTGTTGATACATTGTGGATTATCTGTTTTACATTCAGGCTGTGTCTTTGTCATATGAATGTATAGTACTAATTCTGTATGTACAGCCAAGAAAATTCAATAAAAATACTTAAAAAAAAAGACATTTATTGCACTGGGCACCACCAGAGAGAGCCCCTCCATGGTTCAACTCTTGTGTAATCCCCGCCCCATGCACTTTATTTCCATTAAACTCCCGTCCAAGATAAAAACCCATCCAATTCTCTCCCATATGCAATGGGTTTGGAAAAGGGTGGTATACATTTTTAAATTTGACCCCACCTTCACACGGCAGCTTTATCTGGTTGAATTCTAAGCTTCCCATTGGAAACTCGCCGTTTCTTTGGAGGTCACAGATCGATAAAGGAATTTTAGTTCTTGGGGGCCTTTATCATATGGGCACGCTGAAGTCTTTCAGTGATTTGAAAGCCCAATCTCTGATACCTGAGGACCAGTTTTGGAAGCTCTTGCACATCTTGCACATCATCACATAGGCATCTAGATCATCAGCATCTAGGCATTTACTTCTTACACAGTTTCTCCACCTACCGTGAATTTTCTTACGCAGATATTGAAAGTATCTGGTAAGGGACATGAGGCCTCACATTAATACCTGTTGTTAGGGAAACACTGGGACAAATGCTCCTCTGCTCTTAAATTAGCATGGGAAACAGATCTCAGTGCGTCCTTTACAGAAATGGAATGGACTAGGATCTTGCGCAATCACAAAAAGTGTCCAGAGAATTGAAAATCAGACTTATTCAATTTAAGATTCTAAACGGGGTGTACTGGACCCCATCTAAATTACACAAAGTCAAATTAATACAGACCCCGACTTGCCGGAGATGCCACAGTAGGGAGGGTACATTGGTTCACATGTTGTGGGACTGTTCCAAAATACAACATTTTTGGACCAATATCCACAATAATATGATACACATTATAAACCGGGAAGTACTTTTCTCAAAGAGGCTCTTTATATTAGGGGGCCACTACCTGTTGAAGATTACCCACCTCATGTTGCAGAATGGGTACAAACTGCACTCGTGCTGGGACGCAAGCTTATTATTTCAGAATGGAAGGCCTCAACTGCTCCCTCTATTAACACTTGACATAATTACATTGGCAGACTAGCCGCATTGGAAAGTCTCTCAAGTAGACTTTTAGATAAAGTTGAGATTTATTTTTTGAAATGGTGGAGATACTTCTCGAGTATTCAAGGCTCACACACTGGCCACACCAGAGACGACTGAAGTGAATGTGTAAATACCCTCTTCTAAATCTCACACATTACTGATCACTGCATTTAAATCACAAGAGCGGACTTCGCAGGCTATGGAAGAGTGTTTTGTTCCTATATATGAGATTCTATGTATGTTGTGATTATTTTTTTCTCTTCTTTTGTATATGACACACTTTGAAAGTAATATGCAAGTTACCTCTACAAAAGTTGTGTATATACTGAAAAGACAATATTAATCATAAAGTATAGTAATTTATGTGCAATTAAGGTGCATGGTGATGTATGTTTTGGACCCTGATAGCTTTCCATACTTAAGGCTGTTTGCTCACGCCGTAGTCCAGGAAATCAGGAAGAAAGGTCACATACCTGTAGCTTTCTGTGTAGTTTTACAGCTCATCAAAAGAGTTTCTTTAAAGTTCTGTCTGAAACTGAGCTTATCAATGACGCCCTAATCTGAATGGCTAAAAATATTTTTGAGTGGGAAAATTTTAAATAAGGAGGCAGTCAGGGTGTCTTTGTTTAGCTAACCAAGGGTGCTTTCACCCATTTGGTTCAGACTTGTGGATGTTTCAGTTTGGTTCAGACCAAAATTCTAGGTGAAACCTCCCTGAACCACAATCCGGACCAAAGGGCCGAAATTTGGTCCGGCAAAAAGAAATGGTCTTTGTTCAGATCAAACTGAACCTTGGTACAGTTTCTTTAGTGTGTGAAAGCAATTTTCAGAAAGTTTTGGACTTTTGGACCAAACACAGTAAGTTAAGGCAGCTGATGAGAGGAAAAATGAGCCGTGGCAGCACTCAGAGAAAAGAAGAGATCCAGCTTTTTACTGAAATATGGCCATTAGCAGCATAAATATAAAAATGTAGAAACTCACAAGATATTTTCGGAGATGGTGCAAAAGAATTTATGAAAAAAAAATGGACGAGAAATACCACCTGAAAATCATCACGGCTGATGAGAAGGACAAACATCCTTCTTAATGAAGACCTGGCTAATGTTCTAGCCTCACTAAACTAGCTCACCGACTATTATGATGCAGTCTTCCCCTGTTTCGTCTTAAAGGGCAGTTACTGATGTGCCCAGAGCTGCAGAAAACGCCTTGTAGGGTGAGTAGCTTGTTTGCTAACTACCGGTCTGTGCTAATAACACAAACAAGATAGGGGTGCATCATGTAAAGTTGTTTAGTTTGCTTGGAAAAGGAACAATGTGAAACTAAACCTAACCAGACCAAATGTAGACAATGTAACAAAAATATGGACCTTGGCGCGGACTTTCAGGTGTCAAAGTGCCCTTACAGAACTAACGGGCAGCACAGTGGTGCAGTGGTTAGCACTGTTGCCTAACAGCTAGAAGTTTCCAGGTTTGAATCCCTAGGCTGACAGGGGTGGGAACCTGTCTGTGTGGAGAGTTTGCATATTCTCCCTGTGCTTCTCTGGGAACTCCGGTTTCCTCCCACAATCCAAAGAGACTAGAAAAAGCGCTATATAAGTAAAGGTCCTTATCCCCTTATCCCTAAAGCTGGGGTGTGGTTTGTGATGTCATAAAGACTAGGAAGTGTAACCCACTCATTTCTTTAGGAGTTTAACGTCTTGCATTCCGGTGTACCGCGGACGGGCACATCTCTGCGTCCTAGAGCGCACGAGGGTGCACGAGAGCGCCCTCGTGCATCCTAGAGCGCACTGAAAAAAAAAGCTGCATTTCCATTCTTCCACTACAGACACAGCCGTGAACAGATCAGATATGATTGACCTCTCATTCGACTAATAAGAGCCTTGAATTGGGTTTCTGAAACCTTGAAGAACCAATGACTGAAAACCTAGCAAGAAGGACGCGCCTACCAACACTGCGAATGCAGCGAGCCAATTGAAGCACAGAAGTTCGAAAGCTGTTTTGTGTAAGGCTGGGTGAAGAGAGACTGACTGCTGCAGCAGATGAAAAAAGGACCTGCAGGAAGAACCGCCATAGACCCAGCAGCACGGAGACCACCCACAAGTGCGACCTGTGTGACAGGGACTGCCATTCGCGCATCGGCCTGTTCAGTCACAGGCGGTGCTTTTTTTTTATTCCAGCAGAATAGACGTTTAGGATTCTCTTCCATGGTCATCATAGACCGATGGAGGCCGACGACGAAGGCTGGGTGACACACACGCGTTCGCCAGTCTTTTTGAATTACTACTGTTATTTGTTTTGAAAAATCGTTCGCCAAAACCGCAATCATGGAAGCGCAAAACCGCAATAATGGAATTATGTTTTGACCGGTCGCGAGACCAGAACCATGAGTCCGTAACAAGCAGACCAGTGTCGCGTTCGTCTGACAATGAGGAAGAGAAGTTCGCCAGCTACGCTGCTGCTGTGAACAGGTAAGTGTTATAAGCTAAATTATTCTTTATCCCTGAAAATTGTAATCAAAAATGACTTTTGACCGATCGGTAAATTACAACTGTGCGGCGCACGAAGTCCGAAGTCTGTGCGCCACGTCCGGACCATGAACGCCCCCCCCCCCGCTACTCTTCTGTAGCGAGGGGGGGGGGGCCGCGGTGACCGCGGTGACTGCACCGCGGTCGCCACATCGCCACATGACTATTCCATCATGTAGCGATGGCCGATGTCCGTCCTCTGTAGCGGGGTGGTGGGAGTTTTTATCTTCTACATTACAAATATTTTAGAATAATTTTTAGTGCACTGTAGGTTATTTTTTCTTGTAAAAAAAAGCCACACATTTTTTACGTGGCATGCTTCTTTGTGTGTGGGGGCTTGTTTGTTCATTCATTCATGAATGAATGAATAAACAGCCCCCCCCCCCCACACACACACACAGCCCTGAGTGTCACCTTTCATTAGAGCCCAAGATGAAGCTTCTATATTGAATCACTTTAAAAGTTACAGACGTTTTTCCAAACTGTGCCATTTGGCACAATTTGACAACGTTCAAAAACGCCTGGGAACTACCTGAGAACAAAGCTGTGTAATATATTCATTTTTTGTGGTATTGTTACAAAATTTTGACCTCAGCTGGATAACACTTGGTTCTACATTTCTGTTGCATTTTCCAGCCCGAATCTGAAGCTGTGTGTTATTTGCAAGCATTTGTATCCAAAAAAACACCCAGGCGAAATTTATTTTCTTCAAGTTCAGTATGTTTAGATGACTGTTACTCAGTGGCCGGAGCACTTAGAGAGATTATGACTGTTTTGCCAAAAAATTCAAAGTGTTTTCTTTTAAATGAGACCAACCCCATGAAGATGCTGCAAAGGGTTGAAGAACAGCTTTTGATTTACTTTGGGCATGTTATTTTTTGGTGTTTTTAGGGATTTTAGGGATCCGTTTGGGGTTGGTCTCATTTAAAAGAAAACACTTTGAATTTTTTGGAAATCTTTGTAGTGGAAGAACAGAAATGCAGCTTTTTTTTTTCAGTGTGCTCTGAGACGCACAGTGTGCGTCCTAGTGCACACGAGGGCGCGCTAGGACGCAGAGACGTGACCGCCCGCGGTATCCCGGAGTGCAAGAGGTTAACTAAATAAAAACACTGTGCAATTGTTTGCAAAGTGGGCATTTTAACATTTCAACAGTTTACAAGTTAAAACCCCCCAAAATGCCACTTTGTAGACTATGGGACCTTTAAAATGAGTCCAAAAGGTTTCTATAAACTGAAAAGTGATCACTAAGTCAATAATGTTTCAGGCTTGTTTGATCACAGCTCCTCTTGTTTGTACTTCAGCTTTCAAAAGCATTAGCATGACTGACTGCAGTAAAAAACAACTGAACGAAGCTGCCTCTAATTTCCAAAGCAGTTGATTCAACAGCCACTGACTCTCAACTCTGAATTTTCTTCAAAAACAGATGCGCTGGTTTTCAGGAAACGGCGATGCGACCTGTTAAAGTCTGTATGGAGGATGTGGTTGTGGTAAAAAAAAAACCATGGGGCCACAACTTTCTGAAATGATAGCTTTTAGCTTCCTCCCTAAAAATGGACATCAGCTGAAAAGGTTTCTGAGGTTGTGGCATGGGAAAAGGGAGAAATTACATGACAGGATTCAATTTTCCAGGGTTTTACTAAGTATCTGGGCAACACGGTGGTGCAGTGGTTAGCACTGTTGCCTTACAGCTAGAAGGTTCCAGGCTCGAATCCCCAGGCTGGCAGGGGTTGGAACCTTTCTGTGTGGATTTTGCATGTTCTCCCTGTGCTGCGTGGGTTTACTCCGGGGGCTCCGGTTTCCTCCCACAATCCAAAGACATGCATGTTAGGTTAATTGGTTGTTCTAAATTGTCCCTAGATATGGATGTCTAGTAACTTTTTGCAACTTAATGCTGATAAAACTGAAGTCCTTATTGTAGCACCTAATAATCTAATTCCTAAGTTGGTTAATAGCATTGGTTCATTAAGCTCTAACGTACGGTCTAATCTAAAAAATCTTGGTGTCATTTTCGATCAATCAATGAGTTTTGATCAGCATGTCAAATCTCTGACCCGGAGTTGTTTTTTCCACCTTAGGAATATATCCAAAATTAGGTCATTGGTTTCCTACACTCAGTTAGAAATCATTATTCATGCCTTTGTTTCTTCACGTTTGGACTACTGTAATGCTCTTTTTACATGTCTTAGCAAATCCTCTTTACACCGCCTACAGTTAGTCCAGAACGCTGCTGCAAGATTACTAACTAGGGTCCAGTAGATTCTGTCATATCACTCCTGTTTTGGCCTCCTTGCATTGGCTTCCTGTAAATTATAGAATTGATTTTAAAGTTCTTGTTCTTACTTACAAAGCCATTCATGAAGAGGCGCCTTTTTATATTAGTGACCTGCTCTCTCTACACCAGCCCAGCAGGTCTCTCAGGTCTACTCATCAGAATCTATTGGTAGTCCCTAGTACTAGGCTCAGAACCAAAGGTGATAGAGCCTTTGCTGCTGTTGCTCCCAGACTGTGGAACTCCTTGCCTTTTGAACTTAGATCTGCACCTTCCATTGGTGTTTTTAAGAAGAAACTAAAGACCCACCTTTTTACCCTGGCTTTTTAATTAACTATGTGCTGATTGTACTTTTATGTGCTTTTACTGTCTTTGTTTTTTTTACTGTTTTATGTGCCTGTGTTTTTATTTTGTTTTTTTACCATGTTAAGCACTTTGTGACTCTGTCTGTGAAAGGTGCTCTATAAATAAACTTATTATATTATTATATCTATCTCCTATAGGCCCTTAGAGTAGAGGGTTAGTGCTAGTGAAGCGCTTTGAGAACAGCGCTACATAAGCACAGGTCCTTATCCCTTATTCTGCACATCAACCAGATGAGGGCAGCAGACAACAAAACAGTTAAACCGTGATCATGGGTCAGCAGAGGTGGGCATTCATTCATTCATTCATCTTCTTCCGCTTAATCCTTTTCGGGTTGCAGGGGGGCTGGAGCCTATCCCAGCATCTTTGGGCGAGAGGCAGGGTCCACCCTGGACAGATCGACAGTCCATCGCAGGGCCAACACAGAGAGACAGACAACCATTCACTCTCACAGTCACACCTAAGGACAATTAACCTAACTTGCATGTTTTTGGCATGTGGGAGGAAACCAGAGAAATCCCGGAGTAAACCCACGCAGACACGGGGAGAACATGGAAACTCCACACAGATCACTGTTGGTTGGGGGGCTGGGATCGAACCCAGGATCCCCCGGCCAAGGGTGAGTTGCTGTGCTGCCGCAGTGCTAACCACTCCTCCACCGCGCCGCCCCAGAGGTGGGCAGTGAAGAGTTAATCCCCCCATCTCCATTCATGGGTGTAAATCGAGGGGGGGCAGAGGGGGACATTGCCCCTCCCAACCTAGAAAAAAGAGAACTGTCTGCCCAATATCATCATAAACATATGTTACATAACTGAATAGCATGATTTTGAAAGACCAGTTCCAAGCAGAAATGAAAAAAAAAACCTTCAACTTCTCGTAGATTTGCAGCTTTTATCTTAAAATTTTGTGACTTTTTTCCTCATAGATTTGCACATTTTTCTTGTAAATATGCAGCATTTTTCCTGTAAATTTGCAACTTCTTTCCTCAGAAAATTGCAACTTCTTTCCTAATAAATCTACAACTTTTTCAAAGAAATTTTTGACTTTTTTCTCAAAAATTTGACATTTTGTCTTCATAAATCTGCAACTTTTGTCACAAATTTGTGACTTTCTTCTAAAAAAATCTGTGACTTTTCTCAAAAATCTGACTTTTCTTCCTCATAAATCTGCAACTTTTTTCTCAAAACAATCCTAACCCTTTTTCTCAGAAATTTGCATTGTTTTCCTTTTAAATTTGCAAAATTTTCCTGTAATTTTTAATTTTTTTTCATAGATTTGCAACTTTTTTCTAAAAAAAAAAATTGTGACCTTTTTTCAAAAATTTGACTTTTTTCCTCATAAACTGTCAACTTTTTCTTGTAAATTTTCAACTCTTTTCTCATAAATTTTTAAACTTTTTTCCTGTATATATTAATCTTTTTTTCTCATAAATTAGCAACGTTTTTCTTATAAAACTGCATTTTTTCCCTCATAAATTTGTAATGCTTTTTTCTGTAAATTTTCAACTTTTTCTCATAAATTTACAACACTCATTTGGATGCTGGTTAAATGTTTATTCTGTATAATTCAATTGTAATTTGTGACTTTTTTTAAATTGTCATCTTTTATCATATCTTTGCACCATTATTGTTGCAAATTTGTACTTAATTTACATTTATACGTTTGTACCGCCTGTTAATTGGTGAATCCCTCCCCCCCTTCCCAATCCTCCTTGTTAACAAACACAAATCACCTCCTGTGTGCACTGAAGGAACTTTTTCAGAGGATTGTACTTTTTGAGCAGTTTTGGTGCAGGATACTTCTGCCCTTTGGTTTTGAAGAAAAGCCAGTGCTTTTACTAATAGGGGTAAATCAAGTGAGGGATGGGAGCAAGTCCCCCACCTTTGAAAAGAGAGAGAATTTAAGACATTACATAGAATAAAAGCCACCAGCATCCATATAAACATTGTGAATTTACAAGAAAAAAAATTGCAAATGTATGATGAAAAATTTAGAAGAAAAAGTAGTAAGTTTATGATGATAACATTTATGAGAAAACATTTTTTGTACTGATGCTGAGCATGTATTTATGCTTCAATAGAATTTCCTTCAGTTATGCCACATGATACAGAAAGGTTTATAAAAAATTCTCTTTTGTCCAGGTTGATTTATGTTGGTGCATGTCTGTGGTCCGTGTAATCTGGTCCGTGTAATCTGACCAAACATGCTTTTAAACAGTCATGTGCTCTTAATAATAATCTAGTGAAACCCAATCCTGCAGCCTGCCGACCCTCCCCTTTGTGCTTGCTATTGTCTGCACCCGTGGTCTCGTCGTGTCAATACGGCATCACACGAGAGAGGAAAATGCAATCCGAACACAGGCCGGGAGTAAAAGGCCTGCCACGCTGAATGCTGGGTGTGGCTAAAGCAGGCTCTGATATGTTATGTGGAATCCTGCCCAGACTGTTACCGGAGATTCACAGCTAACCCGACACTCGGCTGTCTCCGGTGTCCCTGGAGTTGATGACACAGCGTGTAATCATAAAACACACATTCCTGCCTGTCATTAAGGAATCAAGGCTGAATATACAAAACTGAGCCACAGTGCAAGGAAAACCAGACTGTCAGTGATGGAGTAGCTCATTCTGGCCTGATGAAGTCACAGAGTGTGCTCAAATCTCCTGACCGCTGACCTTGCTCTTGAGCACAGCCTAGATACAGACCCATTTGAGGGTCGTGTGTGAGTATGGTGAGCATCGTGGCAAATGGCTAGGAGGAGAAGTGATTCCATGTTGTTACATTACTCTTTCTGCTTTGCTGGAATGAGCTAAAAATGTGCAATTAAAGTGCAGTAATCGAGTTAACTATGGACATGTGATTAAATTTGTGACTGTTTTCCAAGTAAATTAGCGATTTTAATGTACAGTAAAATTTGAAACTTTTGCCCAGGGCCAGTTCTAGGCATGCATATATAAGGGGGCAGTCAGAAAGGTCAAGGGGGCATCATGGGTTCACTTCATGCTCTCGCAGCAATGACGATTGAGGGGGGGTGCTACCTGAATAATATCGTTAATCCAGTCATTGTGCCCATGCATGAATAACACAGGCCTAATTTCATCTTCATGGCCAACAATACTCCAGCTCATGGAGGTTGAATCATTAGGGAACAGCTGCTGGAGGCTGGGGTACCTCAAATGGAGTGGCCTGCACTTTCTCCAGACCTGAATCCCTTAGAAAACCTATGGGATCAGCTGAGTCACTGTGTAGAGGCTCATAACCCTCACAACCTCAATGACCTGAGGGCCGACCTTCAAGAAGAGTGGAATGCCATGCCTCAGCAGACAATAAGTCACCCTGTGAACTGTATGAGACGTCATTGTCAAGCTGTAATTGATGCTCAAGGGCACATGACAAGTTATTGAAACGATAACATTTTTTTGTTGTGGCATACTCACCACTGTTGTTGGCTTTTGTTTCAATAAATTGTTTGAGATGAGGAAATCACCATTGCATGCTTCTACTTAAATGCCCTACTTTCATGATGTTATATCACTGTAGCGTGAACTTTTTACATTTTCCATAAATTCCACCTGAAAGCCAAATATCCCTAACTTTTTGTGAGTAGTGTGTGTGTGTGTGTGTGTGAGTGGTGGACCCTCAGGGCCATCAAAGCCTTCTCTGCTGGCCTAAACACTATCAGAATTATATTTACAACCTACATTCTTGTATTTGTTCCATGAGGATGTATTAAATTATTCCCAATAGTTTATCCTCTTCATTTCGTAGCTTTTCTCTTGGTTGCACTTCTTCCAGTAGTGTAATACATGTTAGTTTTTTGTCCAATCATATTTCAGCCATCTGTGTTGCCAGGGTCAAGCAAATCTGCCTGGGACCTTCAGGAATTAACAGTGCGGCTCTGTAGGTTAAATTACTGTAACTGTTGAACTTATCCCGTTGCTTTAACCAATCAAATGTCTTCTGTACATCCAGGGATACACACAGTAGACATCCAAGAAAGTCGGCATTTTCACGTCTTTTGATTGGATGGTTTGACTCCTCCACCCACAATGCAGAGGATAACTAGCTAGCAAAATGCCAGTGAAACAACTTGCTTAAGCAGCTACAATATACTGTATCTGCTTAAATATAATAGCTGTTTTTCCACCCACAATGGCTGACAGGGGAGAGGAGAATGATTTGGTCGCTGATATTTAAAAAAAAAAAAAAAACAATTTTCCAGACGGACTTTTCAAGAAAAGCTGGTCATTGTGAAGAGAGGTCGACCAACCCTGAAGCTAGCAGGCTCGTCTCAGCCAGGGAAAGGATTTGTCTGTCACTTCCAAATTAGCAATGAGCGGCACCCTTGGATTACAGGCTCCAAGGAGTGCTGCAAAATATCTTGCTGGGAATGTCTGTTGTTTGCAGCTGATCGAGTAGATACTTGGAGCCAGACAGGGTTTGCAAACTTCAGCCGTCTGTCACACCATGAAGATTTCAGCAGTGTTTGCCAAACATAAAAATTAGTCTAAAACGCTAGTGTAACCCAGTATTAAAAACGCGAATAAAATTATGAATATTGATACCGCTTTTAAAAAGAAAAACACCCATTTCACAATGGGAGTAAATAATTTAAAGATGAATATTTAAATAAATATATATTCATAAAACAGTAGGGAACATTTTCTGGGGAGTTTTGATAAAGTTCCAAATGTTTTTATTTTGTATTTTGAGCAACCAATGGCTGCGCCGTTGTTTGGCAGCGCCAGCCAATGGGTTAAGCGCTCTCTCTCCGGGTCTGGGTATGACTTACATTTTTTGGCTCAGTCACACCAGACGCCGAAAGACACCGACCAAGAGAGAGAGACGGTCCTTGATGATATGGCGATGCTAACGTGCTAATAGCAGTCTTTGTCTCAGATAAAACTTGAGATTGGTAAGCCTGAACAAACACCTGCAATGAGACATTGCTGTATTATCAAATTCTAATGCCCCGTTTGTTAAATTTTAAGATTTGGATCCAAAGGCTGTAAACGCACGTTGAGCGTGGAAACCCCATGACGCACGTGTCACTTAGCTTGGTAAGTGCCATTTAGTGTGTATGGGAAATGCTAATCGCTCGCTTGAAATGCTAACGGCCGATGCTAATTTCGGCTAGTTTTTTCATCAGAAAAAGGCATTTTTCAAAGCTGTAACGGTTAGCAAAGGTCCCAATTCCCTAGCCATTGATTGCTACTTAATGGTGAATGTTGAACCTGTGGTTTATATGTGTTTTAAAGTGCAAATTTTTGATAAATTGTTGTGCTAGCTGATATGCTAACTTGGTGCAGCACACTGCACAATTATTACTGTGATGTCAAGTGTTCCAAATGCACTTTACTCATTGTTCTGGTACCATATTGATAAATGGAGATAGTAGAATGTGTTTATTTTATGCACATTTGGTGATTTAAGGAATTTGAACTATTGTTGTACTATGTAGAACTATTTGACATTGATGTAACAAGCTATAAATTATAGCTTAATTCTTGTTCTGACCTATTTTATAGGTCAGGGTTTGTTTTTTTTTTAGTTTCCTGATTCCTGGACCAAGAAACCGTGAACTCCAGATCTGGATGGCGAGCCTTGCCTGAACCTAACTGACTGGTAAAAGTGACCCTGTCACACGTGGCTCTAGGGAGCCACGCAATAAGAGAGCCAAGGGCGACCCATTGAGTTGTGATGTTTATTAGTGACAGGGGTAAGGGATGAGGAAAGCACAGATGCTCATACACGGTAACACTCATGGGCAGCACAGCAACAGAGTTAACAGTTTGCACCGGCGAAGGGGTAACAGTATGAAAACTCACAGCAGGTAATGCTCACGGGTTAAGCAGCCAGAGAGCTGGCACGAGCATAGGACTCCAATGCACAGGCACTCTACATGGTGAAGCTCCCAAGTGATTCGGTCAGACGAGTAGAGGACTAGCACCGGGCATGGGGGTACAGAGACACAAATACTCCTTACAGGAAAACACTTACGAGTAATGCTGGGTGAAGAGACAAGGGCTGGAACCGGAACGAAGGGACTCCAGCCTAGCAATGCTTATGTCGCAGCCCCGAGTGATCGAGGCTGCTCCTCTTTATACTCATTAGCAGCGCCCCAGCTGATGAGGATTAATTGGCCCCAGCCGTCCCGTGATACTGACAGCTGGGAGCAGCTGAGACGCTGCCTAATGAGAGGCAGGGATAAGGAGACATGGGCTGGGCGCCGAGACAGCGTCTCATCCCATGGTGACAGAGCCTCCCCCTTACGGTCGGGCTCCCGAACGACCAGGAACATCCCAGCCCCCCCGCCCCCTTCCCCCACCTAGGGTGGGTGGCAGGGAGGCAGGACCGGAGGGAGAGAAGTAGAGCAGGAGAAAAAAAAAGAAAAACAGACTATGAACAAATACAGAGTATAAGGCAAACAAGACAAAGAACCCAAATACAACACTCTGTATCCACAAAAAATAACCGGGGCACAGATGATGAAAAATACTAAGGATGGGTACAGATGAAGCCCACTACTCAAAACACACCAATGACGTTTAAGGCGGGGCAAAAAAAAAAAAAAGAAACACAACCCACCAAAAAGGTGACAGGGACGAATAAAGCAATTACAGAGTATGGTTAAGAGGGGACGAAACACACTACTCCATAACGCACTCATACAAAGCTAAAGATAAAATAAAGGTGATGAAAAACGCTGAGTACGGGTGGCAGGGAAAACATAATACACAGCGTCATATGCAAAAAGGGACACCCAGGGAAATAACAGTGACAGGGTAGGAACAGGATAAACATGAGGGAAAAAATGCTGAGTACGGTTAATAAGAAAGATGCAATACACAGCACCAAATAAACGGGGGATCACCTAGAGGAATAAAAGTGACTGGGAAACAGGATAACAATGAGGTAAAATGCTGAGTACGGTTATAAGGGAAAAACACAATACACAGCACTAAATATAAGGCGGGTCACCTAGAGGGAAAAAGGTGACAGGGAAACAGGATAACAATGAGGTAAAATACTGAGTACGGTTATAAGGGGAAAAAACACAATACACAGCATACAAAGCACATATTCCCCTATTGGACAAAGAGGCTACGCCCGAGTGACCTTAATACAACAAAAAGTAAGAGACACCCGAGGAGACGGCAGGGAGCGTCCAAAACGATCAAACAGTTCTGGCGGCCGCACCGCCCATGTCCAGTTGGGCCGGGACCCAGTCCACCGGTAGCCGCGCCAGGCTACCCAGAAGCAACAAGGTTCATCAGGGGGTTGGACCAGATCGTCGAACCAGAAATCTTGCAGGTCGAGCCGTCGACCCGCATCACTCAACCACCAGGACCGTTGAGACGGGCGAAGGGTCAGAGCGGACCCTGGAGGAAGAGGCTTAGGGGAGAGCCGATGACGAGGTAGACGAGCGTCAGGCTGCAGGGAAACAGCCACCTCCTCACCGGACCTGGACAACCCTGGTGTGGCACCCACGTCGGACCCCGAATGGGTCTTAGGCGAACCCATGTCGAACGCCGCTGAAGCAGCACCCACGTCGGACCCCAATTGGGTCTCGGGCGAATCCACGTCGAACACCGCTGGAGCAGCACCCACAACGGACCCCGACCGAGTCAGCACCGCACCAGAACCGACCTCCAACACTGAACCTGGACCCCACAGCACCACGAGGAACGGCATCTCCTCGCCGGCGACCCTGGAAGAAGGCTCAGAAGAGAAAACAGAACCGGGATCAGGATCACCGGCAGCGCCAGAACCCGGCGAGACGAGCTCGGACGCAGCAGACGGCTGCACCCGGCTCATCTCCTCTAGAGACAGGCTAAAGTGCTCACAGATAAGAGAGGAAAGAAAGGAGAGCACTCGCCTGATCTCGGGTTCTGACGCCGTCCAGGACTGCGAAGATCCAGGATCCGTCGTCAGGAGGTTGTTGTCAGGCTCCCCTTCGGCTGAGTCGGGCCCCGCAGCCAGGACGATGGTCAGCGCAGCTTGAGGTTCCTCCAGCGCTGGTAGCCACACCGACGGTCCACGCGGCGTGATGGTAGGAGAACCTCGTCCTGCTGGACCGAACCGCACCTCCGTGGAGACCCGGGGACGCTTGGTCATCGGCGCAGACTCCACACAGCAGTCGGTCTTCCTCCTCCGCCCACAACGTAGCTGCGGAACCGCAGGCCCTCTCCTCGTCCCACCACGTTGACCCGGAGCCAGGGACCGCTCGGTGGAGAGAGACACAGAGGATGCAGGATTAAAGGAACAGGTTATAGCAGGTGGTGGGAGTTCAGGGAGCGGCGAACCCCGAACTCCACCTCCAGGAGTGTGACAGAGCAAATCATTAAACTGATGTAAATAAAATGAGACTTGCCTGCCTCCTGGAGGTTGGGTGGAGCCTGCTGCGGTGAACATTGCTTCCTCCTCTCCCTGCCAGGAGATAACGGAGGACCCCCTGGGAAATCGTCTGGGGACCGCTCGCGTTGTCTCCAGGAGAGGGCTCACCAGGCCGGGATTCCAGGCACACACAGCAGTCGGGGAGCGCGTCGAGGAGGAGGGGGTATCAGCCGGGGTGAGCCAGCCCGAATGCCCTGGAGTGACAGCGGGGGAATGAGGCTCAGGGAACGAGGCTGTGAATTCTCCACACTGACGAGGCGAAAAGGTGACAGCTGCGTGGGAGGAGAGGTCCTGGCGGAAGCCCAGAACTGGATCCGGACAGGGTTCATGCTGAGGTGACTTGGCGATGTGATGACAGCTTTTCCCAGGGGACGAAACGAGGGGGGAACCCAAGAATCGCCGCTCCAGAGCAGAGACCGAGGCGAGGAAGGTGTTGAGCTCGGGAAAGCTTCGTTGCCCTGGAGTCCTCTCCACCAATCTCACTGCTGCCGCCACGTGCCTGAAGATGGTGAATGGAAGCACAGCGGGGCTCGCGACAGCCGCACGGTCCCGAACGTAACTGCTGTCAACTGCGGCTCTATGGGGGGAAACCCGGGTGACGTAGTGCAGAACGGGGTAAGCCCCTTGGGTGGCGCGAACTCCCGGGCTGGAATAGAAGCAGGAACAGGGTTCTGAAGCGGGGGGCAACGTCATCCACTTCGGCGTCCTGCCGGGATTTCCATCCGACCCGCGGAGCTCCTCTCGCTGTGTAACCGTGGCGTCAATCCTGGCACTGACCTCGAGCTGGAATAAAGAGCGAGAGTAACTGTCCAGGAGATCCTCAGCATGGCCCGGATGCCAGCGTCTCGAGTTGGAGGCGTCGTGCAGGGTGAAGAGCATCCTGTCGACAGCCCCCGGGATGGACCTCAGCTCGTCGCCCTGGCGTCGGAAGTGACTCCTGGGATACGGCATGCTAACGGCGCTAACACCCGGACAGGAAGGTACAAGTCCAAACCATTTACGGCTGCTGGCAACTCGTTCTGGCTGCGACATACTGTCACACGTGGCTCTAGGGAGCCACGCAATAAGAGAGCCAAGGGCGAGCCAGTGAGTTGTGATGTTTATTAGTGACAGGGGTAAGGGATGAGGAAAGCACAGATGCTCATACACGGTAACACTCATGGGCAGCGCAGCAACAGAGTTAACAGTTTGCACCGGCGAAGGGGTAACAGTTTGAAAACTCACAGCAGGTAATGCTCACGGGTTAAGCAGCCAGAGAGCTGGCACGGGCATAGGACTCCAATGCACAGGCACTCTACAAGGTGAAGCTCCCAAGTGATTCAGTCAGATGAGTAGAGGGCTAGCACCGGGCATGGGGGTACAGAGACACAAATACTCCTTACAGGAAAACACTTACGAGTAATGCTGGGTGAAGAGACAAGGGCTGGAACCGGAACGAAGGGACTCCAGCCTAGCAGTGCTTATGTCGCAGCCCCGAGTGATCGAGGCTGCTCCTCTTTATACTCATTAGCAGCGCCCCAGCTGATGAGGATTAATTGGCCCCAGCCGTCCCGTGATACTGACAGCTGGGAGCAGCTGAGACACTGCCTAATGAGAGGCAGGGATAAGGAGACATGGGCTGAGCGCCGAGACGGCGTCTCATCCCATGGTGACAGACCCAACTGGTCACCTGGAACTGATATCAAAGAACTGTACATATTGTGAATATATTTTGGATGGATTGTATTTTCTTTTATTATTGAATTATTATTGTGATCAGCGCTCTACCTGTGTTTATGTGTACATAACTTTGAAATATATATATATAGTTGCAAGTTCCATACACCGTGTGCGTGAGTTTTCTATTGTTGTGTCCTCTGGGCTCCTACGAACCTGGGGTCTGTCTGATCTCGCCCAATTGTCCCTTCCATCCAGGTAGTAGAGTTAAAGGTAACTACACTGCCATAACCCAATACTACCACAAGGGTACAAGATTGTACACCTAAAGTAGTATTACACACCTAAAGCGCTACAAAGAGGTGTTACACACAAGTGGGTGTTACAAAAATCTGGTGAGCCAGCCAGGAGCCTGGAGCGTTGCACAACAGTAGTGGACTCTGTTTTGACCCTTGACCAAACAGTTAATATACTGTCAAAATGGATTTTGTTGCAAAATATGGAGTCAAAGTTCCAAATGCAGTCATTGTCAGTGGTGTACTTGACAAAGAAAAAGACAAAGACGTTTTTAAGTTCCTAGAGCAACATGGCACTATTCGCAGGGTGCTTAGCATTGATGATAACTCGTCTGAATTTGACAAAAGTCACCTTGTGGAGTTCGAGTCTGGATTAGCTATTGAAACATTAGCACCTGCGTTGCCGTACTTTTTTGCATCCACTGACAATCCTGATGTTAAGTACTGCATTCAAGCCTTAACTGATGTGTACACTAAAACTGTAGGGGGCAGTGTTACTGAGACTTAGCAACCTGAGGGGTTTAGCTAAGTTAAGTGGAAAAGGTTTTGAAGAGGTGTTGCGGGAGGTTATGTCCACAATAGGGAAGTCTATTGAAGCTGCTGAGACAGCTAAAACGGTCTCTGTCGATGTTGATCCTGCTTCCCTTACTGTAGAACCCACACAAAGTGGAGTCTCTCCTCCACTCCAAGTTGAAGTGCCTCACACCCCTAAAACCACTCAAGCACTCTTCCAAAGCCCTCTTAGACCAAACTTGACACCTCAAATGTTGAGTCCAGCTGATTTTAACCCACCCGAGGTTCAGAAAATCGTAGTCGAGCATGTCATTAAACATGCAGAGAAGCCGTCAAACGCCCATTCCTCTTTGAGAATCAGAGCTTTCTCTGGCAAAACGCCAAGACCGTATACTGAAGCTGATTATGAAACATGGCGTTCACATGTTGACTTGATGATGGAAGATACTTCTTTGTCTGACTTGGAAAAATCTCGCAAAATCCTGGAAAGTCTTCTTGCTCCTGCGTCTGATATTATTCGCCCTCTTGGGTCTGAAGCCACCTCTGCCGACTATCTTAAGCTGTTGGACTCAGCTTTCGGGACTGTTGAAGACGGTGAGGAACTGCTTGTGCGATTCATGAACACTTTCCAAGATTATGGAGAAAAACCCTCTGCATATCTGCATCGTTTGCAGGTGGCGCTCAATCTCACAGTGCGTAGAGGCGGTCTAGAGCCACAAGAAGTGAACAAACAGCTTCTCAAGCAGTTTAACAGAGGCTGTTGGGATGATAATCTGCTAAAGGAGCTACAGATGGAACTAAAAGATAAACATCCACCTGTGTATGCAGAGTTATTGCTTCACCTTCGCACTGCTGAAAACAGACAAGAAGTTAAAAACACAGGCATGAAAACACACTTGGGCGCCACAAAACCAAAAGCAGCCTCCTACGAACAAACCGTCACTGAAACAAGTACAAATAGTGAAGTAGAGTCTGACAGTCTGAAAGAACTGAAAAAGCAAGTCGCTGATCTAAAAAGCCAATTAGCTGCTGTCGTGAAACAAAAGAAACAAGCACCACCGAAGAAAGACCCAACTAAGAAGTCTGGAAATAAAAAACCTGACCATGCCAAACCTGAAAACTTAGCTTCGTCTAGCCGTCCCAATACTAGGCCCAAACCATGGTATTGCTTCCGCTGTGGCGAAGATGGGCATATTGTAGCCACTTGTGAGTCAGAGCCAAACCGTGCACTTGTAGCTGCAAAACGCAAAGAACTAAGAGTAAAAAGACAGATTTGAGACAGTCAAAACCCCCAATCTTCTTTAAACTGAAGTCTGCCTCTGTTGCGGGACAAACAGAGGCTAGTTCAGAGATGACTCGTCCCAAACCAAAAGCTCCATTCAAGACACGTGCTAAACTGAAATCACACTACAAAACAGACTCCTTTAACTTTCCTAATGGTCTAATTGGTACAAAAAGTACAGCACAAGTGAAAGTGAATGGCTGTACTGTGAGCTGTTTGTTAGATAGAGGCTCCCAGGTGACTACTGTCCCTGAGTCCTATTACAGACAGTACTTATCCAACCATGAGATTAAGCCACTTTTTGAGCTAACGGTCAGAGTGTACCTTATTTAGGCTACATTGAAATGCATGTCACTTTTCCAAAAGACTTTCTCGGTATTGAAGCCGAAGTGCCAACACTTGCCTTAGTGGTTCCCGATGTACGTGCAGCTGATCAGTCCTCAGTGTTAATAGGGACAAACACATTAGATGTACTTTAAGAGCTGTACTCTGATGCATGTTCTGAACTGCAGCCAGCCATGTCACTTGGTTATAAGGCAGTGTTAAAAGTCCTTGAGCTATGGCACAGACAGTCCAAAGACACTAGCCTTGGTTTAGTGACCATGCGCAACAAAGAGCCACAGTTAGTTCCTGCAGGCCAAACAGTTGTTCTAGATGGCGCTGTAGCTGTGTCAGCCGGCAACAGTGAAAAGTCTGTCTTGTTAGAACACCCGTTAATGTCAGCCTTACCTGGTGGTATCCTAGTAAAACCATGTCTCATAGACTTACCTGAAAGAGCACCTTACCTTGTTCCAGTTATGCTCACCAATGAATCGGAACATGACGTGACAATCCCTCAGAAGTGTGTCATTGGAGAAATTTGTGCATATCAACGAGTCCCATCGCAAGAACACTCCGTGAAAATTACAAAGTCCAAAACTGAACCAAAGTCCACTCTGAAGTTCAACTTTGACTCTTCCCCCATTAGCGCTGAATGGAAAGAGCGCCCAACAGAAAAACTCAGTCAAATGCCCGAAGTATTTGCACAAAACGATCTTGACTTTGGCAAAACGGATCAAGTGAAACACACAATCAAATTATCAGATGAAACACCGTTCAAACACAGAGCACGTCCCATACATCCAAATGACCTGGAAGTGGTCCGTAAGCATCTCAAAGAACTCCAACAAGCAGGCGTGATAAGAGAGTCCACTTCCCTATTTTCTTCGCCTATTGTAGTGGTGCGAAAGAAAAATGGCGATGTCCGCCTTTGTATTGATTACAGGAAGCTTAACATGCAGACTGTAAAAGATGCTTATGCCCTCCCCAACTTGGAGGAAACATTTTCCACCTTGACCGGTTCGCAGTGGTTCTCCGTCCTCGATTTAAAGTCGGGGTACTACCAAATTGAGGTAGAGGAGCTGGACAAACCAAAGACGGCGTTCGTATGTCCCATGGGCTTTTGGGAATTCAATAGAATGCCCCAAGGCATTACAAACGCCCCCAGCACGTTCCAGCGCCTCATGGAGAAATGTATGGGCGACATGAATCTGCATGAGGTGATTGTGTTCCTCGATGACATCACTGTCAGAATCAGAATGAACTTTATTGCCAAGCATGTTTAACACATACGAGGAATTTGACTTGACATTAGGTGCGCTCATGTTAAGCGCACACTAATGACGCGGCAGCCGACAGGCGCCTAATGCAGTGGGGGTAAAGAGGGAGAGGGGAAGGGGATGACACATTGGGCAGAGAGAAAAAAAACATAGTTATCAGAATAGCGCTCGAATGAGCAAAATTATGATCACATAGAAAAAAAAACCCCTCAATGCACACTTAGCAGACAAGTTACAAACAGAACCACACATTAACAAAGCAGAGAGAGACCAGTGTGTGTATATCAGTCATATGATATCAGTGTGAGTGCAGTGTGAATGTATCAGTTACTGGTGCACAACAAAAATAATCTCCTAGGCAACGGCTGTCCATGTATTCTAAACATAGATAAACATGTCCACAGAGTTCATCTCTCTTCATGCCAGATGGTAAAATTCCATGTTAGTCACATGAAAACGCTGTCCTTGGAGAGTTCAGATTGTTGTACAACAGCAGTTGTTTGGGTTAAGAGAAGCCAAAACTCCCTTCTGCTTTATCTCTTCTCCTGAAATTATGGATTTGGTAAGCTGGGCTTTGAACACAATTGACACTGTCTTTTCAACGAGGAAATCGGGCCCGGGGGAGCCCACCTGTCCTGCAGGTACTGCTGCTGCGGGTTATATAAGAGACACATATAATTGGAAACTTATGTGTCTGTGTGACCTTTCAATTGAAGATGCAGAAGACATATACCTATTCGGTATTACGATCTCAGGACTTCTACTGATCGGCTTTGGGATAGTCCTGGTGTATCGAAAATTGAAGAAGATGGACAGAGCTTATCAAAATGCTGACCCCGCGAAGCTCTTTCATCAGTTTGACCAGCTGGGGAGGACTCTGATAGCGGCTAATGGAGAACTGAACAGGAAGATTGGCAACATCACGATGGCGCTGGGAGCACTTCAGGAAATGATTTTAAAGCCTGGCAATGATGGAAATTATGGAGCACTGAACGCATAAGAGATGAAAAGTTTTTCTCTGAGTAACTGTGCTCATTCGACCTTGTTTTCGGCGCCCTCAGCACTCAGTCCTCCTGGTTGAAGATAAGCAGTGGAAATGTTTTGGCTGATTTCTCTCCTTCATAAACAATCTGGCGTACAGTAATCTGAACTCTCAAGGACAGCGCCATGTGACTGGCTCAGAGAATTTCCACCTGCCATGCACTGAGAGTTGATCTCACAAGGACATGCTCCTCTAAGTTTCAGACACTAGACATAACATCAGCTGAGAGAGGATTTTTGCTGTCCACCAGTAACTGATAACTGACACTCATTGCATTCAACATACACGACTGATTCACTTACACTGATGAACACACACATCCACTGTTCTCTCTGCTGTCTCTGTTATGTGAGGTTGATTGTCTGCTCTGTGCCACTGAGAGTTTTTTTTCATTGTAATCATAATCTGCTTACACAACTATAAGCTGTATTCTGATAACGAAGTTTTTTTCTCTCTCCTAATGTGTCATTTCCTGCCTTCTCCCCCCCCCCCCTTTATCCCTCACTGTTTTTGATGAGGCGCCTTGTTTACGGCTGCCGTGTCGTTGTGTTGCGCTTACACGCGCACCAATGTCAAGTCAAATTCCTCGTGTGTTTTTTACATGCTTGGCAATAAAGCTTATTCTGATTCTGATTCTGATTCTGGAGGAATGAGTCTCCCAAGGACGCCGAATCAAGGCCTGATGAGTACAGTCCACTTAGAGCGTAAAAATTTCCTCTCTCATGCGATTCTGTGCATCACACATTCACAGGCTTTAAAATCATTCCCTGGAGAGCACCCAGCGACTCCAAGATGTTTTCAACCTTCTGATTCAGTTCGCCAATCAGTTCACCATATGCCGCTATCAGTGCACTCCCCTGCTGGTCGAATTGTTGAAGGAGCTTCGCCGGGTCCGCATTTTGACCAGCTCTTCCAACTTCTTTAATTTCCGATACACCAGGAAACTCCAGAGCCAAACAGTAGAAATCCTGTGATCATAAGCCAAACAATGTCTTCCACATCTTCAATCGAATCACACAGACACATGAGTTTCCAATTGTCCCATGAGTCTCCCCACATGGGCTCCCCCTGGCCCGATCTTCTTTTAAAGTGGTGTCAATTGCATTTAAAGCCCAGCTCAATTCCATAATTTTCTGTTTGGGTCGAGATGCAGCAGAAGAAGAGCGAGACACAGACAGGACACAGCAAGCTGGGATCAGTAAGGGGAGGAGGAGAAGGGAGAGGAGAAGAAATGTGTCTGCTCTCTCTGAAAGCCGGAAGCTGGGGAAAGCTTGTATTCTCCAAGATGCCCGAAGAACATGAGGCTCGCTTAATGAAAGTTCTTAATCGCCTAAAAGAGTATGGGCTTAAACTCTCCCCTGAGAAATGCAGATTTTTTCAAACTTCTGTCAGATACCTCGGTCACATTGTGTCCAGTAAAGGAGTTGAGACCGACCCCGAAAAAGTGAAAGTCCTAAGTACCTGGCCTGTGCCCCGTGATCTCAAACAGCTCTGCTCGTTCTTAGGCTTTTCAGGGTACTATAGGCGGTTCATTAAGAACTATTCCAGCATCGTTAAGCCCCTCACTGACTTAACATCAGGCTACCCTCCTTTGCGCAAAAGCACAAAGCCCAAAACTAAGCCTGCCCAGTACCACGACCCAAAGACACCGTTTGGCGAGCGATGGACTTCTTCCTGTGATCTTGCATTCAAAACCATCATTGAAAAGCTCAGCACTGCGCCTGTCCTGGGTTTCGCTGACCCTCAGTTGCCATATACACTCCATACTGACGCCAGCACTACAGGGCTTGGCGCCGCCCTCTATCAAGAGCAGGAGGGCCAGACTAGGGTCATAGCTTATGCAAGCCGGGGGTTGTCTAGAAGTGAGTCCTGTTACCCCGCCCATAAATTAGAATTTTTAGCTCTAAAGTGGGCAGTAACTGAGAAGTTCGCAGACTATTTATATGGAAATCATTTTACTGTCATGACAGACAGTAACCCCCTGACGTACATTTTGACTACTGCTAAGATGGATGCCATGAGTTATAGGTGGTTAGCTGCTCTGTCGACGTTTAACTTTAAGCTCCAATACAGAGCAGGCAAGCTTAACTCAGATGCAGACGGCCTCTCTAGACGGCCACATGGCGAGTTACTTAATGACGCAGTGTCCCAAAAGGAGCTTGACCGCATACAGCAGTTCACTCAAACTCCCTTGTCTCTTCCTGAAAGCAGTTTAAGTTCCGAGGTAGTGTCTGCTATATGTGAAAAACACCTTGTCTGTAGCTCTCCAGACAACACCTTCCCTTTGGTTCACTCATTAGCCCTCTCTGTAGCCGCCATTCCAGACGGCTATGCCGATGAAGTTGGCTGCGGTGGTCTTCCAGTTGTACCCCACATGACTCCTGAACAGATCAAAAACGAGCAAAGAACTGACCCCTGTTTAAGAGAAGTGATTGCACAAATTGAAACTGGGATAAAAGTTCCACCAACTGTACGAACTGAACTTCCTGACATCAACTTGTTACTCCGAGAGCTCAGTTGACTTGAAATGTGCAATAACATCCTCTATCGCACTTGCCAAGACGGAGGAAATGTTACTTACCAGCTCGTCTTACCTGAACAGCTCCGCGATTCAGTCTTTCAAAGCCTCCACTGTGACATGGGCCATTTAGGCACAGAGCGTACTTTGGATCTCGCCAGAACAAGGTTCTATTGGCCTCACATGGCGGCAGATATAGACATGTAATCGCTGTGTAAGACGTAAAACCGCTCCAGAACGAGCTGCTCCGCTTGTCAACATCAAGTCCACCCGACCGCTCGAACTTGTCTGTATGGATTTCTTGTCCATTGAGCCCGATCAAAGTAACACAAAGGATGTGCTCGTGTTAACTGATCATTTCACGAAATACGCTATAGCCATCCCTACCAGCAATCAGAAAGCTCAGACCGTTGCAAAGGCACTTTGGGACAACTTTATAGTCCACTACAGGATACCCGAACGATTACATAGTGATCAGGGTCCCGATTTTGAGTCCCATATTATAAAAGAACTAAGCAAAATCATGGGCATTCGCAAAATCCGGACGACACCCTATCATCCCAGAGGTAACCCCGTAGAACGTTTCAATAGAACGTTATTGAGCATGCTGGGTACTCTGGAGGAAAAGAACAAATCTCATTGGCACAACTATGTGAAACCACTCGTACATGCGTACAATTGTACGAAGAATGACGCTATTGGTTTTGCCCCGTATGAGTTAATGTTCGGTTGTCAGCCGAGATTGCCAATCGATCTTGCATTTGGGCTCCCGTTTCACAACAAAATTTTCAAGTCACATTCCCAGTACAGTGAAAAACTGAAGACAACCCTACAAGAAAGCTACAAACTAGCAACAGAAAATGCTAACAAGATGGCTGAAAGAAACAAAACAAGATTTGATATGCGAGTGAAACCCTCAAAACTAGAACCAGGCGACAGAGTTTTGGTATGTGAAGTCCGCCTCAGAGGCAAGCACAAACTAGCAGACAGGTGGGAAGCTGAAATCCACATTGTGGTGAACCAAGCAGGTGACTTGCCTGTTTACACTATAAAACCTGAGACAAAAGATGGTCCTGTTCGCACCGTTCACTGCGACCTCTTGCTTCCCTGTGGTTTTCTTGCCCCTGTTGAAGAAGAACCTGTCCAACCAAAACGTGTCCGCCAACCTAAGACAAGGCAATCACCTGGACAAAATGAGGAATGTGAGAATTCAGAACCGGAAAATGAAGATGTCTATTGGTACAGACAAGAACCAATCCAAACGCCCATAAAGCTCACTCGAGTTTATGAAATTCCCCATCCAAAGACATTCTTTAAAGGAGACATTCCTGCTGAAACTCACTTACCTGAGAACGACAACCAAATAGAAAATGTCACTTCACCTGGATGTGACAACTTGCCTGGAAATGACAATTCACCTGGATGTGACAACTTACCGAATGATGGAAACCTGGAGGAAACTGAAACAAATGTGGAACCATCGAACAATGAGAATGGAACTGAAAGTGAAACTAACTTATCTGATAAAAGTACCTGTGATGAACCTGTGGAAGACAGAGAATCTGAAAGGGAAATCCCAAAGATTGTGAGACACTCCGAGAGGACAACCGCCCAGCCAGAAAGACTACAGTATAGTCAGTTGGGAATTCCTCTCATAACTGTTGCCCAGTCCCTGTTTCAAGGACTAAACCTGGCTTTTACCAGAGCCTTAACAGAGTCAGATCTTAGGAATATTCCCAGGAACACTAGTTCTCCCGTCAATACCATTTAGCTAATCCCATGCAAAGGGACTTGCATGATTCTAAGGGGGGATAGTGTAACCCAGTGTGAAAAACACAAATAAAAACATGAATATTGATACTGCTTTTAAAAAGAAAAGCACCCATTTCACAATGAGGGTAAATAATTTAAAGATGAATATTTAAATAAATATATATTCATAAAACAGTAGGGAACATTTTCTGGGGAGTTTTGATAAAGTTCCAAATGTTTTTATTTGGTATTTTGAGCAACCAATGGCTGCGCCGTTGTTTGGCAGCGCCAGCCAATGGGTTAAGTGCTCTCTCTCCGAGTCTGGGTATGACTTGCATTTTTTGGCTCAGTCACACCAGACGCCGAAAGACACCGACCAAGAGAGAGAGACGGTCCTTGATGATATGGCGACGCTAACGTGCTAATAGCAGTCTTTGTCTCAGATAAAACTTGAGATTGGTAAGCCTGAACAAACACCTGCAATGAGACATTGCTGTATTAACCTCGCCAGCCCACGTGACAAACGCGCAATGCATTTTGGGCGGGGTAGGTTCAGCAATTGTAAACGGACTGCAAACACACAGCGCCTCGGCATTTCTTGTGAATGAACAGGAAAAAAAAAAATCACAAAATGGACCGTGAAGGAAAATTTAAAGGGACCGTACTCCGCCAAATTGAATGGGACTGCAAAGGCACACTATTTGGCGAAGCTTGAAGGGGTTAATGGACTAAATCTCTACCAACATATCACATGGAGTTAGGATGTAAACATTATGCCAAACTTCGACCATGCCTTCATTTATAATTATATGACTTTAAGCATAAGTCCATACACGCATGAAGTTTTTAGTAACTTTAGATCTTTGAAGCAAGCAAAAGTGCAGTTCACAGATGGATAGGTGCATGACTTGTAGATGTACAAGGTAGACTTGAAGACAGCTGTGCTCACAAAGGTGTTTTTTTTTATTTCTTGTCTTGATTACAAGTATTTATTTACTAAATAAAATAAGTGCATGCCATAAATTGAATTATGCACCCAATATACATGTGAAAGTGTGCTTATAATATTTTATAAACAACCCCTCCTTTCCTAAAGTTGGTGCAACCCCTGACGCACTTGTGTCCTGCACCTGTTGTGAAAAAGGCTATGTGGAAATAAAATCCCCATATAAGCACCACAACAACATCCTGCAGGCCTGTGCAGACAAGGATTTTTACCTGAAACTTTCTGATGGGAGACTAGAACTCAAGCACAGTCACAAGTACTACAAGCAGGTACAAATGCAAATCTTTGTGACAGGCTCACATTTCTGTGACTTTGTTGTCTGGACCACAAAAAGTTGTGTTGTTGTACGTGTCACACCAGATTCTGACCTGTGGGAGCAAATAATTTTACCAGTGGCCCAGAACTTTTTTTTATAAAGTTTTCCTACCTGAGCTTGTTGCCCGTCACTTTACTGACTCTGACCCCACAACACAAGAGGAAAGCTGCAGCTGATAAACCCACCCACAAGCCCAAAAGACGACGTCTAACTGCATTACAGCCAGGTCCCACACACAATCCCAAAAGACAGGCACATAACACAGCAGAAGTGTGGTGGACTTGCAGGCAGCCAGAAGAGCTGGATGACATGGTTGCCTGTGATAACCAAAACTGAAATTCAGTGGTTCCATTTAGGATGTGTGGGACTCTGAAGCACCAACCCCACAGCAGCCGTGGTTTTGCGACGTGCACATTAGAGTAGTGCTGTAGCATGAGACAGTTATGCGCTATAATGTTGTGTGAACAATGATACATGTCGATCATGCATGTCAATTTATATTCTTGTATTGTGTCATGGTTATGGTCACAGTTTTGCATCTTTGAAATAAAGAGCTGAAGTTTGTAAGCCATTGTGTACTTTATTCCAAAAATTGTTACAAAGCAAGCAAGTGTATTTATATAGCACATTTCATACACAAGGGCAACTCGGTGGGATTTACATATATAAAAAGAGGAAAGAAAGCAAAATGTTTGAGCAATAAGAAAAAATTGAAGAGGTGCTGCTTTAACTGCTTCAATATTATTGACACAGTTAAAGACATGATGTCAAAAGGGCTAAACCACACCAAAAACATGTCAGTGCCTACATTCTAAAACTAAAAAGTTCAAAGCAGTCAATAAAAACTGTGACATTACTGCCAAACATTTCAACGTACTGATGTGGCGTGCTAGCCTGCAAACAAGGTCTCTTTGGCCAGTACACAAAAGGGCTTTGGTGTGCATGGAGCACATTTATGGTGTCGCAGAACAGGATGGATGTGGTTTGTCTGCTTGTGTCAAAAAGGTGTGCAATATGTTCAAGAGGCAAATTAAGCCGCAAACGCACCATAGTTAAAAGGAGAATTTGAAAATGGGAATTTTTTCTGTCTTTGGTAGGCTGGGAAAAAATTGCATCAGCAGAGCCATTAAACTGAAAGATGGAAGCCCAGTGTAGTATTTCACCTTTGAGTCATTATCTTTGAGGAAATTCTCATCCAGAGTATTTCTGGAGAGCTCTCCCTTTAACTTTCTGTTCTCCTCTTGCAAGAGTAAAATTTCTTTAAGTCTAAGGTGACACATGCTGCAGTTCTGTAGTTCTTGCACATTTTCCTCTGGAGCATCATCAGCCTGACAGATCTGTGCTACTTCATCAGATGTTGTCTCCTCCATCTCAGCCAGAGGTGTGGTGTCATCTGTTGGTGATCAGGACAATAAACAACTGTAGTTAATATATTTTGTAATCAAAAGGAATCCCAAGACACATTTTAGAAAGAAAAACATAGGTAAAAAAAAGACTACCTGAAGGAGCTACATTATCCATCTCAGTCACGGGGCCAGTGATGTTGGGGGTCTGTGTTGGGGGGTCACTTGCATGCCCTGCCGATTCTTTTTGCCATAATCTCGCCCGTCTGCATAAACGGTTAAACCTGTCAGGAGTGGTAGCTGGAAGCTCTGCATGCCCAAGGTTTAGAGAAGGTGCCCAGTCAGGATCACAGTCTAGCATTTCATAAGCTGGTCTGCCTGTTAAAGCAAAGGAAACGGTAAGAAAATACTTTGGAGTAGAACAAATTAAACCCGCTCACACAGGTGTGTGAGTGGTAACTTCCTCTAGTTACTTGGATATCGGAGTCTTTCTTTAGCTTAGCTCTGTTTAGCTTAGCACTGCTGACATAGGGTAAAAGCTATGACCAAGCAAGTCTTAACCACAACACAAGCAAGTTTTAACAACAGACATACACAATAAATCATAACGTACCTTTATGAAAATGCTTTGAGCACACCACCATCGATACAGGTCTGTATTTGAAAGTTATGTTGGGTCTTCTGACTGCTGCAATCTAGGCCAGGCGTCGCCTCTTAGTTACATCCGAAACATGTGCTGTTCTGTTCTTCTTCCATGCTGGAAAACGATAAAAGCCTATTCCATGGTTTACCTTTTCTCCACGGCGGTTGTGAGAACGACTATTACAGTTTAAAACACAGCTGCTTTGTGACGATGTCTCCTACGTTGACGTGATCTCAGCGAACTAATGGTTCCTACCCTACCCAGAATGCACTTGGTTGATTCTACGGATACTACGTAACACTGGCGGAATCAATTATCAAATTCTAATGCCCCGTTTGTTAAATTTTAAGATTTGGATCCAAAGGCTGTAAACACACGTTGAGCGTGGAAACCCCATGACGCACGTGTCACTTAGCTTGGTAAGTGCCATTTAGTGTGTATGGGAAATGCTAATCGCTAGCTTGAAATGCTAACGGCCGATGCTAATTTCGGCTAGTTTTTTCATCAGAAAAAGGCATTTTTCAAAGCTGTAATGGTTAGCAAAGGTCCCAGTTCCCTGGCCATTGATTGCTACTTAATGGTGAATGTTGAACCTGTGGTTTATATGTGTTTTAAAGTGCAAATTTGTGATAAATTGTTGTGCTAGCTGATATGCTAACTTGGTGCAGCATACTGCACAATTTTTACTGTGATGTCAAGTGTTCCAAATGCACTTTACTCATTGTTATGGTACCATATTGACAAATGGAGAGAGTAGAATGTGTTTATTTTATGCACATTTGGTGATTTAAGGAATTTGAACTATTGTTGTACTATGTAGAACTATTTGACATTGATGTAACAAGCTATAAATTATAGCTTAATTCTTGTTCTGACCTATTTTATAGGTCAGGTTTTTTTTTTTTTTGGTTTCCTGATTCCTGGACCAAGAAACCGTGAACTCCAGATCTGGATGGCGAGCCTTGCCCGAACCTAACTGACTGGTAAAAGTGACCCAACTGGTCACCTGGAACTGATACCAAAGAACTGTACATATTGTGAATATATTTTGGATGGATTGTATTTTCTTTTATTATTGAATTATTATTGTGATCAGTGCTCTACCTGTGTTTATGTGTACATAACTTTGAAATATATATAGTTGCAAGTTCCATACACCGTGTGTGTGAGTTTTCTATTGTTGTGTCCTCCGGGCTCCTGCGAACCTGGGGTCTGTCTGATCTGGCCCAATTGTCCCTTCCATCCAGGTAGTAGAGTTAAAGGTAACTACACTGCCATAACCCAATACTACCACAAGGGTACAAGATTGTACACCTAAAGTAGTATTACACACCTAAAGTGCTACAAAGAGGTGTTACACACAAATGGGTGTTACACTAGGAAATTTTCACTTTTGGCCATATGCATCGTGTATCCATAACGACTTGGACATATACATAAAGTATTAGTAACTTATATAGAATATTTCCATAACTTATAAGTAACTTAAACCAACTAATGCTTTAGTTCTTCTTAACCTGCATTTTCCTCTCCTGTCTTCATCCCTTCAACTTTTACGATGCTCAACACACCCCTAAAGGTTCACCTGGTGGTTTATAATATTTTATAATGGCTTATAATATTTTGCTGTACTATTTGATATAATCAATCAATCTGAGCTACTGTTTATAAACTGTAGAAATGTTTGGTTTTTTTTTTTACTAAATACTTTAAAGACAAATAAATGCTCGCCTGTACCATATTGCTGATCTTCAGATTTAGGAAGGGTAAAAGGATGAGCGAAAAAGAAGCTAATTCCACAGACACTTCCTATCTTCTGTCATGCTAATTGCTTCTGCACGGATCAACTTCCTTATTCTGAGTGTCATCACATAATTCCCCTCAGAGTATGGGGGGGGGTTTTCAAAGCCACGCAATCTAAATATTGCAATATCTGCTCTGTTGCATAAGACTGACAGAAGTCTAATCTGATCAACGCAGCACACATTAGTTTATGTTCAAACATTACATTGTTTCCCCCTTTTTTCTGGCAAAAACAGTTTCACAGATGTGCATTCCTTACCACAGCGGTCCCTGATGACCAGGTTTCGTCCTTCCTTCAGATTGACAGTCAGCAGGTACGACCTCGGAGCGTCTCCAGACCCGCTCACAGCCTCGTTGCCCATTTCACTCTGTACACACCAAGCACTAAAGGTTATTAACATGCAACAGAAACTTCCTCTAAAAAGTTACCTTTTTACGAAATGACAGGATGTCAGGTGTCCAGTGAACTACTGTCATCACATAAAAGGTACAGAACTCATCTTTAGTTGAAGCTATTAATAAAAATACTAAAACAGAAGCATCATGTTGGCATGTTGTCTGTTTATAATTATGTTCTAATGAAGCATGTTATCAGACTGGAACTGAATTGGCCGTTTTGATGGCAAACACATTATCAAGCTTTTAAATAGTAAGTTCCAAAATGGCAGTTTGGCAATTTTTTTTTTTTTACACAAAGTCAGATAGACCTTGTTAATTCTTGGGTGACGTACAAGCTGTCTACACTGCAATGATAGGCTATTGAATGCATTGTTCCCTGTGCCCCCTTTTTTGAAATTTGAGCCCCTGCCCCGCAAATGTTCTCAACACGGCCCTGCAGTCTACAGACTAATTGCACAAAGACTTCTGTGTTTTAGGCAATATAGCTCTAGTACTTCAAGTTTCTAATTTCTACTCTCGCTGTGAGTGAAAACTAACATCTGTTCATTTTCAACAGACCAGTAAGACGTTACGTATTAAAGGAAAGGCAAGTTTATTTGTATAGCGCATTTCCTGTACAAGACAACTCAAAGTGCTTTACATAAAACATTAAAGCATTACAGCAAGTTACAAAAGAAATACATATGAATTTAAGAGCAAACTAAAAAAAAATAAATTCGAGAGAACCAGAAACAAGCTGAAATGGAATAAGACAGATAAAGTGCAGGAAATAAAAGTATCAGTGCATTGTGGGAGATTAACAATTGTTCTACTGAAAGACAGCAGCAATTAGAATAGAATAGACCCTTTATTGTCATTGTTACATGAACAACAAAAGTTGGTTTAGCAGCTCTGTTCTATTTAGCAGCAGATTCTTAAGGTGCAGAATAAAAACTATATACTACAAACACTACTGCATATAAAACAATTATCACACAATATAAGAACACATGAATATTAAAAACAAGGTGCATGAGTCAATGAATATTGCATTGCCCATTAGACTGAGGGTGGATGGTTGTTCAGTTAGTAGGGGGGTGAGGGTGGAGGGGTGGACACATTTAACAGCTTGTGGGTAGAAGTTGTTCTCGAGTCTGTTTGTCTTTGTCCTGGGTGTCCTGTATCTTCTACCGGAGGGGCGGGGGGAGAAAAGGGAGTGTCCAGGATGTGAGGTGTCTCTGCTTACACTACTGGCTTTCTTCTGGAGTCTGCCAGTGTAAATGTCACTGATGAGAGGGAGTACTGTCCCAGTCACCCGCTCTGCTGCCCTCACCACCCACTGCAGGTCTTGTCTGTCCTCCGCAGTGCAGCAGCCAACCACACTGAACAACAGTAGGTCAGGAGGCTCTCAATTAGGGCTGAAACGATTAGTCGACATTGTCAATAACGTCGATCATAAAAATTTGTCAACGCAGATTTTTAAGGTCGACAAATTGTTTACAGTTTATATATATGCTACGGAAATGTTCAATTTAACCATTCCAGCGAAGAAGAGGAACGCATCATGGTGACACTGAGAATGCCAAAAAGTTTCCAAAATATGGGAGGATTTTTACCAAAAATTAATAAATGAAACAAGTTAAATGTAGACTATAAAGCAGTGTTGCCATATCACAGCTGCCACTACAGCGATGCATCCATTCCCTCCTCCTCTCCGTTCCTCCGTCTCCAGCCACCAATCAGCGGACTGCACCGTTAAGTTTAGCAAGTAACTGTCATGAGCCAAGCTGGTGCTCCCAAGCTCAGGCTTCATGACGGTTTCCTGTTCCATATCATCTGTGCTTTATGCTACCTTTGGCTTTCCATATGTTTTTCTGTGCCTCCTGCCTCTGGTAGCCACTCCCCCCTCTCCTGTCAGTTTCTGACAGATGATTCCAATCTGTCATTGTCTGTTCCTCTCCCTGCTCAGGTTCACCCATTCATGCCTACACACACACACAATCATTCACGCCGGCACTCTACCAACTCTTAGCACACACCCATTCATTCCTACTCACATACACGCACACACTCTTGCACACCTGTTCTCTCTCAACCCAACACACACCCATTCAGTCCTACTCTCACACACACTCTCCCAGGCACACCGGCAATCACTGTAGTTATTATGTTTGGTATTATTTAAGCTCTGCTTGCACTCCTGTGATTGTCAGAGCATTGTATTGTCAACCTCTCACCAGAGCACAGTTTGGCTCTGGTGAGCTCATCTATGCAAGTACCTACACTTGTCCGTTGTTTTCAGTGTGAGGTTTTCCTCTGTGTTTCCCAGCGCCACCTTGGTGCAGCCTGTTGAGCCTTGAGTTGTTCGACTCCGGGCTGCCTTTTTATTTCAGGTGCACTCTGGACTGTACTTATTCTCCACCCCCACTCACCATTTATGCTTGGGTTTGAGTTCATTCTGGGAGTATTGTCCATACTGTTACACCTGGGAACAATAACTCTGACTGTTTATCGTGTTTGTTCTCCAAGGTTGTCATAGTCAGGAGCGGCACTGGGGTTAAGCTCCCAGTGCTCATAAAATGCTCCTTATGGCGTGCGTCTCGAAAAGCCTCTGACAACTAAGTCCAACTCCTAGCCTGCCCGTGTGGTTTAGTCTCTAAGCCCGGCGGAACTGCTTTTACTAATAGGAGAAGGGGCGAGGGCGGATCTCTGGCGCCTTAAAACCAGATGCTTCGGGTAGATGGTGGCTCGTCAACCTGGGAAGGTAGCCCATCTAGGGGAAGGTAAACCCTGATTTCAAACCTCCGCTGCCTTGCGGCACACCCGGTCACAGGAAAGGCTTCGGGAGTCAACCCTGAGGAAAAATCCGGAGTCGGAGCCCCTAAGGCAGTTCTCTGTTGTGCTCAACATCGTTCTGGCAGCTCCTGCAACGGCGCTGGTGCCAAACTATAGCAGCCCTGCTGTTCCTTTGGATTCATCAGTGACGAGGAGAGGGGGGACATGCTGCATGGGTAACATCTTGTCCTCCATATCTTCCTGCCCAGGCTTGAATCCTACCAACGCCCAATGCTGGAAGGTAGAATACCGGTGCGCATCGGCCTGTTCAGCCACAGGCAGTGCTGTTCCAGCGGAGTAGACGTTTAGGATTCTCTTCCATGGTCATCATAGACCGACGGAGGCCGACGAACTCTCCTGTTCATCTCTTGGATTTATTGTTTGGGATTGTTTGTGTTAATAAACACCACATCCACCTGCATTTGGGTTCTTCTCGTCTTTGCTGCCTCTAAAATGGCAGCTAACATGACCGTAACGTTAGCGCTTCTTATTTTCAATGAGCGACTCTCAACTTTAGAAAATTGACCACACTATTAGTGTGCCATTTAAATAGCTTACCTGCTGTCGGACAACGATTTCTCTTACGATGGTTGCCGACAGCTGAGCTGCTTCAGTTATGCTGGCTAATATGTTAACTGCAGTAAATGGGTGAATTACATGAGTAGCTTACTCTTTTTCATATTCTCTATTATTGTCACCATAATATCAGCCTTCATTCTGAATATTAGTGCATCTCAGTAAATTTGAATATCTTGATTTGTAATTTAATTTAAAAAAGATAACCATAATCATCACAAATAAATTTAAAATGGCTTAAAATATGTCACTGTATGTGTAGTGAAGGCTCACATTCCTGCACTGATATTTAAAGAGTTTTTTTTTTTTATTTTGGACTGGAAGAAGTTATTTTAATTTTCATCTGAAGCCCAATTAAACTTTTAAACTTTTAGATCCAACAAGGTTTCAAACACGATGGACTAACTTGTTATCCATCCACCCATCTTCTTCCGCTTAATCCTTTTCGGGTCGCGGGGGGGCTGGAGCCTATCCCAGCATCTTTGGGTGAGAGGCAGGGTACACCCTGGACAGATCGCCCGTCCATCGCAGGGCCAACACAGAGAGACAGACAACCATTCACTCTCACAGTCATACCTAAGGACAATTTAGAATCCCCAGTTTTGATGCCAATTAACTTTTTATTTTAATGGAGTTGAATATTACTCTGTTTTTAACACGCAGTTACAACAGCCTTTGTGGCGCAGCAGAGCTGCTATTTGAGTTTTTACACTTTAACATCTAATATTTAATTGTGCTGCTACAAAAACTTCTGATTAAGCTGTCAAGTTCAAGTTTCCAACTCACGTTTGATGGGTCATTATTTTATTTAGCTATGGGAACTTTTTATAATAGGCTACATTATATTAAGGCAGAGACTGACAACAAAGTGATTTTCACAGGTGTGCAGGCTTAAACAGATGAGGTAAAACATGACCTGGAGCACCGAACAGGAGCTGTGCCAGCAGGAAGCTGAGATGACGGACAAGAGAGAAATAGTTGCGATTAGTCGACTAATCGAAAAAATAGTCGCTACATTAGTCGACTACCAAAATAATCATTAGTTGCAGCCCTAGTTTATATCAGATATTATTATAACCACTGCCCTTTTTTCTCCCCACTGACCAATGGGCAGCCTCACCAGTGGCCTGCCGTCAAAGTGGCTTTTAATGTGACCAGTAAGCCTTATAGATAAAAAAATAATCGTCAAATTTATAACCAAGGAGGTTTTTATAGACTGAAAAACATCCCTAAAATGGTGCTTACCTTTGCTGAATTATGAAAAAAGACCACTGTGGAGCAGGTGAAATAAAAATGTTTTACATCCAGTTTTGTGCAGCTCCCCAGCCGGCAACATCACGTCACCTTTTTCTCTTAGTTGTCGGTTAATCCTTTTCTAAATGTTTTGACTGAAGACTCCTTATCAAATATACTAACCAGCTGCCACTAAGTGCAATTTTTTATTTTTTTTTTGCCTGCAGTGTACACGGCTTATTTATTTATGACTCGGTCATTCTTTCAGTTTAAAAAAAGCAAATATATCTATAGATATTTTTTGAGGGGGGATCTGGCATGTATAGTTGTTTTATAGTTAAAAGTCCCTCTGAGTAAAATTTCTACTTGTCGTCTGTGAGTTACAACAGCAGTTTTCACACCTTCAGTGATGTGCATGGGCAGTTGTTTCGGTGACGTTTTTGTTATGACGGATTGGAACAGTTCATGAATGAATATTTACAACCCCGTCTGTCATCTTGAAGGACAGCAGTAAATTCTAGCACAACCTCAGGTTTGGACCATATACTGTATAATGTCTTAATTTGGAACTGTCAGCTATAATGCATAGATAGAAATTATGCACAAGCCATTATTAGGTGTAACTCCCATTTCACTGGGTGGCTTTGTTCTGCCAATATGATGCCTTTTTTTAAAAGTAACTTCAGACTTATCTATTTGTTATGGACTAGTTTATCATTCACTCAATGTAAAAAAAAAAGTTGCAAACAGTGGTGGTTTAATTCAATAATCTGTTTTCAGGAGGGAAAAAAAATGACTACTACTTTCAAACAATTACTGTCTGTAATACGACAGTTGCTGCGGCTCATAAATGTCCGTCAGCTTACACTGACAAAAATGAAAGTCAGTCATCCTGAGAGTAAATGTCAACTCTGCTTTTAGCTCAACTTTCAGGTTCTAGTTCATGTGACTTTCATTGTGTGGTTTAGAAAACATCAATGGGTCACCTTGGCGAGTGTGTATGATGTACAATGACCCAAGAGACTCGACGACCCCAGTTTACATCAGTGATGATGCGTCTACGCTGCACCACAAGTGTTAAAACTTTTTTAAAAAAATTGTAAAAACCAAAACCGAAGTGAATTGATCAATTAATCAAATTCCTAGTTTGTGTACTACATGAACAATGGCAATAAATCTCATTCTGATTCTGATACTGATTTGAAGTCACACTGCCCAGCCCTGCGGGTTTTAAGCTTCAGTCTCAGTATTACATAAAACAATGAACCTGTGTTTTGTTTTACTGTCGCCTGCTGAATTCCAAAACACTTTGTCATTCCAACACTAGAAATACTCATTTCATTATATTTACTACTCCTGATTTTGTACAGCCTTAGACACGTTTTTACGACATATATAATTAGTGGTCGTATTTTTTATTGTACTATGCCTCTTGTCCATGCAGCGGATCATTTATTCAGCATTAAGCCATTCTCCCGAACCCTGCATTAGTGAATACAGCCTCAGTTGCCTGGACCGGCCACAAAAGCCAGGACATCACAGACTTAAAAGGCTGAACCCAAAACAGCCTCATGTGCCACTATGTCCTGAATAAGACAAAATAATCAGGGTTTAAACTCTGACATGAGCGTGTGGGTCGGATAAAGCACAACGCTGCTGTATGCATGAAACATGACTTAATTCTCCTGACAGAAACAATCCACTCAGGTCATCCAGCCACAGATGCAGCTGACAACAGAAACCTATTTTTACCTTTTCACCATGGGGTTATTATTTCTGAGATCACACACACAACAGAGTCAGGCTGTACCTACATTTTGGTTGTCCTCGTCCTTTACCATGGGGTCGCTGAAATCCTGGTTATCATACTGTGGAGACAAAGACAAACACTTTTGAAACTGTCTAACACATGGTATATACTGTGATTTTAAAAAAGTCCCAAGATGATGAAAGAGAAAAGTTTCACTGCTGTTCAGCCAAAGCTGATCTCGCCTGGCATTTCAACCACAAGCACAAATCCTATGAGAGTTTATTAAAAATTCCAGTGTCCTGGGGACTGAGCGGTGTTAACACAAAGAACTGAAGGAAATGCTTGTTGTGCTCTCTTTCTCCAGGTCTTTAAGTGAATGATGGATGATACAGAACGGAGCATTTTGCTTTTAATTTTCTGTTTGTTTTAGCCATGTCTTGATGTTTAGTTCATTCAGTTACTGATTTTAAAAACATTTCAGGAAAATAAATCCCAATATGTCACTGTAGGACAGCAGTTTTCAACTTTTCCATATAACTATCGGGGTAGACCAAATTATGATAAGCCTATCATCCATGAATATAATTCAGTTCATTCATCTTCTTCCGCTTAATCCTTTTCGGGTCGCGGGGGGGCTGGAGCCTATCCCAGCATCTTTGGGCGAGAGGCAGGGTCCACTCTGGACAGATCACCAGTCCATCGCAGGGCCAACGCAGAGAAACAGACAACCATTCACTCTCACATTCATACCTAAGGACAATTTAGAATCCCCAGTTTGATGCCAATTAACCTAACTTGCATGCTTTTGGCATGTGGGAGGAAACCGGAGAAATCCCGGAGTAAACCCACGCAGACACGGGGAGAACATGCAAACTTACACAACAAAAATAGTTGTAGGTCAGGATCCCAAGGTGAACCTGTGTAGCAAGTTTGGTGATCCCAGCTTTACTCATTCTATAGTTAAAGGGCATAGGGAATGCAGACCTTGACCTTTGACCTTTGGACCTCAAACCCATAGTCAGGTCAGGGTGTAATAATTCCAAGATTTCTCTTAGATACAACTATGGTATGGATTTGAAAAGCGTACATCATTTTTTTTCAGTAGTTATCGTGTTTGCAAGATTTAAGGAAAAACTGGCCTCTGACCTCAAGTTCTAGAATTCCTGCAAAAATCATCTGATCAGAGTCAAAAAGCAATATGTGCACCATCAGTGTATCTCAAGCCCTAGAACCATGTTTCAAAACAACTGGAACAAAACTGAAGGAGGACTTGATTTCACAAGACAGTTACTGTCTATTAACTGAGGTGAAATAGGAGATCATAAATCAGAGGAAACAACTCCTTCAAAAATCATCCAATCAGAGCCAAATTGCAATATGCACATCAGTGTTTATCAAATCCTGGTACTAAGTTTGAAAATAATCTGCAAAAAACTGTAGGAGGAGTTGATTTCACAAAAGTGGGACTGATGGACAGATTGGCAGACAGAGGGACGGATGGACCCACCACCCCTTAACATAATCCCACTTTGGTCTTCAACTGGCGGGGGATAAAAATGCATGTCACCATTATTGGCACCCCTGGAAATTATTTGAATACAGTGGAAGTTTCGGATTAAAACTGTATATTTTTGAATTTATGTAAGTATACAGAAACTTTCAAGCTGAAGCCCACAACTTTCTTACTAACTGGGGTACAATTAAATGCCAAAGTCCAATATAAGAGAACACACCGGTCTAGAAAGCAACTCTGTAATTTCATGATTCAAGACATGGGTTTTAAAGAAACAGTCTGGTGAAACGCCTGCAATTAACCATTTCTCCAGATAAGGTGATATTAAAATAAGTGGAAATCAGCTGGAGCTGTTACACACTTGTTATGAAGAGGACCTATTTTTATTTTTATTTTTTTTTACATGCACATTGATGAGGATAATGAGAAGCACCCTGATGTGAAATTTGCCCCGATTCTGGAAATCCACCACCTGAACTGTTCTGCCAGTTAAAAAAAAAAAAAAAAAAAAATTTCTGTAATGTCTAACTAACTAACTAACTAACCTGCACTTATATAGCGCTTTTCTAGTCACAAAGACCACTCAAAGCGCTTTCATTAATACTAACCCTCTATTCTAAGGGCCTATAGGAAACAGATATCTAGGGACAATTTAGAACAGCCAATTAACCTAACATGCATGTTTTTGGCATGTGGGAGGAAACCGGAGAAATCCCGGAGTAAACCCACGCAACACGGGGAGAACATGCAAACTCCACACAGATCACTGTTGGTCGGGGGCTGGGGTCGAACCCACGATCCCACGATCCCCACAATCCCCCGGCCAAGGGTAAACTGTGCTGCCGCAGTGCTAACCACTGCGCCACCGTGCAGCCCAACCCCATGTCAGCATCTGGAATTACAAAAGACTATTACAACTATACCTGGAAAAATGTTGGATATCTACCTCAAAATTTTTTATTAATCTGCACATGGAGCAACAATAAGGCAGTGTATTGAGAAAAAAAATTACATATCTATGTTGCAACAAGATAAAATAAGATAAACCTTATTGTCCCTCAAGGGGAAATTTGTCTTGGGCTTGACACCCGTGCTGCAACCACACAATCCACACACACACAATGGATGTAGTACATAATAAATGAAATAAAACCCAATAAATAATACAAGTACATACATACATACAGTAAATATATAACAGCAGTCATTAAGAACAGGAGTTATAAGTGTCCCTGACCTATTTATCTGAGTTTAAAAGTTTTACTGACGTCTACTGACAGCAATACTATACTATATATAATCTGCATGCAGAAGCCAAGAAAGGTCTTAATACCCCTGAACATGTTTGATGTGGTTTGAAATGCGACCACTCAGGGGCCATCTGGGCAAACAAACTACGAGGTACCCATTCTATCTCACTGTATTACCTCTTGTCTGCAGAAAGCCGGTAAAGTTGGGTCACTTATATTGATGACCGATCTTCAAAAATCAGACTAATGTGGCTCAAAGGGTTTTGTGATGTTAACAGCACTATCTGAACACGCTGCAGTAATCCTGTGCACACTGTGTAGAACTCTTTATGGTTCACATTTCACGTGACAGAATCCAAGACGCATACTTGGAAGTATTCCCTTTGTGACAGAAGGGCATCTGAGGTACTGTGGTTATGCTGCAGAATGTAGGTCACCGTAACACCAATAAATACTTCTGGTGCCTTGGCCGGCTGTAATGCTTGGACACATGTCAGGAAGACAATGACGATGCAGAAGCAAACATGAAAGAGCTTGATGTCACACAACTGATCCATACTACCATGTTAGAAAGGAATTAGCGCGTTTCAGTGCACAACTGCCACTAAAAAAAGCAACAGGAGTCATATTCTGAAGCATGCCATATGCTTTTCTAGCCATTAACACACAAAATCTTACACTACAGTTTTGAAAAAAAAAGTTCACAATGTGATAGTGACAGTGACGTATACATCAAGGGACTGTGCATGATTTACATGGGAAGCCGTGATATATACTCACAATGAAAAAAAAAAACCCAATACATAGGTTGATGTTCATGATGAGCAGGTAAAATGACTGAGACATTTACTAATGAAGATACTGCAATAAAGTAAATATCAGTAATTTTACTGAATTTAGCAATGCTCCATACTTTGGAGTAAAAATGCACAGAAAGCAATAAATCATTTCTAAATCAACACAAAAACACGACATTGAAACTCCGCCTGTAAGACAACTCATACTGTCAGTAATGTTATATACATGAATAAAATGTAGCAGAATTCATGGATTCAAGTCAGCTGTTTCAGAATTCATTTGTGTTTCCCAACACAAATATAAATTAGAAAATTTCCACTTCCTAAAGAAAATCTCATATGAATGCCATTGGCTGAAAATGCTTTCCCGGCATGCTAAAAATGCTAAAAGTTACATGTTAGATTAAAGCTGAATAATTAGCTTAAAATTTTAAATGGTTCATGGCTGATCTAAGTTAGCTTCAAAGAGTAAAGAGCTTAAAGCTGAACACTGTTAACGTGAAACCTGAAACCGTTTTAAACTGAAGAAAGTTAAACCTTTATTTCACATTTTTTTCACTGATAAATAGGTTAAAAGCTACAACTGTATATGTTAGCACAACATTAGTATAAAAATAGAAATAAACTCTGACAGAAGTCAGTAAGCAGACCATCAGTGATGGAGTAGGTCATTCCAGCTTGATGAAATCAGATCGAGAGCGCTCAGATCGCCTGACTGTTGAACTTGACCTTGACCACAGCCTAGACGCAGACCCACCTGAGGATCATCGAGCGTGAGCTTTCCGAACACTGGGGGAATGGCTTAGGAGGAATAATTTTTTTTGTGAAATCATAAGTTCCCAGATTTCCTGACCTTTGACCTTGAGCACAACCTGGATGCAGCCCCATCTGAGGATCATTGTGTTAGTTTGGCGAGCACTGAGGCGACTGCCTAGGAGTAGCAATTCTCATGAAATGTGGACAGACACACAGACAGATCGCCCGCAAGACGGATGCCGTGCCATGGCATTAGCTCCTTTCAACTTTGCCGGAATGACCAAAAAAAGCTTTTAACCCAGAAGAACCCACACCAATTTCTCCTTCAAGGAAAATTATGGGGGTCTGGGTTCTTCTGGGTTAATACCGTAGCCAACACGTGATTTTCACATGTATGAGGGCGTTATCTGACAAATGCTCTCAGTTCTAACTCCAGTGAAAAGGTGTGGTAATCAAACAATGTTGAACTACAAAAGCACTCAAGAGAGCGCATACCTACACCAAGGCTCCTTCCATCCCTCATGGATCACCTCCAAAACATCCATCCATCTTCTATCACTTAATCCTTTTTGAGTCATGGGGGGAGGGGGGGACTGGAGGCTGGAGCCTGTCCCAGCGTCTTTGGGCAAGAGGCAAGGCACACCCTAGACAGATCGTCAGTCTGTCGCAGGGCTAACACAGAGACGGACAACCATTCACTCTCACATTCATACCTAAGGACAATTTAGAATCCCCAGTTAACCTATTAATCAATTAACCTAACGTGCATGTCTTTGGCCTGCGGGAGGAAACCAGAGTACCCGGAGAAAACCCACTCAGACACAGGGAGAACATGCAAACCCCACACAGAAGGGTCACTGATGGTCAGGGGGTGGTATTGAACCCACGATGGTCAAGGGTGGAATCGATCCCGTGACCTTCTTGCTGTGCTGCCATAGTGCTAACCACTGCACCACAAAGCTGCCCTGACCTACGACATTGGTGGCAAATTAAATGCCCACACACTCAAACCAGGCAAGCCACTTGTGTCTAAGAGAGCAAATCACTCTATAAATTTAAGAAATCTCTCTGTGTGTGTGTGTGTGTGTGTGTGTGTGTGTGTGTGTGTGTGTGTGTGTGTGTGTCTTTCTGTCACGATCATAGGACATTATAGGACGGCCTATGACGTCTGCCTGATGTCCTATGATGATCCTATGAACTCAGGCTACATAGGACTCGCGATGCTGTCATATAGGCAATGCCGTCATATAGACAATAGGACCGGCTACCTATGATGTAGTGTCCTATGATGCCTGCCTTGATGTCTTTATGATGTCATATAGACCATCACTCACGATGCCTGCCTACCTATGATGTTGTGTCCTATGATGCCTGCCATAGGAGGAGACTCTTCACCAGCATAGGGTACGACAGACGAGGGATGCACAGACAGACAGGACAGACAGGAAATGAGTGGCAGTGCACCATGCACGTGCTGAGTCACTTGAAGCCCAAAATGCCCACAAAGCAAGCAACGCTGCATGCCAGGCAAGGCACAGAGAAGCTGAGACTGAATAGGACACACTACTTTAAACCACATCCATTCGAAGCAGTAAATCTGGATATCTCATTCAGTAAGGCAGAAGGCACTCTATAAATTCAAGAAATCTCTGTCAGTGTGTCAGTCTATCACCCCATTAAGAATAGGACACCCTACTTTAAACCCCACCCATTCAAAGCAGTAACCATGAAGAATGGCAGTCTACACTACAAATGTGTAAAATGCCAAGCAAAGCGCTGATTTTTCTCAGGGTGCTCCGGTTTCTGGGTTTCCACGGGCATGCACGGGTCTTCCTGAACAGGGTCAATAGCTACTTTTTCCTCAGATCTATTTGCATGATCCTGTCCATGAACTGGAATTACAACGCACCTATCCCTCAACCAGTCGTCTGAACGAAGAAGAAGAAGAACAAGAAGACCCACCAGATGGAGAGCAATAGAGTGAGGAGAACTGCTGCACGTCAGAAAAGATGCCGTGAAGATGAAACACCTCAGGTTCCAGCAGTACGCCGCAGGCATGACTGTGGACAACACAGCTGTCTCAGACAGGAGGAGATCCTTCAGCAAGGGGCATGCAGAAATACTTGCTTATACTTGGTTTCTATGGGCATGGACGGGTACGCACAGGTATGTACTAGTGCATTAAAAAACACTAATAAAAGTTGGATTTATCAGAGTATCAGATAAATGGTAAACGGTGTTCACTTATATAGCGCTTTTATTCTCATCTCTTGATGACCAAAGCGCTTTACAGATCCTGCCATCCACCCATTCACGCACACATTCACACACTGACGGTGGCATGCTGCCTAACATGGCGCTTCCAGACCCACCTTCCAGATGGCGCTTCCAGATGAAAGTGAAATGGACATCAGCACCTGCAGCTTCAATCCTCATGAATGCAGTTGCTCTGGTTGAGTGGAATGTGAAGATGACAGGATTTATTTTTCTTTTGTTTGTGGTTTAATCCACTGACTAAGATCACTCACTGAACCAGGAGTTATGACAACAACCTGGGTTTCAGCTTGGACTGCAAACATGGTTGTAATGACAGAGGCTACAGTTTCATAACTGTTGGAATTTTGATCTGTGTATCAATAAGAAGGACTATAAATCAAACAACAGTTTCCCAGAAGATCCCAATATTTACTGACGGAGAGCAGTTTTTAACTTTTCAATATAATTACTGTGGCGGAACCAAATTATGATAAAGCCATCATCCACAAATATACAACAAAGTATACGACCAGTAGTTGTAGGGCAAGATCCCGAGATGAACCTGTGTAGCAAGTTTGGTGACCCAAGAGAGCTTTACACATTCTAAAATAAGAGAGCATAGGGAGTGTCAACCTTGACCTTTGACTTTTTGATCCCAAACCTGTAGTTAGAGGTCATGGTCTCAGAGTGAACCTGTGTAGCAGATTTGGTGACCCTAGCTTTCTCTGTTGTTGAGATATACTGTAGTTTATAATCCATTTTGACGTTGACCTTTGACCTTGCAATTCCAAAACCATAATCACTTTTCAAGGTCACAGGGTGAATCTGTGTACCAAGTTTGGTGACCCTAACTTTACTTATTGTACAGTAATAAGGCACAGGAAATGTTAACCTTGACCTTTGACTTTGTGACCCCAAACCCATAGTCAGAAGTCAAGATCCCAAGGTGAACCTGTGTACCAGGTTTGGTGGCCTTAGCTTTACTCGTTTTATAGTAATATTAAATTTAACATTTACCATAGTGCAACTGCAATGTGAACCTTGAACTCTGACCTTTGACACGTTGACCCCAAACCCATAGTCAGGTCAGGATGTACGTTGTCTAAGATGTGTATTAGATACAATTCCTGTATCGATTGGAAAACCCTACATTATTTCTTTCAATAGTTACTATGTTTAGAAAATTCAGAGAAAATTTGACCTCTGACCTTTGACCTCAAGGTCATCCAATGAGAGTCAAATTGCAATATGCGCATCATTAAAGTACATCAAACCGTGGTACCAAGGTACAAAACATTTGGGTCAAAACTGTAGGATAAATTGATTTCACAAGACAGTAATTTGTGGGTAACAGTGACTCAGGAGGTAGAGCGGGTTGTCTAATAACCAGAGGGTTGGCAGTTCGAATTCCGCTCTCCACAGCCATCCTGCCATTGTGTTCCTGGGCAAGACACTTCACCCACCTTGCCTCCAGTGTCCATGACACTGGGTATGAATGTGCATAAATCTTCGGTAGTGGTTGGAGAGGCCGTTGGCACAGATTGGCAGCCACATTTCTGTCAGTCTACCCCAGGGCAGCTGTGGCTACAGTAGTAGCTTACCACCACCACTGTGTGTAGAGTGAATGAATAATGGATTTTCATCGTAAAGCACTTTGGGTTTCTTGAAAGGCACTATATAAATGCAAACATTATTATTATTATTACTGTCTATGAAGGGAGTTGAAATAAAAGGTCATAGGTCAGGAGCTACAACTTCAGCAAAAATCATCCTATCAGAACCAAATTGCAACATGCGCATCATCAATGTATATCAAACCCTGGTACTAAGTTTCAAAATAACCACAATAAAACTGTAGTAGGAGTTGATTTCACAGAAGTGGGACAGACGGACGGACTGACTCATAATATAATCACCCTTTGGTCTTTGCCCAAATGGCTCTTCAACCCCTTTGAAGAAGAAGGTGCTGCCATAATTTTCTCCATACTCTGACATGCATTCAATGCAATTTAGTTGTTGTAATGGTTAATTCTTTTATTTATCTTTTGTATTTAAAGCGAGGTAGTCGGATACCCAAAAGCCGATGGTGTATAGAACACGTATATTAGGATTTGTATGTGAAATTTCGGCATCGAAACTGCTCCTATTTAGCTGTAATTAATATTCAAAAATGATATTTTCGGGACGAAAGAATTCAAGCGTCCCGGCATTTGTTTACTTCTCAGGGCTGCCGCCGGAGAGCGAGCCATGTGCCAATGTGGCGATGTAAACAGTCACGGACCAAAAAACGTACATTTGCTCGTGGAACAGGTCATTCACACTCGCAGACAATCGCGCTATATGTGTCTATAATGACTATAGATAGGATTTTCTTTCCATGCACGCAAAAAAAAATTTTTTCCCCAGATCCGACTACCTCGCTTTAAGTTCTCAGCAAGAATACAATGTTGGTCATTTTTTGACAATTTTCCTGAGCATTTAATTCTAAATAAATCACTGTTTAACAGGATTTTTTTGGCAATCCTGTACTTTTCTTGTGGTGTTACATAGAATAGCATCACTGTGTGTCTGTGTGTGTGTATATATATATTTTATAGTAATATGTACATATGTATATTAGCTGCTCTTGCTTGCTTGTTTTTTTTCTTGCCTTCTGATTGTTGCTCTGAGTGTTGCTATCCCTGTGCTGTTGCAATCCTGGAATTTCCCTGTTGTGGGACTAATAAAGGCTTATCTTATCTTATCACTGTAAACTATGGAAAAAGCAGCTATTTTAAAATATGTACTTCCTCATACAACTTTCAGTACAAAAATCCTCTAAAAATGTCAACTTTTATCACAACTTTTTGGAAAAGCTCCCATAAATTCAGGCTTTCTGGGCCAGAACAATCACAACAACAGCTGATGAAATCCTGGAGGAACTGAAATACAGTGAGATTATGTATACAGTCATGTGAAAAAAAATAGGACACCCCATTAAAATATTCAGTTCTTTATTAATAAATGTTCACATATCTATGTCTAACCTTGCTTTTGTTTTTATTTGCATTTTTTAACAATCATTTTAGCCATTTTAAGTGGGAATGAATGTGGGGGTGTCCTAAAAAAGATGGGGGGTGTCCTAATTTATTCCTCACTATTTTTTTGAATTACATTTTACAGAAAATTTGAAAAAAGTCTTTAAGTCTAATTGTTTAGTTGTATTACATGAATCTCCCAGTATTTTTAACACTGATATTAAATATCCATATGTCCAAATATGTTAAAAAAACACACATGCTTATACAGGGTGTCCTAATGTTTTCACATGACTGTACATGCTTCATGCATTGAATTTCTTTACTTACTCTGGGTTGTTAACTTGACACTACACACCCTTTACACTAAAGAAAGCACTTGTTAGTTAAATAATAATAATAATAATAATAATAATAATAAATAAATAATAAAGAGTGCATTATTGTAACTGATTTTGGGTCAGTTCTTTATGTGATAATTTATGTATTAACAAAGTTAGAGTATTCCTGGTACAATTTGCAATAGGTCTCTAAGATTTTTTTTTTCCTGGCAAGTAAAGTAGCTATTAAAATGCTAATTTTGTCATGTTCACTGCGTAACTTCGCAGCAAACATATGAAATAGCAGCGAGCCCAAAATGCAGAGTAAGTAACGTGTTTATTTACAATGGGTGAATGTACAGTTAGTTCAAAAAACAGTCACGGTAGAAAAGGGGAGGAGACACCTGGCTACAAACTTGGTTGGTGTATGGGAATGCCTAACATGCTCCAATTAGGCAGGAGTGGAGAAAAAGGCACAAGGAAAGACTTACAACAGTGTTGGAGCGGAAAGGCTCTGAGGGAACAATACGATTCAGTCCAGGGGTAAACCAACAAAAGCAAGACTGGATGTCCAGAGTTGACATTGCTAAGTTGCCACGCCGGCTGGTTGTACTGCCCTGCTATTAATACCAAGCCCAAATGACAGCAAGTAGGACCATCGCTCAAGTAGGTTCATTTTGTCTTCTTATAATTATTTACCTTTTGTTCTTATTAAAGACAAAAATAGAAAGGAGATGTTTTACCTTCTTTACATCTTTCAACTGTGTGCTGTCGAAACATGTAAAGAAGGTAAAAACATCTCCTTTCTATTTTTGTCTTTAATAAGAACAAAAGGTAAATAAGCAAGTAGGACCAGCCGTGTTGCAACAGGTGCATGACTGATTGAATTAAGAGTGTGTGTGTGTGTGTGTGTGTGTGTGTGTGTGTGTGTGTGTGTGTGTGTGAGTAAAAGTATGAGAATGAGTGTGTGTGTGCATGAGTGTGTATGTGGCGAACCAGACAGCTGGTGAATACCTGGTGAGAAGAGAAGGCGTTGCTGTGGGACTGGCAGAGAGCAAGGCTCAATCCACCAGCTGGAATTAATAAGCAATAATTAACCCCAACAGCCACAAGTCATGTTCGGGGTGACGACCCCGAACATGACAGTGCTCCCCCCCCCTCAAGTGGTGGATACCAGACACCCACCGTACTATCAGAAAAAACAACCTACCCCCCCTCAAAAAGCCCATACAAACAACCAAGGGTGGGAGGTGGGGGAAAACAGGTTGGGGGGATAAATCAGGAAGGAATAATCACCACAATACAACACGACAACACTCCCCAACCCCAAAACTAAACTAACCCACCCCACCCCCAAGAGTCCCACGGTGCGGGGGGCCGGCCAGAGTCCAAGGCCCTGCAGGTTGCCGTAAGTTCGGGGGGCCGGCCAAAATCCCAGGGCCAGCAGGCAGCCTGCAGAGCAGTATCAGGTGGTCTGCCAGGGCATACGGGCCACCCAATGAGGAAGCCCTGTGTTTCGGGTGGCCTGCCCGCACGATTAGGCCACCAGAACCGGAAGGGCAGATGAGGCGGTGGCCTACCCACCAGAAGGCTGAGAGGTGGGTGGTCAGACAGGGGAAGAGGAACCTCTGCGGTCAACGGCGACGAAGGGAGAAAGACCCCAATGGTGCCCGGCAGAAGGAGGAGGAACACCCACAGGGCCTCCAAAAGGGAAAGAAAGGCCCCGGCGTCCCCAAACTGTCCTGTGACACCCCCGGTGGTCCCGACGTAGGGCTGGGACTCTGTAGACCCCGCGGTGGACCCGGGCTGGGCCATGGCTGCATCTGCGGTGGTCCCGGCCTGGGACAACGTTGCACCAGCAGTGGCCCCTTCCCGGGACCTCATTGCTCCCACGGTGAGCCCCAACTGGGCCTGCGTTGCACCCGCGATGGACCCCGACTAAGCCATGGTTCCACCCACGATGGAGTCCAGGTGGACCCCTGCTGCACCCGCGGTGGGACCCGGCTGGGCCACTGCTGACCCCAACGCCATCTTGGCCATGGGCCAGCCAACCCGTAGGAGCACCCAAGCGAGAAGGTGGTCGATCACAGGCACCCTGGACTGGGGCCGGGTGCCCACAACAACTGCCTCGACCGGAGCCTCGGTGGCCTCTGGTTGTGAACCTGGAACCCCGGACTTGTCCAGCGATGGTGAGCTCTCTCCGGCGACCCTGAAAAAGGACTTGGACAGAGAGGAGGAAAGGTCAGAGTCGCTGGCAGCGGCAGAGCCCAGCAAGGTGTGCTCAGGTGCAGCGTTTGGCTGCAGCTGGCTCTCCTCACCTAAAGCTAGGCAAAAATGCTCAATTATGAAAAGGAGAAAGACAAAAGAGAGCACTTGCCTTAGCTCAAGCTCTACCGCCGTCGAGGACTCCAGCAAGCCGGGCGATGTCTCCTCAGGGTCGGCCTCCAAAAGGTTCCGCTCGGGTGCTGACTCTGCTGTGGCAGCCTCCACAGCAGGCGTGATGGTCTCTGCAGTCTTAATTCTCCCAGCTGCCATGATCCTCGCTGGTGATTTGTCCGGCGTGGCGGCTGGGACCTGGTTCACCTTGGCTGCGGGAGGACACCCCCCTGCCCCAGACCTCTGGCTCCTCCTGATCCTGGTTGCTCGGCTCCGGTTCCGGCAGGCACACAAAGGGGAGAGAAGAGAGGGCTGGTGAACAGTTTTTAACAGCAGCAGTCGGGGAGAGCTCAGGAGACTGCTTTCCCTGAGCCTGAGAATCAGGCAAGACATTTCATTATTAATGTGAGTCAAATGAAAACGTACTTGCCTGTTCTCCCGGTTCTTGGTGTTGATTGCAGCTGCTGCTGTTTGGATGTCTTCACCCGTCAATCCGGGAAAGGCAGTGCTTGGCTCCTTCGTAGAAGATATGAGAGCCGCCCCCCTCGCCACAGAAACGGGAGACCCCGGTGAGGAAAGCGGGTGCCCCACTGCTGCCGGTGAACTAACCGATGAGGAAGACTTCACAGCGGATGCGGAGGGGGATCCTGCAGACGGGACTGCTCGGGACTGATGATCCGCTGCAGAGGTGACGGAGCTTGGTGTGGAAGCAGTTGGCGGGGTTAGATTGTTCCTCTGGGATTCCGGGTGACACCAATGTTGCCAACCTGGTGAACGCCATCTTGGGACGAGTGATGGAGGAGAGGAGAAGATGGCTGCCGGCGGAGAAGAGCGTCTCTGTTTGGGCTTCTTCGGAGATTTTCCTCCTTTGCCACCATTCTCGCATTGAAGCGCAGCTATCAGAGAGATCCTCTCCCGACTCTCAGCGTGCTCCAGGAGCTGAGGGCACCAACGAGCTGCAGCTTCAGCGAGTCCCAGAAACCATGATACGTCTCTCAGGGTGGAATATAGACGCGCCGTGGAGATCAGGCCGTCCACCTCCATGAGTGCGCGGCAGCATTCCCACCCAAGACGCATTGGATAGCCGCGTCCTCCAGCTGCATCCATCCTGGACTTCAAACCAGGTAAGGGCAATACACAAAAATGAGTAACACGTTACCTACTGCTTGGGCGCTTTTTGGTGGCAACTTACTGTCATGTTCACTGCGTAACTTTGCAGCAAACATATGAAATAGCAGTGAGCCCAAAACGCAGAGTAAGTAACGTGTTTATTTACAATGGGTGAATGTACAGTTAGGCCAAAAAACAGTCACGGTAGAAAAGGGGAAGACACCCGGCTACTTATGCCTAATGCGCTCCAATTAGGCAGGACCGGAGAAAAAGGCACAAGGAAAGACTTACAACGGTGTTGGAGCGGAAAGGCTCTGAGGGAACAACACAATTCAATCCAGGGGTAAACCAACAAAAGCGAGACTGGATGTCCAGAGTTGACATTGCTAAGTTGCCACGCTGGCTGGTCATACTGCCCTGCTATTAATACCAAGCCCAAATGACAGCAAGTAGGACCAGCCGTGTTGCAACAGGTGCGTGACTGATTGAATTAAGTGTGTGTGTGCATGTATGTGAGTATAAGTATGAGAATGAGTGTGTGTGTGCATGAGTGTGTATGTGGCGAACCAGACAGCTGGTGAATGCCTGGTGAGAAGAGGAGGCGTGGCTGTGGGACTGGTGGAGAGCAAGGCTCAATCCACCAGCTGGAATTAATAAGCAATAATTAACCCCAGCAGCCACAAATCATGCTCAGGGTGACGACCCCAAACATGACAAATTTCCCTGATTGAATTGGGATCGGATCAAATCGAAATTGAATCGATTCAGAACCTCAAGAATCAGAGTTGAATTCATTCTGGAAATTAGTGATGACTCCCAGTCCTACTTGGTACCCTCATATCTGGCTGTTTTCTGGGTCAAGACTACAAGGCCTGGAAAACCAACGTGCACATACAGTATGTCACTGATGAACATGCTTGCATAATATATGCCCGCTCATATTTAATTAAAGTCAACATACAGATGAGAGAGCTACTCAGAGATGTTGCTAGAGACTTCTGAGGAGAGGCATGGGTCTGTGCCTCTGCTGAATGACATTCTACTAAAACTTTGAACTTTGAACCATGTACTGTAAGTAGCAAATTAGTTGATGCTAACGATTAAGCAGGTGATGAAAGACACAGCTGAATTGCACCACACACTGGTGCTCTGTAATCTTTTCCTTATGTAAAAATGAGAGGAGATGACTGGGCAATATAATTCTGACAGATATGTAATTAGCGTGTGTACACAAAAGCACAACTTTCACATAAAGTGTCTCTTTAAAAAGGTGTGTAAACCAATTAGTTTTTTAGTCCATGGATATATTAATTTTAATGGTATTTTGTGTTAAGTGTGTATCATGCAACAACACAACTACATAAAAAGTTAAGAATGCATTTAGTTTATTCCACCAGTACTTGTATACAGCTGTTCTCCTACAATGACGAAAATAATAAACCACAGCCTACACACCATATCAGTACTATACTGTATAAAGAAAAGTAGGTCAAAATATCATGGCTTATAGCTTTTGAAAGACATCTCTTTAACCTGTTGAACTCTGTTCAACTTCCCTGAAAACGCCTAAAAATAACATGCCCAAAGTAAATCAAAAGCTGTTCTTCAACCCTTTGCAGCATCTTCATGGGATTAGTCTCATTTAAAAGAAAACACTCTGAATTTTTTGGCAAAACAGTCATAATCTCTCTAAGTGCTCCTGCCACTGAGTAACAAGAAAGTTCGCCTGGGTGTTTTTTTAGATACAAATGCTTGCAAATAACATACAGCTGTCAGATACTGGCTGGAAAACAACAGAAATGTAGAACCAAGTGTTTTCAAACTCAGGTCAAAACTTTGTAAAAAATACCACAAAAAATGAATATATTACACAGCTTTTTTTCTCAGGTTGTAACAAGGCTGTGTCTGTACTGGAAGACCGGAAATACAGCTTTTTTTTTCAGTGCGCACTGAGACGCACTAAGATGCAGAGACATGACCGCCCGCGGAATTCACAGAGTTCAAGGGGTTAAAGTCTCATAAAGTATCATAATAGGGCTGCAAAATTAATCGAACCACAATTATGATGTCAGTGTCTGCAATTATGCGCGCAGGGGTGGACCAGCACCTGTCATCATGGATCCTGGACTACCTCACGAACCGGCCTCAGTTTGTGAGAACCCGGGACTGTGTGTCCGACACGATCATCAGTAGCACGGGGGCCCCCCAGGGAACGGTGCTGGCTCCCTTCCTGTTCACTCTTTATACTGCGGACTTCTCACACAACACAACACACTGCCATCTACAGAAGTTCTCTGATGACTCTGCGATCGTTGGCCTCATCTCCAATGGAGATGAAGCTGAGTACAGAGGGCTTATCCAGGACTTCGTGGACTGGTGCCATCGGAACTGCCTCCAGATCAACGCGAGGAAAACTAAGGAGCTGGTGGTGGACTGCCGCAGGCATGGGCAGCCCCTCACAGCACCAGTAAATATACAGGGAACAGACATCGAGATGGTGACATCCTATAAGTACCTGGGTGTTCATCTGAACAATAAACTAGACTGGTCACACAATACTGACGCACTCTACAAGAAGGGACAGCGCAGGCTGTTCCTGCTGAGGAGACTCAGGTCTTTTGGTGTACAAGGGGCGCTGCTGAAGTCATTCTATGACACGGTGGTGGCATCAGCCATCACTTTTGGAGTGGTCTGCTGGGGCAGTGGCATTACTGCAGCCGATAGGAAGAGACTGAACAAACTGATTAAGAAAGCTAGCTCTGTCCTGGGGCAGCGCCTTGATCCGATGGAGGAGATAGGAGAGAGGAGGACGGTGGCTAAACTGTCATCTCTGCTGGAGTCCGAGTTCCACCCTATGCAGGACATACTGGATGCACTGAGGAGCTCATTTAGCAGCAGACTACATCATCCCAGGTGCACAACCGAGAGGTTTCGTAGGTCCTTCCTACCAACGGCTGTCAGACTGTACAACCTAAGCAGGGCTGCTCGCAGAGATAGCAAAAAGACGTAACAAACTAATAGTTTTTTGAATGCAAAAGATGCAATAGACTTACACAATGGTCCCCTCCAGCATACAACTAGGAACATACCGGTCGCTATGGAGGGTGAGAATATGTATGGGCACATAATCATACCATGTAGGATAACTAAGTAGACGGTTATGCTGTTTCATCCCATCTAGCAACAATGCTCTGCACTGTGTGTGTTTATATATTTACATATTTATTCCATCTAGCTACAATGCTCAGCACTGGGTGTGTTTATATTTATATATCTATATATTTATTCCATCTAGCTACAATGCTCCACACTGTGTTTTTATATATCTACATATTATTCCATCTAGCTACATTGCTCCGCACTGTGTGTGTTTACATACTTGCATATTTATTCCACCTAGCTGCAATGCTCCATACTGTGGGTGTTTATATATTTACATATTTATTCCATCTAGCTACAATGCTCTGCACTGTGTGTTCATATATTCATATATTTATTCCTTCCAGCTACAATGCTCTGCACTGTGTGTCTGTGTGTGTGTGTGTATATATATATTTTATAGTAATATGTACATATGTATATTAGCTGCTCTTGCTTGCTTGTTTTTTTTTTCTTGTTTTTTTTTTCTTTTCTTGCCTTCTGATTGTTGCTCTGAGTGTTGCTATCCCTGTGCTGTTGCAATCCTGGAATTTCCCCGTTGTGGGACTAATAAAGGCTTATCTTATCTTATCTTATCTTATCTATATAATCACACAAATTCTACAATTTCAATTTAAAGGCCATATTGTTGACATTTTAATGAAAACAATTTTCTTAATACATTCACAAAATCCTTGCAAAGGTTCAGAATGAAAGTCTATATAACAATTTTTTACAATTGTTAAATTTAAAATATTTCTATGGGTCCAAAATGATCATTATATTTACATTTGAGCAGTTGACTGACAAGAACAAGGGCAGCAGTATACAGATCTCAAAGCAAAAAGCACAACAAGGTTAATATCATGAGCCCTCGATCCAGCCAGTTTTGATCACTGTTTTCTATAAATTCTATTTCCTACTGGAATTTTTTTTCATCTAACAACACTTGACCAATTATGTAGTTCTTAGATGTTATTTTAGCTTAGTTATATACGTACTCTGAGATCCAAGGCATCTAGCTGAAGCTAGCAGTTTAGCCACTCATTCACAAACATTTCGGTGCAAACTGTACTGCAAGGACCGGTCATATCCTATCGGCCACTGAAACCACACACTAGAGATGCTTTATTTCATTCATTCTTTAAAGACGCACTCCGGTGGTTATAAAACAAATCTATATTGTCTGAAATGGCATCTTATGCCATTTTTGCTACAAAGAAAACCTTTCACTGTTTTACAGTTTCATATCAAAATCTTTTCACTCCCCACCCAAATGCCAGAACCAGTGACTAGGCCCAACCCACATACTATAAGGCTAATAGTGGCCAGCGCTACATTAAACAGCATAAATCCTGTGATAAAAAGACTTACCAGTTGAAGGACATGCCGAGTTACATGCACAGTGGCCCAGGATAATGACTGAAACTGCTTTGGTCCTTAAAAGCAATTTAACGGTAAAACCAATCTTAATCTGCGTCAAGTTTTTAAAGCAGCTAGCCCAAAAAATGATAACTGGCCAGAGGCTAACATCAGTTAGGCCAGCGAGTCCAGAGTGGTTCAACACTACCCATGTGCCAGCATCATGCATAGTTACATCACCAAAAATGTTCCGTCTTAACTTTATACTGTTTATGCAATGTCTTTTTGCAGGGGGGCGGGGCTTAAATTAATTTTTTTAAAGCAAAAAAAAAAAAGCAGAGATATGAGACATTTAAGTGATTTCACTCGATATGTCTTGTACGTCATAAATAACATGTTACAGACATGTTAACAAGAAAAAAAAACCTTGATTTTTGACAGAGTGTCACTTTAAGACAAATTTGTGTTAGTTAGCTCAGGCTCGCTATCTGAGCTAGGAGCTAGCCAGCTAAGATTAGTAATAGTGACATAAGAGGGAGGGTGGTGTTAAATGCAAGCTGAAGGTATGTGTCCACTCCAATACAGATAATGGTAACATTTCAGTCTTGGTTCTACTGAACATCAGTGCTGCATTTGACACAGTCAACCATAACATCTTACTAGACCGGCTGAAAAACTGGGTGGGATTTTCTGGTACAGCACTTAGCTGGTTTGAGTCCTATTTAAAAGACAGGGACTATTTTGTGTCTACATGTAACTACAAATCTAAGTGAACAAAAATAACCCGTGGAGTTCCCCAAGGTTCTATTTTGGGACCTTTGCTTTTCAACAACTACGTATATGCTCCCACTAGCTCAAATTATAAAAAAAAAACAACAAAATATATTACCATAATTATGCAGATGGTACACAAATCTACATAACCACCTCACCAGCAGACTATGGTCCAATTAAAACCTTGATCAAATGCATTGGTCAAATTAAAGAGTGGATGTGCCAGAATTTTCTTCAGTTAAATGAAGACAAAACCGAAATAATAGTTTTTGGAGCCAAAGAAGAAAGATTCAAAGTTAGCATTCAGCTTCAATCAATGATGCTAAAAACCAACAGCCAAGCCAGAAATCTGGGTGTGGTTCTGGACTGAGACCTGAATTTTAACAGCCACATTAAGACAGTAGTGAAGTCAGCCTATTATAACTTAAAGAACATAGTGAGGATTAAAGGTGTAACGTCTCGGCAGGATCTAGAAAAACTTGTCCATGCATTCATCTTCAGTAAACTGGACCACTGTAATGCTGTCCTCACAGGTCTCCCTAAAAAGTCCATCAGACAGCTGCAGTTGGTTCAGAGCGCTGCAGCTGGAATCCTCACTAAGACCAAGAAACTCGAGTCCTCAGATCTTTACACTGGCTTCCTGTCTGTCAAAGAATAGATTTCAAACTACTCCTGTTGGTATATAAAGCTCTGAATGGTTTAGGGCCAAAATACATTTCAGATCTGCTAGTCCATTATGAACCACCCAGAGCCCTCAGATCATCAGGGTCATGCCTACTATCTGTGCCAAGAGTTAGACCCAAACAGGGTGAGGCAGCGTTCAGTTTTTATGCCCCTCACATAAGGAACAAACTCCCAGAAAGCATCAGGGCTACTGAAACTCTCACCTGTTTTAAATCAAGGTTAAACACTCTCCTATTTGCCATGGCCTTTCAGCCGAACAATTATTAATCTCCTACAATGCACTGTAACTTTAATTTCTGCCTTATTCTATTTTTAGCTTGTCTTTGTTTCTCTTTAATTTTTAGTTTGCTTTTAAAATTCTTATGTATATCTTTTGCAACTTGCTGTAATGCTTTATATAAAGCACTTTGAATTGTCTTGTACACGAAATGTGCCATACTGTGGAGAGTGTAAATAACGGAGGCAGATTTATGCAGCAGACGACTTTATTCACTCTCACATCAGTAATACACAGAAAAAGCATATCTCCATACACCAGGGTCTCTCCTTTTATATCAACCACCCATCTCACATCTGCATGACATCTTGCATCACAATACATTCATCCTTTCTCCCCCAACTACTTCTTCCTGCTACCTCACCATAATCTCTCTCATCTCCATACCTATTGTCCTTCTCTGTTTACCCTCTGCATCCAGTCTGAGATGATTAACCCAGCCTCTACACCACCTCCCCCCCAGAATCTCAGACCGAGTTTCAGTCCTCCCGTCCTTTTGGCTTCAGTCTCCTCCCATATCTGCTGTAACGGGGGTTTTCCGCCTCCGCGGCACTGCTGTGCCGGTGGGGGGCTCCTGGGGGTGTGTCTGTCTGCGGGTGGGCAATGGCGAGGGGGGGGAAACCTTCGACTTGCACGTGTGGCTGCTCTGATGAATCGTTTACCTGGGGAGTTCTCAGTGGGGTTCTTCCACACCGAGGGGCCCGAGCCAACATCACTTGCTCGTCCGCCACCACAAAGACGGGCTTAAGTCTGTCTATACATATTTTCTCCCTACGACCCCCCAAGTCTAACAAAAAATGTTTGTCCCCTGTTTCCAGCACTCTGAACAGGCCATTGTAGGGTGGGCGCAATGGAGGGCGGTGGGCATCGTGCCTGACAAACACGAACGCCGCGTTCTTCAAAGTTTTTGGCACAAAAGCGCGTGGAAAACAGTGGTGGGCCGGGCCGGGCAGCGTGCCTGAGTCTGCGCTGTGCTGCAAACGCTGAGACGGGCAGTTGTCCGGCGCTGGATTATCTGGCAAAAATTCCCCGGGCAGCCGCAGTGGCTGAGAAAAAACAAGCTCCGCCGGGGAAGCCTCCAAATCCTCTTTTGGTGCGGAACGCGACCCCAATAAAACCCACAGCAACCGGTCTACCCAATTTGCATCCGTCAGCGAAGCCCTGAGCACTGCTTTCAGTGATCTATGGAAACGCTCGCATAACCCATTGGCCTGTGGGTTGTACGCAGTTGTGCGATGAATTGCAACACCCAGGCTACAAGCCATCGTGGACCAGAGGTCGGAAACAAACCGAGGGCCCCTATCGGACGTGATGTCCGATGGGATGCCAAAACGTGCCACCAATGTCGTCAAAAAAGCGTGCGCCATGTCCACGGATGTGGTTGCCGCCAGCGGGACTGCTTCTGGCCAGCGTGTGGTGCGGTCCACCACTGTCAGAAGGTGTGTGCACCCCTGCGATGGCGGGAGGGGGCCCACGAGGTCCACATGAACATGGTCGAACCTCTTAGCCGGTATACGAAACGGCTCCAAAGGGGCCTTTGTGTGTCTGTGTACTTTGGCTCGTTGGCACACTACGCAGGCTGTAGCCCACTCTTTCACTTGTTTGCGCAGGCCTGGCCATACGAACTTCGCTCCCACCATTTTGACTAACGCGCGCACTCCTGGGTGTGCCAGAGCGTGAACTGACTCAAACACTCGGCGGCGCCAAGCAACTGGGACCACCGGGCGCAGGCGTCCCGGGGAGACGTCGCAGACTGGGGGGGGCTGCCGTCTTGCAGTACTCTGCTCTCCAGCCTTAACCCTGTTGGTCCAGACTGGAGCGCACACACGTCCGCATCGCCAGTCTGCTCTGCGGCCATGGCTGTATAATCTATCCCCACGCAGACCGGGGCCACTACTGTGCGCGAGAGGCAGTCCGCCACCACATTCAGTTTACCCGACACATGCTGAATATCAGTCGTAAACTCCGAGATCGCAGCCAGCTGTCTCTGCTGCCGGCCCAACCATGGTTCCGAAACCTTGGCCATCGCGAACGTTAGCGGCTTGTGGTCCACGAACGCGGTGAAGCTGCGCCCTTCCAGCCAGAACTGGAAGTGGCGTATGGCCAGGTGGAGAGCCAGCAACTCTCTGTCGAACACGCTGTATTTACGCTCACTGTCGCGCAAAGCCCTGCTACAAAAAGCGAGCGGCTGCCAAGAACCGGCGACGCGTTGCTCCACGACGGGCCCTATGGCCACGTCCGAGGCATCGGTAGTGAGCGCTATCCGGGCCGCTGGGTCCGGGTGCGCCAACAGTGTGGTGTTTGCCAGGGCCGTTTTAACCTCAGAGAACGCCTGCTCCCGCTCCGGAGACCATTCGACTCTGTCCACCGGTTTCCGCTTCTTGAGCGCGGCGTACAATGACTGCATGAGTTGAGCTGTACGGGGGAGGAATCGGTTATAAAAGTTAACCATCCCCAAAAACTCTTGCAGCGCCCTGACCGTCTGAGGCCGGGGAAAATTTGCCACGGTGCGCACTTTGTCAGGCAAGGGTATCGCTCCCTCCGGTGAGACGCGGTGCCCCAAAAAATCAATCCCCGTCACGCCAAACTGGCATTTCGCCGGGTTGATTATTAACCCGTGCTCCTCTAACCTCCAGAAAACCGTCCTGAGGTGGGCTACGTGTTCGTCCTCGGACGCACTGGCCACCAGGATGTCATCCAGGTAGATGAACACAAAAGGCAGATCGCGCATCCATCATGCGTTGGAAAGTCTGTGCCGCTCCTTTTAATCTGAAGGGCATGCGTAAAAACTCAAACAAGCCAAACGGAGTTATTACCGCTGTTTTGGGTATGTCCTCCACGCGCACCGGGACCTGGTGGTAACCACGGACCAGGTCTACTTTTGAAAAAATGCGTGCCCCGGCAAGGTGAACGGAAAAATCCTGAATATGGGGAATCGGGTAGCAGTCGTGCGCTGTGGCGTTATTCAACCTGCGGAAATCTCCGCACGGTCGCCACGATCCCTCGGCCTTAGGGACCATGTGTAGCTGGGACGCCCATGGGCTGTTTGAACACCTGATGATGCCCAACCTTTCCAAGTTGGCAAACTCCTTGCGCACTATGGCCAGTTTAGCTGCGTCCAGGCGCTGAGGTCGTGCGAAAACAGGCGGCCCAGTGGTGGTGATAAAGTGTTCCACCCCGTGTTTAGTGATGGCCGCCGAAAACGTCGGGACCGTGAGTGCTGGGAACTGAGTGAGCAGTGTGTGGAACTTACTGCCTGGAGCTGTGACGTTGGCTTGTGTTATTGGCCCGGCCCCTCGAGCTGTACAGGGGAGAGAATCAAAAGACAGTGCATTAACCAGGCGTCTGTTAGCAACATCGACTAGCAACACAGAAAATTGTGCACACAGAAAATCAGCTCCCAGGATTGGGAAACTCAATGCCGCTATGACAAATGTCCACTCGTACATACGGCCGTGTAGGGATAAAGTCAGTGTCCTCTCACCAAAAGTCTTAATGTCTGAGAAGTTTACGGCTACCAGCTGGGGGCCGCTAGTTCCCGCTAGCTGGGCGGCATAGGACGGCAGGATGAGGCTCTTTTGGGAGCCGGTGTCTACGAGGAACTGTCTCTCCGAGCACGAGTCCGTCAAGTAGAGCAGCTTGTTTTCTTCATCGGCGGTCGCAGCTGCTACTGACTGCCGGCCTTGGCGTTTCCCGAACGCTTGAATTGGCACGGTGGCACACATCTGCGTGCGTTCTCTCCAAAGCGGCGGTGGTAGAAGCAGAGCGTGTCTCTCTGGCGCTTCCTGGCCCCCGCTGCCGGTACCGTAGGCGGCTCCTCGCCTCCGCTGGTCGTCTCGCTGGGTTCAGACGCCGCCGCGTTCACTGTGAGGGCTCTGGTGGTGAGGATGATCCGATCTGCCTCCTGGGCTAGCGCACGGTAGTCACGCGCGGCCAGCAACGGCGAATTGGCAAGAATCGCTCTCACCTCTGTTGGGAGGTTCTGGAGGAAAAGATGGGCAAACAGAAAATGCCCGTCGTCCATGCCCATCAACGCCAACATCTTCTCCATCAGTTTGACCACCAATCCATCTCCTAACTCGGAGCACCTCAGGAGCCTCTCTGCTCTCTCACAGTCCGAGACCGTGTAGCACCGGGTCAGCGCGGCCTTGAGAGCCCCGTATGTTTAGTGGGCTGGAGGCTGTTGGAGCAGGCTCGCCACTTGCTGAGATGTGCGAGCGTCCAGCTCTGCGACCACATAGTAATATCTGGTGTTGTCTGCCGTTATTCCCCGGAGGGCGAACTGAGCCTCGGTGTGGTGGAACCAAGACCGTGGGTCGTACAGCCAAAAGTCCGGTAGTCTGACCAAAACAGTGCACGCGTTGCTGGGGGTTCCCATCCGGGCCGTCTCTGGGATGCTTGCCGCATTGCTGGGGCTTCCCGTCCGGGCTGACTCCGGGGTTCTTGCCTCGTGTTCCATAATTCGTCAAGGGGTCACCAGTGTGGAGAGTGCAAATAACAGAGGCAGATTTATGCAGCAGACGACTTTATTCCCTCTCACATCAGTCATACACAGAAAAAGCATATCTCAATACACCAGGGGCTCTCCTTTTATATCAACCGCCCATCTCACATCTGCATGACATCTCGCATCACAATACAGTCATTCTTTCTCCCCCAACTACTTCTTCCTGCTACCTCGCCATAATCTCTCTCATCTCCATACCCATTGTCCTTCTCTGTTTACCCTCTGCATCCAGTTTGAGATGATTAACACAGCCTCTACAATACAAATAAACTTGCCTTGCCTAGGCATGTGTTTTCATGCTGTCAATTCATTGTCTATGTAGCACAAACCACATGCATTCTGGTAGCATGGTGTCAAGAATCTTGAGCACGTCGCATGGAAGCGACCACTCCTCATTTCCATGAATCCCAGCTCCAGTCCCGTTTATGTAAATGAGGACTGGGCGATTGCTTCCTGGAACTTGTGTGGAACTTTTAAAATAGTGGTTGTTAGTAAAACAAAAACACATTTTCAGCAACTACGCATTTATTTCTTGCCTTGTTTGAAAGTTAGGAACCAGTTAGCTCAAAGTTAGCTCAAATGTTGGGCCTTTTTTGGATTTTCTAACAAAGATGGAAGGAAAGACCTTGACATGACACACAACCAACAAGAAGCATGGTACAAAAAAAAAAAACAAAACAAAACCCCCCCCACTCAGAACACGGTGGGCCAGTGCACGTCTTGGAGCAGCAATAGCAGCAGCTAAGCTAAAAACACACCAGCATGGAGCTTTTTCTCCAAGCGCCAGCTAAGCAAAATTTCTTCATGAAGCGCTTTTCTGGAATTTCCCCGTTGTGGGACTAATAAAGGCTTATCTTATTTTCACAGACATATCGTCACAAAGTGCTGTACAATAAAATGGAATAAAAGGTAGTTGATAGAAAAAATCATTTTAAAAATACAAAAACAAGTTAAAAAACAATATTAAAATAATTAAAAAACATCAGACTTACCATTAAAAAGCAGCTGAAACCCAACAGAAAGCCTCGTTAAACAAAAAGGCTTTCAGCTGCTTTTTAAGAGAGTCCACAGAGTCAGCTAAACGTATCTGGAGTGGAAGTCTATGCCAAACACCATCCACTGCCCTCCCTGTGTGCAGAGATGTGTCTCCGTGGAAAATGAAGCCCAGAGAATACTTTATTATATGAAAGAGATGTCAACAGTTTTACTTTAATACATGATTTGAGGTTGAGTAAGTTGAAAAAAATTGAAATATAGGGGATTGTGATACTTGATAGCGTGATATCATAATTATTGTTGAATCGTGATAGGATCATATCGTGACTCAAGTATCGCAATCCAAATTGAATCGTGAGGTCCCTCGCAATTTTCACCCCTAGTTGAAAGTACTACGTATTATCAGATGACTGTTGTTGTGAACTGATGCTATATATCTACGTGGACAAATATGTTGGTACCCTTCCGCAAAAAACAACAAAAAATAGCTGTGGGTAGATTTTTGTGGACGGGTACCAACAAATTTGTCCATGTCTGTGAATAAGGCTGAGAAACTTGATCAAACTAAAAACACTTTCCCTTTTTAGTCACCAGTTACATTATTACATGAAAGTTCCCACGGATATTTAAACACAGCCTCTTGATTCCACCAGCTCATTTTCTACAAAGCTTGTGCAGAGGGGAGGTTCTGTTTACATTTCACACAGAATAAGGTTATGCTTGTGTACACTACAATGAACGCATGGATGACCAAACTTAATCTTTAAAAAACACACATCCCCAGATCCGCATTTTGATCTAGACTGCTAATAAAAGTGGATTACTTCTAAGTTGGTTTTGTTTGCTTCTCTGGTAACTCATGCACATAAACAGTTTGCAACAACTAACTGGAAAAAAAAGAAAGAAATGTAACTGTAGCCATGGCCTCCCCACCTCAGAGTTCCCATCAGAACAAACCCAGACCAGCTGCTGTAACAGTTTTTTTTAACATGTTCACCGTGTATGAGCAGTCTTCCTTTAGCAGTGCTTCCCTTATCTTCTGAGGTTCTGAGCAGAGATCAAACCCCTTCACCACAGTGACCTATTTGGCTGCTCCAGACATAAACTAAATGTTGGAAAGGAAAGCTACTAGATCAGTATTGCTTGGATAGATTTGTGGGGAACAAAGGGCAGATTACTAAAAGTTGAACATGCACTTTTTTTTGTTTGTTTTGATAGGGCTGAAATTGAGATCCGCGTGGAGACAACCAAACCTCAGTCTTGGATAGTTATTTTTAAAAAACTGTCCATAAAACTACTTGTGCAATGTTTACAAAATTTCTTTTTTTTATAGGTATAGGTTCTCTAAGAATATATCCGACATAAATATTTCAGTATTCCACATACTGAAGATTTGAACTAAACCAGTTGTAACGGATCTGAATAAGGATTAAGTTTACTAATGCAAGAATATGTTGGATGATCGGCATTAAATATAACAAATGAAAGCACCAAGGTGCTGATGCCTCGGTGCCAAAGCCTTGGCGGAGGTACGCGTTCTTGGATCATCACCAAAATGTTATGGGTTCCTCTCTAGCCCAAGGACCACCTCTGGTAAAAATTTAATCCAAATCCATCCAGTAGTTTTGGAGTACACGCATGCGCAGTGAAAATAATCTGCAGTTCACATGCCCGTACTGTCCGTGGCAGCGAAGAGCCATCAAACTGATTTGAACAGCTGTAATCCAAACACAAAACAAGAGCACAGTATGGAATTTAAAAGGGATTCAAAAGATTCAAGACTTATATCTGTCATGTTCAGATAACATAATGTCTTTTGAAGAACTGAGGATCAAATTTAATCTTAATAGAACACATTTTTTTAAATATCTTCAGCTTAGGAACTTCATTCGATCAAATCAAAATAATGCTCTCACCCGACCTACTTATTCATCCTTGGAAAAAATCTTGACAAAAGATAGTAAGAGAAAGGGTATTATTTCAGAGTTTTATAACTCATTGACACTATCCTCAAGTGAAAACTCACAGAAAAGATTGAATTATTGGAAAGAAGACCTGCAAACTGAAATTTCAGAGGAACAATGGGAATTGGCTTGTACAGAAGCTCAAACCAAATCAATAAATGTACGTCTTAAATTGATACATTTTAAATGGTTAATGCGGATTTATGTTACACTGGTGGAGTTAAATCGATATAACAAAAACATACCAGATACGTGCACAAAATGTATGGAAAGTAAAGGAACCTTATTTCATTGTTTATGGGAATGTAGAAAAATTAGAATGTTTTGGGAAGAGGTGAGGGTAACAATTGAAAAAAATAATTTCAAGACAAATCATATTGAATCCTAAATTGTTTTTGTTGGGTCTGCATCCAGAAAAGCATAACTTTAATAAAAGTGAAAGAGCATTCATAGACCTCAGTTTGCTTAACGCCAAAAAATGTATTGCACTATTGTGGAAAAAGACTCATAGACCTGATGTGACTCAGTGGTTAAGACAGATGTTAACAAACCTTCCACTAGAAAGAATAACATGCATACTGAAATCAAAGAAAATTGTGTTTGAGAATATATGGAGACCTTTCATTGATTATGTAAAGAATTTAAACATAACTTTTGAAGAAGAAGGTGAATGATGTGTGTGGACCTTGTAAATTCCAAACTGATGAATGTATAATATGTACACTTATGTAATGGATTGCCTAGACCAGGGGTGTCAAACTCATTCCATGGAGGGCCAAGACCCTGCAGGTTTTACTTCCACCCAGTCTCTTCAGCAGGTGTTTTCACTGATCAGCAATCAGTAGGAAGAAATTCAGAGAAATCACCTGTTGAAGACACTGGGTGGAAGTAAAACCCGCAGGGTCTTGGCCCTCCATGGAATGAGTTTGACACCTCTGGCTAGACTAAACAGAGGAGCATTGTTGAAGACCTGTTCTTGTTAGTGGTTGTCGGTGTTTTAGTACTTTTTTTTTATTACTTTAGTGTTAGTGTTTGATTGTTTGTGTTATGTTGGTAAAAAAAAAAAGGTTCAATAAAAAATATTGTGGAAAAAAAAAAAACAAGAGCACAGTGGCAGACGTTTTAAATGGCAGAAGCGACGGAGGTACGTGAATACAATGACAATCAAGATCAACAGGAGCTTTTGCTGTTTAGTGGCAGAGGAAGAAAACAGACAGGCAAAAAGACAGACATTTGTTCACTCAGTATAGGCGGACTGCTCAGAACTTCCCTCTCATGGGAACTTTCATGCGCAGTTCACTGCTACCATTTGTGGGTGAGAAATGTTGGAACTTGTAGTTTTACCTCATCCTTCCTCTGCAAAACTAAACAGCAAAACCACTGTGAAAACAATCGATGTTGTGGTATATATTACTCATATATTCCATACCTGCATACGTTGGAGCATGTGGAAATGTGTGGGGCAACATATGCAAAGGAATTTCACACCTCTGAAAGGACAAAGGAATCTCACCGCCGTGTGAAGACCAATGACGTCACAGGACGCCATGGCAACAGACTTGACACCTTCACCCCCTTAGGCGAGGAGAGGTTTTCCCATCACCTCCCAAGACGGAGGGAGGAGTTAACAGGACTAATGGGGATTTAGATAACGGGGGATTTCAGCTTGTGTTTTGCATGTCTTGGATGTGTGCCTGTATTTAACCAGCGAGCTGGGCAGAATTCTTCCTCTTTGCCTTCTGCCAAGCTCTGCACCATGATGAGACAAGATAGAAGAGTTGTTCATTAAAGACTCTGCTTTTGTGATACAAAACCGCCTCGTTATTTCCAGCTCTTCTACACTGGTGACCTTGATGCGAGTATGGACCTGAGGCGTTCTTCAAGCGACTCATCCGCGGCGAATCTGACTTACGCCAGCGACAACGCAGACGAGGGAACAAGCAGACAGCTGTTCCCCCCGGCAGAGGGTACCGAGAGAGCTCAACCGAGCTCCAGCACCGCCGTGAGAGCCGAGGCAAGGCACTCTCACCCGGCGGGCACAACAGTGATGATGTGCACAAACGCCGTCGCTGTTAAACTGCCAGATTTCTGGCGAGAAGACCCGGCCTCTTGGTTTCTCCAAGCCGAAGCCCAGTTCATACTGGCAGGCATCACGGCAGACGATACTAAGTTCTACCATATCGTCTCCAAACTCGACTCCGCCACTTCGAGGTGTGTGCGAAGCTTGATCCAGCGACCACCGGCCCGGGACAAGTATGAGACACTCAAGGCGACCATCGTGGCAAATTACGTCCTGTCGGCGGAAGAAAGAGCCGAAAAAATCCTGGCAGTCTACGGCCACAGAGGGGGCAATCCAAAGACCCTCATGGAGGATTTACTGCAGCTCAAGGAGGAGGACAATGATAATTTCCTCTTTCAATTTATTTTCCTCAGCATGCTACCACCACACATGAGAGGGACACTCGCCAGTATGAAGTGCAACAATCATCAGGACTTCCGCACGCTGGCCAATGAGGCTTATCGACTCGTCAACGCCTGCAGAGATTGGACACCCACAGCGGCATCCGCAGACCTCAAAACTGACGCCCCGAACCTTGGAGAGTCACAAACCACGGAGCAGGCTCAACCCACGGTGACAGCAGCGCGGCCCAAGCGCAACAAACAGAATGACGTCTGTTATTATCACCACCGCTTTGCCGAGAAAGCACGGAAATGTGTTCCCCCCCTGCAAGTTTACGATGTCGGGAAACGCCAAAGCCGAGGGCCGTTAACGGCAGCGGTTCTCGGCGAGAAAAATAAGCTGTTATACGTGACGGATGGACACACAGGCAAACAGTTCCTCATCGACACAGGAGCCCAGCTGAGTTTCGTCATGCCCTCCCACGCAGATCGAGCCATGGGCACCCGGGGCAATGGAGCAGTGGCAGCCAACGGCTCGGACATCGACACGTTCGGGGAAAAGAGCCTGCATCTCCTCATTCATGGCCGCAGCTACAGATGGACATTTGTTGTAGCGGCGGTGAGTTTTAACTTGTTAGGCGCAGATTTTCTGTGTGCACACGGGTTATTAGTTGATCTAGCAAATAGGCGCCTGGTTAATGCTTCTATTCCTTGCTCAGCTCGAGTCTCTTCACCACCTGTGCAGGCCAACGTCACCACGGCAGGAGGTAAGTTTGAGCAACTCCTCACCCAATTTCCAGCACTCACAACCCCCAAATTCTCAGCCACTGTAGCCAAACACGGGGTTAAACACTTCATTCCAACAACGGGACCTCCCGTTTTTGCCAAAGCTCGCCGCTTAGACGCGGCCAAGCTCAACATAGCAAAGGACGAATTTGCAGCTCTTGAAAAATTAGGCATTGTCCGACGTTCAAAGAGCCCTTGGGCTTCACCACTTCACATGGTTCCGAAATCCGACGGTTCTTGGAGACCGTGCGGAGATTATCGCAGATTAAACAACGCTACAGCGCATGACCGCTACCCCATTCCTCACATACAGGACTTTTCACTACATTTAGCGGGTGCGCGCATTTTTTCAAAAATAGACTTAGTCCGCGGTTATCACCAAGTTCCAGTCCGAGCTGAAGACATTCCTAAAACAGCGATTATAACCCCTTTCGGCCTTTTTGAATTCCTGCAAATGCCTTTCGGCCTCAAAGGTGCTGCTCAGACTTTTCAGCGTATGATGGGCGCAGTCTTACGTGATCTCCCCTTTGTTTTCGTCTACCTCGACGACATGCTGGTAGCCAGCTCATCGGAGGAAGAGCACGAGCAGCATCTCACTGCCGTTTTTCAGAGGCTAGAAGAGCACGGATTAATAATTAATCCAGCCAAATGCAAATTCGGCGTATCGCAAATTGATTTTTTGGGACACAGAGTCTCCCCGAAAGGGGCAGTTCCGCTTCCAGACAAAATTCATGCGATAGAAGGTTTTCCACGGCCCCAAACGGTCAAATCGCTACAGGAATTTTTGGGGATGGTTAATTTTTACAACCGTTTCCTCCCTCATGCAGCTCAGCTCATGCAGCCCCTGTATGACGCGCTCAAAAAAAAAGAGAGCTTCCAACGCGGTCGAATGGACCCCGGAACGCGAACGCGCTTTTGCGGAAGTTAAAAACGCCCTAGCTAACGCCACAATGTTAGTCCATCCAGATCCCTCGGCCCGCATTGCTCTAACCACAGATGCTTCAGACTTGGCCATAGGGGCAGTTGTAGAACAACTTGTCAAGGGGGTCTGGCAACCTTTAGCATTTTTTAGCAAATCGCTAAACCCGACGGAACGCAAGTACAGCACTTTTGACAGGGAGCTGCTGGCGCTCCATTTATCCATCCGCCACTTCCAGTTTTGGTTAGAAGGGCGGAGTTTCACGGCTTTTGTGGACCATAAACCGCTCACTTTTGCTATGGCTAAAATTTCAGAACCTTGGTCGGGCAGACAACAAAGACAGCTGGCTGCGATTTCAGAGTTCACCACAGACATTCGACATGTAGCGGGCAAACTTAACGTAGTAGCGGACTGTCTCTCTCGCGCTGTGGCACCGCCAGAGCACGAGGAGACAGATTACACTGCTTCAGCAGCTGAGCTTTTCTCTAACGCAAACACATATGCAGCACCTATCCATGAAGGGATAGATTATGCAGCCATGGCGGAAGAACAAGGTAGTGATGCGGACGTGCGCGCGCTCCTGTCTGGACCAACAGGGTTAAGGCTGGAGGAAAAAGGGTTGCGCGACGGCGTGCCCCCCCTAATATGCGATGTTTCAACCGGCCGACCTCGCCCGTTAGTACTGGCTGCTTGGCGCCGCCGTATTTTCGACGCAATTCACTCCCTCGCGAACCCAGGTGTGCGCGCCTCGGTCAAAATGGTTGCCGAAAAGTTTGTGTGGCCAGGCCTGCGCAAAAACATAAAAGAATGGGCAAAAACTTGCATTCCTTGTCAGCGCGCCAAAGTACACAAACACACAAAAGCCCCTCTGGAGCCTTTTCCCATCCCTGCTAGAAGGTTCGACCACATTCATGTCGACCTCGTGGGGCCGCTGCCTTCCTCCCAGGGTTTCACACACCTGCTAACAATGATAGACCGCACCACGCGCTGGCCAGAGGCAGTCCCTCTAGCGGCAACTACAGCGGAGGAAGTCGCTCGCGTTTTTCTAACAAATTGGGTGGCACGTTTCGGCGTCCCATCAGACATCACGTCAGATAGGGGGCCTCAATTTGTCTCAGAGCTCTGGTCAGCCATGTTCAACAGTTTAGGGGCAACAATTCACCGTACCACCGCTTATCACCCTCAGGCTAATGGGTTATGCGAGCGTTTTCACAGGTCCTTAAAGGCCGCCCTCAGAGCCTCATTAACGGACACAAATTGGGTAAATAAACTTCCCTGGGTTTTATTGGGGTTGCGTGCGGCACCTAAAGAGGATTTAGACGCTTCCCCTGCAGAATTAGTCTTTGCTCAGCCTATTAGACTACCAGGTGAATTTTTACCAGAAAACCCGGAGCCAGGGCACCTCCCAGTCCCAAGGTTTTTAGGCAGTAACGGACCGGACTCTCTACACGGTCCATCTCATCACTCCTTTCCGCGAGTTTTTGTTCCTCAAACTTTAAAAAACGCCGAGTTTGTTTTTGTTAAGCATGAAGCCCTTAAACCAACGTTACGCCCAGTATACGATGGCCCGTTCAGAGTGCTGGAAAATGGTGACAAACACTTTGTGCTTGATTATGGGGATAGAAGTGAAACGGTCAGCATTGACAGACTCAAACCTGCCTTCTTGTTGAGAGACGAACCTGCACAGTTGGCGCGAGCACCTCGGCGAGGTAGACCCCCCAAGGAAAAAGTCTCAGCCCCCAGGCAGGGAACAGATAATCTCTCTCCTTCCCACACTGCAGATTCCTCACAACAAGGTCCCAGCAGGTGTAACGGCAGCAGCTGTGTTTGTTTGATCCATGTGAGAAACATGGCAATTCTTGTGACTGTTGCAATTTCCCCGCTATATATGTCAACAGTGACATCCTTTCTAGTATTTGACCTCTGGTTGTACAGCAATGCCTCCCAAAGATTTGTTTTGGCAGGTATATATATTCACAGCCTGGCTCTGTGTGCCAGGCAAAAGTTGTTTACTTTGTGTCTGGGGGAACCCCCAACCCGGAAATGACCTTTGACCTCTGGGGAATCCCTTGTGAATTCCCTACCTTTTTTTTTTTATTCCCTCCATATTTTCTTTTAAAAACCTAGGTTTGGAAATTTGTCCTTTGAGATTTAAAAATTATTGAAATAATTTGCCATCAAAAATGCATGAGGTATAAGATTATTCACAACAGGAAGTAGACGATTTGAGACTTCCTGCCCAGCAGAATAGGACAACGGACGGATTTCAGCATGGCTGGCTAAGACAGAAATCCAAAGCCATCCAGTTGCTTACCTCAGCCCAGGTAGGGTGAAACTGTCATAATGATGAAATAATCCCTCATAGCCAATTATCTACCCGATATTTTGTGTATTGTTTGAGAGATGATGATATTTTTGAAGTTTGTTGAAGTGTGACTAGACCATGTGACTGTCAGGGGTAATCCATTGCCTATGTAACTTTTCACCTAGTCTCCATGCATGTGCAAAAAACTGTAATAGCTGTGAAAAAGTAATTTTTGAAGCTTCATTTTGTGAATAGGGATGTATTTTTGACTTGAAGTAAATGCAGTATTATTCTGGTCGATCACTGCTGCAACTTCCGGCCTGCATGGCTTTGGTAGTTCATAGAAGTGCAAATCTGGCAGTCCTTATTTACTGGATGCCTAGTTCTAGTCAATTTTATTATGTTTTTGAATTGACATCTTGACTTTAAATTAGCTGAAATACCAATTTACAAGGTATTTATTCCGGGCTATTAATTGCAGACAAATGTGAGAGCCTGCAAGGAATTTCTGCCCTCGGAAGGCTGCGACACGGCAAAGTGGTCAGTGAAATGTTTAACTCTGTTGAAGTTTAATGATGGTTGTTTGAATATGCACATGTTCAAAGAATAGAAACTTTTTGTGTGTGTTTCTAATATGAAAATCTGATGTGCACAAGCCATACAATTTTAAATGTGGATTTGATAATCTGTTGTATTTGTTTACAGTAAATGCTGCATAATTTTTGCTGGTAGCTTTCTTGCAACAACTCAGTAAACCTAAGAAATCTATCAATTTGAGATCATAAATGTTTACATTTGTGTGTATGCAGTATGATTTAATTTCTGTAATACTAGAATTTTGTGTCCACAGCTAAAATAATGTTTCTTGTGTTTGATATGTTTCAGTCTTTACGGTGTTTGATGCAATTAAAGTCAAAGCAAGGACATTAAAGATGTGTCAAACATCAGTTATTGCACACCAAAATGCAGCTCATAATCCGGGGCCGGAATAGTAAAGACACTAGTAAAGACACTAGTAAAGACACCACCTCCTACTCGTCTGTACCAAGTCATCGTGGACGAGCGTGGGTGTGCAAGCAAAGAACGCTGCAGATTCAAGAGGTTGGGTCGTGCCGTGTCATCGAGATCGTGATGGTGACATCCTGTCGGTACCACTCACCAGTGTGCTTAGTGCTAGTATATGACAATTAAGTAAGAGACATTCACTTTTCTGCTACAGCCTGTAAGTGAAGGACATGTATCCAGTGATTGAACCTTGAGGACACATTTTAAGTCAAGTCAAGTCAAGTTTGTGTTTCTCAAGTGCAAAGTCAAGTTTATTAGTCACTGAATACTGTGTTTATTTTGTGCTGATGTTGAGAGAAGTGTTTGCATTATTCTGTTTTCATTGTACATGTACTGCTTGTGCACATCCTGTTGCTAGCGTATTTCAGTCAGTATTTTTGAACATCAATTTAAATCAGGCTAGTAAGATCAAGTAAGGTCAAGGGCTGAGGTAAGGGCTGGTTGAGCTTCAGTTCAATGATATAAGTATATTTCAAGATTCCTCAAATTTAATTCAATTTTGAATTAATCAAATCAAGTACAAGTTCAAAGTATTTAGGGAATCATATACCCCAAAGATAAGAATTCCCTAATTCAAGTATAGTTTCCATTCAGTTATTTTGAGTGGAAATTTCGAGGTAAACATAAAAAACACATTGTGTTTCAGGTTTGCATAATATTTTTTATCTCCAGGTTTTCACTCAAGAAATCTGGTTGGTGAATTATTCAAAGAGGTAATATAAATTACCATTTCATTTTTTGTCCCATTTCCTTACTATTTTCCATAAACACTGTACTGCAACAAAATGGCTGCAGCTGCCAAAAATGCAACTAAGCAAGAATTGCGAGAGCAGATCACAGCTGCCAAAGAGCAATTACAAGCCATAAATGCTGACTTGGCAGTTGAAACCTTGTCTGAGGAAGAGCAAGCTCAACTCAACACTGATGCAGAAACAGTACATGATGCAATAGAAACTCTTGAAATGGAGTTGGCTACAATCAGTGAACAAGAAAAGAATAATGGTGACAAGAAGCAACCACAAGGAGAGAATGCGGTGGCTGGAATCCAAGAAAAAGAAGATGCAAGTGATCCAGAAGATGGCGCCACTGGCAAGACTAACCAGAACACTGCACAAACAAAATTCAGGCATGTCCCACTTCATGAGCTGAAGCAAAGACGAGAGACATGCATGAAGAGACTGAAAGAAGTCAGGCGGTTGGTGAAAGCAGAGGGAGGGGATAAGTCTGTCTCACCAGAGATTTCTGCTAAATACGACAGCCTCAATGACAAAGTTGCGACTTTAGATGCTGTCATCAGTAAAAAGGAAGAACAAGAAGCACAGGTAGACAGAGCAAACAAAAAGTTTATGCGAACATACAGTAAAGTAAAGAAGGCTGTGTTCGCTCTTTTTTATGCATACAAAGATGAGGTCTTGGACACAACTGAAGATGACTTGGAAGACCTGATTCGCCTGGACAAAGAAATGACAGCTACATATGAAGCCTGTCGAGATTTGTGCCCGCCAGACAAAGAGATGCGGCGCAGAGTCGACAGCGCTAAGCAAATGTGCTCAGACATGGCGAAAGCCTTGAAACAAATTGGAGAGAATCCAATGATGGCAGCCAAGGAGAGAAAAAGCCTTCTCAAGACTACTTGGGGAATGAATTATTCCAGGTCTCTCTTTGGAAGCAAGTTAGACTATGAGTCTGATATTTCTGCCAAGTCTAAAGTCTCCATTCAGTCAAAGGTATCTGTAAGTGCACAGATTTCAGAATCTTCAACAGGCTCTTCAACAGGATCAAGTAATGCCTCAGAAAAGGCCAGGAAGCTGGCTGAATTGAGCGCTAAGCGAAAGTGTGCAGAACTTCACGCAAAGGTAAGGAAATACAAGGTGGCCTTGGAAAGTTGTCATGAACAATTAGAAATAGCAGAAGAAGAGGAAAGAGTCCAAAGGTCAGATGACATCTCTTGTTGCAGTGACAAGCCTAGTAAAGGTTATCTGAATCCAGAGGCACCTGCTTTTTCTCCTGAGGCCAGATCACCAAGAGCTGAAGATTGCGCGAGCCAAGTAGAGTCACAGTTGGCCTTCATCGCCCAAACATTCTCAGATAGCGTCAGCAAATCGAGGCTGCCTGTCCCCACACCTCCTGTGTTTGATGGTGACCCACTCAAGTTCATCAACTTTCGCAAAAGTTTTGTGACACTTGTTGAGAACAAGGGAATTCCACCATCAGACAAGCTGTATTATCTGCAGCAGTACCTTGCAGGAGAAGCCAGAGCGGCAGTAGAAGGTTGTTTTTTCGGAAGTGATGAAGCTGCCTACAACCGTGCATGGACCACGTTGGAAGAGCGGTTCGGACACCCCTTCACCATTCAACTCTCCTTGAGAAACAAGTTGAGAGACTGGCCCAAAGTAACAGGCAAAGATAAGAAAGGTCTTCAGGATTTCAGCGATTTCCTGAGCACCCTCAAAGAAGCTATCCCCTACGTGAAAGGTCTTGAAGTTTTGAACGATTGCGTGCAAATCCAGGAAACAGCAGCCAAGTTACCCGAGTATTGTAACACTAGGTGGACACGGCGTGTTACAGAAGACATAGATGTTGGAAAGGGCTACCCTTCGTTTCAAGAATTTGTCGACTTCGTAGCCAGAGAAGCCAGAGTGGCTAACAACCCTATATGCGTGGTCGCTCAAAACCAAGACAAGTTGCCAACCACGAATAGAGGAAACGAGTCTAGGGCAAAGACAAAACAAGCACCTGGCATTACTCATGCCACCAACACCAACACCAGTGCTGAAAAAGAAACCCCTAAAAGTGGAGCCAAAAATTCTCCAGTTTGCACCTACTGCGACAAAGATCACCTCATCTACAAGTGTAATGCTTTCAAAGAGTTGCCTTATGATGACAAAATACAAAGCATTCAAAGCAAGGCCCTTTGCTTCAAATGTCTCAGACGTGGCCACACATCAAAGAAGTGTCTAGTTAAAGTGTCCTGCAACACGTGCAAAGGCAAACACCAAACCCTGCTGCACTTAGACAAGAAGAAAGCAGACACAAAGCTTACAGAGTCAGAAGCCGACAAAGATGAAAACACATCTGAATCCATTTCAAACAAAACCAACCAAGATTACATGAAGAGTTATACTTCAATGATCGTACCTGTTTGGGTCAAGACAGGCCAAGCTGGCTCGCAAGAAGTATTGGTTTATGCACTGATTGATACCCAAAGCGACAGCTCCTATATCACAGAGGATCTGGCAGCCAAGCTGTGCATGCCACATGAAATAACAAGAATGAAGATAACAACTATGACATCTTCATCGGTGGTCTATTGTAAGAAGTTCTCAGACATCAAACTGAGAGGATACGACTCGACTGTCGAAGTCCGAGTCAAGTCGTGCTACACAAGAGACCACATCCCTCACAACAACAATGCTCTAGCAACAATGCTCTGCACTGTGTGTGTTTATATATTTACATATTTATTCCATCTAGCTACAATGCTCAGCACTGGGCGTGTTTATATTTATATATCTATATATTTATTCCATCTAGCTACAATGCTCCGCACTGTGTTTTTATATATCTACATATTATTCCATCTAGCTACATTGCTCCGCACTGTGTGTGTTTATATACTTGCATATTTATTCCACCTAGCTGCAATGCTCCGTACTGTGGGTGTTTATATATTTACATATTTATTCCATCTAGCTACAATGCTCTGCACTGTGTGTTCATATATTCATATATTTATTCCATCCAGCTACAATGCTCTGCACTGTGTGTCTGTGTGTATATATATATTTTATAGTAATATGTACATATGTATATTAGCTGCTCTTGCTTGCTTGTTTTTTTTCTTGCCTTCTGATTGTTGCTCTGAGTGTTGCTATCCCTGTGCTGTTGCAATCCTGGAATTTCCCCGTTGTGGGACTAATAAAGGCTTATCTTATCTTATCTTATCTTAACAGGGAGCACATTCCTTCAAAGGTAGCGGCAAGTATGATGCCTCATTTGGCTCGAATAGCCCCCTTCATTCCTCCTATTCAAGACTGTGAAGTGGGACTGCTCATTGGATACTCCTGCCCACAAGCACTCAGACCGGTGGAGATAGTCTCCGGAAATCCTGAAGAAGCCTTTGCTGTGAAAACAGACTTGGGATGGAGCATCATTGGAGGCCCTTGTTATGAACAAGGCAACAATGGCGTATGCCATAGGATTGTCGCCAAAGAATTGATAGTGCCACCACCCTGTGAGATCCTGAAGGTTCTCGACCAAGATTTCAGCGACACCAAAGATGAAGCGAAGGAGCTAATCTGCCAGGCCACTGAAATATGCAAAAAGGGCAAAGTTAGACTCCATAAGTTCCTGTCGAACAGCATAGACGTCCTGGAATCTATACCACCTTCAGAAAGAGCCACTACCGTCTCCGAAACAAACTTGGAACTGGAACCTCTCCCGGTTGAGCGCACACTTGGAACAAGATGGGATGTTCAAAATGACTGCTTCAGGTTCAAGATAACACTACAGGATAAACCCAACACAAGAAGAGGCATCCTCTCTACAGTCATGTCAGTCTATGACCCAAATGGATTTGTTAGCCCTGTGGTGTTGCAAGGGAAAAAGATCCTGCAAGAACTGTGCAAGCAAAAGAAATCCTGGGACGAACCCGTCGAACCTGTCATAATTGAACGGTGGGAGAACTGGAAAGACCAGTGCAAAAGGTTGTGCTCTTGCTGCCGGTTAAAGATTAGGTGACATTGTGAAAATCTTTATGTTGGCATGACTTTATAGTCTTCCATCATAAAGATTTTGGTGGGAGTGTAACGGCAGCAGCTGTGTTTGTTTGATCCATGTGAGAAACATGGCAATTCTTGTGACTGTTGCAATTTCCCCGCTATATATGTCAACAGTGACATCCTTTCTAGTATTTGACCTCTGGTTGTACAGCAATGCCTCCCAAAGATTTGTTTTGGCAGGTATATATATTCACAGCCTGGCTCTGTGTGCCAGGCAAAAGTTGTTTACTTTGTGTCTGGGGGAACCCCCAACCCGGAAATGACCTTTGACCTCTGGGGAATCCCTTGTGAATTCCCTACCTTTTTTTTTATTTTATTCCCTCCATATTTTCTTTTAAAAACCTAGGTTTGGAAATTTGTCCTTTGAGATTTAAAAATTATTGAAATAATTTGCCATCAAAAATGCATGAGGTATAAGATTATTCACAACAGGAAGTAGACGATTTGAGACTTCCTGCCAGCAGAATAGGACAACGAACGGATTTCAGCATGGCTGGCTAAGACAGAAATCCAAAGCCATCCAGTTGCTTACCTCAGCCCAGGTAGGGTGAAACTGTCATAATGATGAAATAATCCCTCATAGCCAATTATCTACCCGATATTTTGTGTATTGTTTGAGAGATGATGATATTTTTGAAGTTTGTTGAAGTGTGACTAGACCATGTGACTGTCAGGGGTAATCCATTGCCTATGTAACTTTTCACCTAGTCTCCATGCATGTGCAAAAAACTGTAATAGTTGTGAAAAAGTAATTTTTGAAGCTTCATTTTGTGAATAGGGATGTATTTTTGACTTGAAGTAAATGCAGTATTATTCTGGTCGATCACTGCTGCAACTTCCGGCCTGCATGACTTTGGTAGTTCATAGAAGTGCAAATCTGGCAGTCCTTATTTACTGGATGCCTAGTTCTAGTCAATTTTATTATGTTTTTGAATTGACATCTTGACTTTAAATTAGCTGAAATACCAATTTACAAGGTATTTATTCCGGGCTATTAATTGCAGACAAATGTGAGAGCCTGCAAGGAATTTCTGCCCTCGGAAGGCTGCGACACGGCAAAGTGGTCAGTGAAATGTTTAACTCTGTTGAAGTTTAATGATGGTTGTTTGAATATGCACATGTTCAAAGAATAGAAACTTTTTGTGTGTGTTTCTAATATGAAAATCTGATGTGCACAAGCCATACAATTTTAAATGTGGATTTGATAATCTGTTGTATTTGTTTACAGTAAATGCTGCATAATTTTTGCTGGTAGCTTTCTTGCAACAACTCAGTAAACCTAAGAAATCTATCAATTTGAGATCATAAATGTTTACATTTGTGTGTATGCAGTATGATTTAATTTCTGTAATACTAGAATTTTGTGTCCACAGCTAAAATAATGTTTCTTGTGTTTGATATGTTTCAGTCTTTACGGTATTTGATGCAATTAAAGTCAAAGCAAGGACATTAAAGATGTGTCAAACATCAGTTATTGCACACCAAAATGCAGCTCATAATCCGGGGCCGGAACAGCAGGATGCCTAAACCAGCCTACAGCAGCTTTGGGAGAAGATTGAAACCCAGACTGCACAAGGACTGATTACACCACTCTGCAATTTTTCGCTAATTGTGCCGCAACAGTTTAGGACTGACTTATGATTATACTGATATAATATACAGTATATACTGTATATATATACTGATATATACTTATGATTATACTATGCTGTTATATTGCTATATGTTGTTGTATGCTGTTATATTTTCACTGAACTCTCTTAGGAGCATGGCTGCTTGGAAGTTTCTTCTGTGACAACAGCTGTAACACGTAGTATGTCTTAGTAATTACCCTAGACTGTGAATCTTTCTGTGTCCTTTCCTAGTTGTCTGGGGGGCCTGTGGTATATATTACTCATATATTCCATACCTGCATACGTTGGAGCATGTGGAAATGTGTGGGGCAACATATGCAAAGGAATTTCACACCTCTGAAAGGACAAAGGAATCTCACCGCCGTGTGAAGACCAATGACGTCACAGGACGCCATGGCAACAGACTTGACACCTTCACCCCCTTAGGCGAGGAGAGGTTTTCCCATCACCTCCCAAGACGGAGGGAGGAGTTAACAGGACTAATGGGGATTTAGATAACGGGGGATTTCAGCTTGTGTTTTGCATGTCTTGGATGTGTGCCTGTATTTAACCAGCGAGCTGGGCAGAATTCTTCCTCTTTGCCTTCTGCCAAGCTCTGCACCATGATGAGACAAGATAGAAGAGTTGTTCATTAAAGACTCTGCTTTTGTGATACAAAACTACCTCGTTATTTCCAGCTCTTCTACAGATGTGATGAATATCAATCAATCAAAGACTTTATTCCAGACTCAAGGTCCATCAAGAGAAGAGTAAACAAGTAAAGTAAAAAACAAGACAGTTGAAACAATCAAAAAGTTACAAGAAACACTAAGACATAACTGCTTAAAGAAGTACAAAGACAGTACAGACTTTAAAAAGACTTAAAAAGACAACTGTACCAGTGCCTTCTAAACTGTGACTGACAGCGAATAGAACTGAGCTTAATGCTAGACATGACTTGAATGATTTCATTTCTAGATACATCAAGCCGACAGATGAATTTATACATAAAATTCCTTATTACTGCATGCAGAGTATTTACACGTGATGAGACAAATAACTCGGAAGCACTGCACCATCGAGGCTTTTTAAGTAAAATTCTTAAGGCATCATTGTAGGCAACCTGTAATTTCTGCATACTTAGTTTCCTATAATTTATCCATAAATGAGCAGTGTATAAAGGTGTACAATAGGTTTTAAAAAGAACCAGTTTCACCTCATCTGAACAAAAACCAAATCTGCGTGCAAGAGTATTTGCTTGCATGTAGATTTTGCAGCGTTGTCTGAAAATATCATCATCATCAGTCATTCTATCATTAATAACATGTCCCAGATATTTAATTTTATCTCTGACAATTAATTCCCTGCCTGCCAATTCAAAGACAGGGAATTTCATTAACAAATCTTCTTTAGTGCGGCAGATCAGCACACAACTCTTATTTGTATTATATTTTATGTCATTTTCTTCTCCATAAGCACTACACACTCTTAATAACTCCTGAAGACCAGCACTACTTGGACTGAGAATAACTAGATCATCAGCATACATAAAATGATTCACTAACTTATTCCCTATTAAACACCCAGTTTTACAGGCATTCAGTTGCTTTGACAACTCATCCATGTAAAGATTAAATAGAATAGGGGACAATATACTGCCCTGTCTGACACCACTGCTCACACCAAATGGTGATGAATGACTCTTCCCCCATTTCACCAGCATCTTCTGATGTGCGTACCAGTAAATCAGGATACGTACTAAGTACTTGGGCACCCCCCTGTCAATCATTTTCCTCAGAATCAGAATCAGAAAAGATTTATTGCCAAGTACATTAACAGATCACTGATAACATACGAGAGAATTTGACTTGACACAGAAAATGAACCTGCATTTCCAGTGACACGGCTGCATCGGGGACGCGCCTGCCAACAGGATAGAGGGTACAGGTAGCATAAGAATAAGAATAATACGAGGAACAATAGGAAGGAGCAAAAAAATCATTGATTCAGAATACTGGTTGCATAATCAATCAATATTATGATTACAAGGAAAAAAAAAGCTCTCGATGCACATACGCTAGACAGGATTCACAAGACACAAGAGAGCAGTGTGTGTATCTTTATTCAGTTCATGGATCAATGTGTGTGCGCTGTTGAAGCAATGTTGATGATAATAAGAGAACACAAGGGCACTTGGCAGGAGATGTTTTGTCTGGCTGCCGCCGATCGTCCTTGCAAATATCTGGGCAGGCTGTCCAGATGGCTGTCCAAGGCCTTGTGCTCAATGATTTTGAAAACACAGACTGCAGACAGCCAGGAGGAATTTTCATGGGGAAATTGAGCCAAATCGGACTGATCACAGAGAAGGCTTTTTATTTCTTCTGTAGATTCAGTACTTAATCCTTCATTGCGGGGCTAAACAGTATCCTAAACAGTATCCTGTGATTAACACGATCAAACGCCTTGGAGGCGTCAATAAAGCACAGAAAAACTGAAGAATTTTGATTTCTGTACTTATTTATAATTTCTTTTAAGGCATATATGCACAGATCTGTTCCATGATGGGGTTTGAATCCAAATTGATGATCAGTAGATTTGATGAATACATTTAATTTTTCAAACATGATTTTTTCCAGTACTTTAGATATTATATTGGCTAAAGCTATGGGTCTGTAATTATCCAGGCTACACAGCTTGCCAGCTTTATCTTTAATGACTGGTACCAACACAACAGACAATAATGATTCTGGTAACATCCCATGAATCATGAAGCTGGTGAAACAGATTGCAAGAAGAGGAGCAATTCTTGAGCTAGCGTATTTAAGATGCTCAGCAGAAATACAGTCTAAACCACTCGCTTTGTTATCTGATAGCTCTCTAATGGCTTTGATCACTGCATGAGTGTCAATCAGGAGCGAATCGTCCCTTTCTACTTTCCCTACCTTGTAAGTTTCATCCTTAGTTGAATTAAATAATGAGTAAAAGTGTTGCATGAATGGTGTAGTTACTGAATATGTGTTTTTTCAGTAACTGCTATCTTATAACAGTTCAGCTACACATGCTGTAAAAAAATGTGCTGTGTTGTGCTGTAAAAAAGTCGCACTGCTGCCTTTAGTGGCCCGGCAAAGTTATTACAGTACCTTTTTTCCAGGCTCAATTGACATTAAAGGTCAGTTAAATTTGTGTTTATTTCAAAAACAAAGCCTTATCTAAGAATTCTGGCAAATTAAAAGTCAAGAAAATATGGCGATACAATGATACAAGCCTTTAGTTCCACTTAATTTTGACCGGGCGATCTGAAACAGACGGGCGGACAGATGCATTGAGTGATTAACGTACGCCTCTCCGTTTCACCGAGGCATAAATATCCAGTAATAGGGCTGTGCAACATATCAAATGACGACATAAAAAGGTTTCATATAAAACTATCGTTTATACTGAGGTGTCGCAAAATACACTGTTTACAGCAGGGTCTTTATGTCATTCTGGTGGCAGTTTGCATTCTGTGCATGCGCAGTCCAGACGAAGCATACACTGGCCGGCCTGGTCCCGGCATGTTCCACCATGGCGACCACCGCTAGAAGCATGCATGTGAAAGACTATGGAGAACGTTTACAAATTAGAGGCACTAAAGAATTGTCAGCTGGTAAAACTAAACACCAGAAAGTGTTTCCTCTGGCTTGAAGACTTTGACGTGATGGCAATGTTTTTGTTTTTTTGTTGGGGGGGGTATGTAAAGCATATGTAAACATGAGAAAACACACGACACTCAAAGGGAAAAAAAAACATTCATAATACTGTAGTAATTTACTCCTGTATACTTAAATTGTATGATCAGAGGCGAGTGTAGTAGCCAGAAATTGTACACATGTAAAAGCAGTGCTGTCTTAAGAAATTAATAATTCAGAATAGAATAGGCTTTATTGTCATTGTACAGTTGTACAGTACAACGAAATTGTAGGTGCTTCACCAGGCTATTGTGCAATAAAGTAAGAGAGGATTAGATAAAAACACAGTTACAGAACACACTATTAAACACACTGTGGAGGAATGATGAGACGAGACATGAGCGCTGCCGATTCAGATTTTATTCCTCCAACAACAAAACAAGACTACCCTCCGGGCGCCAAGGTGAATACCTTTATACCATCTACACTACTCTTCCTTGGCGCCAAGAGCACATACATTCACAATACATTCACACCTGGTACCCCAGGTGTCAAGGCTTCTTAACACCATTTCTCCCCCAGGCGCTCAGGTGTCTACATTGCATCTCCTTATTTCATCTTTCCCCCCTGGGTGCCACAGCACCTACATTCATCTCTCCTGCCTGAGGCGCACGCATTTACATTTCTCACCCCTTCCCCCTATCCCCAAGTCACTGGATGAGAGTCGGACCTCCCAGTGTTCCACCAAATATCCCCCCCCCAACCCTGAACACCCAGAAGGGGCCTTAACCGACCGGTACCTTGGGCTTGAGCAATCGCCCGTAACGGCTGTAACGTGGAGCCGCCAAACCGACCAAAGGATCTTCCTGTCAAGGTAGGGAGGAAAACGACTCTGTTTCCGACAAGCAGTCTTCTGAAGGGGGAAAGGGTGGGGAGGGGAAAGCTTTGGTCTCCTGAGCACAGTTCTTTAAAGGGGAAAAACCAACCTGTGAATACACCGCCAGGGGGCGTCCACACCGGGGAGCCTGAGCCAGCACCACCTGCTCATTTGCCAACACATAAGCATGCTTAAGTCTGTCTATACAGATAGTTTCTCTATGTTCCCCAAAATCCAGCACAAAATGTTTCGCCCCCGTTTTCAAAACTCTGAAAGGGCCATCATAAGGCAGATGCAGTGGGGTTCTGGGAACGTTGTGTCTAACGAAAACAAACTCAGTGTTCTCCAAATACTTCAGAACGAAAGTGCGGGGAAAACACTGTTGCACCAGCCCCGGAACGCTGCTAGCCTCTGCCCTGGGAAAAGGGCGCACAAATGAGTTGGTACTGGGCATGGGACTTTCCGACAAAAATTCACTTAGGATCCGTAACAGTTGACAAAAAACAAGCTCAGCTGGGGAAGCTGCCAAATCCTCTTTGGGCGTGGAGCACAACCCCAGTAGGATCCAAGGAAGATGGCCAACCCAATTCACGTCCATCAACAAGGCTCTGAGTGCGGCTTTAAGCAACCTGTGGAACCTCTCACACAAACCATTAGCCTGCGGGTTGTATGCGGTGGTGTGGTGGACTTTGACCCCCAGGCTCTTGGCCATTGCAGACCAGAGTTCCGAAATGAACTGGGGACCCCCGTCAGAAGTGATGACCGACGGGGAACCAAAATGTGTGACCCAGGATGACAAGAACGCACAGGCAATGTCGGCGGCTATGGTGGAAGCCAGCAGAACTGCCTCTGGCCAACACATGGTGTGGTCCACTATTGTCAAAAGGGGCGTGAAACCCTGCGACAGCGGAAGGGGGCCCACTAAATCCACATGGACGTGGTCGGACCTCCTGCTTGGAATCAGGAAAGGTTTGAAGGAGGCCTTGGTGTGCCTCTGAACCTTAGCCTGTTGGCATGCAACGCAAGGTACAGCCCACTCCTTCACATCCTTGCGTAAGCAGGGCTAGACGAATTTAGACACCACCAGCTTAACCGAAGCCCGTACGCCAGAGTGTGAGAGAGAGTAGACGGACTCGAAAACGCGGCGGGGGGGGGGGGGGACCCTCTTGTACCACCCTGCTCTCTAGTTTTAGTCTGGTACCTACAGATCGAAACGCGCAAACGTCCGTGTCCCCCAGTTGGACTTAGGCACCATGTGCAGTGGGGACACCCAAGGGCTATTTGAGCACCTAACAATCCCCAGATGTTCCAAGTTAGCAAACTCTTCCCACGCGATGGCTAGCTAAGCTGCATCCAGGTGGTGCGGACGCGCGAAAACCGGCGGGCCCCATTGTAGTGATAAAATGCTCGACCCCATGCTTGGTCACCATAGCAGAAAAGGTGGGTACCATGAGTGTGGGAAACTCGGAAACCAAATGTTGATACACATCCCGTGAGGCTAAAAAATTAGCATGTGTTAGTGGTGCAGCTCCCCGAGTCATACAAGGCAGTGAAGAAAAAGACACAGCATCCACTAAATGTCTGTTAGCAACATCGACAAGGAGACCATAAGCACACAGAAAATCAGCACCTAAGATAGGAACCGAGCAGGTGGCTGCCACAAAGTCCCACTTGTAGTTGTGTCCATGCAAACACACAGTCACTGACCTTTCTCCAAAAGTCTTGTTAGGGGATCTGCTGCCGGCCGTTAATGGTGGGCCACAGCCTTCCGCCAGTCTTTCAGCACCAACCGACAAAATAAGACTCTTTTGGGAACCAGAGTCCACCAAAATCCATCTCCCGGAATGTGTGTCCTCGATGAAAAACAGCTTCTCCCTGTTGCTAGTGGTCGCAGCTGCTACTGACTGCTGGCTGGCCCATTTCTCCGGCATCTTGAAGCGGCACGGCGGGAGACAACGCTGCACGTCGGCGCCAAAACACTGATGGAAGAAACCCACCGTCCCATTCCAACGTCCCCGAGTGGCTGTCCCGGTCACAACCATTGGCTCCTCAACCTCGGTGGGCTCTGCCGAAAATCCCAGTCCCACCGCCTGGACTCTAAAACTCCTACTCGCCAGGATAATGCGGTCCGCTTCCTCCACCAGCAAGCGGTAGTCCCTGTCAGCCAGCAGCAGTGAGTTGGCCAAAATCGTCCACGCTGAAACCGGCAGTTTCCTCAGGAAGAGATAGGCAAAGAGAAAAGATCCGTCATCCATGCCCAGCAAAGTCAGCATACTCTCCATTAGTTCCACAGCCGATCTGTCCCCTAACTTCGAGTGTGAGAGGAGCTTCTCTGCTCTCTCTCCGGTGGAGAGGGTGTAACACCATAACAGCAGTTGTTTGAGAGCGTTGTACTTCCCCTGGGCTAGGGGGGGTCGGAGTAGGCTCATGGCGCGCTGAGTGGAGCGTGGGTCTAGCAAAGCCACCACGTTATGGTACTTCATGTCATCAGCAGAAATTCCTCGAAGAGCAAACTGAGCTTCCACATGCATAAACCAGGCAGCCGGGTCATGAAGCCAGAAATCCGGGAGCTTGAGCACCACGGCGAATGCAGCCGGGGTCCCGGTGGGGAAACCCTAGTGTGGGTGTTCCTAAAGAGGAGCTCGCTTCATCTTCCATCCTCACATCGTAGGTCATCATCATGGAAGAATGATGAGATGAGACATGAGCGCTGCCGATTCAGACTTTATTCCTCCAACAACAAAACAAGACTACCCTCCGGGCGCCAAGGTGAATACCTTTATACCGTCTACACTACTCTTCCTTGGCGCCAAGAGCACATACATTCACAATACATTCACACCTGGTACCCCAGGTGTCAAGGCACATATCTTAACACCATTTCAACCCCCTGGCTCTCAGGCGCCTACATTTGCATCTCCTCATTTCATCTGTCCCTGCTGGGTGCCACAGCACCTACATTCACCTCTCCTGCCTGAGGCTCACACATTTACGTTTCTCACCCCTTCTTCCTATCCCCAAGTCACTGGGTGAGAGTAGGACCTCCCAGTGTTCCACCACAACACAACTGAAATAAAAATAGCTCACAATTCAGGAAATATACACAGGTATGGTAATGGCATCAAGGATGGAACTATGTACATAAGCGTGCAGAGTACGGAACACACAATTGAACACATGATTGAGTAAAATGGCCAAAGGATTATGGAAAATATACATAGTAGTGGTTTCATGGATGGGTCAATATACATGAAAGTGCAGAGTGCAAAGACAGGTGTGTTACTGTGATAATTAAAAAGGTCCTCAGTTCTGTGCATGTGAGCATTCGGAGGGAGGGGGGTAGGGCCTCTGACTGTTAGCAGTTCGGATGGCCCAGGGGAAGAAACTGTCAGTCTGGAGGTGTGGGACCTCATTGATCTGAACCGTCGCCCAGAGGGAAACAGGTCAAACAGGTGGTGGGCAGGATGTGAGGGCCTTGGTCCTTCTGAGACAGGAGGATCTGGAGATGTCTTCCAGGGAGGGCAGAGGGCCGTTGATGATTTTTTGGGCAGTGTTGATGACCCTCTGCACAGCCTTCCTGTTCTCAGCCGTGGAGCCGGCGAACTACACATCCAGACAGTTGGTAGGTAGGTAATTAAAAGCAGACACCCAAAAAATTACTGGCTGAGTAAGAGTACAAAAGCACCCGCTTAAAAAAATACTTGAGTAATGACTTATCTTGAAAGTTTAAGGTTTGTCTCCCAAATATATAAACATTTTCTTGTAGTTTACTACTTTTTCCTCTGTAAATTTCTTTTTACCTAAATTTGCAACTATTTTTCTCATAAATGTGTAATTACTTCTTGTAAACTTATGACTTCTTGTACATTTGAAACTTTATTGTCATTAATTTGTGGATTATTTTATGGCTATTTTTGTCTATTTTTATAATGAAACTACCGTTTGTGGTAAAAATTTCACTTTTTTCTCCTAATTTAAACTTTTGATGCACAGTAATAAATCAGGGTGATATCTTTCTAACCAGCTTAGACTGAATAAAGAAAAAACAACTATCCACTCTATTAAGGATATGACTGGAATTATCACCCATGACCCTGAAGAAATAAATAACTCCTTCAGAAAGTTTTATGAAAGCCTTTATTCTTTTCAGATTAATCCATCTGACTCAGAGATAAATGAATTTCTGGACAATGTTAATTTACCACGATTAAATAATAAACAGATTACAGCTCTGGCTGCACCTCTTCTAATGTCCAAACTCCAGGAGGCACTTAAGCACATCCCAAACAACAAAGCTCCTTGACCAGATAGTTTTCCAGTAGAATTTTATAAAGAAGTTTGGCCTGTGATGGCACCTACTATCTTTAAAATGGTTAATCAAATTAAACAAGATAATATAATCCCTCCAAATATGGACTTGGCTAGCATTATCCTGCTCCTTAAACCCAAAAAAACCCTACGCTTCCATCCAGCTGCCGTCCCATCTCACTTACGGATGTTGATCTTAAAATAATTTGCAAAGCTCTCACTAAAAGACTGGAAAGGATAATCTTGTGTATTATACACCCAGATCAAACAGATTTCATAAAGGGTAGGCACTCGACTAATAATACACGCAGGCTATTTAATTTACTAGACTACTGTAAAATTAATAACTTAGAAACCACAATTTTATCTCTGGATGCAGAGAAAGCTTTCGACCATCTTAACTGGAAATTTCTTTTTATGGTGTTAAACAAATTTGAGTGTGGTTCATCTTTTATAAACTGTATTAAAACACTATATAGCTGTCCAGCTGCGTCTGTCCGAACAAATGATAAAACTTCTTAAAGCTTTAATCTCCAGAGAGGCACCAGACAGGGCTGTCCACTCCCTCCCTCCCTTTTTACCATCTTCATCGAACCATTAGCAGCAGCCATACGACAAAATGTTGATATCAGAGGTATCCAAATTGGAGAAAAAGAACACAAGATAAGTCTTTATGCTGATGATGTAGTGATTTTCCTTGAAAACTCTCAAAGATCTCTTCTTCAGACAGTGGTGCTCATTGATAAATTTTCATCATTATCAGACAACTCTACTCAATGGGGTAAATCAACAGTTTTACCTATAAATTATAATTTTTCAAATATATCCACTATTCCAATACAATCAGGTAATATTAAATATTTATGAATACCATATTTTTTGGACTATAAGGTGCACTTAAAATCCTTTAATTTTCTCAAAAATCGACAGTGCACTTTATAATCCGGTGCGCCTTATGTATTAATTCTGGTTGTGCTTACTGACCTCGAACCGATTTTATGTGGTACATGGCGCTCAAAAATCTGTCAAAAATGTTTTAGTACGACTTTGGTAAGCTACGAAGCCGAACCGCTTGATGGATTGTCGGAGCATTACGGTAGTCAGGAGCCTCGCGGAGTAATATGTGCTTCAACATAATGGCCGGATGGCTTTTTCCACAAATCTCCATCCCTATTGATCTGCCACTCCATGCGCGCCCATCTCACCGATACTGTCAAAACCCAAGTGAAGCAAACTAATTTGGAGCTTGCCATCATTCCGGGTGGATTAACCAAAGAACTCCAACCGCTATATTGGTGTCAACAGGTCGTTCAAAGTTAAATTGCTAGCGAGTTATGCCACTACGTATCTGCCAATGGATCGTGGATCGAAACTGCTCCTGTTTAGCTGTAATTACTATTCAAAAATGATATTTTCGGGATGAAAGAATTCAAGCGTCCCGGCATTTGTTTGCACTGTTTACTTCTGCTGCCGCCGGAGAGCGAGCCGTATCGATTACTGAGCGAATATCCTGGCAATGTTAACAGCCATGGACCAAAAGCGTACATTTGCTCGTGGAACAGGTCATTCACACTCGCAGACAATCACGCTAGATGTGTCTATAATGACTATAGATAGGATTTTCTTTCCATGCATGCAAAAAAAAAAAAAAAAATTCCCAGATCCGACTACCTCGATACCCAAAAGCCGATGGTGTATAGAACACGTATATTAGGATTTGTATGTGAAATTTCGGCATCGAAACTGCTCCCGTTTAGCTGTAAACAGGAGCAGTAAATACGGCTGTAAATACGTTTTTACGGCTGTAAATACGGCTCGCTTTCTTTCTTTCCATGCACGCAAAAAAAAAATTTTTCCCGGCTCCGACTACCTCGCTTTAATGCGCCTTATAATCCAGTGCGCCTTATGTATGAAAATAGACCATCAAATAGACCGTTCATTGATAGTGCGCCTTATAAGTTGCTAGCTGTTAGCATGCAGCCTACATATCTCCCGACGGAATACTCACACGTGATATGCATTGTTGTTTATGCAAATCCGACGGCGAACGCTGGAACAGCGCGTGACGTCATCCATTCAGTAACCAGCAGGCTGCAGACAGAACACCCAGATGCTCTTCTCCTCATCTCAGGCGATTTCAACCATGTTTCACTATCTCCCATTCTACCCACGTTTACCCAGTATGTCACATGCCACACTAGAGACAATAAAACACTGGACTTATTCTATGCAAACACTAAGGAGGCGTACACCTCATCACAACTCCCCCCACTCGGGAGATCGGATCACAACTTGGTTCATCTCCGGCCGGTGTACAAACCCCTAGTGCACAGACAACCTCCGGCCATGTGCACAGTGAAGTTATGGTCTGAGGAGGCAATGGACACTCTAAAGGACTGTTTTGAAACCACCGCCTGGAAGCAGCTCTGCGATCCACATGGTGAGGACATCGATGGCCTCACTCACACCTTCACGGACTACCTCAGCTTCTGTGTGGACAAATCCGTTCCCACCAAGACCATACGGTGTTGCTCAAACAACAAACCCTGGATCAACCCTGAGATAAAAACACTTCTGAGAGAGAAGAAGAGGATCTTCAGGTTGGGGAACAGGGAGATGCTGAAGTCCGTACAGAGGGAGCTGAGGAGAAAGATCAGAGAAGGCAAGGACAGCTTCAGGAAGAAGATGGAGGACAAGCTGCAACAGAGCAACATCAGCGGGGTCTGGAGAAACCTCAAAACCATCTCTGGGCTCCAGAATACCTCCTCCCAGGCCACGGGGGGCAGGGAGTGGGCGAACAATCTGAATCTGTTTTTCAATAGGTTTGACCAACCGCCCTCCCCCCTGACTGCACAACAACCACTGCTGCCTCTAAAGACATCAAGTCCTGCTGCCCACTTCCCACTCCACCAACAGCCCCCCACTCCCAACACACAGCCCCCCAACCTGACCCTGACCAAGACCCAGGTGAGGACGGAGCTGAGGAAGATCAAGGCGAGGAAGGCGTCGGGACCGGATGGCATCAGCGCAAAGCTCCTCAAGTCCTGTGCAGACCAGCTGTGTGGGATTGTGGCGTACATCTTCAACCTGAGCCTGAAGCTGGGGAGGGTACCACAGCTGTGGAAAACATCTTGTGTGGTACCTGTACCAAAAACTTCCCACCCTGATGATCCTGAAGGACAAGCTGCTGCGCGCAGGGGTGGACCAGCACCTGTCATCATGGATCCTGGACTACCTCACGAACCGGCCTCAGTTTGTGAGAACCCAGGACTGTGTGTCCGACACGATCATCGGTAGCACGGGGGCCCCCCAGGGAACGGTGTTGGCTCCCTTCCTGTTCACTCTTTATACTGCGGACTTCTCACACAACACAACACATTGCCATCTACAGAAGTTCTCTGATGACTCTGCGATCGTTGGCCTCATCTCCAATGGAGATGAAGCTGAGTACAGAGGGCTTATCCAGGACTTCGTGGACTGGTGCCATCGGAACTGCCTCCAGATCAACGCAAGGAAAACTAAGGAGCTGGTGGTGGACTGCCGCAGGCAAGGACAACCCCTCACAGCACCAGTAAATATACAGGGAAAAGACATCGAGATGGTGACATCCTACAAGTACCTGGGTGTTCATCTGAACAATAAACTAGACTGGTCACACAATACTGACGCACTCTACAAGAAGGGACAGCGCAGGCTGTTCCTGCTGAGGAGACTCAGGTCTTTTGGTGTACAAGGGACACTGCTGAAGACATTCTATGACACGGTGGTGGCATCAGCCATCACTTTTGGAGTGGTCTGCTGAGGCAGTGGCATTACGGCAGCCAATAGGAAGAGACTGAACAAACTGATCAAGAAAGCTAGCTCTGTCCTGGGGCAGCGCCTTGACCCGGTGGAGGAGATAGGAGAGAGAAGGACGGTGACCAAACTGTCATCTCTGCTGGAGTCCGAGTTCCACCCTATGCAGGACATACTGAATGCACTGAGGAGCTCATTTAGCAGCAGACTACATCATCCTAGGTGCACAACCGAGAGGTTTTGCAGGTCCTTCCTACCAACGGCTGTCAGACTGTACAACCTAAGCAGGGCTGCTCGCAGAGATAGCAAAAAGGCGTAACAACCTAATAGTTTTGAATGCAAAAGATGCAATAGACTTACACAATGGTCCCCTCCGGCATACAACTAGGAAAATACCGGTCGCTATGGAGGGTGAGAATATGTATGGGCACATAATCATACCATGAAGGATAACTAAGTAGACGGTTGTGCTGTTTCATCCCATCTAGCAACAATGCTCTGCACTGTGTGTGTCTATATATTTACATATTTATTCCATCTAGCTACAATGCTCCGCACTGGGTGTGTTTATATTTATATATCTATATATTTATTCCATCTAGCTACAATGCTCCGCACTGTGTTTATATATCTACATATTATTCCATCTAGTTACAATGCTCCGCACTGTGTGTGTTTATATATTTACATATTTATTCCACCTAGCTGCAATGCTCCGTACTGTGGGTGTTTATACATCTACATATTTATTCCACCTAGCTACAATGCTCCGCACTGTGCGTTTATATACTTGTATATTTATTCCATCCAGCTACAATGCTCTGCACTGTGTGTCTGTGTATATATATATATTTATAGTAATATGTACATATGTATATTAGCTGCTCTTGCTTTTTTTTTCTTGCCTTCTGATTGTTGCTCTGAGTGTTGCTATCCCTGTGCTGTTGCAATCCTGGAATTTCCCCATTGTGGGACTAATAACGGCTTATCTTATAATCCGGTGCACCTTATAGTCCCAAAAATACGGTAGATATTTCTCCCAGGCTCTCAGAGTTACTGCAACTAAATCACATTCCCTTCTAAAAACAATACAAGATGACCTTGCATGTTGGAGGGCACCACAGCACGGTGGTGCAGTGGTTAGCACTGTTGCCTTACAGCTAGAAGGTTCCAGGTTCGAATCCCCAGGCTGGCAGGGGTAGGAACCTTTCTGTGTGGAGTTTGCATGTTCTCCCTGTGCTGCGTAGGTTTACTCCGGGGGTTCCGGTTTCCTCCCACAATCCAAAGACATGCATGTTAGGTTGACTGGTTGTTCTAAATTGTCCCTAGATATCTGTCTCCTATAGGCCCTTAGAGTAGAGGGCTAGTGCTAGTGAAGCGCTTTGAGTGGTCTTTGAGACTAGAAAAGTGCTATATAAGTACAGGCCCTTATCCCTTACCTATATCATTAATGGTAAGAGTCGCAACCCTTAAAATGATGGTCCTTCCTAAAATCAACTATTTATTTTCAATGATTCCTACCCAACCATCTATGGCCTGGTTTAAGTCTCTAGACTCGAATATAAGTAAATTTTTATGAAAGGATAAACCATCACGGATCAGTTTAAAAACTCTTCAAAAAGAAAAAGAGTCCGGAGGTTTAGATTTACCAAAATTTTTTAATTACTTCTTAGCCAACAGACTGCAATTTGTTTCTAAATGGACCCCACGAGGAAACCCATGGTTAGATGCTGAACAGGCTGTCTGTGGGTCACTAAAAATCCCTGACTTACCTTTCATGAGTCCCTGTATCAAACGCAATGACTGTTTTAAAAGCATTAACATCAGCTTCTCTCTGACAGCCTGGTGGAAATTTTTAAAAAATAACGGGGTCTTCACTTATCCCTTGCAAACTCACACCCATTTGGAATAATCCTGATATCCTGCAACAAAAGAGGATGTTAAATCTTCCACTATGGTATGAGAAAGGAATAAAAAACTTAGAACATCTTATTCAAGGTGGAAACTATCCAATTTCTGGAACTGGTGTCACAGTATGACACCAGTGATAAAAAGTTTCTTGAATACCAACAGCTTAAATCCATAATAAAAGCAAGATTCAACCTTGATCAGACAGATTTAGAGGTACCAGTTAAGGTGAGAGAATTTCTAAATTTTCGTTCCCCTAAATTGATATTGAAAATACACGGACTATTATCAAAACTGGATGAGTCAGTATCTCTTCCAAAATCAAAATGGGAGACAGACTTATTAATCAATAAGGATGAAAGCTTCTGGACACAAATATGTTTAAACACTTTTAAGATGACTAAAAACTCTAATTTACAATTCATACAGTACAAGGTTCTACATAGAACTCATTACACAGGACAAAGGATGTTCAAAATGGGCCTGAGTCACACAAATATCTGCTCCCACTGCACCAGCAATGTCCCGGATAGTTACATGCATGCTATGTGGTCTTGTGCACCAGTCCAAAAGTTCTGGCAGAAGACATGTGAAGACTTATTGGCATGGCTTGGATATCATATCCCATCCTCACCCACACTTTGCATATTAGGTGATTTAAGTGAAATAAATATAGAGGCAAGGATGTTACACATAGTTCTCACTGCCTTATGCATCGCAAAGGAAATTATCCTCATGAATTGGAAATCAAGAAATAATTTATGTACGACTCACTATAACAATCTACTATTAGATTATATTAGCCTGGAGAGAATGTCTGCCTCCTCAAATAACCAACTGGTTGAATTCAATTCTCTCTGGTCCCCGCTTATTAATTCTATAACCTGACGGGCGGTGGGTGGGGGTTCACTCTCCTTGGTGCCTCTGGTGGCTGGCTGCACCCTGACCACGAGGTGTTTCTGAGACCCACTGGGGCCGGTGTCCTGGGAACCTGTTCCGGGATGTGTCTGGCCTGAGGGGGATTGGTGGGGGGCAGCCCTCCTGGTGCCTGGGGCCCGGGGGCTGGCATTAGCCCCGCTGGGGGGACAGGGGGTTGGCAGGTCCGAGGGCGCTGGCCCGGCCTCCCTCGGCCGTTCCTCCTGGGGCGGATGCCTGGCTTTCCTGGGGCTTGTTGGCCTCATACATTTGTGGTCTCTCGGGGTTGGTGGCATTGTCCTGCTTGCTCAGGGTCTCTGGGGGGTGGGGGTGGGGGTGCTGCGACTGGCCGCCCTCTTCGTATGTTTCCTGACAAACCACTCACATGCACACACTTATTTTAAGGACGCTTTCATACACACGCACACATACAAATGTCTCTCCTTCAACCTTCAACAGGTGTGGATACCAGACGTGTAGAGACCTCTTCAGTGGAAGAAGCAGTCTGTCTTCTGTTTGTTTTAGTTGTTGGTTTGTTTGTCTTCTTTGTCTGTTCTTCTCCTTTTTCTTCCCCCCTCCCCACACCTCCTTTCCCCATTCCCCATCCTGTTGGGTCTTTCATGGGTAAAATAATTTAAATAAAATATTAAAAGCTATTAAAAGATGAGCTTACAACAATATATATATATATATATATATATATATATATATATATATATATATATATAGTGGGGCAAAAAAGTATTTAGTCAGCCACCAATTGTGCAAGTTCTCCCACTTACAAGATGAGAGAGGTCTCCAATTTTCATCATAGGTATACCTCAACTATGAGAGACAAAATGAGGGGAAAAAAATCCAGAAAATCACAATGAATGATTTTTAATGAATTAATTGGTAAATTCCTCGGTAAAATAAGTATTTGGTCAATAACAAAAGTTTATCTCACTACTTTGTTATATACACTTCGCTGGCAATGACAGAGGTCAAACGTTTTCTGTAAGTCTTCACAAGGTTTTCACACACTGTTGCTGGTATTTTGGCCCATTCCTTCATGCAGATCTCCTCTAGAGCAGTGATGTTTTGGGGCTGTCGCTGGACAACACGGACTTTCAACTCCCTCCAAAGATTTTCTATGGGGTTGAGATCTGGAGACTGGCTAGGCCACTCCAGGACCTTGAAATGCTTCTTACGAAGCCACTCCTTCGTGGCCCGGGTGGTGTGTTTGGGATCATTGTCATGCTGAAAGATCCAGCCACATTTCATCTTCAATGCCCTTGCTGATGGAAGGAGGTTTTCACTCAAAATCTCATGATACATGGCCCCATTCATTCTTTTCTTTACACGGATCAGTCGTCCTGGTCCCTTTGCAGAAAAACAGCCCCAAAGCATGATGTTTTCACCCCCATGCTTCACAGCAGGTATGGTGTTCTTTCTCCTCCAAACACGACAAGTTGAGTTTTTACCAAAAAGTTCTATTTTGGTTTCATCTGACCATATGACATTCTCCCAATCCTCTTCTGGATCATCCAAATGCTCTCTAGCAAACTTCAGATGGGCCTGGACATGTACTGGCTTAAGCAGGGGGACACATCTGGCACTGCAGGATTTGAGTCCCTGGCGGCGTAGTGTGTTACTGATGTAGCCTTTGTTACTTTGGTCCCAGCTCTCTGCAGGTCATTCACTAGGTCCCCCCGTGTGGTTCTGGGATTTTTGCTCACCGTTCTCGTGATCATTTTGACCCCACGGGCTGAGATCTTGCGTGGAGCCCCAGATCGAGGGAGATTATCAGTGGTCTTGTATGTCTTCCATTTTCTAATAATTGCTCCCACAGTTGATTTCTTCACACCAAGCTGCTTACCTTTTGCAGATTCAGTCTTCCCAGCCTGGTGCAGGTCTACAATTTTGTTTCTGGTGTCCTTTGACAGCTCTTTGGTCTTGGCCATAGTGGAGTTTGGAGTCTGACTGTTTGAGGTTGTGGACAGGTGTCTTTTATACTGATAACGAGTTCAAACAGGTGCCATTAATACAGGTAACGAGTGGAGGACAGAGGAGCCTCTTAAAGGGTACCTGTGGTGGTCGTGAAAACGCATTCAACTTGAAAACATTAGGCAAATTATTCATTATTTGGGTAAATAATTGTTGCCAGCCATCTACCACCAGAGATATATGCAAATACGGCCGCCGGCATGGCCAGTCAATGAAAACTATGCGCGCCGCCCTGACACATGCGGATGTGACGTCACATCGTTGATACTGAAAAGTCAATACTCAGCGTGTACCAGCGACTATGAATACTGTATTTTCATCTATTATCTTTCAGATCACAGTTTACCTTGTGATTGTTTCGCTTTTCCAGCCTGTCTTGCCATCCACTAGCAGGCTTGCCTGGTCTGTGAGCAAATAACGAGGGAACAGCATCACTTTTCAGACGAAGTCGACCTTTGTAACTTAGGAGCTTAGCCTGTAAATCTTCCTCATAACACGAGGCTTCGAAGTGGTCCTCACACACAACGGAATTTCGTCCGAAAGGAAACGTCTTCAGTGTGTGCCTTGTTCCGAGTGTTAACCTTTCCTGCTTTTCGTCTCCTAACTGTGGTTGGGGGACGCAGGGGAGATCTGTCTTCTCCAGGGCCGGAGGCAGCTCTTCCTCCGGGGTCAACTCCCGAGTAAACCTCACACTTGTTAAAAATGGTATGGTGGTACACAGAAGCACAGGCTGTTTTGCTGAAGCGTTGGGGCTTTATTCACACACCGCACTGTTAATAGCAGCAATTTTTACCTGCTCCGGTCGCCTCGCTGTCTCTCCACTCATCCGCCAATTCACACACACCGTTCGCTTCTCGGGGCCATTCCACACACACGGGGGCGCGCCTCGGCTGCGCGCACGCACTCACTCACGTTCACGCACTGAGCTGCCCTATCTAAACACACGAGTTAGACACATCTTACAACATGAGATTGTGCAACCACTTTTCTGCGACGATCTTCCGACAAGGTGTGCTGGGTTTGGGTACACAAAAGAAGTGTTTATCTTTGTTTTTTCGCTTATTATTGAGACATCCAAAGGCTTTACATTCCGCCATGTTGCAATATCCATATCCCGACAGCCACTGCTCAGCCAGGCACTCCAGGCTCAGCCAATATTGATCCAGATCGCGGTATCAACGATACTACGTCACAGGAAGCGTCCTGGCAGGCCATGTAGCCGCCAGTATGGCTGCGTGCATGTTTTGCTGCCATAGCTGAACCAGCACATCAGCAATGGATTTATATCGCATTGCCGGCGCTCTGTTCAGAATAAAATCTTGAACTACAAAGTGAGACAGGGGCTCAATATAATATCTTTATTTCATGTACAACCATAGGTCCCCTTTAAAGAAGTTACAGGTGTGTGAGAGTCAGAAATCTTGCTTGTTTGTAGGTGACCAAATACTTATTTTACCGAGGAATTTACCAATTAATTCATTAAAAATCCTTCAATGTGATTTTCTGGAATTTTTTTTTCTCATTTTGTCTCTCATAGTTGAGGTATACCTATGATGAAAATTGGAGACCTTTTCTCATCTTTTAAGAGGGAGAACTTGCACAATTGGTGGCTGACTAAATACTTTTTTGCCCCACTATACTGTATATATACGTATATGTACTGTGTAAAGCTCCTTTTGGCAAAGTAAATCTGTTTGGCACAATAAGGGTAGCAGATTTCTGTTCTGCTCACCTAGCTGCCTGACAGGACAACGGGGAAAAAAAAAAAAACAACAACTTTTGATCATAATTTCGTAGAGCCAGAATAGAATAATTTCAACTCTGATTTCAAAGAAATATAAAAGCATTAATAAAATGATATTTAATGAAATAAAATTAACTAAAATAACCAAAGATGCAGTTATTTCTGTTATAATATTTCTACATTTTTACAATTTTTTAGAACACTCCCCACCATCCAAACAGGAAAAATCTCCCTCCATGTGAATTGAGAGGGACAATTCTCTCTTTTTTTCCAGGTTTGGGCGCATGTCCCCCTGTCCTCCCCTTTATTTGTGCATATGGCATGATGAAATGGAAACAACTTTCTATGGCACCTGCGGCAAATGTTCTTTTGCTTTGACTGAAAATAGTCTCCATATATTGAGCCGCGGCACAGCATTTTGACATTTTGCATTGGCAGAAAGCAACTGAAACTATAACTATAACTATAACTGAAAATATTATACAGCGGGGAAAATAAGTATTGAACATGTCAACATTTTTCTCATGAAACATGTTGCTGATTGAGCCACTGACCTGAGATTTTCACCAGATATCAGTAACAACCAAAGTAATCCATACATACAAAGAAATCAAGGCAACTGTGTTCACAAAACAAGTTATCTTTATTAAAGTAGAATGACACAGGGAATAAGTATTGAACACGCTTGGTGAAATTCATTTCATATTTAGCAGAAAAGCCTTTCTTGGTAATAGCTTCCAGATGCCTCCTGTATGGAGAAACTAGGCACAGGCATTGCTCAAGAGTGTTTTTAGCCCATTCTTCCACACAAACTGTCTACAAATCTTGAAGGTTTCGTGGGTGTCGTTTATGAACTCTGATCTTCAGTTTGTTCCATAGATTTTGATATTGGATTCAGGTCAGATGACTGACTGGGCCATTCTAGCAGCTTTAATTTCCTTCTCTGGAGCCATTTAAGAGTTTCCTTGGCTGTGTGTTTGGGATCATTGTCTTGCTGAAATGTCCACCCCTCGTTTCATCTTCAGCATCTTGGCAGATGGCAACAGGTTCTTATCAAGGATGTCTCTGTACATTTGTCCATCCATCTTTCCTTCAAATATATGAAGTCTTCCTGTACCATGTGCTGAAAAACACCCCCACACCATGATGCTCTCACCTCTAAACTTCACTGTTGGTATGGTGTTTTTGGGCTGATGTGCAATGCCATTTCTCTTCCAAACATGCACTGTGTTGTGGCATCCAAAAAGTTCAATTTTGGTCTCATCTGACCAGACTATATTCCAGTATTTTACTGGCTTGCCCAAATGTTGTGCAGCAAACTTTAAATAAGCTTCAACATGTTTTTTCTTCAGCAATGGAGTCTTGTGAGGTGAGCGGGCATAGAGCCCATGTCGGTTGAGTGCATTACTTACAGTTTTCTTTGAAACAGCAGTACTTGCTAACTCCAGGTTATTTAACCTTTTATTTACATTCTTATTATTCTGGAGCTCTCCACAAGTGGTTTTTGGCTTCTAATAATTCTTCTGACTCCTCTGTCAGAAATCTTGCGAAGAGCTCCTGGTCATGGCCAGTTTATGGTAAAATGATGTTCTTTCTACTTCCGAATGATGGCTCCAACAGTACTCACTAGAACATTCAGCAGTTTAGAAATGCACCTATAACCAATGCCATCATTATGTTTTGCAACAATAAGGCTGCCAAGGTCTCGAGAGAGCTTTTTGCTCTCTATTGGTAGAAACCCATCATGAGTTCTTTGTGGTGTGACAATCTGATATTCACAGACCTTTTTAAAGGCTATCAGTCAGGACTTAACCAGCTGAAATTAATTTGCACTGATGGTGATGGGATAGCTTCCTAAATTCTGATGGATTCTTCTTCTTTTTCTTCTTTTAGATTTGATTGGCGGTTGGCAACCAGCTTACAGTTCAATTCAACTTTATTTATATAGCGCCATTTCACAACAACAGTCATCTCATAGCACTATCAACTGTAGGGGGAACCCCCACAGTTGAAGAAAGACCCCAGCAATCAGGCAATCCCCTGTGAGCAAGCACTTGGCGACGGTGGAGAGGAAAAACTCCCTTTTAACAGGAAGAAACCTCCAGCAGAACCAGGCTGAGGGAGGGGCAGTCATCTGCTGCGACTGGCTGGGGGGTGAGGGGATAGAGAAGATGAAAAGAACAGACATGTTCTTTTGCATTACCACCAGGTGCATTACCACCACATACTTCACTCTATATCATCACTCTGTGTGGTCAGGAGCTGTAGTTCAGCTGGTTTCTTGGCTTTCTATGCCTTTTTGCACCTCTTTTTCTTCATGTGTTCAATACCTACTTATTCCCTGTGTCATTCCACTTTATTAAATATAACTTGTTTTGTGAACACAGTTGTCTTGATTTCTTTGTATGTATAGATTACTTGGGTTGTTACTGATATCTGGTGAAAATCTCAGGTCAATGGCTCCATCAAAAATCTATAAATGCAAAGAATCTCTGTCTGTGTGTCTGTCTGTCTGTTTTCCCTCACATATTTCTCAAACCATTTGTCAGACTGACCTCAGATTTTATAAGTGCTTTGTTGAGGTTACGAGGGTGTGGATCCCCGAGCATGGAGTTGCTCAGTCAAAATATGTCATTTTTATCAATAAAAGTTTAGCCACCACTATGTCTCATGCCCAGGCTTCTAGAAGTGTGCTCGGGGTTTTGGGTAGACTCTGTACTGATTGGACAATACGCGGCGTTAGCGCATCAGTAACCACAGCGCTCTGTGAGCAAAACAAGGAAGCGAAAAGCGACAAATTTGACTAGAAAACGATAATACTTAAGATTTAATGCTTAAAAAATTATACCATAAAGTTGCTGTGATTGTATAGGGCTAATGCAGGGGTGTCCAATCATGTGCCATGGAGGGCCAAGACCCTGCAGGCTTTACCTCCAACCAATGTCTTCAACAGCAGATTCCACTGAATTTCTTCCCACTGATTGCTGATAAGTGAAAACACCTGCTGAAGAGACTGGGTAGAAGAGAAAACCTACAGGGTCTTGGCCCTCCATGGCACATGATTGGACACCCCTGGGCTAATGGATAATTCAGCATGGAGAACACGAGGTGCGCGGGGGGAGGGGGAGGCGCACTGGTGGAGACCTGTGGTGCCGCAAAGGACAGTGGTGGCACATGGGAAAAGCAGCAGTCGAGACTCCCGTTAACCTAGCAGGCTGGGCTTGGCTCCCTGCAAAGGACTGTGATCCACCGGTTCAACTGCTGCTTCTCCAACACCGGTGTCTTACCAGACGGACCATGACCCTTTGCAGGGAGGCACGCCCAACCTGCTCGGTTAGTGGTAGACGGGAGTCCCGACTGCTGCTTCACCCGTGTGGTACCACTGTCCTTTGAAGGACCGCGAGTCCCCCCTCCCACACGAGTATCTAAAAATTAAAAACCTAATAGTAATACTGCCATGATTGTGGAGCGGAATGGCAAGATCAAGTGCATATCATATGCAGACACATATGTATGCTTTGAATAAACGACGACAAGACACAAAAATGCCCAAATAATGAAATAAATCATTTTCATTTAAATATTTACTGACAAATGAGCAACACTGATGCAACAGTTGCAGCCAAACAGGTCATTCTGCTGTGTACAATAATGTCAGGTGTTTTGTACTTATAATATTGCTAAAATATAAAAGGATGCACTACAATGGGTCTCAAATATTTGTAAATGTGTCCTGTTATAGTGCTGCATGAGTTTATTGACGATACACTATAAACTACACCTATAAACTAAAACAATTATAATGATTGCTGAACCACTCCCATTCCCAAAAGTAGGGATGTGCGACACCAGCATTTTTTCCTTTTGACACGATACCATTAATTTATGGGACTTTTTCTTCTATACCGATACCAATACGTTTTGCCCCTTAAAGGAAAATCACATGATCGCAGTTTCATTAACAACTTTATTGCAAGAGCAATATGAAATATGAATAAAACTTGGTTCCGCTTCCGGGTCACCAAGGGATGGCAGCATAGAGCGTGGCCTCCCGACCAAAAACAAGAGATTACTTCGAAAAAGTCAAATTAAAACCGACAAAACTAGTCCAAACGCCTACAAAGGAGAGGAGATGCCTCCGAAAGGGAGAAATAAATCAACCACTGTAGCGACATCCACAGAAACGGATGTGTCGCAACATCAAGAAGCTAATGCTAACCCTACCGCTGCTAACCAGGGAGAAAGCGACGCATATGACGACGAAGGAGAGGTGACTAACAGCACAATACTCAAAGAACTGTGTGAATACAGACAACAGATCATGAGAGAATTTGCCAAGACAAACTCAAGACTGGATGAAGCGGAGAAAAGAATAGTGGGGAACGAGGAAAGGCTACAAGACATAGAAGGAGTGGCTGCAGGAATGTTAAAATTGCAAGAACAACTTCAGGAGAAATTAACGGATCAGGAATGCAGGTCGAGAAGAGAAAATATCAGGATTTAGGGAATTCCTGAACAAAAAGAAATGGACCCAAAGACAATGATTACATTTATTGAGAAAGTGCTTAGAGATAACCTTGGCATCCCTGATACTGTAAACCTGAATATAGAGAGGGCGCACCGAGCACTCACCCCTCAGCCCCCACCTGGAGCCAAGCCGAGATCTATCCTTGTCAAATTCCAGAGCTTTAGAACAAAAGAAGAAGTAATTCGTTTGGCATGGCAGAAGAAAGGCTTTACTCTGGATGACCATAAGATAAACTTGGATCATGATTATGCTCCGCTAATTTTACACAGACGGAAAGCATATGCGGAGGCGCGACGAGTCCTGAAAGAAAACAAAATACGATTTCAGACTCTCTATCCAGCTCGCCTAAGAGTTCACTATGAAGAAATGGCAGAGAACGTATGACACAGCGGAAAAGGCGACAGCGAACATGATCAGCTGTGGCTTGCCGGTAAAAGTGATTGAGCAACCAGCAACGCTGTGGGAGAGGATTCAGCGAGGAGCCTGGCATCCAGCGCGGACCAAACGGACCACCGCGGCCGGGAACACGCAGAGCTTCAAGCAAAAGCTGCAAGCATTTAGACGCACAGCAATGGAGGATACAGGTTGATTTGGTCTTTTTTGATTAAAGATAAGAAATAAATGAGAAAGATGTATAAGAAAAGAATTACGAAAATTTTGGTCGGAGGAAGGGACAACGAGGGGACATTGATCTGTTTATATGGCTGACGTCATAGGGGAGGGCCCTCTGACACACTGGAGGTGTAGAGGTTATCCCTCAAACTAGTAACGGGTCAGTAAATTGACCTTAGGGTTGGAAGTTAGTTTTGGAATCAGTTCAATGTTCATAAAGTTTGTTTTTGTTATCCATTATGTTATTCTTTTTCCAAGGGAGTGCTTACAGGGAACTGAGGTTAAATGTAAATACTTGAATGCAAGGAGAACCGGTTGAAATTGTTTCTTTCAATGTAAATGGAGTTCTGAATCCTATAAAGAGGAGTAAGATTTTGACAAAACTAAAACGAAAAAAGGCACAGATTGCCTTCCTTCAAGAAACCCATTTGAGTCAATCTGAACATGCAAAAGTAAAAAGGCAGGGCTTTAAATTTGTTTTCTCCTCTTCTTATAAAGCTGGGCACCGACGAGGGGTTGCTATACTTATTTCAAACTTACTAAATTATGATAATATATCAGAAGTACAAGATGAGGAGGGAAGATTTATCAAAATTACTGGTAAAATAGAGGGACATGAAATAACGCTCATAAACGTTTATATTCCACCTGGAAGTGATTGGACTCTCTATAGACATATATTTGAGTTAATGACGAATTCTCAGGGAGTGGTAATCTGTGGAGGAGACTCCAATATTAGATTAAATCCAAAATTAGATGTATCAAGTACAACTAATGCAGAAAATGCACTAATTAAAAGGTAAATTCATTGATGAAAGAAATGGGAATTATTGATGTTTGGAGAGAATTACATGCTAAGAGTAGAGACTATACACACTATTCTTGCCCGCACAGTGTTTATTCAAGAATAGACTATTTTTTTATGTTCAATAATGATTCTTTCGGAGTAAGAGATTGCAAAATTAAGACAACTGATCTCTCGGATCATAGTCCCATTTCATTGTCTATTTTAGAAAAGAAGGTTAGAAAAGTGTTGTGGAAGTTCAACTCAAATATATTAAATGATTCCGAATTAAGACAAAAATTAAAGGATGACATCAAGAACTATCTTGGGTTGAACAACACAGGCGAAGTGTCACAGATAATTTTGTGGGACGCTCTGAAAGCTGTAATGAGAGAAAAGATCATTTCAATGACGTCTCACAAGGCCATTATTGTAGGATTAGATGCCGAAAAGGCATTCGACTTAGATGGTTATTCCTCTATAAAGTATTGGCGAAATTCGGTTTTAATGAAAATTTTATCACATTAGTACAATCCCTTTATGATAAGCCAAGGGCTCGTGTAAAAATCAACAGAGATGTTTCTGACTCCTTCCTCCTGGAACGAGGAACGAGGCAGGGATGCCCGATTTCACCCCTTCTTTTTGCCCTTTATATTGAGCCCCTTGGCCAATTGATAAGACAGACAGGAGAGATTAAGGGGATTACAGTAGTTGGGAAAGAACAAAAAGTTGCAATGTTTGCAGATGATGTACTTGTTTTTTTGGAGGAGCCTGAAGAATCTTTTATGAAGTTGATGTCGGTATTAAACAGCTTTGGGAAGTTATCTGGATACAAATTGAATATACTGTATCTAAAACCCAGGTGATGACCCTAAATTATAAAGCTTCAAAATCTCTTAAGGAAAAATATAATCTTGACTGGGATGCTGTCTCCCTGAAATATTTAGGTATAATTCTCACTAAAGACATTTCTAGACTGTTTCAAGCAAATTATGACCCACTATCATTAGCAATAAAATCAGACATAAATAGATGGAATCTTGTACCCTTTCTCAATTTAAACTCAAGGATTATTGCAGTGAAAATGAATATAGTTCCCCGATTGCTGTATTTGTTCAGAACATTACCTATTGAAGTGAGTGACAATCAATTCAAGGAATGGGACAAATGGATTTCACGTTTTATATGGCAGGGGAAGAAACCCAGAATACGCTATACTGTTTTACAATTAAGGAAAGAAAAGGGTGGAGCAATGTTTCCTTGTTTAAAATACTATTATTATGCTTCTCAAGTTATTCCTCTATTATATTGGTGTAACCCAGACTTCCAAGCCAACTGGAAGATAATAGAATCCAACATATCACCTATATTCCTCTTACAAGCTGCAATTTCAGATGAAAGACTAGCTGACCAATTACAGGGTCTAAACCCTTGGATTGAACACACACTTAAGGTATGGCATAAAGTAGTGAAAACCTGTGAAATAGGAAACATGCTAAGAAATTTCAGATGGTGTGCCTATGACACAGATTTTCAACCCAACAAAAGTGATAAAAGATTCAAACTTGGACAAAAAAAGGGCTAACAACGTACCTCACCTTTACAAGCAAAGGAACACTACAGAATTTCCAGTCCCTACAAACCAAATTTGGTCTTGAGCAAGTAGACTTCTTCAGGTACCTCCAAATACGTGATTATTTTAACAAGCATAACAAATCTCTAAACCTATCTTCAACAGTCACACTTTTTTAAAATTTTAAAGTCAGCTTATGACACTTCGATGAAAAAGGCAATTTCTAAGTTATATAATGGAATGCTAATTGCAAGGAACTATGATACGCTACACATTAACAATAAGTGGGAACATGAAGTGGGAATGGGCATTTCTGATGAGAATTGGGAAAAAAATTTGCATCTTTCAATGGTCCTCCACAAACTCATTGGTAAGGACAGAACACTGTTGGAAAAATGTGATAAGATTTTTTAAGACTCCTCACCAAAGTAAATATAGAAACATAAATAATGAGTGTTGGAGAAGGTGTGGCTCTGTTGAAGCAAATCATTTTCATATATTCTGGGAATGTCTGGTTTTGCATCAATATTGGTCTGGAATTCATAAAGCTTTAAATGATATCTTCAAGGTAAACATTGCAAACGACTTTTTAAATTTGTATATGGGTCTTGTTCTAACTCTGGACAGAAGAGGAGACATAAAATTGCTGCAGGCGCTCCTAGCAGCCAGTAAGAAATCAATTACTAGAAAATGGTTAAACCCAGCCCCACCCACACTCAATGATTGGTTTGGAATAATTTTGGAAATCTTCAAAATGGAAAAATTGACGTATTTGTTAAGAATTCAAAGGAAAAATTTTTATTCAATTTGGAATAAGTGGATTCATTTTATATTCCCTATTTGGAATGATTTTGTATGACTCCAGATGTAAACATCCTTGTTGAATCACCTTACTAAGACTGAAATTTTGTTTATTTATTCTTCCATATGAGAAGAAGGAATGACTGTAAGCCCCCAGTTCAGTTTGTTTAATTTTTTTTTGGTTTTTAATTTTTTTTTTGTTGTTGTTTTTGTTTTTGTCCTTAAAACAAATAAGAGAAGGATTATGATGCAAATGTCTGAATGCTATATTTGTAAAAATGACATCCTTTTCTAATAAAAACATAAATGAGAAAAAAAGAAATATGACTAAAACTCATGAACATAAGTACTTGAAAGTGATTCTTATAAAATGATAATAAAACAGAACAATGAGCAAAGTAAATAAAAATAAAATAAAATATAATTCAATTATAATAAAAATAGTTAAGACTTAAAATGAATGCAAATTAATTCAATTTCTTAATTTGGTGGATTCTCAGCAGTGTTGGGCAAGTTACTAAAAAACAGTAACTAGTTACAGTTACTAGTTACTTCTTTTCAAAAGTAACTAGTTACCAGTTACTGCATGATTAAAGTAACTAGCTACTTGGAAAAGTAACTTTCACGTTACTTTTAAATACATACTTAAATCATCTTGCACACATAGCAGGATAATTTAATTAATGGATTACATTAGGGGCTTATTAATGTCAGGTTGAAAACAGACTGTTTCAGACAGAGCTTTAAGAATATGTTCAGTCTGCTTTATCCTGCCTTGAGAGCTCTTATTGGGGGAAAAATCTGAAGAAAATCAACACAAAACTGGGTTAGGATTAGGGAGTGCAAGTGAAGTTCAGGTGGATTTGGGGTCTGTCCCAATTCTCATTTCTACACCATCCCCTTGGCCCTTGAAATCAAGGGCCCTTTGTTCTCATCAGAAAAAAGAAGAAAAAGAAAACTGATGAGAAAAAAGTCTCATTTTACACAGATAAATGTCTCAGATTTACACAAACTATTCTAATCAGTAGAAAGTCAGAAGTTTACTACAAATAAAGCTGTAAATTCACACAGAAAATTTTGAACCCCCTGGTAGGCCGTTTTTGACCCATGGGCTATTTGTTTGACACCCCTGGACCAGCCCATTAAAAATAAATATTTAGAGGATTTATTTCCATGAAATAGTTGCACATCACAACATGTAAATGAATAAGATAAAATAAAACAGAAAGCACAGATAAATAAAAGTTCACCTTAGAAGAAGCGTGACTGATTTGTTTCTTTTCAGCAACAAATCAGTCACTTTTTCTCTGTGCGGTAAGAAAACTTAGATTTACACAAATGTGGACATTAAATGCGAGCTTCTTGCTCCAAAAATACTCATGTTTAACCACAGAGGTAGGAGCTCATGTTGGGGCTACTCACCGCTCAGACAACAGGTGATCAGGGCTCGATATGAGAAGTTGCAACCGCCACGACATTTCTTCCCACCGGGTTGCGGTGTGAACTGGGGCAGAACAGGAAACCGACCCACGGAGGAGACTGATGGCTGCGTCAGTTAGGGTCAGCTTGTATTTATTTGCGCTAAAATTTGCGCTTTTTTTTTTTTTCCGGTTCCGGTTCCGCCGGACCAGCGGCGCCACACGAGTCGGCTGCCTGTTGCAACAGCCTTTTTTTTTAATCTTCCTTCTTCTTTCTACACCTTTCACTCTGTATATATATCACGGATGCACGGATCGCCCCGGGGGTCTCCCGGGTCGGCGGACGGAGCCACGGTTTGCAGCGGGAGACGCTACAGCGGGGAGGAGCTGGTGCTAGCTAGCACTTGGCCGCCGCCCGGAGCTAATGGGAAACTCGACATACTGGGAGCTGTAGCGAAAACGACGCGGGTGCCGGGCTGGAATTTAGGAGGCGTGCAAGAAATATAAGACAGAATAATAAAGAGCGATGGCAAGAACCAAGCAGACCGCCCGTAAAATCTACTGGAGGAGGAAGCCCCCCAGGAGACAGCTAGCCACCAGGGCTGCTCGGAGAGGCGCTCCGGCCACCGGCAGAGTGAAGAGGCCTCGCCGCCACAGGCCCGTGGCTCTGAGAGAGATCCGTCGCTGCCAGAAATCCACGGAGCTGCTCATCCGTAAGCTGCCCGTCCAGCGCCTGGTGAGGGAGATCGCTCAGGACTTCAAGACCGTCCCGCGTTTCCTGAGCTTCGCCGTCATGGCTCTGCAGGAGACCAGCGAGGCCCACCTGGTGGTCTCTTCTTTGCTAAGGGGGTCACCATCATGCCCAAAGACTTCCAGCTGGCCCGCTGCATCCGCGGAGAGAGAGCTTAGACTTTCTGCTGCACATTCACCAACCAACCATAATGCTCTGCACTGTGTGTCTATATATATATATTTATAGTAATATGGACATATGTTTAGTAGATGTTGTTTTTTCTTGCCTTCTGATTATTGCTCTGAGTGTTGCTATCCCTGTGCTGTTGCAATCCTGGAATTTCCCCATTGTGGGACTAATAAAGGCTTATCTTATCTTATCTTAAAAATATCTATCCATATTAATAAAACGAGTAGCACCTCTGATCAAATTTCAGTAACTGTAACGCATTACTGAATTTTTAAACAGTAATTTCGTTACACAGCACGTTACTGCAAAAGTAGTGGTGCTACAGTACAGCGTTACTTTGTAATGCGTTACTCCCAACACTGATCCTCAGTCATCCAGGCAGGTAAGTATGCTGTATGAAAGCTCAGTCAACTGGATTCAAGTATTTTTTTACTTCAGAAATTTCACCATTCATCCAGATTCTATGGTAATATCAAGCAGCATACAGTATATGTGTAATTTTTTTCACAATGCAATGTGTTTTTTATTTTAATTTTATTATTTATCTATTTTAACATTATTATGTTACAAACTTAAATAGTGCTTATTTTGTTTATTTTTCAAAATTATGCTGCTTGGTATCACCATAGAATTTGGATGAATGGTGTAACATTTCAGAAGTAAGTTTTGGGTATGCTAGGCATTTATCTCAATGTATTATGACTTATGAGTAACTTGTGAGTCCCTTACAAGTAATGTGTGTGAACGACTGCATAACTCCCCTACAACTTATGCCCCATTTATGCGGGACGTTTTAGCCATACGCTGAAAAATTTCAGAGGAGCTCGCCGTACAACGCCGTATACCAGCGTCCTTCAGCGTGCTCTTAACTTATACAAAACTTACTCATAACTGATCTGACGTACCCTAGCGTATTCTCTAAATTTTTCATACGTTTGGCAAATGCTGCGTAAATTGTCTAGGTGTGAGAGGGTTAGGCTGTCTGTGGAGCTGTTGCTGTTGGTTCTCTTGTAGTCTATGATGTGTTGCAGGTCTTGCCACATGCGCCCAGGGTCAGGAGTGGAATAGAGGCTGTCTAGCTTTTCTCTGTACTGCCTTTTGGCTGTTGTTATAGCCTTCCTCAGTCCATACTTTGCAGCTTTGTACTCGGCCTCATTGCCTGATTTAAATGCAAGACAGTGAGCACGCAGCATCTGACGTACCTGACTGTTTATCCAGGGCTTCTGGTTGGGGAATTTCCTGATTTGTATGGTGGGTACGATGGTATCAACACATGTGCTGATGTACCCAGTCCCATACTCAGCATAGTTTTCTATGTTTACAGAAGAGTTCCCCTGGATGGCTGCAGCTTTAAACACATCCCAGTCTGTCCGGGCAAAACAGTCTTGCAGGGTGCTCTCAGCCTCTGGAGTCCAGCGTTTAATTTGTTTAATAACAGGGTTTGTTTGTTTATGTCTTTGTCTGTAGGTCGAGTACATAAACAGGGAGATGTGATCTGACTGTCCGAAGTGGGGGCGGGGTGCCGCTCTGTATGCACCACGTATGTTGGTGTAAACATGGTCCAGTGTGTTCTTATCAAGGGTGGGAATGTCCACATGCTGGTAATATTTGGGAAGTACAGTCTATAAATTGCACTGGTTAAGATAAGATATGATAAGATAAACCTTTATTAGTCCCACAATGGGGAAATTCCAGGATTGCAACAGCACAGGGATAGCAACACTCAGAGCAACAATCAGAAGGCAAGAAAAAACAAGAGCAGCTAGTATACATCTTTGGGCATGATGGTGACCCTCTTGGCGTGGATGGCGCACAGGTTGGTGTCCTCGAAGAGACCCACCAGGTAGGCCTCGTTGGCCTCCTGCAGAGCCATGACGGCGGAGCTCTGGAAGCGCAGGTCGGTCTTGAAGTCCTGAGCGATCTCCCTCACCAGGCGCTGGAAGGGCAGCTTACGGATGAGCAGCTCCGTGGATTTCTGGTAGCGACGGATCTCTCTCAGAGCCACGGTACCGGGCCTGTAACGGTGAGGCTTCTTCACTCCGCCGGTGGCCGGAGCACTTTTTCGAGCAGCCTTTGTGGCCAGCTGCTTCCTGGGGGGCTTTTCCTCCAGTAGATTTACGGGCGGTCTGCTTGGTTCTTGCCGTCGCTCTTTATTATTCTGTCTTATATTTCTTGCACGCCGCCTAAACTCCAGCCCGGCACCCACGTCGTTTTCGCTTCAGTTCCCCGGTATGTCGAGTTTCTCCGTTAGCACTGGGTAGTGGTTGAGTGCTAGCTAGCTCTTCCCTGCTGTATCGTCTCCTGCTGTAAACAGTGGCTGCGTCCGCCGACTCGGGAGACCTTTGGGGCGATCTGTGTGTCCGTGATATATATAGAGTGAAAGGTGTGCCAGATCAGAAAGTTATCACCGAATCAGAAAGAAGAAGCAAGATAAAAAGACTCAGAATTGAGCCGCTGTTGCAAAAGGCAGCCAACTCGTGTGGCGCCGGAACCGGAAGGAGTTAAAGTCTGGTTAAAGTCACCAGCAACAATAAAAACAGCATCGGGATGGAACATCTCTAATGCACTGATGACATCATGGAGTTTGCGGAGCACTGCTGTGTAGTTAACTTGCGGGGAAATGTAAACAGCAGCCAAAAACATAGTGGTGAATTCCCTCCGTAGATAATAGGGACGGCATTTCAGCAGTAAAAACTCCAAATCAGGCAAACAGTGCTTGTAAACAGTCTGTACATCTCCACACCACGAGCGGTTTATAAACACACACACGCCTCCCCCTTCTCATCTTACCCACAGCTGATGTCCAGTCTGCCCGATATACAAAGTGGGTCTGCAGCTGAACGGTGAACTCAGGGACTTTGTCTGAGAGCCAGGTCTCACAGAAAATTAGAGCGCAGCACTCTCTTATCTCCCGCTGGTCTTCAAACTTTACTCTTAAATCGTCCAGTTTGTTTTCCAGAGACTGTACGTTGGCTAGCAGGAGGCTAGGTAGTGCTGGGCAGCTAGCCAGCTAGCACGAGCTCTTAGTCTAGCATGGACACCCCCCCCCCCCCGCCTTGCTTGCGGCGCCATTTCCAAAGCGCTCTCTTGGGATCAGCATGCTCATGTGGGCTCAGTACTTCGGAGTCTTCCTGGGGGTGGTGGTAATCGCTGTGGGAGCGGACAATGCATTGTAGTTCGGGTGGCATAAAGCCAGTAAATTCCGTATGGCTGCTTGTCTTGGCGATGCCCAGCAATGCCTGTCGGTTGTATATTAGCACTGAGTGACATTTATGCACTGCAGAAAGAGCAACAAACATGCAAAAAAAGAAGAAAAAGCCGACATTTGAGAACAGAGCAAGCAAACACGTCTGCCTCAGAGGGCGCCATGATGCACATACCAGATGACATAACTGTGGAGGTATGGAGATGTTTAGGAGAGATGGCAGTGGACTTTTTAACCAGATTGTTTAACACAATCTTGGAGAGTGAGTGGATGCCTAAGGAGTGGAGAAGAAGTGTTTTGACATCAATTTTCAAGAACAAAGGTGATGCTCAGAGCTGTAGTAACTAGAGAGGCCTAAAATTGATCAGCCACATTATGAAGATATGGGAAAGAGTTGTTGAAGATAGGTAAAGAGGAGAGGTGACAATTGGCGAGCAGCAGCATGGTTTCATGCCAAGAAAGAGTACTTGGTACAGATGCAATGTTTGCTTTAAGAGTGTTGATGGAGAAGTATAGAGACGGTCAGAAGGAGTTGCACTGTGTCTTTGTGGATTTAAAGAAAGCATATGATAGGGTGCCAAAAAAGGAAGTGTGGTACTGTATGAGAAAGTCAGGAGTGGCAGAGAAGTATGTGAAGGTGGTGCAGGACATGTATGAGGACAGCAAGACGATGGTGAGGTGTGCTGTAGGAGTGACGGATGGATTCAAGGTAGGGTGGAGGTACATCAGGGATCGGCTCGGAGCCCCTTCTTGTTTGTCATGGACAGGCTGACAGATGAGGTCAGGCAGAAGTCTCCCTGGATCATGATATTTGCAGATGACATTGTGATCTGTAGTGAGAGTAGGGAGCAGGTGGAAGAGAACCTGGAGAGGTGGAGGTATACTCTGGAGAGAAGAGAAATGAAAGTCAGTAGAAGCAAGACAGAATACATGAGTGTGAATGAGAGGGAGGCAGGAGTAACGGTGAAGATGGAAGGAGTAGTGGTAGTGAAAGTAGATGAGTTTAAATACCTGGGGTCAACCATCCAAAGCACAGGAAAATGCACAAGAGAGGTGAAAAAGAGAGTGCAGGCAGGGTGGAGATGAGGGTCAGGGGTGATTTGTGACAGAAAGATAGTTGCAAGAGTGACAAGGAAGATTTACAAGACGGTAGTGAGACCTGCCATGATGTATGGTTTGGAGACGGTGGTGCTCACAGAAAGAAAGGAGATGGAGCTGGAAGTGGCAGAGTTGAAGATGCTAAGATTTTCATTGGGAGTGACAAGGACGGACAAGATTAGAAATGAGTATATCAGAGGGACAGCTCAGGTTGAGCAGTTCAAGATAAGATAAGCTTTTATTAGTCCCACAATGGGGAAATTCCAGGATTGCAGCAGCAAAGGGAAAGCAGCACTCAGAGCAATAATTAATAAGATAAGATAATAAGAACAAATGAATATACATATGTACACAAAGGTAGACACAGTGCAGGAGCATTGCAGCTAGGTGGTATAGACAGCATTACGGTCTGTAAAGTTACCCCACAGAATATGAATATGTACCCAGACAGTATATTTCATATTTGAATCAGCGGTGTTGTCACCCTCAGTAATGATTGACATATTCCTAGCTGTATAATGGAGGATACCATTTATTGTGCAAGGTTGTTACGTTTTGTACATTCAATACAACCTCTACGAGCAGCCCTGGTTAGGTTATAAAGTCTGACAGCCGTAGGTAGGAAGGACCTGCGGAACCTCTCCATCGCGCACCTAGGATGGTACAGCCTACTGCTAAATGAGCTCCTCAGTGCATTCAGCATGTCCTGCATGGGGTGGGACTCAGACTCCAGCAGAGATGACAGCTTAGCCACCATCCTCCTCTCTCCTATTCCCTCCACTGGGTCGAGGCGTCGCCCCAGAACAGAGTTAGCTTTTTTGGTCAGCCTGTTCAGTCTCTTCCTGTCGGCTGCCGTGATGCCGCTGCCCCAGCAGACCACTCCAAATGTGATGGCTGATGCCACCACCAAATCATAGAAGGTCTTCAGGAGCACCCCTTGCACTCCAAAAGACCTGAGCCTTGTCAGGAGGAACAGCCTGCGTTGCCCCTTCTTGTAGAGTGCATTGGTGTTGTGTGACCAGTCCAGTTTATTGTTCAGGTGAACACCCAGGTACTTGTAGGATGTCACCATCTCAATGTCTGTTCCCTGGATGTTTACTGGTGCTGTGGAGGGTTGTCCTCGCCTGCGAGAGTCCACCACCAGTTCCTTAGTTTTCCTCGCATTAATCTAGAAGCAGTTCCATTGGCACCAGTCCACAAAGTCCTGGATAAGTCCTCTGTACTCCACATCATCTCCATCAGAGATGAGGCCAATGATTGCAGAGTCATCAGAGAACTTCTGTAGATGGCAGTGTGGTGTTTTATGTGCAAAGTCCGCAGTACAAAGGGTGAACAGGAAGGGAGCCAGAACTGTTCCCTGGGGGGCCCCCGTACTACAGATGATGGTGTCAGACACAAAGTCCTGGGTTCTCACAAACTGTGGTCGGTTTGTAAGGTAGTCCAAGATCCACGATGACAGGTGCTGGTCCACCCCGCGCACAGTAGCTTGTCCTTCAGGATCACTAGTTGGATGGTGTTGAAAGCGCTAGAAAAATCAAAGAACATGATTCACACAGTGCTCCCAGGTTTCTCCAGGTGGGACAGGGAACGATGTAGGAGGAAGATCACTGCATCCTCCGCCCCGATGCCATGCTGGTAGGCAAACTGGAGTGGCTCCATCGCTGGTCCCACCAGGCGGCGGAGGTGGGCAAGGAGCAGCCTCTCCAGGGTCTTCATCAGGTGTGATGTGAGGGCCACTGGTCTGTAGCTGTTCAGGTCCTTGGGGTGAGGGGTCTTTGGTACGGGTACCACACAGGATGTTTTCCACAGCTGTGGTACCCTCCTCAGCTTCAGGCTCAGACTGAAGATGTTCTCCGCAATCCCACACAGCTGGTCTGCACAGGATTTGAGGAGCTTCGAGCTGATGCCGTCTGGACCCCAGGCCGTCCTCACCTTGATCTTCCTCAGCTCCGCTCTCACCTGGGTCTTAGTGAGGGTCAGGTTGGGGCAGGAGGGCTGTGTGCTGGGAGTGGGAGGTGTTGGGGGGAGGCCGTGGACAGCAGGACTAGATGAAGGTGGAGGCAGTCGTGGTTGGTGGGCAGGCAGAGGAGAGGGCAGTTGGTCAAACCTGTTAACAAACAGGTTCAGGTTGTTCACCCACTCCCTGCCCCCCGTGGTCTGGGAGGAGGTATTCTGGTGCCCAGAGATGGTTTTGAGGCTTCTCCAGACCCCACTGATGTGACTCTGTTGCAGCTTGTCCTCCATTTTCTTCCTGTAGCTGTCCTTCCCCTCTCTGATCTTCCTCCTTAGCTCCATCTGTACGGACTTCAGCTCCTCCTTTTTTCCTGACCTGAAGATCCTTTTCTTCTCCTTCAGCAGTGACTTTATCTCAGGGTTGATCCAGGGTTTATTATTTGAGAAACACTGTATGGTCTTGGTGGGTACAGTGCTGTCCACACAGAAGCTGATGTAGTCTGTGATGGTGTGTGTGAGGCTGTCGATATCCTCACCATGTGGATCACAAAGCTGCTCCCATACAGTGGATTCAAAAGAGTCCTTCAGAGCGTCCATCGCCTCCTCAGACCATATTTTCACTATGCGGGTAACAGGAGGTTTTCTGTGTACTAGGGGTTTGTACACAGGCAGGAGGTGAACCAAGTTGTGATCCGATCTCCGGGAGGGGGGGGGGGGGGTGACGATGCGGTATAAGCCTCCTTAGTGTTTGCATAAAATAAGTCCAGTATTTTATTGTCTCTGGTATGGCATACTGGGTGAACGTGGGCAGAATGGAGGACAGTGAAGTATGGTTAAAACCACCCGAGATGAGGAGGAGAGCATTTGGGTGCTGTGTGTGCAGCCTGCTCATGACTGAGTGGATGACATCACGCGCTGCCTCAGCGCTCGCAGAGGGAGATACATAAATAACAATGCCAGGTTTGGAGACAAAGTAAGAGAGGCAAGGCTGTGATGGTTTGGACATGTACAGAGGAGGGATAGTGAATATATTGGACAAAGGATGTTGAAGATGGAGCTGCCAGGCAAGAAGAAAAGAGGAAGGCCACAGAGAATATTCACGGATGTAGTGAAGGACATGAAGAGGGTTGGTGTTACAGAAGAAGATGCAAGGGATAGGATGAGATGAAGGCAGATGATCTGGTGCGGCGACCACAAAAGAGAGCAGCTGAAAGAAGAAGAAGAAGAAGATATCAGGATATGAAATTTTGGTCATATTGCACAGCCCTACTCAGTAACCCCTCTGTGGATTGCCACCTTATCGTGGTGGAGGGACATGCATCGTCAGGGGCAACTTGCTCCTGGTAGGATCTCCCAAGACAAATTGGTCCTGGGTGAAGGGCCAGACTCAGAACGGTCCAGTGGATCCCCTTGTAAATAGTTACAACAAGGACACGTGTACTCAAAGGAGCCACATGGGTCTGACCTCCAGAGGTCTCAACACCTGTTGGAGGGATCATAGGGATCATGGTGCAGTGTAAACCAGGCAGCAGTCTGGGCTGCTCTGCCTGGACTGATAACCCCTCGACCCAGTCCCCCAGACAAATGGTAGAAGATGGATGGATGGAAATCTACAGTAATATTTAAAGGAATTAGAGGAAAGCATCTTAGACCAGACTGTCAATAGCAGAGTGGCTTTTTCCGGCCTGACGAAATCACCTCAAGAGTGCTCAGATCTCCTTGACTTTGAGCACAGCCTAGATGCAGACCCACTTGAGGATCATTGTGCATGAGTTTGGCGAATATTGGGGCCATTGTATAGGAGGAGTAACAGTTTTCTTGAGATCATAAATTGAGCACAACCTGAGGATCTTTGTGAGGATCATTGTTAATTGTTTGTGGCATCGCCTTGCATGACAGCAGCCCCTCCGATTCTAAATGTGATTGACGCTGTAGATAGGACAAACATAATTTTGTCCTACTGAACATGACTGGCTGTATGGAGTGAATAACATAATGCTGGCTTTCTTCTATTGTGTGCGACTCTCAGAATTACAGCATTTTCATAAAAGCATATAAGCGCTCAGATCTCCTGACCTTTAACCCTGACCTTGAGCACAGCTTCGATGCAGACCCTCCTGATGATCATTGTCAGTGAGTTTGTTGACCATTGAGGCAATTGCTTAGGAGGAGCAGTGATTCCCGTGAAATGTGGACAGAAAAACAGTTGCTGTGTCATTGCATTGGCCTGAAAAAGCCTCCAATTGTCTCAAAAGCACATACAGTGGGGTAAAAAAGTATTTAGTCAGCCACCAATTGTGCAAGTTATCCCACTTAAAAGATGAGAGAGGTCTCCAATTTTCACCATAGGTATACCTCAACTATGAGAGACAAAATGAGGAAAAAAAAAAATCCAGAAAATCACATTGTCTGATTTTTAAAGAATTTATTTACAAATTATGGTGGAAAATAAGTATTTGGTCAATAACAAAAGTTCATCTCACTACTTTGTTATATACCCTTTGTTGGCAATGACAGAGGTCAAACGTTTTCTGTAAGTCTTCACAAGGTTTTCACACACTGTTGCTGGTATTTTGGCCCATTCCCCCATGCAGATCTCCTCTAGAGCAGTGATGTTTTGGGGCTGTAGCTGGGCAACATGGACTTTCAACTCCCTCCAAAGATTTTCTATGGGGTTGAGATCTGGAGACTGGCTAGGCCACTCCAGGACCTTGAAATGCTTCTTACGAAGCCACTCCTTCATTTCCCGGGCGGTGTGTTTGGGATCATTGTCATGCTGAAAGACCCAGCCGCGTTTCATCTTCAATGCCCTTGCTGATGGAAGGAGGTTTTCACTCAAAATCTCACGATACATGGCCCCATTCATTCTTTCGTTTACATGGATCAGTTGTCCTGGTCCCTTTGCAGAAAAACAGCCCCAAAGCATGATGTTTCCACCCCCATGCTTCACAGTAGGTATGGTGTTCTTTCTCTTCCAAACATGACAAGTTGAGTTTTTACCAAAAAGTTCTATTTTGGTTTCATCTGACCATATGACATTCTCCCAATCCTCTTCTGGATCATCCAAATGCTCTCTAGCAAACTTCAGATGGGTCTGGACATGTACTGGCTTAAGCAGGGGGACACATCTGGCACTGCAGGATTTGAGTCCCTGGCGGCGTAGTGTGTTACTGATGGTAGCCTTTGTTACTTTGGTCCCAGCTCTCTGCAGGTCATTCACTAGGTCCCCCCGTGTGGTTCTGGGATTTTTGCTCACCGTTCTCGTGATCATTTTGACCCCACGGGCTGAGATCTTGCGTGGAGCCCCAGATCAAGGGAGATTATCAGTGGTCTTCTATGTCTTCCATTTTCTAATAATTGCTCCCACAGTTGATTTCTTCACACCAAGCTGCTTACCTATTGCAGATTCAGTCTTCCCAGCCTGGTGCAGGTCTACAATTTTGTTTCTGGTGTCCTTTGACAGCTCTTTGGTCTTGGCCATAGTGGAGTTTGGAGTCTGACTGTTTGAGGTTGGACAGGTGTCTTTTATACTGATAACGAGTTCAAACAGGTGCCATTAATACAGGTAACGAGTGGAGGACAGAGGAGCCTCTTAAAGAAGAAGTTACAGATCTGTGAGAGCCAGAAATCTTGCTTGTTTGTAGGTGACCAAATACTAATTTTCCACCATAATTTGCAAATAAATTCTTTAAAAATCCTTCAATGTGATTTTCTGGATTTTTTTTTTCTCATTTTGTCTCTCATAGTTGAGGTATACCTATGATGAAAATTGGAGATCTCTCTCATCCTTTAAGTGGGAGAACTTGCACAATTGGTGGCTGACTAAATACTTTTTTGCCCCACTGTAAAATCTGGCTCAATTAAAGCCCAGGTTTTCTATGTCTGATTAAGTTATGTAACATGTAAACAATGTATACAGTATGCTACTTACTTAATCTGTTAATTAGGTTCAAAATAAAAGATCATTTCTTGATGATTAAGATCTGCTAACCATGTCCGTTTAGCATTCTAGTCCACATCCTTTTGATTGTTTAAAGATGTTGCATAGTTGTATGTCGTTTTCATGGGCAGTATGAAAACACACAGAGGCACTGTTTGCACTATCCCACTGTGAACTATTGATTTTGGATGTACCTTTAATAGGAAAACTATCCAGCTCCTCCAAGTTAAACTTTGTATTTCCTGAGTAAATAAACCCAACACCTTAAATGCTCACCAGTGCCAATTTATTTTTATCTTTTCGTTTCACCTGTGTGCTGCACGGGAACTAAATGCTCCCTAACTATTGTTACTTAATTTCTTCACAGTTTTTAAATGTATCAGGAAACAATGAGATGGTTTTTGGAACCAAAAATCATTACTAAACATGACCATCCCTCAAATTTAAACCTCTATAGGATCACAGTAAGAGTCTTGCATATATGTGGAGCACTGTTCTGTTTCACATGTAATTTCTGTACCTGTGGGGAGTCCGGAGAAACCTCTGTGGAAGGGCTCTCTGGAGTGTAGACGGTCATCATCTCTGGTAGGGCCAGCTCCTCGGGCTCCATCCCTCGAGCAGGTCTTTGGTATGTGTCCACGGAGATGTTGTCCTCTCTGCCGAAACTGGTTATCGACTCCTGGGAGGCAGCCCAGTCTGTGCAGTCCACAGGCACGCTCAGTCTATATTCACTCCTCCCAGCTCCTTCAGGAACAGCTCTCATGGTTATACCACTCCCACCTCCTTCTGGGCTTCTATCTGACCTGTGAAGTGGCGATGAGGGGTCACTGTAGCTGGGGGCGTTGGACAGATTGAGCTGCCTGATTGGGGAGATGTGAGCGTACTCCTGCCTCATGTTCCTCATGTCGGGAACAGAGGCGCTGTGGACCCGGTACTCCATGGTGGGCTCCAGATGAACGGGAGACTTGGTTGAGCTCCTCTTGCTTCTCCGGAAGTGTGGCAGCATCTTCTGCTGAAAATGCTTCAGCATCCCCTGCTTCTTGGAGTCCATGATTGGAGGGAAGTTCGGTTCGTGTTTAGGAACGGGACATTACTAACAACTGTGGGGAAAAAAGACATGAGTCAGACAAGTTCATCATTGACTGAGGCTCTGTTTCGTTGTTCTATCATGCTATTATCCATACTTTTTTTCCTAAAAGCTATCCTACGATAACACAGGGTTACAAAAATAATTTTTTCTAAGTTGTCTGTGTTTTTTCAACTGATTTAAGACAATTTTGCACAGCTGAATCCGAAAATGACATCCGTTTCTCTCGATCAGGTGCTAAGTAAAAACCTGTACTTACTTAGTACTTACTTAGTACTGTGCATGTACTTACCTTTATATAAAGGTAAGTATATGTAAATTGAATGTTACATCATCATTGTTCAAAATTCAGAGAATTTCAAGACATAAAAAAATTTTTTGCATCACATAAAGCAAAAATACCCATACATGTAAACAAAAATGTATAAAACAACATGTGGCCATAATTCAAAAAGTTGACCTGATCAAGCAAAACCAATGTGATTTTTGGATTCAGCACATCAAAATTGTCCTAAATCAGCTAAAAAAAACCTTAGACAATAAATTTGGTGTTGACCAGTGTTATTGAAGCAAACATCCTGAAGTCACTTCCGGTTATGGCTGCCACGTAAGACGGACGTGTTTCACTCTGCTCTACTCCTGGAGAAAAAAAATCGGCAAATAACTCTCTCATTTGGGACAGAACGTATCCCAGCATTTGGGCGAGGATATGTCGGCGAAGCCTAAGGCTGGAAAACCAGGTAAAGGAAAAAGCGAGCAGCCGAAACAGTCCAAATTAACGGACTTTCAGGTCTGTGACGCAGCAAACAAAACTCCATATATGGCGGAGGAGGCTGGCAACGGTGCGATATCTGCGGGGAATGGCGCAGATGCGCTGATGGCTGCCATGAGTTCAATGAGAGCGGACTTTTCCTCTAGATTTGATGGGATTATGACAGCGTTGGAAGGAATAAGAAAGGAATTGGGTGACTGTGTAGAACGAACGGCGCAGATGGAGCTCCGTCTCGCTAGTGCTGAAGATGACGTCACCCGTCTTCAATTAAAGGTGCGCACTTTGGAAAAAAAAAAAAAATGTCTAGAAGATAATATTTTGGATTTGGAATCTCGGTCGAGACAGAATAACTTGAGGCTGGTGGGTCTTCCAGAGGAATCAGAAGGTCGGGACGTATATTCCTTTCTGGAAAAGTGGATTCCGGAGGTGCTGGGCAGCGAGGAGTTGCAATCAGCAGTGGTTCTGGAAAAAGCACATCGTATTGGCCCACGGAGAGATAAGGGACCGCCGAGGACCATAATTATGAAGTTTCTTAGCAACAGAGACAGGATGAAGATCTTCAACGCTGCACGAGCTAAAGGAGAGATTAAACACCAGGATCAGCAGGTGCGGTTCTACCCAGATTTGGCCACAGGAATCCAGCAAATGAGGAAGCAGTTTGATCCCGTACGTAAGGAGCTGCGCAACCTTGGGATTCGTCATGGTGTAATCTATCCTGCGAGACTGCTGACCACGTATGAGGGCAGAACCCACATCTTCAAGACCCCAGAGGAGGCGCAGGAGTTCATCAAGAAGATCAAAGAAGAAGAAGAGACTGGTGGGAGCTAAGCATGAACAAAATATAAGGTAGAATAATTAAGCATTTGCACAGGCATCTGACTAACTTGAAGTAAATAGCAAGTTTACAAAATATAGATTGTATTATATATTTAAAAAAAAACAAAAACAAAACAAACAAAAAAAAAACTATGATGTACAAAGTTGTTAAAAATTTTGGAGTTAAGTTGGAAAACTACAGAGGAGAGTTAATGTTACGTCATTAAAAGCAGTAGAGTTAGGGTGATTGGGAGAATGAAGAAGGAGTGGCTTAGGCTGTTCCCCGTGGGTGTGGAACGGTCGATGGCTATATCGGGAGACGGAATTTTTCTTTTGATTTTGGGGGGTTCGCCACAAGTGTGGGAAGGGGGAATTTGTTTGTGTGTAGTTTGTAGGATGAATGTTCAACCACTCATGTTTTTGCTTCTCTGTATGAGCATGTTTACACTGCAAGGTAATCCCAAACTCTCTATTGATCATAAACCAAAGTGTTAATCTTAATTTAACTTCATGGAATTGCAGAGGTCTACAAAATTTAAAAAAACTTAAACAAGTTATGAATAAAATAAAAGACATGGGTTCAAAAATTGTGTTTTTACAAGAAACTCATCTAATAGAGGAGGATATAAAAAGAATTAGGAGTAGATGGCAAGGAAGTGTATTCACCTCATCATTTTCATCCCGGGCCAGGGGAGTTATGACTCTCATACATAAATCAGTCCCTTTTCAAGTGAAAAATGTAATTGGAGACAAACTTGGAAGATATGTAATCATTCAAGGTTCTTTGCTATTAGAAAATATAAATCTTGTGAACTTATATGGTCCCAATATAGATGATCAAAAGTTCTTTGCTAATTTATTTCTTATTTTATCATCACTTACAGGGCAACATATAATAGCAGGGGATTTTAATTGTACATTGAATCCAGGTATAGATAGATCAACAGGACTGGATTGTACGCACAATGGATGTAGGATGACTATTAATCATTTTATGAAAGAATTGAGATTGTTAGATATATGGAGAGAAATGAAACCACAAGTTAAAGCCTATTCTTGTTATTCCAGTACCTACAAGACATTCTCATGTATTGATTATTTTTTGATTTCCACAGAATTAAGATCCAAGATTCAAAACTGCTTTTATGATAACATCGTGATCTCTGATCATGCACCCTGTTGTCTAATATATGTAGATAAAAAATTGACAAAGGAATCAGGTAGATGGCAATTTCAGCATAAATGGCTTCAGGATGAGGAATTTGTCAAGTATATAGAAAAAAAGATAGACGAGTACTTTGACATCAATACTACACAAACATCAGCATGTGTAAAGTGGGAAGCTTTCAAAGCTTTTATTAGGGGACATATTATTAGTTATACAGGATCAAAATTTAAGAAGACTCGAGAGGAGAGAGCTAAATTGGAACATAAAATGAAAAGTCTTCAGGAAAAAGTGTATGCAGGAAGTGATCCAAGGTTGGAGAATGAATTACTGATTTTGAGAGCTGAATACGACAAAAAATCAGCGAATAGAGCTGCCTCGAGTCTTCTAAGATTGAAACAATCTTTTTATGAACAAGGTGAAAAATCAGGAAAATTATTGGCATGGCAGATTAAACAATTAGAAATTAAAACACCAATTACTAGTATTATAAGTAATGGACAGGTAGTTATAGATCCTTTAGAAATTAACAGAGCCTTTAGAGATTACTATGAAAAATTATATGATACTAAAAATGAATTTGATTTAACAAAACTAAATGGGTTTTTGAACGAACTATCTATACCGTGTATTCCAAATGAAAACAGGGAGATATTGGAGTCTAAAATTAGTCAAGAAGAAGTTGGGCTAGCCATTGATAATATGAAATCAGGAAAAAGTGCAGGACCAGATGGTCTTCCAGTTGACCTTTATAAGAAATTTAAGAATAAATTAATAAAACCTTTTTTGGAAATGGTTTTAGAAGCATTTCAAAATAATAATTTACCATCATACATAAATAATGCCTTAATTATACTGCTGCCAAAACCAGGTAAGCCCTCTAATAAATGTGAAAATATGAGACCAATAAGCCTATTAAACGCCGACCTTAAGATAATCTGTAAAATTTTAGCAAGACGAATACAAGAAATTTTACCAAATATTATTAATCGAGATCAGAATGGCTTTATAAAGGGAAGACAAGGCTTCCATAATGTAAGAAGACTATTTAATATTATTTATTTTAATAAAGAAGCACCGGATACAGCTCTCCTATCACTGGACGCCGAAAAGGCCTTTGATAGAGTTGAATGGCCCTTTCTTTTTGAAGTCCTACAAAGGTTTGGACTTGGAAATAATTTCATAAAATGGGTTCAAATAATATACAATAATGCTACAGCAGAAATCCTAACAAATAACAATATTTCAAAACCAATAAAAATCAATAGAGGATGTCGACAAGGCTGTCCACTTTCACCTTTACTGTTTACTATGGCAATTGAACCTTTAGCGATAGCGATACGTTTACATTCACAAATATATGGAATTAAAGTTGGACCAACAGAACATAAAATCTCCCTGTACGCCGATGACATAATTTTGTTTATGTCGAATCTAAAAAAATCAATTCCAACCTTGTTGAATTTAATAAAGAATTTTGGGGAAATATCAGGATATAAAATAAATAAAACTAAATCTTCAATTTTAATGCTAAATGAGACCCAGAGAAATTACCCAGCCCCTGAGGTAAATCAATTCAATGTTGTAAATCAGTTTAAATATTTAGGAATCCAAATTGTGCCTAAGCTAGAATCAGTCGCCAGTGTCAACTATGAAGCCTTAATGACAGATATCAATGAGTTAACTCAGAGATGGATGTCACTACCAATGTCGATGATCGGGAGAATTAATATACTTAAAAGTAATATTTTACCTAAAATACTTTATTTATTTCAATACATTCCCTTATCACCACCTTTAGATTTATTCTCAAGAATAAAAAAAAAGTTAGTGGAATTTATATGGAACAACAGGAGGGCTAGATTACGTCTGTCTTTATTATATTTACCATTTGATCGTGGAGGTCTGAAATGTCCAAATTTTATGTTGTATTATTGGTCGGCACAACTGAGGTCTATGACATATTATTTTTCATCAAATGATCTCCCTCACTGGACTGAAATGGAATCATACAATTTACCTTTACCTCTTCCCATATTCATATACTCAGATTCGGCAAAAAAATTACAAAAACAAGTTAAAAATCCATTTGTAAAGCATATGATCAAAATATGGTGTGAAGCTAAAAACTATTTAAAAGAACCACAGTTATTGTCACAATTTAGTCCAATATGGGGTAATCAATATTTTAAACCAGGGAGAGCGGACGCTGTATTTAAAGTATGGAATTTAAAAGGGATACAAAAGATTCAGGATTTATATTTGCCATGTGCAGATAACATAATGTCTTTTGAAGAGCTGAGGATCAAATTTAATCTCAATAGAACACATTTTTTAAAATATCTTCAACTTAGACTTCCGGTTATGGCTGCCACGTAGGACGGACGTGTCTCGCTCTGCTCTGCTCCTGGAGAAAAAAAATCGGCAAATAACTCTCTCATTTGGGACAGAACGTATCCCAGCATTTGGGCGAGGATATGTCGGCGAAGCCTAAGGCTGGAAAACCAGGAAAAGGAAAAAGCGAGCCGCCGAAACAGTCCAAATTAACGGACTTTCAGGTCTGTGACGCAGCAAACAAATCTCCATATATGGCGGAGGAGGCTGGCAACGGTGCGATATCTGCGGGGAATGGCGCAGATGCGCTGATGGCTGCCATGAGTTCAATGAGAGCGGACTTTTCCTCTAGATTTGATGGGATTATGACAGCGTTGGAAGGAATAAGAAAGGAATTGGGTGACTGTGTAGAACGAACGGCGCAGATGGAGCTCCGTCTCGCTAGTGCTGAAGATGACGTCACCCGTCTTCAATTAAAGGTGCGCACTTTGGAAAAAAAAAAAAATCTCTGGAAGATAATATTTTGGATTTGGAATCTCGGTCGAGACAGAATAATTTGAGGCTGGTGGGTCTTCCAGAGGAATCAGAAGGTCGGGACGTATGTTCCTTTCTGGAAAAGTGGATTCCGGAGGTGCTGGGCAGCGAGGAGTTGCAATCAGCAGTGGTTCTGGAAAAAGCACATCGTATTGGCCCACGGAGAGATAAGGGACCGCCGAGGACCTTAATTATGAAGTTTCTTAGCAACAGAGACAGGATGAAGATCTTCAACGCTGCACGTGCTAAAGGAGAGATTAAACACCAGGACCAGCAGGTGCGGTTCTACCCAGATTTGGCCACAGGAATCCAGCAAATGAGGAAGCAGTTTGATCCCGTACGTAAGGAGCTGCGCAACCTTGGGATTCGTCATGGTGTAATCTATCCTGCGAGACTGCTGACCACGTATGAGGGCAGAACCCACATCTTCAAGACCCCAGAGGAGGCGCAGGAGTTCATCAAGAAGATCAAAGAAGAAGAAGAGACTGGTGGGAGCTAAGCATGAACAAAATATAAGGTAGAATAATTAAGCATTTGCACAGGCATCTGACTGACTTGAAGTAAATAGTAAGTTTACAAAATATAGATTGTATTATATATTAAAAAAACAAAAACAAAAAAAAAAAACTATGATGTACAAAGTTGTTAAAAATTTTGGAGTTAAGTTGGAAAACTACAGAGGAGAGTTAATGTTACGTCATTAAAAGCAGTAGAGTTAGGGTGATTGGGAGGATGAAGAAGGAGTGGCTTAGGCTGTTCCCCGTGGGTGTGGAACGGTCGATGGCTATATCGGGAGACAGAATTTTTCTTTTGATTTTGGGGGGTTTGCCACAAATGTGGGAAGGGGAAATTTGTTTGTGTGTAGTTTGTAGGATGAATGTTCAACCACTCATGTTTTTGCTTCTCTGTATGAGCATGTTTACACTGCAAGGTAATCCCAAACTCTCTATTGATCATGGACCAAAGTGTTAATCTTAATTTAACTTCATGGAATTGCAGAGGTCTACAAAATTTAAAAAAACTTAAACAAGTTATGAATAAAATAAAGGACATGGGTTCAAGAATTGTGTTTTTACAAGAAACTCATCTGATAGAGGAGGATGTTAAAAGAATTAGGAGTAGATGGCAGGGAAGTGTATTCACCTCTTCATTTTCATCCCGAGCCAGGGGAGTTATGACTCTCATACAAAAATCAGTTCCTTTTCAAGTGAAAAATGTAATTGGAGACAAATTTGGAAGATATGTAATCATTCAAGGTTCTTTGCTATTAGAAAATATAAATCTTGTGAACTTATATGGTCCCAATATAGATGATCAGAAGTTCTTTGCTAATTTATTTCTCATCTTATCATCACTTACAGGGCAACATATAATAGCAGGGGATTTTAATTGTACATTGAATCCAGGTGTGGATAGATCAACAGGACTGGATTGTACGCACATTGGATGTAGGATGACTATTAATCATTTTATGAAAGAATTGAGATTGTTAGATACATGGAGAGAAATGAAACCACAAGTTAAAGCCTATTCTTGTTATTCCAGTACCTACAAGACATTCTCACGTACTGATTATTTTTTGATTTCCACAGAATTAAGGTCCAAGATTCAAAACTGCTTTTATGATAACATCGTGATCTCTGATCATGCACCCTGTTGTCTAATATATGTAGATAAAAAATTGACAAAGGAATCAGGTAGATGGCAATTTCAGCATAAATGGCTTCAGGATGAGGAATTTGTCAAGTATATAGAAAAACAGATAGACGAGTTCTTTGACATCAATACTACACAAACATCAGCATGTGTAAAGTGGGAGGCTTTCAAAGCTTTTATTAGGGGACATATTATTAGTTATACAGGATCAAAATCTAAGAAGACTCGAGAGGAGAGAGCTAAATTGGAACATAAAATAAAAAGTCTTCAGGAAAAAGTGTATGCAGGAAGTGACCCAAGGTTGGAGAATGAATTACTGATTTTGAGAGCTGAATACGACAAAAAATCAGCGAATAGAGCTGCCTCGAGTCTTCTAAGATTGAAACAATCTTTTTATGAACAAGGTGAAAAATCAGGAAAATTATTAGCATGGCAGATTAAACAATTAGAAATTAAAACACCAATTACCAGTATTATAAGTAATGGACAGGTAGTTATAGATCCTTTAGAAATTAATAGAGCCTTTAGAGATTACTATGAAAAATTATATGATACCAAAAATGAACCTGATTTAACAAAACTAAATGGGTTTTTGAACGAACTATCTATACCGTGTATTCCAAATGAAAACAGGGAGATATTGGAGTCTAAAATTAGTCAAGAAGAAGTTGGGCTAGCCATTGATAATATGAAATCAGGAAAAAGTGCAGGACCAGATGGTCTTCCAGTTGACCTTTATAAAAAATTTAAGAATAAATTAATAAAACCTTTTTTGGAAATGGTTTTAGAAGCATTTCAAAATAATAATTTACCATCATACATAAATAATGCCTTAATTATACTGCTGCCAAAACCAGGTAAGCCCTCTAATAAATGTGAAAATATGAGACCAATAAGCCTATTAAACGCCGACCTTAAGATAATCTGTAAAATTTTAGCAAGACGAATACAAGAAATTTTACCAAATATTATTAATCGAGATCAGAATGGCTTTATAAAGGGTAGACAAGGCTTCCATAATGTAAGAAGACTATTTAATATTATTTATTTTAATAAAGAAGCACCGGATACAGCTCTCCTATCATTGGACGCCGAAAAGGCCTTTGATAGAGTTGAATGGCCCTTTCTTTTTGAAGTCCTACAAAGGTTTGGACTTGGAAATAATTTAATAAAATGGGTTCAAATAATATACAATAATGCTACAGCAGAAATCCTAACAAATAACAATATTTCAAAACCAATAAAAATCAATAGAGGATGTCGACAAGGCTGTCCACTTTCACCTTTACTGTTTTTTTTTTCCACAATATCTTTATTGAACCTTTTTTTTTTTTAACAAACATGATACAAACAATCAAACACTAACACTAAAGTACTACAAAAAA